>JAOPSE010000003.1:128755716-133755716 GCA_029449295.1 Zea luxurians
GAGAAGGAGCTCTTCTTGCCCATATGGGAGTGGAAGCTTCAGTGTAAGCATTTCCTCACACTTGTCTTTGTAGCCCACTTTATATTGAGTTGAGCAGGAGGCGCTCGCTGTTCTCGTTGAAGTTGTTTATACAGGTTTTGGTGGCAATCCGTGTGAGATTGAACCTGCTTTTTAGCTTCTTCGACTCAAGAACACTTTCTTCTTTTCAATAGGTAAAAGCACACCACCTTCTCAATCATAATGCTTTGGTTTCTGTCTGTCTAAAGGTGTTTGTGGGGGATAGATATCCCCCGGGTCCACTAAAAGAGTAAAGGACCTCACGAAGGGCCCAAGGGCCCAATAAATCGTAAGGTCATTCTTTCGTGGGCCTGGGGAGAAACAGCCAGCGAAGCAGAACGACATGGGGCCGGATAGGTACAAGCCCAGACGGCCCGTAGCATCGAGCGAATGACGGCAACAAAGATCCAACTTTCCTGCGCCGGAGCCTCCATGCAACGAAGCCACGCGAGGATAAGTCGGCGAGGGTTACGTAGGGATAATCTCAAGAGGTTCACTATCTTTTAGCTACTCGTTGCTATCTTATCCATGTGTACTGCCCCACGGTCGAGTATATAAGGCCTAGGGGGCACCCCTTCAGAACGATCGACTCTTTACTTAGCCTCCCACGTCGACTCTCTGTATCCTCGATCCAGGGAGCTCTCTTGTAGCCACGCCCACCAAGCATACTCGTCAGGACGTAGGGTGTTACGCATCTCTAAGCGGCCCGAACCTGTAAAACTTGTCCACTGCCCCTCGTGCGATCGGCGCGAACCATTTTGCTACAGTTGTTGACACCGTCCTACTCCTAAAACACCTTGAGGGGCAACCCCGGGTGTGCGGTCGGACCCAAAACACCGACAGCTGGCGCGCCAGGTAGGGGGTGTGTCGACAATCCAAGCTAGCTCAATGGCCATCTCCTTCAACAGCAAGATCATCCTGCGTCCCGGGTCCGTGCTCCACTTCGGAACAATCTCATTTGTAGCGGATGAAGAAGGAATTCTGCACCGTATCGCGGATCCGCCAGAAAAAAGGTCTCCCCCAACGAACTCCGAAAATACCGGAGAAGCACAACCTCCAGCTCTCCGGATGAGGATCGACTCCGGAAAGCCGGGGGCCGAGGGCTCGCTGACCCGGAGAACTCCGCTGCCTACTTCTCCGACAAAAGAGTGGACACAGATCACAAGAAAAAAGGTAACCGGGGGAAGCAAGTTGCTCTTTCTGTCCCTCATGCCTCAAAGGGGGACGTGAAGAAGATCACCGCCACAGCAGCGCCGTTCTACCCCGACGTCCTCTTCATCGGGAGAGTGGAGTCGCCCATTATCTCCGACGACGAGCCGACTGTACCCGGGGAGGAACTGCCTCAACGAGAGTCCCGTCGACGGAGGAACCGGCGCAAGAACGTTCGACGACATCACGCAGCCGGAGAGCGGAATCCGGAATAGCCTGTCTCGCGAGACGAGGTCTCGGAGGTAGGAGAAACTCTGGAAGAACGCGTCTTCAGAGAACGAAGGAACTCCCGACGACGTGATCGCCGACGAGCTCAGGAACAGGCTGAACAGGATGCAAGGCAGCGTCGAGAGAATCCATTCTTTGGGCGCAACCTGAATCCCGACTTCGCCCGAGCCATGAACACGCCGAGCGAAGTCGGAGGAGTACTAGCTCGGATAGCCGAGGGACTTCCACGGACTCCTGATGCCGATGGCTACCGACGACTGCTCACCCAGGCGGCCAACCACCTTCTACCGCTTGCTCACCCGCCGAACGACCTATGACACGCCATCAACAGTCGCCGAGACGCGCGAAGCTCCATCAATGCTTCACGCGAGCGGCGGCATGAGAACGAGATTCGCCGTCGGGAGGAATATGACCGGAATCACGGCATCCCGACCCAGAGCCAAGCTACCAGAACTGAGTCGGCAACGGCCTCAACTAGCGGGATCACCCGGGGGCGGTCGAGGAACCACAATCACAACTCCCCTCCCCGGGACAGACATCGTCCCCGACGACAGGAGGACACATGCGGAGTGTCCGCTCTTACTCCGTGCCTTAGGGCCATCCAATGGCCTCCCAACTTCAAGGTATCCAACGTTGACAAATATGAACCTAAGCAGGATCCATGGGGTTGGCTAGCCGTCTACACCACCGCTGCTCGAGCTGCCGGGGCGTCCGAGGACGTGATGACCGCGTACTTACCCATTGTCCTTGGGCAAGACGCGCTGCAATGGCTGCGACATCTACCCCGACACTGCATCGACGTCTGGGGCGACTTCAGTCGACGCTTCACTGCCAACTTTCAGTCCCTCTCTGACAAGCCGGCGCAACCGTGGGACCTCAAATCCATCAAGCGCCGGGGGGACGAGACTCTCCGGTCGTACCTCAAGAGGTTTCAAACCATGAGAAATCGTATCCCTGAGGTCACGGAGGTGGCCGTGATCGAGGACTTCTACAGAGGATCCAATGACTCGGCTTTCGTCCGAGCCATACTGCAGAAGGCACCGACTACCTCCGAGGAGTTGTTCCGGGAAGCCGACCTCTACATCACCGCCGACGAGCGAGCCCAGGACCTCATCGGAGGAGCAAAGCCCGCACCAGCAGCACCACGATGCGACACAAACCAACAACCCGACAAGCGATGGGAGAAGAGGCCTCGCGAAGAAGTGCACGCTGCCGGACCACCTGCCTCTCGCGCTCGAGGAGGACCTCGTGGAGGCGAACGCACGTTGGACGACATCCTCGACGCCCAGTGCCCGTACCACAAGGACATGTGCCACACTCTTCGTAACTGCCGAGACTTCAAGCGCTCCGTCGGACACGGCCGGCCCTTCCAACCTCTACCTCCTCCTCCGCCGAGGGGAGGACCAGATGAACCACGACAACCCCATCGGCAGGAAGAGGGAGGAGGAGGAGGAGCTTTTCCACGCGTTGACAGGGAGGTCAACGTCATCTTCAGCGGACACGGATCGCAGGAGAGCAGAAGACAGCAAAAGCTCAACGATTGCCAAATACTGGTGGCGACCACCGGCCCTCCCGCCCCATACCGGTGGTCGAAGCACCCGATCACCTTCACTCGGGCAGATCAATGGCTCAACTTCGACCATCCGGGCAAATACCCGCTTCTCGTCGATCCGGTGATCCGAGAGAGCCGGGTGAAGAAGGTGTTAGTGGACGGGGGAAGCAGCATCAACGTCACCTTCCCCCGGACACTCCAAGGCTTGGGAGTTCACCTCAAAGAGCTCCACGAGTCGGACACTCCTTTCTTCGGCATCGTGCCGACGGAAGGGGAATACCCGCTGGGCCACATCTACATGCCAGTCACCTTCGGAACTCCGGAGAACTATAGAACCGAGTTCCTGAGGTTTGAAGTGGCAAACTTTGACTGCGGGTACAACGCCATCATTGGGAGGCCGGGATTGGCCAAGTTCATGGCCATTCCGCATTACACATACATGATACTGAAGATGCCAGGGCCGCAAGGGATCATAACTGTGCGCGCCGACTTCCAAGGCGCCGCAGAATGTTTCCGAGTGGCTATTCAAGCAGCCCTCACCGCCAGGCCATCGACAGCTCCCTCCACAATGGCGAACTCTAAGCCTGAGGAGGACCTCACAGTACCGGCAAGCGAAGCTCAGACCGCGACCTCTATGCGGCCGACTGAAGAAACCAAGAGAATCAACCTGGGGTTCGCCGATGAGCGCAAGACGGCTATCATCAGCTCTAGCCTAGATGACAAATAGGAAAGCGCGCTCGTCCAGTTTCTGCAAGATAACCGAGATGTGTTCGCATGGCAACCTGCGGATATGCCGGGAGTCCCAAGAGAACTGGCCGAGCACAAACTGAAGGTTTATCCCCAGGCAAGGCCGATTCGGCAAAAACTACGTCGTTTCACGCCTGACAAGAGAGAGGCCATTCGCGCCGAGTTAGCTCGCTTGGTCGCAGCTGGATTCATTAGAGAAGTATTACATCCCGAGTGGTTAGCCAACCCTGTTCTTGTACTCAAAAAGAATAAAGTGGATTGGCGCATGTGTGTTGATTATACTGATCTCAACAAACACTGTCCGAAGGATCCTTTTGGGCTCCCGAGGATAGATCAGGTGGTGGACTCCACCGCTGGATGTTCTATGCTGTCTTTCTTGGATTGCTATTCTGGATACCATCAGATTAGTCTGGCGAAGGAAGATGAAGAAAAAACAGCATTCATTACTCCGTTTGGTGCTTTCTGTTATACCTCCATGTCGTTTGGCCTCAAAAACGCTGGAGCAACTTACCAGAGAGCCATTCAAACATGCTTAGCCGATCACTGGGGCAAGCGTGTGGAAGCCTATGTGGACGATGTGGTAATCAAAACACAGGACTCAAAAGACTTCATCGAAGACTTGCAACTGGTTTTCAACAGTCTGAGGCGGTATAGATGGAAGCTTAATCCCGAGAAATGTGTTTTTGGGGTACCAGCCGGAAAGTTGCTCGGGTTTATTGTCAGCCACCGGGGGATTGAAGCTAATCCAGATAAGATTGAAGCTATCATGAAGATGGAAGCACCTCGATCGCAAAAGAAGGTTCAACGGCTTACTGGATGCATGGCAGCTCTAAGCAGATTTATATCCAGACTGGGAGAGAAAGGTCTACCATTTTACAAGTTACTCAAGAAGGTGGATAAATTCCAGTGGACTTCAGAAGCGCAAGAAGCTCTAGATGCTCTGAAAAAATTCTTGACAACACCACCAGTACTGAAACCACCTCGGCGAGCTACGTCAACTCAACCAGCTGAAGATTTGCTACTGTATATCTCTTGCACGACTCACGTGGTAAGCACCGCGTTAGTAGTCGAGCGAGTAGAAGAAGGGCATGCCTATCCAATACAACATCCTGTCTACTTCATTAGTGAAGTCCTCGGCTCCTCAAAGAAAAAGTACCCTCAAGTTCAAAAGCTATTGTACGCAGTACTACTAACTGCCCGCAAGCTGCGTCACTACTTCGACGATCACAAAGTCATAGTAGTCACAAGTTTTCCAATAGGGGATATTCTTCACAACAAGGAAGCCATCGGTCGAATAGCCAAGTGGGCTTGCGAGCTGGGATCTCATGACATTGAGTTCCGACCTCGCACCGCCATCAAAACTCAAGCACTGGTTGATTTCGTATTGGAGTGGACTGAACAACAAGTGCCAGACAACCCGGAGACTGCAGAAGTATGGCGAATGTATTTTGATGGCTCACTAAAGCTGCAGGGAGCAGGAGCAGGGATTCTCTTCACTGCGCCTGGAGGTGAACACCTCAAGTACGCTCTCCAGTTGCTATTCCCAGCCTCCAACAATGCAGCCGAGTATGAAGCTTTGATCCATGGATTGAACATTGCCATATCGTTGGGGATCAAAAGATTAATGGTATACGGAGACTCTCTGGTAGTCATCAGTCAGATAAACAAGGAGTGGGATTGCTCAAGCGACTCAATGGGAAAATACTGCACTGCCGTCCGAAAACTGGAAGATAAATTCGAGGGTCTGGAATTTCATCATGTAGAAAGAGATCGGAACACAGCAGCCGATGTACTGTCCAAACTGGGGTCCGGTCGAACTCAGGTCCCGCCCGGGGTTTTCGTGCAAGAAATTCTGCAGCCAAGTATCTCAATGGATCAAACAGGAGAGTGCAACGTCATAGATCAACCCGAGTCAGACCCTGATGACTGGAGAAGGCCGATCATTAAGTATATAAAGAATGAAGAGGAACCAGATGATAAAAATTTGGCAGAGCGCATTGCAAGACAGTCGGCTCACTATACACTTATTGGGGAGACATTATACAGAAGGGGTGCATCAGGCGTCTTCATGAAGTGTATTCTCCCATCCACTGGAAAGCAACTTCTGGAGGAAGTCCATGCTGGGCAATGTGGAATACATGCAACCTCCAGAACACTAGTCAGGAAGGTCTTCAGGTCAGGGTTCTATTGGCCAACAGCAAAGAACGATGCAGCCGAGTTAGTTCAGAGGTGCGAAGCCTGCCAATACTTGTCAAAGCAACAACACCTGCCAGCTCAGCAACTGCAGACCATACCAGTAACTTGGCCTTTCGCATGCTGGGGACTGGATATGATTGGACCTTTCAAGAAAGCTCAAGGGGGATACACTCATGTATTGGTAGCAATCGACAAATTCACTAAATGGATAGAGTTCAAGCCCATTGCCTCCCTAACCTCTGCTAAGGCCGTGGAATTCATACGAGACATAATATTCAGATTCGGGATACCAAACAGCATCATAACTGATTTAGGATCCAACTTCACAAGTTCAGAATTCTTTGACTTCTGCGAGCAAAAGGGCATTCAGATCAAGTATGCATCTGTAGCTCATCCAAGAGCCAACGGGCAAGTTGAGCGAGCCAACGGGATGATATTGGAGGCACTCAGGAAAAAGGTCTTCGATAAGAATGAAAAATTCGCAGGAAAGTGGATAAGGGAATTACCCTATGTTGTTTGGAGCCTAAGAACCCAACCTAGTCGAGCTTTGCATGGAAACACTCCTTTCTTCATGGTCTATGGGTCAGAGGCAGTGCTACCTGCTGATCTCAAGTTTGGGGCGCCAAGGCTGATCTTTGAAAGCATAGCAGAAGCTGAGACCACCAGGCTGGAGGACATAGATATACTCGAGGAAGAACGGTTAAACGCAGTAATCCAATCAGCAAGGTACCAGCAGACTCTAAGGCGCTATCACGACAAGGCTGTGCGACAACGATTCTTCTCAGTAGGAGATCTCGTCCTCTGCCGAATTCTAATGGGGGAGGGACGACACAAGTTATCACCCTTATGGGAAGGACCTTTCGTGGTAGCAGAAGTCACTCGGCCCGGATCGTATCGCCTCACTCAGATGGATGGCACGGAAGTTGGGAACTCCTGGAACATAGAACACCTCAGAAAGTTTTATCCCTAGCTGTACCTCAAAACTGCTGGGACGATGATGATGTACTCTGTAAAGTGGAAATATGTCATCAATAAAAAAGAGGTCTCAAGGATACTCAATTCATTCACGATTGACTTGCATTCTTACTTAACTCGGGGTGACCACTATGCCCTGCTAACGGAGCAATCGACTTAAGTCGGCAACGACTTAAGGCGGTGCAACATGCTCACGCTTACTCAACTCGGGGTGACCACTATGCCCTGCTAACGGAGCAATCGACTTAAGTCGGTAACGACTTAAGGCGGTGCAACATGCTCACGCTTACTCAACTCGGGGTGACCACTATGCCCTGCTAACAGAGCAATCGGCTTAAGTCGGCAACGACTTAAGGCGGTGCAACATGCTCACGCGTACTTAACTTAGGGTGACCACTATGCCCTACAAACGCAGCAATCGACTTAAGTTGACAGCAACTTAAGACCGGTACAACATGCTCGCGCCTATATAATTCGGGGGATGACTTCCATATCCCGCAAACAAAATTCATAATCATCATGCGTCATTACTGCCGAACTCATTAACTAACAAATTCTGATACAATGAGAGAAGTAATTATGTCATTCGAATGGTAAACTAGGGTCCTCTAACAAATATTCAATCATGCAGACCGCGTGCTTGGAGCACGCAAAATGTTTTTCTATTTTGCAACGTCCTTCTCAGGAGCGACCGACGAAGAAGGGCGACTCGAGGAATCAGGGGCGGCGTTCACGTCAGCTCTTATGTCTTCAGGAATAACTACGCCGGGTCTCCTCATCAAGATTCGTCCCGCCCGAATAGCCTTGTCCAGGGCTTTGTCGCGTTGGGCCTTGAGAGTAACAGAAGTTTCTTCAGCAGTTTTAGCAGCCAGTCGAGCGCTCTCTAACTCTTGGGCAATAGAGTTTTTGGAAGCTCGGAGCCCTTTGATAGTAGCATCTTTCGCTGATATCAACTGCTTAAGCCGGGTTACCTCCTCCATGGACTCCTGCAGCTTACGACGTTGGAGGTCTAATTCTTCCATGGTGAAGCGATGACTCCTTTCCAGGATGGTCAACGAATTGCTAGAATCCCGATACAACCTGTCAAGATTGTCACGAGAAGCAGCAAGGATACGTTTTTCTTCCTGCAAGCACAAGTCAGTTCCTTCAAAAAACCAAGCAAGTAATAGGAGCACAGCAAGGCAAAGCACAGTTTCGTGTATCACCTTTTCAGAGTCGAGCTGAGCGTGAAGAGAAGAACTCAATGCATTGGCATCATCCAAGGCAGCGGAGACCTGACTCAGCTCAATCTAACTTTGAGAGTACCTTTCCTCAAAATCAGTGCATCGCTGGGCCAATTCAGCCTGATCTCAAGAATGTTTTTCTTCAAGAATTGCAATCTGCCGAGTCATTCCTAGCGAGAGGTAATCAAACAAAACGAGGTCAGAAGGTAAAACAGTCCACAACAAAGGCGAAGAAAAGAAAAAGGGCACTAACCAGTGTTAGTCGCCTCCAACTCGGATACACGACGATGAAGTGACACTGGATTCCAACACGTAAGAGACGAAGCCACTTCTGGGACGGAAGCACCCTGCGACCTCAGCTGGCTGGCCATCCCATCCACCAAAACCTGATGAGAAGAACAGATGAGCATAATGACAAAAGCTCATGCAACGTAAAGATAAAGCTAAAAACAGCACAGTACCTGGAGGTTGGAAAAGAACGAAGGGATCCCCAAATCAGGAGAAATCAGCCGATAATCAGGCGCAAGGCCACCACCCGAAGCAGCTTGCAATGGACCAGCAGGAATCAGCTCAACGCCTTCAACAGAGCCAAATGCCCGATCAATGGGGACGCTGCCCTCTAAAGCGACCCCCTGGTCCAAAGTTTGGGCTACCACCATGCAGCCAGAGTGTGGAGGTGATCCCGCGTGAACGTCCATGGAAGTGCATGAAGGAGACCCTGCTTGAGCACCCTCGGGGGCTGGGTTATAGTTAGCACTGCCCACTTGAGCCGGATCATCCCCGGCAGCACCCTCGGGGGCTGGGCAGTGGCTTACACTCTTCATCTGAGCTAAGTCATCCCCGGCGACATCCTCGGGGGCTGGGCATGTGTCAGCACCATTCTTGAGGTCCAGACTCCCCGCAATAACCACCTCTAAGGTTGACGGGCCCTCAGCCACTTCCATGGAACCAGGACAATCCAAGTTAGCATCCCGACCCTCGAGATCGCGCTCTAAGGTCGACGAGGCACGGGATGACCTCAACCCAGCATCAGGCATGGCAGCGCAAACCTCCATCGCATCATCATCCACTGGCTCTGATAACAAGTCCTCTGGGACCATATCCTCAAGAGTCTGATCAAAGTTGGCCAGGGACAGCTCTTGCAGACCAATGAGGGCAGACAAAGCAGGAGAGGGAACTCCACTACTTTCACCACTGGCAAGAAATTGCCGACTGTTCTTCCGAGTCAGAGGGACTTCATTCTCTTCCTCCTTGTCGTCTTCATCAGCAACACAGGCAACACCCCCATTGGGATCAGCGACAGACGGAGCACACCCATTGGGATCAACAACAGACGTACCACATCCATTGGGGTCAGCATCAGTAAATTCAGGCACGAGAACCTTCTCAGCAGCTGTTGGGGGCTTGTTCTCAAATGCTAAGAGTTAAGAACAAGGCAACACAGAAAATGTTAAATATTAAGGTCCTTCGTCCTCCACTTCATTATATCCCTTCGGGACATAAGGAATTTCGGACGAAGGTTACGAAGGACGCACCTTCGTAAACATAATAACGTAGGGTGAAGCATTCATATAAACCATGAAATATAAAATGGACATTCAAATGTTAACATAGATTCATTTCTATTTTTATTAATACGAATGAATATAAATGACAAATGTACCTTCGGTCCTGAGGAAGGCAGGAATACAAGTGTGATGCGAAGGCAAATGACAGGTTCGCGTGAACAGTACAGAGGTAGTATTCATCTATTTATAGGCACAGGTCGCAGCCCGTGACAAATTACAATTATGCCCCTTACAAATGTTTACAACATTGACTCAGACCTATATGAATAAAAAGGTCATTCTATCTCTATGTCGGTTTAAAACGCCGAAGCTCCATGAAAAGGAACCTTCGGCCATCTCTTGGAGGCGACTTCAGCCGAAGCTGCTTCTTCGTGTGAGACCTTCGGCGCACCGAAGCACGACCCCAACAGTAGCCCCTTTCGCGGTGCTAGATCGTTTTTCGTAACGAGCTTGACCCGTGAAAAAAGAGCCTCTTCAGCTTCGGGAAGCCGAAGGTCCAAAAAACACCTTCCCTGAGCTCGTTGCGGAGAAACGATCCGGCTTCCGAGCACGTGCCAGGCCCACCTTGCAGAGTTACTGTTTGATCTTTGCGGTCCACTGCTCAGCGAATACAAGTGACCGCCCGTCTGGTGTAAAAATCTTGCCGCTTCGCCTTCTTACCTGCAGTGCTATATAAACAAGCGGGTAGGTGTGAAGTTACCACAGCATTCATTGCTATTTGCACTGTTTTGCTGCCAAAATTTTTCACCATAGCCGAAGCTTGACTCCCAGAATCGAACGAAGGTCAGTCTCGACGTCTGCTTCGTCAGAAAGGAGAGCTTCGGAGAAAAGAAAAAAGAAAAAAGTTTCTGACTTCCCCAAACTCAGAATTAAATGGCGAGAGTGCGATCTACTGCCAAAGTTGTTCGTGAGGGAGACGAAGCCGAAGGTTCGGACACTGTGCCCATCTCCGAAGCGATGCAGCGCTCCGGTCTAGTGACTGCGGAAGAAAGGCCTGCTGCCGAAGCAAACCCGACAACAGCCGAAGAAGAAGAAAACATTGAAGGGACTGACCCCGAGGATGACTACCACATTGCCATGCCCAGCAAGCCCAGTCACCTGGATTTTGGGAAATCAACTGTTTCAAAAGCCGATCTTTCGAAGATGGTGAAAGCAGGTTATTTCAATGAAGATCAGAAGAAGCTACTCCGCTTCGGGGGAGAAGAATCCACCCCGAAGCCAGGGAAGGATGAGATTGTTATCTTCAAAAGTTTTTTAAAGGCTGGGCTGAGATTTCCTCTGCACAATATTATTGCAGAGATATTGAGGAGGTTTGGCATCTATTTTCATCAATTGACTCCTAACGCCATCGTTAGGCTCAATGTTTATATCTGGGCCCTCCGAAGCCAAGCTATGGAACCTTTTGCCGACAGCTTCTGCCGAGTTCACGAATTACATTACCAAACAAAGGCCAGAAAAGATGGACTACATGATAATTTCGGCTGCTATAATTTTGCCTACCGAAAGACAACAAAGTGTCCTGTCATCAGCTACCGAAGCAAATGGCCAGCAGGCTGGAAGTCTGAGTGGTTCTACGTAAAAGTTGACGAAGACAGAGAAAAATTGGTACAAAGCCCTCTGGAATTAATCTTCGGAGAAACGAGGCCACGCTGCCGCATCGGCGATTTAAAGGGTCCTACCTGGGCCGCTCTGGGTGAATTTGAAATCATTTCAAAACATATTGGCACCAGGGATCTAGTTCAGGAATTTTTGGCATTCAGAGTTTTCCCTACTTTAAAAGAGTGGGAAATGCCGAAGCTGAAGGGAGAAAAGAAGAAGGGGGAGCTGGTCCGTCTGCCCTATCACTTTAAATTCAAGAAGTACTTTAAGGAACCCTGCAAAGAGTGGTTAGACACAGTTGAGACAATGTGCAATGAAATCTTGGGGAATTACTCCAAAAAGGAGGATCAATTAATGACAGCGGCCTTCGGCACCCGACCGAAGCGAAGGCTGAACCGAGTGCTTGATGCCCTGGGCTTCGAGTACCCAGATTATGAGCAATTGAACAAGGGTGCCGAGGGCCATAAAAGAAAAAGAGTGGCCGAAACTCTGATCAAAGATGAAGAAAAACCAGCAAAGGAAAAGAAAATCCCAAAGAAAAGAAAAATATCTACTCCGAAGCGCAAATCATCCGAAGAAGAAGGGACCCCCACCCCGCCTTCTGCCAGCGACGTGGAGGAAATTTTAAAGGTAATGACTGAACCCATGCCCACGAAGCTAAGTCCATTAGGGCTCCATCTGACGAAGCTTTTTCAAAAGGTGGACGAGCCGGATCAGACGAAGATAAGCAAACCCAAGCGGCAAAGAATTATTGCGGTAACTGAAGTTATCGACAAGACGCCGCCTAGGGCGTCAACTCAGAAAACGGCAGCTGCCGAAGGCACAACAATCGTCGAAGGCGCACCTTCGGAGATCGCGGCTACCGAAGCCGCTACAGCCGAAGATACAAACTTGGAAACTACTATTGAGGACATTAACAAGATTTTGGAAGATATAGCTGCAGAAGAAGCTGGCGCTACTACTGAAAAAACCATGGCCACAGTGCCTGAGAAAGGAAAAGAAATAGCCGAAGACACTTCGGACGACGAAGCCTATTCCTTTCAGAATTTAATTGGGCAAAAACTTACAAAGGACGAAATAGAAGAACTTAAAGAGTATGCCAAATCTTGCGGCTACAAGCCAGGTGCTCTCCTATTTGGAGGTGTAGATGATGAAAAGCTAGGCTGCATTCGAGACCAGACTGGAGCTAGGGTAATCGGTACTCTATCAAAGAGTATCGGTTTTCCGAAGCTAGAGTCAGACATCAGCCGCTACCGACGACAACACATCGTCGGCAGCTTATTTTACTCCAACTTCAAGGTAAACAACCTTTTCTCTGGTTTTCATTGCTGTTAATAATGAAAATGTTACCAACGTAAATTTCTCTGTGCAGAGCATGCTACTGAGCAAAGCTCTGAAGATGCAACAAGATCTGGAAGACAGAAAACACGAAGCTATAATTGAAAACTTAGAAAACAAGATAAAAGAACAATCTGCCATCATTGAAAAGAAAGACTTCGAGCTCCAATCGACCGAAGGCTTGCTGACTGAGACTGAGGCTAAAGTAGCAGAGTTGAATTCGAAGCTTATCAATCAATCAAAACAATTCGATCAGGAGAAGCTAGAGCTTAATTCGAAGCTTGAAGCCGAAGTCCAGACCAGCTCAGAGTTGAAGAAATCTTTGGCAAGCCTTCAAGACAAATGCTTAAAATTTAGCAACAATTGTATTGGTCGATTAAAGAAGATATTTTACTCTGTTGGAGCCAGCAGCGGGAAATTTAACCCTTCAGCGGAAAATTTACCCCAGGCCTTCGATCATATTGAAGCTGAAATCGAAGAGCTTGACGAAGTTATAGCCGGGCACGGCGACTTCTGTGCCTGGGTAGCTTCTCGGGGTACCGCTGCTGCATTTCTGAAGGCCGGCTGCGAACACGGAAAAATTGTCAACAGGCCCAACTTCACCTTATCTCCATCAATCCTGGATGATATGCCTGACCTCGCCCGAAGTATCTCCAATAGATTTATAAAAATGATATGGACAAAAGGCGGGCGGGAGAAAGCTGGAGACGAAGCACGAAGTCATCTTGAACCAGTAAGAAATGATACTTCGGAGTTACCTTTTCCTTTGCTCTTGATTTTTACTCATAATCTCTTACTTTATGTAGGATGACGAAGGTGAAGATGATGCCTAAGTTATATCGCCGAAGCTGTCGCCGAAGCTGAAACTTAATGAAGATCAGTAGAAGTGTACTGTAAAAAAAAAAAAAAAAAAAACTCAGGATATTTTTGTAACAATTCTTGTAAATACAATTAGACTGTTCTTCAAGGAACTTTGTACATACCTTGTAATATATTCTTACCCTTTGATTGAGGTGCTTTGATGTGGACGAAATCAGTATTTTGAGCCGAAGGCGAAAAAACACCTTCCCTTCTTTTCGTACACAACGAAGCATAAAAGTAATTCTTCCTTTTGCCGAGCAACGAAGCTTTTCTCTTTTGTACACAACATAGCATAACAAATCATAAAAACGCACTTCTCCGAAGCTTTTCTTTTACATAACGAATCATAAAAAACCTCTTCTCCGAAGCTTTTTGCCGAAGCAGCCACTTGGGAACACAAATGCTATGAATGAATGCTTATGCATGCAAATGTTATGATGTAATGTAATGCACGAATGAATGTCCGAAGCATACATCCGAAGCCACATTGCCAGCCATTACTTAGAAACAACCACACATTAGCTCTGCATTCCCTTAGGAACGACTTTGGAGCCTCTTCGCCTTTTACTTAGGCAGTATCAGCGTTGACTTTTCGCTGTAAGCTCTGCATCCCCTTAGGGACGACTTTAGAGCTTCTTCGTCTTTTACTTAGACGGTATAAGCTCTGCATTCCCTTGGGAACGACTTTGGAGCTTCTTCGCCTTTTACTTTCGGCGGAATCAGCGTTGACTTTTCGCTGTAAGCTCTGCATCCCCTTAGGGACGTCTTCGGAGCTTTTTTCTCTTTTTCAGTTTCGGCACTCGATGGTGCGCTCTCAGCTTTTACATTTACATCTTTTGGGGGATTTTGCTCTTATAAAACTAAAAAGGAAAATTACATATGATGGCCCCATTAAAAACCTTTCTCCCCCTTTAGAAAGGAAAAGGGTGCCATAAAAAAGAAAAGAAAAGATAAAATTACATCAGGTTATACATAGAACCGCCGAAGCTCATCGGCATTCCAAGATCTTGGAATTTCATTGCCATCCATGTCCTTCAGCCTGTACGAACCAGGCCTTGACGAAGATGCTACTAAGAAAGGCCCTTCCCATTTCAGTTGCAACTTGCCCACTGTATCCGGGTTGGCCACTCTCCGAAGCACCAAATGTCCTGGCTCAATATTTTTTAGCCGGACTTTCCTATCTCGCCATTTGATTGTTTCAGCCTGGTATTTGTTGATATTTTCCACGGCCTGAAGCCTGATCCCTTCTAAGGCATCTTTTTCTACAAGACAAGTATCTTCGGCACCTGATTCTGCCGAAGCTACCACTCTTATTGATCCAGCTTTAGCTTCTTCTGGAGTTATTGCTTCGTCACCAAATAATAACTTGAATGGGGTAAAGCCTGTAGACCTTGATGTTGTTGTATTGTGGCTCCACACCACTTTGGTCAACTGATCTGGCCATTTTCCCCTTGGTTGATTAAAAATTAGCTTCATTATTCCTGTCATTATAATGCCGTTGGCCCTTTCAACAAGCCCATTCGACTCCGGATGCCTGACTGATGCAAAGTGGATCTTCGTGCCAATTTGATCACAGAAATTTCTGAAATCTTCGGAGTCGAACTGTGTTCCATTATCTACAGTGATAGCCTTCGGCACTCCGAAGCGACAGACAATATTCTGCCAGAAAAATTTTTGGACAGTGGCCGAAGTTATTGTGGCTAATGGCTTCGCCTCAATCCACTTGGAAAAATACTCCACAGCTACTATAACATACTTCAAATTGCCTTGAGCCGGTGGTAATGGACCCAGCAAATCGAGGCCCCACCTTTGCAATGGCCAGATGGGTTGTATCAGCTGTGTCAAAGACGAAGGTTGCTTTTGATCTCTTGCACATTTTTGACAACCTTCGCACTTTTGAACTAACTCCGCTGCATCCGAAGCTGCCTTCGGCCAATAAAATCCTTGACGGAACACTTTTCCAAGTAACGGCCTGGATCCGATGTGGGATCCGCACAGGCCTGCATGTATCTCCTTCATCAACTCTATACCTTCGGTCCTAGACAAGCACTTGAGCAGCGGGGCACAAACTCCATGCTTGTATAACTCCCCTTCTATCATGACATAAGGACGAGCTCTTGCCTCTATCCTTTTATTATAAGCTTCGTCATCTGATAAGAAGTTACCCTGAAGGTAAGAGATTATTTCAGTTCTCCAATCTTCACTGTACACAGGAGAAATGTTAAGGACTGCTCTTTCAAGTAGCTCCACTGAAGGTGCCTTTATTGTTTCGAAGAACACGTCCGAAGGTAGCGGCAGCCCCTGTGCTGCAGACTTGGCTAATAAATCAGCATGCTCATTTTGTCCTCGAGGGATATTCTTAACAGAAAATCCTTCGAAGGAAGCTTCGATCCTTCGGACCGTGTCTAGGTATTTTTCAAGCTTCGGGTCCTTAGCCTTGCAACTTTTATCAATATGACCCGAAACAACCTGGGAATCAGTTTTAAGAATTGCCCTTCTGATCCCCATTGCCTTTAGTTTCCGAAGACCCAGGAGCAAAGCTTCGTACTCAGCGATATTATTTGTGCAGCTGAAGTCCAGTCTTGCTGCATAGCAAGTTTTAACCTTGGACGGAGAGACCAACACAGCAGCTGCACCTGCTCTGAAGGTTCCCCAAGAGCCATCACAGAACACTGTCCATGCTTCGGCATCTTTATTCGCTTCTTCGTCCTGAGCCCCTGGCGTCCAGTCGGCAATGAAATCTGCCAATGCTTGAGACTGAATTGAGGATCTATGCACATAATCAATGTAAAATTCATTAAGTTCCGCAGCCCATTTTCCAATACGCCCGGTAGCTTCTCTATTCCTCATGATGTCCTTCAACGGCTGCGAAGAAGGAACAATAATGTTGAATGCCTGAAAGTAATGCCGAAGCTTCCTGGATGCCATTAAAACGGCATACAACACCTTCTCCAGCTCTGTATAATTTTTCTTTGAGACACTGAGGACCTCAGACACAAAATATACTGGGACCTGCTTCTTGGCTTGTCCATCAAACTTTTCCTGAACAAGTGCCGCACTTACCGCTGAGTGCGAAGCTGCCACATACAACAGCAGAGGAGCCCCTGGCGTTGGTGGAGTTAATGTTGTGAGATCTATTAAATATTGCTTCAGCTCTTCGAAGGCTTTTTGTTGACTTGGGCCCCATTGAAAGACTTCGGCTGACTTCAGCACCTCGAAGAATGGTAAGTTTCTTTCTGCTGATCTGGATATAAATCTGTTGAGAGATGCCAGCCTTCCTGTCAATCTTTGGGCCCCCTTTCTTGTGGTTGGTGGCTCCATTCGAAGTATAGCTTCGATTTTATTTGGGTTAGCTTCGATTCCCTTCGTTGAAACCAAGCATCCAAGAAATTTACCCTTCTTCACTCCGAAGACACATTTTTCTGGATTCAGCTTCAGCCCAGCTTGTCTGAAGCTGGCGAAGGTCTCCTGCAAATCAGCAATATGATTTTCTTGCTTCGTGCTCTTTACGATGATGTCATCGACATAAGTCAACACATTTCTGCCTATCTGAGATTGGAGAACCTTCGCCGTCATTCTGCTGAAACTCCCTCCAGCATTCTTGAGCCCCTCGGGCATTCGAAGATAGCAATATGTACCACTTGGGGTGATGAAACTAGTCTTCGGCTCATCTTCCTTCTTCATCCATATTTGATGATAGCCTGAGTAGCAGTCCAGGAGACTCATGAGCTCCGAAGAAGCTGCTGCATCAACTAAAGAATCTATCCTTGGCAGCGGGAATTCATCCTTCGGACAAGCCTTGTTGAGATCTGTGAAATCAATACACATTCTCCACTTGCCATTGGCCTTCTTCACCATAACAGTGTTAGCTAGCCACTCTGGATACTTCACTTCTCTGATAACTCCTGCACTGAGGAGTCTTTTCACTTCATTGCGAGCCCCTTCGGCCTTGTCATCAGACATTTTCCGAAGCCTCTGCTTTCGGGGTCTGAAGGATGGGTCAACATTGAGCGAATGTTCAATAACATCCCGATTTACTCCACAGAGATCATTAGCTGACCATGCAAAGACATCTTTGTTGTTGAATAAAAACCTTATCAAGGTTTTCTCCTGGTCTTCAGATAATTGCGAGCCCAACAACACCTTCTGCTCTGCTACATCTTCACACAATAACATAGGCTTCGGCTGATCCGCTGAAGCTGCCTTCTCCCTCCTGAATTTGTACTGTTCACAAGCTTCAGCTCCATCTATATTATGGATTGCCTTGGAGTCAGTCCAGCTTCCTTCGGCCCTTCTAGCAGCTTCCTGGCTTCCATGAATAGCAATAGGTCCTTGGTCCGAAGGTATCTTCATGCAGAGATAAGCTGGGTGAAGAATTGCTTCGAAGGCATTAAGAGTGCCACGGCCGATGATAGCATTGTAAGGATACTCCATGTCAACAATATCAAACACAATTTGCTCAGTCCTTGTGTTGTTGACAAATCCGAAGGTTACCGGCATGGTAATCTTCCCAAGTGCCACAATCTGCCGCCCTCCGAAGCCACAAAGAGGGTGCGTAGCATCATGAATCTTGTCTTCGGGCTCTTGCATTTGTCTGAAGGCTTTAGCAAATATAATGTCAGCTGCACTGCCTGTGTCAACTAGGACATTGTGGACCAGAAATCCTTTGATCACGCAAGAGATAACCATGGCATCATTGTGGGGATAATCCTTAAGCTGAAGGTCTTCCTGAGAGAAGGTAATTGGAATATGGGACCATTTCGACTTGATGAAGGGTCCCTGCACTCCAACATGCTGCACCCTTCTCTGAGCCTCCTTCTTCTGCTTCTTGTTAGCCGGCTCTGAGCAAGAACCGCCTGTTATCGGGAGCACCAGCTTCGAAGCCGAAGCAGCTCCAGCTTGGTTGTTGAACGAAGCCATCAGCTCAGAAAAGTGGAAGTGAGTTCACCGGAGGTGGGCGCCAATGTTGGGGGCTTGTTCTCAAATGCTAAGAGTTAAGAACAAGGCAACACAGAAAATGTTAAATATTAAGGTCCTTCGTCCTCCACTTCATTATATCCCTTCGGGACATAAGGAATTTCGGACGAAGGTTACGAAGGACGCACCTTCGTAAACATAATAACGTAGGGTGAAGCATTCATATAAACCATGAAATATAAAATGGACATTCAAATGTTAACATAGATTCATTTCTATTTTTATTAATACGAATGAATATAAATGACAAATGTACCTTCGGTCCTGAGGAAGGCAGGAATACAAGTGTGATGCGAAGGCAAATGACAGGTTCGCGTGAACAGTACAGAGGTAGTATTCATCTATTTATAGGCACAGGTCGCAGCCCGTGACAAATTACAATTATGCCCCTTACAAATGTTTACAACATTGACTCAGACCTATATGAATAAAAAGGTCATTCTATCTCTATGTCGGTTTAAAACGCCGAAGCTCCATGAAAAGGAACCTTCGGCCATCTCTTGGAGGCGACTTCAGCCGAAGCTGCTTCTTCGTGTGAGACCTTCGGCGCACCGAAGCACGACCCCAACAGCAGCAGGAACTGATGGACCAGCGCCCCGATCCAAACTAGATACTTGCCGGAGACGTCTCTTTTTCTTTTTCTGCTCATCAGCAGAAAGATCAGTTTGATTGGCTCGGCAAGGACGTCTCGGGCGAGCACGGACAGGCCTCTGAACATCCAAGGATGTACCAGCTTCGGGGAGAGGTGCCACCGCTAATGTCCCAGCAGGAGCAGCATCAGAAGAATCCTCAGCCAGCATATCAAGCATGGCACTTATTTCTGCATCATTAGGATCCAAAGGCACTTCAAAATGTACTTGTCGCTCGTCATCAGGAATCTCCCCAAGCGAGGCAACCAAAGCACTGACTTCTTCATCAGAGGGTCGCGTCCTAATGCCCAAATTGTCGTCAGTCGCAGGTGGATTTGACACGAAAAGAGTGAAAGCTTTAGCAGGAGGCAAATTCCAGGCTGAGTACGCCACTGGAGCACCAACATTGGACACCTTGCCCCTGAGAATCATTTCCAGTCGGCTCACCAAGTCTGCAGAAGGGATTCTCCTGTTGGTAACCCGAGTCGAGTCGGCTAGCCCTCGATACAAATAAGCTGGATGGACCCTGTCTTTCAGTGGCTGAATGTTCTTGAAAACGAAGTCAGCAACCACAGCTTCAGCAGTTAGACCTCTTTCCTTCAGCAGTCCAACTTCAGCTAGCAATACACCGGCCTCAGCTACCTCCTCATCTGTGGGAGACTCGGTCCAGCTTGGGGTGCGAACGTCTGGCTGTCTTCCCGACCGGGGGGGGAGAGAATTTCCATAATTATCAACTATAAACCACTCCAGACGCCATCCCTTAATGCTGTCTTTAAGGGGAATCTCAAGATATTCAGTCTTCCGTCCCCGGCGCATCTCCAAACTGGCACCTCCGACCAACTGATGTTGTCCCCCGGCCATCCCAGGGCGACAATGATACAGATATTTCCATAAACCAAAATGTGGTAGCACGCCAAGAAAGGCTTCACATAAGTGAACGAAGATGGAGATTTGCAGAATTGAGTTAGGGTTTAGATGGGTCAGGTTAATGTGGTAGAAATCAAGGAGACCACGGAAAAAGGGAGAGATGGGAAGGCCAAGGCCACGGAGAAGAAAAGGAGCGTAAACTACAGACTCGTGGGTATCCTCCGTCGGGACAGTAGTCCCGTGGCAAATCCGCCAAGAACAGAGTTCCCGCGGAGGGAGAACCCCGATGGACACGAGGTGGAGGAGTTCAGCTTCGGAGATGATAGACATGTGGTTACCTGCGAAAGGCAACTGGCTGTTGGGATCGATTGGAGGAATCACCACAGCGGACGAGCTCGCGATTTTCCTCTTGGGAGCCATCTCGATTCTACCAGTGAGCAGGCTGGAGGCAAGCGCAGAGAAGATTCGGAAGCGGGAATGCAAGAACTAGGGCGCGGAAAGCAAAGGCGGCTAAAAGCGCAGCTCTTATGGGATATTCTCGAGCCAGATACCGTTTCAAAAAGTGCCCAGTCATCACCCGGCAGTTATTTCCAAAATCCCAGCATGCCACGTGGTCATTCGGCAGTTATTTCCAAAAGGCGATGGGCCACCTCATCACTCGGCTATCATCCTCAAAATAGCTCATGCGGCCTGCTATCACTCGGCGTTGCCTCTAAAACGCTGATCTCATGATCAATAGCTCGGCATTACCTCTAAAATGCCGACGTCGGCCTGCTCACTCAGTGTTGCCTCTAAAACGCTGATCTTGTGTCCAATCGCTCGGCATTACTTCTAAAATGCCGACGACGACCTGCTCTCACTCGGCGCTGACTCTAAAACGCTGATCTCATACTCAGCCGCTCGGTATTACCTCTAAAGTGCCGACATCACCATCCAATCGCTCGGCGTTGCCTCTAAAACGCTGATCTTGTGTTTAATCGCTCGGCATTACTTCCAAAGTGCCGACGGCGACCTTCAATCACTCGGTGTTGCCTCTAAAACGCTGATCTCGCGTTCAATCGCTCGGCATTACTTCTAAAATGCCGACGTCAACCTCCAATCACTCGGCGTTGCCTCTAAAACGCTGATCTCACGTTCAATCGCTCGGCATTACTTCTAAAATGCCGACGTCGACCTCCAATCACTCGGCATTGCCGCTAAGACGCGGGGATAGCATTCGGTCGCTCGGCATTACCTCTAAAACGTCGATGCAAACTACAAGATTACTCGGCAACTACTCCTGGGAGCGTTAGTATGATGTCCAAATCGTTCATCTACTATCTCAAAAGAATCAGTCTTATAATCAAGCAAAGCAAGTCAACAAGAAGAAGCCAACGACATTCTTTCATTAAGGGAAGACAATAAGCTTACAAATCAACTCTTTGCGAGTTGATGCTTCCCTACTATTACTATACTACATTACACTACTACTAAACTACACTACACTACTCTACATTACTACTACATTATTCTAACTATACTAAACTATACTAATATCTAAGAAGACCAGTGGCGTCTAGCCACTGGCCCTGCCCCTGCCGCCGCCGCCGCCCTTGGTGCTGACCTTGCTGCTGCCGCCCTTGGTGCTGCCCTTGCTGCTGCCGCCTCTGGTGCTGCCCCTGCTGCCGCCGCCGTTGCTGCTACTCCTGCCGCTGCCACTGCCGTCGCCATCGCCACCGTCGTCGCCGTCGCCGTCGTCGTCGTCGTCGTCCTCGTCCTCGCCGCCGCCGTCAGAGTCCTCCTCATCCGAGGAGTACTCCGACTCATCCGAGCCCTCGAGCCCGGAGCGCTCGACGGCCCGGATGTACGTCCAGACCTCCGCGGCTATCCCCTGGGAGTCGTCCGAGTCATCGGACGACGCCGGGGGAGAGACGGGAGCCGGAGATCCCTCGGACTCGGAGGAGAACTCCTCCTCCGAGTATTTCGAGTCACCGAAATCCTCCGATGGAGGAGTCGGTTCGCATTTGCGCTTGTTGTTTTTGCCCATGGTGGAAGCAAGCGGGAAAGAAGAGAAGGAAGCAGTAAAAGAACAACGAAGAGATGTGAAGAAACCAGAGGGGCAACAGCGTTATTTATAGAAGGGAAATGCAACCGCTCACCTCCAACCGCGGTCACTGAACAGTCGCAAAGCATTCAATAAGCACTTCAACCCGTCTGGAGACACGTCAGGCGGCTGACGCCATTTCATGCAACACTACACCCATTGGGACTCCAGTCAACAGCGCAAAGGATATGATTACACTCGCCGTCCCATCACATTACAACTCAGAAGCAGCCGGCTAAAACACTCAGCGTACCAAGCCGTCTCTTGCCCACACCCATTGGGGGGGGACGCCCAGGAATTATCAGTATATTTTTCAAAATGGTCACATCTGTGCAGGGCATGCAGTGAATGCTTCAAGACAAAAATGAGATATCAACAAGAGTTAGAGGGAAGCCAAATATAGCCAGCAGAGTGCAAAATATGGTCGACAGACACGACTTGAAGACTAGACAGAGAACGTCCATCAAATGTCCAATCAGTCACAGAGCAAATAAATTACACTACCTAGCAAGATACGGAAGGATTGCAAACTCGGCTGCAAAAGACAAAATACATGCTGACCTCTGAAGCATAATATTGATGACATAGCACGGATGACATCACGCCAACTTTTTCACAAGCAGAAAGGGTAATCTTCAGCAAAAGGACATAAAAAGAAGACCTTCAAGTGAATTATCCACAAAAATCCACTTGAAGGTCGGGGGCTACACCCATTGGGTGCACCTCCGGTGCACCCTATGGATTATCATTCCAAGCCGAGATTGTGCCGATTTCTAAAGCATGGGACAAGATTAAAAAAGCCAACCCTCAACCAAAAAGAGCAAGCGCAAATGGAAATAATCTCTACTGAGGACCTTCGAGTAGATTATCTTCTAAAATCTACTCGAAGCTCGGGGGCTACACCCACCCAATGAAGTTCAGAATCTCACAAATTGGAATGCCGACCTCTAAGGCACAGGCACGATGCCAGGTTTTGGTCAACGAGTGATTGGAGCAGGAGAAGACAACAGGAAGCCATCTTTCTTCAGATTACCTACAAGCTGGACCTGAGATCTCCGGGTTGATTATCTCTAAATTAACCCAAAGATCGGGGGCTTGTGGGGGATAGATATCCCCCGGGTCCACTAAAAGAGTAAAGGACCTCACGAAGGGCCCAAGGGCCCAATAAATCGTAAGGTCATTCTTTCGTGGGCCTGGGGAGAAACAGCCAGCGAAGCAGAACGACATGGGGCCAGATAGGTACAAGCCCGGACGGCCCGCAGCATCGAGCGAATGACCGCAACAAAGATCCAACTTTCCCGCGCCGGAGCCTCCATGCAACGAAGCCACGCGAGGATAAGTCGGCGAGGGTTACGTAGGGATAATCTCAAGAGGTTCACTATCTTTTAGCTACTCGTTGCTATCTTATCCATGTGTACTGCCCCACGGTCGAGTATATAAGGCCTAGGGGGCACCCCTTCAGAACGATCGACTCTTTACTTAGCCTCCCACGTCGACTCTCTGTATCCTCGATCCAGGGAGCTCTCTTGTAGCCACGCCCACCAAGCATACTCGTCAGGACGTAGGGTGTTACGCATCTCTAAGCGGCCCGAACCTGTAAAACTTGTCCACTGTCCCTCGTGCGATCGGCGCGAACCATTTTGCTACAGTTGTTGACACCGTCCTACTCCTAAAACACCTTGAGGGGCAACCCCGGGTGTGCGGTCGGACCCAAAACACCGACAGTGTTCCCAGGGGGTAGCTGCTTTTGCATAGAATGGATTTTGGGCCTTGCCCGCTTGCACAAGGAAAAGAAGAAGCGAAATCCATTTCCGTAAGGTGTGACGTTGTTCCGTTGTTCGAAAGGAAAGGTAGGGATAGACAGGTAAAGGAAGCCGAGTACTTGACAACCCAACCCTAGTGTTAGTAGTAAGAGTTTGAGAATCATAGCCTGGGTACTCTTTTGACTCATCGGTCTCTCCCTGCTTGACCTATACTCCCGGAACTTTTTGGCCAGGCCTTCCTATATGCTTCTCTCCCTTAAGAGCGAAAATCGTTGAGTTAAGCCTGCGGCCTTAGGATCTAGTGCACCGAATACTTTGCCAATCCTACACTTATAATATCGGATCGGAAAGGTAGTTATTCCCGGAAACTGTAGGAAAAGAGCCTCACTCCTAGCCTCTAGACTGAAACTGAACCTGAAAGGCTTGAGAGCAAAGGGTGCGGTCGCATAATCCAATCCTGCTAATAGAAAGGCACGAACTTGAAGGTAGTTGTGCCAGGAGAGGATTGAGAAGAGTGTCATACTCAAGAAGTAAGCCATCAAATCCTTTCTGATGACAGATGGATTATCTATAGACTAAAGACGGATTTTCTATCGACTTTCGAACTTATCGAGACCTTCTATTTCATTGAACTACTAAATACCGGCGCATAGATCTTCTAGTAGATATAATATAAGAAGGAAGGTTCTTTCTAACGATTGGAGGACCGGGCATTTTGTCATTCAAAGATATGGTAACCGAACACTGTTGTTAGAAAAACCTTGCGTCATCCTTCGGTAGAGCAAAGCAAGGACACAAGGCACAAAGCATTTCCCGACCACGGATAGGTGCCATGTGTTACCATTCATTTGTCACTTATTTGATTCTATCTCAGAGGAAGAGTGTTCGTTCGGGCTAACGAAAGATCTCAGAGGGACTCTTACTTCTACAAGAGCTTTTACACAAGTTATCGACATATAGGAATTCGACTACCTCATCACTGTGTGAAGGAAAAGGTTCAGGAAGCTTTTGATGCTCGGGATGGACTGACTCCATATGCGTGAAAGAACTGAGATCTTCAATGAAAGCCCCCCAATTTCATCGAACCTTAATGACTGGTGATGGCGATTTATGCTTTTATTGCCTCGAAGACTTATCATTCTTACTTAAGCTTAAGATCGAGACAGAATAGTTGGGCACTGGCATTCTCACAGGCTATTGTAAGAGGAGAGAATCGCACCTTTGATAAAAACTTTCTTTACAAGTAAAAACACCCTCCAAGGATGAACGATTTATTTGCATGAGACTGTTGGCACTACTACTTGTACTTGATTTGATTTTCTTGAACGAACAGCCGAGTAAAGAGTAACATGGCCTATGAAAGCTTGCTTTAAGTAGCTACTATTCATTCTCTTTTATGCTATGCTACGCCCTAGTTATCATTTTTTATGAATTCATTTCGTTCCAATATCGATGAATGCGGTCCATAGGGCAGTGAGCGGGATAAAATGAAACAATGGAAGAAAGAAGAGGCGCACAACGGGAAAGTATCCCAACCCAAGTGGATTGACTACTCCTGTTATATAGTTTAGGGAAAAAGATCACTTACTCTCTTCGGTCCTCCTCTGAGATTCTTTTTAGACTTTTGATGTCGTCTATTTGCCCAATTCAGACTTGGTAGTTCCAGGTATACACACGAAGTGGCTCCCTTATCTGGAATTCCTTCTTTTCGTAAGCTTTGTGGATGAGGGGCGGAGCGAGGAAGGGATATTGGATTTGAAAGCCCTTGGCCTAGACGTATTGAAGCTAGCCTATAAAAATAAAGATTATAGGGACTTATACTGATCGATCCTCTTTGAAAGGAACATGCCTAGATTAGCACTTCTACTTATGTATGAGACTATGTTCAATGGTTGTCGCCAGCGCTCCCCTCCCCTCTTTGTGACGGCTGCAGTATGCTGATAGCGTGTTCAGCGGTGCCCCCTACCACTGCTACAGTGGTAGCGGTTGGCACAGGAACACGCTAGATGAAGGGCGCGGCTGCTGGCCCCCCTATCTACTGTGTTGTGGGCCCACAGTTAATTATTAGTAGATGAAAAATTGATAGAAGGTAAAAAGTAGGTATAGAAAATGATATTTTATGGTTGTAGTGGGGTATAAGGTAAGGATTTAGGGGGAACCGCTGTACAGGATGGAGATATAGGGGGAAGAGAGCGCTGACGTGACACGTGAGTGAGATATAGGGGGAGAAATTTAGGGGTAACCGCTGAACACAGTCTGAAGGAGGAAGGAGGCGACGGTAGCCCCTTAATAATGAACAGTAATAGAGGATGGGATGGAGAGAGGTCGTCGCTTCATACAGTCTCAGATGCAAAATTCAGTGGCGCGTTTTCTACGGGCACATTTTCTGTGTGTAATGTAACGTCATCCTGTCCGTCCATACAAAAAGCTTCAGGCGCGGCATCATTCACTGCCAGTGCCCCAAGGAGTTGCGTTTGACGCAGCAGCAGGGAAAAAGCCACCACTTCAGTCCGCCGCCGCCGCCGCCGCCGCCTCCTCCCTGTCGCCCACCACACCTCGGTCTCAAACCCACGCCCCCGCCGCCGCGGGAAAAATGGCCATGGACGCCGCAGCGCTGGAGTCGCTCATCCTGGACCTCCACGCCATCGAGGCAGTGAAGCTAGGCTCCTTCGTGCTCAAGTCCGGCATCACCTCCCCCATCTACCTGGACCTCCGCGCGCTCGTTTCCCACCCGCGCTTGCTCTCCGCCGTCGCCTCGCTCCTCCACGCGCTCCCCGCCACGCGCCCCTACGGCCTCGTCTGCGGCGTCCCCTACACGGCGCTCCCCATCGCCGCCGTCCTCTCCGTCGACCGCTCCGTCCCCATGCTCATGCGCCGCAAGGAGGCCAAGGCCCACGGCACCGCCAAGTCCATCGAGGGCTCCTTCCGCCCCGGGGACACCGTCCTCATCATCGAGGACCTCGTCACCAGCGGCGCCTCCGTGCTCGAAACCGCCGCCCCGCTCCGCGCAGAGGGCCTCCTTGTCGCCGACGCCGTCGTAGTCGTCGACCGCGAGCAGGGCGGGAGGGAGAACCTCGCCGCTAACGGGATCACGCTGCACTCGCTCATGACCCTCACCGAGGTGCTCGCCGTGCTGCTCAAGCACGGGAAGGTGACCGAGGAGAAGGCACATGAGGTAAGGCAGTTCCTCGATGCCAACAGGAAGGTGGCCGTGCCGGGGGCGGCGCCTGTTAAACCCAGGGTGCTTAGGAAGCCATTTTCGGAGAGGGCAAAACTTGCCAACAACCCTATGGGGAAGAAGCTCTTCGAGCTGATGGAGGCCAAGCAGACCAACCTGTGTGTCGCTGCTGATGTCGGGACCGCAAAGGAACTCCTTGAGCTGGCTGACAAGGTAGGAGCGTATGACTTTACTAACTTTGGACTTCTGATGTTGGTTGGTAGAGGACTTATGTAATAGGACTAAGGACTCATTAAGGACATGCCTTGATTTATACTATTGGACGCACATAATTAGCAAACTTCTCAATGTGGATGCACATAATTTATAGGCACTCGCATAAGCTCTTGATATGTTAACTTAGGTTTAGGTATAGGAAAATGTTCAGAAGTGAATGTGCTGCCAGATGTCTTCAACCTTTGGTGTTGTGAATAGTGTGTCCTGATCCAGTCATTATCTCTGCTTACGTGCCTTTGGATTTGCTAAAACCAGTAATTTAGTATTTAAGAGCAAAACATTTGTGTTATTTTCAATTTTCACGTATTTTGCAAGAATGGATCTCTGGATTTGATATGTACATGTACCTACACTATTTCCCAACTGTTTTGCAGGTCGGCCCTCAAATTTGTATGTTGAAAACTCATGTGGATATATTATCTGATTTTACACCAGATTTTGGCTCTAAGCTCCGCTCGGTATGTGCTCTCATGAGTCATGATGCTATACTTGTTTTTGTTCATGTTGCTTTTGTGTTTTACTTCTATGATATGCTACATGATAGTCTGATCCATATCTTAAGTTGGGTTCTGTTTTTTTCTTCTCTTTTTTTTTAATTAAAAAAATCAGATGTAGCCATGTAGATTCTTCTATGTCTAGCACCGTCATTGTTGGATGGTGCCACCTAGTTTGCACTTGCATCAATACATCCAAGTGTCCTTGAGTAGACACCATGCCTTTTGTCCTAGATTAGGAACGGTTGTGTGATGGCGGATCCTTAATGGCCATGATTCATGCATTTTGTGCGCCCAACTGTGCGTTTGTGGCTGGGTGGGTGAGTGTGGGGTTATATTTGATGCTCTTTCGATCCTTTGACCTTTCCCTCATTGTCTATGTATTCATCTTTAAAGAGAACTTTGGTATGGTGGGAGTTGTGCATGCATTAGGAGGGTTGTTGGTGATATTAGGAGGGAGTGGATGGCTTACATAGGCTACTGGCTTGAGTGGGAATGGGGCGGATCCAGGAAAGAGCAAGGAAGGATGTTAACAGAGTTCGGGCCTATTCGAGACAGCTCCAACTCTGAAAAACCAGATCTGGAGCACCAAATCTACCTTGAAGCAGCTCTAACTTGGATTTAGGATCTAATGGGCTAGTCCAATAAATAGCTAATCGTGGCCCAACAACAATACATGGGATCCACGTGTCATTGAGGAAAACTATCTTTCTTTCTCTTCTCCCTCACCCGCGAACACGCACACGGGGGATGGCGCATGGGGCACACGGAGCTTGCCAACCCCATGGCACGTGTGGCCGGGGGCGGGGCTGCCGTGGCCGTGGCCGTAGCTGGGCAGGGTCTGCACGCCAGGGTGGGACGGAGCCTGCACAGAGCTTGGCGGGGACCAACACGACTAAGGCTGGAGAAGAAGAATGGGGCGAGCGTGGGCGTCGGGATAAAACAAAAAAGATTAATGAACCCTTCATTTACCACTAAAGAGTGGCATGGTGGGTAATTTTTGCCTAATTTCATTGATCTGGATCTGGCTTTGGGTTTTTGGGTGCTCCAGGAAATCCATGGATTTGACCCCAGTTCTGGATTTTTGGGTTCTTCAGATTTCACGGAGTCGAGGTGTTTGGTTAGAAAAGTAGGGTCTGGAGTACTTGGAGCTGTCCCAAACACACACCCCATAGTGATGATTCTTTGGGCCGGACTGGTGCTACAGACCCCCTACTATACCAGTCCTAGCTCCACCCCTCGTGGGGTAGTGGCTTATCTAAGTGTCTTGTGTGGCGCCACTGGCTGGCCAGAGTGTCAAAGCATCTATCAGCAGAATACAGTGTCTCTGCTGATATGGTTGTATACTTTTATTAGGTAGTGCTCCCTCCGTTCTAAATTATAGTTTATTTTGGATTTGTCCTAAGTCAAACTTATCTAACTTTGACCAAGCCATAGGGAGTAAGTTTATTTTTTGCTGTGGCTAGAAGTTTCCTTGATCCATTTGTTGTCTCACTGTCATGGTTTCTATATTCCTTTAATACTTTCACTTTGGGAACCGTCTACCTATACCAGGACAATGTCAGAATTTCCTAAACCATATTTTGTTTGATAAACTACAAGATGTATTTTCTGTCATAGCAATGAGAAGTTGCTATATAAGATGCTTAAATCATTACCTGACTTGCCTTTTACACGTCTCTATATTTAATTGGTTTCTAACATTTTGTTGAAGATTGCTGAGAAGCACAACTTTTTGATCTTCGAAGACCGCAAGTTTGCTGACATTGGGAATACAGTAACCATGCAATATGAAGGGTAAGAAAAGAAGTTTAGTATGTACATGGTCATTTGTACGTTGTATCTTCATATTTCTGCACTATGACCCCCCCCCCCCCCCCCCCCCCCCCGCTTTGGTTCAGTGGAATATTCCGCATATTGGACTGGGCTGATATTGTTAATGCGCATATAGTTCCTGGACCTGGAATCGTAGATGGCTTGAAGCTGAAGGTATCTTATGCTTTATGTACTTCCATGGCAACTATTAATACTGACTTGAATAAGTTGCTTTTGCATATAAAAATAGCTAATGAATCATGGTACTCACACCAACTGTTGTGTTCTGGCCTTGAAGGGTTCGCCTAAAGGAAGAGGGCTACTTCTGCTCGCTGAGATGAGCTCTGCCGGCAATCTTGCTCATGGAGATTACACTGCTGCTGCTGTAAAGATCGCTGAGCAACATTCTGACTTTGTGATGGGATTTATATCAGTCAATCCCGCATCTTGGTCAGTAACACCATTAAGCCCGGCGTTTATCCATGCCACACCTGGAGTTCAGATGGTCGCTGGAGGAGATGATCTTGGGCAACAATACAACACTCCTGAGTCTGTAAGTACAACTGTGCATGTACTGTCTATTTGTGTGGCCGTTGGAATATCGGTGTTTATTGGTACATCTTAATGTTTTTAGGGCTAGTTTGACAACTCCATTTTCCTGAGGGATTGTTATTTTCTCAAAGGGAAAATGAACTAACCTCGCTTGGAAAACAGGGTTGCCAAACTAGCCCTTAGTTTGTTATATACCAGTGCTCATCCTTGCAGAATTTGAATTTGGTAGCGTCACTGTATTATACATTCTGCAAAGCATTAGTTTGATGGTAGACAGATTTTCTCTCGATCAGGTAGAAATATGTTTAGATCAAATTGGACAACTATTAAAATCTGTTATTTTGTTTAGTACTGAACTTCTACTTTTTTTATTGTTGCCGCTGCGTCGATGTATATTGTAGCATGGACAAATATTGATGTAGTCACTATTCTTCTTTTGAGAAGGTCAAATCTTGATATATGCTTCGGTTGAGGTTTTCCTGCATTCAGTATTTATGAGAGTTTGATCACTTACCCCCCACCACCACGATCATATTCCATTGATATGATACATATCGATTTGCGATTCAGGTGATAAATTACAGGGGCAGTGACATAATCATAGTTGGGCGCGGGATTATAAAGGCAAGCGATCCTTTGAAGACGGCATGGGAGTACCGGGTGCAAGGGTGGCAGGCATACAAGAACAGCTTGCTATGAGGAGGGCGCCGTGAGCATTCCAAGCATAATAAGAGCAAATCCAGGCAATTGGCATAACAAGGACTTGTTCGTTTTGATCTCAGTCCATATGGATTGAGTGGGTTTTAATCTCGAACAAGTCAAAAAAATTCATAAATTTTTTCAATCACATCTAATACATATGGGATAGTAACGACCGAACAATGCTTAACATGGAAAGGTTCCTACTTAGAGCTAGTTTGTTCAAGATTGAGTGTGTTTAAATCTCTAGCAAGTCCATGTGAAATGAGAATATCCAAACAAGATCTTACAATTGTGAGGGCTTAAGAATCACTGTAGAGGAGATTCATCCAGAGCATGCTCCATTATCGTTTGTGTTAGAACAATTTTCTCTTGGTCCACCCGTTCTTGTTCCACCCGATTGGTTCGCTGCGAGGGCCAGGCCTGCGCGAGTCTCAGAGCTCTCTAGAAATTGACTCCTCAAAAATCAGTTTTAATAGACATCTAAAAAAATTAGTGGAGGTAGATTTTGCTGTCCATTTTTTGACATTTTCACTTTATTAAAAAAAAAGGGAGGCCAGCCGAGTGGGCCGCTCAAGGCCTGGTGGCCGAGCAGCCCACCAGCCAGCTAGTCCCTAGGGCTGCTGATGCCGGCTCTTGCTTTTGGGCGAGCAAAAAGCTCAGCCGCCGGGAGGACGTGGGAGGCGGAGGCGGAGGCGTTCAACGCCCAGCCGACTTCTACGGCTGCTCGCTCGGCGGGCCGCTGCTTCCTTGCAACCGCCTGGTGGGTGCTCGGCTCCATATAATAGAGGCAAAAATCCTCTGGCTTCGGCTCCAGTAGCAACGGAAGTTCTCTGCTCTCTCTCCCTGCTCGTTCCACTAGTCACGAACTCGATTGATTTCTTCGATCTCTGGTGTTCTTGTGGTGATTCTCGCTGGTAGCATCTGGACGAGTGTGGAGGTGGTGCTGCGCTTGTTCGGCGTGGACTTCCTGTGCTCCGTTGCATTATCAGTGTGCCTGTTGGTACTCTGTCTGTTCTGATTGTTGTCCACCGTGGCCTGGTGCTTGGGCTCTCTGCTGCGCGGTGTTCATCTTCTCGGGCTGGTGCCGTGGACGTCTCCCTCGGCTCCGGCAGCGGCTCTAGTATCTCCGTCAACCTCCCGCCGTGCAGGCCCGGACGTGGGCGGCGGAATTGGTTTTCTGGGACAGAACTTCGTGTTCGCTGAGCTGATCTTCCCACGTAGACAATCTACGTGCTGTGAGTTATTCGTTGCCTCACTTTATTTACTGTTTAATTTTGTGCAATCTGCTAGTATTAAATACTTGGGTGTGATTGCACTGTTGTGGGCGGATTTGTGTGCTCGATGATAATAGCGGTGTAGTGAGACAACGTGACAGTCTGGGTTTTAGTGTGTTGTTATTTTCAGCATTGATATTATTTGTGCCTAGTTATTTCTTACTATTGTGCAGGCTGATTACTTAAGTTCATTACTGTTCCATAATTCTTATGCACACTGTTTTGATCTTAATATTCATGCTTGATTTCTAGGCTCATAATATTTGTTCTAAAACCCTGTTTTGGTAAGATAGGACTGTCACGTTAGTCGAGGATCTTTGATCACCCTTTAGCGTTGGAGGGCTGTCTTGTGCAGCAACCCGCTGTTTTGAGAGCAATGCTTCAAGATAAACAATTATGTTTATTTGTTTAATCTGCCTTCTTCATCTGCAAGCCATGTTTAATTATGAAATGGACCTGTGTAGCTATTTTACATGTTTACATGTCTTAGAATTGCTACTGTTCATTGCTGCTATAATTTCATATGGTATTTATCTGAGTTATATGATTGTTTTATTCGGAATTAGAATATTTAATCTATTTAAATATGTAGAAAGCATGTCACTTATTTCTCTAATTTTACAACAGATTTTAATCCATTCTTCAACAGGTCCTTTAAAACAATAGATTGTTTCTAGGGGTCTAAAAAATCCCTCATTTATGGCTACAAATGAGAGCGTTTTTAGGGCTATAAAAAGTTAGGAGCGTTTTAGAGAAACTGTTGGAGACATGTTTTTGTGTTTTTTCTAAAAAAAAACTTTTTAGTAGAGACTTCTAAGAAGCTCTTGGAGATGCTTTAAAATAGATTGTTTTGTCTCTGCTCATGTAGCCTATGTCTATAACATGTAGGCAAACAAACACACATCTAGATAAAGTTAACGTGATCCAGATAAGATGGATTCTAACTAATCAGACGAGTTGTAATGTCTGTGTTGGGTTAGATCACATTGTCTTATTAGTACTCTTAGGTTAGCTCCTGATGCTGTCGATGTTGAGAATCGTACGACTCCTCCACGTGTGCTTCCGATTTCCCTCGAGGTGAAGTGGCCTCCGCGTAATTTCACTTGCCCCAACTCCTTGTTTGGTGACAAACTGACAATGCTGGTCGGTACTCGGTAGCCAGTAGCCACTGCCCACTGCCGCCGCGATTGCTTGCCGCAGCTTGCGCCTTGCGGCCTGCCATGCCGCCTCGTCCAGATTCCGCTGCAAAAAATTTCCACGTGCTGGTGGCAAATTTTCTGCCGTTGGCGCATTCTGCCGCTCCGGTGTGGGCGGGCATCAATCTTCTCCGGGACGCTTTCGCTCTGGCGACTCGGACAGTCGCGATCGCGACGACCGACTGAGCTAGCTTGGTTGTCGGCTTGTGTGTGTTGGTAGAAGAGCATTTCTACACGTACCACTCATTTCCACAGAGAAAAATGTCGAGTCAAGAACTTTTCTCCCCCGTTCGCGCAGCACAGTCGGCCACTACACACACGCCGCCCACCAACACCATGGACGCCGCCGCGAAGGAGGCGCTGATCCTGGACCTGCACGCGGTGGAGGCCGTGAAGCTGGGCACCTTCGTGCTCAAGTCCGGGATCACCTCCCCGATCTACCTGGACCTGCGCGTGCTCGTCTCCCACCCGCGCCTGCTCGCCTCCGTCGCGTCCCTCCTCGGCGCGCTCCCGGCCACGCGCCCCTACGACCTCCTCTGCGGCGTGCCCTACACGGCGCTGCCCTTTGCGGCCGCGCTCTCCGTCGCCGCCTCCGTGCCCATGCTGCTCAGCCGCTACGACACCAAACGCGTCGAGGGCGCCTTCCGCGCCGCCCAGACCGTGCTCATCGTCGAGGACCTCGTTACCAGCGGGGCCTCCGTGCTCGAGACCGTCGCCCCGCTCCGCGCAGAGGGGCTCGTGGTCGCCGACGCCGTCGTCGTCATCGACCGCGAGCAAGGTGGGCGCGAGAACCTCGCCGCTAGCGGGGTCGCGCTGCACTCGCTCATGACCCTCACGGAGATGCTCGCCGTGCTGGCGAGGCACGGGAAGGTCGGCGAGGAGAAGATCGCGGAGGTCAGGCGGTTCCTCCAAGCCAACAGGAAGGTGGCGGTGCCCGGGGTGCCTGCTGGGCCACCCAAGCCGTCGGCTACTGCTCGGAGGAAGTCGTTTGCGGAGAGGGCGGGGTTGGCCACGAACCCCATGGGGAGGAGGTTGTTCGAGGTGATGGAGGCGAAGCAGAGCAACTTGTGTGTCGCGGCTGATGTTGGGACAGCCAAGGAGCTACTTGAGCTTGCTGATAAGGTATGTATACACACATATATATGCTACTAGTTATTGTGTATTTGCGATGCTCTCCTACTATTTGCTAACATTGTTTTGATTTGTTTGCCCCACTTGTTTAGGTTGGTCCAGAGATTTGTATGCTGAAAACACATGTTGATATCTTGTCTGATTTTACACCAGATCTTGGGGCCAACCTTCGCACAGTATGTTCTCTTCTGACAGCAGTTTCCTTATCTTTTTGTTGTAGTGTTACTGATCATAAGGATGGCAGTGTCCATAATCGCCCAGTTGGAGTCCTGAAGTTGTACTTTGTTTCAAATCAGATGTCGATGCTTTCATTATCATGTATACACAGTATCATTATGTGTAATCGGAATGGGTTGTCCATAAATGAAAGGCAAAATCCCTATACCAGGCCAATTTACTTGGTTCTTTTAGCTTGATTTTATTTTATTCATTACTAGAGGTGTTTTGTGTATTCCTGTTCCGATTGCTGAAGTTATACTCTGCATCTGGTTACCGCATAGCTGATTCAGTATTGCGCTGATTCTTAACTTTCAATTGAAGATTGCTGGGAAGCACAACTTTCTGATCTTTGAAGACCGCAAGTTTGCTGACATTGGGAACACAGTAACTATGCAATCTGAAGGGTGAGAAAAAGGAACTATAACTATTTAATTTTATTTTCCTTCTTATACATACATTTGTGTGACATAGTTGGCATTTTCTTTACTTCGGTTCAGAGGTATATTCCGCATCTTAGACTGGGCGGATATTATTAATGCGCATATAGTTCCTGGACCTGGGATTGTAGATGGCTTGAAGCTCAAGGTATTTCATGACATATATGCATAGGTCTTATACAATTACTGAGTTAAAGATAATAGTTAATGTTGCAGCTGCTAATAGCTCATGCATTGCGTTGCTCACAGTAACTGTTGTCTTCTGGCATTGAAGGGTTTGCCTAAAGGAAGGGGCCTACTTTTGCTTGCTGAAATGAGCTCAGCTGGCAACCTTGCTTATGGAGACTACACTGCTGCGGCTGTAAAGATTGCCGAGCAACATCCTGACTTTGTAATAGGATTTATATCAGTGAATCCTGCATCTTGGTCACCAGCACCGTCAAGCCCAGCATTTGTCCATGCCACTCCTGGGGTTCAGATGGCTGCCGGAGGAGATGCCCTTGGGCAACAATATAACACACCCTTTTCTGTGAGTGTGCTTTTGCCATTTGATTCTCGCGTGACTGCTCACTGCTGTGGTGTTTTGTTCAGAAATCTTATTTTTAATCCTTCAAAGTTGCTATATATCTTGGAAGTTGGTAGGTTAGGTTACTTATACCTTATACACTGGTGCCAGTTCTCGAAAACTTGGTATTAGTTTGATAGCATGAAAGTACATTTAGATAATTGTTGGCTATAAGCATTATAATATCAAGTTTTTGAGACTAAGTTGTGTTTAGTGGTTGGTTTTGAAGACTAAGTTGTGTTTACTGTGACATGATAGATGTTGTTATGTCTTTTCTTTTATTTTTTCGTGGCTATGTACACCCTAGTTGTGTAGAGTCCGGAAGTCTTTTTAGTGGAATTGTATTACTCAATGTAATTGGCTAAAATTAATAAAGCTTCCTTTAAAAAAGCATTATAATATACACTTCGGATGTCGAGTGCTTCTATATTTTAAATAAATGATGACAGCGGTGCACTACTGTAAACAAACATCAACATAACTTCGTTCCGGTTTGTTAAAATAATATATTGCATGTGTTTAGAATATACAATACGCCCTTTAGCTTGCAAACTGAATAACACCAAGTCACCAACTAGAGACTTCCTCAGTAGGTTGTCACAGGACTAGCCTTGTTCTCTGTTCTTATTCGAGTGATATGAACTTCTGACATGAGAGTAGTGCTATTCAAAACAAAGAACAAATTTCTTAGGAGGCTGGATTTGACTTTAAACTGTACCGTGTGTTTTGATTCACACTCAAGCTATCTCTCTATTCAAACTTGTTTGCCTTGGCATATCATGAACTGTGTGCTTGAATGTTGAATTATCCTGTGGCCCTAAACCCGGCGTTTGGGTCTTTGATGTCTGCGTCATACTCTTCTCTTTTCATGTTTTAATCTGGTAACTTTGCTTGCTAATTTAACCTGATATACACGTTGCTAGAATTTTTCAACTATCTTCGTTTGGGTCTGGTTTCTGAAAGCTTTATGTTTCGTTTGGATGTCGATATTGGAGAGGATGGAATTGAACTGGTTGAATACCAAATCAAGCATGTAATTCCAATTCTATTGTTTAGATATCACTGAATTGGAGTTATGAATTGTGTGGTGTAATTCCACACAATACCGAGGGGTGAGACTTTGTATTGAGAGGGGGTTCTAGTTATAGTCCAATTCCAGAGAATTTGGCTTCTGGTTCCAAATTTCAATTTCATGTGCAACCAAACAACAAAATTTAAGAAAACTGATTCCAATTCTCAATTCTATGCTCCAATATCTACATCCAAACGGGGTATTAGTTTTTTCTTTCAATGTGTTCCATGTTTCTATGAGCTTTTATGACTTGAAACGCTGTGATAAACAGGTCATCAACGATAGAGGCAGTGATATAATTATAGTCGGACGAGGGATTATAAAGGCCAGTAACCCTGTAGAGACCGCGAGACAGTATCGCATGGAGGGGTGGCAGGCGTATCAATCCAGCTTTTCTTGAGGATGTTTAAGCAACTCTCCAAACGTTGCCGGAGGACATTCGGGCGAGTGTTGATGTGATAAGAGTGCGCCTCATCTATGATCTATGTATGCAACTGCGTTCTTTCACTTTTACCTGCCCATCATTGCCACGCAGTGATTTTCAGTAATGGTTCTGACTGTACCCCCGGATGCTATAATTTGCAATAAGGTAACGCCAAATCTTAGCTGAACTTTCAGTATGTATGTCTCTCATTGGAAAGCAGTGATATTACCTGTTTTGATCGGAGCTCTGTAGAGCAATTTCATGTTTCTAGATTTGAATTAAGCCAAACTTTCTTAATTTTCATTGATAATATCATTGATGTCTACAAATAAATATACTAAAAATATATTTTCTATAATTAATCTAATAGTTTTTTATTATCGTAAATGTTAGTTTTTTTCTTCCATATTTTAAATTTAGAAATGTTTGGCTTCTTGAGAGGTAAGAATTACATCATTGTTTTGGATAGATGGGGGAATATTTTACAGTAATTTTCAGGAAAAAAAAATGTCTCTTTCAAATCTCCGATTCCTCGGCTGACCATTGCGATGTGTTTGCTTTGTTGCTTGCATACTCTCTCTCTCTGTCTTCCTGCATAGAGCAGGATAAAATAGTGAAAGATGTTATTCGCAAAATATATAGAACATCGAGGAATGTTAGATTTATCATTTATGATTGGTAATTACGATTAAATATGTGCACTGTGTACACCAACCTCTCATAAATCATGATATGTTCCCTTCTTTCAATTCTGGACTCGTGAGTCCTGCCATTGATGGCCCAACCGAAGCTGCCGCTAGCCGGCCTTTTCTGCTTCGGCTTCCTGTCATCATCAGTGCCGGCCTACGTCGCTCTCCCGCCTCCTTATCCGCACAGGCAGCCCGCCCTTCATCCTCAGCGTCACCGTCATCTCGTACGGCGGAGGCGCCTCCATGCTTGCCGCCCGCACCGTCTCCACGGCGAACCTCCTGACCACGGCGGCCACAACGGCCTTCATCTGCACATACGCCATCTCCTTACCGAGGCACGCCCTCGGGCCGGCGTGGAACACCGGGTACTTCGCCGTGTCCACCGCCACGAACTCGCCGCCGCCGTCGAGCCACCGCTCGGGGCGGAACTCCCGGCAGTCGTCGCCCCACAGCTGCGGCATCCTCCCCATCGCGTACGCGCAGTAGTCCGCGAACCAGCCGGCGCGCACCGTCGTGCCGTCCGGCAGCACGTCCCCCGCGGCCGCCACCCGCGAGTTGATAGGCACCGGCGGATACAGCCGCATCGCCTCGGTGAGCGCCGCGTGCAGGTAGTGCATCCCCCTGAGCTCGTCGTAGCCGCCTTCGTCGTCGACGCCGTATCTGTGGAGCGAGAGCGACGCCACCTCCTCGTACACGCGCCGCTCGCAGCGCGGGTTGGCGGCGAGGAGCCAGAAGAACCATGTGAGCGCGGAGGACGTGGAGTCCTTCCCGGCGAGCACGAAGCTGACGACGATGTCCCGCAGGAACCGCCGCTTCGCCTCCGGCGACCGGAACATGGCGCCGAGTTCGCTCCCCTCCTCTTCCTCCATCGCCGCCGCGAACCGCGACAGAAGGTGCTGCTCGTCGCAGCCGCCTCCGTCGCCGACGCCGCGCGACCGCTCCTCCGACTCCATGATCGCCGCGACGTGCTCGTCGACGATGCGGATGGCCTCGCGGAGCCGCCTCTCGCTTCCGACGCCAGCGAGCTGCATCGCCTTCCACACGACGGCGGTCGGGTGGAGCATGCGCGCGAAGGAGATCTCGACGGCGGCGTCGAACGCCTCGAAGAACGTGTCGTGCCGGCGGGGTCGTCCCCTGCCCCGGCCGCCGGCCTCCTCGAACTCGAGCAGCGTCGAGCCCTCGACTCCGAACGCGACGCCGCAGATGTTGTCGAAGGCGAAGCGCTTGAGCACGTCCTGCAGGTCAACGGCCTCGCCGGAGTCAGCCGCTCCCGCGAGGAGAGGAAGGAGCCGGCGGTGCAGGTGGCCCCGGAGGACGCGCCCCGAAAAGCGGCGCAGCGAGCGGGACGAGAAGGAGTAGGACGCGAGCTTGCGCTGGAGGCTCCACAGCAGCGCCGGCCCTGCCGGGGGTCGAGCAGTGCCCCCGACCAGGGCCCATATTATCAGGGCCTCACCCCAGTACTAAAAACCAGTATATATATATATATAAATAATATTTTGTATAGATCTATATGTTGGCTCTATAGAATTTTTAAAGATCTAATCATAAGTCAACAATACAGCAGCAACAAGCAAGGAGAATTAATTGTAGTCAATTAATCTCGACTTCGTAGTCTCAGGCCTAGCCACCTAGGCTCTCAATGTGTAGTGGGACAGCAATGTTTGCCGTTTCATCTCTATCTCTCGCACAGTCGCAGACACACAGAAGGTCGTGCCCTATCCTCTTGGTAGCCAGTGCACGAGCATCGAGTACGGCGGCGCTTTCATCCTGCCCTACACGGTAAAAACGAAACTAACATGACCTGATCGACTAATCTAACAATGTGCATTCATTTAATTATTGTTCGAGGTAACCTTTTGAGTTATCTGGACACATATATATGCGGCATTTTTCTGCAAGATGTTAGGCTATATTTTAATTACTTTTTATTTAATATAAATACATTTTTCAGATATACATAAATATTTATTGACAATATACACACTATATCTAAGTGTAATAATTATTATTATAAAGGGCCTCCGATATAAGCCTTGTCCCGGGCCTCTAAAATATCAGGACCGGCACTGCTGCACAGGCGGCCGTCCGCGAGGAAGATGCCGCTGCCGAGGAGGTCGCCGAAGGGCCCCGCGAAGCGCGCGCCCTTGACGTAGTTGGGGAACCTCGCCCGCAGCATGTGGTTGACGACGCCCGGGTCCGCCGTGGCGACGCCGCGGCCGAGGCCGAGCGCGCCGCGCACCTCTATGGTGGAGGACGGGGCGGCCGTGAGCTGGTCGGTGGCCCAGTCGAGGAAGCGGTGCAGGTTGCGGACCAGGGGCACCACGTTGCCGAGCACGGGGTTCGGGTAGGGGCAGTGGTTGCGGTGGCCCCCGCGCCGCCGGAGGCCCAGGAAGAGAAGCACAGCGACTGCGAGGAGCGGCGCGACAGCGGCGTCCATGGCGTGATTACGTGGCTGTGCTCAGTCGTCTACTGGGACTATCGGAGTCGTCTGCACTGCAGTCATATATTTGAGTCCTCAAAATTAAAATAATACCTTATTTAAAATGTTTAATACCATAAAAACGTTTGCAACCCAATAGTTAATCTATATATCATATTATTAAAAAATAGATCATGTTATTTAGAAAATAAATTGTTAGAAATAATGTATAGAACGAGAATAGGGCTTCGTTATATGGATACTATATTTAGGATCCGAGAGATCTAGTTCTATAATCGTTTGATGAATTTTTGTAAAATATGGCATCTGTTAGAGCTAGAGATGTTAACGGGGAATTCCTCACCGGGGATTAACTCCTCAAACCCGTACCCATGAGCACAGACTCGCCCCCATCCCCGAACCTGAACCCGACCTCGGGTATGAAAATCTTCCCATATTCATCCCCGACCGGGTACCAAATACCTATAGGGACCCGTACCCGACACAACACAACACAATTCAACATTTCAGCATGCATATTTTGTAGTTTCATCAACATTGTCATGCAAAATAAATAGTGTCTTCTAGTAGTCACATGTCCACATATCACAAATATGGACAAAGAGTAAATAAAAATATCTCTTAATACATGTTTTATCATTGAAGACTGGATGCTGTAGTAAATCGGGTACAACAGCCTCATGGGTAATCGGGTTTGGGCTTAGCCCTCCCAACCCCGAACCCGCCATACCCAATGGAGAAAAGATTTCTTCTAAATCTATATCCATGGAGATCAATTTTAATTTATATCCTAACTCTAATAGAGAAATTCCCCACGAGTAATCGAGTTTCGGGGCCTATTAACATCTCTAGTTAGAACATGTTTTTGCTGTTAAAGTCCTATATTTCAAAATAAAATCTCCTTTAGGCTGTTGTTGGAGGTGCTCATAGTGTCTTGGCATGCTGCTCGTGTTCTCATCCATTTGCCGCGCTTTCACCATCCTCGGTGACGTAGTGAGTTGACATTTTTTGAGACAAAAAAATTGGCCTGTGATACGGAAATCTCCATGGTTGCTTTGGTTTGCGTATCCGCAGATGTGTAATGTGACATGACAAAGAAAACAGATCTTCAATACGGTGTGGCTAGCTTTCGATCGCTTGAAAATGACATTGTACACAACGTTCAGCCAACAAATTTCAATTTTCAAACGCTGAAAAAGAAAAAAAATCCATTTTACTCCCTCTACCTATTGAGGTTGTTTGGATAACCCCAAACATTTTTTTATTTAACCCCTCCAAAAGAGTAACCTAGATTAAATCTCACCTTTAAAACACTCTGTGAGCAAAGTTAGCTGACGTGGAGTGGTTTTTAAAAGGTAAATGAGCTTAACCATTTTCTATAATCGATTTTGGTGTTTGACATTCATCACAAACCAAATGGCTCACACGCCGGACTGTCCGGTGTACCAGGAAACCTCAGCCCAACGGCTAGTTTTAGGTGGCACCCGGAGAGAAGACCACCGGACTGTCCGGTGTGAGCACCAGACTGTCCGATGTGAAAAGCCTGCGGTGCCAACGGTCACCTGCTCTGACAGGGCAACGGCTAGGCGCACCGGACAGGCTACAGTGCGCTATCCGGTCACCTTGCATGGTTCCGGATACCTCGGTAAAAATACCGGCGTCATCCACGAGAGTTTGCTTCTCTACTTTGCTCTTTAAGTTTTCGCATTTATATTAAGCATTTAAGTTTCAATATTGTATACATACTTATTTAGTGTAGATTGAAACTTAGCCATTGCGGTAGAGATAGCAACACTTAGACAAAACCTAGTTTGCACTTTCTAGTTTGATTATTTGCATAGGTTTTGCTCTAGGGATTTAATTGTGGCCTAGTTTAGTAAAAGTTTTAGAAGTCCTAATTCACCCCCTCTTAGGCGTCACCCGTTTCCTACAAGTGGTATCAGAGCCTGGTTTGGCTCATTTGAAACGTTTTAGCTTCACCGCTAAAAGAGTCGACACTTTTTAGAGGAAGGGATGGATACCCATAGGCCACCACACTTCGACGACACTAACTTCCCATATTATAGTGCTAGAATGGCTTGTTACCTAGAGGCCGTTGATCTAGGTGTTTGGAGAGTCACTCGTGACGGGATGAAACCCCTCAAGAATCCCGAGAAACCCACCACGAGTGAGGAAAAAGAAATTCATTTAAATGCTAGAGCCAAAAATTGCTTGTATGAATCTCTTAGCATGGATATTTTTAATCAAGTATTTACCTTGAAAACTATTAATGAGATTTGGCTAAAATTGCATGAGCTCCATGACGGCACATCCAATGTCCGTAAGCAAAAACATTGCCTAGTCTTAAATGATGAGCTTGCTATGAAAGATGATGAGCTTGCTAGAGACATGTATTCTCGTTTAAATCTAATCATCAATGAGCTCAACTCTATTGGCATAAATAAGCTAGGTGATGCGGACATCGTTAGGAAGATTATCTCCCTACTACCACAACGAAGATATGGGAGCATCATCGCCATCCTTCACAACATGGAGGACTTGAGCAACATGACCCCGACCATTATGATTGGGAAAATCGCGGCTTTTGAGATGTCGCGAAAAATGTGTTGGAGAGAGGAGCCAACTTCCTCAAGACCGTATGCTTTTGCATATGATGAAAGGAAGGGCAAGAAGAAGGCTCCCACTCCAAGTTCCTCAAGTGAAGAAGAGGAAGAAGGAGAAAGTGATGATGATGAAGATAATCAACCATGCACATCATCCTCCGAGGACTAAGAAACAATCTGACGCGTCGGAAAGGTAATGGGGATGATCCGCAAGATTAATCTAATGGGTGTGCCCCTGCAGGTCGAAGATCTTCTCTTTAACATTGACAGGAAAAAGCAAAGGAAGAGAGGATTCTTCGCATGTGGGGAGAAGGGCCACTTCAGGGGCAACTGTCCAAATATGGCCGAACCCAAAAAGGAGAGGAGCAAAGGCAAGGCGTTAACAAGTGTTAGAACTTGGGATGATTCTTCAAGTGAAGATGAACCTCCAAGGACGCGCAGCCACCAGTCCTCATCACGCTCATCACGGTCATCACACAAATGCCTTATGGCAAGAGGTAAAAAAAAGCATTCCATCCTCTAGTGATGAAAGTAGTAGTGATGATGAAGGTGAGGGAAAACCCTCTGTAGATGAGCTTGCGGAAGCTGTAGAATTTTTCCAGGATGTTTGCACTAAGCAAAAAGCTCAACTTAAAACCTTGAAAAATAAGTTGATTAGCTCTCAAAATGATTATAAAGGTTTGCTAGAAAAATTTGAAGCATTTGCAAATTTGAATTGTGAGCTATCAACTAAAATTGAGCAACTAGAGTCTAGTGCTACATCCACAGCTACCGATGATGGCCTTATTAAAAAGAATGAAAAACTTAAGGCTAAGTTAGTTAGCTCCCAAGATGCTATTGAAAATTTGCTAGGGAAAATGGATAGCATACACAATAATGAGCTAACTACTAAGCTAGAAAACATTGGTAGCACCCCAGGAGCATCTTTAGTTGGAATTCCTAAAATTATTAAGAAAGATGCCTCTACTTCTTGCTTTGATTTAATTGATGACTCTAACCCCTGCAACCAAGTTCTTGTTGAGAATATTGTTGTAGAAACATGTTCGGATGAGGTTGCAAAGGAAAATGAATAATTAAAGCAAGAAGTGGCTCGCCTTGGCAAGGCTCTGTATGACAAGAAAGGCAAAGCCAAACAAATCCGACCTCCACAGGATAACACCACTGCGGGATTGAACAAGCCTATGGAGGGAGAAACTGTGATTTGTAGGCTATGCCACAAGTAAGGCCACAAGTCTTTCCAATGCAAGGCGATGACCGGGGATAAACAAAGGCAAAAGCTCAAGCAAAAGCCATCAAGCAAAATCTCCAACACCTACATCAAAAAGGTGGACAAAAAGATTGCTACACCATATTTGATCAAGAAGAAAAAGAATGAAAAAGTGATAGCAATCAAGGCCAACAAGCAAGCCAACAAAGGAAAGGGGGCCAAACGCATCTGGGTGCCAAAGGAAATAATTTCGACCATGAAAAGCACCAAGAAGGTTTGGATCCCGAAAGGGAAGTAAGTGGACCGAAGGTCGTCGGGAAATTTGGAGACTTGGCAAAGTTGGGATGTATATCATGGGATACATCATATTGGATCAAGTTTACTTGCCAAGTGGGTTAGTGAAAATTTTGGACCCAAATTTCCCACCCATGACTAAGGTAACTAGATTTATTGTATCTCTTGTTTTTATATATGCATATCTATTTACCTTGTATCTAGTTTACCTTTCTTGCCTAGTATTACATTTGTTATTTACTTTTGTTTAAAATTACGCATACTAGGTAAATCACATGGTAGGATTGCTTGCTTTCAATTCATATACTTAAGCAAACCTACATGGCTTAAAATGTTTATTTAAGCATGGCACATATCTTCTATATCACTCCATAATAAATGATACATCAATTGAAAAATTTGAATTCTACAAGTTGTATCATTTAACTTATATGTGCCAAAGTTCGGATTATAGATAATTTGTCCCTCTTGATATCAAATCAAAGTGCATGTCTCCTACAAGTATTCAAAACTTGTATACATACCATCAGGGGGAGATTACTCTATAATCTAATACTTTGAGACTAACACCTTTTCAAGTCTATTCCATGTGATAGTCTCATTGTAAGGAAAATGAGGTCCCCGGAGAAAGACAACAATCTTCCACTGTAAAATCTCCAAGAACTCTCATGTCTCTCAAGCTCGTCATTGAATTTCAATCGGTATCTTTTGAGACTACAGCTAGTATCATTTACATGTCTTCTCCAATATTTGATTAGACTATATTTCATATCATATACTTCCATGTTGCTAAGTATGCATAAGTGGTTAACTCATATTCTGTTACCTATGCATAAGGGAAGTTAGTCTTTTCAAATCATGTCTTGCACCTCTAATTTTCACATGCTTTTTCCTAAGATCTCTGTTAGGGGGAGCTTTTCTTCATCTCTAAAGGGGGAGAAAACTTTTTCTAAAGGAGAACACTCATTTAGGGGGAGTAATCTTTTGAGGACAAGCTTTTATTTACTTCCTACATGTTTTTAATGTCTTCCTTTTCGGTGGTTGATGCCAAAGGGGGAGAGGTTTAGGGACCAAAGCAATGAAAACTATATCAAACACCAAACACCACAAATTTAAAATTTTATATCTACAAATGGTATTTCAAGTGGTTTTGGTTATTTGGTCCAAAAATAGGAAGTAAGTGAATTATGGAGTTAGAGGGAGGCTTAAGTCCATAATATCACATTGTGGGGACAAACATGCATCCTAGCAAGTAGATTGCACATTTTCATTCAAATACTTATATTATTTGCTTGCTTTGGTTGTGTTGTCATCAATCACCAAAAAGGGGGAGATTGTAAGGAAAATGGACCCCGGGCCATTTGGCTAATTGAGTTTTGGTGTTTGATGATCAACACAATCCGTGAACTAATAAGTTTTCTAGTGTTTATGTTTGTAGTTCACAGGATGCAAGATTTACTTGGACTAGGGAATTGGGGAAAGCAACACCTCAAAACAAGACATTAAGAAGATCCAAGAAAAGTCCAAGTGTGCTGCCTGTGGACTGTCTGTGCGTAGAGCACCGGACTGTCCGGTGGCACACCGGACTGTCCGGTGCCCACATGCCGGACTGTCCAGTGCACCAGGGAACCTCAGCCCAATGGCTAGTTCCAGGTGGCACCCGGAGAGAAGACCACCGGACTGTCCAGTGTGAGCACCAGACTGTCCGGTGTGGAAAGCCTGCGGTGCCAATGGTCACCTGCTCTGACAGGGCAACGACTAGGCGCACCGGACAGGCTACAGTGCGCTGTCCGGTGCACCACCGGACTGTCCGGTGTGCCGTAGAGAACTGCAGCTTTTCTCCAATGGCTATTTTGGAGTTGGGGCCTATATATACTTCACCCAACCGGCATTTGAAGGTGTGGGAGCCCAAGCAACATACCAAGGCATATAGTGCACATTTCCAAGAGCTCAAACACCCAAGTGCTTAATAGAATCACTCGGTGATTAGCATAGGTGCTTTGCAAAGTGCTTAGGTTAGTTAGACCGCTTTAGCGCTTGCTCTAGGTGAACCCTAGTTAGTTGTGTGAGTTTTGTAAAACCACACAACCCCTCGGCTCTTGCGCGAGCCGTTGTAATTGTACCGAGTGGGGCGAGAGTCTTGCGAGACCGTGACAACCGCGTTTGTGTCACGGCCGCCACCGTGTACCGGAGGGAACGAGGCCCGCAGCGTTTCGGCCGAAAGCTCGATAGTGGAGACGGCGGGGAGCGTCCGAGAGGAGCCGGAAGCGGAGCACCACTTGCGCGTGGAGAAGGCCCGCGGCTCTCTACGGAGTTACTCGACCGTGGTGCTTGGCCCTCGCATGGGCTTCCCTTTGCGTAGGGGCACCAACGAGGATTAGTCGGGACCTTGCATGGTTTCGGATACCTCGGTAAAAATACCGGCGTCATCCATGAGAGTTTGCTTCTCTACTTTGCTCTTTAAGTTTCCGCATTTATATTAAGCATTTAAGTTTCAATTTTGTATACATACTTATTTAATGTAGATTGAAACTTAGCCATTGCGGTAGTGAGAGCACCTAGAGAGGGGTGAATAGGTGATCCTGTAAAAACTTAAACTTAAAGCCACAAAAACTTGATTAAGCATTAGCACAATAATGCCAAGTGGCTAGAGAGGAGTCTTAACAAAACACAATAACCACAAGAGATCAACACAGAGATGGCACAGTGGTTTATCCCGTGGTTCGGCCAAGACCAACGCTTGCCTACTCCACGTTGTGGCGTCCCAACGGACGAGGGTTGCAATCAACCCCTCTAAAGCGGTCCAAAGACCCACTTGAATACCACGGTGTTTTGCTTTGCTTTACTTTATCCCGCTTGCGAGGAATCTCCACAACTTGGAGCCTCTCGCCCTTACACTTTGATGTTCACAAAGAAGCACGGAGTAAGGGAGGGATGAGCCACGCACACAAGACACAAAATCAGAGCAACAACACGCACACAAGTCGCAACAAAAGCTCACAACACAACCCGATGAGTTCACAACTCAAATAGAGCTCTAGTTGCTCTCACAAAGAATAAAATGCGCGAAATCGAAGTCTTGGTGCTTAGGAATGCTTTGAGAATACTTGTTTTCCTCCTCCATGCGCCTAGGGGTCCCTTTTATAGCCCCAAGGCAGCTAGGAGCCATTGAGAGCATTCCAGGAAGGCAATTCTTGCCTTCAGTCGCCTGGCGCACCGGACAGTCTGGTGCACCACCGGACACTGTCCAGTGCGGATTTCTTTCCTTCTTTGGCGAAGCCGACCGTTGGAGATTCAGAGCCATTGGCGCACCGGACACTGTCCGGTGCACACCGGACAGTCCGGTGCCCCCTTGTGACCGTTGGCTCGGCCACGCGTCACGCGCGGGATCCTCGGCCGACCGTTGGCCCGGCTGACCGTTGGCTCACCGGACAGTCCGGTGCCTCACCGGACAGTCCGGTGAATTATAGTCGTACGCTGTTAATCATCTCCCGAGAGCGATGAGTTCGCCGGTGAATGGCTCACCGGACAGTCCGGTGCACCACCGGACAGTCCGGTGATTTATACCCGTACACCGCCGTCGAAGTCCCGAGAACAGCAAGTTCGCCAGATCCAGCCTGGCGCACCGGACACTGTCCGGTGCACCACCGGACACTGTCCGGTGCACCACCGGACAGTCCGGTGCACCGAGACCGAGCTGACTTTGGCTGAAGAGGGTCATCTCTTTTCCAATTCGATTTCTCCTGTTTCTAGCACTTAGACACAATACATTAGTTCTCAAAACAATGTACTAAGTCTAGAAACATACCTTTAGACTTGATTTGCACTTTGTCCAACATTTGACATATTTTTCACTTAAGCACTTGTGTTGGCACTCAATCACCAAAATACTTAGAAATGGCCCAAGGGCACATTTCCCTTTCAATCTCCCCCTTTTTGGTGATTTATGCCAACACAACAAAAAGCAACTAATAGAAGTGCAACATCAATACAAATGAGAACTCAAAATTGTTTTGATTCAAATTTGGCATATATGGATCACTCTTTGCCACCACTTGGTTTGTTTTTGCAAATCAAACTCGATTTCCTATCTCTAAGTCAAACACACTTGTTGAGACATAAAGAGAGTCATTCCAAGAGAAATTGATCAAAGATTTCAAAGACTCACCCTTTTTCCCATAATCGACTATTTTCCCCACAAGAGGCCAACTTTTGACAAAAGAGACAACAAGAGAGTTTTGACAAACCAAAAGCTCTATTCTACTATTTTCAAAATTTCTCAAGTGGTAGCTGATCCATTTATTGCTTTGGCCTTATTTTCTCCCCCTTTGGCATCAAGCACCAAAACGGGATCAATCTTGGCCTTGAAACCTCATTGCCTCACCAAAATCTTTAAATAAGAATACAAAGGCAATAAGAGTACATGAGATGAACTTGGAATAAGTTACCCTCTCATCGGAGTGCAGTGGAAGTCTTTCATGGTCCAAGTCCACATTTTCCCTTTCAAACCTCCTTTGAGACTAAATCAAGCAAACTCAAGCACACGGTTAGTCTCAAAGGGTCAAGTTGTAGCACATCTCCCCCTAAATATGTGAATCACTTGCAAAAGGACTTGTGAGGTCCGGGGAGTGTTTGTACAACTTGAGCACCACAAGGAAACAACAAAATGCATAAGGAACATGATCAAAGGCATAAACACATGTATGCTACAAATCAATCCAAGTTCCGCTAATCTAAGACATTTAGCTCACTACGCAGCCTGCAAAAGGTCTTCTCATCTAGAGGCTTGGTAAAGATATCGGCTAGCTGGTTCTCGGTGCTAATATAGAACACTTCGATATCTCCCTTTTGCTGGTGGTCTCTCAGAAAGTGATGCCGGATGTCAATGTGCTTTGTGCGGCTGTGCTCGACAGGATTGTCCGCTATGCGGATAGCACTCTCATTATCACATAAGAGTGGGACTTTGCTCAGATTGTAGCCAAAGTCCCGGAGGGTTTGCCTCATCCAAAGTAGTTGCGCGCAACACTGTCCTGCGGCAACATACTCGGCCTCAGCGGTGGATAGGGCAACGGAAGTTTGTTTCTTAGAATTCCATGACACCAGGGACCTTCCTAAGAATTGGCACGTCCCCGATGTACTCTTCCTATCGACCTTACATCCAGCATTGTCGGAGTCTGAATATCCAATCAAGTCAAAGTTAGACCCCTTTGGATACCAGATCCCGAAGCAAGGCGTAGCGACTAAATATCTAAGAATTCGCTTCACGGCCACTAAGTGACACTCCCTTGGATCGGATTGAAATCTAGCACACATGCATACGCTAAGCATAATATCCGGTCTACTAGCACATAAATAAAGCAAAGAACCTATCATGGACCAGTATGCTTTTTGATCAACGGACTTACCTCCTTTGTTGAGGTCGGTGTGTCCATCAGTTCCCATCAGAGTTTTTGCGGGCTTGGCGTCCTTCATCCCAAACCGCTTTAGCAAGTCTTGCGTGTACTTCATTTGGGAGATGAAGTTGCCGTCCTTGAGTTGCTTCACTTGGAACCCAAGGAAGTAGTTCAACTCGCCCATCATCGACATCTCGAATTTCTGCGTCATCACCCTGCTAAACTCTTCACAAGACTTTTGATTAGTAGAACCAAATATTATGTCATCGACATAAATTTGGCACACAAACTAGTCACCATCACAAGTCTTAGTGAATAAAGTTGGATCGGCTTTCCCAACCTTGAAAGCATTAGCAATTAAAAAGTCTCTAAGGCATTCATACCATGCTCTTGGGGCTTGCTTAAGTCCATAGAGCGCCTTAGAGAGCTTACAACGTGGTCGGGGTACCGTTCATCCTCGAAGCCAGGGGGTTGCTCCACGTACACCTCCTCCTTGATTGGCCCGTTGAGGAAAGCGCTCTTCACATCCATTTGGAACAACCTGAAAGAATGGTGAGCGGCATATGCTAGCTGTATATGAATGGACTCTAGCCTAGCCACAGGAGCAAAAGTCTCCTCAAAGTCCAAACCTACGACTTGGGCATAACCTTTTGCCACAAGTCGAGCCTTGTTCCTTGTCACCACCCCGTGCTCGTCTTGTTTGTTGCGGAACACCCACTTGGTTCCCACAACATTTTGCTTGGGACGAGGCACCAGTGTCCAAACTTCATTTCTCTTGAAATTATTGAGCTCCTCCTGCATGGCCAACACCCAGTCCAGATCTAGCAAGGCCTCTTCTACCCTGAAAGGCTCAATAGAAGAGACAAAGGAGTAATGCTCACAAAAATTTACTAATCTAGAATGAGTAGTTACTCCCTTGCTAATGTCACCCAAAATTTGGTCGACGGGATGATTCCTTTGAATCGTCGCTCGAACTTGGGTTGGAGGTGCCGGTTGTGCTTCTTCCTCCATTACATGGTCATCTTGTGCTCCCGATCACACGCCTCCTTTTGATGAACCTGTTCATCATCTTGAGTTGGGGGATTCACCATAGTTGAGGAAGAAGGTTGATCTTGCTCCTTTTGTTCCTGTGGCCGCACATCTCCAATCGCCATGGTGCGTATCACGGCCGTTGGAACGTCTTCTTCATCTACATCATCAACTTGCTCTCTTGGAGAGCCATTAGTCTCATCAAATACAACATCGTTAGAGACTTCAACCAAACTCGATGATTTGTTGAAGACTCTATACGCTTTTGTATTTGAGTCATAACCTAACAAAAACCCTTCTACAACTTTGGGAGCAAACTTAGAATTTCTACCTTTCTTTACTAGAATATAACATTTGCTCCCAAATACACGAAAGTAAGACACATTGGGTTTGTTACCAGTTAGAAGCTCATACGAAGTCTTCTTGAGGAGGCGGTGAAGGTAGACCCTATTGATGGCGTGGCAAGCCGTGTTCACGGCTTCCGACCAAAAGCGCTCGGGGGTCTTGAACTCTCCAAGCATCGTCCTCGCCATATCGATGAGCGTCATGTTCTTCCTCTCAGCCACACCATTTTGCTGTGGTGTGTAGGGAGCGGAGAACTCGTGCTTGATCCCTTCCTCCTCAAGGTACTCCTCCACTTGAAGGTTCTTGAACTCGGACCCGTTGTCGCTCCTTATCTTCTTCACCTTGAGCTCAAACTCATTTTGAGCTCTCCTGAGGAAGCGCTTGAGGGTTCCTTGGGTTTCAGATTTATCCTGCAAAAAGAATACCCAAGTGAAGCGGGAAAAATCATCAAATATAACAAGACCATACTTACTTCCTCCTATGCTTAGATAGGCAACGGGTCCGAAGAGGTCCATATGCAGCAGCTCCAGGGGTCTCGACGTAGTCATCACGTTCTTGATGTGATGAGCACTTCCCACTTGTTTACCTGCTTGACACACTGCACAAGGTCTATCTTTTTCGAAATGCACGTTAGTTAGACCTATCACGTGTTCTCCCTTTAGAAGCTTGTGAAGGTTCTTCATCCCCACATGTGCTAAACGACGATGCCACAGCCATCCCATGCAAGTCTTAGCAATTAAGTATGCATCTAGACCGGCCTCTTCTTTTGCAAAATCAACTAAATAAAGTTTGTCGTCTAGTACACCCTTAAAAGCTAGTGAACCATCACATCTTCTAAAGACAGACACATCTACATTTGTGAATAAACAATTATATCCCATATTGCATAATTGACTAACGGATAACAAATTATATCCAAGAGACTCAACTAAAAACACATTAGAAATAGAGTGCTCGGATGAAATAGCAATCTTCCCTAATCCTTTCACCTTGCCTTGGTTCCCATCACCGAATATGATTGAATCTTGGGAATCCTTGTTCTTGACGTAGGAAGAGAACATCCTCTTTTCCCCCGTCATGTGGTTTGTGCATCCGCTATCGATAATCCAGCTTGAGCCCCCGGATGCATAAACCTGCAAGGCAAATATAGGCTTGGGTCTTAGGTACCCAACACTTGTTGGGTCCTACAAGGTTAGTACAAATAGCCTTAGGGACCCAAATGCAAGTTTTATCTCCCTTGCATTTTGCCCCTAATTTTCTAGCAACTATCCTCTTATCCTTTCTACAAATAGCAAAGGAAGCATTTAAAGCATGATAAATTGTAGATGGTTCACTAATCTTCCTAGCAACACTTTTCTTAGCCATATGATGAATGACATTTCTCCTAGACATATCTCTACCATGCATATAGGAAGAACTTGAAGCAAACATTGCATTTGAATCATAAGCATGTGAAACAACATCATTGCAATTTCTATCACGATGAACATTCCTAGAATATTTCCTATCATGGTATAAGGAAGCATGGTTCTTTTGAATACTATTTGCCATAGGGGCCTTCCCTTTCTCCTTGGCGGAGATGGAAGCCTTATGGCTTGTTAAGTTCTTGACTTCCCTCTTGAAGCCAAGTCCATCCTTAATTGAGGGGTGTCTACCAATCGTGTAGGCATCCCTTGCAAATTTTATTTTATCAATTTCACTCTTGCTAGTCTTAAGTTGGGCATTAAGACTAGCCAATTCATCATTCAATTTAGAAATTGAAACTAGGTGTTTACTACAAGCATCAACATCAAAATCTTTACACCTATTACAAATTGTAACATGCTCTACACAAGATGTTGATTTATTTGCTATTTCTAACTTAGCATTCAAATCATCATTTATGCTCTTTAAGCTAGAAATAGAGTCATGGCATGTAGACAATTCACTAGAAAGCATTTCATTCCTTTTAATTTCTAAAGCAAGGGATTTTTGTGCCTCTATAAACTTATCATGTTCTTCATACAAAAGATCCTCTTGCTTTTCTAATAACCTATTCTTATCATTCAAGGCATCAATTAATTCATTAATTTTATCAACCTTGGTTCTATCTAGGCCCTTGAATAAACATGAATAATCTATTTCATCATCATCACTAGACTCATCCTCACTTGAAGAAGCATAAGTAGTATTCCGAGTACATACCTTCTTCTCCTTCGCCATGAGGCATGTGTGACGCTCGTTGGGAAAGAGGGCTGATTTGTTGAAGGCGGTGGCGGCGAGTCCTTTGTTGTCGGAGTCGGACGACGAACAATTTGAGTCCCATTCCTTGCCAAGGTGTGCCTCGCCCTTAGCCTTCTTGTAAGCTTTCTTCTTTTCCCTCTTGTTCCCTTGTTCCTGGTCACTATCATTATCGGGACAGTTAGCGATAAAATGACCAACCTTACCACATTTGAAGCATGAGCGCTTCCCCTTCATCTTGTTCTTGTTAGGCTGCCCTTGCGTCCCTTTAGCGCCATCTTGAAGCGCTTGATGATGAGGGCCATCTCTTCATCATTGAGCCCGGCCGCCTCAACTTGCGCCACCTTGCTAGGTAGCGCCTCCTTGCTACTCGTTGCCTTGAGAGCAACGGGTTGAGGCTCATGGATTGGACCATTTAACGCGTCATCAACGTATCTCGCCTCCTTGATCATCATTCTCTCGCTTACAAACTTCCCAAGTACTTCTTCGGGTGACATCTTGGTGTACCTAGGATTTTCACGAATGTTGTTCACAAGATGTGGATCAAGGACAGTAAAAGACCTTAGCATTAGGCGAACGATGTCATGGTCCGTCCATCGCGTGCTTCCGTAGCTCCTTATTTTGTTGATGAGGGTCTTGAGCCGGTTGTATGTTTGTGTTGGCTCCTCTCCCCTTATCATCGCAAATCTCCCAAGCTCACCCTCCACCAACTCCATCTTGGTGAGCATGGTGACGTTGTTCCCCTCATGTGAGATCCTGAGGGTGTCCTAGATCTGCTTGGCATTGTCCAAGCCGCTCACTTTATTGTACTCTTCCCTGCACAAAGATGCTAAAAAGACAGTAGTAGCTTGTGCATTTTTATGAATTTGTTCATTTATAAACATGGGACTATCCGAGCTATCAAATTTCATTCCACTCTCTACAATCTCCCATATGCTTGGATGGAGAGAGAACAAGTGACTATGCATTTTGTGACTCCAAAATCCGTAGTCTTCCCCATCAAAGTGTGGAGGCTTGCCAAGAGGAATGGAAAGCAAATGTGCATTTGAACTATACGGAATACGAGAATAATTGAAAGAGAAGTTTGAGTTAACCGTCTTCTTTTTCTCGTAGTCGTTGTCGTCGTCCTTTTGGGAAGAAGTGGACTCGTCGCTGTCGTCGTAGTAGACAATCTCCTTGATGCGCCATGTCTTCTTCTTCTTCCCATCTTTTCATTTGTGGCCCAAGCCCGAGTCGGTAGGCTTGTCATCCTTCGACTCGTTGACGAAAGACTCCTTCTCCTTATCATTGATCACAATCCCCTTGCCCTTAGGATCCATCTCTTCGGGCGATTAGTCCCTTTGTGAAGAGAACGACTCTGATACCAATTGAGAGCACCTAGAGGGGGGGTGAATAGGTGATCCTATAAAAACTTAAACTTAAAGCCACAAAAACTTGATTAAGCGTTAGCACAATAATGCCAAGTGGCTAGAGAGGAGTCTTAACAAAACACAATAACCACAAGAGATCAACACAGAGATGGCACAGTTTATCCCGTGGTTCGGCCAAGACCAACGCTTGCCTACTCCACGTTGTGGCGTCCCAACGGACGAGGGTTGCAATCAACCCCTCTCAAGCGGTCCAAAGACCCACTTGAATACCACGGTATTCAGCTTTGCTTTACTTTATCCCGCTTGCGAGGAATCTCCACAACTTGGAGCCTCTCGCCCTTACACTTTGATGTTCACAAAGAAGCACGGAGAAAGGGAGGGATGAGCCACGCACACAAGACACAAAATCAGAGCAACAACACGCACACAAGTCGCAACAAGAGCTCACAATACAACCCGATGAGTTCACAACTCAAATAGAGCTCTAGTTGCTCTCACAAAGAATCAAATGTGCGAAATCGAAGTCTTAGTGCTTAGGAATGCTTTGAGAATACTTGTTTTCCTCCTCCATGCGCCTAGGGGTCCCTTTTATAGCCCTAAGGCAGCTAGGAGCCGTTGAGAGCATTCCAGGAAGGCAATTCTTGCCTTCAATCGCCTGGCGCACCGGACAGTCCGGTGCACCACCGGACACTGTCCGGTGCGGATTTCTTTCCTTCTTTGGCGAAGCCGACCGTTGGAGATTCAGAGCCGTTGGCGCACCGGACACTGTCCGGTGCACACCGGACAGTCCGGTGCCCCCTTGTGACCGTTGGCACGGCCACGCGTCACGCACGGGATCCTCGGCCGACCGTTGGCCCGGCTGACCGTTGGCTCACCGGACAGTCCGGTGCCTCACCGGACAGCCCGGTGAATTATAGTCGTACGCCGTTAATCATCTCCCAAGAGCGACGAGTTCGCCGGTGAATGGCTCACCGGACAGTCCGGTGCACCACCGGACAGTCCGGTGATTTATACCCGTACACCACCGTCGAAGTCCCGAGAACAGCAAGTTCGCCAGATCCAGCCTGGCGCACCGGACACTGTCCGGTGCACCACTGGACACTATCTGGTGCACCTAGACCGAGCTGACTTTGGCTGAACAGAGCCATCTCTTTTCCAATTCGATTTCTCCTGTTTCCAGCACTTAGACACAATACATTAGTTCTCAAAACAATGTACTAAGTCTAGAAACATACCTTTAGACTTGATTTGCACTTTGTCCAACATTTGGCATATTTTTCACTTAAGCACTTGTGTTGGCACTCAATCATCAAAATACTTAGAAATGGCCCAAGGGCACATTTCCCTTTCAGGTAGAGATAGCAACACTTAGACAAAACCTAGTTTGCACTTTCTAGTTTGATTATTTGCATAGGTTTTGCTCTAGGGATTTAATTGTTGCCTAGTTTAGTAAAAGTTTTAGAAGTCCTAATTCACCCCCCTTTTAGGCGTCACCCATTTCCTACATGCTTCATTATTATTAAAAGAGATAGAAATTCTAAATTTGCTCCTAAAGCAATAGAAGACTTTTTACCTGGTTATGACTCAAACACAAGGGCATATAGAGTCTTCAACAAGTCCACCGGATTAGTTAAAGTTTCTTGTGACATTGTGTATGATGAGACTAATGGCTCTCAAGTAGAGCAAGTTGATCTTGATGAATTAGATGATGAAGAGGCTCCATGCGTTGCGCTGAGGAACATGTCCATTGGAGATGTGTGTCCAAAAGAATTCAAAGAGCCTCCACAAGCACAAGATCAACCATCATCTTCCATACAAGCATCTCCACCAACTCAAGATGAGCAAATGGCTCAAGAGGATGAGGATCAAGGTCAAGACGATGAGTCACCTCAAGAGGAGGACATTGATCAAGGGGGAGATGAAGATGATCAAGACAAGGAAGATGATCAAGAGATCTAGGATCAAAGACCACCACACCCAAGAGTTCACCAAGCAATTCAAAGAGATCACCCCGTCAACTCCATTCTTGGTGACATTCTCAAGGGGGTAACCACTAGATCTCGAGTTGCTCATTTGTGTGAACATTACTCTTGTGTGTCTTCTATTGAGCCATACAGGATAGAGGATGCACTAAGAGATCCGGACTGGGTGGTGGTAATGCAAGAGAAGCTCAACAACTTCAGAGGAATGAGGTATGACATTTAGTTCCACGTCATAACCAAAATGTTGTAGGTACCAAGTGGGTATTCCACAACAAACAAGATGAGCATGGTGTGGTGACTAGAAACAAAGCCTGACTTGTTGCCAAGGGATATTCACAAGTAGAAGGTTTGGATTTTGATGAAACCTATGTACCCATAGATAGGCTTGAGTCAATTCGTATATTACTTGCGTATGCTACTTACCATGGCTTTAAGTTGTATCAAATGGACATGAAGAGTGCCTTCCTCAATGGCCCTATCAAGGAAGAGGTATATGTTGAGCAACATCCTGGCTTTGAAGATAGTGAGTATCCTTCACATGTGTATAAGCTCTCAAAGGCGCTTTATGGGCTCAAGCAAGCCCCAAGAACATGGTATGAATGCATGAAAGACTTTCTTATTACTAATGGCTTCAAAGTTGGAAAAGATGACCCTACTCTCTTCACTAAAACAATTTCTAAAGACTTGTTCATATGCCAAATCTATGTCGATGATATTATATCTGGGTCTACTAACAAGTCATCTTGTGAAGAGTTTAGTAGGATTATGATACAAAAATTCGAGATGTCTATGATGGGGGAGTTGAAGTATTTCCTTGGATTCCAAATCAAGTAACTCCAAGAGGACACTTCATCTGCCAAACTAAGTACATTCAAGACATACTCAAGAAGTTTGGAATGAAGAATGACAAACCCATCAAGACACCCATGGGAACAAATGGGCATCTCGACCTCGACACGGGAGGTAAATCCATAGATCAAAAGGTATACCGGTCGATGATAGGCTCTTTACTCTATTTATGTGCTTCTCGACATGACATTATGCTTTCAGTATGCATGTGTGCAAGGTTCTAGGCAAATCCTAAGGAAATTCACCTTACGGCCATGAAAACAATCATGAGATATTTAGTTTACACTCCTAAGTTTGGGCTTTGGTACCCCAAGGGATCTACCTTTGATTTAATTGGGTATTCCGATGCCGACTATGCTGGATGTAAAATTGACAAGAAGAGCACATCAGGGACTTGTCAGTTTCTAGGTAGGTCCCTTTTGTCTTGGGCTTCAAAGAAACAAAACTCAGTAGCTCTGTCTACCGCCGAAGCTGAGTATATTGTTGTAGGACACTGTTGTGCATAATTACTCTGGATGAGGCAAACCCTTAGGGACTATGGTATAAGTTGAGCAAAGTCTCTCTTCTATGTGATAATGAGAGTGCAATCCGCATGGTGGATAATCCCGTTGAACATAGCCGCACTAAGCACATAAACATCTGATATCACTTTTTGATAGATCACCATCAAAAGGGGGTTATCGAAATTGCTTATGTTAGCACACACAACCAGTTAGCCGATATCTTCACCAAGCCCCTGGATGAAAAGACTTTAGCAAGCTTAGAAATGAGCTAAACATCTTAGATTCTCGAAACTTTGATTGAAATCTTACACGCATTGCTCATTTATATACCTTTGATCATGTCTCTTTCATTTGGTACAAATGCATATTTTTTATTCTTCTTGTGCCAAAGTGAAAGTCGCCTAGAGGGGGGTGAATAGGGCGAAACTGAAATTTACAAAGTTAATCACAACTACAAGCCGGGTTAGCGTTAGAAATATAATTGAGTCCGAGAGAGAGGGAGAAAACAAATCGCAAGCAAATAAGGAATGAGATACAAGGATTTGTTTTACCGAGGTTCAGTTCTTACAAACCTACTCCCTGTTGAGGTGGTCACAAAGACCGGGTCTCCTTCAACCCTTTCCCTCTCTCAAACGGTCACTTAGACGGAGTGAGCTTCTCTTCTCAATCACACGGGACACAAAGTCCCCGCAAGGACCACCACACAATTGGTGTCTCTTGCCTTGGTTACAATTGAGTTTGATCACAAGAAGAATGAGAAAGAAAAGAAGCAATCCAAGCGCAAGAGCTCAAATGAACACAACAAATCTCTCTCTCTAATCACTAAAGCTTTGTGTGGAGTTGGGAGAGGATTTGATCTCTTTGGTGTGTCTAGAATTGAATGCTAGAGCTCTTGTAAGTAGTTGGAAGGTGGAAAACTTGGATGACTTGAATGTGGGGTGGTTGGGGGTATTTATAACCCCAACCACCAAACTAGTCGTTTGGTGAAGGCTTCTATCGCATGGCGCACCGGACAGTCCAGTGCGCCACCGGACACTGTCTGGTGCGCCAGCCATGTCACCTGGCCGTTGGGTTCCGACCGTTGGAGCTCTGACTTGTGGGCCCGCCTGGTTGTCCGGTGGTGCACCGGACAAGTCCTATAGACTATCCGGTGTGCCACCCGCGCGTGCTCTGCTCCTCTACGCGCGCTGGCGCGCATTTAATGCGTTGCAGTCGACCGTTGCGCGTGAAGTAGCCATTGCTCCGCTGGCTCACCGGACAGTCCGGTGTTACACCGGACAGTCCGGTGAATTTTAGCGGAGCGGATTCCCGAAGCTGGCGAGTTCAGAGTCGCTCTCCCCTTGGGCACCGGACACTGTCCGGTGGTGCACCGGACAGTCCGATGAATTATAGCGAAGCGCCTCTGAGATTTCCTGAAGGTGAAGAGTTCAGCTTGGAGTCCCCTGGTGTACCGGACACTGTCCGGTGGCACACCGGACAGTCCGGTGCACCAGACCAGGGTAGCCTTCGATTGTCCCTTGCTCCCTTTGTTTGAACCCATTCTTGGTCTTTTTATTGACTTTTTGTGAACCTTTGGCACCTGTAGAACTTATAGACTAGAGCAAACTAGTTAGTCCAATTATTTGTGTTGGGCAATTCAACCACCAAAATCAATTAGGAAATAGGTGTAAGCCTAATTCCCTTTCAATCTCCCCCTTTTTGTGATTGATGCCAACACAAACCAAAGCAAGTATAGAAGTGCATAATTGAACTAGTTTGCATATTTGTAAGTGCAAAGGTTACTTAGAATTGAGCTAATAGAAATTCATAAGATATGCATGGATTGTTTCTTTATAATTTTAACATTTTGGACCACGCTTGCACCACATGTTTTGTTTTTGCAAATTCTTTTGTAAAGTCTTTTCAAAGACATTTTGCAACTGGTCAAAGGTAAATGAATAAGATTTTTGAGAAGCATTTATAAGATTTGAAAATTTCTCCCCTGTTTCAAATGCTTTTCCTTTGACTAAACAAAACTCCCCTTCAATAAAAACTTCCTCTTAGTGTTCAAGAGGGTTTTAAGACATCAATTTTGAAAATACTACTTTCTCCCCCTTTTGAACACAATGAGATACCAATTTGAAAATCATTAGTTTTTAAAATTAGGTGGTGGTACAGTCCTTTTGCTTTGGGCTCATACTCTCTCCCCCTTTGGCATGAATCGCCAAAAACGGAATCATTAGAGCCCTTTTGCTACTTTCTCCCCCTTTGGTAAATAACATATGAGTGAAGATTATACCAAATACGAAGAATTGCTCGGAGCGACGGCGAAGGATGAGTTATGGAGTGGAGTGGAAGCCTTTGTTTTCGCCGAAGACTCCAATTCCCTTTCAATATACCTATGACTTGGTTTGAAATATACTTGAAAACACATTAGTCATGGCATATAAAAGAGATATGATCAAAGGTATACTTATGAGCTATTTGTGCAATTTAGCAAAAGAAATTTCGCGAATCAAGAATTTTTAGCTCATGCCTAAGTTTGTTAAAGGTTTGTTCATCTAGTGGCTTGGTAAAGATACCGGCTAATTGATCTTTAGTGTTAATATATGCAATCTTGATATCTCCCTTTTGTTGGTGATCCCTAAGAAAATGATACCGAATGGCTATGTGTTTAGTGCGGCTATGTTCAACGGGATTATCCGCCATGCGGATTGCACTCTCATTATCACATAGAAGAGAAACTTTGGTTAATTTATAACCATAGTCTCTAAGGGTTTGCCTCATCCAAAGCAATTGCGCGCAACAATGGCCTGCGGCAATATACTCGGCTTCGGCAGTAGAAAGAGCGACGGAATTTTGCTTCTTTGAAGCCCAAGACACCAAGGACCTTCCCAAGAACTGGCAAGTCCCCGATGTGCTCTTCCTATTAATCTTACACCCCGCCCAATCGGCATCCGAATAACCAATTAAATCAAAAGTGGATCCCCGAGGGTACCAAAGCCCAAACTTAGGAGTATAAGCCAAATATCTCAAGATTCATTTTACGGCCGTAAGGTGAGCTTCCTTAGGGTCGGCTTGGAATCTTGCACACATGCATACGGAAAGCATAATATCCGGTCGAGATGCACATAAATAGAGTAAAGATCCTATCATCGACCGGTATACCTTTTGATCTATGGATTTACCTTCCGTGTCGAGGTCGAGATGCCCATTGGTTCCCATGGGTGTCTTGATGGGCTTGACATCCTTCATCCCAAACTTGTTTAGAATGTCTTGAGTATACTTCGTTTGGCTAATGAAGGTGCCCTCTTGGAGTTGCTTTACTTGAAATCCTAAGAAATACTTCAACTCCCCCATCATTGACATCTCGAATTTCTGTGTCATGATCCTACTAAATTCTTAACATGTAGATTTGTTAGTAGACCCAAATATAATATCATCAACATAAATTTGGCATACAAACAAATCATTGTCAAGAGTTTTAGTGAATAGAGTAGGATCGGCCTTTCCGACTTTGAAGCCATTAGCAATAAGGAAATCTCTTAGGCATTCATACCATGCTCTTGGGGCTTGCTTGAGCCCACAAAGCGCCTTAGAGAGCCTATAGACATGGTTAGGGTACTCACTGTCTTCAAAGCCGGGAGGTTGCTCAACATAGACCTCTTCCTTGATTGGTCCATTGAGGAAGGCACTCTTCACGTCCATTTGGTAAAGCTTGAAACCATGGTAAGTAGCATAGGCTAATAATATACGAATTGACTCAAGCCTAGCTACGGGTGCATAGGTTTCACCAAAATCCAAACCTTCGACTTGGGAGTATCCCTTGGCCACAAGTCAAGCTTTGTTCCTTGTCACCACACTATGCTCATCTTGCTTGTTGCGGAAGAACCATTTGGTTCCTACAACATTTTGATTAGGACGTGGAACTAAATGCCATACCTCGTTCCTAGTGAAGTTGTTGAGCTCCTCTTGCATTGCCACCACCCAATCCAAATCTTGAAGTGCTTCCTCTACCCCATGTGGCTCAATAGAGGAAACAAAAGAGTAATGCTCACAAAAATGTGCAACACGAGATCTAGTGGTTACCCCCTTATGAATGTCACCGAGGATGGTGTCGACGGGGTGATCCGTTGGATTGCTTGGTGGATTCTTGGGTGTGGCGGTCTTGGTTCTTCATCCTCCTTGTCTTGATCATTTGCATCTCCCCCTTGATCATTGCCATCATCTTGAGGTGGCTCATCTTTTTGATCTTCTTCTTCATCAACTTGAGCCTCAACCTCATTTTGAGTTGTTGGAGATGCTTGCGTGAAAGAGGATGGTTGATCTTGTGCTTGAATGGGCTCTTCGGATTCCTTAGGACACACATCCCCAATGGACATGTTCCTTAGTGCGATGCACGGAGCCTCTTCATCTAATTCATCAAGATCAACTTGCTCTACTTGAGAGCCATTAGTTTCATCAAACACAACGTCACAAGAAACTTCAACTAGTCCTGAGGACTTGTTAAAGACTCTATATGCCCTTGTGTTTAAATCATATCCTAGTAAAAAGCCTTCTACAGTCTTAGGAGCAAATTTAGATTTTCTACCTCTTTTAACAAGAATAAAGCATTTGCTACCAAAGACTCTAAAATATGAAATATTGGGCTTTTTACCGGTTAGGAGTTCATATGATGTCTTCTTGAGGATTCGGTGTAGATACAACCGGTTGATGGCGTAGCAGGCGGTGTTGACCGCCTCGGCCCAAAACCGATCCGAAGTCTTGTACTCATCAAGCATGGTTCTTGCCATGTCCAGTAGAGTTCTATTCTTCCTCTCCACTACACCATTTTGTTGTGGCGTGTAGGGAGAAGAGAACTCATGCTTGATGCCCTCCTCCTCAAGGAAGCCTTCAATTTGAGAATTCTTGAACTCCATCCCATTATCGCTTCTAATTTTCTTGATCCTTAAGCCGAACTCATTTTGAGCCCGTCTCAAGAATCCCTTTAAGGTCTCTTGGGTTTGAGATTTTTCCTGCAAAAAGAATACCCAAGTGAAGCGAGAATAGTCATCCACAATAACAAGATAGTACTTACTCCCGCCGATGCTTATGTAAGCGATCGGGCCGAATAGGTCCATATGGAGGAGCTCGAGTGGCCTGTCAGTCGTCAAGTTGTTCTTATGTGGATGATGGGCACCAACTTGCTTCCCAGCTTGGCATGCGCTACAAATCCTGTCTTTCTCAAAATGAACATTGGTTAGTCCTAAAATGTGTTCACCTTTTAGAAGTTTGTGAAGATTCTTCATTCCAACATGTGCTAGTCGGCGATGCCAGAGCCAGCACATGTTAGTCTTAGCAATTAAGCAAGTGTCAAGTTCAGCTCTATTGAAATCAACTAAGTATAGCTGACCCTCTAACACTCCCTTAAATGCTATTGAATCATCACTTCTTCTAAAGACAGTGACACCTACATCAGTAAATAGACAGTTGTAGCCTATTTTGCATAATTGAGATACGGAAAGCAAATTGTAATCTAATGAATCAACAAGAAAAACATTGGAAATGGAATGGTCAGGAGATATAGCTATTTTTCCCAAACCTTTGACCAAACCTTGGTTTCCATCCCCGAATGTGATAGCTCGTTGGGGATCTTGGTTTTTCTCATAAGAGGAGAACATCTTCTTCTCCCCTGTCATGTGGTTTGTGCACCCGCTATCAATGATCCAACTTGAGCCCCCGGATGCATAAACCTACAAAACAAGTTTAGTTCTTGATTTTAGGTACCCAAACAGTTTTGGGTCCTTTGACATTAGAGACAAGAACTTTGGGTACCCAAACACAAGTTTTGGAGCTCTTGTGTTTGCCCCCAATATACTTGGCAACTATCTTGCCTGATTTGTTGGTTAGCACATAAGAAGCATCAAAAGTTTTAAATGAAATGCTATGATCATTCGATGCAGTAGGAGTTTTCTTCTTAGGCAACTTAGCACGGGTTGGTAGCCTAGAGCTAGATGTCTCACCCTTATACATGAAAGCATGATTAGGGCCAGAGTGAGACTTCCTAGAATGAATTCTCCTAATTTTATGCTCAGGATAACCGGCAGGGTACAAAATGTAACCCTCGTTATCCTGAGGCATGGGATCCTTGCCCTTAACAAAGTTGGATAATTTCTTAGGAGGGGCATTAAGTTTGACATTGTCTCCCTTTTGGAAGCCAATGCCATCCTTGATGCCAGGGCGTCTCCCACTTAGAGCATGTTTCTAGCAAATTTAAACTTTTCATTTTCTAAGTCATGCTCATTTATTTTAGCATTAAGGTGAGCTATGTGATCATTTTGTTTCTTAATTAAAGCTAGGTGGTCATGGATAGCATCAACATTAATGTCTCTACATCTAGTGCAAATGGAAGTATGCTCAACGGTAGATGTAGAGGGTTTGCAAGATTTTAATTCTACAACCTTAGCATGTAATATATCATTTTCACTTCTAAGGTTAGAAATAGTAACATTGCAATCATCAAAATCTTTAGCCTTAGCAGTCAATTTTTCATTTTCATTTCTAAGGCTAGCAAGAGAATCATTCAATTCTTCAATCTTAGCAAGTAAATCAACATTATCATCTCTAAGATTGGGAATTGAAACATTACAAACATTAGAATCAACCTTAGCAATAAGTTTAGCATTTTCATTTCTAAGGTTGGCAATAGTATCATGGCAAGTGCTTAGCTCACTAGACAATTTTTCACATTTTTCAATTTCTAGAGCGTAAGCATTTTTAACCTTAACATGCTTTTTGTTTTCCTTGATTAGGAAGTCCACTTGAGTGTCCAAGAGTTCATCCTTTTCATGGATGGCACTAATTAATTTATTTTTCTTTTTGTTGCATGTTTAGGTTGGCAAAAAGGGTACACAAATTATCCTCCTCATCACTAGCATTATCATCACTAGAGGACTCATATTTAGTGGAGGATTTGGATTTAACCTTCTTCTTTTTGCCGTCCTTTGCCATGAGGCACTTGTGGCCGACGTTGGGGAAGAGAAGTCCCTTGGTGATGGCGATGTTGGCGGCGTCCTCGTCAGAGGAGGAGTCGGAGGAGCTCTCCTCGGAGTCCCACTCGTGGCACACATGGGCATCGCCGCCCCTCTTCTTGTGGTACCTCTTCTTTTCTCTTCTCTTGCCCTTCTTGTCGTCGCCCCTGTCACTATCACTAGATAGTGGAAATTTTGCTATAAAATGACCGGGCTTACCATATTTGTAGCACACTTTCTTGGAGCAGGGCTTGTAGTCCTTCCCCCTCCTTTGCTTGAGGATTTGGCGGAAGCTTTTGATGATGAGTGTCATCTCCTCATTATCGAGCTTAGAGGCGTCGATTGGTTGTCTACTTGATGTAGACTCTTCCTTCCTCTCCTCCGTTGCCTTGAATGCGACGGGTTGTGCTTCTGGCGTGGAGGGGCCATCAAGCTCGATAATTTTCTTTGAGCCTTTGATCATCAACTCAAAGCTCACAAAATTACCTATTACTTCCTCAGGAGTCATTTGTGTATATCTAGGATTTCCTCGAATTAATTGAACTTGCGTAGGGTTAAGAAAGACGAGGGATCTTAGAATAACCTTGACCATCTCATGGTCATCCCATTTGGTGCTCCCGAGGTTGCGCACTTGGTTCACCAAGGTCTTCAAGCGGTTGTACATAGCTTGAGGGTCCTCGCCTTGGTTGAGTCGGAACCGACCGAGCTCCCCCTCGATCGTCTCCCGCTTGGTGATTTTGGTCACCTCATCTCCTTCGTGCGCGGTCTTGAGTACGTCCCAAATTTCCTTTGCACTTTTTAACCCTTGCACCTTATTATACTCCTCTCGACTTAGAGAGGCGAGGAGTATAGTGGTGGCTTGGGAGTTAAAGTGGTGAATTTGGGCCACTTCGTCGGAGTCGTAGTCTTCATCCCCTATGGATGGTACATGTACACCAAACTCAACGACATTCCAAATGCTTGTGTGGAGTGAGGTTAGATGATGCCTCATTTTGTCACTCCACATCTTATAATCTTCACCATCAAAAACCGGTGGTTTGCCTAATGGAACGGAGAGTAAAGGAGTACGCTTTGAAATACGGGCTAGCGTAGGGGAATCTTACTATACTTCTTGCGCTCATGGCGCTTAGAAGTAATGGATGGCGCGTCGGAGCCGGAGGTGAAAGGCGATGAAGAATCGGTCTCGTAGTAGACCACCTTCCTCATCTTCTTTTTCTTGTCGCCACTCCGATGCGACTTGTGGGAAGAGGATTTCTTCTCCTTCCCTTTCCCCTTGTTGCGGGACTCTTCCGATGAAGCCTTCCCGTGGCTTGTAGTGGGCTTGTCGCCGGTCTCCGTCTCCTTCTTGGCGTGATCTCCCGACATCACTTCGAGCGGTTAGGCTCTAATGAAGCACCGGGCTCTGATACAAATTGAAAGTCGCCTAGAGGGGGGGTGAATAGGGCGAAACTGAAATTTACAAAGTTAATCACAACTACAAGCCGGGTTAGCGTTAGAAATATAATCGAGTCCGAGAGAGAGGGAGAAAACAAATCGCAAGCAAATAAGGAATGAGACACAAGGATTTGTTTTACCGAGGTTTGGTTCTTGCAAACCTACTCCCCGTTGAGGTGGTCACAAAGACCGGGTCTCCTTCAACCCTTTCCCTCTCTCAAACGGTCACTTAGACCGAGTGAGCTTCTCTTCTCAATCACACGGGACACAAAGTCCCCGCAAGGACCACAATACAATTGGTGTCTCTTGCCTTGGTTACAATTGAGTTTGATCACAAGAAGAATGAGAAAGAAAAGAAGCAATCCAAGCGCAAGAGCTCAAATGAACACAACAAATCTCTCTCTCTAATCACTAAAGCTTTGTGTGGAGTTGGGAGAGGATTTGATCTCTTTGGTGTGTCTAGAATTGAATGCTAGAGCTCTTGTAAGTAGTTGGAAGGTGGAAAACTTGGATGACTTGAATGTGGGGTGGTTGGGGGTATTTATAACCCCAACCACCAAACTAGCCGTTTGGTGAAGGCTTCTGTCGCATGGCGCACCGGACAGTCCGGTGCGCCACCGGACACTGTCCGGTGCGCCAGCCATGTCACCTGGCCGTTGGGTTCCGACCGTTGGAGCTCTGACTTGGGGGCTCGCCTGGCTGTCCGGTGGTGCACCGGACAAGTCCTATAGACTGTCCGGTGTGCCACCCGCGTGTGCTCTGCTCCTCTGCGCGCGCTGGCGCGCATTTAATGCGTTGCAGTCGACCGTTGCACGCGAAGTAGCGTTGCTCCGCTGGCTCACCGGACAGTCCGGTGAATTTTAGCGAAGCGAACTCCCGAAGCTGGCGAGTTCAGAGTCGCTCTCCCCTTGGGCACCGGACACTGTCCGGTGGTGCACCGGACAGTTCGGTGAATTATAGCGAAGCGCCTCTGAGATTTCCCGAAGGTGAAGAGTTGGTGCACCGGACACTGTCCGGTGGCACACCGGACAGTCCGATGCACCAGACCAGGGTAGCCTTCGGTTGTCCCTTGCTCCCTTTGTTTGAACCCATTCTTGGTCTTTTTATTGACTTTTTGTGAACCTTTGGCACCTATAGAACTTATAGACTAGAGCAAACTAGTTAGTCCAATTATTTGTGTTGGGCAATTCAACCACCAAAATCAATTAGGAAATAGGTGTAAGCCTAATTCCCTTTCACAAAGCTAAGACTAATGTGTCTCCAAGTGTATTTTTATCCTTAGTCTTAGATTGAAAGGGAAATGGAGTATTCGGCAAAGGCAAGGCTTCCACTACAACTCTATCATTATCATTTATCCTTTGCCCTACTCATGAACTTTCACTCATATCCTTTCACAAAGGGGGAGAGAATCAAGGCTTCTAAGGTTTCTTCATTTTTGGCGCTTGATACCAAAGGGGGGGAAATTAATAGGCCCAAAGCAAAAGGATCGCACCACCACCCTGTTTTCAAAAACTTTTTTCAAAAAGGGGGAGAGACTATTTAAATTGCAAAACCCTCTTGACAGCTAAGGGGAGAACTTTTTAGGGGGAGCTTTTTATTTAGCCAAAGGAAAAGCATTTGAAATAAGGGGAGAATTTTCAAAATCTTGAAAATGTGTTTTGAAATCATATTCTCATACAATTGACTATTTGCAAAAGAATTTGAAAAGTCTTTTCTAGAATATTTGCAAAAACAAGCTAAGTGGTGCAAATGTGGTCTAAAATGTTAAACTAGAAGAAAGCAACCATGTATACTTAGAAATACTTTCAATTGGTTTAATTCAATGTAACTTATGCACATCTGTCAAATTGCAAACTAGTTACATTTCTACACTTTATATTTGCTTTGGTTTGTGTTGGCATCAATCACCAAAAAGGGGAAGATTGAAAGGGAAATGGACTTAAACATTTCCTATAATCGATTTTGGTGTTTGAAGTCCATCACAAACCATATGGACTAACTAGTTTGTCTAGTTGTTATTTTTATCAGGTGCATAAAGTTCAACATTAACATACAAAGAAAAAGAATTGAAAGAATTATACAAAGTTTGGAGCACACAAGAATTGGTGTAGTCTGTGGTGCACCGGACACTGTCTGGTGCCCAGGCCCGAGCACCTCACGAACTGGCCGTTCTCGGGTTTTCTCAGAGCCACTCCACTAAAATTCATCGGACTGTCCGGTGAGCCAACGGAGCAATGGTCAACTTCGCCCAACGGTTGACTTCGCTGACGAAGGAACTGTGGACAGAACAGAAGTCAGGACTACAAAGTCAGAATGCATCAGACTGTTCGGTGTGCCACAGAACTGTCTGGTGCCGCAAGAGGACAAAGGACTTTAACGGTCAACAACTCCAAATCCCAACGGTCGGCTGATGTGGCACGCACCGCATAGTGAACAGTGTTGTGTCTGGTGCACCACCGGACTGTCTGGTGTGCCCATCGGCAGCAAAGTCAGCCAAAGACTAGTAAGTGGTTCGAGGCTATAAATACTCCCAACCACCTCCATTCAAGCCTTCCAACCTTCACATTCAATACTATAGCAAAGAATACACCCCAAAGACATAATAAAAGCATTGAATCCCCTCCAAGCTCCAAAATCAAATCAAGTGCTTAGAGACTTGAGAGAGGGTGTTTTGTGTTTCTTTTGTTTCTCTTGTTGCTTGGCTTGCTTTCTTCTTCTCACTCTAATATTCCTAAGTGCTTTGTAAAGCTAGCAAGAGACACCTAATTGTGTGGTGATACTTGCGGGGTCTTAGTGACCCGAGAGATTAAGAAGAAGCACTCAACCGGTCTAAGTGACCGATTGAGAGAGGGAAAGGGTTGGAATAGACCTAGCCTTTGTGGCCTCGCCATTTCTAAAAGGGAAATGTGCCCGTGGGCAATTTCTATAATGTTTTGGTGATTAAGTGCCCAACACGTTTAATTAAGTTCTTATGTGTCAAATAAAGTGAGAAGTGTAAATCAAGGCAAAATGTATGTTTCTAGACTTGGTGAATTGTTTTATGTACTAACATGGTTATCCAAGTGCTAGAAACAGTGACTAAAGAAGAAGAGAGGAAAAGGGACAAACTTCAGCTCGGTCTGGCACACCGGACTGTCCGGTGGTGCACCGGACAGTGTCCGGTGCGCCAGGCTAGTCCGCGGTGAACTCGCCACTCTCGGGATTCGACGGTGGCGTATGGCTAAAATTCACCGGACTGTCCGGTGGTGCACCGGACTATCCGATGAGTCATTCGCGGCGAACTCGTCGCTCTCGGGAAACGGAAAAGGCGACGTGGCTAAAATTCACCGGACTGTCCGGTGGTGCACCGGACTGTCCGGTGAGCCCACGGTCGCCAGCGCCAACGGTCGGCCACGAAATCTGCGAGCAACGCGTGGCAGCTCCAATGGTCGGCAGGGGGGCACCGGACTGTCCGGTGTGCACCGGACAGTGTCCGGAGCGCCAATGGGCCCGGAGCTGCAACGGTCGACTATGCCCGATTTGGAAGGAAAACGCGCACCGGACAGACTACAGTGGTTGTCCGGTGGCGCACCGGACTGTCCGGTGTGCCACTCGACAGAAGGCAGGAATTGCCTTCTAAGATCGTCTCCAACGGCTCCTAGCTGCCTTGGGGCTATAAAAGGGACCCCTAGGAGCATGGAGGAGTCACCTAAGCATTCACTAAGAATTCTAAGACTCTCACACTCCGCCTCCGTGCATTTGATCGATTGTGTTAGTGATTTGAGCTCCGTTCTAGTTGTGAACTCTCTGTGCTACATTTCGAGCTCAAGTCTTGGCTTGTGTGCGTGTGTGTGAGAGCACCTAGAGGGGGGTGAATAGGTGATCCTGTAAAAACTTAAAACTTAAAGCCACAAAACTTGATTAAGGGTTAGCATAATAAAGTCAAGTGGCTAAGGACCGAGCTCTTGTGAAACACAATAGTCACAGTGAGAACAAGCACAAGAGACACGATGGTTTATCCCGTGGTTCGGCCAAGTATAACACTTGCCTACTCCACGTTGTGGCGTCCCAATGGACGAGAGTTGCACTCAACTCCTCTCAAGTGATCCAATGATCAACTTGAATACCACAGTGTTCTTCTTTCTTTACTCTTTCCCGTTGCGAGGAATCTCCACAACTTAGAGTCTCTTGCCCTTACAATAAGGATCAAAGTGAAAGCACTAGAGTAAGGGAGGGAAGCAACACACACAAATCCACAGCAATACGCACACACACAGCCAAGACTTGAGCTCGAATGAATTGCAACAAGTTCACACCTAGAACAAGGCTCAAATCACTAAGAATGTCAATTGAGTGCGCAAAGATGGAGTGTGAGAGATTAAGATTGCTCAAAGTATGCTTGGATAGCTCCTCCATGCGCCTAGGGGTCCCTTTTATAGCCCCAAGGCAGCTAGGAGCCATTGGAAGCAATCTGGGAAGGCAATTCTTGCCTTCTGTCGGGTGGCGCACCGGACAGTCCGGTGAATCACCGGACATCCACTGTTCACAGTCCGGTGCAGATTGCTTTCCTAAATTGGCGCAGCCGACCGTTGAAGATTTGGAGCCGTTGGCGCACCGGACACTGTCCGGTGCACACCGGACAGTCTGGTGCCCCCTCCCGACCGTTGGCTCGGCCACGCGTCACGCGCGGATTGCGTGGCCGACCGTTGGCTCGGCCGACCATTGACTCACTGGACAGTCCGGTGCACCACCGGACAGTCCGGTGATTTTTAGCCGTACGCTGCTGACTGTTTCCCGAGAGCGGCGACTTCGCCGCAGACGACTCACCGGACAGTCTGGTGCACCACCAGACAGTCCGGTGATTTTTAGCCGTACGCCGCCGTCGAGACCCGAGAGTAGGCTGTTCATCGGGACTGGTCCTGGCACACCGGACACTGTCCGGTGCACCCAGACCGAGCAGCCTTTTGGCTGTACATAGCCAACTTTTCTCCAAAACGATTTCTCCTGTTTCTAGCACTTAGACATAATACATTAGTCTTCAAAACAAAGTACTAAGCCTAGAAACATACCTTTAATCTTGATTTGCACTTCTTGAGTCTTTGGCACAAATATCACTCAAAGCATTTTTGTGTGGAGCACTTAATCACCAAAATCTTATAGAAATGGCCCAAGGGCACATTTCCCTTTCAATCTCCCCCTTTTTGGTGATTTATGCCAACACAACAAAAAGCAACTAAAGAAGTGCGACATCAATGAAAATGAGAACAAAAATTTGTTTTTGATTCAAATTTGGCATATTTGGATCATTCTTTGCCACCACTTGGTTTGTTTTTGCAAATCAAACTCAATTTCCTATCTCTAAGTCAAATTCACTGTTGAGGCATAGAGAGAGGTATTCCAAGAGAAATTAATCAAAGATTCAAAAACTCCCCCTTTTCCCATAATCAAACATTCTCCCCACAAGATACCAACTTTTTACAATAAGAGTATTTTGACAAAACAAAAGCTCTAACTCTACTATTTTCAAAATTCTCAAGTGGTAGCTGATCCATTTCTTGCTTTGGCCTTAATTTCTCCCCCTTTGGCATCAAGCACCAAAACGGGATCATTCTTGGCCCAAAAACCCCATTGCCTCACCAAAATTCTCAATTAAGAGTAAAAAGGCAATAAGGGCATGGAGATGAACTTGGAGTAAATTACCCTCTCATCGGAGTGCAGTGGAAGTCTTGCATGGTCCAAGTTCACCTTTTCCCTTTCAATCACCTTTTAGACTAAATTAAGAAAACTCAAGCACACGATTAGTCTCAAAGGATCAAGTTGTAGCATTTCTCCCCCTAAATATGTGCATCATTCAGACATGGACTTGTGAGTTCCGGGGATCCCTTGCACAACTTGAGCACCAAATAAGCAATGATATGCATAAAGGAACATGATCAAAGGCACAAAACACATGTATGCTCTAGATCAATCCAAGTTACGTGAATCTAAGACATTTAGCTCACTACGCAGCCTGCAAAAGGTCTTCTCATCTAAAGGCTTGGTAAAGATATCGGCTAGCTGGTTCTCGGTGCTAACAAAAAACACTTCAATATCTCCCTTTTGCTGGTGGTCTCTCAAAAAGTGATGCCGGATGTCTATGTGATTTGTGCGGCTGTGTTCAACAGGATTGTCCGCCATGCGGATTGCACTCTCATTGTCACATAGGAGTGGGACTTTGCTCAGATTGTAGCCAAAGTCCCGGAGGGTTTGCCTCATCCAAAGTAGTTGTGAGCAACACTGTCCTGCGGCAACATACTCGGCCTCAGCGGTGGATAGGGCAACGGAAGTTTGTTTCTTAGAACTCCACGACACCAGGGACCTTCCTAGAAATTGGCATGTCCCTGATGTACTCTTCCTATCGACCTTACATCCAGCATAGTCGGAATCTGAGTATCCAATCAAGTCAAAGGTAGACCCCTTTGGATACCAGATCCCGAAGCAAGGCGTAGCAACTAAATATCTAAGAATTCGCTTAACGGCCACAAGGTGACACTCCCTTGGGTCGGATTGAAATCTAGCACACATGCATACGCTAAGCATAATATCCGGTCTACTAGCACATAAATAAAGTAAAGACCCTATCATAGACCGGTATGCCTTTTGATCAACGGACTTACCTCCTTTGTTGAGGTCGACATGTCCGTCGGTTCCCATTGGAGTCTTTGCGGGCTTAGCGTCCTTCATCCCAAACCGCTTGAGCAAGTCTTGCGTGTACTTTGTTTGAGAGATGAAGGTGCCATCCTTGAGTTGCTTCACTTGGAACCCAAGGAAGTAGTTCAACTCGCCCATCATCGACATCTCGAATTTCTGAGTCATCACCCTGCTAAACTCTTCACAAGACTTTTGGTTAGTAGAACCAAATATTATGTCATCGACATAAATTTGGCACACAAATAGATCACCATCACAAGTCTTAGTGAAAAGAGTTGGATCGGCTTTCCCAACCTTGAAAGCATTAGCAATTAAAAAGTCTCTAAGGCATTCATACCATGCTCTTGGGGCTTGCTTAAGTCCATAGAGCGCCTTAGAGAGCTTACACACGTGGTCGGGGTACCGTTCATCCTCAAAGCCAGGGGGTTGCTCTATGTACACCTCCTCCTTGATTGGTCCGTTGAGGAAAGCGCTCTTCACGTCCATTTGGAACAACCTGAAAGAATGGTGAGCGGCATAGGCTAACAGAATATGAATCGACTCTAGCCTAGCCACAGGAGCAAAAGTCTCCTCAAAGTCCAAACTTGCGACTTGGGCATAACCTTTTGCCACAAGTCGAGCCTTGTTCCTTGTCACCACCTCGTGCTCGTCCTGTTTGTTGCGGAACACCCACTTGGTTCCCACAACGTTTTGCTTGGGACGTGGCACCAGTGTCCAAACTTCATTTCTCTTGAAGTTATTGAGCTCTTCCTGCATGGCCAACACCCAGTCCGGATCTAGCAAGGCCTCTTCTACCCTGAAAGGCTCAATAGAAGAGACAAAAGAGTAATGCTCACAAAAATTAGCTAATCTAGAGCGAGTGGTTGCTCCCTTGCTAATGTCACCCAAAATCTTGTCGATGGGATGATCCCTTTGAATCGTCGCTTGAACTTGAGTCGGAGGGGCCCGTGGTACTTCTTCCTCCTCAACTTGATCTTCTTGTGCTCCCCCTTGATCACACGCCTCCTCTTGAGGAACCTGTTCATCATCTTGAGTTGGGGGTGCACCATCGTTGAGGAAGAAGGTTGATCTTGCTCCTTGTGTTCCTGTGGTCGCACATCTCCAATCGCCATGGTGCGAATTGCGTCCGTTGGAACATCATCCTCATCTACATCAACAAGATCAACTTGCTCTCTTGGAGAGCCATTAGTTTCATCAAATACAACGTCGCTAGAGACTTCAACCGAACCCGATGATTTGTTGAAGACCCTATACGCCTTTGTATTTGAGTCAACCTAGTAAAAACCCTTCTACAGCTTTGGGAGCAAATTTTGAATTCCTACCTTTCTTCACTAGAATGTAGCATTTACTCCCAAAAACTCGAAAATATGAAACGTTGGGTTTGTTACCGGTTAGAAGTTCGTATGATGTCTTCTTGAGGAGGCGATGAAGGTAGACCCAGTTTATAGCGTGACAAGCCGTGTTCACGGCTTCCGACCAAAACCTCTCGGGCGTCTTGAATTCTCCAAGCATCGTCCTCGCCATGTCTATGAGCGTCCTGTTCTTCCTCTCTACCACACCATTTTGCTATGGTGTGTAGGGAGCGGAGAACTCGTGCTTGATTCCTTCCTCCTCAAGAAACTCCTCCACTTGAAGGTTCTTGAACTCGGACCCGTTGTCGTTTCTAATCTTTTTCACCATGAGCTCAAATTCGTTTTGAGCTCGCCTTAGAAAGCGCTTGAGGGTCCCTTGGGTTTCTGATTTCTCCTGCAAAAAGAATACCCAAGTGAAGCGGGAAAAATCATCATCAACAACAAGACCATACTTACTTCCCCCGATGCTAAGGTAGGCAACAGGTCCGAAGAGGTCCATATGCAGTAGCTCCAGAGGTCTTGATGTGGTCATCACATTCTTGTTGTGATGAGCGCTTCCCACCTGTTTACCTGCTTGACAAGCTGCACAAGGTCTATCTTTTTCGAAAAACACATTTGTTAGACCTAACACATGTTCTCCCTTTAGAAGTTTGTGAAGGTTCTTCATCCCCACATGTGCTAGACGGCGATGCCACAGCCAGCCCATGCTAGTCTTAGCGATTAAGCATGCATCTAGATCGGCCTCCTCTTTCGAAAAATCAACTAAATATAGTTTGTCGTCTAGTACACCCTTAAAGGCTAATGAACCATCACTCCTTCTAAAGACAGACACATCTACATTTGTAAATAAGCAATTGTAACACATGTTACATAATTGACTAACGGACAACAAGTTATACCCGAGCGATTCAACTAAAAACACATTAGATATGGAATGCTCGGATGAAATAGCTATCTTTCCTAGTCCTTTAACCTTGCCTTGATTCCCGTCATCGAATATGATTGAGTCTTGGGAATCTTTGTTCTTGACGTAGGAGGTGAACATCTTCTTCTCCCCCGTCATGTGGTTTGTGCATCCGCTGTCGATAATCCAGCTTGAGCCCCCGGATGCATAAACCTGCAAGGCAAATTAGGCTTGGGTTTTAGGTACCCAACTCTTGTTGGGTCCTACAAGGTTAGTGAAAGGGAAATAGGCTTACACCTTTTCCTAATTGATTTTGGTGGTTGAATTGCCCAACAAAAATTATTGCACTAACTAGTTTGCTGTAGATTATAAGTTTTACAGGTGCCAAAGGTTCACAATAGACCAATAAAATAACCAAGGAAGGGTTCAAACAAAGAGAGCAAAAGACAATCGAAGTATGCCCTGGTCTGCCGCACCGGACTGTTCGGTGTGCCACCGGACTGTGTCTGGTGTACCATGGAACTTAGCTCCAAACTCGTCACCTTCGGGAAAATCAGACGGCGCTCCGCTATAATTCACTGGACTGTCCGGTGAAGCACCGGACAGTGTCTGGTGGCGCACCAGACTGTCCGATGTGCCAACGGAGCAACGGCTACTTCGCGCCAATGGTCGACTGCAACCGCATTCAATGCGCTACAGTGCGCGCCAGAGTTAGAGCAGCGTCAGAAGGCGCACCGGACAGTCTACAGTACTTGTCCGGTGCACCACCGGACAGCCAGAAGACCCCACCTGTCAGAGCTCCAACGGTCGAACCCTAACGCCCGGGTGACGTGGCTGGCGCACCTGACAGTGTCCGATGGCGCACCGGACAGTCCGGTGCGTCATGCGACAGCAGCCTCCACCAAACGGCTAGTTTGGTGGTTGGGGCTACAAATACCCCAACCACCCCACATTCAATGGCATCCAAGTTTCAGACTTTCTACACCTTACAAGAGCTATAGCATTCAATTCTAGACACAACCAAAGAGATCAAATCCTCTCCCAAGTCTGAAATCACTCCAAATCAAATAGTGACTAGAGAGAGCGAAATTTGTGTTCATTTGAGCTCATGCGCTTGGATTGCTTCTTTTCTTTCTCATTATTTCTTGTGAACACTCAATTGTAACCAAGGCAAGAGACACCAATTGTGTGGTGGTCCTTGCGGAGACTTAGTGTCTCGTGTGATTGAGAGAGATGCTCACTCGGTCTAAGTGACCGTTTGAGAGAGGGAAAGGGTTGAAAGAGACCCGGTCTTTGTGACCACCTCAACGGGGAGTAGGTTTGCAAGAACCGAACCTCGGTAAAACAAATCACCGTGTCTCACTCTCTATTTGCTTGTGATTTGTTTTGCGCCCTCTCTTTTGGACTCGCTTATATTTCTAACGCTAACCCCGGCTTGTAGTTGTGCTTAAACTTTGTAAATTTCAGATTCACCCTATTCACCCCCCCTCTAGGCGACTTTCAATTGGTACCAAAGCCCGGTGCTTCATTAGAGCCTAACTGCTCGAAGTGATGTCGGGAGATCACGCCAAGAAGGAGATGGTGACCGGCGACAAGCCCGTTACAAGCCACGGGAAGGCTCCATCGGGTGAGTCCCGCAACAAGGGGAAGGATAAGGAATCCTCCTCACAAAAGTCGCATCGGAGTGGCGACAAGAAGAAGAAGATGAGGAAGGTGGTCTACTACGAGACCGACTCTTCATCGCCATCCACCTCCGGCTCCGACGCGCCGTCTGTAACTTCTAAGCGCCATGAGCGCAAGAAGTTTAGTAAGATTCCCCTACGCTACCCTCGTATTTCAAAGCGTACTCCTTTACTTTCTGTTCCATTAGGCAAACCACCGGTTTTTGACGGTGAAGATTATAATATGTGGAGTGACAAAATAAGGCATCACCTAACCTCACTCCACACTAGCATTTGGAACGTTGTTGAGTTTGGTGTACACGTACAATCCGTAGGGGATGAAGACTATGATTCAGACGAAGTGGCCCAAATCCAACACTTCAACTCCCAAGCCACTACTATACTCCTCGCCTCTCTAAGTCGAGAGGAGTATAATAAGGTGCAAGGGTTGAAGAGCACAAAGGAAATTTGGGACGTGCTCAAAACCGCGCATGAAGGAGATGAGGTGACCAAGATCACCAAGCGGGAGACGATCGAGGGAGAGCTCGGTCGCTTCATGCTTCACCAAGGGGAGGATCCACAAGCCATGTACAATCGGTTGAAGACCTTGGTGAACCAAATGCGCAACCTCGGGAGCACCAAATGGGATGACCATGAGATGGTCAAGGTTATTCTTAGATCCCTCGTTTTTCTTAACCCTACGCAAGTTCAATTAATTCGAGGTGATCCTAGATACACATTAATGTCTCCCAAGGAGGTTATAGGGAAGTTTGTGAGCTTTGAGCTAATGATCAAAGGCTCAAAGAAAATCATCGAGCAAGGCGCCTCCTCCATGCCCGAGGCACAACCCGTCGCATTCAAGGCAACGGAGGAGAAGAAGGAAGAATCTACATCAAGTAGGCTCCCCATCGACGCCTCAAAGCTCGACAATGAGGAGATGGCTTTAATTATCAAAAGCTTTCGACAAATCCTCAAGCAAAGGAGGGGAAAGGACTACAAGCTCCACTCCAAGAAGGTTTGCTACAAGTGTGGTAAGCCCGGTCACTTTATAGCAAAATGTCCTATTTCTAGTGACAATGACAGGGGCGACGACAAGAAGGGGAGAAGAAAGGAGAAGAAGAGATACTACAAGAAGGGCGGTGATGCCCATGTTTGCTGGGAATGGGACTCCGACGAGAGCTCCACCGACTCCTCCGACGAGGACGCCGCAAACATCGCCGTCACCAAGGGACTTCTCTTCCCCAACGTCGGCCACAAGTGCCTCATGGCAAAGGATGGCAAAAAGAAGAAGGTTAAATCCAAATCCTCCACTAAATATGCAACCTCTAGTGATGAGAATAACTCTAGTGATGATGAGGATAATTTGCTTACTCTTTTTGCCGATCTTAACATGCAACAAAAGAAAAAATTGAACGAATTAATTAGTGCCATTCATGAGAAGGATGAACTCTTGGACACCCAAGAGGACTTCCTAATTAAGGAAAACAAGAAGCATGTTAAGGTTAAGAATGCTTATGCTCTAGAGGTAGAAAAATGTGAAAAATTATCTAGTGAGCTAAGCACTTGCCATGATTTGATTGCCAACTTTAGGAATGAGAATGCTAGATTAATTGCTAAGGTTGATTCAAATGTATGTGATGATTCATATGCCAATCTTAGAAATGATCATGCTAGTTCGCTTGCTAAGATTGAAAAATTGAATGCCTCTCTTGCTAGCCTTAGGATTGAAAATGAAAAATTGATTGCTAAGGCTAAAGACTTAGATGTTTGCAATGCTTCCATTTCCGATCTTAGAAGTGAAAATGACATTTTGCATGCTAAGATTGTTGAACTAAAAACTTGCAAACCCTCTACATCTACCGTTGAGCATGTTTCTATTTGCACTAGATGTAGAGATGTTAACATTGATGCTATTCAAGATCACATGGCTTTAATTAAACAACAAAATGATCATATAGCAAAATTAGATGCTAAAATTGCCGAGCATGAGCTAGATAATGAAAAATTTAAATTTGCTCGTAGTATGCTTTATAGTGGGAGACGCCCTGGCATCAAGGATGGCATTGGCTACCAAAAGGGAGACAATGTCAAACTTAATGCCCCTCCTAAAAGATTATCTAACTTTGTTAAGGGCAAGGCTCCCATGCCTCAAGATAACGAGGGTTACATTTTGTACCCTACCGGTTATCCTGAGCATAAGATTAGGAGAATTCATTCTAGGAAGTCTCACTCTGGTCCTAATCATGCTTTTATATATAAGAGTGAGACATCTAGTTCTAGGCAATCAACTCATGCTAAATTGCCTAAGAAGAAAACTCCTAAAGCATCAAACAATCATAATGTTTCATTTAGAACTTTTGATGCTTCATATGTGCTTACTAACAAATCCGGCAAGGTAGTTGCCAAGTATGTTGGGGACAAACACAAGGGATCAAAGACTTGTGTTTGGGTACCCAAAGTTCTTGTATCTAATGTCAAAGGACCCAAAACTGTTTGGGTACCTAAAATCAAGAACTAAATTTGTTTTGTAGGTTTATGCATCCGGGGGCTCAAGTTGGATCATTGACAGCGGGTGCACAAACCATATAACAGGGGAGAAAAGAATGTTCTCCTCCTATGAGAAAAACCAAGATCCCCAACGAGCTATCACATTCGGGGACGGAAATCAAGGTTTGGTCAAAGGATTGGGTAAAATTGCTATATCACCTGACCATTCTATTTCCAATGTTTTTCTTATAGATTCTTTAGATTACAACTTGCTTTCCATTTCCCAATTATGTAAAATGGGTTACAACTGTCTTTTCACGGATACTGGTGTTACTGTCTTTAGAAGAAGTGATGATTCAGTAGCTTTTAAGGGAGTATTAGAGGGTCAGCTATACTTAGTTGATTTCAATAGAGCTGAACTCGATACTTGCTTAATTGCTAAGACTAACATGGGTTGGCTCTGGCATCACCGACTAGCCCATGTTGGGATGAAGAATCTTCACAAGCTTATAAAGGGAGAGCATATTTTGGGACTAACAAATGTGCATTTTGAGAAAGACAGGATTTGTAGCGCATGCCAAGCAGGGAAGCAAGTTGGCGTTCATCATCCACATAATAACATTTTGACGACTGACAGGCCACTTGAGCTCCTCCACATGGACCTATTCGGCCCGATCGCTTACATAAGCATCGGTGGGAGTAAGTACTGTCTAGTTATTGTGGATGACTATTCTCGCTTCACTTGGGTATTCTTTTTACAGAAAAAATCTCAAACCCAAGAGACCTTAAAGGGATTCTTGAGACAGGCTCAAAATGAGTTCGGCTTAAGGATCAAGAAAATTAGAAGCGATAATGGGACGGAGTTCAAGAACTCACAAATAGAAGGCTTTCTTGAGGAAGAGGGCATCAAGCATGAGTTCTCTTCTCCCTACACGCCACAACAAAATGGTGTAGTGGAGAGGAAGAATAGAATCTATTGGATATGGCAAGGACCATGCTTGATGAGTACAAGACTTCGGATCAGTTTTGGGCCGAGGCGGTCAACACCGCTTGCTACGCCATCAACCGGTTGTATCTACACCGAATCCTCAAGAAGACATCATACGAACTCCTCACCGGTAAAAAGCCCAATGTTTCATATTTTAGAGTCTTTGGTAGCAAATGCTTTATTCTTGTTAAAAGAGGTAGAAAATCCAAATTTGCTCCTAAGGCTGTAGAAGGCTTTTTACTAGGATATGATTCAAACAAAAGGGCATATAGAGTCTTTAACAAGTCCACTGGACTAGTTGAAGTTTCTTGTGACATTGTGTTTGATGAGACTAACGGCTCTCAAGTAGAGCAAGTTGATCTTGATGAATTAGATGATGAAGAGGCTCCATGCGTCGCGCTAAGGAACATGTCCATAGGGGATGTGTGTCCTAAGGAATCCGAAGAGCCCATTCAAGCACAAGATCAACCATCCTCCTCCATGCAAGCATCTCCACCAACTCAAGATGAGGATGAGGCTCAAGATGATGAAGAAGAAGATCAAGAAGATGAGCCACCTCAAGACGACGGCAATGATCAAGGGGGAGATGCAAATGATCAAGACAAGGAGGATGAGCAAGCTCCAAGGCCGCCACACCCAAGAGTCCACCAAGCAATCCAACGAGATCACCTCGTGAACACCATACTCGGTGACATTCATAAGGGGGTAACTACTCGATCTCGTGTTGCTCATTTTTGTGAACATTACTCTTTTGTTTCCTCTATTGAGCCACACAGGGTAGAGGAAGCACTTCAAGATTCGGATTGGGTGATGGCGATGCAAGAGGAGCTCAACAACTTCACGAGGAATGAGTTATGGCATTTAGTTCCACGTCCTAACCAAAATGTTGTAGGAACCAAGTGGGTCTTCCGCAACAAGCAAGATGAGCATGGTGTGGTGACAAGGAACAAAGCCCGACTTGTGGCCAAGGGATATCCACAAGTCAAAGGTTTGGATTTCGGTGAAGCCTATGCACCCGTAGCTAGGCTTGAATCAATTCGCATTTTACTTGCCTATGCTACTTACCATGGCTTTAAGCTTTATCAAATGGATGTGAAAAGTGCCTTCCTCAATGGACCAATCAAGGAAGAGGTCTATGTTGAGCAACCTCCCGGCTTTGAAGACAGTGAGTATCCTAACCATGTTTATAGACTCTCTAAGGCGCTTTATGGGCTCAAGCAAGCCCCAAGAGCATGGTATGAATGCCTAAGAGATTTTCTTATTGCTAATGGATTCAAAGTCGGAAAAGCTGATCCTACACTCTTTACTAAAACACTTGCAAATGATTTGTTTGTATGCCAAATTTATGTTGATGATATCATATTTGGGTCTACTAACGAATCTACATGTGAAGAGTTCAGTAGGATCATGACTCAAAAATTCGAGATGTCTATGATGGGGGAGTTGAAGTATTTCTTAGGATTTCAAGTGAAGCAACTCCAAGAGGGCACCTTCATTTGCCAAACGAAGTACATTCAAGACATTCTAACCAAGTTTGGGATGAAGGATGCCAAGCCCATCAAGACACCCATGGGAACTAATGGGCATGTCGACCTCGACACGGGAGGTAAATCCGTCGATCAAAAGGTATACCGGTCGATGATAGGTTCCTTACTTTATTTATGTGCTTCATGACCAGATATTATGCTTTCCGTATGCATGTGTGCAAGATTCTAAGCCGATCCTAAGGAAGTTCACCTTAGGGCCATAAAACGAATCTTGAGATATTTAGTTTATACTCCTAAGTTTGGCCTTTGGTACTGATAGTCGCCTAGAGGGGGGTGAATAGGGCGAAACTGAAATTTATAAAAATAATCACAACTACAAGCCGGGTTAGCGTTAGTAATAAAGAAACGAGTCCGCGAGAGAGGGCGCAAAAACAAATCGCAAGCAAATAAGAGTGTGACACGAGGATTTGTTTTACCGAGGTTCGGTTCTCGCAAACCTACTCCCCGTTGAGGAGGCCACAAAGGCCGGGTCTCTTTCAACCCTTCCCTCTCTCAAACGATCCCACGGATCGAGTGAGCTTTCTCTTCTTCTCAATCAACCGGGAACAAAACTTCCCCGCAAGGGCCACCACACAATTGGTGCCTCTTGCCTTGGTTACAATTGAGTGATGATCTCAAGAAAAAGAAAGAAAGCGATCCAAGCGCAAGAGCTCAAAAGAACACGACAAATCTCTCTCGCTAGTCACTAAGGGCTTGAGTGGAATTGGAGAGGATTTGATCTCTTTGTATGTGTCTAGAATTGAATGCCTAGCTCTTGTAAGTGGTTGAGAGTTGGAAAACTTGGATGGCAATGAATGTGGGGTGGTTGGGGTATTTATAGCCCCAACCACCAAAAGTGACCGTTGGCTGGAGGCCTCTGTTCGATGGCGCACCGGACAGTCCGGTGCACACCGGACAGTCCGGTGCCCCTGCCACGTCACCATTGCCGTTGGATTCTGACCGTTGGAGCTTCTGACTTCTGGGCCCTCCTGGGTGTCCGGTGCACACCGGACATGTACTGTTTGATGTCCGGTGCACCGGTATGGGCGATCCTGACGTCTGCGCGCGCTGCGCGCGCATTAAATGCACCGCAGGGAGCCGTTGGCGCCGCAGGGAGCCGTTGCTCCGCAGGCACACCGGACAGTCCGGTGCACACCGGACAGTCCGGTGAATTTTAGCGAAGCGGCTGCCGAGCGAACCCGAGGCTGGCGAGTTCCGGAGGCCGCGCTTCCTTGGAGCACCGGACATGTCCGGTGCACACCGGACAGTCCGGTGAATTATAGCGCGCCGGCTTCCGAGAATTCCCGAGGGCGAAGAGTTTGAGTCGAAGTCCTCTGGCCGCACCGGACATGTCCGGTGCACATCGGACAGTCCGGTGCCTTCAGCCAGAGGTGCCCTCGGTTGCCTCGTTGCTCCTTAGTTGAATCCAACACTTGGTCTTTTTATTGGCTGACTGTGAACCTTTTGCACCTGTATAACTTATGCACTAGAGTAAACTAGTTAGTCCAATATTTGTGTTGGGCAATTCAACCACCAAAATTATTTAGGAACTAGGTGTAAGCCTAATTCCCTTTCAATCTCCCCCTTTTTGGTGATTGATGCCAACACAAACCAAAGCAAATATAGAAGTGCATAATTGAACTAGTTTACATAATGTAAGTGCAAAGGTTACTTGGAATTGAGCCAATATAAATACTTATGTGATGCGCGTGGATTGTTTCTTTGTTTTTGACATATTGGACCACATTTGCACCATAAGTTTTGTTTTTGCAAATTCTTTTGTAAATTCTTTTTCAAAGTCATTTTGCAAGATAGTCAAAGGTAAATGAATAAGATTTGCAAAGCATTTTCAAGATTTGAAATTTTCTTCTTTTGTTCAAATGCTTTTCCTTTGACTAAACAAAACTCCCCCTCAAATGAGATCCTCCTCTTAGTGTTCAAGAGGGTTTTGATTTATCATTTTTGAAAATACTACTTGCTCCCCCTTTGGAACACAAAGAGATACCAATTTTGAATTTTATCATTGAAAATCATCTAATTAAAAAATTAGGTGGTGGTGCGGTCCTTTTGCTTTGGGCTCATATTTTCTCCCCCTTTGGCATGAATCGCCAAAAACGGAATCATTAGAGCCCGATGAGGTACTTTCTCCCCCTTTGGTCATGAAATGAATGAGTGAAGATTATACCAAAGTTGGAGAGATGATGCGGAGCGACGGCGAAGAATGAGTAGTAGAGTGGAGTGGAAGCTTTTGTCTTCGCCGAAGACTCCAATTCCCTTTCAATATACCTATGACTTGGTTTGAAATACACTTGAAAACACATTAGTCATAGCATATATAAAAGAGACATGATCAAAGGTATATTCATGTGCTATGTGTGCAATTTTAGCAAAAGAAATTCCTAGAATCAAGAATATTGAGCTCATGCCTAAGTCGGATAAAAGATTGTTCATCAAGTGGCTTGGTAAAGATATCGGCTAATTGATCTTTGGTGTTAATGTAAGAAATCTCGATATCCCCCTTTTGTTGGTGATCCCGAAGAAAATGATACCGAATGGCTATGTGCTTAGTGCGGCTATGCTCGACGGGATTGTCGGCCATTTTGATTGCACTCTCATTGTCACATAGCAAAGGGACTTTGGTTAATTTGTAACCGTAGTCCCGCAGGGTTTGCCTCATCCAAAGCAATTGCGCGCAACAATGGCCTGCGGCAATGTACTCGGCTTCGGCGGTGGAAAGAGCGACCGAATTTTGCTTCTTTGAAGCCCAAGACACCAAGGATCTTCCCAAGAACTGGCAAGTCCCCGATGTGCTCTTCCTATTAATCCTACACCCCGCCCAATCGGCATCCGAATAACCAATCAAATCAAAAGTGGATCCCCGAGGGTACCAAAGCCCAAACTTAGGAGTAAAAGCCAAATATCTCAAGATTCGTTTCACGGTCGTAAGGTGTGATTCCTTAGGGTCGGCTTGGAATCTTGCACACATGCAAACGGAAAGCATAATGTCCGGTCGAGATGCACATAAGTAAAGCAATGAACCAATCATTGACCGGTATACCTTTTGATCCACGGACTTACCTCCCGTGTCGAGGTCGAGATGCCCATTGGTTCCCATGGGTGTCTTGATGGGCTTGGCATCCTTCATTCCAAACTTGCTTAGCATATTTTGAGTATACTTTGTTTGGCTAATGAAGGTGCCCTCTTGGAGTTGCTTCACTTGGAATCCTAGAAAATACTTCAACTCCCCCATCATTGACATCTCGAATTTTTGTGTCATGATCCTACTAAATTCTTCACATGTAGACTTGTTAGTAGACCCAAATATGATATCATCAACATAAATTTGGCATACAAACAAATCATTATCAAGAGTCTTAGTGAATAAAGTAGGATCGGCCTTGCCGACTTTGAAGCCATTTGCAATAAGGAAATCTCTAAGGCATTCATACCATGCTCTTGGGGCTTGCTTGAGCCCATAAAGCGCCTTAGAGAGCCTATAAACATGGTTAGGATACTCACTGTCTTCAAAGCCGGGAGGTTGCTCAACATAGACCTCCTCCTTGATTGGTCCATTGAGGAAGGCACTCTTCACGTCCATTTGATAAAGCTTGAAGCCATGGTAAGTAGCATAGGCCAATAATATACGAATTGACTCAAGCCTAGCTACGGGTGCATAGGTTTCACCAAAATCCAAACCTTCGACTTGTGAATACCCCTTGGCCACGAGTCGAGCTTTGTTCCTAGTCACCACACCATGCTCGTCTTGCTTGTTGCGGAAGACCCACTTGGTTCCTACAACATTTTGATTAGGACGTGGAACTAAGTGCCATACCTCGTTCCTCGTGAAATTGTTGAGCTCCTCTTGCATCGCCATCACCCAATCCGAATCTTGAAGAGCTTCCTCTACCCTGTGTGGCTCAATAGTGGAAACAAAAGAGTAATGTTCACAGAAATGAGCAACACGAGATCGAGTAGTTACCCCCTTATGAATATCGCCGAGGATGGTGTCGACGGGGTGATCTCGTTGGATTGCTTGGTGGACTCTTGGGTGTGGCGGCCTTGTTTGTTCATCCTCCTTGTCTTCATTATTTGAATCTCCCCCTTGATCGTTGCCGTCATTTTGAGGTGGCTCATCTTCATGATCTTCTTGATCAACATCTTGAGCCTCATCCTCAACTTGAGTTGGTGGAGATACTTGTGTGGAGGAGGATGGTTGATCTTGTGCATTTGAAGGCTCTTCGGATTCCTTAGGACACACATCCCCAATGGACATGTTCCTTAGCGCTATGCATGGAGCCTGTTCTTCACCTATATCATCAAGATCAACTTGCTCTACTTGAGAGCCGTTAGTCTCATCAAACACAACGTCACAAGAAACTTCAACAAGTCCTGAGGACTTGTTAAAGACTCTATATGCCCTTGTGTTTGAGTCATATCCTAGTAAAAAGCCTTCTACAGTTTTAGGAGCAAATTTAGATTTTCTACCTCTTTTAACAAGTATAAAACATTTGCTACCAAAAACTCTAAAATATGAAATATTGGGCTTTTTACCGGTTAGGAGTTCATAAGATGTCTTCTTGAGGATTCGGTGAAGATATAACCGGTTGATGGCGTAGCAGGCGGTGTTGACCGCCTCGGCCCAAAACCGATCCGGTGTCTTGTACTCATCAAGCATGGTTCTTGCCATGTCCAATAGAGTTCGATTCTTCCTCTCCACTACACCATTTTGTTGTGGAGTGTAGGGAGAAGAGAACTCATGCTTGATGCCCTCCTCCTCAAGAAAACCTTCTATTTGAGAGTTCTTGAACTCCGTCCCATTGTCGCTTCTAATTTTCTTGATCCTTAAGCCGAACTCATTTTGAGCACGTCTCAAGAATCCCTTTAAAGTCTCTTGGGTATGAGATTTGTCCTGTAAAAAGAATACCCAAGTGAAGCGAGAATAGTCATCCACAATTACAAGGCAATACTTACTACCGCCGATGCTTATGTAAGCGATTGGGCCGAACAAATCCATGTGAAGGAGCTCCAGTGGCCTGTCGGTAGTCATGATGTTTTTGTGTGGATGATGGATGCCAACTTGCTTCCCGGCTTGGCATGCGCTACAAATCCTGTCTTTCTCAAAATGAACATCGGTTAGTCCCAAAATGTGTTCTCCCTTTAGAAGCTTGTGAAGATTCTTCATTCCAACATGGGCTAGTCGGCGGTGCCAGAGCCATCCCAAGTTAGTCTTAGCAATCAAGCAAGTGTCGAGTTCAGCTCTATTAAAATCTACTAAGTATAGCTGACCCTCTAACACTCCCTTAAATGCTACTGAATCATCACTTCTTCTAAAGACAGTAACACCTATATCAGTGAAAAGACAGTTGTAGCCCATTTGACATAATTGGGATACGGAAAGCAAATTGTAATCTAGAGAATCTACAAGAAAAACATTGGAAATAGTATGGTCAGGAGAAATAGCAATTTTACCCAAACTTTTGACCAGACCTTGATTTCCATCCCCGAATGTGATAGCTCGTTGGGGATCTTGGTTTTTCTCATATGAGGAGAACATCCTTTTCTCCCCGGTCATGTGGTTTGTGCACCCGCTGTCGAGTATCCAACTTGTGCCCCCGGATGCATAAACCTACAAAACAAGTTTAGTTCTTGATTTTAGGTACCCAAACGGTTTTGGGTCCTTTGGCATTAGATACAATAACTTTGGGTACCCAACCACAAGTCTTGGAGCCCTTGTGTTTGCCCCCAACAATCTTGGCAACTACCTTGCCGGATTTGCTAGTCAAAACATATGATGCATCAAAAGTTTTGAATGAAATGTCATGATCATTTGATGCATTAGTAGTTTTCTTTCTAGGCAACTTGGCATGGGTTGGTTGCCTAGATCTAGATGTCTCACCCTTATACATAAAAGCATGATTAGGACCAGAGTGAGACTTCCTAGAATGAATTTTCCTAATCTTGCTCTCAGGATAGCCGGCAGGGTACAAAATGTAACCCTCGTTATCCTGAGGCATGGGAGCCTTGCCCTTAACAAAGTTAGATAAGTTCTTTGGAGGGGCATTAATTTTGACATTGTCTCCCCTTTGGAAGCCAATGCCATCCTTAATGCCAGGGCGTCTCCCATTATAGAGCATGCTTCTAGCAAGTTTAAATTTTTCATTTTCTAAGTCATGCTCTCTAATTTTAGCATTAAGTTGTGCTATGTGATCATTTTGTTTCTTAATTAAAGCCAGGTGATCATGGATAGCATCAACATTAATATCTCTACATCTAGTACAAATGGAAACATGCTCAACATTAGATGTAGAGGGTTTGCAAGTTTTAAGTTCAACAACCTTAGCATGCAACATATCATTTTTAGCTCTAAGGTCGGAAATAGTAGCATTGCAAACATCAAAATCTTTAGCCTTAGCAATTAATTTCTCATTTTCATTTCTAAGGCTAGCAATGGAAACATTTAACTCATCAATCCTAGCAAGCAAATCAACATTATCATTTCTAGGATCAATGCAAACATGAGAATCAACCTTAGCAATTAATTTAACATTTTCATTTCTAAGGTTGGCAATAGTGTCATGGCATGTGCTTAGCTCACTAGATAATTTGTTACATTTTTCAACTTCTAGAGCATAAGCATTTTTAACCTTAACATGTTTCTTGTTTTCCTTGATTAGGAAGTCCTCTTGGGAGTCCAAGAGATCATCCTTTTCATGGATGGCACTAATTAGCTCATTTAATTTTTCTTTTTGTTCCATGTTAAGGTTGGCAAAAAGAATACGCAAATTATCCTCCTCATTTTTATCATCCTCATCACTAGATGTTTCATATTTAGTGGAGGACCTTGATTTTACCTTCTTTTTGCCGTCCTTGGCCATGAGACACTTGTGGCCGATGTTGGGGAAGAGGAGGCCCTTGGTGACGGCGATGTTGGCGGCGTCCTCATCGTCGGAGGAGTCGCTTGAGCTTTCGTCGGAGTCCCACTCCTGACAAACATGGGCATCGCCGCCCTTCTTCTTGTAGTACTTCTTCTTCTCCTTCCTCTTGCCCTTCTTGTCGTCTCCCCTGTCACTATCACTTGATAATGGACATTTAGCAATAAAGTGACCGGGCTTACCACACTTGTAGCAAACCTTCTTGGAACGGGATTTGTAGTCCTTCCCCTTCCGTTGCTTGAGGATTTGCCGAAAGCTTTTGATGATTAGGGCCATCTCCTCATTGTCGAGCTTGGAGGCGTCAATCGGTTGTCTACTTGGTGTAGACTCCTCCTTCTTCTCCTCCGTTGCCTTGAAGGCCACCGGTTGCGCCTCGGATGTGGAGGGCTCGTCAAGCTCGTTGATCTTCTTGGAGCCCTTAATCATGCATTCAAAACTCACAAAATTCCCGATGACTTCCTCGGGGGTCATTAGTGGATATCTAGGATTACCACGAATTAATTGTACTTGAGTAGGGTTAAGGAAAATAAGTGCTCTTAAAATAACCTTAACCACCTCGTGGTCATCCCATTTTGCGCTCCCGAGGTTGCGCACTTGGTTTACCAAGGTCTTGAGCCGGTTGTACATGTCTTGTGGTTCCTCCCCTTGGCGAAGACGGAAGCGACCGAGCTCCCCCTCGATCGTTTCCCGTTTAGTAATCTTGGTGAGTTCATCACCCTCGTGCGCCGTCTTGAGTAGGTCCCAAATCTCCTTGGCGTTCTTCAACCCTTGTACTTTGTTGTATTCCTCCTTGCTTAGAGAGGCAAGGAGGATGGTTGCGGCTTGGGAGTTGAAGTGCTCGATTTGGGCCACTTCATCCGTGTCATAGTCCTCATCCCCTACGGATGGTACCTGTACACCATACTCAACAACATCCCATAATCTTTTGTGGAGAGAGGTTAGATGAAATCGCATCAAATTACTCCACATAGCATAATCTTCACCATTAAAAGTTGGTGGTTTGCCTAATGGGACGGATAGTAAAGGTGTATGTTTAGGAATGCGAGGATAGCGTAGGGGAATCTTACTATACTTCTTACGCTCTTGGCGTTTAGAAGTGACGGACGCCGCGTCGGAGCCGGAGGTAGATGTCGATGAAGTGTCGGTCTCATAGTACACCACCTTCCTCATCCTTTTGTGTTTATCCCCACTCCGATGCGGCTTGTGAGAAGAAGATTTTTCCTTCTTCTCCTTGTGGTGAGAAGAGGAAGATCTTTTCTCCTTCCGCTTGGAGGAATTCTTCTTCTTCTCTCTTCTCTTGGTGCGGGACTCTTCCGATGAAGATGAAGTGCTCCCTTGACTTGTAGTGGGCTTGTCGTCGCCGGTCTCCATCTCCCTCTTGGTGTGATCTCCCGACATCACTTCGAGCGGTTAGGCTCTAATGAAGCACCGGGTTCTGATACCAATTGATAGTCGCCTAGAGGGGGGGTGAATAGGGCGAAACTGAAATTTATAAAAATAATCACAACTACAAGCCGGGTTAGCGTTAGTAATAAAGAAACGAGTCCGCGAGAGAGGGCGCAAAAACAAATCACAAGCAAATAAGAGTGTGACACGAGGATTTGTTTTACCGAGGTTCGGTTCTCGCAAACCTACTCCCCGTTGAGGAGGCCACAAAGGCCGGGTCTCTTTCAACCCTTCCCTCTCTCAAACGATCCCACAGATCGAGTGAGCTTTCTCTTCTTCTCAATCAACCGGGAACAAAACTTCCCCGCAAGGGCCACCACACAATTGGTGCCTCTTGCCTTGGTTACAATTGAGTGATGATCTCAAGAAAAAGAAAGAAAGCGATCCAAGCGCAAGAGCTCAAAAGAACACGGCAAATCTCTCTCGCTAGTCACTAAGGGCTTGAGTGGAATTGGAGAGGATTTGATCTCTTTGTATGTGTCTAGAATTGAATGCCTAGCTCTTGTAAGTGGTTGAGAGTTGGAAAACTTGGATGGCAATGAATGTGGGGTGGTTGGGGTATTTATAGCCCCAACCACCAAAAGTGACCGTTGGCTGGAGGCCTCTGTTCGATGGCGCACCGGACAGTCCGGTGCACACCGGACAGTCCGGTGCCCCTGCCACGTCACCATTGCCGTTGGATTCTGACCGTTGGAGCTTCTGACTTCTGGGCCCTCCTGGGTGTCCAGTGCACACCGGACATGTACTGTTTGATGTCCGGTGCACCGGTATGGGCGATCCTGACGTCTGCGCGCGCTGCGCGCGCATTAAATGCACCGCAGGGAGCCGTTGGCGCCGCAGGGAGCCGTTGCTCCGCAGGCACACCGGACAGTCCGGTGCACACCGGACAGTCCGGTGAATTTTAGCGGAGCGGCTGCCGAGCGAACCCGAGGCTGGCGAGTTCCGGAGGCCGCGCTTCCTTGGAGCACCGGACATGTCCGGTGCACACCGGACAGTCCGGTGAATTATAGCGCGCCGGCTTCCGAGAATTCCCGAGGGCGAAGAGTTTGAGTCGAAGTCCTCTGGCCGCACCGGACATGTCCGGTGCACATCGGACAGTCCGGTGCCTTCAGCCAGAGGTGCCCTCGGTTGCCTCGTTGCTCCTTAGTTGAATCCAACACTTGGTCTTTTTATTGGCTGACTGTGAACCTTTTGCACCTGTATAACTTATGCACTAGAGTAAACTAGTTAGTCCAATATTTGTGTTGGGCAATTCAACCACCAAAATTATTTAGGAACTAGGTGTAAGCCTAATTCCCTTTCAGGTACCCCAGGGGATCCACATTTGATTTAATTGGTTATTTCGATACTGATTGGGCAGGGTGTAAAATTAATAGAAAGAGCACATCGGGGACTTGCCAGCTCTTGGTAAGATCTCTGGTGTCATGGGCTTCAAAGAAGCAAAATTCTGTCGCTCTATCTACCGCCGAAGCCGAGTATATTGCCGCAGGCCATTGTTGCGTGCAATTGCTTTGGATGAGGCAAACCCTTAGGGACTATGGTTACAAATTAACCAAAGTTCCTCTTCTATGTGATAATGAGAGTGCAATCCGCATGGTGGATAATCCCGTTGAGCATAGCCGCACTAAACACATAGCCATTCGGTATCATTTTCTAAGGGATCACCAACAAAAGGGGATATCGATATTGCATATGTTAGCACCAAAGAACAATTAGCCGATATCTTTACCAAGCCATTGGATGAACAAACCTTTACCAAACTTAGGCATGAGCTAAATATTCTTGATTCTAGAAATTTTGAATGATATTTTTTGCACACATAGCTCATATGTATACCTTTGATCATCTCTTTCATGTGCTATGACTAATGTGTTCTTTCAAGTCCATTTCATGCTAAGTCATAGATTGAAAGGGAAAAGGAGTCTTCGGCGAAGACAAGGCTTCCACTCTGCTCCATCGAATCATTCATCCTTCGTCGTCGCTCTGCACAAACTCTCCAACTTTGGTATAATCTTCACTTCTATACTTCTATCCAAAGGGGGAGAGAGTAGTTTAAAAGGGCTTATATTTCACTCAAGCATCCATTTTTGGCGATTCATGCCAAAGGGGGAGAGTATTAGCCCAAAGCAAAAGGACCGCACCACCACCAATTTCAAAAAATGTAGTCTTTTAATTGGTATTAAAAAAAAGTTTTTCAATTGGTATCTTATTTTGATGTAATTTCAAATTGGTATACCCTCTTCAAAATTAATATCTAAAACCCTCTTGAACACTAAGAGGAGGACTTCATTGAGGGGGAGTCTTGTTTAGTCAAAGGAAAAGCATTTGAAACAGGGGGAGAAAATTTCAAAACTTGAAAATACTTTTCAAAATCTTATTCATTTACCCTTGACTATTTGCAAAAGAACTTTGAAAAGAATTTCCAAAACTTTTTGCAAAACAAAACATGTGGTGCAAGCGTGGTCCAAAATGTTAATAAGAAGAAAAGCCATCCATGCGCATCTAGTAAGTAATATTTATTGGTTTCATTCCAAGCAACCTTTGCACTTACATTATGCAAACTAGTTCAATTCTGCACTTCCATATTTGCTTTGGTTTGTGTTGGCATCAATCACCAAAAAGGGGGAGATTGAAAGGGAAATAGGCTTACACCTTTTCCTAATTGATTTTGGTGGTTGAATTGCCCAACACAAATTATTGGACTAACTAGTTTGCTCTAGATTATAAGTTTTACAGGTGTCAAAGGTTCACAATAGACCAATAAAATAAATAAGGAAGGGTTCAAACAAAGAGAGCAAAAGACAACCGAAGTATGCCCTGGTCTGGCGCACTGGACTGTCCGGTGTGCCACCGGACAGTGTCCGGTGTACCAGGGAACTCAGCTCTAAACTCGTCACCTTCGGGAAAATCAGAGGGCGCTCCGCTATAATTCACCGGACTGTCCGGTGAAGCACCGGACAGTGTCCGGTGGCGCACCGGACTGTCCTGTGTGCCAACGGAGCAACGGCTACTTCGCGCCAACGGTCGACTGCAACCGCATTCAATGTGCTACAGTGCGCGCCAGAGTCAGAGCAGCGTCAGAAGGCGCACCAGACAGTCTACAGTACTTGTCCGGTGTACCACCGGACAGCCAGAAGACCCCACCTGTCAGAGCTCCAACGGTCGAACCCTAACGGCCGGGTGACGTGGCTGGCGCACCGGACAGTGTCCGGTGGCGCACCGGACTGTCCGGTGCGCCATGCGACAGCAGCCTCCACCAAACGGCTAGTTTGGTGGTTGGGGCTATAAATACCCCAACCACCCCACATTCAATGGCATCCAAGTTTCAGACTTCCTACACCTTACAAGAGCTATAGCATTCAATTCTAGACACAACCAAAGAGATCAAATCCTCTCCCAAGTCTGGAATCACTCCAAATCAAATAGTGACTAGAGGGAGCGACATTTGTGTTCATATGAGCTCTTGCGCTTGGATTGCTTCTTTTCTTTCTCATTCTTTCTTGTGAACACTCAATTATAACCAAGGCAAGAGACACCAATTGTGTGGTGGTCCTTGCGGGGACTTAGTGTCCCGTGTGATTGAGAAGAGAAGCTCACTCGGTCTAAGTGACCGTTTGAGAGAGGGAAAGGGTTGAAAGAGACCCGGTCTTTGTGACCACCTCAACGGGGAGTAGGTTTGCAAGAACCGAACCTCGGTAAAACAAATCACCGTGTCTCACTCTCTATTTGCTTGTGATTTGTTTTGTGCCCTCTCTTTTGGACTCGCTTATATTTCTAACGCTAACCCCGGCTTGTAGTTGTGCTTAAACTTTGTAAATTTCATATTCGCCCTATTCACCCCCCCTCTAGGCGACTTTCAGTTAGTAACAATAGTCTTAGGGACCCAAATGCAAGTTTTATCTCCCTTGCATTTTGCCCCCAATTTCCTAGCAACCACTTTCTTATTTTTACACAAAAGCACAAAGTCAGTGTTGCAGGCATGAAAAATCGTAGCAGATTTATTTTGCATTTTCTTAGGTATATGATGAACAACATTGTTCCTAGGCATATTTCTACCATGCACAAAGGAAGAACTTGAACCAAACATGGCATGTGAATCATAAGCATTAAAGCTCCTATTATGATGAGCATTCCTAGAAAATTTCCTATCACTATAGATAAAAGCATGATTCCTTTGAGCATTACTAGTCATAGGGGCCTTCCCTTTGTTCTTGGCTTCCCTTCGAAAGCCAAGCTCATCCTTAATAGAGGGATGTCTACCAACAGTGTAGGCATCCCTTGCAAATTTTAGTTTATCAAAGTCATTTTTGCTAGTCTTAAGTTGGGCATTAAGACTAGCCACTTCATCATTTAATTTAGTTATGGAAATTAAATGTTCACTACAAGCATCAACATTAAAATCCTTACACCTATTGCAGATCACAACATGCTCTACACAAGAACTAGATTTATTTGCTACTTCTAGCTTAGCATTTAAATCATCATTAATACTTCTTAAGCTAGCCATAGTCTCATGACAAGTAGATAATTCACAAGAAAGCATTTCATTCCTTTTAACTTCTAAAGCAAGAGACTTTTGCACACTTACAAATTTATCATGCTCTTCATATAAAAGATCCTCTTGCTTTTCTAAAAGTCTATCTTTTTCATTTAATGCATCAATTAGCTCATTAATCTTTTCTACCTTAGCTCTATCTAATCCTTTGAACAAGCTAGTGTAGTCTACTTCATCATCACTAGAGTCCTCATCACTAGAAGTAGAGTACTTATGAGTTTCACTAGTTTTTACCTTCTTTTCCTTTGCCATTAGACAGGTATGGCGCTCGTTGGGGAAGAGCGACGACTTGTTGAAGGCTGAAGCGGCGAGTCCTTCGTCGTCGGAGTCGGACGACGAACAATCCGAGTCCCACTCTTTGCCGAGGTGCGCCGCGCCCTTCGCTTTCTTGTAGGCCTTCTTCTTTTACCTCTTCCCGCTTTTCTCTTGTTCCTGGTCATTAGTATTGTCGGGACAGTTTGCTATAAAATGACCATACTTACCACATTTGAAGCAGGAGCGTTTTCCCTTCGTCTTGCTCTTGTTGGCATGCTCCTTGCGACCCTTTAGCGCCGTCTTGAAGCGCTTGATGATGAGAGCCATTTCTTCCTCGTTAAGCCCGGCCGCCTCAACTTGCGCCACCTTGCTAGGTAGCGCCTCCCTGCTACTTGTTGCTTTGAGAGCAACGGTTTGAGGCTCGTGGATCGGCATTGGGCCATTTAGCGCCTCATCAACATATCTCGCCTCCTTGATCATCATTCGCCCGCTTACAAACTTCCCAAGTATTTCCTCGGGCGTCATCTTGGTATACCTAGGATTTTCACGAATAGAGTTTACAAGATGAGGATCAAGGACAGTGAAGGACTTTAGCATAAGCCGAACGACGTCGTGGTCCATCCATCTCGTGCTTCCATAGCTCCTTATTTTGTTGACCAGGGTCTTGAGCCTATTGTACGTTTGGGTTGGCTCCTCCCTCCTGATCATTGCGAACCTTCCCAGTTTGCCCTCCACCAACTCCATCTTGGTGATCATGGTGACATCATTCCCCTCATGTGAGATCTTGAGGGTGTCCCAAATCTGCTTGGCGTTATCCAAGCCGCTCACCTTATGGTACTCTTCCCTGCACAAGGATGCTAATAGAACAGTAGTAGCTTGTGCATTTTTGTGAATTTGTTCATTGATAAACATGGGATTATCCGTACTATCAAATTGCATTCCATTCTCTACTATCTCCCATATACTTGGATAAAGAGAGAACAAATGACTACGCATTTTGTGACTCCAAAATCCGTAGTCCTCTCCATCAAAGTGTGGAGGTTTACCAAGAGGAATGGAAAGCAAATTAGCATTAGAATTATGCGAAATACGAGAATAATCAAAAGAAAAGTTTGAGTTGACCGTTTTATTTTTCTCATCGTAGTCGTCGTCTCTTTGGGAAGAAGATGACTCGTCGATGTCGTAGTAGATGATCTTCTTGATACGCCTCTTCTTCTTCCCGTCCTTCTTCTTATGGCTCGAGCCAGAGTCAGTAGGTTTGTCGTCCCATGGCTCGTTGAAGATGGACTCCTTCTCTTTATCGTTGACCACCATCCCCTTTCCCTTAGGATCCATCTCTTCGGGAGATTAGTCCCTTTTGTGAAGAGAACGGCTCTGATACCAATTGAGAGCACCTAGAGAGGGGGTGAATAGGTGATCCTGTAAAAACTTAGAACTTAAAGCCACAAAACTTGATTAAGGGTTAGCACAATAAAGTCAAGTGGCTAAGGACCGAGCTCTTGTGAAACACAATAGTCACAGTGACAACAAGCACAAGAGACACGATGGTTTATCCTGTGGTTCGGCCAAGTATAACACTTGCCTACTCCACGTTGTGGCGTCCCAATGGACGAGAGTTGCACTCAACTCCTCTCAAGTGATCCAATGATCAACTTGAATACCACAGTGTTCTTCTTTCTTTACTCTTTCCCGTTTGCGAGGAATCTCCACAACTTGGAGTCTCTCGCCCTTACAATAAGGATCAAAGTGAAAGCACTAGAGTAAGGGAGGGAAGCAACACACACAAATCCACAGCAATACGCACACACAGCAAAGACTTGAGCTCGAATGAATTGCAACAAGTTCACACCTAGAACAAGGCTCAAATCACTAAGAATGTCAATCGAATGCGCAAAGATGGAGTGTGAGAGATTAAGATTGCTCAAAGTATGCTTGGATAGCTCCTCCATGCGCCTAGGGGTCCCTTTTATAGCCCCAAGGCAGCTAGGAGCCATTGGAAGCAATCTGGGAAGGCAATTCTTGCCTTCTGTCGGGTGGCGCACCGGACAGTCCGGTGAACCACCGGACATCCACTGTTCACAGTTTGGTGCAGATTGCTTTCCTAAATTGGCGCAGCCGACCGTTGAAGATTTGGAGCCGTTGGCGCACCGGACACTGTCCGGTGCACACCGGACAGTCTGGTGCCCCCTCCCAACCGTTGGCTCGGCCACGCGTCACGCGCGGATTGCGTGGCCGACCGTTGGCTCGGCCGACCATTGACTCACTGGACAGTCTGGTGCACCACCGGACAGTCCGGTGATTTTTAGCCGTACGCTGCTGACTGTTTCCCGAGAGCGGCGACTTCGCCGCAGACGACTCACCGGACAGTCCGGTGAACCACCGGACAGTCCGGTGATTTTTAGCCGTACGCCGCCGTCGAGACCCGAGAGTAGGCTGTTCATCGGGACTGGTCCTGGCACACCGGACACTGTCCGGTGCACCCAGACCGAGCAGCCTTTTGGCTGTACATAGCCAACTTTTCTCCAAAACGATTTCTCCTGTTTCTAGCACTTAGACATAATACATTAGTCTTCAAAACAAAGTACTAAGTCTAGAAACATACCTTTAATCTTGATTTGCACTTCTTGAGTCTTTGGCACAAATATCACTCAAAGCATTTTTGTGTGGAGCACTTAATCACCAAAATCTTATAGAAATGGCCCAAGGGCACATTTCCCTTTTAGTGTGTGCTGCGGATTTGTGTGTTGTGTTGCTCTCCTAGCCTTACTCTTGTGCCTTCTTTGTGATCTTTATTGTAAGGGCGAGAGCCTCCAACTTGTGGAGATTCCTCGCAAACGGGAGAAAGACTATAAGGAAGAAAGTTGTGGTATTCAAGTTGATCATTGGATCACTTGAAAGGGGTTGAGTACAACCCTCGTCCATTGGGACGCCACAACGTGGAAGTAGGCAAATATCACTTGGCCGAACCACAGGATAAAAATCGCGTGTCTCTTGTGTTGCCTTCTCTGTGATTGTTTTATCCACAAGAACTCGCTTCAAAACTACTTAGTCACGCTAACACTTCAATAACTAAGTTTTGTGGCTATTTAGTGTTTGATTTTACAGGATCACCTATTCACCCCCCCCCCTCTAGGTGCTCTCAATTGGTATCGGAGCCGTACTCTTCATCTAAGGGACTAACCGCCCGAAGAGATGGATCCTAAGGGAAAGGGGATGGTGGTCAACAACAAGGAAAAGGAGTTCGTCTTCAATGAGCCAAGAGACGACAAGCCTACTGACTCAGGCTCGAGTCAAAAGAAGAAAGATAGGAAGAAGAAGAGGTGCATCAAGAAGATCATCTACTACGACAGCGATGCCTCGTCTTCTTCACCACATGACGAAGACGATGACTCTTCAAAAAGGAAAACGATTAATCAAAATTATTTATTTGATTATTCCCATATTCCATTTAATTCAAATGCTCATTTGCTATCAATTCCACTTGGAAAACCTCCACACTTTGATGGAGAAGACTACTCTTTCTGGAGTCATAAAATGCGTAGTCATTTGTTTTCTCTCCATCCTAGTATCTGGGAGATTGTTGAAAATGGAATGCATTTTGATAGTACTGACAATCCCGTTTTCATAAATAAGCAAATTCATAAAAATGCACAAGCCACTACTGTCTTGCTAGCTTCACTTTGCAGGGATGAATATAATAAGGTGAGCGGCTTGAATAACGCCAAGCAAATCTGGGACACCGTCAAGATATCTCATGAGGGAAACGACGCCACCATGATCACCAAAATGGAGCTGGTGGAAGGCGAGCTGGGGAGATTCGCGATGATCAGGGGAGAGGAGCCAACTCAGACTTTGAGAGCACCTAGAGGGGGGTGAATAGGTGATCCTATAAAAACTTGAAACTTAAAGCCACAAAACTTGATTAGGAGTTAGCACAATGAAGTCAAGTGGCTAAGGAGAGCTCTTGTGAAGCACAATAGACACAGTGAGAACAAGCACAAGAGACACGAGGATTTATCCCGTGGTTCGACCAAGTACAACACTTGCCTACTCCACGTTGTGGCGTCCCAATGGACGAGAGTTGCACTCAACTCCTCTCAAGTGATCCAATGATCAACTTGAATACCACGGTGTTCTTCTTTTCTTTACTCTTTCCTGTTTGCGAGGAATCTCCACAACTTGGAGTCTCTCGCCCTTACAATAAGGATCAAAGTGAAAGCACTAGAGTAAGGGAGGGAAGCAACACACACAAATCCACAGCAATACACACACACAGCCAAGACTCGAGCTCAAATGAATATCATAAAGTTCTCACTAGAACGGAGCTCAAATCACTAAGAATGTCAAACGAGTGCGCAAAGACGGAGTGTGAATGATCAAGAATGCTCAAAGTATGCTTGGTGTACTCCTCCATACGCCTAGGAGTCCCTTTTATAGCTCCAAGGCAGCTAGGAGCCATTGAGAGCAATCCAGGAAGACAATTCTTTCCTTCTGTCGGTTGGTGCACCGGACAGTCCGGTGCACCACCGGATAGTCCGGTGCTGATTTCTTTCCTATTTTGGCGCAGCCGACCGTTGAAGATTTGGAGCCGTTGGCGCACCAGACACTGCCCGGTGTACACCGGACAGTCCGATGCCCCCATCTGACCGTTGGCTCGGCCACGCGTCACGCGCGGATTGCACGGCCGACCGTTGGCCCGGCCGACCGTTGGCTCACCGGACAGTCCGGTGCACCACCGGACAGTCCGGTGAATTATAGCCGTACGCTGCCGTCGAGACCCGAGAGCAGCCAGTTGACCAGACGCCAGCCTGGCGCACCGGACACTGTCCGGTGCACCACCGGACAGTCCGATGTACCCAGACTGAGCAGAGTCTTGGCTGCTCGAGCCAAGTCTTTTCCAATTGTATTTTCTCTGATTCTAGCACTTAGACAAATATGTTAGTACACAAAAACCAATGTACTAAGTCTAGAATCATACCTTTGTGTTGATTTTCACTTCATCCACCATTTGGCATAGTTTCACACTTAAACCATTTGTGTTGGCACTTGATCACCAAAATACTTAGAAATGGCCCAAGGGCACATTTCCCTTTCAATATCCCCCTTTTTGGTGATTTATGCCAACATAACAAAAAGCAACTAAAGGAAGTGCAACATCAATGCAAATGAGAACACAAATTTGTTTTGATTCAAATCTGGCATATTTGGATCATTCTTTGCCACCACTTGGTTTGTTTTTGCAAATCAAACTCAATTTCCTATCTCTAAGTCAAACACACTTGTTGAGGCATAGAGAGAGGTATTCCAAGAGAAATTGATCAAGAATTCAAAAACTCCCCCTTTTTCCCATAATCAAACATTCTCCCCACAAGAGACCAACTTTTGACAATAAGAGACAATAAGAGTATTTTGACAAACCAAAAGCTCTAATTCTATTATTTTCAAAATTCTCAAGTGGTAGCTGATCCATTTCTTGCTTTGGCCTTATTTTCTCCCCCTTTGGAATCAAGCACAAAAACGGGATCAATCTGGCCCTTAAACCCCATTGCCTCACCAAAATCTTCAAATAAGAGTAAAAAGGCAATAAGAATATGGAGATGAACTTGGAGTGAGTTACCCTCTCATCGGAGTGCTCACAAAAACTAGCTAATCTAGAGCGAGTGGTTACTCCCTTGCTAATGTCACCTAAAATCTGGTCGACGGGATGGTTCCTTTGAATCATCGCTCGAACTTGAGTTGGAGGGGCCTGTGGTGCTTCTTCCTCTTCAACTTGTACATCTTGTGCTCCCCCTTGATCACACGTCTCCTCTTGAGGAACCTGTTCATCATCATGAGTTGGGGGGTGCACCATCGTTGAGGAAGAAGGTTGATCTTGCTCCTTGTGTTCCTGTGGTCGCACATCTCCAATCACCATGGTGCGAATTGCGTCCATTGGAACATCATCCTCATCTACATCATCAAGATCAACTTGCTCTCTCGGAGAGCCATTAGTCTCATCAAATACTGAAAGGGAAATGTGCCCTTGGGCCATTTCTAAGTATTTTGGTGATTTAGTGTCCAACACAAGTGCTTAAGTGTCAATCTATGCCAAGTGATGGACTAAGTGCAAATCAAGATTAAAGGTATGTTTCTAGACTTAGTACATTGTTTTGAAAGCTAATGTATTGTGTCTAAGTGCTGGAAATAGGAAAAATCTCTTTGGAAAAGAGATAGCTTTGTTCAGCCAAAGTCAGCTCAGTCTGGGTGCACCGGACTGTCCGGTGGTGCACCGGATAGTGTCCGGTGGTGCATCGGACAGTGTCCAGTGCACCAAGCTGGCTCGGGCGAACTGGCTGCTCTTGGGTTTCGTCGGCGACGTACGGCTAAAATTCATCGGACTGTCCGGTGGTGCACCGGACTGTCCGGTGCGCCAACGGTCAGCCGGGCCAACGGTCGGCCGCGTAATCCGCGCGCGACGCGTGGCCGAGCCAACGGTAAAAAGGGGGCACCGGACTGTCCGGTGTGCACTGGACAGTGTTCGGTGCACCAACGGCTCTGAATCTGCAATGGTCCGCTTCGCCAAATAAGGAAAGAGATCCGCACCGGACAGTGTCTGGTGGTGCACCAGACTGTCCGGTGCGCCAGGCGACAGAAGGCAAGAATTGCCTTCCTAGAATGCTCTCAACGGCTCCTAGCTGCCTTGGGGCTATAAAAGGGACCCCTAGGTGCATGGAGAAGAACACCAAGCATTCTCTAAGCATTCCTAAGCACCAAGACTTCAATTCCGCGCGTTCGATTCTTTGTGATAGCAACTAGAGCTCCGTTTGAGTGGAGAACTCCTTGAGTTGTGTTGAGAGCTCGTGTTGTGACTTGTGTGCGTGTGTTGCTCTGATTTTGTGTCTTGTGTGAGTTGCTCATCCCATCCTTACTTCCGTGCTTCTTTGTGAACATCTTTATAAGGGTGAGAGGCTCCAAGTTGTGGAGATTCCTCGCAAGCGGGATATAGTAAAGTGCAAGCAAAACACCGTGGTATTCAAGTGGGTCTTTGGACCGCTTGAGAGGGGTTGAGTGCAACCCTCGTCCGTTGGGACGCCACAACGTAGAGTAGGCAAGTATTGGACTTGGCCGAACCACGGGATAAACCACTGTGCCATCTCTGTGTTGATCTCTTTGTGGTTATTGTGTTTTGCTAAGACTCCTCTCTATCCACTTGGCCTTATTGTGCTAACTCCTAATCAAGTTTTTGTGGCACTAAGTTTCAAGTTTTACAGGATCACCTATTCACCCCCCCCCTCTAGGTGCTCTCAAATACAACGTCGCTAGAGACTTCAACCAAACCCGATGATTTGTTGAAGACTCTATACGCCTTTGTAATTGAGTCATAACCTAACAAAAACCCATCTACAGCTTTGGGAGCAAATTTTGAATTTCTACCTTTCTTCACCAGAATGTAGCATTTACTCCCAAAAACTCGAAAATAAGAAACGTTGGGTTTGTTACCGGTTAGAAGCTCGTATGACATCTTCTTGAGGAGGCGATGAAGGTAGACTCGGTTTATGGCGTGGCAAGCCGTGTTCATAGCTTCCGACCAAAACCGCTTGGGCGTCTTGAATTCTCCAAGCATCGTCCTCGCCATGTCTATGAGCGTCCTGTTCTTCCTCTCTACCACACCATTTTGCTGTGGTGTGTAGGGAGCGGAGAACTCGTGCTTGATTCCTTCCTCCTCAAGGTACTCCTCCACTTGAAGGTTCTTGAACTCGGACCCGTTGTCGCTCCTTATCTTCTTCACCTTGAGCTCAAACTCATTTTGAGCTCTTCTTTGGAAGCGCTTGAGGGTCCCTTAGGTTTCAGATTTATCCTGCAAAAAGAATACCCAAGTGAAGCGGGAAAAGTCATCAACTATAACAAGACCATACTTACATCCTCCTATGCTGAGGTAGGCGATGGGTCCGAAGAGGTCCATATGCAATAGCTCCAGAGGTCTTGATGTAGTCATCACATTCTTGATGTGATGAGCACTTCCCACTTGTTTACCTGCTTGACAAGCTGCATAAGGTCTATCTTTTTCGAAAGTTACATTTGTTAGACCTACCACATGTTCTCCCTTTAGAAGCTTGTGAAGGTTCTTCATCCCCACATGTGCTAGACGGCGATGCCACAGCCAGCCCATGCTAGTCTTAGCGATTAAGCATGCATCTAGATCGGCCTCCTCTTTCGAAAAATCAACTAAATAGAGTTTGCCGTCTAGTACACCCTTAAACGCTAATGAACCATCACTTCTTCTAAAGACAGACACATCTACATTTGTGAATAAGCAATTATATCCCATATTACATAATTGACTAACGGACAACAAGTTATATCCGAGCGATTCAACTAAAAACACATTAGAGATGGAATGCTCGGAAGAAATAGCTATTTTTCCTAGTCCTTTAACCTTGCCTTGATTCCCGTCACCGAATATGATTGAGTCTTGGGAATCTTTGTTCTTGACATAGGAGGTGAACATCTTCTTCTCCCCCGTCATGTGGTTTGTGCATCCGCTGTCCATAATCCAGCTTGAGCCCCCAGATGTATAAACCTGCAAGGCAAATTAGGCTTGGGTTTTAGGTATCCAACTCTTGTTGGGTCCTACAAGGTTAGTTATAATCGTCTTTGGGACCCAAATGCAAGTTTTGTCTCCCTTGCATTTGACCCCCACCTTTTTAGCAATCACCTTTTTATTTTTGCATGAAAGAACAAATTTAGTATTGCATGCAAGAAATACAGTGGTAGATCCATTACACACATTCTTAGGTGCATGAGACATAGAGTTTCTCCTAGGCCTACCATTAGAACTTGAAGCGGTCATGGCATGTGAGTCATAAGAATAATTCCTACAAGCATTTCTAGAGAATTTCCTATCGCTATAAATGAAGGCATGATTCTTTTGATTGCTACTAGTCATAGGAGCCTTCCCTTTCTCCTTAGCGGGGATGGGAGCCTTATGACTTGTTAAGTTCTTGGCTTCCCTCTTAAAGCCAAGCCCATCCTTAATTGAGGGGTGTCTACCAATAGTGTAGGCATCCCTTGCAAATTTTAGTTTATCAAATTCATTTTTGCTAGTCTTAAGTTGAGCATTAAGACTAGCCACTTCATCATTTAATTTAGAAATGGAAACTAGGTGTTCACTACACGCATCAACATTAAAATCTTTACACCTATTGCAAATTACAACATGTTCTACACAAGAGGTTTATTTATTAGCTATTTCTAACTTAGCCTTCAAGTCATCATTGATACTCCTTAAGCTAGAAATAGATTCATGGCACGTAGATAATTCACATGAAAGCATTTCATTTCTTTTAACTTCTAAAGCAAGAGATTTTTGAACATCTACAAATTTATCATGCTCTTCATATAAAAGATCCTCTTGCTTTTCTAACAATCTGTTCTTCTCATTCAAGGCATCAATTAATTCATTGATTTTATCAATTTTAGTTCTATCTAAACCTTTGAATAAACTAGCATAGTCTACTTCATCATCACTAGATTCATCATCACTTGAAGAAGCATAAGTAATAGTATTACGAGTGCTTACCTTCTTCTCTTTTGCCATGAGACATGTGTGATGCTCGTTGGGGAAGAGGGATGATTTGTTGAAGGCGGTGGCGGCGAGTCCTTCGTCGTCAGAGTCGGATGAAGAGCAATCCAAGTCCCATTCTTTGCCAAGGTGTGCATCGCCCTTCGCTTTCTTGTAAGTCTTCTTCTTTTCCCTCTTCTTCTCTTGATCCTGGTCGCTATCATTATCGGGACAATTAGCAATAAAGTGACCAACCTTACCACACTTGAAGCAGGAGCGCTTTCCCTTCGTCTTGCTTTTGTTGGGATGCTCCTTGCGACCTTTGAGTGTCGTCTTGAAGCGCTTGATGATGAGGGCCATTTCATTCTCGTTTAGCCCGGCTGCCTCAATTTGCGCCACCTTGCTAGGTAGCGCCTCCCTGCTACTTGTTGCCTTGAGAGCAATGGCTTGAGGCTCATGGATTGGGCCATTTAGCGCCTCATCAACATATCTCGCCTCCTTGATCATCATTCGCCCGCTCACAAACTTCCCAAGTATTTCTTCGGGCGTCATCTTGGTGTACCTAGGATTCTCACGAATAGAGTTAACAAGATGAGGATCAAGGACGGTGAAGGACCTTAGCATAAGTCGGACGACATCGTGGTCCGTCCATCACGTGCTTCCATAGCTCCTTATTTTGTTGACGAGGGTCTTGAGCCTGTTGTACGTTTGGGTTGGCTCCTCCCCCCTGATCATCACGAACCTTCCTAGTTTGCCTTCCACTAACTCCATCTTGGTGAGCATGGTGACGTCGTTCCCCTCATGCGAGATCTTGAGGGTGTCCCAAATTTGCTTGGCGTTATCCAAGCCGCTCACCTTATGGTATTCATCCCTGCACAATGACGCTAAAAGAACAGTAGTAGCTTGTGCATTTTTGTGAATTTGTTCATTGATGAACATGGGACTATCTGTACTATCAAATTGCATTCCATTTTCTACTATCTCCCATATACTTAGATGGAGAGAGAACAAGTGGCTACGCATTTTGTGACTCCAAAATCCGTAGTCCTCTCCATCAAAGTGAGGAGGTTTACCAAGGGGAATGGAAAGCAAATGAGCATTGGAACTTTGCGGAATACGAGAATAATCAAAGGAAAAGTTCGAATTAACCGGTTTCTTTTTCTCCTCGTATTCATCGTCCTTTTGGGAAGAAGAGGATTCGTCGCTGTCGTAGTAGACAATCTTCTTGATGCGCCTCTTCTTCTTCCCGTCCTTCTTCTTTTGACTCGAGCCGGAGTCATTAGTTTTGTCGTCCCTCGGCTCGTTGAAGACGGATTCCTTCTCCTTATCGTTGACCACCATCCCCTTGCCCTTAGGATCCATCTCTTGGGGCGATTAGTCCCTTTCGTGAAGAGAACGGCTCTAATACCAATTGAGAGCACCTAGAGGGGGTGAATAGGTGATCCTGTAAAAACTTGAAACTTAAAGCCACAAAACTTGATTAGGAGTTAGCACAATGAAGTCAAGTGGCTAAGGAGAGCTCTTGTGAAGCACAATAGACACAGTGAGAACAAGCACAAGAGACACGAGGATTTATCCCATGGTTCGGCCAAGTACAACACTTGCCTACTCCACATTGTGGCGTCCCAATGGACGGGAGTTGCACTCAACTCCTCTCAAGTGATCCAATGATCAACTTGAATACCACGGTGTTCTTCTTTTCTTTACTCTTTCTCGTTTGCGAGGAATCTCCACAACTTGGAGTCTCTCGCCCTTACAATAAGGATCAAAGTGAAAGCACTAGAGTAAGGGAGGGAAGCAACACACACAAATCCACAGCAATACACACACACGGCCAAGACTCGAGCTCAAATGAATATCACAAGGTTCTCACTAGAACAGAGCTCAAATCACTAAGAATATCAAACGAGTGCGCAAAGACGGAGTGTGAATGATCAAGAATGCTTAAAGTATGCTTGGTGTACTCCTCCATACGCCTAGGGGTCCCTTTTATAGCCCCAAGGCAGCTAGGAGCTGTTGAGAGCAATCCAGGAAGGCAATTCTTTCCTTCTGTCGGTTGGTGCACTGGACAGTCCGGTGCACCACCGGATACTGTCCGGTGCTGATTTCTTTCCTATTTTGGCACAGCCGACCGTTGAAGATTTGGAGCCGTTGGCGCACTGGACACTGTCCGGTGCACACCGGACAGTCCGGTGCCCCCATCTGACCATTGGCTCGGCCACGCGTCACGCGCGGATTGCGCGTCCGACCGTTGGCCCAGCCGACCGTTGGCTCACCGGATAGTCCGGTGCACCACCGGATAGTCCGGTGAATTATAGCCGTACGCCACCGTCGAGACCCGAGAGCAGCCAGTTGACCAGACGCTAGCCTGGCGCACCGGACACTGTCTGGTGCACCACCAGACAGTCCGGTGTACCCAGACTGAGCAGAGTCTTGGCTGCTCGAGCCAAGTCTTTTCCAATTATATTTTCTCTGATTCTAGCACTTAGACAAATATGTTAGTACACAAAAACCAATGTACTAAGTCTAGAATCATACCTTTGTGTTGATTTTCACTTCATCCACCATTTGGCATAGTTTCACACTTAAACCATTTGTGTTGGCACTTGATCACCAAAATACTTAGAAATGGCCCAAGGGCACATTTCCCTTTCAGACTTACAACAGGCTCAAGACCCTGGTCAACAAGATCCGAAGCTATGGAAGCACAAGATGGACGGATCATGATGTCGTCCGACTCATGCTAAGGTCATTTATTGTAATTGATCCCCATCTTGTCAATCTTATTCGTAAGAATCCCAGGTACACCAAGATGACACCCAAGAAGATTCTTGGAAAATTTGTGAGCGGGCGCATGATGGTGAAGGAAGCTCGATACGTGGACGATGCTCTAAACGGTCCACTACCTATCTACGAGCCTCAACCTATTGCTCTTAAGGCAACCAGTAGCAGGGAGGCACTTCCAAGCAAGGTGGCACAAGTGGAGGCTGCTGGCCTCAACGAGGATGAGATGGCGCTTATCATCAAGCGCTTCAAGACCGCGCTTAAAGGACGCAAGGAGTACCCCAACAAGAACAAAACAAGGGGAAAGTGCTCCTGCTTTAAATACGGTAAGACTGGTCACTTTATTGCAAATTGTCCCGATAATGATAGTGACCAGGGACAAGAAAAGAGAGGGATGAAGGAGAAAAACAAGAACTACAGGAAGGCAAAGGGCGAGGCACACCTTGGAAAGGAATGGGACTCGACTGCTCCTCTTCTGACTCTAATGACGAAGGACTTGCTGACTCAGCCTTCAACAAATCCACACTCTTCCCCAACGAACACCATACATGTCTTATGGCCAAGGAGAAAAAGGTACGTGTTTGGGACACACCCAAGTACACTTCATCTAGTGATGAAGAATCCTCCAATGATGAAGTAGATTACACTAGTTTATTTAAAGGTTTAGATAGAGCCAAAGTAGAGAAAATTAATAAATTAATTGATGCTCTAAATGAAAAAGATAGATTGCTAGAGAAGCAAGAAGATATTTTGTATGAAGAGCATGAAAAATTTATTAGTGTTCAAAAATCTCTTGCTCTAGAAATTAAAAGAAATGAAATGCTATCTTCTGAGTTGTCTGCTTGCCATGAATCTGTTTCTAGTTTAAGGAGTTTAAATGATGAATTAAATGCTAAGCTAGAGGAAGTTAATAAATCTAGTTCATGTGTAGAGCATGTTGTTATTTGTAATAGATGTAAGGATTTTGATGTTGATGCCTGTAATGAACATATTGCTTCTATTACTAAATTAAATAATGAGGTGGCAAGTCTTAATGCTCAACTTAATACTTGCAAAATTGATTTTGATAAATTAAAATTTGCTAGGAATGCCTACACTATTGGTAGACACCCCTCAATTAAGGATGGACTTGGTTTTTGAAAGGAAACCAAGAACTTAACAAGCCAAAAGGCTCCTATTCTCAACAAGGAGAAAGGGAAGGCCCCTATGGCCAGTAGTCGTCAAAGGAATCATGCTTTTATTTATAATAGGAAAATTGCTAGTCATAGTAAGAGTTATGTTCATACTGCCTACAATAATTCACATGCTATGTTCGCCTCTAGCTCTACTTTTGTTCATGGTAGAAGTAGGCCTAGGAAAAATCATGTTGTGCATCTCTGCCTAGGAAAATGTGTAATGAACCTACCATTTTTCATGCTTGCAACACTTCGTTTGTACTTTCGTGTAAGAATGAAAAAGTGGTTGCTAGGAAGTTGGGGTCCATATGCAAGGGAGACAAGACTTGTATTTGGGTTCCAAAAAATATTGTGACTAACCTTGTAGGACCCAACAAGAGTTGGGTACCTAAAACCCAAGCTTAAATTCCTTGCGGGTTTATGCATCCGGGGGCTCAAGCTGGATTATCGACAGCGGATGCACAAACCACATGACGGGGGAGAAGAAGATGTTCACCTCCTATGTCAAGAACAAGGATTCCCAGGATACAATTATCTTTGGAGATGGAAACCAAGGCAAGGTCAAAGGCTTGGGCAAGATAGCCATCACCAACGAGCACTCCATATCGAATGTATTTCTAGTAGAGTCGCTTGGTTACAACCTTCTGTCTGTAAGTCAATTGTGTCACATGGGTTACAATTGTCTTTTTACAAATGTTGATGTATCTGTCTTTAGAAGGAGTGATGGTTCATTAGCTTTTAAGGGTGTATTAGACGGCAAACTCTACTTAGTTGATTTTTCGAAAGAGGAGGCCGATCTAGATGCATGCTTAATAGCTAAGACTAGTATGGGTTGGCTGTGGCATCGTCGTCTAGCACATGTTGGGATGAAGAACCTTCATAAACTTCTAAAGGGAGAACATGTGTTAGGACTAACCAATGTTTGTTTCGAGAAAGATAGGCCTTGTGCAGCATGTCAGGCAGAGAAACAGGTGGGAAGCACTCATTATAGCAAGAATGTGATGACAACATCAAGACCACTGGAGCTCCTTCACATGGACCTCTTCAGACCCGTTGCCTACCTTAGCATCGAGGGAAGTAAGTATGGTCTTGTAATTGTTGATGATTTTTCCCACTTCACTTGGGTGTTCTTTTTGCAGGATAAATCAGAAACCCAAGGGACCCTAAAGTGCTTTCTAAGGAGGGCTCAAAACGAATTTGAGCTAAAGGTGAAAAAGATAAGGAGCGATAAAGGGTCCGAGTTCAAGAATCTGCAAGTTGAGGAGTATCTTGAGGAGGAAGGCGTCAAGCACGAGTTCTCCGCTCCCTACACACCACAGCAAAACGGTGTGGTAGAACCGAAGAACAGGACACTTATTGACATGGCGAGAACGATGCTTGGAGAGTTCAAGACGCCCGAACGGTTTTGATCGGAAGCTGTGAACACAGCTTGCGACACCATAAACCGACTCTATCTGCATCGCCTTCTCAAGAAGACCTCCTACGAACTCCTTACCGGTAACAAACCCAACGTCTCCTACTTTCGTGTATTTGGGAGCAAATGTTACATTCTGGTGAAGAAAGGTAGACATTCTAAATTTGCTCCTAAGGCAGTAGAAGGGTTTTACTAGGGTATGACTCAAATACAAAGGCGTGTAGAGTCTTCAACAAATCATCTGGTTTGATTGAAGTCTCTAGCAACATTGTATTTGATGAGACTAATGGCTCTCCAAGAGAGCAAGTTGATCTTGATGACATAGATGAAGATGATGTTCCAACGGCCGCAATGCGCACGGTGGTGATTGGTGACGTGCGACCATAGGAACAATAGGAGCGAGATCAGCCATCTTCCTCCATAATGGTGCATTCTCCAAACGGTGAACAGGTACCTCAAGAAGAGGGACAGGATCAAGGGGGAGCACAGGAAGAACAAGTGATGGAGGAAGAAGCACCACGTGCCCCTCCAACTCAAGTTCGAGCAACGATCCAACGACATCACCCCATTGACCAGATTCTGGGTGACATAAGCAAGGGAGTAACTACTCGCTCAAGATTAGCTAACTTTTGTGAGCATTACTCGTTTCTCTCTTCTATTGAGCCTTTCAGGGTAGAAGAGGCCTTGTAGGATCCGGATTGGGTGTTGGCCATGCAGGAAGAGCTCAACAACTTCAAGAGAAATGAAGTTTAGAGCCTAGTGCCACGTCTAAAGCAAAATGTTGTGGAAACCAAGTGGGTGTTCCGCAACAAGCAAGACAAGCACGGGGTGGTGACAAGAAACAAGGCTCGACTTGTGGCAAAAGGTTATGCCCAAGTCACAGGTTTGGATTTCGAGGAGACTTTTGCTCCTGTGGCTAGGCTAAAGTCTATTCGAATTTTATTAGCCTATGCCGCTCACCACTCTTTCAGGCTATTTCAAATGGATGTGAAGAGCGCCTTTCTCAATGGGCCAATAAAGGAGGAGGTATACGTAGAACAACCCCCTGGCTTTGAGGACGACAGGTATCCCAACCATGTGTTCAAACTCTCTAAGGCGCTCTATGGACTTAAGCAAGCCCCAAGAGCATGGTATGAATGCCTTAGAGATTTCTTAATTGCTAATGCCTTCAAGGTTGGGAAAGCCGATCCCACTCTTTTTACAAAGACTTGTGATGGTGATCTTTTTGTGTGCCAAATTTATGTCGATGACATAATATTTGGTTCTACTAATCAAAAGTCTTGTGAGGAGTTTAGCAGGGTGATGACACAAAAGTTTGAGATGTCGATGATGGGCGAGTTGACCTACTTCCTTGGGTTCCAAGTGAAGCAACTCAAGGACGGCACCTTCATCTCCCAAACGAAGTATACACAAGATCTTCTTAAGCGATTTGGGATGAAGGACGCCAAGCCCGCAAAGACACCAATGGGAACCGATGGGCATGTTGACCTCAACAAAGGAGGTAAGTCCGTTGATCAAAAGGCATACCGGTCCATGATAGGTTCATTGCTTTATTTATGTGCTAGTAGACCGGACATTATGCTAAGTGTATGCATGTGTGCTAGATATCAATCCGACCCCAAGGAATGTCACCTTGTGGCCGTTAAGCGAATTCTTAGATATTTAGTTTCTACGCCTTGCTTCGGGTTCAGGTATCCAAAGGGGTCTACCTTTGACTTGATTGGATACTCAGACTCCGATTATGCCGGGTGCAAGGTTGATAGGAAGAGCACATCAGGGACGTGCACTACTAGAAAACCCCCCTTGTAGCTATGCTTTTTTGGACAATAGGCACGCTTTAATTCGTCTCTATATGAATGTACGCACGCTTTCCAAAAACGTGTTAGAAGCGTCTTCGTATGGACCGTATCAGACTTTGTAGAAACGATTATCGTAAGCGTATATATTAGATGAATAGACGTTTCATAGACACGTTAGATGCATGTTTAGACACATTGATACGCTTTTATAGATGCGCATATAACATGTGTCTATTATTGTTGTTACGTCATATAGTAACGTTTTATTATGTGTGAAAAAATATAAATACGATATTATAGATACATTCATAATTCATGTGTATTACTATAGTCACGTTTTATAGTGACGCTTTATTGCGCATTAAGGAGTATAGAGACGATATAGTAGGTGACACGAATGATGACATGGCAGGTGATGTGGATAGGTGACATGGCAGGTGATGTGGAAAAATGACGTGGCAGGTGATGTGGAAAGGTGACGTGTCAGCTGAACTGGCGAGTGACACATTTTATAGTAATGCCAAAACGCGTGTTAACAAAAGTAGAAACAATAATATAGCCACGTTTGTATTGTGTGCCTACACATATCAATACGTTATATAGTAACGTCAAAATGTGTATTAAGACCTGTAGAAACGATTCTGTACATACATCTATATTTGTTTGTAATAATATAGACACGTTATACTGTAACACTTTATTACGTGCCAAAAAAAGATGTTTTCATTTATACATTTATATACATAAATGTGCATCGAGATGAATGTTAAAAAAATCAAATTATAAACCCTCAATAATATTGCTTTTGGTCTTGGCAAAATATCAAGAAGCTAATTAACTCGATAGCAAACATGTTCAGTAACTGCCAATTGTGTTCACAAAGAAGCAAAGCCAAAGTGGCAATATCATACAAATATCACTTAAAAATTTTAGTAACTACTAGAATCTAACTGATTCACTTTGCAATTATACTAGGCTTCCCATCTAGCTTTGTCCACGCCATCTAGCTTTGTCCACGTGCTGCAGGTACCAACTTGTTGCGGATACAAGATGAGCTTCTAGCTTGCTTCACCTATGAAGCATGTGTTAGATCAATAACTCAATTTGAAGTTGTTATGGGGACACATGTACTATTTCAAATAAAAAAGAAACTTACATGTGTAATTGGCCAAGGAATAACATAGCCAATAGCATCAATTAGTGTACGAATCTGATTAGATGGTCTAGGTACCTCCTCATATATAATATTGCTAAGAAGTGTGCAAGGGAAAACTCCATATGAGGCATGGCATGGCAGTAAACCACAAGTGGGTCATCTCAGAACTTTTAGATGCATAGGTCATGTCAAGAAGGTAGTGCCTGGAGTCGACAAGCTATCAGACAGGTCTACTAAAATGGTTCTGCTAGGATATGAATCAGGCACAAAGGGTTACAGAATGGTTGATCCTACAACTGAGAGATTATACATAAGTAGAGATGTGAAGTTTGAAGAGGATGTGGCATGGAACTGGAACAGTGACAGTTGTTTTCAGTCGACTGAAATAGACACAGATATTTCAATCACACCGTTTCAGTTTACTGTACCTAGTCAGCAAATGGGTATTCCAGCGGGTACAGGTGATGTGAGTGAAAATTCTGGGGGTGGTGGATCACTTCCACTATCACCACATCCACAATCACCTGTGACACATTATGCCTCACAAGAATTAAACAGCATCACAAGATCTGAACATACATCCCAAATAAGTACCTGGATGACAATGGGACAAGTAGAAGAGCTAGCTGATTTAGTGAGAGATTTTAGAAGATGCACTATTCATAGTTATGTGCCTCCAGCCTTGAATGCCTATACATTAAAAGAAACTAAATTCAGCAAGCATGAGTAATCAGAGGTAGATTGGAAAAGATGCACTATTCATAGTTATGGAAATTGGGCGTTCAAGCCCTTGACATGGGCTCAAACCCAAGAACAAGCAATGAAGCAAGAGTGGGAAAAAACCACATGACTTTTTCCTGAAAATGAGTATTTTACATCCTCTTAAGAAGCAAACAAGCTTTATGTAACACATAAACTGTCTGTGGTGCAACTTAAGATAACAAAAAAAGTCAGATGATATACTTAGAACTTGAGCAGGAAGGAAAAGCATGGCATAAAAATAAAACCATTGCCAATTTCACATAAAAAACAGAAGAGCAAAAGGAGAAAGGTCTACTTCAGCACAATTTGACAGCTCAAGTACTTGAGAGTTTCATATAAAACACCTGGATCTAGATGAAGGTATTGCTTCAAGATGCATATGTTATTGAAACATGGCAGAAAATATTCACTAAACATACCTGAACCATTAGCAGCATTTCACAAAGTGTCCCACTTCCTTTCCGCAGTACCTCATCAGGTGACATAGGTATTATGGTTGCAAGAGAAAAGATGAAAGGATGGGCATAAGTCATGTATAGATAGTATGTTGCAACAGCGTCTGATACAGAATACGAAGCCATTGTCTGAAAAAGAAACAATGGGGTGAAAATGAACTTAGGCAAATATTTCAAATTAAGACGAATATAATCCATAAAACTAAACACAAAATCACAGACAAGGAGTAATATTTAGTTTTGTGTGTCCCATAGATGTATTTAGACCACCTCCATTGGAGATAATGTCACTTCAGGATAAGAAAAAAAGGAAAACTTCAGGTACCTGTGGGTGCTCCATTGCAAAGCGAACCATATCTTCTGGATTAACCTCCAGAGGATCGTAACCTAGCTTGGCTTTTGTAACAGCCTGCGAGTGTGCCAATGTAACAAGAGAAATGAAATATAGTTAAATAACATATATTTAAATAGATAAAGATGAACCTAGACTCATATAAAACATATATATCAAAAATTGTATCTATTAATTAACTAAAACGAAATTTAATTTAGGGCAGAGTGAGTACTTGGATAAAAGTTCCTGCGTAACAAGAGCAAGTGGATAAGTGAAGGTGTCAAAATCTACAGCTAATCTGGACGTTTCCAAAACCAATTTTCATGTTTTCTCCTTCCACCACCGGCTGTCCTTCACGTACATTCCACCGAGACATAGTAACGCATCAGAAGGAAGAAAAATATGTGCTGATTATGTAGTACTCCAGTTGACATATTGCACCATCGTCAGATTTGGTAGTTTCACATTGTCTTAATAAGGGCACAAGTGATGGCATTTGACACGCACCACTCAAATTATTTGGTTTATCCTCCCATTCCCTGTACTAGTTAAGCTGTTGATATCAACAGGCCATAGACATTAAACAAGTTGCACTGCATTGTGACAAAAAAAACGGCTGTACTCTCTCTAACAGAAGCGAGTAAAACGTACTTTTTCGGGCTCATGTTTATATTTTTTGTCTTGTGCAACCATTTCTATATATATTTGATTTCGTCGTATCGAATCGAGCTACTTACTAGAGTCTTAGACTAGTAATACCTGCTCGTCAGTCGTCACTGTTGGAAAAAACAGTAGCAGAAAAATGAAAGGAGACTACGTACCCGTCCCCCCCTTCTGTGCGGCACCTCCAGTCGCTGATCAAACAGCAACAATCTGATTCGCAGATAAAGTCCAAACCTCGTTCTCGACCTGATGACCACTCGATTACCGGTGCTAGCACTAGCACGCAATGTGTATTGTTGTTGCAATCCGCTAGAACAGATGGACACAGGCAGCAGCACAGCCAGCTAAAGGCACGAAGGCTCGGCCAATCAACACATCATCCAATAAGCACAGCGCTAGCTGATCACTTCAGAGTCGAGTCAGGTCGGAGTTCTTACCTCTCTCAAGGCAAAAACATGTTTCACATAGAACAGTACTAAAGAATAGCTTGCCCTTGTTTATTTTCCTTGCAGAGTGAGCAGTTGTAATCGGCCGGTTAGTGATTGGGGGCTAGGGTTCGTTGGTGTTCTTGGTCGGGACCAGTGGTTCAGGTCCTTCTTATTATTATACCGGGAGGGTGGTCATTCCCTCCCGAGCCGAGTTTTTTTTATACTGCTGCAGCTTAGCTTAAAGGAGATCAGATTTTCTAAAAGTGCTTCCACAATACAAGATTATAATAACCAAATGACTATTGTCCTTACTATATCTATCTATATGACTATGAGGTACCTCAAGGCTCAAGTAAACTGCTTTCTGAAGTTTACACTCTCTTCTGGGTTTTGACATGTGTGTGATCGAACTCCCCCCCACAAAATGAAATACATGGTCAGGCACTTTCGTGAAAAAAAGTAAAATGCTTTCAGAATTTTTTACATGACTGTATCCTGATCAGCTGGTATTCAGTGCCTTTTTTGCCTTATGAAGCCCTGGGGACACCTCTACGCATAAATCTACCTTTTGATTGTGGTGATATAAAACAATAATCAGAGTCAGGAAAAGAGTTCTGTAACTCACGTTGAAGGTGCCTGAAGAAAAGAGTAAGCCAAAAAAACAGCAATCATCGCAAATACACCCCTGTTAACAAGAGATAGTATAAATTAGTCCAGAAGCTCTCCTTAAAATGGTAACCAGCACATGAGACTAAGAAAAATGGTGATCGGAAATATTGAGTTCAGTTCGGCACCAAGGAAGCTTCATAAAAAAATATAGCTGCAAGAAAAAGTAATTCAGTGAGATCATAACTGAATATTGATCTGACAGGAGAATTGCTAAAGGACCACCTGGGATTATTGTAGATTTTTATTACCTGGTCATTTTGTGCATCATGTAGTATTTATGATCTCCAATGCTGACCAGTGAGGAGATAAAGTGCATGCATGTTCTCGCCACTTGTCGATGGGGACAACATGACAAAGACAAGAGATCCAATCAACTGGAAACGAATAGCAAGAAGAGCTAGCTACGTAACATGACTGTGACAGGACAATGCATGTTCTTATCTAGGATGAACTTACCACGAAGGCAAGAAACCGGAACTTCGGGCTTAGGCGCTGGGCCGCTGGCTCCGTCGCGGCTCCGTCGCTGGGCGCTGGCTCCGTCGTGGGGCGTTGCGCTGGTTTGTCGCAGCTGCTGGGCGCTGGGCCGCTGTCTTAGGCCGGCCGCCGGACGACTGGACGAGGGTGGGTGAGGGCGATGAAGGCATGAGGCTGAGCACGAGCAGCAGAGCAGCCTGAGCTGCTGAGGCGGCGGCGCGGCGCTGAGGGCTGATGGGAGCGGGACTCGGGTCACGGGGCCAGGACTCGGTAGTGACGGTTCACGGTTGGGCTGACTCAGTGTGATTCATGACTAGAATTGGGCCGATCCACCGATGGGCCAATAAAGCAGATGCAGGACAACATGGAGTAGGCCCAATCCCTGGTACCCGCCCGAATAGTACCCGTATCCTACCCGGGATTTTTGGGTACTGACCGGGTATTGGTGATTCCGTATCCTACCCGTATTCGATGTTCAATATCCAGGTAATACTCGTATCCGTCCCGACAAACAAAATACCCGTACCCGTATCCGAAATTCCGTCCCGTTTTGTACCCGTATCCGATACCCGTTCTAGGTAGCCTTCCCGTTTTCATCCCTAGTAGCCGTTGTTGCAAATCCGACGACAGAGAAAATTTATAGGTTGTTTGATTTTTTTCACACCAAATTTGACTAACTCGTCCTATTAAAAATTTATGAAAGTATAAAAAAATTAAACAACAATAAAAATAAATAGTAATTATGATTTTTAATAAGATGAGTAAATCAAACTTGGTGTCCAAAAAATCAAATTATCTAGAAAATGAGACGAAGGGAGTACTTTGTAAGTAATAAAACCAATATATTGATTTGCATAAATACTGCATATATGCTTGCAACGCATGATAAGCGTTGCTAGGTAACACAAATACTATGGATGACACTAACAACACATGACAAATGTTGTTAGGTGACATAAATACTACGAATAACCCTTGCAACACATGACAAACGTTGCTAGGTAATTTGGATATTCTATGTATGACACTTGCAACACATGGTACACTTTGCTAGTTGATTTTTCTTGCAACATATGAATGTGTGTTTGTAGCATCCGTTGCTACCTAATTTCTTGCAACGCATAAACCGTTTTGTTGCAATGTATGTGTTGCTATAGGGTTGTTCGTGTTGTAGTGGCAATAGAAGAGGACAAATCATTACAAATACCTCTTGACTGACCAAACACCATCAGCAGATGAGCTCCTTTCTGGATCGAGAGCACCACTTGCCCAACTGATAAGAACATGAAACAATACTTATCAAACATAAAATTCATGTGCATCTGCAGTATTTTGGATAATATATATAATGGTGATTCAAATTGAAGAAAAAGGTCCAAAAATACCACAACAGGCCATAACCAATGATATATTATTATTATTATTTAAAAAAAGGCATGTTCGTGTCTATTAAATGTTCCACAGATAAAAGACTATGAACTCACATTAAAAGGCATGTTCCCGTCAGCAAGAGCGAGATCATTCGAGGCTTGTATGCCCAAGCCGTCCATGGATCTACATCACCAAAGTAATCGAGTGGTCTTATACTACCATTGCAGACGGTGCCATTACAACCTCTGCGAAGTTCATGATGACCATTGGCCCCCATTACAACAGCCTTGGCAATTTACTATCTGCAAAAATATACAGAGCAGCACTTGAGAATGCATAATAATCCTACTGACCTTCGGAAGACAAAAAATCACCACTCTTCCACGAAAAAAAGCAGCATGTATCTGTATCTCCAATACTTGCTAAAAACTAGCAAATGAAAAGCATGCCACTGTGAGGCCACAGAAAAAAAGTATGTACAAGTGGATAAAAAGTCATGAATGGTCTAGCATATATGGGAACAATCACTTGCTTAGAACAAAAGAACAAATTAAGCATAAAAACATCAGGCTGTAGCTGCAGTCGTAACCTTGAAGCATAAAACCTACTTTGCTAAGTACAAGTTCTGCATTGCTTGCTCAATCATTTGCCAGAGATCACTTAATGAGCCCTACTCAGCTCCAAAATGGTTTCGGTGGCATTCAAGCTAGGTGCCAAATTCCATACCCGAAACGCTTCTAGTTTCTCCAAAATAACAGAAGGGGTGTGGTGTGCTACAGCCAGAGGCTGCGTACGTTAGAGCAGAGCACAGCAGAGAGCAAGGCCGAGCAAAGGAAACATACATTCCCATGAAGAAGACGAAGAGCAGCAAAAGGGATCGAGCAATTCAAAAGGAACACATATAAAACAGCCCGTGGGTTAAACAAGTGTGGAAATAGATAGATATAGTAAGGACAATAGTGCTTCCACAATACAAGATTATAATAACCAAAATACTGCATGGCTGCCTGCGCGGTGGATCTGGTACCCGAGAGTGGAGGTGTAGAGGTTGAAGGCGGCGCGGTTGGATAGGCGGACGTGGAGGGAGACGTACTCGGCGCTAAAGACCTGGTCCATGGCTGCCTGCGCGGCGGACATGAGCTTGGTGGCGAGCCCGAGCTTGCGGTGGGAGCGGTGCACCGCGAGGGAGGTGATGTGGCGGTGGAGGCGCGGCGCGGCGCGGTCGCGGTGGCGGCGCGGCCCGGTTGCGGTGGCGCGGTGGTGGCGCGGCCGCTCGAGGTGGCGCGGCGGCGGCGCGGGCTGCCAGCGGTGGCGCGGCGGCGGCGCGGGCTACCGCTGGTTAGAGAGAAGCGCGTGTGGGCGGGATGAGACAGGTTGAGAGAGAGGAGGCTCGAGAGAGAGAGAGTCGCGTGCGTGGGATTTGCATTTAGGTTTTCAGGATTAGTTTGACGGTGTCCACAAGCCCGACAAACTTAACTTAAAAATGTGAGTACCCACGTTTCTAACTCGTTAAGTTCGACGGTTTTATCCAGGGCCCACGAATTTAAATTAAAAACGTGAGTACCCACGTTTTTAACATAACTCATGAACTTAACTCAAGTAAGAACGTGGATACCCACGTTCTTACTTTTACCCACGAATATTTATCAGTTTCTTGTAGTGTTAGCCTCCTATAATATATGTCACGTTAGCTCTAGTGGAAGATATACCACACAACAACTATGGTGACTAATATACCTCGGTAGGTTACATGTTTTAAATTTTACACCAAAAACATCTGTACATGGTTAAGGATAAATTGCTAACACACATTAAAACGTGTCTTCAAGTAGTAACGGTTAAAAGCGTATCTAATTTCATATCAACTAGAGATATTTTGTTATCACATAAAAAACATCTCTATGTGGCTAAGAACGGTTATTCGATGCGCTTTATGACGTATCTTCATGTTAGTCACATATTGAAAGCATGTCTAATTATGTCATTTTTATACGTTTTTAATTGCATATCAAAAAGCGTCTTAAGGTTTCTATAGACGATTTTAATACGTGTTTTGCAACGTGTCTATAGGTTACTCACGATTGAAAGCGTGTCTAATTTCGTGTCATTCTAATACGATTTTAATAGCGTGTTAAAAATTGTGTTTAGGTATCTCTTCACGTTGAAAGCGTGTCAAATACCGTAACATTTTGATGCGTTCTTAAAATTGTTTCAAATAACGTCTTTACGTACCGCCGTAGAGACGCTTTTGTGTGCGCTACAACTAAAACGTACATACAAGGGGGGTTTTCTAGTAGTGGTGCCAATTTCTAGGAAGGTCCCTGGTGTCCTGGAGTTCAAAGAAACAAACATCCGTTGCCCTATCCACCACTGAGACCGAGTATGTTGCCGCAGGACAGTGTTGCGCGCAACTACTTTGGATGAGGCAAACCCTTCGGGACTTTGGCTACAATCTGAGCAAAGTCCCACTCCTATGTGACAATGAGAGTGCTATCCGCATGGCGGATAATCCTGTTGAACACAGCCGCACTAAGCACATAGACATCTGGCATCACTTCCTGAGAGACCACCAGTAAAAGAGAGATATCAAGGTGTACCATATTAGCATCGAGAACCAGCTAGCCAATACCTTTACCAAGCCGTTGGATGAGAAAACTTTTTGCAGGTTGCGTAGTGAGCTAAATGTCTTAGATTCACGTAACTTGGATTGATCTATAGCATACATGTGCTCTATGCCTTTGATCATGTTCCTTTGAAGCATCTACATTATTCGCTGTATATTTGTGGTGCTCAAGTTGTACAAGATCTCCCCGGACCTCACATGTCCATATGCGAATGATGCACATATTAAGGGGGAGATGTGCTACAACTTGACCCTTTGAGACTAACCTGTGTGTTTGAGTACTCTTGATGTAGTCTCAAAGGTGCATTGAAAGGGAAAATGGACTTGGACGTTGCAAAGACTTCCACTACACTCCGGTATTGGTGTATTTAATTCCAAGTTCATTCTTATGCTCTATTTGCCTTTTTGCTCTTAATTGACATTTTTGGTGAGGCAATAGGGTTAGAGGGCCAATAATGATCCCGTTTTGGTGCTTAATGCCAAAGGGGGAGAAATTGAGGCCAAAGCAAATGGATCAGCTACCACTTGTGAATTTCAAAAATAATAGAGTTAGAATTTTTGATTTGTCCAAAATGCTCTTATTGCAAAATTTGGTCTCTTGTGGGGGAGAATTTTGATTATGGGAAAAGGGGGAGTTTTTGACACTTGATCAATTTCACTCTTGGAGTATCTCTCTTTGTGCCCAAACAAGCGTGGTTGACTTAGAGATAGGAAAATGAATGTGATTTGCAAAAACAAACCAAGTGGTGGCAAAGAATGATCCAAATATGTCAAATCTTGTGCAAAAATGATTTGGTTCTCATTTGCATTGATGTTGCACTTATTTTGGTTGCTTTTTGATGTGTTGGCATAAACCGCCAAAAAGGGGGAGATTGAAAGGGAAATGTACCCGTGGGCAATTTCTATAATGTTTTGGTGATTAAGTGCCCAACACGTTTAATTAAGTTCTTGTGTGCCAAATAAAGTGAGAAGTGCAAATCAAGGCAAAATGTATGTTTCTAGACTTGGTGAATTGTTTTATGTACTAACATGGTTATCCAAGTGCTAGAAACAGTGACTAAAGAAGAGAGGAAAAGGGACAAACTTCAGCTCGGTCTGGCACACCGGACTGTCCGGTGGTGCACTAGACAGTGTCCGGTGCGCCAGGCTAGTCCGCGGTGAACTCGCCGCTCTCGGGATTCGATGGCGGCGTACAGCTAAAATTCACCGGACTGTCCGGTAGTGCACCGGACTGTCCAGTGAGTCATTCGCGGCGAACTCGTCGCTCTCGGGAAACAGAAAAGGCGACATGGATATAATTCACCGGACTGTCCGGTGGTGCACCGGGCTGTCCGGTGAGCCAACGGTTGCCAGCGCCAACGGTCGGCCGCGAAATCTGTGGGCGACGCGTGGCAGCTCCAACGGTCGGCAGGGGGGCATCGGACTGTCCGGTGTGCATTGGACAGTGTCCGGTGCGCCAATGGGCCCGGAGCTGCAATGGTCGACTATGCCCGATTTGGAAGGAAATCACGCACCGGACAGGCTACAGTGGCTGTCCGGTGGCGCACCGGACTGTTCGGTGCGCCACTCGACAGAAGGCAGGAATTGCCTTCCAAGATTGTCTCCAACGGCTCCTAGCTGCCTTGGGGCTATAAAAGGGACCCCTAGGCGCATGGAGGAGTCACCTAAGCATTCACTAAGCATTCTAAGACTCTCACACTCTGCCTCCGTGCATTTGATCGATTGTGTTAGTGATTTGAACTCCGTTCTAGTTGTGAACTCTCTATGCTACATTTCGAGCTCAAGTCTTAGCTTGTGTGCGTGTGTGTGCTACGGATTTGTGTGTTGTGTTGCTCTCCTAGCCTTACTCTTGTGCCTTCTTTGTGATCTTTATTGTAAGGGCGAGAGGCTCCAACTTGTGGAGATTCCTCGCAAACAGGAGAAAGTCTATAAGGAAGAAAGCCGTGGTATTCAAGTTGATCATTGGATCACTTGAAAGGGGTTGAGTGCAACCCTTGTCCATTGGGACGCCACAACGTGGAAGTAGGCAAGTATCACTTGGCCGAACCACGGGATAAAAATCACGTGTCTCTTGTGTTGCCTTCTCTGTGATTGTTTTATCCACAAGAACTCGCTTCAAAACTACTTAGTCGCGCTAACACTTTAATAACTAAGTTTTGTGGCTATTTAGTGTTTGATTTTATAGGATCACCTATTCACCCCCCCCCCTCTAGGTGCTCTCAATTTCTAATGTTTTTCTTGTACATTCTTTAGATTACAACTTGCTTTCTGTTTCTCAATTATGTAAAATAAGCTACAACTCTATATTTACTATATTGGTGTTACCGTCTTTAGAAGAAGTGATGATTCAATAGCCTTTAAGGGAGTGTTAGATGGTTAGATATATTTAGTTGATTTCAATGATAACAACGCTGAACTAGACACTTGCTTAATTGCCAAGACTAACATGGGCTAGCTCTGGCATCGCCCACTTACTCATGTTGGGATGAAGAATCTTCACAAGCTTCTAAAGGGGAACACATTTTAGGACTAACTAATGTTCATTTTGATAAAGACAAGATTTGTAGCGCATGTCAAGCAGGGAAGCAGGTTGGAGTTCATCATCCACATAAGAACATCATGACGACCGAGAGGCCGCTTGAGCTACTCCACATGGACCTATTTGACCCGATTGCTTACATAAGCATCGACGGAAGTAAGTATTGTCTTGTAATTGTGGATGATTATTCTTGCTTCACTTGGGTGTTCTTTTTGCAGGAAAAATCATAAACCCAAGAGACCTTGAAGAAGTTCTTGAGACGGGCTCAAAATGAGTTCAGATTGAGATACAAAAAGATTAGTAGCGATAATGGAACAGAGTTTAAGAACTCTCAAATTAAAGGATTTCTTGAGGAGGAGGGCATCAAGCATGAGTTCTCTTCTCTCTACACACCCCAACAAAATGATGTCGTGGAGAGAAAGAATAGAACTTTGTTGGATACGACAAGGACCATGCTTGATGAGTACAAGACACCAGATCGGTTTTGGGTGGAGGTGATTAACACCGCTTGCTACTCCATCAAGCGACTCTACCATCACTGAATCCTTAAGAAAACATCATATGAACTCCTCATCATTAAAAACCCCAATGTTTCTTATTTTAGAGTTTTTGGAAGCAAATGCTTTATTCTTATTAAGAGAGGTAGAAATTCTAAATTTGCTCCTAAAACAGTAGAAGGCTTTTTAGCTGGTTATGACTCATACACAAGGGCATATAGAGTCTTCAACAAGTCCACTGAATTAGTTGAAGTTTCTTGTGACATTGTGTTTGATGAGACTAATGGCTCCCAAGTGGAGCAAGTTCATCTTGATGAATTAGATGATGAAGAGGCTCCGTGCGTCGCACTAAGGAAAATGTCCATTGGAGATGTGTGTCCAAAAGAACTAGAAGAGCCTTCATAATCACAAGATCAACCGTCATCTTTCACACAAGCATCTCCACGAACTCAAGATGAGGAAATGGTTCAAGAAGAAGAGGATTAAGATCAAGACAATGAGCCACCTCAAGAGGAGGACATTGATCAAGGGGGATATGAAGATGATCAAGAGATTCAAGATCAAAGACCACCGCACCCAAGAGTCCACCAAGCAATTCAAAGAGATCACCCCGTCAACTCCATACTTGGTGACATCCATAAGGGGGTAACCACTCGATCTTGAGTTGCTTATTTTTGAAACATAACTCTTTTATGTCTTCTATTGAGCCATACAAGATAGAGGATGCACTTAGAGATTCAGACTGGGTGGTGGCAATGCAAGAGGAGCTCAACAACTTCACGAAGAATGAGGTATGGCATTTAGTTCCACATCCTAACAAAAATGTTGTAGGTACCAAGTGGGTATTCCGCAACAAACAAGATGAGCATGGTGTGGTGACTAGGAATAAATCCCGACTTGTTGCAAAAGGATATTCACAAGTCGAAGGTTTGAATTTTGGTGAAACCTATGCACCCATAGCTAGGCTTGAGTCAATTCATATATTACTTGCCTATGCTACTTACCATGGCTTTAAGTTGTATCAAATGGACGTGAGAAGTGCCTTCCTCAATGGTCCTATAAAGGAAGAGGTATATGTTGAGCAACCTCCTGGCTTTGAAGATAGTGAGTATCCTACACATGTCTATAAGCTCTCAAAGGCGCGTTACGGGCTCAAACAAGCCCCAAGAGCATGGTATGAATGCCTAAGAGACTTTCTTCTCACTAATGGTTTTAAAGTTGGAAAAGCTGGCCCTACTATCTTCACTAAAACAATTGACAAATAATTGTTTATATGCCAAATTTATGTTGATATTATTTTTGGGTCTATGATTATATGACCCTACTCCGGAGACACGCCCCAAAAAGTACCTGCGGGTGATTCGCCTGGTCCCGAACTCGTTGGTAGGGCTTGAGGGCTCGATGCTTCCCTACGATGGGATACTGTCATGAATCGCTCCCAGGGGTCTCAGATATGTCTTAGGGTACCTCAGGTCGCAACCCGAGCTATGGCCATGTACGGGCACACCCACAGTTATCCCTGACTCTGTGTTCTGGGGCGGTTATGGAGCCCTTCCGAGGGGCCAACCTTCGAACCCCTGATCAGTAATGGGCTCGAAGCCCTGGCATCCTAAGGCGGTTTGCCGAACCTAACCGAGGGCCTAACCTTCAAACCTCTGAATAGTATTTTGCCTTTCCTTTTTTGTTCCCGAGGTAGAAGACGCCTTCTTCCGGTTAACTATTGAGGGGATGAAGAAAAATGAAAGAGAGGTAGAGGGAAGAGGGCGTACCTTTTGAGATAAATTGTGAAACGACACTCGGTGCGTTTTTTGTTGGATGGGCACGGTCATTTAATGCGACGGGACGTCCTGACCGGTCAGTCGACCGTTTGTGACACGCGTGCGTGCGGGATTCGAAACGACCGACGTCTGGCTGTTGCGATTCGCACCTCGGTTACTCCGCCTGTCCCTATAAATTTTCCCAAGACAGATGCTTCAGATCGTTACCTCCCTACTTCAGCCTTCCTGGTTTACATGATATCCTCTCCTTCTACGCCAAAGAGCTCTTCGCCTCCTTTTCGTCTCCTTCTTCCGTTCCGATGACTGAGAAGATCAACGTACTTCCTCCCTGCGACCCATGACCCATCTTCTCCATCACCAACGAGGATTTGGAGGCATTGGTGGATGTCGGCCTGTTCCTCCCCCGCTCACACGGCCCGCAGCCAGAGTGGTATGCACCGGGCGATGAGCAAATGCCAGCTCCGCCCGTGGGCTATGTGGTGAGCTTCACCCCGTTCCATGAGCGAGGGTTTGGAGTCTCGGCGAGCCACTTCATGCGGGCACTATCGCACTACTACGAGGGTGGAGTTGCACAACTTCAACCGAAACTCCATCGCTCAGGCGCCCATCTTCACTACCATCTGCGAGGGGTACCTGGGGATCGAGCCCCACTAGGACCTATGGCTTCATCTTTTTCGGGCGGAGGCGTTCTCCCTCCCTAGTGAGGTGAAGAGGGTGCGCCACACCGTTTGGGCTGACAGCTGCATGCTCTAGCTGTGCTTAGACCAAGCGTAGATGTATATCCTTGCCACCCTCATCTTGTCAAAGAAGGGGTGGCAGAGCCAGTGGTTTTACCTCTGCAACGACGACGTGCGATTGCCGGCGTTCACGCACTGCGTCGTTCTCGAAGAAAAGAAGCGATGGAGGTGGGGCCTACCTCGGGAGCTCCAGACCCACATAAAGCCGTTGTTAGACGCCCTACGGAGACGCCGGGACCGCGGCATTATCGTGGCCGAGGTCATCGCAGTGTTCCACCGGTGGAGGGTTCTGCCGCTGACCGACCGTCGGCTCCGCCTCGACGAGATGACACCCGAGGCCTCCTTGGGAAGTTCCCAGATGGCTTCGACTGCCCTCGCCACCGACAAACTCCTCTGGCAGGTGAAGGGAACAGTAGGGAAGGCGGATTATTCTGTCATCGTGTTGATGCGCCCCGAGCAGGGCTATGTGTCCCTGGTGAGTCCTCTATTTTTACCTATGTTTTCGATTTTTCCTCTTCTCGACTTATTCTTCCTATCCCTCTGTAGGGGTTATGAGGCTTTCGGACCGCTCGACCCCCGGTTTCGGAAGACGCAGCTGCTAGGGAGGTGCGTCGGCTGGCAGCCGAGGAGAAGAAGAAGAAAGATGAGGAAAAGAAGTGGGCCTGCAAGAAGATGCTAGCACACAACGCACTGGAAAAGTGTCGCAGGGCGCAGGCGAGGGAGGGGCTACCGCTCGAAGCCTCTCCCAGCACGGAGGAAGACGACAACGACGACGATGATGCGGAGGGGATGGAAGTCCGTATGGGCTTATCCCCGAGGTCGGGGTTTGGTCCGCACTAGCCTTGGTGGGCCCCTCTAGCAGCGTGGCCCCACCCACACAGGGGCCAACGACGTCCCTGTCTGGGCACGGACGTCAGCCAAAACTGCCCCTGTCCCTGCTTCGGCGGAAGAGGCGGGGACCGTGGAGGAGGAAGTCACCCCTCCCCTAGTAATCGTCGGGGCGCCTGCAGGCGCGTAGGCCGGGACCCCTCAGCGATCGCCCGCTGCGGGGAATACGGAGGAGGGGCCCATCACCCCTCCCCACGCGGTCGTTCCAGGGCCCGTAGTGGCCCCGACCATCGTTCCGCCTCAGGCCCCTACCATGGGGCCCACAGAAGAGAGGGCTATTGCCCCGTCACCGACGTCCTTGGCAGGGCGTCAGGTACCGAGGAGCTGGAGGCCGAGGCCTACCGTCGTGCCCCTCTTAGGGTAAGTAGTCGAAGCATAAAAACGTCTCATGCGTGAGGTTTCTTTTTTCTGACTATCGTCTTGTTCACAGCACCAAGCGCCGAGCCCACACGTCGTCCTTTACAGCCACCAAGGCGGTGAAGCGCGGAGCCGAAGTGTAAAGCCCAAAATATGTATAAAAAATCTATTTTGAGACTCAGGAGATAGAATTCCAAGATTTAAGTCTTTTATAATAAGAGATTAAATAAAAGACCCTCATATAATTTAAACCAACCCTTGTCGACTAATGTGATCAGAGATATTCTATGAAAAAAATTAAGTTTAAGAAATACCCTAACGAATACTATACACTAGAAAATCTTTTCTTTTAAATAACTATGAACATATTTTAAATGGAATAAACATTCAAGGGAATAATTTTTACGTGGGTACATTCTATACTTAAAATATTTGGATAAAATAAACAAAATTAAACATATGTATATATTCATGCACATCAAGTTGGACTTTTATTTGCTGGTGCATATAATCTTGGAAACCCTGAGCTTTGAATCAAATTTGATTTTTGAATCTGTAGTTGAGATAAAACTGAAAACAAAAATTAGAAAAAAAGAAAAAGAATAAATGGGAGGTTGGGCCGACTCCTCCCCTGCGCCTCGACCCACCTCACTTTTCCCTCTTGCGCAGCCCGCTTCAGACCCAACAGCGCGCGTGCTTTAGCTGATCAAAAAAAGCCCTAGCCGCCAGCCTCAATCTCCACTGTGCGCACGTAGGTAACCGGGCGCTGAACCATGGGCCCGATCTATCTGCCGTCCATCCCTTGTGTGCTTGCTGCGGATGCGCCCTGTCCCTGGTGGGTGGGACCGCCCCGTCGGGCGGTTGTCTTCTCAACTCGCGCGTTGCTTTCGCTGGTCTCCCTCAAAGCTGCGCCGCACTCACTCACCGACTGGTGGGCCCCCTACGTCGGGTCGTTCGTCCCCAACGGATCGCGAAGCAGGTGGAGCTCATGGCGAGTTCTCAGGTGAAATCTCCGCGCTCGCGAAGTCAGGCTCTATCGCGTGGGCCACCCAGGACTGCGTCTCCCCCAGCCGTCCGCAGAACCCGCGGGGGCAGCTCCGTGCTCGCCCCAAATCACGCTTCCCCCCAACTACCGATCTCCTCTGGATGTTGTTTGTGGCCTCGGCCGTATAAATGCGACGCCCCCTTTACCATAACACACCAGGACGGAAAACCCCCTTCACGTATCGCAACACCACCGCCTGGGTGGGGGAGCTGTGTGCGCCGCCGCACTCAAGCTTCGGAATGTCGCCGCCGTTGAATCGCTTGACCGCCATCGTTTTGGAGTCGTCGTGGGGTCTTGGCAACTCGTCTAGGTGCGACGAGTATAACCGGGGCCTCCATGTGCAGAATCGGTGATCGGAGCGCGACGAATTCCTCACCGGAGTCCCATCTTCGAATATTTCCGCCGTGCGCCGTGGTTGAGTCACCTGGGAGCTTCATCTGTGGTATGGCTACCATTTTACTACCCGCCACTTTCCCCTCTCCGTTTTGCGCATAATCGCGTTAGGTTTAGAGCTCGTCTGCACTCAGATGGGAGGCTCCGTCCATGGCACCGCCGTGGTGGGCATCCTCCACTACCTACGGTGGGTCAGGGTGGAAGAGAACTCTTCCACCGTGGATATGGTAATGGACGACCTAGATCATATCAGAGTCTACCGCTCCGGTCGATGAATCTGGGTCACTGAGATTTAATCGGGTGGCCAGGAGTTATGTAGAGCTAATTAAATTGCGACCGCTAGATTTAGATCCTATGGTTTGTGCCGTGTACCGGTTCGGGTTTTATCCATACTGTGGATCAATAATCTGACGGCCTAGATCGCTACATACCCTTTTGGCCAGTGCTTTTTGCAAAAGAAACCCTGGGGGAAAATAGGATTTAACCCGCAGTCCAACGCCAGGCGATCTATGTCTTGGGTCGTTTTACGCAGCGACCCCTGCGCTTCATAGTTTTTGGTGCCCAGTCCAGACTTCTAGGAAAACAGAGAAATTCATTTCAGAAATGATTTTTAACACAAAATTAATTACAGAAACTTGTTTAATCCCTAGAAATTTCATATTATGTCCAAATTAGTTCATTCCAATTTCTATAATTCTATAATATTATTGTTTATCATTTAGTACCACTGTTTTGACATGAAAGCCATATTAAAATTTATATCCTATTTAATCTTGTGCAAAATACATAAAACCTTAGGAAATTTATAACTTCTCCGTTTTAACTCCGATTTGATCCGTTCAAGTTGCGTTAGTCTCGTAGAAACGCGTAGATCATTATTACTCAGTTTGTACTTATGTTTGGTGTGATGTTAATTTTGTCTATATCATGTTTGTTTGTATTGCTACGACTAGCGCGAGGACACGTGTCATCTGAAAAGCAAATTGGTACCTGGAATCTCAAGTGTCAGGCAAGTTGTGCCCTTGATTCACTTTTGTTACCCAATAATATTCTTTATAATCATTTACCATGCATAGGTTTAATTTTGATGGGACCCGATAGGTCACCCTAGATTGTTTATCCATTTTACCTTGTTTACCCCTGAATCATATGGGTAGTTATGCTATTGCTTTACATGGTTTTGGGTTAATATTTCATTATATCCATGTTCCAGTTATTATGTTATTTTATTTATGTTCATGACAAGATCATTATATTATTGTTAATTGGAACATGGAGCTTAACTTGAGAAACACGTGCCACCACAAGGGAGGAATGGGACCCCTTGACTGAGTAATTAGGAAAGCTAGTGGAAGACTACCTTACCCGAAAGGGGCAAGGGCGGTAGGGGAGTTGAATGCAAGGAGGTTCTCGGGTTGATTTGCTGCGATGGCGGTCAGACGGGGGATTCTTGCAAGTGCTCTTCCCATAAACTGTAGCGGGTTTTCGGAAGCTAGTGGAACTTTGTAAAGGCCTCGTAGTGGATCCCTAGCCATTCACCTTGGTAGTGTCTAAGGGCCTAGCTAACCCTGATGACATGGGAAACACGACTTATGGGTAAAGAATACAACCTCTGCAGAGTGTAAAACTGGTATACTAGCCGAGCTCACGGTCATGAGCGGCTCAGGACTCTCCGATGATTAAATTATGGAACCTAAACTCAATTTGCCATTTGCATTTGCATGGGTTTATTATTAATTTTGTTCTATTATTCTTATTATGGTTTGGTATTCACTTACACTTAGTAACTGCTAATAAAATTTTGACCAACTTATAAAAGCAATGCTCAGCTTTAACCATTCTCTTTGGTAAGCCTTACACCTCACATGAACTCCCACCTTTGGTGAGTTCATGCCACATTATTCCCCACAACTTGTTGAGCGATGAACATGTGTGAGCTCACCCTTGCTGTCTCACACCCCCCCACAGGAGAAGAACAGGTGGTTCAGGAGGAGCCACAAAGCGAGGAGTTTGATCTAATCTAGGTGGCGTTTCCCAGTTGGCATAGGCGCCAAGGACGATCCTTAGTTTGTGTTATATTTATCTTTTATTTTGTAAGTCTTCCGCTATGTAATAAGTACTCTGATTATATTGTGACATTTATCTCTATACACTCTGTTATTATATATGTTGTCTTCTTTGGCGCATGTATGAGATGCACCTGGCTTTGTTCCTTAAAGCCGGGTGTGACACGAAGCGTCTGCGGGATCTTCATCCCACCCCCATTCTGCCCAAGAGACCACCCATAAGAGCGCTGAGGTGGTCCAGCCCGCTCCTGGGGCACCGGTTGAGCCCAGCACTGTCGCGACTGAGGTGGTTCCGGCGCGCCCCACGTCGCCGACGGAGGCCATTATCGTCTCCTATGGGGAGGAGATGGAGGCGGGTGATACTGCAATGGGCGCAGCGTCGCCCACGGTCTTCGACCACTTGCGCGCCATCTCCGATACCCCTAAAGCTGCACTGAGCTCAGGGGCGGGGTTGCTGAGGAGGCCGATCCCTCGGAGCCACCCAGGGGGTCATTCGTGGAGATCATTACCTCCTCTCTCAGGGGGTAGTGGTGATCTCGTTCGCGCCGCGCTGGACCCCTCGATATCGGGAGGGCAAGTAGCCAAAGTCGAGCTCGGGCGAGGTGGAGACACCACCAGAGGCCGAGCTCAGCGTCGGGCGAGACGGAGATTGCGCCCGAGGGCGAGCCCAGCGTCGGGCGAGGTGGAGATTTATGCCCGAGGGCCGGTCTGCTTCTCCTATCATATTGGGTGTCCCATCGGAGGGATGGCAGGTGGCGTGCGTGCACAGTGGTGGGAGCGTAATCATGCTGTTGCGCCTAGACATGACCACTGTCTTGTAGTCACTGTGCTCCTGTGCCTTTGCGTGGGGTAGTTGTGCGCATTAAATATGAGTGTCCCTCGCCGGCCTTCGGGTGCCTTTGTCCTATCTGCCTGGGATCGGCTCGAGCGAGATGGATGGAGCAGTGGTGACTTCGGGCGAGGCGGAGATTTGCTTGAGGCGAGAGGCCCTCGGGGAGGGGCCTCAGTGATTGTAGGGAAGACCTCCGTGGTGGGCCTCAGGTTAGGAGGTGTCTCGGCTGCTTTCCTTCGGGGGTTATGTCTTAACTTTTCCTAAGTGCTCTTTTAGAGGGATAATCTAGGTACCCCTAATTATCACATCCGACAAATACAATGGTAATTATTTTGAATAAGTAACTTGGCTAATGATTCATGAAGTGTTTTGTTGTTGCTAAATGTGAGAAGGCTTAAAATCGTATATATATATATATATATATATATATATATATATATATATATATAACTCAATTATTGCTGATATTTAATTGTTTATAGCTGAATTATTGTTTAAAAGTATACAGTGAGTAAAATCTCGCGGGTAACCCAAAACCCACCTGAAACCTGATGGGTTTGGGTACGGGTTTAGAATTGCACCCGCGGGTGCCATCGCGGGCGAGTTTAGGTAGACTTTACGGGTGTGATCGCGGGCGGGTTTTTGCTCCACCCGACCCGAACTCGACCCATTGGCATCCCAAGTTTTTGCGGATAGGGGTTTCATGAACTCTATTCAATCTATCGAGAGGCCTATGGATCCACTAGACTTCATTCCGACTATCTTCAACAGCTTACTCATACTCATATCCATATGAAAACCACACTCTACGAACAGTGCAATGTACAATGTGAAATAGTGCAAAACAGTGTTTTGGGTGACCATATGGGTGCTGTTGACGCCTTTTCGGAGCGCCAAACACTCAACAAGAACTATGGCGGTGCCTGTGGGGGATGGATGTCCCCCGGGTCCACTAAAAGAGTAAAGGACCTCACGAAAGGCCCAAGGGCCCAATAAGTCGTAAGGTCATTCTTTCGTGGGCCTAGGGAGAAACAACCAGCGAAGCAGAACGACATGAGGCCGGATTGGTACAAGCCCGGACGGCCCACAGCATCGAGCGAGTGACCGCAACAGAGATCCGACTTTCCCGCGCTGGAGCCTCCATGCAACGAAGCCACGCGAGGATAAGTCGGGGAGGGTTACGTAGGGATAATCTCAAGAGGTTCACTATCTTTTAGCTACTTGTTCCTATCTTATCCACGTGTACTGCCCCACGGTCGAGTATATAAGGCCTAGGGGGCACCCCTTCAGAACGATCGACACTTTACTTAGCCACCCACATCAACTCTCTGTATTCTCAATCCAGAGAGCTCTCTTGTAACCACATTCACCAAGCATACTCACCAGGACGTAGGGTGTTACGCATCTCTAAGCGGCCCGAACCTGTAAACCTCGTCCACTGTCCCTCGTGCGATCTGCACGAACCATTTTGCTACAGTTGTCGACACCGTCCTACTCCTAAAACACCTTGAGGGGCAACCCCGGGTGTGCGGTCGGACCCAAAACACCGACAGCTGGCGCGCCAGGTAGGGGGTGTGTCGACAATCCAAGCTAGCTCAATGGCCGTCATCTTCTACAGCAAGATCACCCTGCGTCCCGGATCCGTGTTCTGCTTCGGAACAATCTCATTTGTAGCAGATGAAGAAGGAATTCTGCACCGTATCGCGGATCCGCCGGAAAAGAAGTCTCCCCCAACGAACTCCGAAAATACCGGAGAAGCTCAACCTCCAACTCTCCGGATGAGGATCGTCTCCGGAAAGCCGGGGGCCGAGGGCTCGCTGACCCGGAGAACTCCACTGCCTACCTCTCCGACAAAAGAGTGGACACAGATCGCAAGAAAGAAGGTAACCGGGGAGAAGCAAGTTGCTCTTTCCGTTCCTCATGCCTCAAAGGGGAACGGGAAGAAGGTCACCACGACAGCAGCACCATTCTACCCCGACGTTCTCTTCATCGGGAGAGCGGAGTCGCCTATCGTCTCCAACGACGAGCCGACTGCACCCGGGGAAGAACCGCCTCAACGAGAGTCCCGACGACGGAGGAACCGGCGCAGGAACGTTCGACGACATCATGCGGCCGGAGAGCGGAATCCGGAACAGCCTGTCTCGCGAGACGAGGTCTCGGAGGTAGGAGAAACTCCGGAAGAACGCGTCTTTAGAGAACGAAGGAACTCCCGACGACGTGATCGCCGACGAGCTCAGGAACGGGCTAAGCAAGATGCAAGGCAGCGCCGGGAGAATCCATTCTTCGGGCGCAACCTGAACCCCGACTTCGCCCGAGCTATGAACACGCCGAGCGAAGTCGGAGGGGTACTGGCTCGGATAGCTGAGGGACTTCCTCGGACTCCTGACGCCGAGGGCTACCGACGACTGCTCACCCAGGCGGCCAATCATCTTCTACCGCTCGCTCACCCGCCGAACGATCTACGACACGCCATCAACAGTCGCCGAGACGCGCGAAGCTCCATCAATGCTTCGCGCGAGCGGCGGCATGAGAACGAGATTCACCGTCGGGAGGAGTATGACAGGGATCATGGCATCCCGACTCAGAGCCAAGCCACCAGAACTGAGTCGGCAACGACCTCAACTAGCGGAACCACCCGGGGACGGTCGAGGAACCACAATCACAACTCCCCTCCCCGGGACAGACATCGTCCCCGACGACAGGAGGATACGTGCGGAGTGTCCGCTCTTACTCCGCGCCTTAGGGCCATCCAATGGCCTCCCAACTTCAAGGTATCCAATGTTGACAAATATGAACCTAAGCAGGATCCATGGGGCTGGCTAGCTGTCTACACCACCGCTGCTCGAGCTGCCGGGGCGTCCGAAGACGTGATGACCGCGTACTTAGCCATTGTCCTTGGGCAAGACGCGCTGCAATGGCTGCGACATCTACCCCGACACTGCATCGACGTCTGGGGCGACTTCAGTCGACGCTTCACCGCCAACTTCCAGTCCCTCTCCGACAAGCCGGCGCAACCGTGGGACCTCAAATCCATCAAGCGCCGGGGGGACGAGACTCTCCGGTCGTACCTCAAAAGGTTTCAGACCATGAGAAATCGTATCCCCGAGGTCACGGAGGCGGCCGTGATCGAGGACTTCTACAGAGGATCCAATGACTCGGCTTTCGTCCGAGCCATACTACAGAGGGCACCGACTACCTCCGAGGAGCTGTTCCAGGAAGCCGACCTCTACATCACCGCCGACGAGCGAGCCCAGGACCTCATCGGAGGAGCAAAGCCCGCACCGGCAGCACCACGACGCGACACGAACCAGCAACCCGACAAACGATGGGAGAAGAGGCCTCGCGAAGAAGTGCACGCCGCCGGACCACCTGCCTCTCGCGCCCGAGGAGGACCTCGTGGAGGCGAACGCACGTTGGACGACATCCTCGACGCCCAGTGCCCGTACCACAAGGACATGCGCCACACTCTTTGTAATTGCCGAGACTTCAAGCATTCCGTTGGACACGGCCGACCCTTCCAACCTCTACCTCCTCCTCCGCCGAGGGGAGGACCAGATGAACCACGACAACCCCATCGGCAGGAGGAGGGAGGAGGAGGAGCTTTCCCACGCGTTGACAGGGAGGTCAACGTCATCTTCGGCGGACACGGATCGCAGGAGAACAGAAGACAGCAAAAGCTCAACGATCGCCAGATACTGGTGGCGACCACCGGCCCTCCCGCCCCATACCGGTGGTCGGAGCACCCGATCACCTTCACTCGGGCAGATCAATGGCTCAACTTCGACCATCCAGGCAAATACCCGCTTCTCGTCGATCCGGTGATCCGAGAGAGCCGGGTGAAGAAGGTGTTAGTGGACGGGGGGAGCAGCATCAACGTCACCTTCCCCCGGACACTCCAAGGCTTGGGAGTTCACCTCAAAGAGCTCCACGAGTCGGACACTCCTTTCTTCGGCATCGTGCCGACGGAAGGGGAATACCCGCTGGGCCACATCTACATGCCAGTCACCTTCGGAACTCCGGAGAACTACAGAACCGAGTTCCTGAGGTTTGAAGTGGCGAACTTCGACTGCGGGTACAACGCCATCATCGGGAGGCCTGGATTGGCCAAGTTCATGGCCATTCCGCATTACACATACATGATACTAAAGATGCCAGGACCGCAAGGGATCATAACCGTGCGCGCCGACTTCCAAGGCGCCGCAGAGTGTTTCCGAGTGGCTATTCAAGCAGCCCTCACCGCCAAGCCATCGACGGCTCCCTCCACACTGGCGAACTCTAAGCCTGAGGAGGACCTCGCAGTACCGGCAAGTGAAGCTCAGACTGCGACCTCTATGCGGCCGACTGAAGAAACCAAGAGAATCAACCTGGGGTTCGCTGATGAGCGCAAGACGGCTATCATCAGCTCCAGCTTGGATGACAAATAGGAAAGCGCGCTCGTCCGGTTTCTGCAAGATAACCGAGATGTATTCGCATGGCAACCTGCGGATATGCCGGGAGTCCCAAGGGAACTGGCCGAGCACAAACTGAAGGTTTATCCCTAGGCAAGGCCGATTCGGCAAAAATTACGTCGTTTCACGCCCGACAAGAGAGAGGCCATTCGCACTGAGTTAGCTCGCTTGGTCGCAGCTGGATTCATTAGAGAAGTGTTACATCCCGAGTGGTTAGCCAACCCTGTTCTTGTACTCAAAAAGAATAAAGTGGATTGGCGCATGTGTGTTGATTATACTGATCTCAACAAACACTGTCCGAAGGATCCTTTCGGGCTCCCGAGGATAGATCAGGTGGTGGACTCCACCGCTGGATGTTCTATGCTGTCTTTCCTGGATTGCTATTCTGGATACCATCAGATTAGTCTGGCAAAGGAAGATGAAGAAAAAACGGCATTCATTACTCCGTTTGGTGCTTTCTGTTATACCTCCATGCCGTTTGGCCTCAAAAACGCTGGAGCAACTTACCAGAGAGCCATTCAAACATGCTTAGCCGATCACTGGGGCAAGCATGTAGAAGCCTACGTGGATGATGTGGTAATCAAAACACAGGACTCAAAAAACTTCATCGAAGACTTGCAAATGGTTTTCAGCAGTCTGAGGCGGTATAGATGGAAGCTTAATCCCGAGAAATGTGTTTTCGAGGTACCAGCCGGAAAGTTGCTCGGGTTTATCGTCAGCCACCGGGGAATTGAGGCTAATCCAGATAAGATTGAAGCTATCATGAAGATGGAAGCACCTCGATCGCAGAAGAAGGTTCAGCGACTTACTGGATGTATGGCAGCTCTAAGCAGATTTATATCCAGGCTAGGAGAAAAAGGTTTGCCATTTTAAAAGTTACTCAAGAAGGTGGATAAGTTTCAATGGACTTCAGAAGCACAAGAAGCTCTAGATGCTCTGAAAAAATTCTTGACAACACCACCAGTACTGAAACCACCCCGGCGAGCTACGTCAACTCAACCGGCTGAAGATTTGCTACTGTATATCTCTTGCACGACTCACGTGGTAAGCACCGTGTTGGTAGTCGAGCGAATAGAAGAAGGACATGCCTATCCAGTACAATATCCTGTCTACTTCATTAGTGAAGTCCTAGGCCCCTCGAAGAAAAAGTACCCTCAAGTTCAGAAGCTATTATACGCAGTACTTCTAACTGCCCGCAAGCTGCGTCACTACTTTGACGACCACAAAGTCATAGTAGTTACAAGTTTTTCAATAGGGGATATTCTTCACAACAAGGAAGCCATCGGTCGAATAGCCAAGTGGGCCTGTGAGCTGGGATCTCATGACATCGAGTTCCGACCTCGCACTGCCATCAAAACTCAAGCACTGGTTGATTTCGTATCAGAGTGGACTGAACAGCAAGTACCAGACAACCCAGAGACTACAGAAGTATGGTGTTGGGGGCCTTCGTCCTCCGAAGGTCCTCAAAAACATGATTTGACAATGTTTTCCAAGTGGATTATGTGAACAGGTATCTTCGGTCTCAGAATTATAAAGCACGGTCAGGACGAAGCTTGAGCCAGACGAAGGGCGAGCTGATTACCAAGCTCTACGAAGGTGCGCTGCCGAAGCTGTGTGCAAGGAAGCTTCGTCACGATAGCGGAAAGGGGAACCGACTTAAAGATGAAAAGACTACGTGGGCCTCGACAGATTTCCATAAGTTATTAACAAATGTAATGGACATGGATGTAATTTTACGTGGGCTGCGTCCCGCGTCTATAAATAGATGAACAGTACTCCCGTACTGTTCACGCTGACTTGGCATTGGCTTTTGCGTCACGCTTGTACTTTTTACCTTCTCTCAGGACCGAAGGTACATTTGTAATTTGAAATCATTTCTATTTCTACATGTTAATAAAATAGAAACGATTCTATGTTGATGTTCATGTTTCACGCTTTATATGAATCCTTCAGCATTACTTATTATATTTACGAAGGTATGTCTTTTATGACCTTCGTCCTAAAATCATTATTTCCCGAAGGGACATAATGTTTCGAAGGACGAAGGACCTTAGTGTTTAACACTTTTTATGTTGCCTTGTTCTTAACTCTTAGCATTTGAGAACAAGTCCCCAACATTGGCGCCCACCTCCGGTGAACTCACTTCCACTTCGAGCTTTTTTGAACACCTTCGGAAGCTATAGACCTTCGCTATGGCGCCGAAGAAAGCTTCAGCGACTGGGGCTTCAGCACTGCAACCGCTGGACCACAACCAGGAGACCGTCTCTCTTCGGGAGGCCCGAAGCCAGAAGAGAAAGGCTGTCAGCCCGACGCTTCAGGAGGAAGAGCTAGACCAAGAAATCAGGGATATGGAGATCCTACATCAACAGGTGCAAAGGAAGAAGGAGAAGATGGCCCGGCTAGCTGAGTTGCAACGGCAGATAGACGAAGCCTCTGAGGAAGTCCGCCACCTCACCCATGATGAGCAAAACAGAAGGCCTCAGCAGAAAGACCTCCATCAGGAGGGCTTCGTCAACGAAGATGACTGGTATGACAATTTCCATCAGGGAAATTTTGTTTTCGATGATGCTTCTCCTCTGTCCGCTGAGCTGCAGGCTACACCTTGGCCTTCATCCTATAAGCCACCTCAGCTTCCCATGTTCGACGGCCACTCAGACCCGAAGCAGTTCCTGATGAGTTACGAAGCAACAGTGTCTTCGTATGGGGGCAATGCCGCAGTCATGGCGAAGTCTTTCGTCATGGCCGTCAGGAATGTTGCTCAGACCTGGTATTCCTCCCTTCGACCAGGGACAATCACCTCATGGCAGAAGCTGAAGGATATGCTGTTAACCAGCTTTCAAGGATTTCAGACGAAGCCGGTCACTGCACAAGCTTTGTTTCAGTGCGCTCAGGATCATGAAGAATACCTTCAGGCATATGTCAGAAGGTTCTTGCGTTTGAGGGCACAGGCACCAACGGTGCCCAATGAAATTGTTATCGAAGCTATGATCAAGGGGCTTCGTCCTGGGCCTGCAGCTCAATACTTTGCTAGAAAACCGCCTCAGACCCTGGAGAAACTGCTCCAAAAGATGGATGAGTACATTCGTGCTGACAATGACTTTCGCCAAAGAAGGGAGGAGGCCTTCAGGTTTTCTGAAATGACCAGGGGCTTTGGAGGAAGATACTACCCGAGGCATGTCCGGTCCATCCATAGCTCCACTCAGAATGATGATAAGGGGAGTCAGCAGAGCAGACCGCAGTGCTCCTCACAGGCTTCGGGACAAAAACAAGCTTCCTTCCGGCCACCAGCTCCGAGAGGCAGAGGCGCCAGGGGCTTCGGCGGAAGATTTGGAGATCAACCAAGGAAATTGTTTTGCTTGTTCTGTGGAGAAAACAAGGGCCATACCACCAGGACGTGCTACATTACAATCCAAAAGCAAAAGGAGATAGCCGAAGCTGCATCCCAACAAGTTCAGCCGAAGCAGGTCATGCATACTGCTTCGTATCATCCGCCTTACATCCCACAATACATAGACAACCACCCTGCAGCCTCTGTAGCTTCGGCGAGTCAACCTCAAGCTTCCTGGCAACAGCCCCCGCCTCCACCTCCATTGCAACAGGGTCAACAGCCGGAAGGGAGTCAATATGCTCCACATCAAAGGGACTTCAGAGAACAATCCGAAGCTCGCACAGTCAATAGCACTGTGCCAGAGTCGAAGCACATTTATTGACACATATCCTACCTTTGATAGCAGTCTTTTCCATTCAGTTCTACTCTCTGTAGCAAAAACATTGATCGTTTCCATGTAATAATTTTGCTGTTTCCCACGAGGAAAATCCATTTTCTCCACAGGCTCAAGTTGATGAAGTTTTTGTGTTAACAAGGAGGACCTTCGGATTATTAAAAATCCTTCGGAGTAACAGAAAGTCGTTCTAAGGAACGCAGAGTAAGCTGCCGAAGTTACAAAAAGCCGTTCCAAAGGGAGCGCAGTGTAAGTTTTCTGCTCAAAAGTCGTTCCTAAAGGAATGCAGAGCTTACAGCGAAAAGTCAACGCTGATACCGTCTAAGTAAAAGACGAAGAAGCTCCTAAGGGAGGCTTACAGCGAAAAGTCAACGCTGATACCGTCTAAGTAAAAGACGAAGAAGCTCCTAAGGGAGGCTTACAGCGAAAAGTCAACGCTGATACCGTCTAAGTAAAAGACGAAGAAGCTCCAAAGACGTTCCTAAGGGAATGCAGAGTTTACGAATAAATTTTGTGTGTATCTTCGGAACAAAGGTCATTTGCATAACATAACATCATCACATCATCTTGCATAGCATAAGCATCATACATCATATTGCATTTCGCAAGAGAAGGGTACACAGTATTGACCTTCGGAAGAATGCTTTGAGAAAGCAATATCGAAATTGTATAAATTCGGAATACAGCTTCGGAGAATATTTTTACGAAGCATGGACAAGCTTCGTCAGAGCAATATCGAAATTGTATAGCTTCGGAGAATACTTTCACGAAGCATGGATGTGACTTATCAGAACAGTTTTAACAGAGAATATTTTCTTCACGAAGCATGAAAAGAAGGGAAGGTGTTTTTTCGCCGAAGGCTCAAAAATGGTATGTATGTAGAGTTTCATGCATCGTAAAGAATTGAATAATGAAAAGAAACTTGTATATTACATTCAAATGTACAAAATGTTACATAGATCACAATTCAAATGTTTTTTCTAAATAGCATCTAGTCTTCTCTTAATACTGCTTCGGCGGCTTCATTTAGAAGCTGATCAACAACTTTGTCCATGATAGCTTCGGCCATTTGTTTAATTTCATCATCACCTTTTGTGTGCGGGTCGGCAGTCGATTCAGCAGCTTCTGAGGCAAAAGAATATTTCTTCATTACTATTACAAACCGTGAGCAAAGTTTGAAACAAAAATTACAACACAATAAGAGCGACTAATTAATACCTAATTGCCTTTCGGGCTCTGTACTTTTTTCGGCAGCTTCTGCCACTTTCCTAGCATCATGGATGCCTTTTTCGCTCCTTTGAATGATTTCTTGCGCCATTCCTCGGCCGCCGTCGTTCCAGATATCAGTAAAAAATTTGCCACCAACAACGCTTGCTTCGGCCGAGGGGTCCTTGATGTCTTCGGAAGATAAGGCAGCTTCGGACTGAGCTAAAAATTTTACATGCCCGCAACCTTTCTTCTCTAAGACAGAAGCAATTCCTCTGGCGCCCGAAAAAGCGCAGATGTCGCCACGACTGCTCAGGATCTCCTCGAAGGCCTCTGCTTCGTGACTAATCCATTCCAGTGGACCTTCGGGATTACCTCGAGAGAAATTCTCTTCGCTGGAAAAGGCGCCCACGCTGGCGAAGCTGTTTTTAATTTTATTCACGCATTCTACAGATTTAACATAGCATTTTCCTTGAGAGGCACGAAGCTCCTTAACCCTTAACTCCAACTTATCCACCATATGATCACTAAGTTCTCGTTTTGTTTCCTCAAGCACACGTTCTTCTTTCGCCCGGGCTAGTTGTTTCTGAAGATCTTTGATCTCGTGTTTCTGAGCTTCGGCCTGAATCTTTGCAGCAGCTTCGTCCTTTTTTATCTTGTCTACTAGAGTAACCAGAATTTTGTCTTTTTCTAGAGCTTCGTTCCTCAGCTTTATAACTTCTGATCGTAGATTGTTGAACGCAATCTCATAACTCTCATCTTCGGCACTCTTTTGTGCTCTCAATGCGTTGCTCAGGATTAAACCCTATAAAAAAAAGAGAGAGTCTATATAAGAATAAAGGAATGAATTACGTATTGAAATTTTTTTTTTCAAAAAGTATAATTCCCAAACCTTCAGGCTATTATATGCAAGACTATCCGCAAGATCTTCCTTCGTCATAGCGCATAACCCAGCTTCGAGCTTCGGGAAGCCTATACTCCTGGCCATCTCTCGGCAGACAGATAGTTCTTTATTATCAGGTAGGCAGTATAGGAAGTCATCTTCGTTTGTCCCATTGAATATTACTGCCCCCTTCGGATATTTTAGCTCTTTCGCATAATGGTTGGCTTCATAAGTTTCCTCTACAGATAGTTTCTTCCCTGAAGCGTGTCGTATAATGTAATCGCATATGCTGGCAGGAGCTTCGGGGATGGCAGTGTCAATTTCTTCAACTACAACTGGTTCTGATATTTTTATTGCTTCAGTTTCCAAAGGTTGCTCCTTGTAGGGCTCTGAAGGCCCAGCTTCAGCTTCAGCTTGTTGCATCGAAGCTTCAGTAGAAGCTTCAGCAACTTCAACACTCTTTTTTGGAGTTGTGCTTGAAGACTTGATTGTCTCCAAGACATCTAGTACGTTTACCATTCTTTTCCTTTTTGGGGTCACCGATGGCCCCTTTTGGTTTTTTATTGCTTCGACATTTACCGAAGGACTTAAGATTTCAGACATTTTTGGCTCGTCAACCTTCGGTTTCTCTGATTTTTCCGCTGAAGGCGCTTCAATCTTTTCTTCCATCTTCGGCACTGAAGCTGGTTCGGTAGCTTCAGAAGCCAAAGAGACTTCACCAATGAATTCTGGCACTGTGGCCGGCTCAATAAAGCGTGTCCGATGGGTGAGCACCTTCATCTTTTTTCTTTGAGGCGCTGGCTCACTAGGAGCGCTCGTGGTAGCTTCTATCGCAGGAGAAGAATTTTTCCTTTTGTGACCCAATACCGGATAGTGATAGTCAGGGTACATAAACCCGACCGCGTCAAACACACGGTTGAGCCTTTTCTTCTTTCGGCCTCCGAAGGCTGCTGATAATGCAGTGTTCTCAGCCTTCGAATATGTGCCAAGCAGTTCGTCACTTAATGTCTCAATACTTTTCAACCAGTCATCATCAGGTTCAACAAATTTATCTACATACTTGAATGTGTATTTTAGTCTAACTAGTCCGCCTTCGTCGGACTCTTTAATGAATTCCTTCGGCATTTCCCACTTTTCTCCAAGTGGCCATATCCTGAAGGCAATGTGCTCTTGCACCAAGTCCCTTGTTCCAATGAAGGAGCAGACTACGCCGAAGGCTCTTTGGCACTCCTCGGCTGCTTCGTCCATTTCAACCTTCGGCCTCCGTAGTCCGAAGCGTTGCCAGATGGGGCACATAATAATACTTTTAACATTTTCTTGCGCTGTTAAGTTATTCTTCACATAAAACCACTCTGTCATCCAGGCTCCGGGCCATCTCTTCCGAAAGGTCGGCACAGGGCAGCTCGACCCGGAGCGGGCACCGAAGCTATAGCACCCAAAATTGTTGTGATATTGTTCTTTTCCCTAGGGCTTCGTTTCATATAACAATTCGTGAATATTGCAGAAGCTTTTAGCATTTGGCTCCAAACCTTGGCTTCTCACAGCCCAGACAAAAATCCCCATTCTTATGATAGCTTCGGGAGTAAGTTGATGAAGGTAGACTTGGAATGTTTTCAGTACCTCAACAACAAAGTTGCTCAGGGGGAATCGAAGCCCAGCCTTGAGAAAGCTTCGGAAGATTACAACTTCATCTTCTTCGGGAGTGGGAGAAGTCTTTTCTCCAGCGTCAGCTCTCACAATAGATACATCTCGAAAATACCTCCCCCTCATATTATCAATATGGCTCTGCTTGATAGTGGTTTTCCCGAAAACCGTGTGACTTGGTCGCCATGGACGATCTTCGGCCTCTTCCCCACCACTCTCTACATCATAGCTGTCGCTGTCACCAGTATCTTCGGACAAACCTTCGAGAATCTCCTTGGTGATTTTCTCTGTATTGGTCTCTGCCATCGCTATCAGGAACCCCAGATTTTTCTCCTCCTCGAGACTCAGCTTCGTCTCAGCAGGGATCTTCTTGCCTTCAGACATCTTCGGAAACGCTAAAAAATTGTTCCCGAGGCCGAAGCTCCAAAATCAAAAAGACCAGCAAATCTTAGTGCACAAGAGCTAAAAATTTTAGTGGGCCGAAGCAGAGGGCAAGTGTGCGTACCAAATGAGTTTGCGGTGCGATCTTATTTATACGCCCAGGGCGTTAAAAATTGAAAGGCCCCGCTTGTCAGTGAATGTTGCTATTCTAGCAAAGGGAAGGTGTTTTTTCGGACCTTCGGCTCAAGGCCTTCGTCCATATCGCAATCTGAATTTATTATTAACAAATTAATATTGCGAGGGGCTACTGTTGGGGGCCTTCATCCTCCGAAGGTCCTCAAAAACATGATTTGACAATGTTTTCCAAGTGGATTATGTGAACAGGTATCTTCGGTCTCAGAATTATAAAGCACGGTCAGGACGAAGCTTGAGCCAGACGAAGGGCGAGCTGATTACCAAGCTCTACGAAGGTGCGCTGCCGAAGCTGTGTGCAAGGAAGCTTCGTCACGATAGCGGAAAGGGGAACCGACTTAAAGATGAAAAGACTACGTGGGCCTCGACAGATTTCCATAAGTTATTAACAAATGTAATGGACATGGATGTAATTTTACGTGGGCTGCGTCCCGCGTCTATAAATAGATGAACAGTACTCCCGTACTGTTCACGCTGACTTGGCATTGGCTTTTGCGTCACGCTTGTACTTTTTACCTTCTCTCAGGACCGAAGGTACATTTGTAATTTGAAATCATTTCTATTTCTACATGTTAATAAAATAGAAACGATTCTATGTTGATGTTCATGTTTCACGCTTTATATGAATCCTTCAGCATTACTTATTATATTTACGAAGGTATGTCTTTTATGACCTTCGTCCTAAAATCATTATTTCCCGAAGGGACATAATGTTTCGAAGGACGAAGGACCTTAGTGTTTAACACTTTTTATGTTGCCTTGTTCTTAACTCTTAGCATTTGAGAACAAGTCCCCAACATATGGTGAATGTATTTTGATGGCTCACTGAAGCTGCAGGGAGCAGGAGCAGGGATTCTCTTTACTGCGCCTGGAGGCGAACACCTCAAATACGCCCTCCAGTTGCTATTCCCAGCCTCCAACAATGCAGTCGAGTATGAAGCTTTGATCCATGGATTGAACATTGCCATATCGTTGGGCGTCAAAAGATTAATGGTATACGGAGACTCTCTGGTAGTCATCAGTCAGATAAACAAGGAGTGGGATTGCTCAAGCGATTCAATGGGAAAATACTGCACTGCCGTCCGAAAGCTGCAAGATAAATTCGAGGGTCTGGAATTTCATCATGTAGAAAGAGATCGGAACACAGCAGCCGATGTACTGTCCAAGCTAGGGTCTAGTCGAACTCAGGTCCCACCCGGAGTTTTCGTGCAAGAAATTCTGCAGCCAAGTATCTCAATGGATCAAACAGAAGAGTGCAACATCATAGATCAACCCGAGTCAGACCCTGATGACTGGAGAAGGCCGATCATTAAGTATATAAAGAATGAAGAAGAACCAGACGACAGAAATTCGGCAGAGCGCATTGCAAGACAGTCGGCTCACTATACACTTATTGGGGAGACATTATACAGAAGGGGTGCATCAGGCGTCTTCATGAGGTGCATTCTCCCGTCCACTGGGAAGCAACTTCTGGAGGAAGTCCATGCTGGGCAATGTGGAATACATGCAGCCTCCAGAACACTAGTCAGGAAGGTCTTCAGGTCAGGATTCTATTGGCCAACAGCAAAGAACGATGCAGCCGAGTTAGTTCAAAGGTGCGAAGCCTGCCAATACTTGTCAAGGCAACAACACATGCCAGCACAGCAACTGCAGACCATACCAGTAACTTGGCCTTTCGCATGCTGGGGACTGGATATGATTGGACCTTTCAAGAAAGCTCAAGGGGGATACACTCATGTATTGGTAGCAATTGACAAATTCACTAAATGGATAGAGTTCAAGCCCATTGCCTCTTTAACCTCTGCTAAGGCCGTGGAATTCATACAAGACATAATATTCAGATTCGGGATACCAAACAGCATCATAACTGATTTAGGATCCAACTTCACAAGTTCAGAATTCTTTGACTTCTGCGAGCAAAAGAGCATTCAGATCAAGTATGCATCTGTAGCCCATCCAAGAGCCAACGGGCAAGTTGAGCGAGCCAACGGGATGATATTGGATGCACTCAGGAAAAAGGTCTTCGATAAGAATGAAAAATTCGCAGGAAAGTGGATAAGGGAATTACCCTATGTCGTTTGGAGCCTAAGAACCCAACCTAGCCGAGCTTTGCATGGAAACACTCCTTTCTTCATGGTCTATGGGTCGGAGGCAGTGCTACCTGCTGATCTCAAGTTTGGGGCACCAAGGCTGATCTTTGAAAACATAGCAGAAGCTGAGGTTACCAGGCTGGAGGACATAGATGTACTTGAGGAAGAACGGCTAAACGCAGTAATCCAAGCAGCAAGGTACCAGCAGACTCTAAGGCGCTATCACGACAAGGCTGTGCGACAACGATCCTTCTCAGTAGGAGATCTCGTCCTCCGCCGAATTCTAACGGGGGAGGGACGACACAAGTTATCACCCTTATGGGAAGGACCCTTCGTGGTAGCAGAAGTCACTCGGCCCGGATCGTATCGCCTCACTCAGATGGATGGCATAGAAGTTGGAAACTCCTGGAACATAGAACACCTCAGAAAGTTTTATCCCTAGCTGTATCTCAAAACTGCTGGGATGATGATGTACTCTGTAAAGTGGAAATATGTCATCAGTAAAAAAGAGGTTTCAAGGATACTCAGTTCATTTACAATTGACTTGCATTCTTACTTAACTCAGGGTGACCACTATGCCCTGCTAACGGAGCAATCGACTTAAGTCGGCAATGACTTAAGGCGGTGCAACATGCTCATGCTTACTTAACTCAGGGTGACCACTATGCCCTGCTAACGGAGCAATCGACTTAAGTCGGCAATGACTTAAGGCGGAGCAACATGCTCACGCTTACTTAACTCAGGGTGACCACTATGCCCTGCTAACGGAGCAATCGACTTAAGTCGGCAATGACTTAAGGCGGTGCAACATGCTCACGCTTACTTAACTCAGGGTGACCACTATGCCCTGCTAACGGAGCAATCGACTTAAGTCGGCTGTTGGGGCTATGCTTCGTCGCGCCGAAGGTCTTATAGGAAGAAGCAGCTTCGGCTGAAGCTGTCCGCAGGAGATGACCGAAGGTTCCTCTTCATGAAGCTTCGGTATTACAAACCGACTTAAAGATAGAATGACCTTTTAGTCCATAAAGGTCTGAGTTAATGTTGTAAACTTTTATGAGGGGCATAGTTGTAATTCTTCACAGGCTGTGTCCTGTGTCTATAAATAGATGAACAATACCCCCGTACTGTTCACGCTGACTTGTACACGCTCGTACGCCACGCTTGTGTTTTTGCCTTCTACCAAGCCGAAGGTACAAATGTAATTCAATATTGTTCTTATTCTTTCATGATTATATAATAAGGACATATAATAATGTTATATGATTATTCACGTTATTCTCCCATGTTTCATATGCTTCTCCTTTTATCGGTGTAAACTATAATGATGAAGGTATGACCTTCATGACCTTCGTCTGAAGATCGCTATATCCTAAGGGAAATAACGCTTTGGAGGGCGAAGAATATTTACCATTAACTTCTTTCTGTGTTGCCTTGTTCTTAATTCATAGCGTTTGAGAACAAGTCCCCAACATTGGCGCCCACCTCCGGTGAACTCACTTCCACTTTTTTGAGCTGATGGCTTCGTTCAACGATCAAGCTGGAGCTGCTTCGGCCCCGAAGCTGCTTCTTCCGATAACAGGCGGTTCATGTTCAGAGCCAGCCAACAAGAAGCAGAAGAAGGAAGCACAGAGAAGGGTACAGTATGTTGGGGGTGCAAGGACCCTTCATCAAGTCGAGATGGTCTCACATTCCTATTACCTTCTCCCAAGAGGACCTTCAACTCAAGGATTACCCACACAACGATGCCATGGTTATCTCTTGTGTTATCAAAGGATTTCTGGTCCACAATGTCTTGGTTGATACAGGCAGTGCAGCTGATATCATATTTGCTAAGGCCTTCAGGCAAATGCAAGAGCCAGAAGATAAGATTCATGATGCTACGCACCCTCTCTGTGGCTTCGGAGGAAGACAGATTGTAGCGCTGGGCAAGATCACCATGTCAGTGACCTTCGGGTTCATCAACAACACTAGAACTGAGCAAGTTGTGTTTGACATTGTTGACATGGAATACCCTTACAATGCAATTATTGGTCGTGGCACCCTCAATGCTTTCGAAGCAATTCTTCATCCTGCCTATCTTTGCATGAAGATACCGTCGGATCAAGGACCCATCGCTATTCATGGAAGTCAGGAAGCTGCCAGAAGGGCCGAAGGAAACTGGACTGACTCAAAAGCAATCCATAACATAGATGGAGCTGAAGTTTGTGAACAGTACAAATTCAGAAGGAAGAAAGCAGCTTCAGCAGATCAGCCGAAGCCCATGCTCTTATGTGAGGACATAGCAGAGCAGAAGGTGTTGTTGGGTTCTCAATTGTCCGAAGAGCAGGAGAAAACCTTGATAAGGTTTTTGTTCAACAACAAAGATGTTTTTGCATGGTCAGCCAATGACCTCTGCGGAGTAAATAGGGATGTTATTGAACACTCGCTCAATGTTGACCCATCATTCAGACCCAGAAAGCAGAGGCTTCAGAAAATGTCTGATGATAAGGCCGAAGGTGCTCGTAATGAAGTCAAAAGACTCCTCAGTGCAGGAGTTATCAGAGAAGTAAAGTACCCAGAATGGCTAGCCAACACTGTTATGGTAAAAAAGGCCAATGGCAAGTGGCGAATGTGTATTGATTTTACAGATCTCAACAAGGCTTGTCCGAAGGACGAATTCCCATTGCCAAGGATAGACTCTTTAGTTGATGCAGCAGCTTCTTCAGAGCTCACGAGTCTGCTAGACTGTTACTCAGGCTATCACCAAATCTGGATGAAGAAGGAAGATGAGCCGAAGACTAGCTTCATAACCCCAAGTGGCACATATTGCTATCTTCGGATGCCTGAGGGGCTCAAAAACGCTGGAGGAAGTTTCAGCAGAATGACTGCGAAGGTTCTCCAGTCTCAGATAGGCAGAAATGTGCTAACTTATGTTGATGACATCATTGTAAAAAGCACGAAACAGGAAAATCATATTGCTGATTTGCAGGAGACCTTCGCCAGTTTCAGACAAGCTGGCTTAAAGCTGAATCCAGAAAAATGTGTCTTCGGAGTAAAGAAGGGGAAATTCCTTGGATGTTTGGTTTCAACAAAGGGAATTGAAGCTATACTTCGAATGGAGCCACCAACTACAAGAAAGGGGGCCCAAAGATTGACAGGGAGGCTGGCATCTCTCAATAGATTCATATCCAGATCAGCAGAAAGAAATTTACCATTCTTCGAAGTGCTGAAATCAGCCGAAGTCTTTCAATGGGGACCAAGCCAACAAAAAGCCTTTGAAGAACTGAAGCAATATTTGATAGATTTAACAACATTAACTCCACCAGCGCCAGGGGCTCCTTTGCTGTTATACGTGGCAGCTTCGCACTCAGCGGTAAGTGCAGCACTTGTCCAGGAGAAGCTTGATGGCCAAGTCAAGAAGCAGGTTCCAGTGTATTTTGTATCTGAAGTTCTTAGTGTATCAAAGAAAAACTATACAGAATTGGAGAAGGTATTATATGCTGTTTTGATGGCATCCAGGAAGCTTCGGCATTATTTTCAAACATACAATATTGTTGTTCCTTCTTCGCAGCCGTTGAAGGATATTATGAGAAATAGAGAAGCTACTGGACGGATTGGAAAATGGGCTGCAGAGCTCAATGAATTTTGCATTGATTATGTGCATAGATCCTCGATCCAGTCTCAAGCGTTGGCAGATTTCATTGCCGATTGGACGCCAGGGGCTCAGGATGAAGAAACAAATAAAGATGCCGAAGTGTGGACAGTGTTTTGCGATGGGTCTTGGGGAACCTTCGGAGCAGGAGCAGCCGCTGTGTTGGTCTCACCATCCAAAGTTAAAACTTGTTATGCGGCAAGACTCGATTTTAGTTGTACGAACAATATTACTGAGTACGAAGCCCTGCTTTTGGGCCTTCGGAAATTAAAAGCAATGGGAATCAGAAGGGCCATCCTAAAAACTGATTCCCAGGTTGTTTCGGGTCATATCGACAAGAGTTGCAAGGCTAAAGATCCGAAGCTTGAAAAATATCTGGACACGGTCCGAAGAATCGAAGCTTCCTTCGAAGGATTTTCTGTCAAAAATATCCCTCGAGGACAAAATGAGCATGCTGATTTGCTAGCTAAGTCAGCAGCACAGGGGCTGCCTTTACCTTCGGATGTGTTCTTCGAAACAATAAAAGCACCTTCAGTGGAACTCCTTGAAAGAGCAGTCCTCAATATATCTCCTGTTTATAGCGAAGATTGGAGAACAGAGATCATCTCTTACCTTCAGGGTAAATTCCTTTCAGATGACGAAGCTTATAACAGGAGGATAGAGGCAAGAGCTCGTCCATATGTCATGATAGAAGGGGAGTTGTACAAGCATGGAGTTTGCGCTCCGCTACTCAAGTGTTTATCTAGAACCGAAGGTATAGAGTTGATGAAAGAAATACATGCAGGCCTGTGTGGATCTCACATTGGATCTAGGCCGTTACTTGGAAAAGTTTTCCGCCAAGGGTTTTATTGGCCGAAGGCAGCTTCGGATGCAGCGGAGTTAGTTCAAAAGTGCGAAGGCTGTCAGAAAAGTGCAAGAGATCAAAAACAACCTTCGTCTTTAACACAGCTCATACAACCCATCTGGCCACTGCAAAGGTGGGGCCTTGACTTGTTAGGTCCATTGCCACCGGCTCAAGGGAATTTAAGATATGTTGTAGTGGTTGTAGAATATTTTTCTAAATGGATTGAGGCAAAGCCATTAGCCACAATAACTTCGGCCACTGTCCAAAAGTTTTTCTGGCAGAATATCGTTTGTCGTTTCGGGGTACCAAAGGCCATCACTGTAGATAATGGAACACAATTCGACTCCGAAGCTTTCAGAGATTTCTGTGATCAAATTGGTACGAAGATCCATTTTGCATCAATCAGGCATCCGGAGTCAAATGGGCTCGTTGAAAGAGCCAATGGCATTATAATGACAGGAATAATGAAGTTAATCTTCAATCAACCCAGGGGAAAGTGGCCAGATCAGTTAACCAAAGTGGTGTGGAGCCACAATACAACAACATCAAGGTCTACAGGCTTTACTCCATTCAAGTTATTATTCGGTGACGAAGCAATAACTCCGGAAGAAGCTAAAACTGGATCAATAAGAGTAGTAGCTTCGACAGAATCAGGTCCTGAAGATGCTTGTTTTGTGGAAAAAGATGCTTTAGAAGGGATCAGGCTTCAAGCTGTGGAGAATATCAATAAATACCAAGCCGAAACAGTCAAATGGCGAGATAGAAAAGTTCGGCTAAAGAATATTGAGCCGGGACACTTGGTGCTTTGGAGAGTGGCCAACCCAGATACAGTGGGCAAGTTACAGTTGAAATGGGAGGGACCTTTCTTAGTAGCATCTTCGTCAAGACCTGGTTCATACAGATTGAAGGACATGGACGGCAACGACATTCCAAGATCTTGGAATGCGGATGAGCTTCGGCGATATTATGTGTAACTTGATGTAACTTTTTATGTCTTTTCTTTTTCATGGCACCCTTTTCCTTTCTAAAGGGGGAGAAAGGTTTTTAATGGGGCCATCATATGTAATTTCCTTTTTTAGTTCTATAAAAGCAAAATCCCCCAAGGAATGTAAATGTAAAAGCTGAGAACGCACCATTGAGTGCCGAAAACTGAAAAAGCGAAGAAGCTCCAAAGTCGTTCCTAAGGGAATGCAGAGCTTACAGCGAAAAGTCAACGCTGATTCCGCCGAAAGTAAAAGGCGAAGAAGCTCCAAAGTCGTTCCTAAGGGAATGCAGAGCTTACAGCGAAAAGTCAACGCTGATTCCGCCGAAAGTAAAAGGCGAAGAAGCTCCAAAGTCGTTCCTAAGGGAATGCAGAGCTGATGTGTGATTGTTTCTAAGGAAATAATGGCTAAGGATATGGCTTCGGATATGTGTTTGGACATTCATTCGCACATCACATTACATCATAGCATTTGCATTCATAAACATTCATTCAGGCATATATAGGATAATCATCATCATGGCATAAGTGGTTGCTTCGGCATAAGAGAAGAGCTTCTTCGCGTACAAAAAGGAGGGCTTCGGAAGAAAGGGAAATGTTGTTTTCTATGCTTTGCTGCGTACGAAAAGAAGGGAAGGTGTTTTTTCGACTTCGGCTCAAAAAAGATAATTTTGTCCGCACCAAAGCATTTCACATACATTAATAGAAGGGTAAGAGCATAATACAAGGTATGACAGAACTCATTAAAGACAAGTTCAGTTACATTTACACAAGTTATCTCAAAAGTTTCCTGAGTCTATCTACAGTCTACTCCTACTTAATCTTCGAGGGATTTTAGCTTCGGCGTCACTCTTCTCATCATCGACTTCGGCTTCGTCATCCTACATGAATCAAGTTGTTGTAAGTCAAAATCGAGCTTGAAGGAAGAGGTAAGCACAAGGTATGATTTCTTACTGGTTCAAGATGACTCCGAGCTTCATCTCCAGCCTTTTCTCGCCCGCCTTTTGTCCATATCATTTTTATAAATCTATTGGAAATACTTCGGGCGAGATCAGGGATGTCATCTAGGATTGATGGTGATAAAGTGAAATTGGGCCTATTGACAATCTTTCCATGGTCGCAGCCAGCTTTTAGGAAAGCTGCAGCAGTGCCCCGAGAAGCTACCCAGGCACAGAAGTCACCGTGCCCAGCTATAACTTCGTCGAGCTCGTCAATTTCACCCTCAATATGTTCGAAGGTCTTCGGTAAATCTTCAGCTGAGGGGGTGAATTTATCACTGCTGGCTCCAACTGAGTGAAAAAATTTTCTTAGTCGTTGAATGCATTTGTTGCTAAATTCCAAACATTTTTCTTGAAGGTCCGCCAATAGTTTTTTCAAATCTGAATTTTGTTGAGCTTCGGCTTCAAGTTTTGCCTTAAGTTCTTGCTTTTCTTGTTCAAACTGCTTAGATTGGCAGAGAAGCTTCGTGTTCAGTTCTGTTATTTTTGCTTCGGCTTCCGCCAATGAACCTTCAGTTGCCTGGAGCTCAAAGTTTTTCTTCTCAATATCAGCTGATTGCTCCTTTATTTTGTTTTCTAAATTTTCAATTATAACTTCGTGTTTCTTGTCTTCAAAATCTTGCTGCATTGTCAAGGCCTTGCTCAACAGCATACTCTGCACGAAAACAACCTTCGCCAGACATGTTTCCATTATTGAAAACAATAAAAGTCAAGGGAATAGTAGTTCACCTTGAAATTGGAATAAAATAAACTACCAACGATATGTTGTCGTCGGTAGCGGCTAATGTCCATTTCCAGCTTCGGAAAACCGATACTCTTTGACAGAGTACTGATAACTTTGGCTCCAGTTTGGTTTCGGATACAATCTAATTTTTCATCATCAATACCTCCGAAGAGGAGTGCTCCTGGTTTGTACCCGCAAGATTTGGCATACTCTTTAAGCTATTCTATTTCGGGTTCTGACAATTTTTCTCCAACTAAATTTTGAAACATGAAGGCTTCGTTCTCTGAAGCTTCGTCAGCAATTTCCTTTCCTTTCCCCGACGCTGCGGCCACGGCTTCTTCGGTGGCAGCGGTAGCTTCTTCTGTGGCCATGTCTAGCAGTATTTTGTTGATGTGTTCGATTGTGCTTTCCAGGTTCACATCTTCAGTTGAGGCAGCTTCGGCAGCTGCGACCTCCGAAGGTGTGATTTCAATATTTGTTCTTTCCTCAGCCGCTGGTGCCTTTTGAGCCGAAGCTCTTGGTGGTGTCTTGTCAATAACCTCTGTCACAGTGATAATTCTTTGTCTCTTTGCTTTAGTCGTCTTCTTCGTTTTTTCGGGCTCCTTTTCCTTCTGAAAAAACTTTGTCAGTTGAGGCCCCAATGGACTTAGCTTCGCAGGCAGGGATTCAGTCATTACCTTCAAAATTTCCTCCACGTCAGTGGCGGAGGGTGATGCGGGGGTTTCTTCTTCGTCAGATATTTTTTGCTTCGGAGAAGACGCTTTCCTCCTCTTCGGAATTCTCTTCTTTGATGGTTCTTTCTCATCTTCATTTAAGGCTTCAGTTGTCCTTTTCCTTTTCTGGCCCCTGGCACCTTTGTTCAGATTTTCATAGTCAGGGTATTCAAAACCCAGAGCGTCCAGCACTCGATTCAGTCTTCGCTTCGGACGGGTGCCGAAGGCCGCAGTCATCAATTGATCTTCTTTTTTGGAGTAATTGCCAAGTATTTCATTGCACATTACTTCAATTGTATCCAGCCACTCTTGACAAGGTGTTTTAAAGTATTTCTTAAACTTGAAATAGTAAGGTAAACGCACAAGTTCACCTTCTTTTTTCTCCCCCTCTAGCTTCGGCATTTCCCATTCTTTTAAAGTAGGAAAAACCCTGAAGGCCAAGAACTCCTGAACCAGGTCTCTTGTACTGATATGCTCTGCAATAATTCTGAATTCATACATTGCCTGTTGTGTTTGACCTTCTGGTGTCATGTTGCAGCGAGGGCGGGTTTCTCCGAAGATCAGTTCGAGTGGACTTTGCACAAGCTTCTCCTTGTCGTCGTTAACCTTGACATAGAACCATTCTGATTTCCAGCCTGCCGGCCATTTGCTTCGGTAGCTGATTACAGGAAACTTTGTGGTTTTCCGATAAGCAAAATTATAGCAACCAAAATTATCATGCAATCCATCTTTTCTAGCCTTCGTCTGATAGTGCAGTTCGTGAACTCGACAAAAACTGTCTGCAAACGGCTCCACCGCTTGGCTTCGGAGGGCCCAAATATAAACGCTAAGCCTAACGATAGCGTTAGGAGTTAACTGATGAAAGTATATACCAAACCTTTTCAGTACCTCTGCAATAATCTCATGAAGGGGGAATCTTAACCCAGCCTTTAGAAAGCTCTTGAAAATGACAATTTCATCCTTCTCCGGCTTTGGGGTAGTCTCTTCTCCCCCGAAGCGTAACAGCTTCTTCTGATTCTCATTGAAAAAGCCCGACTTTACCATTTTGGAGAGATCAGCCTTCGAAACAGTAGACTTTCCGAAGTGCAAGTGGCTGGGCTTACTGGGCATGGCAATGCGATAATCATCTTCGGGATCAGTTTCTTCAACGTCCTCTTCTTCTACTTCGGCAGTTGCTTGTTCTGCTTCAACAGTGCGGGTTCCTTCCGAAGTTACCAGTCCGGATCGATGCATTGCTTCAGAGATGGGAACAGTCTCCGAACCTTCAACTTCGCCCCCCTCACGCTCAACCCTAGCGATAGAGCGCACTCTGGCCATCTAATTCTGAGTTTGCGGGAATTAAAAACCTTTTCTTCCGAAGTTTTTTCTTCTTACGAAGTAGGCTTCAAGCTGGAGCTTCGTTTGATTCAAAGAGCCAAGCTTCGGCTATGGTTAAAAATTTTGGCAGCAAAACAGTGCAAATAGCAATGAATGTTGTGGTAACTTCACACCTACTCGTTTGTTTATATAGTGCTACAGGTAAGAAGGCGAAACGCCAGGATTTTTACACCAGGCGGACAGCCGCTTGCACTCGCTGCGCGGTGGACCGCAGAGACCAAACAGTAACTCTGCAAAGTGGGACTGCTACGCGCTCGGAAACTGAATCGTTTCTCGACAACGAGCTCAGGGAAGGTGTTTTTTTGGACCTTCGGCTTCCCGAAGCTTAAGAGACTTTTTTCACGGATCAAGCTCGTTACGAAAAACGATCTAGCGCCGCGAAAGGGGCTACTGTTGGGGCTATGCTTCGTCGCGCCGAAGGTCTTGTAGGAAGAAGCAGCTTCGGCTGAAGCTGTCCGCAGGAGATGACCGAAGGTTCCTCTTCATGAAGCTTTGGTATTACAAACCGACTTAAAGATAGAATGACCTTTTAGTCCATAAAGGTCTGAGTTAATGTTGTAAACTTTTATGAGGGGCATAGTTGTAATTCTTCACAGGCTGTGTCCTGTGTCTATAAATAGATGAACAGTACCCCCGTACTGTTCACGCTGACTTGTACACGCTCGTACGCCACGCTTGTGTTTTTGCCTTCTACCAAGCCGAAGGTACAAATGTAATTCAATATTGTTCTTATTCTTTCATGATTATATAATAAGGACATATAATAATGTTATATGATTATTCACGTTATTCTCCCATGTTTCATATGCTTCTCCTTTTATCGGTGTAAACTATAATGATGAAGGTATGACCTTCATGACCTTCGTCTGAAGATCGTTATATCCTAAGGGAAATAACGCTTCGGAGGGCGAAGAATATTTACCATTAACTTCTTTCTGTGTTGCCTTGTTCTTAATTCATAGCGTTTGAGAACAAGTCCCCAACATCGGCAATGACTTAAGGCGGTGCAACATGCTCACGCTTACTTAACTCAGGGCGACCACTATGCCCTACTAACGGATCAATCGACTTAAGTTGGCAACAACTTAAGACCGGTGCAACATGCTCGCGCCTATGTAATTCAGGGGATGACTTCTATATCCCGCAAACAAATTTCATAATCATCATGCGTCATTACTGCCAACTCACAAACTAATAAATTCTGATACAATGAAAGAGTAATTATGTCATTTCGAATGATAAACTGATGTCCTCTAACAAATACTCGATCATGCTAACCGCTCGCTCGGAGCACTCAAAATGTTTCTCTATTTTACAATGTCTTTCTCAGGAGCGACCGACGAAGAAGGGCGACTCGAGGAATCAAGGGTAGCATTCACGTCAGCCCTTATGTCTTCAGGAACAACCACGCCGGGTCTCCTCATCAAGATTCGTCCCGCCCGAATAGCCTTGTCCAGGGCTTTGTCGCGCTGGGCCTTGAGAGTAACAGAAGTTTCTTCAGCGGCTTTAGCAGCCAGTCGAGCAGTCTCTAACTCCTGGGCAACGGATTTTTTGGAAGCTCGGAGTTCTTTGATAGTAGCATCCTTTGCTGATATCAACTGCTTGAGCCGGGTTACCTCATCCATGGATTCCTGCAGCTTACGACGTTGGAGGTCTAATTCTTCCATGGTGAAGCGATGACTTTTCTCCAAGATAGTCAGCGAATTGCTAGAATCACGATACAACCTGTCAAGATTGTCACGAGAAGCAGCAAGGATACGCTTTTCTTCCTGCGAGCACAAGTCAGTTCCTTCAAAAACCAAGCAAGTAATAGGAGCACAGCAAGGCAAAGCACAGTTTTGTATATTACCTTTTCAGAATCAAGCTGAGCATGAAGGGAAGAATTCAGGGCATTGGCGTCATCTAAAGCAGCAGAAACTTGACCTAGTTCAATTTGGCCCTGAGAGTACTTCTCCTCAAAATCAGTGCACCGCTGAGCCAATTCAGCCAGATCTCGGGAGTGTTTTTCCTCAAGAATTGAAATCTGCCGAGTCACTCCTAACGAGAGATAATCAAACAAAATGGGGTCAGAAGGTAAGGCAGTCCACAGCGAAGGCAGAGAGAAGCAAAAAAGCACTAACCAGCGTTGGTTGCCTCTAATTCAGAGACGCGACGTTGAAGTGACACTGGATTCCAACATGCAAGAGATGAAGCTACCTCTGGGGTGGAAGCACCCTGAAGCCTCAGCTGGCTAGCCATCCCATCCACCAAAGCCTGATGAGGAAAACAGACGAGTGTGACGACAGCAGTTTAGGCAATGTAAAAGTCAAGTTAAAATACATCACAGTACCTGGAGGTTGGAGAAGAACGAAGGGATTCCCAAATCAGGAGAAATCAGTTGATAAGCAGATGTAAAGCCACCACTAGGAGCAGTTTGCAACGAATCAGCAGAGATCAATTCAGTACCTTCAATAGAGCCCAACATTCGGTGAGCAGGGACGCTGCCCTCTAAAGCGATTCCCTGATCCAAACTCTGGGCTACCACCATACAGCCAGAGTGTGGAGGAGATCCCGCGTGAACGTCCATGGAGGTACAGGAAGGAGACCCTGCTCGGGCATCCTCGGGGGCTGGGTCATAGTTGGCACTGCCCATTTGAGCCGGATCATCCCCGGCAGCACCCTCGGGGGCTGGGCAGTGGCTTACACTCTCCACCTGAGCTAAGTCATCCCCGGCGACACCCTCGGGGGCTAGGCATGTGACAGCACCACTCTTGAGGTCCAAGCTCTCTGCAGTAACCACTTCTAAGGTTGATGGGCCCTCATCTACCTCCATAGGACCAGGACGATTCAAGTCAGCCTCCCGGCCCTCAAGATCGCGCTCTAAGGTCGACGAGGCACGGGATGACCTCAACCCAGCATCGGGCACATCAGCACAAGCCTCCATTGCACCATCATCCACTGGCTCCGATAACAAGTCCTCTGGAACCATATCCTCAAGAGTTTGATCAAAGTTGGCCAGAGACAGTTCTTGTAGACCAATGAGGGCAGACAAAGCAGGAGAGGGAACTCCACTACTCTCACCACTAGCGATGAACTGCCGACTGTTCTTTCGAGTCAAAGGAACCTCATTCTCTTCCCCCTCGTCATCCACACCGACAACACAAGCAGCACCCCCATTGGGATCAGCAACAGGTGGAGCACCCACATTGGGATCAGTAGCAGTTTGGGTACACCCATTGGGGTCAGCGTCAGTAAGTCCAGTCGCAGGCACTTCTTCAGCAGCAGGAATTGAGGTACCAGCGTCCTCATCAAAACTGGATACTCGCCGGAGGCGTCTTCTTTTCTTCTTTTGCTCATCAGCAGAAGGCTCAGGCTGATTGGTTTGGCTAGGGCGCCTCGGGCGAGTACTGACAGGTTTCTGAACATCCAAAGTTGTATCAACTTCTGGGAGGGGCACCACTGCCAATGTACCAGCAGGAGCAGCGTCGGAAGAATCCTCAGCTAGCAGATCAAGCATGGCATTTATATCTGCATCACTAGGGTTCAGGGGCACCTCAAAATGGACTTGCCGTTCGTCATCAGGAATCTCCCCAAGCGAAGCAACCAAAGCACTAACTTCTTCAGCAGAGGGTCGCATTCTAAGGCCCAAATTGCCATCAGTCACAGGTGGATTTGACACAAAAAGGGTGAAGGCTTTGGCAGGAGGCAAGTTCCAGGCCGAGTACGCCACCGGAGCACCAACATTGGACACCTTGCCCCTGAGAATCATTTCCAGTCGGCTCACCAAGTCTGCAGAAGGGATTCTCCTGTTGGTAACCCGAGTTGAGTCGGCCAGCCCTCGATACAGATAAGCTGGGTAGACCCTATCTTTCAGTGGCTGAATGTTCTTGAAAACGAAGTCAGCGACCACAGCTTCAGCAGTTAGACCTCTCTCTTTCAGCAGTCCAACTTCAGCTAGCAACACACCCGCTTCAGCTACCTCCTCATCTGTGGGAGACTCGGTCCAGCTTGGGGTGCGAACATCTGGCTGTCTCCCCGACCGGGAGGGGAGAGAATTTCCATAATTATCAACTATGAACCACTCTAGACGCCATCCCTTAATACTGTCTTTAAGGGGAATCTCAAGATACTCAGTCTTCCGTCCGCGGCGCATCTCCAAACTGGCACCCCCGACCAACTGATGTTGTCCCCCGGCCATCCCAGGGCGACAATGATACAGGTATTTCCATAAGCCGAAATGTGGCAGCACGCCAAGAAAGGCTTCGCATAAGTGAACGAAGATGGAGATTTGTAGAATTGAGTTAGGGTTCAGATGAGTCAGGTTAATGTGGTAGAAATCAAGGAGACCACGGAAAAAGGGAGAGATGGGAAGGCCAAGGCCGCGGAGAAGAAAAGGGGCGTAAACTACAGACTCGTGGGTATCCTCTTTCGGGACAGTAGTCCCGTGGCAAATCCGCCAAGAACAGAGTTCCCGCGGAGGAAGAACCCCGATGGACACGAGGTGGAGGAGTTCAGCTTCGGAAATGATGGACATGTGGTTACCTGCAAAGGGCAACTGGCTGTTGGGATCGATTGGAGGAATCACCACAGCGGACGAGCTCGCGGTCTTCCTCTTGGGCGCCATCTCGATTCTACCAGCGAGCAGAATGGAGGCGAGTGGCAGAGAGGATTCGGAAGCGGGAATGCAAGAACTAGGGCATGGAAAGCAAAGGCGGCTAAAAGCGCAGCTCTTATGGGATATTCTCGAGCCAGATACCGTTTCAAAAAGTGCCCAGTCATCACCCGGCGGTTATTTCCAAAACCAGCGTGCCACGTGGTCACCCGGCAGTTATCCCCAGAACACCAATGCGCCACCTCATCACTCGGCCACCATCCTCAAAGTGGCTCGGGCGGCCTGCCGTCACTCGGCGTTGCTTCTAAAACGCTGATTTCGTACTCAGTCGCTCGGCATTACTTCTAAAATGCCGACGTCGACCTCCAGTCACTCGGCGTCGCCTCTAAAACGCTAAATTCGTACTCAGTCGCTCGGCATTACTTCTAAAATGCCGACGTCGACCTCCAGTCACTCGGTGTTGCCTCTAAAACGCTGATTTCGTATTCAGTCGCTCGGCATTACTTCTAAAATGCCGACGTCGACCTCCCGTCACTCGGTGTTGCTTCTAAAACGCTGTTTTCAAGTTCAGTTGCTTGGCATTACTTCTAAAATGCCGAAGCCGACCTTCAGTCACTCGGCGTTGCTTCTAAAAACGCAGACACAATCTTCAGTTACTCGGCAGTTACTTCTACAAGCGCTGACACCACTTACAAAGTTACTCGGCAACCATTTTAGAAAACATCAGTTCAATGCTCGAGTATTTCGCTTACTCTTTCAAAGGAATTACACTCACAAGTAAACGGGGAAGTCATCAAAAGAGAAGCCAAACGTCATTCTTTCATTCAAAGGGAAGTTAATAAACTTGCAAATCAACTCTTCGCGAGTTGATACTCCCCTACTATTACTACATTACATTACTACTACTACACTACGCTATACTACTCTACATTACCACTACATTATTCTAACTATACTATACTATACTAATATCTAAGAAGACCAGTGGCGTCTAGCCACTGGCCCTGCCCCTGCTGCCGCCACCGCCCTTGGTGCTGCCCTTGCTGCTGCCGCCCTTGGTGCTGCCCCTGCTACCGCCGCCGTCACCGTCCCTGCCGCCATCGCCGCTGCCCCTGCCGCTGCCGCTGCCGTCACCGTCGCCACCGTCGTCGTCGTCGCCGTCGTCGTCCTCGTCCTCGCCGCCGCCATCAGAGTCCTCCTCATCCAAGGAGTACTCCGACTCGTCCGAGCCCTCGAGCCCGGAGCGCTCGACGGCCCGGATGTATGACCAGACTTCCGCGGCTATCCCCTGAGAGTCGTCTGAGTCATCGGACGACGCCGGGGGAGAGACGGGAGCCGGAGTTCCCTCGGACTCGGAGGAGAACTCCTCCTCCAAGTATTCTGAGTCACCAAAATCCTCCGATGGAGGAGTCGGTTCGCGCTTGCGCTTGTTGCTCTTGCCCATGGCGGAAGCAGACAAGAGAGAAGAGAAGGAAGCAGTAAAGAACAGCGAAGAGATGTGAAAAAACCAGAGGGGCAACGGCGTTATTTATAGAAGGGAAAGGCAACCGCTCACCTCCAACCGCGGTCACTGAACAGTCGCAAAGCATTCAATAGGCACTTCCACCCGTCTGGAGACACGTCAGGCGGCTGACGCCGTTTCATGCAACACTACACCCATTGGGACTCCAGTCAACAGCGCAAAGGATATGATTACACTCGCCGTCCCATCACATTACTACTCAGAAGCAGCCGACTAAAACACTTAGCGTACCAAGCCGTCCCTTGCCCACACCCATTGGGGGGGACGCCCAGGAATTATCAGTATATTTTTCAAAATGGTCACATCTGTGCAGGGCATGCAGTGAATGCCTCAGGACAAAAATGAGATATCAACGAGAGTTAGAGGGAAGCCAAATATAGCCAGTAGAGTGCAAAATATGGTCGACAGACACGACTTGAATACTAGACAGAGAACGTCCATCAAATGTCCAATCAGTCACAGAGCAAATAAATTACACTACCTAGCAAGATACGGATGGATTGCGAACTCGGCTGCAAAAGACAAAATACATGCTGACCTCTGAAGCATAATATGGATGACATAGCGCGGATGACATCATGCCAACTTTTTTACAAGTAGAAAGGATAATCTTCAGCAAAAGGACATAAAAAGAAGACATTCGAGTGAATTATCCTCAAAAATCCACTTGAAGGTCGGGGGCTACACCCATTGGGTGCACCTCTGGTGCACCCCATGGATTATCATTCCAAGCCGAGATAGTGCCGATTTCTAAAGCGTGGGACAAGATTAAAAAAGCCAACCCTCAACCAAAATGAGTGAACACAAATGGAAATGAACTCTACTGAAGACCTTCGAGTAGATTATTTTCTAAAATCTACTCGAAGCTCGGGGGCTACACCCATTGGGTGCACCTCCGGTGCACCCAATGAAGTTCAGAATCCTACAAATTGGAATGCCGACCTCTAAGGCACAGGCACGAAACCAGGTTTTGGTCAACGAGTGATCGGAGCAGGAGAAGACAACAGGAAGCCATCTTTCTTCAAATTACCTGCAAGCTGGATCTGGGATCTTCGGGTTGATTACCTCTAAATTAACCCAAAGATCGGGGGCTTGTGGGGGATGGATGTCCCCCGGGTCCACTAAAAGAGTAAAGGACCTCACGAAAGGCCCAAGGGCCCAATAAGTCATAAGGTCATTCTTTCGTGGGCCTGGGGAGAAACAACCAGCGAAGCAGAACGACATGAGGCCGGATTGGTACAAGCCCGGACGGCCCACAGCATCGAGCGAGTGACCGCAACAGAGATCCGACTTTCCCATGCTGGAGCCTCCATGCAACGAAGCCACACGAGGATAAGTCGGCGAGGGTTACGTAGGGATAATCTCAAGAGGTTCACTATCTTTTAGCTACTTGTTCCTATCTTATCCACGTGTACTGCCCCACAGTCGAGTATATAAGGCCTAGGGGGCACCCCTTCAGAACGATCGACACTTTACTTAGCCACCCACATCAACTCTCTGTATTCTCAATCCAGAGAGCTCTCTTGTAACCACATTCACCAAGCATACTCACCAGGACGTAGGGTGTTACGCATCTCTAAGCGGTCGAACCTATAAACCTCGACCATTGTCCCTCGTGCGATCTGCACGAACCATTTTGCTACAGTTGTCGACACCGTCCTACTCCTAAAACACCTTGAGGGGCAACCCTGGGTGTGCGGTCGAACCCAAAACACCGACAGTGCCCTCTGCACAGGGGCGAACGGTCCGCGCGCAGGGGCCGGACGGTCCGCGGCCTGGTGCGAGGCGTGGTGGTGCTCTCTGTGCAAGGGCGGACTGTCCGCGGCACAGGGCCGGACGGTCCGCGACCTGGTGTAGGAGCTCGGGTTCCCTGCCTAACGGCCGGACGGTCCGCGCCCTGGGGCCGGACGGTCCGCGCGTACGCAGGGACGGCGGAACATCGCCGACGGCGCCTGGATCTCGCTCCCGGGAGGGACCCCGTCGGGGAGTAGAGATCCTAGGTTGTGTCTAGGCTCGGGTAGACCGACCTAGACTCCTCTAATCGACGTAGAGTCGAGGAGAGGCGGAGAATTTGGGGATTGGAAGGCTAAACTAGGGCTAAACTAGAACTACTCCTAAGATAAAATGCGAAATAGAAGTTGTATTGATTCGATTGATGATTACAAATCGGCCGTAGACCTCTCTATTTATAGAGGAGGGGGGCTGGACCCTTTACACAACTGATTCCGAGCTAATTCCGCGAATATAGCTAACAACTGTAGCACAAAACTCGGAACCCTAATCTGTTCTGCGCACGCGCGGACCGTCCGACCCACAGGCGCGGACTGTCCGGACCGCGGACCGTCCGGCCTCAGGGCCGGACCGTCCGCCAGCTCTTTTATGGTTCAAACATATGCCCCCCTGCCTTTTGGTGGAGCTGGGCGAACCAAAAGCAAATAACTCGATGTGATCACATCGGTTCTCTTAGGCATCTTGCCACATACTAGGATGGTACTGTTTGAGGAAACGCCCATTCAAAGCCTTTGGTAAATCCTTGCCTTGTAATGTTTGTAGCAAATAGGCGTTACCAGACATCACCTGTTTTACTTTATAAGGACCCTCCCAGCTTGGCGACCATTTACCAAACTTCCGGTCTTTATTCCTTAGAGGCAAGATGGTCTTTCACACCAGATCCCCTACTTGAAATGACTTTGCTTTGACCTTCTTGTTGTAGGCCCTGGCTACCATAATCTTGTCCTTTTCTATTGCTCCCAAAGCTATCACCCTCTTGTCGGTCACCTCATCAATATTATCCATCATTGAATTATAATAATCAGTGACAGTTAGATCATTTTGTCTGGCGAACCTGACAGCATTCAAACTTATTTCCACAGGCAATACTGCTTCCTGCCCATAGACAAGCTCAAAAGGAGATACTTTAGTAGCACTATGTTTAGATATTCTATGAGCCCATAAAGCTTCGGACAAAATCTTATGCCAATGTTTAGGATTATCAGATATCTTCTTTTTTATCAAATTAATCAATGTCCTATTACTAGACTCGGCCTGTCCATTGGCCTGAGCATAATATGGAGATGAATTAAGCAGCTTAATTCTGTATAATTCAGCAAATTCACGTACCTCTTTTGACATAAAAGAAGTCTCTTGATCTGTAGTCAAGGTCTGGGGAATGCCAAATCTATGAATAACATGCTCAGTTATGAACTCAATTACCTCCTTGTGCGTCATGTTTTTCAGAGCAACGGCTTCAGTCCATTTGGTGAAATAGTCAGTGGCAACTAACACAAACCGATGCCCCTTTGATGATGAAGGATGAATTTCTCCAATAAAGTCTAATCCCCATCCTCTGAATGGCCAAGGCCTAATGATAGGATGTAATTCGGCTGCAGGGACCAACTGTAGGTCGCCGAATTTTTGACACACTTGGCATCCCTTGTAGTACTTGAAACAATCAGCTATCATACTAGGCCAATGAAAACCAGACCTTCGCAACAACCACTTCATCTTTGGAGCCGATTGATGAGTACCACAAATTCCTTCATGTACTTCGGCCATGGCTAATATAGCATCATCTGGGCCCAAGCACTTCAGCAGGACGTCATTGACTGTTCGGCGGTAAAGTTCATCACTCATCAAAACATACTTGAAAGTTGTTCGCCGAATGTTCTTATCTATCCTGATATTGGGATTTCGTAAATAATTAAGTATAGGTGTCCTCCAATCACTTGCATCGGCTTCATTGTCAGCCGAATCGATTAAGAGAACATTTCTGGTAACCCCGGATGGTCCGGGGTCATCACGCGGACGGTCCGCGACCTGGGAATTTGGCTTTGCACTGGTTATTAGAATTTTAGTTTTGTGAAATTTCCCTCTCTTTATCCGATAACCTGATACATCTTGTGCCAAATCATTAGCTCTATGATTCTCAACTCTAGAGATATGTCGAATACTGAATTCGTCAAAAGAATGGATTATGCTCCAACATTTCTCAAGGTAACTATTTAGAGTACTATCAAAACATTGATATTCTTCTAACACTTGTTGGACAACCAGCTGAGAATCACCAAATACCTTCACATGTTTTACTCCCATACCATTTAAAAGTTCTAAGCCGAATAGGAGGGCCTCATATTCAGCTTGATTATTAGTGCAATAAGTTTTCAATCGGCTAGAGAAGTCAAAGGAGACATTACTTGGTGAAACAAGCACAATGCCAATTCCTTGCCCTTCATTGCAAACCGATCCATCAAAATATAAAGTCCAAGGAGTAATAGTGAGGTATGACATGTCTAGTTCATGAATATCATTAACCCGATGTTCTACAATAAAATCCGCTACGACTTGGCCTTTCATAGAATTCAATGGTTCATAGACCAAGTCATATTCTATGAGTGCATAAGCCCACTTACCAATTCTACCACTCATAATTGGGTTATGCAACATGTATTTGATTACATCGGCTTGACCAGAAATAGTGCAATGACTAGACAGTAAATAACATCTACATTTGGTGCATGCATAAAACAAGCATAAGCATAACTTTTCAATAAAAGTGTACCTTGTTTCAGCATCCACCAACCTTCGGCTTAGATATGTCACCACATGCTCCTTCCCCTCAGTTTCTTGTGTCAGAACAGCCCCAATGACCTTATCCTCAGCTGCAATGTATAATCGGAATGGTACTCCTGCTCGTGGTGCTTTTAATACAGGAGCTGAAGATAAGTATTTTTTGATGAGATCAAATGCTTCTTGCTGTTCTGCCCCCCAAGCGAATTCAGCATCATTCTTAAGCCGAAGAATAGGGGTGAACGCATTAATCTTCCTGGCTAGGTTAGAAATAAACCTTCGTAAATAATTCACCTTGCCGAGAAACCTCTGCACTTCGACCTTACCAGTCGGAGGTCCCACATTCCAAATAGACTTGATTCGGTCAGGGTCTATTTCTATACCATGTTTATGTATGACAAATCCTAAAAACTTACCAGCCGACACCCCAAAAGCACATTTACGTGGGTTCATTTTCAAACCATACCAACGCATTTTATCAAAGGCTTTGCGCAAATCAGCTATATGAGAACTAAACTCAGCCGATTTGACTACAATATCATCAATGTAGACCTTCACAGTGTTTCCTAACAACTCATGGAAGATCAGATTCATAGCCCTCTGATAAGTAGCACCAGCATTTTTAAGACCAAATGTCATGACAACCCACTCAAATAAACCAATGAAGCCTGGACATATAAAGGCCGTTTTAGACGCATCTTCTTCGGCCATGAAAATTTGATTATATCCAGCATTACCATCAAGGAAGCTAATAATTCTATTTCCTGATGCATTATTGATTAATGTGTCGGCTATGGGCATGGGATATTCGTCTTTAGGAGTTGCTCTGTTTAAATTGCGAAAATCAATGCATACTCTAAGCTTACCTGACTCCTTCTTCTCCACCGGCACAATATTGGAGACCCACTCTGCGTATCTGCACGGTCTGATAAAACCAGCTTCTAGCAGCCGGTGGATTTCGTCCTTAATGCGTGGGAGAAGATCTGGACGAAATGTTCTAGCTCTCTGCTTGAAAGGTCTCAAACCAGATTTAATAGGCAGCCGATGCTCTACGATCTCTCGGCTTAATCCAGGCATCTCAGTGTAATTCCAAGCAAAGCAATCTGAATATTCCTTCAATAGACCGATCATCTCATCTCTAGGATCGGTCTCCAGGGTCTTGTTTACAAAAGTCGGCCTTGGAGTTTTACCATCTTCTATGTCAATCTCCTCCAAAGGATCGGCCGATGTAAACCCCTGTCCTAGTTTATCAAGATCTCTGAATTCCTCTATCATGTCCCCCACAGAGGAATCAGATGATCTTTGTGTGATGTCGGACTTTTCGGTCTCGGGGGCCGGATCATCCGTAATACTGTCTTTTTGCTGCGGTAGATGTTCGGTCTTAAAGTCCGAACTGTTTTGTGACAGACCAGACCATCCGGCTTTGAGAGCCGAACTGTCCGTGATCAAAGACTCATGAACTTTGCGTGTATTCATCATTTAAACTTTATTTAGGATTTAGTCGATTCTCCATCGGCTCTAACATTACGGGAATGAAACCTTTCTTATCTATACTTATGAATTGATAATCAGAAAAATCTACTCCTGTGAGACATGTAGCAGTCTCATAAGTCCAGAGTACAGGGGCATCGGCTACAGCGATGCAGGCCGATACATCAGCATGTGCTTGTTCTACCTCATCGCCTACCCATTGTATTAGCATTTGATGTAATGTAGAAGGTATGCATTGATTGGCATGAATCCAATCTCTGCCTAGAATTAAACTGTAATTCCCTTCTACATCAGCGACGAAGAATGCAGCAGCAAGGGTCTTAGTCCCGATGGTTAATTCAACGGACGTGACTCCCCTGGCTTTAATCGAACTATCCCCAACACCGCTGAGGGTCATGTTGGTTTTGACAAGGTCGTCATCTTGTTTACCTAATTTTCTGTATAATGAATAAGGCATTAGATTTACAGCCACCCCTCCATCTACCAACATCTTAGCAATCGGTATTCCATCAATGTGACCGCGCACGAAGAGCGGCTTTAAATGATTTACCGATTCCTTTGGTTTAGTAAAGGCGGCTTCTTTAGGACCGAAATCAAACTGGGCAACAACAGGTTCATCGTCGCCGATAATAGTACAATCGGCAGAAAACGTAATAATATTTACATCCATACCTAGGCGTTCTGGAGAAGCCTCGTAGTCGACCAGGTCCTCTCCCAGCAAGTCGTCCTCTTCCATTGATGTTGTCATGTCGTTGGAGGCTTCCTGGTGAACGGCGGACAGTCCGCGTGCGGGGGCCGGACGGTCCGCGCCTGGTCCAAGTTGTCCAGAGACTTCCTGGTGAACGGCGGACGGTCCGCGCGCAGGGGCCGGACGGTCCGCGCCTGGTGCAGATTGACTTTCTATTTCTGTGGCCGTTTGTTTTTTCTCAACGGCCTTCGGTCTCCATTTCTTTTGCGGTGGCGGGTATAGTGGATGTGTGTCATTAAATGTCTTTTCCGCCTCCTTCTCCTGGCTCTTCTTTGCTCTTAGGCGCTGTAATTTTCTCTTTTGGGATCGTGTCAATCCCGCTGGGCACCATCGAGGCATGGAGTATTTTGGATCGGCTGTTTTGATGGTAGCCGTATCCTTTTCGGTTGTGTTGGCCGATTCGCCGAAAATCATCGACCCTTTATTGTCTCCCTGTATGACAACATCTGCAGTGCCTATTTTGATGATGTCCTTTTTTGTTGTTTTTTGAGTTGCTGCAGGCATATGCCCCCTGCCGGATGGGTCGGCCTTGAAGGCCGAGTAGTCCGGCAATCCTGTTGGGTTTGTGCCTGGTGACCGGATTGAGCAGTGCTCAATCGGTCTTGTACTGGTGGTGCCAACCTGTCAAAAACAGATGTTTAGGGTGCCCCCAGGCGGGGTACTGTGGCATCCCAAATGGATATGGTGGCATGCCCCACATTTGATTTGGGACATATGGCGGAGGTAAATATGTGTATGGATACGGCATAGGTGGATATGGAGGTGGAGGTGTCCATGCAGGTACGTTAGGTCTCACTTGTACAGTATGACCTTTCATTTCTTCCGATTGGTGGGGTGGTCCAATCGGCCTGACCTGACGCTGCTCATGAATGGGTGAGCGGGATCGCTTTGCTGGCCGGTCACTGGGGCCGGCCTTCTTTTTTACGTATTTAGACAATAATTGATCAAAAGTTGGGCCGGCTTTAACCAACCGACCAACTGCCTTGAATGTATTTGTTTTCCACGTACCTATCTCTGGTCGTCGTGGTTTGAAAGTACGTGGCCGTTGTGAGTCCTGAGTACGGCCGGACCGTCCGCCGGAGCTCTCCGGACCGTCTGGTGGGGTCCCGGACCGTCCGCGCCTACGTGCCGGACCGTCCGGGTTACGCAGCACGGGTTCCTGCATCTGTCTCCCTGTCTGCGCTTGCCCCCCAGTACTGGAGGCTGTGATGGTCACCTTTAGGGTCTCCCCTCCATCGGGAGTCTTCTCGGCTACCACTTTCCTGCAAGAAACTTTACGATCCCCATCGGCCTCTTTAGCATTGCCGATGATTGTCTTTTTGCCTTTGTCTTTATCGGCTGTGTTTGGCCGAACTAGGACTTTCTTGCCCTCGAAGTCAATCATGTTCATCGGAAAGGGCTCTGTATCCACCTGCATTTCCTGAAATTTCAATCGTCCTTCGTTAATGGCCGATTGAATCTGTCGCCGAAATACATTACAATCATTAGTGGCATGAGGAAATGAGTTATGCCACTTGCAGTACGCACGACGTTTTAGCTCGTCGGCGGATGGAACAGTGTGATTTATTTTAATATTGCCATTTTTAAGTAACTCATCAAATATTTTATCACATTTACCAACATTAAATGTAAACTTTACCTCCTCTTGTCGTTTCTTTTGAACCGGCTGTAAGGAAGCACAAGCCGAAGATTTGGTCTGTTTTGGCCAAACCATTTCAGCAGCGTACACTTCTGCTGATTCGTTATCTGAGCTACTTTGATCGCATTCTACTATGTGTACGTTGTGACGCATTGTTTTAGCAGTTTCTTTGCTCCGGCTTTCGCAAGCCAAAGCTCTCTGGTGTAACTGTGCTAGTGTAAAAAATTGGATGCCTTCTAATCTTTCTTTTAAATAATATCGCAGACCATTAAAGGCTAATCCTACTAGCTATTTTTCTGCTAAATGAATTTGAAAGCATCGGTTTCTTGTATCTCGGAATCTCCGGATGTAATCATTAACCGATTCATCTTTTGTCTGTCGCAACGACACTAAATCTACCAAATCCAACTCATAGTCACCGGAGAAAAAATGATCATGAAATTTTTGTTCTAGATCCCCCCCATGATGAAATGGAATTAGGAGGTAAAGTGGCATACCATGCAAACGCGGTTCCTGTTAGCAATAATGAAAATAAACGTACGCGAAATGCCTCTGTGTCGGCCAACTCTCCTAATTGTGCTAAAAATTGGACTATGTGTTCACGTGTGTTCTTTCCTTGATCACCCAAAAATTTTGTGAATTCGGGTATCCTGGTTCCCTGTGGGTATGGGTGGTGATCAAATCGGCTGTCATAAGGTTTCCGATATGATTGCCCCCCAGGGACCATGCTTACTCCGAGCTTATCTCGGAACGCCCCGGCTATTTCTTCCCTTACTATATCAATGGCAGCCGGTGCGAGACCACCGGCTCTCTGATCAAACATAGGCGGGGTTGGCTGGATATTAGCATATTGTCTTTCCCCCCATTGGTTTGAACTACGTGGTGCATTGCCACTTGCCCTATATGGTTCATATGTTTGATCGTTCCTTTCCGGCCTTCTCGGTGGGGCCAGAAAGTTTTCCTGGGCTCTAGATCTCGAATTAATGGGTTGATGCATTGTATAGTGCGATGGGAAGTGCTGCTGGGACGGATGAGGATTTAGGTAACAATCCTCCTCAAAAAGGTCATGTGCGGACTGTCCGGACATTGGCCCGGACCGTCCGTGATTACGTGCGGATCGTCCGTCGTTGTATGCGGACGGTCCGACTGGGTAGTTTAGATTCTGTGTTGTGTGTGGTGAATCGGGCATATCTAGGTAACTTATTAAAAATAGGCCCGACTGTTGTTGGCTCGGACGGTCCGCGCTCACGTGCGGACGGTCCGGGCATGTGCAGATCGGCTGATTTGCTGCCGATTTGCGGTTGCTCAGGGTATGTGTCCATCGGCATCCCATAAAGGGGTTGTGACTGGTCGTGACAACCTGTAGCCGATGTGTTACGCGTGTTACCTCCTAACTCAACCTCGTGTGAAGGAAAAATTGCGATACTAGATTTATCAAATGCCCGTACTAGTCTCCTAAGATCGCTTTGCATACCCCCTATGATGTTCTGCATTTGTTCACGTTGCTCTTCTACATAATTTCTAAGAGATTGTAGCTCGTTGGTATTACTTACATTGGGGATATCTGGCGTGGGTTGGAGCGAAGCTGGATCCGTCGCCCGATGTCGGACGACCTTGTTGTTCCTGTCCACTTTGAAGTTGGTCAAGAATTTTGCTTTCGCCTCCTGGATCATCCGCTCCTTGTGCTCCTCAAACTGGAGCTGCTCGTCAGCCGGCAAGGTTTCCCAAGTCGGCTCTATGATGTTGCTTGGAGAAATATCAGAGCTATCCCTTGAACCGGCCATTGAGGGCCGATTTGATGAGCCTAGATGTGCTTTCCCCAGCGGAGTCGCCAAAAAGTATGTTGACGCCTTTTCGGAGCGCCAAACACTCAACAAGAACCATGACGGTGCCCTCTGCACAGGGGCGGACGGTCCGCGCGCAGGGGCCGGACGGTCCGCGGCCTGGTGCGAGGCGCGGTGGTGCTCTCTGCGCAAGGGCGGACTGTCCGCGACACAGGGCCGGACGGTCCGCGACCTGGTGCAGGAGCACGGGTTCCCTGCCTGACGGCCGGACGGTCCGCGCCCTGGGGCCGGACGGTCCGCGCGTACGCAGGGACGGCGGAAGATCGCCGACGGCGCCTGGATCTCGCTCCCGGGAGGGATCCCGTCGGGGAGTAGAGATCCTAGGTGGTGTCTAGGCTCGGGTAGACCGACCTAGACTCCTCTAATCGACGTAGAGTCGAGGAGAGGCGGAGAATTTGGGGATTGGAAGGCTAAACTAGGGCTAAACTAGAACTACTCCTAAGATAAAATGCGAAATAGAAGTTGTATTGATTTGATTGATGATTACAAATCGGCCGTAGACCTCTCTATTTATAGAGGAGGGGGGCTGGACCCTTTACACAACTGATTCCGAGCTAATTCCGCGAATATAGCTAACAACTGTAGCACAAAACTCGGAACCCTAATCTGTTCTGCGCATGCGCGGACAGTCCGGCCCACAGGCGCGGACCTTCCGGCCTCAGGGCCGGACCGTCCGCCAACTCTTTTATGGTTCAAACAGGTGCAATATACAACAATTCACCTGTATGGTCACCAAAACACTATTTTGCACTGTTTATAGAGTGTTGTTTGAATATGTGTATAAGTATGGGTAAGCTGTTGGAGATAGTCTTAGATTTCATTTGGAGGCGAATTTGAGTTTGATGGGCATTCCTTGAACTATGTTGATGGCTCTATTGCAATGTCTCTCACATAGACAGGGACAACTTGAGCTTGCTAGAACTAAAGGGTTATTTGTTGGATCATGTTGCTCTGAGTGAACAAGTCATTGTGGATTTCACTAGTTATTTACCGAAGCAGAGTTAAGCAATGGATTGAGAAGGCTTGCTGATGATAAGACTTGTCTATACATGTTTGAATGCATTACTGAGGATGGTGTGGCAGAGGTGTATGTGGAGATAAACAACTGAAATGTGGATTTAGTTAAACCATCTGGTAGTAGCGAGGCAGTTTCTGAGCAGGTCATGAAGGAAATTGAGAAGGTCAAGGCATTTTATAGTTCGCTTGTCAAATGTGGACAACAAGATGCAAACATTGGAATGAAGGAGATGATGATCTTAAAATAGGTGAAGAACACGACCAAACAATTGAAGAAAATGACGACACTTCTGATGAAGACCACTACATATGTGATGAAGACTCATCCGAGGATGATGAAGAAGCGTCTTGTCGCGGCTGTAGTGTACTGACAAAGTCGGCCTGGGTTTCCTCCTTGTGTCGGCCTGAGTTTCCTCCTTGTGGATCCTCTCGACGGTGGTTTGGTCATTCACTCTGCCTCGCAGACTTGCTCGACAGAGATTTGGTCGTTTATCCTGTCTCACAGAATTGCTCGGTGGGGAGTTAGTCGTTTGCTCTGTCTTGTAGATTTGCTCGATGGAAACTTGGTTGTTAAATGGGCCAGAGAGAGATTTATGTGTCTCATCTTGGTCGTTCCTGGGTACCCGGCAATTAATAAATTCGTCTCGCCGTTTAATCTTTAACCGCGTAATTAATTTTATAAATACACTATATTTAATATTCGTAATATACGTGGAAACATCCTATATCATCCTCGCTAAATTTTAGTCCCGGAAACCCAACACATCATTGCCATACGTCGGCGTGGCAGTTGCCTGTAGTTTGTCGTGGAGTCGTGGGGCGATCTTTGTTCGACGCTCTTGGTCACAATCGCGATGGCCTGGAGGTTCACCGGTAATGAAATATCTGGCCACCATTTTTCAACTACGAGGGTATTGAAAAGTAGAGCTGGTAATGCGATCTCATTTTGTAGTTTCTGCTTGTGAGTTAATTTCGGATTTGAGGGTGTTGAAAATGGTGACGCTCGCGGCGAACGAAGGAGATGCTGAGATGATGTCAGACGCACGACCTGACGTTGGTTGGCGCCGAGCCGCCGACCATGGGGGCTGGGGGTGTGTTCGTACTCGACCTGACGTGCGTGGCCGGCTGGGCGGCTGGCTGGTGGACCACGAAACCAGATGCAACGGCTGTCAGAATCCCGGTGTCACCCTGCAGGCCTGCACAATCACGACAGCAGGCAGTCAGGCACCACCAGCCTTGCCTTGCCTTGCCTTCATGGCTGGCTCAGGAGGGACGGGACGGCCCAGCGGCTGCCGTGAGCCCGTGACAACGTCGCAGCAGCGACACCGGGGAATGGCGCACCGGCCGGTAAATTGGAGCAGTTGTGCCGTGAAGTAACAATGGGAACCAGCAAGGGAAAGGAAGGCGAGCCGGGAAGGGACATCGATTGCGGGCAGCAGGGACCGGACGTGATGGCGATGGCCTGGGCGCACGGCGGGCCGTCTTTTTTTTTAAGTCTTTTTTGCGAAATTTTGTTATAAATATATTTTTTAGTTTGATTTTGAAAAATAGAACATTATCATATCGAGGTTATATTTCTCGATGCCAATAATAATAGCGCCGAGGTCACCTTTCGCCACGCCGAAATATGCACTCGCTACACTCACTCCCTCGCTCGCTCCGTCGTATTCTCTCTATCATGAGTGCACGAGCCAATGCAAGAACGCATGCAAGCATCGTTCAGATCAGATGCTGTTCACATGAGCTCCATCATAGCATTTGTCGACACGACGCTCCTTCACATGAGCAAAAGGACTTCACGGCTGCCCGTCCCGACCTCCACTCTTTTTGTGCCCATGCTTTCCATCAATGCACGCACGCTGTATAGATTCGTCCCGAATTAATACTGGTAGTTGAACTGTGCTGTTGTAATTAACCGTCCCTCGCTCGATCTGGCTCACAAACTACTATATTTTTAAAACACACACACACAATTCTCGGTTCTTAGGAAGTCAAACCGTATACATTTTAACTAGATTTGTATTAAGAATATACATATTTATACTACGAAATAAATATTACTCCCGTCGTCTATAAATGTTGGTCCGATCTCACTTTTCGAGGAGTCAACTGTTTTAACTTTAATCACATTTATAAACAAGTATTAACATTTATCATAAAGTTACTTAACTTTTTTTAATATAGATGGACTGATACAAATAAATTAAATAGTCTGTCTAATAAAATTGGTTATATACTATAAATACAAATAATATATATATATATATAATTAAAGTTTATAAAACTAATTCCTCAAATAATAAAAACGACACATGTTTTGGGACGGAGCCCTCTTTGTTTGCTACCAATTTAATCGATTGGGAAAAAAGCCCAGTCACATGCTGTGCTGCCTCGCTCGCAAGCTAGTACGTGTCGTTTTGATTAAAAAAATGTACGTGTCCTTTTGTATGGATATGTCTTTGCATAGGCTCACGTAGAGCACGTGACATAGCAAGAGAGACAGTATAGCGAATGCATATTAGACTAGCTTCAACAAGGAGCTCTAAAGAGTTCTGTACCCTAAATTTAGAGGACGAAGACGTCCTATACTCCCTCCAGCAAAGTCCTCTAAACGGTTCTCTAAATGTAGAGGACGCTGCTAGATCCTCTATATAGAGTTTCTCTAAACGGTTTTCTATCTATTTGAATACTTTAAATAACCGGTTTAGTAAAACTAAAATATGTACAATACATATGAGAGTATGATAAATACGTATGTACAAAAATTAAAAAATAAAAAATATCTTTAATATATGTATTTACATATAGAGGATATGATTTAGAGGATATTGTTGGAGAGGAAGTAGATATAGGAGATAGAATCTTTTAGAGAAGACTGTAACAGACAGATATAGAGGATATATAGAGAACGTTGCTAGAGACAGTTTTACAGAGCTCGGCTATGCGCGCCGACCTCCGGCCAAGCACAACGTTGCCGCGGCGAACGGTATCTTGGCGCCATTAATATTAACGTCGAGATGTGTAACTTTAGTGTCAATAATAATAACGTCAAGGTAAAGTTTATTTTTCTAAAATCAAACTAAAAAAATGTATTTATGATAAACTTTTGTAAAAGAGGCTAAAATATAAAAAAGACGGCGCGTAGGGGAGAGGCCGGAACCCGAGCGGCTTCTCCTGCTCGTGTGGCCGCCTACCAAGCCCAGCAGAGCGCCGTCGAGTGGCTGCGCCGCTGGACGTGAGCTGGGGTGGGCGGGTGGCGAGGGCATGGACAGATCGATGGTGGTGATCTGATGCGTGCATGGGGCAGGATCGCACGACGGCAGGAGCCCTGCGCGCCTGCGCCCCGTCCTGTGGCGGCGGCATGGCCCAATCATCCATTATTTTAGGATAACTCTAATAATACTGTTGAGCACCAATTTGAGTGCGCGGACCGTCCGGCCTCAGGGCCTGTGGGCCGGACATAGAGATGGCAATGGGTAAAAACCCGCTGGGTATTACTTGCCCAAACCCATACCCGCGAAGAAAAAATACGCCCGCTAAAAAACACATACCCATGACGGGTATGAAATTTTGCCCAAACCCATACCCATGTGGGTTTCGAGTACCCAACGGGTTTCCCATACCCACTAACATCAACATAAAAAATAATTCATCATGTAAATGACAATCAATACATTAATAAGCTAGCATAAAAGGAACAAGTGATAACTAATTTTATCTTAAAATTTGTTACATGAAGTTTATTTCAATTAGAACACATTCAATTAATAATATTATGAGACATATTTATAAGGAATGTTGATTTTAAGGCGGGTTTTAAAAACCCATGGGTTTGCGGGTATGGGTAGTGGAAGAACAAACTCATGCCCACGTACCTGTTGGGTTTCCATTTGAACCTATTAATAAACCCATGGATACAGAAATTGACCCAAACTCATACCCTAATAGAGCAAAAACCCACCGGGTTTCGGGTAGCGGGTACCCATTGCCATCTCTAGCCGAACGGTCCAGCGGGCGCAGAGCAGATTAGGGTTCCGAGTTTTGTGCTACGGTTGTTAGCTAAAATCGTGGGATAAACTCGAAAATTAGTTTGTAAAGGGTCCAACCCCCCTCCTCTATAAATAGAGAGGTATACGGCCGATTTGTAATCAACAATCGAATCAATACAACTTCTATTTCGCATTTATTTCCTGTACAATTAGGAGTAGTTCTAGTCTAGTTCTAGTTTAGCCTCTCGATCTCCAAATTCTCTGCCTCTCCTCGACTCTACGTCGATTAGAGGAGTCTAGGTCGGCCGGCCCGAGCCTAGACACCACCTAGGATCTCTCCTCCCCGACGGGGTCCCTCCCGGGAGCGAGATCCAGGTGCCGCCGGCGATCTTCCGCCGCCCCTGCGCACGCGCGGACCGTCCGGCCCTAGGGCGCGGACCGTCTGGCCGTCAGGCAGGGAACCCGAGCTCCTACACCAGGTCGCGGACCGTCCGGCCCTGTGCCGCGGACCGTCCGCGCCTGACCAGAGAGCACCGCCGCTGGTTCTCTTGAGTAATTGACGCCTCCAAAAAGGTGTCAACATACTTTTTGGCGACTCCGCTGGGGACAACACATATAAACCTATCAAATCGGTCTCAATGGCCGGTTCAAAAGATAGCTCTGAGGTTTCCACCAGCAATATCATCACACCGACATGGGAGACCTTGTCGGCTGAAGAACAGCTCCTGTTCGAGGAGCGCCAGGAGCAGCTGATCCAAGAAGCAAAAGCAAAGTTCTTGACCAACTTCAAAGTGGACAGGAACAACAAGATCGTCCGACATCGGGTGACGGATCCGGCTTCGTTCCGACCCACACCAGGTATCCCCAATGTAAGTAGCACCAACGAACTCCAATCTCTTAAAGCTTACATAGACGAACAGCGAGAACAGTTGCAACGTATCGTAGGGGATATACAAAATGATCATAAACGTCTAGTGCGTGCACTTGATAAGTCTACTACGGCAAATCTTTCTTCGCACGAGGTTGAATGGAGGGAATACACACATAATTCATCGGCTACAGGTTGGCACGACCAGTCACAACCCCTTTATGGGATGCCGATGGACATGTACCCTAGGCAACGACAGCCTCCCACGCACATCGGCGATAAATTTGCCGATCTGCGCATGTCCGGACCGTCTGCACATGGGCGCGGACCGTCCGGGCCAGCGGCGGCTGATCCTATTTTTAGAAGCGAATTACTGAGACCTGCACCCAAGCCGCCACATGCCATACGAACCCTAGATAACCCATTCGGACCATCTGCGTATGACGCCAGACAGCCCGAATATAATGTCGGACGGTCCGGCCACATGGCCGGACAGTCCGCGCACGGAGTCGGACGGTCCGCGTATTTAACCGGACGGTCCGGCACAGAGTTTTTTAAGGAGGATGGATATCCAACTCCGTATCCGTCCCAGCTAGACTCCCCATCTCACCATACGACACAACAACATCATAATATAATCTATCAAACCCGTGAGAGTGAGAACTTTCCGGCCCCTAGAAGGCCAGAAAGGAATGGCCAGTCCTATGAGCCTCATAGGGCATGCATTAACGTGTCGCAAAACCCAAACCAATGGGGAGGAAAACAACGCACCAACATCCAAACAAACTCACCCATATTGGATCAAAGAGCCGGTGGTGTCCCACCGGCTGCCATCGATATAGTAAGGGAGGAAATAGCTGGGGCGTTCCGAGATAAGCTCGGAGTTTGTATAGTCCCCGGGGGGCAGTCATATCGGAGACCTTATGATAGCAAGTTTGACCGACTCCCATACCCACAGGGGACCAAAATACCCGAATTCGTAAAGTTTTTGGGTGACCAAGAAAAGAGCACGCGTGAGCACATAGACCAGTTCTTAGCACAGTTAGGAGAATTGGCCGACACCGAAGCATTCCGTGTGCGTTTATTTTCATTATCTTTAACAGGGACTGCATTCACATGGTATGCCACGCTCCCTCCTAATTCCATTTTGTCGTGGGGAGATTTAGAACAAAAATTTCATGAACATTTCTTCTCTGGCGATTATGAGCTAGATTTAGTAGACTTAGTAGCTCTACGACAAGAAAAGGATGAATCGATTAGTAATTATATCCGGAGATTCCGGGATACGAGAAACCGATGCTTTCAAATTCATTTAATAGATAAACAACTGGCGGAAATAGCCTTTAATGGATTGCGCTATTATTTAAAAGAGAGATTAGAAGACATCCAGTTCTTTACTCTAGCACAATTACATCAGAGAGCTTCGGCTTGTGAAAGCCGAAGCAAAGAACTAGTCAAAACGGTTCATCATAATGTCCATATAGTAGAACACAATCAAAGTAGTTCGGACGATGAACCAAAGAAAGTTTACACTGCTGAAATAGTTTGGCCCGAGCAAGCCAAATCTTCGGCTTGCTCCTCCTTGCAGTCAGATCGGAATGAACGGCAGGAGGAGGTTAAGTTTACATTTAATGTCGGCAAATGTGATAAGATATTCGATGAATTACTAAAAAATGGTAACATTAAAACTGATTATATCGTTCCACCTGCCGACGAACTAAAGCGTCGTGCATACTGCAAGTGGCACAACTCATTTTCCCATGCCACTAATGATTGTAATGTTGTCGGCGTTTCGAGACCGGGGGGTCCCTAAGCCGACGAGTGAGAGTGCCGCGTGCCCCAGCCCAGATGGGTCGAGCGCGTGGGCGAGCGCGAAGGGGGGAAAGCGAGGTGGCCGGAGCCGAGTCGTGAGGGAGGTGGAGATCCCGCGGCCTTCGTGTTCGTCCCGCGCCCAGGTCGGGTGCGCTTGCAGTAGGGGGTTACAAGCGTCCACGCGGGTGAGGGAAGCGAGTGGCCCCAAGAGAGCGCCTGCCCCGTCCTCGTTCCCGCGCGGCCAACCTTCTCTAAGAAGGCCCTGGTCCTTCCTTTTATAGGCGTAAGGAGAGGATCCAGGTGTACAATGGGGGTGCAGCAGAGTGCTACGTGTCTAGCGGGGGAGAGCTAGCGCCCTAAGTACATGCCAAGGTGGCAGCCGGAGAGATCTTGGCACCCAGCTGGTGTGGTGTCGTGGCTGTCGGTGGAGCAACGGAGCCTGACGGAGGGACAGCTGTCGGAGAGGTTGGGCCCTTGCTGACGTCCCCCTGCATCCGTAAGGGAGCTGAGAGCCGCCGTCGTCATGGGTCTAGCGGGGCGCCATCATTGCCTATCTGGCGGAGCTAGCCAGATGGGACGCCGGTCTTGTTCCCTGCGGCCCGAGTCGGCTCAGGGTAGGGTGATGATGGCGCTTCCTGTTGACGTGGCGGACTTGTGTCCTAGGTCGGGCGACGTGGAGGCTCCTCCGAAGCCGAGGTCGAGTCTGTCCTGCATGGCCGAGGCCGAGCCCGAGCTCCTGGGTCGGGCGAGGCGGAGGTCGTTCGGCAGAGGCCAGGGCGGAGTCCGACCCCTGGGGTCGGGCGAAGCGGAGTTCGTCGTCTTCCGGGGCCTAGCCCGAGTCCGAGCCCTGGGTCGGGCGGAGCGAAGTTCGCCGTCTTCCGGGGCCTTAGCCCGAGTCCGAGCCCTGGGTCGGGCGGAGCGGAGTTCGCCGTCTTCCGGGGCCTTAGCCCGAGTCCGAGCCCTGGGTCGGGCGGAGCTTCCTATGGCGCCTTTGGCAAGGCCTGACTGCCTGTCAGTCTCACTCTGTCAAGTGGCACTGCAGTCGGAATGGCGCAGGCGGCGCTGTCCTTCTGTCAGACCGGTCAGTGGAGCGGCGAAGTGACGGCGGTCACTTCGGCTCTGCCGGGGGCGCGTGTCAGGATAAAGGTGTCAGGCTACCTTTGCGTTAAATGCCCCTGCGACTCGGTCGGTCGGCGCGGCGATTTAGTCAGGGTTGCTTCTTAGCGAAGGCAAGGCCTCGGGCGAGCCGGAGATGCGTCTGCCGTTAAAAGGGGGCCTCGGGCGAGACGGAAACATCTCGGGGTCGGCTGCCCTTGCCCGAGGCTAGGCTCGGGCGAGGCGTGATCGAGTCGCTCGTATGGACCGATCCCTGACTTAATCGCACCCATCAGGCCTCTGCAGCTTTATGCTGATGGGGGTTACCAGCTGAGAATTAGGCGTCTTGAGGGTACCCCTAATTATGGTCCCCGACAGTAGCCCCCGAGCCTCGAAGGGAGTGTTAGCACTCGCTTGGAGGCTTTCGTCACACTTTTTTGCAAGGGGACCAGCCTTTCTCGGTTGCATTTTGTTCCGGTGGGTACGCGCGAGCGCACCCGCCGGGTGTAGCCCCCGAGGCCTCGGAGGAGTGGTTTCACTCCTTCGAGGTCTTAATGCCTTGCGTAATGCTTCGGCTGGTCTGGTGGTTCCCTCATGCGAACTGGCCGTAGCCCGGGTGCACGGTCGGGGCCTAAGTTCTCGGGCTGGTATGTTGACGCTGTCAATGGTTTGGCCGGAGCCGGGTTTGCGAGAGCAGCCCCCGAGCCTCCACACAGGGCGAGAGGGCGATCAGGGACAGACTCGACTTTTTTACATACGCCCCTACGTCGCCTTTTTGCAAGGAGGAGGGGGGAGAGCGCCATGTTACCCTCGATGGGCACCGAACATGGTGTCTCCGGTGAGCTGCAAGCGGGTAATCCGAGTGGACGTCCGTGCCCCGTTCGTTGGGGGTCGGCTAGGGGCCCAGAGGCACGCCCAAAAGTACCTGCGGGTGATCTGCCGGACCCGGTCCCCTGGCGACGGGGTCCGAGGGCTCGATGCCTCCCTCCGATGGGATTCCGTTACAGGATCGCTCCCGCTGGTCTCGGAAATGTCCTAGGGTACCTCGGGAGCGCAGCCCGAGCCTTGGTTATGTATCGAACGTACCCCTGGTCATCCCTCGCTCGGTGTCTGAGGCGACTGTGAACCCTTCGGGGGGCCAGCCTTCGAACCCCTGATCAGTAATGGGCGCGGAGCCCGAGTAGCCTGAGGCGGCCGTGGAACCCTTCGGGGGGCCGGCCTTCGAACCTCTGACCAGTAGTGGGTGTAGGGCCCACGCGATCTGAGGCGGCTGTTGAACCCTTCGGGGGGCCAGCCTTCGAACCCCTGATCAGTAAGGAGGCTCGGAGCCTAGTTCCTTCACGGGGAAGGATCCCTTTCGGGGTATCCCCCTTTCCCGGTCCCTGTTGCAAGAGATAGAGAAAGAGGAAAAAAAGGAAAAAGGATACGAAACCGAACGACGCGGCGTACCTTTTTTGGTGCGGTTGTTTTGGCGAAGGCGAAGCGTCGCCCGCTGCTCCTGCCAGAAGCGCCGCCTGTCCAGCCGCGGAGTTAATACGACGGGGCGAGTAGTTGGCGGGGCTGCCGTTGCGCGTGCGCGAGCCGTTCGAGGAACGGGTCACGGGCACGTTATCTTCACACCGTGAGAGGGGGTTCTCTCGCTGTCTCCGGATGGGACGTGAGCTTGGCTGACGGCGTGACCGCTGCTCCCGCGTGCCTGCCACCGTCATCACTGCCGGCCCACTTTTGACCGTGTTGACCGCTGCGTCAGGCTGGCGCTGCTGGGTCGCGCGCTGGGTCGCCTCGAGTCGCGGTATCGGTTCCGCAATCGAGGAGGTGCGGCGGTGGTGCAAGTGGTACAGTTGTTTGCATGTAGCATCCGGCGCGCCGGTCGCGCGACGCGTGGGCCTGGGCCTCCATGCTGGCGTGTCGGGAGTCGGAGAGGCGCGTCCACTTGGCGCGATTGCATGCCGCCTGCATGGCTGCCCGCCCCTTTCGCCCGTTGGTCAGGGCAAAAGTGGAGGGTCACTTGTAACCGCTGGGCGGTTGCGTGCGCCATGCGCGACGGTTTGGCTTCTTCTGCTCGGAGCCGGTCTGCATGACATGCGGGACCCAGCCCCCGCGCCGCAGGGGAGGGCTTTGGAGCGTGTTGGAGAAGACTCAGCCCGTGACGGTTGGGGGCGCAAGCAGGGAGAGTCGCCTTTAAAAGGAGGGCGACCCCTTTCATAAGGCGACCATGTCTTCTTCCTCCCTTATGCACTGTGTCTTTCCACCTTCCAAGCCCCCGAATGGGGGAAACCGCCGTCCTTTCGCCCCATCGTTGGAGGAACACAACTCTGTGGGAGTTGGTACCTTTCAGCCATCGTTCGGCTTCAAGGATTTTCATCACACAGCCCGGCTGTACCCCTCTACCGTCGGTCACCCAAGATGGTGACCTCCGGCTTGATGGTGGGGGAAAGCGAGCCGGGCTGCGGCCTCTGCCCCTCCCTCGGCCTCAAGGATTTTCGTCATCCAGGCCAAGATGGAGGATGAGGCGAGTCAGGGGGCTGCCTCCGTGGGGGTCGGTTGCCCTCTTCTTCCCCTGGCGTCTTGGGGCGAACGGCATCCTCCAGCTTCACGGAGACTTCCTCCAGCCATGCCGGGAGAGGCGGGTCGCCGTCACACAGTCAGGGCGCAGCGCCGCATCCTCCGTCCGGACGACGGTTGCGCCGCGCACCACGAGGGCAGTGCCCACGCTCTGGACGGTCCCGGCAAGGGCGAAGACCTGCCGGTGCGCTCCGAGGCGTCGGCGGACGGAGATGGCTTCTCTACCGATGAGATTGCCAACTCCGTCAGTAGCCCTGGGTCTCCGTCTCCCGACCTGAATGGCTGGCTCTCGTCCTCGGTGGGTGAGAGTCCTTCCGCCGTAGCACCCGCCCCAGAGCCGCTGCTGAAGCTGCTTCGTTACTCGGGGCGAGGGTAGTTATCGCTGTCGCCGAATCGGGCGGCGGTGGGCCACCCGTCGGCCCGCGATCGCTCCGCGGGCTCCCCAATCTTGTGGGGTTGTTCGCGCCCACGGAGACGGAACCGGAGTTCCGTTTGTAACGGCACTAGAATGCCGGTGTTTTTTGTTCATTTCGGCTTTCGGGGCCTGAACATGTATGTAATTACGACACGGAGCCGTGTTTTTTCCTCATTTTTGAGCACTAAGACTCGTCTGTTGACTATCTGAACCGCTTCACCAAGCATGAGTCACCCCGTGTCAAGGTGACGAGTGAGGTATCCGTATCCCGGAGGCGTAGGAGTCCCTCGGCTCGGTCGGCCTTGCTGTCCGAGGTTCCTCTAGCTTAGTTAAAGAGACCCCTCGGCCGCTCTTCGTCGAGCCGAGGCCAGGGGTAGCGATATCAGCATGAACAGAGGTGGAGTCGGCTCGAAAATGAAACCTGGTTGGCCGGAGCCTAGCCGGGTTGTCCGTTGGCCGGATCGACGTCGGAGCTGATCAGCCGAGGCTTCGAACCGGGCTGGCGCCCTCGGAAGATGGTTGGCCGAGGCCCCAGGGGTAACCGGCCGAGCCGCCTGCTCGGGCCGGATTCCCGGAGAAGTCCCTGGCGGCGATTGTTCGGGCGTGGTGATGACGTCGTCCTTCGGAGCGGAGACCCTCGGACCGCGTCGCCGTCCGAGGCTAGGTCGGGCCTCGCCGAAGGTGTCGCTGATGCCGAGGGTGTTGCTGCCCCCTTCCAGCGCCAAGACCCGAGCCTGCAGGATCAGATTGTCTTGTAGCGTGTGCCTTGTGCGGCCGTCGAGGCCAGAACGCACACCCTCGCTGTGTTGTAAAGCTGCGTCTCTTTTCCTCTTGTTTCGAGTATCTGGACTTTTTGTCGGTAACAGGGATGTTTGTGCGAGCGAGAGCTGCTTCTCACGGAAGGTGATGAGTGAGGTATCCGTATCTCAGAGGCGTGGGAGTCCCTCGGCTCGGTCGGCCTTGCCGCTTACGCGTACTTTCACCCGTCCATGAGGCCCTGTCACCGACTCGGTCGAGAAGGCTCGAAGGATCGCTTCGGCAGAAGGGCTTTCGAACGTAAAGACTTGTTCGATCCGCGGAGCCACTTTATCCGAACGCGAGTTACTTATCGCAGAAGGTGATGAGTGAGGTATCCGTATCCCGGAGGCGTAGGAGTCCCTCAGCTCGGTCAGCCTTGGCTGCTTACGTGTACTCCGTCATTTCCAGGACCCACTTTTCGAAGTAGTCAAAAAGCACGAAAGATATTCTGGTAGAAGAGATTTTTTTTTCGAGGAAAATTTTGACGCAGAGGGGGTTTCCCCCCCTTTTAGCCCCCGAGGGAGGGTCGGGCTTTGCCGAGGCGAGGCCGACCCTTCCTTGTTGACTAAACTTTGCGTGAGTGCGAGGTATATGAACAACTTGGAAACATCTTAAGGGTAGAAGCGACGTAGCTGTTGGATGTTCCATGCGTTGCCGTAGACCTCGCCTTGACTGTTGGCCAGCTTGTACGTTCCGGGCTTCAGGACTTTGGCGATGACGAATGGCCCTTCCCAGGGGGGCGTGAGCTTGTGCCTCCCTCGGGCGTCTTGCCGCAGACGAAGCACCAGGTCGCCCACCTGGAGGTCTCGGGGTCGGACCCCTCGGGCGTGGTAGCGTCGCAGGGACTGCTGATACCGCGCCGAGTGTAGTAAGGCCCTGTCCCGAGCCTCTTCCAGCTGGTCCAGCGAGTCTTCTCGGCTAGCTTGGTTGCTTTGATCGTCGTAGGCCCTCGTCCTCGGGGAGCCGTATTCCAGGTCAGTGGGCAAGACGGCCTCGGCCCCGTAGACCAGGAAGAACGGCGTGAAACTGAAAGGGAATTAGGCTTACACCTAGTCCCCAAATGATTTTGGTGGTTGAATTGCCCAACACAAAAAAAATTGGACTAACTAGTTTGCTCTAGTGCATAAGTTATACAGGTGCAAAAGGTTCACATAGCCAATAAAAAGATCAAGTTTTGGATTCAACTAAGGAGCAATGAAGCAACCGAAGGCGCCTCTGGTCTGGGGGCACCGGACTGTCCGGTGTACACCGGACAGTGTCCGGTGCGCCACGAGTGCACCAGAGGACTCCGACTTCAAACTCTTCGCCCTCGGGAATTCTCGGAAGCCGGCGCGCTATAATTCACCGGACTGTCCGGTGTGCACCGGACATGTCCGGTGCTCCAAGGAAGCGCGGTCTCCGGAACTCGCCAGCCTCGGGTTCGCGCGGCAGCCGCTCCGCTAAAATTCACCGGACTGTCCGGTGTGCACCGGACTGTCCGGTGTGCCAGCGGAGCAACGGCTATTTCGGCGCCAACGGCTCCCTGCGGCGCATTTAATGCGCGTTCTGCGCGCGCAGTCGTCAGGCGTGCCCATACCGGCGCACCGGACAATGAATAGTTGTTGTCCGGTGTGCACCGGACATCCAGGCGGGCCCAGAAGTCAGAAGCTCCAACGGTCAGAATCCAACGGCAGTGATGACGTGGCAGGGGCACCGGACTGTCCGGTGTGCACCGGACTGTCCGGTGCGCCATCGAACAGAAGCCTCCAGCCAACGGTCATGTTTGGTGGTTGGGGCTATAAATACCCCAACCACCCCACCATTCATTGCATCCAAGTTTTCCAACTTCCAACCACTTACAAGAGCTAGGCATTCAATTCTAGACACACCAAAGAGATCAAATCCTCTCCAATTCCACTCAAGCCTTTAGTGACTAGCGAGAGAGATCTGCCGTGTTCTTTTGAGCTCTTGCGCTTGGATCGCTTTCTTTCCTTCTCATTTGTTCTTGTGCTCAAATCTCAATTGTAACCAAGGCAAGAGGCACCAATTGTGTGGTGGCCCTTGCGGGGAAGTTTTGTTCCCGTTTGATTGAGAAGAAGAAAAGCTCACTCGGTCCGAGGGACCGTTTGAGAGAGGGAAGGGTTGAAAGAGACCCGGCCTTTGTGGCCTCCTCAACGGGGAGTAGGTTTGAGAGAACCGAACCTCGGTAAAACAAATCCGCGTGTCACACTATTCATTTGATTGCGATTTGTTTTGTGCCCTCTCTCGCGGACTCGTTTATATTTCTAACGCTAACCCGGTGTGTAGTTGTGATTATTTTTGTTTCGCCCTATTCACCCCCCCTCTAGGCGACTTTCAATTGGTATCAGAGCCCGGTGCTTCATTAGAGCCTAACCGCTCGAGGTGATGTCGGGAGATCACACCAAGAGGGAGATGGAGACCGGCGATAACAAGCCCACTACAAGCCAAGGGAGCACTTCATCGGAAGAGTCCCGCACCAAGAGAAGGGAGAAGAAGAAGAACTCCTCCAAGCGAAAGGAGAAAAGATCTTCCTCCTCTCACCACAAGGAGAAGAAGGAAAAATCTTCTTCTCACAAGCCGCATCGGAGTGGGGACAAGCACAAGAGGATGAGGAAGGTGGTCTACTACGAGACCGACACTTCATCGACATCCACCTCCGGCTCCGACGCGGCATCCGTCACTTCTAAACGCCAAGAGCGTAAGAAGTATAGTAAGATTCCCCTACGCTACCCTCGCATTCCTAAACATACACCTTTACTTTCCGTCCCATTAGGCAAACCACCAACTTTTAATGGTGAAGATTATGCTATGTGGAGTAATTTAATGCGATTTCATCTAACCTCTCTCCACAAAAGTATATGGGATGTTGTTGAGTATGGTGTACAGGTACCATCTGTAGGGGATGAGGACTACGACACGGACGAAGTGGCCCAAATCGAGCACTTCAACTCCCAAGCCGCAACCATTCTCCTTGCCTCACTAAGCAAGGAGGAATACAACAAAGTACAAGGGTTGAAGAACGCAAAGGAGATTTGGGACCTACTCAAGACGGCGCACGAGGGTGATGAACTCACCAAGATCACCAAGCGGGAAACGATCGAGGGGGAGCTCGGTCGCTTCCGTCTTCGCCAAGGGGAGGAGCCTCAAGATATGTACAACCGGCTCAAGACCTTGGTGAACCAAGTGCGCAACCTCGGGAGCGCAAAGTGGGATGACCACGAGGTGGTTAAGGTTATTCTAAGAGCTCTTATTTTCCTTAACCCCACACAAGTTCAATTAATTCGTGGTAATCCTAGATATCCACTAATGACCCTCGAGGAAGTTATTGGGAATTTTGTAAGCTTTGAATGCATGATTAAGGGCTCGAAGAAGATCAACGAGCTTGACGAGCCTTCCACATCCGAGGCGCAACCAGTGGCCTTCAAGGCCACGGAAGAGAAGAAGGAGGAGTCTACACCAAGTAGACAACCGATTGACGCCTCCAAGCTCGACAATGAGGAGATGGCCCTAATCATCAAAAGCTTTCGGCAAATCCTCAAGCAACGGAAGGGGAAGGATTACAAATCCCGTTCCAAGAAGGTTTGCTACAAGTGTGGTAAGCCCGGTCACTTTATTGCAAAATGTCCTATGTCTAGTGACAGTGACAGGGGCGACGACAAGAAGGGAAGAAGAAAGGAGAAGAAGAAGTATTACAAGAAGAAGGGCGGCGATGCCCATGTTTGTCGGGAGTGGGACTCCGACGAAAGCTCAAGCGACTCCTCCGACGACGAGGACGCCGCCAACATCGCCGTCACCAAAGGCCTTCTCTTCCCCAACGTCGGCCACAAGTGTCTCATGGCCAAGGATGGCAAAAAGAAGGTAAAATCAAAGTCCTCCACTAAATATGAAACATCTAGTGATGAAGATGATGATAAAAATGAGGAGGATAACTTGCGCATTCTTTTTGCTAACCTCAACATGCAACAAAAAGAAAAATTAAATGAATTGATTAGTGCTATACATGAGAAGGATGATCTCTTGGATTCTCAAGAGGACTTCCTTATTAAAGAAAATAAGAAGCATGTTAAGGTTAAAAATGCTTATGCTCTAGAAATGGAAAAATGTGAAAAATTGTCTAGTGAGCTAAGTACCTGCCATGAGACTATAGACAACCTTAGAAATAAAAATGCTAATTTGTTAGCTAAGGTTGATTCTCATATTTGCAATGTTTCAATTCCAAATCCTAGAGATGATAATGATGATTTGCTTGCTAGGATTGAAGAATTGAACATTTCTCTTGCTAGCCTTAGAAATGAGAATGAGAAATTAATTGCTAAGGCAAAGAATTTTGATGTTTGCAATGCTACTATTTCCGACCTTAGAACTAAAAATGATTTGTTGCATGCTAAGGTCATTGAATTAAAATCTTGCAAACCTTCTACATCTACTGAGCATGTTTCCATTTGTACTAGATGTAGAGATATTAATGTTGATGCTATCCATGATCACCTAGCCTTAATTAAAAAACAAAATGATCACATAGCACAACTTAACGCTAAGATCAGTGAGCATGACTTAGAAAATGAAAAATTTAAATTTGCTAGAAGCATGCTCTATAATGGGAGACGCCCTGGCATTAAGGACGGCATTGGCTTCCAAAAGGGAGACAATGTCAAAATTAATGCCCCTCCAAAGAACTTGTCTAACTTTGTTAAGGGCAAGGCTCCCATGCCTCAGGATAACGAGGGTTACATTTTGTACCCTGCCGGCTATCCTGAGAGCAAGATTAGGAAAATTCATTCTAGGAAGTCTCACTCTGGCCCTAATCATGCTTTCATGTATAAGGGTGAGACATCTAGATCTAGGCAACCAACCCATGCCAAGTTGCCTAGAAAGAAAACTACTAATGCATCAAATGATCATAGCATTTCATTTAAGACTTTTGATGCATCTTATGTTTTAACTAACAAATCCGGCAAGGTAGTTGCCAAAATTGTTGGGGGCAAACACAAGGGCTCCAAGACTTGTGTTTGGGTACCCAAAGTTCTTGTTTCTAATGCCAAAGGACCCAAAACCGTTTGGGTACCTAAAATCAAGAACTAAACTTGTTTTGTAGGTTTATGCATCCGGGGGCTCAAGTTGGATACTCGACAGCGGGTGCACAAACCACATGACAGGGGAGAAAAAGATGTTCTCCTCATATGAGAAAAACCAAGATCCCCAACGAGCTATCACATTCGGGGATGGAAATCAAGGTTTGGTCAAAGGATTGGGTAAAATAGCTATATCACCTGACCATACTATTTCCAATGTTTTTCTTGTAGATTCTTTAGATTACAATTTGCTTTCCGTATCCCAATTATGTCAAATGGGCTACAACTGTCTTTTTACTGATATAGGTGTTACTATCTTTAGAAGAAGTGATGATTCAATAGCATTCAAGGGAGTGTTAGAGGGTCAGCTATACTTGGTAGATTTTGATAGAGCTGAACTCGACACTTGCTTGATTGCTAAGACTAACTTGGGTTGGCTTTGGCACCGCCGACTAGCCCATGTTGGAATGAAGAATCTTCATAAGCTTCTAAAGGGGGAACACATTTTAGGACTAACAAATGTTCATTTTGAGAAAGACAGGATTTGTAGCGCATGTCAAGCCGGGAAGCAAGTTGGCACTCATCATCCACACAAAAACATCATGACTACCGACAGGCCACTGGAGCTCCTACACATGGATTTATTCGGCCCGATCGCTTACATAAGCATCGGCGGTAGTAAGTATTGTCTTGTAATTGTGGATGATTATTCTCGCTTCACTTGGGTGTTCTTTTTGCAGGACAAATCTCATACCCAAGAAACCTTAAAAGGATTCTTGAGACGGGCTCAAAATGAGTTCGGCTTAAGGATCAAGAAAATTAGAAGCGACAATGGGACGGAGTTCAAGAACTCTCAAATTGAAGGCTTCCTTGAGGAGGAGGGCATCAAGCATGAGTTCTCTTCTCCCTACACTCCACAACAAAATGGTGTAGTGGAGAGGAAGAATCGAACTCTATTGGACATAGCAAGAACCATGCTTGATGAGTACAAGACACCGGATCGGTTTTGGGCCGAGGCGGTCAACACCGCCTGCTACGCCATCAACCGGTTATATCTTCACCGAATCCTCAAGAAGACATCCTATGAACTCCTAACCGGTAAAAAGCCAAATATTTCATATTTTAGAGTTTTTGGTAGCAAATGCTTTATTCTTGTTAAGAGAGGTAGAAAATCTAAATTTGCTCCTAAAACTGTAGAAGGCTTTTTACTAGGATATGACTCAAACACAAGGGCATATAGAGTCTTTAACAAGTCATCGGGACTTGTTGAAGTTTCTTGTGACGTTGTGTTTGATGAGACTAACGGCTCTCAAGTAGAGCAAGTTGATCTTGATGAGATAGGTGAAGAACAGGCTCCATGCATAGCGCTAAGGAACATGTCCATTGGGGATGTGTGTCCTAAGGAAACCGAAGAGCCTCCACATGCACAAGATCAACCATCCTCCTCAACGCAAGCATCTCCACCAACTCAAATTGAGGATGAGGCTCAAGATGTTGAACAAGAAGATCAAGAAGATGAGCCACCTCAAAATGACGGCAACGATCAAGGGGGAGATGCAAATGATGAAGACAAGGAGGATGAACAACCCAGGCCGCCACACCCAAGAGTCCACCAAGCAATACAACGAGATCACCCCGTCGACACCATCCTCGGCGACATTCATAAGGGGGTAACCACTTGATCTCGTGTTGCACATTTTTGTGAACATTACTCTTTTGTTTCCTCTATTGAGCCACACAGGGTAGAGGAAGCGCTTCAAGATTCGGATTGGGTGATGGCAATGCAAGAGGAGCTCAACAATTTCACAAGGAACGAGGTATGGCACTTAGTTCCACGTCCTAATCAAAATGTTGTAGGAACCAAGTGGGTCTTCCGCAACAAGCAAGACGAGCATGGTGTGGTGACAAGGAACAAAGCTCGACTCGTGGCCAAAGGGTATTCACAAGTCGAAGGTTTGGATTTTGGTGAAACCTATGCACCCGTAGCTAGGCTTGAGTCAATTCGTATATTATTGGCCTATGCTACTTACCATGGCTTCAAGCTTTATCAAATGGACGTGAAGAGTGCCTTCCTCAATGGACCAATCAAGGAGGAGGTCTATGTTGAGCAACCTCCCGGCTTTGAAGACAGTGAGTACCCTAACCATGTTTATAGGCTCTCTAAGGCGCTTTATGGGCTCAAGCAGGCCCCAAGAGCATGGTATGAATGCCTTAGAGATTTCCTTATTGCAAATGGCTTCAAAGTCGGCAAAGCTGATCCTACTTTATTCACCAAAACACTTGATAATGATTTGTTTGTATGCCAAATTTATGTTGATGATATTATATTTGGGTCTACTAACAAATCTACATGTGAAGAATTTAGTAGGATCATGACACAAAAATTCGAGATGTCTATGATGGGGGAGTTGAAGTATTTTCTAGGATTCCAAGTCAAGCAACTCCAAGAGGGCACCTTCATTAGCCAAACGAAGTATACTCAAGACATTCTAAGCAAGTTTTGAATGAAGGATGCCAAGCCCATCAAGACACCCATGGGAACTAATGGGCATCTCGATCTCGACACGGGAGGTAAGTCAGTGGATCAAAAGGTATACCGGTCGATGATTGGTTCATTGCTTTACTTATGTGCATCTCGACCAGACATTATGCTTTCCGTTTGCATGTGTGCAAGATTCCAAGCCGACCCTAAGGAATCACACCTTACGGCCGTGAAACGAATCTTGAGATATTTGGCTTATACTCCTAAGTTTGGGCTTTGGTACCCTCGGGGATCCACTTTTGATTTGATTGGTTTTTCGGATGCCGATTGGGCGGGGTGTAGGATTAACAGGAAGAGCACATCGGGGACTTGCCAGTTCTTGGGAAGATCCTTGGTGTCATGGGCTTCAAAGAAGCAAAATTCGGTCGCTCTTTCTACCGCCGAAGCCGAGTATATTGCCGCAGGCCACTGTTGCGCGCAATTGCTTTGGATGAGGCAAACCCTGCGGGACTATGGTTACAAATTAACCAAAGTCCCTTTGCTATGTGACAATGAGAGTGCAATCAAAATGGCCGACAATCCCGTTGAGCATAGCCGCACTAAGCACATAGCCATTCGGTATCATTTTCTTCGGGATCACCAACAAAAGGGGGATATCGAGATTTCTTACATTAACACTAAAGATCAATTAGCCGATATCTTTACCAAACCTCTTGATGAACAATCTTTTACCCGACTTAGGCATGAGCTTAATATTCTTGATTCTAGGAATTTCTTTTGCTAAAACATGCACACATAGCTCATAATAATACCTTTGATCATGTCTCTTTTATATATGCTATGACTAATGTGTTTTCAAGTGTATTTCAAACCAAGTCATAGGTATATTGAAAGGGAATGGAGTCTTCGGCGAAGACAAGGCTTCCACTCCACTCTACTACTCATCCTTCGCCGTCGCTCCGCTTTACTCTCCATCTTTGGTATAATCTTCACTCATTCATTTCATGACCAAAGGGGGAGAAAGTACTTCATTGGGCTCTAATGATTCCGTTTTTGGCGATTCATGCCAAAGGGGGAGAAAATATGAGCCCAAAGCAAAAGGACCGCACCACCACCTAATTTTATAAATTTGATGATTTTAAATTGGTAAATTTCAAAATTGGTATCTCTTTATGTTCTAAAGGGGGAGCAACTAGTATTTTCAAAATTGATGTCTTAAAACCCTCTTGAACACTAAGAGGAGACCTTATTTGAGGGGGAGTTTTGTTTAGTCAAAGGAAAAGCATTTGGACAAAGGAAGAAAATTTCAAATCTTGAAAATACTTTGCAAATCTTATTCATTTACCTTTGACTATCTTGCAAAAGGACTTTGAAAAGAATTTACGAAAGAATTTGCAAAAACAAAACTCTTGGTGTAAATGTGGTCCAATATGTCAAAAACAAAGAAACAATCCATGCGCATCATACAAGTATTTATATTAGCTCAAATCCAAGCAACCTTTGCACTTACACTATACAAACTAGTTCAATTATGCACTTCTATATTTGCTTTGGTTTGTGTTGGCATCAATCACCAAAAAGGGGGAGATTGAAAGGGAATTAGGCTTACACCTAGTCCCCAAATGATTTTGGTGGTTGAATTGCCCAACACAAAAAAAATTGGACTAACTAGTTTGCTCTAGTGCATAAGTTATACAGGTGCAAAAGGTTCACACTTAGCCAATAAAAAGATCAAGTTTTGGATTCAACTAAGGAGCAATGAAGCAACCGAAGGCGCCTCTGGTCTGGGGGCACCGGACTGTCCGGTGTACACCGGACAGTGTCCGGTGCGCCACGAGTGCACCAGAGGACTCCGACTTCAAACTCTTCGCCCTCGGGAATTCTCGGAAGCCGGCGCGCTATAATTCACCGGACTGTCCGGTGTGCACCGGACATGTCCGGTGCTCCAAGGAAGCGCGGTCTCCGGAACTCGCCAGCCTCGGGTTCGCGCGGCAGCCGCTCCGCTAAAATTCACCGGATTGTCCGGTGTGCACCGGACTGTCCGGTGTGCCAGCGGAGCAACGGCTATTTCGGCGCCAACGGCTCCCTGCGGCGCATTTAATGCGCGTTCTGCGCGCGCAGTCGTCAGACGTGCCCATACCGGCGCACCGGACAATGAATAGTTGTTGTCCGGTGTGCACCGGACATCCAGGCGGGCCCAGAAGTCAGAAGCTCCAACGGTCAGAATCCAACGGCAGTGATGACGTGGCAGGGGCACCGGACTGTCCGGTGTGCACCGGACTGTCCGGTGCGCCATCGAACAGAAGCCTCCAGCCAACGGTCATGTTTGGTGGTTGGGGCTATAAATACCCCAACCACCCCACCATTCATTGCATCCAAGTTTTCCAACTTCCAACCACTTACAAGAGCTAGGCATTCAATTCTAGACACACCAAAGAGATCAAATCCTCTCCAATTCCACTCAAGCCTTTAGTGACTAGCGAGAGAGATCTGCCGTGTTCTTTTGAGCTCTTGCGCTTGGATCGCTTTCTTTCCTTCTCATTTGTTCTTGTGCTCAAATCTCAATTGTAACCAAGGCAAGAGGCACCAATTGTGTGGTGGCCCTTGCGGGGAAGTTTTGTTCCCGTTTGATTGAGAAGAAGAAAAGCTCACTCGGTCCGAGGGACCGTTTGAGAGAGGGAAGGGTTGAAAGAGACCCGGCCTTTGTGGCCTCCTCAACGGGGAGTAGGTTTGAGAGAACCGAACCTCGGTAAAACAAATCCGCGTGTCACACTCTTCATTTGATTGCGATTTGTTTTGTGCCCTCTCTCGCGGACTCGTTTATATTTCTAACGCTAACCCGGTGTGTAGTTGTGATTATTTTTGTTTCGCCCTATTCACCCCCCTCTAGGCGACTTTCAGAAACCCGTGGCTCGGCTCGGCGTTGTCCTCAGGCTCCAGACCACCGAGAGGAGTTCCTTCATCCATCGCTTGCCGAACTTGTTGAGGTCGTTGTAAATCCGAGGCTTGAGCCCTTGTAGAATCATGCCGTTGGCACGCTCTACTTGCCCATTCGACGTGGGATGAGCTACGGCAGCCCAGTCCACCCGGATGTGGTGATCCTCGCAAAAATCCAAGAATTTTCTGCCGGTGAACTGGGTGCCGTTGTTGGTGATGATGGAGTTTGGGACCCCGAAGCGATGGATGATGTTGGTGAAGAACGCCACCGCCTGCTCGGACCTGATGCTGTTTAGGGGTCGGACCTCGATCCACTTGGAGAATTTGTCGACGGCGACCAGCAGGTGCGTGTAGCCCCCGGGCGCCTTCTGCAGAGGGCCGACGAGGTCCAGACCCCACACAGCGAAGGGCCAGGTGATGGGTATCGTCTGCAGAGCCTGAGCGGGCAGGTGGGTCTGCTTCGCATAGAATTGACACCCTTCGCAGGTGCGGACGATTCTAGTGGCGTCAGCCACCGCCGTTGGCCAGTAGAAGCCTTGCCGGAAAGCGTTCCCGACGAGGGCTCGAGGTGCTGCGTGATGGCCGCAAGCCCCCGAGTGTATCTCTTGCAGGAGTTCCTGACCTTCGGCGATGGAGATGCATCGCTGGAGGATGCCCGAGGGGCTGCGGTGGTAGAGCTCCTTCTCATCGCCCAGCAAGACGAACGACTTGGTGCGTCGCGCTACCCGCCGAGCCTCGACTTGGTCGAGGGGTAGCTCTCCTTGGCGGAGATATTGCAAGTACGGGGTTTGCCAATCTCGATCAGGCGTGACCCCGCTCCGCTCCTCCTCGATGCGCAGCGCCTCGCCCTCGAGAGCCGAGGGTTCCTCGGGCTGAACCGAGGACGCCTCGGGCTGGGCCGAGGGTGCCTCGGACTGGGCCGAGGACGCCTCGGGCTCGGGCGTGTCGTTGATCTTAACGGAGGGTTGGTGCAGATCCCGGGAGAAGACGTCCGGGGGAACCGTCGTTCGCCCCGAGGCTATCTTCGCCAGCTCGTCCGCAGTCTCGTTGTAGCGCCGGGCGATGTGGTTAAGCTCGAGCCCGTAGAACTTGTCTTCCAGGCGCCGAACCTCATCGCAGTAGGCCTCCATCTTCGGGTCGCGGCAGTGGGAGTTCTTCATGACCTGGTCGATGACGAGCTGCGAGTCGCCGCGAGCGTCGAGGCGTCGGACCCTAGCTCGATGGCGATTCGCAATCCGTTGATCAGAGCTTCGTACTCAGCCACATTGTTGGACACCGGGAAATGGAGGCGCAGCACGTAGCGCAGGTGTTTTCCAAGGGGCGAGACGAAGAGCAGGCCTGCGCCGGCTCCCGTCTTCATCAGCGACCCGTCGAAAAACATGGTCCAGAGCTCCGGTTGGATTGGAGCCGTTGGCAACTGGGTGTCGACCCATTCGGCTACGAAGTCCACCAATACCTGGGACTTGATGGCCTTCCGAGGGGCGAACGAGATTGTCTCGCCCATGATTTCCACCGCCCATTTTGCGATCCTGCCCGAGGCCTCTCGGCACTAGATGATCTCCCCCAGGGGGAAGGATGATACCACAGTTACCGGATGAGACTCGAAGTAATGTCGCAACTTTCGCCTCGTCAGGATCACTGCATACAGTAGCTTCTGAACTTGTGGGTAACGGATCTTGGTTTCGGACAGCACCTCGCTGACGAAGTAAACTGGCCTCTGAACGGGCAATGCATGCCCCTCTTCTTGCCTTTCGACCACAATCGCGGCGCTAACCACCTGAGTGGTCGCGGCGACGTAGACCAAGAGGGCTTCTGCATTAGCTGGGGGTACCAAGATAGGCGCCTTGGTGAGGAGCGCCTTCAGGTTCCCGAGAGCTTCCTCGGCCTCAGGGGTCCAAGTGAAGCATTCGGCCTTCCTTAAAAGGCGGTACAGAGGCAGGCCTCTTTCGCCGAGGCGTGAGATGAAACGGCTCAAGGCCGCGAGACATCCCATGACCCTCTGTACACCTTTTAAGTCCTTGATGGGCCCCATGCTGGTGATGGCTACGATCTTCTCCGGGTTGGCTTCGATGCCTCGCTCGGAGACGATGAACCCCAGGAGCATGCCTCGGGGCACCCCGAAGACACACTTCTCGGGATTGAGCTTAACGTCCTTTGCCTTGAGACACCGGAATGTCACTTCAAGGTCGGAGAGGAGGTCGGAGGCTTTCCTTGTCTTGACTACGATGTCATCGACGTAGGCCTCGACCGTGCGACCGATGTGTTCGCCGAACACATGGTTCATGCACCGCTGGTACGTTGCACCCACGTTCCTCAAACCGAACGGCATTGTGACATAGCAGTACATGCCGAAGGGCGTGATGAAAGAAGTCGCGAGCTGGTCGGACTCTTTCATCTTGATTTGATGATACCCTGAGTAGGCATCGAGGAAAGACAGGGTTTCGCACCCAGCAGTGGAATCCACGATTTGATCGATGCGAGGTAGAGGGTAGGGAACCTTCGAACATGCTTTGTTGAGACCAGTGTAGTCTACACACATCCGCCATTTCCCCCCTTTCTTTCTCACAAGCACAGGGTTGGCAAGCCATTCGGGATGGAATACCTCTTTGATGAACCCTGCTGCCATTAGCTTGTGGATCTCCTCGCCTATCACCCTGCGCTTTTCCTCGTCGAATCGGCGCAGAGGCTGCCTGACCGGTCGGGCTCCGGCCCGAATATCCAGCGAGTGCTCGGCGACATCCCTCGGTATGTCGGGCATGTCCGAGGGACTCCACGCAAAGACGTCGGCGTTTATGCGGAGAAAGTCGACGAGCACTGCTTCCTATTTGGGGTCGAGCCCGGAACCGATCCGGATCTGCTTGGAGGTGTCGCCACTGGGGTCGAGAGGGACGGCCTTAACCGTCTCCGCGGGCTCGAAATTGCCAGCGTGTCGCTTCACGTCTGGCACCTCTCGGGAGAGGTTTTCCAGGTCGGCGATGAGGGCCTCAGACTCGGCGAGGGCCTCGGCGTACTCCACGCACTCCACGTCGCATTCGAACGCGTGTTTGTACGTGGGGCCGACGGTGATGACCCCGTTGGGGCCCGGCATCTTGAGCTTCAGGTAGGTGTAGTTGGGGATGGCCATGAACTTCGCGTAGCATGGCCTCCCCAATACCGCGTGGTAGGTTCCTCGGAACCCGACCACCTCGAACGTCAAAGTCTCCCTTCGGAAGTTGGAGGGTGTTCCGAAGCAGACAGGAAGGTCGAGCCGTCCGAGGGGTTGGACGCGCTTCCCAGGAATGATCTCGTGGAAGGGCGCAGCGCCTGCTCGGACGAAGGACAGATCGACGCGCAGAAGCCTGAGGGTCTCGGCGTAGATGATGTTGAGGCAGCTGCCCCCATCCATCAGGACCTTGGTGAGCCTGACGTCGCCGATGATGGGGTCGACGACGAGCGGGTACTTCCCCGGGCTCGGCACGTGGTCGGGGTGGTCAGCTTGGTCGAAGGTGATGGGCTTGTCGGACCAGTCTAGGTAGACTGGCGCCGCCTCCTTCACCGAGCAGACCTCCCGACGCTCTCGCTTGCGATGCCGAGCCGAGGCATTCGCCGCATGCCCTCCGTAGATCATGAAGCAGTCGCGGACCTCGGGGAACTCTCCTGCTTGGTGATCTTCCTTTTTGTCGTCGTCGTGGGCCCTGCCACCCTCTGCGGGTGGCCCGGCCTTGTGGAAGTGGCGCCGAAGCATGACGCACTCCTCGAGGGTGTGCTTGACGGGCCCCTGATGGTAAGGGCACAGCTCCTTGAGCATCTTGTCGAAAAGGTTAGCACCTCCGGGGGGCTTCCGAGGGTTCTTGTACTCGGCGGCGGCGACAAGGTCCGCGTCGGCAGCGTCGCGTTTCGCTTGCGACTTCTTCCTGCCTTTCTTCTTGGCGTCGCGCGGAGTAGACGCCTCGGGAGCCTCTTCCGATGGGCGGCCCCGGGGCTGCTTGTCCTTTCGGAAGATGGCCTCGACCGCCTCCTGGCCAGAGGCGAACTTGGTGGCGATGTCCATCAGCTCGCTCGCCCTGGTGGGGGTCTTGCGACCCAACTTGCTCACTAGGTCACGGCAAGTGGTGCCGGCAAGGAACGCGCCGATGACATCTGAGTCGGTGATGTTGGGCAGCTCGGTGCGCTGCTTCGAGAATCGCCGGATGTAGTCCCGAAGAGACTCTCCTGGCTGTTGCCGGCAGCTTCAGAGGTCCCAGGAGTTCCCGGGGCGCACGTACGTGCCCTGGAAGTTGCCGGCGAAGGCTTGGACCAAATCCTCCCAGTTGGAGATCTGCCCCGGAGGCAGGTGCTCCAACCAGGCGCGAGCAGTGTCGGAGAGGAATAGGGGGAGGTTGCGGATGATGAGGTTGTCGTCGTCCGCTCCACCCAGTTGACAGGCCAGGCGGTAGTCCGCGAGCCACAATTCCGGTCTCGTTTCCCCCGAGTACTTTGTGATAGTAGTCGGGGGTCGGAATCGGGCCGGAAACGGCGCCCGCCGGATGGCCCGGCTGAAGGCCTGCGGACCGGGTGGTTCGGGCGAGGGACTCCGATCCTCCCCGCTGTCGTAGCGTCCCCCACGCCTGGGGTGATAGCCTCGGCGCACCCTTTCGTCGAGGCGGGTCCGACGGTCGCGACGATGGTGCTCGTTGCCGAGGTGGCCCGGGGCCGCAGGCGCGGTGTTGCGCGTGCGCCCGGTGTAGACCGAGGCTTCCCGCATGAATCGGGAAGTCGCGGCATGAGGTTCCGAGGGGTACCCCTGCCTTCGGGAGGCAGAGCTCTCGGCCCGCCGGGCCGCAGCGCCTTCCAGGAGATTCTTGAGCTCTCCCTGGATTCGCCGACCCTCGGTGGTTGATGGCTCCGGCATCGCGCGGAGGAGCATCGCTGCGGCTGCCAGGTTCTGACCGATCCCGCTGGATGCGGGTGGCGGCCTATCCCTGGCATCGTTGGCGACGCGGTGCTGGAAACCCTGGGGCAGGTGACGTATTTCTCCGGCCGGGGGCTGGCCCGCCCATACCTGCCCGACGTCCCGGCGGATCGACTCGAGCGCTCCTGCTCCCTCGTCGAGCCTGGCCTGCGCTCCGTGGACTTGCTCGAGCTGTGGGTCGTGACCCCCCGCCGGAACGGGGACCACAACTAGCTCCCGCGGGATGTCGGCGCGAGGCACTGGCCTAGGGAGATCGCCATCCTCCGGCATGCCGAGACGGTTGCCTTCGGAGGGATCCCCTAGCTCGACGTGGAAACATTCGCGGCTCGGGCCGCAGTCCTTGTCGTCAAGGCTGCGGCTGCTGTCGGAACAGTCGGAGAGGCAGTAGTCACATGCGGTCATGAAGTCCCGTATGGCACTGGGGTTGCCAGATCCAGAGAAATCCCAGCAGATGCTGGGATCGTCATCTTCCTCGGACCCAGAGGGCCCGTAGGTCGAGACGTCCGTCAATCGGTCCCAAGGCAACCGCACACGAAACCCCAGAGGGGTTGCACTCGCCTCAACGTGAGCGCCCGCCAAAGCGAGGTCGCTAGGCGGGTTGAGGTCGAGTCGAAAGGACGTAGGATGGGAATCAGTCGGTACCTTTTGGTCGATGAGGAGCGACGTAGTCACATCAGGGACTGATTGCGCCGTCGTCTTGGGTACGAGGGCGACGTCCTGCAGGCCCTCCGCGAGCGTGCTGGCGTCGTCCACTTGCTCGGGATTGGCGTGTCGCGGGGGGACGGCGCTCGCCTTCGTCTCAAACGCGAGGTCGACGCCCGACGCGTCCTCCGTTGGGGCGCTGGGGATGTCGATTCGCTCGACAGCCGACGGAGCGCAGCCTCCCGCCCGGCCTTGGTTGCCCCGCCTCCTCCTCCGATGGCGAGGGAGAGGACGGGGCGAGCTCGAATGTTGTTCTTCCACCACGCGGGGAAGACGTCGTCGATTCCGCCGCCGGCGGGCGGGCTGTCGGCCGCCATTGTCGTCGTCGCGCGGCGGTGGAAGGAGTATCATGTCGTAGATGCCGTCGAGAGACATGAACTCGAGACTCCCGAAACGGAGCACCGTCCCGGGTTGGAGAGGTCGTTGGAGACTGCCCATCTGGAGCTTGACGGGAAACTGCTCGTCAACACGCAGCAGGCCCCTACCTGGCGCGCCAACTATCGGCGTTTCGAGACCGGGGGGTCCCTAAGCCGACGAGTGAGTGTGCCGCGTGCCCTAGCCCAGATGGGTCGAGCGCGTGGGCGAGCGCGAAGGGGGAAAGCGAGGTGGCCGGAGCCGAGTCGTGAGGGAGGTGGAGATCCCGCGGCCTTCGTGTTCGTCCCACGCCCAGGTCGGGTGCGCTTGCAGTAGGGGGTTACAAGCGTCCACGCGGGTGAGGGAAGCGAGCGGCCCCAAGAGAGCGCCTGCCCCGTCCTCGTTCCCGCGCGGCCAACCTTCTCTAAGAAGGCCCTGGTCCTTCCTTTTATAGGCGTAAGGAGAGGATCCAGGTGTACAATGGGGGTGCAGCAGAGTGCTACGTGTCTAGCGGGGGAGAGCTAGCGCCCTAAGTACATGCCAAGGTGGCAGCCGAAGAGATCTTGGCACCCAGCTGGTGTGGTGTCGTGGCTGTCGGTGGAGCAACGGAGCCTGACGGAGGGACAACTGTCGGAGCGGTTGGGCCCTTGCTGACGTCCCCCTGCATCCGTAAGGGAGCTGAGAGCCGCCGTCGTCATGGGTCTAGCGGGGCGCCATCATTGCCTATCTGGCGGAGCTAGCCAGATGGGACGCCGGTCTTGTTCCCTGCGGCCCGAGTCGGCTCGGGGTAGGGTGATGATGGCGCTTCCTGTTGACGTGGCGGACTTGTGTCCTAGGTCGGGCGACGTGGAGGCTCCTCCGAAGCCGAGGTCGAGTCTGTCCTGCATGGCCGAGGCCGAGCCCGAGCTCCTGGGTCGGGCGAGGCGGAGGTCGTTCGGCAGAGGCCAGGGCGGAGTCCGACCCCTGGGGTCGGGCGAAGCGGAGTTCGTCGTCTTCCGGGGCCTAGCCCGAGTCCGAGCCCTGGGTCGGGCGGAGCGGAGTTCGCCGTCTTCCGGGGCCTTAGCTCGAGTCCGAGCCCTGGGTCGGGCGGAGCGGAGTTCGCCGTCTTCCGGGGCCTTAGCCCGAGTCCGAGCCCTGGGTCGGGCGGAGCTTCCTATGGCGCCTTTGGCAAGGCCTGACTGCCTGTCAGTCTCACTCTGTCAAGTGGCACTGCAGTCGGAATGGCGCAGGCGGCGCTGTCCTTCTGTCAGACCGGTCAGTGGAGCGGCGAAGTGACGGCGGTCACTTCGGCTCTGCCGGGGGGCGCGTGTCAGGATAAAGGTGTCAGGCTACCTTTGCGTTAAATGCCCCTGCGACTCAGTCGGTCGGCGCGGCGATTTAGTCAGGGTTGCTTCTTAGCGAAGGCAAGGCCTCGGGCGAGCCGGAGATGCGTCTGCCGTTAAAAGGGGGCCTCGGGCGAGACGGAAACATCTCGGGGTCGGCTGCCCTTGCCCGAGGCTAGGCTCGGGCGAGGCGTGATCGAGTCGCTCGTATGGACCGATCCCTGACTTAATCGCACCGATCAGGCCTCTGCAGCTTTATGCTGATGGGGGTTACCAGCTGAGAATTAGGCGTCTTGAGGGTACCCCTAATTATGGTCCCCGACAAATGTGTTCTGACGACAAATCCAATCGGCCATTAACGAGGGACGATTGAAATTTCAGGAGGACACGGAGCCCTTCCCAATGAATGTGATCGACTTTAATGGCAAAAAGGTCCTAATTCGGCCTAACACAGCCGATAAGGGCAAAGACAAAGAAGTCATCATCGGCAACGCACGAGAGGCCGATGGAAACAACAAAATTTCTTGCAGGAAAGTGATGGCCGAGAAGACTCCTGATGGAGGGGAGACACTGAAGGTAACCATCACAAACTCCAGCACTGGGGGGCAAGCACAGACAAGGGGATATGCGCGAGAACCCATACTACGCATCGCGGACGGTCCGGTGTCTAGGCGCGGACGGTCCGTAACATCACCGGACGGTCCGAAGCGTTTCGGCGGACGGTCCGACAACGTCGAAGAGCCGCGACGACCACGTACCTTCAAACCACGACGACCAGAAATAGGTACGTGGAAAACTAACACGTTCAAGGCAACTGGTCGGTTGGTAAAATCTAGCCCGACCTTTGATCAATTATTGTCTAAATATGTGAAAAAGAAGGCTGGCCCCAGCGACCGGCCACCAAAGGGACCTCGCTTACCCACCCAGGTGCGACGGCAGGTTAGGCCGATTGGACCACCACACCAATCGGAAAGGACGGGAGGTCATAATGTTCAATTAAGACCTAACGTACCTGCATGGACACCTCCACCACCATATCCACCTATGCCATATTCATACACATACATACCTCCACCATACGTCCCAAATCAAATGTGGGGCATGCCACCATACCCATTTGGGATGCCACAGTACCCCGCTTGGGGGGCACCCCAAACATCTGTATTCAATAGGTTGACACCTCCAGTACAAGACCGATTGAGAGCCCCTCAATCTGGTCCACGAGCACAGACCCAGCAAGATTGCCAAACAATTCGGCCCCAAAGGCTGACTAATCCAGCAGGGGGGCATACAGCTACAACCTCCAACAGTACAAAAAAGGGAGACATCATTAAAATAGGAACGACAGATGTCGTCGTACAACAAAATAACGAAGGGCCGATGATTTTTGGTGAATCGGCCAACACAAACAAAAAAGAAAGTACGACTGTCAATAAAATAGCCGATCCAAAATACTCCATGCCCCGATGGTGCCCATCGGGATTGACACGATCGCAAAAGCGAAAATTACAACGCCTTAGAGCAAAGGAGAATCAGGAGAAGGAGGCGGAAAAAATATTCAATGACACACGTCCGCAGTATCCGCCACCACAAAAGAGATGGAGACCAAAGGCCGTTGAGGAAAATCAAACGGCCATAAAGACAGAAAATAAAACAGCAACTGTGCAGCTCTTTGCAGGTATAGCAGACAGTCCGGCTATAAAGACCAGACCAACCGTGCAGGGCGCGGACCGTCCGACCCCTGAGGCCGACTCATCCGCAATAAACCATGACACCTGCAACGACGTGCCGACACCCATGGAGGAAGATGACCTGCAAGGAGAAGACCTGGTCGACTATGAAGCTACGCCAGAACACTTGGAAAATTAGGAAAAGCTAGGTGACAAATTGGTCAGGATCAGTATGACGCTCGACGGTGTTGGGACTGACAGTTCGATCAAAGCTAAAAGGGTCACGTCCGAGACCAAGACGACTGCGTACCATCCTAGTAAGTGGCAAGATGCCTAAGAAAACCGATGTGATAACATCGAGTTAGTTGCTTTTGGTTCGCTCAGCTCCACCAAAAGACAGGGGGCATATGTTGAGCACCAATTTGAGCGCGCGGAGTCCGCGGACGGTCCGCGCCTGTGGGCCGGACGGTCCGCGCGGGCGCAGAGCAGATTAGGGTTCCGAGTTTTGTGCTACGGTTGTTAGCTAAAATCACGGGATAAGCTCAGAAATTAGTTTGTAAAGGGTCCAGCCCCCCTCCTCTATAAATAGAGAGGTATACGGCCAATTTGTAATCAACAATCAAATCAATACAACTTCTATTTCGCATTTATTTTCTGTACAATTAGGAGTAGTTCTAGTATAGTTCTAGTTTAGCCTCTCGATCTCCAAATTCTCTGCCTCTCCTCGACTCTACGTCGATTAGAGGAGTCTAGGTCGGCCGGCCCGAGCCTAGACACCACCTAGGATCTCTCCTCCCCGACGGGGTCCCTCCCGGGAGCGAGATCCAGGCGCCGCCGGCGATCTTCCGCCGCCCCTGCGCACGCGCGGACCGTCCGGCCCTAGGGCGCGGACCGTCCGGCCGTCAGGCAGGGAACCCGAGCTCCTACACCAGGTCGCGGACCGTCCGGCCCTGTGCCGCGGACCGTCCGCGCCTGACCAGAGAGCACCGCCGCCTCGCGCCAGGTCGCGGACCGTCCGGCCCTGTGCCGCGGACCGTCCACGCCTGACCAGAGAGCACCGCCGCTGGTTCTCTTAAGTAATTGACGCCTCCAAAAAGGTGTCAACAAATACTATTATTATTTGACATTGATATTTTCGATTTGCAGCTATGAAACTCAAACTTCAATCTAGCGCTGTCCCAAAATTACATGCACGTATTTTTTTAGAGGATAAAGCAATATATCAGCAATGAAATAAATTTTTTTACTACCTTTTCGTAAACAATTCAGCGGCATCGGCATGACGTTGTTTCTGATGTCTTTGGTTGGTTTGTTTGTCAGTAAATTAATTTAAATTCAAGCGTGGGAGACTAACCCTCTTTATTGTGAGATTTTTTTTTCTTTCAAATTTTCTACGACCCTCCGTTCTAAATTATTATTAGTTGTTTTAAAGACAGTTTTTATCATGTACCTAAAAATATACCGTGCTATATCTCGCAAAAAAACTAGATATCTGGCCAAAATGAAGTGTAATTTGGAATAGGAAGGAGTATAATCCGCCGCATGTTTTGACTTTGTTGAGAATGTCCAAACACGCATCGGGTCGGTGACGGTGAACGAAATTTTGAAAAGGCAAGCAAAGGCCCCCTGCCGCCCTGGTCGGTCGGTGCCGGTGGTCCGTCGGCCGTACTACGTATCCTGTTACAGTAGTACGTGGCACGTAGACGAGCCGAGCCAGCTGACCCAGCCAGCAGTGCCGCCCCCGTCCATCATTCATCGCCTCCTCCGCTGTCCCCCTTATTTACGCTGGCCACTCTGTTCCAGGTGGCTCCTCCTCCCTCTTCCCCCCGTGTCCGTCCGGCCTCCGCCTGTGGCCTCGCCTCCCCGCATTCCGCTCGCCCCTCCCTGATACGGTGATACCGCGATCGGCGGGGCGCCCCGCGCCCGCCTCTTATCTCTCTCGCGCGCGAGAGCAGCAGATCCGGCGATCCGCATTCCGCTCGCCCCTCCCTGATACGGTGACACCGCGATCGGCGGGCGCGGGCGCCCCTTCTCTCTCTCGCGCGCGAGAGCAGCAGATCCGGCGATCCGCAGGCCCTCCGCCGGCGCCCCGCCTGCCCGACGATCTAGATCCAGGTATTTGGTATGTTCTCTCTCCCTCCTTCTCATCTCAATTGCGCAGCTCACGCAGGTGTCCTCGCGGTGATAGATCCGTCCGTCCGACCGCCCCGCGGTCTGGCTGCCTTTCTCCTTTCGCTGGTTAGTTCGTTGGCATAGCTCCTGCGGACGAATTGCTTCTCCTGGCGACTCGTTTGTTTCCTGTGAGCGCCGGAATGAAATCCAATCCAATCCGTTCTGGATTCACCCATTTTGCTGCCGATTTGTTTACCGCGCGGTGGAGCGCTGCGACCGCTTTGGCACTCTCCATTTTTGTTCTGGAGTCTCTCAATCTCAAGCTCAACACAACCATAAGCTGTCCGTCGTGTCTTCGTTGCTGGAAGACAATTCTCATGATTGGGCTGCCGCGAGCACCCGGTTTGCGCGTTAAGCATCAACATCTAACTGTGGCAATTACCGTGTCCGTGAGCAATGAGGACTGGGCGTAGCACAGTTGGTTCGTTCGCTGGGTGTGGGAGCGGCCGGGCGTGGGTTCAATCCCCAGGATTGACACTCCATGTTTCACCTTGGGGTTTTTCCTCGCGTGAGCTGTGCGGGTTCAATGGTAGTGCATGTTTCCCATGCACTAGAGGTCTTAGACTTCTCAATCCCTTTCTAATGTGTGTATTGGACGCACATGAGTGTGTGGTGTGGTGTGAGTTTGTGGCGTCCTTGTACATTTTCCTTTTGGGGTTTCCGAAATCCATTTTGTTGACCAAAATTTGACTTTTATATTTTCAAATTTGAAACCGAAATACATAAAAAACTGGACCGAAATTTGTATCTCGGAACACACCGAAATCGGGAAATTTTATCGGATTTTGGTGTTTCCCGAGCGAGATTTTCGTCTCTGCCTTGTACCATATCAAAAAAAAAAAAACCGTGAACAATTCATGTCTCTATCATAGGTAGGGAAAACACTGTCCTGCACACCTTGTTGCTGCTCTAGCGTGATATTTGTTTTCTCAAGGCTAGTGGAAGGCAGGCAAGGCGCCAAAGCCAAGAGTGACACGAGCCCCAGCGTGGATATCCGGGCAGACAATTAGGCCTCGGCAAAATAAACCGAAATTGAAGAACCGAATTAACCATTAGAAATTTTGGTTCCATGTTTCAGAAAATCGAAATAACCGAGGTAATTTCGGTTCTAGACCTTAGAAAACCGAATTAACCAAAAAACTGAAATATAATAGAAGCCTAATAGACCAATAAAATTTTAGGCATATCTCAATATAGCCTTCCCAAATTCTAAGTATATAAGCACACAACCCCTCCAAATCAATCCTTCCCCAACCCCAATCCTCCATCCGGTCGTATACACACTTTTGCTAAACTCTAAAATTGTGTTGTTTTTTGCTAAACTTCGGTCTATTTGGTTAGATTCGAAACCGAATTTTTCGGTTCCGCCTCTCTTGGATGCATATTTCGGTTCTAGTTTTTTGGGAACCGAATCTTCTGAAAAACCGAGAAACCGGAACCGAGGAACCAGGCCTAGCAGGCATATAGCACAAGTTATGAACATGGTGACAAGAACGCCAAGGACGATGAATGCTGCTTTTTGGAGGAGTTTTTTTCGGGGGAAGGGGAGGCAGCGCTACCAAGATAGCACATAGTGCTTCTTATATAGAGCCATAGAAGAATAAGTTGGGATTTTCTTACACCTAGTATGTTTGTTACAGCAGAGGTTTTGGGTCATGCAGACTGTCTGTTGACACTGCTAAACTCGCACTTAGGTAACTCGTTGTACTAATAAGTAATAACTTAAACTAGGAGCAGCTCTAGATAATACATCTAGTGTTTATGGAAAGGGATACAAAACATCACGCGCTTCCAATAGCATGCATTTGGATCTGCCCAAGCACTCCCTATCCACTTTCAACTAATTGTTTAAGGGCAATAGTAAAAAAATAGAAATTCAGTCTGCCAATCATTTTTACATTTTTTTACCATTTTTAGTCCATCAGCTTTAACTTGAATCCGTATTTTAAGAACAATCAAGTAGCCACTTCTTCTAGGCACCTAAATACAAAAAACACTTGCAACTTAATCAATTCACTTGTAGACACTTATGGTGTGTTTGGTTTGTGGAGTTACCCAATGCTTCATGAGGTGATGCATCATAAGTTCATTCCATCAATTTTGGTGGAATCAACCCACTCCTCATATATATACTAATTATTAGCTTATAAGGAATGAGGTGGTGATGGATCAACTCATTCTATTCCTCAAACCAAATAAAAATGTGAGAAGTGAGAAGAAGATGGATCACTCCATTCCTCAAATCAAACACACCCTTAGTGTAGACACCTACTCCAATCATGCTGTCCACACGCTCGGTATGGACATTTCTCAGCCCAGTCTGTTACATTTGGGCAAAGCAATATCTACACCATGGTTATCCAGCAGGGCGAACAATTTAGATAAAACCAAGACTGAAAATCTGTGACCAAAGACCAAACTGACCAAAGAGGTAAACGTTTGATTGAGTCAAGTCATAAGCACTTGTAATGGACCTGACTGAGGTAGACAGAAACGAGTTGACATCAAAAGGAACCTAATGAATAAGTTGGCGAAAGAACTGAAATCAATACCTTAATTACGTAGTTAAGGTTACAAGCAGAGGTGAATCTTAAAACAAAGGGTAGCACCATAGCACCACTTGCTCACATAGCCGTTACCATGCTTAAGAAATGTCTTAATACTATTATTGTAACACATGTAGCCTGCCATGAATAAAGTGCTTTACTTTGAGTTTGAGATAGGGATGAAAACAGAAACAGAATATATCGTTTATCCGGGACTATTTTTTTATGGAACGCGCAGGAGAACTGCACATCATATATATAAATAGAAGAGAAATGAGGCTTACAAAGCAGCAAAATCTGCTACAAGAAGCCTAAACAGGGGGGGACTGAATAAAACTGGCAGGAATGGAAACCTCTACATTCAGGGCCCTAGCTAAACCTAGGGATCCGATATTTTTGGCCCCAGCTAAAACCCAACACATTAATTCATCTAAGAAGCATCTGTGCAGCCTCGCTTAAGAAGGAGAATCCCCATTGAAAACCACCTTGTTGCGATGAAGCCACAAACACCATGCCCCTAGAATGATGGCATTATTGAGCCCCTTTCTCTTGTCTATATGCACACTATTGTCTAGACGTCGCCACCAATCCGCGAAGGAGGGTTCGTCAATGGTAGGAATGGTTTATCAGGGACTATTGTTGAAGTTTTATCGCGATCTTGGGGGAAAATGGAAACAGAAAATATGGAAATGATACTGGTTTCTACTATTTTAGTAATTTACCATTTTGGTACGGAACACACCTGTCGACCGTTTTTGCCTATATCCCACACTCCTGTATTCTTCTGTTATTTTAACATATCAGTTTACAAGTGTGTTCAACTTGTATGGTAGTAAAGCTTGTTTGTTAGTTTGTTAGTTAAAAAACCAGTTAGGCATGCTTGAAGACTTTGATTGTCATTCCTAAGTACGGTGTTGTATTGCTGTTTTTGTACTAAGCATTGTCGACTACCAACCAATATTGACATGCTATAATACTGTTGCCATATTTGTTTCTGATAATACTGTTTTCAATTTGTTTCTGTGGAAAAAATGAAAACACAAACAATTTTTGTCTCTTCTGTCCGTTTCCAACAGTTTTCATCCCTACTTAGAGGAATTTAGGTAGAGGTACAAGATTTTTGTTCAACAAGTTTTGGAGATGGTTGGGTTTTTTTTCTTTTTGGAAATAGTTAGTAGGAAACATCTAAGATAAATCTGAAATCTCACTCAGTCAATTTTAGAGCTATATCTAGCTCAATATGTAATTCTGAATCTTTTCCTTACCTTGTGCATTATACATTTATACTCCCCCATTCCTAATTATTGTTCACTTTAGCTTTGCCCTAAGTCAAACTTCTTTAACTTTGATATCTACATAATATGTTACCTTCCTTATTTGTAACTGATATTTTAGTTTAATGTTTTCCTTTTTTAGTTTTGGATTAATCAAACACAATTTCATATTTTTAATGTAAACTTGTTGCTTTATTGTTTTTCCATTCTCAACATATGGTGTGTCTCTAATGTTCATTACCCTTGTACAGGGGAAGCATCTGCTATCATTTTGTTTTCCTCAAAGTAATCCAAGGAAAGTTGCTTCCAGATGTCAACTGCAAAAGTGTTAGATCCTGCTTTTCAAGGGGCTGGCCAGAAAGTGTATCCTTTCACATGTTTGTCACATGTCTGATTCTCTTTTGAGAAACCGATAGATTTTTTTTATTTACTCAAGCTTGCAAATTTAGAACATGATTATAAATGTATATGTATCCCTTAGCATAATCTAGTGGGACAGAAATATGGCGGATTGAAGATTTTAAGCCAGTTGCACTGCCAAAATCTGATTATGGTAAATTCTACTGTGGAGATTCATACATAGTTCTGCAGGTGCCTGCTTGCTCTTTATTTTCGTATCCCATAAAACATCTTTGATTTTTCCATTTATAAGACAAAATGTTGTGAGCTATTTCTGTTTGATCTGTAGACGACCTGTACTAAAGGTGGTGCCTATCTATACGATATCCACTTCTGGATTGGGAAAGATTCGAGTCAAGTACACACTTGTGAACTTAAATTCCATGTTATTATATGTACTAGTTCTAGCCTTCCTTGTGACTGTTTGTATTGCAGGATGAAGCTGGGACTGCAGCCATCAAGACAGTTGAACTTGATGCCATCCTTGGGGGTCGTGCAATTCAACACAGGGAACTCCAAGGTTACGAATCTGACAAATTCTTGTCATACTTCAAGCCTTGCATTATACCTTTGGAGGGTGGTTTTGCCTCTGGGTTCAAAAAGCCTGAAGAGGAAAAGTTTGAAACACGGTTGTATATATGCAGAGGGAAGAGAGCTATTCGGGTTAAAGAGGTATAGGAGATTCACCCCCTTACTGCACATCATTTACAATTTCAGCTCAATAATTGGACCCTGCCTTCTTTGTTCAGGTTCCCTTCGCCCGGTCGTCATTAAACCATGATGATGTGTTTGTCTTAGATACTGAAAATAAGATATACCAGTTTAATGGTGCTAACTCCAATATCCAAGAAAGGGCCAAAGCGTTGGAAGTAATACAACATTTAAAGGAGAAATACCATGGGGGTGTTTGTGATGTTGCCATCGTTGGTGAGGGATATACGATATTTGGATTGGCAATTTTTCCGTCTGCCTATTTTTCCTGTCTCTATTCTTATGGTCTTTTTTATGCCAGATGATGGGAAACTACAAGCAGAGTCAGACTCTGGTGAATTCTGGGTCCTTTTTGGAGGTTTTGCACCAATTGGGAAAAAAACTGTGAGTGATGATGATGTTGTACTTGAAACTACAGCACCAAAACTGTACAGGTATTTCCTATGACAATCATTGTTATTGTTATGAAAATCATGTGGTAGGTGATTGATCCAATCCAAAGTTATCTGAATTAATAATTCTTTTCTAGTACCATACGGATAAAAGTTACAGCGATGAAAGACTCAAATTCTTTAAATCTTGATCAACTGCTGTAAATCATATGGATGCTTAGTTTCTGTTGTTTCCCCTGTAATAGTACCTCTTACATATAAATAGGCTTCTATTTGGTCTTTGAGACCAATTGCTGTATCTAAGGCACCTTTAGATGTTTTGTGGCTTAGCATTGCTTTGGATTAATCTGCGCTTGTGTCTTACTACTTTTGAAATATTACCTACTTTGAGTTTGTGGGTCCATAAAAATAAAATCTCCATAGAATTAAAAAGTTTTTCCTTTAATTGCAAAGTTTTACATTGTGAGGATTGCATAGTAACCGCAAACTGCGAAGTGGTTGTACCCCGTATTCTTTGCTAATGCTTTTATTTTTATTTTGCACTGTTAAGTTATCAAATTGTAATAGTTGCAGCACCAATCAATGTTGGATGCAATACCCACATATAAGAAAATGTCTGATGAGACCATGATGTGGCTAAATATATTTGTGTCTGATACCCACGTATATGAAAATGTTTAGTGAATCCATGCTATTGCTATGACTGAGTACATTTCTGTGGTTTACCATTCTCCTACTGGTTCTATCATGTTTTAAATTCTTTGTGCCCCCATAGTGTCTTTTGTGCTCTAAAGCTGCATTATGAAATGTTCTTCATGCAGTATCAATGATGGCCAATTGAAGCTGGAAGAAACAGCTCTTACAAAAGCTGTGCTTGAAAATACCAAATGTTTCTTACTTGACTGTGGGGCTGAAATATATGTATGGGTTGGACGGGTAACACAAATGGAGGATAGAAAATCTGCCACTAAAGCAGTTGAGGTAAATTCTTGATTTATTTTTCGTTTCTCACCCTTTCCCCCATTTCTTGTAGTTTACACTTTCATGGTTTCCTCTTCTGCAGGAATTCCTCATTAATCAAAAGCGTCCAAAGACAACGAGGGTAACTCAAGTGATTCAAGGTTATGAGAGTCATGCTTTCAAGTCCAAGTTTGAATCGTGGCCAGTGGGTAATGCTGCTGGGAGCCCTGGCACAGAGGAAGGGCGGGGAAAAGTTGCTGGTATGTCATTCAGTTATGAGGATATTGGAAGCTCTCTTTTATATGCTGATAATAATTTTTTTATCTTTTTTCAGCTTTATTGAAGCAACAACGCGTTGATCCCAAGGGAGCTGCAAAAAGCACCACTCCAGTAAATGAGGAAGTTCCTCCTTTGCTTGATGGTGGTGGGAAGCTTGAGGTTGCATTGATGAATATTCCTTTTTTTGAGCTGAGTTGTTTATAGAACAAGTAAACAGACAAGACTTATATACATTCCTTACCCAACCAAATTGTAACAGGTATGGTGCGTTGATGGGAACGCTAAGACTGCCCTGCCAAAAGAGGACATTGGAAAGTTTTACAGTGGAGACTGTTATATCATTCTCTATACACATCATTCGGGCGACAAGAAAGAAGAGTACTATCTCAGCTACTGGATTGGGAAGGCTAGCTTGGTGGTATTGCACGTTACTGCATTTGCTCTTTTTTTGTATTAATTAAATTGTTTTGGCCTCCTGTCTGCCTTTCTACTTTTGTGCTTAATTAAAATTTCTCCACTTTGTGTTGGCGATGTGGAATTGTTTTTATTATGGAGTGTTTGCTGATAAAATTTACTGTTTTAAGTTAAAACATATTTGTTATACTTAAAACCAAGCAATTTGTGCCCATCTGCTTAGCTGTTGGCACAATTTCTCTTGAATTTACTTTGCACTTGTTCTTGTCTCTTTATAGAATCAACTCCTGCACTTGTACAGCTGAGCCTGATCTATATTTACTGTTCTGGTGTTTGCTTTGCAGGACGATCAAGTGTCGGCATCTCAAATAATCAATACAATGTGGAATTCATTGAAAGGACGGCCAGTTCTGGTGCTGCATTTCTTTCAGATGTGCCTACGATATTTGTTACAAGAAACAACTTTGAGTTATTTATAGTATTTTGTAGGGCCGTATATACCAAGGGAAGGAGCCACCACAGTTTGTTGCTCTTTTCCAGCCCATGGTTATCTTGAAGGTACATATGTTAAGACTACCAAACATATTTTTTTGCCTTTATTATTTTATTTTATTTTTCAGTCATGCATTTGTAGCTCACCTTTGTATACGATCTAAATAATGTATATGCATAATTTGTTTCTGGCAAAATAAATTATGTAGGGTGGAATTGGATCTGGATACAAGAAGCTCATAGAAGAAAAAGGTGCTATGGGTGAGACTTATACTACTGAAGGCATAGCTCTAATTCGAGTATCTGGGACATCTATCTACAACAACAAGACTCTTCAAGTAGATGCGGTACTACCTAGCTCTTTCTACTAGATGCTGATGATTTTTTTCTATTGAAGGCTCTTTGATTTATAAATATAATGTGCTAGTGTGGTGTGGTATTTTAGGATAGATTGGTTCAACATTTACTACCCTTGAAATTCAGTTGCTTATCCTTTGAGCTGATCGGTTATTGACTTATTGTTTTATAGGTAGCAACGTCTTTAAGCTCAACGGAGTCTTTCGTACTGCAGTCTGGAAATGCTATGTTTGCATGGTTTGGCAATTCTAGCACATATGAGCAACAGCAGTGGGCAGCAAAAGTTGCTGAATTTTTGAAGGTACGAGGGCACCTTTATACATTTTAAGCCAACCAATTAAAATTCCTTGCATTTTTAAGTTCTATAAATCAATTGAGGGGCAATTGCTAGGGAGGCAATGAGTGCCTGATTTTAAGGACGCGATGTCCCAGGTGCGTCCCTTCCCCTCCCCTTCCGACGGCTGCACTCCCCAAAGCCTCACGCCGGCGCCCACTCCGGGGCCGACGGCCACCTTCTAGGGGATCGCCGCCGCCCCTCCCTCCTCCCCATTTAGCCCCCTTGCAGGCGTCCGCTTCCACACATCCTCCTCCCTCTCTGTGTGCGGCTCCGTTCAAGTCTGGTGGACGGTCCAAGCTCGAGCGCTGGCGTGCGGACAGTTCCGCTGGTGGCGGCTCAAGCAGCTCCGCCGGTAGTGCCTCCTCTAGCCCCTCCTTCCGTGACGTGGTGCTGCTCTCCCGCCCTTCCTCCCCGGCTGGCCAGGCTTCCAAGTCTGGGCCTTGGGCGCCTCTGATCAGGGAGCTTCCGACTGCGGGTCTTCATCTGTCGCCTGAAGGGGGACCTGCGAAGGCCGCCGCTGTTGCTGATGGATGACAGACGGTGGAGTCCCGGCATTCTAAGCGGCTGCGTCTAAAAGCTGACCGGCTCCAGCGTCCATCACCTGACAATCTTTCTGGCAGGTGCTTCAACTGTCTCTCCCCAAGTCACCTGGTCCGAGACTGCCGATCGAAGACAAGGTGTTTCAATTGCTGTGGGCTTGGCCATAGGGCGTCCCTCTGCCCAGTGGCTCCGGTTCGTGCTTAGGTCTTCTCATCTGCTCCCAAGAGGATGGTGTGGTCTCATCTTGGGGGTGTCGTCCCAGGCAAAGCTTCTGTTTGGCCTCGTCTTCAACATCAGCAACCTCCTGGGACCTTGTAGTCTGTTTTAGCTGTCTTTCTCCTCCGTTGCCTGGCGGTCAGCGCCAGACGAGGCGCGTCGATCATCCTGCAGCGTCTCTGAAGGTGTGGCGGAGGAAGACTTCGGTGGTTTCAGATTAAAGCAGCCAACATTTGCTTCAGGGGATGGCTGCTGACCATGTAGTGGCCGCGGATGCCGTCACTATTAGGGGCTGCTCTCGCCGTCGTCACTCCCACAAGAGGCGTAACCCCCCAGAGATGATGAGCGCAGGGATCATGTGCAGCCCTGTCTGCCTTACCAAACTTACGCTTCTCAGGTCGCCTCCGCTTCTCCAGGGTTGTTTCCCCCATGCATACTGGGTTGGAATCATGCCATGACTTTTGCCGAGGAAGATCCTCGCAAGGCAGTGGTAGTCTCGGTGATCAGCAACCGTGACTCAGTTTCTGAATTTGAAGTGGCATCCCTGCTTTCACCAAGATTGGAAATCACTAAAGGCTCCCTTGTTCTCCGTCGTCTATCCCCGAATAGTTTCCTGCTGGTTCTCCCGTCTGAAGATTTGGCTCAAAGGCTTGATATGAGGTGCTCCATTCAACGGGCTGCGACTTCCACAGTGGTCTGCAAGCATTGGTCTAGATTTATCAACTCTTCTGGCAGAATTCTCCCTCAGCTGGTTGACTTGGAATTAGAAGGCATCCCATTGCATGTGTGGGAGACGGCCACGGTGGAACATTTGATAAACCCGTTTGTTTGCATGGCTGTTCAAGGTGCATTCGGATACCTTTGGCCTGAGTGACCTTGTTTCTTTCAGATGCTCTGCTTGGTGCATTGATACATCCATGATTCTGGAGTCACGGGAGCTCTGGATCACTGAGCCTCTGCAGGCGGCTGCTGAAGATTCACAAGGAGTTATTTCTTTGGTTTATTCAGTGAAGATCAGATGGTCTATCCCTTCTTCTGCTGCTGCAGCTCCTTTGGTTTCAGCCTCACTGTCGTCGCCTCGTGATCATGATGATGGCCCTAGGTCACACCGGTGGCCTCCGCCACACTCACCACGAGGCGGACCACGTGGAGACATCAACGCTTCCGGTCTAGGTGAGTAGAGGCAGCAACGACGTCCAACCAAAGAAAGGCTGGGACCAAAAAGCTTTGATTCCAAACAGACGAATCCTAACTCTTCTGAGCTGGACAATTCTGCGGATGGCCCTTGCTGCAATCACATTGAAGAACACCGTGTGGGCCTAGAGACTCCCTCCGGAGACGTCTCGGCTCCGGTGCACACTGAAGAGCAAATTCAACATGATGCCATTTCTAATCAGGCAGAGCCTAAACACACTGAGCAGAATTTCACGGATGGTCCTTGCTGCGATCACACTGAAGAACACCGTGCGGGCCTTGAGACTCCCTACGGAGATGCCTCGGCTCCGGTGCACATTGAAGACCAAATTCAACATGATTCCATTTCTAAACAGGCGGATCCTAAACACACTGAGCAGAATTTCGTGGTTGGTCGAACACCGTGTGGGCCTTGAGACTCCCTACGGAGATGCCTCGGCTCCGGTGCACATTGAAGACCAAATTCAACATGATGCCATTTCTAAACAGGCGGATCCTAAACACACCGAGCAGAATTTCGCGGTTGGTCCTTGCTGTGATCACACTGAAGAGCACCGTGCGGGCCTTGAGACTCCTTATGGAGATGCCTCGGCTCCGGTGCACACTGAAGAGCAAGCCCAACATGGTGTTTTTTCTGATCAGGCGGACTGTAATCCTATTGGGCAGCAGGTTATTACTAGAGATTTGTGCTCTGTTCCAAGTGTCATATACCGTGCGGGCCTTGAGGCTCTTTTCGAAGACGCCTCGGCTCCGGTGCACATTGAGGAACATTTCCATCAAGTTTTTCTAAGTCAGTCCTCTGCACCATCAGAAAGAAGGCTCATAGAGGCACCAAACCTACTTGTTTACCATAGAAAAAAGAAGCATAACAAGCCGCTGGTTGAAATTGCAGAAGAGACAGTGGAAAATAATATCATTCCAGCCCTGCAAATAGAAGGCGAGGACCCTCTAGCAGCCAAAAAAGAGGTATTTTTTAAACAAATAGTGAAAGAAGTCTCTGGTATTCTACCAGCTCCAGCAGATCCACCTCCAAAGCCCATAAACTCCGATAGTTTCACTGCTGTGTCCCTACGCCGCAGCCGCCGTATTGCTGGAATGGGAGCAGAAATTGGCAAGCAAGATCTTTCCTCAAGAGCAACAAAGAAAGTTATGAAGGCTCTCAAGGTGGTGGGGGAACTGGAAGATATCAATCAACAAACCAGAAAGGACTATGAAAAAATATTCTCTGAAAGACTTTCCCTCAATCACATAGAGGCTCTCGCTGCCTTCTTCGGATGGAAGGTGCTGGAAGAGTTGAGGGCAGAGGTCAGCAGTGCTGCTGCCTGCTGAGTTTCCCCCCTCTCTCTCTCTTTTGTTGTTTCTCTAAGCCTGTAATTTGTGGATCCAAGAAAAATATTTATATGGAATGTTAGGGGTCTGAATTCTACTGCAAGACAGAGTTCTGTTCGTAGTTTTATTGAATCCCTGGGAGTGGACATTGTTTGTTTGCAAGAGACTAAGATGTAGGAAATTGCCAATTTGCCAGAATAAATGTGATAGCCATTTTGGGAGTAGACTTCGAGCACTTTGTCTACTTACCCTCTTTGGGTGCCAGCGGAGAAATTCTTGTAGCCTGGAAGCGCCATTTGCAAGTCACAAGGCTAAGTAGAGTGGACACTTTCAGCGTTTCCGTTCAATTCAAAAACTCCAATGGCCAACACTGGTGGTTAACCAATGTTTATGGTCCCCAAAGCAATGAAGATAAGATCTCTTTCTTGCTTGAACTCAGACATGGGCCTTGGGTTGTTTCAGGGGACTTCAACCTAATATACAAAGAGGATGAAAAAAACAATGCTATTTGCAATAGAGCCATGATGGGAAGATTCAAGAAGTTTATTGATGATACAAGCCTTATTGACCTGCCTCTAATTGGGCGTAAATACACCTGGTCTAATCACCAAGTGTCTCCCACTTTGGTCAGATTAGACAGAGTCCTGTGCTCCAGTGGCTGGGAAGATATTTTTCCCAATAACCTCCTCCAAAGCGCTGCCTCTGAGGACTTTGATCATTGCCCCTTTGTGCTTGGTCTGCAGAGCAACTGCTTTGGCAAGAGGCAGTTCCATTTTGAACCCTTTTGGCCAAAGTTGGATGGATTCCACGAAGCTGTCAGTGAAGCATGGTTGTCTATCGATGGAGTCTGCCCAGTTCTAAACTTTGGCAGGAGATTAAATGCCACTGCTAGGTCTTTGCAGAACTGGAGTGGAAAAAAGATTAGGCATGTGGCCTCACAGTTAGCTTTAGCAAGAGAGATTCTTCACAGGCTTGAAATAGCCCAAGATTTAAGACTTTTGTCTCCTTTGAAGGATTGGCTGAGATGTGGACTGAAAAAACACTCCTTAACCCTTGCCTCCTTTAAGCACACCATTGCACGATCTAGATCAAGAATCAATTGGCTCAGAGAGGGAGATGCTAACACCAAGCTATTCCATATGCACGCTAGATATAGAAAAAAGAACTTTGTGGCAAAGCTGGTTTTTGGAGATAATGTGTTTACTGATCATGCTGACAAAGCCATGCTGGTGGATGATTTCTATAGAAGCCTGCTAGGAACAAGAATGGATAGAACTATCACTATTAATCTTAACTACTTGGGGCTGCCCTCTCATAACCTGGAGGATTTGGACTTGCCAATTATAGAAAAAGAAGTCTTTGAAGCCATTAAAGAGCTGCCGTCTGACAAAGCTCCTGGACCTGATGGGTTCACAGGAAGATTTTACAAGGCTTGCTGGCCTACTATTAAGGAAAGCGTGATGCAGGTGCTTGCAGCTATTTGGGACAGGAAATTTGGCCACTTTAGCAAGTTAAATTCAGCTCTTGTTACCCTTATTCCAAAAAAGGAGGGAGCTGACCAAGTCAAAGATTTTAGGCCTATTAGTTTAGTGCATAGCATGGCGAAGCTAGTCACAAATTCTAGCTAACAGACTGGGGGATAAGCTGCAATCTATGGTCTCTCAAAGGCAGAGTGCATTTATTAAAGGCCGGTTCATCCAAGACAATTTTATGATTGTGCAACAAAATACCAGACTCCTCCATCGGCAAAGACAAGCAAGAATCCTTTTGAAGCTTGACATCACTAAAGCTTTTGACTCAGTATCCTGGCCATTCCTCCTCGAAGTGCTTCAAAAACTGGGGTTTGGGCAGATTTGGACTGATGTTTTGACTTCTGAGTGGGCTGCTATCTACCTCGTCCACACAAGTGATGCTTAATGGAGTAGCTGGTGAAAAAATTCAGCTTAAAAAGGGCTTAAGACAGGGAGACCCCCTCTCACCTATGTTGTTCATACTAGCCATGGTCGTGCTAGGTTGGTTAATCTCAAAAGCAGAGCTAGAAAATCTGCTACAACCCTTGTCCTCTAGACCTTTGCAACACATAGTGTCCTTGTATGCTGATGATGTGTTCATGTTCTTGCATCCAAAAGAATCTGATATTCAAATTGTACTCAAAATATTAGAGATTTTTGGAGAAGCTTCAGGGCTGAAAACCAACATTCAAAAAAGCAATGTGTATCCAATTAGATGTGGGGAAGAAGATGTGGCAACCCTTCAAGAGCTACTCCCATGTGAGATCTCTTCTTTCCCATGCAAATACCTTGGTCTGCCTCTGTCTTTGAGCAAGCTATCCAGAAATCAAACTCAAAGCATAATCGACAAGATAGCGGACCAGCTCCCTGGGTGGAAAGTTGACTTGATGACTAGAGTTGGAAGAAAAGTGCAAGTTCAATATATTATGACAGGAATGGTCATCTACCTTGCAATGGCGGTGGACTTACCTCCAAGAGCTCTCAAGGACATTGATAAAATTAGAAAAAGGATTTCTTTGGCGTGGAAGAAAAGAAGTCAGAGGGGAACACTGCCTGGTGGCTTAGGTTAGAGTGTGCAGGCCAGTTGAGTTTGAAGGTTTGGGCATTTTCAGCCTTAAGGAGCTAGGATGGGCTCTGAGAATGAGATGGTTGTGAATGGCTAAAGTGGAGCCTGGTAAACCTTGGGCAGGGCTCCCTATGCATTTTCCTTCAAAGGTGAAATCCTTCTTCCATGCTGCTATTCACACGGAAATTGGCAGTGGATGTTCGACACTTTTCTGGGAAGATAGATGGATACAGGGGCGAAATGTGATGGACATTGCTCCTAGATTGTGGCAGCTGTGCCAAGGCGAATTCAAAACAGAAGAACTGTCCATATAGCTCTAGCAAATAGAAATTAGCTAAATGACATCAAAGGAGCTCTCACAGTGGAAGTCCTTGCTGATTATCTAGATCTTTGGGATGATATTCTCACAGTAAACATAAATCCACATAGGGAGGACAAACACATCTTCAGTTTTGCTCATAATGGCAAATACTCTGCCAAAGTAGCCTACGAGAGTCTCTTCATTGGATCAATTTACTTTGAGCACTGCGACAGGGTTTGGCATTCCTGGTCTCCCCCCAAATGCAAATTTTTCCTATGGCTTGTGGCGCTTCAGAGGTGCTGGACTGCTGACAGACTTCAAAGGAGGGGGCTAGATCACCCAGATCAGTGCCCTCTCTGTGACAAGGAAACGGAAACCATTGACCATCTCCTTGTGAGTTGTGTGTTTGCAAGAAACTATTGGTTCAGGCTGCTGGGGAAGGTTAACCTCTAGAATTTCACTCAAGTTTATGAAGAGAATACCATGCTCTGGTGGAAAAGATGAAGTGATTAGCTGCATGGAATTGCTAGAAAAGGGCTAAACTCGCTTATCAGTCTCGGTATCTGGATCTTTTGGAACCATCGAAATGCCTGTGCTTTTTACGGTCTTTCTCCCTGTCTTAATGTAGCCATCAAGAGGACCGAGGAGAGGGATCCGTGGGTGTTAGGAGGGGCTACAAACTTAGATCTCCTAACAGCCCCAATCCCAGGTCTTTAGATCATAGTTCCTGGATTTTTTCTTTCCTTATGGATGTCTTTTTGTTTCTCTGTTTTCGGCCACCGTAATGGGTTTTTTTGTGTCTCCTTGTACTGATCCATTTTGGATCGTTTTCTCTCTCTTCTTAATGAAATGATGTGCATCTCTCTTGCGCGTTCGAGAAAAAAAATAAATCAATTGAGGTTTTTTCCTCTTGTTCAATATCCCCTTCTGTGTATGAGAGCACAGTGCACAGAGCACCCTTTGGTGTTCTGCATGTGCTTTAGCGCTCCAAGAGTTGCTATTGAGGTCACTTGCCCTGGCAACTAAACCTCTTATTTAACTGAGGGGATATTGGTGGTCACTTTTTTTTCCGTGGTGCTTTTTTTTGTATTTTGGGGTCTGGAAAGGCACTTTGCCTCTTTTCCTTGTATTTTTGTCTTCTTAATGAAATGACATGCAGTTCTCCTGCCAAGTTTGAGAAAAAAAAACCCGCTTCTAACATTTGAATATTTTCAATCTTACAGCCTGGCGTTGCAGTGAAGCACTGCAAGGAGGGGACAGAGAGTTCTGCTTTCTGGTTTGCTCTTGGAGGGAAACAGAGTTATACAAATAAAAACACTCCTCAGGATATTATTACTAGAGAGCCTCACTTGTATGCATTCTCATTCAAGAACGGTCAGTTGCTGTAGATTTTGTACATACTTTCATGCAGTTGTATATCCGTATGAAATTTCTGTTTCCTTTCATTCATTTTTGGGATATCTTAATTATACAACTTTCTGATCTAATTGTCATTTTATTGTTTGGTTTTGTTTATGATATGATTATTGTCATTAACCAGGGAGACTGGAGGTCGGTCCTCTTACACTTGCTCTTCTTAGATCTATATTTTGTTTTGCAAAATTGGCATCTGATTTTATGGGCTTATTCAGGTTACTGAGATCTTCAACTTTTCCCAAGATGATTTGTTAACTGAAGACATGATGATACTTGACACACATGGTGAAGTTTTCATTTGGATTGGTCAGTATGTGGAATCAAAAGAGAAACAGAAGGCATTTGACATTGGCCAGGTATCAACTGAAGCCCTGACCTTATTCAAGTAGTCAGTTCCTGTTTGCTGTTGTACTGCTGTTGTTCTGTATGCGTAACGACTTTCCCACCAGAAATACGTGGAGCATGCAAATTCTATTGAAGATCTTTCTCCACATGTACCACTATATAAAGTCATGGAAGGGAATGAGCCATGCTTCTTCAAGACATACTTTTCTTGGGATAACACAAAATCTTTGGTATGATGTCGGTTACCTTATTCTATTTTATTATGCTTTTGCTGTTCTTGTACTTGGGCTGGGCTTCTTGTACTCAGTCCACTTTGGACCTTTTCCTCCTTAATATAATGAATTAATAATGCACAGCTCAGAAAAAAGTTATGCTTTTGCTGTTCTGTCTGATATCAGTCATAAAAAATATTAACCATAGTTTGCTCTAGTTATTTTCTTGTTATAATCTGCATCCTGCTTAGTAATAAGTTTCATACATTGCACAGGTTCATGGAAATTCCTTCCAGAAGAAACTGTCGCTGCTTTTTGGATTGCGTTCTGAGGTAAACCTGAGGTTTTAGCTTTGAGTTACATATTGAAAAAACATATGCATATATGCATGGGTTTTTAATGATTTTTTTGGATATTCTCAACTCCGTTGCTAAGTTGTTTTTATAAGATGGATGTAGTATTTGCATGAATAACTATTTCTTGAACTGTAGAAAGGTTATGGACCATTATTTGGAAATGCAAATACACATTAAGGTACTACAATCTTTACACCAGTCCTTTTGTAGGGTGCACCTAGGAGCTCTGGTAATGGTGGGCCAACTCAGAGGGCATCTGCATTAGCAGCTCTATCATCCGCATTCAATCCATCATCTCAACAAAGGCTGGTAAGTTTGAAAGTTGAAACCGTTGATTTTACTTCTCACAAAAATGTCTACATTTTGTCTAAAAGTACATTCTTTAAGAAAAAAAATTGATGTAACTACCTTCTTGATCCTTCTTTTCAGTCTAATGAGAGGCCTAAAAGCACAGGCGATGGACCCACGCAACGTGCCTCAGCACTGGCTGCCTTATCTAGTGCATTCAACCCATCCTTAAAACCCAAAACATCACCTCCATCTCGCTCAGGTCGAGGTTCTCAAAGAGCAGCTGCTGTAGCTGCACTATCCTCTGTGCTGACTGCTGAGCAATCTGGATCTTCAGAAAATCTACGATTCAAAGCTAGCAACACAGCATATAAGACTGGTAGAGCTGCACCTTCCTTTTCAATTTATCATTCATTAAAGAATAGCTTGGCAAATGTAGGGGGCGAAGGTTTCTTACTTTCTTTGGATTCTCAAATATGTATTCTTTTCCAGTTTATCATTATTTAGGCATTTTGGGTTCTCTGATCTGTATTCCTCGTTTCTCTGAAATGCTTTTGTATTGTCTTTGCAAATTTTAGCCCTAGAAGACTATAGTCATGTTTTTTTGATTTTGTTGGTACACCTTTGCCTTTTTTATAGTTATGACTAATGGGATGCACATAGATGAAGGCCACTACCACTTTGCTGGCCCATTTATCACTTCAAAGTTTGACACCTTGGATCAATGCAGATGTCGACCGGATTGTCATAACTCCAGCTGGCCCATCAGGCCCATCTTCTCCTCAGTCTGAAGCTGGGGAGTCCAATGTGTTTCACCAGGAAAAAGATGCTGCAGCAGATGGGGCACCGTCAGACACTGATGGAGCAGTGGCTGAGGCCGGAGAGGAAGAAACTACGGAAAATGTTGGTGAAGCGACATTTAGCTATGACCGCTTGATATCCAAATCCACCGATCCAGTTCGTGGGATAGATTACAAACGCAGAGAGGTTTGTGCCTGCACCCGTCCCCCCAGCATCCTTGAAGTTGTGAATTTTCTCTAGTGAGTAGTTATGGAGTTTTTTTTTCTTGGTTCCTTGTACCAGTAAGTAACCACAGCCTTTCGCCTGCAGCTAAATCACTTGCTTCTCTTGTATTGATGCATTTGGTTCCATTGGTTCTCTTTAGACGACTCCTTATCACATTTGTCCACACATATATTCTTTTGTTGCTCGTTTGGCCAAGTCTATTCATGTTGGGAGTTAGGCTTACATTGAACCTTGCTGGGCCAATCTTGCTGAAGCACTCTATTGATTCTGCAGGCATACTTATCAGATAGTGAATTCCAAACTGTTTTTGGCATGACCAAGGATGCATTCTACCGACAGCCAAATTGGAAGCAAGAACTACAGAAGCGAAAAGCAGATCTTTTCTAAAGAGAACAAGCCTTGTTTCCAGTGGTCTGCTACAGTATGCAATCCTCTTGTCGTGAATGGTCGGTCCCATGAGAGTTGGTGTATTAATATATTGTTGGTCGTTTCTGAGGACGGTCTACTGGTGGCTTTGCACGGTTGTTTCTTTTTTTGGCAACCAATTTTATAGGTCAATTCTTTTATTTGTATATGGCCTGGGTTGTGCTGCTTGCGAGGTCCTAAGATGCTCGTAGCTTGCTTTGTGAATGTCCATATGTGTATATCGTTTTCTTCTCGCCAGTTTGTTACGTACGGGCATTTCCTGGTAGGTTCGTCATTGCATTTTCATCTAGATGTCTTGCACACGAAATATTTGTGCTGTCCGTTTTGCTGTTAATGGTTGGCAGTTGTTTGGGATTTGTGGCTGAATTCCATCATTTTCGTGTGGCTGTTGGCGCATGCTTGTCATTTCTAAATAGAAAATTAGATTTGTCTTGTGTCTGGATCAGCAGTTGTAGAAAGTGGAATTAGACCAGATTATGCTCATTGTTATCTCATGTTTTTTATGACAAACAAGCACGACCATTCTACTGGTAAGCGGTTATTTCTTGTACCGCCTGGACACGGCGCTCCTGCCCACCGGCAGTCCGGCGTCAGCTAGAACACGTGCAAGTGCGAGGAGACGGCCGGGCCAAAGGCCGGGGCGGCGGCGCGGGAACCAGGCCAAGGCGGCAGTACGCATAGCAGAACCATCCGAAAAAGAAGAAAGAAAAATCCTTCGGGTTGTAATAGAATTTTGGATTGCGGTTTAAAGTCGGGTCTATATAATACACTATAGTTTAGTTTCCTCTGTCCCAATTTATAATTCGTTTGACTTTTTCAATCTCAAGTATGATCACTCGTCTTATTCAAAAAGTTATGACAAAGATTTCATTGTGGTTTTATTTATTGTCAAATATTTTACAACATAGCTTAATTTTTTTTTGAATAAAATGAGTGGTTAAACTTAAGGTTGAAAATATCAACCGAGTATATTTTAAAACTGAGGGGTAGTATTTATAGTAGACAGATAAAAGAACATTGTATCCAAAAACGAGGTGGAGATGATAAACATAGCTGTATCAGTTCTTCGACGATCAGGCAAACAGCAGCTGTAATCCCTAACTGGCATCAGATCAAGCCCTGCGCGCCCAGCCAATCGATTAACATAAAAGATAAAAACCAAACTAAGCAAGCAAATTGGCTCAAAGATTTACCAACGTAGAAATCTCCAGAGGATCAGAAATCCGATAAGGCCTTGTTCGGTTATTTCCAATACACATGGATTGAATATGATTGGAAAAAATTATAAAGAAATTTGACTTTTTGGGATTCAAACTCATCCAATCCTACTCAATCCACATGGATTGAGAGCTAACCGAACAAGCCCTAAGCGTGCGTGATCAGCAGCTGCTGGTGCAGAATATGATGAAGGCACATCTACTCTCTACTTGCAACTGATCATCAGGTGAGGTGACCTAGAGGCCGAGGCACTGCATTGCTGGTGACGCAGGTGGAAAATGGCTGGCGGCAGAGAAGGCCAACGGTAACGTCCGAGATCTCCTGACTTGTAGTTTCATATCTGAAATCCAAGATGAATATGCTGCTCCAAATCTAATTCTTTTGAGTTGAGTTTGTTCCAAACAGTCTCTAAATAAGTTGGATCTTACCCTGAGTTAAGAGCATATCCAACAGCTCCTAATTTATTTAGCTATCAATATCTTAGATTAGTACCTCTACAATATTTAAGATGTAAACAAAGACTATTCTCTAACAGCTTTTTAAAGATCTCCTCAATAAGAAGTGTTGGAGACTTGTTCTTAAATGCTATGAGTTAAGAACAAGGCAACACAAAATGTTAATGGTTAAAGTCTCTTCGTCCTTCGAAACATTATTTCCCTTAAATACAATGATCTTCAGACGAAGGCCATGAAGGACGTACCTTCATCATCGCAGTATATATTAATGAGAGAATAATCATATGAAACATGAGAAATGACATGAATAATTATATGACATCATTAATATATCTTTTTTATATCATCATGAATGAACATAAACAATATCAAATTATATTTGTACTTTTGGCTTGACAGAAGGCAAAAATCCAAGCGTGACGTACAAGTGAATACAAGTCAGCGTGAACAGTACGGTGCTACTGTTCATCTATTTATAGGCACAGTACGCAGCCTGTGTGAAATTACATTCATGCCCTTGACATTTACTTATTAACTCAAGAACAATCTGGCAAGGACCAGATAGCCTTTTCCCCTTTATGTCAGTTACATTATCCATCGCTAAGCCGAAGCATCTTTACTTGTAGCTTCGGAACTGGTTCGACCTTCTCCCAGACTGCGCTTTTCTTATTGTGTACAGCTCCATACCAAGTCCGAAGGTCCTTGTAATAGCATATTATACTTGGAAAGCATGTTAGTCATGTTTTTGAGGACCATCGGAAGACGAAGGCCCCCAACAGTAGCCTCTCGCAGTATTAATTTGTTAAAATAGCGAATTTAGACTGCGACGTGAACGAAGGCCTTAAGCCAAAGGTCCGAAAAACACCTTCTCTTTGCTAGAATAGCGACAGTTAATGATAGGCGAGACCCGCCAAGTTGCAAGGCTCTGGGTGTATAAATATGAACCCACAGCAGTGTCATTTGATGCGCTATTTCGGCTATTTGCGTTTTTTCTCAAATTTCTGGCTCTTGCTCAATAGCTCTCGCTTGATTTTCAAGTTTTTTAGAGCTTCGGTTCAAAGACGTGTTTTTGCTCCATGTCTGGGGAGAAGATGTCTAAGGAAAAGAAGATAATTGAAGAAGAGAAGCTTTATGAAAAGAAGAAAGCTACAGATCCTTACATTTCTAGGTTTTTAGAATCCATGGCAAAGACGAACACAGAAAAGATTACGAGAGTAATACTGGTGGAACTGTCTGAGGATTTCGACGACAGCGACGAGTATGATGCAGAAAGTGGATGTCACACCCGGCTTTAAGGAACAAAGCCAGGTGCATCTCATACATGCGCCAAGAAGACAACATATATAATAACAGAGTGTATAGAGATAAATGTCACAAAACATCAGAGTACTTATTACATAGCGGAAGTCTTATTACAAAATAAAATAATAAAGATAAAACAAACTAAGGATCGTCGGCGCCAATGACAACTGAGAAACGCCACCTAGATCAGATCATACTCCTCGCCTTGTGGCTCCTCCTGAACCACCTGCTCTTCTCCTGTGGGGGGGTGTGAGACAGCAAGGGTGAGCTCACACATGATCATAGCTCAACAAGTTGTGGGGAACCAGTGGACATAAACTCACAAAGGTGTGAGTTCATGTGTTGTGTAAGGCTAATCAATGATAGGGGTTAAAGCTGAGCATTGCTTTTAAGTAGTTGGTCAAATTTTATTAGCAGTTACTAAGTGTAAGTAAATACCGAACCTTAAGTAAAGTAATTGAACAAAATTAATAAATAAACCCATGCAATGCAAATGACAAAATTGAATTTAAGTTCCATAATTTAAACATCAGAGAGTCTGAGACGCTCGTGACCGTGAGCTCGGCTAGTATACCAGTTTTACGCTATGCAGAGGTTGTACCCTTTACCCACAAGTCGTGTATCCCATGTCGCCAGGGTTTGCAAGGCCCTTAGACACTACCGAGGTGAATGGCTAGGGATCCACTATGAGGCCTTTACAAAGTTCCACTAGCTTCCGAAAATCCGCTACAGTTTATGGGAAGAGCACTTGCAAGAATCCCCCGTCTGACCGCCATCGCAGCTAAATCAACCCGAGAACCTCCTTGCATGCAACTCCCCTACTGCCCTTGCCCCTTTCGGGTAAGGTAGTCTTCCACTAGCTTTCCTAATTAGTCAGCCAAGGGCGTCCCATTAAACCCTTGTGGTGGCACGTGTTTCTCAAGTTAAGCTCTATGTTCCAATTAACATTAATGATCTTGACATGAACATAAATAGAATAACAAAAGAATTAGAACATAGATATTATAAATGATTAACCCAAAACCATGTAAAGCAATAGCAAACTACCCAGGTGATTCAGGGGTAAACAAGGTAACGAGATAAACAATCTAGGGTGACCTATCGGGTCCCATCAAAATTAAACCTATGCATGAATAAATGATATTAAAGAACATTATTGGGTAAAAAGTGGTCAAGGGCACAACTTGCCTTCAATGAGCTCCTGCTCAGCTACTTCAACCTGCTGCTCACCGGGATCCTCGGTCACGGGCTCTTCTACTCGCCACAATACAAATAAGCACAGTGCATATAGAGAAATTAACATTACACCAAACATATAAACAAAATACACAGTAATAATCTACACATTAAAATAAAATCCTAGGAATAGAAATCATAATTTTTGGACTTATAGATTTTAAGTTATGGATTTTCAAAGGTTTTATGTGCTTAAAATAGGATTAAGTGAGAAATAAATTTTAATATTGTTTTCATGACAAAACAGAAGCTGTAAGTGGTAGATAATCAAATTACAAAATTTTAGAAAGTGGAATGAAGTAATTTGGACTAAAAATGGATTTTCTATTGATTTATCAAGTTCTAGTAATTGTTTTCATATTAAAAATCTATTTTCAATTCATTTATTCAAATTTAAGTCAGCTCTGGACTAGGCCTCAATTCCTGGAAAGTCCAGGGGCCACGGGGTAAGATGTCCAAGACACAGTGAACAGTTGAATATGGATGGCGGGTTGAATCTCTAGTTTCTAGGGGGTTCTTTAACAAAAGTGCCCGCGAAGGGGTATGGTTGGATGTGAGCCGTTGGATCAACGTGAACGGCGGCGATTAGATTACAATAGCAGTGAATCAGTAAACGAATCCGACCATCGGATCGAACACCAGTGCCCCGGATTTAAAGCAACGTCGAACGACCATCGCCCGTACGATCACGATCTAACGACATCTACCCAATGTGGCGAACGGGTACGCAGATTCTAATCTCCGCCATAGGGGACTGATTCAACGGTGCAGAGCGCTCCTCCCTACTCCGACGGGAGAGCGCGGCGGCGCACACGAGCCCGCGGCGGCGCGACCCACCAGAGTACCGCGCCAGACCCCGAGACTCATCCAACCCTATCCTGCTAGGGCCTAAATTGCGACGGGGAGTGCGACGAAGCAATGGAATAAGTTCATACCGGTGATTGGGAGGGGAGGAAGGCAGGGCCACGACGCAGGCGGCTTCACAGACACCGACGAGAAATTCTCAAGTCCCCCAAGGTTCTCCGCTCGAATTAAGGGTTCCTACAGCTTCGCTGGTTCCCAGCGAACGCCCTCCACCGCCCGCGCAGACCCGAGCTCAGCCATGGACGAATAACACCGGCGGCAGCCCGTACTCTGCTCTCACTCACGGAACTATGGGCAACTAGGCAATGACGGCAACGCGCGAGGAGATGGAGGAGGGGAAGTCACGGGCGAGCTCCACTTTTATCGTCTGAGTCCGCGGAGGGGGAAAACATGGCCTGCACGCGCGAGGAAAGGGGGAGGATCCGCGCATGGCGCGCGGTCGGTTGAGGCAGCTGCGGGATGACCAGTGGGGTCGGCTTGATAGTCACCTGTGCGATACGCCAGAATCCCAGTGCGGCTGACGAAAGGGTCCCACTTGTCGGCGCCGAGTTTGCACAGGCTGTGCGAGCGAAGGGATTGGGCTATGGCTAGGGGCCTTCCCGGTGGGCCAAAAGGGAATAGCCGACCCAGGTAAGCTTCCTTTTCCTTTTTCTTTTATGTTTTATTTTCTGTTTTTCTTTCATAATTGTTTTGAATCAAATTTGAATTTGAATCAGCCCATGAGCTCCACCCTTGAGTTAGGAGTCACATTAAAACTCTAATATAGAAATAATATTTTATTTATTTATTATTTTTTTACTCACATAAAATTTTCTTTCTTTCCTTTTCTAGGATTTCTTTTGTATTGTCCAATTCTATTTTAGACTTTATTCCAATTCTTGTATCATCATTTTTATTTTGTCATAAAATGCACACCAAATAAAATTCAGCATGATGCATAATTTAATAGTATATCTTTTGTTAATTATTTATTTGTTTAATTGTGGTGTTCACATGAAATGAGAAACATAGATAACTCATAGATGTATACGGAATACAATTTCTCTGCTTAGACTCTATTTACAAAGTAGGTGTTACAAATCCTACCCCCCTTAAAAATAATCTCGTCCTCGAGATTTAGGAAGAACGAGGGAAAAGATGGGGAAAATCTATGCGGAGCTCTTCTTCTCTTTCCCATGTTGCTTCATCTTCACCGTGGTGACTCCATTGCACTTTGCACATCTTTATCACCTTATTTCTTGTAACCCGAGCCAATGTATCAAGAATCTTGATCGGGTACTCCGTGTAAGTCAAATCACCCTGAACACTGAGCTCTTCCATCGGTAACTGTTCCTCAGGGACACAGAGACACTTCTTAAGTTGAGACACATGAAATACATTATGCACATCCGATAGCGTAGCAGGTAGCTCTAGTTGGTATGCCATCTCCCCAACTCGCCTAAAGATCAGGAATGGTCCAATATAGCGTGGGGACAATTTGCCCTTGACTTTAAATCTCCTCATTCCACGAAGTGGTGACACCTTGAGGTACACATAATCTCCTTCTTCAAATTCCAGTGGCCTCCTTCTATTATCAACATAACTCTTTTGCCTGGTTTGAGCCACCCTCAAATTCTCTCGAATTATACGGACTTGTTCTTCTGCTTCTTGAATCAGTTTAGGCCCAAAGAACTGTCTTTCTCCAGTCTGATCCCAATATAGAGGAGTCCTACACTTCCTCCCATATAAAGCCTCAAAAGGTGACATCTTCAGACTGGCCTGATAACTATTATTATATGAGAACTCAGCATACGGTAGACTTTTATCCCAACTCCCTCCATGGTGAAGGGCACAAGCTATCAACATATCTTCTAATACTTGATTAGTTCTTTCGGTCTGTCCATCGGTCTGAGGGTGATAAGCCATACTAAAATTCAACTTCGTGCTCATGTTCTCATGAAAGCTTTTCCAAAATCTTGAGGTAAACTGCGAACCTCGATCAGACACGATCTTCAGTACTCCATGTAAACACACAATCCGAGCCATATACAACTCTGCTAGCTGAGAACCTTTATAAGTAGTCTTCATAGGAATAAAGTGAGCCACTTTAGTCAATCTATCCACAATCACCCATATAGCATCATATCCTTTCTGGGTGTGAGGTAGTCCAGTAATAAAATCCATACCAATTTCTTCCCACTTCCACTCGGGTATCTTCAGTGGGTGCAATAGTCCAGCTGGCCTCTAGTGTTCAGCCTTAACTCTTTGACACACATCACACATAGCCACATGTGCAGCTACATCTCTTTTCAATCCATACCACCAATACTTCCGCTTCAAATCCTGATACATCTTAGTACTACCAGGATGAATAGAATAATCCGAGTCATGGGCCTCCTTTAAAATAGTCTCTCGAAGGCTTTCAATATCAGGAACACACATCCTGTCCTTGAACCATACAGTGCCTTGCTCATCTTCCATAAATTCCAGAACTCGACCTTCCGTAATCAAATCCTTAATCTCTTGTATTTTAGCATCACCAATCTGACCTTTGCGGATCTCTTGCTCCAAAGTAGGTTCTACATCAATAGTAACTCCTTCAGTATGAGCAACTATCCCCAGGTTAAGTCTCCTAAAATCCTCAACAATCTCGTCGGGTAGCTAGGCAACAATAGCTGAATGAACATGCTCCTTGTGACTCAAGGCATCTGCAACCAAATTTTCCTTGCCCGGGTGATAGTGAATCTCCAAGTCGTAATCCTTAATAAGCTCCAACCAACGGCGTTGCCTAAGGTTGAGATCCTTCTGAGTGAATATATACTTCAGACTCTTATGATTCGTGTATACTTGACACTTGGTCCCCATGATATAATGTCTCCAAATCTTAAGCGCATGCACAATGGCTGCCAATTCCAAGTCATGAGTGGGGTAGTTCAATTCATGTTTCCGCAACTGACGAGAAGCATAGGCAATCACATGTCCTTCTTGCATGAGCACACATCCCAAGCCTTGACCACATGCATCACAATAAATATCAAATCCTTTCTGCAGGTCTGGCATAACCAATACTGGTGGCGACATCAACCTCTTCTTCAATAGATCAAAGCTGTCATGACACTTCTCGTCCCACTTAAATTCTCTTCCTTGCTCCAAAAGCGAAGTCATAGGTTTAGCAATCTTAGAAAATCCTTCAATAAACCTCCGATAATATCCTGCTGGTCCCAAGAAACTCCGAATCTCCATAACTGTAGTGGGTACTCTCCACTCTATTATCTCCTTAACTTTAGTAGGATCCACTGAAATTCCTCCATTAGAAATAATATGACCAAGAAATGGCACCTCGCCAATCCAAAACTCGCACTTGTTGAACTTGGCATATAGCTGGTTATCTCGTAGCTTCTGTAGCACCAATCTCAGATGTTCCTCGTGATCACTATCACTCTTGGAATAGATAAGAATATCGTCGATGAACACCACGACGAATCTGTCCAAGTACTCCATAAACACTTTGTTCATCAAATTCATAAAATAAGCTGGTGCATTGGTCAATCCAACCGACATAACAGTGAACTCATATAATCCATATCGAGTCGAGAATGCTGTCTTGGGAATATCCGATGGTCTAATCCTCATCTGATGGTATCCGGATCGGAGATCAATCTTCAAGAATACTCTAGCACCTCTCATCTGATCAAATAAATCCTCAATACGGGGCAACGGATACTTGTTCTTCACAGTAACATCATTAAGAGATCTATAATCCACACACATCCGCTGTGATCCATCCTTCTTCTATACAAATAGAACCAGCGCTCCCCAAGGTGAGGAACTCGGACGAATGTACCCAGCCTCTTGTAACTCCGTTAACTGCTTCTTCAGTTCCTTTAACTCCTCTACGGACATCCTGTATGGCCGTTTAGAAATAGGGGCGGTTCCAGGTAGGAGATCAATAACAAACTCAACTTCTCTATCAGGTGGCATCCCTGGTAACTCCTCTAGAAAGACATCCGGAAAATCTCTAACCACACGGATGTTGTCACCAACAAACTCCTCAGGTATAAAGAACATTGCACGTTTGGATGAGGTGGTCACTGCAATATTAACTTGAAATCTCTCTCCTTTAGTGGTAGTGAGTTCTACGGTACCTCTACCACATGCTATAATGGCCTTTGCCTTTCTTAACCATGACATACCAAGGATCAGATCTATACTGCTTGACTCTAATATTATAGCAGTAGCTCCAAATTCTCTACCCATAATTGTTAATGTCAATCTACGCGTCATTTGATTCACCTCAACAGGCCCTTTATGTGTAATTACTATCATTGGTTTTCTCATATTTAGCAGTGGTATTTCATTTGTGTTGGCATATCGAGCAGACATGAATGAATGTGTAGCACCAGAATCAAATAATATGGTTGCAGGAATAGCATTAACGTAAAACATACCAAGCACGATGTCCGCACCATCCGGAGTAGCATCAACACTGACTTGATTAACCTTGGCAATAGAATATCCCTTGCCAGATCCTGGAGTTTGCTGCCTATTCTGAACTAGAGTAGTAGCCATCCTCTGTGGGCAGACATTTGCATAGTGTCCAGTCTTCCCACACTTGAAACGCGTAGTGCCTGGACTCTGTCCTGAAAACTTCGTCGGGGTGCCAGTAGGGGTAGCCTGTCGAGGAGGTGGAGTCCTCAGAGGTGATTGCTGAACTGGGCGCTGGCCTCCGCTAGTGCGAACTGGTGTACCCTGGGGTGAACTGTAGCGAGGACGAACACTGCTGCTTCCTTGTCCTTGAGATATAGCCTTTCTCTTCAAATCTCCCAGCTGAACGCGCTTGTGTTCAATAGCTAGCGCCTTATCAAGTAGCCTCTGAAATGATGGAAATGTATGCGCCACCAGAGCATACTGCAGGGGTCCATTAAGTCCTTCAATGAAATGCTCTTGTTTCCTCTCATCCTCAGCAACTTCATCAGGGGCATATCTGGAGAGCTGAATGAACTTATCGCGATACTCGCTGACTGACATACTTCCTTGCTTCAGCGACAGAAATTTCTTCTTCTTAATCTTCATCAATCTAGCTGGTATATGATAATTCCGGAACTGTGTACTGAACTCTGCCCAAGTGATAGTATCAGCAGCATCATGGGCAGCAATATATGAATCCCACCAGTCAGCAGCAGGACCTGTCAGACGTCCAGAAGCATATAAAACCTTCTCCCGGTCAGTGCATTGAGCAATATCCAACATCTTTTCCACAGATTTCAGCCAAGCATCCGCGTCCAATGGATCAGGTGAGCTTGCAAATGTAGGTGGCTTATGACTCATGAACTCCCTATGCTTATCTCGGGGTGGAACTGGTGATGGTGGTGGAGGCAGTGGTACTTGTTGTTGTTGCTGCTGTTGCTGTTGTTGTTGCATTTGCTGTTGCAGCTGCTGTTGCGCCCTCCTTTCCTGGCGTATGTCCTCTCGCTCCTGACGCAACTCCTGTCGTATCTCTTCTCTTTCTTGACGCATCTCCTGGCGTTCTTGCTGTATCTGAGCATGCATATCCGCCATAGTGTCCGCTATTTGTTGCATCATCCTCATCTGAGCAGCAATCAGTGGGTCAACTCCGCCTGATGGAGGATTAGGAGGATTCATCTTTGCTGGCTGTGGCTGGGGTTGTCTATATATCCACCGAGTGTGTCGATTAGGAGGCAAATCAATTCCACCACCCCGCCTGGTATTGACCATCTGAGTTCGATACATATGGTAAGAGTATAGCAGACAAGGCAGGTATTTACAAATCAGGTTACTTTGGGGGATTTTTTACCTACCATAGCTAATTCATTTCCTTATGGTGGTACATGCTAAGATGCCCATATATAATATTTCAATCAATCAAAGAAGCAAATCAGACATTAACATCAGAACAATCAAACAACATTTTTAAAGAAAATAGTTTTAAATTTTGTCTTGGGTTCCCTATCTCTTAAAAAGATCATAGTGGTAGGATTCCAAGGTGTGAAATCCATCTTGTCTTAGAGTAGAAAAGATAAGATTAATCAGAGTAGAGTAGCAAAAGGTGAGACAAGATCAAGATGAGATGAGTATAGAATGAGTCAGAGTAAGGTAAGTAGGAAAGGGTCTATCCATTTCTATCTAGGTTTCGTCCTACAGTCAACATTTCCTCTGATACCACTTCTGTCACACCCGGCTTTAAGGAACAAAGCCAGGTGCATCTCATACATGCGCCAAGAAGACAACATATATAATAACAGAGTGTATAGAGATAAATGTCACAAAACATCAGAGTACTTATTACATAGCAGAAGTCTTATTACAAAATAAAATAATAAAGATAAAACGAACTAAGGATCGTCGGCGCCAATGACAACTGAGAAACGCCACCTAGATCAGATCATACTCCTCGCCTTGTGGCTCCTCCTGAACCACCTGCTCTTCTCCTGTGGGGGGGGGGTGTGAGACAGCAAGGGTGAGCTCACACATGATCATAGCTCAACAAGTTGTGGGGAACCAGTGGACATAAACTCACAAAGGTGTGAGTTCATGTGTAGTGTAAGGCTAATCAATGATAGGAGGTTAAAGCTGAGCATTGCTTTTAAGTAGTTGGTCAAAATTTTATTAGCAGTTACTAAGTGTAAGTAAATACCGAACATTAAGTAAAGTAATTGAACAAAATTAATAAATAAACCCATGCAATGCAAATGAAAAAAATTGAATTTAAGTTCCATAATTTAAACATTAGAGAGTTCTGAGCCGCTCGTGACCGTGAGCTCTGCTAGTATACCAGTTTTACACTCTGCAGAGGTTGTACCCTTTACCCACAAGTCGTGTATCCCATGTCGCCAGGGTTTGCAAGGCCCTGAGACACTACCGAGGTGAATGGCTAGGGATCCACTACGAGGCCTTTACAAAGTTCCACTAGCTTCCGAAAACCCGCTACAGTTTATGGGAAGAGCACTTGCAAGAATCCCCCGTCTGACCGCCATCGCAGCTAAATCAACCCGAGAACCTCCTTGCATGCAACTCCCCTACTGCCCTTGCCCCTTTCGGGTAAGGTAGTCTTCCACTAGCTTTCCTAATTAGTCAGCCAAGGGCGTCCCATTAAACCCTTGTGGTGGCACGTGTTTCTCAAGTTAAGCTCTATGTTCCAATTAACATTAATGATCTTGACATGAACATAAATAGAATAACAAAAGAATTAGAACATAGATATAATAAATGATTAACCCAAAACCATGTAAAGCAATAGCAAACTACCCAGGTAATTCAAGGGTAAACAAGGTAACGAGATAAACAATCTAGGGTGACCTATCGGGTCCCATCAAAATTAAACCTATGCATGAATAAATGATATTAAAGAACATTATTGGGTAAAAAGTGGTCAAGGGCACAACTTGCCTTCAATGAGCTCCTGCTCAGCTACTTCAACCTGCTGCTCACCGGGATCCTCGGTCACGGGCTCTTCTACTCGCCGCAATACAAACAAGCACAGTGCATATAGAGAAATTAACATTACACCAAACATATAAACAAAATACACAGTAATAATCTACACATTAAAATAAAATCCTAGGAATAGAAATCATAATTTTTGGACTTATAGATTTTAAGTTATGGATTTTCAAAGGTTTTATGTGCTTAAAATAGGATTAAGTGAGAAATAAATTTTAATATTGTTTTCATGACAAAACAGAGGCTCTAAGTGGTAGATAATAAAATTACAAAATTTTAGAAAGTGGAATGAAGTAATGTTGGGGGCTTGTTCTCAAGTGCTAAGAGTTAAGAACAAGGCAACACAGAAAATGTTAAATACTAAGGTCCTTCGTCCTCTACCACATTATATCCTTTCGGGATATAAGGAACTTCGGACGAAGGTTACGAAGGACGTACCTTCGTAAACATAATGACGAAGGATGACATATTCATATAAATCATGATATATAAGATAGACATTTAAACGTTAACATAGAATCATTTCCATTTTTACCAACATGAACGAATATAAATGATTTCAAATTACAAATGTACCTTCGGTCTTGAGGAAGGCGAGAGTACAAGTGTGATGCGAAGGCAAAAAGCAGGTTCGCGTGAACAGTACAGAGGTACTGTTCATCTATTTATAGGCACAGTTCGTAGCCTGTGACAAATTACAATTATGCCCCCTACAAAAGTTTACAACATTGACTCAGACCTCTTATGGATAAAAAGGTCATTCTATTTCTATGTCGGTTTGTAACGCCGAAGCTCCATGAAAAGGAACCTTCGGCCATCTTTTGGAGACGACTTCAGCCGAAGCTGCTTCTTCGTGTGAGACCTTCGGCGCACCGAAGCACGACCCCAACAGTAGCCCCTTTCGCGGTGCTAGATCGTTTTTCGTAACGAGCTTGACCCGTGAAAAAAGCCTCTTCAGCTTCGGGAAGCCGAAGGTCCAAAAAACACCTTCCCTGAGCTCGTTGCGGAGAAACGATCCGGCTTCCGAGCGCGTGCCAGGCCCACCTTGCAGAGTTACTGTTTGATCTTTGCGGTCCACTGCACAGCGAGTACAAGTGACCGCCCGTCTGGTGTAAAAATCCTGCCGCTTCGCCTTCTTACCTGCAGCACTATATAAACAAACGGGTAGGTGTGAAGTTACCACAGCATTCATTGCTATTTGCACTGTTTTGCTGCCAAAATTTTCCACCATAGCCGAAGCTTGACTCTCAGAATCGAACGAAGGTCCGTCTCGACGTCTGCTTCGTCAGAAAGAAGAGCTTCGGAGAAAAAAGAAAAAAGAAAAAAGTTTCTGACTTCCCCAAACTCAGAATCAAATGGCGAGAGTGCGATCTACTGCCAAAGTTGTACGTGAGGGAGACGAAGCCGAAGGTTCGGACACTGTGCCCATCTCCGAAGCGATGCAGCGTTCCGGTCTACTGACTACGGAAGAAATGCCTGCTGCTGAAGCAAACCCAACAACTGCCGAAGGAGAAGAAGAAAACATTGAAGGGACTGATCCCGAAGATGACTATCGCATTGCTATGCCCAGCAAGCCCAGTCACCTGGATTTTGGGAAATCAACCGTTTCAAAGGCTGACCTTTCGAAGATGGTGAAAGCAGGTTTTTTCAATGAAGATCAGAAGAAGCTACTTCGCTTCGGGGGAGAAGAAACCACCCCGAAGCCAGAGAAGGACGAGATTGTTATCTTCAAGAGCTTTTTAAAGGCTGGGCTGAGATTCCCTCTTCACAATATTATTGCGGAGATACTGAAGAGGTTTGGTATCTATTTTCATCAATTGACTCCTAACGCCATCGTTAGGCTCAATGTTTATATCTGGGCCCTCCGAAGCCAAGCTATGGAACCGTTTGCCGACAGCTTCTGCCGAGTTCACGAACTACATTACCAAACAAAGGCCAGAAAAGATGGGCTACATGATAATTTCGGTTGCTATAATTTTGCCTACCGAAAGACAACAAAGTGCCCTGTCATCAGCTACCGAAGCAAATGGCCAGCAGGCTGGAAATCTGAGTGGTTTTATGTAAAAGTTGACGAAGACAAAGAAAAATTGGTACAAAGCCCTCTGGATTTAATCTTCGGAGAGACGAGGCCACGATGCCACATCGGCAATCTAGAAGGTCCCACCTGGGCTGCTCTGGGTGAATTTGAAATTATTTCAGAACATATTGGCACCAGGGATCTAGTTCAGGAATTTTTGGCATTCAGAGTGTTCCCTACTCTAAAAGAGTGGGAAATGCCGAAGCTGGAGGGAGAGAAGAAGAAGGGGGAGCTTGTCCGGCTTCCTTATCACTTCAAGTTTAAGAAGTACTTTAAAAAACCCTGCAAAGAGTGGTTAGACACAGTTGAGGTGATGTGCAATGAAATCCTGGGGAATTACTCCAAAAAAGAGGATCAACTAATGACAGCGGCCTTCGGTGCCCGACCGAAGCGAAGGCTGAACCGAGTGCTTGATGCCCTGGGCTTCGAGTACCCAGACTATGAGCAGTTGAACAAGGGTGCCGAGGGCCATAAAAGAAAAAGAGTAGCCGAAACTCTGATCAGGGATGAAGAAAGACCAGCAAAGGAGAAGAAAATTCCCAAGAAAAGAAAAATATCTACTCCGAAGCGCAAATCACCCGAAGAAGAGGGGACCCCCACACCGCCTTCTACCAGCGACGTGGAGGAAATTTTAAAGGTAATGACTGAACCCATGCCCACGAAGCTAAGTCCATTAGGGCTCCAACTGACGAAGCTTTTTCAAAAGGTGGACGAGCCGGATCAAACGAAGATAAGCAAACCCAAGCGGCAAAGAATTATTGCGGTAACTGAAGTTATCGACAAGACGCCGCCTAAGGCGTCAATTCAGAAAACACCAGCTGTCGAAGGTACCACAAACGTCGAAGTCGCACCTTCGGAGGTCGCGGCTACCGAAGCCGCTACAGCCGAAGATGCAAACTTAGAAACTACCATTGAGGACATCAACAAGATTTTGGAAGACATAGCTGCAGAAGAAGCTGGTACTACTACTGAAAAAACCATGGCCACAGTGCCTGAGAAAGGGAAAGAAATAGCCGAAGACAGTTCGGACGACGAAGCCTACTCTTTTCAGAATTTAGTTGGGCAAAAACTGACGAAGGACGAAATAGACGAACTTAAGGACTATGCCAAATCTTGTGGCTACAAACCAGGAGCTCTCCTATTTGGAGGTGTGGACGATGAAAAATTAGGCTGCATTCGAGACCAAACTGGAGCTAAGGTAATCGGTACTCTATCAAAGAGTATCGGTTTTCCGAAGCTAGAGACAGACATCAGCCGCTACCGACGACAACATATCGTCGGCAGCTTATTTTACTCCAACTTCAAGGTAAACAACCTTTTCTCTGGTTTTTATTGCTGTTAATAATGAAAATACTACTAACGTAAGTTGTTTCTGTACAGAGCATGCTACTGAGCAAAGCTCTGAAGATGCAACAAGACTTGGAGGACAAAAAACACGAAGCTATAATCGAAAATTTAGAGAGCAAGATAAAAGAACAATCAGCTATCATTGAAAAGAAAGACTTCGAGCTCCAATCCGCCGAAGGCCTGCTGGCAGAGACTGAGGCTAAGGTATCAGAATTGAATTCGAAGCTTATCAGTCAATCAGAACAATTCAATCAGGAGAAGCTGGAGCTTAATTCGAAACTTAAAGCCGAAGTCCAGACCAGTTCAGAGTTGAAGAAATCGTTAGCAAGCCTTCAAGACAAATGCTTAAAATTTAGCAACAATTGTATTGGACGATTAAAAAAGATATTTTACTCTGTTGGAGCCAGCAGCGGGAAATTTAACCCTTCAGCGGAAAATTTACCACAGGCCTTCGATCATATCGAAGCCGAAATCGAAGAACTTGACGAAGTTATAGCCGGGCACGGCGACTTCTGTGCCTGGGTAGCTTCTCGGGGTACCGCTGCTGCATTCCTGAAGGCCGGTTGCGAGCATGGAAAAATTGTCAACAGGCCCAACTTCACCCTATCTCCATCAATCCTGGATGATATACCTGACCTCGCCCGAAGCATCTCAAATAGATTTATAAAAATGATATGGACAAAAGGCGGGCGGGAGAAGGCTGGAGACGAAGCCCGAAGTCATCTTGAACCAGTAAGAAATGATACTTCGTACTTACCTTTTCCTTTGCACTTGATTTTTACTTTCGATTCCTTGATTTATGTAGGATGACGAAGGTGAAGATGATGCTTAAGTTATATCGCCGAAGCTGTCGCCGAAGCTGAAGCTTAATGAAGATCAGTAGAAATGTACTATAGGAAAAAAAACTTAGGATACTTTTGTAACAACTTTTGTAAATACATTTAAACTGTTCTCAAGGAACTTTGTACATACCTTGTAATATATTCTTACCCTTCGATTGAGGCGCTTTGATGTGGACGAAATCAGTATTTTGAGCCGAAGGCGAAAAAACACCTTCCCTTCTTTTCGTACACAACGAAGCATAAAAGCAATTCTTCTTTTTACCAAAGCTTCTCTTTTTTGTACACAACATAGCATAACGAATCATAAAAAACCACTTCTCCGAAGCTTTTCTTTTTGCCGAAGCAACCACTTAGGAACACAAATGCTATGAATGAATGCTTATGCATGCAAATGCCATGATGTAATGTAATGTGCGAATGAATGTCCGAAGCGTATGTCCGAAGCCACATTCTGAACCATTACTTCTTTAGAACCAACCACACATCAGCTCTGCATTCCCTTAGGAACGACTTTGGAGCATCTTTGCCTTTTACTTAGGCAGTATCAGCGTTGACTTTTCGCTGTAAGCTCTGCATCCCCTTAGGGACGTCTTTTGAGCTTCTTCGCCTTTTACTTTCGGCGGAATCAGCGTTGACTTTTCGCTGTGAGCTCTGCATCCCCTTAGGGACGTCTTTGGAGCTTCTTCTCTTTTTCAGTTTCGGCACTCGATGGTGCGCTCTCAGCTTTTACATTTACATTCTTTGGGGGATTTTGCTCTTATAAAACTAAAAAGGAAAATTACATATGATGGCCCCATTAAAAACCTTTCTCCCCCTTTAGAAAGGAAAAGGGTGCCATGAAAAAGAAAAGAAAAAACATAAAAAATTACATCGAGTTATACATAAAATCGCCGAAGCTCATCCGCATTCCAAGATCTTGGAATTTCATTGCCATCCATGTCCTTCAGTCTGTACGAACCAGGCCTTGACGAAGATGCTACTAAGAAAGGCCCTTCCCATTTCAATTGTAACTTGCCCACTGTATCTGGGTTGGCCACTCTCCGAAGCACCAAATGCCCTGGCTCAATATTTTTTAGCCGGACCTTTCTATCTCGCCATTTGATTGTTTCAGCTTGATATTTATTGATATTCTCCACGGCCTGAAGCCTGATCCCTTCTAAGGCATCTTTTTCCACAAGACAAGTATCTTCGGCACCTGGTTCTACCGAAGCTACCACTCTTATTGATCCAGCTTTAGCTTCTTCTGGAGTTATTGCTTCGTCACCGAATAATAACTTGAATGGGGTAAAGCCTGTAGACCTTGATGTTGTTGTATTGTGGCTCCACACCACTTTGGTCAACTGATCTGGCCACTTTCCCCTTGGTTGATTAAAGATTAGCTTCATTATTCCTGTCATTATGATGCCGTTGGCCCTTTCAACAAGCCCATTCGACTCCGGATGCCTGACTGATGCAAAATGGATCTTCGTTCCAATTTGATCACAGAAATTTCTGAAAACTTCGGAGTCGAACTGCGTTCCATTATCTACAGTGATGGCCTTTGGTACTCCGAAGCGACAGACAATGTTCTGCCAGAAAAACTTTTGGACAGTGGCCGAAGTTATTGTGGCTAATGGCTTCGCCTCAATCCACTTGGAAAAATACTCCATAGCCACTATAACATATTTCAGATTGCCTTGAGCCGGTGGTAATGGACCCAGCAAATCGAGGCCCCACCTTTGCAATGGCCAGATGGGCTGTATCAGCTGTGTCAAAGACGAAGGTTGCTTTTGATCTCTTGCACATTTCTGACAACCTTCGCACTTTTGAACCAACTCCGCTGCATCCGAAGCTGCCTTCGGCCAATAAAACCCTTGGCAAAAAACTTTTCCAAGTAACGGCCTGGATCCGATGTGGGATCCACACAAGCCTGCATGTATCTCTTTCATCAATTCTATACCTTCGGCTCTGGATAAGCACTTGAGCAGCGGGGCACAAACTCCATGCTTGTATAATTCCCCTTCTATCATGATATACGGACGAGCTCTTGCCTCTATTCTTTTATTATAAGCTTCGTCATCTGATAGGAAGTTGCCCTGAAGGTAAGAAATTATTTCAGTTCTCCAATCTTCACTGTACACAGGAGAAATGTTAAGGACTGCTCTTTCAAGTAGCTCCACTGAAGGTGCCTTTATTGTTTCGAAAAACACATCCGAAGGTAACGGCAGCCCCTGTGCTGCAGACTTGGCCAACAAATCAGCATGCTCATTTTGTCCTCGAGGGATATTCTTAACAGAAAATCCTTCGAAAGAAGCTTCGATCCTTCGGACCGTGTCTAGGTATTTTTCAAGCTTCGGGTCTTTAGCCTTGCAACTTTTGTCAATATGACCCGAAACAACCTGGGAATCAGTTTTAAGAATCGCCCTTCTGATCCCCATTGCCTTTAGTTTCTGAAGACCCAGGAGCAAAGCTTCGTACTCAGCGATATTATTTGTGCAGCTGAAGTCAAGTCTTGCTGCATAGCAAGTTTTAACCTTGGACGGTGAGACCAAAACAGCAGCTGCACCTGCTCCGAAGGTTCCCCAAGAGCCATCACAAAACACTGTCCATGCTTCGGCATCTTTATTCGCTTCTTCGTCCTGAGCCTCTGGCGTCCAGTCGGCAATGAAATCTGCCAATGCTTGAGACTGGATTGAGGATCTATGCACATAATCAATGTAAAATTCATTGAGCTCCGCAGCCCATTTTCCAATCCGACCAGTAGCTTCTCTATTTCTCATGATATCCTTCAACGGTTGCGAAGAAGGAACAATGATATTGTATGCCTGAAAATAATGCCGAAGCTTCCTGGATGCCATTAAAACAGCATACAACACCTTCTCCAGCTCTGTATAATTTTTCTTTGAGACACTAAGGACCTCAGATACAAAATATACTGGGACCTGCTTCTTGACTTGTCCATCAAACTTCTCCTGAACAAGTGCCGCACTTACTGCTGAGTGCGAAGCTGCCACATACAACAACAGAGGAGCCCCTGGCGTTGGTGGAGTTAATGTTGTGAGATCTATTAAGTATTGCTTCAGCTCTTCGAAGGCTTTTTGTTGACTTGGGCCCCATTGAAAGACTTCAGCTGACTTCAGCACCTCGAAGAATGGTAAGTTTCTTTCTGCTGATCTGGATATAAATCTGTTGAGAGATGCCAGCCTTCCTGTCAATCTTTGGGCCCCCTTTTTTGTGGTTGGTGGCTCCATTCGAAGTATAGCTTCGATTTTATTTGGATTAGCTTCGATTCCCTTTGTTGAAACCAAGCATCCAAGAAATTTGCCCTTCTTCACTCCGAAGACACATTTTTCTGGATTCAGCTTCAGACCAGCTTGTCTGAAGCTGGCGAAGGTCTCCTGCAGATCAGCAATATGATTTTCCTGCTTCGTGCTTTTTACAATGATGTCATCGACATAAGTCAACACATTTCTGCCTATCTGAGATTGGAGAACCTTCGCAGTCATTCTGCTGAAACTCCCTCCAGCATTCTTGAGCCCCTCGGGCATCCGAAGATAGCAATATGTACCACTTGGGGTGATGAAACTAGTCTTCGGCTCATCTTCCTTCTTCATCCAGATTTGATGATAGCCTGAATAGCAGTCCAGGAGACTCATGAGCTCCGAAGAAGCTGCTGCATCAACTAAAGAGTCTATCCTTGGCAGCGGGAATTCATCCTTCGGACAAGCCTTGTTGAGATCTGTGAAATCAATACACATTCTCCACTTGCCATTGGCCTTCTTCACCATAACAGTGTTAGCTAACCACTCTGGATACTTCACTTCTCTGATAACTCCTGCACTAAGGAGTCTTTTTACTTCATTGCGAGCCCCTTCGGCCTTGTCATCAGACATTTTCCGAAGCCTCTGCTTTCGGAGTCTGAAGGATGGGTCAACATTGAGCGAATGTTCAATAACATCCCGATTCACTCCACAGAGATCATTGGCTGACCATGCAAAAACATCTTTGTTGTTGAATAAAAACCTTATCAAGGTTTTCTCCTGGTCTTCAGATAATTGCGAGCCCAACAACACCTTTTTCTCTGCTATGTCTTCACACAATAACATGGGCTTCGGCTGATCTGCTGAAGCTGCCTTCTCCCTCCTGAATTTGTACTGTTCACAAGCTTCAACTCCATCTATGTTATGGATTGCCTTGGAGTCAGTCCAGCTTCCTTCGACCCTTCTAGCAGCTTCCTGGCTTCCATGAATAGCAATAGGCCCTTGGTCCGAAGGTATCTTCATGCAGAGATAAGCTGGGTGAAGAATTGCTTCGAAGGCATTAAGAGTACCACGACCGATGATAGCATTGTAAGGATACTCCATGTCAACAATATCAAACACAATTTGCTCAGTCCTTGTGTTGTTAACAAATCCGAAGGTTACCGGCATGGTAATCTTCCCAAGTGCTACAATCTGCCGCCCTCCGAAGCCACAAAGGGGGTGCGTAGCATCATGAATCTTGTCTTCAGGCTCTTGCATTTGTCTGAAGGCTTTAGCAAATATAATGTCAGCTGCACTGCCTGTATCAACTAGGACATTGTGGACCAGAAATCCTTTGATCACGCAAGAGATAACCATGGCATCATTGTGAGGATAATCCTTAAGCTGAAGGTCTTCCTGAGAGAAAGTAATTGGAATGTGGGACCATTTTGACTTGATGAAGGGTCCCTGCACTCCAACATGCTGCACCCTTCTCTTAGCCTCCTTCTTCTGCTTCTTGTTAGCCGGCTCTGAGCAAGAACCTCCTGTTATCGGGAGCACCAGCTTCGAAGCCGAAGCAGCTCCAGCTTGATTGTTGAACGAAGCCATCAGCTCAGAAAAGTGGAAGTGAGTTCACCGGAGGTGGGCGCCAATGTTGGGGGCTTGTTCTCAAGTGCTAAGAGTTAAGAACAAGGCAACACAGAAAATGTTAAATACTAAGGTCCTTCGTCCTCTACCACATTATATCCTTTCGGGATATAAGGAACTTCGGACGAAGGTTACGAAGGACGTACCTTCGTAAACATAATGACGAAGGATGACATATTCATATAAATCATGATATATAAGATAGACATTTAAACGTTAACATAGAATCATTTCCATTTTTACCAACATGAACGAATATAAATGATTTCAAATTACAAATGTACCTTCGGTCTTGAGGAAGGCGAGAGTACAAGTGTGATGCGAAGGCAAAAAGCAGGTTCGCGTGAACAGTACAGAGGTACTGTTCATCTATTTATAGGCACAGTTCGCAGCCTGTGACAAATTACAATTATGCCCCCTACAAAAGTTTACAACATTGACTCAGACCTCTTATGGATAAAAAGGTCATTCTATTTCTATGTCGGTTTGTAACGCCGAAGCTCCATGAAAAGGAACCTTCGGCCATCTTTTGGAGACGACTTCAGCCGAAGCTGCTTCTTCGTGTGAGACCTTCGGCGCACCGAAGCACGACCCCAACAAGTAATTTGGACTAAAAATGGATTTTCTATTGATTTATCAGGTTCTAGTAATTGTTTTCAAATTGAAAATCTATTTTCAATTCATTTATTCAAATTTAAGTCAGCTCTGGACTAGGCCTCAATTCCTAGAAAGTCTAGGGGCCACGGGGTAAGATGTCCAAGACACAGTGAACAGTTGAATATGGATGGCGGGTTGAATCTCTAGTTTCCAGGGGGTTCTTTAACAAAAGTGCCTGCGAAGGGGTATGGTTGGATGTGAGCCGTTGGATCAACGTGAACGGCGACGATTAGATTACAATAGCAGTGAATCAGTAAACGAATCCGACCATCGGATCGAACACCAGCGCCCCGGATTTAAAGCAACGTCGAACGACCATCGCCTGTACGATCACGATCTAACGACATCTACCCAATGTGGCGAACGGGTACGCAGATTCTAATCTCCGCCATAGGGGACCGATCCAACGGTGCAGAGCGCTCCTCCCAACTCCAACGGGAGAGCGCGACGGCGCACACGAGCCCGCAGCGGCGTGACCCACCGGAGTACCGCGCCAGACCCCGAGACTCATCCAACCCTATCCTGCTAGGGCCTAAATTGCGACGGGGAGTGCGACGAAGCACTGGAATAAGTTCATACCGGTGATTGGGAGGGGAGGAAGGCAGGGCCACGGCACAGGCGGCTTCACGGACACCGGCGAGAAATTCTCGAGTCCCCCAAGGTTCTCCGCTCGAATTAAGGGTTCCTACAGCTTCGCTGGTTCCCAGCGAACGCCCTCCACCGCCCGCGCAGACCCGAGCTCAGCCATGGACGAATAACACCGGCGACGGCCCGTACTCTGCTCTCACTCACGGAACTATGGGCAACTGGGCAATGACGGCAACGCGCGAGGAGATGGAGGAGGGGAAGTCACGGGCGAGCTCCACTTTTATCGTCTGAGTCCGCGGAGGGGGAAAACGTGGCCTGCACGCGCGAGGAAAGGGGGAGGATCCGCGCATGGCGCGCGGTCGGTTGAGGCAGCTGCGGGATGACTAGTGGGGTCGGCTTGATAGTCACCTGTGCGATACGCCAGAATCCCAGTGCGGCTGACAAAAGGGTCCCACTTGTCGGCGCCGAGTTTGCACAGGCTGTGCGAGCGAAGGGATTGGGCTATGGCTAGGGGCCTTCCCGGTGGGCCAAAAGGGAATAACCGGCCCAGGTAAGCTTCCTTTTCCTTTTTCTTTTATGTTTTATTTTCTGTTTTTCTTTCATAATTGTTTTGAATCAAATTTGAATTTGAATCAGCCCATGAGCTCCACCCTTGAGTTAGGAGTCACATTAAAACTCTAATATAGAAATAATATTTTATTTATTTATTTATTTATTATTTTTTTACTCGCATAAAATTTTCTTTCTTTCCTTTTCTAGGATTTCTTTTGGATTTTCCAATTCTATTTTGGACTTTATTCCAATTCTTGTATCATCATTTTTATTTTGTCATAAAATGCACACCAAATAAAATTCAGCATGATGCATAATTTAATAGTATATCTTTTGTTAATTATTTATTTGTTTAATTGTGGTGTTCACATGAAATGAGAAACATAGATAACTCAGAGATGTATACGGAATACAATTTCTCTGCTTAGACTCTATTTACAAAGTAGGTGTTACAGTGAGACGAAGATTCTGAAGAACGTCCATGGTGACCAAGCCATACCATCTTCGGGAAATCGACTATCAAATAGAGTCACGTTGATGCCATGAGAGGAAGATACTTCTACGACATGACTATTGTGAGGGTTGGAGGAGACAATGCTGCTCCTGCTCCTGAAGTAAATGAGGTGGTTATTTACCGAAGCTTTTTGAAAGCAGGGCTTCGGTTCCCGTTGAGCAGATTTTTGGTTGAAGTGCTGAAGACATTTCAGATTTTTCTTCATCAACTTTTGCCTGAAGCTATAATCAGGATGGATTTGTTTGTTTGGGCTGTGAGAAGCCAAGGGTTGGAACCCAGCGCAAGAAGCTTTTGTAGCATGCACGAACTCCTGTACGAGACAAAGGCCACCGGGAAGGAGCAGTATCACAACAACTTTGGTTGTTATGGATTCGTTGCTCGATCTAATGCAAGCCATCTAGTTCCCACATTCCGAAAGAGATGGCCTGGGGCCCGGATGGAAGAGTGGTTTTATGTTAAGAATGATTTAATTGAAAGGGAAGAAATTAAGGAAATCATCCAATGCCCTATCTGGTCTCGCTTCGGCCTTCGTTGGCCGAAGGTAATAATCGATCAGAATGATGAAGCTTGCCAAAAGGCTTTTAGCAACGTCTGCTCCTTCATTGGCACAAGGGATATTGTTCAGGAGCACATAGCGTACAGAGTATGGCCACTTGTGGAAAACTGGGATATGCCGAAGGATACTACTGCTGAATCAACTGAAGGTGGGTTGATTCGACTAAAATATACTTTCAGGTTTAGAGACCAGTTTGATGAGCCAAATGATGATTGGCTAAAAAGTATTGAGGCTATCAGCGACGAACTACTTGGGGCATATAGCAAGGCCAAAGATAATGCTTTGTCCACAGCCTTCGGGGACCGAGGGAAAAAAAGATTAAACAGGATATTTGATGCCATAGGCTTTATATACCCTGATTATCACTACCCGCTGCAAAGTCAAGGGAAGAAAAGAAAAAGTATTGCTTCGGCCCCCGCCGCTTCAGGCACCGCTAGTGCGCCGAAGGGCAAGAAGATGAAGGTCTTGACCCACTCGCCGTGGTACATCGAACCGGCCATGGTGCCTGAATTTGGTGAAGGGACATCTTTAAGTGTCGGAGTAAAGCAAGCTGCTTCGATTATACAAAGCGTTGAAGAACCGACTGTAGTGCCGAAGATGCCTACAGTTGAACCAGCCGAAGCTAAGGAAGGTAAAGCCGAAAGGCCTCAGGTGGAAAAGATGGTGAAAGCACCTGAAATTCTGAGCCCACCAACAGAGACAAAATCACAGACGATGCAAAAGGCTCCTACCGCAACTCCCAAGAGGAGAAGGATGGACAATGTGCTGGACGTTGTCCTAGAGACCACAAAGGCCTTGAGCCTTGGTCCTTCGAAGAAAATTGCTGAAGCTGTCAAAGTTCAAGCCAAGGCCAAAGCTGGGCCTGCAGCACCCTCTGAGATGAAGGCCTCTGTGCCTGAAGATAAGATGAGTCATCAAATTTCAGATACCGGCAAGACGACAGAACAAGTCGTGACAGAAAAAGCAAAATCTCCTGTCCTCGAAGCCTTAACTGAGGATACAGATTACATTGTTCGACATGCTTTGGGGAAGAAATTATCTGAAGAAGAAATCCTGGAGGCCAAACACTACGCCCAAAGACTGAAGTATCCAAAGGGGGCCTTAGTGTTCAATGGCAGTGATGAAGATGATTTCCTGTACTGTCTCCCGGATAACAAAGAAATATCCGTTTGCCGGGAGATGACTAAGAGTATGGGATTTCCTAAGCTTGAAGAAGGCCTATCGGTCTTGTCGAAGGATGATCTTGCTGACAGTCTCGCGTACAACAGCATAAAGGTATATAGGTGAACTTTGAAGCTAGAAAATGAAGTATTTTATTGCCATGTTCAACTCTTTCTTCTTCTTTTGCAGGGCTTAATTCTTAGTAATGCCTTGAGAGCACAAAAGAATGCTGAGGACGAGAGCTGTATGATGGCACTTAACAACCTTCGTTTAGAGGTGATTGAGCTAAGAAACGAAGGATTGGAAAAAGATAAAATTTTGATTTCATTGGTGAACAAAGTAAAGGAGGACGAAGCTGATTTCAAAGCTCAGGTCGAAGCCCAGAAAAATGAAATTGAAGACCTTCGTAGACAACTGGCCGTAGCTAAGGAGAACTGCACGCTTGCCGAGGCTAATCAAGAAATCAGTGAATATTGGAAAAATAAGCTAGAGAAAAATGTTGAAGAACTTCACGAATCCAAGGAAAGGTGCTTTGAGAAATCCTTGGATTGCGTGAAAAAATTTAAAAACTAGCTTCGCCAAAGTGGGTGCCTATTCTGCTGAAGAGAATTTTATCCGAGGCGACCCCGAAGGTGTTATTGAATGGATAAGTGGAGAAGCTGAAGCCTTCGAAGAAATACTAAATGATCGCGGGGAGCCAGGGACATTTGCGTGTTTTCCGGTGCGCGGGGCATCTCAGCTATTCTGGAGAAAGCCGGATGTAATCACGTTAAGGCCATGGCCTAGGCCGAAGCTGCCTTCTCCGTGGACGACACAAAGGATCCTTCAGCCAAAGCAAATTTAATGGACGGGAAATTTTATAACGATGTCTGGGTGAACGGTGGCCGGGAGCTGGCCCACGAGATTATAAAAAAGAGTGAGAAAGACACCCACGACGCCCGGGCAGAAGCAAAACGAGCTGAGGAAGCTGCAGAACGCGAAAGGCGTATAGGTACTGTTTCCTGATTATCTAGCTTCGGTGCTTGCTTTAAGGCTTCGAACTAATGTGTTTTCCTATTTCAGCTGAACTATCCCCACCACCGAAGCTGTACGATCCCCTAGCTGATCCAGAGATGAAGGAATCATTGGATATCATAAGCATGGCTAAATCCTGAAAGGGAAATGTGCCCTTGGGCCATTTCTAAAGTGTTTTGGTGATTAAGTGCCCAATACATATTCTCTAAGTGTAAATTTGTGCCAAGGATTGAAGAAGTGCAAATCATGTTACAAGGTACGTTTCTAGACTTAGTACATTGTTTTGAGTACTAATATATTGTGTCTAAGTGCTAGAAACAGGAGAAAACAAATTGGAAATGAACTCCTGCTCGGTCTGGGTGCACCGGACTATCTGGTGGTGCATCGGACAGTGTCTAGTGCGCCAGACCAGTCTCGCTGAATAGGCCACTCTCGGGACTCGACGGCGGCGTACAGCTATAAATCACCAGACTGTCCGGTGGTGCACCGGACTGTCCGGTGAGTCGTCCGCGGCGAAGTCGTCGCTCTCGGGAAACGTTCAACGGCATATAGCTAAAATTCACCGAACTGTTCGGTGAGCCAACGGTCGACTGCGCCAACGGTCGGCCGCGCAATCTTCGCGCGACGCATGGGCGCGCCAATGGTCGGTAGAGGGCACCGGACTGTCCGGTGTGCACCGGACAGTGTCCGGTGTGCCAACTGCCACAAATCTGCAACGGTCGGATGCGCCAGAAAAGGAAGGAGATCGCACACCGGATAGCTATAGGGACTGTCCGGTGGCGCACCGGACTGTCCCGTGCGCCACCCGATAGAAGGCAAGATTAGTCTTCCAAGAATGCCTCCAAAGGCTCCTAGCTGCCTTGGGGCTATAAAAGGGACCCCTAGGCGCATGGAGGAGTAACCCAAGCATACTTTAAGCATTCTAAGTCTCCCACACTCCGTCTCCACGCACTTGATCGACTGTGTTAGTGATTTGAGCTACGTTCTAGCTGTGAACCCGTTGTGCTTCATTTTGAGCTCAAGTCTTGGCTTGTGTGCGTGTGTATTGTTGCGGATTTGTGTGTGTTGCTTCCCATCCTTACTCTAGTGTTTTCACTGTGATCTTTTGTTGTAAGGGCGAGAGGCTCCAACTTGTGGAGATTCCTCGCAAACGGGAAAAAGAGAAAAGCAAGGAAAAGCCGTGGTATTCAAGTTGATCATAGGATCACTTGAAAGGGGTTGAGTGCAACTCTCATCCATTGGGACACCACAACGTGGAGGTAGGCAAGTGTTATACTTGGCCGAACCACGGGATAAACCACTGTGTCTCTTGTGTTGTCTTTCTCTGTGGTTATTGTGTTTCACAAGAACTCTTCTATAGCCACTTGGTTCTATTGCACTAACACTTAACCAAGTTTTGTGGCTATTAATGTTGAAATTTTACAGGATCACCTATTCACCCCCCTCTAGATGCTCTCAATTGGTATCAGAGCCGTTCTCTTCACGAAAGGGACTAATCGCCCGAAGAGATGGATCCTAAGGGAAAGGGGATGGTGATTAATGACAAGGAGAAGGAGTTAATCTTCAACGAGCCAAGGGACGACAAGCCCATTGACTCTGGCTCGAGTCATAAGAAGAAGGACGAGAAGAAAAAGAGGCGCATCAAGAAGATCGTCTACTACGACAACGACGAGTCTTCTTCTTCCCCAAGAGACGACGATGACGAGAAAAGGAAACCGGTTAATTCAAATTTTTCATTTGATTATTCTCGTATTCCTTATAATTCCAATGCTCATTTGCTTTCCATTCCTCTTGGTAAACCTCCACACTTTGATGGAGAGGACTACGCTTTTTGGAGTCATAAAATGCGTAGTCACTTATTTTCTCTCCATCCTAGTATATGGGAGATAGTTGAAAATGAAATGCAATTTGATAGTACCGATAACCCTGTGTTTATCAACGAACAAATTCACAAGAATGCACAAGCTATCACTGTTTTGTTAGCATCGTTGTGCAGGGATGAATATAACAAGGTGAGCGGCTTGGACAACGCCAAGCAAATATGGGACACCCTCAATATATTGCATGAGGGGAACGACGCCACCATGATCACCAAAATGGAGTTGGTGGAAGGCGAGCTAGGAATGTTTGCCATGATTAGGGGAGAGGAGCCAACACAAACGTACAACAGGCTCAAGACCCTGGTCAACAAGATCAGGAGCTATGGAAGCACGAGATGGATGGACCACGACGTCGTCCGACTTATGCTCAGGTCTTTCACTGTTATTGACCCTCATCTTGTGAACCTCATCCGTGAAAATCTTAGGTACACAAAGATGACGCCCGAGGAGATACTCGGAAAGTTTATGAGCGGGCGTATGATGGTCAAGGAAGCAAGATATGTTGATGATGCATTGAACGGCCCAATGCCCATCTATGAGCCCCAACCCGTTGCACTCAAGGCAACAAGCAGCAGCAGGGAGGCGCTACCTAGCAAGGTAGCACAAGTTGAGGCTGCCGGGCTAAATGAAGATGAAATGGCCCTCATCATCAAGCGCTTCAAGACGGCGCTAAAAGGACGCAATGAGCATCCCAACAAGAGCAAAGCAAAGGGAAAGCGCTTCTGTTTTAAATGCAGTAAGACTGGTCATTTTATAGCAAATTGTCCCGATAATGCTAATGACCAGGAACAAGAAAAGAGCGGGAAAAGGGAGAAGAAGAAGGCCTACAAGAAGGCGAAGGGCGAGGCGCACCTTGGCAAAGAATGGGATTCGGATTGCTCTTCTTCCAACTCTGACGATGAAGGACTCACCGCCTCGGCCTTCAACAAGTCGTCTCTCTTCCCCAACGAGCGCCATACTTGCCTCATGGCAAAGGAGAAAAAGGTAAGCGCTCGAGATACCCCTAAGTATACTACTTCAAGTGATGATGACTCTAGTGATGATGAAGTAGATTACACAAGCTTATTCAAAGGTTTAGATAGAACTAAAGTAGATAAAATCAATGAATTAATTGATGCTTTAAATGAAAAGAATAGACTTTTAGAAAAGCAAGAGGATATTTTATATGAAGAGCATGATAAATTTGTAAGTGTGCAAAAGTCTCTTGCTTTAGAGGTTAAAAGGAATGAAATGCTATCTTCAGAATTATCTGCTTGTCATGAAACTATGTCTAGCTTAAAGAGTATTAATGATGATTTAAATGCTAAGCTAGAAGTAGTTAATAAATCTAGTTCTTGTGTAGAGCATGTTGTCATTTGTAATAGGTGTAAGGATTTTGATGTTGATGCATGTGTTGAGCACCTTACTTCTATTACAAAATTAAATGGTGAAGTGGCAAGTCTTAATGCCCAACTTAAGACTTGCAAAAATGACTTTGATAAGTTAAAATTTGCTAGGGATGCCTACACCGTTGGTAGACATCCCTCAATTAAGGATGGGCTTGGCTTTCGAAAGGAAGCCAAGAACTTAACAAGTCAAAGGGCTCCCATTCCCAACAAGGAGAAAGGGAAGGCCCCTATGGCTAGTAGCAATCAAAAGAATCATGCTTTCATGTATAATGATAGAAAATTTTCTAGAACTTCTCATTATAGGAGTTATAATGCTTTTGACTCACATGCTATGATTGCTTCAAGTTCTAATTTTAATGGTAGGCCTAGGAGAAATATTGTGTCTCATGCTCCTAGGAAAGTGTGTAATAAACCTACCACCGTCTCTCATGCTTGCAACACTAAGTATGTACTTTCATGTAAAAATGAAAAGGTGGTTGCTAGAAAGATGGGGTCCAAATGCAAGGGAGACAAGACTTGCATTTGGGTCTCAAAGGCTATTATAACTAACCTTGTAGGACTTAACAAGAGTTGGGTACCTAAAACCCAAGCCTAATTTGCCTTGTAGGTTTATGCATCTGGGGGCTCAAGCTGGATTATCGATAGCGGATGCACAAACCACATGACGGGAGAGAAGAAGATGTTCACCTCCTACGTCAAGAACAAAGATTCCCAAGACTCGATCATATTTGGAGATGGGAACCAAGGCAAGGTTAAAGGACTAGGAAAGATAGCCATTTCATCCGAGCATTCCATATTTAATGTGTTCTTAGTTGAATCGCTCGGATACAACTTATTGTCTGTTAGTCAACTATGTAATATGGGTTATAATTGTCTGTTTACCAATGTAGAGGTTTCTGTCTTTAGAAGGAGTGATGGTTCATTAGCTTTTAAGGGTGTACTAGACGGCAAACTCTACTTAGTTGATTTTTCGAAAGAGGAGGCCGATCTAGATGCATGCTTAATTACTAAGACTAGCATGGGCTGGCTGTGGCATCGTCGTCTAGCACATGTTGGGATGAAGAACCTTCATAAACTTCTAAAGGGAGAACATGTGTTAGGTCTAACTAACGTATTTTTCGAAAAAGATAGACCTTGTGCAGCTTGTCAAGCAGGTAAACAGGTGGGAAGCGCTCATCACAGCAAGAATGTGATGACCACATAAAGACCTCTGGAGCTACTTCATATGGACCTCTTCGGACCCGTCGCCTACCTCAGCATCGGGGGAGTAAGTATGGTCTTGTTATTGTTGATGATTTTTCCCGCTTCACTTGGGTATTCTTTTTGCAGGATAAATCAGAAACCCAAGGGACCCTAAAGCGCTTTCTAAGGAGAGCTCAAAACGAATTTGAGCTTAAGGTGAAAAAGATAAGAAGCGACAACGGGTCTGAGTTCAAGAACTTACAAAGTGGAGGAGTACCTTGAGGAGGAAGGAATCAAGCACGAGTTCTCCGCTCCCTACACACCACAACAAAATGGTGTGGTAGAGAGGAAGAATAGGACACTTATCTACATGGCGAGGACGATGCTTGGAGAATTCAAGACACCCGAGCGATTTTGGTCGGAAGCTGTGAACACAGCTTGCCACGCCATAAACCGGGTCTACCTTCATCGCCTCCTCAAGAAGACCTCATATGAACTTCTAACCGGTAACAAACCCAACGTTTCATACTTTCGTGTATTTGGGAGTAAATGTTATATTTTAGTAAAGAAAGGTAGAAATTCCAAATTTGCTCCCAAAGCTGTAGAAGGTTTTTTGCTAGGTTATGACTCAAATACAAAGGCGTATAGAGTCTTCAACAAATCATCGGGTTTGGTTGAAGTCTCTAGCGACGTTGTATTTGATGAAACTAATGGCTCTCCAAGAGAGCAAGTTGATCTTGATGATGTAGATGAAGATGACGTTCCAACAGCCGCAATTTGCACCATGGCGATTGGAGATGTGCGACCATAGGAACAACAAGAGCAAGATCAACCCTCTTCCTCAACGATGGTGCATCCCCCAACTCAAGATGATGGACAGGTTCCTCAAGAGGAGGCGTGTGATCAAGGGGGAGCACAAGAAGACCAAGTTATGGAGGAAGAAGCACCACAGGCCCCTCCAACTCAAGTCCGATCGACGATTCAAAGGAATCATCCCGTCAACCTAATTTTGGGTGATATAAGCAAGGGAGTAACCACTCGCTCAAGATTAGCTAACTTTTGTGAGCATTACTTGTTTGTCTCTTCTATTGAGCCTTTCAGGGTAGAAGAGGCCTTGCTAGATCCGAACTTGGTGTTGGCCATGCAGGAAGAGCTCAACAACTTCAAGCAAAATGAAATTTGGACCCTGGTGCCACGTCCTAATCAAAACATTGTGGGAACCAAGTGGGTGTTCCGCAACAAGCAAGACGAGCACGGGGTGGTGACACGAAACAAGGCTCGACTTGTGGCAAAAGGTTATGCCCAAGTCGCAGGTTTGGATTTCGGGGAGACTTTTGCTCCTGTGGCTAGGCTAGAGTCTATTCGCATTCTATTAGCCTATGCCACTCACCACTCTTTCAGGTTGTTCCTAATGGATGTGAAGAGCTCTTTCCTCAACGGGCCAATCAAGGAGGAGGTGTACGTGGAGCAACCCCCTGGCTTTGAGGATGAACAGTACCCCGACCATGTGTGTAAGCTCTCTAAGGTGCTCTATGGACTTAAGTAAGCCCCAAGAGCATGGTATGAATGCCTTAGAGATTTCCTAATTGCTAATGCTTTCAAGGTTGGGAAAGCCGATCCAACTCTTTTCACTAAGACTTGTGATGGTGACCTATTTGTGTGCCAAATTTATGTCGATGACATAATATTTGGTTCTACTAACCAAAAGTCTTGTGAGGAGTTTAGCAGGGTGATGACACAGAAAATTAAGATGTCGATGATGGGCGAGTTGAACTACTTCCTTGGGTTCCAAGTGAAGCAACTCAAGGACGGCACCTTCATCTCCCAAACGAAGTACACACAAGACTTGCTCAAGCGGTTCGGGATGAAGGACGCCAAGCCCACAAAGACACCAATGGGAACCGACGGACATGTCGACCTTAACAAAGGAGGTAAGTCCGTTGATCAAAAGGCATACCGGTCTATGATAGGTTCCTTGCTTTATTTATGTGCTAGTAGACCGGATATTATGCTTAGCGTATGCATGTGTGCTAGATATCAATCCGACCCAAGGGAATGTCACCTTGTGGCCGTTAAGCGGATCCTTAGATATTTAGTTGCTACGCCTTGCTTCGGGATCTGGTATCCAAAGGGGTCTACCTTTTACTTGATTGGATATTCAGACTCCGATTATGCCGGGTGCAAGGTTGATAGGAAGAGTACATCAGGGACGTGCCAATTCCTAGGAAGGTCCCTGGTGTCTTGGAGCTCAAAGAAACAAACTTTCGTTGCCCTATCCGCCGCTGGGACCGAGTATGTTGCCGCAGGACAGTGTTGCGCACAACTACTTTGGATGAGGCAAACCCTCTGGGACTTTGGCTACAATCTGAGCAAAGTCCCACTTCTATGTGACAATGAGAGTGCAATCCGCATGGTGGATAATCCTGTTGAACACAGCCGCACTAAGCACATAGACATCCGGCATCACTTCCTAAGAGGCCACCAGCAAAAGGGGGATATCGAGGTGAACCATATTAACACCGAGAACCAGCTAGCCGATATCTTCACCAAGCCTTTAGATGAGAAAAGATTTTGCAGGTTGCGTAGTGAGCTAAATGTCTTAGATTCGCGTAACTTGGATTGATCTACAACATACATGTGTTTTATGCCTTTGATCATGTAATTTATGCATTTCAATCTATTCTTGTTCATTTGTGGTGCTCAAGTTGTAAACATGATCCCCGAACCTCACAAGTCCATTTGCAAGTGATGCACTTATTTAGGGGGAGGCATGCTACAACTTGACACTTTGAGACTAACCTTTGTGTTTGAGTTCTTGATTTAGTCTCAAAAGTGAATTGAAAGGGAAAGGTGAACTTGGACCATGCAAAGACTTCCACTGCACTCTGGTATTAACTCCAAGTTCATATCTATGCTCTGATTGCCTTTTTGCTCCTAATTGACAATTTTAGTGAGGCAATGGGGTTAAAGGGCCAAGAATGATCCCGTTTTGGTGCTTAATGCCAAAGGGGGAGAAATTAAGGCCAAAGCAAATGGATCAGCTACCACTTGTGAAATTTCAAAAAGATTAGAGTTAGAACTTTTTGATTTGTCAAAATACTCCTATTGTCAAAATTTTGCCTCTTGTGGGGAGAATCTATGATTATGGGAAAAAGGAGGAGTTTTTGAATCTTGATCATTTTCACACTTGAAATATCCCTCTTTGTGCCCAAACAAGTGAGTTTGACTTAGAGATAGGAAAATGAAATTGATTTGCAAAAACAGACCAAGTGGTGGCAAAGAATGATCCAAATATGCCAAATTTGAATCCAAAACCATTTTTGTTCTCAATTGCATTGATGTTGCACTTCTTTGGTTGCTTTTTGATGTGTTGGCATAAATCACCAAAAAGGGGAGATTGAAAGGGAAATGTGCCCTTGGGCCATTTCTAAAGTGTCTTGGTGATTAAGTGCCCAATACATATTCTCTAAGTGTAAATTTGTGCCAAGGATTGAAGAAGTGCAAATCATGTTACAAGGTACGTTTCTAGACTTAGTACATTGTTTTGAATACTAATGTATTGTGTCTAAGTGCTAGAAATAGGAGAAAACAAATTGGAAATGAGTTGGCTGTGTACATCCAACTCCTGCTCGGTCTGGGTGCACCGGACTGTCCGGTGGTGCACCGGACAGTGTCCGGTGCGCCAGACCAGTCTCGGTGTACAGGCCACTCTCGGGACTCGACGATGGCGTACGGCTATAAATCACCGGACTGTCCGGTGGTTCACCGGACTGTCCAGTGGTCTACCGGACTGTCTGTTGAGTCGTCCGCGGCGAAGTCGTCGCTCTCGGGAAACATTCAACGACGTACGACTAAAATTCACCGGACTGTCCGGTGGTGCACCGGACTGTCTGGTGAGCCAACGGTCGACTGCGCCAACGGTCGGCCGCGCAATCTTCACGCGACGCGTGGGCGCGCCAACTGTCGGCAGGGGGCACCGGACAGTGTCCGGTGTGCCAACTGCCACAAATCTGCAACGGTTGGATGCGCTAGAAAAGGAAGGAGATCGCGCATCGGACAGCTACAGGGACTGTCCAGTGGCGCACCGGACTGTCCAGTGCGCCACCCGACGGAAGGCAAGATTAGCCTTCCAAGAATGCCTCCAACGGCTCCTAGCTGCCTTGGGGCTATAAAAGGGACCCCTAGGCGCATGGAGGAGTAACCCAAGCATACTTTAAGCATTCTAAGTCTCCCACACTCCGTCTCCACGCACTTGATCGACTGTGTTAGTGATTTGAGCTACGTTCTAGCTGTGAACCCGTTGTGCTTCATTTTGAGCTCAAGTCTTGGCTTGTGTGCGTGTGTATTGTTGCGGATTTGTGTGTGTTGCTTCCCATCCTTACTCTAGTGTTTTCACTGTGATCTTTTGTTGTAAGGGCGAGAGACTCCAACTTGTGGAGATTCCTCGCAAACGGGAAAAAGAGAAAAGCAAAGAAAAGCTGTGGTATTCAAGTTGATCATAGGATCACTTGAAAGGGGTTGAGTGCAACCCTCGTCCATTGGGACGCCACAACGTGGAGGTAGGCAAGTGTTATACTTGGCCGAACCACGGGATAAACCACTGTGTCTCTTGTGTTGTCTTTCTCTGTGGTTATTGTGTTTCACAAGAACTCTTCTATAGCCAGTTGGTTCTATTGCACTAATACTTAACCAAGTTTTGTGGCTATTCGTGTTGAAATTTTACAGGATCACCTATTCACCCCCCCTCTAGGTGCTCTCAAATCCATCGTCGACGAAGTAGTCAACAAATTACTGAACGAAATTGCCGAAAAAGTCCTTAGAGAGGAATAGATTTTATTGTAATAATTATTTTGAGAAGCTTGATGTGTAAAACAAATGAAGGAAGATTAGACCTCTTTTGTAACAAAACTATGTAATGTTTGAAGTATGTAATATTGAATCAAATATGTAAATTATTGTAATTTATTTCTTTGAGATGCATGAAATTTACACACATACCGTTTTTGAGCCTTCGGCGAAAAAACACATTCTCTTCTTTTCATGCTTCGTAAAGAAAGAGATCCCTTCTTATGACAAGGTTGATATTTCCCGAAGCTTACTTCGTGCCTTAGCACATTTTCAATTTGACGAAGCATTTGCCGAAGATTGGCTTCGTATTCAATTCTTGTGCTGTTGATGCGACATGATGTATGATGTAATGTTATACAAAATGATGTGATGATATGATGCAATATGATGAAGATGCCGAAGACACACACTCACTCGCCCACACTGGAATACACAAGCTCTGCATCCCCTTAGGAACGACTTTTGAGCTTCTTCACCTTCTATTTCGGTGATATAAGTTCTGCATCCCCTTAGGAACGTCTGTTGAACTTCTTCGCCTTCTATTTCGGCGGTATTTGGCTCTGCATTCCCTTTGGAATGACTTTTGAGCAGAAAACTTACGCTGCGCTCCCTTAGGAACGACTTTTTGTAGCTTCATCAATTTTGGCTCTGCATTCCCTTAGAAACGACTTTTGAGCAAAAAACTTACGCTGCGTTCCCTTAGGAACGACTTTTCGTAGCTTCGTCAATTTTTGCTACGCATTCCCTTAGGAACGACTTTTGAGCTTCGTAAATCTGTGAAGAAGGTATATTTCATTCTGGTACAGGGAGAATTATTACAACAAATTAAAACTAAGTTTTCATATCTTGTTCCTTATGTAGAAAGCAAAATAACATAGAAAATAAAAGTATTTCAAAAGTAGGATATTGCTTAGTATATGTGTTTTGATTCTGGTACAGTGCTGTTGACTGTACGAGCTTTGGACTCCTCCCTGAAGTCACATTGCTGTTGGGGGTGCTGGCGCCCTTCTGGCTGCTGGCTTCGGGTGTAAGTAGGTTGCACTGGTGGTGGCGGTGGAAGCTGAGGTCAGGAAGCTTGTGAATGGCTTGCCGAAGCGACATAATCTGTAGGTTGATTGCCCACATATTCTGGTATGTAGGGAGAGTGGCACGAAGCAGTATGTAGGACCTGCTTCGGCTGATTCTGCCGGGCCTCTGCTTCGGCGATCTCTTTTTGCTTTTGAATGGTAATCTGGCATGTTCTTGTTGTGTGGCCCTTGTCTTCACCACAGAATAAGCAATAGATTTTCTGGGCTGATCCCCATATCTACCTCCGAAGCCCCTGCCGCCTCTACCCTTGGAGCTGGTGGCCGGAAGGAGCTTAGCTGCTGTCCTAAAGACTGTGAGCTATGCTGTGGCCTCTGAAACTGGCCTCCTTTGTCATTGTTTTGGCTAGAGCTGTGGATTGATCTGACATGCCTAGGGTGAATTCTTCCTCCGAAGCCCTAGTCATCTCAGAAAATATGTAAGCTTCCTCCCTTCTTTGGCAGAAGTCATTGTCGGCCCGGATGTACTCATCCATCTTTTGAAGCAGCTTCTCTAGAGTCTGAGGGGGTTTCCTAGCGAAGTATTGAGCCGTAGGCCCTGGCTGAAGACCCTTGATCATGGTCTCAATGACGATTTCATTGGGCACCGTAGGCGCTTGTGCTCTCAGGCGCAAGAACCTTGGGACATATGCCTGAAGGTACTCCTCATGGTCTTGAGTCCATTGGAACAAGGCATGGGCAGTGACTGGCTTCGTCTGGAACCCTTGAAAGCTGGTGACCAGCATGTCCTTAAGCTTCTGCCATGACGTGATTGTCCCTGGCCAGAGAGAAGAGTACCATGTCTAGGCCACGCTTCGGACTGCCATGACGAAGGACTTCACCATGACTGCGGTATTGCCCCCGTACGAAGATATAGTTGCTTCGTAGCCCATGAGGAACTGCTTCAGATCTGAGTGCCCATCATACATAGGAAGCTGAGGTGGCTTGTATGATGGGGGCTGAAAGGGAAATAGGGTCAAACCTTTTCCTAAATGATTTTGGTGGTTGAATTGCCCAACACAAATAATTGGACTAACTAGTTTGCTCTAGAATAATCTTTCCACAGGTGCTAAAGGTTCAACACAAATCAATAAAAAGATCAAGATAGGGTTCAAAAAGAAAGGAGCAAAAGAAACCAAAGGCTGCCCTGGTCTGGCGCACCGGACTGTCCGGTGTGCCACCGGACAGTGTCCGGTGTGCCAGGGACCGTACAGTCTGAACTCCTCAGCTTCGGGTTTCTGGAGAGCCACTCTGCTATAATTCACCGGACTGTCCGGTGTAGCACCGGACTGTCCGGTGCACCAAGCAGAGCAACGACTACTGCGCCAACGGTCGTCTGCAAAAGTTAACAGTGTGCGGACAGTTCGCGCAGAGTCAGAGCAGCGCCAGAAGGCGCACCGGACAGTGTACAGTGCCTGTCCGGTGCGGCACCAGACTGTCCGGTGCCCCAAGATGTCAGAGCTCCAACAGTCGAAACTGCCAGAACCCTAACGGTTGGGTGACGTGGCTGGTGCACCGGACAGTGTCCGGTGGCGCACTGGACTGTTTGATGCGCCCGTCGACAGACAGCCTCCCCAACGGTTGAATTGGTGGTTGGGGCTATAAATACCCCCCAACCACCACCACTCCAAGCATCCAAGTTTTTCAGACATCTCATTCAATACAAGAGCTAGTGCAATCAATACAAGACACAATTCAAAAGAATCAAAGCCTCACCAAGTCCCATTTCCACTCCAAACAAATAGTGACTAGAGAGAGAGTTTTTGCCCGTGTTATTTGAGCTCTTGTTCTTGGATCGCTTTCTTCTTCCTCATTCTTGTTCTCAAGACACTTGTAATCAAAGCAAGAGACACCAAGTTGTGGTGGTCCTTGTAGGGGTCTAAGTGACCCGTTTGATTAAAGGAGAAAGCTTACTCAGTCTAGGTGATCGTTTGAGAGAGGGAAAGGGTTGAAAGAGACCCAGTCTTTGTGACCACCTCAATGGGGAGTAGGTTTGCAAGAACCGAACATCGTAAAACAAATCACCGTGTCATCCGCTTCATTTGCCTTTGATTTGTTTTTCACCCTCTCTCTCAGACTCCGATTTTATTCTAACGCTAACCCCGGCTTATAGTTGTGCTTAAAGTTTATAATTTTCAGATTCCGCCTATTCACCCCCTCTAGGCGACTTTCAATTGGTATCAGAGCCTGGTACTTCATTAGAGCCTAACCGCCCGAAGTGATATCGGGAGATCACGCCAAGAAGGAGATCATGACCAACGGTGACAAGCCTATAAGCCACAGGAAGGCTGCATCGGGAGAGTCCGACAACAAGATGAAGGGATCCCCTTAACATGCCAAGTCGCATCAGAGCGACAAAAAGAAAAAGAAAATGAAGAAGGTGGTCTACTACGAGACCGATTCTTCATCGCCTTCTACATCCAGCTCCGACGCGCCATTCGTCACTTCTAAGCGCCTTGAGTGCAAGAAGTTTAGTAAGATCCCCTTACGCTACCCTCGCATTTCGAAACGCACTCCTTTACTTTCCGTCCCATTAGGCAAACCACCAGTTTTTTACGGTGAAGATTATTGTATATGGAGTGATAAAATGAGGCACCATCTAACCTCACTCCACGCTAGCATTTGGGACATTGTTGAGTTTGGAGCGCAGATACCATCCGTGGGGGATGAAAGCTACAATTTGGACGAAGTTGCCCAAATCCGGCACTTCAACTCCCAAGCCACTACTATACTCCTCGCCTCTCTATGTCGAGAGGAGTATAATAAGGTGCAAGGGTTGAAGAGTGCCAAAGAGATTTGGGACATACTCAAGACCGCGCACGAAGGAGACGAGGTGACCAAGATCACCAAGTGGGAGACGATCGAGGGGGAGCTCGGTCGATTCATCCTCAACCAAGGAGAGGAGCCACAAGCGATGTACAACCGACTCAAGACCTTGGTCAACCAAGTGCGCAACCTCGGGAGCACCAATTGGGATGACCATGAAATGGTCAAGGTTATTCTAAGATCACTTGTTTTTCGTAATCCCACACAAGTTCAATTAATTCATGGTGATCCTAGATATAAGCTAATGTCTCCCAAGGAGGTTATTGGAAAGTTTGTGAGCTTTGAGTTGATGATCAAAGGCTCCAAACAAATCATCGAGCAAGGCGGCACCTCCACACCCGAGGTGCAACCCATCGCATTCAAAGCGACGAAGGAGAAGAAAGAAGAGTCTACCTCAAGTAGGCTCCCCATTGACGCCTCAAAGCTCGACAATGAGGAAATGGCGCTCATCATCTAGGGCTTTCACCAAATCCTCAAGCAAAGGAGGGGGAAGGATTACAAACCCCGCTCCATGAAAGTTTGCTACAAATGTGGTAAGCCCGGTCATTTTGTCGCTAAATGCTATTTGTCTAGTGATAGTGACAGGGATAACGACAAGAAGAGGAGGAAGAAGGAAAAGAAGAAGTACTACAAGAAGAAGGGCGACGATGCCCATGTGTGTCGGGAATGGGACTCCGATGAGAGCTCCACCGACTCCTCCTCTGACGAGGACGCCGCCAACATCGCCGTCAACAAGGGCCTCCTCTTCCTCAACGTCGGCCACAAGTGCCTCATGGCAAAAGACGACAAAAAGAAGAAGGTAAAATCTAGAGCCTCCACCAAATATACAATATCTAGTGATGAGGCTAGCTCTAGTGATGATGAAAATGATTTGCTTACCCTTTTTGCCAACCTAAACATGCAACAAAAGGAAAAACTAAATGAATTGATAGGTGCTATTCATGAGAAGGATGAACTCTTGGATAGCCAAGAGGAATTCCTTATTAAGGAAAACAAAAATCATGTTAAGGTTAAAAATGCTTATGCTCAGGAGATAGAAAAATGTGAAAAATTGACTAGTGAGCTTAGCACCTGCCATGACACTATCTCCAACCTTAGAAATGAAAATGCTAAATTAAATGCTAAGGTTGAGAAGTCAAATGTTTGTCATGATTCAACTGTCAATCTTAAGAATGAAAATTCTAGTTTAATTGCTAAGATTGATAAGTTGAATGAATCAATTGCTAGCCTTAAGATTGAGAATGATAAATTAATTGCTAAGGCTAAGGATTTAAATATTTGCAATGATGCTATTTCCAATCTTAGAAATGAAAATGCTATGTTACATGCTAAGATTGATGAATTAAATGTTTGCAAACCCTCTACATCTACTGTTGATCATGTTTCTATTTGCACTAGATGTAAAGATGTTAATGTTGACGCTATTCATGATCACCTTGCTTTAATTAAACAATAAAATGATCACATAGCTCAACTTAGTGCTAAAATTAATGAGCATGAGATAGAAAATGAAAAATTCAAATTTGCTAGAAGCATGCTCTATAGTGGGAGACACCCTGGCATTAAGGATGGCATTGGCTTCCAATAGGGAGGCAATGTCAAGCTTAATGCCCCAAGAAGTTGTCTAATTTTGTTAAGGGTAAGGCTCCCATGGTTCAGGATAACGAGGGTTACATTTTATATCCTGCTGGTTATCCTGAGCATAAAATTAGGAGAATTCATTCTAGGAAGTCTCATTGTGGTCCTCATCATGCTTTTATGTATAAGAATGAGACATCTAGTTCTAGGCATTCTACTCATGTTAAAATGCCTAAAAAGAAAACTCCTGCTGCATCAAATGAACCCATTATTTCATTCAAGACTTTTGATGCTTTATATGTTTTAACTAACAAATCAGGCAAAGTAGTTGCCAAATATTTTGGGCCAAACACAAGGGCTCCAAGACTTGTGTTTGGGTACCCAAGGTGCTTGTTTCTAATGTGAAAGGACCCAAGACCGTTTGGGTACCTAAGAACAAGGCCTAAACTTGTTTTGTAGGTTTATGCATCCGGGGCTCAAGTTGGATCATTGATAGCGGGTGCACAAACCATATGACTGGGCAGAAAAGGATGTTCTCCTCCTATGAGAAAAACGAAGATCCCCAAAGAGCTATCACATTCGGGGATGAAAATCAAGGTTTGGTCAAAGGACTTGGTAAAATTGCTATATCACCTGACCATTCCATTTCTAATGTTTTTCTTGTAGATTCATTAGATTATAACTTGCTTTTAGTTTCTCAATTATGCAAAATGGGTTACAACTGTCTCTTTACGGATATAGGTGTACTGTCTTTAGAAGAAGTGATGATTCAGTAGCATTTAAGGGAGTGTTAGCGGGTCAGCTATACTTAGTTGATTTTAATAAAGCTAAACTCGACACTTGCTTAACTGCTAAGACTAATATGGGTTGGCTCTGGCATCGCCGACTAGCCCATGTTGGGATGAAGAATCTTCACAAGCTTCTAAAGGGAGAGCACATTTTGGGACTAACCAATGTTCATTTTGAGAAAGACAGGGTTTGTAGCGCATGTCAAGCAGGGAAGCAAGTTGGTACCCATCATCCACACAAGAACATCATGACGACCGACAGGCCGCTTGAGCTACTCCACATGGATTTATTCGGTCCGATAGCTTACATAAGCATCAGCGGGAGTAAGTATTGTCTTGTAATTGTGGATGATTATTCTCGCTTCACTTGGGTATTCTTTTTGCAGGAAAAATCTCAAACCCAAGAGACCTTAAAGGGATTCTTGAGACGGGCTCAAAACGAGTTCGACTTAAGGATCAAAAAGATAAGAAGCGACAATGGGACAGAGTTCCAGAACTCACAAATTGAAGGCTTCCTTGAGGAGGAGGGCATCAAGCATGAGTTCTCTTCTCCCTACACACCTCAACGAAATGGTGTAGTGGAGAGGAAGAATAGAACTCTATTGGACATGACAAGGACCATGCTTGATGAGTATAAGACACCGGACCGGTTTTGGGCCGAGGCGATTAACACCGCCTGCTACTCCATCAATCGGTTATATCTTCACCGAATCCTCAAGAAGACATCATACGAACTCCTAACCGGTAAAAAGCCCAATGTTTCATATTTTAGAGTCTTTGGTAGCAAATGTTTTATTCTTATCAAAAGAGGTAGAAAATCTAAATTTGCTCCTAAGGATGTAGAAGGCTTTTTACTTGGTTATGACTCAAACACAAGGGCATATAGAGTCTTCAACAAATCCACTAGATTAGTTGAGGTTTCTTGTGACATTGTGTTTGATGAGACTAACGGCTCCCAAGTGGAGCAAGTTGATCTTGATGAGTAGATGATGAAGAGGCTCCGTGCGTCGCGCTAAGGAACATGTTCATTGGGGATGTGTGTCCTAAGGAATCCGAAGAGCCCACTCATGCACAAGATCAGCCGTCATATTCCATACAAGGATCTCCACCAACCCAAGATGAGGATCAGGCTTAAGACAATGAGGTTGAAGATTGTAACACCCCTGGTGTTACTGTAACTAAAACTTGAGCATGACATCATAAACATTGGCATTGCATATGTTTGACACACCTAGAGTGCATTCACTAGGTAAAAATTTCAAACAAGTGTATTGTTTGTGGTGTTTTGCAAATAGGACCCTGGATAGGGAACCTGGCTCCAAATAAGGCTCAAAGGGGGTAAAACTTAACCCAAGATGAGAAAACCTAAAGGCTTTAGGGAAGAGTCATAAAATGTCCCCAAAAACAAAGTTGAATCACATTTATACCCCTAGGATACCAAAAATCTCAATTAGAACCCTGGAAAACCCTAAATCCAAAGCCTAGGGACCTATGTGCAAAATTAGTCCACTTTTGGACTAAAGTGCAAAAACCAAGTTAAATAAGTATCTTGAGTCATTTGGGTCACATATATGTGAATTTACAAGCCAAACCCTAAGTTTTGGACTCATTTGCAAAAAGGACCCCAATTGTGATTCCTATGCTAAGTCTGAAATCAGGGTTATAGGCCCAACTTTAGAGCTGTGTAGCTTTCAAAGTAGTGAGAATTCATATTAGGTTACCACATCAAAATTGTAACCTAATTATAGAGGAACAACTTTGCTTAAGGTTGTAAGCTCACTTGTTGAGAAAAATCCAGAGATAATCAGACCTAAAGATTGGCTGTCAGGCTGCTTAAGTCTGAAAATCAGACTGACAGTGGGCTGACACCGACTTCAAACTCAATTCTGAGCATGATCCAATGAAAATCTACCTTGGGCTGCCATAGCAAAGTTGTAGCTGGTTTGTAGCACTCCACTTTTGCTGCAAAGGATTGGACTTGGTACCATAGAAAATCTGGAGAAAATAGGACCTAAAGTTGCTCTATCAGCTGCTCTGATGAAGTGTTCACCATGGTACAGTGTCACGACTGAAGAAGATCAGACCGCCAGCTGGTTCGCTCGTCGCCGATGAGTCGTCGCTGGTGGTCGATCCTTTGCTGCGATTCGTGCGCCGTGTTTAATCGATAAGCTTGACCGGATAAAAATCCGGTACTGGATGGAGCTAAGGCTAAGGCCGCCGTACTTTACCCCCCCAGCTCATCGCCGGTTGGATGACCTCGTCGCCGATAAGCCACCGCCGTTGCACACCACGTGTCTCAGCACGAATCTCTCTTGCAGTGACTCATTAGTTGCATGTCCGGCGATCACCGGAGCCACTGCCACGGTGAAAGTTACTTTTTCCTCCGCACCGAGCTCTCCGGCCGCCCACATCCCTCGACCAAATTCTTCACCGTCCTTCGATGTGCCTATAAATTGAGGGCTAGGTCAGTTGCGCCATGTAATTGCCGAGCTATAGCACCCGTTCCCACCCTCGATTATCCACCAGCACGCGCGAATTTCCAGTTCTCCCCAATTCGGGTTTCCGCCACCGTGAACTAACCTCACCGCGGCCAGCTCTTTCCAGGTTATTTCATTGCTCCCTCTTCCTTGTTTGAGCACTCTGGTTACTCTGTGATGCTCGCCAAGCCATCAATTTGAGCTAGGATGTCCCCAATCGTCGGGAACACGACGATCTAGCCGCCATGTTCTCGGCCACCGTGGCCGGAGCTCCATAGTTGATCTTGAATGCAATTGAGTTGGGGGAAAGGCTTAGGGTAGATCCAATTTGGTGTCTGTCGCTCGGGAGCGCCGGTCATCGCCTCAATCGGCCGGTACAGTGGCTCGCCGGAGCTCCTCAACGCGCTGCCGTCGTCGGGGACCTTCCCCTGTAAAGAATTAGAAGATGGAGGACCGATTTGCAAAGCGTCAAAGACCCGTAAGAATAGTGACTGAACCCATTCGCAGTTAGACAGAAACGCAAGGGCCCCTGTGCAAATCTGCCATCGCGCGCGGGCGCGGGCACGCGTTTCCTGTGTTGTTGGGCCGCCTGGACCAGATTTGGCCCAGCACTATTACATCTTTTCTCTTTTCTTTTTCTGCCCAGCTTTAGAAATAGGTAGAAAAATGTAGAAAAATGGTAAAATGGTGAAACCAATTTTCCTAGGTTTCTTATTTTCCCTAGAATTTAATAAAAATAGTTTCATGATTTTTGGGTTAAACAGGGAATTTTAGGGCATTTAATATAGCTTAAAGGAATAGTTTTGGATTTTTAAAAGATAAATGGTAATCCCAAAAATGCTCAAAATTTTTATATGAGCTCCTTATATTATTTAGAAGCCTTGGGTAGAATTTGGGTTGATTTGGACTTTGTTTGATCACCAAACCCCAAAACACCCCCCTGCCCTGTGAACTCCTTTACTGACTCCGGAAACCCTAGGTTCTCGGAGTTCCGTGAAGGAAAATTGTATTCAAGACCTAGATAATAAGTTTATATTATCTTTGCACCCTCATGAGCATCCCATGGCATCCATTCTTATACATATGGTTATGATTAGAACACGAGGAAGAAGTAGAAGCCACTGAAGAGCAAGCACCACCACCTTTGGAGACACAGGCTGAGAACTGTTTCTACTTCGACATTTGTGGATCTGAGCCTGACTCACCCATAAACAAAGGCAAGCCCCGGTGCATTTGCCACCCCCTTGTGTTTTAAAATCTTGCTCACTTGCTTGATGCATTAGGTGTTAGGAGTTGATTGCTTAAACACTTCCTGCATTACTTTCCTTGGAATTGATTACCTTCCTTGATACCCTGTTTTACAAAAGGTTTTATTATGCTTAGTATTGCTCTAGCAAAACAAAAGGATTTGTTTTACAAAAGATGTTTGGCAAAGTGGGAGGGTTGTTTTCAAAATAAAACTTGATGGTGGATCTGTCAAAGGCCTTGATGGATTCAACATCGAAAAAGATGTACCTCTACCAGGTACCAACCTTTGGGGTTAAAAGATTAAGCTGAGACCGGGCGGGTGACTTGCACGAGAAAGAGAGTCTCGGTGTAGTGTCTCCGTCTGAGTCGATTAAGGACCTTGTCGATGTAGGCTTGATGATCGAGGACCCTTTAACTGGTCACATGCCTCGTCATGGGTAAGCCTTGCCTCGGGCAGACTAAGGCCAGAATAAGATAACACGAAATGGGCGTGGAGCGGTGGCGAGAGTAGCGTGTACCCTCCATGGCAAGAGGCTGGACGGTGGTGTATCTGTGCTCTCGGTTTGCGTGAACCTGATCTGGTCTTAAGAAACCTGGTGGCGGGTTGACATATGTGTTGGAGACTTGTTCTCAAATGCTATGAATTAAGAACAAGGCAACACAGAAAGGAGTTAATGGTTAATGCCCTTCGTCCTTCGAAGCATTATTTCCCTTAGGATATAACGATCTTCAGACGAAGGTCATGAAGGACATACCTTCATCATCACAGTTTATATTGATAAAAGGAGAAGCATATGAAACATGAGAGAATAACATGAATAATCACATAACATTATTACATGTCCTTATTATATAATCATGGAAGAATAAGAACAATATTGAATTACATTTGTACCTTCGGCTTGATAGAAGGCAAAAATACAAGCGTGACGCACGAGCGAGTACAAGTCAGCGTGAACAGTACGGGGGTACTGTTCATCTATTTATAGACACAGGACACAGCCTGTGAAGAATTACAATTATGCCCCTCATAAAAGTTTACAACATTGACTCAGACCTTTATGGACTAAAAGGTCATTCTATCTTTAAGTCGGTTTGTAATACCGAAGCTTCATGAAGAGGAACCTTCGGCCAACTCATACAAACAGCTTCAGCTGAAAACCGCTTATTCCTACAAGACCTTCGGCGACGAAGCATAGTCCCAACAGTAGCCCCTTTCGCGGTGCTAGATCGTTTTTCGTAACGAGCTTGATCCGTGAAAAAAGTCTCTTAAGCTTCGGGGAGCCGAAGGTCCGAAAAACACCTTCCCCGAGCTCGTTGTCGAGAAACGATTCAGTTTCCCAGCGCGTATCGGTCCCACCTTGTAGAGTTACTGTTTGTCTCTGCGGTCCACCACGCAGCGAGTGCAAGCGGGTGTTCGCCTGGTGTAAAAATCCTGGCGGTTCGCCTTCTTACCTGCAGTACTATATAAACAGACGAGTAGGTGTGAAGTTACCACAGCATTCATTGCTATTTGCACTGTTTTGCTGCCAAAATTTTTAACCATCGCCGAAGCTTGACTCTCGGAATCGAACGAAGCTCCAACTTGAAGCCTGCTTCGTCAGAAGGAAGAACTTCGGAAGAAAAAAGTATTTAATTTCCACAAACTCAGAATTAAATGGCCAGAGTGCGTTCTATCGCTAGGGTTGAGCGTGAAGGAGGCGAAGCTGAAGGCTCGGAGACTATTCCCATCTCTGAAGCAATGCAACGATCCGGACTGGTAACTTCGGAAGGAATCCCCACTGTTGAAGCAGAACAAGCAACTGCCGAAGCAGAAGAAGAGAACGTTGAAGAAACTGATCCCGAAGATGATTATCGTATTGCCATGCCAAGTAAGCCCAGCCACTTGGACTTCGGAAAGTCGACCGTTTCGAAGGCTGATCTCTCCAAGATGGTAAAGTCAGGTTATTTCAGTGAAAGTCAGAAGAAGCTACTTCGCTTCGGGGGGGAAGAAACTACCCCGAAGCCAGAGAAGGATGAAATAGTCATTTTCAAGAGCTTTCTAAAGGCTGGGTTGAGATTCCCCCTTCATAGGATTATTGCAGATGTATTGAAGAGGTTTGGTATCTACTTTCATCAGTTGACTCCTAACGCTATCGTTAGGCTTAGTGTTTATATCTGGGCCCTCCGAAGCCAGGCGGTGGAGCCGTTTGCCGACAGCTTTTGTCGAGTTCATGAGCTGCATTACCAGACGAAGGCTAGAAAAGATGGATTACATGATAACTTTGGTTGCTACAATTTTGCCTATCGGAAAACCACAAAGTTTCCTGTAATCAGCTACCGAAGCAAATGGCCGGCAGGCTGGAAATCAGAATGGTTTTATGTGAGAGTTGACGAAGACAAAGAGAAGCTGGTACAAAGCCCTCTTGAATTGATCTTCGGAGAAACAAGACCGCGATGCCAAATGTCATTAGAAGGTTCCACTTGGGCTGCACTGGCTGAGTTTAAAATTATTTCAGAGCATATCAGTACTAGGGACCTGGTTCAAGAGTTCTTGGCCTTCAGGGTTTTTCCTACTTTAAAAGAATGGGAAATGCCGAAGCTAGAGGGGGAGAAGAAAGAAGGGGAACTTGTGCGGTTACCTTACTATTACAAATTTAAGAAATACTTTAAAAAACCTTGCCAAGAGTGGCTGGACACAGTTGAAATAATGTGCAATGAAATACTCGGTAGTTACTCCAAAAAAGAAGATCAGTTGATGACCGCGGCCTTCGGTACCCGTCCGAAGCGAAGACTGAATCGAGTGCTGGACGCCTTGGGTTTTGAATACCCTGACTACGAAAATCTGAATAAAGGTGCCGAAGGTTGGAAAAGGAAAAGGGGAGCCGAAGCTTTAAATGAAGATGAGGAAGAACCACCAAAAAAGAAGAATATTCCGAAGAAGAAGAAAATATCATCTCCGAAGCAAAAAGTATCTGACGAAGAGGAGACTCCCGCATCACGCTCTGCCACTGACGTGGAAGAGATTTTAAAGGTAATGACTGAATCCCTGCCTGCGAAGCTAAGTCCATTAGGGCCTCAACTGACAAAGTTTTTTCAGAAGGAAAAGGAGCCCGAAAAAACGAAGAAAACAACTAAAACAAAGAGACAAAGAATCATCGCAGTGACAGAAGTCATTGACAAGACACCACCGAGAGCTTCAGCTCAAAAGATACCAGCGGCTGAAGAAATAACAAATATTGAAATCACACCTTCGGAGGTCGCGGCTGCCGAAGCTACCTCAACTGAAGGTTTGAACTTGGAAAGCACAATTGAACACATCGACAAAATACTGCTAGACATGGCCACAGAAGAAGCTACTGCTGCCGCCGAAGAGGCCATGGCCGCAGTGTCTGGGAAAGAAAAGGAAATTGCTGACGAAGCTTCAGAGGACGAAGCCTTCATGTTCCAAAATTTGGTTGGAGAAGAATTGTCAAAAACCGAAATAGAAGAGCTTAAAGAGTATGCCAAATCCTGCGGATATAAACCAGGAGCACTCCTCTTCGGGGGTATTGACGATGAAAAATTAGACTGCATCCGGGATCAAACTGGAGCTAAGGTCATCGGTACTCTATCAAAGAGTATCGGTTTTCCGAAGCTGGAAATGGACATTAGCCGCTACCGACGACAACATATCGTTGGTAGTTTATTTTATTCCAATTTCAAGGTGAACTACTATTCCCTTGACTTTTATTGTTTTCAATAATGTAGACCAGTCTTGACGAAGGTTGTTTACGTGCAGAGTATGCTGCTGAGCAAGGCTTTGAAAATGCAGCAAGATCTGGAAGACAAAAAGCATGAGATTATAATTGAAAATTTAGAGAGCAAAATAAAAGAGCAATTAGCTACTATTGAAAAGAAGAACTTTGAGCTTCAGGCAACTGAAGGCTTATTGGCAGAAGCCGAAGCTAAAATAACGGAATTGAATACGAAGCTTCTCTGCCAATCTGAACAGTTTGAACAAGAAAAACAAGAACTAAATGCGAAACTTGAAGCCGAAGTCCAAGAAAATTCAGTTTTGAAAAAATTATTGGCAAGCCTTCAAGATAAATGTTTGGAATTTAGCAACAAATGTATTCAACGACTGAGAAAAATCTTCCACTCAGTTGGAGCTAGCAGTGAGAAATTCACCCCGTCAGCTGAAGATTTACCAAAGACCTTCGAACATATTGAAGGTGAAATTGATGAGCTTGACGAAGTTATAGCCGGGCACGGTGACTTCTGTGCCTGGGTAGCTTCTCGGGGCACTGCTGCTGCTTTCCTAAAAGCTGGCTGTGATCATGGAAAAATTGTCAATAGGCCCAATTTCACTCTATCACCAACAATTTTAGATGATATTCCTAACCTCGCCCGAAGCATTTCTAACAGATTTGTAAAGATGATATGGACAAAAGGCGGGCGAGAAAAGGCTGGAGACGAAGCTCGGAGTCATCTTGAACCAGTAAGAAATCATACCTTGTGCTTACCTCTTCCTTCAAGCTCGATTTTGACTTACAACAACTTAATTCATGTAGGATGACGAAGCCGAAGTCAATGATTAAAAAGAGTGACGCCGAAGCTAAAATCCCTCGAAGATTAAGTAGGAGTAGACTGTAGACAGACTCAGGAAACTTTTGAGATAACTTGTGTAGATGTAACTAAACTTGTCTTTAATGAGTTCTGTTCATACCTTGTATTATGCTCTTACCCTTCTATTAATGTATGTGAAGTGCTTTGTTGTGGACGAAATTATCTTTTTTGAGCCGAAGGCGAAAAAACACCTTCCCTTCTTTTCGTACACAGCGAAGCATAGAAAACAACATTTCCCTTTCTTCCGAAGCTCTCCTTTTTGTACGCGAAGAAGCTCTTCTCTTATGCCGAAGCAACCACTTATGCCATGATGATGATTATCCTACATATGCCTGGATGAATGTTTATGAATGCAAATGCTATGATGTAATGTGATGTGCGAATGAATGTCCAAACACATATCCGAAGCCATACCCTCAGCCATTATTTCCTTAGAAACAATCACACATCAGCTCTGCATTCCCTTAGGAACGACTTTGGAGCTTCTTCGCCTTTTACTTTCGGTGGAATCAGCGTTGACTTTTCGCTGTAAGCTCTGCATTCCCTTAGGAACGACTTTGGAGCTTCTTCGCCTTTTACTTTCGGCGGAATCAGCGTTGACTTTTCGCTGTAAGCTCTGCATTCCCTTAGGAACGACTTTGGAGCTTCTTCGCCTTTTACTTTCGGCGGAATCAGCGTTGACTTTTCGCTGTAAGCTCTGCATTCCCTTAGGAACGACTTTGGAGCTTCTTCGCCTTTTACTTTCGGCGGAATCAGCGTTGACTTTTCGCTGTAAGCTCTGCATTCCCTTAGGAACGACTTTGGAGCTTCTTCGCTTTTTACTTTTCGGCACTCAATGGTGCGTTCTCAGCTTTTACATTTACATTCCTTGGGGGATTTTGCTCTTATAGAACTAAAAAAGGAAATTACATATGATGGCCCCATTAAAAACCTTTCTCCCCCTTTAGAAAGGAAAAGGGTGCCATGAAAAAGAAAAGACATAAAAAGTTACATCAAGTTACACATAATATCGCCGAAGCTCATCCGCATTCCAAGATCTAGGAATGTCGTTGCCGTCCATATCCTTCAATCTGTATGAACCGGGTCTTGACGAAGATGCTACTAAGAAAGGTCCCTCCCATTTCAACTGCAACTTGCCCACTGTATCTGGGTTAGCGACTCTCCGAAGCACCAAATGTCCTGGCTCAATATTCTTCAGCCGAACCTTTCTATCACGCCACTTGATTGTTTCGGCTTGATATTTATTGATGTTCTCCACGGCTTGAAGTCTGATCCCTTCTATAGCATCTTTTTCAACAGAATGATCAACTTCAGGATCTGACTCTGCCGAAGCTACTACTCTTATTGATCCAGTTTTAGCTTCCTTCGGAGTTATTGCTTCGTCACCAAACAATAATTTGAATGGGGTAAAGCCTGTTGACCTTGATGTTGTCGTGTTGTGGCTCCATACTACTTTGATTAGTTGATCTGGCCACTTTCCCCTGGGTTGGTTGAAAATTAACTTCATTATTCCTGTCATTATGATGCCATTGGCTCTTTCAACGAGTCCATTTGACTCCGGATGCCTGACTGATGCAAAATGGATCTTCGTGCCGATTTGATCACAGAATTCTCTGAAAGCTTCGGAGTCGAACTGTGTTCCATTATCTACAGTGATGGCCTTTGGTACTCCGAAACGACAAACAATATTCTGCCAGAAAAACTTTTGAATGGTGGCCGAAGTTATTGTGGCTAAAGGCTTTGCCTCAATCCATTTAGAAAAATATTCCACAGCCACTACAACATATCTTAAGTTTCCTTGGGCCGGTGGTAACGGACCTAACAAGTCAAGACCCCACCTTTGCAATGGCCAGATGGGTTGTATCAGCTGAGATAGAGACGAAGGTTGTTTTTGATCTCTTGCACATTTCTGACAACCTTCGCACTTTTGAACTAATTCCGCTGCATCCGTAGCTGCCTTCGGCCAATAAAACCTTTGGCGGAAAACTTTTCCAAGTAACGGCCTATATCCAATGTGAGATCCACACAGGCCTGCATGTATTTCTTTCATCAACTCTATACCTTCGGTTCTAGATAAACACTTGAGTAGCGGAGCGCAAACTCCATGCTTGTACAACTCCCCTTCTATCATGACATATGGACGAGCTCTTGCCTCTATCCTCCTGTTATAAGCTTCGTCATCTGAAAGGAACTTACCCTGAAGGTAAGAGATGATCTCAGTTCTCCAATCTTCGCTATAAACAGGAGATATATTGAGGACTGCTCTTTCAAGGAGTTCCACTGAAGGTGCCTTTATTGTTTCGAAGAACACATCCGAAGGTAAAGGCAGCCCCTGTGCTGCTGACTTAGCTAGCAAATCAGCATGCTCATTTTGTCCTTGAGGGATATTTTTGACAGAAAATCCTTCGAAAGAAGCTTCGACTCTTCGAACCATGTCTAGATATCTTTCAAGCTTCGGATCTTTAACCTTGCAACTCTTGTCGATATGACCCGAAACATCTTGGGAATCAGTTTTAAGAATGGCCCTTCTGATTCCCATTGCTTTTAGCTTCCGAAGACCCAAAAGCAAGGCTTCGTACTCAGTAATATTGTTTGTACAACTGAAATCGAGTCTTGCCGCATAACAAGTTTTAACTTTGGATGGCGAGACCAACACAGCAGCTGCTCCTGCCCCGAAGGTTCCCCAAGACCCATCGCAAAACACTGTCCAAACTTCGGCATCTTTATTTGTTTCTTCATCCTGAGCCCCTGGCGTCCAGTCAGCAATGAAGTCTGCTAACGTCTGGGACTGGATCGAGGATCTATGCACATAATCAATGCAAAATTCATTGAGCTCTGCAGCCCATTTTCCAATTCGCCCAGTAGCTTCTCTATTTCTCATAATATCCTTCAACGGCTGCGAAGAAGGAACAACAATATTGTATGCTTGAAAGTAATGCCGAAGCTTCCTGGATGCCATCAAAACAGCATATAACACCTTCTCTAATTCTGTATAGTTTTTCTTTGATATACTAAGAACTTCAGATACAAAATACACTGGGACCTGCTTCTTGACTTGGCCATCAAGCTTCTCTTGGACAAGTGCTGCACTTACCGCTGAGTGCGAAGCTGCCACATATAATAACAAAGGAGCCCCTGGCGTTGGTGGAGTTAATGTTGTTAAATCTATCAGATATTGCTTCAGTTCCTCAAAGGCTTTTTGTTGGCTTGGTCCCCATTGAAAGACTTCGGCTGATTTCAGCACTTCGAAGAATGGTAAATTTCTTTCTGCTGATCTGGATATAAATCTATTAAGAGATGCCAACCTCCCTGTTAATCTTTGGGCCCCTTTTTTGTAGTTGGTGGCTCCATTCGAAGTATAGCTTCAATTTTACTTGGATTAGCTTCAATTCCCTTTGTTGAAACCAAGCATCCAAGAAATTTCCCCTTCTTTACTCCGAAGACACATTTTTCTGGATTCAACTTTAAGCCAGCTTGTCTGAAACTGGCGAAGGTCTCCTGCAAATCAGCAATATGATTTTCCTGTTTCGTGCTTTTTACAATGATGTCATCAACATAAGTTAGCACATTTCTGCCTATCTGAGACTGGAGAACCTTCGCAGTCATTCTGCTGAAACTTCCTCCAGCGTTTTTGAGCCCCTCAGGCATCCGAAGATAGCAATATGTGCCACTTGGGGTTATGAAGCTAGTCTTCGGCTCATCTTCCTTCTTCATTCAGATTTGGTGATAGCCTGAGTAACAGTCTAGCAGACTCATGAGCTCTGAAGAAGCTGCTGCATCAACTAAAGAGTCTATCCTTGGCAATGGGAATTCGTCCTTCGGACAAGCCTTGTTGAGATCTGTAAAATCGATACACATTCGCCACTTGCCATTGGCCTTTTTTACCATAACAGTGTTAGCTAGCCATTCTGGGTACTTTACTTCTCTGATAACTCCTGCACTGAGGAGTCTTTTGACTTCATTACGAGCACCTTCGGCCTTATCATCAGACATTTTCCGAAGCCTCTGCTTTCTGGGTCTGAAGGATGGGTCAACATTGAGCGAGTGTTCAATAACATCCCTATTTACTCCGCAGAGGTCATTGGCTGACCATGCAAAAACATCTTTGTTGTTGAACAAAAACCTTATCAAGGTTTTCTCCTGCTCTTCGGATAATTGAGAGCCCAACAGCACCTTCTGCTCTGCTATGTCCTCACATAAGAGCATGGGCTTCGGCTGATCTGCTGAAGCTGCTTTCTCCCTTCTGAATTTGTACTATTCACAAGCTTCAGCTCCATCTATGTTATGGATTGCTTTTGAGTCAGTCCAGTTTCCTTCGGCCCTTCTGGCAGCTTCCTGACTTCCATGAATAGCGATGGGTCCTTGATGCGAAGGTATCTTCATGCAAAGATAGGCAGGATGAAGAATTGCTTCGAAAGCATTGAGGGTGCCACGACCAATAATTGCATTGTAAGGGTATTCCATGTCAACAATGTCAAACACAACTTGCTCAGTTCTAGTGTTGTTGATGAACCCGAAGGTCACTGACATGGTGATCTTGCCCAGTGCTACAATCTGTCTTCCTCCGAAGCCACAGAGAGGGTGCGTAGCATCATGAATCTTATCTTCTGGCTCTTGCATTTGCCTGAAGGCCTTAGCAAATATGATATCAGCTGCACTGCCTGTATCAACCAAGACATTGTGGACCAGAAATCCTTTGATAACACAAGAGATAACCATGGCATCGTTGTGTGGGTAATCCTTGAGTTGAAGGTCCTCTTGGGAGAAGGTAATAGGAATGTGAGACCATCTCGACTTGATGAAGGGTCCTTGCACCCCAACATGCTGTACCCTTCTCTGTGCTTCCTTCTTCTGCTTCTTGTTGGCTGGCTCTGAACATGAACCGCCTGTTATCGGGAGTAGCAGCTTCGGAGCCGAAGCAGCTCCAGCTTGATCGTTGAACGAAGCCATCAGCTCAAAAAAGTGGAAGTGAGTTCACCGGAGGTGGGCGCCAATGTTGGAGACTTGTTCTCAAATGCTATGAATTAAGAACAAGGCAACACAGAAAGGAGTTAATGGTTAATGCCCTTCGTCCTTCGAAGCATTATTTCCCTTAGGATATAACGATCTTCAGACGAAGGTCATGAAGGACATACCTTCATCATCACAGTTTATATTGATAAAAGGAGAAGCATATGAAACATGAGAGAATAACATGAATAATCACATAACATTATTACATGTCCTTATTATATAATCATGGAAGAATAAGAACAATATTGAATTACATTTGTACCTTCGGCTTGATAGAAGGCAAAAATACAAGCGTGACGCACGAGCGAGTACAAGTCAGCGTGAACAGTACGGGGGTACTGTTCATCTATTTATAGACACAGGACACAGCCTGTGAAGAATTACAATTATGCCCCTCATAAAAGTTTACAACATTGACTCAGACCTTTATGGACTAAAAGGTCATTCTATCTTTAAGTCGGTTTGTAATACCGAAGCTTCATGAAGAGGAACCTTCGGCCAACTCATACAAACAGCTTCAGCTGAAAACCGCTTATTCCTACAAGACCTTCGGCTACGAAGCATAGTCCCAACAATATGCAAGGGTTAAGTGCTACATATGTCGTGTGATTGGAGATCCTCAGCTGAGTATAATCGATTCGGATCGCCGTACCTTCGCGGTTATGAAGACTTGGTCACTGCCCTACACGTAGCACTCCAGTGAAGATAAAGTATGAAATAAGAACTTGGCTAGTTCAGGATAAGTGTTTGAACTAGGTTAGAGAGAACTCTAGAGATAAGTAAGTTTACTTAACTTGACCAATAAAACTAGATTTTAAGGATCCACTTTAGTAAGCTTTTCTGCAAAACAAAGTCTTTGATTATTGAGAAGCCTTACCTTGACCCCCTTAAACCAGCATACCCTTGAGAGTCTTTTCCTTAGTCGGGTAAGACTTGCTGAGTAATTCCATACTCAGGGTTTATTCCCCCGTTGTTTTTAGGTGAGGAGACAACAAACTTTTGTTGTTTTTGTACCAAGGTGGTGAAAAGTGAAGATAATCAAGAGTGAAGCTGCCGGAGGACCGGGTCCTCCTTAAAAACTTTTGTGTAAAGAACTTAATGGGAGGCGTTTTTACCTCCCAGGTATTGTAATAATACTTTTCAGCACTCTCTGGTCTGTATGACTTACTCCTACTTTATAAATAAAGGTAAGTTTATGTAATCACTTCCGCATTTCCGCATCTCCGATGAACATATTGTCTGTCAGACGGGTGAAACGTTCCTGGAAAGGTAAGGATAAAGATACCGAACTTGTCAAGTGGTTCAGGAACATCTACATGGTTGTTTGATGTCTGTTGGACAAGGACAACTGTAGGTGGGCTTAATGACTTGGGAGGTTCCGTCACAGCTGGTATCAGAGCGTAGCCCTTCTTGGCAGATATTATGTAGCATTTTCAAAAGGATTTTCTTAGACCTATCTAGAAAATTTCTTCTCTTCTTACCCAAGCATCTCTGAAGAGTTTATTTTAAAGACCAGATAGGAAGAGTGCAATGTATAAAAGGTTGAATCAACTAGGGTTGATTCTGTAATTATTCATGCATCATGCTAAGAATTGTACTAATAAATTTTCCCCCCTAGCAAATGCCGCCGCGTACAAGGAAAACAGCGCGAAAGCATACTGGACCTATCGGTGTACCTCGACACCAACTTGCCTCACGGGAGCAAGATAGCAGTAGCGGGAGCAACGATCCTATTGGTGATCTCGAAGCTCGCGTGAATCAACTTCAAGCAGAGTTACAACGCAGGACCAATTTATGGGTTGCGGACGGTGACCGAATAAATGAATTAAGAAGTTACATCCGTACCCTGCAAGATCAACTAGCTGATCGAGATTTGGCGCTTGATTGGGCAGTACAGTCTCGTTCAGTAGCTTGGGCTAAGGAAGCGAAGGCTCGAGCACGAGTCAACGAACTTAGCGCTGCTATTGACAACTTGCAGGTATATTGCAATTCTTTACATGAGGAAGTTCATGTACTGTATTCGCAATTACACCCAAATGTCCCTGCGGATCCTGTCAGGTCAGAAGCCGGACCCTCGCATACTGCGGGAGAAGCGCTTGGTGGCGAGTTAGACCTTTTTAGGCCCCCTCCTTCTATGAGGCTGGTCGACGTATGGTCTCCCACACCTGACAATGAAGCTGCCAAGAGCAATCAGAAGCAGGAGTAGTAGTGTAGCTTGTAGAATTAGAAGTAGTATGTTGTATAATAGGTTGAACTCTTGTATAATGGGTAATGTATCCTGTTGTATAACATCGAGTCTGTATCATTACTTTTTATAGTAATGTAAAATGGAAGGTTTCTCTGGCATTTTATATTTATTTCAAATGTTCTTTGCCTCAGATGCCTACCAGGACTCGAGGACAGGATGCAGCAGGAACTTCTGGGGGAGGGGATGTCACCCCAAATCCACCTCCGGTTCCTCCCACATTGGCCGAGGCGATTGCCGCCTTGGTGAACGCAACTGCAGACAATACCCGCTTTCTTAGAGAAATGGCGGGCCAACAATTCCAGCAGCAGGGTGGAAGGGGTTATCAGCAAGGCCCCCGCGAAACCACATATCTGGATTTCTCTGAAACCCGTCCACCACTATTTGTCAAGGCTGAGGACCCGTTGGAAGCTGATGAGTGGATACGGGTTATTGAACAAAAATTTGGTCTTCTCCGCTGTTCAGAGACACAGAAGCCATTGTTCGCAGCGCAACAACTGCGCGGCCCTGCCAGTACCTGGTGGTGAAATTTTGTGGCTATTCAACCTGCCAACCATCAAGTCACATGGGAAGAATTTAAAGTGGCCTTCCGCGAGCACTACATACCCGAAGGTGTTCTGCATATGAAGCAAGAAGAGTTCATGAAGCTGAAACAAGGAGGAGACACTGTCAATCAATATCTCAACAAGTTTAATCACCTGTCGCAGTATGCCATCAATCAGGTGAATACTGATTTGAAGAAGAAGAACTGCTTTATGAGGGGTCTAAATGATCGATTGCAGAGAAAAATGGCCACCTGCATAGATCTCACGTATGGGAAGGCTATCAGCACAGCCCTATCTGTTGAAGCAAAATATGCAGGTTCCAGGAAGAATAAGGGATTTGGTGGTGAGAAGCCTAATCAGGGCCAGGCAAAGAGGCAACGGTTTGTAATCCGGCCTTCTAGCTAGAGTCGCTCTTTTTCTCGACCGCCCTCATTTCCCTTCAAGCAGCCAATCATTATTCGCCCCAACAATGCCCCCACTACCCCAAATCAGCCGAGTGCCCCGGGCACTCGATTCCCTGCTTTGCCCAGCTCCTCAACCGGATGTTTTAATTGTGGCAAGTTTGGACATTTCATCAAAGACTGCCCATATCCCAAGCAGAATCAATCAAATGCTCAACAAGGATCTGGGAAATCAGCTCAGCCCAAGGGAAATAATGTGGGAAAGATTGCAAAGAAGACGGGGCGGGTATACTATACTCAAGTGGCCACTACACCGGAAGGAGAACCGGTGATGATGGGTACGTTTCCCGTGGCCAGTCACCCTGCAATTATTCTTTTTGATTTTGGTGCTTCGCATACATTTATTAGCAAGACATTTGTGGAGCAACATCACATTTCATGCCATGAATCAAAAGAAGGATTTAAAATTCATTCACCTGGGGGACACATTTTTACTAGAGAAGTGGCCTATGAAGTGCCAGTAACAATGGCCGGACGGAACTTTCCTGCTAACATGATTGTTCTGAAAGGCCAGGATATAGATGTAATTTTGGGTATGAATTGGTTAACGCAACACAAGGCAATTCTCAACACTGAACTCAGAACTGTCAGGTTGAGCTATAATCAAGAAGAAATTCTTTTGTCTCTCCCCGTAACCAATCCAGCCAAAGCTTCTGGTAGAATATATGAAGCCATTGTACCGGAGATCAAGGATATTCCGGTAGTATGTGAGTTTCCAGATGTATTTCCGGAAGATTTGCCTGGACTGCCCCCTGAAAGAGATGTAGAATTTGTAATTGAGCTAAAACCCGGTATGGCTCCCATCTCTCGAAGATCGTACCGTATGCCCCCTAATGAGTTGGCGGAATTGAAGATTCAATTACAAGATCTACTGAATAAGGGATTCATCCGGCCAAGCTCGTCTCCATGGGGTTGCCTCGCCATTTTTGTTAAGAAGAAGGATCAAACCTTACGAATGTGCGTGGATTATCGACCCCTAAATGAGGTCACCATCAAGAACATGTACCCTCTTCCGAGGATTGACATCTTGTTTGATCAACTGACTGGAGCGAGGGTATTTTCCAAAATTGATCTCAGGTCGGGCTATCACCAAATCCGTATTCGGCCCGAGGATATACCGAAGACCGCGTTTACTACGCGGTATGGTTTATTTGAATATTTGGTTATGTCCTTTGGGCTAACAAATGCTCCTGCCCATTTCACTTATTTGATGAACTCGGTATTCATGCCCGAGTTGGACAAGTTCGTGGTGGTCTTCATCGACGATATCTTGATATATTCTAAAAATGAAGAGGAGCATGCTCAGCATTTGCGGATTGTATTGACGCGCCTGAGGGAACATCAGTTGTATGCCAAGTTCAGCAAGTGCGCGTTTTGGCTGGAGGAAATTCAATTTTTGGGGCACGTGTTATCTGCCAAGGGAATTGCGGTAGATCCTAGCAAAGTCAAGGATATTCTGGAGTGGAAACCCCCAACCACTGTTCACCAAGTCCGGAGTTTTCTTGGACTAGTTGGATATTATCGCAGATTCATACCAGATTTTTCTAAGCTTGTGAAGCCAATCACAAGTTTATTGTAGAGTGACATTAAATTCAATTGGTCTTCTAAGTGTAATGAAGCCTTTGAACAATTGAAGACATTATTAACCACTGCTCCGGTATTGACTCAACCGGACATCACCAAACCCTTTGATGTATATTGTGATGCGTCAGGCAGTGGACTCGGCTGTGTATTAATGCAAGAGGGCCGAGTAATTGCATATGCTTCAAGGCAGTTGCACCGACATGAGGAGCATTACCCAACTCATGATCTGGAGCTAGCTGCTGTGGTTCATGCCTTGAAAATTTGGCGTCACTATCTGCTGGGAAATATCTGTCACATATATACAGATCATAAAAGTTTGAAGTATATCTTCACCTAGTCAGAATTAAATATGAGACAAAGACGATGGCTTGAGCTTATCAAGGACTATGAGCTAGAAATTCACTATCATCCAGGCAAAGCCAATGTTGTGGCAGATGCACTGAGCCGTAAGGCTTCCTGCCACTGTATTATGGTGAAAACCTCTGACAACACTTTATGTCAAGAGATGGAAAAGCTAAACCTGGGGATGGTCCAACAAGGGACTCTGAATCAGCTAAAGCTTGAGTCAATCATTTTGCAAAAGATAATTGATGCTCAAAAGGATAATTTGGGTATGAAGCACATACGGGAAAAGATAAGGGCTGGAACAGCCAAATGTTTCAAAGAAGACGATCAAGGTGTGATATGGTTCAATAACCGCATAGTAGTGCCGAAGAATGAAGAACTCCGCCAGCAAATCTTAGATGAAGCGCATCTTAGTCGCTATTCTATTCATCCGGGAAGCACTAAGATGTATCATGATCTAAAGCAGCACTACTGGTGGACGAAGATGAAAATTGAAATTGCACGCTATGTGGCTAAGTGTGACACTTGCAGACGTGTCAAAGCCATACACATGAAAACTGCTGGTCCATTACAATCCTTGCCAATCCCAACATGGAAATGGGAAGATATAAGTATGGACTTTATCGTAGGATTGCCCAGGACCGCAAAAGGGTACGACTCTATTTGGGTTATCATTGATCGACTTACCAAGATCGCCCACTTTCTCCCTGTCAAAGTAAAATATCCCATCATTACCTATGCGGAGTTATACATTGCTCGTATTCTTAGTCTGCATGGTGTTCCAAAGACCATTGTGTCGGATCATGGACCCCAATTTGTAGCCAAGTTTTGGGAGGCACTTCACAAATCCTTGGGTACTAAGTTGTTCCATAGTTCGGCATATCATCCACAAACCAGTGGACAGACTGAGAGAATTAATCAAATACTCGAAGATATGTTGCGAGCATGTGTCCTGGATTTCTCACCAAAATGGGATGAATGTTTGCCTTTGGCGGAGTTTTCATACAATAATAGTTATCAAGAAAGTATCCAGATGGCACCTTTTGAAGCTTTATATGGACGACGGTGTCGAACTCCGCTAAATTGGTCTGAACCTGGAGAAAGGTATTTCTTTAGGCCTGATATAGTGAAGGAGGCCGAGGAAAAGGTTCAGAAAATTATTCATAATATGAAGAAAGCACAAGCCCGTCAGAAGGGTTATGCAGACAAACGGCGAATGCCCTTGTATTTTCATGAAGGAGACTATGTCTACCTGAAAGTTTCACCCATGAAGGGAGTATCGCGTTTCAGGGTTAAAGGGAAACTTGCACCTAGGTACATTGGTCCATTCCCGGTACTTGAGCAATGTGGACCAGTGGCATATCGACTGCAGCTCCCCGAAATTTTGTGTGCTATCCATAATGTGTTCCATGTGTCGCAATTGAAGAAGTGTCTTCGGGTTCCCGATCGAACCATTGAAGTGACAGATGTTGTCCTGGAACCAGATTTAACATACTCGGAACATCCTATTCGAGTTCTGGATCAAAAGGACAGGGTTACCCGGAGAAAAACTCTCAAGTTCTATAAGATACAATGGAACCAACATTCTGAGGAAGAGGCTACGTGGGAAACTCAAGACTTTTTAGATAAGAATTTCCCAGGCTTTCTAGCCTCATGTAATTTGTAAAGTATATTTAGTATTGTAATAAAGAAGTGACCCCCACACCACACCACCCCTGCCTTGTACCAGAAATAAGGGAATAAAGATGTGACACATTTCCTTTTCCATTACTCACCCTAGGACCTTTAATCTCGGGACAAGATTCTTTTATGGGGGGAAGGATGTAACACCCCTGGTGTTACTGTAACTAAAACTTGAGCATGACATCATAAACATTGGCATTGCATATGTTTGACACACCTAGAGTGCATTCACTAGGTAAAAATTTCAAACAAGTGTATTGTTTGTGGTGTTTTGCAAATAGGACCCTGGATAGGGAACCTGGCTCCAAATAAGGCTCAAAGGGGGTAAAACTTAACCCAAGATGAGAAAACCTAAAGGCTTTAGGGAAGAGTCATAAAATGTCCTCAAAAACAAAGTTGAATCACATTTATACCCCTAGGATACCAAAAATCTCAATTAGAACCCTGGAAAACCCTAAATCCAAAGCCTAGGGACCTATGTGCAAAATTAGTCCACTTTTGGACTAAAGTGCAAAAACCAAGTTAAATAAGTATCTTGAGTCATTTGGGTCACATATATGTGAATTTACAAGCCAAACCCTAAGTTTTGGACTCATTTGCAAAAAGGACCCCAATTGTGATTCCTATGCTAAGTCTGAAATCAGGGTTATAGGCCCAGCTTTAGAGCTGTGTAGCTTTCAAAGTAGTGAGAATTCATATTAGGTTACCACATCAAAATTGTAACCTAATTATAGAGGAACAACTTTGCTTAAGGTTGTAAGCTCACTTGTTGAGAAAAATCCAGAGATAATCAGACCTAAAGATTGGCTGTCAGGCTGCTTAAGTCTGAAAATCAGACTGACAGTGGGCTGACACCGACTTCAAACTCAATTCTGAGCATGATCCAATAAAAATCTACCTTGGGCTGCCATAGCAAAGTTGTAGCTGGTTTGTAGCACTCCACTTTTGCTGCAAAGGATTGGACTTGGTACCATAGAAAATCTGGAGAAAATAGGACCTAAAGTTGCTCTATCAGCTGCTCTGATGAAGTGTTCACCATGGTACAGTGTCACGACTGAAGAAGATCAGACCGCCAGCTGGTTCGCTCGTCGCCGATGAGTCGTCTCCGGTGGTCGATCCTTTGCTGCGATTCGTGCGTCGTGTTTAATCGATAAGCTTGACCGGATAAAAATCCGGTACTGGATGGAGCTAAGGCTAAGGCCGCCGTACTTTACCCCCCCAGCTCATCGCCGGTTGGATGACCTCGTCGCCGATAAGCCACCGCCATTGCACACCATGTGTCTCAGCACGAATCTCTCTTGCAGTGACTCATTAGTTGCATGTCCGGCAATCACCGGAGCCACTGCCACGGTGAAAGTTACTTTTTCCTCCGCACCGAGCTCTCCGGCCGCCCACATCCCTCGACCAAATTCTTCACCGTCCTTCGATGTGCCTATAAATTGAGGGCTAGGTCAGTTGCGCCATGTAATTGCCGAGCTATAGCACCCGTTCCCACCCTCGATTATCCACCAGCACGCGCGAATTTCCAGTTCTCCCCAATTCGGGTTTCCGCCACCGTGAACTAACCTCACCGCGGCCAGCTCTTTCCAGGTTATTTCATTGCTCCCTCTTCCTTGTTTGAGCACTCTGGTTACTCTGTGATGCTCGCCAAGCCATCAATTTGAGCTAGGATGTCCCCAATCGTCGGGAACACGACGATCTAGCCGCCATGTTCTCGGCCACCGTGGCCGGAGCTCCATAGTTGATCTTGAATGCAATTGAGTTGGGGGAAAGGCTTAGGGTAGATCCAATTTGGTGTCTGTCGCTCGGGAGCGCCGGTCATCGCCTCAATCGGCCGGTACAGTGGCTCGCCGGAGCTCCTCAACGCGCTGCCGTCGTCGGGGACCTTCCCCTGTAAAGAATTAGAAGATGGAGGACCGATTTGCAAAGCGTCAAAGACCCGTAAGAATAGTGACTGAACCCATTCGCAGTTAGACAGAAACGCAAGGGCCCCTGTGCAAATCTGCCATCGCGCGCGGGCGCGGGCACGCGTTTCCTGTGTTGTTGGGCCGCCTGGACCAGATTTGGCCCAGCACTATTACATCTTTTCTCTTTTCTTTTTCTGCCCAGCTTTAGAAATAGGTAGAAAAATGTAGAAAAATGGTAAAATGGTGAAACCAATTTTCCTAGGTTTCTTATTTTCCCTAGAATTTAATAAAAATAGTTTCATGATTTTTGGGTTAAACAGGGAATTTTAGGGCATTTAATATAGCTTAAAGGAATAGTTTTGGATTTTTAAAAGATAAATGGTAATCCCAAAAATGCTCAAAATTTTTATATGAGCTCCTTATATTATTTAGAAGCCTTGGGTAGAATTTGGGTTGATTTGGACTTTGTTTGATCACCAAACCCCAAAACACCCCCTGCCCTGTGAACTCCTTTACTGACTCCGGAAACCCTAGGTTCTCGGAGTTCCGTGAAGGAAAATTGTATTCAAGACCTAGATAATAAGTTTATATTATCTTTGCACCCTCATGAGAATCCCATGGAATCCATTCTTATACATATATATGGTTATGATTAGAACACGAGGAAGAAGTAGAAGCCACTGAAGAGCAAGCACCACCACCTTTGGAGACACAGGCTGAGAACTGTTTCTACTTCGACATTTGTGGATCTGAGCCTGACTCACCCATAAACAAAGGCAAGCCCCGGTGCATTTGCCACCCCCTTGTGTTTTAAAATCTTGCTCACTTGCTTGATGCATTAGGTGTTAGGAGTTGATTGCTTAAACACTTCCTGCATTACTTTCCTTGGAATTGATTACCTTCCTTGATACCCTGTTTTACAAAAGGTTTTATTATGCTTAGTATTGCTCTAGCAAAACAAAAGGATTTGTTTTACAAAAGATGTTTGGCAAAGTGGGAGGGTTGTTTTCAAAATAAAACTTGATGGTGGATCTGTCAAAGGCCTTGATGGATTCAACATCAGAAAAGATGTACCTCTGCCAGGTACCAACCTTTGGGGTTAAAAGATTAAGCTGAGACCGGCCGGGTGACTTGCACGAGAAAGAGAGTCTCGGTGTAGTGTCTCCGTCTGAGTCGATTAAGGACCTTGTCGATGTAGGCTTGATGATCGAGGACCCTTTAACTGGTCACATGCCTCGTCATGGGTAAGCCTTGCCTCGGGCAGACTAAGGCCAGAATAAGATAACACGAAATGGGCGTGGAGCGGTGGCGAGAGTAGCGTGTACCCTCCGTGGCAAGAGGCTGGACGGTGGTGTATCTGTGCTCTCGGTTTGCGTGAACCTGATCTGGTCTTAAGAAACCTGGTGGCAGGTTGACATATGCAAGGGTTAAGTGCTACATATGTCGTGTGATTGGAGATCCTCAGCTGAGTATAATCGATTCGGATCGCCGTACCTTCGCAGTTATGAAGACTTGGTCACTGCCCTACACGTAGCACTCCAGTGAAGATAAAGTATGAAATAAGAACTTGGCTAGTTCAGGATAAGTGTTTGAACTAGGTTAGAGAGAACTCTAGAGATAAGTAAGTTTACTTAACTTGACCAATAAAACTGGATTTTAAGGATCCACTTTAGTAAGCTTTTCTGCAAAACAGAGTCTTTGATTATTGAGAAGCCTTACCTTGACCCCCTTAAACCAGCATACCCTTGAGAGTCTTTTCCTTAGTCGGGTAAGACTTGCTGAGTAATTCCATACTCAGGGTTTATTCCCCCGTTGTTTTTAGGTGAGGAGACAACAAACTTTTGTTGTTTTTGTACCAAGGTGGTGAAAAGTGAAGATAATCAAGAGTGAAGCTGCCGGAGGACCGGGTCCTCCTTAAAAACTTTTGTGTAAAGAACTTAATGGGAGGAATTTTTACCTCCCAGGTATTGTAATAATACTTTTCAGCACTCTCTGGTCTGTATGACTTACTCCTACTTTATAAATAAAGGTAAGTTTATGTAATCACTTCCGCATTTCCGCATCTCCGATGAACATATTGTCTGTCAGACGGGTGAAACGTTCCTGGAAAGGTAAGGATAAAGATACCGAACTTGTCAAGTGGTTCAGGAACATCTACAGGGTTGTCTGATGTCTGTTGGACAAGGACAACTGTAGGTGGGCTTAATGACTTGGGAGGTTCCGTCACAAAGATCAAGAAGATGAGTCACCTCAAGAGGAGGACATTGATCAAGGGGGAGATGACAATGAGCAAGACAAGGAAGATGAACAGGGTCAAAGGCCGCCACACCCAAGAGTCCACCAAGCGATTCAAAGAGATCACCCCGTGAACTCCATCCTCGGCGATATTCATAAGTGGGTAACAACTCGATCTCGAGTCGCACATTTTTGTGAACATTACTCTTTTTTGTCTTCTATTGAGCCATACAGGTTAGAGGATGCACTAAGAGATTCAGATTGGGTGTTGGCAATGCAAGAGGAGCTCAACAACTTCACGAGGAATGAGGTATGGCATTTAGTTCCACGTCCTAATCAAAATGTTGTAGGTACCAAGTGGGTATTCCGCAATAAACAAGATGAGCATGGTGTGGTGACAAGGAACAAAGCCCGACTTGTGGCCAAGGGATATTCACAAGTCGAAGGTTTGGATTTCGGTGAAACCTATGCACCCATAGCTAGGCTTGAATCAATTCATATATTACTTGCCTATGCTACTTACCATGGCTTTAAGCTTTATCAAATAGACATGAAAAGTGCCTTCCTCAATGGACCAATCAAGGCAGAGGTCTTTGTAGCAACCTCCAGGCTTTGAAGATAGTGAGTACCCTAATCATGTCTATAAGCTCTCAAAGGCGCTCTATGGGCTTAAGCAAGCACCAAGAGCATGGTTTGAATGCCTAAGAGACTTTCTAATCACTAATGGCTTCAAAGTCGGCAAGGCCGATCCTACTCTCTTTACTAAAACAATTGCAAATGATTTGTTCGTATGCCAAATTTATGTTGATGATATTATATTGGGGTCTACTAACAAATCTACATGTGAAGAGTTTAGTAGGATCATTATTCAAAAATTGAGATGTCTATGATGGGGGAGTTGAAGTATTTGTTAGGATTTCAAGTCAAGCAACTCCAAGAGGGCACCTTCATCAGCCAAACCAAGTACATTCAAGATATACTCACCAAGTTTGGAATGAAGGATGCCAAGCCCATCAAGACACCCATGGGAACAAATGGGCATCTCGACCTCGACACGGGAGGTAAATCCGTAGATCAAAAGATATACCAGTCGATGATAGGATCTTTACTCTTTATGTGCATCTCGACCAGATATTATGCTTTTCGTATGCATGTGTGCAAGGTTCCAAGCCGATCCTAAGGAAGTTCACCTTAGGACCGTGAAACGAATCATGAGATATTTAGTTTATACACCTAAGTTTGGTCTTTGGTACCCCAAGGGATCCACCTTTGATTTAATAGGATATTCCGATGCTGATTAGGCAGGGTGTAAAATTGATAGGAAGAGCACTTCAGGGACTTGTCAGTTCTTAGGAAGATCCCTGGTGTCTTGGGCTTCAAAGAAACAAAACTTCATAGCTCTTTCTACCGCCGAAGCTGAGTATATTGCCACATGCCATTGTTGCGCGCAATTGCTTTGGATGAGGCAAACCCTCAGGGACTATGGCTACAAATTGAGCAAAGTCCCTCTCCTATGTGATAATGAGAGTGCAATCCGCATGGCGGATAATCCCGTTGAACATAGCCGCACTAAGCACATAGCCAGGGGATATCGAGATAGCTTATGTTAGCACCAAAGAACAATTAGCCGATATCTTTACCAAACCATTAGATGAGACAACTTTTACCAAACTTATGAATGAGCTAAATATACTTGATTCTCGGAACTTTGTTTGAAAACCTTGCACATATAGTTCATATATATATCTTTGATCATATCTCCTTTATGTCTACGACTAATGTGTTTTCAAGTGTATTTCTATGCTAACTCGTAGATTGAAAGGGAAATGGAGTCTTCGGCGAAGACAAGGCTTCCACTCCACTCTATCGGCATTATTTACCCTTCGCCATCACTCCGCACCATTCTCCACTTTGGTATAATCTTCACTCATATTTTACTTGTACCATTGGGGGAGAAAGTAAAAGGGCTCACAAAATCTCTGTTTTTGGCGATTAATGCCAAAGGGAGAGAAAGAATTAGCCCAAAGCAAAAGGATCGCACCACCAACCAATTTTTACAAAAAATTGATTTATGTTTGTCCTTCAATTGGTATTTCAAAATTTTAATGATTTTCAATTGGTTAGGATCTTTCAAATTGGTATCTAAAAATATTTGATCTTCTTTCAATTTGAAAAACCCTCTTGAACACTAAGAGGAGAATTTCATCAAGGGGGAGTTTTGTTTTAGTCAAAGGAAAAGCATTTGTAACAGGGGGAGAAAATTTCAAATCTTGAAAATGCTTCTCGAAATCTTATTCATATACCTTTGACTATTTGCAAAAAGACTTTGAAACAATTTTCCAAAAGAATTTGCAAAAACAAAACAAAACAAGTGGTGCAAATATGGTCCAAAATATTAAAAGAAAGAAAGCAATCCATGCATATCCATTTGTTGGGGACTTGTTCTCAAATGCTTCGGATTAAGAACAAGGCAACATAAAAAGTGTTAAATGATGAGGTCCTTCGTCCCTCGAAACATTATTTCCCTTCAGGATATAATGTACTCCGGACGAAGGTCACAAATAATATACCTTCGTAAGTGCGATAAGTTATGACGAAGGACTTATGAGCAACATTAAAAGTAATATAAACATTTAAACTTTATTATCATGTCATTTCTATTTTATTATCGTATATCAATAGAAATGACTTCAAATTACAAGTGTACCTTCGGATTGCAGAAAGACAAAAGTACACGGATGACGCAAAAGTAAATGCCAAATCAGCGTGAACAGTACGGGAGTACTGTTCATCTATTTATAGACGCGGGACGCAGCCCACGTAAAATTACATTCATGTCCATTACATTTGCCAATGACTTATGGAAATCTGTCAAGGCCCAAGTAGTCTTTTCATCTTTAAGTCGGTTCCCCTCTCTGCTATCGCGACGAAGCTTCCCTGCGCACAGCTTCGGCTGTGCACCATCCTTCGTGGAGCTTGGTAATCAGCCCGTCCTCCATTTTAATCCCCCTTCGTCTGGTTCAGGCTTCGTCCTGACCGTACTTCATGTTCATAATTCTGAGTCCGAAGATACCTGTTCACATAATCCACTTGGAAAACATTGTCAAATCATGTTTTTGAGGACCTTCGGAGGACGAAGGCCCCCAACAGTAGCCCCTCGCAATATTAATTTGTTAATGATAAATTCAGATTGCGATATGGACGAAGGCCTTGAGCCGAAGGTCCGAAAAAACACCTTCCCTTTGCTAGAATAGCAACATTCACTGACAAGCGGGGTCTTTCAATTTTCAACGCCCTGGGGGTATAAATAAGATCATACCGCAAACTTATTTGGTACGCACACTTGCCATCTGCTTCGGCCCACTAAATTTTTAGCTCTTGTGCACTAAGATTTGCTGATCTTTTTGATTTTGAAGCTTCGGCCTTGAAAACAGTTTTTTAGCGTTTCCGAAGATGTCTGAAGGTAATAAGATCCCTGCTGAGACGAAGCTGAGTCTCGACGAAGAGAAGAACTTGGGGTTCCTTATAGCGATGGCGGAGACCAATACGGAGAAAATCACCAAGGAGATTCTTGAAGGTTTGTCCGAAGATACTGGTGACAGCGACAGTTATGATGTAGAAAGTGGTGGGGAAGAGTCCGAAGATCGACCATGGCGGCCAAGTCACACGGTTTTCGGGAAAACCACTATTAAGCAGAATCATATTGATAATATGAGGGGGAGGTATTTTCGAGATATATCTATTGTGAGGGTTGATGCTGGAGAAAAGACTTCTCCCACCCCCGAAGAAGATGAAGTCGTAATCTTCCGAAGCTTTCTCAAGGCTGGGCTTCGATTCCCCCTAAGCAACTTTGTTGTTGAAGTCCTGAAGACATTTCAAGTCTACCTTCATCAAATTACTCCCGAAGCTATCATAAGAATGGGGATGTTTGTCTGGGCTGCGAGAAGCCAAGGTTTAGAACCAAATGCTAAAAGCTTTTGCAACATTCATGAGTTGTTATATGAGACGAAGCCCTGGGGGAAAGAACAATATCACAACAACTTTGGGTGTTACAGCTTTGGTGCCCGCTCCGGGTCAAGCCGCCCTGTGCCGACCTTTCGGAAGAGGTGGCCCGGAGCCTGGATGACTGAATGGTTCTATGTAAAGAATGACTTAACAGCGCAAGAAGATGTCAAGAGTATCATTATGCGCCCCATCTGGCAACGCTTCGGACTTCGAAGGCCGAAGGTTGAAATGGATGAAGCAGCCGAGGAATGCCAAAGAGCCTTCGGCGTAGTCTGCTCTTTTATTGGGACAAGGGACTTGATTCAAGAACATATTGCCTTCAGGGTGTGGCCACTTGCAGGAAAGTGGGAAATGCCGAAGGAGACCATCAAAGAGTCCGACGAAGGCGGACTGGTCAGACTGAAATACACATTCAAATACGGGGATAAATTTGCTGAACCTGATGACGACTGGTTGAAAAACATTGAAACATTAAGTGACGAACTGCTTGGGGTGTACTCGAAGGCCGAGAACACTGCGTTATCAGCAGCCTTCGGAGGCCGCAAGAAGAAAAGGCTCAACCGGGTATTTGACGTAGTCGGGTTTGTCTACCCTGACTATCACTATCCGGTGTCGGGTCGCAAAAGAAAAAATACTTCTCCTGCGACAGAAGCTACCACGAGTGCCACTAGCGAGCCAGCGCCGCAAAGGAAAAAGATAAAGGTGCTCACTCACCGAGCGCGTTTTATTGAGCCGGCCACAGTGCCAGAATTTATTGGTGAAGTCTCTTTGGCCTCTGAAGCTACAGAACCAGCTCCAGTGCCGAAGATGGAAGAAAAGACTGAAGCGCCTTCAGCAGAAAAAGCAGAGAAACCGAAGATTGAAGAGCCAAAAATATCGGAAATCTTAAGTCCTTCAGCAAATGTCGAAACAATAAAAAATCAAAAGGGCCCGTCGGTGACCCCGAAAAGAAAAAGAATGGTGAACGTGCTAGATGTTTTGGAGACAATTAAGTCTTCAAGCACAACTCCAAAGAAGACTATTGAAGTTGCTGAAGTGTCTACCGAAGCTGTAGTTGCTGAAGCTTCGAAGCAACAACCTGAAGCTGAAGCTGGGCCTTCAGAGCCCACCAAGGAACAATCTTTGGAAACAAAAATATCAGAACCAAATTTGGTTGAAGAAATTGACACTGCCGCCCCCGAAGCTCCTTCCAGCATATGCGATTACATCGTACGACATGCTTCGGGGAAGAAATTATCTGAAGAAGAGACTTACGAAGCCAACTACTATGCCAGAGAGCTAAAATATCCGAAGGGGGCAGTAGTGTTTAATGGGACAAATGAAGATGACTTCCTATACTGCCTTCCTGATAATAAAGAACTATCTGTCTGCCGAGAGATGGCTAGAAGTATGGGGTTCCCGAAGCTCGAAGCTGGATTATGTGCTATGACAAAGGAGGATCTCGCGGACAGTCTTGCGTACAATAGCCTAAAGGTATGGGAATTAGACGCTTGAAAAAAATTTTTTAATACATAATTCATTCTTTTATTCTTATATGGATTCTTTTTCGTATAGGGCTTAATCCTAAGCAACGCATTAAGAGCACAAAAGAGTGCCGAAGATGAGAGCTATGAAATTGCGTTCAACAATTTACGCTCAGAAGTTATTAAACTGAGAAACGAAGCTCTAGAAAAAGATAAAATTCTGCTTACATTAGTAGACAAAATAAAAAAGGACGAAGCTGCTGCAAAGGTTCAGGCCGAAGCTCAGAGACGCGAAATTAAAGATCTTCAGAAGCAATTGGCCCGGGCGAAAGAAGAACGCATACTTGAAGAAACAAGACGGGAATGCAGCGACCAATGGGCTGATCATTTGGAAGCAACCGTGGAAGAGCTTCGATCTTCTAAGAAAAAATGCTTCGAAAAATCCATGGAATGCGTAAAGAAAATTAAAACCAGCTTCGCCAGCGTGGGCGCATTTTCCAGTGAAGAGAATTTCTCAAGAGGCAATCCCGAAGGTCCAATAGAATGGATCAGTCACGAAGCAGAGGCCTTCGAGGAAATCCTGAGTAGCCGCGGTGACATCTGCGCTTTTTCGGGCGCCAGGGGAGTTGCTACTGTCTTGGAGAAGAAAAGTTGTGAACATGCAAAATCTTTAGCTCAGTCCGAAGCTGCCTTATCCTCCGAAGACATCAAAGACCCCTCGGCCGAAGCAAGCATGGTTGGTGGCAAATTCTTTACTGATGTCTGGGACAATGGCGGCCGAGAAATGGCGCAAGAAATTATTCAAAGGAGTGAAAAAGGCATCCATGATGCTAGGAAAGTGACAGAAGTTGCCGAAGGGCAAATAGGTATTAATTAGTCGCTCTTATTGTGTTGTAATTTTTATTTCGAACTTTGCTCGCGGTTTGTAATAGTAATGCAAAAATATTCTCTTCCCTCAGAACCTGCTGGATCGTCTGTTGACCCTCACACAAAAGAGGATGACGAAATCAAACAAATGGCCGAAGCTATCATGGATAAAGTTGTTGAACAACTTCTAAATGAGGCTGCCGAAGTAGTATTAAGAGAAGACTAGGTGTTATTAGAAAAAACATTTGAAGTGTGATCTATGTAATATTTTGTACATTTGAATGTAATACACAAGTCTCTTTTCATTATTCAATTCTTTACGATGCATGAAATTCTACATACATACCATTTTTGAGCCTTCGGCGAAAAAACACCTTCCCTTCTTTTCATGCTTCGTGAAGAAGACATTCTCTGTTAAAACTGTTCTGATGACTTACGTCCACGCTTCGTGAAAACATTCTCCGAAGCTGTGCAATTTCGATATTACTCTGATGAAGCACGTCCATGCTTTGTGAAAACATTCTCCGAAGCTGTATTCCGAAGATTATCATTGTATTCCCTCGTGACTTTACACAATTTTCGCTTTCTCAAAGCGTCCTTTCGAAGGTTGATACTGTGTCCCCTTCTTTTGCCATATGCAACATGATGTATGATGCTTATGCTATGCAAAATGATGTGATGATGTTATGTTATGCAAATGACGTTTGTTCCGAAGATACACACAAAATATATTTGTAAGCTCTGCATTCCCTTAGGAACGTCTTTGGAGCTTCTTCGCCTTTTACTTAGGCGGTATCAGCGTTGACTTTTCGCTGTAAGCTCTGCATTCCCTTAGGAACGTCTTTGGAGCTTCTTCGCCTTTTACTTTAGGCGGTATCAGCGTTGACTTTTCGCTGTATGCTCTGCATTCCCTTAGGAACGTCTTTGGAGCAAAAAACTTACACTGCACTCCCTTTGGAACGGCTTTTTGCAACTTCGGCAACTTACTCTGCGTTCCTTAGAACGACTTTTTGTTGGTTCGAAGGATTTTTAATAATTCGAGGGTCCTCCTTGTTACCGCAAATTTTTAAGCTTCAGCAACTTAATCCTGTGGAGAAGATAGGTTTTCCTGATAACCAACCACGAAACTATTACATGAAAACTGAAATATTCTTTATTACACAGAAAATAGAACTAAACGGAAAAGACTGCTATCAAAGTAGGATATTTGTCAATAAATGTGCTTCGACTCTGGCACAGTACTATTGACTGTGCGAGCTTCAGATTGCTCTCTGAGATCCCTTTGGTGCGGAACATATTGGCTCCCTTCTGGCTGTTGGCCTTGTTGCAGCGGAGGTGGGGGCGGGGGCTGTTGCCATGAAGCTTGAGGTTGACTCGCCGAAGCTACGGAAACTGCAGGGTGGTTGCCCACGTATTCCGGGATGTAAGGCTGATGGTACGAAGCAGTATGCATGACCTGCTTCGGCTGGCCCTGTTGCGCTGCAGCTTCTGCTAGCTCCTTTTGTTTCTGGATGGTAACATGGCACATCCTGGTGGTATGGCCCTTGTTTTCACCACAGAATAAGCAAAATACCCTCCTTGGTTGATCTCCAAATCTTCCGCCGAAGCCCCTGGCGCCTCTGCCTCTTGGAGCTGGTGGCCGGAAGAAAGTTTGCTGTTGCCCCGAAGCCTGTGAGGAGCTCTGCGGTCTGTTCTGCTGACTCCCCTTATCATCATTTTGAGTGGAGTTGTGGATGGACCTGACATGCCTCGGATAAAATCTTCCTCCGAAGCCCCTGGTCATTTCAGAAAATCTGAAAGCCTCCTCCCTTCTTTGGCGAAAGTCATTGTCGGCACGAATGTACTCGTCCATCTTTTGGAGCAGCTTCTCCAGAGTCTGAGGAGGCTTCCTAGCAAAGTATTGAGCTGCAGGTCCAGGACGAAGCCCCTTGATCATGGCTTCGATGACAATTTCATTGGGCACCGTTGGTGCTTGCGCCCTCAAACGCAAGAACCTTCTGACATACGCCTGAAGGTATTCTTCATGATCCTGAGTGCACTGGAACAAGGCTTGAGCAGTGACCGGCTTCGTCTGAGATCCTTGAAAGCTGGTTAACAACATATCCTTCAGCTTCTGCCATGAAGTGATCGTTCCTGGTCAAAGGGAGGAATACCAGGTCTGAGCAACATTCCTGACGGCCATAACGAAAGACTTTGCCATGACTGCAGCATTGCCACCATACGAAGACACTGTTGCTTCGTAACTCATCAAGAACTGCTTCGGGTCTGAATGGCCATCAAACATGGGAAGCTGGGGTGGCTTATAGGACGGAGGCCAAGGTGTAGCCTGCAACTCAGCGGACAGAGGAGAAGCATCATCGAAAACAAAATTTCCATGATGGAAATTGTCATACCAGTCATCTTCGTTGAAGAAGCCCTCCTGACGAAGGTCTTTTTGTTGAGGCCTTCGGTTCTGCTCATCGTGGGTAAGATGACGGACTTCTTCAGAAGCTTCATCTATCTGCCTTTGCAGCTCAGCTAGCCTGGCCATCTTTTCTTTTTCCTCTGCACCTGTTGATGAAGCATCTCCATATCCCTGATTTCTTGGTCTAGTTCATCCTCCTGAAGCGTCGGGCTGACGGCCTTCCTCTTCTGGCTTCGGGCCTCCCGAAGAGAGACGGTCTCCTGGTTGGGGTCCAGCGGTTGCAGTGCTGCAGCCCCAGTCGCTGAAGCTTTCTTCGGCGCCATAGCGAGGGTCTATAGCTTCCGAAGGTGTTCAGAAAACTCGAAATGGAAGTGAGTTCACCGGAGGTGGGCGCCAATGTTGGGGACTTGTTCTCAAATGCTTCGGATTAAGAACAAGGCAACATAAAAAGTGTTAAATGATGAGGTCCTTCGTCCCTCGAAACATTATTTCCCTTCAGGATATAATGTACTCCGGACGAAGGTCACAAATAATATACCTTCGTAAGTGCGATAAGTTATGACGAAGGACTTATGAGCAACATTAAAAGTAATATAAACATTTAAACTTTATTATCATGTCATTTCTATTTTATTATCGTATATCAATAGAAATGACTTCAAATTACAAGTGTACCTTCGGATTGCAGAAAGACAAAAGTACACGGATGACGCAAAAGTAAATGCCAAATCAGCGTGAACAGTACGGGAGTACTGTTCATCTATTTATAGACGCGGGACGCAGCCCACGTAAAATTACATTCATGTCCATTACATTTGCCAATGACTTATGGAAATCTGTCAAGGCCCAAGTAGTCTTTTCATCTTTAAGTCGGTTCCCCTCTCTGCTATCGCGACGAAGCTTCCCTGCGCACAGCTTCGGCTGTGCACCATCCTTCGTGGAGCTTGGTAATCAGCCCGTCCTCCATTTTAATCCCCCTTCGTCTGGTTCAGGCTTCGTCCTGACCGTACTTCATGTTCATAATTCTGAGTCCGAAGATACCTGTTCACATAATCCACTTGGAAAACATTGTCAAATCATGTTTTTGAGGACCTTCGGAGGACGAAGGCCCCCAACACCATTGAAATTATAAATTGGTTTAATTCTAAGCAACCTATGCACTTACAATTATGCAAACTAGTTCAATTCTGCACTTATATATTTGCTTTGGTTTGTGCTGGCATCAATCACCAAAAAGGGGGAGATTCAAAGGGAAATAGGGTCAAACCTTTTCGTAAATGATTTTGGTGGTTGAATTGCCCAACATAAATAATTGGACTAACTAGTTTTCTCTAGAATAATCTTTCCACAGGTGCTAAAGGTTCAACACAAACCAATAAAAAGATCAAGTTAGGGTTCAAAAAGAAAGGAGCAAAAGAAACCAAAGGCTGCCCTGGTCTGGCGCACCGGATTGTCCGGTGTACCACCGGACAGTGTCCGGTGCACCAGGGACCGTACAGTCTGAACTCCACAGCTTCAGGTTTCTGGAGAGCCACTCCGCTATAATTCACCGGACTGTACGGTGTAGCACCGGACTGTCCAGTGCACCAAGCGGAGCAACGGCTACTGCGCCAACGGTCGTCTGCAAAAGTGAACAGTGTGCGTGAACAGTGTGCGGACAGTTCACGTAGAGTCAGAGCAGTGCCAGAAGGCGCACCGGACAGTGTACAGTGCCTGTCCGGTGCGGCACCGGACTGTCCGGTGCCCCAAGATGTCAGAGCTCCAACGGTCGAAACCGCTAGAACCCTAACGGTTGGGTGACGTGGCTGGTGCACAGGACAGTGTCCGGTGGCGCCCGTCGACAAACAGCCTCCATAACGATTGAATTGGTGGTTGGGGCTATAAATACCCCCCAACCACCACCACTCTAAGCATCCACGGTTTTTAGACATCTCATTCAATACAAGAGCTAGTGCAATTAATACAAGACACAATTCAAAAGAATCAAAGCCTCTCCAAGTCCCATTTCCACTCCAAACAAATAGTGACTAGAGAGAGAGTTTTTACCCATGTTATTTGAGCTCTTGTTCTTGGATCGCTTTCTTCTTCCTCTTTCTTGTTCGCAAGACACTTGTAATCAAAGCAAGAGACACTAAGTTGTGGTGGTCCTTGTAGGGGTCTAAGTGACCCGTTTGATTAAAGGAGAAAGCTCACTCGGTCTAGGTGACCGTTTGAGAAAGGGAAAGGGTTGAAAGAGACCTGGTCTTTGTGACCACCTCAACAGAGAGTAGGTTTGCAAGAACCGAACCTCGGTAAAACAAATCACCGTGTCATCCGTTTCATTTGCCTTTGATTTGTTTTTCACCCTCTCTCTCGGACTCGGATTTTATTCTAACGCTAACCATGGCTTGTAGTTGTGCTTAAAGTTTATAATTTTCAGATTCCGCCTATTCACCCCCCTCTAGGCGACTTTCAGGGGCCATGGGGTAGCCTGCAGCTCTGCTGATAGAGGAGAAGCATCATCAAAAGCAAAATTTCCATGATGGAAATCATCATACCAATCATCATCACTGTAAAAATTTTCTTGACGAAGCTCTCTTTGTGGAGGTCTTCGGTCCTGATCATCTTGAGTAAGATGATGTATTTCTTCAGCAGCTTCATCGATCTTTTTCTACAGATCGGAAAGACGAAGCATTTTCTCTCTCTTCCTTTCGACCTGTTGATGAATAGTCTCGGTGTTTTGAGACAGGGGGTCCCTGAGCCGACGAGTGAAGTGTCGCCGCGTGCCCCAGCCCAGATGGGTCGACGCGAGGCTGAGCGTGAAGGGGGGAGAGCGAGGAGGCCGGAGATGGGAGAGAGAGAGGTGGAAATCCCACCGCCTTCGTGTTCGTCCCACGCCCAGGTCGGGTGCGCTTGCAGTAGGGGGTTACAAGCGTCCACCCGGGGGAAGGAGCGAGCGGCCTTATGCGAGCGCCCATCTCGTCCTCGTCCCCGAGCGGCCAACCCTCTCTAAGAGGGCCCTGGCCCTTCCTTTTATAGGCGTAAGGAGAGGGTCCAGGTGTACAATGGGGGGCGTAGCAGAGTGCTACGTGTCTAGTGGAGGAGAGCTAGCGCCCTAAGTACACGCCATCGTGGCGGCCGGAGAGATCTTGGCACCCGATTTGTGTGATGTCGTGGCCGTCGGAGGAGTGCTGGAGCCTGGCGGAGGGACAGCTGTCGGGGCCGTCGAGTCCTTGCTGACGTCCTCTTGCTTTTGTAAGGGGGCCGAGAGCCGCCATCGTCAGGGAACGCGCGGGGCTCCATCATCGCCTATCTGGCGGAGCGAGCCAGATGGGACGCTAGTCTTGTTCCTCGTAGCCTGGGTCAGCTTGGAGTAGGGTAATGATGGCGCCTCCTGTTGACGTGGCCGGTCCGCGCCCTAGGTTGGGCGATGTGGAGGCTTCTCCGAGGTCGAGGTCGAGTCCGTCTTCCGTGGCCGAGGCCGAGTCCGAGCCTCTAGATCGGGTGAGGCGGAGGCCGTTGGCTGAGGCCAGGGCGGAATTTGAGTCCCGGGGTCGAGCGAAGCGGAGTTCGTCGTCTTCTGGAGCTGAGCCCAAGTCTGAGCCCTAGGTTGGGCGGAGCGGAGTTCGTCGTCTTCTGGGGCTTTGCCCGAGTCCGAGCCCTGGGTCAGGCGGAGCGGAGTTCGCCGTCTTCCGGGGCTTTGCCCGAGTCCGAGCCCTGGGTCGGGCAGTGCGGAGTTCGCCGTCTTCCGGGGCTTTGCCCGAGTCCGAGCCCTGGGTCGGGCGGAGCGGAGTTTCCTATGGTGTGCGGCCGGGCCTGACTGCCTGTCAGCCTCACTCTGTCAAGTGGCACCGTAGTCGGAGCGGCGCAGGCGGCGCTGTCTTTCTGTCAGACCGGTTAGTGGAGCGGCGAAGTGACGACAGTCACTTCGGCTCTGTCAGCTGAGGGGCGCGCGTCAGGATAAAGGTGTCAGGCCACCTTTGCATTAAATGCTCCTGCGATTTGGTCGGGGTTGCTTCTTGGCGAAGACAGGGCCTCGGGCGAGCCGGGAACGTGTTCGCCGCTGGAGGGGGGCTTCGGGCGAGGCGGAGATCCTCCGGGGTTGGCTGCCCTTGTCCGAGGCTAGGCTCGGGCGAGGCGTGATCGAGTCCCTCGAATGGACTGATCCCTGACTTGATCGCACCCATCAGGCCTTTGCAGCTTTGTGCTGATGGGGGTTACCAGCTGAGAATTAGGAGCCTTGTGGGTACCCCTAATTATGGTCCCCGACAGTAGCCCCCGAGCCTCGAAGGGAGTGTTAGCACTCGCTTGGAGGCTTTCGTCGCACTTTTTTGCAAGGGGACCAGCCTTTCTCGGTTGCGTTTTGTTCCGGTGGGTGCGCGCGAGCGCACCCGCCGGGTGTAGCCCCCGAGGCCTCGGAGGAGTGGTTTGACTCCTCCGAGGTCTTAACGCCTCGCGCAATGCTTCGGCTGGTCTGGTCGTTCCCTCATGCGAGCTGGCCGTAGCCCGGGTGTACGGTCGGGTCCCAAGTTCTCGGGCTGGTATGTTGACGCTGTCAACGGTTTGGCCGGAGCCGGGTTTGCGAGAGCAGCCCCCGAGCCTCTGCACAGGGCGAGAGGGCGTTCAGGGACAGACTCGGCTTTTTTTACATATGCCCCTGCGTCGCCTTTCCGCAAGGAGGAGGGGGGAGAGCGCCATGTTGCCCTCGGTGGGCGCCGAACATGGTGTCTCCGGTGAGCTGCAGGCGGGTGATCCGAGCGGACGTCCGTGCCCCATTCGTTAGGGGTCGGCTAGGGGCCCAGAGGCGCGTCCAAAAGTACCTACGGGGGATCTGTCGGACCCGGTCCCCTGGTGACGGGGTCCGAGGGCTCGATGCCTCCCTCTGATGGGATTCCGTTACAAGATCGTTCCCGCTGGTCTCGGAAATGTCCTAGGGTACCTCGGGAGCGTAGCCCGAGCCTTGGTTATGTATCGAACGTACCCATGGTCATCCCTCGCTCTGTTTCTGAGGCGGCTGTGAACCCTTCGGGGGCCAGCCTTCGAACCCCTGATCAGTAGTGGGCGCGGAGCCCGAGTAGCCTGAGGCGGCCGTTGAACCCTTCCGAGGGGCCGGCCTTTGAACCTCTGACCAGTAGTGGGTGTGGAGCCCACGTGCTCTGAGGCGGCTGTTGAACCCTTCTGAGGGGCCAGCCTTCGAACCTCTGATCAGTAGGGAGGCTCGGAGCCTGGTTCCTTCATGGGGAAGGATCCTTTCCGGGGTATCCCCCTTTCCCGGTCCCTATTGCAAGAGAGAGAAAGAGGAAAAAAGGAAAAGGATACGAAATCAAACGATGCGGCGTACCTTTTTTGACGCGGTCATTATGGCGAAGGCGAAGCGTCGCTCGTTTCTCCTGCCAGAGGCGCCGCCTGTCCCGCCGTGGAGTTAATGCGACGGGGCGAGCGGTTCGCGGGGCAGCCGTTGCGCGTGCGTGAGCCGTTCGAGGAACGGGACACGGGCGCGTTGTCTTCACGCCGTGAGAGAGGATTCTCTCGCTGCCCCCGGATGGGACGTAAGCTTGGCTGACGACGTGACCGCTACTCCCGCCCGCCTGCCACCGCCATTACTGCTGGCCCGTCTTCGGCCGCATTGACCGTCGCGCCAGGCTGGAGCCGCTGGGTCGTGCGCTGGGTCGCCTCGAGTCGCGGTATTGGTTCCACAATCGAGGAGGCGTGGTGGTGGCGTAGGTGGCGGTGCAGTTGCAGGCACGTAGCAACCGGCGCACCAGTTGCATGACGCGTGGGCCTGGTCCTCCAAGCTGGGCGCGTTGGAAGTCGGAGAGGTGCGCCCACTTGGCGCGGTTGCGTGCCGCCTGCATGGCTGCCCGCCCTTTCGCCCGCTGGTCTGGGCAAAAGTGGTGAAGTGCTTGTAACCGCCGGGCGGTTACACGCACCGTGCGCGGCGGTTTGGCTTCTTCTGCTCTGGACCGGCTTGCATGACGCGTGGGACCCAGCCCCCGCGCCGTGGGGGGGGGAGGATCTTGGAGCGTGTTGGAGAAGACTCAGCCCGCAACGGTTGAGGGCGCAAGTGGGGGGAGCCGCCTTTAAAAAAGGGGGGCGACCCCTTTGGAGGGCAACCATGTCTTCGTGCTCCCCTAATGCATCGTGTCTTTCCACCTTCCAAGCCCCCGGATGGGGGATATCCGCCGCTTTTCTGCTTCGTCGTTGGAGGAACGCAACTCTGCGGGAGTTGGTACCTTTCAGCCATCGTTTGGCTTCAAGGATTTTCATCATGCAGCCCGGCTGCACCCCTCCGCCGGCGGTCACCCAAGACGGTGACCTCCAGCCCCTGGGGGGGAGAGGCAGGCCGGGCTGCGATCTTGGTCCCACCCTCAGCAGCAAGGATGTTCATCATCCTTGCAGGGGCGGAGAGCGAGGCGAGCCGGGGCTCTACCTCCTGCGCGGGTCGGCTGGCCACCTCCTCTTCCAGCTTCTGGTGGTGGAGACCATCCTCCAGCTCTGCGGAGGAGGCGTCCTCCAGCCACGCCGGGGAAGGCGAACTGTTGCTGCCCAGCTAGGATGCAACATTCTGCCCTCTTCCTCGCTTTCGCGGCGAGGACGGGAGTGAGGACCTGCCGGTGCACCTTGCAGACCGTCGGCGTTGGTGGAGAGGCGGACGCCGCCGTCCGTGCTGCTGTGGTGGCAGTCGGAGGAAGCTCCCCCCTCGTCGAGGCCGTCAGCGCCGCCCACGGGCCGGCCCCCGGCTCTTTGGCTTTGATGTCTGTTTCGCGTCCCTTGAGTAGGGACGCGAACGAAAGCCTTCCGGTGGCCGCGTCCGTACTGGGATCATGGCTGCTGCTGTGGGGTTGGAACCGGAGTTCCGTTTGTAATGGCACCTTGAGTGCCGGTGTTTTTGTTCATTGTGGCTGTCGAGGCCTGAACATGTATGTAAATTCAGCACGGAGTCGTGTTTTTTCCCCATTTTCGAGCACTAAGACTCGCCTGTTGGTTGTCTGAACCGCTTCACCAAGCGTGAGTCGCCCCGTGTAAAGGTGACGAGTGAGGTATCCGTATCCCGGAGGCGTAGGAGTCCCTCGGCTCGGTCAACCTTGGCTGCTTACGTGTACTCCGTCGTTTTCAGGATCCACTTTCGAAGTAGTCGAAAAGCACGAAAAGACGTTCCGGCGGAAAAGATCTTTTTCGAGGAAAATTTTGACGCAGAGGGGGTTCCCCCCTTTTAGCCCCCGAGGGAGGGTCGGGCTTTGCCGAGGCAAGGCTGACCCTTCCTTGACGACTAAACTTTGCGTGAGAGCGAGGTATATGAACAACTTGAAAACATCTTAAGGGTAGAAGCGACGTAGCTGTTGGATGTTCCAAGCGTTGCTGTAGACCTCGCCTTGACTGTTGGCCAGCTTGTATGTTCCGGGTTTTAGAACTTTGGCGATGATGAACGGCCCCTCCCAGGGGGGCGTGAGCTTGTGTCGACCTCGGGCGTCTTGTCGTAGCCGAAGCACCAGGTCGCCCACCTGGAGGTCTCGAGACCGGACCCCTCGGGCATGGTAGCGTCGCATGGCCTGCTGGTACCACGCCGAGTGTAGTAAGGCCTTGTCCCGAGCCTCTTCCAACTGGTCCAGCGAGTCTTCTCGACTAGCTTGGTTGCTTTGGTCGGCATAGGCCCTCGTCCTCGGGGAACCGTATTCCAGGTCTGTGGGCAAGATGGCCTCGGCCCCATAGACTAGGAAGAACGGCGTGAAGCCCGTGGCTCGGCTCGGTGTCGTTCTCAGGCTCCAGACCACCGAGGGGAGTTCCTTCATCCATCGCTTGCCGAACTTGTTGAGGTCGTTGTAAATCCGAGGCTTGAGTCCTTGTAGAATCATGCCATTGGCACGCTCTACTTGCCCATTCGTCATGGGATGAGCCACGGCGGCCCAGTCCACCCGGATGTGGTGATCCTCGCAGAAGTCCAGGAACTTTCTGCCGGTGAACTGGGTGCCGTTGTCGGTGATGATGGAGTTCGGGACCCCGAAACGATGGATGATGTTGGTGAAGAACGCCACCGCCTGCTCGGACCTGATGCTGTTCAGGGGTTGGACCTCGATCCACTTGAAAAATTTGTCGATGGCGACCAACAGGTGCGTGTAGCCCCCTGGTGCCTTCTGCAAGGGGCCGACGAGGTCCAGACCCCACACAGCAAAAGGCCATGTGATGGGTATCGTCTGCAGAGCCTGAGCGGGCAGGTGGGTCTGCCTTGCATAGAACTGACACCCTTCGCAGGCGCGGACAATTCTAGTGGCGTCGGCCACCGCCGTCGGCCAGTAGAAACCTTGTCGGAAAGCATTTCCGACAAGGGCTCGAGGTGCTGTGTGGTGGCCGCAAGCCCCCGAGTGTATTTCTTGGAGGAGTTCCTGACCTTCGGTGGTGGAGATGCATCGCTGGAGGATGCCTGAAGGGCTGCGGTGGTAGAGCTCCTTCCCTTCTCCCAGCAAGACGAACGACTTGGCGCGCCGCGCCAACCGCCGAGCTTCGGCTCGGTCAAGGGGTAGCTCTCCTCAGTGGAGATATTGTAGGTACGGGGTCTGCCAGTTTTGATCAGGCGTGACCCCGCTTTGCTCCCCCTCGACGTGCAGTGTTTCGCCCTCGGGGGCCGAGGGTGCCTCGGGCCGAACCGAGGGTGCCCCGGGTTGAGCCGAGGGTGTCTCGGACGGTGCCGAGGGTACCTCGGGCTGGGCCGAGGGTGCCTCAGGCTCGGGCGTGTTGTCGATCTTGACGGAGGGTTGATGCAGATCTCGGGAGAAGACGTCCGGGGGAACCGTTGCTCGTCCCGAGGCTATTTTAGCCAGCTCGTCCGCAGTCTCGTTGTAGCGCCGAGCGATGTGGTTGAGCTCGAGCCCGTAGAACTTGTCTTCCAGGCGCCGAACCTCATCGCAGTAGGCCTCCATCTTCGGGTCGCGGCAGTGGGAGTTCTTCATGACTTGGTCGATGACGAGCTGCGAGTCACCGCGAGCGTCGAGGCGTCGGACCCCTAGCTCGACGGCGATCTGCAACCCGTTGACCAGAGCCTCGTACTCAGCTATATTGTTGGACGCCGGGAAGTGGAGGCGTAGCACGTAGCGTAGGTGCTTCCCGAGGGGCGAGATGAAGAGTAGGCCTGCGCCGGCTCCTGTCTTCATCAGCGACCCATCGAAGAACATGGTCTAGAGCTCCGGTTGGATCGTAGCTGTTGGTAGCTGGGTGTCGACCCATTCAGCCACGAAGTCCGCCAAGACCTGGGATTTGATGGCCTTTCGAGGGGCGAATGAGATTGTTTCACCCATGATTTCCACCGCCCACTTTGCAATCCTACCCGAGGCCTCTCGGCAATGGACGATCTCCCCAGGGGGAAGGATGACACCACAGTCACCGGATGAGACTCGAAGTAGTGTCGCAACTTCCGCCGTGTCAGGATCACCGTGTACAGCAGCTTCTGAACTTGTGGGTAGCGGATTTTGGTTTCGGACAGTACCTCGCTGATGAAGTAGACTGGCCTCTGAACGAGCAATGCATGCCCCTCTTCTTGCCTCTCGTCCACAATCGCGGCGCTAACCACCTGAGTGGTCGCGGCGACATAGACCAAGAGGGCTTCTCCGGCAGCTGGGGGCACCAAAATAGGCGCCTTCGTGAGGAGCGCCTTCAGGTTCCCGAGGGCTTCCTCGGCCTCAGGGGTCCAAGTGAAGCGCTCGGCCTTTCTTAAGAGGCGGTACAGGGGTAGTCGTCTTTCGCCGAGGCGTGAGATGAAGCGGCTCAGAGCCACGAGACATCCCATGACCCTCTGTACGCCTTTCAAGTCCTGGATGGGCCCCATGCTGGTGATGGCTGCGATCTTCTCCGGGTTGGCTTCGATGCCCCGCTCGGAGACGATGAACCCCAAGAGCATGCCTCGGGGCACCCCGAAGACACACTTTTCGGGATTGAGCTTGACACCTTTCGCCTTGAGACATCGGAATGTCACTTCAAGGTCGGAAAGGAGGTCGGAGGCTTTCCTCGTCTTGACTACGATGTCATCGACGTAGGCCTCGACCGTGCGGCCAATGTGCTCGCCGAACACATGGTTCATGCACCGCTGGTACGTCGCGCCCGCATTCCTCAAGCCGAACGGCATGGTGACATAGCAGTACATGCCGAAGGGCGTGATGAAAGAAGTCGCGAGCTGGTCAGACTCTTTCATCCTGATTTGGTGATACCCTGAGTAGGCATCGAGGAAAGACAGGGTTTCGCACCCAGCAGTGGAATCCACGATCTGATCGATGCGAGGCAGAGGGTAGGGAACCTTCGGACATGCTTTGTTCAGACTAGTGTAGTCCACACACATCCGCCATTTCCCCCCTTTCTTTTTCACGAGTACAGGGTTGGCAAGCCATTTGGGATGGAATACCTCTTTGATGAACCCTGCCGCCATTAGCTTGTGGATCTCCTCGCCTATGGCTCTGCGCTTCTCCTCGTCGAATCGGCGCAGAGGCTGCTTGACGGGTCGGGCTCCGGCTCGGATGTCCAGCGAGTGCTCAGCGATATCCCTCGGTATGCCGGGCATGTCCGAGGGACTCCACACGAAGACGTCGGCGTTCGCACGGAGGAAGTCGACGAGCACTGCTTCCTGTTTGGGATCAAGCCCGGAGCCGATCCGGACTTGCTTGGAGGCGTCGCTGCTGGGGTCGAGGGGGACGGACTTAACCGTCTCCGCTGGCTCGAAGTTGCCGGCATGACGCTTCACGTCTGGCACCTCCTTAGAGAGGCTCTCTAGGTCGGCGATGAGGGCCTCGGACTCGGCGAGGGCCTCGGCATACTCCACGCACTCCACGTCGCATTCGAACGCGTGTTTGTATGTGGGGCCGATGGTGATGACCCCGTTGGGGCCCGGCATCTTGAGCTTGAGGTAGGTGTAGTTGGGGACTGCCATGAACTTCGCGTAGCAGGGCCTCCCCAATACCGCGTGGTAGGTTCCTCGGAACCCGACCACCTCGAACATCAGGGTCTCCCTTCGGAAGTTGGAGGGTGTTCCGAAGCAGACGAGAAGATCGAGTTGTCTGAGGGGCTGGACGCGCTTCCCAGGGATGATCCCATGGAAAGGCGCAGCGCCCGCCCGGACCGAGGACAGATCGATACGCAGAAGCCCGAGGGTCTCGGCGTAGATGATGTTGAGGCTGCTTCCTCCGTCCATGAGGACCTTGGTGAGCCTGACGTTGCCGAGGACGGGGTCGACGATGAGCGGGTACTTCCCCGGGCTCGGCACATGGTCGGGGTGGTCGGCCTGGTCGAAGGTGATGGGCTTGTCGGACCAGTCTAGGTAGACTGGCGCCGCCACCTTCACCAAACAGACCTCCCGACGCTCTTGCTTGCGGTGCCGAGCCGAGGCGTTCGCCGCTTGCCCGCCGTAGATCATGAAGCAGTCGCGGACCTCGGGGAACTCTCCTGCCTGGTGATCTTCCTTCTTGTCGTCGTCGGGCCCTGCCACCCTCCGCGGGTGGCCCGACCCTGTGGAAGTGGCGCCGAAGCATGACGCACTCCTCAAGGGTGTGCTTGACGGGCCCCTGATGATAGGGGCACGGCTCCTTGAGCATCTTGTCGAAGAGGTTGGGACCTCCTGGGGGTTTCCGAGGGTTCTTGTACTCGGCGGCGGCGACAAGGTCCGCGTCGGCGGCATCGCGTTTCGCTTGCGACTTCTTCTTGCCCTTCTTCTTGGTGCCGCGCTGAGTTGACGCCTCGGGAGCATCTTCCGATGGGCGGCCTTGGGGCTGCTTGTCCTTCCGGAAGATAGCCTCAACCGCTTCCTGGCTGGAGGCAAACTTGGTGGCGATGTCCATCAGCTCGCTCGCCCTGGTGGGGGTCTTGCGACCCAGCTTGCTCACCAGGTCGCGGCAGGTGGTGCCGGCGAGGAACGCGCCGATGACGTCCGAGTCGGTGATGTTGGGCAGCTCGGTGCGCTGCTTCGAGAATCGCCGGATGTAGTCCCGGAGAGACTCTCCCGGCTGCTGTTGGCAGCTTCGGAGGTCCCAGGAATTCCCGGGGCGCACGTACGTGCCCTGGAAATTGCCGGCGAAAGCTTGGACTAGGTCGTCCCAGTTGGAGATCTGCCCCGGAGGCAGGTGCTCCAACCAGGCGCGAGCGGTGTCGGAGAGGAACAGGGGGAGGTTGCGGATGATGAGGTTGTCATCGTCCGTTCCACCTAGTTGGCAGGCCAGACGGTAGTCCGCGAGCCACAGTTCCGGTCTCGTATCCCCCGAGTACTTTGTGATAGTAGTCGGGGGTCAGAACTAGGTCGGGAACGGCGCCCGTCGTATGGCCCGGCTGAAGGCCTGCGGACCAGGTGGTTCGGGCGAGGGACTCCGATCCTCCCCGCTGTCGTAGCGTCCCCCACGCCTGGGGTGGTAGCCTCGGCGTGCCCTCTCATCGAGGTGGGCCCGACGATCGCGGTGATGGTGCTCGTTGCCGAGGCGACCCGGGGCCGCAGGCGCTGTGTTGCGCGTGCGCCCGGTGCAGACCGAGGCTTCCCGCATGAATCGGGAAGTCGTGGCATGATGTTCCGAGGGGTACCCCTGCCTTCGGGAGGCGGAGCTCTTGGCCCGCCGGATCGCGGCGCCTTCCAGGAGATCCTTGAGCTCTCCCTGGATTCGTCGCCCCTTGGTGGTTGATGGCTCTGGCATCGCGCGGAGGAGCATTGCTGCTGCAGCCAGGTTCTGGCCGACCCCACTGGATGCGGGTGGCGGCCTGACCCTGACATCGTCGGCGATGCGGTGCTGGAAGCCCTGGGGTAGATGACGCATTTCTCCGGCCGGAGGTTGGCCCGCCCATGCCTGCCCGACGTCCCGGCGGATTGGCTCAAGCGCTCCTGCTCCCTCGTCGAGCCTGGCCTGCACCCCGCGGATTTGCTCGAGTTGTGGGTCGTGACCCCCCGCCGGAACGGGGACCACAGTTAGCTCCCACGGGATGTCAACGCGAGGCACCGGCCTAGGGAGATCACCGTCCTCCGGCATGCCGAGATGGTTGCCTTCGGAGGGACCCCCTAGATCGACGTGGAAACATTTGCGGCTCGAGCCGTAGTCCTCGTCGCCGAGGCTACGGCTACCGTCGGAGCAGTCGGAAAGGCAGTAGTCGCATGCGGTCATGAGGTCCCGCATGGCACCGGGGTTGCCAAGTCCGGAGAAATCCCAATGGAAGCTGGGCTCGTCGTCTTCCTCGGACCCGGAGGGCCCGTAGGTCGAGACGTCCGTCAGCCGGTCCCAAGGTGATAGCATGCGAAACCCCAGAGGGTTCGGATTCGCCTCTACGAGAGCGTCCGCCAAAGCGGAGCCGCTAGGCGGGTCGAGGCTAAATCTGAAAGGCGTGGGATGGGAATCGGTCGGTACCTCTTGGTCGACGGGCGGTGATGAGGTCACGTCGGGGGCTGACTGCACCGTCGTCTCAGGTACGAGGGCGACACCTAGCAAGCCTTTCGCGAGCGTGCTGGCGTTGTCCGTTTGCTTGGGATTGACGTGTCGTGGGGAGACAGCGCTCGTCTTCGTCTCAAGCGCGAGGCAGATGCCTGGCGTGCCCCCCATTGGAGTGTTGGCGTTGTCGACTCGCTCGTCGGCCGACGAGGCGCCGCCTCCTGCTTGGCCTTGGTTGCCCCGCCTCCTCCTCCTCCGTCGACGGGGAAGAGGACAGGGCGAGCTCGAAGGTTGTTCTTCCACCACGCGGGGAAGGCGTCGTCGATCCCGCCGCCGGCGGGCGCACTGTCGGCCGCCATTGTCGCTGTCGCCCGGCAGTGGATAGAGTATCATGTCGTAGCTGCCGTCGAGGGACATGAACTCAAGGCTCCCGAAATGGAGCACCGTCTCGGGCCGGAGAGGTTGCTGGAGACTACCCTTCTGGAGCTTGACGGGAAGCTGTTCGTCAACACGCAGCAGGCCCCTACCTGGCGCGCCAACTGTCGGCGTTTCGAGACAGGGGGGTCCCTGAGCCGACGAGTGAAGTGTCGCCGCGTGCCCCAGCCCAGATGGGTCGACGCGAGGCCGAGCGTGAAGGGGAGAGCGAGGAGGCCGGAGATGGGAGAGAGAGAGGTGGAAATCCCGCCGCCTTCGTGTTCGTCCCGCGCCCAGGTCGGGTGCGCTTGCAGTAGGGGGTTACAAGCGTCCACCTGGGGGAAGGAGCGAGCGGCCTTATGCGAGCGCCCGTCTCGTCCTCGTCCCCGAGCGGCCAACCCTCTCTAAGAGGGACCTGGCCCTTCCTTTTATAGGCGTAAGGAGAGGGTCCAGGTGTACAATGGGGGGCGTAGCAGAGTGCTACGTGTCTAGCGGAGGAGAGCTAGCGCCCTAAGTACACGCCATCGTGGCGGCCGGAGAGATCTTGGCACCCGGTTTGTGTGATGTCGTGGCCGTCGGAGGAGTGCTGGAGCCTGGCGGAGGGACAGCTGTCGGGGCCGTCGAGTCCTTGCTGACGTCCTCTTGCTTTCGTAAGGGGGCCGAGAGCCGCCATCGTCAGGGAACGCGCGGGGCGCCATCATCGCCTATCTGGCGGAGCGAGCCAGATGGGACGCCGGTCTTGTTCCCCGTAGCCTGGGTCAACTTGGAGTAGGGTAATGATGGTGCCTCCTGTTGACGTGGCCGGTCCGCGCCCTAGGTTGGGCGATGTGGAGGCTTCTCTGAGGTCGAGGTCGAGTCCGTCTTCCGTGGCCGAGGCCGAGTCCGAGCCTCTGGGTCGGGCGAGGCGGAGGCCGTTGGCTGAGGCCAGGGCGGAATTTGAGTCCCGGGGTCGAGCGAAGCGGAGTTCGTCGTCTTCTGGAGCTGAGCCCAAGTCCGAGCCCTGGGTTGGGTGGAGCGGAGTTCGTCGTCTTCCGGGGCTTTGCCTGAGTCCGAGCCATGGGTCGGGCGGAGCGGAGTTCGCCGTCTTCCGGGGCTTTGCCCGAGTCCGAGCCCTGCGTCGGGCGGTGCGGAGTTCGCCGTCTTCTGGGGCTTTGCCCGAGTCCGAGCCCTGGGTCGGGCGGAGCGGAGTTTCCTATGGTGTGCGGCCGGGCCTGACTGCCTGTCAGCCTCACTCTGTTAAGTGGCACCGTAGTCGGAGCGGCGCAGGCGGCGCTGTCTTTCTGTCAGACCGGTTAGTGGAGCGGCGAAGTGACGGCGGTCACTTCGGCTCTGTCAGCTGAGGGGCGCGCGTCAGGATAAAGGTGTCAGGCCACCTTTGCATTAAATGCTCCTGCGATTTGGTCGGGGTTGCTTCTTGGCGAAGACAGGGCCTCGGGCGAGTCGGGAACGTGTTCGCCGCTGGAGGGGGGCTTCGGGCGAGGCGGAGATCCTCCGGGGTCGGCTGCCCTTGTCCGAGGCTAGGCTCGGACGAGGCGTGATCGAGTCCCTCGAATGGACTGATCCCTGACTTGATCGCACCCATCAGGCCTTTGCAGCTTTGTGCTGATGGGGGTTACCAGCTGAGAATTAGGAGCCTTGAGGGTACCCCTAATTATGGTCCCCGACAAATAGCTTCGAGATCCCTTATCTCCTGGTCCAACTCCTCCTCTTGGGGTGTTGGACTTGTAGCCTTCCTCTTTTGAGTTCGAGCTTCGCGCAGCGTGTCCTGGTTGACGTACAGTGGCTGCAGTGCAGCCCCTATCCCTGAAGAAGTTTTCTTCGACAGCATGACGAAGGTCACGACTTGCCGAAGGTGGTCGAATGAGTTCACCGGAAGTGAGCGCCAATGTTGGGGACTTGTTCTCAAATGCTATGAGTTAAGAACAAGGCAACACAAAATGTTAATGGTTAAAGTCCCTTCGTCATTCGAAGCATTATTTCCCCTAGGATATAATGATCTTCAGACGAAGGTAATGAAGGACGTACCTTCATCATCGCAGTATATATTAATGAGAGAAGAATCATATGAAACATGAGAAATGACATGAATAATTATATGACATCATTAATATATCTTTTTTATATCATCATGAATGAACATAAACAATATCAAATTACATTTGTACCTTTGGCTTGACAGAAGGCAAAAGTCCAAGCGTAACGTATAAGTTAATACAAGTCAGCGTGAACAGTACGGTGCCCTTGACATTTACTATTAACTCAAGAACAATCTGGCAAGGACCAGATAACCTTTTCCCCTTTAGGTCGGTTACATTATCAATCGCTAAGCCGAAGCATCTTTACGCGTACCTTCGGAACTGGTTCGACCTTCTTCCAGACCGCGCTTTTTTTATTGTGTACAACTCCATACTAAGTCCAAAGGTCTCTGTAATAGCATATTATACTTGAAAAACATGTTAGTCATGTTTTTGAGGACCTTTAGAAGACGAAGGGCCAACAAGAAGTTAACTCCCGTCTTGCATGGTGCACGCGCACATTTATTCACGTTTTGCTAGGACTCAATTTTAGTAAAAAATGATACTAATCATTAAACTGCACCCGCGCATGCAACACACCAAGGCCGTCCACCTCGCATCCGGCGCATGCAGCAACTAAAACGGCGCACATCTTTATCCTAGCATGGGAAATGAAAAAAAAATAGATAGGGGCGACCATGGGTCGGCCTCAAATCTATACGTAAACGGCGCACATCTTTATCCTAGCACGGGAAATGAAAAAAAAAAAGATAGGGGCGACCATGGGTTGGCCTCAAATCTGTACGTGAAGGCTTTGGTTTAAGAGCGTCCAATAATTTAGAGCACGGATACTGAATTTTATACTTTTACTCTTAAACTATTGTTTTGTGAATAGTAACTAGAAGCGGTTGGAGTTGCTCTCAATAAATAGTCTAATGCGGTCTACATAACAATGAACGTGACACTTTGGTACCAAATTTAATTAATTAACTTTCTTTTTGCAAAAAGTGTAACGTGACAGTATGGTTGTTGATACCGCGTCCTCACTAACAGGTAAGTGTCCAATCTCAGCAATTAGCATGCGTGCGATCCTGGCAATTAGCTTGCCGTCGTACGGCCGCGTTAGGCGGAAGACATGCACGTCCGGGAAATTAGGTGGGTAATTGTGTTCTTTTTTTGTCGGTGCAAAAATGTCAAACGCTGTCATATCATGCATGCATCTTCCCGTGCACGAAATTATACATCCAGGCTTTAGTTTGGCGGCAAATTAGCCCAGGGAAAATTTCCCTCCACGCCACTACAAGAAAACGTTAAGTGCTGATTTGGTGACCGGGGATCCCAAGGGGAAGAAATCCTCTTGCTATTCAAAATTGAATTGCGAGGGGATTCCTCCCCCATGGATCCCCTAGGGATCCCTAGTCACCAAATTAGCCCTAAGGGTTGATTTGGTGACAAGGGGATCCCGTGAGGATTGGAGGGGATTGAGGGGGAAATGAACTAATTTTCCCCTCAATCCCCTCCAATCTTCACGGGATCCCGGGTCACCAAATCAGTTCTAAGAGCTTGTTCGGTTAGCTCTCAATCCATATGGATTGAGTGGGATTGGGTGGGTTTAAATCCCAAGTAAGTCAAAGTTCTTCTAAATTTTTTCCAATCCTATCCAATCCATGTATAATGGGAATAACCGAACAAGGCCTAAAGGAGTATCAGTCACTTAAAGAGTGTCGGCCCTGACACTCGTAATCCGAGTAAAAGTGTGGGGATTACTGTACCGAAACTCTTAATTTAAGAGTGTCGGGGTCCCGCAGAAACCGACACTCTTAATTTAAAAGTGTGGGTTTTTACCACACCGACACTCTTATGGAATTTACCCTAATCCCCAATCCGTCTACCGTCCAATCCATCTAGCTACCACGTGCCTCCTGCCCAGTCCGCCGTCGTGCCCGCTAGTCCAGTTCACGTCCCTGTCCATCAGTTCGCCTGAGGTCGTGCCCCGCTCCGCCGTGCGCCTCCTACCCAGTCCTCCGCCGTGCCGCCTCCTGCCCAGTCCTTCGGCTACCGCCCAATCCGTCTACCACGCGCCTCCTGCTCAGTCCTCCGCCGTGCGCCGCTCCCTGTCCAGTTCGTCTAAGGTCGTGGTGGGGGCCGACGGCGCGGGGCTCCGGGCGGCCATCGGCTGGCCTCTCCGGGCGGCCATCTTCCTCGCAGAGCCGGACGGCTTCGCCGAGCCGGGGCGACCATCTTCCTCGCAGAGCCGGGGGGCCTCGCCGAGCCGGGCGGCCATCGACCTCTCCGAGCTCCGGGCGGCGCAGTGCATCACCAAGCTCTTCCCCACGCGCTCGCACACCGTCGCGGCACAGGTGATTCGCTGCATAACCTTCATGTTGTGGTGCTGGTTCAGTTAAAAATCGAATTCGTTGTTTTGTGCAACAAATCACTATTGCGGGTAATGAAGATGGCTACCGTTTCCCCGTTGGCATGGTCTGTTTATAGCTGACATTGTCTGCTTCAAGTAATAACTATTGTTTTGTCCTCATTTGGTCACTGGGATGATTCTAGTGTAGTCCGCTAATTTAGTGCATGCAAGAGTGAAATTTAGTTGTCTCAATCTCAGCTACTGCCTTGACCACGCTCGATTGGATTTAGCTGAAATTTAGTAGTCCGCTAATGTTGTTACTCGTATCCTTGATTATATATTTTTCTAATGTGTAATTGTAGTGATGCATTAACCTGTTGATTAACCTGTAATTGCAGTGATGCATTATAAATATATATTTTTCTAATGTGCAAATGGGAATGTTGTTACTCGTATCCTTGAGCTTTCTCCCTTAATTAAAAGATGGCATGAAAAATGCAGCACTGAATTAAGTAACTGTACTTGGTACAATGCTAAAATAGATATAACTGAACTCGAAACAATTGCTTTAGTGTTTAACTGTTTATAAATGGCCTTTTCATACCTAAGTGTATATATGTTGTTAAATATGTGTTGTTTCTTTATCTTTGAATATGAGTGACGATCGAAGAAGGGTGATGTACGATGGATTCGACAGTGTCACTCATGGGCACTCTGATGCATAGGTGAGAGTTACAGATGAATTCATGGCACTCGCATTTGCTGGTGATGCTCGTTTAGCGAAGTGCCCATGTATAAAATGTCAGAACTTGGTTCGGTTGAAAAAAGTGGAGCTCTCGTATCATGTTTTCAAACATGGCTTTATGCCGAACTATCTAGTATGGCATGAGCATGGAGAGGTGGACCATACTATTGAGTCGGATGGGGACCAAGATGTAGACCAAATGGAAGAGATGTTGGATGATATTAGGAATGAGTACCCAGAACTACAGAATAATCAAGCTTTTCCAGAGGATGTGAGAGAGTTCTACAAGCTTCTTGAAGCCTCAGAGGCTAAAGTGCATGAAGGTACCAGTGTGAGCGTACTACAGGTGGTAACACGTCTTATGGCAATGAAGTCAAAGTACACCTTCTCCAACAATTGTTACAACGATTTTGTGAAACTGATTATTGATATCAGCCCATCGAATCATAACATGCCCAAGGACTTGTACCATTGTAAGAAGCTCGTAGCTGGTCTTGGCATGAACTACCAAAAGATTGATGCTTGCGAGGACAATTGCATGTTGTTCTGGAAGGAGCATGTGAAAGTCGCCTAGAGGGGGGGGGTGAATAGGCGGAATGTGAAAATTATAAACTTTAAGCACAACTACAAGCCGGGGTTAGCGTTAGAAATAAAATCGAGTCCAAAAGAGAGGGCAAAAACAAATCACAAGCAAATGAAGAGTGAGACACGATGATTTGTTTTACCGAGGTCCGGTTCTTGCAAACCTACTCCCTGTTGAGGTGGTCATAAAGACCGGGTCTCTTTCAACCCTTTTCCTCTCTCAAACGGTCACCTAGACCGAGTGAGCTTTTCTCCTTAATCAACGGGTCACTTAGACCCCTACAAGGACCACCACAACTTGGTGTCTCTTGCTTTGATTACAAAGGTGTTGAGAACAACAATGGGGAAGAAAAAAAAGCGATCCAAGCGACAAAAACTCAAATGAACACAAAAATCTCTCTCACACTAGTCACTAAGTGTTTGGAATGATTTTGAACTTGGGAGAGGATTTGATCTCTTGTTTGTGTCTTGGAGTGAAGTCTAGAGCTCTTGTATTGAATGTAATGGCTGAAAACTTGGATGCCTTGAAGTGTGGTGGTTGGGGGGTATTTATAGCCCCAACCACCAAAATGGTCATTGGTGGAGGCTGCTGTCGATGGGCGCACCGGACAGTCCGGTGCGCCAGCCACGTCACCCAACCGTTAGGGTTCGACCATTGGAGCTCTGACAGACGGGGCCACCGGACAGTCTGGTGGTGCACCGGAGAGTCACTATTCACTGTCCGGTGCGCCTTCTGGCGCTGCTCTGACTCTGCGCGCGCTGACGCGCACTGTTCCCGCGCACTGTTCACTTTTCCAGTCGACCGTTAGCGTAGTAGCCATTGCTCCGCTTGGCACACCGAACAGTCTGGTGAATTATAGCGGAGTGGCATTTCTAGAAACCTGAAGCTGAGGAGTTCAGAGTTGATCTCCCTAGTGCATCGGACACTGTCCGGTGGCACACCGGACAGTCCGGTGCGCCAGACCAGGGCAGCCTTCGGTTAGTTTTGCTCCTTTCTTTTTGAACCCTATCTTTAACTTTTTATTGGTTTGTGTTGAACCTTTGGCACCTGTAGAACATATAATCTAGAGCAAACTAGTTATTCCAATTGTTTGTGTTGGGCAATTCAACCACCGAAATTATATAGGAAAAGGTTTTGAAAGCTCTCTTGTGAGTTTTGGTGTTTGGATGACAACTCAATTAAAGGACTAACAAGTGTACTAAGTGTTGAACAGATGCTTAAGGTAAAGCTTACAGGGTTCAACACAAGTGAACAAATGTGATTGTCCAAGAACTGGATTATGGATACATAATGGACATCACAAGTAAGATGGACATTGCATAAAGTGAGACTCGGGTGCGAAGCTCGGAGATAACTGATCAAGCCAAGGACGGAGGCAAGAGAAGCTTCGAGGTACCAAGTGCACGGGAGAAGGTCAAGGAGGCTGAGGAACCCAAAGCCAAGGGTGAAGAAGAAGGCTTGCAAAGTCAAGGGTGATCGAGTTGAGAAGAGCTATAGCACATCAAGGATCACTACATAAGGACGTGACTTACAACCAATGAGGTAACAGCTACAGTTATGTGGTGTAAGTCATAAGGCTCAAGACCAAGCTCTGAGAAAGAGATCAAGGTCACTAGAAGGAGAACAAGTGTCAAAACCAGAACTGGAAGCAGCCCAAAAGAGCTAAGTTCACCTTAATCTTTAGTTTGGGTTGTTCCTATGTTTGGAGATGTTCTATGTGACCTTTGCAGGATGTTGGAACTAAGAAATGTCAATCTAGATCAAGTCAAGCCGACTTGATGATTTATGAGTCCAACATCAAAGCTCAAGCATGTGAAATGCTATAGATTTAATGATTAAGAGAAGGTATGTTTCTAGGCCTTAGTACATTGGTTTTGTGTACTAATATACTTGTCCAAGTGTTAGAAACAGAAAGAAGAAGAAAAGAAGAAAGGTGCAAAAGACTTGGCTGTGTACAGCCAAGACTCAGCTCGGTCTGGCACACCGGACTGTCCGGTGTGCACCGGACAGTGTCCGGTGCGCCAGGCTGACTCGGCGAGAAGTAGCCGCTCTCGGGAATTCGCCGACGGCGTACGGCTAAAATTCACCGGACTGTCCGGTGTGCACCGGACTGTCCGGTGAGCCAACGGTCGGCCGGGCCAACGGTCGGCCGCGCAATCTGCGCGGGACACGTGGCCGAGCCAACGGCTAAATGACGGCACCGGACTGTCCGGTGTGCACCGGACATGTCCGGTGCGCCAACGGCTCCCAGATCTGCAACGGTCTGCAACGGTCGGCAGCGCTGTTTAAGGAAACAAATCGGTCACCGGACAGTGTCCGGTGTGCACCGGACTGTCCGGTGCGCCACCCGACAGAAAGAAAGTATTGCCTTCCAAATGGGATTCCAACGGCTCCTAGGCCCCTTGTGCCTATAAAAGGGACCTCTAGGCGCCTCAAGCAAGATATAAGTGCAGCCAACAAGTGTAGACTTCATTGGAATCAATTCTTGCTCTCCCTCTTGTGTGTAACTCTATAGTTTGTGTAGAAGGCACAGCTATAAGCCTTTAGAGAGAGGAGAAGTGCTGCTTAGAGCTAGAGCAAGGTCTTGAGCGTATCGTTACTCTGCCGGGGTGCTGCCAAGAAATTTGTAAGCAGCCGCGGTTCTGTTGTAACCCCACTCAATAGTGAAAGGCTCTATCTGTCATACTGACAGATCTGAGCAAACGGAGGAAGGAGTTGAAATAGACTCCAAGCCCAGGTGTGGCTAACTCCAACGAGGACTAGGCAAGCATTTCAGGCTTGGCCGAACCTCGGGATAAATCCTTGCGTCTGTGTGCTCTGTTCTGTATTGTATCCTGACTCTCTGTCTTACTCGTCTTTATATCTGCATTTCAATACTTATCTGTGGTATAAGCTTTATTTGAAGTGCAGGACACTTTTGAGACAGGATCTCTGATTCCGCTGCAACCTACTCGAAGAGTCTTCTCACTCCACTGCGTACTAAGTCTTTGAGTAGAGTAAGAATTTAAGTTTTAAAGTAATAAGTTTTATTCGCCTATTCACCCCCCCTCTAGGCGACATCCAGATCCTGTTCCCTGGTCAAAGGGAACTTTCAATTGGTATCGGAGCAGGTTTCTCCAGTGTGGGCTTAGCCGTCCGGAGATGACGATGTCGCCACAAGAGGTAACTGTAGAACTTCTTTTAGGCGATGGCTCTAATTACAAGTCATGGTCTGTCTCTATTTATAGTGCTTTCATGAGTGTTGATCCTGATTTGAGACAGGTCTTTAATAGTAGTATTTTTCCCTCTATTATTAGTAAAAATCCTTCCAATGAAGAACTAAGATGTCTAACTCTAAATCACCATGCATGCAACATCTTAGTTGATTCCCTATCTAGAGGTGCCTATTTTGCCATCATGAGTAGTGATAGTGATCTATTCGTTGATGCTCATGATTTATGGAATAGGATTAAAGAAAAATATTTTGTGGCAAACTGTGATACTCCTACTCTCTATATTACTTGTGATACTAACCATTCAAAGGGAGAAGAACAAGAAAAATGGCACCCAAACGATGAATCCACCTCGTCGACAGGTTTGTTCTCCACTAGTGATAAATGTTTTATTGCTAACAATGATGGTGGAGACAAAAGCCATGATGAGGAAGAATATGAGGATGACAGCGAGGATGAGTCTTCATCATCACGAGGTACATTTTCCTATATTGCTTCTACTGACATTAATGACAGGGAAAATGAGACCGAAGATGTGGAAGAAGAGGAGATTCACCGTTTCTACAACCATCTCAACAAAGCGGACAAATCTCTCTTGATTAAGTTGTTGAGAAGAAACAAGGACCAAGGCGAGACGCTTCTCAGGCTAAAGGAGACTCTCATCAAAACCAACGACAGCCTGGAGAAGATAACCAAAGAACATGAGGAGCTAAAGCACTCTCATGGGAATTTGGTCCAACGGTATGAATCGATTTTAATTGAGCAAAGAAATAATCATGATGTATTATCTAATGCTGCTCAACTTAAAATTGAAGATTCTATGCTTAGGAATCAAGTAGAATTGTTAAGTCATGATAACCTTGCTCTTACTGAAAAATATGACTTATTGTCTTGTTATCATGATAATCTCTTGGATAGACATATTATGCTTGAAGTTGCTCATGAGGTCGTAATTACGAACTTAAATTCATGTGAACTTCATTCTTGCACAAGTACACATTTAGATAATTCATCACCATGTGCTAACCCCTGTTGTTCAAAAGAAAGCCAATGTTTGAATAAGCATCAAGCTGCAGGGTCTCAAAAGAAATTGTGTGGGAACAAGAAGCAAAGACAACTGAGGAGAAGACACATTGCTCAACTCTCTCAAGATATCCACGGGCGCGTGGTGAAGAAGCTTGAGAAAGGAAAAACTGCAGCAAGTGTCAAGCTCAATAAGAAAAATGTTCCTAAAGATGAAGAAATCAACATGAGCTTGGAAAAAGGTAAAGATTCAATTAATCATGTTGTTTGCACTGACTTTCACTCCATGTCATTCAAGTACAAAAAGGGAAAAGGAAAAAGGAGGTGTTTCAAGTGCAAGAAGTTAGGCCACCTCATCGCGTCTTGTCCGTACAAAGACAAGAATGAAGGGACAAGGAGTTGTTTTGGATGCAACAAAAAGGACCACACGATCACTTCATGTCCGGTCATGAAGAATCAAGGATGTGCATCCTCCAAGGTGACCCTCACCAAGGAAAATAACACACAGCAAGCGTCGTGTCAAGTTGAGCGACGCTTCTGCTACAAGTGTGGTGAGCAGGGTCATCTATCCAAGGTATGTTATAAAGGTAAGATTCCTAAGCAAGTGAATTTGCGTCAATCTTATTCGGGTAGGAGACCCATATCATACACTTGTGCTAGATCTATAACGAGATCACCTAGAACTAGCACAAAGGCAATTTGGGTACCAAAGGCACATTTAGATGATCATTATGGACCCATCCCAAGATGGGTACCAAACTGTGCTAACTAGACCATGCAGGTGCCTTGAGATGGACTGGAGAGCTTAAGACGGTTATCTAAAACTCTATGCTTAAGCTATTAATTGTTTTGGTGTTTATTGACCCAAGGTTGAATTATTGTGAAACACTAATCCCATGTTCATCTCAAGTGAAATAAGGTGTATAGGTCATAAATCATTATTGGTGTATCAAGTAAAGGACTTTGATGAGAATTTACACCTTGCTCTCCAAAGGATGGTACCCGTGTGTTTTAAGTACATAATTGCAATTTAGTATTGCTCTTAAGTTGGCTTGTTGTGCTACCTGTCTTTGGAGTAGTTACGCTTTATGATTGCCTGTGTTAAATGAATCACAATGATGCTCGCTTAATCATGACTGGTGCTATATAGGATATATCTTTTGAATCATTCATTGGTAGCTCTTTCATTTGTTATATCCACAACGATTAACTCTCTTGTGTATATGGATAAACCTGTAACTTTGTGTAAGTCATGCTATGTGCAAATATTGACATATTGTTTAGTCCATGTTCACATGATTACCCTAGTTTTGTACTGTGTGAATTTCAAATCCATGTTGTGTCCTTTGAGCTATGTGGTGCATGAGCAAAAGGAGCCCTGAATTGGTGATAACAAGTGCTCTCATAAAGGCAAAGGTATGGGAAATGGAACTGTGCAATTTTATTGAATATCTTGAAGTTCCATTGATAGTGATCATAGCTGTGTTCTTGCATTTCATTGGTAGCATCGTGGCTTAGGAGACTTATGCCTTAAAATGATGTTTCTTTTGTGCACCTAAGAAACCTTCTTAATTATGGCATGCTTAGACATTACGCTTTATACACATGATTGTGTTGATCTTCAATTAGTATATGCAATGATAGTTGAGTATGAAGCATGTCCAAATTGCGGAAATGTTAGACTTTCTGTTAGTATTCAAATGGCTTAGGTGCTCCTAAGGCATGCATTGTTGAATTTAGTCAACCCTTCATTTAGCCTTAAATTTGTGTTAAGTGGTTTTACAATTGATATTCAAATTGGCATCCTTGTGTGATGACAGTGATAGAGTATGCCTTGACCAAGGTATGTTGTGATCCCCTCTAGTTCTGAGGAAGCTAGAATGTGCAAAGTGCAAGTCATTCAAATACTTGATGCACAACTTGAGGGGGAGCACACATAACTTGTGTCTTTTGAGACTAACTGTTTCTTGAGCAATCTTGTACAGTCTCAAGGAGGAAAAGAGAAGATGAACATGAAATGGAGCAATCAGGACTTGGGTACCTCTGTAAGTCAAGTAATTGGTATCTTAAGTCATGAGTAATTGTATATCTTTAGATTGCTCATGCTCTATAATATCTGATGATAATAGATGTTTTATTCTTAAATATCATGGAGCCATGATAATAAATGAACTTGAAACTGGTATCTTTCAATTGGTAGCTGTGATAGTTTGCTTCATTTGACATCTCTTGATAATCATTAGAATAGAAGTTTCTTCTTGTGCCCAATACTATAAATTGTTCTAAGTTTGGTGTCTTAGCAACAAGAAAATGTTAGGATAAAGAATCAGGCACAAGTGTGGAGAAGCTCTCGAGAGATTAAATACTTTCAAGATGGAAAGTACACAACAACATGGTAAAGGTACAAAAGGAAGTATTAATCTTTGTGCATATATGTGATAGTGCATATGTTCAATAAGTAAGGGGGAGTTTTGATAGTCGCTTTTCCTCCTTAAACACCCTGCTGTCCCTTGACATCATCCTACGTTCTTAGTTGCGTATGGTTTTTGGTGTTTGATGTCAAAGGGGGAGAAGTTGTGCATTAAAGCTTATCTCAACCTGAGAGGGTTGAGAGGAAAGCTTATCCTAATGGGTGTGTTAGTTTAAGCTTTGCTAGTGTGTTATTCATATGCTTCCTGCAGTATTATATGTGTTGCATCATATGGACTAGTGCTTCCGTTGTTATGAATTATTTGGCCTCTATAGTGTAATAGATAGTCATGTGGTTAATGGTGCTTTAAGATTGTCATGGTGCTTTAAGATTGTCTTAAATTTAGTGTCTTAGTTTGAATTGGTATTAGGTTGAATTGGTATCTTAAGGGTGAATAGTGGTAGGTTGATATTCCTGTGATATATCCACTAATTTGAATTGTGTTTAACTCTGATTATGTGCATTTGCGTGTTGTAGCATCATGGTTTGATTCTAGATACAATGCATTCCAAAATTGCTAAGATATAGAAATGTTTCGAATTGCCTAAGTATGTGCAAATTGGCGTCTGAGGCCAAAATTATGTTTTTGAAGTAAGCACATATTTAGGGGGAGCATTCTATAAACTTAGAATTCAAAATTTGTGCTTCAAATCTTATTCTCATGTAAGCTTTAATTGTGTTGCCATCAATCACCAAAAAGGGGGAGATTGAAAGCTCTCTTGTGAGTTTTGGTGTTTGGATGACAACTCAATTAAAGGACTAACAAGTGTACTAAGTGTTGAACAGATGCTTAAGGTAAAGCTTACAGGGTTCAACACAAGTGAACAAATGTGATTGTCCAAGAACTGGATTATGGATACATAATGGACATCACAAGTAAGATGGACATTGCATAAAGTGAGACTCGGGTGCGAAGCTCGGAGATAACTGATCAAGCCAAGGACGGAGGCAAGAGAAGCTTCGAGGTACCAAGTGCACGGGAGAAGGTCAAGGAGGCTGAGGAACCCAAAGCCAAGGGTGAAGAAGAAGGCTTGCAAAGTCAAGGGTGATCGAGTTGAGAAGAGCTATAGCACATCAAGGATCACTACATAAGGACGTGACTTACAACCAATGAGGTAACAGCTACAGTTATGTGGTGTAAGTCATAAGGCTCAAGACCAAGCTCTGAGAAAGAGATCAAGGTCACTAGAAGGAGAACAAGTGTCAAAACCAGAACTGGAAGCAGCCCAAAAGAGCTAAGTTCACCTTAATCTTTAGTTTGGGTTGTTCCTATGTTTGGAGATGTTCTATGTGACCTTTGCAGGATGTTGGAACTAAGAAATGTCAATCTAGATCAAGTCAAGCCGACTTGATGATTTATGAGTCCAACATCAAAGCTCAAGCATGTGAAATGCTATAGATTTAATGATTAAGAGAAGGTATGTTTCTAGGCCTCAGTACATTGGTTTTGTGTACTAATATACTTGTCCAAGTGTTAGAAACAGAAAGAAGAAGAAAAGAAGAAAGGTGCAAAAGACTTGGCTGTGTACAGCCAAGACTCAGCTCGGTCTGGCACACCGGACTGTCCGGTGTGCACCGGACAGTGTCCGGTGCGCCAGGCTGACTCGGCGAGAAGTAGCCGCTCTCGGGAATTCGCCGACGGCGTACGGCTAAAATTCACCGGACTGTCCGGTGTGCACCGGACTGTCCGGTGAGCCAACGGTCGGCCGGGCCAACGGTCGGCCGCGCAATCTGCGCGGGACACGTGGCCGAGCCAACGGCTAAATGACGGCACCGGACTGTCCGGTGTGCACCGGACATGTCCGGTGCGCCAACGGCTCCCAGATCTGCAACGGTCTGCAACGGTCGGCAGCGCTGTTTAAGGAAACAAATCGGTCACCGGACAGTGTCCGGTGTGCACCGGACTGTCCGGTGCGCCACCCGACAGAAAGAAAGTATTGCCTTCCAAATGGGATTCCAACGGCTCCTAGGCCCCTTGTGCCTATAAAAGGGACCTCTAGGCGCCTCAAGCAAGATATAAGTGCAGCCAACAAGTGTAGACTTCATTGGAATCAATTCTTGCTCTCCCTCTTGTGTGTAACTCTATAGTTTGTGTAGAAGGCACAGCTATAAGCCTTTAGAGAGAGGAGAAGTGCTGCTTAGAGCTAGAGCAAGGTCTTGAGCGTATCGTTACTCTGCCGGGGTGCTGCCAAGAAATTTGTAAGCAGCCGCGGTTCTGTTGTAACCCCACTCAATAGTGAAAGGCTCTATCTGTCATACTGACAGATCTGAGCAAACGGAGGAAGGAGTTGAAATAGACTCCAAGCCCAGGTGTGGCTAACTCCAACGAGGACTAGGCAAGCATTTCAGGCTTGGCCGAACCTCGGGATAAATCCTTGCGTCTGTGTGCTCTGTTCTGTATTGTATCCTGACTCTCTGTCTTACTCGTCTTTATATCTGCATTTCAATACTTATCTGTGGTATAAGCTTTATTTGAAGTGCAGGACACTTTTGAGACAGGATCTCTGATTCCGCTGCAACCTACTCGAAGAGTCTTCTCACTCCACTGCGTACTAAGTCTTCGAGTAGAGTAAGAATTTAAGTTTTAAAGTAATAAGTTTTATTCGCCTATTCACCCCCCCCTCTAGGCGACATCCAGATCCTGTTCCCTGGTCAAAGGGAACTTTCAGGTTTGACCCTATTTCCCTTTCAATCTCCCCCTTTTTGGTGATTGATACCAACACAAACCAAAGCAAATATGTAAGTGCAGAATTGAACTAGTTTGCTTAAGGTAAGTGCAAAGGTTGCTTGGAATTAAACCAATATATTATTTCTATTAGATATGCATGGATTGCTTTCTTCATATTTAACATTTTGGACCACGCTTGCACCACAAGTTTTGTTTTTGCAAATTCTTTGTAAAATTCTTTTCAAAAACCTTTTGCAAATACTCAAAGATATATGAATAAAATTGAAAGAAGCATTTTCAAGATTTGAAATTTTCTCCCCCTGTTTCAAATGCTTTTCCTTTGACTTAAACAAAACTCCCCCTTAATGAAATTCTCCTCTTAGTGTTCAAGAGGGTTTTAGATACTCAATTTTTGAAAGGGTTATATCAATTTGAAATATATCAAATAAACATTATCAATTGAAACACTTCTTTAAAAACTTTTTAAAATTGGTGGTGGTGCGGTCCTTTTGCTTTGGGCTAATACTTTCTCCCCTTTTGGCATGAATCGCCAAAAACGGATACTTGTGAGTGAAATATGAGCCCCTTTTTAGATTCTCTCCCCCTTTGGCAAACAATATATGAGTGAAAGATTATACCAATGTGGAGAGATGGCAGAATACCGGCAAAGAGTAAATAGTACTGATGGAGTTGAGTGGAAGCGTCGTCTTTGCTGAATACTCCATTTCCCTTCAATTCTATGACTAAGCATAAGAATATACTTGAAGATACATTAGTCAAAGACATAAAAGAGATATGATCAAAGGTATATAAATGAGCTATGTGTGCAATGTTTCAATCAAAATTCCTAGAATCAAGAATATTTAGCTCATTCCTAAGCTTGGTAAAGGTTTTCTCATCTAAAGGCTTGGTAAAGATATCGATTAATTGATCTTTGGTGTTAATATAAGCTATCTCGATATCTCCCCTTGTTGGTGATCTCTCAAAAAGTGATACCGAATGGCTATGTGCTTAGTGCGGCTGTGTTCAACGGGATTATCCGCCATGCGGATTGCACTCTCATTATCACATAGGAGAGGGACTTTGCTAAATTTGTAGCCATAGTCCCTGAGGGTTTGCCTCATCCAAAGTAATTGCGCACAACAATGGCCTGCGGCAATATACTCGGCTTCAGCGGTAGAAAGAGCTACTGAGTTTTGTTTTTTTGAAGCCCAAGACACCAGTGATCTCCCCAGAAACTAACAAGTCCCTGATGTGCTCTTCCTATCAATTTTACACCCTGCCCAATCAGCATCTGAATATCCTAATAAATCAAAAGAGGATCCCTTGGGGTACCAAAGGCCAAACTTAGGAGTATAAACTAAATATCTCAAGATTCTTTTCACGGCCCTAAGGTGAACTTCCTTAGGATCGGCTTGGAACCTTGCACACATGCATACAGAAAGCATAATATCAGGTCGAGATGCACATAAATAGAGTAGAGATCCTATCATCGAACGATATACCTTTTGATCTACGGATTTACCTCCCTGTCGAGGTCGAGATGCCCATTAGTTCCCATGGGTGTCTTGATGGGCTTGGCATCCTTCATTCCAAACTTGGTGAGTATGTCTTGAATGTACTTTGTTTGGATGATGAAGGTACCCTCTTGGAGTTGCTTAACTTGAAATCCTAGAAAATACTTCAACTCCCCCATCATAGACATCTCGAATTTTTGTACCATGATCCTACTAAACTCTTCACAAGTAGATTTGTTAGTAGACCCAAATATGATATCATCAACATAAATTTGGCATACAAATAAATCTTTTGCAATAGTTTTAGTAAAGAGAGTAGGATCGGCCTTACCGACTTTGATGCCATTAGTGATTAGAAAGTCTCTTAGGCATTCATACCATGCTCTTGGTGCTTGCTTAAGCCCATAGAGTGTGGCAGAACCTCCCAGGTTATTGGGCCCACATGCACCTGTCCTTGTCTCAAAGACCTCAAACAGCTATGCAGGTGCACCAGATAACTTAACAGGATCCGTCCGATTGCCCCAAGGACATCGGATAAACCACTTATAACCAGAACCACGGGATTAAGTAAACTTAAATCACACACCAACAATTTTGCAGCGGAAATCTTATCACCAAATTTTACATGTTACATCAAGTTTTATAATGTACATGATCGGAGTGATTACAAAAAGTGATTCAAAGGAATAACTTTGAACTGTTGTAAATTGTTTATAAGTTTGAAATATATGCTAGCTTAAGTGACAATCCTTAATAAGAAGATAAAGACGGGGTATACTTATATAAGAAGGCCGAGCCCACCGGCACTTAACACCATCATCAGCAGCACAAAACTATAACCTGAAAAACAACAGGGAATAAAACCCTGAGTATGGAATTACTCAGCAAGACTTACCCGACTAAAGAAAAGACTCTCAAGGGTATGCTAGATTTAGGAATCAAGGAGAGGCTTTTAGCGAGAATCAACTTAAATACTTTTGCAGAAATAGCTTACTAAAGTGAGTCCTTACTTTCAATATTTTAACGCCAGATTAAATATTAATAGACTTTGTTTGCATCCGGTCTAATTTCACCATCTCATCAATACAACATCATTTTTATTCATGAGGTTCACATCCTGACTTAGGTTGCAGGGCAGTGACCAAGTCTCCACTGTCCGGGGATATAACGGCGATCCAAATCGATTTACTCAGCTGAGGATCTCTAACCACACGACATATGTAGCACTTAACCCTTGCATATGTCAACTCACCACCGGGGTTCTTAAGACCAGATCAGGTTCACGCCAACCGAGAGCACAGATACACCACCGTCCAGCCTCTTGCCACGGCGGGTACACACTACTCTCGCCATCTCTCCACTCCCATTGCGTGTTGTCTTATTCTGGTATTAGTCTGCTCGAGGCAAAGCTTACCCTGTCCCATATCCAGGTCATGTGGCCAGTTAAGATAGTCCTTGATCAGCAAGCCTACATACACATCCAATCCTTAATCAACTTGGGTAGAACATCACCTGTTCCTAGCCCAAGTCCTGATTTAAGTACTTCCACCCTTAGGATTGTTTGTATTCCTTAGGATGAAAAGAGCATCAAAGGGAACTTTGTAGTAAGATCCCACCACGCTCTCAATGAAAATATTCTTGCTGGTAGAAGCCATCTTTCCTCAGGATAACCCCTGAGCTAGGCCTTAATGCAAAAGACAACCTCTATCCACAAGATCTGAGCAGGGCTAAGCATTTTTGTAAATCATATTTTGATACTTCACCAGAAGTATCTATAAAGGTATGGATATCAAGGAAGGCAATGCATCAAAGGGTTTCCAAGCAACTCCTATAAACCTAATGCACATTTCACTAGACTTAAAGTGTGCAAAAATTATTTAAAAACGCAAGGAAGGGGTTGCATGCACCGGGGCTTGCCTGGAAGAACACTAGGTTAGTGTTTGTTAGACGTCGATCACTTGGCGATCATCTCTTAGTGGAGCACTTGCTCCGTCTGTCCATCTTTAGGTTCATCCATCCGCTTCATTATGCGGAGTAGTCCACCCGCTACGTCATTTTGGGGTCGACTCGGCTCTTGTCCCGCATCACGTGGTTAATTCACGTACCTGAATGAAATGCATTATGCACATGAATACATATAGACAGGAATAGTACGAGACTAAATATTACTACATGTCCACGAATTAAACACCTAGCAGCGAGGCATTGTACTATTTCATACGGAGATACTAGTTATCGATATACGACTACGCCCAATTATTACACTTTTCCAGCGTAATCGCGTCTACTTCAAACATCGAGTAATAGCAAGCTAAGCACAAGTCTTTTGCCAAAACACCCAATATCAAATTACTCGTCACATTTTTATTCACTATTCTTGTATACCGACAACTTAGAGTAAGGGGGGCACAATAACTAACTTTCTAAATTGTGTTATTCAATTATCTTGAATTCCACGCTAATTAGATAGCTCGATGCCCTTCACGGTTAATTACACGAGGTAATTTGCACATCCCTTATGACATTGAACTAAATACCAAACCTATAATAAACTGACTAATTAAGCAGGGCATCGACTCAATTAATTATCCAAATCGACATAACGACACTAGAAAATCTATCAACTAGCTGATAGGAATACTAAGCCTATTTTTCTACGTCATCAGCTCGCCCGAATATCGTATATTTTAATCTACCTTTCGCATTTGACACATAATTAACATTACCACAACGTGCTGGTGCTAACACGAGGATTATTACGATTAATAAATCTAGCCAATCAAATTACCATTCCAACTATCCGAAGTAACGAGTTCGCTTACCAAGATTAAGTTGTTCCACTTCCACGGACACGATGACAAATTCTACTTCAGACTCCTCGTCGGGTACTAGGTAGACGTCACCCAGGGGCCTTCTTTTCTTCAGTAATCAATTGCTGAAGATATTCTTTTGGCGAGTACTGGAGTGACATTCGACGAAGTTTGAGCGCGAGGGTGAGGATCGCAAGTCGTCGACACGGTGCTGTGACAGGGTGATGGCGAAGCGGAGATCGAGGATGAGCACACGAAGGGGAAATGACGATGTTGTCGCTCACAGCACGAAGGCGAACGACAACGACATGGGTAGTCTTGGATATGGCCAAATCCGTTCAGAGCTTTACTTCGACGACCACCAGAGCGATATCGAGACTCGACAACGAACGACGCGACGACGAGCGACAACAACCGGCGAGGTCGACGACGTGGTTGGGAATTAAAGCCGAGCGAGCCGAGACGGCGCACTGGGGAGTAGAAAACAGGACGCGCGGCGAGGCTCGACGAGGAAACTCGACACGCCGTGGCGAGCAGAGAACCTTGCGCGCGCAATAGAGGAGCTCGACGACGAGCCATTAACGCAAACTCCGAGATTCCCCGATACGAAGCTGACGGATCGAATCGACGCAGTGCTCATCCAGCAAGGCAGCACCGTAGCAACCCATCCATCCACGCGAGCGATCCAGGGATACACACATAGAGAGAAAGAGAGAGAGAGGGAGAGAGAGAGATAGGACGCGTGGCATAGGGGCAAGCAGAGCTCGGAGGAGGCCGCGGCTAGAGGAGAGGAAACGCCAGGAGCAGGCGCGGCAACCAGGCGTGCCACGACAGGGAGCTCCAAGCTAGGCAAAAATCCGAACAGAGGAGAAGGAAAGAGAGGGCTTGGGCTGGGAGCGCTGCAGGGAGATCCGACCTAGAAGAAACTCCACGGCGGGGGTCGCGACGCTGGGCGCTGGAGACCAGAGAGGCGACCGAGCTGAAGACTGGGCTGAGTTGAGGCCGGGCTGGAGTACCGCGGCGCTGGGAGCTGAAGGCGGCTGGGGCAGGGGCATCCCCGGTGAGCTCGCCATGGGAGGAGCGAGCTTCAGAGAGGAGCGAAGGAGCTGGGGGCGAGCTCGGCAAGGCTCCAGACCTGGGGCGACGGCAGCCATGGAATGGAGCGTGAGAAAGCTGGGAGCAGAGACACGCCATAGGAGAGACGCGGAGCTGCGCGCGGCCAGTGAAAAAAATCCCACGGCAGAGGAAGATAATTGGAGAGAGAGAGGAGAAGAATTTACAGCGTCCTGCATAAAAACTCACGGCGAGGAGATGAGGCCAATGGCCTTGAGCGGTGCTGTTGGAAGATATTTTGTCGTTTGATATTCCTAAGGAACCCAACGTGTAGATAGAGATGAGCAGGGACGACATTTGATTTTTACTCCATTTCTTTCTTTCTAACTTTTATTTCCTTTTTACAAAAGCAAAAGGCAAATATTTTAATGTTATAAAATTAGGGTTTAGAAGATGTAATCAAGGATCGAAAAAAATGAGATTGATAACAATATTTGGACAGGATTTGATTTGGTGAATACTTTGGAATTTGGATGAATTCGTACCGTTAATTCACCTTTTAAGATTTAGATCGAGGCGAGAAGCAACAGACCGAATTAAATGGATTTCGGCTTCGTTATTTCAATTTATAACTGATTTCGTTGAAGTCAAACCAATTAGCAATTATTTGAGTTCGGCTCTAATTACCTTTATCTGTTTTAATAGATTTACTACCAAATACTCTTGATTATTAATCTCGTGGAAGATTTCTCTCCGACAACGCGCAATACAGATTATTTTGCCCTGAACATTTTAGTCGACATTTGATTTAGTTGAATTTAGACGAATTCCGTTCACTACTCGAGCACTCGACTAGAGAACAATTTAATCAAGAATCTATAGATGCGATGTCCTGGTTGACAGAAGGGATTAAATTATTTTATACTGAAATTTTAGTCGTCGAGTTCTTCTTAATCTATTCGAGATAAAATCATCCGAGTGAGTCGGGCTTCCGAATTCGTATTCGCGTGAGCGACGAATTTTAAATAATCATTAGACGCACTGATTTTCAGAACAAATATGTTCCGAACAGCACGAAAATTTAGGAAGAGCCTGGACGATTAAAAACAAAAACGACGTCGCACTGGCGACAGACGAAATAGATGCGATATAAAAATTGCGATAGACGTAGAGGATTAAAATTTAGTATCTGTTTTATCCACTAATATTAAGTGCTTAAATTCATACTCGTTGTCGAGCGGAATATAAACACCTAGGGTGTTACAGCCCTCCCCCCTTAAAAGAATCTCGTCCTGAGATTCGGAGCGAAAGACTTTCAAGAGTAGAGAAGCAGGTAACCCACGTCCATATCAACGATAATCATAAGGCAGTTCTGAGCGAAGGCGAGTGTCTCAGAATGTGGTTTCTCTAGCGGACAGAACATGTATCGCCTTAGGCTAATTTAGAAATGTCCAACAATAGAGGCGATGTCTGCCAGAGGAACACATAAGGTTCCATGTGTGCAGTTTGCTTTTTCTGATGACACTATACTATCTGAGTCTGTTGAGCGAGCGGTAGATATACGGCTTTACTCAAGCAGAATCAGATGCAACCTCTTGGGTAAAACACACAGAAATAGGTTTACCAACAAGTGGTTACAGGAAATTCATAGCATAGGGGACGAGTGTGAATGTCGAATAACATCACAGTTAACTCGTGTCAGCCAGAGAATCCAAGTCCCTAAAATTGATAGAGACTTGAAAAATCACCAGCGGAAGGATCTGTAGATGCTGCCTTCGCAACTAATCCATTTTATTAAGCACTAACCATGGCTCGACTGTGATCACACATGCTAGAAAAGCACACGTGAGACGATCGAGGCATGACTAGAGCGATGATTAGGTGGTTACTGGCCGACTTAATCTTGATTCTTGTAAGTATTTTTTTAGGATGGTTTGAACCAAAGTGAGTTTAGATAACTCAACAGAACGATCTCTAAACTCAGCCTTTGTTTACAATGCAGTTACAAGTTAGTAAAACTAACTTGTTGAACTACTTTCGACACTGAGCAGGTCCTCTTAGTACCATCGATAAGCCAAGGGTTGAGAGTTCACATTTACTAGCAAAAGTCATGCATTTGGGTAGAAATCCATTTGGTTAGGTTGTTCATCCGTTTCTTCATGTGCGATGAATTATCCACTTGGTTCGGGAATACATGGATTAAATGAAAGAGCGAATGAACAAACTCCTGCAACTCAACAGTAGGGGAAACAGATCTCCATTTTGAGAGCTAATCAATTGTCTCTCAACACTAAAAAGCTCCAAGGCTTCACCTTTACAAAAAAAGGATGTAAAGGGAACTTGTATGAGTAGTCACTACCGAGATCAAAAGAAATAAGACCACACATGAAAGTGGTATGCCCTTTTGATCCAACGGAGATGACAGATGTTGCTTGATCACTTCACAAACAACATAGAAATTATTTCAAGGGAAGGTCGACAGAAGATAACACCTCAGTGTAATTCCATAATGGATTATGACTAGAGACTTTGATACCGACATGCGCCAAGCAGCAAAATCCTGGGTGCACCCTCACAGGAGGCTCTCAGTTTCGCCGCGGTACCATAAGTTCTTAACCATGACACCATTACAAAACTAGCACCAATAATGAATCTCACATGATAAGAACAAGTTGTGCAGAGATAACATATTAATATAATCTCATAATGGATTATGACTACTAACTGTGATACCAGCGTGTACCGAGCAGCACAACCATGTGTATGCATCCACAGAAGGCCCTCAGTTTTATCGCGGTGCCATCGGTTTTAGTCATAACACCATTACCAGATGTAACCGATAAGAAATCTCGCACCACAGAACTAGATTGAGCAAGGGTGACAATATACAAGAGATACTCCACCTGTAAGAATGGTTACAAGTAGAGAGCCAAATAGATCATGACCCGATGAAATAAACACGATATGGCCAAAACCTAAACTTGATGAAAGGAGTATGATGAGAGACTGTTGCTTCAGCCCAAGAATATTTCTATGCCCATCATAGAGATTACAAGGTCAAGGATTAAGTGGGTATGCCTTCGATAGATATGAGGAAACCAAAGGCATCAAATTCAATAAAATGACTAAATATACCTTTCCTAGACTGGGTTGGTAAAGCAACAAGATAATCCACAAGGAGAGGCCAAATACAATAGAGACCTCAACCTGCATCAACTGAGCAAGGGCATGATCTAAGACGATGACACGACTTGAGATTCTTGTTTTAAGCTTGGGTACACTTTATGTCCAATAAGGAAATTGTCTACGCATTTATTTGCATGGGCTTAGTCATGGAGTGATAACGAAAAATTCAAATTTGAGTCATGGTTATCTAATTAAGAGCATGGCCTAGTTTTGGGTTTAGGCAAACAAGTCACCAACCTTCTATCGGCACCTCAAGCATAAGGGCAAACACGTATAACACCTAAACATACGACCTAAAGAAACGGAGAATAACTATTTCACTAAAGTTCATAATACAACATTATACCACATTATCTACAATCAATGGTTACTGGAATAAAGATGAGAGAAGCATCTTGGGTGTATAGGTGGCAAACATGATGCAACAATCAGGATGCATGCTCGTCCTATTCCTCCTCACTGATTTTGCCAACATAATGTGGCGATAGCGTTCTATATCGGTGGCATACTTACGACTCTCATGGTATATTGCTAGTCATCAACTACACATACGTTTTCGAGGTTAGTGTACCTGCAGAAAATTCCATCACAGCCCAATTTCCAATGATGCAATTCACACATGACAGTTTATACTCCATATATTTCTATGGAGGCCAGCTCATCATTAAGCGCCGAGCCACGCATAGGCGCCGCTGCCACACTTTAACCATAGGGCAGCTCATTATGGTAACTCACCTTCTTACCTGAGCGTAGGTGCGTCGTTACAAGTACATTACACTTCTCAGTAGTCCCATGTCTGTGTACCCATACACATCCATGGGGTACTAAATCCTCAGAAAAGTAAATACTTCACATCGTAGCCTTCATATATAAATACGGGGAACATGTATATAATCAAGCGCCACAATTAAGCACTTCCCTAGACCGACGTTTGTTCGGTCATGCTCTCACATCTCACCTTACCTTGAGCGTCGATCCATTCACAACTAAATGGCCTCAGAAATAACATTACACATGTATGCAATACCCCCGGTTGTGGGTTAGTGGTTTTAAATAAGCCACCTGATAGTCCTTAGTTTAGGGCTGAACAGAGGATGTCGCTAGCATTATAGTTTTTCAAAACTATTTTTCAAAGCCAAACAATGTGTTTAGTTGAAAATAGGTTTTCTAAAACCAATACTTTTGTTTTGAAAAATACGTATGTGACCGTATATACTTAATCCTGCTCCGATACCAGCTGTGGCAGAACCTCCCAAGTTATTGGGCCCACATGCACCTGTCCTTGTCTCAAAGACCTCAGACAGCTATGCAGGTGCACCAGATAACTTAACAGGATCCGTCCGATTGCCCCAAGGACATCGGATAAACCACTTATAACCAGAACCACGGGATTAAGTAAACACAAATCACACACCAACAATTTTGCAGTGGAAATCTTATTACCAAATTTTACATGTTACATCAAGTTTTATAATGTACATGATCAGAGTGATTACAAAAAGTGATTCAAAGGAATAACTTTGAACTGTTATAAATTGTTTATAAGTTTGAAATATATGCTAGCTTAAGTGACCATCCTCAATAAGAAGATAAAGACGGGGTATACTTATATAAGAAGGCCGAGCCCACCGGCACTTAACACCATCATCAGCAGCACAAAACTATAACCTGAAAAACAACAGGGAATAAAACCCTGAGTATGGAATTACTCAGCAAGACTTACCCGACTAAAGAAAAGACTCTCAAGGGTATGCTAGATTTAGGAATCAAGGAGAGGCTTTTAGCGAGAATCAACTTAAATACTTTTGCAGAAATAGCTTACTAAAGTGAGTCCTTACTTTCAATATTTTAACGCCAGATTAAATATTAATAGACTTTTTTGCATCTGGTCTAATTTCACCATCTCATCAATACAACATCAATTTTCTTCTTCTGGCGAGTACTGGAGTGGCATTCGATGAAGTGTGAGTGCGAGGGTGAGGATCGCAAGTTGTCGACATGGTGTTGTGACAGGGTGATGGCGAAGCGGAGATCGAGGATGAGCACATGAAGGGGAAATGACGATGCTATCGCTCACAGCACGAAGGCGAACGACAACGACATGGGTAGTCTTGGATATGGCCAAATACGTTCAAAGCTTTACTTCGACGACCACCAGAGCGATATCGAGACTCGACAACGAACGACGCGACGACGAGCGACGACAACCGGCGAGGTCGACGACGCGGTTGGGAATTAAAGCCGAGCGAGCCGAGAGGACGCGCTGGCGAGCAAAAAACAGGACGCGCGGTGAGGCTCGACAAGGAAACTCGACACGTCGTGGCGAGCAGAGAACCTTGTGCGCTCAATAGAGGAGCTCGATGACTAGCCGTTAACGCAAACTCCGAGATTCCCTGATACGAAGCTGACGGATCGAATCGACGCAGTGCTCATCCAGCAAAGCAGCACCGCAGCAACCCATCCATCCACGCGAGCGATCTAGGGATACACACACAGAGAGAAAGAGAGAGGGAGAGAGAGATAGGACGCGCGGCATAGGGGCGAGCAGAGCTCGGAGGAGGCCGTGGCTAGAGGAGAGGAAACGCCAGGAGCAGGCGCGGCAACCAGGCGTGCCACGGCAGGGAGCTCCAAGCTAGGCAAAAATCCGAACAGAGGAGAAGGAAAGTGAGGGCTTGGGCTGGGCGCTGCAGGGAGGAGATCCAAGCTAGAAAAAACTCCACGGCGGGGGTCACGACGCTGGGCGCTGGAGACCAGAGAGGCGACCGAGTTGAAGACTGGGCTGAGTTGAGGCCGGGCTGGAGTACCGCGGCGCTGGGAGCTAAAGGCGGTTGGGGCAGGGGCGTCCCCGGCGAGCTCGCCATGGGAGGAGTGAGCTTCAGGGAGGAGCGAAGGTGCTGGGGGCGAGCTCGACAAGGCTCCAGACCTGGGTGACGGCAGCCATGGAATGGAGCGTGAGGAAGCTGGGAGCAGAGACACGCCATAGAAGAGATGCGGAGCTGCGCGCGGCCAGTGAAAAAAATCCCACGGCAGAGGAAGATAATTGGAGAGAGAGAGGAGAAGAATTTGCAGCGTCCTGCATAAAAACTCACGGCGAGGAGATGAGGCCAATGGCCTTGAGCGGTGCTGTTGGAAGATATTTTGTCGTTTGATATTCCTAAGGAACCCAACGTGTAGATAGAGATGAGCAGGGACGACATTTGATTTTTACTCCATTTCTTTCTTTCTCACTTTTATTCCCTTTTTACAAAAGCAAAAGGCAAATATTTTGATGTTATAAAATTAGGGTTTAAAAGATGTAATCAAGGATCGAAAAAATGAGATTGATAACAATATTTGGACATGATTTGATTTGGTGAATACTCTGGAATTCGGATGAATTCGTACCGTTAATTCACCTTTTAAGATTTAGATCGCGGCGAGAAGCAACAGACCGAATTAAATGGATTTCGGCTTCGTTATTTCAATTTATAACTGATTTCGTTGAAGTCAAACCAATTAGCAATTATTTGAGTTCGGCTCTAATTACCTTTATCTGTTTTAATCGATTTACTACCAAATACTCTTGATTATTAATCTCGTGGAAGATTTCTCTCCGACAACGCGCAATACAGATTATTTTGCCCTGAACATTTTAGTCGACATTTGATTTAGTTGAATTTAGACGAATTCCGTTCGCTACTCGAGCACTCGACTAGAGAACAATTTAATCAAGAATCTATAGATGCGATGTCCTGGTTGACAGAAGGGGATTAAATTATTTTATACTGAAATCTTAGTCGTCGAGTTCTTCTTAATCTATTCGGGATAAAATCATCCGAGTGAGTCGGGCTTCCGAATTCGTATTCGCGCGAGCGACGAATTTTAAATAATCATCGGACGCACTGATTTTCAGAACAAATATGTTCCGAACAGCACAAAAATTTAGGAAGAGCCCGGACGATTAAAAACAAAAACGACGTCGCACTGGCGACAGACGAAATAGATGCGATATAAAAATCGCGATAGACATAGAGGATTAAAATTTAGTATCGGTTTTATCCACTGATATTAAGTGCTTAAATTCATACTCGTTGTCGAGCGGAATATAAACACCTGGGGTGTTACATAGAGCGCCTTTGAGAGCTTATAGACATGATTAGGGTACTCACTATCTTCAAAGCCTGGAGGTTGCTCAACAAAGACCTCTTCCTTGATTGGTCCATTGAGGAAGGCACTTTTCACGTCCATTTGATAAAGCTTAAAGCCATGGTAAGTAGCATAGGCAAGTAATATACAGAAATTGATTCAAGCCTAGCTACGGGTGCATAGGTTTCACCGAAATCCAAACCTTCGACTTGTGAATATCCCTTGGCCACAAGTCGGGCTTTGTTCCTTGTCACCACACCATGCTCATCTTGTTTGTTGCGGAATACCCACTTGGTACCTACAACATTTTGATTAGGACGTGGAACTAAATGCCATACCTCATTCCTCGTGAAGTTGTTGAGCTCCTCTTGTATTGCCAACACCCAATCCGAATCTCTTAGTGCATCCTCTACCCTGTATGGCTCAATAGAAGACACAAAAGAGTAATGTTCAAAAAAATGAGCGACATGAGATCGAGTGGTTACCCCCTTATGAATATCGCCGAGGATGGTGTTCACGGGGTGATCTCTTTGAATCGCTTGGTGGACTCTTGGGTGTGGCGGTCTTTGACCCTGTACTTCTTGTTCATCTTCCTTGTCTTGATCATGGTCATCTCCCCCTTGATCATTGTCCTCCTCTTGAGGTGGCTCATTGTCTTGATCTTCATTTTCATCATCTTGAGCTTGATCCTCATCTTGGGTTGGTGGAGATGCTTGTATGGAAGATGATGGTTGATCTTGTGCATTAGTGGGCTCTTCGGATTCCTTAGGGCACACATCCCCAATGGACATGTTCCTTAGTGCGACGCATGGAGCCTCTTCATCATCTAGTTCATCAGGATCAACTTGCTCCACTTGGGAGCCGTTAGTCTCATCAAACACAATGTCACAAGAAACTTCAACTAGTCCAGTGGACTTGTTAAAGACTCTATATGCCCTTGTGTTTGAGTCATAACCAAGTAAAAAGCCTTCTACAGCCTTAGGAGCACATTTAGATTTTCTACCTCTTTTAACAAGAATAAAACATTTGCTACCAAAGACTCTAAAATATGAAACATTGGGCTTTTTACCGGTGAGGAGTTCGTATGATGTCTTCTTGAGGATTCGGTGAAGGTAGAGCTGGTTGATGGAGTAGCAGGCGGTGTTAATCGCCTCAGCCCCAAACCGGTCCGGTGTCTTGTACTCATCAAGCATGGTCCTCGCCATGTCAAGTAGAGTTCTATTCTTCCTCTCCACTACACCATTATGTTGTGGCATGTAGGGAGAAGAGAACTCATGCTTGATGCCCTCCTCCTCAAGAAAGCCTTCAATTTGAGAGTTCTTGAACTCCGTCCCATTATCGCTTCTTATTTTCTTGATCCTCAATCCAAACCCATTTTGAGCCCATCTTAAGAATCCCTTTAAGGTCTCTTGGGTTTGTGATTTTTCCTGCAAAAAGAACACCCAAGTGAAGCGAGAATAGTCATCCACAATTACAAGACAATACTTACTCCCGCCGATGCTTATGTAAGCTATCGGGCCAAATAAATCCATGTGGAGTAGTTCAAGCGGCATGTCGGTCGTCATGATGTTCTTGTGTGGATGTTGGGCACCTACTTGCTTCCCTGCTTGACATGCGCTACAAACCCTGTCTTTCTCAAAATGAACATTGGTTAGCCCCAAAATGTGCTCTCCCTTTAGAAGCTTATGGAGATTCTTCATCCCAACATGAGCTAGTCGGCGATGCCAGAGCCAACTCATATTAGTCTTAGCAATTAAGCAAGTGTCGAGTTCAGCTCTATTGAAATCAACTAAGTATAGCTGACCCTCTAACACTCCCTTAAATACTACTAAATCATCACTTCTTCTAAAGACAGTAACACCTAAATCTATAAAAAGATAGTTGTAACCCATTTTGCATAATTGAGAAACTGAAAGCAAGTTATAATCTAATGAATCTACAAGAAAAACATTGGAAATAGAATGGTTAGGTGATATAGCAATTTTACCAAGTCCTTTGACCAAACCTTGATTTCTATCCCCAAATGTGATAGCTCTTTGGGGATCACCATTTTTCTAGTAGGAGGAGAACATCCTTTTCTCCTCAGTCATGTGGTTTGTGCACCCGCTATCAATGATCCAACTTGAGCCCCCGGATGCATAAACCTACAAAACAAGTTTAGGCCTTGTTCTTAGGTACCCAAACGGTCTTGGGTCCTTTGACATTAGAAACAAGCACCTTGGGTACCCAAACACAAGTCTTTGACCCCTTGTGTTTGGCCCCAACATATTTGGCAACTACTTTGCCTGATTTGTTAGTCAGCACATAAGAAGCATCAAAAGTCTTAAATGAAACATTAGGCTCATTTGATGCAATAGGAGATTTCTTTTTAGGTAATTGCCCTCGTTATCCTGAGGCATGGGAGTCTTGCCCTTAACAAAATTAGACAATCTTTTAGGGGCATTAAGCTTGACATTGCCTCCCTGTTGGAAGCCAATGCCATCATTAATGCCAGAGCGTCTCCCACTATAGAGCATACTTCTAGCAAATTTAAATTTTTCATTTTCTAAGTCATGCTCATTAATTTTAGCACTAAGTTGAGCTATGTGATCATTTTGTTGTTTAATTAAAGCTAGGTGATCATGGATAGCATCAACATTAATGTCTCTACATCTAGTACAAATAGTAACATGATCAACACTAGATGTAGAGGGTTTACATGCATTTAATTCATCAATCTTAGCATGTAAAGTAGCATTCTCATTTCTAAGATTGGAAATAGAAACATTGCAAACATCTAATTCTTTAGCCTTAGAAATTAATTTATCATTCTCTATCTTAAGGCTAGAAAGAGATTCATTCAACATGTCAATCTTAGCAATTAAACTAGCATTATCATTTCTAAGACTAACAATTGAATCATCACAAACATTTAGCTTCTCAACCTTAGCAATTAAATTAGCATTCTCAAATCTAAGGTTGGATATAATGTCATGGCAAGTGCTTAGCTCACTAGTCAATTTTTCACATTTCTCTACTTCCTAAGCATAAGCATTTTTAACTTTAACATGCTTTTTATTTTCCTTAATTAGGAATTCCTCTTAGCTATCCAAGAGTTCATCCTTCTCATGAATAGCACCTATCAATTCATTTAATTTTTCCTTTTGTTGCATGTTTAAGTTGGCAAAAAGAGCAAACAAGTTATCTTCATCATCACTAGAGTTACTCTCATCACTAGATGTTGCATATTTAGTGGAGCATCTAGATTTTACCTTCTTATTCTTGCCGTCCTTTGCCATGAGGCACTTGTGGCCGATGTTGGGGAAGAGGAGACTTTTATTGACGGCGATGTTGGCGGCGTCCTCATCGGAGGAGGAGTCGGTGGAGCTCTCATCGGAGTCCCACTCCCGACAAACATGGGCATCGTGAGAGCACCTAGAGGGGGGTGAATAGGTGATCCTGTAAAACTTGAAACTTAAGCCACAAAAACTTGGTTAAGCGTTAGCACAATAATCGCCAAGTGGCTAGAGAGTAGTCTCAACAAAACACAATAACCACAAGAGATCAATCACAGAGATGGCACGGTGGTTATCCCATGGTTCGGCCAAGACCAACGCTTGCCTACTCCATGTTGTGGTGTCCCAACGGACGAGAGTTGTAATCAACCCCTCTCAAGCGGTCCAAAGACCCACTTGAATACCACGGTGTTTTGCTTTGCTTTTCTTAATCCCGTTCGCGAGGAATCTCCACAACTTGGAGCCTCTCGCCCTTACACTTGAAGTTCACAAAGAAGCACGGAGTAAGGGAGGGATGAGCAACTCACACAAGACACAAAATTAGAATGTTAACACGCACACAAGTCGCAACAAGAGCTCGCAACACAACCCGACGAGTTCACAACTCAACAAGAGCTCTAGATGCTATCACGAAGAAACAAATGCGTGGAATCGAAGTCTTGGTGCTTAGGAATGCTTTGAGTATGCTTGATGTTCTTCTCCATGCGCCTAGGGGTCCCTTTTATAGCCCTAAGACAGCTAGGAGCCGTTGAGAGCATTCCAGGAAGGCTGATCTTGCCTTCTGTCGACTGGCGCACCGGACAGTCCGGTGCAGATATCCTTCCTTATTTGGCGAAGCCGACCGTTGGAGTCTGAGAGCCGTTGGCGCATCGAACACTGTCCGGTGCACACCGGACAGTCCGGTGCACCAATGTGACCGTTGGCTCGGCCACGCGTCACGCGCGGAATCCTCGGCCGACCGTTGCCTCGGCTGACCGTTGGCTCACCGGACAATCCGGTGCACCACCGGACAGACCGGTGAATTTTAGCCGTACGCCGTTAATCAACTCCCGAGAGCGACGAGTTTGCCTGTGAACGGCTCACCGGACAGTCCGGTGCACCACCGGACAGTCCGGTGATTTATAGCCGTACACCGCCGTCGAAGTCCCGAGAGTAGCAAGTTCACCAGAGTCAGCCTGGCACACCGGACACTGTCCGGTGCACCGCCGGACACTGTCCGGTGCACCCAGACCGAGCTGACTTTGGCTGAACAGAGCCATCTCATTTCCAATTCAATCTTTCCTGTTTCCAGCACTTAGACACAATACATTAGTCCATAAAACAATGCACTAAGTCTAGAAACATACCTTTTGACTTGATTTGCACTTTGTCCACCACATTGCATAGATCAACACAAAAGCACTTGCGTTGGCACTCAATCACCAAAATACTTAGAAATGGCCCAAGGGCACATTTCCCTTTCAATCTCCCCCTTTTTGGTGATTTATGCCAACACAACATAAAGCAACTAAAACAAGTGCAATATCAATGCAAATGAGAACTCAAAATTGTTTTGATTCATATTTGGCATATATGGATCACTCTTTGCCACCACTTGGTTTGTTTTTGCAAATCAAACTCAAATTCCTATCTCTAAGTCAAATTCACTTGTAGAGACATAAAGAGAGGTATTCCAAAGGAAATTGATCAAGAATTTCAAAAACTCCCCCTTTTTCCCATAATCAACACTTCTCCCCACAAGAGGCCAATTTTTGACAAAAGAGACAATAAAAGAGTTTTGACAAACCAAAAGCTCTAATCTACTATTTTCAAAATTTCTCAAGTGGTAGCTGATCCATCTATTGCTTTGGCCTTTATTTTCTCCCCCTTTGGCATCAAGCACCAAAACAGGATCAATCTTGGCCCTTGAACCCCATTGCCTCACCAAAATCTTCAAATAAGAATACAAAGGCAATAAGAGTACATGAGATGAACTTGGAATAAGTTACCCTCTCATCGGAGTGCAGTGGAAGTCTTTCATGGTCCAAGTCCACCTTTTCCCTTTCAAACCTCCTTTGAGACTAAAACAAGCAAACTCAAGCACACGGTTAGTCTCAAAGGGTCAAGTTGTAGCACAACTCCCCCTAAATATGTGCATCACTTGCAAAAAGGACTTGTGAGGTCCAGGGAGTGTTTGTACAACTTGAGCACCACAAGTAAGCAACAAAAAGCAGAAGGAACATGATCAAAGGCATAAACACATGTATGCTATAAATCAATCCAAGTTCCGCGAATCTAGGACATTTAGCTCACTACGCAGCCTGCAAAAGGTCTTTCATCTAAAGGCTTAGTGAAGATATCGGCTAGCTGGTTCTCGGTGCTAACATAAAACACTTCGATATCTCCCTTTTGCTGGTGGTCTCTCAAAAAGTGATGTCGGATGTCAATGTGCTTTGTGCGGCTGTGCTCAACAGGATTTTCCGCTATTCAGATAGCACTCTCATTATCACATAGGAGTGGGACTTTGCTCAGATTGTAGCCAAAGTCCCGGAGGGTTTGCCTCATCCAAAGTAGTTGCGCGCAACACTGTCCTACGGCAACGTACTCGGCCTCAGCGGTGGATAGGGCAACAGAAGTTTGTTTCTTAGAATTCCATGACACCAGGGACCTTCCTAAGAATTGGCACGTCCCCGATGTACTCTTCCTATCGACCTTACATCCAGCATAGTCGGAATCTGAATATCCAATCAAGTCAAAGTTAGACCCCTTTGGATACCAGATCCCGAAGCAAGGCGTAGCGACTAAATATCTAAGAATTCGCTTCACGGCCACCAAGTGATACTCCCTTGGATCAGATTGAAATCTAGCACACATGCATACGCTAAGCATGATATCCGGTCTACTAGCACACAAATAAAGTAAAGACCCTATCATAGACCGGTATGCCTTTTGATCAACAGACTTACCTCCTTTGTTGAGGTCGGTGTGTCCGTCGGTTCCCATCGGAGTCTTTGCGGGCTTGGCGTCCTTCATCCCAAACCGCTTTAGCAAGTCTTGCGTGTACTTCATTTGGGAGATGAAGGTGCCGTCCTTGAGTTGCTTCACTTGGAACCCAATGAAGTAGTTCAACTCGCCCATCATCGACATCTCGAATTTCTGCGTCATCACCCTGCTAAACTCTTCACAAGACTTTTGGTTAGTAGAACCAAATATTATGTCATCGACATAAATTTGGCACACAAAAAGATCGCCATCGCAAGTCTTAGTGAAAAGAGTTGGATCGGCTTTCCCAACCTTGAAAGTGTTAGCAATTAGAAAGTCTCTAAGGCATTCATACCATGCTCTTGGGGCTTGCTTAAGTCCATAGAGCGCCTTAGAGAGCTTACACACGTGGTCGGGGTACCGTTCATCCTCGAAGCCAGGGGGTTGCTCCACGTACACTTCCTCCTTGATCGGCCCGTTGAGGAAAGCGCTCTTCACATCCATTTGGTACAACCTGAAAGAATGGTGAGCGGCATATGCTAGCAAGATACGAATGGACTCTAGCCTAGCCACAGGAGCAAAAGTCTCCTCAAAGTCCAAACCTGCGACTTGGGCATAACCTTTTGCCACAAGTCGAGCTTTGTTCCTCGTCACCACCCCGTGCTCGTCCTGTTTGTTGCGGAACACCCACTTGGTTCCCACAACATTTTGCTTGGGACGAGGCACCAGTGTCCAAACTTCATTACGCTTGAAGTTGTTTAGCTCCTCCTGCATGGCCAACACCCAGTCCGGATCTAGCAAGGCCTCTTCTACCCTGAAAGGCTCAATAGAAGAGACAAAGGAGTAATGCTCACAAAAATTAACTAATCTCGAACTTGGGTTGGAGGTGCCGGTTGTGCTTCTTCCTCTTCAACTTGGACATCCTGTGCTCCCCCTTGATCATACGCCTCCACTTGAGGTACCTGTTCGTCATATTGGGTTGGAGGATGCACCATTGTTGAGGAAGAAGGTTGATCTTGCTCCTTTTGTTCCAGTGCCCTCACATCTCCAATCGCCATGGTGCGCATTGCGGCCGTTGGAACGTCTTCTTCATCTACATCATCAAGATCAACAACTTGCTCTCTTGGAGAGCCATTAGTCTCATCAAATACAACGTCGCTAGAGACTTCAACCAAACCCGATGATTTGTTGAAGACCCTATACGCCTTTGTATTTGAATCATAACCTAATAAAAACCCTTCTACAGCTTTGGGAGCAAATTTAGAAGTTCTACCTTTCTTCACAAGAATATAACACTTGCTCCCAAATACACGAAAATAAGACACATTGGGTTTATTACCGGTTAGTAGCTCATACGAAGTCTTCTTGAGGAGGCGGTGAATGTTGACCCTGTTGATGGCGTGGCAAGCCGTGTTCACGGCTTCCGACCAAAAGCGCTCAGGGGTCTTGAACTCTCCAAGCATAGTCTTCGCCATATCGATGAGCGTCCTATTCTTCCTCTCTACCACACCATTTTGTTGTGGTGTGTAGGGAGCGGAGAACTCGTGCTTGATTCCTTCCTCCTCAAGATACTCCTCCACTTGAAGGTTCTTGAATTCGGACCCGTTGTCGCTCCTTATCTTCTTCACCTTGAGCTCAAACTCATTTTGAGCTCTCCTGAGGAAGCGCTTGAGGGTCCCTTGGGTTTCAGATTTGTCCTGCAAAAAGAATACCCAAGTGAAGCGGGAAAAATCATCAACTATTACAAGACCATACTTACTTCCTCCTATACTTAGATAGGCAACGGGTCCGAAGAGGTCCATATGAAGCATCTCCAAGGGTCTTGATGTGGTCATCACATTTTTGGTGTGATGAGAGCCTCCCACCTGTTTCCCTGCTTGACACGCTGCATAAGGTCTATCTTTTTCGAAATAAACATTAGTTAGACCTATCACGTGTTCTCCCTTTAGAAGTTTGTGAAGGTTCTTCATCCCCACATGTGCTAAGCGGCGATGCCACAGCCAGCCCATGCAAGTCTTAGCAATTAAGCATGCATCTAGACTGGCCTCTTCTTTTGCAAAATCAACCAAATAAAGTTTGTCGTCTAGTACACCCTTAAAAGCTAGTGAACCATCACACCTTCTAAAGACAGACACATCTACATTTGTGAATAGACGATTATATCCCATATTGCATAATTGACTAACAGATAACAAATTATATCCAAGAGACTCAACTAAAAACACATTAGATATAGAGTGCTCGGATGAAATAGAAATTTTACCTAACCCTTTTACCTTGCCTTGGTTCCCATCACCGAATATTATTGAATCTTAGGAATCCTTGTTCTTGACGTAGGAAGAGAACATCCTCTTTTCCCCCGTCATGTGGTTTGTGCATCCGCTGTCGATAATCCAGCTTGTACCCCCGGATGCATAAACCTGCAAGGCAAATTTAGGCTTGGGTCTTAGGTACCCAACTCTTGTTGGGTCCTACAAGGTTAGTCACAATTGTCTTAGGGACCCAAATGCAAGTTTTATCTCCCTTGCATCTTGCCCCTAACTTCCTAGCAATCACCTTCTTATTCTTTCTACAAATGGCAAATGAAGCATTGCAAGCATGATATATTGTAGAAGGTTCATTAACTTTCCTAGGAGCATTAACAACATTTCTCCTAGGCATATTATGAACAACATTTCTCCTAGCAACCTTTCTATCATGCATAACATGGGAACTAGAAGCAGTCATAGCATGAAAATCAAAAGCATCATAACTTCTAAAGGCATTCTTAGAATGTCTCCTATCATGATACATGAAAGCATGGTTCTTTTGCACACTACTAGCCATAGGGGCCTTCCCTTTCTCCTTGGCGGAGATGGGAGCCTTATGGCTTGTTAAGTTCTTGGCTTCCCTCTTGAAGCCAAGACCATCCTTAATTGAGGGGTGTCTACCAATCGTGTAGGCATCCCTTGCAAATTTTAGTTTGTCAAATTCACTTTTGCTAGTCTTAAGTTGGGCATTAAGACTAGCCAATTCATCATTTAATTTAGAAATGCAAACTAGGTGTTCACTACAAGCATCAATGTCAAAATCTTTACACCTAGTGCAAATCATAACATGTTCTACACAAGAGTTAGATTTATTTGCTACTTCTAGTTTAGCATTTAAATCATCGTTAATTCTCTTTAAGCTAGAGATAGAATCATGACATGTAGACACTTCACTAGAAAGCATTTCATTCATTTTAACTTCTAGAGCAAGTGAATTTTGTGCACTAACAAATTTATCATGCTCTTCATATAAAAGGTCCTCTTGTTTCTCTAAAAGTCTATCCTTTTCATTCAAGGCATCAATCAATTCATTAATCTTATCTATTTTAGTTCTATCCAATCCCTTGAACAAACTAGAGTAATCTATTTCTTCATCACTAGACTCATCATCACTAGAAGAATCATAAGTAGTACTATCTTGAGTACATACCTTCTTCTCCTTCGCCATGAGGCATGTGTGACGCTCGTTGGGGAAGAGGGATGACTTGTTGAAGGCGGTGGCGGCGAGTCCTTCATTTCCGGAGTCGGATGACGAACAATCCGAGTCCCACTCCTTGCCAAGGTGTGCCTCGCCCTTAGCCTTCTTGTATGCCTTCTTCTTCTCCCTCTTGCTCCCTTGTTCCTGGTCACTTTCATTATCGGGACAGTTAGCAATAAAATGACCAATCTTACCACATTTGAAGCATGAGCGCTTCCCCTTTGTCTTGGTCTTGCTAGGCTGTCCCTTGCGACCCTTTAGCGCCGTCTTGAAGCGCTTGATGATGAGGGCCATCTCATCATCATTGAGCCCGGTCGCCTCAACTTGCGCCACCTTGCTAGGTAGCGCCTCCTTGCTCCTTGTTGCCTTGAGAGCAATGGGTTGAGGCTCATGGATTGGACCGTTCAACGCGTCGTCCACGTACCTCGCCTCCTTGATCATCATTCGCCCGCTTACGAACTTTCCAAGGACTTCTTCGGGCGACATCTTGGTGTACCTAGGATTTTCACGAATATTGTTCACCAAATGTGGATCAAGTACAGTGAAGGACCTTAGCATTAGGCGGACGCCGTCGTGGTCCATCCATCGCGTGCTTCCGTAGCTCCTTATTTTGTTGATAAGGGTCTTGATCCGGTTGTATGTTTGGGTTGGCTCCTCGCCCCTTATCATCGCGAATCTTCCAAGCTCGCCCTCCACCAACTCCATCTTGGTGAGTAAGGTGACGTCGTTCCCCTCATGAGAGATCTTGAGGGTGTCCCAGATCTGCTTGGCATTGTCCAAGCCGCTCACCTTATGGTACTCGTCCCTGCACAAAGAGGCTAACAACACAGTAGTAGCTTGTGCATTTTTATGAATCTGTTCATTAATAAATATAGGACTATCTGAGCTATCAAATTTCATTCCATTCTGAACAATCTCCCATATGCTTGGATGGAGAGAGAACAAGTGACTACGCATTTTGTGACTCCAAAATCCGTAGTCCTCCCCATCAAAGTGTGGAGGTTTGCCAAGAGGGATGGAAAGCAAATGTGCATTTGAACTTTGCGGAATACGAGAGTAATCGAAAGAAAAGTTCGAATTAACCGTCTTTCGTTTCTCGTAGTCGTAGTCGTCCTTTTGGGAAGAAGTGGACTCATCGTTGTCGTCGTAGTAGACGATCTCCTTGATGCGTCTCGTCTTCTTCTTCTTCCCATCTTTGCGTTTGTGGCCGGAGCCCGAGTCGGTAGGCTTGTCATCCTTCGGCTCGTTGACGAAGGGCTCCTTCTCCTTATCGTTGATCACGATTCCCTTCCCCTTAGGATCCATCTCTTCGGGCGATTAGTCCCTTTATGAAGAGAACGGCTCTGATACCAATTGAGAGCACCTAGAGGGGGGGTGAATAGGTGATCCTGTAAAACTTGAAACTTAAGCCACAAAAACTTGGTTAAGCGTTAGCACAATAATCGCCAAGTGGCTAGAGAGGAGTCTCAACAAAACACAATAACCACAAGAGATCAATCACAGAGATGGCACGTTGGTTATCCCGTGGTTTGGCCAAGACCAACGCTTGCCTACTCCACGTTGTGGCGTCCCAACGGACGAGGGTTGCAATCAACCCCTCTCAAGCGGTCCAAAGACCCACTTGAATACCACGGTGTTTTGCTTTGCTTTTCTTAATCCCGTTCGCGAGGAATCTCCACAACTTGGAGCCTCTCGCCCTTACACTTGAAGTTCACAAAGAAGCACGGAGTAAGGGAGGGATGAGCAACGCACACAAGACACAAAATCAGAATGTCAACACGCACACAAGTCGCAACAAGAGCTCGCAACACAACCCGACGAGTTCACAACTCAACAAGAGCTCTAGATGCTATCACGAAGAAACAAATGCGTGGAATCGAAGTCTTGGTGCTTAGGAATGCTTTGAGTATGCTTGATGTTCTTCTCCATGCGCCTAGGGGTCCCTTTTATAGCCCCAAGGCAGCTAGGAGCCGTTGAGAGCATTCCAGGAAGGCTGATCTTGCCTTCTGTCGACTGGCGCACCGGACAGTCCGGTGCACCACCGGACACTATCCGGTGCAGATATCCTTCCTTATTTGGCGAAGCCGACCGTTGGAGTCTGAGAGCCGTTGGCGCACCGGACACTGTCCGGTGCACACCGGACAGTCCGGTGCACCAATGTGATCGTTGGCTCGGCCACGCGTCACGCGCGGAATCCTCGGCCGACCATTGCCCCGGCTGACCGTTGGCTCACCGGACAGTCCGGTGCACCACCGGACAGACCGGTGAACTTTAGCCGTACGCCGTTAATCAACTCCCGAGAGCGACGAGTTCGCCTGTGAACGGCTCACCGGACAGTCCGGTGCACCGCCGGACAGTCCGGTGATTTATAGCCGTACACCGTCGTCGAAGTCCCGAGAGTAGCAAGTTCACCAGAGTCAGTCTGGCACACCGGACACTGTCCGGTGCACCGCTGGACACTGTCCGGTGCACCACCGGACAGTCCGGTGCACCCAGACCGAGCTGACTTTGGCTGAACAGAGCCATCTCATTTCCAATTCAATCTTTCTTGTTTCGAGCACTTAGACACAATACATTAGTCCGTAAAACAATTCACTAAGTCTAGAAACATACCTTTTGACTTGATTTGCACTTTGTCCACCACATTGCATAGATCAACACAAAAGCACTTGCGTTGGCACTCAATCACCAAAATACTTAGAAATGGCCCAAGGGCACATTTCCCTTTCACATCGTCGCCTTTCTTCTTGTAGTACTTCTTCTTCTCCTTATTCTTTCCCCTCTTGTCGTCGCCCCTGTCACTATCACTAGACATAGGACATTTTGCAATAAAATGACTGGGCTTACCACACTTGTAGCAAACTTTCTTGGAGCGGGGCTTGTAGTCCTTCCCCCTCCTTTGCTTGACGATTTGGCGGAAGCTCTTGATGATGAGCGCCATTTCCTCGTTGTCGAGCTTGGAGGCGTCGATGGGGAGCCTACTTGATGTAGACTCTTCTTTCTTCTCCTCTGTTGCTTTGAAGGCAATGGGTTGCACCTCGGGTGTAGAGGTGGCACCTCGCTCGATGATTTGTTTAGAGCCTTTGATCATCAATTCAAAGCTCACAAACTTTCCTATAACCTCCTCGGGAGACATTAGCTTGTATCTAGGATCACCACGAATTAATTGAACTTGAGTGGGATTAAGAAAAACAAGTGATCTTAGAATAACCTTGACCATCTCATGGTCATCCCATTTTGTTCTCCCGAGGTTGCGCACTTGATTCACCAAGGTCTTGAGCTGGTTGTACATGGCTTGTGGCTCCTCCCCTTGGTTGAGCATGAACTGACCGAGCTCCCCCTCGATCGTTTCTCGCTTGGTGATCTTAGTCACCTCGTCTCCTTCGTGCGCAGTCTTAAGTACGTCCCAAATCTCTTTGGCACTCTTCAACCCTTGCACCTTATTATACTCCTCTCGACTTAGAGAGGCGAGGACTATAGTAGTGGCTTAGGAGTTAAAGTGCCAGATTTGGGCAACCTCATTCGAATCATAATCTTCATCCCTTCCGATGGTACCTGTGCTCCAAACTCAACAATATCCTAAATACTAGAGTGGAGTGAGGTTAGATGGTGCCTCATTTTATCACTCCACATAGAATAATCTTCACTGTCAAAAACCGGTGGTTTGCCTAATGGGATAGAAAGCAATGGAGTACGTTTAGGAATGCGAGGGTAGCGTAGGGGGATCTTACTAAACTTCTTGCGCTCATGGCGCTTAGAAGTTACAGACGGTGCGTCGGAGTCGGAAGTGGATGGCGATGAAGAGTCGGTCTCGTGGTTGAAAGTTTCCTTTGGCCCGGGAATAGGATCTAGATGTCGCCTAGAGGGGGTGAATAGGCAAATAAAAATTATCACTTTAAAACTTAAATCTTACTCTACTCGAAGACAGGATCGCAGTGGAGTGAAGAACCCTTCGAGTAGGTTGCAGTGGAATTGAAGTTCCTGTCTTAAGAATATCCTGCACTTCAAGGAAAGCTAGTACCACAAGTAAGCAGTGAAGTGCAGATATAAAAGCGAGTAAGACAGAGAGTCAGAATACAATACGGAACAGAGCACACAGACGCAAGGATTTATCCCGAGGTTCGGCCAAGCCTGAAATGCTTGCCTAGTCCTCGTTGGAGTTAGCCACACCTAGGCTTGGAGTCTGTTTCAACTCCTTCCTCCGTTTGCTCAGATCTGTCAGTATGACAGATAGAGCCTTTCACTATGTTGAGTTGGGTTACAACAAAACCGCGGCTGCTTACAAACTTTTTGACAGCACCCCGGCAAAGTAACGATACGCTCAAGACCTTGCTCTTGCTCTTAGCAGCACTTCTCCACTCTCTAAAGGCTTATAGCTTTGCCTTCTACACAAACTAGAGAGATACACACAAGAGGGAGAGTGAGAATTAATTCGAGTGATGTCTACACTTGTTGGCTTCTCTTATATCCTGATTGAGGCGCCTAGAGGTCCCTTTTATAGGCACAAGGGGCCTAGGAGCCGTTGGAATCCCATTTGGAAGGCAATACTTGCTTTCTGTCGGGTGGCGCACCGGACAGTCCGGTGCACCACCGGACACTGTCCGGTGCCCGATTTCCTTCCAAAAGTGGCGCAGACGACCGTTGCAGTCTTGGAGCCGTTGGCGCACCGGACACTATCCGGTGCGCACCGGAAAGTCCGGTGCCCCCATCTGACCGTTGGCTCGGCCACGCATCACACGTGGATTGCACGGCCGACCGTTGGCCCAGCCGACCGTTGGCTCACCGGACAGTCCGGTGCACCACCGGACAGTCCGGTGAATTATAGTCGTACGTCGCCAGACTTCTCCCGAGAGCGGCGACTTCGCCGCAGCTGACTCACCGGACACTGTCCGGTGCACCACCGGACAGTCTGGTGATTTATAGCCGTACGCCGCCGACTTCTCCCGAGAGCGGCCTGTTCACCAGAGTTCAGCCTGGCGCACCGGACACTGTCCGGTGCACCACCGGACAGTCCGGTGTGCCAGACTAAGCTGAGTCTTGGCTGTACACAGCCAAGCCTTTTTCATCTCTTTTCTTTTCTTCTTTACTCTGTTTCTAACACTTAGACAAATACATTAGTACAAAAACTCATGTACTAAGTCTAGAAACATACCTTCACTTGGATTTTTCACCTCTCTCATTTGACATGCTTAAGATTGATGTTGGACTCATAAACCATCAGCTTAACTTGATCTAGACTAACATTTCTGAGCTCCAACATCCTGCAAAGGTCACATAGAATATCTCCAAACTCGGAACAACCCAAACTAAAGGTCAGAGTGCACTTAGCTCTTTTGGGCTGCTTCCAGTTCTGTTTTTGACATTTGTTCTCGTCCCAGTGACCTCGATCTCCTTCTTAGAGCTTGGTCTTGAGCCTTATGACTTACACCACATAACTATAGACATTTCCTCATTGGTTGTAAGTCACGTCCTTGTGTAGTGATCCTTGATGTGCCGTAGCTGTTCTCAACTCGATCACCCTTGACTTTGCAAGTCTTCTTCTTCACCCTAGGCTTTGGGTTCCTCAGCCTCTTTGAACTTCTCCCGTGCACTTGGTACCTCGAAGCTCTTCTTGCCTCCGTCCTTGGCTTGATCAGTTGTCTCCGAGCTACGCACCTGAGTCTCACTTTATGCAATGTCCATCTTACTTGTGATGTCCATTATGTATCCATAATCCAGTTCTTGGACCATCACATTTGTTCACTTGTGTTGAACCCTGTTAGCTTTACATTACGCACCTGTTCAACACTTAGTACACTTGTTAGTCCTTTAATTGAGTTGTTATCCAAACACCAAAACTCAAAAGAGAGCTTTCAATCTCCCCCTTTTTGGTGATTGATGGCAACACAATTAAAGCTTACATAAGAATAAGATTTGAAGCACAAATTTTGAATTCTAAGTTTATAGAATGCTCCCCCTAAATATGTGCTTACTTCAAAAACATAATTTTGGCCTCATACGCCAATTTGCACATACTTAGGCAATTCGAAACATTTCTACACCTTAGCACTTTTTGGGATGCATTGTGTCAAGAATCAAACCATGATGCTATAACACACAAATGCACAGAATCAGAGTTAAACACCATTCAATTGAGTGGATATATCATAGGAATATCAACCTACCACTATTCACCATTAAGATACCAATTTAAACTAAGATACTAATTTAAAACAATCTTAAAGCACCATTAAACCATTAACCACATGACTATCTATTTCAGAATGAACTCAATAGATGCCAATTAATTCATAGCAGCGGAAGCACTAGTCCATATGATGCAACACATATAATACTGCAAGAAGCATATGAATAACACACTAGCAAAGCTCAAACTAACACATCACCCCTTAGGATAAGCTTTCCTCTCAGGTTGAGATAAGCTTTAATGCACAATTTCTCCCCCTTTGACATCAAACACCAAAAACCATACTCAAGCAAGAACATAGGATGATGTCAAGGGACAGCAGGGTGTTAAGGAGGAAAAACACACTATCAAATCTCCCCTTACTTATTGAACATATGCACTACCAATATTTGAGTAAGATACATATACGCAAAAAGATCAATACTTCCTTTTGGACCTTTACCATGTTGTGATGTACTTCCCATCTTGAAAGTATTAATCTCCCGGGAGCTTCTCCATACTTGTGCCTAATCCTTTATCCTAACTTTTTTCTTGTTGCTAAGACACCAAGCTTAGAGCAAGTTATAGTATTGGCACAAGATGAAGCTACTATTCTAGTGATTATCAAAAGATGTCAATTGAAGCAAACTATCACAACTACCAATTGAAAGGTCATTTATTATCATAGCTCCATGATATTTAAGGATAAGCATCTAGTATCACCAAATATTATAGAGCCTGAGCAATCTAAAAATATGCAATTACTCATGACTTAAGATACCAATTTCTTGACTTACAGAGGTACCCAAGTCCTGATTGCTCCATTTCTTGCTCATCTTCTCTTTTCCACCTTGAGACTATACAAGATCACTCAAGAAACAATTAGTCTCAAAAGACACAAGTTATATGTGCTCCCCCTAAACTTGTGCATCAAGTATTTGAATAACTTGCACTTTGCACATTCTAGCTTTCTCAGAACTAGAGGGGATCACAACATCTCTTGGTCAAGGCATACTCTATCAATTTTATCACAAAGATATACCAATTTACTACCAAATGAAAGGTTGACTTAATACAATAATGCATGCCTCAAGGAGTATGACATCTTACAAGCAACCTAGACATGCTCCATACATGATAATCATTTCACCATATAAGCCAATTGAAAATGACAAGATCATGCAAATGAAGCACAATGTCTAATTACATCAAGATTAAGAAAAATTTTCTTAGGTACACCAAGAGAAACAACATTTTGAGGCACAAGTCACCTAAGCCAAGATACTACTAATGAAATGCTAAAACATAGCTATAATCATTTCAAGATATTTAATGAAATTGCATAGTTCCATTTTCCATACCTTTGCCTTTTATTTGTATGGCCATGAGAGCACCAGTTATTACCACAAGTTCCCTATTGATTATACACTTCATAGCTCGAGAGGGTGCATTAGAGGCATATCACATAGTGCCAAAATAGGGTAATCATGTGAACATGGACTAAGCAAGATGTCATGCTTGCACACATAGGTTACTCATTACACACGTGTAGCAAGATTTAAAAACGATACAAGTTTATCCATGAACACATACAGAGAGTTAATCATGGTGGATATATCTAATGAAAAACTACCCATTAAATGATTCAAGAGACATAACTTCTAAAGCACACACTCATGATTAAGCAAGCATGGTTACGATCTTGGAAATCATTAATCAAATATTAACAAGAATCCAACGCAAGCAATATTCAAAACGTAACTACCCCAAGGACAGATAGCATGACAATCAACTTTTAAGAGCAATACTGATAATGCACTTAAGAAGCACAGGTACCGTCCTTTGGAGATCCAGATGCGCAATCGAGGTCCTTTGCTTGATTCACCAATAATGATTAAGGACTTCTACAACTTATTTCACTTGAGATGAACATGGGATTAGTGTCTCACAATAATTCAACCTTGGGTCAATGAATAAACACCAAAACAATTAACAGCTTAAGCATAGAGTTTGAGTTAACTGTCTTAAGCTCTCCCATGGTCTCCTAGTTCATCTCAAGGCACCTGCATGGTCTAGTTAGCACAGTTTGGTACCCACCTCGAGATGGGTCCATGACGTTCAACTAAAAGTGCCTTTGGTACCCAAATAGCATTTGTGCTAGTCCTAGGTGATCTCATGATTGATCTAGCACAAGGGTATGATTTGGGTCTCCTAAGCGAATAAGATCGAGACAAATTTACCTGCTTAGGAACCTCACCTTTATTACATACCTTGGATATATGACCCTGCTCACCACACTTGTAGCAGACGCGTCGCTCAACCTGACATGACACTTGCTGTTTGTCATTTTCCTTGGTGAGAGTCATCTTGGAGAATGCACATGCTTGGTTCATCAATAGCGAACAAGAAGTGATCGTATGGTTCTTGTCATTGCATCCGAAACATCTCCTTATCCCTTCTCCCTTGTCGTTGTATGGACACGACGCAATGAGGTGTCCTGCTTTATTGCACTTAAAGCACCCCCTTTTCCCTTTTTTCTTTCTGTTCTTGGATGACATAGAGAAATGGTTAGTGCAAACAACAAGATTAATTGAATCTTTACCTTTTTCCAAGCTCATGTTGATTTTTTCATCTTTAGGAACATCCTTCTTATGGAGCTTAACACTTGTTGCAGTTTTTCCCTTCTCAAGCTTCTTCACCACGCACCCGTGGATATCTTGAGAAGGTTGAGCAATGCGTCTTCTCCTTAGTTGTCTTTGCTTCTTGTTCCCACACAAATTCTTTTGTGACCCTACAACTTTTTGCTCATTTAAACACTTGCTTCCTTTTGAGCGACAGGGGTTAGCACATGGTGATAGATCATCCAAATGTGTACTTGTGCAAGAATGAGGTTCACATGAATTTAAGTTCGTAATTACGACCTCATGAGCAACATTAAGCATGATATGGTCATCAACTAATTTATTATGAGAATATGACAACATATCATACTTTTCACCTAGAGCAAGTTTTTCTAAGTCTATCATTTCTACTTGACTCCTAAGCATAAAATTTTCCGTTTTAAGTTGAGCAACATTAGATAATGCATCATGACTATTTCTTTGCTCAATTAAAACAGATTCATACCGTTGGACCAAGTCATCATGAGAGCACTTTAGCTCCTCATGTTCTTTGGTCGTCTTCTCCAGGCTGTTGTTGGTTTTGATGAGGGACTCCTCTAGCCTGAGAAGCATCTCGCCTTGTTCCTTGTTCCTTCTCAACAGCTTAACCAAGAGTGCTTTGTCCTCTTTGTTGAGATGGATGTAGAAACGGCGAATCTCCTCTTCTTCCACATCATCGGTCTCATTTTCCCTGTCATTAATGTCAGTGGAAGCAAAATAGGAAAATGTACCTTGTGGTGATGAAGATTCATCCTCGCTATCATCCTCATATTCCTCCTCATCATGGCTTTTGTCTCCACCGTCATTGTTAGCAATAAAACACTTATTATTAGTGGAGACCAAACCTGTCGACGAGGTGGATTCATCGTTTGGTGCTCAACACTTTTCTTCTCCCTTTGAATGGTTAGTATCACAAGTAATATAGGGAGTAGGAGCATCACAATTTGCCACAGAATATTTTCCTTTAATTCTATTCCATAAATCATGAGCATTAACAAATAGATCACTATCACTACTCATGATGGCAAAATAAGCACTTCTAGAAAGAGAGTCAACTAAGATGTTGCAAGCACGGTGATTGAGAGATAAACATCTTAGTTCAGCATTAGAAGGATTTTTACTAATATCAGAGGGAAAAATACTTCTACTAAAGATCTGTCTCAAATCAGGATCAACATGCATGAAAGCCTTATAAATAGAGACAGACCAAGATTTGTAATTAGAGCTATCGCCTAAAAGAAGTTCTACAGTTACCTCTTGTGACGACATCGTCATCCCTGGACGGCTAAGCCCACACTGGAGAGGCCTAGCTCCGATACCAATTGAAAGTTTCCTTTGGCCCGGGAACAGGATCTGGATGTCGCCTAGAGGGGGGGTGAATAGGCGAATAAAAATTATCACTTTAAAACTTAAATCTTACTCTACTCGAAGACAGGATCGCAGTGGAGTGAAGAACCCTTCGAGTAGGTTGCAGTGGAATTGAAGTTCCTGTCTTAAGAATATCCTGCACTTCAAGGAAAGCTAGTACCACAAGTAAGCAGTGAAGTGCAGATATAAAAGCGAGTAAGACAGAGAGTCAGAATACAATACGGAACAGAGCACACAGACGCAAGGATTTATCCCGAGGTTCGGCCAAGCCTGAAATGCTTGCCTAGTCCTCGTTGGAGTTAGCCACACCTGGGCTTGGAGTCTGTTTCAACTCCTTCCTCCGTTTGCTCAGATCTGTCAGTATGACAGATAGAGCCTTTCACTATGTTGAGTTGGGTTACAACAAAACTGTGGCTGCTTACAAACTTTTTGACAGCACCCCGGCAGAGTAACGATACGCTCAAGACCTTGCTCTTGCTCTTAGCAGCACTTCTCCACTCTCTAAAGGCTTATAGCTTTGCCTTCTACAGAAACTAGAGAGATACACACAAGAGGGAGAGTGAGAATTAATTCGAGTGATGTCTACACTTGTTGGCTTCTCTTATATCCTGATTGAGGCGCCTAGAGGTCCCTTTTATAGGCACAAGGGGCCTAGGAGCCGTAGGAATCCCATTTGGAAGGCAATACTTGCTTTCTATCGGGTGGCGCATCGGATAGTCCAGTGCACCACCGGACACTGTCCGGTGCCCGATTTCCTTCCAAAAGTGGCGCAGACGACCGTTGCAGTCTTGGAGCCGTTGGCGCACCGGACACTGTCCGGTGCGCACCGGACAGTCCGGTGCCCCCATCTGACCGTTGGCTCGGCCACGCGTCACGCGCGGATTGCGCGGCCGACCGTTGGCCAAGCCGACCGTTGGCTCACCGGACAGTCTGGTGAATTATAGCCGTACGTCGCCAGACTTCTCCCGAGAGCGGCGACTTCGCCGCAGCTGACTCACCGGACACTGTCCGGTGCACCACCGGACAGTCCGATGATTTATAGCCATACGCCGCCGACTTCTCCCGAGAGCGGCCTGTTCACCAGAGTTCAGCCTGGCGCACCGGACACTGTCTGGTGCCCCACCGGACAGTCCGGTGTGCTAGACTGAGCTGAGTCTTGGCTGTACACAGCCAAGCCTTTTTCATCTGTTTTCTTTTCTTCTTTACTCTGTTTCTAACACTTAGACAAATACGTTAGTACAAAAACTCATGTACTAAGTCTAGAAACATACCTTCACTTGGATTTTTCACCTCTCTCATTTGACATGCTTAAGATTGATGTTGGACTCATAAACCATCAGCTTAACTGGATCTACACTAACATTTCTGAGCTCCAACATCCTGCAAAGGTCACATAGAATATCTCCAAACTCGGAACAACGCAAACTAAAGGTCAGAGTGCACTTAGCTCTTTTGGGCTGCTTCCAGTTCTGTTTTTGACATTTGTTCTCGTCCCAGTGACCTCGATCTCCTTCTTAGAGCTTGGTCTTGAGCCTTATGACTTACACCACATAACTATAGACATTTCCTCATTGGTTGTAAGTCATGTCCTTGTGTAGTGATCCTTGATGTGCCGTAGCTGTTCTCAACTCGATCACCCTTGACTTTGCAAGTCTTCTTCTTCACCCTAGGCTTTGGGTTCCTCAGCCTCTTTGAACTTCTCCCGTGCACTTGGTACCTCGAAGCTCTTCATGCCTCCATCCTTGGCTTGATCAGTTGTCTCCGTGCTACGCACCTGAGTATCACTTTATGCAATGTCCATCTTACTTGTGATGTCCATTATGTATCCATAATCCAGTTCTTGGACCATCACATTTGTTCACTTGTGTTGAACCCTGTTAGCTTTACATTACGCACCTGTTCAACACTTAGTACACTTGTTAGTCCTTTAATTGAGTTGTCATCCAAACACCAAAACTCACAAGAGAGCTTTCAGTGGTAGACCACTTTCTTCATCTTCTTCTTCTTATCGCCACTCCGATGCGACTTGACGCGTGGAGGAGATTCCTCCTTGTGCTTGGTGCCGGACTCCCTTGATGGAGCCTTCCCATGGCTTGTAGCGGGCTTCTCACCGGTCACGACCTCCTTCTTGGCGTGATCTCCCGACATCACTTCGAGCGGTTAGGCTCTAATTAAGTACCGGGCTCTGATACCAATTGAAAGTTGCCTAGAGGGGGGTGAATAGGCAGAATCTGAAAATTATAAACTTTAAGCACAACTACTAGCCAGGGTTAGCGTTAGAAATAAAATCGAGTCCAAAAGAGAGGGCAAAAACAAATCACAAGCAAATGAAGAGTGAGACACGGTGATTTATTTTACCGAGGTTCGGTTCTTGCAAACCTACTCCCCGTTGAGGTGGTCACAAAGACCGGGTCTCTTTCAACCCTTTCCCTCTCTCAAACGGTCACCTAGACCGAGTGAGCTTTTCTCCTTAATCAACGGGTCACTTAGACCCCTACAAGGACCACCACAACTTGGTGTCTCTTGCTTTGATTACAAAGGTGTTGAGAACAAGAATAGGGAAGAAGAAAAGCGATCCAAGTGACAAGAACTTAAATGAACACAAAAATCTCTCTCACACTAGTCACTAAGTGTTTGGAATGATTTTGGACTTGGGAGAGGATTTGATCTCTTATTTGTGTCTTGGAGTGAAGTCTAGAGCTCTTGTATTGAATGTAATGGCTGAAAACTTGGATGCCTTGAAGTGTGGTGGTTGGGGGGTATTTATAGCCCCAACCACCAAAATGGCTGTTGGTGGAGGCTGCTGTCGATGGGCGCATCGGATAGTCCGGTGCGCCACTGGACACTGTCCGGTGCGCCAGCCATGTCACCCAACCGTTAGGGTTCGACCGTTGGAGCTCTGACAGACGGGGCCACCAGACAGTCCGGTGGTGCACCGGACAGTCACTGTTCACTGTCCGGTGCGCCTTCTGGCGCTGCTCTGACTCTGCGCGCACGGGCACGCACTGTTCCCGCGCACTGTTCACTTTTGCAGTCGACCGTTAGCGCAGTAGCCGTTGCTCTGCTTGGCACACCGGACAGTCCAGTGCTACACCAGACAGTCCGGTGAATTATAGCGGAGTGGCATTTCCAGAAACCCGAAGCTGAGGAGTTCGGAGTTGATCTCCCTGGTGCACCGGACACTGTCCGGTGCGCCAGACCAGGGCAGCCTTCGGTTAGTTTTGCTCCTTTCTTTTTGAACCCTATCTTTAACTTTTTATTGGTTTGTGTTGAACCTTTGGCACTTGTAGAACATATAATCTAGAGCAAACTAGTTAGTCTAATTGTTTGTGTTGGGCAATTCAACCACCAAAATTATATATGAAAAGGTTTGACCCTATTTCCCTTTTAGCATGAAAATACCACACATTTCATCCACTTCAGTAAGTCAAGATATGCAGTGGTGCTAGATGAGGATGGAAACGAGGTTACGACAATGGTGCCGATCAAGCAACTCTGGTACATTCCTATCACTCCACGGCTTAAGCGTCTCTTTCTAAATCAAGGGACTGAAAGGGAAATGTGCCTTTGGGCCATTTCTATAAATGTCTTGGTGATTAGATGACCAACATAAATTACTTTGGTTCATAAGTGCTAAGTGGTTGAAAGATGCAAATCAAAGAATCAAGGTATGTCTCCGGCCTTAGTAAATTGTTTTTTGATACTAACACATTTACCTAAGTGCTAGAAACAGTATCAATGCAAATGAGAATGGAGTGGAGAAGTGGCTGAGTCCAGCCAAATCTGCACCAGCCTTCGGTGCACCGGACAGTGTCCGGTGCACAGGCTGGTTCAGCAGTGAAGTCACTGCTCTCGGGAATCGGTGGGGGCGACGTGGCTAAAAATCATCGGACTGTCCGGTGAGCCATCAGCGCTCGCGCTAAGCACTCGGCGACGAACTCGTCGCTCTCGGGAATTCGCTAAGGGTGCAACGGCTAAAATTCATCGGACTGTCTGGTGTGCACCAGACTATCCGGTGAGCCAACGGCGCCCGCCGCCAACGGTCGGTAGCGCGATCAACGGGCGACACGTGGCCAAGCCAACGGTCACTTGGTCGCACCGGACTGTCCGGTGTGCTAAGAGGACCGAGGGCGCAACGGTCGGCTTTGCAAGAAAAGGAAGGAGATCGGGCACCAGACAAGCACTATTCATGTCCGGTGGGGCACCGGACTGTCTGGTGCACCAACCGACAGAAGGCAAGAATTGCCTTCCAAATGGATCTCCAATGGCTCCTAGCTGGCTTGGGGCTATAAAACGGACCCCTAGGCGCATGGAGCACAACACCAAGCATTCACTAAACATCCTAAGATGCCTAGACTCCGCAAATACGCATTTGGATCATCGTGACTGAGATTTGAGCACTAAGTGTGTTGTGAACTTGTGGCATTGTTCTTGTGTGCTCTCTTCTTGACTTGTGTGCATATTGTTGTTGCGATTCGAGTCTTCTGTGTTTCCCCCTACTCTTGTGCTTTTCTTGTGAACAACTTTGTAAGGGTGAGAGTCTCCAACTTGTGGAGATTCCTCATAAACGGGAAAACAACGATAAGGAAGAAAACCGTGGTATTCAAGTTGATCATTGGATCACTTGAAAGGGGTTGAGTGCAACCCTCGTCCGTTGGGACGCCACAACGTGGAAGTAGGCAAGTGTTATACTTGGCCGAACCACGGGATAAAACACCATGTCTCTTGTGTCGCTTTTCTCTGTGATTGATTTCTTCTCAAGAGATCTCACTATAGCAACTTGGTTTAATCTAACTAATATTTTATAAACCAAGTTTATGCTATTTAGTATTTGATTTTGCAGGATCACCTATTCACCCCCCTCTAGGTGCTCTCAATTGGTATCGGAGCCGTACTCTTCATTTAAGGGACTAACCGCCCGAAGAGATGGATCCTAAGGGCAAGGGGATGGTGATCAACGACAAGGAGGAGTCCCTCTTCAATGAGCCAAGAGATGACAAGCCCACTGACTCAGGCTCGAGTCACAAGAAGAGGGATGGGAAGAAGAAGAGGCGTATTAAGAAGATCATCTACTACGATAGCGACGCCTCCTCTTCTTCACCAAGGGATGACGACGACGAAGACTCTTCATCGAAAAAGAAAATGATTAACTAAAACTATTCTTTTGATTATTCCCGCATCCCTTACAATTTGAATGCTCATTTACTATCAATTTCGCTTGGAAAACCCCCATACTTTGATGGAGAGGATTACTCTTTTTAGAGTCATAAAATGCGTAGTCATTTATTTTCCCTCCATCCTAGTATATGTGAGATTGTTGAAATTGGAATCCTCTTTGATAGTACTAACAACCCCGTATTCATAAATGAGAAAATACATAAAAATGCCCAAGCCACTACTATCTTTCTAGCATCTCTATGCAGGGATGAATACAACAAAGTGAGCGGCTTGGACAATGCCAAGCAAATCTAGGATACCCTCAAGATCTCTCACGAGGGGAATGACACCACCATGATCACCAAAATGGAACTGGTGGAAGGCGAGCTAAGAAGATTCGCTATGATAAGGGGAGAAGAGCCAACACAAACGTACAACAGGCTTAAGACCCTTTTCAACAGAATCTGAAGCTACGGGAGTACAAGATAGATGAATCATGATGTCGTCCGACTCATGCTCAGATCATTTACTGTTATTGATCCTCATCTTGTAAACCTTATTCGTGAGAACCCCAGGTAGACCAAGATGATGCCCGAGGAAATCCTCGGAAAATTCGTAAGCGGGCACATGATGGTGAAGGAGGCATGATATGTGGACGACGCTCTAAACGGACCGCTTCCTCTCCATGAGTCACAACCCATTGCTCTCAAAGCAACCAGCAGCAAGGAGGCGCTACCTAGCAAGGTAGCACAAGTGGAGGCTGCCGGGCTCAATGAGGATGAGATGGCGCTCATCATCAAGCGATTCAAGACCGTCTTGAAGGGACGCAAGGAGTTTCCCAACAAGAATAAATCAAGGGGAAAGCGCTCATGCTTCAAGTGCGATAAGTTTGGTCATTTTATTGCACAATGCCCCAATAATGACAATGACCAGGCACAAGAGAAGAAAGGGGGAAAGAAAGAAAGAACTACAGGAAGGCGAAGGGCGAGGCGCACATTGGAAAGGAATGGGACTCCGACTGTTCTTCATCCGACTCCGACGATGAAGGACTAGCTGCCTCGGCCTTCGACAAGTCTTCTCTCTTCCCAACAAACGCCACACGTGCCTTATGGCTAAAGAAAAGAAGGTACGTATTCGAGATACTCCTAAGTATTCTTCTTCTAGCAATGAGGAATCCTCTGATGATGAAATAGATTATAGTGATTTATTTAAAGGATTAGATAGATCTAAAGTAGACAAAATAAATGAATTAATTGATGCTCTTAATAAAAAGGATAGGCTTCTAGAAAAGCAAGAAGATATTCTCTATGAGGAACATGATAAGTTCATTAGTGTTCAAAAATCTCTTACTCTAGAAGTTAAGAAAAAAAATGAAATATTATCCTCTGAATTGTCTATCTGTCATGATTATATCTCTAGTCTCAAAACTTCGAATGATGATTTGAATGCTAGGATAGAAGAATTTAATGTGGCTAGGTCATGTGTAGAACATGTTGTAATCTGCAATAGATGTAAAGATATTGATGTTGATGCTTGAATGAACATGCTTCTACTATTGTTAAGTTAAACAATGATGTTGCAAGTCTTAATGCTCAACTTAAAACTTGCAAAGATAGTTATGAGAAACTAAAGTTTGCTAGGGATGCCTACACCATTGGTAGACACCCCTCTATTAAGGATGGTCTTGGTTTCCAAAAGGAGACCAAGAACTTGACAAGCCATAGAACTTCCAATATCAACAAGGAGAAAGGGAAGGCTTCTATGGCTAGTAGTTCTCAAAAGAACCATGCCTATCTTTATGATAAGAAATTTACTAGTCATGCTCATAATGATAGGTGTTGTAATAAGATTGTTTCTCATGTATATCATGATGCCACATTTAATTCACATGCTATGTTTGCATCTAGTTCCACATATGTTCATGGTAGAAGTAGGCCTAGGAGTAATCATGTTGTTTCTCATGCACCTAGGAAAGTTTACACTGGTCCAACTACTATGTATCAAACATGTAATGTTTATTTTGTATTGTCATGTAAAAATGCCAAAGTAGTTGCTAGAAAATTGGGATCTAAATGCAAGGGAGACAAAACTTGCATTTGGGTTCCAAAATCTGTTGTAACTAACCTTGTAGGACCCAACAAGAGTTGGGTACCTAAAGCCCAAGCTTAATTACCTTGCAGGTTTATGCATCCAGGGGCTCAAGTTGAATTATTGATAGCGGATGCACAAACCACATGACGGGGGAGAAGAAAATGTTCACCTCCTACGTCAAGAACAGGGATTCCCAAGACACCATCATCTTTGGAGATGGGAATCAAGGCAAGGTTAAAGGCTTAGGCAAGATAGCCATCACGACCGAGCATTCAATCTCTGATGTGTTTCTAGTAGAATCGCTCGGGTATAATTTATTGTCTATAAGTCAATTATGTCACATGGGCTATAATTGTTTATTTACAAATATTGATGTATCTGTCTTTAGAAGGAGTGATGGTTCATTAGCCTTTAAGGGTGTATTAGACGACAAGCTCTATTTAGTTGATTTCTCAAAAGAGAATGCCGATCTAGATGCATGCTTAATCGCTAAGACTAATATGGGCTGGCTTTGGCACCGCCGTCTAGCACATGTTAGGATGAAGAACCTTCATAAACTTCTAAAGGGAGATCATGTGTTAGGACTAACCGATGTCTGTTTTGAGAAAGACAGGCCTTGTGCAGCGTGCCAAGCAGGGAAACAGGTGGGAAGCACTCATTAAAGCAAGAACGTGATGACAACAACAAGACCACTGGAACTCCTTCACATGGACCTCTTCGACCCCGCTGCCTATCTCAGCATCGGGGGAAGTAAGTATGGTCTCGTTATAGTTGATGATTTTTATCGCTTCACTTGGGTGTTCTTTTTGCATGATCAATCTGAAACCCAAGGAACCCTAAAGCGCTTCTTAAGTAGAGCTCAACATGAATTTGAGTTAAAGGTGAAGAAGATAAGAAGCGATAATGGGTCTGAATTCAAGAATCTACAAGTTGAAGAATATCTTGAGGAGGAAGGCATCAAGCACGAGTTCTCCGCTCCCTACACACCATAGCAAAATGGCATGGTAGAGAGGAAGAACAGGATGCTAATTGACATGGCGAGAACGATGCTTGGAGAATACAAGACGCCTGAGCGGTTTTGGTCGGAAGCTGTGAATACAGCCTGCCATGCCATAAACTGGCTCTATCTGCACCGCCTCCTCAAGAAGACATCATATGAACTCTTAACTGGTAACAAACCTAATGTTTCCTACTTTCGTGTATTTGGGAGCAAATGCTACATTTTGGTAAAGAAAGGTAGGAAGTCAAAGTTTGCTCCCAAAGCGGTAGAAGGTTTTTTACTAGGATATGACTCAAATACAAAGGAGTATAGGGTCTTCAACAAATCATCAGGATTGGTTGAAGTCTCTAGCGACGTTGTATTTGATGATACTAATGGCTCTCCAAGAGAGCAAGTTGATCTTGATGATATAGATGAAGATGACGTTTCGACGGCCGCAATACGAACAATGGCGATAGGTGAGGTGCGACCACAGGAACTACAAGAACAAGATCAACCTTCTTCCTCTATGGTGGTGCATCCCCCAACTCAAGACGATGAACAGGTACCTCAAGAAGAAGGGCAGGATCAAGGGGGAGCACATGAAGAACAAGATAAGGAGGAAGAAGCATCACGAGCCCCTCCAACTCAAGTCCGAACGATGATCCAAAGAAATCATCTAGTGGATGTGGATCAAATTCTGGGTGACATCAGCAAGGGAGTAACAACACGCTCATGCTTAGCTAATTTTTGTGACCATTACTCGTTTGTTTCTTCTATTGAGCCTTTCAGGGTAGAAGAAGCCTTGAAGGATCCGGACTGGGTGTTGGCCAAGAAGGAAGAGCTCAACAACTTCAAGAGGAATGAAGTTTGGAGCCTGGTGCCACGTCCAAAGCAAAACGTTGTGGGAACCAATTGGGTGTTCCGCAACAAGCAAGATGAACACGGAGTGGTGACAAGGAACAAGGCTCGACTTGTGGCAAAAGGTTATGGCCAAGTCGCAGGTTTGGATTTTGAGGAGACTTTTGCTCCTATGGCTAGGTTAGAATAAATTTGGATTTTATTGGCCTATGCTGCTCACCATTCCTTTAAGCTGTTCCAAATGGACGTGAAGAGCTCCTTCCTCAATGGATCAATCAAGGAGGAGGTATACGTGGAACAACCCCATGGCTTTGAGGATGATAGGTATCTCGACCATGTCTATAAGCTCTCTAAGGTGCTCTATGGACTTAAGCAAGCCCCAAGAGCATGGTATGAATGTCTTAGAGATTTTCTCATTTCTAATGCTTTCAAGGCTGGGAAAGCTGATCCTACTCTATTCACAAAGACTTGTAATGATGATCTGTTTGTATGCCAAATATATGTCGATGACATTATATTTGGTTCTACTAATCAAAAGTCTTGTGAGGAGTTTAGCAGGGTAATGATGCAAAAGTTTGAGATGTCGATGATGGGCGAGTTGAACTACTCCCTTGGATTTCAAGTGAAGCAACTCAAGAAAGGCACTTTCATCTCCCAAACGAAGTACACTCAAGATCTTCTCAAGAGGTTTGGGATGAAGGATGCCAAGCCCGCGAAGACACCTATGGGAACGGACGGACATCTGGACCTCAACAAAGGAGGTAAGTCCATTGATCAAAAGGCATACCGGTCAATGATAGGATCGTTACTTTATCTTTGTGCTAGTAGACCGGATATAATGCTAAGTGTATGCATGTGTGCTAGATTTCAATCCGACCCCAAGGAGTGTCACCTTGTGGCCGTTAAGCGAATTCTTAGATATTTAGTTTCTACGCCTTGCTTAGGGATCTAGTATCCAATGGGGTCTACCTTTGACTTAATCGGATACTCAGACTCTGACTATGTCGGGTGCAAGGTTGATAGGAAGAGCATATCAGGGGCTTGTTAATTTCTGGGATGGTCCCTTCCAAATGGATCTCCAACGGCTCCTAGCTGCCTCGGGGCTATAAAAGGGACCCCTAGGCGCATGGAGCACAACACCAAACATTCACTAAACATCCTAAGATGCCTAGACTCCACAAATACGCATTTGGATCATTGTGACTGAGATTTGAGCACTAAGTGTGTTGTGAACTTGTGGCATTGTTCTTGTGTGCTCTCTTCTTGACTTGTGTGTGTATTGTTGCTACGATTCGAGTCTTCTGTGTTTTCTTCCCCCCTTACTCTTGTGCTTTTCTTGTGAACAACTTTGTAAGGGTGAGAGGCTCCAACTTGTGGAGATTCCTCATAAACGGGAAAACAACGATAAGGAAGAAAACCGTGGTATTCAAGTTGACCATTAGATCACTTGAAAGGGGATGAGTGCAACCCTCGTTCATTTGGACGCCACAACGTGGAAGTAGGCAAGTGTTATACTTGGCCGAACCACGGGATAAAACACTGTGTCTCTTGTGTCGCTTTTCTCTATGATTGATTTCTTCTCAAGAGATCTCGCTATAGCAACTTGGTTTAATCTAACTAACATTTTATAAACCAAGTTTGTGCTATTTAGTATTTGACTAGGTGAGTGTCCATGCGTTGCAACGGAAACATATAATATCATGATAACTTATGTACAAATGTATGTTATATTATGGATGCCTATTTTGCTCTCTTATAGAGTAGTAAAGACTTCACCTTTGGATCCTTTACCTCACTCTCTACAACTACAAGTCTACAAGGTAATGCTCATGTCTTCAAAATTCTCTTTGAAGGGCTTAATGAAGAGTTTTACAGGGACCAGCATGCAAAACCTAAAGCCATATCCGCTTAAAAAAGCTAGGGATCCGTGAACAGTGTACAGGTCAAAACAAAAGAAAGAACAAAAAAAACTGCACACGACGTCAATCACTCTCACTGCCTCTTTCCACCTTGCTGTAGACTGCCCTTTGTGCCGATATATACCCAACACAGGATGCCACGACTGATCGGTTTCCCGAGCTACACACATGCGAGCACGCGCCCGCACTGTTCGCTCGCTCCCCACCTCCACACCCACCGCTCTCCACAGTGCTGCTGTCGAGGCATTTTTCTCCGATCGTATGTGCCGAGCTCCTCCTGCCTGCAGTCTGCCTCACCTTCTATTTTGCTTGTACTTGAATAGCCACCTTCTGCTTCGCGCCATGCGTATATCTTCTCTTGCAATGGCTTTATTGCACATCCTGCGAGCCTTCTTGTGTGGATGCTCCTTTCTTGGCTAGTTGTTTGTTTCTTGAAGAGGAATGTACTGCTGCTTAGTGCTTCACTACCAGCAGCAGCATTGGGTCTCTGGCAACGACGTAGTACTCTGTGGTAGTTATTGTATATACGAGCTTCACCCATAAATAATTCGATGTATCCCTTGGCATCTTCAAATTCAGCTACAGGCTATAGCTGGGCTGCAAGGATCTCGTTCCAGGTGTCGGGCATGTCCGGAAGGCACCATTGCAAGCAATCCTGAACACCAGGAGTGGCCTTGATGCTGTACCGCGAAATATGCCCTTCGTCCCTCAGTCGCGACAGGGCAGTGACGTCTAGGAGCCTGACCTTGGTGCCCCTCACGGCACCCTCGGCGTCAGCATCCTCCAAACAGTCGAGATGGACACCGCTCCCTCCCTTAGCCAGAGGGCTGGTGTTGTCGTAGCTGCCTCCGGTGTCCTAGTCCCCGTTGAAGAAGTACCAAGGCGATATCGACCTGTAGAACACCTTCAGCTTGGGGTGGCAGGGGAGCTACGCGTCCACCCACCTGACGCTGTGGACGGTAAAGTTCTTGGCCTTCCAAATGATGGCGGTGTTCCTGTCGCTGTTTGGCGCTCCACCGAGATACATCTCCCACCTGTTCGCCCTCAGCTTCCCCCGGTTCCAGTGGTGGGCGGTGTTGAGGACCAGGACGTGGAGCCTATGGAGGTTGCTCTTCAGAAAAGCAGGCGGGCGATCCAGGCACATGGCATAACTGGTCGCTTGGTCTGATGGGTTCAGGGGCTCCAAATCCCAGAGCGTTGATGACCAATGGTATAGAATTGTTGTGTTGGTGCTCGAGAACCGGTAGGCCCAGCCGTCTGGCCTTTTTGCACCTGGCACTAACACAAAGCCATACTCTGCACCAACATCTTCTACATCCAGCCTCTCCTTTCCACCAGTGACCATACACATCATCAATTGAAACATCTGCCTCCCTTGAGAATCGCCCACATTCACGATGGTTTTATCCTACATTCTGAAACATATTCGGATTAGTGTTTTTGTGTTGTGCTGACTCAAAGATTTAGCCCAACAGCGCGGCATACACCATCTCTAAATTCATCAGAGGTTGGCTATGTAGTATGTACCTTCTCAAGAACTGGGAGGCCTCAAACTCTGGCATCTCACAAGCTTCAGGCTGCCATTTGAATTTTTCAGACGCGAAATCTTTTCGCTGGGTTAGTCTGCAGGACCAACTCTCTGAAAGCCACTGCTTACAACCAAACCCTGAGTATAGTGGTCTACGATTGTCAGAAACCCACTTCCCATTCCTGTACTCACATTCTATAGGACAGAAAAGCAAACATAACATACAGATTAAAGCAAGATAACCTATGCGCCAGCTAATGCACAAGTAAACTGAACAGGAAATAATCTTCTGGATTTTGTGCAAAGGCATTATGAGAAATATGTCAATGGAGAAAACAAGCACATTTGTATGCTCGCATAAGAAATAAATTCATGGTTTCTCTAGCAGCCACAAAGATGAGTATACATTTCTTATTTGGGAGCAGGGCGGAGGCACTCCTTTTCTTCTTGACCGGCGGCGGCATGGACTGGGCAGCGGCTTCCGGGTCTCTGTCGTTGGGCACGGCGGCGACGGACCCCGGTCCGACCATGCTGTCCTTCACAGGCCTGTCCTCCTCCGCCGCCGACGCCGAGGTGTGGCTCCAGGATTTCGTCGTGGGTCGCGTGGAAGCGGAGGCGACGGCCGCAAGCATCACGCACGGACAGGGGCAGGCGATAGCACAGGATGCAGACACCCACGTCCAGCGATGCTGGGGCATCACGAGTAGGTGGGGGCACCGTGGCGTGTGTTACGGGGATGGGGCGGGCGTAGGGGTGGGCATCGCGAGGACAGGTGCGGGAGCAGGCGAGGGCACGCAAATCATGAGAGCAGAGCCATGGTGAAGCCGGTGGTGGACGCCTAATTTGCTCTCTTATAGAGTAGTAAAGATTTTGCAGGATCACCTATTCACCCCCCTCTAGGTGCTCTCAGAGACAGCAAAGCAAATGAGGTGGCATAAGGAAGGGATCGTCAGGGTCAAGATCTAAATGTCATGGTGCATTCCTCAGATGGCGAGGCCTAGCAGGCACTCAACCGTTTTCATCCTGAATTTGCAGGAGACCCTAGGAGTGTTTGTCTTGGTTTGTCGACGGACGGATTCACTCCTTGTGACGGAACCTCCCAAGTCATTAGGCCCACCTACAGTTGTCCTTGTCCAACAGACATCAGACAACCCTGTAGATGTTCCTAAATTACTTGACAAGTTCGGTATCTTCTTTCTTACCTTTCCACGAACGTTTCACCCATCTTGCAGACATTACAGAACATCAGAGATATAGAAATGCGGAAGCGATTACATAAACTTACATTTATTTAGAAAGTAAGATCAAGTTACTTATTACAGACCAGAGTTATAAAACGAGTGCTGAGTAGTATTATTACAATACCAAGGGAGGCAAAAACTCCTCCCAAAAGTTTTTCCACAAAAGTTTTTATGGAGGACCATGTCCTCCCGCAGCTTCACTCTTGTTTTTCTTCATGTGGAACCACCTTGGTACAAAAGCAACAAAAATTTGCTGCTTCCTCACCTAAAAACAACGGAGGAATAAACCCTGAGTATGGAATTACTCAGCAAGTCTTACCCGACTAAAGAAAAGACTCTCAAGGGTATGCTGGTTATAAGGGAGTCAAGGTAAGGTATCTCAAGATCAAAGACTCTGTTTTGCATAAATGCTTACTAAAAGTGGATCCTTAAAAATCCAGTTTTATTGTCAAGTTAGGTAAACTTACCTATATCTAGAGTTCTTGCTAACCTAGTTCAATCACTTGTCCTGCACTAGCCAGTTTCTCACCAATCCCTTCATCTTTAGTGGAATTCTACGTATAGGTCAGTGACCAAGTCTTCATAACCGTGAAGGTACGGCGATCCGAATTGATTATACTCAGCTGAGGATCTCCAATCACACGACATATGTAGCACTTAACCCTTGCATATGTCAACCCGCCACCGGGGTTCTTAAGACCAGATCAGGTTCACGCAAACTGAGAGCACAGATACACCACCGTCCAGCCTCTTGCTACGGAGGGTACACGCTACTCTCGCCACCGCTCCACGCCCATTTCGTGTTATCTTATTCTGGCCTTAGTCTGCCCGAGGCAAGGCTTACCCATGACGAGGCATGTGACCAGTTAAAGGGTCCTCGGTCATCAGGCCTACATCGACACGGTCCTTAATCGACTCAGACGGAGACACTACACCAAGACTCTCTTCTCGTGCAAGTCACCCGCCCGGTCTCAGCTTAATCATTTACCCAAAAACTTGGTACCTGGTAGAGGTACATCTTTTGCGATGTTGAATCCATCACGACCATGATGGACTCACCATCAAGTTTTATTTTCAAAAACATCCCCTCCCACTTTGCCAATCATCTTTTGTAAAACAAAACCTTTTGTTTTTGCTAAGCATGGTAAAATCTTTTGTAAAACAGGGTATCAAGGAAAGTAATCAAGGTCAAGGAAGGTAATGCAGGAATTGTTTAGCAATCAACTCCTATTACTTAATGCAACAAGCAAGTGAGAAAGATTTTAAAAACATCAAGGGAGGTGGCAAATGCACCGGGGCTTGACTTCGTTAGTAGGTGAGTCAGGCTCGGGCCCGCAGATGTCAAAGTAGAGACAAGTCCCTGCCTGAGATTCCAAAGGTGGTGGTGTCTTCTCTTCAGTCACTTCGGTCTCTTCTTCGTTTTCTAAACATAACCATATATATGTATATAAGAATGAATGCCATGTAATGCTCATGAGAGTGCAAAGGTAATAAGAATTTATTATCTAAGGTCTTGAATACAATTTTCCTTCACAGAACTCCGAGAACTTAGGGTTTCCGGAGTCAGTAAAGGAGTTCAAAGGGCAGGGGTGGGGGTTTTGGGTTCTAAGTATCAAACAAGGTCCAAATCAAACCAAACTCTACCCAAGGCTTCTAAATAATGTTTAGAGCTCATATAAAGAATTTGGGCATTTTTGGAATTACCATTTGTTTTCTAAAAATCCAGAACTAATGTTTTAAACTATTTTAAATGCCTCAAAATTCCTGATTTAATATAAAAATCATGAAATTATTTTTATTAAATACTATGGAAAATAAGAAGTCTAGGAAATTTGGTTTGACAATTTTAGGATTTTTTTACAATTTTCTGTAAATTTCTAAAGTTCCACTGAAAAAGAAAAAGAAAAAGATTAAACAGTATTGGGCTGGCTTCAGCCCAGGCGGCCCAAATCCACGCGGAACCGCGCACGCGTCCGCGCCCGCGCGGGCGTCTTTACAGAAAGGGCCTTGGGGTTTTTGCTAACTGAAAACAAGTTCTTTCACTGTATCACTGTGTCACTGACGGTTTACACATAAACCCTCTGGTTTCTAATTCTTCACCGCGCTGAGTCCACGACGGCGTCGAGCGCGGCCGAGGTCCAGCGAGCTCCTGGACTGGCCGAATAGGGCAACGACTAGGGTTCCCAAGCGACGGACACAGAATTGAACCCATCCCAAACCTTTCCCCAACCTAATTTCACTAATGACCAACTAGTTAGCCCTGGCCATGGTGACCGAGAGTGTTGTGGACGGAAGAAGGTGTTCCCGGTGATCTAAGGCTACTCCGTGCAAATTGATGGTTTGGCAAGTATCACAGAGTTATGAGAAGGCTCAAACGAGGGAGAGAGGAGGATGAACTGACCGGAACGGGGCTGACCGCGGTGAGATTGGTTTCGCGGTGTCGGAAACCCGAATTGGGGAGAAACCAAAATTCAAGCTCCCAGTTGCACGATTACTAGCAATTCTCGGTGGCGAGGTGGGTGATGACCTTGCGGGGCTGGTGGGGGCTTCAATTTATAGAGCTCAACGACGGTGGCCGGGAATTTTAACGGGGACGCGCGGAGGTCGGAAAGGGCAGGGAGTTACTGGTGCGCATGAACCCGTGTCTAACGTCGTGGCGACCTCACCAGCGACGATGGGACGGCCACAAAGAGTCACGGCGACGCGGTGGAAAGGCAGAGCCACGCGGCACAAGGCCGAGAGGCGGCGGTTCACCGGTGAGCCAATCTACTCCAGCCGCAAAGCAGAAGAGTGCGGCGGTGAGTCACCGGAGTGACCTCCAGCTCACCGACGGCGAGGATCCCTAACCCCGCGACGTTATCCATCCACCCAGAGTGTGAATCCTGGCGCCGGTGACACGAATCATGGCGAGACTCATCAGCGGTGAGATCTTTTGGTCTGATCCCAGCTAGGTACTGTACCATGGCGATCGCCATTCAGTCGACCTGACAGAGCATCATGGAGCTCCATTTTCTCCCAGATTCATATGGCAACATGATCAACACTCTGCAGCAACATTGTAGAGCAATATACCATCTACAACATTGCCATATTGTGCTGCCACAAAAAGCCATTGGATCATACTTGAAATTGGGCTTGAAGTTCATATCAGTCCACTGTCAGTCTGATTTCAGACTTTAAGTAGTCTGACAGCCTAACTTTGGGCTTAATTATCTCTAAATTATTCTTAACAACTGAGCTCACATCCTTAAGCAAAATTGTTCTCCTTTGTTTGCTCTACAACTTTGATGTGGTGCCCTAGGGCAAAACCCTATAATTTGAAAGTTACAAAGCTCAAAAGTTGAGCAAAAACTCTGAAATTCAGACTTAGGCTATATAGGACTTAAGAGGTGATTTTTGCAAATAGACCAAAAACTTAGGGTTTAACTTGCAAATTCACATATCTATGAACCAAAGGACTTAATATGCCTTAACATTGTAGTTTTTACACTTTAGTCCAAATGTGCACTATTTTTGCACATAGACCCCTAGGGTTTGGACTTAGGGTTTTCCAGGGTTCAAATGGGGTTTTTGGTATCTCAGGGGTATAAATGTGATTCAAGTTCATTCTTGGGATCATTTTATGACTATTCCCCTAAAACTTTTAGGTTTTCTCAATTTGGGTTAGGTTTTACCGCCTTTAATCCCTATTTAGGTTTAAGTTCCCTAACCAGGGTTCTACTTGCAAAATGTTATAACATTACAACTTGTTTGAAATTTTTACCTAGTAAATGCACTCTAGGTGTGTCAAACATATGCAATGCCAATGTTTATGATGCCATGCTCAAGTTTTAGTTGTAGTAACACCAGGGGTGTTACATCCTTCCCCCCATAAAAGAATCTCGTCCCGAGATTAAAAGTCCTAGGGTAAGTAATGGAAAAGGAAATGTGTCACATTCTTATTTCCTTATTTCTGGTACAAGGCAGGGGTGGTGTGGGGCTTACTCTTTTATTACAACAACTATATACACTTTACAAATTACATGAGGCTAAAAAGCCTGGGAAATCTTATCTAAGAAGTCTTGAGTTTCCCATGTAGCCTCCTCTTCAGAATGTTGGTTCCACTGTATCTTATAGAACTTGAGAGTTTTTCTTCGGGTAACCCTGTCCTTTTCATCCAATACTCGAATAGGGTGCTCAAAATATGTCAAGTCCGGTTCAAGGACAACATCTATTACTTCAATGGTTCGATCGGGAACCCGAAGACATTTCTTCAATTGGGACACGTGGAACACATTATGTACAGCAGACAAAGTTTCAGGGAGCTAAAGTCGATATGCCACTGGTCCACATTGCTCAAGTATAGGGAATGGACCAATGTACCTGGGTGCAAGCTTCCCTTTAACCCCGAAACGCGATACGCCCTTCATTGGTGAAACTTTCAGGTAGACATAATCTCCCACGAGAAAGTATAAGGGTTGTCGTCGTTGGTCTGTATAACTCTTTTGACGAGCTTGGGCTTTCTTCATATTATGAATCATTTTCTGAACCTTTTCTTCGGCCTCTTTCACCATATCAGGCCTAAAGAAGTACCTTTCTCCAGGTTCAGACCAATTTAGCGGAGTACGACATCGTCGTCCATATAAAGCTTCGAAAGGTGCCATCTTGATACTTTCTTGATAGCTATTATTATATGAAAACTCCGCTAAAGGCAAACATTCATCCCATTTTTGTGAGAAGTCCAGAACACATGCCTGCAGCATATCTTCAAGTATTTGATTGACCCTCTCAGTCTGCCCACTTGTTTGAGGATGATAGGCCAAACTGTGGAGCAGTTTAGTACCCAGGGATTTATGAAGTTCTTCCCAGAATTTGGATACGAATTGAGGTCCACAATCCGACACTATAGTCTTTGGAACCCCGTGCAAACTGAGAATGCGAGCAATGTATAATTCCGCATAGGTACGAACCGGGTAAGATGTCTTGACTGGTAGAAAGTGAGCAGCTTTTGTGAGCCGATCAACAATAACCCAGATAGAGTCATACCCCTTTGCGGTTCTGGGCAATCCCACAATAAAGTCCATACTAATGTCTTCCCATTTCCATGTTGGTATTGGTAGGGACTGTAATGGACCGGCAGCTTTCAAGTGTATGGCCTTGACACGTCTGCAGGTGTCACATCTAGCCACATAGCGTGCAATCTCGATCTTCATCTTCATCCACCAATAATGTTGTTTCAGATCTTGGTACATCTTAGTGCTTCCGGGATGAATAGAATAGCGACTAAGATGTGCTTCATCAAGAATTTGCTGGCGGACCTCTTCATTCTTCGGCACCACTATGCGGTTATTAAACCGTACAATGCCTTGATCATCTTCTTTGAAACATTTGGCCTTTCCAGCCCTTATCTTCTCACGAATGTGTTTCATACCCTCATTATCCCTTTGAGCATCAATTATCCTTTGCAAGAGGACTGACTCAAGCTTTAGCTGACTTAAGGTTCCTTGTTGGACCATTCTCAGGTTTAGCTTCTCCATCTCCTGACATAATGTATTGTCAGAGGTCTTCACCGTAAGACAGTGACAGGAAACCTTACGGCTAAGTGCATCTGCCACTACATTGGCTTTGCCTGGGTGATAATGAATTTCCAGTTCATAATCCTTAATAAGCTCAAGCCATCGCCTTTGTCTCATGTTCAACTCTGACTGGGTGAAGATATACTTCAAGCTTTTATGATCTGTATAAATGTGACAGATATTACCCAGCAGATAATGACGCCAAATCTTCAGGGCATGAACCACAGCAGCTAGCTCCAGATCATGAGTTGGATAATGCTCCTCATGTCGGCGCAACTACCTTGAAGCATACGCAATTACTCGGCCTTCTTGCATTAACACACAGCCGAGACCACTGCCTGATGCATCACAATACACATCAAAGGGCTTAGTGATATCCGGCTGAGCCAATACCGGAGCAGTGGTTAATAATGTCTTCAATTGTTCAAAAGCTTCATTACACTTGGAAGACCAATTGAATTTAATATCATTCTTCAATAAACTTGTGATTGGCTTCACAAGCTTAGAAAAATCTGGTATAAATCGGCGGTAATATCCAGCCAGTCCAAGGAAACTTCGGACTTGATGAACAGTGGTCGGGGGTTTCCACTCCAAAATGTCCTTGACTTTGCTGGGATCTACCGCAATCCCCCTGGCAGATAGAATGTTGTAATACCCACTTTGTAAGAAAAGTCTAAAAAGAGAAATTTTATTCCTTTATGTATATGGTTGTTATTTATATTCACTATTTCATATGAACACCACATTTAACAAACAAATAAATAACTAAAGATACCCAAAAACAAACTATGCATCATGCTGAGATTTCATTTTTGTGTGCATTTTGTGACAATATAAAGATAATGTGATAAGAAAAATAATAAAAATCCCTAAGTGGAACCTTAGAATTTTTAAAAAAAAATAAGAATCCTAGAATTTAGAAAGGAAAAGCAAAACAAATAGTATTTAAATAAACATAAGGAAATAAAAATATATATTTCTACATTAAGGTTGAATTTGTATGATGGGCTCAAGGGAGAAACTCATATTCAAAATTCAAATTTGGTTCAAAATAATTAGGAATAAAATAAAACAGAAAATAAAACATAAAAGAAAAAGAAAAGGGATGAAGGCTTACCTGGGCCGGCTCTACTTCTTTTGGCCCATCTCGCTCACGCTCCGCACAGCCCGGTCACTCACTCCACACGCGCTTGGTGCCCTGACGCAGCGATGCGGGCCATGCGTCAGTCGGCGTTAACCAGGGACTGGGGCGACGACCTCGCTGCCGTGTGGGCCCAAGTTGTCAGCCTCCAACCAAACGTGCACTTATCTTTTTCTCTGAGTCGTTGACGCATGGGGCCATGCTGTCAATTCGTTCTTCCTCAACAGACTCCGCGGCACTGCATGCGTGGGTTGACTGATATCCAAGGCTTCGCGCAAATCTCGACATGCCGCATCGATCGGAAGGTGGATGACACCCACGGCATGCACGGATCCGCTGAACGACTCGGCTCACGTCTATATAGGATAGGAAGGCTCCTAGGCTGCGCAGTACTCTCTATTCCCTTCCCTCACCATACCTCAACAGCCGAGTTCTTCCAGAGAAAGAGAGAGAGAGAGAGCAGGGAGCACAAGACCTCGGCGCCGCGTGTCTTTCATCGCCACCGACGGCCTGCGCATCCGCAGCGGTGTTGCCTCGGTCGGAGTTCCAGATGTGGCGGCAAACTATGTGGGAGATCGGGAATTTGTAGCCAGATTTGGGCGCCACCGCGGTGTCTGCCGCTCGCTGTGGCTGATGCTTTGGCGCTTCTAGAACCATGGTGAGTAACCTCTCCACTACATCACACTATTGTCCTCTGCGTATTACTGCTTCCGAATGGGAGTTTGAAACACGGGGGCCAAGACTGGGGAAGCTTCCCAGCTATGGCGCCACCGCGCCAGGGTTCTAGCGCCGCCGTGTTTCTGCGCTAGCGTGTCGGGAGGAAGGAGATCATGTCCTGGCCATTGGATCTACTGCGTGCGGTCTGGATCTGTGGAAGGGATACCGTTTCACCTCGCTGCATCCGTGGCCGTCGATTGCTAAGTGAACGGATCGGGCGAGATCTCGTCCGGGTGATGTCTGGGCCGTTGATTAGAATCGAACGGATAGGATTCGACCACGCGTATCCCTTCGCGACTTTATCCGGTGACGGTTAGATCGGAATCCTACGGCTACGAAGGAGTTCAGGTGCATAATGTGTGTGGCCCAATCCGTGCCGCCTGCCGTTGATCCAACAGTCCAGATTACATCCAGAAAACCCCTTCGTTTGTTTAAATCTGAGCCTTCCATCTCTGATCCAGCGGCCAGTATTTCACCGTACCCCTTCGGTCGCCCATTTTATATAAGAGCCCTCGGGAAATAAGAGAATCAACCCGCCGTCCTATTACACTGTTCCCTGTGTCTTAGAAATTTTACGCCGAACCCCCTGTGTTTCGGTTTAAATGAGGCCCAGTCCAGAACATAATAAAATCAGGGAAATTGAATTATAAAAGGATTTTTAATAGGAAAATAATTGCTAGAACTTTATAAATTCATAGAAAATTCATACTAACTCCAAATTAATCCATTCCAGTTCCTAAAATTTTGTAATTTAATTCTCTATCACCTAGAACCTCTGTTATGTCATGAAAAACAGTAAGAAATTTATTTATCACTTAATCCTATTTAAAACACATAAAACCTTTGAAAATGCATAACTTAAAATCTATAACTCAGAAAATTATGATTCCAGTTCCTAAGTTTTTATTTTAATATGTAGAATATCTCTGTGTATTTTGTTTACATGCTTGGTGTAATGTTAATTTTTCCCCTGCATATTGTGCTTGTTTGTATTGTGGCGAGTAGAAGAGCCCGTTGCTGAGGATCCTGGTGAGCAGCTGGTTGAAGTAGCTGAGCAGGAGCTCATTGAAGGCAAGTTGTGCCCTTGACCACTTTTTACCCAATAATGTTCTTTAATATCACATACTCATGCATAGGTTAATTTTGATGGGACCCATTAGGTCACCCTAGATTTGTTTATCTCATTACCTTGTTTACCCCTGAATCACTTGGGTAGTTTGCTATTGCTTTATATGGTTTTGGGATAATCATTTATTACCTCTATGTTCCAATTCTTGTTGTTATTCTGTTTATGTTCATATTGTTATCATTAATGTTAATTGGAACATAGAGCTTAACTTGAGAACCACGTGCCACCACAAGGGTGGAATGGGACGCCCTTGGCTGACTAATTAGGAAAGCTAGTGGAAGACTACCTTACCCGAAAGGGGCAAGGGCAGTAGGGGAGAGGTCAGTGCGGGGAGGTCCCTGGTTGATTTTGCTGCGATGGCTATCAGCCAGGAACCCTTTACTGGATCTTCCCATAAACTGTAGCGGGTTTTCGGAAGCTAGTGGAACTTTGTAAAGGCCTCGTAGTGGATCCCTAGCCATTCACCTTGGTAGTGTCTAAGGGCCTAGCTAACCCTGGCTACATGGGAAACACGACTTGTGGGTAAAGGGTACAACCTCTGCAGAGTGTAAAACTGGTATACTAGCCGAGCTCGCGGTCATGAGCAGCTCAGGACTCTCCGATGATTAAATTATGGAACCTAAACTCAATTTGTCATTTGCATTTGCATGGGTTTATTATTAATTTTGTTCTATTATTTTATTATGGTTTGGTATTTACTTACACTTAGTAACTGCTAATAAAAGTTTGACCAACTATTTAAAAGCAATGCTCAGCTTTAACCCCTATCATTGATCAGCCTTACACTTCATGAACTCCCACCTTTCTGAGTTCATGTCACATTATTCCCCACAACTTGTTGAGCGATGAACATATGTGAGCTCACCCTTGCTGTCTCACACCCCCCCCACAGGAGAAGAACAGGTGGTTTCAAGTGGAGTCAAGTATCGAGGAGTTTGATCTGATCTAGGTGGCGTTTCTCAGTTGACATCGGCGCCGACGATCCTTAGTTCGTGTTATATTTATCTTTTATTTTTGTAAGTCTTCCGCTATGTAATAAATACTCTGATTATTGTGACATTTATCTCTATACACTCTGTTATTATATATGTTGTCTTCTTTGGCGCATGTATGAGATGCACCCGGCTTTGTCCCTTAAAACCGGGTGTTACAGAAGTGGTATCAGAGGAAATGTTGACTGTAGGACGAAACCTAGATAGAAATGGACAAAACCCTTACCTGCTTATCTCATTCTGATTCATTCTATACTTACCTTACTCTGATTCTCTCTATACTTATCTTGATCAAGTCTCACCTTCTACTGTTCTACTCTGATCATTCTTATCTTTTCTACTCTAAGACAAGATGGATTTCACACCTTGGAATCCCTACCCCTATGACATTTCTAAGAGATAGGGAACCTAAGACAAAATTAAAACTATTTTCTCTATTAAAAATGTTGGTTGATTGTTCTGATGATCAATGCTTGATTTGCTTCTTTGGTTGATTGCAACATTATAGTTGGGCATCTTAGCATGTACCACCATAAGGTATTGTGTTAGCTTTAGTGGATAACACACTAATCTACTTAGCTAATAAATCAACCGTAGTAACATTCCTCATAATGACTCGCCTTGTCTACAATTCTTTCTTTCTTACCCTGTATTTCTAATCCAGATGGACTACCCCTATACTGTTAAAAGAAAGCAGTATAGACGTGATCCTTGGTACGTCATGGTTTAGAAAGGCAAAGGCAGTTTATACACTGCGCTAAGGGAACCGTAGAACTCACCAGTTCCAAAGGAGAAAGATTTGAAGTGGGAACTGCAGTAACTACTGCCACTAGATATGGAAGTTGAGTTGGTCATTAATCTCTTACCTAAGACTGCCCCTATTTCTAAACGGCCATACATGATGTCCATAGAAGAGCTAAAGGAACTTAAGAAACAATTAACGGAATTACAAGAGGATGGATACATTCGTCTGAATTCTTCACCTTGGAGAGCACCAGTTTTGTTGGTAAAGAAGAAAGATGGATTGCAAGGGATGTGCGTGGATTAAAGGTCCCTTAATGATGTCACTGTGAAGAACAAGTTTCGGTTGCCCCGCATTAAGGATTTATTTAATCGGATGAGAGGAGCCAGGGTACTCTCGAAGATCGACCTCCGATCGGGATACCATCAGATGAAGATTGGACCATCAGATATTCCTAAGACGGCTTTCTCGACTCGATATGGATTGTATGAGTTCATCGTTATGTCGTTTGGATTAACTAATGCACCAGCTTATTTTATGGATTTGATGAATAAGATGTTTTTGGAGTATTTGGACAGATTCGTCGTGGTGTTCATCGACGATATTCTTATCTAATCTAAGAATGAGAGTGACCATAAAGAACATCTAAGGTTGGTGCTACAGAAGTTACGAGATAATCAACTCTACGCTAAGTACAGCAAATGCGAGTTTTGGATTGGCGAGGTGCCTTTTCTTGGACATATCATTTCTAATGGAGGGATATCAGTGGATCCTGCTAAAGTCAAGGAGATAGTGGTGTGGAGCATACCCACTACGGTTACGGAGGACCGAAGTTTCTTGGGACTTGCAGGATATTATTGGAGATTCATTGAAGGATTTTCTAAGATTGCTAAGTCTATGACCTCGCTTTTAGGGAAAGGAAAAGAAATTTAAGTGGAACTAAGTGCCAAGTATATATGGATCATAAGAGTTTGAAGTATATACACTCAGAAGGATCTCAACCTTAGGCAACGCCGTTGGTTGGAGCTTATTAAGGATTACGATTTGGAAATTCACTATCACCCGGGCAAGGAAAATTTGGTTACCGATGCCTTGAGTCGAAAGGAGCGTGTTCATTCAGCTGTTGTTGCCCAGCTACCTCATGAGAGTATTGAGGATTTCAGGAGACTTAACCTGGGGATAGTTACTCACACTAAAGGAGTTACTATTGATGTGGAACCTACTTTGGAGCAAGAGATCCGCAAAGGACAAAATGGTGATGCTAAGATACAAGAGATTAAGGATCTGATTACTTAAGATTGAGTTCCGGAATTCACGGAAGATGAGCAAGGCAACGTATGCTTCAAGGACAAGAGATGTGTTCCGGAGATTGAAAGCCTTCGTGAGACTATATCAAAGGAAGCCCATGACTTGGATTATTCTATTCATCCTGGTAGTACCAAGATGTATCAGGATTTAAAGCAGAAGTGCTGGTGATATGGATTGGAGAGAGATATGGCTGCACATGTGGTTATGAGCGATGTGTGCCAAAGAGTTAAGGCTGAACACGAGAGGCCAGCTAGAATATTATACCCACTGAAGATACCCGAGTGGAAGTGGGAAAAGATTGGTATGGACTTCATGACTGGATTGCCTCGCACCTCGAAAGGATATGATTCTATATGGGTTATTGTGGATAGACTGACCAAAGTGGCTCATTTCATTCCGATCAAGACTACTTATAAGGGACCCCAATTGGCTAAGTTATACATGTCTCGGATTGAGTCCCTACACGGTGTACCGAAGTGGATCATTTTGGAAAGAGGATCACAGTTTACCTCCATATTTTGGAAAAGTTTTCATGAGAATATGGTTACGAAGTTGAATTTTAGTTCGGCCTGCCATCGTTAGACTGATGAACAGACTAAAAGGGCTAATCAAGTATTGGAAGACATGTTGAGAGTTTGTGCCCTTCAGCATGGTAGTAGTTGGGACAAGAGCCTACCTTATGCTGAATAGTTACCAGGCCAGTCTGAAGATGTCCCCGTTCGAGATTCTGTACGACAGGAAATGCAGGACTCCTCTATTTTGGACTAGACTAGAGGAAGGCAGTTCTTTGGACCTGGACTTATTCAAGAGGCAGAAGAACAAGTTCGTATAATTCGAAAAAATTTGAGAGTGGCTCAAACCAGGCAAAAGAGCTACGCTGATAATAGAAGAAGACCACTGGAATTCAAGGAAAGAAATCATGTGTACTTCAAGGTGTCACCACTTCGTGGAATGAGGAGATTTAAAGTCAAGGGCAAATTGTCCCCTCGCTTCATTGGACTATTCTGAGTTTTTAGGCGAGTTGGAGAGATAGCCTATCAACTCGAGTTACCTGACAATCTATCTGATGTACATAATGTCTCCGTGTCCCTGAGGAACAATTACCAATGGATGAGCTCAGTGCTCGGGGTGATTTGACTTACACGGAGTATCCTGTCAAGATTCTAAATACATTGACTCGTGTCACAAGAAATAAGGTGATAAAGGTGTGCCAAGCACAATGGAGTCATCATGGAGAAGATGAAGCTACATGGAAAGAGAAGAAGAGCTTCGCATAGATTTTTCCCTTTTTCCCTCGTTCTTCCTAATCTCGAGGGCGAGATTATTTTTAAGGGGGGTAGGATTTGTAATACCCACTTTGTAAGAAAAGTCTAAAAAGAGAAATTTTATTCCTTTATGTATATGGTTGTTATTTATATTCACTATTTCATATGAACACCACATTTAACAAACAAATAAATAACTAAAGATACCCAAAAACAAACTATGCATCATGCTGAGATTTCATTTTTGTGTGCATTTTGTGACAATATAAAGATAATGTGATAAGAAAAATAATAAAAATCCCTAAGTGGAACCTTAGAATTTTTTAAAAAAAATAAGAATCCTAGAATTTAGAAAGGAAAAGCAAAACAAATAGTATTTAAATAAACATAAGGAAATAAAAATATATAATTCTACATTAAGGTTGAATTTGTATGATGGGCTCAAGGGAGAAACTCATATTCAAAATTCAAATTTGGTTCAAAATAATTAGGAATAAAATAAAACAGAAAATAAAACATAAAAGAAAAAGAAAAGGGATGAAGGCTTACCTGGGCCGGCTCTACTTCTTTTGGCCCATCTCGCTCACGCTCCGCACAGCCCGGTCACTCACTCCACACGCGCTTGGTGCCCTGACGCAGCGATGCGGGCCATGCGTCAGTCGGCGTTAACCAGGGACTGGGGCGACGACCTCGCTGCCGTGTGGGCCCAAGTTGTCAGCCTCCAACCAAACGTGCACTTATCTTTTTCTCTGAGTCGTTGACGCATGGGGCCATGCTGTCAATTCGTTCTTCCTCAACAGACTCCGCGGCACTGCTTGCGTGGGTTGACTGATATCCAAGGCTTCGCGCAAATCTCGACATGCCGCATCGATCGGAAGGTGGATGACACCCACGGCATGCACGGATCCGCTGAACGACTCGGCTCACGTCTATATAGGATAGGAAGGCTCCTAGGCTGCGCAGTACTCTCTATTCCCTTCCCTCACCATACCTCAACAGCCGAGTTCTTCCAGAGAAAGAGAGAGAGAGAGAGCAAGGAGCACAAGACCTCGGCGCCGCGTGTCTTTCATCGCCACCGACGGCCTGCGCATCCGCAGCGGTGTTGCCTCGGTCGGAGTTCCAGATGTGGCGGCAAACTATGTGGGAGATCGGGAATTTGTAGCCGGATTTGGGCGCCACCGCGGTGTCTGCCGCTCGCTGTGGCTGATGCTTTGGCGCTTCTAGAACCATGGTGAGTAACCTCTCCACTACATCACACTATTGTCCTCTGCGTATTACTGCTTCCGAATGGGAGTTTGAAACACGGGGGCCAAGACTGGGGAAGCTTCCCAGCTATGGCGCCACCGCGCCAGGGTTCTAGCGCCGCCGTGTTTCTGCGCTAGCGTGTCGGGAGGAAGGAGATCATGTCCTGGCCATTGGATCTACTGCGTGCGGTCTGGATCTGTGGAAGGGATACCGTTTCACCTCGCTGCATCCGTGGCCGTCGATTGCTAAGTGAACGGGGCGAGATCTCGTCCGGGTGATGTCTGGGCCGTTGATTAGAATCGAACGGATAGGATTCGACCACGCGTATCCCTTCGCGACTTTATCCGGTGACGGTTAGATCGGAATCCTACGGCTACGAAGGAGTTCAGGTGCATAATGTGTGTGGCCCAATCCGTGCCGCCTGCCGTTGATCCAACAGTCCAGATTACATCCAGAAAACCCCTTCGTTTGTTTAAATCTGAGCCTTCCATCTCTGATCCAGCGGCCAGTATTTCACCGTACCCCTTCGGTCGCCCATTTTATATAAGAGCCCTCGGGAAATAAGAGAATCAACCCGCCGTCCTATTACACTGTTCCCTGTGTCTTAGAAATTTTACGCCGAACCCCCTGTGTTTCGGTTTAAATGAGGCCCAGTCCAGAACATAATAAAATCAGGGAAATTGAATTATAAAAGGATTTTTAATAGGAAAATAATTGCTAGAACTTTATAAATTCATAGAAAATTCATACTAACTCCAAATTAATCCATTCCAGTTCCTAAAATTTTGTAATTTAATTCTCTATCACCTAGAACCTCTGTTATGTCATGAAAAACAGTAAGAAATTTATTTATCACTTAATCCTATTTAAAACACATAAAACCTTTGAAAATGCATAACTTAAAATCTATAACTCAGAAAATTATGATTCCAGTTCCTAAGTTTTTATTTTAATATGTAGAATATCTCTGTGTATTTTGTTTACATGCTTGGTGTAATGTTAATTTTTCCCCTGCATATTGTGCTTGTTTGTATTGTGGCGAGTAGAAGAGCCCGTTGCTGAGGATCCTGGTGAGCAGCTGGTTGAAGTAGCTGAGCAGGAGCTCATTGAAGGCAAGTTGTGCCCTTGACCACTTTTTACCCAATAATGTTCTTTAATATCACATACTCATGCATAGGTTAATTTTGATGGGACCCATTAGGTCACCCTAGATTTGTTTATCTCATTACCTTGTTTACCCCTGAATCACTTGGGTAGTTTGCTATTGCTTTATATGGTTTTGGGATAATCATTTATTACCTCTATGTTCCAATTCTTGTTGTTATTCTGTTTATGTTCATATTGTTATCATTAATGTTAATTGGAACATAGAGCTTAACTTGAGAACCACGTGCCACCACAAGGGTGGAATGGGACGCCCTTGGCTGACTAATTAGGAAAGCTAGTGGAAGACTACCTTACCCGAAAGGGGCAAGGGCAGTAGGGGAGAGGTCAGTGCGGGGAGGTCCCTGGTTGATTTTGCTGCGATGGCTATCAGCCAGGAACCCTTTACTGGATCTTCCCATAAACTGTAGCGGGTTTTCGGAAGCTAGTGGAACTTTGTAAAGGCCTCGTAGTGGATCCCTAGCCATTCACCTTGGTAGTGTCTAAGGGCCTAGCTAACCCTGGCGACATGGGAAACACGACTTGTGGGTAAAGGGTACAACCTCTGCAGAGTGTAAAACTGGTATACTAGCCGAGCTCGCGGTCATGAGCAGCTCAGGACTCTCCGATGATTAAATTATGGAACCTAAACTCAATTTGTCATTTGCATTTGCATGGGTTTATTATTAATTTTGTTCTATTATTTTATTATGGTTTGGTATTTACTTACACTTAGTAACTGCTAATAAAAGTTTGACCAACTATTTAAAAGCAATGCTCAGCTTTAACCCCTATCATTGATCAGCCTTACACTTCATGAACTCCCACCTTTCTGAGTTCATGTCACATTATTCCCCACAACTTGTTGAGCGATGAACATATGTGAGCTCACCCTTGCTGTCTCACACCCCCCCCCACAGGAGAAGAACAGGTGGTTTCAAGTGGAGTCAAGTATCGAGGAGTTTGATCTGATCTAGGTGGCGTTTCTCAGTTGACATCGGCGCCGACGATCCTTAGTTCGTGTTATATTTATCTTTTATTTTTGTAAGTCTTCCGCTATGTAATAAATACTCTGATTATTGTGACATTTATCTCTATACACTCTGTTATTATATATGTTGTCTTCTTTGGCGCATGTATGAGATGCACCCGGCTTTGTCCCTTAAAACCGGGTGTTACAAATGTGTCCCAAAAACTGAATTTCCTCCAGCCAAAACGCACATTTGCTGAACTTGGCATATAACTAATGTTCTCTCAAGCGCGTTAACACGATCCGTAAATGTTGGGCATGCTCCTCTTCATTCTTGGAATATATTAAAATATCGTCTATGAAGACCAGCACAAACTTGTCCAACTCGGGCATGAACACCGAGTTCATCAAATACATGAAGTGGGCAGGAGCATTTGTCAATCCAAAAGACATTACCAGGTATTCGAATAATCCATACCGCGTAGTGAATGCGGTTTTTGGTATATCCTCGGGCCGAATATGGATCTGATGATAGCCCGATCTGAGATCAATCTTGGAGAATACCCTCGCCCCGGTCAGTTGATCAAATAAAATGTCAATCCTCGGAAGAGGGTACTTGTTCTTGATAGTGACCTCATTCAGGGGTCGATAATCCACACACATCCGTAAAGTTTGATCCTTCTTCTTGACGAATATGGCTGGACAACCCCATGGTGACGAGCTTGGCCGGATGAATCCTTTCTCAAGTAGATCTTGTAATTGAATCTTCAATTCTGCCAACTCATTTGGAGGCATTCGGTACGATCTTCGAGATACGGGAGCCGTACCGGGCTTCAACTCAATTACAAACTCTACATCCCTTTCAGGTGGCAATCCAGGCAAATCTTCTAGAAAGACATCGGGAAACTCGCATACTACCGGAATATTCTTGATTTCCGGTATAATGGCTTCATAAACTCTGCCAGTAGCTTTGGTTGGAATGGGGATAGGTAATAGAATTTCCTCTTGATTATAACTCAACCTGATAGTTCTTTGATCAGTGTTGAGGGTTGCTTTATGTTTGGCCAACCAATTCATGCCCAAAATGACGTCTATGTCTTGGCCTTTCAGAACGATCATATTGGTAGGAAAGTCCCGTCCGGCCAATGTTACGGGCACTTGATAGGCCACTTCTCTAGTAAAGATTTGTCCCCTAGGTGAGTGAATTTTAAACCCTTCTTTTGATTCATAGCATGAAATGCAATGTTGCTCCACAAATTTCTTGCTGATGAATGTATGCGAAGCACCAGAATCAAAGAGAATGACTGCGGGATGATTGAACACAAGGAACGTACCCATCATGACTCGTTCACCATCCGGCGTAGTGGCCACTTGCGTATAATATATGCGTCCTGTCTTCTTCGTATTTTTGCTCGAAGTATTTCCCTTGACTTGAGATGAATTCCCAGATCCTTGCTGATTATTTGACTGGTTCTGCTTTGGATAAGGGCAATCTTTGATGAAATGCCCAGATTTTCCACAATTGAAACACCCAGTCGATGAACTGGGAAGAGCAGGGAATCGAGTGCCTGGGGCACCCGACTGACTTGGGGCAGTGGGGGCATTATTGGGACGAATAAATATTGGTTGCTTAAAAGGGAAGGAGGGTGGACGAGAGAAAGAGCGATTCTGGTTGGAAGGCTGGATAACAAACTGTTGCCTTTTCACCGGGCCCTGACTAGGCCTGTCACCTCCAAATCCCTTGGATTTTCCAGCGCCTGCATACTTCGCTTCTACTACCAATGCTGTACTGATAGCTCTTCCATAAGTAAGATCTATGCAGGTTGCCATCTTTCTTTGCAGTCGATCATTTAATCCTCTCATAAAACAATTCTTCTCCTTCAGGTCGGTGTTCACTTGATCGATTGCATACCACGACAGATGATTGAACTTATTGAGATACTGATTAACAGTATCCCCTCCTTGCTTCAGCTTCATAAATTCTTCTTGCTTCATGTGAAGAACACCTTCTGGTATATAATGTTCGCGGAAGGCCACCTTGAATTCTTCCCATGTTATCTGGTGATTGGCCGGTTGAACGGCCACGAAATTTCCCCACCAGGTGCTAGCAGGGCCGCGCAGTTGCTGGGCTGCAAATAAGGGCTTCTGGGTTTCCGAACATCGCAGAATTCCGAACTTTTGCTCAATGACACGAATCCACTCATCTGCCTCTAACGGGTCTTCAGCTTTGACAAACAGGGGTGGACGTGTCTCTGAGAAGTCCAAGTAAGAGGTTTCACGGGGGCCCTGTTGATAACCCCGCCTGCCTTGTTGTTGAAACTGTTGACCCGCCATCTCTCTCAGAAAACGGGTATTATCCGCAGTTGCATTTACCAAGGCGGCAATTGCCTCGGCAAGTGTGGGAGGGACAGGAGGTGGATTTGGGGTAGATTCCCTCCCACTGGAGGTTCCAGCTGCATCCTGTGATCGGGTCTTGGACGGCATCTGTGGCAACAAACATTTGGAAACAAATATAATATGCCAAAGACAAAACCATCCAATTTACATTACCAAAAAGAGTAATGTTACAGACTCGATTTTATACAACAGGAGTACAGTACACATTATACAATAGTACAACCTATTATACAATACACTACTTCTATTTCTACTACTACACCGTTATTCCTGCTTTTGGTTGCACCTGGCAGCCTCGTCGTCAGGTGTGGGAGACCATTCATCGACCAGCCTCATAGAAGGAGGGGGCCTAAAAAGGTCCAACTCACCACCAAGCGCTTCTCCCGCAACATGCGAGGGTCCGGCTTCCGACCCGACAGGATCCGTAGGTGCACTGGGATGTAGTTGTGAATACAGTACATGGACTTCCTCATGTAGGGTATTGCAATACGCCTGCAGGTTGTCAATAGCAGAGCTAAGTTCTTCGACTCGGGCTCGAGCCTTTGCTTCCTTAGCCCAAGCAACTAAACGAGACTAAACTGCCCAGTCGAGCGCTAAATCTCGATCAGCAAGCTGATCCTGCAGACGGCGGATGTGACTTCTTAATTCATTTATTCTGTCGCCATCCGCAACCCATATGCTGGTCCTGCGTTGCAGTTCCGTTTGAAGCTGATTCACTCGGGCTTCAAGATCCCCGATTGGATCATTGCTCCCGCTGCTGCTATCCTCATGCCGTGAGGCAAGTTGGTGATGAGGTACACTGATTGGTCCAGTATGCTTTCACGCAGTCTTCCTTGTGCGCGGCGGCATTTTTCTAAGAGGAAAACTGAAAGGGAATTAGGCTTACACCTAGTTCCTAAATAATTTTGGTGGTTGAATTGCCCAACACAAATGTTGGACTAACTAGTTTGCTCTAGTGCACAAGTTATACAGGTGCAAAAGGTTCACACTTAGCCAATAAAAAGACAAGTGTTGGATTCAACAAAGGAGCAACGAGGCAACCGAGGGCACCTCTGGCTGGAGGCACCGGACTGTCCGGTGTGCACCGGACAGTGTCCGGTGCGACCAGAGGACTCCAACTCAAACTCTTCGCCCTCGGGATTTCTCGGAAGCCGGCGCGCTATAATTCACCGGACTGTCCGGTGTGCACCGGACATGTCCGGTGCTCCAAGGAAGCGCGGTCTCCGGAACTCGCCAGCCTCGGGTTCGCGCGGCAGCCGCTCCGCTAAAATTCACCGGACTGTCCGGTGTGCACCGGACTGTCCGGTGTACCAGCGGGGCAACGGCTACTTCGGCGCCAACGGTCGACTCTGACAATAAAAGTACACGCGGCAGAGGCAGAGCAGAGGATCAGAGAGGCACCGGACTGTCCGGTGTGCACCGGACTGTCCGGTGCCGCATGAGGACAAAGCCTCCAACGGTCGACCAGCTCCAACCCCAACGGCTATTTGGTGACGTGGCTGTCGCACCGGACATGTCCGGTGTGCACCGGACTGTCCGGTGCACCATACGACAGACAGCCTTCACCAACGGCTAGTTTTTGTTTGGTGGCTATAAATACCACCCCAACCGGCCACTTCAAGGTGTGGGAGCCCAAGCAACATTCCAAGTCATCTAGTTGACACACTCAAGCCCTCCCAACCACATATATTCATTGATCCATCCTATACACAAGATTTAGACCACTACAACCAACACAAGTGCCACAAAAGAGAGAGCAAGCAAAAGAGAGCTACTCATTTGAGTTTAGCACTAGTGCCTTGTGAGATTCGTCGAGAGATAGTGTGTGCTTCATCTTTGTGTTCATTTGCGCGTGGAGTTTTGACTCCCATTGAACTTCCTCCAAAGTTTTGGAGGCTTGTAAAAGCTAGCAAGAGACACCAAAGATTGTGGTGGTCCTTGTGGGATCGAGAGTGATCCTTGAAAAGAAGAAGAGCTCACCGATCCTTGTGTGATCGGGGGAGAGAGGGAAAGGGTTGAAAAAGACCCGTCCTTAAGTGGACTCCTCAACGGGGACTAGGCCTTCGAGGGCCGAACCTCGGTAAAACAAATCACCCGTGTCCACTGTGTTTACTGCTTGTGATTTGTTTACTTTCCCTTGTACTAAGTTTTCTTGCACCTTTATTTGCTAAAATCATTTGGTGTTGCTTCGAGTTAAAATCCCATTTAGTAAAGCAACTCTTTGCAAGAAAGAACTTGTCCTAGTGCTCTTCTCATCTAAAGCTCCTTGCTTTGTTATACTATAACTTACTAGTTGTATTGACTTATCACTTCCGCATTACTTTGCAATACTCCTTTCAAGCAAGAACTTAGTTTCTATTCTCCGATATTTGTATATCTTGTTCTAACCACTAATCAAGGGATCTAGTTGGGGGATAAAGTTTTAATTTTCAGGTTTCGCCTATTCACCCCCCCTCTAGGCGACTTTCAATTGGTATCAGAGCTAGGCACTTCATCTTGAGTCTAACAACTCGAAGTGATGGCTCGAAGAAGATCCCAAAAGAACAAGAAGACTCCTCCATCGAACGCAACTCAAAAGGAGGTAACTCTTGAAATATTATTTGATGATTGTTCTAATTATGACTCATGGTCTACTAGTGTGATAAATGCTTTTAGAACCATAGATCCACGATTAGAACAAATTATAGACAAGAGTATTTTTTCCTCTAATTTCAATGGAAAAATTAATTCCGAGGAGGATCAAAGATGTTATCGCTTAAACTATCTAGCTTTTGACATCTTAACTAATTCTATTAGTAGAGAAGATTATCATGCCTTCATATCAAACTATGACGAATCTTTCTATGATGCGCATGATATTTGGACTAGAATTAAAAACAAATTTGATGAGTCCAAACATGATAGTTCATTTGATGCTTCTACTTCCTTTAGTCTCTGTGATACTAACCCTTGCAAGGAAGAAGAAGAAAATGAACGATGGAGACCAAACGATGAATCCACCTCTCCAAAAGGTTTGTCTTCCCATTTCGATTCCCACATGTGTTGTGTGGCTAATGCAAATGATAGCGGAAGCGCAAACGAGGATGAGGAGGAAGAAAGAAGCTTTGTGCAACTCTACGCTCGCCTAAGCCAAGAAGATAAGGCGGTCATGCTCAAACTTCTAGAAAGAGCGAGAGAGCAAAGCGAAGCTCGTCAAAGGCTAGAAGAAGTTCTCTCCATGAAAATGCTACACTTTGACGAGTTGACTAAAGAACATGAGGAGCTAAAGTGCTCTCATGTTGATTTGGTCCAAAGGTATGAAACTGTTTCAATTGAGCATGATAACGCTTTACATTGTATCGCTCAATTAGTAAATAGGAATACCTTGCTTAAGGACCAAGTAGAAAAGCTAAAAGTTGAAAATCTAGCTTTTCAAGATAAATATGATATGCTTCTATGTTCTCATGAAAAGTTTATGGATGATCATATCATATTAAACATTGCTCATGAGGTTGTGATAGAAAACTTAAAATCCCAACAACCTCACTCGTGCACATGTATTCAAATTGATACTATATTACCATGTGCTAATGCTTGTTGTTTGTCGACAAGCAAATCTTCCTTTGAGTTAGAATTTGCAGGAACAAATGATGATACATATCAAAAGCTCAAAGAAGAAAATGAGAGGCTAAAGAAGAACTTGACTCAACTAAAAGGGAAATGCATTGCCCAACCTTCTCAAGATAACCGTGATCACATGGTGAATAAGCTTGAGACGGGAACAACCGTGGCATGCACTACATCCCTTGAAGAAAATGTCAAGGATTTGAGGATTGCCAAGAGGAAGAAACAAAAGATGAAATTCAACACCTCCTCCAAAAGCCTCAACCACGCCTCCACAAAAGGTAACATCCAAGGTAATGATCAAGCCACACTTCACATTAAAAGGTGTAGTGAATGCTTTGAAGAGGGGCACTTGATTAGGTCATGTCCCTACATTAGAAATGGCTTGATTATTAACAAGGATGATAGACTTTGTTTTAAATGCTCCAAGAAGGGACACTTGCTTAGATCATGTCCCCATTTAAAACAAAAAGGCATAGGGTTAGAAAAGAAAATATTCACTAACCATGTAGCAAGCAAGAAACAAGGAAGGAAGAAATCTTCAAGAGTTGAAGATCGCCTATGCTACATATGCCGAAAGAAGGGACATCAATGCAAGGATTGTCCCATAGGTAAATCTTCCACTCCTAGCTTGTCAATTACTTCTCATGTAACTAGGCAACCCGAAATTGCAACTTGTGCTAGAAAGGTAATGAGTTTACCTAATGCTAACACAAAGGACTTTTGGGTTCCTAGATCTTTGTTGACTAACCGTGATGGACCCATCAAGCGATGGGTACCAAAATATACTTGACAAGCTTTGTAGGGGAAGGAGATGATATGAAGCTTTGGGGTGCTTGAGAGAATTCAACTCTTATCAACTCAAGCTATCAATCTTCAATGATCTATATACATGATTGAACCAAGGTTATTTTTCAAATTCCTATGTCTTAAACTCATATCATCTCGAGAAAGATATTATATGTTGTAGGAAGTGAAGAGATATCATATACGAAAAATTCAAGACCTACAACATGGAGGAAAGTCAAAGGATGGTAACTTCTATGTTTTTAAAGTGCAAGTATTTTAGAATATCATTTCTTATGTGTCTTGTGTAGTCACATTGAAGCACTTCAAATGTCTTTAATTTGATATTACCATTCTTTGAAGAATTTCCTCTCATATGGTAGATTGCACATTCATCATTTCCATATTATGGCAATCTACATGCTCTAATCTGTTGCAAGTATATCATGGCATATTCTTTCTCTAATTATCTTGTTATTGCCATGATTCTAGATATAGAGAGATATTTCATGTTCTTAAAAGAATAAGGTGTCATGTAAGGAATTCAAATCCTTAGGACACTTGTAAAAGGAAAACTCTCTCTATAACTAGAATAGTGAGACTATTAATTTTATTTAAGTAACCCAAAGTAGTCTCACTTGTAGAGAATAAGTTTCTCTTTGGAAGCATGTAATCTAACATAAAAAGAAAAAATCAATCCAATAATTTATGATGTGCTTCTACTTGCTTAAATTGGATTTGATTCTTTCACATTTATCGCTTTCCATGTCATTAATTAGATTTATTCTCATAATCTTAAAAGATTATTTATGCTTGTTTTATAAGTTAAAATTGAGCATAACATCATCTATGGATAATCTAGTTCATGCTATGAAGTTTCCATGTTTTAGTAATCTAGCTTTTCATTCCTTATCCAAAAATGGAAACTAGTGCTTGTGTTGCTACTAACATTTCTCTTGAGTTCAATTATGAAAATCTACGAGAAAGAAAGAGCACAAGCCTCATAGGTTGATCTTCACCCAAAGGAAGAAAGGTAAAAGCAAAGGTATGGGAACTCATCTTCTTAATTAAGTTTGGTTCCCATCTCAATGAGTATATAATCTAAATTATCATATTCTACCCTTGTGAGGAATAGATTCTTTATTGGACCTAAATCAACTAAGTATGCATTCCATATCATTTTTATAAATGTGTTTGTCCATTAGAATCTAATTCATGCCTTTGCTATATCCATTCTCATATTGATGCGCTTCTAAGTCATGATAATAAAGTTCAATTTGAAGAAGTAAATTCCTATGAGTAATCAAATTGTTAAATAGTGCATGTTCCTCCTTTCAAGTATAAGTGCACTAATGTTAGGGATTTTACTTCATGTCTATGTGACTCATGGATGATGAATTATGCTTATTTCCTATTTAAAAGAAATCATCCATCACTATATACTCCCTTGTGTTACTAACATTCCTCTTGAGTATTTTCAATAAGTTTGAAAGGAAAAAGAAGCCACTGCAAAGGGAGGACTCTCAAATGAAAGAGGAGAACATCAAGAACAACACCACCTACTTCTACGAAACAATCAATGGTGTGGTTGTGAGTATTCTAAATCCTTTCATATTGAGAATACTAGGCTCAAGTTGTTTATTACAAATTTAATGAGCCTTGATCAAGATGTATAATGCTTCTCTCTATTTGTCTTTAAAGTAAATGCATCCATTCAAGTCATTCAAATACTTGATGCATATCTTTAGGGGGAGCCTTTTATCTTGATTATGTTGAGACTATTGCTTTATCTCAGTAATTTCATATAGTCTCTTGCATGAGAATAAGTTTCTCATGAAGTATGCTACTATTTTTAAATTCTTGTCTTTCACTCTAAAGTAGCATACTTGCTGGATTCTCCTATTCTAAGCTTAATTGGTAATCTAATGTGTATGTTGTTCTTTTGATCACATCTATTATTTGTTTGATCATTGAATAACTTCAATCAACAATCATATTTCTTAGTGCCGTATATTCTATCAATCGATATCTCTCTTGATATGCACTAAGTTAAAAGGAGAATTCATGATACTTTTATGCAACTTGTGATCCATTTGATATATGCTAACTGTAACTTGAAAAGATCACTAGTTGTAGAACTCTCTCGTGCAAAATATTTCCATTAAGTGTAGGTCTTAAGCATTTAAGACTAAGGACAAAGCACAATGAAGAGAGCGTCCCTATGAAAAGGTACAAAAAGGTAAAACTATCTCCTTTCATTTAAACTGGTACCTAAATCTTCCTTTTCTATATATTCTTTGCATATCTTGTATAAAAGGAAGAGAAAGCATGTCCATGCATATCCCTGCTTCATACCTAGTTTAATTTCCCAAAATTCATTCCTGCTTAGTGCATCTCTGGTAAAACTAGATGAAGTACTTTTATTGTCAAAGAGCTTAAAGCTTAACCTTGTAACGAGGATAAGCTGCCTTTGTTTCAAAGGTGGATGGTCCTTAAGTCTCTTTGAAATCTTTAAGGGAAAATGCTTAAATGGTTTACAACATGCTTTCGTAAGTGTATAAATTGTCATGAGCATCACACTTATACTATGACACAATGCACTTCACAAATCTGTATGATATAGATATGTTCTCATTAACCTAATTATGTGCAATTGGCATTTAAGGCCAAAATATGTGTTCCTCACCATGCACATACTTAGGGGGAGCAATCTATGTTATATAGAACTATGATCATGCTTAATTTAATATATCCTCTTGATCATATCTCTTTTATATGTCTATGACTAATGTATGTTCAAGTGTTTTTCAAACCAAGTCATAGGTATATTGAAAGGGAATTGGAGTCTTCGGCGAAGACAAAAGCTTCCACTCCACTCTACTACTCATCCTTCGTCGTCGCTCCGCTTCGCTCACTCCAACTTTGGTATAACCTTCACTCATTTATTCATGACCAAAGGGGGAGAAAGTACTTAAAGGGCCTATATCTCATTCCAAGTATCCGTTTTTGGCGATTCATGCCAAAGGGGGAGAAAGTATTGGCCCAAAGCAAAAGGACCGCACCATCAAACTAATTTTAAAATTGATGATTTTCAATTGGTAAATTTCAAAATTGGTATCTCTTTGTGTTCTAAAGGGGGAGCAAGTAGGAATTTTAATAAAAAAAAACTTAATATCTTAAAACCCTCTTGAACACTAAGAGGAGACTTTATTTGAGGGGGAGTTTTGTTTAGTCAAAGGAAAAGCATTTGGAACAAAGGAAGAAAATTTCAAAACTTGAAAATGCTTTGCAAAATCTTATTCCTTTACCTTTGACTATCTTGCAAAAGGACTTTGAAAAGGATTTACAAAAGAGTTTGCAAAAACAAAACTTGTGGTGCAAGCGTGGTCCAAAATGTTAAAAATAAAGAAAACAATCCATGCACATCATACAAGTATTTATTGGCTCAATTCCAAGCAACCTTTGCACTTACATTATGCAAACTAGTTCAATTATGCACTTCTATATTTGCTTTGGTTTGTGTTGGCATCAATCACCAAAAAGGGGGAGATTGAAAGGGAATTAGGCTTACACCTAGTTCCTAAATAATTTTGGTGGTTGAATTGCCCAACACAAATGTTGGACTAACTAGTTTGCTCTAGTGCACAAGTTATACAGGTGCAAAAGGTTCACACTTAGCCAATAAAAAGACAAGTGTTGGATTCAACAAAGGAGCAACGAGGCAACCGAGGGCACCTCTGGCTGGAGGCACCGGACTGTCCGGTGTGCACCGGACAGTGTCCGGTGCGACCAGAGGACTCCAACTCAAACTCTTCGCCCTCGGGATTTCTCGGAAGCCGGCGCGCTATAATTCACCGGACTGTCCGGTGTGCACCGGACATGTCCGGTGCTCCAAGGAAGCGCGGTCTCCGGAACTCGCCAGCCTCGGGTTCGCGCGGCAGCCGCTCCGCTAAAATTCACCGGACTGTCCGGTGTGCACCGGACTGTCCGGTGTACCAGCGGGGCAACGGCTACTTCGGCGCCAACGGTCGACTCTGACAATAAAAGTACACGCGGCAGAGGCAGAGCAGAGGATCAGAGAGGCACCGGACTGTCCGGTGTGCACCGGACTGTCCGGTGCCGCATGAGGACAAAGCCTCCAACGGTCGACCAGCTCCAACCCCAACGGCTATTTGGTGACGTGGCTGTCGCACCGGACATGTCCGGTGTGCACCGGACTGTCCGGTGCACCATACGACAGACAGCCTTCACCAACGGCTAGTTTTTGTTTGGTGGCTATAAATACCACCCCAACCGGCCACTTCAAGGTGTGGGAGCCCAAGCAACATTCCAAGTCATCTAGTTGACACACTCAAGCCCTCCCAACCACATATATTCATTGATCCATCCTATACACAAGATTTAGACCACTACAACCAACACAAGTGCCACAAAAGAGAGAGCAAGCAAAAGAGAGCTACTCATTTGAGTTTAGCACTAGTGCCTTGTGAGATTCGTCGAGAGATAGTGTGTGCTTCATCTTTGTGTTCATTTGCGCGTGGAGTTTTGACTCCCATTGAACTTCCTCCAAAGTTTTGGAGGCTTGTAAAAGCTAGCAAGAGACACCAAAGATTGTGGTGGTCCTTGTGGGATCGAGAGTGATCCTTGAAAAGAAGAAGAGCTCACCGATCCTTGTGTGATCGGGGGAGAGAGGGAAAGGGTTGAAAAAGACCCGTCCTTAAGTGGACTCCTCAACGGGGACTAGGCCTTCGAGGGCCGAACCTCGGTAAAACAAATCACCCGTGTCCACTGTGTTTACTGCTTGTGATTTGTTTACTTTCCCTTGTACTAAGTTTTCTTGCACCTTTATTTGCTAAAATCATTTGGTGTTGCTTCGAGTTAAAATCCCATTTAGTAAAGCAACTCTTTGCAAGAAAGAACTTGTCCTAGTGCTCTTCTCATCTAAAGCTCCTTGCTTTGTTATACTATAACTTACTAGTTGTATTGACTTATCACTTCCGCATTACTTTGCAATACTCCTTTCAAGCAAGAACTTAGTTTCTATTCTCCGATATTTGTATATCTTGTTCTAACCACTAATCAAGGGATCTAGTTGGGGGATAAAGTTTTAATTTTCAGGTTTCGCCTATTCACCCCCCCTCTAGGCGACTTTCAAAAACTTTATTAGTATAATTCTTAGCATGATGCATGTGTAATTACATAATCAACCTTAGTTGATTCATACCTTCTATACGTTGCACTCTTCCTATCTGGTCTTTCATATAAATTCTTCAGATATAAGGGGTAAGAATGGAAGAAATCTTTTTCTAGATAAGTTTGTAGAAAATCCTTTTGAAGATGCCTCATAATATCTGCAAAGAAGGGCTTCGCTCCGATACCAGCTGTGACAGAACCTCCCAAGTCATTAGGCCCACCTACAGTTGTCCTTGTCCAACAGACATCAGACAACCCTGTAGATGTTCCTAAATTACTTGACAAGTTCGGTATCTTCTTTCTTACCTTTCCAGGAACGTTTCACCCGTCTTGCAGACATTACAGAACATCGGAGATATAGAAATGCGGAAGCGATTACATAAACTTACATTTATTTAGAAAGTAAGATCAAGTTACTTATTACAGACTAGAGTTATAAAACGAGTGCTGAGTAGTATTATTACAATACCAAGGGAGGCAAAAACTCCTCCCAAAAGTTTTTACACAAAAGTTTTTATGGAGGACCATGTCCTCCCGTAGCTTCACTCTTGTTTTTCTTCATGTGGAACCACCTTGGTACAAAAGCAACAAAAATTTGCTGCTTCCTCACCTAAAAACAACGGGGGAATAAACCCTGAGTATGGAATTACTCAGCAAGTCATACCCGACTAAAGAAAAGACTCTCAAGGGTATGCTGGTTATAAGGGAGTCAAGGTAAGGTATCTCAAGATCAAAGACTCTGTTTTGCATAAATGCTTACTAAAAGTGGATCCTTAAAAATCCAGTTTTATTGTCAAGTTAGGTAAACTTACCTATATCTAGAGTTCTTGCTAACCTAGTTCAATCACTTGTCCTGCACTAGCCAGTTTCTCACCAATCCCTTCATCTTTAGTGGAATTCTACGTATAGGTCAGTGACCAAGTCTTCATAACCGCGAAGGTACGGCGATCCGAATCGATTATACTCAGCTGAGGATCTCCAATCACACGACATATGTAGCACTTAACCCTTGCATATGTCAACCCGCCACCGGGGTTCTTAAGACCATATCATGTTCACGTAAACCGAGAGCACAGATACACCACCGTCCAGCCTCTTGCTACGGAGGGTACACGCTACTCTCGCCACCGCTCCACGCCCATTTCGTGTTATCTTATTCTGGCCTTAGTCTGCCCGAGGCAAGGCTTACCCATGACGAGGCATGTGACCAGTTAAAGGGTCCTCGGTCATCAGGCCTACATCGACACAGACCTTAATCGACTCAGATGGAGACACTACACCGAGACTCTCTTCTCGTGCAAGTCACCTGCCCGGTCTTAGCTTAATCATTTACCCAAAAACTTGGTACCAAGCAGAGGTACATCTTTTCCGATGTTGAATCCATCACGGCCATGATGGACTCACCATCAAGTTTTATTTTCAAAAACATCCCCTCCCACTTTGCCAATCATCTTTTGTAAAACAAAACCTTTTGTTTTTGCTAAGCATGGTAAAATCTTTTGTAAAACAGGGTATCAAGGAAAGTAATCAAGGTCAAGGAAGGTAATGCAGGAATTGTTTAGCAATCAACTCCTATTACTTAATGCAGCAAGCAAGTGAGAAAGATTTTAAAAACATCAAGGGAGGTGGCAAATGCACCGAGGCTTGCCTTCGTTAGTAGGTGAGTCAGGCTCGGGCCCGCAGATGTCAAAGTAGAGACAAGTCCTTGCCTGAGATTCCAAAGGTGGTGGTGTCTTCTCTTCAGTCACTTCGATCTCTTCTTCGTTTTCTAAACATAACCATATATATGTATATAAGAATGAATGCTATGTAATGCTCATGAGAGTGCAAAGATAATAATAATTTATTATCTAAGGTCTTGAATACAATTTTCCTTCACGGAACTCTGAGAACTTAGGGTTTCCGGAGTCAGTAAAGGAGTTCAAAGGGCAGGGGTGGGGGTTTTGGGTTCTAAGTATCAAACAAGGTCCAAATCAAACCAAACTCTACCCAAGGCTTCTAAATAATGTGTAGAGCTCATATCAAGAATTTGGGCATTTTTGGAATTACCATTTGTTTTCTAAAAATCCAGAACTAATGTTTTAAACTATTTTAAATGCCTCAAAATTCCTGATTTAATATAAAAATCATGAAATTATTTTTATTAAATACTATGGAAAATAAGAAGTCTAGGAAATTTGGTTTCACAATTTTAGGATTTTTCTACAATTTTCTGTAAATTTCTAAAGTTCCACTGAAAAAGAAAAAGAAAAAGATTAAACAGTATTGGGCTGGTTTCAGCCCAGGCGGCCCAAATCCACGCGGAACCCCGTGCGCATCCGCGCCCGCGCTGGCGTCTTTACAGAAAGGGCCTCGGGGTTTTTGCTAACTAAAAACAAGTTCTTTCACTGTTTCACTATGTCACTGACGGTTTACACATAAACCCTTCGGTTTCTAATTCTTCACCGCGCTAAATCTACGACGGCGTCAAGCGCGGCCGAGGTCCGGTGAGCTCCTGGACCGGCCGAATAGGGCAACGACTAGGGTTCCCGAGCGACGGACACGGAATTGAACCCATCCCAAACCTTTCCCCCAACCTAATTTCACTAGTGACCAACTAGTTAGCCCTGGCCACGGTGACCGAGAGTGTTGTGGACGGAAGAAGGTGTTCCCGGTGATCTAAGGCTACTCCGTGCAAATTGATGGTTCGACAAGTATCACAGAGTTATGAGAAGGCACAAACGAGGGAGAGAGGAGGATGAACTGACCGGAACGGGGCTGACCGCGGTAAGATTGGTTTCGCGGTGGCGGAAACCCGAATTGGGGAGAAACCAAAATTCAAGCTCCCAGATGCACGATTACTAGCGATTCTCGGTGGCGAGGTGGGTGATGACCTTGCGGGGCTGGCGGGGGCTTCAATTTATAGAGCTCAACGACGGTGGCCAGGAATTTTAACGGGGACGCGCGGCGGTCGGAAAGGGCAGGGAGTTACTGATGCGCATGAACCCGTGTCTAACGTCGTGGCGACCTCACCTGCGACGATGGGACGGCCACAGAGAGTCACGGCGATGCGGTGGAAAGGCAGAGCCACGCGGCACAAGGCCGAGAGGCGGCGGTTCATCGGCGAGCCAATCTGCTCCAGCCACAAAGCAGAAGAGTGCGGCGGTGAGTCACCGGAGTGACCTCTAGCCCACCGACGGCGAGGATCCCTAACCCCGCGACGTTATCCATCCACCCCGAGTGTGAATCCTGGCGCCGGTGACACGAATCACGGCGAGACTCATCGACGGTGAGATCTTTTGGTCTGATCCTATCCAGGTACTGTACCATGGCGATCGCCATTCAGTCGACCTGACAGAGCATCATGGAGCTCCATTTTCTCCCAGATTCATATGGCAACATGATCAACACTCTGCAGCAACATTGTAGAGCAATATACCATCTACAACATTGCTATATTGTGCTGTCACAAAAAGCCATTGGATCATACTTGAAATTGGGCTTGAAGTTCATATCAGTCCACTGTCAGTCTGATTTCAGACTTTAAGTAGTCTGACAGCCCAACTTTGGGCTTAATTATCTCTAAATTATTCTTAAAAAATGAGCTCACATCCTTAAGCAAAATTGTTCTCCTTTGTTTGCTCTACAACTTTGATGTGGTGCCCTAGGGCAAAAACCCTATAATTTGAAAGTTACAAAGCTCAAAAGTTGAGCAAAAACTCTGAAATTCAGACTTAGGCTATATAGGACATAAGAGGTGATTTTTGCAAATAGACCCAAAACTTAGGGTTTAACTTGCAAATTCACATATCTGTGAACCAAAGGACTTAATATGCCTTAACATTGTAGTTTTTACACTTTAGTCCAAATGTGCACTATTTTTGCACATAGACCCCTAGGGTTTGGACTTAGGGTTTTCCAGGGTTCAAATGGGGTTTTTGGTATCTCAGGGGTATAAATGTGATTCAAGTTCATTCTTGGGATCATTTTATGACTATTCCCCTAAAACTTTTAGGTTTTCTCAATTTGGGTTAGGTTTTACCCCCTTTAATCCCTATTTAGGGTTAAGTTCCCTATCTAGGGTTCTACTTGCAAAATGTTATAACATTACAACTTGTTTGAAATTTTTACCTAGTAAATGCACTCTAGGTGTGTCAAACACATGCAATGCCAATGTTTATGATGCCATGCTCAAGTTTTAGTTGTAGTAACACAAGGGGTGTTACACTCCTTACTCCAATAATTCCACTTCTTACTAATGTTGGCCAGTTTTTATGATGCCTTACAATCTCCCTCCTAACAAATGCATGAAAGAAGAGGTCATGTTTCTTGCCCTTATTGTTCCAGGTCCGAAGGATCCTGTAACGAAAATTAATGTATTTACGGAACCGTTGATCAAAGAACTAAAAATGTTGTGGTAGGGGGTTGAGGCATATGATAGTCATCTGAAATATCGTTTTATTCTACGCGCAACATATCTATGGTCAATTCATGATCTGCTAGCATATGGCATTTTTTTGGTTGGTGTGTCCACGGCATACTATGTTGTCCGATATGTATGGGTGACTCACAAGCATATAGGTTAGAACATGGTAAGAAGGAAACATTTTTTATGTTCACCGACGCCTCCTCCCCTATAATCATCCTTTTAGAAAGGATACAAAGTCATTTCGAAAAGGCAAGAGGGTTAGAGATGGGCCACCGAAGCGACAAACTGGTGAAAATATCATGAGACAACATCTTGACCTAAAACCGGGCGTAGGAGGTCGATTTCAAGGGTATGGTAAAGAACACAATTGGACGCACATCTCGTTTATCTGGGAGCTACCTTACACCAAGGCATTGTTGTTACCACATAATATAGATTTGATGCACCAAGAACGTAATGTTGCGGAAAGCATCATAAGCATGTGCTTCGACTTCACCGGTCAAACCAAAGATAACATGAATGCAAGAAGATACTTAGCTGAACTTTGTGATCGTCCGCACCTTGAGCTTAGAAAAAATCCAAGTGGATCTAAGAGTCGGCCATGAGCTCCTTATTGTCTGAAACGGCAAGAGCGAGAAGAGATATTTCAATGGTTGAAAAGTTGAGGTTCCTAGATCGCTATGCGGCTAATATAAAACGGGCAGTTAACCTCGACACTAGTAAACTCATTGGGTTGAAGAGTCATGACTATCACATTTTGATTGAAAGACTCGTGCCGGTAATGTTCCGTGGATACTTCGGTCCCGATGTGTGGAAGATATTTGCAGAACTCAGTTATTTTTATAAGCAGATATGTGCTAAGGAAATCTCAAAGAAATTGATGCTGAGGTTTGAGAAGGAAATCGTTGTCCTTGTATGTAAGATGCAAAAAGTATTCCCACCTGGATTTTTTAATTGTATGCAACATTTGGTTGTGCATCTACCTTGGGAAGCGTTGGTAGGAGGACCTGCACAGTTCAGGTGGATGTATAGTCAAGAAAGAGAATTGAAAAAACTCAGAGGAATGGTGCGAAATAAGGCAAGGGTTGAGGGGTGTATTACAGAGGCGTTCGTAGCCAGAGAGAACACATTATTCTCAAGCAAGTATTTTTCATACACAAACAACGTGAATGCGCAAATGACACGGTACCATGTTGTCGAGCAAGCTCCAATGACTGATCTAAGTGCTTTTAAGTGGGACGACAAAGGTGTCGGAGCTTACACATCACATCTTGTGGGAACGATAGAGCGTAACAAGACCTTGCTTTTCTTGTATGTCAATATGCTGGAACTTCATCCTTATTTCCAAATCTTTGATAGCATATATAAACCCAATAAACAACTTACTCAAAAGCAGTTGGATGACCTACGCTTGAAAGGGTTACACGGTGGCTCGTCCTTCATGCAGTGGTTCCATGAGCATGTAATTTCCTCCATGCCTATCTTTTTTTCTAACTTAAGTTCAGATGTTGCATAGTATTTATTTTTATCAGTTCCTCATTTTTGTAGTGTAAGAAACCTGAAGCTAGTGTCTCCAAAGAATTGCTACAAATATCACATGGCCAATTGACCGCAAGAAAATTTGATCGCTGTGATATTAATGGATATTGTTTTCGAACAGCAAAACTAGAAGCGAGTCGTCCATTTCAGAGTGCCGGCTAAGGGTGTCGGTTGGCCGACACTCTTATACTAAGAGCGCCGGCTTATTTCAGTAAGAGCATGGGGTTTTGGCCGACACTCTTTGCCTAGTTTTTTGTAGTGACGTAGTTTCGTTTTAGAGCTAGGTTGAGAACCCAAGTCCTATCATTTCTCATGATAATAATCTCAAGAAATATCATTTGAATAAGATATTTAGTTATTTATAGAAGATTTTGCCTTCCTAGATTTGCCTTCCCTTGCTCTCAAACTGACCCTTATTTTGATTTTCACCTCCACAAGGACGCATGGGGTAGTATCTGTGCTGCTGTTTGCCAGGTGTAGGGCTATCACCGCCATCTCTAGCCAAACATATATATGCGCGTGCAAAACACTGTTTTGCACTGTTATAGATTAGAGTTTGAAATAAGGAATGAAATAGAGGTAGGATATGAAGGTTGCTAGAGATAGCCTAAAGGTATCATATCGTGTATATATAACCGTGTAAAATATTGTATTTTACCGTTTATCACTGTAGACTGTATTATTTTTTACAGTGAAAGATTAAAATATAATAAAAAGATGAGTTAACTGGTGGAGACAACCCAAATCATATAAATTTCATGGGAGGGAATCAGCAACTCTTGAGCACAGGTGAAGGCAATAGAATAGAAAATAATATCTCGAAAATTCTAATAATTAAGATATCTGCACCTCATCGCACCGTTGGGACAGCAGTATGATTCACTCAAAATAAGAAAAACTAACAAGATTAAAAGAAAAATTACTGACATCTCATCGCAACATACATGCAGATGCAGTAAAGCACAAGAACGAAAGGAAAAAGAAATGTGGTCGCTATTGATGATGATGGTGAAGAGCTTCGAAGTTCGAACCGACAATGAGGACGCAGTTTTTCGCGGTTTAGAACGAGCCATGTCCGTGTCATGCCATGCAATCACTAGTCTATTTTGCCGACTAGCTATCTATACGCGCGCGCGCCAAAAGTCAATTGTATTATAACACAATGCACCTGTCAGTTAGATTGGGAATTATTTGATCTTACAGGCATCATTAAGGCATGATGTATTCCATGCACCTATCAGTGGCACATTTGTTTCAGCTTTTTTTACGAGGTTTTCTAAGAATTCGGCCGTGGAAGAACCTGGATGCGGAAAGAATCTGAGTATCGTCTGATTACATGTGGAGGAAGATGAATAAGTCTATAGATTTAGGATCTTGAAAGTGATGGATTCGTACTATCGCGATAACTTGACCGATTCTTTGTTCACGTTGATTTTAGATGATGGTTTTTATCAAAGTGATTATCACAGAAGCGATCTAACAAGTTAAACGTTTGGCAGTCCGCAAAAGATACCATGACCAGAAGCTGACAAGTTATATCGTTTTTACTTCAATTTACCATCATTAACTTATTTTCTTTTTTTTCTAGATTTTACTTGCTTTATAATATTTGGTTGTAAATGGGTTATTGACACGATGACTCTTTAATAAAATATTTGTTTCATAATTATCGCTTATTCTATAACTATAAATTACTTATGATATATTTTAGATTGTGTTGTAATTTTTCCTTTCGTTGTTGCATTAGCAATACCTCAATTTTAACACGTCCTCTACCAGACTGGCTAGAATATCAACTTAGTTCGTGAAAAAATTCAAAAGAACCGATCTAAATAGAGAGCCAAGCTAACCACGAACCGAGCATTTCGTGGGGCCCTAATTCTGTACACGTCCCAGCCAGTTGCTTTGCTTGCGAGGCATGTTAGAATTGCTCTAAGAAAGAAAAAACGTGTACAATGCAAAATGCCTTCTTCGTGAGGCATTGTTTTTGTTTCTTCTAAATACTTGTTCTCTGTTAATATATATATATATATATATATATATATATATATATATATATATATATATATATATATATATATATATATATATATATATATACTTACGGTACGGCTACGTACGGCGCTGTCCATATTATTGATCCCGGAGAAGAATGAAGTGAAAGCAGTATATATATCTATCTAGCTATATATCTACAACTAACGGACATGCACGTACGCATGCAATAATATAAGGTCCCGGCCGATTATTATCACTGCATGTGTACGTATACACAATAATCAGCTGGTCATTGAGGTACTTGAGTATTTGTGTACATGTATACACCACGAGACACGTTATTCGCCGAGTGCAATATATCAGGCATTCAACAAATATACAGTTTGCTGAGTGCCACACTCTATAAAAAGCAAACATTCGGTAAAAAAAATGTTTTATCGAGAGCTGAACACTCGGTTGCGGTATTTGGTAAAAAAAACGTTATATCAGGTATTTGATAGGTGCGTGTAGCGTAGGCACGCCCGGCAGACTTCCTGTAGCTGTAGTAGGAGTTGGTAGGCATGAATTTGTCAAGTACTGGATCAAGTGCATGTGTACTACGATCTGTCGTCGTATTTAAATGAGATCGATATACGCAGACGCTTATACCTAGCTGCTAGCTATATGTGCAGCTGATTATTATGTGTACTACGTGATTTGTTGGGTATACGTCTCGTCTCACCATAAACACAGCTAGCCGTTGGATATGATACATGCATGCATTATACGGTGCGTATATATATATGGTTCATTGCCAGCTGTATCGCGTAGGATCATCGGATCGTCAGCAAGCACATCACACCCACCAGCAGTCACCATGCACACCAGGGCCGGGGAAACAAATTTTAACAAGAAGGCCCAACCTGTTCATCACATATGCACGTTTACGTACGTCGTCGTCCACGCAGTACCACTACCGCGGGTGAGAGTAGTGAGTGAGTGAGAGAAGGAGAAGGGCCTCGGATACGTTAATGTTCCCTTCTTTGTCGAGTGCCAGATCTCGAGTACTCTCGACAAAGATTTTTTTAATTTAAAAATAGTTTTTGTCGAGTGTCCTATATTCGGTACTCGGTAAAGATATTTTTGCCGAGTGTCTACTGACAGGTATTCGGCAAAGTACGTATTTAGGGTTTTTGCTGAGTGTCCCACGGCTGACACTAGGTAAAGAAGTCTTTGCCGAGTGTCACCTTTAGATACTCGACAAAGCATATTTCTATTTTTTTATTTTTCTTACCAAACTTTTTGTGGTATGTTCCTACACTATGTAGACCTACATGTATTATTTTGGCGCAATTATAAAAGTGTTTTCTATAACTATTGGATTCAGTTCGTTTGATGGATTTTTCTTGGATAATTCAGATTTGAACTGCAAGTCACTCAAAACTTGGGAAACCGTGAATGCAAAAATGATATTCATGCTATTTAGCACAAGTTACGACCGATTTCAGGATGGGGCCAAAAACTTCGAGCACCAAACTCACTAAACATGGTCGTGAACTTGCCATCCACATGTTTAAAAATTGTATAAAACACAAACAAAGTCAGAAAATCATGAAATTTGTCCACATGTCATGATATCATATATAGAGGCTATGATAAAAATTTGAGAAAATTTCAAAAAAGTTTTGAGGCCTTATGTGTAGAAACCTAAGAAATCCACACATGAAATCATAGAGTTTCAATGTCGTTCTCTTAGGTTTCTACACATAGCGCGTCACAACTTTCTCGTAACTTTCTCAAAATTTTATCATAGCCTCTATATATGATATCATGACATGTGGACAAGTTTCATGATTTTCTGATTTTGTTTGTGTTTTATACAATTTTTAAACATGTGGATGGCAAGTTCACGACCATATTTAGTGAGCTTGTTGCTCGAAGTTTCCGGCCCCCTCCTGAAATCGGTCGTAACTTGCGCTAAATAGCATGAATATCATTTTTCATGCATTGTTTTCTAAGTTTCGAGTGACTTGCAGTTCAAATCTGAATTATCCAAGAAAAATCCATCAAAGGAACTAAATCTAATAGTTATAGGAAACACTTTTATAATTGTGCCAAAATGGTACATGTAGGTTGAAAGTCGCCTAGAGGGGGGGTGAATAGGACGAAACTGAAATTTACAAAGTTAATCACAACTACAAGCCGGGTTAGCGTTAGAAATATAAGCGAGTCCGAGATAGGGTGAAAAACAAATCGCAAGCAAATAAAGAGTGAGACACAAAGATTTGTTTTACCGAGGTTCGGTTCTTGCAAACCTACTCCCCGTTGAGGTGGTCACAAAGACCGGGTCACTTTCAACCCTTTCCCTCTCTCAAACGGTCACTTAGACCGAGTGAGCTTCTTTTCTCAATCACACGGGACACTAAGTTCCCGCAAGGACCACCACACAATTGGTGTCTCTTGCCTCGGTTATAATTGAGTTTGTCACAAGAAGAATGAGAAAGAAAAGAAGCAATCCAAGCGCACGAGCTCAAATGAACACAAGTGTCACTCTCTCTAGTCACTATTTGATTTGGAGTGATTCCGGACTTGGGAGAGGATTTGATCTCTTTGGTTGTGTCTAGAATTGAATGCTATAGCTCTTGTATGAGGTGTGAATGCTGAAAACTTGGATGCAATGAATGGTGGGGTGGTTGGGGTATTTATAGCCCCAACCACCAAACTAGCCGTTTGGTGGAGGCTGCTGTCGACGGGCGCACCGGATAGTCCGGTGCGCCACTGGACACTGTCCGGTGCGCCAGCCACATCACCCGGCCGTTAGGGTTCGACCGTTGGAGCTCTGACTGGTGGGGCCTCTGGGCTGTCCGGTGGTGCACCGGACAAGTCCTGTAGACTGTCCGGTGCGCCTGCTGCACGTGCTTTGACCTCTACGCGCGCAAGCGCGCATTAAATGCGTTGCAGTCGACCGTTGCGCGCGAAGTAGCCGTTGCTCCGCTGACACACCGGATAGTCCGGTGTGCCACCGGACAGTCCGGTGAATTATAGCGGAGCGGCCTCCCATTTTCCCGAAGGTGAGAAGTTCAGCGTTGAGTTCCCTGGTGCACCGGACAGTCTGGTGCGCCAGACCAGGGTGCCTTTGGGTTGTCTTTAGCTCACTTTGTTTGAACCCATTTCTTGGTCTTTTTATTGGTCTATTGTGAACCTTTGGCACCTGTAAAACTTATATTCTAGAGCAAACTAGTTAGTCCAATTATTTGTGTTGGGCAATTCAACCACCAAAATCAATTCGGAAAAGGTGTAAGCCTATTTCCCTTTCAATCTCCCCCTTTTTGGTGATTGATGCCAACACAAACCAAAGCAAATATAGAGGTTCATATTTGAACTAGTTTGCATAATTGTAAGCGCAAAGGTTGCTTGGAATGAAACCAATAACTATTACTTACTAGATGCGCATGGATGACTTTTCTTCTTATTAACATTTTGGACCATGCTTGCACCACATGTTTTGTTTTGCAAAATGTTTTGGAAATTCTTTTCAAAGTTCTTTTGCAAATAGTCAAAGGTAAATGAATAAGATTTTTGAGAAGCATTTTCAAGTTTTGAAATTTTCTCCCCATGGTTCAAATGCTTTTCTTTTGACTAAACAAAACTCCCCCTTAATGAAATCCTCCTCTTAGTGTTCAAGAGGGTTTTAGATATTAATTTTAAAGAGGGTATACCAATTTGAAATTATACTAAAATAAGATACTAATTGAAAAACTTCTTTTAATACCAATTAAAAACTTCATTTTTTGAAATTGGTGGTGTGCGGTCCTTTTGCTTTGGGCTAATACTCTCTCCCTCTTTGGCATGAATCGCCAAAAACGGATGCTTGAGTGAAATATAAGCCCTTTTAAACTACTCTCTCCCCTTTGGACGGAAGTAAAGGAGTGAAGGTTATACCAAAGTTGGAGAGATGTGTGGAGCGACGGCGAAGGATGAATGATTCGATGGAGCGGAGTGGAAGCCTTGTCTTCGCCGAAGACTCCTTTTCCCTTTCAATCTATGACTTAGCATGAAATGGACTTGAAAGAACACATTAGTCATAGCACATGAAAGAGATGATCAAAGGTATATATATGAGCTATGTGTGCAAAACATCAATAAAAATTCCTAGAATCAAGAATATTTAGCTCATGCCTAAGTTTGGTAAAAGTTTGTTCATCTAATGGCTTGGTAAAGATATCGGCTAATTGTTCTTTGGTGCTAACATATGCAATCTCGATATCCCCCTTTTGTTGGTGATCCCTTAGAAAATGATACCGAATGGCTATGTGTTTAGTGCGGCTATGCTCAACGGGATTATCCGCCATGCGGATTGCACTCTCATTATCACATAGAAGAGGAACTTTGGTTAATTTGTAACCATAGTCCCTAAGGGTTTGCCTCATCCAAAGCAATTGCGCGCAACAATGACCTGCGGCAATATACTCGACTTCGGCGGTTGAAAGAGCCACAGAATTTTGCTTCTTTGAAGCCCAAGACACCAAAGATCTTCCCAAGAACTGGCAAGTCCCTGATGTGCTCTTTCTATTAATTTTGCACCCTGCCCAATCAGCATCGGAATAACCAATTAAATCAAATGTGGATCCCCTGGGGTACCAAAGGCCAAACTTAGGAGTATTAACTAAATATCTCAAGATTCGTTTTACGGCCCTAAGGTGAGCTTCCTTAGGATCGGCTTGGAATCTTGCACACATGCATACGAAAAGCATAATATCTGGTCGTGAAGCACATAAATAGAGTAAAGAACCTGTCATCGATCGGTATACCTTTTGATCTACGGATTTACCTCCCGTGTCGAGGTCGAGATGCTCATTAGTTCCCATGGGTGTCTTGATGGGCTTGGCGTCCTTCATCCCAAACTTGGTTAGAATGTCTTGAATGTACTTCGTTTGGCTAATGAAGGTGCCCTCTTGGAGTTGCTTGACTTGGAATCCTAGAAAATACTTCAACTCCCCCATCATAGACATCTCGAATTTTTGTGTCATAATCCTACTAAACTCTTCATAAGTAGATTCGTTAGTAGACCCAAATATAATATCATCAACGTAAATTTGACATACAAACAAATCATTTGCAAGTGTTTTAGTAAAGAGTGTAGGATCGGCTTTTCCGACTTTGAAGCCATTAGCAATAAGAAAATCTCTTAGGCATTCATACCATGCTCTTGGGGCTTGCTTGAGCCCATAAAGCGCCTTAGAGAGTCTATAAACATGGTTAGGATACTCACTATCTTCAAAGCCGGAAGGTTGCTCAACATAGACCTCTTCCTTGATTGGTCCATTGAGGAAGGCACTTTTCACGTCCATTTGATAAAGCTTGAAGCCATGGTAAGTAGCATAGGCAAGTAAAATGCGAATTGACTCAAGCCTAGCTACGGGTGCATAGGTTTCACCGAAATCCAAACCTTCGACTTGTGAATATCCCTTGGCCACAAGTCAGGCTTTGTTCCTTATCACCACACCATGCTCATCTTGTTTGTTGCGGAAGACCCACTTGGTTCCTACAACATTTTGGTTAGGACGTGGAACTAAATGCCATACCTCATTCCTCGTGAAGTTGTTGAGCTCCTCTTGCATCGCCAACACCCAATCCGAATCTTGGAGTGCTTTTTCTACCCTGTGTGGCTCAATAGAGGAAACAAAGGAGTAATGCTCACAAAAATGTGCAACACGAGATCTAGTGGTTACCCCCTTATGAATGTCGCTGAGGATGGTATTCACGGGGTGATCTCGTTGGATTGCTTGGTGGACTCTTGGGTGTGGCGGCCTTGGAACTTGATCATCCTCCTTGTCTTGATTATTTGCATCTCCCCCTTGATCATTGTCGTCGTCTTGAGGTGACTCATTTTCTTGATCTTCATCTTGAGCCTCATCCTCATCTTGAGTTGGTGGAGATACTTGCATGGAGGAGGATGGTTGATCTTGTGCTTGAATGAGCTCTTCGATTTCCTTAGGACACACATCCCCAATGGACATGTTCCTTAGCGCGGCGCACAGAGCGTCTTCATCATCTAATTCATCAAGATCAACTTGCTCTACTTGAGAGCCGTTAGTCTCATCAAACACAATGTCACAAGAAACTTCAACTAGTCCAGTGGACTTGTTAAAGACTCTATATGCCCTTGTGTTTGAATCATATCCTAGTAAAAAGCCTTCTACAGCCTTAGGAGCAAATTTTGATTTTCTACCTCTTTTAACAAGTATAAAACATTTGCTACCAAAGACTCTAAAATATGAAACATTGGGCTTTTTACCGGTGAGGAGTTTGTAAGATGTCTTCTTGAGGATTCGATGTAGATACAACCGGTTGATGGCGTAGCACGCGGTGTTGACCGCCTCGGCCCGAAACCGATCCGAAGTCTTGTATTCATCAAGCATGGTTCTTGCCATGTCCAATAGAGTTCTATTCTTCCTCTCCACTACACCATTTTGTTGTGGCGTGTAGGGAGAAGAGAACTCATGCTTGATGCCCTCCTCCTCAAGGAAGCCTTCGATTTGCGAATTCTTGAACTCCGTCCCATTATCGCTTCTAATTTTCTTGATCCTCAAGCCTATTTACACTATAGTGGCGGTTCTAAACCTATTTACACTGGCGTTTTTCAGTACCGCCAGTGCTAGGGGTCAATGGAAATCAGCATTTCCACTGGCAGTTATTTTGGAACCGCCAGTGAAAAGTGCATTTTCACTGGCGGTTTTCTTAAGGAACCGCCAGTGAAAAGTGCATTTCCACTGGCGGCTGAATAAAGAAAACCGCCAGTGAAAATGCATTTCCACTGGCGGTTTTAAAAGCAAACCGCCAGTGGAAATGCACTTTTCACTGGCGGTTTTCTTTATTTAGCCGCCAGTGGAAGTTTTCCCGCCTTTTTTCAAAATTTCAAACAATACTGAATTATATATATATTTATTTACACACACACAAACATATATATATATAGATCTATATTGATATTGAAAGCAACATGAAATTAAATTCTATCATACATTTATATACATCAAAGTATTCTGTTTACAACCATATATGCTTCATGCATTCTATACATCATAAGTTTTCACCTAAGCTCTAATAACTATCTCGGCTAAGAGATAATCTACTAATTTCTGTTAGTATTCTAAACTCTGGCAAAGCTAATGTTCTGGAAGCATCGTGATATTTTCCTTCTGCGGGAATGACCTCTTTCAATATGAATGTGCAGAGGTCCTCGACTATGCCATACAATGCAGCTTCGGCCAAGTTCTCCGGGTTTCCTCGTTGAAATTGCTGTAAAGGAATTTTATAAACATCATCTATTTATACTCAATAATAACACATTTGCATCTTTAATGACATAAATACATACTTGACTATTACTAATAATACCTTGTCAGGGTTCATGATGTATCGTCCGTTCACTCTCATGAACTCGCACGCATAGAATCCACATAGGACCGATCCTTGTGGTTGCTTGTGGCACTACATAACGGGAGATTGGTTATTTAGTTGCAACATTGTGTATGATATGTATTCATAAAATCACATACTTACCGGCCAGTGATGATGGATGTCTAGTGGCACGCATTGTTTCGACAGGTCGTACTTTCCACCTCTCATCTTATAGAATCTATAAGCCCTGTGATCTCAAATAGAATCACCATGTTATTCTCAAATTTTAATCGATAAAAGTATGCATGCATAGAAAAGGCTTACAGCTCTAAGATGCTGAGGAATGTTGCATATGTCGAAGGGTCGAAGTTCAAGGAGTCGAGCACCAGCACCTTTCCAACCTTAGGATAAATGAGGAAGCATATCCAGTGGTCCCTGTACGAATCAAATTTGTGATGCATGTGTATTGAAATTATTAATTTTATTTATGCAAAATCACACTTACTTAAAGTTGTACGGGGCCATTATGGCTTCCCTGTCTTGAAATTGAAGCATTGCATGTCCTATGTAGGTGGCGTATCGAGCTTCAAAATCCTTCTTCATATCCTTTATACGCTTCTCAACTTCTTCGTCCGTCTTTCCCTGTATTTCATCGTTGTCTTTCCCGATTCTAAAAGTGTGGCTTTCCTCGGATATAAGTATTGGGTTGAGATACCCAACCCTTTTACTGGCACTAGCATTGGGCTTAGTACCATAAAGGATCTCCTGCTGATCATGTTGCATTCTGCAAGTCACACGTGCATGTCAGATATTGAAATTTTATACAGCTCACTAATAATAACACACATATGTGGAAGTATGAGCGACACTTACAATGCAAACATCGTTACAAGTTGCACGTCGAGTCTCTGAAGGTTCATCATTAACCACATGTCCTCGAATGTAACAACGGCCTTTTGGTCCGAACCAATAAAAGCATGGTCTGGTATATGCACACTGATGGTGTCGATGCCAACCGATGATGCCCGCATGTACCAGTCATGCAACCTTTTAACACCAGCCGGGACCTTTCTTAGTTTCTCAAGAGGTAGCAGAGGTCTGCCCGGCACATATTTTTTAGGCACGTTTTTGTAATCTGCCTTAGTTGGCTTCTTTATCTTTGCGGCCATTGCCTCAGCCTTTTTTGCAGACTCCTCGTGCTTGGCCAAATCAACAGTTTGTGACGTGAGGCTCCGTCCAATCCCTTTCAAAAACCGAGCTGTGCCAGCAGTAGTAGCTTTACTCTTCTTTTTCTGATACAGGGACACCAATTTTGGTATAGGAAGTTTATATTTCTTTGATGGCCTTGGATCCTTTGATGGTTGTGGAGAAGGTGGATCCCTTGATGGTGGCGTAGACAGTGGGTCACCAAGAGGATGGGGAGGAGAAGGTGGTGGAGCCCTGAATGGTGATGCTTGTGGCGGAGACGGTGGGTCAGAAAAAGGATGAGGAGCAGCATGTGAAGTTTGAGGAGGTGATGATGGATGTACAATAGGAACAACAATTTGAGAAGGCGGAGACGGTTGGGCCTGCGACGCCTGCGACGAATTCGACCAATCAAGCAATTCGACATCCCTTCGAGGCCAAAGGATAAAATTCTTGATAGCTTGTCCAAGTTTCTCGATACCTTCGGGCCCAGGGATGTCTAGCATGTCGTCCTCGGATCCTTGGACGACCGTCGTCACTTCTACTTTGCAATAATCATCTGGAATATCGTTTCCATGGAACTTGCGTCCTGGGATCGCAAGGCCTGTGGCTACTTTCTTTGTACGTTTATTGTTAATACCATATCTTATAACCAGTGTGCACGCCACAGGCCTTGTGATGTCATCAACTGGATAATGGTCCTTATTTCCCGTTGAAGCAACAGAGCTTGGTAATGTCGTACAATCTGTGGAAGCCAGCGGTTGAGCTGCTGGAATTATTTGTATCTGTGGAGTGGTCATCTGTTGAACAGACATCGCACTCGCCAACTGTTGCATCAATTCTGGAGGAGGATTCGATAGCATTTGAGACATCATGGCTTTGAACTCTTTCTTCGCCTCCTCCTTAAAATAATCCGCCATCTCTTCCTTGTATCGATCACGTTTCTTGTACAGACCTTCCCACTGTGGTCCGAATCCTTCCTTCCATCCTTCCTTAGACGAGATTCCTCGTACACGGCCAGGATGCTCAGGGTTACCGAGACCAGCCGTTAGGATGTCTCTTTCCCTTTGTGGCTTAAAAGTTCCTTGGCTCTGCTTAGCTGCCATTGTATATATGTTTTTTGCCGCTTCTTCGACAATGGGATCATCAAAAGATACACCGGTCTCGGTTTCCCTTGGTTTTCTAGCACGGAGCCAATTTGCCGCCCTTTCACCAAGTTGCTCGGACAGCGTCGGCAACCCTGCGGCCTTCTTCTCGGCGTCTTCTTGTCTCCATTTAGGAACCTGACGCTTGTAACCACCTGTGCCTAGGTGGTGGCGGTACTTGTTCTTCTTTGATAGTTCCGAATTTGCCTCACTTAGAGATATGAAATCAGGGCTGCTCCTCTGCTCTAGAAATACTGCCCGCTGACCTGCTGAGATTTTATATTTTTTGGTCGGGTCCAGACCTTTCTTTGCAAACTTTGTCTTCATCTCAGACCTACAGTTTCGGAAATTGATTGCAAGCTGCTTCATCGTGTATTCCTTCACGAGTTCTTCTGAACCCCGAGGCAGAACGAACCTCATTAATAGCTTATTCCATATTTGATTCTTGACATCATCTGACACATCTCTCCACTGTCGTATTGTTATGTCAAGATTATCTCTAACTAAAAACCCAAGTGCATTCCGGAACTTAGGTAGTGCCTCTTCTGGAGCTAGGGGCTGACCTTTCGGGCTCACGTCTTAGATTTTGTATGTTTTGTCGGGAAACTTGTTCAGCCCCCTGTCACCTCTTTTTCGATCGCTCTGCTTCCTTTTCCTTGACGTCTCGGTTGTTGTCTTGGTCTGTTCCGGTGCGTCTTGGGTCGGCTCCGGTACGTCTTCGTATCGTGCCACGGCTTCTTCGAGTATCGCACGAAATTCAGACATGACCTCCTATTCATGTAATAAAATGCACAAGAGATCATGCATGTGAAATCAGTAGGGTACACATACGAAGCTAAAGATGCGTACTTTTACCTCAGCTTCTCGTGGATCATAAGTAGGGTCACGTTGCAACTCACGGAGAGCGGCCCTATCTATGCTAGTGGTAGGAAAAGGGTCGCTAGGCGTTTCATATCCTTCACTGCTGGATTGTTCTTGAGCACCACTCTTGTCCATGTGCTCGGGCACTAATCCTTGGTCCTTGATCGGAGAACTCATTGAGCTATATATATACAAATACATAAGCAATAATTAAATATATATTAACACATATTAACGTAAGCAATAATTAAATTCATATTAACAAATACCCTAAACCCTTAACCCTAACCCTAACCCAAAACCCGAACCCTTAACCCTAACCCTAACTATAACCCTTAACTATAACCCTTAACCCTAACCCTTAACTATAACCCTTAACCCTAACCCTTAACCATAACCCTAACCCTAACCCTAACTATAACCCTTAACCCTAACCCTAACCCTAACCCTTAACCCTAACCCTAACCCTTAACCATAACCCTAACCCTAACCCTAAACCCTAACCATATAGTATCGTATAGTCGTATAGTATCGTGTTACGGATATTATCGAGTTACGTATAGAGAGGGAGAGAGGGAGAGAGGGAGAGTCGTATAGGACGGGGAGAGAGGGACAGAGGGAGAGTCACATAGGACGTATAGAGAGGGAGAGAGGGAGAATCGTATGGATATTATCGAGTTACGTATAGAGAGGGAGAGAGGGAGAGTCGTATAGGACGAGGAGAAAGAGAGAGGGAGAGTCGCATAGGACGTATAGAGAGGGAGAGTCGTACGGAAAAATTATCGAGTTCAGATCGAATTCGGATCGGATCGGATACGTATATTATCGAGTTGTGACGGATAAAATTACAATGTATATATTCAACCCGATGATTTTTATCGAGTTTAGCTCTTAATTTTTATGTATATATTCAACTAGATGAACACACACATATATATATATATATATATATATATATATATATATATATATATATATATATATATATATATATATATATTAAACACATACATTTGAACACATATGAACACACATATATATATTGAACACATATATTTGAACACATATAAACATATATATATATATATATATATATATATATATATATATTGAACACATACATTTGAACACATATGAACACACATATGAATAAAAATAAGTATTGTATGAATACTCTCATCTCCTCTCCTCTCTCTCCCTCTCCCTCCTTTCTCTATCTCTCTCCCTCTCCCTCTCTCTATCTCTCTCCTCTCCCTCATCTCTCTCCCTCTCCCTCCCTCTATCTCTCTCCTCTCCCTCTATCTCTCTCCCTCTCTCTATCTCTCTCCTCAACCTCCTCTCTCTCTCTCACCCTCCTCTCCCTCCCTCTATCTCTCTCCCTCTCCCTCTATCTCTCTCCCTCTCTCTATCTCTCTCCTCTCCCTCCTCTCTCTCTCTCACCCTCCTCTCCCTCCCTCTATCTCTCTCCCTCTCCCTCCTCTCTCTTCCCTCTCCCTCTCCTTCCTCTCTCTTCCTCCCTCTCGGCGGCGGCAGCGCGTGCCCTCCTCTCTCTTCCCTCTCCCTCTCCTTCCTCTCTCTTCCTCCCTCTCGGCGGCGCGCGGCGCGTGCCCTAGGAACGCGGCGGCGGCGGCTGCCGGCGCGGTAGACGGCGGCGGTACGGAAGAAGAGGGACAGAGGGAGAAACCTGACGGCGGTGCGGGGGCGCGGGGCGGGAATGGCGGCGTGGGGACGGGCGCGGGGACGATCGCCGGCGAAATCCTCGGGGTCGAAATCCAGCAGCCTGACGGCGTCTTGAATGTGAACTGGCGCCAGGGACTTGTAAATTTTTCGGCTCCCGCGCGCCACCCTTTATATAGGCGCCATTTCTACTGGCGGTTGACAACGAGAACCGCCAGTAGAAATGGCTTCCACAGACTGTAGAAGCCATTTCTACTGGCGGTTGACAACGAGAACCGCCAGTAGAAATATTTTCTACTGGCGGTTCTCTATGAGAACCGCCAGTAGAAATAGTATTTTATTATTATTAACATAGTTTTTTATATATTGTTTTACTTCACTTTTTATATATTATATTAAGTATACTTTTATATATTGTTTAGTATACTTTTACCTCTCTCCATCCCCTCTCTCTCTCCTCTCTCTCCATCCTCTCTCTCCCTCTACCTCTCCTCTCTTTCCTCTCCACTCTCTCTCCCCTCTCCCTCTCCATCCTCTCTCTCCTCTCCACTCTCTCTCCCCTCTCCCTCTCCATCCTCTCTCTCCTCTCCACTCTCTCTCCCCTCTCCCTCTCCATCCTCTCTCTCCATCCCCTCTCTCTCTCCTCTCTCTCCATCCTCTCTCTCTCCTCTCTCTCCATCCTCTCTCTCTCCTCTCTCTCCATCCTCTCTCTCCTCTCCCTCTCCTCTCTCTCCTCTCTCTCCCCCTCTCCTCTCTCTCTATAAAGTCAATAGAAAGTCATGTAAAATTGTAAATGGTAGCCACGAAAATTGAATGAAGACAATTACATGCTTTGGTTTGTCGCTAACAATAATCAATTACATGACAAGTCCTAACAATAATCAATTACATGACAAGTATATAATCTAGGAAGCTATTGTTCTGCCTTGTCCATCGTGGCGTACCCAGGGCAACGAATTGCGTGGGATGCTTCGCTCAACGTTCCTTATCTTGGTTGGATGGTCTATGAAAAGAGACATGTCGTTGAGCTGGTTAAAATTCTCTAAATCAGATACACCATCAACTCCTATAGCTTGTTGTTTTCCAGGAAAAACTACATGCTTCGGTTTGTCGGTGCTTTTCTTCTCATTGTTAGAAATGATCTGTTCAGCATAGAAGACCTGTGCAGCACGATTAGCAAGGATCCATGGGTCATCTTTGTAACCTACCTTACTTAGATCAAGAACTCTGACCCCATAGTTGTCTACCATGACATGTTTGTCTTCAACCCATTGACATCGGAAAACCGAGATCTGAAATGTACCATAGTCTAGTTCCCATATGTCCTCAATAAAGCCAAAATATGTAATAATCTCACCAGTTTCATCATCTATGGCTTCGCATCGAACACCACTGTTTTGTGACATGCTCTTTTTGTCCTTGGACTTGGTACAAAATGTGAATCCACTAATGTCATAGGTTTGCCATGTTGTGACCTGGCGTGATGGTCCAGATGCCAAGCCCTTGATGGTTTGTTCTTCTATTGTTTCTCCACGTGGAATGTCCTTCACCATTAGCCATGTGTTGAACCGCTGCTTATGTTGCTTCATTACCCAATCATCCGTATGCCCAGGATTTTGCTCGCGAAGCTCATTGATGTGTTGTTGGATAAATGGCTCCATTATCGTTAGCTGATGTAGGATGCTCTGATGTGCCTCAAGTACTATATCGTAATCCGGTGGGATGAAAGATTTCCGTCCCATCCTCCCGCTTCCATACAGTCTACCCTCGTGTCGTGACGGAGGCAGACCTATTGCAACCTGGTCTTTTAGGATACTATTGCAGAATGGACCTCCGGACTCAATGGCCTCTTCGGTACAGTACCCCTCTATCATGGATGCCTCGGGACGAGCACGGGTTGATACATAGCCATTCAGTATTGACATGAAACGCTCATACGTCCACATTTCATGCAAGTACATAGGACCCAATGCCTCTATTTGTGGCACCAAGTGCACCACAAGGTGCACCATAATATCAAAGAACGATGGAGGGAAACACATCTCAAACTGTGATATTGTCTCCACTGCGAATTCCTGAAGAGATGCCAACTCATCACGGCCAATTACCTTTTGTGAAATCCTGTTGAAAAAGTAGCACAACCGTGTGATTGCCATCTTTAAAAACAAAGGATTTATAGCCCTGATGGCAATAGGTAGGAATGTAGTCAGCATGACATGGCAATCATGTGAGTTGTAGTTGGTGATTGTCAGGTCTTTCATTGACACAATACTCCGTATGCTAGAGCAGAATCCGGATGGGACTTTCAAATTCTTGAGCCAAACACACATCGCATGTTTCTCATCTACATTGAGATTGTAGCTTGCTGCTGGGAGATGGTACTTCCCATTTTCTTGAAGAACGGGATGTAGTTCCTTTTTTATGCCTAAATCTACCAAGTCCATGCGTGAATTGAGCCCTTCTTTTGTTTTGCCCTTTATGTCTAGCAAGGTGCCCATTATGCTTTCAAACACGTTCTTCTGAACGTGCATACCATCGATCGCATGCCGCACATCTAACTCTTTCCAGTAAGGCAAGTACTCGAAGAAAATAGACTTCTTCTTGAATATAGCCCCCGAAGCTGGTTTGACATCCTTCCTTGTTTTTCCGTCTTTTGTCTTCTTCCCGAAAACAAACTTGATATTCCTGACTATTTCAAAAACTCTATGACCTCTATTGTTACCCGATGGAGTAGTAGAATGTAGTTCACCATTATTGTCGAAGTACTTATCCATCTTTCGCATGCGGTACCTGTGTCCTTCCAATAAAAAGCGTCTGTGCCTCATGTAAACTATCTTCCTAGATGCAGCAAGGGATACGTAAGCAGTTCCATCAATGCATACTGTGCAACCAACCTTTCCCTTAAACTGGCCTGATAATGTGAAGAGAGCAGGGTAATCGTTGATCGTAACAAAAAGAATTGCTCTCAGCGTGAATGAACCTTTACGATACTCATCCAACATTTGAACACCCGTTTCCCACAATATTTTCATATCCTCCATTAAGGGCTCCAAAAATACATCCATGTCAACTCCAGGTTGTGTAGGTCCAGAAATAAGGATGGTTAGCAAAATGTACTTCCGTTTCTGCATCAACCATGGAGGAAGGTTGTATATGGTGAGGATCACCGGCCATGTGCTATGCTTGCTGCTCCTCTCAGCAAATGGGTTTATTCCATCAGTACTCAGTGCGAACCTAACATTTCTCGGTTCATCGGCAAAGTCTCGGTGGTTGTCATTGAAATCTTGCCACTGCTTCCCATCGGCTGGATGTCGAAGCTTCCCATCGTTTTTGTGCTCATCAGAAGCATGCCAGCTCATAAGTCTGGCATCCTCAGGATTAGCGAACAAACACCTCAATCGATCGACGACGGGGAGGTACCACATCACCAAAGCAGGAATCTTTTTGAGCGCATAATAGTCTACTTCTTCTTTTTCTTTGCTCGTGGATTTTGAAGTCTTTTTTTGGGCTTTCTTTCGCTTCTTCCCTTTAGACACGGATGCAACACACTCTTCGTCCTCTCGATAGTCTTTATTCGTCTTGTACCTACTTGCACCGCACTTTGGGCAGCTCTCCAAGTCTTTATAATCATCACCTCGATAAAGGATACAGTGATTTCTACACGCGTGGATCTTCTCCACACCCATAGTGAGCGGACTGATTAGTTTCTTTGCATAGTACGTGTTAGCAGGCACATTGTTCTCCTTTGGAAGCATGTCTGCGATAATACTCAAGAACGCATCGAAGCCAGCATCAGACACACCATATTTAGCTTTTAACATCAACAGCTTTAGCACAGACCGGAGCGTCGTGAACTCTTTGGTACAACCCTTAGACTCGTCGTACAAAGGCTCTTCTGCTGCCTTCTTCAGGGACTCCATACCTTTCATTAAGAACATCGATTGATCTGTATGACGACGCAACATTGCCTCTAGCAACTCTGCATCTTCCTCATCCATAACACTTGGCAGAACATGAGGTCTATCATGTTCATTTCCTCCAGCGTAACCATGATCAGTAACATTTTGCACTACATGTTCGCTCTGTGGAAGAGGTTGGTGTGTCTCGTGAACGAACTGAAATCTGTCGTCGATGTTCTCAGGGTTTCCAGTCGTATAAGGCGAAGAGCTACCCTCTCCATGCTTTGTCCAAATTGTGTAATCCTTCATAAATCCTCGGCATACCAGATGAGATATGATTTGTTCTGTGTCATTAAATACAGCAGCATTTTTGCAGTCCATGCATGGACAATATATGTGTTTTGTCTTTGTTCTCCAAGCATGGTTCGTAGCGACATCAATAAACCTATGGACCTCGGATATGTATGATGGATCTAGCCTTGATAAGTTATACATCCAGGATGTCCTCTCCATCACCACCTGTAAAAAAGTAACATAAAACACATGGTGACACCCTATATCCAAAAATGTGGCTAAAATGTGAAACCCTCTCTCTCTCTCCTCTCTCTCTCTATCCTCTCTCTCTCTCTCTCCTCTCTCTCTCCTCTATCTCTCTCTCTCCTCTATCTCTCTCTCTCCTCTTGCAGTGTTTAAATACTACGTCGTCTCCTGGCTTCGCGTATCTCATCACCATTGGTGTGAAGTTCTTTCACAAGTATCAGATCTGGTAAACATCTTTCCAAGTTCTTTCACAACATGTTCTTTGAAGATGATGCTTGTTTCTTTCACAAAATGTAATATAGACACAATTGATGTAGTAGTGTAGTGGTATAGGTTGACGTATTAAATATTTGTAATAGCACAATGACATCTGTTTGTTTGAGGTAATCAATATTTTACCTCGCGTTCTAGGTGATAAACCATGACCGGGAAAAAGACCACGGCTTCTCTATGGAGGATGAGGAAGAGGCGGGGTTGGAGGATGAGGAAGAGGCGACTGTGACACTATCCATGGAGAAGGACGTGTTGGAGTGCGACATCTGATGCCTACCCTTCCAGTCCGAAGTTTTCATGGCAAGTCAGATTACCATGCATGTATATATACAGTACATATTGATCGGTAGACTCCAGCATGATGCTCTGCTCTGTGTAAAATCAGTGCAAGAACGGGCATTCTGGATGTGCAAAGTGCTGCATTCGCACGGACGGTAAGTGCTGCACCTGCACCGAGCGCATTGGCAACAATAGCTCTCTCTCCCTCTCCCTCTCCTCTCTAGAAAGTCGTGTAAAATTACATGCTTCGGTTTGTCGCTAACAAAATGTAATATAGACACAATTGATGTAGTAGTGTAGTGGTATAGGTTGACGTATTAAATATTTGTAATAGCACAATGACATCTGTTTGTTTGAGGTAATCAATATTTTACCTCGCGTTCTAGGTGATAAACCATGACCGGGAAAAAGACCACGGCTTCTCTATGGAGGATGAGGAAGAGGCGGGGTTGGAGGATGAGGAAGAGGCGACTGTGACACTATCCATGGAGAAGGACGTGTTGGAGTGCGACATCTGCTGCCTACCCTTCCAGTCCGAAGTTTTCATGGCAAGTCAGATTACCATGCATGTATATATACAGTACATATTGATCGGTAGACTCCAGCATGATGCTCTGCTCTGTGTAAAATCAGTGCAAGAACGGGCATTCTGGATGTGCAAAGTGCTGCATTCGCACGGACGGTAAGTGCTGCACCTGCTCCGAGCGCATTGGCAACAATAGCTCTCTCTCCCTCTCCCTCTCCTCTCTAGAAAGTCGTGTAAAATTACATGCTTCGGTTTGTCGCTAACAAAATGTAGTTAGACTACTTTATCTCTTCCAATAAAAGTAGTTAGACTACTTTATCTCTAACACATGGTGAAACCCTATATCCAAAATGTGGCTAAAATGGAGGAAAAATGAACAAAATTTGGCAAAAGAAACATAAGCCAAACTTTCCTAGCAACTAATAAACAAAAAAAATTAATACCCAAACCTATCTTTAACACATGGTGAAAGCCTAGTTTCAAAATGTAGTTAAAATTGAGCAAAAATAAACAATAACTGACAATTGAAACATAATTAAACCAACCTTCCATACAACACATTCACCATTCATTAAGCAACTAAATATGTGTTATGGATAAACTTATTTGAGAACTAAACATGAAAAAGGAGAGGGAATAGACAAAAACTAACCATCTTATGCAACCTCATTTGAGGAAATAGAGAAAATTACCTAGCTATACTCTTCTCTCTCACATGTTAAACCCTAGATCCAAAATGTGGCTAAAATTGAGCAAGAATGAACAAAAATTGACAAAGAAACATAAACCAACCTTTCTTATCCACCTTCTTCCAAGAAATGAAGACCAAAACCTCCCCCCTTATATTTTTGTGAAATCTGGACCTCCAAAATCGCCTCCAATGGAAGCTGGCTGCGAGCATACAGTTCACTGTCGCGGGGAAGAAGAGGGGTATTTATAACCATCAGTTCACTGGCGGTTGGCTTGAAAAACCGCCAGTGGAAACCTATTTCCACTGGCGGTTATCTTAACACAACCGCCAGTGGAAATAGGGTATTTACACTGGCGGTTCTGTTACACCAACCGCCAGTGGAAATTGGTTTCTACTGGCGGTTCTGTTACACCAACCGCCAGTGGAAATTGGTTTCCACTGGCGGTTGTGTTAAGAATCTGAGTATCGTGTGATTACATGTGGAGGAAGATGAATAAGTCTATAGATTTAGAATCTTGAAAGTGATGGATTCGTACTATCGTGATAACTCGATCGATTCTGTTTTCACGTTTATTTTGGATGATGGTTTTCATCAAAGCGATTATCACAGAAGCGATCTAACAAGTTAGACGTTTGGCAGTCCGCAAAAGATACCATGACCAGAAGCTGACAAGTAATATCGTTTTTACTTTAATTTACCATCATTAACTTATTTTCTTTTTTTCTAGATTTTACTTGCTTTATAATATTTGGTTGTAAATGGGTTATTGACACGATGACTCTTTAATAAAATATTTTTTTCATAATTATCGCTTATTCTATAACTATAAATTGCTTATGAAATATTTTAGATTGTGTTGTAATTTTTCCTTTCGTTGTTACATTAGTAATACCTCAATTTTAGCGCGTCCTCTACCAGACTGGCTAGAATGTCAACTTAGTTCATGAAAAAATTCAAAAGAACCGATCCAAATAGAGAGCCAAGCTAACCACGAACCGAGCGAGCCCGATACGAGCATTTCGTGCGGCCCTAATTCTGTACACGTCCAGCCAGTTGCTTGCTTGCGAGGCATGTTAGAATTGCTCTAAGAAAGAAAAAAACGTGTACAATGCAATATGCCTTCTAGAGATGGCAATGGGTACCCGCGACCCGATACCCGATGGGTATTTACTCCATTAGGGTATGTATGTGGGCTAAATATTCTACTCGTGGGTTTGTTATTGGGCAAAAATCTTCACCCAATGGGTAAACGGGTATTAGAACGTTCCGCCTTCACCCATACCCGTTAACCCGTGGGTATAAAATACCCAATATACACTTAGCCCAAGCATGAACTTTGACTTTAGTCATCCATCATTTTTACTATTTAACAACCTTTTAGGCCATAATGTTATAGAAGGCTTAACAACAATTTAATGACCATGTAATGGAACATGTAATGTGCTATGTAGTACTATCCTAGTGTTACTACTTTATCAAATTATCTTTGGTGTGTTGAATGGATGGTTAAATGATGCTAGAAATTTTATGATGGTATTTAGATGGATATACTTGACATTTGTATCATATAATATTTTGATAGATGTTTATCGTTTGTGGGTACGGGTGACCCGATGGGTGACCCATACCCACGTGGGTATGGGTATGGGGGTAAATCCATACCCGCCATTGTATATGGGTGACCCGATCGGGTTATTTTTGTGTCGTGGGTATGGGTATGGGGTAGTAATACCCGATGGGTATTTACCCATTGCCATCTCTAATGCCTTCTTCGTGAGGCATTGTTTTCGTTTCTTCTAAATACTTCTTCTCTGTTAATATATATATGTCTGACACATTTTTATCGGTGGGGCTTTGAAAGAAATATATATATATATATATATATATATAAATATATATATATATATATACTTACGGTACGGCTACGTACGGCGCTGTCCATATTATTGATCCCGGAGAAGAATGAAGTGAAAGCAGTATATATATCTATCTAGCTATATATCTACAACTAACGGACATGCACGTACGCATGCAATAATATAAGGTCCCGGCCGATTATTATCACTGCATGTGTACGTATACACAATAATCAGCTGGTCATTGAGGTACTTGAGTATTTGTGTACATGTATACACCACGAGACACGTTATTCGCCGAGTGCAATATATCAGGCATTCAACAAATATACAGTTTGCTGAGTGCCACACTCTATAAAAAGCAAACATTCGGTAAAAAAACGTTTTATCGAGAGCTGAACACTCGGTTGCGGTATTTGGTAAAAAAAACGTTATATCAGGTATTTGATAGGTGCGTGTAGCGTAGGCACGCCCGGCAGACTTCCTGTAGCTGTAGTAGGAGTTGGTAGGCATGAATTTGTCAAGTACTGGATCAAGTGCATGTGTACTACGATCTGTCGTCGTATTTAAATGAGATCGATATACGCAGACGCTTATACCTAGCTGCTAGCTATATGTGCAGCTGATTATTATGTGTACTACGTGATTTGTTGGGTATACGTCTCGTCTCACCATAAACACAGCTAGCCGTTGGATATGATACATGCATGCATTATACGGTGCGTATATATATATATGGTTCATTGCCAGCTGTATCGCGTAGGATCATCGGATCGTCAGCAAGCACATCACACCCACCAGCAGTCACCATGCACACCAGGGCCGGGGAAACAAATTTTCAGGCTGTTCGCTGCGGCTTGCTGCGGCTGCAATCCGGCTGCGGCTGCGGCTTCTACAGTATTTTTCTCTCTATGGATTGCAGCTGCAGCAGTCCAAACAGCTGCAACAGTGTCGACTACAAGCCAGCCGAACACGCCTTTAACAAGAAGGCCCAACCTGTTCATCACATATGCACGTTTACGTACGTCGTCGTCCACGCAGTACCACTACCGCGGGTGAGAGTAGTGAGTGAGTGAGAGAAGGAGAAGGGCCTCGGATACGTTAATGTTCCCTTCTTTGTCGAGTGCCAGATCTCGAGTACTCGACAAAGATTTTTTTTAATTTAAAAATAGTTTTTGTCGAGTGTCCTATATTCGGTACTCGGTAAAGATATTTTTGCCGAGTGTCTACTGACAGGTATTCGGCAAAGTACGTATTTAGGGTTTTTGCTGAGTGTCCCACGGCTGACACTATGTAAAGAAGTCTTTGCCGAGTGTCACCTTTAGATACTCGACAAAGCATATTTCTATTTTTTTATTTTTCTTACCAAACTTTTTGTGGTATGTTCCTACACTATGTAGACCTACATGTATTATTTTGGCACAATTATAAAAGTGTTTCCTATAACTATTGGATTCAGTTCGTTTGATGGATTTTTCTTGGATAATTCAGATTTGAACTGCAAGTCACTCAAAACTTGGGAAACCGTGAATGCAAAAATGATATTCATGCTATTTAGCACAAGTTACGACCGATTTCAGGAGGGGGCCAAAAACTTCGAGCACCAAGCTCACTAAACATGGTCGTGAACTTGCCATCCACATGTTTAAAAATTGTATAAAACACAAACAAAGTCAGAAAATCATGAAATTTGTCCACATGTCATGATATCATATATAGAGGCTATGATAAAAATTTGAGAAAATTTCAAAAAAGTTTTGAGGCATTATGTGTAGAAACTTAAGAAATCCACACATGAAATCATAGAGTTTCAATGTCGTTCTCTTAGGTTTCTACACATAGCGCGTCACAACTTTCTCGTAACTTTCTCAAAATTTTATCATAGCCTCTATATATGATATCATGACATGTGGACAAGTTTCATGATTTTCTGATTTTGTTTGTGTTTTATACAATTTTTAAACATGTGGATGGCAAGTTCACGGCCATATTTAGTGAGCTTGTTGCTCGAAGTTTCCGGCCCCCTCCTGAAATCGGTCGTAACTTGCGCTAAATAGCATGAATATCATTTTTCATGCATTGTTTTCTAAGTTTCGAGTGACTTGCAGTTCAAATCTGAATTATCCAAGAAAAATCCATCAAAGGAACTAAATCCAATAGTTATAGGAAACACTTTTATAATTGTGCCAAAATGGTACATGTAGGTTGAAAGTCGCCTAGAGGGGGGGTGAATAGGACGAAACTGAAATTTACAAAGTTAATCACAACTACAAGCCGGGTTAGCGTTAGAAATATAAGCGAGTCCGAGAGAGGGTGAAAAACAAATCGCAAGCAAATAAAGAGTGAGACACAAAGATTTGTTTTACCGAGGTTCGGTTCTTGCAAACCTACTCCCCGTTGAGGTGGTCACAAAGACCGGGTCACTTTCAACCCTTTCCCTCTCTCAAACGGTCACTTAAACCGAGTGAGCTTCTTTTCTCAATCACACGGGACACTAAGTCCCCACAAGGACCACCACACAATTGGTGTCTCTTGCCTCGGTTACAATTGAGTTTGTCACAAGAAGAATGAGAAAGAAAAGAAGCAATCCAAGCGCACGAGCTCAAATGAACACAAGTGTCACTCTCTCTAGTCACTATTTGATTTGGAGTGATTCCGGACTTGGGAGAGGATTTGATCTCTTTGGTTGTGTCTAGAATTGAATGCTATAGCTCTTGTATGAGGTGTGAATGCTGAAAACTTGGATGCAATGAATGGTGGGGTGGTTGGGGTATTTATAGCCCCAACCACCAAACTAGCCGTTTGGTGGAGGCTGCTGTCGACGGGCGCACCGGATAGTCCGGTGCGCCACTGGACACTGTCCGGTGCGCCAGCCACATCACCCGGCCGTTAGGGTTCGACCGTTGGAGCTCTGACTGGTGGGGCCTCTGGGCTGTCCGGTGGTGCACCGGACAAGTCCTGTAGACTGTCCGGTGCGCCTGCTGCACGTGCTTTGACCTCTACGCGCGCAAGCGCGCATTAAATGCGTTGCAGTCGACCGTTGCGCGCGAAGTAGCCGTTGCTCCGCTGACACACCGGATAGTCCGGTGTGCCACCGGACAGTCCGGTGAATTATAGCGGAGCGGCCTCCCATTTTCCCGAAGGTGAGAAGTTCAGCGTTGAGTTCCCTGGTGCACCGGACAGTCCGGTGCGCCAGACCAGGGTGCCTTTGGGTTGTCTTTAGCTCACTTTGTTTGAACCCATTTCTTGGTCTTTTTATTGGTCTATTGTGAACCTTTGGCACCTGTAAAACTTATATTCTAGAGCAAACTAGTTAGTCCAATTATTTGTGTTGGGCAATTCAACCACCAAAATCAATTCGGAAAAGGTGTAAGCCTATTTCCCTTTCAATCTCCCCCTTTTTGGTGATTGATGCCAACACAAACCAAAGCAAATATAGAGGTTCATATTTGAACTAGTTTGCATAATTGTAAGCGCAAAGGTTGCTTGGAATGAAACCAATAACTATTACTTACTAGATGCGCATGGATGACTTTTCTTCTTATTAACATTTTGGACCATGCTTGCACCACATGTTTTGTTTTGCAAAATGTTTTGGAAATTCTTTTCAAAGTTCTTTTGCAAATAGTCAAAGGTAAATGAATAAGATTTTTGAGAAGCATTTTCAAGTTTTGAAATTTTCTCCCCATGGTTCAAATGCTTTTCTTTTGACTAAACTAAACTCCCCCTTAATGAAATCCTCCTCTTAGTGTTCAAGAGGGTTTTAGATATTAATTTTAAAGAGGGTATACCAATTTGAAATTATACTAAAATAAGATACTAATTGAAAAACTTCTTTTAATACCAATTAAAAACTTCATTTTTTGAAATTGGTGGTGTGCGGTCCTTTTGCTTTGGGCTAATACTCTCTCCCTCTTTGGCATGAATCGCCAAAAACGGATGCTTGAGTGAAATATAAGCCCTTTTAAACTACTCTCTCCCCTTTGGACGGAAGTAAAGGAGTGAAGGTTATACCAAAGTTGGAGAGATGTGCGGAGCGACGGCGAAGGATGAATGATTCGATGGAGCGGAGTGGAAGCCTTGTCTTCGCCGAAGACTCCTTTTCCCTTTCAATCTATGACTTAGCATGAAATGGACTTGAAAGAACACATTAGTCATAGCACATGAAAGAGATGATCAAAGGTATATATATGAGCTATGTGTGCAAAACATCAATAAAAATTCCTAGAATCAAGAATATTTAGCTCATGCCTAAGTTTGGTAAAAGTTTGTTCATCTAATGGCTTGGTAAAGATATCGGCTAATTGTTCTCTGGTGCTAACATATGCAATCTCGATATCCCCCTTTTGTTGGTGATCCCTTAGAAAATGATACCGAATGGCTATGTGTTTAGTGCGGCTATGCTCAACGGGATTATCCGCCATGCGGATTGCACTCTCATTATCACATAGAAGAGGAACTTTGGTTAATTTGTAACCATAGTCCCTAAGGGTTTGCCTCATCCAAAGCAATTGCGCGCAACAATGACCTGCGGCAATATACTCGACTTCGGCGGTTGAAAGAGCCACAGAATTTTGCTTCTTTGAAGCCCAAGACACCAAAGATCTTCCCAAGAACTGGCAAGTCCCTGATGTGCTCTTTCTATTAATTTTGCACCCTGCCCAATCAGCATCGGAATAACCAATTAAATCAAATGTGGATCCCCTGGGGTACCAAAGGCCAAACTTAGGAGTATTAACTAAATATCTCAAGATTCGTTTTACGGCCCTAAGGTGAGCTTCCTTAGGATCGGCTTGGAATCTTGCACACATGCATACGAAAAGCATAATATCCGGTCGTGAAGCACATAAATAGAGTAAAGAACCTATCATCGATCGGTATACCTTTTGATCTACGGATTTACCTCCCGTGTCGAGGTCGAGATGCTCATTAGTTCCCATGGGTGTCTTGATGGGCTTGGCGTCCTTCATCCCAAACTTGGTTAGAATGTCTTGAATGTACTTCGTTTGGCTAATGAAGGTGCCCTCTTGGAGTTGCTTGACTTGGAATCCTAGAAAATACTTCAACTCCCCCATCATAGACATCTCGAATTTTTGTGTCATAATCCTACTAAACTCTTCATAAGTAGATTCGTTAGTAGACCCAAATATAATATCATCAACGTAAATTTGACATACAAACAAATCATTTGCAAGTGTTTTAGTAAAGAGTGTAGGATCGGCTTTTCCGACTTTGAAGCCATTAGCAATAAGAAAATCTCTTAGGCATTCATACCATGCTCTTGGGGCTTGCTTGAGCCCATAAAGCGCCTTAGAGAGTCTATAAACATGGTTAGGATACTCACTATCTTCAAAGCCGGAAGGTTGCTCAACATAGACCTCTTCCTTGATTGGTCCATTGAGGAAGGCACTTTTCACGTCCATTTGATAAAGCTTGAAGCCATGGTAAGTAGCATAGGCAAGTAAAATGCGAATTGACTCAAGCCTAGCTACGGGTGCATAGGTTTCACCGAAATCCAAACCTTCGACTTGTGAATATCCCTTGGCCACAAGTCAGGCTTTGTTCCTTATCACCACACCATGCTCATCTTGTTTGTTGCGGAAGACCCACTTGGTTCCTACAACATTTTGGTTAGGACGTGGAACTAAATGCCATACCTCATTCCTCGTGAAGTTGTTGAGCTCCTCTTGCATCGCCAACACCCAATCCGAATCTTGGAGTGTTTTTTCTACCCTGTGTGGCTCAATAGAGGAAACAAAGGAGTAATGCTCACAAAAATGTGCAACACGAGATCTAGTGGTTACCCCCTTATGAATGTCGCCGAGGATGGTATTCACGGGGTGATCTCGTTGGATTGCTTGGTGGACTCTTGGGTGTGGCGGCCTTGGAACTTGATCATCCTCCTTGTCTTGATTGTTTGCATCTCCCCCTTGATCATTGCCGTCGTCTTGAGGTGACTCATTTTCTTGATCTTCATCTTGAGCCTCATCCTCATCTTGAGTTGGTGGAGATACTTGCATGGAGGAGGATGGTTGATCTTGTGCTTGAATGGGCTCTTCGATTTCCTTAGGACACACATCCCCAATGGACATGTTCCTTAGCGCGACGCACAGAGCGTCTTCATCATCTAATTCATCAAGATCAACTTGCTCTACTTGAGAGCCGTTAGTCTCATCAAACACAATGTCACAAGAAACTTCAACTAGTCCAGTGGACTTGTTAAAGACTCTATATGCCCTTGTGTTTGAATCATATCCTAGTAAAAAGCCTTCTACAGCCTTAGGAGCAAATTTTGATTTTCTACCTCTTTTAACAAGTATAAAACATTTGCTACCAAAGACTCTAAAATATGAAACATTGGGCTTTTTACCGGTGAGGAGTTCGTAAGATGTCTTCTTGAGGATTCGATGTAGATACAACCGGTTGATGGCGTAGCACGCGATGTTGACCGCCTCGGCCCGAAACCGATCCGAAGTCTTGTATTCATCAAGCATGGTTCTTGCCATGTCCAATAGAGTTCTATTCTTCCTCTCCACTACACCATTTTGTTGTGGCGTGTAGGGAGAAGAGAACTCATGCTTGATGCCCTCCTCCTCAAGGAAGCCTTCGATTTGCGAATTCTTGAACTCCGTCCCATTATCGCTTCTAATTTTCTTGATCCTCAAGCCTATTTACACTATAGTGGCGGTTCTAAACCTATTTACACTGGCGTTTTTCAGTACCGCCAGTGCTAGGGGTCAATGGAAATCAGCATTTCCACTGGCGGTTATTTTGGAACCGCCAGTGAAAAGTGCATTTTCACTAGCGGTTTTCTTAAGGAACCGCCAGTGAAAAGTGCATTTCCACTGGCAGCTGAATAAAGAAAACCGCCAGTGAAAATGCATTTCCACTGGCGGTTTTATAAAGCAAATCGCCAGTGGAAATGCACTTTTCACTGGCGGTTTTCTTTATTTAGCCGCCAGTGGAAGTTTTCCCGCCTTTTTTCAAAATTTCAAACAATACTGAATTATATATATTTATTTACACACACACAAACATATATATATATAGATCTATATTGATATTGAAAGCAACATGAAATTAAATTCTATCATACATTTATATACATCAAAGTATTCTGTTTACAACCATATATGCTTCATGCATTCTATACATCATAAGTTTTCACCTAAGCTCTAATAACTATCTCGGCTAAGAGATAATCTACTAATTTCTGTTAGTATTCTAAACTCTGGCAAAGCTAATGTTCTGGAAGCATCGTGATATTTTCCTTCTGCGGGAATGACCTCTTTCAATATGAATGTGCAGAGGTCCTCGACTATGCCATACAATGCAGCTTCGGTCAAGTTCTCCGGGTTTCCTCGTTGAAATTGCTGTAAAGGAATTTTATAAACATCATCTATTTATACTCAATAATAACACATTTGCATCTTTAATGACATAAATACATACTTGACTATTACTAATAATACCTTGTCAGGGTTCATGATGTATCGTCTGTTCACTCTCATGAACTCGCACGCATAGAATCCACATAGGACCGATCCTTGTGGTTGCTTGTGGCACTACATAACGGGAGATTGGTTATTTAGTTGCAACATTGTGTATGATATGTATTCATAAAATCACATACTTACCGGCCAGTGATGATGGATGTCTAGTGGCACGCATTGTTTCGACAGGTCGTACTTTCCACCTCTCATCTTATAGAATCTATAAGCCCTGTGATCTCAAATAGAATCACCATGTTATTCTCAAATTTTAATCGATAAAAGTATGCATGCATAGAAAAGGCTTACAGCTCTAAGATGCTGAGGAATGTTGCATATGTCGAAGGGTCGAAGTTCAAGGAGTCGAGCACCAGCACCTTTCCAACCTTAGGATAAATGAGGAAGCATATCCAGTGGTCCCTGTACGAATCAAATTTGTGATGCATGTGTATTGAAATTATTAATTTTATTTATGCAAAATCACACTTACTTAAAGTTGTACGGGGCCATTATGGCTTCCCTGTCTTGAAATTGAAGCATTGCATGTCCTATGTAGGTGGCGTATCGAGCTTCAAAATCCTTCTTCATATCCTTTATACGCTTCTCAACTTCTTCGTCCGTCTTTCCCTGTATTTCATCGTTGTCTTTCCCGATTCTAAAAGTGTGGCTTTCCTCGGATATAAGTATTGGGTTGAGATACCCAACCCTTTTACTGGCACTAGCATTGGGCTTAGTACCATAAAGGATCTCCTGCTGATCATGTTGCATTCTGCAAGTCACACGTGCATGTCAGATATTGAAATTTTATACAGCTCACTAATAATAACACACATATGTGGAAGTATGAGCGACACTTACAATGCAAACATCGTTACAAGTTGCACGTCGAGTCTCTGAAGGTTCATCATTAACCACATGTCCTCGAATGTAACAACGGCCTTTTGGTCCGAACCAATAAAAGCATGGTCTGGTATATGCACACTGATGGTGTCGATGCCAACCGATGATGCCCGCATGTATCAGTCATGCAACCTTTTAACACCAGCCGGGACCTTTCTTAGTTTCTCAAGAGGTAGCAGAGGTCTGCCCGGCACATATTTTTTAGGCACGTTTTTGTAATCTGCCTTAGTTGGCTTCTTTATCTTTGCGGCCATTGCCTCAGCCTTTTTTGCAGACTCCTCGTGCTTGGCCAAATCAACAGTTTGTGACGTGAGGCTCCGTCCAATCCCTTTCAAAAACCGAGCTGTGCCAGCAGTAGTAGCTTTACTCTTCTTTTTCTGATACGGGGACACCAATTTTGGTATAGGAAGTTTATATTTCTTTGATGGCCTTGGATCCTTTGATGGTTGTGGAGAAGGTGGATCCCTTGATGGTGGCGTAGACAGTGGGTCACCAAAAGGATGGGGAGGAGAAGGTGGTGGAGCCCTGAATGGTGATGCTTGTGGCGGAGACGGTGGGTCAGAAAAAGGATGAGGAGCAGCATGTGAAGTTTGAGGAGGTGATGATGGATGTACAATAGGAACAACAATTTGAGAAGGCGGAGACGGTTGGGCCTGCGACGCCTGCGACGAATTCGACCAATCAAGCAATTCGACATCCCTTCGAGGCCAAAGGATAAAATTCTTGATAGCTTGTCCAAGTTTCTCGATACCTTCGGGCCCAGGGATGTCTAGCATGTCGTCCTCGGATCCTTGGACGACCGTCGTCACTTCTACTTTGCAATAATCATCTGGAATATCGTTTCCATGGAACTTGCGTCCTGGGATCGCAAGGCCTGTGGCTACTTTCTTTGTACGTTTATTGTTAATACCATATCTTATAACCAGTGTGCACGCCACAGGCCTTGTGATGTCATCAACTGGATAACGGTCCTTATTTCCCGTTGAAGCAACAGAGCTTGGTAATGTCGTACAATCTGTGGAAGCCGGCGGTTGAGCTGCTGGAATTATTTGTATCTGTGGAGTGGTCATCTGTTGAACAGACATCGCACTCGCCAACTGTTGCATCAATTCTGGAGGAGGATTCGATAGCATTTGAGACATCATGGCTTTGAACTCTTTCTTGGCCTCCTCCTTAAAATAATCCGCCATCTCTTCCTTGTATCGATCACGTTTCTTGTACAGACCTTCCCACTGTGGTCCGAATCCTTCCTTCCATCCTTCCTTAGACGAGATTCCTCGTACACGGCCAGGATGCTCAGGGTTACCGAGACCAGCCGTTAGGATGTCTCTTTCCCTTTGTGGCTTAAAAGTTCCTTGGCTCTGCTTAGCTGCCATTGTATATATGTTTTTTGCCGCTTCTTCGACAATGGGATCATCAAAAGATACACCGGTCTCGGTTTCCCTTGGTTTTCTAGCACGGAGCCAATTTGCCGCCCTTTCACCAAGTTGCTCGGACAGCGTCGGCAACCCTGCGGCCTTCTTCTCGGCGTCTTCTTGTCTCCATTTAGGAACCTGACGCTTGTAACCACCTGTGCCTAGGTGGTGGCGGTACTTGTTCTTCTTTGATAGTTCCAAATTTGCCTCACTTAGAGATATGAAATCAGGGTTGCTCCTCTGCTCTAGAAATACTGCCCACTGACCTGCTGAGATTTTATATTTTTTGGTCGGGTCCAGACCTTTCTTTGCAAACTTTGTCTTCATCTCAGACCTCCAGTTTCGGAAATTGATTGCAAGCTGCTTCATCGTGTATTCCTTCACGAGTTCTTCTGAACCCCGAGGCAGAACGAACCTCATTAATAGCTTATTCCATATTTGATTCTTGACATCATCTGACACATCTCTCCACTGTCGTATTGTTATGTCAAGATTATCTCTAACTAAAAACCCAAGTGCATTCCGGAACTTAGGTAGTGCCTCTTCTGGAGCTAGGGGCTGACCTTTCGGGCTCACGTCTGAGATTTTGTATGTTTTGTCGGGAAACTTGTTCAGCCCCCTGTCACCTCTTTTTCGATCGCTCTGCTTCCTTTTCCTTGACGTCTCGGTTGTTGTCTTGGTCTGTTCCAGTGCGTCTTGGGTCGGCTCCGGTACGTCTTCGTATCGTGCCACGGCTTCTTCGAGTATCGCACGAAATTCAGACACGACCTCCTATTCATGTAATAAAATGCACAAGAGATCATGCATGTGAAATCAGTAGGGTACACATACGAAGCTAAAGATGCGTACTTTTACCTCAGCTTCTCGTGGATCATAAGTAGGGTCACGTTGCAACTCACGGAGAGCGGCCCTATCTATGCTAGTGGTAGGAAAAGGGTCGCTAGGCGTTTCATATCCTTCACTGCTGGATTGTTCTTGAGCACCACTCTTGTCCATGTGCTCGGGCACTAATCCTTGGTCCTTGATCGGAGAACTCATTGAGCTATATATATACAAATACATAAGCAATAATTAAATACATATTAACACATATTAACGTAAGCAATAATTAAATTCATATTAACAAATACCCTAAACCCTTAACCCTAACCCTAACCCAAAACCCGAACCCTTAACCCTAACCCTAACTATAACCCTTAACTATAACCCTTAACCCTAACCCTTAACTATAACCCTTAACCCTAACCCTTAACCATAACCCTAACCCTAACCCTAACTATAACCCTTAACCCTAACCCTAACCCTAACCCTTAACCCTAACCCTAACCCTTAACCATAACCCTAACCCTAACCCTAACCCTAAACCCTAACCATATAGTATCGTATAGTCGTATAGTATCGTGTTACGGATATTATCGAGTTACGTATATTATCGAGTTACGTATAGAGAGGGAGAGAGGGAGAGAGGGAGAGTCGTATAGGACGGGGAGAGAGGGACAGAGGGAGAGTCACATAGGACGTATAGAGAGGGAGAGAGGGAGAATCGTATGGATATTATCGAGTTACGTATAGAGAGGGAGAGAGGGAGAGTCGTATAGGACGAGGAGAGGGAGAGAGGGAGAGTCGCATAGGACGTATAGAGAGGGAGAGTCGTACGGAAAAATTATCGAGTTCAGATCGAATTCGGATCGGATCGGATACTGTTGGGGGCCTTCGTCCTCCGAAGGTCCTCAAAAACATGATTTCACAATGTTTTCCAAGTGGATTATATGAGCAGGCATTTTCGGATTCAGAATTATGGATATGGAGCACGACCAGGACGAAGCCTGAACCAGACGAAGGTCGAGGGCAGCCGAAGCTGTGCGCAGGGAAGCTTCGGCGCGATGGCATAAGGGGGAACCGACTTAAAGATGAAAAGACTTCGGGGGCCTCGACAGATTTCCATAAACCGTTAACAAATGTAATGGACATGGATGTAATTTTACGTGGGCTGCGTCCCGCGTCTATAAATAGATGAACAGTACTCCCGTACTGTTTACGCTGACTTGACACTGACTTTTGCGTCACGTTTGTACTTCTACCTTCTCTCGACCGAAGGTACATTTGTAATTTGATATCATTTCTGTTTCTCCATGTTAATAAAATAGAAATGATCCTATGTTAATATTTATATTTCACACTTTATATGAATCCTTCGGCATTATTTATTCACGAAGGTATGTCTCTTGTGACCTTCGTCCTAAAGCATTATTTCCCAAAGGGGCGTAATGTTTCGAAGGACGAAGGACCTTAATGTTTAACACCTTCTATGTTGCCTTGTTCTTAACCCGAAGCATTTGAGAACAAGTCTCCAACAGATACGTATATTATCGAGTTGTGACGGATAAAATTACAATGTATATATTCAACCCGATGATTTTTATCGAGTTTAGCTCTTAATTTTTATGTATATATTCAACTAGATGAACACACATATATATATATATTAAACACATACATTTGAACACATATGAACACACATATATATATTGAACACATATATTTGAACACATATAAACACATATATATATATTGAACACATACATTTGAACACATATGAACACACATATGAATAAAAATAAGTATTGTATGAATACTCTCATCTCCTCTCCTCTCTCTCCCTCTCCCTCCTCTCTCTATCTCTCTCCCTCTCCCTCTCTCTATCTCTCTCCTCTCCCTCATCTCTCTCCCTCTCCCTCCCTCTATCTCTCTCCTCTCCCTCTATCTCTCTCCCTCTCTCTATCTCTCTCCTCAACCTCCTCTCTCTCTCTCACCCTCCTCTCCCTCCCTCTATCTCTCTCCCTCTCCCTCTATCTCTCTCCCTCTCTCTATCTCTCTCCTCTCCCTCCTCTCTCTCTCTCACCCTCCTCTCCCTCCCTCTATCTCTCTCCCTCTCCCTCCTCTCTCTTCCCTCTCCCTCTCCTTCCTCTCTCTTCCTCCCTCTCGGCGGCGGCAGCGCGTGCCCTCCTCTCTCTTCCCTCTCCCTCTCCCTCTCTCTTCCTCCCTCTCGGCGGCGCGCGGCGCGTGCCCTAGGAACGCGGCGGCGGCGGCTGCCGGCGCGGTAGACGGCGGCGGTACGGAAGAAGAGGGACAGAGGGAGAAACCTGACGGCGGTGCGGGGGCGCGGGGCGGGAATGGCGGCGAAATCCTCGGGGTCGAAATCCAGCAGCCTGACGGCGTCTTGAATGTGAACTGGCGCCAGGGACTTGTAAATTTTTCGGCTCCCGCGCGCCACCCTTTATATAGGCGCCATTTCTACTGGCGGTTGACAACGAGAACCGCCAGTAGAAATGGCTTCCACAGACTGTAGAAGCCATTTCTACTGGCGGTTGACAACGAGAACCGCCAGTAGAAATATTTTCTACTGGCGGTTCTCTATGAGAACCGCCAGTAGAAATAGTATTTTATTATTATTAACATAGTTTTTTATATATTGTTTTACTTCACTTTTTATATATTATATTAAGTATACTTTTATATATTGTTTAGTATACTTTTACCTCTCTCCATCCCCTCTCTCTCTCTCCTCTCTCTCCATCCTCTCTCTCCCTCTACCTCTCCTCTCTTTCCTCTCCACTCTCTCTCCCCTCTCCCTCTCCATCCTCTCTCTCCTCTCCACTCTCTCTCCCCTCTCCCTCTCCATCCTCTCTCTCCTCTCCACTCTCTCTCCCCTCTCCCTCTCCATCCTCTCTCTCCATCCCCTCTCTCTCTCCTCTCTCTCCATCCTCTCTCTCTCCTCTCTCTCCATCCTCTCTCTCTCCTCTCTCTCCATCCTCTCTCTCCTCTCCCTCTCCTCTCTCTCCTCTCTCTCCCCCTCTCCTCTCTCTCTATAAAGTCAATAGAAAGTCATGTAAAATTGTAAATGGTAGCCACGAAAATTGAATGAAGACAATTACATGCTTTGGTTTGTCGCTAACAATAATCAATTACATGACAAGTCCTAACAATAATCAATTACATGACAAGTATATAATCTAGGAAGCTATTGTTCTGCCTTGTCCATCGTGGCGTACCCAGGGCAACGAATTGCGTGGGATGCTTCGCTCAACGTTCCTTATCTTGGTTGGATGGTCTATGAAAAGAGACATGTCATTGAGCTGGTTAAAATTCTCTAAATCAGATACACCATCAACTCCTATAGCTTGTTGTTTTCCAGGAAAAACTACATGCTTCGGTTTGTCGGTGCTTTTCTTCTCATTGTTAGAAATGATCTGTTCAGCATAGAAGACCTGTGCAGCACGATTAGCAAGGATCCATGGGTCATCTTTGTAACCTACCTTACTTAGATCAAGAACTCTGACCCCATAGTTGTCTACCATGACATGTTTGTCTTCAACCCATTGACATCGGAAAACCGAGATCTGAAATGTACCATAGTCTAGTTCCCATATGTCCTCAATAAAGCCAAAATATGTAATAATCTCACCAGTTTCATCATCTATGGCTTCGCATCGAACACCACTGTTTTGTGACATGCTCTTTTTGTCCTTGGACTTGGTACAAAATGTGAATCCACTAATGTCATAGGTTTGCCATGTTGTGACCTGGCGTGATGGTCCAGATGCCAAGCCCTTGATGGTTTGTTCTTCTATTGTTTCTCCACGTGGAATGTCCTTCACCATTAGCCATGTGTTGAACCGCTGCTTATGTTGCTTCATTACCCAATCATCCGTATGCCCAGGATTTTGCTCGCGAAGCTCATTGATGTGTTGTTGGATAAATGGCTCCATTATCGTTAGCTGATGTAGGATGCTCTGATGTGCCTCAAGTACTATATCGTAATCCGGTGGGATGAAAGATTTCCGTCCCATCCTCCCGCTTCCATACAGTCTACCCTCGTGTCGTGACGGAGGCAGACCTATTGCAACCTGGTCTTTTAGGATACTATTGCAGAATGGACCTCCGGACTCAATGGCCTCTTCGGTACAGTACCCCTCTATCATGGATGCCTCGGGACGAGCACGGGTTGATACATAGCCATTCAGTATTGACATGAAACGCTCATACGTCCACATTTCATGCAAGTACATAGGACCCAATGCCTCTATTTGTGGCACCAAGTGCACCACAAGGTGCACCATAATATCAAAGAACGATGGAGGGAAACACATCTCAAACTGTGATATTGTCTCCACTGCGAATTCCTGAAGAGATGCCAACTCATCACGGCCAATTACCTTTTGTGAAATCCTGTTGAAAAAGTAGCACAACCGTGTGATTGCCATCTTTAAAAACAAAGGATTTATAGCCCTGATGGCAATAGGTAGGAATGTAGTCAGCATGACATGGCAATCATGTGAGTTGTAGTTGGTGATTGTCAGGTCTTTCATTGACACAATACTCCGTATGCTAGAGCAGAATCCGGATGGGACTTTCAAATTCTTGAGCCAAACACACATCGCATGTTTCTCATCTACATTGAGATTGTAGCTTGCTGCTGGGAGATGGTACTTCCCATTTTCTTGAAGAACGGGATGTAGTTCCTTTTTTATGCCTAAATCTACCAAGTCCATGCGTGAATTGAGCCCTTCTTTTGTTTTGCCCTTTATGTCTAGCAAGGTGCCCATTATGCTTTCAAACACGTTCTTCTGAACGTGCATACCATCGATCGCATGCCGCACATCTAACTCTTTCCAGTAAGGCAAGTACTCGAAGAAAATAGACTTCTTCTTGAATATAGCCCCCGAAGCTGGTTTGACATCCTTCCTTGTTTTTCCGTCTTTTGTCTTCTTCCCGAAAACAAACTTGATATTCCTGACTATTTCAAAAACTCTATGACCTCTATTGTTACCCGATGGAGTAGTAGAATGTAGTTCACCATTATTGTCGAAGTACTTATCCATCTTTCGCATGCGGTACCTGTGTCCTTCCAATAAAAAGCGTCTGTGCCTCATGTAAACTATCTTCCTAGATGCAGCAAGGGATACGTAAGCAGTTCCATCAATGCATACTGTGCAACCAACCTTTCCCTTAAACTGGCCTGATAATGTGAAGAGAGCAGGGTAATCGTTGATCGTAACAAAAAGAATTGCTCTCAGCGTGAATGAACCTTTACGATACTCATCCAACATTTGAACACCCGTTTCCCACAATATTTTCATATCCTCCATTAAGGGCTCCAAAAATACATCCATGTCAACTCCAGGTTGTGTAGGTCCAGAAATAAGGATGGTTAGCAAAATGTACTTCCGTTTCTGCATCAACCATGGAGGAAGGTTGTATATGGTGAGGATCACCGGCCATGTGCTATGCTTGCTGCTCCTCTCAGCAAATGGGTTCATTCCATCAGTACTCAGTGCGAACCTAACATTTCTCGGTTCATCGGCAAAGTCTCGGTGGTTGTCATTGAAATCTTGCCACTGCTTCCCATCGGCTGGATGTCGAAGCTTCCCATCGTTTTTGTGCTCATCAGAAGCATGCCAGCTCATAAGTCTGGCATCCTCAGGATTAGCGAACAAACACCTCAATCGATCGACGACGAGGAGGTACCACATCACCAAAGCAGGAATCTTTTTGAGCGCATAATAGTCTACTTCTTCTTTTTCTTTGCTCGTGGATTTTGAAGTCTTTTTTTGGGCTTTCTTTCGCTTCTTCCCTTTAGACACGGATGCAACACACTCTTCGTCCTCTCGATAGTCTTTATTCGTCTTGTACCTACTTGCACCGCACTTTGGGCAGCTCTCCAAGTCTTTATAATCATCACCTCGATAAAGGATACAGTGATTTCTACACGCGTGGATCTTCTCCACACCCATAGTGAGCGGACTGATTAGTTTCTTTGCATAGTACGTGTTAGCAGGCACATTGTTCTCCTTTGGAAGCATGTCTGCGATAATACTCAAGAACGCATCGAAGCCAGCATCAGACACACCATATTTAGCTTTTAACATCAACAGCTTTAGCACAGACCGGAGCGTCGTGAACTCTTTGGTACAACCCTTAGACTCGTCGTACAAAGGCTCTTCTGCTGCCTTCTTCAGGGACTCCATACCTTTCATTAAGAACATCGATTGATCTGTATGACGACGCAACATTGCCTCTAGCAACTCTGCATCTTCCTCATCCATAACACTTGGCAGAACATGAGGTCTATCATGTTCATTTCCTCCAGCGTAACCATGATCAGTAACATTTTGCACTACATGTTCGCTCTGTGGAAGAGGTTGGTGTGTCTCGTGAACGAACTGAAATCTGTCGTCGATGTTCTCAGGGTTTCCAGTCGTATAAGGCGAAGAGCTACCCTCTCCATGCTTTGTCCAAATTGTGTAATCCTTCATAAATCCTCGGCATACCAGATGAGATATGATTTGTTCTGTGTCATTAAATACAGCAGCATTTTTGCAGTCCATGCATGGACAATATATGTGTTTTGTCTTTGTTCTCCAAGCATGGTTCGTAGCGACATCAATAAACCTATGGACCTCGGATATGTATGATGGATCTAGCCTTGATAAGTTATACATCCAGGATGTCCTCTCCATCACCACCTGTAAAAAAGTAACATAAAACACATGGTGAAACCCTATATCCAAAAATGTGGCTAAAATGTGAAACCTTCTCTCTCTCTCCTCTCTCTCTCTATCCTCTCTCTCTCTCTCCTCTCTCTCTCCTCTATCTCTCTCTCCTCTATCTCTCTCTCTCCTCTTGCAGTGTTTAAATACTACGTCGTCTCCTGGCTTCGCGTATCTCATCACCATTGGTGTGAAGTTCTTTCACAAGTATCAGATCTGGTAAACATCTTTCCAAGTTCTTTCACAACATGTTCTTTGAAGATGATGCTTGTTTCTTTCACAAAATGTAATATAGACACAATTGATGTAGTAGTGTAGTGGTATAGGTTGACGTATTAAATATTTGTAATAGCACAATGACATCTGTTTGTTTGAGGTAATCAATATTTTACCTCGCGTTCTAGGTGATAAACCATGACCGGGAAAAAGACCACGGCTTCTCTATGGAGGATGAGGAAGAGGCGGGGTTGGAGGATGAGGAAGAGGCGACTGTGACACTATCCATGGAGAAGGACGTGTTGGAGTGCGACATCTGCTGCCTACCCTTCCAGTCCGAAGTTTTCATGGCAAGTCAGATTACCATGCATGTATATATACAGTACATATTGATCGGTAGACTCCAGCATGATGCTCTGCTCTGTGTAAAATCAGTGCAAGAACGGGCATTCTGGATGTGCAAAGTGCTGCATTCGCACGGACGGTAAGTGCTGCACCTGCACCGAGCGCATTGGCAACAATAGCTATCTCTCCCTCTCCCTCTCCTCTCTAGAAAGTCGTGTAAAATTACATGCTTCGGTTTGTCGCTAACAAAATGTAATATAGACACAATTGATGTAGTAGTGTAGTGGTATAGGTTGACGTATTAAATATTTGTAATAGCACAATGACATCTGTTTGTTTGAGGTAATCAATATTTTACCTCGCGTTCTAGGTGATAAACCATGACCGGGAAAAAGACCACGGCTTCTCTATGGAGGATGAGGAAGAGGCGGGGTTGGAGGATGAGGAAGAGGCGACTGTGACACTATCCATGGAGAAGGACGTGTTGGAGTGCGACATCTGCTGCCTACCCTTCCAGTCCGAAGTTTTCATGGCAAGTCAGATTACCATGCATGTATATATACAGTACATATTGATCGGTAGACTCCAGCATGATGCTCTGCTCTGTGTAAAATCAGTGCAAGAACGGGCATTCTGGATGTGCAAAGTGCTGCATTCGCACGGACGGTAAGTGCTGCACCTGCTCCGAGCGCATTGGCAACAATAGCTCTCTCTCCCTCTCCCTCTCCTCTCTAGAAAGTCGTGTAAAATTACATGCTTCGGTTTGTCGCTAACAAAATGTAGTTAGACTACTTTATCTCTTCCAATAAAAGTAGTTAGACTACTTTATCTCTAACACATGGTGAAACCCTATATCCAAAATGTGGCTAAAATGGAGGAAAAATGAACAAAATTTGGCAAAAGAAACATAAGCCAAACTTTCCTAGCAACTAATAAACAAAAAAAATTAATACCCAAACCTATCTTTAACACATGGTGAAAGCCTAGTTTCAAAATGTAGTTAAAATTGAGCAAAAATAAACAATAACTGACAATTGAAACATAATTAAACCAACCTTCCATACAACACATTCACCATTCATTAAGCAACTAAATATGTGTTATGGATAAACTTATTTGAGAACTAAACATGAAAAAGGAGAGGGAATAGACAAAAACTAACCATCTTATGCAACCTCATTTGAGGAAATAGAGAAAATTACCTAGCTATACTCTTCTCTCTCACATGTAAAACCCTAGATCCAAAATGTGGCTAAAATTGAGCAAGAATGAACAAAAATTGACAAAGAAACATAAACCAACCTTTCTTATCCACCTTCTTCCAAGAAATGAAGACCAAAACCTCCCCCCTTATATTTTTGTGAAATCTGGACCTCCAAAATCGCCTCCAATGGAAGCTGGCTGCGAGCATACAGTTCACTGTCGCGGGGAAGAAGAGGGGTATTTATAACCATCAGTTCACTGGCGGTTGGCTTGAAAAACCGCCAGTGGAAACCTATTTCCACTGGCGGTTATCTTAACACAACCGCCAGTGGAAATAGGGTATTTACACTGGCGGTTCTGTTACACCAACCGCCAGTGGAAATTGGTTTCTACTGGCGGTTCTGTTACACCAACCGCCAGTGTAAATACCCTATTTCCACTGGCGGTTGTGTTAAGATAACCGCCAGTGGAAATAGGTTTCCACTAGCGGTTCCTAAGTCGGGTCCACCTTATTTTTTTTACTGGCGCGTGATAACTGAAACCGCCAGTGATAATTTATGGGTGCCGCAGGCTATGAGCTCTTTTCTACTAGTGCCATGCACCTGTCAGTGGCACATTTGTTTCAGCTTTTTTTATGAGGTTTTCTAAGAATTCGGCCGTGGAAGAACCTGGATGCGGAAAGAATCTGAGTATCGTGTGATTACATGTGGAGGAAGATGAATAAGTCTATAGATTTAGGATCTTGAAAGTGATGGATTCGTACTATCGTGATAACTCGATCGATTCTGTTTTCACGTTTATTTTGGATGATGGTTTTCATCAAAGCGATTATCACAGAAGCGATCTAACAAGTTAGACGTTTGGCAGTCCGCAAAAGATACCATGACCAGAAGCTGACAAGTAATATCGTTTTTACTTTAATTTACCATCATTAACTTATTTTCTTTTTTTCTAGATTTTACTTGCTTTATAATATATATATGTCTGACACATTTTTATCGGTGGGGCTTTGAAAGAAATATATATATATATATATATATATAAATATATATATATATATATATACTTACGGTACGGCTACGTACGGCGCTGTCCATATTATTGATCCCGGAGAAGAATGAAGTGAAAGCAGTATATATATCTATCTAGCTATATATCTACAACTAACGGACATGCACGTACGCATGCAATAATATAAGGTCCCGGCCGATTATTATCACTGCATGTGTACGTATACACAATAATCAGCTGGTCATTGAGGTACTTGAGTATTTGTGTACATGTATACACCACGAGACACGTTATTCGCCGAGTGCAATATATCAGGCATTCAACAAATATACAGTTTGCTGAGTGCCACACTCTATAAAAAGCAAACATTCGGTAAAAAAAATGTTTTATCGAGAGCTGAACACTCGGTTGCGGTATTTGGTAAAAAAAACGTTATATCAGGTATTTGATAGGTGCGTGTAGCGTAGGCACGCCCGGCAGACTTCCTGTAGCTGTAGTAGGAGTTGGTAGGCATGAATTTGTCAAGTACTGGATCAAGTGCATGTGTACTACGATCTGTCGTCGTATTTAAATGAGATCGATATACGCAGACGCTTATACCTAGCTGCTAGCTATATGTGCAGCTGATTATTATGTGTACTACGTGATTTGTTGGGTATACGTCTCGTCTCACCATAAACACAGCTAGCCGTTGGATATGATACATGCATGCATTATACGGTGCGTATATATATATGGTTCATTGCCAGCTGTATCGCGTAGGATCATCGGATCGTCAGCAAGCACATCACACCCACCAGCAGTCACCATGCACACCAGGGCCGGGGAAACAAATTTTAACAAGAAGGCCCAACCTGTTCATCACATATGCACGTTTACGTACGTCGTCGTCCACGCAGTACCACTACCGCGGGTGAGAGTAGTGAGTGAGTGAGAGAAGGAGAAGGGCCTCGGATACGTTAATGTTCCCTTCTTTGTCGAGTGCCAGATCTCGAGTACTCTCGACAAAGATTTTTTTAATTTAAAAATAGTTTTTGTCGAGTGTCCTATATTCGGTACTCGGTAAAGATATTTTTGCCGAGTGTCTACTGACAGGTATTCGGCAAAGTACGTATTTAGGGTTTTTGCTGAGTGTCCCACGGCTGACACTAGGTAAAGAAGTCTTTGCCGAGTGTCACCTTTAGATACTCGACAAAGCATATTTCTATTTTTTTATTTTTCTTACCAAACTTTTTGTGGTATGTTCCTACACTATGTAGACCTACATGTATTATTTTGGCGCAATTATAAAAGTGTTTCCTATAACTATTGGATTCAGTTCGTTTGATGGATTTTTCTTGGATAATTCAGATTTGAACTGCAAGTCACTCAAAACTTGGGAAACCGTGAATGCAAAAATGATATTCATGCTATTTAGCACAAGTTACGACCGATTTCAGGAGGGGGCCAAAAACTTCGAGCACCAAGCTCACTAAACATGGTCGTGAACTTGCCATCCACATGTTTAAAAATTGTATAAAACACAAACAAAGTCAGAAAATCATGAAATTTGTCCACATGTCATGATATCATATATAGAGGCTATGATAAAAATTTGAGAAAATTTCAAAAAAGTTTTGAGGCCTTATGTGTAGAAACCTAAGAAATCCACACATGAAATCATAGAGTTTCAATGTCGTTCTCTTAGGTTTCTACACATAGCGCGTCACAACTTTCTCGTAACTTTCTCAAAATTTTATCATAGCCTCTATATATGATATCATGACATGTGGACAAGTTTCATGATTTTCTGATTTTGTTTGTGTTTTATACAATTTTTAAACATGTGGATGGCAAGTTCACGGCCATATTTAGTGAGCTTGTTGCTCGAAGTTTCCGGCCCCCTCCTGAAATCGGTCGTAACTTGCGCTAAATAGCATGAATATCATTTTTCATGCATTGTTTTCTAAGTTTCGAGTGACTTGCAGTTCAAATCTGAATTATCCAAGAAAAATCCATCAAAGGAACTAAATCCAATAGTTATAGGAAACACTTTTATAATTGTGCCAAAATGGTACATGTAGGTTGAAAGTCGCCTAGAGGGGGGTGAATAGGACGAAACTGAAATTTACAAAGTTAATCACAACTACAAGCCGGGTTAGCGTTAGAAATATAAGCGAGTCCGAGAGAGGGTGAAAAACAAATCGCAAGCAAATAAAGAGTGAGACACAAAGATTTGTTTTACCGAGGTTCGGTTCTTGCAAACCTACTCCCCGTTGAGGTGGTCACAAAGACCGGGTCACTTTCAACCCTTTCCCTCTCTCAAACGGTCACTTAAACCGAGTGAGCTTCTTTTCTCAATCACACGGGACACTAAGTCCCCGCAAGGACCACCACACAATTGGTGTCTCTTGCCTCGGTTACAATTGAGTTTGTCACAAGAAGAATGAGAAAGAAAAGAAGCAATCCAAGCGCACGAGCTCAAATGAACACAAGTGTCACTCTCTCTAGTCACTATTTGATTTGGAGTGATTCCGGACTTGGGAGAGGATTTGATCTCTTTGGTTGTGTCTAGAATTGAATGCTATAGCTCTTGTATGAGGTGTGAATGCTGAAAACTTGGATGCAATAAATGGTGGGGTGGTTGGGGTATTTATAGCCCCAACCACCAAACTAGCCGTTTGGTGGAGGCTGCTGTCGACGGGCGCACCGGATAGTCCGGTGCGCCACTGGACACTGTCCGGTGCGCCAGCCACATCACCCGGCCGTTAGGGTTTGACCGTTGGAGCTCTGACTGGTGGGGCCTCTAGGCTGTCTGGTGGTGTACCGGACAAGTCCTGTAGACTGTCCGGTGCGCCTGCTGCATGTGCTTTGACCTCTACGCGCGCAAGCGCGCATTAAATGCGTTGCAGTCGACCGTTGCGCGCGAAGTAGCCGTTGCTCCGCTGACACACCGGATAGTCCGGTGTGCCACCGGACAGTCCGGTGAATTATAGCGGAGCGGCCTCCCATTTTCCCGAAGGTGAGAAGTTCAGCGTTGAGTTCCCTGGTGCACCGGACAGTCCGGTACGCCAGACCAGGGCGCCTTTGGGTTGTCTTTAGCTCACTTTGTTTGAACCCATTTCTTGGTCTTTTTATTGGTCTATTGTGAACCTTTGGCACCTGTAAAACTTATATTCTAGAGCAAACTAGTTAGTCCAATTATTTGTGTTGGGCAATTCAACCACCAAAATCAATTCGGAAAAGGTGTAAGCCTATTTCCCTTTCAATCTCCCCCTTTTTGGTGATTGATGCCAACACAAACCAAAGCAAATATAGAGGTTCATATTTGAACTAGTTTGCATAATTGTAAGCGCAAAGGTTGCTTGGAATGAAACCAATAACTATTACTTACTAGATGCGCATGGATGACTTTTCTTCTTATTAACATTTTGGACCATGCTTGCACCACATGTTTTGTTTTGCAAAATGTTTTGGAAATTCTTTTCAAAGTTCTTTTGCAAATAGTCAAAGGTAAATGAATAAGATTTTTGAGAAGCATTTTCAAGTTTTGAATTTTTCTCCCCATGGTTCAAATGCTTTTCTTTTGACTAAACAAAACTCCCCCTTAATGAAATCCTCCTCTTAGTGTTCAAGAGGGTTTTAGATATTAATTTTAAAGAGGGTATACCAATTTAAAATTATACCAAAATAAGATACTAATTGAAAAACTTCTTTTAATACCAATTAAAAACTTCATTTTTTGAAATTGGTGGTGTGCGGTCCTTTTGCTTTGGGCTAATACTCTCTCCCTCTTTGGTATGAATCACCAAAAACGGATGCTTGAGTGAAATATAAGCCCTTTTAAACTACTCTCTCCCCCTTTGGACGGAAGTAAAGGAGTGAAGGTTATACCAAAGTTGGTGAGATGTGCGGAGCGACGGCGAAGGATGAATGATTCGATGGAGCGGAGTGGAAGCCTTGTCTTCGCCTAAGACTCCTTTTCCCTTTCAATCTATGACTTAGCATGAAATGGACTTGAAAGAACACATTAGTCATAGCACATGAAAGAGATGATCAAAGGTATATATATGAGCTATGTGTGCAAAACATCAATAAAAATTCCTAGAATCAAGAATATTTAGCTCATGCCTAAGTTTGGTAAAAGTTTGTTCATCTAATGGCTTGGTAAAGATATCGGCTAATTGTTCTTTGGTGCTAACATATGCAATCTCGATATCCCCCTTTTGTTGGTGATCCCTTAGAAAATGATACCGAATGGCTATGTGTTTAGTGCGGCTATGCTCAACGGGATTATCCGCCATGCGGATTGCACTCTCATTATCACATAGAAGAGGAACTTTGGTTAATTTGTAACCATAGTCCCTAAGGGTTTGCCTCATCCAAAGCAATTGCGCGCAACAATGACCTGCGACAATATACTCGGCTTCGGCGGTTGAAAGAGCCACAGAATTTTGCTTCTTTGAAGCCCAAGACACCAAAGATCTTCCCAAGAACTGGCAAGTCCCTGATGTGCTCTTTCTATTAATTTTGCACCCTGCCCAATCAGCATCGGAATAACCAATTAAATCAAATGTGGATCCCCTGGGGTACCAAAGGCCAAACTTAGGAGTATTAACTAAATATCTCAAGATTCGTTTTACGGCCCTAAGGTGAGCTTCCTTAGGATCGGCTTGGAATCTTGCACACATGCATACGAAAAGCATAATATCCGGTCGTGAAGCACATAAGTAGAGTAAAGAACCTATCATCGACCGGTATACCTTTTGATCTACGGATTTACCTCCCGTGTCAAGGTCGAGATGCCCATTAGTTCCCATGGGTGTCTTGATGGGCTTGGCGTCCTTCATCCCAAACTTGGTTAGAATGTCTTGAATGTACTTCGTTTGGCTAATGAAGGTGCCCTCTTGGAGTTGCTTGACTTGGAATCCTAGAAAATACTTCAACTCCCCCATCATAGACATCTCGAATTTTTGTGTCATAATCCTACTAAACTCTTCACAAGTAGATTCGTTAGTAGACCCAAATATAATATCATCAACGTAAATTTGACATACAAACAAATAATTTGCAAGTGTTTTAGTAAAGAGTGTAGGATCGGCTTTTCCGACTTTGAAGCCATTAGCAATAAGAAAATCTCTTAGGCATTCATACCATGCTCTTGGGGCTTGCTTGAGCCCATAAAGCGCCTTAGAGAGTCTATAAACATGGTTAGGATACTCACTATCTTCAAAGCCGGAAGGTTGCTCAACATAGACCTCTTCCTTGATTGGTCCATTGAGGAAGGCACTTTTCACGTCCATTTGATAAAGCTTGAAGCCATGGTAAGTAGCATAGGCAAGTAAAATGCGAATTGACTCAAGCCTAGCTACGGGTGCATAGGTTTCACCGAAATCCAAACCTTCGACTTGTGAATATCCCTTGGCCACAAGTCAGGCTTTGTTCCTTATCACCACACCATGCTCATCTTGTTTGTTGCGGAAGACCCACTTGGTTCCTACAACATTTTGGTTAGGACGTGGAACTAAATGCCATACCTCATTCCTCGTGAAGTTGTTGAGCTCCTCTTGCATCGCCAACACCCAATCCGAATCTTGGAGTGCTTCCTCTACCCTGTGTGGTTCAATAGAGGAAACAAAGGAGTAATGCTCACAAAAATGTGCAACACGAGATCTAGTGGTTACCCCCTTATGAATGTCGCCGAGGATGGTATTCACGGGGTGATCTCGTTGGATTGCTTGGTGGACTCTTGGGTCTGGCGGCCTTGGAACTTGATCATCCTCCTTGTCTTGATTATTTGCATCTCCCCCTTGATCATTGTCGTCGTCTTGAGGTGACTCATTTTCTTGATCTTCATCTTGAGCCTCATCCTCATCTTGAGTTGGTGGAGATACTTGCATGGAGGAGGATGGTTGATCTTGTGCTTGAATGGGCTCTTCGATTTCCTTAGGACACACATCCCCAATGGACATGTTCCTTAGCGCGACGCACAGAGCGTCTTCATCATCTAATTCATCAAGATCAACTTGCTCTACTTGAGAGCCGTTAGTCTCATCAAACACAATGTCACAAGAAACTTCAACTAGTCCAGTGGACTTGTTAAAGACTCTATATGCCCTTGTGTTTGAATCATATCCTAGTAAAAAGCCTTCTACAGCCTTAGGAGCAAATTTTGATTTTCTACCTCTTTTAACAAGTATAAAACATTTGCTACCAAAGACTCTAAAATATGAAACATTGGGCTTTTTACCGTGAGGAGTTCGTAAGATGTCTTCTTGAGGATTCGATGTAGATACAACTGGTTGATGGCGTAGCACGCGGTGTTGACCGCCTCGGCCCGAAACCGATCCGAAGTCTTGTATTCATCAAGCATGGTTCTTGCCATGTCCAATAGAGTTCTATTCTTCCTCTCCACTACACCATTTTGTTGTGGCGTGTAGGGAGAAGAGAACTCATGCTTGATGCCCTCCTCCTCAAGGAAGCCTTCGATTTGCGAATTCTTGAACTCCGTCCCATTATCGCTTCTAATTTTCTTGATCCTCAAGCCGAACTCATTTTGAGCCCGTCTCAAGAATCCCTTTAAAGTCTCTTGGGTTTGAGATTTTTCCTGTAAAAAGAATACCCAAGTGAAGCGAGAATAGTCATCCACAATAACTAGACAGTACTTACTCCCGCCGATGCTTATGTAAGCGATCGGGCCGAATAGGTCCATGTGGAGGAGCTCGAGTGGCCTGTCAGTCGTCAAGATGTTCTTATGTGGATGATGAGCGCCAACTTGCTTCCCTGCTTGACATGCGCTACAGATCCTGTCTTTCTCAAAATGCACATTTGTTAGTCCCAAAATGTGCTCTCCCTTTAGAAGCTTGTGAAGATTCTTCATCCCAACATAGGCTAGTAGGCGATGCCAGAGCCAACCCATGTTAGTCTTAGCGATTAAGCAAGTATCGAGTTCAGCTCTATTGAAATCAACTAAGTACAGCTGACCCTCCAATACTCCCTTAAAAGCTACTGAATCATCACTTCTTCTAAAGACAGTAACACTTGTATCCATGAAAAGACAGTTGTAGCCCATTTTACATAATTGAGATACAGAAAGCAAGTTGTAATCTAAAGAGTCTACAAGAAAAACATTGGAAATAGAATGGTCAGGTGATATAGCAATTTTACCCAATCCTTTGACCAAACCTTGATTTCCATCCCCGAATGTAATAGCTCGTTGGGGATCTTGGTTTTTCTCATACGAGGAGAACATCTTTTTCTCCCCTGTCATGTGGTTTGTGCACCCGCTATCGATGATCCAACTTGAGCCCCCGGATGCATAAACCTACAAAACAAATTTAGTTCTTGATTTTAGGTACCCAAACAGTTTTGGGTCCTTTGACATTAGATACAAGAACTTTGGGTACCCAAACACAAGTCTTTGATCCCTTGTGTTTGTCCCCAACATACTTGGCAACTACTTTGCCGGATTTGTTAGTCAAAACATAAGATGCATCAAAAGTTTTAAATGAAATGCTAGGTTCATTTGATGCACTAGGAGTTTTCTTTCTAGGCAATTTAGCACGAGTTGATTGCCTAGAGCTAGATGTCTCACCCTTATACATAAAAGCATGATTAGGGCCAGAGTGAGACTTCCTAGAATGAATTCTCCTAATCTTATGCTCGGGATAACCGGCAGGGTACAAAATGTAACCCTCGTTATCCTGAGGCATGGCAGCCTTGCCCTTAACAAAGTTAGATAATTTTTTAGGAGGGGCATTGAGTTTGACATTGTCTCCCCTTTGGAAGCCAATGCCATTCTTGATGCCAGGGCGTCTCCCACTATAAAGCATACTACGAGCAAATTTAAATTTTTCATTATCTAGTTCATGCTCGGCAATTTTAGCATCTAATTTTGCTATATGATCATTTTGTTGTTTAATTAAAATCATGTGATCATGAATAGCATCAATGTCAACATCTCTACATCTAGTGCAAATAGAAACATGCTCAATGGCGGATGTAGAGGGTTTGCAAGTTTTTAGTTCAACAATCTTAGCATGTAAAATGTCATTTTCACTTCTAAGATCGGAAATGGAGGCATTGCAAACATCTAAATCTTTAGCCTTAGCAATCAACTTTTCATTTTCAATCCTAAGGCTAGCAAGAGAGGCATTCAATTTTTCGATCTTAGCAATAGAAATAACATGATCATTTCTAAGATTGACATATGAATCATCACAAACATTTGAATCAACCTTAGCAATTAATCTAGCATTTTAATTTCTAAGGTTGGCAATAACATCATGGCAAGTGCTTAGCTCACTAGTTAATTTTTCACATTTTTCCATCTCTAGAGCATAAGCATTCTTAACCTTAACATGCTTCTTATTTTCCTTAATTAGGAAGTCCTCTTGTCTATCCAAGAGATCATCCTTATCATGAATAGTGCTAATCAATTCATTTAACTTCTCCTTTTGTTGCATGTTAAGGTTGGCAAAAAGAGTAAATAAATCATCCTCATTATCACTAGAATTAGCCTCATCACTAGAGGTGGCATATTTAGTGGAGGATTTAGATTTAACCTTTTTCTTTTTGCCGTCCTTTGCCATGAGGCACTTGTGGCCGACGTTGGGGAAGAGAAGTCCCTTGTTGACGGCGATGTTGACGGCGTCCTCGTCGGAGGAGGAGTCGGTGGAGCTCTCGTCAGAGTCCCACTCGTGGCACACATGGGCGTCGCCGCCCTTCTTCTTGTGGTATCTCTTCTTTTCCTTCTCCCCTTCTTGTCGTCGCCCCTGTCACTATCACTAGAAATAGGACATTTTGCTATAAAGTGACCGGGCTTACCACACTTGTAGCAAACCTTCTTGGAGCAGGGCTTGTAGTCCTTTCCCCTCCTTTGCTTGAGGATTTGTCGAAAGCTTTTGATGATTAAAGCCATCTCCTCATTGTCGAGCTTTGAGGCGTCGATGGGGAGCCTACTTGGTGTAGACTCTTCCTTCATCTCCTCCGTTGCCTTGAATGCGATGGGTTGTGCCTCGGGCGTGGAGGAGGTGCCTTGCTCGATGATTTTCTTTGAGCCTTTGATCATTAGCTCAAAGCTTACAAACTTCCCTATAACCTCCTCGGGAGACATTAGCTTGTATCTAGAATCACCTCGAATTAATTGAACTTGCGTAGGGTTAAGAAAAACGAGGGATCTAAGAATAACCTTGACCATCTCATGGTCATCCCATTTGGTGCTCCCGAGGTTGCGCACTTGGTTCACCAAGGTCTTCAAGCGATTGTACATGGCTTGCGGATCCTCTCCTTGGTGAGGCATGAAGCGACCGAGCTCCCCCTCGATCGTCTCCCGCTTGGTGATCTTAGTCACCTCGTCTCCTTCGTGTGTGGTCTTGAGCACGTCCCAAACCTCCTTGGCGCTCTTTAATCCTTGCACCTTGTTATACTCCTCATGACTTAGAGATTGGAGGAGTATAGTGGTGGCTTGGGAGTTGAAGTGCTCGATTTGGGCCACCTCGTTCTCATCGTAATCCTCATCCCCTACGGATGACACCTGTACTCCAAACTCAACAACATCCCATATACTTTTGTGGAGTGAGGTTAGGTGATATTTCATCATATCACTCCACCTAGCATAATCTTCACCGTCAAATGTTGGTGGCTTGCCTAATGGAACGGAAAGTAATGGAGTATGTTTAGAAATACGAGGGTAGCATAGGGGAATCTTACTATACTTCTTGCGCTCATGGCGCTTAGAAGTTATGGATGGCGCGTCGGAGCCGAAGGTGGATGGCGATGAAGAATCGGTCTCGTAGTAGACCACCTTCCTCATCTTCTTTTTCTTGTCGCCACTCCGATGCGACTTGTGGGAAGAGGATTCCTTCTCCTTCCCTTTGTTGTGGGACTCTCCCGATGGAGCCTTCCCGTGGCTTGTAGCGGGCTTGTCGCCGGTCACCATTTCCTTCTTGGCGTGATCTCCCGACATCACTTCGAGCGGTTAGGCTCTAATGAAGCATCGGGCTCTGATACCAATTGAAATTCGCCTAGAGGGGGGGTGAATAGGGCGAAACTGAAATTTACAAAGTTAATCACAACTACAAGCCGTGTTAGCGTTAGAAATATAAGCGAGTCCGAGAGAGAGGGTGAAAAACAAATCGCAAGCAAATAAAGAGTGAGACACAAGGATTTGTTTTACCGAGGTTCGGTTCTTGCAAACCTACTCCCCGTTGAGGTGGTCACAAAGACCGGGTCTCTTTCAACCCTTTCCCTCTCCCAAACGGTCACTTAGACCGAGTGAGCTTCTCTTCTCAATCACACGGGACACTAAGTCCCCGCAAGGACCACCACACAATTGGTGTCTCTTGCCTCGGTTACAATTGAGTTTGTCACAAGAAGAATGAGAAAGAAAAGAAGCAATCCAAGCGCAAGAGCTCAAATGAACACAAGTATCACTCTCTCTAGTCACTATTTGATTTGGAGTGATTCCGAACTTGGGAGAGGATTTGATCTCTTTGGTTGTGTTTAGAATTGAATGCTATAGCTCTTGTATGAGGTGTGAATGCTGAAAACTTGGATGCAATGAATGGTGGGGTGGTTGGGGTTTTTATAGTCCCAACCACCAAACTAGCCGTTTGATGGAGGCTGCTGTCGACGGGCGCACCGGACAGTCCGGTGCGCCAGCCACGTCACCCGACCGTTAGGGTTCGACCGTTGGAGCTCTGACTGGTGGGGCCTCTGGGCTGTCCGGTGGTGCACCGGACAAGTCCTGTAGACTGTCCGGTGCGCCTGTTGCGCGTGCTCTGACCTCTGCGCGCGCAGGCGCGCATTAAATGCGTTGCAGTCGACCGTTGCGCGCGAAGTAGCCGTTGCTCCGCTGACACACCGGACAGTCTGGTGAATTATAGCGGAGCGGCCTCCCATTTTCCCGAAGGTGAGGAGTTCAGCGTCGAGTTCCCTGGTACACCGGACAGTCCGGTGCGCCAGACCAGGGTGCCTTTGGGTCGTCTTTAGCTCACTTTGTTTGAACTCTTTCTTGGTCTTTTTATTGGTCTATTGTGAACCTTTGGCACCTGTAAAACTTATAATCTAGAGCAAACTAGTTAGTCCAATTATTTGTGTTGGGCAATTCAAACACCAAAATCAATTAGGAAAAGGTGTAAGCATATTTTCCTTTCATAGGTCTATATAGTGTAGGAACATACCATAAAAAGTTTGGTAAGAAAAAATAAAAAAATAGAAATATACTTTGCCGAGTGTCTAAAGGTGACACTCGGTAAAGACTTCTTTGCCGAGTATCAGCCATGGGGCATTCGGTAAAAAAGCGTCTTTATCGAGTGCCGCCGTCCAGCGCTCGGCAAAAGTTAACGGCCGTCAGTTGTAGACGACTGCTGAAAGCCCTTTGCCGAGCGCCGTCTTCGTCAAATATTTGGCACTCAGCAAAGATATCTTTATCGAGAGTCCTGCGCTCGGTAAAAAGTTCGTTGTCGAGAGCTAGACTTTGCCGAGTGCCCGATAAAAAGAACTCGCAAAACCACGGACTCCAGTAGTGTACGTGCCATGCATGGACTGGTCATGTGTTTATTAAGCAACTGGTAGCTTAGGTCTGGGAGCCACCACTATAAATACCTCTGCTTGCTTGCACTGGCACATCCAACAGCTCGCTGGCTCACAACAGCGCAGCTAGCTAGCTTGTCAGCAACAAAGTACATACTTTTTATCCACGCGTGGATCAACGAACCATGGCCAACAAGCTCGCTACTACGTCCCTCCTCGCCGCCGTCCTCCTAGCGCTGGCCGCCCCCTCACTCGCCGGCGACCCCGACATGCTTCAGGACATCTGCGTCGCCGACTACAAATCCCTCCAGGGACGTAAGTCACGCGGATCTAATCTAATGCATGCATTTCGGTGATCTCGATCTCCACGCGGCACGCACACCCTATTATTAGCTACTACATATATATGCCTTACTGCAGCACTGCGGCTGAATGGATTCCCGTGCAAGAGGCCGGAGAACGTGACGGCGGACGACTTCTTCTCCAACGCGCTAGCGAGCCCGGGCAGCACGGGCAACGCGCTGGGGTCGGCGGTGACGCCGGCCGACGTGCGGACGCTGCCGGGGCTCAACACGCTGGGCGTGTCGGTGTCGCGCATCGACTACGCGCCGTGGGGCGTGAACCCGCCGCACGTGCACCCGCGCGCCACCGAGGTCATCTTCGTCCTCCAGGGCTCGCTCGACGTCGGCTTCGTCGCCGCCGGCGGCAGCCGCCTGTACGCGCGCGCCGTCGCCGCCGGCGAGGTCTTCGTCTTCCCCCGGGGCCTCGTCCACTACCAGAGGAACAGCGGTGGCAGCCCCGCCGCCGTCCTCTCCGCCTTCGACAGCCAGCTGCCCGGCACGCAGCCCGTCGCCGAGGCCCTCTTCGGCGCCTCGCCGCCGGTGCCCACCGACGTGCTCGCCAGGAGCTTCCAGATCGATGGAGGACTCGTGGAGGCCATCAGGTCCAACTTCCCGCCCAAGTAGGTCTGCCACTGCCGTGCTCAAGCATGCAAGCGCCGGCCGCGTGCGTACGTACGTACTTGTACTTACGCGCGATGGATTGCGCGTACGTACTCGTTGGCCTGACCGCTTCTTGGTGCGAGGTCAGGAAGATGGCACCGACAGTTCACTGTTGCTGTGTTTCAGTTAATTTCTGCATGAGCCACTTGTATGTGTAAGGTGGTGTGTATCTGTCAACGAAAATACCTGACAAATGAGTGCCCTCGTTGTTGCCCCCTGGATATTAATTGTTGCTATTGTAACATATTCATCGGATAATGAAACCGCATTAATAAAGCACGCATACAAAAGCTATACACATAAGGTGAGGATACAACAAGGGGATTCCTCTCGATTCCACTACCCAGATGAATGTTCATGTTGTTGGTAGCAACCCAAGTAGTGTTAACAAGGCCGAGAGTTATACTTATAAGATAATAAGAAGCTATGTTTGGTTTGGAAATCGACTTCTCTGAAAGTCAAGTGACCATGCTTAAGTGAAGTAATCATGGTTAGCCAGGGATGATAACGAAGGATTGGATTTTTCCAACATGTTCAATTGTATCGACTAATATTCGGCAGTGAATTTATGAAGTGGATCACGAGAACAAGAACCAAACGTAAACGTGCAGGTAAGACCAACCCTATGAGGGACAAGGGGGCAGAGGCTCAACCCCCCCCCCCCCCCCCCAAAGAATGGGCACCGACCTATGGATCAATTGTTGGTCATGTATCATGTATACCATAAATTTGAGGTTGAAAAATGAATCAACATAAATTAACGCGGGGGAGGGGGGATCATCCCTACCTCGACCACAAACAAAACCTGGTTAAGAAAAATGTGTTGCAAAGTACACCGTTGTAAAACCCTACCATATTGATATATAAATTCAGCTGCTATTCGTCCACCGTTGCAGTTTCAAAAAATGAATCAACATAGGCCTAAGAAACGAAGCGACGCTGAAGAATTAGGTTTCTCTCGAAGAAGTTGGAGAGCGGAACTCGAACTATTGCTCTAATATAGGTTCTAAAGTATGAGTTTTTGTTCCAAACTTTTATCTTACCAAGCACCAAGTGATATCAAGTGCAAAATGTCAGAACAAAGTAAGTGTTTAGGATTATAATTTACATTTTTCATTTTATAATCATTAAAAAATTTATTGTGCTCAGTAGAAGTTATGTTTGCACATCAATTGTACCATTTTAATTATGTGTTCATAAAACTATATATAGAGATAGTGGGAGGGGCCTCCATATTAGTTTTCGATTAGGGACCCAAAAAATGATAGGAGCGGCCAACAGAGGAGAGTCGAGGATTTAGATAGGTTCATGCTCTCAATGTAAGATAATACCCTACGTCATGCATGTGGCAGTGTCTATTGCCTATACAATATGGTTTGTCCTCTTGGCACGCCCTAACCCCCATTTATAGTCTAAGGAAGGGCAGTAGTTACAGAGGACATATCCTGTGCAATCACTCATTTTGGTGCAAGCGTGCAATCAAACTATCCAGAGCATCCAGTCTAGATCCAACGGTTTCATATGGAAGTGGTTAAATGTAAAATAGACACTAGGTTTCAGGTGGAAGGGGTTAAATGTAAAATAACAGTTACCATTAGATCTAGATCAGATGCACCAGATCGCTTGATTGCATGCTTGCACCAGGATAAGTGATTGCATAGGATATTTTCCCGTAGTTACAGAGATTATCTGGTTGATCGCCAGATAAGGATATGGATCCGCCTTGCCATGTCTATCACTCAGTGGTGAACCTAAGATTTTTTAGGGCCCAGTGCAAGTTTTGAAAGAGACCCTTTTAATTATTTTTATATAAAGTTTCTTCTAACAAGTTTAAATATGATCGAGATATGGATACATTGTGGTTGTCAACTCTTCGACACTTCGTCGCTAAACAATTAAATCATAAACTAATAGTCTAGACAATATAAATATATATCTAGGATTGAGCCCTTTGAAATCGGGGCCCGGGGCGGTCACCCCTTTGCCCCACCCTCAAGGACGCCCCTATATCACTAAATACAAGGACACTTATCTCTATTTTTATATGCAAATTACCCTTATCTTTCGGATTCTACCATATTTACATGAAAAGTCGCCTAGAGGGAGGTGAATAGACGAAACCTAAAATTTAACTTAAACAACCAAAACTTAATCCGATATATATAATTTTAAGTGTTAGAACAGGAGGGGTTAGTCTGGTATAAGTCTAAATTCAACACTTGTGATATGCTGCTAACAAATATAAATATGGAAAGAACTTAGTAACTATATAAAGATTAAGGCAAGTAGAACTTAGGAAAGTGAAAGCATCTAGGCCCCTGGTTGGTTTTAGTGATTAATGACAACGTAATTTTATATGTGACTAACGTATGTTTTGCAGAAGCAAATGGTAAGTTAGGTCGCATTACAAGTAGATGTACTACAACGGTGAAAACAATCCCGGAGATAAGAACTTGAAGCGACGGCTAAAGCGACGAAACAAAAAGCGAAGGTCTTCATATTCCGAGTGTCAAGGAGTTGCGGACACTCGTGATATAGTTAGGTCTTTTATTTTGTTTTAGCCGTACTATAAAGAGGGGTTGTCGATGAGTAGTTTGACCAAGAGAGTTCTAGCGTAGTGTTGGTGCATATTCACACTCACATATAGTGCTAGGTGCCACTCCAGAACATACTCACAAGTTAGAACAAAAACTAAATTGAAAAACAGCAGAAAATAGAAACTAGAGTTTCTAGCTTTGGGGCACCGGACTGTCCGGTGTGCACCGGACTGTCCGGTGCACCCTCTGCCAGTGGGGCCAGCCTGGCCCGGGGAAGGTGTTCCCCTGCGCAGAAACCCGAGAGCGCGCTGTTCGTAAGTCGAATTTTAGTGGCACACCAGGCAGCACACCAGACTGTCCGGTGCGCACCGGACAGTGACTATTCACTTTCCGATGTGCCATCTGCCCAACGACTAACTGTCAGAACTAGCTGTTGGGGTCGACCGTTGGCGCACCGGACTGTCCGGTGCGCCCATGCGTAGTAGATTCCTGGTAACGGCTAGTTGGTGGGTGAGGGCTATTTATACCCCCTCCACCCACTATATTCATGGTCTTGCTGCCCACATTTACTCCTACACTTTGGTGTAGCATTGCAAGCACCACAAAGTCTAGTGAGGTGATTTGAGAATCTTAATCCTGCATTTGGACCTCATTAGCGCTAGCGAGAGCCACCTAGAGCACACACCACTTGCATTAGGCTTCTCTTGGTCAAGCGAAAGTCTACGGCTTGTTACTCTTGGTGATCGGCATCACCTACACGGCTTGGTAGTGTTGGGAGCTCGGTGATCACCGTGGAGATCTTGTTGGTGACCCGACTCAAGTTTTTAAGCGGTCGTGAGGGATCCACCACATCGGAGTGGCAAAGGATCATCTTGTAGTGAGCACTTGGTTCTTGTGAGGACCAAGGGGGAGCGATACCCTTACGCGGGTGCTCCAACGAGGACTAGGGGAGAGTGCCGACTCTTCGATACCTCGGGAAAAATTGGAGGAGTCTTCTAAACCTTGCTTTACATTCTGCACTTAATTCAAGCATTTTACATTGTGTATTTGTTTAGCAAGTATTTGAAGTATTGTCTTAGCATTATTGTATTTCTAGTATTATTCTCTTAGTGCTAGTTGTTGGGGGTGAAGTTGGGCTCTTGCTTAGGTTTTAATTAGTGTTGATTTTTAGAAAAGCCCAATTCACCCCCCCTCTTGGGATCGTGATCCTTTCAGAAAGAAAGGTGTAAAACAAATTGCAAAAGCAAGGCACAAATACATAATAATTTGTTTATCAGAGTTTGGTTTTCAAACGGAACCTACGTCTTCATTGAGGAGTCCACTAAGGACTGGGTCACTCTCAACCTTTTTCTCACTCAAATCATCACTAAGATCAAACTTGAGTTCCCTTTCAATTTACTCAATGGTGAGACGAAGTCTTTGCAAGGCTCTCCATAACTTAGAGGTTCTTGCCCGCTTTACAATCTCAATGGAAGCTTTGCTCTAAGGCTCAAGGATCACAAACAACTCCACAACTTCAGCTCACACAAGTGGTCTATCACTTTTCTCCCAAAGAATGGCTATCTCTAAGTTCGCCACTCAATTTGTGGCACTTGGGACACTTGTATCACTTGGAGTTATTGCACTAGCTTGTATAACTTGTATCTCAGCTCTTGGTTGTTGTGATAACAACTTCAAGTCATATTTATAGGCTCCCATTGCCCAAATAGTTGTTGGAAATCCACTACCAATTATGCTCTGAAACTAGTCACACTGGACTAGTCTGATGGAGCATCGAACCTGACATTGTTCACCTGTCCCATCAGCGACCGTTCTATAAAGTTGTCAGTTGTCAGCGACACTAGACCCATCTAGTCACTGCCATGCTAGTAGACCATTGGACCTTCCCTTCTGACTGTTGGGTTTACTGTTGGTCCGGTGGCACATCAGACCGATTCGATGCATCCTTGCTGCTGAAGTCCAAATATGTGCTCTCTATGTGCTAAGTACGGTGGGTAGTCTAGTGGCACGCTGGACTGGTCTGGTGTGCCAAGCCTCGAAGGCCCAAAAACATGCTCTCTGAGTGCCAAGTCCGGTGCCCAGTCCGATGCACACTAGACCTATTCGGTGCACTTAGAGTAGCCAGACCTTGTCCAATTCGGGCATAACTCTCTTAGCTTCAACAAGATGATCGCTTTGTATGATTTGGTGAACTCTTAGGTGTGGTACTTAAGGTATTGTTTCTTCATACTCTTCTTCTCCTCCTTGATTACCTTGAATCCCATCTTGAGTTGGAGGTAATGCTTTTGTGGAGGATGGTTGAACTTGTTCTTGAGTTGGCTCCTTTGGATACACATCACCAAGTGATAGGCTCTTCAATGCAACACATGAAGCCTCTTCATCATCAAATTCATCAAGATCAACTTGCTCTTCTTGAGAGCCATTAGTCTTATCAAGCACAACATCACAAGACACTTCAACACATTCGGTGCATTTGTTGAAGACTTTATATGCTCTTATGTTTGAGTCATAGCCAAGTAAAAGCCCTTCTATCACTTTAGGAGAAAATTTGGAATTTCTACCTCTTTTTACCAAAATAAAGCATTTGCTCCTAAAGACTCTAAAATATGAAACATTTGGTTTGTTACCGGTTAGGTACTCATATGCAGTCTTCTTAAGAAGTCAATGTAGGACTATATATATAACCAATTTATGGCATGGCAAGCGGTGTTAACCGCTTCCGCCTAAAATTGATCGGATGTCTTGTACTCATCAAACATGGTCCTTGTCGTATCAATTAGGGTTCGGTTATTCAATTCCACCACTCCATTTTATCGTGGTGAATAGGGAGTCAAGAACTTATGCTTGATGCCTTTTTCTCAAGATATTCTTCTACTTGTGTGTTCTTGAACTCTGTTCTATTATCCCTCCTTATCTTCTTGATTCTCAAACTGAATTCATTTTGAGCCCCTTTCAAGAATTTATTCAATATCTCTTGGGTTTTAGATTTATCCTACAAAAAGAATACCCAAGTAAAGTGTGTATAATCATCTAAAATAACTAAAACATACTTACTCTCGTCGATGCTAAGCTATCAGGTCAAATAGATCCATGTGTAGCAACAAAAATGACCTTGATGTTGTCATGATGTTTTTATCGGGGTGGCTTTCCCCGACTTGCTTTCCTACTTGACAAGTACTGCATGGTCTATTTTTCTCAAAGTAAACATTGGTTCGTCCTTAAACATGTTCAACTTTTAGAAGTTTGCTAAGATTCTTCATCCCAACATGGGCTAGTCGACGATGACATAACCATCTGATGTTAGTTTTAACAATTAAGCATGCACCAAATTTAGATTTATATTTCGAGAAATATACTAGATAAAGCTTGCCCTTTAATGCACCCTTAAATTCAACTGAACCATTACTACTTATAAAAATTGTAACACCCTTATCGGTAAATAAATAATTGTAACAATTTTGCATGATTGAGATATCGACAATAAATTGCAATCCAAAGGATTAGATAGGAAAACATTTGATGTGGAATGGTCGGTGGTGATGGCTATCTTATCGAAACCTTTTACCTTTCCTTGCCTTACATCACCAAAAGTAATTGCATTATTAGGGTCATCATTCTTCTCATAAGATGTAAACATTTTCTATTCTCTGGTCATATGGTTTGTGCATCGGCTATCTATTACCCAACTTAATCATTTGGATGCATGTACCTATGAAACAAGTTTATGTGTTGTTTTTAGGTACCCAAATTGGTTTGGTCCTCTCACATTTTACAAGACATTTTGACACCCAAACACAAGTCTTAATGTTCTTATGTCGGGGCCCAACAAATTTAGCCACAACCTTGCCATATTTTTTCATAAACAATAATAGGCATTAAAGTTATGGTATGACATACAAGACATTTTTATGCAATGCTATAGCAAGATCTAGTGCTAGCATGTAAAGAATGAGCATATGAACCATTATGGTTAGCATATGAAGTTCTAGCATGTGAGGAACAAGCATGAGCATGAGAATATGATAAAATGCTAGCTATTTTTCTACCAAGTTAATTTGGAAATATCGGTTTCTTGTATCCTAAAATCTCCGGATGTAATCATTAAACGATTCATCTTTACCTTACCGTAGGGCCACTAGATCTACTAAATCTAGCTCGTAATCGCCGGAGAAGAAATGGTCATGAAATTTTTGCTCTAAATCTAAAAGGGAAATGTGCCCTTGGGCCATTTCTATAAATATTTTGGTGATTAGATGCACAGCACATGTTGATATAAGTTGAAATGTACCAAGTATTAAAGAGATGCAAATAAAGAATAAAGGTATGATCTAGACACTTTGTCAATTGTTTTATATACTAAACACTCTTGTATAAGTGCTAGAGACTCAGCTAAGTGAAGTCCAAAAGAATCAAAAGAAGACAAAGAAAGAAATTAAGAAAAGGTGCTAGACCGCGCAGCACCAGACAGTCCGGAGCTACTCACCGGACAATTCGGTGTGTGCACCGGACAAACCGGTGTGTGCACCGGACAGTCCGATGCAACGTCTACGAAACTCGTCGCTCTCGGGTTTTTCCTGGCTACATCGACTAAAAATCACTGGACAGTCCGTGCAAGGCGCCGGACAGTCTGGTGCCCTAGCCATGCAACGGCTATCTGCCACGTCGACGGGTGCTAACAATCGTATGGCGCACTGGACGGTCCGGTGCCCCATAGAAATGGAAATCAGCTAATCAGGGGATTCTCTGCCGCGTACTGTGCACATACTGTTCACAGTCTGGTGCGTCACCGGACAGTCCGGTGCGCCACCCGACAGAAGGCAAGAATTGCCTTCCAAATGGATCTCCAACGACTCCTAGCTGCCTTGGGGCTATAAAAGGGACCCCTAGGCGCATGGAGCACTACACCAAGCATTCACTAAACATCCTAAGATGCCTAGACTCCGCAACCACGCAATCGGATCATCGTGTTTGAGATTTGAGCACCGTTTGAGTTGTAAGCTCCCTGCGCCGTGTTTGTGTGCTCATGTCTTGACTTGTGTGCGTGCATTTGCTGCGATTCGAGTCTTGTGTGTGTTTGTTTCCCTCCCTTACTCTTGTGCTTTGTGTTGTGATCAACTTTGTAAGGGTGAGAGGCTCCAACTTGTGGAGATTCCTCACAAATGGGAAAATTGCTATAAGGAAGAAACCATGGTATTCAAGTGGATCATTGGATCACTTGAAAGGGGTTGAGTGCAACCCTCGTCCATTGGGACGCCACAACGTGGAAGTAGGCAAGTGTTATACTTGGCCGAACCACGGGATAAAATCACCGTGCCTCTTGCATCTCTCTTTTGTGTGATTGGTTTCTTCTCTCGAGTTCTCGCTTAATCACTTGTGCTATTGTTCCATAGTTCAATACTCACTCTAAAGGAACAATCAAGTGAAGAGTTCTCGATTTAACAACTTGGCTTCAATCCTTCTAACATTTATAAACCAAGTTTGTCCTATTTAGCATTTGATTTTACAAGATCACCTATTCACCCCCCCCTCTAGGTGCTCTCAATTGGTATCAGAGTCGTTGTTGGAACTTGCTCACAGGCGCAAGTTGATCCAACGGGGGGGTGTAATAGCGCAAACAGGGTTTCAGCACTTGATGGCAAAAGCTCTGTTCATCTGGCCTCTTAAGGGCACTGTGCAGGGGTATTTATAGGTGTCCGGGTGCCCAGCATCCCGTGTTAAGGACGCATGTGCCCTCAGACACCTAGGTTATCCCCAGAATATTCCCATAAAGCGGGGTTACAGACTGTAATTACAGGGACGCCTTTATAAATTAGGCCCGTAACACGCAGCGGCCACGCAGGGCCTGTCACAATGGGTCGGATCACACGTGGGCCTCCGCGCTGGACGAGGCCGCACGGTGGGATGACCTCGCCACTGTCACACCCGGTTTTGGAAGGCAAACCGAATGCGAACTATGTACGTGCCAGGATCAGAACTCACGTACACAGCGATTACATAAATGACCATCATTGCACATTGCTCGAATAATAACTTAAAAGAATATTAACTTATTACATCACAGAGTCATAGACATCCACATAGTCATCGACTTAACAGTTAGATCAAAGTGCTAAGCGAAACGCAGTAAAGATAAGGCCTTCACAGGCAGCTGACTGGGGGTTGCCGCCAACCCACACCTAGAATTCGTCGTAGTCTTGAAACTCCTGGAAGTCTCCTTCCACGACTTCACCTTCTCCTGAGCAGTGGTTACAATGCGGACAACCTGGTGTTTGGTGGTAAAGCAAGGATGAGTACACATCAACGTACTCAGCAAATGTCCCGTTTGGCTGAAGTGGACTAGCTTTATATGGGGTTAGGCTCAAGCAGTTGCTTTTAGTTGGTCAGGTATTTATCATTAGTAGAAGCCAGATTTTATCATTAACCAGCCCATGAACCCTTTCCTCATCGAGGAACAACATCATCATATTCGAACCAAAACCATAACATAATCCTTGTATCTCGAACCATCTGTATCTCTAATCAAAGAGGATCCCAAGGCTGCTCTTAACCGTGAGCACGGCTGATATATCAGTTTCATTACACTCTGCAGAGGTCGCACACTTTACCCATGAGTCATGATGCCCTTTCTGCCCGGGGAGAGCTAATCCCCATTGACCACTACCTAGGTGGTCCAGCAGGGTATCACTACGTAGCTGTTACAAAGATTCCCTAGAGATCATAGCTGCCCGTTAGGTTTCTCCAGTTTGATAAACACAGTACTCCTCCCCGCAGGAGAGTGACTAACAAAAGCAAAACGAAAGAACCTCGGCACTCAGCTTCGGCAGAGCAAGCACTGTGCCTGGACCCCATTGACGGCACGACGACGAAGCAACTACACCTCTAGTTCCTCTAATTAATTAGCTAAGGGCGCCCCATTTCACCCTCATGGTTGCACTGTTATCCCGGGTGGTCTCTCAACGAACAGGTCCTTACGGAGAGGTACTCAGGAAAACAGCCTGAGCCCCCTAGAGTATCACAAGATCATCAATATCATCAGGATAACAGTATCATAAATAGTCACATCATGTTCATTGATTAAGTTAAGGCAATAGCAGAATGCTAACCATAAGGTCATCAAGGATAAAGTAAAGTGTAGAGCTAGTCAATCCTTAGGTTTCAAGTAAGTAATGCGGGATAGTAAGTTACAAGTGAATAGGACATAATGGGTCAGAGGACACTTGCCTTCACCAAACTGTTGCTCAGGGACTTCCTCTGCAACCTCCTCGGGAAACACAGACTGCTCGTTGTCTATGTAAAGCAATCATTCACACTATGCACTTGGGAAATAACAAACAAAAACAATATACCAAACATATGCAGCAGAAGGTGGTCATAAATTCATTACAGAAAAGGGATAGGCACTCTGGTGTTTCCTAGGTCTGGGGTAGAGGACTATACAAAATAAGTCATTATCCACTACTCAGGTTTAAGTCAGTGGTGGAATTAAATAATTATCTGGTTTAAGTTCCTAAACTTATGGGTTTGAGTCCATAAACTTAAGTGCTCCAACTTTTATTAAAGTCTACTACCTTTTATTTATCCCAAAATAGAGTTCCAATAACCTTAATCCTATCCTAAAGATTAACCATTAATTGGAGCATGGAAACAGCAGGAAAACAGTGCATAATCAGATAGATAATAATTTTATGAACATTTTGCAATTTGAAGCACCTAATTTGGAGTTCATATGGCAAAGTTATGAATTTTACAAGTTTAGGGGTTGAAAATATGCCCTAGGGACCTATTTTGGATTAAGTAAAAGGGCTGAGGACTTAACTGCGAGAAACCAGGGACGGCGGGCGCAAAATCCAGAAAGCCGGGGGGTTCTTTAAGAAAAAGCGCGGGCGAAGGGGTATCGGGCGCTTACAGCCGTTAGATCTCAGATCAACGGCCAGGATTAGATCCTGCGGGCGGGCGCGCGGGCGCGCGGTGGCTCGGGGTGGCTGACAGGCGGGACCGGGCGGGCAGAGCGCGCGGGCGGACCGACAGGCGGGGCCGGGCGGACAGCGCGAGCGCGCGGGCGACTGGCAGGCGGGACCGGGCGGGCAGAGCGGGCGCGGACGACTGGCAGGCGGGGCCGGGCGGACAGAGCGGGCGCGGACGACTGGCAGGCGGGGCCGGGCGGACAGAGCGGGCGCGGACGACTGGCAGGCGGGGCCGGGCGGACAGCGCGAGCGCGCGGGCGAGCTGACAAGCGGGGTCGGGCGGACAGAGAGGCGGGGCTAATTAAATCAGGGCCGCCCGATCTCGGGTGAACGGCGGGGATTGGGTGGCCAGGCTGAGCCTCTCCTACGGCTAGCTGGGGCGGCGGCGCTCGCGCCAGTGGCGGAGGAGCTCGCCGGAGACGAGGGGAGCGGGGGGCCTGGCGGGCTCCCGGGGCGACCTGAGTGGCCGGGGAGGTCGGGGGGGCGCGGGGAACTCTCTGGTGGGGTCTGGGTCGGGGCAGGGGCACCGGAGGGGGGCGATTCGCGGCGGGGCGGCTCGGCGGCGGCGCTGAGCGACTCCGGCGAGAAATCAAGCGCGCTAGAGTGCAAGACAAGGCGCAATAGGAGCGGGGGAGATTCCTTACCTCACGGCGAACTCCGAGGACTCCTCGGCGACGACGGAGACGCGACGGTGGCCCGGGTCGACGGCGGCGGCTGCACGGCGGACGACGGGTGAGCGCGGGCAGAGAGAAATAGGGAGGGGGAGAGGGAATTGGGGCGCGTTCCGGGTTGCGGACGTCGGGGTGGAGCTCACCGGGGCTAAGGGCGCGGCGGAGCTCCAACGGCGACGGGGAACCGAGCTCGGGACGGCGGGGTTATGGCGGCGGCGCTCTGCGTGCGCGCAGCGAGAGGGAAAGGGCGAGAGAGGGGGCCGGTTGGTGCGCAAATGAGGGAGGGGGCGAGGGCGAGTGGGACTCGGGGCTCAAGTGGCCGAGGGCGGGGTTGGGGTGAGCTCCCCACGCGCGACGTGGGCGCGGAGACCGCGGGCGCGCGCGACTCGGCGGCGGTTACGCGAGAACGGCGAAGCTGACAGCTGGGACCCGCGAGCAGAGAGAGAGCGAGGGGGCGGGCGCACGCGGGGGGGGACGGGAGCGCCGACAGGTGGGGCTGGCCGAGCAGAGAGAGGGAGAGCGGGCGCACGGGAGGCCGCTGCGCCGACAGGCGGGGCCCGCTGCGCAGAGAGAGAAGGAGCGGGAGGGCGCGCGCGCGAGCTGGGCCTGATGGGCCGAAAGGCTGAGGGGGCGGCGGGTTTGGGCTGCTTTGCCTTTTTCTTTTATTTTGGAATTTCCTTTCTCTTTTCTTTTTATTTTCTCCATTTGATTCAAATTCAAACAAGCCACAAATTCAAACCAAACCTTCCAAGAATTATGCACCAAGCAAAAGTGAAATCTAGGGTTCAACATGATGCAACAATTCATACTCCCTTAGGGTCTAACATAATAAACTATAATTACAAGTAAAATAAGCACTTAGCTCCTATAGAAATGAGAGAGAAAAGAATGAGGAAGGATGAGAAAAGGAAGTAACACCTGAATTTGTGAATATGAGCAAAGAAATTTTATACCCCCAAATTCAGGGTGTTACAAACCTATCCCCCTTAAAAGAATCTCGCCCCCGAGATTCAAGGTTGGTCAGCAAAGAGTTCAGGGTATTTGGCCTTCAGGTCATCTTCTCGTTCCCAGGTTGCTTCTTCCTCCGAATGGTGACCCCATCTGACTTTGCACATTCTGATGGTACCATCTTTCTTCTCTACAAACAACACCGGAGCGGCCCAAGGCGAGGTACTTGGTCTGATGTAACCCTTCTCTAACATCTCATCTATCTGCTTCTTGAGTTCCACCAATTCTGGTCCAGACACTCGGTAGGCTCTTTTGGAAATGGGGGCGGTACCAGGGATAAGCTCTATGGCAAACTCAACCTTTCTCTCGGGTGGCATGCCCGTTAGCTCCTCGGGAAATACGTCCGGAAAGTCCGACACAACCTTGATAGTCTCGAGCGGGTTGGGCTCCTTACTATCAACTGAAATCTGGTGACAGACACCCTCCGCTGATTTAGGCATCCTTAGCTCGGCCACTACCTCTTCTCCTGACGGGGACTTCAATGTTACAGTCCTCTTGTCACAGCTAATATTCGCTTCATACCTCATTAACCAATTCATCCCTAGAATGACATCTATCCCAGGGGTGTCTATTACTATTAAGTCACTGGGGAACCCTATCCCCCTTATTTCCACCCTTATATTTGAGCATATTTTATCTGTTTGCACCTTGCCACCAACTGAATTAATCCTCATGGGCGGCATCATTGCCTCTACTGAGATGTTATGCAATTCTACCCAGGTTGCAGTGACAAATGAATGAGTTGCACCAGTATCAAATAGCACTTTCGTGGGATGAGATTCGACTGAAAACATACCTACTGCCACATCTGGTGCATCCTGGATCGCTTCGGCCTCCAAGTGGTTCACCTTTCCACGGTTGTACGCTTGGTTACGATTGCCTGTCGTTGGCTGCAGTACACCTTGCCTTGTTGGAGCATTGGGGTTGGTCTGCTGCTGCGCCATCTTCTTTGGGCACTGCATCGCCCAGTGGCCTTGCTCTCCGCAGTGGAAACATCCTCTGCCTCCTCCTTGTGCTGGGGCTGCTTGGTTGCTCTGGTTTGCTGCTGGGGTAGGAAGGCGAGGTGCCTGGTTGTTCTGCTTCTGATACTGATTACCCCCTTGCTGGCTGTGCTGACGATACTGCTGTTGCTGTTGCTGTTGATACTGCCTCTGAAACTGCTGCTGATGCGGACGCTGATTCTGATTCTGATATCCCTGTGGGTGACCGGGCCTGCCTTGCTGAGATGAACTGCCTGAGAAACGTGGACGGCTGATGCCTCCGGTCTGGGGTCCGCTCATCTTGCGCTTCCGATCTTCCATATCCTTACGCTTCTTCTCAGTCATAACTGCCCTGTCGATCAGGTGCTGGAAGGTGGGGAAGGTGTGGTTCATCAGCTGGTAATGCAGGGGATCCACCAAACCTCTCATGAACCTGTACTGCCTTTTAGCATCAGTGTTGACATCCTCAGGTGCATAACGAGATAGCTGCAGAAACTTGTCTCTGTACTCACTAACAGACAGGGGTCCCTGCTTCAGAGCCAGAAACTCCTCCTTCTTCACGATCATCAGTCCCTCTGGCACATGGTACCTGCGGAAACTCTCGCTGAATTCCTCCCAAGTGATGGCTTCGGGGTCAGCATGTGTGGCGAGGTAGGACTCCCACCAGGACTGGGCTGCTCCCCTTAGCTGACGGGGGCCATACAGAACCTTCTCCCTGTCGTCACATTGAGCGGTGCGCAGTTCTCTCTCCACTGCGCGCAGCCAGTCTTCTGCATCCATGGGGTCGGCGGAATGGGCGAAGGTAGGAGGGTGCCCTCTCATGAACTCACCACGCTTATCCCGTGGCATCTGGGGCATCTGCACTTGCATTTGGGGTTGGGGTTGCTGTTGAGCCTGCTGCATAGCTGCCAGAGTCTGCCCAATGGCCTGCACTGCCTGAGTCTGCATCAAGAACATCTGCTCCACTGTCATCGGGGGTGGTGGGGGAGGCTGCCTCGGTTGCTCCTCCTGCTGGTCATGCTGCTCTTGCTGAGCACGCCTGTTGCATCGGCGCCTGTTGTCAGACATCTGTGGAAGACATTCATACATCAGCGTTGATCTTACAACCCTCCAGCATAAGAAAAGAGAATACAGAATTCTTCATGACACTGAGTGAACAAAGAGCTTCACTGATCCTCATAATGATTCAACACAGCTTCCCAGATGAGAAGGAAAGTAGAAGTAAATGGCTTCCCAACTAAATAACTGACTTCATTAACATTACTAGCTATGCCAAACTGCAGGGGAAACCCACAGGTTGGCAACAGTCATTACAAAGATTCGAATCCAGCACAAGTTCATCATAACAAGCATGAAAGCAACTGATAAGCAAACTAAACTAAATGGAAGCAACTGATAAGCAAACTAAACTGAATGGAAGCAACTGATAAGCAAACTAAACTAACTATCTAAGACTGAGACATCTGACTTAAGAATTATTACAAACTTCGACGCTAACGATCTAAGGATCCAGATCTATCCTGGTCTTACAGACAGGGGAACCATAGGTGTGGTGACCACGTGGCGGCGAGCGGTATGGGTGCTGAGTCCCAACAGGAGCGGGAGAACCACCCTCCTGGTGATGGCGCTCTGCCAGCTCAGCACGCAACTCCGCAATCTCCGTTCGAGCCCTGCTCAGCTCGTCCAGAGAGTGGTCCAGCTCAGTGTTAAGCACTGCGACTAGGTTGACTGTGCTGCTCAACCTAGGGTTAGCCTCACCAACAGGTGAGACAACCACACTCTCTGTGCTGCCAGTAGGGCGGCGGGGGTAGTACCGAAGGTTAAGACCGTCGGCCACGCCACCGAACAAGGAACAGTACTGGGAGAGTGCACGTCGTGCTGCATCCTGCATAGCCGCCTCTGCAGTGTCCCTCTCGGAGATGGAATAGTGCTCCGAAACGGCCTCCGCACCCCGGAGGTCATCCTCCGGACGGCGAACTAGGCAGGTAGCCTCCCAGCGGTCCGGGTATCTCCCGCGACTGTGCTGGTAGACCACACAACGATACTCGATCGACCAGGTGTGCCGGTCGAAAGCCTGGCGCAGCAAGGTGTCGAGTGCGTCGTGGAAGTGACAACCGCGAGCGGCGTCACGAGTGATGGGTCGGGCGACCCATCCTTCCGCCTCCTGCGGCTCAGAAGACTCCGTGCTGTGGTCTGAGTCGTCGTCGTCGGGGTCTCCTCCAGGTCCTCCTCCAACAGCCGGGACGTCCCGGGATGGTGCAAGGGGCGCCTCCAGCTGGGCAACAGAGGGACGGGGCCTCACGGACTCCACCTCACGCTGGGATGAGGAGGAAGAGCCCTGCTGCTCTCTGTGCTGGCGTCGGCGTTCCTGCTCCTCACGCAGGCGGTGGTGCAGCCTCTCCAGGTGACTCGACTGACCGGACACGGTGCGGTGCAGAGGACGCTCCGCAAGTCGAGACGGCAGGAAAGGAATCACCGACTTACGTGCAGTGTGTCTAAGACGAGCCATCTACAAAAGACACCGTAAGCATAAGAGTAAGAGCAGAACTAATATGACAAGTGAATAAACCATAGACAGAATAAGATAAAAATTTTAACAAGGTATAATATAGTATATATATATATATGTAGTGAAACATAGGGTTGGTCGAGATGACCGACTTTTGAAGTAACATCAGAGGTCAAGGTGAGAGAGAAGGTCAATAGTCCTTAGTACGACCAGTGCTACTCTAGGTCAGCGGTCCTACAGTCAGCACGGCTTTGATACCACTTATGTCACACCCGGTTTTGGAAGGCAAACCGAATGCGAACTATGTACGTGCCAGGATCAGAACTCACGTACACAGCGATTACATAAATGACCATCATTGCACATTGCTCGAATAATAACTTAAAAGAATATTAACTTATTACATCACAGAGTCATAGACATCCACATAGTCATCGACTTAACAGTTAGATCAAAGTGCTAAGCGAAACGCAGTAAAGATAAGGCCTTCACAGGCAGCTGACTGGGGGTTGCCGCCAACCCACACCTAGAATTCGTCGTAGTCTTGAAACTCCTGGAAGTCTCCTTCCACGACTTCACCTTCTCCTGAGCAGTGGTTACAATGCGGACAACCTGGTGTTTGGTGGTAAAGCAAGGATGAGTACACATCAACGTACTCAGCAAATGTCCCGTTTGGCTGAAGTGGACTAGCTTTATATGGGGTTAGGCTCAAGCAGTTGCTTTTAGTTGGTCAGGTATTTATCATTAGTAGAAGCCAGATTTTATCATTAACCAGCCCATGAACCCTTTCCTCATCGAGGAACAACATCATCATATTCGAACCAAAACCATAACATAATCCTTGTATCTCGAACCATCTGTATCTCTAATCAAAGAGGATCCCAAGGCTGCTCTTAACCGTGAGCACGGCTGATATATCAGTTTCATTACACTCTGCAGAGGTCGCACACTTTACCCATGAGTCATGATGCCCTTTCTGCCCGGGGAGAGCTAATCCCCATTGACCACTACCTAGGTGGTCCAGCAGGGTATCACTACGTAGCTGTTACAAAGATTCCCTAGAGATCATAGCTGCCCGTTAGGTTTCTCCAGTTTGATAAACACAGTACTCCTCCCCGCAGGAGAGTGACTAACAAAAGCAAAACGAAAGAACCTCGGCACTCAGCTTCGGCAGAGCAAGCACTGTGCCTGGACCCCATTGACGGCACGACGACGAAGCAACTACACCTCTAGTTCCTCTAATTAATTAGCTAAGGGCGCCCCATTTCACCCTCATGGTTGCACTGTTATCCCGGGTGGTCTCTCAACGAACAGGTCCTTACGGAGAGGTACTCAGGAAAACAGCCTGAGCCCCCTAGAGTATCACAAGATCATCAATATCATCAGGATAACAGTATCATAAATAGTCACATCATGTTCATTGATTAAGTTAAGGCAATAGCAGAATGCTAACCATAAGGTCATCAAGGATAAAGTAAAGTGTAGAGCTAGTCAATCCTTAGGTTTCAAGTAAGTAATGCGGGATAGTAAGTTACAAGTGAATAGGACATAATGGGTCAGAGGACACTTGCCTTCACCAAACTGTTGCTCAGGGACTTCCTCTGCAACCTCCTCGGGAAACACAGACTGCTCGTTGTCTACGTAAAGCAATCATTCACACTATGCACTTGGGAAATAACAAACAAAAACAATATACCAAACATATGCAGCAGAAGGTGGTCATAAATTCATTACAGAAAAGGGATAGGCACTCTGGTGTTTCCTAGGTCTGGGGTAGAGGACTATACAAAATAAGTCATTATCCACTACTCAGGTTTAAGTCAGTGGTGGAATTAAATAATTATCTGGTTTAAGTTCCTAAACTTATGGGTTTGAGTCCATAAACTTAAGTGCTCCAACTTTTATTAAAGTCTACTACCTTTTATTTATCCCAAAATAGAGTTCCAATAACCTTAATCCTATCCTAAAGATTAACCATTAATTGGAGCATGGAAACAGCAGGAAAACAGTGCATAATCAGATAGATAATAATTTTATGAACATTTTGCAATTTGAAGCACCTAATTTGGAGTTCATATGGCAAAGTTATGAATTTTACAAGTTTAGGGGTTGAAAATATGCCCTAGGGACCTATTTTGGATTAAGTAAAAGGGCTGAGGACTTAACTGCGAGAAACCAGGGACGGCGGGCGCAAAATCCAGAAAGCCGGGGGGTTCTTTAAGAAAAAGCGCGGGCGAAGGGGTATCGGGCGCTTACAGCCGTTAGATCTCAGATCAACGGCCAGGATTAGATCCTGCGGGCGGGCGCGCGGGCGCGCGGTGGCTCGGGGTGGCTGACAGGCGGGACCGGGCGGGCAGAGCGCGCGGGCGGACCGACAGGCAGGGCCGGGCGGACAGCGCGAGCGCGCGGGCGACTGGCAGGCGGGACCGGGCGGGCAGAGCGGGCGCGGACGACTGGCAGGCGGGGCCGGGCGGACAGAGCGGGCGCGGACGACTGGCAGGCGGGGCCGGGCGGACAGAGCGGGCGCGGACGACTGGCAGGCGGGGCCGGGCGGACAGCGCGAGCGCGCGGGCGAGCTGACAAGCGGGGTCGGGCGGACAGAGAGGCGGGGCTAATTAAATCAGGGCCGCCCGATCTCGGGTGAACGGCGGGGATTGGGTGGCCAGGCTGAGCCTCTCCTACGGCTAGCTGGGGCGGCGGCGCTCGCGCCAGTGGCGGAGGAGCTCGCCGGAGACGAGGGGAGCGGGGGGCCTGGCGGGCTCCCGGGGCGACCTGAGTGGCCGGGGAGGTCGGGGGGCGCGGGGAACTCTCTGGTGGGGTCTGGGTCGGGGCAGGGGCACCGGAGGGGGGCGATTCGCGGCGGGGCGGCTCGGCGGCGGCGCTGAGCGACTCCGGCGAGAAATCAAGCGCGCTAGAGTGCAAGACAAGGCGCAATAGGAGCGGGGGAGATTCCTTACCTCACGGCGAACTCCGAGGACTCCTCGGCGACGACGGAGACGCGACGGTGGCCCGGGTCGACGGCGGCGGCTGCACGGCGGACGACGGGTGAGCGCGGGCAGAGAGAAATAGGGAGGGGGAGAGGGAATTGGGGCGCGTTCCGGGTTGCGGACGTCGGGGTGGAGCTCACCGGGGCTAAGGGCGCGGCGGAGCTCCAACGGCGACGGGGAACCGAGCTCGGGACGGCGGGGTTATGGCGGCGGCGCTCTGCGTGCGCGCAGCGAGAGGGAAAGGGCGAGAGAGGGGGCCGGTTGGTGCGCAAATGAGGGAGGGGGCGAGGGCGAGTGGGACTCGGGGCTCAAGTGGCCGAGGGCGGGGTTGGGGTGAGCTCCCCACGCGCGACGTGGGCGCGGAGACCGCGGGCGCGCGCGACTCGGCGGCGGTTACGCGAGAACGGCGAAGCTGACAGCTGGGACCCGCGAGCAGAGAGAGAGCGAGGGGGCGGGCGCACGCGGGGGGGGACGGGAGCGCCGACAGGTGGGGCTGGCCGAGCAGAGAGAGGGAGAGCGGGCGCACGGGAGGCCGCTGCGCCGACAGGCGGGGCCCGCTGCGCAGAGAGAGAAGGAGCGGGAGGGCGCGCGCGCGAGCTGGGCCTGATGGGCCGAAAGGCTGAGGGGGCGGCGGGTTTGGGCTGCTTTGCCTTTTTCTTTTATTTTGGAATTTCCTTTCTCTTTTCTTTTTATTTTCTCCATTTGATTCAAATTCAAACAAGCCACAAATTCAAACCAAACCTTCCAAGAATTATGCACCAAGCAAAAGTGAAATCTAGGGTTCAACATGATGCAACAATTCATACTCCCTTAGGGTCTAACATAATAAACTATAATTACAAGTAAAATAAGCACTTAGCTCCTATAGAAATGAGAGAGAAAAGAATGAGGAAGGATGAGAAAAGGAAGTAACACCTGAATTTGTGAATATGAGCAAAGAAATTTTATACCCCCAAATTCAGGGTGTTACAGCCACGGGTCTTCGTCCGATGTCGTATGGGGCGAAGGGTGTCCCTGCCCGTTGTCTTGTCTCCGTTGGGCCGGCGTTTACGGCGAAGGCCCCGAGCGAAAAGTGGCGTCTTTGCCTTCGCCCCAACATTTGCCCTCCGAGGGACCAGTTCGACTAAGTCATCGGGTGCCGAAGACGTCGCTAGATGGCGGAGACGCTGCCCTCGCTCGAAGTGGTTCCGCGGGGGTTTTTGACATGACCGTTGATTGACGCCGTACTGTAGGACTGCGGGTTTCCCGAAGCGCCGCGCCCTGTGTATAAAAGGGGGCGGGGGGCGGCGCGTTTTGAAATTTATTCTTCCGCGCTCCGTGAAAACCCTAGCCGCTTTCTCCACCGTCTCTGCTGCTCGTCTGCCCTCCTTGTTCTTGTTCGCCGGAGATCTGGCTCGAGTGAAGCAGACCGCCCACCGCCGCCGACGGTACGTAGCGATGCCGACCTCTTCTTCTTCTGCTGCCGCTTCGCCGCCGGCCGACGCTGAGAGCACCTAGAGGGGGGGTGAATAGGTGATCCTGTAACACTTAAAACTTAGGCCACAAAAACTTGGTTAAGTGTTAGCACAATAACCGCCAAGTGGCTAGAGAGGAATCTTCAACAAAACACAATAACCAACAAGATCAATCACAGAGATGGCACGGTGGTTATCCCGTGGTTCGGCCAAGACCAACGCTTGCCTACTCCACGTTGTGGCGTCCCAACGGACAAGGGTTGCAATCAACCCCTCTCAAGCGTTCCAAAGACCCACTTGAATACCACGATGTTTTGCTTGCTTTTTCTCAATCCCGTTTGCGAGGAATCTCCACAACTTGGAGCCTCTCGCCCTTACACTTGAAATTCACAAAGAACACGGAGCAAGGGAGGGATTAGCAACGCACTCAAGACAAGAAATCACAGCAACACCACGCACACAAGTCGCAACAAGAGCTCACAACACAACTCAATGAGTTCACCACTCAACTAGAGCTCTAATTGCTATCGCAAAGAATCAAAGGCGCGGAATCGATGTCTTGGTGCTTAGGAATGTTTAGGAGATGCTTAGTGTGCTCCTCCATGCGCCTAGGGGTCCCTTTTATAGCCCCAAGGCAGCTAGGAGCCGTTGAGAGCAATCTAGGGCTGATCTTGCCTTCTGTCGACTGGCGCACCGGACAGTCCGGTGCACATCGGACACTGTTCGGTGCCCGATTTCCTTCCATAAATGGCACAGTCGACCGTTAGCAGACTGAGAGCCGTTGGCGCACCGGACATGTCCGGTGCACACCGGACAGACCGATGCCCCCTTCTAGCCGTTGGCTCGGCCACGTGTCCCGCGCAGATCGCGCAGCCGACCGTTGGCCCTGCCGACCGTTGGCTCACCGGACAGTCCGGTGCACACCGGACAGTCCGGTGAATTATAGCCGTACGTCGACGATGAATTCCCGAGAGCGACGAGTTCGCCTGTGAACGGCCCACCGGACAGTCCGGTGCCCCACCGGACAGTCCGGTGAATTATAGCCGTACACCGCCGTCGAAGTCCCGAGAGCAGCCTTTTCCCTCGAGCCAGCCTGGCGCACCGGACACTGTCCGGTGCACCACCGGACAGTCCGGTGCACCCAGACTGAGCAGACTTTGGCTGCTCGAGCCATCTCTTCTCCAACTCGATTTTTTCTGTTTCCAGCACTTAGACACAATACATTAGTCCATAAAACAATGTACTAAGTCTGAGAAACATACCTTTATCCTTGATTTGTACTTTGTCCACCTTTTTACAATTAGGCACTTGTGTTGGACACTAAACCACCAAAATACTTAGAAATGGCCCAAGGGCACATTTCCCTTTCAATCTCCCCCTTTTTGGTGATTTATGCCAACACAACATAAAGCAAGTAGAACAAGTACAAAATCACTTCAAATAAGAACTCAAATTATTTTGATTCAAATTTGACATATATGGATCACTTTATGCCACCACTTGGTTTGTTTTTGCAAATCAAACTCAAATTCCTATCTCTAAGTCAAAACCACTTGTAGAGACATAAAGAGAGGTTTTCCAAAGAAATTTGATCAAGGATTTCAAAAACTCCCCCTTTTTCCCATAATCAACACTTCTCCCCACAAGAGGCCAACTTTTGACATAAGAGACAATAAAAGAGTTTTGACAAACCAAAAGCTCTAATCTACTATTTTCAAAATTTCTCAAGTAGTAGCTGATCCATCTATTGCTTTGGCCTTTATTTTCTCCCCCTTTGGCATCAAGCACCAAAACGGGATCAATCTTGGCCCTTAAACCCCATTGCCTCACCAAAATCTTCAAATAAGAGCAAATGGGCAATAAGAGTATAAAGATGAACTTGGAAAAGTTACTCTTTTCATCAGAGTGCAGTGGAAGTCTTGCATGGTCCAAGTCCACCTTTTCCCTTTCAATCCTCCTTGAAGACTAAAACAACCAAACTCAAGTACATGGTTAGTCTCAAAGGGTCAAGTTGTAGCACAGCTCCCCCTAAATATGTGCATCACTTGCAAAAAGGACTTGTGAGGTCCAGGGAGTGTTTGTACAACTTGAGCACCACAATAAGCAACAAAATGCAGAATGAACATGATCAACAACTTGCATAAACACATGTATGCTACAATTCAATCCAAGTTCCGCGAATCTAAGATATTGAGCTCACTACGCAGCCTGCAAAAGGTCTTCTCATCTAGAGGCTTGGTAAAGATATCGGCTAGCTGGTTCTCGGTGCTAACATGAAACACTTCGATATCCCCCTTTTGCTGGTGGTCTCTCAAAAAGTGATGCCGGATGTCAATGTGCTTTGTGCGGCTGTGCTCAACAGGATTTTCTGCTATTCGGATAGCACTCTCATTGTCACATAGGAGTGGGACTTTGCTCAGATTGTAGCCAAAGTCCCTGAGGGTTTGCCTCATCCAAAGTAGTTGCGCGCAACACTGTCCTGCGGCAACATACTCGGCCTCAGCGGTGGATAGGGCAACGGAAGTTTGTTTCTTAGAATTCCATGACACCAGGGACCTTCCTAAGAATTGGCACGTCCCCGATGTACTCTTCCTATCGACCTTACATCCAGCATAGTCGGAATCTGAGTACCCAATCAAGTCAAAGTTAGACCCCTTTGGATACCAGATCCCAAAGCAAGGCGTAGCGACTAAATATCGAAGAATTTGCTTCACAGCCACTAAGTGACACTCCTTAGGATCGGATTGAAATCTAGCACACATGCATACGCTAAGCATAATATCCGGTCTACTAGCACATAAATAAAGCAAAGAACCTATCATGGACCGGTATGCTTTTTGATCAACGGACTTACCTCCTTTGTTGAGGTTGGTGTGTCCGTCAGTTCCCATCGGCGTCTTTGCGGGCTTGGCATCCTTCATCCCAAACCTCTTTAGCAAGTCTTGCGTGTACTTCGTTTGGGAGATGAAAGTGTCGTCCTTGAGTTGCTTCACTTGGAACCCAAGGAAGTAGTTCAACTCGCCCATCATCGACATCTCGAATTTCTGCGTCATCACCCTGCTAAACTCTTCACAAGACTTTTGGTTAGTAGAACCAAATATTATGTCATCGACATAAATTTGGCACACAAAAAGATCACCATCGCAAGTCTTAGTGAAAAGAGTTGGATCGGCTTTCCCAACCTTGAAAGCATTAGCAATTAAAAAGTCTCTAAGGCATTCATACCATGCTCTTGGGGCTTGCTTAAGTCCATAGAGCGCCTTAGAGAGCTTACACACGTGGTCGGGGTACCGTTCATCCTCGAAGCCAGGGGGTTGCTCCACGTACACCTCCTCTTTGATCGGCCCGTTGAGGAAAGCGCTCTTCACATCCATTTGGTACAACCTGAAAGAATGGTGAGCGGCATATGCTAGACGGATGCGAATTGATTCTAGCCTAGCCACAGGAGCAAAAGTCTCCTCAAAGTCCAAACCTGCGACTTGGGCATAACCTTTTGCCACAAGCCGAGCCTTGTTCCTTGTCACCACCCCGTGCTCGTCCTGTTTGTTGCGGAACACCCACTTGGTTCCCACAACATTTTGCTTGGGGCGAGGCACCAGTGTCCAAACTTCATTGCGCTTGAAGTTGTTGAGTTCCTCTTGCATGGCCAATACCCAGTCCGGATCTAGCAAGGCCTCTTCTACCCTGAAAGGCTCAATAGAAGAGACAAAAGAGTAATGCTCACAAAAATTAACTAATCTTGAACGAGTAGTTACTCCCTTGCTGATATCACCCAATATCTGGTCGACGGGATGATCCCTTTGAATTGTCGCTCGAACTTGTGTTGGAGGTGCCTGAGGTGTTTCTTCCTCTTCACTTTGAACATCCTGTGCTCCCCCTTGATCATGCGCCTCCACTTGAGGTACCTGTTCGTCATCTTGGGTTGGGGGATGCACCATAGTTGAGGAAGACGGTTGATCTTGCTCCAAATGTTCCTGAGGCCGTACATCTCCAATCGCCATGGTGCGTATCACGGCCGTTGGAACGTCTTCTTCATCTACATCATCAAGATCAACAACTTGCTCTCTTGGAGAGCCATTAGTCTCATCAAATACAATGTCGCTAGAGACTTCAACCAAACCCGATGATTTGTTGAAGACCCTATACGCCTTTGTATTTGAATCATAACCTAATAAAAAACCTTCTATAGCTTTGGGAGCAAATTTAGAGGTTCTACCTTTCTTCACAAGAATATAACACTTGCTGCCAAAAACACGAAAATAAGATACATTGGGTTTGTTACCAGTCAGCAGCTCATATGAAGTCTTCTTGAGGAGGCGGTGAAGGTAGACCCTGTTGATGGCGTGGCAAGCCGTGTTCACGGCTTCCGACCAAAAGCGCTCGGGGGTCTTGAATTCTCCAAGCATAGTCCTCGCCATATCTATGAGCGTCCTGTTCTTCCTCTCTACCACACCATTTTGCTGAGGTGTGTAGGGAGCGGAGAACTCGTGCTTGATCCCCTCCTCCTCAAGGAACTCCTCCACTTGAAGATTCTTGAATTTGGACCCGTTGTCGCTCCTTATCTTCTTCACCTTGAGCTCAAACTCATTTTGAGCTCTCCTTAGGAAGCGCTTGAGGGTCCCTTGGGTTTCAGACTTATCCTGTAAAAAGAACACCCAAGTGAAGCGGGAAAAATCATCAACAATAACTAGACCATACTTACTTCCTCCTATGCTCAGATAGGCGACGGGTCCGAAGAGGTCCATATGCAGCAGCTCCAGAGGTCTTGAAGTGGTCATCACATTCTTGCTGTGATGTGCTCCTCCCACCTGTTTCCCTGCTTGACAAGCTGCACAAGGTCTATCTTTTTCAAAATGAACATTGGTTAGACCTATCACGTGTTCTCCCTTTAGAAGCTTGTGGAGGTTCTTCATCCCCACATGTGCTAAGCGGCGATGCCACAGCCAGCCCATGCAAGTCTTAGCCATTAAGCATGCATCTAGACCGGCCTCTTCTTTTGCAAAATCAACCAAATAAAGTTTGCCGTCTAGTACACCCTTAAAAGCTAGTGAACCATCACATCTTCTAAAGACAGACACATCTACATTTGTAAATAGACAATTATATCCCATATTACATAATTGACTAACAGATAGTAAATTATATCCAAGACTCTCAACTAAAAACACATTAGAGATAGAATGCTCATTTGATATTGCAATCTTGCCTAAACCTTTCACCTTGCCTTGGTTCCCATCACCGAATATGATTGAATCTTGGGAATCCTTATTCTTGACGTAGGAGGTGAACATCTTCTTCTCCCCCGTCATATGGTTTGTGCATCCGCTGTCGATAATCCAGCTTGAACCCCCGGATGCATAAACCTGCAAGGCAAATTTAGGCTTGGGTCTTAGGTACCCAACTCTTGTTGGGTCCTACAAGGTTAGTCACAATTTCCTTAGGGACCCAAATGCAAGTTTTATCACCCTTGCATTTGCCCCTAATTTCCTAGCAACTATCTTCCTATCCTTTCTACAAATAGCAAAGGAAGCATTCAAAGCATGATAAATTGTAGAGGGACCATTCATAACTTTCCTAGGAGCATGAACAAAATTCTTTCTAGGCACATGATGAATATTTTTCCTAGGCATATCTCTACAATGCATATAGGAAGAACTGGAAGCATACATAGCATAAGAATCATAGGCATGTGAATCAAAAGCATTACAACTCCTATGAGACTGTCTTCTATCATTGTACATAAAAGCATGGTTCTTTTTAGTACTACTTGCCAAAGGGGCCTTCCCTTTCTCCTTGGCAGAGATGGGAGCCTTTTGGCTTGTTAAGTTCTTGGCTTCCCTCTTGAAGCCAAGCCCATCCTTAATGGAGGGGTGTCTACCAATCGTGTAGGCATCCCTAGCAAATTTTAGTTTATCAAAATCACTTTTGCTAGCCTTAAGTTGGGCATTAAGACTAGCCATTTCATCATTTAATTTTGCAATAGAAGCTATGTGTTCACTACAAGCATCAATATCAAAATCTTTACATCTATTGCAAATAACAACATTTTCTACACAAGTTGTTGATTTCCTAGCTATTTCTAACTTAGCATTCAAATCATCATTAATGCTCCTTAAGCTAGAAATTGTCTCATGGCAAGAAGATAATTCACACGAAAGCATTTCGTTTCTCTTAACTTCTAAGGCATGAGATTTTTGTGCTTCTAAAAATTTATCATGTTCTTCATACAACAAGTCCTCTTGTTTTTCTAAAAGCCTATTCTTATCATTCAAGGCATCAATCAATTCATTAATTTTATCTACCTTGGTTCTATCTAGGCCCTTAAATAAACATGAATAATCTATTTCATCCTCATCACTAGATTCGTCCTCACTTGAAGAAGCATAAGTAGAGTCTTGAGTACATACCTTCTTCTCCCTTGCCATAAGGCATGTGTGACGCTCGTTGGGGAAGAGGGATGACTTGTTGAAGGCGGTGGCGGCGAGTCCTTCATTGTCGGAGTCGAAGGAGGAGCAATCCGAATCCCACTCCTTTCCTAGATGTGCCTCGCCCTTTGCCTTCTTATAGTTCTTCTTCTTCTCCCTCTTGTTCCCTTGGTCCTGATCACTATCATTGTCGGGACAGTTAGCAATAAAATGACCAAGCTTACCACATTTGAAGCATGAGCGCTTCCCCTTTGTCTTGGTCTTGCTTGGCTGCCCCTTGCGACCCTTTAGCGCCGTCTTGAATCTCTTGATGATGAGGGCCATCTCTTCATCATTAAGTCCGGCCGCCTCAATTTGTGCCACCTTGCTAGGTAGCGCCTCCTTGCTTCTTGTTGCCTTGAGAGCAAGGGGTTGCGGCTCGTTGATCGGACCATTCAAGGCGTCGTCCACGTACCTCGCCTCCTTGATCATCATTCGCCCGCTCACGAATTTTCCAAGGACTTCTTCGGGCGACATTTTGGTGTACCTGGGATTCTCACGAATATTATTCACCAAATGAGGATCAAGAACAGTAAATGACCTTAGCATCAGTCGGACGACGTCGTGGTCCGTCCATCGCGTGCTTCTGTAGCTCCTTATTTTGTTGATAAGGGTCTTGAGCCGGTTGTATGTTTGGGTTGGCTCCTCGCCCCTTATCATCGCGAACCATCCAAGCTCGCCCTCCACCAACTCCATCTTGGTGAGCAAGGTGACGTCGTTCCCCTCATGAGAGATCTTGAGGGTGTCCCATATTTGCTTGGCGTTATCCAAGCCGCTCACTTTGTGGTATTCATCCCTGCACAATGAAGCTAGAAGAACAGTAGTAGCTTGTGCATTCTTATGAATTTGTTCATTAATGAACATGGGACTATCCGAACTATCAAAGTGCATTCCACTCTCTACAATCTCCCATATACTAGGATGGAGAGAGAATAGGTGACTACGCATTTTGGAGGCTTGCCGAGAGGAATGGAGAGCAAATGTGAATTTGAACTTTGCGGAATACGAGAGTAGTCAAAAGAAAAGTTCGAATTAACCGGTTTCCTTCTCTCGTAGTCGTTGTGGTCATCGTCCTTTTGGGAAGAAGTAGACTCATCGCTGTCGTCGTAGTAGACGATCTCCTTGATGTGCCTCGTCTTCTTCTTCTTCCCTTCCTTCCGTCTATGGCCCGAGCCGGAGTCGGTAGGCTTGTCGTCCTTCGGCTCGTTGACGAAGGATTCCTTCTCTTTGTCGTTGATCATGATTCCCTTCCCCTTAGGATCCATCTCTTCGGGCGGTTAGTCCCTTTGTGAAGAGAACGGCTCTAATACCAATTGAGAGCACCTAGAGGGGGGTGAACAGGTGATCCTGTAACACTTAAAACTTAGGCCACAAAAACTTGGTTAAGTGTTAGCACAATAACCGCCAAGTGGCTAGAGAGGAATCTTCAACAAAACACAATAACCAACAAGATCAATCACAGAGATGGCACGGTGGTTATCCCGTGGTTCGGCCAAGACCAACGCTTGCCTACTCCACGTTGTGGCGTCCCAACGGACGAGGGTTGCAATCAACCCCTCTCAAGCGGTCCAAAGACCCACTTGAATACCACGGTGTTTTGCTTGCTTTTTCTCAATCCCGTTTGCGAGGAATCTCCACAACTTGGAGCCTCTCGCCCTTACACTTGAAATTCACAAAGAACACAGAGCAAGGGAGGGATTAGCAACACACTCAAGACAAGAAATCATAGCAACACCACGCACACAAGTCGCAACAAGAGCTCACAACACAACTCAATGAGTTCACCACTCAACTAGAGCTCTAATTGCTATCGCAAAGAATCAAAGGCGCGGAATCGATGTCTTGGTGCTTAGGAATGTTTAGGAGATGCTTAGTGTGCTCCTCCATGCGCCTAGAGGTCCCTTTTATAGCCCCAAGGCAGCTAGGAGCCGTTGAGAGCAATCTAGGAAGGCTGATCTTGCCTTCTGTCGACTGGCGCACCGGACAGTCCGGTGCACACCGGACACTGTCCGGTGCCCGATTTCCTTCCATAAATGGCACAGTCGACCGTTAGCAGACTGAGAGCCGTTGGCACACCGGACATGTCCGGTGCACACCGGACAGACCGGTGCCCCTTCTAGCCGTTGGCTCGGCCACGTGTCCTGCGCAGATCGCGCGGCCGACCGTTGGCCCTGCCGACAGTTGGCTCACCGGACAGTCCGGTGCACACCGGACAGTCTAGTGAATTATAGTCGTACGTCGACGATGAATTCCCGAGAGCGACGAGTTCGCCTGTGAATGGCCCACCGGACAGTCCGGTGCCCCACCGGACAGTCCGGTGAATTATAGCCGTACACCGCCGTCGAAGTCCCGAGAGCAGCCTTTTCCCTCGAGCCAGCCTGGCGCACCGGACACTGTCCGGTGCACCACCGGACAGTCCGGTGCACCCAGACTGAGCAGACTTTGGCTGCTCGAGCCATCTCTTCTCCAACTCGATTTTTTCAGTTTCCAGCACTTAGACACAATACATTAGTCCATAAAACAATGTACTAAGTCTGAGAAACATACCTTTATCCTTGATTTGTACTTTGTCCACCTTTTTACAATTAGGCACTTGTGTTGGACACTAAATCACCAAAATACTTAGAAATGGCCCAAGGGCACATTTCCCTTTCAGACGCGTCGTCTGAGGAAATGCTGAGTACTGTGGCGGCAGAGGAGTTGCGCGCCGGTGATACTGTGGATTTTGGTGTGTCGCGGATGTCGTCGGTCCACATGCAGGATATGCAGCGGCTTGGTTACTTTGGCAGCGGGGTCGCTCGTGTCCCGGGGACGGAGGAAGTCCCCGAGCCGGAAGGCGAGTTGGTTATGTTCGAGGCATTCTTTGCCGCTGGTCTCCGCCTGCCTGCGCACCGATTTGTTGGAGAAGTCCTGCGCAGATTTAATGTTCAGATCCATCAGCTGACTCCGAATGCCGTGGTGGCTCTATCGAAGTATGTCTGGGCGACGACTTCGTACGGCAGACAGCCATCAGTCGAAGTCTTCACGAAGTATTATTGCCTGCACTGGCAGAAGAGGATGATTGGAAGTGAAGTTGCCCAGTTTGGGTCCTGTACATTTACGTCGAAGACCGGCAAGACCACGATGCAGGTAGTTGAGTTGGTTCCTTGCGCCCGCAACAAGTGGGGCAATTGGCAGGATTTTTGGTTCTACGTCGCGGAGGGTACAGCCGAAGACCATCCGGGGCTCCCCGTGTCCGAGATGTGCTCGCATTTTTACTCAGCATACCCGCCTTTTGAAGTGGCGGATGAGGATGCGGACGAAGGGGCCCTTCGGTGCGCCGCCGGCCTGAGCAGCGGGCGCGATTTGGTTGAGGAGTTTGTGGCGTTCGGGGTATGGCCTTTGGCGCATGGCTGGGCGCTGGGCGAAGTGTGCCCTCGCCAGATTCCTTCCCACGGTGGGAAGCTGGTGCGAAGTCCTGCCTTCGCGCTGGATCTGCAGAGTCGCGATCCGGCCGCCTTTGTGCGCGAGGCGGAGGATGGGGCGGTGCGGATCATGGGTCGGTATGTGCCTAGGACAGAGGGCCAGCGTAGCTGGGACATTCGCGGGTCAAATGACCGCTTGAACAGGGTTTTTGAGTTGAATCGTCTGCCGTATGGCGGTTATCCCGGCCAAGACGATGTGGATCGTCGCGGGAAGAAACCGGTGGTGGAGTCTGGAGACGACCCCGCGCCGGTGGCCGCGCCGTCCTCTAAGAAGAGGAAACTAGGTACTGCTGTGGGAGGACTTGGGGTTTCTGATGGTTTTGCTAGAGAATTGATGAGGACATGCGCGGCCCCGGGGGGAAGGATGTCTTCGCCCGAGCTCCGGGAGTCTTCGGCGCGGATGCTGAGGGTTACCGGGGGTTGGTGGCCTAAGAATGTTCCTGTCCCCCACGCGGCCGGCGAAGACTTTTTTACATCTCGCATGGTTCGTGCTTGGAAAGTGTTTCCTTACGGGCGGAATATTGCTGCTGTTGTGTCGGCAGTGATGGACAAGGATCGCCAGGGAGCTGCACAGAAGCGCCAGGCGGTCGTCAGGCTTCATGAAGCTAGGCCGAAGAGGCAGCGGGGGGCTGCGAAGGCTACTGCCCCCGGCGGAGGCCAGCCGCCGCTGGCGGCTAAGTCGGCCGTCACTGCATCCAGTAGGGCGCCGGACGCTGCGAAGGCGGCTGTCACCGGTGGTCCCAAGTCAGCGAAGGCTGCCCCTTTGTCCAGCGGGGTGGCGGAGGCTGCGAAGGTGGCTCGAGGGTTGCCGCCCCCTGGCAAGCGCGTTGCTGACTTCGCCACCGACATTAGTGTGGACGATTATCTTGTTGGTAAGTCATTGGCTCGAGTTTTTTTTTAATTTGTTGATGCATCGCAGGGTCGGACGAAGACCAGCTTGTTGTTGTTCCGCCTGCCGCGGCGGCCACGGCGGCTGCCGTGGTGCCAAGGGCGAAGGGCAGTGTTCTTTGTGCCGGTGGCGAGATACCGGCACTCACTGCCGTCAGGGACGAGGCGGGTGCCGTGTCCCGCCGGCTGGAGGAGATGAAGGAGGCACTAAGTCAGGTGCGTTGAGCTAGGCCTCGGTTTTTTTTAACAGCTTCGCCGGGGCTGTGGTCTTCTGTGTGTCTTGTAGGCGGCTGACTTCGCAAACCGCGCGGCGTCGGGGGCCCTGACGGCAGTTGTGTCTGCCGAAGTCGAGAGACTTCGGACGCAACATGCTGACACCGTCCGGGAAAAGTCGGCCGCCCACAGTAAGTGCCGCAAGCTGGCGGACAAGGTGGCTGTGCTGGAGGGTGAGAAGGCTGACCTCCGGCGCCAACTGGCGGCGAAGAGGGAGGAGGCTAATGAGGCCCTCGCCAAGGCACAGGCTGCGCAGGCGGAGGCCAATTTGGCGTGGGCGGAGGGCAGCCTTGCCAGGCAGCGCGCCGAGCAGCTGGAGGAGCGGCTCAGCGCGCTGCAGAGCCGTGTGGAGAGGGCCGAGGCCTCGGCGCGCACGGAGGCTGAGCGGACGCGCAAACAGCTTATGGATTCATACCGTGAGCTGGGCGCGCGGACCGCTGAATTTGAAGTGCCGGACCGAGAGCCCAGACTTCGCTGCCTTGAGTGGGTGCAGGAGGAGCTGCAGGCGCTCCCCACCATCGTGGAGGGGTTTATGTCTTATGCCTCTCTGGTCACCTGCGAGGGGGCGATGAACGCGCTCTCTCGCGAAGGGTGCCGGCACTATGAGGTCTTCGACCAAGCTGATGAGGATTTGGAGCGTGATATCTACAAGGTTGAGGACCCTATAGTGAAGGAATCCGCCGGAGCCCTCTACGACCGGATGTGGGGCCCCCACGGTCGAGAGGTGGTCAGGGAGCGGGCTGAGACGACGAGGAGTCAGGTAATGTTTGGCTTTTGTTTGGTGTTTGTTTAATGTGGGTTAAATGTGGGTTTGCTGAGTCTGTGTGATGTGTCTCAGGCGGCGCGTGGCGAGAGGGTGGATGACTTTGGGGCTTTGAACAGCGCGCTGCCTGACCCGGAGCCGAACCTGGTGGCGGCTGTGTCCGAGGCCGCTCCGGAGCCGCCCCCGGAAATCGCCGAAGGCGTTCCCGATGCCCCTGCAACCACTGCGGCCGGCGGAGACCCGTCGTCAACTGTTGCGCCGAGGGCTGAGGATCCTGTGGCGGTGGCTGCGGAGGCAACAGCGGAGGCTCCCACGACGGCTGGGTCTTCGCAGGTGGCCTAGTGGGTGTGGGTAGTTAGGAAATTTTGGATATTGTTGCTGAACCTTGGTTGCTGCGCAGGTTCAAGATTTTGGGCCTGCGCACGCAACCGCTACTGCTAATTTTTTGGCGGCTTCGACCGTGGATGATGGGAATAAATCAGATGAGTCTGCGTCTAAATTTTCCGAGTTCGGTGACTCTGGGAGCTCTGTTGAATGGACCGAAGAGTCGTCGGATGAGGACTTGGACTACTTTGCGGCCTTGGATGTGGCAGTGGCGGAGGCTTCATCGCAAGCTGCGGATGCTGATGTTGTGTCTGGTCCGAGTACTAGGCGTAGGCGACGAAGGGCGGTTGCGAAGCGTAGAGTGAGTGGAGCGGACGTCGGTCGGCTTCGTGTGAGTGGGGCTGGCAGGCGGGAACTGTTGTCCTTGCCGGCCGCTGTGAGTGCAGGTGAGGGGGAGTTGTGAAGTCTTTTTGCGGGTGAGGAGCTTAGGATAATGTTATTTAACTATAGGGAGATGGGAATTATTCCGAAGGTCGAGCCGATGTTGATAGTCGCCTAGAGGGGGGGGGTGAATAGGGCGAAACTGAAATTTACAAAATAATCACAACTACAAGCCGGGTTAGCGTTAGTAATAAAGAAACGAGTCCGCGAGAGAGAGAGCGCAAAACAAATCGCAAGCAAATAAGAGTGTGACACAAGGATTTGTTTTACCGAGGTTCGGTTCTCGCAAACCTACTCCCCGTTGAGGAGGCCACAAAGGCCGGGTCTCTTTCAACCCTTCCCTCTCTCAAACGATCCCACGGATCGAGTGAGCTTTCTCTTCTTCTCAATCAACCGGAAACAAAACTTCCCCGCAAGGGCCACCACACAATTGGTGCCTCTTGCCTTGGTTACAATTGAGTGATGATCTCAAGAACAAGTGAGAAAGAAAAGAATGCGATCCAAGCGCAAGAGCTCGAAAGAACACAAGCAAATCACTCTCTCTAGTCACTATGGAGTTGTGTGGAATTTGGAGAGGACTTGATCTATTTGGTGTGTCTAGAATTGAATGCTAGAGCTCTTGTAGTGGTTGAGAAGTGGAAAACTTGGATGGCAATGAATGTGGGGTGGTTGGGGTATTTATAGCCCCAACCACCAAAAATGACCGTTGCTGGAACTCCTCTGTTCGATGGCGCACCGGACAGTCCGGTGCACACCGGACAGTCCGGTGCCCCTGCCACGTCACCATTGCCGTTGGATTCTGACCGTTGGAGCTTCTGTCTTCTGGGCCCTCCTGGGTGTCCGGTGCACACCGGACAGGTACTGTTTGATGTCCGGTGCACTGGCATGGGCGTGCCTGACGTCTGCGCGCGCTGCGCGCACATTTAATGCACCGCAGGGAGCCGTTGGCGCCGCAGAGAGCCGTTGTTCCGCTGGCACACCGGACAGTCCGGTGCACACCGGACAGTCCGGTGAATTTTAGCGGAGCGGCTGCCGCGCGAACCCGAGGCTGGCGAGTTCAGGAGACGGCGATTCCTTGGAGCACCGGACATGTCCGGTGCACACCGGACAGTCCGGTGAATTATAGCGCGCCGTCTTCCGAGAAATCCCGAGAGTGAAGAGTTTGAAGTCGGAGTGCTCTGGTCGCACCGGACATGTCCGGTGCACACCGGACAGTCTGGTGCCTTCAGCCAGAGGTGCCCTCGGTTGCCTCGTTGCTCCTTAGTTGAATCCAACACTTGGTCTTTTTATTGGCTGATTGTGAACCTTTTGCACCTGTATAACTTATGCACTAGAGTAAACTAGTTAGTCCAATGTTTGTGTTGGGCAACTCAACCACCAAAATTATTTAGGAACTAGGTGTAAGCCTAATTCCCTTTCAATCTCCCCCTTTTTGGTGATTGATGCCAACACAAACCAAAGCAAATATAGAAGTGCATAATTGAACTAGTTTACATAATGTAAGTGCAAAGGTTGCTTGGAATTGAGCCAATATAAATACTTATGTGATGCGCATGGATGGTTTCTTTGTTTTTGACATATTGGACCACATTTGCACCATAAGTTTTGTTTTTGCAAACTCTTTTGTAAATCCTTTTCAAAGTCATTTTGCAAGATAGTCAAAGATAAATGAATAGGATTTTGCAAAGCATTTTCAAGATTTGAAATTTTCTTCCTTTGTTCAAATGCTTTTCCTTTGACTAAACAAAACTCCCCCTAAATGAGATCCTCCTCTTAGTGTTCAAGAGGGTTTTGATTTATCATTTTGAAATACTATTTCCTCCCCCTTTAGAACATAAAGAGATACCAATTTTAACATTTACCAATGAAAAATCATCAAATTTATAAAATTAGGTGGTGGTGCGGTCCTTTTGCTTTGGGCTCATATTCTCTCCCCCTTTGGCATGAATCGCCAAAAACGGAATCATTAGAGCCCAATGAGGTACTTTCTCCCCCTTTGGTCATGAAATGAATGAGTGAAGATTATACCAAAGTTGGAGAGATGATGCGGAGCGACGGCGAAGGATGAGTAGTGGAGTGGAGTGGAAGCCTTGTCTTCGCCGAAGACTCCAATTCCCTTTCAATATACCTATGACTTGGTGGAGATACACTTGAAAACACATTAGTCATAGCATATATAAAAGAGACATGATCAAAGGTATATTCATGTGCTATGTGTGCAAGTTTAGCAAAAGAAATTCCTAGAATCAAGAATATTAAGCTCATGCCTAAGACGGGTAAGAGATTGTTCATCAAGAGGTTTGGTAAAGATATCGGCTAATTGATCTTTTGTGTTAATGTAAGAAATCTCGATATCCCCCTTTTGTTGGTGATCCCAAAGAAAATGATACCGAATGGCTATGTGCTTAGTGCGGCTATGCTCGACGGGATTGTCGGCCATTTTGATTGCACTCTCATTGTCACATAGCAAAGGGACTTTGGTTAATTTGTAACCGTAGTCCCGCAGGGTTTGCCTCATCCAAAGCAATTGCGCGCAACAATGGCCTGCGGCAATATACTCGGCTTCGGCGGTGGAAAGAGCGACCGAATTTTGCTTCTTTGAAGCCCATGACACCAAGGATCTCCCCAAGAACTGGCAAGTCCCCGATGTGCTCTTCCTATTAATCCTACACCCCGCCCAATCGGCATCCGAATAACCAATCAAATCAAAAGTGGATCCCCGAGGGTACCAAAGCCCAAACTTAGGAGTAAAAGCCAAATATCTCAAGATTCGTTTCACGGCCGTAAGGTGTGATTCCTTAGGGTCGGCTTGGAATCTTGCACACATGCAAACAGAAAGCATAATGTCCGGTCGAGATGCACATAAATAAAGCAATGAACCAATCATCGACCGGTATACCTTTTGATCCACGGACTTACCTCCCGTGTCGAGGTCGAGATGCCCATTGGTTCCCATGGGTGTCTTGATGGGCTTGGCATCCTTCATTCCAAACTTGCTTAAAATGTCTTGAGTATACTTCGTTTGGCTAATGAAGGTGCCCTCTTGGAGTTGCTTGACTTGGAATCCTAGAAAATACTTCAACTCCCCCATCATTGACATCTCGAATTTTTGTGTCATGATCCTACTAAATTCTTCACATGTAGATTTGTTAGTAGACCCAAATATGATATCATCAACATAAATTTGGCATACAAACAAATCATTGTCAAGAGTCTTAGTGAATAAAGTAGGATCGGCCTTGCCGACTTTGAAGCCATTTGCAATAAGGAAATCTCTAAGGCATTCATACCATGCTCTTGGGGCTTGCTTGAGCCCATAAAGCGCCTTAGAGAGCCTATAAACGTGGTTAGGGTACTCACTGTCTTCAAAGCCGGGAGGTTGCTCAACATAGACCTCCTCCTTGATTGGTCCATTGAGGAAGGCACTCTTCACGTCCATTTGATAAAGCTTGAAGCCATGGTAAGTAGCATAGGCTAATAATATGCGAATTGACTCAAGCCTAGCTACGGGTGCATAGGTTTCACCAAAATCCAAACCTTCGACTTGTGAATACCCCTTGGCCACTGAAAGTCGCCTAGAGGGGGGGGGGTGAATAGGCGAAACCTGAAAATTAAAACTTTATCCCCCAACTAGATCCCTTGATTAGTGGTTAGAACAAGATATACAAATATCGGATAGTAGAAACTAAGTTCTTGCTTGAAAAGAGTATTGCTAAATAATGCGGAAGTGATAAATCAATACAACTAGTAAGTTATAGAATAACAAAGCAAGAAGCCTTAGATGAGAAGAGCACTAGGACAAGTTCTTTCTTGCAACGTGTTGCTTTACTAAATGTGAATTTAACTTGAAGCAACACCAAATGATTTTAGCAAATAAAGATGCAAGAAAACTTAGAGCAAGAGAAAACAAACAAATCACAAGCAATAAACGCAATAGACACGGGTGATTTGTTTTACCGAGGTTCGGCCCTCGAAGGCCTAGTCCCCGTTGAGGAGTCCACTTAAGGACGGGTCTTTTTCAACCCTTTCCCTCTCTCCCCCGATCACACAAGGATCGGCGAGCTCTTCTTCTTCTCAAAGGATCACTCTCGATCCCACAAGGACCACCACAATCTTTGGTGTCTCTTGCTAGCTTTTACAAGCCTCCAAAACTTTGGAGGAAGTTCGAATGGGAGTCAAAACTCCACGCGCAAATGAACACAAAGATGAAGCACACACTATCTCTCAATGAATCTCACAAGGCACTAGTGCTAAACTCAAATGAGTAGCTCTCTTTTGCTTGCTCTCTCTTTTGTGGCACTTGTGTTGGTTGTAGTGGTCTAAATCTTGTGTATAGGATGGATCAATGAATATATGTGGTTGGGAGGGCTTGAGTATGTCAACTAAATGACTTGGAATGTTGCTTGGGCTCCCTCACCTTGAAGTGGCCGGTTGGGGTGGTATTTATAGCCACCACCTAAAAACTAGCCGTTGGTGAAGGCTGTCTGTTGTATGGTGCACCGGACAGTCCGGTGCACACCGGACATGTCCGGTGCGGCAGCCACGTCACCAAATAGCCGTTGGGGTTGGAGCTGGTCGACCGTTGGAGGCTTTGTCATCATGCGGCACCGGACAGTCCGGTGAATTATTGCGTGCCGGCTTCCGAGAAATCCCGAGAGCGAAGAGTTGGAGTTGGAGTCCTCTGGGCGCACCGGACACTGCCCGGTGCACACCGGACAGTCCGGTGGCTCCAGCCAGAGGTGCCCTCGGTTGCCTCGTTGCTCCTTTGTTGAATCCAAAACTTGGTCTTTTTATTGGCTAAGTGTGAACCTTTGGCACCTGTATAACTTATACACTAGAGCAAACTAGTTAGTCCAATTATTTGTGTTGGGCAATTCAACCACCAAAATCAATTAGGGACTAGGTGTAAGCCTAATTCCCTTTCAATCTCCCCCTTTTTGGTGATTGATGCCAACACAAACCAAAGCAAATATAGAAGTGCATAATTGAACTAGTTTGCATAATGTAAGTGCAAAGGTTGCTTGGAATTGAGCCAATATAAACTTATATGATGCGCATGGATTGTTTTCTTTATTGGACCACATTTGCACCAAGAGTTTTGTTTTCGCAAATTCTTTTGTAAATACTTTTCAAAGTCTTTTTGTAAGATAGTCAAAGGTAAATGAATAAGATTTGTAAAGCATTTTCAAGATTTGAAATTTTCTCCCCCTGTTTCAAATGCTTTTCCTTTGACTAAACAAAAACTCCCCCTAAAATAATGTATCCTCTTAGTGTTCAAGAGGGTTTTCCATTAATTTTGAAAACACTACTTGCTCCCCCTTTAGAACACAAAGAGATACCAATTTTGAAATTTATCATTGAAAATCATCAAATTTAAAATTAGGGTGGTGGTGCGGTCCTTTTGCTTTGGGCTCATATTTTCTCCCCCTTTGGCATGAATCGCCAAAAACGGAATCATTAGAGCCCATTGAAGTGCTTTCTCCCCCTTTGGTCATAAAATGAATGAGTGAAGATTATACCAACGTTGGAGAGGTGATGCGGAGCGACGGCGAAGGATGAGTAGTGGAGTGGAGTGGAAGCCTTGTCTTCGCCGAAGACTCCTATTCCCTTTCAATATACCTATGACTTGGTTGAAATACACTTGAAAACACATTAGTCATAGCATATAAAAGGGATATGATCAAGAGGATATATTAAATTAAGCATGATCATAGTTATATATAACATAGATTGCTCCCCCTGAGTATGTGCATGGAGAGGAACACATATTTTGGCCTTAAATGCCAAATGCACATAATTAGGTTAATGAGAACATATCTATATTATACAAAATGTGAAGTGCATTGTGTCATATTATAAGTGTGATGCTCATGACAGTTTATGCACTTATGAAAGCATGTTGTAATCCATTTAAGCATTTTCCCTTAAAGATTTCAAAGAGACTTAAGGACCATCCACCTTTAAAACAAAGGCAGCTTATCCTCGTTACAAGGTTAAGCTTTAAGCTCTTTGACAATAAAAGTACTTCATCTAGTTTTTCAAGAGATGCACTAAGGCAGGAATGAATTTTGGGAAATTAAACTAGGTATGAAGCAGGGATAATACATGGACATGCTTTCTCTTCCTTTTATACAAGATATGCAAAGAATGTATAGAAAAGGAAGATTTAGGTACAAGTTTAAATGATAGGAGATAGTTTTACCTTTTTGTACCTTTACATTGGGACGCTCTCTTCATTGTGCTTTGTCTTTAGTCTTTAGATGCTTAAGACCTATACTCAATGACAATATATGAAAATATTTTGCACAAGAGAGGATTCTATACTAGTGATCTTTTCAAGTTTAGCATATATCAAATGGATCACAAGTTGCATCAATGTATCATGAATTCTCCTTTTAACTTAGTGCATATCAAGAGATATCGAAGTATATACGGCACTAAGAAGCATGATTGTTGATTGAAGTTATTCAATGATCAAACAAACAACATATGTGACCAAAAGAACAACATATACATTAGATTATCAATTAAGCTTAGAGTAGGAAAATTCAGCAAATATGCTACTTTAGAGTGAAAGACAAGAATTTAAAGATAGTAGCAAACTTCATGAGAAACTTATTCTTATGCAAGAGACTATATGAAATTACTGAGATAGAGCAATAGTCTCAACATAATCAAGATAAAAAGGCTCCCCCTAAAGATATGCATCAAGTATTTGAATGAATTGAATGGATGCATTTACTTTAAAGACAAATAGAGGGAAGCATTATATATCTTGATCAAGGCTCATTAAAATTGCAATAATCAACTTGAGCCTAGTATTCTCATAATGAAAGTATTTGGAATACTCACAACCACACCATAGATTGTTTTGTAGATCTTACTATCCAAGTAGGTGGTGTTGTTCTTGATGTCCTCCTCTTTCATTTGAGAGTCCTCCCTTTGTAGTTGTTTCCTTTTCCTTTCAAACTTATTGAAAATACTCAAGAAAGATGTTAATAGCACAAGGGAGTATATAATGAAGGATGATTTCATTTAGATAGGAAATAAGCATAATTCATCATCCATAAGTCACACAGACATGAAGTAAAATTCTTAACATTAGTGCACTTATATTTAAAAGGAGGAACATGCACAATTTAAACAATTTTCTCACTCATAGAAATTTACTTCTTCATATTGAACTTTATTATCATGACTTAGAAGCGCATCAATATGAGATTGGATATAGCAAAGGCATGAATTAGATTCTAATGGACAAACACATTTTATGAATATGATATTGAATGCACACTTAGTTATTTTAGGTCCAATAAAGAATCTATTCCTCACAAGGGTAGAATATGATAATTTAGATTAAATACCCATTGAGATTGGAACCAAACTTAAGAAGATGAGTTCCATACCTTTGCTTTTACCTTTCTTCCTTTTGGGTGAAGATCAACCCAAGAGGCTTGTGCTCTTTCTTTCTTGTAGATTTTCATAATTGAGCTCAAGAGAAATGTTAGTAGCAACACAAGCACTAGTCTCCATTTTTGTAATCATTTTGATAAGGAATGGGAAGCTAGATTACTAAAACATGGAAACTTCACAGCATGAACTAGATTATCCATAGATGATGTTATGCTTAATTTTAACTCATAAAACAAGCATAGATAATCCTTTAAGATTATGGGAATAAATCTAATTCATGATGTGGAAAGCGATAAATGTGAAAGAATCAAATCCAATTTGAGCAAGTAAAAATACATTATAAACATTTGGATTGATTTTTCTTTTCATGTTAGATTACACGCTTTCAAAGAGAAACTTATTCTCTACAAGTGAGACTATTTGGGTTACTTAGATAAAAATCATTGGTCTCACTATTCTAGTTATAGAGAGAGTTTTCCTTTTACAAGTGTCCTAAGGATTTGAATTCCTTACATGACACCTTATTCTTTTAAGAACATGAAATATCTCTCTATATCTAGAATCATGGCGACAACAAGATAATTAGAGAAAGAATATGCCATGACATACTTGTAATAAATTAAACCATGTAGATTGCCATAGAATGGAAATGATGAATGTGCAATCTACCATATGAGAGGAAATTCTTCAAAGAATGGTAATATCAATTTAAAGACATTTGAAGTGCTTCTATTTTTCTATGTGACTACACAAGACACATGAGAAATGACATTTTAAATACTTGTACTTAAAAGATAAGTGTTACCATCCTTTGGCTTTCCTTCATGTTGTAGGCCTTGATTTTTTGCATATGATATCTCTTCACTTCCTACAACATATAATATCTTCCTCGAGATGATATGAGTTTAAGACATAGCAAAAAATAACCTTGGGTCAATCATGTATATAGATCATTGATGATTGATAACTTGAGTTGATAAGAGTTGAATTCTCTCAAGCACCCCAAGGACTTCATATCATCTCCTTCCCCTACAAAGCTTGTCAAGCATATTTTGGTACCCATCGCTTGATGGGTCCATTACGGTTAGTCAACAAAGATCTAGGAACCCAAAAGTCCTTTGTGTTAGCATTAGGTAAACTCATTACCTTTCTAGCACAAGTTGCAATTTTGGGTTGCCTAGTTACATGAGAAGTAATTGACAAGCTAGGAGTGGAAGATTTACTTATGGGACAATCCTTGCATTGATGTCCTTTCTTTCGGCATGTGTAGCATAGGCGTTTTTCAAGTTTTGAAGTTTTCTTCTTTCCTTGTTTGTCGCCTGCTACATGGTTAGTAAAAACTTTCTTTTCTAACCCTATGCCTTTTTGTTTTAAATGGGGACAAGATCTAAGCAAGTGTCCCTTCTTGGAGCACTTAAAACAAAGTCTATCATCCTTGTTAATAATCAAGCCATTTTTAATGTAGGGACATGACCTAATCAAGTGCCCCTCTTCAAAGCATTCACTACACCTTTTAATGTGAAGTGTGGCTTGATCATTACCTTGGATGTTACCTTTTGTGGAGGCGTGGTTGAGGCTTTTGGAGGAGGTGTTGAATTTCACCTTTTGATTCTTCCTCTTGGCAATCCTCAAATCCTTGACATTTTCTTCAAGGGATGTAGTGCATGCCACGGTTGTTCCCGTCTCAAGCTTATTCACCATGTGATCACGGTTATCTTGAGAAGGTTGGGCAATGCATTTCCCTTTTAGTTGAGTCAAGTTCTTCTTTAGCCTCTCATTTTCTTCTTTGAGCTTTTGATATGTATCATCATTTGTTCCTGCAAATTCTAACTCAAAGGAAGATTTGCTTGTCGACAAACAACAAGCATTAGCACATGGTAATATGGTATCAATTTGAATACATGTGCACGAGTGAGGTTGTTGGGATTTTAAGTTTTCTATCACAACCTCATGAGCGATGTTTAATATGATATGATCATCTATAAGGTTTTCATGAGAACATAGAAGCATATCATATTTATCTTGAAAAGCTAGATTTTCAACTTTTAGCTTTTCTACTTGGTCCTTAAGCAAGGTATTCCTATTTACTAATTGAGCGATACAATGTAAAGCGTTATCATGCTCAATTGAAACAGTTTCATACCTTTGGACCAAATCAACATGAGAGCACTTTAGCTCCTCATGTTCTTTAGTCAACTCGTCAAAGTGTAGCATTTTCATGGAGAGAACATCTTCTAGCCTTTGACGAGCTTCGCTTTGCTCTCTTGCTCTTTCTAGAAGTTTGAACATGACCGCCTTATCTTCTTGGCTTAGGCGAGCGTAGAGTTGCACAAAGCTTCTTTCTTCCTCCTCATCCTTATTTGCGCTTCCGCTGTCATTTGCATTAGCCACACAACACATGTGGGAATCGAAATGGGAAGACAAACCTTTTGGAGAGGTGGATTCATCGTTTGGCCTCCATCGTTCATTTTCTTCTTCTTCCTTGCAAGGGTTAGTATCACAAAGACTAAAGGAAGTAGAAGCATCAAATGAACTATCATGTTTGGACTCATCAAATTTGTTTTTAATTCTAGTCCAAATATCATGCGCATCATAGAAAGATTCGTCATAGTTTGATATGAAAGCATGATAATCTTCTCTACTAAGAGAATTAGTTAAGATGTCAAAGGCTAGATAGTTTAGGCGATAACATCTTTGATCCTCCTCGGAATTAATTTTTCCATTGAAATTAGAGGAGAAAATACTCTTGTCTATAATTTGTTCTAATCGTGGATCTATGGTTCTAAAAGCATTTATCACACTAGTAGACCATGAATCATAATTAGAACAATCATCAAGTAATATTTCAAGAGTTACCTCTTTTTGAGTTACGTTCGATGGAGGAGTCTTCTTGTTCTTTTGGGATCTTCTACGAGCCATCACTTCGAGTTGTTAGACTCAAGATGAAGTGCCTACCTCTGATACCAATTGAAAGTCGCCTAGAGGGGGGGGGGTGAATAGGCGAAACCTGAAAATTAAAACTTTATCCCCCAACTAGATCCCTTGATTAGTGGTTAGAACAAGATATACAAATATCGGATAGTAGAAACTAAGTTCTTGCTTGAAAAGAGTATTGCTAAATAATGCGGAAGTGATAAATCAATACAACTAGTAAGTTATAGAATAACAAAGCAAGAAGCCTTAGATGAGAAGAGCACTAGGACAAGTTCTTTCTTGCAACGTGTTGCTTTACTAAATGTGAATTTAACTTGAAGCAACACCAAATGATTTTAGCAAATAAAGATGCAAGAAAACTTAGAGCAAGAGAAAACAAACAAATCACAAGCAATAAACGCAATAGACACGGGTGATTTGTTTTACCGAGGTTCGGCCCTCGAAGGCCTAGTCCCCGTTGAGGAGTCCACTTAAGGACGGGTCTTTTTCAACCCTTTCCCTCTCTCCCCCGATCACACAAGGATCGGCGAGCTCTTCTTCTTCTCAAAGGATCACTCTCGATCCCACAAGGACCACCACAATCTTTGGTGTCTCTTGCTAGCTTTTACAAGCCTCCAAAACTTTGGAGGAAGTTCGAATGGGAGTCAAAACTCCACGCGCAAATGAACACAAAGATGAAGCACACACTATCTCTCAATGAATCTCACAAGGCACTAGTGCTAAACTCAAATGAGTAGCTCTCTTTTGCTTGCTCTCTCTTTTGTGGCACTTGTGTTGGTTGTAGTGGTCTAAATCTTGTGTATAGGATGGATCAATGAATATATGTGGTTGGGAGGGCTTGAGTATGTCAACTAAATGACTTGGAATGTTGCTTGGGCTCCCTCACCTTGAAGTGGCCGGTTGGGGTGGTATTTATAGCCACCACCTAAAAACTAGCCGTTGGTGAAGGCTGTCTGTTGTATGGTGCACCGGACAGTCCGGTGCACACCGGACATGTCCGGTGCGGCAGCCACGTCACCAAATAGCCGTTGGGGTTGGAGCTGGTCGACCGTTGGAGGCTTTGTCATCATGCGGCACCGGACAGTCCGGTGAATTATTGCGTGCCGGCTTCCGAGAAATCCCGAGAGCGAAGAGTTGGAGTTGGAGTCCTCTGGGCGCACCGGACACTGCCCGGTGCACACCGGACAGTCCGGTGGCTCCAGCCAGAGGTGCCCTCGGTTGCCTCGTTGCTCCTTTGTTGAATCCAAAACTTGGTCTTTTTATTGGCTAAGTGTGAACCTTTGGCACCTGTATAACTTATACACTAGAGCAAACTAGTTAGTCCAATTATTTGTGTTGGGCAATTCAACCACCAAAATCAATTAGGGACTAGGTGTAAGCCTAATTCCCTTTCAGCCACGAGTCGAGCTTTGTTCCTTGTCACCACACCATGCTCGTCTTGCTTGTTGCGGAAGACCCACTTGGTTCCTACAACATTTTGATTAGGACGTGGAACTAAGTGCCATACCTCGTTCCTTGTGAAATTGTTGAGCTCCTCTTGCATCGCCATCACCCAATCCGAATCTTGTAGTGCTTCCTCTACCCTGGTTGGCTCAATAGAGGAAACAAACGAGTAATGTTCACAAAAATGAGCAACACGAGATCGAGTAGTTACCCCCTTATGAATATCGCCAAGAATGGTGTCGACGGGGTGATCTCGTTGTATTGCTTGGTGGACTCTTGGGTGTGGCGGCCTTGGTTGTTCATCCTCCTTGTCTTCATCATTTGTATCTCCCCCTTGATCGTTGCCGTCATTTTGAGGTGGCTCATCTTTTTGATCTTCTTGTTCAACATCTTGAGCCTCATCCTCAACTTGAGTTGGTGGAGATACTTGCGTGGAGGAGGATGGTTGATCTTGTGCATTTGGAGACTCTTTGGATTCCTTAGGACACACATCCCCGATGGACATGTTCCTTAGTGCTATGCATGGAGCCTGTTCTTCACCTACATCATCAAGATCAACTTGCTCTACTTGAGAGCCGTTAGTCTCATCAAACACAACGTCACAAGAAACTTCAACAAGTCCTGAGGACTTGTTAAAGACTCTATATGCCCTTGTGTTTGAGTCATATCCTAGTAAAAAGCCTTCTATAGTTTTGGGAGCAAATTTAGATTTTCTACCTCTTTTGACAAGAATAAAACATTTGCTACCAAAAACTCTAAAATATGAAATATTGGGCTTTTTACCGGTTAGGAGTTCATAAGATGTCTTCTTGAGGATTCGATGAAGATATAACCGGTTGATGGCGTAGCAGGCGGTGTTGACCGCCTCGGCCCAAAACCGATCCGGTGTCTTGTACTCATCAAGCATGGTTCTTGCCATGTCCAATAGAGTTCGATTCTTCCTCTCCACTACACCATTTTGTTGTGGAGTGTAGGGAGAAGAGAACTCATGCTTGATGCCCTCCTCCTCAAGGAAACCTTCAACTTGAGCGTTCTTGAACTCCGTGCCATTGTCGCTTCTAATTTTCTTGATCCTTAAGCCGAACTCATTTTGAGCTCGTCTCAAGAATCCTTTTAAGGTCTCTTGGGTTTGTGATTTTTCCTGCAAAAAGAACACCCAAGTGAAGCGAGAATAATCATCCACAATTACAAGACAATACTTACTACCGCCGATGCTTATGTAAGCGATCGGGCCGAACAAATCCATGTGAAGGAGCTCCAGTGGCCTGTCGGTAGTCATGATGTTTTTGTGAGGATGATGGATGCCAACTTGCTTCCCGGCTTGGCATGCGCTACAAACCCTGTCTTTCTCAAAATGAACATCGGTTAGTCCCAAAATGTGTTCTCCCTTTAGAAGTTTGTGAAGATTCTTCATTCCAACATGGGCTAGTCGGCGGTGCCAGAGCCAACCCAAGTTAGTCTTAGCAATTAAACAAGTGTCGAGTTCAGCTCTATTAAAATCTACTAAGTATAGCTGACCCTCTAACACTCCCTTAAAAGCTATTGAATCATCACTTCTTCTAAAGACAGTAACACCTATATCAGTAAAAAGACAGTTGTAGCCCATTTGACATAATTGGGATACGGAAAGCAAATTGTAATCTAATGAATCTACAAGAAAAACATTGGAAATAGAATGGTCAGGAGATATAGCAATTTTACCCAAACCTTTGACCAAACCTTGATTTCCATCCCCGAATGTGATAGCTCGTTGGGGATCTTGGTTTTTCTCATATGAGGAGAACATCCTTTTCTCCCCTGTCATATGGTTTGTGCACCCGCTATCGAGTATCCAACTTGAGCCCCCGGATGCATAAACCTACAAAACAAGTTTAGTTCTTTGTTTTAGGTACCCAAACGGTTTTGGGTCCTTTGGCATTAGATACAAGAACTTTGGGTACCCAAACACAAGTCTTGGAGCCCTTGTGTTTGCCCCCAACAATTTTGGCAACTACCTTGCCGGATTTGCTAGTCAAAACATAAGATGCATCAAAAGTCTTAAATGAAATGCTATGATCATTTGATGCATTAATAGTTTTCTTTCTAGGCAACTTGGCATGGGTTGGTTGCCTAGATCTAGATGTCTCACCCTTATACATAAAAGCATGATTAGGGCCAGAGTGAGACTTCCTGGAATGAATTTTCTTAATCTTGCTCTCAGGATAGCCGGCAGGGTACAAAATGTAACCCTCGTTATCCTGAGGCATGGGAGCCTTGCCCTTAACAAAGTTAGATAAGTTCTTTGGAGGGGCATTAATTTTGACATTGTCTCCCCTTTGGAAGCCAATGCCATCCTTAATGCCAGGGCGTCTCCCATTATAGAGCATGCTTCTAGCAAGTTTAAATTTTTCATTTTCTAAGTCATGCTCTCTAATTTTAGCATTAAGTTGTGCTATGTGATCATTTTGTTGTTTAATTAAGGCTAGGTGATCATGGATAGCATCAACATTAATATCTCTACATCTAGTACAAATGGAAACATGCTCAACATTAGATGTAGAGGGTTTGCAAGATTTAAGTTCAACAACCTTAGCATTCAACATATCATTTTTAGTTCTAAGGTCGGAAATGGTAGTATTGCAAACATCAAAATCCTTAGCCTTAGCAATTAATTTCTCATTCTCATTTCTAAGGCTAGCAAGAGAAATGTTCAATTTTTCAATCCTAGCAAGCAAATCATTATTATCATTTCTAGGAATTGAAACATTGCAAATATGAGAATCAACCTTAGTTAGCAAATTGGCATTTTCATTTCTAAGGTTGTCTAAAGTCTCATGGCAAATACTTAGCTCACTAGACAATTTTTCACATTTTTCTATTGCTAGAGCATAAGCATTTTTAACCTTAACATGCTTCTTATTTTCTTTAATAAGGAAGTCCTCTTGAGAATCCAAGAGATCATCCTTCTCATGTATAGCACTAATCAATTCATTCAATTTTTCCTTTTGTTGCATGTTGAGGTTAGCAAAAAGAGTACACAAGTTTTCCTCCTCATTTTTATCATCCTCATCACTAGATGTTTCATATTTAGTGGAGGACCTCGATTTTACCTTCTTTTTGCCGTCCTTGGCCATGAGGCACTTGTGGCCGACGTTGGGGAAGAGGAGGCCCTTGGTGACGGCGATGTTGGCGGCGTCCTCGTCGTCGGAGGAGTCGCTAGAGCTTTCGTCGGAGTCCCACTCCCGACAAACAAGGGCATCGCCGCCCTTCTTCTTGTAGTACTTCTTCTTCTCCTTCCTCTTGCCCTTCTTGTCGTCGCCCCTGTCACTATCACTTGATAATGGACATTTAGCAATAAAGTGACCGGGCTTACCACACTTGTAGCAAACCTTCTTGGAACGGGATTTGTGATCCTTCCCCTTCTGTTGCTTGAGGATTTGCCGGAAGCTTTTGATGATTAGGGCCATCTCTTCATTGTCGAGCTTGGAGGCGTCAATCGGTTGTCTACTTGGTGTAGACTCCTCCTTCTTCTCCTCCGTTGCCTTGAAGGCCACGGGTTGCGCCTCGGATGTGGAAGGCTCGTCAAGCTCGTTGATCTTCTTGGAGCCCTTAATCATGCATTCAAAACTCACAAAATTCCCGATAACTTCCTCGGGGGTCATTAGTGGATATCTAGGATTGCCACGAATTAATTGAACTTGTGTGGGGTTAAGGAAAATAAGTGCTCTTAGAATAACCTTAACCACCTCGTGGTCATCCCACTTAGCGCTCCCGAGGTTGCGCACTTGGTTCACCAAGGTCTTGAGCCGGTTGTACATGTCTTGTGGCTCCTCCCCTTGGCGAAGACGGAAGCGACCGAGCTCCCCCTCGATCGTTTCCCGCTTGGTGATTTTGGTGAGTTCATCACCCTCGTGCGCCGTCTTGAGTAGGTCCCAAATCTCCTTGGCGTTCTTCAACCCTTGTACTTTGTTGTATTCCTCCTTGCTTAGAGAGGCAAGGAGGATGGTTGTGGCTTGAGAGTTGAAGTGCTCGATTTGGGCTACTTCGTCCGTGTCATAGTCCTCATCCCCTACGGATGGTACCTGTACACCATACTCAACAACATCCCATAATCTTTTGTGGAGAGAGGTTAGATGAAATCGCATCAAATTACTCCACATAGCATAATCTTCACCATTAAAAGTTGGTGGTTTGCCTAATGGGACGGATAGCAAAGGTGTATGTTTAGGAATGCGAGGGTAGCGTAGGGGGATCTTACTATACTTCTTACGCTCTTGGCGTTTAGAAGTGACGGACGCCGCGTCGGAACCGGAGGTAGATGTCGATGAAGTGTCGGTCTCGTAGTAGACCACCTTCCTCATCCTCTTGTGCTTGTCCCCACTCCGATGCGGCTTGTGAGAAGAGGATTTCTCCTTTTTCTCCTTGTGGTGAGAGGAGGAAGATCTTTTCTCCTTCCGCTTGGAGGAGTTCTTCTTCTTCTCCCTTCTCTTGGTGCGGGACTCTTCCGATGAAGTGCTCCCTTGGCTTGTAGTGGGCTTGTCGCCGGTCTCCATCTCCCTCTTGGTGTGATCTCCCGACATCACTTCGAGCGGTTAAGCTCTAATGAAGTACCGGGCTCTGATACCAATTGATAGTCGCCTAGAGGGGGGGGTGAATAGGGCGAAACTGAAATTTACAAAATAATCACAACTACAAGCCGGGTTAGCGTTAGTAATAAAGAAACGAGTCCGCGAGAGAGAGAGCGCAAAACAAATCGCAAGCAAATAAGAGTGTGACACAAGGATTTGTTTTACCGAGGTTCGGTTCTCGCAAACCTACTCCCCGTTGAGGAGGCCACAAAGGCCGGGTCTCTTTCAACCCTTCCCTCTCTCAAACGATCCCACGGATCGAGTGAGCTTTCTCTTCTTCTCAATCAACCGGAAACAAAACTTCCCCGCAAGGGCCACCACACAATTGGTGCCTCTTGCCTTGGTTACAATTGAGTGATGATCTCAAGAACAAGTGAGAAAGAAAAGAATGCGATCCAAGCGCAAGAGCTCAAAAGAACACAAGCAAATCACTCTCTCTAGTCACTATGGAGTTGTGTGGAATTTGGAGAGGACTTGATCTATTTGGTGTGTCTAGAATTGAATGCTAGAGCTCTTGTAGTGGTTGAGAAGTGGAAAACTTGGATGGCAATGAATGTGGGGTGGTTGGGGTATTTATAGCCCCAACCACCAAAAATGACCGTTGCTGGAACTCCTCTGTTCGATGGCGCACCGGACAGTCCGGTGCACACCGGACAGTCCGGTGCCCCTGCCACGTCACCATTGCCGTTGGATTCTGACCGTTGGAGCTTCTGTCTTCTGGGCCCTCCTGGGTGTCCGGTGCACACCGGACAGGTACTGTTTGATGTCCGGTGCACTGGCATGGGCGTGCCTGACGTCTGCGCGCGCTGCGCGCACATTTAATGCACCGCAGGGAGCCGTTGGCGCCGCAGAGAGCCGTTGTTCCGCTGGCACACCGGACAGTCCGGTGCACACCGGACAGTCCGGTGAATTTTAGCGGAGCGGCTGCCGCGCGAACCCGAGGCTGGCGAGTTCAGGAGACGACGATTCCTTGGAGCACCGGACATGTCCGGTGCACACCGGACAGTCCGGTGAATTATAGCGCGCCGTCTTCCGAGAAATCCCGAGAGTGAAGAGTTTGAAGTCGGAGTGCTCTGGTCGCACCGGACATGTCCGGTGCACACCGGACAGTCTGGTGCCTTCAGCCAGAGGTGCCCTCGGTTGCCTCGTTGCTCCTTAGTTGAATCCAACACTTGGTCTTTTTATTGGCTGATTGTGAACCTTTTGCACCTGTATAACTTATGCACTAGAGTAAACTAGTTAGTCCAATGTTTGTGTTGGGCAACTCAACCACCAAAATTATTTAGGAACTAGGTGTAAGCCTAATTCCCTTTCAGATGTAGAATGCGATGCCCTCGCTTGTACATGTGTAATGGTTTGTATGATGAGGTTGTGTGCCTTTGCACACTCGGCTATGTTCGCGAGGGCGTTAAGTGCTTGGTCTGGTGTGTTTGTTATGTTGGTCTGGTGCGCATGTAGTCGGCCTTTGTGCGGACAGTTTGGTGTAGCCGTTTTTGCACTTGTTAGGCTTCGTGCGGCTATACCATTGTAATCGGTTCGTCGGACTTGTTGCGCTGTCCCTGCTGCACCCTGAGGCAACTTCTGCAGGGATAGTGTTCGCGGCAAACTAGAATTTTTCGCACTTATTGTGCTAGCCCGTCTGCACCCTTAGGCGATTGTTGCCCGGGTAGTCTTCGCGGAAGACCTCGATTTTTCGTATTTGTAGCACTAATTCGGCGGCACCCTTAGGTGACTTCTGCACGGATAGTCTTCGTGGAAGACTTCGATTTTTCGCACTTGTTGTGCTAGTCCGGCTGCACCCTTAGGCGACTTCTGCGCGGATAGTCTTCGCGGAAGACTTCGATTTTTCGCACTTGTTGTGCTAGTCCGGCTGCACCCTTAGGCGACTTCTGCGCGGATAGTCTTCATGGAAGACTTCGATTTTTCGCACTTATTGTGCTAGTCCGGCTGCACCTTTAGGCGACTTCTGCGCGGATAGTCTTCGTGGAAGACTTCGATTTTTCGCACTTGTTGTGCTAGTCCGGCTGCACCCTTAGGCGACTTCTGCGCGGATAGTCTTCATGGAAGACTTCGATTTTTCGCACTTGTTGTGCTAATCCGGCTGCACCCTTAGGCGACTTCTGCGCGGATTTGTCGCACGCGAGGGCGGCTGCTGCTGTGCCTCGCGGTGACTTTGTATTAGTCGAATGTGGAAGACCGTTGATGCGGTCTTTTTTCGACGTGGATTTTGCGGGGGATTTTTCTCTTGTATATTACATGACTCCGCCTCGTTAAAAACCTCACCCCTCGGGAGGAAAAGAGTGCGGGCCATAACAAAATTGTTTTTGCAAATTACAAGGGCGGGCTGGCCCTGATGAGTCAAACAAAAAATTTGCGCAGATTATCAATGTTCCAGGAATGCTCTAAGTCTTCGCCGTTTGGCGTTGCAAGCCTGTATGCGCTGGGGGAGGCCTTCGACTTGACAATGTAAGGGCCCTCCCACATGGGCTCCAGCTTGCCTCTGGACTCCGTTCGAGCTGTCCGGATGAGGACGAGGTCCCCTTCGCTGAATTCCCTTGGGATGACTGCCTGGTCGCGCCATGCTTTTGTCTGGGTTTGGTATTTGTCCAGAGCCTGCAGGGCGAAGACGCGGTCTCCGTCAATGAGATCCTTCGAAGTTGGCTCATCTACGTCTGGGATGGCCGACGCGGCTGTCCGAGGCGACCCATGCTTTATTTCTTGCGGGGTCATGGCCTCCGATCCGTATAATAGGCGGAAGGGGGTAAACCCAGTCGCCCTGCACTCGGTTGTATTCAGTGCCCAGACCACTTCGGGTAATAGGTCGGGCCACTTGCCTTTTTTGTCGTCAAGGAGCATTTTCTTGACAGCTGTGAAAATTTTGCCGTTGGCGCGCTCCACGACTCCTTTTTACTGGGGGTGGTACATGGAGGCGAAGGCAAGCTTGGTGCCGATAGAGAAGCAGAAGTCTTTGAAATCTTGGTTGTCGAACTGCTTGCCGTTGTCGACCGTGAGTTCGGATGGTACTCCAAAGCGGCAAACAATGTTTTGCCAGAAGAATTTCTGGGCCGTCTTCGATGTGATGGTGGATACTGCCCTCGCTTCAATCCATTTAGTGAAGTATTCAACGGCTACGAAGGTGAACTTGAGGTTCCCCTGAGCCATGGGCAGGGGCCCGACGATGTCTAGGCCCCAGCGCTGAAGGGGCCACGTGTGGGCGATCAGCTTCGTGAACTACGAGGGGCGCCCCGAGCGTGGGGAAAATTTCTGACAGGCTTCGCAGGATCTAACAACCCGATTTGCGGCGCAGATAATGGCGGGCCAGTAGAAGCCTTGTCGTATCACCTTTGCCGCTAGGGCCCTGGGGCCTGCGTGGGAGCCGCAGGTCCCCCTGTGGACTTCGCGTAGGATTTGAACGCCCTCGGTCTCGGTGACGCACTTAAGCATCGGTTGGCTGACCCCCTTTTTGTACAGTTGGCCCTCGATCAATGTGAAGTCCCGGCTTCGGTGGTGGAGGCGCTTGGCCTCGTTGCTGTCGACTGGGTGATAGAACCCTTGCAGGTACAGGGTTATTGGCGCCCGCCAGTCTTCGGTCATGATAAGGTTGATCATGCGCTGGCCCTCGCTGTCGTTGGTTATTTGGAGCCCTTCAGGGCTGCGGACGGCTGGGGTGCCGATGACGTGATAGAACACGTCGGAGGAGAGGGCTTCACCCCTGGCGGCCGCCTTGGCCAATGCGTCAGCTTCTTCATTCTTGGCCCGGTCCACATGCTGCAAAGTGAATCCCTTGAATTGTTTCTCGAGGCTTCGGATGGCCGCGAGGTACTGCATAAGTGCGGGGTCCTTTGCTGCATAGTCTTTTTCGACTTGGCCGGCGACTACCCTGGAGTCTGTTCGGACTATGCAGGTGGTGACGCCGAGGGCTCTTAACTTGCGGAGGCCGAGGATGACAGCTTCGTATTCTGCGATGTTGTTTGTGCATCTGTCAGATTCCAGGGCGAAGCTTAAGCGTGCCGCGTATCTGTGCTTGACCCCGGCGGGTGAGGTGATGACTGCAGCAGCGCCTGCCCCCGCATGGCACCAAGCGCCATCGCAGTGGATTGTCCAAACCTTCTCTGCGGACGGCTCTGGCTGTGATATTGGCCCGGTCCAGTCGACGACGAAGTCTGCTAAAACTTATGACTTGATCGCAGTCCTGGGCTCGAAAGTGATGTGGTAGCGGGAGAGTTCGGCCGCCCATTTGGCGATCCGTACCGATGCCTCCGGGTTTCTGAATAATTCGCCGAGTCCCCTATCTGAGGTGACGCGGACCTTGAATGCTTCAAAGTAGTGGCGCAATTTGCGCGAAGACATAACAACTGCATATGCAATCTTTTCGAGCTCCGTCATGTTGCACTTTGACGGCGTGAGCACCTCGGAGACATAATATACTGGGCACTGCCTGATCACGCCCTCTACTGACTGCTCCTGGACCAGTGCCGCACTGACCGCGTGCGGCGAAGCCGCGACGTAAAGCAACAGTGGTAGCGAAGAGTCGGGGCTCGTAAGGACGGCCAACTCCATCATGTACTATTTTAGTGAGGCGAAGGTCGCCGCCTGCTCTGGTCCCCAAGCGAAGTCTTTTGCGCCGCAGAGTGTTTTGAGGAAGGGAAGACTTCGCTCAGCAGATTTGGAAATGAATCTGTTGAGGGCGGCTAATCTGCCCGTCAGACGCTGGACCTCTCTGGCTGACTGCGGGGGCGTCATGTTGATGATGGCCTGGATTTTGGTTGGGTTGGCATCGATGCCGCGGTGCGATACCAGATAACCCAATATTTTCCCCTGGCGAACACCGAAGACGCATTTATCGGGGTTGAGGCGAAGTCGTGCGTCCCGCATGTTCGCGAATGTCTCGGCGAGGTCTGCGAGATGGTCCTCTTTATTCCTGCTGGCGACGACGATGTCGTCCACGTATGTGAATACGTTTCTGCCGACCTGCCCTTCGAGCACTGTTTTGGTGAGCCGGGAGAAGGTGGACCCGGCATTCTTGAGTCCCTCCGGCATTCTGATAAAGTAATATGTGCCGAAGGGTGTTATGAAGCTGGTGCTGGCCTTGTCCTCCTCCTTCATGTATATTTGATGATAACCAGAGAAGCAGTCGAGGAGTGACATGACCTCGCACCCGGCCGCGCTATCGACTATTTTGTCGATTCGGGGCAATGAGAAGTTGTCCTTTGGGCAGGCCTTGTTGAGGCTGGTGAAGTCTATGCACATTCGCCACTTGCCGCTCTTTTTCTGCACCATTACCACGTTGGAGAGCCACGTGGGGTAAGCCACTGGCTCGATAAATTTGGCTTCCAGGAGGCGGTGTACCTCTGCCTTGGCGGCTTCTGTCTTCTCGTCGGACATTTTGCGAAGCCGCTGTTTTTTCGGTCTCACCGAGGGGTCGATTCCCAGGCTGTGCTCGATTATGGATCGGCTGACCCTGACCAGGTCGAGGGCTGACCAAGCGAAGACGTCCTTGTTCTTGGATAAGCAGCACAGGAGCTTTTCCTTGTCATGCGAGGTGAGGTCTTCGCTGATCGTGATTGTTTGCTTGGGTGTGGCCAGGTCGAGGGGAACAGTCTTGGTCCCGTTGTTGCTTTGCAGCTGCGCCTTTTGCTGTTTTTTAGTTGGGCTGGCGGGCGCTGGGGCTTCGCGCTGGGCCGTGAGGCAGTGGACATTTCTTTGCCCGGGGACGAAGTCCCGCTCTATGTTGCACGCAGTCTGCTGATTGCCGTAGACCGAGATGGCGCCCAATGGACCTGGTATCTTCATGCACAGGTACAATTCGTGAATGGCTGCCTCAAACTTGTTGATGGAGCCCTGACCCATGATGGTGTTGTACGGATACACCATGTCGACGATGTCAAAGGTTATTTGCTCACTCCGGGCATTGGGCGCTACACCGAAGGAGAGAGGCAACTCTATTTTGCCGATAGGAAAAGTGCCCTTGCCGCCGAAGCCGTACAACGGATTGTTCGAAGGCTTGAGCAAGCTGTGGCTTATGCCCATGCGATCGAAGGCATGGAGAAAAATGATATCTGCCTGACTGCCATTATCAACGAGGACTTTGTGCAGGTCCCAGCCTGCCACGCTGCAGTTGATGACCATGGCGTCGACATGGGGGGCGCTGCGCAGGTCGACGTCTCGGGCGTCGAAAGTTAGCGGTACGTGGGACCACTTCGTCTGCACGACTGTACCGGTGATGGCGACGTGGTTGATGCTGCGGTAGTGGTCCCGCTTCTGTCGCTTGGTGTCGAAGTCGACACTGGACCCCCTAGTGATCATATGAATGACTCCGCGATACGGCTGATCGGCGAAGTCTTCATGCTTGGGTGCGTGGGGCTGGGGGATGTTTTGTTGTTGCTGGTGTGGAGGCGGGGGTGGGCGAGGCACGATTTGTACTTCCTGATGGTGTTGGTAAGTGTGGTGCGGTGGATGCGCGGCGGGGGCGTGGATATATGGTGGAGGGTGTTGCTGATAAGTGTGTGCGACGACCCTTGGGTTGTCGGCCGGCTGCGCCCGTGCCATCCTGTCTCTGGTGGCCTTCGTTTCAGGGCAGTCTTTTGTTTGGTGGGCGCATTCTTCGCCGTGGAAGAGACAGTAGAATCGGCGCGGCGGCTGCGCGCGTCCCCGGCCCCTACCGCGAGTTCCACTTCCGCGGCCCTGGGCGGGATATTCCTGGCGGCGAGGGGCATCACCAGCGGGGTGCTGGATGGCAATGTTGTGCACCTGCTGCTGGTTACGGTCGTCTCGGCTGGAGTCTGGCTGCGGAGTCCTCGTCCACGTGCGGCTGGACTGTGGAGCGTCTTTGGGTTTCCTCTGTGACTCAACCTTGCGCTGGTGGAGCTCTTCGGATTTGGCATATTTTTCAAATAGTTGATATAATTCCTAGGGGTTCTTGGGCGGGTCCCTGATGCAATGGCTGTAAAGGACACCGGCGCGGAGGCCACTGATGGCGTAGTGAATGGCGATCTGGTCATCAACTGAAGGCAGCTGTGACTTGAGTGTGAGAAACTTGCGGTAATACTCCCGCAGAGTCTCTTTTTCCAGTTGCTTGCAGAGTGAGAGTTCGGCCAAGGCGTCGGTGTCTGGGCGGTACCCTTGGAAGTTGAGCAGGAATTTGTCCCTTAGGCTTCTCCAGGAATCAATGGACAGCGGGGGTAACCTGGTGAACCAGGTGAGAGCTGGGCCTTCGAGGGCGATGATGAAAGACTTGGCCAATGTGGCGTCGTCCCCTCCGGAAGATGCGACGGCGACCTGATAACTCATGATGTACTGAGCTGGGTCCGTGCTGCCGTTGTACTTGGGATAGGTCCCTGCCCGGAAGTTGGCAGGCTAGGGTGTCACTTGCAGATGTGGCGCCAGGGGACTTCGCTCGTCGAGGTAGTTGACCCCTTGAAATGGCGCGGCATGTGGGAAGGCGTAGTCGCGCTGGGGAAGTGCTGGTCTTCCACCTACGCGTGGTGTTGCAGGGGTGGCCCGTGCTGCAGGCTGCGGTGGCCTTCGCGTATGTCTTCCACTTGTGCGCGTTGTTGTAGGGGTGGCCCATGCTGCAGGCCGAGGTGGCCTTCACGCTGCATCAGCGCGATCTCCCGCTCGAGGTCCTGGGCCTTCTGCTCTTCGTCGCGTATCATTTGCCGCACCTTGGCTAGTGCAGACACGCGCTGGCGCTTGGCCTCCAGTATCTCTTTTTGCCTCTGGAGATTGCGGTTCTTGAAGCGCAGTGCGCGCAGCTGTAGCTGTTCTTCCGCTGAAACGCCAAGGACTCCACCATCCTCAGTGAGGTCCACGCCCTCCGATGGGGCGAAGCCAAGGACATCACCGTCCTCGGTGAGGTCCGCGCCTTCCGGTGGGGCAAAGCCTGGGGGAGGCTGCGGTTGTCCTTCAGGGCCACAGGTGCGGAGGGCGTCGTCTTCAGCAGCCTCTTGGTGAGTGGAGTGGGTGAGTGCGAGGGCCTTGCCCTTCCTTGCGGCCAGCAGTGCTGCCTTCGCAGCCTCGTCAGCCTTCGAGCTAGCTTTCTTGGGTGCCATCGCGGGTGGTTTTTTCGTAGCATGAACGGTGGGCGCCAAATGTTGGAACTTGCTCACAGGCGCAAGTTGATCCAACGGGGGGTGTAATAGCGCAAACAGGGTTTCAGCACTTGATGGCAAAAGCTCTGTTCATCTGGCCTCTTAAGGGCACTGTGCGGGGGTATTTATAGGTGTCCGGGTGCCCAGCGTCCCGTGTTAAGGACGCATGTGCCCTCAGACACCTAGGTTATCCCCGGAATATTCCCATAAAGCGGGGTTACAGACTGTAATTACACGACACCTAGGTTATCCCCGGAATATTCCCATAAAGCGGGGTTACAGACTGTAATTACACGGATGCCTTTATAAATTAGGCCCGTAACACGCAACGGCCACGCAGGGCCTATCACAATGGGTCGGATCACACGTGGGCCTCCGCGCTGGACGAGGCCGCATGGTGGGATGACCTCGCCATGGGTCTTCGTCCGATGTCGTATGGGGCGAAGGGTGTCCCTGCCCGTTGTCTTGTCTCCGTTGGGCCGGCGTTTACGGCGAAGGCCCCGAGCGAAGGGTGGCGTCTTTGCCTTTGCCCCAACAGTCGTACTCTTCATTCAAGGGACTAACCGCCCGAAGAGATGGATCCTAAGGGCAAGGGGATGGTGATCAACGACAAGGAAAAGGAGTACCTCTTCAAAGAGCCAAGAGACGACAAGCCCTCTGACTCAGGCTCGAGTCACAAGAAGAGGGACAGGAAGAAGAAGGGGCGCATTAAGAAAATCATCTACTACGACAGCGACGCCTCCTCTTCTTCACTAAGGGATGATGATGACGAAGACTCTTCGTCGAAAAATAAAATGGTTAACCAAAATTACTCCTTTGATTATTCTTGCATCCGTACAATTCAAATGCTCATTAACTTTCTATTCCACTTGGAAAACTCCCACACTTTGATGGAGAGGATTACTCATTTTGGAGCCATAAAATGCATAGTCACCTATTTTCCCTCCATCCTAGCATTTGGGAAATTGTAGAAAATGGAATGCATTTTGATAGTATTGATAACCCTGTGTTTATCAATGAACAAATTCACAAAAATGCCCAAGCTACTACTGTTTTGCTAGCATCTCTATGCAGGGATGAATATAACAAGGTCAGCAGCTTGGACAATGCCAAACAGATATGGGACACCCTCAAAATTTCTCATGAGGGAAATGATGCCACCATGATCACCAAAATGGAACTGGTGGAAGGCGAGCTGGGGAGATTCGCGATGATAAGGGGAGAAGAGCCAACACAGACATACAACAGGCTCAAGACCCTTGTCAACAAAATCTGAAGCTACCGAAGTACAAGATGGACGGATCATGACATCGTCCGACTCATGCTTAGGTCATTTATGGTTATTGACCCCCATCTTATAAATCTTATTCGTGAAAACCCCAGGTATACCAAGATGACGCTCGAGGAAATCCTCGGAAAATTCGTAAGTGGGCGCATGATGGTGAAGGAGGCAATATATGTGGACGACGCTCTAAACGGACTGCTTCCTCTCCATGAGTCGCAACCCACTACTCTCAAAGCAACAAGCAGCAAGGAGGCGCTACCTAGCAAGGTAGCACAAGTGGAGGCTGCTGGGCTCAATGAGGATGAGATGGCGCTCATCATCAAGCGATTCAAGACCGTCTTGAAGGGACGCAAGGAGTACCCCAACAAGAACAAATCAAGGGGAAAGAGCTCCTGCTTCAAGTGTGGTAAGCCTAGTCATTTTATTGCACAATGTCCCGATAATGATGATGACCAGGCACAAGAGAAGAAAGGGAAGAAGGAGAAAAAGAAGAGCTATAGGAAGGCGAAGGACAAGGCGCAGATTGGGAAGGAATGGGACTCCGACTGTTCTTCATCCGACTCCGATGATGAAGGACTAGCTGCCTCGGCCTTCGACAAGTCTTCTCTCTTCCCCAACAAACGCCACACGTGCCTTATGGCTAAGGAGAAGAAGGTACGTATTTGAGATACTCCTAAATATTCTTCTTCTAGCGATGAGTAATCTTCTGATGATGAGATAGATTACTGATTTGTTTAGAGGATTAGATAGATCTAAGGTAGACAAAATAAATGAATTAATTGATACTCTTAATGAAAAGGATAGATTGCTAGAAAAGCAAGAAGATATTTTGTATGAGGAACATGATAAGTTCATTAGTGTTCAAAAATCTTACTCTAGAAGTTAAGAAAAATGAAATACTATCCTCTAAATTGTCTACCTGTCATGAATCTATTTCTAGCCTAAAAACCTTGAATGATGATTTGAATGCTAGAGTAGAAGAATTTAATGTGGCTATTCCATGTGTAGAACATGTTGTAATCTGCAATAGATGTAAAGACATTGATATTAATGCTTATAAAGAACATGCTTCTACCATTATCAAGTTGAACAATGTTATTGCAAGTCTTAATGATCAACTTAAGACTTGCAAGGATAATTATGAGAAACTTAAATTTGCTTGGGATGCCTACACCACTGGTAGACACCCCTCAATTAAGGATGGACTTGGTTTCTAAAAGGAGACCAAAAACTTAACAAGCCATAGAACTTCCAATCTCAACAAGGAGAAAGGGAAGGCTCCTATGGCTAGTAGTTCTCAAAAGAACCATGCCTATCTTTATGATAAGAAATTTACTAGTCATGCTCATAATGATAGGTGTTGTATTAAGATTGTTTCTCATCCATATCATGATGCTGCATTTAACTCTCATGCTATGTTCGCATCTAGTTCCTTTTTTACTCATGGTAGAAATAGGCCTAGGCATAATCATGTTATTCCTTATGTGCCTAGGAAAGTATGTATTGGCCCAACTACTATTTATCAGACATGTGATGCTTCATTTGTTCTGTCTTGTAAGAATGCCAAAGTAGTTGCTAGAAAGTTGGGATCTAGATGCAAGAGAGACAAAACTTGCATTTGGGTCCCAAAATCTGTTGTAACTAACCTTGTAGGACCCAACAAGAGTTGGGTACCTAAAACCCAAGCTTAATTATTTTGCAGGTTTATGCATCCGTGGGCTCAAGTTGGATAATTGATAGCGGATGCACAAACCACATGATGGGGGAAAAGAAAATGTTCACCTCCTACATCAAAAATAGGGATACCCAAGGCACCATCATCTTTGGAGATGGGAATCAGGGCAAGGTTAAAGGCTTAGGCAATATAGCCATCACATCCGAGCATTCAATCTCTAATGTGTTTTTAGTAGAATCTCTCGGGTATAATTTACTGTCTGTAAGTCAATTATGTAATATGGGCTATAATTGTTTATTTACGAATATTGATGTATCTGTGTTTAGAAGGAGTTATGGTTCATTAGCCTTTAAGGGTGTATTAGACAACAAGCTCTATTTAGTTGACTTCTCAAAAGAGAATGCCGATCTAGATGCATGCTTAATCGCTAAGACCAATATGGGCTGGCTTTGGCACCGCCGTCTAGCACATGTTGGGATAAAGAACCTTCATAAACTTCTAAAGGGAGATCATGTGTTAGGACTAACCGATGTCAGTTTTGAGAAAGACAGACCTTTGTGCAGCATGCCAAGCAGGGAAAAAGGTGGGAAGCACTCATCAAAGCAAGAACGTGATGACAACATCAAGACCATTGGAACTTCTCCACATGGATCTCTTCGGCCCTGTTGCCTATCTTAGCATCAAGGGAAGTAAGTATGGTCTTGTAATAGTTGATGATTTTTCCCGCTTCATTTGGATGTTCTTTTTGTAGGACAAATCCAAAACCCAAGGAACCCTAAAGCCCTTCTTAAGGAGAGCTCAAAATGAATTTGAGCTAAAGGTGAAGAAGATAAGAAGCGATAATGGGTCCGAGTTCAAAAATCTACAAGTTGAAGAATATCTTGAGGAGTAAGGCATCAAGCACGAGTTCTCTGCTCCCTACACACCACAGCAAAACGGCATGGTAGAGAGGAAGAATAGGACGCTAATCGACATGGCAAGGATGATGCTTGGAGAATACAAGACGCCTGAGCGGTTTTGGTCGGAAGCTATGAATACAGCCTGCCATGCCATAAACCGGCTCTATCTACATCGCCTCCTCAAGAAGACATCCTATGAACTCTTAACTGGTAACAAACCTAATGTTTCCTACTTTCATGTATTTGGGAGCAAATGCTACATTTTGGTAAAGAAAGGTAGGAATTCAAAGTTTGCTCCCAAAGCTGTAGAAGGTTTTTACTAGGATATGACACAAATACAAAGGCGTATAGGGTCTTCAACAAATCATTATGATTGGTTGAAGTCTCTAGCGACGTTGTATTTGATGAGACTAATGGCTCTCTAAGAGAGCAAGTTGATCTTGATGATGTAGATGAAGATGAGGTTCCACAATACGAACAATGGCGATAGGTGATGTGCGATCATAGGAACTACAAGAACAAGATCAACCCTCTTCCTCTACGGTGGTGCATCCACCAACTCAAGACGATGAACATGTACCTCAAGAAGAAGGGCAGGATCAAGGGGGAGCACATGAAGAACAAGATAAGGAGGAAGAAGCATCACGGGCCCCTCCAACTCAAGTCCGAACGACGATTCAAAGAAATCATCCAGTGGATCAGATTCTGGGTGACATCAGCAAGGGAGTAACAACTCGCTCACGATTAGCTAATTTTTGTGAGCATTACTCGTTTGTTTCTTCTATTGAGCCTTTTAGGGTAGAAGAAGCCTTGCAGGATCCGGACTGGGTGTTGGCCATGCAGGAAGAGCTCAACAACTTCAACAGAAATGAAGTTTGGAGCCTGGTGCTATGTCCAAGGCAAAATGTTGTGGGAAACAAGTGGGTGTTCCACAACAAGCAAGACGAACATAGAGTGGTGACAAGAAACAAGGCTCGACTTGTGGCAAAAGGTTATGCCCAAGTCGCAGGTTTGGATTTTGAGAAGACTTTTGCTCCTGTGGCTAGGTTAGAATCAATTCAGATTTTATTGGCCTATGTCGCTCACCATTCCTTTAAGTTGTTCCAAATGGACGTGAAGAGCGCCTTCCTCAATGGACCAATCAAGGAGGAGGTATACGTGGAACAACCCCCTGGCTTTGAGGATGATAGGTATCCCGACCATGTCTACAAGCTCTCTAAGGCGCTCTATGGACTTAAGCAAGCCCCAAGAGCATTCTATGAATGCCTTAGAGATTTTTTTATTACTAATGCTTTCAAGGTTGGGAAAGCTGATCCTACTCTATTCACAAAGACTTGTAATGGTGATCTCTTTGTATGCCAAATATATATCGCTGACATTATATTTGGTTCTACTAATCAAAAGTCTTGTGAGGAGTTTAGCAGGGTGATGATGCAGAAATTTGAGATGTCGATGATGGGCGAGTTGAACTACTTCCTTGGATTTCAAGTGAAGCAACTCAAGGAAGGCACTTTCATCTCCCAAATGAAGTACACTCAAGATCTTCTCAAGAGGTTTGGGATGAAGGATGCAAAGCCCACGAAGACACCGATGGGAACGGACGAACATCTGGACCTCAATAAAGGAGGTAAGTCTGTTGATCAAAAGGCATACTGGTCAATGATAGGATCACTACTTTATCTTTGTGCTAGTAGACCAGATATAATGCATAGTGTATGCATGTGTGCTAGATATCAATCCGACCCCAAGGAGTGTCACCTTGTGGCCATTAAGCATATTCTTAGATATTTAGTTTCTACGCCTTGCTTCGGGATCTGGTATCCAAAGGGGTCTACCTTTGACTTAATCGAATACTCAGATTCCGACTATGCCGGGTGCAAGTGTAATACCCAAAATTGTAAAACATAGTAAAAGAGTTGATCCTCTTGATTGTTTTGCCATCCACTCATTACAACAGGGGAATATTCTTGTTTAAAGTGAACAATCAATTAATAATACCTAAAAATATACTAGGCCTCATATTGAATTTTTGTTTGTGTACTGGATAATAATAATAATAACATTAATAGGAATACAACAATGCTTTGAGAGTTGGGTTGAACACTAAATTGAAATTTAGGATTTGAAAATAGTAAAATGAGAACAGGGAATGTTTATGAAACCATTTCTTCCTCCCATAAATAGATGGCAAGGAAAAATAATAAATAATACTATTGTAAACAGTGGAGTTTATTCACTGGGAATTTTGAAGTTCAAAATAGGAGTTGAATTGGAATTTAGGACTTACATTGAAATTCTAGAATTGGAGAAAGAGAAGCATTAGTTATCACAAACTAAATATCAAAAATAAATAGATAAATAAATTTACCATGCCATGTTTAAGTTCGGCAATTAATGTGAAGATAAATCCACCACTAAATTTGAATTTAAATGGGAATTTAAATTTGAATTTGGAAAATAAGAAAAAAACAATAAAACACTACTTGGGCCGAGTCCTCACTTTCGGCCCATTATCCTTTTGCCCGATACCGCGCGGCCCAACGCCCCTCGCCCACTCGACTGACCTTCGCGTCGCCGCCAGGCGGGCCCAACATTCTAGGGTCACCCAGCCGGCAGTGGTCTTCTTCTCCCTCCCTACCTTTCCTCCGCTTCGTGCGCAAAACTGATGGCGCTGGTGAGCTCGTGCCCGATTCACGGAAATCGCGGACCCCTAGCGCAACAACCTCCGTGCCCCGACTCCGCGTACAACGCTAGCGGTGCACCTGCTCGCCGCTACTCCCGCAACGGCCTCCGCCGAAGCTCCACGATTCTAGCGCTGCCGTAACCGATTTGGTTGCGGGATTCCGGCTCGGGCCGACGTGCGCTCGGGTTACAAATTCAGCTGCCATATTCAATTCGCGGATCACATAAATGGCAGAGTAGTTGACACCATTGCTGAGCATGTGCTGGGTGCCGTGATCCGCCGTCGCTGCGTAAAGCCATTGCCGCCTAGGTCGCTCTGCCACGTCGCCGACTGGGTGCCGGATTCGCGTCGTGGGTGCATGCGCGCCACTCTTATGACGACCTCCGGTGGCAAGCGCGCATCAGGGAGCGGCAAATTAGGGAGCAATTTCACACCAGGCATATCAAGCCGTCGCGGGCTGCCTAAGGCCGTGGGCGTTACATCGTCAAACCTCATTTTTGGTGAGCGTTTTGCCTTGCGATTTAGTTCCGCTGTAGCATCGAGTAGCTCCGATTGTATGTATGGTTAGCGTTGTGGCCGGGATTTGGTTCGTCTGTGCGTCCACCACCATGGAACCACCACGTGCCATGTCTGGCTCGTATGTTCATCCTTCAGTGATTAGACACCACCACTTAGTCGGCGCGGCATCCACACTGCGCAGCCATGGCGGACGGTGTTGTTAGGGTGTGGGATAGCTCTGCGGCGATTCTCTGGCGTGGGTCGTGGCCTCGGTGGGATGCGCCGCCGCCTTGTGCTGACCAGAGGTGGATGAGGAACCACGCACTGTCGGATTGATCATCGCGCAGTGGGGATTAGATCTGGGGGTAATCAATTGTGAATCGTTGATCGAGCTATTGATGGCTTAGATTAAATCTGGGTATCGATTCAATCACGCCCAATAGTGGCCGTAGATCGGGGATCCGAGGGCCAGGGTGTCTTGGTGGATCCATCTAATCTGCACCGTTGATGGATCATCCTGCGGCCAGGAATACGCGATACCCCTTCGCGGATACGTTTTGTTAAAGAGACCCTGAGAAATATAAGAATCAACCCGCCGTCATGTCTCAACTGTTCACTGAGTCTTAGAGATTTTATAGTTTAACCCCCGTGGTTCTCTGTATTTAGTGCTCAGTCCAGAGAACAAAGAAATTAGGTAAATACTTATAGAAATTGATTTTTAGTACACAAATAAATCAATAAACTTGGGAAATTCATATTTAATCCATCTTAGCTCCAAATTAATTCATTCCAGTGACATTTATTTTGTAATAATATTGCCTATCACCTAGTGTTTCTATTTTGACATACAAACAATAATAAAATTTATTCCCTAACTAATCTTATATCAAATACATAAAACCTTAGGAAATTCATAACTCCTCCGTTTTAACTCCGATTTGATCCGTTCAAGTTGCGTTAGTCTCGTATAAATATTTACTATACAATAACAACATTTATTACACCATGTCTCATTATTTTATAATTAGATCTGTATTTAACTGATGTTGGTTAGTCTGGTTAAACTACTTATCATTATAATCTACTAAAATATAATTTATGGTCAATTTATAACTTAGATTAAAGTTGGGATAATTATTTATAGAATAACCTCTCATATGATTTATACTAACCAATTTATAATATAGTTTAATATTTTAATCACACAGATCTTTTATAAAATCATAACTCCTTAATCGTAACTCCGATCTTGGTAGTTCTCGATCTCGCGATCACGTAGCAACGCGTAGATCATTATTATACAGTATATTCCTATGTTTGGTGTGATGTTAATTTTGTCTATACCATGTTTGTTTGTATTGCTACAACTAGCAGTGAGGTTACGAGGATCTGAAGAATCACCCTAGTACCTGGAATCTCAAGTGCCAGGCAAGTTGTGCCCTTAATCACTTTTATTCACCCAATAATGTTCTTTATTATTATTTATCAATGCATAGGTTTAATTTGATGATCTTGTTACCTTGTTTACCCCTGAATCACTTGGGTAGTTTTGCTATTGCTTTATATGGTTTTGGGAAAATATTTCATTATATCCATGTTCCAATTATTCTGTTATTTTATTTATGTTCATGTCAAGTTCATTATATTATGTTAATTGGAACATGGAGCTTAACTTGAGAAACACGTGCCACCATAAGGGAGGAATGGGACCCCTTGGCTAACTAATTAGGAAAGCTAGTGGAAAACTACCTTACCCGAAAGGGGCAAGGGCAGTAGGGAAGTTGCTTGCAAGGAGGTTCTTGGGTTGATTTTGCTGCGATGGCGGTCAGACGAGGGATTCTTGCAAGTGCTCTTCCCATAAACTGTAGCGGGTTTTCGGAAGCTAGTGGAACTTTGTAAAGGCCTCGTAGTGGATCCCTAGCCATTCACCTCGGTAGTGTCTAAGGGCCTTGCAAACCCTGGCGACATGGGAAACACGACTTGTGGGTAAAGGGTACAACCTCTGTAGAGTGTAAAACTGGTATACTAGCCGAGCTCACGGTCAAGAGCAGCTCAGGACTCTCGCATGATTAAATTATGGAACCTAAACTCAATTTGTCATTTGCATTCGCATGGGTTTATTATTATTTTTATTCTATTATTTATTATGGTTTGGTATTTACTTACATCTAGTAATTGCTAACAAAATTTTGACCAACTTTAAAAGCATTGCTCAGCTTTAACCATTCTCTTTGGTAAGCCTTACACTTCACATAATCTCCCACCTTTGGTGAGATCATGCCACACTATTCCCCACAACTTGTTGAGCGATGAACATGTGTGAGCTCACCCTTGCTATCTCACACCCCCCCACAGGAGAAGAACAGGTGGTTCAAGAGGAGCCTCATAGCGAGGAGTTCAATTCGATCTAGGTGGTGTCTCCCAGTTGACTTTCTGGCGCTAAGGATTGATTTTAGATCCTATTATATTTATCTTGTATTTTGTAAGACTTCCGCTATGTAATAAATACTCTGATTATATTGTGACATTTATCTCTATACACTCTGTTATTATATATGTTGTCTGCTTTGGCGCATGTATGAGATGCACCCGGCTTTGTCCCTTAAAGCCCGGGTGTGACAACAAGGTTGATAGGAAGAGCACATCAGAGACTTGTCAATTTCTAGGAAGGTCCCTGGTGTCTTGGAGCTCTAAGAAACAAACATTTGTTGTCCTATCCACCGCTAAGGCCGAGTATGTTGCCGCTGGACAGTGTTGCGCGCAACTACTTTGGATGAGGCAAACCCTCCGGGACTTTGGCTACAATCTGAGCAAAGTCCCACTTCTATGTGATAACGAGAGTGCAATCCGCTTGGCGGATAATCTTGTTGAACACAGCCGCACTAAGCACATAGACATCCGACATCACTTCCTAAGAGACCACCAGCAAAGGGGAGATATCGATATTTATCACATTAGCACCGAGAACCAGCAAGCCGATATCTTCACCAAGCCTTTAGATGAGAAAAGGTTTTGCAGGTTGCGTAGTGAGCTAAATGTCTTAGATTCGTGTAACTTGGATTGATCTATAGCATACATGTGTTCTATGACTTTGATCATGTTACTTAAAGCTTTATTGTCTTATTTTTTCTTATTTCTGGTGCTCAAGTTGTACAAGTCATCCCCGGACCTCACAAGGCCCTATGCAAATGGTGCACGTGTTTAGGGGGAGGATGTGCTACAACTTGACTCCTTTGAGACTAACTTGTTTGTTTGAGTGCTCTTGAAATAGTCTCAAAAGGATATTGAAAGGGAAATGTGAACTTGGACATAGAGAAAGAGCTTCCACTGCATTTCGGTAAAATGTATCTTTTCCTAAGTTCTTTGTTATTGCCTTTTTGCTCTTATTTGACATTTTGGTGAGGCAATGGGGTTAAAGGGCCAAAAGTTATCCTGTTTTGGTGCTTAATGCCAAAGGGAGAGAAATTAAGGCCAAAGCAAATGGATCAGCCAATCAATTGTGAATTTCAAAAATTGTAGAGTTAGAATTTGTATTTCGTCCAAAATCCTCTCATTGCAAAATTTGGCCTCTTATAGGGGAAAGTTTTGATTATGGGAAAAAGGGGAGTTTTTGGCACTTGATCAAATTTACTCTTCAATATCTCTCTATTTGCCCAAACAAGTGTGTTTGACTTAGAGATAGGAAAAATAATTTGTTTTGTAAAAATAAACCAAGTGGTGGCAAAAGTGATCCAAATATGCCAAACTCTATGTGAGATAAATTGGTCTTCAATTTGCACTCTTTAATGAATGATATTGCATTTTGAATTGCTTTTAAACGTGTTGGCATAAATCACCAAAAGGGGAAGATTGAAAGGGAAATGTGCCCTTGGGCCATTTCTATAAATATTTTGGTGATTAGATGCACAACACATGTTGATATAAGGTGAAATGTACCAAGTATTGCAAATAAAGAATAAAGGTATGATCTAGACACTTTGTCAAATGTTTTATATACTAAACACTCTTGTCTAAGTGCTAGGGACTCAGCTAAGTGAAGTCTAAAAGAATCAAAAGAAGACAAAGAAAGAAATGAAGAAAAGGTACTGGACTGCGTAGCACCGGACGGTCCAGAGCTACTCACCGAACGGTCTGGAGCTACTCACCGGACAGTCCGGTGCTAGGTCTGCGAAACTCGTCGCTCTCGGATTTTTCCTGGCTACGTCGGCTAAAAATCACCAGACAGTCCACACGAGGCGCCGGATAGTCTGGTGCCCCAGCCGTGCAACGGCTATCTGCCATGTCGACAAGCGCCAACGGTCATATGGCACACCAGACGGTCTGGTGCCCCACAGAAATGGAAGTCAGCCAATCAGGGGATTCTCTATCGCGTACTGTTAACTGTCCGGTGCGCCACCCGATAGAAGGCAAGAATTGCCTTTCAAATGGATCTCCAACGGCTCCTAGCTGCCTTAGGCCTATAAAATGGACCCTAGGCGCATGGAGATTTACACCAAGCATTTACTAAACATCCTAAGACGCCTAGACTTCGCAACCACGCAATTGGATCGTCGTGTTTGAGATTTGAGCACTGTTTGAGTTGTAAACTCCCTACACCGTGTTTGTGTGCTCATGTCTTGACTTGTGTGCGTGCGTTTGCTGCGATTCGAGTCTTGTGTGTGTTTCTTTTCCTCCCTTACTCTTGTGCTTTGTGTTGTGATCAACTTTGCAAGGGTGAGAGGCTCCAACTTGTGGAGATTCCTCACAAACGGGAAAACTGCTATAAGGAAGAAACTGTGGTATTCAAGTGGATCATTGGATCTGAAAGGATCACGATGCCCAAGAGGGGGGTGAATTGGGCTTTTCTAAAAATCAACACTAATTAAAACCTAGGCAAGGGCCCAACTTCACCCCAACAACTAGCACTAAGAGAATAATACTAGAAAAACAATAATGCTAAGACAATACTTCAAATACTTGCTAAACAAATACACAATGTAAAATGCTTGAATTAAGTGCGGAATGTAAAGCAAGGTTTAGAAGACTTCTCCAATTTTTCCCGAGGTATCGAAGAGTTGGCACTCTCCACTAGTCCTCGTTGGAGCACCCACGCAAGGGTATCGCTCCCCCTTGGTCCTTGCAAGAACCAAGTGCTCACTACGAGATGATCCTTTGCCACTCCGGCACGGTGGATTCCTCACGACCGCTTACAAACTTGAGTCGGGTCACCAACAAGATCTCCACGGTGATCACCGAGCTCCCAACGCCACCAAGCCGTCTAGGTGATGCCGATCACCAAGAGTAACAAGTCATAGACTTTTGCTTGACCAAGAGAAGCCTAATGCAAGTGGTGTGTGCTCTCGCTAGCGCTAATGAGGTCCAAATGCGGGATTAAGATTCACTAATCACCTCACTAGGCTTTTTGGTGCTTGCAATGCTCTACCAATGTGCAGGAATAAATGTGGGCAGCAAGACAATCAATATGGTGGGTGGAGGGGTATAAATAGCCCTCACCCACCAACTAGCCGTTACCAGAATTTTCCTGCGCATGGGCGCACCATACAGTCCTGTGCACCAACGGTGCGCCACCGGTCGACTCCAACGGCTAGTTCTGACAGTTAGCTATTGGGCGGATGGCACGCCGGACAGTGAACAGTCACTATCCGGTGCGCACCGGACAGTCCAGTGCGCTGTCCGGTGTGCCACTAAAATTCAACTTCCAAACCCTACGCTCTCGGGTTTCTGCGAAGGGAAAAGACCTTCCCCGGGCCAACCTGGCCCCACCTGACAGAGGGCGCACCGGACAGTCCGGTGCACACCGGACAGTCCAATGCCCCAAAGCCAGAAACCCTAATTTCAGGTTTCTTCTGTTTTTCAAATCAGTTTTTGTTCTAACTCGTGAGTATGTTCTACAGTGACACCTAGCACTATATGTGAGTGTGAATATGCACCAACACTACACTAGAACTCTCTTGGTCAAACTACTCATCAGCAACCCCTCTTTATAGTACGGCTAAAACAAAAATAAAAGACCTAACTATATCACGAGTGTCCACAACTCCTTGACACTCGAAATACGAAGACCTTCACTTTTTGTTTCGTCACTTTAGCCGTCGCTTCAAGTTCTTATCTCCGGGATTGTTTTCACCATTGTATTACATCTACCTGTAATGCGACCTAACTTACCATTTGTCTCTGCAAAACACACGTTAGTCACATATAACGTTACGTTGTCATTAATCACTAAAACCAACCAGGGCCTAGATGCTTTCAATCTCCCCCTTTTTGGTGATTGATGACAACCCTACAAGATTTGTGAGAGTAGTTTGTTTTGAAATTTCTGTCAATAGAGAAGATGGTTAGTTGTACTCAATAATCTTTGACAGAAGGAGTGTGTAACATAATAATAAGAATGAGCGCATACACATCGTAAGTTTCTTGTTCATATAAAAGTGAAATCAAATCGATGAACAAGAACTCAAAGACTGGTGATAACATATAAGGTGAAAACACAATACACACAGTCAACATAAGCATCGTGAGTATATAATAGAGTTTGTGAGCCAAAATCATCATACAAAAGTGGAGCTAGTACAGAGAGTAACAAGCACATATATTACATCAAAATGACTCTCTACTAACTCCCTAACTCCCCCTAGCTCTCACAACTCTCATATCTCTCCCCCTTTGGTGTCAAAAATCAAAAGGGAACCCGAACCTACAGATCAGAAGAGGAAGGAAATGGCGGGGGCGCATCCGGTCACGGTCGTGGCAGAAGAGCAAACGCCAGCTGAGGGTCAGAGTCAGTCTCGGATCCAGGATCTATCGTAGAAGCTAGAGCTGGTACTGACTCAGACTGAGGTTGCGCTGCAGAAGCTGCGAGAGCTGAAGAGGTCACAGACACCACCATGGAAGTAGTGGTAACAGCAGGAGCTGGTGGCACTGGCGGCTGAGTGCTGACGGAGCTGATGACCAGCGACGAGAAAACCAGGGTGACTGGCCGGAGCGGAGAGGAAGAAGGACCAATTGAAGGAAGAGGGGGTCCTGCCTGAATGGCTGGTACAACAGCAGCCTGAAGAGGTGGAGGGGGTGTTGATTGAACGGGATGGAGCGGAACACCTGTATGCTGAAGCATGAGAGTCATGAAGGCCCTGTTCTTAGACCGGTCTGCTAGAAGCTACTGTTGTAGAGTATCCTGTCCTCCTGAATAGTCTAAAACATCGATAGCATTCTCTCGGACATCTGCTGCTGAAACGCTGCCTGACGGGCCTGCTCGGCTGCCAAGTGAGCCTGCTGCTGAGTAAGGGTCTGGAGGATTGCAGCAAGAGCAGGGTCAATGGCAGGAGGGGCAGCAGGGGAAGCACTAGAACTCCCAGCCTCATGATCATGTGAGCGTGGAGGCACAGGAGGCAGAGGTGGAATCCCAAAAGCATCATCATCATCATCAGGGACTGCTGTGCCCTGAGTCTCAAACTGATGGAAAGTTGTATCCTCTGCCTGAGTGTCTGTCACTGGATCAGGTGCTGGCACGGGGTTCTCAGGGGCTGGACGGTAGGAACCAAAGTGTAGGCGTGAGGCCTCAAGAGTGCCCTAGAACTGCGATGGCAGGATCAGCTGTGCAAAGATGTGGCAGAGATAGTGAGCATATGGCAGTTGTCGCTAAACACGAAGTCCATCCAATACCGTGTCCTCAATCTCGCATATAAGGAAGTCAACAACATCAAACTCTGAATGCGATAGCAGGGCACCAAGTAGCCAGAGCTAGATATGAGTGGCAGCCTCTCGATAACCCATCCGCGGTAGAAGCGTCCGTCTCATGAGCTAATATAAGTACTTGGCAGCTGTAGTGAAATCTGCCGGAGAACGTCGCGACCCATCTGAGAAGGGTGGTCGGAACATAGCCGCGACGTGGGCTGTAGCTAGAGCAACTCCGCCGTGAGGGCGCCAAGGAGGATCAGAAGTACCATAACACAAGCTGTGAAGGTGAGTCGATGACTCGGGAAATCCAAACAGCTGGCGAATCTGGCTGGCATGAAGGGTAACATCCTCTCGCTCAAAGGGGAACCTCATCCACTGGTGATCAGGGTCGATCCATACAGAAGCATAGAAAACTCGGACCCATTCCTCAACATATCTGCCGCTGGTAGTCAGAAGAGTCAGAAGTCCAGGCAAATATGAGAGGTGAACCTCAGAGTCCGCACTGGCGGCTAGCATAAACGCAGGGAGATCCAATAGCCAGTGCGCTCGTAGAGCAATCTGGGCTGACAGTTGTGCTCTAAAGAAAGACTCCTGTATCCTTGTGCTGAATAGATCTGCCGCTGCAGGTTCTCTCTGTGCAGGTAACCAAGACTCCATGGGTACGTGTCTGAACCGACTACCCATGCCGTTGTAGCACGCTGAAGATCAAACAACCGTGGATCGGTAGCTAGTGGTCGCACCTCAGTCTCATCTCGCTCCTGGAAGCGGGCAGGTGGGATAGGTGGAGCGGAAAGGGGAGCGGGAAGAGGAGCAGTGGAAGCTAGAGTGGTGGAGGTGGTAGGTATGGCTGAGGTGGTGGATGGCGCAGGAGTGACTGGAGCGGACGAAGTGGGTGGTGGAGTGGTAGCAGTGGTGGGAGTGGTAGGTGCGGAGGAGCGAGGCTGAGAGGCGAGACGTCGAACGCGATAAGCAATCTGATCTGAAGAAATCCGCAGTGGATCACCTCTGATCTATCCAAACACCGCTTCTTGCGGCCTTCCTACTGCTCTAAGTAGACCGTCTTCCCCTTGACCTGCCTGAAGGGGTGAAGAGGGTCCTCGTCATCTCCTCCCCATGGCACCGACACATTCTTCGTGCGTGGCATCCTGACCTAACGACTGCATATGGGAGAAAGAAGCTAAGCACAAGAAGATAACAGTCGATAGGATGACAAAAGAACGGATAGCTACCTAGAAATCTCACACGAGAGGGAGAGAATCTAGGCAGGACAGGAGACGGCTCACGGGCAGGCGAGGCCACTGAAATAACAGAAGAGGTGAGCACATATTAGTCACATAGTCATAAGTATATGAAATGTGAATATTACATACACAAAGTCTTATGACACAGAAAATGAGAGATATGGCGATCGAGAGGCCAAACAACGCGAAAACGGCGTTTGAACGAGAAATAGTGTCATAGGAGGTTTGAAATTGGAAATGAGGCATGAAATGATTTGGAATTAAGCCGATACTTCACGAATAGGTTTATATGGGTAAATATGAGTGAAGAGTGCGCTTGGTTTGATTTTAGGCGAAGAAAATGGAATTTGGGCACTCGGCTCGGAATCGATCGCTAGAACCGGGGAATTGTGTAAAATTGAAGCCAGGGATATCGGATTGGCGTGAAATTTGGCAAATATGTTACTAGAGGTATCATGAAGGTGCCTGAAAAGTTTGGTTTCGATTGGAGCATTTTTGGCTGATTTGGGCATTTCACCGAGCACGTGGCATGCGGTGGATTAGGTTTTCGGTGAAATGGCTAATTTAGGCTGTGAAACCCTCCCAAACGGAGCTAGGAACCTACAGGGATATTCAATAGGCACATAGGAACCTATTCATGCACTGGGATTCACAGAATTGGACAAGAATTTGAAATTGAGCAACAAAGGGGGAAGTGGGGCTTCACTGCTCTTTGAAACAGAGAGAAGGGGAGAGGGAGCTAGAGCTGCTCACCAGAGAGGAGGGCAGGCACAAGCTAGAGCAAAGCCACCGGAGCTCGGTCATCAGTGAGAGGAGTGTCGCCGGAGGAGAGATGGCGTCGCCAGAGAGTGAACAGAGAGGAAGCAGCTGTGAGAAGAAGTGCCTAGGCCTCGGGCTCGGGCGAGAGAAGGTTTTTTTAAAACCGATTATGGGCGCACCAGACAGTCTACAGTGCCTTTCCGGTGCACATCGGACAGCGCATAGTACCTGTCCGGTGAACCACTGAACAGCGCATAGGAAAGATGAGATCTGCGCCCGTGCGGCCGGTGCACCGGACAGTGCACAGTGCAGTGTCCGGTGCACACCGGACTGTCCGGTGAGCCCAGACAGAGGGAATTTTGAAATTTTTCAAATTTTCTATCTAGTTTTCCGCCAAACCAAATCCCAACTTATAATCACACAAAAGAACACCTATTGGGACAGGTATTGGCACCCTCATATATTTTCTCATAATTTTCAAAATATTTTGCCATAGGCTAGATAATTTTTAGAGAAAATAGGCAAATGGTGAGATTTGCATTTTGGCTTTGCACTAGGGATTTTCATGAAATGTTTGAGTTTTGAATACTCCCCCCAAGTGCAGTACTTCATGCATATCTCAAGAACCAACAATTGCATAGTAAGTAGGAATTAAGTACTAAAAAGCTTAAAACTAAGACTTGTCACGTTTGAGCCCAAGTTAAGCTTTTTCACTCGCTTTGTTGGCGGTTATCTTAACTAGGTTAGACAAGCCCTAGACGCAGTACAAGAAATTTAAATATGCAATGCAAGCTTGACAACACCATTTGAGATCTTAAATAAAATTTCTGAGATCAAGTATATTTAATTCATTCCTCAACATGCAAAAGTGGGTTTTATCAAGTGGCTTAGTGAAAATATCTGCTAATTGATCTTCTGACCTCGCTCCTTCCAAAATGATGTCTCCTTTAGCAACATGATCTCTAAGGAAGTGATGACGGATATCAATGTGCTTGGTGCGAGAGTGTTGTACAGGATTATTAGCAATTTTAATAGCACTCTCGTTGTCACACAACAAAGGTACCTTTTCTAGAACTATGCCATAGTCTAGAAGAGTTTGTTTCATATATAAAATTTGTGTGCAACAAGCACCTGCGGCAATGTATTCCGCTTCAGCGGTTGACAAGGCAACACTATTTTGCTTTTTGGATGTCCATGATACTAGTGATCTCCCAAGCAAATGGCACCCCCCAGAAGTACTTTTTCTATCAATTTTGCAACCGGCATAATCCGAATCGGAATAGCCAATTAATTCAAAAGTAGCTCCTTTGGGATATCAAAGACCAACGCTTGGGGTGTGCTTGAGATACCTAAGAATTCTTTTAACAGCGCGAAGATTAGCTTTCTTAGGATTTGATTGAAATCTTGCACACATGCAGACACTAAACATGATATCGGGCCTAGATGCGGTAAGATACAATAAACTACCAATCATAGAACGGTAGAGAGTTTGATCAACCAGGTTACCTCCCTCATCTAGGTCGAGATGTCCATTTGTTGGCATAGGTGTCTTGATTGGTTTGCACTTCTCCATATTGAACCTTTTCAACAAGTCTTTGGTATACTTCTCTTGTGAGAGGAAGTTACCATCTTTCATTTGCTTGACTTGAAAGCCGAGGAAGTACGTCACCTTACCAATCATTGACATCTCGAACTCCTTCGACATCAACTCACCAAATTTCTTGCAATGATAGTCATTTGTCGAGCCAAAGATTATGTCATCAACATATACTTGACAAATGAAAATATCACCGTTATGTTTCTTTGTGAATAGAGTTGTGTCGACGGTCTCGATCTTGAAGCCCTTTTCGATGAGGAAGTCGCGAAGACGCTCATACCAAGCCCTTGGAGCTTGCTTTAACCCATATAGCGCCTTGGACAACCTGTAGGCATGGTTAGGATATCGAGGGTCTTCAAACCTAGGTGGTTGCTCAACATATACAAGTTCATTTATGAAGCCATTTAAAAATGCACTTTTTACATCCATTTGATATAGTTTTATGTCATAGCATGATGCATATGCGAGTAGGATATGGATGGCTTCAAGTCGAGCAACCGGTGCAAAGGTCTCTCCAAAATCTAAGCCTTCAACTTGAGAGAAGCCCTTTGCAACAAGTCTTGCCTTGTTCCTCACAATCACGCCTTGATCATCTTGTTTATTTCTGAACACCCACTTTGTTCCAATGATCCTTGCATCTTGTGGGGGCTTCTCCAGGGTCCAAACTTGGTTACGGGTGAAGTTGTTTAGTTCTTCATGCATGGCATTCACCCAGTCTGGATCCTGTAGCGCCTCATCTATGCATGTAGGCTCAACACAAGAAACAAAGGAGTGATGTGCAATAAAAGAAGCATGTTTATGTGATCGAGTAATAACCCCTTGTGAAGGACTCCTAATGATTTGGTCTAGTGGGTGTGCTTGAAGTAGTGATGAGTTTCTCATGTTAACCACTTGGGAAGAAGATCCTGGAGCATCAACATCTTCGGCTTGTACCCTTGCTTGTTCATGAGAGACAAATGTATCTTCATTTGCATGCCTCTCATCTTTCTCATCATCTTGTGGTACACTTGATGAAGAAAGCATGTCAATGTTTTGCACCTCTTCTTCATCTTTTTTTGGTTTGATAGCTCCAATTGGCATGTTCTTCATGGCTTCCCTAAGTGGCTCATCACCTACATCATCAAGTTTTTCAAGTGCTCCTTGGGAGCCATTAGTCTCATCAAATTCCACATCATATGTTTCTTCTACCACGCCAGTGGCATGATTGAATACTCGATATGCTTTGGACTTTGATGAATAACCCAATAGAAAACCAATATCACAACGTCTTTGAAACTTCCCTAGGTGATGGTGTTTCTTGTAAATGTAGCATTTGCATCCAAACACCTGGAATAAGGAGACATCTGGCTTTTTCCCATTTAGCAGTTCATAGGGAGTCTTCGCAAGTAGCCGGTGAGGAAATAGCCTGTTTGATGCATAACATGCAGTGTTGACAGCTTCGGACCAAAACCTCTCCGGTGTGCTATACTCATCAATTATTGTTCTTGCAAGTGTGATCAAGGTCCTGTTTTTCCTTTCAACAACTCCATTTTGTTGAGGTGTATATGTTGCAGATACTTCATGCTTGATCCCAATCTCATCACAGTATTCATGTATGTTGGTGTTGTCAAATTCTTTACCACTATCACTTCTAATCATCTTGATCTTGCAATCAAATTCATTTTGAGCTTTCTTGGCAAACTTCTTGAATATAGATGTGTTGGGGGCTTGTTCTCAAATGCTAAGAGTTAAGAACAAGGCAACACAGAAAATGTTAAATATTAAAGTCCTTCGTCCTTCATCACATTATATCCTTTCGGAATATAAAGGATTTCGGACGAAGATTACGAAGGACGTACCTTCGTAAACATAATAATGAAGGATGAAGCATTCGTATAAATCATGATGTATAAAGTAAACATTTAAATGTTAACATAGAATCATTTCTTAACATGAATAAATATAAATGATTTCGAATTACAAATGTACCTTCGGTCCTGAGGAAAGTGAGAGTACAAGAGTGATGCGAAGGCCAATAACAGGTTCGCGTGAACAGTACAGAGGTACTGTTCATCTATTTATAGGCACAGGTCGCAGCCTGTGACAAATTACAATTATGCCCCTTACAAATGTTTACAACATTGACTCAGACCTATATGTATAAAAAGGTCATTCTATCTCTATGTCGGTTTGAAACGCCGAAGGTCCACGAAAAGGAACCTTCGGCCATCTCTTGGAGACGACTCCAGCCGAAGCTGCTTCTTCGTGTGAGACCTTCGGCGCGCCGAAGCACGACCCCAACAGTAGCCCCTTTCGCGGTGCTAGATCGTTTTTCGTAACGAGCTTGACCCGTGAAAAAAAAAGCCTCTTCAGCTTCGGGAAGCCGAAGGTCCAAAAAACACCTTCCCTGAGCTCGTTGCGGAGAAACGATCCGGCTTCCGAGCACGTACCAGGCCCACCTTGCAGAGTACTGTTTGATCTTTGCGGTCCACTGCACAGCGAGTACAAGTGACCGCCCGTCTGGTGTAAAAATCTTGCCGCTTCGCCTTCTTACCTGCAGCACTATATAAACAAACGGGTAGGTGTGAAGTTACCACAGCATTCATTGCTATTTGCACTGTTTTGCTGCCAAAATTTTCCACCACAGCCGAAGCTTGACTCTCAGAATTGAACGAAGGTCCGTCTCGACGCTTGCTTCGTCAGAAAGGAGAGCTTCGGAGAAAAGAAAAAAGAAAAACGTTTCTGACCTCCCCAAACTCAGAATCACATGGCACGAGTGCGATCTACTGCCAAAGTTGTACGTGAAGGAGACGAAGCCGAAGGTTCGGACACTGTGCCCATCTCCGAAGCGATGCAGCGCTCTGGTCTAGTGACTGCGGAAGAAAGGCCTGCTGCCGAAGCAAACCCGACAACAGCCGAAGAAGAAGAAGAAAACATTGATGGGACTGACTCCGAAGATGACTACCACATTGCCATGCCCAGCAAGCCCAGTCACCTGGATTTTGGGAAATCAACTGTCTCAAAAGCTGATCTTTCGAAGATGGTGAAAGCAGGTTATTTCAACGAAGATCAGAAGAAGCTACTCCGCTTCGGGGGAGAAGAAACCACCCCGAAGCCAGGGAAGGATGAGATTGTTATCTTCAAAAGCTTTTTAAAGGCTGGGCTGAGATTTCCTCTGCACAATATTATTGCAGAGATATTGAGGAGGTTTGGTATCTACTTTCATCAATTGACTCCTAACGCCATCGTTAGGCTCAATGTTTATATCTGGGCCCTTCGAAGCCAGGCCGTGGAACCGTTTGCTGACAGCTTCTGCCGGGTTCACGAATTACACTACCAAACAAAGGCCAGAAAAGATGGGCTACATGATAATTTCGGCTGCTATAATTTTGCCTACCGGAAGACAACAAAGTGTCCTGTCATCAGCTACCGAAGCAAATGGCCAGCAGGCTGGAAATCTGAGTGGTTCTACGTAAAAGTTGACGAAGACAGAGAAAAATTGGTACAAAGCCCTCTGGAGTTAATCTTCGGAGAGACGAGGCCACGATGCCGCATCGGCGATCTAAAAGGTCCCACCTGGGCTGCTCTGGGTGAATTTGAAATCATTTCAAAACATATTGGCACCAGGGATCTAGTTCAGGAATTTTTGGCATTCAGAGTTTTCCCTACTCTAAAAGAGTGGGAAATGCCGAAGCTGAAGGGAGAAAAGAAGAAGGGGGAGCTGGTCCGTCTGCCCTATCACTTTAAATTCAAGAAGTACTTTAAGAAACCCTGCAAAGAGTGGTTAGACACAGTTGAGACAATGTGCAATGAAATCTTGGGGAATTACTCCAAAAAAGAGGATCAATTAATGACAGCGGCCTTCGGCGCCCGACCGAAGCGAAGGCTGAACCGAGTATTCGATGCCCTGGGCTTCGAGTACCCAGATTATGAGCAGTTGAACAAGGGTGCCGAGGGCCACAAAAGAAAAAGAGTGGCCGAAAGTCTGACCAAGGATGAAGAGCAACCAGCAGCAGAGAAGAAGATTCCCAAGAAAAGGAAAATATCAACTCCGAAACGGAAAATATCCGAAGAAGAGGGGACACCCACACCACATTCTACCAGCGACGTGGAAGAAATTTTAAAGGTAATGACTGAACCCATGCCCGCGAAGCTAAGTCCATTAGGGCTCCATCTGACGAAGCTTTTTCAAAAGGTGGACGAGCCGGATCAGACGAAGATAAGCAAACCCAAGCGGCAAAGAATCATTACGGTAACTGAAGTTATCGATAAGACGCCGCCAAGGGCGTCAGTTCAGAAAACAGCAGCTGCCGAAAGCACCAAAAATGTCGAAGTCGCACCTTCGGAGGTCGCAGCTACCGAAGCCGCTACAGCCGAAGATGTTAATTTAGAAAGAACCATTGAGGATATTAACAAAATTTTGAAAGACATAGATGCAGAAGAAGCTGGTGTTGCTACTGAAAAATCCATGGCCACAGTGCCTGAAAAAGGAAAAGAAATAGCCGAAGATACTTCGGATGACGAAGCCTACTCCTTTCAGAATTTAATTGGACAAAAACTGACGAAGGACGAAATAGAAGAACTTAAAGACTATGCCAAATCTTGCGGCTACAAGTCAGGTGCCCTCCTATTTGGAGGTGTAGACGATGAAAAACTAGGCTGCATTCGAGACCAGACTGGTGCTAAGGTAATCGGTACTCTATCAAAGAGTATCGGTTTTCCGAAGCTAGAGACAGACATCAGCCGCTACCGACGACAACATATCGTCGGCAGCTTATTTTACTCTAACTTCAGGGTAAACAACCTTTTCTCTGGTTTTTATTGCTGTTAGCAATGAAAATATTACTAACATAAGTTGTTTCTGTACAGAGCATGCTACTGAGCAAAGCTCTGAAGATGCAACAAGACTTGGAGGACAAAAAGCACGAAGCTATAATTGAAAACTTAGAAAGCAAAATAAAAGAGCAATCTGCCATCATTGAAAAGAAAGACTTCGAGCTCCAATCGACCGAAGGCTTACTGGCTGAGACTGAGGCTAAATTATCAGAGTTGAATTCGAAGCTTATCAATCAATCAAAACAATTCGAACAGGAGAAGCTAGAACTGAATTCGAAGCTTAAAGCCGAAGTCCAGACCAGCTCAGAGTTGAAGAAAACATTAACAAGCCTTCAAGACAAATGCTTGAACTTTGGCAATAATTGCATTGGACGATTAAAGAAGATATTTCACTCTGTTGGAGCCAGCAGCGGGAAATTTAACCCTTCAGCAGAAAATTTACCCCAGGCCTTCGATCATATCGAAGCTGAAATTGAAGAGCTTGACGAAGTTATAGCCGGGCACGGCGACTTCTGTGCCTGGGTAGCTTCTCGGGGTACCGCTGCTGCATTTCTGAAGGCCGGCTGCGAACATGGAAAAATTGTCAACAGGCCCAACTTCACCTTATCTCCATCAATCCTGGATGATATGCCTGACCTCGCCCGAAGTATCTCCAATAGATTTATAAAAATGATATGGACAAAAGGCGGGCGGGAGAAGGCTGGAGACGAAGCCCGAAGTCATCTTGAACCAGTAAGAAATGATATTTCGTACTTACCTTTTCCTTTGGGCTTGATTTTTACTTACGATTCCTTGATTCATGCAGGATGACGAAGGTGAAGATAATGCCCAAGATATGTCGCCGAAGCTGTCGCCGAAGCTGAAGCTTAATGAAGATTAGTAGAAGTGTGCTATAGAAAAACTCAGGATATTTTTGTAACAACTCTTGTAAATAGAATTAAACTGTTCTTCAAGGAACTTTGTACATACCTTGTAATATATTCTTACCCTTCGATTGAGGCGCTTTGATGTGGACGAAATCAGTATTTTGAGCCGAAGGCGAAAAAACACCTTCCCTTCTTTTCGTACACAACGAAGCATAAAAACAATTCTTCTTTTTGCCGAGCAACGAAGCTTTTCTCTTTTGTACACAACATAGCATAACAAATCATAAAAACGCACTTCTCCGAAGCTTTTCTTTTACATAACGAATCATAAAAAACCACTTCTCCGAAGCTTTTTGCCGAAGCAGCCCCTTGGGAACACAAATGCTATGAATGAATGCTTATGCATGCAAATGTTATGATGTAATGTAATGCACGAATGAATGTCCGAAGCATATGTCCGAAGCCACATTGTCAGCCATTACTTAGAAACAACCACACATTAGCTCTGCATTCCCTTAGGAACGACTTTGGAGCCTCTTCGCCTTTTACTTAGGCAGTATCAGCGTTGACTTTTCGTTGTAAGCTCTGCATCCCCTTAGGGACGTCTTTGGAGCTTCTTCGCCTTTTACTTTCGGCGGAATCAGCGTTGACTTTTCGCTGTAAGCTCTGCATCCCCTTAGGGACGTCTTCGGAGCTTTTTTTCTCTTTTTCAGTTTCGGCACTCGATGGTGCGCTCTTCAGCTTTTACATTTACATTCTTTGGGGGATTTTGCTCTTATAAAACTAAAAAGGAAAATTACATATGATGGCCCCATTAAAAACCTTTCTCCCCCTTTAGAAAGGAAAAGGGTGCCATGAAAAAGAAAAGAAAAGACAAAATTACATCAAGTTATACATAAAACCGCCGAAGCTCATCCGCATTCCAAGATCTTGGAATTTCATTGCCATCCATGTCCTTCAGTCTGTACGAACCAGGCCTTGACGAAGATGCTACTAAGAAAGGCCCTTCCCATTTCAGTTGCAACTTGCCTACTGTATCCGGGTTGGCCACTCTCCGAAGCACCAAATGTCCTGGCTCAATATTTTTTAGCCGGACTTTTCTATCTCGCCATTTGATTGTTTCAGCCTGGTATTTGTTGATATTTTCCACGGCCTGAAGCCTGATCCCTTCTAAGGCATCTTTTTCCACAAGACAAGTATCTTCGGCACCTGATTCTGCCGAAGCTACCACTCTTATTGATCCAGCTTTAGCTTCTTCTGGAGTTATCGCTTCGTCACCGAATAACAACTTGAATGGGGTAAAGCCTGTAGACCTTGATGTTGTTGTATTGTGGCTCCACACCACTTTGGTCAACTGATCTGGCCATTTTCCCCTTGGTTGATTAAAAATTAGCTTCATTATTCCTGTCATTATGATGCCGTTGGCCCTTTCAACAAGCCCGTTCGACTCCGGATGCCTGACTGATGCAAAGTGGATCTTCGTGCCAATTTGGTCACAGAAATTTCTGAAATCTTCGGAGTCGAACTGTGTTCCATTATCTACAGTGATGGCCTTCGGCACTCCGAAGCGACAGACAATATTCTGCCAGAAAAATTTTTGGACAGTGGCCGAAGTTATTGTGGCTAATGGCTTCGCCTCAATCCACTTAGAAAAATACTCCACAGCCACTATAACATATTTCAGATTGCCTTGAGCCGGTGGTAATGGACCCAGCAAATCGAGGCCCCACCTTTGCAATGGCCAGATTGGTTGTATCAGCTGTGTCAAAGACGAAGGTTGCTTTTGATCTCTTGCACATTTTTGACAACCTTCGCACTTTTGAACTAACTCCGCTGCATCCGAAGCTGCCTTCGGCCAATAAAATCCTTGGCGGAACACTTTTCCAAGTAACGGCCTGGATCCGATGTGGGATCCGCACAGGCCTGCATGTATCTCCTTCATCAACTCTATACCTTCGGCCCTAGACAAGCACTTGAGCAGCGGGGCACAAACTCCATGCTTGTATAATTCCCCTTCTATCATGACATAAGGACGAGCTCTTGCCTCTATCCTTTTATTATAAGCTTCGTCATCTGATAAGAAGTTACCCTGAAGGTAAGAGATTATTTCAGTTCTCCAATCTTCACTGTACACAGGAGAAATGTTAAGGACTGCTCTTTCAAGTAGCTCCACTGAAGGTGCCTTTATTGTTTCGAAGAACACATCCGAAGGTAGCGGCAGCCCCTGTGCTGCAGACTTGGCCAACAAATCAGCATGCTCATTTTGTCCTCGAGGGATATTCTTAACAGAAAATCCTTCGAAGGAAGCTTCGATCCTTCGGACCGTGTCTAGGTATTTTTCAAGCTTCGGGTCTTTAGCCTTGCAACTTTTATCAATATGACCCGAAACAACCTGGGAATCAGTTTTAAGAATCGCCCTTCTGATCCCCATTGCCTTTAGTTTCCGAAGACCCAGGAGCAAAGCTTCGTACTCAGCGATATTATTTGTGCAGCTGAAGTCAAGTCTTGCTGCATAGCAAGTTTTAACCTTGGATGGTGAGACCAAAACAGCAGCTGCACCTGCTCCGAAGGTTCCCCAAGAGCCATCGCAAAAAACTGTCCATGCTTCGGCATCTTTATTCGCTTCTTCGTCCTGAGCCCCTGGCGTCCAGTCGGCAATGAAATCTGCCAACGCTTGAGACTGGATTGAGGATCTATGCACATAATCAATGTAAAATTCATTGAGTTCCGCAGCCCATTTTCCAATACGCCCAGTAGCTTCTCTATTCCTCATGATGTCCTTCAACGGCTGTGAAGAAGGAACAATAATGTTGAATGCCTGGAAGTAATGCCGAAGCTTCCTGGATGCCATTAAAACGGCATACAACACCTTCTCCAGCTCTGTATAATTTTTCTTTGAGACACTGAGGACCTCAGACACAAAATATACTGGGACCTGCTTCTTGACTTGCCCATCAAACTTCTCCTGAACAAGTGCCGCACTTACTGCTGAGTGCGAGGCTGCCACATACAACAACAGAGGAGCCCCTGGCGTTGGTGGAGTTAATGTTGTGAGATCTATTAAATATTGCTTCAGCTCTTCGAAGGCTTTTTGCTGACTTGGGCCCCATTGAAAGACTTCAGCTGACTTCAGCACCTCGAAGAATGGTAAGTTTCTTTCTGCTGATCTGGATATAAATCTGTTGAGGGATGCCAGCCTTCCTGTCAATCTTTGGGCCCCCTTTCTTGTGGTTGGTGGCTCCATTCGAAGTATAGCTTCGATTTTATTTGGATTAGCTTCGATTCCCTTTGTTGAAACCAAACATCCAAGAAATTTGCCCTTCTTCACTCCGAAGACACATTTTTCTGGATTTAGCTTCAGACCAGCTTGTCTGAAGCTGGCGAAGGTCTCCTGCAGATCAGCAATATGATTTTCTTGCTTCGTGCTCTTTACAATGATGTCATCAACATAGGTCAACACATTTCTGCCTATCTGAGATTGGAGAACCTTCGCAGTCATTCTGCTGAAACTCCCTCCAGCATTCTTGAGCCCCTCAGGCATCCGAAGATAGCAATATGTGCCACTTGGGGTGATGAAACTAGTCTTCGGCTCATCTTCCTTCTTCATCCAGATTTGATGATAGCCTGAGTAGCAGTCCAGGAGACTCATGAGCTCCGAAGAAGCTGCTGCGTCAACTAAAGAATCTATCCTTGGCAGCGGGAATTCATCCTTCGGACAAGCCTTGTTGAGATCTGTGAAATCAATACACATTCTCCACTTGCCATTGGCCTTCTTCACCATAACGGTGTTAGCTAACCACTCTGGATACTTCACTTCTCTGATAACTCCTGCACTGAGGAGTCTTTTTACTTCATTGCGAGCCCCTTCGGCCTTGTCATCAGACATTTTCCGAAGCCTCTGCTTTCGGGGTCTGAAGGATGGGTCAACATTGAGCGAATGTTCAATAACATCCCGATTCACTCCACAAAGATCATTGGCTGACCATGCAAAAACATCTTTGTTGTTGAATAAAAACCTTATCAAGGTTTTCTCCTAGTCTTCAGATAGTTGCGAGCCCAACAGCACCTTCTGCTCTGCTATGTCTTCACACAATAACATGGGCTTCGGCTGGTCTGCTGAAGCTGCCTTCTCCCTCCTGAATTTGTACTGTTCACAAGCTTCAGCTCCATCTATGTTATGGATTGCCTTAGAGTCAGTCCAGCTTCCTTCGGCCCTTCTAGCAGCTTCCTGGCTTCCATGAATAGCAATAGGTCCTTGGTCCGAAGGTATCTTCATGCAGAGATAAGCTGGGTGAAGAATTGCTTCGAAAGCATTAAGAGTTCCGCGACCAATGATAGCATTGTAAGGATATTCCATGTCAACAATATCAAACACAATTTGCTCAGTCCTTGTGTTGTTAACAAACCCGAAGGTTACCGGCATGGTAATCTTCCCAAGTGCCACAATCTGCCGCCCTCCGAAGCCACAAAGAGGGTGCGTAGCATCATGAATCTTGTCTTCGGGCTCTTGCATTTGTCTGAAGGCTTTAGCAAATATAATGTCAGCTGCACTGCCTGTGTCAACTAGGAAATTGTGGACCAGAAATCCTTTGATCACGCAAGAGATAACCATGGCATCATTGTGGGGATAATCCTTAAGCTGAAGGTCTTCCTGAGAGAAGGTAATCGGAATATGGGACCATTTTGACTTGATGAAGGGTCCCTGCACTCCAACATGCTGCACCCTTCTCTGAGCCTCCTTCTTCTGCTTCTTGTTAGCCGGCTCTGAGCAAGAACCGCCTGTTATCGGGAGCACCAGCTTCGAAGCCGAAGCAGCTCCAGCTTGATTGTTGAACGAAGCCATCAACTCAGAAAAGTGGAAGTGAGTTCACCGGAGGTGGGCGCCAATGTTGGGGGCTTGTTCTCAAATGCTAAGAGTTAAGAACAAGGCAACACAGAAAATGTTAAATATTAAAGTCCTTCGTCCTTCATCACATTATATCCTTTCGGAATATAAAGGATTTCGGACGAAGATTACGAAGGACGTACCTTCGTAAACATAATAATGAAGGATGAAGCATTCGTATAAATCATGATGTATAAAGTAAACATTTAAATGTTAACATAGAATCATTTCTTAACATGAATAAATATAAATGATTTCGAATTACAAATGTACCTTCGGTCCTGAGGAAAGTGAGAGTACAAGAGTGATGCGAAGGCCAATAACAGGTTCGCGTGAACAGTACAGAGGTACTGTTCATCTATTTATAGGCACAGGTCGCAGCCTGTGACAAATTACAATTATGCCCCTTACAAATGTTTACAACATTGACTCAGACCTATATGTATAAAAAGGTCATTCTATCTCTATGTCGGTTTGAAACGCCGAAGGTCCACGAAAAGGAACCTTCGGCCATCTCTTGGAGACGACTCCAGCCGAAGCTGCTTCTTCGTGTGAGACCTTCGGCGCGCCGAAGCACGACCCCAACAAGATGCAACTTCAGATTTATCATGGAGAAAGAACACCCAAGTGTATCTTGAGAAATCATCAACTATCACTAGATAGTAGAGGTTGCCACCAGCACTTGCATAGTTTGTAGGTCCAAATAAATCCATATGAAGTAGTTCCAGTGGCCTTGATGTTGACCTGAAAGATTTTGTAGGATGTGTGTTAGCGACTTGCTTCCTAGCTTGACATGCACTACAAGGCTTGTCCTTTTCAAATACAACATCCTTTAATCCTCTAACCATGTCCTTCTTTGATACTTTCTTGAGTGTGCTCATTCCAACATGTGCAAGCCTCCTATGCCATAGCCATCCAAGTGATGCTTTGGTAAAGAGGCAAGTTCTTAAGTCTGCATCTTCAGAGGTGAAATCCACTAAGTAGAGATTGTTGTATCTAAATCCTTTAAACACCATTGATTCATCATCCATTTTTGATACAATAACCTCTGTTGGAGTGAATAAGCATTGAAGTCCAAGATCACTGAGTTGACCCACTGATAATAAGTTGAAGCTCAAAGGTGCAACCAAGAGAACATTTGAAATTGATAGATCATTTGAAATTGCCACCTTGCCAAGTCCTTGAACTTTCCCTTTTGAATTGTCCCCAAATGTGATTTTGTCTTGTCCATCAACATTCTCATCAAGTGAGGTGAACATCCGTGGGTTGCCTGTCATATGTTGTGTGCATCCACTGTCAATAACCCAATGGCTCCCACTGGTCTTGTAGTTCACCTACATCCACAGACAAATCAAGCTTGAGTTTTGAGGGACCTATATTGCATAGGACTAGTAACTTTCTCAATCAAGGACTTTGTAACCCAAATTTGTCTAGGTCTACTCTTGCTTGGTGGACCTAAGAATGTAACTTTGACCTTTCCATTTTCTACTTTCCTTAGAACATAATGAGCATTGAAGGCAAATGGTCTTGAGTGCTTTGGCAAGGGAGTTGGTGGTTTAGCTTTGCAGTTGTGGGCAAAGTGACCTTCTTTTCCACACTCAAAGCATTTGATAGGCTTATGAGTCTGCTTTGGCTTGTATTGAGTGGTAGCTTTCTTTTGCACAAAAGAATTGTATCCAATACCACTCTTGTTATTTTTCATGACAGTGTTCATGAGCAATTCATTTTGGAGGTATTGGCCCTTGTTGAACTTTTGCACACTTGTTGCAAGATGTTCATTTTCACTCTTAAGTTTCTTGACCTCATTTTTAAGCCTTTCATTATCCACTACCAACTCATTGTTGAAATCATTGTTCTCAATAGCAACCTTTCCTCTAGTAGTTGCATCAGTCAAGTATCTCTTCAATTTTTGGTTGTCTCATGTCAAGGCTTCAACTTTTTTGGTCAATTCATCATATTGACTAGTTTGATCACCTTGACTCAAATCATCACATGAGGTTGCTACATCAAACTTAACAACAGGGTTAATAGCCTCATGTGTATTGCAAGATAAAAGTTCATTTTCAACAAGAAGATTATCATGATCAAATTTAATCTTAGTATAGTCTTCCTTGATTTTCACTAGTCTATCTTTCAACTCCGTATTAGCTTCATTTAACTTGTCACATTTATCCTTAGCATCTTTTAGGGAGGATGTAAGCTCATTTACAGTGGATGACATAGTTTTGTTTTCTTCTTTCATTTCATCACTAGCTTTCATAACTATGTCATATTAGGCATTCAAAGATTCATTTTCATTTTTCAACTTATCACATTTATCTTTTGACTTCCTAATGATTTGAGTGTATTCTTTAAGCAAGTCAGCTAGTTCATCATAGGAAGGTGAAGCAAATTCATCATCACTATCACTATCACTATCATCAGTAATATCATTATCATTTAGTACCTTCTGTTCACCTCTAGCCATGACGCATAGTTGAGAAGTCAATGATGGCGATGATGGTGGTGAAGAGAAGTCCCCAGCGATGGCGGTAACTTTTTCATCATTTTCTTCTTCACTTGAAGAAGATCCACTTGATGACTCAATGTCAGTGAGCCAGTCACCAACAATATATGCCTTTCCATTTTTCTTTTTGTGGAACCTCTTGTGCTTCCCATACTTCCTCTTGAAGAATCTCTTTTCCTTTTTCTCATCATCGTTGTCATCTTCTTTCTTGCCCTTGTACTTGTTCTTCTTAGGCTTGTTACATTGATGAGCAAGATGACTAAGCTCTCCACAGTTGTAGCAATCCATTTCAGAAATGGGCTTTCTTTTGCTTGAAAAGATTTCTTCTTTCTTGAGTCAAATTTGATGCCTTCTCTATTGAGCTTCTTTAACATCTTGGTGGTCTTCCTCACCATCAAGGCAATGTTAGCATCAAGGTCATCATCGCTTGAGGATTCTTCCTTAATTTGTACTTTAGCTTTTCATTTTCTTTCTTGATTTGCTTTGAGAGCCAAATCCTTTCTCTTGGAAGATGACTCATCCTTGTCATTGATGTGCATGTACATCTCATGAGCATTTATCTTTCCCAATATCTGTGTAGGAGTGGTGACTGAAAGATCCATCTGATGCAGCACAATGATAATGTGTCCATATTTGTCAATTGGGAGGACACTGAGAATCTTCCTCACAACATCCGGTTGTGAAATTTGTGTAAGCCCCAAGCCATTTACTTCCTCTACAAGAATATTGAGACGTGAGTACATAGCATTGGCATTTTCATTAGCAAGCATTTCAAAAGAATTTAATTTTCTCATAGCAATGTGATATCTCTCCTCACGCTCACTTCTAGTTCCTTCATGTAGAGCACATATGTCCATCCACAAATCATGAGCATTTTTATGGTTTCTAACTCTATTAAACACATCTTTGCAAAGGCCTCTAAAAAGGGTGTTTTTGGCCTTAGCATTCCATTTCTCATAGTTAAACTCTTCACCTACAAGATTTGTGGGATCTCTAGGTTCGGGGAATCCTTGTGTGGCGGCTTTGTAGACACCAATGTCTATAGCCTCTAAATATGCTTCCTTATGAATTTTCTAATATGGAAAATCATCACCATAAAAAACGGGAGGAGGTCCATCCCCATCGGACATCGTTACTCTAGCGGTTAAGCTAATCTAAGAGCAACAAGGCTCTAATACCAATTGAAAGGATCACGATGCCCAAGAGGGGGGGTGAATTGGGCTTTTCTAAAAATCAACACTAATTAAAACCTAAGTAAGGGCCCAACTTCACCCCAACAACTAGCACTAAGAGAATAATACTAGAAAAACAATAATGCTAAGACAATACTTCAAATACTTGCTAAACAAATACACAATGTAAAATGCTTGAATTAAGTGCGTAATTGAGAGCACTTAGAGGGGGTGAATAGGTGATCCTAAAAAATTCAACACTAATAGCCACAAAACTTAGTTATAAAAGTTAGAACGGCTAAGTAGCTTGAAATGAGCTCTTGTGAACACAGACAATCAAAGAGAAAGCACACAAGAGACACGCGATTTTATCCCGTGGTTCGGCCAAGTAACACTTGCCTACTTCCACGTTGTGGCGTCCCAATGGACGAGGGTTGCACTCAACCCCTTTCAAGTGATCCGATGATCAACTTGAATACCACGGTTTTTCCTTTCTTAGTCTTTCTCCCGTTTGCGAGGAATCTCCACAACTTAGAGCCTCTCGCCCTTACAATGATGATCACAAAAGAAGCACAGAAGTAAGGTTGGGATGAGCAACACACACAAGACACAAATCGCAGCACAACTACGCACACAAGTCACAACTTGAGCTCAAAACACAACGCACGGAGTTCACAACTCAAATGGAGCTCAAGTCACTATCTCAAAGAATCGAATGCGTGAAGTTGGAGTCATGGAGTCTTAGAATGTTTCTTGTAAGCTTGTGTAGCTCCTCCATGCGCCTAGGGGTCCCATTTATAGCCCCAAGGCAGCTAGGAGCCGTTGAAGGCCAATAAGGAAGGCCATCCTTGCCTTCTTTCGAGTGTCCGGTGCGCCACCGGACAGTCACTGTAAACGGTCCGGTGCCGATCTCCTTCCTTTTCTGGCACAGACGACCGTTGCAGCTCTGGGCCGGTTGGTGCACCAGATAGTCCGGAGCCCCCCGCCGACCGTTGGAGCTGCCACGCATCGTGCGAAGATTGCGCGGCCGACCGTTGGCGCAGACGACCGTTGGCTCACCGGACAGTACGATGCACCACCGGACAGTCCGGTGAATTTTAGCCGTATGCCGCTGATCCTCTTCCCAAGAGCGTCGAGTTTGCCACGGACGACTCACCGGACAGTCCGGTGCACCACCGGACAGTCCGGTGAATTATAATCGTACGCCGCCGTCGAGTCCCGAGAGCGGCCTGTTCACGTGGACTAGCCTGGCGCACCGGACAAGTTTTGACATATTTGGATCAATCTTTGCCACCACTTGGTTTGTTTTTGCAAATCAAATTCATTTACCTATCTCTAATTCAAACTCACTGGTTTGGGCATCAAGAGAGATAATCCAAGAGTGAAAATGATCAAGAGCCAAAAACTCCCCCTTTTTCCCATAATCAAAATTCTCCCCCATAAGAGACCAAATTTTGCAATTAGAGTATTTTGGCAAATCAAAAGCTCTAACTCTATTGTTTTCAAAATTCACAAGTGGTAACTGATCCATTTGCTTGCTTTGGCCTTAATTTCTCCCCCTTTGGCATTAAGCACCAAAACAGGATTATTCTTGGCCCTTTAACCCCATTGCCTCACCAAAAAATGGCAATTAAGAGCAAAAAGGCAATAAGAGCATACGAATGAACTTGGAATTAAGTACACTAATACCGGAGTGCAGTGGAAGTCTTTGCATGGTCCAAGTTCACCTTTCCCTTTCAATCCACCTTTGAGACTACATCAAGTATACTCAAACAAACGGATTAGTCTCAAAGGGTCAAGTTGTAGCACATCTCCCCCTAAATATGTGCATCACTCACACATGGACTTGTGAGGTCCGGGGATCCCTTGCACAACTTGAGCACCATAAATAAGCAACAAATTACATAAATGCATAAAGTAACATGATCAAAGGCATAGAACACATGTATGCTATAGATCAATCCAAGTTACGCGAATCTAAGACATTTAGCTCACTACGCAACCTGCAAAAGGTTTTCTCATCCAACGGCTTGGTAAAGATATCGGCTAGCTGGTTCTCGGTGCTAATATGGTACACTTCGATATCTCCCTTTTGCTGGTGGTCTCTCAGAAAGTGATGGCGGATGTCTATGTGCTTAGTGCGGCTGTGTTCAACAGGATTATCCGCCATGCGGATTGCACTCTCATTGTCACATAGGAGTGGGACTTTGCTCAGAATGTAGCCAAAGTCTCGGAGGGTTTGCCTCATCCAAAGTAGTTGCGCGCAACACTGTCCTGCGGCAACATACTCGGCCTCAGCGGTGGATAGGGCAATGAATATTTGTTTCTTTGAGCTCCACGACACCAGGGACCTTCCTAGAAATTGGCACGTCCCCGATGTGCTCTTCCTATCAGCCTTGCACCCGGCATAATCGAAGTCTGAATATCCAATCAAGTCAAAGGTAGACCCCTTTGGATACCATATCCCAAAGCAAGGCGTAGAAACTAGATATCTAAGAATTCGCTTAACGACCACAAGGTGACATTCCTTGGGGTCGGATTGATATCTAGCACACATGCATACACTTAGCATAATGTCTGGTCTACTAGCACATAAGTAAAGCAAGGAACCTACCATAAACCGGTATGCCTTTTGATCAACGGACTTACCTCCTTTGTTGAGGTCGACGTGATCGTTGGTTCCCATAGGTGTCTTTGTGGGCTTGGCGTCCTTCATCCCAAACTGCTTGAGAAGATCTTGTGTGTACTTCGTTTGGGAGATGAAGGTGTCATCCTTGAGTTGCTTCACTTGGAACCCAAGAAAATAGTCAACTCGCCCATTATAGACATCTCAAATTTTTGAGTCATCACCCTGCTAAACTCCTCACAAGACTTTTGGTTAGTAGAACCAATATTATGTCATCGACATAAATTTGACACACAAAAAGGTCACCGTCACAAGTCTTAGTGAAAAGAGTGGGATCGGCTTTCCCAACCTTGAATGCATTAGCAATTAAGAAATCTCTAAGGCATTCATACCATGCTCTTGGGGCTTGCTTAAGTCCATAGAGCGCCTTAGAGAGCTTAAAAACATGGTCGGGATACCTGTCATCCTCAAAGCCAGGGGGTTGTTCCACGTATACCATATCCTTGATTAGCCCATTGAGGAAAGCGCTATTCACGTCCATTTAAAACAACCTGAAGGAATGGTGAGCGGCATAGGCTAATAGAATGCGAATAGACTCTAGCCTAGCCATAGGAGCAAAAGTCTCCTCGAAATCCAAACCTACGACTTGGGCATAACCTTTTGCCACAAGTCGAGCCTTGTTTCTTGTCACCGCCCCGTGCTCGTCTTGCTTATTGCGGAACACCCACTTGGTTCCCACAACGTTTTGCTTTGGACGTGGCACCAGGCTCCAAACTTTATCCCTCTTGAAGTTGTTGAGCTCTTCCTGCATGGCCAACACCCAGTCAAGATCCTGCAAGGCCTCTTCTACCCTGAAAGGCTCAATAGAAGAGACAAACGAGTAATGCTCACAAAAATTAGCTAGACGTGAGCGAGTTGTTACTCCCTTGCTTATGTCACCCAGTATATGATCGACAGGGTGATGTCGTTGGATCGTTGCTCGGACTTAAGTTGGAGGGGCCCGTGGTGCTTCTTCCTCCATCACTTGTTCTTCCTGTGCTCCCTCTTGATCTTGTCCCTCTTTTTGAGGTACCTGTTCACCGTCTTGAGTTGGGGAATGCACCATTATGGAGGAAGATGGCTGATCTTGCTCTTGTTGTTCCTGTGGTCGCACATCACCTATCGCCATCGTGCGTATTGTGGCCGTTGGAACATCATCTTCATCTACATCATCAAGATCAACTTGCTCTCTTGGAGAGCCATTAGTCTCATCAAATACAACGTCGCTAGAGACTTCAACCAAACCCGATGATTTATTGAAGACTCTATACGCCCTTGTATTTGAGTCATACCCTAGTAAAAACCCTTCTATTGCATTGGGAGCAAATTTAGAATTTCTACCTTTCTTCACTAGAATGTAACATTTGCTCCCAAATACACGAAAGTATGAGACATTGGGTTTGTTACCGATAAGTAGTTCATACGAGGTTTTCTTGAGAAGGCGATGTAGGTAGAGCCGGTTTATGGTGTGGCAAGATGTATTCACAGCTTCCGACCAAAACCGCTCGGGCGTCTTGAACTCTCCAAGCATCGTCCTCACCATATCGATAAGCGTCCTGTTCTTCCTCTCTACCACACCGTTTTGCTGTGGTGTGTAGGGAGCGAAGAACTCGTGCTTGACGCCTTCCTCCTCAAGACACTCCTCCACTTGCAAATTCTTGAACTCGGACCCATTGTCGCTTCTTATCTTTTTCACCTTGAGCTCAAATTCGTTTTGAGCCCTCCTTAGAAAGCGCTTTAGGGTCCCTTCGGTTTCTGATTATCCTACAAAAAGAACACCCAAGTGAAGCGGGAAAAAACATCAACAATTACTATACCATACTTACTTCCCCCGATGCTAAGGTAGGCGACGGGTCCGAAGAGGTCCATATGTAGTAGCTCCAGTGGTCTTGATGTTGTCATCACATTCTTGTTGTGATGAGTGCTCCCCACTTGTTTTCCCGCCTGACAAGCTGCACAAGGTCTATCTTTCTCGAAACAAACATTTGTTAGTCCTAACACATGTTCTCCCTTTAGAAGTTTATGAAGGTTCTTCATCCCAACATGTGCTAGACGGTGATGCTACAGCCAGCCCATACTAGTCTTAGCTATTAAGCATGCATCTAGATCGGCCTCCTCTTTCGAAAAATCAACTAAGTAGAGTTTGCCGTCTAATACACCCTTAAATGCTAATGAACCATCACTCCTTCTAAAGACAGAAACATCAACATTTGTAAACAAACAATTGTAGCCCATGTGGCATAATTGACTTACAGATAGGAGATTATACCCTAATGACTCTACTAAGAATACATTTGAAATAGAGTGCTCGCTTGTGATGGCTATCTTTCCCAAACCTTTAACTTTGCCTTGGTTCCCATCTCCAAAAATAATCGTATCCTAGGAATCCTTGTTCTTGACGTAGGAGGTGAACATCTTCTTCTCCCCCGTCATGTGGTTTGTGCATCCGCTGTCAATAATCCAGCTTGAGCCCCCGGATGCATAAACCTGCAAGGCAATTTACACTTGGGTTTTAGGTACCCAACTCTTGTTGGGTCCTACAAGGTTAGTCACAATAGCCTTTGGAATCCAAATACAAGTCTTGTCTCCCTTGCATTTGGATCCCAATTTCCTAGCCACAACTTTTGCATTCTTACATAAAAGCGCAAATGAAGTATTGCAAGCATGGTAAATAGTAGTAGATTCATTACACACTTTCCTAGGTGCATGATGCACAACATGATTTCTCCTAGGCCTACTTCTACCGTGGACAAAAGTAGAACTCGAGGCAAACATTGCATGTGAATCAAAAGCATCATGATCATAACTCCTATTATAATTGGAATGACTAGCAATTTTCCTATTATACATAAAATCATGATTCTTTTGAATACTACTAGCCATAGGGGCCTTCCCTTTCTCCTTGGCGAGAATGGGAGCCTTTTGGCTTTTTAAGTTCTTGGTTTCCTTTCAAAAACCAAGCCCATCCTTAATTGAGGGGTGTCTACCAATTGTGTAGACATCCCTAGCAAACTTTAATTTATCAAAATCAATCTTGCAAGTCTTAAGTTGAGCATTAAGACTTGCCACCTCATCATTTAATTTAGAAATGGACGCAAGATGATCATCACAAGCATCAATATCAAAATCCTTGCATCTATTGCAAATAACTACATGTTCTACACAAGATCTAGTAGTATTAGCTTCCTCTAGCTTAGCATTTAAATCATCATTCAAAATCTTTAAACTAGAGATTGATTCATGGCACACAGACAATTCAGAGGATAACATTTCATTTCTCTTAATTTCTAGAGCAAGAGATTTTTGAACGCTAACAAATTTATCATGCTCTTCATACAAAATATCCTCTTGCTTTTCTAAAAGTCTTTCCTTTTCATTTAAAGCATCAATTAGTTTATTAATCTTTTCTACTTTAGCTCTATCTAATCCTTTAAATAGACTAGAGTAATCTACTTCATCATCGGAGGAATCCTCATCACTAGAAGTAGTGTACTTAGGGGAATCTCAAACACTCACCTTCTTCTCCTTGGCCATGAGGCAAGTGTGGCGTTCGTTGGGGAAGAGCAAAGACTTGTTGAAGGCCGAGGCTGCCAGTCCTTCATCGTCGGAGTCGGATGAAGAGAAGTCTGAATCCCATTCTTTGCCAAGGTGTGCCTCGCCCTTCGCCTTCTTGTAAGCCTTCTTCTTCTCCCTCTTCCCATGCTTTTCTTGTTCCTGGTCATCATTATTATCGGGGCATTGTGCTATAAAATGACCAGTCTTACCGCATTTGAAACAGGAGCGCTTTCCCCTTGCTTTGTTCTTGTTGGGGTACTCACTGCGTCCTTTTAGTGCGGTCTTGAAGCGCTTGATGATTAGGGCCATTTCATCTTCGTTTAGCCTGGCAGCCTCAACTTGTGCCACCTTGCTTGGTAGCGCCTCCCTGCTGCTTGTTGCTTTGAGAGCAACGGGTTGAGGCTCGTAGACGGGTAGAGGGCCATTAAGAGCATCATCCACATATCGTGCTTCCTTTACCATCATATGCCCGCTCATGAATTTTCCGAGTATCTCCTCGGGCGTCATTTTGGTGTACCTGGGATTTTCACGAATGAGGTTTACAAGATGGGGGTCAATTACCATGAATGACCTTAGCATAAGTCGGACGACGTCGTGGTCCGTCCATCTTGTGCTTCCATAGCTTCTAATTTTGTTGACCAGGGTCTTGAGCCTGTTGTAGGTTTGCGTTGGCTCCTCTCCCCTGATCATCGCAAATCTTCCTAGCTCGCCTTCCACCAACTCCATTTTGGTGATCATGGTGCGTCGTTTCCCTCATGTGATATCTTGAGGGTATCCCAGATTTGCTTGGCGTTGTCCAAGCCGCTCACCTTGTTGTACTCATTCCTGCACAAAGATGCTAGCAAAATAGTGGTAGCTTGTGCATTCTTATGAATTTGCTCATTTATGAAAACGAGGTTGTCAGTATTATCAAAATGCATTCCGTTTTCAACAATCTCCCAAATACTAGGATGGAGAGAAAATAGGTGACTACGCATTTTGTGACTCCAAAATGAGTAGTCTTCTCCATCAAAGTGCGGAGGTTTCCCAAGTGGAATTAATAGTAAATGAGCATTAGAATTGAATGGAATGCGAGAATAATCAAATGAAAAGTTTTGATTAACCGGTTTTTTTAGACGAGTCATCATTGTCGTCGTCTCTTGGTGAAGAAGAGGAGGCGTCGCTGTCATAGTAAATGATCTTCTTGATGCGCCTCTTCTTCTTCCCGTCCTTCTTCTTGTGACTCGAGCCAGAGTCAGTGGGCTTGTCGTCACTTGGCTCGTTGAAGATGGACTCCTTCTCTTTGTCGTTGACCACCATCCCCTTTCCCTTAGGATCCATCTCTTCGGGAGATTAGTCCCTTTACGTGAAGAGAACGGCTCTGATACCAATTGAGAGCACCTAGAGGGGGGTGAATAGGTGATCCTGTAAAATTCAACACTAATAGCCACAAAACTTAGTTATGAAAGTTAGAACAGCTAAATAGCTTGAAATGAGCTCTTGTGAACACAGACAATCAAAGAGAAAGCACACAAGAGACACGCAATTTTATCCCATGGTTTGGCTAAGTAACACTTGCCTACTTCCACGTTGTGGCGTCCCAATGGACGAGGGTTGCACTCAACCCCTTTCAAGTGGTCCGATGATCAACTTGAATACCACGGTTTTTACTTTCTTAGTCTTTCTCCCGTTTGCGAGGAATCTCCACAACTTGGAGCCTCTCGCCCTTACAATGATGATCACAAAAGAAGCACATAAGTAAGGTTGGGATGAGCAACACACAAGACACAAATCGTAGCACAACTACGCACACAAGTCACAACTTGAGCTCAAAACATAACGCACGGAGTTCACAACTCAAATGGAGCTCAAGTCACTATCTCAAACAATCTAATGCGTGAAGTTGGAGTCGTGGAGTCTTAGAATGTTTCTTGTAAGCTTGTGTAGCTCCTCCATGCGCCTAGGGGTCCCCTTTATAGCCCTAAGGCAGCTAGGAGCCGTTGAAGGCCAACAAGGAAGGCCATCCTTGCCTTCTTTCGAGTGTCCGGTGCGCCACCGGACAGTCACTGTAGACGGTCCGGTGCCGATCTCCTTCCTTTTCTGGCACAGACGACCATTGCAGCTCTGGGCCGGTTGGCGCACCGGACACTGTCCGGTGCACACCGGACAGTCCGGTGCCCCCGCCAACCGTTGGAGCTGCCACACTTCGTGTGAAGATTGCACGGCCGACCGTTGGCGCAGACGACTGTTGGCTCACCGGACAGTCCGGTGCACCACCGGACAGTCCGGTGAATTTTAGCCGTATGTCGCTGATCCTCTTCCCGAGAGCGACGAGTTCACCGCGGACGACTCACCGGACAGTCCAGTGCACCATCGGACAGTCCGGTGAATTATAACCGTACGCCGTCGTCGAGTCCCGAGAGCGGCCTGTTCACGTGGACTAGCCTGCACCACCGAACATTGTCCGGTGCACCACTGGACAGTCCGGTGTGCCAGGTCGAGCTGGACTTTGGCTGCACAGCCAAGTCTTTTGCAATTCTTTCTTTTCCTGTTTCTAGCACTTAGACAAAATATGTTAGTACTCAAAATAATGTACTAAGTCTAGAAACATACCTCATGTCTTGATTTGCACTTTTCTCTTCATTTAGCACATAAGAACTTAATTAAATGTGTTGGGCACTTAATCACCAAAACATAATAGAAATTACCCAAGGGCATATTTCCCTTTCAGGAATGTAAAGCAAGGTTTAGAAGACTCCTCCAATTTTTCTCGAGGTATCGAAGAGTTGACACTCTCCACTAGTCCTCGTTGGAGCACCCACGCAACGGTATCGCTCCTCCTTGGTCCTCGCAAGAACCAAGTGCTCACTACGAGATGATCCTTTGCCACTCCGGTGCGGTGGATCCCTCACGACCGCTTACAAACTTGAGTCGGGTCACCAACAAGATCTCCATGGTGATCACCGAGCTCCCAACGCCACCAAGCCGTCTAGGTGATGCCGATCACCAAGAGTAACAAGCCATAGACTTTCACTTGACCAAGAGAAGCCTAATGCAAGTGGTGTGTGCTCTAGGTGGCTCTCGCTAGCGCTAATGAGGTCCAAATGTGGGATTAAGATTCACTAATCACCTCACTAGACTTTTTGGTGCTTGCAATGCTCTACCAATGTGCAGGAATAAATGTGGGCAGCAAGACAATCAATATGGTGGGTGGAGGGGGTATAAATAGCCCTCACCCACCAACTAGCCGTTACCATAATTTTCCTGTGCATGGGCGCATCGGACAGTCCGGTGTGCCACCAGTGCGCCAACGGTCGACTCCAACGGCTAGTTCTGACAGTTAGCCGTTGGGCAGATGGCACACCGGACAGTGAACAGTCACTGTCCGGTGCGCATCGGATAGTCCGATGCGATGTCCGGTGTGCCACTAAAATTCAACTTCCAAACCCTGCGCTCTCGGGTTTCTGCGAAGGGAAAAGACCTTCCCCGGGCCAACCTGGCCCCACCTGACAGAGGGCGCACCGGACAGTCCGGTGCCCTAAAGCCAGAAACCCTAATTTCAGTTTTCTTCTGTTTTTTAAATCGGTTTTCGTTCTAACTCGTGAGTATGTTCTAGAGTGACACCTAGCACTATATGTGAGTGTGAATATGCACCAACACTACACTAGAAGTCTCTTGGTCAAACTACTCATCGACAATCCCTCTTTATAGTACGACTAAAACAAAAATAAAAGACCTAACAATATCACGAGTGTCCACAACTCCTTGACACTTGAAATACAAAGACCTTCACCTTTTGTTTCGTCGCTTTAGCTGTCGCTTCAAGTTCTTATCTTCAGGATTCTTTTCACCATTGTAGTACATCTACCTGTAATGCGACCTAACTTACCATTTGTCTCTACAAAACACACGTTAGTCACATATAACGTTACGTTGTCATTAATCATTAAAACCAACCAGGGGCCTAGATGCTTTCAGGATCACTTGAAAGGGGTTGAGTGCAGCCCTCGTCCATTGGGACGCCACAACGTGGAAGAGGCAAGTGTTATACTTGGCCGAACCACGGAATAAAATCATCGTGCCTCTTGCGTCTCTCTTTTGTGTGATTGGTTTCTTCTCTCGAGTTCTCGCTTAATCAATTGTGCTATTGTTCCATAGTTCAATACTCACTCTAAAGGAACAATCAAGTGAAGAGTTCTCGCTTTAACAACTTGGCTTCAATCCTTCTAACATTTATAAACCAAGTTTGTGCTATTTAGTATTTGATTTTACAGGATCACCTATTCACCCCCTCTCTAGGTGCTCTCAAAATCTCCCCATGACAAAATAGAATTAAGAGGGAGCGTGGCATACCATGCGAATGCAGTTTCTGTTAAAGATAATGAAAATAAACGCACACAGAATGCCTCTGTATCGGCCAATTCTCCTAATTACGCTAAGAATTGGCCTATGTGTTTGCGCGTGCTCTTTCCTTGGTCACCCAAAAACTTTGCGAATTCGGTTATCTTGGTTCCCTGTGGGTATGGGTGGTGGTCAAATCGGCTGTCATAAGGTCTTTGACATGACTGCCCCCTAGGGACCATGCTAACTCCGAGCTTATCTCAGAACGCCCCGGCTATTTTTCCCTTACTATATCAATAGTAACCGGTGGGAGACCACCGACTCTTTGGTCCAATATGGGTGAGGTTGTTTGGATATTGGCATGTTGTCTTCCCCCCATTGGTTTGGGTTCTGTGACGTATTAATATTTGCCCTATGCGGCACATAGGAACGACCGTCTCTTTCTGGCCTTCTATGGGTTGGAAAGTACTCACTCCCATGTGTTTGGAATGCTATATTATGGTGTTGGGGTGTTGTAGTATATGACGGGAAGTTTAGCTGGGACAGTTGAGGATTTGGGTAACAATCTTCCTCAAAAGACTCTGCGCGCGAACCATCCGGTTAGATATGCGGACCGTCCGGCCATATGCGGACCGTCCGGCCATATGGCCGGACCGTCCGTTATTGTATGCAGACTGTCCGTCGCTGTATGTGGACGTTCGACTAGGTAGTTTAGGGTTTGCGCAGTACGTAGCGACTCGGGTGCATTTCTAAAAATGGGACCGGCCGCTGCTGGCACGGACGGTCCATGCACGTGCGGACGGTCCGGACGTACGCAGATCAGCAAATTTATCACCGATTTGCATAGGAGGCTGTGGTTACCTATTGGGTGTGTCTATCGGGATCCCATAAAGGGGTTGTGACTGGTCATGACAACCTGTAGCCGATGAATCACGTGTATTTTCCCCCAGTTCAACCTCACGCGAAGGAAAATTTGCGACGGTGGACTTACCAAAAGCACGTACTAGCCTTTTATAGTCATTTTGCATACCCCCTATGATATTTTGCATTTGGTCTCGCTGCTCATCTATATAATTTTTAAGAGATTGGAGTTCGTTTGTGTTGCTTACCTTGGGGGTAGCTGCAGTGGGTCGGAGCGAAGCCATATCAGTCGTCCGTTGTTGTCGGTGTTTCGAAACCCGGGGGGTCCCTGGACCGACGAGTGAATCGTCTCCGCGTGCCCCAGCCCAGATGGGTCGACGCGAGGCGGAACGCGAAGGGGGGAAAGGATGCAGCCGGAGGGAGGCAGGCGTGAGAGAGTGGATCCCGCGGCCTTCGTGTTAGCCCCGCGCCTGAGTCGGGTGCGCTTGCAGTAGGGGGATACAAGCGTCCACGCGAGAGTGGGAGCGAGCGGCCTTGCGCGAGCGCCGTCCCGTCCTTCTCCGCGCGGGCCAACCAACCCTCTGTAAGAGGGCCCTGGTCCTCCCTTTTATAGGCGTAAGGAGAGGATCCAGGTGTACAATGGGGAGTGTAGTAGTGTGCTAACGTGTCTAGCGGTGGAGAGCTAGCGCCCTAAGTACATGCCATCGTGGCAGCCGGAGAGGTCTTGGCACCCAGTTCGCGTGGTGTCGTGGCTGTCGGAGGAGTGCTGGAGCCTGGCGGGAGGACAGCTGTTGGGGCTGTCGAGTCCTTGCTGATGTCCTCTTGCTTCCGTAAGGGGGCTGAGAGCCGCCGTCGTCACAGGGCATGCGGGGCGCCATCATTACTCGTATGGTGGAGCGAGCCAGATGGGTCGCCGGTCTGGTTCCCCGTAGCCCGAGTCAGCTTGGGGTAGGGTAATGATGGCGCTTCCTGTTGACGTGGTCGGTCCATGCCCTAGGCTGGGCGAGGTGGAGGCTCCTCCGAGGTCGAGGTCGAGGTCGAGCCCCTGGGTCGGGCGAGGCGGAGTTCGTCGTCTTCCAGGGCTGAGCCCATGTCCGAGCCCTGGGGTCGGGTGAGGCGGAGTTTGCCGTCTTCCGGGGCTGAGCCCGAGTCCGAGCCCTGGGTCGGGTGGAGCGGAGTTCGTCGTCTTCCGGGGCTGAGCCCGAGTCCGAGCCCTGGGTCGGGCGGAGCGGAGTTCGCCGTCTTCCGGGGCTGAGCCCGAGTCCGAGCCCTGGGTCGGGCGGAGCGGAGTTCGCCGTCTTCCGGGGCTAAGCCCGAGTCCGAGCCCTGGGTCGGGCGGAGCGGAGTTCGCCGTCTTCCGGGGCTGAGCCCGAGTTCGAGCCCTAGGTCGGGCGAGGCGGAGTTTCCTATGACGCCCGAGGCCGGCCTTGGCTGCTGTCAGCCTCACTCTGTCGGGTGGCTCAGCAGTCGGAGCGGCGCAGGCGGCGCTGTCCTCTTGTCAGACCGGTCAGTAGAGCGGCGAAGTGACCGCGGTCACATCGGCTCTGTCGACTGGTGGGCGTGCGTCAGGATAAAGGTGTCAGGCCACCTTTGCATTAAATGCCCCTGCGATTTGGTCCGTCGGTGTGGCGATGTGGCCAAGGTTGCTTCTCGGTGAAGGCTGGGCCTCGGGCGAGCTGACGGTGTGCCCGTTGCTGGAGGGGGGTCCTTGGGCGAGACGTAGGTTCTCTGGGGTCGGCTTCCCTTGCCCGAGGCTAGGCTCGGGCGAGGCACGATCGTGTCCCTTGAATGGACCGATCCTTGATTTAGTCGCACCCATCAGGCCTTTGCAGCTTTGTGCTGATGGGGGTTACTAGCTAAGATTTAGGGGTCTTGAGGGTACCCCTAATTATGGTCCCCGACAGTAGCCCCCGAGCCTCCAAGGGAGTACTAATACTCGCTTGGAGGCTTTTGCCGCACTTTTTTGCAAGGGGACCAGCCTTTTTCGGTTGTGTTCTGTTCCGGTGGGTGCGCGCGAGCGCACCCGCCGGGTGTAGCCCCCGAGGCCTCGGAGGAGTAGTTTTACTCCTTCGAGGTCTTAGTGCGTTTCGCAACACTTTGGCTGGTCTAGTTGTTCCCTCATGCGAGCTGGCCGTAGCCCGAGTGCACGGTCGGGTCCCAAGTTCTCGGGCTGGTATGTTGACGCTGTCAACGGTTTGGCCGGAGCCGGGTTTGCGAGAGCAGCCCCCGAGCCTCTGCACAGGGCGAGAGGACGGTCAAGGACAGACTCGTCTTTTTTACATACGCCCCTACGTCGCCTTTCCGCAAGGAGGAGGGGGGAAAGCGCCATATTGTCCTTGGAGGGCACCGAACATGGTGTTTCCGGTGAGCTGCTGGCGGGTAATCCGAGCGGACGCCCGTGCCCCATTTGCTAGGGGTCGGCTAGAGGCCCGGAGGCGCGCTCCAAAAGTACCTGCGGGTGATCTGCCGGACCCGGTCCCCTTTCACGGGGTCCGAGGGCTCGATGCCTCCCTCTGATGGGATTCCGTTACAAGGTCGCTCCCGCTGGTCTCGGAAATGTCCTAGGGTACCTCGGGAGCGTAGCCCGAGCCTTGGTTATTGTTGGGGACTTGTTCTCAAATGCTTCGAATTTAAGAACAAGGCAACATAAAAAGAAGTTAATGGTTAATGTCCTTCGTCCTCTGAAGCGTTATTTCCTTTAGGATATAACGATTTTGAACGAAGGTAATGAAGGACATACCTTCATCATCACAGTTTCTATTGATAAAAGGAAAAGCATATGAACATGAAAGAATACATGAATAATCATATGATATTATTAAGTGTCATCATTATATAATTATGGAAGAATAAGAACAGTATTGAATTACATTTGTACCTTCGATTTGACGGAAGGCGAAAACACAAGCGTAACGCACGAGCGAATACAAGTCAGCGTGAACAGTACGGGGGTACTGTTCATCTATTTATAGACACAGGACACAGCCTGTGAAGAATTACAATTATGCCCCTCATAAAAGTTTACAACATTGACTCAGACCTTTATGGATTAAAAGGTCATTCTATCTCTAAGTCGGTTTGTAATACCGAAGCTTCATGAAGAGGAACCTTCGGTCATCCCCTGGGGACAACTTCAGCCGAAGCTGCTTCTTCCTACAAGACCTTCGGCGCAACGAAGCATGGCCCCAACAGTAGCCCCTTTCGCGGTGCTAGATCGTTTTTCGTAACGAGCTTGATCCGTGAAAAAAAACCTCTTAAGCTTCGGGAAGCTGAAGGTCCAAAAAAACACCTTCCCTGAGCTCGTTGTCGAGAAACGATTCAATTTCCGAGCGCGTGTCAGGCCCACTTTGCAGAGTTACTGTTTTGTCTCTGCGGTCCACCGCGCAGCGAGTGCAAGTGACTGTCCGCCTGGTGTAAAAATCCTGGTGTTTCGCCTTCTTACCTGCAGCACTATATAAACAGACGGGTAGGTGTGAAGTTACCACAGCATTCATTGCTATTTGCACTGTTTTGCAGCCAAAATTTTTAACCACAGCCGAAGCTTGACTCTCGGAATCGAACGAAGGTCCAACTCGAAGTCTGCTTCGTGAGAAGGAAAGGCTTCGGGGGAAAAAAGTATTCAATTTCCCAAAAACTCAGAATTAAATGGCCAGAGTGCGATCTACTGCCAGGGTTGAGCGTGAAGGAGACGAAGCTGAAGGTTCGGAGACTGTTCCCATCTCCGAAGCAATGCAACGATCCGGACTGGTAACTTCGGAGGAAATCCCCACTGTTGAAGCAGAACAAGCAACTGCCGAAGTAGAGGATGAGAACATTGAAGACACTGATCCCGAAGATGATTATCGCATTGCCATGCCAAGTAAGCCCAGCCACTTGGACTTCGGAAAGTCGACCGTTTCGAAGGCTGATCTCTCCAAGATGGTAAAGTCAGGTTATTTCAGTGAAAGTCAGAAGAAGCTACTTCGCTTCGGGGGAGAAGAAACTACCCCGAAGCCAGAGAAGAATGAGATAGTCATTTTCAAGAGCTTTTTAAAGGCTGGGTTGAGATTCCCCCTTCATGGGATTATTGCAGATGTATTGAAGAAGTTTGGAATCTACTTTCATCAGTTGACTCCTAACGCTATCGTTAGGCTTAGTGTTTACATCTGGGCCCTCCGAAGCCAGGCGGTGGAGCCGTTTGCCGACAGCTTTTGTCGAGTTCACGAGCTGCATTACCAGACGAAGGCTAGAAAAGATGGATTACATGATAACTTTGGTTGCTACAATTTTGCCTATCGGAAAACCACAAAGTTTCCTGTTATCAGCTACCGAAGCAAATGGCCGGCAGGCTGGAAGTCAGAGTGGTTCTATGTGAAAGTTGACGAAGACAAAGAGAAGTTGGTACAAAGCCCACTTGAATTGATCTTCGGAGAAACAAGACCGCGATGCCACATGACATTAGAAGGTCCCACCTGGGCTGCACTGGGTGAGTTTAAAACTATTTCAGAGCACATCAGTACCAGGGACCTGGTTCAAGAGTTCTTGGCCTTCAGGGTTTTCCCTACTTTAAAAGAATGGGAAATGCCGAAGCTAGAGGGGGAGAACAAGGAAGGGGAACTTGTCCGGCTTCCTTACCATTTCAAGTTCAAGAAATACTTTAAAAAACCTTGCCAAGAGTGGCTGGACACAGTTGAAGTAATGTGCAATGAAATTCTTGGGAATTATTCGAAAAAAGAGGATCAATTGATGACCGCGGCCTTCGGCACCCGTCCGAAGCGAAGGCTGAACCGAGTGTTTGATGCCCTGGGTTTTGAGTACCCTGACTATGAACAGCTAAATAAGGGTGCTGAGGGCCAAAAAAGGAAAAGGGTGGCCGAAACTTTGAACAAAGATGAGGAAGAACCATCAAAAAAGAAGAATATTCCAAAGAAGAGAAGAATATCATCTCCGAAGCGAAAATTATCCGATGAAGAGAGGACTCCTGCATCGCCCTCTACCACCGATGTGGAGGAAATTTTAAAGGTAACGACTGAACCCCTGCCCGCGAAGCTAAGTCCATTAGGGCCTCAACTGACGAAGCTTTTTCGAAAGGTGGAGGAGCCGGAAAAAACGAAGAAGATAACCAAAACAAAAAGACAAAGAATTATCGCAGTGACCGAAGTCATTGACAAGACGCCACCGAGGGCTTCAACTCGGAAAGCGCCAGCGGTTGAGGGCACAACAAATGTCGAAGTCGCACCTTCGGAGGTCGCGGCTACCAAAGCCGCTTCGGTCGAAGATTTGAACTTGGAAACTACAATTGAAGACATCGACAAAATACTGCTAGATATGGCCGCAGAAGAAGCCACCACCGCTGCCGAAGAAACCATGGCCACAGTGCCTGGGAAGGAAAAGGAAATAGCCGAAGATACTTCGGAGGACGAAGCCTTCATATTTCAAAATTTAGTTGGGCAAGAACTGTCGAAGGCCGAAATAGAAGAGCTTAAAGAATATGCCAAATCTTGCGGATATAAGCCAGGAGCTCTTCTTTTCGGAGGTATTGACGATGAAAAATTAGGCTGCATCCGGGATCAAACTGGAGCTAAGGTCATCGGTACTCTATCAAAGAGTATCGGTTTTCCGAAGCTAGAAACGGATATCAGCCGCTACCGACGACAACATATCGTTGGTAGCTTATTTTATTCCAACTTCAAGGTAAACAACTTTTCTCTGACTTTTATTGTTTTTAATAATGAAAATGTTCCTAACGAAGGTTGTTTATGTGCAGAGCATGCTACTGAGCAAAGCTTTGAAGATGCAGCAAGATCTAGAGGATAAAAAACACGAAGCTATAATTGAAAATTTAGAGAGCAAAATAAAAGAGCAATCAGCTATTATTGAAAAGAAAGACTTCGAACTCCAAACAACTGAAGGCTTATTGGCAGAAACTGAAGCTAAAGTACCAGAATTGAATTCAAAGCTTCTCTGCCAATCAAAACAATTTGAACAAGAGAAGCAAGAGCTTAATTCAAAATTTGAGGCCGAAGTCCAAGAAAACTCAGATTTGAAAAAATCATTGACCAGCCTTCAAGACAAATGTTTGAAATTTAGTAACAACTGTATTCAACAATTAAAAAAGATCTTTTATTCAGTTGGAGCCAGCAGTGGAAAGTTCACCCCTTCAGCTGAAAATTTGCCAAGAACCTTCGAACATATTGAAGCTGAAATTGATGAGCTTGACGAAGTTATAGCCGGGCACGGTGACTTCTGTGCCTGGGTAGCTTCTCGGGGCACTGCTGCAGCGTTTCTGAAGGCTGGCTGTGATCATGGAAAAATCATCAACAGGCCCAATTTCACACTATCTCCATCAATTCTGGACGATATTCCTGACCTCGCCCGAAGTATTTCAAACAGATTTATAAAAATGATATGGACGAAAGGCGGGCGAGAAAAAGCTGGAGACGAAGCTCGAAGTCATCTTGAGCCAGTAAGAAATCATACCTTGTGCTTACCTTCTCCTTCAAACTTGATTTTTACTCACAATACCTTGATTCATGTAGGATGACGAAGCTGAAACTGATGCTTAAAGAATATGCAGCCGAAGCTGAAGCCCGGTGAAGATTAGTAGGAGTAGACTGTAGAAAAAACTCAAGAGACTTTTGTAATAACTTTTGTAAATACAGCTAAACTGCTCTTAATGAGCTTTGTTCATACCTTGTAATATATCCTTACCCTTCCATTGAGGCGCTTTGATTGTGGACGAAATTAGTATTTTGAGCCAAAGGCGAAAAAACACCTTCCCTTCTTTTCGTACACAACGAAGCATAAAAGACTGCTTCTTCTTTTTGCCGAAACCTTTCCTTTCTTTTTTTTGTACACGAAGAAGCTCTTCTCGTATGCCGAAACAGCCACTTATGCCATGATGATGATTATCCTATATATGCCTGAATGTTTATGAATGCAAATGCTATGATGTAACGTGATGTGCAAATGAATGTCCAAACACATATCCGAAGCCATAGCCTTAGCCATTATTTCCTTAGAAACAATCACACATCAGCTCTGCATTCCCTTAGGAACGACTTTGGAGCTTCTTCGCCTTTTACTTTTGGCGGAATCAGCGTTGACTTTTCGCTGTAAGCTCTGCATTCCCTTAGGAACGACTTTGGAGCTTCTTCGCCTTTTACTTTCGGCGGAATCAGCGTTGACTTTTCGCTGTAAGCTCTGCATTCCCTTAGGAACGACTTTGGAGCTTCTTCGCCTTTTACTTTCGGCGGAATCAGCGTTGACTTTTTGTTGTAAGCTCTGCATTCCCTTAGGAACGACTTTGGAGCTTCTTCGCCTTTTCAGTTTTCGGCACTCGATGGTGCGTTCTCAGCTTTTACATTTACATTCCTTGGGGGATTTTGCTCTTATAAAACTAAAAAGGAGATTACATATGATGGCCCCATTAAAAACCTTTCTCCCCCTTTAGAAAGGAAAAGGGTGCCATGAAAAAGAAAAAACATAAGAAAAGTTACATCATATTACACATAATATCGCCGAAGCTCATCCGCATTCCAAGATCTTGGAATGTCGTTGCCGTCCATGTCCTTCAATCTGTATGAACCAGGTCTTGACGAAGATACTACCAAGAAAGGTCCCTCCCATTTCAACTGTAACTTGCCCACTGTGTCTGGGTTGGCCACTCTCCGAAGCACCAAATGTCCCGGCTCAATATTCTTTAGCCGAACTTTTCTATCTCGCCATTTGACTGTTTCGGCCTGGTATTTATTGATATTTTCCACAGCTTGAAGCATGATCCCTTCTAAAGCATCTTTTTCCACAAAACAAGCATCTTCAGGGCCTGATTCTGCCGAAGCTACTACTCTTATTGATCCAGTTTTAGCTTCTTCCGGAGTTATTGCTTCGTCACCGAATAATAACTTGAATGGAGTAAAGCCTGTAGATCTTGATGTTGTTGTATTGTGGCTCCACACCACTTTGGTTAACTGATCTGGCCACTTTCCCCTGGGTTGGTTGAAGATTAACTTCATTATTCCTGTCATTATAATGCCGTTGGCTCTTTCAACGAGCCCATTTGACTCCGGATGCCTGACTGATGCAAAATGGATCTTCGTACCAATTTGATCACAGAAATTTCTGAAAGCTTCGGAGTCGAATTGTGTTCCATTATCCACAGTGATGGCCTTCGGTACCCCGAAACGACAAACAATATTCTGCCAGAAAAACTTTTGGACAGTGGCCGAAGTTATTGTGGCTAATGGCTTTGCCTCAATCCATTTAGAAAAATACTCCACAGCCACTATGACATATCTTAAATTCCCTTGTGCCGGTGGTAATGGTCCTAACAAGTCAAGGCCCCACCTTTGCAATGGCCAGATGGGTTGAATGAGCTGTGTTAAAGACGAAGGCTGTTTTTGATCTCTTGCACATTTCTGACAGCCTTCGCACTTTTGAACTAACTCCGCTGCATCCGAAGCTGCCTTCGGCCAATAAAACCCTTGACGGAAAACTTTTCCAAGTAACGGCCTAGATCCAATGTGGGATCCACACAGGCCTGCATGTATTTCTTTCATCAACTCTATACCTTCGGTTCTAGATAAACACTTGAGTAGCGGAGCACAAACTCCATGCTTGTACAACTCCCCTTCTATCATGACATATGGACGAGCTCTTTCCTCTATTCTCCTATTATAAGCTTCGTCATCTGAAAGGAACTTGCCCTGAAGGTAAGAGATGATCTCAGTTCTCCAATCTTCGCTATAAACAGGAGATATGTTGAGGACTGCTCTTTCAAGGAGCTCCACTGAAGGTGCCTTTATTGTTTCGAAGAACACATCCGAAGGTAACGGCAGCCCCTGTGCTGCTGACTTGGCTAGCAAATCAGCATGCTCATTTTGTCCTCGAGGGATATTTTTGACAGAAAATCCTTCGAAGGAAGCTTCGATTCTTCGGACCGTGTCTAGATATTTTTCAAGCTTCGGATCTTTAGCCTTGCAACTTTTGTCGATATGACCCGAAACAACCTGGGAATCAGTTTTAAGAATCGCCCTTCTGATTCCCATTGCCTTTAATTTCCGAAGGCCCAGGAGCAGGGCTTCGTACTCAGTAATATTGTTTGTACAGCTGAAATCAAGTCTTGCCGCATAACAAGTTTTAACCTTGGATGGTGAGACCAACACAGCGGCTGCTCCTGCTCCGAAGGTTCCCCAAGAGCCATCACAAAACACTGTCCACACTTCGGCATCTTTATTTGCTTCTTCATCCTGAGCCCCTGGCGTCCAATCGGCAATGAAATCTGCCAACGCTTGAGACTGGATCGAGGATCTATGCACATAATCAATGCAAAATTCATTGAGCTCTGCAGCCCATTTTCCAATCCGTCCAGTAGCTTCTCTATTTCTCATAATATCCTTCAACGGCTGCGAAGAAGGAACAACAATATTGTATGCTTGAAAATAATGCCGAAGCTTCCTGGATGCCATCAAAACGACATATAATACCTTCTCCAGTTCTGTATAGTTTTTCTTTGATACACTAAGGACTTCAGATACAAAATACACTGGAACCTGCTTCTTGACTTGGCCAACAAGCTTCTCCTGGACAAGTGCTGCACTTACTGCTGAGTGCGAAGCTGCCACATATAACAACAAAGGAGCCCCTGGCGTTGGTGGAGTTAATGTTGTTAGATCTATCAAATATTGCTTCAGCTCTTCGAAGGCTTTTTGTTGGCTTGGTCCCCATTGAAAGACTTCAGCTGACTTCAGCACCTCGAAGAATGGTAAATTTCTTTCTGCTGATCTGGATATGAATCTATTGAGAGATGCCAGCCTCCCTGTCAATCGTTGGGCCCCCTTTCTTGTAGTTGGTGGCTCCATTCGAAGTATAGCTTCAATTTTATTTGGATTAGCTTCAATTCCCTTTGTTGAAACCAAGCATCCAAGAAATTTCCCCTTCTTTACTCCGAAGACACATTTTTCTGGATTCAGCTTCAAACCAGCTTGTCTGAAACTGGCGAAGGTCTCCTGCAAATCAGCAATATGATTTTCCTGCTTCGTGCTTTTTACAATGATGTCATCAACATAAGTTAGCACATTTCTGCCTATCTGAGACTGGAGGACCTTCGCAGTCATTCTGCTGAAACTTCCTCCAGCGTTTTTGAGCCCCTCAGGCATCCGAAGATAGCAATATGTGCCACTTGGGGTTATGAAGCTAGTCTTCGGCTCATCTTCCTTCTTCATCCAGATTTGGTGATAGCCTGAGTAACAATCTAGCAGACTCATGAGCTCTGAAGAAGCTGCTGCATCAACTAAAGAGTCTATCCTTGGCAATGGGAATTCGTCCTTCGGACAAGCCTTGTTGAGATCTGTAAAATCGATACACATTCTCCACTTGCCGTTGGCCTTCTTTACCATAACAGTGTTAGCTAGCCATTCTGGGTACTTTACTTCTCTGATAACTCCTGCACTGAGGAGTCTTTTTACTTCATTGCGAGCCCCTTCGGCCTTGTCATCAGACATTTTCCGAAGCCTCTGCTTTCGGGGTCTGAAGGATGGGTCAACATTGAGCGAGTGTTCAATAACATCCCTATTTACTCCGCAGAGGTCATTAGCTGACCATGCAAAAACATCTTTGTTGTTGAACAAAAACCCTATCAAGGTTTTCTCCTGCTCTTCGGATAATTGAGAACCCAACAGCACCTTCTGCTCTGCTATGTCCTCACATAAGAGCATGGGCTTCGGCTGATCTGCTGAAGCTGCTTTCTCCCTTCTGAATTTGTACTGTTCACAAGCTTCAGCTCCATCTATGTTATGGATTGCTTTGGAGTCAGTCCAGCTTCCTTCGGCCCTTCTAGCAGCTTCCTGGCTTCCATGAATAGCAATAGGCCCTTGGTCCGAAGGTATCTTCATGCAGAGGTAAGCTGGGTGAAGAATTGCTTCGAAGGCATTGAGAGTACCGCGACCAATGATAGCATTGTAAGGATACTCCATGTCAACAATATCAAACACAATTTGCTCAGTCCTTGTGTTGTTAACAAATCCGAAGGTTACTGGCATGGTAATCTTCCCAAGTGCTACAATCTGCCGCCCTCCAAAGCCACAAAGAGGGTGCGTAGCATCATGGATCTTGTCTTCGGGCTCTTGCATTTGTCTGAAGGCCTTAGCAAATATAATATCAGCTGCACTGCCTGTATCAACTAAGACATTGTGGACCAGAAATCCTTTGATCACACAAGAGATAACCATAGCATCATTGTGTGGGTAATCCTTGAGTTGAAGGTCCTCTTGAGAGAAGGTAATAGGAATGTGAGACCATCTCGACTTGATGAAGGGTCCTTGCACCCCAACATGCTGTACCCTTCTCTGTGCTTCCTTCTTCTGCTTCTTGTTGGCTGGCTCTGAACATGAACCGCCTGTTATCGGGAATAGCAGCTCCGGAACCGAAGCAGCTCCAGCTTGATCATTGAACGAAGCCATCAGCTCAGAAAAGTGGAAGTGAGTTCACCGGAGGTGGGCGCCAATGTTGGGGACTTGTTCTCAAATGCTTCGAATTTAAGAACAAGGCAACATAAAAAGAAGTTAATGGTTAATGTCCTTCGTCCTCTGAAGCGTTATTTCCTTTAGGATATAACGATTTTGAACGAAGGTAATGAAGGACATACCTTCATCATCACAGTTTCTATTGATAAAAGGAAAAGCATATGAACATGAAAGAATACATGAATAATCATATGATATTATTAAGTGTCATCATTATATAATTATGGAAGAATAAGAACAGTATTGAATTACATTTGTACCTTCGATTTGACGGAAGGCGAAAACACAAGCGTAACGCACGAGCGAATACAAGTCAGCGTGAACAGTACGGGGGTACTGTTCATCTATTTATAGACACATGACACAGCCTGTGAAGAATTACAATTATGCCCCTCATAAAAGTTTACAACATTGACTCAGACCTTTATGGATTAAAAGGTCATTCTATCTCTAAGTCGGTTTGTAATACCGAAGCTTCATGAAGAGGAACCTTCGGTCATCCCCTGGGGACAACTTCAGCCGAAGCTGCTTCTTCCTACAAGACCTTCGGCGCAACGAAGCATGGCCCCAACAGTTATGTATCGAACGTACCCAGGGTCATCCCTCGCTCTGTGTCTGAGGCGACTGTGAACCCTTCGAGGGCCAGCCTACGAACCCCTGATCAGTAGTGGGCGTGGAGCCCGAGTGGCCTGAGGCGGCCGTTGAACCCTTCGAGGGGCCGGCCATCGAACCTCTGACCAGTAGTGGGCGCAGAACCCAATCGATCTTAGGCGGCCGTTGAACCCCTCCGAGGGGCCGGCCTTCGAACCTCTGATCAGTAGGGAGGCTCGGAGCCTGTTTCCTTCATGGAGAAGGGTCCTTTTCGGGGTATCCCCCTTTCCCGGTCCCTGTTGTAAGAGAGAGAAAGAGGAAAAGGAAAAGGATGTGAAGTCGAATGGCGTGGCGTACCTCTTTCGACGCGGTTATTATGGCGAAGGCGAAGCGTCGCTTGCTTCTCCTGCCTGAGGCGCCGCCTATCCCGCCGCGGAGTTAATGCGACGGGACGAGTGGTTCGCGAGGCGGTCGTTGCGCGTGCGCGCGCCGTTCGAGGAACGGATCACGGGCGCGCCGTCTTCACGCCGTGAGAGAGGGCTCCCTTGCTGCCCCTGGATGGGATGTGAGCTTGGCTGACGACGTGACCGCTGCTTTTGCCCGCCTATCACCGCCATTACTGTCGGCCCAATTTTGACCGCATTTGACCGTCGCGCTTGGCTAGCACTACAGGGTTGCCTCGAGTCGCGGTATTGACTCCGCAGTCGAGGAGGCGCGGTAGCGGCGTAAGTGGCGGTGCAGTTGCTCACACGTAGCAACCGACGTGCCGGTTGCATGACGCGTGGGCCTGGACCTCCATGCTGGGCTCGTTAGAGTCGAAGGGGCGTGCCCACTTGGCACGGTTGCATTCCGCCTGCATGGTTGTCCGCCCTTTCACCCGCTGGTCTGGGCGAAAGTGGAGGAGTGCTTGTAACCGCCGGGTGGTTGCATGCACCGCGCGCGCGTGGCGGTTTGGCTTCTTCTCCTCTGGACCGGCTCGCATGACGTGAGGGACCCAGCCCCCGCACCGTGGGGGGGAATCTTGGAGCGTGTTGGACAAGACTCAACCTGCAACGGTTGAGGGCGCAAGTGGGGAGAGACGCCTTTAAAAGGGGGGCGACCCCCTTGGAGGGCAACCATGTCCTTCGCGCTCCCCTCATGCATCGTGCCTTTCCACCTTTCGAGCCCTCGGATGGGGGACGCCTGCAATCCTTCCGCCTTGTCGTCGAAGGAACGCAACTTCGTGGAAGTTGGTACCTTTCGGCCATCGTTCGGCTTCAAGGATTTTCATCGTGCAGCCCGGCTGCATCCCCTCGCCGGTGGTCACCCAAGACGGTGACCTCCAGCTTGATGGCGGGGAGAAGCGAGCCGGGCTGCGGCCTCTGCCCCTCCCTCAGCTTCAAGGATGTTCATCATCAGTGCTGGGGAGGGGAGTGTGCCAAGTTGGGGTCGGTCCCTGTGCGGGCAGCGGCCCGCTCCTTCCCTCAGTGATCGGGGGGAAGGGCATCCGCCGTTCATGGCATGGGCAGCTGCCGCGTGCCCGGCTCTCTGAGCCGAGCGGCTTCGGAGCCGCTCCCGGTGCCGCCTTCCGCCACGGCAGCTGGAAGAGGTTCCGCCACCGACGAGCTAGCCGGCGCCACCCACGGACTGACCTCCAACTCTTCGGCCTTCTGCCCATCCTTGCCTCTCGAGTTGGGGGCATGGGCGAGGGCCTCATGGCAGCAGCATCCGCCCTGAGGTCATCGCTGCTGCTGTTCGGCCCTCCGGGGCAGAAGTCGTCGTCGTTGCCGCTGCCGGGGCGGGCGACGATGAGCCGTTCGTCGGTCTTCTGTTGCTCCGCAGGCCCCCCCAGTCGCGTGGGGTTGTTCGTACCTGCGGAGGTGGAACCGGAGTTCCGTTTGTAAAGGCACCTTAAGTGCCGGTGTTTTGTTCAATGCGGCTGTCGAGGCCTGAACGTGTATGTATTTTCGGCACGGAGCCGTGTTTTTTCTTCATTTCGAGCACTAAGACTCGCCTTGTCGATTATCTGGACCGCTTCACCGAGCGTGAGTTGCCTCGTGCAAAGGTGACGAGTGAGGTATCCGTATCCCGGAGGAGTAGGAGTCCCTTGGCTCGGTCGGCCTTGCAGTCCGAGGCCCCTCTTGCTTAGTTAAAGGAACCCCTCGGCCGCCCTTCGATGAGCCGAAGCCGGAGGTAGCAGTGTCAGCACGGACGGAGGCAGAGTTGGCTTCGAAAAGGAGGTGTGGTTGGCCAGAGCCTGGCCGGGTCGTCAACTGGCGGAACCGACGCCGGAGTTGAGCTGCCGAGGCCACAAGCCGAGCTGATGTCTTTGGGGGACAACTGGCCGAGGCCTCGGGGTGGCCGGCCGAGCCGCCTGCTTGGGCCGGATTCTCGAAGAAGACCCTGGCGGCGATGGCCCGGGTGTGGTGCTGATGCCGTCCTTTAGAGTGGGGGACCTCCGACCGCGTCGCCGTCCGAGGCTAGGTCAGACCCCGTCGAAGGTGTAGTTGATGCCGAGGGTGCTGCTGCCCCCCTTCGGTTGTCGACGTCCGAGCCTGCAGGATCAGGTTGTCTTGTAGTGTGTGTATGTCTTCTGCGGCCGCCGAGGCCTGAACACACCGTTGTCGTGTTGTAAAGCTGCATTTCTTTTCCTCTTGTTTCGAGTATCCGGACTCATTTGTCGGTAACAGAATTGTTTGTGCGGGCGAAATCCCTCGGCTCGGTCGGCCTTGCCGCTTACGCGCGCTCTTACTCGTTCATAGGGTTCTGTTACCGACGCAGTTGAGAAGGCCCGAAAAAATCATTTCGGCAGAGAAGCTCTCGAGCATGAAGACTTGTTCGGTCCGTGGAGTCACTTATCTGAACGCGAGTTACTTATCGTAGAAGGTGATGAGTGAGGTATCCGTATCCCGGAGGCGTAGGAGTCCCTCGGCTCGGTCAGCCTTGGCTGCTTACGTGTACTCCATCGTTTTCAGGATCCACTTTTGAAGTAGTCGAAGAGCACGAAAGGCATTCTGGCAGAAAAGATTTTTTTTCTTTTTTCGAGGAAAATTTTGACGCAGAGGGAGTTGCCCCCTTCTAGCCCCCGAGGGAGGGTCGGGCTTTGCCGAGGCAAGGCTGACCCTTCCTTGACGACCAGACTTGGTGTGTGAACGAGGTATATGAGCAACTTGAAAGCATCTTAAGGGTAGAAGCGACGTAGCTGTTGGATGTTCCAAGCGTTGCTGTAGACCTCGCCTTGGCTATTGGCCAGCTTGTACGTTCCGGGCTTCAGGACCTTGGCGATGACGAACGGCCCTTCCCAGGGAGGCGTGAGTTTGTGCCGCCCTCGGGCGTCTTGTCGTAGCTGAAGTACCAGGTCGCCCACCTGGAGGTCTCGGGACCTAACCCCTCGGGCGTGGTAGCGTCGCAGGGACTGCTGGTACCGCGCCGAGTGTAGTAAGGCCACGTCCCGAGCCTCCTCCAGCTAGTCCAGTGAGTCTTCTCGGTTGGCTCGGTTGCTTTGGTCGGTGTAGGCCCTCGCCCTCGGGGAACCGTATTCCAAGTCTGTGGGCAAGATGGCCTCGGCCCCATAGACTAGAAAGAACGGTGTGAAGCCCGTGGCTCGGCTCGGCGTTGTCCTCAGACTCCAGACCACCGAGGGGAGTTCCTTCATCCACCGCTTGCCGAACTTGTTGAGGTCGTTGTAGATCCGAGGCTTGAGTCCTTGCAGGATCATACCGTTAGCCCGCTCCACTTGTCCATTCGTCATGGGGTGAGCCACGGCAGCCCAGTCCACCCGGATGTGGTGATCCTCGCAGAAGTCTAGGAACTTTCTGCCGGTGAACTGGGTGCCGTTGTCGGTGATGATGGAGTTCGGGACCCCAAAGCGATGGATGATGTTGGTGAAGAACGCCACCGCCTGTTCGGACCTGATGCTGTTTAGGGGTCGGACCTCGATCCACTTGGAGAATTTGTCAATGGCGACCAACAGGTGCGTGTAGCCCCTGGGTGCCTTCTGCAAGGGGCCAACGAGGTCCAGACCCCACACAGCAAACGGCCAGGTGATGGGTATGGTCTGCAGAGCCTGAGCGGGCAGGTGGGTCTGCCTCGTGTAGAACTGACACCCTTCGCAGGTGCGGACAATTCTAGTAGCGTCGGCCACCGCCGTCGGCCAGTAGAATCCTTATCGGAAGGCATTTCCAACGAGGGTTCGAGGTGCTGCGTGATGGCCGCAAGCCCCCGAGTGTATCTCTTGCAAGAGCTGCTGGCCTTCGGCGATGGAAATGCATCGCTGGAGGATGCCTGAGGGGCTGCGGTGGTAGAGCTCCTTCCCATCTCCCAGCAAGATGAAAGACTTGGCGCGTCGCGCCAACCGCCGAGCTTCGGCTTGGTCGAGGGGCAGCTCTCCTCGGTGGAGATATTGCAGGTACGGGGTCTGCCAGCTTTGATTAGGCGTGACCTCGCTCTGTTCCCCCTCGACGCGCAGTGCCTCACCCTCGGGGGCCGAGGGTACCTCGGGCTGAGCCGAGGGTACCTCGGACCATGCCGAGGGTACCTCGGACTGGGCCGAGGGTATCTCGGACTGAGCCGAGGATACCTCGGACTCAGCCGAAGGTGCCTCGGGCGGAGCCGAAGGTGCCTCGGGCTCGGGCGTGTCCTCGGTCTTGATGGAGGGTTGATGCAGGTCTCGGGAGAATATGTCCAGGGGAACTGTTGTTCGTCCCGAGGCTATTTTAGCCAGCTCGTCTACAGTCTCGTTGTAGCGTCGGGCGATGTGGTTGAGCTCGAGCCCGTAGAACTTGTCTTCCAAGCGCCGAACCTCATCGCAGTAGGCTTCCATCTTCGGGTCGCGGCAGTGGGAGTTCTTCATGACTTGGTCGATGACGAGCTGCGAGTCACCGCGAGCGTCGAGGCGTCGGACCCCTAGCTCGATGGCGATTCACAGCTCATTTACCAGAGCCTCGTACTCTGCCACATTGTTGGACGCCGGGAAGTGGAGGCGTAGCACGTAGCGTAGGTGCTTCCCGAGGGGCGAGACGAAGAGGAGGCCTGCGCCGGCCCCCGTCTTCATCAGCGACCCGTCGAAAAACATGGTCCAGAGCTTCGGTTGGATCGGAGCCGTCGGGAGCTGGGTGTCAGCCCATTCAGCCACGAAGTCCGCCAAGACCTGGGACTTGATGGCCTTCCGAGGGGCGAACGAGATCGTCTCGCCCATGATCTCCACCGCCCACTTCACAATTCTACCCGAGGCCTCTCGGGACTAGATGATCTCTCCCAGGGGAAGGATGACACCACAGTCACCGGATGAGACTCGAAGTAGTGTCGCAACTTCCGCCGTGTCAGGATCACCGCGTACAGCAGCTTCTGGATTTGTGGGTAGCGGATCTTGGTCTCGGACAGTACCTCACTGATGAAGTAGACTGGCCTCTGGACGGGCAATGCATGCCCTTCTTCTCGTCTCTCAACCACGATCGCGGCGCTAACCACCTGGGTGGTTGCGGCGACGTAGATCAAGAGGGCTTCTCCGGCAGCGGGGGGCACCAAGATGGGCGCGTTCGTGAGGAGCGCCTTCAGGTTCCCGAGGGCTTCCTCGGCCTCGGGAGTCCAAGCGAAGCACTCGACCTTCCTTAAGAGGCGGTACAGAGGCAGACCTCTTTCACCGAGGCGCGAGATGAAGCGGCTCAGAGCCGCGAGACATCCCATGACCCTCTGTACGCCTTTCAAGTCCTTGATTGGCCCCATGCTGGTGATGGCTGCAATCTTCTCCGGGTTGGCTTCGATGCCCCGCTCGGAGACGATGAACCCTAAGAGCATGCCTCGGGGGACCCCGAAGACACACTTTTCGGGATTAAGCTTCACGCCTTTCGCCTTGAGACATCGGAATGTCGCTTCAAGGTCGGAAAGGAGGTTGGAGGCCTTCCTCGTCTTGACTACGATGTCATCGACGTAGGCCTCGACCGTTCGGCCGATGTGTTCGCCAAACACATGGTTCATGCATCGTTGGTATGTTGCCCCCGCATTCCTCAAACCAAACGACATTGTAACATAGCAGTACATGCCGAAGGGTGTGATGAATGAAGTCGCGAGCTGGTCGGACTCTTTCATCGTGATTTGGTGATACCCTGAGTAGGCATCGAGGAAAGACAGGGTTTCGCACCCAACAGTGGAATCCACGATCTGATCGATGCAAGGCAGAGGGTAGGGAACCTTCGGACATGCTTTGTTTAGACCAGTGTAGTCTACACACATCCGCCATTTCCCCCCTTTCTTTCTCACAAGCATAGGGTTGGCAAGCCATTCGGGATGGAATACCTCTTTGATGAACCCTGCCGCCAGTAGCTTGTGGATCTCCTCGCCTATGGCCCTGCGCTTTTCTTCGTCGAATCGGCGCAGAGGTTGCTTCACGGGTCGGGCCCCAGCTCGGATATCCAGAGAGTGCTCGGCGACTTCCCTCGGTATGCCGGGCATGTCCGAGGGACTCCACGCGAAAACGTCGGCGTTTGCGCGGAGAAAGTCGACGAGCACTACTTCCTATTTGGGGTCGAGCTCGGAACCGATCCGGATCTGCTTGGAGGCGTCGTTGCAGGGGTCGAGAGGGACGGACTTGACCGTCTCCGCTGGTTCGAAGTTGTCGGCGTGGCGCTTCACGTCGGGCGCCTCCCTAGAGAGGCTCTCCAGGTCAGCGATGAGGGCCTCGGATTCGGTGAGGGCCTCAGCGTACTCCACGCACTCCACATCGCATTCGTATGCGTGTCGGTATGTGGGCCCGACGGTGATGACCCCGTTGGGGCCCGACATCTTGAGCTTGAGGTAGGTGTAGTTGGGGACGGCCATGAACTTGGCATAGCATGGCCTCCCCAGCACTGCGTGGTAGGCTCCTCGAAATCCGACCACTTCGAATGTGAGGGTCTCCTTTCGAAAGTTGGAGGGCGTCCCGAAGCAGACGAGTAGGTCGAGTTGTCCGAGGGGTTGAACGCGCTTCCCGGGGACGATCCCGTGGAAAGGCGCAGCGCCCGTCCGGACCGAGGACAGATCGATCCGCAGGAGCCCGAGGGTCTCGGCGTAGATGATGTTGAGGCTGCTGCCTCCGTCCATGAGGACCTTGGTGAGCCTGACGTTACCGATGATGGGGTCGACAACGAGTGGGTATCTCCCCGGGCTCGGCACGTAGTCTGGATGGTCGGCCTGGTCGAAGGTGATGGGCTTGTCGGATCAGTCTAGGTAGACTGGCGCCGCCACCTTTACCGAGCAGACCTCTCGACGCTCTTGCTTGCGGTGCCGAGCCGAGGCGTTCGCCACTTGCCCGCCATAGATCATGAAGCAGTCACGGACCTCAGGGAACCCTCCTGCCTTGTGATCTTCCTCCTTTGCGTCGTCGAGGGCCTTGCCACCCTCCGCGGGTGGCCCGTCCTTGTGGAAGTGTCGTCGAAGCATGGCACACTCCTCAAGGGTGTGCTTGACGGGCCCCTGATGATAGGGGCATGGCTCCTTGAGCATCTTGTCGAAGAGGTTGGCAGCTCCGGGAGGTTTCCGAGTGTTCTTGTACTCGGCGGCGACGACAAGGTCCGCGTCGGCGGCGTCGCGTTTCGCTTGCGACTTCTTCTTGCCCTTCTTCTTGGCGTCGCGCGGAGTTGACGCCTCGGGAGCATCTTCCGGTGGGCGGCCCTGGGGCTGCTTGTCCTTCCGGAAAATGGCCTCAACTGCCTCCTGGCCAGAGGCGAACTTGGTGGCGATGTCCATCAGCTCGCTCGCCCTAGTGGGGGTCTTGCGACCCAGCTTGCTCACCAGGTCGCGGCAGGTGGTGCCGGCGAGGAACGCGCCGATGACATCTGAATCGGTGACGTTGGGCAGCTCTGTGCGCTGCTTTGAGAATCGCCGGATGTAGTCCCGGAGAGGCTCTCCCGGCTGCTGGCGGCAGCTTCGGAGATCCCAAGAGTTCCCAGGGCGCACGTACGTGCCCTGGAAATTGCCGGCGAAGGCTTGGACCAGGTCGTCCCAGTTGGAGATCTGCCCCGGGGGTAGGTGCTCTAGCCAGGCTCGAGCGGTGTCGGAGAGGAACAGGGGGAGGTTGCGGATGATGAGGTTATCGTCGTCTGTTCCACCCAGTTGGCAGGCCAGCCGATAGTCCGCGAGCCACAGTTCCGGTCTCGTCTCCCCCCGAGTACTTTGTGATAGTAGTCGGGGTTCGGAACCAGGTCGGGAATGGTGCCCGTCGTATGGCGCGGCTGAAAGCCTGCGGACCGGGTGGTTCGGGCGAAGGACTCCGATCCTCCCCGCTGTCGTAGCGTCCCCCCACGCCTAGGGTGGTGGCCTCGGCGCGCCCTATCGTCGAGGTGGGCCCGACGGCTGTGATGATGACGCTCGTTGCCGAGGCGACCTGGGGCCGCGGGCGCTGTGTCGCGCGTGCGCCCGGAGTGGACCGAGGCTTCCCGCATGAATCGGGAAGTCGCGGCGCGATGTTCCGAGGGGAACCCCTGCCTTCGAGAGGCAGAGCTTTCGGCCCGTCGGACCGCGGTGTCCTCCAGGAGATTCTTGAGCTCTCCCTGGATACGTCGCCCCTCGGTGGTTGATGGCTCCGGCATCGCGCGGAGGAGTATTGCCGCTGCAGCCAGGTTCTGGCCGAATCCACTGGAATCCAGCGGCGGCCTCACCCTGACGTCGTCGGCGATGCGGTGCTGGATGTCCTGGGGGAGATGACGCGCTTCTCCGGCCGGGGGTTGGACCGCCCATTCCTGCCCGATGTCCTGGCGGATCGGCACAAGCATTCCTGCTCCCTCGTCGAGCCTGGCCTGCCTCTCGCGGATTTGCTCGAGCTGTGGGTCAGGACCCCCCACCGGGACGGGGACCACACCTAGCTCTCGAAGGATGTCAACGCGAGGCACAGGCCTAGGGGGATCACCATTTTCCGGCATACTAAGATGGTTGCCTTCGCCGGGACCCCCTAGATCGACGTGGAAACATTCACGACTTGGGCCGTGGTCCTCGTTGTCGAGGCCGCGGCTGCCGTCGGAACAGTCGGAAAGGCAGTAGTCACATGCGGTCATGAAGTCCCACACGGCACTGGGGTTACCAAGTCCGGAGAAATCCCAACAGAGGTTGGGCTCGTCATCTTCCTCGGACCCCGAGGGCTCATAGGTCGAGTCGGCCGTCAGTCGGTCCCAGGGTGACCGCACACGATACCCCAGAGGGTTTGGACTCGTCTCTACGAGAGTGCTCACCGAAGCGGGGTCGCTTGGTGGGTCGAGGCCGAATCCAAAAGACGCGAGATGGGAATCGGTCGGTACCTTTCGGTCGACGGGCGGTGACGAGGTCGCGTCTGGGACTGACTGCACCGTTGTCTCAGGTACGAGGGTGACGCCCAGCAAGTCCTTCGCGAGCGTGCTAGCGTCGTGCGTTTGCTTGAGATTGGCGTGTTGCGGGGAGGCGGCGCTCGTCTTCGTCTCAGACGCGAGATCGATGCCCGACGCGCCCTCCGTTGGGGCGCCGGCGCCGTCGACTCGCTCGACAGCCAACGAGGTGCCGCTTCTCGCTTGGCCTTGGTTGCCCCGCCTCCTCCTCCGTCGGCGGGGGAGGGGACGGGACAAGCCCGAATGCCGTCCTTCCACCACGTGGGGAAGGCATCGTCGATTCCTCCGCCGGCGAGCGGGTTGTCGACCGCCATTGTCGCTGTCGCGCGGCGGGGGAAGGAGTATCATGTCGTAGCTATCGTTGAGGGACATGAACTCGAGATTCCCGAAACGGAGCACCGTCCCGGGCCGGAAAGGTTGCTGGAGACTGCCCATCTGGAGCTTGACGGGAAGCTGTTCGTCAACACGCAGCAGACCCCTACCTGGCGCGCCAACTATCGGTGTTTCGAAACCCGGGGGGTCCCTGGACCGACGAGTGAATCGTAGCCGCGTGCCCCAGCCTAGATGGGTCGACGCGAGGCGGAACGCGAAGGGGGGAAAGGAGGCAGCCAGAGGGAGGCAGGCGTGAGAGAGTGGATCCCGCGGCCTTCATGTTAGCCCCGCGCCTGAGTCGGGTGCGCTTGCAGTAGGGGGATACAAGCGTCCACGCGGGAGTGGGAGCGAGCGGCCTTGTGCGAGCGCCGTCCCGTCCTTCTCCGCGCGGGCCGACCAACCTTCTATAAGAGGGCCCTGGTCCTCCCTTTTATAGGCGTAAGGAGAGGATCCAGGTGTACAATGGGGAGTGTAGCAGTGTGCTAACGTGTCTAGCGATGGAGAGCTAGCGCCCTAAGTACATGCCATCGTGGCAGCCGGAGAGGTCTTGGCACCCAGTTCGCGTGGTGTCGTGGCTGTCGGAGGAGTGCTGGAGCCTGGCGGGAGGACAGCTGTTGGGGCTGTCGAGTCCTTGCTGACGTCCTCTTGCTTTCGTAAGGGGGCTGAGAGCCGCCGTCGTCACAGGGCATGCGGGGCGCCATCATTACTCGTATGGTGGAGCGAGCCAGATGGGACGTCGGTCTGGTTCCCCGTAGCCCGAGTCAGCTCGGGGTAGGGTAATGATGGCGCTTCCTGTTGACGTGGTCGGTCCATGCCCTAGGCTGGGCGAGGTGGAGGCTCCTCCGAGGTCGAGGTCGAGGTCGAGGTCGAGCCCCTAGGTCGGGCGAGGCGGAGTTCGTCGTCTTCCGGGGCTGAGCCCATGTCCGAGCCCTGGGGTCGGGCGAGGCGGAGTTTGCCGTCTTCCGGGGCTGAGCCCGAGTCCGAGCCCTGGGTCGGGCGGAGCGGAGTTCGTCGTCTTCCGGGGCTGAGCCCGAGTCCGAGCCCTGGGTCGGGCGGAGCGGAGTTCGCCGTCTTCCGGGGCTGAGCCCGAGTCCGAGCCCTGGGTCGGGCGGAGCGGAGTTCGCCGTCTTCCGGGGCTGAGCCCGAGTCCGAGCCCTGGGTCGGGCGGAGCGGAGTTCGCCGTCTTCCGGGGCTGAGCCCGAGTCCGAGCCCTGGGTCGGGCGGAGCGGAGTTCGCCGTCTTCCGGGGCTGAGCCTGAGTCCGAGCCCTGGGGTCGGGCGAGGCGGAGTTTCCTATGACGCCCGAGGCCGGCCTTGGCTGCTGTCAGCCTCACTCTGTCGGGTGGCTCAGCAGTCGGAGCGGCGCAGGCGGCGCTGTCCTCTTGTCAAACCGGTCAGTAGAGCGGCGAAGTGACTGCGGTCACTTCGGCTCTATCGACTGGTGGGCGTGCGTCAGGATAAAGGTGTCAGGCCACCTTTGCATTAAATGCCCCTGCGATTTGGTCGGTCGGTGTGGCGATGTGGCCAAGGTTGCTTCTCGGTGAAGGCTGGGCCTCGGGCGAGCTGACGGTGTGCCCGTTGCTGGAGGGGGGTCCTTGGGCGAGACGTAGGTTCTCCGAGGTCGGCTTCCCTTGTCCGAGGCTAGGCTCGGGCGAGGCACGATCGTGTCCCTTGAATGGACCGATGCTTGATTTAGTCGCACCCATCAGGCCTTTGCAGCTTTGTGCTGATGGGGGTTACCAGCTGAGATTTAGGGGTCTTGAGGGTACCCCTAATTATGGTCCCCGACAGTTGTCGAACGACCTTGTTGTTCCTATCCACTTTGAAGTTGGCTAGAAATTTTGCCTTTGCTTCCTATATCAGCTGCTCCTTGTGCTCCTTAAACTGGAGCTGTTCTTCAGCCGGTAAGGTTTCCCAAGTCGGCTCGATGATATTGCTGGAGAGTCGTCAGAGTTATCCCTTGAACCAGCCATTGAGGGCGGATCTGATAGGTCTATATGTGATGTCCCCAGCGGAGTCGTCAAAAAGTGTGTTGGTGCCGATCTGGGCGCCAATCACTGCGGTGAGAACCAGCGACGGTGGTCTCTGCGGAGGCATGGACGGTCCGCGACCTAGCGTAGGGCTCGGGTTCCTGCTTGACGTGCCGGACGGTCCGCGCCTAGAGGCCGGATCCGTGCGTGCGCAGGGGGCAGCGAAGTTCGTCGGTAGCACTTGGATATCGCTCCCGGGAGGGACCCTGTCGGGGAGGAGAGGTCCTAGGCCTTGTCTAGGGACCGGTAGGCCGGCCTAGACAACTCTCATCGACGTAGAGCCGAAGAAAGGTGAATAATTGAGGTAGAGAAGGGCTAAACTAGAACTACTCCTAATGTACAAGGTAAAACAAGAGATATATTGATTATTATTTCGATCGTTGCTGTTTAATCGGCCGTAGTCCTCCATATATATATAGAGGGGAGGTCTGGACCCGTTACAATCAGTCTCTCGAGCTAATTTCGCGGTTTTAGCTAACAAACCCCGCAAGAAACTTGGAACCCTAACTGATTCTACGCACGTGGTCCGTCCACGCTACCAGCGTGGACTGTCCGGACCGCGGACTGTTCGACCTCAGGGCCAGACCGTCCGTCTTGTCTATTTTGGTGCCCAACAACAAGCATGTTTGCTTTACACCACAATCTGATTAATTCAAATCAATATAGACAATAACAACTAAATAACTAACAAAACTAAACATTATAAATAATAAAATCTTGAGATAGTAATCAAATTTAACCTATATTATGGCAGAACTAAACATGTATTTGCAAACATAATCGATCTACCTTAATGGCTTGTATTAATTCAACCCATATCTACCTTTAAAATTAGGCTTGCAAAATACACCTAATATAGACCAAATCGACGCATACATATTAAGAAAAAAATAGAGAAGACCAAGCATCAAATTAAATCCTTAAAGGGTGAATCAATATAACAGAGAAGGTTGGAATGACTGAAAAGAGGGAGACAGAGAGATATATGAGAAACACATGGAGATTGAACAAGTGAGAAATATCAAATGGAGAAAAGAAGTTTTAAACGGAGTGGTATACCTTAGTGTCATGATAAGTGACGTCAAGGTCAGTGTCACAATCAATGACACCAAACTCGGTGCCATAAATCTTGGCACTGACCTTGCACCATATATGGCGTCGAGGTGCTGTCGTGTAGTGGTGGACACAAAGGATAGTTTGGGTAGAACCCAATTATACTAGAATTCGTTCAAAATATAAACTATTTCTCAACATACAAAGAAATATAATTGAAAAAAATTCTCTATACCATGGGATTTATACTCATCTCTTTATGTGCTATTGAGTATTTGAGTAGTATATAGGGAATTTTTTATGTGTATAATATGCGAAACAAGTGGAAAATAATTCGGACGTTGGGAAAGTCGTTCCATACCCGTGTGCCGTAAAGGCGTAAACCACGTATTGCGAAAACGGCTCGCAGTTCCGATGCGATCGAAGCCGGAAGCACACGTCCGTCAGACCCGATCCGAGCCCCAGATTCCAGCCGAAGCCGACCCCACACATCTCTCCCGGTCCCGGTAGTTACGCGTCCTCTTCCTCCTCGTCGCCTCGCCTCCAGTCGGCCAGTCGGCACCGCCCGAGAAGCCGAGCCCGCAGCCACCGGATCCCAGCGGGCATCGCCACCCACCCCGCTCTCCATGGTGGCACGCGAGAGCGAGACCTAACCCTACCTTAACCTTACTACCTCACAATGGCCGCCGCGGGGGAGCGCCGCAAGCTTTGTGGCTACCTACGCGCCGTGGTGTCCATCCCCGGCGGGGACGTCGCGGCGGCGGCGTCTATCCCTCCGCTGTCCCCGTGCACGCTCTCCGCGTGCGGGGCCGTGGCCCTCGCGCCGCTCCCCGACTACGTGCGGGCCCAGCCGCGGTGGCCCAGGTCGCGCGCCCCCGGCGTCGTGCGCCTGCTCAGGACGCTCGTGGCGAACCGCTGCGTGGAGGTGGAGGGTACGCTTCTCCGGGTCGTGACCAGGAGGAGGCCTGGGGAAGGGGAAGGGGACGGCGCCGCGGTGGAGGCCAGGGCCGTCGTGCTGCTCGACGTCTACATACCCGTCGCCGCGTGGTCCGGTTGGCAGTTCCCGCGCTCACGCTCTGCTGCCGCCGCCGTCTTCAAGCATGTTAGGTGCGTCTCTTCCGTCTTTGTGTATCTGTACAGGTGCAATTTTGTCGATCCCATTGCCATTTCGGAGGAATAAGGAAGTCCCGCACAACGCAAGGCAACTGGAGTAAGGAAGCAAAGTATTTCTCTCTGACAGAAGTTCCTGATTCCCTCGGCAGTGGCGTGGTTGCCTATGTTTGCTGTCTGTTTTGATCTACTCGTTTTTTCGCTGTGTCGCTGTCTTCCGTGGTGTTTCAGTAGCAATGGAAAATGGAGAGTGAGCCTGTGTTTTGTGTTACAAGCATCCCAGTTCAATGGGAAAACAAACACAAAAGACATGAACCAACTGAACAGCTTGATTTAATCGAAAATGCTAACACAACTAACATGACAACGTAATAGACGAACTGAACAGTTTGATTATATAAGTCCATAGGACACTCCAAGCTAATGGGTAGAGCACCTTGCATCTCCAAATGTTTCTTCTTCACGTGAGGAATGCCATAGTGTTGTCCTCCATTATGCTTCATAATCTCCATTATGCACCCTTGTCGTGTTCAAAAAAAATCCGATGGGCACGATCAACAGGGTACTCACGGAATGCCTTCTCGACCTTGGCCACAATTTGCTCAATATTGTTTGGTGTTCCTCTCTCAAACAACGATTGGATAGCTGAAAAAAACCCAAGGCCTGGCACATTAAGATCCGGTGAATTTTGTGGCTGACAAGTTAGCCTAATGTCCCATCCATCAGCTTGGGCAGCGGCTACAAAAGCTGGGTCATTCAATGCAATATGAGTCCTGGCATTATCTTGCGGAATAAATATGGGCATATGTCTTTCCTCCGCTGGCCACTTTGCCTTGATCGCATGCAACACCTTGTTTATAAGGAAGTCACGGCTATGTTCTTTCTTTACTGATGTCATTGCCTTTATGATCAAAGTTACTACAAGCAAACAAAGCAAATTTAGCAAAAATGATTAACTGAAAATGCCAAAATAAACTATTAATGCATTCCATACCTCTGTCCCTACGCTCTTTCTCTTTGCTGGCTCCATATAGGTGAAGGGAAAGATGCCTACTTTACCATTAAATATGCAATTTCCACTTGCATCAAATCTTGGTCGAGTGACCACAGCGAACATCACCTTCTCTATAAAGTTTTTGCTTTTAACCTCCCTATGTGGCATTTCTTCATCTTTCACAAGATAATACTTTTGGTTTCTTCGAGTCCTGTAGAACCATTTCTCACATATGTACACGACGTTGTACAAGGCCTTGAAGCTAGGACAATTATCTAGGTATTGTGCCTAGAGCATGGACAAGTAGTACCTAACACGAGTCTTCTTGTTCTCATTGGTCAACATAAATTTGAGGTCGTTAACGTGTCTATGGAAATATCCTTCCTTGTAACGGTTATAAAGAGAGGTTTTCTTAACACCCAGCGCATTGGCAAGACCCTGGAATGTTGTGTACTCTCTCAAAGGCACATCTTTGCCGCTTCCATGTCTATTTCTATTCTCTTGCGACCACAATTTCTAACAAGCTTTTTCAACACATGCTATCCCACCATAGTCCTGTCCAGAGCGCCATATTCTCTGCACAACTAAACGAGGCACACCAAACTTCTCTGCAACTTCCTTGACTCCATGATGTAATACATGTGGATCTGTCTTCGCCAACAGTTCAAGATAAACGGCGACCTTTAAGTCATCTGAGTAGTATTTCCTCTTTTTACCATTTTTTTTCGAAAACGCAGGAGAGCTGCGTATCAATATATTAAGAAGAAAGGGTGAGGCAAGGAGACCTCGTACAACTCCACACGAACCCACAAACACTAGGCTAAAGGGAGAAGGAGAGAATTAACATCAACAACAACAAAAGACGTCTAGTCCCGTGACCATGGGGACTCAACTTAAAGATTACCTACTGAAATTACTGGAGCATAAGGATGTTAGATAAATCCCTGGCTCCAGCCCTATACCAAAGATGAGCCTCCTCCTTGACCCAATTGATGACCATGCTTTGACTAGGCTGCACACCATTAAAAACACAACTATTGCGATGATTCCAAATGGCCCAAGCACCAGTAATGATCAAAGAATTCAAGCCCTTGTGCAGCCCTGTGTTTACTAGACCAGCAGAAAATGCAGCAACCCCTTTCCATTTCCTCTTTTTACCATTGGTCATTGGAATCTACAATAAATAAACAACATGAATAATTGTAGCACGTCTGAATATTGAGCAAGAGCACGTCTGATTATTGAGCAAGAATTGTTGCAAACAGCACGATGACTACAAAACCATAGCCTAAATACTTAGGGTGTGTTTGATTTGGCTTTTGGCTTTGGCTTTTGCCCCTAAAAGCCAAACCAAAGGGCTGGATTTAGGAGGCAGCGTTTTCTAAAAGCCGACTTTCTCGTAGTGTAAAACTGAAAGCACCTATGGACCTGCTTTTAGTGGCTTTCGGATAGAATTGTGAAAATATATATGGAAGAACTTTTAACGATTTTTAGTGATTTCCACCAAATAATTTTTAGTTTTTTGACAGCTCACAGCCCACAACAGCTTTTTTCGCAGCTCATAGGCCAACCAAACAGATCCTTACTCCCTTCTCCGACAACAGCAGCATGACTTTCTTGTCCATTGTTAACTGTAGCCGTTCCAAGCATTCCTGATATGCCTGAAACCTTGCAAAGGGAGGCTTTTGATATAATACATGTTCCAGGGATGATGCCGCTTATTATTATTTCTTTTACATTTTCGAGTTTGGAATGCTAGGGTCACTTTCTGGTTTTTTCCAACAACAACAAAGCCTTTTAGTCCCAAGCAAGTTGGGGTATGCTAAAGCTGAAACCCAACATGAGCTATCACAGATCAGGAAAAGAAAAGGTAAGCAGTTTCTGGGGCGTATGCCTGGGCAAAAATATTCTAGGAGGGTGTGATGTTAGAATGAGTTAGGCCAGCTAGTATGTAGGACTATTGTTTATTGTGTGTATTAATCAGCCAATAAGCCTTGTGCACAGTTTCGGCAAGCTGATTACAAAGATTCTTGCCAACAGGCTGGCTAGCAAGCTTAACAAGCTGATCTCTCCAAATCAGAGTGCCTTCATCAAGGGGCGGTTTATTCAAGATAACTTCATGCTGGTGCAGCAGACTTCCAGATTCCTTCATCGCTAGAAGAAGGCCAGTTTGCTTCTCAAATTGGACATCACCAAGGCCTTCGATTCGGTCTCGTGGCCTTTTCTTATTGAGGTCTTGGCGCAGCTTGGGTTTGGACAGCTTTGGAGGGATATTATCTGTGGACTGTTGGCCTCTTCGTCTACTCAGGTCCTTCTTAATGGTTTTTCGGGGAGGAAGATTATTCACAGAAGAGGACTTCGGCAAGGCGACCCTCTTTCCCCAATGCTTTTTATCTTGGTAATGGACATCTTGGCCCTGCTCTTTACTAGGGCCGAGGAAGCAGGTTTATTGCAGCACCTGTCGGACAGGGTTAATCTCCACCGGATCTCTATGTATGCTGCTGATGTTGTCATATTTTTGAGGCCCTCGGCTGCTGACATTTCCACTACATTAAATATCTTGGATTTGTTTGGAAAGGCGTCTGGGCTCCGCAACAATGAGCAGAAATCTAATGTTTTTCCCATCCAGTGCCCTACGGATGACCTTATGTTGGTCCAGAATTTATTGCCTTTTGAGAGGTCTGAATTCCCTTGCAAATATCTTGGAATTCCACTCTCCCTTCATAAGCTGACCAGAGAACAGATTCAATCTATCATAGACAGGGTGGCCGACCGTCTTCCGAGTTGGAAAGCTGATCTTATGACAAGAGCCGGTAGGAAGATTATGGTTCAGCATGTGCTCTCCAGTATGATCATCTATTTGGCTATGGCCATTGATTTTCCTCAATGGACTTTAGAGGCAATTGATAAAATTAGAAAGGGTTTTCTTTGGAAAGGCCGCAAGGAAGTCAGGGGAGGACATTGTCGGGTTGCTTGGGGAAGGGTGTGCAGACCCCTCCATTTGGGAGGGCTGGGTATTTCTAGTTTAAAGGAACTTTGCTGGGCCCTTCGTATGAGATGGTTATGGCTTCATAAAACTGATCCAGAAAAACCTTGGGCAAATCTCCCTATCCAAGTTCCAAAAAAGGCAGAAGCTTTCTTCTCCACTGTTTTGGTCTCTAAGGTTGGAAATGGAGCACACACTCTGTTTTGGACAGATAAATGGATCTTGGGGCAGAATGTGTGTAGTCTGGCGCCTAGGTTATTCGCCATCATTCCTAAAAGGATTGCAAATAGAAGAACTGTGCTTGAAGCTCTTGCCAACAGAAAATGGATATCTGATATAAAGGGTGCTCTGTCTGTGGGAGTCCTAGTGGATTATCTGAATCTTTGGGAGCTTCTTTCTGAAATAGTGTTGCAGCCTGAAGTGGAGGATAAGCACATTTTTAGTATTGCAGCAGATGGTAAATACTCGGCTAAGTCGGCTTATGAGGGCCTCTTTGCTGGGTCAACGTCCTTTGGTCTCTATCACCTGATTTGGAAAACCTGGGCACCTCCAAAGTGTCGATTCTTTCTTTGGCTGGTTGCTAACAAGAGATGCTGGACCGCTGACAGGCTTGCGAAGAGAGGCTTGGATCATCCAGCTAGGTGCCTCTTTTGTGACCAGGAAGCTGAAACTATTGATCACATCCTCGTCTCCTGTGTGTTCACAAGAGTGTTCTGGTTTACTCTTCTTAAACCGTTTGGGTTTCAGAGTCTGGCTCCCCAGCCAGGACATTCTTCATTTATGGCTTGGTGGGAGCAGATTTCTGGGTTGGCTTCTGGTATCCCTGGTAAAGGTCTTAATTCTCTTGTGGCCTTAGGAGCTTGGATAACCTGGAAGCATCGTAATAGTTGTGTTTTTGATGGTTGTACTCCTAGTTTAGATCTGTCCATTAAGTTAGCCAGGGAGGAGAGGCAGTCTTGGGAGATGGCTGGGGCTAAGGGTCTTTCATACCTTGCTGCCCTAATTCCTGGTGACTAGGGAGTTGTTTAGTTTGATGGATTTTTTCAGTTTCCTGTGTTTCTGGCCTCCCTGAGGAGGCCTTGTAATCTGTCCAGATCTCTTTGATCTGGATTTATCTCTTCTTCTTAATATATTGAGGCGCAGTTCTCCTGCGTTTTCCCAAAAAAAATCAGATGGAATATTCAGAGCGGAACAACTTCGAATCATAATGTATATGTCCTTTAAACCATTCCAAGCATTCCCGGTACCTGAAACCTCGCAAAGGAAGGCTTTTCATGTAATACCTGTTCCAGAAACCATGCTGTTCATTATTACTTTTTTTTACTATTTGGAGTTTGGACTGCTATGGTCACTGGTCTTTTCCAACAACAACAACAACAAAGCATTTTAGTCCCAAGCAAGTTGGGTGTGCTAGAGCTAAAACCCAACATGAGCCATCACAGATCAGGAAAAGAAAAGATAAGCAATTTCTGGGGCATATCCCTGGGCAATAATATTCTGGTACATTGGCTATGCTGCACACCTCTTATGTAGGGGTGGTAACGGGCCATTTAATTTAGCCTAGCAAATTTAAGGATCGAATCAAGTTAGGGCCGGATCATAAAACAATACAATTTTGAACTAACAAAATTAAGGGCCTTGTTGGTTTGTGAAGCAAATATTAGGGCCATGATCCATTACCACCCCTACTCTTTTTTTTTCGAAAGCGCAGGAGAACTGCGCATCATTTTAATTAGAGAAGAAAAAGATCCAAAATGGATCAAGGTACAAAGCCCTAAGCAGGCTTAAAAACAACAAAAAACACACACAAAACACACACCACTCCCTAGACCCTGTGAAGGTTACGCGCAAGCTCTAAGCCAAAGCTCTGAAGATGCTTGGCACCAGCCAAAATCCAACACCCAATCTCATCAAGGAAGACGCATCTGATAGAGCTTAGCGAAGGGGTCTCCCCTTCAAAGACAGCTTTGTTGCGGTGGATCCATAAACACCAGGCCCCTAAGATAATGATGCTGTTCATGCCCTTTCTCTTGCTTTTATGAATCTTCTTACTTGTTTTTCGCCACCAATCAGCAAAGGAGATCTCATCCCCAGATGGAGAGAGATTACCAACATTCAATCCAAACAGAATGGAATGCCAGAACTGTCTTGCAAAGACACATGTACACAAAATATGTTGTATGGTTTCCTGCTCTTGATCACAAAGTAGGCAAGACACTGGGTGATCCAGACCTCTCTTCTCCAATCTATCTGAAGTCCAACATTTGTTCCGAATGGCCAGCCATAAGAAAAACTTGCACTTAGGGGGAGCCCAAGATTTCCAAAGCCTCTTCCAAGGTTCAAACGTAATAGCTCCCATAAATAAAGCCCTGTAACAAGACCTAGAAGAAAACTGACCAGAGGAAGTATGCAGCCAGGTGTGAATATCCGCCTCCTGAGTTAACACAATAGTGCTAACAGCATCCCAAATCAGCAAAAATTGTTGGATCCCCATCCAGGAGAGAGGTGTCAAGATGTCACGGATCCATTGCTGTCCTCCAAGAGCCTGGGCCACTGTTCTATTGGAGACAATAATTTTATCAACATTGGAAACGACATCAGGAGCAAAATCATTGATGCAGCCGCCATTTATCCATCTATCAGTCCAAAATAAAGTGTTGTTTCCGTTGCCCACCGCAGTAATAACCGAAGCATGAAAGAACTTCCTGACCTGCAACGGCACAGGCAGCAAAAGCCCATGCCAGGGCCTGTTTGAATCTGTTTTCTCCAGCCACAACCATTTAGCTTGCAGAGCCCAGCTCTGATAATACAAATTTGGGACCCCAAGTCCACCAAATAGAAGCGGCCTTGTAACGACATCCCAAGAGACTAAACAATTACCTCCATTCACGTCCCTTCTGCCTCTCCATAAGAACCCTCTGCGAATCTTATCAATCGATTTGATCACCCACTTGGGAATACTCATGGCAATGAGGAGATAAATAGGGATGGCAGACAGAACAAAACGCACCAACGTCGTCCTGCCAGCGAGATTAAGTAGCCGAGCCTTCCAATTGGGGAGTCTATCTGCTATCTTCTCAACCCAGTCCATAAGATCTGCCTTTCTGAGCTTTCTATCTGATATTGGAAGACCCAAATAATTACAGGGGAAGGACGTCGAGCTGCAACGAAGAAGGTTGCAACCCTGCTGCACAGCCTGGTCGCTACATTTAATTGGAATGGCGCAGCTCTTGTTCATATTACACACTAGTCCAGACGCTGAACCAAAGCAGTCCAATATTACCTTAACACAATTCAGATCTTCCACTATAGGTTTAACAAACAGAACCACATCATCAGCATAAAAAGAGATTCTGTTTCGGACATTCCCTTCCAGAAGGTTATGGAGCAGCCCCCTATCTTCAGCTAGCAGAAACATACTACTAAGGACGTCCATTATTAGCACAAATAGCATTGGGGAAAGGGGATCACCTTGGCGAAGCCCTCTCCGATGCCTAATAGGAATACCAGGAGACCCATTCAGCAGCACCTGAGTGGAAGATGAAGCCAACAGATTCGAAATCAAATTTCGCCAAATATTTCCAAATCCAAGGTGAGAAAGCACCTCAATGAGAAAAGCCCAAGAAACGGAATCAAAAGCCTTGGAGATGTCCAATTTTACAAATAAACTTGAGACTCTTTTTTTGTGAAGAGATTTAATAGCGTGTTGCACCATCATGTAATTATCATGAATCGATCTTCCTTTCACAAAAGCACTTTGGTTAGCAGCCACTAACTTCTGAAGGTGGGGGCCGAGCCTATTAGCAAGCAACTTGGTAACCAATTTAGCGAAGCTGTGAATTAGGCTAATAGGCCGAAAATCCCTAGCTGACAAGGCCTCCGTTTTTTTGGGGATAAGCACAATAAATGCAGAATTCAGCAGCCCCAAACTGTGAGCATTTCCAAAACGAAGATAGTCCAGCGCAGCCATAATATCTGTCTTAATGATGTGCCAAGCAGATTTGTAAAACCTCCCAGTGAAACCATCAGGACCAGGTGCTTTATCATTGGGAAGGCATGCAATCGTATCCTGAACCTCCCTTTCGGAGAAAGGAGATTCTAAATCGCTTAGGTCAACTGGATCCCTGTGGCAATTTAACAAATTAAGAGTGAAAGGTCTCTGGATTTCAGTCCCCAAAAGATCTGAAAAGAAATTATCCAACAGCTCCTGCATCTGGTCATGATTAGTCACAGTCCTGCCCTCATCCTCCAAATGAGAAATAAAGTTTCTCTTTTTTCTAAAGCAAGCCTGCATATGGAAAAAACTTGTATTTGCATCCCCTTCCTTTAAATATTGTATCCGAGACCTTAATCGGGCAATTGTCCTCTGTAAAGAGGTTAGGACGAGACAATGTTGCTTCAGTTTTCGCAGCAGCCAAACCTCTTCCACAGCTAGGGTCCTAACATCCTGGGCAATCTCCAGTCTGTGCAACACCTCGCGAGCCAAACCCAATTGAGTCCCAACATTTCCCACCGTTTTGTGCCCCCAAGACTGCAGTCTCTTGGACAATCTCCTCAGCTTCATGGACACTTTCTCAAGAGGACAGAAACAGTGAGCTGGCTGATTCCAGGAGGCAGCAACCTCCTCAAGGAACCCAGGGAGCTTAATCCAAAAACTTTCAAAATGAAATCTGCGCTTCCCCCTAATATCCATCTTGAGTTTGAGAGTCAAGGGACAGTGATCAGAGGCCACAGAGGCATTACTAAAGAGCATACAATCCGGAAAAAATTCTTCCCAGCTGTTAGTGCAGAAAACATGATCCAGCTTGACAAGGGTAGGATCTTCTCTCTGATTTGACCAGGTGAATCTCCTCCCACAAAGCGGTAATTCCTTTAACTCCATAGAATTGATCCAGCTTCTGAAATCTCCCAACAAAGCTCGATTGATATTGGAATTATTCTTATCTTCTGCTCTATAAATCATGTTAAAATCCCCAGCAATGATCCATGGCCCTTCACATTCATTCCTGACCACACCGAGCTCCTGAAGAAAGGCAAGTTTGAGGTTATCTTGATGAGGCCCATACACACCTGTGAACCACCAGAGTTGACCTGACAGCTGCTGAAACTGAACTGACACCGAAAACTCCTTGATGACAGAAACCCCAGTGGAAAGGTTTCTGTCCCGCCACGCTACAAGAATACCCCCTCTGGTTCCAATGGATGGGCAAAAAATAAAATTACTATATGCCGACCCAAGAATTGTAATAATATCAAAATCGGAGATGGATGACAGCTTGGTCTCTTGCAGGCATACAATAGAAGGCATAGTGTCAAGAACCAAAGATTTAATAGAATCCCTCTTAGCACGATCATTGAGACCCCTCACATTCCATATTAAAATACCATTTGAATCCATGAAAAAATATAAAAAAACAGCCAGCCCCACCAAACTGCACAGCTCAGGACTGCCCAGGTGGGGGCACCTCCCAGCCGAACAGGGCTGCCAGCGCAGTAATATGCTCTCTAGAAAGAGGTGAATCAAACAATTTAGCATATCTTCTTGCATCCGTGAAGGAAATATTCTCTCTCTCATCACAGAAACCCAGAAGCTTGCACACCTTAGCAGCAGAGGGAGAGCCTAACTCAGGTGGTATCTTGGCCACCCTCCTGCTACGCCTTAGGTTGAAATTGCTAGGAATCAGCTTTCTCTTCCGTTTGACTGGTTGAATAGGTGCCGGTAGGATTCCATTGATCTGTTTAGTAATTCCATCTTTAAATTTTTGCAAAGGAGTAGAAGTTCCAATCTCCTCAGACAGTGCTATCTGAACCGGGATTTTTTTACGGACATAAACCTTGAAGCAAGGAGGTTTGGCCCTGATCTTATAGTCCCAAGAAGAAACCAGAATTCTTGACGCAGATTGCTCCTCCAAATTAAACGATGAAACCAAAGGAACAAGGGCATTCCCAGAAAAAGGCTCCAATGTAATGTCAGCAGCCTTTCCACCGGTGGAAACATCAGAAACCCCAACTGAAGCAGGAAGGAGTCCGGTATTATCAATAAATGGCGCCCCTAACACAGGAGACGGGGGACAGCCAGGGAAGGAGGGAACAGGCGCCTGCAACTCATCAACCGAGGAATTCGGGAGAGGAGCGGCATCAACTGTTCCACCTCCCCCACTAGGAGTAATACGTGGTCCCAACCGTGCATGAACAGAGGTCCGGACCGAAGAGAACTTATGATCCGTAACATGCTGTCTCTGCCGCTGATGCTTGCTATCCCGATCATCATCATCATCTGGGGAGGAGAACAGAGGCTGCTCCTCAACCGGCAAAACAGCTGGATGTGGTTACCTCGTATCGGGCACGTATATAATACGGGTACTCACTGGATATGTAATTGCTGATTAGGGGGGTAAATATGAGATAATTCCATATGTGAGCTGATACTTATCCACACAGCAGACGGAATTTGCTACCATGGAGGGAGGGAGAGGAGAGAGGAAGCGCCCGGAGGAGAACGCAAGGCCTCACCTACCCTTCTCATCACGTCAGCTCTGATGTTTGTGGCCATCACAGCTTTCTTCACTGGTCAACTGTATAGCATGATCTTGGTCTAGAAGGGGGCAGCACCGGAACTCAATTCACATACAAGTAGACCTCTATATGGAAGGGATAGCAATGGTGCCCAATTCACTGCTGTCCCAGTGGGGTTGGGAAGGAGTGAGGGAGGAGGCATCTAGTGAGGACGGTAGATTAAGGAATGAGGAGAGAGGGGAGGGGTTGCTTTATTGGCTATTGAGTTGATTGGCTCTACTGAGTTATTGGGCTGACTGCTAGTAGTTATTGTGGCATATTAATGCTCGTACTTTCCTCGTAATCCCTATTGTGGATGTACTCTCCTTTACATATGTTTGTGCCATGCATTATTTAATTTTTAAAAACATTAAAATGTATCAATATCAACATACTAGTGTTTTGGAACATTGGCTATTTTTTTTCCATGTTAGGTCCCTATTCGAATTTCCCATCCAACCATGCATATTATGTGAATTTGAGCAAAACTGCAGTTATAGAGTTTGTTAAATTTTTAATTCATTGTTTCCAAAAATGTGTTTTTTATTCTGCTTCAGAGACCTAAATCACCTAATATATTTCAATCCGGAGAGCCAGGCAATGTGACAGCTGTTCATTATGTCAGTAATATTTCCTGTGTTGTTGTCAACCTTCCTCAGAGGTTAAGCCTTTTTTTGACTGGCAGGTGCAACTGGGATGCTAGGAAAGCGTTGCTTGATTTTGATTGGGCTTCTCATGACAATACACACTGTGATGACCAATCCGTTTGGAGATGCACTGATTGTCACGTGCTTGATTGCGAGGACCATAAGATAGCATCAATATCAAATAAAGAAAAGTCATTTGACCTGCATGAAATCTTCAAGACACTCCCTGGTGTTAGGATGGAGAAGAACATGCAGGTAGCAAGAATAACACCAGATGAAAGAGCACTGGAACTGGGTATTTGGTCCGTCCCTGATGATGTATTGCATAAAGTACTAATTCTACTCAAACCCAGAGATTTGGTAAGAGTGGCGGCAACTTGTCATCATCTAAGGACTCTTGCTGCCACTGTTATGCCTTGCATGAAGCTTAAGCTCTTCCCCCATCAAGAGGCTGCTGTTGAATGGATGTTGAAGCGAGAGCAGAATGTGCATGTCCTAGCACATCCTTTGTACAAGGATTTCTGCACTGAGGATGGTTTCCCATTCTACATAAATGTTATCTCTGCTGAAATATCTACCGGTGATGCTCCAACAATAAATGATTTCTGTGGAGGTCTGTTTTGTGATGAACCTGGCCTAGGGAAGACAGTAACCACACTATCTCTGATTCTGAAAACCCACGGAACAATGGCGTACCCTCCACAAGGGGTAGATGTGAGTTGGTGCATGCATAAGCCTGATAAAAAATGCGGTTACTATGAATTAAGTCCCAGCTTCTCTTCTAATAGAAACAGCTCGTCTGTGTCAAAAAAGCTTTTGGGAGAGGATGTGATAGCAGATTGTCCAAGTCCAGATGATTCTGTCTGCAGTACCAGATCTTCAAGAAACAGAGGTAGGTTACTGAGCCCTGATCCAACCAAGGTAATGTTGCATGCTGCGATTGAGAATTTCCCATCATCATCAAACAGCAAAGTGCAACCAATGCCAGCTATGCATATACTGAAGTTCACTAAAAACTCGAGACAAGTTAGGAAAAACCCCATGGATGCATACAGTGACGTTTCAGTTGGTAATAAAAGGAAGATTGACACCACCTCTGAGGTAAGTGAGACCTGGGTTCAGTGTGATGCTTGTAGAAAGTGGCGAAGGTTATCTGATGGAACAGTTCTTGATTCTACCACAGTGTGGTTTTGCACTATGAACCCTGATCCTACACGACAGAAATGCACTGCCCCAGAGGAATCCTGGGATTTTAAGAGAAAGATAACCTATTTGCCAGGATTTTACAAGAAAAATTCTTTGCCTGGAAATGAGGAAAACGTATCATTTTTCACAAACATATTGAAAGATAATGTTACTATGATCAATTCAGAAACCAGGAAGGCTTTGTTATGGTTAGCAAAACTTTCTCCTACAAAACTTCTCGAGATGGAGTTTGTTGGTTTGACTCGCCCAGTTCTAGATACACGTGCAACTACAGGCAAGGGTGCCCATCCATATTACAAGATATTCCAAGCATTTGGCCTTGTGAGAAAGATTGAGAAAGGTATGACTCGCTGGTACTATCCCTCTATGCTTGATGATTTAGCTTTTGATTCAGCTGCACTTGGAGCTGCTCTTGAAAACCCACTGGATTCAACTAGATTTTATTTATCTACAGCCACCTTGATAGTGGTGCCTGCTAACTTAATTGATCACTGGACAACACAGATACAACGCCATGTGTCCTCGGATACCCTTAATGTCTTTGTGTGGGGAGACCACAAGAAGCCATCTGCTCACAACCTTGCTTGGGACTATGACATTGTCATAACCACATTCAGCAGACTAAGTGCAGAATGGGGTCCACAGAAGAGAAGTCCACTAAAGCAGATCCATTGGTTCAGGGTTATACTGGATGAAGGGCATACACTAGGTTCCAGCCTTGCCCTGACAAACAAGTTACAGATGGCTGTCGCTTTGGTTGCATCAAATAGGTGGATATTAACTGGTACACCTACACCAAACACACCAACTAGTCAGGTTGCTCATCTTCACCCCATGCTTAAGTTTCTTCATGATGAAACTTATGGTCAGAATTACCAGTCATGGGACTCTGGGATCCATAGGCCTTTTGAGGCGCAAATGGAAGAGGGGCGTGTTCGTCTTGTGCAGCTGCTTCAGAGAACAATGATCAGTGCAAGAAAAGCGGATCTGAAAAATATTCCTCCTTGCATAAAGAAGATAACCTTCCTAGACTTCAATGAGGGGCATGCAAAAAGTTACAATGAACTGGTGGTTACTATACGCCGAAATATACTGATGGCGGATTGGAATGACCCTTCTCATGTAGAATCCCTTCTTAACCCCAAGCAGTGGAAATTTCGTGCTGCTACTTTGAAGAATGTCCGTTTGTCTTGCTGTGTTGCCGGGCATATCAAAGTAGCTGAGGCAGGTCAGGATATACAGGAAACAATGGATGAATTGGTGCAACAGGGCCTTGATCCTTCTTCAGATGAATATCAGTTGATAAGATATTCTCTTTTAAACGGTGCCAGTTGTTTCAGGTACAGGAGCTTTTGTAATAAGATCATATTAATTATCAATCACAATATTTCCCTTATTCAAATGTTCGCATTGCTTTCAGGTGTAGCATTTGGTGTCGCTTGCCTGTGATCACACCATGTCGACATCTTTTGTGCCTTGACTGTGTAGCTCTTGATAGTGAAAAATGCACATTACCAGGTTGTGGCTATCATTATGAGATGCAGTCTCCTGAGACTCGTGCAAGGCCAGAAAATCCAAACCCAAAGTGGCCAGTGCCTAAGGATCTAATTGAATTGCAACCTTCGTATAAGCAGGTACGTGCTTGTGCTATCTTGTCCATTTTTATCCCCTTTGTGTGCTATTGAAAATAAATTTTCTGAAATTTTGCAATTTCCTTAGGATGATTGGGATCCCGATTGGCAATCAACATCTAGCAGCAAAGTTGCTTACATGATTGAGAAGCTAAGAAGTCTGCGAGAAGCACACATGAATCATGGGAATAACATAACCAACAGTGTTGGTCATTCTAATACACTATCTTATCAACCACAGGCAATGTTGGACAAAGTTATAATTTTTTCTCAGTTTCTAGAGCATATTCACGTGATTGAACAGCAGGTTTGTTTGAAATACTTATACCGCTGGTTTTAATAAATATGTGAAATATTAGTTGACCATTGGTCTCTTTTCTGTTCAGCTGACTATTGCTGGAATAATATATTCGGGAATGTATAGTCCAATGCCTCTAGCTAGTAAGGTATGTTTTATTATCTGTGGTGTTTAATCTGCAAAGTATACTCAAGCTTGGTGAATTATGTTGACTTAATGCTGTCAGTATTTGTAGAAGTGAACCAAACCCTTGTCTGTTCCTGTTTTCAGCTTTTTTGTTCACCAGATCTTATATTTCCCTATCTTTTTTTTTCAAAAAGCGCAGGAGAACTGCACCCTCATATATTAAAGAATACAAGGGTCAAAAAGGACCCAGATATAATGCACTCCATAATCCTTATGGAGGCTAGAAACAGGCATACACAAAACAATCCATAGGGACCAATACAAAACCACTCACACCAGAGCAACCCCTAGGGGTTAGTGTTAGAGTATCCGTTTAGGGTTTGGGTTTACCCCGTGTAATTACCCTCTTACCCCTGTGTAATGGGCCGGACCCAGCTAACGCAGTCTATTAATACAACACCCAACCCTGTGTTAGGGTTAAGGTTTCTCACATGGTATAGAGCTAGGTTTCAATTTCAGTTTTCTCTCCCCCCTCCCACCTCCCCTAGCCGTTGCCGACATCTCTTCTCCCTGCCGCCGTCGCATGTCCTCTGCCGCGCTCCCCTAGTCGCACCGAGCCGCGCCGCCGACCTGCTCTCTGCTTGCGAGTCGCGCCATCCGTCCACGCCGCCGGATCCCGTCGGTTCCCACCGGCCAACCTTCCCTGGCCAGATCCGGTCGCCCTCTCCATCCCCTGCCCGGACCTCAGCCGCTGGGAGCCGCCTGGTCGCGGGCCTTGTCCACCGCCACCATCACAGGCCCGCCTGACCCCAGCCTCCATATTCACTCCCCAGCCTCGCCACCGACCTCCTCGCGATGGACTCCTCCGCCGCCGCCATTGCCACCGGCGCTAGTCCGACCATCCTCGACCCCAATATGGCCAGCACCGTCACCATGGCCAGCGCAGACGCCGCGGCCCGCACCACCTCCGCACTTGGTCCCCTCGCGGCCAGCATGGATGCCGGCGCGACTAGCACGCGTGCTGCCGATCTCCTCCCTTCTGGGCTCGGCCTCCCGGGCTACCCGGCGTGCACGGATGCCCCTGCCACAGCCGTGTGAGCGGGCCCTATCTCGCTGGTGCACTTCTCTCGACAACCACCCCTGGCTTCCCCACCACGTGCCCGCTTGTCGTCGACGCCACCTGGGCTCCCCCGGCGCCCTCCGCTGACTCCGTGCTGGTCACCGCCATCGCCACCATCCAAGCCGCCGTGGCTGCCTCACAGGAGTGCGAGCGCGCTGCGTCCCTCGCCCTGGAGCAAGAGCGTGCCATGGGCGCCACCCTGACCACCCAGATGGCCGCTGCACAACGCCTCACTCTCGGCCATCCTTCGGTCGCCCATGAGGCGCCTCCGGTCACTCCTGAGCCCCCCTTGCCTCTGGACTCGACGTCGACCACATCGCCGCTCTCCACGCTCAGGCCGCCACGATGCATAACATTCGATCCCTCGTGTCCGTTGTGTTGGACCCGACGTCCTCCCACTACCCTCGTTGGCAGGATTAGGTCCTTCTCACGCTTCGGTGGTACGCTCTCACCAACCATGTCGTGACCATGTCCTCGGCGACCTCGTCGCCCCACCGTCTCCATCGTGGTACCTGATGGACAACGTGGTCCTCTCGTGGCTCCATGGCACCATCACCGTTGAGCTATAGGACATCATCCACGACTAGGCGGATACTGCTCGACAGGCGTGGCTCGCTCTCGAGGAACAGTTCCTCGGGAACCGGGAACCTCGGGCACTCCACCTCGCCGCCCAGTTTCACCAGTTCTCTTAGGAGGACCTCTCCGTGGGAGAATACTGCCGCCAAATGAAGGGCATGGCGGACTCTTCGCGACCTCGGCGAGCCCATCGTCGACCGTACCCTGGTGCTGAACCTTCTGCGTGACCTCAGCCCTCGCTATAGCCACCTGAAGGCTCTCATCAAGAGGACTGTACCCTTCCCCACCTTCTACGCCGTTCGCAACGAGCTTCTCCTCGTGGAGCTCACTATGGAGACTGAGGCCTCTGCTCCAGCGCCGCCCCTCTATAGTCCTCCTACCTGTGGTCAGGCACCGTCGGGGGGCCCGGCCCCTCGCCCTCCGTTGACTGGGGCTGCCACCCGTACTCCACCTGCTGCCCCTGCGGCCCCTCGTCCAACTTCCGACGTCGACGGAGGTCGTCGTCCCTGCAAGGGCGACCGCGGGAACGATGGTTCCACTCGAGGTGGTCCCTCCGACTGGGGTGGCGGCCAGGCATGGCTGTCATTCTACAACCCTTGGACCGGGACCATCGTCATGTGGCTGGACCAAGCTCCGAGTGCCTCCCACTACCCTGCATCGGCTCTCCTGATCGCGCCTCCCTACGGCGTGCCACCAACGACTCCGCCACCGCCCCAGCTCCCGCCATCGGGGACCACCACCTCGATGCCTTAGTTCCCGCTGGCTGGAGGATGGGACCCTGCCTCCCTCGCCGCTGCCTTCAGCACCATGGCGATGACCCCACCCTCCTCTGACTGGGCGGTCGACTCTGGTGCTTCCTACCACACCACTCCCACTGCAGGCATGCTCTCTCGGTACCATCCCATCCATTCCTCCCACCCCTCCTCGATCGTCGTTGGAAACAGTACCACTCTGCCAGTCATCTCAGTAGGTGCCTCAGTTCTCCCTGGGCCGTTCTATCTCAACGACGTTCTCGTAGCCCCTCATATCTCTCATAATCTTATTTCTGTTCGTCGGTTCACCATCGATAACTCTTGTTCCATTGAGTTTGACCCCTCTGGTTTTTCTATGAAGGATCTTGCCACCAAGACCCCTCTCGTCCGCTGTGACAGCTCGGGGCCCCTCTACACGCTCTAGCCTTCCTCCACCGGCGAGTCTCCATCACATAGGACACATAGGCGTGTTAGTATCCTATGTGTCCAGGAGACAAAATGGAAGGGGCAAAAAGCGAAGGAGGTGGGGAACACTGGTTTCAAACTTTGGTATTCAGGAACAGTGTCAAACAAAAATGGAGTAGGTATCTTGATTGATAAGACCCTCAAGGATGGAGTGGTGGACGTCAAAAGGCAGAGAGATAGGATTATCATAGTCAAACTAGTTTTGGGGATGTAGTCTTAAACATTATAAGTGCATATGCCCCTCAGGTTGGTCTCAGTGAGAGCGAGAAGAGGAAGTTCTGGGAAGACTTAGATGACATGGTTAGAGCAGTACCCACCAATGAGAAGCTTTTCGTAGGAGGAGATCTCAATGGTATGTAGGTTCAACAAATGCAGGTTATGAGCTAGCTCATGGAGGTTTCGGGTATGGTAGTAGGAATCAAGGAGAGGATATTTTGGACTTTGTTGTAGCCTACAACCTAGGGATAGCCAACACTTTCTTCAGAAAGAGAGATTCTCATTTGGTGACTTTTAGCAGTAGTGGCCATCATTCGAGCCAGATCGACTTCGTGCTCACAAGGAGAGAAGATAAACAAGCTTGTTTGGATTGTAAGGTGATACCTGGAAAGAGTGTTGTACCCTAACATAATCTTGTGGTGGCTGACTTCCGTTTTGGATCAGTACCCATAGGGATAAACAAGCCAAAATTGCGAGGACGAAGTGGTGGAAACTCAAAGGGGAGACATTCGAAGTTTTTAGGGAAAGGGTTTTTGTGGAGGACGTTTGGTCCGAAGAAGAAGATGCAAACATGTGGGTGAAGATGGCAACTTGTATTAGGAAGGTGGCGTCAAAGGTGTTTGGAGTGACCAAAGGGAGCAGCGGTGAATCTAAGGATACTTGGTGGTGGACCGAGGATGTTCAAAAGGCAATAAAGGAGAAGAAAAAATGTTACAGGAGCTTGTTCCATAACAGTAGCACGGTCAACATAGAGAGGTATAAGGTGGCCAAGAAGACTGCAAAGCGAGCTGTGAGTGAGGCAAAGGGTCGAGCCTATGATGATCTTTAGGCTGTCTGCAGCAGTCTACCCAAAGTTTACCCAAAAGCGTTGTTTTGCACTGTTCTGCACTGTAGAGTGTACTGTTCGCAGAGTGGAGTTTGAATATGGGTATGGGTATGGGTAAGCTGCTGGAGATAGCCTTACCGAAGACTAAGTACAAAGGAAGGGGAGAAGGATGTCTATAATATAGCTAGGATTCAGTGAAAGGAAGACGAGGGACCTCAACCAAGTTAAATGCATTAAGGATGAGATAGTTCAACTCTTGGTGAAAGGACAAGACATCAAACAAAGGTGACAGGGGTATTTTGACAATCTTTTCAATGGTGAGAATGAGACTATGGACACCCAATTGGATGACTCCTTTGATGATTTAAATAGATGCTTTGTACGTAGGATCCAAAAATCAGGGGTCAAAGAAGCTTTAAGGAGGATGAAAGGGGGCAAGGCGATGGGCCTGGATGGTATCCGAATAGAGGTGTGGAAATGTCTTGGGGATATTGCTATCGTTTGGCTAACCAAGTTGTTCAACTATATTTTTCGATCTAACAAGATGCCCGATGAGTGGAGAAGTACATTAGTACCAATCTTCAAGAACAAGGGAGATATTCAAAGTTGTACCAACTATCGAGGGATTAAGCTCATGAGCCACACTATGAAGCTATGAGAGAGTTATTGAGCGTCGCCTAAGAGGAATGACACATATCACCATGAATCAATTTGGATTCATGCCTGGAAGGTCAACCATGGAAGCAATTTTCTTAATAAGGTAGGTCATGGAGCGATATAAGGAGCAGAAGGACTTGCACATGGTTTTTATCGACTTGGAAAAGGCCTATGATAAAATACCTAAGAATCTCATGTGGTGGGCATTGGATAAGCATAAAGTCCCAACAAAATATGTTACGCTCATCAAGGACATGTATGACAAGGTTGTGACTAGCGCTCGAACAACTGATGGTGATACAAATGTTTTCCCGATTAACATAGGACTACATCAAGGTTTAACTTTGAGCCCTTATCTATTTGCCTTAGTGATAGATGAGGTCACGAGGGATATACAAGGAGATATCCCTTGGTATATGCTTTTCGCTGACGATGTAGTTCTAGTAGATGAAAGCCGAGGAGTAAATAGAAAGCTAGAGTTATGGCGTTAGACCCTAGAGTCAAAAGGATTTAGAATTAGCAGGACCAAAACTGAGTATATGAGATGTGACTTTGGTACTACAATTAGTGAGGATGGAGATGTAAGCTTGGGAGGCTAGGTAGTACCAAAGAAGGACACCTTCCTTTATTTGGGATCGATGCTACATAGAGATGGTGATATTGATGAAGATGTTAGCCATAGAATCGAGAAATTTGGCAAAACGGGTTACTCTACGTTGCCGCTCTACTAAATGGGCTGCTTCTCGAGTCAGTTGGAAAAGAGGGTCGCTCAAGCTGTGTCGTTCGTCGAAATAGGTCACGGATCCTTTGGCGGATCTGACAGGTGGGTCCATAGCCCTGTTGTACCGTTTATGTCCTTACGGTCTCACCGACGTTGTCTCTCCTCCATCTCCCGTCAGAATAGGTCACCTTTCCCCTTCCCTCTGTCACGGCGTCGCGGTGCCTCTCGTCTCCCTCAATCATGGTGGCTCCCAAGATCTATTGTCGCCGCTGGTTGATTTGGAAGTGTTGACGCTGCGGCACCACCAGTGTCCTGTTCTTCACCTCCAGGAACTCGCCGCGCGTATGTTTCTTCGGCAAGAAAACACCGGCACCATTGGCGATGACTTTAGGTACCCGTTAACAGTGGAACAATGTGAGTTTTGTTTGCTCTGTATTTTGGTCAGCATAGCATGTCCTTACATCTCGCTTAGACGATGTTACCATGCAGGTATTGATTAGATTGTGACATAGATTAGATTCCAAACACAATCTGCAGGTATCCATATGTGTAAACTCATATTTTTTATGTGGTACGATGCTTACTTATCTTGTGTTTGATAATTATGTCTATTTATTTGTGCTAACAGTAGAAATAGGTGGTGACAATTTCGTGCTCACATCATGAATGATAATATGATGATACCATGTCTATTGACTGGAGTAGCTTTATAATTGAGAATGCTGAAAATAAGGAAATGGGGAGACTGATGATATGTTTAGAATCTGTGATGAGGATGAGATGTATGTGTTCTTGGGATTTGGAGATGAGGATGAGGAGATGAATCGAACCCACTCGGAACCAAGTAACTTTGCATCTCATTTTTCATCGGAAAGTAATAGTTTTGATCCAAGTGATCTAGATGCTGCCATGCCAGTTGATGATGAAAATGCAGAAATGTTGAATATAGTGCATGATGTTGATCACCCTGATCTGAAGTTGGGTACTCTCTATCCGTCGATGAAAGAGTTTAGGCTAGTTGTGAGGCAGTATGCTATAAATGAGGAGTTTGAGCTTGGCATAACAAAATCAGATAGAAGTAGGTATAGAGTGTACTGCAAAGGGAATGATTGCACATGCTCCTGGAAACTGAATGGTTCTAGAAGACCGGATTCTAGTGTTATGGTACTAACCTTTCTTCTGTTTCTCTCTCCAACTATATAGTTGTGTTCATAAAAGTTGGTATTACTTACCTCTCTATTTTGTTTTGTAGGTTACCGTCCTAGTGAATGAGCATAAATGTGCTTCAAGCAGCCGGATAAGTTATGGGAATGCCAATCAAGCATGGGTAGCACAGAAGGCCTTGCCTTTACTAAGAAATGAGCCTTCACTTGGTGCTAAGGCTTTGCAAAAGAGGTTAAAAGACACTTACAACTGTAGGGTCAGTTATGATGTGACATGGAAAGGAATGCAAGAAGCTCTAAAAGAGATGTATGGCAATTGGGATGATAGTTTCAGTATGTTGTATAGGTGGAAGGAAGAAGTTTTGATAAAATCCCCTCATAGTGTGGTGGAGGCAGACACCCAAGTTGTACATGAAAAGGTCTACTTCCATAGATTTTTTGTGCACTATAGCCTTGCATAGAAGGGTTTCTTGCTACGTGTAGGCTCATGTACTCGGCTCATGTACCCGATTGCGTTTGGGTTCATGGATTCTGAGCATTGTTATTAAAATGTCGCTTAAACATCGTTTAAGCGTCGTTTAAGTGAGAAAACGCGATTAGGAGCTAGAACGTCCGAGCGTTTTAGGAAAGTGGCGTAGAACGTTCATTTTGGACGTTTAAACGTCGTTTAAGCGTCCTAATCGCGTTTTAGGACGTTTTGTGTGTTTTGAGGACGTTCTACCCGTCCGTGGGCCTTTCCTAGGCCTTTAGGTTTTTCTCTTGGTGACCACCGTGTGGAGGCAAACTGGCCGCCGCCCTCCTCTCCTCCAAGCTCAGCATCGCCGCCCTCCTCTTCGGCGCATGGAGCCGTGGAGGCACAGTCGGCCGCCGCCCGTCGCCCTCCTCTCCTCCACCCGATCATCTCCACTTGAGCAGCGGACCTGCGCCGCCGCCACCGGCCGCCCCACAGCAGACCTGCGCCGCCGCCCTCCTTTGACCAGCCATCCTCCACCTCCACTCCTGCAAGCTGCAGCAGCCTCCATCCTCTCCTCTGACCTCTGCGGCTCCCCCTCTCTCCGCATCAGCAAGACCAACAGTGGCCTGCAGTAGGGTTTAGGGTTGAACTTGTGTTGTTGAACTTGATCTGTTTCTTTTTATGCTATTTGGTTTGTGAACTCAAGTACTCAACTTATGTATGAACTTATTCTATATTTGAACTTCTATGTCAGGTCTGAAAAGACGTTTCAGCGTTCGTTTAAACGTTTAAATGTTAAAAAGGTGGTTCATAATGTTTTACCGCTTTAATAACCATGATTCTGAGAGCAAGGATAATTGGGTTTGTTTTTTTCGAAAACGCAGGAGAGCTGTGTATCATTATATTAAGAAGAAAAGGTGAGGTGAGAAGAAACCTTGTACAACTCCACACAAACCCACATACACTAGGCTAGAGGGAGGAGAAAAATTAACAACAAAAGACATCTAGACCCATGACCATGGAGACTCAAATTAAAGATTACCGACTGAATTACTGGAGCATAAGGATGCTAGATAAATCACTGGCTCCAGCCCTACACCAGAGACGAGACTCATCCTTGACCCAATTGATGACCATGCTGGGACTAGGCTGCACACCATTAAAAACACAACGGTTGCGGTGATTCCAGATGGCCCAAGCACCAATAATGATCAAAGAATTCAAGCCCTTGTGCAGCCCTTTGTTTGCTGGATTAGCATGAGCTACGACAACTCCTTCCCACCAATCCTCAAAGGAAGAGCACGCTAGGTTAGGAGCAAGGTGCTGCAACCCAACAGATTTCATAATCTGAAACCAGACTACTCGTGAAAAAACGCAGGAAACCAGCAAGTGGTTTATCGTCTCTTCCTCTTGATCACATAGAGTACAAAATTGAGGGTGAGGCAGTCCTCTCTTTGCTAGGCAGTCTGCTGTCCAGCAACGATCGTGGGCCACAAGCCACATGAAGAACTTGCATTTACTAGGAGCCCATGATTTCCAAATCCTTTCCCAAGGTTTAAAAGTTGTTGCTCCAAAAAAGAAACAGGTATATGCCGATTTGGCCGAATAGAAACCTGAGCTTGAAAGCCGCCAGCTATGCTTATGACACAGCTGCGAAGGGTCATAGGGAATATGGAGAAAGTAGCTATTTGCACTGATGCCGACAAGGGATTGATGACTGTTGTGGAACTAGTTTTCCCGCATGCTGATAAGAGAGAATGTTTTAGACATTTGATGCAAAATTTCATCAAACGATTCCATGGAAATAGTTACAGAGGAATATATCCTGCCGCGAGAGCATATAGACAAGTTGAATTTGATAGACATATTGGTCCCATTTTGCATTCTGATCCTGAAGTGATTACCTAGCTAAATAGGGATCACAAGTTCAAGTGGATGAGGAGTACTTTTGATCCAGATATAAAATGCGACTACATCAATTTAGCAGAGTGTTTCAACAACTCGGTCAAAGATCACAAAGACCTGCCAGTAGTTCAACTAGCAGACAAGATTAGAGAGCTTATTATGGTACTTTGGGAGAAAAGGAGGAGAATTGGTGCCAAACTATGTGGAAATATCTTGCCAGCTATAGTTCATCAATTGAATATAAGGTCTAGAGGACTTGGTCATTTAAAAGTTGTAAATGCTGGAAATGGTCATGCTGAGGTTTTTGATAACAATCCTAAACAAGAAACACATACTGTTGATCTAGGAGCGAAGGAGTGCTCTTGTCTGGAGTGGCAGCATACTGGGAAGCCTTGTGACCATGCCATAGTTGTCATTACTAGTTTTAGAAATGAAAGGATTGAAAACTATGTGCATGATTTTTATTCAGTACACAAGTTCAGAGAAGCATACTCTAGAGTCATCTATTCTATAAGGGATCGTTCACAATGGCCTCAAGTTGATATGGACTCGGTTGTAAAAGGACCTTTAGCAAAACGAGGTGTTTCCCGAAGTTCCTTAACCTCAAATGGCCTCAAGTGCTTCCCGAAGTTCCTTAACCTCAAATGCAGTCAACCCCTTACCCAAGGGTAGCTTCTCATTGCAAATACGATAGATATGCTTGGCATGATCCTGCATCAAGATGATTGCCTTGTCAGCGATTTCAGTGCTCTTCGACATCCCTGCATCCATAATACTAGTGCAAGTAAATAGGCATTTGAACTAAATGCAATCAGCGCTGTTGGTAGGCAAAATCAAGGTAGACAAGCAAATCCCCCTGAACCCTAAACTGAAGCTAAACATACTGCTTTTATGACAGTATTTCACAGCCGACCACCTTGATTTTGCTACCAAAAACCAGAGAAGCTAATCACAGGATTTCACAACCGGCACAAAGCACAAAGTGGCGAAACATCCAGGAAAATAAGTGCGGTGCACAATCCATCAGGTCCGAATGTGTACCTTAAACCCTAAATTACACGGGACACAAACATACTTAAATGAAATGCTTAACCTTGATGGCGAAGGAGTCATGGATGACTGACCTGCACAGGTGTCGGTGTTTCGAAACCCGGGGGGTCCCTGGACCGAGTGAATTGTTGCCGCGTTCCCCAGCCCAGATGGGTCGACGCGAGGCGGAACGCGAAGGGGGGAAAGGAAGCAGCCGGAGGGAGGTAGGCGTGAGAGAGTGGATCCCGCGGCCTTCGTGTTAGCCCCGCGCCTGAGTCGGGTGCGCTTGCAGTAGGGGGATACAAGCGTCCACGCTGGAGTGGGAGCGAGCGGCCTTGCGCGAGCGCCGTCCCGTCCTTCTCCGCGCGGGCCAACCCCCTGTAAGAGGGCCCTGGTCCTCCCTTTTATAGGCGTAAGGAGAGGATCCAGGTGTACAATGGGGAGTGTAGCAATGTGCTAACGTGTCTAGCGGTGGAGAGCTAGCGCCCTAAGTACATGCCATCGTGGCAGCCGGAGGGGTCTTGGCACCCAGTTCGCGTGGTGTCGTGGCCGTCGGAGGAGTGCTGGAGCCTGGCGGGAGGACAGCTGTTGGGGCTGTCGAGTCCTTGCTGACGTCCTCTTGCTTCCGTAAGGGGGCTGAGAGCCGCCGTCGTCACAGGGCATGCAGGGCGCCATCATTACTCGCATGGTGGAGCGAGCCAGATGGGACGCCGGTCTGGTTCCCCGTAGCCCGAGTCAGCTCGGGGTAGGGTAATGATGGCGCTTCCTGTTGACGTGGTCGGTCCGTGCCCCAGGCTGGGCGAGGTGGAGGCTCCTCCGAGGTCGAGGTCGAGGTCGAGCCCCCGGGTCGGGCGAGGCGGAGTTCGTCGTCTTCCGGGGCTGAGCCCGAGTCCGAGCCCTGGGTCGGGCGGAGCGGAGTTCGCCGTCTTCCGGGGCTGAGCCCGAGTCCGAGCCCTGGGTCGGGCGGAGCGGAGTTCGCCGTCTTCCGGGGCTGAGCCCGAGTCCGAGCCCTGGGTCGGGCGGAGCGGAGTTCGCCGTCTTCCGGGGCTGAGCCCGAGTCCGAGCCCTGGGGTCGGGCGAGGCGGAGTTTCCTATGACGCCCGAGGCCGGCCTTGGCTGCTGTCAGCCTCACTCTGTCGGGTGGCTCAGCAGTCGGAGCGGCGCAGGCGGCGCTGTCCTCTTGTCAGACCGGTCAGTAGAGCGGCGAAGTGACTGCGGTCACTTCGGCTCTGTCGACTGGAGGGCGTGCGTCAGGATAAAGGTGTCAGGCCACCTTTGCATTAAATGCCCCTGCGATTTGGTCAGTCGGCGTGGCGATGTGGCCAAGGTTGCTTCTCGGTGAAGACTGGGCCTCGGGCGAGCCGATAGTGTGCCCGTTGCTGGAGGGGGGTCCTCGGGCGAGACGTAGGTTCTCCGGGGTCGGCTTCCCTTGCCCGAGGCTAGGCTCGGGCGAGGCACGATCGTGTCCCTTGAATGGACCGATCCTTGACTTAATCGCACCCATCAGGCCTTTGCAGCTTTGTGCTGATGGGGGTTACCAGCTGAGATTTAGGGGTCTTGAGGGTACCCCTAATTATGGTCCCCGACAACAGGGGAGTGGGAGACGTCATCGTCTCCGTCGCCGGCAGCAAACGTTTGACGGAAGCGAGAGAGGGTCGCCCGGGTTATCGCCTACGCCGCGACAGAGGGAAGAGATGGAGAAGGGGAAAGGTGACCTAGTCTGACGGGAGATGGTGGAGAGACAGCGTCGGTGAGACAGTAAGGGCATAAACGGTACAATGGGGCTATGGGCCCACCTGTCAGTTCCGCCAAAGGATCTGTGACCTATTTCGACGAACGACACAGCTTGAGTGGCCCTCTTTTCCAACTGACTCGAGAAGCGGCCCATTTAGTAGAGAGCGGCAACGTAGAGTGATCCGTTTTGCCAAATTTCTCCCATAGAATCAAAGCGGGGTGGATGAAATGGCGTCAAGCATCGGGAGTCCTATGCGACAAGAGAGAGCCATAAAAGTTGAAAGGCAAGTTCTACAGGACGACGATTAGGCCTGCTATGTTATATGGGATTGAGTGTTGGCCTACTAAGAGACGACATATCCAACATCTAAGTGTCGCAGAGATCTATGTTGCGTTGGATATGTAGACACACAAGATTGGACCGAGTGAGAAACGATGACATACGCGATCGGCTAGGAGTAGCGCCAACTGAAGAAAAGCTTATTCAACACCGGTTGAGATGTTTGGGCATGTCCACCGGAGACCCCTAAAGGCACCGGTGCATAGAGGCATCATAAAACTGGGACAATAATGTGAAGAGAGGTACAGGTCGATCAAACTTGACATGGGAGGAGGCAATCAAAAGGGACTTGAAGGAATGGAATATCCCAATGGAGTTGTGTTTGGATAGAAGTGCTTGGAAAGACGATATCCACGTGCCCGAACCGTGATTACGCCTTTTTTAGTGCTCTCAAAAGCTTGTCCCCTCCTCTTTCTCTCTCTCTTTTTGGTGACATCTTGTTCGATTTCAACTCTAGCCTACCCCAACTTGCTTGGGACTAAAAGGCTATGTTGTTGTTGATGATGTAGTAGTAGGGGACATTTTGAAGGTCTCTGTCATGCTTGTCAGCTAGGCCGACATACTTGTCTCTCATTCACTATTTCTAGGGCTGAGCAGGCTTTTGATCTGGTTCATTGTGATCTGTGGACCTGAAGTCCGACACGTTCACCACCCTCACACTTCTTTGCCTGGGTATCCACCCAGTTTCGTCGCCCGGTCCATGCCCTGCAGTGTGATAATGGCCGCGAGTTCGACGACCACACCTCCCACTCTTTCTTTCTCACTCATGGCGTCCAGTTGCATCTCTCGTGCCCCTACACCTCTCCTAGAACGGCCGGGCTGAACACATGATCCACACCACTACCAATATGATCCGCTGGCACCGCCACACACCTCCTCAACCGCCTTCCCTCGAAGGCGGTGAGCCACCCTACTCCCCACTTCGCCCTGTACGACACAACCCCCTCTTACGACCACCTTCACGTGTTCGGCTGTGCCTGCTATCTCAACACTTCCCCCACTGCTCCCAATAAGCTATCTCCTCGCTCCATTCGCTGCCTCTTCCTTGGCTACTCCCTTGACCACAGGGGGTATCGACGTCTTGACCTCGTCTCACACCACATCCTCATCTCTCGTCACGTTGTTTTCGACGAAGATGTGTTTCTCCTTGGTGGCTCCTCCCCACCCACCGATATTGAGTCCCTCCTCGAGTTCGATCCGGTTCCCCCTCCACCCCGGTTGCTCCCGACCGCTCTTCCCTAGGCTTAGACGCCACTGCTCGCGCCTCTACTCGCACCATACGCGGCTCTAGTGCCTCTGCTCGTGCCTCTACCCTTGCCACGCGCGGCCTCGATGCCTCCGCTCGTGCCTCTTCACGTGCTACGCTTGGCCACGTCGACCACACATGCGGCACACGCGGCCCCGTCGACCACGCTTGCGCCATACGCGGCCCCATCGACGAGCGCGGTCCGCTTTGCCGACCCCTCCCTCATCTACCACCGCCGTGGGCACACCACTACCTTGGCTCCCACTGACCTGGGCCCGTCAACGAGCGCGGCTCGCTTCGACGATCCCGCCGTCATCTTATCACAACAGGCCATGCTCGTGGCTCCTGACGCCTCGACGGCCCGCACCGAGCCTCGTGTGTACCACACGGTCGCCATCCACCGTGACCCCGGACACGTCCACCCGATGGTGACTCGGTGCGGGCCGTCGGGGCATCAGGAGCCACGGGCATGGCCTGCTCGAGGCGGTGATAGACGACGACGGTGTAGGATCTAGGACACCGGCTAGAGGGGGGTGAATAGACGGTTTTGACTAGAATAAAAAACACTAGAGAAATTTAATCAATATGACAAGAGGTATAAAATCTCTAGTGACAACAAGTAAACAATCTATGAGAAACAACTATGGTGATTGAATACTCGAAGAACAATATGCAAAATACTAATCACTTGCACGGCAATAAGTAATGCAAGAAAAGAAAGACACCGGATTTTATCCCGTGGTATCGGTGATTTGTCGATCACCCCTAATCCACGTTGAGGTGGACTTCAAGCTCTCACTTGCTCCTCTTATCAAGACACAGCTTGATCTTTGAGCCAAGTGGACAAGAAATCACTCAATACCTCGTTTCCACTAATGTCACCTTTGCCGCTCCGGCGAGGTAGGCGCGAACCTCTTACAATCGACACCACGGCTCCTCCACAATCTTCTTGGAGAGCTCGACGGAGACAATACCCGAGCCGTCTAGAGGCGGCAACCTCCAAGAGTAACAAGCCGATGACGCTTGCTCGGTGTACCACCTAGTGCCTCAAGGATCACCAATGGATGCAAATGCACTAGAAACTCTCAATCTCTCACTAGAATGCAATCTCAAGCAAGAAGTGTGAGAGAATGAGTGGGAGGATCACAAATGAGCTCAATGTGTGCAAGGAATGGCCAAGAGAGCCCTCACACACGAGCTCCCCTTCTATTTATAGCACACCTCTCAAATCCAATCGTTATGTGCAAACAGCACACATTCTGCGCACACGCGGACGGTCCGCGCCATGAGGCCGGACGGTCCGCCGTACACATAACGACTATTTTTCCCGTTTGAAATCTGTCAGAGCTGTCAGAAAAGCGAGGTCCGGACAGTCCGCCAACCTTGGCCGGACCGTCCGAGACTTGGCAACTTGGAGCACCAGTGCTCTGATCATGAAGAGTTAACACACGCGGACTGTCTGCCCTACAAGGCCGGACGGTCCGCGACCTGGGAGTCAGTACTGTCTGGGCTTATCCTCCGGACAGTCCGTAGTAGAAACATCCAAAAACATACAATCCCTGCCCAAACCAATTTGGCACATGCGGACGACCCGCCAACTTTGGCCGGACGGTCCGCACAATAATACAGAGACTATGCCGAGAGCAGCCTTCTCTGGTCAGGACTGCGGACGGTCCGGCCCCAAGGCCCGGACGGTCCGCAGTACAAATGTATAGGACCAGTCCGAAGTAAACATACTTCGGACCCCACTGGAGGGATCGCGGACGGTCCGCTAATCCCAAGACTTAGCAAATTTTCAAACACGCTTTTGAAAAGATTTTTAACTCTTGAAATTGGAAGCGCTGTTAGTCCTCATGCAAATGCAACCACTAGATGCTCTATGAGACACTAAGTTTTACACAAACCAAAGTCATTGACCCCTCTTAGTAGTACGGCCATTAGCCTACTAATCCGATCAAATATCTTCTCTAAACTCCTGGAGACCGGCAAAAACAAAACCTATGTTATACCTTTGCCTTCACTTGATCCACAACCAATGCTTATAAATCTCCAAGATTTTCTGTTCTATGTGGTCCAACTCTGCATTCTTATTTCTCCAAGAACCGTTATTCCACAAACAGTTGCCATTAATTACCAAAACATCACTAAGGGGCCTAGATGATTCACAATCTCCCCCTTTTTGGTAATTGATGACAACACTACACATTATATCCAAGAGAAGTTTAGTTTTTCAAATCTCCTTCATACCTTAGGTATAAGAAGGATTTTAGAGATTAGTTTTATAAGACTTATCTTGATTTGAAGTTCCGTCCGAGAGATAGATAAATCCCAATAAAGCTCAGAATGTAGGAATAGCTCTGTTGGGGACTTGTTCTCAAATGCTTCGGTTTAAGAACAAGGCAACATAAAAAGTGTTAAACGTTAAGGCCCTTCGTCCTATCGAACATTACTCCCTATCGGGAATAATGAGTTCCGGACGAAGGTCAGAAGAAACATACCTTCGTAAATTCAGCAAGTAGTAACGAAGGACTCATAAAAAGCATGAAATGTAAATCGTGGAATCATTTCTATTTTATTAACACAAGGAATAGAAATGATTATGAATTACAAATGTACCTTCGGTCCTGAGAGAAGATAAAAAGTACAAGCGTGACGCAAATGTCAAGTCAGCGTGAACAGTACGGGAGTACTGTTCATCTATTTATAGACGCGGGACGCAGCCCACATGAAATTACATCCATGTCCATTACATTTGTTAATAGCCTACGGAAATCAGTCAAGGTCCACGCAGTCTTTTCATCTTTAAGTCGGTTCCCCCCCTCAGCAATTGCGCCGAAGCTCTCCTGCGCACAGCTTCGCCCGCGCTCGTCCTTCGTCTGGTTCAAGCTTCGTCCCGATCGTGCTTCATATTCATAGTTCTGAGCCCGAAAACACCTGCTCACATAATCCACTTGGAAAACATTGTCAAATCATGTTTTTGAGGACCTTCGGAGGACGAAGGCCCCCAACAGTAGCCCCTCGCAATATTAATTTGTTTGACAATAAATTCAGATTGCGATATGGACGAAGGCCTTAAGCCGAAGGTCCGAAAAAACACCTTCCCTTTGCTAGAATAGCAATATTCACTGACAAGCGGGGTCATTTAATTTTCAACGCCCTGGGCGTATAAATAAGAGCACACCGCCAACTCATTTGGTACGCATACTTGCCTTTTGCTTCGGCCCACTAAAATTTTTAGCGCTTGTTCATTAAGATTTGCTGCTCTTTTTGATTTCGAAGCTTCGGCCTCGGGAACAATTTTTAGCGTTCCCGAAGATGTCTGAAGGCAAGAAGACCCCTGCTGAGATGAAACTGAAGATCCCTGCTGATACGAAGCTGAGTCTCGAGGAGGAGAAGAATCTGGGGTTCTTGATAGCGATGGCAGAGACCAATACAGAGAAAATCACGAAGGAGATTCTCGAAGGTTTGTCCGAGGATACTGATGACAGCGACAGCTATGATGTGGAAAGTGGTGGGGAAGAGGCCGAAGATCGACCGTGGCGACCAAGTCACTCAGTTTTTGGGAAAACGACCATCAAGCAGAGTCATATTGATAATATGAGGGGGCGATATTTCCGAGACATATCTATCGTGAGAGCTGATGCCGGGGAAAAGACTTCTCCCACCCCCGAAGAGGATGAAGTTGTGATTTTCCGAAGCTTCCTCAGGGCTGGGCTTCGATTCCCCCTGAGCAATTTTGTTGTTGAGGTACTGAAAACATTCCAAGTCTACCTTCATCAACTCACTCCTGAAGCTATTATAAGAATGGGGATTTTTGTCTGGGCTGTAAGAAGCCAAGGTTTGGAACCAAACGCTAAAAGCTTCTGCAACATACACGAGTTATTATACGAGACGAAACCCTGGGGAAAGGAGCAATACCACAACAACTTCGGGTGCTACAGCTTCGGCGCTCGCTCTGGGTCAAGCTGCCCTGTGCCGACCTTTCGGAAGAGGTGGCCCGGAGCCTGGATGACTGAATGGTTTTATGTGAAGAATGATCTAACAGCTCAAGAGAATGTGAAGAGTATTATTATGCACCCAATCTGGCAACGCTTCGGCCTTCGAAGGCCGAAGGTCGAAATGGACGAAGCCGCCGAAGAATGCCAAAGAGCCTTCGGGGTAGTCTGCTCGTTTATTGGGACAAGGGACTTGGTCCAAGAACACATTGCCTTCAGGGTATGGCCACTTGCAGAAAAGTGGGAAATGCCGAAGGAAACCATCAAAGAGTCCGACGAAGGCGGACTAGTCAGATTAAAGTATACATTCAAATATGCAGATAAATTTATTGAACCTGATGATGACTGGCTGAAAAGCATTGAAACATTAAGTGATGAATTACTTGGGGCATATTCGAAGGCTGAAAATACTGCACTATCAGCAGCCTTCGGAGGCCGAAAAAAGAAGAGACTGAACCGAGTGTTTGATGCAGTCGGGTTCTTCTACCCTGATTATTGTTATCCCATCCGAAGGCAAAAAAGGAAAAACACAACCTCTGAAAAAGAAGAAGCTGGAACCGCTCCTATCGAGCCAGAACCAAAAGGAAAAAGGTTGAAGGTCCTCACACACCGACCACGCCATATTGAACTAGCTTCGGTGCCTGAGTTTACTGGAGAAACTTCTTCGGCTGCCGAAGCTGAACAGCCAACCTTGCTGCCAAAAATTGCAGAGATGGCCGAAGCACCATCGACAGAAAAAATGGAAGAAGCGAAAAATCTGACTAAGGAAAAAACATCAGAAATTTTGAGCCCTGTAGTAAATGTCGAAGCAGCAAAAATCCAAAAGGGTCCAATGGTGACCCCAAAAAGGAAGAGAATGGTAAATGTACTAGATGTCTTGGAGACAATTAAGTCTTCAAGCACAACTTCAAAAAAGAGTGCTGAAATTGCTGAAGCTTCCTCTGAAGCTCCGACGCAACAAACTGAAGCTGAAACTGGGCCTTCAGAGCCCTTCAAGGAACAAACTTTGGGAGCCGAAGCAATTAAAATACCAGAACCAATTTTAATTGAAGAGACTGACACTGCCATCCCCGAAGCGCCTGCCAGCATGTGTGATTACATCATACGACATGCTTCGGGAAAAAAACTATCTGAAGAAGAAACTTATGAAGCTAACCATTATGCAAAGGAACTAAAATATCCAAAGGGGGCAGTAATATTCAATGGGACAAATGAAGACGACTTTTTATACTGCCTGCCTGACAACAAAGAGCTCTCTGTCTGCCGAGAAATGGCCAGGAGTATTGGCTTCCCGAAGCTTGAATCTGGATTAAGCGCCATGACGAAAGAAGATCTCGCAGACAGTCTTGCGTACAACAGCCTGAAGGTACAGGAATTTAACGCTTGAAAAGAGAACCCCCTTATTTTTTACGCAACTCGTTCCTTTTTTCTTATATGAATTCTTCTTCGTATAGGGCCTGATCCTAAGCAACGCGCTAAGAGCGCAAAAGAGCGCCGAAGATGAAAGTTATGAAATTGCATTTAATAATTTACGCTCTGAAGTTATCAAACTGAGAAACGAAGCTTTGGAAAAAGATAAAATTCTGCTTACATTGGTAGATAAAGTGAAAAAAGACGAAGCTGCTTCAAGGGCCCAGAGCGAAGCTCAAAAACGCGAGATTAAAGAACTTCAGAAACAGCTGGCTAGAGCTAAAGAGGAGCGCGCGCTTGAGGAAACGAAACGAGAACTTAGTGATTTTATGGTCAGCAAATTGGAATCAAGAGTTAAGGAGCTTCGGTCATCTCAGGGGAAATGCTATGTTAAATCTATAGAATGTGTGAATAAAATTAAAGCCAGCTTTGCCAGCGTCGGCGCCTTTTCCAGCGAAGAAAATTTTTCTCGAGGCAATCCCGAAGATCCGTTGGAATGGATTAGGCACGAAGCAGAGGCCTTCGAAGAGATTCTGAACAGTCGCGGCGATATCTGCGCTTTTTCGGGCGCCAGAGGAGTTGCTTCTGTCTTAGAGAAGAAAGGCTGTGATCATGTAAAATTTCTAGCTCAGTCCGAAGCTGCCTTATCTTCCGAAGACATTAAGGACCCCTCAGCCGAAGCAAGCGTGGTTGGCGGCAAATTTTTTACAGATATCTGGAACGACGGCGGCCGAGAAATGGCGCAAGAGATCATCCAAAGAAGCGAAAAAGGCATACACGATGCTAGAAAAGTAGCAGAAGCTGCCGAAGGGAGTACGGAGCCTGAAAGACAATTAGGTACCAATTAGTCATTCTTGTTGCGTTGTAATTTTCATTTCAAACTCTGCACATAGTTTGCAATATTGATGAAGAAATGTTCTCTTCCCTCAGAAGCTGCTGGGTCAACTGTCGACCCCCACACAAAAGGAGATGAAGAAATCAAACAAATGGCCGAAGCTATCATGAACAAAGTTGTTGATCAACTTCTAAATGAAGTCGCCGAAGCAGTGTTAAGAGAAGACTAGATGCTATTAGAAGAAACATTTAAATTGTGATCTATGTAATATTTTGTACATTTGGATGTAATATACAAGTTTCTTTCTATTATTCGATTCTTTACGATGCATGAAACTGTACATACATACCATTTTTGAGCCTTCGGCGAAAAAACACCTTCCCTTCTTTTCATGCTTCGTGAAGAAAACACTCTTCGTTAAAATTATCCTGATAAGACACATCCATGCTTCGTAAAAGCATCCTCCGAAGCTATTTTCCGAAGATCATCATCATGTTCCCTCGTGACTTTGCACGATTTGCACTTTCTCAAATCATTCCTTCGAAGGTTAATACTGTGTGCCCTTCTTTTGCCGTATGCAACATGATGTATGATGCTTATGCTATGCGAAATGATGTGATGATGTTATGCTATGCATGTGACATTTGTTCCGAAGATACTCATAAAATATATTCATAAGCTCTGCATTCCCTTAGGAACGTCTTTGGAGCTTCTTCGTCTTTTACTTAGACGATCTCAGCGTTGACTTTTCGCTGCAAGCCTCCCTTAGGAGCTTCTTCGCCCTTTACTTAGGCGGTATCAGCGTTGACTTTTCGCTGTAAGCCTCCCTTAGGAGCTTCTTCGCCCTTTACTTAGGCGGTATCAGCGTTGACTTTTCGCTGTAGGCTCTGCATTCCTTTAGGAACGACTTCTGAGCAGAAAACTTACACTGCGCTCCCTTTGGAACGGCTTTTTGTGACTTCACAAACTTACTCTGCGTTCCTTAGAACGACTTTCTGTTATTCCGAAGGATTTTTAATTCGAAGGTCCTCCTTTGTAACGGAGAAAATTTTAAGCTTCAGCAACTTGGGCTTGTGGAGCAAATAGATTTTCTTCGTGGAAAACAACGAAATTATTACATGGAAACTATCAATGTTTTTTGCTTCACAGAAAATAAAACTGAATAGGAAAGACTGCTATCAAAGGTAGGATATGTGTCAATAAATGTGCTTCGACTCTGGCACAGTGCTGTTGACTGTGCGAGCTTCGGACTGCTCCCTGAAGTCCCTCTGATGTGGAGCGTATTGACTCCCTTCTGGCTGTTGACCTTGCTGCAATGGAGGTGGGGGCGGAAGCTGCTGCCAGGAAGCTTGAGGTTGACTTGCCGAAGCTACAGAAGCTGCAGGGTGGTTGTCTATGTATTGTGGGACATAAGGCGGATGATACGAAGCAGTATGCATGACCTGCTTCGGCTGAGCTTGTTGGGATGCTGCTTCGGCAATTTCCTTTTGCTTCTGGATTGTAATATGGCACGACCTAGTGGTATGGCCCTTGCCTTCTCCACAGAACAAGCAAAACAGCCTCCTTGGCTGATCTCCGAATCTTCCGCCGAAGCCCCTGGCGCCTCTGCCTCTTGGAGCTGGTGGCCGGAAGGAAGTTTGTTGTTGCCCCGAAGCCTGTGATGAGCATTGTGGTCTATTCTGACTCCCCTTATCGTCATTCTGAGTGTTGTGGATAGAACGGACATGTCTCGGGTAGTATCTTCCTCCGAAGCCCCTGGTCATTTCAGAAAATCTGAAGGCCTCCTCCCTTCTTTGACGAAAGTCATTGTCAGCACGAATGTACTCATCCATCTTTTGAAGCAATTTCTCCAGAGTCTGAGGAGGCTTTCTAGCAAAGTATTGAGCTGCAGGCCCAGGACGAAGTCCCTTGATCATGGCTTCGATAACAATTTCATTAGGCACCGTTGGTGCCTGTGCCCTCAATCGTAAAAACCTTCGGACATACGCCTGAAGGTACTCTTCGTGATCCTGGATACACTGGAACAGGGCTTGAGCTGTGACCGGCTTCGTCTGGAATCCTTGAAAGCTGGTCAGTAACATATCCTTCAGCTTCTGCCATGAAGTTATTGTTCCTGGCCGAAGGGAGGAATACCAGGTCTGAGCAACATTCCTGACGGCCATAACGAAAGACTTCGCCATGACTGCAGCATTGCCCCCGTACGAAGACACCGTTGCTTCATAGCTCATCAAGAATTGCTTCGGGTCGGAGTGACCATCAAACATGGGGAGCTGGGGTGGTTTATAGGATGGAGGCCAAGGTGTAGCCTGCAGCTCAGCAGACAGAGGAGAAGCATCATCAAAAACAAAATTTCCCTGATGGAAATTATCATACCAGTCATCTTCGTTGACGAAGCCCTCCTGATGAAGGTCTTTCTGATGAGGCCTTCTGTTCTGCTCATCGTGAGTAAGATGGCGGACTTCCTCAGAGGCTTCGTCTATCTGCCTTTGCAACTCAGCTAGGCGGGCCATCTTCTCCTTCTTCCTTTGTACTTGTTGGTGTAGCATTTCCATATCCCTGATTTCTTGGTCTAGCTCTTCTTCCTGAAGTGTCGGGCTGACAACCTTTCTCTTCTGGCTTCGGGCCTCCCGAAGAGAGACGGTCTCCTGGTTGTGGTCCAGCGGTTGCAGTGCTGAAGCCCCAGTCGCTGAAGCTTTCTTCGGCGCCATAGCTTCCGAAGGTGTTCAAAAAAGCTCGAAGTGGAAGTGAGTTCACCGGAGGTGGGCGCCAATGTTGGGGACTTGTTCTCAAATGCTTCGGTTTAAGAACAAGGCAACATAAAAAGTGTTAAACGTTAAGGCCCTTCGTCCTATCGAACATTACTCCCTATCGGGAATAATGAGTTCCGGACGAAGGTCAGAAGAAACATACCTTCGTAAATTCAGCAAGTAGTAACGAAGGACTCATAAAAAGCATGAAATGTAAATCGTGGAATCATTTCTATTTTATTAACACAAGGAATAGAAATGATTATGAATTACAAATGTACCTTCGGTCCTGAGAGAAGATAAAAAGTACAAGCGTGACGCAAATGTCAAGTCAGCGTGAACAGTACGGGAGTACTGTTCATCTATTTATAGACGCGGGACGCAGCCCACATGAAATTACATCCATGTCCATTACATTTGTTAATAGCCTACGGAAATCAGTCAAGGTCCACGCAGTCTTTTCATCTTTAAGTCGGTTCCCCCCCTCAGCAATTGCGCCGAAGCTCTCCTGCGCACAGCTTCGCCCGCGCTCGTCCTTCGTCTGGTTCAAGCTTCGTCCCGATCGTGCTTCATATTCATAGTTCTGAGCCCGAAAACACCTGCTCACATAATCCACTTGGAAAACATTGTCAAATCATGTTTTTGAGGACCTTCGGAGGACGAAGGCCCCCAACAAGCTCCCCCTATGTGTGTGCATGATATTTCTAGTTGAAGATACAACACACATAATTGATCGGAGTTTTGATGGAGATCTTCCTACAGTCATGGTTATCGAGGCATACAAGAAGTAATATGTAAAATAAGCGCATCAAATTTAATCACTCCTCGATCAACCATTCACAGAATAATTCGAACTAATTTAAACACAAGATTTAACACACATAGTTCAACCCATAGAATATTACAAATATTTGTCCACAAACATAAGACATAGTTCACCAAATGCATAAGACATAAAGTTCAAATAGTAACCAATACCAAGTGCATAAAACATAATACCAAGTGCATAAGACATAAAATAGTAAACATGCACATGCATAGTCTCAATGTCCACATGAGCGAGCTCCCCCTGAATATGACATTTTCAACTTCTCTTCTCTCCCCCTTTGGCATCAATTGCCACAAAGGAGGGGCCTCACTGACCACCAGGTGGAGGATACATGCTGTAATAATGAGTGTTGAAGGTGTCGAAGAGAGAGGAGAACTGCCTAAAGTCTTGCTGGAGCTGCTGCTGCCTCTGACTTATATCTTGAATGCTTTCATTTGTAGACAGATTGTGAAACTGACTAGACAAAGCCCTCATATTGTCCTAAAAAATCTGCTGCATGTTGTTCAGCCTGGTCATAATTGGATCAGTAACAGTGTCTTGGATGTGACTGCGAAACTCAGAAAGCTCAGAATTGATCGCATCCAAGTTATCATCAAAGCGAGATTGCATGGCATCCATGCGCTGGTCCATATGGGTCATCATGCCCTGGAAGCGGCCATCCATGTGGGTCTGGAGCCCTTGCTGCATGTTCTGAAAATAAGGGTCAAAATAGCCTGGATCAGGCTGCCAGTACTGCTGAAGCTGAGGAGGAGGAGGTGGAGGAGGAGGAGGCATCTGCTCTGCATCAGCTTCAGGAGCTTCTCCTACATCATCACCAGCGTCTTCCTCATCATCTGGGAAGGGAGTAAGAGGCCTGGTGAGAAATCCAATCTCATTTTTGAAGGGCCTAAAAGGTGTGTGAACTATCTCACAGTGCCCCTCAAATCTGGTCTTGGCTTTAATGAGAGCCATAATGTATGGAGCATAGGCTAAGTTCTAGTTCTTGTCTATTTTGAGGTCATTTAATTGTCTCATCATAAATAGCACAACATTCATTACCTCACCATCCATGACATGGTGGATAATGTTCCAGAACTTGTCTCTGATTTTGCTCTTATCTCCACTTTTGGGAAGAATTGTTACTCTAGCAATTTTGTTAATCACAGCAGGATGATGCCTCAGTCCTGCTGTCTCACCAAACCTCCTAGTAATTCCCAGCCTTGCTGGCTCATAGAATTGCACAAATTTTTCAAAGTTATCCTCAGTGTACAAATCAATCCTAGCTGAAATGGTATCATAATCCAAACTGTTTGCAGTGGCAAATTCAGCAAAGGTTGCAGAATATCTCTTGAAGCCAGTCATCTAAGTGATTGACTGTTCATCAATATCAATCTCAGCAGTGGCCAGAAACTGTTTTACAGCCATCTCACTGAAGTCGGTCCTCTGGCCCATAAAGTGATAGAGACCACATGCCTCAAATTTTGGAATCAACCCCTCCATGACTGATTGACCCAGCATAAAAGTTCAATCGATAACTTGATGTTTGTGAAAGTTTGTATCCATTAGTGTTCCCCAGAAAACATCAAACTGAAGCTGAGTATGAAAATATTGAATGTTGGTGTCTGAGGGCAGATCATACTGATTAACTGTCCTCCTTGAGCAGTACTCAGCCATAGAGAATCTCCTCTTTGGATAAGTCCATCCGGTGATATCAATTGGATAGTCGGGATGTGCGTGTGGAACATCTTCTGTGTCCATAGAAACGCTACCCCCAGCTGAAGATTGGGCCTCTGAGTCTGTGGTTGGATTATAGTCTGCATCATCAGCACGAGGGCGCTTTGATTTGAAACGACCGACAAGCAAGTTGATGCAACTCGACAGATTTTATAATCTGAAACCAAACTTCCCGTGAGAAAACGCAGGAGACTAACAAATGGTCCTCCTCCTGATCACAGCAGATAGAACCCAACTGCTGCTGCACCTCTATCAAAAAAGGCCATGACACATAGTCAAAAGCTTTTGTGATGTCTAACTTGAAAAGATCGCTCATTATATTTTTACTCCTACCACTGCTTCCTATACTAACCTCTAAATTCCCGATCTCTTACCACTCTAGTATCTCAATCGCCTCCTAGTTCCCACTGTTCACTCCTTTACATGTTACAAAACTAGCTTTTAATTGGCAAAATTACAAGTAAACTCTCCTTGGCAAATATCTGAAACATATTTTATGGTTTATCCGGATGTTGCTGCAATTCTATGCAAACATATTTTATGGTTTATCTGGATGTTGCTGCAATTCTATGCAGAGAAGTGCACTTATGAAGTTTCAAGAGGACCCAACGTGTATGGCTTTAGTCATGGATGGGACTGCTGCTCTGGGGCTTGATTTGAGTTTTGTGACTCGTGTTTTTCTCATGGAACCAATATGGGATAGGAGGTAATATAATTATTCGGATACTTCTTCAAAATAACTAAATTGCATCTCCTTCAATTCCACTATGTTAACCAGTCATTATGGTTCCATGGGGTAAATAGATTTCTTTGGGACTTAATATAATGTATAAACTGTGAATTTATTGGCCAATGTTGTGCCCTTGTTTTGTTGCCTTACATCTGTCTCAGATTTAGTGTTCTGGATTCATATTGGCAGTTGGTAGTCAACACTTCTAACAAGAATATTTGTTATTACTGTCATTATCATGTATCATCTGTGACTGACGCTCGCACTTTGTTTGTTACGATCAGTATGGAGGAACAGGTTATTAGTCGGGCACATCGAATGGGGGCTACGCGTCCAATACATGTAGAAACTTTGGCTATGCGTGGTACCGTTGAAGAGCAAATGCTTAAGCTTTTGCAGGTTTGTGTGCATGACATGTTCATGGCATTTTGATGTCAGATCTTAAATGCGTTTGAGTGTTTTGCTTGTCTGCAGGATTCTAACGCCTGCAGAAAAATAGTGGATAAAGGAACAGGCAGCATTGACAATGAAGGAGGGCGGTCCCATCGGAGCCTCCATGATTTTGCTGAAAGCAGCTATCTGGCGCAACTCAGCTCTGTGTAGACAGGATCTAAAGCAACAATTCACATTGGTTGTTGGTAGCACTAACTGGATTCGTGATTTTCGTTCCTTCTGATCATTCCTTTGCAATAGTGATAATATTTGCTTCGAAGCCAGTTGTTGTTCTCGATTCCAAACCAGTGTTGATCGGGGTTCTTTTGTGTAAATAACTGCGTTCCTTTTGTTAAACGCGGTATTCCCAGTTGAAGAAGCCTTATACTGGGCAATATCAGGATTCTACCGTAGATTTGTGCTTAAATTCTGCTCACGGACAGAATTTAAACTTTTGTCGAACTTATGATCGATGTAGCCCTAAACATGCTGTTTATTACTAATAACCTTATGAACTTTGAACAGTTTAAGTTGAAGCTAACGTTTATACTCCCTCTGTTATAAATTACCATTCGTTGTCCTCCCTCTATTCTAAATTACTCTTCGTTGTCCAAATTATAAGCCGTTTAGACTTTATTTAGACTCAATAGTTTTTATTATGCATTTATACATAGATGTATACTATCTACATATCTGTTATGTATAGATATAAAATAAAAAGTATGTTTTAAAACCAAAAATGTCTTGCAATTTGGTAGGGTTCACCTCCATTTTGTTCATTAAGGCCATCCACATTCAGTGATAGATTTCATATTTGTGTTTCCGAGTGGCCACATAATCAAGAAAGAAATAAAATCTTGGTTGAAACTAGGTCCGGGCAAAAAACCCAAACCCCGAACCTGGAATACTCGAACCCGAAGTACCCGAGTTTCGTTCGGGAATTTTGGGTAGCAACTTGTAAAACCCGAACTTAATTTCGGTAATTCGGGTATCATATTCGGGTACTTGAAATATCCAAACTTTCATATGTCACTCATGTCATTGTTAATTATTAATTTGTGCATCTATTATTATGTGTAAGTGTCCATGACTTGTGATTGTAGATTGCATGTGTTTTTTATGTCCATGTATATTATTATTCAAGTTGTGTTTTATATTAATTTAATAACGTGCATGTGTTTTTTATTAAGCTTACACAACAGTTCAGATAGTTTGGCCCATACCCGAAATTCCGGGTACCCGAATGTTTGGGTATTGTAGAACCCGTTGTAGTTTCGGGTAACGATTCTTAGAACCCGAAATTTCAATTACCTGAATTACTCAACCCGAAATTTTCGGGTAATCCAAATACCCACCCCTAGTTGAAACAGTCTCTCACAGTGAAGAGTTTCATTCAACATGGTTTCATAGGTAACATGAAAAAACAAAAACAATATGTCTAAGTAGTAGTGTAGGTATGGTTTGATCCCTATAAAACTTATTCCATCTCTTTCTTCATTAATTGCTTGTCATATCATCTAAATTGCTGGCATTGCACGCCATTTAATGAGAATAAAATATGTCGTGGTTTTGGAAACTGGGGACAATAAGATTTGTGTTTGGCAGAGATGCTAGCATGGACTCACTCTGAATGGTGAGTTGCTGGGACTCGGACAAGGGTTTGAGGCAGTAGGTTTATACTGGTTCAGGCTTTCGTCCTAGTCCAGTGTAGTGCTGATCGTAGTATTGCTGAAGGCGTGCTACAACTGGTGTGCTCTCATCTAGATGAAAGGGGTCCTACCCTTTTATAGCACAAGGCAGAACCTTACACCAGGGACTTGTATTCTGCTAGGCAGAGCAAGGTTCGTTGTTCCTGGATGGCATAGTTCTTCTGACGTCGTGCGTAGTTGTACTCCCATCATGGTGTATTGTCCTGTTCGCTCATCATACGGATACCTTTAGTGATTCTCTCGCTGACATCTTCATAGTAATGTGTGAGGGCCCCAGTTGTCAGTCATATGGTGCAGTCATGCGTCGTGCGGTCTCGCCTGTCGTCACGAGCCCACGTCACTCACCGGCGTGCGTAGGCGTACACCTGGTATGGTGTATCAGCTGCATACTATCCGGTATTTGGGTAACTGTAGAAGCTCTGGTTTTGAGGTCCTCTATGAATAGCGTCGACCGACCCCTCGGGACAGTGGGGGTGCACCCGGGGTCGTACTTGAGGAGGTGCGATCATGTTGATAATGACCCCTCAGCGCGCCCTCAGTCTGTCGTTCGTATGTCTGGCCGCGGCCTAGGGGACGCGTCTTGTCTTAGTCATCGTGGACTTCTAGCACTGGACTTGGGTCTCCATCTCGCGGACTTGCTCGGTGGGGACCTTGGTCGGTCGCTTCGCCTCGCAGACTTGCTCGGCAGGGACTTTGGTCGACCGCTCCGTCTCGTAGACTTGCTCGACGGGGACTTGGTCGTTCGCTACGCCTGGCGGACTTGCTCGAAAGGGACCTTGGTCGGTCGCTTCGTCTCACAGACTTGCTCGACGAGGACTTGGTCGATCGCTCTGCCTCACGGTCTTCCTCGGTGGGGACTTAGTCGAAATCTGCTAGATGTAGTCCCCGTTCCCCCAAGCAATTTGTGCGAACTACTTGGCGTTTATTCAACATTTGTGAAGTTTAGGGCAGGACCCTGCCTGCAATGGGCGTCATGCACTGAGCATGAGTCCATGTTTGCTCGGCTATCACCGATGGTCGAATTCTCGAGGGCACGCGATTCCATCTGTTAGATATAGCTCCCGAGCCCATGAGCAATTCATGTGAATTGCTTTGGGGTTTATTCGGCACATGTATAGTTTAGGGTCGGACCCTGCCTGCAATGGTCATCAGCACTGAGCGTGAGTCCAGTTTGCTCGGCTACCACCGATGGTCAAAATCTCGAGTGAGTGCGAGCGCATCTGCTAGATGTAGCCCCCGAGTAATTCATGTGAATTGCTTGGGGGTTTATTCGACATTTGTGTAGTTTAGGGCTGGACCCTGTCTGCAATGGTCGTTACGCACTGAGCATGAGTCCATGGCGCACTGGAGCCAGGCACAGTCCTTGGGTGGTGATCCTTTGGGTCGATCGTCCCCTGAGCATTTGATCCTTTATCGTCACTCTTCTCCCCTTGGAAGCCCTTATGAGATTCTTTTCAAGGAGAGGGCCGCCTTCCAACAACCTAGTCGGCACAAGGAAAGTGGTCATCGAGCTTCAAACATGTTGTCCAAGTGAGATTCGATCACCCTTTGGCAGGGTTTGGTTTCGGCGAGTGGTCCCACTGGAGGGCTCGACCCACTGGGGGCATCTCATTCAGTCCTTCATTATTCGATCCTGTCTCAACCCTTTGGTCGGCCTGCTCGACCCCTTGGTCTGTGGGCACCCCGTCAGCTGGGTTTCTGAAGGACAATGTGAGGTTCAACTTTAGACGTGGATGCGAGCAAATGATGTATGGGTCGGTCACCTAGCTTGTGGCTCACTGGGAACTTGCCCGGTCCACCCCTCACTCTCCGTAAGAAGTTAAGTGAGTTCGGGTTTTTACCTGGTCGGCATGGGATAATTACTTTGTGGGTGCGGAAAAGAGGGCACCCATCTTGACGTCGCTTGGCGTGGGTTGCTTGATGGGACACAAAATAACCCACTGGCTGTGTCATACGCTAATGGCATGATGGGGTGGTTAACCGCTTTGCTTGTTTTCGTTGCGTCCACTATGGCGCCCCACTCTAGTGCTCTGCCTCGAGCGGTGTAAAGGCTACAAAAAACATTGCCTTCTCTGCTCGAGGCCCGAGGTGGCTCTTTGGTCGATGCGGTGGATCCCCCGTGCCGTTGGTGGAGGGCCCACTTGAAAGTCGTCTAGAGGGGGGTCAATAGGTGAAACCTGTAAATTATAAACTTTGAACATGAACTTCACCCGGGGTTAGGATTAGAAAACAAATTATAATGGATACTGAGTGTGGAAGAGAGTTCTTCTTGCTATGAGTTGCTCAATTAATGCGAATGACTTTAGGAGCTAACTCAAAAGATTGTTAGCAAGAGAACTTATAGAGAGGGGAGAGGAATAATCAAATCGTAAGGTGAAGATCAACACAAATGAACACAACGATTTGTTTCCCAAGGTTCGGTTCCAATGAACCTACTCCTCGTTGAGGAGGCCATGAAGGCCGGGTCTTTTTCAACCCTTTCCCTCTCTCAATCGATCACTTAGACCGGTTGAGTGCTTCTTCTTTATCTCAAGGATCACTAAGACCCCGCAAGGACCACCACACACTTAGGTGTCTCTTGCTAGCTTTACAAGTCACTAGAGAGTTTAGAAGGAGGTGAAGAAAGCACGATTAAGAAAAACAAGCAACAAGAGCAACAAATGAAACACGGATCACACTCTCTCAAGTCACTAAACACTAATGGTCACTTGTCTTAATTGTGGGAAATGGAGAGATTGGAAGCTTTGAATGCTCTTGTATTGAATGTGTATGAGTTGAGTGCTTGGATGTGTTGAATGAAGGTGGTTGGGGTTGTATTTATAGCCACCAATCACTTCCTAGTCGTTGCCTCCTTCCTGCCAACCGCGGACGGCCCACGCCCCTGGTCTGGACGGTCCACCCCTGCACATCAATAGCTGAAATCGCAACGGTCAGCAATAATGGCTGTATCAACAACTATAGTGCATTTAATGCGTCATCAGATATCAGATAAAGCAGTCGTGGACGGTTTGGTCGTACACCCTGGACGGTCCGTGAGGACGCTAAAAATGAATTTTATCGAACCTGTCACCTTCCGGTTTTTCTGGTTTTCCAACGATCGGACGGTCCGCACCTGAGGCCAGACAGTCCGCGCTCGGTCCCGAACAATGCTCGCTTCTCCTTCGGATAGTCTTTAGTGTTAACTCATGTTTTTGCAGTGTTCCTGTTCGAGGCTCACCCTGGTGTCGCGGACGGTCCGTCGCAAGGGCCTGGACAGTCCGCGTGTAGGTGAATTTCCAAAAAGCTTCTCCTGTCCGTAATAATCTACGGTATTCCAGACAGTCGACTTAGAATAGATAAATATGAACTTTATGCGCCTAAGAAATGATCAACTAGGCAAACTAATTAGTCCATAAGATTTGTGATGGTCGTCAAGCACCAAAATTGATTTATAGAAAAAGGTTGAGGCCATTTCCTTTTCAATCTCCCACTTTTTGGTGATTGATGCCAACACAAACCAAAGCAAATACAAAGTATAGAAATGTAGCTAGTTTGCATTTTGACATATGTGCATAAGTTACTTTGAAATGAATGCAGTTCTAAGTATATATGATTGTTTTGATATAGTTTAAATTTTGGACCACATTTTCACCACTGGGTTTGTTTTTGCTAATCTTTTGGAGAAGTCTTTTCAAATTCTTTTGCAATTAGACAATGGTATAAGAATATAAGTTCCAAAGGCATTTTTAAGTTTTGAAAGATTCTTCCCCTTTTTCAAATGCTTTTCCTTTGACTAAATAAAAGCTCCCCCTAAAAAAGTTCTCCTCTTAGTTGTCAAAAGGGTTTTTGCAAATGATTCTAATTTGGAAATAAGTTTTCAGAAAATAGGGTGGTGGTGCGGTCCTTTTGCTTTGGCCTATTAATTTCTCCCCTTTGGCATTAAGCACCAAAAACAAAGAAATCTAGAGGCCTTTAACAAGATATGAATGTAAATACATGAGTAGGGCAAAGGGTATACGTTAATAACAAAGTTGTAGTGGAAGCCTTGCCTTTGCCTACAACTCCATTTCCTTTTCAATCTAAGACTAAGTATAGAAATATTGTTGGAAGCACATTAGTCTTAGCTTTGGCACAAGAAGAATAAGAAATATGCATTTGTACCAAATGAAAGAGATATGCCATGATCAAAGGCATGAAATGAGCAATGTGTGCAAGATTTCAATCAAAGTTCTGAGAATCTAAGACATTTAGTTCATTCCTAAGCTTGCTAAAATTCTTTTTATCTAGGGGCTTGGTGAAGATATAGGCTAATTGGTTGTGGGTGCTAACATAAGCAATTGTAATATCTCCCCTTTATTGGTGATCTCTCAGGAAGTGATACCAGATGTCTGTGTTTTTGCGGCTGTGTTCAACAAAATTGTCTACCATGCGGATTGCACTCTCATTGTCACATAGGAGAGCAACTTTGCTCAATTTGAAGCCATAGTCCCTAAGAGTTTGCCTCATCTAAAGTAATTGTGCACAACAATGCCCTGCAGTAATATACTCAGCTTTGGCGGTGGATAGAGCTACTGAATTTTGTTTCTTTGAAGCCCAAGACACCAAGGATCTTCCCAGAAACTGACAAGTCCCTGATGTACTCTTTCTATCAATCTTACATCCGGCATAATCAGCGTCAGAATACCCGATTAGACCAAAGGTAGATCCCTTAGGGTACCATAGCCCAAACTTAGGAGTATAAACTAAATATCTCATGATTCTTTTCACGGCCCTTAGGTGGATTTCCTTAGGGTCGGCTTGGAATCGAGCACACATGCATACTAAAAGCATAATATTCGGTCATGAAGCACATAAATATAGTAAAGATCCTATCATCGACCGGTATACCTTTTGATCTATAGATTTACCTCATGTGTCGAGGTCGAGATGCCCATTTGTTCCCATAGGAGTCTTGATGGGTTTGGCATTCTTCATTCCAAATTTCTTGAGAATATCTTGAATGTACTTTGTTTGGCTAATGAAAGTGCCCTCTTGGAGTTGTTTGATTTAAAATCCAAGGAAATACTTCAACTCTCCCATCATGGACATCTCAAATTTCTGTATCATAATTCTACTAAACTCTTCACAAGATGACTTGTTAATAGATCCAAAGATAATATCATCAACATAAATTTGCTATATAAACAAGTCTTTGTCAATTGTTTTAGTGAAGAGAGTAGGGTCAGCTTTTTTGACTTTAAAACCATTAGTGATAAGGAAGTCTCTCAGGCATTCATATCATGCTCTTATGGCTTGTTTGAGCCCATAAAGCGCCTTTGAGAGCTTATAGACATGTGAAGGATACTCACTATCTTCAAAGCCAGGAGGTTGCTCAACATACACCTCTTCCTTGATAGGACCATTGAGGAAAGCACTTTTCACATCCATTTGATACAATTTAAAGCCATGGTAAGTAGCATAGACAAGTAATATTCGAATTGACTCAAGCCTAGCTACGGGTGCATAGGTTTCATCGAAATCCAAACCTTCGACTTGTGAATATCCTTTTGCAACAAGTCGGGCTTTGTTCCTAGTCACCACACCATGCTCATCTTATTTGTTGCGGAAGACCCACTTGGTACCTACAACATTTTGGTTAGGATGTGGAACTAAATGCCATACCTCATTCCTCGTGAAGTTGTTGAGCTCCTCTTGCATTGCCACCACCCAGTCTGGATCTCTAAGTGCATCCTCTATCCTGTATGACTCAATAGAAGATACAAAAGAGTAATGTTCACAAAAATGAGCAACTCGAGATCGAGTGGTTACTTCCTTTTGAATGTCACCAAGTATGGAGTTGACGGGGTGATCTCGTTGGATTGCTTGGTGGACTCTTGGGTGAGGTGGTCTTTGATCTTGAATCTCTTGTTCATCCTCCTTTTCTTGATCAACTTCATCTCCCCTTGATCGATGCCTACTTCTTGAGGAGGCTCATTGTCTTGAACTTGATCTTCTTCTTCTTGAGCTAGTTCTTCATTTTGAGTTGGTGGAGATGCTTGTATGGAGGATGATGGTTGATCTTGTGCTTGTGAAGGCTCTTCAGGTTCTTGTGGACACACATCTCTAATGGACATGTTCCTTAGCGCGATGCACGGATCCTCTTCATCATCTAACTCATCAAGATTAACTTGCTCTACTTGAGAGCCATTAGTATCATCAAACACAATGTCACAAGAAACTTCAACTAATCCAGTGGACTTGTTGAAGACTCTATATGCCCTTGTGTTTGAGTCATAACCAAGTAAAAAACTTCTACTGCTTTAGGAGCAAATTTTGAATTTCTACCTCTCTGAACAAGAATAAAGCACTTGCTCCCAAAAACTCTAAAATAAGAAACATTAGGCTTTTTACAGGTTAGGAGTTCATATGATGTTTTCTTGAGGATTCGGTGAAGGTAGAGTCGGTTGATGGAGTAGCAAGCGATGTTAATCGCCTCCGCCCAAAATCGATCTGATATCTTGTATTTCTCAAGCATGGTCCTTACCATATCCAAAAGAGTTCTATTCTTTCTCTCCACAACACCGTTTTGTTGAGGTGTGTAGGTAGAAGAGAACTCATGCTTGATGCCCTCCTCCTCAAGAAATCCTTCAATTTGAGAGTTCTTGAACTCTGTTCCATTGTCGCTTCTAATCTTCTTGATTCTCAATCCGAACTCATTTTGAGCCTGTCTCAAGAATTTCTTTAATGTTTCTTGGGTTTGTGATTTTTCCTACAAAAAGAACACCCAAGTGAAGTGAGAATAATCATCAATAATTACAAGACAATACTTACTCTCGTCGATGCTTATGTAAGCAATTGGGCCAAATACATCCATGTGGAGTAGCTCAAGCGGCCTCTCGGTCGTCATGATGTTCTTGTGTGGATGATGAGTTCCAACCTGCTTCCCTGCTTGACATGCACTACAAATTATGTCTTTCTCAAAATGAACATTGGTTAGTTCTAAAATGTGTTCCCCCTTTAGAAGCTTGTGAAGATTCTTCATTCCAACATGAGCAAGTCGGCGATGCCAAAGCCAACCCATATTAGTCTTAGTAATAAGGCAAGTGTCTAGTTCAGCATTATTATTAGTGAAATCAACTAAATATACACTAGTACACAGAAGCTCTATAGTGGCGGTCCTAGAGCTATTTGCACTGGCGTTTTCAGTGTCGCCAGTGCTAGGAGCCAGTAGAAATCGGCCTTTTTCACTAGCGATTGTTTGCCAACCGCTAGTGGAAATATCATTAGCACTGGCGGACTGCTTAAGAAAAGCGCCTGTGGCAACATGATTATCACTGGCGGTTTTCTTTAGCAGTCCGCCAGTGGAAATAACATTATCACTGGCGGTTTGCTTAAGAAACCGCCTATGGAAACATGATTTTCACTGGCGGGCTGCTAAAGAAACCGCCCGTGGAAACATGATTATCACTGGCGGTTTTCTTTAGCAGCCGCCAGTGAAAATAACATTAGCATTGATGGTTTTCTTTAGCAGCCCGCCAGTGGAAATAACATTAGCAATGGCGGGCTTCTTAAGAAACCGCCTGTGGAAACATGTTTTTCACTGGCGGTTTTCTTTAGCAGCTCGCCAGTGGAAATAACATTAGCACTGGTGGTCTGCTTACCATTTCTCGTCAGTATCTGTTTACAATATATTCTTCTTGTCGGCGTTCTGAGACCGGGGGGTCCTCGAGCCGACGAGTGAGAGTGCCGCGTGCCCCAGCCCAGATGGGTCGAGCGCGTGGAGCGAGCGCAAAGGGGGGAACAGAGAGAGAGAGTCGGTGGCCGGAGCCGGGTCGTGAGGGAGTCGGAGAAATTCCCGCGGCCTTCGTGTTCGTCCCGCGCCCAGGTCGGGTGCGCTTGCAGTAGGGGGTTACAAGCGTCCGCACGAGGTGAAGGGAGAGAGCCGCCCCGAGAGAGCGCCTGCCCCTGCCTTTCGTCCCCGTGAGGCCAACCTTCTCTAAGAAGGCCCTGGCCCTTCCTTTTATAGTCGTAAGGAGAGGGTCCAGGTGTACAAGATGGGGGTGTAGCAAGGTGCTACGTGTCTAGCGAGGGAGAGCTAGCGCCCTATGTACATGCCCAGGTGGCAGCCGGAGAGATCGTGGCACCCTGTTGGTGTGGCGTCGTGGCTGTTGGAGGAGTAACGGAGCCGGACGGGAGGACAGCTGTCGAGGTGGCTGGGTCCTTGCTGACGTTCTCCTGCTTTCGTAAGGGAGCTGGGAGCCGCCGTCGTCATGATCTAGCGGGGCGCCATCATGGCCTATCTGGCATAGCTGGCCAGATGGGACGCCGGTCTTGTTCTCTGCGACCCAAGTCGGCTCAGGGCAGGGTGATGATGACGCTTCCTGTTGACGTGGCGGTCTCGTATCCTAGGTCGGGCGTCGTGGAGGCTCCTCCGAGGCCGAGGCCGAGTCCGTCCTGCAAGACAGAGACAGAGTCCGAGCCCTGGGTCGGGCGAGGCGGAGATTATTCGGCAGAGGCCGAGGCGGAGTCCGAGCCCTGGGTCGGGCGAGGCGGAGGTCGCCGTCTTCCGGGGCCTTAGCCCGAGTCCGAGCCCTGGGTCGGGCGGAGCGGAGTTTGCCGTCTTCCGAGGCCTTAGCCTGAGTCCGAGCCCTGGGTCGGGCGGAGCGGAGTTCGCCGTCTTCCGGGGCCTTAGCCCGAGTCCGAGCCCTGGGGTCGGGCGGAGCGGAGTTCGCCGTCTTCCGGGGCCTTAGCCCGAGTCCGAGCCCTGGGTCGGGCGGAGTCTCCTATGGCACCACTGGCGAAGTCTGGTCGCCCGTCGGTCTTACCTTTTGCGTTAAACGCCCTGGTGACTCGGTCGGTTGGTGCGGTGATTTAGTCAGGGTTTCTCCTTATCGGAGGCGGGGCCTAGGGCGAGCCGGAGATGCGTCTGCCGTGAAAGAGGAGACCTCAGGCGAGACGGAGTCATCTTAGGGTCGGCTGCCCTCGCCCGAGGCTAGGCTCGGGCGTGGCGTGGTCAAGTCACTCGTATGGACTGATCCCTGACTTAATCAAACCCATCAGGCCTTTGCAGCTTTATGCTGATGGGGGTTACCAGCTGAGAATTAGGCGTCTTGAGGGTACCCCTAATTATGGTCCCCGACAGTAGCCCCCGAGCCTCGAAGAGAGTGTTAACACTCGCTTGGAGGCTTGCATCGCACTTTTTTGCAAGGGGACCAGCCTTTCTCGGAGGTACTTTGTTCCGGTGGGTGCGCGCGAGCGCACCCGCCGGGTGTAGCCCCCGAGGCCTCGGAGGAGTGGTTTCACTCCTTCGAGGTCTTAATGCCTTGCGCAATGCTTCGGCTGGTCTGGCGGTTCCCTCATGCGAGCAGGGCGTAACCCAGGTGCACTGTTGGGGCCCAAGTTCTCGGGCTGGTATGTTGACGCTGTCAACGGTTCGGCCGGAGCCGGGTTTGCGAGAGCAGCCCCCGAGCCCTCGCACGGAGCGAGAGGACGATCAGGGACAGACTCGACTTTTTATATACGCCCCTACGTCGCCTTTCCGCAAGGAGGAGGGGGGGAGTGCGCCATGTTACCCTCGATGGGCACCGAACATGGTGTCTCCGGTGAGCTGCAATCGGGTAATCCGAGTGGACGTCCGTGCCCCGTTCGTTGGGGGTCGGCTAGGGGCCCGGAGGCACGCCCAAAAGTACCTGCGGGTGATCTGCCGGACTCGGTCCCCTAGCGACGGGGTCCGAGGGCTCGTTGCCTCCCTCCGATGGGATTCCGTTACAGAGTCGTTCCCGCTGGTCTCGGAAATGTCCTAGGGTACCTCGGGAGCGCAGCCCGAGCCTTGGTTATGTATCGAACGTACCCCTGGTCATCCCTCGCTCGGTGTCTGAGGCGGCTGTGAACCCTTCGACAGGCCAGCCTTCGAACCCCTGATCAGTAGGGGGCACGGAGCCCGAGTAGCCTGAGGCGGTCGTGGAACCTTTCGGGGGCCGACCTTCGAACCCCTGACCAGTAGTGGGTGTCGGGCCCACGCGATCTGAGGCGGCTGTTGAACCCTTCGGGGGGCCAGCCTTCGAACCCCTGATCAGTAGGGAGGCTCGGAGCCTAGTTCCTTCACGGGGAAGGATCCCTTTGGGGTTATCCCCCTTCTCGGTCCCTGTTGCAAGAGATAGAGAAAGAAGGAAAAGGGAAATGGGTTCGAAATTGAACGTCGTGGCGTACCTTTTTCGGCGTGGTCGTTTTGGCGAAGGCAAAACGTCACCAGCCGCTCCCGCTCGTAGCGCTGTCCGTCGAGCCGCGGAGTTAAGGCGCCGGGGTGAGTAGTTGGCGAGGTTGCCGTTGCGCGTGCGCGAGCCGTTCGAGGCACGGGTCACGGACGCGTCGTCTTCACGCCGTGAGAGGGGGTTCTCTTGCTGCCTCCGGATGGGACGTGAGCCTGGCCGATGGCGTGACCGCTGCCCTCGCGCGCCTGCCACCGTCATTACTGTCGGCCCATTTTTGACCGCGTTTGACCGCTGCGCCAGGCTGGCGCCGCTGGATCGCAGGCTGGGCGGCCTCGAGTCGCGGTATTGGTTCCGCAATCGAGGAGGTGCGGTGGTGGAGCGAGAGGCGCAGCGGTTCGCATGCAGCGCCCGGCGCGCCAGTTGAACGACGCGTGGGCTTGAGCTGTCGCGCTGGCCTGTCAGGAGTCGGAGAGGCGCGTCCACTTGGCGCGGTTGCATGCCGCCTGCATGGCCGCTCGCCCCTTTTGCCCGTTGGTCTGGGCAAAAGTGGAGGGTTACTTGTAACCGCTGGGCGGTTGCGTGCGTCGTGCGCGGCGGTTCGGCCTTTCTCTGCTTGGAGCCGGTCTGCGTGACAGGCGGGCCCCAGCCCCCGTGTCGCAGGGGAGGACTTTGGAGGCGTGTTGGAGAAGACTCCGCCCGCGACGGTTGAGGGCGCAAGCAGGGGGAGTTGCCTTTAAAAGGAGGGCGACCCTCTTCGTGAGGTGACCATGTCTCCTACCTCCCTTATGCATTGCGTCTTTCCATCTTCCGAGCCCCCGGATGGGGGGAAACCGCCGTCTTTTCGCTCCATCGCCGGAGGGACGCAACTCTGTGGGAGTTGGTACCTTTCAGCCATCGTTCGGCTTCAAGGATTTTCATCATGCAGCCCGGCCGCACCCCTCCACCGGCGATCGCCCAAGAAGGCGACCTCCGGCTTGATGGTGGGGGAAAGCGAGCCGGGCTGCGGCATCCGCCCCTTCCTCAGCCTCAAGGATTTTCATCACCAGGCCAAGAGGGAGGACGAGGCGAGCCAGGGGGCTGTCTCCGTGTGGGTCGGTTGCCCTCTTCTTCCCCGTGTTCCTGGGGTGAGAACGGCATCCTCCAGCATCACGGAGACTTCCTCTAGCCATGCCGGAGGTGGGGGGTCCCGAGGCGTCGGCGGACGGAACTGGCTTCTCTACTGATGAGATTGCCAACTCCGTCAGTAGCCCTGGGTCTCCGTCTCCCGGCCTGAATGGCTGGCTCTCGTCCTCGGGGGGTGAGAGTCTTTCCGCTGCCCCGCAGGCCCGCCCCTATCGAGTGGGGTTGTTCGTACCTGCGGGGGGGGGGGGGGAACCGGAGTTCCGTTTGTAATGGCACTTCGAGTGCCGGGTTTTTTGTTCATTTTCGGCTTTCGGGGCCTGAACATGTATGTAACTCCGGCACAGAGCCGTGTTTTTTCCTCATTTCTGAGCAATAAGACTTGCCTGTCGATTGTCTGAATCGCTTCACCAAGCATGAGTCGCCCCGTGTCCAGGTGACGAGTGAGGTATCCGTATCCCGGAGGCGTAGGAATCCCTCGGCTCGGTCGGACCCGTTGTCCGAGGCTCCTCTAGCTTAGTTAAAGAGACCCCTCGGCCGCTCTTCGACGAGCCGAGGCCAGGGGTAGCGATATCAGCACAAGCAGAGGCGTTGTTGGCTCGGAAATGGAACCTGGTCGGCCGGAGCCTAGCCGAGTTGTCTGTCGGCAGGATCGACGTCGGAGCTGATTAGCCGAGGCCTCGGACCGAGCTGGCGCCCTCGGAAGGTGGTCGGCCGAGGCCCCGGAGGTGGCCGGCCGAGCCGTCCGCTCGGGCCGGGTTCTCGGGGAAGTTTCTGGCAGAGATTGCTCGAGCGCGGTGACGACGTCGTCCTTCGGAGCGGAGGCCCTCGGACCGCGTCGCCGCCCGAGGCTAGGTCGGGCCTTGCCGAAGGTGCTGCTGATGCCGAGGGTGTCGTCGCCCTCTTCCAGTGTCAAGATCCGCGCCTGCAGGGTCAGATCGTCTTGTAGCGTGGGCCTTGTGCGGCCGTTGAGGCCAGAACACACACCCTTGTCGCGTTATAAAGCTGTGTCTCTTTTCCTCTTGTTTCGAGTATCTGGACTTTTTGTCGGTAGCAGGGATGTTAGTGCGAGCAAGAGTTGCTTCTCGCGGGAGGTGATGAGTGAGGTATCCGTATCCCGGAGGCGTGGGAGTCCCTCGGCTCGGTCGGCCTCGCCGCTTACGCGTACTTTTACCCATCTATGAGGCCCTATCACCGACTCGGTCGAGAAGGCTCGAAGAACCTGCTTCAACAGAAGAGCTTCCGTACGTAAAGACTCATTCGATCCGCGGAGTCACTTTATCCGAGCGCGGGTTACTTATCGCAGAAGGTGATGAGTGAGGTATCCGTATCCCGGAGGCGTAGGAGTCCCTCGGCTCGATCATCCTTGACTGCTTACGTGTACCCCGTCGTTTCCAGGACCCACTTTCCGAAGTAGTCAAAAAGCACGAAAGATGTTCTGGTGAAAGAGGTTTCGAGGAAAATTTTGACGCAGAGGGGGTTAACCCCCTTTTAGCCCCCGAGGGAGGGTCGGGCTCTGCCGAGGCGAGGCCGACCCTTCCTTGTTGACTAAACTTTGCGTGGGTGCGAGGTATATGAACAACTTGGAAACATCTTAAGGGTAGAAGCGACGTAGCTGTTGGATGTTCCAAGCGTTGCCGTAGACCTCGCCTTGACTGTTGGCCAGCTTGTACGTTCCGGGCTTCAGAACTTTGGCGATGATGAACGGCCCCTCCCAGGGGGGCGTTAGCTTGTGCCTCCCTCGGGCGTCTTGCCGCAGCCGAAGCACCAGATCGCCCACCTGGAGATCTCGGGGTCGGACCCCTCGGGCGTGGTAGCGTCGCAGGGACTGCTGATACCGTGCCGAGTGTAGTAAGGCCCTGTCCCGAGCCTCGTCCAGCTGGTCCAGCGAGTCTTCTCGGCTGGCTTGGTTGCTTTCTTCGTTGTAAGCCCTCGTCCTCGGGGAACCGTATTCCAGGTCCGTGGGCAGGATTGCCTCGGCCCCGTAGACCAGGAAGAACGGCGTGAAACCCGTGGCTCGGCTTGGAGTCGTCCTTAGGCTCCAGACCACCGAGGGGAGTTCCTTCATCCATCGCTTGCCGAACTTGTTGAGGTCGTTGTAAATCCGAGGCTTGAGCCCTTGTAGAATCATGCCATTGGCACGTTCCACTTGCCCATTCGACATGGGGTGAGCTACGGCGGCCCAGTCCACCCGGATGTTGTGATCCTCGCAAAAATCCAAAAATTTTTTGCCGGTGAACTGGGTGCCATTGTCGGTGATGATGGAGTTCGGGACCCCGAAGCGATGGATGATGTTGGTGAAGAACGCCACCGCCTGCTCGGACCTGATGCTGTTTAGGGGTCGGACCTCGATCCACTTGGAGAATTTGTCGATGGCGACCAGCAGGTGCGTGTAGCCCCCGGGCGCCTTCTGCAAAGGGCCGACGAGGTCCAGACCCCACACAGCGAAGGGCCAAGTGATGGGTATCGTCTGCAGAGCCTGAGCGGGCAGGTGGGTCTGCTTCGCATAGAATTGGCACCCTTCGCAGGCGCGAACAATTCTAGTGGCATCAGCCACCGCCGTTGGCCAGTAGAAGCCTTGGCGGAAAGCGTTCCCAACGAGGGTTCGAGGTGCTGCATGATGACCGCAAGCCCCCGAGTGTATTTCCTGCAGGAGGTCCTGACCCTCGGCGATGGTGATGCATCGCTGGAGGATGCCCGAGGGGCTGCGGTGGTAGAGCTCCTTTTCATCGCCCAGCAGGACGAATGATTTTGCCCGTCGCGCTACTCGCCGAGCCTCGGCTCGGTCGAGGGGCAGTTCTCCTCGGCGGAGATATTGCAGGTACGGGGTTTTCCAGTCTTGATCTGGCGCGACCCCGTTCTGCTCCTCCTCGATGTGCAGCGCTTCGCCCTTGGGCTCCGAGGGTTCCTCGGGTTGAACCGAGGATGGCTCGGGCTGGGCCGAGGTTACCTCGGGCGAGGCCGAGGGTGCCTCGGGCTCGGTCGCATCGCCTATCTTGACGGAGGGTTGGTGCAGATCCCGGGAGAAGACGTCCGGGGGAACCGTTGTCCGCCCCGAGGCTATCTTCGCCAACTCGTCCGCAGTCTCGTTGTAGCGCCGGGCGATGTGGTTAAGTTCGAGCCCGTAGAACTTGTCTTCCAGGCGTCGAACCTCTTCACAGTAAGCCTCCATCTTCGGGTCGCGGCAGTGGGAGTTCTTCATGACTTGGTCGATGACGAGCTGCGAGTCGCCGCGCGCATCGAGGCGTCGAACCCCTAGTTCGATGGCGATTCGCAACCCGTTGATCAGGGCCTCGTACTCAGCCACATTGTTGGACGCCGGGAAATGGAGGCGGAGCACGTAGCGCAGGTGTTTTCCGAGGGGCGAGACGAAAAGCAGGCCCGCGCCAGCTCCCGTCTTCATCAGCGACCCGTCGAAAAACATGGTCCAGAGCTCTGGCTGGATCGGAGCCGTTGGCAACTGGGTATCGACCCATTCGGCTACGAAATCCGCCAGTACCTGGGACTTGATGGCCTTCCGAGGGGCGAACGAGATTGCCTCGCCCATGATTTCCACCGCCCACTTCGCGATCCGTCCCGAGGCTTCTCGGCACTGGATGATCTCCCCCAGGGGGAAGGATGACACCACAGTCACCGGATGGGACTCGAAGTAATGTCGCAGCTTTCGCCTCGTCAGGATCACAGCGTATAGCAGCTTCTGGACTTGTGGGTAGCGGATCTTGGTCTCGGACAGCACTTCGCTGACGAAGTAGACTGGCCTCTGAATGGGCAAAGCATGCCCCTCTTCCTGCCTTTCGACTACGATCGCGGCGCTGACCACCTGAGTGGTTGCGGCGACGTAGACCAGGAGGGTTTCTCCATCCGCTGGGGGTACCAAGATGGGCGCCTGGGTGAGGAGTGCCTTCAGGCTCCCGAGGGCTTCCTCGGCCTCGGGAGTCCAAGTGAAGCACTCGGCCTTTCTTAAGAGGCAGTACAGGGGCAGGCCTCTTTCGCCGAGGCGCGAGATGAAACGGCTCAAGGCCGCGAGGCATCCCATGACCCTCTGTACGCCTTTTAAGTCTTTGATGGGCCCCATGTTTGTGATCGCTGCGATCTTCTCCGGGTTGGCTTCGATGCCCCGCTCGGAGACGATGAACCCCAAGAGCATGCCTCGGGGCACCCCGAAGACGCACTTCTCGGGATTGAGCTTGACGCCCTTCGCCTTGAGACACCGGAATGTCAGTTCGAGGTCGGAGAGAAGGTCGGAGGCTTTCCTCGTCTTGACTACGATGTCATCGACGTAGGCCTCGACCGTGCGACCAATGTGTTCGCCGAACACATGGTTCATGCACCGCTGGTACGTTGCACCCGCGTTCCTCAAACCGAACGGCATTGTGACATAACAGTACATGCCGAAGGGTGTGATGAAAGAAGTCGCGAGCTGGTCGGACTCTTTCATCTTGATCTGATGATACCCTGAGTAAGCATCGAGGAAAGACAGGGTTTCGCACCCTGCAGTGGAGTCCACGATTTGATCGATGCGAGGTAGAGGGTAGGGGACCTTCGGACATGCTTTGTTGAGACCAGTGTAGTCTACACACATCCGCCACTTCCCCCCTTTTTTCCTCACAAGCACAGGGTTGGCAAGCCATCCGGGATGGAATACCTCTTTGATAAACCCTGCTGCCATCAGCTTGTGGACCTCCTCGCCTATCACCCTGCGCCTTTCCTCGTCGAATCGGCGCAGAGGTTGTCTGACCGGTCGGGCCCCGGCCCGAATATCCAGCGAGTGCTCGGCGACTTCCCTCGGTATGCCGGGCATGTCCGAGGGACTCCACGCGAAAACGTCGGCGTTTGCGCGGAGAAAGTCGACGAGCACTGCTTCCTATTTGGGGTCGAGCCCGGAACCGATCCGGATCTGCTTGGAGGTGTCGCCACTGGGGTCGAGAGGGACGGCCTTAACCGTCTCCGCTGGCTCGAAGTTGCCGGCATGCCGCTTCACGTCCGGCACCTCTCGGGAGAGGCTTTCCAGGTCGGCAATGAGGGCCTCGGACTCGGCGAGGGCCTCGGCGTACTCCACGCATTCCACATCGCATTCGAAGGCGTGCTTGTACGTGGGGCCGACAGTGATGACCCCATTGGGGCCCGGCATCTTGAGCTTTAGATAGGTGTAGTTGGGGATGGCCATGAACTTCGCGTAGCATGGCCTTCCCAACACTGCGTGGTAGGTTCCTCGGAACCTGACCACCTCGAACGTCAATGTCTCCCTTCAGAAGTTGGAGGGTGTTCCGAAGCAGACAGGGAGGTCGAGCTGTCCGAGGGGCTGGACGCGCTTCCCGGGGATGATCCCATGGAAGGGCGCAGCGCCTGCTCGGACAGATGACAGGTCGACGCGCAGGAGCCGGAGGGTCTCGGCGTAGATGATGTTGAGGCAGCTGCCTCCATCCATCAGGACCTTGGTGAGCCTGACGTCGCCGATGACGGGATCGACGACGAGCGGGTACTTCCCCGGGCTCGGCACGTGGTCGGGGTGGTCGTCTCGGTCGAAGGTGATGGGCTTGTCGGACCAGTCTAGATAGACTGGCGCCGCCACCTTCACTGAGCAGACCTCCCGACGCTCTTGCTTACGATGCCGAGCCGAGGCGTTTGCCGCATGCCCTCCGTAGATCATGAAGCAATCGCGGACCTCTGGGAACTCTCCTGCTTGGCGATCCTCCCTTTTGTCGTCGTCGTGAGCCCTGCCACCCTCTGCGGGTGGCCCGGCCCGATGGAAGTGACGCCGAAGCATGACGCACTCTTCGAGGGTGTGCTTGACGGGCCCCTGATGGTAGGGGCACGTCTCCTTGAGTGTCTTGTCGAAGAGGTTAGCACCTCCGGGGGGCTTCCGAGGGTTCTTGCGCTCGGCAGCGGCGACAAGGTCTGCATCGGGAACGTCGCGTTTCGCTTGCGACTTCCTCCTGCCTCTCTTTTTGGCACCGCGCGGAGTGGACGCCTCGGGAGCATCTTCCGACGGGCGGCCCTGGGGCTGCTTGTCCTTTCGGAAGATGGCCTCTACCGCCTCCTGGCCGGAGGCGAACTTGGTGGCGATGTCCATCAGCTCGCTTGCCCTGGTGGGGGTCTTGCGACCCAGCTTGCTCACCAGGTCGCGGCAGGTGGTGCCGGCGAGGAACGCGCCGATGACATCGGAGTCGGTGATGTTAGGCAGCTCGGTGCGCTGCTTCGAGAACCGCCGGATGTAGTCCCGAAGGGACTCTCCCGGCAGTTGCCGACAGCTACGGAGGTCCCAGGAATTCCCGGGGCGCACGTACGTGCCCTGGAAGTTCCCGGCGAAAGCCTGGACCAGATTCTCCCAGTTGGAAATCTGCCCCGGGGGCAGGTGCTCCAACCAGGCACGAGCGGTGTCGGAGAGAAACAGGGGGAGGTTTCGGATGATGAGGTTGTCATCGTCCGTCCCACCCAGCTGACAGGCCAGGCGGTAGTCCGCAAGCCACAATTCCGGTCTCGTTTCCCCCGAGTACTTCGTGATAGTAGTCGGGGGTCGGAATCGGGGCGGAAACGGCGCCCGCCGAATGGCTCGGCTAAAGACCTGCGGGCCGGGTGGTTCGGGCGAGGGACTCCGATCCTCCCCGCTGTCGTAACGCCCCCCACGCCTAGGGTGGTAACCTCGGCGCACCCTTTCGTCTAGGCGTGCCCGACGGTCGCGATGAGGGTGCTCGACGCCGAGGTGGCCCGGGGCCGCAGGCGCGGTGTTGCGCGTGCGCCCGGTGAAGGCCGAGGCTTCCCGCGTGAGTCGGGAAGTCGCGGCACGAGGTTCCGAGGGGTATCCCTGCCTGCGGGAGGCAGAGCTCTCGGCCCGCCGGGCCGCAGCGCCTTCCAGGAGATGCTTGAGTTCTCCCTGGATTCGCCGACCCTCGGTGGTTGATGACTCCGGCATCGCGCGGAGGAGCATTGCTGCAGCGACCAGGTCCTGGCCAGTCCCGCCGGATGCGGGTGGCGGTTTGTCCCTGGCATCGTTGGCGATGCGGTGCTGGAGACCTTGGGGCAGGTGACGTATTCCTCCGGCCGGGGGTTGGCTCGCCCATACCTGCCCGATGTTCTGGCGGATTGCCTCGAGCGCTCCTGCTCCTTCATCGAACCCGGCCTGCGCCCCGCGGACTTGCTCGAGCTGTGGGTCGTGACCCCCCGCCGGAACGGGGACCACAGCTAGCTCCCGCGGGATGTCGGCGCGAGGCGCTGGCCTAGGGGGATCACCATCCTCCGGCATGCCGAGACAGCCGCCTCCGGAGGGATTCCCTAGCTCGATGTGGAAACATTCGCGACTCGGGCCGCAGTCCTTGTTGCCAAGGCTGCGGCTGCCGTCGGAACAGTCGGAGAGGCAATAGTCACATGCGGTCATGAAGTCCCGCATGGCACTAGGGTTGCCAGATCCGGAGAAATCCCAGCAGATGCTGGGGTCGTCATCTTCCTCGGACCCAGAGGGTCCGTAGGTCGAGACGCCCGTCAATCGGTCCCAAGGCGACCGCACACGAAACCCCAGAGAGGTTGCACTCGCCTCAATGTGAGTGCCCGCCAAAGCGAGGTCGCCAGGCGGGCTGAGGCCGAGTCGAAATGACGAAAAATGGGGAGCAGTCGTTACCTTTTTGCCGACGAGGAGCGATGAAGTCGTGTCGGGGGCTGACCGCGCCGTCGTCGTGGGTACGAGGGCGACGTCCTGCATGCCCTCCGTGAGCGCGCTGGCGTCGTCCACTTGCTCGGGGTCGACGTGTTGCGGGGGGATGGCGCTAGCGTTTGCCTCGAACGCGAGGGCGACGCTTGGCGTGTCCTCCGCTGGGGCGCCGGGGATGTCGATTTGCTCGACAGCCGTCGGAGCGCGGCCTCCCGCTCGTCCCCGGTTGTCCCGCCTCCTCCTCCTCCGATGGCGAGGGAGAGGATGGGGCGAGCTCGAACGTTGTCCTTCCCCAACGCGGGAAAGACGTCGTCGATTCCGCCGCCGGCGGGCGGGCTGTCCGCCACCAATGTCGTCGTCGCGCGGCGGTGGAAGGAGTATCATGTCGTAGTCGCCATCGAGAGACATGAACTCGAGGTTCCCGAAACGGAGCACCGTCCCGGGTTGAAGAGGTTGTTGGAGACTGCCCATCTGGAGCTTGACGGGAAATCGAACGTCAACACGCAGCGTGCCCCTACCTGGCGCGCCAACTGTCGGCGTTCCGAGACCGGGGGGTCCTCGAGCCGACGAGTGAGAGTGCCGCATGCCCCAGCCCAGATGGGTCGAGCGCGTGGAGCGAGCGCAAAGGGGGGAACAGAGAGAGAGAGAGTCGGTGGCCGGAGCCGGGTCGTGAGGGAGTCGGAGAAATTCCCGCGGCCTTCGTGTTCGTCCCGCGCCCAGGTCGGGTGCGCTTGCAGTAGGGGGTTACAAGCGTCCGCACGAGGTGAAGGGAGAGAGCCGCCCCGAGAGAGCGCCTGCCCCTGCCTTTCGTCCCCGTGAGGCCAACCTTCTCTAAGAAGGCCCTGGCCCTTCCTTTTATAGTCGTAAGGAGAGGGTCCAGGTGTACAAGATGGGGGTGTAGCAAGGTGCTACGTGTCTAGCGAGGGAGAGCTAGCGCCCTATGTACATGCCCAGGTGGCAGCCGGAGAGATCGTGGCACCCTGTTGGTGTGGCGTCGTGGCTGTTGGAGGAGTAACGGAGCCGGACGGGAGGACAGCTGTCGAGGTGGCTGGGTCCTTGCTGACGTTCTCCTGCTTTCGTAAGGGAGCTGGGAGCCGCCGTCGTCATGATCTAGCGGGGCGCCATCATGGCCTATCTGGCATAGCTGGCCAGATGGGACGCCGGTCTTGTTCTCTGCGACCCAAGTCGGCTCAGGGCAGGGTGATGATGACGCTTCCTGTTGACGTGGCGGTCTCGTATCCTAGGTCGGGCGTCGTGGAGGCTCCTCCGAGGCCGAGGCCGAGTCCGTCCTGCAAGACAGAGACAGAGTCCGAGCCCTGGGTCGGGCGAGGCGGAGATTATTCGGCAGAGGCCGAGGCGGAGTCCGAGCCCTGGGTCGGGCGAGGCGGAGGTCGCCGTCTTCCGGGGCCTTAGCCCGAGTCCGAGCCCTGGGTCGGGCGGAGCGGAGTTCGCCGTCTTCCGAGGCCTTAGCCTGAGTCCGAGCCCTGGGTCGGGCGGAGCGGAGTTCGCCGTCTTCCGGGGCCTTAGCCCGAGTTCGAGCCCTGGGGTCGGGCGGAGCGGAGTTCGCCGTCTTCCGGGGCCTTAGCCCGAGTCCGAGCCCTGGGTCGGGCGGAGTCTCCTATGGCACCACTGGCGAAGTCTGGTCGCCCGTCGGTCTTACCTTTTGCGTTAAACGCCCTGGTGACTCGGTCGGTTGGTGCGGTGATTTAGTCAGGGTTTCTCCTTATCGGAGGCGGGGCCTAGGGCGAGCCGGAGATGCGTCTGCCGTGAAAGAGGAGACCTCAGGCGAGACGGAGTCATCTTAGGGTCGGCTGCCCTCGCCTGAGGCTAGGCTCGGGCGTGGCGTGGTCAAGTCACTCGTATGGACTGATCCCTGACTTAATCAAACCCATCAGGCCTTTGCAGCTTTATGCTGATGGGGGTTACCAGCTGAGAATTAGGCGTCTTGAGGGTACCCCTAATTATGGTCCCCGACACTTCTATTTACAATATATTGTTTACAACATATATTTTTCTGTTTACAACCATAAATTTTCAATTAAAACTGAATTAAGAGATAGTCTACACATCAATTGTTTTCACCTATGCTCTAGCTAGTAACTATCTCGTTTAAGAGATAGTCTACTAACTTCTGTTAATATTCTAAACTTTGGCATAGCAAATGTACTGGAAGCGACATGATATTTCCCTTCAGCGGGAATGACCTCTTTTAATATGAATGTGCATAGGTCTTCAACAATACCATACAATGCACCTTCGGTCAAGTTCTCCGGATTTCCTTTTTGAAATTCCTGTAAAGGAAGTTTATAAACATCATCTATTCACACTCGATAACACATTTGCATCTTTAATTAACAAATACAAACATGACTATTACTAATAATACCTTGCTAGGGTTTGTGATGTATCGTCCATTCATTCTCATAAACTCGCACGCATAGAATCCACATAGGACCGATCCTTGTGGTTGCTTGTGGCACTACATACATAACAGGAGATTAGTTATTTAGTTGCAACATTGTGTATGATATGTATTCATAAATTCACATACTTACCAGAAAGTGATGATGGATGTCTAGTGGCACACATTTTTTGGTCTTGACGTACTTTCCACCTCTAAGCTTATAGAACCTAAATGCTCCGTGATCTCAAGTAGAATCTCCATGTTATTTTAAAATTCTCAATAATATAAGTATGCATCAATGCATAGAAAAGGCTTACTGCTCTAAGATACTGTTAATTTTGCATAGGTTGAAGGGTCGTAGTTCAAGGAGTCGAGCACCAGCACCTTTCCAACCTTAGGATAAATGAGGAAGCATATCCAGTGGTCCCTATACGAATCAAATTAATTTGTGATGCATGTGTATTGAAATTATTATTTTTTATGCAAAATCACACTTACTTAAAGTTGTATGGGGCCATTATGGCTTCCCTGTCTTGAAATTTAAGCAATGCATTTCCTATGTAGGTAGTGTATCTTGCTTCAAAATCCTTCTTCATAGTATTTATACGATGCTCAACTTCTTTGTCTGTCTTTCCCTTTAACTCTTCATTGTCTTTGCCATTCTGAAAGTGTGGCTTTCCTCACATATCAGTATTGGGTTCAGATACCCAATCCTTTTACCGACACTAGCATCGGGCTTGGTACCATGAAGGATCTCTTGTTGATCATGTTGCATTCTACAAGTCACACGTGCATGTGTCAGATATTGAAAATTTATACGGCTCACTAATAATAATAACACATATATGTGGAAATATGAGCGACACTTACAGTGCAAACAGAGTCACAAGTTGCACGTCGAGTTTCTGAAGGTTCATCATTAACCACATATCCTCGAATGCAAGAAAGGCCTTTTGGTCCGAACCAATAAAAGCATGATCTGGTATATGCACACTAATGGCGTCAATGCCAACTGATGATGCACGCATGTACCAGTCATGCAACCTTTTAATACCAGCAGGGACCTTCCTTAGTTTCTCAAGAGTTAGTAGAGGTCTGCCCGACACATATTGTTTAGGCACATTTTTATAATCTTCCTTTGTTGGGATCTTTATCTTTGCAGCCATTGGCTTAGCCTTTTCTGTAGACTCCTCATGCTCGGCCAAATCAACAGTACGTGATATGAGGTCCCGTGCAATCCCTTTAAAAAATCGAGTTGTGCCAGCAGTAGTAGCTTTACTCTTCTTTTTCTCGAATGTGGACACCAATTTTGGTAGAGGGAATTTAGATTTTTTTGATTGTCGTGAATCCCTTGATGGCTGTGGAGAAGGTGGTCGTGTCCTAAATGTTGATGCTTGTGGCAAAGAAGGTGGATTAGAAAGAGGATGAGGAGCAGCATGGGAAGATTGTGGAGGTGATGATGGATGTAAAGGTACTAAAGTTTGAGGAGGCGGAGATGGTTGGGGATGAGACGATGACGGCAGTGGTGGATCAACCAATTCGACATCCCTTTGAGGCCAAAGGATGAATTTTTTTATGGCTTGTCCAAGTGTCTCAATTCCTTCGGGCCCAGGGATGTCTAGCATGTCGTCCTCAGATCCTTGGACGATCGTCGTCACTTCTACCCTGTAATAATCATCTGGTATGTCGCTTCCATGAAACTTGTGTCCTAGGATCGCAATGCCTGTTCCTACTTTCTTCGTGCGATTATTGTTAATACCATATCTTATAACTAGTGTGCACGTCACTGGCCTTGTTATGTCATCAACTGGATAACGGACCTTATTTCCTGTTGACGCGACAGAGCTTGGGACGGTTGTACAATCGGTGGAAGCCGGCAGTTGAGCTGCTAGAATTATTTGCAGCTGTGGAGTGGTCATCTGTTGAACAGACATCGCACTAGCCAACTGCTGCATCAATTCTGGTGGAGGATTTGATAGCATTTAAGGCATTAGGTCTTTGAACTCTTTCTTTGCCTCCTGCTTAAAATAATCCAACAACTCTTCTTTGTATCGATCACGTTTCTTGTACAAACCTTCCCACTGTGGTCCGAATCTTTTCTTCCATCCTTCCTTAGACGAGATTCCTCATACACGGTCAGGATGCTCAGGGTTACTGAGACCAGCCGTTAGGATGTCTCTCTCCCTTTGTGGCTTAAATGATCCTTGGCTCTGCTTAGATGCCATTGCATATATGTTTTCACAGCTTCTTCGACATTTGGATCATCAAAAGATACACCCGCCTTAGTTTCCCTGGGTTTTCTAGCACGGATCCAATTAGCCGTCCTTTCACCAAGTTGCTCGGAAAGCGTCAACAACCCTGCGGCCTTCTTCTCGGCGTATTCTTGTCTCCATTTAGAAACTTGATGCTTGTAACCACCTGTGCTTAAGTGGTGGTGGTACTTGTTCTTCTTAGATAGTTCTGAATTTGCCTCACTTAGAGATATGAATTCAGGGCTGCTCCTCTGCTCTATAAATACTGCCCACTGACCTTCTGAGATTTTATATTTTTTTGTCGGGTCTAGGCCTTTCTTTGAAAATTTTGTATTCAACTCAGACCTCCAGTTTCGAAAATTGATTGCAAGCTGCTTCATCGTGTATTCCTTCACGAGTTCTTCTGAACCCCAAGGTAGAACAAACCTCGTTAATAGCTTATTCCATATTTGATTCTTAACATCAACTAACACATCTTTCCAATGTCGGATTGTGATGTCAAGATTATCCCTAACTAAGAACCCAAGTGCATTCCTGGTACCGACCTTTCGGGCTCACATCTGAGATTTTATATGTTTTGTCAGAAAACTTGTTCAGTCCCCTATCACCTCTTTTTCGATCGCTCTGCTTCCTTTTCCTTGACCTCTCGGTGGTTGTATCGGTCGGTACCGGTGCGTCTTCGTCTTGGTTCAGCCCCGATGCGTCTTGGTATCATGCCACAACTTCATCAAGTATCGCACGATATTGAGACAAGACATCCTATTCATGTAATGAAATGCAAAACATGCATGTGTAATAGACATTGTGAAATCAACTAATTAGGTATACACACACGAAACTAAAGATGTGTACTTTACCTCACACTCTTGTGGATCATAATTAGGGTCACGTTGCAAATCACGCCGAGCGGCCTATCTATGCTAGGACAAGGGTCGGTAGGCATTTCATATCCTTCATCACTTGAATGTTCTTGAGAAACACCCTTGTTCATGTGGTCGGGCATTAACCCTTGGTCCTTGTTTATAGAACTCATTGAGCTATATATATAAGATTGCAACAAAGATTAAAAAATTGAACACAAAGATTGGAACAAAAGATTAGAACACAATATATATAAAATAACACTAAGTTCTTACATAATACGCAGTCCATCATATTAAGTTCTTAGATATAGTACGTCATCCATTATACTAAGATTAGAACATATATCGTAATTTCTACTCATCACTGTCGTCCATCAATGCCATCCAATCTATCTCCCCATCTTCATCGTCGGAGAGGATGATGACTGGCGCTACCAGCTCCACATGTACGGGCGCAGAGACAACCTCGCGTGCAGTCGTCGAAGCCGAGGAGCCCACAGCGGTGCGTTGACGGTGATGCTTTGAGAGAACTCTGCAGGCGCACATGAAAATGCGGTGTATGGCGTCTTGATGATTGAGCCTCGACTGGCGTCGGAGCTTGAGGTGGTGGCGATGCATGAGTCGTGCCATTGCCAGCCGCTCTACTAGTGTACGTGCCTTGAGACGCGCTACGATGGCATCCACTGCGTCCATTTTGAGGCTGCATCGACGACGGAAAAGTCGCTTGAACTATATATATAATGCAGGCTGGCAAAGGGGCAGACCGGCGGCGGACGCCAAAGCTAGCGCGCGACGGCCGCCATCATAGATAGCATGGCCATAGCACGCCCTAGGGTTTACTAACCGGCACGACGCGCCCTAGGGTTTATGACCAGCGGCGAGCACGACGACCGGCGCAGCTGATGATGGCGGCAGCGATGGCAGAGGCGAAAGGGAAAGAGTAAATAAAGCGACAGAGGAAAACCTAATGGTGGCACGGGGGCGCGGGGACGGCGCGGAGGATCACCAGCGAAGAAACCCTCGAGGACGAAATCCAGCAGCCTGACGGTGTGATGAGATGAACCAGCTCCAGGGGACTTGTAAATTTTTCGAGCTCCCGCTCGCCACCCGTTATATAGGCGCATTTTCTACTGGCGGTTGTCTTAGAGAACCGCCAGTAGATAGTTTTCCACTAGCGGTTGTCTTAAAGAACCGCTAGTATAGATAGTTTTCCACTGGCGGTTGTCTTAGAGAACCACTAGTATAGATAGTTTGCCACTGACGGTTGTCTATGAGAACCGCCAGTATAAAATATTTACAATGGATTTCCATTGTCCAGTATATTACATTAAGTATACTTTTATATCTTCTATGACAAGGGCAACTTGGTCGTTGAGAACCGCCAGTAAATTAAGACAATGAAGAAATATATATATTGATCTCAAACTTATAGTAGACATGGTCCTAACAATAATCAATTATAGGACAAGTTTATAATCTAGGGAGCTATTATTCTGCCTTGTCCATCGTGGCGTACCCAGGGCAACAATTTACGTGGGATGCTTCGCTCAACGTTCCTTATCTTGGTTGGATGGTCTATGAAAAGAGACATGTCGTTGAATTGGTTAAAATCCTCCATATCAGACACCATCAACTCCTATAGCTTGTTGTTTTCCAGGAAAAACTACATGCTTCATTTTGTTGGTGCTTTTCTTCTCATTGTTAGAAATGATCTGTTTAGCATAGAAGACCTGTGCAGCACGATTAGCAAGGATCCATGGGTCATCTTTGTAACCTACCTTACTTAGATCAAGAACTCTCACCCCATATTTGTCTATCGTGACATGTTTGTCTTTAACCCATTGACATCGGAAAACTGAGATATTAAATGTACCATAGTCTAGTTCCCATATGTCCTCAATAAAGCCAAAATATGTAATAGTCTGACCAGTTTCATCGTCTATGGCCTCGCATCGAACACCGCTGTTTTGTGATATGCTCCTTTTGTCCTTGGACTTGGTACAAAATGTAGATCCACTAATGTCATAGGTTTGCCATGTCGTGACCTGGCGTGATGGTCCAGACGCCAACCCCTTAATGGTTTGTTCTTCTATTGTATCTCCGTGTGGAATGTCCTTCACAATTAGCCATGTGTTGAACCGCTGCTTATGTTGCTTCATTACCCAATCATCTGTTTGCCCAGGATTTTGCTCGCGAAGCTTATTGATGTGTTGTTGGATAGATGGCTCCATTATCTCTAGCTGATGTAGGATGTTGTGATGTGCCTCAAAAACTGTATTGTAATCCGGTGGAATGAAGGATTTCCGTCCCATCCTACCGCTTCCATACAGTCTACCCTCGTGTCGTGACAGAGGCAGACCTATTGCAACCTGGTCTTTTAGGATACTATTGCAAATGGACCTCCAGACTCAATGGCCTCTTCGGTACAGTACCCCTCTATCATGGATGCCTCGGGACGAGCACGAGTTGATACATAACCATTCAGTATTGACATGAAACGCTCATACGTCCACATTTCATGCAGGTACATAGGACCCAATGCCTCTATTTATGGTACCAAGTGCACCACAAGGTGCACCATAATATCAAAGAACGATGGAGGGAAACACATCTCAAACTGTGATATTGTCTCCACTGCGAATTCCTAAAGAGATGCCAACTCATCATGGTCAATTACCTTTTGTGAAATTCTATTGAAAAAGTAGCACAACCGTGTGATTGTCATCTTTAAAAATAGAGGATTTATAGCCCTGATGGCAATAGGTAGGAATGTAGTTAACATGACATGACAATCATGTGAGTTGTAGTTGGTGATCGTCAAGTCTTTCATTGACACAATACTCTATATGCTAGAGCGGAATCCGGATGGGACTCTCAAATTCTTGAGCCAAACACACATCGCATGTTTCTCTTCTACATTAAAATTGTAGCTTGCTGTCGGGAGATGATACTTCCCATTTTCTTGAAGAACAGGATACAGTTCCTTTTTATGTCTAAATTTACCAAGTCCACGCGTGAATTGAGCCCTTCTTTTGTTTTGCTCTTTATGTCTAGCAAGGTGCCAATTATGCTTTCAAACACGTTCTTCTGAACGTGGATACCATCGATCGCATGCCGCACATCAAACTCTTTCCAGTAAGGCAAGTACTCGAAGAAAATAGACTTCTTTTTGAATATAGCCCCCAAAGCTGGTTTGGCATCCTTCCTTGTTTTCCCATCTTTTGTCTTCTTCCCGAAAACAAAGTTGATATTCCCGACTATTTTAGAAACTCTATGACCTCTATTATTACCCGATGGAGGAGTAGAATGTAGTTCACCATTATTATCGAAGTACTTATCCATCTTTCGCATGCGGTACATGTGTCCTTCCAATAAAAAGCGTCTGTGCCTCATGTACATTATCTTCTTAGATGCAGCAAGGGACATGTAAGCAGTTTCGTCAATACATACTATGCAACCAACCTTTCCCTTAAACTGGCCTGATAATGTGAAGAGAGCAGGGTAATCGTTGATCGTAACAAAAATAATTGCTCTTAGTGTGACCGAATCTTTACGATACTCATCCAACATTTGAACACCTGTTTCCCACAATATTTTCATATCCTCCATAAGGGCTCCAAAAATACATCCATGTCAACTCTAGGTTGTGTAGGTCCAGAAATAAGAATGGTTAGCAAAATGTACTTTCATTTCTGCATCAACCATGTATGAAGGTTGTATATGGTGAGGATCACTGGCCATGTGCTATGCTTACTACTCCTCTCAGCAAATGGATTCATTCCATCGGTACTCAGTGCGAACCTAACATTTCTTGGTTCATCGACAAAGTCTCGGTGGTTGTCATTGAAATCTTGCCACTGCTTCCCATCGGCTGGATCTTGAAGCTTCCCATCGTTTTGTGCTCATCAGAAGCATGCCAGGTCATAAGTTTGGCATCCTCAGGGTTAGCGAACAAACAGCTCAATCGATCGATGACGGGGAGGTACCACATCACCAAAGCAGGAATCTTTTTGAGCGCATAATAGTCTACTTCTTCTTTTTCTTTGCTCGTTGATTTTGAAGTCTTCTTTGGGGCTTTCTTTCACTTCTTCCCCTTAGACACGGATGCAACACACTTGTTGGGGGCCTTCGTCTTCCGAAGGTCCTCAAAAACATGATTTAACATTGTTTCCGGAGTTGTAATACATGAGCAGGAACCTTCGAATTCGAATCAGAACCATAGTGGGGGAAGCATGAACAATACGAAGATTCACGAGGCGCCAACATAGGGAGCTTCATCAAGAAGGCTTTTTCAACGAGGATGGATGGTATGATGATTTCCATCATGGAAATTTTGCTTTTGATAATGCTTCTCCTCTGTCAGCAGAACTGCAGACTACCCCATGGCCTCCATCATATAAACCACCCCAGCTCCCCATGTATGATGGGCACTTAGATCCGAAGCAGTTTTTGATGAGCTACGAAGCAACCATATCTTCATATGGGGGCAATACCACAGTCATGGTGAAATCTTTCGTCATGGTAGTCAAGAATGTTGCGCAAACCTGGTACTCCTCTCTTCGGCCAGGAACAATCACATCATGGCAGAAGCTGAAGGATATGCTAATCACCAGTTTCCAAGGGTTTCAGACGAAGCCGGTTACTGCTCAAGCTTTTTTCCAGTGCACGCAAGAGCACAAAGAATACCTCCAGGCGTATGTCCGAAGGTTCTTGCGCTTAAGGGCACAAGCGCCAACTGTGCCCAATGAAATCGTCATTGAGGCCATGATCAAAGGGCTTCGGCCAGGACCTACGGCCCAATACTTCTCCAGGAAGCCCCCTCAGACCCTGGAGAAGTTGCTCCAAAAGATGGATGAATACATCCGGGCTGACAATAACTTTTGCCAAAGAAGAGAGGAAGCCTACAGGTTCTCTGAGATGACCAGGGGCTTCGGAGGAAGAACCCACCCAAGGCATGTCAGGTCAATTCACTCCACTCAGAATGATGACAGAGGAAGTCAGCTGCAGAAGTCATAATATACTCCACAATCTTTGGGGCAGCAACAAAGCTCTTTCCGGCTGATAGCTCCAAGAGGCAGAGGCGCAAGGGGCTTCGGAGGAAGGTTTGGGGATCAGCCTAGAAAAATTTATTGCTTATTCTATGGTGAGGACAAGGGCCATACTACAAGGGTGTGCCATGTCACCATTCGGAAACAAAAGGAAATAGCAGAAGCTGCAGCTCAGCAGAACCAGCCGAAGCAGGTCATGCACACCGCTTCGTATCACTCACCCTACATACCAGAGTATGTGGGTAACCATCCTGCAGCTTCTGTTGCTTCGGCTTGCCAGCCACAGCTGTCTTGGCCATAGCTTCCACCTCCGCCACCACTACAGCCTTTGTATTCACGAGGCCAGCAGCCAGAAGGGAGCCAACAGACCCATCAACAGCGAGATTTCAGGGAGGAGTCTGAAGCTCGCACAGTTAACAGTACTGTGCCAGAATCAAAGCATATCTATTGAGAGATATCCTACCCTCGAAACAGTTTTTACATTCATTGCCATTTTCTTTTTAAATTAGGAACAATTGTTGAAAACCTAGTTCTCTTGACATTTTCAATTTCCTGTAATAGCTTCGTTCTTGTCATAGCGAAATATATCTTCTCCACAGGCTCACGAAGTTCAAAAAGTCGCTGAAGCACAAAAGTCGTTCCTAAGGGAACGTAGGCCTAGAAATCACATTACAAGTCGTTCTAAGGAACGCAGCATAAGTTTGCCGAAGATATTAAAAGTCGTTCCTAAGCAAGCGCAGTGTAAGTTTTCTGCTCAAAAGTCATTCCAAAGGGAATGCAGAGCCAAATACCGCCGAAATATAAGGCGAAGCGTGAAAAGTCAACGTGAATACAGCCGAATAGAAGGCGAAGAAGTTCAAAAGACGTTCCTAAGGGAATGCAGAACTTACAGCGAAAAGTCAGCGCTGATACACCGAAAAAAAAGCGGTGAAGCCGAAAAATAAACGGCAAAGAGATTGTGTATTCCATTATGAGGATGTGAGTGTGTGTCTTCGGTATAAATATCATCTTGCATAACATAACATCATCACATCATTTCACATAACATCATACATCATATTGCATCAACGCCACAAGAAGGGAATACAATGTTAACCTTCGGAGAATGTTATGAAAAAATGAAGTTGTGCTAAGGCACAAAATAAGTTTGAAGAAATACAGCTTCATCAGCTCTAAGGTGGAGGAACAAATTTATTGTTGACGAAGCATTAATGTTTTTGCGACGCTTGGAGGATTTTTTTACGAAGCATAGAAGCTCTTCTTTACGAAGCATGAAAAGAAGGGAAGGTGTTTTTTCGCCAAAGGCTCAAAATGGTATGTACATAAAAGTTTCATGCATCGCAAAGAAATGAATCGCAAAATCTTTCATATATTACATTCAAAACCTACGATCACCAAATATTACAGGCATGTCCCAGCAAATATTACATTAATATTCTAGTAATGTTTTTACAAATAGCTATTCTTCTTCCTTCAGGACTTCTTCTGTAGCTTTGGTTAATAATTTTGTGACAACTTCGTCCACAATAGCTTTGGCCATATTAATAATTTCTATTGACTTCTTTGTTTCTGGGTCCGCTAATGGGTCGAAGGGCTCTGGCGGAGGAGGTAGCTCAGCTGCGATAGAAGACATAAATTAGTTCGAAATCACAAAAATAAGCAATAAAACTAAAAGCCATTAAGTAATACCTATCCATTTTTCAAGTTCCGCAGCCCTTTCAGCTGCTTTTGTCGCTTCTGGGGCGTCATGAATATCTTTTTCACTCTTTTCATTATTTCATGCGCCATCCCTCGGCCGCCATTTTCCCAAATATCAGTAAAAAATTTTCCACCTATTAAGCTTGCTTCGGCCGAGGGATCCTTCGTGTCATCAACAGACAAAGCAGCTTTGGCCTGGACCAAAGTTTTAACATGATCGCACCCTGCTTTCTACAAAATAGCTGCAACTCCTCTCGCACCAGAGAACGCGCATACGTCCCCGCTGTCGCTCAAAATTTCTTCAAAAGCTTCAGCTTCGCTGCTGATCCACTCAATCACGCCCTCAGGATCACCTCTTATGAAGTTGTCTTCGCTTGAATATGCGCCCACATTGGCGAAGCTAGTTTTTATCTTCTTGACGCATTCTACAGATTTCTCAAAACATCTTTTATTCAATGAGCGAAGTTCTGCAACTGTTTTCTCAAAATAATTTTTCCAGTACTCACTGGCATCTCGGTCAGCTTCGGCAACAGCGCATTTCAATTTGGCTTTGGCGAGTTGTTTTTGAAGGTTTTCAATCTCATTCCTTTGGATTTCAGATTGAGCCTTGAAGTTAGCTTCATCCCCCTTTACTTTGTCCACTAATGTAAGTAGAATTTTGTCTTTTTCCAAAGTTTCGTTCCTCAGCTTGATAACCTCTGATCGAAGGTTGTTGAGAGCGATAGTGCAACTCTCGTCTTCGGCATTCTTTTGCGCCCTTAAGGCGTTGCTAAGTATTAAACCCTATATGAAAAAATGAATAGGTTAATATAAGAACAAAAGAATACTTCAAAAATTCATAAACTTCCAAATACACAATTTTTATACCTTCAGACTGTTATATGCAAGGCTATCCGCAAGATCCTCCTTCGTCATGGCGCAGAGGCCAGCTTCAAGCTTCGGGAACCCCATACTTCTGGCCATTTCCCGGCAGACAGATAATTCCTTGTTTTCTGGGAGGCAGTACAATAAGTCATCTTCATCTGTGCCATTAAACACTAACGCCCCTTTCGGGTACTTTAGTTCTTGGGCATAGTGTTTAGCTTCAAAAATTTCTTCTTCAGACAATCTTTTTCCCGAAGCGTGTCGAACAATATAATCAAGGACTTCGGAAGATGCTTCGGGAGTAGGTGCGATAGCTTCTTCAAGAAAAATCTATTTTATAGCTTCTTCTCCTGTTGCTTTTTCTCCAGTGTCCGAGGATTTCTCCTTGACGGGCTCTGAAGGCCCGGCTTCGGCATCGACCTGGCTCATTGTAGCTTCGGCTTCGGTTACCTTTGCCTCAGTTTCAATCTGCGCCTTCGAAGCCTTTGCAATTTTCCCTGGAGTAGAGCTTGAAGCTTTTATTGTCTCCAGTACATCTAATACACTAGCCATCCTTTTTCTCTTCGGGGTCGCCGCTAGACCTTTTTGTGTCTTCGGCACCTCAACTCCTGACGAAGGTCTTAGAATTTCCAATGTTTTTGTCGCTTTGATTTTTGGTTCTTCAATTTTGATAGTCTTCGACATTGCAGCCGCCTCTTCAATATTCTGTGTAAGGGCAAGTTCTTTGGCTTCAATAGCTGAAGAAGTCTCACCGCCGAGTTCAGGCACTATGGCCGGTTCAATGTAGCGCGATCGGTGAGTAAGGACCTTCAAAATTTTCCTCTTTGGTGCGGGCTCGCTTGAGGTAGCCAGAGCTGCAGCTTTCTCAGGAGTCGCACCCTTTCTTTTCTGCCCCCGCGGCGCGTAGCGATAGTCAAGGTACACAAAACCAATAGCATCAAAAACTCTATTTAGCCTTTTCTTTTTTTGGCTTCCGAAGGCCGCAGATAGTGCATTATCTTCAGACTTGGAGTATGTTCCAAGTAGTTCATCACTAGTATTTTCAACGCACTTCAGCCAGTCATCGTCTGGTTCGATAAATTGGTCTCCAAACCTGAAGGTATATTTCAATCGAACCAAACCACCTTCGCTAGGGTTAGTAATAGTTTCCTTTGGCATCTCCTAGCTGTCTATTAGTGGCCATATTCTAAAGGCTATATGCTCTTGAAGCAAGTCCCTTGTCCCAACAAAAGAGCAAACTGTGCTGAAGGCCCTTCGACATGCTTCGGCTGCCTCGTCAATTTCAACCTTTGGCTTCCGGAGGCCAAAGCGGGACCAAATGGGGCGCATGATGATCTCTTTAATATCTTCTCTCACCTTTAAATCATTCTTTACATAGAACTATTCTTTCATCTAGTCTCCGGGCCACCTCTTCCGGAATGTTGGCACTGGGTAACTTGCGCCAGAGCGGGCAATGAAGCTGTAGCAGCCGAAATTGTTGTGATATTGTTCTTTACCCCAGGCCTTCGTTTCATACGAGAGCTCATGCATACTGCAAAAACATCTTGTGCTTGGCTCCAGACCTTGACTTCTCACAGCCCAGACAAAAATCCCCATTCTAATAATTGCTTCGGGAGTAATCTGATGAAGGTAGATCTGGTATGTCTTCAAAACTTCGACCACAAATCTACTCAACGGGAACCGAACTCCAGCTTTGAAGAAGCTTAGGAAGATCACAACTTCATTTTCTTCCGGGGCAGGAACAACCCTGTCTACGTCAGCCCTCACAATAGAAATATCTCGAAAGTACCTTCCTCTCATATTATCAAGATGGCTCTATTTGATAGTTGATTTCCCGAAGACTGTGTGACTTGGTCGCCAAGGACGATCTTCCGAGTCTTTGCCTCCACTCTCCATATCATAGCTGTCGCTATCATCAGTATATTCAGACAAGCCTTCTAATATCTCTTTAGTTATCTTCTCTGTGTTTGTTTTTGCAATTGACTCAATAAATCCAGCAGTCTTCTCCTCAAGGAGCTTCTCCTCCTCGCTCAGCTTTGTCTCAGCAGCAACTTTTTTGTCTTGAGACATTTTTTCTTTGAAAATGGCGGAAATATGTCCTCAGAGCCGAAGCTTAGGAAATCTAAAAAACCAAGCAGCTGTTGATAAGCAAGAGCTAAGAAATTGAACAAAGCAAAGCAGGCAGCAAGTAACGTACCAAATGTGCTCGGGGTGAGTTCTTATTTATACGCCCAGCGCGCCCCAAGTTGGAGGGCCCTGTCTGTCATTGACTGTTGCTATTCTAGCAAAGGGAAGGTGTTTTTTCGGACCTTCGGCTTAGGGCCTTCGTCCATATCGCAATTTTAATTTGTCATTCTAACAAATTAACCTTGCGAGGGGCTATTGTTGGGGGCCTTCGTCTTCCGAAGGTCCTCAAAAACATGATTTAACATTGTTTCCGGAGTTGTAATACTTGAGCAGGAACCTTCGGATTCGAATCAGAACCATAGTGGGGGAAGCATGAACAATACGAAGATTCACGAGGCGCCGAAGCTACACGCAAGGGAGCTTCGGCATGACAGCAGGAAAGGGAACCGACTTAAAGGGGAAAAGGCTATTTAGACCCCGATGAGTTACCTTGTAATCATTAGCAAATGTAAAGGGCATGAATTTAATTTCACGTGGGTTGCGTCCCATGCCTATAAATAGATGAACAGTACCCCCATACTGTTCACGTGAACTGGACATTTGCCTTTGCTTCACGCTCGTACCTTTGTTGTTTATCAAATCGAGGGTATCGAATGTAATTTGATATTGTTTTATATTCTCATGATAATAGAATGGAGATGAATTCATAATGCTATATGATTCTTTATGTCATCTTTTGTATTTTACACGCCCTTTTCTTTTACCATCTTACTTTCAATATTCGAAGGTATGTCTTTCATAACCTTCGTCTGAAGATCATTATATCCTAAGGGAAATAATGTTTCGAAGGACGAAGGGCATTAATGTTTAACATTTTATGTTGCCTTGTTCTTGATCCATAGCATTTGAGAACAAGTCACCAACAACACTCTTCCTCTCGATAGTCTTTATTCATCTTGTACCTACTTGCATTGCACTTTGGGCAGCTGTCCAAGTATTTATAATCATCGCCTCGATAAAGGATACAATGATTTCTACACGCGTGGATCTTCTCCACATCCATAGCGAGCGGACTGATTAGTTTCTTTGCATAGTACGTGTTAGCAAGCACTTTGTTCTCCTTTGGAAGCATGTCTGCGATGATACTCAAGAACACATCAAAGCCAGCATCAGATAGACCATATCTAGCTTTTAACATCAACAGCTTTAACATAGACCGTAGCGTCATGAACTCTTTGGTACAACCCTTAGACTCATCGTACAAAGGCTCTTCTACTGCCTTCTTCAGGGACTCCATACCTTTCTTGAAGAACATCGATGGATCCGTATGACGACGCAACATTGCCTCTAACAACTCTGTATCTTTCTCATCCATATCATTTGGCAGAACATGAGTTCTATCATGTTCACTTCCTCCACAGTAACCATGATTAGTAACATTTGGCACTACATGTTCGCTCTGTGGAAGAGGTTGGTGTGTCCCGTGAACAAACTGAAATCTTTCGTCCTAAGGATTTTCAGTCTTATAAGGCGCGCTACCCTCTCCATGCTTTGTCCAAACTGTGTAATCCTTCACAAATCCTCGGCATACCAAATGACATATGATTTGGTTTGTGTCATCAAATACAAACAACATTTTTGCAGTCCATGCATGGACAATATATGTGCTTTATCTTTGTTCTCCAAGCATGTTCCATAGCAACATCAATAAACCTATGGACCTCAGATATGTATGATGGATCTAGCCTTGATAAGTTATACATCCACGATGTCCTCTCCATCAGTACCTATAAAAAATAATATAAAACACACAAGAACACAAATTGGCAAGAGAAAAAAGCTAGCATTTCCTAGCAACCAAGGAACGAAATCTACCATTTGTATTTTGTGAAATATATCTGGCATTACAATGAAAGTTGGCAAAGAAACATAAGTCGAACGTAATAAATTCCTAGCAACTAATAAACAAAAAAATCTTAATACCAATTAACATATCTCTAAAAATTGGCACTTCAAACATAATTAATAAAGCTCATAACAACTATTAAACTTAATACCCAATTATAGATCTATAACAATAATTGGCAATTCAAATATAATTATAAAACAATTACCTCATAACAACTAATAAATTAGAAATAATCCATAATTACCAAATATTATTTCTCCCTCTATCCCAAACATGGTGAAACCTAGATACGAAACGTGGCTACGTACACTGCTCTCTCACATGGTATAAAAGCCTAGATCCAAAATTTGGCTAAAATGAAAAATAATATGAACAAAAATTGACAAAGAAACATAAAACCAACCTTTCTTAGCAACCTTCCTCCAAAAAATGAAGATCAATACCTCCCCCTTGCATTTTATGTAATCTAGACCTCCAAAATCGTCTCCAATGGAAGTTGGCTGCGAGCTTCCTGTCGGGGGAGAAAGGAAAGGGGTATTTATAATACAAAGTTCACAGGGGTAAAAGCTTAGATCCAAAATTTGGCTAAAATGAGAAATAATATGAACAAAAATTGACAAAGAAACATAAAACCAACCTTTCTTAGCAACCTTCCTCCAAAAAATGAAGATCAAAACCTCCCCCTTGTATTTTATGTAATCTAGACCTCCAAAATCGCCTCTAATGGAAGTTGGCTGCGAGCTAGCTTCCTGTTGGGGGAGAAATGAAAGGGGTATTTATAATACAAAGTTCACAGGCGGGTTGCTTAAGAAACCATCAGTGAAAACAATATCACTGGCGGTTGTCTTAAGGAACCGCCAGTGGAAATGTTCTTTCCACTGGTGGCTCTCTTAACTCAGCTGCCTGTGGAAACCATTTCAAGTTGAACAGTTGTGTCTTTTCAACTGTCCCTGTAGAATTGAAACGACAATTATGCTCGCCGAACACGAAGCGACAACTTTTGACGCCTCTTTGCTCCTCGAAGTTCCCGTAAATGTCGATCTAGTTCTCGATTTTAATATATTTAAATGCTCATCGGCCACATTTCCATTATTTATCGCCTACAAACTCAGAAAAAACTATCTTGCTTCAGCTTTCCACCCATGGCGACATCACTGGGTGATTCCTCTAGCCATGAACCAACCCTAGAATGGGATCCTATACCAGCATATGAGAAACAGGCACCTTTGCACTGGGATGCAGATGGATGAGACTTTGAGGTTGCATCGGAATCCGACGACGACCTCACTGACGGGGACGACCTCCAGTTCCTCATTGACGGGGAGCTGGACTCCGACACCAGCACTGACTGGTCTTGGACGTACGACGGAGAATCGTCGGATGTGCAGTCCTTTGACAATGATGACGACCCAATGTCTGTACATTGGATGGGCATCGGCTCCTCGGACGACGAAGAATACGATGACGAGAACGACGACGGCAGCAGTGACTACGGCAGCAGTGACGAGGACAGCGACGGCAGTGGCGATGATGACGGCGATGATGATGGCGGGGCAAGCCAATGCGATGAGATGCCTCCCAGCAAGCATCGTCGGCTGTTGCATGGTACATAATTCTAGTAGGAAAAGTAGTAGTTTGTACTAGGATGAAAACAATCCTTTTTAATGAATAAAGTAGTTCTTGTTAACTAATATTTTTCTGATGAAATCTGATGATTTTTAGAACCCGAAAATATTTTCCACTGGCGTTTCTCTTAAAGAACCGCCAGTGAAAAAAATAACAATGGCAGCTGGCTTAAGTAACCGCTAGTGAAAACGTTGAATTACATTGGTGGCTGGCTTTAGGAACCGCCTGTGAAAACGCTGAATTAACACTGGCGGGTGGCTTTAGGAACCGCCTGTGGAAATCATTTCAATGGGCAGTTCTTTATAAGAATCACTAGTAGAAATCGTTTTACTTATATGCACCTCAATGGTCTCCTTTCGCCGCTCCAGACGTCCTAGTATTGTCCCTGTTGTCCATTCTCGCTCCAGCCGCCGACGTGCCACCTTGCACCTCCCCTTCGTTGTTGTTGCCGGATCCGCCCTCCCTCCGTCGTCCTAGCCAAAGTGAAGTAGGCGGCGGGCTCGGTCGTCGACTCTGCACACCGCGCACCAGACACGAAGACGTGGATCTAGGTCAACTGCTTAGTTCCTCCATTTTACTATTGCTATCTGCCCTCATGCCTCCATTTTAATGTATTAAATCACTCTTCTTTTTCGGTGCAGTTCCTGGATAAGGTTGCCCAATCTGGCAAATTCATTCACTGATTCTTGTTCCTCAGACAAACCTCTGCGTGACAAGAGAACTGCACCTATTCAGTACAACCTACGCCAGAAGCGTGCCAAAACAACTTCCACGGCAAGTTCTTATGTGCATAACTTATCTTGTTTCTTATGTCCTCTGTTTCATAAATTGTTAAATGTGCCTTTGTATTCATTGACCTACAGCAAGTTTCTTTGACCACGGCAAGTTCTTGTTTCTTTTACTACATGTCCTCTATTCCAAATAGTTACGTGCATGTGCAACTTGCCCATAGTGTGTTCGGACTGTGCCAGCTGGGATGCGATGACAGCTAAAATATTCATTGACCTATGCATCATTCAGAAGAACCTTAATAACTTCAATAGCATGGGCTTAACTAAATATGGATGGCAACAAGTGTATTGCAGCTTCAAAGAACAGACTAATCTTGATTATGAAAACAAAAAACTGCAAAACAAATTAAACTTGCTCTGAAGGTCTTTCCAGCATTGGCAATACTTGCAGAACCATACTGGGCTTGGCCTTGACTCAAGGACTGGTGATATAGCGGCTGATGATTCGTACTGGGGGACCCAGGAAGGGGTACATTACTCATGAATTGATTACAAGTTTTTTTATTTTGTGGACCAATACTAAATCTACACTATGTTCAAACGCAGGATCCTAGTCCTTAGGGCAATCAAGGAAAACCACCACCCTTTCTTGATGAGCTTTACACTTTGTTTGGTCGAACCACACGCGACAGGGGCAATTTGATTAGTGTTGGAGATGTCCGTGAACCCCCGTGAAGCTATGGCAGCCACGATACTCCTGATGATGGTGTGGGTTGCTCCAATATTAGACCGTTGTCCAAAAGGATCAGGGAAGCCACAATGGATAGCCTCCCTAAGAAAAAGATGAGTTTGCAAGATCACATTGCTAATATTTCTGAGTCCATTTGCATCAGAAACCGGAGAACTCTTAGTCATGGACAAGAAGAAGTTGATGAAGTTGTGTGACTCTTAAAGCAAGATGGACTTGAAGAAGATTCTGATTTGTACTGCATGTTAAATATTCTTTGCAAAAACGATATAGATAGGAGGTTTTTTCTTCATTTGAATACTAAAGAGGGACACCTCCATTGGATTAGGTTCCAATGGAATCATATTAATAAGTAGCTTATCTGTGCGGTCTTGTAATAATGCTTTGATACACTGTTAAGTTATCCAGTCTAGTTTTGTATGTGTGCGTTGTAATAACTCTGGTATTATTTGATGTTTGCGGACATATTGCAGTTCAGTTTTATTTATGTGCTTGTGCACTTTAGTTTTATAACATACAAGTTAAGTATTGCATTTCTGTTTTGAATGGTTTATAATCAAATTGGTGAGTATTGCATTTCTGTTAAATGTAGGCAACTTCGAGATAAGTAGTGCAGAAGACCCTAGTCGTAGCGACACTGCAAGTGATGATAGCTCCAACATACTCCAACAAGCTGGTGCAGCGGCGATTCTAGCTGCTTTCGCTTCTCGTTCGTATACTCTTACTCCTATGATCAATCTTCCTACTCCATTACCGCACGTGACAGAACGGCAATGGGTGGAACTTAATATGAGGGACTTCAGGAAGTATCATGACAATTTTCGTATGACTCCAGATTCTTTTATAGAATTGCATGATACTTTAGTGAGGTATCATGGGTTAAGGTCAACATAAGAGGTGGAGTCATGTGAGGCATTAGGGATGTTCTTATGGGCATTGAAGCGTCCCCAATCCTCTGGGACTCAAATGTGATACAATTACTAGTCCCAGGAGGCTAGTAAACACATTTATACATCAGATGATACCAAATCTGCTTAAACGAGACAAACCTACAAAGGTGGCGAACAACATTAAGAGTTGGACCACAACTCGAGACATATCATCAGAGTGGGGCTGAAGCAGCCCGATATACGCAGCGAAGCAAATCAGCGGTCCAACAGCCACAGGCAAGGTTGGGAACAGTCGTAACTCTTACCCGATCTCCTTTTTCTGAAAAACAACAAATAAGCAAGGGTGAGTACAAACGTACTCAGCAGCCCACCTTCACCCGCGGAATGGGGAAATCAGATATAATGCATGGAATATGTAGAGCTTAGGATATTTGCAGAAACAGCAATATTTTATGCAGGGTTGTTTTGAAAAACATTTTGTATTTTGCAAAGCGCATCCTCTCCAAAAGGAGCAGGAAGTTTTTCAATATTAGAACAAAATCCCCTGGACTAAACCATCCAGGTATCTCAGCAGTTTCCCACTGGTTTTCATTTTCAAAAACAGCTACTGGACTTCCCGTCCACCATAGCTCACGGCTCAACCACCGGTCCTTTTAAAAACCACTTTTCTCAAACGCACCCTTTTTTTGGAAAACAAAACACTAATTGCCATACCACACCAGACTCGTCCATTCCTGTGGACACAGACTATTCGAATAGGTTTTCAAACTCTGCGCAGAGGTGTACACTTTACCCACTAGTCCGGCTCTGCGATCTCATGGCCGATGAGATCTGAATCCGAATCTCTTTCTTTCCTCGCACATCCTAACCTTAACGGTTATACCGGAAGGAGTCAGGCCACCGCCATGTCCAAACCGGACAAAACATTCCCCCTCCTTATCCTCCTAGTGCTCCCCAGCCTTCATAACCCTGGGGTTGGACCGTACGAGTTTAGATTGAGTGACTGCCCACACAGTCTCGAGTGGTTGTACTTATCATGAGTACAGGTAGTGAAAGATGACAAATCGGTCCTTATAAGAGGGGACAATCCTTCTGCTCACGCCTAAACCAGCTGAGCCATCACCTTAGGCCCTCCTCTAAACCAGGGAGTCCTTGATCATCCCTACTCAAAGGTGATAAGGGTGAAAACCCTTCATCAAACATATTTTGAAAAGCATTTTCTTTTGAAAACTCACACCTTTTCTCAAATCATTTGTAACAATTATATCAGGGATTGATTGCGGCAAGCGGCTGGGTGGCCATAATAACTTGTCTCAAAATCATATTATGCATAAAATAACAGGCTGAGGGTTGTGGTTGTAAAACATAGGTAATTTATGCATCAAAGGGATCCAGTGAGCTTGTCGTGCTTATCCGGCGAAGGGGGAAGGGGAGCTCGCGGAACTGGCTTCTAGCTCCACCGCCTGGCGTAGACTTGCAGATCTGGCCTCCACGAGACGGCACGAACGCTCCGATAACTATGCGACATGAACAAGCAAACATACAAACAAGCAAGTATACCAACAAATATTTAGTATAGTGGTCAAAATAGAGATATATGGATGGGTAAGGTCTTGAGCAGAATTTGTGTCATGTGGTGTTGAGATACTACTAGTGGTGGAGCGGAGGTGCTTACCAGGAGGGTGGACTGGAGGCGAAGCGACACTATGCGTGTAGCCGGCAGAGCAGAGTAACTGAGTGGGTGGGGTGTTTGCCTTGGCTGAGGGTGTTGAGTGTGTGTGGAGAGGGAGAGGGTAGCTGGGTGTATGTGGTGTAGCACAGTGAAGTTCACTGTAGGTGAGAATAGTGACGAATGAATCGTCTAACTTAGTATGAACAGGAGAGTTATAGGTAGAATATGGGACAAGAGTATTTTGGGAGTCTTCTGAAATATTAACCATGTTTAAGGGATGACATGGTTGGATAGGGAATAATTCGATAAGAATTTAGAAACAAGAATTATTGGAATCGGAGTTTGGAAGCCTGGTTCGAAGGAATCTCAAAGTTAAGCGTGCTCAACTTGGAGAAACCTGGGATGGGTGACCAGATGGGAAGTTCCTACTGGAAGGAAAATCACAGTCACCGGAGTTCGTATGACTGGAACATGGGTCTGGCTGGTCTTAGGTGGACTTGACAGCATGATGGATGAGTAGTTGAAATTTGGGATAACTAGATGACCGATGAATAGTAACGATGATTAGTAACGATGAATAGCGGCGACGGAAAAGTAATTATAGATATCATCGATGAATAGTAACGCTGAAGAATAGTAATAGTAAATAGTAACGATGATGAATAGTGTATGTGAATAGTAACGATGAATAGTAACGGTGAATAGTAATGGTGAATAGTGATAGTGAATAGTTCGTATGAACGAACGATGAACGATGAATAGGAACTATGAACGAACGGACGAACGATCCAATGATCGGATGAACGAACGATCGGAATTTCGGCAGCATAACGGCAGGAAAAGATTATTTGGACGAACGGACGAACGAACGAACGATCGAAATTTCGGCAGCATAACGATAGGACAAAGATTATCTGGAAGAACGATGAATAGGGACTATGAACGAACGATGAACGATGAATAGGGACTATGAACGAACGATGAACGATGAATAGGGAACTATGAACGAACGATGAATGATCGAATGATCGAACGAACAAACGATCGGAATTTCGGCAGCATAACGGCAGGACAAAGATTATCTAGAAGAACGATGAATAGGGACTATGAACGAACGATGAACGATGAATAGGGACTATGAACGAACGATGAATGATCGAATGATCGAACAAACGAACGATCGGAATTTCGGCAGCATAACGGCAGGAAAAAGATTATTTGGACGAACGAACGGACGAACGATCGAACGATCGGACGAACGGACGAACGAACCAAGAACAGGGGACGAACGATCAAAGAACGATCGAACGATCCTTGTGCTAGTGTGTGCTTGTGTGGAACATGGAGTGGGTGTGTGTGGGGGGGGGAAGAGAGTTGCCATGAAATGGCTTGGGGTGGGATGAGAGGAGGCCCTTGCCCCTCTATTTATAGCCATGGTGGGGGGGATTAGGGGGAGGGATGAGAGGATTAAGGGGAGGATGAGAGGATTAGTGGAGATTAGCATGTATTTGTCTTGTATAAGTGTAATTAGCTTGTAGAGCTCACCGTATGACACCGGAGGCATATGTATACGTATGAGCATGAGGAAAGTTATGAAGAAAATATTTGTAGGGACTTGAAAAATGATTCTGAAGGTATTTCTGAGGAGGAAAATATCTGGAGAATTATCGATGGAATATTTGGGCAATATTTCTGGAAAGAACTTGAAGGGGATTACCTGGGAAATATCTGGGCAGTATTTTTGGAAAGAATTTGAAGGGGATCAATGGGGAAATATTTTAGGATATTTTGAGGAGGATTTTGGAGGAAATATAGACCACTATATTTTATTTGTTGATATCAACTCGCAAACAATCATTTTGAAATGAAATTTGAAATTCATTTTGAATTTAGAGCGAGTTTGAGAAAATTTTAAGATTTGAATTTTTGGGATGCTACAAATCTACCCCACTTAAAAGGAATCTCGTCCTCGAGATTCGGCTTAGAAGGGTTATGGGTATAGCTTTACTTCAGCTACATATCTTCACTTTGCAACTCTTCGAGGAGATGGAACTTCAACAAAATCTGGCCCTTGCGGAGCATCCGGCTGCTGATTGCAAACGCTGATTCTGGCTACTCAAGATCATCTTCAGGCTTCTAGCTTTCGCTTGGCAACTAGCTTATTGAAGAAGCATCGATGCCAACATGCAGACCTTTCTCTTGCGAACTCCCACATGGATTCCTTCCTTGATTGGTCTTTTGGTGCTTCATCAACGGAACTTGGGTGACCACTTCTCATCCAGAAACTTATAAGCTTCGGTGATCCGGTCTTCCACAAGCTTGCTACAGGCCTTCTTCTTCTTCTCCATAGCAGGAACTTTATTACGAGAACACTACCCCACTTAAAAAGAATGAGGGTAGATCTCTTGAATCTCGGGGATTTGAACTCCTTGAAGTACCTCATAACAAGGGTGTTACGGGGCCTTCTTCTGCTGTTGCTGCTTGAACAGGCTGCGGAGAAATGACTGACACAGGGTTGATTCTGGGACAACCTTCTTCTCATCTTTTCTTCACTATCTTCTTTTCTCTTCTCACTTCTCACTTTTCACTGCCTCCTTCTTTCTCTTTGCTCTTCCCACTCGAGGATTCTATCAAAGAGTATTACTATCATACACTGAAGGAAACCAAATACTATGAACCATGTGCAACAGTCTTCAACCCAAGAATTACCAAGCATTATGATCTCAGGGGTGAGGGAGTGGAAAAATGGAGTTGCTTGCGATTTGGCAGAGGGGATTTATCTGGAGTGTGCTTTGAGCGAGTTGGGAGTTGAGGGGGCTGGTGGGGGATTTATAGGCGAGCGGGGGTGTTCGGTTGAGTAGTGGTGATGGAGTAGGTGCTACGCGGCAATGGGTGCGACAAGGGGTTGCCGGCGATGAGGGTGGCGGTGGGTGCGCTGCAAAGGTGGCGTGGGCGGTGGTAGTGCGCTGCAAAGGGGGGTGTGGGCGGCGGTGCTAGTGCGCATGGAGGCGGGCACGCATGCGGGGGCACGGGTGAGTGGTGGGGTCGATGACCCTGATGTTTGTGGTCTCTGGTTCCAAGAATCTTTGCCTCTCTGTATGGTAATAACTCCTTCTGTCCTCTTTTCCTGTTTACTTTGACTCAGGGGCAGTGCTTTGATTCTCACGGTCGGTCCTTTTGACTGAGTGGCTGGACTGGTTTCTTCTATAGCTTGTTCCAGGCTTCAAGGGTAAGCTTCCCGGTACCTTCTTGGGTAAAGCACTTTTGTCTTGAGACGGGTTAAGATGAGAATGGAAGCATAAGGTGAGGATTAGATCTAATTTGTGATCTTTGTTTTTAGAGAAAACCTTTCTTAAAAAGAAAGAAAACACATAAGCTCAGCAATGATAAGCACAAACAAATCAAATGTTTTGAATAGGGGAAGAATAGAGTTTTTCCAAAGCACGGACTACTAGATTCGGGGGCTAAGCATAACTACTATTGCTTGGCTCCTGAATTGAGAACTATGCTAAATGTGACTTATGAGCACTAACGTTAAAGCATCACATATACACTCAAAAGGGGAGAAAACATCAAGAGAAACTCATTTTGAAATGCCCTAGGGGGCCACACAAATAGAGTTTTTCAAAACACGAGTCTACACGATTACCTCTCATACATGCAGGGCTCTAGCCAAAGTGAAGAAAAACTCCACTACCCAATGCATGCAGAGGACTGGGCATAACTAACTCAGATCTGGCAGCTTCTCTTCTAGCAAGGTTTGCACACAACTTCAATCTGAGACATCTCCTGGATGGGTCAAGAGGGAGCTGATGTTGATGACTTCTTCTGGTGGCGACTGAGATGGCAACACGGGGTTGAACTCTTCTTTAAGCTGGACTAGCTCTTGTAGCTCCTCAGAGGGCGGTGGTGCTGGCGGGGTGCTTGCAGCTTCTTCCTTGACCTCACGGGACGGTGCTGGAATCTTCTTCAAGGTGAAGGGCTCAAACAACTCTGGCGAGGGATCCTGGGAGGACTCGGGGTGCTCTTTCTTATCCATAGCCTAAGGAGAGACTGGAATTCCTTCCAAGACTATGGCTCCTTCCAGGAGTTCCCAAGCCTTCTTTTCTCCTCTGGTAAAGACTGGGTGACCTTCAAGAATCTGGGGGTCTTCAGCTTTGATGGGTTGAACAGGGTTGTATGAAGCGGGCTCTTGGATCCGCAGGGCTCTACGTTGGTTATGGGTGACCAAGTAGGCCTCCATCAACTTCTGGACGTGCTGATCCTTGGCTTGCTTCAGGGCTTCAACAGCAATGACTTCACGACTCTCCAAGGCAGTTGCACGGGCTTGAGCTGTGGTGAGATCCACATGCAGCTGATGGTTGCGCTTCTCTGCATCTTCTGCTCGGGCAATCATCTGACGGTGGTGCCGAGCCAAGAAATCATATTGTGTATCAAGGGTGAGCAGGTATGCAGTGAGGTACACGACTGTGGGGTCATCCTCAAGCAGCTGCTGCTCTTCCAATGCACACATCCTAGCCATCCAAGCGGGACGGTCTCTCTGAAAGGGTGGAAAGAATCTGAGCGGGGTGTCGGCCACTTCTTCTTCATAAAGTTGACACAGGGTCCTCAATGCCTTGCGAGTGACAACTTGGTAGGTGTCTTTGAATCTGTGCCCAGCAGCAGTGACACTCCATTCCACATGGTGTGGACTGGATCCAATGTATACAGTCACGACACACTTCTCTCTGCCATGCTCGACGAATTCACGACCATCATACTCTGGCTGGCTTCTGATTCCGAGGCGAACTGTGCATGCTTTCAACAACTTGGGGAAACCATCTTCATTCTGGCAAAAGTTGGTTTGGCAACGAACCTCCATCTGACTTCTGAGAGAAGGAAAGGGGAAAACATTTTTGAAATGAAGGGATGAGAGCAAGAATTTTTTTTAAGAAAATAGTTTTGACTCAAAAACTTTTGATCAGGCTAAGGGTTACGTCCTGCGGCCAACCTAACAGCTCTAATACCACCTGAAGCGTCCCCAATCCTCTGGGACTCAAATATGATACAATTACTAGTCCCAGGAGGCTAGTAAACACATTTATACATCAGATGATACCAAATCTGCTTAAACGAGACAAACCTACAAAGGTGGCGAACAACTTTAAGAGTTGGTCCACAACTCGAGACATATCATCAGAGTGGGGCTGAAGCAGCCCGATATACGCAGCGAAGCAAATCAGCGGTCCAACAGCCACAGGCAAGGTTGGGAACAGTCGTAACTCTTACCCGATCTCCTTTTTCTGAAAAACAACAAATAAGCAAGGGTGAGTACAAACGTACTCAGCAGCCCACCTTCACCCGCGGAATGGGGAAATCAGATATAATGCATGGAATATGTAGAGCTTAGGATATTTGCAGAAACAGCAATATTTTATGTAGGGTTGTTTTGAAAAACATTTTGTATTTTGCAAAGTGCATCCTCTCCAAAAGGAGCAGGAAGTTTTTCAATATTCGAACAAAATCCCCTGGACTAAACCATCCAGGTATCTCAGCAGTTTCCCACTGGTTTTCATTTTCAAAAACAGCTACTGGACTTCCCGTCCACCATAGCTCACGGCTCAACCGCCGGTCCTTTTAAAAACCACTTTTCTCAAACGCACCCTTTTTTTGGAAAACAAAACACTAATTGCCATACCACACCAGACTCGTCCATTCCTGTGGACACAGACTATTCGAATAGGTTTTCAAACTCTGTGCAAAGGTGTACACTTTACCCACTAGTCTGGCTCTGCGATCTCATGGCCGATGAGATCCGAATCCGAATCTCTTTCTTTCCTCGCACGTCCTAACCTTAACGGTTATACCGGAAGGAGTCAGGCCACCGCCATGTCCAAACCGGACAAAACATTCCCCCTCCTTATCCTCCCAGTGCTCCCCAGCCTTCATAACCCTGGGGTTGGACCGTACAAGTTCAGATTGAGTGACTGCCCACACAGTCTCGAGTGGTTGTACTTATCATGAGTACAGGTAGTGAAAGATGACAAACCGGTCCTTATAAGAGGGGACAATCCTTCTGCTCATGCCTAAACCAGCTGAGCCATCACCTTAGGCCCTCCCCTAAACCAGGGAGTCCTTGATCATCCCTACTCAAAGGTGATAAGGGTGAAAACCCTTCATCAAACATATTTTGAAAAGCATTTTCTTTTGAAAACTCACACCTTTCCTCAAATCATTTGTAACAATTATATCAGGGATTGATTGCGGCAAGCGGCTGGGTGGCCATAATAACTTGTCTCAAAATCATATTATGCATAAAATAACAGGCTGAGGGTTGTGGTTGTAAAACATAGGTAATTTATGCATCAAAGGGATCCAGTGAGCTTGCCGTGCTTATCCGGCGAAGGGGGAAGGGGAGCTCGCGGAACTGGCTTCTAGCTCCACCACCTGGCGTAGACTTGCAGATCTGGCCTCCACGAGACGGCACGAACGCTCCGATAACTATGCGACATGAACAAGCAAACATACAAACAAGCAAGTATACCAACAAATATTTAGTATAGTGGTCAAAATAGAGATATATGGATGGGTAGAGTCTTGAGCAGAATATGTGTCATGTGGTGTTGAGATACTACTAGTGGTGGAGCGGAGGTGCTTACCAGGAGGGTGGACTGGAGGCGAAGCGACACTATGCGTGTAGCCGGCAGAGCAGAGTAACTGAGTGGGTGGGGTGTTTGCCTTGGCTGAGGGTGTTGAGTGTGTGTGGAGAGGGAGAGGGTAGCTGGGTGTATTTATAGCTGGGTGTATGTGGTGTAGCACAGTGAAGTTCACTGTAGGTGAGAATAGTGACGAATGAATCGTCTGACTTAGTATGAACAGGAGAGTTATAGGTAGAATATGGGACAAGAGTATTTTGGGAGTCTTCTGAAATATTAACCATGTTTAAGGGATGACATGGTTGGATAGGGAATAATTCGATAAGAATTTAGAAACAAGAATTATTGGAATCGGAGTTTGGAAGCCTGGTTCGAAGGAATCTCAAAGTTAAGCGTGCTCAACTTGGAGAAACCTGGGATGGGTGACCAGATGGGAAGTTCCTACTGGAAGGAAAATCACAGTCACCGGAGTTCGTATGACTGGAACATGGGTCTGGCTGGTCTTAGGTGGACTGGACAGCATGATGGATGAGTAGTTGAAATTTGTGATAACTAGATGACCGATGAATAGTAACGATGATTAGTAACGATGAATAGTGGCGACGGAAAAGTAATTATAGATATCATCGATGAATAGTAACGCTGATGAATAGTAATGGTAAATAGTAACGATGATGAATAGTGTATGTGAATAGTAACGATGAATAGTAACGGTGAATAGTAATGGTGAATAGTGATAGTGAATAGTTCGTATGAACGAACGATGAACGATGAATAGGAACTATGAACGAACGGACGAACGATCAAATGATCGGATGAACGAACGATCGGAATTTCGGCAGCATAACGGCAGGAAAAGATTATTTGGACGAACGAACGGACGAACGAACGAACGATCGGAATTTCGGCAGCATAACGACAGGACAAAGATTATCTGGAAGAACGATGAATAGGGACTATGAACGAACGATGAACGATGAATAGGGACTATGAACGAACGATGAACGATGAATAGGGAACTATGAACGAACGATGAACGATCGAATGATCGAACGAACGAACGATCGGAATTTCGGCAGCATAACGGCAGGACAAAGATTATCTGGAAGAACGATGAATAGGGACTATGAACGAACGATGAACGATGAATAGGGACTATGAACGAACGATGAACGATCGAATGATCGAACAAACGAACGATCGGAATTTCGGCAGCATAACGGCAGGAAAAAGATTATTTGGACGAACGAACGGACGAACGATCGAACGATCGGACGAACGGACGAACAAACCAAGAACAGGGGACGAACGATCGAAGAACGATCGAACGATCCTTGTGCTAGTGTGTGCTTGTGTGGAACATGGAGTGGGTGTGTGGGGGGGGAAGAGAGTTGCCATGAAATGGCTTGGGGTGGGATGAGAGGAGGCCCTTGCCCCTCTATTTATAGCCATGGTGGGGGGGATTAGGGGGAGGGATGAGAGGATTAAGGGGAGGATGAGAGGATTAGTGGAGATTAGCATGTTTTTGTCTTGTATAAGTGTAATTAGCTTGTAGAGCTCACCGTATGACACCGGAGGCATATGTATACGTATGAGCATGAGGAAAGTTATGAAGAAAATATTTGTAGGGACTTGAAAAATGATTCTGAAGGTATTTCTGAGGAGGAAAATATCTGGAGAATTATCGATGGAATATTTGGGCAATATTTCTGGAAAGAACTTGAAGGGGATTACCTGGGAAATATCTGGGCAGTATTTTTGGAAAAAATTTGAAGGGGATCAATGGGGAAATATTTTAGGATATTTTGAGGAGGATTTTGGAGGAAATATAGACCACTATATTTTATTTGTTGATATCAACTCGCAAACAATCATTTTGAAATGAAATTTGAAATTCATTTTGAATTTAGAGCGAGTTTGAGAAAATTTTAAGATTTGAATTTTTGGGATGCTACAGGCATGTGGGACACAGCAAGCAACACGAGAAATTAGAAACAGATTTGAAAGGTCTTTGGATACCATCAGTAGAAAAATGGCTATGGTGGCAGATGCTATGTATGGTTTTACACAAACCATTATATGTCCAAAGGATCCAACATTTCTAAAGTGCATAACAAGCTTAGACTTTATGCCCCTTTCTTTGATGGGTGCATAGGAGCCTTAGATGACACACACATTCCAGCTCACGTATGTCATGAGTCGAGGCTTGAACACATAAATAGAAAAGGGTGGCCTAGCTACAATGTATTAGCTATAGTGGACATGGATATGCGGTTCACTTTTGTAGGTGCTGGGTTGCCTGGTTCTTGCCATGACATGGCAGTGCTTAGGAGTTGTATGGGAGAAGCGAACTATCCACACCCACCAGCAGGTATGGTGGCATGCATGTTATGTTTGCGCCATTGCATACATTGTATTCATGCATTACGATCTAGTAAATCTTTTCTGAGTTTATTTGTTTGTCTACAGGGAGGTATTATCTAGTGGATGCTGGTTACTCAATTCGTGAAGGTTATTTGCCACCATATCGAAATTAGAGACATCACTTAGAACATTTTAATCAAACAGGAGTAGAGAGTGTGCAGGAAAAGTTTAATTTTCACCACTCGAGTCTACGAAATGTAGTTGAACGGGCTTTTGGACTGCTCAAATCAAGGTGGCATGTGCTACGAGGACTCCCATTTTACGAAAGAAGCATGCAAGTGAAGATTATAATTGCTTGTTTTGCTTTACATAACTATTTGTTGGACCAAGGCCACATAAGAGGATTATGGAGTAGTTCGCATGGCCAAGCTGATTACGATGTGTTAGATTGGGTGAATGTAAATGCAAGTCAAGAAATGACATTAATGAGAGATTGGATCGCTGCTGGAGTATCATTGATGTAGTGTATGTAATGAAGTAGTTAGATGTAATGAAGTAGTTATTGATATATAGTGTATCTCAGATTGCTGGGTATATATATTGTGTAATCATGCAATGTATTGATCACCTCTCTGGTATTGAGAAATCATGAAATGTATTGGGGTACCGATCACTAAGTAATCATGCAATGTATTGGGGTACCGATCACTGAGTCACGCGATGTATTGGGGTACTGATTCCTCTCTGGTACCGAGTATTCATGCAATGTATTGACGGTTTCATTAAGTAAACCGCCAGTGTATATATATTTCTATTGTCGGTTCACTTAATATAACCGCTAGTGTAAATATATGTTTTACACTGATGGTTTAGTTAAGTGAACCGCCAGTGTATAGGATATTTCCATAGGCAGTTTACTTAATACAGCCGCCAGTGTAAATACATCCTTTCCACTGACGGTTCAGTTAAGTGAACCGCCAGTGTATATGATATTTCCACTGGCGGTGTACTTAATACAGCCGCTAGTGTAAATACATCCTTTCCACTGACGGTTCAGTTAAGTAAACCGCCAATGTATATATATTTCCACTGGTGGTGTACTTAATACAGCCGCCAGTGTAAATAGATCCTTTCCAATGATGGTTCAGTTAAGTGAATCGCCAGTGTATATATATTTACACTAGCGGTTCCTTAAGGCGGGCCCACCTGTTTTTTTCACTCGCGTGCTGTAACTGAAACCGCCAGTATAAATTTCTGCGTGCCGCCACCTTAGAGCTCTTTTCTACTAGTGATAGCTGACCATCTAACACTTCCTTAAAAGCTAGTGAATCATCATTTCTTCTAAAGACGGTAACATTAACATCAGTAAATAAACAGTTGTAGTCCATTTTGCATAATTGAGATACAGAAAGCAAGTTGTAACCTAAAGATTCTACAAGAAATACATTAGAAATGGAATAGTCAGGTGATATAGCAATTTTACCCAATCCTTTGACCAAACCTTGATTTCCATCCCCGAATGTGAGTGCTCTTTGGGGATCATCATTTTTCTCATATGAGGAGAACATTCTTTTCTCCCCTATCATGCGGTTTGTGCACCCGCTATCGATTATCCAACTTGTTCCACTGGATGCATAAACCTACAACACAAATTTAAGCCTTGTCCTTAGGTACCCAAATGGTCTTGGGTCCTTTCACATTATAAACAAGCACCCTGGGTACCTAAACATAAGTCTTTGGACTCTTGTGCTTGCCCCCAACATATTTGGCAACTACTTTGTCGGATTTGTTAGTAAAAACAAATGATGCATCAAAGGTTTTAAATGAAATGCTAAGTTCATTTGATGCGTCAACATTCTTTTTTCTTAGGCATCTTAATATGAGTTGTATGCCTAAAACTAGAAGCCTCATTACTGTAAATATAAGCATGATGAGCAACAGGATGACATTTCTTAGCATGAATTCTTCTAATCTTATGATTAGGATAGTTTTCAAGATATAAAATGTAACCTTCTCTATCTTGCACCATGGGTGCCTTGCCCTTAACAAAGTTGGAAATCTTGTTTCTATGGACATTAAGTTTGATGTTGTTTTGGTTACCAGATTGGAAGCCAATTCCATTCTTAATGCTAGGGCATCTCCCATTATAAAGCATACTACGAGTAAATTTAAATTTTTCATTTTGAAGTTCATGCTTGGTAATTTTGGCATTCAACTTAGCTATGTGATCATTTTGTTCTTTAATCATAGCAAGGTGATCATTCATAGCATTAACATCAATATCTCTACATCTAGTGCAAATAGTAACATGCTCAATGGTAGATGTAGGAACATAGCAAGCATTCAATTGCTCAATCTTAGCAATTAAACAAACATTTTTAGTGTTGTGACAAGAAATTGAATCATTGCATGCATTTAGCTCTTTAGTCATGTTTTTGCATTTTTCAACTTCAAGAGCAAAAGCATCTTTTAGCTTAACAAAATTTTTGTTTCCTTAACGAGCAAGTCTTCTTAGCATTCCAATATTTCATCTTTCTCGTTAATGGTTTTTATCAATTCATTGATTTTCTCCTTTTGTTCTTTGGTAAGGTTTGCAAAAAGAGAAGACAAATCATCATTCTTTTCACTAGAGCCACCCTCATCATTGGAAGTAGTATATTTGGGGTGTCTCTAGAGTATACCTTCTTCTTTTTACCCTCCTTGGTCATAAGGTACTTGTGGCCGACGTTGGGGAAGAGAAGACCTTTGTTGATGGTGATGTTGGCGGCATCTTCGTCGAAGGAGGAGTCGGTGGAGCTCTCGTCGGAGTCCCACTCCCTTCCTATGTGCGCATCGCCACCCTTCTTCTTGTTGTAGTACTTCTTGAGAGCACCTAGAGGGGGGGGGTGAATAGGTGATCCTGTAAAAACTTCAAACTTAAGCCACAAAAACTTGTTAAGCGTTAGCACGATTAATGCCAAGTGGCTAAGATGAAGTCTCAACAAAACACAATACCACAAGAATCAAGCACAGAGGGACACAGTGGTTTATCCCGTGGTTCGGCCAAGCCAATGCTTGCCTACTTCCACGTTGTGGCGTCCCAACGGACGAGGGTTGCAATCAACCCCTCTCAAGCGGTCCAAAGACCCACTTGAATACCACGGTGTTTTGTTGTTCCTTTCACTATCCCGTTTGCAAGGAATCTCCACAAATTGGAGTCTCTTGCCCTTACAAGTATATGATCACAAAGAAAGCACAGAGTAAGGGAGGGAAGCAACACACACAAATCCACAACAAAAGCGCACACACACGGCCAAGACTCGAGCTCGAATGACTATCTCAGAGTTCACACTAGAACAGAGCTCGAATCACTTAGAATCACAAACGAATGCGCAAAGAACTTGTGTGGATGATCAAGAATGCTCAAGAGTTGCTTGTGTCTCTCCTCCATGCGCCTAGGGGCTCCTTTTATAGCCCCAAGGCAGCTAGGAGCCGTTGAGAGCAAATCCGGAAGGCCATCCTTGCCTTCTGTCGTCGGGGGCACCGGACAGTCCGGTGCACACCGGACATGTCCGGTGACCGATTTCTTTCCTTATCCAGCGCTTCCCGACCGTTGCAGACCGGCGGGGATCTGAGAGCCGTTGGCGCACCGGACATGTCCGGTGCACACCGGACAGTCCGGTGCCGTCTTCCGACCGTTGGCTCCGCCACGTGTCCCGCGCAGATTGCGCGGCCGACCGTTGGCCCTGGCCGACCGTTGGCTCACCGGACAGTCCGGTGCACACCGGACAGTCCGGTGAATTTTAGCCGTACGCCGTCGGCGAATTCCCGAGAGCGGCCAGTTCGAGCCGAGTCGACCTGGCGCACCGGACACTGTCCGGTGCACACCGGACAGTCCGGTGCTCCAGACCGAGCTGAGCCTTGGCTGCACACAGCCAAGTCTTTCTCTCCCCTTTTCTCTTTTTCTTCTTTCTGTTTCTAACACTTAGACAAATATGTTAGTCCATAAAACCAATGTACTAAGGCTTAGAAACATACCTTTATCTCATGATTTGCACCTTGTTCATCCATGTACATAAATTCACAATTAAGCACATGTGTTGGCACTCAATCACCAAAATACTTAGAAATGGCCCAAGGGCACATTTCCCTTTCAATCTCCCCCTTTTTGGTGATTTATGCCAACACAACATAAAGCCACTAGAACAAGTGCAAACTCAATTCAAATAACACTTAAATTTATTTTGAATCAATTTTGGCATATATGGATCATCCTTTGCCACCACTTGGTTTGTTTTTGCAAATCAAACACAAATCTCTATCTCTAAGTTAAACACACATGTTTAAGCATAAAGAGAGTCATTCAAAAAGAGATTGATCAAGGATTTCAAAAACTCCCCCTTTTTCCATAATCAATACTTCTCCCCACAAGAAGCCAACTTTTGACAAGAGAGACAACTTAAGAATTTTGACAAATCAAAGACTCTATTCTACTATTTTCAAAATCTCTCAAGTGGTAGCTGATCCATTTATTGCTTTGGCCTTTATTTTCTCCCCCTTTGGCATCAAGCACCAAAACGGGATCAATTTTGGCCCTTTAACCCCATTGCCTCACCAAAATCTTCAATTAAGAGCAAATGGCAATAAGAGTTCAGAGATGGACTTGGAATAAGTTACCCTCTCATCGGAGTGCAGTGGAAGTCTTTCATGGTCCAAGTCCACCTTTTCCCTTTCAATTCTCCTTTGTGACTAACACAAGCAAACTCAAACATATGGTTAGTCTCAAAGGGTCAAGTTGTAACACATCTCCCCCTAAACATGTGCATCACTTTGCAACGGACTTGTGAGGTCCAGGGAGTGTTTGTACAACTTGAGCACCATAATAAGCAACAAGATGCAGAAAGAACATGATCAAAGGCATAAATACATGTATGCTACAATTCAATCCAAGTTCCGCGAATCTAAGACATTTAGCTCACTACGCAGCCTGCAAAAGGTCTTCTCATCTAAAGGCTTGGTAAAGATATCGGCTAGCTGGTTCTCGGTGCTAACATAAAACACTTCGATATCTCCCTTTTGCTGGTGGTCTCTCAAAAAGTGATGCCGGATGTCAATGTGCTTTGTGCGGCTGTGCTCAACAGGATTTTCCGCTATTCGGATAGCACTCTCATTATCACATAGGAGTGGGACTTTGCTCAGATTGTAGCCAAAGTCCCTGAGGGTTTGCCTCATCCAAAGTAGTTGCGCGCAACACTGACCTGCGGCAACATACTCGGCCTCAGCGGTGGATAGGGCAACGGAGGTTTGTTTCTTAGAGTTCCATGACACCAGGGACCTTCCTAAGAATTGGCACGTCCCCGATGTACTCTTCCTATCGACCTTACATCCAGCATAGTCGGAATCTGAGTACCCAATTAAGTCAAAGTTAGACCCCTTTGGATACCAGATCCCGAAGCAAGGCGTAGCGACTAAATATCTAAGAATTCGCTTCACCGCCACCAAGTGACACTCCTTAGGATCGGATTGAAATCTAGCACACATGCATACGCTAAGCATAATATCCGGTCTACTAGCACATAAATAAAGTAGAGATCCTATCATTGACCGGTATGCTTTTTGATCAACGGACTTACCTCCTTTGTTGAGGTCGGTGTGTCCGTCGGTTCCCATCGGAGTCTTTGCGGGCTTGGCGTCCTTCATCCCAAACCGCTTCAGCAGATCTTGCGTGTACTTCGTTTGGGAGATGAAGGTGCCTTCCTTGAGTTGCTTCACTTGGAACCCAAGGAAGTAGTTCAACTCGCCCATCATCGACATCTCGAATTTCTGCGTCATCACCCTGCTAAACTCTTCACAAGACTTTTGATTAGTAGAACCAAATATTATGTCATCGACATAAATTTGGCACACAAACAAATCACCATTACAAGTCTTAGTGAAAAGAGTTGGATCGGCTTTCCCAACCTTGAAAGCATTAGCAAGTAAGAAATCTCTAAGGCATTCATACCATGCTCTTGGGGCTTGTTTAAGTCCATAGAGCGCCTTAGAGAGCTTACACACGTGGTCGGGGTACCGCTCATCCTCGAAGCCAGGGGGTTGCTCCACGTACACCTCCTCCTTTATTGGCCCGTTGAGGAACGCGCTCTTCACATCCATTTGGTACAACCTGAAAGAATGGTGAGCGGCATATGCTAGCAAGATACGAATGGACTCTAGCCTAGCCACAGGAGCAAAAGTCTCCTCAAAGTCCAAACCTGCGACTTGGGCATAACCTTTTGCCACAAGTCGAGCCTTGTTCCTCGTCACCACCCCGTGCTCGTCCTGTTTGTTGCGGAACACCCACTTGGTTCCCACAACATTTTGCTTGGGACGAGGCACCAGCGTCCAAACTTCGTTGCGCTTGAAGTTATTGAGTTCCTCCTGCATGGCCAACACCCAATCCGGATCTAGCAAGGCCTCCTCTACCCTGAAAGGCTCAATAGAGGAGACAAAAGAGTAATGCTCACAAAAATTAACTAATCGAGATCGAGTAGTTACTCCCTTGCTAATGTCACCCAAAATTTGGTCGACGGGATGATCCCTTTGAATCATCGCTCGAACTTGGGTTGGAGGTGCCGGTTGCGCTTCTTCCTCCATCACTTGATCGTCTTGTGCTCCCCCTTGATCACACGCCTCCTTTTGATGAACCTGTTCATCGTCTTGAGTTGGGGGATGCACCGTCGATGAGGAAGAAGGTTGATCACGTTCATCCTGTTCCTGTGGCCGAACGTCTCCAATCGCCATGGTTCGTATCGCGGCCGTCGGAACATCTTCTTCATCTACATCATCATAATCAACAACTTGCTCTCTTGGAGAGCCATTAGTCTCATCAAATACAACGTCGCTAGAGACTTCAACCAAACCCGATGATTTGTTGAAGACTCTATACGCCTTTGTATTTGAATCATAACCTAATAAAAACCCTTCTACAGCTTTGGGAGCAAACTTAGAATTTCTACCCTTCTTCACTAGAATGTAGCACTTGCTCCCAAATACACGAAAGTACGATACATTGGGTTTGTTACCGGTTAGTAGCTCATACGAAGTCTTCTTGAGGAGTCGATGAAGGTAGACCCTGTTGATGGCGTGGCAAGCCGTGTTCACGGCTTCCGACCAAAAGCACTCGGGGGTCTTGAACTCTCCAAGCATCGTCCTCGCCATATCGATTAGCGTCCTGTTCTTCCTCTCTACCACACCATTTTGCTGTGGTGTGTAGGGAGCGGAGAACTCGTGCTTGATCCCTTCCTCCTCAAGAAACTCCTCCACTTGAAGGTTCTTGAACTCGGACCCGTTGTCGCTCCTTATCTTCTTCACCTTGAGCTCAAACTCATTTTGAGCTCTCCTGAGGAAGCGCTTGAGGGTCCCTTGGGTTTCAGACTTATCCTGCAAAAAGAACACCCAAGTGAAGCGGGAAAAGTCATCAACAATAACTAAACCATACTTACTTCCTCCTATGCTTAGATAGGCGACGGGTCCGAAGAGGTCCATATGCAGCAGCTCCAGAGGTCTTGACGTGGTCATCACATTCTTGCTGTGATGTGCTCCTCCCACTTGTTTACCTGCCTGACAAGCTGCACAAGGTCTATCTTTTTCGAAATGCACATTTGTTAGACCTATCACGTGTTCTCCCTTTAGAAGCTTGTGGAGGTTCTTCATCCCCACGTGAGCTAAGCGGCGATGCCACAGCCAGCCCATGCAAGTCTTAGCCATTAAGCATGCATCTAGACCGGCCTCTTCTTTTGCAAAATCAACTAAGTAAAGCTTGCCGTCTAGTACACCCTTAAAAGCTAGTGAACCATCACATCTTCTAAAGACAGACACATCTACATTTGTAAATAAACAATTATATCCCATTTGACATAATTGACTAACAGATAGCAAATTATATCCAAGACTCTCCACTAGGAATACATTTGATATAGAATGCTCATTAGAAATTGCAATTTTACCTAACCCTTTTACCTTGCCTTGATTCCCATCACCGAATATAATTGAATCTTGGAAATCCTTATTCTTGACGTAGGAGGTGAACATCTTCTTCTCCCCCGTCATATGGTTTGTGCATCCGCTGTCGATAATCCAGCTTGAACCCCCGGATGCATAAACCTGCAAGGCAAATTTAGGCTTGGGTCTTAGGTACCCAACTCATGTTGGGTCCTGTAAGGTTAGCACAAATGTCTTTAGGGACCCAAATGCAAGATTTATCTCCCTTGCATCTAGCTCCTAATTTCCTAGCAACAACCTTCTTTCCCTTTCTACAAATAGCAAAGGGAGCATTACAAGCATAATAAATGGTAGAAGGTTCATTCACTACTTTCCTAGGAGCATGAATAACATTCTTTCTAGGCACATGAGCAATATTTCTCCTAGGCATATGCGCAACATTTCTCCTACTCATATTTCTATCATGCTTATGAGATGAACTAGAGGCAAACATGGCATGAGAATCATAAACATGTGAATCAAAATCATTATAAACATTTCTAGCATGTCTCCTATCATGGTATAAGAAAGCATGGTTCTTTTTAGCACTATTAGCCATAGGGGCCTTCCCTTTCTCCTTGACGAAGACGGGAGCCTTATGGCTTGTTAAGTTCTTGGCTTCCCTCTTGAAGCCAAGCCCATCCTTAATTGAGGGGTGTCTACCAACCGTGTAGGCATCCCTTGCAAATTTTATTTTATCAACTTCATTCTTGCTAGTCTTAAGTTGGACATTAAGACTAGCCACTTCATCATTTAATTTGGAAATTAGAACTAGGTGTTCACTACAAGCATTAACATCAAAATCCTTACACCTAGTACAAATTTCAACATGTTCAACACAAGAATTTGATTTACTAGCTACTTCTAGTTTAGCACTTAAATCAATATTAACACTTCTTAAGGTAGAAATGGTTTCATGACAGGAAGATATTTCACTAGAAAGCATTTCATTTCTTTTCACTTCTAAAGCATATGATTTTTGTGCCTCTACAAACTTATCATGTTCATCATACAATAAATCTTCTTGCTTTTCTAAAAGCCTATCCTTTTCATTTAATGCATCAATCAATTCATTGATTTTATCTATCTTAGATCTATCTAAGCCCTTGAACAAGCAAGAATAATCTATATCATCATCACTAGACTCACTATCACTAGAAGAAGCATAAGTGGAGTCTTTAGTACTTACCTTCTTCTCTCTTGCCATAAGACAAGTGAGACGCTCATTGGGGAAGAGAGCCGATTTGTTGAAGGCAGTGGCGGCGAGTCCTTCATTGTCAGAGTCGGAGGAGGAGCAATCCGAGTCCCACTCCTTTCCTAGATGCGCCTCGCCCTTTGTCTTCTTGTATGCCTTCTTCTTCTCCCTCTTGTTCCCCTTTTCCTGGTCACTTTCATTATCGGGACAGTTAGCAATAAAATGACCAAGCTTACCGCATTTGAAGCACGAGCGCTTCCCCTTGGTCTTGGTCTTGCTTGGCTGCCCCTTGCGACCATTTAGCGCCGTCTTGAATCTCTTGATGATGAGAGCCATCTCTTCATCATTGAGCCCGGCCGCCTCAACTTGCGCCACCTTGCTAGGTAGCGATTCCTTGCTCCTTGTTGCTTTTAGAGCAATGGGTTGAGGCTCGTGGAGTGGTCCGTTCAGCGCGTCGTCGACGTATCTCGCCTCCTTGATCATCATCCTCCCGCTCACGAATTTTCCAAGTACTTCCTCGGGCGTCATCATCGTATACCTGGGATTCTCACGAATATTGTTCACGAGATGAGGATCAAGTACGGTAAAGGACCTGAGCATTAGGCGGACGACGTCGTGGTCCGTCCATCGCGTGCTCCCGTAGCTCCTTATCTTGTTGATGAGGGTCTTGAGCCGGTTGTATGTTTGCGTCGGCTCCTCGCCCCTTATCATGGCGAAACGTCCAAGCTCTCCCTCCACCAACTCCATCTTGGTGAGTAAAGTGACGTCGTTTCCCTCATGAGAAATCTTGAGGGTGTCCCAGATTTGCTTGGCGTTATCCAAGCCGCTCACTTTATGATATTCATCCCTGCACAAGGAAGCTAGAAGAACAGTAGTAGCTTGTGCATTCTTATGAATTTGTTCATTAATAAACGTGGGACTATCCGAACTATCAAAGTGCATTCCACTCTCTACAATCTCCCATATACTAGGATGGAGAGAGAATAGGTGACTACGCATTTTGTGGCTCCAAAATCCGTAGTCCTCTCCATCAAAGTGTGGGGGCTTGCCGAGTGGAATGGAGAGCAATTGAGAATGTGAACTTTGCGGAATACGAGAGTAATCAAAAGAAAAGTTCGAGTTGACCGGTTTTCTTCTCTCGTAGTCGTTGTGGTCCTCGTCCTTTTGGGAAGAAGTAGACTCGTCGCTGTCGTAGTAGATGATCTCCTTAATGCGCCTTGTCTTCTTCTTCTTCCCTTCCTTCCGTCTTTGGCCCGAGCCGGAGTCGGTAGGCTTGTCGTCCTTCGGCTCGTTGACGAAGGTCTCCTTTTCTTTGTCGTTGATCACTATACCCTTCCCCTTAGGATCCATCTCTTCGGGCGGCTAGTCCCTTTGTGAAGAGAACGGCTCTGATACCAATTGAGAGCACCTAGAGGGGGGGGGTGAATAGGTGATCCTGTAAAAACTTCAAACTTAAGCCACAAAAACTTGTTAAGCGTTAGCACGATTAATGCCAAGTGGCTAAGATGAAGTCTCAACAAAACACAATACCACAAGAATCAAGCACAGAGGGACACAGTGGTTTATCCCGTGGTTCGGCCAAGCCAATGCTTGCCTACTTCCACGTTGTGGCGTCCCAACGGACGAGGGTTGCAATCAACCCCTCTCAAGCGGTCCAAAGACCCACTTGAATACCACGGTGTTTTGTTGTTCCTTTCACTATCCCGTTTGCAAGGAATCTCCACAAATTGGAGTCTCTTGCCCTTACAAGTATATGATCACAAAGAAAGCACAGAGTAAGGGAGGGAAGCAACACACACAAATCCACAACAAAAGCGCACACACACGGCCAAGACTCGAGCTCGAATGACTATCTCAGAGTTCACACTAGAACAGAGCTCGAATCACTTAGAATCACAAACGAATGCGCAAAGAACTTGTGTGGATGATCAAGAATGCTCAAGAGTTGCTTGTGTCTCTCCTCCATGCGCCTAGGGGCTCCTTTTATAGCCCCAAGGCAGCTAGGAGCCGTTGAGAGCAAATCCGGAAGGCCATCCTTGCCTTCTGTCGTCGGGGGCACCGGACAGTCCGGTGCACACCGGACATGTCCGGTGACCGATTTCTTTCCTTATCCAGCGCTTCCCGACCGTTGCAGACCGGCGGGGATCTGAGAGCCGTTGGCGCACCGGACATGTCCGGTGCACACCGGACAGTCCGGTGCCGTCTTCCGACCGTTGGCTCCGCCACGTGTCCCGCGCAGATTGCGCGGCCGACCGTTGGCCCTGGCCGACCGTTGGCTCACCGGACAGTCCGGTGCACACCGGACAGTCCGGTGAATTTTAGCCGTACGCCGTCGGCGAATTCCCGAGAGCGGCCAGTTCGAGCCGAGTCGACCTGGCGCACCGGACACTGTCCGGTGCACACCGGACAGTCCGGTGCTCCAGACCGAGCTGAGCCTTGGCTGCACACAGCCAAGTCTTTCTCTCCCCTTTTCTCTTTTTCTTCTTTCTGTTTCTAACACTTAGACAAATATGTTAGTCCATAAAACCAATGTACTAAGGCTTAGAAACATACCTTTATCTCATGATTTGCACCTTGTTCATCCATGTACATAAATTCACAATTAAGCACATGTGTTGGCACTCAATCACCAAAATACTTAGAAATGGCCCAAGGGCACATTTCCCTTTCACTTCTTCTCCAACTTCTTCTTCCCTTTCTTGTCGTCATCCCTATCACTATCACTTTCATACGTACATTTAGCAATATAGCGACCGGACTTACCACATCGGTAGCAAACCCTCTTGGAGTGGGGTTTGTAATATTTCCCCTTCCATTGCTTGAGGATTTGCCAGAAGCACTTAATAATAAGAGCCATCTCCTCGTTGTCAAGCTGGAGGCATCAATTGGGAGCCTTTGCTTGGTGTAGGCTCTTCCTTCTTTTCTTCCTTTGCCTTAAATGCAACGGGTTGCACCTTGGATGTGGAGGTGGCTCCTTGCTCCAAGTTGACAATGTGTTTGGAGTCTTTGACCATAAGTTCAAAGCTCACAAACTTGACAATCACCTCCTCGGGAGACATTTGCTTATACCTAGGATTCTCACAAATTAATTGTACTTGAGAGGTTATGAAAAAAAGAGGTCTTAGAATAACCTTGACCATTTCATGGTCATCCCAATTGGTGCTCCTGAGATTGCGGACTTGGTTCACCATTGTCTTTAGCCGGTTGTACATGGCTTCTGGCTCTTCTCCTTTGTTGAGGACGAATCGACCGAGTTCTCCCTTTATTGTTTCTCGCTTGGTGATCTTAGTTACTTCATCCCCTTCATGCGCCGTCTTGAGGACGTCCCAAATTTCTTTGGCACTTTTCAACCTTTGCACCTTGTTGTACTCCTCTCTACACAAGGAAGCGAGGAGTACGGAGGTGGCTGGGAGTTGAAGTGCCTTATTTGGGCGGCCTCATTGGAGTCATAGTCCTCATCACCTTCTTGTGGTGCCTGCTCTCCAAACTCAACAATATTCCAAATGCTTTTGTGGAGTGAGGTTAGATGGTGCCTCATTTTATCACTCCACATACAATAATCTTCACCATCAAAGTATGGTGGTTTACCTAAGGGAACGGAAAGTAAAGGAGCACGTTTAGGAATGCGAGGATAACGGAGAGGGATCTTACTATACTTCTTACTCTCTTGGTGCTTTGAAGAAGTCGACTCCACGTCAGAGGTTGAGGTCGTAGATGAGTCAGTCTCGTAATAGAGCACTGTTGGAACTTGCTCTCAACTGCAAGGGGGATCCAACACAGGTGAACGGTGATGACAACAGGGCACTCGCGTGTGATGGCAAAAGCTCTGTTAATCTGGCCTCTCACGGGCACTGTACAGGGGTATTTATAGGTACCTGAGCGCACAGCACCTCGAGCTAAGGACGCATGTGCCCTCAGGCACCTAGGTTATCCCAAGAATATTCCCATAAAGCGGGGTTACAGACCGTAATTACAGGAATGCTTTTACAACATAGGCCCGTAACATAGGGCGGCCAAGCGGGGCCCGTTATGACGGGCCGGATTACACGTGGGCCTCCGAGCTGGACGAGGCCGCGCCGTGGGATGCCCTTCGTCGCCAGTCTTCGCCTGGAACGGAAGGAGCGAAGGGTGTCCCCGCCTGTTTTGTTTCTGTCAGTTCGGCTGCTGCAGCGAAGACTTCGAGCGAAGGGTGGCGCCTTTGCCTTCGCCCCAACATTTGCCCTCCGAGGGACCAGTTCGACAAAGTCACCTGGTGCCGAAGACGTCGTTAGATGGCGGAGACGCTGCCCTCGCTCGAAGTGGTTCCGCGGGGGTTTTTGATGTGACCGTTGATTGACGGCGTACTGTTGGATTGCGGGTTTCCCGAAGCGTCGCGTCCTGTCTATAAAAGGGGGCGGGGGCGGCGCTTTTTGAAATTCACTTTCCGCGCTCCGCGAAAAAACCCTAGCCGCCCTTTCCGCCGACTTGCTGCTCGTCTTCCCGCCGCGGTCTTGTTCGCCGGAGATCTGGCTCGAGTGAAGCAGACCGCCCGCCGCCGCCGACGGTACGTTGCGATGCCGTCCTCGTCTTCTTCCGCTACCGCTACGCCGCCGGCCGCCGCCTCGTCTGAGGATACGCCGAGTAGCTTAATGGTGGAGGAGTTGCACGCCGGCGACTCTGTTGATTTCGGCATGTCGCGGATCTCGTCGGCCCGCGTGCAAGATATGCAGCGGTTGGGTTACTTCGGCAGCGGAGTTGGTCGGGTCCCGGGGGCGGAGGAAGTCCCCGAGCCGGAGGGCGAGTTGGTCGTTTTCGAGGCATTCTTCGCCGCCGGGCTCCGCCTGCCTGCGCACCGGTTTGTTGGTGAAGTCCTGCGCAAGTTCAACGTTCAAATACATCAGCTGACACCGAATGCCATAGTGGCACTGTCGAAGTATGTCTGGGCGACGACTTCGTACGGCGGACAGCCGTCGGTGGAAGTTTTTGCAAAGTATTATTGTTTGCATTGGCAGAAAAGGGTGATTGAAGGCGAAGTCGCTCAGTTTGGATCCTGCACATTCACGCCGAAGACCGGCAAAACCACGATGCAGGTGGTCGAGTTGGTTCCTTGTGCCCGCAACAAGTGGGGCAACTGGAACGAATTTTGGTTTTACGTCACTGAGGGTACTGTCGAAGGCCATGAGGGACTCCCCGTGTCCGCGATGTGTTCTCATTTTTACTCAGCGTATCCGCCCTTTGAAGTGGCGGAGGAGGATGAGGACGAAGGGGCTCTTCGGTGCGCCGCCGGTTTGAGCAGTGGGCGCGACTTGGTTGAAGAGTTTGTGGCGTATGGGGTGTGGCCATTGGCGCGTGGCTGGGCGTTGGGCGAAGTATGCCCTCGCCAGATGCCTTTTCATGGTGGAAGGGTGGTGCGGAGTCCCGCCTTCGCCCTGAATCTGCGAAGTCGCGATCCGGCCGCCGTTGTGCGTGAGGCGGAGGATGGGGCGGTGCGGCTTGTTGGACGCTACGTGCCGAGGATAGAGGGTCAGCGCAGCTGGGATATCCGCGGGTCGAATGACCGCTTGAACAGGGTGTTTGAATTAAATCAATTGTCGTATGACGGCTACCCTGGTCAAGACGATGTGGACCGCCGTGGAAAGAGACCGGCGGTGGAGACCGGAGACGACCCCGCGCCGGCGGCCGCCCCGTCCTCTAAAAAGAGAAAATTAGGTACTGCTATGGGAGGACTTGGGGTTTTTGATCGTTTTGCTAGAGAGTTGACGAAGACGTGCGCGGCCCGGGGGGAAAGGATATCTTCGCCCGAGCTCCGGGAGTCTTCGGCTCGGATGCTGAGGGTTACCGGGGGTTGTTGGCCTAGGAATGTTCCTGTCCCCCGCGCGGCCGGCGAGGACTTTTTTACATCTCGTATGGTTCGTGAATGGAGGGTTTTTCCTTACGGGCGGAATATTGCTGCTGTTGTGTCAGCAGTGATGGACAAGGATCGCCAGGGAGCTGCGCAAAAGCGCCCGGCGGCGATCAGGCTCGTTGAAGCCAGGCCGAAAAGGCAGCGGGGGACGGCGAAGGCTGCGGCGTCCGGCGGAGGCCGGCCGCCGCAGGCGGCGAAGTCAAGCGTCCCTGCATCTAGCAAGGCGCAGGAGGCAACAGCGGGCGCCGAAGGCTCGAAGTCGGCGAAGGCGGCGCCGCCGACTGGCGGAATGGCGGAGGTCGCGAGGGCGGCTCGAGCGTTGCCGTTGGCGGGGAAACGCGTCGCCGACTTCGCCACCGATATTAGCGTGGACGACTATCTCGGTGGTAAGTCTCTTCTCTCTCTTTTTTTTTAAATCGGTTCGTCGATACGCTGCAGGGTTGGGCGAAGGCCAACATGCTGTGGTTGCGCCTGGCGCGGCGGCCACGACGGCCGCCGCAGCGCCGAAGGCGAAGGGCGGGGTTCTGAGCGCCGGTGGCGAGGCGTCGGCCCTCGCGGTTGTCATAGATGAGGCTGGCGCTGCGTCCCGCCGGCTGGCGGAGGCGACGGAGGCGCTACGTCAGGTCTGCTGAGTTGGATCTCGTCCCCCTCCCTCTTTCTTTTTTTTACACCGCAGTCTTGTGATTGTTCTGCAGGTGGCTGACTTCGCTAGCCGCACTGCGTCGGGGGCCCTCACGGCAGCCGTGGCTGCCGAAGTCGAAAGGCTTCGGACGCAACACGCTGACGCCGTCCGCGAAAAATCGGCCGCCGACAGCAAGTGTCGCAAGCTGGCGGAGAAGGTGGCCACACTGGAGGACGAGAAGGCCGCCCTCCGTCGCCAGCTGGCGGGGGAAAGGAGGGAGGCCAATGAAGCCCTTGTCAAGGCGCAGGCTGCGCAGGCGGAGGCCAACCTGGCACGGGCGGAGGGCAACCTTGCCAGGGAGCGCGCCGAGCAGCTGCAGGAGCGGCTCACCGCCCTAGAGAGCCGCGTGACGGGGGCCGAGGCCGCGGCACGAGCGGAGGCAGAGCGGACGCGCCAGCTGCTCGTGGATACATACCGTGGCCTGGGCGCAGGCACCGGTGAATTCGAAGTACCGGACCGAGAGCCCGGACTTCGGTGCCTGGAGTGGGTGCAGGAGGAGCTGCAGGCGCTCCCCACCGTCGTGGAGGGTTTTATGGCGTATGCCTCCCTGGTCACCTGCGAGGGGGCGGTGAACGCGCTCTCCCGCGAAGGGTGCCGGCACTTCGAGGTCTTCGACCAAATCGAAGAGGACTTTGAGCGAGATATCTTCGAGGTCGAGGACCCTGTTGTGAAGGATTCTGCCGGGGCTATCTTCGACCGGCTGTGGGGTTCATACGGGAGCGATGTGGTCAGGGAGCGCGCCGCGACGGCGAGGGCTCAGGTAACGTTTACGCTTGTTTGGTATTTGTTGGACGTGGGCTGTGTGCGTGTTTGATGAATTTTGTGTGTTTTGGCTTAGGCGGTGCGTGGCGAGAGGGTCGACGACTTCGGGGCGCTGAACAGCATGTTGGCTGACCCGGAGTCGGCCCCGGCGGAGGCTGTGTCCGAGGTCGCCCTGGCGCCGACCCCGGCCGCATCCGCCGCGGCCGGCGAAGGCCTGCCCCCAGAAGCCGCCGAAGGCGCGCCTGATGCGTCTGCAGCTGCCGCGCCGAGTGCTGAGGATCTCGCAGCAGTAGCGGTGGAGACAACAACGGAGGCAGCGGCAGAGCCAACAGCGGAGGCGCCCGCAACGTCAGGGCCGACGCAGGTGGCGTAGCAGGTGTAGGGGGTTGAGGAAGTTTGTACATGTTACTGAATTTTGGTTGCTGCGCAGGTTCAAGATTTTGGGCCTGCGCACGCAACCGCTACTACTAAATTTTTGGCGGCTACGACCGCGGAAGATGGTAATGACTGTGGTGGTTCCTCATCTGGGTTTTTTGACTGAGCTGACTCTGAGAGCTCGATTGAGTGGACGGAGTCGTCGGAGGACTTGGACTACTTCGCGGCCTTGGATGTGGCTGCGACGGAGGCCTCGCCGCACGCCACGGATGCGGGAGATGTGCGAGGTCCTTGCACCGGGCGACGGCGGCGAAGGGCAGTTGCGAAGCGTATGGTTAGTGGGGTGGAGGGGGCCCGACTTGGCGTAAGTGGGGCTGGTCGGCAGGAACTGTTATCTTTGCCGACCGCCGAGGGTGTAGGTGAAGGGGAACTGCGAAGTCTTTTTGCGGGTGAGGAGCTCAGGATAATGTTATTTAATTATAGGGAGATGGGAATTATTCCTAAGGTTGAGCCGATGTAGAGTGTGGTGCCCTCGCTTGTATATGTAGAGGCTTGTATGATGAAGTTGTGTGCCCTCGCGTGCGTGTGTGTGTGCGAAGGCGTTGTGTACTTTGTCTGGTTTGTTTTGTTGTGCTGTGTTGGCGTGATTATAGTTGGTCTTGGCGTGGGCGGCTTGATGCTGTCGTTTCAGCCTTTTGTTGAGCTAGTCCGGTCTTCTGCACAGATAGTCTTCGGTTTTTTCGCGCTTGTTGTGCTAATCCAGCTGCGCCCTTAGGCGACTTCTGCGCGGATAGTCTTCGCGACAGACTTAGATTTTTTTCCCACACTTGTTGTGCTGATCCGGCTGCACCCTTAGGCGACTTTTGCGCGGATAGTCTTCGCGACAGACTTAGATTTTTTTTTCCCGCACTTGTTGTGCTAATCCGGCTGCACCCTTAGGTGACTTTTGCGCGGATAGTCTTTGCGATAGACTTATATTTTTTTCGCACTTGTTGTGCTAATCCGGCTGCGCCCTTAGGCGACTTTTGCGCGGATAGTCTTCGCGATAGACTTATATTTTTTTTCGCACTTGTTGTGCTAATCCGGCTGCACCCTTAGGCGACTTTTGCGCGGATAGTCTTCGCGATAGACTTAGATTTTTTTTCGCACTTGTTGTGCTAATCCGGCTGCACCCTTAGGCGACTTTTGCGTGGATTGGTCGCACGCGAGGGTAGCTAGCGCTTAGCCTCGCGGTGACCTCGTGGTGGTCGAATGTCGAAGACCGTCATCGCGGTCTTTTTCGACGCATGTCTTTGCGGGGGATTTTTCACGCATATATTACATGGCTCCGCCTCGTTAAAAACCTCACCCCCCGGGAGGAAAAGAGTGCGGGCCGCTGCAAGATTGTTTTTGCGAATTACAAGGGCGAAGACAGCCCTGAGGAGTCAAACAAAAAATTTGCGGAGGTTGTCGATGTTCCAGGAGTGCTCCAGGTCCTCGCCGGTTGGCGTTGTGAGCCTGTAAGCGCTGGGGGAAGCTTTTGTCTTGACGATGAAGGGGCCCTCCCACCTGGGCTCCAGCTTGCCCTTGGACTCCGTCCGAGCTGTTCGAATGAGTACGAGGTCCCCCTCGCTGAACTCCCTCGGGGTGACTGAATGGTCGCGCCATGCTTTGGTCTGGGCTTGATACTTGTTCAGGGCCTGAAGGGCGAAGACACGGTCTCCGTCGATGAGATCCTTTGAAGTTGGCTCGTCCACCTCTGGGACGGCTGACGGAACTGTTCGCGGGGACCCGTGCTTTATTTCTTGCGGGGACATGGCCTCCGATCCGTATAGAAGACGGAACGGAGTGAACCCGGTCGCCCTGCACTCTGTCGTGTTTAGTGCCCAGACTGCCTCAGGTAAGAAATCGGTCCATCTGCCCTTTTTTCATCAAGGAGCATTTTTTTGATAGCTGTGAAGATTTTCCCGTTGGCACGCTCCACGACCCCGTTGGACTGCGGATGATAGACTGAGGCAAAGGCAAGCTTGGTGCCAATGGAGAAACAAAAATCCTTGAAGTCTTGGTGTTGGGGACTTGTTCTCAAATGCTTCGAGTTAAGAACAAGGCAACACGAAAAGTGTTAGGTGTAAAAATCCTTCGTCCTTCGAGACATTATGCCCCTTCGGGAATAATGGGTTTCGGACGAAGGTCACAAAAAACATACCTTCGTAAATATAACAAGTAACGACGAAGGGTTCATATAAAGCATGAAATATAATTTAGGCATCAACATAGAATCATTTCTATTTTATTAACATGAGAAAATAGAAATGATTACAAATTACAAATGTACCTTCGGTCCTGAGAGAAGGTATAAAGTACAAGCGTGACGCAAAAGCGAATGCTCAGTCAGCGTGTCCAGTACGGGAGTACTGTTCATCTATTTATAGACGTGGGACGCAGCCCACGTAAAATTACATCCATGTCCACTACATTTGTTAATGACTTATGGAAATCTGTCGAGGCCCACGTAGTCTTTTCATCTTTAAGTCGGTTCCCTTTTCTGCTATCGTGACGAAGCTCCCCGCACACAGCTTCGGCTGCGCTCGTGCTTCGTCTGGTTCAGGCTTCGTCCTGGCCGTGCTTCGTATTCATAATTCTGAATCCGAGAATACCTGTTCACATAATCCACTTGGAAAACATTGTCAAATCATGTTTTTGAGGACCTTCGGAGGACGAAGGCCCCCAACAGTAGCCCCTCGCAATATTAATTTGTTAATAATAAATTCAGATTGCGATATGGACGAAGGCCTTGAGCCGAAGGTCCGAAAAAACACCTTCCCTTTGCTAGAATAGCAACCTTCACTGACAAGCGGGACCTTTCAATTGTCAACGCCCTGGGCGTATAAATAATATCGCACCGCAAACTCATTTGGTACGCACACTTGCCATCTGCTTCGGCCCACTAAAATTTTTAGCTCTTGCACTAAAATTTGCTGGTCTTTTTGATTTTGAAGCTTCGGCATCGGGAACAATTTTTTTTAGCGTTTCCGAAGATGTCTGAAGGCAAGAAGATCCCTGCTGAGACGAAGCTGAGTCTTGAGGAGGAGAAGAATCTGGGGTTCCTGATAGCGATGGCAGAGACGAATACAGAGAAAATCACCAAGGAGATTCTCGAAGGTTTGTCTGAAGATACTGGTGACAGCGACAGCTATGATGTGGAGAGTGGTGGTGAAGAGGCCGAAGATCGTCCATGGCGGCCAAGCCACACGGTTTTCGGGAAAACCACTATCAAGCAGAGCCATATTGATAATATGAGGGGGCGGTACTTTCGAGATTTATCTATTGTGAGGGCTGACGCTAGAGAAAAGACTTCTCCCACCCCCGAAGAAGATGAAGTTGTGATTTTCCGAAGCTTTCTCAAGGCTGGGCTTCGATTCCCCCTGAGCAACTTTGTTATTGAGGTACTGAAAACATTTCAAGTCTACCTTCATCAACTTACTCCTGAAGCTATTATAAGAATGGGGATTTTTGTCTGGGCTGTGAGAAGCCAAGGTTTGGAACCAGACGCTAAAAGCTTCTGCAACATTCACGAGTTATTGTACGAGACGAAACCCTGGGGAAAAGAGCAATATCACAACAATTTTGGGTGCTACAGCTTCGGCGCCCGCTCCGGGTCAAGCTGCCCTGTGCCGACCTTTCGGAAGAGGTGGCCCGGAGCCTGGATGACTGAATGGTTTTATGTGAAAAATGACCTAACAGCGCAAGATAATGTCAAAAGTATCATTATGCACCCAATCTGGCAACGCTTCGGACTTCGAAGGCCGAAGGTTGAAATGGATGAGGCAGCCGAAGAATGCCAAAGAGCCTTCGGTGTAGTTTGCTCCTTTATTGGGACAAGGGACTTAGTCCAAGAGCACATTGCCTTCAGGGTATGGCCACTTGCAGAAAAATGGGAAATGCCGAAGGATACTATCAAAGAGTCCGACGAAGGCGGACTGGTCAGACTGAAGTACACATTCAAATATGCAGATAAATTTATTGAACCTGATGACGACTGGTTGAAAAGCATTGAAACATTAAGTGACGAACTGCTTGGGGCATATTTGAAGGCTGAGAACACTGCGTTATCAGCAGCCTTCGGAGGCCGAAAAAAGAAGAGACTCAACCGGGTGTTTGATGCAGTTGGGTTCTTCTACCCTGATTATCGTTATCCCATTCGAGGGCAAAAAAGGAAAAACACAACCTCTGCAAAAGAAGAAGCTGCAACTGCTCCTAGCGAGCCAGAACCGAAAGGAAAGAGGATAAAGGTCCTCGCACACCGGCCATGCCATATTGAACCAGCTTCGGTGCCTGAGTTCACCGGAGAAACTTCTTCGGCCGCCGAAGCTGAACAGCCAACCGTGCTGCCGGAAATTGCAGAGATGGCCGAAGCGCCATCCACAGAAAAAATGAAAGAAGCGAAAAAACCGACTAAGGAAAAATCATCAGAAGTTTTGAGTCCTGCAGGAAATGTCGAAACAGCAAAAAACCAAAAGGGGCCAATGGTGACCCCAAAAAGGAAAAGAATGGTAAACGTACTAGATGTCTTGGAGACAATTAAGTCTTCAAGCACAATTCCGAAAAAGAGTGTTGAAATTGCTGAAGCTTCTACTGAAGCTTCGACGCGACAGGCTGAAGCTGAAGCTGGGCCTTCAGAGTCCTTCAAGGAGCAAACTTTGGAAGCCGAAGCAATAAAAATACCAGATCCAGTTTTAGTTGAAGAAACTGACACTGCCATCCCCAAAGCGCCTGCCAGCATGTGCGACTACATCATACGACATGCTTCGGGGAAAAAACTATCTGAAGAAGAAACTCATGAAGCTAACCATTATGCGAAGGAGCTAAAATATCCGAAGGGGGCAGTAATATTCAATGGGACGAATGAAGATGACTTCTTATACTGCCTGCCTGACAACAAAGAGCTATCTGTCTGTCGAGAGATGGCCAGGAGTATTGGTTTCCCGAAGCTTGAATCTGGATTGTGCGCTATGACGAAAGAAGATCTCGCAGACAGTCTTGCGTACAACAGCCTAAAGGTATGAGAGTTAAACGCTTGAAAAAACCCCCTCTTTTTTTCTTTTCTTTTAACTCATTCCTTTTTTCTTATACGGATTCTTTTTTCGTATAGGGCCTGATCCTAAGCAACGCACTAAGAGCCCAAAAGAGCGCCGAAGATGAAAGCTATGAAATTGCGTTTAATAATTTACGCTCCGAAGTTATCAAACTGAGAAACGAAGCTTTGGAAAAAGATAAAATTCTGCTTACACTGGTAGATAAAGTGAAGAAAGACGAAGTTGCTTCAAAGGCCCAGGCCGAAGCTCAAAAACACGAGATTAAAGATCTTCAGAAACAGCTGGCTAGAGCTAAAGAGGAGCGCGTGCTTGAGGAAACAAAACGAGAACTCAGTGATCATATGGTCAACAAATTGGAGTTAAGAGTTAAAGAGCTTCGTGCATCTCAGGGAAAATGTTATGTTAAATCTATAGAGTGCGTGAATAAAATTAAAACCAGCTTCGCCAGCGTGGGCGCCTTTTCCAGCGAAGAGAATTTCTCTCGAGGCAATCCCGAAGGTCCATTTGAATGGATTAGTCACGAAGCAGAAGCCTTCGAGGAGATCCTGAGCAGTCGCGGTGATATCTGCGCTTTTTCGGGCGCCAGAGGAATTGCTTCTGTCTTAGAGAAAAAAGGTTGCGAGCATGTAAAATTTCTAGCTCAGTCCGAAGCTACCTTATCTTGCGAAGACATCAAGGACCCCTCGGCCGAAGCAAGCGTGGTTGGTGGCAAATTTTTTACTGATATCTGGAACGACGGCGGCCGAGGAATGGCACAAGAAATTATCCAAAGGAGCGAAAGAGGCATCCACGATGCTAGGAAAGTGGCAGAAGCTGCCGAAAAAAGTACGGAGCCCGAAAGGCAATTAGGTATTAATTAGTCGTTCTTATTGTGTTGTAATTTTTGTTTCAAACTCTGCTCACAGTTTGTAATAGTAATGAAGAAATGTTCTCTTCCCTCAGAAGTTGCTGGGTCGACTGCCGGCCCCCACACAAAAGTGGACGATGAAATTAAAGAAATGGCCGAAGCTATTATGGACAAAGTTGTTGATCAACTTCTAAATGAAGCCGCCGAAGCAGTACTAAAAGAAGACTAGATGCTATTTAGAAAAAACATTTAAATTGTGATCTATGTAATATTTTGTACATTTGGATGTAATATACAAGTTTCTTTTCATTATTCAATTCTTTACGATGCATGAAACTCTACCTACATACCTTTTTGAGCCTTCGGCGAAAAAACACCTTCCCTTCTTTTCATGCTTCGTGAAGAAGACATTCTCCGTTAAAATTATTCTGATGAGACATGTTCATGCTTCATGATAACATTCTCCGAAGCTATACGATTTCGATACTGCTCTGATGAAGCTTGTCCATGCTTCGTAAAAACAGCCTCCGAAGCTATTTTCCGAAGATTATCATTGCATTCCCTCGTGACTGTGCACAATTTACACTTTCTCAAATCAATCTTCCGGAGGTTAATACTGTGTACCCTTCTTTTGCCGCATGCAACATGATGTATGATGCTTATGTTATGCGAAATGATGTGATGATGTTATGTTATGCAAATGACGTCTGTTCCGAAGATACACACAAAATACATTCGCAAGCTCTGCATTCCCTTAGGAACGTCTTTGGAGCTTCTTCGTCTTTTACTTAGACGGTATAAGCTCTGCATTCCCTTAGGAACGTCTTTGGAGCTTCTTCGTCTTTTACTTAGACGGTATAAGCTCTGCATTCCCTTAGGAACGTCTTTGGAGCTTCTTCGTCTTTTACTTAGACGGTATAAGCTCTGCATTCCCTTAGGAACGTCTTCTGAGCAGAAAACTTACACTGCGCTCCCTTTGGAACGGCTTTTTGTGACTTCGTGAACTTACTCTGCGTTCCTTAGAACGACTTTCTGTTATTCCGAAGGATTTTTAATACTTCGAAGGTCCTCCTTGTTAATACAAAAACTTCATCAACTGATTTTCCTCGTGGAAAACAGCGAAATTATTACATGGAAACTATCAATGTTTTTTGCTACAGAGAATAGAACTGAATGAAAAAGACTGCAGTCAAAGGTAGGATATGTGTCAATAAATGTGCTTCGACTCTGGCACAGTACTGTTTACTGTGCGAGCTTCGGATTGTTCTCTGAAGTCCCTTTGATGTGGAGCATATTGACTCCCTTCTGGCTGCTGGCCTTGTTGCAGCGGAGGTGGAGGCGGGGGCTGTTGCCATGAAGCTTGAGGTTGACTTGCCGAAGCTACAGAAGCTGCAGGATGGTTGCCCACATACTCCGGGATGTAAGGCTGATGGTACGAAGCAGTGTGCATGACCTGCTTCGGCTGTCCCTGTTGCGCTGCAGCTTCTGCCAGCTCCTTTTGTTTCTGGATGGTAACATGGCACATCCTGGTGGTATGGCCCTTGTTCTCACCGCAGAATAAGCAAAATGTCCTCCTTGGTTGATCTCCAAATCTCCCGCCGAAGCCCCTGGCGCCTCTGCCTCTTGGAGCTGGTGGCCGAAAGAAAGTCTGCTGCTGCGCCGAAGCCTGTGAGGAGCACTGCGGCCTGTTCTGTTGACTCCCCTTGTCATCATTTTGAGTGTTGTGGATGGACCTGACATGCCTCGGATAGAAACGTCCCCCGAAGCCCCTGGTCATCTCAGAAAATCTGAAGGCTTCCTCCCTTCTTTGGCGAAAGTCATTATCAGCCCGAATGTACTCGTCCATCTTTTGGAGTAGCTTTTTCAGCGTCTGAGGAGGCTTCCTAGCAAAGTATTGGGCTGCAGGTCCAGGACGGAGCCCCTTGATCATGGCTTCGATAACAATTTCATTGGGCACCGTTGGTGCCTGTGCCCTCAAACGCAAGAACCTTCTGACATACGCCTGAAGGTATTCCTCATGATCCTGAGTGCACTGAAACAAAGCTTGTGCAGTGACTGGCTTCGTCTGAAATCCTTGAAAGCTAGTTAACAACATATCCTTCAGCTTCTGCCACGAGGTGATTGTCCCTGGTCGAAGGGAGGAGTACCAGGTCTGAGCAACATTCCTGACGGCCATAACGAAAGACTTCGCCATGACTGCAGCATTGCCCCCATACGAAGACACTGTTGCTTCGTAGCTCATCAGGAACTGCTTCGGGTCTGAGTGACCGTCGAACATGGGAAGCTGAGGTGGCTTATAGGATGGAGGCCAAGGTGTAGCCTGCAGCTCAGCGGACAAAGGAGAAGCATCATCGAAAACAAAATTTCCCTGATGGAAATTGTCATACCAGTCATCTTCGTTGACGAAGCCCTCCTGATGAAGGTCTTTCTGCTGAGGCCTCCTATTTTGCTCATCATGGGTAAGATGGCGGACTTCCTCAGAGGCTTCGTCTATCTGCCGCTGCAACTCAGCTAGCCGGGCCATCTTCTCCTTCTTTCTCTGCACCTGTTGATGTAGCATCTCCATATCCCTGATTTCTTGGTCTAGCTCTTCCTCCTGAAGCGTTGGGCTAACGGCCTTTCTCTTCTGGCTTCGGGCCTCCCGAAGAGAGACGGTCTCCTGGTTGTGGTCCAGCGGTTGCAGTGCTGAAGCCCCAATCGCTGAAGCTTTCTTCGGCGCCATAGCGAAGGTCTATATCTTCCGAAGGTGTTCAAAAAAGCTCGAAGTGGAAGTGAGTTCACCGGAGGTGGGCGCCAATGTTGGGGACTTGTTCTCAAATGCTTCGAGTTAAGAACAAGGCAACACGAAAAGTGTTAGGTGTAAAAATCCTTCGTCCTTCGAGACATTATGCCCCTTCGGGAATAATGGGTTTCGGACGAAGGTCACAAAAAACATACCTTCGTAAATATAACAAGTAACGACGAAGGGTTCATATAAAGCATGAAATATAATTTAGGCATCAACATAGAATCATTTCTATTTTATTAACATGAGAAAATAGAAATGATTACAAATTACAAATGTACCTTCGGTCCTGAGAGAAGGTATAAAGTACAAGCGTGACGCAAAAGCGAATGCTCAGTCAGCGTGTCCAGTACGGGAGTACTGTTCATCTATTTATAGACGTGGGACGCAGCCCACGTAAAATTACATCCATGTCCACTACATTTGTTAATGACTTATGGAAATCTGTCGAGGCCCACGTAGTCTTTTCATCTTTAAGTCGGTTCCCTTTTCTGCTATCGTGACGAAGCTCCCCGCACACAGCTTCGGCTGCGCTCGTGCTTCGTCTGGTTCAGGCTTCATCCTGGCCGTGCTTCGTATTCATAATTCTGAATCCGAGAATACCTGTTCACATAATCCACTTGGAAAACATTGTCAAATCATGTTTTTGAGGACCTTCGGAGGACGAAGGCCCCCAACACTTGGTTATCGAACTCCTTGCCGTTGTCGACTGTTAATTCGGACGGTACTCCGAAGCGGCAAACGATGTTCTGCCAGAAGAATTTTTGGGCAGTCTTTGATGTTATTGTAGAGACAGCCCGTGCCTCGATCCATTTGGTGAAGTACTCGACCGCGACGAAGGCGAACTTAAGGTTCCCCTGAGCGGTGGGCAGGGGTCCGACGATGTCGAGGCCCCAGCGCTGGAGAGGCCATGTATGGGCGATCAGCTTTGTATACTGCGAAGGGCCGCCTGACCGAGGGGAAAACTTCTGGCAGGCTTCGCAGGATCGAGTGACCCGATTTGCGGCGCAGATCATTGCGGGCCAGTAAAAACCCTGGCGGATCACTTTAGCAGCTAGGGCCCTCGGCCCCGCGTGTGAGCCGCACGTGCCACTGTGGACCTCACGTAGAATCTGCATGCCTTCGGCCTCGGTGACGCACTTAAGCATTGGCTAACTGACCCCTTTTTTGTAGAGTTGGCCTTCAATCAGAGCGAAGTCTCGGCTTCGATGTCTGAGACGCTTGGCCTCACTGATGTCAGCTGGATGATAATACCCCTGCAGGAACAGGGTTATGGGTGCTCGCCAGTCTTCGGTCATGATGAGGTTGACTGTACGGTGGCCCTCGCTGTCATTGGTTATTTGGAGCCCTTCGGGGCTCCGGACTGCTGGCGTGCCGATGACATGGAAGAACACGTCGGAGGGCAGAGTTTCGCCCCTGGCCGCGGCCTTGGCCAATGCGTCGGTCTCCTCATTCTTGGCCCGGTCCACATGCTGCACGGTGAACCCCTTGAACTGCCTTTCGAGACTTCGGATGGCCGCGAGGTACTGCATGAGTGCGGGGTCCTTGGCTGCATAGTCTTTCTCGACCTGGCCGGCAACTACCTTGGAGTCTGTTTTGATGATGCAAGTGGTGACTCCGAGGGCCCTTAGCTTGCGGAGGCCGAGGATGACTGCTTCGTATTCTGCTATATTATTTGTGCATCTGTCGGATTCCAGATTGAAGCTGAGTCGTGTTGCATATCTGTGCTTGACCCCGACTGGTGAGGTTATGATTGCAGCGACGCCTGCCCCCGCATGGCACCATGCGCCGTCGCAATGGATCGTCCAAGTCTTTTCTGCGGACGGATCCGGCTGTGTAGTTGGCCCAGTCCAGTCGACGACGAAGTCTGCCAGGACTTGAGACTTAATGGCTGTCCTGGGCTCAAAGCAGATGTGGTAGCCGGAGAGTTCGGCCGCCCACTTGGCAATCCTTACCGACGCCTCCGGGTTTCTGAATAATTCGCCGAGCCCCCTGTTTGAGGTGACTCAGACCTTGAATGCTTCGAAGTAATGGCGCAGTTTGCGCGACGACATGACGACTGCGTAGGCAATCTTCTCCAGCTCTGTCATGTTACACTTGGACGGTGTCAGCACTTCAGAGACATAATACACGGGGCACTGCCGAACCACGCCCTCGACAGTCTGCTCCTGCACTAGGGCCGCGCTGACCGCATGTGGCGAGGCCGCGACGTAGAGCAGCAAGGGGAGCGAGGGGTCGGGGCTGGTAAGGACGGCCAGCTCTGTCAGGTACTGCTTTAATGAGGCGAAGGCCGCCGCCTGCTCTGGTCCCCAAGCGAAGTCTTTTGCGCCACGGAGTGTTTTGAGGAAGGGGAGACTTCGCTCGGCGGACCTGGATATGAATCTGTTGAGAGCGGCCAATCTGCCTGTCAGGCGCTGGACGTCCCTGACGGACTGTGGAGGCGTCATGTCCAAGATAGCCTGAATCTTGGTTGGGTTGGCCTCGATGCCGCGGTGTGATACCAGATAGCCCAATATTTTGCCCTGGCGAACGCCAAAGACGCACTTTTCCGGGTTTAGGCGGAGTTGTGCGTCCCGCATATTCGCGAACGTTTCGGCGAGGTCGGCGAGGTGGTCCTCCTTGCTCTTGCTGGCGACGACAATGTCGTCTACATAAGTGAATATATTCCTGCCAACCTGCCCCTCGAGCACTGTTTTAGTGAGCCTGGAGAAGGTGGACCCGGCATTCTTGAGTCCCTCCGGCATTCTGATGAAGCAATATGTGCCGAAGGGTGTTATGAAGCTGGTGCTAGCCTTGTCCTCTTCCTTCATGTATATCTGGTGGTAACCGGAGAAGCAATCGAGGAGGGACATGACCTCGCATCCGGCCGCGCTATCGACTATTTTGTCGATCCGTGGCAACGGGAAATTGTCCTTTGGGCAGGCTTTATTGAGACTGGTGAAGTCGATGCACATTCGCCACTTCCCGCTCTTTTTCTGCACCATTACGACATTGGAGAGCCATGTGGGGTAAGCCACCGGCTCGATGAATTTGGCCTCCAGGAGGCGGTGCACCTCTGCCTTGGCAGCCTCCGTCTTTTCGTCGGACATCTTGCGAAGCCGCTGCTTTTTTGGTCGTACCGAAGGGTCGATACCCAGACTATGCTCAATTATTGAACGGCTGACCCCAACCAGATCGAGGGCCGACCAGGCGAAGACATCTTTGTTCTTGGACAGGCAGCAGAGGAGCTTTTCTTCTTCATGCGAAGTAAGGTCTTCGCTGATAGTGACTGTCTGCCTGGGCGTGGCCTGGTCGAGGGGGACAGTCTTGGTGCCGTCGTGGCTCTGCAGCTGCGCCTTGTCATGTTGCTTATTGGTTGGGTTGGCAGGCGCGGGGGCTTCGCGTTGGGCCGTGAGGCAGTGCACGTTTCTTTGACCGGGCACGAAGTCCCGTTCTATGTTACGCGCAGTCTGCTGATTGCCGGAGACTGTGATAACGCCTAACGGACCTGGTATCTTCATACATAGATACAGTCCGTGGATGGCTGCTTCGAACTTATTAATGGAGCCCCGGCCCATGATGGCATTGTAAGGGTACACCATATCCACAATGTCAAAGGTTATTTGCTCGCTTCGGGCATTGGGTGCTACACCGAAGGAGAGAGGCGGCTCTATTTTGCCGACGGGGAAGGTGCCTTTGCCGCCGAAGCCATACAACGGGTTGTCCGAAGGCTTAAGCAGGCTGTGGCTTATGCCCATGCGATCGAAGGCGTGGAGGAAGATGATGTCCGCCTGGCTGCCGTTGTCAACGAGGACCTTGTGCAGGTCCCAGCCTGCCACGCTGCAATTGATGACCATGGCATCGCAATGGGGGGCGCTGTGCAAGTCGACGTCCCGTGCGTCGAAGGTTAGCGGTATATGGGACCACTTTGTCTGCACAACTGGGCCCGTGACGGCGACATGGTTGATGCTGCGGTAGTGGTCCCGCTTCTACCGCTTGGTGTCGAAATCGGTGCTGGACCCCCCAGTTATCATGTGGATGACTCCGCGATATGGTTGATCGGCGAAGTCTTCCTGCTTTGGGGCATGAGGGATGTTTTGGTGGTGTTGGTGTGGTGGTGGGGGTGGAGGAGGTACGATTTGTACTTCCTGATGGTGTTGGTAAGCGTGGTGCGGTGGATGCGGGGCGGGAGCGTGGATATATGGTGGAGGGGGCTGCTGGTAATTGTGCGCGACAATTCTGGGATTGTCGGCTGGCTGCGCTCGTGCCATTCTGTCTCTGGTAGCCTTTGTTTCGGGGCAGTCTTTGGTTGGGTGGGCGCAGTCTTTGCCATGGAAAAGGCAGTAGAATCGTCGCGGCTGCTGCGCACGCCCTCGGCCCCTGCCACGAGTGCCGTTTCCGCGGCCCTGGGGGGATAGTCCTGGCGACGAGGGGGGTCGGCAGCGGGATGCTGGTTGGCGATGTTGTGCACCTGCTGCTGACCGCGGCCTCCGTCTCGACCGGAGTCTGGCTGCGGAGTCCTTGTCCACGTGCGGCTGGACTGTGGAGCATCTTTTGGCTTCCGCTGGGACTCAATCTTGCGCTGGTGGAGGTCTTCGGATCTGGCGTACTTTTCAAACAGCTGATATAGCTCTTGGAGGTTCTTTGGCGGATCTCTGATGCAGTGGCTGTAAAGTACGCCGGCGCGAAGACCACTGATAGCGTAGTGGATGGCAACCTGGTCGTCGACTGAGGGTAGCTGTGACTTGAGTGTCAGGAATTTGCGGTAATATTCCCTCAGGGTCTCCTTCTCTAGCTGCTTGCAGAGCGAGAGCTTGGCCAGGGCGTCGGTGTCTGGGCGGTACCCTTGGAAGTTGAGCAGGAACTTGTCCCGGAGACTTCTCCAGGAATCGATGGACAGCGGAGGCAACCTGGTGAACCAGGTGAGTGCGGGGCCCTCGAGGGCGATGATGAAAGACTTCGCCATTGTGGCGTCGTCCCCCCCGGACGATGCAACGGCGACCTGGTAGCTCATTATGTATTGAGCCGGGTCGGTGCTGCCGTTGTACTTGGGATAGGTCCCTGCCCGGAAGTTGGCTGGCCACGGCGTCACTTGCAGGTGAGGCGCCAGGGGACTTCGCTCATCGAGATAGTTGACCCCTTGGAATGGCGCGGCGTGCGGGAAAGTGTAGTCGCGCTGGGGGAGACGCGGGTCCTCCGGTTGCGCGCGGTGCTGCAGGGGTGGCCCATGCTGCAGGCCGGGGTGGCCTTCGCGCGTGTCTTCATCTTGTGCGCGCTGCTGGAGGGGTGACTCGTGCTGCAGGCCGAGGTGGCCTTCGCGCTGCATCAGCGCAATCTCCCGCTCGAGTTCCTGGGCCTTGAGCTCCTCGTCGCGTATCATCTGCCGCACTTTGGCGAGTGCGGACACACGTTGGCGCTTGGCCTCCAGTATCTCCTTCTGCCTCTGGAGGTTGCGGTTCTTGAGGCGCAGGGCGCGCAGCTGTAGCTGTTCTTCTGCTGAGACGCCGAGGACCTCACCGTCCTCGGCGAGGTCCGCGTCCTCCGGTGGCGCGAAGTCTGAGGGTGGTGCGAAGCCTGAGGGTTGTCCCTCGGGGTCGCAGGTGCGGAGGGTGTCGTCTTCGGTGGCCTCTTGGTGGGTGGATTGGGTGAGGGCGAGGGCCTTGCCCTTTTTTGCGGCGAGCAGTGCTGCCTTGGCAGCCTCGTCGGCCTTCGGGTTAGCTCTCTTGGGTGCCATCGCGGGTGGTTTTCTCGTAGCACGAACGGTGGGCGCCAAATGTTGGAACTTGCTCTCAACTGCAAGGGGGATCCAACACAGGTGAACGGTGATGACAACAGGGCACTCGCGTGTGATGGCAAAAGCTCTGTTAATCTGGCCTCTCACGGGCACTGTACAGGGGTATTTATAGGTACCTGAGCGCACAGCACCTCGAGCTAAGGACGCATGTGCCCTCAGGCACCTAGGTTATCCCAAGAATATTCCCATAAAGCGGGGTTACAGACCGTAATTACAGGAATGCTTTTACAACATAGGCCCGTAACACAGGGCGGCCAAGCGGGGCCCGTTATGACGGGCCGGATTGCACGTGGGCCTCCGAGCTGGACGAGGCCGCGCCGTGGGATGCCCTTCGTCGCCAGTCTTCGCCTAGAACGGAAGGAGCGAAGGGTGTCCCCGCCTGTTTTGTTTCTGTCAGTTCGGCTGCTGCAGCGAAGACTTCGAGCGAAGGGTGGCGCCTTTGCCTTCGCCCCAACAAGCACCTTCTTCATCTTCTTTTCTTTTTGTCGCCTTTCTTGTGTGATTTGATGGTGTCATTGGATTCATCCTTGTCCTCCTTGTGCTTGTCACAGGCCTCCTTTGACGGAGTCTTGCCTTCATTTTTCTTTCCCGAAGATCCGGGATTTTCCCCGGTAATCAACTCCTTTTTGGCGTGTTCTCCCGACATCACTTCGAGTTGTTAGACTCTAATGAAGTATCGGGCTCTAATACCAATTGAAAGTCGCCCGAAGAGGGTGAATAGGCAAAACCTATAAATATAAACTTTGAACACAAACTTTACCCGGGGTTAGGATTAGAAACAAATAATAATGAATATGGAGTGCGGAAGAGAGTTCTTCTTGCTATGAGTTGCTCAATCAATGCGGATAACTTTGGGAGCTAACTCAAAAGATTATAAGCAAGAGAACTTAGAGAGAGGGGAGAGGAGGAATCAAATCGTAAGGTGAAGATCAACACAAGTGAACACAACGATTTGTTTCCCGAAGTTCGGTTCCAATGAACCTACTCCCCATTGAGGAGGTCACAAAGGCCGGGTCTTTTTCAACCCTTTCCCTCTCTTAATCGATCACTCAGACCGATTGAGTGCTTCTTCTTAATCTCAAGGATCACAAAGACCCCACAAGGATCACCACACACTTAGGTGTCTCTTGCTAGCTTTACAAGTCACTAGATAGTTTAGAAGGAGGTGAAGAAAGCATGATTAAAAGCCAAGCAACAAGAGCAACAAATGAAACACGAATCACACTCTCTCAAGTCACTAATCACTAATGATCAATTGTGTTAACTGTGGCACTTGGAGAGATTGGAAGCTTTGAATGTGCCTTGGAATGGATTGCTAGCTCTTGTATTGAATTTGTATGAGTAGAATGCTTGGTTATATTGAATGGAGGTGGTTGGGGTTGTATTTATAGCCACCAACCACTTCCTAGACATTGCTCCTTTTCTGCTAACTGTGGACGGTCCACGCCCCTGCCTGGTCCGGACAGTTCGCCCCTGCACATCAACAGCTAAAATCGCAACGGTCAACAGTAACGGCTATATCAATGGCTATAGTGCATTTAATGCATCATCAGATGTCAGATAAAGCAGTCGCAGACGGTCCGGCCATGCACCCTGGACGATCTGCGATGACGCTAAAAATGCATTTTACCGTAACCGTCACCTTCAGGGTTTTCAGGTTTTTCAACGGTCGAATGGTCCGCGCCTGAGGCCGGACGGTCCGCGCTTGGTCTCAGACGGTTCTCCCTTCTCCTTCGGACAGTCCACAGTGTAAACGTTGTTTTTGCAGTGTTCTTGTCCGAGGCTCACCCTAGTGTCGTGGACGGTCCACCGCAAGGGCCCAAACGGTCCGTGCATAGGTGAATTTCCAAAAAGCTTCTCCTGTCCAGAATAATCTATGGTATTTCGATCAGTTGACTTAGAATTGATGTATAGGAGCTTTATGCACCTGAGGAATGATCAACTAGGCAAACTCGTTAGTCTATGAGATTTGTGATGAGCGTCAAACACCAAAATCGATTATATAAAATGGTTGAGGCCATTTCCCTTTCAGGTTGCGTCTCGGGTGTGGAGGTGCCACCTTGCTCCAAGTTGACAATGTGTTTGGAGTCTTTAACCATAAGTTCAAAGCTTACAAACTTGTCAATCACCTCCTCGAGAGACATTTGCTCATACTTAGGATTCCCATGAATTAATTGCACTTGAGTGAGATTACGAAAAACAATGGATCTTAGAACAATCTTGATCATTTTATGGTCATCCCACTTGGTGCTCCCGAGTTTGCGGACTTGGTTCACCATGGTCTTGAGCCGATTGTACATGGCTTGTGGCTCTTCACCTTTGTTGAGGACGAATCGACAAAGTTCACACATATTTGTTTCCCGCTTAGTGATCTTGGTGACCTTGTCCCCTTCGTGTACCGTCTTCAGGCCATCCCAAATTTCTTTAGCAGATTTCAACCCTTGCACCTTGTTATACTCCTCCCTACACAAGGAAGCGAGGAGTATGGAGGTGGCTTGGAGTGAAAGTGTCTCACTGGAGCAGCCTCGTCGCAGTCGTAGTCCTCATTGCCCACTTGTGGTGCCTCCATTCCAAACTCAACAATATCCCAAATGCTTTCGTTGAGTGAGGTTAGATGGCGCCCCATTTTATAACTCTATATAGAATAGTCTTTACCATCAAAATATGGTGGTTTGCCTGAGAGGACGGAAAGTAAAGGAGCGTGTTTAGGAACGCGAGGATACCGTAGAGGAATCTTACTATACTTGATTGAAGAGCAGGAGCTACACATAATTGAAGAGCAGGTCTGTCCGAACGCTCGGTCGATCGTGGGCAATGTTAATGTGCAGTTCCTCCTAATTGGGCTCTAAGTTTGGATCCGCCCGCCAGTGGCCTATCCGTCGATGCTCCGTCTGCCGATGTTTAGTCGGTGCCTCTACTAACGTTTTGGACTTACGTTTTGTAATGAACTTCCCGAATGATCGGATGGTGCCCTTTGGCGTGTGATATTGTCCGTCTTAAACTTTGTGTCTCTCTTTTCCTCTGAGATCTCCTTCTTGCAATTGGTTGCTTTGATTTCTTCATAGCCTTGTCCATTGAGGCCTTCTGATGTGAGCTTTTCTGGTATGGATCAGAGTGTCTAGGAAGTTGTGTGCGTTGCGATAGTGGCGAGGTGGTGTCTGCTTCCCAGCCCCGAGCAGAATGTGGCGGCTTGCTCGGTTCTTATGACTTGGTCATCGCGTTCTGCTTTTTCGTGAGTGGTATCGGGAGAAAAGGAGTTCGCGCTCATTCGTGGACTTGAATTGCTTCATATACATCCCTCGAGTTTCATTCATTTGTCTTAGCTGGTACAGGGTTCATATCTGGTACTAGGTGGAATAGTTTCCTTACAAACTCTGACTGCCTAAAGCGTGTGCAACCTCCTCTCCGCTACGCTTGCACCTTTTTCTGTTGATGCGGCGAGTGCTTTTCCCTAATTATCGAGGAGCGTCGTGCAAATCCATGCACTCTTAGGGCATGTTCGGTTAGCTCTCAATCCATGTGGATTGAGTAGGATTGGGTGGGTTTCAATCTCAAGCAAGTCAAAGTTCTTCTAAATTTTTTCCAATCTCATTCAATCTATGTATAATGGGAATAACCGAACAAGACCTTAGGGAGGTCAGTGGTGCTGGTCAGGACGCCCCCTTGTCTTCATCAGGCCCGAAGATCTCAGAGTCGTTTCTGGATGCGCAGGTGGCGTCCGGAGGAGCATACTTCTGAAGCTCAGCTTGTTCTTCCGATGTGCCAGCGTTGAGGTGAGCTCGCAGTTGACCTGCTCACAGGTTTACGCGGCTTTGAATGAAGCGGAAGATGTGATTATTCTGCTGGTTCAGCCATCTTTAGCTTCAGATAAGTGTAGTTCGACACGACCATGAATTTGTAATACCCAATTTGTAAATAATAAGAGAAGGCTAATCTTCTTACATGTATTTTCTTCCAATTATTGGAACATGTGAACAACCATATTTAAAATGAACAATTAACTAATAACACGTAAATAATCTATGCATCATGTTGGAGTTTATTTGTGTGTGCATTTAATAATAATAATAATAATAATAATAATAATAATAATAATAATAATAATAATAGAAATACATTAATGTCCAATTTGGATTTAAGACCAAGTTTGCAATCTAGAATTTGGAGAAAGAGAAGGAAAATACCATACAAAATAAAGAATATATATATATATACCTTTTCATACTAGTATTTTAATTTGTGCATTTAATCTGAGTATGAATCTCAAACAAATTTGAATTCAAATACCAAATTTTGAAATCTAGAAAGAAATGCAAAACAAAAATAATAAAGGAAAACCCTATATACAATATGAAGAAAATATATAAATTAATATACCTTTCCATATTGGTATTTTTAATTTGTACATTTGAATCTAAGTACAAATTCACAACAAAAATTTGGATTCAAAAATGGAGATTCAAAAAGAAAAAGGAAAAGAAAACAGAAAAGGAAAGAAAAAGGAGAAGGAAATTTGGAAAAAAAACATAACATGGGCCGAATTGCTCACTTCGGGCCCATTCGGCACTTCGCACTGGCTGGCCTGCAACTCGCGCGCTCGGCCACTCTAACACCCGGGGCCCGCATGGCAGCGGCAACGCGCGCGGAACACCCGAGGCCCACGCGTCAGCATGCATTTCCAACCATCGCGCGCGCGCGTTTGTGGCCTATTTTCTGGCGCTAAGCACTAGGACTGGGCTGCCAGTCAAACGGGTCGTTTCCCTGGCTGCCTGGTGGGACCCGCATGAGTCCACACCGCTAGAATCGCGCCGCCACCATAACCACCTCCGCTGCTCAGCTGACAACCCACTCGGGCGAGATCTCCTCGTTGCGTGCCTTGACCGCAATATAAGAAGCCGACCAGCCCTCTCGTCTGTTCCGTTCACCGCCGACGTCCTGGGGGAATTTATGAAGAACTGTGAGCTCACCGGCGCCGAGTTCCTTGCGATGTGTGGGCGCAGCCCGTGAGCGTGTCGCGGGTGGCTCCAGCCTCACCCAAGAACTCAGTAAGTAATACTCCTCGCTCGTCGTCATCCCATGTTCGTGAAAAACCCGGTTACCAGCTGTAGCGCGTCACAATTGCCGCACCGTCGTGCAACCTCTCCTGGCGCGCTAACCTATGAGATTAGAGGAGTCACGAGTGGGTTTTGGTGAGTGGATAGGAAAGGGTTGGGCATGGGTTAGAGTCCAAGGCGCCCGGTCAATCGTTGCGGCAAGGGGGGAAGGCATGGCTATGGCGGGCGCGTCGTCGATGATACCATGGTGTCTCACCGAGGAAGACGATAGGTCCACCGTAGATCCAGTGACCGGTGGCTGAGATCGAGCATACGCACTGTGTGGGCGGGAGTTAATCCTAGCCCCTCGTGCATGATCGGACGGCATCGGTTAGGGTAGAGATCATAAATATCTGGGCCGTCGTATCTGATCCAACGCCCCCCTTTGCATAACGGTTTGGGTGGGAGTCCAATCTAATCGGCACCATAAACTTCGAATCTGACGGCTGCGATCGCTCCAAACCCCTTCGGCCGCGTCCATTTTATTAAAGAGACCCTAAAGAATTTAGGTATTAACCCGCGTCCACTGGAAGCGCATAGTAATTTCAGATGTGCCCTGGGATTTATGAATTACATCCCTAACTCTCTGGTATTTTTGTCCACAATCCAGAGTTAATAAAAGAAATTTAAAACAGAAAATAGTTTTTAGTACAAAAATAATTCCAGAAACTTATTTAATTCATAATTAATTCATTTTAACTCCTTTTAACCTATTCCAGTTGCATTAATTTGGTATTAATATTTTTTATCACTTGGTAACTCTATTTTAGCATGAAACCCATATTAAAATTAATCACTTGGCTATTTTTGTACCAAACACATAAAAGCTTCGGAAAATCATAACTTGCTATTCGTAACTCCGAATTTAGTGATTCTCGAAATTACGATCTCGTTGCGATGCGTAAAATATTATCATGCATTATATTCCTTTGTTTGGTGTGATGTTAATTTCTCTTGTACTATGCTTGTTTGTATTGCTTCGAATAGACGAGCAAGTGATCGAGGACCCCGGTACCTAACAGGTGGAAATTGCTGAGCAGGAGCTCATCGAAGGAAAGTTGTGCCCTTGACCACTTTTATTTACCCAATAATGTTCTCTATAATCATTTTGGCATGCATAGGCTTAATTTTGATGGGACCCAATAGGTCACCCTAGTTTGGTCATCTTTACACCTTGTTTACCCCTGAACTTTTGGGTAGTCTTTGCTATTGCTATATGTGGTTTGGGTGTTGAGATAACTATAAACATGGTCATTCTATATTATTATTGTTCTATTCTGCTCATGATAAGAATATTATGTTAATTGGAACATGGAGCTTAACTTGAGAAACATGTGCCACCACAAGGGTGGCATGGGACGCCCTTGGCTGACTAATTAGGAAAGGTAGTGGAGGAGTACCTTACCCGAAAGGGGCAAGGGCAGTAGGGGAGTGGTCGGTGTAGGGAGGTTCTCGGGTTGATTTTGCTGCGATGGCGGTCAGACGGGAGATTCCTGCATTGCGCTCCCTAGAAACTGTAGCGGGTTTTTGAAGCTAATGGAACTTTGTAAAGGCCTTGTAGTGTTACCCTACCTCGTCTCCTCGGCAGAGATGAATGGGACTTCTAGACCCCTTGCCAAACGGGTGACATGACTTGTGGGTAAAGGGTACAACCTCTGTAGAGTGTAAAACTGGTATACTAGCCGTGCTCGCGGTCATGAGCAGCTCAGGACTCTCGCATCATTAATTTATGGAATTAAACTCAATTTATCATTTGCATAGCATTGTGGTTTATTATTAATTTGATCTATTATTACTCTGGTTTGGTATCTACTTACATTTAGTAACTGCTAAGAAAATTTACCAACTTATTAAAAGCAATGCTCAGCTTTAAACCCTTATTTGTTGATCAGCCTCACACTTCACATGAGCTCCCACCTTTGGTGAGTTCATGCACATTATTCCCTACAACTTGTTGAGCTATGATCTTTTGTGAGCTCACCCTTGCGATATATAAACCCCTCCAGGTGAAGAGCAGGTAGTCCAGGAGGAGGTCTACGATGACGAGTACGAGCTTATCTAGGTGGCGTCTCCCAGTCAGCTTTATGGCGCCAAGGAATAATACTTAGTTTGCTTTATTGTTCTCATTTATTTTTGTAAGACTTCCGCTATGTAATAATGATATTTGTGATATTTATCTCTATACACTTTGTCATTATATGTGGCATTCTTCTTTGGCGCACATATGAGACGCACCCGGCTTTATCCCTTAAATTTGAAAGGGAAATGTGCCCTTAGGCCATTTCTAAAGTGTTTTGGTGATTAAGTGCCCAACACATATTCTCTAAGTTCTTAATGTGCCAAAGATTGAAGAAGTGCAAATCATGTAACAAGGTACATTTCTAGACTTAGTACATTGATTTGGGTACTAATATATTGTGTCTAAGTAATAGAAACAGGAAAAAATAGATTGGAAAAGAGTTGGCTCTCCTGCTCGGTCTGGGTGCACCGGACTGTTCGGTGGTGCACCGGATAGTGTCCGGTGCGCCAGGCCAGTCTCGGTGAACATGTCGCTCTCGGGACTCGACGGCGGCTTATGGCTATAATTCACCAGACTGTCCAGTGGTGCACCGGACTGTCCGGTGAGTCGTCCACGGCGAAGTCGTCGCTCTCGAGAAAAGTTCAACGGCGTACGGCTAAAATTCACCGGACTATCCGGTGGTGCATCGGACTGTCCGGTGAGCCAACGGTCGACTGCGCAATGGTCGGCAGCGAAATCGGCGGGCGACACGTGGCCCGCACCAACGGTCGGAAGGGGGCACCGGACAGTGTCTGGTGCGCCAACCGACGTCGAGGTGCAACGGTTGTCTGTGCCAGAAAAGGAAGGAGATTCGCACCGGACCGTCTACAGTGACTGTCCAGTGGCGCACCGGACTGTCCAGTGTGCCACCCGACAGAAGGCAAGAATGGCCTTCCTTGTTGGTCTCCAACGGCTCCTAGCTGCCTTGGGGCTATAAAAGGGACCCCTAGGTGCATGGAGGAGTCACTCAAGCTTACAAGAAAGATCCTAAGACTCCAAGACTCCATTCTCACGCATTCGATTCTTTGAGATAGTGACTTGAGCTCCATTTGAGTTGAGAACTCCTTGCGTTGTGTTCTGAGCTCGAGTTGTGACTTGTGTGCGTGATTGTGCTCTCATTTTGAGTCTTGTGTGTGTTGCTCTCCCCTCCCTTACTTCCGTGCTTCTTTGTGATCATCTATTATAAGGGCGAGAGGCTCCAAGTTGTGGAGATTCCTCGCAATCGGGAGAAAGACTAAGAAAAGAACATTGTGGTATTCAAGTTGATCATTGGATCACTTGAAAGGGATTGAGTGCAACCCTCGTCCATTGGGACGCCACAACGTGGAAGTAGGCAAGTGCTACTTGGCCAAACCACGGGATAAAATCGCGTGTCTCTTGTGATTGCCTTCTCATTGATTGTCTATGTTCGCAAGAGCTCACAGACTTGATTAACTTGCACTAACATCTTTAAAATCAAGTTTGTGGAATTTAGTGTTGATTTTTATAGGATCACCTATTCACCCCCCCCCCCTCTAGGTGCTCTCAATTGGTATCAAAGTCGTTCTCTTCACGTAAGGGACTAATCGCCCGAAGAGATGGATCCTAAGGGAAAGGGAATGGTGGTCAACGACAAGGAGAAGGAGTCCATAGTCAACGAGCTAAGGGATGACAAGCCCACTGACTCTGGCTCGAGTCATAAGAAGAGGGATGGGAAGAAGAAGAGGCGTATCAAGAAGATCGTCTACTACGACAGCGATGAATCTTCTTCCTCACCACACGACGACGATGACTCCTCGTCAAAAAGAAAGTCGGTGAATCAAATTTTTTTCATTTGATTATTCTCGCATTCCATTCAACTCTAATGCTCATTTGCTATCTATCCCTCTTGGGAAACCTCCACACTTTGATGGAGAAGACTACTCCTTTTGGAGTCACAAAATGTGTAGTCACCTTTTCTCTCTCCATCCTAGTATTTGGGAGATAGTTGAAAATGGAATGCAATTCGATAGTTCAGATAACCCTGTATTTATTAATGAGCAAATTCATAAGAATGCGCAAGCTACCACTGTTTTGCTAGCATCCTTGTGCAGGGACGAATACAACAAGGTGAGCGACTTGGACAACGCCAAGCAAATTTGGGATACCCTAAAAATATCACATGAGGGAAACAACGCCACCATGATCACCAAAATGGAGTTGGTGGAAGGCGAGCTAGGGAGGTTTGCAATGATCAGGGGAGAGGAGCCAACACAAACGTACAATAGGCTCAAGACCCTGGTCAACAAGATCAGGAGCTATGGAAGCACGAGATGGACGGACCACGACGTCGTCCGACTTATGCTCAGGTCTTTTACTGTTATTGACCCTCATCTTGTGAACCTCATCCGTGAAAATCCCAGGTACACAAAGATGACGCCCGAGGAGATACTCGGAAAGTTTGTGAGCGGGCGTATGATGGTCAAGGAAGCAAGATATGTTGATGATGCATTGAACGGCCCAATGCCCATCTATGAACCCTAGCCCGTTGCACTCAAGGCAACAAGCAGCAGCAGGGAGACGCTACCTAGCAATGTAGCACAAGTTGAGGTTGTCGGGCTAAACGAAGATGAGATGGCCCTAATCATAAAGCGCTTCAAGACCGCACTAAAAGGACGCAAGGAGCACCCTAACAAGAACAAGGCAAAGGGAAAGCGCTCCTGCTTCAAGTGCGGTAAGACTGGTCACTTTATATCAAACTGTCTCGATAATACTAGTGACCAGGAACAAGAAAAGAGCGGGAAGAGGGAGAAGAAGAAGGCCTACAAGAAGGCAAAGGGTGAGGCGCACCTTGGCAAAGAATGGGATTCGGACTGCTCTTCTTCCGACTCCGACGACGAAGGACTTGCTGCTTCAGCCTTCAACAAGTCCGCTCTCTTCCCCCAACGAACGCCATACTTGCCTCATGGCAAAGGATAAAAAGGTAAGCGTTCGAGAAACCCCTAAGTATACTACTTCAAGTGATGATGATTCTAGTGATGATGAAGTAGATTATACCGATTTATTTAAGGGTTTAGATAGAGCAAAAGTAGATAAAATTAATGAGTTAATTGATGCTTTAAATGAAAAGGATAGACTTTTAGAAAAGCAAGAGGATATTTTGTATGAAGAGCATGATAAGTTTGTTAGTGTGCAAAAATCTCTTGCTCTAGAAACTAAGAAAATGAAATGCTGTCTTCTGAATTATCTGCATGCCATGAATCTATTTCTAGTTTAAAGATTTTGAATAATGATTTAAATGCTAAGCTAGAAGAAGCTAATACTACTAGATCTTGTGTAGAACATGTTGCCATTTGTAATAGGTGTAAGGATTTTGATGTTGATGCTTGTGTTGAACACCTTACTTCAATTACTAAATTAAATAATGAGGTGGCAAATCTTAATGCCCAACTTAAGACTTGTAAGATAGATTTTGATAAGTTAAAATTTGCTTGGAATGCCTACACCGTTGGTAGACATCCCTCAATTAAGGATGGACTTGGCTTTCGAAAGGAAGCCAAGAACTTAACAAGCCAAAGGGCTCCCATTCCCAACAAGGAGAAAGGGAAGGCCCCTATGGCTAGTAGCATTCAAAGGAATCATGCTTTCATGTATAATGATAGAAAATTTTCTAGAAATTCTCATTATAATAGGAGTTATAATGCTTTTGATTCACATGCTATGATTGCTTCAAGCTCTACTTTTGTGCATGGTAGAAATATGCCTAGGAAAAATCATGTTTTTCATCATGTACCTAGGAAAATGCGTAATGAATCTGCTACTGTTTTCCATGCGTGCAACACTACTTTTGTACTTACATGTAAAAATAAAAAATTGGTTGCTAGGAAATTGGGGTCAAATGGAAGGGAGACAAGACTTGCATTTGGGTCCCAAAGGCTATTGTAACTAACCTCGTAGGACCCAACAAAAGTTGGGTACCTAAAACCCAAGTGTAAATTGCCTTGCAGGTTTATGCATCCGGGGGCTCAAGCTGGTGTTGGGGACTTGTTCTCAAATGCTTCGGATTAAGAACAAGGCAACATAAAGTGTTAAATGATAAAGCCCTTCGTCCTTTTAAACATTATTTCCCTTCGGGATATAATGTGTTTCGGACGAAGGTCACAAACAACATATCTTCGTAAACACAGTAAACCATAACGAAGAACTTACATGCAATATAAAAAGTAATGTAAACATTTAAATATTATCACAACGTCATTTCCATTTTATTATCATATAAAAATAGAAATGACTTCAAATTACAAATGTACCTTCGGATTGCAGGAAGGCAAAAGTACAAGGATGACGAAAAGCAAATGTCCAGTCAGCGTGAACAGTACGGGAGTACTGTTCATCTATTTATAGGCGTGGGACACAGCCCATAAAATTACATTCATACCCATTACATTTGCTAATGACTTGTGGGAGTCTATCAAGGCCTAAGTAGTCTTTTCATCTTTAGGTCGGTTCCCCGTTCTGCTACCGCGACGAAGCTTCCTTGCGCATAGCTTCGGCTGCGCACCATCCTTCGTACAGCATGGCAATCAGCCCGTCCTTCATTTCAATCCCCTTCGTCTAGCTTGGACTTCGTCCTGACCGTACTCCATGTTCATAATCTGAGTCCGAAAATACCTGTTCATACAATTCACTTGGAAAACATTGTCAAATCTTGTTTTTGAGGACCTTCGGAGGACGAAGGCCCCCAACAGTAGCCCATCGCAATATTAATTTGTTAGTGATAAATTCAGATTGCGATATGGACGAAGGCCTTAAGCCGAAGGTCCGAAAAAACACCTTCCCTTTGCTAGAATAGCAACATTCACTGACAAGCGGGGTCTTTCAATTTTCAACGCACTGGGCGTATAAATAAGATCATACCGCAAACTCGTTTGGTACGCTCTCTTGCCATCTGCTCCCGCTCACTGAATTTTTTTGCTCTTGCGCACTAAGATTTGCTGATCTTTTAGTTTTGAAGCTTCGGCCTTGAAAATAGTTTTTAGTGTCTCCGAAGATGTTTTGGAGCTAAGCCTTGACGAAGAGAAGAACTTGGGGTTTCTTATAGCGATGGCGAAGACCAATACGGAAAAAATCACTAAGGAGATTCTGGAAGGTTTGTCTGAAGATACTGGTGACAGCGACAGTTATGATGTGGACAGTGGTGGTGAAGACTCCGAAGATCGCCCCTGGCGACCGAGCCATTCAGTTTTTGGCAAATCAGGTATCAAAGAAAATCATCTTGTCAACATGAGGGGAAGATACTTCCGGGATTTATCCATTGTGAGGGTCGACGAAGGAGAGAAAACTTGCCCGACCCCTGAAGAAAATGAAGTTGTAGTGTTCCGAAGCTTTTTGAAAGCTGGACTGCGATTTCCCCTGAGCAGCTTCGTTGTAGAAGTGCTGAAAATGTTTGAAATCTATCTTCATCAACTTACCCCCGAAGCAATTATAAGGCTGAATATCTTCGTGTGGGCCGCAAGAAGCCAAGGTCTGGAACCTGATGCAAAAAGTTTCTGCAACATACACGAGTTATCATACGAGACAAAACCCTGGGGTAAGGAACAGTATCACAATAATTTTGGCTGCTATAGTTTCGTTTCTCGGTCTGGGTCAAGCTGTCCCGTGCCAACATTTCGGAAAAGATGGCCCGGCGACTGGATGACAGAATGGTTCTATGTGAAAAATGACCTAAAAGCACGGGAAGATATTAAAGGTATAATTATGCGCCCTATTTGGCAAAGTTTCGGCCTGCGAAAGCCGAAGGTCGAGATGAGTGAAGCTGCCGAAGAATGCCAGAGAGCCTTCGGAGTTATTTGTTCTTTTATTGGAACGAGAGATTTAGTACAAGAACATATTGCCTTCAGAGTATGGCCGCTCGCGGAGAAATGGGAAATGCCGCAAGAAACCATGAAGGAGGCCGACGAAGGTGGACTTATCAGGCTGAAGTATACTTTCAAATTCGGAGATAGATTCGTTGAGCCAGATGATGACTGGTTAAAGAGTATTGAAAATTTAAGTGATGAACTGCTTGGGGCTTATTCGAAGGCCGAAGATACTGCACTGTCAGCAGCCTTCGGAGGCCGAAAAAAGAAAAGGCTGAACCGGGTGTTTGATGCAATCGGGTTCGTCTACCCTGACTATCGCTACCCCATTCGAGGGCAGAAAAGAAAAAGCACAACCTCTGCGGAAGAAGAAACTGCAACTGCTGCTAGCAAACCAGAACCAAAAAGAAAGAGGATGAAGGTTCTTACACATCGGCCACGCTATATTGAACCAGCTTCGGTGCCTGAGTTCACCGGTGAAGTCTCTTTGGCCACTGAAACTACAGAGCCAGCTCCAGTGTCGAAGATCGAAGAAAAAACTGAAGCACCTTCAGCAGAGAAGGCAAAAAAACCGAGAATTGAAGGACCAAAAATATTGGAAATCTTAAGTCCTTCAGCAAGTATTGAAACAGCAATAAAAAATCAAAAGGGTCCATCGGTAACCCCGAAAAGAAAAAGAATGGTGAATGTGCTAGATGTTTTGGAGACAATTAAGTCTTCAAGCACAACTCCAAAGAAGACTGTTGAACTTTCTGAAGTGTCTACTGAAGCTTTAGTTGCTGAAGCTTCGAAGCAACAACTTGAAGTTGAAGCTGGGACTTCAGAGCCTACCAAGGAACAACCTTTGGAAACCAAAGAAAAAATAAAAATGCCAGAGCCAATTTTGGTTGAAGAAATTGACACTGCTGCCCCCGAAGCTCCTTCCAACATATGCGATTACATTGTGCGACATGCTTCGGGGAAGAAATTATCTGAAGAAGAGATTTATGAAGCCACCCACTATGCCAAAGAATTAAAATATCCGAAGAGGGGGCACTAGTGTTCAATGGGACAAACGAAGATGACTTCCTATACTGTCTCCCTGACAACAAAGAATTAACTGTCTGCCGGGAGATGGCTAGGAGTATGGGGTTTCCGAAGCTTGAAGCTGGACTATGCGCTATGACGAAGGAGGATCTTGCGGATAGCCTTGCATATAATAGTCTGAAGGTGCGAGAATTGTACATTTTGGAAACTTTATGATTCGAAATCTATTGTTTTATTCTTATACTAACTTTTTACATATAGGGATTAATACTGAGCAACGCGCTGAGAGCGCAAAAGAGTGCCGAAGACGAAAGCTATGAAATTGCCTTCAACAACCTTCGAACAGAGGTTATCAAGCTAAGGAACGAAGCCTTGGAAAAGGACAAGATTCTAGTTACATTAGTGGATAAAGTAAAGGAGAACGAAGCTGCGTCCAAAGCCCAAATTGTAGCTCAAAAGCACGAAATTGACGATCTTCGGAAGCAATTGGCCCAAGTGAAAGAAGAACGCATACTTGAAGAAACGAGGCGGGAATGTAGCGACCAATGGGCTAATCATTTGGAAGGAACCGTTGAAGAGCTTCGGTCTTCTAAGAAAAGGTGCTACGAAAAATCCATGGATTGTGTAAAGAAAATTAAAACCAGCTTCGCCAATGTTGGCGCATTTTCGAGTGAAGAAGATTTTGTGAGAGGTAACCCAGAAGGGCCGATAGAATGGATCTGCCACGAAGCTGAAGCCTTCGAAGAAATTCTAAACAGTCGAGGAGACATTTGCGCCTTCTCGGGTGCCAGGGGGATTGCTTCTATATTGGAGAAAAAAGGCTGCGATCATGTTAAGGTTCTTGCACAATCCGAAGCCAGCTTATCCCCTGAAGATATTAAAGACCCCTCGGCCGAAGCTAGCCAGGCTGGTGGAAAATTTTTCACCGACGTCTGGGACAATGGTGGCCGAGAAATGGCCCGAGAAATTATCCAAAAAAGCGAAAAAGGCATTCATGATGCTAGGAAAGTAGCAGAAGCTGCTGAAAAAAGCACAGAGCCCGAAGGGCAAATAGGTATTAACTAGTGTTTTTTATCTCTTTGTTGTAATTTTTGATTTCAAACTTGTCGACGGCCTGTAATAGTAATGAGTCCGCATCCACTCTTCCCTCAGAAGCTGCTGGATCGTCGGCTGGCCCCCACACGAAGGGGGATGACGAAATTAGACAAATGGCCGAAGCTATCATGGATAAAGTTGTTGAACAACTACTAAATGAGGCTGCAGAAGTAGTACTCAGGGAAGACTAGATGTTATTGTAAAAACATTTGAAATGTGATCTATGTAATATTTTGTAACTTTGAATGTAATATACAAGTTTCTTTTTAAGATTCAATTCTTTACGATGCATGAAATTTAACATACATACCGTTTTTGAGCCTTCGGCGAAAAAACACCTTCCCTTCTTTTTCATGCTTCGTGAAGAAAAACTTTTATGTATCCCGACAACTTCGATACTGCTCTGATGAAAAATATCCAAACTTCGTAAAAACATTCTCCGAAGCTATATCCCGAAGATTTTTACTTTCTCAAAGCATCCTTCCGAAGGTTGATACTGTGTTCCCTTCTTTTGCCATATGCAATATGATGTATGATGCTTATGCTATGCAAAATGATGTGATGATGTTATGTTATGTAGATGAGATTGATTCCGAAGATACACACATATCCCCGTAAAACACACAATCTTTTTGTATCAGCGCTGACTTTTCGCTGTAAGCTCTGCATTCCCTTAGGAACGTCTTTGGAGCTTCTTCGCCTTTTACTTAGGCGGTATCAGCGTTGACTTTTCGCTGTAAGCTCTGCATTCCCTTAGGAACGTCTTTGGAGCTTCTTCGCCTTTTACTTAGGCGGTATCAGCGTTGACTTTTCGCTGTATGCTCTGCATTCCCTTAGGAACGACTTTGGAGCAGAAAACTTACACTGCGCTCCCTTTGGAACGACTTTTTCTGATTTCAGCAAACTTACTCTGCGTTCCTTAGAACGACTTTTTGTTGCTTCGAAGGATTTTCAATAATTCGAAGGTCCTCCTTGTTATCGTAAATTTTTAAGCTTCAGCAACTTAAGCCTGAGAAAATACATTTCCTTGGAGCAAGCAAAAAAAACTTTTACATAAAACTAAAAAATGTTCTTTATTACACAGAAAATAGAACTGAATGGAAAAAACTGGTAGGATATCTGTCAATAGATGTGCTTCGACTCTGGCACAGTGCTATTGACTGTGCGAGCTTCGGATTGTTCTCTGAGATCCCTTTGGTGTGGAGCATATTGGCTCCCTTCTGGCTGTTGGCCTTGTTGCAACGGTGGTGGAGGCGGAGGCTGTTGCCAGGAAGCTTCGGGTTGACTCGCTGAAGCAACAGAAACTGCAGGGTGGTTGCCTATGTATTCTGGGATGTAAGGCGGATGGTACGAAGCAGTATGCATGACCTGCTTCGGCTGAGCTTGTTGCGCTGCAGCTTCGGCTATCTCCTTTTGCTTCTGGATGGTAACATGGCACATCCTGGTAGTATGGCCCTTGTTTTCACCACAGAATAAGCAAAATACTCTCCTTGGTTGATCTCCAAATCTTCCGCCGAAGCCCCTGGCGCCTCTGCCTCTTGGAGCTGGTGGCCGGAAGAAATTTTGTTGTTGCCCCGAAGCCTGTGAGGAGCACTGCGGCCTGTTCTGCTGACTCCCCTTATCATCATTTTGAGTAGAATTGTGGATGGACCTGACATGCCTCGGATAGAATCTTCCCCCGAAGCCCCTGGTCATTTCAGAAAATCTGAAAGCCTCCTCCCTTCTTTGGCGAAAATCATTGTCGGCACGAATGTACTCGTCCATCTTCTGGAGCAGCTTCTCCAAAGTTTGAGGAGGCTTCCTAGCAAAGTATTGAGCTGAAGGTCCAGGACGAAGCCCCTTGATCATGGCTTCGATGACAATTTCATTGGGCACCGTTGGTGCCTGCGCCCTCAAACGCAAGAACCTTCTGACATACGCCTGAAGGTATTCTTCATGATCCTGGGTGCATTGGAACAGGGCCTGAGCAGTGACCGGCTTCGTCTGAAACCCTTGGAAGCTGGTTAACAACATGTCCTTTAGCTTTTGCCATGAAGTGATCGTTCCTGGTCGAAGGGAGGAATACCAGGTTTGAGCAACACTCCTGACAGCCATAACAAAAGACTTTGCCATGACTGCTGTATTGCCACCATACGAAGACACTGTTGTTTCGTAGCTCATCAAAAACTGCTTCGGGTCTGAGTGGCCATCGAACATGGGAAGCTGGGGCGGCTTGTAGGATGAAGGCCAAGGTGTAGCCTGCAGCTCAGCGGACAGAGGAGAAGCATCATCAAAAGCAAAATTTCCATGGTGGAAATTCTCATACCAGTCATCTTCGTTGAAGAAACCCTCCTGATGAAGATCCTTGTGCTGAGGCCTTCGGTTCTGCTCATCCTGAGTAAGATGGCGAACTTCTTCAGAAGCTTCGTCTATTTGCCTTTGCAGTTCAGCTAGCCTGGCCATCTTTTCCTTCTTCCTCTGCACATGTTGATGAAGCATCTCCATATCCCTGATCTCTTGGTCTAGCTCATCCTCCTGAAGCGTCGGGCTGACGGCCTTCCTCTTCTGGCTTCGGGCCTCTCGAAGAGAGACAGTCTCCTGATTGTGGTCCAGCGGTTGCAGGGCTGCAGCCCCAGTCGCTGAAGCTTTCTTCGGCGCCATAGCGAAGGTTTATGGCTTCCGAGGGTGTTCAAAAACTCAAAGTGGAAGTGAGTTCACCGGAGGTGGGCGCCAATGTTGGGGACTTGTTCTCAAATGCTTTGGATTAAGAACAAGGCAACATAAAGTGTTAAATGATAAAGCCCTTCGTCCTTTTAAACATTATTTCCCTTCGGGATATAATGTGTTTCGGACGAAGGTCACAAACAACATATCTTCGTAAACACAGTAAACCATAACGAAGAACTTACATGCAATATAAAAAGTAATGTAAACATTTAAATATTATCACAACGTCATTTCCATTTTATTATCATATAAAAATAGAAATGACTTCAAATTACAAATGTACCTTCGGATTGCAGGAAGGCAAAAGTACAAGGATGACGGAAAGCAAATGTCCAGTCAGCGTGAACAGTACGGGAGTACTGTTCATCTATTTATAGGCGTGGGACACAGCCTATAAAATTACATTCATACCCATTACATTTGCTAATGACTTGTGGGAGTCTATCAAGGCCTAAGTAGTCTTTTCATCTTTAGGTCGGTTCCCCGTTCTGCTACCGCGACGAAGCTTCCTTGCGCATAGCTTCGGCTGCGCACCATCCTTCGTACAGCATGGCAATCAGCCCGTCCTTCATTTCAATCCCCCTTCGTCTAGCTTGGACTTCGTCCTGACCGTACTCCATGTTCATAATCTGAGTCCGAAAATACATGTTCATACAATTCACTTGGAAAACATTGTCAAATCTTGTTTTTGAGGACCTTCGGAGGACGAAGGCCCCCAACAGCTGGATTATCGACAGCGGATGCACAAACCACATGACGGGGGAGAAGAAGATGTTCACCTCCTACGTCAAGAACAAGGATTCCTAGGACTCGATCATCTTTGGAGATGGGAACCAAGGCAAGGTTAAAGGACTAGGAAAGATAGCCATTTCATCCGAGCATTCCATATCCAATGTGTTCTTAGTTGAATCCCTCGGGTACAACTTATTGTCTGTCAGTCAACTATGTAATATGGGTTATAATTGTCTATTTACCAATGTAGATGTGTCTGTCTTTAGAAGTGATGGTTCATTAGCTTTTAAGGGTGTACTAGACGGCAAACTCTACTTAGTTGATTTTTCGAAAGAGGAGGCCGATCTAGATGCATGCTTAATTGCTAAGACTAGCATGGGCTAGCTGTGGCATCACCGTCTAGCACATGTTGGGATGAAGAACCTTCATAAACTTCTAAAGGGAGAACATGTGTTAGGACTAACCAATGTATTTTTCGAAAAAGATAGACCTTGTGCAGCTTGTCAAGCAGGTAAACAGGTGGGAAGCACTCATCACAGCAAGAATATGATGACCACATCAAAACCTCTGGAGCTACTTCATATGGATCTCTTCGGACCCGTCGCCTACCTCAGCATCAGGGGAAGTAAGTATGGTCTTGTTATTGTTGATGATTTTTCCCGCTTCACTTGGGTATTCTTTTTGCAGGATAAATCAGAAACCCAAGGGACCCTAAAGCGCTTTCTAAGGAGAGCTCAAAATGAATTTGAGCTCAAGGTGAAAAAGATAAGAAGCGACAACGGGTCCGAGTTCAAGAACTTACAAGTGGAGGAGTACCTTGAGGAGGAAGGAATCAAGCACGAGTTCTCCGCTCCCTACAGACCACAGCAAAACTGTGTGGTAGAGAGGAAGAACAGGGCGCTTATCGACATGGCAAGGACGATGCTTGGAGAGTTCAAGACACCCGAGCGGTTTTGGTCGGAGGCTGTGAATACAGCTTGCCACGCCATAAACCGGGTCTACCTTCATCGCCTCCTCAAGAAGACCTCTTATGAACTTCTAACCGATGAAGATGACGTTCCAACGGCCGCAATACGCACCATGGTGATTGGAGATGTGCGACCACAGGAACAACAGGAGCAAGATCAACCTTCTTCCTCAACAATGGTGCATCCTCCAACTCAAGATGATGAACAGGTTCCTCAAGCAGAGGCGCGTGATCAAGGGGGAGCACAAGAAGAACCAGCTATGGAGGAAGAAGCACCATGAGCCCCTCCAACTCTAGTCCGAGGGACGATTCAAAGGAATCATCCTGTCGACCAGATTCTGGGTGATATAAGCAAGGGAGTAACTACTCGCTCAAGATTAGCTAACTTTTGTGAGCATTACTCGTTTGTCTCTTCTATTGAGCCTTTTAGGGTAGAAGAGGCCTTGCAAGATCCGGACTGGGTGTTGGCCATGCAGGAAGAGCTCAACAACTTCAAGAGGAACGAAGTTTGGACCCTAGTGCCTCGTCCCAAGCAAAATATTGTGGGAACCAAGTGGGTGTTCCGCAACAAACAGGATGAGCACGGGGTGGTGACAAGGAACAAAGCTCGACTTGTGGCAAAAGGTTATGCCCAAGTCGCAGGTTTGGATTTCGAGGAGAGTTTTGCTCCTGTGGCTAGGCTAGAGTCTATTCGCATTCTATTAGCCTATGCCGCTCACCACTCTTTCAGGTTGTTCCAAATGGACGTGAAGAGCGCTTTCCTCAACGGGCCAATCAAGGAGGTGTATGTGGAGCAACCCCCTGGCTTTGAGGATGAAAGGTACCCCGACCATGTGTGTAAGCTCTCTAAGGCGCTCTATGGACTTAAGCAAGCCCCAAGAGCATGGTATGAATGCCTTAGAGATTTCTTAATTGCTAATGCTTTCAAGGTTGGGAAAGCCGAGCCCACTCTTTTCACTAAGACTTGTGATGGTGACCTTTTTGTGTGCCAAATTTATGTCGATGACATAATATTTGGTTCTACTAACCAAAAGTCTTGTGAGGAGTTTAGCAGGGTGATGACTCAAAAGTTTGAGATGTCGATGATGGGCGAGTTGAACTACTTCCTTGGGTTCCAAGTGAAGCAACTCAAGGACGGCACCTTCATCTCCCAAACGAAGTACACGCAAGACCTTCTCAAGCGGTTTGGGATGAAGGACGCTAAGCCCGCAAAGACACCAATGGGAACCGACGGACATGTCAACCTCAACAAAGGAGGTAAGTCCGTTGATCAAAAGGCATACCGGCCTATGATAGGGTCATTACTTTATTTATGTGCTAGTAGACCGGATATTATGCTTAGTTTATGCATGTGTGCTAGATATCAATCCGACCCAAGGGAATGTCACCTTGTGGTCGTTAAGCGGATTCTTAGATATTTAGTTGCTACGCCTTGCTTTGGGATCTGGTATCCAAAGGGGTCTATCTTTGACTTAATTAGATATTCAGACTCCAATTATGCTGGATGCAAGGTTGATAGGAATAGTACATCAGGGACATGCCAATTCCTAGGAAGGTCCCTAGTGTCGTGGAGCTCAAAGAAACAAACTTCTGTTGCCCTATCCACCGCTGAGGCTGAGTATGTTGCCGTAGGACAGTGTTGTGCGCAACTACTTTGGATGAGGCAAACCCTCTGGGACTTTGGCTACAATCTGAGCAAAGTCCCACTCATATGTGACAATGAGAGTGCAATCCGCATGGCGGATAATCCTGTTAAACACAGCCGCACTAAGCACATAGACATCCGGCATCACTTTCTGAGGGACCACCAGCAAAAGGGAGATATCGAGGTGTTCCATATTAGCACCGAGAACCAGCTAGCCGATATCTTTACCAAGCCATTAGATGAGAAAACCTTTTGCAGGTTGCGTAGTGAGCTAAATGTCTTAGATTCGCGTAACTTGGATTGATCTAGAGCATACATGTGTTTTATGCCTTTGATCATGTTAATTAATGCTTTTCAATCTATTTTTGTTCATTTGTGGTGCTCAAGTTGTACACATGATCCCCGGACCTCACAAGTCCATTTGCAAGTGATGCACTTATTTAGGGGGAGGCATGCTACAACTTGACCCTTTGAGACTAACCTTTGTGTTTGAGTTTACTTGATTTAGTCTCAAAAGTGAATTGAAAGGGAAAGGTGAACTTGGACCATGCAAAGACTTCCACTGCACTCCGGTATTAACTCCAAGTTCATATCTATGCTCTTATTGCCTTTTTGCTCTTAATTGACAATTTTGGTGAGGCAATGGGGTTAAAGGGCCAAGAATGATCCCATTTTGGTGCTTAATGCCAAAGGGGGACAAATTAAGGCCAAAGCAAATGTATCAGCTACCACTTGTGAAATTTTGAAAATAGTAGAGTTAGAACTTTTGATTTGTCAAAATACCCCTATTGTCAAAATTTGGCCTCTTGTGGGGAGAATTTATGATTATGGGAAAAAGGGGGAGTTTTTGGACCTTGATCAATTTCACTCTTGGAATATCTCTCTTTATGCCTAAACAAGTGTGTTTGACCTAGAGATAGGAAAATGAATTTGATTTGCAAAAACAAACCAAGTGGTGGCAAAGTATGATCCAAATATGCCAAATTAGAGTCAAAAACAAATTGGTTCTCTTTTGCATTGATATTGCACTTCCTTTGGTTGCTTTTGGATGTGTTGGCATAAATCACCAAAAAGGGGGAGATTGAAAGGGAAATGTGCCCTTGGGCCATTTCTAAAGTGTTTTGGTGATTAAGTGCCCAACACATATTCTCTAAGTTCTTAATGTGCCAAAGTTGAAGAAGTGCAAATCATGTAACAAGGTACGTTTCTAGACTTAGTACATTGATTTGGGTACTAATGTATTGTGTCTAAGTGCTAGAAACAGGAGAAAATAGATTAGAAAAGAGTTGGCTCGGTCTGGGTGCACCGGACTGTCCGGTGCGCCAGGCCAGTCTCGGTGAACAGGCCGCTCTTGGGACTCGACAACGGCGTACGGCTATAATTCACCGGACTGTCCGGTGGTGCACCGGACTGTCCGGTAAGTCGTCCGCGGTGAAGTCGTCGCTCTCGGGAAAAGTTCAACAGCGTACGGCTAAAATTCACCGGATTGTCCGGTGGTGCACCGGACTATCCGGTGAGCCAACGGTCGACTGCGCAACGGTCGGCAGCGAAATCGGCGGGCGACACGTGGCCCGCACCAACCGACGCCGGGGTGCAACGGTCGTCTGCGCCAGAAAAGGAAGGAGATCCGGACCGTCTACAGTGACTGTCCGGTGGTGCCCGACATAAGGCAAGAATGACCTTCCTTGTTGGTCTCCAACGGCTCCTAGCTGCCTTGGGGCTATAAAAGGGACCCCTAGGCGCATGGAGGAGTCACTCAAGCTTACAAGAAAGATCCTAAGACTCCAAGACTCCATTCTCACGCATTCGATTCTTTGAGATAGTGACTTGAGCTCCATTTGAGTTGAGAACTCCTTGTGTTGTGTTTTGAGCTCGAGTTGTGACTTGTGTGCGTGATTGTGCTCTCGTTTTGAGTCTCGTTTGTGTTGCTCTCCCCTCCCTTACTTCTGTGCTTCTTTGTGATCATCTATTGTAAGGGCGAGAGGCTCCAAGTTGTGGAGATTCCTCGCAAACGGGAGAAAGACTAAAAAAGAACATCGTGGTATTCAAGTTGATCATTGGATCACTTGAAAGGGGTTGAGTGCAACCCTCGTCCATTGGGACGCCACAACGTGGAAGTAGGCAAGTGCTACTTGGCCGAACCACTGGATAAAATTGCGTGTCTCTTGTGATTTCCTTCTCATTGATTGTCTGTGTTCGCAAGAGCTCACAGACTTGATTAACTTGCACTAACATCTTTATAATCAAGTTTGTGGAATTTAGTGTTGAATTTTACAGGATCACCTATTCACCCCCCCCCCCTCTAGGTGCTCTCAAAATTCGGGTGTGATAGAATTTGGTGTGGCACGGTATTCCAAGGATAGTGTTGTAGGACCCTCAGGAAGTCCACCACCTCAAACTGCAGCTACTCGGTGCGGAAGTTGGAGGGTCACCAAATGTGACAGACTGGGTAATTCGCCCAAGCGAGTGGGCCTGGTGGCCAGGGATGACACCATGGAATGGCGTCGAGTTGGGTCGCTGCGTGGAGCATGCGATCCCTAAACCATCGAAGGTCTCAATATGCATGATATTGAGATCGCTTCCCCGTCTATGAGCACCTTGGAGAGGCGCTTCGAGCCCATGAATGGCTCAACGATGTGGAGGTAGGCCCCTGGGTGTGAGAACCTATCTATGTGGTCGCGGCGGTCGAAGACGATGGGGAACTCTCCTCTCTTCGCCAGTGGCCTGGGTGGCCGATCCGTGGTGGCAACTTCTTCTGCACCGCGCCGAGAGTGATGGTTCCTCTGATGCCTATCGGGGTGCTCCTAACGCTCCCTCTTCTCGCCGCATGGATCGCCGGTGTCACGCGGGCTCTTTCCCTTGCCAAAAAATTCCCCTACTGTGTCATCCCCATCGGCGAACTTGGTCGCTACGTAGAGGAGATCGGTAGTTGTCCCTGGTCACCCCCGCCCAAGCTCATGGATGAGTGCCTCGTTGGTTGTGCCATAGGTGAAGGCGCTCACCATGTCGACATCGGTGGTGTCGGGAAGTTCATTCCTTTTCTAGGAAAACCTCCGAATGTAATCTTTGGGTGCACCTGTTGAGGTCCAGGAACTCCTAAGGCACTTGTAGGTGCCCAGGAAGTTTTCGGCAAAGGCCTTTTGGAGGTTGACACAGTCATGGATGGTGTCGGCTGGTAAATGTTCAAGCCAGGCCCTTGCCCCCTCCACAAGGTGGATGGGAGGAACTGGATGATGAGGTGGTCATCTTTGATCCCTACCATGCACACTTTTGTGAGCTCCTACCTTTGGTGAGTTCATGCACATTATTCCCCACAACTTGTTGAGCTATGATCTTTTGTGAGCTCACCCTTGGGATATATAACCCCCCCCCCCCCACACACACACACACGGGTGAAGAGCAGGTAGTCCAGGAGGAGGTCTACAATGAGGAGTACGAGCTTATCTAGGTGGCGTCTCCCAGTCAACTTTATGGCACCAAGGAATAATACTTAGTTCACTTTATTGTTCTCATTTACTTTTGTAAGACTTCCGCTATGTAATAATTATATTTGTGACATTTATCTCTATGCACTTTGTCATTATATATGATGTTCTTCTTTGGCGCACATATGAGACGCACCCGACTTTATGACTTAAATCCGGGTGTGAGAGAAGTGGTATCAGAGGAAATATTGACTATAGGACGAAACCTAGATAGAACTGGACAAAACCCTTACCTACTTACCTTACTCTGATTCTTTCTATACTTTTCTTGATCTTGTCTCACCTTTGGTTGTTCTACTCTGACTACTCTTTACCTTTTCTACTCTAGAAAAACAAGAAGGATTTCACACCTTGGAGTCCTACATCAAAGACCTCTTAAAAACATAGGAAACCTAAGACAATATATATATATATATTCTCTATCTAAAGTGTTTGGATGTTTGTTCTGATGGTAAATGCTTGATTTTCTTCTTTGATTGACTGGAATAGTATAGCAGGGCATTCTACCATGTACCACCATAAGGAAATGTATTAGTATTAGTAGGTGACACACTAATTTACTGAGCTAATAAAACCCCCAAAAGATCATGTCTCATAATTACTCATCTTCTCTACAATTCTATCTTACCATGTGTTTCTAACCCAGATGGTCAATACCAGGAAGGGAGGCGGAATCGATCTACCTGCCAACCACCACAGCAGGAGGATCGTTAGACAACCACAACCAGAAATGAAGCCTCTAAATCCTCCACCGGCTGGGAGAGATCATATGGTTGCCGTTCAGATGCAGATGCTACAGCATATGGCAAACATGATGAATGAAATGCAAGCTCAGATGAGGCAAGAACACTAGGAGATGCGTCAGGAACGGCTGGAAATGCAACAAGAGATGAGGCCAGAACGACTGGAAAGGTAGCAACAACCACCACTACCTCCAACACCACCAGCTCCACCCTGGGACAAGCACTGGGAATTCATGAGTCACAAGCCACCCACATTCTCTAGCTCTCTAGATTCTCTACATGCTGATGATTAGCTGAAATCAGTAGAGAAGATGCTCAATATCGCTCAATGCAATGATCGGGAGAAGGTGCTCTATGCTTCGGGTCGTCTTACTGGCCTCGCTGCTGATTGGTGGGACTCCTACATTGTTGCCCATGCTGGTGCTGATACTATCACCTGGGCAGAGTTTGCTACACAATTCAGAAACTACCATATTCCTGTTGGCCTGATGAAAATAAAGAAGAATGAATTTCTATCACTGAAGCAAGGCAACATGTCAGTCAGTGAATACCGTGATAAATTTATTCAACTGTCGAGGTATGCTCCAGATGAGGTTGCTGATGATGAAAGGAAGCAGGAGCATTTCATGGAAGGACTTATTGGGCCACTTCAGTATTAGCTAGTTTCTCACACCTTCCCATCTTTCCAGAGGCTTCTGGACAAGGATATAGTTGTTGAACACAAACGTGTTCAACTAGGCGAGATGAAGAGGAAGCACTAGTAGAGATCTTATCATCGATGACGTTCGTATTGCGTCACGGAATATGACGTTCGTATTGCGTCACGGAATATGCAGGTATCATCACAGATAAAGATTTGTGACGAATTTGTGACGATTTCGATTTGGTCATAAGGGTCGCGTCATATTTTTGCGTTGTGGCGGACTGCCCATTTTTGTCATCGATATGTATCCATTCTGTGACGAAATACGCGTTGTCATGGAAGTAAATTCATTCTATAACAATCAGGTTTGATCATGGAGGAAGGCACTTTTTCGTCATAATCCGTTGTCTGCCCAGACAAGCTGACGACGTCGTTAACGTCATTTGCTTTCTGTGACGGTACGGTATCATCATAGATAGTCTAAGCCAATCAGATGGGATCATGGGACTCAGTGTTAGCCCTCGAGATTGCTTCAGATTCATGCATACAGGTTCTACTACAAACGCCAGGGACCATCACCACTTAGCCCAGATTTGCCATTTGCAACCATATCAGAAAATTTCCAAGACATTCTAAAATCGATGCTTGCTTATGCATTTACAAGGTAGATTAGCCTGCTTCTACTAAGCATTTACATTACCTCTGCTCAAGCACTCTACTTTCCACACAAGGAGAAAAGAGAAGGGAGTAAGAGAAAGAATTATGTAAAACCGGATTAAAAGAATCCTCCTGTTTTCCTGGGAGCGGAAACCACCTAGGTAAAACGGTAGCCACGTTAGCAACCCAGCTTGACTGACTAGAGAGCCTTCACGTAGGTAGGGTACATGGCCTCAGCTCCACTTGTAATCAGGTATGTTTCTCCAAGTCAGTCTAGTGTCAGTTAGCTGCAATGTCATTGTCGGCACTGGCCGTTGATTTGTCAACCACGCGGACATTGTACTGCTGGTATACCCTCGCCCGGTTCTCCTGCCACCACTGTTCTGCTTGTGTCTCGCTGAATCTCTTCCGGCTATAGTTACAAAAATAAATGACAAGTCACGAGCTGAACCACATTGAGAATTCAACAGGAACACGATGTAAGTTGGAAACTAGCTCCTAATGAGCATGAGCAAGATTCAAACGCATCTACCTGAACCGAACCCGCTTGAGATCTCTGGCGCCTCCAGGCAACGCGGTGAGAGTAATGTAAACACCTGGTTCATCTTGCTCTACCCATTCAGCATCATGGCAAGATTCAGCATCAGGCGGCCTACTTCCATTCTTACCCACTTCTGGATGGCTTGTCTTATTCCTAACAGAACTTGGTCCATTAGACGCAAGCAATCCATTATGACCATTTATGATTTGTTCTCCGGAGCTGCTTGGGCTGCCCACACTCTCCATAGCCAAAGACGAAATGTCACTTGGAATGGAAATTCCAGGAAGAGGTGGCAACTTAGTGTTCTTGGCTGCTCCTCCAGGTAATCTCTCTGCCATCCCCTTCAACTGTTACATAAAGAATGGAGTTGACCATCAGAAGATAGCTGTAATAAGTGACACGAGTTACAAATAGGGGTTGTAATGCATCATGATCCAAATGCTTATTCACAATAAGTTAGGGCCATTAATTAATTTTAGTTCAAAAATGAATAGATCATAATCCGATTCGATCCTTAAATTTATAGTACTTTCCCCCTTTATTATTAATTTAATATCGATTAGCCATGAGTATACAGGGCCACATCTAAATGTGGAATCTTATAGCCAATAATTGATTCCAAAGACAGGAGCCAAAGCTGGAGAAGCCACTTTTTTGGACTACACCTATCTAATAGAAAACAGAAAAGTACTTCCCACCTATAGCCATATGTAAAAACAGGTACGGCTCTTAAAAAAATAGTGAAACCACACGAGAAGCTGGTGGGAAGAAGCCGTACCAAAGGGGCCCTTATTCAAGTACCGTATCCTGGTTGTAACATACTAACATGAAGGAGGTATTTAATATGGGATATACAACATAGCTCAAAGGCCTTTATCCTAAATGCTAGTATTGAAATTATTCTAATAAACTTATGTGGGCATAAAAAAAGAGAGACAAAAATGCAAGCCTTACCTGTGCAGTGAGTGACTTGATTACTTCCTTTGCCGCCTTGCACTTTGCAGTTTCCTCGCCGGCAATGGAAATAGCTTCCTTCAATTGTTTGGTAGTTCTTTCCAGTTCCAACTCCAGGAGTTGAGACTTCCTGGTAAGACTCTCCACCTGTTAAGTCAAGAGGTAATTACATGAGCAGCAAGTCCTCTCATCCTGGTTATACTTAGCTTTGAGGAAAAGTGAGGTTCAAATCTTGAAACTCCTAATGACAATTTAGGTGTGTTTGGTTGAGTAGTGGAGAATGGAGCAGCTTCATTCCTATTTTCTAGATGTTTGGTTTCCAACAAAATAGGAGCGGAGCGGCTCCTGGAGTCTTCATCCTGGTAAGGCTCCTGGAGTCTTTCCCGCTCCACCAAAACGACTGGATACGAGCGCTCTTCCAGACGCAAGTGCTCTCCTCCTCCACTCTACACTCATATGCCTCTTCAACCAAACAAAGAACGGAGCGGCTCCACTCTATTTTACTCTTCAACCAAACAAAAAAATAGAGCAACTCTGTTCTGCTTGCCAAACGCAGAATAGAACTGCTTCATTCTCAAAAACTGGAATGGAGCCGCTCCATTCTAATTGACTCTCCAACCAAATGCACTCTTACGGCTCCACTCTATTCTACTCTTCAACCAAACAAAAAAATAAAGCAGTTGTTCTGCTTGTCAAACACAGAATAGAACGACTTCATTCTCAAAAACTGAAATGGAGCCGCTCCATTCTCAAAAACTGGAATGGAGCCGCTCCATTCTAGTTGACTCTCCAACCAAACACACTCTTACTAAATTTTCATGGGCAGTTGGTGCGCCATATAGTATCAAATAGGCAGGCAAGTAGGCAACAATTTACTAAATTTTAATGAATTTCCATTCTCCATACTCTGTTACTGTTACAGAACAAAATGGTATATATCTACAACACCGGGTTGCAGGGGGCAAGCAGAACCAAAAAAAATTGTAAGCTATCTTTCAGAACTTAAAATCGAAAGTTCAGTGTAGCAACACAAAAAACACTGCTGTCTTATGCTGGAAATCGAGCACATTGTCAGCTAAACTCCACTATATTTAAATTGCAACTACTGAAAGCAAAATACAAATATCAACATATCAATCAAATAGCATCAAAATGTGGAACAAAATGTGTACCTGAGATCTCAAATTCAGAACCTCTTGGCTTAATGCATCATTTGTTGGCTTGCCGTCAGTGGGAACAACTCTGGGAGACGTTAGGCCACCCAGAGTAGGTGTTGGTGTTGTAGATCGTGGAGGGCTTGTTCTTCTTGAAATAGGTGATGTTGCCCTAGAAACAATTCTTGATCCAGGAACTGATGCTGAGAAAAACTTCTTTGAAGATCCAAATACAGGATTGAAAGATCTTGAAATGTTTAGTCCACTCCAATGTGAACTCCCATTGGGCACAGGGGAAACACGGGTGCTATTAAATTCAAACTTCTTGTTTTTCTTGGAATATCTGCTATCCAAATGCTTAAAAGATTCCATTGACGACAACCTTGATAGTTGAGCATTTGACCTTGTTTCCAGATCCTCCTCGATTGTATCGCTGAATCCTGGTACGGTAGCAGCCCGTTTCGCTGAAAAATGCATATCTGTCTCAAGTCCCTTTGTCAGTTTGCTGTAGCAGGTATCGCAGACACGGTAAGGCTTGTTTCCATTAGGTGCTAATGAAGCCTTCAGAGATTTTTTACTGCTGCAGGAATGACAAAATACTAGAGCACAGTTGTAGCAATTATGGCGTTTTCTCCTCAAGTTGAATGGCTGACGGCAACCTGAGCACATTGATTGATCAACTCCAGATACCCATTTGTGAATGCATATTGCTGCAGTGAAATTAATTCCACAAACAACATTTCTGACTTGTTTATCTTTCAGTGCTTCAACCAATGTAGGAGTATTCTTATCCTCAGTATCGCCATGACCTAACCGGCCATTTGCACCTTTTCCCCATGTGTACACCTCAGTCCTAGAAGTCAATACAGCCACATGATAAGCACCACATGAAATCTCCTCCACAAAGTTTTTGTATAGCTTGCCTTCAACACGCACAGGAAGCATACCATCAGCTTGTGCATTCCCAAGTTGACCATAGACAGCACTGCCCATTGTATACACATGCCCAGAAGTTGTTAGGGCTACTGTCAAGCAATGCCCACAAGCAACCTGACAAAAATTGGACTCCACCAAAGCAGCCACACAAGTTGGGACAAGTTTTGGTTCCTTGTCACCATGACCTAAGCGACCTTTATCACCATCACCCCATGTAAATATCTTACCAGAAGAACAATTGCTAGAATTTGAATTCACATACATTACTTCTACAACTGCAGCAGTGTGCCAAACACCACAAGCTGCCCGCACCGTACGTAACCCTTTGAGAGATTCAACTTCCCTGGGGACCGAGATACTCTCACGATCTCCATGGCCCAGGACCCCAAAAGATCCATCGCCAAATGTGAAAAGCTGTCCAGCGGAAGTTACTAGGGCTGTATGCCAAGGTCCACATGAAATTGACGAAACATGTATACCCTCTAATGGTCCATTCACGTGCTTGGGTACCCAGTGACTGACATCATTTCCATGACCCAAAAGCCCAAATTTAAATGTGCCATCCCCCCATGTGTAAAGATCTCCAGATAGTGTAACAGCACAAGTGTGGTATTCTCCACATGCTACAAGCTCAATGTTCATATGAGAAAGAGCATCAATAAGTTTTGGCTGTGACACATCACAATCAACACCATGACCAAGCCGTCCCCCTGATTCCTCACCCCATGAGTATATCTCACCTTGTTTAGTAACAAGTGCAGCATGCCTTCCTCCACAAGATATGTTCTGCACATCAAGTCGCACGGCAAATTCTAATGGTTTTGGTACAAGGCAGTCCATTTTTACACCTGAGGAGCTTCCGACTCTTGAACCACCACCGCCAAGAATTCCTTCCCCGGTTCCTTCTCCCCATATGAAAACATCGCCTAAAGCATCACCATCATCATGACCAGAACCATGACTAGATGAACTAACGGCACTTGAATAACTAACTCGGAAAGCATCCATTGGGACGCCTCTTGAGTGCCCGTTTGTGTTATCCGATTGTCCAGAAGACATAGAATGGACTGATCCAGCATTAGAATCTGATGGAAAGAAACCCCTGGGAGGAACTGCATACAACATGACATCAGAAAATGCCTTCTCCAATCCATTCTTTGGAGGGCTCCCATATGGAGTACGGAGTCGGTAGTTGTCACTGCCATCCTGATAAGATAATTGGCAAAGATCATTTTTAAAAAATGGCAATACCACAAAAGAGGACATATAATGCAAAGTAATGTGAAGGGAAGGAGAAATCATTAAAAGTAATTAAGTACACTAGCAATTTAAAATATATTTCCTTTCTAGCTGATAGAATAAGTATTGTGCCTATCTTAGATTTCAGCTTCTAGTCAAGTAGTAGTTGGTGCATATGTCAGCAGTCAGCACCTTATCATCTATCTTATCTTGATTAGCATCTACTTTAATAATTAGAATATGTTGTAGCTTTCTTCAGTTCCAAGTGTGCTACCTTATATGTACCTCAATCCTGCCATGGTTTGAGCAACTTAAATGAAATAGAAAAATCAGCTCAAAAAACATGTGTTTATCTCTAACAAATGGTATCAAGAGTCTAATTCTTCACTATGGAGTTTTGACCCGGGGCACCATGTCCAACCGGCCCAGCCACTCCCATGAGTCGACCACCTCCAGCAGGCAGCGGTTGCATGACCAGCGCGTAAAGGCAGCGACAGCTCGGGAGGCAGACTCACAAGTCGCACGTGGCGCGAACACGCGGGCGGTGCTGGAGGAGGAAGCAGTGGCTACGCGCATGGCCAAGATGGTGCGCTAGGTCATGGTGATCGCCGCTGCTACCTTGTGTGCAGAAGTAGACACGGAAGAGGCACAGAGCAGAGGCATGCGGATGCCACCTAGGTGTCGCCATGTTTCTCCAGGAGTCGCCTTCCCCAGAGAGACGTTATGGTCGCCATGGCTGGTGCGGCTCCCCCGTTGTCCGTCGTCAAGGAGTCTGGCAGCGTCACATGCTCACTAATACCAACTACAACGAGCGGAGCTTGTTGATGAAGGTGACGTTGCAGGCATGACAGATGTGGGATGTGGGACAACAACATCAACTTCCATGAGGATCATGAGGCCCTCCTTGTTGTTCTTCCATCAGATATGACGCGTGTCCTCGTGAAAAGGAGACTGTCAAGAACTCCTAGGACGCCATCACCCCGGAATGCATCAACAACGACCACGCCCACATAGCCACCTAGCAAAAGCTGCATAGAGTCAGATTTGCCCGACATTTAGGCCACGCAAGGACGTCACGACTTTGCTCTGTCTCTCCAACCTGATGCGGCATATGGCATGGTACAATGATGAGGAGAAAGTCATCGAGAAATTCCTCCTCATCCCCAAGATATACATGTAGATCGCCTCAGCGATGGAGATGTTGTTTGACCTCTCCGAGCTGACAATCGAGGAGGTGATAGGCCGCCTCAAGGCTATCCATGATCATGACAATCGAAGAGCTTGTGAGGAACAGTGGCGGAGGTGTTGGGATAGCGGGCACAGCCAAAGACCCGAAGATGAGAATAGGAGAGGGGTTGTGCCAAACAGAGCTAAGTGGGGAGCGAGTGACTAACCGCCTTAGAGGGGAGGCGGTTCAGAATATGGGTAGCAATGTTCAGGACCTCTACCCAATAGCTGGCAGGAAGAGACACCTGAAATAGAAGGCAGCGGATCTTGTTGGACTGGGTAAAACCCTCACCCTAATCCTAGGTTGGGAGTGTATTAAATAGAAGAGTTAGGTGGGCCAAAGCCCATTACAATTGGTATAAACAAGGAAATAGAGGAAAACCCTAACAAACCTTAATTGTAGTCTAGTTGTAGTCTAACAGTGTCATCACCTTTAAATGGGTCTTCAGCCTCAAGAAGGATGAGGTCGAGGTGGTCATCAAGCACAAGGCACGTCTAGTGGCGTGCGGGTTCATTTAGTAGGAGCGAGTCGACTTCGACAACACTTTTGTACTCATCGCACACATGGAGTATATCTGTGTCCTCGCATTGGTAGCCCAGGAGGGCTAGCCTGTCCACCACATGAACGACAAGCCCTCCTTCTCAATGACGGCTTGAAGGAGGTCTACACCTGCTAGACGCTAGGATTCATCATTCCCAGCAAGCAGAAAAAGGTTCTCCACCTACGCAAGGCCCTCTATGGCTTGTGGCAGGCACCTCGAGCTTGGAACACCGAGCTGGATTCCACTCAAGCATATGGGGTTCCAGTAGAGCGCTCACAAGGTTGTTGTCTACCGACGGGGCAAGAAGGTTCTACCCTGCTGGTAGGCATCTACGTCGACGACTTGGTGATCACCGATGTCAAGGAGAGGTGAGAGGCGTTCAAGGCTATGATGAAGGCCGCCTTCCAGATGAGCGACTTGGGGGCACTTTCCTACCTAGGGATCAAGGTCCACTAGGGCAACTCCAGCATCTTACTCCGCCAGACCGTCTACGCCAAGCGCGTTGTCAAGCTGGGTGGGCGCCACTGTTCTTAAGGCGTCTTCGAGGCGCTTGGGCAAAACTGGCTGCCTTGCTCGCCTTACCCGCCTAGGCGTCGCCTAGGTGCTAAGGCGGTTGTCTGGTGCACTTGCTCGCCTAGGCGCCTTAAGAACACTGGTGGGTGCACCAACTGCAACCTAGCCTACACTCCCATGGAGGGGTTAACGCTGAGCCATGACAACAAGACGTAGGCGGACGTGACGCGGTATCAGCGCATTGTGGGCAGCCTTTGCTACCTCGTCCATACGCGATTGGACTTGGCGTTCGCCATTGGCTTTGGCGGTTACTTCATGCAGCGACCAACGACAGAGCACCAGCATGCCATCAAGAGGATCCTACGCTACGTCGTGGGTACCTCCTACTATGGCTTGCACTACCCGAGGTGTCCCAACACTACAACAACAGTGACCACGCCGATGAGATCAATACTAGCAAGAGCACGAGCGGGACTCTGTTCTTCCTCGACATGCTTGATTAGTTGGCAGCCGGTCAAGCAACAAGTGGTGACTTTGTCCAGTTGCGAGGCAAAGTACGCTGCTGCCACTTTTGCCTCTACTCAGACTCTCTAGCTGGTTCGGTTGTTGGGTGATCTCCTTGGCTAAGACACTGAAGCGATGGAGATCAGGATGGACAGCAAGTCTGCCTTGGCCTTGGCGAAGAACCTCGTCTTCCAAGAGTGCAACAAGCATAATTGGGTCATTCCATGTGGATTGAGGTGGATTTTAACTTACTATTGATTTAAACCGAGTCAATCCCACCCAATCCACATGGATTAGCATCAAACCGAATAAGTCTTGAGGGTTGAAATTCGAGTATTTTATTTTAGTCTTTTAGTCATCTAGTTAGGATTGTAATACAATGGAGCCAGTAAAACCTTGTGGATGCTGTCATTGCTGCTGAAAGGTGAACTCAAAGGAGAACTCCGTCGTGTGTAAGTCCTCGGACTAGTTGCACCAGAGGAAAGGATATCACTTCTAGATTCAGTTCTCCATTTTCTTTGGTGACAACGTGAAATCAGTGTTTTCAGCCCAGCGAACCATACTTCAGCTTCATCTTTATCTTTGCATATCTGATATTAATGAACAAAACAAATCATGTTGTCGTGTAAATATAAAACTAAGAGTAAGAAAGGAGGGGGGCCTGTAGCAACAGAGCCAACAATGATATAACATATAAAAATATAAACCAGGGAAAACTTACTATATCCAATGACCTATCATGTGAAATTAGAGAAAAAGACTGGCATTCCTTCTCAGGCCGTGGATACCTCTGAAAAATTGCCTGAATTATCCAAAAAAGGTCTAGTTAGTAAAGTCAGACAACCAAGTTCGTCACAAATGGAAAATGGAATACTTTAAGAAAACATATGTTTTTGTTCATCAACAATGGAATTCAACCCTATCCTGACACGAATCCTAAACTCCTTGATATATGCGTCAAAAGTAGCAAGACATATACATATACAAGAGTTCTTCTAGTCATTTCAAATTTCACAAAAAGTATCAAGACATTTTTAATACGAAGCTTGCTGACCAAAGCAACTTATTATTACGGAGAAATTGCTAGACAGGATAATCTTCTAGAAAATGAGTCTAGGCCTCCTAACTCCTAAGAACATTAACTTACAGTCCGTTGCCCAGGAATTATCCTGGATACATGGCTCAACCTTAGATGTTTCTCTTCTTTCCCTGAGAACCATATCAGTACAGATTCATCCTGAAGGAGCCAAAAAAGTATAAAATACACCTTATAAGCCAGATGATTGTGAAGGCACAGAAACACTGTTAAGTTGGAGAGTCCAAATAAGACTCACATTGGATAACCTAAATGGACAAAACTTTGGCTTTCCTCTACGCCCATACTTCAGTAAGTATGCTCCTTTCTTGAGAGCAGTGATAGCCTGAAAAAAGGATGCTGTCAAGCCTCAAATATCAACATATCCAATCATCAATATATGAAAAAAAACAAGAAACTAGGAGCATGCAACTTCCATACTTACATTTTGAAGATATAAAACAGACCAGAGGTGAATCACTCATTTTATAATATTGATGAAATAAATATAACAACAATAATAATAAAACAGAACACTAGAGACGTACAAAAGCAAGTGCCAGCGCTAATGTTTCAATATACAATATGGAACATTGAACATTGTTTTGTTACTTTTTGCTTTGCTGCTGACGCCATACAGCTCATGCTTCATATCAACCTTTTTCAGTAAGCATCAGACTGATATGTGTGCATTTCTTTTATGATTTCCTATCGACAACAAAGAATAAAACCAAAAGAAACCCTATCACACTAGTCGAGTTCTAGTGATGACTGCAACTACAGCCACTAAGCTTGCTGGTTTGATAAGAATATATCAATGACTGTGATGTTTTCAGTTATGCATGATATTTTCCTGTATTGCCTTTGTTTTTTAACTGCTTTGTATTATTAGCATCTTGTCAGATGCACTTGGAAGGGAGCTTATGAAGCATCTCACTATAAACTCCAGAACTGAAACAGAGTTTTGATCGGTGTGCCCAGCAGCTCTTACGTTACACATCATCTGGTATGATCAATGCAGACCCTTAATAGAAAAAAATGTGAATGCATTATTGGGTAAGAAACAAATAAAAATGCCATTTTGTCACTTGTCGGCGTAATCAACTAAAGCATGCTGGTTGTATTCAAGTATCATGATCCAGCCTTATCTTCACTCTGTCTAATAAGTTTGCCACAAACAGAATGTTGGACATATATTGTACATAAAGAAAAAAACAAATCAATCATCGCTTGATTCCAAACCCCCACACTGCAACGCCCTCCTTGGTGCCAAAAATAGGAGTATATGACTACAGTGGTAGAGTCAGCTTAAACTGTCCGTTTGCAAGGCATGGGTCGGACATGCCTCTCTAAAACATACAGGAGTTTGATCCAAAAAACACAAATCCACAACAATCATCCGCGTACAATTCTTCACAAATCCATGAAACCCAATGCGACATCCATCAAATCTCGCCCAATTTCAGTGTCATGTAGCAGCTAGAACAGAATGAACAAGCACAGCACCAAGGCCAACACAGCAAGAGAACGCACGAGTGTTCAAGTGAAAGAACTAAACTATCAACTAAGAGCCCTCGCTCCCAGAATGAATCTTCTGTTCACCAAAGCATCCCACTGATGACTGATCCCCTCAGCTCCAGAAAACAGGGAATGGGAAGTATAATAGTCCCAGCTTGACCTCTAAACACCCGAATTAGTGGTTGGACGACCAACAAGTAAACCACCATTCTAGCTCCCGGAATTTCAGCAGAGAAAGGGGAATAGCGGCCTGGAATATCCAGACTGAGCTCCATTGTAGCACATAAGAAGAAGAAAAACAGCACAACGCCCATGAATTCCGCCGTAATCAAGCACCATTTCAGGTCGGCGCACAAAGAGCACGAGCTCGCCCGAAGTTGATAGATGATGATCTTTCAATCCACTCGTGGGAGGGGAAATCGATCCGCGCCACGCGGGAGGAGACGTAAGCGGTAGATGATGATCTACCAATCCTCATCTCAGTTGCACACGCAGTGGAACCAGGGACGGGGGACGGGGGAGGAAAAATCGATCCACCCAGAGAAGGGTTAGCGGCATGCACCTGCTCGATGTCACGCTCCACGGGCCCCGCCCGGATGCCGCCGAGATCCGACGAGACGTCCGACATGGCAGCGGCCTCCGCATCAGCCCCGGCGTCGGCACCGTCCCATCACGGCCAGGCGCGCGCGGACCGCTGGCCTCGTTCACCGAGCCCTGCCGCCGCGCGCGGGGGGAGGCGGCGCGCTTCAATGGGGGCTCGCTCGCCTGCGCGGGTCAGGGTGGGCAGGGCAACTCGCGTGCGCGCGGGGCGACGAGCTCGGGGCGCGCCGCGGGGACGCGGGAGACCGGATCGGAGCGCAGCGGAGGAGGAGGGGGGCGAGGGCCGAGGGGTTTGGCAGTGCGGGGAGGTGGGAGCGGCAGGAGAGGGGGGGGAGATCGCGACGCGGCGGAGTCAGGAGAGAGAGGAAGAGGAGAGAGAGAAGATGCTGTGAAGGGAGGGGAAATGGAGAATGAAGCTTTTTACCTTTTTCTGTGTTTATATATAATTATTTATTTGCTCTGTTATTACTGAAAGTGCTCCTTCGATCCGAGAGCGAGACGGACGTAAATCTCGTTTTTAATCGTGAATCAAATTCAAATCTGATAAAACATTCAAATGTGTACTTTCTCCGTTTACAAAGGTGAGACAGGGAGACCCACTTGGCCACTTTTACCTATCCTTATTAATTTTGTGGGCGATAGTCTTATAGACCCTATTTGGTACAGTTGCTTTTTGAAAAAGCAGCTTATTTGATAAGCTGTGAAAAACAGTTTCTGCTTGTTGACTGCTTTTAGTTCATTCTGAGAAGCAGCTGAATTGATAAGGTGCTGAAGAAGTTGTCTGTTTGGCAGAACTTCTGCTTAAATTTGTGAAGAAACTGAAAATAAGATGTGCCAAACAGGGCCGTAGAATGATGGACAAAGCCTGTGAAAACGATAGATTTGTGGTTTTGTCACTCTCAATTTTGATTGTCTGTTATTATGTTATCCCGTGTCTATGACTGGTGGGACCATTTGTGTCTATAATTATGGGTCTAATGGCATACTAGCGAAGCCCATAAATGATAATGGCAAAATTGCCCATGCCTCCTGTGAAAATAGTGTTTTAAAAGGTTTGGGTAGGCATCTGGTCCTCAATAGGGTAATCTTATTGCAGTATGTCGATGACACTATCATTTGTCTGGACAATGATTTATCCAAGGCTAAAAATCTTAAAATATTGTTATACATCTATGAAATGATGTCAGGCTTGAAGATCAACTTTATAAAAAGTGAATCTTTTTATAATTAACGGGGATGAGGATATTAATATGCAATATGCTAACCTTTTTATTGCCAAATTAACACTTTCTCAACGATGTACCTTAGGGTACCTGTTAGCCCTTACCCTCTACGCCTTGCAGATTGGATAAGCCTTTCCTAGAAATTTGATAAAAGGCTTGATAGCTGGAAGGGGAGTTCTTTGTCCAGTGCTAGGGGATTACTTTGATTAATGCTTGTTTATCCAACTCTCCAATTTGTCACATGTCGATGTATCTTCTTCCTAATACCACTATTAAAAAATTGGACAAAAAAGGAATAAATTCCCCTGGCAAGGTGGGGAGATAGGAAAAAATACCATCTTATTAATTGGGACAGAGTTTGTGATAACATAAAAAAAGGTGGACTTGGAATCAAGGATTTGAGAGTGATGAATATCTGTTTAATGTGTAAATGGTGGTGGAAGCTTGAATATGAAAAGGGGACTTAGCAAGAGATTGTGAATAAAAAGTATATTCATAGGAACAGTATTACGAATGTTGGCCCCAAGACGTTTGACTCTCATGTCTAAATGACTCCTTGAAAGCTAGGATGTATTATGCCATTGGGAGATAGATTATCACCGGTCGGATGACAAAACTAGATTTTGGGAAGATCTTTGGCTCTGTGATATACCTCTTGTTATGTGTGAACCTGACTTATATGACATTTGCAATGATAAAAATATTCTCGTTAAAACTATCAAAACTGTCAGAGAGAGGGATGGTCAGCTTGATTTTAGAAGGTGGTTAAGGGATGATGACAGGAGTAATTGGGACAAATTTTTGGAGAATCTTTAGGTTTTTGACTTTCAACAATTAGGACATTGTGTCTCTTGGAAATGGGAGGAAATAAGGAGTTTAATGTGAGAACTCTTTATGATAATCTTACTAATATTACGTACCGCCCCTACATGAAACATATTTGGAAAAAGAAAATTCCTCTGAAAATTAAATTTTCCATGTGGTTGCTTGAAAACAATGTGTTTCTAACTAAAGAGAATTTGGTCAAAAGAAATTGGATTTGGAGATAACTCTTGTGGATTTTTTTCTGAATTTGAGTCGAATAACCATCTCTTTTTCAACTGTCATACTGCCAGATAGTGTGGGGGTCTGTTGCTAAGTGCTTCAATTCAAAAAATGTTCCTGGGAACCTTAATCAGTGTTAATCAGTGTTGGCTTTAGCTTGAAAGTTGTAATACCCAAATTGTAAAACGTATATAACAGTTAAACTCCTTATATGCTTTGACATCTACTTCTTGAGACATGTGACTAAGCATAATTAAAAGAGAATAAATCTTTACTAAAACACAAAGAGAAAAGCCATGCATCATATTGGAGTTTTGTTTGAGCATTGAATAATAATAGTGACACTAATAAAAATGTGATAATGAATTGAGAATTTAGATTTATACCAAAGGCACAATTTAGGAAATTGGAAATAATATATATATAAGAGAAAAGAAGGAAGAAAGAGAGGAATACTATGAAATACAAAATAAAATTTATAAATGAAATTAATATTAGTATTTCACACTAGTTATTTAATTGAGAGCAATAAATCCACAACAGTATTTGAATTCAAAGTTAAAATTTCAAATCAAAAGGAATAGAAATAAAAGAAAATATTAAAGAAAAAGAAAGGGGGAACCTGTGGTTGGGCCGATTCCTGTCTTTCCTGGCCCACTACCACAACACGCGCGCCTGGATTCCAGCCCCTCTATGCGGCCCGACTATGCCTCCATCGTGCCTGCACTTGCCGCCTGGTGGGCCCCACATGTCAGCCTCCCCATCTCCTCTTCCTTCATTGTGCCCTGGGCCCCATCGGTCGGGTTCTCCCCTTCCCTGTCGCAAAGGTTGTTGAAACGGCTGCGCGATTTAGCCGGGAATCGGGTCCCGGATTCCCTCAACATGGGGATAAAACCTAGGAAGGGGTCTCTATGGCTGCTAGCTAACCGCGCTGGAGTAGGGTCGCCACCGTTAAGTTAGGGAAAACACTACACCGCGCGCTGCCGTCGGGCCCTATTGGAACTGATCCGCCGTCGACGATCCCTGCTCCCGTCGCCGTGTTGACCTCGGTGCCGACCTGGTAAGCTTCACCGTGGGCCCGTGGCTCGACGGTGGTGACCAAAGAACCAGAGAGAAGGAAGGGCTTGTGGCGACATCGGAATTCCACGCCGGAACTCGTCGTCCGCGCACACCGCGTGGTTGGCTTCTATTGCTCCACGGTAGCCGGTAAGAAACCCCGCAAACAGCTCGTCTAGCTTTCCCCTTCATGTATCTGCGTCTAGTTAGTAGTTTGGGCTCTAGGGTAGGGGTTTGGTCGGTGCTTGCCGGCGTGCGGCGCCGTGGTGGCGGTGACCCCTCTGCGCCGCGGCTCGGGAGGAAGATGAAACCGCGGGGACCATTGATGCGCGTGCATACGGGTGCGATTAGACGGTAAGGTACTGTTTCAGTCCACTGCATCCTAGCCACAGATAATGTAACACCCTGAATTTGGGGTATAAAATTTCTTTCTTATGATCATCCAAATTCAGGTGTTACCCTTCTCTATCTCACTCTATTTTCTCTCTCTCTAGTTTTCTCTCTCTTTCTCTTTTAATAAGGGTTAGTTGTATTAGTGAGGGATTATTTAATTTATTTTGTCCAAAACATATGAGTCATGGAATGTTGCATCATATTGAGCCTAAATATTCTTTGAAATGTTGCACATATTTGATTTGGTTTGAATTTGAAACTTGATTTGAATTTAAATTGAAAACCCTAGAGAAAATAAATAGAAAAGGCAATAGAAATTCCAGGAAAATAGGAAAAACCAATTCGGCCCAAGGCAGCCCATTAAGCCCAGCCCACGTGCGTGCCTGCGCGTCCCTGTGCCTGACAGGCGGACCCCGCCTGTCGGTGCAAACCCGAGCGCCCTCTCTCCCTCGCTCTCCCGCTGCTCCGTGGGGCCGACCTGTCGGCGCCGTTGCTCGTGCCCACGCCCGCTCTCCCTCTCTCTACCCCGCCGTCCCCACCTGTCAGCTCGTCCCTAACCTCTCTCCACGATCTCCCGCCGTGGACGCGCCCACGACCGTGCATTCTCCGGCCACGTCCGAGCCCCTGTGCCCCTTTTGAGCCTCGTGCCCTGCTCGCCCACCTCCCCTCTCTCATTTGCGCCCTCTACCTAGCTCCCTCGCCCTCTCGCTCGCTCTGCCCGCGCGAACCGAGAGCCCCGCCACCGCCCGCCGACGACCCTTGCCTGTTCCGTGGCCACCGTTGCGCCCGTGCCCCGTCCAGTGCCACGGTGAGCTTTGCCTTGCCGTCAGCTACTCGGGACACCCTTCGGTGTGCCCTCTCCCTCCCTGCTGCGTCCGGTCCACGCTCACGGAGTGTTTTCTTGCGCAGTCAGAGTCCGCCACCGTCGCCCCATCGAGCCCCTGCACCTCCACCGCTGCTTCGCAACGCCAGCGCTTCTGCTCGAGGTGAGCAACCTGCTCATGCCCTTAATTTGGTCATCCTCGCTCTATAGCTCACGCGATTGCTCGTCGAAGCAATCCAGTGTCGTCGTTAGCCTGCTCCGCCGTGGCCTGCGCTCTCTGGTGCCCCCGCCCCAGTGTGAAGGCCATGGCCGAGTTCGCTAGACCTCCCTGATTGTGCCTAGGCTAGTCCCCGAGCCTCTAGTGCCCCACTATGGCCGGTCTGCTCGTCTCCAGCGAACTCTCGCCGCGGAACCGAGCATCGCCACCGCGCCCAAGTCCGCCCCCTGCCGTTAGATCTCGGTCGTCCACCCGAGATCGGGCGGTTTACACTTAACCCGAGCGGATCTGATCGTAGCCCTCCGATCTGGATCCGGCCGCTCTCCCCTCTCCCCCTCACCCGCGCCTCTGCCCCTGGGCCCGGCCGGTCAGCCCGCCCTAACCCGCTGACGCCCTGGCCCCGCTTGTCAGTCGTGCCTGCGCGCCCGCGCGATCTAATCTGAGTCATTGATCTCTGATCCGATGGCTGAGATTACCCCGTACCCCTTCACGTGGTTATTTTGCTTAAGAACCCCCTGGTTTTAGGAAATCAACCCGCCGTCCTCTGTTTTAGCTCATAGGTCCCTGGTTTCTTTAGAATAGCCCTCTGGACTTTTAATTAATTACAGATTTAGCCCTAATTTCATATTTCAAACTTCAAAACTTGTTTATTTCATATCTTTTTTATATGAACTCCAAATTTAGTGGTTCAAACTGCAAAATGCTCACAAGATTATTCTCTGTTCAAATAAAATATGACCAACTGTAATCTGTATACTTTAATTTTTACACTTAGAATATAGAATTAAAATATATGTTGATTTATTTATTTAATGAGATAAATAAAAGGAGAATCCTAGGAGTAAAGTATATTCAATTTTATGAGATTAGTGTTATGCATCTCATGGATTTATTTTTGGCTTAACCTTTAGGTCTTAATGACATAAATAGAATTAGGAATGTAATTACGGATAACACTTAAAGGATAATCAAATTCCTAAATAAGAGTAGTTCATCTTATAATTTAATCTCTACTTGTTTAATTACCTCTTAACCTTTTTGAGCCATGTTCCAAACACTTAGAGAGAAATCAATCCTCCACTTAGGATTAGTCCATTTTATAACTTGATATTATTCCCCTGTACTTAATACTATAGCTTTTTGAGTTATGTGCCAATGTTTGTATATGTTTGATGTGTTGTTCATTTGTACTTTTCCAAATGTATTGAATGTATGCTCGCTTTACTTAGACAACGAGTAGTCCGAGGTTCCTGAGTGTGTTGTTGGAGACCTCCCTGAGCAACAACCTGGTGAAGGCAAGTGTCCTCAGACCTATGATGTCCTACTTTACATCATAATTCACTATCCCACATTACATTTTTTAAACTTAAGGTTTGACTAGTCTGTATTTACCTTACCCTTGTTTACCTTTTGGGTTAATCATGGTTAGCTTATGCTATTGCTTTAACTTAATCAATGAACATGATGTGACCTTTTATGATACGATGATGTTATCCCGATGAGGTCCTTGTGATTACTTTAGGGGGCTCAGGCTATTTCCTGAGTACCTCTCCGTAAGGACCTGTTTAGGGAGTGACAACCCGGGATAACAGTACAACCATGAGGGTGGAATGGGACGCCCTTAGCTGATTAATTAGAGGAACCAGAGGAGTAGTTGGCTTCGCCATAGGGCCGTCAATGGGGTCCAGGCATAGTACTTGCTCTGCCGAGGCTGGTTGTAGAGGTTTCTTAGATTTGGTTTTGTTAGTCACTCTTCCTCTAGGGAGATGTACTGTGTTTATTAAACTAGAGAAACCTAACGGATGGCTATGACCTCTGGAAAATCTTTGTAAATGCTACGTAGTGAGACCCTGCTAGGTCCCCTTGGTAGTGACCAATGGGGAGGCTAGAACCCCGAGCAGAATGGGAATCACGGCTTGTGGGTAAAGTGTGCAACCTCTGCAGAGTGTTAGAAACTGGTATATCAGCCATGCTCACGGTTATGAGCAGCCTCGGGATCCTCTTCGATTAGAAGAACTTGGGTTACTTTTATGATGATGATTAGCAATGATGATTATAATTCCGATCTTAGGTATTTCCTCTTGGAGGGAGTGCCTCTAGGTAATAACTGGGTTATTACTAAAACTTGGCTCTACCTATAGTAATAAAACTTGACCAACTAAAAGCAACTCTTAACCTTAACTCCACATATAGCTAGTCCACTTTAGCCAAATGGGACATTTGCTGAGTACGTTGATGTGTACTCACCCTTGCTTACAAACCACCCCACCCCAGGTTGTCCCCACTGTTCTTAGTGCTCAGGAGGTGAAGCTGGTAACATGGAGGACTTTGAGGAGTTCCAGGACTACGACGAGTTCTAGTTTACTTTAGTGGCAAACCCCCAGTCGGCTGCCTGTGTAGTCTTATCTTCTACGTTTCGTTACTCCGTGCTTTGATGTTATTATTAAACCCTATGGATATGTATTAGACTCTGTGGATGTCTCAGACATCTTGATGTAACTAAGTATCATTCCGCTATTTAATTCAAGCATTGTGTGATGATGTCCAATTATGTAATCGTTGTGTACGTGAGCTTTGATCCTGGCACGTACATGGTTCGCATTAGGTTTACCTACCAAAACCGGGTGTGACAGATAAGTAACTCAAGGGTGTGGATAGGGAAGCAGCGTGGCAGGTTCTTTGTCGCCGATCCTTGATCCAAGGGCAAGGATTGATGTCGGCATAATATTGGCGTTGGATATAATCTTGACCGCTGATTTCTAATCGCTCGGCCGAGGCATGAGCGTACCCCCCCCTTCGGCTGACAGCTTTACAAAAAAGCCCCTGAACTTATTAGTAAACAACCCGCAGTCCATGTGCGATTGTTGCCTGTGTCTGGGGAACCTTCTGAGTTAGCCCCTGGCCTTTCCGGTATTTGACGCGCAGTCCAGAGAGCAGAGTAAGTAGATAATTAATTACAGAAATTGATTTTTAAAACATAAATAATTCCATAAACTTGTGAAATTCATATTTAATTCATTTTAGCTCCAAATCGATTCATTCTAGTGGCATTAATTTTGTTTTAATATTGTCTATCACCTAGTGCCTCTGTTTAGCCATAAGACTTGAATTAAAATTATTCACTTGAATTACTCTATTCTAGGTACTAAATAACTTCAGAAATTCATAACTAGAGAATCGTAACTCCGAATTTAGTGATTCTTGTTCCTACGACATCGTTACGATGTGTATAATATTATCATGCATTCTGTTCTATTGTTTGATATGATGTTAATTTCTGTCATACCATGTCTGTTTGTATTGTTGCAAGTAGACAAGCCAGCCATAGAGGATCTAGGGGTTCAGCAGGTGGAGACTGCTAAGCAGGAGCTCGTTGAAGGCAAGTTGTGCCCTTGATCACTTCTTTTTACCCAATCACGTTCTTATTAATCATAATGATCTGCATAGGTTAATTTGATGGGACCCAATAGGTTACCCTTTTGGTTATCTTTATACCTTGTTTTACTACTGAATTTTTGGGTAGTACCTGTTATTGCTTTATGTGGTTTTGGGTATGGAGATACACATTATTCATGATCATACTTTTATTATCGGTTTGTTATTTACTGTTCATGATAAGATCATTATGTTAATTGGAACATGGAGAACCACCCGAGAAAATAGTGCTACCACATGGGTGGTATGGGACGCCCTTGGTTGACTAACTAGGAAAGCTAGTGGGGGACTACCTTACCTGATAGGGGCAAGGGCAGTAGGGGAGTGGTCAGTGTAGGAAGGCCCTTGGGTTGATTTTGCTACGATGGCGGTCAGGTGAAGGGTTCTTGCATTGGAGCTTCCTAGAACTGTAGCGGGGTTTTTGAAGCTAGTGGAACTTTGTAAAGGCCTCATAGTGTTACACTACCTCGCTTCCTTGGTAAAGGTGTATGGGAAGTCGCGATCCCTTGATAGATGGGTAACATGACTTGTGGGTAAAGATGCGCAACCTTTGCAGAGTGTCAAACTGGTATACTAGCCGTGCTCACAGTCATGAGCGGCTCGGACACACACATGATTAATTTATGGAATTAAATTCAATTTGTCATTTGCATCGCATTGGGATTTATTATTATTTTGATCTACTATTACTCTGGTTTGGTTTTTACTTACATTTAGTAACTGCTAATAAAATTTTGATCAACATATTAAAAGCAATGCTCAGCTTTAACCCCTTATTTGTTGATCAGCCTTACACTTCACATGGACTCCCACCTTTGGTGAGTTCATGCACATTATTCCCCACAACTTGTTGAGCTATGATCTTTTGTGAGCTCACTCTTGTGATATATAACTAAAAGTCACCTAGAGGGAGGGTGAATAAGCGTAATCTAAAATTTACAACTTAAAACACAAACTACAAGCCGGGGTTAGCGTTAGAATTAAATCCGAGTCCGGGAGAGAGGGGGAAAACAAATTGAGAGCACCTAGAGGGGGGGGGTGAATAGGTGATCCTGTAAAAACTTAAAACTTAAGTCACAAAAACTTGTTAAGTGTTAGCACGATTATTGCCAAGTGGCTAAGGTGAAGTCTCAACAAAACACAGTACCACAAGAAAATCAAGCACAGAGGTGACACAGTGGTTTTATCCCGTGGTTCGGCCAAGACCAACGCTTGCCTACTCCATGTTGTGGCGTCCCAACGGACGAGGGTTGCAATCAACCCCTCTCAAGCGGTCCAAAGACCCACTTGAATACCACGGTGTTTTGTTGTTCCTTTCACTATCCCGTTTGCAAGGAATCTCCACAAATTGGAGTCTCTTGCCCTTACAAGTATATGATCACAAATGAAACACAGAGTAAGGGAGGGAAGCAACACACACAAATCCACAGCGAAATGCGCACACACACGGCCAAGACTCGAGCTCACAAGAGTATCACAAAGTTCTCACTAGAACGGAGCTCGAATCACTTAGAATCACAAATGAAAGCGCAAAGACTAAGTGTGGATGATCAAGAATGCTCAAAGGTTGCTTGTGTATCTCCTCCATGCGCCTAGGGGCTCCTTTTATAGCCCCAAGGCAGCTAGGAGCCGTTGAGAGCAAATCCGGAAGGCCATCCTTGCCTTCTGTCGTCGGGGGCACCGGACAGTCCGGTGCACACCGGACACTGTCCGGTGCCCGATTTGTTTCCTTAACTGGCGCTGCCGACCGTTACAGACCGTTGGAGATCTGGGAGCCGTTGGCGCACCGGACATGTCCGGTGCACACCGGACAGTCCGGTGCCGTCTTCCGACCGTTGGCTCCGCCACGTGTCCCGCGCGGATTGCGCGGCCGACCGTTGGCCCGGCCGACCGTTGGCTCACCGGACAGTCCGGTGCACACCGGACAGTCCGGTGAATTTTAGCCGTACGTCGTCGGCCAATTTCCCGAGAGCGGCCACTTCGCGCCGAGGCAGCCTGGCGCACCGGACACTGTCCGGTGCACACCGGACAGTCCGGTGCTCCAGACCGAGCTGGGTCTTGGCAGCACACAGCCAAGTCTTTTCTCCTCTTCTCTTTTCTTCTTCTTTCTGTTTCTAACACTTAGACAAATATATTAGTACACAAAACCAATGTACTAAGGTTTAGAAACATACCTTCACTTCATGATTTGCACCTTGTTCATCCATGTACATAAATTCACAATTAAGCACATGTGTTGGCACTCAATCACCAAAATACTTAGAAATGGCCCAAGGGCACATTTCTCTTTCAATCTCCCCCTTTTTGGTGATTTATGCCAATACAACATAAAGCAACTAGAACAAGTGCAAACTCACTTCAAATAAAACTTAAATTTATTTTGAATCAATTTTGGCATATATGGATCATCCTTTGCCACCACTTGGTTTGTTTTTGCAAATCAAACTCAAATCTCTATCTCTAAGTTAAACACACATGTTGAAGCATAAAGAGAGTCATTCCAAAAGAGATTGATCAAAGATTTCAAAAACTCCCCCTTTTTCCCATAATTGCTACTTCTCCCCACAAGAAGCCAAAAGAGACAATAAAAGGGTTTTGACAAACCAAAAACTCTACTCTACTATTTTCAAATTTCTCAAGTGGTAGCTGATCCATTTATTGCTTTGGCCTTTATTTTCTCCCCCTTTGGCATCAACCACCAAAACGGGATCAATTTTGGCCCTTTAACCCCATTGCCTCACCAAAATCTTCAATTAAGAGCAAATGGCAATAAGAGTTCATGAGATGAACTTGGAATAAGTTACCCTCTCATCGGAGTGCAGTGGAAGTCTTGCATGATCCAAGTCCACCTTTTCCCTTTCAATTCTCCTTTGAGACTAAATCAAACAAACTCAAGCATATGGTTAGTCTCAAGGGATCAAGTTGTAACACATCTCCCCCTAAACATGTGCATCACTTTGCAACGGACTTGTGAGGTCCAGGGAGTGTTTGTACAACTTGAGCACCATAATAAGCAACAAAATGTAGAATGAACATGATCAAAGGCATAAATACATGTATGCTATATTTCAATCCAAGTTCCGCGAATCTAAGACATTTAGCTCACTACGCAGCCTGCAAAAGGTCTTCTCATCTAAAGGCTTGGTAAAGATATCGGCTAGCTGGTTTTCGGTGCTAACATAAAACACTTCGATATCTCCCTTTTGCTGGTGGTCTCTCAAAAAGTGATGCCGGATGTCAATGTGCTTTGTGCGGCTGTGCTCAACAGGATTTTCCGCTATTCGGATAGCACTCTCATTATCACATAGGAGTGGGACTTTGCTCAGATTGTAGCCAAAGTCCCGGAGGGTTTGCCTCATCCAAAGTAGTTGCGCACAACACTGTCCTGCGGCAACATACTCGGCCTCAGCGGTGGATAGGGCAACGGAGGTTTGTTTCTTAGAGTTCCATGACACCAGGGACCTTCCTAAGAATTGGCACGTCCCCGATGTACTCTTCCTATCGACCTTACATCCAGCATAGTCGGAATCTGAGTACCCAATTAAGTCAAAGTTAGACCCCTTTGGATACCAGATCCCGAAGCAAGGCGTAGCGACTAAATATCTAAGAATTCGCTTCACCGCCACCAAGTGACACTCCTTAGGATCGGATTGAAATCTAGCACACATGCATACGCTAAGCATAATATCCGGTCTACTAGCACATAAATAAAGCAGAGAACCTATCATTGACCGGTATGCTTTTTGATCAACGGACTTACCTCCTTTGTTGAGGTCGGTGTGTCCGTCGGTTCCCATCGGCGTCTTTGCGGGCTTGGCGTCCTTCATCCCAAACCGCTTTAGCAGATCTTGCGTGTACTTCGTTTGGGAGATGAAGGTGCCGTCCTTGAGTTGCTTCACTTGGAACCCAAGGAAGTAGGTCAACTCGCCCATCATCGACATCTCGAATTTCTGCGTCATCACCCTGCTAAACTCTTCACAAGACTTTTGATTAGTAGAACCAAATATTATGTCATCGACATAAATTTGGCACACAAACAAATCACCATCACAAGTCTTAGTGAAAAGAGTTGGATCGGCTTTCCCAACCTTGAAAGCATTAGCAATTAAGAAATCTCTAAGGCATTCATACCATGCTCTTGGGGCTTGTTTAAGTCCATAGAGCGCCTTAGAGAGCTTACACACGTGGTCGGGGTACCGTTCATCCTCGAAGCCAGGGGGTTGCTCCACGTACACCTCCTCCTTTATTGGCCCGTTGAGGAAAGCGCTCTTCACATCCATTTGGTACAACCTGAAAGAATGGTGAGCGGCATATGCTAGCAAGATACGAATTGATTCTAGCCTAGCCACAGGAGCAAAAGTCTCCTCAAAGTCCAAACCTGCGACTTGGGCATAACCTTTTGCCACAAGTCGAGCCTTGTTCCTCGTCACCACCCCGTGCTCGTCCTGTTTGTTGCGGAAAACCCACTTGGTTCCCACAACATTTTGCTTGGGACGAGGCACCAGCGTCCAAACTTCATTGCGCTTGAAGTTGTTGAGTTCCTCCTGCATGGCCAATACCCAATCCGGATCTAGCAAGGCCTCCTCTACCCTGAAAGGCTCAATAGAAGAGACAAAGGAGTAATGCTCACAAAAATTAACTAATCGAGATCGAGTAGTTACTCCCTTGCTAATGTCACCCAGAATTTGGTCGACGGGATGATCCCTTTGAATCATTGCTCGAACTTGGGTTGGAGGTGCCGGTTGCGCTTCTTCCTCCATCACATGATCATCTTGTGCTCCCCCTTGATCACACGCCTCCTTTTGATGTACCTGTTCATCGTCTTGAGTTGGGAGATGCACCTTTGTTGAGGAAGAAGGTTGATCTCGTTCATCTTGTTCCTGTGGCCGAATGTCTCCAATCGCCATGGTTCGTATAGCGGCTGTCGGAACATCTTCTTCATCTACATCATCACAATCAACAACTTGCTCTCTTGGAGAGCCATTAGTCTCATCAAATACAACGTCGCTAGAGACTTCAACCAAACCCGATGATTTGTTGAAGACCCTATACGCCTTTGTATTTGAATCATAACCTAATAAAAACCCTTCTACAGCTTTGGGAGCAAACTTAGAATTTCTACCCTTCTTCACTAGAATGTAGCACTTGCTCCCAAAAACACGAAAGTAAGATACATTGGGTTTGTTACCGGTTAGTAGCTCATATGACGTCTTCTTGAGGAGGCGGTGAAGGTAGACCCTGTTGATGGCGTGGCAAGCCGTGTTCACGGCTTCCGACCAAAAGCACTCGGGGGTCTTGAACTCTCCAAGCATCGTCCTCGCCATATCGATTAGTGTCCTGTTCTTCCTCTCTACCACACCATTTTGCTGTGGTGTGTAGGGAGTGGAGAACTCGTGCTTGATCCCTTCCTCCTCAAGAAACTCCTCCACTTGTAGGTTCTTGAACTCGGACCCGTTGTCGCTCCTAATCTTCTTCACCTTGAGCTCAAACTCATTTTGAGCTCTCTTGAGGAAGCGCTTGAGGGTCCCTTGGGTTTCAGACTTATCCTGCAAAAAGAACACCCAAGTGAAGCGGGAAAAGTCATCAACAATAACTAAACCATACTTACTTCCTCCTATGCTTAGATAGGCGACGGGTCCGAAGAGGTCCATATGCAGCAGCTCCAGAGGTCTTGACGTGGTCATCACATTCTTGCTGTGATGTGCTCCTCCCACTTGTTTACCTGCCTGACAAGCTGCACAAGGTCTATCTTTTTCGAAATAAACATTTGTTAGACCTATCACGTGTTCTCCCTTTAGAAGCTTGTGGAGGTTCTTCATCCCCACATGTGCTAAGCGGCGATGCCACAGCCAGCCCATGCAAGTCTTAGCCATTAAGCATGCATCTAGACCGGCCTCTTCTTTTGCAAAATCAACTAAGTAAAGCTTGCCGTCTAGTACACCCTTAAAAGCTAGTGAACCATCACATCTTCTAAAGACAGACACATCTACATTAGTAAAAAGGCAATTGTATCCCATGTTGCATAGTTGGCTAACCGATAGCAAATTGTAACCAAGAGACTCAACTAAAAACACATTTGAAATTGAGTGCTCATTAGAAATTGCAATTTTACCTAACCCTTTTACCTTGCCTTGATTCCCATCACCGAATATAATTGAATCTTGGGAATCCTTATTTTTGACGTAGGAGGTGAACATCTTCTTCTCCCCCGTCATATGGTTTGTGCATCCGCTGTCGATAATCCAGCTTGAACCCCCGGATGCATAAACCTGCAAGGCAAATTTAGGCTTGGGTCTTAGGTACCCAACTCATGTTGGGTCCTGCAAGGTTAGCACAAATGTCCTTAGGGACCCAAATGCAAGTCCTGTCTCCCTTGCATTTTGCCCCCAACTTCCTAGCAACTATTTTCCTATCCTTTCTACAAATAGCAAAGGAAGTGTTTAAAGCACAATAAATTATAGAAGGTTCATTCACTACTTTCCTAGGAGCATGAATAACATTCTTTCTAGGCACATGAGCAATATTTCTCCTAGGCATATGTACAACATTTCTCCTACGCATATCTCTATCATGCTTATAAGACGAACTAGAAGCAAACATGGCATGAGAATCATAATCATGTGAATCAAAAACATTATAAGCATTTCTAGCATTTCTCCTATCATTATACATAAAGGCATGGTTCTTTTTCGCACTACTAGCCATAGGGGCCTTCCCCTTCTCCTTGACGAAGATGGAAGCCTTATGGCTTGTTAAGTTCTTGGCTTCCCTCTTGAAGCCAAGCCCATCCTTAATTGAGGGATGTCTTCCAATTGTATAGGCATCCCTTGCAAATTTTAACTTGTCAAATTCACTTTTGCTAGTCTTAAGTTGTGCATTAAGACTAGCCAATTCATCACTTAGTTTGGAAATTGAAACTAAGTGTTCACTACAGGCATTAACATCAAAATCCTTACACCTAGTGCAAATTGTAACATTTTCAACACAGGAATTTGATTTACTAGCTACTTCTAGTTTAGCACTTAACTCATTATTAACACTTCTTAAGGTATCAATGGTTTCATGACAGGAAGATATTTCACTAGAAAGTACTTCATTTCTTTTAATTTCTAGAGCAAGAGAATTTTGTGCACTAACAAATTTATCATGCTCCTCATATAAAAGATCCTCTTGTTTTTCTAGTAATCTATTCTTATCATTCAAAGCATCAATCAGCTCATTAATTTTATCTATCTTAGATCTATCTAAGCCCTTGAACAAGCATGAATAATCTATGTCATCATCATCACTAGACTCACTATCACTAGAAGAAGCATACGTGGAGTCTTGAGTACTCACCTTCTTCTCCCTTGCCATAAGACATGTGAGACGTTCGTTTGGGAAGAGAGCCGATTTGTTGAAGGCAGTGGCGGCGAGTCCTTCGTTGTCGGAGTCGGATGAGGAGCAATCCGAGTCCCACTCCTTTCCTAGATGTGCCTCGCCCTTTGCCTTCTTGTATTGCTTCTTCTTCTCTCTTTTGTTCCCCTTTTCCTGGTCACTTTCATTATCGGGACAGTTAGCGATGAAATGACCAAGCTTACCGCATTTGAAGCATGAGCGCTTCCCCTTTGTCTTGGTCTTGCTTGGCTGCCCCTTGCGACCATTTAGCGCCGTCTTGAATCTCTTGATGATGAGAGCCATCTCTTCATCATTGAGTCCGGCCGCCTCAATCTGTGCCACCTTGCTAGGTAGCGCCTCCTTGCTTAGTGTTGCCTTGAGAGCAAGAGGTTGCGGCTCGTTGATCGGACCATTCAAGGCATCGTCCACATACCTCGCCTCCTTGATCATCATTCGCCCGCTAACGAATTTCCCAAGAACTTCTTCGGGCGACATCTTGGTGTACCTGGGATTTTCACGTATATTGTTCACCAAATGAGGATCAAGAACGGTAAATGACCTGAGCATTAGGCGGACGACGTCATGGTCCGTCCATCGTGTGCTTCCATAGCTCCTTATCTTGTTGATAAGGGTCTTGAGCCGGTTGTATGTTTGCGTCGGCTCCTCGCCCCTTATCATTGCGAACCGTCCAAGCTCACCCTCAACCAACTCCATCTTGGTGAGCAAGGTGACGTCGTTCCCCTCATGAGAAATCTTGAGGGTGTCCCAGATTTGCTTGGCGTTATCCAAGCCGCTCACTTTATGATATTCATCCCTGCACAAGGAAGCTAGAAGAACAGTAGTAGCTTGTGCATTCTTATGAATTTGTTCATTAATGAACATGGGACTATCCGAACTATCAAAGTGCATTCCACTCTCTACAATCTCCCATATACTAGGATGGAGAGAGAATAGGTGACTACGCATTTTGTGGCTCCAAAATCCGTAGTCCTCTCCATCAAAGTGTGGGGGCTTGCTGAGTGGAATGGAGAGCAAATGAGAATGTGAACTTTGCGGAATACGAGAGTAATCAAAAGAAAAGTTCGAATTAACCGGTTTCCTTCTCTCGTAGTCGTTGTGGTCCTCGTCCTTTTGGGAAGAAGTAGACTCGTCGCTGTCGTAGTAGACGATCTCCTTGATGCGCCTTGTCTTCTTCTTCTTCCCTTCCTTCCGTTTTTGGCCCGAGCCGGAGTCGGTAGGCTTATCGTCCTTCGGCTCGTTGACGAAGGATTCCTTCTCTTTGTCATTGATCACAATACCCTTCCCCTTAGGATCCATCTCTTCGGGTGGTTAGTCCCTTTGTGAAGAGAACGGCTCTGATACCAATTGAGAGCACCTAGAGGGGGGGGTGAATAGGTGATCCTGTAAAAACTTAAAACTTAAGTCACAAAAACTTGTTAAGTGTTAGCACGATTATTGCCAAGTGGCTAAGGTGAAGTCTCAACAAAACACAGTACCACAAGAAAATCAAGCACAGAGGTGACACAGTGGTTTTATCCCGTGGTTCGGCCAAGACCAACGCTTGCCTACTCCACGTTGTGGCGTCCCAACGGACGAGGGTTGCAATCAACCCCTCTCAAGCGGTCCAAAGACCCACTTGAATACCACGGTATTTTGTTGTTCCTTTCACTATCCCGTTTGCAAGGAATCTCCACAAATTGGAGTCTCTTGCCCTTACAAGTATATGATCACAAATGAAACACAGAGTAAGGGAGGGAAGCAACACACACAAATCCACAGCGAAATGCGCACACACACGGCCAAGACTCGAGCTCACAAGAGTATCACAAAGTTCTCACTAGAACGGAGCTCGAATCACTTAGAATCACAAATGAAAGCGCAAAGACTAAGTGTGGATGATCAAGAATGCTCAAAGGTTGCTTGTGTATCTCCTCCATGCGCCTAGGGGCTCCTTTTATAGCCCCAAGGCAGCTAGGAGCCGTTGAGAGCAAATCCGGAAGGCCATCCTTGCCTTCTGTCGTCGGGGGCACCGGACAGTCCGGTGCACACCGGACACTGTCCGGTGCCCGATTTGTTTCCTTAACTGGCGCTGCCGACCGTTACAGACCGTTGGAGATCTGGGAGCCGTTGGCGCACCGGACATGTCCGGTGCACACCGGACAGTCCGGTGCCGTCTTCCGACCGTTGGCTCCGCCACGTGTCCCGCGCGGATTGCGCGGCCGACCGTTGGCCCGGCCGACCGTTGGCTCACCGGACAGTCCGGTGCACACCGGACAGTCCGGTGAATTTTAGCCGTACGTCGTCGGCCAATTTCCCGAGAGCGGCCACTTCGCGCCGAGGCAGCCTGGCGCACCGGACACTGTCCGGTGCACACCGGACAGTCCGGTGCTCCAGACCGAGCTGGGTCTTGGCAGCACACAGCCAAGTCTTTTCTCCTCTTCTCTTTTCTTCTTCTTTCTGTTTCTAACACTTAGACAAATATATTAGTACACAAAACCAATGTACTAAGGTTTAGAAACATACCTTCACTTCATGATTTGCACCTTGTTCATCCATGTACATAAATTCACAATTAAGCACATGTGTTGGCACTCAATCACCAAAATACTTAGAAATGGCCCAAGGGCACATTTCTCTTTCACAAATCAACTAAGAAATAAAGCGAGTGAACACGGTGATTTGTTTTACCGAGGTTCAGTTCTAAAGAACCTAATCCCTATTGAGGTGGTCACAAAGACTGGGTCTCTTTCAACCCTTTCCCTCTCTCAAACGGTCACTTAGACCGAGTGAGCTTTCTCCTTAATTCTCACGGGTCACTTAGACCCCGCAAGGACCACCACACAAATTGGTGTCTCTTGCCTTGCTTACAAAATACTTGGGAACAAGAATGAGGAAGGAAGAAAGCGATCCAAGCAACAAGAGCACAAAGAACACGAACCAACTATCTCTCAAGTCACTAAGCAATTGGAATGGATTTGGGACTAAGAGAGGCTTTGATTATATTGAATTGTGTCTAGGAATGAATGCACTAGCTCTTGTATTGAATGTGGAGTGCTGGAAACTTGGATGCATGGAGTGGTGGTGGTTGGGGGGTATTTATAGCCCTCAACCACCAAACAACCGTTGGGGCAGGCTGTTGTCGATGCGCCAGCGGACACTGTCCGGTGCGCCAGCCACGTCACCCAATCATTAGAGTTCGGGAGCTTCTGACCATTGGAGGCTTTGTCTTCTAGTGGCACCAGACAGTCTGCTGCTGCACCGAACAGGTACTGTTCACTGTCCGGTGCGCCTCTGACGACTGCTCTGACTTCTGCGTGCACTGTTCGCGCACTGTAGCGTTGCAGGGCGTCCGTTGCGCTGGATAGCCGTTGCTCCGCTGGTGCACCGGACAGTCCGGTGAATTATAGTGGAGCGCGCCTGGAGAAACCCGAGAGTGGCCAGTTTGATCCTGTATGGCCCTGGTGCATCGGACACTATCCGGTGCGCTAGGCCAGAGCACACTCGGTTTCTATTTGCTCCTTTGAATTGAACCCTTAACTTCAATATTTATTGGTTTTGTGTTGAACCTTTATGCACCTGTAGAACATGTATTATAGAGAAAACTAGTTAGTCCAATATTTGTGTTGGGTATTCAACCACCAAAAATAATTGTGGAAAAAGGTTAACCCTATTTTCATTTCAATCTCCACCTTTTTGGTGATTGATGCCAACACAAACCAAAGCAAATATATGAAGTGCAGAAAAGAACTAGTTTGCATAAGGTAAGTGCATAGGTTACTTAGAATTAAACCAATATTAAATTCTTATTGCATATGAATGGATTGCTTTCTTTTATTTGACATTTTGGACCACATTTGCACCACATGCTTAGTTTTTGCAAATCTTTTCCAAATTCTTTTCACCCTGAATGAAATTATCCTCTTAGCTTTCAAGAGGGTTTTGAAATGGGTACAATTTTGAAATCTTATTTTCATAAGCATAAATACCAATTTGAAATTTTCCAATGCGAAATTTATTTTGAGTACTAATTGAAAAATAAAACATTTGTGAATACCAAAAAATCTTTCATTCCGAAAATTTTGAAATGGTGGTGGTGTGGTCCTTTTGCTTTGGGCTTAATATTTTCTCCCCCTTTGGCATTAAGCGCCAAAAACAGAGAACGTTGGAGCCCTTTGATATTTTCTCCCCATTGATAATATAGATATGAGTGAAAGATTATGCCAATGTGGAGAGTCGGTGGAATACCGACAAAGGGTAACTAATACCGATGGAGTTGAGTGGAAGTGTTGTCTTTGCCGAATACTCCATTTCCCTTTCAATCTAAGGCTAAGGATAGAAATATACTTGAAAACACATTAGTCTTAGCCTTGGCACAAAAAGAATAAGAAATATGTATATGTACCAAATGAAAGAGATATGATCAAAGGTATATAAATGAGCTATGTGTGCAATGTTTCAATCAAAATTCCGAGAATCAAGAATATTTAGCTCATTCCTAAGTTTGCTAAAGGTTTTCTCATCTAGTGGCTTGGTAAAGATATCGGCTAATTGATCTTTGGTGTTAATATAAGCTATTTCGATATCCCCCCTTTGTTGGTGATCCCTCAGAAAGTGATACCGAATGTCTATGTGCTTAGTGTGGCTGTGTTCAACTGGATTCTCCGCCATACGGATAGCACTCTCATTGTCACATAGGAGAGGGACTTTGCTCAATTTGTAGCCATAGTCCCTGAGGGTTTGCCTTATCCAAAGTAATTGTGCACAACAATGGCCTCCGACAATATACTCGGCTTCGGCGGTGGAAAGAGCTACTGAGTTTTGTTTCTTTGGAGCCCAAGACACCAAGGATCTCCCCAGAAACTGACAAGTCCCTGATGTGCTCTTCCTATCAATTTTACACACTGCCCAATCGGCATCGGAATAACCTATCAAATCAAATGTGGATCCCCTGGGGTACCAAGCCCAAACTTAGGAGTGTAAACTAAATATCTCATGATTCTCTTCACAGCCCTAAGGTGAACTTCATTAGGGGCTTGGAACCTTGCACATATGCATACAAAAAGCATAATGTCCAGTCGAGATGCACATAAATAGAGTAAAGATCCTATCATCGACCGGTATACCTTTTGATCTACGGATTTACCTCCCATGTCGAGGTTGAGATGCCCATTTGTTCCCATGGGTGTCTTGATGGGTTTTGCATCCTTCATTCCAAACTTGTTAAGTATGTCTTGAATGTACTTGGTTTGGCTGATGAAGGTACCATCCTAGAGTTGCTTGATTTGAAATCCTAAGAAATATCTCAACTCTCCCATCATAGACATCTCGAAATTTTGAACCATGATCCTACTAAATTCTTCACAAGTAGATTTGTTAGTAGACCCAAATATAATATCATCAACATAAATTTGGCATACAAACAAATCATTTGCAACAGTTTTAGTAAAGAGTGTAGGATTGGCTTTTCCGAGTTTGAAGCCATTAGTGATAAGAAAATCTCGCAGGCATTCATACCATGCTCTTGGGGCTTGCTTAAACCCATAAAGCACCTTTGAGAGTTTGTAAACATAGTTAGGGTACTCACTATCTTCAAAGCCGGGAGGTTGCTCAACATAGACCTCTTCCTTGATTGGTCCATTGAGGAAAGCACTTTTCACGTCCATTTGATAGAGCTTAAAGCCATGGTAAGTAGCATAGACAAGTAATATGTGAATTGACTTAAGTCTAGCTACGGGTGCATAAGTTTCACCGAAATCCAAACCTTCGACTTGTGAATATCCCATGGCCACAAGTCGGGCTTTGTTCCTTATCACCACACCATGCTCATCTTGCTTGTTGTGGAATACCCACTTGGTACCTACAACATTTTGATAAGGACGTGGAACCAAATGCTATACCTCATTCCTTGTGAAGTTGTTGAGCTCCTCTTGCATTGCCATCACCCAATCCCAATCTCTTAATGCATCCTCAATCCTGTAAGGCTCAATAGAGGAAACAAAAGAGTAACGTTCACAGAAATGTGCGACTCGAGATCAAGTAGTTACCCCCTTATGAATGTCACCAAGAATGGAGTTGACGGGGTGATCTCTTTGAATCGTCTGGTGGACTCTTGGGTGTGGCGGTCTTTGACCCTGTATTTCTTGATCATCTTCCTTGACTTTATCATTATCATCTCCCCCTTGATCATTGTCCTCTTCTTGAGGTGGCTCATCCTCTTGGTCTTCTTGTTCATTATCTTGAGCCTGATCCTCATCTTAGGATGGTGGAGATGCTTGATTGGAAGATGACGGTTGATCTTGTGCTTGTGCAGGCTCATCGGATTCCATAGGACACACATCCCCAATGGACATGTTCCTTAGCGCGACGCACGGAGCCTCTTCAATCTTCATCATCTAGTTCATCAAGATCAACTTGCTCCACTTGGGAGCCATTAGTCTCATCAAACACAATGTCACAAGAAACTTCAACTAGTCCAGTGGACTTGTTAAAGACTCTATATGCCCTTGTGTTTGAGTCATAACCAAGTAAAAAGCCTTCTACAGCTTTAGGAGCAAATTTAGATTTTCTACCTATTTTAATAAGAATAAAGCATTTGCTCCCAAAGACTCTAAAATATGAAACATTAGGCTTTTTACCAGTGAGGAGTTCATACGATGTTTTCTTGAGGATTCGGTGAAGGTAGAGCCGGTTGATGGAGTAGCAGGCGGTGTTAATCGCCTCGGCCCAAAACCGGTCCGGTGTCTTGTACTCATCAAGCATGGTCCTTGTCATGTCCAGTAGAGTTCTATTCTTCCTCTCCACTACACCATTTTGTTGAGGTATGTAGGGAGAAGAGAACTCATGCTTGATGCCCTCATCCTCAAGAAATCCTTCAATTTGAGAGTTCTTGAACTTCGTTTCGTTGTCGCTTCTTATCTTTTTGATCCTTAAGCCAAACTCATTTTGAGCCCGTCTCAAGAATCCCTTTAAGATCTCTTGGGTCTGAGATTTTTCCTGCATAAAGAGTACCCAAGTGAAGCGAGAATAATCATCCACAATAACTAGACAGTACTTACTCCCGCCGATGCTTATGTAAGCGATCGGGACGAATAAATCCATGTGGAGTAGCTCAACTGGTCTGTCCGTTGTCATGATGTTCTTGTGTGGATGGTGAGCGCTAACTTGCTTTCCTACTTGACATGCGCTACAAACCCTATCTTTCTCAAAATGAACATTTGTTAGTCCCAAAATGTGTTGTCTCTTTAGAAGTTTGTAAAGATTCTTCATCCCAACATGGGCAAGTCGGCGATGCTAGAGCCAACCCATATTAGTCTTAGCAATTAGGCAAGTGTCAAGTTCAGCTCTATTAAAATCAACTAAGTATAGCTGACCCTCTAACACTCTCTTAAATGCTACTGAATCATCACTTCTTCTAAAGATAGTAACATCTACATCTATAAATAGACAGTTGTAGCCCATATTGTATAATTGAGAAACAGAAAGCAAATTATAATCTAAAGAATCTACAAGAAAAACATTGGAAATAGAATGGTCAAGTGATATAGCAATTTTACCAAGTCCTTTGACCAAACCTTGATTTCCATCCCCGAATGTAATAGCTCATTGGAGATCTTTGTTTTTCTCGTAGGAGGAGAACATCCTTTTCTCCCCTATCATGTGGTTTGTGCATCCGCTATCAATTATCCAGCTTGAGCCCCCGGATGCATAAACCTGCAAAACAATTTAGGCCTTGTTCTTAGGTACCCAAACAGTCTTGGGTCCTTTCACGTTAGAAACAAGCACCTTGGGTACCCAAACACAAGTCTTTGATCCCTTGTGTTTGCCCCCCAACATATTTGGCAACTATTTTGCCTGATTTGTTAGTTAGCACATAAGAAGCATCAAAAGTCTTGAATGAAATATTAGGCTCATTTGATGCAGCAGGAGTTTTCTTTTTAGGCATTTTAACATGTGTAGAATGGCTAGAGCTAGATGCCTTATTATTATACATAAATGCATGATGAGAAACATTATGAGGTTTTCTAGCATGAATCCTCCTAATTTTGTGCTCAGAATAATTAGCAGGATATAAAATGTAACCCTCATTATCATGAACCATGGGAGCCTTGCCCTTAACAAAATTAGACAATTTTTTAGGGGCATTAAGCTTGACATTGTTCCCCTGTTGGAAACCAATGCCATCCTTAATGCCAGGGCGTATCCCATTATAGAGCATGCTTCTAGCAAATTTAAATTTTTCATTTTCAATCTCATGCTCATAAAGTTTAGCAGTTAATTGAGCTATATGGTCATTTTGTTGTTTAATCAAAGCAAGGTGATCATTTATAGCATCAACATTAACATCTCTACATCTAGTGCAAATAGAAACATAATCAATAGTAGATGTAGAGGGTTTGCAAACATTTAATTCATCAATCTTAGCATGTAAACTAGCATTCTCATTTCTAAGACTATAAATATAATCATTGCAAACATTCAAATCTTTAACCTTAGAAATTAATCTAGCATTCTCATCTCTAAAGCTAGAAATTGTATCATTCAATTTATCAATCTTATCATTTAGACTAGCATTTTCATTTCTAAGACTGACAGTTGAATCATTACAAACATTTAACTTCTCAACCTTAGCAATTAAATTAGTATTCTTAGTTCTAAGGTTGGAAACAGTGTCATGGCAAATGCTAAGCTCCTTAGTCATGTTTTCATTTTTCTCTATTTCCTGAGCATAAGCATTCTTTACTTTAACATGTTTTTTGTTTTCCTTAATAAGGAAATCCTCTTGGCTGTCTAAGAGTTCATCCTTCTCATGAATAGCTCCTATCAATTCATTTAATTTTTATTTTTGTTGCATGTTAAGGTTGGCAAAAAGAGTGATCAAGTGAGAGCACCTAGGGGGGTGAATAGGTGATCCTGTAAAATTCAACAACTAATAGCCATAAAACTTGGTTAAGTGTTAGAATGACCAAACCAAGTGGCTATAGAGCGAGCTCTTGCGAATCACAATAATCACACAGAAACACAATCACAAGAGACACACGAGTTATCCCGTGGTTCGGCCAAGTACAAAACTTGCCTACTTCCACGTTGTGGCGTCCCAACGGTCGAGGGTTGCACTCAACCCCTTTCAAGTGATCCAATGATCAACTTGAATACCACGGTGTTCTTCTTTCTTATACTTTCTCCCATTTGCGAGGAATCTCCACAACTTGGAGCCCCACGCCCTTACAATTGATGATCACAAAAAGCACGGAAGTAAGGGAGGGGAGAGCAACGCACATAAGACTCAAAACGAGAGTACAATCATGCACACAAGTCACAACTTGAGCTCTAAGTTCAACACACGGAGTTCTCAACTCAAGAGGAGCTCAAATTGCTAGCACAAAGAATCAAATGCGTGGGAGTGGAGTCTGGATGCTTAGGAATGATCAAAGAATGCTTGGGTGACTCCTCTATGCGCCTAGGGGTCCCTTTTATAGCCCCAAGGCAGCTAGGAGCCGTTGGAGGCAACTTTGGAAGGCAAATCTTGCCTTCTGTCGGGTGGCGCACCGGACAGTCCCTGTAGCTGTCCGGTGCGCGATCTTCTTCCTTTTCTGGCGCACCCGGCCGTTGCAGATTTGCGGCAGTTGGCACACCGGACACTGTCCGGTGCCCCCTGCGGACCGTTGGCGTGCCCACGTGTCGCGCGCGGATTGCGCGGCCGACCGTTGGTGCAGTCGACCGTTGGCTCACCGGACAGTCTGGTGCCTCACCGGACAGTCCGGTGAATTTTAGACGTACACCATTGAACGTTTCCCGAGAGCGATGACTTCGCCGCAAATGACTCACCGGACAGTCCGGTGAATTATAGCCATACACCACTGTCAATTCTTGAGAGTGGCCTATTCACCGGAGGCTGGCCTGGCGCACCGGACACTGTCCGATGCACCTAGACCGAGCTGCATTTGGCTGTACACAGCCAACTCCATTCCAAACCAATTTCTCCTGTTTCTAACACTTAGACACAATACATTAGTACTCAAATCAATGTACTAAGTCTAGAAACATACCTTGTAATATGATTTGCACTTCTTCACTCTTTGGCACAAATTAGCACTTAGAGAAAATGTGTTGGACACTTAATCACTAAAACACTTTGGAAATGGCCCAAGGGCACATTTCCCTTTCAATCTCCCCCTTTTTGGTGATTTATGCCAACACATCAAAAAGCAACTAAAAGAAATGCAATATCAATGCAATTGAGAACAAGAATTGTTTTTTATTCAAATTTGGCATATTTGGATCATTCTTTGCCACCACTTGGTTTGTTTTTTAAATCAAACTCATTTTCCTATCTCTAAGTCAACCACACTTGTTTAGGCATAAAGAGAGATATTCCAAGAGAAAAATTGATCAAGAGCCAAAAACTCCCCCTTTTTCCCATAATCCTATATTCTCCCCACAAGAGGCCAAATTTTGCACATAAGAGAATTTTGACAAATAAAAATGCTAGCTCTACTATTTTCAAATTTCTCAAGTGGTAGCTGATCCATTTGCTTTGGCCTTTAATTTCTCCCCCTTTGGCATTAAGCACCAAAACAGGATCATTCTTGGCCTTTTAACCCCATTGCCTCACCAAAATTGTCAATTACGAGCAAAAAGGCAATAAGAGCATAGATATGAACTTGGAGTTATTACCGAAGTGCAGTGGAAGTCTTTGCATGGTCCAAGTTCACCTTTCCCTTTCAATCCACTTTTGAGACTAAATCAAGAACTCAGACACAAAGTTTAGTCTCAAAGTGTCAAGTTGTAGCATGCCTGTAAAGCCCAAAATTGGTAGAAAAAATGATAATAATGAAATAAAATAAATAAATAAATTTAAGATTGTGCTTTAGAGATTTTTAAAACCTTTTTGGATTTCTCATGCTTTTGAATGCTCAATTAAAAGGAATTAAGCTAGCCAAATAACAAAATAAACAGATATAGAATTATGCATCATGTTGGAGTTTGTTTGTGCATTAAATAATAGTAACAATAAATTTAATAAAAATATAATAACGATTTGAGATGTGGATTGAACCTCACATTGAAATTAGGACTTAAAATAGAGAAGGAAGGAAAGAAATATTATACAATACAAAATAGATTTATAAATAAATAACTTCACCACATTTTGGTATGATCAAATTAAATAGTCAGTCTGAGTACAAATGTGACAATAAATGTGAATTCAAAAATTTGAAATTTACAAATAAGGATGGAAAATGAAACAGAAAATGAGAAAAAGAAAAGGAGAAAAACAAACCTAACCTAAATGGGCCATGGCAACCTATTTTGGCCCATGTTGTCTTCTTTCCGCATGGCCTGCCCACTAGGTCAATGACCAACCGGCCCCACCGGTCAGCCATGGCGCGTACCGCCCAATCACCTGCGCACATCGGTCACTGTGGCGTGGGCCCATTCATCAGTCCCTCAAGAAGCCGGACCCGCGGCGCACTCATCTTACTGCCATCCGGGACCCACTTGACAGTTGTTTCCTCCCCAACGGAACGCGAACCTGGCGGGCAAAATCCCCTCCCTGCGTCGAGTTCCGTTCGTTCAAATCACGAGATGTCCGCGGGATTTTCTTCATCAGGAGTATAAATCCCTGTCGCCCTAGTCCCTTGGCCACCATTGACGAACCGAGAGCCACGACCGCCATGGCCGCTGAGAGGGAAGAAGAAAGGGAGGCTACCGCGGTCAATCCTCGCGGTTGCTACCGTTGAGTATTCACTGGGAGCTCGGGAATGATGGTCAGGGTATTCCGACCAGTCCCATAGCATCCCCATGCGGTGTGGTGGTTGGGAGTCGTCGCAATGGCTCGTTGGAGCACTGTGCCCACCGCTAAACTGCGCATTGACGAAGACCACCTTCTCTGCGCCATTCCCCTGGGGTATGGATTGCCCTGGGATGTTCACGCGTGTCGGTAGGACATGTGAAGATCAACGACGTTGATAACCGCTAGCTTGTAGTGGGGAATTTCTCGCCGTTGTTGGATTGGACCGAGCCGTCGCGAGGCGTTTGGGCAAGCTCCAACCACAGCTTCAACGGTCGGTAAGTTGGCTACTAACCTACTCATCATGTCGTCGTCAAATCATGTAGCGGATTCGCTTAGTTCTAGGCCACCAGGTTGGCTCAGTACCGTGCTCCGGCGGGCATCGTGGCCGAACAATGAGCGTCGCCGTAGTTTGGGTCGGCTGGGTAGCTGGGAAAGGAGACGCGCCCAGTGCCATTGGATCTCGGAGGGATGGCTCAGATTTGAATGTGTGGGCACCAGTTCTGTGGGTGGATCTGTGCCGTTCGATCCGAATGAGCGGATGAGATTAGAACTCAATTGTGTAAAACCCGGGCTGTTGGATCTTGATCCGAGGGCCCCTATGGCGTACCGGTTCGCAATCACGCCGATCTAATCTGAGCCACTAAAATTTGATCGGTTGGCTCACAACAGAAGTTACCCTTTTGTCCTGGTAAAATTGTTAAATAAACCCTCGGGTTTTTATTATTCAACCCGCCGTCCACCGTGGGAAGCCTGAGTCTGGGAAATATTTCGAGTTAGCCCCTGCGTTTCTTTGTTTTTGACGCCCAGTCCAAAGAACAATGGAAATAGAAAATTAATTATAGAAAATGATTTTTAATACAAAAATAATTACAGAAACTTGTTTAATTCATAGAAAATTCATAATAAGTCCAATTTGATCCATTCTAGTGGCGTTAGCTTCGTATAAGTATTTACTATGCAGTAGCAACATTTGTTATATGATATCCCCTACTTTTATAATTAGGTAACTAACTGGATCAATCTTTGTCTATTAGGACTAACTTCTTTAATATTAATATAGTATTCTAATCTCATGGTTATAATTTGACTAGATGATCTTTAATCAAATAATGACTTAGATTAAAGTTGAGATAATTATTTATAGAATAACCTCTCATATGATTTACACTAACCAATTTATAATATAGTTTGATAATTAAATCACATAGAACTCCCATAAACCATAACTTCATAACCGTAACCCCGAATTTAGCGGTTCTCGATCCCACGATCTCGTAGCAACGCGTAGATCATTATTATACAGTTTATCCTTATGTTTGGTGTGATGTTAATTTTGTCTATACCATGTTTGTTTGTAATGCTATGACTAGCGCGAGGCCACGAGTCATCTGAAAAGCAAGTTGGTACCTGGAATCTCAAGTCCTAGGCAAGTTGTGCCCTTGATCTGCATAGGTTAATTTTGATGGGACCCAATAGGTTACCCTAGTTTGTCTATCTTTATGCCTTGTTTACCACTGAACTTTTGGGTAGTACTTGCTAGTGCTTTATGTGGATTTGGGTATTGAGATACATATTATTCATACTTTTGTTATCAGTTGTTATTTACTGTTCATGATAAGATCATTATGATTAATTGGAACATGGAGCGACCACCCGAGAAAACAGTGCTACCACAAGGGTTTAATGGGACGCCCTTGGCTGATTAATTAGGAAAGCTAGTGGATGACTACCTTACCCAAAAGGGGCAAGGGCAGCAGGAGAGTGGTCAGTGTAGGGAGGCCCTTGGGATGATTTTGCTGCGATGGCGGTCATGCGAGGGGTCCCTGCATTGGAGCTTCCTATAAACTGTAGCGGGTTTTCTGAAGCTAGTGGAACTTTGTAAAGGCCTCGTAGTGTTACCCTGCCTCGCCTCCTCGGTAGAGGTGTATGGGAAGTCGCGATCCCTTGGCAGATGGGTAACATGACTTGTGGGTAAAGATGTGCAACCTCTGCAGAGTGTAAAACTGGTATACTAGTCGTGCTCACGGTCATGAGCACCTCGGACCCTCACATGATTAAATTATGGAACTAAATTCAATTTGTCATATGCATTGCATCGCAGGAGAGGTTGTTACTTTTGTTCTACTATTTAATTGGGTTGGTATTTACTAATACTTAGTAACTGCTAATAAAATTTTGACCAACTTTAAAAGCAATGCTCAGCTCTAACCATCCTCTTTGGTAAGCCTTACACTTCACGTGAGCTCCCGCCTTTGGCGAGTTCATGCACATTATTCACCACAACTTGTTGAGCTATGAACGTATGTGAGCTCACTCTTGCTGTCTCACCCCCCCACAGGTCAAGAACAGGTATCGCAGGATGAGGCGCATGGAGGATGTTGCGATGTGTTCGTGAGAGGTCTAGACCGTCGTCTCCCAGTCAACTTTGGGTTGTTGGACCGTTGTCTCCTTATAATGTAATTATTTATTTATTTGGTATAGAACTCCTGTTATATAGTAAAGATGTGACATTTGATCCTATGCCATGATTCATCATATGTGTGAGACTTGGTCCCAGCACACCTGGTGATTATGTTCGCGCCGGGTCTTGGTGCCCCAAAACCCAGCTGTGACAATGCCTCCCCTAAATAAGTGCATCACTTGCACATGGACTTGTGAGGTCCGGGGATCATGTTTACAACTTGAGCACCACAAATGAACAAAAATAGATTGAATGCATAGATGATCAAAGGCATAAAACACATGTATGCTATAGATCAATCCAAGTTACACGAATCTAAGACATTTAGCTCACTACGCAACCTGCAAAACCTTTTCTCATCTAAAGGCTTGGTGAAGATATCGGCTAGCTGGTTTTCGGTGTTAATATGGTACACCTTGATATCCCCCTTTTGTTGGTGGTCTCTCAGGAAGTGATGCCGGATGTCTATGTGCTTAGTGCGGCTGTGTTCAACAGGATTATCTGCCATGCGGATTGCACTCTCATTGTCACATAGGAGTGGGACTTTGCTCAGAATGTAGCCAAAGTCCCGGAGGGTTTGCCTCATCCAAAGTAGTTGCACGCAACACTGTCCTGCGGCAACATACTCGGCCTCAGCGGTGGATAGGGAAACGGAAGTTTGTTTCTTTGAACTCCAAGACACCAGGGACCTTCCTAGGAATTGGCACGTCCCTGATGTACTCTTCCTATCAACCTTGCACCCGGCATAATCGGAGTCTAAATATCCAATCAAGTCAAAGGTAGACCCCTTTGGATACCAGATCCCGAAGCAAGGCATATCAACTAAATATCTAAGAATCCGCTTAACGGCCACAAGGTGACATTCCCTCGGGTCAGATTGATATCTAGCACACATGCAAATGCTAAGCATAATATTCGGTCTACTAGCACATAAGTAAAGCAAGGAACCTAACATAGACCGGTATGCCTTTTGATCAACGGACTTACCTCCTTTGTTGAAGTCGACATGTCCGTCAGTTCCCATTGGTGTCTTTGCGAGCTTGGCGTCCTTCATCCCGAACCGCTTGAGCAAGTCTTGCGTGTACTTCGTTTGGGAGATGAAGGTGCCGTCTTTGAGTTGCTTCACTTGGAACCCAAGGAAGTAGTTCAACTCGCCCATCATCGATATCTCAAATTTCAGAGTCATCACCCTGCTAAACTCCTCACAAGACTTTTGGTTAGTAGAACCAAATATTATGTCATCGACATAAATTTGGCACACAAATAGGTCACCATCACAAGTCTTAGTGAAAAGAGCTGGATCGGCTTTCCCAACCTTGAAAGCATTTGCAATTAGGAAATCTCTAAGGCATTCATACCATGCTCTTGGGGCTTGTTTAAGTCCATAGAGCGTCTTAGAGAGCTTACACACATGGTCGGGGTATCGTTCATCCTCAAAGCCAGGGGGTTGCTCTACGTACACCTCTTCCTTGATTGGCCCGTTGAGGAAAGCGCTCTTCATATCCATTTGGAATAGCCTGAAGGAATGGTGAGTGGCATAGGCTAACAAAATGCGAATAGACTCTAGCCTAGCCACAGGAGCAAAAGTCTCCTCAAAGTCCAAACCTGCGACTTGGGCATAACCTTTTGCCACAAGTCGAGCCTTGTTCCTTGTCACCACCCCGTGCTCGTCCTATTTGTTGCGGAACACCCACTTGGTTCCCACAACGTTTTGCTTGGGACGTGGTACCAGGGTTCAAACTTCATTTCGCTTGAAGTTGTTGAGCTCTTCCTGCATGGCTAACACCCAGTCCGGATCTAGCAAGGCCTCTTCTACCCTGAAAGGCTTAATAGAAGAGACAAACGAGTAATGCTCACAAAAATTAGCTAGACGTGAGTGAGTTATTACTCCCTTGCTTATATCACCCAAAATCTGGTCGACGGGATGATTCCTTTGAATCGTCGCTCAGACTTGAGTTGGAGGGGCCCATGGTGCTTCTTCCTCCACAACTTGGTCATCTTGTGCTCCCCCTTGATCACACGCCTCCTCTTGAGGAACCAGTTCATCATCTTGAGTCGAGGGATGCACCATCGTTGAGGAAGAAGGTTGATCTTGCTCTTGATGTTCCTGTGGTCGCACATCTCCAATCGCCATGGTGTGAATTGCGTCCGTTGGAACATCATCTTCATCTACATCATCAAGATCAACTTGCTCTCTTGGAGAGCCATTAGTTTCATCAAATACAACGTCGCTAGAGACTTCAACCAAACCCGATGATTTGTTGAAGACACTATACGCCTTTGTATTTGAGTCATAAACTAGCAAAAACCCTTCTACAGCATTGGGAGCAAATTTAGAACTTCTACCTTTCTTTACTAGAATATAACATTTACTCCCAAATACATGAAAGTATGACACGTTGGGTTTGTTAGCGGTTACAAGTTCATATGATGTCTTCTTGAGGAGGCGATGAAGGTAGACCCGGTTTATGGCGTGACAAGCTGTGTTCACAGCTTCCGACCAAAACCGCTCGGGCGTCTTGAATTCTCCAAGCATCGTCCTCTCCATGTCTATAAGTGTCCTGTTCTTCCTCTCTACCACACCATTTTGCTTTGGTGTGTAGGGAGCGGAGAACTCGTGCTTGATTCCTTCCTCCTCAAGGTACTCCTCCACTTGTAAGTTCTTGAATTCGGACCCGTTGTCGCTTCTTATCTTTTTCACCTTGAGCTCAAATTTGTTTTGAGCTCTCCTTAGGAAGCGCTTTAGGGTCCCTTGGGTTTCTGATTTATCCTGCAAAAAGAATACCCAAGTGAAGCGGGAAAAATCATCAACAATAACAAGACCATACTTACTTCCCCCGATACTGAGGTAGGCAACGGGTCTGAAGAGGTCCATGTGAAGTAGCTCCAGAGGTCTTGATGTGGTCATCACATTCTTGCTGTGATGAGTACTTCCCACCTGTTTGCCTGCTTGACAAGCTGCACAAGGTCTATCTTTTTCGAAAAACACATTTGTTAGACCTAACACATGTTCTCCCTTTAGAAGTTTGTGAAGGTTCTTCATCCCAACATGTGCTAGACGGCGATGCCACAGCCAGCCCATGCTAGTCTTAGCAATTAAGCATGCATTTAGATCGGCCTCCTCTTTCGAAAAATCAACTAAGTAGAGTTTGTCGTCTAGTACACCCTTAAAAGCTAATGAACCGTCACTCCTTCTAAAGACAGACACATCTATATTGGTAAATAGACAATCATATCCCATAATACATAGTTGACTTACAGACAATAAGTTATACCCGAGCGATTCAACTAAGAACACATTTGAAATAGAATGCTCGGATGAAATGACTATCTTTCCAAGTCCTTTAACCTTGCCTTGATTCCCATCTCCAAAGATGATCGAATCCTGGGAATCTTTGTTCTTGACGTAGGAGGTGAACATCTTCTTCTCCCCCGTCATGTGGTTTGTGCACCTGCTGTCGATAATCCAGCTTGAGCCCCCGGATGCATAAACCTGCAAGGCAAATTAGGCTTGGGTTTTAGGTACCCAACTCTTGTTGGGTCCTACAAGGTTAGTTACAATAGCCTTTGGGACCCAAATGCAAGTCTTGTCTCCCTTGCATTTGGACCCCATCTTTCTAGCAACCACTTTTTCATTTTTATATGAAAGAACAAATGTAGTGTTGCAAGCATGAAAGATAGTTGTAGGTTTATTACATACTTTCCTAGGAGCATGAGACACAAAATCTCTCCTAGGCCTACCATTAGAATTGGAACTTGAAGCAATCATGGCATGTGAGTCAAAAGCATTATAACTCCTATTATAATGAGAAATTCTAGAAAATTTTCTATCATGGTACATGAAAGCATGATTCTTTTGACTACTACTAGCCATAGGGGCCTTCCCTTTCTCCTTGTTGGAAATGAAAGCCCTTTGACTTGTTAAGTTCTTGGCTTCCTTTCGAAAGCCAAGTTCATCCTTAATTGAGGGATGTCTACCAACGATGTAGGCATCCCTAGCAAATTTTTAATTTATTAAAGTCATTTTTGCAAGTCTTAAGTTGGGCATTAAGACTTGCCACTTCACCATTAAGTTTTGTAATAGAAGTAAGGTGCTCAACACATGCATCAACATCGAAATTCTTACACCTATTACAAATCACAACGTGCTCTACACAAGAACTAGATTTACTAACGACTTCTAGCTTAGCATTTAAATCATCATTAATACTCTTCAAGCTAGACACAGTTTCATGACAAGCGGATAAGTCAAAAGAAAGCATTTCATTCCTTTTAACCTCTAAAGCAAGAGATTTTTGCACACTAATAAACTTGTCATGCTCTTCATATAAAATATCTTCTTACTTCTCTAATAATCTATTCTTTTCATTTAAAGCATCAATCAATTCATTGATCTTATCAACTTTAGTTCTATCTAAACCTTTGAATAAACTTGTGTAATCTACTTCATCATCACTAAAGTCATCATCACTCAAAGTAGTATACTTAGGGGTATCTCGAGCGCTTACCTTTTTCTCCTTTGCCATGAGACAGGTGTGGCGCTCGTTGGGGAAGAGAGATGACTTGTTGAAGGCCGAGGCGGTGAGTCCTTCGTCGTTGGAGTCGGACGAAGAGCAATCCGAATCCCACTCTTTGCCTAGGTGCGCCTCGCCCTTCGCCTTCTTGTACGCCTTCTTCTTATCCCTCTTCCCGCTCTTTTCTTGTTCCTAGTCATTAGCATTATCGGGACAATTTGCTATGAAATGACCAGTCTTACCACATTTAAAACATGAGCACTTTCCCTTTGCTTTGCTCTTGTTGGGATGCTCCTTTCGTCCTTTTAGCGCCGTCTTGAAGCGTTTGATAATGAGGGCCATTTCATCTTCATTTAGCCCGGCAGCTTCAACTTGTGCCACCTTGCTTGGTAGCGCCTCCCTGCTGCTGCTTGTTGCCTTGAGTGCAATGGGTTGGGGCTCATAGATGCGCATTAGGCCATTCAATGTATCATCAACGTATCTTGCTTCCTTGATCATCATACGCCCGCTCACAAACTTTCCGAGTATTTCCTCGGGCGTCATCTTTGTGTACCTAGGATTCTCACGGATTGAGTTCACAAGATGAAGGTCAATGACAATAAAAGACCTGAGCATAAGTCGGACGACGTCGTGGTCCGTCCATCTCGTGCTTCCATAGCTCCTGGTCTTGTTGACCAGGGTCTTGAGCCTGTTGTAAGTTTGCGTCGGCTCCTCCCCCCTGATCATCACGAACCTTCCCAGCTCGCCTTCCACCAACTCCATTTTGGTGATTATGGTGGCGGCATTCCCCTCATGTGAAATCTTGAGGGTGTCCGATATTTGCTTGGCGTTGTCCAAGCCGCTCACCTTGTTGTATTCATCCCTGCATAATGATGCTAACAAAACAGTGGTAGCTTGTGCATTTTTATGGATTTGTTCGTTAATGAATATAGGGTTATCCGTACTATCAAATTGCATTCCATTCTCAACTATCTCTAAAAGTCGCCTAGAGGGGGGGTGAATAGGGCGAAACTGAAATTCTCAAAAATAATCACAACTACAAGCCGGGTTAGCGTTAGAAATATAATCGAGTCCGCGAGAGAGGGCGGAAAACAAATCGCAGGCGAATAAGAAGTGTGACACGCGGATTTGTTTTCCCAAGGTTCGGTTCTCGCAAACCTACTCCCCGTTGAGGAGGCCACAAAGGCCGGGTCTCTTTCAACCCTTCCCTCTCTCAAACGGTCCCTCGGACCGAGTGAGCTTCTCTTTCTCAAATCACTTGGGAATCAAACTTCCCGCAAGGATCACCACACGATTGGTGTCTCTTGCCTCAATTACAAGTGAGTGTTTGATCACAAGAAAGAATGCCAAAGAAAAAGAAGCGATCCAAGCGCAAGAGCTCAAATGAACACTACAAATCACTCTCTAGTCACTAAGGCTTTGTGTGGAGTTGGGAGAGGATTTGATCTCTTTTGGTGTGCTTTGTAATGAATGCTAGCTCTTGTATAGTGGTTGGAAGCTGGAAAACTTGGATGCAATGAATGGTGGGTGGTTGGGGGTATTTATAGCCCCAACCACCAAACTAGCCGTTTGGTAGAGGCTGTCTGTTCGATGGTGCACCGGACAGTCCGGTGCACACCGGACAGTCCGGTGCGACAGCCACGTCACCAAAGCCGTTGGGTTCCGACCGTTGGAGCTCTGACTTCTGGGCCCGCCTTGATGTCCGGTGGCGCACCGGACATGTACTGTAGGGTGTCCGGTGCGCCAGCATGGGCGTGCCTGACCTCTGCGCGCGCTGGCGCGCATTTAATGCGTCGCAGGTCGCCAGAAGTAGCCGTTGTCCCGCTGTTACACCGGACAGTCCGGTGTACACCGGACGGTCCGGTGAATTATAGCGGAGCAGCTAAAATAAATTCCCGAGGCTGGCGAGTTCCTGAGGCCGCTCTTCCTTGGAGCATCGGACATGTCCGGTGTACACTGGACAGTCCGGTGAATTATAGCGGAGTTGCCTCTGGAATTTCCCGAGAGTGAAGAGTTCAGCCTCGAAGTTCCTCTGGTGCACCGGACATGTCCGGTGGCCCACCGGACAGTCCGGTGCGCCAGACCAGAGGTGCCTTTGGTTGATCCTTTGCTCTTTTGTTGAACCCAATACTTGATCTTTTTATTGGCTAAGTGTGAACCTTTGGCACCTGTATAACTTATACACTAGAGCAAACTAGTTAGTCCTTTTATTTGTGTTGGGCAATTCAACCACCAAAATTATTTAGGAACTAGGTGTAAGCCTAATTCCCTTTCAATCTCCCATATACTAGGATAGAGAGAGAAAAGATGACTACGCATTTTGTGACTCCAAAAAGCGTAGTCCTCTCCATCAAAGTGTGGAGGTTTACCAAGAGGAATAGAAAGCAAATGGGCATTGGAATTATACGGAATACGAGAATAATCAAATGAAAAATTCAAGTTAACCAGATTCTTTTTCTCGTCGTAGTGGTCGTCTCTTGGGGAAGAAGAAGACTCGTCGCTGTCGTAGTAGACGATCTTCTTAATGCACCTCTTCTTCTTCCCGTCCTTCTTCTTACGACTCGAGCCAGAGTCAGTGAGCTTGTCGTCCCTCGACTCGTTGAAGATGGACTCCTTCTCCTTATCATTGACCACCATCCCCTTTCCCTTAGGATCCATCTCTTCGGGCGATTAGTCCCTTTCATGAAGAGAACGCCTCTGATACCAATTGAGAGCACCTAGAGGGGGGGGTGAATAGGTGATCCTGTAAAATTCAACAACTAATAGCCACAAAACTTGGTTAAGTGTTAGAATGACCAAACCAAGTGGCTATAGAGCGAGCTCTTGCGAATCACAATAATCACACAGAAACACAATCACAAGAGACACACGAGTTATCCCGTGGTTCGGCCAAGTACAAAACTTGCCTACTTCCACATTGTGGCGTCCCAACAGACGAGGGTTGCACTCAACCCCTTTCAAGTGATCCAATGATCAACTTGAATACCACGGTGTTCTTCTTTCTTATACTTTCTCCCGTTTGCGAGGAATTTCCACAACTTGGAGCCTCTCGCCCTTACAATTGATGATCACAAAAAGCACGGAAGTAAGAGAGGGGAGAGCAACGCACATAAGACTCAAAACGAGAGTACAATCACGCACACAAGTCACAACTTGAGCTCTAAGTTCAACACACGGAGTTCTCAACTCAAGAGGAGCTCAAATTGCTAGCACAAAGAATCAAATGTGTGGGAGTGGAGTCTGGATGCTTAGGAATGATCAAAGAATGCTTGGGTGACGCCTCCATGCGCCTAGGGGTCCCTTTTATAGCCCCAAGGCAGCTAGGAGCCATTGGAGGCAACTTTGGAAGGCAAATCTTGCCTTCTGTCGGGCGGCGCACCGGACAGTCCCTGTAGCTGTCCGGTGCGTGATCTCCTTCCTTTTCTGGCGCACCCGACCGTTGCAGATTTACGGCAGTTGGCACACCGGACACTGTCTGGTGCACACTGGACAGTTCGGTGCCCCCTGCCGACCGTTGGCGCGCCCATGCGTCACGCGCGTATTGCACGGCCGACCGTTGGCGCAGTCGACAGTTGGCTCACCGGACAGTCCAGTGCCTCACCGGACAGTCCGGTGAATTTTAGCCGTACGCCGTTGAACGTTTCCCGAGAGCGACGACTTCATTGCAAACGACTCACCGGACAGTCCGGTGCACCACCGGATAGTCCGGTGAATTATAGTCGTACACCACCGTCAATTCCCGAGTGTGGCCTGTTCACCGGAGGCTGGCCTAGCACCACCGGACACTGTCCGGTGCACCCAGACCGAGCTGCATTTGGCTGTACACAGCCAACTCCATTCCAAACCAATTTCTCCTGTTTCTAACACTTAGACACAATACATTAGTACTCAAATCAATGTACTAAGTCTAGAAACGTACCTTGTAATATGATCTGCACTTCTTCACTCTTTGGCACAAATTAGCACTTAGAGAAAATGTGTTGGACACTTAATCACCAAAACACTTTGGAAATGGCCCAAGGGCACATTTCCCTTTCAGCAAGTCGTCTTCATCATCACTAGAACTACCCTCATCACTAGATGTAGTATACTTTGGGCTGGTTCTAGTTTGTACCTTCTTCTTTTTGTCGTCCTTTGCCATGAAGCACTTATGGCCGACGTTGGGGAAGAGGAGGCCCTTGTTGATGGCGATGTTGGCGGCATCCTCGTCGGAGGAGGAGTCGGTCGAGCTCTCATCGGAGTCCCATTCCCGACAAATGTGGGCATCACTGCCCTTCTTCTTGTAGTACCTCTTCTCTTTCTTCTTTCCCTTCTTGTCATCGCCCCTGTCACTATCACTAGACATTGGACATTTAGCGATAAAATGACTGGGCTTACCACATTTGTAACACACCCTCTTGGAGCGGGGTTTGTAGTCTTTCCCCCTCCTTTGCTTGAGGATTTGGCGAAAGTTCTTGATGATGAGCGCCATTTCCTCATTGTCGAGCTTGGAGGCGTCGATGGGGAGCCTACTTGGTGTAGACTCTTTCTTTTCTTCTTCTGTCGCCTTGAATGCGACGGGTTGCACCTCGGGTGTGGAGGTGGCGCCTTGCTCTAAGTTGACGATGTGTTTGGAGCCTTTGACTATTAATTCAAAGCTCACAAACTTTCCTATCACTTCCTCGGAAGACATTAATTTGTATCTAGGATGCCCACGAATTAATTGCACTTGAGTAGGATTGCGAAAAACAAGGGATCTTAGAATAACCTTGACCATTTCATGGTCATCCCACTTGGTGCTCTCGAGGTTGCGCACTTGATTCACCAAGGTCTTGAGCTGGTTGTACATAGCTTGTGGCTTCTATCCTTGGTTGAGGACGAATCGACCGAGCTCCCCCTCGATCGTCTCCCGCTTGGTGATCTTGGTCACCTCATCTCCTTCGTGCGCCGTCTTGAGGACGTCCCAAATTTCTTTGGTCGTCTGTAACCCTTGCACCTTATTATACTCCTCTCGACACAAGGAGGCGAGGAGTATAGTTGTGGCTTGGGAGTTAAAGTGTCGAATTTGGTCGGCCTCGTCCGAATCGTAGTCCTTGTCCCCTACCTTTGGTACCTGCGCTCCATACTCAACAATGTCCCAAATACTTTTGTGGAGTGAGGTTAGATGATGCCTCATTTTATCACTCCACATAGAATAATCTTCACCATCAAAATGGGGTGGTTTGCCTAAGGGAACGGAAAGTAATGGAGTGTGTCTAGAAATGCAAGGATAGCGAAGGGGCATCTTACTATACTTCTTGCGCTCATGGCGCTTAGAAGTAGTGGACGACGAGTCGGAGCCGGAGGTGGAGGGCGACGAAGAGTCGGTCTCGTAGTAGACCACTTTCTTCATCTTCTTCTTCTTGTCGCCTCTCCGACGGGTTTTATTGGAGGAAGATGATTCCTCCTTATGCTTGTGGCCGGACTCCCTTGAGTGAGTTCTCCCCGGGCTTGCGGGCTTTGTCGCCGGTCATGATCTCCCTCTTGGCGTGATCTACCGACATCACTTCGAGTGGTTAGACTCTAATGAAGTACCGGGCTCTGATACCAATTGAAAATCGCCTAGAGGGGGGGTGAATAGGCATAATCTGAAATTGACAACTTAAAACACAAACTATAAGCCGGGGTTAGCGTTAGAATTAAATCTGAGTCCGGGAGAGAGGGGGAAAACAAATCAACCAAGAAATAAAGCAAGTGAACACGATGATTTGTTTTACCGAGGTTCGGTTCTAAAGAACCTAATCCCCGTTGAGGTGGTCACAAAGACTGGGTCTCTTTCAACCCTTTCCCTCTCTCAAATGGTCACTTAGACCGAGTGAGCTTTCTCCTTAATTCTCGCGGGTCACTTAGACCCGCAAGGACCACCACACAATTGGTGTCTCTTGCCTTGCTTACAAAACACTTGGGAACAAGAATGAGGAATGAAGAAAGCGATCCAAGCAACAAGAGCGCAAAGAACACGAACAAACTCTCTCTCAAGTCACTAAGCAATTGGAATAGATTTGGGACTTGGAGAGGCCTTGATTCCATTGAATTGTGTCTAGGAGTGAATGCACTAGCTCTTGTATTGAATGTTGAGTGCTGGAAACTTAGATGCATGGAGTGGTGGTGGTTGGGGGGTATTTATAGCCCTCAACCACCAAACAACCGTTGGGACAGGCTGCTGTCGATGGGCGCACCGGACAGTCCGGTGCACCACCGGACACTGTCCGGTGCGCTAGCCACGTCACCCAACCGTTAGGGTTCGGGAGCTTCTGACCATTGGAGGCTTTGTCTTCTAGTGGCACCGGACAGTCCGGTGCCGCACCGGACAGGTACTGTTCATTGTCCGATGTGCCTCTGACTTCTGCGCGCACTGTTCGCACACTGTAGTGTTGCAGGGAGTCCGTTGCAGTCGACCGTTGCGCTGGATAGCCGTTGCTCCACTGGTGCACCGAACAGTCCGGTGGCACACCGGACAGTCTGGTGAATTATAGCGGAGCGCGCCTAGAGAAACCCGAGAGTGGCCAGTTCGATCCTGTACGGCCCTGGTGCACCGGACACTATCCGGTGGCACACCAGACAATCCGGTGCGCTAGGCCAGAGCACACTCGGTTTCTATTTGCTCCTTTGAATTGAACCCTTAACTTCAATATTTATTGGTTTTGTGTTGAACCTTTATGCACCTGTAGAACATGTATTCTAGAGCAAACTAGTTAGTCCAATATTTGTGTTGGGCATTCAACCACCAAAATTAATTGTGGAAAAAGGTTAATCCTATTTCCCTTTCAATAACCCCTCACAGGTGAAGAGCAGGTGGTCGAAGAGGAGCCACCCTACAATGAAGCATACGAGTTGATCTAGGTGGCATCTCCCAGTCAGCTTTGTGGCGCCAGGGAATAAAATTAGTTCGCTTTATTATTATCATTTATTTTTGTAAGACTTCCGATATGTAATAATGACATTTATGTTATATGTGACATTTATCTCTATACACTTTGTCATTATATGTGTTGTTCTTACTTGGCGCACATATGAGACACACACGACTTTATCCTTTAAATCCGGGTGTGACAAAAGTAACCTGAGCGATGCCAAAGATGTTGGAGCTGTTGGTGCTTCTGCCATCTGTTGGGCTCTTTGGAAGGCCAGAAATAATGTGTGCTTTGAAAACATGGTGATCAAATCTCCTGTGGAAATTGTTTGTCACGCCTGTGCGTTGATTTTGAATTGGGCAGGTTTAAGCAAAAACGAATTGCAGGATTTGCTGCCTGATGGGACGAAGCTTCTACTCAAGGCTGCAAATGCTAGGACTGACTCGCAAGAGTTGCAAGGAATCGATGAAGTTAAAGATCAGACATGGGGAATGGACTAATCGTTCGCCGCCAGTTAGAAGTTGGATGCTTGTTGGCAAGAGACTCCGATTTCAGGGTGTTTTTGGTCTTGATGGCTCTCTGTAGGCATTATGCTTTGCGTCTAGAGATGTAATATGACTTCTTGACTGAATGTTGTCCTGCTGGTAGTTGTCTTTTTGGTGGTCAAAAACTTGTAGTCGCTTGTGACCTAAATTAGGTCTGTTTGTAGTGTGTTCTATGTTGGTAGGTGTTTGGTTGCTCTTGCGGCTAGTGCGTACGTTTGTATTTTTGTTATGCCAATAATAGAAATGTAGGTTCTCCGATCAAAAAAGTAATTTCTTTGTCTATAAATAAATTAACCTTTAAAATTATCGTACATTATTTTTCCTCTCTGTATTGTTTACCATTTTTATAAAAGAGTACTCATACATATGACGAAAAACATAATACCTTCTGTAAATATATGAGAGTAGCCCCTGTTGTGGTCCATAAATTTTAGAACATGTTTCTAAGCCTCTAAATGTGTTAAGTGGTGCGTTATATTGGTTGGTATAGTTCAGAAATAGACCTATGAGAGATTTATGGTGCACCATAAAATAAATCTAGGGACCCCAAAACATATTTACAAAGTTAATAGACCTAAGTGGCACCCTTTGACAAGTTTATATGTCGCTGATGCATTTAACTCTAAATATATTTAGTATTGTATTATGTTTCATGTTATAAGTCATTTTAGGTAGGGCTGGAAAGAAAAGTTCGAGGCTCAGGCTCGAAGAGGCTCGTGGGCCTGAACGAGCACATGCTGAGTCTGAGCAAGCTCGAGTCGTTTCACGAGCCAATCTAATGATACAATGCTATGTTGATACACTATTATATATTATTATGTTTTTTGATTTCTTTTCTTGTTTTGGGATCTAATATTAGATATAGTTTAAAATATGTTGAATGAGCTCGAGTTGAGCTTACTTTCTCAACTCGCCAAACCATCGAGCCGAGCCGAGCCTGGCTTGCTAGGCCACCGAGCCGACTCACCTCGTTTCTAGCCCTACTTTTAGATATATATAAGTTTTGTTATGCACCTATATATATAATATTATGCTAACATAATTTAAAATAAAAAAATGGAATGGTATATGAGTTACTCACTCTGCTCTATATTATAAGATGTTTAACTTAGATTTTATAGCTTTTGCTATACACTTAAACATATGGTATGTCTAGATACATAATTACAATAATATATCTATACAAATCAAAATGTCTTGTGATTTGGAATATAAGGAGCACAGATTTTGTATCACAAATATTGCTTTTCCTCTTAATTTGGTCAAACTTTTGAGTAGAGACAACAATAGCTCTTCAATTTGATTCACTCGAGGCGAGATGAGTATATAAAAAACAATATTTACGATATGTATTAATCTTCAAATGTACTTTTACAAAAAAAAAAGGAATAGCCAAAGAAGGCACCTTGATATCATTTTTTATAACCCTAGCAAATCTTGATCACATACGTCTTAAATATCAAGGCCATATATTTTTGTGGAAGAGAGTAATATCGTTTTCGGTCTGCATCTTAGATCATATTTAATACTCCTTTCGTTCTAGATCATAAGTGGTTCTGGTTTTTCTACATATATAGTTCGTATTACTATTGGGACATTACATAACTCACTCTAGATCTTAGTATTTTTTTGGGAGAACGAAGAGAAACTTCCTCCTTGAAATCCTTATTTGAACTAGGGTGGTGGCTTTCAAGAAAGAATTTTCTCAAATTATTCTTCGAGTTAAGCACGTCTACGAACCACTAATTATTCAAGGGTAGAAGTCTTCTATGTATTTTTGCTTGTTTCCTTCGTTTAATATTGTAACAAGTTCCTACACTCCTTTGTTTCAACAAAAACCAGTAGGGGGCTGCCCCTTATGTTTCACCTACAGTATTGATTGATACAAGCATATAGTTGCGTATGAGGTGTGGTTTCTTATGATGTTTATTCCTTTTTATCCCCATCCTCTTCATGGTATGCCATGGGAAAACATGGAATCCTTAGGATAGCCTCAGCCTCCACTAGACATGGTTGACTATGGCGGACTGAGGGCTTATACAACTTAGAGACTCTAGATCAGTTTTTAAAGTATAAGAGACAACTAAGAGATTGTATGATATAATCCTAAAGCTCTAGACCATAAACACATATAGTAAGAGACAAGACTTCTCACGAAAAGTTCATCTATATATTTTTTCATTCACCCCATCGGATGGTGTAGTTTTTTTACCATCTAGAGGGAAGAGAGAGGGAGAAAAGTCTTTAGATATATTTTTTGTAGTATATTTGTTTATAGATGTAAATGCTACTGATATTTTTTAATAAATATAGCTAAAGTTAATGGGATTTGGTCGTACAAAAAAAGAAACAAAACCTATAGTGTCACTCTTTTTTTTTTTGGCGAGTAGCCGAGTACTCCCATAATGCTGTCACACTGTTAGCGCTACTCCCCGCAGCAGTCCCGTCCCTGACTCCGTGGTGGCGCGTAGTACTAGTCTGCAGCTGCACACAGCGGGAGCGAACCAAGCAAAAGCATCCCAATTCCCATCCAACCATTCGTGTGGTAGCGGTACCCCGCGCCCGCCCGTGCACCGCGGACCAGTCGTTGGACAGCACGTGCTCGCTCGCGTGGTTCTGCTCACCGTTGCATTCCCCCTTTTCCTCGGCGGTGGGGCGGCTACCGCTGGCAACCAAACCCAACCAACCACTCCACTCCACTCCTCCAGTACAGGCCTGCCGATGCCATGCAACTACGTGTACTCGTGTTTTCAGCTAGTGTAGCAACTGGCCGACCTGCATGCGAACATCGCTGTCGGCCTCGCGACTGACATCGCCAAACGGCCCAAACCTGGCGACCGCCTCGTCGCCGTCGAGGGAGGAGAGGACATACGAGCATACAAACAATTATAACTATTAAACAATAAATAAATAAACCATTGTACGGGCCAACTAAACCCTTGTTCGCGACCGTGCCGCGAGTTTCTGGGCGCAGCGGCATGTGCTTTTGCCAAACCTGTCTGTCTCCCTGACGTGATCGCTATCACCACCCGCCCCAAGGTGAAGCGTGCATGATGATATACTCCGACGGTGATGGCGATGGGGCATCATCACTCGATTTATTAGAAACCACTAGATCCAGCCTACTTAGCAGGTATTGTACCTAATTTTTAAAAGTATTTTTTTATTTTTTTAGATAGGAGATGCTAGCTTCTTAGTTTTTTTAAAAAAAACATGTGAATCCAATTTTTATAAACTAAGCCATGAACTGATATGTTTGGAACCACTCTAATTTCTATAAAACAATTTCTTAAAAGCTAGATGGTTCCAAACAGTTAACTACGGACAGCTTAATCAATGTTGAGACTTGAGAGGGCATGCAGAAGACTGACTGATATAGCGAGTAAGCACCAGCGCATGCATGAGCAGCTCGTAGTAGCAGCAATGTGCCGATCAATTAATAAACAGTCCGCGTAGATCGTTCCTCCCTGGACCGAACGGTCCAATCCACGGTCCATGCTCCTTTTTTGGTTGTTGTGGCAACTTTTTGGGTACGGGACAGCCGGCCGGGCGAGCGATTGATCTGTCAGTGGGGCGACGACGCAATCGATCATCTAACTGCTCGTGCTGTTGCTGCTCCTCCTGTTGACAATAACCAAAGTGCAAGGGGATGGAGGTGGGCCATTGCTAGCTTGGGTTGACGGTGTCATACACATAAAATAAATAAATAAGTCTCATTTTAGGTCTCCTTTGGTTTGGGGTGACTAAAGTTTAGTCACTAACTTTTAGTTATTTTTAGTCTCTAAAAAAACAAATATGGTAACTAAAATGAGATAACTAAATTTAAATTTTTTAGTCACCAAGGAGTAACTAAAAGAGACTAAATTAAGATTTTTACCTCATTTGTCATCTCCTCTTTCTTAGTGCAACAGACATCCACTAATTAATACGGACAATGCAATCATTATTCTCACCAATTAATGTTTTTAGCCAGATTTGGTCACTAAAACCAAACGTAGTACTTTGGTGACTAACTAAAGTTTAGTTAGATAACTAAAGGAACCAAATCAGGCCTTAGATAGTGTTTGGTTTCCCAGTATGGTGCGACATAGCCATTCTATTCCGAGTTTATTGTTTTTTGATCGGTTCTACGTACCACAAAGCGACTTGAAAAAAACGCACGTACATCGTACAGCCCTACCAACGTGCGGTGCAGGACTGCGGCATGGCATGGCAGCAGCACCTGATTTTTTGATTGGACAGTGCCAACGCCGCTCCTCACGCCCGGCATCATAGCATGCATGCATGGCACATGTTCCCCATCCCTCGCGGAAAGCGAGCGGCAGACAGAAGCTTAGGGGCAGGGCATCCACAACCACAATAATTGTACCAAATAACTTGGAGATGTAGAGCCGAAAGAAAAATAAAAACAGTAATTTATCTCACCCCAAACCAGTAATTAGGTTTCTACACATAGTGTCTCACAACTTTGTCCAAATATTCTTAATTTTTTATCACAGACTCTACATATGATATCATGACACGTGGACAAGTTTCATGATTTTCTGACTTTGTTTGTGTTTTATACAATTTTTAAACATGTGGATGACAAGTTCACGGCCATGTTTAGTGAGCATGTTGCTCGAAGTTTCCGGTCCGTTCCTGGAATCGGTCGTAACTTGTGCTAAATAGGACGGGTATTATTTTTGCATGCACGGTTTCCCAAGTTTCGAGTGACCTGCAGTTCAAATGTGATTTTTTCGAAGAAATTCAAATAAACGAACTAAATCTACTAGCTACAAAAAAACACTTTTATAATTGTACCAAAATGGTACTTGTAGGTCTACATAGTGTAAGAACACACCACAAAAAATTTGGTTGCCAAAAATAAAAAAATAAAATATACTTTGCCGAGTGCTGTTTGTCTATTGGCGCTCGGCAAAGTATAAAGAACACATCTTTGTCGAGTGCTCTATAGCTAGCACTCGGCAAAGGCGTCTTTGCCGAGTGTCCGAGATCCGGCACTCGGCAAAGTTTATTTTTTAATTTTAAAAAAAAATCTTTGCCGAGTGCCGGATCTCGGGCACTCGACAAAGAACGTTTTAATAGCTGTTACGACACCCTCACTCACTATCTCTCTCTCACTCTCACTCACTCACCCGCTCGCTCACCGCCGTCGCGCCGCCACCCGCCGTCGCGCCCGCGGCGAGCACCACCACCCGCTCGCGCCCGCGGCGAGCACCGCCGCGCCCACCGCCGTCGTCACGCACCCGCTGCGAGCACCGCCGCGCCCACCGCCGTCGTCGCGCGCCCGTGGCGACCGCCGCCGCCGCCGTCGTGCCGCCGGCCTCCCAGCCGGTATATTCCCCTTTTTTCTTGTTTTATTTTATTTTCTGTTTTTATTTCTTTTTTATTTCAAATTATAAATTCGAATTCAATTCAAATTTCACATACTAATGCTTAATTCATGAGGGAAAGGAGAAACAAAACAATTCACCCATATCAACATTTGAAAATCTTTATGTTTATTAATTGATTTCAAATTTTAACTTCTAGTTTTGAGATCCAAATCTAATTATGACAACTCGCAATATAATATTTCCTTATTTTAAGAAATAATTGATGAAATATAGGCCTCATGTATAGAGTTGTGTCATTGTTGAGATTTCATATGAAGTTGTATAGAGTATAGTCCTTATATTAGTGAGACTTTGTGATATATATGGTGTTGATGATAAATATGTTCATTCTGTGATGCGATTGATATATAATATGATGTGAATGATATATATCTTTTGTTTGTTTGGATGGAACAGCAAAAACAAATAAAAAGGGACATCCTGGTCACTTTGCCGAGTGTAACACTCGACAAAGGGTAGCTTTGCCGAGTGCTATGACCTTGGCATTCGGCAAAGAAGGGAACCTGGGAACCGGTAAAGCCATCTTTGCCGAGTGCTGACCATGGCACTTGGCAAAGAAGGAAACCTGGGAACCGGTAAAGCCATCTTTGCCGAGTGCTGTTGCCAAGGCACTCAGCAAAGTGACTGGTGTTGACGCCTTTTCGGAGCGCCAAACACTCAACAAGAACCGTGGCGGTGCCCTCTGCACAGGGGCGGACGGTCCGCGCGCAGGGGCCGGACGGTCCGCGGCCTGGTGCGAGGCGCGGGGGTGCTCTCTGCGCAAGGGCGGACTGTCCGCGGCCTGGGGCCGGACGGTCCGCGGCCTGGTGCGTGGCTAGGGCTCCTGCCTGATGGCCGGACGGTCCGCGCCCTGGGGACGGACGGTCCGCGCGTACGCAGGGACGGCGGAAGATCGCCGACGGCGCCTGGATCTCGCTCCCGGGAGGGACCCCGTCGGGGAGTAGAGATCCTAGGTTGTGTCTAGGCTCGGGCTGGCCGACCTAGACTCCTCTAATCGACGTAGAGCCGAAGAGAGACGAAGAATTTGAGGATTGGATATCTAAACCTAAACTAGACTAGAACTACTCCTAGGATAAAATGCGAAATAGAAGTTGTATTGATTCGATTGTTGATGATTACAAATCGGCCGTAGACCTCTCTATTTATAGAGGAGGGGGGCTGGACCCTTTACAAACTAATTTCCGAGCTTTTCCCGTGATTTTAGCTAACAACCGTAACACAAAACTCGGAACCCTAATCTGTTCTGCGCACGCGCGGACCGTCCGGCCCACAGGCGCGGACTGTCCGGACCGCGGACCGTCCGGCCTCAGGGCCGGACCGTCCGGCTGCTCAATTATGGTTCGAACATATGCCCCCCTGCCTTTTGGTGGAGCTGGGTGAACCAAAAGCAACTAACTCGATGTGCTCACATCGGTTCTCTTAGGCATCTTGCCACATACTAGGATGGTACTGTTTGAGGAAACGCCCATTCAAAGCCTTAGGCAAATCCTTGCCTTGTAATGTTTGTAGCAAATAAGCGTTGCCAGACATCACCTGTTTTACTTTATAAGGACCCTCCCAGCTTGGCGACCATTTTCCAAACTTCCGGTCTTTATTCCTTAGAGGTAAGATGGTCTTCCACACCAGATCCCCTACTTGAAATGACTTTGCTTTGACCTTCTTGTTGTAGGCCCTGGCTACCATAATCTTGTCCTTTTCTATTGCTCCCAATGCTATCACCCTCTTGTCGGTCACCTCATCAATGTTATCCATCATTGAGTTATAATAATCAGTGACAGTTAAATCATTTTGTCTGGCGAACCTGACAGCATTCAAACTTATTTCCACAGGCAATACTGCTTCCTGCCCATAGACAAGCTCAAAAGGAGATACTTTAGTAGCACTATGTTTAGATATTCTATGAGCCCATAAAGCTTCGGACAAAATCTTATGCCAATGTTTAGGATTATCAGATATCTTCTTTTTTATCAAATTAATCAATGTCCTATTACTAGACTCGACCTGTCCATTGGCCTGAGCATAATATGGAGATGAATTAAGCAGCTTAATTCTGTATAATTCAGCAAATTCACGTACCTCCTTTGACATAAAAGAAGTCCCTTGATCTGTAGTCAAGGTCTGGGGAATGCCGAATCTATGAATAATATGCTCAGTTATGAACTCAATTACCTCCTTGTGCGTCATGTTTTTCAGAGCAACGGCTTCAGTCCACTTGGTGAAATAGTCAGTGGCAACTAACACAAACCGATGCCCCTTTGATGATGAAGGATGAATTTCTCCAATAAAGTCTAATCCCCATCCTCTGAACGGCCAAGGCTTGATGATAGGATGCAATTCGGCTGCAGGGACCAACTGTAGGTCGCCGAATTTTTGACACACTTGGCATCCCTTGTAGTACTTGAAACAATCAGCTATCATACTAGGCCAATAAAAACCAGACCTTCGCAACAACCACTTCATCTTTGGAGCCGATTGATGAGTACCACAAATTCCTTCATGTACTTCGGCCATGGCTAATATAGCATCATCTGGGCCCAAGCACTTCAGCAGGACATCACTGACTGTTCGGCGGTAAAGTTCATCACTCATCAAAACATACTTGAAAGCTGTTCGCCGAATGTTCTTATCTGTCCTAATATTGGGGTTTCGTAAATAATTAAGTATAGGTGTCCTCCAATCATCGGCTTCATTGTCAGCCGAATCGATTAAGAGAACATTTCTGGAAACCCCGGACGGTCCGGCGTCATCACGCGGACGGTCCGCGACCTGGGAATTTGGCTCTGCACTGGTTATCGGAATTTCAGTTTTGTGAAATTTCCCTCTCTTTATCCGATAACCTGATGCATCTTGTGCCAAATCGTTAGCTCTATGATTCTCAACTCTAGAGATATGTCGAATACTGAATTCGTCAAAAGAATGGATTATGCTCCAACATTTCTCAAGATAACTATTTAGAGTACCATCAAGACATTGATATTCTTCTAACACTTGTTGGACAACCAGCTGAGAATCACCAAATACCTTCACATGTTTTACTCCCATACTATTTAAAAGTTCTAAACCGAATAGGAGGGCCTCATATTCAGCTTGATTATTAGTGCAATAAGTTTTCAATCGGCTAGAGAAGTCAAAGGAGACATTACTTGGTGCAACAAGCACAATGCCAATTCCTTGCCCTTCATTGCAAACCGATCCATCAAAATATAAAGTCCAAGGAGTAATAGTGAGGTATGACATGTCTAGTTCATAAATATCATTAACCCGATGTTCCACAATAAAATCCGCTACGACTTGGCCTTTCATAGATTTCAATGGTTCATAGGCCAAGTCATATTCTATGAGTGCATAAGCCCACTTACCAATTCTACCACTCATAATTGGGTTATGCAACATGTATTTGATTACATCGGCTTGACCAGAAATAGTGCAATGACTAGACAGTAAATAACATCTACATTTGGTGCATGCATAAAACAAGCATAAGCATAACTTTTCAATAAAAGTGTACCTTGTTTCAGCATCCACCAACCTTCGGCTTAGATATGTCACCACATGCTCCTTCCCCTCAGTTTCTTGTGTCAGAACAGCCCCAATAACCTTGTCTTCAGCTGCAATGTATAATCTGAATGGTGCTCCTACTCGTGGTGCTTTTAACACGGGAGCCGAAGACAAGTATTTTTTAATGAGATCAAATGCTTCCTGCTGCTCTGCCCCCCAAGTGAATTCAGCATCATTCTTAAGCCGAAGGATAGGGGTGAAGGCATCAATCTTCCCGGCTAGGTTAGAAATAAACCTTCGTAAATAATTCACCTTGCCGAGAAACCTCTGCACTTCGACCTTACAAGTCGGAGGCCCCACATTTCGAATAGACTTGATTCGGTCAGGGTCTATTTCTATACCATGTTCATGGATGACAAATCCTAAAAACTTACCAGCCGACACTCCAAAAGCACATTTACGTGGGTTCATTTTTAAACCATACCGACGCATTTTACCAAAGGCTTTGCGCAAATCGGCTATATGAGAACTAAACTTAGCCGATTTGACTACAATATCGTCAATATAGACTTCCACAGTGTTTCCTAACAACTCATGGACAATCAGATTCATAGCCCTCTGATAAGTAGCACCAGCATTTTTAAGACCGAATGTCATGACAACCCATTCAAATAAACCAATGAAGCCGGGACATATAAAGGCCGTTTTAGACGCATCTTCTTCGGCCATGAAAATCTGATTATATCCGGCATTACCATCAAGGAAGCTAATAATTCTATTTCCTGATGCATTATTGATTAATGTGTCGGCTATGGGCATGGGATATTCATCTTTAGGAGTTGCTTTATTTAAATTACGAAAATCAATGCATACTCTAAGTTTACCTGACTCCTTCTTCTCCACCGGCACAATATTGGAGACCCACTCTGCGTATCTGCAAGGTCTAATAAAATTAGCTTCTAGTAGCCGGTGGATTTCGTCCTTGATTCGTGGGAGAAGATCTGGACGAAATGTTCTAGCTTTCTGCTTGAAAGGTCTGAAACCAGACTTAATGGGCAGCCGATGTTCGACAATCTCTCGGCTTAGTCCAGGCATTTCAGTGTAATTCCAAGCAAAACAATCTGAATATTCCTTCAATAGACCGATCATCTCATCACTAGGATCGGCCTCCAGGGTCTTGTTTACAAAAGTTGGCCTTGGAGTTTTATCATCTCCTATGTCAATCTCCTCCAATGGATCGGCCGATGTAAACCCCTGTCCTAGTTTATCAAGATCTCTGAATTCCTCTATCATGCCCCCCACAGAGAAATTAGATGATCTTTGTGTGATGGCGGACTTTCCGGTCTCGGGGACCGGATCATCCGTAATACTATCTTTTCGCTGTGGTAGATGTTCGGCCTTAAAGTCCGAACTGTTCTGTGATAGACCAGACCATCCGGCTTTGAGGGCCGAATTGTCCATGATCAAAGACTCATGAACTTTGTGTGCATTCATCATTTAAACTCTATTTAGGATTCAGCCGATTCTCCATCGGCTCTAGCATTACAGGAATGAAACCTTTCTTATCTATACTTATGAACTGATAATCAGAAAAATCTACCCCTGTGAGACATGTAGCAGTCTCATAAGTCCAGAGTACAGGGGCATCGGCCACAGCGATACAGGCCGATACATCAGCATGTACTTGTTCTACCTCATCGCCTACCCATTGTATTAGCATTTGATGTAATGTAGAAGGTATACATTGATTGGCATGAATCCAATCTCTGCCTAGAATTAAACTGTAATTCCCTTCTACATCAGCGACGAAGAATGCAGCAGCAAGGGTCTTAGTCCCGATGGTTAATTCAACGGACGTGACTCCCCTGGCTTTAATCGAACTATCCCCAACACCGCTGAGGGTCATGTTGGTTTTGACAAGTTCGTCATCTTGTTTACCTAATTTTCTGTATAATGAATAAGGCATTAGATTTACAGCCGCCCCTCCATCCACCAACATCTTAGCAATCGGTATTCCATCAATGTGACCGCGCACGAAGAGCGGCTTTAAATGATTTACCGATTCCTTTGGTTTAGTAAAGGCGGCTTCTTTAGGACCAAAATCAAGCTGGGCAGCAACAGGTTCATCGTCGCCAATGATAGTGCAATCGGAAGAAAATGTAATAATATTTACATCCATACCTGGGCGTTCTGGAGAAGCCTCGTAGTCGACCAGGTCTTCTCCTAGCAGGTCGTCCTCTTCCATGGATGTTGTCGTGTTGTTGGAGGCTTCCTGATGAACGGCGGACGGTCCGCACGCGGGGGTCGGACGGTCCGCGCCTGGTGCAGGTTGTCCAGAGCCTTCCTGGTGAACGGCGGACGGTCCGCACGCGGGGGCCGGACGGTCCACGCCTGATGCAGGTTGACTTTCTATTTCCGTGGCCGTTTGTTTTTTCTCAACGGCCTTCGGTCTCCATTTCTTTTGTGGTGGCGGGTATAGTGGATGTGTGTCATTAAATGTCTTTTCCGCCTCCTTCTCCTGGCTCTCCTTTGCTCTTAGGCGCTGTAATTTTCTCTTTTGGGATCGTGTCAATCCCGCTGGGCACCATCGAGGCATGGAGTATTTTGGATCGGCTGTTTTGATGGTAGCCGTATCCTTTTCGGTTGTGTTGGCCGATTCGCCGAAAATCATCGGCCCTTTATTGTCTCCCTGTATGACAACATCCGCAGTGCCTATTTTTATGATGTCCTTTTTTGTTCTTTGAGTTGCTACAGGCATATGCCCCCCTGCCGGATTGGTCGGCCTAGGAGGCCGAGTAGTCCGGCAACCTTGTTGGGCCTATGCCTGGTGACCGGATTTAGCAGTGCTCAATCGGTCTTGCACTGGCGGTGCCAACCTATCAAAAACGGATGTTTGGGGTGCCCCCCAGGCGGGGTACTGTGGCATCCCAAATGGATATGGTGGCATGCCCCACATTTGATTTGGGACATATGGTGGAGGTAAGTATGTGTATGGATATGGCATAGATGGATAAGTAGGTGGAGGGGTCTATGTCGGCATGTTAGGTCTCAATTGTACAGTAGGACCTTTCATTTCTTCCGATTGGTGGTGTGGTCCAATCGGCCTGACCTGACGTTGCTCATGAATGGGTGAGCGGGGTCGCTTCGGTGGCCGGTCACTGGGGCCAGCCTTCTTTTTCACATATTTAGACAACAATTGATCGAAAGTCGGGCCAGGCTTGATCAGCCGACCAGCTGCTTTAAATGTATTTGTTTTCCACGTACCTATCTCTGGTCGTCGTGGTTTGAAGGTACGTGGTCGCTGTGAGTCCTGAGCATGGCCGGACCGTCCGCCAGAGCTCTCCAGACCGTCCGGTGGGGTCCCGGACCGTCCGCGCCTACGTGCCGGACCGTCCGGGATACGCAGCACGGGTTCCTGTATCTGTCTCCCTGTCTGCGCTTGCCCCCCAGTACTGGAGGTTGTGATGGTCACCTTTAGGGTCTCCCCTCCATCGGGAGTCTTCTCGGCTACTACTTTCCTGCAAGAAACTTTATGATCCTCATCGGCCTTTTCAGAATTGCCGATGATTGCCTCTTTGCCTTTGCCTTTATCGGCCGTGTTTGGCCGAACCAGGACTTTCTTGCCCTCGAAGTCGATCACGTTCATTGGAAATGGCTCTGTATCTACCTGCATTTCCTGAAATTTCAATCGTCCCTCATTAATGGCCGATTGAATCTGTCGTCGGAATACATTACAATCATTAGTGGCATGAGAAAATGAGTTATGCCACTTGCAATATGCACGACGTTTTAGCTCGTCGGCGGATGGAACAGTGTGATTTATTTTAATATTGCCATTTTTGAGTAGTTCGTCAAATATTTTATCACATTTACCAACATTAAACGTAAACTTAACCTCCTCTTGCCGTTTCTTTTGAACCGGCTGCAAGGAGGAACAAGCCGAAGATTTGGCCTGTTTTGGCCAAACCATTTCAGCAGCATACACTTCTGTTGATTCGTCATCTGAGCTACTTTGGTCGTATTCTACTATATGTACATTGTGACGCATTGTCTTAGCAGTTTCTTTGCTCCGGCTTTCGCAAGCCAAAGCCCTCTGGTGTAACTGTGCTAGTGTAAAAAATTGGATGCCTTCTAATCTCTCTTTTAAATAATATCGTAGACCGTTAAAGGCTAATCCTACTAACTGTTTTTCTGCTAAATGAATTTGAAAGCATCGGTTTCTTGTATCTCGGAATCTCCGGATGTAATCATTAACCGATTCATCTTTTGTCTGTCGCAACGACGCTAAATCTACTAAATCCAATTCATAGTCACCGGAGAAAAAATGATCATGAAATTTTTGTTCTAAATCCCCCCATGATGAAATGGAATTAGGAGGTAAAGTGGCGTACCATGCAAATGCAGTTCCTGTTAAAGATAATGAAAACAAACGTACGCGAAATGCCTCTGTGTCGGCCAACTCTCCTAATTGTGCTAAAAATTGGCCTATGTGTTCACGTGTGTTCTTTCCTTGATCGCCCGAAAATTTTGTGAATTCGGGTATCCTGGTTCCCTGTGGGTATGGGTGGTGATCAAATCGGCTGTCATAAGGTTTCCGATATGATTGCCCCCCCGGGACCATGCTTACTCCGAGCTTATCTCGGAACGCCCCGGCTATTTCTTCCCTTACTATATCAATGGCAGCCGGTGCGAGACCACCGGCTCTCTGGTCAAACATAGGTGGGGTTGGCTGGATATTAGCATGTTGTCTTTCCCCCCATTGGTTTGAGTTACGTGGTGCATTTCCATTTGCTCTATATGGCTCATATGTTTGATCGTTTCTTTCCGGCCTTCTAGGTGGGGCCGGAAAGCTTTCCTGGGCTTTGGATCCTGAATTAGTGGGCTGGTGCATTGCATAGTGTGATGGGAAGTGTTGCTGGGACGGGCGAGGATTCATGTAATAATTCTCCTCAAAAGACTCATGCGCGGACTGTCCGGATACGTACCCGAACCGTCCGTGGTCATATGCGGACCGTCCGTCATTGTATGCGAACCGTCCGGCTGGGTAGTTTGGGTTCTGTGTCATATGTGGTGGCTCGGGCGCATATCTAGGTAACTCATTAAAAATAGGCCCGACTGTTGTTGGCCCGGACGGTCCGCGCTCACGTGCGGACGGTCCGGGCATGTGCAGATCGGCTGGTTTGCTGCCGATTTGCGATTGCTTAGGGTATGTGTCCATCGGCATCCCATAAAGGGGCTGTGACTGGTCGTGACAACCTGTAGCCGATGTGTTACGCGCGTTATCTCCTAACTCAACCTCGTGCGAAGGAAAATTTGCGGTACTAGATTTATCGAATGCACGTACTAGTCTCTTAAGATCGCTTTGCATACCCCCTATGATGTTCTGCATTTGTTCACGCTGATCTTCTACATAATTTCTAAGAGATTGCAGATCGTTGGTATTACTTACATTGGGGATATCTGGCGTGGGTTGGAGCGAAGCCGGATCCGTCGCCCGATGCCGGACGACCTTGTTGTTCCTGTCCACTTTGAAGTTGGCCAAGAACTTTGCTTTCGCCTCCTGGATCATCCGCTCCTTGTGCTCCTCAAACTGGAGCTGCTCGTCAGCCGGCAAGGTTTCCCAAGTCGGCTCTATGATGTTGCTTAGAGAAATATCAGAGATATCCTTTGAACCGGCCATTGAGGGCCGATCTGATAAGCTTAGATGTTTTGTCCCCAGCGGAGTCGCCAAAAAGTATGTTGACGCCTTTTCGGAGCGCCAAACACTCAACAAGAATCGTGGCGGTGCCCTCTGCACAGGGGCGGACGGTCCGCGCGCAGGGGCCGGACGGTCCGCGGCCTGGTGCGAGGCGCGGGGGTGCTCTCTGCGCAAGGGCGGACTGTCCGCGGCCTGGGGCCGGACGGTCCGCGGCCTGGTGCGTGGCTAGGGCTCCTGCCTGACGGCCGGACGGTCCGCGCCCTGGGGACGGACGGTCCGCGCGTACGCAGGGACGGCGGAAGATCGCCGACGGCGCCTGGATCTCGCTCCCGGGAGGGACCCCGTCGGGGAGTAGAGATCCTAGGTTGTGTCTAGGCTCGGGCTGGCCGACCTAGACTCCTCTAATCGACGTAGAGCCGAAGAGAGACGAAGAATTTGAGGATTGGATATCTAAACCTAAACTAGACTAGAACTACTCCTAGGATAAAATGCGAAATAGAAGTTGTATTGATTCGATTGTTGATGATTACAAATCGGCCGTAGACCTCTCTATTTATAGAGGAGGGGGGCTGGACCCTTTACAAACTAATTTCCGAGCTTTTCCCGTGATTTTAGCTAACAACCGTAACACAAAACTCGGAACCCTAATCTGTTCTGCGCACGCGCGGACCGTCCGGCCTACAGGCGCGGACTGTCCGGACCGCGGACCGTCCGGCCTCAGGGCCGGACCGTCCGGCTGCTCAATTATGGTTCGAACAACTGGCAAAGGGGCCCACTGAAGGACTCTTTGCCGAGTGCCAGTCCACTAGACACTCGGCAAAGAAGCCAATTTTGCCGAGGGCCAGTCCACTAGACACTCGGCAAAATTAGCCTCTTTGCCGAGTGTCTTCCTTGGCACTCGGCAAAGGATCCGTCACCGTCACTTGGCGCCGTGACGGTGACTTTTCTTTGCCGAGTGTCAAACGGCACTCGGCAAAGTGCCCGACAAAAAGTACTCGGCAAAGAGGCTGTTGTCGATGTACAGTTCGCCGAGCGTTCTTTGCCGAGTGTAAAATAGCCTTTGCCGAGTGTCTGTGACACTCGGCAAAGGAGCTGTGTCCGGTAGTGTGTGGACTAGATAAGATTGAAAAACTCATTAGAGCTTGTTCAGTTAGCTCTTAATATATGTGAATTGAGTGGGATTGGATGAGTTTAAATTCTAAGTAAGTCAAACTTCTTCTTAATTTTTTACGATCTTATCCAATCTATGAGTAATGAGATTAATCGAACAAGGTCTTAATTGGTTAGGATCGGCTTCCAGCCGATGGATCGATCCAGCTATCTCCATCGGTACACCGATGAAGCCGGCCCCGCCCCAAATAGAGAGACCAGATCTCACTCTCCGCGCCTGCCTCCGTCATCTTTCGCTCCATTGTTCTTGACGATGGACGGGCACTCGGCCATTATAGCCTACTGCAGAGCACCGCTCGCAGTCCATCCATGGAGGAGCAGCCCCAGGCTGTCGCTGGGTGGATACCTGATACGCATGCAAGCGTAGTTCATCCACCATCAGGGCATGTACAGTGAGTATCTTGAGTTGTGTCTTAGAGTGTGTTTAAGGGGGTGAATGTAAAAAATCTCAAGACATGTAACTTCACGAAGACACAGTGTCTTAGCTCTATATTTGAGACATGAGACTATCTGATTGGTCACTTTAATTTATCGAATACTCTGATTGGTACAATGAATATGGTAAGACACATGTTTTATACATGACTACTGTATTATGTTGTATTTTAGTTATGTCTTATACTTGGAGTACCGTGCAGCAGTGTCTAGGTTGTAGATGCCCTCATGGAGGCAATCATTGTATTGCTCTGGGTAAAGGCGTGGTAAAGCGGTGGTGGCTGGCTCTGACTCTATTCTCGCTCGACGGTCGGGCGGGCCTCGGGCCGGACTATGTTTCGGCATGTATTTGTATCCTGTGGTTTCAGACTGCGCGGACGGACTTTTCATGGCATCAGGCATGTTTGGTTTGGCGGAGGAGTACGTATATTTTACTGCCAGGACCACCGAAAGTGCCAGCCCAGGCCCATGGACCCGTTTCGGGCCTACATTTCATCAGCGGCAGCCCATCCTGCAGAGCGGACGTCCGGAGCCACAGTCTCTAGGCCATCTCTCCACCCGTGCCCATCTGCGGCCCAGCCCAAACCTGGCAGCTTCATCCTCCTAGTCCTAGCGGATGAATTCATATGGATGTTTGTAAATAAATAAATGAACTGCTCTATGTGCACGGGAGATCTCATCTTTCCCTTTCCTGTTGCTTGCGACTGACGCTCTGGATTTCAAAAAAGGGGGGTCGCGTGACATGGAAACTACAGACAGACGCTACACCAGAGACGGCGTGCTGTAGAGTGATATACGTAGCAGCTCTATAGTGCCACAAACTAGTGGGTGTGGGCGTGTGGCCTTTGTGCTAGCACTGCTGCTACTACATCTAAAACCAAATAGATTGTACCATACTATGTAAGCACTAATAGGATGTTTTGGTTCCCACTTTTTATAGTCACTTTTAATCTATAATGGGTAGTTTAAGAACCTTATTTTTCTAAGGTATTTTTATTTTTCCATAAAAATTAGTTCATTTTTCCTTGCGAAAATAGAAACCCCTTTTAAAAATAGAGTTTCCAACCTAGCTCTAAATTACCAAACGGAATGAATAAAATAGGTCTTCTAAATAAGATTTATATGGACTAAAATGTATTCCTAAAATTTAGAAAGATGACTAAAAAAACCAAACACCCTCTAAACAAGCATTGACTCCCTTATTAGACTTATAAAACAATACCAGTTTCTCTCACCCTTTCGTGTGTTTCTTTCTTTCATTCATTTTTTTTTTGGGAAAAACATTCGATCAGTTGTCAACTTGCTCGTCATCCGAATCTGCTGGTATGGACGAGCTCCGTACTTTACCCAACGCGTGATCTGCGTTAACAAGTTGGGCATATCCTCTGAAGATTTAGACCAGATTCACCTCAATCGGTTGTTGAGGCCTTCATCAGGGACGACCCCAATAGATGCTGTAGTGTTCAAGCTTACCGTTTGTACTAAGAAACTGCTGTTTTTTAAATTTAAAAAAATATAGATATGCAAAAACCTTAGTTTAGATAGAAAAGAAGAAAGGCGTAGAGTGAAGTTTTCAAACTAAAAAAACTGCATTTTCGCAATATTTACAGCGTCCAGCGCCGAGAATTTCCGAGAGCAGTGTTATGGGCCTGTTTGGTTCAGCTTTTTTCTGACCAGCTTTTCTGAAAATCTGGCTGTGGGGAGAATCTGGCTGTGGGGAGAATCTGAGTATCATTACGATTACGTGTGGAAGAAGACAAAGTTGTTCATAGGGCTTAGGATCTAGAAAATGACGGATTCTTACTATTACAACGACTCAACCGATTATGTATTTATGTTGATTTTGGATGGTTTTTGCCCCAACGAATTTTATAGAAGCTGGCTGAAAAGCTGAGCGTTTGGCAGTCCGCAGCAGCTTTTGGTGGCCAGAAGCCGCCAGAAGCCGAAACAAACAGGCCCTATATCTGGCTAGGACGACGGCGAGCGTGGACAAAATCATCAGAGCCACCAACATTAGATTGCTCCCTCATTTCTAATGGATGATATAAAATGCTTTCGAGTACCTACACCTATGAGCAGCAAGATCGAATAGGCTAAATAAACTCAAGAAAATCTAATGCAAGAGCTCAATAGTAGACACACGGCAGTGTCACAACTCATCCCCAAATAACAGTTCTAATGGTTGTTTGGTTTCCCGCCATATAATCGGCATTCAACCAGCTGGCCCTGTTGTCTATCACAAACTGGCATGGAGCCAATGCTATATAACATGTAGTATGTATAACTAAACTTGACATGGTATAGTATCAATAAAACTATTTCCCTTTACCAGATGATAAAACAAATCAGCAACAAAAAAATAGCATAGTGAAATAGGTAAATAAGAGCATCTCCAATAGTTTTTGTAAAAAAAAACTCTCTAAAAGACGGCGTAGGAAGTTGCTAAATAATAGTAGATAGTAAAAAATTCCATGTTTTCAATAATTCTCTATTTTTAATTGCTAAATTTTTAAAATAATGTCAACTCAGCTTATTTGAAAGGGACTTTTTTAAATGGGCCTAGTTTGTCTTGATCCAGGCAAGCACGTAGATCAAATCACGATCAACTTCACCTGTGTGTAAGGTATTGGCTCATTGATTTTGCTCCTTGATATTCAGGTAGTACTACTCGCTGCATGTGGTAGTTTAATTATCACGAAGTACTAGTTGCTAGTCCACGTGCGTTTCATAAAAGAAATCAGTACCCCATGAATTATTTCAGCCACGATAAATTGTACAGCAGGACAACCACGATCAGATTGCACATACCTAGAATTCAAGAGTTCTATGTGAATTGAAAACACATACAATTCTATCTAAATTTTAGCCATAGATACACATGAAACATAATTGGAAACATTATATGGGAGCAGAACATGCAACTAAAAATCCACAGATTATTCATATATATAAGTGTACTTTATGAAACTAAATAATATAAAAGTAGCATCTGATGGCCACCATTGGAAGTGTGGGGGAGAAATAACGCACGAAATAGAAAAGAAAATAGGCTTCGATTTCATGTGGAATGATCTTTGGGGAGTCTCTTCGGGCTTGCCACATGTAGCAATGAGGAAGAAAAATGTAGCAACTTCATAAATTTAGCAACAACATTTATAATACCACTGAAGATGAGTTTTTTTTCTAATAACTCCTTAAACTAAGATTTAGGAACATGTTTACATAACTACAGGAGATGCTCTAACAAGATTGTTTTCTATGGCAACCAATCTTTATGTGGACGAGTAAATTCTAGCCATGTTTATTTCTGTGTCTTGCCTTTCCTTAATAATTTAACAACACTAGCATATACACGTGCCAACACTATGATTCTAGAGAGATAAGGGGTCGATGGCGCGCGGGAAAAGGTTGATGGCGACGACAGCGACGCGAGTGAGGGGAGGGGAGGCAGGATCAGGAGGGAATGAGAGAGAGGAGGATAATTGATGATCTAAATAATATTATTTATTGGATTTTTATTTAAGTAAGGGTGAGTGAGTTATTCAACGATCTAAACTGTTGGTTTTGATGTTGTGTTAAGTCTAGGTAATTTGATTGATGGATTTAGCGGGGTGATTTGGTTGGGTGTTTTTGCAAAGTTTAAATTGGTTGTACGGTTTGATGTGTATTTTGACGAAGTCATATGTTGGTGTGTACTTTTTTTTGAAAAAAAAATATCTCAATGTCATAGAAGAGAAGGCACAAGGTAGCGTAGAGATTTGCCGGCTGCTGGCCCCTGCCTGCTGTGCGCCGATGCGCCGCGCCTCCCTGCCTCTTCTAAGCAACTGCAAGCAGCAATCTGCTTAACGCACGTCGGCGCCTCGCCGGCGCGACGGCCACAACACCCCGCCGCTAGCCTGGCATTTGGCCCGTGACCGTGAGCCACCCACTCTACGCCTTTGGCACCGCGACATGCCTTGCCGGCACACCCCATCGAGGCGTCGACCACCCCCGTCGCCGATCACCCAAACTTCGCACGGCACCCCGCCCACCTTCGCCGATGGAGCCCCACCTGCCCGCTCACCTCGCGCGCCTCCTCAAGACCCGACCGCTGCACGCCCTCCTGTCCGACGCGTCCACCTACCGCGCCGCACGCCACCTGTTCGACGCGGTGCCCCGCCCGACAGCCGCCCTGTGCTGCGCTTTCGTCTCCGTTCTCTCAAAGCTCTCGCTGCACCAGGAGCTCATCGAGGCCGTCTCCTCGCTACACCGCAGGGGTGGCGCCATTCCGTCGGGCTGCATCCCGCTTGTCCTAAAGTCATGTGCGCTGTCGGCAGCGTCCTGCCAGGGCACCCAGACGCATTGCCATGCCCTTGTGCGTGGGATGCTAGGAGATGTGTTCGTGCAGACTGCTCTGGTCGATTTCTACGCCAAGAATGGCAACATGGACTCAGCTGTGATGGCATTCGAGGAAATGCCGATCAAGGATCCGATACCGATGAACTGCTTGATCACTGGGTATTCCAGATCAGGGGATGTGGAGGAGGCAAGGAGGCTTTTCGACAGTATGCCGAGAAAGACGTCTGCTTCATGGAATTCGATGATTGCCTGCTATGCGCATGGCGGAGAGTTCCAGGAAGCATTGACATTGTTTGATCAGATGTTGCGCGAGGGTGCAAGTCCGAATGCTATCACTATCACGACGGTGTTCTCCATCTGTGCCAAGACCGGTGATCTTGAGACTGGAAGGCGGGCAAAGGTGTGGGTTAGCGAGGAAGACTTGCAGAACGTGATAGTCCACACCGCTCTGATGGAGATGTACGTCAAGTGCCGTGCTATCGACGAGGCACGTCGCGAGTTCGATCGGATGCCACGAAGGGATGTCGTAGCATGGAGCACCATGATTGCTGGTTATTCACACAATGGGAGACCACATGAATCTCTTGAGCTGTTCGAGAGGATGAAGGCGACCAATTGCAAGCCAAATGAGGTTACTCTCGTTGGTGTATTGTCTGCTTGTGCGCAGCTGGGTTCTGATGAACTCGGGGAACAGATCGGGAGCTACATTGAGAGTCAGACACTGCCACTTACCAGCTACCTTGGATCTGCTCTGATTGATATGTACACCAAGTGCGGGCATGTTGCCAGAGCTCGCAATGTCTTCCACCGGATGGAACAGAAGGTGGTTATTGCTTGGAACTCCATGATCAGAGGCCTTGCACTGAACGGCTTTGCAGAAGATGCAATCGCCTTGTACGGGGAAATGGTAGGAGATGGGGTTCAGCCCAACGAGATCACCTTTCTCGCGCTGTTGACAGCGTGTACCCATGCTGGCTTGGTAGACAAAGGCATGGCATTCTTCCAAGAGATGAAGAAGAACAAGCAGCATGCCTCTCCTCAAGTTGAGCACTGCGCTTGCATAGTGGATCTCCTCTGCAAGTCTGGCAGGCTGTGGGAAGCCTACAAGTTCATCTGCGACATGGAAGTCGAGCCAAACGCGGTGATCTGGACCACGCTGCTCAGCGCCTGCAGAGCCCACGCGGACGTCGAGCTTGCCAAGCTCGCCGCGGGCAAGCTTGTGGTACTGGAGCCCAATAGCTCGTCGATCTACGTTCTCCTCTCCAACATCTACGCTGACGCAGGGCTCTGGGGCGATGTGAGGGAGATCAGAGACCTGATGAGGAGCAAGAACTTGCAGAAGCTGTCCGCCTACAGCTGGATCGAGCTAGACGGTGAGGTGCACAGGTTCCTGGTACAGGATACGTATCACCCGAGGTCAGCTGAGATTTACAACGTCGTCGATGGCCTGGGCTTGCAGCTGGAGAGGACTTGTCCTGATCATGAGTTAATTTCAGAGGTTTGCTGATTAAAATTACTGTCATGTCAGTTACAATACTTTCTCGTCAAATGTCATGTAATTTGTGCTCTGTAGGAGTACAGTTGTAGAAACATAAAAGGTGAAATGCCTCGGATGTTCATGTTTTTTTCTTTCCTAGCTATTTTATGTCTCGTGTATGATTTTATATTTTTATTATTCTAGTGCAGTAAGTCTTTGTATAAGTACTCTAGTATTCATCTAAATCCACATGCATTTAAACTCTAATATTCACCTAAATTCTCATACATGTAGATTTGGGTGAATACTAGAGACCCAAACAAGGACTAAGAGCTTTGCTTAGGCGTGTACAATTTAGATACTATGTTGTGGTTCTCTAAACACTAGATACATCTAAAAAAACTCTTTAATATAACTCAATGTATCTAAGTCTTATATCTTATTTACTAAAAACTCTCATGATACAACTAATTTATGTGGGTTGTTAGATTGTATGGCTAAAACCTTATTAGACTTATAGAACGGTGCTTTTACCAAGATATCGTTTTTATGTTTTTTTTTCATTTACTTTATACCCCTTAAAATATTGGACATTTATGTGAGTTGTATATACCCTTAGGCCTTAGCAGTTAGGCTGACCGCAGCGCTTCCCGCGGCAGCTCCCTCTCCCCTACGGTAGAGGCTACAGCGCTTCCCGCGGCAGCTCCCTCTCCCCTACGGTAGAGGCTACAGGAAGACGCTACGTGCCGCATTGCTGCCCCCTAAAGCACCCCCTACGGTGCAGCCGCGCGCTCTCCTCTTCTCTCTCCCCCCGATGCAGCGTGTCCTCCTTTCCTCCCCTACGTACTGTGCTGTGGGCCTACGGTTAATTGTTAGTAGATGAAAAAATGATAAGAGGTGAAAAGTATGTATAGAAAATAAATTTTATGGTCGTAGTGGGGTATAGGGAGACTATTTAGGGGGGACCGCTGCGGGAGATGAAAAAATAGGGGGTCAAATGTTGATGATGTGATGCAAAAAAGTAATTTAGGGGTAGCCGCTGCGTATAGCCTTAGGCCCCTGTTTGTTTCAGCTTTTTGGAGCTTCTGGCCACCAAAAGCTACTGCAGACTACCAAATACTTAGCTTTTCAATTAGCTTCTATAAAATTCGTTTAGATAAAAACCATTCAAAATCAACATAAACAAATAATCGGTTGAGTCGTTGCAATAGTAGTAATCCGTCACTTTCTAGATCCTGAGTCCTATGGACACTTTTATCTTCCTCCGCACGTAATCATAATGATACACAGATTCTCTACACAGCTAGATTTTTTCCACAGTCAGATTCTCAGAAAAGCTGGTCAGAAAAAAACTGAACCAAACATGTCAAGCACGATACGAGCCGGCCAGAACACCGGATTCCGTTCCCCTAAAGTCCTAAACCCGGGTTTAGGTCGAGTTGGAGTCGGAAGCTGACAGGGCCGCTGCGCTGATACAATTGCACTCTATATAATTGAACTATAGTAATTGCAGTTTGTATACCAATAAGGAGGTGAAAAAAAATGGCTGTTTGGTTAGCTCATTTTGGGTTCCGATCCAGCGACTAAACCAAATAAAACTGGCAATGAGTAGCACTGCGGCTGTGGAACCGATTCATTTGCGTTGATATTGCTTTTGAGGTGAGTAACCAAACAACACCGATTGAATGTGTGATATGAAGTTTTGTACATCTGTTCTAAATTATCAGCAGATTTGTCGATGGTTTTCTGGTGCTGTTATTTGATATCAAGTAGTACAAAGCAAAACTCAATCCCTTTTAAAATAGGTAGCAAAAATAAGTTTCTCCATGCATTTAGTTGTTGTTCAAAATATTTTTTAAAACTCATACTCTTGATATTTGGAATAAGGGCCTTAGTGGATAGGGAGGTTGCTCAAAAGATTCTATGGTTTTACTGCGTGTAGGTGGGCCTCCACGCCGTGTTGCTGGTAAGCGCTGGCGTAGTTTGAAACGAACCGCGCAGAGCTTTTCCCAGGTGTAGATTGACCCTGGGCGAGGTTCATGAGCCAAGTCCGGGCAGGCCCAGACAAACCGACATGAAAATAAGTTGCCATCACAACGGTGTTCCCACCTGCTGCTGTGATGGCGGTGACGTATACCTGCAGGAATTCTGACGGATTTGATGTACTGTCGTATTTTTCCGGCAGGTGCGGCCTGAACTTGGGTGGCCACGATGCCACGCGGTGATGATCTGCGAGGGCGGCACACCCCACGCCGGGTAGGGGGACACCCGCCTGGAACCGGGCACCCACTGGGGTTCGCGGTGTTTCTGTAGCGAAATCTTGGTCGAGGTTGCGGCCCTCGATATTTTGTCGGCCCTCACGCGCCCTTTCCAGGGAGACCCGGGCATCTTCCCCGCATGCCTGCGGTTGAGTTCTGCCTGGAGGTCGTCGGTCTGTGCACCCCTTACGGAGGGCGAGCGCACAGACGCCGTCGCCTCGCGTTAGCGCCGGGATGACCGAGGCCTAGACCTGGTCGAAGTGGAATGTGCCATGCCGAGTAGCCAGTCGATGTCGTCACGCCGCTGCTTCATGGCCCCTGGTAAGGCCGTGGAGCTAGGGGGTGGCGTAGCAACTCCCTGGCTGCAGACAACGCCGTAGGCGCTGCCCTTGACGGAGTCCGGGACGCTTGTGCAGGCGTGTGCTGCTGCACGACATGTACAGCAGCAGTCCCAGAGTCAGGGCGGTCGGGTACTCGTGGTGCAGAGGATGCGACTTCTTGCTCCATCGCGAAATCCTCCGAGGTTTCGGTGCGGTGCTCGATGATTCGCACCATCATGCCGAATAAGAACACAGGCAAAAACCTAAAGCCTAGGGCTCCTACCTGGCGCGCCAAATGTCGGAGAGGAAATCCCCGGCCGGGTGGCGGAGTGCACCCGCCCTAAATCCTAAGATGAGGAGGGGCCTAAGCGTTTTGCCTGTTATGCGAGATGGAAGGATGAACATAAGAACACGCAAGGGTTTAGAGTGGTTCGGGCCGCCAGAGCGTAACACCCTACTCCACTGTGTGTTGGATTGTTGTGGAAGCTTGAGAGTCTGAGTGAGCTTGTCTTGTAACGTCGCATGTGTCCCCTTTTATAGCTGAAGGGGGCATACACAAAGGTACTGAGCCCCGACATGTGGGCCCAGGGACAAAATGTATATAGCACTTGGGGCTACTAATGTTTGCTGCTGGGGTATTCTTCTCGTGCCCTAACACCGAAGATCTGCGTATCCTCAGCGTGCCGGGGAGGCTTCTTGTACGAGGGACGATATCCACAGTGTACCGCATAGCACGGGCGCACTGTTTGGTGACAGACCTGATAGGCGTGCCGCCTGCAAGGTTACCCTGACGACGTCTGCCAGCGGAGTGGACAGGACGCATTAAATGCTGAGAGGGCACATCGTCTGAGAGGTCTGCCCCACCGTCAATCAGCACATGGTGCAGCCGCATGTTGGCGATGACAGGGGCGGTGATGAGCGGTAATATACCGGCCCCTGCCATGTTGTTGGGGTAGTCGGATGCCCCGAAGGAGATAGTGGTGCTCCTCCACCGCTGATGTGGAGCAGCCTTCGGGACCCTTGGGGTCGCCGATAGGACCTCACAGCGCAGGGACTTGACGTTCCTGCGGGAGGTGAGCTTCCAGCTCCTGCCGTACATAACGTACAGCTTCTTGCGACGGTCGCTCTCGCCACCGGAGTCGGAGTCTCCGGTGAAGACATCCTTGAGGACCCCTCGGGTGACTGATACCCGAGGTCCCGTTCTCCCGCGGCCACACCACCGTCGTCGACCCTCTCCTTGCCAGGCCGGCGACAGGTTGGGGAGCCATCCTTGGACGTCTTCTCTCACCGCTCGCTGACGCGCTTCTCAAGCTTGATGATCTCGCGGCACTCCGAGGTGCTGTGGCGACTGTTGGGGTGCACAGGGCATGAGTCGCTGCTGCCTCCCTGTGGCCGTGGGCGTTTGTTGTGCTCGTTCCAGCCCCTAGTCGCAGTTGCAATGACCGGAGCAGCAGGTTGCGGCCTCTCGTGGCCGCGGTTCTTCTTCTTCTTTTTTTTTGCCGTCCTAGGTGACGGCACCCGAGCCACCCACCTGGGCAACTCCGGTCTGTGGTGCCGAGTGCCATGCACGTCCCTCGGCAGCTCTGGCACACTTGTCAGCCAGAGCGAAGAGCGTGGTGACAGTTTCCACGTCATGTGTGGCCAACTTCTCCAGCATCTTCTTATCACATACCCCCTGGCGGAAAGCAGTGATGATGGAAGCATCGGAGATACGAGGTATAGTCCCCCGTACCTTAGTGAAGCGGGAGATGAAAGCCTCGAGAGTTTCGTCGGGTTCCTGCCTCACTGCATGGAGGTGAGCCTCCACGCCATGCTGCTAATAAGCGCTGGCGAAGTTCGCTGTGAACCGCGCACAGAGCTCCTCCTAGGAGTAGATCGATCTCGGGGCGAGGTTCATGAGCCAGGTCCGGGCCGGCCTAGACAAGGCTACATGGAAGTATGTTGCCATTACAATAGTTTCTCCACCTGCTACCGTAATGGCGGTGACGTATACCTACAAGAATTCCGATGGGTTTGACGTACCGTCGTACTTTTTCGGCAGGTGTGGTCGGAACTTGGATGGCCAAGTCACCGCGCGGAGATGATTGGCCAGTGCGGCGCAGCCCATGCCGGCCAATGGGACACCCACCTAAATTCGGGCACCCCTTGGAGTTTGCGGTGCGACCGCGGTGAAGTCTAGGTCGAGGTTGTGACCCTCGATGTTCTGCCGGCGCTCACACGCCCTCTCCAGAGAGACTCGGGCATCCTCGCCCGCACGTCTACGGTTGAGTTCTGCCCGTAGGTCATCAGGCCTCTCCAGAGAGACTGGAGCGTCCTCTCCCGCACGCCTGCGGTTGAGCTCAGCCCGTAGATCCTCGGTCGGTGCGGCCTTCACTGAGGGTGAGCGCACTGACACCGACACCTCGTGTTGATGCCGGGATGACCGAGGCCTGGGCCTGGCTGAGCCAGAATGCGCCATGCCGAGCAGACGATCGACATCGTCACGCCACTGCTTCATGGCCCCCGATGAGGCCGTGGAGCTAGGAGGGTGGCGTAGCAACTCCTTGGCTGCTGACAAGTCCCTAAGCGCAGCCCTTGACGCTCTGGATGTCTGTGCAGGAGTGTGGTGCCGCGCAGAGCGCACATCAGCAGCACCAGGCGCAGGGCGGTAGGAGGCCCGTGGTGTGGAAGATACAACCTCGTCCTCCATGAGGAAGTCCTCAGGAGTCAAGCTGCGGTGCTCAACGATCTGGACCATCATGTCGAGCAGAAAAAACAGGCGAAAAACCTAAAGCCAAGCCCCCTACCTGGCGCGCCAAATGTCACAGAGGAAAATTCTCCGGCCGGGTGGCGGAATACACTCGCCCTAAATCCTAAGATGAGGAAGGGCCTAAGCGGTTTGCCTGTTGAGTGGATACGGGAAGAACACAAGAGTACACGAGGGTTTAGAGTGGTTCAGGCCGCTGGAGCGTAAAAACCCTACTCCACTGTTTGTGTTGTATTGAGCGTCTGAGCACTTGAGCTTGAGCCTAGAGAACTTGTGTGTGAGTCTAAGGGTGTTGTGAACCTGCCTTGTAACGTTGTGTGCCTTCCCTTTTATAGCTCAAGGGAGGCACATACAAGGATGCTAAGCCCCGACATGTGGGCCCAGGAACATAATGGAAGGAAAACATTCTAGGAGTAACTAATGCAAGTGACGCCTGAGAAATTCCAAGCGCCCTGATGTCTGCAGCCCGCATAGTATTGATATGCGACGGCTGCTTCCTTGGTACGTGCGAGCAATGATGGGCGTAGTGCACGCGGCAGTATGGGTGTGCCGCCTGCCAGTGGAATGGGCAGGCACGCCGCCTGCGGAATGGACAGGTCATCGCTTGTCAGTGGAATGGACATGTCTCAATAAATGCGAAGGCGGCACACCGCCTGTCAGTGGAATGGACAGGCGGCGTGCCTTATCCTCAATAAATGCAGAGGTCGTGTAACTCGGAGGCCTTACGTCAGGCTCCGCCTGTTGGCTTACGTCACGTGCAGTGGGCCACGTGGCAGCATCGGATCTCCGCCTGGGCGGGGAGCAGAAGTGTATGTGGATAGGTCCGCACCAGACTAGGTCTGGACACGTGTCGGCACCGGACCCCCGCCTGGGTCCTGTTCAAGGCCCGGGTGTATTCTGTCCTGGGACCTTGGGATCCCATTATGGGCGGCCTGGACCCCATACGGGAGGGTCTGGATCCCATTCCAGGGGTCCGGCTTACACACGTGGAGGTCCGGACTGTATATTCAGGGGTCCGACGCTCTCCCGTGGGGGTCCGGATCTACTGTTGGTGCTTTGGAGTATATCACCTTCTCTGGACACGTGGTGGCTTCAGACCCGCCCATGTGGTGGAGTCGGGCGCTGCTGTGGACCCAAAGTAGTCGCTTGAGACTGGGGCGAGTCGTGGTCTGGTCCCACCCACAGCACCTTTACCACGCGCCGAAGAGATAGCTGTGTGGGCACTGCGTCTTTATACAGCAGTAAGGGGTACCCTATTTTCAGGGTACCGACATATACCTAGTTTGGCACCTTAGTTGTGCATTTAAGATCTTTATATGGTGCAAATAATAGATAGAGGGATATAGCCTCGATTAGTCTCATAAATTTAATTCCACATTTGTTTTAGATTTCTACTATGCATAAAGTTTTATAAAAAAATATTCACCTCCCTATAGCCATCTTGGTCCTAGCAACAATGTTTAGTAATATACATGGTGATTAGTGTTGGTACTTTGTGAAGTGCTTAGGCTACTTATACCATGCTTTATGTGCTTGCTCTAGGTTTTGGCATAATGTTTAGTGAGGTTCATATACCTTTATCACTCATTGCTTGTGTGTAGAATTGTTGTACTCAGAGGAGCTTGTAGTCATGCGAGAGCATACCAATCACGTTTGTGGTGTGGCTACCACCCTATACCAAAGGGAATTAGTCCAATGACAGTTTGGCTAGAAGCTCGAAAGCGAAGAGGACGAAGAGCAATCCACGAGATGTCATATCAAAGATCCACTTGCACAAGACAAAGCCTTGGGGTCTATCCACAAAGTTACTTGACTGAGAGCTTGGTCCTTGTGAGGGGATCTAATGAGAACTAAGGGAAAGCTTGAGCTTCTTGATAAATAGGTAAAAAAATATTAGAGTTGTCCATAAAAGTTTACATCTCCATCTCAATTGTTCCACACTTTATTTATTGGTTACATATATTGTGTGCTTTTCTAGTTTAGCTTGCTAGGCTAGTGATAGGATTAGAACCTAGTTGCATAACCCTTTTACGATTGAGATAGCAACACCTCTTATAAAATTGTAGTTATATATTTAGATATATTGCTTTCTTATATGTTTGACTAGGTGGAAATTAGAGGCCTTAGGTTGAGAAATAGATTGCTAAGTTGTCTAGTTGCCTTATTCTTAGGCGTCATAGTTCATTGAGATATATCAGTCACGCTCTCAATCACGAGCAACATAGACCCTCCCATGAATACATCTCTTGATGCAAGATGGTTGATCTTGATGGATGAAGAATCTTGATGTTAAATGTCTATAAAGTTAATTATTGGTTTAGGATCCTTTACTCTTATAGCAATCAAGTTGTGCTAATAAAAATTACCAACTAAAAGTGTTAGAAGTAAGCCATAGTCAGGTTTACCTTGTTATCAGTCATGTATTTGTCAGCACTTGTTGAGTATAAAATGTATCTATCCTTTCTATCTCCACACAAATTAAAGGATGCTCAGAAGATAGGGAATGAGATATCTATCATGAAGACTTTCGAGATGTTAGACGTGTGAGTCTAGTCGTCGACCTTCCTAAGACGTAATGATGTTAACTTTGTCACAAGTTAATGATATTATACACTACACTTATGTATAGCTATATGTTGATGATATTCAATAATCATGCTTCTTTAGTACACTGTGTTTAATTACCATTAAATGCTAGTTTGGGAACTCCATTTTTTCAAGGGATTTCTATTTTTCCAAGGGAAAATTAACTAATTTTCCTTATGAAAATGAACTAATTTTCCCTTGTGAAAATGAAAATCTCTTGGTAAAATAGAGTTTTCAAACTAGCCGTAAAAAGTCGATTAAAAATGATATGGTAAACATGCAACTGCCACCTGGTCTCCTTATCGCGTGAGCCTAGCCTGCAAAACCACATTGTCTCATTGTAGCATGCATGATTTCTTGGACGTGACATTTTTTTGAACTTCGAAACATTGATGTTTCTGATTAGTTGGGGGAGTGTGTTAGTTTTTTTTTGTCATGCTGGAAAGATTAAGAAAAAAAATGTTTAATTGGAGTTGGACTAAATCATCTAATAAAAAACAATAGTTAGCAAGTTAATATCAGATTTTTTAACCATTTCCAACCTAACTATTGCTTGTATGTTTTAGGTTATAGTAACTTTATTTTCTCTGGATATAAATTTTTATTATATGTATCTAAAAATAGTATACATCTAGATACACATACACCCTGGTATTTGAAGAACATGGGCGATGCAGTAACCAATAATAAATAAAGAAGAAGGGCTAAAAAGCAAGTTTGCTAGGTGGTACCGAACGCCTCGCTGGCGCGACAGCCTGCTCCAGATGTACCCAGCCAGAAGTGGAAGCGGAGCGATCATGGCCGTCGAGACAGGGGGCCAGGTTTAGCGGAGGGCCCCACCCATGCGATGCGAAGGTGTGCCGAGGTGCTCTGCTGGGGGCCCCACCTGGCGGAGGAACGGGCATCGGTAGGAACGGAACGGACGAGGGGGAAGAGAGAGAGAGACGTAGAGGTTGGCCGGTTGGAGGGTTGGCACGGGGGTGACGTCAGCGGATCTCGCTTCGGGATCCTCGCGGGCCCCGCCCATGAGCGTGACGGTGACCGGGCGAGAGCCAAGAGGACCGGATCGGAGGGGCTCGTGGCTCCGCCTCCGGGCTCCCCGCCCCGGTCGGGCCTCCGCTTTGCTTGGAAGACCTGCGCGCCGGGGCCGACGCCCATCCACCATCCATCGCATCCAAGAATTGACCGACTCCCAGTGACGCCCTGCGTGCTCGCTTGGCTCTGCCTCTGTGTGTTGGCCTGTTGGGTAGAGAGAGACTGGTGACCGAAGAAGCAAGGAAGGCAGCTGTGCTGTGCTGTGCAGTGAGAGGTCCGTGCAGGCAAAGCCTAGCTGCAGTTGCTTGCTTGCCATCCACACCACACCCACAGCAAAGCCACGAACCAACTCATCGGGCGCGGAGACCACCGCGGGGGGAAAAAGCGAGGGAGGGGGGGAGAGGACTGAGGAGAAATCATGGAGCCGATTTGCTGTGGAGATTCGGGCGCGTGATCCGGTCGGATCTTGCTTTCCCGGGGGGCGATCGAGGCCACGCCGCTGCTGCCGCGGTGCCCTCCCTCTGCCTCTGGGCTCTGGCCTCTGCGTGTGACGTGCCGTGCCATGGCGCTCGCCCTCGCCTATATCCCCCGCCTCCCTCGCCCCGCCGCTGGCCGCCGCATTCAGTAAAAAGCCACCTACCCTACCCTCCTGCGCTGGTACTACTTACTACCTAGCCAGGCCAAGGAGCCCAACGAGGGGGAACGCTGCGGTAGGCGCGCGCTGCTCGTCCCACCCACGCCGCCATGACGGTGCCGGATGCCGAGTCGCGCTTCCATGTCCTCGCGGTGGACGACAGCCTCGTCGACAGGAAACTCATCGAGATGCTGCTCAAGACCTCGTCCTACCAAGGTGAAATTCCGTCCGTGTTTCTGGGTGTTTTTTTTTTCTCTCCCCTTCTTTCCCTGCGGCGAAATTCCGTCTCATCATCATCCGCCTCGCCCTCGTTCTCCAGTGACCACGGTGGATTCCGGGAGCAAGGCGCTGGAGCTGCTGGGGCTGAGGGACGCGTCGTCGCCGTCTCCGTCCTCGCCTGACCACCAGGTAAGGAGGGGGGAAAAAATCCTTCGCCTCCGCTTCCCCCTTCTCTCCATCTCCGCTTCCCCTTCTCGCGCCTGACCAATCCTCTGTTCCTGCTCTTGCTACAGGAGATCGACGTGAATCTCATCATCACTGACTACTGCATGCCAGGCATGACAGGATACGATCTGCTCAAGAGAGTGAAGGTGAGTGTCCTTAAATTAAATTACCCCACCCCACCCCTCTTGGTTTGGGCGCTCATTAATAGCTAGCTGCCCTCCTCCTGGTCCACGGACCACCACGGCGCAGAGTGAGATCTCATCTTTGCTTGCCCAAATTGCCGTTTCTGGGATGATGCAGGGGTCCTCCTCGCTCAAGGACATTCCTGTGGTGATCATGTCGTCTGAGAATGTGCCTGCCCGGATCAGCAGGTGAGCTCCCCACCGCATTCAATTTTAAACCTCATCCTCACCACGTTCTCATTTACTGCGCATCCACTACACTAGTACTCCAGACCTCAGATCCATCTGAACATGGTTGGAGCTCTGCTGTTCTTGCCTGCCTGCCTGCCTGCTTCTTCTGAACCCAAGTGATTAAAACATCGTAGTACACGCATGGTACAGATCATGGCGGTCAAAGGGTTGTTGTTGGGAGGGGGGGGGGGGCTGTCTAGGGAGAGATGCTAGATTGCCCAGTTTTGCATGAAAGGATTCAGAATGGATTGGGAGGTGAATGTGTGAGGGATTATTTAATCTCTCTTCCTTTTTGCCAAAAAGTCGCCTAGGGATTATTTAGTTTGTTAACTCGTAATGTTTTGCGCGCACAAGAAAGACTTCCTTTCTTCAGGCGTTGGGATCGGTTTCTTAATTTGGTTGGAGCACTGAAAGATTTGCTGCTTTTTTGCCTCTGAAAAATTCGTGCCTTGCAGTAAGTAGGGGGCATTAGTGAAAGCCTGTCTAGTTAGTAGGTCTAAAGCTCGCACATAAATAAAGCATCCCTGCATTTCAAAACTCTGCTTTCCAATCTTCGCCATATAAATGTCCCAAGTATCTTAAGGCTTATCTCGATGGAAAAAAAAACACAACAGACAATATCTCGATGAAGTAACGTCTTTATCTAGATTCTACTCATATAACTCATATAATATAACCCATATAAATGTGTCGTATCTTCAGATATTCTAGTGAATAAGATGCAATACTAAGATACATTGAGTTGTATAAATTAGTTTCTTAGGTGTATCTTAAAGAAACACCCTAATATATAGGTTGTATGCCCTAATACAGCTCATCTCTATCGTCTCCCCTTAGACTCTTTTTTTTTACTTTTTCCGAAATGAAAACCAACAGAAAAGAAATTCAGTCTCCCCAATAGTCCAGTCGGGTTTCGATTTAAACAAAGAAAGCTGGCATAGGCCAAACGCCCAAGATTTGGTCTTTTTTCAGATGAGAACAAAAGAGGAGCATGGTAGCGTGATTTGACGGGACAAGGAAGAGAGAGAGAGAGAGAGAGAGAGAGAGAGAGAGAGAGAAAGCCCAGGAATTCCCCAGAACAGCTCCCTTGACGTTGCCGCGTAACGGAACGGAGGGCCTTGGGGGTGGTGGGGGCTATTGAACGCGCCCCGCTGCGTTTTCATGCATAGATCGCCATATCTCGGTGACAGCGACGTAAAGCATAGGAAAAGCTCCTCTCAGTGCCTCGCTGTGTGCTGTGTGGTGGTGGGCCAAGATCTCGCGAAATCTTTCGGACACAAACCCACACCAGATGCATGGATTTGTTGCAAATAGAAAAAAAGAAAATTATATTTATTTATAATCACTTTGTTTATATGTATGCTAAAAACAAGACATCTACTTTTATGCATCGAGTTCTCTGTGGTCACTGTCCGGTGGCCAAGATTTCTGGGCGAGGGGGGGCCTGTGCTGAGTCAAAAAAAGGCGCTGAAATTCGAGTGACCGGATCTTTTCCACTGTGCGAGCAAAGATCTCTGGCACGTCCGCTCTGCTCTGTCCCTGGGCTTGGCGCGATGTGACCGCTCGCGTCTGCCTCAGAAACCAAGGCGGGGGAAAGAAGAGGATTCGATGCTTCCTTGCAAGCGATCCGCAGGTTCCCTTCCGTTTCCGGCTAACGGTTGCAGCTGACGGGCTGTTTCAGGTGCTTGCAAGACGGCGCGGAGGAGTTCTTCCTGAAGCCCGTGAAGCTGGCCGACATGAAGAAGCTCAAGTCGCACCTGCTGAAACGGAAGCAGCCCAAGGAGGCGCAGGCGCAGGCGCAGGCGCAGCAGGGACAGGCGGTGGAGCTGGAGCCTGAGCAGCAGCTGGACCCGCGCACGCAGCCGGCGCACGACGCGGAGGAAACCGCGGCAGAGCCGCCGCCGGCCGCATCCAACGGAACCACCGATGGCGGCAACAAGAGGAAGGCGGCGGCCATGGAGGAGGAGGGGATGCTGGCCGTGATGACGGTGGCGGCGCCGGAGAGCAGCACCAAGCCGAGGCTGTCCACCACCAGCAGCAGCCTGGCGGTGGAAACCTGAGCTGAGAATCGGACGGCGACCGGATCACATACTACTACCTACGTACATTAATCCACCATTGCGGGCAGTCGAGAGGCAACCAACCAAGAACCAACCGACCAAACCCAGGCCACCGCCGAGAAAGAGCTCGTCCTCCTTTTCTTTCGCTGGTTCTTTTGGTTCTCGGAGCTAATTAATGGAATGAAGGTGTGAGCTCCTGGGGATGGAGGGGCGGTTACCGGCTCTAAGTGAAGAACAATTACGACGTACCTTACCTAGCGGCTGCTGCTTCGGCCGGCAAATTTTGTTGTGCTCGTGGTCATGGACACCCTTGTGTTCGTTAGGAGGGGGCCGGAGTGGAACGGTGAAAAGGAAGCTGTAGATAGAAAAGGCAGGCGTCTCATGCTCTTGTTGTCCAGTCTAATTTTTAATTTTACTCGGCTTATTAATCACGGTACTGACTAGCTGCCTCAAAACCTGTAATGGATCAGTTGGCTGCTGATGTCGTTTTCGCTCAGTTCTTTTCCCACCAATATGTACACTCAATATTCAAATAAACTCTTTTCCAATATCTAAGATTTAGAATATCTCTAACAATCTCCTTTATATCCCGCATCTACCTACTACTCTAAAGAACTTTCACCTCTATATTTTGTTTCTCTTTACGAGCGTCCTCTATACGTTAAATATTCATATGAAACATATTTTCATCTAGATTTTTGTACCTACTTATCACATCCTGAAATGTCTTATATATATTTTAGTTTTACTCATTTTGTTACTAAAGTATAAAAACAAACATAGAAGAGAAGAAATAATTTGTATATAGAGAGAATGAAACAACATACTCTATGTTTAGAGAACGTTTTAAAATACACGAGGAGGATAATCTTCTCTAAATACAAGGGGCAATTTAGGAGAAGTACTAGAGATAGTCTTAGTGACTGCTGAAACCTGAAAGCTCTCTTGTGAGTTTTGGTGTTTGGATGACAACTCAATTAAAGGACTAACAAGTGTACTAAGTGTTGAACAGGTGCTTAAGGTAAAGCTAACAAGGTTCAACAAGTGAACAAGTGTGATGGTCCAATGACTAGATGATGATAGATAATGGGCATCACAAGTAAGATGGACATTGCAAAAGTGATACTCGGGTGCGTAGCTCGGAGACAACTGACCAAGCCAAGGACGGAGGCAAGAAGAGCTTCGAGGTACCAAGTGCATGGGAGAAGGTCAAGAAGGCTGAGGAACCCAAAGCCAAGGGTGAAGAAGAAGGCTTGCAAAGTCAAGGGTGATCGAGTTGAGAACAGCTACGGCACATCAAGGATCACTACATAAGGACGTGACTTACAACCAATGAGGCAACAACTACAGTTATGTGGTGTAAGTCATAAGGCTCAAGATCAAGCTCGAGAAATGAACAAGGGAGTTGGAGCTCAGATATGTCAATCTAGATCAAGTCAAGTTGACTTAATGGTTTAGAGTCCAACATCGACCTCAAACATGCCAAATTGGGTAAAATGGTGAAAAAGGTTAAGTATGTAAGGTTTGAGTGTTCAACCATGTTGCATACACCTCTTACTACAAATTTGGTGCTTTGGTTTGCTCTCTAACTCTTTCTGTAGAGAAAGTATCATTCTGAGCTCTGTTGGAGGAGAAACAGAAAAGCTAGGAGAAGAACAAGAAAGATGTAAGTTTCTAGTACTAAATCAATTGGATTATACTCTAAATGTGTTTGTTTAAGTCTCAGGAAAATCCTCCCAAAAGTTGAAGTCAAACGGAGAAAGAACGGAGGAAAAAGCACTTAGTGTGCTGTTGGCTGGTGCACAGGACAGTGAATAGTAGCTGTCCGGTGCACAGGACAGTGAATAGTAACTATGTCCGGTGCACAGGACAGTGAATAGTAACTGTGTCCGGTGCACAGGACAGTGAATAGTCGCAGCGTCCGGTGCACAGGACAGTGAATAGTCGCAGCGCCCGGTGCACAGAACAGTGAATAGTAGCTGTGTCCGGTGCACAGGACAGTGAATAGTGACCTGTTCGGTGCACAGGACAGTGAATAGTAACCTGTCCGGTGCACCAACGGCTAGCTGTTCCAGAGAAGGAAACTGTCAATCAGATCCGTTACTGTTCACTGTCCGGTGCGCCACCGGACAGTCCGGTGCACCCGCAACCAGGGAAGGCTGGGAGCTTCCAAATGAAGCTCTAACGGCTCCTAGGCCATTTGGGGCTATAAAAGGGACCCCTAGGCGCCTCAAACAACAACACAAGTGCAGCCAACAAGTCCATACACCATTTGGATCAATTCTTTCTCTCCCTCTCTTGTGTATCTCTCTAGTTTGTGTAGAGGCGAAGTTATAAGCCTTTAGAGAGAGGGGAAGTGCTGCTGAGAGCTAGAGCAAAATCTTGAGCGCATTGTTACTCTGTCGGAGTGCTGTTGAGAAGATTGTAAGCAGCCACGACATCGTTGTAACTGATATCAACATAGTGGAAGGCTCTATCTGTCGCCCGACAGATCTGAGCAAACGGAGGAAGGAGTTGAAATAGACTCCAAGCCAAGGTGTGGCTAACTCCAACGAGGACTAGGCAAGCATTTCAGGCTTGGCCGAACCTCGGGATAAATCCCTGTGTCTGTGTGCTCTGCTCTATGCTGTGTGCTGTTTCTCTGTCTTATTTGTTGTTTATACTTGCACTTCAATATTTATATGTGCTATAAGCTGTCTTCGAAGTGCAGGGTATTTTAAGACAGGGACTTCAATTCCGCTGCAACCTACTCGAAGGGTCCTTCATTCCACTGCGATCCAGCCTTCGAGTAGAGTAAGAATTTCCAGTTATAAAGTGATAATTTTTATTCGCCTATTCACCCCCCTCTAGGCGACATCTAGATCCTGTTCCCGGGCCAAAGGGAACTTTCAAAACCACACACACACGTCGTTCTTGGCCATACCAGATGATTTTTGTTAAGAATTTAGTTAATTTTATGTTTAATTTAACATAGAAAAAAAATTATAGCAAATTATGTGATAATGTATAAGCGCATATGTGTAACGGCGTGTTTGGCATAGCTCCAGAGCAGAACTCTAAGGAGGAGCTAACAAGAGCCTGCCAAACACCCTAACTCCAGAGTTGCAAACTATACCGAGTACCTCTTTTGATGCTCCGAAAACTCTAAAAAAGCGACTTTATGAGAAAACCATTTAAATCTAGAGCAGAGCTGCTCCATCCAGAGTTTCGGAGTGGAATTGCTTTGTAGTGGAGCAGAGCCATATCAAACACACCATAAATCTATTTTGTTGTCAATAATAGAAAACACACACAGATAGTACTATACTCATTATAGTAAAGAATAGATTGAGTTTCATGAATTTAGAGATACAGATATACCCTATGGAGAGAATAATGCTCAAGATAGCAATCGTTGCCAAGATCATCTCGATTTAGGAATACTGTATCTATTTTTACTCCATAGTGGCTTGAACTAAACTATGCCTGTAGATATATAAATCAGTTTGTCCTTTTCAAACTTCTTCACGTATCTGACAATTGTTATATCGTCAAAGTTGGGTTACACGGTTAGTAGGTCATATTTTAACTCAAACGCTAGAATTAATTGTTCATAAGTAAGTTATATAGTATCACTACTTGATGACAAACACACTGTCACAAAGGCAATATCACTTGCATGAACTTAATTCCAGAATTTTTACAAAGTTGCCTTCATTCATAATATATTCTACTTTTAGTGATTGATAGTGTGACCAAATTTTCCGAGTGTTTGATATGTGTTCGAAGTGCTATGTCTATCTATCTTGCATCCCACATAATCATAGTGTGAATATCTAATCACTCAATCTCATAGCTATGGGGAGCCGTTAGACTAATATTGTGCTGGCCCGACACCTGTAAGACCCTAAATACAAGAGACGACTAAAATGATACAGCCTATAGAAAAGTCTGTCTATTGTATATTTGTATTCTTTTTTCACGTAGCCCCTTAAAAACCTCTCAAAAGATTATATATTACATGTGGTTATACATCCCCTAACCAAGCTGGCACATTGTAACGGCTATGGAGGTTTCGGACGTTTGGAGAACCACGTGAGCCTGACCCATCCCCCTCTGTCGGCATGACGGAGGAGGCAAAAATTCTACAGCATGGACAACAGTAGAGTGGTCCTCCACGTAGGGCTGACAATGGGCTATAATTTTTGCACTATAAGATTTAAGGATCGAAGCGGGTTAGGATCGGGCTTTATTTCTAGTCATTTTTGAACTATAATTTATTTAGGGCCTTAACATTTTGTGAAGAACTATTTGGATCACGATCCATTACCACCTCTACCTCCACGGCGATCGATCCGGTGTCGGTCCCCCTCGAAACAACGTTTCAGACGCTGAGACGCAACGTGACCCCGGGCCACCTTTACTCTTTCACACGAGAAAAGAAAAATCACCTACTACTACTACTACTAGGAGTAGGACTGAACTGTAGCAGTAATAAGAAACTGGTAAGCATCGAGTGATTTACAGATGAAAGAATATAATATAACAAGAGAACATACAGTACTGTAGTTGAATTAAAACGAGAGAGAGAGAAAGAAAAGAACACTGTTTCGTACAGTTCGCCATGCTGGCATGACGCTACGGCAGCGCACCAGAGCAAGTAAACAAACCACCGGTGGTTGGGCCGGCGGGAGGAGGGGGGGCAGCAGGATCACCGCGGATCGGACGGATCCAATAAGCTAGCAATATCTCCGCTGCGATGATGACACGCGCCTGCACCGGCTTGCCACGCGATTCGTTTGCTAGTCATGCATTCGCACGCACGGCCAGCAGTATGCGTGCGTTGCATTGCATCTGGGCATGTGTGCGTGGACTGGTGAGCAAATTGCTGGCCATATGGGGTGGTCCGCTCCCTGTCGCGGCTCCTCTCCTTTCTTTGCTTGTCATGGCAGCCTTTGCCGCCCCCCGGTCGAGTAGACTGGTACTGCGTGGGGCCAGTCGAGCAGCGAGGCTAGGCAACGACCTGCGTCCAGAAATTTGGCGTACTGCCACTGCCACACTTCTCTTTTGGGACGCCAGGGCAGTGACATTTGAATTTATTTTTACCCTGATATATATACTACTAGTGGATTTTACGGTGGTTTTTTGGGCTAATATAAAGTCAACAAGGACCCCTCCTAAAAAAAGACTTAAATCTATGTCTCTAGTTCATCAACAATAGCTTAATATAAGATGGATAAAACTAAGCACTAAGCATTGTTGTTGAACTAAAAACATAGTTAAAAATAAATAAATAGATAGATAAAAATGCTGTCACACGTCTGTAGACTGCATCCTGCATCCACCGCTCCGCGGACCGAGGCCGAGGAAGGCCCGTGATATACGACAGAAAAGGTCATCTTGTCCTACCAGGCCTGTCGGGAACCAGGCCTCAATTGATCCAGCTCAGGCCAGCAAATCCTCCGAAATGCAAGCGGCCCACCTGCTTGGCTGCTTCCGATGGCATAGCGTCTTAGGCTGTCCGCGCAGTGATGACTCTAAAGCATACACTACCGCCGTATGCAGTAAATGAAACGCTGCAGTGGCACACGCTACGAGCGACGGTAAATATAGGATGGGCTTCAGAAACGCTATTTGCAGGGTATACAAGGCTCCAACTGCAAACGTATGGGCACATGCAAAGGGCACAGCTGGTGCAGTACGGGCACATGCAAAGGGCGCAGCTGGCGCAATAGATCTGCACAGCAAACGGAGTAAAGTGAAAGAAAATAATATAATATGTGGTAGTTGATATAGAGTTGATATATAGAGTAAATATGACCGCGGAAGATTGTGATATAGAGTAGATAATATTGCTGAATAGGATAGAATATTCCTTTTGGAGTTCGAATTTAGGGTAGCATGAGCGCGGATACCTTAGACTCTATCTCTCCCCATGTCTCTTCCGACGCGACGGCAGATTTGGGAGGTGTCGCGGCCAGAGAGTGCACAGGCACAACTGACGGTGCTCGCTCCTCTGCTCCGACTCATCGCTCGACGACGAAAACAATCGTTGGATGCTGCGCTGTGTTCCAATCCAATCCGCTCCGCTCCGCTCTGCAACCCAATTCCCATATCCCCGGTGAGGGATTCGCCACACCACACGCCAGGCTGCCCCTCGGTCGCGGAACCCACTTCCTGCTGGCGCACGCCGTCTTCCGTTGGTCCGGTAAGAACCCAGAAGCCCTGCTCCGCTCTGGCCGCCATCGCTCGTCGGGATAGGGAAAGCTAACGCGATCGCGAATTACTGGCCTGTTCGGCACGATCCTCCCTCATAGAATGCGGTCGGCTTGCCTTTGCCTCGTCGTGTTTTCGTCGGGGCTAAGGGTGGATCTCGGGTCGGTTCTCCGGATCATCATCCTCTTGCTACGATCTGGGAAGGAACCGAGGTTAGATTTCCGTTTCCTCCTAGTCGTAGGTGAGGTGCTGCGGCCGCAGGGGGGGTACGGTGGCGGCTGTGGACTGTGGGGCGCTTCGTTTAGGTGCGAGTTGGTTGCGTGGAAGACAGACATTGACGGGGGTGCTCGGAGCAGTGAAGGTGGAAACGAGATTGGGATGAGCGACGTTCAGGAGTCTAGATGAGCTTACTGCTAGTCATCCTTCCCTTCCCCTTCCTAGCTGCATATACAGCCATACAGAGCGACTAGTAGGTGTGCTCCACAGGGAAAATTGTTTTCTTTGGCCAGCTTTTAGCACAGCCGCAGCAACTGCAAATCTGGTATATATACCTAAGACCAATTAACCGGTCTACATAACTCCAAGTTAGAGTATTCTCAAGTGTCATGCTGCATACAGTTGGTTTGTTCTGATGAGATGGCATTTCCATGTTTTTCCCAGGACATGTGTCTTTGACAGATCGTTACAGGAGGAAAGAGGTGCCCCTGTTTGTCCACAATGGCTTTAGCTCATGCCAGCGCCATGTTTCCTCCCTCGAGCCCCTCACATAAAACTTGGGAGGACCCGTCATTCTTCAAGTGGAGAAAGCGTGAGGCGCATGTGCCACTGCGCTCACAGGACACGCTGGAAGGTAGGTTTCTAATCCACTCTTCCAATAGCCAATCTTCACTTTCTTATGTCCAAATTGTTTGATTGGTTTGCTTTCTTTTTTCTTTCATATATCCATAGGGGCTCTGAAGTATTGGCATGAACGGAGGAATGTGAACTATCACAATGCTGACACTGCTGTCTGGAACGATGACGCTGTTCGCGGTGCTCTGGAAAGTGCTGCCTTTTGGTCCAAGGGCTTACCGTACGCCAAATCTCTAAGCGGATACTGGAAATTCCTTCTGTCGCCTTCAGCGGAAAGTATTCCGGAGAGATTCTATGATGCTCATTTTGATGATTCAAACTGGTCGGCTTTGCCAGGCACGGTGCTACAACTCCCTTCTACCTTTTTAACATGCTTTTTATCTGAGAATGTGCTTGTTGTTTAGCATGTCCTCTTGCACATTATTCGAAAATTATTCTCAAGTGAGCCTTACTTGCTTGCAGTTCCCTCAAATTGGCAAATGCATGGGTTTGACCGTCCAATCTACACAAATGTCACATATCCTTTCCCATTGAACCCACCATTTGTGCCGGCTGATAATCCCACAGGTTGTTACAGGACAGTCTTTCACATCCCAAAAGAGTGGAAAGGTATGCTATTTACATAATATTTGGTAATCTTTCTTTTATGTACAGCAACCATGATATGTTGGTGCTAATTGCCACCCAAATTTATGTTCTCTGTCCTGAATCCTTCTGTTGCATTTAAACTAGCATAAGCAACTCAAATTCTAAGAACTTTAGATAACATGACACTATCCTCCTTTCTTTTCTCCCTCACTCCCTCAGTGCTATGATGATTTGAATGACGTTGCCATTACATCGAATATTTGTCTTGTTCGAGAAGATATATGTGATTCATGAGCTTGAAAAGGAATTTGTAAGGAGAGATTGCGTATAATGTGTTGGATGATATTGTATTGAGCCTCTAGAGAGAATATATAGTAGTACATGACTTGGAGGGCAAGAAGCCTATCCTCCACTTGCGTATAAGGTTATCCTAAATGAGGTTGGTTGTGCAGAATCAACAGCTTCAAAGTGTCGCCTTCACATCTCCCATTGCGTATAAGGTTATCCTAAATGAGTTTCGATCATTTATGCGTGTTGTTGGCCTCCATAGGGAGGTTTCTGTCTTGTAACCTAGGTCTTCTTTAGACCTTTCTTTTCTTCTTAAATATATTTAAAACGCAGTTCCTCTGCGCTTCCGAGAGAAAAAAAAGAAGGTTATCCTAGATACAAGGAAGGTTATCCCAAGATTTCAATCAAATCTAAACCAACCATATCAGGAGTTGCCTAATATACTCTAACAGAATCGCTGTCAGTAGGAGACCTTTTGTGAAGTTGTGTTGGTTTCACATTGTCTGTGCGATTCTTGATATGTTTTGACTGAACATGCTTATTGCATAGCTGCCTACCTCCTTGAACAAATTACTACTTGCCGGTTACATATACATGCTTATTTCCTCACAGTGCAGCAGACAACCAAAGCTATACACCAGCAAAAGCTCTCCAGAATCCTCCTCAAGCTAACATTGGCCCTGTTTGGTACAGCTTATTTTCAGCTTCTTCACAAATTTAAGTAGAAGTTCTGTCAAACAGGCAGCTTCTGCAGCAGCTTATCAGTTTAGCTGCTTCTCAGAATACACTAAAAGCAGCCAACAAGCAGAAGCTGCTTTTCATCAGCTTCTCAGATAAGCTGCTTTTTCAACAAGTAGCAGCTGTGCCAAACAGGCAAGGCTTTCGATTCCATTTCTTGGTCTTTTCTTCTTGATGTTCTCCAGCATCTTGGTTTTGGCCCTGTGTGGTGTAGCATAATCTTGAAGCTCCTGCGTTCTACCTCTTCTAGGGTGCTGGTTAATGGAGTGCCTGGGGAACTCATCTCTCACTATCGTGGTCTGTGACAGCCGACAGGGGGGTCCTCTCTCGCCGATGTTGTTCATCCTAGTAATTAGGGATGAAAACGGAAACGGTAATTTTCGGATACCGGAAATCGTTTTCGAAGTTTTACCGAAATTTTGGTCTAAACGGAAACGAAAACGGTTATCGAAAATACGGAAACGGAATCGGTAGAAAAACTCGGAATCGGAAACGGAAACGGTTTGGGTCTCTTCCGTCCGTTTTCGGAAATTACCGTTTTTATTCGGTATTTTACCGTCGGTAATAAATTCGGTATTTTTCAGAAAAAATATTAAATCTGAACTGATCTTTATAAATTCATAAAAAATTCATCTTAGCTTAGAAAAATATGAAACTAATTTTATTATTTTTCTAAAATCAAGATCTATCTAATGGTATATAGTTTAGAATCGTTTGAAACTTTTAAAAATCTTATTTATATTTTCTTACATGTTATTACTCTTGATACATATATTCATAATTTGCACGAGAACTTAAAAAGTACCAAGAGGACACTAATTATATTGACTATACCAAGTAGTAGGAGTACAAATAGAATGTAAGTGCCATATCATTATACACATCTTGATTCTACTTTATTTAAATACATAATAATGATTTTATTGTTTTATGACTTCTTAGTTTATATATTTATTGTGACCTCCTACCTTATATATTATTACTAATTTTATATAAATGCATGACTTGCATGAATTTTTGAAGTTAATTGAGGGTACATGTTACAGTTTTTACCGATCGAATTTTTAGATTCCGATCGTAACCGGTGTGATTTTTGTACCGAACTTTCGTTTCCGAAGTTACCGTTTTCGATCTCGTTTCCGAGGAAAAATATGAAAACGAAAATGGTTTTTGTGTTTACCGATCGTTTCCGACCGTTTTCACCCCTACTAGTAATGGACATCTAGCACTCCCTGTTTTTAAAAGCCAATGATTTGGGTCTGCTGCAGCCCCTTCTAAGACGGGAAAATGGACGAAGAGTTTCTCTTTATGCAGTGCGCTATTTTTGAAGCCTAGCAGGAGTGAAGTTCTGGTGGTTAAAGAAAATTTGAGGATTTTTGGAGATGCTTCAGGTTTGGTCACTAACATTAACAAGTGCAGTTTGTCCCCTATCCATTGTAATTAGCAAGACCTTAATGATGCACAAGACCTCTTCCCCTGCAATGTTGTGGACTTTCCTTGTAGGTATTTGGGATCACCTCTTTCTGTTAAGAAGCTGCCTAGAAGTGTTTTTCTAGACCTCATTGACAAGGTGGCTTATAAGTTACCTGGGTGGAAAGCTGCTCTAATCAGCCCAGCTGGGAGGGCGACTTTGGTTAAATCTGTGCTTACGGCAGTCCCCATCTACCACATCATAGCTCTTCAGTGCACCAAATGGGTTGTCAAGGCTATAGATAAAGTTCAGAGAGGATTTCTTTGGAAAGGCAGAGCTGATATCAAAGGTGGTCATTGTGCTGTAGCCTGTGTAGGTTGGGAGAAGGTTTGTAAACCAATGACCATGGGAGGTCTGGGTCTGCATAACTTGGATGTTCTTGGGTGGGCTCTCAATCTGAGGTGGCTATGGCTTAAAAAAACATTAAACAGATTGATATCCAAATTCATCCGAATGTTGCAGCCCTTTTCTCAGCTTGTATATGCTCCTCTGTTGGTGACGGGTCCTCAACCCTTTTCTGGGCAGATCGCTGGTTTCAGGGGCAATCCATTAAACAGATTGCTCCAAATCTGATTTGTAGCATTCCAAAGAAAGTCCAGTCCAGCAGGTCTGTCCAAGAAGCTTTGATTGACAACAGGTGGGTGAACGATATCAAGGGAAGTCTGCCTGAGCAAGTTTTATTTGAGTACCTCAAGATTTGGGATTTGATTCAGGGGGTCCAGCTTCATCCAGAGACTCCCGACAGACACAGATGGCTACCTACATCCTCTGGGGAATATTCTGCTAAATCTGCTTATAACTGGTTTCTAGCTGGATCTATTCTTTTTGAGCCAGCTTAAAAGACATGGAAGAGTTGGGCCCCTCCGCGATGCAAATTCTTTATATGGCTGGCCTCCCTTAATAGATGTTGGACTGCAGATAGACTAGTTCGCCGGGGCCTTGATCATCTGGAAAGCTGCCCTCTCTGTGATCAACAGGAAGAAACAGTCCAACATATTTTGATTTCCTGTTTTTTGTTAAAGATATTTGGTTTCAAGTCCTAAGCAAGGTGGGGCTGCAGCCTTTATCCCCTGGGACTGCTGACCTTGTGTTTCAGGAGTGGTGGAGGGAGGCTCAAAGCAAGGTACCTAAAATCCAGAAAAAGGTTTCAATTCCACTGTGATTCTGGTTGCTTGGTGGCTGTGGAAGCATAGGAATGCCTGTGTGTTTGATGGTGCCTCCCCAAGCACCAGCTCGGTTTTGCTTCATATTCAGCAAGATGCTCATTTGTGGGGTCTGGCCAGGGCAGTAGGCCTTAGAAGGCTTTGGCCTTAACCCTGGGGTGGGCTGTTTATTGTTGGTAGTTGCTTCCATGGCTCCTATGGACTCTTTCGTGTATGCCTGTGTCTGGCCGTCGTAAAGTGGCTATTTTTTGGTTTTTTCTGTACTTGGCCCTTTTGTCCCTCTATTTCTCCTTCTTAATATAATGACTAGCCAGTTGTCCGTACTTTGCTATGGTTGTTATATATCATATAAATATGTTTTAAGTTATTTATTCAAATATAATTATTGTTTATTTCTAAACACTAATATATGTGTGGTCTGGTGGTTAGTACCAAATTTCTAGAGCAGGGACGTGGGTTCGAGTGCTTGCTTTGCACTATTTTTTGCGCGGTGTGGTAACTGTGCGGGCGGGGTCGGGTACTAGGCAGGCGCAGTAACGGGCCGCGCGGACGCTCGGGGTTGGCGTTGGGCGTAGGGCCCACAGGGCACGGTGCCAAGGTGGGGCGCCTGGGGCGGGAGAACCAGTCGAGGCCCGCCCAGGGTGTCAGCACGGGGGTGAAGCCGTGATAGCAACAGGTGCCCACATTTTAGGTTCTTAATAGATTAATATAGATATAGATGTGCAGTTCTCCTGCGCTTTCGAGAGGAAAAAATTTATTTCTTTTTCCCCCTTTGCTATATTATTCCTTGATGTCTCCTGGGATGCGTCTTATGACATTTTCTGAACTTTTTCCATTCTTTGATATGGATACCAGCTTTGTTTCTTACATTTAAACGATCTAGCTCTTACTGTTATCTCTAACACTCCCCGTCATTCATTATGCACAATTCTGTGCTGATTATGATTTCTGATAGGTCGGAGGATCTTGCTGCACTTTGAAGCTGTTGATTCTGCATTCTTTGCTTGGGTAAATGGAGTACTAGTTGGGTATAGGTATGAAAAAACCGCAAAACGCATTAGTTTTCTTTCATTGTACTCTATTTTAATCTACAATCTACAGCACAAATACTTTATCAAGTTAATTAGGTAAATAATGTTGATGGTAAACTAATCCTTCTCCACCTATTTACTTCCGATGGATGGATCCTGTTCCTGTTTTTTTTTCTCGAACATACAGCTGTGTATCATTATATTAAGAAAGAAAAGGTCCAATAATAGACCAAGTACAAATATAAATACAAATACTGTTCCTGTGATTATTATTATTATTATTATTATTATCACTGTTTCAGTATTTGGCTCAATTTCTGTGTGCTCCCCTTAAAAGGTTTCTGTATATTAAGAAGTGGAATTCACGATAATCTGCAACCACAAATTGTTTGTCGTGTGGTATCCAAAAAGTTTACATGTATAGATCTTTTCAGCATTTTAGTTTCCATTTAATATCTTTCGCTCTCTGTTTGAAAGAAGTGAAGTTCTTCCACTCCCCAACCTTATAAATCATGTTTTACTGCTGTGAATTGTTTTGTTTAGATGTAGAAAATTTTGTTTTCTATAGGAACATAGTTTTAAAAAAATGCACCCCAAAATATGATAGCTTATATATTTTGGTTGTGATTTAGGAGTGTTGGGCTGCTGGGTACCCACTTTTTTATATTTTTGTTTCTTTTTAGGACACTTTGGAGACAATAGTTCTTATAGTGCTCTATTTGTTTCTATTTTAGTAATTATAGATTTGTAATGAACTTTTTGTTTGATTGAGCGTTACTTGATGTATCAATGCAGCCAGGATAGCAGACTTCCTGCTGAGTTTGAAATTACTGATTGCTGCCATCCTTGTGATTCGGACAAGGAAAATGTTCTTGCTGTTCAAGTTATGAGGTGGAGTGATGGCTCTTATCTTGAAGATCAGGATCACTGGAGGTTGTCTGGTATTCACAGGGATGTGCTCCTACTATCAAAGCCACAGGTTACTCCTTGATTCTTACATGGTATTTAATGGATTTCTAGGTAGTATTTTTTTTTGCATATTTTAAAAAACAGAGGAGATTCTTATGAATCATGTCTGCTTTTAATATGTCCTCATTTAAACTTGAATTAGGTGCCCCATGTCATGGGTTTGTCAAGATATGGCATAATAACGCATCAGTTAATTCTACTAGGCAGAAATGCACATGGCATTTGGCTATCTCCATAAACCCAAGATAAATGTGGATCCTTTTTATGCTTATACTCTAAAATAATATGGAGCATCAGCTGTGAACTTTTCCTCTGTTAGACTGTTAGTGTTTCACATACTCTACTAAATGAATGTGAGTCTACTGTTCTGTTCTTTAACCTCTCTAGGAAGAACCCATGGGCTGCATTGTTTTACTGAAAAGGAGATGTGCTAACTTGTTGAGATTACACATGGCATTTACATTTGTATTTGTTTTATCCATTTCCTTTTCTTAAATAAAATATTTTTTGGGTTGACAAAAATTTCGGGTTATGAAGTGCACAAATATTCTTTGCAGATTTTTATCACAGATTACTTCTTCAAAGCAACCTTGGATGAAAATTTCAGTTTAGCTGATATTGAGGTAACTCTGATCCCAATCTTGGCAGGGTTATGCGAATAGGTTAGTGCCTTAGTGGAGATTATTTGATATAACCTTCAAAGTTCAAACATTTCTTACAGTAATAACTGATATATGTTACTCAGAACCACATGTTCAATCAACTAACCAACTACCAAAGGACTTATAAATTGATACATCTAGAACCTTATGCTGTTACCACAACATATAAACATTACATGCTTATCCAGTTTCCGTGCTTGCTTTGATTGCTTTAGCTTTTTATGCCCCATCTTTTCAACGCCGAACAACAAGCAACACATTTTCTAGGGAAATTCAATTTCCATTTCCTGTTATTTTTATCATATGGCAAAATATAAGTACTGTAGTTGCTAATTTGGCACAAGTCAAGGAATTATTTAATCTGAATATTGTTATGTAATTTAGTTCACTTCTAATGTTATTTAGTATGCTAGGTTGAGGTGGAGATTGACTCACACAAGCAAGACCGGGAGCACGTCCCAACTTTGTCTATTGAAGCAACACTCATTGATAACTCTGGACTATCTAACAGTATAGATGCTGATCTTTCATCCGCTAATGCAGTCAATTTGAAACCGAAGCCAAAACGAACTCGAAGCCCTTGTCTTGGTTTTCATGGTTATGTACTTGGTGGAAAAATAGAAAATCCAAAACTTTGGTCTAGTGAGCATGTAAGAGATATAATGCAAGGGAAATTCTATTACCAAACATTACTATTACAGTTCAACTGTATAAAAGCTGTCTTTTGACTATTCTCCTTCTTGTAACAGCCTAACTTATACACGCTTGTTGTTCTCCTTAAAGATGCCAATGGGAAGCTTATTGACTGTGAATCATGCCAAGTGGGCATTCGTAATGTGGTCATGGCACACAAGCAAATGCTCGTCAATGGATGTCCTGTTGTGCTAAGAGGTGTCAACAGACATGAGCACCATCCACGCCTTGGAAAGACAAATTTAGAAGCATGCATGATCAAGGTCAAGATCTTCCTGTCAGATTGGAGAACATTTTAAGTTTTTAACATAATCATCTCTTTGGTCTGATTTAATCATATGCCCAGGTTCAGATTCTTACGATATATCTATTTGTGACAGGACCTGATTTTGATGAGGCAAAACAATATCAATGCTGTTAGAAATAGCCATTACCCACAGCACCCAAGGTGGTATGAGTTATGTGACATTTTTGGTCTTTATGTCATAGATGAAGCCAACATTGAGACACATGGTTTTGATGAATCTAACACTTTCAAACATCCTACACTTGAACCTATTTGGGCAAATGCAATGCTTGATCGTGTTGTTAGCATGGTGGAGAGAGATAAGAATCATGCATGCATTATTGTTTGGTCTCTAGGAAATGAATCTTCATATGGACCTAATCATGCTTCCATGTCTGGTAAAATATTCTTATCTGTCAGTTTAATTTCTGTACTTCTCATCTAATGGTAACATTCTTCTAGGTTGGATTCGTGAAAGGGATCCAACAAGACTCCTCCATTATGAGGGAGGTGGTTCCAGAACATCATCCACAGATATTGTGTGCCCCATGTATATGCGTGTCTGGGATGTTGTTAAGATAGCAAAAGATCCATCTGAAACAAGGCCTCTAATTCTTTGCGAGTATGCTAAGCATGACCTCACATATTAATAACCCTTTATCCGTATTCATATGATTTGATGAAAGAACTTTTTCCTTTTCCTTTCAAGATATTCACATGCTATGGGAAACAGTAATGGGAATATTGATGCGTATTGGATGGCCATAGACAACACTTTTGGACTCCAAGGAGGTTTTATATGGGACTGGGCTGATCAGGTATCACCTATTTACTTCCATCCGCTCTTGACCTTTGTGAGATTCTAGTTTCTATAAGCCTCTAGGACTTTATTATGTGTCTCACTGGTTGGGTCAATGTATGACTTATGAGTTATGACCTGCTTCTTTGATGAGTGGATAAAGTAGAACAAGATTATAACAAGCCAATTTTCTTTTCTTTAACTTCCATAATTGCCTAAAAACCTTGTCAAGCTAATCTAGTACTCCCTCCATCTCAAATATAAGTCATTTCAACTTTCTTGGAGAGTCAAAACATCTCAAATTTGACCAAAGTTATAGAGAGAATTGCAAAGAATAATGACATCAAATCAGTAATACTGTGAAAATATAATTAATGAAGAATCTAACTATACTTATTTGGTATCATAAATGTTATTATTTTATTGTATAAATTTGGTCAAATCTGAGATGCTTTGACTCTCCCAGAAAGTATATTTTGTGATGGAGTACATTGCTACAATTTACAAGCGAAATGCTTTAACTTACAAGTGAAATGCTATAAAATATATCATTGATGAATTTTATTTATTTTCTTATACTATAACCATCATTTGTTTCTCACCACGATACTTTCCCTTCCTTTGTTTCAAGGGTTTACTGAAGGAGGACTCAGATGGGTCTAAATTTTGGGCATATGGCGGCGACTTTGGAGATACTCCAAATGACTCCAATTTTTGCCTCAATGGCATTGTGTGGCCTGATCGGACGATTCACCCAGCTGTTCATGGTAACCCCGAAATACTAGGGGGAAATGTTTGTCTTGTTTATGAATGTGTTAAACTAATATCTTTGTCTCTAAAGTCATTGGATGCCAAACTTGGTTGACCAAATTGATTCTGGTTGCAGAAGTAAAATACCTTCACCAGCCTATCAAAATATCATCAGCAGATAATATGCTTAAGGTAACCTCTGGTCGATGTTTGCTAGTCATCGAGTTATTTTCTTATGTGCTTTGTGCTTCTAATAGCTCCATTATGATCACACAGATTGAAAATGGACACTTTTTTGAGACAACAGAAGCTTTGGACTTCAGTTGGGTTCTTCATGGAGATGGTTGCGTCTTGGGCTCTGGTCCATTGAATATTCCAACTTTGGCACCACAAACTAATCAGCTCATCAACATGGAATCATCACCTTGGTTTGCCCTTTGGAGTGCTTGTGCAGCAAAAGAAGTATTTTTGTCTGTGAATGTGAAACAAAGGCATGAAACACGATGGGCTAAAGCCGGCCATCTCTTGGCTTCAGCACAACTGTGTTTGCCTCAGAAAAATGGCTTTGTCCCCAGCGTATGTTTTCTCAGCCTGATCTTGTTTACTACTATACTCCTGTTTCGTCCTCATCGTCTAACAGCTTAATACTATTTTACTCCTGTTTCGTCCTCATTGTCTCACAGCTTAGTGTTACTTTACTCCTGTTTCTTCCTCGTTGTCTTACAGCTTAATATCATCTTCAGGTGATAGCATTGTCCAGTAGCCCTTTGGTCTGTGAACGCATTGGTGATAATGTAACCATCTGCAAGAATAATGCCTGGAAAATTAAAGTAAACAGTCAGTTGGGAACAATCGACAGCTGGAAGGTATGTAGAATGTTCATGGGGAGTTAAGAAACATGGTGTCCATACTTGTATGGTAGTCAATTAATAACAATTATTAATACATGCCAACATTACTAACCTAGGAAAAGTGTAAATCGAGTGGACTGATAAATCTGTCATAGAATGCCCTGTACTCATAGGTATATCTCCATCGCGTCTTGGGTGCAAGCGCGATCAGCATTATGTTGGTTTTAAAGGTCCCAATAGTAATTGGCTTTACATAGAGAAAGGAACCAAAGCCTTAAAACTCATTGCAAACAACAGGTCAACGACGTTGAGCTTATGAGCAAGGGGATACTCCCATGCTTTTGGCGCGCACCAACTGACAACGACAAAGGAGGTTTCTTCACCAAGCCATATGCCTCACGATGGAGAGAAGCCTTCCTCGACAATGTCTCGTTCCACAGCAGCCAGTTCTCTGTCAAGGAGTTGTCGGACAACACCGTGGAGTTCTCCACCCTCTACCACGGTGTTCCCGGGCACCTACCCAAGCCTGACGACGAAGCCTCCGAGTCCATTCTCTTCCGGGTGAAGATGGTCTGCCGGATCCACGGATCAGGCGACGTGGTTCTCGACTACGAGGTAAACCCCAGGAGCGACCTCCCTCCCCTTCCCCGGGTGGGCGTCGTGTTCAGCGCCGGGAGGTCCCTGAGCCACGTCACGTGGTACGGGCGCGGGCCCTTCGAGTGCTACCCGGACCGCAAGGCCGCGGCGCACGTCGGCGTGTACGAGAGCAGCGTGGAGGAGCTGCACGTGCCGTACATTGCCCCCGTGGAGTGCGGCGGGCGGGCGGACGTCAGGTGGGTGGCACTCCGCGACGCCGGCGGGCTCGGCCTGTACGCGTCGGCGCACGGCGGCTCCTCGCCGATGCAGATGAGCGCGAGCTACTACGGCGCCGCGGAGCTGGACAGGGCAACGCACGTCCACAGGCTGGTGAAGGGGGACGACATCGAGGTGGGGTCGTGGGGAAGCTTTTTGTTTTTGCTTTTGAGCTCCTGGCTGGCATCGGCCGAGCTGCTGCGAAGTGGTCGGGGAGGAGTGATGGCTCTCGGCTTCGTGTTTGTTTCGCAGGTGCATCTTGACCACAGGCACATGGGGCTGGGCGGCGACGACAGCTGGTCGCCGTGCGTGCACGAGCAGTACCTGCTGCCGCCGACGCGGTACGCCTTCTCCCTGCGGCTCTGCCCCCTGCTGCCGTCGTCGTCGTGCCATGACATCTACAGGTCTCAGCTCCCCAGCTGATGGTGCCGTGTGCCGGAGACCCGTCGACGTCGAGCCTTGGGAAACAGCAATGAACCAGAAGGCGCATTCGGTCCTGCAATGGCCTGGCCAGTGAATGAAAGTATATAATATTGTAATAAAGCAGAGACGTATTAGCTCCTGCAACGGCCTCGCGATCGCCTGGATATGTCTATGCTGAGGGGGTGTTTAGTTAACTAAAAACCTAACTACATACGGCGCCAACTTACTAAAACTTAATAAATAACTATTACTAACTAGTAAATAGTAACTGAATTACTAACTTAATAAATACCTCCTCCGTTTATAAATATAAATTATAAATATATGATATCGTTGACTTTTTTTAAAAAACTTAGACCACTCGTCTTATTCAAAAAAATAACGAGTTACCATTTATTTTTTATGGTTTGTTTGATCACTTAAGATAGTTTGTGCTTGACTTAAAATTTTACTTTTTAAAAAAATATTTTAAATAAGATGAGTGGTCAAAATTTTTCGAAAAAAGTCATCAGTGTCATATATTTGTGAACTAACAATGTCATATATTTGTAAACGGAGGTAGTAGTAAGTACCTAAGTAGCTAACTACTACTAACTAGCTACCAACAAAATTAATAGCTATATTGTATATAGCTCGTGTTGACACTACGATCAGCGACATGAGGGGAGGGATTGATGGCGTCATCAGCGACATGAGGGGAGGCGTTGGTGGTGGCGTTGGTGGTGCGAGTGAAGGGGTGGGGGTGGGGGAGGAGGTTATGGGATAGGGTCTCGGAGAGGGAGAGGAGGGATGATCTAAGTAATATTTTTCATTAAATTTGAGTAAGGGAGGGGGTATCCAACGATCTGAACCTGATTTTGATGGTTTGCTAAGTCTATTTGTAATTTGTTTAGTGGATTTAGTGAAGTTTATGGGTGTAGGGGTGATTTGGTTGCTGTGCCTTGTAAAGTCTAAACTGGTGGATTATATAGCATTATAGATAAATAACTACTACTAGTCTACTAGTTAATAACTACATTAGTACAATGTCCGTGTGTTAGAATGACATATAAATATTCGATAAAATATTAACACATAACAATCATCTACCTGGGGATATCACAAATTCTTTATTAGCAACCACCAATGGGAAAGGTAATGGTGGGGTGCGGCGACAGCGTTTGGCGAGTCGGAGGCCAGCAACATAGCCTTGATGTTGCCTATGGCTCTGTAGAAAATTTGGGTGAGGGAAGCGGTGATGGAGAAATAGATATGAAGTTCGAGGGTTAATATATAACGACGAGAAGCAGAGGCGGGCTTAGGGGTTATCATGGGTATTCAATTGAATACCTATGTTTTTACTGATCTATAGTAATTTGTCATTAATGTATTATATAAAATAGTATTAGAACATTAATTTATTTAATCTTTTGAATTTTAAATACACAATCTCAAATATCTAAGCCCGCTTCTGACGAGGAGTAAGCGTTCGTGGTTGTTGCAAAAGATTTGACTTATCTAATTTGTTATGTGAAATGTGGAGAAAATAGATACATGCTTCCGCGTGACACAGATGACGCAGGAGTAGCGTTAACAAAACCAACTTGGGATTCAGCTGACATTTTTCGAGTTTTTCATTCAAAATTTGAATTTAAAAAATACATGAAAAAAATCGAAAAACTATATAAAAACTAGAGGTTCCTAGAAACTCAGTAATATATTTTTTGTTTAAGGGCTAGTTTGTGAACCCAATTTTTCCAAGGGACTTCCAATTTACCAAGGAAAATTAGTTCATTTTTTTTTGAGAAAACTGAAATTCCTTGGAAAAACAGTGTTTTCAAACTAGCCCTAAAAATCATCTTTTAGTGTCAAATAAAATTTTGTTTGTTGCGGACTCGTTAACCAAAACCCAAACCCGTTTACTCGAATGCATATTTTGCCTGCTTTCCTTCTATGAATCTTAACAAGCTAGATGTTAAAAACAAAAATATAAATTTGTATTGTATATTCTATATCCTACTTATTCGCAATCAAAGAAAAAACTGATTACCGAATAAATACCATTTCCAACCGTTTTCATCCCTACGTACAAGGGATCACTTTCTCTCGAATTCTGGTATGTCACAAAGACAAAGGCATATTTTGTTATTATATTTTTTTAAATAATGGAAACCGGATTCTAGCTTTATCCTCCATAAGTAGGGTATAACGTTACATGCAAACTGACATCAAAAGACTAAGACCCTGTTTTAATCTCAGTGATAAACTTTAGCTTCCTGCTAAACTTTAGCCATATAAATTGAAGTGCTAAAATTTAGCTCCTTAGGGTGTTTGGACTACTCTAATAAAGTTTAGCATATTGAAATAAAAAGATATTCATGCCCCTAATATGGAGAGAGAGAATGGGGTTAGAGGGTATGGTTAGAAAATGGGGTTCTCTGGCCCAAGTTTAGCTCCTTTTAGCACCCCTTGAGCAGCTTATGAGATAATAAATGCTAATTTTTATTACACCACCATTAGCTCTTCTGTTTAGATCACCAAATAGCTAAAAGTAGCTAAAAAAAGCCGCTAAAGTTTATCTCTTGAGATTGAAACATGGCCTAACACTTCCAACATATAGTGCAATCTTACATCATAAATATTAACATAAACACGACACCTAACAGACAGATTATAAACCTCAAAACATAATCCTGTTCGTAAAACTCCAACCAAAATAAGAAAAAATTTGCATAGATGTGGCTTTGATCCGTCGACATGTCTCCTTGATTATCTCATGTTATTCAACCCTCTGTAAATGTCCCTAAAACCTAAGCCAATAGGTCGCCCAAAACAGAACCTGCAAATAATTAACCATCAGAGTTTTGTTAAACACTAAGTCATTTTGACTTATCCAGATAGCCTAACATAAAGCTGCTTTCTTAGCGCTTTTGAATGAGAAGCTTCGGAGTGTCATGGACCTTCGGTCCATGGGGATAGCTGTCTTCTCCGGCGAGGTTATACCCCTCTGCCGCAGGCTTAGTTCTAGGGTAGCAGCTCTAGGCGCTTGAGAGGGTCATTGCAAGAGAGAGAGATTAGTTTGATAATGATTTTGCTTAATTTATTCTCTGCTGCCATGCGGCTTATAAATAGCCCTATGGCTAACCAACTTCTCCTACAAACTCTCAACTAACTTCTACTTTCTTGGACTTATCTGATGCTAACCAACTCTCCATAATTCTCTCATTTCAATCTTATTCTCTAACCTTATCCTAGCTGATCTCAATCTTATTCTCTAGCCTTATCCCAGCCTGGATGTTGCCTCTCGCTCCCTATTATGCCCATGACATCTCCCCCTCCCTTGAGGACCAGCTCGTCCTCGAGCTGCCATAGACTTACCTGACACGACTTAAGGTTAAGCCTTTTACATCTCGGCTTACCTTTATTATTTAAGACGAAAATACAAAATAATTGTGGAACTAAAATATAAATTTGAACTGCAGCTATGTCCTCCTGGATCCCAAGGAAAGAGCTGAACTGCGGACTTCACGTTGGATGAAAGGTGAAGGAGGAACCAGCCCTTGGGTCTGTCCAGCACCAAGGCAGTTGCCCGAATGAGGGAGACGACCCTGTTTGGCCGTGCAGGGGGGCTGCATACCTAGATCTCGACTTCTGCAGGGGGTTCAAAAAGTATAGACGAGATCTGGTGGTTGGACGCGCAGGCTGCGAGTTGGTGCAGCGATGAGTTGATCAGCAAGTGCAGCTTCCGCACCGCCCGCCTAATAAGGAAGCCGCGCACTGCGGCTTGCAGGCGCACCACGGCCTGCTCATGTGATGACGGCCATGGGGTGGCCCTGGAGGCCACAACAAGGTGCTTCTCCCCACGAAGGGACTCTACCTGGCGGCGTGCCAGGAACCCTCGCGCTGCCGCCTGAAGCCGCACCGCTGCTTGGAGTTCCTTCTCTGTCTTCTCCTTGTAGCGGTGGAACATCACAACGAATTGATCCCACTTCTCTTCGAGCCGAGTGAATGCATCTGGAGTTGGAGAGGACGGGTGGGAGGGCGTTGTGGCGGCTGGTGGTGGTGAGGGATGGGTGGCTGGTGGAGGTGAGGATAACCTGGAGCTGATACCAGGTGTCATGGACCTTCGGTCCATGGGGATAGCTGTCTTCTCCAGCGAGGTTATACCCCTCTGCCGCAGGCTTGGTTCTAGGGTAGCAGCCCTAGGCGCTTGAGAGGGTCATTGCAAGAGAGAGAGAGATTGGTTTGATAATGATCTTGCTTAATTTGTTCCCTGCTGCCATGTGGCTTATAAATAGCCCTATGGCTAACCAACTTCTCCTACAAACTCTCAACTAACTCCTACTTTCTTGGACTTATCTGATGCTAACCAACTCTCCACAATTCTCTCATTTCAACCTTATTCTCTAACCTTATCCCAGCTCATCTCAATCTTATTCTCTAGCCTTATCCCAGCCTGGATGTTGCCTCTCGCTCCCTATTATACCCATGACACGGAGGCACAGGAAATTTTAGCAACAAGTAGGTAAGGTTAGTAAATGTGATCTGCCCTCACCCCCTCGACTGCTTTTATACTAAAAACGTGCACGAACTGACACAGGCCATTGGAAATATTCTCGCACAGCGTTCCCTGCTCCCCCCGATGATTCAACTTCTGGGTCACATGTTTCCATTACAAATGAACCAATCTTCTTTATAATGAGCTTCGGAAAGGTGTTTTTGGATCTTCGGTATAAGACCTCCAAGCTATAATGTCGGCGATCTAAGCTCGTTATGAAGAAACGAACTCATCCCATAAGGGGCTACTGTTAGGGGCCTTTTATGCCGAAGATCAATTATTATCGAAGATCACTTATCTAGCCTATTGCTTCGGCATTAACAAGTGTATTTTAGAAATATTCCCACTAATGGACGAAGTTAAGCTTCGACTAAAGTAGTATACAAAGCCCCTGTTTGTTTCGGCTTTTCGCAGCTTATGACCACCAAAAGCTGTTGCAGACTGCCAAACACTCAGCTTTTCAGCCAGCTTCTATAAAATTCGTTTGGGTAAAAACCATTTAAAATCAACATAAACATATAATCGGTTGAGTCGTCGCAATAGTAGTAATCCGTCACTTTATAGATCCTGAGCCCCATGGACAACTTTAACTTCCTCCGCACGTAATCCTAATGATACTCAGATTCTTTACAAAGCCAGATTCTCCCCACAGCTAGATTCTCGGAAAAGCTGGTCAGAAAAAAGCTGAAACAAATAGGCCCAAAGGCACTTCGTCTATGCGTAAGCAACATAGATTACGACCGAAAGGAGCAGCTTCAGGCATAAGACAAAGGGAAGGCTACCGGGCGTCGAAGGTTGAAACCTGCAGAGCTGAGAACAGAGAAAATACATTACTGTCCTAATGTCATTTGTAAACGACTTATGTAAAAATTAATATATGTTATCATAAATATATACTAAGGCGGTCAACTCCCTATAAATAGATGAACAATGCCCTATATAAAGTACCTTTTACAAAGGCCATAACTTTGTAGTGCTTAGCTTTCGAAGAACCTTCGTGCATCCCATTGTTCACTGAAGATATGCTTTTAAATTTTGTCTAATGTAATAAGAGACATGCTGAAAATGCTAAGACAATAGAAATAAGTTCTTGTATTTTATTTCATCTGTCTCGTTCCATTACTTTTCACCTCTATTTTGATTATCTAGTTGTTCAGTAATTTTATTGTAACTACTCAATAATTCTATAACATTTGATTAGTAATTTCTCAATCATCCAGTAATTTCATTTTCACACTAAGAATAGTTACTTAGTAATCACTCAGTAGTTTTATGTAGTTCTTTTCTTAATCACTTCATAATTTTCTAGTTACTCTGTAATTTTACGGTAATCACTCAGTATTATTAAATCATTTGATCAGTAATTTTTCTATGATCAAGTAGTTTGGTTTACACATTGAGAAAAGAACAACAATTATGTAGTAATTATCTAGGGGCTCAGTAATTTTACAGTAGTCACTTAGTAATTTATAGCATTTGATCAGTAATTTCTCAAAACGACAGTAATTTTGTAGTAATCACTCAATAATTTTACAACATTTGATCATTCAATCACCCAGTAATTTCATTTACACACTAAGAAAATAACAAAACTTATGTAATGATTTTCTAGTTACTCAAACAATTTTACAACATTTGATCTGTAAGTTCTCAATCACCTAGTAATTTCATTTCCACACAAAGAAAGGAATGACATTTTGTAGTAACTGTGTAGCTACTTTGTAATTCTACAGTAGTCACGCGATAACTTCATTTCCACATAGGAAAAAGTTACACAGTAAGTTTACAACGTTTGATCAGTAATTTCTCAATCACTTAGCAATTTTCATTTACAAACTGAGAAAAGAATGACAGTTATTCAGTAACTTTATAGTTACTCGTTAATTTTACAGTAATCACATAGTAATTTTACAACATTTGATTAGTAATTTCTCAATCACCCAGTAATTTTCATTTACACACTGAGAAAAGAACGTCATTTATATGTAGTAAATGTCTAGTTACTCAATAATTTTACTGTAATCACTCAAGATTTTATCAGTAATTTCTCAATCACCCAGTAATTTTTTTCATATTGTGAAATGAACGATAGTTATGTACTTAGTAATTTTATTGTAACCACTCAGTAACTTTACAACATTTGATAAGTAATTTCTCAAGTACCCAATAATTTCACTTACACAGAGAAAAAAAGACAGTTATGTAGCAATAGTCTAGGGACTCAGAAATTTTATAGTAATTGCTTAGTAATTTCACAACATTTGACTAGTAATTTCATTTGCACACAAAGAAAAAGAAATAACAATTATAAGTTAATTTTCACAGGATCTGCCGGCCGAACGCGGTGATTTCGCCTCGGAAATGACAAGCGGCTTGGGAAATGCAAGTGGCAGTTCTGCCATTCCCATTCCGCCCTCCCTGCAAAGCTCATTCCTATTCCCGGCTGCCATTCCGTGTTCTGTCTTCCCCTCCCCGCAAAGCTCATTCCCGTTCCCATTCTCGGCTGCCATTCCGTGTTCTGTCATTCCCATTCCGCCCTCCCCGCAGTGTCTTTCTCATTCCCACTCTCACAAAGCTCATTCTCATTCCCACGTGTATTCCACGCCTAGCTAAAATTAAATTAAAAAAACACAAATATGGCTCCAATGAGATTCAAACCCGCGACCCCTCAAGCAAATATGCTCATAGCTACCACTACACCACATGTGTGTTTATGTAAATATTTGTTACAGTAAAAATATCTACTACATCTCTCCCAAATCCCACCTGCTACCCTTGCACAATGTGTAGTAGTAGATAATTATCAACGAGATTACTGAATTATATTTTTGGACGAAGGCATTAGTATTTAAAGAAGAGCCTTGCATGCAATTTCTTTTGTTTTTATAATATTTTCAACTTAAATTCCTTTTTTATATGCGTGACATTTATTCTCCATAATATTTTTTCATGGATCTGATTTGTAAGTCATTTTCATAAACCAACGCCAAAAATGAATCCATGTTTCTTACATGGAAACCCTGAACAAACACCACTGGCAGGAGGCGCTCGCGTTGGCGTTGCTCATCGACGACGAGAAGAAACTTGCACTACACCAAAATAGTAAACTTCCTAGAGCCTGAACCCTAGGAAGTTAGCCCTAAACTCTAGGAAGTTAGCTAAACTCTCGGAAGTTAAGCCATCCCGTCGGAAGTTTGGCTCTCGGAAATTTTTTGTCAGAAGTTAGCTTAACTTCCTAGAGCCCTCTAGGAAGTTAGCTAACTTCCTACAGCCAAAGAAGCCTCTCGGAAGTTAGTAGGTTCTCAGAAGGTAGTAGCTTCACGCCGTCAGCGTCGTCAGCTGATTAACTTTCTACGACTAACTTCCTACGGCTGACTGTAGCCCCTAGGAAGTTAGCTTCCTACGACTGACTATAGCCCCTAGGAATTTAGCTAGCTAACTTCCTACGGCCCAATAAGCCTCTAGGAAATTAATTTGACCAACATTACAAATGTTGTTTATTTTTATTTTACACCACATTCCACATCATAACAAATATATAGCACAACATATTTTTCACATAAAACATCTCACACACAATCACATAACAATATTTAAATCTATAGTCTCATCAATTACATTACAAAAGTCTCATCCATAGTCATAATAAGACACATCTCATTCAGTACTAATAAGAGACAATATCTCATATATAGTCATAATAAAAGTCTCAAGTATGAGAACACAATAACATATAGTAGGACACTTGTGTGGATGCTTGCATGAAATAGCTGACGATCCTATGGACGTCGGACACTGTGTGCACTCCTTCATGCATGTAGCTACAATCGATTGGGAATTCATTAGCCCTCTTAAGAACGGTGGACATTTTACGACAACCCTCGTGCGCGCTCGATCCACTTAGTATTCAACACTTTATGGATTTTTTCCCGTTCCAGTTCAGTAATCTGAACACACACAAAAAAACAGAAAAAGGGTATATTTAGCCATGGAATGAAACCCTTATTATTACTCAAAAGGAAGATTAGCACATCTTTATTATGAGGGATAGTCTAATAGAATTTGACTGTAAATTAGGGATGGTAGATATATATCAAAATTCAAAAGTTATCATTATCCTAAGATTAATGCTAGACAAAGCACAGATACAAAGATATGACTCAAGGGATGTTGGCAACCATTTGAACAGTATAAACATAGTATGCAACAGAAGTCACTTGATTGAATTGTAACAAGTATAAAAAGTATCAGGAGAATTAGGAAGATAAGCGCCAAAGTGATGTACCAAAGAATGAGTAGTTGCTCTTGGAGAAAGGCCAACATCCTGGATTATGATTATAGCTTCGCCTAAACCTTTAGTCGCAAGAATTAATTGAGAACATAAGGCTTTTCCTGGATGTGTAACTATTTGCACCACATGTGTGTCATTAGTAGAAGCATCTAGGGAGCATGTTCCACCACTTACAATCAGATTTTCCTGTGGCTCAAATGTATAAGAGCATAAATAGTAAAGGGGGCTTAAATTACTTCAGACCATGAATAGGATATACAAGAAGTGAGCAAAAGTTCACCTGTGCTTCAGGATGGAAAACTAACAAGACATATTCAGGGGTGACTCATAAGGAAGAAACAATATGTATAAACATAAGTTGAGTGAGACAAGAATTTCAACGAAATTGATAAAAAGTATTCAAGCGAAGAGAAGATGAATTAGCGAAAAATCTTCCATTTACATGTATACTCGCAGCAGCTAGACGTATATTTCTTCTGTTGGAGATTACAATGGGTGATGCTTGCAATCTATCTGGACCACGGTCAGCTTTCCTAGCAGCTTCCAATATATCAAGTCGGTTTTCTGTACAGTCAACGGAAACCATGTAGTAGGCTGGGAACAGTACAAAAACTTTCAACACGGACATGTTGTACTTTTAATGATTATTAAACTGAATTTTAATGAAAATAACAAGAAAGTACCATTTTCATTTGCTATCAATTTTATTTCTGATGGGAAGTCACAAATAACAGTGAACTCTGATTTGGAAATTATAGGCACAGGATGATCTTTACCAACCATGTTCCCACGTGAAAACAACAATTTCTAAAAAAGTGAATTAAATTAAATATATTTCAGTGAATCAATTCACCAGAATATATTGCAATACGCAGTTCATAAACAAAAATGCAAAGATCCATTTGAAGTACTTACATAGCTCACTTTGCTTAGGCAAGATACTCGATATAGTCCACTAGATAGTTTCTTCACAGCGGTAGAACTAATAATATGAGCTGCTGCTGTAGCACGAACATCAAAATCTTACATAATCAAACCAAAATCGGTAATATAATTAACTTGGTGCTCTAAATCGAACCTGGACTGTCCTATCACATATTCTTTGTGTGGAGAGGAAGTTATGTTTATTTCCTAGAGGTATCAGTTGCCTCTCGGAAGTTATTTATTTCCTACGGTTTGTTATAGAAGCTGTAGGAAGTTAAAAAACCGTAGGAAGTGTATGATTTTGGTGTAGTGTTGGTGACTGCCAGTTCGACCTCTGGAAGCAGTACTACATGTCCGCATGCGCCGCTGTGTTCGGCAAGCTCTAGCGCAGCCGCCGCTTGGACGTGGTCCAGAGCGGCTGCACCATGCTGTCCATCTTCAAACAGGGGGACCTCATGGTCGTCCCCAACGCTGGCGACTCTCGGGTTGTTCTAGGCACCACATCCGACGACGGCGCTGTCACGCCGTCCAGCTCATCATCCATCTGAAGCTCAACCTAGCCACGTAAGTCGCTACTAGCCGGCCATGAATTCTTGTGCGCTGGGACGACGGCTGTTGCTGACGTTGTGTGAGTGTCCTCGAACAAGATGTATGTGAAAGTCGCCTAGAGGGGGGGTGAATAGGGCGAAACTGAAATTTACAAAGTTAATCACAACTACAAGACGGGTTGGCGTTAGAAATATAATCGAGTCCGAGAGAGGGCGTAAAAACAAATCGCAAGCGAATAAAGAAGTGAGACACAAGGATTTGTTTTACCGAGGTTCGGTTCTCTCAAACCTACTCCCCGTTGAGGTGGTCACACAGACCGGGTCTCTTTCAACCCTTTCCCTCTCTCAAACGGTCCCTCGGACCGAGTGAGCTTCTCTTCTCAATCAACCGGGAACCAAACTTCCCGCAAGGACCACCACACAATTGGTGTCTCTTGTCTCGATTACAATTGAGATGATCGCAAGAAAGAATGAGAAAGAAGAAGCAATCCAAGCGCAAGAGCTCAAATGAACACAACAATCACTCTCTCTAATCACTAAAGCTTTGAGTGGAATCGGGAGAGGATTTGATCTCTTTGGTGTGTCTTGTATTGAATGCCTAGCTCTTGTAAGTAGTTGAAAGGTGGAAAACTTGGATGACTTGAATGTGGGATGGTTGGGGGTATTTATAACCCCAACCACCAAACTAGCCGTTTGGTGAGGGCTGCTGTCGACGGGCGCACCGGACAGTCCGGTGCGCCAGCCACGTCACCCGGCCATTAGGGTCCGACCGTTGGAGCTCTGACAGGTGGGGTCGCCTGGCTGTCCGGTGGTGCACCGGACAGGTACTGTAGACTGTCCGGTGCGCCTCCCGTGCATGCTCTGACTCTGGCGCGCACTGTAGCGCATTAAATGCTGTGCAGGTGACCGTTGGCGTCGTAGTAGCCGTTGCTTCCGCTGGCACACCGGACAGTCCGTTGTGCACCGGACACTGTCCGGTGACTCATCGGACAGTCCGGTGAATTATAGCGGAGCGCCCTTGAGAATTCCCGAAGGTAGCGAGTTTGGCTTCGATCGCCCTGGTGCACCGGACACTGTCCGGTGGTGCACCGGACAGTCCGGTGCGCCAGACCAGGGTGCCTTCCGGGTTGTCTTTTGTTCTTTTGTTTGAACGCTTTTCTTGGTCTTTTTATTGGCTTATTGTGAACCTTTGGCACCTGTAGAACTTATAGACTAGAGCAAACTAGTTAGTCCAATTATTTGTGTTGGGCAATTCAACCACCAAAATCAATTTAGGAATATAGGTGTAAGCCTAATTCCCTTTCAATCTCCCCCTTTTTGGTGATTGATGCCAACACAAACCAAAGCAAATATAGAAGTGCATAAATTGAACTAGTTTGCATAATGCAAGTGCAAAGGTTACTTAGAATTGAGCCAATGAATACTTATAAGATACGCATGGATTGTTTCTTTAATTTTTGACATTTTGGACCACGCTTGCACCACATGTTTTGTTTTTGCAAATTCTTTTTATAAATCTTTTTCAAAGTCCTTTTGCAAATAGTCAAAGGTAAATGAATTAGATTTTGAGAAGCATTTTCAAGATTTGAAATTTTCTCCCCCTATTTCAAATGCTTTTCCTTTGATTTAAACAAAAACTCCCCCTTGGTAAATTCTCCTCTTAGTGTTCAAGAGGGTTTTATGATATCAATTTTGAAAATACTCCTTTCTCCCCCTTTTGAATGCAATAAGATACTAATTTGAAATTTATCAATTTGAAAGTCATTAGTTTTAAAATTAGGGTGGTGGTGCGGTCCTTTTGCTTTAGGCTTAATACTCTCCCCCTTTGGCATGAATCGCCAAAAACGGATGTTTGAGTGAAATATAAGCCCTTTACTAACTACTTTCTCTCCTTTGGCAAGTAAAACATATGAGTGAAGATTATACCAAAGACGGAGAGATGCTCGGAGCGACGGCGAAGGATGAGTGATAGAGTGGAGTGGAAGCCTTTGTATTCACCGAAGACTAAAATTCCCTTTCAATACACCTATGACTTGGTTTGAAATTCACTTGAAAACACATTAGTCATAGCATATATAAAAGAGACATGATCAAAGGTATATTTATGAGCTATGTGTGCAAGACATCAAAAGAAATTCCTAGAATCAAGAATATTTAACTCATGCTTAAGTTTGGTAAAAGTTTGTTCATCTAGTGGCTTGGTAAAGATATCGGCTAATTGATCTTTAGTGTTAATATATGCAATCTCGATATCCCCTTTTGTTGGTGATCCCTAAGAAAATGATACCGAATGGCTATGTGTTTAGTGCGGCTATGCTCAACGGGATTATCCGCCATGCGGATTGCACTCTCATTATCACATAGAAGAGGAACTTTGGTTAATTTGTAACCATAGTCCCTAAGGGTTTGCCTCATCCAAAGCAATTGCGCGCAACAATGGCTTGCGGCAATATACTCAGCTTCGGCGGTAGAAAGAGCTACGGAATTTTGCTTCTTTGAAGCCCAAGACACCAAGGACCTCCCCAAGAACTGGCAAGTCCCCGATGTGCTCTTTCTATTGATTTTACACCCTGCCCAATCGGCATCCGAATAACCAATTAAATCAAATGTGGATCCCCGAGGGTACCAAAGCCCAAACTTAGGAGTATAAGCCAAATATCTCAAGATTCGTTTTACGGCCGTAAGGTGAGATTCCTTAGGGTCGGCTTGGAATCTTGCACACATGCATACAGAAAGCATAATGTCCGGTCGAGATGCACATAAATAGAGTAATGAACATATCATCGACCGGTATACCTTTTGATCGACGGATTTACCTTCCGTGTCGAGGTCGAGATGCCCATTGGTTCCCATGGGTGTCTTGATGGGCTTGGCATCCTTCATCCCAAACTTGTTTAGAATGTCTTGAGTATACTTTGTTTGGCTAATGAAGGTGCCTTCTTGGAGTTGCTTGACTTGGAATCCTAGAAAATACTTCAACTCCCCCATCATCGACATCTCGAATTTCTGTGTCATGATCCTACTAAATTCTTCACATGTAGATTCGTTAGTAGACCCAAATATAATGTCATCAACATAAATTTGGCATACAAACAAATCATTGTCAAGAGTTTTAGTAAATAAAGTAGGATCGGCCTTGCCGACTTTGAAGCCATTAGCAATAAGGAAATCTCTTAGGCATTCATAGCATGCTCTTGGGGCTTGCTTGAGCCTATAAAGTGCCTTAGAGAGCCTATAGACATGGTTAGGGTACTCACTGTCTTCAAAGCCAGGAGGTTGCTCAACATAGACCTCTTCCTTGATTAGTTCATTGAGGAAGGCACTTTTCACGTCCATTTAATAAAGCTTGAAGCCATGCTAAGTAGCATAGGCTAATAATATGCGAATTGACTCAAGCCTAGCTACGGGTGCATAGGTTTCACCGAAATCCAAACCTTCGACTTGGGAGTATCCCTTGGCCACAAGTCGAGCTTTGTTCCTTGTCACCACACCATGCTCGTCTTGCTTGTTGCAGAAGACCCACTTGGTTCCTACAACATTTTGATTAGGACGTGGAACTAAATGCCATACCTCGTTCTTAGTGAAATTGTGAGCTCTTCTTGCATCGCCACCACCCAATCCGAATCTTGGAGTGCTTCCTCTACCCTGTGTGGCTCAGTAGAGGAAACAAAAGAGTAATGCTCACAAAAATGTGCAACACGAGATCTAGTGGTTACCCCCTTATGAATGTCGCCGAGGATGGTGTCGACGGGGTGATCTCGTTGGATTGCTTGATGGACTCTTGGGTGTGACGGTCTTGGTTCTTCATCCTCCTTGTCTTGATTATTTGCATCTCCCCCTTGATCATTCCCGTCATCTTGAGGTGGCTCATCATTTTGATTTTCTCCTTCATCAACTTGAGCCTCGTCCTCATTTTGAGTTGGTGGAGATGCTTGCGTGGAGTAGGATGGTTGATCTTGTGCATGTGGTGGCTCCTCAGATTCCTTTGGACACACATCCCCAATGGACATGTTCCTCAGCGCGATGCACGGAGCCTCTTCATTACCTATCTCATCAAGATCAACTTGCTCTACTTGAGAGCTGTTAGTTTCATCAAACACAACGTCACAAGAAACTTCAACTAGTCCTGAGGACTTGTTAAAGACTCTATATGCCCTTGTGTTTGAATCATATCCTAGTAAAAAGCCTTCTACTATCTTAGGAGCAAATTTAGATTTTCTACCTCTTTTAACAAGAATAAAGCATTTGCTACCAAAGACTCTAAAATATGAAATGTTGGGCTTTTTACCGGTTAGGAGTTCGTATGATGTCTTCTTGAGGATTCGGTGTAGATATAACCGGTTGATGGCGTAGCAAGCAGTGTTGACCGCCTCGGCCCAAAACCGATCCGGTGTCTTGTACACATCAAGCATGGTTCTTGCCATGTCCAATAGAGTTCGATTCTTCCTCTCCACTACACCATTTTGTTGTGGGGTGTAGGGAGAAGAGAACTCATGCTTGATGCCCTCCTCCTCAAGAAAGCCTTCAATTTGTGAATACTTGAACTCCGTCCCGTTGTCGCTTCTTATTTTCTTGATCCTTAAGCCGAACTCATTTTGAGCCCGTCTCAAGAATCCCTTTAAGGTCTCTTGGGTTTGTGATTTTTCCTGCAAAAAGAACACCCAAGTGAAGCGAGAATAATCATCCATAATAACTAGACAGTACTTACTCCCACCGATGCTTATGTAAGCTATCGGGCCGAATAGGTCCATGTGTAGGAGCTCCAGTGGCTTGTCAGTCGTTATGATGTTCTTGTGTGGATGATGAACACCAACTTGCTTCCCTGCTTGGCATGCGCTATGTAGGAAACGGGTGACGCCTAAGAGGGGGGGGGGTGAATTAGGACTTCTAAAACTTTTACTAAACTAGGCCACAATTAAATCCCTAGAGCAAAACCTATGCAAATAATCAAAACTAGAATGTGCAAACTCGGTTTTGTATAAGTGTTGCTATCTCTACCGCAAAGGCTAAGTTTTAATCTACACTAAATAAGTATGACAAATAAGATTGAAACTTAAATGCTTAATATAAATGCGGAATGTAAAGAGCTAAGTAGAGAAGCAAACTCTCGTGGAAGACGCCGGTATTTTTACCGAGGTATCCGGAACCACGCAAGGTTCCGACTAATCCTCGTTGGTGCCCCTGCGTAAAGGGAAGCCCACGCGAGGGCCAAGCACCACGGTCGAGTAACTCCGTAGAGAGCCACGGGCCTTCTCCACGCACAAGTGGTGCTCCGCTTCCGGCTCCTCTCGGACGCTCCCCGCAGTCTCCACTATCGAGCTTCCGGCCGAAACGCCGCGGGCCTCGTTCCCTCCGGTACACGGTGGCGGCCGTGACACAAACGCGGTTGTCACGGTCTCGCAAGACTCTCGCCCCACTCGGTACAATTACAACGACTCACGCAAGAGCCGAGGGGTTGTGTGGTTTTACAAAACTCACTCAACTAACTAGGATTCACCTAGAGCAAGCGCTAAAGCGGTCTAACTAACCTAAGCACTTCGCAAAGCACCTACGCTAATCACCGAGTGATTCTATTAAGCACTTGGGTGTTTGAGCTCTTAGAAATGTGCACTATATGCCTTGGTATGTTGCTTGGGCTCTCACACTTGAGAATGGCCGGTTGGGGTGGAATTTATAGCCTCCACACCCCAAACTAGCCGTTGGACAGAAAGCAGCAGCTTTCTGTCGTCGGGTGCACCGGACAGTCCGGTGCACCACCGGACATCTACTGTGCAGTGTCCGATGCACGCCACGTCAGCCGACCGTTGGCGCCTGTAGCAGTCGACCGTTGGATCCGACCGTTGCCTTCTGCCCGTTGGCACACCGGACAGTCCGGTGCACACCGGACAGTCCGGTGCTACAGCCAGAGAGCGCCTGTCTGTGGCCTCTCTGCGCAGACTGTCCGGTGTCTCACCGGACAGTCCGGTGCACACTGGACACCGATGTCCGGTGCGCCACCAGGCGCTGGCTGACAGCCCTCATCTTGGATTTCTTCGCTGATTTCTTCGGGCTTCTTTGTTCTTGAGTATTGGACTCCTATGCATCTTTTTATGTCTTCTTTTGAGGTGTTGCATCCTCATTGCCTTGGTCCAATTCTCTTCGCATCCTGTGAACTACAAACATAAACACTCGAAAACTTATTAGTTCACGGATTGTGTTGTTCATCAAACACCAAAACTCAATTAGCCAAATGGCCCGGGGTCCATTTTCCTTACACGCTACAAATCCTGTCTTTCTCAAAATGAATATTTGTTAATCCTAAAATGTGCTCTCCCTTTAGTAGCTTATGAAGATTCTTCATCCCAACATGGGCTAGTCAGCGGTGCCAGAGCCAACCCATGTTAGTCTTAGCAATTAAGCAAGTGTCGAGTTTAGCTCTATTAAAATCTACCAAGTATAGCTGACCCTCTAACACTCCCTTAAATGCTATTGAATCATCACTCCTTCTAAAGACAGTGACACCTACATCAGTAAATAGACAGTTGTAGCCCATTTGACATAATTGAGATACAGAAAGCAAGTTATAATCTAAGGAGTCTACAAGAAAAACATTAGAAATGGAATGGTCAGGGGATATAGCAATTTTACCCAAACCTTTGACCAAACCTTGATTTCCATCCCCGAATGTGATAGCTCATTGGGGATCTTGGTTTTTCTCATAGGAGGAGAACATTTTCTTCTCCCCTGTCATGTGGTTTGTGCACCCGCTATCGATGATCCAACTTGAGCCCCCGGATGCATGAACCTACAAAACAATTTTAGTTCTTGACTTTAGGTACCCAAACGGTTTTGGGTCCTTTGGCATTAGACACAAGAACTTTGGGTACACAAACACAAGTCTTGAAGCTCTTGTGTTTGCTCCCAACAAACTTGACAACTACCTTGCCGGATTTGTTAGTCAAAACATAAGATGCATCAAAAGTTTTAAATGAAATGTCATGACCATTTGTTGCATTAGGAGTTTTCTTCTTAGGAAACTTAGCACAGGTTGGTTGCCTAGAGCTAGATGTCTCACCCTTATACATAAAAGCATAGTTAGGGCTAGAGTGAGACTTTCTAGAGTGAATTCTCCTAATTTTGCTCTCAGGATTACCGGCAGGGTATAAAATGTAACCCTCGTTATCTTGAGGCATGGGAGCATTGCCCTTAACAAAGTTGGATAATTTCTTAGGAGGGGCATTAAGTTTGACATTGTCTCCTTTTTGGAAGCCAATGCCATCCTTGATGCCAGGGCGTCTCCCACTATAGAGCATACTTCTAGCAAATTTAAACTTTTCATTTTCTAAGTTATGCTCGACAATTTTAGCATCTAATTTTGCTATATGATCATTTTGTTGTTTAATTAAAGCCATGTGATCATGAATAGCATTAACATCAATATCTCTACATCTAGTGCAAATAGTGACATGCTCAGTGGTAGATGTAGAGGGTTTGCAAGAATTAAGTTCAACAATCTTAGCACGCAATATATCATTTTTATCTCTAAGATCGGAAATTGTAACATTGCAAACATCTAGTTCTTTAGCCTTAGCAAGCAATTTTTCATTCTCAATCCTAAAGCTAGTAAGAGAAATGTTTAATTCTTCAATCTTAGCATGCAAATCATTATTATCATTTCTAAGATTGGGAATTGAAACATCACAAACATTTGAATCAACCTTAGCTAACAAATTAGCATTCTCATTTCTAAGGTTGTCAATAGTCTCATGGCAAGTGCTTAGCTCCCTAGATAATTTTTCACATTTCTCTACTTCTAGAGCATAAGCATTTTTAACCTTAACATGTTTTTTGTTCTCCTTGATTAGGAAGTCCTCTTGGGAGTCCAAGAGATCATCCTTTTCATGGATGGCACTAATCAATTCATTTAATTTTTCCTTTTGTTGCATGTTGAGGTTGGCAAAAAGGGTACGCAAATTATCTTCCTCATCACTAGCATTATCATCACTAGAGGACTCATATTTAGTGGAGGATTTTGATTTAACCTTCTTCTTTTTGCCGTCTTTAGCCATGAGGCACTTGTGGCCGACGTTGAGGAAGAGAAGACCCTTGGTGACGGCGATGTTTGCGGCGTCCTCGTCAGAGGAGGAGTCGGTGGAGCTCTCGTTGGAGTCCCATTCGCGGCACACATGGGCATCGCCGCCCTTCTTCTTGTGATATCTCTTCTTCTCCTTTCTTCTCCCCTTCTTGTCATGGCCCCTATCACTGTCACTAGAAATAGGACATTTGGCAATAAAGTGACTGGGCTTACCACATTTGTAGCACACTTTCTTAGAGCGGGGCTTGTAATCCTTCCCCCTCCTTTGCTTGAGGATTTGGCGGAAGCTCTTGATGATGAGCGCCATCTCCTCGTTGTCGAGCTTGGAGGCGTCGATGGGTGTTCGACTTGGAGTAGGATCCTCCTTCTTTTCTTCCGTCGCCTTGAATGCGACCGATTGTGCTTCGGACGTGGAGGGGCCATCAAGCTCGTTGATCTTCTTTGAGCCTTTGATCATCAATTCAAAGCTCACAAAATTCCCGATTACTTCCTCGGGAGGTTCACCAAGGTTTTGAGCCGGTTGTACATGTCTTGTGGCTCCTCCCCTTGGCATAGTCGGAAGCGACCGAGCTCCCCCTCGATTGTCTCCCGCTTGGTGATTTTGGTCACCTCGTCTCCTTCGTGCGCGGTCTTTAGCGTGTCCCAAATCTCCTTGGCACCTTTCAACCCTTGCACTTTATTATACTCCTCTCGATTTAGAGAGGCGAGGAGTATAGTTGAGGCTTGTGAAAGGGAAATGTGCCCTTGGGCCATTTCTAAGTATTTTGGTGATTTAGTGCCCAACACAGGTGCCTAATTGTAAAATGGTGGACAAAGTACAAATCAAGGATAAAGGTATGTTTCTCAGACTTAGTACATTGTTTTATGGACTAATGTATTGTGTCTAAGTGCTGGAAACAGAAAAAATCGAGTTGGAGAAGAGATGGCTCGAGCAGCCAAAGTGAAAGTCGCCTAGAGGGGGGGTGGATAGGCGAAACCTGAAAATTAAAACTTTATCCCCCAACTAGATCCCTTTGATTAGTGGTTAGAACAAGATATACAAATATAGGAGTATACAAACTAAGTTCTTGCTTGAAAAGAGTATTGCTAAATAATGCGGGAGTGATAAATCAATGCAACTAATAAGTTGTGGAATAACAAAGCAAGAATCCTTAGATGAGAAGAGCACTAGGACAAGTTCTTTCTTGCAACGTGTTGCTTCACTAAATGGGAATTTAACTTGAAGCAACACCAAATGATATTAGCAAATAATGGTGCAAGAAAACTTAGAGCAAGGGAAAACAAACAAATCACAAGCAATAAACACGATGGACACGGGTGATTTGTTTTACCGAGGTTCGGCCCTCGAAGGCCTAGTCCCCGTTGAGGAGTCCACTTAAGGACGGGTCTTTTTCAACCCTTTCCCTCTCTCCCCCGATCACACAAGGATCGGCGAGCTCTTCTTCTTCTCAAGGATCACTCTCGATCCCGCAAGGACCACCACACACTTTGGTGTCTTTTGCTAGCTTTTACAAGCCTCCAAAACTTTGGAGGAAGTTCAATGGGAGTCAAAACTCCACGCACAAATGAACACAAAGATGTAGCACACACTATCTCTCAATGAATCTCACAAGGCGCTAGGGCTAAACTCAATTGAGTAGCTCTCAATTGCTTGCTCTCTCTTTTGTGGCACTTGTGTTGATTGTAGTGGACTAAATCTTGTGTATAGGATGGATCAATGAATATATGTGGTTGGGAGGGCTTGAGTATTTCAACTATATGACTTGGAATGTTGCTTGGGCTCCCACACCTTGAAGTGGCCGGTTGGGGTGGTATTTATAGCCACCAACCAAAATCTAGCCGTTGGGTGAGGCTGTCTGTTCGATGGTGCACCGGACATGTTCGGTGCGACAGCCACGTCACCAATGCCGTTGGATTCTGACCGTTGGAGCTTCTGACTTCTGGGCCCGCCTGGATGTCCGGTGCACACCGGACATCAACTGTTCATTGTCCGGTGCGCTAGTATGGGCGCGCCTGCCATCTGCGCGCGCAGAGCGCGCATTAAATGCGACGCAGGTAGCCGTTGGCGCCGAAATAGCCGTTGCTCCGTGGTTACACCGGACAGTCCGGTGCACACCGGACATGTCCGGTGAATTATAGCGGAGCGGCTGCTGCGCGAACCCAAGGCTGGCGAGTTGAGAAGGCCGCGCTTCCATGGAGCACCGGACACTGTCCGGTGTACACCGGACAGTCCGGTGAATTATAGTGAAGCGGCCTGAGAAATTCCCGAAGGTGGTGAGTTCGAGTTGGAGTCCTCTGGTGCACCGGACACTGTCCGGTGTACACCGGACAGTCCGGTGCCTCCAGACCAGAGGTGCCTTCGGTTGCCTCTTTGCTCCTTTGTTGAATCCAAAACTTGATCTTTTTATTTGCTGAGTGTGAACCTTTTGCACCTGTATAACTTATACACTAGAGCAAACTAGTTAGTCCAATTGTTTGTGTTGGGCAATTCAACCACCAAAATTATTTAGGAACTAGGTGTAAGCCTAATTCCCTTTCAATCTCCCCCTTTTTGGTGATTGATGCCAACACAAACCAAAGCAAATATAGAAGTGAATAATTGAACTAGTTTGCATGATGTAAATGCAAAGGTTGCTTGAGCCAATATAAATACTTATATGATGCGCATGGATTGTTTTCTTTGTTTTTGACATATTGGACCATATTTGCACCAAAAGTTTTGTTTTTGTAAATTCTTTTGTAAATTCTTTTCAAAGTCCTTTTGCGAGATAGTCAAAGGTAAATGAATAAGATTTTGCAAAGCATTTTCAAGTTTTGAAATTTTCTTCCTTTGTTCAAATGCTTTTCCTTTGACTAAACAAAACTCCCCCTCAAATAAAGTCTCCTCTTAGTGTTCAAGAGGGTTTTAAGACGTCAATTTTGAAAATACTACTTGCTCCCCCTTTAGAACACAAAGAGATACCAATTTGAAAATTTTCAATTGAAAACCATTAATTTTTAAAATTAGGGTGGTGGTGCGGTCCTTTTGCTTTGGGCCAATACTTTCTCCCCCTTTGGCATGAATCGCCAAAAACGGATACTTTGAGTGAGATATAAGCCCTTTTCCTAACTATTTTCTCCCCTTTGGCAAATAAAACATATGAGTGAAGATTATACCAAAGATGGAGAGACATTGTGGAGTGATGGCGAAGGGTAGATAATACCGATAGAGTAGAGTGGAAGCTTTGTCTTCGCCGAAGACTCCAATTCCCTTTCAATGTACCTATGACTTGGTTTGAAATTCACTTGAAAACACATTAGTCATAGCATATAAAAGAGATATGATCAAGAGGATATATCAAGTTAAGCATGATCATAGTTCTATATAACATAGATTGCTCCCCCTAAGTATGTGCAATGAGACGAACACATATTTTGGCCCTAAATGCCAATTGCACATAATTAGGTTAATGAGAACATATCTATATCATACAGATTGTGAAGTGCATTGTGTCATAGTATAAGTGTGATGCTCATGACAATTTATGCACTTATGAAAGCATGTTGTAAACAATTTAAGAATTTTCCCTTAAGGATTTCAAAGAGACTTAAGGACCATCCACCTTTGAAACAAAGGCAGCTTATCCTCGTTACACGGTTAAGCTTTAAGCTCTTTGACAATAAAAGTACTTCATCTAGTTTTACCAGAGATGCACTAAAGCAGGAATGAATTTTGGGAAATTAAACTAGGTATGAAGCAGGGATAATACATGGACATGCTTTCTCTTCCTTTCATACAAGATATGCAAAGAATGTATAGAAAAGGAAGATTTAGGTACAAGTTTAAATGAAAAGAGATAGTTTTACCTTTTTGTACCTTTACATAGGGACGCTCTCTTTATTGTGCTTTGTCCTTAGTCTTAGATGCTTAAGACCCATTCTTAATGACAATATATGGAAATATTTTGCACAAGAGAGAGTTCTACAACTAGTGATCTTTTCAAGTTATTGTTAGCATATATCAAATGGATCACAAGTTGCATAAATGTATCATGAATTCTCCTTTTAACTTAGTGCATATCAAGAGAGATATCGATTGATAGTATATATGACACTAAGAAGCATGATTGTTGATTGAAGTCATTCAATGATCAAACAAATACCAGATGTGATCAAAAGAACAACATACGCATTAGATTATCAATTAAGCTTAGAGTTGGAGAATCCAGCAAATATGCTACTTTAGATTGAAAGACAAGAATTTAAAAATAGTAGCATACTTCATGAGAAACTTATTCTCATGCAAGAGACTATATGAAATTACTGAGATAAAGTAATAGTCTCAACATAATCAAGATATAGAAAGAGGCTCCCCCTAAAGATATGCATCAAGTATTTGAATGAATTGAATGGATGCATTTACTTTAAGGACAAATAGAGAGAAGCATTATACATCTTGATCAAGGCTCATTAAATTTGAAATAAACAACTTGAGCCTAGTATTCTCATTATGAAAGGGTTTAGAATACTCACAACCACACCATTGATTGTTTCAAAGAAGTAGGTGGTGTTGTTCTTGATGTTCTTCTCTTTCATTTGAGAGTCCTCCCTTTGCAGCGGCTTCTTTTTCCTTTCAAACTTATTGAAAATACTCAAGAAGGATGTTAGTAATACAAGGGAGTATACAATGATGGATGATTTCTTTTAGATAGGAAATAAGCATAATTCATCATCCATAAGTCACTCAGACATGAAGTAAAATCCTTAACATTTGTGCACTTTTACTTGAAAAGAGGAACATGCACTATTTAAGAATTTGATCACTCATAGGAATTTACTTCTTCATATTGAACTTTATTAATTGATACATAAAACAGGTCAATATGAGAATGGATATAGCAAAGGCATGAATTAGATTAAATACCCATTGAGATGGGAACTAATCTTAAAAAGATGAGTTCCCATACCTTTGCTTTTACCTTTCTTCCTTTGGGTGAGGAGCAACCCATGAGGCTTGTGCACTTTTCTTTTGTAGATATTCAAGAGTAAGCTCAAGAGATGCTTTGTTAGTAACACAAGCACTAGTTTCCATTTTTTGTAATTATTTTGACAAGGAATGAAAAGCTAGATTACTAAAACATGGAGACTTCATAGCATGAACTAGATTATCCATAGATGATGTTATGCTCAATTTTAACTCATAAAACAAGCATAAATAATCCTTTGAGATTATAGGAATAAATCTAATTCATGATTTGGAAAGCGATAAGTGTGAAAGAATCATATCCAATTTGAGCAAGTAAAAATACATCATAAAACATTGGATTGATTTTTCTTTTCATGTTAGATTATACGCTTCCAAAGAGAAACTTATTCTCTACAAGTGAGACTACTTGGGTTACTTAGATAAAATCAATAGTCTCACTATTCTAGTTATAGAGAGAGTTTTCCTTTTATAAGTGTCCTAAGGATTTGAATTCCTTACATAACACCTTGTTCTTTTAGGAACTTGAAATATCTCTCTATATCTAGAAACATGGCAATAATGGAATAACTTAGCGAAAAACATGCCATGTGGTACTTCCAACAATTTAAAGCATGTAGATTGCCATATGATGGAAATGATGAGTATGCAATCTACCATATGATAGGAAATTCTTCAAAGAATGGTAATATAAATTTAAAGGCATTTGAGGTGCTTCAATTTTTCTATGTGACTACACAAGACACATAAGAAATGATATTCTAAAATACTTGCACTTAAAAGATAAGTGTTACCATCCTTTGGCTTTCCTCCATGTTGTAGGCCTTGATTTTTTTTACATATGATATCTCTTCACTTCCTACAACATATATTATCTTCATCGAGATGATATGAGTTTAAGACATAGCAATTTGAAAAATAACCTTGGGTCAATCATGTATATAGATCATTGAAGATTGATAGTTTGAGTTGATAAGAATTGAATGGACTCTTTCAAGCATCCCAAGGTTTCATATCATCTCCTTCTCCTGCAAAGCTTGTCAATCATATTTTGGTACCCATCGCTTGATGGGTCCATCATGGTTAGTCAACAAAAATCTAGGAACCCAAAAGTCCTTTGTGTTAGCACTAGGTAAACTCATTACCTTTCTAGCACAAGTTGCAATTTTGGGTTGCCTAGTTACATGAGAATCAATTAACAAGTTAGGAGTGGGATAATCACCAATGGGACAATCCTTGCATTGATGTCCCTTCTTCCGGCATGTGTAGCATAGGCGTTTTCAAGTTTTGAAACTTTCTTCTTTCCTTGTTTGTTGCTTGCTACATGGTTAGTAAAAACTTTCTTTTCTAACCCTATGCCTTTTTGTTTTAAATGGGGACAAGATCTAAGTAAGTGTCCCTTCTTAGAGCATTTAAAACAAAGTCTATCATCCTTGTTAATAATCAAGCCATTTTTAATGTAGGGACATGACCTAATCAAGTGCCCCTTTTCAAAGCATTCACTACACCTCTTAATGTGAAGTGTGGCTTGATCATTACCTTGGGTGTTACCTTTTGTAGAGGCGTGGTTGAGGCTTTTGGAGGAGGTATTGACTTTCATCTTTTGCTTCTTCCTCTTGGCAATCCTCAAATCCTTGACATTTTCCTCAAGGGTTTTAGTGCATGCCACGGTTGTTCTCGTCTCAAGCTTCTTCACCATGTGGTCACGATTATCTTGAGAAGGTTGAGCAATGCACTTCCCTTTTAGTTGTGTCAAGCTCATCTTCAGCCTCTCATTTTCTTCCTTGAGCTTTTGATATGAATCATCGTTTGTTCCTGCAAATTCTAGCTCAAAGGAAGATTTGCTTGTCGACGGACAACAAGCATTAGCACATGGTAATATAGTATCAATTTGAATACATGTGCATGAGTGAGGTTGTTGAGATTTTAAGTTTTCTATCACAACCTCATGAGCAATGTTTAATATGATATGATCATCTCTAAGATTATCATGAGAGCATAGGAGCATATCATATTTTTCTTGAAAAGCTAGATTTTCAACCTTTAGCTTTTCTACTTGGTCCTTAAGCAAGGTATTCCTATTTACTAATTGAGCGATACAATGTAAAGCGTTATCTTGCTCAATTGCAACAGTTTCATACCTTTGGACCAAATCAACATGAGAGCACTTTAGCTCCTCATGTTCTTTAGTCAACTCGTCAAAGTGTAGCATTTTCATGGAGAGAACATCTTCTAGCCTTTGACGAGCTTCGCTTTGCTCTCTTGCTCTTTCTAGAAGTTTGAGCATGACCGCCTTATCTTCTTGGCTTAGGCGAGCGTAGAGATGCAAGAAGCTTCTTTCTTCCTCATCATCCTCATTTGTCCTTCCGCTATCATTTGCATTAGCCACACAACACATGTGGGAATCGAAATGGGAAGACAAACCTTTTGGAGAGGTGGATTCATCGTTTGGTCTCCATCATTCATTCTCTTCTTCTTCCTTGCAAGGGTTAGTATCACAAATACCAAAGGAAGTAGAGACACAAAATGAACTATCATGTTTGGACTCATCAAATTTGCTTCTAATTCTAGTCCAAATATCATGCGCATCATGGACGGATTCGTCATAGTTTGATATGAAGGCATGATAATCTTTTTTGCTAAGAGAATTAGTTAAGATGTCAAAAGCTAGATAGTTTAAGCGATAACATCTTTGATCCTCCTCGGAATTAATTTTTCCATTGAAATTAGAGGGAAAAATACTCTTGTCTATAATTTGTTCTAATCGAGGATCTATGGTTCTAAAAGCATTTATCACACTAGTAGACCATGAGTCATAATTGGAACAATCATCAAATAATATTTCAAGAGTTACCTCTTTTTGAGTTACGTTCGATGGAGGAGTCTTCTTGTTCTTTTGGGATCTTTTACGAGCCATCACTTCGAGTTGTTAGACTCAAGATGAAGTGCCTAGCTCTGATACCAATTGAAAGTCGCCTAGAGGGGGGGTGGATAGGCGAAACCTGAAAATTAAAACTTTATCCCCCAACTAGATCCCTTTGATTAGTGGTTAGAACAAGATATACAAATATAGGAGTATACAAACTAAGTTCTTGCTTGAAAAGAGTATTGCTAAATAATGCGGGAGTGATAAATCAATGCAACTAATAAGTTATGGAATAACAAAGCAAGAATCCTTAGATGAGAAGAGCACTAGGACAAGTTCTTTCTTGCAACGTGTTGCTTCACTAAATGGGAATTTAACTTGAAGCAACACCAAATGATATTAGCAAATAATGGTGCAAGAAAACTTAGAGCAAGGGAAAACAAACAAATCACAAGCAATAAACACGATGGACACGGGTGATTTGTTTTACCGAGGTTCGGCCCTCGAAGGCCTAGTCCCCGTTGAGGAGTCCACTTAAGGACGGGTCTTTTTCAACCCTTTCCCTCTCTCCCCCGATCACACAAGGATCGGCGAGCTCTTCTTCTTCTCAAGGATCACTCTCGATCCCGCAAGGACCACCACACACTTTGGTGTCTTTTGCTAGCTTTTACAAGCCTCCAAAACTTTGGAGGAAGTTCAATGGGAGTCAAAACTCCACGCACAAATGAACACAAAGATGTAGCACACACTATCTCTCAATGAATATCACAAGGCGCTAGGGCTAAACTCAATTGAGTAGCTCTCAATTGCTTGCTCTCTCTTTTGTGGCACTTGTGTTGATTGTAGTGGACTAAATCTTGTGTATAGGATGGATCAATGAATATATGTGGTTGGGAGGGCTTGAGTATTTCAACTATATGACTTGGAATGTTGCTTGGGCTCCCACACCTTGAAGTGGCCGGTTGGGGTGGTATTTATAGCCACCAACCAAAATCTAGCCGTTGGGTGAGGCTGTCTGTTCGATGGTGCACCGGACAGTACGGTGCACACCGGACATGTTCGGTGCGACAGCCACGTCACCAATGCCGTTGGATTCTGACCGTTGGAGCTTCTGACTTCTGGGCCCGCCTGGATGTCCGGTGCACACCGGACATCAACTGTTCATTGTCCGGTGCGCTAGTATGGGCGCGCCTGCCATCTGCGCGCGCAGAGCGCGCATTAAATGCGACGCAGGTAGCCGTTGGCGCCGAAATAGCCGTTGCTCCGTGGTTACACCGGACAGTCCGGTGCACACCGGACATGTCCGGTGAATTATAGCGGAGCGGCTGCTGCGCGAACCCAAGGCTGGCGAGTTGAGAAGGCCGCGCTTCCATGGAGCACCGGACACTGTCCGGTGTACACCGGACAGTCCGGTGAATTATAGTGAAGCGGCCTGAGAAATTCCCGAAGGTGGTGAGTTCGAGTTGGAGTCCTCTGGTGCACCGGACACTGTCCGGTGTACACCGGACAGTCCGGTGCCTCCAGACCAGAGGTGCCTTCGGTTGCCTCTTTGCTCCTTTGTTGAATCCAAAACTTGATCTTTTTATTTGCTGAGTGTGAACCTTTTGCACCTGTATAACTTATACACTAGAGCAAACTAGTTAGTCCAATTGTTTGTGTTGGGCAATTCAACCACCAAAATTATTTAGGAACTAGGTGTAAGCCTAATTCCCTTTCAATCTCCCCCTTTTTGGTGATTGATGCCAACACAAACCAAAGCAAATATAGAAGTGAATAATTGAACTAGTTTGCATGATGTAAATGCAAAGGTTGCTTGAGCCAATATAAATACTTATATGATGCGCATGGATTGTTTTCTTTGTTTTTGACATATTGGACCATATTTGCACCAAAAGTTTTGTTTTTGTAAATTCTTTTGTAAATTCTTTTCAAAGTCCTTTTGCGAGATAGTCAAAGGTAAATGAATAAGATTTTGCAAAGCATTTTCAAGTTTTGAAATTTTCTTCCTTTGTTCAAATGCTTTTCCTTTGACTAAACAAAACTCCCCCTCAAATAAAGTCTCCTCTTAGTGTTCAAGAGGGTTTTAAGACGTCAATTTTGAAAATACTACTTGCTCCCCCTTTAGAACACAAAGAGATACCAATTTGAAAATTTTCAATTGAAAACCATTAATTTTTAAAATTAGGGTGGTGGTGCGGTCCTTTTGCTTTGGGCCAATACTTTCTCCCCCTTTGGCATGAATCGCCAAAAACGGATACTTTGAGTGAGATATAAGCCCTTTTCCTAACTATTTTCTCCCCTTTGGCAAATAAAACATATGAGTGAAGATTATACCAAAGATGGAGAGACATTGTGGAGTGATGGCGAAGGGTAGATAATACCGATAGAGTAGAGTGGAAGCTTTGTCTTCGCCGAAGACTCCAATTCCCTTTCAATGTACCTATGACTTGGTTTGAAATTCACTTGAAAACACATTAGTCATAGCATATAAAAGAGATATGATCAAGAGGATATATCAAGTTAAGCATGATCATAGTTCTATATAACATAGATTGCTCCCCCTAAGTATGTGCAATGAGACGAACACATATTTTGGCCCTAAATGCCAATTGCACATAATTAGGTTAATGAGAACATATCTATATCATACAGATTGTGAAGTGCATTGTGTCATAGTATAAGTGTGATGCTCATGACAATTTATGCACTTATGAAAGCATGTTGTAAACAATTTAAGAATTTTCCCTTAAGGATTTCAAAGAGACTTAAGGACCATCCACCTTTGAAACAAAGGCAGCTTATCCTCGTTACACGGTTAAGCTTTAAGCTCTTTGACAATAAAAGTACTTCATCTAGTTTTACCAGAGATGCACTAAAGCAGGAATGAATTTTGGGAAATTAAACTAGGTATGAAGCAGGGATAATACATGGACATGCTTTCTCTTCCTTTCATACAAGATATGCAAAGAATGTATAGAAAAGGAAGATTTAGGTACAAGTTTAAATGAAAAGAGATAGTTTTACCTTTTTGTACCTTTACATAGGGACGCTCTCTTTATTGTGCTTTGTCCTTAGTCTTAGATGCTTAAGACCCATTCTTAATGACAATATATGGAAATATTTTGCACAAGAGAGAGTTCTACAACTAGTGATCTTTTCAAGTTATTGTTAGCATATATCAAATGGATCACAAGTTGCATAAATGTATCATGAATTCTCCTTTTAACTTAGTGCATATCAAGAGAGATATCGATTGATAGTATATATGACACTAAGAAGCATGATTGTTGATTGAAGTCATTCAATGATCAAACAAATACCAGATGTGATCAAAAGAACAACATACGCATTAGATTATCAATTAAGCTTAGAGTTGGAGAATCCAGCAAATATGCTACTTTAGATTGAAAGACAAGAATTTAAAAATAGTAGCATACTTCATGAGAAACTTATTCTCATGCAAGAGACTATATGAAATTACTGAGATAAAGTAATAGTCTCAACATAATCAAGATATAGAAAGAGGCTCCCCCTAAAGATATGCATCAAGTATTTGAATGAATTGAATGGATGCATTTACTTTAAGGACAAATAGAGAGAAGCATTATACATCTTGATCAAGGCTCATTAAATTTGAAATAAACAACTTGAGCCTAGTATTCTCATTATGAAAGGGTTTAGAATACTCACAACCACACCATTGATTGTTTCAAAGAAGTAGGTGGTGTTGTTCTTGATGTTCTTCTCTTTCATTTGAGAGTCCTCCCTTTGCAGCGGCTTCTTTTTCCTTTCAAACTTATTGAAAATACTCAAGAAGGATGTTAGTAATACAAGGGAGTATACAATGATGGATGATTTCTTTTAGATAGGAAATAAGCATAATTCATCATCCATAAGTCACTCAGACATGAAGTAAAATCCTTAACATTTGTGCACTTTTACTTGAAAAGAGGAACATGCACTATTTAAGAATTTGATCACTCATAGGAATTTACTTCTTCATATTGAACTTTATTAATTGATACATAAAACAGGTCAATATGAGAATGGATATAGCAAAGGCATGAATTAGATTAAATACCCATTGAGATGGGAACTAATCTTAAAAAGATGAGTTCCCATACCTTTGCTTTTACCTTTCTTCCTTTGGGTGAGGAGCAACCCATGAGGCTTGTGCACTTTTCTTTTGTAGATATTCAAGAGTAAGCTCAAGAGATGCTTTGTTAGTAACACAAGCACTAGTTTCCATTTTTTGTAATTATTTTGACAAGGAATGAAAAGCTAGATTACTAAAACATGGAGACTTCATAGCATGAACTAGATTATCCATAGATGATGTTATGCTCAATTTTAACTCATAAAACAAGCATAAATAATCCTTTGAGATTATAGGAATAAATCTAATTCATGATTTGGAAAGCGATAAGTGTGAAAGAATCATATCCAATTTGAGCAAGTAAAAATACATCATAAAACATTGGATTGATTTTTCTTTTCATGTTAGATTATACGCTTCCAAAGAGAAACTTATTCTCTACAAGTGAGACTACTTGGGTTACTTAGATAAAATCAATAGTCTCACTATTCTAGTTATAGAGAGAGTTTTCCTTTTATAAGTGTCCTAAGGATTTGAATTCCTTACATAACACCTTGTTCTTTTAGGAACTTGAAATATCTCTCTATATCTAGAAACATGGCAATAATGGAATAACTTAGCGAAAAACATGCCATGTGGTACTTCCAACAATTTAAAGCATGTAGATTGCCATATGATGGAAATGATGAGTATGCAATCTACCATATGATAGGAAATTCTTCAAAGAATGGTAATATAAATTTAAAGGCATTTGAGGTGCTTCAATTTTTCTATGTGACTACACAAGACACATAAGAAATGATATTCTAAAATACTTGCACTTAAAAGATAAGTGTTACCATCCTTTGGCTTTCCTCCATGTTGTAGGCCTTGATTTTTTTTTACATATGATATCTCTTCACTTCCTACAACATATATTATCTTCATCGAGATGATATGAGTTTAAGACATAGCAATTTGAAAAATAACCTTGGGTCAATCATGTATATAGATCATTGAAGATTGATAGTTTGAGTTGATAAGAATTGAATGGACTCTTTCAAGCATCCCAAGGTTTCATATCATCTCCTTCTCCTGCAAAGCTTGTCAATCATATTTTGGTACCCATCGCTTGATGGGTCCATCATGGTTAGTCAACAAAAATCTAGGAACCCAAAAGTCCTTTGTGTTAGCACTAGGTAAACTCATTACCTTTCTAGCACAAGTTGCAATTTTGGGTTGCCTAGTTACATGAGAATCAATTAACAAGTTAGGAGTGGGATAATCACCAATGGGACAATCCTTGCATTGATGTCCCTTCTTCCGGCATGTGTAGCATAGGCGTTTTTCAAGTTTTGAAACTTTCTTCTTTCCTTGTTTGTTGCTTGCTACATGGTTAGTAAAAACTTTCTTTTCTAACCCTATGCCTTTTTGTTTTAAATGGGGACAAGATCTAAGTAAGTGTCCCTTCTTAGAGCATTTAAAACAAAGTCTATCATCCTTGTTAATAATCAAGCCATTTTTAATGTAGGGACATGACCTAATCAAGTGCCCCTTTTCAAAGCATTCACTACACCTCTTAATGTGAAGTGTGGCTTGATCATTACCTTGGGTGTTACCTTTTGTAGAGGCGTGGTTGAGGCTTTTGGAGGAGGTATTGACTTTCATCTTTTGCTTCTTCCTCTTGGCAATCCTCAAATCCTTGACATTTTCCTCAAGGGTTTTAGTGCATGCCACGGTTGTTCTCGTCTCAAGCTTCTTCACCATGTGGTCATGATTATCTTGAGAAGGTTGAGCAATGCACTTCCCTTTTAGTTGTGTCAAGCTCATCTTCAGCCTCTCATTTTCTTCCTTGAGCTTTTGATATGAATCATCGTTTGTTCCTGCAAATTCTAGCTCAAAGGAAGATTTGCTTGTCGACGGACAACAAGCATTAGCACATGGTAATATAGTATCAATTTGAATACATGTGCATGAGTGAGGTTGTTGAGATTTTAAGTTTTCTATCACAACCTCATGAGCAATGTTTAATATGATATGATCATCTCTAAGATTATCATGAGAGCATAGGAGCATATCATATTTTTCTTGAAAAGCTAGATTTTCAACCTTTAGCTTTTCTACTTGGTCCTTAAGCAAGGTATTCCTATTTACTAATTGAGCGATACAATGTAAAGCGTTATCTTGCTCAATTGCAACAGTTTCATACCTTTGGACCAAATCAACATGAGAGCACTTTAGCTCCTCATGTTCTTTAGTCAACTCGTCAAAGTGTAGCATTTTCATGGAGAGAACATCTTCTAGCCTTTGACGAGCTTCGCTTTGCTCTCTTGCTCTTTCTAGAAGTTTGAGCATGACCGCCTTATCTTCTTGGCTTAGGCGAGCGTAGAGATGCAAGAAGCTTCTTTCTTCCTCATCATCCTCATTTGTCCTTCCGCTATCATTTGCATTAGCCACACAACACATGTGGGAATCGAAATGGGAAGACAAACCTTTTGGAGAGGTGGATTCATCGTTTGGTCTCCATCGTTCATTCTCTTCTTCTTCCTTGCAAGGGTTAGTATCACAAATACCAAAGGAAGTAGAGACACAAAATGAACTATCATGTTTGGACTCATCAAATTTGCTTCTAATTCTAGTCCAAATATCATGCGCATCATGGACGGATTCGTCATAGTTTGATATGAAGGCATGATAATCTTTTTTGCTAAGAGAATTAGTTAAGATGTCAAAAGCTAGATAGTTTAAGCGATAACATCTTTGATCCTCCTCGGAATTAATTTTTCCATTGAAATTAGAGGGAAAAATACTCTTGTCTATAATTTGTTCTAATCGAGGATCTATGGTTCTAAAAGCATTTATCACACTAGTAGACCATGAGTCATAATTGGAACAATCATCAAATAATATTTCAAGAGTTACCTCTTTTTGAGTTACGTTCGATGGAGGAGTCTTCTTGTTCTTTTGGGATCTTTTACGAGCCATCACTTCGAGTTGTTAGACTCAAGATGAAGTGCCTAGCTCTGATACCAATTGAAAGTCGCCTAGAGGGGGGGGGTGGATAGGCGAAACCTGAAAATTAAAACTTTATCCCCCAACTAGATCCCTTTGATTAGTGGTTAGAACAAGATATACAAATATAGGAGTATACAAACTAAGTTCTTGCTTGAAAAGAGTATTGCTAAATAATGCGGGAGTGATAAATCAATGCAACTAATAAGTTATGGAATAACAAAGCAAGAATCCTTAGATGAGAAGAGCACTAGGACAAGTTCTTTCTTGCAACGTGTTGCTTCACTAAATGGGAATTTAACTTGAAGCAACACCAAATGATATTAGCAAATAATGGTGCAAGAAAACTTAGAGCAAGGGAAAACAAACAAATCACAAGCAATAAACACGATGGACACGGGTGATTTGTTTTACCGAGGTTCGGCCCTCGAAGGCCTAGTCCCCGTTGAGGAGTCCACTTAAGGACGGGTCTTTTTCAACCCTTTCCCTCTCTCCCCCGATCACACAAGGATCGGCGAGCTCTTCTTCTTCTCAAGGATCACTCTCGATCCCGTAAGGACCACCACACACTTTGGTGTCTTTTGCTAGCTTTTACAAGCCTCCAAAACTTTGGAGGAAGTTCAATGGGAGTCAAAACTCCACGCACAAATGAACACAAAGATGTAGCACACACTATCTCTCAATGAATCTCACAAGGTGCTAGGGCTAAACTCAATTGAGTAGCTCTCAATTGCTTGCTCTCTCTTTTGTGGCACTTGTGTTGATTGTAGTGGACTAAATCTTGTGTATAGGATGGATCAATGAATATATGTGGTTGGGAGGGCTTGAGTATTTCAACTATATGACTTGGAATGTTGCTTGGGCTCCCACACCTTGAAGTGGCCGGTTGGGGTGGTATTTATAGCCACCAACCAAAATCTAGCCGTTGGGTGAGGCTGTCTGTTCGATGGTGCACCGGACAGTCCGGTGCACACCGGACATGTCCGGTGCGACAGCCACGTCACCAATGCCGTTGGATTCTGACCGTTGGAGCTTCTGACTTCTGGGCCCGCCTGGATGTCCGGTGCACACCGGACATCAACTGTTCATTGTCCGGTGCGCTAGTATGGGCGCGCCTGCCATCTGCGCGCGCAGAGCGCGCATTAAATGCGACGCAGGTAGCCGTTGGCGCCGAAATAGCCGTTGCTCCGTGGTTACACCGGACAGTCCGGTGCACACCGGACATGTCCGGTGAATTATAGCGGAGCGGCTGCTGCGCGAACCCAAGGCTGGCGAGTTGAGAAGGCCGCGCTTCCATGGAGCACCGGACACTGTCCGGTGTACACCGGACAGTCCGGTGAATTATAGTGAAGCGGCCTGAGAAATTCCCGAAGGTGGCGAGTTCGAGTTGGAGTCCTCTGGTGCACCGGACACTGTCCGGTGTACACCGGACAGTTCGGTGCCTCCAGACCAGAGGTGCCTTCGGTTGCCTCTTTGCTCCTTTGTTGAATCCAAAACTTGATCTTTTTATTTGCTGAGTGTGAACCTTTTGCACCTGTATAACTTATACACTAGAGCAAACTAGTTAGTCCAATTGTTTGTGTTGGGCAATTCAACCACCAAAATTATTTAGGAACTAGGTGTAAGCCTAATTCCCTTTCAATCTCCCCCTTTTTGGTGATTGATGCCAACACAAACCAAAGCAAATATAGAAGTGAATAATTGAACTAGTTTGCATGACGTAAATGCAAAGGTTGCTTGAGCCAATATAAATACTTATATGATGCGCATGGATTGTTTTCTTTGTTTTTGACATATTGGACCATATTTGCACCAAAAGTTTTGTTTTTGTAAATTCTTTTGTAAATTCTTTTCAAAGTCCTTTTGCGAGATAGTCAAAGGTAAATGAATAAGATTTTGCAAAGCATTTTCAAGTTTTGAAATTTTCTTCCTTTGTTCAAATGCTTTTCCTTTGACTAAACAAAACTCCCCCTCAAATAAAGTCTCCTCTTAGTGTTCAAGAGGGTTTTAAGACGTCAATTTTGAAAATACTACTTGCTCCCCCTTTAGAACACAAAGAGATACCAATTTGAAAATTTTCAATTGAAAACCATTAATTTTTAAAATTAGGGTGGTGGTGCGGTCCTTTTGCTTTGGGCCAATACTTTCTCCCCCTTTGGCATGAATCGCCAAAAACGGATACTTTGAGTGAGATATAAGCCCTTTTCCTAACTATTTTCTCCCCTTTGGCAAATAAAACATATGAGTGAAGATTATACCAAAGATGGAGAGACATTGTGGAGTGATGGCGAAGGGTAGATAATACCGATAGAGTAGAGTGGAAGCTTTGTCTTCGCCGAAGACTCCAATTCCCTTTCAATGTACCTATGACTTGGTTTGAAATTCACTTGAAAACACATTAGTCATAGCATATAAAAGAGATATGATCAAGAGGATATATCAAGTTAAGCATGATCATAGTTCTATATAACATAGATTGCTCCCCCTAAGTATGTGCAATGAGACGAACACATATTTTGGCCCTAAATGCCAATTGCACATAATTAGGTTAATGAGAACATATCTATATCATACAGATTGTGAAGTGCATTGTGTCATAGTATAAGTGTGATGCTCATGACAATTTATGCACTTATGAAAGCATGTTGTAAACAATTTAAGAATTTTCCCTTAAGGATTTCAAAGAGACTTAAGGACCATCCACCTTTGAAACAAAGGCAGCTTATCCTCGTTACACGGTTAAGCTTTAAGCTCTTTGACAATAAAAGTACTTCATCTAGTTTTACCAGAGATGCACTAAAGCAGGAATGAATTTTGGGAAATTAAACTAGGTATGAAGCAGGGATAATACATGGACATGCTTTCTCTTCCTTTCATACAAGATATGCAAAGAATGTATAGAAAAGGAAGATTTAGGTACAAGTTTAAATGAAAAGAGATAGTTTTACCTTTTTGTACCTTTACATAGGGACGCTCTCTTTATTGTGCTTTGTCCTTAGTCTTAGATGCTTAAGACCCATTCTTAATGACAATATATGGAAATATTTTGCACAAGAGAGAGTTCTACAACTAGTGATCTTTTCAAGTTATTGTTAGCATATATCAAATGGATCACAAGTTGCATAAATGTATCATGAATTCTCCTTTTAACTTAGTGCATATCAAGAGAGATATCGATTGATAGTATATATGACACTAAGAAGCATGATTGTTGATTGAAGTCATTCAATGATCAAACAAATACCAGATGTGATCAAAAGAACAACATACGCATTAGATTATCAATTAAGCTTAGAGTTGGAGAATCCAGCAAATATGCTACTTTAGATTGAAAGACAAGAATTTAAAAATAGTAGCATACTTCATGAGAAACTTATTCTCATGCAAGAGACTATATGAAATTACTGAGATAAAGTAATAGTCTCAACATAATCAAGATATAGAAAGAGGCTCCCCCTAAAGATATGCATCAAGTATTTGAATGAATTGAATGGATGCATTTACTTTAAGGACAAATAGAGAGAAGCATTATACATCTTGATCAAGGCTCATTAAATTTGAAATAAACAACTTGAGCCTAGTATTCTCATTATGAAAGGGTTTAGAATACTCACAACCACACCATTGATTGTTTCAAAGAAGTAGGTGGTGTTGTTCTTGATGTTCTTCTCTTTCATTTGAGAGTCCTCCCTTTGCAGCGGCTTCTTTTTCCTTTCAAACTTATTGAAAATACTCAAGAAGGATGTTAGTAATACAAGGGAGTATACAATGATGGATGATTTCTTTTAGATAGGAAATAAGCATAATTCATCATCCATAAGTCACTCAGACATGAAGTAAAATCCTTAACATTTGTGCACTTTTACTTGAAAAGAGGAACATGCACTATTTAAGAATTTGATCACTCATAGGAATTTACTTCTTCATATTGAACTTTATTAATTGATACATAAAACAGGTCAATATGAGAATGGATATAGCAAAGGCATGAATTAGATTAAATACCCATTGAGATGGGAACTAATCTTAAAAAGATGAGTTCCCATACCTTTGCTTTTACCTTTCTTCCTTTGGGTGAGGAGCAACCCATGAGGCTTGTGCACTTTTCTTTTGTAGATATTCAAGAGTAAGCTCAAGAGATGCTTTGTTAGTAACACAAGCACTAGTTTCCATTTTTTGTAATTATTTTGACAAGGAATGAAAAGCTAGATTACTAAAACATGGAGACTTCATAGCATGAACTAGATTATCCATAGATGATGTTATGCTCAATTTTAACTCATAAAACAAGCATAAATAATCCTTTGAGATTATAGGAATAAATCTAATTCATGATTTGGAAAGCGATAAGTGTGAAAGAATCATATCCAATTTGAGCAAGTAAAAATACATCATAAAACATTGGATTGATTTTTCTTTTCATGTTAGATTATACGCTTCCAAAGAGAAACTTATTCTCTACAAGTGAGACTACTTGGGTTACTTAGATAAAATCAATAGTCTCACTATTCTAGTTATAGAGAGAGTTTTCCTTTTATAAGTGTCCTAAGGATTTGAATTCCTTACATAACACCTTGTTCTTTTAGGAACTTGAAATATCTCTCTATATCTAGAAACATGGCAATAATGGAATAACTTAGCGAAAAACATGCCATGTGGTACTTCCAACAATTTAAAGCATGTAGATTGCCATATGATGGAAATGATGAGTATGCAATCTACCATATGATAGGAAATTCTTCAAAGAATGGTAATATAAATTTAAAGGCATTTGAGGTGCTTCAATTTTTCTATGTGACTACACAAGACACATAAGAAATGATATTCTAAAATACTTGCACTTAAAAGATAAGTGTTACCATCCTTTGGCTTTCCTCCATGTTGTAGGCCTTGATTTTTTTTACATATGATATCTCTTCACTTCCTACAACATATATTATCTTCATCGAGATGATATGAGTTTAAGACATAGCAATTTGAAAAATAACCTTGGGTCAATCATGTATATAGATCATTGAAGATTGATAGTTTGAGTTGATAAGAATTGAATGGACTCTTTCAAGCATCCCAAGGTTTCATATCATCTCCTTCTCCTGCAAAGCTTGTCAATCATATTTTGGTACCCATCGCTTGATGGGTCCATCATGGTTAGTCAACAAAAATCTAGGAACCCAAAAGTCCTTTGTGTTAGCACTAGGTAAACTCATTACCTTTCTAGCACAAGTTGCAATTTTGGGTTGCCTAGTTACATGAGAATCAATTAACAAGTTAGGAGTGGGATAATCACCAATGGGACAATCCTTGCATTGATGTCCCTTCTTCCGGCATGTGTAGCATAGGCGTTTTCAAGTTTTGAAACTTTCTTCTTTCCTTGTTTGTTGCTTGCTACATGGTTAGTAAAAACTTTCTTTTCTAACCCTATGCCTTTTTGTTTTAAATGGGGACAAGATCTAAGTAAGTGTCCCTTCTTAGAGCATTTAAAACAAAGTCTATCATCCTTGTTAATAATCAAGCCATTTTTAATGTAGGGACATGACCTAATCAAGTGCCCCTTTTCAAAGCATTCACTACACCTCTTAATGTGAAGTGTGGCTTGATCATTACCTTGGGTGTTACCTTTTGTAGAGGCGTGGTTGAGGCTTTTGGAGGAGGTATTGACTTTCATCTTTTGCTTCTTCCTCTTGGCAATCCTCAAATCCTTGACATTTTCCTCAAGGGTTTTAGTGCATGCCACGGTTGTTCTCGTCTCAAGCTTCTTCACCATGTGGTCACGATTATCTTGAGAAGGTTGAGCAATGCACTTCCCTTTTAGTTGTGTCAAGCTCATCTTCAGCCTCTCATTTTCTTCCTTGAGCTTTTGATATGAATCATCGTTTGTTCCTGCAAATTCTAGCTCAAAGGAAGATTTGCTTGTCGACGGACAACAAGCATTAGCACATGGTAATATAGTATCAATTTGAATACATGTGCATGAGTGAGGTTGTTGAGATTTTAAGTTTTCTATCACAACCTCATGAGCAATGTTTAATATGATATGATCATCTCTAAGATTATCATGAGAGCATAGGAGCATATCATATTTTTCTTGAAAAGCTAGATTTTCAACCTTTAGCTTTTCTACTTGGTCCTTAAGCAAGGTATTCCTATTTACTAATTGAGCGATACAATGTAAAGCGTTATCTTGCTCAATTGCAACAGTTTCATACCTTTGGACCAAATCAACATGAGAGCACTTTAGCTCCTCATGTTCTTTAGTCAACTCGTCAAAGTGTAGCATTTTCATGGAGAGAACATCTTCTAGCCTTTGACGAGCTTCGCTTTGCTCTCTTGCTCTTTCTAGAAGTTTGAGCATGACCGCCTTATCTTCTTGGCTTAGGCGAGCGTAGAGATGCAAGAAGCTTCTTTCTTCCTCATCATCCTCATTTGTCCTTCCGCTATCATTTGCATTAGCCACACAACACATGTGGGAATCGAAATGGGAAGACAAACCTTTTGGAGAGGTGGATTCATCGTTTGGTCTCCATCGTTCATTCTCTTCTTCTTCCTTGCAAGGGTTAGTATCACAAATACCAAAGGAAGTAGAGACACAAAATGAACTATCATGTTTGGACTCATCAAATTTGCTTCTAATTCTAGTCCAAATATCATGCGCATCATGGACGGATTCGTCATAGTTTGATATGAAGGCATGATAATCTTTTTTGCTAAGAGAATTAGTTAAGATGTCAAAAGCTAGATAGTTTAAGCGATAACATCTTTGATCCTCCTCGGAATTAATTTTTCCATTGAAATTAGAGGGAAAAATACTCTTGTCTATAATTTGTTCTAATCGAGGATCTATGGTTCTAAAAGCATTTATCACACTAGTAGACCATGAGTCATAATTGGAACAATCATCAAATAATATTTCAAGAGTTACCTCTTTTTGAGTTACGTTCGATGGAGGAGTCTTCTTGTTCTTTTGGGATCTTTTACGAGCCATCACTTCGAGTTGTTAGACTCAAGATGAAGTGCCTAGCTCTGATACCAATTGAAAGTCGCCTAGAGGGGGGGTGGATAGGCGAAACCTGAAAATTAAAACTTTATCCCCCAACTAGATCCCTTTGATTAGTGGTTAGAACAAGATATACAAATATAGGAGTATACAAACTAAGTTCTTGCTTGAAAAGAGTATTGCTAAATAATGCGGGAGTGATAAATCAATGCAACTAATAAGTTATGGAATAACAAAGCAAGAATCCTTAGATGAGAAGAGCACTAGGACAAGTTCTTTCTTGCAACGTGTTGCTTCACTAAATGGGAATTTAACTTGAAGCAACACCAAATGATATTAGCAAATAATGGTGCAAGAAAACTTAGAGCAAGGGAAAACAAACAAATCACAAGCAATAAACACGATGGACACGGGTGATTTGTTTTACCGAGGTTCGGCCCTCGAAGGCCTAGTCCCCGTTGAGGAGTCCACTTAAGGACGGGTCTTTTTCAACCCTTTCCCTCTCTCCCCCGATCACACAAGGATCGGCGAGCTCTTCTTCTTCTCAAGGATCACTCTCGATCCCGCAAGGACCACCACACACTTTGGTGTCTTTTGCTAGCTTTTACAAGCCTCCAAAACTTTGGAGGAAGTTCAATGGGAGTCAAAACTCCACGCACAAATGAACACAAAGATGTAGCACACACTATCTCTCAATGAATCTCACAAGGCGCTAGGGCTAAACTCAATTGAGTAGCTCTCAATTGCTTGCTCTCTCTTTTGTGGCACTTGTGTTGATTGTAGTGGACTAAATCTTGTGTATAGGATGGATCAATGAATATATGTGGTTGGGAGGGCTTGAGTATTTCAACTATATGACTTGGAATGTTGCTTGGGCTCCCACACCTTGAAGTGGCCGGTTGGGGTGGTATTTATAGCCACCAACCAAAATCTAGCCGTTGGGTGAGGCTGTCTGTTCGATGGTGCACCGGACAGTCCGGTGCACACCGGACATGTCCGGTGCGACAGCCACGTCACCAATGCCGTTGGATTCTGACCGTTGGAGCTTCTGACTTCTGGGCCCGCCTGGATGTCCGGTGCACACCGGACATCAACTGTTCATTGTCCGGTGCGCCAGTATGGGCGCGCCTGCCATCTGCGCGCGCAGAGCGCGCATTAAATGCGACGCAGGTAGCCGTTGGCGCCGAAATAGCCGTTGCTCCGTGGTTACACCGGACAGTCCGGTGCACACCGGACATGTCCGGTGAATTATAGCGGAGCGGCTGCTGCGCGAACCCGAGGCTGGCGAGTTGAGAAGGCCGCGCTTCCATGGAGCACCGGACACTGTCCGGTGTACACCGGACAGTCCGGTGAATTATAGTGAAGCGGCCTGAGAAATTCCCGAAGGTGGCGAGTTCGAGTTGGAGTCCTCTGGTGCACCGGACACTGTCCGGTGTACACCGGACAGTCCGGTGCCTCCAGACCTGAGGTGCCTTCGGTTGCCTCTTTGCTCCTTTGTTGAATCCAAAACTTGATCTTTTTATTTGCTGAGTGTGAACCTTTTGCACCTGTATAACTTATACACTAGAGCAAACTAGTTAGTCCAATTGTTTGTGTTGGGCAATTCAACCACCAAAATTATTTAGGAACTAGGTGTAAGCCTAATTCCCTTTCACAAAGTCTGCCCAGTCTGGGTGCACCGGACTGTCCGGCGGTGCACCAGGCTGGCTCGGCGTGAAGTGGCCACTCTCGGGAATTCGCCGACGGCGTACGGCTAAAATTCACCGGACTGACCGGTGTGCACCGGACTGTCCGGTGAGCCAACGGTCGGCCGGGCCAACAGTCGGCCGCGGAATCTGCGCGCGACACGTGGCCGGGCCAACGGTCGGTAGGGGGCACCGGACTGTCCGGTGTGCACCGGACATGTCCGGTGCGCCAACGGCTCCCAGATCTGCAACGGTCGGCAGCGCCTTTTAGGAAGGAAATCGGGCACCGGACAGTGTCCGGTGTGCACCGGACTGTCCGGTGCACCCGACGACAGAAGGCAAGATTGGCCTTCCAGATTTGCTCTCAACGGCTCCTAGCTGCCTTGGGGCTATAAAAGGGACCCCTAGGCGCATGGAGGAGTACACGAAGCAACCTTAGAGCATTCTTGATCATCCACACTCAGTCTTTGCGCATTCGTTTGTCATTCTCAGTGATTCGAGCTCCGTTCTAGTGAGAACTTTGAGATAGTCTTTTGAGCTCGATTCTTGGCCGTGTGTGTGCGCATTTTGCTGTGGATTTGTGTGTGTTGCTTTTCTCCCTTACTCCGTATTTCTTGTGAATCTCAAGTGTAAGGGCGAGAGCCTCCAAGTTGTGGAGAATCCTCGCAAACGGGATATTGAAAGGCAAAGCAAAACATCGTGGTATTCAAGTTGGTCTTTGGACCACTTGAGAGGGGTTGATTGCAACCCCCGTCCGTTGGGACGCCACAACGTGGAGTAGGCAAGCGTTGGTCTTGGCCGAACCACGGGATAAACCACTGTGTCATCTCTGTGTTTGATCTTTTGTGGTATTGTGTTTTGTTGAGACTCCTCTCTAGCCACTTGGCGATTATTGTGCTAACACTTAACAAGTTTTTGTGGCTATAAGTTTAAGTTTCACAGGATCACCTATTCACCCCCCCCTCTAGGTGCTCTCAATTGGTATCAGAGCCGTTCTCTTCACAAAGGGACTAACCGCCCGAAGAGATGGATCCTAAAGGGAAGGGAATCGTGATCAACGACAAGGAGAAGGAATCCTTCATCAACGAGCCAAAGGACGACAAGACTACCGACTCGGGCTCGGGGCACAGACGCAAAGAAGGGAAGAAGAAGAAGACAAGACGCATCAAGGAGATCGTCTACTACGTCAGCGACGAATCTTCCTCTTCCCAAAAGGACGACGACAACGACTACAGGAAGACGGTCAATTCGAACTTTTCATTTGATTATTCTCGTATTCCACATAGTTCGAATTCGCAATTGCTTTCCATTCCTCTTGGCAAACCTCCACACTTCGATGGGGAGGACTACGGATTTTGGAGTCACAAAATGCGTAGTCACTTATTCTCTCTCCATCCAAGCATATGGGAGATTGTAGAGAATGGAATGAAATTTGATAGCTCGGATAGCCCTATGCTTATAAATGAACAAATTCATAGAAATGCACAAGCTACTACTGTTCTCTTAGCATCTTTGTGCAGGGAAGAGTACAATAAGGTGAGCGGCTTGGACAATGCCAAGCAGATATGGGACACCCTCAAGATTTCTCACGAGGGGAACGACATCACCATGCTCACCAAGATGGAGTTGGTGGAGGGAGAGCTTGGACGATTCGCGATGATAAGGGGTGAGGAACCGACTCAAACTTACAACCGGCTCAAGACCCTTATCAACAAAATAAGAAGCTACGGAAGCACGCGATGGACGGACCACGACGTCGTCCGCCTAATGCTAAGGTCCTTTACCGTTCTTGATCCTCATCTCGTAAACAATATTCGTGAGAATCCCAGGTACACGATGATGACGCCCGAGGAGGTACTCGGAAAATTCGTAAGCGGGCGGATGATGATCAAGGAAGCGAGATATGTGGACGACGCTCTAAACGGTCCAATCAATGAACCTCAACCCATTGCTCTCAAGGCAATGAGGAGCAAGGAGGCGCTACCGAGCAAGGTGGCGCAAGTTGAGGCGGCCGGGCTAAATAACGAGGAGATGGCCCTCATCATTAAGCGCTTCAAGACGGCGCTTAAGGGTCGCAAGGGACAGCCAAGCAAGACCAAGACAAAGGAGAAGCGCTCATGCTTCAAATGTGGTAAGATTGGTCATTTCATTGCTAACTGTCCCGATAATGAAAGTGACCAGGAAAAGGGGAACAAAAGGGAGAAGAAGAAGCATTACAAGAAGGCCAAGGGCGAGGCACATATCAGAAAGGAGTGGGATTCGGATTGCTCCTCCTCCGACTCCGACAATGAAGGACTCGCCGCCACCGCCTTCAACAAGTCATCCCTCTTCCCCAACGAGCGTCACACTTGCCTCATGGCAAGAGAGAAGAAAGTAAGCACTCATGATACTAGTACTTATGCTTCTTCAAGTGAGGATGAGTCTAGTGATGATGATGAGATAGATTACTCATGCTTATTCAAGGGATTAGATAGATCTAAAATTAATAAGATTAATGAGTTGATTGATGCTTTGGATGACAAGAATAGATTACTAGAAAAACAAGAGGATCTTTTATATGAGGAGCATGATAAATTTGTTAGTGCACAAAATTCTCTTGCTCTAGAAATTAAAAGGAATGAAATGCTCTCTAGTGAATTATCTACTTGTCATGAAACTATCTCTACTTTAAAAGGTGTTAACAATGATTTAAATGCTAAACTAGTAGAAGCAAATAAATCCAACTCCTGTGTAGAAATTATTGAAACTTGCAATGCTTGTAGTGAACACCAAGTTTCAATTTCCAAACTTAACGATGAATTGGCTAGTCTTAATGCTCAACTTAAGACTAGCAAGAGTAATTTTGATAAGCTAAAATTTGCAAGGGATGCCTACACGATTGGTAGACACCCCTCAATTAAGGATGGACTTGGCTACAAGAGGGAAGCCAAGAACTTGACAAGCCATAAGGCTCCCATCTCCGCCAAGGAGAAAGGGAAGGCCCCTATGGCTAGTAGTGTGCAAAAGAACCATGCCTTTATGTACTATGATAGAAGACAACCTAGAAATGCTTATAGGAGTTGTAATATATATAATGCCTTTGATTCTCATGCCATGGTTGCTTCTAGTTCTTCTTATGTGCATGATAGGAATGTTGGTAGGAGAAATGTTATTCATAATATGCCTAGGAGAAATGTCGTTAATGTTCCTAGGAAAGTTAATGAACCTTCTACAATATATCATGCTTTAAATGCTTCTTTTGCTATTTGTAGAAAGGATAGGAAGATAGTTGCTATAAAATTAGGGGCAAGATGCAAGGGAGACAAAACTTGCATTTGGGTCCCTAAGGATATTTGTGCTAACCTTGCAGGACCCAACATGAGTTGGGTACCTAAGACCCAAGCCTAAATTTGCCTTGCAGGTTTATGCATCCGGGGGTTCAAGCTGGATTATTGACAGCGGATGCACAAACCATATGACGGGGGAGAAGAAGATGTTCACCTCCTACGTCAAGAATAAAGATTCCCAAGATTCAATAATTTTCGGTGATGGGAATCAAGGCAAGGTAAAAGGGTTAGGTAAAATTGCAATCTCAAATGAGCACTCTATCTCTAATGTGTTTTTAGTAGAGTCTCTTGGATATAATTTGCTATCTGTCAGTCAATTATGCAATATGGGATATAACTGTTTGTTTACAAATGTAGATGTGTCTGTCTTTAGAAGATGTGATGGTTCACTAGCTTTTAAGGGTGTACTAGACGGCAAGCTTTACTTAGTTGATTTTGCAAAAGAAGAGGCCGGTCTAGATGCATGCTTAATGGCTAAGACTTGCATGGGCTGGCTGTGGCATCGCCGCTTAGCACATGTGGGGATGAAGAACCTCCACAAGCTTCTAAAGGGAGAACACGTGACAGGTCTAACCAATGTTCATTTCGAAAAAGATAGACCTTGTGCAGCTTGTCAAGCAGGGAAACAGGTGGGAGGCTCTCATCACACCAAAAATGTGATGACAACATCAAGACCCCTGGAGCTGCTACATATGGACCTCTTCGGACCCGTCGCCTATCTGAGCATAGGAGGAAGTAAGTATGGTCTAGTTATTGTTGATGACTTTTCCCGCTTCACTTGGGTGTTCTTTTTGCAGGATAAGTCTGAAACCCAAGGGACCCTCAAGCGCTTCCTAAGGAGAGCTCAAAATGAGTTTGAGCTCAAGGTGAAGAAGATAAGGAGCGACAACGGGTCCGAATTCAAGAACCTTCAAGTGGAGGAGGGGATCAAGCACGAGTTCTCCGCTCCCTACACACCTCAACAAAATGGTGTGGTAGAGAGGAAGAACAGGACGCTCATAGATATGGCGAGGACTATGCTTGGAGAATTCAAGACCCCCGAGTGCTTTTGGTCGGAAGCTGTGAACACGGCTTGCCACGCCATCAACAGGGTCTACCTTCACCGCCTCCTCAAGAAGACGTCGTATGAGCTACTAACCGGTAACAAACCCAATGTATCTTACTTTCGTGTATTTGGGAGCAGGTGCTACATTCTAGTGAAGAAGGGTAGAAATTCTAAATTTGCTCCCAAAGCTGTAGAAGGGTTTTTGTTAGGTTATGACTCGAATACAAAGGCGTATAGAGTCTTCAACAAATCATCGGGTTTGGTTGAAGTCTCTAGCGACGTTGTATTTGATGAGACTAATGGCTCTCCAAGAGAGCAAGTTGTTGATTGTGATGATGTAGATGAAGAAGATGTTCCGACGGCCGCTATACGAACCATGGCGATTAGAGAAGTGCGGCCACAGGAACAAGATGAACGAGATCAACCTTCTTCCTCAACAACGGTGCATCCCCCAACTCAAGACGATGAACAGGTTCATCAAAAGGAGGCGTGTGATCAAGGGGGAGCACAAGATGATCACGTGATGGAGGAAGAAGCGCAACCGGCACCTCCAACCCAAGTTCGAGCGGTGATTCAAAGGGATCATCCCGTCGACCAAATCTTGGGTGACATTAGCAAGGGAGTAACTACTCGATCTCGATTAGTTAATTTTTGTGAGCATTACTCCTTTGTCTCTTCTATTGAGCCTTTCAGGGTAGAGGAGGCCTTGCTAGATCCGGATTGGGTATTGGCCATGCAGGAGGAACTCAACAACTTCAAGCGCAATGAAGTTTGGACACTGGTGCCTCGTCCCAAGCAAAATGTTGTGGGAACCAAGTGGGTGTTCCGCAACAAACAGGACGAGCACGGGGTGGTGACGAGGAACAAGGCTCGACTTGTGGCAAAAGGTTATGCCCAAGTCGCAGGTTTGGACTTTGAGGAGACGTTTGCTCCTGTGGCTAGGCTAGAATCAATTCGTATCTTGCTAGCATATGCCGCTCACCATTCTTTCAGGTTGTACCAAATGGATGTGAAGAGCGCTTTCCTCAATGGGCCAATCAAGGAGGAGGTGTACGTGGAGCAACCCCCTGGCTTCGAGGATGAACGGTACCCCGACCACGTGTGTAAGCTCTCTAAGGCGCTCTATGGACTTAAGCAAGCCCCAAGAGCATGGTATGAATGCCTTAGAGACTTCTTAATTCCTAATGCTTTCAAGGTTGGGAAAGCCGATCCAACTCTTTTTACTAAGACTTGCGACGGTGATCTTTTTGTGTGCCAAATTTATGTCGATGACATAATATTTGGTTCTACTAACCAAAAGTCTTGTGAAGAGTTTAGCAGGGTTATGATGCAGAAATTCGAGATGTCGATGATGGGCGAGTTGAACTACTTCCTTGGGTTTCAAGTGAAGCAACTCAAGGACGGCACTTTCATCTCCCAAACAAAGTACACGCAAGACTTGCTGAAGCGGTTTGGGATGAAGGACGCCAAGCCCGCAAAGACTCCGATGGGGACCGACGGACACACCGACCTCAACAAAGGAGGTAAGTCCGTTGATCAAAAAGCATACCGGTCAATGATAGGGTCTTTACTTTATTTATGTGCTAGTAGACCGGATATTATGCTTAGTGTATGCATGTGTGCTAGATTTCAATCCGATCCTAAGGAGTGTCACTTAGTGGCAGTGAAGCGAATTCTTAGATATTTGGTTGCTACGCCTTGCCTCGGGCTCTGGTATCCAAAGGGGTCTACCTTTGACTTGGTTGGATACTCAGATTCCGACTATGCTGGATGTAAGGTCGATAGGAAGAGTACATCAGGGACGTGCCAATTCTTAGGAAGGTCCCTGGTGTCGTGGAACTCTAAGAAACAAACCTCCGTTGCCCTATCCACCGCTGAGGCCGAGTATGTTGCCGCAGGGCAGTGTTGCGCGCAACTACTTTGGATGAGGCAAACCCTTCGGGACTTTGGCTACAATCTGAGCAAAGTCCCACTCCTATGTGACAATGAGAGTGCTATCCGCATGGCGGAAAATCCTGTTGAACACAGCCGCACAAAGCACATTGACATCCGGCATCACTTTTTGAGAGACCACCAGCAAAAGGGAGATATCGAAGTGTTTCATGTTAGCACCGAGAACCAGCTAGCCGATATCTTTACCAAGCCTTTAGATGAGAAGACCTTTTGCAGGCTGCGTAGTGAGCTGAATGTCTTAGATTCGCGGAACTTGGATTGAATTGTAGCATACATGTATTTATGCTTTTGATCATGTTCCTTTTTTGCATTTTGTTGTTAAGTATGGTGCTCAAGTTGTACAAACACTCCCTGGACCTCACAAGTCCGTTGTAAAGTGATTCACAGTTTTAGGGGGAGATGTGTTACAACTTGACCTTTTGAGACTAACCATATGCTTGAGTTTGCTTGTTTTAGTCTCAAAGGAGAATTGAAAGGGAAAAGGTGGACTTGGACCATGAAAGACTTCCACTGCACTCCGATGAGAGGGTAACCTATTCCAAATTCATCTAATGAACTCTTATTGCCATTTGCTCTTAATTGAAGATTTTGGTGAGGCAATGGGGTTATAGGGCCAAGATTGATCCCGTTTTGGTGCTTGATGCCAAAGGGGGAGAAAATAAAGGCCAAAGCAATAATGGATCAGCTACCACTTGAGAAATTTTGAAATAGTAGATTAGAGCTTTTGGTTTGTCAAAACTCTTTTATTGTCTCTTATGTCAAAAGTTGGCCTCTTGTGGGGAGAAGTGTTGATTATGGGAAAAAGGGGGAGTTTTTGAAATCTTTGATCAAATTTCTTTGGAAAACCTCTCTTTATGTCTCTACAAGTGATTTTGACTTAGAGATAGGAATTTGAGTTTGATTTGCAAAAACAAACCGAGTGGTGGCATAGAGTGATCCATATATGTCAAAATTGAATCAAAATAATTTGAGTTCTTATTTGAAGTGTTTTTGTACTTGTTCTACTTGCTTTATGTTGTGTTGGCATAAATCACCAAAAAGGGGGAGATTGAAAGGGAAATGTGCCCTTGGGCCATTTCTAAGTATTTTGGTGATTTAGTGCCCAACACAGGTGCCTAATTGTAAAATGGTGGACAAAGTACAAATCAAGGATAAAGGTATGTTTCTCAGACTTAGTACATTGTTTTATGGACTAATGTATTGTGTCTAAGTGCTGGAAACAGAAAAAATCGAGTTGGAGAAGAGATGGCTCGAGCAGCCAAAGTCTGCCCAGTCTGGGTGCACCGGACTGTCCGGTGGTGCACCGGACAGTGTCCGGTGCGCCAGGCTGGCTCGGCGTGAAGTGGCCGCTCTCGGGAATTCGCCGACGGCGTACGGCTAAAATTCACCGGACTGACCGGTGTGCACCGGACTGTCCGGTGAGCCAACGGTCGGCCGGGCCAACGGTCGGCCGCGGAATCTGCGCGCGACACGTGGCCGGGCCAACGGTCGGTAGGGGGCACCGGACTGTCCGGTGTGCACCGGACATGTCCGGTGCGCCAACGGCTCCCAGATCTGCAACGGTCGGCAGCGCCTTTTAGGAAGGAAATCGGGCACCGGACAGTGTCCGGTGTGCACCGGACTGTCCGGTGCACCCGACGACAGAAGGCAAGATTGGCCTTCCAGATTTGCTCTCAACGGCTCCTAGCTGCCTTGGGGCTATAAAAGGGACCCCTAGGCGCATGGAGGAGTACACGAAGCAACCTTAGAGCATTCTTGATCATCCACACTCAGTCTTTGCGCATTCGTTTGTCATTCTCAGTGATTCGAGCTCCGTTCTAGTGAGAACTTTGAGATAGTCTTTTGAGCTCGATTCTTGGCCGTGTGTGTGCGCATTTTGCTGTGGATTTGTGTGTGTTGCTTTTCTCCCTTACTCCGTATTTCTTGTGAATCTCAAGTGTAAGGGCGAGAGCCTCCAAGTTGTGGAGAATCCTCGCAAACGGGATATTGAAAGGCAAAGCAAAACATCGTGGTATTCAAGTTGGTCTTTGGACCACTTGAGAGGGGTTGATTGCAACCCTCGTCCGTTGGGACGCCACAACGTGGAGTAGGCAAGCGTTGGTCTTGGCCGAACCACGGGATAAACCACTGTGTCATCTCTGTGTTTGATCTTTTGTGGTATTGTGTTTTGTTGAGACTCCTCTCTAGCCACTTGGCGATTATTGTGCTAACACTTAACAAGTTTTTGTGGCTATAAGTTTAAGTTTCACAGGATCACCTATTCACCCCCCCCTCTAGGTGCTCTCAGCTTGGGAGTTGAAGTGTTGGATTTGGGCTACTTCGTCCTCATCATAATCTTCATCCCCTACGGATGGTACCTATACACCAAACTCAACAACATCCCATATACTTATGTGGAGTGAGGTTAGATGAAATCGCATCAAATCACTCCACCTAGCATAGTCTTCACCATCAAAAGCTGGTGGTTTGCCTAATGGGACGGAAAGTAAAGGTGTATGCTTTGGAATGCGAGGGTAGCGTAGGGGGATCTTACTAAACTTCTTACGCTCATGGCACTTAGAAGTAATAGACGGCGCGTCGGAGCCGGAGGTGGAAGGTGATGAAGTATCGGTCTCGTAGTAGACCACCTTCCTCATCTTCTTTTTCTTATCGCCACTCCGATGCGACTTGTGGGAAGAGGACTTCTTCTCCTTCCCCTTCTCCTTGTTGCGGGACTCTTCCGATGAAGCCTTCCCATGGCTTGTAGTGGGCTTGTCGCCGGTCTCCATCTCCCTCTTGGCATGATCTCCCGATATCACTTCGAGCGGTTAGGCTCTAATGAAGCACCAGGCTCTGATACCAATTAAAAGTCGCCTAGAGGGGGGTGAATAGGGCGAAACTAAAATTTACAAAGTTAATCACAACTACAAGCCGGATTGGCGTTAGAAATATAATCGAGTCCGAGAGAGGGCATAAAACAAATCGCAAGCGAATAAAGAAGTGAGACACAAGGATTTGTTTTACCGAGGTTCGGTTCTCTCAAACCTACTCCCTGTTGAGGTGGTCACACAGACCGGGTCTCTTTCAACCCTTTCCCTCTCTCAAACGGTCCCTCGGACCGAGTGAGCTTCTCTTCTCAATCAACCGGGAACCAAACTTCCCCGCAAGGACCACCACACAATTGGTGTCTCTTGTCTCGATTACAATTGAGATGATCGCAAGAAAGAATGAGAAAGAAGAAGCAATCCAAGCGCAAGAGCTCAAATGAACACAACAATCACTCTCTCTAATCACTAAAGCTTTGAGTGGAATTGGGAGAGGATTTGATCTCTTTGGTGTGTCTTGTATTGAATGCCTAGCTCTTGTAAGTAGTTGAAAGGTGGAAAACTTGGATGACTTGAATGTGGGATGGTTGGGGATATTTATAACCCCAACCACCAAACTAGCCGTTTGGTGAGGGCTGCTGTCGACGGGCGCACCGGACAGTCCGGTGCGCCACCGGACAGTGTCCGGTGCGCCAGCCACGTCACCCGGCCGTTAGGGTCCGACCGTTGGAGCTCTGACAGGTGGGGTTGCCTGGCTGTCCGGTGGTGCACCGGACAGGTACTGTAGACTGTCCGGTGCGCCTCCCGCGCGTGCTCTGACTCTGGCGCGCACTGTAGCGCATTAAATGCTCTGCAGGTGACCGTTGGCGCCGTAGTAGCCGTTGCTTCCGCTGGCACACCGGACAGTCCGGTGAACACCGGACACTGTCCGGTGACTCATCGGACAGTCCGGTGAATTATAGCGGAGCGCCCTTGAGAATTCCCGAAGGTAGCGAGTTTGGCTTCGATCGCCCTTGTGCACCGGACATTGTCCGGTGGTGCACCGGACACTGTCCGGTGGCACACCGGACAGTCCGGTGCGCCAGACCAGGGTGCCTTCCGGGTTATCTTTTGCTCTTTTGTTTGAACCCTTTTCTTGGTCTTTTTATTGGCTTATTGTGAACCTTTGGCACCTGTAGAACTTATAGACTAGAGCAAACTAGTTAGTCCAATTATTTGTGTTGGGCAATTCAACCACCAAAATCAATTTAGGAATATAGGTGTAAGCCTAATTCCCTTTCAGTATGTAGAGGAGTAGCACATCCGATGGTGCAATGACTAGGTGTACTACCTTGCTGATGAGCCTGGGGTGCAATTCGTTTGGTAGCCCAGCCAAGAGTCATCGGTACTCATCATGTCGTGCACGTTCGACGACTACTATATCAAGGTATGTGGCGTCATCTTGGCGCTAGAGGTGACGCAGAGGAGGACCGACAGAAATGACCACTTGCCATCGTCAGGGTAGCTTTTGTACCGGCCTGCCTTTAATTCTCTTCGCAGACACATACACTTGCCTTTTTTGTTTAAGCAAACGTGTATGGTGGTGCGTACCTGATGACTGACAATGTACGAGGGAACTTGTACCGGCAGTTGTGGTACGTGCTCTTCAATGATAAGACCATGCAAATCGTGGCATATATCGAAGTTTGCATGATACTGATGGTTGCAATGTAGTAGTAAAACAGCTAAATTAAAATAACAAAATTTATGTATGACCAGGATTACAAATGAATTATGAAACATTTTCTTATAACAATATAAGACACATTTTGTATATAAGTTATCATGTTATTATTTTTTCCCGTTGCAACGCACGGACACTCACCTAATTGTTGTACAAATCTGCACGTTCCGCATGTTCTGCTCTAGGAGTAGTAATGTTCGCGACCAAAGGAAAACTGCGCAGCGCGCGACAGCTACTGCTGCTGTACATAAACTAGTAGCTAGTGCGAAGAATACAGGAGAGGAGCAGTAATGTTCGCGACCAGCCGCCAGCCAACAGGCAATTAGGTCAGCGGTCTGCCGCCTGGCGCGGGCCTCGAGCATTCAACGCGACAACGCGTCGCTTAGCGTGTTTCAGCTTATACATTATATAATCTAGACATATTATAATCTATGTGTAGTTGTTTGATAGTTTAGATTATACAAATATAGCTTATTCATAAAGACAACATTACACTTATTTGTTTATTTGAAGTGAGGAAAGAAAAATAACATATATTATAATTTTTATTTACATAACCATAGGTGGTAGGTCTTTTACCAAAATAATCTCAAATAAGCTACTCTTGAGGAGATTGTGAGATTATCATAATTTAGGCTTTAGATTATATAATCTAAGCCTATAATCTAGGTGTTTATTTACCTGTTGGACGCTGGATTATATAATCTAGAGAAATTATAATCCAAAACAAACAGGACCTTACTATGCTACCACCCTTAGCCTTTACACGGATCATCTGCTTCTTCACCGGCCTACCCTTTTGACAAATAGATGTTTACTTACAGTTTAATAGTACATTATGTGCTGCAAAAACTACTCACTGACACAATACGTTGCATACATATAATTTTTTTTGTTTCAGGTATCATTATCCGATTAAGAACTATGTTAATTATATGGGTACTCATATATTTTTTATTTCTCTTTATGTCGACGATTTCCACAGAGTTGTGCCTGTTCATTTGACAATTTCTACTGTGACTGTTTTGCTCCTCTATAGGTGAGTCACAAACACTATTTTATTTTATTGATCACAGAAGTCATTGTTGCTTCACACCCTTTAACTGCATGTTCCTTTTCCAGCCGATGCTTTTGTAAAGGCTGACAACATACATACGTGTGCTTATAAGATTTAGCTAGAAATTACTCAAGACATTACTCAAGACAGTAGTGTCCACGAAGCGCAACTCTTTGATCTATATTTTCAATGTCATCAATTGATCATTCTCGGACAAATGTCCTTGACTTTGTTGATTAATGTGGGTCTGACCCAAATTAATATTCAATACTAAAGACCCACTTCAATACTACAGTGTACTAATATTTTAGTAATATAACGGAAGTTCAGGGTACAAATCAATCAACTTAAATAGGTGGATTATTGATGTATCTATTGAGAAGTTGAGAAAAGGATGAAGAACTGTCACACGCATGCGCGCGCGCCGCCGGTCGGGCCGTGACCGTGACCGTGGCTCCTAGTAGATCAGATTTTGGTCCGAATATTCCTTCCTAATGGTGGCCATTTGTTACTGTCTGTTGTCCTATCTTATGGCTAGTAACGGACATGTTGGCTCTTATGGCGACTATTACTGTCCGTTCTCCTCCCTCTGTGCGTGTATAAATACGCGAACATCTCTCAAACGCATTGCACTCAGCCCATCCCCGTCCCATCTTCTGCGAGCACAGAGAGAGTCGGAGAGCAGGCCTCCAAAAATTGCGACTGCACGGGTGTGCGGGCGATCAGGTTTTTGGTCGCGACTGCTCGCTCTGTTTGCTCGACCAAAGCTGATCCGGTTCTTCGTCATCGGCGCCGTTTGAGGGACTGCACTGCGTACATCTCCTTGCATCGATTGTGTACAACTACATCGAACATACACACAAGATGTCTCGTGTGATTGAACCCACTGATGCCTTGAGTATCGGTCCCTCCGCGGGGGTACACTCTGTTCTTCGTATTTGTGCATGTTTTACTGTTGTTTATCGGCTATGTGAGTAGTGATATACATATGCACATACATATCATCACATACATCACTTTGGTTTTCTGGATTAAATTAAAACTGATAATGCCTATTTCTCTAACAATTCCAAAAACCTGATATTAGGCACTTTTCTGTTAGTGGTTTTGCTGCTGCGTTAAAACCAAGTGAACCTTTTGATGGGACATTTTACAAGAGATAGCGTTGGGCTGTATTAGGCTTACAAATGCCTTTCATTATTGGATATGCATTTGGACTTGTCTCAAAGCATAAATCGTTTTTGCAGGATTCTCTAGGAGGAAACAGCAAAACTCTTATGATTTGTAGGTCTTTTTTCCCAGACATATATCCTAGTCTCAGTGTTGGAGGCACTTAAATCATGCTTTGCTACTCTTTTCATGTACTTACTGAGCAGACAATAGAACGCCAGAACATAAACACAGTTACAACTTACAACTATCTGGTTCACTTATTTGTTTGTAGTTGAATTTATTTGCTTGGTAGTTGAATTTTTTAATAGAGTTGATAGTTCAAATATATTTGTTGTAGGTGAAAATGTTGGATCTATGGTACTATGGTAGCATTAATTTCATAACTATTTGCATTGTTGTAGGTGAAAATGTCGGACTTAGTGTGGGAGCATGGATAGAAGATTGGTTCTGGTTTCAAGTGTAAGTATTACTGAAAGTCGCCTAGAGGGGGGTGAATAGGCGTAACCTGAAATTTATAACTTTAAACACACACTACAAGCCGGGGTTAGCGTTAGAATTAAATTCAAGTCCGGGAGAGAGGGGAAAACAAATCAAGTGGGAATCAAGTGAATGAACACGGTGATTTGTTTTACCGAGGTTCGGTTCCAAAGAACCTAGCCCCCGTTGAGGAGGTCACAAAGGTCGGGTCTATTTCAACCCTTTCCCTCTCTTAAACGGTCACTTAGACCGAGTGAGCCTTCTTCCTTAATCTCACGGGTCACTTAGACCCCGCAAGGACCACCACACACTTGGTGTCTCTTGCCTCGCTTACAAAGCACTTGAGAATAAGAATGGGAAAAGAAGAAAGGCCAACCAAGCAACAAGAGCAACAAAAGAACACAAGAGATCCTCTCACAAGTCCTAACACACTAGAATTGAATCGAGGACTTTGAGTGGATCGATCGCTTTGATTGTGTCCTGGAGTGGAGTATTTTGCTCTTGTATTGAATGCAGTACTCAGAATGCTTGGATGGATATGAATGAGGTGGTTGGGGGGTATTTATAGCCTCCAACCACTTCCATGGCCATTGGGGAGGCTGCTGGCGAAGGACGCATCGAACAGTCTGGTACGCCACCGGACAGGCACTGTTCCATGTCCGGTGCGCCGCCACGTCACCCAACCGTTAGGGTTTGGAGCTCGGTCGACCGTTGGAGCTTTGTCTTCTTGCGGCACCGGACAGTCTGGTGCCCCTCTGACTTTGATGCTCTGACTTCTGCGCGACACTGTTCACAAATGTAGCACTTTGCAGAGTTGACCGTTGGCGCTGGGTAGCCGTTGCCCGCTAGCTCACCGGACAGTCCGGTGAATTATAGCGGAGCGCGCCTTCGTTTTCCTGAGAGTGGCTGGTTTGATGTTGTACGGTCCTGGTGCACCGGACACTGCCCGGTGGCACACCGGACAGTCTGGTGCGCCGTTCTTCAGCAGACTCAAGTCCTTTTGCTCCTTTGAAATTGTGTTCCTAACTTGATTCTTTTATTGGTTTGTGTTGAACCTTATGCACCTGTAATACATGAGTTCTAGACAAACTAGTTAGTCCATAGGTTTGCGTTGGTCGTCAACCACCAAAATTAATTATGGGAAATGGTTAGCCTAATTTCCCTTTCAATCTCCCCCTTTTTGGTGATTGATGCCAACACAAAACAAAGCAAATATAAAGTGCAGAAATGTAACTAGTTTGCATTTATGATGACAGTGCATAGGTTACCTAGAATTGAACCAATATGAAAGTCTTACTAAGTATAAGAGTGAATGGATTGGCTTTCTTTTTATTTAACATTTTGGACCACATTTGCACCATATATTTGTTTTTGCAAAACTTTTGGAAAATCTTTTCAAAATCCTTTTATAAATAGTCAACGGTATATGAATAAGATTGCAAGAAGCATTTTCAAGATTTGAAATTTCTCCCCCTGTTTCAAATGCTTTTCCTTTGACTAAATAGAAACTCCCCCTAAATGAAATTCTCCTCTTAGCTTTCAAGAGGGTTTTTAAATGGATACCAATTTTGAAATCTTATTTTCATAAATATAGATACTAATTAAAAAATTCATTTCAAAAATTTTTGAAATGGTGGTGGTGCGGTCCTTTTGCTTTAGGCTTAATATTTTCTCCCCCTTTGGCATTAATCGCCAAAAACGGAGAACGTTGGAGCCCTTTAGCATTTTATCCCCCTTTGGGGCCTAACATTACTTCCCAAATGGTAAAATAAATACGAGTGAAGGATCATACCATTGAGAGTTTGCGAAATACCGGCAAAGGGTAGATAATACCATTAGAGTTGAGTGGAAGCGTTGTCTTTACCGAGTACTCCATTTCCCTTTCAATCTAAGACTAATACAAGATATACTCATGGAAACATATTAGTCTTAGCCTTGGCACAAGAAGAATAAGAAATATACAATTGTACCAAATGAAAGAGACATGATCAAAGGTATATAAATGAGCTATGTGTGCAACTAATCAAAGTTCCGAGAATCAAGTATATTTAGCTCATTCCTATGTTTGCTAAAGGTTTTCTCATCTAGTGGCTTGGTAAAGATGTCGGCTAATTGGTTCTTGGTGTTTACATAAGCAATTTCGATATCTCCCTTTTGTTGGTGATCCCGTAGAAAGTGATACTGAATGTCTATGTGCTTAGTGCGGCTGTGTTCAACGGGATTATCCGCCATGCGGATTGCACTCTCATTATCACATAGGAGAGGGACTTTGCTCAATTTGTAGCCATAGTCCCTGAGGGTTTGCCTCATCCAAAGTAATTGCGCACAACAATGGCCTGCGGCAATGTACTCGGCTTCGGCGGTGGAAAGAGCTATGGAGTTTTGTTTCTTTGAAGCCCAAGACACCAGGGATCTCCCCCAAAAACTGACAAGTCCCTAATGTGCTCTTCCTATTAATTTTACACCCTGCCCAATCGGCATCGAAATATCCTATTAAATCAAAGGTGGATCCCCTGGGATACCAAAGCCCAAACTTAGGAGTGTAAACTAAGTATCTCATGATTCTCTCCACGGCCCTAAGATGAACTTCCTTAGGATTTGCCTAAAATCTTGCACACATACATACATACAGAAAGCATAATATCCGGTCGAGATGCACATAAATAGAGTAAAGATCCAATCATCGACCGGTATACCTTTTGATCTACGGATTTACCTCCCATGTCGAGGTCGAGATGCCCATTTGTTCCTATGGGTGTCTTGATGGGTTTGCCATCCTTCATTCCAAACTTCTTAAGTATGTCTTGAATGTACTTTGTTTGGCTGATGAAGGTGCCCTCTTGGAGTTGCTTGATTTGAAATCCTAGAAAATATCTCAACTCCCCCATCATTGACATCTCGAATTTATGTACCATGATCCTACTAAACTCTTCACATGAGGACTTGTTAGTAGACCCAAATATGATATCATCAACATAAATTTGGCATATAAACAAGTCTTTTTCAATAGTTTTAGTAAAGAGAGTAGGATCAGCCTTACCGACTTTGAAGCCATTAGTGATAAGAAAATCTCGCAGGCATTCATACCATGCTCTTGGGGCTTGCTTGAGCCCATAAAGCGCCTTTGAGAGTTTATAAACATGGTTAGGGTACTCACTATCTTCAAAGCCGGGAGGTTGCTCAACATAGACCTCTTCCTTGATAAGTCCATTAAGGAAAGCACTTTTCACGTCCATTTGATAGAGCTTAAAGCCACGGTAAGTAGCATAGGCAAGTAATATACGAATTGACTCAAGCCTAGCTATGGGTGCATAAGTTTCATCAAAGTCCAAACCTTCGACTTGTGAATAACATGAAGCGTCCTGATCCTCTGGGACTCAAATGTGATACAATTACTAGTCCCAGGAGGCTAGTAAACACATTTATACATCAGATGATTCCAGATCTGCTTAAACCAGACAAACCTATACAGGTGGCGAACAACTTTAAGAGTTGGTCCACAACTCGGGACATATCATCAGAGTGGGGCTGAAGCAGCCCGATATACGCAGTGAAGCAAATCAGCGGTCCAACAGCCACAGGCAAGGTTGGGAACAGTCGTAACTCTTACCCGATCTCCTTTTTCTGAAAAACAACAAATAAGCAAGGGTGAGTACAAACGTACTCAGCAGCCCACCTTCACCCGCGGAATGGGGAAATCAGATATAATGCATGGAATATATGGAGCTTAGGATACTTTGCAGAAACGACAATATTTTATGCAGTGTTGTTTTGAAAAACATTTTGTATTTTGCAAAGCGCATCCTCTCCAAAAGGAGCAGGAAGTTTTTCAGTATTATAACAAAATCCCCTGGACTAAACCATCCAGGCATCTCAGCAGTTTCCCACTGGTTTTCCTTTTCAAAAACCGCTACTAGACTTCCCGTCCACCATAGCTCACGGCTCAACCGCCGAACCTTTAAAAACCACTTTTCTCAAACGCACCCCCCTTTTTTTGGAAAACAAAACATTAATTGCCATACCATACCAGACTCGTCCATTCTTGTGGACACAGACTATTCGAATAGGTTTTCAAACTCTGCGCAGAGGTGTACACTTTACCCACTAGTCCGGCTCTGCGATCTCATGATCAATGAGATCCGAATCCGAATCTCTTTCTTTCCCCGCACGTCCTAACCTTAACGGTTATCCGGAAGGAGTCAGGCCACCACCATGTCCAAACCGGACAAAACTTTCCCCCTCCTTATCCTCCCGGTGCTCCCCAGCCTTCATAACCCTGGGGTTGGACCGTACGAGTTCAGATTGAGTGACTGCCCACACAGTCTCGAGTGGTTGTACTATTAAAGAGTACAGGTAGTGAATATGACAAACCGGTCCTTATATGAGGGGACAATCCTTCTGCTCACGCCTAAACCAGCTGAGCCAACACCTTAGGCCCTCCCCTAAACCAGGGAGTCCCTGATTATCCCTACTCAAAGGTGATAAGGGTGAAAACCCTTCATCAAACACATTTTGAAAAGCATTTTCTTTTGAAAACTCACACCTTTCCTCAAATCATTTGTAACAATTATATCAGGGATTGATTGCGGCAAGCGGCTGGGTGGCCATAATAACTTGTCTCAAAATCATATTATGCATAAAATAACAGGCTGAGGGTTGTGGTTGTAAAACATAGGTAATTTATGCATCAAAGGGATCCAGTGAGCTTGCCGTGCTTATTCGGCGAAGGGGGAAGGAGAGCTCGCGGAACTGGCTTCTGGCTCCACCGCTTGGCGTAGACTTGCAGATCTGGCCTCCACGAGATGGCACGAACGCTCCGATAACTATGCAACATGAACAAGCAAACATACAAACCAGCAAGTATACCAACAAATATTTAGTATAGTGGTCAGAATAGCGATATATGGATGGGTAGAGTCTTGAGTAGAATCTATGTCATGTGGTGTTGTGATATTACTGGTGGTGGAGCGGAGGTGCTTACCAGGAGGGTGGACTGGAGGCAAAGCGACACTATGCGTGTAGCCGGCAGAGCGGAGTAACTGAGTGGGTGGGGTGTTTGCCTTGGCTGAGGGTGTTGAGTGTGTGTGGAGAGGGGGAGGGTAGCTGGGTGTATTTATAGCTGAGTGTAGGTGGTGTAGCACAGTGAAGTTCACTGTTGGTGAGAATAGTGACGAATGAATCGTCTGACTTGGTACGAACATGAGAGTTATAGGCAGAATATGGGACAAGAGTATTTTGGGAGTTTTCTGGAACATGAACCATGCTTAAGGGGTGACATGGCTGGATAGGGAATAGTTTGATAAAAATTTAGAAACGAGAATTATTGGAATCTGAGTTTGGGAGCCTGGTTCGAAGGAATCTCAAAGTTAAGCGTGCTCAACTCGGAGAAACCTGGGATGGGTGACCAGATGGGAAGTTCCCTACTGGAAGGAAAATCACAGTCACCGGAGTTCGTATGACTGGAATATGGGTCTGGCTGGTCTTAGGTGGACTGGACAGCATGATGTATGAGTAGTTGAAATTTGGGGTGATCGGCTAATCGATGAATAGTGGCGATGGAAAAGTAATTATAGATATCATCGATGAATAGTAACAATGATGAATAGTAATGATAAATAGTAACGATGATGAATAGTGTATGTGAATAGTAACGATGAATAGTAATGGTGAATAGTAATGGTGAATACTGATAGTGAATAGTTCATATGAACGAACGATGAACGATGAATAGGAACTATGAACGAACGGACGAACGATCGAATGATCGGACGAACGAACGATCGAAATTTCGGCAGCATAACGGCAGGAAAAGATTATTTGGACGAACGAACGGACGAACGATCGAATGATCGGACGAACGAACGATCGGAATTTCGGCAGCATAACGGCAGGATAAAGATTATCTGGAAGAACGATGAATAGGGACTATGAACGAACGATGAATGATGAATAGGGAACTATGAACGAACGATGAACGATCGAATGATCGAAAGAACGAACGATCGGAATCTCGGCAGCATAACGGCAGGACAAAGATTATCTGGAAGAACGATGAATAGGGACTATGAACGAACGATGAATAGGGACTATGAACGAACGATGAACGATGAATAGGAACTATGAACGAACGATGAACGATCGAATGATCGAACGAACGAACGATCGGAATTTCGGCAGCATAACGGTAGGAAAAAGATTATTTGGACGAACGAACGGACGAACGATCAAACGATCGGACGAACGGACGAACGAACCATGAACGATCGGACGAACGATCGAACGATCTGACGAACGAACGAACAAACTAAGAACAGGGGACGAACGATCGAAGAACGATCGAACGATCCTTGTGCTAGTGTGTGCTTGTGTGGAACATGGAGTGGGTGTGTGTGTGGGGGGGGGGGGAGAGAGTTGCCATGAAATGGCTTGGGGTGGGATGGGAGGAGGCCCTTGCCCCTCTATTTATAGCCATGGTGGGGGGATTAGGGGGAGGGATGAGAGGATTAGTGGGAGGATGAGATGATTAGTGGGGGGTTAGCATGTATTTGTCTTGTATAAGTGAGATTTGCTTGTAGAGCTCACCGTATGACACTGGAGGCATACGTATACGTATGAGCATGAGGAAAGTTATGAAGAAAATATTTGTAGGGACTTGAAAAATGATTCTGAAGGTATTTCTCAAGAGGAAAATACCTGGAGATATATCGGTGGAATATTTGGGCAGTATTTCTGGAAAGAACTTGAAGGGGATTACTCGGGAAATATCTGGGCGGTATTTCTGGAAACAAATTGAGGGTGATCACTGGGAAATATTTGTAGGATATTTGAGGAGGATTTTGGAGAGAATATAGACCACTATATTTTATTTGCTGATATAGGCTCGCAAACAAACATTTTGAAACGAAATTTGAAATTCATTTTGAATTTAGAGCAAGTTTGAGAAAAATTCAAGATTTGAATTTTTGGGATGCTACATAACATTTGGCCACAAGTCGAGCTTTGTTTCTTGTCACCACACCATGCTCATCTTGCTTGTTGCGGAATACCCATTTGGTACCTACAATATTTTGATTAGGACGTGGAACTAAATGCCATACCTCATTCCTTGTGAAGTTGTTGAGCTCCTCTTGCATAGCCATCACCCAATCCGAATCTCTTAATGCATCCTCTACCCTGTATGGCTCAATAGAGGAGACAAAAGAGTAATGTTCACATAAAATGTGCAACCCGAGATCTAGTGGTTACCCCCTTATGAATGTCACCAAGGATGGAGTTGACAGAGTGATCTCGTTGAATTGCTTGGTAGACTCTTGGGTGTGGCGGTCTTTGACCCTAAATTTCTTGATAATCTTCCTTGTCTTCATTTTCTTCATCTCCCCCTTGATCATTGTCCTCCTCTTGAGGTGGCTCATCCTCTTGATCTTCATTTTTATCATTTTGAGCCTGATCCTCATCTTGGGTTAGTGGAGATGCTTGGTTGGAAGATGATGGTTGATCTTGTGCTTGTGTAGGCTCTTCGGATTCCTTAGGACATACATCCCCAATGGACAGTTCTTTAGCACGATGCACAGAGCCTCTTCATCATCTAGCTAATCAAGATCAACTTGCTCCACTTGGGAGCCATTAGTCTCATCAAACACAATGTCACAAGAAACTTCAACTAATCCAGTGGACTTGTTGAAGACTCTATATGCCCTTGTGTTTGAGTCATAACCAAGTAAAAAACCTTCTATAGCTTTAGGATCAAATTTAGATTTTCTACCTTTTTTAACAAGAATAAATCATTTACTCCCAAAGACTCTAAAATATAAAACATTGGACTCTTTATCGGTGAGGAGTTCATATGATGTCTTCTTGAGGATTCGGTGAAGGTAGAGCCGGTTGATAGAGTAGCAAGTAGTGTTGATTGCTTCCGCCCAAAATCGGTCTGGTGTCTTGTATTCATCAAGCATGGTCCTTGTCATGTCTAGTAGAGTTCTATTCTTTCTTTCCACTAAACCATTTTGTTGAGGTGTGTAGGGAGAAGAGAACTCATGCTTGATGCCCTCATCCTTAAGAAATCCTTTAATTTGAGAATTCTTGAACTCTATCCCATTGTCGCTTCTTATCTTTTTTATCCTTAATCCGAACTCATTTTGAGCCCGCCTTAAGAATCCTTTCAATGTATCTTGGGTTTGTGATTTTTCCTGTAAAAAGAATATCCAAGTAAAGCGAGAATAATCATCCACAATAACTAGACAGTACTTACTCCCGCCGATGCTTATGTAAGCGATCGAGCCGAATAGGTCCATGTGGAGTAGCTCTAGCGGCCTGTCCGTCATCATTATGTTCTTGTGTGGATGATGAACTCCAACTTGCTTCCTTGCTTGACATGCGCTACAAATCCTGTCTTTCTCAAAATGAACATTGGTTAGTCCTAAAATGTGCTCTCCCTTTAGAAGCTTGTGAAGATTCTTCATTCCAACATGGGCAAGTCGGCGATGCCAGAGCCAGCCCATATTAGTCTTAGCAATTAAACAAGTGTCAAGTTCAGCTTTGTTATCGTTAAAATCAACTAAATATAGCTGACCATCTAACACTCCTTTAAATGCTGTTGAATCATCACTTCTTCTAAAGACAGTAACACCTACATCATTAAATAGACAATTGTAGCCCATTTTGCATAATTGAGAAACGGAAAGCAAATTGTTATCTTATGAATTGTTGGGGGCCTTCGTCCTCCGAAGGTCCTCAAAAACATGATTTGACAATGTTTTCCAAGTGGATTATGTGAACAGGTATCTTCGGACTCAGAATTATGGACATGAAGTGCGGTCAGGACGAAGCCTGAACCAGACGAAGGGGGATTAAAATGGAGGACGGGCTGATTACCAAGCTCCACGAAGGATGGTGCACAGCCAAAGCTGTGCGCAGGGAAGCTTCGTCGTGATAGCAGGGAAGGGAACCGACTTAAAGATGAAAAGACTACTTGGGCCTTGACAGATTTTCATAAGTCATTAGCAAATGTAATGGTCATGAATGTAATTTTACGTGGGTTGCGTCCCGCGTCTATAAATAGATGAACAGTACTCCCGTACTGTTCACGCTGACTTGACATTTGCTTTTGCGTCACGCTTGTACTTTTTACCTTCTCTCAGGACCGAAGGTACACTTGTAATTTGAAATCATTTCTATTTCTCCATGTTAATAAAATAGAAATGATTCCATGGTGATGTCTATATTTCATGCTTTATATGAATCCTTCGTCATTAGTTGTTATATTTACGAAGGTATGTTTCTTATGACCTTCGTCCGAAACTCATTATTTCCCGAAGGGACATAATGTTTCAAAGGACGAAGGACTTTAACACTTAACACTTTTTATGTTGCCTTGTTCTTAACTCTTAGCATTTGAGAACAAGTCCCCAACATTGGCGCCCACCTCCGGTGAACTCACTTCCACTTCGAGTTTTTTGAACACCTTCGGAAGCTATAGACCTTCGCTATGGCGCCGAAGAAAGCTTCAGCGACTGGACCTGCAGCACTGCAACCGCTGGATCCCAACCAGGAGACCGTCTCTCTTCGGGAGGCCCGAAGCCAGAAGAGGAAGGCCGTCAGCCCGACGCTTCAGGAGGATGAACTAGACCAAGAGATCAGGGATATGGAGATGCTTCATCAACAGGTGCAGAGGAAAAAGGAAAAGATGGCCAGGCTAGCTGAGCTGCAAAGGCAGATAGACGAAGCTTCTGAAGAAGTTCGTCATCTTACCCACGATGAGCAGAACCGAAGGCCTCAACAAAAAGACCTTCGTCAGGAGGGCTTCTTCAACGAAGATGACTGGTATGACAATTTCCACCATGGAAATTTTGTTTTCGATGATGCCTCTCCTCTGTCCGCTGAGCTGCAGGCTACACCCTGGCCTCCATCCTATAAGCCACCCAGCTTCCCATGTTCGACGGCCACTCAGACCCGAAGCAGTTCTTGATGAGCTACGAAGCAACAGTGTCTTCGTATGGTGGCAATGCTGCAGTTATGGCGAAGTCTTTCGTTATGGCCGTCAGGAGTGTTGCTCAGACCTGGTATTCCTCCCTTCGACCAGGAACGATCACTTCATGGCAGAAGCTGAAGGATATGTTGTTAACCAGCTTCCAAGGATTTCAGACAAAGCCGGTCACTGCTCAAGCCTTGTTCCAGTGCACTCAGGATCATGAAGAATACCTTCAGGCGTATGTCAGATGGTTCTTGCGTTTGAGGGCACAGGCACCAACGGTGCCCAATGAAATTGTCATCGAAGCCATGATCAAGGGGCTTCGTCCTGGACCTGCAGCTCAATACTTTGCTAGGAAGCCTCCTCAGACTCTGGAGAAGCTGCTCCAAAAGATGGACGAGTACATTCGTGCCGATAATGACTTTCGCCAAAGAAGGGAGGAGGCCTTCAGATTTTCTGAGATGACCAGGGGCTTCGGAGGAAGATTCTATCCGAGGCATGTCAGGTCCATCCACAATTCCACTCAAAATGATGATAAGGGGAGTCAGCAGAACAGGCCGCAGTGTTCTTCACAGGCTTCGGGGCAACAGCAAACTTTCTTCCGGCCACCAGCTCCAAGAGGCAGAGGCGCCAGGGGCTTCGGCGGAAGATTTGGAGATCAACCAAGGAGGATATTTTGCTTATTCTGTGGTGAAAACAAGGGCCATACCACCAGGATGTGTCATGTCACCATCCAGAAACAAAAGGAGCTAGCAGAAGCTGCAGCGCAACAGGGCCAGCCGAAGCAGGTCATGCATACTGCTTCGTACCATCAGCCTTACATCCCAGAATACGTGGGCAACCACCCTGCAGTTTCCGTAGCTTCGGCGAGTCAGCCTCAAGCTTCATGGCAACAGCCCCCGCCTCCACCTCCGCTGCAACAAGGCCAACAGCCAGAAGGGAGCCAATATGTTCCTCACCAAAGGGATCTCAGAGAGCAATCTGAAGCTCGCACAGTCAATAGTATTGTGCCAGAGTCGAAGCACATTTATTGACAAATATCCTACTTTGATAACAGTCTTTTCCGTTTAAGTTCTATTTTCTGTGTAATAAAGAACATTTCAGTTTTCATATAATAGTTTCGTGGTTGGTTATGAGGAAAATCTATCTTCTCCACAGGCTTAAGTTGCTGAAGCTTAAAAGTTTGCGGTAACAAGGAGGACCTTCGAATTATCAAAATTCCTTCGAAGCAGCAAAAAGTCGTTCTAAGGAACGCAGAGTAAGTTGTCGAAGTTACAAAAAGCCGTTCCAAAGGGAGCGCAGTGTAAGTTTTTTGCTCCAAAGACGTTCCTAAGGGAATGCAGAGCATACAGCGAAAAGTCAACGCTGATACCGCCTAAGTAAAAGGCGAAGAAGCTCCAAAGACGTTCCTAAGGGAATGCAGAGCTTATACCGTCTAAGTAAAAGGCGAAGAAGCTCCAAAGACGTTCCTAAGGGAATGCAGAGCTTACAAATATATTGTGTGTATCTTCGGAACAAATGTCATTTGCATAACATAACATCATCACATCATTTTGCATAGCATAAGCATCATACATCATGTTGCATTTGGCAAAAGAAGGGGACACAGTATCAACCTTCGAATGGACGCTTTGAGAAAGTGAAAATTGTGTAAAGTCACGAGGGAATACAATGATAATCTTCGGAATACAGCTTCGGAGAATGTTTTTACGAAGCATGGACGAGCTTCATCAGAGCAATATCGAAATTGTAAAGCTTCGGAGAATGTTTTCACGAAGCATGGACGTGATTCATCAGAATAGTTTTAACGGAGAATGTCTTCTTCACGAAGCATGAAAAGAAGGGAAGGTGTTTTTTCGCCGAAGGCTCAAAAATGGTATGTATGTAGAATTTCATGCATCGTAAAGAATTGAATAATGAAAAGAGACTTGTATATTACATTCAAATGTATAAAATATTACATAGATCACACTTCAAATGTTTTTTCTAATAACACCTAGTCTTCTCTTAATACTACTTCGGCAGCCTCATTTAGAAGTTGTTCAACAACTTTATCCATGATAGCTTCGGCCATTTGTTTAATTTCGTCATCGCCTTTTGTGAGAGGGTCACCAGACGATCCAGCAGGTTCTGAGGAAATAGAATATTCTTGCATTACTATTACAAACCGCGGGCAAAGTTTGAAATAAAAATCACAACACAATAAGAGCGACTAATTAATACCTATCTGCCCCTCGGCAACTTCTGTCACTTTCCTAGCATCATGGATGCCTTTTTCACTCCTTTGAATAATTTCTTGCGCCATTTCTCGGCCACCGTTGTTCCAGACATCAGTAAAGAATTTGCCACCAACCATGCTTGCTTCGGCCGAGGGGTCTTTGATGTCTTCGGAGGATAAGGCAGCTTCGGACTGAGCTAAAGATTTTACATGCCCGCAACCTTTCTTCTCCAAGACAGAAGCAACTCCCCTGGCGCCCGAAAAAGCGCAAATGTCACCGCGGCTACTCAGGATTTCCTTGAAGGCCTCTGCTTCGTGGATGATCCATTCTATTGGACCTTCGGGATTACCTCTTGAAAAATTCTCCTCACTGGAAAATGCGCCCACGCTGGCGAAGCTGGTTTTAATTTTCTTTACGCATTCCATGGATTTATCGTAGCATTTTTTCTTAGAAGACCGAAGCTCTTCCACGGTTGCTTCCAAATGATCAGCCCATTGGTCGCTGCATTCCCGTCTTGTCTCTTCAAGTATGCGTTCTTCTTTCGCCCGGGCCAATTGCTTCTGAAGATCTTTAATTTCGCGTTTCTGAGCTTCGGTCTGAATCTTTGCAGCAGCTTCGTCCTTTTTTATCTTGTCTACTAATGTAACCAGAATTTTATCTTTTTCTACAGCTTCATTTCTCAGTTTAATAACTTCTGATCGTAAATTGTTGAACGCAATTTCATAGCTTTCATCTTCGGCACTCTTTTGTGCTCTTAATGCGTTGCTCAGGATTAAACCCTATACAAAAAAGAATCCATATAAGAATAAACGAATAAATTATGTATTGTAAAATTTTTTCAAACGTCTAATTCCCATACCTTCAGGCTATTATATGCAAGACTATCCGCGAGATCTTCCTTCGTCATAGCGCATAATCCAGCTTCGAGCTTCGGGAATCCCATACTTCTAGCCATCTCTCGGCAGACAGATAGTTCTTTATTATCAGGAAGGCAGTACAGGAAGTCATCTTCATTAGTCCCGTTAAACACTACTGCCCCCTTCGGATATTTTAGCTCTCTGGCATAGTAGTTAGCTTCGTAAGTTTCCTCTTCGGATAATTTCTTCCCCGAAGCATGTCGTACGATGTAATCGTGTATGCTGGAAGGAGCTTCGGGGGCGGCAGTGTCAATTTCTTTAACCAAAGCTGGTTCTGATATTTTCTCGGTCTCCAAAGATTGTTCCTTGGTGGGCTCTGAAGGCCCAGCTTCGGCTTCAGGTTGTTGCTTCGAAGCTTCAGCAACTTCAGCTTCGGTAGACACTTCAGCAACTTCAATAGTCCCCTTTGGAATTGTGCTTGAAGACTTAATTGTCTCCAAAACATCTAACACGTTCACCATTCTTTTTCTTCTCGGGGTCACCGACGGGCCCTTTTGATTTTTTATTGTTTCAACATTTGTTGAAGGACTTAAGATTTCCGATATTTTTGGCTCTTCAATCTTCGGTTTTTCTGCTTTTTCGGCCGAAGGTGCTTCAGTTTTCTCTTCTATCTTCGGCACTGGAGCTGGTTCTGTAGCTTCAGAGGCCAAAGAGACTTCACCAATAAATTTTGGCACTATGGCCGGCTCAATAAAGCGCGCTCGGTGGGTGAGCACCTTCATCTTTTTCCTTTGCGGAGCTGGCTCATTAGTGGCACTCGTAGTAGCTTCTATCGCAGGAGAAGTAATTTTTCTTTTGCGACCCAGTACCGGATAATGATAGTCAGGGTAGACAAACCCGACTGCGTCAAATACCCGGTTGAGCCTTTTCTTCTTTCGGCCTCCGAAGGCTGCTGATAACGCAGTATTTTCGGCCTTCGAATATGCCCCAAGTAGTTCGTCACTTAATGTTTCAATGCTTTTCAACCAGTCGTCATCAGGTTCAACAAACTTATCCCCGTATTTGAATGTGTATTTCAGTCTGACTAGTCCGCCTTCGTCGGACTCTTTGATGGTCTCCTTCGGCATTTCCCACTTTCCTGCAAGTGGCCACACCCTGAAGGCAATATGCTCTTGGACCAAGTCCCTTGTCCCAATGAAAGAGTAGACTACGCCGAAGGCTCTTTGGCATTCCTCGGCTGCTTCATCCATTTCAACCTTCGGCCTTCGAAGTCCGAAGCGTTGCCAGATGGGGCGCATAATAATACTCTTGACATTTTCTTGCGCTGTTAAGTCATTCTTTACATAGAACCATTCAGTCATCCAGGCTCCGGGCCACCTCTTCCGAAAGGTTGGCACAGGGCGGCTTGACCCAGAGCGGGCACCGAAGCTGTAACACCCAAAGTTGTTGTGATATTGTTCTTTCCCCCAAGGCTTCGTCTCGTATAACAACTCATGAATATTGCAAAAGCTTTTAGCATTTGGTTCTAAACCTTGGCTTCTTGCAGCCCAGACAAACATCCCCATTCTTATGATAGCTTCGGGAGTAATTTGATGAAGGTAGACTTGAAATGTTTTCAGTACTTCAACAACAAAGTTGCTTAGGGGGAATCGAAGCCCAGCCTTGAGAAAGCTTCGGAAGATTACGACTTCATCTTCTTCGGGGGTGGGAGAAGTCTTTTCTCCAGCATCAACCCTCACAATAGATATATCTCGGAAATACCTCCCCCTCATATTATCAATATGATTCTGCTTAATAGTGGTTTTCCCGAAAACCATGTGACTTGGCCGCCATGGTCGATCTTCGGACTCTTCCCCGCCACTTTCTACATCGAAACTGTCGCTGTCACCAGTATCTTCGGATAAACCTTCAAGAATCTCTTTGGTGATTTTCTCTGTATTGGTCTCCGCCATCGCTATAAGGAACCCCAAGTTCTTCTCTTCGTCGAGACTCAGCTTCGTCTCAGCAGGGATCTTCTTACCTTCAGACATCTTCGGAAACGCTAAAAAACTGTTTTCAAAGCCGAAGCTTCAAAATCAAAAAGATCAGCAAATCTTAGTGCACAAGAGCTAAAAATTTAGTGGGCCGAAGCAAATGGCAAGTGTGCGTACCAAATAAGTTTGCGGTATGATCTTATTTATACCCCCAGGGCGTTGAAAATTGAAAGACCCCGCTTGTCAGTGAATGTTGCTATTCTAGCAAAGGGAAGGTGTTTTTTCGGACCTTCGGCTCAAGGCCTTCGTCCATATCGCAATCTGAATTTATCATTAACAAATTAATATTGCGAGGGGCTACTGTTGGGGGCCTTCGTCCTCCGAAGGTCCTCAAAAACATGATTTGACAATGTTTTCCAAGTGGATTATGTGAACAGGTATCTTCGGACTCAGAATTATGGACATGAAGTGCGGTCAGGACGAAGCCTGAACCAGACGAAGGGGGATTAAAATGGAGGACGGGCTGATTACCAAGCTCCACGAAGGATGGTGCACAGCCGAAGCTGTGCGCAGGGAAGCTTCGTCGTGATAGCAGGGAAGGGAACCGACTTAAAGATGAAAAGACTACTTGGGCCTTGACAGATTTTCATAAGTCATTAGCAAATGTAATGGTCATGAATGTAATTTTACGTGGGTTGCGTCCCGCGTCTATAAATAGATGAACAGTACTCCCGTACTGTTCACGCTGACTTGACATTTGCTTTTGCGTCACGCTTGTACTTTTTACCTTCTCTCAGGACCGAAGGTACACTTGTAATTTGAAATCATTTCTATTTCTCCATGTTAATAAAATAGAAATGATTCCATGGTGATGTCTATATTTCATGCTTTATATGAATCCTTCGTCATTAGTTGTTATATTTATGAAGGTATGTTTCTTATGACCTTCGTCCGAAACTCATTATTTCCCGAAGGGACATAATGTTTCAAAGGACGAAGGACTTTAACACTTAACACTTTTTATGTTGCCTTGTTCTTAACTCTTAGCATTTGAGAACAAGTCCCCAACATGAATCTACAAGAAAAACATTGGAAATAGAATGGTCAGGAGATATAGCAATTTTACCCAAACCTTTGACCAAACCTTGATTTCCATCCCCGAATGTGATAGCTCTTTGGGGATCTTCATTTTTCTCATATGAGAACATTCTTTTCTTCCCTGTCATGTGGTTTGTGCATCCACTATCAATTATCCAACTTGAACGCCCGGATGCATAAACCTGCAAAATAATTTAGGCCTTGTTCTTAGGTACCCAAACAGTCTTGGGTCCTTTCACGTTAGAGACAAGCACCTTGGGTACCCAAACACAAGTCTTTTAACTCTTGTGTTTGCCCCCAACTTATTTGGCAACTACTTTGCCTGATTTGTTAGTAAGCACATAAGAGGCATTAAAAGTCTTAAATGAAATGTTATGTTCATTTGATGCAACAGGAATTTTGTTTTTAGGCATTTTAACATGAGTGGAATGCCTAGAGCTAAAAGCCTCATTTTTATATATAAAAGCATGATGAGAAATAGTGTGAGGTTTTCTAGCATGAATTCTCCTAATTTTGTGCTCAGGATAATTAGCAGGATATAAAATATAGCCTTCATTATCCTGAACCATGGGATCCTTACCCTTAACAAAATTAGACAATCTTTTAGGGGCATTAAGCTTGACATTGCTCCCCTGTTGGAAACCAATGCCATCCTTAATGCCAGGGCGTCTCCCATTGTAGAGCATACTACGAGCAAATTTAAATTTTTCATTTTCGAGCTCATGCTCGGTAATTTTAGCATCTAATTTAGCTATATGATCATTTTGTTTCTTAATCATGGCAAGGTGATCATTTATAGCATCAATATTAACATCTCTACATCTGGTGCAAATAGAAACATGCTCAACAGTAGATGTAGATGGTTCGCAATTGTTTAGTTCTTTTATCTTAGCATTTAAAATAGCATAGAACCGGGCTAGACCCGGGCCCACATAGAACTGGACCGTGCCGGGTTCGGATCGAGCCCAAATAGCGGGTTGCGTGCCGGACTAGCGGGCCATGTGTTATTGGCCATCTATACCACCGTCGCAAAGTAGCAGGAGGAGGAGATGTCGCCATCAATCCTGGTGGCTGTCATCGGCCGCCACCCAACATTCGTCCTCAACCTACTCGAGGACAACTCGAGTCACGCCTTGATCGAGCCCAACTCCGACTCTGACGAGGGAGTAGGGAGACTTTGCTTTGTGGACAGATGCTTTGAGGCTAGGGGAAATGACAATGGTACGAGGACAAGGAATCCCCCAACCAAGAAGAGGAGTACCAGCGCCAACGACAAGCGCGCGTCCTCGCTCGTGAGGCCTCCCTATGTGGCTGTGCCAGCAGTAGGAGGAGCTCAATGCCCTTGTGCAAAAGCTTGACCACGTCTACGGCGGCGTCGAGCAGAGGCACCTCGATGGTAAGCACTAGGACAATCACAAGTGGTTTCCGGTATTCCGGATGCTGCAAAGGGACCAGACGGCCGGACTGTCTGGTTGTGCCGTGCATCGCAACGAGCCTTTTGGTGGGAAGTCAAGACATGTATAGCATGGTTCCCATTCTCAGAGGTGTTGGTTGCTGTTTGGTAAGACAATAAAGTGAATCACAATGCTTATATTGTAACTTACTTAACAGTCATTGTAACCATCTGTTTTCAATTTCCCTAAGGTTTTAGTATCTTGGAAGCATCAGTAGCTCAAGTGATAACAAAGTGAAATTGTGCACAACATTTCTTATGACAATAAAGAATACAGATAAGCAGGAATGTGTCAACAATCAATTAAATCGAAAAGCATTAACTCAGTATCTTCAATCATCGACTGAGTGAAGCAGCGAACATGCAAGTATGCAGCTTCTGGTGAATAATAAATACAAATTAATGGCTGAAATAGGAGATCATAAGATAATCCAACGACTTGTATTATTCTGTATAGAGAAATTGATGAAATTCTCCACAATCACCCAATACGGTGGCTCCATTGTTGTGTTGTAGCTAAAGAAAAACAACGATGAAACCTGCAGCCTATAAATCACAGAACACAAAACAACATCAACAATCCAAATAAGCACACGAAACCAAACTGAGCCCCCAAAATCCAAGTGCAAACAAACACGCACACATTCTAGTTGAAGTTTCTCCTTGTCTGCGTCCTTCTTGTGGTTCAGGACATCTTCACTGTACCTATCATACACTAAAATTAGAATTTCTGGTAGCGTGAACCTTACCATAGGGGAGCGGACTGGCAGCTAGAGATGGTTTCCCTGTTGGTGGTTTTCTTGGTGATAATCTTCCTCACTGTCACAAAGCTAGGGCCCTTGCTCTTTGCCTTTGTCAGCATCACTGGTGGCTCGTGCACTGAGCTGGAGAAAGGAGAGACAAGGCCGGTGGAGGTGGGACCCAGAAGACGCAGCCAAAGGGTGATTAGGCCTAATTTCAGGATTAGTGGGCCCGAGTGGAGTGCTTAGACTAGAGATTATGCTTTATCTGGTAAGAGGGGAAAGGGTGTGGAGATATAAATACTCCTGTAATCGGCTGAGAGAGGGATGAACCTGATGAGAACTCTGTTCTGAACACCAAATAACACGAAGAATATAGAGTTCATGAGAATACCTGGCATTGTTTAACATTTGGTATTCAGAGCTGACTCTAGAGCACCACCACGAATACTGGACGAGGTTTGAAGCAGGGCGAGCGGGATGGTGCCAGCAAAGACAGAGGATCCATTGGCGCAGTTGTTGGCGAAGATTGAAGAGGGAAATTGGGAGACTCATCGACGAATGGAATTAATGCAGGGCGCTTTGGGGAACATGGAGACGGTGGTGAAGGGCGTGATGTCGAAGCAGGGAGATCTGCAGATGTGGAAGCCAGAGATCAAGTCAAAGATGAAGGAGATCGCAGATACCATGCAGGGGATTCAAATCCAGGTGGAGAAGTTTGAGAAGAGGCCAATGGGAGCGCTAGTCGGTTTTGGCGAAACTAGTGGAGGCAGTAAATTGGAAGTTCTATCATCTGAACCTCCGATGGTGGATTCTGCGGGTGGAGTGAACCAGTTTCGACGTTCTGATCTGAATCAGCATCAAGGCATAGAAGGAGGGCGGAACTTCACTAACTATGGAGGTATTAACCAAACCTGGTCTCAAACTCCTTTCTGCTATGATCCGGTAGATAGAAACTCGCCTGGAGGATGGTCAATTGGGTCTGGATCATTGGTTCCCAACATGGGTTTTCCAGTTTTTGATGGGAGTAATCCGAAGCTGTGGAAGACTCATTGTGAGACCTATTTTGAGTTCTATTTGGTAGCCAGAGAAATGTGGATTAGAATGGCAGTGATGCATTTTGAGGGATCTGCTCTCTTCTGGTTACAATCTGTGGAGCATCACCTGAGGCATATGAGTTGGGAGGAATTTTGCTCTAATTTGATCAACCGTTTTGGGAGAGATCAACATGGATTGTTGATTAGGCAGTTCTATCATATCTATCAGACTGGATCTGTAAGTGAATATGTAGAATAGTTTGATGTGCTACTTCATCAATTGTTAGCTCATGAGGGACAACTTACGTCGGCTATGATCACATCATGTTTTGTGGATGGCTTGAAGGATGAGGTGAGGACTATGGTGGCCATGCAGAGACCTAATAATCTAGATACAGCTTGTTCCCTGGCATTATTACATGAGGATGTGTGGATAAGTACAAGTAGAAGAGATGGCAGGATAATTGAGAACCATGGGCTGTCCAAAATTTCTCTGAAGAATTCCCTAGTGGCTGGTAGTTCAGTTCCAATGGCGAACCATCGAGGATTATCCCAAAATGATGAGAGGCGAAGAGCAAATATTAGCAGTTACAAAGCTGAGGATAGTAAACTTGCTACTCTCAAGGCTTACCGAAGAGCAAAGGGGTTATGCTTCAAGTGCGGTGAAAGGTGGAACCCAAATCATACCTGTTCCAATAGTGTGCCATTACATGTGGTGGAGGAAATGTGGGTGATTACATCTTAGGTGGCAGGAGAATTTGAAGTAGATGGAAGTGAGAGTCAGTTGGCACCAGAGGACGAAGAGGTGGTGTTAGTTGTGTCAATAGCAGCCGTGAGTGGCAGTGAAAACAATAAAACCATCAGGTTGTGGGCTTCAATACATAACAAACAAATGTTGGTGCTGGTAGATTCTGGAAGTTTAGCTAGTTTTATGAGCATGTATTTGATGGGAGATGTCAAGAATGTATAGTTGCCAAGACCTTTACCAGTTAAAGTGACTGATGGTAGGAATTTATGGAGCGACTGTTGGGCACCCAAGTGTCCCTGGTTGCGTGGGGGTATCACTTTTCATACAGATTTCAAATTCTTACCCCTGAGTGGATATGATATTATTTTGGGAATAGACTGGCTAGAAGGTTATAGTCCCATGTCTGTGTATTGGGCAGAAAAGAAGTTAGAATTCTGCCACTAAGGGTAGACAGTGCAGCTGCAGGGAATTCAACCAAAACTAGATTCATGTATTCCTCTGTCTGATAAGCAGCTGAGGGGATTGCTAAGTAAAGAGGTTGTGGAACACATGTTTGAACTCAGACCAGCAGAAGAATATGAGAGTTGTGCAATACCAGAGCAGATAACTAAAGTGTTGGAGCAATATCAAGAGTTATTTGTGCTGCCACAAGGATTGCCTCTAAAAAGAATGTATGATCATTCCATACCTCTGTTACCCGGAGCCACACCTTTTAGGCTTCGACCCTATAGATATACCCCACAATAGAAGGATTAAACTGAAAAGCAGATACAAGAGATGTTGAGTAATGGAATTATACAACAAAGTTCTAGTCCTTTCTCGTCTCTTATGCTCCTAGTAAAGAAAAAGACGGTGAATGGAGGTTATGTGTGGATTACAGGAAGTTGAATGCTTATACAGTGAAAACAAAGTTTCCCATGCCTGTCTTTGATGAGATAGCTGATGAGTTGAGTGGGGTAACTGTCTTTACCAAACTGGATCATAGAGCTGGATATCACCAAATTCGAATTCAGGAGGGAGAGGAGTTCAAAACGACATTTCAGACCCATAATGGACATTATGAGTATAATGTGATGCCATTCGGACTTACAGGAGCTCCTGCTATGTTTCAAGACTTTATGAACCATATTTTGAGTCCATTATTGAGGCAATGTGTGGTAGTTTTCCTATATGACATATTGGTATATAGTGATACCTTGGAGAGACATACTGGACATCTGAAGCAAGTGTTTCGTATTTAGCATCATCAACTGAAGCTTAAATTGTCCAAATGCAAGTTTGCCCAAGATAAACTAGAGTTTTTGGGACATGTGATCAGTGCCAATGGAATAGCAACTGATCCTAGCAAGGTAGCAATGATTAAAGATTGACCTGTACCTTCTAGTGTTAAGGAGATACATAGTTTTTTGGGTATTGCTGGATATTATAGAAGATTTGTGGCTGGTTTCGGTATCATCTGCAAACCTTTGACTAACTTGTTGAAAAAGGATCAGATCTTTGTGTGGACTAGCATTACCCAACATGCTTTTGATGCACTAAAGGAGGCACTAGTTCATGCTCCAGTTTTAGCTATACCAAATTTTACCAAAGAGTTTGTTATTGAAACTGATGCTAGTGGGGCTAGAATAGAAGCTGTGTTACAACAGGAGGGACATCTGATTGCTTTCATTAGTAAAGCATTGGGACCAAAAAATCTGAGACTGTCCACTTATGAGAAGGAATGCTTGGCTATTTTGTTTGCAATAGAACACTAGAGACCTTATCTACAACATGCTGCCTTTGTCATCAAACTGACCAGCAGAGCCTCATTCACCTGGATGATCAGAGGGTATCTACACCTTGGCAGCAAAAGGCATTAACTAAGCTCATGGGACTAAATTTCACTATTGTTTATAAAAAAGGGGTAGAGAACAAGGTGGCTGATGCTTTATCCAGAAGACCAAATCTGCATTGTGATGATATAACCTTGCAGCTACATGCCCTGGTCAATTCCTCTATAGTGCTGTTGGGGTCGTGCTTCGGTGCGCCGAAGGTCTCACACGAAGAAGCAGCTTCGGCTAAAGTCGTCTCCAAGAGATAGCCGAAGGTTCCTTTTCATGGAGCTTCGGCGTTTTAAACCGACATAGAGATAGAATGACCTTTTTATTCATATAGGTCTGAGTCAATGTTGTAAACATTTGTAAGGGGCATAATTGTAATTTGTCACAGGCTGCGACCTGTGCCTATAAATAGATGAACAGTACCTCTGCACTGTTCACGCGAACCTGTCATTTGCCTTCACATCACACCTGTACTCTTGCCTTCCTCAAGACCGAAGGTACATCTGTCATTTATATTCATTCATATTAATAGAAATGGAAATGATTCTATGTTAATATTCGAATGTCCATTTTATACCTCATGATTTATATGAATGCTTCATCCTACGTTAATATGTTTACGAAGGTGCGTCCTTCGTAACCTTCGTCCGAAGTTCCTTATGTCCCAAAGGGATATAATGAAGTGGAGGACGAAGGATCTTAACATTTAACATTTTCTGTGTTGCCTTGTTCTTAACTCTTAGCACTTGAGAACAAGCCCCCAACATTGGCGCCCACCTCCGGTGAACTCACTTCCACTTTCCTGAGCTGATGGCTTCGTTCGACAATCAAGCTGGAGCTGCTTCGGCTTCGAAGCTGGTGCTCCCGATAACAGGCGGTTCTTGCTCAGAGCCGGCTAACAAGAAGCAGAAGAAGGAGGCTCAGAGAAGGGTGCAGCATGTTGGAGTGCAGGGACCTTTCATCAAGTCAAAATGGTCTCATATTCCAATTACCTTCTCTCAGGAAGACCTTCAGCTTAAGGATTATCCTCACAATGATGCTATGGTTATTTCTTGCGTGATCAAAGGATTTCTGGTCCACAATGTCCTAGTTGATACAGGCAGTGCAGCTGACATTATATTTGCTAAAGCCTTCAGACAAATGCAAGAGCCCGAAGACAAGATTCATGATGCTACGCACCCTCTTTGTGGCTTCGGAGGGCGGCAGATTGTGGCACTTGGGAAGATTACCATGCCGGTAACCTTCGGATTTGTCAACAACACAAGGACTGAGCAAATTGTGTTTGATATTGTTGACATGGAGTATCCTTACAATGCTATCATTGGTCGTGGAACTCTTAATGCTTTTGAAGCAATTCTTCACCCAGCTTATCTCTGCATGAAGATACCTTCGGACCAAGGACCTATTGCTATTCATGGAAGTCAGGAAGCTGCTAGAAGGGCCGAAGGAAGCTGGACTGACTCTAAGGCAATCCATAACATAGATGGAGCTGAAGCTTGTGAACAGTACAAATTCAGGAGGGAGAAGGCAGCTTCAGCAGACCAGCCGAAGCCCATGTTATTGTGTGAAGACATAGCAGAGCAGAAGGTGCTGTTGGGCTCGCAACTATCTGAAGACCAGGAGAAAACCTTGATAAGGTTTTTATTCAACAACAAAGATGTTTTTGCATGGTCAGCCAATGATCTTTGTGGAGTGAATCGGGATGTTATTGAACATTCGCTCAATGTTGACCCATCCTTCAGACCCCGAAAGCAGAGGCTTCGGAAAATGTCTGATGACAAGGCCGAAGGGGCTCGCAATGAAGTAAAAAGACTCCTCAGTGCAGGAGTTATCAGAGAAGTGAAGTATCCAGAATGGTTAGCTAACACCTTCATGGTGAAGAAGGCCAATGGCAAGTGGAGAATGTGTATTGATTTCACAGATCTCAACAAGGCTTGCCCGAAGGATGAATTCCCGCTGCCAAGGATAGATTCTTTAGTTGACGCAGCAGCTTCTTCGGAGCTCATGAGTCTCCTGGATTGCTACTCAGGCTATCATCAAATTTGGATGAAGAAGGAAGATGAGCCGAAGACTAGCTTCATAACCCCAAGTGGTACATATTGCTATCTTCGGATGCCTGAGGGGCTCAAGAATGCTGGAGGGAGTTTCAGCAGAATGACTGCGAAGGTTCTCCAATCTCAGATAGGCAGAAATGTGCTGACTTATGTCGATGACATCATTGTAAAAAGCACGAAGCAAGAAAATCATATCGCTGATCTGCAGGAGACCTTCGCCAGCTTCAGACAAGCTGGTCTGAAGCTGAATCCAGAAAAATGTGTCTTCGGAGTAAAGAAGGGTAAATTTCTTGGATGCTTGGTTTCAACAAAGGGAATCGAAGCTAATCCAAATAAAATCGAAGCTATACTTCGAATGGAGCCACCAACCACAAGAAAGGGGGCCCAAAGATTGACAGGAAGGCTGGCATCTCTCAACAGATTTATATCCAGATCAGCAGAAAGAAACTTACCATTCTTCGAGGTGCTGAAGTCAGCTGAAGTCTTTCAATGGGGCCCAAGTCAACAAAAAGCCTTCGAAGAGCTGAAGCAATACTTAATAGATCTCACAACATTAACTCCACCAATGCCAGGGGCTCCTCTGTTGTTGTATGTGGCAGCTTCGCACTCAGCAGTAAGTGCGGCGCTTGTCCAGGAGAAGTTTGATGGCCAAGTTAAGAAGCAGGTCCCAGTATATTTTGTGTCTGAGGTCCTCAGTGTCTCAAAGAAAAATTATACAGAGCTGGAGAAGGTGTTGTATGCCGTTTTAATGGCATCCAGGAAGCTTCGGCATTACTTTCAGGCATTCAACATTATTGTTCCTTCTTCGCAGCCGTTGAAGGACATCATGAGGAATAGAGAAGCTACCGGGCGTATTGGAAAATGGGTTGCGGAACTTAATGAATTTTACATTGATTATGTGCATAGATCCTCAATTCAGTCTCAAGCATTGGCAGATTTCATTGCCGATTGGACGCCAGGGGCTCAGGACGAAGAAGCGAATAAAGATGCCGAAGCATGGACAGTGTTTTGTGATGGCTCTTGGGGAACCTTCGGAGCAGGTGCAGCTGCTGTGTTGGTCTCTCCGTCCAAGGTTAAAACTTGCTATGCAGCAAGACTTGACTTCAGCTGCACAAATAATATCGCTGAGTACGAAGCCTTGCTCCTGGGTCTTCGGAAACTAAAGGCAATGGGGATCAGAAGGGCAATCCTTAAAACTGATTCTCAGGTTGTTTCGGGTCATATTGACAAAAGTTGCAAGGTTAAAGACCCGAAGCTTGAAAAATACCTAGATACGGTCCGAAGGATCGAAGCTTCCTTCGAAGGATTTTCTGTTAAAAATATCCCTCGAGGACAAAATGAGCATGCTGATTTGTTAGCCAAGTCTGCAGCACAGGGGCTGCCGCTACCTTCGGATGTGTTCTTCGAAACAATAAAGGCACCTTCAGTCGAGCTACTTGAAAGAGCAGTCCTTAACATTTCTCCTGTGTACAGTGAGGATTGGAGAACTGAAATAATCTCTTACCTTCAGGGAAACTTCTTATCAGATGACGAAGCTTATAATAAAAGGATAGAGGCAAGAGCTCGTCCTTATGTCATGATAGAAGGGGAGTTATACAAGCGTGGAGTTTGTGCCCCGCTGCTCAAGTGCTTGTCTAGGGCCGAAGGTATAGAGTTGATGAAGGAGATACATGCAGGCCTGTGCGGATCCCACATCGGATCCAGGCCGTTACTTGGAAAAGTGTTCCGCCAAGGATTTTATTGGCTGAAGGCAGCTTCGGATGCAGCGGAGTTAGTTCAAAAGTGCGAAGGTTGTCAAAAATGTGCAAGAGATCAAAAACAACCTTCGTCTTTGACACAGCTGATACAACCCATCTGGCCATTGCAAAGGTGGGGCCTCGATTTACTGGGACCATTACCACCGGCTCAAGGCAATCTGAAATATGTTATAGTGGCTGTGGAGTATTTTTCCAAGTGGATTGAGGCGAAGCCATTAGCCACAATAACTTCGGCCACTGTCCAAAAATTTTTCTGGCAGAATATTGTCTGTCGCTTCGGAGTGCCGAAGGCCATCACTGTAGATAATGGAACACAGTTCGACTCCGAAGATTTCAGAAATTTCTGTGACCAAATTGGCACGAAGATCCACTTTGCATCAGTCAGGCATCCGGAGTCAAATGGGCTTGTTGAAAGGGCCAACGGCATCATAATGACAGGAATAATGAAGCTAATTTTTAATCAACCAAGGGGAAAATGGCCAGAACAGTTGACCAAAGTGGTGTGGAGCCACAATACAACAACATCAAGGTCTACAGGCTTTACCCCATTCAAGTTATTATTCGGTGACGAAGCAATAACTCCAGAAGAAGCTAAAGCTGGATCAATAAGAGTGGTAGCTTCGGCAGAATCAGGTGCCGAAGATACTTGTCTTGTGGAAAAAGATGCCTTAGAAGGGATCAGGCTTCAGGCCGTGGAAAATATCAACAAATACCAGGCTGAAACAATCAAATGGCGAGATAGAAAAGTCCGGCTAAAAAATATTGAGCCAGGACATTTGGTGCTTCGAAGAGTGGCCAACCCGGATACAGTGGGCAAGTTGCAACTGAAATGGGAAGGGCCTTTCTTAGTAGCATCTTCGTCAAGGCCTGGTTCGTACAGACTGAAGGACATGGATGGCAATGAAATTCCAAGATCTTGGAATGCGGATGAGCTTCGGCGGTTTTATGTATAACTTGATGTAATTTTGTCTTTTCTTTTCTTTTTTATGGCACCCTTTTCCTTTCTAAAGGGGGAGAAAGGTTTTTAATGGGGCCATCATATGTAATTTTCCCTTTTAGTTTTATAAGAGCAAAATCCCCCAAAGAATGTAAATGTAAAAGCTGAGAGCGCACCATCGAGTGCCGAAACTGAAAAAGAGAAAAAAAAGGGCTCCGAAGACGTCCCTAAGGGGATGCAGAGCTCACAGCGAAAAGTCAACGCTGATTCCGCCGAAAGTAAAAGGTGAAGAAGCTCCAAAGTCGTTCCCAAGGGAATGCAGAGCTTATACCGTCTAAGTAAAAGGCGAAGAAGCTCCAAAGACGTCCCTAAGGGGATGCAGAGCTTACAGCGAAAAGTCAACGCTGATATTGCCTAAGTAAAAGGCGAAGAGGCTCCGAAGTCGTTCCTAAGGGAATGCAGAGCTAATGTGTGGTTGATTCTAAGGAAGTAACGGCTGACAATGTGGCTTCGGACATACGCTTCGGACATTCATTTGCACATTACATTACATCATGGCATTTGCATGCATAAGCATTCATTCATAGCATTTGTGTTCCCAAGTGGTTGCTTCGGCAAAAAGAAAAGCTTCGGAGAAGTGGTTTTTTATGATTTGTTACGCTATGTTGTGTACAAAAGAGAAAAGCTTCGTTGCTCGGCAAAAAGAAGAATTGTTTTTATGCTTCGTTGTGTACGAAAAGAAGGGAAGGTGTTTTTTCGCCTTCGGCTCAAAATACTGATTTCGTCCACATCTAAGCGCCTCAATCAAAGGGTAAGAATATATTACAAGGTATGTACAAAGTTCCTTGAAGAACAGTTTAATTCTATTTACAAGAGTTGTTACAAAAATATCCTGAGTTTTTCTATAGCACACTTCTACTAATCTTCATTAAGCTTCAGCTTCGGCGACAGCTTCGGCGACATATCTTAGGCATCATCTTCACCTTCGTCATCCTACATGAATCAAGGAATCGTAAGTAAAAATCAAGCCTAAAAGGAAAAGGTAAGTACAAAATATCATTTCTTACTGGTTCAAGATGACTTCGGGCTTCGTCTCCAGCCTTCTCCCGCCCGCCTTTTGTCCATATCATTTTTATAAATCTATTGGAAATACTTCGGGCAAGGTCAGGCATATCATCCAGGATTGATGGAGATAAGGTGAAGTTGGGCCTGTTGACAATTTTTCCATGTTCGCAGCCGGCCTTCAGAAATGCAGCAGCGGTACCCCGAGAAGCTACCCAGGCACAGAAGTCGCCGTGCCCGGCTATAACTTCGTCAAGCTCTTCGATTTCAGCTTCAATATGATCGAAGGCCTGGGGTAAATTTTCCGCTGAAGGGGTAAATTTCCCGCTGCTGGCTCCAACAGAGTAAAATATCTTCTTTAATCGTCCAATGCAATTATTGCCAAAGTTCAAGCATTTGTCTTGAAGGCTTGTTAATGTTTTCTTCAACTCTGAGCTGGTCTGGACTTCGGCTTTAAGCTTCGAATTCAGTTCTAGCTTCTCCTGATCGAATTGTTTTGATTGATTGATAAGCTTCGAATTCAACTCTGATAATTTAGCCTCAGTCTCAGCCAGTAAGCCTTCGGTCGATTGGAGCTCGAAGTCTTTCTTTTCAATGATGGCAGATTGCTCTTTTATTTTGCTTTCTAAGTTTTCAATTATAGCTTCGTGCTTTTTGTCCTCCAAGTCTTGTTGCATCTTCAGAGCTTTGCTCAGTAGCATGCTCTGTACAGAAACAACTTATGTTAGTAATATTTTCATTGTTAACAGCAATAAAAACCAGAGAAAAGGTTGTTTACCCTGAAGTTAGAATAAAATAAGCTGCCGACGATATGTTGTCGTCGGTAGCGGCTGATGTCTGTCTCTAGCTTCGGAAAACCGATACTCTTTGATAGAGTACCGATTACCTTAGCACCAGTCTGGTCTCGAATGCAGCCTAGTTTTTCATCGTCTACACCTCCAAATAGGAGGGCACCTGACTTGTAGCCGCAAGATTTGGCATAGTCTTTAAGTTCTCCTATTTCGTCCTTCGTCAGTTTTTGTCCAATTAAATTCTGAAAGGAGTAGGCTTCGTCATCCGAAGTATCTTCGGCTATTTCTTTTCCTTTTTCAGGCACTGTGGCCATGGATTTTTCAGTAGCAACACCAGCTTCTTCTGCATCTATGTCTTCCAAAATTTTGTTAATATCCTCAATGGTTGTGTCTAAATTAACATCTTCGGCTGTAGCGGCTTCGGTAGCCGCGACCTCCGAAGGTGTGACTTCGACGTTCTTGGCGCTTTCGGCAGCTGCTGTTTTCTGAACTGACGCCCTTGGCGGCGTCTTATCGATAACTTCAGTTACTGTAATGATTCTTTGCCGCTTGGGTTTGCTTATCTTCGTCTGATCCGGCTCGTCCACCTTTTGAAAAAGCTTCGTCAGTTGGAGCCCTAATGGACTTAGCTTCGCGGGCATGGGTTCAGTCATTACCTTTAAAATTTCTTCCACGTCGCTGGTAGAAGGTGGTGTGCGGGTCCCCTCTTCTTCGGATATTTTCCGTTTCGGAGTTGATATTTTCCTTTTCTTGGGAATCTTCTTCTCTGCTGCTGGTTGCTCTTCATCCTTGGTCAGACTTTCGGCCACTCTTTTTCTTTTGTGGCCCTCGGCACCCTTGTTCAACTGCTCATAGTCTGGGTACTCGAAGCCCAGGGCATCGAATACTCGGTTCAGCCTTCGCTTCGGTCGGGCGCCGAAGGCCGCTGTCATTAATTGATCCTCTTTTTTGGAGTAATTTCCCAAGATTTCATTGCACATTGTCTCAACTGTGTCTAACCACTCTTTGCAGGGTTTCTTAAAGTACTTCTTGAATTTAAAGTGATAGGGCAGACGGACCAGCTCCCCCTTCTTCTTTTCTCCCTTCAGCTTCGGCATTTCCCACTCTTTTAGAGTAGGGAAAACTCTGAATGCCAAAAATTCCTGAACTAGATCCCTGGTGCCAATATGTTTTGAAATGATTTCAAATTCACCCAGAGCAGCCCAGGTGGGACCTTTTAGATCGCCGATGCGGCATCGGGGCCTCGTCTCTCCGAAGATCAACTCCAAAGGGCTTTGTACCAATTTTTCTCTGTCTTCGTCAACTTTCACATAAAACCACTCAGATTTCCAGCCTGCTGGCCATTTGCTTCGGTAGCTGATGACAGGACATTTTGTTGTCTTCCGGTAGGCAAAATTATAGCAACCGAAATTATCATGTAGCCCATCTTTTCTGGCCTTTGTTTGGTAGTGTAATTCGTGAACTCGGCAGAAGCTGTCAGCAAACGGTTCCACGGCCTGGCTTCGAAGGGCCCAGATATAAACATTGAGCCTAACGATGGCGTTAGGGGTCAATTGATGAAAGTAGATACCAAACCTCCTCAATATCTCTGCAATAATATTGTGCAGAGGAAATCTCAGCCCAGCCTTTAAAAAGCTTTTGAAGATAACAATCTCATCCTTCCCTGGCTTCGGGGTGGTTTCTTCTCCCCCGAAGCGGAGTAGCTTCTTCTGATCTTCATTGAAATAACCAGCTTTCACCATCTTCGAAAGATCAGCTTTTGAAACAGTTGATTTTCCAAAATCCAGGTGACTGGGCTTGCTGGGCATGGCAATGTGGTAGTCATCTTCGGAGTCAGTTCCATCAATGTTTTCTTCTTCTTCTTCGGCTGTTGTCGGGTTTGCTTCGGCAGCAGGCCTTTCTTCCGCAGTCACTAGACCGGAGCGCTGCATCGCTTCGGAGATGGGCACAGTGTCCGAACCTTCGGCTTCGTCTCCCTCACGTGCAACTTTGGCAGTAGATCGCACTCGTGCCATGTGATTCTGAGTTTAGGGAAGTCAGAAACTATTTTCTTTTTTTTCTTTTTTCCGAAGCTCTCCTTTCTGACGAAGCAAGCGTCGAGACGGACCTTCGTTCGATTCTGAGAGTCAAGCTTCGGCTATGGTGGAAAATTTTGGCAGCAAAACAGTGCAAATAGCAATGAATGCTGTGGTAACTTCACACCTACCCGCTTGTTTATATAGTACTGCAGGTAAGAAGGCGAAGCGGCAAGATTTTTACACCAGACGGGCGGTCACTTGTACTCGCTGAGCAGTGGACCGCAAAGATCAAACAGTAACTCTGCAAGGTGGGCCTGGCACGTGCTCGGAAGCCGGATCGTTTCTCCGCAACGAGCTCAGGGAAGGTGTTTTTTGGACCTTCGGCTTCCCGAAGCTGAAGAGGCTCTTTTTTCACGGGTCAAGCTCGTTACGAAAAACGATCTAGCACCGCGAAAGGGGCTACTGTTGGGGTCGTGCTTCGGTGCGCCGAAGGTCTCACACGAAGAAGCAGCTTCGGCTAAAGTCGTCTCCAAGAGATAGCCGAAGGTTCCTTTTCATGGAGCTTCGGCGTTTTAAACCGACATAGAGATAGAATGACCTTTTTATTCATATAGGTCTGAGTCAATGTTGTAAACATTTGTAAGGGGCATAATTGTAATTTGTCACAGGCTGCGACCTGTGCCTATAAATAGATGAACAGTACCTCTGCACTGTTCACGCGAACCTGTCATTTGCCTTCACATCACACCTGTACTCTTGCCTTCCTCAAGACCGAAGGTACATCTGTCATTTATATTCATTCATATTAATAGAAATGGAAATGATTCTATGTTAATATTCGAATGTCCATTTTATACCTCATGATTTATATGAATGCTTCATCCTACGTTAATATGTTTACGAAGGTGCGTCCTTCGTAACCTTCGTCCGAAGTTCCTTATGTCCCAAAGGGATATAATGAAGTGGAGGACGAAGGATCTTAACATTTAACATTTTCTGTGTTGCCTTGTTCTTAACTCTTAGCACTTGAGAACAAGCCCCCAACAAGTGCCAAGTTGGTTAGCTGAGGTTACCAAAGGGTATGAATCCGATGAACAAGCCAATAAGTTGTTGGTATCTTTGTCTATTGAGCAATCTATGGACCCTTTTACGTTGGTAGCTGGAGTTATTCGACATAAGGGTAGAATGTGGCTAGGACATGACTTTGCATTATTGATCAAGGTGATGACAACCCTTCATGATAGTGCAATTGGGGGTCACTCAGGTTTCCCAGTTACTTATCGACGTATAAAGTCAGTTTTCAGTTGGCCAGGAATGAATAGTCAAATTAAAGAGTTCGTGAGTACTTGTTCTGTTTGCTTACAGGCGAAACCAGATAGGAGCCGATACCCTGGTTTGTTGTTACCCTTACCTATACTAGAGCATGCATGGTAGGTGGTAACCATGAATTTCATTTTAGGTCTACCTATATCCCATAGGTATAACTGTAACATGGTAGTGGTGGATAAGTTTTCAATGTATGCCCATTTTCTGGCACTGGCTCATCCCTTTTCAGCTCTGACAGTGGACAAACTATACTTTTTAGAAGTTTATAAACTCCATGGGTTACATTCTTGCATTGTTAGACAGAGATCCTATCTTTACGAGTAAACTATGGCAAGAACTATTTTGGTTAGCTGGTACCAAACTATGTTTGAGTTGTGCTTATCATCCTCAATCAGATGGGCAAACTGAGCGGGTGAACCAATGCGTGGAAGCTTACCTCAGGTGTTTTCTCCATGCCTATCCTCGACAATGGTATTCGTGGTTATCACTTGTGGAATTCTGGTATAACACAAGTTACCATACATCTCTTGGCAAGTCTCCATTTGAGGTCTTTTATGGTCACACACCTTCTCAATTGGGACTAGAATCAGCAGAGCAGTGCTCAGTACATGATTTATCAACCTGGCTGCAGACCAGACAACTTATTGTTCAACAAGTTAAACTTCATCTGCAACATGCCCAAAGATCAAATGAAAAGACAGGTCGACAAAGGGAGGGTGGAGACAGTTTTTGCAGTGGGAGACAAAGTATTCCTGAAGCTACAATCGTTTTGCCAGAAATCAGTTGACGGTCGTGATGTTCAAAAGCTTGCCTTTTGATTCTTTGGACCTTTTGAAGTCATTCGGTAAGTGAATAGTGTTGCTTATGAACTTGCTCTACCAGCGGGCAGCTTTGTTCATCTGTCTTTCATGTCTTGCAGTTAAAATCGACAGTGGGAGTTCGTACACCAGTAAGTGATTTAGTTCCATACTTGTCCACAGGGTTGCATATACCTGAGGAGGTGTTGGACTCTCACCTATTTCGAAAAGGAAACAAGGTGACCACATAGGTGTTGGTCAGGTGGTCGGGCTAGCCAGATTCTCTAGCAACTTGGGAAGATGAACAGGCTATCAAACAACGCTTCCCTATGGCACCAGCTTGGGGTCAAGCTGCTATTGAAGGAGGAGAGGATGTCAGCATCACTGGTGGCTCGTGCACTGAGCTAGACAAAGGAGAGACAAGGCCGATGGAGGTGGGACCCAGAAGACGCAGCCAAAGGGTGATTAGGCCTAATGTCAGGATTAGTGGGCCCGAGTGGAGTACTTAGACTAGAGATTATGTTTTGTCTTGTAAGAGGGGAAAGGGTGTGGAGATATAAATACTCCTATAATCAGCTGAGAGAGGGATGAACCTGATGAGAACTCTGTTCTGAACACCAAATAATGTGAAGAATACAGAGTTCATGAGAATAACTGGCGTTGTTTAATAGCCTTCCACATCTCGATCCCAACTTTAGCACACAGAGCTAGCTCGTGCTCTCCACGGAGAGCATGTATAGCGTTGTGCTGCTCGTACGGCCACAAAGGTGAGAAGAGAGGGGCCCGACATTCCGGCCGATTGCGGCACGGGGAGGAAGAGGGTGGGGTTTAGCCTCTTACCAGTACTAGGAAACACACAAGAACATCAAGGGAGCACTGCAGCAGTAAGGCGAGCAAGAGCAACCGAGCATCGACCACCAGGCACTAGCAAAGAAGTCGAGTAGGACCAGCAACGACAGCAAGACAGTGCATGTTCATCAGTAATCAGTTGGCAATGGTGATTGGGGGTGGCGCTGTCAGGACTACACCTACTGTGTCACCAGTTGATGGCGAGGCTGATGAAGGCGCTGTGGAGAAGACGTCGTCTGTGACTGATGAAGGCGCTGTGGAGAAGACGCCATCTACGAATGGGACACGTGTGGCAAAGCGAGTCTGTAAGCCCAATGTACGTGTTTGTGGGCCAGAATGACTGAGGCAGTATTGAGTGATATAAATATGTAATAAGGAGAGCCAGGACGGCAGACAATTATCTGAAAACACAATACAACTCACCTGCTCTTCCCAACTATTCTTCTTCTTCTTGCCCACCAAATCTCTCTTCCCCTGCCTCTGCTAACATTCTGGTATCAGATTCGTTGGTCCCCAAAGTCACAACTCTGGAGCAGTCTATCGGTCACAATTACAACACTCGATCGCAGCACCGACGCCAAACCATGGATGTCAACACGAAGCTTATCCTCAATGAGATGATGTAACACCCTGAATTTGGGGGTGGATTTTTTTCTTCTTTTTACTCACCAAATTTAGGCGTTACTCTCTTTTCTCTTCCTGTTTTGCTCCTTCCTTCCCAAATTCAAAGCAGTATAGCGATCGGTGTCCGTATTGCGTGTGAACAAAAACTATGTTGACATGAGTGTTGCATCATGCCGAGGCATATTTCTTTGTCTGATGTCGTGTTTAATCATGTTTGTTGCTTAGTCTCGTTTTGGTTTTCGTTTCGTGATTGGATTCCGATCTGTGGTTGTGCGTGTGTGGGTTGTTGTCCCGCGGTGTGGCCCGGCCCGGTTCGACCTGGCCCAGCTCAGCCCAGCCTTGGCCCGCGCGCCCCTGGCGCCCTGCTCCTCCCTCATGCCGCGCCCCCCTCCCCTGGTCTCTTTCCCCTCATTCAATTCTCCCGCGCGCAACTCCCTCTCTCTCCCACCTCTCTCTCTTCCCCATGGTGCCCTAGGTTTTGGAGATGCTGATCGCCGGATTTGGATCCCCGTGGTGAGCTTCCCTCCCCTCTCTCTCTCCCCTTCCTCTTCCTCCTCCTCTCCCCTACCCCCGCGCCTCGGCCCCCTGGTCGCGCGCACCCCACACACCTCCCTAGCCGCCGCCCCCGCGTGCCTCCTTGGCCACGCTCCGCGCCCCTCCCTGGCCATGCCCCGCGCCCCCTCGGTCGCGCCCTCGTGCGCCCTCCTGGCCGCGCCCTCCCGGCCGTGCCCTCCCACACCCCTCAGCCGCGCCCCCACGCGCCTCCTCGGTCGCGCGCCCCGTGCCCTCCTGGCCGCACCCCGCGCGCCCTCCCGGACGCGCCCCACGCCGTCTCTGTTGCGTGGCCCACGCCCTGCTCTGGCCACGCCCCCGTGCCCTCCCGGCCGCGCGCCACGCGCGCCTCCTCGGTCGCGCCCCCGCGCCGTCTTCGGTCGTGCCCCCTGTGTCACCGTCCTCGGCCGTCGTGCCCCCTAGCCGCGCGCCATGGCCGCCGTGCCCTGGCCGCCACACCCTCGGCCGCGTGCGCCCTGCCGCGCGGGCGGCTCTGGTAAAAACAACATTTGAATTTTAGTTTGATTAGTTTTAAATTCAGTTTAATGAACGTGTTGCGTCACGTGCTTCGTCGCACGACGAATGAGTTTAATTTCAAGAATTTATTAGTGTGGTGCGTCGCGCGCTTCATCGCGCGGTGATTTATTTGATTTCGTATCTGGTTAGTATGTTGTCGCGCGCTTCGTCGTGTGGCGAATTAGCTTGATTTCAGATTCTATTAATGTGTTGCGTCGCGCGCTTCGTCGTGCGACGATTCATCTTAATTTCAGATTATTTAATGTGTGGCGTCGCACGTCTAGTCGCATGAGATTTCGTTTTAAATTCAGTTTAGATGGCGTATGCCGTTGTGCGTTTCGTCGCGCGATGCTTAACGTCTCTTTATAATTAATGCAAGTGTCTCGTTGCGCGCTCCGTCGCGCGACGAGTCGTTTATTTATTAATTCAATTTAAGTGTTGCATCGCGCGTTTCACCGCGCGACAATCATTTTAAATTACCATGATCTGTTCATAATGATTAAACATGGAACATGACTTTACCCTATGCTTAATGTGATGGCTAAATTAATACCATTTTATTTAGACGAGTATTTTAATTTACAATCGTGTGACGTGATCACTCTTCGACCGTAGCCTCGACCATTACTTTTCCTTTCTCTCTTAGTCGTAGATGTGAACCCTGCGTCGAACGTCTATTTGTTTATTACATTCTAATGTATGGTGTACTGTTCTTTTGTATTAAATGTGTAGAATGTATGTTTGAACTCGTATAGATAACGGTCGGTTGGTGGAGTCCAAAGGAATTGCAGGTGAAGACCCTGAGCAGCAGTCAGTTGGTGAAGGCAAGTGTCCCTTGACCCATCTATGTCCTACTCATTCTTATAATTCACTCCCCACATTTATACAATTTATACTTAAGGATTGACTAGCTTTTGTTTATCTTGTCCTTGTTTACCTATTTTGGTTGGGTTATGCTAGCGCTTCACATTAATCAATGAACATGATGAGATTATCTATGATACGCTGTTTTCCCTTTTGATTATGATGGTGGTACTGTGACATTTAAGGGGACTCGAGCTGTTTCTCGAGTGCCTCTCCGTAAGGACTGGTTTGTTGGATGACCGCCCGGGAAAACAGTGCAACCATGAGGGTGGAATGAGACACCCTTAGTTGAGTAATTAGAGGAACTGGGGTGTAGTTCGCTTCGCCGTCGTGCCGTTAATGGGGCTCGGTGTATGCAGCTCGCTCTGCCAAGGTTGGTTCGCCCCTTGGGGAGGAGTGCGATGCATTTAGGAAACCTAACGGGTGGCTACAGCCCCAGGGAATCTTTGTAAAGGCTAAGTAATGAGACCCTGCCTATTCACCTTGGTAGTGTTTAAGGGTTTGATCGGCCCGAGGCAAGAGGGAATCATGGCTTGTGGGTAAAGTGCGCAACCTCTATAGAGTGTTATGAAATCGATATATCAGCCGTGCTCGCGGTTATGAGCGGCCAAGGGAGCTCCATTGATTAGAGATACTTGATCAGAGATGTATGGTTCGCAGGTGGTGATGAGGATGATGATTTTGGTTATGACTATGGTAATGGTAAGTGGTATTCTTTCCGTTTGGAAAGGATACATTGGGTTAATAACTTGGGTTAATGCTAAAACCTGACTTTCTACTAGTAATAATAACCTGACCAACTAAAAGCAATTGCTTGACTTAACCCCACATAAAGCTAGTCCACTACAGCCAAACGGGACATTTTGTTGAGTATGTTGATGTGTACTCACCCTTGCTTTACTCACCAACCCCCCCCAGGTTGTCTGCGTTGCAACCACTGCTCAGGTGAAGATGAAGTCATGGAGGAGGACTTCCAGGAGTTCCAAGAGTACGATGAGTTCTAGGCGTGGGTTAGCGGCAAACCTCCAATCGTCTGCCTATGTAGGCCGTGTATATCTACGTTTCTTTTCCGCACTTTGATAATTGTTAAAGACTATGTGGATGTCCCGGACATCATGATGTAATCGACCATTATACCTTCTTTTATGTTATTATTTGAGCATTGTGTGATGATGTCCAGTTATTTAACTGCTGTGTACGTGAATTGATGATCCTGGCACGTACATGGTTCGCATTCAGTTTGCCTTCTAAAACCGGGTGTGACATAGGTGGTATCAAAGCCGTGCCGACTGTAGGATCACTAGCCTAGAGTAGCATTGGCCGTTTTAAAGACTTATTGATTATTACTTCACCTCATCCTTGATTCTGCTTCAAAATATTAGTCACCTCGACTAATTCTATGTTGTGCTCCTATATGCCTCCTTGCCAAAAGTATTTTATTCTAGTATGGTCTATACTTCTCTCAATCTATTAGATCTGATCTCACTCTTGTGCTTGCGACATCTTTGTAGATGCCCCCTGACCATAACCTTCTTGTCTTTTTGGGATTCTTTTCGCTTTCGTCATTAAATTGCTACCATCTGGCAAACTCTAGTCCTTTGGTATTGACATGCTTGTATCCCTTTAATACTCTTGTTTCAAGTACTTACCTCTGAATTTCTACTGACTACATAAACATTTCAGTTTATATGTACATGATCTTCCTGTCTTTTGAGACCCTTTCCTATTCTGTTGTTAAGTCGCTATCTTTCGGCAATTCGTACTCCCTTTGTCTTAGTATGCTCATACCATTGGAATCTTGCATACTCTTATTTTATATGTGCTTACCTTTATATCCCAATGTTTGTTTAAGACATTTGGGTTAACATGCTTTTGACCACCCTTATTTCCTGATGATCCATGAGTGACCATTCTATTTCGCACATCCTTGATGATCTCATCGTTTCCTTATAACTTCCCTCGGTAATAATTTCTATTACTTCGACCATTTTGTTAGAACCTTACCTATCTTACCCTTGATTGTTTTCTCCACTTCATCAGTCTTGCCTTGACTCTGTCCATGGATTATACTTTTCATCATTACCACCTATATCCTTATCACCTCTATATCTTACTTTGAGGTTTATCTTATACCAGCCTTTAAAATATCCTCTTTTCCACCTCAATCTGAGCATTGTACTGTACCTACTTTTCCCTTGATCGTATCCTCTTATTTGTCACCTGCGAGTTTTTAGCTCTACCATTTGTTGTGCTCTTGTTTGTTATTTCCTTTACCCTTCTCATCACTCTATCCTACCTTGTGATTACATTATGTCTGTTATCTAAAATCTCTAGTGTCCTATCTCAATTTGAGAGCGGTGTTTTACTTACCTCACCCTTGGCTATATTCTCTTTTTTATCGTATGTAAGCTTGGACACAACTCCATTCTTTGTTGTACTCATACCACTGGCTCTCCCATGCCTTCATCTTTTCTCTCATACCCTTGTCTGTTATCGCCTTTGACCCTTGCGATATTTATGTCTTCCACCTAAATGCTTACCTTGAACTTGTCCTTTAAAAGCTTCACCTTTTTTTCAACCTAGTTTAAGAGTTGCGAGGTACCTACCTCTCCCTTGATTTCTTTTCACTTCTTATTGCCTTACAAGTTTTGTGTTAATTCTATCCCTTGAGGTGTTTTTACTTGTTGTCACTCTCACCTTATCGTCCATCGATCTTGCCTTGGTACTCATCTTTATTGCTACTCTTTAAAAATCCCCTCTTCCACCTCAATTTGAGAGTAGCAGTTTACCTATCTGGCCCTGGGACGTACCCTCTCCTTTCCCATTTGTAGGTCATGTCTTAACTCCAAACTTTATGGTACTTATAACCTTTATCTTATGCCTATTTACCTCCTCCCTTACATCACTGTCCGTTATTACCTCTAAAATCTCGTGATATCTATGCTCCTGCCTTCCTGCTTACTTTGAACCTACCCTTCCAAGCCTCCTCTTTTCCATCCCTGTCCGAGGATAATGCCTCATCTATTTCGTCATTGACTGCTCCCCCTTCTTTGACACCTTAAAAGTTTTGTCTAAAATACATCCTTTACTGTGTGATTGTCCGTTATCACCTTAACCCTTGTCATCCCTCGACCCTTACCTTGGTAGCAAAAGGAACTGAAGGCTGCCCTGGTCTGGCGCACCGGACTATCCGGTGTGCCACCGGAAGTGTCTGGTGCACCACCGGACAGTGTCAAGTGCACTAGGGTGGATTAACTCCAACTCACTACCTTTGGGTTTCTGGAAAAGCCTCTCCGCTGTAATTCACCGGACTGTCCGGTGTGGCACCGGACTATCCGGTGTGGCACCGGACTATCCGGTGTGCCAGCGGAGCAACGGCTACAGCGCAACGGTCGACTCCAATGGAAACCTGAAAAGCGCTACAGTGCACGGACTACGCGCGTAGAGTCAGAGCAGGCGCCAGAAGGCGCACTGGACAGTGAACAATGACTGTCCGGTGCACCATCGGACTGTCCGGTGGCCCAGGCTGTCAGAGATCCAATGGTCGAACCCTAACAGTTGGGTGATGTGGCTGGCGCACCGGACAGTGTCCGGTGGCGCATCGGACTGTCCGGTGCGCCCATCGACAGACAGTCTCCCCAACGACCATTTTGGTGGGTGGGGCTATAAATACCCCCCAACCACCACACTTCAATGCATCCAGGTTTTAAGATATCTCACTCAATACAAGAGCTAGTGCATTCAATACAAGACACAATTAGATTGAATAAAAGCCTCTCCAAGTCACAATTCCACTCAAAGCATTTAGTGACTAGAGAGAGAGTTTTGCTCGTGTTCTTCGAGCTCTTGCACTTGGATCACTTTTCTTCTTCCTCTTTCTTGTTCTCAACACACTTGTAATCAAAGCAAGAGACACCAAGTTGTGTTGGTCCTTGTAGGGGTCTAAGTGACCCAGTTTGATTAAGGAGAAATGCTCACTCGATCTAGGTGACCGTTTGAGAGAGGAAAAGGGTTGAAAGAGACCCGGTCTTTGTGACCACCTCAACAGGGAGTAGGTTTGCAAGAACCGAACCTTGGTAAAACAAATCACTGTGTCATCCGCTTTATTTGCTTTTGATTTGTTTTCACCCTCTCTTTCAGACTCGATTTTAATTCTAACGCTAACCCCAGCTTGTAGTGTGTGCTTAAGTTTATAATTTTCAGATTCCGCCTATTCACCCCCCTCTAGGCGACTTTCAATTTGTGACGGAACCTCCCAAGTAATTAGGCCCACCTACAGTTGTCCTTGTCCAACAGACTTCAGACAACCCTGTAGGTGCCCCTGAATTACTCGACAAGTTCGGTATCTTTCCTTACCTTACCAGGAACGATTCACCCGTCTTGCAGACATTACAGAACATCGGAGATAAAGAAATGCGGAAGCGATTTACATAACTTACATTTATTTTAAAAGCAAGCTCAAGTTGTTTTATTACAGACCAGAACTAAAAACGAGTGCAGAGTAATAATATTATACAAACCAAGGGAGGCAAAAACTCCTCCCGAGAAGATTTAAGTAAAAGTTCTATATGGAGGACCAAGTCCTCCCGCACTTCAGTCTTGTGTTTCTTCTTTGGGAACCACCTTGGCACAGAAGCAGCAGAAATCTGCTACTTCCTCACCTAAAAACAACGAAGGGATAAACCCTGAGTATGGAATTACTCAGCAAGACTTACCCGACTAAAGAAAAGACTCTCAAGGGTATGCTGGCTTTTAGGGAGTCAAGGTAAGGCTTCTCAATACTCAAAGACTCTGTTTTGCATAAATGCTTACTAAAGTGGATCCTTAAAAATCCAATTCTATTTGTCCGGTTAAGTTCAATTACCTGCAACTAGAGTTCTTTCTACCCTAGTTCAATCGCTGGTCCTGTACTAGCCAATTTCTTAACAAATACCCATTATCTTTAGTGGAATGCTACGTGTAGGGTAGTGACCAAGTCTTCATAACCGTGAAGGTACGGCGATCCGAATCGATTATACTCAGCTGAGGATCTCCAATCACACGACATATGTAGCACTTAACCCTTGCATATGTCAACCCGCCATCGAGGTTCTTAAGACCGGATCAGGTTCACGCAAATCGAGAGCACAGATACACCACCGTCCGGCCTCTTGCCACGGAGGGTACACGCTACTCTCGCCACCGCTCCACGCCCATTTCGTGTTATCTTATTCCGGCCTTAGTCTGCCCGAGGCAAGGCTTACCCATGACGAGGCATGTGACCAGCTAAAGGGTCCTCGATCAACAAGCCTACATCGACAAGGTCCTTAATCGACTCAGACGGCGACACTACACCGAGACTCCTTTCTCGTGCAAGTCACTCGTCCGGTCTCAGCTTAATCTTTTCTACCCAAAAACTTGGTACCTGGCAGAGGTACATCTTTTCCAGATGTTGAATCCATCAAGGCCCTGATGGATCCACCATCAAATTTTATTTTCCAAAAACATCCCACCCACCTTTGCCACATCATCTTTTGTAAAAACAAAACATTTTGTTTTTCTAAAGCAAGGCTAAGCATCAAAATCTTTTGTAAAAAGGGTGATCAAGGAAGGTAATCAAATTCAAGGAAGGTAATGCAGGAATTGTTTTATCAATCAACTCCTATCACCTAATGCATCAAGCAAGTGAGAAAGATTTAAAATAACAAGGAGGGTGGCAAATGCACCGGGGCTTGCCTTTGTTAACAGGTGAGTCCTGCTCGGATCCACAAATATCGAAATAAAAGCAGTTGCCTGCTTGAGGATCTGAGGCTGGTGGAGTCCCCTCTTCAGTGACTTCTTCTTCTTCTTCGTGTTCTAACATAACCATATATATGCATAAGAATGGATGCCATGGGATGCTCATGAGGATGCGAAGATAATATAAACTTATTATTTAAGTCTTGAGTACAACTTTCCTTCACGGTACTCCGAGAACCTAGGGTTTCCAGAGTCAGTAAAGGAGTTCATAGAGCAGGGGGGGTGGTTTGGGGTTTGGTGATCAAACAAGGTCCAAATCAATTCAAACCCTACCCAAGGCTTCTAAATATTGTTTTAAGTTCCCATAAAAAGTTTGGGCATTTTTGGACTTACCAATTATTTTCTAAAAATCCATAACTAATACTTTTAACTACTTTAAATGCCCTAAAATTTCTTATTTCCACTAAAAATCACAAAACTATTTTTATTAAATTCTAGGGAAAATAACAAGCCTAGGAAAATTGGTTTCACAATTTTATTATTTTTCTACTGTTTTCTATAATTGTTTTGGCTCTGGAGATAAAAGAAAAAGAAAAACAGATGAATAGTACTGGGCTGATTTCAGCCCAGTAGCCCAGCTCGGAGGGGGAAAGCGCTTGCGCGCGCCCGCGCCCTGGCGGTTTTGCAGAACGGCCCCCGTGTTTTTGTCAAACAGCAAACGAGGTCATTCACTGTTTCTACGTATCACTGACAGTTTACAGAAACGCCCCTGATGTTCTATTTCTTCACCCGACTCATCCTCGATGGCGTTCATGCCCCGCCGAGCTCCGGCGAGCGCCTGAACCGGTCGATTAGGGCTACGGCTGGGTTCTCCGAGCAACCGACATGAAATCGAGGCTACCTAGATGGTTTTCCCCAACTTAATTTGGCTCATGATCGACTTAAGGAGCTCTGGCCACGGTGGCCGTGAGCATGGGGGCTAGTCCGTCGTGTTCCCGACGATTGGTGGCGATATAATTCAATTCAGTGGGGCAGTGAGCATTGTGGACATACAAGAATGTACGAACAACACAAACAACGACAGGATTGGACCTGATTTGCGTTGGCCGCGGCGGGTTGTTCTTCGCGGTGGCGGAGAACGAAATTGGGGGAAATTGGAAATTCAAGCTCGCTGGTAGATGATTGTGGCTGATTAGCGGTGGCTAGTTAGCTGACGACCTCACGGAGCTAGTCACGGGCTCAATTTATAGGGGGAGTGAGCGGTGGCCGCGAATTTTGGACGAGCACGCGGCAGCCGGAGGTGAGGAAGAATACTGGGCGCGGTGAATACGTGTCCAGGCGTGGCGGGTGTTCCGGTGATCGACAGGGAGTTAGAGTAAGTCGTGGCGGTGCGGTGGAAAGTGAGAGCCACACGGCGCACGGCTGGGAGGCGGCGGTTCACCGGCGAGCCTATCGCTCCGCCGCAAAGCAGAGGGGGAGGCACGGGAGGGGTCACCGGAGTGGAGCCCAGCTCACGGCGGTGAAGATTTTTACTGGGTGATGCTTATCTGATGTCCACGGCGCACGAATCACGGCGAGCGGTAATCGACGGCGACGGTCACCGGCGATGGGCAGGAGGGGTGGATCGTGATCTTCTTCAGTTGAGCTCTACTGTACCATGGCGAGTTTGGTTCAGACAGTCTGACAGAGCGATTTGTAGGGGGTTTTCCTTCCAATTTCATGTGGCAACAAGTCTAAGTTTCTGCATCAAAGTTGTAGTGCTATGTACCAGCTACAAATCAACTATAGAGATTGAACTCATTACAGCACTGGATCATGTCTAGAATTGGTTTTGAAGTTGGTGATAATTCACTGCTAGTCTGAAAATTCAGACCAAATCAGTCTGACAGCCTGACTTCAGGCTTAAATATCTCTGGATTTTTCTCAACAAGTGAGCTTGCAACCTTAAGCAAAGTTGTTCTCTTTTGATAGATCTTCAAATTTGGTGTGGTGACCTAGGGCAAAAACCTTATAGTTTGAAAGTTACAAAGCTCAAAAGTTGAGCCCATAACACTAAGTTTCAGACTTAGAGAAATCTCAATTGGGGGTCCTTTTTGCATTTAAGTCCAAAACTTAGGGTTTGGCTTGTAAATTCACATATGAGTGCCCCAAATGACTTTAGATACTTATTTAACTTGGTTTTTGCACTTTAGTCCAAAAGTGGACTAATTTTGCACATAAGCCCCTAGGGTTTAGTTTTGGGTCTTCCAGGGTTCTATTTAGAGTTTTTAGTATCCCAGGGGTATAATTGTGGTTCAACTTTGTTTTTGGGGATATTTTATAACTATTATCCTAAAGTATTTAGATTTTCTCAAGTTGGGTTAAGTCTTACCCCTTTATTCCTTGTTTAGGGTAAAGCTTCCTATCCAGGGTCCTATTTGCAAAACCTGAAAACAATACAACTTGTTTGAAATTTTTGCCTAGTGAATGCACTCTAGGTGTGTCAAACATATGCAATGTCAATGCTTATGATGCCATGCTCAAGTTTTAGTCATAGTAACACCAGGAGTGTTACACAATTGGTATCAGAGCCCGGTACTTCATTAGAGCCTAACCGCTCGAAGTAATGTCGGGAGATCACACCAAGAAGGAGGTCGTGACCGGCGAGAAGCCCGCCACAAGCCACGGGAAGACTCCATCGGGAGAGTCCGGCAACAAGGTGAAGGGATCCCCTTCACACACCAAGTCGCATCGGAGCGGCGTCAAGAAAAAGAAGATGAAGAAGGTGGTCTACTACGAGACCGACTCTTTATCGCCATCCACCTCTGGCTCCGACGCGTCGTCCGTCACTTCTAAGCGCCATGAGTGCAAGAAGTATAGTAAGATGCCACTTTGTTATCCCTGTATCTCTAGACGCACTCCTTTACTTTCCGTCCCACTAGGCAAACCACGCGTTTTTTAGGGTGAAGATTATAACATGTGGAGTGATAAAATGAGGCATCACCTAACCTCACTCCATGCTAGTATTTGGGTTATTGTTGAGTTTGGAGCGCAGGTACCATAGCTGGGGGACGAAGTCGCCCAAATCTGGCACTTCAACTCCCAAGCCACTACTATACTCCTCGCCTCTCTAAGTCGAGAGGAGTATAATAAGGTGCAAGGGTTGAAGAGTGCCAAAGAGATTTGGGACGTACTTAAGACCGCACACGAAGGAGATGAGGTGACCAAGATCACCAAGTGGAAAACGATCGAGGGGGAGCTTGGTCGATTCATGCTCAACCAAGGGGAGGAGCCACAAGCCATGTACAACTGGCTCAAGACCTTGGTGAACCAAGTGCACAACCTCGGGAGCACAAAATGGGATGACCATGAAATGGTCAAGGTTATTCTAAGATCACTTGTTTTTCTTAATCGTACACAAGCTCAATTAATTCGTGGTGATCCTAGATACAAGCTAATGTCTCTCGAGGAGGTTATAGGAAAGTTTGTGAGCTTTGAATTGATGATCAAAGGCTCCAAACAAATCATCGAGCGAGGCGCCACCTCCACACCCGAGGTGCAACCCGTTGCCTTCAAAGCAATGGAGGAGAAGAAAGAAGAGTCTACATCAAGTAGGCTCCCCATCGACGCTTCCAAGCTCGACAACGAGGAGATGGCGCTCATCATCAAGAGCTTCCGTCAAATCCTCAAGCAACGGAAGGGGAAAGACTACAAACCCCGTTCCAAGAAAGTTTGCTACAAGTGTGGTAAGCCCGGTCATTTCATTGCTAAATGTCCATTATCTAGTGATAATGATAGGGGCGACGACAAGAAGGGAAAGAGGAAGGAAAAGAAGAAATACTACAAGAAGAAGGGCGGCGATGCCCATGTATGCCGAGATTGGGACTCCGATGAGAGCTCTACCGACTCCTCCTCCGACGAGGACGCCGCCAACATCGTCGTCAACAAGGGTCTTCTCTTCCCCAACGTCGGCCACAAGTGCCTCATGGCAAAGGACGGCAAAAAGAAGAAGGTAAAATCTAGAGCCTCCACTAAATATACAACATCTAGTGATGAGGGTAGCTCTAGTGATGATGAAGATAATTTGCTTGCTCTCTTTGCCAACTTAAACATGCAACAAAAGGAAAAATTAAATGAATTGATAGGAGCCATTCATGAGAAGGATGAACTCTTAGATAGCCAAGAGGAATTCCTAATTAAGGAAACCAAAAAGCATGTTAAAGTTAAAATGCTTATGCTCAGGAGATAGAAAAATGTGAAAAATTGACTAGTGAGCTTAGCACTTGCCATGCCACTATCTCCAACCTTAGAATTGAGAATGCTAATTTGATTGCTAAGGTTGAGAAGTCAAATATATGTGATGATTCAATTGCCAATCTTAGAAATGATAATGCTAGTATAATTGCTAAGATTGATAAATTGAATGTCTCACTTACTAGCCTTAAAATTGAGAATGAAAAATTAATTGCTAAAGCTAAGGATTTAAATGTTTGCAATGATGTTATTATCAATCTTAGAAATGAAAATGACATGTTACATGCTAAGATTGATGAATTAAATGTCTGCAAACCCTCTACTTCTAGTGTTGATCATGTTTCTTTTTGTACTAGATGTAGAGATGTTAATGTTGATGCTATCCATGATCACCTAGCCTTAATTAAACAACAAAATGATCACATAGCTCAACTTAGTGCTAAGATTAAGCATGACTTAGAAAATGAAAAATTTAAATTTGCTAGAAGCATGCTCTATAATGGGAGACGCCCTGGCATTAAGGATGGCATTGGCTTCCAACAGGGAGGCAATGCCAAGCTTAATGCCCCTAAGAAATTATCTAACTTTGTTAAGGGCAAAGCTCCCATGGTTCAGGATAACGAGGGTTACATTTTATATCCTGCTGGTTATCCCAAACACAAAATTAGGAGAATTCATTCTAGGAAGTCTCACTCTGGCTCTCATCATGCTTTTATGTATAAGAGTGAGGCATCTAGTTCTAGGCAATCCACTCATGTTAAATTGCCTAAAAAGAAAACTCCTACTGCATCAAATGAGCCTATTGTTTCATTTAAGACTTTTGATGCTTCTTATGTTTTAACTAACAAATCAGGCAAAGTAGTTGCCAAATATGTTGGGGCCAAGCACAAGGGCTCAAAGACTTGTGTTTCGGTACCCAAGGTGCTTGTTTCTAATGTCAAAGGACCCAAGACCGTTTGGGTACCTAAGAACAAGGCCTAAACTTGTTTTTATAGGTTTATGCATCTGGGGCTCAAGTTGGATCATTGATAGCGGGTGCACAAACCACATGACTGGGGAGAAAAGGATGTTCTCCTCCTATGAGAAAAACCAAGATTTCCAAAGAGCTATCACATTCGGGGATGGAAATCAAGGTTTGGTCAAAGGACTTGGTAAAATTGCTATATCACCTGACCATTCTATTTCCAATGTTTTTCTTGTAGTTTCGTTAGATTACAATTTGCTTTCAGTTTCTCAATTATGCAAAATGGGTTACAACTGTCTTTTTACAGATTTAGGTGTTACTGTCTTTAGAAGAAGTGATGATTCAGCAGCATTTAAGGGAGTGTTAGAGGGTCAGCTATACTTAGTTGATTTCAATAGAGCTGAACTCGACACTTGCTTAATTGCTAAGACTAATATGGGTTGGCTCTGGCATCGCCGACTAGCCCATGCTGGGATGAAGAATCTTCACAAGCTTCTAAAGGGAGAGCACATTTTGGGACTAACCAATGTTCATTTTGAGAAAGACAGGATTTGTAGCGCATGTCAAGAAGGAAAGCAAGTTGGTACCCACCATCCACACAAGAACATCATGACGACGGCAGGCCACTCGAGCTACTCCACATGGACCTATTCGGCCTGATAGCTTACATAAGCATCAACGGGAGTAAGTACTGTCTTGTAATTGTGGATGATTATTCTCGCTTCACTTGGGTATTCTTTTTGCAGGAAAAATCTCAAACCCAAGAGACCTTAAAGGGATTCTTGAGACGAGCTCAAAATGAGTTTGGATTAAGGATCAAAAAGATAAGAAGCGACAATGGGACGGAGTTCAAGAACTCATAAATTGAAGGCTTCCTTGAGGAGGAGGGCATCAAGCATGAGTTCTCTTCTCCCTACACACCTCAGCAAAATGGTGTAGTGGAGAGAAAGAATAGAACTCTACTGGACATGGCAAGGACCATGCTTGATGAGTACAAGACACCGGACTGGTTTTGGGCCGAGGCGATTAACACCGCCTGCTACTCCATCAACTAGTTATATTTACACCAAATCCTCAAGAAGACATCATATGAACTCCTCACCAGTAAAAAGCCCAATGTTTCATATTTTAGAGTCTTTGGTAGCAAATGTTTTATTCTTGTTAAAAGAGGTAGAAAATCTAAATTTGCTCCTAAGGTTGTAGAAGGCTTTTTACTAGGATATGATTCAAACACAAGGGCATATAGAGTCTTTAACAAGTCCACTGGACTAGTTGAAATTTCTTGTGACATTGTGTTTGATGAGACTAACGGCTCCCAAGTGGAGCAAGTTGATCTTGATGAGCTAGATGATGAAGAGGTTCCGTGTGTCGCGCTAAGGAACATGTCCTTTGGGGATGTGTGTCCTAAGGAATCCGAATAGCCTCCACAAGCACAAGATCAACCTTCATCTTCCATATAAGCATCTCCACCAACTCAAGATGAGGAACATGCTCAAGGTGATGAAGAAGATCAAGAAGATGAGCCACCTCAAGAGGAGGACAATGATCAAGGGAGAGATGCCAATGATCAAGACAAGGATGATGATCAGGGTCCAAGACCGCCACACCCAAGAGTCCACCAGGCGATTCAAAGAGATCACCCCGTGAACACCATCCTCGGCGATATTCATAAGGGGGTAACAACTCGATCTCAAGTCGCTCATTTTTGTGAACATTACTCTTTTGTTTCCTCTATTGAGCCACACAGGGTAGAGGATGCACTTAAAGATTCAGATTGGGTGCTGGCGATGCAAGAGGAGCTCAACAACTTCACGAGGAATGAGGTATGGCATTTGGTTCCACATCCTAATCAAAATGTTATAGGAACCAAGTGGGTGTTCCGCAATAAGCAAGATGAGCATGGTGTGGTGACAAGGAACAAATCACGACTTGTGGCCAAGGGTTATTCACAAGTCGAAGGTTTGGATTTTGGTGAAACCTATGCACCCGTAGCTAGGCTTGAGTCAATTTGTATATTACTTGCCTATGCTACTTACCATGGCTTTAAGCTATATCAAATGGATGTGAAGAGTGCCTTCCTCAATGGACCAATCAAGGAAGAGGTCTATGTTGAGCAACCTCCTCGCTTTGAAGATAGTGAGTACCCTAACCATGTGTATAAACTCTCTAAGGCGCTTTATGGGCTCAAGCAAGCCCCAAGAGCATGGTATGAATGCCTAAGAGATTTTCTTATCACTAATGGTTTCAAAGTCAGCAAAGTCGATCCTACTCTCTTTACTAAAACAATTGCAAATGATTTGTTTGTTTGCCAAATTTATATTGATGATATCATATTTGGGTCTACTAACAAATCTACTTATGAAGAGTTTAGTAGGATCATGGTACAAAAATTCGAGATGTCTATGATGGGGGAGTTGAAGTATTTTCTAGGATTTCAAGTCAAGCAACTCCAAGAGGGCACCTTCATCAGCCAAACAAAGTACATTCAAGACATACTTACCAAGTTTGGAATGAAGGATGCCAAACCCATCAAGACACCCATGGGAACCAATGGGCATCTCGACCTCGACACGGGAGGTAAATCCATAGATCAAAAGGTATACCGGTCGATGATAGGATCTTTACTCTACTTATGTGCATCTCGACCGGATATTATGCTTTCCGTATGCATGTGTGCAAGGTTCCAAGCCGATCCTAAGGAAGTTCACCTTAGGGTCGTGAAAAGAATCTTGAGATATTTAGTTTATACTCCTAAGTTTGGTCTTTGGTACCCCAAGAGATCCTCTTTTGATTTATTAGGATATTCAGATGCTGATTGGGCAGGGTGTAAAATTGATAGGAAGAGCACATCAGGGACTTGTCAGTTTCTGGGGAGATCCCTGGTGTCTTGGGCTTCAAAGAAACAAAACTCAATAGCTCTTTCTACTGTCGAAGCCAAGTATATTGCCGCAGACCATTGTTGTGCGCAATCGATTTGGATGAGGCAAACCCTCAGGGACTATGGCTACAAGTTTAGCAAAGTCCCTCTCCTATGTGATAATGAGAGTGCAATCCGCATGGCGGATAATCCCGTTGAACACAGCCGCACTAAGCACATAGCCATTCGGTATCACTTTTTGAGAGATCACCAACAAAGGGGGGATATCAAGATAGCCTATATTAACACCAAAGAACAACTAGCCGATATCTTTACCAAACCACTAGATGAGAAAACCTTTACCAAACTTAGGAATGAACTAAACATTCTTGATTCTCGGAACTTTGATTGATACTATGCACACATAGCTCATTTATATACCTTTGATCATATCTCTTTTATGTCTATTACTAATGTGTTTTCAAGTGTATTCTCATGCTTAGCCATAGAATTGAAAGGGAAATGGAGTATTTGGCAAAGACGACGCTTCCACTCAACTCCATCGGTATTATCTACTCTTTGCCGATATTTCGCCATCTCTCCACATTGGTATAATCTTTCACTTATATATTATTTGCCAAAGGGGGGGAGAATTTACAAAGGGCTCTAAAGACTCCATTTTGGCTATTAATGCCAAAGGGGGAGAGAGTATTAGCCCGAAGCAAAAGGACCGCACCACCACGCCAATTTCAAAATTTTTCGAAACAAGTTTAAGTTTTTAAATGTTTATCAATTGGTATCTTTGAAATTAGTATTCCTCTAAGAAATTCTATCTCAATTGGTAAAACCCTCTTGAACACTAAGAGGAGAATTTCATTAAGGGGGAGTTTTGTTTAGTCAAAGGAAAAGCATTTGAGACAGGGGGAGAAAATTTCAAAATCTTAAAAATGCTTCTCGAAATCTTACTCATATACCTTTGACTATTTGCAAAAAGACTTTGAAAAGAATTTCCAAAAGAATTTGCAAAAACAAAACAAGTGGTGCAAGTGTGGTCCAAAATGTTAAAAGAAAGAAAGCAATCCATGCATATCTATTGAAATAATTATATTGGTTTCACTCCAAGCAACCTATGCACTTACATTGTGCAAACTAGTTCAATTATGCACTTATATATTTGCTTTGGTTTGTGTTGGCATCAATCACCAAAAAGGGGGAGATTGAAAGGGAAATAGGGTCAAACCTTTTGCTAAATGATTTTGGTGGTTGAATTGCCCAACACAAACAATTGGACTAACTAGTTTGCTCTAGATTATATGTTCTAAAGGTGCCATAGGTTCAACACAAACCAATAAAAAGAACATGTTAGGGTTCAAAAAGAAAGGAGCAAAAGAAACCGAAGGCTGCCCTGGTCTGGCGCACCGGACTGTCCGGTGTGCCACCGGACAGTGTCTGGTGCACCACGGTGGATCAACTCCGACTCGCTACGTTCGGGTTTCTAGAAAAGCCTCTCCGCTATAATTCACTGGACGGTCCGGTGTGGCACCGGACTGTCCGGTGTGTCAGTGGAGCAACGACTACAGCGCAACGGTCGACTCCAATGGAAACCTGAAAAGCGCTACAGTGCGCGGACTGCGAGCATAGAGTCAAAGCAGGCGCCAGAAGGCGCACCGGACAATGAACAGTGATTGTCCGGTGCACCACCGGACTGTCCAGTGGCCCAGGCTGTCAGAGCTCCAATGGTCGAACCCTAACGGTTGGGTGACGTGGCTGGCGCACCGGATAGTGTCCGGTGGCGCACCGGACTGTCTGGTGCGCCCATCGACAGACAGCCTGATGCGTCACGATGCCCGATCTTCACGACGTAGGATCAATCTTCAGATAACCAGCTTCAAAGAAGCCAAGATAACTTGCTGCAAGCAGCGATAACTAGTGCAACCTGACAAATAAAACTCGAAGCCAACCACCGTCTTTAACCGGTAGCCTAAATCGAGGATTCGCCCAACCACACTCTCAAAGAACCAACCAACACAGCCTACAATCAATCGAGGAGACCTCGAAGGGAGTAGGAGCACCAATTGGGAGCGGATGAAGCCGCCGCTTCTGCAATCCCGCGAAGGAATTCACAAGAGCAAAGGGGTAGAGATCACTCTCAATATTTGTTAGCACACAGCTGAACAAAGGGGTTCTGTTTTAGATTATCATAAGCTGCCTTACATCATAGACATAGGGGGGTATTTATACTAGTAACAACCAGCCTTAGCGAGGTATAAACACAGAACAAAAGTATTTTCACGAGCTAATGTGAAGGAGCCTCTTCGGGAGATCTGCAGAACTGATTTCCGTGTGGCTGTTTGACTTCTGCGCAGCCTTCAGTATTTTGACAATAACTTCTTCTAGGAATCTTCAAATGACATGGGGCTGGATGCGTTGGAAAGCTTACTTGATAAGCTTTCTCACCATATATAGCATGCTTAATGAAACTTCGTAGAATGATGCAGTTTAATACAAAAACTTGGTCATCAAGCTGACTATTGACCTTCTGACCAGTCGGCACTAAAGTAGGTCGGCTGCCTTTCTGGTAGATGTGGTTAAGTCGGCTTCAGCAGCATTGGAAACTAGACTTCAAAAGCTTTCCAAAAAGTACTTATGCGCCTTCATAGCTTTTGGAAATCAAAAGATATGACTGTTTCTTCTGGACGGTTCTGTTGCGCTGGACTGACTCGGATATAGCTCTTCTTGCTGATTCGCCCTTGATATGTTTTGTCCTTCCTCTTTGGTGAACCTAAGTAATATCAACATACACGACTTAGGTAGCATAAAATTCTCATTAGTATTTAATTGAAATTCATAAAGTAGCGCGTGCACCTCTTGCTGTAGCTTCTTAGCTCGGCTACGTGTAATTGGTCCATCAAAGACTTGGGTTGGTGATGATGTTGGTTGTACTTGGGTTGATGTAGTATGACTTGGGGGTTGTAACATGTTGCTTAATGGCGTGGTCATATCATCCTCCTCCCCTTGAAAAGGAGTCGTCCTCGACTCTGAAATGTCTTCGCTTGTATATGGTAAGAGGTCAGCAACATTGAACGTGTTGCTCACGCCATAGCTTGGTGGAAGATCTATCTTGTATGCATTATCATTGATCTTGGCAAGAACACAAAATGGACCATCCCCTCGTGGCATCAATTTGGATTTGCGCTGATCAGGAAAACGCTCCTTGCGCAAGTGAACCCAAACCAAGTCCCCCGGCTCAAATAACACTTTCTTCCTATGCTTGTTCATACTTGCAGCCTTGCGCACTGCTTTGAGCTCAATTGCTTCCTTGGTCTTCTCATGTATCTTTTTTATATATGCAGCACGCTTGGAAGCTTCCATATTGGTTCTTTCCTGCAATGGAAGGGGCAACAAATCTATGGGAGCAATAGGTTTAAACCCATATACAATTTCGAAGGGGCATAAATTAGTTGTAGAATGTACTGCCCTATTATAAGCAAACTCCACGTGTGGCAAACATTCCTCCCAATCCTTCAAGTTCTTCTTTACCATTGTTCGCAGCAGCATTGACAATGTACGATTCACCACTTCAGTTTGGCCATCAGTTTGGGGGTGGCATGTGGTGGAGAACAAAAGTTTAGTTCCAAGCTTTGCCCATAATGTTTTCCAAAAATAGCTCACAAACTTCACATCACGGTCAGATACGATGGTCTTGGGCACTCCATGTAGTCTCACGATTTCTCTGAAAAACAAATTAGCAACATGTGAAGCATCGTCGCTCTTGTTGCATGGAATAAAATGAGCCATTTTTGAAAATCTATCAACCACAACAAAAATAGAATCTCTCTTTTTTCGAGTCATCGGCAGTCCTAAAACAAAATCCATGCTTATGTCTTCCCAAGGAATTTTAGGAGCGGGTAAAGGAGTATATAAACCATGAGGGTTCAATTTTGACTTAGCTTTGTGACAGGTGACACAACGCTCCACAAATCTGATGACGTCTCTCCTCATCTTGGGCCAATAGAAATGATCACTGAGCATTTCATAAGTCTTCCTTTGTCCAAAATGACCTGTTAGACCGCCTCCATGTGACTCCTGCAATAAAAGCAATCTAACCGAAGAATTTGGTACACAAAGTTTGTTAGCTCTAAACAAAAATCCATCATGTATATGATATTTTTCCCAACCTTTTCCATCTTTACAATGATTGTATGGTTCTGAAAATTCAGGATCATCATTATACATTTCTTTCAAATTTTCAAGACCCAAAACTTTTACCTCTAGTTGATTCAACAACACATTCCTTCGAGACAAGGCATCAGCGACCACATTGTCCTTACCTTTCTTATATTTCACAATGTATGGAAATGTTTCAATAAACTCAACCCATTTGGCATGGCGACAGTTCAGTTTGGCTTGCCCTTTCAAATACTTCAAAGCTTCATGATCAGAATGAATAACAAACTCTTTTGGCCATAAGTAGTGCTGCCATGTTTCAAGCGCTCGGACCAAAGCATACAATTCTTTGTCATACACAGAATAATTTAATTGAGCACCTCCCAATTTTTCACTAAAATATGCTATAGGTTTTCCTTGTTGCATTAAAACTCCTCCTATCCCAATCCCACTAGCATCACATTCTACTTCAAAAGTTTTAGTGAAATCAGGAAGAATAAGTACAGGTGCTTCAGTCAAACGTTTCTTCAATTCTTGAAAAGCATCTTCTTGTGAGTTTCCCCATTTAAATTCAACACCTTTCTTTGTCAATTCATTTAAAGGAGAAGCGATGGTACTGAAATATCGCACAAATCTTCTATAAAAACTAGCAAGACCATGAAAACTTCTTACTTGACTTACATTCGTTGGAGCTGGCCAATCCTTGATGGCTTTCACCTTGGATTCATCCACCTCTATTCCTTTTGCTGAAACAACAAAGCCAAGAAACACAACATGGTCTGTGCAAAAACTGCACTTCTCAAGATTAGCAAATAATTTCTCCTTTCTAAGCTCATCTAAAACTTGTCGAATGTGTTTCACATGTTCATCAAAAGACTTGCTGTAAATTAGAATATCATCGAAGTAGACAACAACAAATTTTCCAATGAAAGTTCTTAAGACATGGTTCATTAATCTCATAAAAGTACTAGGAGCATTAGTCAACCCAAAGGGCATTACTAACCATTCATACAACCTAAATTTTGTTTTAAATGCAGTCTTCCATTCATCTCCAGTTTTCATTCTTATTTGATGGTATCCACTTCTCAAATCAATTTTAGTAAAAATTGTGGAACCACTTAATTCATCAAGCATATCATCTAGTCGTGGAATAGGATGGCGATAGCGAACGGTAATATTATTTATCGCTCTACAATCAACACACATCCTCCAAGATCCATCTTTCTTAGGTACTAAAATCACAGGAACAGCACAAGGGCTTAAGCTTTCACGAACAAAACCTTTATCAAGAAGTTCTTGTACTTGCCTTTGTATTTCCTTAGTTTCTTCGGGATTGGTTCGATATGGTGGATGGTTAGGAAGTGTAGCCCCTGGAATAAGATCGATTTGATGCTCAATCCCTCGAATTGGAGGTAGTCCAGCCGGTGTTTCTTGTGGAAATACGTCTTCATAGTCCTGCAAAAGATCAGCCACAACACTAGGAAGAGATGTTATGTCGTTAGGAGAAATCAAAACATCTTTGTTCACAAGTACAAAGAGCACTTGATATGGGTTGTTCCTCACTTCTCTCAGCTCGGATTTTGTGGCTAGCATAACTAGGTGTTCTCCCTCTTCCTTCTTTTTATCTTTGGAATTTGGCTTGTAGCACTCACTCACCGAATTGTGGATGGCACTCAATTTCTTTTGCTCTTCTCCTCCTCTACTTGCTGTACTAATTTCAGTTTTCTTTTGTAAGTGTTCAGCCATGATTTGTTGAGGGGTCATAGGCTTGAGTACAAACTTTCTCCCTTTCAGATCTAGCGTGTATTGATTTGTTCTTCCACAATGTTGAGAATATCGGTCATATTGCCAAGGTCTTCCTAGCAGCATGTGACACACAGACATGGGTGCAACATAACACTCCACTATGTCAACATACTCTCCAATTTTGAACGGAACTTTCACTTTATAGCCAATCTTGATATCTCCCGATTCATTCAGCCATTGGACATGATATGGATGAGGGTGTCGCTGCAACTTCAAACCAAGCTTTTCAACCATCTCACGACTTGCAAGATTATGACAGCTCCCTCTATCAATGATCACCTTTACTACTTTGTCTTGCACTTTTGCTCGTGTTTGAAAAAGATTATGTCGCTGTCCAATTTCAGCTTCTTTCATTTGAACACTCAAGATTTGTGTAACCACAAGAGTAGTACCATGCTCAAATTCACATCCCGTATGTTCTTCAGATTTATCAATGACATCTTCATTTCCTGCTTCAGCTTCCTCTTCACTAGCTGATGTATATTCTCCATCATCAGTCACAAGGATCACACGATTATTTGGACACTCCTTTATGACATGACCACGACCTCCACACTTGAAGCACTGAATACCACTACTCTTGGCTGTTGAACCCACTGACGTTGAAGTGGAGGCTGCTGGTTTATAACTCGTGTTTGGAGCAGCACCGTTCTTTCCACTAGAATTGCCTTGAATATTGGATCGCAAGCCTCCAGTTGAACCTTTTGTTGCTGAGGATGCAGCAGTAAACCTTGAGATCGATTTGCTTCCTCCAGTCATGGTTCGTGCACCATATGACAAGGGCTTGCTGCTCTTAGCATCTTGTTGCAGCTGGCGTTCAGCTTTGGTGGCTTGATGTACCAAATCAATAAGACTTTGGTACGGCTGAAACTCAACAATACGCTGAATGTTGCGGTGTAACCCAGCCATGAAACGTGCAATGGTTTGCTCTTCGTCTTCATACACATTGGCTCTAATCATGGCCTTCTCCATCTCCTTATAATACTCCTCAACAGAGAAACTTCCTTGCCTCAAATTCTGCAATTTATCAAAAAGATCACGCCGATAATGCTTCGGCACAAAACGAATTCTCATTTCTCGCTTCATCTCTTGCCAAGTAATAATAGGGTCCTCTCCATCTTCTTCACGATCACGAAGAAGTTGCTCCCACCAAATCAGAGCATATCCTTCAAACTCAAGAGATGCCATTGCAAGTTTCTTCTCCTCTGAATAATTATGTAGGCGGAAGATTTTCTCCACTTTCAATTCCCATGTGAAATAATCTTCAGGATCAGATCTACCATCAAATTTTGGCATGGTAAACTTAAGTTTCCCAAATCTCTCTTCTTGGTTGACGCCTCTATGATGACGACGACCATAGCGATGTTGAGACTGATCATCCCCAAATTCAGATTCTTCATTGTCATTATTTCTTCGATTCCGGCCTCTTCCTCTACCATATGCAGCACCTTGATTTCTCCTCCCATGTTCACTTGCTCTTCTAGAATAATTTCCTTCATCTTCTTCCCCATCTTCATCATGGTTTCTTACACCGTCGGGGAGTCGACGACGACCTCTGATTTCAGCCATAAGTGTCTGAAGATCTTGTGCCAACAGATCTTGCTTGGCTTCTATGCTTTGTTTGAGCTCATTGAATTGTATCAGGGTGACACATTCTTCAATCTCAACGTTGGGATCCATCTTCCTGCGAAGTTAGTGACAACAAGGCAACAAATATAGGTGGAATATGAAGCTATATAGAATCTCACAACCTCACCACTCTTACCAACCAAAGCTCTTATGAGTTCCCTGTGGGTTGCAAGAAAATGTGTGGTGGTAACAAGAAAGTGGTGGTTAAGCGAATACAAGACTAGAGTACCGATTACGATGGCTTATATGTGGAGCTTGGTGGGGATTAATAAACAAGGGATACAATCTGAATTCTAGTTGTTGTTAAGTTAAATAACCATCTGACTAGAAGTTCCCTGCCTAGTGCTGACCACAAGATTCGAGTGATGTAAATAGATCAAACACGCGCAAGAAATTTCAGATTTGATGCAGACAAGGAGTATGATTGGAATGCAAGTGTTGCAATCAGATCCAACCAAAATTTTGCACCAAATGACAATAGCAAACTGGTTGAATAACTTGATAAAATTTTCAGCACTTGTGCACATAAACAAACTGATTGTTCTACTTTTCTTTCACAATCTTGTTTAACACTTTTCTTTGGTACTTTTCTTTCTTCTCTTTTTTTTGATACTTTTTTTATACAACTAAACACAGAGATCTGATATGATATTGCACACTTTATAATACTTAACAAACAACTCAACCAGCAGCTATAACTTAAATAGGATCAAAGTTAACGCGAAGGAAATGATGAGGTTTTTTTTCAGAATACTCTTTTTGTGGATATTTTCAGATATATATAAGAGGCTCAAAGGAAAACACAAAGGATAGAGTGACCAGCAACTAAACAAAGATTCTAAGGACTGAAACTTAACAAAACTCACTGGAACAACAGATTGAAAGAAAAGGCTATGGCAAAAATATTTTATGGCTTTTGGGTGGATAGGACGAACACAAAATATATGTAGCTAAGGGTAAAGAATCCTACCGTGGCAACTGAGGCTTTGATACCAGATGATGCGTCACGATGCCCGATCTTCACGACGTAGGATCAATCTTCAGATAACCAGCTTCAAAGAAGCCAAGATAACTTGCTGCAAGCAGCGATAACTAGTGCAACCTGACAAATAAAACTCGAAGCCAACCACCGTCTTTTACCGGCAGCCTGAATCGAGGATTCGCCCAACCACACTCTCAAAGAACCAACCAACACAGCCTACAATCAATCGAGGAGACCTCGAAGGGAGTAGGAGCACCAATTGGGAGCGGATGAAGCCGCCGCTTCTGCAATCCCGCGAAGGAATTCACAAGAGCAAAGGGGTAGAGATCACTCTCAATATTTGTTAGCACACAGCTGAACAAAGGGGTTCTGTTTTAGATTATCATAAGCTGCCTTACATCATAGACATAGGGGGGTATTTATACTAGTAACAACCAGCCTTAGCGAGGTATAAACACAGAACAAAAGTATTTTCACGAGCTAATGTGAAGGAGCCTCTTCGGGAGATCTGCAGAACTGATTTCCGTGTGGCTGTTTGACTTCTGCGCAGCCTTCAGTATTTTGACAATAACTTCTTCTAGGAATCTTCAAATGACATGGGGCTGGATGCGTTGGAAAGCTTACTTGATAAGCTTTCTCACCATATATAGCATGCTTAATGAAACTTCGTAGAATGATGCAGTTTAATACAAAAACTTGGTCATCAAGCTGACTGTTGACCTTCTGACCAGTCGGCACTAAAGTAGGTCGGCTGCCTTTCTGGTAGATGTGGTTAAGTCGGCTTTAGCAGCATTGGAAACTAGACTTCAAGAGCTTTCCAAAAAGTACTTATGCGCCTTTATAGCTTTTGGAAATCAAAAGATATGACTGTTTTTCTGGACGGTTCTGTTGCGCTGGACTGACTCGGATATAGCTCTTCTTGCTGATTCGCCCTTGATATGTTTTGTCCTTCCTCTTTGGTGAACCTAAGTAATATCAACATACACGACTTAGGTAGCATAAAATTCTCATTAGTATTTAATTGAAATTCATAAAGTAGCGCGTGCACCTCTTGCTGTAGCTTCTTAGCTCGGCTACGTGTAATTGGTCCATCAAAGACTTGGGTTGGTGATGATGTTGGTTGTACTTGGGTTGATGTAGTATGACTTGGGGGTTGTAACATGTTGCTTAATGGCGTGGTCATATCACAGCCTCCCCAACGACTATTTTGGTGGGTGGGGCTATAGATACCCCCAACCACCACACTTCAATGCATCCAAGTTTTTAAGACATCTCACTCAATACAAGAGCTAGTGCATTCAATACAAGACACAATTAGATTGAATCAAAGCCTCTCCAAGTCCCAATTCCACTCAAAGCAATTAGTGACTAGAGAGAGAGTTTTGCTCGTGTTCTTTGAGCTCTTGCGCTTGGATCGCTTTTCTTCTTCCTCTTTCTTGTTCTCAACACACTTGTAATCAAAGCAAGAGACACCAAGTTGTGGTGGTCCTTGTAGGGGTCTAAGTGACCCGGTTTGATTAAGGAGAAAAGCTCACTCGCTCTAGGTGACCGTTTAAGAGAGGGAAAGGGTTGAAAGAGACCCGGTTTTTGTGACCACCTCAACGGAGAGTAGGTTTGCAAGAACCGAACCTCGATAAAACAAATCACTGTGTCATTTGCTTTATTTGCTTTTGATTTGTTTTCACCCTCTCTTTCGGACTCGATTTTAATTCTAACGCTAACCCCGGCTTGTAGTGTGTGCTTAAGTTTATAATTTTCAGATTCCGCCTATTCACCCCCCTCTAGGCGACTTTCACTTACCCATCCCGCTCTTGTTCGTTCACTATTTCTCTATCTCGTTGCAAGTCTTGTCTTGACTCGATCTTTTGGTGTGCCTTTATCTGTTACCTCCTTTACCTTTGTCATCACTGGATCTTTCCATGATGCTTATCCTATGCCTACCTTTTGAAATATCATCTTTCCCATCTCGATTTGAGAATGGTGTTTACCTACCCTACCCTTGGTTGCATTCTCTCCCTTGCCGATTACTACTCTTGCTTTAGCTCCGTCCTTTATTGTGCTCATGCCCCTATCTTGCATGTCTTATCATTCTCCTTGTCTTTTGATGGCCTTAAAGTAGTTTCCCCTTTGTAAGGAAAGACCACCATTTAATTATAAGTTACGTATAGCAACGAGATGTTTGTTATTGCATGCTTGTGCTGGTTGTCTTTGTGTTATGACTAATTTGCTTCTTTGTGATGAGTGTTGAAGTGTTGTGGCCCTTGGTCCACAATGGCATCAGTTTGCTAGGTGAGTGCCATATATTTAGGTAGTTGGGTTCTCTCCCCTGCTCTCTCTAATCCGTCCATACTTACCTTTTCTCTCTATTCTTTCCTCTTGCACCTGTCCATTTGGCAACCTCCAACTCCTCCAAATCAGTCAAGATCAGAGTTGGCAGCATCTTCATCAAGTGCATATCAACGCTCCTATTAAGGGGGTTAGCCGCTAACCCCAATGAAGACAATGCAATCAACATCAACCAACAAGATCAGAGCACCGCAGCGAAAGCGTGCGTGGGTCCTAACCCAAAGCTCCAAGAGATCCTCAAGAATTGCATCAATGAGTCATGAACATCTGAAGGTCAAGGCAACTGGTCCACAAGTTAAGCTTGGAGACTCAAAGTAAACTCAAGAAAGTCGTGAACGACCGATGAACCAGCCTTGTTTTTCTTGCTAGCTTCTCCTTGAATCTCGAGGGCGAGATTCTTTTAAGGGGGATAGGTTTGTAACACCCCGAATTTGGGGGTGGATTTTTCCTTCTTTTTACTCACCAAATTCAGGCGTTACTCTCTTTTATCTTCCCGTTTCGCTCCTTCCTTCCCAAATTCAAAGCAGTATAGCGACCGATGTCCGTATTGCGTGTAAACAAAAACTATGTTGACATGAGTGTTGCATCATGCCGAGGCATATTTCTTTGTATGATGTCGTGTTTAATCGCGTGTGTTGCTCAGTCTCGTTTCGGTTTTCGTTTCGCGATTAGATTCCGATCTGTGGTTGTGCGTGTCATGGGTGGTTGTCCCATGGTGCGGCCTGGCCCGGTCCGGCCTAGCTTGGCCCGGCCTTGGCCCGCGTGCCCCTAGAGCCCTGCCCCTCCCCCATGCCGTGCCCCCCTCCCCTAGTCTCTTTCCCCTCATTCAATTCTCCCACGCGCAACTCCCTCTCTCTCCCACCTCTCTCTCTTCCCCGTGGTTCCCTAGGTTTTGGAGACGCTGATCGCCGGATTTGGATCCCCGTGGTGAGCTCCCCTCCCCTCTCTCTCTCCCCTTCCTCTTCTTCCTCCTCTCCCTACCCCTCGCCCCCCTGGCTGCACGCACCCTGCGCGCCTCCTTGACCACCGCCCGTGCGCGCCTCCCTGGCCACCGCCCCCGCGTGCCTCCCTGGCCGCGCCTCGTGCCCCCTCGGCCGCACCCTCGCGCGCCCTCCCGACCGCGCCCTCTCGGTCGTGCCCCCGCGCCCCACGCCCCGCGCGCCGTCTCGGCCTCGCGCCCCGCAGCCTCCCTTGGCCGCGCCCCCGCGCCCTCCTGGTCGCGCGCCCCCACACGCCTCCTCGGCCACGCCCCCGCGCCGTCTCGGGCTGTGCCCCCCGTGCCGCCGTCCCCCGCCGCCATGCCCCCTGGCTGCGCGCCCTGGCTGCAGCGCCCTCAGCCACGTGCGTGCCCTCGGTCGCGTGCGCCCTACCGCGCGGGCAGCTTTAGTAAAAACAACGTTTGAATTTTAGTTTGATTAGTTTTAAATTCAGTTTAATGAACGTGCTGCGTCGCGTGCTTCGTCGTGCGCCGAATGAGTTTAATTTCAAGAATTTATTAGTGTGGTGCGTCGTGCGCTTCGTCGCGCGGTGATTTATTTGATTTCGTATCTTGTTAATATGTTGTCGCGTGCTTCATCGCGTGGTGAATTAGCTTGATTTCAAATTCTATTAATGTGTTGCATCGCACGCTTCATTGCACGATGATTCATCTTAATTTCAGATTATTTAATGTGTGGTGTCGCGCGTCTAGTCATGCGACGTTTCGTTTTAAATTCAGTTTAGATGGCATATGCCGTTGTGCGTTTCGTCGTGTGACGCTTAACGTCTCTTTATAATTAATGCAAGTGTCTCGTTGCGCGCTCCGTCGTTCGACGAGTCATTTATTTCTTAATTCAATTTAAGTGTTGCGTCGCGCGTTTCGCCACGCGACAATCCTTTTAAATTACCTTGATCTGTTCATAATGATTAAACATAGAACATGACTTTTTCCTATGCTTAATGTGATGGCTAAATTAATACATTCTGTTTAGACGAGTATTTTTATTTACAATCGTGTGACATGATCGCTCTTCTACCGTAGCCTCGACCATTACTTTCCCTTTCTCGCTTAGTCGTAGATGTGAATCCTGCTTCGAACGTCTGTTTGTTTATTACATTATATTGTATGGTGCACTGTTCTTTTGTATTAAATGTGTGGAATGTATGCTTGAACTCGTATAGATAACGGTAAGTTGGTGGAGTCCGAAGGAATTGCAGGTGAAGACCTTGAGCAGCAGTCGGTTGGTGAAGGCAAGTATCCCTTGACCCATCTATGTCCTACTCATTCTTATAATTCACTCCCCGCATTTATACAATTTATACTTAAGGATTGACTAGCTTTTGTTTATCTTGTCCTTGTTTACCGATTTCGGTTGGGTTATGCTAGCGCTTCACATTAATCAATGAACATGATGAGATTATCTATGATACGCTGTTTTCCCTTTTGATTATGATGGTGGTACTGTGACATTTAAGGGGACTCGAGCTGTTTCTCGAGTACCTCTCCATAAGGACTGGTTCGTTGGATGACCGCCCGGGAAAACAGTGCAACCATGAGGGTGGAATGGGACGCCCTTAGCTGAGTAATTAGAGAAACTAGGGTGTAGTTCGCTTCGTCGTCGTGCCGTTAATGGGGCTCGGTGTATATGGCTTGCTCTGCCAAGGTTGGTTCACCCCTTGGGGAGGAGTGCGGTGTATTTAGGAAAGCTAACGAGCGGCTACAGCCCCAGAGAATCTTTGTAAAGGCTACATAGTGAGACCCTGCCTATTCACCTTAGTAGTGTTTAAGGGTTTGATCGGCCCGAGGCAAGAGGGAATCACGGCTTGTGGGTAAAGTGTGCAACCTCTGCAGAGTGTTATGAAATTGATATATCAGTCGTGCTCGCGGTTATGAGCGGCCAAGGGAGCTCCATTGATTAGAGATACTTGATCAGAGATGTATGGTTCTCAGGTGGTGATGAGGATGATGATTTTGGTTATGACTATGGTAATGGTAAGTGGTATTCTTTCCGTTTGGAAATGATACATTGGGTTAATAACTTGGGTTAATGCTAAAACCTGGCTTTCTACTAGTAATAATAACATAAACAACTAAAAGCAACTGTTTGACTTAACCCCACATAAAGCTAGTCCACTACAGCCAAACGGGACATTTTGCTGAGTATGTTGATGTGTACTCACCCTTGCTTTACACACCAACCCCCAGGTTGTCTGCATTGCAACCACTGCTCAGGTGAAGATGAAGTCGTGGAGAAGGACTTCCAGGAGTTCCAAGAGTATGATGAGTTCTAGGCATGGGTTAGCGGCAAACCCCCAGTCGGCTGCCTGTGTAGGTCGTGTGTATCTATGTTTCTTTTCCGCACTTTGATAATTGTTAAAGACTATGTGGATGTCCCAGACATCATGATGTAATCGACTATTATACCTTCTTTTATGTTATTATTTGAGCACTGTGTGATGATGTCCAGTTATTAACTGATGTGTATGTGAATTGCTGATCCTGGCACGTACATGGTTCACATTCGGTTTGCATTCTAAAATTGGGTGTGACAGATGACGAAGAAGTTTGCTGCGTTCGAGAGTCAGTTCCAGAAGGCCGATCGTCGCAAGGCGGGCCGAATGGGCGCTCTGGAGTTGGCGACGGCCAATTTCGACCAGTGGTGGCCCAAGGTCAACGCCGCCATGGACGACTTGAAGTTGGAATTGCGCAAGCTCAGAAAACAAGTTGACCGATCCATCCTCGAGCAGGCACCGATGCAACCTGGAATCCTGTCCAAGCCAGATTTTGCGAGTAGCAATCTCGGTTTCAACAAACAAATCAGCCCATTCAGGCACCACGACGATCAGTTTCATCGGGATTAGGGTTTTGGATCGGGCCCGATCCTCCTCCCTGGCCCGATCAAGGGTACGGGACCTTCCCCTTCCTCTCCACCGTGTTTCCAAGGTTCCTTATACGATAAGTGCTTGGCTCGTCAGTGTTTTCTGGAAGCTGGTCCACGTGCAGCAAGTAAAATGCCTCAGTTGCCTTTTCACATGTTTGATGGCGATAATCTGCGTCGTTGGATTTCGCGTTGTGAAACCTATTTCGACATGTATTCTATTGAACCTGAGGCATGGGTGAAAATTGCTACTATGCGTCTGACAACATCCGTTGATTGCTGGTTTCAGTCCTTAGAACGTCAGTATCATAGTATCAGCTGGCCACTGTTTTGCACCCTTCTTCATGGTCGTTACAGCCGCGATCAGCACCAATCACTCCTGCGTCAGTTGTTTTGTATCAAACAAATGGGCTTAGTTTCAGAGTATATTGAGAATTTTCTACTCTGGTGGACCAATTATCAGCATATCAACACACAGCTGACCCACTGTACTTCACTACACGTTTTGTTGAAGGGCTACGACCTGATATACGTGTTATTGTTCTTCTGCAACGACCTGGCAACCTAGATACTACTTGTTGTTTGGCCCTTTTGTAGGAGGAAGTAGCGGATCCGGTGCAACGTCGCGAGTTCCAGAAGCGTGACCCAGGCTTCTGGTCCAAACCGAGATACCGAGGCCCTTCCATGGCTGTTCAACCTCATTTAGGCAAACCAAGTCAAGAGCAGCAGAGACTGAGCAAACCGTCCAACATGAACGTGTCGTCTACTGATACAAGTTCAAGTCTCTCAGAGCGTACAGGCGTGTTAAAGGGTTGTGTGACCGTTGTGCTGAAAAGTGGTCTAAGGGCCATACCTATGCTACTTCAGTTCAACTTCATGCCATGTAGGAAGTTCTTGAATTATTTCAGGTGGAAGACTCGACTGAACAAGATATTGCAGTGGTGTTGGTGAGAGCATCTAGAGGGGGGGTGAATAGGTGATCCTGTAAAATTCAAATACTAATAGCCACAAAACTTGGTTAAGTGTTAGTACGGCTAAGTAGTGAGCTCTTGCGAACACACAAGTATCATAGAGAAACAATCATAAGAGACACGCGAGTTTATCCTGTGGTTCGGTCAAGTATAACACTTGCCTACCTCCACGTTGTGGCGTCCCAATGGACGAGGGTTGCACTCAACCCCTTTCAAGTGATCCAATGATCAACTTGAATACCATGGCTTTTCTTTGCTTATCTCTTTTTCCCATTTGCGAGGAATCTCCACAAGTTGGAGTCTCTCGCCCTTACAACAAAGATCACAGTGAAAGCACAAGAGTAAGGGTGGGAAGCAACACACACAAATCTGCAGCAATACACACACACAAGCCAAGACTTGAGCTCAAAATGAAGCACAACGAGTTCACAACTAGAACGAAGCTCAAATCACTAACACAGTCGATCAAGTGCGCGGAGACGGAGTGTGGAAGACTTAGAATGCTTAGAGTATGCTTGAGTAACTCTTCCATGCGCCTATGGGTCCCTTTTATAGCCCCAAGGCAGCTAGGAGCCGTTGGAGACCAACAAGGAAGGCTAAGATTGCCTTCTATCGGGTGGCACACCGGATAGTCCGGTGCGCCACCGGACAGTCACTGTAGACAGTCCGGTGCGGATCTCCTTCCTATTTTGGCGCAGTCGACCGTTGCAGCGATGTGGCAGTTGGCGCACTGGACACTGTCTGGTGCACACCGGACAGTCCGGTGCCCCTACCGACCGTTAAAGCGGGCCACACATCGCCCGCGGATTGCACGGCCGATCGTTGCCCACTCGACCGTTGGCTCACCGGACAGTCCGGTGCCCCACCAGACAGTTGTAGCATCCCAAAAATTCAAATCTTGAAATTTTCTCAAACTCACTCTAAATTCAAAATGAATTTCAAATTTCATTTCAAAATGTTTGTTTGCGAGTTGATATCAACAAATAAAATATAGTGGTCTATATTTTCTCCAAAATCCTCCTCAAATATCCTATAAATATTTCCTCAGTGATCCCCCTCAAATTCTTTCCAGAGATACTGCCCAGATATTTCCCGAGTAATCCCCTTCAAGTTCTTTCCAGAAATACTGTCCAAATATTCCACCGATATATCTCCAAGTATTTTCCTCCTAAGAAATACCTTCAGAATCATTTTTCAAGTCCCTACAAATATTTTCTTCATAACTTTTCTCATGCCCATACGTATACGTATGCCTCCGGTGTCATACGGTGAGCTCTACAAGCTAATTACACTTATACAAGACAAATACATTGCTAATCTCCCACTAATCCTCTCATCCTCCCACTAATCCTCTCATCCCTCCCCCTAATCCCCCCACCATGGCTATAAATAGAGGGGCAAGGGCCTCCTCTCATCCCACCCCAAGCCATTTCATGGCAACTCTCCTCCCCTCCCCCACACACCCACTCCATGCTCCACACAAGCACACACTAGCACAAGGATCGTTCGATCGTTCTTCGATCGTTCGTCCCCCTGTTCTTAGTTTGTTCGTTCGTTCGTCCGATCATTCGATCGTTCGTCCGATCGCTCATGGTTCATTCGTCCGTTCGTCCATTCGTTCGTCCAAATAATCTTTGTCCTGCCGTTATGCTGCCGAAATTCTGATCGTTCGTTCATTCGATCATTCGATCGTTCGTCCGTTCGTTCATAGTTCCTATTCATCGTTCATCGTTTGTTCATAGTCCCTATTCATCGTTCTTCCAGATAATCTTTGTCCTGCCGTTATGCTGCCAAAATTCCGATCATTCGTTCGTTCGATCATTCGATCGTTCATCGTTCGTTCATAGTTCCTATTCGATCGTTCATCATTCGTTCATAGTTCCTATTCGATCGTTCATCGTTCGTTCATAGTTCCTATTCATCGTTCATCATTCGTTCATAGTCCCTATTTCATCGTTCTTCCAGATAATCTTTATCCTGTCGTTATGCTGCCAAAATTCCGATTGTTCGTTTGTCCGATCATTCGATCGTTCGTCCGTTCGTTCATAGTTCCTGTTCATCATTCATCGTTCGTTCATAGCCACTATTCAGCGTTCATCGTTCGTTCATATGAACTATTCACATCACTATTTACCATTACTATTCACCATTACTATTCACCATCGTTACTATTCATCGTTCATCCGATCACCCCCAAATTTCAACTACTCATCCAACATGTTGTCCAGTCCACTTAAGACCAGCCAGACCCATATTCCAGTCATATGAACTCCGGTGACTGTGATTTTCCTTCCAGTAGGGAACTTCCCATCTGGCCACCCATCCCAGGTTTCTCCAAGTTGAGCATGCTTAACTTTGAGATTCCTTCGAACCAGGCTTCCAAACTCAGATTCCAATAATTCTTGTTCCTAAATTCTTATCAAACTATTCCCTATCCAACCATTTCATCCCTTAAGCATGGTTCATATTCCAGAAAACTCCCAAAATACTCTTGTCCCATATTCTGCCTATAACTCTCCTGTTCATACTAAGTCAGACGATTCATTCGTCACTATTCTCACCAACAGTGAACTTCACTGTGCTACACCACATACACCCAGCTATAAATACACCTAGCTACCCTCTCCCTCTCCACACACACTCAACACCCTCAGCCAAGGAAAACACCCTACCCACTCAGTTACTCCGCTCTGCCAGCTACACGCATAGTGTCGCTTCGTCTCCAGTCCACCCTCCTGGTAAGCACCTCCGCTCCACCACTAGTAGTATTTCAACACCACATGACACAGATTCTACTCAAGACTCTACCCATCCATATATCGCCACTCTGACCACTATACTAAATATTTGTTGGTATACTTGTTGGTTTGTATGTTTGCTTATTCATGTTGCATAGTTATCGGAGCGTTTGTGCCGTCTCATGGAGGCTAGATCTGCAAGTCTACGCCAGGCAGTGGAGCTAGAAGCCAGTTCCATGAGCTCCCCTTCCCCCTTCGCCGGATAAGCATGGCAAGCTCACTGGATCCATTTGATGCATAAATTAACTATGTTTTTCAACCACAACCCTCAGCCTGTTATATTATGCATGATATGATTTGAAGACAAGTTATTATGGCCACCCAGCCGCTTGTAGCAATCAATCCCTGATATATTTGTTACAAATGATTTGAGGAAAGGTGTGAGTTTTTCAAAAGAAAATGCTTTTCAAAATGTGTATGATGAAGGGTTTTCACCCTTATCACCTTTGAGTAGGGATGATCAGGGACTCCCTGGTTTAGGGGAGGGCCTAAGGTGATGGCTCAGCTGGTTTAGGCGTGTGCAGAAAGATTGTCCCCTCATATAAGGACCGGTTTTTCATCCTTCACTACCTGTACTCATGATAAGTACAACCACTCGATACTGTATGGGCAGTCACTCAATCTGAACTCGTACGGTCCAACCCCAGGGTTATGAAGGCTGGGGAGCACCAGGAGGATAAGGAGGGGGAATGTTTTGTCCGGTTTGAACATGGCGGTGGCCTGACTCCTTCCGGTATAACCGTTAAGGTTAGGACATGCGAGGAAAGAAAGAGATTCGGATTCGGATCTCATTGGCCATGAGATCGCAGAGCCGGACTAGTGGGTAAAGTGTACACCTCTGCGCAGAGTTTGAAAACCTATTCGAATAGTCTGTGTCCACAGGAATGGACGAGTCTGGTGTGGTATGGCAATTAGTGTTTTGTTTTCCAAAAAAGGGTGCTTTTGAGAAAAGTGATTTTTAAAAGGTCTGGTGGTTGAGCTGTGAGCTATGGTGGACGGGAAGTCCAGTAGCTGTTTTTGAAAATGAAAACCAGTGGGAAACTGCTGAGATACCTAGATGGTTTAGTCCAGGGGATTTTATTCTATATTGAAAAGCTTCCTGCTCCTTTGGGAGAGGATGTGCTTTGCAAAATACAAAATATTTTACAAAACAACCCTGCATAAAATATTGCTATTTCTGCAAAATATCCTGAGCTCCACATATTCCATGCTGAAAGTCGCCTAGAGGGGGGTGAATAGGGTGAAACTGAAATTTACAAAATTAATCACAACTACAAGTCGGGTTAGCGTTAGAAATATAATCGAGTCCGAGAGAGGGCGTAAAAACAAATCGCAAGCGAATAAAGAAGTGAGACACAAGAATTTGTTTTACCGAGGTTCGGTTCTCTCAAACCTACTCCCCGTTGAGGTGGTCTCTTTCAACCCTTTCCCTCTCTCAAACGGTCCCTCGGACCGAGTGAGCTTCTCTTCTCAATCAACCACGAACCAAACTTCCCCGCAAGGACCACCACACAATTGGTGTCTCTTGCCTCGATTACAATTGAGATGATCGCAAGAAAGAATGAGAAAGAAGAAGCAATCCAAGCGCAAGAGCTCAAATGAACACAACAATCACTCTCTCTAATGACTAAAGCTTTGAGTGGAATTGGGAGAGGATTTGATCTCTTCGGTGTGTCTTGTATTGAATGTCTAGCTCTTGTAAGTAGTTGGAAGGTGGAAAACTTGGATGACTTGAATGTGGGATGGTTGGGGGTATTTATAGCCCCAACCACCAAACTAGCCGTTTGGTGAGGGCTTCTGTCGCATGGCGCACCAGACAGTCCGGTGCGCCAGCCACATCACCAGGCTGTTGGGTTCCAACCGTTGGAGCTCTGACTTGTGGGGTCGCCTGGCTGTCCGGTGGTGCACCGGACAGGTACTGTAGACTGTCCAGTGTGCCTCCCGCATGTGCTCTGACTCTGGCGCGCACTGTAGCGCATTAAATGCCCTGCAGATGACCGTTGGCGCCGAAGTAGCCGTTGCTTCCGCTGGCACACCGGACAGTCCGGTGACTCACCGGACAGTCCGGTGAATTATAGCGGAGCGCCCTTGAGAATTTCTGAAGGTAGCGAGTTTGGCTTCGATCGCCCTGGTGCACCGGACATTGTCCGGTGGTGCACCGGACAATGTCCGGTGGCACACCGGATAGTCCGGTGCGCCAGACCAGGGTGCATTCCGGGTTGTCTTTTGCTCTTTTGTTTGAACTCTTTTCTTGGTCTTTTTATTGGCTTATTGTGAACCTTTGGCACCTGTAGAACTTATAGACTAGAGCAAACTAGTTAGTCCAATTATTTGTGTTGGGAATTCAACCACCAAAATCAATTTAGGAATATAGGTGTAAGCCTAATTGCCTTTCAATCTCCCCCTTTTTGGTGATTGATGCCAACACAAACCAAAGCAAATATAGAAGTGCATAAATTGAACTAGTTTGCATAATGCAAGTGCAAAGGTTACTTAGAATTGAGCCAATAAATACTTATAAGATACGCATGGATTGTTTCTTTAATTTTTGACATTTTGGACCACGCTTGCACCACATGTTTTGTTTTTGCAAATTCTTTTTGTAAATCTTTTTCAAAGTCCTTTTGCAAGTAGTCAAAGGTAAATGAATAAGATTTTGAGAAGCATTTTCAAGATTTGAAATTTTCTCCCCCTATTTCAAATGCGTTTTCCTTTGACTTAAACAAAAACTCCCCCTTGGTAAATTCTCCTCTTAGTGTTCAAGAGGGTTTTAAGATATCAATTTTGAAAATACTACTTTCTCCCCTTTTGAATACAATAAGATACCAATTTGAAATTTACCAATTTGAAAATCATTAGTTTTAAAATTAGGGTGGTAGTGCGGTCCTTTTGCTTTGGGCTTAATACTCTCCCCCTTTGGCATGAATCGCCAAAAACGGATGTTTGAGTGAAATATAAGCCCTTCTCTAACTACTTTCTCCCCTTTGGCAAATAAGACATATGAGTGAAGATTATACCAAAGACGGAGAGATGCTCGGAGCGACGGCGAAGTATGAGTGATAAAGTGGAGTGGAAGCATTTGAATTCGCTGAAGACTCCAATTCCCTTTCAATACACCTATGACTTGGTTTGAACTTCACTTGAAAACACATTAGTCATAGTATATATAAAAGAGACATGATCAAAGGTATATTTATGAGCTATGTGTGCAAGATATCAAAAGAAATTCCTAGAATCAAGAATATTTAACTCATGCCTAAGTTTGGTAAAAGTTTGTTCATCTAGTGGCTTGGTAAACATATCGGCTAGTTGATCTTTAGTGTTAATATATGCAATCTCGATATCCCCCTTTTGTTGGTGATCCCTTAAGAAATGATACCGAATGGCTATGTGTTTAGTGCGGCTATGCTCAACGGGATTATCCGCCATGCGGATTGCACTCTCATTATCACATAGAAGAGGAACTTTGGTTAATTTGTAACCATAGTCCCTAAGGGTTTGCCTCATCCAAAGCAATTGCGCGCAACAATGGCCCATGGCAATATACTCGGCTTCGGCGGTAGAAAGAGCTACCGAATTTTGCTTCTTTGAAGCCCAAGACACCAAGGATCTCCCCAAGAACTGGCAAGTCCCCGATGTGCTCTTTCTATTGATTTTGCACCCTGCCCAATCGACATCGGAATAACCAATTAAATCAAATGTGGATCCCCGAGGGTACCAAAGCCCAAACTTAGGAGTATAAGCCAAATATCTCAAGATTCATTTTACGGCCGTAAGGTGAGATTCCTTAGGGTCGGCTTGGAATCTTGCACACATGCATACGGAAAGCATAATGTCCGGCAAGATGCGCATAAATAGAGTAATGAACCTATCATCGACCGGTATACCTTTTGATCGACGGATTTACCTTCCGTGTCGAGGTCGAGATGCCCATTGGTTCCCATGGGAGTTTTGATGGGCTTGGCATCCTTCATCCCAAACTTGTTTAGAATGTCTTGAGTATACTTCGTTTGACTAATGAAGGTGCCATCTTGGAGTTGCTTGACTTGGAATCTTAGAAAATACTTCAACTCCCCCATCATCGACATCTCGAATTTCTGTGTCATGATCCCCCTTATGAATGTCGCCGAGGATGGTGTCGACGGGGTGATCTCGTTGGATTGCTTGGTGGACTCTTGGGTATTGCGGTCTTGGTTCTTCATCCTCCTTGTCTTGATCATTTGCATCTCTCCTTTGATCATTGTCGTCATCTTGAGATGGCTCATTATTTTGATTTTCTCCTTCATCAATTTGAGCCTCGTCCTCATTTTGAGTTGGTGGAGATGCTTGCGTGGAAGAGGATGGTTGATCTTGTGCATGTGGTGGCTCCTCGGATTCCTTTGGACACACATCCCCAATGGACATGTTCCTCAGCGCGATGCACGGAGTCTCTTCATTACCTATCTCATCAAGATCAACTTGCTCTACGGTTAGGAGTTCGTATGATGTCTTCTTGAGGATTCGGTGTAGATATAACCGGTTGATGGCGTAGCAAGCGGTGTTAACCGCCTCGACCCAAAACCGATCCGGCGTCTTGTATTCATCAAGCATGGTCCTTGCCATGTCCAATAGAGTTTGATTCTTCCTCTCCACTACACCATTTTGTTGTGGCGTGTAGGGAGAAGAGAACTCATGCTTGATGCCCTCCTCCTCAAGAAAGCCTTCAATTTGTGAATTCTTGAACTCCGTCCCATTGTCGCTTCTAATTTTCTTGATCCTCAAGCCGAACTCATTTTGAGCCTGTCTCAAGAATCCCTTTAAGGTTTCTTGGGTTTGAGATTTTTCCTTCAAAAAGAATACCCAAGTGAAGCGAGAATAATCATCCACAATAACTAGACAGTACTTACTCCCGTCGATGCTTATGTAAGCTATCGGGCCGAATAGGTCCATGTGTAGGAGCTCCAGTGGCCTGTCAGTCGTTATGATGTTCTTGTGTGGATGATGAACACCAACTTGCTTCCCAGCTTGGCATGCGCTACACATCCTCTTTCTCAAATGAACATTTGTTAATCCTAAAATGTGCTCTCCCTTTAGAAGCTTATGAAGATTCTTCATTCCAACATGGGCTAGTCGGCGGTGCCAGAGCCAACCCAGGTTAGTCTTAGCAATTAGGCAAGTGTCGAGTTCAGCTCTATCAAAATCTACCAAGTATAGCTGACCCTCTAACACTCCCTTAAATGCTATTGAATCATCACTTCTTCTAAAGACAGTGACACCTACATCAGTAAATAGACAGTTGTAGCCCATTTGACATAATTGAGATACGGAAAGCAAGTTATAATCTAAGGAGTCTACAAGAAAAACATTGGAAATGGAATGGTCAGGGGATATAGCAATTTTACCCAAACCTTTGACCAAACCTTGATTTCCATCCCCGAATGTGATAGCTCGTTGGGGATCTTGATTTTTCTCATAGGAGGAGAACATTTTCTTCTCCCCTGTCATGTGGTTCGTGCACCCGCTATCGATGATCCAACTTGAGCCCCCGGATGCATAAACCTACAAAACAATTTTAGTTCTTGACTTTAGGTACCCAAACGGTTTTGGGTCCTTTGGCATTAGACACAAGAACTTTGGGTACCCAAACACAAGTCTTGGAGCCCTTGTGTTTGCCCCCAACAAACTTGGCAACTATCTTGCCAGATTTGTTAGTCAAAACATAAGATGCGTCAAAAGTTTTAAATGAAATGTCATGATCATTTGATGCACTAGGAGTTTTCTTCTTAGGCAACTTAGCACGGGTTGGTTGCCTAGAGCTAGATGTCTCACCCTTATACATGAAAGCATGATTAGGGCCTGAGTGAGACTTCCTAGAGTGAATTCTCCTAATTTTGCTCTCGGGATAGTCGGTAGGGTACAAAATGTAACCCTCGTTATCCTGAGGCATGGGAGCCTTGCCCTTAACAAAATTAGACAATCTTTTAGGAGGGGCATTAAGTTTGACATTGTCTCCCTTTTGGAAGCCAATGCCATCCTTAATGCCAGGGCGTCTCCCACTATAGAGCATACTTCTAGCAAATTTAAACTTTTCATTTTCTAAGTTATGCTCGGCAATTTTAGCATCTAATTTTGCTATATGATCATTTTGTTGTTTAATTAAGACCATATGATCATGAATAGCATTAATATCAACATCTCTACATCTAGCACAAATAGACACATGCTCAACGGTAGATGTAGAGGGTTTGCAGGAATTAAGTTCAACAATCTTAGCACGCAAAATATCATTGTTATCTCTAAGATTGGAAATTGTAACATTGCAAACATCTAAGTCTTTAGCCTTAGCAATCAATTTTTCATTTTCACATCTAAGGCTATCAAGAGAAATATTCAATTCATCAATCTTAGCAAGTAAATCAACATTATCATCTCTAGGATTGGAAATTGAAGTATCACAAACATTAGAATCAACCTTAGCAATTAATTTGGCATTTTCATTTCTAAGGTTGGCAATAGTGTCATGGCATGTGCTTAGCTCACTAGATAATTTTTCACATTTTTCAACCTCTAGAGCGTAAGCATTTTTAACCTTAACATGCTTTTTGTTCTCCTTGATTAGGAAGTCCTCTTGAGAGTCCAAGAGATCATCCTTTTCATGGATGGCACTAATCAATTCATTTAATTTTTCTTTTTGTTGCATGTTGAGGTTGGCAAAAAGGGTACGCAAATTATCTTCCTCATCACTAGCATTATCATCACTAGAGGACTCATATTTAGTGGAGGATTTGGATTTAACCTTTTTCTTTTTGCCATCTTTAGCCATGAGGCACTTGTGGCCGACGTTGGGGAAGAGAAGACCCTTGGTGACGGTGATGTTTGCGGCGTCCTCGTCGGAGGAGGAGTCGGTGGAGCTCTCGTCGGAGTCCCACTCGTGGCACACATGGGCATCGCCGCCCTTCTTCTTGTGATATCTCTTCTTCTCCTTTCTTCTCACCTTCTTGTCGTCGCCCCTGTCACTGTCACTAGAAATAGGACATTTGGCAATAAAGTGACCGGACTTACCACATTTGTAGCACACTTTCTTGGAGCGGGGCTTGTAATCCTTCCCCCTCCTTTGCTTGAGGATTTGGCGGAAGCTCTTGATGATGAGCGCCATCTCCTCGTTGTCGAGCTTGGAGGCGTCGATGGGTGTTCGACTTGGAGTAGGATCCTCCTTCTTTTCTTCCGTCGCCTTGAATGCGACCGGTTGTGCTTCGGACGTGGAGGGGCCGTCAAGCTCGTTGATCTTCTTTGAGCCTTTGATCATCAATTCAAAGCTTACAAAATTCCCGATTACTTCCTCGGGAGTCATTAGTGTGTATCTAGGATTGCCACGAATTAGTTGAACTTGAGTAGGGTTAAGGAAAACAAGTGATCTTAGAATAACCTTAACCATTTAGTGGTCATCCCATTTTTTGCTCTTGAGGTTGCGCACTTGGTTCACCAAGGTTTTGAGCCGGTTGTACATGTCTTGTGGCTCCTCCCCTTGGCGTAGTCGGAAGCGATCGAGCTCCCCCTCGATCGTCTCCCGCTTGGTGATTTTGGTCACCTCGTCTCCTTCGTGCGCGGTCTTTAGCGTGTCCCAAATCTCCTTGGCACCTTTCAACCCTTGCACTTTATTATACTCCTCTCGACTTAGAGAGGCGAGAAGTATAGTTGAGGCTTGGGAGTTGAAGTGTTAGATTTGGGCTACTTCGACCTCATCATAATCTTCATCCCCTACGGATGGTACCTGTACACCAAACTCAACAACATCCCATATACTTTTGTGAAGTGAGGTTAGATGAAATCGCATCAAATCACTCCACCTAGCATAATCTTCACCATCAAAAGTTGGTGGTTTGCCTAATGGGACGGAAAGTAAAGGTGTATGCTTAGGAATGCGAGGGTAGCGTAGGGGGATCTTACTAAACTTCTTGCGCTCATGGCGCTTAGAAGTAATAGACGGCACGTCAGAGCCGGAGGTGGAAGGTGATGAAGTATCGGTCTCGTAGTAGACCACCTTCCCCATCTTCTTTTTCTTGTTGCCACTCTGATGCGACTTGTGGGAAGAGGACTTCTTCTCCTTCCCCTTCCCCTTGTTGTGGGACTCTTCCGATGAAGCCTTCCCGTGACTTGTAGTGGGCTTGTCGCCGGTCTCCATCTCCTTCTTGGCGTGATCTCCCGACATTACTTCGAGCGGTTAGGCTCTAATGAAGCACCGGGCTCTGATACCAATTGAAAGTCGCCTAGAGGGGGGTGAATAGGGCGAAACTGAAATTTACAAAATTAATCACAACTACAAGCCGGGTTAGCGTTCGAAATATAATCGAGTCTGAGAGAGGGCGTAAAAACAAATTGCAAGCGAATAAAGAAGTGAGACACAAGAATTTGTTTTACCGAGGTTCGGTTCTCTCAAACCTACTCCCCGTTGAGGTGGCCACAAAGACAGGGTCTCTTTCAACCCTTTCCCTCTCTCAAACGGTCCCTCGGACCGAGTGAGCTTCTCTTCTCAATCAACCAGGAACCAAACTTCCCCGCAAGGACCACCACACAATTGGTGTCTCTTGCCTCGATTACAATTGAGATGATCGCAAGAAAGAATGAGAAAGAAGAAGCAATCCAAGCGCAAGAGCTCAAATGAACACAACAATCACTCTCTCTAATCACTAAAGCTTTGAGTGGAATTGGGAGAGGATTTGATCTCTTTGGTGTGTCTTGTATTGAATGCCTAGCTCTTGTAAGTAGTTGGAAGGTGGAAAACTTGGATGACTTGAATGTGGGATGGTTGGGGGTATTTATAGCCCCAACCACCCAACTAGCCGTTTGGTGAGGGCTTCTGTCGCATGGCGCACCAGACAGTCCGGTGCGCCAGCCACGTCACCAGGCCGTTGGGTTCCGACCGTTGGAGCTCTGACTTGTGGGGTCGCCTGGCTGTCCGGTGGTGCACCAGATAGGTACTGTAGACTGTCAGGTGCGCCTCCCGCGCGTGCTCTGACTCTAGCACACACTGTAGCGCATTAAATGCCCTGCAGATGACCGTTGGCGCCGAAGTAGCCGTTGCTTCCACTGGCACACCGGACAGTCCGGTGTGCACCGGACACTGTCCGGTGACTCACCGGACAGTCCAGTGAATTATAGCGGAGCGCCCTTGAGAATTTCCAAAGGTAGCGAGTTTGGCTTCGATCGCCCTGGTGCACCGGACACTGTCCGGTGGTGCACCGGACACTGTCCGGTGGCCCACCGGACAGTCCGGTGCGCCAGACCAGGGTGCCTTCCGGGTTGTCTTTTGCTCTTTTGTTTGAACCCTTTTCTTGGTCTTTTTATTGGCTTATTGTGAACCTTTGGCACCTGTAGAACTTATAGACTAGAGCAAACTAGTTAGTCCAATTATTTGTGTTGGGCAATTCAACCACCAAAATCAATTTAGGAATATAGGTGTAAGCCTAATTCCTTTCACATGAATTATATCTGATTTCCCCATTCCGCGGGTGAAGGTGGGCTGCTGAGTACGTTTGTACTCACCCTTGCTTATTTGTTGTTTTTCAGAAAAAGGAGATCGGGTAAGAGTTATGTCTGTTCCCAACCTTGCCTGTGGCTATTGGACCGCTGATTTGCTTCGCTGCGTATATCGGGCTGCTTTAGCCCCACTCTGATGATATGTCTCAAGTTGTGGACCAACTCTTAAAGTTGATCGCCACCTTTATAGGTTTGTCTTGTTTAAGCAGATCTAGAATCATCTGATGTATAAATGTGTTTACTAGCCTCCTGGGACTAGTAATTGTATCACATTTGAGTCCCAAAGGATCTGGGGCGCTTCAGGTGGTATCAGAGCTGTTAGGTTGGCCGCAGGACGTAACCCTTAGCCTGATCCAAAAGTTTTTGAGTCAAAACTATTCTCTCAAAAAAATTTCTTGCTCTCATCCCTTTATTTCAAAAATGCTTTGCCCCTTTCCTTCTCTCAGAAGTCAGATGGAGGTCTGGTGCCAAACCAGCTTTTGCCAGAATGAAGATGGTTTCCCCAAGTTGCTGAGAGCATGCACAGTTTGCCTCGGAATCAGGAGCCAGCCAGAGTATGATGGTCGTGAATTCGTTGAGCATGGCACAGAGAAGTGTGTCGTGACTGTATACATTGGATCCAGTCTGCACCATTTGGAATGGAGTGTCACTGCTACTGGGCATAGATTCAAAGACACCTGCCAAGTCGTCGCTCGCAAGGCATTGAGGGCCCTGTGTCAGATCTATGAAGAAGAAGTGGCCGACACCCCACTCAGATTCTTTCTGCCCTTTCAGAGAGACCATCCAGTTTGGATGGACAGGATGCATGCATTGGAAGGGAAGCAGCTGCTTGAGGATGACCCCACAGTCGTGTACCTCACTGCATACCTACTCACCCTGGATGCCCAGTATGATTTCTTGGCTCGGCACCACCATCAGATGATTGCCCTAGCAAAAGATGCAGAGAAGCTCAACCGTAAGCTCCATGTGGATCTCACCACAGCTCAAGCCTGTGTAGCTGCCTTGGAAAGTCATGAAGTCATTGCTGTTGAAGCCCTGAAGCAAGCCAAGGATGAGCATGTCCAGAAGCTGATGGAGGCCTACCTGGTAACCTGTAACCAACGTAGAGCCTTGCGGATCCAAGAGCCCGCTTCACCCAACCTAGTTCAACCCATGAAGGCTGAAGATCCCCAGATTCTTGAAGGTCACCCGGTCTCTATCAAAGGAGAGAAGAAGGCTTGGAAACTGCAGGAAGGAGCCATAGGCTTGGAAGGAATTCTAGTCTTCCCTCAGGCTATGGATAAGCAAGAGCACCCTGAATCCTCCCAAGATCCCCCGCCGGAGTTGTTTGAGCCCCTCACCATGAAGAAGATTCTAGCACTGTCCCTTGAGATCAAGGAAGAAGCTGCAAGCACCCCACCAGCACCGCTGCCCTCTGAGAAGCTACAAGAGCCAGTCCAGCTTGAAGAAGAGTTCAACCCCGTCTTGCCATCTCAGTCACCGCAAGAAGAAGTAATCAACATCAGCTCCCTCTTGACCCATCCAGGAGATGTCTCAGATTGAAGTTGTGTGCCAGCCTCACCAGAAGAGAAGCTGTCTGATCCGAAGTTAGTTATGCCCAGTCCTCTGCATGCATTGGGTAGTGAAGTTTTTCTTCACTTTGGCTAGAGCCCTGCATGTATGAGAGGTAATCGTGTAGGCTCTTGTTTTGCAAAACTCTATTTGTGTGGCCCCCTAGGGCATTTCAAAATGAATTTCGCTTGATGTTTTCTTCCCTTTTGAGTGCATATGTGATGCTTTAACGTTAGTGCTCATAAGTTGCATTTAGCATAGTTCTCAATTCAAGAGCCAAGTAATAGTAGTTATGCTTAGCCCCTGAATCTGAGTAGTCCGTGCTTTGAAAAAACTCTATTCTTCCCTTGTTCAAAACATTCAATTTGTTTGTGCTTATCATTGTTGAACTTGTGTGTTTTCTTCCTTTTTAAGAAAGATTTTCTCTAAAAACATAGATCACAAATTAGAGCTAATCCTCACCTTATGCTTCCATTCTCATCTTAACCCATCTCAAAAGAAAAGCACCTTACCCAAGAAGATACCGGGAAGCTTACCCTTGAAGCATGAAATAAGCTATAGAGGAACCTATCCAGTCGCTCAGTCAAAAGGATCGACCGTGAGAATCAAAGCACTACCCCTGAGTCAAAGTAAACAGAAAAAGAAGACAAAAGGAGTTATTACCATACAGAGAGGCAAAGATTCTTGGAACCAGAGACCACAAACATCAGGGTCATTGACCCCACCACTCACCTGTGCTCCCAGCACGCATGCCCGCCTCCATGATCACCACCGCCCCGCGCCCCCTTTGCAGCGCACTACCGCCACCCATGCCCCCTTTTGCAGCACACCCACCGCCATCGTCGCCGGCAATAGGCCCCCCTTCCCCTTGTCGCACCTGTTGCCTTGTGTCACCTGCTCCATCACCGCCACTCTGCACCTGATCACCCCCACTCGCCTATAAACCCCCCCCCCCACCAGCTCCCTCAACTCCCATCTTGCTCAAAGCAAAGCACACTCTAGATAAATCCCCTCTGCCAAATCGCAAGCAACTCCATTTTCCACTCCCTCGTCCCTAAGATCATAATGCTTGGTGATTCTTGGGTTGAAGACTGTTGTACATGGTTCATAGTCTTTGGTTTCCTCCTTTGTATGATGGTAATACTCTTTGATAGAATCCTCTAGTGGGAAGAGCAAAGAGAAAGAATGGGTCAGTGAAAAGAAGATAGTGAAGAGAAGATAAGAAGAAGGTTCTCCCAGAATCAACCCTATGACAGTCATCTCTCCACAGCCTGCTCAAGCAGCAACAGAAGAAGAAGGCCCCATAACACCCTTGTTATGAGGTACTTCAAGGAGTTCAAATCCCAAAGATTCAAGAGTTCTACCTCATTCATTTTAAGTGGGGCAGTGTTCCAGTAAGGTTCCTGCTATGGAGAAAAAGAAGAAGGCTTGTAGCAAACTTGTGGAGGACCAGATCATCGAAGCTTATGAGTTCCTGGATGAGAAGTGGTCACCCAAGTTTTGTTGATGAAGCACCAAAAGACTAATCTAGGAAGGAATCCATGTGGGAATTTGCAAGAGGAAGGTTTGTGTGTTGGCATCGTTGCTTCTTCAATAAGCTAGCTGCCAAGCGAAAGCCAGAAGCCTAAAGATGATTTTTTGAGTAGCCAGAATCAGCGTTTGCAATCGGCAACCAGATGCTCCTCCAAGGCCACATTTTGTTGAAGTTCCATCTCCTCGAAGAGTCTGCAAATTGAAGATATGTAGCTGAAGTAAAGCTATAACCATAACCCTTCTAAGCCAAATCTCGAGGACGAGATTCATTTTAAGTGGGGTAGATTTGTAGCATCCCAAAAATTCAAATCTTGAAATTTTCTCAAACTCGCTCTAAATTCAAAATGAATTTCAAATTTCATTTCAAAATGTTTGTTTGTTAGTTGATATCAACAAATAAAATATAGTGGTCCATATTTTCTCCAAAATCCTCGTCAAATATCCTATAAATATTTCCCCAGTGATCCCCCTCAAATTCTTTCTAGAGATACTGCCCAGATATTTCCTGATTAATACCCTTCAAGTTCTTTCCAGAAATACTGTCCAAATATTCCACCGATATATCTCCAAGTATTTTCCTCCTAAAAAATACCTTCAGAATCATTTTTCAAGTCCCTACAAATATTTTCTTCATAACTTTTCTCATGCTCATACGTATACGTATGCCTCCGGTGTCATACGGTGAGCTCTACAAGCTAATTACACTTATACAAGACAAATACATGCTAATCTCCCACTAATCCTCTCATCCTCCCACTAATCTTCTCATCCCACCCCCTAATCCCCCCACCATGGCTATAAATAGAGGGGCAAGGGCCTCCTCTCATCCCACCCCAAGCCATTTCATGGCAACTCTCCTCCCCCCCACACACACCCACTCCATGCTCCACACAAGCACACACTAGCACAAGGATCGTTCGGTCGTTCTTCGATCGTTCGTCCCACTGTTCTTAGTTTGTTCGTTCGTTCATCTGATCGTTCGATTGTTCGTCCGATCGATCATGGTTTGTTCGTCCATTCGTCTGATCGTTCGATCGTTCATCCGTTCGTTCGTCCAAATAATCTTTGTCCCGTCGTTATGCTGCCGAAATTCTGATCGTTCGTTCATTCGATCATTCGAACGTTCGTCCGTTTGTTCATAGTTCCTATTCATCGTTCATCGTCCGTTCATAGTCCCTATTCATCGTTCTTCTAGATAATCTTTGTCCTGTCGTTATGCTGCCGAAATTCCGATCATTCGTTCGTTTGATCATTCGATCGTTCATCGTTCGTTCATAGTTCTTATTCGATCGTTCATCGTTCGTTCATAGTTCCTATTCGATCGTTCATCGTTCGTTCATAGTTCCTATTCATCGTTCATCATTCGTTCATAGTCCCTATTTCATCATTCTTCTAGATAATCTTTATCCTGTCGTTATGCTGCCGAAATTCCGATCGTTCGTTCGTCCGATCATTCGATCGTTCGTCCGTTCGTTCATAGTTCTTGTTCATTGTTCATCGTTCATTCATAGCCACTATTCAGCGTTCATCGTTCGTTCATATGAACTATTCACATCACTATTTACCATTACTATTCACCATTACTATTCACCGTTACTATTCATCATCGTTACTATTCATCGTTCATCCGATCACCCCCAAATTTCAACTACTCATCCATCATGTTGTCCAGTCCACTTAAGACCAGCCAGATCCATATTCCAGTCATACGAACTCCGATGACTGTGATTTTCCTTTCAGTAGGGAACTTCCCATCTGGCCACCCATCCTAGGTTTCTCCAAGTTGAGCATGCTTAACTTTGAGATTCCTTCAAACCAGGCTTCTAAACTCAGATTCTAATAATTCTTGTTCCTAAATTCTTATCAAACTATTCCAATATCCAACCATGTCATCCCTTAAGCATGGTTCATATTCCAGAAAACTCCCAAAATACTCTTGTCCCATATTCTGCCTATAACTCTCATGTTCATACTAAGTCAGACGATTCATTCGTCACTATTCTCACCAACAGTGAACTTTATTGTGCTACACCACATACACCCAGCTATAAATACACCTAGCTACCCTCTCCCTCTCCACACACACTTAACACCCTCAGCTAAGGCAAACACCCCACCCACTCAGTTACTCTGCTCTGTCAGCTACACGCATAGTGTCGCTTTGTCTCCAGTTCACCCTCCTGGTAAGCACCTCCGCTCCACCACTAGTAGTATTTCAACACCACATGACATAGATTCTACTCAAGACTCTACCCATCCATATATCGCCACTCTGACCACTATACTAAATATTTGTTGGTATACTTGCTGGTTTGTATGTTTGCTTATTCATGTTGCATAGTTATCGGAGCATTCATGCCATCTCGTGGAGGCCAGATCTGCAAGTCTACGCCAGGCAGTGGAGCTAGAAGCCAGTTCCGCGAGCTCCCCTTCCCCCTTCGCCAGATAAGCACAGCAAGCTCACTGGATCCCTTTGATGCATAAATTACCTATGTTTTTCAACCACAACCCTCAGCCTGTTATTTTATGCATGATATGATTTTGAGACAAGTTATTATGGCCACCCAGCCGCTTGCCGCAATCAATCCCTGATATATTTGTTACAAATGATTTGAGGAAAGGTGTGAGTTTTTCAAAAGAAAATGCTTTTCAAAATGTGTATGATGAAGGGTTTTCACCCTTATCACCTTTGAGTAGGGATGATCAGGGACTCCCTGGTTTAGGGGAGGGCCTAAGGTGATGGCTCAGCTAGTTTAGGCGTGAGTAGAAGGATTGTCCCCTCATATAAGGACCGGTTTGTCATCCTTCACTACCTGTACTCATGATAAGTACAACCACTCGAGACTATATGGGCAGTCACTCAATCTGAACTCATACGGTCTAACCCCAGGGTTATGAAGGCTGGGGAGCACCGGGAGGATAAGGAGGGGGAATGTTTTGTCCGGTTTGGACATGGCGGTGGCCTGACTCCTTCCGGTATAACTGTTAAGGTTAGGACGTGCGAGGAAAGAAAGAGATTCGGATTCGGATCTCATTGGCCATGAGATCGCAGAGCCGGACTAGTGGGTAAAGTGTACACCTCTGCGCAGAGTTTGAAAACCTATTCGAATAGTCTGTGTCCACAGGAATGGACGAGTCTGGTGTGGTTTGGCAATTAGTGTTTTGTTTTCCAAAAAAGGGTGCTTTTGAGAAAAGTGATTTTTAAAAGGTCCGGCGGTTGAGCCGTGAGCTATGGTGGACGGGAAGTCCAGTAGTTGTTTTTGAAAATGAAAACCAGTGGAAAACTACTGAGATGCCTGGATGGTTTAGTCCAGGGGATTTTATTCTATATTGAAAAGCTTCCTGCTCCTTTGGGAGAGGATGCGCTTTGCAAAATACAAAATATTTTACAAAACAACCCTGCATAAAATATTGTTGTTTCTGCAAAATATCCTGAGCTTCACATATTGCATGCATTATATCTGATTTCCCCATTCCGCGGGTGAAGGTGGGATGCTGAGTACGTTTGTACTCACCCTTGCTTATTTGTTGTTTTTCAGAAAAAGGAGATCGGGTAAGAGTTACGTCTGTTCCCAACCTTGCCTGTGGCTGTTGGACCGCTGATTTGCTTCGCTGCGTATATCGGGCTGCTTCAGCCCCACTCTGATGATATGTCTCGAGTTGTGGACCAACTCTTAAAGTTGATCGCCACCTTTACAGGTTTGTCTCGTTTGAGCAGATCTAGAATCATCTGATGTATAAATGTGTTTACTAGCCTCCTGGGACTAGTAATTGTATCACATTTGAGTCCTAGAGGATTTGGGGCACTTCAACAGTCCGGTGAATTTTAGCCGTACGCCGTTGAACTTTTTCCGAGAGCGACGACTTCGCCGCGGGCGACTCACCGGACAGTCTGGTGAATTATAGTCGTACGCCATCGTCGAGTCCCGAGAGTGGCCTGTTCACCGAGACTGGTCCTGCACCACTGGACACTGTCCGGTGCACCCAGACCGAGCAGCAGTTGGCTATACAAAGCCAACTAGACACAATACATTAGTACCCAAATCAGTGTACTAAGTCTAGAAACGTACCTTGTTACATGATTTGCACTTCTTCAATCTTTGGCATAAATTAACACTTAGAGAACATGTGTTGGGCACTTAATCACCAAAACACTTTAGAAATGGCCCAAGGGCACATTTCCCTTTCAATCTCCCCCTTTTTGGTGATTTATGCCAACACATCCAAAAGCAACCAAAAGAAGTGCAATATTAATGCAAAAGAGAACCAAATTGTTTTTGACTCTAATTTGGCATATTTGGATCATACTTTGCCACCACTTGGTTTGTTTTTGAAAATCAAATTCATTTTCCTATCTCTACAACAAACTCACTTGTTTGGGCACAAAGAGAGTTAATCCAAGAGTAAAAAATGATTAAGAGCCAAAATCTCCCCCTTTTTCCCATAGTCATAAATTCTCCCCACAATAGACTAAATTTTGCAATATGAGTGTTTTGGACAAATCAAAAAGTTCTAACTCTACTCATTTCAAAATTTCACAAGTGGTAGCTGATCCATTTGCTTTGGCCTTAATTTCTCCCCCTTTGGCATTAAGCACCAAAACGAGATCATTCTTGGCCCTTTAACCCCATTGCCTCACCAAAATCGTCAATTAAGAGCAAAAAGGCAATAAGAGCATAGATATGAACTTGGAGTTATTACCGGAGTGCAGTGGAAGTCTTTGCATGGTCCAAGTTCACCTTTCCCTTTCAATTCACTTTTGAGACTAAATCAAGGAAACTCAAACACAAAGGTTAGTCTCAAAGGGTCAAGTTGTAGCATGCCTCCCCCTAAATAAGTGCATCACTTGTAAATGGACTTGTGAGGTCCGAGGATCATGTGTACAACTTGAGCACCACAAATGAACAAAAATAGATTGAAATGCATAAATTAACATGATCAAAGGCATAAAACACATGTATGCTATAGATCAATCCAAGTTACACGAATCTAAGACATTTAGCTCACTACGCAACCTGCAAAACCTTTTCTCATCTGAAGGCTTGGTGAAGATATCGGCTAGCTGGTTCTCGGTGTTAATATGGTACACCTCGATATCCCCCTTTTGCTGGTGGTCTCTCAGGAAGTGATGTCGGATGTCTATGTGCTTAGTGCGGCTGTGTTCATCAGGATTATCCGCCATGCGGATTGCACTCTCATTGTCACATAGGAGTGGGACTTTGCTCAGATTGTAGCCAAAGTCCCGGAGGGTTTGCCTCATCCAAAGTAGTTGCGCACAGCACTGTCCTGCGGCAACATACTCAGGCTCAACGGTGGATAGGGAAACGGATGTTTGTTTCTTTGAGCTCCACGACACCAGGGACCTTCCTAGGAATTGGCACGACCCTGATGTACTCTTCCTATCAACCTTGCACCTAGCATAATCGGAGTCTGAATATCCAATTAAGTCAAAGGTAGACCCCTTTGGATACTAGATCCTGAAGCAAGGCGTAGCAACTAAATATCTAAGAATCCGCTTAACGGCCACAAGGTGACATTCCCTTGGGTCGGATTGATATCTAGCACACATGCATACGCTAAGCATAATATCCGGTCTACTAGCACATAAATAAAGCAAAAAACCTATCATAGACCGGTATGCCTTTTGATCAACAGACTTACCTCCTTTGTTGAGGTCGACATGTCCGTCGGTTCCCATTGGTGTCTTCGTGGGCTTGGCGTCCTTCATCCCGAACCGCTTGAGCAGGTCTTGCGTGTACTTCGTTTGGGAGATGAAGGTGCCGTCCTTGAGTTGCTTCACTTGGAACCCAAGGAAGTAGTTCAACTCGCCCATCATCGACATCTCAAATTTCTATGTCATCACCCTACTAAACTCCTCACAAGACTTTTGGTTAGTAGAACCAAATATTATGTCATCGACATAAATTTGGCACACAAATAGGTCACCATCACAAGTCTTAGTGAAAAGAGTTGGATCGACTTTCCCAACCTTGAAAGCATTAGCAATTAGGAAATCTCTAAGGCATTCATACCATGCCCTTGGGGCTTGCTTAAGTCCATAGAGCGCCTTAGAGAGTTTACACACATGGTCGGGGTACCGTTCATCCTCAAAGCCAAGGGGTTGCTCCACATACACCTCCTCCTTGATTGGCCCGTTGAGGAAAGCGCTCTTCACATCCATTTGGAACAACCTGAAAGAGTGGTGAGCGGCATAGGCTAATAGAATGCGAATAGACTCTAGCCTAGTCACAGGAGCAAAAGTCTCCTTGAAATCCAAACCTATGACTTGGGCATAACCTTTTGCCACAAGTCGAGCCTTGTTTCGTCTCACCACCCCGTGCTCGTCTTGCTTGTTGCGGAACACCCACTTGGTTCCCACAATGTTTTGCTTGGGACGTGGCACTAGGCTCCAAACTTCATTCCTCTTGAAGTTGTTGAGCTCTTCCTGCATGGCCAACACCCAGTCTGGATCTTGCAAGGCCTCTTCTACCCTGAAAGGCTCAATAGAAGAGACAAACGAGTAATGCTCACAAAAGTTAGCTAGTCTTGAGCGAGTAGTTACTCCCTTACTTATATCACCCAGAATCTGGTCGATGGGATGATTCCTTTGAATCATCGCTCGGACTTGAGTTGGAGGGGCCCGTGGTGCTTCTTCCTCCATAGCTGGGTATTCTTGTGCTCCCCCTTGATCACACGCCTCCTCTTGAGGAACTTGTTCATCATCTTGAGTTGGGAAATGCACCATCATTGAGGAAGAGGGTTGATCTTGCTCTTGTTGTTCCTGTGGTCGCACATCTCCAATCGCCATGGTGCGAATTACGACCGTTGGAACGTCATCTTCATCGACATCATCAAGATCAACTTGCTCTCTTGGAGAGCCATTAGTTTCATCAAATACAACGTCGCTAGAGACTTCAACCAACCCCGATGATTTGTTGAAGACTCTATACGCCTTTGTATTTGAGTCATAACCTAGCAAAAACCCTTCTACAGCTTTGGGAGCAAATTTGGAATTTCTACCTTTCTTTACTAGAATATAAAATTTATTCCCAAACACACGAAAGTATGAAACATTGGGTTTGTTACCGGTTAGAAGTTCATATGAGGTCTTCTTGAGGAGTCGATGAAGGTAGACCTGGTTTATGGCGTGGCAAGCTGTGTTCACAGCTTCCGACCAAAACCGCTCGGCGTCTTGAATTCTCCAAGCATCATCCTCACCATGTTGATAAGCGTCCTGTTCTTCCTCTCTACCACACCGTTTTGTTGTGGTGTGTAGGGAGCGGAGAACTCGTGCTTGATTCCTTCCTCCTCAAGGTACTCCTCCACTTGTAAGTTCTTGAACTCGGACCCGTTGTCGCTTCTTATCTTTTTCACCTTGAGCTCAAATTCGTTTTGAGCTCTCCTTAGAAAGCGCTTTAAGGTCCCTTGGGTTTCTGATTTATCCTGCAAAAAGAATACCTAAGTGAAGTGGGAAAATCATCAACAATAACAAGACCATACTTACTTCCCCTAATGTTGATGAAGGCGACGGGTCCGAAGAGGTCTATATGAAGTAACTCCAGAGGTCTTGATGTGGTCATCACATTCTTCCTGTGATGAGTGCTTCCCACCTGTTTACCTGCTTGACAAGCTGCACAAGGTCTATCTTTTTCGAAAAATACATTGGTTAGACCTAACACATGTTCTCCCTTTAGAAGTTTATGAAGGTTCTTCATCCCAACATATGCTAGACGGCGATGCCATAGCCAGCCCATGCTAGTCTTAGCAATTAAGCATGCATCTAGATTGGCCTCCTCTTTCGAAAAATCAACTAAGTAGAGTTTGTCGTCTAGTACACCCTTAAAAGCTAATGAACCATCACTCCTTCTAAAGACAGACACATCTACATTGGTAAATAGACAATTATAACCCATATTACATAGTTGACTAACAGACAATAAGTTGTATCCGAGCAATTCAACTAAGAACACATTGGATATGGAATGCTCGGATGAAATGGCTATCTTTCCTAGTCCTTTAACCTTGCCTTGGTTCCCATCTCCAAAGATGATCGAATCTTGGGAATCTTTGTTCTTGACGTAGGAGGTGAACATCTTCTTCTCCCCCGTCATGTGGTTTGTGCATCCACTGTCAATAATCCAGCTTAAGCCCCCGGATGCATAAACCTACAAGGCAAATTAGGCTTGGGTTTTAGGTACCCAACTCTTGTTGGGTCCTACAAGGTTAGTTACAATAGCCTTTGAGACCCAAATACAAGTCTTGTCTCCCTTGCATTTGGACCCCAACTTTCTAGCAACCACTTTTTCATTTTTACATGAAAGTACATACGTAGTGTTGCAAGCATGAAAAACAGTGGTAGGTTTATTACACATTTTCTTAGGAGCATAAGACACAAAATTTCTCCTAGGCCTACCATTAAAATTAGAACTTGAAGTAATCATAGCATGTGAATCAAAAGCATTATAACTCCTATTATAATGAGAATTTCTAGAAAATTTTCTATCATTATACATGAAAGCATGATTCTTTTGATTACTACTAGCCATAGGGGCCTTCCCTTTCTCCTTGTTGGGAATGGGAGCCCTTTGTCTTGTTAAGTTCTTGGCTTCCTTTCGAAAGCCAAGTCCATCCTTAATTGAGGGATGTCTACCAACGGTGTAGGCATCCCTAGCAAATTTTAACATATCTAAATCTATCTTGCAAGTCTTAAGTTGAGCATTAAGACTTGCCACCTCATTATTTAATTTAGTAATTGATGTAAGGTGTTCAACACAAGCATCAACATCAAAACCCTTACACCTATTACAAATGGCAACATGTTCTACACAAGATCTAGTTTTATTGGCTACTTCTAGCTTAGCATTCAAATCATCATTAACACTCTTTAAGCTAGACACAGTTTCATGACAAGCAGATAATTCAGAAGAAAGCATTTCATTCCTTTTAACCTCTAAAGCAAGAGATTTTTGCACACTAACAAACTTATCATGCTCTTCATACAAAATATCCTCTTGCTTTTCTAAAAGTATATCCTTTTCATTTAAAGCATCAATTAACTCATTAATTTTATCTACTTTTGCTCTATCTAAACCCTTAAATAATTCAGTATAATCTACTTCATCATCACTAGAATCATCATCGCTTGAAGTAGTATACTTAGGGGTTTCTCGAGCGCTTACCTTCTTTTCCTTGGCCATGAGGCAAGTGTGGCGCTCGTTGGGGAAGAGTGACGATTTGTTGAAGGCTGAGGCAGCGAGTCCTTCGTCGTCAGAGTCGGAAGAAGAGCAATCTGAATCCCATTCTTTACCAAGGTGCACCTCGCCTTTCGCCTTCCTGTAGGCCTTCTTCTTCTCCCTCTTCCCGCTTTTTCTTGTTCCTGGTCATTAGCATTATCGGGACAATTTGCTATAAAATGACCAGTCTTACCGCATTTAAAACAGGAGCGCTTTCCCTTTGCTTTGCTCTTGTTGGGATACTCCTTGCGTCCTTTTAGCGCGGTCTTGAAGCGCTTGATGATGAGGGCCATCTCATCTTCGTTTAGCCCGGCAGCCTCAACTTGTGCCACCTTGCTCGGTAGCACCTTCTTGCTGCTTGTTCCCTTGAGTGCAACAGGCTGCGGCTCGTAGATGGGCATTGGGCCGTTCAAAGCATCATCAACATATCTTGCTTCCTTGACCATCATATGCCCGCTCACAAACTTTTCGAGTATCTCCTCGAGCGTCATCTTTGTGTACTTGGGATTCTCATGGATGAGGTTCACAAGATGAGGGTCAATAACAGTAAAAGACCTGAGTATAAGTCGGACGACGTCGTGGTCCATCCATCTCGTGCTTCCATAGCTCCTGATCTTGTTGACCAGGGTCTTGAGCCTGTTGTATGTTTGAGTTGGCTCCTCTCCTTTGATCATGGCAAACCTTCCTAGCTCTCCTTCCACCAACTCCATTTTGGTGATCATGGTGGCGTCGTTCCCCTCATGCAATATCTTGAGGGTGTCCCATATTTGCTTGGCATTGTCCAAGCCGCTCACCTTGTTGTATTCATCCCTGCACAATGATGCTAACAAAACAGTGGTAGCTTGTGCATTCTTATGAATTTGTTCGTTAATGAATACAGGGTTATCCGTACAATCAAATTGCATTCCATTTTCAACTATCTCCCAAATACTAGGATGGAGAGAAAATAAGTGACTACACATTTTATGACTCCAAAAAGAGTAGTCCTCTCCATCAAAGTGTGGAGGTTTACCAAGAGGAATTGAAAGCAAATGAGCATTGGAATTAAAAGGAATACGAGAATAATCAAATGAAAATTTTGAATTAACCAGTTTCTTTTTCTCGTCGTCGTCGTCTCTTGGGGAAGAAGACTTGTCGCTGTCGTAGTAGACAATCTTCTTGATGCGCCTCTTCTTCTTCCCGTCCTTCTTCTTATGACTCGAACCAGAGTCAGTGGGCTTGTCATCCCTTGGCTCGTTGAATATGGACTCCTTCTCCTTATCGTTGACCACCATCCCCTTTCCCTTAGGATCCATCTCTTCGGGCGATTAGTCCCTTTCGTGAAGAGAACGACTCCGATACCAATTGAGAGCACCTAGAGGGGGGTGAATAGGTGATCCTGCAAAATTCAAATACTAATAGCTACAAAACTTGGTTAAGTGTTAGTACGGCTAAGTAGTGAGCTCTTGCGAACACACAAGTATCACAGAGAAACAACCACAAGAGACACACGAGTTTATCCCGTGGTTCGGTCAAGTATAACACTTGCCTACCTCCATGTTGTGGCGTCCCAATGGACGAGGGTTGCACTCAACCCCTTTCAAGTGATCCAATGATCAACTTGAATACCGTGGCTTTTCTTTGCTTATCTCTTTTTCCCGTTTGCGAGGAATCTCCACAAGTTGGAGTCTCTCGCCCTTACAACAAAGATCACAGTGAAAGCACAAGAGTAAGGGTGGGAAGCAACACACACAAATCCGCAGCAATACACACGCACACAAGCCAAGACTTGAGCTCAAAATGAAGCACAACGAGCTCACAACTAGAACGGAGCTCAAATCACTAACACAGTCGATCAAGTGTGCGGAGACGGAGTGTGGAAGACTTAGAATGCTTAGAGTATGCTTGAGTAACTCCTCCATGCACCTAGGGGTCCCTTTTATAGCCCCAAGGCAGCTAGGAGCCGTTGGAGACCAACAAGGAAGGCTAAGATTGCCTTCTGTCGGGTGGCGCACCGGACAGTCACTGTAGACAGTCTGGTGCGGATCTCCTTCCTATTTTGGCGCAGTCGACCGTTGCAGCGACGTGGCAGTTGGCGCACCGGACACTGTCCGGTGCACACCGGACAGTCTGGTGCCCCCTGCCGACTGTTGGAGCGGGCCACACGTCGTCCACGGATTGCGCGGCCGACCGTTGCCCAGTCGACCATTGGCTCACCAGACAGTCCAGTGAATTTTAGCCGTACGCCGTTGAACTTTTCCCAAGAGCGACGACTTTGCCGCGGATGACTCACCGGACAGTCCGGTGCACCACCGGACAGTCCGGTGAATTATAGTCGTACGCCTCCGTTGAGTCCCGAGAGTGGCCTATTCACCGAGACTGGTCCTGGCGCACCGGACACTGTTCGGTGCACCACCGGACAGTCTGGTGCACCCAGACCGAGCAGCAGTTGGCTATACAAAGCCAACTCTTTTCCAACTTCTTTTTTCCTGTTTCTATCACTTAGACACAATACATTAGTACCCAAATCAATGTACTAAGTCTAGAAATGTACCTTGTTACATGATTTGCACTTCTTCAATCTTTGGTACAAATTAACACTTAGAGAACATGTGTTGGGCACTTAATCACCAAAATACTTTAGAAATATCCCAAGGGCACATTTCCCTTTCAGTTGGGCAATGAACAATTATTTTTGGCTATTTCACCCGCAGCCTTGTCAGGAGGGTCAGCTAAGAGAGCCTTACAATTTATGGGGTCAATGCATCAGTGTCCTCTCTATATTTTGGTGGACTCTGGCAGTACTCATCATTTCTCAGCCATCACATGGTGGACAAAATAGGACCACTACACTTGGTGCCTACCAATGTTCAGGTTAAGGTTGCTGATGGTAATGTGTTACAGTGTATGGCTGTCTTACCTCAAGCTGAATGGACAATTCAACGGTGCACCTTCATTCAAGATCTCACGGTGTTGTCCCTGCCTTCCTATGATTTAATTCTTGGCATGGACTGGCTAGAGAAATTTAGTCCGATGAGAGTGGATTGGAAAGCTAAATGGATGATCATTCAGTTCCAAGGAACTCTAGTGCTTTTGCAAGGAAGTGGACATGGTATTCCTGATGATCTTTTTATTCATGTTGCAGTGGTTAAACCGCCACAGGACACTGTGGTGCATCGTTTAGTGGCCACCCTGCTCGACACCTACTCGCAATTGTTTACTGTGCCAAATTCATTACCTCCTGTTCGGCAGTGTGATCACTCTATACCCTTGGTTGCTAGTGCCAGACTAGTGTGTGTTCGTCCCTATCATTACCCTCCTGCTCTAAAGGATGAGATTGAGGCTCAAATGGCAGACATGTTGAAGAAGGGTATAATACAACCAAGCTCCTCCTCATTTTCCTCTCCGGTGTTGTTGGTTCGCAAAAAGGATGGATCATTTCGTTTCTTTGTAGATTATCGCTACTTAAATGCCTTGACAATCAAAATTAAGTTTCCTATACCTATTTTTGAGCAGCTCATTAATGAATTATCCGGTGCCAGTTGGTTTTCTACATTGGACTTGTTGTCAGGATATCATCAGGCGCGATTGAAAGCTAGAGAGGAATATAAAACAACATTTCAAACTCATCATGGGCAGTTTGAATTCTTGGTCATGGCTTTTGGATTATCTGGAGCTCCTGCTACATTTTAGGGCGCTATGAACACCACATTGTGTTTGTTCTTGTGCAAATGTGATATTGTCTTCTTCGATGACATTTTGGTGTTCAGTTCCACATTCGAGGAGCACCTGACACATTTACAAAAAGTGTTTTCTCTGTTAAAAAAAGACTCGTGGTTTGTCAAACGTTCCAAATGCACCTTTGCTGCTCGGTCTATATCCTACTTGGGACATATCATTAGTAAAGAAGGGGTGGCCACTGACCCTTCCAAAGTTGATGCCATTCTACACTGGCCAAGCCTAACCAATGTTAAGGAATTAAGGAGTTTCCTCATATTTGTTGGTTACTATAGAAGATTTGTGTGCCATTTTGTAGTCATTCCAAGCCTTTGACTGACTTACTCAAAAAAGGGACATTGTATGTATGGACATCTGATCACGAGCTGGCCTTCTCAACACTCAAGCAGCTGCTTAGTTTAGCTCCAGTGTTAAGTTTGCCTGATTTTTCTAAGCCTTTATGTATTGAAACAAACGCTTTCTAGACAGGTGTGGGGGTTGTGCTACTTTAGGATGGTCACCCATTGGTGTTTATTAGTTAACCTTTGGGAATCAAGACACAAGGTCTATCAACATATGAAAAGGAATATTTGGCTATTATGGTAGCCGTGGAACAATGGTGATCCTATTTGTTACAAGAAGAATTTACTATCTTCACTGATCAAAAGAGTTTGGTGCATCTCAATGAACAACGTTTGAACACTCCCTGGCAACAAAAAGTCTTCACAAAGCTGATGGGTTTGCAATAGCGCATTGTGTACAAGTAGGGCCCTGAAAATGGTGTAGCCGATGTGTTGTCCAGAAGAGCTCACCCCATTGTTTCCTTGTATGCAGCTTCAGTATCAACTCCACAGTGGTGTCAAGCATTACAGGATGGATACTTGAGGGATCCTGGATCCAAGGTCCTTCTCACCAAGTTGGCTGTTGACAACACTGTTGTTCCCAATTTCTCCCTCTCGAATGGCCTGGTTCATTTCAAAGGTCGGCTCTGGGTTGGTCGGAATGCACCCCTTCAACAATCCATTTTGGCTGCTATGCATAGTTCTCCTCTCGGTGGACATTCTGGTATTCCAGTTACTTACAGGCGCATCAAGCACTTATTTGTGTGGCAGGGTGAAAGGGAAATAGGCTTTAAACCTTTTCCTAAATGATTTTGGTGGTTGAAATGTCCAACACAAATAATTAGACTAACTAGTTTGCTCTAGAGTATATGTTCTACAGGTGCCAAAGGTTCAACTTAAAACCAATACAAAGTCAAAAGAAAGGGCTAAAATGAAAGGAGCAAAGGAAACCGAAGTGCTCCCTGGTCTGGCGCACCGGACAGTGTCCGGTGCACCACCGGGCACTGTCTGGTGCACTAGGGAAGATCGACCTCAAACTCTTCAGCTTTGGGTTTCCCAGGCGCAGCTCCGCTATAATTCACCGGACTGTCCGGTGGGCCACCGAACTGTCCGGTGTGCCAGCGGAGTAACGGTCATCTGCGCGCAACGGTCGACTCTGATAGTGAACAGTGCAGAACAGTACACGCGGCAGAAGTGAGAGTAGAAGGTCAGAGGGGCACCGGACTGTCCGGTGTGGCACCGGACTGTTCGGTGCCGCATGAGGACAAAGCCTCCAACGGTCGACCAGCTCCAAGCCCTAATGGGAGGATGACGTGGCGGTGCACTGGACACTGTCCGGTGGCGCACCGGACACTGTCTGGTGGCGCACTGGACTGTCCGGTGCGCCCATCGCCAGCAGACTTCTCCAACAGCTACAATTTGGTTGGTGGTTATAAATACCACCCCAACCGGCCACTTCAAAGTGTGGGAGCCCAAGCAACATTCCAAGTCATCTACTTGACATATTCAAGCCCTCCCAACCACCTCTATTCATTAATCCACCCTATACACAAGATTTAGACCACTACAACCAACACAAGTGCCACAAAAGAGAGAGAGCAAGCAAGAGAGAGCTACTCATTTGAGTTTAGCACTAGTGCCTTGTGAGATTCATTGAGAGATAGTGTGTGCTACATCTTTGTGTTCATTTGCGCGTGGGGTTTTGACTCCCATTGAACTTCCTCCAAAGTTTTGGAGGCTTGTAAAGCTAGCAAGAGACACCAAAGAGTGTGGTGGTCCTTGCGGGGTCTTAAGTGATCCTTGAAAAGAAGAAGAGCTCGTCGGTCCTTGGTGATCAGTGGAGAGAGGGAAAGGGTTGAAAGAGACCCGTCCTTAGTGGACTCCTCAACGGGGACTAGGCCTTCGAGGGCCGAACCTCGGTAAAACAAATCACTCGTGTCTCTTGTGTTTATTGCTTGTGATTTGTTTGTTCTTTCCCTTTCTAAGTTTTCTTGCACTATTCTTTGCTAATACCATTTGGTGTTGCTTAAAGTTAAATTCTCATTTAGTAAAGCAACACCTTGCAAGAAAGAACTTGTGTCATTGCTCTTCTTATCTAAGCCCCCTTGCTTTATTCTCATAGACCTATCAGTTGTATTGTTTTATCAATTCCGCATTATTTGAAAGCAATACTCTTTACAAGCAAGGACTTAGTTTTTATACTCCGATAATTGTATATCTTGTTCTAACCACTAATCAAGGGATCTAGTTGGGGGATAAAGTTTTAATTTTCAGGTTTCGCCTATTCACCCCCCCCCCTCTAGGCGACTTTCACTGGGTCTCAAGAAGAGTGTACAAGACTTTTTCGGCATGTTCTATTTGCTTACAGGCCAAGCCTGACAGGAGTCGGTACCCAGGGCTGCTCTAGCCTCTGGCTATACCCGATGGAGCCTGGCAAACAGTGAGCATTGATTTTGTTGAAGGACTTCCTCTTTCTCATGGCAAGAATTGTGTCTTGGTGGTGGTGGATAAATTTTCCAAATTTAGCCACTTTATTCCCTTATGACATCCATTTACAGCAGCTTCAGTTGCTCATGTCTTCATGCAACACATTTACAAGTTGCATGGCTTGCCTACTGCAATTGTATCTGACAGGGATCATATTTTCACCAGTCAGTTGTGGAAGACACTCTTTTCATTGGCTGGTGTTTCTCTCAACATGAGTTCTTGTTATCATCCATAGTCAGACGGACAAACTGAACGTGTGAATCAGTGCATGGAAACATATTTGAGGTGTTTTGTGAATGCTTGCCCCAGCAAATGGGTGGATTGGATATATTTAGCTGAATTCTGGTATAATTCCAGTTGGCACTCAGCCTTGGGTTTTTCTCCATTTGAGGTCTTGTATGGTTATGCTCCTTGTCACTTTGGAGTAGAGTCTTCTGTTGTTTGCCCAATTCCCTCCCTATAGGAATGGATGGAGGAGAAGAAAGTCATGATGGATTTAGTCAAACAGCATCTAGCTCGTGCTCAACTTCGCATGAAGGTGCAGGCTGATAAGAAGAGGTCAGAACGTTCCTTTCAGATTGGTGATATGGTCTATGTCTGGCTTCAGCCTTACGTGTAGTCCTCGCTTGCTCACCGTGCTAACCAGAAATTGGCCTTCTATTTCTTTGGGCCCTTCAAGGTGTTGTCAACTGTGGGATCGGTTGCCTACAAATTGGAATTGCCGACATCCTCAGCTATTCATCCCGTCTTTCACGTTTCCCAGCTGAAGCACGCGGTGCTGGATGCTACTTCCATCGCTCAGTTACCTGACTCATTGGATAGTTTTAAGGTGCCCCAAACTGTGCTGCGACGTCGCCTCGCCTTTTATGGTCAAGCGCAAGTGCTGGTTCAGTCATTAGGCTTGCCCGCATCACCGGCAACGTGGGAAGATGCTACTGCCTTGCGCCAAGCCTTTCCTCGCGCGCCTGCTTGGGGACAAGCAGGTTCTTTACAAGGCAGGGGGAATGTCAGGACTACACCTACTGAGTCACCAGTTGATGGCGAGGCTGATGAAGACGTTGTGGAGAAGAAGTCGTTTGTGGCTGATGAAGGCGTTGTGGAGAAGACGCCATCTATGAATGGGCCACGTGTGACAAAGCGAGTCCGTAAGCCCAATGTACGTGTTTGTGGGCCAGAATGGCTGAGGCAGTAGTGAGTGATATAAATACGTAATAAAGAGAACCATAACGACAGACAATTATCAAAAAACACAATACAACTCACCAGCTCTTCCCAACTATTCTTCTTTTTGCCCACGAAATCTCTCTTCCCCTGCCTCTGCTAACAGGCACGTGCGTGAGTGCATGACACTCAGCAAGGTGTGATGGGCACTAGACATGGCTATTGTGGGCCCCTGGGTTGTGGCATACCGGGATGTTCTGCTATGTGCTAGTGGAGGTCTGCCAGTAAAAAAATCGGGTCAAATTAGTATTTCAGATACCACAGAGTCATACTTGATTATGTCCGAATTAAAATCGAATATTGAATTTTATTACCCACAGGAATTGTTTGAGTATCAGACTTCGAACTAAACAGATACAGTCTCAGTTATTTCGAGATTAGGACTCGGATTTTATACCCAGCGCGTGCTAATTAGAGACAACGAATTAAGTGGTAATATTATAAGGTCCCCTTTGTTTCGTTGAAATTGAATTCCATTCTAATAATTATAATTTAGACACAATCTAATTAAGTTAATATATTTATATATGTAATATATTTATATATTATTATGAGAGAGATAGTTATATACTACACTTTATACTATAGAGAAATAAGTAGAAAAGTGTGATATACGTTGTATATTATAAAAGTAGCATGTAGACCTATAAAATCAATTTCTATCTCTCACCCATAAATTTAAGATAAATTTATATATAAACTTTGAAAAGTTATAAAATATCATATTTAAAAAAACATACTCTATAAATTAGATTTCAATTAACAAAATGAAAGAGAAACAAACCGGACCTAGTTAACAAGCACATACTGCCAGTACAGTATTTCAACGGACCTAGACCAGCCACGCCGTTTAGTTGGTGGTTTCAATTCAGCGAGGGAGAGAAGGAGAAGAGATACCAGTAGTGCTGAGAATATGGGCTGGGCTTTTCGGGCCAGCACGAGCACGGCCCGAAAACAGGAGCCCAAAGCACGGCCCGGTACGAAATAATACGGGCCGGGCTAGCACGGCCTGAAGGCGGGTTTGGGCCGGGCCTCAAATTCCAGCCCGTCGGGCCCCCAGCACGGCCTGCACAGATGGGCCGGGCTTAGGCCGGCATGGCCCAATTAAGCTCAATTTGTTTAATTTCTTTAATTTAGTAAGATATCGACTTTATATTGTTATGATATTTGGAGTTTATGTGGTCAAATGATGCTAGGATTGTTTAATATCTTTAATTTAGTAAGATATGAACTTTATGTGGTTGTAACATTTTGATATTATGTGGTCAAATATACGGGCCGGGCTTGGGCCGGCACGGCCCAACAAAGACACGACGTGGTTTAGGGCCGGACTGAGCCACTGTTTTTGCACTTCAGGCTGTCACGGCATGGCCCAAAAAACTTTTAGGCTTTGCTGGCCCAAACCCGTTTAGCACGAAGCACAATGGACTTGGGTCGAGCTGGCCCGGCACGGCCCAATTCCCAGCACTAGATACCAGTTCCCAACCATGCCATTGCCATCGGCCGCCCAGAGCGCTCTCGTCGCGGCGGCCGTCGCCATAGCCACCGCCACCGTCCTCCTCCCCTTCCCACGTACGTTACGCAGCCCTCTACTCTCTTCTGTTCCCCTCGCGCGCGACGCCAAAGGCTGACCCGTCCGCCTCTCCTCCCATTCGCAGGGACGCCGCCGCGGGACCGCTTCGCCGACATGGTGCTGGCCAACGGCACCATCTACACCGCGGACCCCGCCCGACCCTTCGCCGACGCCATGTCCGTCCGCGGCGGCCGCGTGCTCCGCGTCGGGACCTACGAGTCCGTCAAGGTCGCGTCGACGTTTCGCTCTGCCCCTTCCTCCATCTGATACTCTGCCCTGTATGCTGTTTTTTTTGCTTACAGGAGCTCAAGGGCCCTCGCACTCGTGAGCTGAATCTCATTGGGAACGTGGTGCTGCCGGGGTTCGTCGACTCCCATGTTCACTTCATCGACGGTGGATTGCAGGTAGGACTACTACTACTAGTAGTTAGCAATTGGCATGATCGACAGGTTACTACTGTACACTACTGCTACAATTATGTTGCAGCATGTAAACTGTTTCTCAGCATGCGCTAGCTTCCTAATGCTGCTTTCTGATACTCTGCAGCTAGCGAGGGTGCCACTTCGTGGGGTCAGAAGCAAAGATGACTTGGTTGCCAGGGTCAAGGAAGCTGTCAGAGGTAGTGTGCTAGTACTTTGTTCCAATCCATTTCCCTGCCAAAAACTACTGTTGTGATGCAAAGACAGGTTCGGTTACCTATGCCCAAATTCAGTTCTGATTCATCTCATTCAGTGTAGTAACAATATCCAAATAAACAAGAGTAGATTCTTTGTCAGAGTTATGCTCTGCTTGGTGTTCTCCAATTCTACGTTTGAATAGATACTATGCAATACGTCTGCTTGGGTATGGCAATCTATTCGAATGCCCGTTTCTGTATATCATGCTCCCAACATAAGTTTGGTTAGCATATCTAACTGCTTCTGTTTCATCAAGTTAACGGGTTAGTGTTGCCAAAAGCTTTCTACCAATATTACTAAGATCTATTTTCCTAACAGATAAGCAACCTGGGCAGTGGATCTTGGGCGGAGGTTGGAATGATGATTTTGGGGGAGATGGTCTCCCCGCTGCTGTTTGGCTGGATGATATCTCACCTGACAATCCAGTGTGTTTTCAAACTTGTTCTTTGGACCGTGTTTTTTTGAGAATCCATGATAACAGGGATAGCAAGTGACTTGTTTCGAATGCAGGTCTGGCTCTCTCGCATGGATGGTCATATGGGAGTAGCCAACTCATTAGCTATGAAGATTGCTGGGATTGACAAAAACACAAACGATCCAATTGGTGGAACTATCATACGAACAACTGAAGGAGGTAACACAACTAAATAACATGGGTCTTAGCCCTCTGATTTTAACTTAATCAGTGAAGTGCACTTGAACCAAACTCAATCACTTCAGTGAGCATTTGAAAGCTATTTACTTTTAAACATAGTTATGTTCTCGATGGAAAAATAAATCAAGAAACTTGAAAGCAAACTGCATGGTAGCTCATCCGTTGATCTAATAACTAGCTACAATGATCAGAAGGACCTAATCATAAGCTTTGTATACAGTTGTAACAATATTCTTGTACTTCAACCCTTATGGTACTGCAAAGGTTCATTGAATCGTGTGGTTAGGAATGACCAATTATCTGGCCTCTGTTATTACTTGTAGAGCCTACTGGTCTTCTAGTTAATACTGCTACGAAACCCATATTTGATGTCATTCAAAATGTTTCTAACCGTGAAAGAAGAGAGGCTCTTCTTAGAGCAAGTAGACATGCCCTAATGAGGGGAGTGACTACTGTTGTTGATGTTGGAAGTTACTTCCCTGGGGCCTCAACCGAGAAAACGTGGCAAGATTTTGCAGGTATTCTGTAATACCTTCGCTTGCATTGCATGAACAAGAATTAGAAGGATTCACTTGTCTTGTTTTATCTATGACCTTATTTGTACTCCTGGCATACTGACACAAGTATTGATACCACTACAGAAATCTATAAATGGGCTCACTCTATGGAAAAAATGATTTTGAGAGTATGCTTATTCTTCCCAATGCCCACATGGTCTCGTGTTTCCGTAAGTTTGCTTCTGGAAGTGTGACTACCTCTTCTGTGTTATTTGTTTAATTTGTGTTACATTTGTTGCTTTTAGGATCTTATTAGTGAACATGGTCGATCGCTAAGTCAGTGGATCCATCTAGGTGGTGTTAAAGCTTTCCTTGATGGGTCTCTGGGTTCTTCAAGCGCGTTGTTCCATGAGGTTAATAGTTTATCCATCCTTCTTGTAGGCTTGTAGTAGCCTTTAAACTTCTTTTTATTTTGTTTTAAGTTGCTGAATGATCTTTACAGCCTTATGAGGGTGATCCGGATAATTATGGTCTCCAAATGACAGATTTAGACAGCCTACTTAATAGAACGCTAGAATCTGACAAATCTGGACTCCAGGTAGACATTTTTCATTTTGATATACTCTCTATCCTTCAATTTCAATTTAAATGTCGTTATTTTAGAATTTTTTTTAAAAAAAATGTTCTTTTCTTCAGGTTGCCATACATGCAATTGGGGATAAAGCTAATGACATACTACTGGATATGGTTGACAAGGTTGTTGATTTAAATGGAGCGAAGGACCGTAGATTCCGGGTATGCTCTATAGCTACTTCAGAATTGTTTCTTTGCCTCAGACTATGCTTAGTATTTATTTGTTTATCTTGGAACAGACTCACTCTGTTTAGTAGAATCTGAATTGAATATCTGCATATGGAATCAGATCGAACATGCCCAACATCTAGCTCCAGGTGCAGCAAACCGCTTTGGCAAGCATGGTACCATTGCATCCGTGCAGGTCAACTATTCCGTTCCATTGCTACTGTATATTCGTCTTTATGCTTTGCAGAGCAGATTGTGAATTGAAATATCCTGCTTCTGAATTCCTTTTTTTATAAAAAAAATCTTCCAGTTCTGAAGTATCTGCTTTACTGTTGACAGCCAGATCATCTACTAGATGATGCCGACCGTGCTTGGAGCAAGATTGGGGTGGAAAGGTCTGAGCGAAGCTCCTACACATTTCGATCACTGTTAGATGGCGGTGCGCGGCTAGCTTTTGGTTCTGACTGGCCTGTACGTAATTCTGCAGATACTTCCAGTAACCAAACTCTGTTTTTAGTTGCCGTAATATTCAGCCACCTGGTATACTGTTACTGTCTTTTCAGATTTCAGACATCAACCCCTTGCAAGCTATCCGATCCGCAGTGTTCCGCAAGCCTCCTGGATGGGAGGTCCCCTGGATCCCTGCGGAGCGCTTGACCCTGGATGAATCACTGAAAGCGTAAGTCTCTAACCCGTGCGTTGCAACGCCAAGCTCTTCAGATCGTTTCCCCCTGCTGATGAATCGGCCTCGAACACAGGCACACGATGTCTGCTGCCTACGCCTGCTTCCTGGACCACGCCGTGGGCAGCCTTTCTGAAGGGAAATACGCCGATTTTGTGGTGCTGCCTTCTACATCGTGGGACGAATTCTCCAGCGATTTGCCGGGGCATGTCCTGGCGACGTACGTGAGCGGCAGGCAAGCCTATCCATGAAAGATAGTAGTTGTGTAAGATTTATTACGACCATTCTTTTGGAAATCAATGGTTGCAATACTCAAACCAGCATTCTCGAAGATATGATTTGTAACATTTTCCAGAGAGATTTTATGCTAAATGGTATGGTTAAGGGTAGGGATGAAAATGGACGGAAAAATCCCTCTCCCGTTTCCGTATCCGTATTTTATTGTCAGAAATGGGATCGAGTCCGGAATAGTCGGAAACGGAAACGGGAGCGGGATAAACGGAATTGCGAAAACGAACGGAAACGGAAATACTAACGAAAACTTATAATTTAATACAAATAGAAATATTATTGATGTTTAACTAGTGATTGAGTGGTAGAACAATAACATAAAACAAATAGATATAGAGAGACAACATTTTATTGTTGCTTGGTTGCTAAATGTGTACATTTAGCTACATCCGATGTTGTTTAAGACTTTAGATCACTTGTCATTTGAAAAGTGCCGGTGGTTACAATGGCCAATTGTGCTATAATTTGTCACCTAAATACACAAGACTTTAATTTACATACTAATGTATATTAGGTTCGTCCTATATTTGTCAAATACGGAATAAATACGAGTTCAATCCGGAAAAAACAGGATTCCACAAAAACGGACGGAATAAGCCTTCTCCCATTTCCGTCCTGTTTCTATATTTTTCCGTAAATACGGAAACGATCGGATCAAATGTAGAAAACAGTACGGGTTGGGACAGGATTTTTTCCGTCCGTTTTCAACCCTAGTTAGGCCTTGTTCGGTTATTCCCAATACACATGGATTAGATGGGATTGGAAAAAATTAAGAAGAAGATTGACTTGTTTGGGATTCAAACCCATCCAATCCCACTCAATCCACATGGATTGAGAGCTAACCGAACAAACCCTTAAGAGTTTGTCAATGGCATGTTGAAGTGTACAAGTAAATGTCTAACTTCTCCTGATAGGTTAAGCTTTTGGTTTAATTGGTTAGTATGTCACTCTAACATGGCTAGAGAGTTAGAGGTCTCGAGTTTGAACCTGTCGCTGCAACACCTACCCAACCCAATAGCATCTGGTGACGAAATGAATTTCGGATTTAGTGGGGTTTATTAAATGAATTTCAGATTTAATGGGGTTTATCGAGGGATTTAGTTAGTGGGATTTAATGGTACTCACTAACTAAACATGTTGGGCTAAAAATTAATTTTTATAAGAGTGAAATGTATTACTACGGGACGGCGAAGGAATGTGAAGAGTAATACTCAGTCTTTTTAGTTGTGGAGTCAGAAACCCCCTTGTACTTACCTAGAGATCCCAATGACTCACTGAAGGTTGAGAAACAATGACTGACAACGGGTTATTGAGAGACTCAAAAAACGTAGTTTCTGGAAAGGAAAATATTTGTCTTCAGAAGGGCGGCAAGTACTGATTAATTCGTGATTAATTCGATATTAAGCAACTTACCTATTTTCATGATGTCGTTCTTTTAGATTCTAGGCGGGGTGGTAAAAAAATTAGATGTCATTCATTCTAAATTCTTTTGGCAGGATGGACATTACAAAAGGAAATATAGGCTTACTAAATAGAACATAATTTACCAGCCAAATGACTAAGGAGGACTCGGAGTAATCAATCTAGCAATTAAGAATCTCTGCTTGCTAAGTGGCTTTATAAACTTCTTAACGAGGATGTTATTTGGCAGCAAATCCTAATGAACAAATATTTAAGAAATAAGTCACTGGCACAAGTTTCAAGGTCACCAGGAGATTCACATTTCTGGGCTGGGTTAATGAATGTGAAGGAAGAATTCCTTAGGAGGGGACATTTCCAAGTTGGTAATGGCTAAGAAATTAGGTTCTGAGAAGATATTTGGATTAATGGTTTACCACTTAAGGAGCAATTATCTAACTTATATAATGTTGTGCGATGGAAGAGTGCATTAGTCGTAGATGTGCTACCTCAGACAACACAAAATTTAACTTTCCATAGACCTTGTTGGGGTCAAATTAATAGAATGGCAACACTTGTTGATTTTGGTTGACAACATCTATGTTGGGGGCGGAAAGAGATCTATTTATGTAGAAGGCGAATGTATCCTCACATTTCTCGGTTCGGTCTACGTACAATATTCTAATGACCTAACTAAATTCAAATCAACCTCGCTGGCTGTGGAAACTAAAATCCCCTTAGATCAAAAATTTCCTTTAGTATATAGGAAGAGGAGTGAATCTTACTAAAGATAATTTGAAAAGGAGAGGGTGGATAGAAAGCCTCAAGTGTAGTTTCTGTAACCAAAATGAAAAAAAAATCCAAACATTTTTTATTGTTATTTGGCTAGAGCGATTTGGAGGATTATTTTTATTGCTCTAAATATAGAAAGCCCATTAGTATTAATCATATTATAGAGACATGGCAAAGTAGTGAAGGAATTGCTTACAAAAAATAAATATTAATAGGGGTTGGAGCCATGTTTTGGTCAATCTAGCCCTGCCGTAATAATATAGTTTTTAATGGAAAACATATACCTTCAATTATGTATGTGACTTTCAAGGGGTCTTAGTAGCTCAGATTTTGGAGGTTGCTACACATCATGACATCAAAGATGTTTGTTGAGCAATAGAAGCAGTGGCAATGAACATCTTTGCAACACATGATGGCGATGCAATGCCAGAATTGAGTCTTCTTAGTTTGCTTTTTCTATGAAAAACTATGCTTTCATATTATGTTTTGGTTAGTGTTGGGTTGAATATGTTGATTGTAATATGGTGCCATATGCATCATTGATGTAAAAGTCTGAAACATGCTTTTCCATTATCCAAAAAACTAAACATGTTGGCACATAGAACAATTAACTTAAGAGAATGCCCAGTTTTTTTTGGAATCTTTAGAAGGGAATTGGATGAAAATTTTATTTTGGCACGATGAAATTAAAGATGAATCGAAAATCCAAATAAAAAGGAATTATGTTTGGTTATAATTCAATACATAAAGGGAAAGCAGGGCTACATTTGAGTGAATTGATCGTTGATTAGGTCTATCCCAATCACTCATGCTTAAGACTGTCTTCAACAGTTTATCCAAAGTTTATCCAAAAGCATCGTTTTGTACTGTTCTGTACTGTAGACTTTACTGTTCGTAGAGTGGAGTAAGATGCTAGAGATGGCCTGAGAAGTTATCAATTTGGTATAGAATTTTCTTGAAATTATTATGAGGTGCTTTCTATGGAAAGTATTTGATAAGCAAAACAACTCATGTACAGAACACGCATACGTGATGCGCCGAGTTTAGTGGATACTTACTGAACATCCCCCTGGGTTTGAAATGTTCTTGGGAGAATTAATTTGAACATCCAGTTTTCTGTTGCTGACTTGGCCTAAAAGAAAGAGCTAGAGCCAAGTGTAACTTTTCAAATGGGTGGACTAGTAGTACACAGAGTTGTCTGGCTGAGACTTGAAAGTGAATGTGCACGTGTAATATAGTATACTTTATTTGATTAAATTTTAAAAGGTTTGTAGCTACCGGTGGAGGACTGATTCTCCACTCGGTTTTGCTCAGCGCAGCTGCTCTGGAACTGGAAGCTAGCGTCGGCTACGCTGATTGGTGTGATTGGAACAGCACTGCCACCATTCGTCTCTCCTTTTAGTCGTCGCTCATCTAATCTGCTGATTGGTTTCTCTAGAATATACACCTTCCTTATCCATTCCTTGGTTGAATTTGAGTCGTCGTTCATCTAATCTGCGGAATCAACGTATGATTAATTAACCGCAGCTCTAAACAGTGGTATGTATTGTATTGTTCTATTTTATTTTTGTCCTTATAAGCGGTGTTTGGTCTCACCTTCTAAAGTTCAGTCACTTTTAATTTTTAAATTGGCAAACATTATGACTAATGAGACTTCCTAAATACCCCCTCTGTTTTTCATTTGACGTTTTGTATAGTTTAATTTTGCACTATTTAGAGTCAAATAAAAAAGATAGAGGTAGTAGAATTTTTGGAGACTAAAATTTAGTCTCTAAAGTTTAGAAAGATTAAGGAAGTGTTTGGTTTTCAGGGACTAATTTTTAGTCTATCTATTTTATTCTATTTTAGTCTCTAATTTTTAAATATAAAAATTAAAATAGACTTTTAGTTTCTGTATTTGACAATCTAGAGATTAAAATGGAATAAAATGTAGAGACTAAGAGGGTGCTTGATTTATAGGGACTTTTTTTAGTTTATCTATTTTATTCCACTTTTGTCATTAAATTGCTAAATACAAAAAATAACATAAAATTTTAGTTTCCGTATTTAGAGACTAAAATGTAATAAAATAACATGATTAAAAATTAATCTCTAGAAACCAAACATTCTCTAAAAATTAGTCCATAGAAACCAAATATGCTCTAAAATATCAAACACCCTATCTCTACTACTTATTAAGTTAGCAATAGTAGCCTGCCACTTTTGGTTCTGCCACCCGAACTCCCGCCCAACGCGCCCTGCGAAAATCTCCAAAATTCTCGCCCAACGCGCCTGCGAATTCCCGCCCAGCAAAAATAAGCGGGGCCGCGAGGATCAAACCCTGGCCATTTCAGCCACCACGCGCAACACAATGCAACAACCAATCTCTTGCTCATATGGCAAGGGCCAACGCTTATAAGCCGCACTATGCCTACTTTACTAGCCGGTATGGTACTAACCATATCTGTAAAGAAAACAACACAACAGTACCGGTGTTCTGGGCTGAATGTTTGGTGCGGCCCATACTCTAGCTATGTTTGGAGCAGCCCATACTCCAGCGACGGACGCCAGCTGTCTCCCTTCATTCTTCGGTAACCTCCGCCTTCCCGCGACGTCGCGCCCAACCGCTCGCACAGCTCCACTCCCGCGGCTTTCCTCTCCACGATCTCCACTTCTCCACCTTGAATGCGCTGGAGTTCCCCTCCCGCACTTTGCCGACGCCAGAGACATCCGCAACCGCAAGCGCCCCTTCCTCCTTCCTTCATCAGGAGCCGGAGGACCTCGCCGTCCACCACCTCCCCTACTCCCTTCCTCCATCAGCGTGGCGTCGGCGACCTGTCTCGGTCGAGCATCAGCCGAGAAGGAGCAGGTGAGCGGGCATCAGCCGAGCGGAGCGAGCAGGAGCCGGAGGACCTCGCCATCCACAACCTCCCCTCCTCCCTTCCTCCATCGGCGTCGGTGAGGGGTGTTTGTCGCTTGCGGACTGTGCACGCCACCGCAAGCCGGGACTGTGGGCGCCACCGCAAGTAGGTTGGTCGCACTGCGTTTGCGAGTCATCGGATACTGCTCTAACTGTTTTTCTTTCCATGTGCTTGCTTCTCTTGCTCACTGCTCCTCCCTACCCCAGTCTCTGCTGCGCGTGGAGGACAACCTTGCCGGCGAGCGAGGAGGAACGCGAGGACTCAGACGCACCGCCACGTCTGGTCTGCTCCTACCCCCCAATTCTCTGATCCTAAATTGTTTCCCTCACCTGCCTGTCCTCTATGGAAGACATGAGGTTCTGTTCATGTGCTTACTTTGATTATACTGTTTAGCTAGATCCTCACCGTTTAAATGGATTGTAAGTCTGTGATCAATAGCTGCAGGGGGGATTACTGTGATTTTAATAATAATCCTCAACCTTCAAGTGTCCTATGACTAATTTCATTAGTCTTTACAGACCAACTACTATACTCTGCAGGGTGTGGTTAGTTTTTTGTTTAATTTGTTTTGTCATTTTCAAATGATGCAGACTAAAAACGCAGATGCCAACTACAAATAGCTTAGTGATATGTTGATGAAATTGTATTTTGCTCTTTGATGTGCTTCATTTTGGCCTTTAAATTAAACAAACTATTTGGGTAGATCATCTATTGGTGTATCTGTGTGCTCTAAATTACTATATTTGTATTTTTCACAGGACACATATTGCTGTTGCTCTGCTTGAACAACTGAAAATCTTGCTTGGGTGTGTTGATTCATAAAGTATTGCCAGCGAGCGAGGAGGAACGCGTGGACGACTCAGACGCGTCGCCAGGTCTGGTATGCTCCTACCCCCCCCCCCCCATTCTCTGCTCCTAAATTGTTTCACTCACCTGGCTGTCCTCTGTGGAAGACATGAGGTTTTGTTCATGTGCTTACTGTGATTATACTGTTTAGCAAGATCCTCACCCTTTAAATGGCCTGTAAGTCTATGATCAATATCTCAAACAATCCAAAAATTGGGCACCCATTTGCTTGGTGTTTGTCATATCTTTGATGCAGAAAACTATCTAACTGTTTCTTTTCTCTTATCACTTTCCTGCAAGAGATTCTTCAATGCTTAGAACTGAATGCAGTGACATGTACATGTATTTGTTTCGAAGCTCTATGTAGGGGCTTCTACACCAAGTGTACACACACCTATTCGTATATTGGCTCATGGATCATATGCGATTCATGATATAACATCGACGTTATGGTTCAATTATCGTGATATATGTTCCCGTTGCAACGCACGGGCACTCACCTATAAACAAAAAAAGAAACAACAGATCAACCTATACTTTGACACGGTTAACTGTGATATGAGCTACATTTTTATGCTGTTGGAATGAACAGCCGATACAATATGCAGACTAAATGTTTACAAGTGAAATATAACAATAAACCTGCTGCTGTAGCGCTGAGGAAGCAGGTCATCGCTGTCGACGGTGACATCCGCCATAGCTTGGAACACCAGGGGCAACTGCGGTGGGTGTGACTGAGTCGGAGCAGATAAGTGAATCCTGAGCTCTGCTCCATCAGTGTGCGTTGAGCAGAGGGCGGGCGCACACAGGAGCAGAGCGAATGACCCATGTTCTTCATCTCTGAAGTGGACCTAGAGGTATAAAATGGGTGTTGTTGATTTTGAATTACTCACCATTATTTTGTTCTTTCCATTCAATGTGCAGGTATAATACTAGCATGTGCTAATGGACTTGACTGTGCTATAAAGAGGTAAAAGAGTGTACATCTGACAAACCACCTTGGCTTATTTATTGATGTAAGTTTGGTTAACTGTGCATGCAAATTTATTTTTTCTACAAAAGCCATCATGATTTTTTCCTACAAACCCCACCATATGTTTCTGTTGTTTCTCGGCACGATGCATAATGGTAAGGGTTTCTGTCCACTGGAAGTTGTGCAGGTTTAGCTCTTACATTTCGTTCACGAAATTTGCAATGTCATTTCTTGCAGATGTGCTTCAATGCATTTGACGAGGAAGCTGACCTCGATGTTCTTGTTGCCCCCTTTTTTTATGTTACATACTTGCGATGCAGCTCTGGAGCCCTTCTTCAGCGCAGCTGCTACTCAGTTTATCCTTGGACAGCAAGTTCCCTTCTCTCTTTTTTGGAAGGGGTTATCTGTGGATGTATTATGTCATTGAGTGCGCTGCTGATCTACAAGTTTTTGTTTTAATTTTCCTTTCCTTTTTAATGCAGGAAACTCGAATACAATAGTGGCTCTTGCTGGGAACAAGGCTGATTTGTTAGATAAAGGTGGGATTCTATTTCTAATGCCCCTGCAGCTTCTGTAAGCAGAGGATCCAATTATTGTACTACAGCAGTGTAGCCTGTTCAGATTTGAGCTTGTTCGGCCATTAATAGTGTTTAGAAGCCTAACAGAGTGATTCTGTGTTGATGGCACACACTTGACACCTGGAGTGGTATCACCTGTAAGAAGAGGGTACCCGTTATTTTGTCGTGATCCAGCAAGTCACAATATGTTCTGAAACAAAGTAGCTAGAGCAGTAGAGCACACATGTGAGTTCAAGCAAACAGAATTATCACGAGACATACCCTATGGTGGTGGGGTTGATTCAACAATAAGAATAGTATTAGATGCATGCACTAAAATGAAACTGCAATTTAAAGCTCCTTGCAAACTCTACAAATGTTCTGAAACGGTGGATAGCAAGTGCATATGCTAACTTACCAAAAGATGATAAGGAAATATTTTTTTCAAATATGCATGAGAGCAGCAAGTGCCCTCATATTGGATATGAGTGCTATTCATAACAATTATCACCAGAAACTTGACAGGTTTTCTCCTTTTAATTATTGGACCACAATGGAAAGAAGAATACTCTAGAATTTTTTTATCCTTTGGATGGAATTAGAATATTCACACAAAACAACTTAGAAAAGGCCTCCAAACAAATATTGCAATTAAGACGAGCAAATAATGTTACCTTTTCAGCCACTTTGGTCTGCCAGGCTTCTTATTTGTTGTTGTTGGTACAGGAACAGATTGAGATGCATCAGATTGAAGAGAAGAAGAGTTCATTCTAGAATCATCAGGTTGACTAGCAGGTTTCAGCAAAAGTGACAATCCATCCAAACTTAGAATTTCAGTGCAGTTGATCGAAAACTTCGGTTCTCTCACAGCATCATGTTCTGACAGGAAATCCTGGAAAGCTTCAGAGACCCAGAATTCTAGTATGTTGAGCAAGGTATCGCTGCACCAGACTGCGACAGCTCTGCCTCCTTGTGGTCATCTGCCTGTTCTTGGTTGGGGTTGTCAATGATGTCGGCTTTGAGAATGAAGGGACTGCACTGAACGCCCCAGGAATTCCTATTGCAATTGGATTATATCTATATGGTTACTGCTACTCAGGGCATGGGGTTTTTCCAAATATCTATTCCTCCCTGAAGATTCGCAACCAGTTTCCTTCAATTCTTTTTACTTGGTAATCATTTTAACCGGGATGATCCCACACTAATGCACATTCAATGATTATTATTGTTGGAAATGCAGCACTCACATCTGTTTTCTGTTTCTTGTCAGTATTGGGCTGTCTACCTTTTTGTATGCTGGTGCTGCAGTGATGGGATACAAAATGTTTGGTGAAGCCACAGAGTCCCAATTCACACTCAACTTACCAGATAATTCTGTCATTTCTAAGATTGCTGTTTGGACAACGGTAATTGTTGCTTGATAAACCTTTTCAAATTCCTCTTTCACCCCCTCCGTCTCAAATTAAATCAACTTCTAAAGTTATCCTAAGTCAAACTATTTTAAGTTTGATCAACCTTATAGAAAAGAACACCAATATTTATAACACCAAATTAGTATCACTAGATACACTGTGAAATATATTTCATAATATACTTATTTGGTGTCATGGATGTCATTATAATATCATATAAAGTTGGTCAAACCTAAGATAGTTGACTTAGGGTGACCCTAAGAATTAATTTATTTTGAAACGGAGGTAGTAAGAAAAAGGGCCTGACCTTGTTGTTTAATAATAATTAATCACCTCTCGATGCTTACTGCAGGTGGCAAATCCAATAACCAAATATCCTTGGTGTGCCAATTGATAGTCTCATAAAAAATGGAACAAATGTTTCTTTATGTCCAAGTATATTTTAGTACATAGAGTTAGTTAACTACTTAGATTCAAAAGTAAAAAGGGTACACTGGAAATCGTGCTGAAACATTTCTCCCAAGCTCCTCTAAAATACAGTCGGGTTCTTCATTCCTTTGAGGATACCATACACGTTTTACTACATCCTCAGATCATTGCAATATTGTTCGCTTACTTTCCTTAATGAATAAACACATATGCATTAACTATTATTCCATTGGCTATGAGTTTGGAAGAGCTGCTGCCACCAAACCAACAAAAGTATTCTACAATAATCATGCTTAGATCATCTCTGGTGATATCAACCCTCCTGATTGCTCTATATGTGCCTTTCTTTGGTAAGTGCATAGTATTTAATCCTCAAAGATCGCCAACCGACATACCATCCTAATCATTTGCATCTTAACTTTTGATAGGACTTGTGATGGCCTTGGTTGGTTCTTTGTTTGCCATGCTTGTGGTAAGATTTTCATGTCCAGCTCAGATATCCTAGCCTACAAATTGGTGAGTCTCAAATATGTTTTTTTTGTTGTAGACCTACATTTTGCCTTGCGCGTGTTTTTTGGCGATCCTCAAGACAAAAGTAGGGTGGCATCAGGTATGAAAATCATGCAAATATTTCTGATCCAGTGTTCTATTCTTTCAAGTTTGTAAGCAGCGCTTTAGTGAGAAATTGACTGAAAGAGGAATGCTAAAGGTTGAGCATAAGACATGATCATATTCTTATGCATATGATTGACTGAAATAGGTCCCAATTAGAACTGGGTAATATCAGCAAGGCTTAGAGAATCATGCAACCTCTATACAATTATATTTATGGTCTGTTTAGATCCTTTCATTTGGGCTGTATTGGAATCTACTTGGCAACTAGGCTATTTGACTTACAATTTGATACTCCACTTCTCAAATACAGGCCTGTATAAAATTCAGAGGGTAAGACATGGAATAAATGTTTCTGTTATATAAATAGACATGCTACTGATTTTAAGTGAACACTAGACACACTACGAAATGTAGAATTGTGCATTCTATACTGACCGCATCTGTTTGATTCGCAGATAGCAGCTTGCTCGTTCATCATAGTTGTCGGGGTTTGCTGTGCCTACGTGGGAACATACTCGTCCCTGTCGAAGATAATCCAGAACTACGCATAGCACAGTTGTTCCTGTGATCTTGTATATGCATCTGCCCGACAAAATCATGTGTGTGCTATATGGGCCAAACATATGTACAAGATAAAAGTTTACCATTCAATTCACTCAGATGTATAATAAATTACTAGGAGAGTGCCCGTGCGTTGCAACGGGAACGTATAAAAGCACGATAAACTATGTGGCAAATCGAGAAGTTTTACATATACCAGTGTTCTCGATTTGTATATCAGCTATGCTTCCTGTGGAGCATGGAAGTGAACGCAAGCCAGCCTTTTGTATTAGTGCATTCTGTTCAGTTCTTACTTGATCATCCCGTGTTCTCGCGTGTGTCATGGCCGAGTGGCAAGCTCAACACTGGTATTATTGTCTTGTCTCAAATGAAGTCCGGTTCCACAAGTTAACCGAAAATCTTCATGGGTGATAGCTGTGTCAGATTCTTCCACGCATAGGGCAAGTAATGCAAGTGATAGCTGTGTCAGTTTACCCTCATTTTCTTGGGCATCACTTGTCTCAAATGAAGTCCATTGGAGGTTCGCAGTTTATGTTCCGTGGCATCGCACGGGCACTCTCCTAGTGAGTAATTAAGCGTTCGGTCCTAATTATCTGAGCCGATAAATTAACTGATAACTGAACACCAACGTGACGCACGCGCGTCACCTTCTCCGCTGGCCTGGCCGTGACAACAATGCACTTGCAACCCAGCCCAAAAACGGAGGGCAGCCTGGGCAGCCAACTTATTCGACCTGTTTCCAAGTCGGCAATCACCGACGACAAACCAGCTTCGTCCTCGCAAGGAAGAAGAAAGATGGCCGTCACCTTTGACCACTGACCCAGCACGGCACGCGACGCGCACGTGAAACACCACCAAATCCATCTCTTCCCTCCCAGGCCCCAGCTTGGTCAATCTCCCTCCAAATCACACACACAGACATATATATAGCCCCTCTCCTCCCATGCATCATCCGCAGCCAGCCAAGCTCACTTCTTGCACGTGGAGGATCATCACATCATCCGTCGTTCCATTCTACACACAGTCAGACATGGGCAACGGCCCCTCTCTCTCGCCGTGCCTGAACCCGCACCTGCCGGCGTCGACCGCGACGGTGCGCCTGGTGTACTGGGGCGGGCGGTCGAGACAGCTGGCGCTCACGGGCGGCGGCGACGACGCCATTGTCACGGCCGGTGACGTCGCGGCGGAGCTCCCGCCGCCGGCCGCGGGCTACGCCGTGTGCCCCGCCGACGCCTTCTTCATCGGCCTCCCGATCCCGGCCATGTCCCCGGGCGAGGAGCTCCTGCCGGGCAGCACCTACTTTGTGCTCCCCGCCGCGCGCCTCCCTTGCCTCAAGGCGCTCACGCCCGCCACGCTCGCCGCGCTGTCGCAATCGCACGGCAGAAAGAAGCAGCAGCCTATCTTCGCGGTCGCGGGGTGCCCGTTCGAGCACGTCAAGGGCGCCCACGGCGGCGCCCCGCTCATCAGGGTCCTCCCGGAGTTCATCGAGAAGCTCATCACCGCCTGCGACGCCGGCGCGAACGCGACCGCCAACAAGGACACGGCGGCCAAGCAGGCCGCGGAGCTGTGCAGCACGCCCGAGCTGAAGCGGCATTACGCGCAGCTCGTCGGGGCCGGCAGGAGCCGCCCGTGGTCGCCCAGGCTGGAGACCATCGCCGAGCGCGATAGGTCACGGTGGATGAGGTTGGCGGCGAGGACCATGTTGTCCTCGCGTTAGCCGTGCACATCCGCGCGCGTAGGTCGGTGTTATTAATTAGCTTGCGGAGATTTCCGTTTATTTAGGAAGAACGACGAAGGACGAACAGCAAAATGTACAGATGGTTACGCATTTTTTTCCCTTGCAATTTGCAAACCAGAGCGAACGTTTGTTTCTCTCTCTATCTCTCTTGCCATGGTTCGTCCTGTCGATTGAACTGAGCCACACTGGATGATGACGCTGATGACGCGACGCCATGCAAACGCATAGCAGGCTGCAAAGCGCGGCCGTGGCCGCCGCCGCGTGCGGGAGACCAGGAAATGGTCGCACACGCGTGGTAGGGAGGAACTCGGCGCGTCGAGCGCAGTCTCATCGTCTTCTCCGGTTGACCGGACCGCGTCCGCGTCCCGCCGTCTCTTGGGTGTAGTGGGGTGGGGTGGTCGGCGTCGGGGAAGGAAACTGCGCGGAAAGAGAGCATCGGACAGGTGGGCTGGGCCTTCTTATGCGGGCGACTGGTCTGGTCCACGGGCCGTGAACGAACGCTGGGGCTCGCGCACGGCTCCGGCAGGCGGCAGCTTTGAACGCGGCCGGGCCGAATCCCACCTGGATCCGTGGGCTTTTTTTAAGAATGCACAAGCAGGCTTGCCCGCTTTGCATCCTTCTGCTCTCGCGGCACAATGTTTCAGCAGCAAAACATATATATTCTATGTACTTTGGTAGGCAGAAAAGTTTTAAACTATAAGTTATTTTAATGTTTTCATATACATAGCTTTTGGAATGCATTTACATATACATCCACTACCGGAATCGACATCTTTGCAGAGTGCCTGAAGCACTCGGCACAGACTTTGCCGAGTGTCGCACGGGCTCGGCGAACAGTATATCCACTCGGCACAGACTTTACCGAGTACCAGGCAACACTCCAAAGAAAAGCCGCCGTCACGGCGCCGGGGTGACAGAGACGGCGTCTTTGCCGGGTGTCTTAGGTGACAATCGGCAAAGGAGTTACCTTTGCTGAGTGTCTCCTAATACACTCGGTAAAGAAGTTACTCTTTGTCAAATGCTTGTCGTCCAGCACTCGGCACAGGATCCGTCAGCGGGTCCCTTTATCAGGTTCTTTGCCGAGTGCTCTGCGGGGCACTCGGCAAAGCCTGCCTCTTTGCCGAGTGCCAGGTCCATTGCACTCAGCAAAGAAACTATACTGGTGCCTAGGTCTTGGTTCTTTGTCGAGTGCTATGACACTGACACTCGGCAAACCACCTCTTTGCCGAGTGTAACACTCGGCAAAGTGACCAGTACATACCTTTTAAATTTGTTTTTCTATTCCATCCAAACAAACAAAAGATACATCACAGATATCACATATATACATCATAGATATCACATATATACATCACAGATATCATCACAAACATAAATATCTAACACAAACATTAATATACAAGTTCTCAACACAAACAGTATCAACACAAAGTTCAGAAGTATCAACACATAAGTCTCAAGCTCTGACATAAGTATTCAACATAAGTTTTGTAGTCTGAACACTAAAAACACAACTCTCATCAAGGTGGGCGGTGGGACTGGTGCTGCGATGGGATGGGCGCTTCATGAGGGTTGTTGGATGCCGCCCCAGATTGACTCTACACAGAAAAGAGATTGCATATGTTATACCAGATGCATTACCAACATCTAACTACAATTTTGATACTCACAAGAGTATGGAACAGAGCAGGGTCCATTGTAGGGAACAATGGAGGTGGCGGAGCGAAACCCTTTGCGGCGCCAAGACTCTGCATGTATTGAAACATCTCCGCCATCCTCTGGTGATCTGCCAGGCGGGCTTCCCGCTCCGCCTCCATCCTCGCCTCCATCTCTTGGCGTTCCCTCCTCTCTTCTTCTAGCTGGTTCTGTAATATTCCAAGCCAACATTATAGTACCTCAAAGAGAAGGTATATAACTCAAGAAATGACAAGTTATAGAAGCACTAACCTCGAGTTGTTGTATGCGATGTTGTGAGCTGTCGTGCCGAGGTCGTATGGCTGGACTCGAGCCCGTGCTCCTTACTTGCACCTGAGATAGAGTGGGAGTGGAGGACGAGTTGATTGCCCCATTGGCAATCTAGTATCGCCCTTGTCTCTTGCCTCCTCCAACCCTCATGAGCACATCGGGGTCGACCTGCTCGGTGCTCGTATTATATTCTGGGCCATGGACCTCTTGCGCCATGGCGGTGTAGTCATAAAGTCGGTTGTAGATGGCGGGGTTGCTGTAGGCCTCGGGCCCGTCATCCGGGTTGTAGGTGACGTCGGACGTCGCCTTGCACTTATGGGCCATAGCATAGGCCGAGAAGATAGAGCAAGGCCGGCCACCATGTGACGCCGACTGCAAGAAAACCAATGAGATAGTTAGAAATAATATCTAATCCAGTGCTATATACCTAAATAAAAAGAGGGTGTACCCATGCTTCTGCATATTGGCCTAGGCTCCAGCTGCCTTGGTGGTGGGAGGGACCTTGCATCATCATACGCCATTCTCGGCTAGCGTTGTGCGCCTCGTCCCACTCCGGCAAGCACCACCTATCCACCATTTGCTCCCAGCATAGAGGATGTGCGACGCACCAATATGGAATCATCTACAAAGTAAACACGTAAAGTGCATATCAGAAGATAAAATAAAATTCATGCATGGATTACTGGTACCAAACATGCACGACTTTACCTGCAGGTACTGGTCCCTGGTCAACGACATGGTTCAGGCTTGCTGCTTGGTCACCTTCTCCTCAAGGACAGAGCCGTGGTAGCTAACGATGGCCTGGATTCGGGCCTCATAGTGCATGTCCATGACGAGCTTCTTACAGCTCGTGGTGGCCACCACATCCGCCCTAGCCTCGTATCCAGCCTCGCATCTGAAGAATTCCTGCATACAAAAACGATGTATCCATACATTATTTTAAGAATGTGCAACGAATACGACATATTTTACATTATGCTAAGACTTACCCACAACTCTTGCATCACCCGCTCTGCCTTGTTATTGAATTCTCGTCCGTCCCGGTCTACTGCATCGAGGGCGACGGCGTAGTGGTCGAAGATGTAGGCTGGGCCCATCACGCTGGTGTACTCAACCAGTCCAGGGAAGTGTTCCCTGCACAGCAGGCCGAGGATGCCATTGGGGTTGCGACGATGACCCCCAGCATAATCCACAACCGTCCAAGACCTGTCCAAGTGATAAATAAAAAGTATTAGTTTATATTATGATTTTGAACACATAATATGAACAAGAATGAAGAACATAAACTTACATGCCTCTCCCCATCCGGCCGAATCAGCGGCCGCCTGGCCCGAAGTATGGGATGCTGAGGGACACTCGCGGGACCTCGCAGGTAGACGCTCCTCGAACCTGAGGCGCCAGAACTTGAGGCGGCTTGCTGAGCTTCATCGTCGTCCTGCTGCTGGTCGTCGTCATCCTGCTGTGTCGCTTGCTGCTGGACAAGGTCGTCCTGCTGCGCCGCCTGCTGTGCCTCGTCCTGCTCTGCCTTGTTCGCCATCCTGCTCCTCCTCCCCCTCGTCCTCCTCAGCCAACCGCCCACCATATTTGTCCAACAACCTGCAATTAAGAGTAAACAAATAAGCACATATAAAAATGTATTTAAAACAGGTGCGAAATAAAAAGTCATATATCATTACATCACTTAAAAATAATCTTCATATGTGTCGAGGTTAGCCGGATCATAACTCTCATCATCACTATCAACCATTTCATAGTCAACATCATTTGAAGGCGCAAGTTCATCATTAATGTCATTGCCTTCAAGGATTACTAAGTCATTATCATTTTGCACCTCATCCTCCTCCTCATCAACAACCATTTCAATATCTACGTCCATTCTGATAGCTTCGGTTAAGTCTATCTCAAATCGCCCTTCTAGCCCATCTTCTTGGAAGAACTCTCCATCATATGTGTCCAGGTCTAAGATATAATCTTCATTGTTAGGAACGGGTAATCTCCCGTGCGGCGATACCTTATACACAACATCCCAACCCTTAAGATGTTCTTTTGTTTGGCACGCATATGAGAGATAATACACTTGTGTAGCATGTTGGACCACGATATAGACATCGTCTCCTGGTAAGGTGGAATCTTGTCAAATTTCGACTATCCCAAGATTAGAATGTGTCCGTCTCATCACTTGAGGGTCAAACCAATGACATTTGAATATCACTGGAGTAAGAGGTTTGGAACCATAAAAATTGAGTTCATATATTTCTTTGATTCGTCCAAAATAATCGACATCGTCAAGGCCGGGCGTAAAGACTCCAGAACACGTTGTTTTCCGATTGGGCCGACATTGGTCGTAGTTTGTTGTGCGAAAACGATATCTATTGACGTCATACCCAGAATATTTCTTGACCCTATAAGCAAAGTCGTTGGCTACTTGTCTCAACTCGGCACTCATAGACGGATCTCTTTGGCCCTGCAAGTATTCGCAAGTTAAAAGACGCTAAATTGAGTTTATAGACGGATCTCTTTGACAAACTAAGCACGTACCTTACGTTTGAACCAGGAAATGAAATCGGGCAATCCATGTCTCGCACCCTTTCTAAGAAGAGCGTCATATTCCTGTGGAGTGGGGTCCCTTGATCGATGCCAGAATTCATGAAGAAATTGTTCCATGTATGGCGTCACCTCTTCAAGGTTGGTCAATACATATAGCATGATATGCCACCACTCTTCATGTGTCAGGGTCTTTGTGGTCGAGCCACTTGCGCTTCTGAGTTGGCCTCGAAATATGCTAAGGTTCGATTCATTGCCGCCATCATTGACGAGGGGGTGGATTATGCACGCTCGACAGTTTATCAAGTTGTTGTGAAGTTTGACACCTCTAGAATGTATGCCTCTGCAATGGAAGCCTCGATTTTGCATTTATTTCTACATTTCTTTCAAATAGTCTTTAGATATCTCTCGATTGGATAGCACCAACGTCCCTGCATGGCTCCCCCATTCGTGCCTCAAGGGAGATGAAGAATCAAATGCTGCATTGGATTGAAGAAGCCGAGTGGAAATATCTTCTCAAGCTTACATAGTAACACGGGTGCCAATCTTTCCAAGTATGCAACCACGGTCTGAGATAACTCTTTTGCACAAAGCTGACGGAAGAAATAGCTCAACTCTAAAAGCGCTAGCCAGACATGCTTAAGGACATAGCCTCGAGCCATCACAGGAAGAATCCGTTCAATCCATATGTGGAAGTCATGACTCTCATCCCTAAGACTCGCATAGTAGATAAGTTCACCCCCCTACTTAGGTTAGCTGCATACCCATCAGGGAACATCAACATCTTGATCCACTGAAGTACTTCCTTCCTCTGGGCCCTGCTTAGGACGAAATCAGCCTTAGGCCTTCTCCATGTCTTTCCACCACTTGGCGACTTCATCTCTTGGTTTGGTCTATCACATAACGCTGTCAGATCCACTCTTGCCTTTACGTTATCCTTTGACTTATCAGGAATGTCCATAATTGTTGCCCAAAGTGCCTCAACAACATTCTTTTCAGTATGCATCACGTCAATGTTGTGTGGAAGGAGCAGGTCGTCATAATAGGGGAGCCAAGTCAAGCCCGACTTATGTGTCCACATATGCTAATCACCATATCCCACAAAACCACCTTCTGTATTAGCCACGAGCCCATCTATCTGTTGACGAATTTCGGCACCAGTCATCATTGCAGGTGGGCGGTCTGTCACTATGACACCTTTCGTAAAGTTCTTGATGTCTAGGCGGAATGGATGGTCAGGAGGGAGAAATTGTCGATGTTTATCGAAGGACGAATATTTGCCACCCTTTTCAACCAAATGAACCTAAGAGCTTCCTTGCAAACTGGGCATGGGAACTTATCGTGAACACACCAGGTGTAGAATAGCCCATACGCCGGTAAGTCATGCATGGAGTACTGGTACCAAACATGCATTCTGAAGTTTGTCTTCGTAGCTCGGTCATACGTCCATACCCCTTCCTCCCAGGCACGTACCAATTCATCGATCAAAGGCTCCATGTACATGCCCATTTTATTCCTCGGGTGTCCGGGAATTATCAACGACACGAATATATTCTGCCTTTGAAAGCACACACCAGGGGGAGATTGATTGGGATAACAAACATGGGCCAACATGTGTACGGTGCAGCGCTCATTCCATAGGTATTGAACCCATCTGTGGCCAGCGCAACACGTACATTACGAGCCTCTTCGGCTTTCTCACGGTGAATGGCATCAAAGTGTTTCCATGCTTCACCATCGGATGCGTGCACCATCTTGTCAGGATTGTATTGTTTTCCATTTTTGTGCCATGTCATCTGTTTCGCAGATTCCTCGGTCATGTATAGACGTTGGATCCTCGGTATGAATGGAAGGTGCTGTAGGATTGTCAAGGGGATGTCGAGCTACCTCTTCTATCCATCACCAGAGTCTACCTCCATGAACCTAGACGATTTACACTTGGGACAGTACTTTGCCTCCGCGTATTCTTTCCTAAATAGCACGCAGCCCTTCAGACAAGCATGTATATGCTCATACGTCATCTTGAGTGCATGAAGGAGTTTTTGTGCCTCGTACATGCTCTTTGGCAGAACGTGATCATCCGAAAGCAGGCTCCCAATAACCGTCAACAAGCCATCGAATGCGTCTTGACTCATGCTGTACTGCGACTTGAACGCCATTACACGTCCAATGGCATCCAGTTGAGAAACCTTTTTCTAGCCGTGAAGGGGCTTCTGTGCCACGTCAAACAAGTCGTAGAACGCCTTTGCAGTCGGCTCTGGCTCGTCATCCATACATCCTCCAGCGTACTGTGCCTCATGATAGTCGTTCAACATATCCGCTACCCCCACATCGGCATCATAATCCTCGACGCGTTGTCTCAGCACCTCCTCTCTCGTACGATGCGCTTCACCATGAAAGATCCACCGAGTATAGCCCGACGTAAACCCATTCTTTCATCGATCTTTCTAATTCATTCAGTGGTGACATTGTTCCTTCCTCTACGGCCCATGTACATCCACTCATGGTCCTCCATAACATATATAACCAAAGCCTATCAATAAAAAATTTCGGCAGCACCTCCCCTACACGGGGAGGTTTCCAAAACCTGCAAATAAAAGTATCAGCACTATGGTCGACACGCAAATATACTGTCACACTCGGTTTAGGAAGGCAAACCGAATGCGAACCATATACGTGCCAAGATCAGAAACTCACATACACAGCGATTACATAATTGGACATCATCACACAATGCTCGAATTAAATAGCAGAAAGGTACTTTATTACAACTAGATGTCCAAGACATCCACAGAGTCTAATACATAACCATTGTTCAACATAAATATCAAAGTGCGGAGAAACGAAACGTAGATGCTAAGCCTACACAGGCAGCTGACTGGGGGTTTGCCACTAAGAAAGATCTAGAACTCGTCGTAATCCTGGAACTCCTCGAAGTCCTCCATGTTGCCAGCATCACCTCCTGAGCACTAAGTACAGTGGGGACAACCTGTGGTGGGGGAGGTTTATAAAGCAAGGGTGAGTACACATCAACGTACTCAGCAAATGTCTCGTTTGGCTAAAGTGGACTAGCTGTATGTGGGGTTGAGGTCAAACAGTTGCTTTTAGGTTAGTCAAGTATTTATTATTATTAGTAGAGCCAACTTTTAGTAATAAACCCAGTTATTACCCAAAAGTACTTTCTCAAACGAGGAAATACCATCGATCAGATTTTATGGCATCATTGTTAATCATCATCATAAAAGTATCCATATTTCTTCTAATCAAATAGGATCCCAAGGCTCCTCTTAACCGTGAGCTTGGCTGATATACCAGTTTTTATCACTCTGCTGAGGTTATACACTTCCCCCACAAGTCGTGATCCCTTTCCAGCCTGGGTTGTATAGACCCGATCTTCACTACCAAGGTGAATGGCCAGGGATACACTACGTAGCCTTTACAAAGACTCCCCTAGTGCATAGCTGCTCGTTAGGTTTCGCCAGTCGTACAAAGGCAGTACACCTCCTCAAGGTGGGTGACTAACAAAAACCAAATCGAATGAACCTCTGCACCCCAACCTTGGCAGAGTGAGCACTACGCCCTGGCCCCCATTGACGGCCCTTCGGCAAAGCCAACTACACCCCCAAGTTCATCTAATTAATCAGGTAAGGGCGTCCCATTCCACCCTCATGGTTGCACTGTTATCCCGGGTGGTCACTCCACGAACAGGTCCTTACGGAGAGGTGCTCAGGAAAAAGGCTTGAGCCCCCTAGAGTATCACAAGATCATCAACATAACCAAGATAACAATATCGTATCATAAATGTTCACATCATGTTCATTGATTAAGTTAAGGCAATAGCAAAATGCTAACCATGATAACCCAAAAGGTAAACAAGGATAAGGTAAATACAGACTAGTCAATCCTTAGGTTTAAGTAATGTAATGCAGGACATTGGATTTATAAAGTACGTAGGACATAACAGGTCAGAGGACACTTGCCTTCACCAGGTTGTCGCTCAGGGAGGTCTCCAACAACACACTCAGGAACCTCGGACTGCTCGTTGTCTAAATAGAGCGAGCATGCATTCAATACATTGGGAAAGTACAAATGAACAGCACACCAAACATGTTCAAGCATAGGAATACACCTTAAAAAGACACAATACTACATAAAGGATAATGAGTTCAAAGTATAGCTTAAACTATAACATAAACTAACTTCATTTGGAAATAGATTATTATTTCTCTAAGTGTTACTCAGAAATACATAACATAGTTCACTTTATTTTATGGTGACCTAACATTTAGACTAGAGACGATTTCATGTAATACACCTTATTAATCTCACAAGATTACACATGCTTAAATCTCTAGGGTTCTCCTTTTATTTATTTTATTAAATAAATAAATCTATACCTACATTAGTTCCTACTTAACCACAAAAATTAGAATGTACAGACAGTAAATGAGACTATTTTATTTACATAGAGAATAATCCTATGAACATTTTGCAATTTGAATCACTAAATTTGGAGTTCATATGCAAAAGATATGAAATAAACAAGTTTGGGAATTCAAAATATGAAATTAGGTCTAATTCTGTGAATATTTAAAAGTCCAGGGTTAAATCTGCAAGATTGCAAGGGTCTGCGCGCGAAAACCAGGGACGGCGGGTTTATTTCTAACAAACCGAGGGTTTCTTACGCAAAACAACCACGCGAAGGGGTATCGGGCTCTCTCAACCATCAGATCTAAAACCAACGGCTAAGATTAGATCTGCGGCCGAGGGCGCGCGTGCGGGCGGGCGAGTGTTGACAGGCGGGCCAGGGGCGTCAACGACCGAGGGGGAGGGCACACTGACCGAGCGGGCCCAACGCTAGGGGACATGGGCGCTGACAGGCGGGCCAGGGGCGCAGGACGCGCGTGCGCGAAGCGGTATCCGCGATGTGGGTCGTGCGATCAAAATCGGACGAAGGGGATCAGACCGGGGAGGGGTGAACGGCTACGGGCGGCGCTGCTCTTCTCCACGACGGTGAGGTAGGCACGAGCTAGGGTGGTTCCGGGGTCGCCGGAGTTGGGCAGCGAGGGAGAGAACGCCACGACGAACTCAATGGCGGGGTAGAGGCCATGAATCCGCGGGCAGAGAGGGGAGAATGGCAGGGAGAGGGCCTCGGGAGGACCAGAGGAACTCCGGCGAGGCGTTCCGGCCATGGGGAGGGGGTTTAAGGCGCGCTAAGGCCTGGGCTAGCTTCAACAGAGGCAGAGGCACCTTAGGGACTAACGATGGGGAGCTAGATCGGGTTAAATCGGCCGGCCACCGCGCGAGCACGGCAGACCTCCGCGGTCGAGCACCGGCGAAACCGAAATTGGCCGAGCACAGAGCGTAATAGGGAAAATTGGGCACAAGAAAAGGTGTCTCACCTCAGGGCGGAGCTCGGGGAGGCTTGGCGCGGTTTCCGGCGAGCTGGATGGTCGGGAACGCGAGCGCGGGTCTCCGGCGGCATCTGGCTGCGAGGGCAGAGCGCGAGAGAGGGCAGAGCTGCGCGAAATGAGGCAGGGGAGCGAGTGCAGGCACTGGCGGGGCTCTAAGAAGGGAGCTAGGCACGTGGGCGGGCGTCATGGCCGAGAAATCCAGCGATGTGCGCAAGTGCGCACTCGCCGGTCCACGGCGGGCGCGGGGAGGGCGGATATGACAGGGCTGAAAGGGAAATGTGCCCTTGAGCCATTTCTAAAGTATTTTGGTGATTAAGTGTCCAACACAATTGTCTTAAGTATTAATAAGTGCCAAATGGTGGATGAAGTGCAAATCAACACAAATGTATGATTCTAGACTTAGTACATTGGTTTTTGTGCACTAACATATTTGTCTAAGTGCTAGAATCAGAGAAAATTCGAAAGGAAAAAGACTTGGCTAGAGCAGCCAAGACTCTGCGCAGTCTGGGTGCACCGGACTGTCCGGTGGTGCACCAGACAGTGTTCGGAGTGCCAGGCTGGTGTCTGGTCAACTGACCGCTCTCGGGAATTCGTCGGTGGCGTACAACTAAAATTCACCGGACTGTCCGATGGTGCACCGGACTATCTGGTGAGCCAACGGTCAGCCACGCCAACGGTCGGCCGCGCAATCCGCACGTGACGCGTGGCCGAGCCAACGGTCGGCAGGGGGCACCGGACTGTCCGGTGCGCTAACGACTCCAAATCTTCAATGGTCGGCTACGCCAATTTAGGAAAGCAATCTGCACCGGACAGTGAATAGTGGATGTCCGGTGGTGCACCGGACTGTCCGGTGCGCCACCCGACAGAAGGCAAGAATTGCCTTCCCAGATTGCTTCCAACGGCTTCTAGCTGCCTTGGGGCTATAAAAGGGACCCCTAAGCGCATGGAGGAGTACACCAAGCATTCTTTGATCATCTCTAAGCACCAAGACTTCATTCTAGCGCATTTGATTCGTTGTGATAGCAATTTGAGCTCATCTTGAGTTGAGAACTCCGTGTGTGAACTTAGAGCTCAAATTGTGACTAGTGTGCGTGTTCGTCTCTTGCTTTGAGTCTTGTGTGTGTTGCTCTTCCCTCCCTTACATCCGTGCTTCTTTGTGATCATCAATTGTAAGGGCGAGAGGCTCCAAGTTGTGGAGATTCCTCGCAAACGGGATATAATGAAAGAAAGAAAAACATCGTGGTATTCAAGTTGATCATTGGATCACTTGAAAGAGGTTGAGTGCAACCCTCGTTCATTGGGACGCCACAACGTGGAGGTAGACAAGTGTTGTACTTGTCGAAGCATGGGATAACTCGCGTGTCTCTTGTGATTGCTTTTTGTGTGATTGTTGTGATTTGCAAGAGCTCGCTTTATAGTCACTTGGTATTATCTCTCTAACACTTAACCAAGTTTTGTGGCTATAAGTTTTAAGTTTTTACAGGATCACCTATTCACCCCCCTCTAGGTGCTCTCAATTGGTATCAGAGCCGTTCTTTTCACGAAAGGGACTAATCACCCGAAGAGATGGATCCTAAGAGAAAGGGGATGGTGGTCAACGATAAGGAGAAGGAATCCGTCTTCAACAAGCCAAGAGATGATAAGCCCACTGACTCTGGCTCAAGTCACAAGAAGAAGGACGGGAAGAAGAAGAGGCGCATCAAGAAGATAGTCTACTACGACAGCGACGAGTCTTCCTCTTCCCAAAAAGACGACGATGACGAGAAAAAGCAAACTGTTAACTCAAACTTTTCTTTTGATTATTCTCGTATTCCGTCTAACTCCAATGCTCATTTACTTTCAATTCCACTTGGGAAACCTCCACACTTTGATGGAGATGACTACGGATTTTGGAGTCACAAAATGCGTAGCCATTTGTTCTCTCTTCATCCAAGTATATAGGAGATAGTAGAAAATGGAATGAAATTTGATAGTACGGATAATCCCATGTTTATCAATGAACAAATTCACAAAAATGCACAAGCTACCACTGTTCTATTAGCATCCTTGTGCAGGGAAGAATACCATAAGGTGAGTGGCTTGGATAACGCCAAGCAGATTTGGGACACCCTCAAGATCTCGCATGAGGGGAACGACGCCACCATGATCACCAAGATGGAGTTGGTGGAGGGCAAACTAGGAAGGTTCGCAATGATCAGGGGGGAGGAGCCAACCCAAACGTACAACAGGCTCAAGACCCTTGTCAACAAAATCAGGAGCTATGGAAGCACGAGATGGACGGACCACGACGTCGTCCGGCTTATGCTAAGGTCCTTCACTGTCCTTGATCCTCATCTTGTAAACTCTATTCGTTAAAATCCTAGGTACACCAAGATGACGCCCAAGGAAATACTCGGAAAGTTTGTAAGCGGGCGAATGATGATCAAGGAGGCAAGATATGTTGATGAGGCGTTGAATGGCCCAATGTCGATCCACGAGCCTCAAACCGTTGCTCTCAAAGCAACAAGTAGCAAGGAGGCACTACCTAGCAAGGTGGCGCAAGTTGAGGCGGCCGAGCTTAACGAGGAAGAAATGGCCCTCATCATCAAGCGCTTCAAGATGGCGCTAAAGGGTCGCAAGAAGCATCCCAACAAGAGCAAGACGAAGGGAAAGCGCTCCTGCTTCAAGTGTGGTAAGACAGGTCATTTTATTGCTCAATGTCCCGATAATGAAAATGACCAGGGAGATGAAAGACATGGGAAGAGAGAGAACAAGAAGGTTTACAAGAAGGCTAAGGGCGAGGCACACCTTGGCAAAGAGTGGGACTCACATTGTTCTTCGTCCGACGATGAAGGACTCGCCGCCACGGCCTTCAACAAATCGTCGCTCTTCCCCAACGAGCGCCACACTTGCCTAATGGCAAAGGAGAAGAAGGTAAACGCTCGAGAAACTCCCAAGTACTCTACTTCTAGTGATGAGGACTCTAGTGATGATGAAGTAGACTACACTAGCTTGTTCAAAGGATTAGATAGAGCTAAGGTAGAAAAGATTAATGAGCTGATTGATGCATTGAATGAAAAAGATAGACTGCTAGAGAGACAAGAGGACATCTTGTATGAGGAACATGACAAATTTGTTAGTGTTCAAAAGTCTCTTGCCTTAGAGATTAAAAGGAATGAATTACTATCTTCTGAATTATCTATTTGCAATGAATCTATTTCTAGCTTGAAGATTTTGAATGATGATTTAAATGCTAAGCTAGAGGTAGTTAATAAATCTAGTCCTTGTGTAGATCATGTTGTAATTTGCAATAGATGCAAGGATTTTAATGTTGATGCTTGTGATGAACATTTAATTTCTATTTCTAAATTAAATGATGAAGTAGCAAGTCTTAATGCTCAACTTAAGACTTGCAAAAGTGATTTTGATAAACTAAAATTTGCTAGGGATGCCTACATTGTTGGTAGACACCCCTCGATTAAGGATGGGCTTGGCTTTAAGAGGGAAGTCAAGAACTTAACAAGCCAAAGGGCTCCATTTTCAACAAGGAAAAAGGGAAGGCTCCTGTGACTAGTAGTAGTCAAAAGAATCATGCATTTATTTATGATAGAAAATTTTCTAGGAATGCTCATCATAATAGGAGTTTTAATGCTTGTGATTCACATGCCATGATTGGTTCAAGTTCTTCCTTTGTGCATAGTAGAAATATGCCTAGGAACAATGTTGTTCATCATGTACCTAAGAAAATGCAAAATAAATCTGCTACTATTTTTCATGCCTGCAACACTGATTTTGTACTTTAATGTAAAAATAAGAAAGTGGTTGCTAGGAAATTGGGGGCAAAATGCAAGGGAGATAAAACTTGCATTTGGGTCCCTAAGGCTATTGTTACTAACCTTGTAGGACCCAACAAGAGTTGGGTACCTAAAACCCAAGCCTAATTTGCCTTGCGGGTTTATGCATTCGGGGGCTCAAGCTGGATTATCGACAGCGGATGCATAAACCACATGACGGGGGAGAAGAAGATGTTCACCTCCTACGTCAAGAACAAAGATTCCCAAGACTCAATCATATTCGGTGACGGGAATCAAGGCAAGGTTAAAGGACTAGGAAATATAGCTATTTCATTCGAGCATTCCATATCTAATGTGTTTTTAGTTGAATCGCTCGGGTATAACTTGTTGTCCGTTAGTGAATTATGTAATATGGGTTACAATTGCTTATTTACCAATGTAGATGTGTCTGTCTTTAGAAGGAGTGAGGTTCATTAGCTTTTAAGGGTGTACTAGATGACAAACTCTATTTAGTTGATTTTTTGAAGGAGGAGGCCGGTCTAGATGCATGCTTAATTGCTAAGACTAGCATGGGCTGGCTGTGGCATCGCCGTCTAGCACATGTTGGGATGAAGAACCTTCACAAACTTCTGAAGGGAGAACATGTGTTAGGTCTAACAAATGTGTTTTCCGAAAAAGATAGACCTTGTGCAGCTTGTCAAGCAGGTAAACAGGTGGGAAGCGCTCATCACAACAAGAATGTGATGACTACATCAAGACCTCTGGAGCTACTGCATATGGACCTCTTCGGACCCGTCGCCTACCTTAGCATCGGGGGAAGTAAGTATGGTCTTCTTGTTGTTGATGATTTTTCCCGCTTCACTTGGGTATTCTTTTTGCAGGATAAATCAGAAACCCAAGGGACCCTCAAGCGCTTTCTAGGGCGAGCTCAAAATGAATTTGAGCTCAAGGTGAAAAAGATTAGAAGCGACAACGGGTCCGAGTTCAAGAACCTTCAAGTGGAGGAGTTTCTTGAGGAGGAAGGAATCAAGCACGAGTTCTCCGCTCCCTACACACCACAGCAAAACGATGTGGTAGAGAGGAAGAATAGGACGCTTATAGACATGGCGAGGATGATGCTTGGAGAATTCAAGACACCCGAGCGGTTTTGGTCGGAAGCTGTGAACACAGCTTGCCATGCCATAAACCGGGTCTACCTTCATCGCCTCCTCAAGAAGACGTCGTATGAACTTCTAACCGGTAACAAACCCAACGTGTCTTATTTTCGTGTATTTGGGAGTAAATGTTATATTCTAGTGAAGAAAGGTAGGAATTCAAAATTTGCTCCCAAAGCTATAGAAGGGTTTTTACTAGGTTATGACTCAAATATAAAGGTGTATAGGGTCTTCAACAAATCATCGGGTTTGGTTGAAGTCTCTAGCAACGTTGTATTTGATGAAACTAATGGCTCTCCAAGAGAGCAAGTTGATCTTGATGATATAGATGAAGACGATGTTCCAACAGACGCAATTCATACCATGGCTGTAACACCCCTGGTGTTACTGTAACTAAAACTTGAGCATGGCATCATAAGCATTGGCATTGCATATGTTTGATACACCTAGAGTGCATTCACTAGGCAAAAATTTCAAACAAGTTGTATTGTTTTAGTGTTTTGCAAATAGGACCCTGGATAGGGAACTTAACCCTAAAGAGGGATTAAAGGGGATAAAACCTAGCCCAAGTTGAGAAAACCTAAAGACTTTAGGGAAATAGTTATAAAATATCCCCAAAAATAAAGTTGAATCACATTTATACCCCTGGGATACCAAAAATCTCAATTAGAACCCTGGAAAACCCTAAGTCCAAACCCTAGGGGCCTATGTGCAAAAATTTTGCACATTTGGACTAAAGTGTAAAAACTACAATGTCAAGACATATAAAGTCACATGGTTCACATTTAAGAAGATTTGAAAGTGAAACCCTAAGTTTTGGGGATAATTGCAAAAAGTACCACTTAACCTCTTTGTAGCCTAAGTCTGAAATCAGTGTGATTGGCTCAATTTTGGAGCCTTGCAACTTTCAAATTATAGGGTTTTTGCCCTAGGGAACCACATCAAAGTTGAAGACCAAACATAGGAGAACAACTTTGCTTAAGAAGGAAAGCATAGTTGTTAAGAGAAATTTAGAGATAATTAAGCCCAAAGTTGGACTGTCAGGCTGGTGGAATTCTGAAATCCAGAACTTCAGTGAAACAAAGCTAACTTTGGACTTGGATTTAAACATGATCCAGTGCAAGTTTGAGTATGATTCCCATAACAAATTTGTAGATGGTATATTACTCTACAAATTTGCTGCAGAGTGTGGATCACGTTGCCATAGAAATCTGAGAGGAAATGAGACCCAAAATCTGCCTGTCAGACCGACTGGAGAGCATTCACCATGGTACAGTGTCTCAGGTGGATTAGAACGTCAGTGCGGCAAACTCACCGCCGGCAACCTCTTTGCGCCAAAATTCGTGCTGCCGCCGTCCGGGTTCGTGCGCGATAGAAAATGGATAGAGTCGAAGTTAAACGGCGCATACGTGGCACCGTTCCCGAAGTCCAGCCGGAGACTTCACCGGCGGCCACCGTGACCATTGAATTTTTCCCGCGGTGTCGCCCATGCCTCCATCTCCCTCACTGTATCCCTTTCCGACGTGGTAGGCATGCGCTTGCACTACTATCCGTGGCCGGGGGCCATCTGTTGGGCCGCCGTGCCTATAAATTGAGCAGGGAGCCACGTCGAGGTGTTTTCATCTCCACCAGTGAAGCTCAGTAGAAGTCCAAATTCGCGAAATTCCTTCCACCGTTCCCAAAATTGATAGTGCATGGTGAAACTATACTCCTTTACGGACGTGTAGCCTTAATCTTGCCTCCCAATTCCACCCGAGACTGTTGCGACTTCGTTTTCCCCTTTTCTGTTACCCGCGAGCCAAGATCTTCTGCGCCCCGTGGTCAGCTCATCCCAGGTCTGCTCCTGCTCGTTTAATTCATGTTCCAGTATCTATATACACTAGTGATGCTCATCGACCCGACCCTTTTTGCTTAGTCACAATCAATCAACCGGAACACATGAATTCACGTCGGTATTTTTCTGCCACCGTGGTCAGGCTAAACCCGGGGCCGTAGCTACATAATTGAAACCCGTTCTAGGGTTGTCTCACGCCCGTAACACTCACCCAGTAGCTTAATCGGGCAGCCACTACTGATCTTGGCCGGTCCGAGCAGCAGGATCATCGTTCTTGAGCGCGCCGCCGTCGGGGAGCTCCTTGGAGAAGAAATGGAGATGTGAGGGTGTTTCTGCAAACGGTCAGCGACGTAGGATAATAGTGTTTGACGCCCGTTCTGATTAGCCGAAACCCCGAGGCCCTTTCTGCAAAGCCGCCAGGGCGCGGGCGCGCGCGCGCTTTCCTCTTTGAATTGGGCCGCTGGGCTGAAATCAGCCCAGTACTATTCACTGGTTTTCCTTTTTCTTTTATTTCCAGAGCCAAAACAATTATAAAAAAATGTAGAAAAATGGTAAAATTATGAAACCAATTTTCCTAGGTTTCTTATTTTGCCTAGAATTTAATAAAAATAGTTTTGTGATTTTTAGGTTAAATAAGGAATTTTAAGGCATTTAAAGTAGTTAAAAGTATTAGTTATGGATTTTTAGAAAATAATTGGTAAGTCCAAAAATGCCCAAACTTTTTATGGGAACTTAAAACAATATTTAGAAGCCTGGGGTAGAGTTTAAATTAATTTGGACCATGTTTGATAACTAGAACCCAAACCCCCCTGCCCTTTGAACTCCTTTACTGACTCCGGAAACCCTAAGTTCTCGGAGTTCCGTGAAGGAAAGTTGTATTCAAGACTTAGATAATAAATCTTTATTGTCTTCGCACTCTCATGAGCATTACATGGCATTCATTCTTATATATGTATATATATGGTTATGTTAGAACGCGAAGAAGTGGAAGTCACCGAAGAAAGGACACCACCACCCTCGGATTCTCAAGCAGGCAACTACTTCTACTTTGATATTTGTGGATCCGAGCCAGACTCACCTGTTAACGAAGGCAAGCCCCGGTGCATGCAACCCCTTTCCTTGTGTTTTTAAATACTTTTCGCACACTTTAAGTCAAGTGAAATGTGCATTAGGTTCATAGGAATTGCTTGGAACCCTTTGATGCATTGCTTTCCTTGATATCCATACCTTTATAGATACTTCTGTGAAGTATCAAAATATGATTTACAAAAAATGCTTAGCCTTGCTTAGATCTTGTGGATAGAGGTTGTCCTTAGCCTAGCTCGAGAAAGGATGGCTTCTACCCGCAAGAATATTTTCTTTTGGAGCAATGGTGGGATCTTACTGCAAAGTTCCCTGTGATGCTCTTTTCATCCTAAGGAATAGAAACAATCCTAAGGATGGAAGTACTTAAATCGAGACTTGGGTTAGGAACAGGTGATGTTCTACCCAGGTTGATTAAGGATTGAATGCGTATGTAGGCGTGTTGATCAAGGACCCTTTAACTGGTCACATGCCTCGTCATGGGTAAGCCTTGCCTCAGGCAGACTAAGGCCAGAATAAGATAACACGAAATGGGCGTGGAGCAGTGGCGAGAGTAGCGTGTACCCTCCGTGGCAAGAGGCTGGACGGTGGTGTATCTGTGCTCTCGGTTTGCGTGAACCTGATCTGGTCTTAAGAACCCCGGTGGTAGGTTGACATATGCAAGGGTTAAGTGCTACATATGTCGTGTGATTGGAGATCATCAGCTGAGTATAATCGATTCGGATCGCCGTACCTTCGCAGTTATGAAGACTTGGTCACTTCCCTGCAACCTAAGTCAGGATGTGAACATTATGGATAAAAATGATGTTGTATTGATGAGATGATGAAATTAGACTAGAGGCAAACAGAGTCTAATAATACTTAATTTGGCGTTAAAATGTTGAAAGTAAGGACTCACTTTAGTAAGTTATTTCTGCAAAAGTATCTAAGTTGATTTTTGCTAAAGCCTCTCCTTGATTCCTATTTATCCAGCATACCCTTGAGAGTCTTTTCCTTAGTCAGGTAAGACTTGCTGAGTAATTCCATACTCAGGGTGTATCCCTCCGTTGTTTTTAGGTGAGGAAGCGACAACCTTTGTTGCTTTTGCTCCAAGGTGGTTCCTAATGAAGAGAAGCAAGAGTGAAGTGCGGGAGGAAAGGATCCTCCATTAGGACTTTTTGTGTGATAACTATCGGAGGAGTTTTTGCCTCCCTTGGTATGTGTAATAATATTATTCTGCACTCGTTATATAGTTCTGGTCTGTAATAAACAACTTGATCTTACTTTTTAATAAATGTAAGTTTATGTAATCGCTTCCGCATATCTATATCTCCGATGTTCTGTAATGTCTGCAAGACGGGTGAAACGTTCCTGGTAAGGTAAGAAGAAGATACCGAACTTGTCGAGTAATCCAGGAACATCTACAGGGTTGTCTGATGTCTGTTGGATAAAGACAACTGTAGGTGGGCCTATTTACTTGGGAGGTTCCGTCACAGCTGGTATCGGAGCGTAGCCCTTCTTGACAGATATTATGTAGCATCTTCAAAAGAATTTTCTAAGACTTATCTAGAAAATTTCTTCTCTTCTCACCTAAGCATCTCTGAAGGGTTTATTTCAAAGACCAGATAGAAAGAGTGCAATAGAAGGTTGAATCAACTAAGGTTGATTCTGTACTTATTCATGCATCATGCTAAAAATTGTAATAATAAATTTCCCCCTTAGAAAATGCCGCCACGTACAAGGAAAACGGCACGAAAGCATACTGGACCTATCGGTGTGCCTCGACACCAACTTGCCCCACGGGAGCAAGAGCAAGATAGCAGTAGTGGGAGCAACGATCCTATTAGTGATCTCGAAGCTCGCGTGAATCAACTTCAAGCAGAACTGCATCGCAGGTCCAATTTATGGGTTGCGGACGATGACCGAATAAATGATTTGAGAAGTTACATCCGCACCCTGCAAGATCAACTAGCTGACCGAGATCTGGCGCTTGATTGGGCGGTACAATCTCGCTCAGTAGCTTTAGCTAAGGAAGCGAAGGCTCGAGCACGAGTCAACGAACTTAGCGTTGCTATTGACAACTTGCAGGTTTATTGCAATACTTTACATGAGGAAGTTCATGTACTGTATTCGCAATTACACCCAAATGTCCCTGCGGATCCCGTCAGGTCAGAAGCCGGACCCTCGCATACTGCGGGAGAAGCGCTTGGTGGGGAGTTAGACCTTTTTAGGCCCCCTCCTTCTTTGAGGCTGGTCGACGTATGGTCTCCCACCCCTGACGATGAAGCTACCAAGAACAATCAGAAGCAGGAGTAGTAGTGTAGTTGTAGAAGTATAAGTAGTAAGTTGTATAATAGGTTGAACTCTTGTATAATGGGTAATGTATCCTGTTATGTAACATCGAGTCTGTATCATTACTTTTTATAGTAATGTAAAATGGAAGGTTTCTCTAGCATATTATGTTTACTTCAAATGTTCTTTGCCCCAGATGCCTACCAGGACTCGAGGATAGGATGCAGCGGGAACTTCTGGGGGAAGGGATGTTACCCCAAATCCACCTCCGGTTCCTCCCACATTGGCCGAGGCGATTGCCGCCTTGGTGAACGTGACTGCGGACAATACCCGCTTTCTTAGAGAAATGGCGGGCCAATAGCTCCAGCAGCACGGTGGAAGGGGTTATCAGCAAGGCCCCCGTGAAACCACCTATCTGGATTTCTCTGAAACCTGTCCACCACTATTCGTCAAGGCTGAGGACCCGTTGGAAGCTGATGAGTGGATACGGGTTATTGAACAAAAGTTTGGTCTTCTCCGCTGTTCAGAGACGCAGAAGCCGTTATTCGCAGCACAACAATTACGTGGCCCTGCCAGTACCTGGTGGGGGAATTTTGTGGCTATTCAACCTGCCAACCATCAAGTCACCTGGGAAGAATTTAAAGCAGCCTTTCGTGAGCACTACATACCCGAAGGTGTTCTACATATGAAGCAGGAAGAGTTCATGAAGCTGAAACAAGGAGGAGATACCGTCAATCAGTATCTCAACAAGTTTAATCACCTGTCGCAGTATGCCATCGACCAGGTGAATACTGATTTAAAGAAGAAGAACTGCTTTATGAGGGGTCTAAATGACCGATTGCAGAGAAAAATGGCCACATGCATAGATCTCACGTATGGAAAGGCTGTCAGCACAGCCTTATCTATTGAAGCAAAATACGCAGGTTCCGGGAAGAACAAGGGATTCGGTGGTGAGAAGCCTAATCAGGGCCAGACGAAGAGGCAACAGTTTGTGATCCGGCCTTCTAGCCAAAATCGCACTTTTTCTCGTCCACCCTCATTCCCTTTCAAGCAGCCAATCATTATCCGTCCCAACAATACCCCCACTACCCCAAATCAGCCGGGTGCCCTGGGCACTCGATTCCCTGCTTTGCCCAGCTCCTCAACTGGGTGTTTTAATTGTGGCAAGTCGGGACATTTCATCAAAGACTGCCCATATCCCAAGCAGAATCAATCAAATGCTCCGCAAGGATCTGGGAAATCAGCTCAACCCAAGGGAAATACTGTGGGGAAGAATACAAAGAAGACGGGGCGTGTATACTATACTCAAGTGGCCACTACACCGGAAGGTGAACCGGTGATGATGGGTACGTTTCTCGTGGCCAGTCACCCTGCAATTATTCTTTTTGATTCTGGTGCTTCGCATACGTTCATTAGCAAGAAATTTGTGGAGCAACATCACATTGCATGCCATGAATCAAAAGAAGGATTTAAAATTCATTCACCTGGCGGATACATTTTTACTAGAGAAGTGGCCTATGAAGTGCCAGTAACAATGGCCGGACGGAACTTTCCTGCTAACATGATTGTTCTGAAAGGCCAGGATATAGATGTAATTTTGGGTATGAATTGGTTAACCCAACACAAGGCAATTCTCAACACTGAACTCAGAACCGTCAGGTTGAGCTATAATCAAGAAGAGATTCTTTTGTCTCTCCCCGTAACCAATCCAGCCAAAGCTTCTGGTAGAATATATGAAGCCATTGTACCGGAGATCAAGGATATTCCGGTAGTATGTGAGTTTCCAGATGTATTTCCGGAAGATTTGCCTGGACTGCCCCCTGAAAGAGATGTAGAATTTGTAATTGAGCTAAAGCCCGGTACGGCTCCCATCTCCCGAAGATCGTACCGTATGCCCCCTAATGAGTTGGCGGAATTGAAGATTCAATTACAAGATCTACTAAATAAGGGATTCATCTGACCAAGCTCGTCTCCATGGGGTTGCCCCGCCATTTTTGTTAAGAAGAAGGATCAAACCTTGCGAATGTGCGTGGATTATCGACCCCTGAATGAGGTCACCATCAAGAACAAGTACCCTCTTCCAAGGATCGACATCTTATTTGATCAACTGACTGGGGCGAGGGTATTTTCCAAAATTGATCTCAGGTCGGGCTATCACCAAATCCGTATTCGGCCTGAGGATATACCGAAGACCGCGTTTACTACGCGGTATGGTTTATTTGAATATTTGGTAATGTCTTTCGGGCTAACAAATGCTCCTGCCCACTTCACCTATTTGATGAACTCGGTGTTTATGCCCGAGTTGGACAAGTTCGTGGTGGTCTTCATCGACGATATTTTGATATATTCTAAAAATGAAGAGGAGCATGCTCAACATCTATGGATTGTATTGACGCGCCTGAGGGAACATCAGCTGTATGCCAAGTTCAGCAAGTGCGCGTTCTGGCTGGAGGAAATTCAATTTTTGGGGCACGTGTTATCGGCCAGAGGAATTGCAGTAGATCCTAGCAAAGTCAAGAATATTCTGGAGTGGAAACCCCCAACCACTGTTCATCAAGTTCGGAGTTTTCTTGGACTAGCTGGATATTATCGCAGATTCTTACCAGATTTTTCTAAGCTTGTGAAGCCAATCACAAGTTTATTGAAGAATGACATTAAATTCAATTGGTCTTCTAAGTGTAATGAAGCCTTTGAGCAATTGAAGACATTATTAACCACTGCTCCGGTATTGGCTCAACCGGACATCACCAAACCCTTTGATGTATATTGTGATGCGTCAGGCAGTGGACTCGGCTGTGTATTAATGCAAGAGGGCTGAGTAATTGCATATGCTTCAAGGCAGTTGCGCCGACATGAGGAGCATTACCCCACTCATGATCTGGAGCTAGCTGCTGTGGTTCATGCCCTAAAAATTTGGCGTCACTATCTGCTGGGAAATATCTGTCATATATATACAGATCATAAAAGTTTGAAGTATATCTTCACCCAGTCAGAATTGAATATGAGACAAAGACGATGGCTTGAGCTTATTAAGGACTATGAGCTAGAAATTCATTATCACCCAGGCAAGGCCAATGTTGTGGCAGATGCCCTGAGCCGTAAGGCTTCCTGCCACTGTCTTATGGGGAAGACCTCTGACAATACTTTATGTCAAGAGATGGAAAAGCTAAACCTGGGGATGGTCCAACAAGGGACTCTGAATCAGCTAAAGCTTGAGTCTGTCATCTTGCAAAGAATAGTTGATGCTCAAAAGGATAATGTGGGCATGAAGCACATACGGGAGAAAATAAGGGCTAGAACAGCCAAATGTTTCAAGGAAGACGATCAAGGTGTGATATGGTTTAAAAACCGCATAGTAGTGCCAAAGAATGAAGAACTCCGCCAGCAAATTCTTGATGAAGCACATCTTAGTCGCTATTCTATTCATCCCGGAAGCACTAAGATGTACCAAGACTTGAAGCAACATTACTGGTGGACAAAGATGAAGATCGAAATTGCACGCTATGTGGCTAAGTGTGACACTTGCAGACGTGTCAAGGCCATACACATGAAAACTGCTGGTCCATTACAATCTTTGCCGATCCCAACATGGAAATGGGAAGACATAAGTATGGACTTTATTGTGGGACTGCCCAGGACGGCCAAAGGCTATGATTCTATTTGGGTTATCGTTGATCGACTCACAAAGATTGCCCACTTCTTACCCGTCAGGGCCAAATATACAGTGGCCACTTATGCAGCATTATACATTGCCCGTATTCTCAGTTTGCATGGTATTCCAAAAACTATAGTGTCGGATCATGGACCTCAGTTCGTATCCAAATTTTGGGAAGAACTTCATAAATCCTTGGGTACCAAATTGCTCCACAGTTCGGCTTATCATCCTCAAACAAGTGGACAGACTGAGAGGGTCAATCAAATACTTGAGGATATGCTGCGGGCATGTGTTCTAGACTTCTCACAGAAATGGGATGAATGTTTGCCCTTAGCGGAGTTTTCATATAATAATAGCTATCAAGAAAGTATCAAGATGGCACCCTTCGAAGCGCTATATGGACGACGATGTCGTACTCCGCTAAATTGGTCTGAACCTGGAGAAAGGTACTTCTTTAGGCCTGATATGGTGAAGGCGGCCGAAGAAAAGGTTCAGAAAATTATTCATAATATGAAGAAAGCTCAGACTCCACAAAAGAGTTATGCAGACCGATGACGACAACCCTTATGCTTTCTGGTGGGCGATTATGTCTACTTGAAAGTTTCACCAATGAAGGGTGTATCGCGTTTCGGGACAAAAGGGAAGCTAGCACCCCGGTACATTGGTCCATTTCCTATACTTGAGCAATGTGGACCAGTGGCATATCGACTTCAACTTCCCGAAACATTGTCTGCTGTGCATAATGTGTTCCATGTGTCGCAATTGGAGAAATGTCTTCGGGTACCAGATCGAACCGTTGAAGTGACAGATGTTGTCCTTGAACCAGACTTGACATACTCTGAGCACCCTATTCGAGTCTTGGATCAGAAGGACAGGATTACCTGGAGGAAAACTTTCAAGTTCTATAAGATACAGTGGAACCAACATTCTGAGGAAGAGGCTACATGGGAAACTCAAGACTTTTTAGATAAGAATTTCCCCAGCTTTTTAGCCTCATGTAATTTGTAAAGTTATTGTAATAAAGGAATGAACCCCGCACCACCCCTGCCTTGTACCAGAAATAAGGAAATAAAAATGTGACACATTTCCTTTTCCATTACTTACCCTAGGACTTTAAATCTCGGGACGAGATTCTTTTATGGGGGGAAGGATGTAACACCCCTGGTGTTACTGTAACTAAAACTTGAGCATGGCATCATAAGCATTGGCATTGCATATGTTTGATACACCTAGAGTGCATTCACTAGGCAAAAATTTCAAACAAGTTGTATTGTTTTAGTGTTTTGCAAATAGGACCCTGGATAGGGAACTTAACCCTAAAGAGGGATTAAAGGGGATAAAACCTAGCCCAAGTTGAGAAAACCTAAAGACTTTAGGGAAATAGTTATAAAATATCCCCAAAAATAAAGTTGAATCACATTTATACCCCTAGGATACCAAAAATCTCAATTAGAACCCTGGAAAACCCTAAGTCCAAACCCTAGGGGCCTATGTGCAAAAATTTTGCACATTTGGACTAAAGTGTAAAAACTACAATGTCAAGACATATAAAGTCACATGGTTCACATTTAGGAAGATTTGCAAGTGAAACCCTAAGTTTTGGGGATAATTGCAAGAAGTACCACTTAACCTCTTTATAGCCTAAGTCTGAAATCAGTGTGATTGGCTCAATTTTGGAGCCTTGCAACTTTCAAATTATAGGGTTTTTGCCCTAGGGAACCACATCAAAGTTGAAGACCAAACATAGGAGAACAACTTTGCTTAAGAAGGAAAGCATAGTTGTTAAGAGAAATTTAGAGATAATTAAGCCCAAAGTTGGACTGTCAGGCTGGTGGAATTCTGAAATTCAGAACTTCAGCGAAACAGAGCTAACTTTGGACTTGGATTTAAACATGATCCAGTGCAAGTTTGGGTATGATTCCCATAACATATTTGTAGATGGTATATTACTCTACAAATTTGCTGCAGAGTGTGGATCACGTTGCCATAGAAATCTGAGAGGAAATGAGACCCAAAATCTGCCTGTCAGACCGACTGGAGAGCATTCACCATGGTACAGTGTCTCAGGTGGATTAGAACGCCAGTGCGGCAAACTCACCGCCGGCGACCTCTTTGCGCCAAAATTCGTGCCGCCACCGTCCGGGTTCGTGCACGATAGAAAATGGATAGAGTCGAAGTTAAACGGCGCATACGTGGCACCGTTCCCGGAGTCCAGCCGGAGACTTCACCGGCGGCCACCGTGACCATTGAATTTTTGCCGCGGTGTCGCCCATGCCTCCATCTCCCTCACTGTATCCCTTTCCGACGTGGTAGGCATGCGCTTGCGCTACTATCCATGGCCGGGGGCCATCTGTTGGGCCGCCGTGCCTATAAATTGAGCAGGGAGCCACGACGAGGTGTTTTCATCTCCACCAGTGAAGCTCAGTAGAAGTCCAAATTCGCGAAATTCCTTCCACCGTTCCCAAAATTGATAGTGCATGGTGAAACTATACTCCTTTACGGACGTGTAGCCTTAATCTTGCCTCCCAATTCCACCCGAGACTGTTGCGACTTCATTTTCCCCTTTTCTGTTACCCGCGAGCCAAGATCTTCTGCGCCCCGTGGTCAGCTCGTCCCAGGTCTGCTCCTGCTCATTTAATTCATGTTCCAGTATCTATATACGCTAGTGATGCTCATCGGCCCGACCCTTTTTGCTTAGTCACAATCAATCAACCGGAACACATGAATTCATGTCGGTATTTTTCCGCCACAGTGGTCAGGCTAAACCCGGGGCCGTAGCTACATAATTGAAACCCGTTCTAGGGTTGTCTCACGCCCGTAACACTCACCCAGTAGCTTAATCGGGCAGCCACTACTGATCTTGGCCGGTCTGAGCAGCAGGATCATCGTTCTTGAGCGCGCCGCCGTCGGGGAGCTCCTTGGAGAAGAAATGTAGATGTGAGGGTGTTTCTGCAAACGGTCACCGACGTAGGATAATAGTGTTTGACGCCCGTTCTGATTAGCCGAAACCCCGAGGCCCTTTCTGCAAAGCCGCCAGGGCGCGGGCGCGCGCGCGTGCTTTCCTCTTTGAATTGGGCCGCTGGGCTGAAATCAGCCCAGTACTATTCACTGGTTTTCCTTTTTCTTTTATTTCTAGAGCCAAAACAATTATAAAAAATGTAGAAAAATGGTAAAATTATGAAACCAATTTTCCTAGGTTTCTTATTTTCCCTAGAATTTAATAAAAAATAGTTTTGTGATTTTTAGGTTAAATAAGGAATTTTAAGGCATTTAAAGTAGTTAAAAGTATTAGTTATGGATTTTTAGAAAATAATTGGTAAGTCCAAAAATGCCCAAACTTTTTATGGGAACTTAAAACAATATTTAGAAGCCTAGGGTAGAGTTTAAATTAATTTGGACCATGTTTGATAACTAGAACCCAAACCCCCTGCCCTTTGAACTCCTTTACTGACTCCGGAAACCCTAAGTTCTCGGAGTTCCGTGAAGGAAAGTTGTATTCAAGACTTAGATAATAAACCTTTATTGTCTTCGCACTCTCATGAGCATTACATGGCATTCATTCTTATATATGTATATATATGGTTATGTTAGAACGCGAAGAAGAAGTGGAAGTCACCGAAGAAAGGACACCACCACCCTCGGATTCTCAAGCAGGCAACTACTTCTACTTTGATATTTGTGGATCCGAGCCAGACTCACCTGTTAACGAAGGCAAGCCCCGGTGCATGCAACCCCTTTCCTTGTGTTTTTAAATACTTCTCGCACACTTTAAGTCAAGTGAAATGTGCATTAGGTTCATAGGAATTGCTTGGAACCCTTTGATGCATTGCTTTCCTTGATATCCATACCTTTATAGATACTTCTGTGAAGTATCAAAATATGATTTACAAAAAATGCTTAGCCTTGCTTAGATCTTGTGGATAGAGGTTGTCCTTAGCCTAGCTCGAGAAAGGATGGCTTCTACCCGCAAGAATATTTTCTTTTGGGGCAATGGTGGGATCTTACTGCAAAGTTCCCTGTGATGCTCTTTTCATCCTAAGGAATAGAAACAATCCTAAGGATGGAAGTACTTAAATCGAGACTTGGGTTAGGAACAGGTGATGTTCTACCCAGGTTGATTAAGGATTGAATGCGTATGTAGGCGTGCTGATCGAGGACCCTTTAACTGGTCACATGCCTCGTCATGGGTAAGCCTTGCCTCGGGCAGACTAAGGCCAGAATAAGATAACACAAAATGGGCGTGGAGCGGTGGCGAGAGTAGCGTGTACCCTCCGTGGCAAGAGGCTGGACGGTGGTGTATCTGTGCTCTCGGTTTGCGTGAACCTGATCTGGTCTTAAGAACCCCGGTGGCGGGTTGACATATGCAAGGGTTAAGTGCAACATATGTCGTGTGATTGGAGATCCTCAGCTGAGTATAATCAATTCGGATCGCCGTACCTTCGCGGTTATGAAGACTTGGTCACTTCCCTGCAACCTAAGTCAGGATGTGAACATTATGGATAAAAATGATGTTGTATTGATGAGATGATGAAATTAGACTAGAGGCAAACAGAGTCTAATAATACTTAATTCAGCGTTAAAATGTTGAAAGTAAGGACTCACTTTAGTAAGTTATTTCTACAAAAGTATCTAAGTTGATTTTTGCTAAAGCCTCTCCTTGATTCCCATTTATCCAGCATACCCTTGAGAGTCTTTTCCTTAGTTGGGTAAGACTTGCTGAGTAATTCCATACTCAGGGTGTATCCCTCCGTTGTTTTTAGGTGAGGAAGCGACAAACCTTTGTTGCTTTTGCTCCAAGGTGGTTCCTAATGAAGAGAAGCAAGAGTGAAGTGCGGGAGGAAAGGATCCTCCATTAGGACTTTTTGTGTGATAACTGTCGAGAGGAGTTTTTGCCTCCCTTGGTATGTGTAATAATATTATTCTGCACTCGTTATATAGTTCTGGTCTGTAATAAACAACTTGATCTTACTTTTTAATAAATGTAAGTTTATGTAATCGCTTCCGCATATCTATATCTCCGATGTTCTGTAATGTCTGCAAGACGGGTGAAACGTTCCTGGTAAGGTAAGAAGAAGATACCCAACATGTCGAGTAATCCAGGAACATCTACAAGGTTGTCTAATGTCTGTTGGACAAAGACAACTGTAGGTGGGCCTAGTTACTTGGGAGGTTCCGTCACAATGGCGATTGGAGATGTGCGACCACAGGAACACCAAGGTCAAGATCAACCTTCTTCCTCAACAATGGTGCACCCCCAACTCAAGATGATGAACAGGTTCCTCAAGAGGAGGCGTGTGATCAAGGGGGAGCACAAGAAGACCAAGTTGAGGAGGAAGAAGTACCATGGGCCCCTCCAACTCAAGTTCGAGCGACGATTCAAAGGAATCATCCCGTCGACCAGATTTTGGGTGACATAAGCAAGGGAGTAACCACTCGCTCTAGATTAGCTAATTTTTGTGAGCATTACTCTTTTGTCTCTTCTATTGAGCCTTTCATGGTAGAGGAGGCCTTGCTAGGTCCGGACTGGGTGTTGGTCATGCAGGAAGAGCTCAACAACTTCAAGCGAAATGAAGTTTGGACACTGGTGCCACGTCCCAAGCAAAACGTTGTGGGAACCAAGTGGGTGTTCCGCAACAAACAGGACGAGCACGAGGTGGTGACAAGGAACAAGGCTCGACTTGTGGCAAGAGGTTATGCCCAAGTCGCAGGTTTGGACTTTGAGGAAACTTTTGCTCCTGTGGCTAGGCTAGAGTCGATTCGTATTTTGTTAGCCTATGCCGCTCACCATTCTTTTAGGTTGTTCCTAATGGACGTGAAGAGCGCTTTCCTCAACGGGCCAATCAAGGAGGAGGTGTACATGGAGCAACCCCCTGGCTTTGAGGATGAACGGTACCCCGACCACGTGTGTAAGCTCTCTAAGGCGCTCTATGGACTTAAGCAAGCCCCAAGAGCATGGTATGAATGCCTTAGAGACTTTCTAATTGCTAATGCTTTTAAGGTTGGGAAAGCCGATCCAACTCTTTTCACTAAGACTTGTGATGGCGATCTATTTGTGTGCCAAATTTATGTCGATGACATAATATTTGGTTCTACTAACCAAAAGTCTTGTGAAGAGTTTAGCAGGGTGATGACTCAGAAATTCGAGATGTCGATGATGGGCGAGTTGAACTACTTCCTTGGGTTCCAAGTGAAGCAACTCAAGGACGGCAACTTCATGTCTCAAACGAAGTACACGCAAGACTTGCTCAAGCGGTTCGGGATGAAGGACGCCAAGCCCGCAAAGACACCAATGGGAACCGACGGACATGTCGACCTCAACAAAGGAGGTAAGTCCGTTGATCAAAAGGCATACCGGTCTATGATAGGTTCCTTGCTTTATTTATGTGCTAGTAGACCGGATATTATGCTTAGCGTATGCATGTGTGCTAGATATCAATCCGACCCAAGGGAATGTCACCTTGTGGCCGTTAAGCGGATTCTTAGATATTTAGTTGCTACGTCTTGCTTCAGGATCTAGTATCCAAAGGGGTCTACCTTTGACTTGATTGGATACTCAGATTCCGACTATGCTGGATGTAAGGTCGATAGGAAGAGTACATTAGGGACGTGCCAATTCCTAGGAAGGTCCCTGGTGTCGTGGAGTTCTAAGAAACAAACTTCCGTTGCCCTATCCACCGCTGAGGCCGAGTACGTTGCCACAGGACAGTGTTGCGCGCAACTACTTTGGATGAGGCAAACCCTCCAGGACTTTGGCTACAATCTGAGCAAAGTCCCACTCCTATGTGACAATGAGAGTGCAATCCGCATGGCGGACAATCCTGTTGAACACAGCCGCACAAAGCACATAGACATCCGGCATCACTTTTTGAGAGACCACCATCAAAAGGGAGATATCGAAGTGTTTTATGTTAGCACCGAGAACCAGCTAGCCGATATCTTTACCAAGCCTTTAGATGAGAAGACCTTTTGCAGGCTGCGTAGTGAGCTAAATGTCTTAGATTCGCGGAACTTGGATTGATATATAGCATACATGTGTTTTATGCCTTTGATCATGTTCCATTATGCATTTTATTGCTTATTTATGGTGCTCAAGTTGTGCAAGGGATCCCCGGACCTCACAAGTCCATGTGTGAATGATGCACATACTTAGGGGGAGAAATGCTACAACTTGACCCTTTGAGACTAACCGTGTGCTTGAGTTTTCTTAATTTAGTCTCAAAGGTGGATTGAAAGGGAAAAGGTGAACTTGGACCATGCAAGACTTCCACTGCACTCTGATGAGAGGGTAATTTACTCCAAGTTCATCTCCGTGCTCTTATTGCCTTTCTACTCTTAATTGAAGATTTTGGTGAGGCAATGGGGTTTAAGGGCCAATAATGATTCCGTTTTGGTGCTTAATGCCAAAGGGGGAGAAATTAAGGCCAAAGAAAATGGATCAGCTATCACTTGAGAATTTTGAAAATAGTAGAGTTAGAACTCTTGTTTTGGCAAAATACTCTTATGTGCAAAATTTGGCCTCTTGTGGGGAGAATATAGGATTATGGGAAAAGGGGGAGTTTTTGGCTCTTGATTAAATTTTCTCATGAAGTACCTCTCTTTTTGCCTAAACAAGTGTGTTTGACCTAGAGATAGGAAATTAAGTTTGATTTTGAAAACAAACCAAGTGGTGGCAAAGAATGATCCAAATATGCCAAAATTTGAATCAAAAACAATTCTTGTTCTTAATTGCATTGATGTTGCACTTCTATTTGTTGCTTTTTGATGTGTTGGCATAAATCACCAAAAAGGGGGAGATTGAAAGGGAAATGTGCCCTTGAGCCATTTCTAAAGTATTTTGGTGATTAAGTGTCCAACACAGTTGTATTAAGTATTAATAAGTGCCAAATGGTGGATGAAGTGCAAATCAACACAAAGGTATGATTCTAGACTTAGTACATTGGTTTTTGTGCACTAACATATTTGTCTAAGTGCTAGAATCAGAGAAAATTCAAAAGGAAAAAGACTTGGCTAGAGCAGCCAAGACTCTGCGCAGTTTGGGTGCACCGGACAGTGTCCGGTGGTGCACCGGACAGTGTCCGGTGTGCCAGGCTGGCGTCTGGTCAACTGGCCGCTCTCGAGAATTCGTCGGCGGCGTACGGCTAAAATTAACCGGACTGTCTGGTGGTGCACCGGACTGTCTGGTGAGCCAACGTTCGGCCGCGCCAACGGTCGACCGCGCAATCCGCGCGTGACGCGCGGCCGAGCCAACGGTCGGCAGGGGGCACCGGACTGTCCGGTGCGCCAACGGCTCCAAATCTTCAACGGTTGGCTGCGCCAATTTAGGAAAGCAATCTGCACCGGACAGTGAATAGTGGATGTCCGGTGGTGCACCGGACTGTCCAGTGCGCCACCCGACAGAAGGCAAGAATTGCCTTCCCAGATTGCTTCCAATGGCTCCTAGCTGCCTTGGGCTATAAAAAAGACCCCTAGGCGCATGGAGGAGTACACCAAGCATTCTTTGATCATCTCTAAGCACCAAGACTTCATTCTAGCGCATTTGATTCGTTGTGATAGCAATTTGAGCTCATCTTGAGTTGAGAACTCCGTGTGTGAACTTAGAGCTCAAGTTGTGACTAGTGTGTGTGTTCGTCTCTTGCTTTGAGTCTTGTGTGTGTTGCTCTTCCCTCCCTTACATCCGTGCTTCTTTGTGATCATCAATTGTAAGGGCGAGAGGCTCCAAGTTGTGGAGATTCCTCGCAAACGGGATATAGTGAAAGAAAGAAAAACACCATGGTATTCAAGTTGATCATTGGATCACTTGAAAGAGGTTGAGTGCAACCCTCATCCATTGGGACACCACAATGTGGAGGTAGACAAGTGTTGTACTTGTCGAACCACGGGATAACTCGCGTGTCTCTTGTGATTGCTTTTTGTGTGATTATTGTGATTCGCAAGAGCTCGCTTTATAGTCACTTGGTATTATCTCTCTAACACTTAACCAAGTTTTGTGGCTATAAGTTTTAAGTTTTTATAGGATCACCTATTCACCCCCCTCTAGGTGCTCTCAAGGGCAGGCCCACCGTGCAGAGAGAGAAAAGGGGATGCACGGGGCAATAGCTCAGCAACTGGTGAACCGGGCCCGCGAGACAGTGAGAGAGGAGGGGAGCGTGGGTGAAGAAACCAGCACCGACAGGTTGGCCCCACTGGGCAGCGAGCGAGAGAGGGAGGGCGCGGGGGAGAGAGAGCTGCCGCTGACAGGCGGGGAGGCGGCACGGGCACGCGGGCGCACGACCTAGCTGGGCCGAGCTGGGCTGGTTTGGGCTGCTTTCTCTTTTTCTTTTTCTTTGGATTTTCTAATTCCTTTTCTATTTCTTTTCCCTAGGGTTTTCAATTCCAAATTCAAATAAGGTTTCAAATTCAAATAAATTCAAACTTGTGCAACACTTCAAAGAATATTTTAAGCTCAGCATGATGCAACATATCATGGCTCATAATGTTTTGGCAAAAATAAATAATTAAATCCCCTACCTTTAAGCTAATTCTACTTAAAAGGGAAAAGGGAGAGAGAATCTAGAGAGAGATAAAACCTAGGGTGAGAGAGAGAAGAGTAACACATGAATTTGGGTGATATTTAGAGAGAAATTTTATACCTCCAAATTCAGGGTGTTACAGACCTATCCCCCTTAAAAGAGTCTCGCCCTCGAGATTTAGGGCTGGCTAGAAAAGAGCTCAGGGTACTTGGCTTTCAAATCATCTTCTCTTTCCCAGGTTGCTTTTTCCAGGTTGCTTTTTCTTCTGAGTGGTGGCCCCATTTGACTTTGCACATCCTGATGGTACTTCTCCGAGTTACTCGATTTGCTGTTTCCAGAATTTGAGTTGGCTTCTCAATATATGTCAGATCTTCTTGAACTTCAAGGTCCTCTGTTAGCAACTGCTCTTCTAGCACTCTCAAGCATTTCTTCAACTGAGACACATGGAACACATCATGCACAGTGGATAGATTCTCTAGTAAGCTGAGTTGATAAGCCACTTCTCCATGTCTTGCTTGAACCTGATATGGCCCAATATATCAGGGTGCTAGCTTGCCTTTGACTCCAAACCTTTTGGTTCCTCGGATGGGTGACACCTTCAAATAGACATAGTCTCCCACTTCAAAACTGAGTTCCCTTCTTCTGGTGACAGCATAGCTTCACTGTCGGGACTGCGCTGCCTTCAAATTCTCTCGGACCATTCTGATGTTCTCTTCGACTTCACACAAAATATCTAGACTGAACACCTATCGCTCACCAGGTTGGTCCCAATGCAATGGAGTTCTGCAATTCCTCCCATAGAGTGCTTCGAATGGTGACATCTTCAGACTGGCTTGATATCTGTTGTTGTAAGAGAATTCCGCATATGGTAGCCTCTTGTCCCAACCTATCTTGTCTTGCAAGGCACAAGCTCTCAACATGTGTTCAAGAATCTGGTTGGTTCTCTCAGTTTGACCATCTGTCTGCGGGTGATAAGCTGAGCTGAACTTCAAGTGCGTGCCCAAAGCCTCATGCAACTACTGCCAAAAATGAAAGGTGAACTAAGTGCCTCTATCTGATACTATCTTCTTCGGAATGCCATGCAAGCACACAATCTGAGACATGTACAGTTCGGCCAATACTGCACTGTTGTAGGTGGTCTTGACTGGTATGAAATGGGCCGCTTTTGTCAAATGGTCCACTATTACCCAGATGGAGTCATAACCAGTATGAGTGCGAGGCAAACTGACTATAAAGTCCATTCCGATCTCATCCCATTTCCACAAAGGAATCTGCAACGGTTGCAACAAACCTACAGGTCTCTGATGTTCTGCTTTAATCCTCTGACAACTGTCACATACAGCCACATACTCTGCTATCTTCCTTTTCATACCGTACCACCAGAATCTTTTCTTTAGGTCTTGGTACATCTTCTCACTACCAGGGTGTATAGAGTATGCTGTCTCATGGCTTCCTTGAGAATCAGTTTCCGGATGGATTTGATATCGGGAACACACAGTCTATCCTTGAACCATACCACTCCTTCTGCATCTTCATGGAAATCCTTGCCTTTCCCATCTATGATCAGCTACCGGATCTTGTTGATTTTCTCATCATCCTTCTGACCTTTCCTGATGTCTTGCTCTAGAGTGGGTTCCAACTCGATTGTCACCCCTTGGGTGTTGTTTAGAAATCCGAGACTCAATCTGTCGAACTCCTTTGCTAGCTCATATGGCATCGGGTAAGCGGCCAACATATTGACTTGACTCTTCCTGCTAAGAGCATCTGCAACTACATTTGCTTTGCCTGGGTGATAATGAATCTCCAGCTCATAGTATTTGATCAACTCTAGCCATCTTCGATGCCTCATATTTAACTCTGACTGAGTGAATATATATTTGAGACTCTTGTGGTCCGTGTAGATATCACACTTCTGCCCATACAGATAATGCCTCCAGGTCTTCAATGCGTGAACCACGACTGCTAATTCCAAATCATGAGCAGGATAATTCTTCTCATGAATCTTCAACTGTCGGGATGAGTATGCCACTACTCTCACTTCCTGCATTAACACACATCCTAGTCCAGTGTATGAAGCATCACAATATATTGAGAATGGCTTGTGAACATCTGGCAGAATTAGCACGGGTGCCGTTGTCAACTTCTCCTTCAATGTCTCAAAGGACTTCTGGCATGCGGGGGTCCACTTGAACTCAACGTTCTTTGCCAACAAGGCTGTCATTGGCCTGACAATCTTGGAGAAACCTTCAATGAAACACCGATAATAACCGGCCATTCCGATGAAACTCTTGATTACTCGGACATCTTTTGGTGCTTTCCAGTCCAAGATAGTTGTTACCTTCTTCGGATCTACATCCAATCCCTCTCGGTTTATAATGTGACCCAAGAATAGGACTTCACTGATCCAGAACTCGCACTTGCTGAGAATCTCGTAACCTCTAAAGTACCTTCCTCAAATGCTCCTCATGCTCTTGCTCATTCTGGGAATATATAAGAATGTCATCAATGAACACTACTACAAACTTGTCGAGGTAGTCCATGAACACACTATTCATTAAGTACATGAAGTAAGCTGGCACATTCGTCAAACCGAATGACATGACCGTGAACTCATACAGTCCATAATTGGTGATGAACGCTGTCTTCGGTATATCCGTGGGTCGGATTCTGAGCTGATGGTTGCCTGACCTCAAATCTATCTTCGAAAACACACTGGCTCCTCTCAATTGATCGAATAAATCTTCAATTCTGGGCAGGGGGTACTTGTTCTTGACAGTGACTTCATTCAAAGCTCGGTAATCGATGCACATCCTCTTCGTGCCATCCTTCTTCTCCATAAATAACACTGGGGCTGCCCAAGGCGAGGTACTCGGTCTGATGTAGCCTTTCTCCGACAACTCATCAATCTGCTTCTTGAGTTCCACCAACTCTGGTCCGGACACTCGATAGGCTCTCTTGGAAATAGGGGCGGTGCCTGGTATAAGCTCTATGGCAAATTCAACCTTCCTTTCAGGTGGCATACCTGGTAACTCCTCGGGAAACACATATGGAAACTCTGATACTACATTGATAGCCTCTGATGGTTTAATCTCCTCAATATGGGTGGTGACTTGATGACAACTCCCTTTCCTTGGTCCTGACAAGACCAACTCCACTAACACTTCTCCTGGTAGGGACACTAACCTCACCGTTCTCTTGTCACAGCTAAGACTGGCTTGATACTTGGTTAGCCAATTCATCCCTAGGATGACATCTATAGTTTTATCCTGGTTACCCATAACTATTAAATCAGCGGGGAACTCTATCCCCCTTATTTGAACTCTTGCACTAGGGCAAAATCTATCCGTTTGAGTCCTTCCACCAACTGAACTAACTTTCATAGGTGGATAAATGGGTGCTACTGGTATATTATGTGTTTCTACCCACGATACAGTCATAAAAGAATGCATTGCTCCAGTATCAAATAACACATTTGCAGAATGGTACTCGGTTGAAAACGTACCTAGTGCCACTCCTGGAGTCTCCTGGACTGTGTCGGCCTCCAAGTGATTCACCTTTCCATACTGGGCATGAGGTTGCCCATGGTTGTTGCCACCTTGCTGCATTGCATTCTGCCTGACTGGGGCATTAGGAGCTGGCTGCTGCTGAGCTGCTTTCTTTGGGCAATGATTCGCCCAATGGCCTTGTTCCCCACAGTGGAAACACACACGACTTCCTCCTTGCGCTGGCACTGCTTGGTTGTTCTGGTTGGTTGCTGGGGCCGGAAGATGGGCTGCCTAGTTGTTCTGAAGCCGGTATTGATTTCCTTCTTGCTGGTTATTCTGATGGTACTGCTGCTGCTGCTGAGGAAACTACCGCTGATGCTGGTGCTGGTGACCTTGCTTGAATGCCTGAGGTGAATTGCCTGAGTAGCGAGGGTGGTTGCTACTCCCGACCTAAGATCCACCAATCTTGTGTTTCCTGTCCGCCATCTCCGGATGCTTCCTTTTTGTCATAATTGCTTTGTCGATCAAGTGCTGGAAGGTAGGGAAGGTGTGGTTCATCAGCTGATAGTGGAGAGGGTCAACCAATCCTCTCAGAAAGCGGTACCGCATCTTAACATCTGTGTTGACATCTTCTGGGGCATAACATGACAGCTGCAGAATCTTGTCCCTGTACTCGCTGACGGACAAGGGACCCTGCTTCAAGGCGAGAAACTCCTCCTTCCTCACTATCATCAGTCCCTCGGGCACATGGTAGCGACGGAAGTTGTCCCTAAACTCTTCCCAAGTGATGGCTTCAGGGTTGGCATGGGTGGCAAGGTAAGACTCCCACCAAGACTGAGCTGCTCCCCTCAGTTGTCGGGGACCGTACAACACCTTCTCACGATCGTTGCACTGGGCAGTGTGCAACTCACGCTCCACGGTACGCAGCCAATCTTCGGTGTCCATGGGATCAACAGAATGGGCAAAGACTGGGGGATTGCCCCTCATGAATTCTGCCCGCTTGTCTCCGGGCACTTGTGGCATCTGGACTTGCACTGGGGGCTGAGGTGGTGGGGGCTGCTGCTGTACTTGCTGCATCGCTGCTAAGGTCTATCCGATTGCCTGAACTTCTTGAGTCTGCATCAAGAACATTTGCTCAATGGTCATCGGTGGTGGCGGTGGCAAATGCTACTGTGGGGCTGCCTCCTCTTGGGGTGCCTGCTATTCTGGCTGAGCATGCCTCGCACCTCTGTGCCTGTTCTCAGACATCTATAGAAATCACACATATATATCAAATCTGACTCTGTAGTCTTTTAGCATAAGAAAAGATGTATAGAAAATCTTCATAGCACTGAACAGATGACCATCTTCACTAACAGCTTCTCAGATAAAGAGGAAAGTGGAAGTAAATGGATTACCCAACTAAATAACTGACTTTATTAATAACTACACCAAGTTGCAGGGGACACACACACCTTGGTGACAATCATTACTACAGACTCTGTCGATCTAGGGATCCAAATCTATCTAGGTCCTACAGTCTGGGGTACCATAGTCGAAGTGACCACAGGGCGGTGAACAGTAAGGGTGCTGAATCCCGACAGGGGCGGGAGAACCACCATCCAAATAGTGGCGTGCTACGCACTCAGCATGCAATTCCGCAACCTCCGCCCAAACCTTGCCTAGCTCGTCAAGGGCGTGGTCCAACTCTGTGTTGAGCACGACGACCAGGTTGACCATGTTGTTCAGTCTGGGATTGCCCTCACCCACTGGCGAGACAATCACACCTCCGGCACTGCCGGTCGAACGGCAAGGGTAGTACTTCAGGTCAAGGCCATCAGCTACCCCGCTAAACAACGAGCAATACTGAGAAAGTGCCCGTCGTGTTGCATCTTGCGTGGCTGCCTCGGCAGTATCCCTCTTAGTAATAGAATAGTGCTCCGAGAAGGCCTCTACACCCTGGAGATCATCGTCCGGACGGCGCACCAAGCAAGTAGCCTCCCACTGGTTCGGGTATAGCCCGCGACGATGCTGGTAGACTACACAACGGTACTCGATAGACCAAGTGTGTCGGTCGAAGGCTCGACGTAGCAGGGTATCGAGAGCATCGTGGAAGTGACACCCGCGAGCGGCGTCACGAGTGATGGGTCTAGCGATCCACCCCTCTGGCTCCTCCGAGAGCTTCGTGCCGTGGCTCAAACTGCCACTGGTGTCATCGTCGTCTCCGTCTCCATCAGGGTCTCCTCCAGCAGCCGGGATGCCCTGTGGTGGTGCAGGGGGCATCTTTGGCTGAGGTGCAGGGGAATAGGGCTGGAAACGAGCCGCGCCGAGCTCAGCTCGGCTCGGCTCGGTGCGGCTCGGTGTCTGAACGAGCTCGGCTCGGCTCGGCTCGCCCATTTCACGAGCTGGCAAAAGAGGCTCGGCTCGGCTCGACCTTGGCTCGCGAGCCATATTCTGGTACTTACCGTTGCATTATTTGGTGAATTAACATTATATAAATTTGAAATATAGAATCATCATTCTACATTATGAGTAAATTAAATTATAACTTGTAATATATTCATCATTAAAGACTAAAAAATGAGCTATTATCCATAAAATTATCTAATATTTACTATTATTCCATAAATTGATCATTTTTGCAAGGCTCGCGAGCCGGCTCGCGAGCTGGAACGAGCTGGCTCGGCTCGGCTCGCTGTAAAAACGAGCTCGAAGAAGAGGCTCGGCTCGTTCGAGGCTCGCGAGCCGTCCCGAGCCGAGCCGAGCCGCTCCGAGCTCGAGCCGGCTCGCGAGCCTCGAGCTAATTTTCCAGCCCTACAGGGGAAGGCGGCCTCTTAGACTCCACCTCCTACTGAGGCGAGGAGGAAGAGTCCTGCTGCTCCTGGTCCTGCTCCTGCTCCTGGTGTTGGCGCTCCTACTCCTCGTGCAGGCGACGATGCAGTCTCTCCATGTGACTGGACTGACCTGGCACCGTGCGACGCAGTGGACGCTCCGCCAAGCGAGAAGGCAAAAAGGGGATCACAGACTTACGTGCAGTGCACCTAATACGGACCATCTACAAAAGACATCATAAGCACAAGAGTAAGAGTAGAACTATGAGACCAGAAAGTAAACAGAAAGAAAAGTGAGACAAAACTTTTTGAGATAAGTAGATAACATAGAGTTTGTCAAGATGCCCAACTTTTGAAAATACTCTAAGGTCAAGGTAGGAGTAGGGGTCTATAGTCCTTAGGTCGACCATTCTAGTCTAGGTTAGCGGTCCTACAGTCAGCAAGGCTCCATACCACTTATGTCACACCCAGTTTTGGAAGGCAAACCGAATGCGAACCATGTACGTGCCAGGATCAGAAACTCACGTACACATCAATTACATAATTGGACATCATCATACAATGCTCAAAATAAATAGCGGAAAGGTACTTTATTACAACCAGATGTCCAAGACATCTATAGAGTCTAATATATAACCATTGTTCAACATAAATATCAAAGTGCAGAGAAACGAAACATAGATGCTAAGCCTACACAGGCAGCTGACTAGGGGTTTGCCACTAAGAAAGATCTAGAACTTGTCGTAATCCTGGAACTCCTCGAAGTCCTCCATGTTGCCAACATCACCTCCTGAGCACTGAGTACAGTGGGGACAACCTGGGGTGGGGGTGGTTTGTAAAGCAAGGGTGAGTACACATCAACGTACTCAGCAAATGTCCCATTTGGCTAAAGTGGACTAGCTGTATGTGGGGTTGAGGTCAAGCAGTTGCTTTTAGGTTAGTCAAGTATTTATTATTATTAGTAGAGCCAACTTTTAGTAATAAACCCAGTTATTACCCAAAAGTACTTCCTCAAACGAGGAAATACCACAGATCAGATTTTATGGCATCATTGTTAATCATCATCATAAAAGTATCCGTATTTCTTCTAATCAAAGAGGATCCCAAGGCTGCTCTTAACCGTGAGCTCGGCTGATATACCAGTTTTTAACACTCTGTAGAGGTTGTACACTTTATCCACAAGTCATGATCCCTTTCCAGCCTGGGTTGTACAGACCCGATCTTCACTACCAAGGTGAATGGCAACGGATACACTACGTAGCCTTTACAAAGACTCCCCTGGTGCATCTGCTCGTTAGGTTTCGCCAGTCGTACAAACGTAGTACACCTCCCCAAGGTGGGTGACTAACAAAAACCAAATCGAATGAACCTCTGCACCCCAACCATGGCAGAGTGAGCACTACGCCCCGGCCCCCATTGACGGCCCTCCGGCAAAGCCAACTACACCCCCAAATTCATCTAATTAATTAGGTAAGGGCGTCCCATTCCACCCTCATGGTTGCACTGTTATCCCGGTGGTCACTCCACGAACAGGTCCTTACAGAGAGGTGCTCAGGAAAAAGGCCTGAGCCCCCTAGAGTATCACAAGATCATCAACATAATCAAGATAACAGTATCGTATCATAAATGTTCACATCATGTTCATTGATTAAGTTAAGGCAATAGCAAAATGCTAACCATGATAACCCAAAAGGTAAACAAGGATAAGGTAAATACAGACTAGTCAATCCTTAGGTTTAAGTAATGTAATGCGGGACAGTGAATTTATAAAGTACGTAGGACATAATAGGTCAGAGGATAACATGTTCAAGCATACGAATACACCTTAAAAAGACACAATACTACATAAAGGATAATGAGTTCAAAGTATAGCTTAAACTATAACATAAACTAACTTCATTTGGAAATAGATTATTATTTATCTAAGTGTTACTTAGAACTACATAACACAGTTCACTTTATTTTATGCTGACCTAACATTTAGACTAGAGATGATTTCATGTAATACACCTTATTAATATCACAAGATTACACATGCTTAAATCTCTAGGGTTCTCCTTCTATTTATTTTATTAAATAAATAAATCTATACCTACATTAGTTCCTACTTAACCACAAAAATTAGAATGTGCAGACAGTAAATGAGACTATTTTATTTACACAGAGAATAATCCTATGAACATTTTGCAATTTGAATCACTAAATTTGGAGTTCATATGCAAAAGATATGAAATAAACAAGTTTGGGAATTCAAAATATGAAATTAGGTCTAATTCTATGAATATTTAAAAGTCCAGGGTTGAATCTGCAAGATTACAGGGGTCTGCGGGCGAAAACCAGGGACGATAGGTTTATTTCTAACAAACCGAGAGTTTCTTACGCAAAACAACCACGCGAAGGGGTATCGGGCTCCCTCAACCGTCAGATCTAAAACTATCGGCATTTCGAGACCGGGGGTCCCTAAGCCGACGAGTGAAGTGTCGCCGCGTGCCCCAGCCTAGATGGGTCGGCGCGAGGCCGAGCGCGAAGGGGGGAAGTGAGGTGGCCGGAGATGGGCGTGAGAGAGGTGGAAATCCCGCGGCCTTCGTGTTCGTCCCGCACCCAGGTCGGGTGCGCTTGCAGTTGGGGGTTACAAGCGTCCACACGGGGGAGGGAGCGAGCGGCCTCACGCGAGCGCCTGTCTCGTCCTCGTCCCCGCGCGGCCAACCCTCTCTAAGAGGGCCCTGGTCCTTCCTTTTATAGGCGTAAGGAGAGGATCCAGGTGTACAATGGGGGGTGTAGCAGAGTGCTACGTGTCTAGCGGAGGAGAGCTAGCGCCCTAAGTACACGCCATCGTGGCGGCCGGAGAGATTTTGGCGCCCGGTTTGTGTGATGTCGTGGCCGTCGGAGGAGCTCTGGAGCCTGGCGGAGGGACAGCTGTCGGGGCCGTCGAGTCCTTGTTGACGTCCTCTTGCTTCCGTAAGGGGGCCGAGAGCCGCCATCGTCAGGGAGCGTGCGGGGCGCCATCATCGCCTATCTGGCGGAGCGAGCCAGATGGGACGCCGGTCTTGTTCCCCGTAGCCTGAGTCAGCTTGGAGTAGGGTAATGATGGCGCCTCCTGTTGACGTGGCCGGTCCGTGCCCTAGGTTGGGCGATGTGGAGGCTCCTCCGAGGTCGAGGTCAAGTCCGTCTTCCGTGGCCGAGGCCGAGTCCGAGCCCCTAGGTCGGGCGAGGCGTAGCCGTTGACTGAGGCCAGGGCGGAATTTGAGTCCCGGGGTCGGGCGAAGCGGAGTTCGTCGTCTTCTGGGGCTGAGCCCAAGTCCGAGCCCTGGGTCGGGCGGAGCGGAGTTCGCCGTCTTCCGGGGCTTAGCCCGAGTCCGAGCCCTGGGTCGGGCGGAGCGGAGTTCGCCGTCTTCTGGGGCTTAGCCCGAGTCCGAGCCCTGGGTCGGGCGGAGCGGAGTTCGCCGTCTTCCGGGGCTTAGCCCGAGTCCGAGCCCTAGGTCGGGCGGAGCGGAGCTTCCTATGGTGCGTGCGGCCGGGCCAGACTGCCTGTCAGCCTCACTCTGTCAAGTGGCACCGCAGTCGGAGCGGCGCAGGCGGCGCTGTCTTTCTGTCAGACCGGTCAGTGGAGCGGCGAAGTGACGGCGGTCACTTCGGCTCTGTCGGCTGAGGGGCGCGCGTCAGGATAAAGGTGTCAGACCACCTTTGCATTAAATGCTCCTGCGATTTGGTCGGTCGGTGCGGCGATTTGGTCAGGGTTGCTTCTTGGCGAAGACAGGGCCTCGGGCGAGCCGGAAATATGTTCGCCGCTGGAGGGGGGCCTCGGGAGAGGCGGAGATCCTCCGGGGTCGGCTGCCCTTGTCCGAGGCTAGGCTCGGGTGAGGCGTGATCGAGTCCCTCGAATGGACTGATCTCTGACTTGATCGCACCCATCAGGCCTTTGCAGCTTTATGCTGATGGGGGTTACCAGCTGAGAATTAGGAGCCTTGAGGGTACCCCTAATTATGGTCCCCGACAGTAGCCCCCGAGCCTCGAAGGGAGTGTTAGCACTCGCTTGGAGGCTTTCGTCGCACTTTTTTGCAAGGGGACCAACCTTTCTCGGTTGCGTTTTGTTCCGGTGGGTGCGCGCGAGCGCACCCGCCGGGTGTAGCCCCCGAGGCCTTGGAGGAGTGGTTTGACTCCTCCGAGGTCTTAACGCCTCGCGCAATGCTTGGCTGGTCTGGTCGTTCCCTCATGCGAGCTGGCCGTAGCCCGGGTGTACGGTCAGGTCCCAAGTTCTCGGGCTGGTATGTTGACGCTGTCAACGGTTTGGCCGGAGCCGGGTTTGCGAGAGCAGCCCCCGAGCCTCTGCACAGGGCGAGAGGGCGATCAGGGACAGACTCGACTTTTTTACATACGCCCCTGCGTCGCCTTTCCGCAAGGAGGAGGAGGGGGGGAGAGCGCCATGTTGCCCTCGGTGGGCGCCGAACATGGTGTCTCCTGTGAGCTGCAGGCGGGTGATCCGAGCGGACGTCCGTGCCCCATTCGTTAGGGGTCGGCTAGAGGCCTAGAGGCGCGCCCAAAAGTACCTGCGGGTGATCTGCCGGACCCGGTCCCCTGGCGACGGGGTCCGAGGGCTCGATGCCTCCCTCCGATGGGATTCCGTTACAAGATCATTCCTGCTGGTCTCGGAAATGTCCTAGGGTACCTCGGGAGCGCAGCCCGAGCCTTGATTATGTATCAAACGTACCCATGGTCATCCCTCGCTTTGTGTCTGAGGCGGCTGTGAACCCTTCGGGGGCCAGCCTTCGAACCCCTGATCAGTAGTGGGCGCGGAGCCCGAGTAGCCTGAGGCGGCCGTTGAACCCTTCCGAGGGGCCGGCCTTCGAACCTCTGACCAGTAGTGGGTGTGGAGCCCACGTGCTCTGAGGCGGCTGTTGAACCCCTCCGAGGGGCCAGCCTTCGAACCTCTGATCAGTAGGGAGGCTCGGAGCCTGGTTCCTTCACGGGGAAGGGTCCTTTTTGGGGTATCCCCCTTTCCCAGTCCCTGTTGCAAGAGAGAGAAAGAGGAAAAAAGGAAAAGGATACGAAATCGAACGACGCGGCGTACCTTTTTTGACGCGGTCATTATGGCGAAGGCGAAGCGTCGCTCGCTTCTCCTGCCAGAGGCACCGCCTGTCCCGTCGCGGAGTTAATGCGATGGGGCGAGTGGTTCGCAGGGCAGCTGTTGCGCGTGCGCGAGCCGTTCGAGGAACGGAACACGGGCGCGTTGTCTTCACGCCGTGGGAGAGGGTTCTCTCGCTGCCCCCGGATAGGACGTAGGCTTGGCTGACGACGTGACCGCTGCTCCTGCCCGCCTGCCACCACCATTACTGCTGGCCCATTTTTTGCCGCATTGACCGTCGCGCCAGGCTAGCGCCGCTGGGTCATGCGCTGGGTCGCCTCGAGTCACGGTATTGGTTCCGCAGTCGAGGAGGCGCGGTGGTGGCGCAAGTGGCGGTGCAGTTGCATGCACGAAGCATTCGGCGCGCCGGTTGCATGACGCGTGGGCCTAGGCCTCCATGCTAAGCGTGTTGGGAGTCGGAGAAGTGCGCCCACTTGGCGCGGTTGCATGCCGCCTGCATGGCTGCCCGCCCTTTCGCCCGCTGGTCTGGGCAAAAGTGGAGAGCCGCTTGTAACCACTGGGCGGTTGCACGCACCACGCACGGCGGTTTGGCTTCTTCTGCTCTGGGCCGGCTTGCATGACGTGTGGGACCCAGCCCCCGCGCCGTAGGGGAGGACCTTGGAGCATGTTGGAGAAGACTCGGCCCACGACGGCTGGGGACGCAAGTAGGGAGAGTCGCCTTTAAAGGGGGGTGACCCTCTTGGAAGGCGACCGTGTCTTCGCGCTCCCTTATGCATCGTGTCTTTCCACCTTCCAAGCCCCCGGATGGGGATATCCGCCGTCTTTGGAGGAACGCAACTCCGCGGGAGTTGGTACCTTTCAGCCATCGTTCGGCTTCAAGGATTTTCATCATGCAGCCCGGTCGCACCCCTCCGCCGGCGGTCACCCAAGACGGTGACCTCCAGCCCCTGGATGGGGAGAGGCAAGCCGAGCTGCGATCTTGGTCCCGCCCTCAGCCTCAGGGATGTTCATCATCCTCGCTGGGGCGGAAAGCGAGGCGAGCCGGGGCTCTGCCTCCCGCGCGGGCCGGCTGGCCACCTCTTCTTCCAGCTTCTGGTGGTGGCAACCATCCTCCAGCTCTGCGGAGGAGGCGTCCTCCAGCCATGCCGGGGAAGGCGAATTGTTGCTGCCCAGCTAGGATGCAACATTCCGCCTTCATCCTCGCTTTCGTGGCGAGGACGGGAACGAGGACCTACCGGTGCGCTTTGGAGCGGCCCGCTCTTTGGCTTTGATGGCTGGTTTGCGTCCCTTGAGCGGGAACGCGAATGAGAGCCTTCTGGCAGCCGCGTCCGTCCTGGGACCATGGCTGCCGCTGCAGAGGTCGCTGGCGGGTCACCCGAAGCTCGTCGCCCCGCAGGCTCCCCGGTGTGGAGGTTGTTCATACCCGTGGGGACGGAACCAGAGTTCCGTTTGTCATGGCACTTTGAATGCCAGTGTTTTTGTTCATTGTGGCTGTCGAGGCCTGAACATGTATGTAAATTCGGCACGGAGCCGTGTTTTTTTCTCATTTTCGAGCACTAAGACTCGCCTGTTGGTTGTCTGAACCGCTTCACCAAGCGTGAGTCGCCCCGTGTTAAGGTGACGAGTGAGGTATCCGTATCCCGAAGGTGTAGGAGTCCCTCGGCTCGATCAGCCTTGTTGTCCGAGGCTTCCCTTGCTTGGTTAGAGGAAAACCCTCGGCCACTCTTCGATGAGCCGAGGCCAGGGGTAGCGGTGCCAGCGCGAACAGAGGCAGAGTTGGCTCAAAAAGAAGGCCTGGTCGGCCGGAGCCTGGCCGGGTCGTCCATTAGCGGGGCCGACGCTGGAATTGATCTGCCGAGGCCTCGGGCCGTGTTGATGTCCTTGGGGGACAGCTGGCCGAGGCCCCGGGGTGACCGGCCGAGCCGCCTGCTCGGGCCGGATTCTCGGGGAAGACCCTGGCGGCGATGGCCCGGGCTTGGTGATGACGTTGTCCTTCAGGGCGGAGACCCTTGGACCGCGTCGCCGTCCGAGGCTAGGTTGGACCTCGCCGAAGGTGTTGTCGACGCCGAGGGTGCTGCTGCTCCCTTTAGCCGTCAAGATCCGAGCCTGCAGGATCGGATTATCTTGTAGCGTGTGTTTTCTGCGGCCGCCGAGGCCGAAACACACCCTCGCCGTATTGTAAAGCCGCGTCTCCTTTCCTCTTGTTTCGAGTATCTAGACTTTTTTGTCGGTAACAGAACTATTTGTGCGAGCGAGAGTTACTTCTCACGGAAGGTGATGAGTGAGGTATCCGTATCCCGGAGGCGTAGGAGTCCCTCGGCTCGGTCGGCCTTGCCGCTTACGCGCACTCTTACCCGTCCATGGGGTTCTGTCACCGACGCAGTCGAGAAGGCTCGAAGAATCGCTCCGGCAGAAGAGCTTCCGAACGTGAAGACTTGTTTGGTCCGCGGAATCACTTATCCGAACGTGAGTTACTTATGGCAGAAGGTGATGAGTGAGGTATCCGTATCCCGGAGGCGTAGGAGTCCCTCGGCTCGGTCAGCCTTGGCTGCTTACGTGTACTCCGTCGTTTTCAGGATCCACTTTCGAAGTAGTCGAAAAGCACGAAAGACATTCTGGCAGAAAAGATCTTTTTTCGAGGAAAATTTCGACACAGAGGGGGTTCCCCCCTTTTAGCCCCCGAGGGAGGATCGGGCTTTGCCGAGGCAAGGCCGACCCTTCCTTGATGACTAAACTTTGCGTGGGAGCGAGGTATATGAACAACTTGAAAACATCTTAAGGGTAGAAGCGACGTAGCTGTTGGATGTTCCAAGCGTTGCTGTAGACCTCGCCTTGACTGTTGGCCAGCTTGTACGTTCCGGGATTCAGAACTTTGGCGATGACAAACGGCCCCTCCTAGGGGGGCGTGAGCTTGTGTCGACCTCGGGTGTCTTGTCGCAGCCAAAGCACCAGGTCGCCCACCTGGAGGTCTCGGGACCGGACCCCTCGGGCGTGGTAGCGTCGCATGGACTGCTGGTACCGCGCCGAGTGTAGTAAGGCCTTGTCCCGAGCCTCTTCCAGCTGGTCTAGCGAGTCTTCTCGACTAGCTTGGTTGCTTTGGTCGGCATAGGCCCTCGTCCTCGGGGAACCGTATTCCAGGTCTGTGGGCAAGATGGCCTCGGCCCCATAGACTAGAAAGAACGGCGTGAAGCCCGTGGCTCGGCTTGGTGTCGTCCTCAGGCTCCAGACCACCGAGGGGAGTTCCTTCATCCATCGCTTGCCGAACTTGTTGAGGTCGTTGTAAATCCGAGGCTTGAGTCCTTGTAGAATCATGCCGTTGGCACGCTCTACTTGCCCATTCGTCATGGGATGAGCCACGGCGGCCCAGTCCACCTGGATGTGGTGATCCTCGCAGAAGTCCAGGAACTTTCTGCCGGTGAATTGGGTGTCGTTGTCGGTGATGATGGAGTTCGGGACCCCGAAACGATGGATGATGTTGGTGAAGAACGCCACCGCCTGCTCGGACCTGATGCTGTTTAGGGGTTGGACCTCGATCCACTTGGAGAATTTGTCGATGGCGACCAACAGGTGCGTGTAGCCCCCGGGTGCCTTCTGCAAGGGGCCGACGAGGTCCAGACCCCACACAACAAAAGGCCAGGTGATGGGTATCGTCTGTAGAGCCTGAGCGGGCAGGTGGGTCTGCCTTGCATAGAACTGACACCCTTCGCAGGTACGGACAATTCTAGTGGCGTCGGCCACCGCCGTTGGCCAGTAGAAACCTTGTCGGAAAGCATTTCCGACAAGGGCTCGAGGTGCTGCGTGGTGGCCGCAAGCCCCCGAGTGTATTTCTCGGAGGAGTTCCTGACCTTCGGTGGTGGAGATGCATCGCTGGAGGATGCCTGAAGGGCTGTGGTGGTAGAGCTCCTTCCCTTCTCCCAGCAAGACGAACGACTTGGCGCGCCGCGCCAACCGCCGAGCTTCGGCTCGGTCGAGGGGTAGCTCTCCTCGGTGGAGATATTGCAGGTACGGGGTCTGCCAGTTTTGATCAGGCGCGACCCCGCTTTGCTCCCCCTCGACGTGCAGCATCTCGCCCTCGGGGGCCGAGGGTACCTCGGGCCGAACTGAGGGTGCCTCGGGCTGAGCCGAGGGTGCCTCGGACTGTGCCGAGGGTACCTCGGGCTGGGTCGAGGGTGCCCCAGGCTCGGGCGTGTCATCGATCTTGACGGAGGGTTGATGTAGACCTCGGGAGAAGACGTCCGGGGGAACCGTTGTTCGCCCCGAGGCTATTTTAGCCAGCTCGTCCGCAGTCTTGTTGTAGCGCCGAGCGATGTGGTTGAGCTCGAGCCCGTAGAACTTGTCTTCCAGGCGCCGAACCTCATCGCAGTAGGCCTCCGTCTTCGAGTCACGGCAGTGGGAGTTCTTCATGACTTGGTCGATGACGAGCTGCGAGTCACCGCGAGCATCGAGGCGTCGGACCCCTAGCTCGACGGCAATCCGCAACCCGTTGACCAGAGCCTCGTACTCAGCTACATTGTTGGACGCCGGGAAATGGAGGCATAGCACGTAGCTTAGGTGCTTCCCGAGGGGCGAGATGAAGAGTAAGCCTGCGCCGGCTCCTGTCTTCATCAGCGACCCGTCGAAGAACATGGTCCAGAGCTCCGGTTGGATCGGAGCTGTTGGTAGCTGGGTGTCGACCCATTCAGCCACGAAGTCCGCCAAGACCTGGGATTTGATGGCCTTTCGAGGGGCGAACGAGATTGTTTCGCCCCTGATTTCCACCGCCCACTTTGCAATCCTACCTGAGGCCTCTCGGCAATGGATGATCTCCCCCAGGGGGAAGGATGACACCACAGTTACCGGATGAGACTCGAAGTAGTGTCGCAACTTCCGCCGTGTCAGGATTACCGCGTACAGCAGCTTCTGAACTTGTGGGTAGCGGATCTTGGTTTCGGACAGTACCTCGCTGACGAAGTAGACTGGCCTCTGAACGGGCAATGCATGCCCCTCTTCTTGCCTCTCAACCACAATCGCGGCGCTAACCACCTGAGTGGTCGCAGCGACGTAGACCAAGAGGGCTTCTCCGGCAGCTGGGGGCACCAAGATAGGCGCCTTCGTGAGGAGCGCCTTCAGGTTCCCGAGGGCTTCCTCGGCCTCAGGGGTCCAAGTGAAACACTCGGCCTTCCTTAAGAGGCGGTACAGAGGTAGACCTCTTTCGCCGAGGCGTGAGATGAAGCGGCTCAGAGCCGCGAGACATCCCATGACCCTCTGTACGCCTTTCAAGTCCTTGATGGGCCCCATGCTGGTGATGGCTGTGATCTTCTCCGGGTTGGCTTCGATGCCCCGCTCGGAGACGATGAACCCCAAGAGCATGCCTCGGGGCACCTTGAAGACACACTTTTCGGGATTGAGCTTGACCCCTTTCGCCTTGAGACATCGGAATGTCACTTCGAGGTCGGAAAGGAGGTCGGAGGCTTTCCTCGTCTTGACTACGATGTCATCAACGTAGGCCTCGACCGTGCGGCCAATGTGTTCGCCGAACACATGGTTCATGCACCGCTGGTACGTCACGCCCGCATTCCTCAAGCCGAACGGCATGGTGACATAGCAGTACATGCCGAAGGGTGTGATGAAAGAAGTCGCGAGCTGGTTGGACTCTTTCATCCTGATTTGGTGATACCCTGAGTAGGCATCGAGGAAAGACAGGGTTTCGCACCCAGCAGTGGAATCCACGATTTGATCGATGCGAGGCAGAGGGTAGGGAACCTTCGGACATGCTTTGTTCAGACCAGTGTAGTCTACACACATCCGCCATTTCCCTCCTTTCTTTCTCACAAGCACAGGGTTGGCAAGCCATTCGGGATGGAATACCTCTTTGATGAACCCTGCCGCCATTAGCTTGTGGATCTCCTCGCCTATGGCTCTGCGCTTCTCCTCGTTGAATCGGCACAGAGGCTGCTTGACGGGTCGGGCTCCGGCTCGGATGTCCAGCGAGTGCTCGGCGACATCCCTCGGTATGCTGGGCATGTCCGAGGGACTCCACGCGAAGACGTCGGCGTTCGCGCGGAGAAAGTCGACGAGCACTGCTTCCTATTTGGGATCGAGCCCGGAGCTGATCCAGACTTGCTTGGAGGCGTCGCTGCTGGGGTCGAGGGGGACGGACTTAACCGTCTCCGCTGGCTCAAATTTGCCGGCATGACGCTTCACGTCTGGCACCTCCTTAGAGAGGCTCTCCAGGTCGGCGATGAGGGCCTCGGACTCAGCGAGGGCCTCGGCGTACTCCACGCACTCCACGTCGCATTCGAACGCGTGTTTGTACGCGGGGCCGACGGTGATGACCCCGTTGGGGCCCGGCATCTTGAGCTTGAGGTAGGTGTAGTTGGGGACAGCCATGAACTTCACGTAGCAGGGCCTCCCCAATACCGCGTGGTAGGTTCCTCGGAACCCGACCACCTCGAACGTCAGGGTCTCCCTTCGGAAGTTGGAGGGTGTTCCAAAGCAGACGGGAAGATCGAGTTGTCCGAGGGGCTGGACGCGCTTCCCGGGAATGATCCCATGGAAAGGCGCAGCGCCTGCCCGGACCGAGGACAGATCGATACGCAGAAGCCCGAGGGTCTCGGCGTAGATGATGTTGAGGCTGCTGCCTCCGTCCATGAGGACCTTGGTGAGCCTAACGTCGCCGATGACGGGGTCGATGACGAGCGAGTATTTCCCCGGGCTCGGCACATGGTCGGGGTGGTCGGCTCGGTCGAAGGTGATGGGCTTGTTGGACCAGTCTAGGTAGACTGGCACCGCCACCTTCACCGAACAGACCTCCCGGCGCTCTTGCTTGCGGTGCCGAGCCAAGGCGTTCGCCGCTTGCCCGCCGTAGATCATGAAGCAGTCGCGGACCTCGGGGAACTCTCCTGCCTGGTGATCTTCCTTCTTGTCGTCGTCGCGGGCCCTGCCACCCTCCGCGGGCGGCCCGGCCCTATGGAAGTGGCACCGAAGCATGACGCACTCCTCAAGGGTGTGCTTGACGGGCCCCTGGTGGTAGGGGCACGGCTCCTTGAGCATCTTGTCGAAGAGGTTGGCACCTCCGGGGGGTTTCCGAGGGTTCTTGTACTCGGCGGCGGCGACAAGGTCCGCGTCGGCGGCGTCGCGTTTCGCTTGCGACTTCTTCTTGCCCTTCTTCCTGGCGCCACGCTGAGTTGACGCCTCGGGGGCACCTTCCGATGGGCGGCCCTGGGGCTGCTTGTCCTTCCGGAAGATAGCCTCGACCGCCTCCTGGCCGGAGGCGAACTTGGTGGTGATGTCCATCAGCTTGCTCGCCCTGGTGGGGGTCTTGCGACCCAGCTTGCTCACCAGGTCGCGGCAGGTGGTGCCGGCGAGGAACGCGCCGATGACATCCGAGTCAGTGATGTTGGGCAGCTCGGTGCGCTGCTTCGAGAATCGCCGGATGTAGTCCCGGAGAGACTCTCCCAGCTACTGTCGGCAGCTTCGGAGGTCCCAAGAATTCCCGGGGCGCACGTACGTGCCCTGGAAATTGCCGGCGAAAGCTTGGACTAGGTCGTCCCAGTTGGAGATCTGCCCCAGAGGCAGGTGCTCCAACCAGGCGTGAGCGATGTCGGAGAGGAACAGGGGGAGGTTGCGGATGATGAGGTTGTCATCATCCGTTCCACCTAGTTGGCAGTCCAGACGGTAGTCCGCGAGCCACAGTTCCGGTCTCGTCTCCCCCGAGTACTTTGTGATAGTAGTCGAGGGTCGGAACCGGGCCGGGAACGGCGCCCGTCGTATGGCCGGCTGAAGGCCTGCGGACCGGGTGGTTCGGGCGAGGGGCTCCGATCCTCCCCGCTGTCGTAGCGTCCCCCACGCCTGGGGTGGTAGCCCCGGCGCACCCTCTCGTCGAGGCGGGCCCGACGGTCACGGTGATGGTGCTCGTTGCCGAGGCGACCCGGGGCCGCAGGCGCTGTGTTGCGCGTGCGCCCGGTGTAGACCGAGGCTTCCCGCATGAATCGGGAAGTCGCGGCATGATGTTCCGAGGGGTACCCCTGCCTTCGGGAGGCGGAGCTCTCGGCCCGCCGGACCGCGGCGCCTTCCAGGAGATCCTTGAGCTCTCCCTGGATTCGCCGCCCCTCGGTGGTTGATGGCTCCGGCATCGCACGGAGGAGCATTGCTGCTACAGCCAGGTTCTGGCCGACCCCACTGGATGCGGGTGGCGGCCTGACCCTGACATCGTCGGCGATGCGGTGCTGGAAGCCCTGGGGTAGATGACGCATTTCTCCGGCCGGGGGTTGGCCCGCCCATGCCTGCCCGACGTCCCGGCGGATTGGCTCAAGCGCTCCTGCTCCCTCGTCGAGCCTGGCCTGCACCCCGCGGATTTGCTCAAGCTGTGGGTCGTGACCCCCGCCGGAACGGGGACCACAGCTAGCTCCCGTGGGATGTCAACGCGAGGCACCGGCCTAGGGAGATCACCGTCCTCCGGCATGCCGAGATGGTTGCCTTCAGAGGGACCCCCTAGATCGACGTGGAAACATTCGCGGCTCGGGCCGCAGTCCTCGTCGCCGAGGCTACGACTATCATCGGAACAGTCGGAAAGGCAGTAGTCGCATGCGGTCATGAAGTCCCGCATGGCACTGGGGTTGCCAAGTCCGGAGAAATCCCAACAGAAGCTGGGCTCGTCGTCTTCCTCGGACCCAGAGGGCCCGTAGGTCGAGACATCCGTCAGCCGGTCCCAAGGTGACCGCATACGAAACCCCAGAGGGTTCGGATTCACCTCTGCGAGAGCGTCCGCCAAAGCGGAGCCGCTAGGCGGGTCAAGGCTAAATCCAAAAGGCGTGGGATGGGAATCGGTCGGTACCTCTTGGTCGACGGGCGGTGATGAAGCCACGTCGGGGACTGACTGCACCGTCGTCTCAGGTACGAGGGTGACACCCAGCAAGCCTTTCGCGAGCGTGCTGGCGTCGTCCGTTTGCTCAGGACTAGCGTGTCGCGGGGACACAGCGCTCGTCTTCGTCTCAAGCGCGAGGCCGATGCCCGGCGCGCCCCCCGTTGGAGTGCTGGCGTTGTCGACTCGCTCGACGGCCGACGAGGCGCTGCCTCCTGCTTGGCCTTGGTTGCCCTGCCTCCTCCTCCGTCGACGGGGAAGAGGACGGGGCGAGCTCGAAGGTTGTTCTTCCACCACGCGGGGAAGACGTCGTCGATCCCGCCGCCGGCGGGCGGACTGTCGGCCGCCATTGTCGCTGTCGCCCGGCGGTGGAAAGAGTATCATGTCGTAGCTGCCGTCGAGGGACATGAACTCAAGGCTCCCGAAACGGAGCACCGTCCGGGGCCGGAGAGGTTGCTGGAGACTACCCATCTGGAGCTTGACGGGAAGCTGTTCGTCAACACGCAGCAGGCCCCTACCTGGCGCGCCAACTGTCGGCGTTTCGAGACCGGGGGTCCCTAAGCCGACGAGTGAAGTGTCGCCGCGTGCCCCAGCCCAGATGGGTCGGCGCGAGGCCAAGCGCGAAGGGGGGAAGTGAGGTGGCCGGAGATGGGCGTGAGAGAGGTGGAAATCCCGCGGCCTTCGTGTTCGTCCCGCGCCCAGGTCGGGTGCGCTTGCAGTAGGGGGTTACAAGCGTCCACACGGGGGAGGGAGCGAGCGGCCTCACGCGAGCGCCTATCTCGTCCTCGTCCCCGCGCGGCCAACCCTCTCTAAGAGGGCCCTGGTCCTTCCTTTTATAGGCGTAAGGAGAGGATCCAGGTGTACAATGGGGGGTGTAGCAGAGTGCTACGTGTCTAGCGGAGGAGAGCTAGCGCCCTAAGTACACGCCATCGTGGCGGCCGGAGAGATTTTGGCGCCCGGTTTGTGTGATGTCGTGGCCGTCGAAGGAGCGCTGGAGCCTGGTGGAGGGACAGCTGTCGGGGCCGTCGAGTCCTTGCTGACGTCCTCTTGCTTCTGTAAGGGGGCCGAGAGCCGCCATCGTCAGGGAGCGTGCGGGGCGCCATCATCGCCTATCTGGCGGAGCGAGCCAGATGGGACGCCGGTCTTGTTCCCCGTAGCCTGAGTCAGCTTGGAGTAGGGTACTGATGGCGCCTCCTGTTGACGTGGCCGGTCCGCGCCCTAGGTTGGGCGATGTGGAGGCTCCTCCGAGGTCGAGGTCGAGTCCGTCTTCCGTGGCCGAGGCCAAGTCCGAGCCCCTAGGTCGGGCGAGGCAGAGGCCGTTGGCTGAGGCCAGGGCGGAATTTGAGTCCCAGGGTCGGGCGAAGCGGAGTTCGTCGTCTTCTGGGGCTGAGCCCAAGTCCAAGCCCTGGGTCGGGCGGAGCGGAGTTCGCCGTCTTCTGGGGCTTAGCCCGAGTCCGAGCCCTAGGTCGGGCGGAGCGGAGTTCGCCGTCTTCCGGGGCTTAGCCCGAGTCCGAGCCCTGGGTCGGGCGGAGCGGAGTTCACCGTCTTTCGGGGCTTAGCCCGAGTCCGAGCCCTGGGTCGGGCGGAGCGGAGCTTCCTATGGTGCGTGCGGCCGGGCCTGACTGCCTGTCAGCCTCACTCTGTCAAGTGGCACCGCAGTCGGAGCGGCGCAGGCGGTGCTGTCTTTCTGTCAGACCGGTCAGTGGAGCGGCGAAGTGACGGCGGTCACTTCGGCTCTGTCGGCTGAGGGGCGCGCGTCAGGATAAAGGTGTCAGGCCACCTTTGCATTAAATGCTCCTGCGATTTGGTCGGTCGGTGCGGCGATTTTGTCAGGGTTGCTTCTTGGCGAAGACAGGGCCTCGGGCGAGCCGGAAATATGTTCGCCGCTGGAGGGGGGCCTCGGGCGAGGCGGAGATCCTCCGGGGTCGGCTGCCCTTGTCCGAGGCTAGGCTCGGGCGAGGCGTGATCGAGTCCCTCAAATGGACTGATCCCTGACTTGATCGCACCCATCAGGCCTTTGCAGCTTTATGCTGATGGGGGTTACCAGCTGAGAATTAGGAGCCTTGAGGGTACCCCTAATTATGGTCCCCGACAAAAACCAACGACTGAGATTAGATTCGTGGCTGAGGGCGCGCGCGGGCTGGCGAGTGCTGACAGGCGGGCCAGGGGCATCAGCGACCGAGGGGGAGGGCGCACTGACCGAGAGAGCCCAGCGCCAGGGTACATGGGCGCTGACAGGCGGGCCAGGGGCACAGGGCGCGCGTGCGCGAAGCGGTATCCGTGATCTGGGCCGTGCGATCAAAATCGAATGGAGGGGATCAGACCGGGGAGGGGTGAATGGCTGCGGGCGGTGCTGCTCTTCTCCGCGGCGGTGAGGTCGCCGGAGTTGAGGCAGGCGCGAGCTAGGGTGGCTCTAGGGTCATCGGAGTTGGGCAGCGAGGGAGAGAACACCATGACGAACTCAATGACGGGGTAGAGGCCATGAATCCGCGGGCAGAGAGGGGAGAATGGCAGGGAGAGGGCCTCGGGCGGACCGGAGGAACTCCGGCGAGGCATTTCGACCACGGGGAGGGGGTTTAAGGCACACTAAGGCCTGGGCTAGCTTCAGCAGAGGCAGAGGCACCTTAGGGACTAACACCGGGGAGCTAGACCGGGCTAAATCGGCCGGCCACTGCGCGAGCACGGCGGACCTACACGGCCGAGCACCGGCGAAACCAAAATTGGCCGAGCACAGAGCGCAATAGGGAAAATTGGGCACTGGCAAAGGTGTCTCACCTCGGGGCGGAACTCGGGGAGGCTTGGCGCGGTTTCCGACGAGCTGGATGGTCGGGAACGAGGGCGTGGGTCTCCGGCGGCGTCTGGCTGCGAGGGCAGAGCGTGAGAGAGGGCAGAGCCGCGCGAAAATGAGGCGGGGGAGCGAGTGCAGGCACTGGCGGGGCTCTAAGAAGGGAGTTGGGCGCGTGGGCGGGCATCGTGGCCAAGAAATCCGGTGACGTGCGCAAGTGCGCACTCGCCGGTCCACGGCGGGCGCGGGGAGGGTGGATCTGACAAGGCAGGCCCACCGTGTAGAGAGAGAAAAGGGGATGCGCGGGGCAACGGCTCAGCAACTGGCGAATCAGGCCCGCGAGACAGAGAGAGGAGGGGAGCACTGGTGAAGAAACCAGCGCCGACAGGTCGGCCCCACTGGGCAACGAGCAAGAAAGGGAGGGCGTGCGGGAGAGAGAGCTGTCGCTGACAGGCGGGGCGACGCGGGCGCGCGGCCTAGCTGGGCCGAGCTAGGCTGGTTTGGGCTGCTTTCTCTTTCTCTTTTTCTCTGGATTTTCTAATTCCTTTTCTATTTCTTTTCCCTAGGGTTTTCAATTCCAAATTCAAATTAGGTTTCAAATTCAAATAAATTCAAACTTGTGCAACACTTCAAAGAACATTTTAAGCTCAGCATGATGCAACATGTCATAACTCATAATGTTTTGGCAAAAATAAATAATTAAATCCCCCTACCTTTAAGCTAATTCTACTTAAAAGGGAAAAGGGAGAGAGAATCTAGAGAGAGATAAAACCTAGGGTGAGAGAGAGAAGAGTAACACATGAATTTGGGTGATATTTAGAGAGAAATTTTATCCCCCAAATTTAGGGTGTTACATATAAAAACGACACGATAGCCGCCAATCACATCTAATCGGCATCCATATCCACCATCACATTATATAGAAACTATTTTACTAAACATATCCACCATCACATTATATGATTTTATTCACAGTAATGGTGAAATCACATGCACTCCTATCACATTTTGGGGGCCTACTTTCTAAATGAATTTTGGGGAAACAAATGAACCAAACCTAAACAATTATTTAATACCCTAATCAATTAAAAATACAAACATAAACAATACAAACATAAACAATCTACTCCACTACATTATACAATTACAAATATCATTCACATCACATTATATATTTAACAAATACCATTCACAATTACAAATATCATTCACAATTACAAACAAATGAACCAAAGTTTACATCACCTTGACTTGCAGGGAGGCGTGTGGACAACCTAGTGGCGGCGACGGTCCGGGCACGTGGGGGCTGTCGGACTTCGGTGGTGGGGCGGTGGGCCGGGCGCGGCCGGACGCGTGGGGCGCGGCTGGACGGTGGCGGCCGGGTGCTTGGGGCGCGGACGGACGGCGGCGGGCGGGCGACGGCGTGGGGGCGGGCGGCAGCTTGCTGGGCGGGTGGCAGAAGTAAGTGAAAGGAGAGAAGGAAAGGAGAAGAGATAAGAGGGCTACGGGACGATATATTTACCTTTTTGCCGAGTACCCGCGATACGGCAGTCGGCAAAGATTTTTTTAAAATTTAAAAATAAACTTTGCCGAGTGCTGGATCGCGGGCACTCGGCAAAGACGTCATTACCGAGTGCTAGCTGGACAGGCACTCGGCAAAGATCTGTTCTAGGGTCTTTGCTGAGTGCCAACGGACAGGCACTCGGCAAATGTCTGATCTAAGGTCTTTGCCGAGTGTCACCTTTAGACACTCGGCAAAGTATATTTTAATTTTTTATTTTTGGCAACCAAACTTTTTGTGTTATGTTCCTACACTATGTAGACCTACAAGTACCATTTTGGGACAATTATAAAAGTGTTTTTTATAACTATTAGATTTAGTTCGTTTATTTGAATTTCTTTGGAAAATTCAATTTTGAACTGCAAGTCACTCAAACTTTGAAAACCGTGCATGAAAAAATGATATTTATGATATTTGGCACAAGTTACAACCGATTTTAGGAGGGGACCGGAAACTTTGAGCACCAAACTGACTAAACATGGTCGTGAACTTGCCAACCACATGTTTAAAAATTGTATAAAACACAAACAAAGTCAAAAAATCATGAAACTTGTCAACATGTCATGATATCATATATAGAGGCTGTGATAAAAATTTGAGAAAGTTTCGAAAAAGTTATGAGGCACTATGTGTAGAAACCTAAGAGATCCACACATGAAATTATAGAGTTTCAATGTCGTTCTCTTAGGTTTCTACACATAGTGCGTCACAACTTTCTCAAAACTTTCTTAAATTTTTATCACAGCCTCTATATATGATATCATGACATATGGACAAGTTTCATGATTTTCTGACTTTGTTTGTGTTTTATACAATTTTTAAACATGTGGATGGCAAATTCACGGCCATGTTTAGTGAGCTTGGTGCTCGAAGTTTCCGGCCCCCTCCTGAAATCGATCGTAACTTGTGCCAAATAGCATGAATATCATTTTTTCATGCACGGTTTTCTAAGTTTCGAGTGACTTGCAGTTCAAATCTGAATTATTCAAGAAAAATCCATGAAATGATCTAAATCCAATAGTTATAGGAAACACTTTTATAATTATGCCAAAATGGTACATGTAGGTCTACATAGTGTAGGAATATACCACAAAAAGTTTGATAAGAAAAAATAAAAAAATAGAAATATGCTTTGCCGAGTGTCTAAAGGTGACACTCGGCAAAGCCTTCTTTGCCGAGTGTCAACCATGGGGCACTCGACAAAGAAGCGTCTTTCTCGAGTGCCGCCGTCCGGCGCTCGGCAAAAACTAATGGCCGTCAGTCGTAGACGGCTGCCGACTAACAACCATTTGCCGAACGCCGTCTTCGCCGAGTGTTTGGCTCTCGGCAAAGGAATCTTTGCTGAGTGTAATTCTTTGCCGAGAGTCCTGCTCTCGGTAAAAGTCTTCTTTGCCGAGAGCTATACTTTGCCGAGTGCTGCCGAGTGCCGAACGAAAAGCAGTCAGCAAAGCGTCGAACACTCGGCAAAGCCACGGATTCCGGTAGTGATCATGTCTAGACTTGAGATAGACAAAAAGACGAAGACTTCCTAGCTTTCATCTACTGAGCTTGCGCTCAAAATTTATATGGACAAAAGACTTACTACCATTTTAAGAGAAGATAAAATTTGTCTCTTTCAACGTGCGAAAGATAAACGTCTTTTTGAAGGGGATATTAACGCTAAATACTTTTAGTTAGTTGCTAATGGTAAACATAAAAAACAAAGAAATATACAGTCTTGAGGATGATGAGGGCAACTGTATAGAAGAAGGGGACCTCAAACGCCATATCACTAATTACTATCAATGTTTGTTCGGTAACAAGGGAACTACATATAGTGAGACCTACTAGTATTAATCATCTAAATAGAAATTGGTACGCTAACAAGAGAACTACACATAGAAAAGGACTACTAATTGGGATGGCGGCAATATTTTAGACCATTTGGCTTTGCAATAATGATGTGGTCTATTCTAGTAAACCAATACCATCAACTATACAGGTTCTTTTAGGGGGGCATACTGGTTTAGGTTCTGAAGATTATTGCAGAGAGAAGAAAATCACTACGAGGTCCTTGCGGTGTGTCGGCTATTAGAGGTGGTGGCCATGGATAGGACGAGCTCTCGGTGTAGCTCGCTAGGTGACCTAACTCATCTCGGCTCGGTTCGTCTACTCAACGAGCTGCAAAATGAGAATTAGCTCAGCTCGATACCGGCTCGCGAGCTACACCTTAAAAAATAATATCTCATTATATAGTGAATTAATAGTCTATAAATATGAAATAATAAATCATACGACATTACAAGTAATCTAAATTATAATGGTCATATATCCATCATTAAAGACTAATAAACGAATCGAATATCTATAACATTATCCAATATCAATCATTATTATATAGATTGATTAATTTTGTGTAGCTCGCGAGCCAGAGCGGCTATGCTCGTTGCCCCAACGAGCTCAAAAACCTGATCTGGCTCGGCTCGCTCGAGGCTCGAAATATAAGTAAAGCAATGTGTATAGAAAGATCAAGCTGTCTTATAATTTATTGGAAGAGAAAATACTATACATATATTGCTTGCAGTAACTTCCACAGTTGTCATATATATTCTTTTGTGTCAACAGAACACATACATGCTACTCTCTTCGTTACTTTTTATTTGTCACGTTTTAGTTTAGAAATGAACTAGCAGACGATAAATATTTAATACACACCATTACAGATTAAACTAGAATACCGGCTTTATATTAGCTAGCTAGCTGCATGCTTACGGGATAACACGTATGATCCGCAGGAGTAGGGATGAAAGTGGTAATCCGAACTGTTAAAACAAATTTAATATTTTAAAATAGATATGTATAAAATTTGATGTTGATCTTTGCTTATGTTATCAAGCACATTAGTACAAATATGAATAAAATATTATATAAGTTGTTTTATGTATTATTTGCTCCCTACAACACAAAAAGTTGAAAAAATTATCGAATTTGTTTCCGAATCCATACCGAAGTTTATATCTATTATTTGAGAAAATATAGGATGAATTTGAGGTTTACCTTTTATGAATCTTAACAAGCTGGATGTTAAAAACAAGAATACAAATTTGTATTGTATATTCTATATCTTATTTATTCGTAATCAAAGAAAAAACTGATTACCAAATAAATACCGTTTCCGACCGTTTTCATCCCTACGCAGGAGTGCAGAATGCATGCGGCCAGAACTGTGTGCTGGTGGACACTAGGCTGGCTAGCTAGCTGCTGCAGCTAGCTACGCGCCCCCTGCTTTCTTCCTGACGATCTTCTCCAGCTCGTCGCAGAATGCCGGGCACTCCTCATTCATCGTTCTTTGACTTCTCTGTCAGTGCAAAAAAATTGGTAGGATGGATATGATGCTGCAAGTTATCTTGGAGTACTCCTGGGCAGCTACCCACCCAGCCAGCCAGCCATTGTCAACATAGCATGAATGCAGTGATGAGTTGTCGCATTGGATTTATTTATTTAAGATGTTTATCTTTGAAGCGTATGGTATTGTTAACCAATACCTTTTCTCCCTCTCATTTGTTAACTTTCTTGCGGATTAGTAATACCTATTGATGAATTTTTATCCATATCCAATTGAGATAGAATTAGGTTATAGGTTACACTATTTCCTTTTCCATCTGTACTCATACTTTGTACTTTGCATCGCATCTTGTTGTGGACCATCTATATGACTTCATTAGTACATATATTTTCGTTTCCTTCAGTTTGTAAGGAAAGTTTTTTTCCCCCTTTGCATGTTAAGTTAAAACCTTATCACTTGTTTGTACCTCTCATTACATACCCTCCTTTTCGATTTCATTAACGCCCCGTTTAGATCATTGGAATTGAATTTCATTCTAATAATAGTAATTTAGGTATATATCAATTAAGCTAATTCGGTTTTATGCAAAATATATTTGTATATTATTATTAGTAAGATGTCGGAGGTATTTATGTACTACATATTTAATATAGAGGAGTGAGACGAATAATGTCATGTAAATTACAGAGTAGAAACAAATTCTACTAATGCATAAAATCATTTCCCGTCCTCTACCCCATGAATTTGAGATAGGCTTATATCTGAACTTTGAAAAGTGCTGGAATGTCAAATTCCAAACTAAATAAGTTACTTTATTGGGTGAATTCCAATTCCTCTAAAATGAAGGGATCCAAACGCCCCATAAGATATAAGTTTTAGGTATAATACTTCTTAGTCACAAATGTGGCATAGACAAGTGTTTGCAGCCATCGTGGTTGCTAGGGTTATTGAATTTCTCTATAATAAAACAACAGTTGATGTCATACTTTTTCTTAAACATTTGATTATTTACAATAAAACTACAAACTAAAAACAGAGTCAGTTTTGTATATTAGTAATAGGAGTATATAAGCATATATTTTAATTTTTGAGAGAGAGAGAGAGAGAGACGATGCTTTGGATTGTTTTTTATAATAATTGACAAGTAGAAGGGTTACTTGGGTTATTTTAAATAAACAAAGGATCTTTATAATTTAGATGCTATTGTTGGTTGTTTTAGAAGAACAGATGTGTAACTTATATGTGTAGGTTTAGGGTTATTTATTTATTTCATTGCGTAGATGGGTATTTACATGTAGATTTAAGGGTTACTTCATGTTACTTTTTACAATGACAATGGTGGATAGTTTAGATGCAAATAGGTCCAATATAATCTATTGTGATCGAGTCTATAAATTGTTTTTATGAGAATTTATATTGTTTGTCTCTTCTTCTAGCACATTCCATGAGAATTAGTGAAGTGCTGAAAAGAAGTCTCCAATTAATAATAGTGATATGACATAATAACACACCATAATTACATTATGGTTGAATACTTGTAAAACCAACACATATTGCCCCATTTGTGATACGCAAGTCACGGTTAGATTCAAATTACAGGGTTTCTTCAAGCCCAACAAGTGACTCTTGGGGCCAAGTAGGACCTTCTAGACCAAAACCTTCATGTGAATGAACTTGCTCTCAGGTCCCCATATGGGGCTAGCTTTTATGGTGGATTAGGAAGTATTGTAACACCACGTCCACTCTTGGATCGATGATACTTACTCCTGATAGCCCTGTAGGACCATAAATCATCTCCATGTACTAACTTCTTAGTCTGTCACTCATCCCAATTACTCTGGTCCAAACACGTTTAACAGAGACGTTTTTTGAGATAGGTTTCCAAAAATGAAACTATACCTTGTTGGTATTAGTATTCTATCAATCCTATTAAGTCTTGGATCAGAATATCACTTAATCCATCAGGGCCAAGATATTACAATCCACCCCTTTAGAAGACCGACATCCTCGTTGGTCAACCCCAAGCTAGGAATCTCCCTCTTGGGCATGTCAGTGTGTCCAGTTCGTCATATTCCATGCAATGTGACCACTCTCAGCCCGCATATGTCATGCGCCATATGCTCGAACCTCTAACCCACAGAAGTCCATGAAAATCGTGAGGATCAGATGTGATACCTACTATCGGGTACCCAGGAATGGGGTACTCCAAGTGAGGCCCATAAACCTTTTGGGTATATGACCAACTCTCAGCCTCATAGACTGCGAGGTGGGATGACCGACCAAGTACCCACCAAACAAGTCTGCAAGGAGGAACGGTCGACCAAGTACCCGCCGAGCAAGTCTACGAGGTGTGACGGCCGACCAAGTATCCGCCGGGCAAAACCTGCAAGGAGGGACGACCAAATCACCGTTGAGCAAGTCTGTGAGGCGTAGCAACCGACCAGGTACCCATCGATCGAACCCGGGTTCTAGATCTGTGCCATGAGCATACGTTGACCATAGCTAGACACGTCACCAGGAGCCCACACAATAGTTGTCAGCACAACGGTACGCCCCTTTTCTTATAAGATGAGCATATCAGGATGTCTAATGGGACGAAACAAACCTGATCAGAGGCGGTCTCAGCAACGAAGTCTCCATAGTAGCCGGTATGTGAGAAGCGACAGGATGGGGTGCCATACTGAGCAAGCAAATCCATGCGCATGGAAGGACAACATGGGGCCTACAACGACAGGAGAAAGCCATGCTGTATAAATCAATACCCGAGGCTGAACCATGGGACCGCCGCGTGCCATCGCGGGGACGTCGGCCACGAACTCGCTACATGAGCTTGAGTAACGTATGATGCCATAACAAGAGTATGGCTACACACGGCCCTACGGATGACCCACCACGACAACCCGGGTAGCCAATCTTTCTCTCTCTCTAGTAGAAAACATATCTCCTCTATAAGGTCCTACCCTTGAGATATAAAAGGGGAGGGGCCCCTCCTTCTTCCCACATGAGCACACTTGTTGTAACATGCCCAAAGCAATATAGCGATCAACAATACACTGGAGTAGGGTGCGAACCTAAACCAGTATAACCCCATGTCTCAGATTTCTCGTTGAGTCCTAGTGATTCACCATTCGTAGTCAGTCCATGCTAGCACCCATTTCGAACACAAATCTCATTGTCCCTCGGTTTCCGAAATCATGACACCATTTGTAACACCCCATCCACTCTCGAATCAGTAGTAATTACTCCTAGTAGTCCTCTAGGATCATAGATCATCCACATAGACCAACATGAGTATTTTGTGCACACGTTGTCCTCACTCATGCACATCCAAGAAGACTTCCTGATCAGGCATGCATCCCAAGATTGCTCTAGGCCAAGCACGCTAACCTAGAGGTGCTTTTAAGATAGGCTTTCGGAAAAGAAGGTATGCATTGTTGTTATGAGTATTCTATCAATCTTATTAACTCTTGGAATAGGATATCACACAATCCACATGGTCTGAATATCACAATCCACCACCTTAGAAGACTAACGTCCTTGTCGGTCAACCCCAAGCCAAAAACCTCCCATCTTAGCCACGTGTATGTGTCCAGTGTTGTCATATGTCATGCCATATGACCACTCCTGGCTACAACCCACCAGGGTTAGGATATCACAAACATGGTTAAGGACGTCTAAATCTTCAATTATATGTTCTTTGATACTATTTTGAATCTCTTGTTGTCGGTGTTTCGAACCTCACTCCAATAAGTAAATTTATTGTGTGTGTTCCGGTTTCCGAACATTGTGCGCGGTGGGAGAAAGATTTATACTGGTTTAGACAGAACGTACCTACATGCAGTCATCGGCGGCTTGTGCTACCGACACCATTGGTGATCAAAGCTCGTAGTAGGGGTTACAAGTAGGCGAGAGAGGGATGAGAGGCTCCTAGGTCTCTTATTTATGGTGGAGATGGTTACAACATGGAGTCTAAGCTAAGTCTTGGCGGCTTGGCATTGGGACTCAGGTCTTCGGATCCTCTTCTTGTTCGTTAGTCTTCTAGACGTCATCTCGTCTAGGGTTCGTCCTCATGTCATTCGTCAAAAAGAAAGGAACATCTCCTGTTTGGGGGTCGGCCTTCTCATTTTATAGGCTAAGGAGGGGGTTGGCCTGTGGTGGCTTCCTCAGGAAGGAGCCATCGGGTGATGGTAAAATTGGGCGTCTTACCATGGGGTAAACCCATGCATGGTTGCGGTTGTCTGGCTGTCCCGTATTCTTTATAACTGATGAAGCGGGAAGCGTGGGCCCGAGTGCCATCATTTGGGCCATGTCGACCCTAGGCATTCGTAGCCTAGGGCTCGGTGCGGCTCGTCGTGTTGCGCCCTTGAAAGGGAAATGTGCCTCTGGGCCATTTATATAAATGTTTTGGTGATTAGATGATCAACACAAATTACTTTGGTTCGCTAAGTGGTTGAAAGATGCAAATCAAAGAATTAAGGTATGTCTCTGGCCTTAGTAAATTGTTTTTGGATACTAACATTTTTCTCTAAGTGCTAGGAATCTTGCCAAATCAAAAGAAATTGGATTGGAGAAGTTTGGCATGAGTTGAGCCAAACATGCACCAGCCTGAGGTGCACCAGACTGTCCGGTGTGCACCGGACAGTATCCGGTACCCAGGTTGGCTCGGCGACGAACTCATAGCTCTCGGGAATTCACCGAGGGCGTCGTGACTAAAATTCACTGGACTGTCCGGTGTGCACCGGGCTGTCTGGTGAGCCAACGACGCCCGCGCCAACGGTCGGCAGCGCAATCAGCTGGCGACGCGTGGCCTGAGCCAACGGTCAGTTGGTCGCACCGGACTGTCTGGTGCGCCAAGAGGACCGAGGGCGCAATGGTCGGCTTCGCCAGAAAAGGGAGGAGATCGGGCACCGGACAAGCACTGTTCATGTCCGGTGGTTCACCGCACTGTCCGGTGTGCCACCCGACAGAAGGCAAGAATGGCCTTCTAAATGGAACTCCATCGGCTCCTAGCTGCCTTAGGGCTATAAAAGGGACTTCTAGGCGCATGGAGCATAACACGAAGCATTCACTAAACATCCTAAGACGCCTAGACTCCGCAAATACGCATTTGAATCATCGTGACTGAGATTTGAGCACTAAGTGGGTTGTCAACTTGTGGCATTGTTCTTGTGTGCTCTCTTCTTGACTTGTGTGCGTATTGTTGCTGCGATTCTAGTCTTGTGCATGTTTCTTTCCCTCCCTTACTCTTGTGCTTTTCTTGTGAACAACTTTGTAAGGGTGAGAGACTCCAACTTGTGGAGATTCCTCATAAACAGGAAAACTACTATAAGGAAGAAACCGTGGTATTCAAGTGGATCATTGGATCACTTGAAAGGGGTTGAGTCCAACCCTCATCCATTGGGACGCCACAACGTGGAAGTAGGAAAGTGTTATAATTGGCCAAACCATGGGATAAAATCATCGTGTCTCTTGTGTTGCTTTTCTCTGTGATTGATTTCTTCTCAAGAGCTCTCGCTATAGCAACTTGGTTTAATCTAACTAACATTTTATAAACCGAGTTTGTGCTATTAGTGTTGGAATTTGCAGGATCACCTATTCACCCCCCCTCTAGGTGCTCTCAAGGTATCAGAGCCGTACTCTTCATTTAAAGGGACTAACCGCCCGAAGAGATGGATCCTAAGGGCAAGGGGATGGTGATCAACGATAAAGAAAAGGAGTCCCTCTTCAATGAGCCAAGAGATGGCAAACCCACTGACTTAGGCTCGAGTCACAAGAAGAGGGATGAGAAGAAGAAGAGGTGCATTAAGAATATATTATCTACTATGACAGCGACGCCTCCTATTCTTAACCAAGGGATGACGACGACGAAGACTCCTCGGTGAAAAAGAAAACGGTTAATCAAAATTACTCATTTGATTTTTCTCGCATCCCGTACAATTCAAATGCTCATTTACTCTCTATTCCACTTGGAAAACCCCCACACTTCGATGGAGAGGATTACTCATTTTGGAGTCATAAAATGTTTAGTCACTTATTTTCCCTCCATCCTAGCATTTGGGAAATTGTAGAAAATGGAATGCATTTTGATAGTACTGATAACCCTGTGTTTATCAATGAACAAATACATAAAAATGCCCAAGCCACTACTGTTTTGCTAGCATCTCTATGTAGGGATGAATACAACAAAGTGAGCGGCTTAGACAATGCCAAGCAAATCTAGGATACCCTCAAGATCTCTCACGAGGGTAATGATGCCACCATGATTACCAAGATGGAACTGGTGGAAGGCGAGCTAGGGAGGTTCGCTATGATAAGGGGAGAGGAGCCAACACAGACGTACAACAGGCTCAAGACCCTTGTCAACAAAATTTGAAGCTACGAGAGTACAAGATGGACAGATCATGACATCGTCCGACTCATGCTCAGGTTATTTACTGTTATTGATCCTCATCTTGTAAACCTTATTCGTGAGAACCCCAGGTACACCAAAATGATGCCCGTGGAAATCCTCGGAAAATTCGTAAGCGGGTGCATGATGGTGAAGGAGACAAGGTATGTGGATGACGCTCTAAACGGACCGCTTCCTCTCTACGAGTCGCAGCCCATTGCCCTCAAAGCAACCAACAGCAAGGAGATGTTGCCTAGCAAGGTAGCACAAGTGGAGGCTGCCGGGCTTAATGAGGATGAGACGGGCGCTCATCACCAAGCGATTCAAGACCGTCTTGAAGGGACGCAAGGAGTATCCCAACAAGAACAAATCAAAGGGAAAGCACTCCTGCTTCAAGTGCGATAAGCCTGGTTATTTTATAGCACAATGTCCCAATAATTATGATGACTAGGCACAAGAGAAGAAAGGGAAGAAGGAAAGGAAAAAGAACTATAGGAAGGCGAAGGGTGAGGTGCACATTGGAAAGGAGGGGACTCCGATTGCTCTTCATCCGACTCCGATGATGAAGGACTAGCTGCCTCGGCCTTTGACAAGTCTTCCCTCTTCCCCAATGAATGCCACACATGCCTTATGGCTAAGGAGAAGAAGGTACGCATCCGAGATACTTCTAAATATTCTTCTTCTAGTGATGAGGAATATTCTGATGATGAGATAGATTATAGTGATTTATTTAAAGGATTAGATAGATCTAAGGTAGACAAAATAAATGAACTAATTGATGCTCTTAATGAAAAGGATAGATTGCTAGAAAAGCAAGAAGATATTTTATATAAGGAACATGATAAGTTCATTAGTGTTCAAAAATCTCTTGCTCTAGAAGTTAAGAAAAATGAAATACTATCCTCTGAATTGTCTACCTGTCATGAATCTATTTCTAGCCTAAAGAATTTAAATGATGATTTGAATGCTAAGCTAGAGAAAGTTAATGTAGCTAGTTCATGTGTAGAGCATGTTGTTATTTGCAATAGATGTGAAGACTTTGATATTGATGCTTGCAATGAACATGTTTCTACCATTACTAAGTTAAACAATGATGTTGCAAGTCTTAATGCTCAACTTAAGACTTGCAAAGAAAGTTATAAAAAACTAAAATTTGCTAGGGATGCCTACACCATTGGTAGACATCCCTCAATTAAGGATGGACTTGGTTTTCGAAAGGAAACCAAGAACTTAACAAGCCAAAGGACTTCTAGTCTTAATAAGGAGAAAGGGAAGGCTCCTATGACTAGTAGCTCGTATTCTTCACATGATCAAAAGAACTATGCTTATCTTTACGCTCATGTCAAGAAAATTTCTAATGTTGCTCATCATGATAAATGTTATAATCATGCTACTTTACCTACTTATCATGATTCTCATGCTATGTTGGCTTCCAGTTCCACATATGTTCATGGTAGCAGCAGGCCTAGGCGTAATCATACTGTTCCTCATGCACCTAGGAAAGTTTACACTGGTCCAACTACTATGTATCAAACATGTAATGCTTCTTTTGTATTATCATGTAAAAATGCCAAAGTAATCGCTAGAAAATTGGATCTAAATGCAAGGAAGACAAAACTTGCATTTGGGTTCCAAAATCTGTTGTAACTAACCTTGTAGGACCCAACAAGAGTTGGGTACCTAAAACCCAAGCTTAATTACCTTGCAGGTTTATGCATCCGATGGCTCAAGCTAGATTATTGATAGCGAATGCACAAACCACATGACGGGGGAGAAGAAAATGTTCACCTCCTACGTCAAAAATAGGGATTCCCAAGACACTATCATCTTTGGAGATGGGAATCAAGGCAAGGTTAAAGGCTTGGGCAAGATAGCCATCACGACCGAGCATTCAATATCAAATGTGTTTTTAGTAGAATCGCTCGGGTATAATTTATTGTTTGTAAGTCAATTGTGTCATATGGGCTATAATTGTTTATATACAAATATTGATGTATCTGTCTTTAGAAGGAGTGATGGTTCATTAGCCTTTAAGGGTGTATTAGACGGCAAGCTCTATTTAGTTGATTTCTCAAAAGAGAATGTCGATCTAGATGCATGCTTAATCGCTAAGACTAATATGGGTTGGCTCTGGCACCGCTGTCTAGCACATGTTGGGATGAAGAACCTTCATAAACTTCTAAAGGGAGATCATGTGTTAGGACTAACCGATGTCTGTTTTGAGAAAGACAGACCTTGTGCAGCGTGCCAAGCAGGAAAACAGGTGGGAAGCACTCATCAAAGCAAGAACGTGATGATAACAATAAGACCACTGGAACTCCTCCACATGGATCTCTTCGGCCTCGTTGCCTATCTCAGCATCGGGGGAAGTAAGTATGGTCTTATTATAGTTGATGATTTCTCCCGCTTCACTTGGGTGTTCTTTTTGCAGGGCAAATCCGAAACCCAAGGGACTCTAAAGCGCTTCTTAAGGAGAGCTCAAAATGAATTTGAGCTAAAGGTAAAGAAGATAAGAAGTGATAATGGGTCTGAGTTCAAAAATCTACAAGTTGAATAATATCTTGAGGAGGAAGACATCAAGCACGAGTTCTCCGCTCCCTACACACCACAGCAAAACGGCGTGGTAGAGAGAAAGAACATGACGCTAATTGACATGGCAAGAATGATGCTTGGAGAATACAAGACACCTGAGCGGTTTTGATCGGAAGCTGTGAATACACCTGTCATGCCATGAACAGGCTCTATCTGCACCACCTCCTCAAGAAGACATCCTATAAACTCTTAACTAGTAACAAACCTAATGTTTCCTATTTTCGTTTATTTGGGAGCAAATGCTACATTTTGGTAAAGAAGGGTAGGCATTCAAAGTTTGCTCCCAAAGTTGTAGAAGGTTTTTTACTAGGATATGACTCAAATACAAAGGCGTATAGGGTCTTCAACATATCATTAGGATTGGTTGAAGTCTCTAGCGACGTTGTATTTGATGAGACTAATGGCTCTCAAAGAAAGCAAGTTGATCTTGATGATGTAGATGAAGATGAGGTTTTGATGGCCGCAATGCGAACAATGGCGATAGGTGATGTGCGACCACAAAAACTACAAGAACAAGATCAACCTTCTTTCTCTACGGTGGTGCATCCCCCAACTCAAGATGATGAACAGGTACCTCAAGAAGAAGGGTAGGATCAAGGGGGAGCACATGAAGAACATGATAAGGAGGAAGAAGCATCACGGGCTCCTCCAACTCAAGTTCGAACGATGATCCAAAGAAATCATCTAGTGGATCAGATTCTGGGTGACATCAGCAAGGGAGTAACAACTCGCTCACGATTAGCTAGTTTTTGTGAGCATTACTCGTTTGTTTCTTCTATTGAGCCTTTCAGGGTGGAAGAAGCCTTGCAGGATCCAGACTAGGTGCTGGCCATGCAGGAAGAGCTCAACAACTTCAAAAGAAATGAAGTTTGGAGCCTGGTGCCACGTCCAAAGCAAAATGTTGTGGGAACCAAGTGGCTGTTCCACAACAAGCAAGACAAACACGATGTGGTGACAAGAAACAAGGCTCGACTTATGGCAAAAGGTTATGCCCAAGTCGCAGGTTTTGATTTTGAGGAGACTCTTGCTCCTGTGGCTAGGTTAGAATCATTTCAGATTTTATTGGCCTATGTTGCTCACCATTCCTTTAAGCTGTTCCAAATGGTCGTGAAGAGCGCTTTCCTCAATGGACTAATCAAGGAGGAGGTATACGTGGAACAACCCCATGGCTTTGAGGATGATAGGTATCCTGACCACGTCTACAAGCTCTCTAAGGCTCTCTATGGACTTCAGCAAGCCCCAAGAGTATGGTATGAATGCCTTAGAGATTTTCTTATTGCTAATGCTTTCAAGGTTGGGAAAGCTGATCCTACTCTATTCACAAAGACTTGTAATGGTGATCTTTTCGTATGCCAAATATATGTCAATGACATTATATTTGGTTCTACTAATCAAAAGTCTTGTGTGGAGTTTAGCAGGGTGATGATGCAAAAGTTCAAGATATCGATGATGGGCGAGTTGAACTACTTCCTTGGATTTCAAGTGAAGCAACTCAAGGAAGGCACCTTCATCTCCCAAACAAAGTACACTCAAGATCTTCTCAAGAGGTTTGGGATGAAGGATGCAAAGCCCGCAAAGACTTCGATGGGAACTGACCGACATCTAGACCTCAATAAAGGAGGTAAGTCCGTTGATAAAAAGGTATACCGGTCAATAATAGGATCATTACTTTATCTTTGTGCTAGTAGACCGGACATAATGCTTAGTGTATGCATGTGTGCTAGATTTCAATCCGACCCCAAGGAGTGTCATCTTGTGGCCGTTAAGCGAATTCTTAGATATCTAGTCTCTACGCCTTGCTTTGGGACCTTTGACTTAATCGGATACTCAGATTCCGACTATGTCGGGTGCAAGGTTGATAGGAAGAGCATATCAGGGACTTATCAGTTTCTGGGAAGGTCCCTGGTGTCCTGGAGATCTAAGAAACAAACATCCGTTGCCCTATCCACCGCTGAGGCCAAGTATGTTGCCGCAGGACAGTGTTGCGTGCAACTGCTTTGGATGAGGCAAACCCTCCGGAACTTTGGCTACAATCTGAGCAAAGTCCCACTCCTATGTGACAATGAGAGTGCAATCCGCTTGACGGATAATCCTGTGGAACATAGCCACACTAAGCACATAGACATCCGACATCACTTCCTGAGAGACCACCAACAAAGGGGAGATATTGATATTTAGCACATTAGCACCGAGAACCAGCTAGCCGATATCTTCACCAAGCCTTTAGATGAGAAAAGGTTTTGTAGGTTGCGTAGTGAGCTAAATGTCTTAGATTCGCGTAACCTGGATTGATCTATAGCATACATGTGTTCTATGCCTTTGATCATGTTATTTTAAGCTTTATCGTCTTTAATTGCTTATGTTTGGTGCTCAAGTTGTACAATTCATCCCCAGACCTCATAAGTCCCTATGCAAATGATGCACATGTTTAGAGGGAGATGTGCTACAACTTGACTCCCTTAAGACTAACTTGTTTGTTTGAGTATTCTTGAAATAGTCTCAAAGGGATATTAAAAAGGGAAATGTGAACTTGGACATAGAAAGAGCTTCCACTGCATTCCGGTAAAATGTATCTTGTCCTAAGTTCTTTATTGTGTTCTCATTGCCTTTTTGCTTCTATTTGACATTTTGGTGAGGCAATGGGGTTAAAGGGCCAAAAGTTATCCCGTTTTTTGTGCTTAATGCCAAAGGGGGAGAAATTAAGGCCAAAGCAAATGGATCAGCCAACCACAGAGTTAGAATCTTTGTGTTTTGTCCAAAATCCTCTTATTGCAAAAAATTGGTCTCTTATGGGGGAGAATTTTCGCTACGAGAAAAGGGGGAGTTTTTGGCACTTGATCAAATTTACTCTTGAAATATCTCTCTATTTGCCCAAACAAGTGTGTTTGACTTAGAGATAGGAAAAAGAATTTGTTTTATGAAAATAAACCAAGTGGTGGCAAGAGTGATCCAAATATGCCAAATTCCGAGTAAGAAAATTTGGTCTTCAATCTGCACTCTTTGAGAATGATGTTGCACTTTTAGTTGCTTTTTGATGTATTGGCATAAATCACCAAAAAGGGGGAGATTGAAAGGGAAATGTGCCTTTGGGCCATTTCTATAAATGTTTTGGTGATTAGATGACCAACACAAATTACTTTGGTTCATAAGTGCTAAGTGGTTGAAAGATGCAAATCAAAGAATCAAGGTATGTCTCCGGTCTTAGTAAATTGTTTTTGATACTAACATTTTTCTCTAAGTGCTAGGAATCTTGCCAAAACTAAAGAAATTGGATTGGAGAAGTTTGACATGAGTTGAGCCAAACATGCACCAGCCTGGGGTGCACCGGACAGTGTCCGGTGCCTAGGCTGGCTCGGTGACAAACTCATCGCTCTCGGGAATTCGCCGAGGGCGCCGCTGCTAAAATTCACTAGACTGTCCGGTGAGCCAACGGCGCCCGTGGCAACGGCCGGCAGCGCAATCAGCGGGCGACGCATGGCCTGAGCCAACGGTCAGTTGGTCGCACTAGACTGTCCGGTGCGCCAAGAGGACCGAGGGCACAATGGTCGGCTTCGCCAGAAAAGGAAGGAGATCGGGCACCAAACAAGCACTGTTCATGTCCGGTGGTTCACGGACTGTCCGGTGCGCCATCCGACAGAAGGCAAGAATGGCCTTCTAAATGGAACTCCATCGGCTCCTAGCTGCCTTGGGGCTATAAAAGGGACCCCTAGGCGCATGGAGCATAACACCAAGCATTCACTAAACATCCTAAGACGCCTAGACTCCGCAAATATGCATTCGAATCATCGTGATTGAGATTTGAGCACTAAGTGGGTTGTGAACTTGTGGCATTGTTCTTGTGTGCTCTCTTCTTGACTTGTGTGTATTGTTGCTGCGATTCTAGTCTTGTCTGTGTTTCTTTCCCTCCCTTACTCTTGTGCTTTTCTTGTGAACAACTTTGTAAGGGTGAGAGGCTCCAACTTGTGGAGATTCTTCACAAACGGGAAAACTACTATAAGGAAGAAACCGTGGTATTCAAGTGGATCATTAGATCACTTGAAAGGGGTTGAGTGCGACCCTCGTCCATTGGGATGCCACAACGTGGAAGTAGGCAAGTGTTATACTTGGCCGAACCACGGGATAAAATCACCGTGTCTCTTGTGTTGCTTTTCTCTGTGATTGATTTCTTCTCAAGAACTCTCGCTATAGCAACTTGGTTTAATATAACTAACATTTTATAAACCGAGTTTGTGCTATTAGTGTTGAAATTTGCAGGATCACCTATTCACCCTCCTCTAGGTGCTCTCAGCCCTGCCAGCGGTCTGCACACTCAGGCCTAGTCTCGATAGGTCATGAGTATGTCGCTGGCCGGGGATGTGCATGCCATAAATGTGTCGCGGTCCGAGGGGCTCGTAGCCCATGAGTACTCTGCGGCCTGAGGGGTTCATTGGTCATGAGTGGGAGGCGGAAAGACGCCCTTGCTGTGGTTCGATGCTAGGCGCAGTTTGGATGGGTTTGGTTTGAGGTTAAAGTAGGATGAGGCGGGGGCGACACTGTCCCCTCGATTTTTTGGGATCATGCTGCCACAAAAAATTACTCCAGTGTTTACCTCGCCCCCACGTGACTCTTATCCAAACACTATAGAAATTGTAGCCGCCCCCTTCCATCACTCCTTGTACATCCAACCAAACACACCCTTAATGCAGCTGGTCATTTATGACAGGTTGGTCTCGGACCAGGCGTGGGATCAACTGAACTGATTTCCCTTCGACACGCCCGGCCCCATGTTCAGTTTCGACACGCCTGACCACAGGCTCGGTGCAGCGGTGTTCGTCTGTGGGCAGATTCTTCCAGGGTAGACTTTACCTGTCTCCTTCGACTGACCAGTGGGCCTCTTGTCAGAGACATTTTCCTGATGTGCTCGCTGACCGATGGGCCACAGGACCGAAGATCATATCCCCGACACTCGTATTCACACGTTTATCTTGGTATTGTGGTCTCTGTCCGGAAAATGAGTGTTGTTGGTCATGTGGCGATGTGTAACTCGGCATGTGTTCTTGTTAAGTCTATGTTAGTGTTATGTTACTATTACTGTGTTGCTTTTATTTCTTTCTATATGGGCACCCACCCAAGGTCATGGGTAGTCCGCTGTATGTTTTCTGCTCCAATAAGGACATTTTTTGTCTAGTATCCATTCATATCCTTGAAAGAAAACTTGAACTTTTTTCTTTTATGTGAACTTATTTCTGGTTTGTTATTGTTTGTTGAAGTAGAAACTGTTTGGTGCCCTATCAACATATTTAAAGATGAATTTATTTTGTAAGCTTATGTTGGCACCTTTATGCGTAAAGAAATAGTGAGGCAAATACATATGTTGCTAGAATTTTGGTAATCATATGCACAACAATCGTGTTCCTAAACTAGAGTTTGGTCCAACAATTACTAGTAAATATCATGTTCTCAAACACAACATATAAACGTATATAAATTAAGGATAAATGATTATATCTAAGCTAGTATATAATTTGGCATTTAGTTTATATGATAGTCACTTTGTTTCAAAATAGCTCTAACTGAACTTAAATTGTACGTGTTAGTATTAGGGATGACAATGGGTCAGGTTCGGGTTGGGTGGACCAAAAACCCACCCACGATCCCACCAGTTAAGTCTAACTAAACTTGTCCACCCCCACGGGTGCAATTACAAACTCGAACCCAAACCCATCGAGTTTCGGGTCACCCGCGGGTTTTTACTCCGTGTGCACTTTTAATCAATAATTCAGTTATAAGCAATTAAGTACCAACAAAAATTGAGCTATATCTACATATTTTAAGTCTTCTCATATTAAGCTGCAACAAAATATTTCATTAATCATTAGCCAAGTTACTTATTCAAAATAATTACAGTTGTATATAACCATTTTTCGCAAAATAAAAAATAAAGTAAATTTTGGGTTGGGTGCTAGTCACCCGTGGGTTGAAATAGAAACCAGCACCCACACCTGCGAAACTTCGAGTCGGCTGCTGGTTATACCCGCGGGTCAAAATCTTTATCCATACTTGCATCCATCAGGTCGGGTACTGACGCGTCCCCAATCCTCTGGGACTCAAATGTGATACAATTACAAGTTCCAGGAGGCTAGTAAACACATTTATACATCAGATGATACCAAATCTGCTTAAACGAGACAAACCTACAAAGGTGGCGAACAACTTTAAGAGTTGGTCCACAACTCAGGACATATCATCAGAGTGGGGCTGAAGCAGCCCGATATACGCAGCAAAGCAAATCAGCGGTCCAACAGCCACAGGCAAGGTTGGGAACAATCGTAACTCTTACCCGATCTCCTTTTTCTGAAAAACAACAAATAAGCAAGGGTGAGTACAAACGTACTCAGTAGCCCACCTTCACCCGCGGAATGGGGAAATCAGATATAATGCATGGAATATGTGGAGCTCAGGATATTTTACAGAAACAACAATATTTTATGCAGGGTTGTTTTGAAAAACATTTTGTATTTTTGCAAAGCGCATCCTCTCCAAAAGGAGCAGGAAGTTTTTCAATATTAGAACAAAATCCCCTGGACTAAACCATCCAGGTATATCAGCAGTTTCCCACTGGTTTTTGTTTTCAAAAACAGCTACTGGACTTCCCGTCCACCATAGCTCACGGCTCAACCGCCAGACCTTTTAAAAACCACTTTTCTCAAAAGCACCTCTTTTTTGAAAACAAAACACTAATTGCCATACCACACCAGACTCGTCCATTCCTGTGGACACAAACTATTCGAATAGGTTTTCAAACTCTGCGCAGAGTGGTACACTTTACCCACTAGTCCGGTTTCTACGATCTCACCGTCGTGAGACCCGAATGCCGAATCTCTTTCTTTCCTCGCACGTCCTAACCATAACGGTTATACCAGAAGGAGTCAGGCCACCGCCATGCCCAAACCGGACAAAACATTCCCCCTCCTTATCCTCCCGGTGCTCCCCAGCCTTCATAACCCTGGGGTTGGACCGTACGAGTTCAGATTGAGTGACTGCCCACACAGTCTCGAGTGGTTGTACTTATCATGAGTACAGGTAGTGAAGGATGACAAACCGGTCCTTATATGAGGGTACAATCCTTCTGCTCACGCCTAAACCAGCTGAGCCATCACCTTAGGCCCTCCCCTAAACCAGGGAGTCCCTGATCATCCCTACTCAAAGGTGATAAGGGTGAAAACCCTTCATCATACACATTTTGAAAAGCATTTTCTTTTGAAAACTCACACCTTTTCTCAAATCATTTGTAACAAATATATCAAGTATTGATAGCGGCAAGCGGCTGGGTGGCCATAATAACTTGTCTCAAAATCATATCATGCATAAAATAATAGGTTGAGGGTTGTGGTTGTAAAAGCATAGGTAATTTATGCATCAAAGGGATCCAGTGAGTTTGTCGTGCTTATCCGGCGAAGGGGGAAGGGGAGCTCGCGGAACAAGCTTCTAGCTCCACTTCCTGGCGTAGACTTGCGGATCTGGCCTCCACGAGACGGCACGAACGCTCCGATAACTATGCAACATGAACAAACAAACATACAAACAAGCAAGTATGCCAACAAATATTTAGTATAGTGGTCAGAATGGCGGTATATGGATGGGTAGAGTCTGACTTAGTATGAACAAGAGAGTTATAGGCAGAATATGGGACAAGAGTATTTTGGGAGTTTTCTGGAATATGAACCATGTTTAAGGGATGACATGGTTGGATAGGGAATAGTTTGATAAGAATTTAGAAACAAGAATTATTGGAATCTGAGTTTGGAAGCCTGGTTCAAAGGAATCTCAAAGTTAAGCATGCTCAACCTGGAGAAACCTAGGATGGGTGATCAGATGGGGAGTTCCCACTAGAAGGAAAATCACAGTCACCGGAGTTCGTATGACTGGAATATGGGTCTGGCTAGTCTTAGGTGGACTAGACAGCATGATGGATGAGTAGTTGAAATTTGGGGTGATCGGATGATCGATGAATAGTAACGATGAATAGTAATGACGAAAAAGTAATTATAGATATCATCGATGAATAGTAATGATGACAAATAGCGTCGGTGAATAGTAATGGTGAATAGTGATGTGAATAGTCATATGAACGAACGATGAATAGTGGCTATGAACGAATGATGAACGATGAATAGGAACTATGAACGAACGGAGAAACGATTGAATGATCGGACGAACGAACGATCGGAATTTCGGCAGCATAATGGCAGGACAAAGATTATCTGGATGAACGATGAATAGGGACTATGAACGAATGATGAACGATCGAATGATCGAACGAACGAACGATCGGAATTTCGGCAGCATAACGGCAGGAAAAAGATTATTTGGACGAACGAACGGACGAACGATTGAATCATCGGACGAACGAACGATCGGAATTTTGGCAGCATAACGGCAGGACAAAGATTATCTGGATGAACGATGAATAGGGACTATGAACGAACGATGAATAGGAACTATGAACGAACGATGAACGATCGAATGATCGAACGAACGATCAGAATTTCGGCAGCATAATGGCAGGAAAAGATTATTTGGACGATCGAACGGACGAACGATCGAATGATCGGATGAACGAACCATGAACGATCGAACGATCGGACGAACGAACGAACAAACTAAGAACAGGGGGACGAACGATCGAAGAACGACCAAACGATCCTTGTGCTAGTGGGTGCTTGTGTGGGAGGTGGAGTGGGCGTGTGGGGGAGGAGTGGAGAGAGTTGCCATGAAATGGATTGAGGTGGGATGAGAGGAGGCCCTTGCCCCTCTATTTATAGCCATGGTGGGGGATTAGGGGGAGGGATGAGAGGATTAGTGGGAGATTAGCATGGATTTGTCTTATATGAGTGTAATTAGCTTGTATAGCTCACCGTATGACACCGGAGGCATACATATACGTATGAGCATGAGGAAAGTTATGAAGAAAATAATTGTAGGGACTTGAAAATTGATTCTAAAGGTATTTCTGAGGAGGAAAATATCTGGAGAATTATCAGTGAAATATTTGGGCAGTATTTCTGGAAAGAACTTGAAGGGGGATCACTGGGAAAATTTTTGTAGGATATTTTGAGGAGGATTTTGGAGATAATATAGACCACTATAATTTATTTGTTGATATCAACTCGCAAACAAACATTTTGAAATGAAAATTTCAAGATTTGAATTTTTGGGATGCTACAAATCTACCCCACTTAAAATGAATCTCGTCCTCGAGATTCGGCTTAGAAGGGTTGTGGGTATAGCTTTACTTCAGCTACATATCTTCACTTTGCAGGCTCTTCGAGGAGATGGAGCTTCAACAAAATCTGGCCTTTGAGGAGCATTTGGTTGCCGATTGCAAACGCTGATTCTGGCTACTCAAAGATCATCTTCAGGCTTCTAGGTTTCGCTTGGCAGCTAGCTTATTGGAGAAGCAACGATGCCAACACGCAAACCTTCCTCTTGCGAACTTCCACATGGATTCCTTTCTTGATCTTCTGGTGCTTCATCAACAAAACTTGGGTGACCATTTCTCATCCAGAAACTTATATGCTTTGATGATCTGGTCCTCCACAAGCTTGCTATAGGCCTTCTTCTTTTTCTCCATAGCAGGAACTTTACTGGAACACTACCCCACTTAAAAAGAATGAGGGTAGAACTCTTGAATCTTTGGGATTTGAACTCCTTGAAGTACCTTATAACAAGGGTGTTACGGGCCTTCTTCTGCTGTTGCTGCTTGAGCAGGCTGCGGAGAAATGACTGACACAGGGTTCATTCTGGGAGAACCTTCTTCTTATCTTCTCTTCACTATCTTCTTTTCACTGACCCTTTCTTTCTCTTTGCTCTTCCCACTAGAGGATTCTATCAAAGAGTATTACCATCATACAGAGGACGAAACCAAAGACTATGAACCAAGTACAACAGTCTTCAACCCAAGAATCACCAAGCATTGTGATCTTAGGGGCGAGGGAGTGGAAAATGGAGTTGCTTGCGGTTTGGCAGAGGGGATTTTATCGGGAGTGTGCTTTGCTTGGGATGGGAACTGAGGGAGCTGGTGGGGGAGTTTTATAGGCGAGCGGTATGCAAGGTGGTGCTCGAGGTGCGGAGTGGTGGTGATGGAGTAGGTGACATGAGGCAGCAAACACGACAAGGGGAGGGGGGATGGTGTTGCTGGCGGTAATGGCGGTGGGTGCACTGCAAAGGGGGTGTGGGGTGGTGGTAGTGTGCATGGAGGCGGGCACGCGTGCGGGGGCCACGGGTGAGTTGTGGGGTCGATGACCCTGATGTTTGTGGTCTCTGGTTCCAAGAATCTTTGCCTCTTTGTATGGTAATAACTTCTGCTGTCCTCTTTTTCTGCTTACTTTGACTTAGGGGCAGTGCTTTGATTCTCACGGTCGGTCCTTTTGACTGAGCGACTGGATAGGTTCCTTCTGTAGCTTATTGTAGGCTTCAAGGGTAAGCTTCCTTGTATCTTCTTGGGTAAGGTGCTTTTCTCTTGAGATGGGTTAAGATGAGAATGGAAGCATAAGGTGAGGATTAGCTCTAATTTGTGATCTATGTTTTTAGAGAAAACCTTTCTTAAAAAGAAAGAAACACACAAGCTCAGCAATGATAAGCACAAACAAATCAAATGTTTTGAATAAGGGACGAATAGAGTTTTTTTTCAAAGCACGGACTACTCAGATTCGGGGGCTAAGCATAACTACTATTGCTCGGCTCCTGAACTGAGAACTATGCTAAATGCGACTTATGAGCACTAATGTTAGAGCATCACATATGCACTCAAAAGGGGAGAAAACATCAAGCGAAATTCATTTTGAAATGCCCTAGGGGGCCACACAATTAGAGTTTTGCAAAACACGAGGCTACACGGTTACCTCTCATACATGCAAGGCTCTAGCCAAAGTGAAGAAAAACTTCACTACCCAATGCATGCAGAGGACTGGGCATAACTAACTTCAGACCAAACAGCTTCTCTTCTGGCGAGGCTAGCACAACTTCAATCTTTGATATCTCCTGGGTGGGTCAAGAGGGAGCTGATGTTGATGACTTCTTCTGGTGGCGACTGAGATGGCAGGACGGGGTTGAACTCTTCTTCAAGCTGAACTGGCTCTTGTAGCTCCTCAGAGGGCGGTGGTGCTGGCGGGGTGCTTGCAGCTTCTTCCTTGATCTCATGGGATGGTGCTGGAATCTTCTTCATGGTGAGGGGCTCAAACAACTCTTGCGGGGGATCTTGGGGGGCTCGGGGTGCTCTTGCTTATCCATAGCCTGAGGGGAGACTGGAATTCCTTCCAAGACTATGGCTCCTTCTGGGAGTTCCCAAGCTTTCTTATCTCCTATGATAGAGACCGAGTGACCTTCAAGAATTTGAGGATCTTCGGCTCTCATGGGTTGAACTGGGTTGGATGAAGCGGGCTCTTGGATCCACAGGGCTCTACGTTGGTTGTGGGTTACCAAGTAGGCCTCCATCAACTTCTGGACATGATCATCCTTGGCTTGCTTCAGGGCTTCAATAGCAATGATTTCACGACTTTCCAAGGCAGTTGCATGGGCTTGAGCTGTGGTGAGATCCACATGGAGCTGACGGTTGTGCTTCTCTGCATCTTCTGCTCGGGCAATCATCTGACGGTGGTGCCAAGCCAAGAAATCATACTGTGCATCCAGGGTGAGCAGGTATGCAGTGAGGTACACGACTGTGGGGTCATCCTCAAGTAGCTGCTTCCCTTCCAATGCACGCAACCTGGCCATCCAAACTGGACGGTCTCTCTGAAAGGGTGGAAAGAATCTGAGTGGTGTGTCGGCCACTTCTTCTTCATAGATCTGACACAAGGCCCTCAATGCCTTGCGGGCGATGACTTGGAAGGTGTCTTTGAATCTGTGCCCAGCAGCAGTGACACTCCATTCCACATGGTGCGGACTGGATCCAATGTATACAGTCACGACACACTTCTCTGTGCCATGCTCGACGAATTCACGACCATCATACTCTGGCTGGCTCCTGATTCCGAGGCGGACTGTGTATGCTCTCAGCAACTTGGGGAAACCATCTTCATTCTGGCAAAAGCTGGTTTGGCAGCGAACCTCCATCTGACTTCTGAGAGAAGGAAAGGGGAAACCATTTTTGAAATGAAGGGATAAGAGCAAGATTTTTTTAAGAAAATAGTTTTGACTCAAAAACTTTTGGATCAAGGCTAAGGGTTACGTCCTGCGGCCAACCTAACAGTTCTGATACCACCTGAAGCGTCCCCAATCCTCTGGGACTCAAATGTAATACAATTACTAGTCCCAGGAGGCTAGTAAACACATTTATACATCAGATGATACCAAATCTGCTTAAACAAGACAAACCTACAAAGGTGGCGAACAACTTTAAGAGTTGGTCCACAACTCAGGACATATCATCAGAGTGGGGCTGAAGCAGCCCGATATACGCAGCAAAGCAAATCAGCGGTCCAACAGCCACATGCAAGGTTGAGAACAGTCGTAACTCTTACCCGATCTCCTTTTTCTGAAAAACAACAAATAAGCAAGGGTGAGTACAAACGTACTCAGCAGCTCACCTTCACCCGCGGAATGGGGAAATCAGATATAATGCATGGAATATGTGGAGCTCAGGATATTTTGCAGAAACAGCAATATTTTATGCAGGGTTGTTTTGAAAAACATTTTGTATTTTTGCAAAGTGCATCCTCTCCAAAAGGAGCAGGAAGTTTTTCAATATTAGAACAAAATCCCCTGGACTAAACCATCCAGGTATATCAGCAGTTTCCCACTGGTTTTCATTTTCAAAAACAGCTACTGGACTTCCCGTCCACCATAGCTCACGGCTCAACCGCCGGACCTTTTAAAAACCACTTTTCTCAAAAGCACCTCTTTTTTGAAAATAAAACATTAATTGCCATACCACACCAGACTCGTCCATTCCTGTGGACACAGACTATTCGAATAGTTTTCAAACTCTGCGCAGAGGGGTACACTTTACCCACTAGTCCGGTTTCTGCGATCTCACCGTCATGAGACCCGAATGCCGAATCTCTTTCTTTCCTCGCACGTCCTAACCTTACCGGTTATACCAGAAGGAGTCAGGCCACCGCCATGCCCAAACCGGACAAAACATTCCCCTCCTTATCCTCCCGGTGCTCCCCAGCCTTCATAACCCTGGGGTTTGACCGTACGAGTTCAGATTGAGTGACTTCCCACACAGTCTCGAGTGGTTGTACTTATCATGAGTACAGGTAGTGAAGGATGACAAATCGGTCCTTATATGAGGGGACAATCCTTCTGCTGACGCCTAAACCAGCTGAGCCATCACCTTAGGCCCTCCCCTAAACCAGGGAGTCCCTGATCATTCCTACTCAAAGGTGATAAGGGTGAAAACCCTTCATCATACACATTTTGAAAAGCATTTTCTTTTGAAAACTCACACCTTTTCTCAAATCATTTGTAACAAATATATCAAGTATTGATTGCGGCAAGCGGCTGGGTGGCCATAATAGCTTGTCTCAAAATCATATCATGCATAAAATAACAGGCTGAGGGTTCTGGTTGTAAAAGCATAGGTAATTTATGCATCAAAGGGATCCAGTGAGTTTGCCGTGCTTATCCGGCGAAGGGGGAAGGGGAGCTCGCGGAACAAGCTTCTAGCTCCATTGCCTGGCGTAGACTTGCGGATCTGGCCTCCACGAGACGGCACGAACGCTCCGATAACTATGCAACATGAACAAACAAACATACAAACAAGCAAGTATGCCAACAAATATTTAGTATAGTGGTCAGAATGGCGGTATATGAATGGGTAGAGTCTGACTTAGTATGAACAGGAGAGTTATAGGCAGAATATGGGACAAGAGTATTTTGGGAGTTTTCTGGAATATGAACCATGTTTAAGGGATGACATGGTTGGATAGGGAATAGTTTGATAAGAATTTAGAAACAAGAATTATTGGAATCTGAGTTTGGAAGCCTGGTTCAAAAGAATCTCAAAGTTAAGCATGCTCAACTTGGAGAAACCTGGGATGGGTGATCAGATGGGGAGTTCCCACTAGAAGGAAAATCACAGTCACCGAAGTTCGTATGACTGGAATATGGGTCTGGCTAGTCTTAGGTGGACTAGACAGCATGATGGATGAGTAGTTGAAATTTGGGGTGATCGGATGATCGATGAATAGTAACGATGAATAGTAACGACGAAAATGTAATTATAGATATCATCGATGAATAGTAATGATGACAAATAGCGTCAGTGAATAGTAATGGTGAATAGTGATGTGAATAGTCATATGAACGAACGATGAATAGTGGCTATGAACGAATGATGAACGATGAATAGGAACTATGAACGAACGAACAAACGATTGAATGATCGGACGAACGAACGATCGGAATTTCGGCAGCATAACGGCAGAACAAAGATTATCTGGATGAACGATGAATAGGGACTATGAACGAACGATGAACGATGAATAGGAACTATGAACGAACGATGAACGATCGAATGATCGAACGAACGAACGATCGGAATTTCGGCAGCATAACGACAGGAAAAAGATTATTTGGACGAACGAACGGACGAACGATTGAATCATCGGACGAACGAACGATCGGAATTTCGGCAGCATAACGACAGGACAAAGATTATCTGGATGAACGATGAATAGGGACTATGAACGAACGATGAATAGGAACTATGAACGAACGATGAACGATTGAATGATCGAACGAACGATCGGAATTTCGGCAGCATAATGGCAGGAAAAGATTATTTGGACGATCGAACGGACGAACGATCGAATGATCGGACGAACGGACGAACGAACCATGAACGATCGGGTGAACGATCGAACGATCGGACGATCGAACGAACAAACTAAGAACAGGGGGACGAACGATCGAAAAACGACCGAACGATCCTTGTGCTAGTGGGTGCTTGTGTGAGAGGTGGAGTGGGCGTGTGGGGGAGGAGTGGAGAGAGTTGCCATGAAATGGCTTGGGGTGGGATGAGAGGAGGCCCTTGCCCCTCTATTTATAGCCATGGTGGGGGGATTAGGGGGAGGGATGAGAGGATTAGTGGGAGATTAGCATGGATTTGTCTTATATGAGTGTAATTAGCTTGTATAGCTCACCGTATGACACCGGAGGCATACGTATACGTATGAGCATGAGGAAAGTTATGAAGAAAATATTTGTAGGGACTTGAAAATTGATTCTGAAGGTATTTCTGAGGAGGAAAATATCTGGAGAATTATCAGTGGAATATTTGGGCAGTATTTCTGGAAAGAACTTGAAGGGGGATCACTGGGAAAATATTTGTAGGATATTTTGAGGAGGATTTTGGAGATAATATAGACCACTATAATTTATTTGTTGATATCAACTCGCAAACAAACATTTTGAAATGAAATTTGAAATTCATTTTAAATTTAGAGCGAGTTTGAGAAAATTTCAAGATTTGAATTTTTGGGATGCTACAGGTACTCATCGAGTTTCAGGTTTGCGGGTTAAATTGTCATCCCTAATTAGTATTGTGTAATCGAGACAAGTAGTTATTGTTGTAGCATATTAAACCACTATATATGTTTGCACTAGTATAGCAACATGTGATCTGGATATGCTAGAATTGTCAAAGACATGATTATTATAATTTATGGATAAAATAGAGATCAAATCAATCAAAACATGTACAAGGTTATGGTTTCATATTTATTTGTTTGTTTGTTTTCGTACAAGGTTATGGTTTCAAATCAATCAAAACATCCCTTTGCTCTCTCTCTCCCTCTCTTTGTTTGTTTTCGTACAAGGTTATGGTTTCATATTTATTTGATTGTAATACTTTGATTAACATGTACTCTTATACGTTTTTTCCATCCATATCTAATGACTTCCCCCCTTCGCGTCATGCATCTATGTGTTTTCAACATATATGTTTACTTTAAACATAACTTAATTTATGAATCTTGCTTTTGGTAGCTTCCCAATTTTGATCTTATTAGTTGCTGCTATCTTTTTAGAAGATCAAGTGCCCGTTTTTTTTTGAAACAATATCGACCTTGCTAGTGGCTCTTATATTTCCTTTTTGAAACAAGATTTCGCGGCTAGCTACCGTGAGCTTGGTGTTAACTGTATATAAATAGCTTTACCCCTTTCGAAAGACTTTTTGAAGCAATTCAATTTAGTGAACATATCAGGTGTAAATCAACCATTTGGTACAAATATGTACAAACACTCATGACGATTTTTTAAAACAACTTTTTCACCAGCTTTCAAACGGCCCTTATATCTTCTCTCTAGTATATTTTTAAATACACTCCCCACCTCCAACAATGTTTTGGTTTGCACAGTTTACACACCAGATGGCTGGCCTGATATGTTCCCTTCAATTTAATATATTGTTTACTTAAGTAACAGTGTGTGGAGAAAAAAAATGAATAGTCCACTAAATTTTAGATGAGCGTAGCTAGATGAAATAAATCATCTCATATTATGAGAACCGTTAGATAAAAAAAATTGAAGGAAACGGCAGGAACCATTGAATGAACATGCATGCACCTGAAGATGGAGGCTATAGAATGTCTTGTTCTCAAAGGTGGAGTAGGTTGATGAGCTGATGAGGTGAAGGCCTGCGTCCTCCAGCACCTTTATGCACTTGGAGAGAGGGAGAGCCGTGGCTGCCACATTGCTGTGCAGGCTGACCTGAACCATGATCTCCGTGTCGTTGAGGCAAGTAGCAGAAACAATGGGAGTAGTTACGATCTCGCTGGTGTTGAGAACTCCCGGCTTGCAGGTGGCGTTGGTCAGCTCCCGCTTCCTCTTCTCCAGGTTGTCCACCTGCCTCTGCAGCTCCGGGATGTACTTGAGGACTCGGGACACGGTGGTGGGGATGCTCAGCTTCTTCTGCACAGCATGACATGCGGCGGCGGCGGCGTCAAGATCGATCGCCGAGCGACGATCGATGAGTTCGCATGCATGCTTCCACACAGGGAGCTAGATACGATCGATGGCTAGGGCGTACGTACGGTGTGGTCAGCGTCCGGGAGGAGGGAGCGGAGCGAGGAGTAGAGGTCGTTGAGCTGCTTCCGGCGGTCACGCTCGTACGCGTTGTGGCTGAGCTTGCGGTGGCCGCCGGCGGATCCGCCGGAGCCGTAGCCGCCGCCCGAGGAGGTGGCGGCGTTGGCGGGCGGCGCGGAGAGGTCGGGGATGTCGTAGTCGTCGTCGAGGTCCGGCCACGGCGGCGACGGCAGCTGGCTGCCGGCGGCGGCGGAGAAGATGTCCGCTTCCAGCGACGAGATGCCGCTGCTCCCGAAGGGGTCGTCGTCGAACAGCTGGTGGTCCATGCTAATCATTGCTAGCTACTAGCTGCCTAGCTGTGTGTTTGGTAGCCTATTCGAATTTTATTGATAGATGATTAGCAGCAGGCAATGTTTGTTAACTATATATAATAATCTCTGGTGGTCGAGTAGCTAGCAGCCTAGCAATACAAAAGGATGGTCTAGTTTCAGTATGTACGAAAGCAACAAGCCTACAGGATAGGATGTCATCTCATGTTCCTAGCTTTTCTAAACTCCCCAATGTAGGACAAGTTTTATTTACATTTAATAAGCTGCTACATAAGTGTCAGTCATCATAATTAGGGGTACCCGTGTTAGGTCCGTAATACGTGCTCAGAAAACGTTAATTGGCCAAATATAATCCTCGAAGGCAAGAGGCCACCTCCTCATCCGAGTCCCACCGCAGGGGTCTTCCCCGTAAAAGCGCCATCATAACCGAGCCCCTTCCCCGAGGGCCCTCCGAAATCACCGCCTCGAGCAAGTTTCCGTCTCGTCCGAGCCTCTCACAACTCAGGTCGCCCGAGGACACCTCGCCCTAGAGCCGACATATCTGTCTCGACCGAGCCCGTCTCGACGAGGAGGACAAAGCGCGCCCGAAGGCCAACGGAATGACACCCACATTTAATACGCATACTGTCGGCGTTCCGAGACCGGGGGGTCCCTAAGCCGACGAGTGAATGTCGCCGCGTGCCCAGCCCAGATGGGTCGAGCGCGAGGGCGAGCGCGAAGGGGGGAGAGCGAGGCAGCCGGAGACCGGCGTGAGAGAGGTGGGAATCCCGCGGCCTTCGTGTTCGTCCCGCGCCCAGGTCGGGTGCACTTGCAGTAGGGGGTTACAAGCGTCCACGCGGGAGAGGGAGCGAGCGGCCTCCAGCGAGCGCCTGTTCTCGTCCTCGTCCCCGCGCGACCAACCTTCTCTAAGAGGGCCCTGGTCCTTCCTTTTATAGGTGTAAGGAGAGGATCCAGGTGTACAATGGGGGGTGTAGCAGAGTGCTACGTGTCTAGCGGAGAAGAGCTAGCGCCCTAAGTACATGCCGTTGTGGCAGCCAGAGAGATTTTGGCACCCAGCTGGTGTGATGTCGTGGCCGTCGGAGGAGCGATGGAGCCTGGCGGAGAAACAGCTGTCGGAGCGGTTGAATCCTTGCTGACGTCCTCTTGCTTCCGTAAGGGGGCTGAGAGCCGCCGTCATCACAGAGTATGCAGGGCGCCATCATTGCCTATCTGGTGGGGCGAGCCAGATGGGACGCCGGTCTTGTTCCCTGCGGCCCGAGTCAGCTCGGGGTAGGGTGATGATGGCGCCTCCTGTTGACGTGGCTGGTCTACGCCCTAGGTTGGGCGATGTGGAAGCTCCTCCGAAGCCGAGGTCGAGTCTGTCTTCCGTGGCCGAGGTCGGGTCCGAGCCCCAGGTTCGGGTGAGGCGGAGATCGCCGGCTGGTGCCGGGGCGGAGTCCGAACCCTGAGGTCGGGCGAAGCGGAGTTCATCGTCTTCTGGGGCCGAGCCCAAGTCCAAGCCCTGGGTCGGGCGAGGCGGAGGTCGTCGTCTTCCGGGACTTAGCCCGAGCCCGAGCCCTGGGTCGGGCGGAGTTCGCCGTCTTCCGGGACTTAGCCCGAGTCCGAGCCCTGGGTCGGGCGGAGTTCGCCGTCTTCCGGGACTTAGCCCGAGTCCGAGCCCTGGGTCGGGCGGAGTTCGCCGTCTTTCGGGTCTTAGCCCGAGTCCGAGCCCTAGGTCCGGCGGAGTTCGTCGTCTTCCGGGACTTAGCCCGAGTCCGAGCCCTGGGTCGGGCGGAGTTCGCCGTCTTCCGGGACTTAGCACGAGTCCGAGCCCTGGGTCGGGCGGAGCGGAGATTCCTATGGTGCCTTTGGCTGGGCCTGACTGCCTGTCAGTCTCACTCTATCAAGTGGCACCGCAGTCGGAGTGGCGCAGGCGGCGCTGTCCTTCTGTCAGGCCGGTCAGTGGAGCGACGAAGTGACGGCGGTCACTTCGGCTCTGCCGGCTGGGGGGCGCGCGTCAGGATAAAGGTGTCAGGCCACCTTTGCATTAAATGCTCTTGCGACTTGGTTGGTTGGTGCAGCGATTTGGTCAGTGTTGCTTCTTAGCGAAGACAGGACCTCGGGCGAGCCGGAAATATGTTCGCCGCTGAAGGGGGGCCTCGGGCGAGACGGAAATCCTCCGGGGTCGGCTGCCCTTGTCCGAGGCTAGGCTCGGGTGAGGCGTGATCGAGTCCCTTGAATGGACCGATCCCTGACTTAATCGCACCCATCAGGCCTTTGCAGCTTTGTGCTGATGGGGGTTACCAGCTGAGAATTAGGAGCCTTGAGGGTACCCCTAATTATGGTCCCCGACAGTAGCCCCCGAGCCTCGAAGGGAGTGTTTGCACTCGCTTGGAGGCTTTCGTCGCACTTTTTTGCAAGGGGACCAGCCTTCCTCGGTTGCGTTTTGTTCCGGTGGGTGCGCGCGAGCGCACCCGCCGGGTGTAGCCCCCGAGGCCTCGGAGGAGTGGTTTCACTCCTTCGAGGTCTTAATGCCTTGCGTAGTGCTTCGGCTGGTCTGGTCGTTCCCTCATGCGAGCTGGCCGTAGCCCAGGTGTACGGTCGGGTCCCAAGTTCTCGGGCTGGTATGTTGACGCTGTCAACGGTTCGGCCGGAGCCGGGTTTGCGAGAGCAGCCCCCGAGCCTTTGCTCAGGGCGAGAGGGCGATCAGGGATAGACTCGACTTTTTTACATACACCCATGCGTCGCCTTTCCGCAAGGAGGAGGGGGGGAAAGCGCCATGTTGCCCTCGATGGGCGCCGAACATGGTGTCTCCGATGAGCTGCAAGCGGGTAATCCGAGTGGACGTCCGTGCCTCGTTCATTAGGGGTCGGCTAGGGGCCCAGAGGCACGCCCAAAAGTACCTGCGGGTGATCTGCCAGACCCGGTCCCCTGGTGACGGGGTCCGAGGGCTCGATGCCTCCCTCTGATGGGATTCTGTTACAAGATCGTTCCCGCTGGTCTCGGAAATGTCCTAGGGTACCTCGGGAGCGCAGCCTGAGCCTTGGTTATGTATCGAACGTACCCATGGTCATCCCTCTCTCGGCGTCTGAGGCGGCTGTGAACCCTTCGGGGGCCAGCCTTCGAACCCCTGATCAGTAATGGGCGCGGAGCCCGAGTAGCCTGAGGCGGCCGTGGAACCCTTTCGAGGGGCCGGCCTTCGAACCTTTGACCAGTAGTGGGTGTAGGGCCCACGCGATCTGAGGTGGCTGTCGAACCCTTCCGGGGGGCCAGCCTTCGAACCTCTGATCAGTAGGGGGGCTCGGAGCCTGGTTCCTTCTCGGGGAAGGATCCTTTTCGGGGTATCCCCCTTTCCCGGTCCCTGTTGCAAGAGAGAGAAAGAGGAAAAACGGAAAAGGATACGAAATCGAACGATGCGGCGTACCTTTTTTTTGACGCGGCCATTACGGCGAAGGCGAAGCATCGCTCGCTTCTCCTGCCAGAGGCGCCGCGTGTCCCGCCGCGGAGTTGATGCGACGGGGCGAGTAGTTCACAGGGTAGCCGTTGCGCGTGCGTGAGCCGTTCAAGGAACGGGTCACAGGCGCGTTGTCTTCACGCCGTGAGAGAGGGTTCTCTTGCTGCCCCCGGATGGGACGTAAGCTTGGCTGACGACGTGACCGCTGTACCTGCCCGCCTGCCACCACCATTACTGCCGGCCCGTCTTCGGCCGTATTGACTGTCACGCCAGGCTGGAGCCACTGGGTCGTACGCTGGGTGGCCTCGAGTCGCGGTATTGGTTCCGCAGTCGAGGAGGCGCGGTGGTGGCGCAGGTGGCGGTGCAGTTACTCACACGTAGCAACTGGCGCACCGGTTGCATGACGCGTGGGCCTGGGCCTCCATGCCGGGCGTGTTGGGAGTCGGAGAAGTGCGCCCACTTGGCGCGGTTGCATGCCGCCTGCATGGCTACCCGCCCTTTCGTCCGTTGGTCTGGGCAAAAGCGGAGAGTCGCTTGTAACCGCTGGGCGGTTGTACGCACCGCGCACGGCGGTTTGGCCTCTTCTGCTCTGAGCCGGCTTGCATGACGCGTGGGACCCAGCCCCCGCGCCGTGGGGGAGGACCTTGGAGTGTGTTGGAGAAGACTCGGCCCGTGACGGCTGGGGACGCAAGTAGGGAGAACCGCCTTTAAAAGGAGGGTGACCCCCTTGGAAGGCGACCATGTCTTCGCGCTCCCTTATGCATCGTGTCTTTCCACCTTCCAAGCCCCCGGATGGGGGAGATCCGCCGTCTTTCCGCCTCGTCGTTGGGGGAACACAACTCCGTGGGAGTTGGCACCTTTCAGCCATCGTTCGGCTTCAAGGATTTTCATCGTGCAGCCCGACTGCACCCCCCCCTGCCGGCGGTCACCCCAGACGGCGACCACCAGCCCCTGGGTGGGGAGAAGCAAGCCGGGCTGCGATCTTGGTCCCACCCTCAGCTTCAAGGATGTTCATCATCCTTGCTGGGGTGGAGGCCGGGCTAAGCCAGAGCTCTACCTCCCGCGCGGGTTCGTGGGTCACCCTCTCCTGCGGCGTTCGAGGGAGAGGGCGCTCGCTGGCCCTGCGGGCGGGTCGGACTTCGACAACGCGGGGCCGGTTGACGGCAGGCGTCATCAGCCCCAGTGCGTCGGGCTCGTCGGGTTGGCCCCCGGTGCCCCCTCCCGCCGGAAGGCGGCTGCCGCGCCGTGTGCACGGGAAGACCGCCCAAGATGTCGCGCGCTGCTAGGGCGGCGTTCGTGTTCTGGGGCGGTCCTGCCTTTGCATCGGCACGGTGCCTCCGCGGGGAGGTCGGTGCCCTGCTCGTCCGGGAGGATCCGAGTGGGGATCTGCCGGCGGGCTGACGGCCCCTGTCGTCGGTGCCGAGGCGGAGGCGGCTCGAGAAGTTCCCGTCGCCGACGGGATCACCGCCACCATCCGCGCTCCGGGCCTCCGGCTCTTTGTACTTGTCCTCGCCCCTCGAGCGTCGGCGTGGGCGAGGGCAAGGTTGCAGCAGCGTTCGCCTCGAGGCCATCGCCACTGCAGTTTGGCCACCCGTAGAGGGGGTCGTTGTCGCTGCTGTTGGAGCGGGCGAAGGAGAGCCGTCCGTCGGTCTTCTGTTGCTCCGCAGGCCCCTCCCCCGTCGAGTGGGGTTGTTCGTACCTGCGGAGGTGGAACCGGAGTTCCGTTTGTAATGGCACCTTGGATGCCAGTGTTTTTGTTCATTGTGGCTGTCGGGGCCTGAACATGTATGTATTTTCGGCACGGAGCCGTGTTTTTTCCTCATTTTCGAGCACTAAGACTCGCCTGTTGGTTGTCTGAACCGCTTCACCAAGCGTGAGTCGCCCCGTGTAAAGGTGACGAGTGAGGTATCCGTATCCCAGAGGCATAGGAGTCCCTCGGCTCGGTCAGCCTTGTTTTCCGAGGCTTCTCTAGCTTAATTAAAGGAACCCCTCGGTCGCTCTTCGATGAGCCGAGGCCAGGGGTAGCGGCGTCAACATGAACAGAGGCAGAGTTGGCTCGAAAAGGAAACCTAGTTGGCCAGAGCCTAGCTGGGTCGTCCGTTAGTGGGACCGACGCCGGAGTTGACCAGCCGAGGCTTCGGGTCGGGCCGACGTCCTTGGAGGACAGCTGGCCGAGGCCCCGGGGTGACCGGCCGAGCCGCCTGCTCGGGCCGGATTCCCGAGAAGACCCTAGCAGCGATGGCCCGGGCATGGCGATGACGTCGTCCTTCAAAGTGGAGATCTTCGGACCACGTCGCCGTCCGAGGCTAGGTCGGACCTTGCCGAAGGTGTCGTCGATGCCGAGGGTGCTGCTGCTCCCTTCAGCCGTCAAGATCCGAGCCTGCAGGATCGGATTGTCTTGTAGCGTGTGTTCCCTGCGGCCGCCGAGGCCAAAACACACCCTTGCCGTGTTGTAAAGCCGCGTCTCCTTTCCTCTTGTTTCGAGTATCTGGACCTTTTTGTTGGTAACAGAAATGTTTGTGCGAGCGAGAGTTGCTTCTCGCGGAAGGTGATGAGTGAGGTATCCGTATCCCGGAGGTGTAGGAGTCCCTCGGCTCGGTCAGCCTTGCTGCTTACGCGCACTCTCACCCGTCCATGGGGCTCTGTCACCGACGCAGTAGAGAAGGCTCGAAGGATCACTTCGGCAGGAGAGCTTCCGAACGTGAAGACTTGTTCGGTCCGCGGGATCACTTATCCGAACGTGAGTTACTTATCGCAGAAGGTGATGAGTGAGGTATCCGTATCCCGGAGGCGTAGGAGTCCCTCGGCTCGGTCAGCCTTGGCTGCTTACGTGTACTCCGTTGTTTTCAGGATCCACTTTCGAAGTAGTCAAACAGCCCGAAAGACCTTCTGGCAGAAAAGATCTTTTTTCGAGGAAAACTTCGACGCAGAGGGGGTCCCCCCCATTTAGCCCCCGAGGGAGGGTCGGGCTTTGCTGAGGCAAGGCCGATCCTTCCTTGACGACTAAACTTTTGCTGGGCGCGAGGTATATGAACAACTTGAAAACATCTTAAGGGTAGAAGCGACGTAGCTGTTGGATGTTCCAAGCGTTGCCGTAGACCTCGCCTTGACTGTTGGCCAGCTTGTACGTTCCGGGCTTCAGAACTTTGGCGATGACGAATGGTCCCTCCCAGGGGGGCGTGAGCTTGTGCCGCCCTCGGGCGTCTTGTCGCAGCCGAAGCACCAGGTCGCCCACCTGGAGGTCTCGGGACCGGACCCCTCGGGCGTGGTAGCGTCGCAGTGACTGCTGGTATCGCGCCGAGTGTAGTAAGGCCTTGTCCCGAGCCTCCTCCAGCTGGTCCAGCGAGTCCTCTCGGCTAGCTTGGTTGCTTTGGTCGGTGTAGGCCCTCGTCCTCGGGGAGCCGTATTCCAGGTCTGTGGGCAAGACGGCCTCGGCCCCATAGACTAGGAAGAACGGCGTGAAGCCCGTGGCTCGGCTCGGCGTTGTCCTCAGACTCCAGACCACCGAGGGGAGTTCCTTCATCCATCGCTTGCCGAACTTGTTGAGGTCGTTGTAGATCCGAGGCTTGAGCCCTTGTAGAATCATGCCGTTGGCATGCTCTACTTGCCCATTTGACATGGGATGAGCCACGGCGGCCCAGTCCACCCGGATGTGGTGGTCCTCGCAGAAGTCCAGGAACTTTCTGCTGGTGAACTGGGTGCCGTTGTCGGTGATGATGGAGTTCGGGACCCCGAAGCGACGGATGATGTTGGTGAAGAACGCCACCGCCTGCTCGGACCTGATGCTGTTTAGGGGTCGGACCTCGATCCACTTGGAGAATTTGTCGATGGCGACCAGCAGGTGCGTGTAGCCCCCGGGTGCCTTCTGCAAGGGGCCAACGCGATCCAGACCCCACACAGCAAAAGGCCAGGTGATGGGTACCGTCTGCAGAGCCTGAGCGGGCAGGTGGGTCTGCCTTGCGTAGAACTGACACCCTTCGCAGGTGCGGACAATTCTAGTGGCGTCGGCCACCGCCGTCGGCCAGTAGAAGCCTTACCGGAAAGCATTCCCGACAAGGGCTCGAGGCGCTGCGTGATGGCCGCAAGCCCCCGAGTGTATCTCTCGCAGGAGTTCCTGACCTTCGGCGATGGAGATGCATCGCTGGAGGATGTCGGAGGGGCTCCGGTGGTAGAGCTCCTTCTCATCTCCCAGCAAGACGAACGACTTGGCGCGCCGCGCCACTCGCCGAGCCTCGGCTCGGTCGGAGGGTAGCTCTCCTCGGTGGAGGTATTGCAGGTACGGGGTCTGCTAGTTTTGATCAGGCGTGACCCCGCTTTGCTCCCCCTCGACGTGCAGCGTCTCGCCCTCGGGGGCCGAGGGTACCTCGGGTTGAACCGAGGATACCTCGGGCCGAGCCGAGGGTGCCTCGGAATGATCCGAGGGTACCTTGGGCTGGGCCGAGGGTGCCTCGGGCTCGGGCGTGTCGTCGACCTTGACGGAGGGTTGATGCAGATCCCGAGAGAAGACATCCGGGGGAACCGTCGTTCGCCCCGAGGCTATTTTAGCCAGCTCGTCCGCAGTCTCGTTGTAGCGCCGAGCGATGTGGTTGAGCTCGAGCCCGTAGAACTTGTCTTCCAGGCGCCGAACCTCATCGCAGTAGGCCTCCATCTTTGGGTCGCGGCAGTGGGAGTTCTTCATGACTTGGTCGATGACGAGCTGTGAGTCACCGCGAGCGTCGAGGCATCGGACCCCTAGCTCGATGGCGATCCGCAACCCGTTGACCAGAGCTTCGTACTCAGCCACATTGTTGGATGCTGGGAAATGGAGGCGTAGCACGTAGCGTAGGTGCTTCCCGAGGGGCGAGATGAAGAGTAGGCCTGCGCCGGCTCCTGTCTTCATCAGCGACCCGTCGAAGAACATGGTCCAGAGCTCCGGTTGGATCGGAGCCGTCGGTAGCTGGGTGTCGACTCATTCAGCTACGAAGTCCGCCAAGACCTGTGACTTGATGGCCTTCCGAGGAGCGAACGAGATCGTCTCGCCCATGATTTCCACCGCCCACTTTGCAATCCTACCCGAGGCCTCTCGGCACTGGATGATCTCCCCCAGGGGGAAGGATGACACCACAGTTACCGGATGAGACTCGAAGTAGTGTCGCAGCTTCCGCCGCGTCAGGATCACCGTGTACAACAGCTTCTGAACTTGTGGGTAGCGGATCTTGGTTTCGGACAGTACCTCGCTGACGAAGTAGACTGGCCTCTGAACGGGCAACGCATGCCCCTCTTCTTGCCTCTCGACCACAATCGCGGCGCTAACCACCTGAGTGGTCGCGGCGACGTAGACCAGGGGGGCTTCTCCGGCAGCTGGGGGCACCAAGATAGGCGCCTTTGTGAGGAGCGCCTTCAGGTTCCCAAGGGCTTCCTTGGCCTCAGGGGTCCAAGTGAAGCACTCGGCCTTCCTTAAGAGGCGGTACAGAGGTAGACCTCTTTCGCCGAGGCGTGAGATGAAGCGGCTCAGAGCCACGAGGCACCCCATGACCCTCTGTACGCCTTTCAAGTCCTTGATGGGCCCCATGCTGGTGATAGCTGCGATCTTCTCCGGATTGGCTTCGATGCCCCGCTCGAAGACGATGAACCCTAAGAGCATGCCTCGGGGTACTCCGAAAACACACTTTTCGGGATTGAGCTTGACGCCTTTCGCCTTGAGACATCGGAATGTCGCTTCAAGGTCGGAAAGGAGGTCGGAGGCTTTCCTCGTCTTGACTACGATGTCATCGACGTAGGCCTCGACCGTGCGGCCGATGTGTTCGCCGAACACATGGTTCATGCACCGCTGGTACGTCGCGCCCGCATTCCTCAAGCCGAACGGCATGGTGACATAGCAGTACATGCCGAAGGGTGTGATGAAAGAAGTCGCGAGCTGGTCAGACTCTTTCATCCTGATTTGATGATACCCTGAGTAGGCATCGAGGAAAGACAGGGTTTCGCACCCAGCAGTGGAATCCACGATTTGGTCGATGCGAGGCAGAGGGTAGGGAACCTTCGGACATGCTTTGTTGAGACCAGTGGAGTCTACACACATCCGCCATTTCCCCCCTTTCTTTCTCACAAGCACAGGGTTGGCAAGCCATTCGGGATGGAATACCTCTTTGATGAACCCTGCCGCCATTAGCTTGTGGATCTCCTCGCCTATGGCTCTGCGCTTCTCCTCGTCGAATCGGCGCAGTGGCTGCTTGACGGGTCAGGCTCCGGCTCGGATGTCCAGCGAGTGCTCGGCGACATCCCTCGGTATGTCGGGCATGTCCGAGGGACTCCACGCGAAGACGTCGGCGTTCGCGTGGAGAAAGTCGATGAGCACTGCTTCCTATTTGGGATCGAGCCCGGAGCCGATCCGGATCTGCTTGGAGGCGTCGCCGCTGGGGTCGAGGGGGACGGACTTAACCGTCTCCGCTGGTTCAAAGTTGCCGGCGTGACGCTTCACGTCTGACACCTCCTTAGAGAGGCTCTCCAGGTCGGCGATGAGGGCCTCGGACTCGGCGAGGGCCTCGGCGTATTCCATGCACTCCATGTCGCATTCGAACGCGTGTTTGTATGTGGGGCCGATGGTGATGACCCCGTTGGGGCCCGGCATCTTGAGCTTCAGGTAGGTGTAGTTGGGGACGGCCATGAACTTCGCGTAGCATGGCCTCCCCAGCACCGCGTGGTAGGTTCCTCGGAACCCGACCACCTCGAACGTTAGGGTCTCCCTTCGGAAGTTGGAGGGTGTTCTGAAGCAGACGGGAAGGTCGAGTTGTCCGAGGGGCTGGACGCGCTTCCCGGGAATGATCCCATGGAAGGGCGCAGCGCCTGCCCGGACAGAGGTCAGATCAACACGCAGGAGCCCGAGGGTCTCGGCGTAGATGATGTTGAGGCTACTGCCTCCGTCCATGAGGACCTTGGTGAGCCTGACGTCGCCGATGATGGGGTCGACGACGAGCGGGTATTTCCCCGGGCTCGGCACATGGTCGGGGTGGTCGGCTTGGTCAAAGGTGATGGGCTTGTCGGACCAGTCTAGGTAGACTGGCGCCGCCATCTTCACCGAACAGACCTCCCGGCGCTCTTGCTTGCGGTGCCGAGCCGAGGCATTCGCCGCCTGCCCACCGTAGATCATGAAGCAGTCGCGGACCTCAGGGAACTCTCCTGCCTGGTGATCTTCCTTCTTGTCATCGTCGCGGGCCTTGCCACCCTCCGCGGGTGGCCCGGCCCTATGGAAGTGGCGCCGAAGCGTGACGCACTCCTCAAGGGTGTGCCTGACGGGCCCCTGGTGATAGGGGCACGGCTCCTTGAGCATCTTGTCGAAGAGGTTGGCACCTCCGGGGGGCTTCCGAGGGTTCTTGTACTCGGCGGCGACGACAAGGTCCGCGTCGGCGGCGTCGCGTTTCGCTTGCGACTTCTTCTTGCCCTTCTTCTTGGCGCCGCGCTGAGTTGACGCCTCGGGAGTATCTTCCGATGGGCGGCCCTAGGGCTGCTTGTCTTTTCGGAAGATAGCCTCAACCGCCTCTTGGCCGGAGGCGAACTTGGTGGCGATGTCCATCAGCTCGCTCGCCCTGGTGGGGGTTTTGCGACCCAGCTTGCTCACCAGGTCGCGGCAGGTGGTGCCAGCGAGGAACGCGCCGATGACATCAGAGTCGGTGATGTTGGGCAGCTCGGTGCGCTGCTTCGAGAATCGCCGGATATAGTCCCGGAGAGATTCTCTCGGCTGCTATCGGCAGCTTCGAAGGTCCCAGGAATTCCCAGGGCGCATATACGTGCCCTGGAAATTGCCGGCGAAAGCTTGGACTAGGTCGTCCCAGTTGGAGATCTGCCCCGGAGGCAGGTGCTCCAACCAGGCGCGAGCGGAGTCGGAGAGGAACAGGGGGAGGTTGCGGATGATGAGGTTGTCATCGTCCGTTCCACCCAGTTGGCAGGCCAGACAGTAGTCCACGAGCCACAGTTCCGGTCTCGTCTCCCCCGAGTACTTTGTGATAGTAGTCGGGGGTCGGAACCGGGTCGGGAACGGCGCCCGTCGGATGGCTCGGCTGAAGGCTTGCGGATCGGGTGGTTCGGGCGAGGGACTCCGATCCTCCCCGCTGTCGTAGCGTCCCCCACGCCTGGGGTGGTAGCCTCGGCACACCCTTTCGTCGAGGTGGGCCCGATGGTCGCGGTGATGGTGCTCGTTGCCGAGGCGACCCGGGGCCGCAGGCGCGGTGTTGCGCGTGCGCCCGGTGTAGACCGAGGCTTCCCGCATGAATCGGGAAGTCACGGCATGAGGTTCCGAGGGGTACCCCTGCCTTCGGGAGGCAGAGCTCTCGGGCCATCGGACCGCGGCGCCTTCCAGGAGATTCTGGAGCTCTCACTGGATTCGCCGCCCCTCGGTGGTTGATGGCTCCGGCATCACGCGAAGAAGCATTGCTGCTGCCGCCAGGTTCTGGCCGACCCCACTGGATGCGGGTGGTGGTCTTACCCTGATGTCGTCGGTGATGCGGTGCTGGAAGCCCTGGGGTAGATGACGTATTTCTCCGGCCGGAGGTTGGCCCGCCCATGCCTGCCCGACGTCCCGACGGATCGGCTCAAGCGCTCCTGCTCCCTCGTCGAGCCTGGCCTGCACCCCGCGGATTTGCTCGAGCTGTGGGTCATGACCCCCCGCCTGAACGGGGACCACAGCTAGCTCCCGTGGGATGTCAACGCGAGGCACCAGCCTAGGGAGGTCACCGTCCTCCGGCATGCCGAGATGGTTGCCTTCGGGGGGACCCCCTAGATCGACGTGGAAGCATTCGCGACTTGGGCCGCAGTCCTTGTCGCCGAGGCTACGGCTACCGTCGGAACAGTCGGAAAGGCAGTAGTCGCATGCGATCATGAAGTCCCGCATAGCACTGGGGTTGCCAAGTCCAGAGAAATCCCAACAGATGCTGGGCTCATCGTCTTCCTCGGACCCAGAGGGCCCGTAGGTCGAGACGTCCGTCAGCCGGTCCCAAGGTGACCGCATACGAAACCCCAGAGGGTTTGGACTTGCCTCTACGAGAGCGCCCGCTAAAGCAAAGTCGCTAGGCGGGTTGAGGCTGGATTCGAAAAACGTGGGATGGGAATCGGTCGGTACCTTTTGGTCGACGGGCGGCGATGAGGTCACGTCGGGGACTGACTGCGCCGTCGTCTCAGGTACGAGGGTGACGTCCAGCAAGCTTTTCGCGAGCGTGCTGGCGTCGTCCGCTTGCTCGGTATTGGCGTGTCGCGGGGAGACGGCGCTCGCCTTCGTCTCAAACGCGAGGTCGACGCTCGGTGCGCCCCCCGTTGGGGCGCTGGGGCCGCCGACTCGCTCGACAGCAGACGAGGCGCTGTCTCCTGCTTGGCCTTGGTTGCCCCGCCTCCTCCTTCGTCGGCGGGGGAGAGGACGGGGTGAGCTCGAAGGTTGTTCTTCCACCATGCGGGGAAGACGTCGCCGATTCCACCGCCGGCGGGCGGGTTGTCGGCCGCCACTGTCGTTGTCGCACGGCGGTGGAAAGAGTATCATGTCGTAGCTGCCGTTGAGGGACATGAACTCAAGACTCCCGAAACGGAGCACCGTCCCGGGTTGGAGAGGTTGCTGGAGACTGCCCATCTGGAGCTTGACGGGAAGCTGTTCGTCAACACGCAGCAGGCCCCTACCTGGCGCGCCAACTATCGGCGTTCCGAGACCGGGGGGTCCCTGAGCCGACGAGTGAATGTCGCCGCGTGCCCCAGCCCAGATGGGTCGAGCGCGAGGGCGAGCGCGAAGGGGGGAGAGCGAGGCGGCCGGAGACCGGCGTGAGAGAGGTGGGAATCCCGCGGCCTTCGTGTTCGTCCCGCGCCCAGGTCGGGTGCGCTTGCAGTAGGGGGTTACAAGCGTCCACGCGGGAGAGGGAGCGAGCGGCCTCCAACGAGCGCCTGTTCTCGTCCTCGTCCCCGCGCGGCCAACCTTCTCTAAGAGGGCCCTGGTCCTTCCTTTTATAGGCGTAAGGAGAGGATCCAGGTGTACAATGGGGGTGTAGCAGAGTGCTACGTGTCTAGCAGAGGAGAGCTAGTGCCCTAAGTACATGCCGTTGTGGCAGCCGGAGAGATTTTGGCACCCAGCTGGTGTGATGTCGTGGCCGTCGGAGGAGCGATGGAGCCTGGCGGAGAGACAGCTGTCGGAGCGGTTGAATCCTTGCTGACGTCCTCTTGCTTCCGTAAGGGGGCTGAGAGCCGCCGTCGTCACAGAGTATGCAGGGCGCCATCATTGCCTACCTGGCGGGGCGAGCCAGATGGGACGCCGGTCTTATTCCCTGCGGCCCGAGTCAGCTCGGGGTAGGGTGATGATGGCGCCTCCTGTTGACGTGGCTGGTCTACGCCCTAGGTTGGGCGATGTGGAAGCTCCTCCGAAGCCGAGGTCGAGTCTGTCTTCCGTGGCCGAGGTCGGGTCCGAGCCCCAGGTTCGGGCGAGGCGGAGATCGCCAGCTGGTGCCGGGGCGGAGTCCGAACCCTGGGGTCGGGCGAAGCGGAGTTCGTCGTCTTCTGGGGCCGAGCCCAAGTCCGAGCCCTGGGTCGGGCGAGGCGGAGGTCGTCGTCTTCCGGGACTTAGCCCGAGCCCGAGCCCTGGGTCGGGCGGAGTTCGCCGTCTTCTAGGACTTAGCCCGAGTCCGAGCCCTGGGTCGGGCGGAGTTCGCCGTCTTCCGGGTCTTAGCCCGAGTCCGAGCCCTGGGTCGGGCGGAGTTCGCCGTCTTCCGGGACTTAGCCTGAGTCCGAGCCCTGGGTCGGGTGGAGTTCGCCGTCTTCCGGGTCTTAGCCCGAGTCCGAGCCCTGGGTCGGGCGGAGTTCGCCGTCTTCCGGGACTTAGCCCGAGTCCGAGCCCTGGGTCGGGCGGAGTTCGCCGTCTTCCGGGACTTAGCCCGAGTCCGAGCCCTGGGTCGGGCGGAGCGGAGCTTCCTATGGTGCCTTTGGCCGGGCCTGACTGCCTGTCAGTCTCACTCTGTCAAGTGGCACCGCAGTCGGAGTGGCGCAGGCGGCGCTGTCCTTCTGTCAGGCCGGTCAGTGGAGCGACGAAGTGACGGCGGTCACTTCGGCTCTGCCGGCTGGGGGCGCGCGTCAGGATAAAGGTGTCAGGCCACCTTTGCATTAAATGCTCCTGCGACTTGGTCGGTTGGTGCAGCGATTTGGTCAGGGTTGCTTCTTAGCGAAGACAGGACCTCGGGCGAGCCGGAAATATGTTCGCCGCTGAAGGGGGGCCTCGGGCGAGACGGAAATCCTCCGGGGTCGGCTGCCCTTGTCCGAGGCTAGGCTCGGGTGAGGCGTGATCGAGTCCCTTGAATGGACCGATCCCTGACTTAATCGCACCCATCAGGCCTTTGCAGCTTTGTGCTGATGGGGGTTACCAGCTGAGAATTAGGAGCCTTGAGGGTACCCCTAATTATGGTCCCCGACACATACCTACCCAGCACGGTGACACAGGAGCACAGCGGCAACAAGACAACTGTCACATTCGGGTACAACAGCATGATTACGCATGCACCATTATGCGCGCACGCTGCGTGCCACCCCCAGATGGGACACCTGATACGACGAAAGAGCAGACCAGACCTCGGATGCAAAACTCCGCCTCGCCCGACACTGGGCTTGTCCTCGGCACCATCTCTGTCTTGACCGACGCTAGGCTCGCCCTCAGGTACCGTCTCTGCCTCACCCGAGCTCGGCCTCGGCTACCTACTCCACCGCGAATCCCGTAGACGACCACTCTGTCAACTGTGGCGCACGTCAGGGAAAGCTCGACCATCGCCTCGAGAAGACTTCTGCCTCGCCCAAGCTAGGCTCTAGCCTCGATATCTGTAGCAAAGGACACCCAACGTCACCCAGCATAGAGACACTGACGCATCCCGTAAGCAGACTTTTACCCATGCCGAGGCCATGTTACAACCACTACGGTATGGGCATCCCCTCCCCTAGGGGCTCGGGCGTGTGGCCAACCCCTCGGCCTCGGCCTCGGCCTCGGTTCTCAGCGGGAAAACAGCAGGCTCAAGTCAACAACGTAGTGCAAAGTCGTGTTACCCACAGGACGCCAAGATATCTCCCCTGGAAGCGCGATGGCCTCCAGCTCAACAGCATGCATCCTCTAGGGGTATAAATAGGGCAGTCATGACTCCTCCAAGGGAGGAGACACTTGGTAGTTTTTCTCTTGTCTTTAGGTATTGACACTTGTCTCAATCAGTTCTAGGGACTTGTGGATTTCCCCTCTCCCACTTGGCTTGTAATCCCTACTGCAAGCACCTTGGTGCGAGTAATATAAGTTTCATCCCTCTCTGCTAGAAGTAGGACCTCGTATTGTCCAAACCAGGATAAATCGTTTGTGTCAACTCGCACATCATCTAGATTCTGGGCACGCGACATCATTACACTAGTTGGTTAAGACCGTTACCGACAATAGCCGTCCTTTGATGATGCAGCAATGTTTTTTTTAAAAGAAAATACAAGTCATCTACAAAACCGTAGAATAAAAGTTTTCGTCGAAACACTGAATGGACACGGACTCATTTCATCTCATAAAATCCTCACGATCTACTATGTCGTGTTAGATTATTTAATGTCCATAAAACCCCATTAAAACCTAACATAAGAGTAGTTGTCTCACCATAAAACCATGATACTCTCTATGTTGATTTAATTAGAGTGGAAGCTAAATAAAATGGTGATATGACGTCAGGGTTAATGTGAGCGGGGAAACCAGAACCACGTCAAAAATTAAGATGCATGTTAATCCATGCAGCCTAGCTCAGCGTTTGTGTTGAAGCGTGTGATCAGGGCTCCTGTAACTATACTATTATTGTCTAATATACTAACCCGGAGGCATTAGTTAATACTAATCGAGACACGTAGAGTAGTACGTCGCGTGAGGGTGTCGACACCCTAGGCGAGCGTGGAGGAACGGGAGCGCCTCGTGCCGGCGTGTGCCCGACAGCCCTTCTCCCCGTGCTGTCCAGCCACGGGGGCCACATCCCACATGTTACCAGCGCCGCTCTGTTAGGTCGTCACTGCCTCATTGGGGTCGTAGGAAACGGTGACACGGAGGGTGGTGGATTAGGTTTTAGGGTTTATGACTTCTAAAAACTATTCTAAACTAGGACATAAGTAAATTATTAGACTAAAATCTATGCAAATAAACAAACTAAAATATGCAAACTATATTTTATCTAAATATTGCTATCTCTACCGTAAAAAAAGTTTTGCAACCTAAGTTCCAGTTCTAACAATACTGACTAGGAATAGAAAGATTGAAACTTAAGTATTTAAATGTAAATACGGAAGATAAGGAGCAAGTAGAGAAAACAAACTCTCGTTGACGATGCTGGTATTTTTACCGAAGTATCCTGAACCGCGCAAGGTCCTGACTAATCCTCGTTGGTGTCCCTATGCAAAGGTAAGTCCACGCAAGGGTCAAGCACCACGGTCGAGTAACTCTGTAAAGAGTCACAGGCCATCTCCACGTGTAAGTGGTGCTTCGTTTCCGACTCCTCTCAGACGCTCCCCATTGTCTCCACTATCGAGCTTCCGGCCGAAATGACATGGGCCTTATCTCTCCGGTACACGGCTGTGGTCATGATACAAAAGTGGTTGTCACGGTCTTATAAGGCTCTCGCCCCACTCGGTAAAGTATTACAATGGCTCGCGCAAGAGCCGAGGGTTGTGGTGGGTTTTTCTTACCTCACTCAACTAACTAGCATTACACTAGAGCAAGCGTGATAGCGGTCTAACTAGCCTAAGCATCTCGCAAAACGCTTATACTAATCACCGGATGAATCTCGTATGCACTTGTCTGTTGGAGCTCTTGGAAATGTGCCTCTATGCTTGGGATATGTTTCTTGTGCTCCACACACCTCAAATGGTCGACTAGGGGTATTTATAAGCCTGAAAGTCGCCTAGAGGGGGGTGGATAGGCGGAATATGAAAGTCACAACTTTAAACACACACTACAAGCCGGGGTTAGCGTTGGAACGAATATTAAGTCCGGAAGAGAGGGAAAATCAAATCAACCAAGAAATAATGCGAATGAACACGGTGATTTGTTTTACCGAGGTTCGGTTCTAAAGAACCTAGTCCCCGTTGAGGTGGTCACAAAGACCGGGTCTCTTTCAACCCTTTTCCTCTCTCAAACGGTCACTTAGACCGAGTGAGCTTTCTTCCTTGATTTCTTGGGTCACTTAGACCCCGCAAGGACCACCACACGATTGGTGTCTCTTGCTTTGCTTACAAGGCTTTGAGAATAAGAATGAGAGAAAGAAGAAAGCCAACCAAGCAACAAGAGCAACAAAAAAACACAAGAGCGATTCTCTCACAAGTCCTAAAGCACTAGAATTGAATTGGGGACTTTGATTGGATATGTGGCTTTGATTTGTGTCTTGGAGTGTTGCACTTTGCTCTTGTATTGAATGAAGTGTGATGAATGCTTGGATGGTTGGAGTGGAGGTGGTTGAGGGGTATTTACAGCCCTCAACCACCAACCAACCGTTGGGGTTGGGCTGCTGTCGATGGGCGCATCGGACAGTCCGGTACGCCACCGGACATTGTCCGGTGCGCCAGCCAAGTCGCCCAACCGTTAGGGTTCGGGCGCGGTCAACCGTTGGAGGCTTTGTCTTCTAGTGGCACCGGACAGGTATTGTTCACTGTCCGGTCTGCCTCTGATGGCTGCTCTGCTTTGCCGCGCACTGTTGCACACTGTTCATCTAATTCTTCAGCTTTTGCAGTCGCCCGTTGCGCGAAGGAGCCGTTGCTCCGCTGTTGCACCGGACAGTCCGGTGGCACACCGGACAGTCCGGTGAATTTTAGCGGAGCACGCCCAGAGAAACCAGAGGGTGGCGAGTCTGGAGTTGTACGGTCCTGGTGCACCGGACACTGTCCGGTGGCATATCGGACAGTCCGGTGCGCCAGACCAGGGCACCCTTAGTTCCTTTGCTCCTTTGATTTTTAACCCTAACTTTGTTCTTTTATTGGTTTGTGTTGAACCTTTATGCACCTATAGAATATATGATCCAGAGAAAACTAGTTAGTCCAATATTTGTGTTGGGCATTCAACCACCAAAATTATTTATAGGAAATGGTTAAACCCTATTTCCCTTTCAATCTCCTCCTTTTTGGTGATTGATGCCAACACAAACCAAAACAAGTATATAAGTGCAGAATTAAACTATTTTGCATAAGGTAAGTGCATAGGTTACTTAGAATTAAACCAATTTATACTTTCACTAGATATGCATGGATTGCTTTCTTTTATTTGACATTTTGGACCATATTTGCACCACTTGTTTTGTTTTTGCAAATTCTTTTCAAAGTCTTTTGCAAATAGTCAAAGGTATATGAATAAGATTGCAAGAAGCATTTTTAAGATTTTGAAATTTCTCCCCCTGTTTCAAATGCTTTGACTAAACAAAACTCCCCCTAAATAAAATTTTCCTCTTAGTTTTCAAGAGGGTTTTAATAGATACCAATTGGAACTTATACTTAGATACTAGTTTTGAAATTCCATCTTTAAATATACCAATCGAAAATATCATATCAATTGAAGAAGTTTCTATCATAAGATACCAATTGAAAAGACAAACATAAATCATCATTTCAAAATTTTTTGAAGTTTGATGGTGCGGTCCTTTTGCTTTGGGCTTGATATTTCTCCCCCTTTGGCATTAATCGCAAAAAATAGAGACTTTTGAGAGCCCTTGAATTTTCTCCCCCTTTGGTAAACGGAATATGAGTGAAAGATTATACCGAATTGGAGAGTGGTGTGGAGTGACGGTGAAGGGTAACTGATACTGTTAGAGTGGAGTGGAAGCCTTGTCTTCGCTGAAGACTCCATTTTCCTTTCAATCTACGACTTAGCATAGAAATACACTTGAAAACACATTAGTCGTAGGCATGAAAGAGATATGACCAAAGGTATATAAATGAGCTATGTGTGCAATGTTTCACTCAAAATTCCGAGAATCAAGTATATTTAGCTCATTCCTAAGTTTGCTAAAAGTTTTCTCATCTAATGGCTTGGTAAAGATATCGGCTAATTGTTCTTTGGTGCTAACATAAGCTATCTCGATATCCCCCCTTTGTTGATGATCCCTCAAAAAGTGATACCGAATGACTATGTGCTTAGTGCGGCTGTGTTCAACAGGATTATCCGCCATGCGGATTGCACTCTCATTATTACATAGGAGACATACTTTGCTCAATTTGTAGCCATAGTCCCTGAGGGTTTGCCTCATCCAAAGTAATTGCACACAGCAATGGCCTGTGGCAATGTACTCGGCTTCGGCGGTAGAAAGAGCTACTGAGTTTTGTTTCTTTGAAGCCTAAGACACCAGGGATCTCCCTAGAAACTGACAAGTCCCTGATGTGCTCTTCCTATCAATTTTACATCTTGCCCAATCGGCATCAGAATATCCTATTAAATCAAAGGTGGATCCCTTGGGGTACCAAAGTCCAAACTTCAGAGTGTAAACTAAATATCTCATGATTCTTTTCACGGCCCTAAGGTGAACTTCCTTAGGATCGACTTGGAACCTTGCATACATGCATACGGAAAGCATAATATCCGGTCGAGATGCACATAAATAGAGTAAAGATCCTATCATCGACCGGTATATCTTTTGATCTACGGATTTACCTCCCGTGTTGAGGTCGAGATGCCCATTTGTTCCCATGGGTGTCTTGATGGTCTTGGCATCCTTCATTCCAAACTTGTTAAGTATGTCTTGAATGTATTTTGTTTGGCTGATGAAGGTGCCCTCTTGGAGTTGCTTCACTTGAATTTCTAAATCATGATCCCACTAAACTCTTCATAAGTAGATTTGTTAGTAGACCCAAATATGATATCATCAACATAAATTTGGCATACAAACAAATCTTTTGCAATAGTTTTAGTAAAGAGTGTAGGATCGGCTTTTTCGACTTTGAAGCCATTAGTGATAAGGAAATCTCGCAGGCATTCATACCATGCTCTTGAGGCTTGTTTGAGCCCATAAAGCGCCTTTGAGAGTTTATACACATGGTTAGGGTACTCACTATCTTCAAAGTCGGGAGGTTGTTCAACATAGACCTCTTCCTTGATTAGTCCATTGAGGAAGGCACTTTTCACATCCATTTGATAAAGCTTAAAGCCATGGTAAGTAGCATAGGCAAGTAATATACGAATTGACTCAAGCTAGCTACGGGTGCATAGGTTTTACCGAAATCCAAACCTTCGACTTGTGAATACCCCTTGGCCACAAGTCAGGCTTTGTTCCTTGTCACCACACCATGCTCATCTTGCTTGTTGCATAATACCCACTTGGTACCTACAACATTTTGGTTAGGACGTGGAACTAAATGCCATACCTCATTCCTCGTGAAGTTGTTGAGCTCCTCTTGCATTGCCAACACCCAATCCGAATTTCTTAGTGTATCCTCCATCCTATATGGCTCAATAGAGGACACAAAAGAGTAATCTTCACAAAAATGAGCAACCCGAGATCTAGTGGTTACCCCCTTATGAATGTCACTGACAATGGAGTTCATAGGGTGATCTCTTGGAATTGCTTGGTGGACTCTTGGGTGTGGCGGTCTTTGACCTTGAATTTCTTGATCATCTTCCTTGTCTTCATCTCCCCCTTGATCATTGTTCTCCTCTTGAGGTGGCTCATTCTCTTGATCTTCATCATCTTGAGCCTGATCTCATCTTGAGTTGGTGGAGATGCTTGCATGGAAGATGATGGTTGATCTTGTGCTTGTGGAGGCTCTTCGAATTCCTTAGGACACACATCCCTAATGGACATGTTCCTTAGCGTGACGCACGTAGCCTCTTCATCATCTAGTTCATCAAGATCAACTTGCTCCACTTGGGTGCCATTAGTCTCATCAAACACAATGTCACAAGAAACCTCAACTAATCTAGTAGATTTGTTGAAGAATCTATATGCCCTTGTGTTTGAATCATATCCTAGTAAAAAGCCTTCTATAGCCTTAGGAGCAAATTTAGATTTTCTACCTCTTTTAATAAGAATGAAACATTTGCTACCAAAGACTCTAAAATATGAAACATTTGCTACCAAAGACTCTAAAATATGAAACATTGGGCTTTTTACCGGTGAGGAGTTCGTATGATGTCTTCTTGAGGATTCAGTGAAGGTAGAGCCGGTTGATTGAGTAGCAGGCGGTGTTAATCGTCTCAGCCCAAAACCGGTCCGAAGTCTTGTACTCATCAAGCATGGTCCTTGCCATGTCCAGTAGAGTTCTATTATTCCTCTCCACTACACCATTTTGTTGAGGTGTGTAGGGAGAAGAGAACTCATGCTTGATGCCCTCATCCTCAGGAAAGCCTTCGATTTGAGAATTCTTGAACTCCGTCCCATTGTCGCTTCTTATTTTCTTGATTCTCAATCCGAACTCATTTTGAGCCCGTCTCAAGAATCCCTTTAAAGTCTCTTGGGTTTGTGATTTTTCCTGCAAAAAGAATACCCAAGTGAAGCGAGAATAGTCATCCACAATTACTAGATAGGAAATGGAATCATTGAAAACACTTAAATCTTTATCCATGGAAATTAAACTAGCATTTTCAGTTCTAAGGCTAGAAATTGATTCATTCAATTTTTCAATCTTAGCATTTAAACTAGCATTTTCATTTCTAAGATTGGTAATTGAATCATGGCACATGCTAAGCTCCTTAGTCAAATTTTCATTTTTCTCTATTTCCTGAGCATAAGCATTTTTTACCTTAACATGCTTTTTGTTTTCGTTAATAAGGAATTCCTCTTGGCTATCCAAAAGTTCATCCTTCTCATGAATAGCTCTTATTAATTCATTCAATTTTTCCTTTTGTTGCATGTTAAGGTTGGCAAAAAGGGTAAGCAGATCATCTTCATCATCACTAGAACTACCCTCATCACTAGATGTAGTATACTTGGGGGTGGTTCTAGATTGTACCTTCTTCTTTTTGCCGTCCTTTGCCATGAAGCACTTGTGGCCGACATAGGGGAAGAGGAGGCCCTTGTTGACGGTGATGTTGGTGGCATCCTTGTCGGAGGAGGAGTCGATGGAGCTCTCATCGGAGTCCCATTCTCGACATACATGGGCATCGCCGCCCTTCTTCTTGTAGTACCTCTTCTTCTCCTTCTTCTTCCCTCTCTTGTCGTTGTCCCTGTCACTATCACTAGACATTGGGCATTTAACGATAAAATGACTAGGCTTACCACACTTGTAGCAGACCCTCTTGGAGCGGGGTTTGTAGTCCTTCCCCCTCCTTTGTCTGAGGATTTGATGGAAGCTCTTGATGATGAGCGCCATCTTCTCATTGTCAAGCTTGGAGGCGTCGATGGGGAGCCTACTTGATGTAGAATCTTCTTTCTTCTCTTCCGTCGCTTTGAAGGCGACAGGTTGCACCTCGGGTGTGGAGGTGCCGCCTTGCTCCAAGTCGACGATGTGTTTGGAGCCTTTGATCATTAGTTTAAAGCTCACAGACTTCCCAATTACCTCCTCGGGAGACATTAGCTTATATCTAGGATCACCACGTATTAATTGAACTTGAGTAGGATTACGAAATATGAGGGATCTAAGAATAACCTTGACCATTTCATGGTCATCCCATTTTGTGCTCCCAAGGTTGCGCACTTGGTTGACTAAGGTCTTGAGCCGGTTGTACATCGCTTGTGGCCCCTCTCCTTAGTGGAGGACGAATCGACCGAGCTCCCCCTCGATTGTCTCCCGCTTGGTGATCTTGGTCACCTCATCCCCTTCGTGCGTGGTCTTTAGGATGTCCCAAATCTCCTTGGCGCTTTTTAACCCTTGCACCTTATTATACTCCTCTCGACATAGAGAGGTGAGGAGTATAGTAGTGGCTTGGGAGTTAAAGTGTCGGATTTGGGTGACCTCGTCCGAGTCGTAGCCCTCGTCTCCCACCGTGGGTACCTGCGCTCCAAACTCAACAATGTCCCAAATGCTTGCATGGAGTGAGGTTAGGTGATGCCTCATTTTATCACTCCACATGCAATAATCCTCACCATCAAAATATGGTGGTTTGCCTAATGGAACGGAAAGTAAAGGAGCACGCTTAGAGATACAAGGATAACGAAGTGGCATCTTACTATACTTCTTGCGCTCATGGCGCTTAGAAGTGACGGATGCGGTGTCGGAGCTGGATGTGGAGGGCGACGAAGAATCGGTCTCGTAGTAGACCACTTTCTTCATCTTCTTCTTCTTGTCGCCACTCTGATGCGACTTAACGCGGGGAGGTGATTCCTCCCTTCCTTTGGCACCGGATTCTCTTGATGGAGCCTTCCCGTGGCTTGTAGCCTTCTCGCCGGTTTCCATCTCCTTCTTGGCGGATCCTCCCGACATCACTTCGAGTGGTTAGACTCTAAATGAAGTACCGGGCTCTGATACCAATTGAAAGTCGCCTAGAGGGGGGTGGATAGGCAGAATCTGAAATTCACAACTTTAAACACACACTACAAGCTTGGGTTAGCGTTAGAACGAATATTAAGTCCGGGAGAGAGGGGAAATCAAATCAACCAAAAAATAATGCGGATGAACACGGTGATTTGTTTTACCGAGGTTCGGTTCTAAAGAACCTAGTCCCCGTTGAGGTGGTCACAAAGACCGGGTCTCTTTCAACTCTTTCCCTCTCTCAAACGATCACTTAGACCGAGTGAGCTTTCTTCCTTGATTTCTTGGGTCACTTAGACCCCGCAAGGACCACCACACGATTGGTGTCTCTTGCTTTGCTTAGAAGGCTTTGAGAATAAGAATGAGAGAAAGAAGAAAGCTAACCAAGCAACAAGAGCAACAAAGAAACACAAGAACGATCCTCTCACAAGTCCTAAAGCACTAGAATTGAATTGGGGACTTTGATTTGATCGGTGGCTTTGATTTGTGTCTTGAAGTGTTGCACTTTGCTCTTGTATTGAATGAAGTGTGATGAATGCTTGGATGGTTGGAGTGGAGGTGGTTGAGGGGTATTTATAGCCCTCAACCACCAACCAACCGTTGGGGTTGGGCTGCTGTCGATGGGCGCACCGGACAGCTGGTGCGCCACCGAACATTGTCCAGTGCGCCAACCACGTCACCCAACCGTTAGGGTTCGGGCGCAGTCGACCGTTGGAGGCTTTGTCTTCTAGTGGCACTGGACAGGTACTGCTCACTGTCCGGTGCGCCTCGGACGGCTGCTCTGCTCTGTCGCGCATTGTTGCGCACTGTTCATCTGATTCTTCAGCTTTTGCAGTCGACCGTTGCGCGAAGGAGCCGTTGCTCCGCTGGTGCACCGGACAGTCCGGTGGCACACTGGACAGTCCGGTGAATTTTAGCGGAGCACGCCTAGGGAAACCCGAGGGTGACGAGTTTGGAGTTGTACGGTCCTGGTGCATCAGACACTGTCCGGTGCGCCAGACCAAGGCACCCTTGGTTCCTTTGCTCCTTTGATTTTGAACCCTAACTTTGTTCTTTTATTGGTTTGTGTTGAACCTTTATGCACCTGTAGAATATATGATCTAAAGCAAACTAGTTAGTCCAATATTTGTGTTGGGCATTCAACCACCAAAATTATTTATAGAAAAAGGTTAAATCCTATTTTCCTTTCAAAGCCCCCACTTTAATTCTAGCCGTTGGACAGAAAGCAGATGTTTCTATCTACGCGCACACCGGACAGTCTGATGCCCACCGGACATGTCCGGTGCCTCTGCCATGTCAGCCGACCATTGAAAAGAGTCGTTGCTGACCGTTGGGAAAGCTGCTGCTGACCGTTGGCCAGACTATCTAGTACACCAGATAGTCTGGTGTCCCACTCCTAAAGTCCAACTGCGGAGCTCTCTGCGTAGGTTGTCTGTTGCACACCGGACAGTCCTACGACTTCACATCGGACAGTTCGGTGTGCCACCAGTGCGCTGGCTGACTATCCTTTTCTTGTATTCTTTAAACTTTTTACTTGGGCTCTTTTGGTCTTGAGTCTTGGACTTGTGCTTGATATTTGTTGATCTTCTAGGTATCTTTTAGTTCTTCTTTTGAGGTGTTGCATCCTCATAGCCTCAATCCAATCCTCTTTTACATCATGTGAACTACAATCACAAACACTTGAAGAACATTGGTTCACATGGTTATGTTGACCATCAAATACCAAAATCATTTAGCCAAATGGGTCTGGGTCCATTTTTCTTAAAGGGGTGTGAAAGGGAAATAGGGTTAGCCTTTTCCTACAATTAATTTTGGTGGTTGAATGTCCAACACAAACATATGGACTAAATAGTTTGCTCTAGAACACATGTTTTACAAGTGCATAAGGTTCAACACAAACCAATAAAACAATCAAGTTAGGGACTCAATTGAACCGGAGCAAAACAACTTGAGTGTGTTGTGGACTGGCGCACCGAACTGTCCGATGTGCCATCGGACAGTGTCCAGTGCACCATGCCCGTACAAATCCGAAGCAGCCACTGTCGGGTAAATGCAGGCGCGCTCCGCTATAATTCACCGGACTGTCCGGTGAGCCAGCGGGGTAACGACTACCTACGTGCAACGGTCGACTCTGATAGCGCTACAGTGTCGCGGCAGAAGTCAGAGCAGCGAGTCAGAGGGGCACCGGACTGTTCGGTGCACCACCAGACTGTCCGGTGCCACAAGAAGACAAAGGCGCTAATGGTCAACTGCTCTAGAACCCTAACGATTGGGTGGCATGGCGGTGCACCGGACACTAAACAGTGAGTGCCCGGTGGCGCACCGGACTGTCCAGTGCGTCTATCGACAGCAGCCTCCCCAACGTCTACCTTGGTGGTTGGGGGCTATAAATACCCCCAACCACCACAACTCTAAGGATCCAAGTTTTCTGAACATCACATTCAATACAAGAGCTCTAGCATTCACTCCAAGACACAATACAAAAGATCAAATCCTCTCCGAGTCCCGAATTCACTCCAAACACTTAGTGGCTTGAGAGAGAGAGAGATTTTGGTGTTCATTTGAGTTCTTGTCGCTTGGATTGCCTTTCTTCTTTTCCCATTCTTACTCTCAAGTGCTTTCTAAGCGAGACAAGAGACACCAAGTGTGTGGTGGTCCTTGCGGGGTCTTAGTGACCCGTGAGATTAAGGAAGAAGGCTCACTCGGTCTAAGTGACCGTTGGAGAGAGGGAAATGGTTGGAATAGACCCGGCCTTTATGACCTCCTTAACGGGGACTAGGTTCTTTGGAACCGAACCTCGGTAAAACAAATCACCGTGTTCACTCGCCTTATTTCTTGGTTGATTTGTTTTCCCTCTCTTTGCGACTTGAGTTTAACTCTAACGCTAACCTCCGACCTTAGTGCGTGTTTAAGTTTATAAATTTCAGGTTTCGCCTATTCATCCCCCTCTAGGCGACTTTTAGGGTGACAAGAGCGAAGCCGGTAGTATGGTTAACTTTCCCGATCGAAAATCGGTGGATTTCACTTTTCTTTTTCCGTTCTCAATTCTCGACGGATTCAGATCCTACCGAATTTTTTCAAGAATTTCGATTCAAAATTTTGAATTTTAAAAATATCCATTGAAAATATAGGAAAAATTTATATTAAAACTAGAGGGCTTAAAGAGGTGTCAAAAAATGTTATTGAAAATTTATGGTTTTGATGCCAAAAAACAAAAAAGGTTCTAGACTCGTTAACCTGAATTCTCCAACTCGTTAGTCATTTGATATCTGTTACCGAGTGGGCGAACAACTCATTCTCCACTTCACTCACTATCTCTGCTCAGCCTCAGCCTCAGCTCAATCGAAGGCGACAACGTTTCTCGGCGCTAAAGCTTCACAATCCAGGCGAGATACATCGATTCTCGCCAAGAAAATAGTGACATCTGATGTTTTGACGCTTAGTCACCGGGAACAGGAAACGTGAGATCAGGTTAGTTCCCAACGGCTTTCATAGGCTAGGTAGCAGATCCCACCCAGTTCTCGTCGAAATCCGCTAATTAGCTAGTGGGATCTGATGATTCGAAGTCATAATCGACATGTAGAGGGAATATTTCATATTTTTTGGTTATTTAGCATGTGATTTTACTTAAATGCCTTTTGACAACAATATTTAGTGAATATTGATATATTAGTGAGGCAAAATATAGTAGATGGTAGCTTGGTGATATATTTTGGTTTAGCGGATAGCTGTTAGTTGGTATTTTGAACGTAGTTATTAGTTCTGTCATGGTAGTTCATAGTTGTTATCTCATATCTACATTATATTTGTTACTTCTACAACAAAGTTGATAGTTCAATGTTTCATTGTTGTAGGAAAAATGCTAGACCCGATGAAAGCGAAGAAGAGGAGGAGGAGGAGGAGGTTGGGACTGATGAAAGCACAACTAACCCTAGTGAAGGTGGTAGTGCAGACGACGATGATCCTAGCCACAGGGAAGGTGGAGGTGATGTTGCAACATATGGTGCTAGGGGTAGTCATATAGTAGGGAGTGGTATAGAGGATTGGAGATTCATCGGAGAGACTGAATTCACCCATGCACACAAAATTACAATCAAGGAGCATCTCACTCACAACAAGAGACAAGAAGCGGTCGGCGTCATTCGATTTGCCTCCCTATTGATGATGGAAGCCGCAACTCCATCAACTCGAGTTACAACTATCCTGCTCGACGAGACCAAAACCTATACCCCTTATGCATAGCAAGGACCTCCAGATGAACTACAACCATCAGTCATGTATGGGTACGAACAATCACCTCCTCCACCACCATACGGATATTCACATCCAACAATACCCTAGGCACCGTCTCTTGTATTTTACGATCTCACACATATGGATGAATATAATTACAAAGGCTTCAAGGTGAGTTACTTTTGTTTTGTCGTTAACTACTTGTTTGCCATTCATATTAATCGTGGTCGCCGGGTTCCGATCGGACGGCTCTGATCTGACCCCGTTATATCAGTCGCGACACATTTGTAAAACAGCCCTGGGAAGAATAAGAAATCAACCCGTCGTCCTTTTCAGGGCATATTCGGTTATATCAATCCAGAAGGGGATTAAATCCCCTCCTAGTCAAAAATGACTAGGAGGGGATTTAAACCTCTCCAATCTCCTTCTGGATTGGTGTAACCGAACAAGCCCGGTACTAAAACAATTACAAATAAACCGAGACTCTGCAGTTTAGCCCCTATACTATCTCGAATTGGTACCCACGATCCAGAGGTCATATAATTGGGAAAATAATATTGGTATAAATATAAATCTAATGAGTTTAGAAAATCCATAACTTAGTCTTTTTAACTCCAAATTAATCTGTTCCAGTTTTATTAGATTCGTATTAATATTGTCTACACAGTAAATAACATTAGTTAAATGATAATTAAATGATATGCTGACCGAAATTGGCCTAGTCTCCTGAATGCCACGGCCTGGCGCCATTACGAATTTTCTCAGGTTTTTTTTAGTTTATTGTGTTTGTGTATGACAAAGACAAAGATGAACCTGTCTTGTCCAATCGCCAAGCTCGACCCAGAAAAACAATGATGCGCTCATCGATCAGTTGCTTGCTTCTGAAACAAACCCATGCACGATGCATGGTCCATGTCCAATCGATGCAGACCTTTCGGCTAGAAGTAAAATAGTACTACCTCCTCAGTTCTCTCGAATATTTGTCGCGGTTTAGTTCAAATATTCGAGAACGGAGGTAGGTAGTAGTACAGTAGAAATGTAGAATGGAGGCTCTAATCTGATGAATTTCTTTGCCATATCAAAGTCTGCGCAACTGCACAATCTTAGGGGAGTACTTGGCTTCCCAGAATCTGCGCTGAGTTGAGGATACCAATCGGCAAGCAGAAAGTAATGACGAAGAAACCATGAGATGAATGTCACGTCGAACTCAACAAGCGTGAAGCTGGTCATCCAGGACGCGCTTGGCGCAGCTGCGCATTCCCAGAGCACGTCCACGTTGAGCTGCCCGCGATGGACGCGCAGCGACTGGAGGCACGCTTCCACGAGAGTGGCACGCCTGGAGTGGTGAACCATGCAAATATCTCCAATTTTGCACCATCAAGTAGTAGTGGAGGAGATGGTGGCAGAGACCATGATCATCTTTCTTTTCCTGCCAGTGCCACTGGGTGCATGGTCCTCGTTGCCACTCGAGCAGCTGCCAAACAGGCAAGCAGGGCCGTTCCTGACTTTTTTGGGGCCTGGGGCGAAATCTAATATGGAGGCCCCATCAACCATGTATATACACTATATATATATAATTATAAGCATAAATTATTGAACATTCAATGGAAAAAACTTATATGTCATGCCTTAAAGTTTATAAGATGACAAATATAAATTAGAATCATAATACTTACTTGTCACATGTCACATAATATCATTCTAAAAATTTCTTCTAACATTTTATGATACAAAGTCGTCGATTATACCATTAAGATCAATCTCATCCAACAGCTTCTTCTCAATGCACAAAATTGTCAAACCATTTAATCTATCTTGAGTCATTGTTGATCTCAAATAGTTCTTCAATAATTTCAATTTTGAAAAGTTTCTCTCAGCTGATGCAACCGTCACAGGCATAGTAAATAATATTCGATAAGCGATTGAGACATTAGGATAGCAATCTAAATCTCTGACATGCTCGAATATTTCCATAGCAGACAATATGCCATCCGCTAGAGTAAATTTCAAAATCTTCAATTCAGAAATAAGATCATGTACCTTAACATTGGATGAACCATTATGAGAGAAAGTGTCTGCAAGTTTGGTGCAAGACTCTTCTAGTTCAGTATCATTCAATGACTTCAGGATAATTGATCTCAATAAAAAACCAAATATATCTTTGAACACCATGAGTTCTTCAAATCTGGTTTTCAAAGAAGTGATTACACAAAGCACTGAAAATAAAAACGATATATATCACAAATTGAATGATAACATAATAATGATTATACATATCTAAATAATGCGATTATTATTATTAATCAGTTAACTTAAATTTGTCAATTAGATTAAGCCAACAATATGCAATAGCTTTCACCAATCAATTATTCATCACTGTCTCACTCATCTGATCATAATTCATAAACAAAAGAAAATTAAACTAGTGAAATAAATAAATAAATAAAGGTACAAGAAATTAGAAATATCTATATGACTATATCTTTTAGGTAAGAAAAATATACCTTCTAACTTGGCAGGCGGGCGACGGTCGCAGCCGGGAGGGCGGCAGGCGACCAGGCAACTGTAGACTGGTCGTGGTCGACTGGATGAACTGGGAGGCAGAGGCCATGCAGTGACGCAGGGGCAGGGAGGGATCGCGGCCGGCTGATCGGCTAATCGGAGCCAGCAGCCGCTAGGACTAGGAGCCCAGGAGTCCAACGCGGGAGCGCAGTTGCCAGGCAGACGAACAGGCGGCGGCAGCGTGGAATAGAATAGGCGAGGCGAACAGGGCAAGTGGGTAACAACCAACAGGCTGATCGCTATAGGATAGGATGCAGGGTGCCAGAGTCCGTGGAATATTTGATGGGGTAGGGGCCCACTGGCTTTGCGGGGCCCGGTGCGGTGGCACCGGCTGCAACCCCCCAGGGCCGGCCCTGCAGGCAAGGCACTCCCGTCCCGTGTCGGTCCTTTCTTTTATTTTGCAATCGCAGCGATGCTTCCAGGAGCCCCCACACTGAAGCTCAACGGTGATGGCTTCCCCAATCTCCCCGCGTCAGAATTCAGAAGCACCAGACCGAGAGGAGTACCGTACAGCTCTTGAATCCAATCCTGCAGAGAGAAGAATCAACAAAGCCGTGTAAGATATTGCTACTCCCGGTCTGTGTTTCAACTGTATATACATCTTTTACTCAATGTTAAAAGGGCACAACAGTGCCTTCTGGATCTGGACCCAATCCTGCCACATTATATGATGACAGTATATAAACTAAGAAGGCTTCATCCAGTCAGTCTTTCACAAATGCATAGGAGAGTATAATTCCAGCAGCGGGCACACAAGATCCAAGAGTCAATGACAAACCACAATCATGTACAGCTTGTGGACAATATGTCCTACCTGGAAATACTGTAGCACATCCTGCCAGATCTTGACAGTTCATTTGGCTCCCCCTAGGAATTGCTGTTCTGTCATCCCATACTTGTTTCGTCCATACCATAGGGGAAACAGGTATTACCTCCTCTTCCTGCTTTGGGGCGACAAGCTTCCATCTGTCCACACTCCACACCAACATAAGAGCTGCCTTGTGAAGTTGTTCATCAGATCGTCATCCATTCATGCTGCTGTATGCACCTGCACATGCAGCACAGAGAATTTAACCAAAGCCAAAAGCAGAAGCAGAGGTTTTTGGGACGTATTAGTATGGCAAATCACCTGACAGTATGTACAAAAAAGTTGATACACAGTGGATAAGAACTACAGGAAATCTGGCTCGCAGCACTGGCCATCGAGATTAGATTTCATTCAACTGTATTTGTACAACCATAGGCTTTGGCTCGCTGCACCACTGAAACACCAAAATTCAAAAAAAAATGCTAGGACGAGACAACTACTGGGAAACGCAAAACGCTAGAACACAATCTTTATTATATATAGATGCGATCAAATCTTAAATATTCAGCGAGAACACTTCTTGGATTTATTACAAACTTCCAGGCCACCCGCAACGCGTTACAAACTTCCAAGAGCAATAAACGCTTCTCAGGGAAGCACGTACTACAATGGTACCGAGTTGATTCAGTCCTTCTGAAGCCTGAGCGTGAAGGCCTGAAGGGATAGGAGCACTTTCTTGAGCCGCTCTCTGATTTCAGCATCGATCAGATTTCCATCGCTGTCAAACTTGGGTGGCTGCTGGAAGGCTTGGATGCACAGTTCTGGCTTGTTGATGAAATGGAGATCCAGGAAAACCCCAACCTGACGGAGATGGTACTGCGACCTCCCTCCTCCAAAGCCACCGCCTGCACTCACGATCGCAGCAGGTTTGTCTGCCCAACAGTTCTTTCCTCTAGAGGCCCAGTCAAGTGCGTTCTTCAGGGGGGCTGCAGTTGTGACACAGACCATGTAAATGATGCAGAAATGGAGTGGAATTATGTACTCCATAACAGCATATACTGTAAAGAATGTTGACGTGCTCCTCTGTTGATAAGGTTTTGCAAGAAAGGAATAAAGGAAAACATACACATCATGGGAGACATGCCTTTGTTAAAGCCCAAATACCCCCGTTTTTATTTTTTTTTGTATTTCTTCAGGTAGTGTAGGTCATTTCACCATCACTGAGTCAGTGTACCGACAATGTAATCTTAAGTTCCTGTTTGGCAGAGAATTACACAAACCTAACATCCTAATGATGTGATGCAATAATGCACCATGACAACCCATTGTGCACCTAATTTGGCAGTAATGCACATGGTGACCTCGGTGAGCTGGGCCTGTGAGGTGCACAGCAGTTCAGTTCAGTATGCCTAAGGATGGCAATGGATCACGATTCAAAATTTTCTTCACAATTTAATTGAGCCCTTAATTAATTTTAGTTAAAAATGAATATAAATAGGGACCATCATAATTTTATCCGATCCTTAAATTTTATAGTGTAAAATCTAGAGCTCATAGCCACCTATGTCTAATTGTATTTTAACTGAAGGTTAAAATAAAATAATGAATTGTGTTGCACAATTTGCCTTCATGGCAACAATGCTGTTAATTGCTGAATGAATGAATGTAAGCGAAACGTCGTCTTAAAGTTTCCAGGAGAAGCCAGAAATACCCCCCGACCCCGAGCATTTTATCCATGTTAATCCCCTTGCAGTTGGTGCGTGCGGGCAGGAGATCTGAAACGAACGAGGAGCAAGGCAGGGAGGAGGGAGGGGGGTGGCGAAGGACATACTGGCGATGGAGTAGTTGTACTCGGGCGCGCCGAAGAGGAAGCAGTCGGCCTGGCAGACCTTGGCGCGGAAGGCCTCGACGGCGGGCGGGAACACGGTGCCGCTGCCGCTGCCGGTCTCGAGGTCGGTGTTGATGATGGGCAGGTCGGAGATGTCGAGCTCGTCGATGCGGAGCCCCGGGATGGAGTCCTCGCACACCTCCGCGGCTGCCGGAGTAGTTAGTTGTGCGAGGCAGTGAAGCCGTGAGTAAGCAGTGATAGGCACGCCAAGAGGAAGGAGGAGGGGCAGCGTACCGGCGCGGAGGAGGCCGCGGTTGAAGGAGGCCTTGCGGAGGGAGCCGCAGATGGCAGCCACGCGCAGGACGGGCCTCGCCGACGCCGCCGCGACTTCCATGCTTGGACCTGGACTTGGGGCGGAGCTGCGAGTCCGACTAGTCGGGTTGGGAGAGGGTTGGTCGCCGTGCTGGTGCTGGTGCAGGTGCACGACGCGGCGGGGAAGCCAATAAATACGCCAGGCCCGTGCGTCAGCCACTCAGCTCGGTCAGCCCGAGTCGAGTGCGCCACCGGCGATTCCACGATTCTTTGTGCAAATCATTGGGCTTTTGGTAATTGTGTGTGTGTTTTTTTGACACGGGAGTACGGGGCGACCGGCCGGCGGCGGCTAGGACTTAGGAGCCAGTGTTGGGCAGTTGGCAGCCGGCAGCTCATGAGTTGAGTTCATGACTCATCATCGGCGGATGAGACCTCAGTTCAGCTAGATGGCATCGGTTTGCTGGCCAGTTTTTGGAGACCGCCGCGAGCACCGAGAGCGGGCCGATACGAGAATTGAGAGAGAAGGAGCTGCTGGGTGGCCCAAAGGCCCCCAACCTGCAGCATGTGAGCCCGTCTTCCTATGGGCCAGTCAGCACTTGATCGTCCAACAACGTAGCACATGATATTTTAAATTTTAAAAGACAAACTACGAACGAACAGTTTTTTGTTTTCTCGTGATAAATCATTCGAAAATATGCTCGTTATCTAAAATAAAAGGTATACTTAAAATACACCAAATAGCTCCAATCCCATCTTTAGTTATACCCATTCTATTTTGAAATATGTTGGATTTATTATAGGCTTGGCCCATTTAAATTTAATCAATAAACTCTATGGTGTGTAATTGTGGGCAATACTAATAGTACCATATTGGAATTCCAATGGTTGTTGGCTTGACTTATATGGTAGAAATAATTCCACTTAATTTGAGAAGTTAAGAAACGAACAAAGACGTGCCACACGAGCACGTGGTTGTGTTAATTTTTAGCACTCATTAACCGCGGGAGTTTCAACTCCCCCCTTCACCTTCCCTTCCAAAGGTTAAAGGGGTGAGAACTCTTGTCGCTCGGGTACGAGAGAAGAACTTTCGGGTATTTCCATCTCGTAACTCTGCACGCATAGAGGAGCGAGAGGGCAGGTGCCTAGAAATTGCCTATGTTTCTAACAATCCAAAAACCTAAAATGCCAGCATTTTTCTGTTAGAGGTTTTGCTTCTGTGTTAAAGTCTGATCCTTTTGATGGTAAAAAACTTGATTTGGAAAGCTAAGATGGAATTATGGCTTACTGCAATGTCTTGTTATCATGTCGCTGAGGGCAAGCCTGCCAACTTATCTCCTGAGGATGAGGCTAAGTTTAAGTCAGATGACAACCTCTTTCGAGGAGCAGTGATTAGCGCACTTGATACAAAATTCTGGAAAAGCTATATCATCCTTCCTACAGGGAAAGAGCTGTGGGATGCACTTGTTGGAAAGTTTGGAGTAACTGACGCTTGTAGCGAGTTGTATCTCATGGAGTGAAAGGGAAATAGGGTTAACCTTTTTCTATAATTAATTTTGGTGGTTGAATGCCCAACACAAATATATGGACTAACTAGTTTGCTCTAGAATACATGTTCTACAGGTGCATAAAGGTTCAACACAAACCAATAAATATTCAAGTTAGGGATCAAATTCAAAGGAGCAAAGAAACCAAGTGTACTGTGGTCTGGCGCACCGGACTGTCCGGTGGCCGGTGCACCAGTTCCGTACAGGGCTAAACCAGCCGCTCTCGGGTTTCTTCGGGCGCACTCCGCTATAATTTACCAGACTGTCTGGTGTGTCATCGGACTGTCCGATGCACCAGCGGAGCAACGGCTACTTCGCGCAACGGTCAACTGCGAAAGCTGACGAACAGATGAACAGTGCGCAACAGTGCGCGGCAGAGTCAGAGGCGCACCGGACAATGAACAGGAGTTGTCCGGTGTGGTACCGAACTGTCCAGTGCCACAAGAAGACAACGGCGCCAACGATCGACTTCTCCCAAACCCTAACGGTTGGGTGACGTGGCGGCGCATCGGACAGCCTACAGTGCCTGTTCGGTGGTGCACCAGACTGTCCGGTGCGCCCTTCGACAGCAGCCTTCCCCAAGGGCCATTTGGTGGTTGAGGGCTATAAATACCCCCAACCACCACCACTCCAAGCATCCAAGATTTCTTAGTATCACATTCATTACAAGAGCTCTAGCATTCACTCTTAGACACATTTCAAAAGATCAAAGTCTCTCTAAGTCCCAAATCCATCCTAAACACTTAGTGACTTGTGAGAGAGTGATTTTGTGTTCTTTTGAGCTCTTGCCTCTTGGATTGCCTTCTTTCTTTCTCTTTCTTGTTCTCAAGCAACTTGTAATCAAAGCAAGAGACACCTAAGTGTGTGGTGGTCCTTGCGGGGTCTAAGTGACCCATTTGATTAAGGAGAAGGCTCACTCGGTCTAAGTGACCGTTTGATAGAGGGAAAGGGTTGAAAGAGACCCGATCTTTGTGACCACCTCAACGGGGACTAGGTTCTTTAGAACCGAACCTCGGTAAAACAAATCACAATGTTCATTAGCTTGATTTCCATTTGATTTGTTTTCCCCCTCTCTCCCGGACTTGAACTTCATTCTAACGCTAACCCCAGCTTGTAGATTGTGTTTAAAGTCATAAATTTCAGATTTCGCCTATTCACCCTCCTCTAGGCAACTTTCAATTGGTATCAGAGCACGGTGCTTCATTAGAGTCTAACAACTCGAAGTGATGTACGGAGATCACACCAAGAGGGAGATTGTGACCGGCGACAAGCCCGCAAGCTCGGGGAGGACTCTCTAAAGGGAGTCCGGCAACAAGCACAAGGAGGAATCCTCTTCCTCCATCAAGTCCCATCGGAGAGGCGACAAGAAGAAGAAAATGAAGAAAGTGGTCTACTACGAGACCGACTCATCGTCGCCCTCCACATCTGGCTCCGACTCGTCGTCCACTACTTCTAAGCGCCATGAGCGCAAAAAGTATAGTAAGATGCCCCTCCGCTATCCTCGCATTTCTAAGCGTGCTCCTTTACCTTCCGTTCCATTAGGCAAACCACCATATTTTGATGGTAAAGATTATTGTATGTGGAGTGATAAAATGAGGTATCATCTAACCTCACTCCACGCAAGCATTTGGGATATCGTTGAGTATGGAGCGCAGGTACCTAAGGAGGGGGACAAGGAATACGACTCGGACGAGGTCGCCCAAATTAGGCACTTTAACTCCCAATCCACGACTATACTCCTCGCTTCCTTGTGTCGAGAGGAGTATAATAAGGTGCAAGGGTTAAAGAGTGCCAAAGAAATTTGGGATGTTCTCAAGACGGCGCCACGAAGGGGGCGAGGTGACCAAGATCACCAAGCACGAAACGATCGAGGGAGAACTCGGTCGATTCGTCCTCAACAAGGGAGAGGAGCCACAAGCAATGTACAACCGGCTCAAGACCTTGGTGAACCAAGTGCGCAACCTCGGGAGCACCAAGTGGGATGACCATGAGATGGTCAAGGTTATTCTAAGATCCCTTGTTTTTCGCAATCCTACTCAAGTGCAATTAATTTGTGGGGATCCTAGATACAAATTAATGTCTCCCGAGGAAGTGATAGGAAAGTTTCTGAGCTTTGAGCTAATGATCAAAGACTCCAAACGCATCGTCAACTTGGAGCAAGGCGCCACCTCCACACCCGAGGTGCAACCCGTCGCATTCAAGGCGACGGAAGAAGAGAAGAGGGAGTCTACACCAAGTAGGCTTCTAATCGACGCCTCTAAGCTTGACAACGAGGAAATGGCGCTCATCATCAAGAGCTTTCGCCAAATCCTCAAGCAAAGGAGGGGGAAGGACTACAAACCCCGCTCTAAGAGGGTGTGCTACAAGTGTGGTAAGCCCGGTCATTTTATTGATAAATGTCCAATGTCTAGTGATAGTGACAGGGGCGACGACAAGAAGGGGAAGAAGAAAGAAAAGAAGAGGTACTACAAGAATAAGGGCAGCGATGCCCACATGTGTTGGGAATGGTACTCCGACGAGAGCTCCACCGACTCCTCCGACGAGGATGCCGCCAACATCGCCATCAACAAAGGCCTCCTCTTCCCCAACGTCGGCCACAAGTGTTTCATGACCAAGGACGACAAAAAGAAGAAGGTACAATCTAGAGCCACCCCCAAATATACAACATCTAGTGATGAGGGTAGCTCTAGTGAAGATGAAGATGATTTGCTTACTCTTTTTGCCAACCTTAACATGCAACAAAAGGAAAAATTAAATGAACTAATAGGAGCTATTCATGAGAAGGATGAACTCTTGGATAGCCAAGAGGAATTTCTTATTAAAGAAAATAAAAAACATGTTAAATTAAAAAATGTTTATGCTCAGGAAGTAGAGAAAAATGAAAACTTGACTAAGGAGCTTAGCATTTGCCATGATTCAATTGTCAGTCTTAGAAATAAAAATGCTAGTCTAAATGCTAAATTGATGAATTGAATGATACAATTTCTAGCCTTAGAGATAAAAATGTTAACCTAGTTTCTAAGGTCAAAGATTTAAATGTTTGCAATGATTCCATTTCCTGTCTTAGAAATAAAAATGCCATGTTAAAATCTAAGATAGAAGAATTAAATGCTTGCAAACCCTCTACATCTATTGTTGAGCATGTTTCTATTTACACTAGATGTAGAGATGTTAAGCTATTAATGATCACATTGCCATGATTAAGAAACAAAATGATCATATAGCTAAATTAGATGCTAAAATTGCCGAGCATGAGCTCGAAAATGAAAAATTTAAATTTGCTCGTAGCATGCTTTATAATGGGAGATGCCCTGGCATTAAGGATGGTATTGGTTTCCAACAGGGGAGCAATGTCAAGCTTAGTGCCCCTAAGAAACTATCTAATTTTGTTAAGGGTAAAGCACCCATGGTTCAGTATAATGAGGGCTATATTTTATATCCTGCTAATTATCCTAAGCACAAAATTAGGAGGATTCATGCTAGGAAACCTCATAATGTTTCTCACCATGCTTTTATGTATAAAAATGATGCTTCTAGCTCTAGGCATTGTACTCATGTTAAAATGCCTAAAAAGAAAACTCCTGTTGCATCAAATGAGCATAATGTTTCATTCAAGACTTTTGATGCACCTTTTGTGCTTACTAACAAATCAGACAAAGTAGTTGCCAAATATGTTGGGGGCAAACACAAGAGTCCAAAGACGTGTTTGGGTACCCAAGGTGCTTGTTTCTAACGTAAAAGGATCCAAGACTGTTTGGGTACCTAAGAACAAGGGCTAAATTGTTTTGCAGGTGTCAGTGTTTAGAGCCCGACCGCACACCCGGGGTTACCCCTCATGGTACTTTTGGGTAGGACGGTGCTATTGACTGTAGCTCAATGGTTCGTGCGAGAGGCACGAGGGATGATAGCGATTTTCTACAGGTTTGGGCCGCTTTGAGATGCGTAATACCCTACTTCCTAGTGTGGATCTTTATGTGGTAGGTTACAAGAGAAGTCTCCAGTATGGAGGAAACCTAATGGGTTGAGTGGATGATCGATGGAAATGATGGGGTACCCCCTAGGCCTTATATACTCGATCGTGGGACACTACATGCGCATAGGATGATGATGAATACCTAAACAATAGTGAACCGACTGAACTTATCTTCCTATAATCTTGTTGATTTATCTCTAACCCATTCTGATGTTCAAGGGTGCTGCGCGCGGGAAAGTCGAGCGGACGCTATGGATAGCGCTCGAATTTGATGAGTTGCTTGGACCTGAGCCTGCTTCCTTCTCACGTCGGCCCATTCCGCCAGTAGTTCTCCCCTGGCCCACGAAGGAATGGCCTTGCGAGATAACAAGCCCAAAAACCTCTCGCGAGGCCTTCTTGCCTTCTAGTGGATCCTGGGGATATCTGTCCCCCACAAGCCCCCAATTTTTGAGTTGATTTTGAAATAATCAGCCCAAAGATTCTAGGTCCAGCTCGCGAGTTTGTGGCATGATTTCTATGCTGGCAATGGATGCGCCGAAGGTGCACCTATTGAGCATTGCTCATAAACTTTGAGTGATTCAGTAAAAATAGTCCTCTTAAAGGTCTTCATTTGATGCTTTGGAGATCATCGTCTTATCATCATATCATGCTTTAGAAGTCAACATTTCGTCTTCTAGGATTAAAAATCTATTGGGCGCACCGAAGGTTCACCCATTGGGTGTAGCCCCCAAGCTTTGAGTGGATTTTTGAAAATGATCCACTTAAAGATCTTCATCTCATGCTTTAGAAATCAGCATTTTATCATCATCTCATGCTTTAGAAATCAGCATTTTGTCTTCACCTCATGCTCTAGTGAATTCAAATAATATTATCTGCCCACACCTTATTAGGTCTGAAATTTATTTGATCGGTGATAGATTTGACGTTTGGTAGATGGCTCTTGGCTGGTCATCACCCCGCTCTGTGCTTCAATGCCTCTGCTGATTAGACTTGCGGTTCAGTAGCTATATTTGGATTTCCTCCGATTTCTTCCTTCTGTCTCAGTACATTCATTGCGTATACTGTATGGATATGACTTCTTCAGAAAATCTTTTGAAAGTTCCTGGTTACTCCCCCAATGGGTGTGGCCAAGGGGCGTCTTGGTACGCAGGGCGTTTAGCACACTGTCCTAGAGTAGTAACTTGATGTGACCGTGGGGTGTAATCATATCACCCGAGCAGTTAACCTTGGTCCAAATGGTGTCGTGTTACGTGAAGCAGCGCCTGTTGCCTGACTCATTTTCAGGCGGATTGAATTGCATATTGAATACTTGTGACTGTTCGGCGAGCGTGGTAGGAAGTGGACGGTCACCCTCGGCCTCTATAAATAGCTTGCTTGCACCATTATTCTCTTCACTCATCTTTCGATCGTCTGTTGTTTTCCTCTAACTTCCTCTTCTTCTCCATCCGACCATGGGCAAGGGCAAGAGAAGTCGAGGCTCGCCCCGTCGTGCAGGTGACAAGCGGAAGAGCGACCCAAGTCCTCCCTCGGAGGACTTCGGTGACTCGGAGTATTTGGAGGAGGTTTCCTCCGAGTCTGAGGGATCGACGGCTCTCGCCTCTCCCCTGGCATCGTTCGATGACATGGACGACTCCCAGGGGTTAGCCGCTGAGGTCTGGACGTACATCTTTTCCATCGAGCGCGCTGAGCTCGAGGGGTCGGATGAGTCAGAGGTCTCCTCGAATGAGGAGAACTCCTCTGACTCCTCTGAGGAGCGGAGCGGCGACGACAGCGACGATGAAGGCAACGAAGCGGCGACGACAGCGGTGACGGTGACGGTGGCAAAGGCAACGACGACGACGGCAAGGGCGGTGGTGAAGGCGACGGCAGCGGCGACGGTGACGGTGGCGACGGTGGCGGCAGTGGCAGCAGCAAGGCCAGTGACAGCAGCAAGGCCAGTGGCAAAGTGCCACTGGTCTAAATATTAGTATAGATAATTAGTAGTAGTAGTAGAATAATGTAGTTGTAGTTAGTAGTGTAGTGTAGTGATGTAATGTAATGTAATATAATGTAATGTAATGTAGTGTAATGTGGTAAAAAGGGGGAAAAGGCTGACTTATAATGAGTTGGCTTTTGAGTTTGTGTAACCCCCTCCGATATTAATGAAGAACTTTAGTTGCTCCAAGTGATTGCTGCCTTTTTGATGCTTGTTCTATTTACGTGCTTGATAGTTCGTCCATATGCCTGATACTGCCGGCGTTTTAGAGGTAACCGTCGAGTGATGCCTAAAACTTTGCTTTCCCGAGTAATGACTTGACACTTTAGAAATAGTGCCCGACCTAGGAAATCCCATTTATACTCGCGCCGACGTGCCTTTTTTGATTTCTGAGCCCTAGCTTCACTTTCTCTCTTCGTTCGCTCCTCTGCTTCCCTGAGATTTTGATCCTGCTCGTTCCGCCAGAGAGGTCGTGATGGCACCAAAATGGAAGAGACAAAGCACCGCTGCTGCATTCATCCCGCTCATCGACCCCAACAGCTAGCTTACCTTCGCTGGTAATCACATGTCTGTCATTTCTGAATCTGACCTTCATCTCATTGAAGTTGGGGTTTTGCTTCGAAAAGAACTCTTCTCTTGGTGAATTTGCCGCGGTGTCACTGTCCCGATAGAGGATACCCATGAATCTGTCGTTTATGTTCCTTTTCTCATTCGTGGGCTTGCTCTTCCAATCTCCCCCTTTTTCCACGGTCTCCTTGATTTCTACGAGTTGAACTTGACGCATCTGAACCCTAATTCCATTCTGCAAATTTCCATTTTTGTACACCTGTGCAAGGCCTTTCTCGAGATTCTCCCCCACTTTGGTCTCTGGAAATATATTTATCATTGTTGGCCCGGGATGGCTGGGGGACAACATCAACTTGTTGGCGGCACAAGTCTAGAGCTTCGCCCGGGGAGGAAAGCAGAGTATCTTGATATTCCTCTCAAAGACAATATCAAGGGGTGGCGCCTTGAGTGGTTCATTGTGGAGAACCACTGCAAATCTCTCCCCCCTCGGTTGGGGAGGCAGCCAGATGTTCGCACGCCTAGCTGGATAGAATCTTCGACCTCTTCGGAGATAACAGAGGCCAAAATGCTGCTTGCCAAGATCTGCTCGCTGAAGGATGGGGGTCTAACTGCTGAAGTTGTAGTTTCTGACTTCGTATTCAAGAACATTCAACCTTTAATGGGCAGGGTTTACCCCGCTTACTTATATAGCGGTGTCAACGATTCTACCCAGGTCACGAATAGAAGGATTCCCACTGAAGATTTGTTGAGTCGACTGGATATGATCCTAATGGGTAGGGTTTCAAATGCTGGTGCTCCTGTGGCCTATTCTGCATGGAACCTGCCGCCACTTAGGTCGTTCTCTGAGTTTGTATCCAACCCTCCCGCTCGTGATGGTAGCCTGGGTCATAGAGTGCGACCCTCTCCTGAGGACATTGAGGCATTGATCGCTCCACTTTGGAGTCTTCCTGAGGATGAGAGGCAAATTCACTTTGAGATGCCAGCGAGCACTGATGATGCTGAGATGGATGTCGTGCTTAGCCTACTGGCTGGGGAATCATCCGACTCTACCCGCACCGAGCCGATGGCCATCACAACTGGGCAAGAATTTGGTGAAGAGGTGGAAACTTGGTGACCCGAAGGTGCCCGCCCATAGCGTCCACGCCGAGTGAACCGCCCGACTGCGCCTCTCAAGGAGAAAAGAAAGAAGAGGCAACTTCGGCGACTGTCGTGCTTGGATCAGGATGCGGTCCTTCTGTACCGATTCCTGATGATGTCCCGGCAGAGGCCATTCCTGAAGTTGGTGCCAAGGATTGTGGTTGTGCACAGGTTGCTGACTGCATGTTTGACGAGGACAAAGAGGAAGAAGAAGAAGTCCCACTGATCCGCAAGAACAGTCGGCACTATAGAGGCAGCGAGGGGAGTAGTGACATTCCCACTCCAGCTCTGTCAGCACTTGTCAGTCTTCAAGGATTTTCAATATCAGATTTTGATCAAGCACTAGAGGAGGTCATCCATGAAGACATGCTATCAGAGCCTCCTGACGATGATATCCCAGCCATATGTTCGGAGGTCCCAAATGGTGGGCTTTCGTTGTTTGATTTCACCGGGCAAGAGGTAACCCGAGTGGTGTCTCATGCATCGTCGACCTTGGAAGGCAGTCTTCCATGCAGAGGCACTGATTTGAGCCACCTTACTCCCATGGAGGTTGCTGAGAGGTCTTCAGCCTTAGAGGTGGCTACTGCAGAGGACCCAGCCCCCGAGGGTGGCGCTGGCAGCTACCCAGCCCCCGAGGGTGTTGCTGGTAGGGATCCAGCTCTTGTGGGTAGTGCAAACTACAACCCAGCCCCCGAGGGTGTTTAGGTGTGCTCTCTTTCCAATGCCTCCATGGATTCCACATTGGGTCATCCCCACCTCAGTCCGATGGAGCGACGGCAGCATGCGCTTCTACAGCTTTAATTGGACAAGTCGCCTTAGAGGTCGGCGAGCTAGATGCAAGGAGCCTGCTGTCTGCTGGTGGGGCTGATATCACCCTGGGTAGTGCTCTTCAGATTGTTCCCGCTGACCTTCCCTCGTCAAGCTATGCCCTAGCTCCTCCTTCCCTGGGTCTACCGCTATTCCTTTCCAATCTTCAAGTGAGTCGGTCTTTTGTTCTATGTTGTACATACTAGTGAATTATCTTTCTTCTGCTCATTTGTCTATGATCACATGGTCTTGTTGACGGAATATATGCTTAGTTGAAATCGTGCGGTGCCACTGTTCCTGAACAAGCTCTATCTCTGATGCAGTGGAATCCATTGCTGCTTCAGAAACAGATCGATGATCTGAAGGCGTCGAATGCTGGTTAGTGAGTTTATAGCTTCCCTAGCTGCTTTGATTGATCAACTTGTTCTTAATCATGCATTCCTTTTCAGCTGCATTGTCAGATATGGCTCAATGATGCTCTGACCTTGAGGAGAAGTATTCTCAAAGTCAAGTCGACTTTGCTCAAACTTCTGCTTTTCTGGACGATGCACGCTCTCTGAATTCCTCTCTTAATGCCCAGCTTGAATCTGAAAAGATGGCGCATGAGGTAAACTTCCTTGGCTGACCCTACCATGTTTTTGTTGCCTTGGTACTGAATGTTGTTTTCTGTTTGTAGGAGGAGAAGCGAGCACTTGTTTCCTCTCGTGACAATCTAGATAGACTGTACCGTGACGCCAGTAACTCCTTGACCATCTTAGAGAGGAGCTACCGCTTCACCATGTCTGACCTAGATCATCACCACCATGAGCTGCAGGTATCCCAAGATGAAGTTCTGTGACTTGGACAACTACTATCGGCCAAGGATTCCACCATCAAGGATCTGCGCGCTTCCAAGAAGCTTGTCGCACAGGAGCTAGAAGCTGCTCAACTGGCTTTAAAGCTTTAGAGGATAGCTACACCGTCTTGAAGGCTCAGCGCGACAAAGCTATGGATAAAGCCATTCGCGCTGGCTGGATCCTGATGAGGAGGCCCGGCGTCACGGTGCCTGACGATATTGTTGCTGATGTCAAGGCCGCGCCTGATGCTGCAAGCCATCCTTCTTCTTCCATTGCACCTATGAAAGACATTGCCAGCAAAGATGTTTCGATGCAGTGACGTCCTGCAAAGCACTCTTTTATATCGAGTTAGCATCTTTTTTGGAGGATGTAATATGAATTCTATGTGCATGTGACAGCTGTGTTAGGAATCGAATATTTTGTGAATAGGGTGCCGGAACACGCCCCAGGCGCCAGCGAGTAAAACGTTATTTTTTCCTGAAGATCTTAGTTAATTACTTCATTGTTAGGGTATAGTGGTCACCCCGAACAACGCAAAAGCAAGTGCGCCATGTTGGTTTAAAGGCGTTTTCTGACTTAAGCCAATCGCCTGGCTGGTAGGGCATAGTGATGGCCCTGAGTTGAGTAAGCACGAGCATGTCGCACTGACTCAAGTCGTCGCCGACTTAAGTCGATCGCTCCGTTAGTAGGGTATAGTGGTCACCCTAAGCTGAGTAAGTGTGAGCATGTTGCACCGACTTAAGTCGTCACCGACTTAAGACGATTGCTCCGTTAGTAGGGTATAGTGGTCACCCTAAGTCGAGTAAGCGTGAGCATGTTGCACCGACTTAATTCGTCGCCGACTTAAACCGATTGCTCCGTCAGTAGGGTATAGTGGCCACCCTAAGTCGAGTAAGTGTGAGCATGTTGCACCGACTTAAGTCATCGCCAACTTAAACCGATTACTCCGTCAGTAGGGTATAGTGGTCACCCTAAGTCGAGTAAGTGTGAGTATGTTGCACCGACTTAAGTCGTCGCCGACTTAAACCGATTGCTCCATCAGTAGGGTATAGTGGTCACCCTAAGTCAAGTAAGTGTGAGCATATTGCACCGACTTAAGTCATCACCGACTTAAACTGATTGCTCCGTCAGTAGGGTATAGTGGTCACCCTAAGTCGAGTAAGTGTGTTGCTTTCAAGCCTAGCCCAATCGAAGGCAACTGTAGGTCAAGAGTCTGAATGCCTTTGAAAGCGAAAACTTTATTGATGATGAAGTCCCCAGATTACAGAGTACAATGTTTCTTCGAGAATTTTTGAGGCCTTGCTAGGGATAGAACTTTCTGAGGTGCTCTATGTTCCATTAGTTCCCCACTTCCATGCCGTCCATCTGAGTAAGCCGGTATGATCCCGGTCGGGTAACTTCCGATACAATGAATGGCCCTTCCCATAGTGGTGACAGCTTGTGCCGTCCTTCCCCCGTTAGAATTCAGCGAAGGACCAAGTCTCCCACTGCAAAGGACCGGTGTCGCACAACTTTATCATGATAGCGCCTCAAGGTCTACTAGTACCTAGCCAACTAAATTACTGTGTTCAATCATTCTTCCTCTAGCACATCGATATCTTCTAGTCTGGTAGCTTCTGCTTCGGCTATGCTTTCGAAAGACAACCTCGGTGCCCTGAATATTAGGTCAGTGGGCAGCACTGCCTCTAACCCATAGACCATGAAGAACGGGGTATTTCCATGCAAAGCTCGACTAGGTTGAGTTCTCAGGCTCCAAACCATGTATGGCAGCTCTTTGATCCATTTTCCTGCAAGCTTTTCATTCTTGTCAAATACTTTCTTTTTGAGTGCTTCCAATATCATTCCGTTGGCCCTTTCTACTTGGCCATTGGCTCTTGGGTGCGCCACTGATGCATACTTGATCTGGATGCTCTGTTGCTCATAGAAATCAAATAATTCAGAGCTAGTGAAGTTGGATCCTAGGTCAGTGATGATGCTATTTGGTATCCCAAACCTGAATATTATGTCTTGTATAAACTCCACCGCTTTGGCTGAGGTCAGAGAAGCGATTGGCTTGTACTCTATCCATTTTGTGAATTTGTCAATGGCAACCAGTACGTGAGTATAGCCTCCCTGAGCTTTCTTGAAAGGTCCAATCATGTCTAGCCCCATGCAAATGGCCATGTTACAGGAATGGTCTACAGTTGTTGTGCGAGTAAATGATGTTGCTTTGATAAGAATTGGCAAGCCTCACATCTCTGGACTAACTCGACAGCATCACTCTTTGCTGTTGGCCAATAGAAACCAGATCTGAAAGCCTTCCCGACCAAAGTTATGGACGCTGCATGTATTCCACACTGCCCGGCGTGGATTTCCTCCAACAATTGCTTCCCAATAGCCAAGTGAATGCACTCCATGAGGACTCCTTCCGCACCTCTTGTGTATAGTATGCCCCCTATGAGGGTGTAGTGGGTTGACTGCCTCACGATGCGTTCCGCTGCCGCTTATCATCCGGTTCTTCTTCATTTTATATGTACCTGATGACAGGCTCTCTCCAGTCATTAGGGTCTAACTCTGGCTGGCTCAAGGTGTTGCACTCTTCCATCTGATCTGAGAGGATACTTGGTTGTGATATTTCTTGGATGAAAATCCTGGGTGGAGCCTAGGCCCGACTGGATCCTAGCTTCGAGAACGCGTCCACTACCGTGTTGCGGTCTCTTTCCACGTGATGGAACTCTAATCCTTCGAATTTGTCCTCTAGTTTTCGCACAGCGGTGCAGTACTTGCCCATGGAGTCAGTCGAGCAGTCCCAGTCTTTGTTTATTTGGCTTATGACCACTAGCGAGTCACCATATACCATCAGTTTCTTGATGCCAAGTGATACAGCGAACCTTAACCCGTGGATCAGTGCTTCATACTCTGCTACATTGTTTGATGCTGGAAACAGTAGCTGGAGTGCATACTTGAGTTGTTCTCCCCCAGGAGCAATAAAGAGAATCCCTGCACCCGCTACTTGCAGCTTCAATGAGCCATCAAAGTACATTTCCATACTTCGATGATCTCTGGGCTGTCTGGGACCTAATGTTCAGTCCACTCGGATACGAAGTCAACCAGTGCTTGAGTCTTGATTATCGTGCGAGGCCGGAACTCTATGTCATGAGCTCCCAGCTCGCACGCCCACTTGGCTATCCTTTCGATAGCTTCTTTGTTGTGGAGAACGTCCCCTATTGGAAATCTTGTGATTACTATGACTTTGTGGTCGTCAAAGTAGTGTCGGAGTTTGCGTGCGGTTAGAAGTACCGCATACAACAACTTCTGGATTTGAGGATACCTTATCTTTGAGGTCCTGAGGACTTCACTGATGAAGTAGACTGGATGCTATACCAAGTGTGTATTTCCTTCCTCCACCCTCTCGACTACCAACGCGGTGCTTACCACGTGAGTCGTGCAGGAGTTATATAGCAACAGAACTTCCGCTGGCTGATTTGGCGTGGCTCGACGTGGCGGCTTGAGTACTGGTGGTGTAGTCAGGAACTTTTTTAGTGCCTCTAGAGCTTCCTGTGCCTCTGTGGTCCACTGAAACTTGTCCATCTTTTTGAGCAACTTGTAGAATGGCATGCCTTTCTCGCCTAGCCTTGATATGAATCTGCTTAGGGCTGCCATGTATCCAGTAAGCCTTTGTACTTTTCTCTATGATTGTGGTGCTTCCATTCTCATGATAGCCTCGATTTTTTTCTGGGTTAGCTTCAATTCCACGGTGGCTGACGATGAATCCGAGTAGTTTCCCTACTGGTACTCCGAAGACACACTTTTTTGGGTTGAGCTTCCACCGGTAGCGCCTCAAGCTGTTGAAGACCAGCTGCAAATCTTCAATGAAGTTTTCTGAGTTTTCTATTTTGATCACCACATCATCGACATAGGCTTCCACTCACTTGCCCTAGTGGTCAACTAAGCATGTCTAAATGGCTCTCTGGTAAGTCGCTCCCGCGTTCTTGAGGCCGAATGACATGGAGGTATAGCAGAAAGCTCCAAATGGGGTGATGAATTCAGTCTTCTCATCTTCTTTTGCCAGGCTGATCTGATGGTATCCAGAATAACAATCTAGGAAGGACAACATAGAACAGCCGGTGGTTGAATCAACCACCTAAACTATTCTAGGGAGCCCAAAGGGATCCTTCGGACAATGCTTGTTGAGATCAGTATAGTCGATGCACATGCGTCAATCCACTTTATTCTTTTTGAGTACAAGAACAGGATTTGCTAGCCACTCAGGATGCAGCACTTCTCTGATGAACCCTGCAGCCACTAAGCAAGCTAACTCAGCATGAATAGCTTCTCTCTTGTCAGGCGTGAAATGACGCAGCTTCTGTCGAATCGGCCTCGCTTGAGGATAGACCTTCAATTTGTGCTCGGCCAGTTCTCTCGGGACTCCCGGCATATCCATAGGTTGCCATGCGAATACGTCTCGGTTGTCTTACAGGAACCGAACGAGCGCGCCTTCCTATTTGTCGTCAAGGCTGGAACTGATGATGGCAGTCTTGCGCTCATCGGCAAATCCCGGGTTGATTCTCTTAGTCTCCTCAATCGACCGTATAGAGGTCACGGCTTGAGCTTTGTTTGTGGGTATTGCGAGGTCTTCCTCAGGCTTTGTGTCCACCTGCGTGGAGGAAGTCGTCGGGGGTCTAGTAGTAAGGGTTGCCTGGATGGCTCCCCAAAAGCATTCTGCGGCGCCTTGGAAGTCAGCGCGCACGGTGATGACTCCTTGTGGTCCTGGCATTTTCAATATCATGTACGAATAGTGCAGAATGGCCATGAATTTTGCTAGTCCCGGCCTACCGATGATGGCGTTGTATCCGCAGTCGAAACGCGCCACCTCGGACCTCAGGAACTCGGTTCTGTAGTTCTCCAGAGTTTCAAAGGTGACGGGCATGTAGATGTGCCTAAGTGAGTACTCCCCTTCGGTCGGCACAATGCCAAAGAAAGGAGTGTCTGACTCAATGAGGTCTTTGAGTGCAACCCCCAAGGCTCGGAGCGTTCGGGGGAAGGTAACGTTGATGCTACTTCCCCCGTCCACTAGTACTTTCTTTACTCTGCTCTCTCAGACCACCAGATCAACGAGGAGCGGGTACTTGCCAAGGTGGTCAAAATTAAGCCACTGATCCGCTCGGCTGAAGGTTATTGCATGCTTCCACTATCGATAAGGAGCTGGGGCACTAGTGGTTGCCGCTAGGACCTGTCGGTCGTTGAGCTTCTGTTGCCTTCTGTTCTCTTATGATCTGTGGCCTCCAAAGATGACGTTGACCTCCCTGTCAACGTGTGGGAATGCTCCACCCCCTCCCCCTTCTAGTTGTTGAGGCTGCCGGGACTCGCCAGGCCCTCCTCGTGGTGGGGAAGGTGGTAGAGGCTGGAACGGTCGGCCATTTCCGATGGAATGCTTGAAGTCCCTGCAGTTCCATAAGGTGTGGCGCATGTCCTTATGGTTCGAGCACTGGGCGTCGAGGATGTCGTCCAGTGTCCGTTCGCCTCCACGGGGTGCCCCTCGAGCATGAGCGACGGGTGGTCCGGCGGCGTGGACCTCGTCACGAGGCCTCTTCTCCCAATGTCTATCGGGTTGCTGGTTCGTGTCGCGCCGTGGTGCCGGTGGTGCAGATTTTGTTCCTCCAATGAGGTCCTGGGTCCGCTCGTCAGCGGTGATGTAGAGGTCTGCCTCTCAAAACAGTTGTTCAGAGATGGTCGGCGCTTTCTACAGTATGGCTCTGGCAAAGGCCGAGTCATTAGATCCCCGATAAAAGTCCTCAATCACTATTGCTTCTGTGACCTCGAGGATACGATTTCTCATGGTCTGAAACCTCTTGAGGTACGACCGAAGTGTTTCATCGCCCCGACGCCTGATGTATTTGAGGTCCCATGGTTGCGCCGGCTTGTCGGAGAGGGACTGGAAGTTGGCAATGAAACGTCGACTGAAGTTGCTCCAATCGTCGATGCAGTGTTGTGGTAGATGTTGTAGCCACTATAATGCATCTTGCCCGAGGACGATGGGCAAATATGTGGTCATCACATCTTTGGTTGCCCCAGCGGCTCGAGCGGCGGTCGTATAGATGGTCAACCAGTGTCCCGGGTCCTGCTTAGGCTCATACTTGTTGACGTTGGAGACCTTGAAGTTTGGAGGCCACTGGATGGCCCTAAGACGCGGAGTAAGCGCGAATACTCTACATGTGTCTTCCTGTTGGCGTTCATGGTGTCGGTCCCGGGGAGGGGAGTCGGTGATGTGTCGTCTCGACCGTCCCCGGATCGGGCCACTGGTTGAGGCTGCAACCGACTCAACTCGGGTGGCGTGACTTCGAGCTGGGACGCCATGGTCCCGATCATACTCCTCTCGACGCCTTATCTCGTTCTCGTGTCGTCGGTCGCGCGAAGCATTGATGAAGCTCCGTGCATCCCGCTGACTATTGATGGCGTGTCGTAGGTCGCCCGAGGAATGAGCGATAGGTAGAAGGTGGTTAGCTGCCCGAGTAAGCAGCCGTTGATAGCCTTCAGCGTCTGGAGTTCACTGAAGGCCATCAGCTATCTGGGCCAGCACTCCTTTGACTTTGCTCGATGTGTTCATTGCACGAGCAAAATCAGGGTTCAGGTTTCGAGCAAAGAGGGGATTCTCTCGGCGTAACCTCGCACCCTGCTCGGCTTGTTCTCGATCTCGGTCCTAAGCTTGTCGGCGTGTCGGCGAGAATTCTGCCTTTCTCGGTATACCCACTCATCAGGGGTTTCTCCTACTTCTGAGACTTCATCCCGAGATACGGGCTGAGCTGGGTCCCACTCCCCAGCCTCATGATGTCGCCGAATATTCTGGCGCCTGTTTCTTCGTCGCCATGCTTCACGCTGGGGAGGTTCTTCCATTTAAAAACCCTCTTGAAAGCTAAGAGGAGAATTTCATTCAGGTGGAGCTTTCAATTAGTCAAAGGAAAAGCATTTGAAACAGGGGGAGAAATTTCAAATCTTGAAAATGCTTCTTGCAATCTTATTCATATACCTTTGACTATTTGCAAAAGATTTTCCAAAAGGTTTTGCAAAAACAAAACATGTGGTGCAGAAGTGGTCCAAAATGTCAAATAAAAGAAAGCAATCCATTCACTATTATTCATATGTAGTAAAACTTTCAATTGGTTTAATTCCAAGTAACCTATGCACTTGCCATATGCAACTAGTTCATTTCTGCACTTTATATATTTGCTTTGGTTTGTGTTGGCATCAATCACCAAAAAGGGGGAGATTGAAAGGGAAATAGGGTTAACCTTTTCCTATAATTAATTTTGGTGGTTGAATGTCCAACACAAATATATAGACTAACTAGTTTACTCTAGAATACATGTTCTACAGGTGCATAAAGGTTCAACACAAACCAATAAATATTCAAGTTAGGGATCAAATTCAAAGGAGCAAAGAAACCAAGTGTGCTGTGGTCTAGCGCACCGAACTGTCCGGTGTGCCACCGGACAGTGTCTGGTCCACCAAGTCCGTACAGGGCTGAACCAGCCGCTCTCGGGTTTCTTTGGGCGCACTCCGCTATAATTCACCGGACTGTCCGGTGTGCCACCGGACTGTCCGGTGCACCTGCGGAGCAACGACTACTTCACGCAATAGTCGACTGCGAAAGTTGACGAACAGATGAACAGTGCGCAACAGTACGCGGCAGAGTCAGAGCGTAGAGTCAAAGGCGCACTAGACAATGAACAGGAGCTGTCTGGTGTGGCACCGGACTGTCCGGTGCCACAAGAAGACAACGGCGCCTACGGTCGACTGCTCCCGAACCCTAACAGTTGGGTGACGGGCGGCGCACCGGATAGCCTACAGTGCTTGTCCGGTGGTGCACCGAACTGTTCGGTGCGCCCTTCGACAGCAGCCTTCCCCAATGGCCATTTGGTGGTTGAGGGCTATAAATACCCCCAACCACCACCACTCCAAGCATCCAAGATTTCTTAGTATCACATTCATTACAAGAGCTCTAGCATTCACTCCTAGACACATTTCAAAAGATCAAAGTCTCTCCATGTCCCAAATCCATCCCAAACACTTAGTGACTTGTGAGAGAGTGATTTTGTGTCCTTTTGAGCTCTTGACTCTTGGATTGCCTTCTTTCTTTCTCTTTCTTGTTCTCAAGCAACTTGTAATCAAAGCAAGAGACACCTAAGTGTGTGGTGGTCCTTGCGGGGTCTAAGTGACCCGTTTGATTAAGGAGAAGGCTCACTCGGTCTAAGTGACCGTTTGAGAGAGAGAAAGGGTTGAAAGAGACCCGGTCTTTGTGACCACCTCAACGGGGACTAGGTTCTTTAGAACCGAACCTCGGTAAAACAAATCACCGTGTTCATTCGTTTGATTTCCATTTGATTTGTTTTCCCCCTCTCTCCCGGACTTGAACTTCATTCTAATGCTAACCCCGGCTTGTAAATTGTGTTTAAAGTTATAAATTTCAGATTTTGCCTATTCACCCCCCTCTAGGCAACTTTCATGGAGCAGCTGTATGACTACAAGATGGTTGAGAACCGATCTGTAGTGGAATAGGCTCATGAGTTTCAGGCACTAGCTAAAGAACTTGAGCTTTTTCCTTATCCTTTACCTAACAAGTTTGTGGCTGGCGGTATAATCGCCAAGTTGCCACCTTCATGGAAGGACTTTGCTACCTCTCTTAAACATAAGAGACAAGAGTTCAATGTGGAAGAGCTCATTGGTACTCTTGATGTTGAGGAAAGGGCTAGAACAAAAGATAATGGAAAAGGTGTTGAGACTTCTACTACTAATGTGGTGCAAAAGAGAAACTTCCGCAAGTTTAACAAGAAGAAAAACCAGAACAAACAAGAGAACACAAATAAACCGGTTCAAACAGCACAGTTTAAAAAGAAGAAGAACAACAACAACAAGGGAAAGGGAGTGTTGGGAACTTGCTCTTAAATGCTATGAGTTAAGAACAAGACAACACAAGATGTTAAATGTTAATGCCCTTCGTCCGCCGGAGCATTATTTCCCTTAGGATATAATGATCTTCAGACGAAGGTCAAGAAGGATATACCTTCATCAACGTACTATATGTTAAATAAAAGAAGGAGCATATGTCGTATAAGAAACAACATGAACAATTATATCATATTATTCATTCCTTTATATAGTCGGGGAAAAACAGGAACAATATTGAATTACAAAAGTACCTTTGGCTTGACAGAAGGCAAGAGAATACAACTGTGACGCAAAAGTGAATACCAGTCAGCGTGAACAGTACAAGAGTACTGTTCATTTATTTATAGGCACAGGGCGCAGCCTGTGTAAAATTACATTTATGTCCTTCATATTTACTACTGAATTATGGACAACCCAACGAGGACTAGATGACCTTTTCCCCTTTAAGTCGGTTTCTTTTTCCGCTGTTGAGCCAAAGCTTCTTCGCCTGTAGCTTCGGAGCAGTATCATCCTTCGTCTTGACTATGCTTCTTACGTCGTGTACAATTTTGATCTATGACCGAAGGTACCTGTTCACATGTTACACTTGAAAAATATTGTTAAATCATGTTTTTGAGGACCTTCAGAGGACGAAGGCCCTCAACAGTAGCCCCTCGCAGTATTAATTTGTTTAAGATAACGAATTCAGACTGCGACCTGGACGAAGGCCTTAAGCCGAAGGTCCGAAAAAACACCTTCCCTTTGCTAGAATAGCAACAGTCAATGACAGACGGGACCCTCCAACTCGGGGCGCGTCGAGCGTATAAATAAGAACTCACCCTGACCACATTTGGTACGCTATTTATGCCGCTTGCTTTATTTGCTCAATTTTATAGCTCTTGCTCACCAACGCCTGCTTAGTTTCTTGAGTTCTCTAAGCTTCTTCTTGAGGGGCACGTTTTCGTTATTTCCGAAGAGAAGATGTCTTAAGACAAGAAAGTTGTTACTGAGACGAAGCTAACCGAAGAGGAGAAGCTCTTTGAACAGAAGAAGGCTGCGAATCCTTATATAGCTGGGTTTGTAGAATCAATGGCAAAATCAAATACAGAGAAGATTACAAAAGAGATATTGCAGGGCCTATCTGAGGATACTAGTGACAGTGACAGTTATGATGCAGAGAGTGGGGGTGAAGACTCCGAAGATCGGCCGTGGAGGCCAAGCCATACAATTTTTGGGAAGTCAACCATCAAGCAAAGTCACCTTGAGAGCATGAGGGGAAGGTACTTTCGGGATATATCTATTGTGAGGGCTGGCGAAGACAATATCACTCCTGCGCCTAGGAAGAATGAAGTTGTGATCTTCCGAAGTTTCTTTAAAGCTGGGCTTCGGTTCCCACTGAGCAGGTTCATAGTGGAAGTGTTGAAAACCTTCCAAATTTTCCTTCATCAACTGACCCCCGAAGCCATATTGAGGATGGGAGTCTTTGTCTAGGCAGTAAGGAGCCAAGGGATAGAACCAAACGCAAAATGCTTCTGCAGCATGCATGAACTTATGTATGAGACGAAGGCTACGGGGAAGGAACAGTATCACAACAACTTCGGTTGTTACGGATTTATGGCCCGTCCCAACTCAAGCTACCTAGTACCAACATTTAGGAAAATATGGCCGGGAAATTGGATGGAGGAATGGTTCTATATGAAGAACGATTTGGTAGAGAGAGAGGAGGTTAAGGAGGTTATTATGCGTCCCATATGGTCCCGCTTCGGCCTTCGGAAGCCGAGGGTTGAAATCGATGAAGCCGCCGAAGCATGCCACAAGGCCTTTGGTACTGTATGCTTCTTCATTGGTATAAGAGACCTAATTCAAGAACATATAGCATTCAGAGTTTGGCATCTTATAGAGAATTGGGAGACGCCGAAGGAGACTGTCATCGAGTCTAGCGAAGGTGACTTGGTTCGACTAAAATACACCTTCAGATATGGAGATAAATTTGATGAACCAAATGACGACTGGCTGAAATGTATCGAATCTATAAGTGATGAATTGCTTGGGTCATATTCCAAAGCAGAAGATGATGCATTATCCACATCCTTCGGGGGCCGAGGAAAAAAGAGATTGAATAGAGTTTTTGATGCCATTGGTTTTGTTTACCCCGACTACTGCTACCCGCTGCGGGGACGGGGAAGGAAGAGGAAAACTGCTGCTTCGGCCAAGACTGCTGCTTCGGCCACTCCAGATGAGCCTGCGCCGAAGAGCAAAAGGTTGAAAGTCCTTACCCACCGGCCACGCTATATCGAGCCGGCCGTGGTACCCGAGTTTGGCGAGGAAACTTCTTCAGCTGCTGAACCAAAGGAGCCTATTCCTCCTACACAGAAGGCTGAGGATCCGGCTATAATGCCGAAGGTACCTTCATTCGTGCTAGCTGAGTCAAAGGCCGATGAAAATAAGGTGGAAGAACCAAAAATTGAACGAACAGAAGTGTTAGGAATTTTAAGCCCTTCGGCAGAAGTAACAATGCCGAAGGTTGAAAAAAGTTTTGCGGCAACTCCCAAAAGAAGGATGGCAAATGTACTAGATGTGTTAGAATCAGTAAAGGCTTTAAGCTCTACTCCTTCAGGGAAAATCACCGAGGTTTCAAAATTGCAAACCGAATCTGGAACAAAACCGGCTAAAATCGAAGCTGCAGTAAGCCAAGCTAGTGCCGAAGCTGGGCCTTCAGAACTTGCCGAGAAAAAACCTTCGGAAACTGAAGAAAAGGCAACAGAAGAAAAAACCTCAGAGCAAACTTCGCCTAAAAAGGTTGCTACTCCTGCTCCCGAAGCTTTGAAAGAGAGCATTGATTACATCATCCGCCATGCTTCGGGAAAGACGCTTACGTCGGAAGAAAAACGAGAAGCCCAGCATTATGCCCAAAGACTAAAATACCTGAAAGGGGCACTGGTGTTTAATGGCAGCGGAGAAGAAGATTTTTATACTGTCTCCCGGATAACAAAGAGATATCCGTCAGCAGGGAGATAGGAAGAAGCTTCAGATTTCCGAAGCTAAAAGACGACATCTCCATATTGTCAAAGGATGAATTAGCTGATAGTTTAGCATATAATAGTATAAAGGTATGAAAATCAATTCTTGTATCTGAAAACGAATTATTTTATTTATTTATACTTAATTCTGTGATCCTCTTGCAGGGCTTGATCCTTAGCAATGCCCTCAGGGCACAGAAAAATATCGAAGATGAAGGGTATACAATGGCTCTAAACAACCTTCGCTCAGAGGTGATTGAACTAAGGAACGAAGGCCTTGAAAAAGATAAAATATTAATTTCATTGATAAACAAAATAAAAGAAGACGAAGCTAATTCCAAAGTTCAAGCTGAGGCCCAGAAGAGTGAAATTGAAGATCTTCGGAGACAATTGACTGAGGCCAAATTAAAATGCGCTATCGCTGAAGCTGATCGAGATGCCAGTGAGTACAGGAAAAATTATTTTGAAAAGACAGTTGCAGAGCTTCGCACATCGAAGGAAAGGTGTTTTGAAAAATCTGTGGAGTGCGTGAAAAAGATGAAGACTAGCTTCGCCAACGTGGGCGCCTACTCTAACAAAGACAATTTCATACGAGGCGACCCTGAGCGCGTTATTGAGTGGATCAGTTATGAAGCTGAAGCTTTTGAGGAAATCTTACGTGATCATGGGGACGTCTGCGCCTTCTTTGGCACGAGAGGAGTTACCGCTGTCCTGGAGAAGCCGGGTTGCGAACATGTTAAAACCTTGGCCTAGGCCGAAGGTGCCTTCTCTGTTGACGATACGAAGGACCCCTCAGCCGAAGCAAGTTTAATAGACAGAAAATTTTTCACTGATATCTGGGAAAATGGCGGCCGAAAGATGGCTCATGAAATAATGAAGAAGAGCGAAAAAGATATTCATGACGCTCGGGAAGCAACGAAAGAAGCTGAGAAAGTTGCAGAACTCGAAAGATGGATAGGTATTTCTTAATGGCTTTTAGCTTTGTCGTTTATTTTTGTGACTTCGAACTGATTGATGTTTTCTACCGCAGCTGAACTACCTCCTCCTCTAGAGTCGTTTGACCCATTGGCTGACCCAGAAACGAGGAAAGCAATAGAAGTCATTAATGTGGCCGAAGCTATTGTCGACGAAGTTGTTACCAAACTACTTAACGAAGTTGCAGAGAAAGTTCTGAAGGAAGAATAGGAGTTATTGTAAAAACATTTCTAGGGTGTTAATGTAACCATTTGCTGAACTAAGTTTGTAATATTTGATGTTTATATTTTTCAATGTAATATGTAAGTTTTTTGTAAGTCAACTCTTTGCGATGCATGAAATTTTATGTACATACCGTTTTTGAGCCTTTGGCGAAAAAACACCTTCCCTTCTTTTCATGCTTCGTAAAGAAGAATTTTTATCCCTCGTAAGAACATCCACACTTCATAAAAACGTTGATGCTTCGTAAACAATAGATCCCTTCTTCCATATCAGAACTGATGAAGCCGTGATTCTTAGCTTGCTTTTGTGTCTTAGCACCTTTTCATTTTTGTAAGGCATTCTCCGAAGATTGGCTTCATTTCCAATTGATGTCATTAGTGTGGTATGATGTATGATGAGATGCTATGCGATATGATGATATGATGCAAAGAATGATGCTAATGCCGAAGACACATACCCCCACTGAAACACAATCTCTGCGTCCCCTTAGGAACAATCAAAATCTCTTTGCCATTTATTTTTCGACTTCACCGCTTATTTTTTGGTGTAAGTTCTGCATCCCCTTAGGAACGCCTTTTGAACTTCTTCGCCTTCTATTTCGGCGGTATTCGCGTTGACTTTTCGCGCTTCGCCTTATATTTCGGTGGTATTTGGCTCTGCATTCCCTTTGGAACGACTTTTGAGGAGAAAACTTACACTACGCTCCCTTGGGAACGACTTTTTGTAGCTTCAGCAAACTTACGCTGCGTTCCTTAGGAACGACTTTCTGTAGCTTCGGTAAAAGTTACAATGCGATTTTTAGCTCTGCATTCCCTTAGGAACGACTTTTGAGCTTCAGCAATTTTTGAGCTTCATAAATCTGTGAAAAGATATATTTCACAAGAACAAAGCTATTAAAAAATGACAAGAAGACTAGATTTACATTGATTGTTTTTTATTAAAAAAGAAAATGACAATGAATATAAAAATGCTTCAGGGATAGGATATCTTTCAATAGATGTGTTTTGATTCTGGCACAGTACTGTTGACTGTGCGAGCTTCGGATTCCTCCTTGAGATCTCGCTGCTGATGGGTCTGATGGCTCCCTTCTGGCTGCTGACCTCGTGAATAGGCAGGTTGTAGTGGCGGCGGAGGTGGAAGCTATGGCCAAGAAGCTTGTGGCTGACTAGCCGAAGCAACAGAGGCTGAAGGATGATTTCCCACATATTCTGGTATGTAGGGTGAGTGACACGAAGCAGTATGCAGGATCTGCTTCGGTTGACTTTGTCGAGCTTCGGCTTCTGCGATCTCCTTCTGCTTTTGGATGGTGATTTGGCACATTCTTGTAGTATGGCCCTTGTCTTCTCCACAAAATAAGCAGTAGATCTTTCTAGGCTGATCCCCATATCTTCCTTCGAAGCCCCTGGCGCCTCTGCCTCTTGGAGCTGGCGACCGGAAAGAGCTTTGTTGGTGCCCCGAAGATTGTGAAGTATACTGCAGCCTCTGCAGCTGACTTCCTCTATCATCACTCTGAGTGGAGTTGTGAATTGACCTGACATGCCTTGGGTGGATTCTTCTTCCGAAGCCCCTGGTCATCTCAGAGAACCTGTAAGCCTCCTCCCTTCTTTGGTGGAAGTCATTGTCAGCCCGGATGTATTCATCTATCTTTTGAAGCAGCTTCTCCAGAGTCTATGGAGGCTTTCTAGCGAAATACTGGGCCGTAGGTCCTGGACGAAGCCCCTTGATCATGGCCTCAATGACAATTTCATTGGGCACTGTAGGCTCTTGTGCTCTCAGACGCAAAAACCTTCAGACATATGCCTGGAGATACTCCTCATGGTCTTGCGTGCATTGAAACATGGCCTGAGCTATGACCGGCTTCTTCTGAAAACCTTGGAAACTTGTCAGTAGCATATCCTTGAGCTTCTGCCATGAAGTAATAGTCCCTGGCCAAAGAGAAGAATACCATGTCTGGGCCACATTTCGAACTGCCATGACGAAGAACTTGGCCATGACAGCTGCATTGCCTCCATATGAAGATATAGTTGCTTCATAACTCATCAAAAACTGCTTCGGATCCGAATGCCCATCATACATAGGGAGCTGAGGTGGTTTGTATGATGGAGGCCATGGGATAGCTTGTAGTTCTGCTGCTAAGGAAGAAGCAGCATCAAAGGTAAAGGTATCATGATTAAAATCATCATACCATCCATCCTCGTTGAATAAGCCTTCTTGATGAAGCTCCCTATGTTGGGGCCTTCGATCTTGTTCGTCTTGAGCAAGATGGTGTACTTCTTCAGTGGCTTCGTCGATCTGTCTTTGAAGATCAGCCAGTCGGGCCATCTTCTCCTTCTTCCTTTGTACTTGCTGATGGATTATCTCCATGTTTCTAATTTCTTGGTCCAACTCTTCCTCCTGGAGTGTTGGACTAGTGGCCTTCCTCTTCTAGCTTCGGGCCTCTCGGAGAGAAAGGGTCTCCTGATTTGGGTCCAGTGGCTATAGTGCGGCAGCCCCTGGCGCTGAAGCTTTCTTCGGCGGCATGACGAAGGTCAGTGCTTGCCGAAGGTGGTCGAAAAAAGGGTTCATCGTAGGTGGGCGCCAATGTTGGGAACTTGCTCTTAAATGCTATGAGTTAAGAACAAGACAACACAAGATGTTAAATGTTAATGCCCTTCGTCCACCGGAGCATTATTTCCCTTAGGATATAATGATCTTCAGACGAAGGTCAAGAAGGATATACCTTCATCAACGTACTATATGTTAAATAAAAGAAGGAGCATATGTCGTATAAGAAACAACATGAACAATTATATCATATTATTCATTCCTTTGTATAGTCGGGGAAAAACAGGAACAATATTGAATTACAAAAGTACCTTCGGCTTGATAGAAGGCAAGAGAATACAACTGTGACGCAAAAGTGAATACCAGTCAGCGTGAACAGTACGAGAGTACTGTTCATCTATTTATAGGCACAGGGCGTAGCCTATGTAAAATTACGTTTATGTCCTTCATATTTACTACTGAATTATGGACAACCCAACGAGGACTGGATGGTCTTTTCCCCTTTAAGTCGGTTTCTTTTCCGCTGTTGAGCCGAAGCTTCTTCGCCCGTAGCTTCGGAGCAGTATCATCCTTCGTCTTGACTATGCTTCTTACGTCGTGTACAATTTTGATCTATGACCGAAGGTACCTGTTCACATGTTACACTTGGAAAACATTGTTAAATCATGTTTTTGAGGACCTTCAGAGGATGAAGGCCCCCAACAGGGAGGATGCTTTGTTTGTGGCAGTGATCAACAGTGGGCTATGTGGCAGAACCTCCAAGTTATTGGGCCCACATGCACCTGTCCTTGTCCCAAAGACCTCAGACGGCTATGCATGTGCACCGGATAACTTAACAGGATCTGTCCGATTGCCCCAAGGACATCGGATAAACCACTTTCAACCAGAACCGCGGGATTAAGTAATACAAATCACACACACAACATTTTTGCAGCGGAAATCTTATTACCAAATTTTACAAGTTACAAAAATTTTACATTATTTTATCGGAGTGATTATAAAAGTATAAGTTTGAAATATATGCTAGCTCAAATGACCATCCTCAATAAGAAGTATAGAAGAGTTACTTAGACTTATAAGAAGGCCGAGCCCACCGGCACTTAACACCATCAACAACAGCACAAAGTTAGAACCTGAAAAACAACAGGGAATAAAACCCTGAGTATGGAATTACTCAGCAAGTCTTACCCGACTAAGGAAAAGACTCTCAAGGGTATGCTGGATAAATAGGAGTCAAGGAGAGGCTTTAACAAAAATCAACTTATACTTTTGCAGAAGCAGCTTACTAAGGTGAGTCCTTACTTTCAATCTTTTAATGCCAGATTAAGTATTAATAGACTCTGTTTGCAGCTGGTCTAATTTCACCATCTCATCAATACAACATCATTTTTATTCATGAAGTTCATATCCAGACTTAGGTTGTAGGTCAGTGACCAAGTCTTCATAACCGCGAAGGTACGGCGATCCGAATCGATTATACTCAGCTGAGGATCTCCAATCACACGACATATGTAGCACTTAACCCTTGCATATGTCAACCCGCCACCGGGGTTCTTAAGACCGGATCAGGTTCACGCAAACCGAGAGCACAGATACACCACCGTCCAGCCTCTTGCCACGGAGGGTACACGCTACTCTCGCCACCGCTCCACTCCCATTTCGTGTTATCTTATTCCGGCCTTAGTCTGCCCGAGGCAAGGCTTACCCATGACGAGGCATGTGACCAGTTAAAGGGTCCTCGATCAGCAGGCCTACATCGACAAGGTCCTTAATCGACTCAGACGGAGACACTACACCGAGACTCCTTTCTCGTGCAAGTCAACCGTCCGGTCTCAGCTTAATCATTTCAACCCAAAGTTTGGTACCTGGCAGAGGTACATCTTTTCCGATGTTGAAACCATCACGGCCATGATGGATCCACCATCAAATTTTATTTTCAAAAACATCCCACCCACTTTTGCCACATCATATTTTGTAAAAACAAAACATTTTGTTTTTCTAAAGCAAGACTAAGCATCAAAATCTTTTTGTAAAATGGGTGATCAAGGAAAGTAATCAAGTTCAAGGAAGGTAATACAGGAATTGTTTTAGCAACCAACTCCTATCACCTAATGCAGCAATCAAGTGAGAAAGATTTTAAAAACATCAAGGAAGGTGGCAAATGCACCGGGGCTTGCCTGAGTAACACTAGGTTAGTGTTGTTAGGTGACGTCCACTTGACGATCAGCCTTTATTCCGATACTCGCTCCATTGTCCATCTTCAGGTTTATTCATCAGCATCATCCTACGGATTAGCCCGCGCTTGGGGTCGACTTGGTTCGTTCTCCGCATCACGTGATTATTTAACGTACCTGAATGAAATGCATTATGCACATGAATGCATATCGACAAGAATATCACACACCTAAATAGTGCTACGTGATAGCGAAACACCTAGCGGCGAGGCGTTGTACTATTTTATCCGAAATCACCAGTTATTGACGTACTACTGAGCGCAATAATTACGCTTCTCTAAATTATACGAACCTAACGCAAACATTACGAACAACAATTCAAAACATGATTAGCCTAAACACAACTCATCAGCTACTTAATTAATTGAATTCTAAACTTATCCCTTGCTTTATAAATTATACTACATCTTCATAAGTGATTAAAGTATTTTATTAACACACATGCCTACTAAAATTCTACTCGGTACACTAATTCAACTAATTGACCGGAATAGCGAAACAACTCGCTATAACTGATCCAGGCTCGATAATCGCAAGAACTGCGAAGTTGACGAGAGTTTCGTGCCTTACGCAATTTATCGAGCACCTAATGAGTATCACACTAGCACATTAATTTATTTCATCTATCGACTCAATCAATTAACCGAATTGACATAACGACACTAGAACACTCTATTAACTAGCTGATGGGAATACTAAGCTTATTTCTTTTGTCATCAGCTCACCCGAATATTACCTACATTAAGTTATCTTTTGCATTGCTAACTCTATCGTACTTCACTTATTTTTAACACTACCACAACGCGCCTGCGCTAAATACGAGAATTATTACGACTAATAATTTTAGTTAATCTAATCAACAGATAAACTTACAAAAATTATAAATCGGCTCACCAGCATCAAAGACGACCCAATACTCATACGAATGCGGATAAATCCTGGCTCGAGCTTCCTGTCACGCACATGGTGAATACCATGCTGTTAGCCTCCGACTTCACCCAACTCTTGAGATTTCTTGCTGACGCGCGGAACGTCGACGAGATCAAATATGGAGCGAACTGGCGAGGACACGAATCTAGTGAGGGTTCTAGTGACGGTGAAGTTACGAGCAAGGGAGGACGGGTTCAACAGCTCGACAGAAGACACGAGCACACGTGATGCTTGATGGACGAAGAGCAAGCGCGCCGCAGTGATGACGAGCAGGCGCGCGAGGACACACAGGCTTGCGACCCGAGCGAACTCAGCGAGGGAACTTGACGCGGGCTGAGAAACAGCACGGCGCAGCAGAGCAGGGACCAAGCGCCAGCGAGCTGGGAAATTTCGCGCGCGCGGCGAGCAGAGAGGGAGGAATGCCGGCGAGGTCGCAGCCGAGCCGGACGAGAAGCACGCGACCAACACCAAAGACGAGCGCAGCAGGGAGAAACACCGGGCGCTGGAGCTGGAGGAGCAAGGGAGGGAGCGCCAGAGGGCTGCGCGCCCGGAGAGCAGAGAGAGCGTCCGCGGCACTGGGCACGCGCAGGAGAGATGCATGGAGGAGAGAAGCGAGGGAAAGAGCACGTGTGCACAGGAGATGGGCACACGGCGCAGCCATGGCAGGCAGCGTGGGGCGCGACAGAGAGCTCCACGGAAAAAGGAACTTCGGTTGGGTCATGGAGAAGAGAGAGAGGCAAAGAAAAGCAGGGGCCGAGGGCGCGCCATGGGGAGATTCGGTCGGGCGCGGTACGGTGGAGGAGCAGAGGCAGGGGCTGGACGCGCCATGGAAGCACGGACGGGAAGGCCGCTCGACCGAGCGTGCGCAGGGACCAGAGAGCAACCGGGCGCTAGAAGGAAGAAGAGGAGCGTGTGGAGTGAGAAGCAGAGGAAACGATGTGAGGAAGAAGAAATACTGGGCGGCAGCGTGTGCAGAGGATAAGGGAGGTGGCCCAGATTTTTCTGTGCTGAGCGGCGCGACAGGGAAAAAAATCAGGACGCGCTGGATTTTCTTTGGAGCAGGCGTCGACTGAAAATATCAGAGAGACACAGAGACGTACGCGAGTGACGGAGGGAGATAAAATCAACAGCTAAAAAGATCAGCTGGATAGAGGCGGCGTGAAAATATAAAAATCTGAGAACATAACGGTTGGAAGATAATAAGCGATGGATATTTCCCTTTTTTATTATTTTTTTAAGTAATTTCGTATATATTTTTTTAATCCCGATTTTTAGCGCTATACACTGGTCGACATGCTACATGAATACACATTTCATTCTCCGAATCACGAAATGGAAAATCCGAGGATTTGGATCCGGTTAAGAAATGACAGACCAAAATAAACTAATTTTGGTACTAATAATTTGTTCTGCGATTTGACTGAAATTAGCGGAACTATATCTGCGAACATATACACGATTTCATCATCGAAACAACGTGCTGAAGAATAAATTGAATTATAATCTCGCGCACGATTTTTCTCGGACAACGCGCGATTCGGACTATTTTGCCCCGAACATTTTAGTCGTCGAGTTCAAACTAATTTGCTCGGGATAAAAATCATTCGAGTGAGTCGGGCTTCCGAATTCGTACCCGTGCGAGCGATGAATTTTAAATAATCACCGGACGCACCGATTTTTGGAATGACGATATTCCGAACAACACGAAAATTATGGAAGAGCCCAGACAGATAAAAATAACAACAATGTCGCGTTCGCGACAGACGGAACAGGTGCGACATAAAAATCGCGATAGACGAAGATGTTTAAAATTTAGCACCCGTTTTATCCACTGATATTACGTGCTTAAATTCATACTCGTTGTCGAGCGGAATATAAACACCTGGGGTGTTACAGCCCTCCCCCCTTAAAAGAATCTCGTCCCGAGATTCGGAGCGAAAGACTTCTAAGGGTAGAGAAGTATGTAACCCAGTCCATATCAGCGGTAATCGCAAGGCAGTCTCAAGCGAAGACGAGTGTCTCAGAATATGGTTTCTCTAGTGGACATAACAAGTATCGCCTTAGGCTAATTTAGAAATGTCCACCAATAGAGACGCTGTCTGCCAGAAGAACACATAAGGTTCCATGTGTGCAGTTTGCCTTTTCTGCAGACACTGTACTATCTGAGTCTGTTGAGCGAGTGGAAAATACTCCATTTTACCCAAACAGAATCAGATGCACCAACTTGGGTAAAACACACAGAAAGAGGTTTACCAACAAGTGGTTACGGTAAGCTCATAGCACACGTGACAAGTGCGGATGTCGAACAACGCCACAGTTGACCCATGGCTAGCCAGAAAATCCAAGTCCAAGAGAAATGATAAAGACTCGTAAAATATCAACGAAGAGATCTGTTGATGTTGGCTTTGCAACCAATCCATTTTATCAAGCACTAGTCACGGCTTGACTTGATCACTCATGCTGGAAAAGCACACGCGAGACGATCGAGGCATGACTAGAGCGATGATTAGGTGGTTACTAGTCGACTTAACTTGATCTGTGTAAGTACTTGTCTTAGAATGGTTTGAACCAAAGTGAGTTTAGATAACTCGACAAATCGATCTCTAAGCTCAACCTTTGTTCACAATGCAGTTACAAGTTAGTAAAACCAACTCGTTAAACTACTTTTGACATCGAGCAAGTCCTCTCAGTACCATCGGTAAGCCAAGGGTTGAGAGTTCACATTTGCTAGCAAAAGGTCATGCATTTGGGTACAAATCCATTTGGTCAGGTTGTTCTTTCATTTCTTCCGTGCGGGAGGAACTGACTTGTTTTGGAAATATATGAGTTAAATAAGAGAGCGAATGAACAAACTTCTGCATCACAGTGATAGGGGAAATCCAATCTCCATTTTGAGAGCTAATCAGTTGTCTCTCAACACTAAAAAGCTCCAAGGCTTCACCTTTACACAAAGGATGTAAAGGGAACGGGTATGAGTAGTCACTACCAAGATCAAAAGAAATAAGACCACACATGAGAGACCAGATAGATCATGGCCTGATGAAACGAACAAGGTATGGCCATAACATAAACTTGTTGGAAGGAGTACGATGGGAAACTGTTAATTCAGCCCTAAGCATATTTCTATGCCCATCGTAGAGATCACAAGGTCAAGGATTAGTATCTGATTAGATACGGAGGGAAAACAGTCATAATATTAAGTTGGTATGCCTTTGATAGATATGGGGAAACCAAAGGCATCTAACTCAAGAAAATGATCGGACATACTTTTCCTAGGTTAGGTTGATAATTCAACATGGCGATCCTTAAGAACAGGCGAACTGGTTAAGGGACACCAGCTTACACCAACTGAATAAGGATATGGTTTAGGATGGAGACATGACTCGAGATTCTTGTTTTAAGCTTGGGTACAATTTATGTCCAATAAGGAAATTATCTAGGCATTTATTTGTATGGGCTTTGTCATGGAGTGATAACGGAAAAATCAACCTTAGGTCATGGTTCACCAACTAAGAACATGGCCTAATTTTGGGTTTAGGCAAAACAAGTCACTAACCTTCTATCGACACATCAAGCACTAGGGCAAAATACATATAACACCTAAACAGATTACCTAAAGAATGGAGGACAGCTATTTTATAGAAGTTCATAATTCAACATTACACCACATTATCTACAATCAATAGTTACTGGAATAGAGGCGAGAGAAGCATCTTGGGTGTATAGGTGACAAACATAATGCAACAATCAGGATGCATGCTCGTCCTATTCGTCCTCACTGATTTTGCCAACACACTGTGGCAATAACGTTCTATATCGGTGGCATAATTACGATTCTCACGATATTTTGCTAGTCGTCAACTACACATACGTTTTCGAGGTTAGTGTACCTGCAGAAAAATTCCATCACATCCCAATTCCCATGATGCAAGTCACACATGACAGTTTATCACAGTTTATACTCCATATATTTCTATATGGAGGCCAGCTCATCATTAAGCGCCGAGCCACGCATAGGCGCCGTTGCCACACTTTAACCATAGGGCAACTCATTATGGTAACTCACCTTCTTACCTGAGTGTAAGTGCGTCGTTACAAGTACAATACACTTCTCAGTATTCCCATGTTTGTATACCCATACACATCCATGGGGTACTGAATTCCCAGAAAAGTAATTACTCCACATCGCAGCCTTCATATATACATATGTAGAACATGTATATAATCGGGCGCCACAGTTAAGCACTTCCCTAGACCGACGGTTGTTCGGTCATGCTCTCACATCTCACCTTACCTGAGCGTCGATCCATTCAAAACTGAATGGCCTTAAAAATAACAATACACATGTATGCAATACCCACCCGGTTATGGGTTATGGTTTTGAACTAAGCCACCCGATAGTCCTTAATTTAGGGCTTAACAGAGGATGTCGCTAGCATTATAGTTTTTCAAAACTGTTTTTCAAAGCCAAACAATGTGTTTAGTTGAAAATAGGTTTTTTAAAACCAAAACTTTTGTTTTGAAAATACGTATGTGACTGTATATACTTAATCCAGCTCCGATACCAGCCTGTGGCAGAACCTCCAAGTTATTGGGCCCACATGCACCTGTCCTTGTCCCAAAGACCTCAGACGGCTATGCATGTGCACCGGATAACTTAACAGGATCTGTCCGATTGCCCCAAGGACATCGGATAAACCACTTTCAACCAGAACCGCGGGATTAAGTAATACAAATCACACACACAACATTTTTGCAGCGGAAATCTTATTACCAAATTTTACAAGTTACAAAAATTTTACATTATTTTATCGGAGTGATTATAAAAGTATAAGTTTGAAATATATGCTAGCTCAAATGACCATCCTCAATAAGAAGTATAGAAGAGTTACTTAGACTTATAAGAAGGCCGAGCCCACCGGCACTTAACACCATCAACAACAGCACAAAGTTAGAACCTGAAAAACAACAGGGAATAAAACCCTGAGTATGGAATTACTCAGCAAGTCTTACCCGACTAAGGAAAAGACTCTCAAGGGTATGCTGGATAAATAGGAGTCAAGGAGAGGCTTTAACAAAAATCAACTTATACTTTTGCAGAAGCAGCTTACTAAGGTGAGTCCTTACTTTCAATCTTTTAATGCCAGATTAAGTATTAATAGACTCTGTTTGCAGCTGGTCTAATTTCACCATCTCATCAATACAACATCATTTTTATTCATGAAGTTCATATCCAGACTTAGGTTGTAGGTCAGTGACCAAGTCTTCATAACCGCGAAGGTACGGCGATCCGAATCGATTATACTCAGCTGAGGATCTCCAATCACACGACATATGTAGCACTTAATCCTTGCATATGTCAACCCGCCACCGGGGTTCTTAAGACCGGATCAGGTTCACGCAAACCGAGAGCACAGATACACCACCGTCCAGCCTCTTGCCACGGAGGGTACACGCTACTCTCGCCACCGCTCCACTCCCATTTCGTGTTATCTTATTCCGGCCTTAGTCTGCCCGAGGCAAGGCTTACCCATGACGAGGCATGTGACCAGTTAAAGGGTCCTCGATCAGCAGGCCTACATCGACAAGGTCCTTAATCGACTCAGACGGAGACACTACACCGAGACTCCTTTCTCGTGCAAGTCAACCGCCCGGTCTCAGCTTAATCATTTCAACCCAAAGTTTGGTACCTGGCAGAGGTACATCTTTTCCGATGTTGAAACCATCACGGCCATGATGGATCCACCATCAAATTTTATTTTCGAAAACATCCCACCCACTTTTGCCACATCATATTTTGTAAAAACAAAACATTTTTTTTTTCTAAAGCAAGACTAAGCATCAAAATCTTTTTGTAAAATGGGTGATCAAGGAAAGTAATCAAGTTCAAGGAAGGTAATGCAGGAATTGTTTTAGCAACCAACTCCTATCACCTAATGCAGCAATCAAGTGAGAAAGATTTTAAAAACATCAAGGAAGGTGGCAAATGCACCGGGGCTTGCCTGAGTAACACTAGGTTAGTGTTGTTAGGTGACGTCCACTTGACGATCAGCCTTTATTCCGATACTCGCTCCATTGTCCATCTTTAGGTTTATTCATCAGCATCATCCTACGGATTAGCCCGCGCTTGGGGTCGACTTGGTTCGTTCTCCGCATCACGTGATTATTTAACGTACCTGAATGAAATGCATTATGCACATGAATGCATATCGACAAGAATATCACACACCTAAATAGTGCTACGTGATAGCGAAACACCTAGCGGCGAGGCGTTGCACTATTTTATCCGAAATCACCAGTTATTGACGTACTACTGAGCGCAATAATTACGCTTCTCTAAATTATACGAACCTAACGCAAACATTACGAACAACAATTCAAAACATGATTAGCCTAAACACAACTCATCAGCTACTTAATTAATTGAATTCTAAACTTATCCCTTGCTTTATAAATTATACTACATCTTCATAAGTGATTAAAGTATTTTATTAACACACATGCCTACTAAAATTCTACTCGGTACACTAATTCAACTAATTGACCGGAATAGCGAAACAACTCGCTATAACTGATCCAGGCTCGAAATCGCAAGAACTGCGAAGTTGACGAGAGTTTCGTGCCTTACGCAATTTATCGAGCACCTAATGAGTATCACACTAGCACATTAATTTATTTCATCTATCGACTCAATCAATTAACCGAATTGACATAACGACACTAGAACACTCTATTAACTGGCTGATGGGAATACTAAGCTTATTTCTTTTGTCATCAGCTCACCCGAATATTACCTACATTAAGTTATCTTTTGCATTGCTAACTCTATCGTACTTCACTTATTTTTAACACTACCACAACGCGCCTGCGCTAAATACGAGAATTATTACGACTAATAATTTTAGTTAATCTAATCAACAGATAAACTTACAAAAATTATAAATCGGCTCACCAGCATCAAAGGCGACCCAATACTCATACGAATGCGGATAAATCCTGGCTCGAGCTTCCTGTCACGCACATGGTGAATACCATGCTGTTAGCCTCCGACTTCACCCAACTCTTGAGATTTCTTGCTGACGCGCGGAACGTCGACGAGATCAAATATGGAGCGAACTGGCGAGGACACGAATCTAGTGAGGGTTCTAGTGACGGCGAAGTTACGAGCAAGGGAGGACGGGTTCAACAGCTCGACAGAAGACACGAGCACACGTGATACTTGATGGACGAAGAGCAAGCGCGCCGCAGTGATGACGAGCAGGCGCGCGAGGACACACAGGCTTGCGACCCGAGCGAACTCAGCGAGGGAACTTGACGCGGGCTGAGAAACAGCACGGCGCAGCAGAGCAGGGACCAAGCGCCAGCGAGCTGGGAAATTTCGCGCGCGCGGCGAGCAGAGAGGGAGGAATGCCGGCGAGGTCGCAGCCGAGCCGGACGAGAAGCACGCGACCAACACCAAAGACGAGCGCAGCAGGGAGAAACACCGGGCGCTGGAGCTGGAGGAGCAAGGGAGGGAGCGCCAGAGGGCTGCGCGCTCGGAGAGCAGAGAGAGCGTCCGCGGCACTGGGCACGCGCAGGAGAGATGCATGGAGGAGAGAAGCGAGGGAAAGAGCACGTGTGCACAGGAGATGGGCACACGGCGCAGCCTTGGCAGGCAGCGTGGGGCGCGGCAGAGAGCTCCACGGAAAAAGGAACTTCGGTTGGTCATGGAGAAGAGAGAGAGACAAAGAAAAGCAGGGGCCGAGGGCGCGCCGTGGGGAGATTCGGTCGGGCGCGGTACGGTGGAGGAGCAGAGGCAGGGGCTGGACGCGCCATGGAAGCACGGACGGGAAGGCCGCTCGACCGAGCGTGCGCAGGGACCAGAGAGCAACCGGGCGCTAGAAGGAAGAAGAGGAGCGTGTGGAGTGAGAAGCAGAGGAAACGATGTGAGGAAGAAGAAATACTGGCGGCAGCGTGTGCAGAGGATAAGGGAGGTGGCCCAGATTTTTCTGTGCTGAGCGGCGCGACAGGGAAAAAAATCAGGACGCGCTGGATTTTCTTTGGAGCAGGCGTCGACTGAAAATATCAGAGAGACACAGAGACGTACGCGAGTGACGGAGGGAGATAAAATCAACAGCTAAAAAGATCAGCTGGATAGAGGCGGCGTGAAAATATAAAAATCTGAGAACATAACGGTTGGAAGATAATAAGCGATGGATATTTCCCTTTTTTATTATTTTTTTAAGTAATTTCGTATATATTTTTTTAATCCCGATTTTTAGCGCTATACACTGGTCGACATGCTACATGAATACACATTTCATTCTCCGAATCACGAAATGGAAAATCCGAGGATTTGGATCCGGTTAAGAAATGACAGACCAAAATAAACTAATTTTGGTACTAATAATTTGTTCTGCGATTTGACTGAAATTAGCGGAACTATATCTGCGAACATATACACGATTTCATCATCGAAACGTGCTGAAGAATAAATTGAATTATAATCTCGCGCACGATTTTTCTCGGACAACGCGCGATTCAGACTATTTTGCCCCGAACATTTTAGTCGTCGAGTTCAAACTAATTTGCTCGGGATAAAAATCATTCGAGTGAGTCGGGCTTCCGAATTCGTACCCGTGCGAGCGATGAATTTTAAATAATCACCGGACGCACCGATTTTTGGAATGACGATATTCCGAACAACACGAAAATTATGGAAGAGCCCAGACAGATAAAAATAACAACAATGTCGCGTTCGCGACAGACGGAACAGGTGCGACATAAAAATCGCGATAGACGAAGATGTTTAAAATTTAGCACCCGTTTTATCCACTGATATTACGTGCTTAAATTCATACTCGTTGTCGAGCGGAATATAAACACCTGGGGTGTTACAGGCTAGAGAGTGCCCTGATCGCAAGTTCACACAGGACAAGAAATCAGCTAATGTTGTAACTACTGAAACTAGAGATGGAACATCTAGGTATGGTAATTCTTTACCATTTGTTCTTTCAGTTTGTAATTCACCTGAGTGGTGGATGGATAGTGGTGCCAATATTCATGTGTGTGCTGATGTCTCTATGTTCTCTTCCTACCAGGTCGGGAGGTCTGGCGCCTTGTTAATGGGAAATGGGTCGCGTGCTCATGTTCTTGGTGTTGGTACAGTCATTCTGAAGTTTACTTCAGGGAAGACAGTGCCATTGAAGAGCGTGCAGCATGTGCCCTCTATCAAGAAGAATCTGGTTAGTGCTTCTATGCTATGTCGAGATGGGTACAAAGTTGTTCTTGAGTCAAATAAATGTGTTGTGTCAAAACATGGTACTTTTGTTGGTAAAGGATATGACTGCGGAGGCTTGTTCCGCTTATCACTACATGATGTGTGTAATAAAATGGTGAATTCTATTAATATTTCTGATGAGTCAGATTTATGACATTCATGTTTTTGTCATGCAAGCTTTGATTGTCTTATGCGGTTAGCAAATCTAAATCTAATTCCTAAATTTAACTTGGTCAAAAAGTCTAAGTGCCATGTGTGTGTTGAATCAAACAACCCTGCAAGCCTCACAAGGCTGCTGAGGCGAGGAATTTGGCACCTCTAGAACTTGTTCATTCTGATCTGTGCGAGATGAATGGAATTTTGATCAAAGGTGGTAAAAGATACTTTCTCACTTTTATAGACGACTCCACTAGATTTTGCTATGTGTATCTCTTAAAAACAAAAGATGGCGTTTAATTATTTTAAGACCTATAAAGCTGAAGTTGAGAACCAACTTGAGAGGAAAATAAAACGGTTAAGGTCCGATCGAGGTGGAGAATATTTCTCTAATGTTTTCGATGAGTTCTGTGTGGAACATGGTATTATTCATGAAAGGACACCGCCATTCTCACCACAATCCAATGGGATTGCTGAAAGGAAAAACCGCACTCTAACAGATTTGGTGAATGCCATGTTGAGTACAGCGGGATTATCCAAGGCATGGTGGGGTGAGGCGATTTTGACAGCATGTCATGTCCTGAACAGAGTTCCAACAACGAACAAAGAGATCACACCATTTGAAGAATTGGAAAAGAGAAGATTAAATCTCTCATATTTGCGCACTTGGAGTTGCTAGCTAAAGTGAATGTGCCAATCAACAAAAAGCATAAACTTGGGCCTAAAACTGTTGATTGTATATTCCTTGGGTACTCTTTTCACAACACTAGATATAGGTTCTTAATTATAAAATTTGATGTGCCTGATATGTATGTTGATACTATCATGGAATCAAGAGACACCACATTTTTTGAGAATGAGTTTCGCATGAAGAATACACCTAGTGATACAAGTCATGAGACTATAATTCTCCATGAGCACGAACTGTCTATTCCTATAGATCATGCTGAGGATCCTCACGTGCACATCCCTGAGGAGGATGACACTATAGTCACTCGAAAGAGCAAGAGACAGAGGGTTGCAAAATCCTTTGGTAATGTCTTTATAGTGTACCTTGTGGAAGACACCAACTACCATTAGTGAGGCATATTCCTCTCCTGATGCTGACTTATCGAAGGAAGCAGTAAGGAGTGAGATGGAATCTATTATGTCAAATGGAACTTGGGAGGTCGTTGACCATCCTTATGGCTGTCAACCTATATGCTGCAAATGGATCTTCAAGAAAAATCTTAGGTCTGATGGTACAATTGAGAGGTACAAGGCAAGGCTTGTGGCCAAAGGATATACCCAAAAAGAGGGTGAAGATTTCTTTGATACCTACTCACCAGTTGCTCGATTGACTATAATTTGCACATTAATAGCTGTGGTAGCCTATTATGGTCTTATCATTCATCAGATGGATGTTAAGATAGCTTTCCTAAATGAAGAGTTGGATGAGGAGATCTACATGGATCAGCCAGAAGGGTTCATTGCGGATGGTCAAGAGAACAAGGTGTGCAGGTTGATAAAATCATTGTATGGCCTAAAACAAGCACCTAAGCAATGGCATGAAAAGTTTGATAATACTCTTATAGCTGCTGGTTTTGCTGTAAATGAAGCTGACACGTGTGTATATTATAGGTATGGTGGGGGTGAGTCCGTTATGCTGTGCCTTTATGTTGATGACATCTTGATCTTTGGATCAAATCTCAATGTGATTGAGGAAGTAAAAAATCTTCTATCGAGCAATTTCGAAATGAAAGATTTGGGAGAAGCTGATGTCATTCTAAACATCAAGCTTGTTAGAGAAGGTGATGGTGGGGTAACTTTGTTACAATCTCATTATGTGGAAAAGGTATTGAGTCGCTTTAGTTTTAGTGACTATGATCCTGCTCCAACACCTTATGACCCTAGCATGCTATTGAGAAAGAATCGGAGAATAGTAAGGGATCAATTGACATACTCCCAAATCATTGGCTCGCTCATGTACCTTGCAAGTGCAATAAGACCGAACATCTCATTTGTTGTGAGTAAGCTGAGTCGGTTTGTGTCAAAACCAGGAGATGATCACTGGTGTGCTCTTGAGAGAGTGTTGCGGTATTTGAAAGGTACTATGACATACGGTATTCATTATACTGGAAACCCAAAAGTGCTGGAAGGCTATTGTGATGCCAACTGGATTTCTGATGCTGATGAGCTTTATGCCACAAGCAGATATGTGTTTCTGTTTGGAGGTGGCGCTGTTTCCTGGAAGTCTTACAAGCAGACTATCTTAACGAAGTCTACCATGGAAGCAGAACTCACGGCATTAGACACTGCTGGGGCTGAGGCCGAGTGGCTCTATGATTTCCTATTGGATTTACCGGTAGTTGAAAAACCAATACCGGCTATTTCCATGAACTGTGACAACCAAACTGTGATTACAAAGGTTAACAGTTCTAGGAATAACATGAAGTCTACAAGGCATGTTAAGAGAAGATTAAAATCTGTTAGAAAACTGAAAAACTCCAGAGTTATAACGGTGGATTATGTCCACACATCGAATAATCTGGCAGATCAATTCACTAAGGGTCTGTCACGCAATGTGATAGAAAGTGCATCGAGAGAAATGGGTATGAGACCCATGTGAAATCTACTATAGTGGTAACCTGCTCTATGTGATCGGAGATCTCATAAAGTAGAGTGGAGAAACAAGCTAGGAGTAGGTTGTGAGGAAAGATCCCTTCCTTAACTCATTTCTGATGCACATCTTTTCTATCTGTAAGGCAGGATGGTATTTACCTTAACGTATTCCAAGAGTCTTATAAAGGTGAGATGTTGTCCTACAGAACATCTTCTGAGGAGTACACCTATATGAGTCAGACTGCTGGTCACAGTCTATGGGACTTGGTAATCCCTAAATACTCATGAAAGGCACTGAAGTGTGACTTATATGCTTCTAAATAGCGGTGATGCCTTTTTGCAGCCTAGTATCAGCAAAGGATTTGAGCGAATCTCATCTCACACAAAACTGTCGATTCAAGGCTTAGTCCATTGTTCAGTTGTGAATGAGTGAAACTCTTATTCTAGATGGATGTTCAACTTAGCAGTCTCCATCGAAACACTGGTATATCAAAGGATTGTGATTCTGATACTTTATCATTACAAACCCTAGAGTTTGGTGGGGATTGTTGGATTTATTATGGGCTTGGCCCATTTAAATTTAATCAATAAACTCTATGATGTGTAATTGTGGACAATACTAATAGTACCATATTGGAATTCCAAGGGTCGTTGGCTTGACTTATATGGTGGAAATTATTCCACTTAATTTGAGAAGTTAAGAAACGAACAAAGGCGTGCCATACGTGCGCGCGCGCCGCCGCCGCCGGCCGGCCGGGCCGGGCCAGGACAGGCTCGGGCTCGGGCTCAGGCTCGGGCCAGGCCAGGCGTGGTGTGGCAGGCAGGCGACGGGCGAGGCGTGGTGTGGTTGTGTTAATTTTTAGCACTCATTAACCGTGGGAGTTTCAATTCCGGGTTAAACCTTTCAGATGCCCGTCTCTTGAATAGCCGCATGCGAGACCCTTCCCTTTCACCTTCCCTTCCAGCGATGAAAGGTTAAAGAGGTGAGAACTTCTGTCGCTTGGGTACGAGAGAAGAACATTCAGAACCACAATCCAGCCGCAAGTATGGATATTTCCATCTCGTAACTCTACACGCACAGAGGAGCGAGAGGATAGGTGCCTTCGAAGCCCTTACCGTTCGAGACCTTGCACGGGGAATCGGTAATTAGGTTTTTGGGGAGCGTCTTTGCGACCGCCCGAACATCCGTCGTTGTCTTCCTTACGGGTAACATCTTTTTGTTTCTGGCGGAGAGCGTCTTCATCTCGTACGGAATGACAAGAGAAGTTGGACAAGAATCTAAATCCTCGGAGCGCATGAGAGGGTATGATCGATTCATCTCCTTACCGTTTTACGTTCTCCAGATTATATATGTTTCATATGTTCATCTCTACTATTTCGTATGTAGCCATGAATTTATCCCATCTGTTCTGTCATATCATATTATGACATGTCTGATGCCTGTTCATGCTAGTAATATGCCATATTTGTTTGTTTTAATTTTACAGTCATGTTGTTTATGTTGCTATCTATTTATTTTCAGTTGTTCCGTCATGATACATGTACCATGTTTATATGCTTATTATATTTATATGATTCATATGCTTTATGTTCTCATGTTCTATATTGTTATGGATATATTTGACATCATGATTTCTATGATAATTATCTTTTATATGTCATCATCATAATTTTAATTTATAAAATTAAAATGATATAGAAATTGTCTATATTTCTAACAAAATATAACTTTTTTTCTACATGCATTGCCACGTATGTATACATACTATGCATTGAAATGCGTAGAAAAAACTATGTCTCTAAAAACAAAAAAACATCTTATAATTTGAATTTGCAAAAGCATTTTATGGTATGATGATGAAAAACTACTTCAATGTGTTTTGGACTTTTATTTAGCCTATAAATATAGGAGGCACTTATTTTTCCTCGTCAACACTCGCATGTTGGTTGGTTAGATTAAAGCCACTATTATCATTAGATTTGAACCCAAAATTTGTGTGTTGCCTCCTCCTTTGTTCTCCCATACCATGATATCCATCTCCATCATGACTCATATACAACTATGCTTGAGTGTTTTTGCCACCGTCGCTAATAAAAACACTAGTATTAAGAGAGGTGGAAATGAATTTGCCACCAAAACCATTGAGACTCTCTCTCTCTCTCATATGCCCTTAGGGTAATGAATAATGGTTGGAAACTTGGTTTTTGATGATCCTTCAGGAAACAAACTGCCATGCATCACAACACTCAGCTGACAACCGGACACAAGGAAAAAAAGACAATCACCACAACTGCTATGTGTCCATTGCGCCTTTCATTCCTTGCTGGTTAGCCCAAAATACGAATATAACCTAGCTACATTCAGATAGACCAAAATAAAATGCCAATGGATTAGGGAGACAAGAATAAAATGTACGTTGACAATAGGATATAATCTAGATATTTTTTTGAACTTAAATTACTGTAGAGGGGACTGTCGGTACCCTGAAACTAGGGTACCCTGCTACTGTACAAAGACGCAGAACCTACGCGGCTATCCCTTAGTCGCGTGGTAGAAGTGCTATGTGTGGTACCACGCCACGACTCGCCCCAGTCTCGGGCGACTACTCTGGGTCCACAGCAGCGCCCGATTCCACCACATAGACGGGTCCGGAGCCGCCATGTGTCCAGAGAAGGTGATATACTCCAAGGCATCAACAATGGGTCAGGACCCCCACGGGAGAGGGCCGGACCCCTGGATATGCAGTCCGGACACCCAAGGTTGGTCCAGGACCGCCACGTGTACAAGCCAGACCCCTGGGATGGGATCCGGACCCCTCCCGTATGGGGTCCGGGCCGCCCATAATGGGGTCCCAAGGTCCCAGGACAGAACATACAAGGGCCTTGAAAAGGACCCAGGCGGGGTCCGGTGTCGACACGTGTCCAGATCTAGTCTGGTGCGGACCTGTCCACGTACAATTCTGCTCCCCGCCCAGGCGGAGATCCGATGCCGCCACATGGCCTACTGCGCGTGACGTAAGCCAACGGGCGGAGCCTGACGTAAGGCCTCTGGGTTACGCGGCCTCTGCATTTATTGAGGATAAGGCGCGCCGCCTGTCCATTCCACTGGCAGGAGGTGTGCCGCCCCTGCATTTAATGAGACCTATCCATTCCGCAGGCGGCGTGCCTATGCATTCCACTGACAGGCGATGTGCCGCCTCCGCATTTAATGAGACCTGTCCATTCCGATGGCAGGCAGCAACCTGTCCATTCCGCAGGCGGCATGCCTGTCCATTCCACTAGCAGGCTGCACGCCCATACTGCCGCATGCACTACACCCATCATTACTCGTACGTTACCAAGGAAGCTGCCGCCGCATGTCAATATTACGCGTGCTGCGGACACCATGGGCCTGGAGATTGCAAAGACGTCACCTGCGGGCAGAACTCAACCGCAGGCATGCGGGCGAGGATGTCCGCATCTCTCTGGAGCGCCGGCAGAACGTCGAGGGTTGCAACCTCGACTATGACTTCGCTGCGGTTTGTAACACCCCGTCCAATCCCTGGACCGGTGGTACTTACTCCTGGCAGCTCTCTAGGATCATATATCGTCCCCACAGACCAACACGAGTCTTTTGTGCGTACTTTGTCCTCACTCATGCGCACCCGAGAAAACTTCCCGGACGGTCACCCATCCCAAATTGCTCCAAGCCAAGCTCGCTTAACTTGGAGGTTCTTTCGAGATAGGCTTCGGAAAAAGAAGATGCACCTTGTTGATATGATTACTCTATTAATTCTATTAAGCCTTGGGCCAGGACATCCCATCCCAGGGGCCAGGATATCACAATCCACCCCCCTTAGAAGATCGACGTCCTCATCGGTCAACCCCAATCCAGGAACCTCCCCTCTTATCCACGTCTGTGTGTCTAGTGTCGTCATATGCCATGCCATGTGACCACTTTGGGCCCACATGCACCATGCGCCATATACCCGAACCCCCTAGCCCACACACGCCCGTGAAACCTCGGGGGTTGGCTCTGATACCACTTGAAACACCCCATCGAATCCCTGGACCGGTGGTACTTACTCCTGACATCTCTCTAGGATCATATATCGTTCCCACAGACCAACACGAGTCTTTTGTGCGTACTTTTTCCTCACTCATGCGCACCCGAGAAAACTTCCCGGACGGTCACCCATCCCAAATTGCTCCAAGCCAAGCACGCTTAACTTGGAGGTTCTTTCGAGATAGGCTTCCGAAAAAGAAGATGCACCTTGTTGATATGATTACTCTATTAATTCTATAAGCCTTGGGCCAGGACATCCCATCCCAGGGGCCAGGATATCACACGGTTGCACCGCAAACTCCAACGGGCGCCCGGATCCAGGCGGGTGTCCCATTGGCCGGCGTGGGCTGTGCCGCACTGGAGGATCATCTCCGCGCGGCGACTTGGCCATCCAAGTTCCGGCCACACCTGCCGGAGAAGTACGACGGTACGTCAAATCCGTCAGAATTCTTATAGGTATACGTCACTGCTATTACCACAGCAGGTGGAGACACTGCTGTAATGGCAACATACTTCCATGTAGCCTTGTCTGGGTCGGCCCAGACTTGGCTCATGAACCTCACCCCAGGATCGGTCTACTCCTAGGAAGAGCTCTATGCGCAGTTCACAGCGAACTTCGCCAGTGCTTATTAGCAGCATGGCGTGGAGGCTCACCTCCATGCAGTGAGGCAGGGACCCGGCGAAACTCTCCGGGCTTTCATCTCCCGCTTCACCAAGGTACGAGGGACTATACCCCGTATCTTTGATGCTTCCATCATCACCGCTTTCTGCCAGGGGGTGCGTGATGAAAAGATGCTGGAGAAGTTGGTCACACATGACGTGGAAACTGTCACCATGCTCTTCACTCTAGCAGACAAGTGTGCCAGGGCCGCCGAGGGCCGTGCATGGCACTCGGCACCTCAGACCAGGGTTGCCCAGATGGGTGGCTCGGGTGCCGTCGCCTAGGACGGCAAAAAGAAAAAGAAGAAGAACCGCGGCCACGAGAGGCCACAGACTGCCGCTCCGGTCGTCGCAGCTACGACTGGGGGCCGGAACGAGCGCAACAAGCGCCCACGGCCGTAGGGGGCAACAGCGACTCATGCCCTGTGCACCCCAACAGTCACCACAGCGCCTCGGAGTGCCTCGAGATCATCAAGCTCACGAAGCTCATCAGCGAGCAGCGCGAGCAGACCTCGAAGGATGGCTCCCCACCTCGTCGCCGGCCTAGCAAGGAGAGGACCGACGACGGTGATGTGGCCGCGGGGGAGCGGGACCTCGGGTATTAGTCTCCTGAGGGGGTCTTGAAGGACGTCTTCATTGGAGACTCCGACTCCGGTGGCGAGAGCGACCGCTGTAAGAAGCTGTACGGCGGGAGCTGGGAGCTCACCTCCCGCAGGAACGTCAAGTCCCTGCGCCGAGAGGTCCTTTCGGTGGTCCCGGGGGTCCCGAAGGCTGCTCCACATCAGCGGTGGAGGAGCACCACTATCTCCTTCGGGGCATCCGACAGCCCCGACAACATGGCAGGGGCCAGTATACTACCCCTCATTACCGCCTTGTCATCGCCAACATGCGGCTACACCATGTGCTGATCGATGGTGGGGCCGGGCTCAACGTCATCGGCCATGCTGCATTCAAGCAGCTGCAGATCCCGAGGTCCCGGCTGGGACCCTCTTGTCCATTCTCTGGAGTGGGCCACAACCGGTGTATCCCCTTGGGAGCATCGCACTCCCGGTAACATTCGGGGCCGAGGAGAACTTCCGCACAGAGAGCGTCCAATTCGATGTCGCGGAGGTTAACCTCCCCTTCAATGCCATCATTGGCAGGCCGACCCTGTACCAGTTCATGGCCATTGCCCATTATGGGTATTTGGTCCTCAAGATGCCATCCCCGGCTGGGGTCCTTACCGTGCGGGGCGACTGCGCTGCTGCGGTGACAGCTGTCGAGAAGCTGCACACCCTGGCGGCAGAGGTTGCTCGCCTCGACGATGGAGGGAAGGACCCCTCGACCTCCGGTGCCAAGGCTCCTGCCAAGGTGCCAAAGGTGCAGCCGTCCGGAGCAGACGGCGGACCCATCAAGACCATCTAGGTCGATGCGGACTCCTCCCAGACCCGCATCACGGGCAATCTGGGGGAGAAATAGGACCTCGCGCTTGTCGCCTTCCTCCGGGCAAATGTCAATGTTTTCACATGGGAACCGTCGCAGATGCCTAGGATCCCTAGGGAGGTGATTGAGCACCATCTGAAGATCCACCCCGACGCCAGGACGGTGAGTCAGAAGCCTCAGAGACAGTCCGTTGAGCGGCAGGACTTCATCCGTAAGGAGGTTCGGAAGCTGCTTGATGCCGGCTTCATCGAAGAGGTCCATCACCCCGTGTGGCTGGCCAACCCAGTCATCGTTCCAAAGGCGAACGGGAAGCTTCGGATGTGCATCGACTACACCAGCCTTAATAAGGCTTGTCCTAAGGACCGGTATCCACTTCCACGCATAGATCAAATCGTGGATTCTACCTCCAGGTGCAATCTCTTATCCTTTCTAGATGCCTATTCTGGTTTCCATCAAATCCAGATGTCTAGGGAAGATAGGAAGCATACCGCTTTTGTAACAGTGGATGGGCTTTACTGCTATGTCGTAATGCCTTACGGTCTGAAAAAACGCCTTGCCAACATTTGTACGGGCAATGAGTAAGACCTTCGGGGACCTGATCAGGGACAGGATCGAGATATATGTCGATGACATCATGGTCAAAACTAAGAGGGGGTCGACTCTGGTGGAAGACCTGACCCTGGTCTTTGACAAGCTGCGGGCGACGCGCACGAAGCTGAACCCAGACAAATGCATCTTTGGTGTCTCCGCTGGGAAGTTGCTAGGATTCCTGGTCTCGCACCAGGGCATTGAAGCAAACCCGGAGAAGATCAAAGCGATTGAGGCGATGAGGCCTCCGGCCCGTATCAAGGACATCTAGAAGCTTACGGGGTCATTAGCCGCCCTTAGCCGCTTCATTTCAAGGCTTGCTAAGAGGGCGCTACCTTTCTTCAAGCTGCTGCGGAAGTCTGGCCCTTTCTCTTGGACCGAAGAGGCGGAACAAGCCTTTCAAGAGTTGAAGCAGCACCTTGTGTCCCTGCCGATACTGGTAGCTCCGGAGCCAGGGGAGCCGTTGTACTTGTACATTGCAGCAGCTGCAGAAGCAGTGAGCATGGTGCTGGTCGTCGAAAGGACAGCTTAAGAAAGATAGGAACCTGAGGGCTCGGGGCCGGCTACAGAGGTCCGGACGGTTTAGAGGCTGGTCCACTATGTCAGCGAGGTCCTCCATGAAGGCATGAAGCAAAGGTCAGGTACCTTGAGACGCACAAACTCCTCTATGCTATGCTTGTTGCATCCAGGAAGCTGCGCCACTATTTCCAGGCACACAGGGTCGTGGTGGTGACCTCCTTTCCGTTAAGGGCCATCCTCCACAACTCTAACGCCACAAGCAACATCGCCAAGTGGGCCGCGGAGCTCGCTGAGTTCCAGCTGGACTTCCAGCCTCGCCACGCCGTCAAGAGCCAGGTCCTGGCTGACTTCATCGTGGAGTGGACACCTCCCCCGAGCGCTCCTGGGGATCCAGATCCCGATTCGGATCCCACACCTACGAAGCCCAGGGGTCCGGTCTTCACTAAGCCCCACTTGATGCTCTTCTTCGATGGATCCACCCGTCAGCAGGTGACGGAGCCGGAGTGGTCCTCATCGACCCAAGCGGAGATCAAGTGAAGTACATGGTGCACCTTGAGTTCAAGGCCACCAACAATATGGCAGAGTACGAAGCATTGATCTTCGGCTTGTTGGCCGCCCTATCCCTGGGGATCCGCCAGCTCCTCGTGAATGGGGACTCCCAGCTGATCATCAAGCAAGTCCGCGGGGAATGTAGCTACAACGAGCCCAGCCTTGCAGCTTACCTCCTCCATGTAAGGAGGCTGGAAAAAGACTTCAGGGCCCTGGAACTGTAACATGTTCCTCGGGCTGACAACTCGGTGGCAGATGAACTCTCCATGAGGGCATCAACTTGGGCACCCGTGCTCGAGGGCGTCTTTGAAAGACGGCTGCTGAAACCCACCGCCTAGCCTGCCGAGCTGGGCGAAGGGGGCGAGACTAGCACCTCGAAGCTAGCGGTCCCGGTGGCGTACCATCCGTAGAACCCACCGAAGACTGTGTGTGCTATAGGGGGTCCTGCCAGCCCCTTAGCGCCACAGCCAGTATCTCAAAGTGGTCCTAATGCATGGATCTCCGAGATCCGGGACTACCTGAAGAAAAATATCCTTCCTGAAGATCATGTGTCCGTTCGTAGAGCGCATAGTGCGGTTGGCTAAACGCTACGCGGTGGTAGAAGGGAATCTCTACCGCCGTGGCACCAATGGCATTCTCATGCAGTGCATCACCCAGGAGGATGGTCGTGAGTTGCTCACGGAGATCCATGGAGGAGAGTGCGGAAGTCATTCCTCATCCTGCACGTTGGTCGGTAAGGCCTTCCGGCACGACTTCTACTGGCCAACCGCCCTCCAGGATGCAGCTGAGATGGTAAAGTCCTGCAAGGCGTGTCAATTCCATGCAAAGCAGATACACACACCAGCCCAGGCTCTGTAGATGATTCCACCCTCCTGGCCATTCACCGTATGGGGGGTGGATATCCTGGGACAATTTCCCAGGGCCGTCGACGGGTACTGGTACCTCTTCGTTGCCATCGACAAGTTCACCAAGTGGCCAGAGGCCATCCCTGTGGTCAACATCACCCAGGGTGCTGCCGTTGCTTTTCCTCAGGTTGATTGTCTGTAGATTTGGGGTCCCAAGCCGTATTATTATGGACAACGGGACCCAGTTTACAAGTTGGCTCTTCCAGGAGTATTGCGAGGGCATCGGCACCCAGCTCTGCTTTGTGTCTGTGGCTCATCCCAGGAGCAACAGCCAGGTGGAGAGGGCAAACACAGAGATTCTCAGGGGACTCAAGACACGCACCTACGTCTGCTTGAAAAAGCATGGTGCAAATTAGGTCAGTGAGCTTTCGTCCGTGCTATGGGGAACCGGACCACACCCAGCCGAGCCACCGGAGAGACCCCGTTCTTCCTGGTGTACGGGGCTAAAGCCTGCCTTCCCCCGGAAATCATTATGGCCTCCCCACGGGTCCAGTCTTTCGATGAGTCTATGCAGGAACAGCTACGGCGTGAGGACATGGACTTCATCGACGAGCGCAGATGGCGAGCGGTGATCCGAAATGGACGGTACAACCAGGCGCTCAGGTGCTACCATCAGCGGTTCGTGCATAGTAGGGAGCTCAGGGTCGAGGACCTGGTCCTAAGGCGAGTACTGAACCGAGAGGGGCTCCACAAACTCTCCCCTAGCTGGGAAGGACCCTTCAAAGTGACAGAAATATGCCGACCCAGGTGTGTCCGCCTTGCTACAACTGAAGGAGAGCCTCTTCCCAATCCCTGGAACATAGAGCATCTCTGTAAGTTTTACCCATAAAAACAAACCTAGGGGTTTGGTTTTTCTTCCTTTGTAACTAGGTCCTGCATATATGTACGTCAACCCAGTGAGGTCCGCCCTCATAAACCTGGTCTGTTGGCCTACACTCATGTATATCGAGTTATAAGGAAAAGATTCCCCCCAGATTTGTTTTTTGTGATGATCTTATTCTGCTTCAATTTATGAGCATTATTTTTTTTATCTAACCCACCCATAAAGTTCCATCCTTGCTGGTATAATGACGTCCGAATTGAGAAAGTCAGGCTTGCAGTTTGGGACCCCTCGGCAGGGGGGTCCGGCATCTTGGGGGCCAGTTCTAGAGAATGGGTACTCGTCCCATGGGGTGGTCTGGAGTTGTGTAGCCGCCTAGCTTGGTTCAGTACCCTAAGCCTGCACGCTCCACCACTCTGTGACGGGCACCCTAGTATTTGGAACTATAGTCCTGTGGGTCTGGCAACCTGGGTCCGGTTCTAGAGAATGGACACTCGTCTTCTGGGGTGGTCCGGAGCTATGTAGCCAGTTAGCCTGGTTCCGTACCCTAAGCATGCATGCTCCACCACTCTGCAGTGGGTATCCTAGTATTTGGAGCTATGATCCAGGGGGTCCGGATATACGGCTTGGCTTCCCAGGCTAAATCCTGCAGGTCCTGTTGCGTGAATCAAAGGATGGAAGATACTAGTTGGTGGGTCCTATGGGTGTGCTACTAAAACTTCCTAGTTGAAGCTGTGTGTAGGTCTAGGTCCTAGTTGAGACTACCTCCTGGGGGCCAGGTCACCAATTCTTCTTCGGTATACTGGGATCCAGCCTCGACACACCGAGCCTACATCCCAGGGGGGCTAAGTACCAGGGAGGAATTGGTAACGCCACAAACAGCGAGGACAAATAGCATATAGATAAGTGTAATACTGCTTGATAAATAGTACTCAAAAGTATCTTACAAAGCCAAAAACTATTACAAGCCGCTACCCAGCGGAACCCTTGCCCTGTTTCTGCAGATCTAGCTACTCATCATCGGCAGGACCCCGCTGGAAGCGCTCGGCCACCACCTCCACGGTGTCTTGTACGCCCTCTCAGGCGGCGTCTTCGGTGTCGACCACCGGACCAGCGATCACCAGCTCCAAGGAGATGGTCGGGTCGTGGCTCCGGAAGCACGTCAGGATATACTTGATTACCGCCCAGCAGAGCCTGTCGCCCTCGGCCTCCAGGCGGGCGCCAAGAATCTGGTCTAGGCGTCGGAGGCGGTCGGCAACGGAGTCCAGCACCGAGAGCGCGTCGGAGATAGACGTCGGCAGCTCCGACACTGGGATGGGACTCATCCCTAGCGGCACCAGCGTCGTGCTCGCCTCGCCGGCCCAAGCAGCGATGCGCTGGACCCCAGCGTGATGCTCCGCCTAGAGATCTTCAAGTGCTTTCTTCGTCGCCTCCACCGCCTAGGGGCCCAATGCTGCCTACACCGCCTGGAACTGCTGGATCCGCTCTTCCAGCTTTTTCTCCTTCTCCTCCGCCTCGAGCTCATGCTCGGCCAGCAACTTGTCCCACCTTTCAAACATTTCCTCCCTAAAGGCAAGATCCTTCTCCCACCAGGCAAGATCCATCTCCCGCCTATCTAGGGACGCATCCTTCTCCTTGAGGTTCTCCTCGGCCAGGGTAATGTTGCTGGCCTTGTCCTCCAGCTCCCGCTCCCATTTTTTGATCCTCTCCACAGCCGCAGTCTGCTAGGTCCGCTGCTCTTCCAGGATTTCGTTCATGGCACTCAGCTTGGCCCAGAGCTCTGTGACGACCTCCTCCCTCTGGTTCAAGGCCTCCTCCCTCTTGGCCAGCCTCTTCTCCTTGCGGCTCACCTCTAGCTCCCTGGCGTACACCTTCTGGAGGTCCTTTTTGTAGTCTTTGCGATCTCCCGCCAGTTCGGACCACTCAAAGGCGAACTGGTGGGACGCCGCCTTGGTGCGCTCCTCCAGCTAGGTGCACCAGTCACTGAGGCGCTGGTGCTCAGATTCTAGCGCCTCCCATTCCTGCTGGATCGCCGCCTTGGTCTCTTGAAGAGCCTGATGGGCACGAGACAGCACCCGGGGGAGGGGAACCGGCGCCGCCTTTGGCTCGGCGCCGGATCGGAGCCGCCGCCCAAAAACCACCTCCGTCTCCTCCGGAGTGGGCGGCGGGATAGAGCTGGACGCGCCCCCCCGCGTCACCCCCCATGGTGGGGGTGAGCACAGCTGGGACCACCTCCGCCGCTGCCGACGGTGTACTCGATGGCGTCGTCGTCGTTGAGGCTGTGGTAGCCGTCAGCAGTTCGCCGACACCACTCCCAGTAGATGCCTGCTTCTAAGAGCTACACCCGCCGGCGGGCATGGTATCTGACGAAGAAGGCGCAACCTTGGGAGTAGAGGGGGAGGAAGCCCTGGCAAACAAAGGATGGGTTAAGACCCGTCGGCATGATAACTACACTCGTGGAAAAAAGGGTCTACACTTACTTGGGGCCCTGAACCTTCCAGCGACCCTAGAAGCGGGACATCCGCTGCTGTTGTTGTTGTTGCTGCTGCTGTGGTTATTGCTGCTGTTGGTGCCCCTGGGGGAGATCACCCTCAGGTGGTGGTGGTGGGGGCGGGACCGATGGTGGTGGTGGCGGCGAGCTCGATGGTGGTGGTGGTGGAGCACCGCCGCGCCTCTACGTGCCCTGGGCCTGGGAGCTAGCCTCCTTGGCTCCGCCAGCAGTCCTCTAGCGCTTCTGGGGGGTTCCGAATCAAGGGGTGGGTCCGAGACAAGCGACCCGTCAGCGTGACGCAGCCGGCGTCGCCTCTCTTCCTCCGACCCCCGGTGCCACCCGGAGTAGAGGAGCTGCTTGCAGGTCCCTTGCCCCTGTCCATGGAGCTGGGGGCCACGGCGGGACCGGCACTTGGAGCCCTTCTAGCGGGCTGGGGACCCCCAGCTGGTACACTAGGGATCTGGATCCCGCGGAGGGGGTCCCGACCGCCGGTCTGTCGAACTACCACGCCGCTCTCGTCGAGGGTCGACAGCGTGGCCAGGATCACCGTTCGTAGCCACGGATCATCACACAGTGCCGGGACGCCCTGGGGGAGTATCAAAGATTCGGGGACAAAGGACTCACCAGTAATCCCCTTTACCAAAAGCTCCAGCTCCTCCCAGGACAGGTCTATCCCCGGCCCACGCTGGATCCTGCCAATGTCATTTGGGCCGGTGAACCAGCAGCACAGACGCGACCTCCTCTGCAACGGCATGACCCAGCGCTTCAGGAAATCGCCGACCACGTGCATCGAGGTCAGACCACCGGCGGCCAAGCCCTTGATCCTGTCCAACACAGGCAGGAGCTCTGGCGCGAGGGACGGCTTGGCCCTCCACTACTTCCGGTCGAGTGTTGGTTCGTCGGTCGGCAGCACGAGGCAGTCGTTGGCCTCGGCGCTGACGATCACCCAGTCGTTGCGCCAATTTTCCCACCTCACACCGCCGAGGGTGGGGATGTAGGACACGACTGAGTCTGACTTCGTGTGGAAGTAATAGGCGCCGAGATGGTCCTTGGCTTTCCCAGACTTCACCAACGCAAAGAAATGGCAGAAGAGGGAAGTGTAGGGGGCCACCCCACGAACATCTCGCAGAGGTGGACGAAGATGGCCGCCTGGAGGATGGAGTGGGGCGTGAGGTGCTGGAGATAGAGTCCAAACTCCTCCAGCAGCAACAGGAAGAAAGGCGAGATCGGCAGCGCCAACCCGCAGGAGATGTAGGAGACGAACAAGATGAACTCCCCGGCGGCGAGGCTGCCGAGGGGGGAGGCGCCAGCACGGACTCTTCCGGTGAGCCCCGGCGCGGTCCACCCAAGCAGGCTGCGCGCCAGATTGAGTGTCGCCTCAGACTGGAAACGGTCGGGATGGCCAAGCGAAGTCATGGCGTCGGCGGCAGCGCTAGTGTAGAGCAAGAAAGCGTGGATGCAAAGGGGCGCAGAGAGCTCGAAGGCGAAAGGGCGCAGTGATTGGGAGAGAATGCGAAAGCGTAACTTCTGCTCGTAGGGTGAATCCCTTTTCAAGGAAGACTCTCCCGCTCGTGCCCCGAGACGCCATGGGGAATCCTGCCCGACGTGCACCTAGCGCCCAGGCATCCTAGTCTCTAACATGGGGGCCCGGGTCCACAAGTCATACAGCTGGTGTGCTGGTCTCCGAGTGCGAAGAAAGCGAACCGCTACGCGGGGAGCGAACCATCGCGCACGATCGTGCGCCGCTTCGGGGCCGCTGCAGAGAGATATTTTTTAACCAGGGCGGCGGCAGCGAGGTGCCCCGCGCGTGGCCCGATGGGACCACTAGACGTGGGGCCGTGGGTCAGTCAGCCACAGAGGCAGATATGGCAGTTGATGTGACCAAAGGCAGATTGACAGCGCGTGCGTCGGCAGATGCGCTGAGTTAATGCGGCGCGTCAGCAAGTGTGCTAAGATAGCGCCCCAATCACCGGTCATGCCATGTTGACGCGAAGTACAAGCTTTGGCCCCACATGCAGGCTCACATCCTCCCCTGAGGTGGCCCAGGGGCCACTGTCGGTACCCTGAAACTAGGGTACCCCCTGCTACTGTACAAAGACGTAGAACCCACGCGGCTATCCCTTAGTCGCGTGGTATAAGTGCTGTGTGTGGGACCACGCCATGACTTGCCCCAGTCTTTGGCGACTACTCTGGGTCAACAGCAGCGCCCGATTCCACCACATGGGTGGGTCCGGAGCCGCCATGTGTCCAGAGAAGGTGATATACTCCAAGGCATCAACAATGGTCAGGACCCCCACGGGAGAGCGCCGGACCCCTGGATATGCAGTCCGGACACCCAGGGTTGGTGCAGGACCGCCACGTGTACAAGCCGGACCCCTAGGATGGGATCCGGACCCCTCCCGTATGGGGTCCGGGTCACCCACAATGGGGTCCCAAGGTCCCAGGACAGAACATACAAGGGCCTTGAATAGGACCCAGGCGGGGGTCCGGTGTCGACACGTGTCCAGACCTAGTCTAGTGCGGACCTGTCCGCGTAAACTTCTGCTCCCCGCCTAGGCGGAGACCCGATGCTGCCACGTGGCCTATTGCGCATGACGTAAGCCAACGGGCGGAGCCTGACATAAGGCCTCCTGGTTACGCGGCCTCTGCATTTATTGAAGATAAGGCCCGCCGCCTGTCCATTCCACTGGCAGGCGGTGTGCCGCCCCTGCATTTAATGAGACCTATCCATTCCGCAGGCAGCGTGCCTGTCCATTCCACTGGCAGACGATGTGCCGTCTCCGCATTTAATGAGACCTGTCCATTCTGCTGGCAGGCAGCGACCTGTCCATTCCGCAGGTGGCATGCCTGTCCATTCCACTGCAGGCTGCACGCCCATACTACCACGTGCACTACGCCCATCATTACTCGTACGTTACTAAGGAAGCTGCCGCCGCATGTCAATACTGCGCGTGCTGCGGACAACATGGGCCTAGAGATTGCACAGACATCACCTGCATTAGTTACTCCAGGTATTCCTTCCATTATGGTCCTAGGCCCACATGTCGGGGTTCAGCATCCTTGTATGTGCCTCCCTTGAGCTATAAAAGGGAAGGCACACAACGTTACAAGGCAGGCAACTTAGACCCAATTCACAAGTTCTCAAGCTCTCAGACATATTCAATACAACACACAGTGGAGTAGGGTATTACGCTCCGGTGGCCTGAACCACTCTAAACTCTTGTGTGCTCTCGTGTTTTCATCGATCATCTAGCAGTCAGGCAAACCGCTAAGGCCCCTCCTCATCTTAGGATTTAGGGCGGGTGCGTTCCGCCACCCGGCTGGAGAATTTCCTCTCCGACAAGGACCTACAGTATTTTTATTGCTTAGTCAAATAAAAAACAATTACATGAAAGTAAGCAAAAATTACGATATAGAGCACTGAATGAAGGTCCTAATTTTATCCCCTATCTCTGGTCTGACTCGATGACACAATAGACTCATTTCTGTTTTGAACATTTCCCGACATTCATCCACCATGGGCGGGATCTCATTGAAAACCCAATTATTTCTACTTTTCCAAATGCACCAGTTCATAAGGATAATAGTTTCTAGTCTCCATGGGACCAGCCATCTTCTTCTAATCCTCAAAATGGTGTTGATTAAGTCAATTGATCTTGACGGGGAGATTCCTATTAAGAGCCAATATCTTCTAGCAAAGTTGTATCTGAAAAAAAAGATGAAGGACCGTCTCTTCGACTTGTAAAATACAGTTATTAGATATATGACCTTTATATAGAAAAAATAGATTAGAGTATGATGGTGGCAATGGATTTGTGGGAGAGTGGAGAGAGTTGGAGGTTTGGAGCATGGAGATACTAGGTAGCTAAATTGGATACAATAATATGTTGACTCAACGTGCATGGATTCACAACATGTGTCCACATACACATGCATCCAACGCATAAAAGTAATGTAGTTTTATTGCTAACCATTTCTTCGAAACGTAACAACATAATAAGAGCATCTCCAAGAGACTAGCTAAATAACTTGTCAAGCTAAATTTTAGCTATTTAATAGCAAAATTGCTTTCCAATAGGCTAGCCATTTAACTTGACAAGCTATCCGGCTCTCTAAATTGACTCCCTCACTAGCCAAATTTGGTTAGCAAATCTCGCTAGCTAGGCTAACTTACATGTTGGAGAGTCTGTTGGAATGAGATGTTATATTTAGAGTTTAATATTTATAGAGTGACAAATAAAGAGTCGAATAAAGAGTCTTTTGGAGATGCTCTAATAATGTGTTGGATGCATGCGCATGTACATTCCTTACATAGAAGGTGGTTGACCAGGTGAAACTAACTTTTTTTAGTTTGTAGCATTTTGTAGTTCATTTTTTTCAGAGAATTACTTTAGGAAATCAGCACATAACTATTCCTATATAGAGAGAGAGTGCAGCTACACACCTGCTGCTAGATGAAAGCTGCTCTCCCTTTTAGGGCATGTTTGGCAATAAAGTTTTTCATACTACGGTTTTGAAATACTATGGTTTACATTTGTTCATGACAAAAATACTACAGTTTTCAAAACCACGGCAAAAACATGGTTTTTTAAAATACCAAGATCTGTTTGGGAGTGAAGGAAATACACCATGGCTGCTTGGTACTGTACAGTAGACAGAACTATGACGTTGGGGCTGGCCAGAAGGCTTGCGTGAAAAAACAGAAGAAAACAGAGGTTTGAGTGGAGTTTACAAAACTCCAAAAATAATACAGTTTCAAGTAGACCATGGTATTTGAAACTGTGTTTTATTAGTAGCACCCAAACACATTTTAGCTTTTAATACTATGGTATCATTAAATATTACAGTATTGCTTCAAAACTGTAACAAAACTGAGCTTCCAAACAGGCCCTTAGTGGTCGTGGTCGAGTTCTGAACAGATAGATAGATAGATACTCTGGTGTGGAGTGGTCGTACACTGTACTACAGGCTTGGCTGCTTCAGTGCGCCTGCGGCCACGGAGCACGCGCGACACTAGCCTACCTAGAGAAGCAGCAGGGACGGAGAAAACTGCAGCCTGCAGCAGGCCACGAGGAGCACTACGGCCTCGACGTTTCCAGCCTTTTGACCCTGCGAGAGAGGCGGCTGCCCGTCGAGGCGAAGTGGACTGCGCGCGGCCTGCAGCCATCAGGAGCAGGAGCACGCAGAGAGAGAGAGAGAGAGAGAGAGAGAGAGAGAGAGAGAGAGAGAGAGAGAGAGAGAGAGAGAGAGAGAGAGAGAGAGAGAGAGAGAGAGAGAGAGAGAGAGAGAGACGGCATACAGCGGGGCGCAGAAACATGCCATGCCGCGACGGCAGCCAGGTAGAAGATGCCAATCTTGAGGCTTCTGCTTCCCATCATGCATCATCGATTCAATCCCTGCTTCCCATCATGCATCATCGATTCAATCCGAATTCCAGGGGATCCATTTTGAATAGTAAGGGGATGCGTGGTCAAAATCTTCGTGAACGTTAAAATATTGAAAATCATCTGTTCCAAGTTCGGAGAAGCGACCCATTTCGGGGACGCCATGGACGGGGATGATTGTCGCAGGCAGGCAGCGACCGTTTGTTGCCGCGGTCAGACGTCCCCGACGCTGCCTTTGACAACAGGGGTGTTTGGTTACCCCAAACTAAAATTTAGTCCCTGTCCCATCGAATGTTTGAACCTCCGTTCCGGGTATTAAATGTAGTCGGATTATAAAACTAATTTGTCAGCCAAAGATTAAAAGACGAGACTAATCTAGTCCAGTTGGTTGGGTCTATATTTCATACTTCTATTTAAAAGTTAAACGTTCGATGTGACCTGGGCTAAACTTTAGCAGGAGCAACCAAACACTGTTGCTTGCTCCAGGCTGCATGCTGACAGCTGACGCCTCCCCTCTCAGATTTTGATTCGACGGAACGAGACATATGGCGAAAAGCGGCAGAGCAGCAGGGGGATTGGACGTCGTCCCAGCATGCTTGGAGAGTTGTGAGCACGGGCAAACCAACGGTGGAGATCATTCTCTCACTGCGAGTCCTCTCTCTCTCTCTCTCTCTCTCTCTCTCTCTCCCCCCCTCTCTCTCTACAAATACAACTCCACCTCGCTTTCGCAAATCGCAATACACAACACAAGTGTGTTTCGTTTCCGTCCAGCAGGAAGCTAAGCCTCGGCGTCCGACATGGCCGGCGAGAAGACGGCGTCGTCCGGCGCCACCGATCTGGTGGATCCCGCGACGTCGACGGCGGCGGCGCAGAAGAAGCCGCGCGGGCGGCCGCTGGGGTCCAAGAACAAGCCGAAGCCGCCGGTGGTGGTGACGCGGGAGAGCGAGGCGGCGATGCGGCCCGTGGTGCTGGAGCTGGCGGCGGGGTGCGACGTGGTGGGCGCGGTGGCGGCGTTCGCGCGCCGCCGCCGCGTGGGCGTGTCCGTGCTCTGCGGGCGCGGCGCCGTCGCCGCCGTCACGCTGCGCCTGGCCGCGTCCTCCGCCGCGGTCACGCTGCACGGGCGGTTCGAGGTGCTGGCGCTGTCCGGGACCGTGGTGCCGTCGTCGGCGTCGGCGTCCGCGCCGGCGTTCTCGGTGTCGCTGGCCGGGGAGGGCGGGCAGGTGATCGGCGGGACCCTGGCGGGGGAGATGACTGCCGCGGACGGGGTGGTCGTGGTGGCCGCCGTGTTCGGGAGCGCCCAGGTGCACCGGCTGCCCGCCGCTGGCGCGGAGGACGAGGACAGCGGCGGTGGAAGGGAGGAGGGAATGCACGCGCAGGTGGCCGTGGGACTGGGTGGCACCGGCGCCGGCCTCGTGGTCGTGGGGCGGCAGCACGCGCAGCAGCTGCCAGAGGTGGGTCTGTGGGGCCAGCAGCCGACGCCCGCTCACGTTCGCGGACCGGTCCACGCTCTGCCCCGTTTCTAGGGGCAGTTGGCAGCTGCATGGCGTCGTTGTGCTGGGCGCGTGACGCTCTTTTGCCCGGACACGGAGACGGCTCCCTCCGTTTCTGGTGGTGGTGGTGCCTTCAGGCTATCCGCAGCGGTTCACTCTAAATTTTCTCCCCTATATCACTTTTTTGCGTCACATCATCAACATTTCACTCCCTAAATTTTCATCTCCCGCAGCGGTACCCTCTATATTATCCCCCTATATCCCACTACAACTATAAAATATTATTATCTAACCATATTCATCTTTTATTACTATTTTTTTCAACTATTAAATAGGGGAGCACTGTGCAAGGGGGCGCTACAGTGCTCCCCTTGATCTAGGGGACCTGTGTGGCCTCCCCTAGCACTGTAGCGCGCAGGGGGCCATATGAAGGCCACCGCTGCACGCGTAGAGCTGCTCTACGTGTCTACAGTGCTAGGGGAGAGGGATGCGCTGCAGCCAGCCTCAGGAGCTTGTGGGATGTCTGTTCGGCGTGAGTGATGGCGTCGTCGTCGTCTGGGGATGTAAAATTGTTTTCCAACTTCGAACGTACTAGTACATGCTGACTCGTCTGGCACGGACCTGTAGGTAGGGATGAAAACGGTCGGAAACGATCGGTAAACACTAAAACCGTTACCATTATCATATTTTTTATCGGAAATGAAATCGGAAACGGTAACTCCGAAAACGGAAACGATATGGTACTTCAGAAATATCGGAAACGAAAGTTCGGTACGGAAAATACTCCGGTAACGGTCGAAATCTAAAATTCGATCGGTAAACACATCAATATAATAACTTCACAATACAATAAAGATCGCAAATATCACAAGTACACAATTCACAATATAATAAGCTCACAAAGATTACAAGTTAATAATATAACAAGTTTAAGTTCACATAGTCAAAGATTAATCTTACTTTGCTCCAACTATATTAAAAATGACTAGTTAACCAAACAATTCGATATTATAAAGTATATATATATATATATATATATATATATATATATATATATATATATATATATATATATATATACGCGCGCGTACATTAGGCACAAGCATTGCTCCTGCCGCACAGCAGCCACCCGCGATGGCCCACGAAGTCTACACGTGACGGCCCAGGCAGCAAACGCCCTACAGGTACAGCCGCGTGTGATGGGCTGATGGCTAAGCGCTAGGCAGTACTGCAAGTTGTAACTCTGTGAGCATACATATTTGTCCCACATCGCCCAGTTATAACAGATTGACCCACTGATTTTTCTATATAAAGACATCATGCCATTCTTATTTGACAATTCCTAAACATCTGGACTGGAGTGAAGTGTGGGCTTGACTGCCAACTTTATTTTTAATTATTTTTGGAATACTTTTATTTTTTATTATCTTCGGAAAATTCCGAAATTTAAAATCGGTAAATTCCGGTTAAATTCGGTAACCGAAGGAAACGGTCGGTAAAAGGTTGTACCGATTTCGATACCGATTCCGGTATAAAATTCCGATTACCGTTTCCGATTTTGAAAAATACCGTTATTGTTGAATTCGGTCGGAAAAAATCGAAAACGGTACCCGAAAAACCGAAAAATTCCGAAACCGTTTTCAACCCTACCTGTAGGTGTAGCTGCGCTGCGCACGACGATATGGATACAGCGCCTGTGCCGTGCCGCTGTGTTTTTTTTCTCTCGGGAACGCGCGAGTTTTGTGCTGTTTTCGATGCGTAAATCCCATGCAAGGCGAAGGCTGCCGCCTGCTGCTTTGCCGTGTGGTGGTGCTCCACACTCCCCAGGTCTCCCACGCACGCACGCCGGCACCACAACACACGCGCCGTACTAAGATACTCTGCGTGCGGTTATCTCCCTTGTAGATGGGTCATTGTTGGTCACTAACGTGTGGGCCCTTCTCACGCGTCACGGTCTAGGACTCCAGCACACGCACATTTGTTGAATTTATGGGCTTCAGAAATTTAATTAAATCCTAACAAAATTATAAAATCCCGTATATGGCAAATGAATGATAGAACCAATATTTTAACATTACTAGTTTATACGTGGAGGCTCAGTGTCATTCACGCGCTCGCTTGCCGTGAATAGTTTTCCAAAAACCGATTTTGTTGTTTTTTTACTTGGTTAATAAGTTTAGAGCCCTTATCCGATCATGATTTGATAAAGATCTAAGCTCTTATCGGATCACGATCAGATCGAATCGCGAGTCATTATCGGCTTGTGGACACCACCCTATATAATACGTGTGACAATCATCGCTAGAATTCATCCCAACACGAGTTAGGGTTTGCCTTTGCTTACTACTGTGTCGCCGCTGTAGTCCTCTTTATCTCGAGCGTCGACGTGCATCTATGATCAGGAGAGCATATCTTTGGAACACGTCGTCTTCGAGATCTTACGCTGGGAAAAGATGAATGAGGTTTTAGAAAGTGTCTTCACGTAGCTGCTAGCACTCTTCTCCATGAATGTCGCCGACGTCGTCGAGCCTATCGCTACCATGTTGTCAATCAGTATATATCTAATCAATACACATCATCTGATCTAATCTCATACTTTAGTTTATCTGTTGTTATATATGTGTTTTGTATACTGCTTACTAGCATATTACGGGACAAGCTGCTAATTAATTTATTGTTATTCATGATTTATATTTGAGATCAAATCTAGAATATATCTATTTTTTGAACAATCCAGAAACTTTATTGTAGACAAATTTCTGGTTTAATTATGGCTAGTATTGTCGCGTCGCTAAGGCCAAGAAATTATCTGACATGTACTTCGAAAGGTGGCGAGTCAAGGCCACGCTCTGGCTTACTGCTATGAATGTGTTCCATGTTAGTAAAGCAAACCTAAGGGCGTACTGACTCCTGAAGTGAAGAAAAAGTACGACGATGCCAATACTATCTTTACGGGAGTAGTTCTTAGCGTCCTTGTTGATCGTCTGATTGATGTAAATATATAACACACTGACGGGAAGGAGTTGTGTGATGCACTTACTACTAAGTATGGTGCATAGGATGCTTGCAGTGAATTGTATATCATGGAGAACTTTCACGATTATAAGATGGATGATAATCGCTCTATGTAGAGAAAGCTCATGAATTACAGTCAATTGCCAAAGAACTCGACCTCCTTAAGATTGTCCTTCCTGACCGCTTTGTGGTTGGGTGCATTATTGCAAAGTTGTCTTCCACATGGAGGAACTTCACCACCTCTCTGAAACATAAGAGACATGAGATATCAGTTGAAAATCTAATATCGTCTCTGGATGTTGAGAAGAAAGCCCAGGCTAAGGACACAAGTTCTAAACAAGGGGAGGGCCACTCCAGCGCCAACATGGTTCAGAAGAATCACAACAACCGCAAAGGGAACCCAAAGCCTGACGAGTCCAACAAAATTAGTAGCTTCAATAAGAAGAAGAACAAGACTGATGTGACATGTTTCGCGTGTGATGAGATGGGTCATTTTGCCAAAGACTATCTGAAGCGTCACAATCCTCTGGGACTCAAATGTGATACAATTACTAATCCTAAGAGGCTAGTAAACACATTTATACATCAGATAGTTTCAGATCTACTTAAACGAGACAAACCTATAAAGGTGGCGATCAACTTTAAGAGTTGGTCCACAACTCGAGACATATCATCAGAGTGGGGCTGAAGCAGCCCGATATACGCAGCGAAGCAAATCAGCGGTCCAACAGCCACAGGCAAGGTTGGGAACAGACGTAACTCTTACCCGATCAGCGATCTCCTTCTCTGAAAACAACAAATAAGCAAGGGTGACTACTTACGTACCCAGCAGCCCACCTTCACCCACGGAATGGGGAAATCAGATATAATGCATGGAGTATGTGGAGCTCAGGATATTTTGCAAAAAGAGAAATATTTGATGCAGGGTTATTTTGTAAAACATTTTATATTTTTCAAAGCACATGCTCTCCCAAAGGAGCATGAAGTTTTTCAATATAGAACAAAATCCCCTGGACTAAACCATCTAGGTATCTCGGCAGTTTCCCACTGGTTTTCATTTTTCAAAAACAACTACTAGACTTTCCGTCCACCATAGCTCACGGCTCAACTGCTGGACCTTTTAAAACCACTTTTCAAAAGCATTTTTGGAAAACAAAACACTAATTGTTAAATCCATGCCATGACTCATCCATATCCGTGGACATGAACTATTCGAATAGGTTTTTAAACTCTACACAGAGGTGTGCACTTTACCCACTATTCCGGTTTCTGCAATCTCACCGTTGTGAGATCCGAATGCCGAAACTCTTTCCTTCCTTGCACGTCCTTACCTTAGCGATTATACTGGAAGGAACAAGGCCACCACCATGTCCAAATCGGACAAAACATTCCCCTTCCTTATCCTCCCGGTGATCTCCAGTCGTCATAATCCTGGGATTTGGACCGTGCAAGTTCAGATCAAGCGACTGCCCATACAGTCTCGAGTGGTTGTACTTGATAAGAGTATAGGTAACGAGTGATGACAAACCGGTCCTTAGGCGAGAGGGACAATCCTTCATGCTCACACCTAACCCGACTGAGCCATCACCTTAGGCCCTCCCCTAAACCAGGGAGTCCCTGATCATCCCGCTCAAGGGTGATAAGGGTGACAACCCTTCATCATACCCATTTTGAAAAACATTTTCTTTTGAAAACTCACACCTTTTCTCAAATCATTTGTAACAGATATGTCAAGGAGTATAAAGATTAATTGCGGCAAAGTTCTAAGGCTGGGTGGCCATAATAACTTGTCTCTTAGCAGCAAAATCATATCATGCATAAAATAATAGGCTGAGGGTTGTGGTTGAAAAACATAGGTAATTTATGCATCAAAGGGATCCAGTGAGCTTGCCGTTGCTTAACGGCGAAAGGGTGAGAGCTTGTGAAACTGGCTTCTCGCTCCACCGTCTAGCGTAGGCTTGCAGATCTAGCCTTCACGAGACGGCACGAACGCTCTGATAACTATGCAACATGAACAAGCAAACATACAAACCAGCAAGTATATCAACAAATATTTAGTATAGTGGTCAGAATAGCGATATATGGATGGGTAGAGTCTTGAGCAGAATCTGTGTCATGTGGTGTTGTGATATTACTAGTGGTGGAGTGGAGGTGCTTACTAGGAGGGTGGATTGGAGGCGAAGCGACACTATGCGTGTAGCCAGCAGAGCGAAGTAATTGAGTGGGTGGGGTGTTTGCCTTAGCTGAGGGTGTTGAGTGTGGGGAGAGGGAGAGGGTAGCTGGGTGCATGTGGTTTAGTACAGTATAGTTCACTGTTGGTGAGAATAGTGACGAATGAATCATCTGACTTAGTCTAAACAGGGAAATTATAGGCAGAATATGGGACAAGAGTATTTTGGGAGTTTTCTGGAATATGAACCATGCTTAAGGGATGACATGGTTGGATAGGGAATAATTTGATAAGAATTTAGAAACTAAAATTATTGGAATCTGAGTTTGGAAGCCTGGATCGAAAGAATCTCAAAGGTAAGCATGCCCAACTTGGAGAAATCTGGGATGGGTGACTAGATGGAAAGTTCTTAGTGGAGGAAAATCACAGTCACCGGAGTTCGTATGACTGGAATATTGGTTTGGCACGTCTTAGGTGAGCTAGACAAAATTTGGGGTGATCAGATGATCAATGAATAACAATGATGAATAGTAACGATGAACATCATCGATTGAATAGTAACAATGACAAATAGTAATGATGAATATTAACGCTAAATAGTAATGATGAATAGTAACGATGAATAGTAATGATAAATAGAAATAATGAATAGTCGTACGAACGAACGATGAACGATGAATATTGACTATGAACGAACGATGAACGATGAATAGAGACTATGAACGAACGATGAACAATGAATAAGGACTATGAACGAACGAACGATCGAATGATCGGACGAACGAACGATTGGAACTTTGGCAGTATAACGACTGAACAAAGATTATTTGGACGAACGAACGGACGAACGATCGAACGATCGGACGAATGAATGAATGAACCATGAACGATCGGACGAACGAACAAACAAACTAAGAACAAGTGGACGAACGATCGAATGAACGACCGAACGATCCTTGTGCTTGTGTGGTGCTTGTGTGGGAGTGGGAGTGGTGGGAGAGAGTTGCCATGAAATGGCTTGGTGTGGCTTGAGGGGAGGCCCTTGCCCCTCTATTTATAGGCTAGGTGGGGGGATTAGGGGGAGGAGGCGAGGATTAATGGGAGGATGCGAGGATTAGTGGGAGATAAGCATGTATTAGTCGTGTATAAGTGAAATTAGCTTGTAGAGCTCACCGTATGACATTGGATGCGTACGTATACGTATGAGCATGAAGAAAATGATGAAGAAAATATTTGTAGGGACTTTAAAAATGATTCTGAAGGTATTTCCTAGGCGAAAAACATTTGGAGAATTATCGGTGGAATATTTGAGCAATATTTCTGGAAAGACTTTGAGGGGGATCACTGGGGAAATATTTGTAGGATATTTTGAGGAGGATTTTGTAGAGAACATAGACCACTATATTTTATTTTTTGATATCAACTCGCAAACAAACATTTTGAAATAAAATGTAAAATTCATTTTGAATTTAGAGTGAGTTTGGGAAAAATTCAAGATTTGAATTTTTTGGGTGCTACACTATCCTAATCAACCGGATCATCGTGGAAACAATGGCAATGCCAACACAATGGTCGCTAGCAATGAGGGAGACAAAGGGTATGATAATCTACCTTTCATCTTCTTAGTTTTCTATCATCTAGTTGGTGGATTGATCATGTGCAAATGTTCATGTGTGTTCTGAAATGAATATGTTCTCTTCTTATCAGGTCACCCAAGATTTCTTCATCCTAATGAGGAATGGGTCATGTAACACCTCTGGTGTTACTGGCACTAAAACTTGAGCATGGCATCATATGCATTGACATTTCATTTTGTTTTTTACACCAAGAATGCATCCACTAGGTAAAACTTCAAAACAAGTGTGATGTGGTGGCTTGAAGTATTCTTAACCCTAGGGTAGGGTACTTAACCCTAAGTTTAGGGCATGTGTGTAAATGCGAAGCCAAATTGAGTAGTACCTCAAAAGCCATTGGAAATATTCACAAAATATTAAGCTTGATGGATTTGAGTGGCACAAAAACCCTAAAGCACCGAAAACCCTAAAAGGAACCCTAGAAACCCCTAATTTGTACCCTATGGGGTGATTTCAAATTCTATACACTTTTGGACCAAAGTGAATATATAAAAGTGGTAGAACATCAAAAACCAAACAACTTTTACATTGGAGGATTTTCAAGTAATGTGGAACAAGTTGGACTTATTTGCAAAAGCCCCAAGAACACCCATATGGCTTAAACCCTAAAATTAATGACATTGGGCAAAGTTTGTACCCTTGTATTTCCTAATCCATGAAGATTTTGCCTTAAGTCATTACAACAAAATGGTAGAGCTAGGTTTGTAGTTCAAAGTTGATTAAGTGACTAAGCCTTGATGATGTATGGAAATTGGGATAAAATACCCTAGAAGTTGGGCTGTCAGTCATAAGAGAACTCTGAACCTAGCTTAATAGTGGCACTAGTCGAACTTTGGAGATAAATTAGAGACGATCCAGTGGGTTTAAGTCCAAGGTCACTATGATGAAGTTGAAGCCCTAACATTGGTAAACAAGTTTGTTATATTAAGTTTGGCCTAGTGCTGTATGATTTTTGGAGTAAATCACTCCCAAATCTGCTCTGTCAGGCGCTCTGATGAACGATCGTGATGGTACAGTGGTGCAGAAAATCTTTAGATACATCGCACCTCGCCACCGATGATCCCCGCGCATAGATTCACGCCGACCGTCGCGATTCGTGCTCGGCGCAAAGTGGATAACCGTGGGGGGTAAAAGATCTGGCGGGGGTTGGATTTGGCCGCGTGCAGGAGCTTATCGGCTGCACTTGACGGTCGTGCGACGTGGCCGAGCAGTCGGTGTCGTTGTGGGACACCGGTGATCTCAATTGCGCCATGCCTTGACCCTTTCACCACGTAGCTATAAATGTGGCATGCCCGGAATTACCACCCTTGAACCCTTGCACCGGCAGGCGCCACGACGAACTCGCCAGTGAAATATCCCACCGCTGTCGTGTTCGTCTTCGACCAAAATTGGCGTGACGCGTAGCCGATCCCTTTAAATTGAATGTTGCCCTCGCTCCGCCTCTCTGTTAAGTCTTCATTCCACCCCTAGTTAGGCGTTCTCGTGCACCATAGCCCCCAGTCATCGGATTTCCCCCAAATTGGTCATCTGCGCCGCCGTGAGACGCCGCGTCGTGGCCAGCCACCCTTAGATCTGTTTGCGTCCTTCTCGTCCGTGTTTCTACACCCTCTTGCGCCTATGATGCTCCTCGGCTCAATCGAATGAACTCTATCGCGCCGTAGCATTGTGAACGTGATGGTATTGTCCAACAACGCCGCCGCGGACATGGCTTCCATAGACCGGTCGTTCTAGGTGGTCTTCGTCCAAGTTTGCGCAAGCATGGTAGCCCTAGCTGGCCACTGATTCTTCCTTATTCGCTTCATTGAACGCTGACGACTCTTATAACCTAGGACGAGCTCGCCGGAGCATTTGCACCGCGGTTCTCGCAAACAGACCTGATGGAATCACGGACTAACCAAATTAAGTATAGAAAGGGGTTCAGTTAGCATCTATGATTGATCCCGTACGCTTGACGATGTCGGAGCGGGTCCCTGCCGATGAGTAAGCTCAGTTTTGGCCAGGTGTTCGACCTATGCGTGGTTAGGGACTTGAGTTGTGAAGAGATAGTAGTGCGAGGAGTTTTGCGCGAATGTCAGAGAGACACATGAATAGTGTCGCGGATTCCTTACCGGTTATGCAAAACCACCACCGCGGGCGCATTTCCTCCGTTCCCGGGCTGGCTTGGGCCGAATTAAGCCCAGTACTATTCATAGTTTTTCCTTTTTCTTTTTCTGCCAGACTTGGAAAATTATAGAAAAGTCTAGAAAAATGGTAAAAATATGAGACCAATTTTATTAGTCTTCTAAAATCATCTAGTATTTAATAAAAATAGTTCCAAGATTTTTAGTCCAAACCACGAATTATTTAGCATTTAAAGATGCTTAAACATAACCTTTTAGAATTTTAGAATTAATTTGGTAGCTCCAAAAATAATAAAACTTTTTGGGTAACCTTAGTTTGATGATTAAAGCCAATACACTAGCTTCCTAGGGTTTAATTGTCTAGTACTGATAGAATACTAACTCAGGAAACCCTAGTAACTGGTTTGTACCGTGAAGGAAAGTCGTATTCAAGATACAACTTAGTGTGTTTCTATTATAATTGCATATTCTTAGCATCACATGAGCATTCATGTATATGTATTGTTATGTATAGAAAACGAAGAAGTGGTAGTCGAAGAAGAAGTTGCCCCGCAAGCTAAAATTCCACCTGTCGAGAACAACTTCTATTTTGACATTTGTGGGACAGACCTTGAGCCTCCTACAACACAAGGCAAGCCCCGGTGCATTTACCCCTTTCCTTGTTGTTTTAAACTCTTTATCACTTGAGATGTTGCATTATGTGATAGGAGTTGAGTGCTAAACAATTGCTACATTTCCTTCCTTGGAACTGATTACCATTCCTTGATACCTGTTGTTGGGGGTATGCTTCGTAGCCAAAGATCCTAAAGGAAGAAAACACATTCGGAAGATCTTCCCAGAAGCAGCGCCGAAGCTGTCACATATAAAGCTTCGGCACGATGACGGATCTCACGACGAAGGGGCGAACCGACTTAAAGATGAAATGACTTAAAACCCATGATGTTCTGTATCATTATTGTAGTTAATTGTAAAGGGCATATATGTAATTATACACAGGCTGCGCCCTGTGCCTATAAATAGGTGAACAGTACCCCTGTACTGTTCACGCAATCTTGTAATCGCTGACGCATTTCACTGGAATTATCGCTTTCCGCCAAGGCGAAGGTATAAATATAATGAAATATGTGAATAATGTTATCTGTTTTTAACATATTTCTTTTTAATGTTTTACAATTTATACTTCATTTTACATTATTTTATAAGTTTGATCACGAAGGTATAACCTTCGTGATATTCTGATCATGGCCTTCGTCCGAAGTTCATTAAACCCTTGGGGAGATAATGCTTCAGCAGACGAAGGACATTAACATTTAATATTCTATGTTGCCTTGTTCTTAATTTATAGCATTTGAGAACAAGTCCCCAACATTGGCGCCCACCTCCGGTGAACTCACTTCCACTTTTTGAGCTAATGGCTTCGTTCAACAACCAAGCTGGAGCTGCTTCGGCTACGAAGCTGGTGCTCCCGATAACAGGCGGTTCATGCTTAGAGCCGGCCAACAAGAAGCAGAAGAAGGAGGCACAGAGAAGGGTACAACATGTCGGGGTGCAGGGACCCTCCATCAAGTCAAGATGGTCTCACATCCCAATTACCTTCTCCCAAGAGGACTTTCAGCTCAAGAATTACCCTCACAATGATGCTATGGTTATTTCTTGTGTTATCAAAGGATTTCTGGTCCACAATGTTCTGGTCGATACAGGCAGTGCAGCGGATATTATATTTGCTAAGGCCTTCAGACAGATGCAAGAGCCAGAGGATAAGATTCATGATGCTACACACCCTCTTTGTGGCTTTGGAGAAAGACAGATTGTAGCGCTTGGCAAGATCACGATGCCAGTGACCTTCGGATTTGTCAACAATACAAGGACTGAACAAGTTGTGTTTGATATTGTCGACATGGAGTACCCCTACAATGCAATCATTGGTCGTGGGACACTCAATGCTTTTGAAGCAATTCTTCATCTAGCATATTTTTGCATGAAGATACCTTCGGATCAAGGACCTATTGCTATTCATGGAAGTTAGGAAGCTGCCACAAAGGCTGAAGGAAACTGGACAGATTCAAAAGCAATCCATAATATAGATAGAGCCGAAGCTTGTGAGCAGTACAAGTATAGAAGGGAGAAGGCTACTTCGGTCGATCAGCCGAAGCCCATGCTCTTATGTGAAGATATAGCGGAGCAGAAGGTGTTGCTGGGATCTCAATTGTCTGGGGAACAGGAGAAAAACCTAACAAGGTTTCTGTTCAACAACAAGGATGTTTTCACATGGTCCGCCAATGATCTATGTGGTGTCAACAGGGATGTCATTGAACACTCGCTCAATGTTGATCCATCCTTCAGACCCAGAAAGTAGAGGCTTTGGAAGATGTCTGATGACAAAGCCGAAGGTGCTCGGAATGAAGTGAAAAGACTTCTCAGTGCTGGAGTCATCAGAGAATTAAAATATCCAGAATGGCTAGCTAACACTGTTATGGTGAAGAAGGCCAATGGTAAATGGAGGATGTGCATTGATTTTACTGATCTCAATAAGGCTTGTTCGAAGGATGAGTTTCCATTACCGAGGATAGATTCTCTAGTAGACGCAGCAGCTTCGTCAGAGCTCATGAGTCTACTAGATTGTTATTCAGGCTACCATCAAATCTGGATGAAGAAGGAAGATGAGCCTGTTGGGGCGAAGGCGAAGACGCCACCCTTCGCTCGAGGCCTTCGCCGTACTCGCTGCACCAACAGTGGCAAGACAGCGGTAGACATACCCTTCGTCTCATACGCGGCCGGACGAAGACCTGTGACGAGGTCGTCTCATCCTGTGACCTCGTCCAGAACGGAGGCCCACGTGTGATCCGGCCCATTGTAACAGGCCGTGCGTGGCCGTTGCGCGTTACGGGCCTAATTTGTAAAGGCCTCCCTGTAATTACAGTCTGTAACCCCGCTTTATGGGAATATTCCGGGGATAATCTAGGTGTCTGAGGGCACATGTGTCCTTAACACGGGACGCCGGGCACCCAGACACCTATAAATACCCCCGCACAGTGCCCTTGAGAGGCTAGATTAACAGAGCTATTGCCATCTCGTGTTGTAGCCCCGTTGTCACCACTTTTACTCCCCTGTTGGATCCACTCGCTTGGGAAAGCAAGTGCCAACATTTGGCGCCCACCGTTCGTGCTACGAAACAACCACCCGCGATGGCACCCAAGAAAGCTAGCTCGAAGGCTGACGAGGCTGCGAAGGCAGCACTGCTGGCCGCAAAAAAGGGCAAGGCCCTCGCACTCACCCACTCCACCCACCAAGAGGCTACTGAAGACGACGCTCACCGCACCAGCGAAGGCGACGCTCACCGCACCTGCAGCCCTGAAGGACAGCCGCAACCTCCCCCAGACTTCGCTCCACGAGAGGGCACGGACTTCACCGAGGACGGCGAAGTCATCGGCGTCTCCGCAGAAGATCAGCTACAGCTGAGCGCCCTGCGCATCAAGAACCGCAATCTCCAGAAGCAAAAGGAGATACTTGAGGCCAAGCGCCAACGTGTGTCTGCACAAGCCAAGGTGCGGCAAATGATACGAGACGAAGAGCAGAAGGCCCAGGAGCTCGAGCAAGAGATCGCGCTAATGCAGCGCGAAGGCCACTTCGGCCTGCAACAAGGGCCACCCTTGCAACAGCGCGCACAAGTCGAAGACCTGCATTTTCCCTACCACGACCGCGCCATCCCACATGCCGCGCCATTCCAAGGGGTCAACTACCTCGACGAGCGAAGCCCCCTGGCGCCACACCTGCAAGTGACCCCCTGGCCCGCCAACTTCCGGGCAGGGACCTATCCCAAGTACAACGGCAGCACTGACCCAGCACAGTACATCATGAGTTATCAGGTCGCCGTTGCATCTTCCGGTGGGGACGACGCTACGATGGCCAAGTCTTTCATCATCGCCCTCGAGGGCCCGTCCCTCACCTGGTTCACCCGATTGCCACCGCTGTCCATCGACTCCTGGAGAAGCCTCCGGGACAAGTTCCTGCTCAATTTCCAAGGGTACCGCCCGGACACCGATGCCTTGGCCGAACTCTCACTCTACAAGCAGCTGGAGAAAGAGACTCTGCAGGAGTATTACCGCAAGTTTCTAACACTCAAGTCACAACTGCCCTCGGTCGATGACCAGATTGCCATCCACTACGCCATCAGTGGCCTTCGCGCCGGCGTCCTTTACAGCCACTGCATCAGAGATCCGCCCAAGAACCTCCAGGAGTTATATCAGCTATTTGAAAAATACGCCAAATCTGAAGAGCTCCACCAGCGCAAAGTTGAGTCTCAGAGGAAACCCAAAGATGCTCCACAGTCCAGCCACACGTGGACGAGAACTCCGCAGCCAGACTCTGGTCGAGACGGCCGCAATCAGCAGCAGGTGCACAACATTGCCAGCCAGCACCCCACTGGCGATGCCCCTCGCCGCCAGGAATATCCCCCCAGGACCGCGGAAATGGAACTCGCGGTAGGGGCCGGGGACGCGCGCAGCCGCCACGCCGATTCTACTGTCTTTTCCACGGCGAAGACTGCGCCCACCAAACCAAAGACTGCCCAGAAACGAAGGCCACCAGAGACAGATGGCCCGGGCACAACCGGCCGACAACCCTAGAGTTGTCGCGCACACTTATTGTAAGGGAAATGTGCCCTTGGGCCATTTCTAAGTATTTTGGTGATTTAGTGTCCAACACAAGTGCCTAAGTGTAAAAAGGTGGACAAAGTACAAATCAAGGATAAAGGTATGTTTCTCAGACTTAGTACATTGTTTTATGGACTAATGTATTGTGTCTAAGTGCTGGAAACAGGAAAAATCCAATTGAAAATGCCTTGGCTCGAGCAGCCAAGACTCTGCTCAGTCTGGAGCACCGGACTGTCCGGTGGTGCACCGGACAGTGTCCGGTGTGCCAGGCTGGCTCGAGCGAACAGGCTGCTCTCGGGACTTCGACGATGGTGTACGGCTATAATTCACCGGACTGTCCGGTGTGCACCGAACTGTCCGGTGAGCCAACGGTCGGCCGCGCGATCTGCGCGGGACACGTGGCCGAGCCAACGGCTAGAAGGGTGCACCGGACATGACCGGTGCGCCAACGGCTCTCAGGCTGCCAACGGTCGACTGCTCCGTTTTTGGAAGGAAATCGGGCACCGGACAGTGTCCGGTGTGCACCGGACTGTCCGGTGCGCCAGTCGACAGAAGGCAAGATCAGCCTTCCTAGATTGCTCTCAACGGCTCCTAGCTGCCTTGGGGCTATAAAAGGGACCCCTAGGCGCATGGAGGAGAACACCAAGCATTCCTACAACATTCCTAAGCACCAAGACATCGATTCCGCGCCTTTGATTCTTTGCGATAGCAATTAGAGCTCTAGTTGAGTGGTGAACTCATTGAGTTGTGTTGTGAGCTCTCGTTGCGATTTGTGTGCGTGGTGTTGCTGTGATTTCTTGTCTTGAGTGTGTTGCTTATCCCTCCCTTGCTCCGTGCTTCTTTGTGAACTTCAAGTGTAAGGGCGAGAGGCTCCAAGTTGTGGAGATTCCTCGCAAACGGGATTGAGAAAAATCAAGCAAAACACCGTGGTATTCAAGTGGGTCTTTGGACCGCTTGAGAGGGGTTGATTGCAACCCTCGTCCGTTGGGACGCCACAACGTGGAGTAGGCAAGCGTTGGTCTTGGCCGAACCACGGGATAACCACCGTGCCATCTCTGTGATTGATTTCTTGTGGTTATTGTGTTTTGACTCCTCTCTAGCCACTTGGCATTTACTGTGCTAACGCTTAACCAAGTTTTTGTGGCTTAAGTTTTCAAGTTTTACAGGATCACCTATTCACCCCCCTCTAGGTGCTCTCAATTGGTATCGGAGCCGTTCTCTTCACAAAGGGACTAATCGCCCGAAGAGATGGATCCTAAGGGGAAGGGTATCGTGATCAACGATAAAGAGAAGGAATCTTTCGTCAACGAGTCGAAGGATGACAAGCCTACCGACTCGGGCTCGGGCCATAGACGGAAAGATGGGAAGAAGAAGAAGACGAGGCGCATCAAGGAGATCGTCTACTACGACGACAGCGATGAGTCTACTTCTTCCCAAAAGGACGACGACCACAACGACTACGAGAGAAGGAAACTGGTCAATTCGAACTTTTCTTTTGATTACTCTCGTATTCCTCAAAGTACAAATGCTCATTTATTATCTATTCCACTTGGTAAACCTCCTCATTTTGATGGAGAGGACTACGGATTTTGGAGTCACAAAATGCGTAGTCACTTGTTCTCTCTCCATCCTAGTATATGGGAGATTGTAGAGAGTGGAATGCACTTTGATAGTACGGATAGTCCCATGTTCATTAATGAGCAAATTCATAAGAATGCACAAGCTACTACTGTTCTTCTAGCTTCATTGTGCAGGGATGAATACCACAAAGTGAGCGGCTTGGATAACGCCAAGCAGATCTGGGACACCCTCAAGATTTCTCATGAGGGGAACGATGTCACCTTGCTCACCAAGATGGAGTTGGTGGCGGGAGAGCTTGGACGATTCGCGATGATAAGGGGCGAGGAGCCGACACAAACATACAACCGGCTCAAGACCCTTATCAACAAAATAAGGAGCTACGGAAGCACGCGATGGACGGACCACGACATCGTCCGACTGATGCTAAGGTCCTTTACCGTTCTTGATCCTCATTTGGTGAATAATATTTGTGAGAATCCCAGGTACACCAAAATGTCGCCCGAAGAAGTCCTTGGAAAATTCGTAAGCGGGCGAATGATGATCAAGGAGGCGAGGTACGTGGACGACGCTCTAAACGGTCCAATCAATGAGCCTCAACCCGTTGCTCTCAAGGCAACAAGGAGCAAGGAGGCGTTACCTAGCAAGGTAGCACAAATTGAGGCGGCCGGACTTAATGATGAAGAGATGGCCCTCATCATCAAAAGATTCAAGACGGCGCTAAAGAGTCGCAAGGGGCAGCCAAGCAAGACCAAGACAAAGGGGAAGTGCTCATGCTTCAAATGTGGTAAGCTTGGTTATTTTATTGCTAACTGTCCCGACAATGATAGTGATCAGGATCAAGGGAACAAGAGGGAGAAGAAGAACTATAAGAAGGCAAAGGGCGAGGCACATCTTGGCAAGGAGTGGGATTCGGATTGCTCCTCGTCCGACTCCGACAATGAAGGACTCGCCGCCACCGCCTTCAACAAGTCATCCCTCTTCCCCAACGAGCGTCACACATGCCTTATGGCAAGGGAGAAGAAGGTATGTACTCGAAACTCTACTTATGCTTCTTCAAGTGAGGACGAATCTAGTGATGAGGATGAAATAGATTATTCATGTTTATTTAAGGGCCTAGATAAAACCAAGGTAGATAAAATTAATGAATTGATTGATGCCTTGAATGATAAGAATAGGCTTTTAGAAAAACAAGAGGACTTGTTGTATGAAGAACATGACAAATTTGTAGAAGCACAAAAATCTCATGCCTTAGAATTAAGAGAAATGAAATGCTTTCTTGTGAATTATCTTCTTGCCATGAGACAATTTCTAGCTTAAGGAGCATTAATGATGATTTGAATGCTAAGTTAGAAATAGCTAGTAAATCAACAACTTGTGTAGAAAATGTTGTTATTTGCAATAGATGTAAAGATTTTGATATTGATGCTTGTAGTGAACACATAGCTTCTATTGCAAAGTTAAACGATGAAATGGCTAGTCTTAATGCTCAACTTAAGGCTAGCAAAAGTGATTTTGATAAACTAAAATTTGCTAGGGATGCCTACACGGTTGGTAGACACCCCTCAATTAAGGATGGGCTTGGCTTCAAGAGGGAAGCCAAGAACTTAACGAGCCATAAGGCTCCCATCTCCGCCAAGGAGAAAGGGAAGGCCCCTATGGCAAGTAGTACTAAAAAGAACCATGCTTTTATGTACAATGATAGAAGACAATCTCATAGGAGTTGTAATGCTTTTGATTCACATGCCTATGATTCTTATTCTATGTTTGCTTCCAGTTCTTCCTATATGCATTGTAGAGATATGCCTAGGAAAAATATTCATCATGTGCCTAGAAAGAATATTGTTCATGTTCCTAGGAAAGTTATGAATGGACCCTCTACAATTTATCATGCTTTAAATGCTTCCTTTGCTATTTGTAGAAAGGATAGGAAGATAGTTGCTAGGAAATTAGGGGCAAAATGTAAGGGTGATAAAACTTGCATTTGGGTCCCTAAGACGATTTTGACTAACCTTGTAGGACCCAACAAGAGTTGGGTACCTAAGACCCAAGCCTAAATTTGCCTTGCAGGTTTATGCATCCGGGGGTTCAAGCTGGATTATCGACAGCGGATGCACGAACCATATGACGGGGGAAAAGAAGATGTTCACCTCCTACGTCAAGAATAAGGATTCCCAAGATACAATCATATTCGGTGATGGGAACCAAGGCAAGGTGAAAGGTTTAGGCAAGATTGCAATATCAAATGAGCACTCTATCTCTAATGTGTTTTTAGTTGAGTCTCTTGGATATAATTTACTATCTGTCAGTCAATTATGTAATATGGGATATAATTGTCTATTTACAAATGTAGATGTGTCTGTCTTTAGAAGATGTGATGGTTCACTAGCTTTTAAGGGTGTACTAGACGGCAAACTTTATTTAGTTGATTTTGCAAAAGAGGAGGCCGGTCTAGATGCATGCTTAATTGCTAAGACTAGCATGGGCTGGCTGTGGCATCGCCGCTTAGCACATGTGGGGATGAAGAACCTTCACAAGCTTCTAAAGGGAGAACACGTGATAGGTTTGACTAACGTGCAATTCGAAAAAGATAGACCTTGTGCAGCTTGTCAAGCAGGTAAACAAGTGGGAGGAGCACATCACAGCAAGAATGTGATGACCACTTCAAGACCTCTGGAGCTGCTGCATATGGATCTCTTCGGACCCGTCGCCTATCTGAGCATAGGAGGAAGTAAGTATGGTCTAGTTATTGTTGATGACTTTTCCCGCTTCACTTGGGTGTTCTTTTTGCAGGATAAGTCTGAAACCCAAGGGACCCTCAAGCGCTTCCTAAGAAGAGCTCAAAATGAGTTTGAGCTCAAGGTGAAGAAGATAAGAAGCGACAACGGGTCCGAATTCAAGAATCTTCAAGTGGAGGAGTTCCTTGAGGAGGAGGGGATCAAGCACGAGTTCTCCGCTCCCTACACACCTCAGCAAAATGGTGTGGTAGAGAGGAAGAACAGGACGCTCATAGATATGGCGAGGACTATGCTTGGAGAGTTCAAGACCCCCGAGCGCTTTTGGTCGGAAGCCGTGAACACGGCTTGCCACGCCATCAACAGGGTCTATCTTCACCGCCTCCTCAAGAAGACTTCATACGAGCTGCTAACTGGTAACAAACCCAATGTGTCTTATTTTCGTGTATTTGGGAGCAAATGTTATATTCTTGTGAAGAAAGGTAGAACTTCTAAATTTGCTCCCAAAGCTGTAGAAGGGTTTTTATTAGGTTATGATTCAAATACAAAGGCGTATAGGGTCTTCAACAAATCATCGAGTTTGGTTGAAGTCTCTAGCGACGTTGTATTTGATGAGACTAATGGCTCTCCAAGAGAGCAAGTTGTTGATCTTGATGATGTAGATGAAGAAGACATTCCAACGGCCGCGATACGCACCATGGCGATTGGAGATGTACGGCCTCAGGAACAATTGGAGCAAGATCAACCGTCTTCCTCAACTATGGTTCATCCCCCAACCCAAGATGACGAACAGGTACCTCAAGTGGAGGCGCATGATCAAGGGGGAGCACAGGATGTTCAAATTGAAGAGGAAGAAGCACCTCAGGCACCTCCAACCCAAGTTCGAGCGACGATCCAAAGGGATCATCCCGTCGACCAAATTTTGGGTGATATTAGCAAGGGAGTAACTACTCGTTCAAGATTAGTTAATTTTTGTGAGCATTACTCCTTTGTCTCTTCTATTGAGCCTTTCAGGGTAGAAGAGGCCTTGCTAGATCCGGACTGGGTGTTGGCCATGCAGGAGGAACTCAACAACTTCAAGCGCAATGAAGTTTGGACGCTGGTGCCTCGTCCCAAGCAAAATGTTGTGGGAACCAAGTGGGTGTTCCGCAACAAACAGGACGAGCACGGGGTGGTGACAAGGAACAAGGCTCGACTTGTGGCAAAAGGTTATGCCCAAGTCGCAGGTTTGGACTTTGAGGAGACGTTTGCTCCTGTGGCTAGGCTAGAATCAATTCGTATTTTGCTAGCATATGCCGCTCACCATTCTTTCAGGTTGTACCAAATGGATGTGAAGAGCGCTTTCCTCAACGGGCCGATCAAGGAGGAGGTGTACGTGGAGCAACCCCCTGGCTTCGAGGATGAACGGTACCCCGACCACGTGTGTAAGCTCTCTAAGGCGCTCTATGGACTTAAGCAAGCCCCAAGAGCATGGTATGAATGCCTTAGAGACTTTTTAATTGCTAATGCTTTCAAGGTTGGGAAAGTCGATCCAACTCTTTTCACTAAGACTTGCGATGGTGATCTTTTTGTGTGCCAAATTTATGTCGATGACATAATATTTGGTTCTACTAACCAAAAGTCTTGTGAAGAGTTTAGCAGGGTTATGACGCAGAAATTCGAGATGTCGATGATGGGCGAGTTGAACTACTTCCTTGGGTTCCAAGTGAAGCAACTCAAGGACGACACTTTCATCTCCCAAACGAAGTACACGCAAGACTTGCTAAAGCGGTTTGGGATGAAGGACGCCAAGCCCGCAAAGACGCCGATGGGAACCGACGGACACACCGACCTCAACAAAGGTGGTAAGTCCGTTGATCAAAAAGCATACCGATCCATGATAGGTTCTTTGCTTTATTTATGTGCTAGTAGACCGGATATTATGCTTAGCGTATGCATGTGTGCTAGATTTCAATCCGATCCTAAGGAGTGTCACTTAGTGGCTGTGAAGCGAATTCTTAGATATTTAGTCGCTACGCCTTGCTTCGGGATCTGGTATCCAAAGGGGTCTAACTTTGACTTAATTGGATATTCAGATTCCGACTATGCTGGATGTAAGGTCGATAGGAAGAGTACATCGGGGACGTGCCAATTCTTAGGAAGGTCCCTGGTGTCGTGGAACTCTAAGAAACAAACTTCCGTTGCCCTATCCACCGCTGAGGCCGAGTACGTTGCCGCAGGACAGTGTTGCGCGCAACTACTTTGGATGAGGCAAACCCTCCGGGACTTTGGCTATAATCTGAGCAAAGTCCCACTCCTATGTGACAATGAGAGTGCTATCCGAATAGCGGAAAATCCTGTTGAGCACAGCCGCACAAAGCACATTGACATCCGGCATCACTTTTTGAGAGACCACCAGCAAAAGGGGGATATCGAAGTGTTTCATGTTAGCACCGAGAACCAGCTAGCCGATATCTTTACCAAGCCTCTAGATGAGAAGACCTTTTGCAGGCTGCGTAGTGAGCTAAATGTCCTAGATTCGTGGAACTTGGATTGAATTGTAGCATACATGTGTTTATGCCTTTGATCATGTTCCTTCTGCATTTTGTTGCTTACTATGGTGCTCAAGTTGTACAATCACTCCCCGGACCTCACAAGTCCTTGTGCAAGTGATGCACATATTTAGGGGGGAGTTGTGCTACAACTTGACCCTTTGAGACTAACCGTTTGCTTGAGTTTGCTTGATTTAGTCTCAAAGGAGTTTTGAAAGGGAAAAGGTGGACTTGGACCATGAAAGACTTCCACTGCACTCCGATGAGAGGGTAACTTATTCCAAGTTCATCTCATGTACTCTTATTGCCTTTGTATTCTCATTTGAAGATTTTGGTGAGGCAATGGGGTTAAAGGGCCAAGATTAATCCCGTTTTGGTGCTTGATGCCAAAGGGGGAGAAAATAAAGGCCAAAGCGATAAATGGATCAGCTACCACTTGAGAGATTTTGAAAATAGTAGAATAGAGCTTTTGGTTTGTCAAAACTCTTTTATTGTCTCTCTTGTCAAAAGTTGGCCTCTTGTGGGGAGAAGTGTTGATTATGGGAAAAAGGGGAGTTTTTGAAATCTTGAATCAATTTCTCTTGGAATGACTCTCTTTATGTCTTAACATGTGTGTTTGACTTAGAGATAGAAATGTGAGTTTGATTTGCAAAAACAAACCAAGTGGTGGCAAATGATGATCCATATATGTCAAAATTGAATCAAAACAATTTTGAGTTCTTATTTGAATTGATTTTGTACTTGTTCTACTTGCTTTATGTTGTGTTGGCATAAATCACCAAAAAGGGGGAGATTGTAAGGGAAATGTGCCCTTGGGCCATTTCTAAGTATTTTGGTGATTTAGTGTCCAACACAAGTGCCTAAGTGTAAAAAGGTGGACAAAGTACAAATCAAGGATAAAGGTATGTTTCTCAGACTTAGTACATTGTTTTATGGACTAATGTATTGTGTCTAAGTGCTGGAAACAGGAAAAATCCAATTGAAAATGCCTTGGCTCGAGCAGCCAAGACTCTGCTTAGTCTGGAGCACTGGACTGTCCGGTGGTGCACCGGACAGTGTCCGGTGCGCTAGGCTGGCTCGAGCGAACAGGCTGCTCTCGGGACTTCGACGGCGGTGTACGGCTATAATTCACTGGAATGTCCGGTGTGCACCGGACTGTCCGGTGAGCCAACGGTCGGCAGGGCCAACGGTCGGTCACGCGATCTGCGCGGGACACGTGGCCGAGCCAACGGCTAGAAGGGTGCACCGGACTGTCCGGTGTGCACCGGACATGACCGGTGCGCCAACGGCTCTCAGGCTGCCAACGGTCGACTGCTCCATTTTTGGAAGGAAATCGGGCACCGGACAGTGTCCGGTGTGCACCGGACTGTCCGGTGCACCAGTCGACAGAAGGCAAGATCAGCCTTCCTAGATTGCTCTCAACGGCTCCTAGCTGCTTTGGGGCTATAAAAGGGACCCCTAGGCGCATGGAGGAGAACACCAAGCATTCCTACAACATTCCTAAGCACCAAGACATCGATTCCGCGCCTTTGATTCTTTGCGATAGCAATTAGAGCTCTAGTTGAGTGGTGAACTCATTGAGTTGTGTTGTGAGCTCTCGTTGCGATTTGTGTGCGTGGTGTTGTTGTGATTTCTTGTCTTGTGTGTGTTGCTTATCCCTCCCTTGCTCCATGCTTCTTTGTGAACTTCAAGTGTAAGGGCGAGAGGCTCCAAGTTGTGGAGATTCCTCGCAAACGGGATTGAGAAAAATCAAGCAAAACACCGTGGTATTCAAGTGGGTCTTTGGACCGCTTGAGAGGGGTTGATTGCAACCCTCGTCCGTTGGGACGCCACAACGTGGAGTAGGCAAGCATTGGTCTTGGCCGAACCACGGGATAAACACCGTGCCATCTCTGTGATTGATTTCTTGTGGTTATTGTGTTTTGACTCCTCTCTAGCCACTTGGCATTTACTGTGCTAACGCTTAACCAAGTTTTTGTGGCTTAAGTTTTCAAGTTTTACAGGATCACCTATTCACCCCCCCCTCTAGGTGCTCTCACTTATCAGCAACACCCTCCACCATACATCCACGCCCCCGCCCCGCAACCACCGCACCACGCATACCAACACCACCAGGAAGTACAAATCGTACCTCCCCCACCCCCACCTCCACACCAGCAACTACAAAACATCAACAACCCCCACGCCCCAAAGCAAGAAGACTTCGCCGATCAGCCGTATCGCGGAGTCATTCATATGATCACCGGGGGGTCCAGCACCGACTTTGACACAAAGCGGCAGAAGCGGGACCACTACCGCAACATCAACCACGTCGCCATCACTGGTCCAGTCGTGCAGACGAAGTGGTCCCATGTACCGCTAACCTTCGACGCCCGAGACGTCGACCTGCGCAGCGCCCCCCACATCGACGCTATGGTTATCAACTGCAGCGTGGCAGGCTGGGACCTGCACAAGGTCCTAGTCGACAATGGCAGTCAAGCAGACATCATTTTCCTCCATGCCTTCGACCGCATGGGCATAAGCCACAGCCTCCTCAAGCCTTCGGACAACCCGTTGTATGGCTTCGGCGGCAAGGGCACCTTTCCCGTCGGCAAAATAGAGTTGCCTCTCTCCTTCGGTGTAGCACCCAATGCCCGAAGTGAGCAAATCACCTTTGACATCGTTGATATGGTGTATCCGTACAACGCCATCATGGGTCGGGGCTCCATCAACAAGTTTGAGGCGGCCATTCACGGATTGTACCTGTGCATGAAGATACCAGGTCCGTTAGGCGCCATCACGGTCTACGGCAATCAGTAGACTGCGCGCAATATAGAGCGGGACTTCGTCCCCAGGCAAAGAAATGTTCACTGCCTCACGGCCCAGCGCGAGGTCCCTGCGGTCGCCAGCCCAACCGAAAAAGAACACGACAAGGCACAGCTGCAGAGCAACGACGGAACCAAGACTGTTCCCCTCGACCAGGCCACGCCCAAGCAGGCAGTCACCATCAGCGAAGACCTCACTTCACATGACGAGGAGAAACTCCTATGCTGCTTATCCAAGAACAAAGATGTCTTCGCCTGGTCCGCCCTCGACTTGGTAGGGGTCAGCCGATCCATAATTGAGCACAGCCTGGGAATCGACCCTTCGGTGAGACCGAAAAAACAACGGCTCCGCAAAATGTCCAACGAGAAGACAGAATCCGCCAAGGCCGAGGTGCATCGCCTCCTGGAAGCCAAATTCATCGAGCCAGTGGCTTACCCCACGTGGCTCTCCAACGTTGTTATGGTGCAGAAAAAGAGCGGCAAGTGGCGAATGTGCATCGACTTCACCAGTCTCAACAAGGCCTGCCCAAAGGACAACTTCCCGTTGCCTCGAATCGACAAAATAGTCGATAGCGCGGCCGGGTGCGAGGTCATGTCACTCCTCGACTGCTTCTCCGGTTACCATCAAATATATATGAAGGAGGAAGACAAGGCCAGCACCAGCTTCATAACACCCTTCGACACATATTGCTTTATCAGAATGCCGGAGGGACTCAAGAACGCCGGGTCCACCTTCTCTCGGCTTACCAAAACAGTGCTCGAAGGGCAAGTCGGCAGAAATATATTCACATATGTGGATGACATCGTCGTCGCCAGCCGGAGCAAGGAGGACCATCTCGCTGACCTCGCCGAGACATTCGCGAACATGCGGGACGCACGACTTCGCCTAAACCCCGAAAAGTGCGTCTTCGGCGTTCGCCAGGGAAAAATATTGGGCTACCTGGTATCACACCGCGGCATCGAGGCCAACCCAACCAAAATTCAGGCCATCATCAACATGACGCCCCCGCAGTCAGCCAGAGACGTCCAGCGTCTGACAGGCAGATTGGCCGCCCTCAACAGATTTATCTCCAAATCCGCCGAGCGAAGTCTTCCCTTCCTCAAAACACTCCGCGGCGCAAAAGACTTCGCTTGGGGACCAGAGCAGGCGGCGGCCTTCGCCTCACTGAAACAGTACCTGTTAGAATTGGCGGTTCTTACAAGCCCCGACTCTTCACTACCCCTGTTGCTTTACGTTGCGGCCTCGTCGCCACGCGGTCAGCGCGGCACTGGTTCAGGAGCAGACAGTAGAGGGCGTCACCAAACAGTGCCCAGTTTATTACGTTTCCGAAGTGCTCACACCGTCAAAATGTAACATGACGGAACTCGAAAAGATTGCCTATGCAGTTGTTATGTCTTCGCGCAAATTGTGTCACTACTTTGAAGCATTCAAGGTCCGCGCCACCTCAGATAGGGGACTCGGCGAATTATTCAGAAACCCAGAGGCATCGGTACGGATCGCCAAATGGGCGGCCGAACTCTCCGGCTACCACATCACTTTCGAGCCCAGGACAGCGATCAAGTCACAAGTTCTAGCAGACTTCATCGTCGACTGGACTGGGCCAACAACACAGCCGGACCCGTCCGTAGAGAAGGTTTGGACAATCCACTGTGACGGCGCATGGTGCCACGCGGGGGCAGGCGCTGCTGCAGTCATCACCTCACCCACCGGGGTCAAGCACAGATATGCGGCACGCTTAAGCTTCGCTCTGGACTCTAACAGATGCACAAACAACATAGCAGAATACGAAGCTGTCATCCTCGACCTCCGCATGTTAAGAGCCCTCGGTGTCACCACCTGCATTGTCAGAACAGACTCCAAGGTGGTCGCCGGCCAAGTCGAGAAGGACTATGCAGCAAAGGACCCCGCACTAATGCAATACCTCGCGGCCATCCGAAGTCTCGAGAGACAATTCAAGGGATTCACCTTGCAGCATGTGGACCGGGCCAAGAATGAAGAAGCTGACGCATTGGCCAAGGCAGCCGCCAGGGGCGAAGCCCTACCCTCCGACGTGTTCTACCACGTCATCAGCACGCCAGCCGTCCGCAGCCCTGAAGGGCTCCAAATAACCAACGACAGCGAGGGCCACCGCATAATCAACCTCATCATGACCGAAGACTGGCGGGCCCCAATAACCCTGTACCTGCAGGGGTACTATCACCCAATCGACAGCAATGAGGCCAAGCGCCTCAACCACCGAAGCCGGGACTTCGCATTGATCGAGGGCCAACTTTACAAGAAGGGGGTCAGTCAACCGATGCTTAAGTGCGTCACCGAGACCGAAGGCGTCCAAATCCTACGCGAAGTCCACAAGGGGACCTGCGGCTCCCACGCAGGGCCTAGGGCCCTAGCGGCAAAGGTGATTCGCCAAGGTTTCTACTGGCCCGCCATTATTTGCGCCGCAAATCAGGTCATCAGATCCTGTGAAGCCTGTCAGAAATTTTCCCCGCCCACACGTGGCCCCTTCAGCGCTGGGGCCTAGACATTGTCGGGCCCCTGCCCACGGCTCAGGGGAACCTCAAGTTCACTTTCGTCGCCGTTGAATACTTCACCAAATGGATTGAAGTGAGGGCAGTATCCACCATCACATCGAAGACAGCCCAGAAATTCTTCTGGCAAAATATTGTTTGCCGCTTCGGAGTACCGTCCGAACTCACGGTCGACAACGGCAAGCAGTTCGACAACCAAGATTTCAAAGACTTCTGCTTCTCCATCGGCACCAAGCTTGCCTTCGCCTTCGTGTACCACCCCCAGTCCAACAGAGTCGTGGAGCGCGCCAACAGCAAAATTTTCATAGCCTCAAGAAAATGCTCCTTGACGACAAAAAAGGCAAGTGGCCCGACCTGTTACCCGAAGTGGTCTGGGCGCTGAATACAACTGAGTGCAGGGCAACGGGTTCACCCCCTTCCGCCTATTATACGGATCGGAGGCCATGACTCCGCAAGAAATAAAGCATGGGTTGCCTCGGACAGCCACGTCGGCTGTCCCCGACGTAGACGAGCCAACTTCGAAGGACCTCATCGACGGCGACCGCGTCTTCGCCCTACAAGCTCTGGACAAATACCAAGCCCAGACAAAGGCATGGCGCGACCAGGCAGTCATCCCAAGGGAATTCAACGAAGGGGACCTCGTACTCGTCCGGACAGCTCGAACAGAGTCTAGGGGCAAGCTGGAGCCCAGGTGGGAGGGCCCTTTCATTGTCAAGACGAAGGCCTCCCCCAGCGCATACAGGCTCGCAATGCCAAACGACGAAGACTTGGAGCATTCCTGGAACATCGATAATCTCTGCAAATTTTTTGTTTGACTCATCAGGGCCAGCTCGCCCTTGTAATTCGCAAAGACAATTTTTATTCTGGCCCGCACTCTTTTCCTCCCGGGGGGTGAGGTTTTTAACGAGGCGGAGTCATGTAATATACAAGTGAAAAATCCCCCGCAAAATCTACGTCGAAAAAAGACCGCGCCGACGGTCTTCGACATTCGACCAATACATAGTCACCGCGAGGCCCAGCGTCAGCCACCCTCGCGTGCGACAACTCCGCGCAGAAGTCGCCTAAGGGTGCAGCCGGACTAGCACAACAAGTGCGAAAAATCGAAGTCTTCCGCGAAAATTATCCGCGCAGAAGTCGCCTAATGGTGCAGCCGGACTAGCACAACAAGTGCGAAAAATCGAAGTCTTCCGCGAAGACTATCCGCACAGAAGTCGCCTAAGGGTGCAGCCGGACTAGCACAACAAGTGCGAAAAATCGAAGTCTTCCGCGAAGACTATCCGCGCAGAAGTCGCCTAAGGGTGCAACCGGACTAGCACAACAAGTGCGAAGAATCGAAGTCTTCCGCGAAGACTATCCGCGCAGAAGTCGCCTAAGGGTGCAGCCGGACTAGCACAACAAGTGCAAAAAATCGAAGTCTTCCGCGAAGACTATCCACGCAGAAGTCGCCTAAGGGTGCAGCCGGACTAGCACAACAAGTGCGAAGAATCAAAGTCTACCGCGAAGACTACCCGTGCAGAAGTCGCCTAAGGGTGCAGCCGGACTAGCACAACAAGTGCGAAGAATCGAAGCCTTCCTCGAAAATTATCCGTGCAGAAGTCGCCTAAGGGTGCAGCCGGACTAGCACAACAAGCGTGGAAAAGACTACGCCAAACTGTCCGCGCAAAGACCGACTACATGCGCACCAGACCAACCTAACCAATACACCAGACCAAGTGCGTAACGCCTTCGTAAGCATAGCCGAATGTGCGAAGACACACAACCTCATCATACAAGCCATTACATATGAACAAGCGAGGGCATCACACTTTACATCGGTTCAACCTTCGGAATAATTCCCATCTCCCTATAGTTAAATAGCATCATCCTCAGCTCCTCACCCGCAAAAAGACTTCGCAGCTCCCCCTCACCTGCACTCACGGCGGCCGGCAAGGACAACAGTTCCTGCCTGCCAGCCCTGTTCACACGAAGCCGACCACCGTCCGCCTCACTCACTCTACGCTTCGCAACCGCTCTTCGCCGCCTACGCCCCGCACTCGGACCAGGCACAACCTCAGCATCCACAGCACGCGGCGAAGCCTCCGCCGCTGCCATATCCAAGGCCGCAAAATAATCCAAGTCCTCATCCGACGACTCTTCAGTCCACCCAACCGAACTCCCAGAATCATCAAAATAAGAAAGCTTAGATGCAGATTCATCCGATTCATTCCCATCGTCCACGGTCGAAGCCGCCAAAAAATTAGCAGTAGCGGCTGCGTGCGCAGGCCCAAAATCTCGAACCTGCGTAGCAACCAAGGTTCAGCAACATATACAAAATTCCCTAACTACCCACACCCACTACGCCACATGCGAAGACCCAGCCGTCGTAGGATCCTCCACTGCCGCCTCCGCCTCCATCTTCGCAGGATCCTCAGCCCTTGGCACTGCAGTTGGCAACGAGCCACCGCCGGCCGCGGTGGCTGCGGGGGCATCAGGGGCGCCTCCGGCGGTCTCTGGGGCCGGCGCCGAGGCGACCTCGGCCACAGCCGCCACCGGGTTCGACTCCGAGTCAGGCTGCGCGCTGTTTAAAGCCCCGAAGTCGTCCACCTTCTCGTTACGCACCGCCTAAGATACAGCACGCAGATTCAGCAAGCCCACATATAACCCACAACAACACCAAACAAAAGTCGAACATTACCTGACCCCTCGCCGTCTCAGACCGCTCCCTGACCACCTCCCGGCCGTGAGGACCCCACATCCGGTCGAAGAGGGCTCCCGCGGACTCCTTCACCACAGGGTCCTCAACCTTGTAGATATCACGCTCAAAATCCTCATCAGCTTGGTCGAAGACCTCATAGTGCTGGCACCCCTCGCGGGACAGCGCGTTCATCGCCCCTTCGCAGGTGACCAGGGAGGCATAGGACATAAACCCCTCCACAATGGTGGGGGAGCGCCAGCAACTCCTCCTACAGCCACTCCAGGCAGCAAAGACCGGGCTCTTGGTCTGGCACTTCGAAGTCAGCGGTCCGCGCGCCCAGCTCGTGGTACGAGTCCACAAGTTGTTTGCGCGTCCGCTCGGCCTCCGAGCGCGTCGAAGCCTCGGCCCTCTCCACACGGGTCTGCAGGGCGTTGAACCGCTCCTCCAATTCCTCGGCACGCTGTCTCGCGAGGCTGCACCCCGCCCGCGCCAAATTGGCCTCCGCCTGCGCAGACTGCGCCTTGGCGAGGGCCTCATTAGCCTCCTTCCTCTCCTCCACCAGCTGGCACCGGAGGTCAGCCCTCTCACCCTCCAGCGCGGCCACCTTATCCGCCAGCTTTCGGCACTTGCTGTCGGCGGCCGACTTGTCTCGGACGGCGTCAGCATGTTGCGCCCGAAGTCTCTCGTCCTCGGCAGACACAACTGCCGTAAGGGCCCCCGACGCCGCGCGGTCTGCGAAGTCAGCCGCCTGCAGGACACCCATAAGACCACAGCCCCAGCGAAGATGGTAAAAGCCGAAGTCTAGCTCAATTTACCTGACTTAATGCCTCCTTCAGCCGGCGGGACACTGCACCCGCCTCGTCCCTGACGACAGTGAGTGCCGGAATCTCACCACCGGCACTAAGAGCACCACCCTTCGCCCTAGGCTCCACGACAGCCGCCATGGTCGCCACGGCGGGCGGAACAACAACAAGCTGGCCTTCGCCCGACCCTGCGACGTATCAATATATCAAAAAAAACTCGAGCTAACGACTTACCAACAAGATAATCATCCACGCTAATATCCGTGGCGAAGTCGGGAACGCGCTTGCCCGGCGGAGGCAACTCTCGAGCCTTCTCGGCTCCCGCCAGGACAGACTTGGTACCGCCGGCGGCGGCCGCCTTCGCAGCCTCCGGCACCCTGCTGGACCCAGGGGCGGCCGACTTCGCCGCCTGTGTCGGCTGGCTTCCGCCGGGGGCAGCAGCCTTCGCAGCCCCCCGCAACCTCTTCGGCCTGGCCTCAGGCAGCCTGACGACCGCCTGGCGTTTCTGCGCAGCTCCCTGGCAATCGTTGCCCATCACTGCCGACAAAACAGCAGCAATATTCCGCCCATAAGGAAACACCTTCCAATCACGAACCATGCGAGATGTAAAAAAATCTTCGCCGGCCGCGCGGCGGATAGGAACATTCTTAGGCCACCGACCCCCGGTAACCCTCAGCATCCGCGCCGAAGACTCCCGGAGCTTGGGCGAAGACATCCTTCCCCTCGGGGTCGCGCATGTCCTCATCAATTCCATAGCAAAACCATCGGAAACCCCCAGTCCTCCCGCAGCAATACCTAGTTTCCTCTTCTTAGAGGATGGGGCGGTCGCCGGCGCGGGATCGTCTCCGGTCTCTGCCACCGGGTTCTTCCCGCGACGATCCACATCGTCTTGCCCGGGATAACCGCCATACGGCAGGCGGTTCAATTCGAAGACCCTGTTCAAGCGGTCATTAGACCCGCGTATATCCCAGCTACGCTGGCCTTCTGTCTTCGGCACGTAACGACCAACAATCTGCACCGCCCCATCCTCCGCCTCACGCACAACGGCGGCCGGATCGCGACCATGCAGATCCAGTGCGAAGGCGGGACTTCGCACCAGCATCCCACCACGGGAAGGCATCTGGCGAGGGCATACTTCGCCCAGCGCCCAGCCATGCGCCAAAGGCCACACCCCGTACGCCACAAACTCCTCAACCAAATCGCGCCCGCTGCTCAGGCCGGCCGCGCACCGAAGGACCCGTTCGTCTGCATCCTCCTCCGCCACTTCAAACTGCGGGTATGCTGAGTAATAATACGAGCACATCTCAGCCATGGGGAGCCCCGGATGGTCTTCGACTGTGCCCTCCGCAACGTAGAACCAAAACTCATGCCAGTTGCCCCATTTGTTGCGGGCGCAAGGAACCAACTCAACTACCTCCATCGAGGTCTTGCCGGTCTTCGGCGTAAATGTACAGGATCTAAACTGTGCAACCTTATTTCCGATCATCCTTTTCTGCCAGTGCAGGCAATAGTACTTCGCGAAGACTTCGACCGATGGTTGTCCACCGTACGAAGTCGTCGCCCAGACATATTTCGACAGAGCCACCACGACATTCGGAGTCAGTTGGTGGATCTGGACGTTGAATCTGCGCAGGACTTCCCATGAATCGGTGCGCAGGCAAGCGAAGACCAGCGGCGAAGAACGCCTCAAAAACAACCAACTCGCCTTCTGGCTCGGGGACCTCCTCCGTCCCCGAGACACGAGCGACTCCGCCGCCAAAGTAACCAAGCCGCTGCATATATTGCACGCGGACCGAGGACATCCGCGACACACCGAAATTCACTGTGTCGCCGGCGCGCAACTCCTCCGCCGCCACAGCGCTCAGCGTCTCCTCAGACGACGCGTCGACCGGCGGCGTAGCGGCAGCAGAAGAAGAAGAGGTCAGCATCGCTACGTACCGGCGGCGGCGGCGGGCGGTCTGCTTCACACGGGCCAAATCTCCGGCGAACAAGAGCAAGGAGGGCAGACGAGCAGCAAGAGGTTTGAGAAGGCGGTTAGGGTTTTCGCGGAGCGTGGAAAGACAAAGTTCAAAATGCGCCACCCCCCGTCCCCTTTTATACACAGGGCGCGGCGCTTCGGGAAACCCGCAATCCAACAGTATGGCGTCAATCAACGGTCATGTCAAAAACCCCCGCGGAACCACTTCGAGCGAGGGCAGCGTCTCCGCCATCTAGCGACGTCTTCGGCACCAGGTGACTTAGTCGAACTGGTCCCTCGGAGGGCAAATGTTAGGGCGAAGGCGAAGACGCCACCCTTCGCTCGAGGCCTTCGCCGTACTCGCTGCACCAACGGTGGCAAGACAGCGGTAGACATACCCTTCGTCTCATACGCGGCCGGACGAAGACCTGTGACGAGGTCGTCTCATCCTACGACCTCGTCCAGAACGGAGGCCCACGTGTGATCCGGCCCATTGTAACAGGCCCTGCGTGGCCGTTGCGCGTTACGGGCCTAATTTGTAAAGGCCTCCCTGTAATTACGGTCTGTAACCCCGCTTTATGGGAATATTCTGGGGATAATCTAGGTGTCTGAGGGCACATGCGTCCTTAACACGGGATGCCGGGCACCCAGACACCTATAAATACCCCCGCACAGTGCCCTTGAGAGGCTAGATTAACAGTGCTATTGCCATCTCGTGTTGTAGCCCCGTTGTCACCACTTTTACTCCCCTGTTGGATCCACTCGCTTGGGAAAGCAAGTGCCAACAGAGCCAAAAACCAGCTTTATAACCCCCAGTGGAACATATTGTTACCTTCGGATGCCTGAGGGGCTCAAGAATGCTGGAGGAAGCTTCAGCAGAATGATGGCCAAAGTCCTTCATTCTCAGATAGGCAGAAATGTGCTAACATATGTTGATGATATCATAGTAAAAAGCACGAAGCAAGAAAATCACATTGCTGATTTGCAGGAAACATTTGCTAACTTCAGGCAAGCTGGCCTGAAGTTGAATCTAGAAAAATGTGTCTTCGGAGTAAAGAAGGGAAAATTCCTTGGTTGTCTGGTTTCGACAAAGGGAATCGAAGCTAATCCGAATAAAATCGAAGCTATTCTTCGGATGGAACCGCCGAGCACAAAGAAGGGGGCTCAACGGCTGATAGGAAGAATGGCATCCTTGAATCGATTCATATCTAGATCAGTAGAGAGGAATTTACCATTCTTCGAAGTGCTGAAGTCAGCCGAAGTCTTTCAATGGGGACCAGCTCAGCAGAAAGCCTTCGAAGAGCTGAAGCAGTATCTGATAGACCTAACGACGCTAACTCCACCCGCGCCAGGGGCTCAGGAGGAAGAAGTAAGAAAAGATGCCGAAGCCTGGATAGTGTTCTGTGACGGTTCCTGGGGAACCTTCAGGGCAGGTGCAGCTGCTGTTTTAGTTGCACCTTCCAAAGTCAGAACATGCTATGCAGTGAAACTTGATTTCAGCTGCACAAATAATATTGCTGAATACGAAGCCTTGCTTTTGGGGCTTCGGAAGTTAAAGGCAATGGGGGTAAGAAGGGCGGTTCTCAAAACAGATTCCCAAGTTATTTCTGGTCATATTGACAAAAGTTGTAAAGCAAGAGATCCGAGGCTTGAAAAATACTTGGATACAGTTCGAAGGCTTGAAGCTTCATTCGAAAGGTTTTCTGTCAAGAATATCCCACGAGGAGAAAATGAGCACGCTGATCTGCTAGCTAAGTCAGCGGCACAGGGGATGCCTTTACCTTCGGAAGTATTCTTCGAGACAATAAGAGCACCTTCGGTGGAACTTCTTGAAAGAGCAGTGCCCAATATATCTCCTGTTCATAGTGAAGATTGGAGAACTGAGATTATATCCTTTCTCCAGGGCAATTACCTTTCAGATGACGAAGCATATAATAAGAGAATGGAGGCAAGAGCCCGACCATATGTAATGATAGAAGGGGAGCTATACAAACATGGAGGCTGTTCTCCATTGCTTATATGTTTATCTAGAGCTGAAGGTATAGAATTGATGAAAGAAATACACGCAGGCCTATGTGGATCTCACATCGGATCCAGGCCCTTGCTGGGAAAGGTCTTTCGTCAAGGGTTTTATTGGCCGAAGGCAGCTTTGGATGCAGCAGAATTAGTCCAAAAGTGTGAAGGTTGTCAAAAGTGTGCAAGAGATCAAAAACAACCTTCATCCCTAACTCAGTTAATACAGCCCACTTGGCCGTTGCAAAGGTGGGGCCTTGATTTGCTAGGCCCACTTCCACCAGCACAAGAAAATTTAAGATATGTTGTAGTGGCGGTAGAATATTTTTCCAAATGGATTGAAGCGAAGCCTTTAGCCACAATAACCTCAGTCACTGTTCAAAAATTTTTCTGGCAAAATATTGTTTGTCGCTTCGGAGTGCCGAAGGCCATTACTGTGGACAACGGAACACAGTTTGATGCCGAAGCTTTCAAAGAGTTATGTGAGCAGATTGGCACGAAGATTCATTTTGCATCAGTCAGGCATCCAGAGTCAAATGGACTTGTTGAAAGAGCTAATGGCATTATAATGATGGGAATAATGAAGTTAATCTTCAATCAGCCCAGGGGAAAGTGGCCAGATGAATTGATCAAAGTGGTGTGGAGCCACAATACAACAATGTCAAGGTCAACAGGCTTTTCACCATTCAAATTACTGTTTGGTGACGAAGCAATAACTCTGGAAGAAGCTAAAGCAGGATCAATAAGAACAGTGGCTTCGGCAGAGGACGAAGCTGATTGTTCTGTGGCAAAAGATGCCTTAGAAGGGATCAGACTTCAGGCTGTGGAGAACATCAATAAATATCAAGCCGAAACAATAAAATGGCGTGACAGAAAAGTTCGGTTAAAAAATATCAGGCCAGGTCACTTGGTACTTCGGAGAGTTGCTAACCCTGATACAGTAGGCAAGCTACAGTTAAAATGGGAAGGACCTTTTCTGGTAGTATCTTCGTCAAGGCCCAGTTCCTACAGATTAAAGGATATGGACGACAACAACATTCCTAGATCTTGGAACGCGGATGAGCTTCGGCGATATTATGTATAGCTTGATGTAATCTTTTTATTTTTTATTTTTTCCTATGGCACCATTTTCCTTTCCGAAGGGGGAGAAAGGTTTTTAATGGGGTCATAGCATGTAATTTCCCTTTTTCTTATTTCAGCTCTACAAGAGCAATATCCCCCAAAGATGTAAATGTAAAAACTGAGCTCGCACCATCGAGTGCAAAGAAAAAAGAATAAACAGGGAGAAGCTCGAAAGACGTCCCTAAGGGGATGCAGAGCACGACGAAGCTACAAAAAGTCATTCCTAAGGGAGCGTAGCGTAAGTTTTCTGCTCAAAAGTCGTTCCTAATGGAATGAAGAGCTTACAGCAAAAAGTCAACGCTGATTCCGCCGAAATATAAGGCGAAGCGCGAAAAGTCAACGCGATATCGCCGAAATAGAAGGCGAAGAAGTTCAAAAGACGTTCCTAAGGGAATGCAGAACTTATAGCGAAAAGTTAGCACGGATACACCGAAAAATAAATGGTGAAGCCGAAAAATAAACGGCAAAAAGACTTTGTTTATTCCTAAGGGAATCAAGGCTATGGTTGTTGCTTCGTATATGTATTTGGACATTCATTTGCACGGTACATTACATCATAACATTTGCATTCATAAACATTCATTTAGACATACGTAGGATCATCATTATCATAACACAGACAGTTGCTTCGGCTCTAAAGATCAGGCTTCGGCAAAAGAGAAAAAGAAGCAGTTTTTATGCTTCGTGTGTACGAAAAGAAGGGAAGGTGTTTTTCGCCTTCGGCTCAAAAATGCTAATTTCGTTCACACCAAAGCACTTCATACATTTATGGGAAGGTAGGAATATATTACAAGGTACGGACAAAGTTCATCAAGTAAAATTTAATTACATTTAAGAAAGTTATTACAAAAAGTTTTTAGAGCTTTTTCTACAGTCATCTATTCAAGCTTCATCAGTACTCATCGAGCTTTAGCTTTGACATAGTCATCCATTAAAGCTTCGGCGTCATCTTCTTACTCTTCAAGCTTCGGCTTCGGCTTCGTCATCCTACACGAATTAAAGTATTGTAAGCAAAATTAAAGATCGAAGGAAGAGGTAAGCACAAGGTATGATTTTGTTACCAGTTTAAGATGACTCCGAGCTTCGTCACCAGCTTTGTCTCGTCCACCCTTTGTCCATACCACCTTTATAAATTTATTTGCTATGCTTCAGGCAAGGTTGGTGATATCATCCAGATCTGCTGGTGATAAGCTAAAGTTGGGTCTATTGATAATTTTTCCGTGCTCGCAGCTAGATTTCAGGAACGCAGCAGCAGTACCCCGAGAAGCTACCAGGGCACAGAAATCACCATGTCCAGCAATAACATCATCAAGGTCATCAATTTCACCTTCGATGTGTTCGAAGGCTCCTAGTAAATCTTCAGCCGAAGGAGTAAATTTTTCGCTGCTGGCTCCGACCGAATAGAAGACCTTCTTCAGCCGTTGAACACATCGATTGCTGAATTCCAAACATTTATTTTGAAGGCTTGTTAATGATTTTTGCAAATCTGAAACCTTCTGAACTTCGGCCTCAAATTTTTCATTAATCTTCTGTTTTTCTTGTTCGAAACTTTCTGACTGGCAGAGAAGTTTCGTATTCAGTTCTGCTATTTTAGCTTCAGCTGCTGCCAATAAGCCTTCGGTCGTCTGAAGCTCGAAGTCTTTCTTTTCAAGAGCAGCAGATTGGTCTTTTACTTTGCCTTTTAAATTCTCGATTATAACCTCGTGTTTTTTGTCTTCCAAATCTTGCTGCATTTTTAAAGTTTTGCTCAGCAACATACTCTGTACATAAACAACCTTCGTTAGCAAACATCTTCGTTATTACAAACGATAAAAAGTTAGAGAAAAGTGGTTCACCTTGAAATTAGAATAAAACAAACTACCGATGATGTGCTGTCGTCGGTAGCGGCTGATGTCTGTTTCGAGCTTCGGAAAACCAATACTCTTTGATAGAGTACCGATAACCTTCGCTCCGGTCTGATCTCGGATACAGCCCAGCTTTTCATCATCGATACCACCGAAGAGAAATGCCCCCGGCCGATACCCGCAAGATATGGCATACTCTTTTAACTCTTCTTTTTCGGCCTTTGTCAGCTCTTGCCCAACTAAGTTTTGAAAATTAAAAATTTCATCTTCTGAAGTGTCTTCGGCTATTTCTTTCTTTTTCTCGGGCTCCGGGGTCGAAGTCTCTCCGGTAGCTGCTGCTGCTTCTTCTGCGGCCATGTCTTGCAGTATTTTATCAATATTTGCAATTGTAGTTTCTAACTCTATATCTTCGGCTGTGGCAGCTTCGGCAGCTGTAGCCTTCGAAGGTGCAGCTTCAGTAGTCGTTATGTCCTCAATAGCTGGCGCCTTCGAAGCTGAAGCTCTTGGTGGCGTCTTTTCAATGACTTCCGTCACTGTAATGATTCTTTGCTTTTTTGGCCTACCTGCCTTCTTCGTTTTTGCGGGCTCCTTGTCCTTCTGAAAAAGCTTCGTCAGATGTGACCCTAATGGACTCAGCTTGACAGGCAAGGATTCAGTCATTACCTTTAAAATTTCCTCTACGACGGTGGTAGAAGGTGATGCAACAATTTCTTCTTCTTCGCCAATTGCCTTCTGCTCTGGAGCTATAGCCTTTCTCTTCTTCGAAGCATCTGTTTTTGGCTCGGGCTTTGGTTTTTTCTTTTTCAATTGATCTTCATCATCTTTATTAAGAATATCAACCACTTTCTTCCTTTTTTGCCCTTCGGCACCCTTGTCTAGCTGCTCGTAGTCGGGATATTCAAAGTCAATAGCATCCATTACTCGGTTCAGTCTTCGCTTCGGACGGGTGCCGAAGGCCGCAGTCATCAACTGATCTTCTTTTTTAGAGTAATTGCCGAGTATTTCATTGCACATTACTTCGATTGTGTCCAGCCATTCTTGGCAAGGCACTTTGAAATGTCTCTTGAATTTGTAATGGTAAGGCAACCGAACAAGCTCCCCTTCCTTCTTTTTTCCTTCAAGCTTCGGCATTTCCCACTCTTTCATAGTTGGGAACACTCTGATGTCCAAAAATTCTTGCACTAAGTCCCTAGTGCCAATGTGCTCCGCAATAACTCTAAATTCAGCCAGAGCAATTTGGGTCGGACCCTCTGGTGTCATGTTGCACGGGGGTCTGGTCTCTCCGAAGATCAATTCCAACGGACTCTGGACCAATTTCTCCTTATCTTCGTCAACTTTGACGTAAAACCACTTGGATTTCCAGCCAGTTGGCCACTTGCTACGGTAACTGATCACATGAAATTTTGTAGTCTTGCGGTAGGCAAAATTGTAGCAGCCAAAGTTTTCATGTAGCCCATCTCCTCTAGCCTTGGTCTGGTAATAAAGCTCATGCACTCGGCAAAAACCTTCAGCAAATGGTTCCACCCCTTGGCTTCGGAGGGCCCAAATATAAACGCTAAGCCTAACAATAGTGTTAGGAGTTAGCTGATGAAGGTAGATCCCAAACTTCTTCAGCACATCAGCAATCATCTTGTTCAAAGGGAATCTTAAACCAGCTTTAAAGAAACTTTTGAAGACCACTACTTCATCTTTTCCTGGCTTCGGAGTAGTTTCTTCCCCACCAAAGCGAATCAGCTCTTTCTTCGCTTCACTAAAATAGCCCAACTTCATCATCTTAGGCAAATCACCTTCAGAGATGGTAGATTTTCCGAAATCCAGGTGGCTGGGTTTACTCGGCACTGCACTGCTGTAATCATCTTCGGAATCAGTCTCCTCAACATCAGCCTGCTCTGCTTCAGTGGCAGGTGCATCCTTCGATGTTACCAGCCCAGACCGCTTCATTGCTTCAGAAATGGGAACAGTCTCAGTAGCTTCGGTTTCATCTCCTTCACGATCAACCCTGGCAGTCGAGCGCACTCTCGCCATTTGATTATGAATTTTTTGAAATTTTTTGAAGTTGTTGACTTTTTTGATTTTTTCGAAGCTCTTCCTCTTCTGACAAAGCAGAATCCAAAGCGGCGCTTCGTTTGAGCACGATGATCAAGCTTCCGCTATGGTTAAATTTTTGGCAGCAAAACAGTGCAATAGCAATGAATGTTGTGGTAACTTCACACCTACCCGTCTATTTATATAGTGCCGCAGGTGGGAAGGTGAATCGTCAAGGTCTTCCACACCGGATAAACAGCCACCTGCACTCGCTAAACGGTGGGCCACAGGGTCCGGGAAGGTGAATCGCTAGGGCGCGCGTAACTGCTAAGATAGGGCCACCTCGCGCATGGATTATTTTAATCGTTTCTCGCCAACGAGCTCAGGGAAGGTGTTTTTCGGATCTTCGGCACCCCAAAACTTAGAAGACTTTTTCATGGATCAAGCTCGTTACGACAAACGATCTAGCACCGCGAAGGGGCTACTGTTGGGGGTATGCTTCGTAGCCGAAGATCTGAAAGGAAGAAAACACCTTTGGAAGATCTTTCCAGAAGCAGCGCCGAAGCTGTCACATATAAAGCTTCGGCACGATGACGGATCTCACGACGAAGGGGCGAACTGACTTAAAGATGAAATGACTTAAAACCCATGATGTTCTGTATCATTATTGTAGTTAATTGTAAAGGGCATATATGTAATTATACACAGGCTGCGCCCTGTGCCTATAAATAGGTGAACAGTACCCCTGTACTGTTCACGCAATCTTGTAATCGCTGACGCATTTTACTGGAATTATTGCTTTTCGCCAAGGCGAAGGTATAAATATAATGAAATATGTGAATAATGTTATCTGTTTTTAACATATTTCTTTTTAATGTTTTACAATTTATACTTCATTTTACATTATTTTATAAGTTTGATCACGAAGGTATATATTCTGATCATGGCCTTCGTCCGAAGTTCATTAAACCCTTGGGGAGATAATGCTTCAGCGGACGAAGGACATTAACATTTAATATTCTATGTTGCCTTGTTCTTAATTTATAGCATTTGAGAACAGGTCCCCAACACCTGTTTTATTTAAAAGTTTTCTGATGCTTAGTCTTGCCTTAGAAAACAAAATGTTTTGTTTTAAACAAAAGATGATGCTTCACATGGGATGGGAAGTTTTCAAAGAAAAGACTTGATGGTGAATCCATCATGGCCATGATGGGTTCAACATCTGAAAAGATGTACCTCTGTCAGGTACCAAATTTTGGGTTGTAAATAATAAAGACAAGACCGGGTGGTGGACTTGCACGAGAAGGAAGTCTCGGTGTAGTCTCTCCGTCTGAGTCGCTTAAGGACCGTGTCGATGTGGGCCTGCTGACCAAGGACTCTTTAACTGGCCACATGCCTCGTCATGGGTAAGCTTTGCCTCGGTCGGACCAATACCAGAAAGGCCACCATGCAATGGGAGTGGAGAGATGGCGAGAGTAGCGTGTACCCTCCATGACAAGAGGCTGGACGGTGGTGTATCTGTGCTCTCGGTTGGCGTGAACCCGTTCTGGTCTTGAGAAACACGGTGGTGAGTTGACATATGCAAGGGTTAAGTGCTACATATGTCGTGTGGTTGGAGATCCTCAGCTGAATATTAATCGATTCAGATCGTCGTTACTTCTCGGACATGAAGACTTGGTCACTGACTTACACGTAGCAATCCAGTGAACTCAAGGGGTGATAAAATATGGCTAGTGTAGGCCAAGTGCTTGAACTAGGATAGAAAGAACTCTAGGTACAGGTAATAACTTAACCTGGTAATAATACTGGATTTTTAAGGATCCACTGTTAGTAAGCATTTCTGCAAACAGAGTCTTGATTCTTGATCAGCCTTGCCTTGAATCCCACAAGCCAGCATATCCTTGAGAAGTCTTTTTCCTTTGTCGAGTAAGACTTGTGAAAGTACACTCCGTACTCAGGGTTTTCGAACCCATGTTGTTGTAGGGGATGAAACAGTCGAGTTTTGTTGTTTCTGCTCGAAGGTGGTGCCGAAGGAGGAGGCTAATTAGTAAACCTGTTGGTGGGAGGATGTTTTACCTCCCTATTATGTAATAATATGTTATGCACTTAGACACCCGGTGTTGTAATAAACACTCTCTCTATATTTTATATCACTGTAAATTATGTTATTGTAATCCTTCCGCTTATTCTTTACTCCGACTATGTGTGTAATGTCTGCGTGATGGGTGAAGCGCTCTTGGGCGATATAATGATGATGATACAGATGACCAAACTTGTCGAGTGATTATGCGCATCTATATGGTTGTCCAAGGTTCTTAGGACAAGGACATCGGTAGGTGGGCCTAATACCTTGGGAGGTTCTGTGACAAGTCACATGCTTCTATTCATGGCACTAGCATAGTGGATCAGAAGTTTACTTCGGGAAAGATCGTGTAGCTGAAGAATGTGCAGCATGTCCCTTCTATGAACAAGAATCTCGTTATTGGTACCCTTTGAAAGCATCTAGGCCCCTGGTTGGTTTTAGTGATTAATGACAACATAAGATTACTTGTGACTAAAGTGTGTTCTGCAAAGCAAATGGTAAGTTAGGTCACAATGCAGGAAGTTGTGCAACAACCGTGAAAGCAAATCCTTCATATGAGAACTTGAAGCGACGGCTAAAAAGGCGAATTAAAAAATGAAGGCCATGCTAAGTGTCGATGGAGTTGTGGGACATTTAGTATAGAGTTACGACTTCTATTTTTATTTGGTATCATGGAGGCCATGCAAGCAGACCATCTTGACGTGGTCAACCATGGAGGCTGAGCTCGCTACACTTGACACACAACTATTGAGGCATAATGGTTGCGTGAACTCTTGATGGACTTGTCGATGGTTAAGAAACCAATACCGACTATTCTTATGAACTATGACAATCAGATTGTGATAACCGAAGTCACAAGTTCTAAGGATAATCGGAAGTCATCAATACATGTTAAAAGACGACTCAAGTCTTTTAAAAAGTTGATAAACTCTGGAGTTATAAGTGTGACTTATATTTCAACAAATAAAAATCCGACAGATCCCTTTACTAAGGGACTACCATGTAATGTGATAGAAATTGTATTGAGAGAGATGGGTATGAGACCCGTATGAGTTGCCATGTTGGAAACCCAATCTATGTGATCGGAGATCCTCTCTAAGTGAAGATGCAATACTCTCAAATGTTGTAAGGTAGGTTAGCTTTGAGCCTTAATGTGTTCTTGTTGGTTTTTATTAGCGAATATGTTGCCTTTAGAACATTCTTGAAAGAGACCTTGGAGTACGACGCATATGCTCCGTCTGCAGAGGGGCCTACTAGTATCTAGGTCCTTGTTATGGTTTGAGTGAAACCCGCTCACACAAAACTTGCAAGTCAAGGCATAGTCCGTTGTCCAAGTTGTGAGTTGGTGTAGCTTGAAGTTCTAGCGGAAGTCCAACTTAACAGTCTCTGTTGAAACACTAGTATATTAAATAGTAGTGAATAGTGGCAAAACTGTAGATGGACATTTGAGATCTGGTGAGGGATTGTTGGATTTATGGAGTTGGCCCAATTGAGAAATTCAATTAAATCCTAGAAAAATCATAAAAGCCCATGTATGCAAGACAATTGTGGAACCAATAGTCCCACATTGCTGGTGTAATTTGAGTGAGACTAGTTTATAGGTGGAGCCTTCCCTCTCCCACCAAGTCATGGTTGAGGGGAGAGAGAACGAGGTGCCACGCATGCACGCTCTTGCTCGCCTTGCTTGACCTAGGCGGGGCGTGGCATGGTGAAGGGTGCGGGCGCATGACATACGCATGAATGGTCCACCAAAATCTAAAGTTGATATGTTTAGAACGCTTATTCGATTATGTTTAGATAAGGATATGAGCCCTTATCGGATTACGATCAGATCTCGGATCGCGAGTCCTTATCGGCTCGTGGATGCGCCCTATATAATGCGCCTAACAGTCATCGTCAGAATCCATCCCAACATAAGTTAGGTTTTTTTCTCTTCTTACTATTGTGTTGTCACTGTAGTCCTCTTCATCCCAAGCGTCGATGTGCATCTACGATCTGGAGAGCAAGTCTCCGGAACCCCTCGCCTTCAAGATCATGCACCGGGAGAAGGCGAATATGGTTTTTGGGAAGCGTCTTCGCACTATTGCTCGCACACTTCTCCACGACTACCGCTGACGACGTCAACCCTACCATTGCCACGATATCAATCAGTATGTCTGATCAGTACACATCATCTGATTTAGTCTCATAATAGAGTTATTCTCTTGTTATAGATGTGTTCTGCGTACTGCTTATTATCCTATTATGGAACAATCTGCTAGTTTATTTATTGTTGTTCATAATTTATATTCGGAGTTTAATCTAGAATATATCTATTTTTTCAACAACAATACCATCAATGATGGCCGCTTCGCTGGCCCAGATGGACGGGTGGGAGCATCTCGACGCTGATCGACCACCGCACTATCTCATATCAGTGCTTCCCCTCCCCCTCTTACAGATATTGCTACTGAAATGCATGCTCAACACGACATAATCACGTCCTGTATCTGTGATAGCTAATGAGGTAGGAGACTAGGAGATGTTGAGACTCTACTAGGGTGTGTACAACTTTGAGACTATGGATCGATTTTTCAAGTACAAGAGATAGCTAAGAGGCTATATGATATAACTTTTAGTATCTGGATCATAAATATACTTAAGAGACAATATATAGAGAGAATCATGTAGAGACGAACTCTTCGGCTCTTCGCGAAGAGCTCGTCTCTTGTATTTTTTAATTAATCCCTAGAGACCTCTCAAAATATCCCATATTAAATGAGGTTGTAAATCCCAAAATTTGTATAAGAAAAAAATAATAGGATAAATAAATGCATATACTTCTATGTTAGAATGTTGAGGATTTCTTGATCTTCTTTTCTTTGTGCATAATCAACCAAAGGAAATAAAGTAGTCAAATGACAAATAAATATGTGAATGTGCATTAAAGAAATCCGGATAAATATTATCCCAACACCTTCCTCTAAAGAAATAATAATAATAATAATTAAACATTGAACTTTGGATAAATCCTTAAATTTATTATACATTCAAAATAATGATTTTTGTTAAATAAATAGGTGTATGTGGTTTATATTTGAAGCATGTGGTTAAACAAATATTAATATAAGCCCAATAAACCTTTGCATTTCATGCTGGAGTTCCATGATTTGTATCTTAACTTATGCTTAAATTTGAAACCCAGAATAAAATTTGAATTGGGAAGTGTTCAAAATAAATAGAAATAGAAATAAAACAGAAATAGAAATAGGATAGGGTTTCTTCTCGGCTATTTGGGTTGAATTGCCCGACCCACTACTGTTCCGCCGTTCTCCCCGTCATGCCTTGGTTAATTGCGCGCTGACATGGGGGTCCTCATGGTCAGTCTTGCCCCATGCACACACAGTAGCCCAGCTTCGCCTCCTGAGGTCACCGCCTGGTGGGGTCAGCCCGTCAGGGTTATCCCCATCCTCCGGTTGTTTGACCCGGCGCTGTGCAAGACCTGGGACCTCGCCGGTCATTTCGCCCACCTTAGACTCGGCTGCGCGCGCATCACCCAGGTCCCCACTCACTGGTGGTGTGGGTCGCTAACCAGAGCCACCCCAACCTCGCGCGCGCCCCACCTCCAGAACTCTATCATGCGCGCCGCGATCGATCTCCGTTGAACCCGGGGTTCGTTGCATCCACCTACCGACCCAGGGGAACTCACTGCCCTAATATAAGGCATCACCTTTTCTATCGAGCCGATAGCATCGCCACTAGGAGAGTTTGCCGATGGAAAACGAAGGAGATGAGAGAAGGATATGCTGCCATCGTGGACCAGCGTAATCCTCACCGTAGGGGGCTTGGAGACGGACCATGAAGCTTCGCCATGCCACACGATGTATGCCCGTGGCCTCATCGGGCACAATCGGGGGCATTAGGGGTGGCAATTTCGCGTCATTAGCTTGGCGCTGCAGTTGGTCGCGGATCGCTGTGAGCAGTTGTCCGTGAGCCATCCCCGTCTCTGGTATGTCCTCATTTACCTTCACCGAGCTTGTAACCTCGTGTAAGTGAAAGTCGCCAAGAGGGGGGGTGAATAGGCGTAATCTAAAATTTACAACTTTAAACACACACTACAAGCTGGGGATAGCGTTAGAACTAAAATCAAGTCCGTGAGAGAGGGAGAAAACAAATCAAATGAGAATCAAGCGAATGAACACGGTGATTTGTTTTACCGAGGTTCGGTTCCAAAGAACCTAGTCCTCGTTGAGGAGGTCACAAAGACCGGGTCTATTTCAACCCTTTCCTTGCCTCAAACGGTCACTTAGACCGAGTGAGCCTTCTTCCTTAATCTCACGGGTCACTAAGACCCCGCAAGGACCACCACACAATTGGTGTCTCTTGCCTTGCTTACAAAGCACTTGAGAATGGAGAAAGAAAAGAAGAAAGGCAATCCAAGAAGCAAGAGCTCAAAAGAACACAAAATCTCTCTCTCACAAGTCACTAAGTGTTTGAGATGAATTTGGGACATGGAGAGGGTTTGATCTTTTGAATTGTGTCTAGGAGTGAATGCTAGAGCTCTTGTATTGAATGTGATGTTCAGAAAACTTGGATGCTTGGAGTTGTGGTGGTTGGGGGGTATTTATAGCCCTCAACCACCAAGGTAGCCGTTGGGAGGCTGCCGGCGATGGGCGCACCGGACAGTCCGGTGCGCCACTGGACAGGTCCTGTTCACTGTCTGGTGAGCCGCCACATCACCCAACCGTTTGGGTTTGGAGCTCGGTTGACCGTTGGAGCTTTGTCTTCTTGCGGCACTGGACAGTCCGGTGCCACACCGGATAGTCCGGTGCCCCTCTGACTTTCTGCTCTGACTTCTGCCGCGCACTGTTCACACACTGTAGCACTTTGCAGAGTCGACCATTGATGCTGGGTAGCCATTGCCCGCTGACTCACCGGATAGTCCGGTGGCACACCGGACAGTCCGGCGAATTATAGCAGAGTGCGCCTTCATTTTCCCGAGATTGGCTGGTTGGCACTTGTACGGTCCTGGTGCACCGGACAGTCCGGTGCGCCAGTCCACAGCACACTCAAGTCCTTTTGCTCCTTTTAAATTGGGTCCCTAACTTGTATATTTTCTTGGTTTGTGTTGAATCTTATGCACCTATAATATATGTATTCTAGAGCAAACTAGTTAATTGTAGGAAAAGGTTAACCCTATTTCCCTTTCAATCTCCCCCTTTTTGGTGATTGATGCCAACACAAACCAAGCAAATATATAAAGTGCAGAAATGAACTAGTTTGCAAATGGTAAGTGCATAGGTTACTTGGAATTGAACCAATTGATAATCTCACTAGATATGAATGGATTGCTTTTCTTTTATTTGACATTTTGGACCACATTTGCACCACTTGTTTTGTTTTTGCAAATCCTTTTTGAAAATCTTTTCAAAATCTTTTGCAAATAGTCAAAGGTATATGAATAAGATTGCAAGAAGGATTTTCAAGATTTGAAATTTCTCCCCCTATTTCAAATGCTTTTCCTTTGACTTAATAAAACTCCCCCTGAATGAAATTCTCCTCTTAGCTTTCAAGAGGGTTTTGAAATATATACTAATTGAAGAAATTTCCATTGTTTAGATACCAATTAAAATTTTGCTTTCTCAAGACAAATGAAGCATGGATACCTATTGAGAAATTGCCAAATATCAATTAAAGCTTTTATTTCAAAATTTTTTGAAATTATGGTGGTGCGGTCCTTTTGCTTTGGGCTGAATATTCTCTCCCCCTTTGGCATTAATCGCCAAAAACAGAGACGTTGAGAGCCCTTTAATACTTTCTCCCCATTGGTATAAGTAAATAAGTGTAACACCCCTGGTGTTACTGTCACTAAAACTTGAGCATAACATCATAAGCATGGGCATTTCATATGTTTGACACACCTAGAGTGCATTCACTAGGCAAGAATTTCAAACAAGTTGTATTGGTATGACCTTTTGCAAATAAGACCCTAGAGTGGGGAACCTAACCCTAAATTGGCTTTAATAGAACAAACAAGGCTTAAACAAAAGAAAACTTCAAAACTTGTTAGAAATAATCATAAAGTGTCCCCATGGATGAACTCAAGTATGATCCAAACCCTAAGAGTGCAAGAAACCCTAATTGGAATCCTAGAAAGCCCTAAACCTAAACCCTTGGGGGCTAAGTGCAAAATTAGTGCACTTTTGGACTAAAGTGCAAAAACTGGGAAGTTTAGGTGTCTTAAGTCATATGGTTCACCAATATGTGAATTTGCATGTAAAATCTTGAGATTTGGACTTATTTGCAAAAGAGTCATACTTAAACTCTTTTAACTAAGTCTGAATTTCAGTGTAATGGTGCAACTTTGGGGCTCTGTAACTTTCAAATTATGAAGTTTTTGCCCTAAGTCACCACATCAATTTTGTAGACCTATCAAAGGAGAATAACTTTGCTTAAGGGAGTAAGCATGGTTGTTATGAAGAATTTGGAGATAAATACACCCAAAGTTAGGTTTTCAGGCTGTTTGAAGCCTGAATTTGGTCTGTCAGTGGGTTTGAGCAGACTTTGAGCTCAATTTTAAGTATGATCCAGCTAGAATTTGTTTTGGAATACTATAACAAAGATGAAGATGGTATGAAGGGCTATAATTTTGCTGCAGAGCCTTAGATGTGTTGTCATACAAAATTTAGAGAAAATTTACCCTGAAATTGGTCTGTCAGGCCAACTGAACCACCTCACCATGGTACAGTGCACCGGGGAAAACAAGTTCAGAACCTCACCGCGAATGACCGATCTGCGCCGTGATTTGCTGTAATGCTCAAATTTGTAAAAGCCTAAGAAATGAGATTATTTTCTCTATATGTGTTGCCTTTACTCATTGGTACATGTGAATAACCACATTTAAAAGTGAATGATTAACAAGTGGCACATAAACAACTTATGCATCATGTTGGGTCTTATTTGTTTGTGCATTTAAAATAATAATAACAATAACAACACATAATACTTGAGTTGAGAATTTGGAGTTAACTAAAAAAGTGCACTTTAGGAAATTGGAAATAATGTACACAAAGCAAGAAAGAAAATACTATGCAAAACAGAATAAATTTGTAAATAAATAAAATTTACCCACACTATGTTCAGAGGAATCGAACATATAAATTCGAAGATGAAATTGACACAAAATTTGAATTCAAAATAATTGTGAATAAGGAAAACAGAAAATAAGGAAATCAAAAGAAAAAGAAAAAGAAAAGAAGCTCAACTGGGCTCACTCTCTCAATTCTGGCCCACCTCACACATTTCCCCTGCGTAGACCCAGCCAGAGAGAGTTCGCGCGCTGACTGGTGGGCCCGCCCCGTCAGCCGTTCCCTCTGCTGCTCTCTTGCTCTCTCTGGTTGGTGGTACCCGGGTGTCAGCAACGGCTTCTCCACCTCCGCACGCATGTCGGACCTCACTCAACCCGCGCGTGTATGCCGGAGCGACCGAGAACCCCGGAGCTCCGCTGTTGACTGCCATTCGTGGGCGCCGACCATTGCGGAACTCGGGAACAATATAAACCCGTGCCCCCGTCGTCCATAGGCGGTTTCGCCTAATACCAAGAATCAGAGCAGGGGAAGGAATTGAGTCGCCGAGCGATTCATCGTTCACACAGTTGATTGGCGACTCTGCGAGTGTGCGGGCAGTGCGGGGTAGAAGTGGGTAGCTCGTCAAGGAAGCCGCGGGTCCAGGGGTGCTGGATTCGACGGGAATTCCTCACCGAGGATCTGCGGACCGCGCAACCACGTGGCGGAGTCGCTATCGTCTCAAATCCGAGGTAAAACAACCTCCCCACTCTCTGCCCTACTCTCCTCTTCGTGTAGTGCTCTTCGGATTAGGTTTTTGGACACCAAATCGTGGTGACAGCGCTCGGCGGCGAAGCGCCGTCACGAAGTCCTATTTCGCCATCGTCGGTCGCTGGCAGGCGAGGAAGAGAACACTGGCGCCGTCCGATCCCTTTCGGATGGCTTGGATTAGACACAGAGTACCGATTCGTAGAATGTATAAGGGCCGTTGGTTTTCGATCGTGCGGCAGGTATTAGGTCGGGGGGAATCGTAACCCTAGAACCGTGGATCTAGGATCCGGCGAGCAGGATTGAGCACGGATTTGTAGCAGGCCTAGATCTAATCTGGCAGTCCATCTTTGATCGTGCGGTCAGGAACCCTAGATACTTCTTCGGCCGAAGCCTTTTGCATAAGAGACCCTAGCCAGTACACAAATTAACCCGCAGTCCTTGGCTACTGTTGACTGAGTCTTAGGATTTTTATGTAATAGCCCCTGGATTTTCCTATAATTGGGGCCCGATCCAGTGGCTTGGGAAAACAGGAAATAATCACAGAAATAGATTTATAATGCATAAATAAATGTTAAAACTTGTTTAATTTGTAGAGAATTCATATGAACTCCAAATTGGTCCATTCCAGTTCCTAAATTTTCATAAAATTATTGTCTACCCATTTGTGCCACTGTTTTGGCATGAAAAGCACATTAGAATTATTCTAGTACTTAATCTTGTATTAAGCACATAAAACATTAGAAAATCCATAACTTAAAATCTATAACTCCAAATTTAATGATTCCAGTTCCTGTGATCATATTTTAATGTCTAGTTTATTATTGTATATTCCATTTGCATGTTTGGTGTGATGTTGATTTTTGCTATACTATGTATGTATTGTGTTGATGCGAATAGACGAGCAAGCCACTGTGGAAACTGAGGTTCAACAAGTAGAAGTAGCTGAGCAGGAGCTCGTTGAAGGCAAGTTGTGCCCTTGATCACTTCTTTTACCCATTCATGTTCTTATTATTCATAATGATCTGCATAGGTTAATTTTGATGGGACCCAATAGGTTACCCTAGATTTGACTATCTTTATACCTTGTTTCACCACTGGTGTTACTACTAAAGTTTTGGGTAGTTCATGCTATTGCTTTATATGGATTTGGGTGTAGAGATATTCATCACTCATTGTTATACTTTTTATTATCTATTTTATTCTTTAATGTTCATGTTAAGATCAATATGTTAATGGGAACATGGAGAACCACCCGGGAAAACAGTGCTACCACAAGGGTTTAATGGGACGCCCTTGGCTGATTAACTAGGAAAGCTAGTGGAGGGCTACCTTACCCGAAAGGGGCAAGGGCAGTAGGGGAGTGGTCAGTGTAGGGAGGTCCTTGGGTTGATTTTGCTGCGATGGCGGTCAGGCGAGGGATTCCTGCACTGGAGCTTCCTATAAACTGTAGAGGGTAGTCTGAAGCTAGTGGAACTTTGTAAAGGCCTCGTAGTGGTACCCTGCCTCGTAGTGGTACCCTGCCTCGTTTCCTTGGTAGAGGTGTATGGGGTCTGATCAACTCCGTGGCAAATGGGTAACACGACTTGTGGGTAAAGATGCGCAACCTCTGCAGAGTGTAAAACTGGTATACTAGCCGTGCTCACGGTCATGAGCGGCTCGGACACTCACATGATTAATCTATGGAACTTAAACTTAACCTGTCATTTCATTGCATTTGGGATTACTTTACTATTACCTTTATTTATTATTATTATGGATTGGTATTTACTTACACTTAGTAACTGCTAATAAAATTTTGACCAACTTTGTCGGGGACCATAATTAGGGGTACCCTCAAGACGCCTAATTCTCAGCTGGTAACCCCCATCAGCATAAAGCTGCAAAGGCCTGATGGGTTTGATTAAGTCAGGGATCAGTCCATACGAGTGACTTGACCACGCCACGCCCGAGCCTAGCCTCGGGCGAGGGCAGCCGACCCTAAGATGACTCCGTCTCGCCTGAGGCCTCCTCTTTCACGGCAGACGCATCTCCGGCTCGCCCTAGGCCCCGCCTTCGATAAGAAGAAACCCTGACTAAATCACCGCGCCAACCGACTGAGTCACCGGGGCGTTTAACGCAAAAGGTAAGACCAACGGGCGACCAGACTTCGCCAGAGGTGCCATAGGAGGCTCTGCCCGACCCAGGGCTCGGACTCGGGCTAAGGCCCCGGAAGACGGCGAACTCCGCTCCGCCCGACCCAGGGCTCGGACTCGGGCTAAGGCCCCGGAAGACGGCGAACTCCGCTCCGCCCGACCAAGGGCTCGGACTCGGGCTAAGGCCCCGGAAGACGGCGAACTCCGCTCCGCCCGACCCCAGGGCTCGGACTCGGGCTAAGGCCCCGGAAGACGGCGAACTCCGCTCCGCCCGACCCCAGGGCTCGGACTCGGGCTAAGGCCCCAGAAGACGACGAACTCCGCCTCGCCCGACCCAGGGCTCGGACTCCGCCTCGGCCTCTGCCGAACGATCTCCGCCTCGCCCGACCCAGGGCTCGGACTCTGCCTCTGTCTTGCAGGACGGACTCGACCTCGGCTTCGGAGGAGCCTCCACGACGCCCGACCTAGGACACGAGACCGCCACGTCAACAGGAAGCATCATCATCGCCCTGCCCTGAGCCGACTTGGGTCGCAGAGAACAAGACCAGCGTCCCATCAGACCGGCTACGCCAGATAGGCAATGATGGCGCCCCGCTAGACCATGACGACGGCGGCTCTCAGCTCCCTTACGAAAGCAGGAGAACGTCAGCAAGGGCCCAGCCACTTCGACAGCTGTCCCCCCGTCCGGCTCCGTTACTCCTCCAACAGCCACGACGCCACACCAACAGGGTGTCAAGATCTCTCCGGCTGCCACCTGGGCATGTACATAGGGCGCTAGCTCTCCCTCGCTAGACACGTAGCACCTTGCTACACCCCCATCTTGTACACCTGGATCCTCTCCTTACGACTATAAAAGGAAGGACCAGGGCCTTCTTAGAGAAGGTTGGCCTCGCGGGGACGAAGGGCAGGGGCAGGCGCTCTCTCGGGGCCGCTCGCTTCCCCTCACCTCGCGCGGACGCTTGTAACCCCCTACTGCAAGCGCACCCGACCTGGGCGCGGGACGAACACGAAGGCCGCGGGAATTCTCCGACTCCCTCACGACCCGGCTCCGGCCACCAACCTCTCTCTCTGTTCCCCCCTTCGCGCTCGCCCACGCGCTCGACCCATCTGGGCTGGGGCACGCGGCACTCTCACTCGTCGGCTCGGGGACCCCCCGGTCTCGAAACGCCGACAGTTGGCGCGCCAGGTAGGGGCCTGCTGCGTGTTGACGTTCGATTTCCCGTCAAGCTCCAGATGGGCAGTCTCCAACGACCTCTTCAACCCGGGATGGTGCTCCGTTTCGGGAGCCTCGAGTTCATGTCTCTCGACGGCAACTACGACATGATACTCCTTCCACCGCCGCGCGACAGCGACATTGGTGGCGGACAGCCCGCCCGCCGGCGGCGGAATCGACGACGTCTTTCCCGCGTGGGGGAAGGACGACTTTCGAGCTCGCCCCATCCTCTCCCTCGCCATCGGAGGAGGAGGAGGGGCAACCAGGGCCGAGCGGGAGGCCGCGCTCCGACGGCTGTCGAGCAAATCGACATCCCCGGCGCCTCAACGGAGGACACGCTAAGCGTTGCCCTCGCGTTCGAGGCGAAGGCGAGCGTCATCCCCCCGCAACACGTCGACTCCGAGCAGGTGGACGACGCCAGCACGCTCACGGAGGGCCTGCAGGACGTCGCCCTCGTACCCGAGACGACGACGCGATCTGCCCCCGACGTGACTTCATCGCTCCTCGTCGACAAAAAGGTACCGACTGCTACCCATCTTTCGTCATTTCGACTCGGCCTCAGCCCGCCTGGCGACCTCGCTTTGGCGGGCGCTCACATTGAGGCGAGTGCAACCTCTCTGGGGTTTCGTGTGCGGTCGCCTTGGGACCGATTGACGGGTGTCTCGACCTACGGACCCTCTGGGTCCGAGGAAGATGACAACCCCAGCATCTGCTGGGATTTCTCCGGATCTGGCAACCCTAGTGCCATGCGGGACTTCATGACCGCATGTGACTACTGCCTCTCCGACTGTTCCGACGGCAGCCGCAGCCTTGGCGACAAGGACTGCGGCCCGAGCCGCGAATGTTTCCACATCGAGCTAGGGGATCCCTCCGGAGGCGGCTGTCTCGGCATGCCGGAGGATGGTGATCCCCCTAGGCCAGCGCCTCGCGCCGACATCCCGCGGGAGCTAGCTGTGGTCCCCGTTCCGATTGGGGGTCACGACCCACAGCTCGAGCAAGTCCGCGGGGCGCAGGCCGGGCTCGATGAGGGAGCAGGAGCGCTCGAGGCAATCCGCCAGAACATCGAGCAGGTGTGGGCGAGCCAGCCCCCGGCCGGAGGAATACGTCACCTGCCCCAAGGTCTCCAGCACCGCATCGCCAACGATGCCAGGGACAAACCGCCACCCGCATCCGGCGGGACTGGTCAGGACCTGGCCGCCGCAGCGATGCTCCTCCGCGCGATGCCGGAGTCATCAACCACCGAGGGTCGGCGAATCCAGGGAGAACTCAAGCATCTCCTGGAAGGCGCTGCGGCCCGGCGGGCCGAGAGCTCTGCCTCCCGAAGGCAGGGATACCCCTCGGAACCTCGTGCCGCGACTTCCCGACTCACGCGGGAAGCCTCGGTCTACACCGGGCGCACGCGCAACACCGCGCCTGCGGCCCCGGGCCACCTCGGCGACGAGCACCCTCATCGTGACCGTCGGGCACGCCTCGACGAAAGGGTGCGCCGAGGCTACCACCCCAGGCGTGGGGGACGCTACTACAGCGGGGAGGATCGGAGTCCCTCGCCCGAACCACCCGGTCCGCAGGTCTTTAGCCGAGCCATTCGGCGGGCGCCGTTTCCGCCCCGATTCCGACCCCCGACTACTATCACGAAGTACTCGGGGGAGACGAGACCGGAATTGTGGCTTGCGGACTACCGCCTGGCCTGTCAACTGGGTGGGACGGACGATGACAACCTCATCATCCGAAAGCTCCCCCTGTTTCTCTCCGACACCGCTCGTGCCTGGTTGGAGCACCTGCCCCCGGGGCAGATTTCCAACTGGGAGGATCTGGTCCAGGCTTTCGCCGGGAACTTCCAGGGCACGTACGTGCGCCCCGGGAATTCCTGGGACCTCCGAAGCTGTCGGCAACTGCCGGGAGAGTCCCTTCGGGACTACATCCGGCGGTTCTCGAAGCAGCGCACCGAGCTGCCCAACATCACCGACTCCGATGTCATCGGCGCGTTCCTCGCCGGCACCACCTGCCGTGACCTGGTGAGCAAGTTGGGTCGCAAGACCCCCACCAGGGCGAGCGAGCTGATGGACATCGCCACCAAGTTCGCCTCCGGCCAGGAGGCGGTAGAGGCCATCTTCCGAAAGGACAAGCAGCCCCAGGGCCGCCCGTCGGAAGATGCTCTCGAGGTGTCTACTCCGCGCGGCGCCAAGAAGAAAGGCAGGAGGAAGTCGCAAGCGAAACGCGACGTTCCCGATGCAGACCTTGTCGCCGCCGCCGAGCACAAGAACCCTCGGAAGCCCCCCGGAGGTGCTAACCTCTCCGACAAGGCACTCAAGGAGACGTGCCCCTACCATCAGGGGCCCGTCAAGCACACCCTCGAAGAGTGCGTTATGCTTCGGCGCCACTTCCATCGGGCCGGGCCACCCGCAGAGGGTGGCAAGGCCCGCGACGACGACAAAAGGGAGGATCGCCAAGCAGGAGAGTTCCCAGAGGTCCGCGATTGCTTCATGATCTACGGAGGGCATGCGGCAAATGCCTCGGCTCGGCATCGTAAGCAAGAGCGTCGGGAGGTCTGCTCGGTGAAGGTGGCGGCGCCAGTCTACCTAGACTGGTCCGACAAGCCCATCACCTTCGACCGGGACGACCACCCCGACCACGTGCCGAGCCCGGGGAAGTACCCGCTCGTCGTCGACCCCGTCATCGGCGACGTCAGGCTCACCAAGGTCCTGATGGATGGAGGCAGCTGCCTCAACATCATCTACGCCGAGACCCTCAGGCTCCTGCGCGTCGACCTGTCATCCGTCCGAGCAGGTGCTGCGCCCTTCCACGGGATCGTTCCCGGGAAGCGCGTCCAGCCCCTCGGACAGCTCGACCTCCCTGTCTGCTTCGGAACACCCTCCAACTTCCGAAGGGAGACTTTGACGTTCGAGGTGGTCGGGTTCCGAGGAACCTACCACGCAGTGTTGGGAAGGCCATGCTACGCGAAGTTCATGGCCATCCCCAACTACACTTACCTGAAGCTCAAGATGCCGGGCCCCAACGGGGTCATCACCGTCGGCCCCACGTACAAACACGCATTCGAATGCGACGTGGAGTGCGTGGAGTACGCCGAGGCCCTCGCCGAGTCTGAGGCCCTCATTGCCGACCTGGAAAGCCTCTCCCGAGAGGTGCCGGATGTGAAGCGGCATGCCGGCAACTTCGAGCCAGCGGAGACGGTTAAGGCCGTCCCTCTCGACCCCAGTGGCGACACCTCCGAGCAGATTCGGATCGGATCCGGGCTCGACCCCAAATAGGAAGCAGTGCTCGTCGACTTTCTCCGCGCAAACGCCGACGTCTTTGCGTGGAGTCCCTCGGACATGCCCGGCATACCGAGGGATGTCGCCGAGCACTCGCTGGATATTAGGGCCGGAGCCCGGCCGGTCAGACAGCCTCTGCGCCGATTCGACGAGGAAAGGCGCAGGGTGATAGGCGAGGAGGTCCACAAGCTGATGGCAGCAGGGTTCATTAAAGAGGTATTCCATCCCGAATGGCTTGCCAACCCTGTACTTGTGAGGAAAAAAGGGGGGAAGTGGCGGATGTGTGTAGACTACACTGGTCTCAACAAAGCATGTCCGAAGGTCCCCTACCCTCTACCTCGCATCGATCAGATCGTGGACTCCACTGCAGGGTGCGAAACCCTGTCTTTCCTCGATGCCTACTCAGGGTATCATCAAATCAAGATGAAAGAGTCCGACCAGCTCGCGACTTCTTTCATCACGCCCTTCGGCATGTACTGTTATGTCACAATGTCGTTCGGTTTGAGGAACGCGGGTGCAACCTACCAGCGGTGCATGAACCATGTGTTCGGCGAACACATCGGTCGCACGGTCGAGGCCTACGTCGACGACATCGTAGTCAAGACGAGGAAAGCCTCCGACCTTCTCTCCGACCTCGAACTAACATTCCGGTGTCTCAAGGCGAAGGGCGTCAAGCTCAATCCCGAGAAGTGCGTCTTCGGGGTGCCCCGGGGCATGCTTTTGGGATTCATCGTCTCCGAGCGTGGCATCGAAGCCAACCCGGAGAAGATCGCGGCCATCACAAGCATGGGGCCCATCAAGGACTTAAAAGGCGTACAGAGGGTCATGGGATGCCTCGCGGCCTTGAGCCGTTTCATCTCGCGCCTCGGTGAAAGAGGCCTACCCCTGTACCGCCTCTTGAGGAAGGCCGAGTGCTTCACTTGGACTCCCGAGGCCGAGGAAGCCCTCGGGAACCTGAAGGCGCTCCTCACCCAGGCGCCCATCTTGGTACCCTCAGCTGATGGAGAAACCCTCCTGGTCTACGTCGCCGCAACCACTCAGGTGGTCAGCGCCGCGATCGTAGTCGAAAGGCAGGAAGAGGGGCATGCTTTGCCCATTCAGAGGCCAGTTTACTTCGTCAGCGAAGTGCTGTCCGAGACCAAGATCCGCTACCCACAAGTCCAGAAGCTGCTATACGCAGTGATCCTGACGGGGCGAAAGCTGCGACATTACTTCGAGTCCCATCCAGTGACTGTGGTGTCATCATTCCCCCTGTGGGAGATCATCCAGTGCCGAGAGGCCTCGGGGCGGATCGCGAAGTGGGCGGTGGAAATCATGGGCGAGGCAATCTCGTTTGCCCCTCGGAAGGCCATCAAGTCCCAGGTACTGGCGGATTTCGTAGCCGAATGGGTCGATACCCAGTTGCCGACGGCTCCGATCCAGCCGGAGCTCTGGACCATGTTTTTCGACGGGTCGCTGATGAAGACGGGGGCCGGCGCGGGCCTGCTTTTCGTCTCGCCCCTCGGGAAACACCTGCGCTACGTGCTCCGCCTCCATTTCCCGGCGTCCAACAATGTGGCTGAGTACGAGGCTCTGATCAACGGATTGCGAATCGCCATCGAGCTAGGGGTCCGACGCCTCGATGCACGCGGCGACTCGCAGCTCGTCATCGACCAAGTCATGAAGAACTCCCTCTGCCGCGACCCGAAGATGGAGGCCTACTGTGAGGAGGTTCGACGCCTGGAAGACAAGTTCTACGGGCTCGAGCTTAACCACATCGCCCGGCGCTACAACGAGACTGCGGACGAGCTGGCGAAGATAGCCTCGGGGCGAACGACGGTTCCCCCGGACGTCTTCTCCCGGGATCTGCATCAACCCTCCGTCAAGATAGGCGATGCGCCCGAGCCCAAGGCGCCCTCGGCCTCGTCCGAGGTGACCTCGGCCCAGCCCGAGCCATCCTCGGCTCAACCCGAGGAACCCTCGGAGCCCGAGGGCGAAGCGCTGCGCATCGAGGAGGAGCAGGACGGGGTCGTGCCAGATCAAGATTGGCAGACCCCGTACCTGCAATATCTCCACCAAGGAGAACTGCCCCTCGACCGAGCCGAGGCTCGGCGGGTAGCGCGACGCGCCAAATCGTTCGTCTTGCTGGGCGATGAGAAGGAGCTCTACCACCGAAGCCCCTCGGGCATCCTCCAGCGATGTATCTCCATCGCCGAAGGTCAGGAACTCCTGCGGGAAATGCACTCGGGGGCTTGCGGTCACCATGCAGCACCTCGAACCCTCGTCGGGAACGCCTTCCGCCAAGGCTTCTACTGGCCAACGGCGGTGGCCGACGCCACTAGAATTGTCCGCGCCTGCGAAGGGTGCCAATTCTATGCGAAGCAGACCCACCTGCCCGCTCAGGCTCTGCAGACGATACCCATCACCTGGCCCTTCGCTGTGTGGGGTCTGGACCTCGTCGGCCCTCTGCAGAAGGCGCCCGGGGGCTACACGCACCTGCTGGTCGCCATCGACAAATTCTCCAAGTGGATCGAGGTCCGACCCCTGAGCAGCATCAGGTCCGAGCAGGCGGTGGCGTTCTTCACCAATATCATCCATCGCTTCGGGGTCCCGAACTCCATCATCACCGACAATGGCACCCAGTTCACCGGCAAAAAATTCTTGGATTTTTGCGATGATCACAACATCCGGGTAGACTGGGCCGCCGTAGCTCACCCCATGTCGAATGGGCAGGTAGAACGTGCCAATGGCATGATTCTACAGGGGCTCAAGCCTCGAATTTACAATAATCTCAACAAGTTCGGCAAGCGATGGATGAAGGAACTCCCCTCGGTGGTCTGGAGCCTGAGGACGACGCCAAGCCGGGCCACGGGTTTCACGCCGTTCTTCCTGGTCTACGGGGCCGAGGCCATCCTGCCCGCGGACCTGGAATACGGCTCCCCGAGGACGAGGGCCTACAACGAAGAAAGCAACCAAGCTAGCCGAGAAGACTCGCTGGACCAGCTGGACGAGGCTCGGGACAGGGCCTTACTACACTCGGCGCGGTATCAGCAGTCCCTGCGACGCTACCACGCCCGAGGGGTCCGACCCCGAGACCTCCAGGTGGGCGACCTGGTGCTTCGGCTGCGGCAAGACGCCCGAGGGAGGCACAAGCTCACGCCCCCCTGGGAGGGGCCGTTCGTCATCGCCAAAGTCCTGAAGCCCGGAACGTACAAGCTGGCCAACAGTCAAGGCGAGGTCTACGGCAACGCTTGGAACATCCAACAGCTACGTCGTTTCTACCCTTGAGATATTTCCAAGATTGTTCATATACCTCGCACCCACGCAAAGTTTAGTCAACAAGGAAGGGTCGGCCTCGCCTCGGCAAAGCCCGACCCTCCCTCGGGGGCTAAAAGGGGGGAACCCCCTCTGCGTCAAAATTTTCCTCGAAAAGAAAATCTCTTTTACCAGAACGTCTTTCGTGCTTTTTTGACTACTTCGAAAAGCGGGTCCTGGAAACGACGGAGTACACGTAAGCAGTCAAGGCTGACCGAGCCGAGGGACTCCTACGCCTCCGGGATACGGATACCTCACTCATCACCTTCTGCGATAAGTAACTCGCGCTCGGATAAGGCGAATCCGCGGATCGAACGAGTCTTTACGTATGGGAGCTCTTCTGTCGAAACGATTCTTCGAGCCTTCTCGACCAAGTCGGTGACAGGGCTTCATGGGCGGGTAAAAGTACGCGTAAGCGGCAAGGCCGACCGAGCCGAGGGACTCCCACGCCTCCGGGATACGGATACCTCACTCATCACCTTCCGCGAGAAGCAACTCTTGCTCGCACTAACACCCCTGCTACCGACAAAAAGTCCAGATACTCGAAACGAGAGGAAAAGAGACGCAGCTTTATAACGCAACAAGGGTATGTGTTCTGGCCTCAACGGTCGCGCAAGGCCCACGCTACAAGACGATTTGACCCTGCAGGCTCGGATCTTGACGCTGGAAGAGGGCGAAGACATCCTCGGCATCAACAGCACCTTCGGCAAGGCCCGACCTAGCCTCGGACGGCGACGCGGTCCGAGGGCCTCCGCTCCGAAGGACGACGTCATCACCACGCTCGAGCAATCTCTGCCAGGGACTTCTCCGAGAACCCGGCCCGAGCGGACGGCTCGGCCGGCCACCTCCGGGGCCTCGGCCGACCGCCTTCCGAGGGCGCCAGCTCGGTCCGAAGCCTCGGCTGAACAGCTCCGACGTCGATCCTGCCAACGGACAACCCGGCTAGGCTCCGGCCAACCAGGTTTCATTTCCGAGCCGACAACGCCTCTGCTCATGCTGATATCGCTACCCCTGGCCTCGGCTCGTCGAAGAGCGGCCGAGGGGTCTCTTTAACTAAGCTAGAGGAGCCTCGGACAACAGGTCCGACCGAGCCGAGGGATTCCTACGCCTCCGGGATACGGATACCTCACTCGTCACCTTGACACGGGGCAACTCACGCTTAGTGAAGCGGTTCAGACAATCAGCGGACGAGTCTTAGCGCTCGGAAACGAGGAAAAAACACGGCTCTGTGCCGGAGATACATACATGTTCAGGCCCCGAAAGCCGAAATGAACAAAAAACCCGGCACTCGAAGTGCCATTACAAACGGAACTCCGGTTCCCCCACCCCGCAGGTACGAACAACCCCACTCGATAGGGGCGGGCCTGCGGGGCAGCGGAAAGACTCTCACCCCCCGAGGACGAGAGCCAGCCATTCAGGCCGGGGGACGGAGACCCAGGGCTACTGACGGAGTTGGCAATCTCATCAGTAGAGAAGCCACTTCCGTCCGCCGACGCCTCGGGACCCGCCACTTCCGACATGGCTGGAGGAAGTCTCCGTGAAGCTGGAGGATGCCGTTCTCCCCCCAGGCACACGGGGAAGAAGAGGGCAACCGACCCACACGGAGACAGCTCCCTGACTCGCCTCGTCCTCCCTCTTGGCCTGGTGATGAAAATCCTTGAGGCTGAGGGAGGGGCAGAGACCGCAGCCCGGCTCGCTTTCCCCCACCATCAAGCCGGAAGTCACCACCCTGGGTGACCGCCGGTGGAGGGGTGCAGCCGGGCTGCATGATGAAAATCCTTGAAGCCGAACGATGGTTGAAAGGTACCAACTCCCACGGAGTTGCGTTCCTCCGGCGATGGAGCGAAAAGACGGCGGTTTCCCCCCATCCGGGGGCTCGGAAGATGGAGAGACACAATGCATTGGGGAGGAAGGAGACATGGTTACCTCACGAAGGGGGTCGCCCTCCTTTTAAAGGCAACTCCCCCTGCTTGCGCCCTCAACCGTCACGAGCTGAGTCTTCTCCAACACGCCTCCAAAGCCCTTCCCTGCGGCGCGGGGGCTGGGGCCCGCCTGTCATGCAGACCGGCCCTAAGCAGAAGAAGCCGAACCGCCGCGCACGACGCACGCAACCACCCAGCGGTTACGAGTAACCCTCCACTTTTGCCCGGACCAGCGGGCGAAAGGGGCAGGCGGCCATGCAGGCGGCATGCAACCGCGCCAAGTGGACGCGCCTCTCCGATTCCTGACAGGCCAGCGTGATGGCTCAAGCCCACGCGTCGTGCAACTGGCGCGCCGGGCGCTGCATGCGAACCGCTATGCCACTCGCTCCACCACCGCACCTCCTCGATTGCGGAACCGATACCGCGATTCGAGGCGACCCAGCCCGCGACCCGGCAGCGCCAGCCTGGCGCAGCGGTCAAAAGCGGTCAAAAATGGGCCGGCAGTGATGACGGTGGCAGGCGCGCGAGAGCAGCGGTCACGCCATCTGCCAAGCTCATGTCCCATCCGGAGGCAGCAAGAGAACCCCCTCTCACGGCGTGAAGATGACGCGCCCGTGACCCGTACCTCGAACGGCTCGCGCACGCAACGGCAGCCTCGCCGACCGCTTACCCCGGCGCATTAACTCCGCGGCGGAACAGGTGACGTTTCTGGCAGGGGCAGCTGGCGACGCTTCGCCTCCGCCAAAACGACCACGCCGAAAAAGGTACGCCACGACGTTCAATTTCGAATCCTTTTTCCCTTTTCCTTCTTTCTCTATCTCTTGCAACAGGGACCGAGAAGGGGGATAACCCCAAAGGGATCCTTCCCCGTGAAGGAACTAGGCTCCGAGCCTCCCTACTGATCAGGGGTTCGAAGGCTGGCCCCCCGAGGGGTTCAACAGCCGCCTCAGATCGCGTGGGCCCGACACCCACTACTGGTCAGGGGTTCGAAGGTCGGCCTCCCGAAAGGTTCCATGACCGCCTCAGGCTACTAGGGCTCCGTGCCCCCTACTGATCAGGGGTTCGAAGGCTGGCCTGTCGAAGGGTTCACAGTCGCCTCAGACGCCGAGCGAGGGATGACCAGGGGTACGTTCGATACATAACCAAGGCTCGGGCTGCGCTCCCAAGGTACCCTAGGACATTTCCGAGACCAGCGGGAACGACTCTGTAACGGAATCCCATCGGAGGGAGGCAACGAGCCCTCGGACCCCGTCGCTAGGGGACCAGGTCCGGCAGATCACCCGCAGGTACTTTTGGGCGTGCCTCCGGGCCCCTAGCCGACCCCCAACGAACGGGGCACGGACGTCCACTCGGATTACCCGATTGCAGCTCACCGGAGACACCATGTTCGGTACCCATCGAGGGTAACATGGCGCACTCCCCCCTCCTCCTTGCGGAAAGGCGACGTAGGGGCGTATATAAAAAGTCGAGTCTGTCCCTGATCGTCCTCTCGCTCCGTGCGAAGGCTCGGGGGCTGCTCTCGCAAACCCGGCTCCGGCCGAACCGTTGACAGCGTCAACATACCAGCCCGAGAACTTGGGCCCCGACAGTGCACCTGGGTTACGCCCTGCTCGCATGAGGGAACCGCCAGACCAGCCGAGGCATTACGCAAGGCATTAAGACCTCGAAGGAGTGAAACCACTCCTCCGAGGCCTCGGGGGCTACACCCGGCGGGTGCGCTCGCGCGCACCCACCGGAACAAAGTACCACCGAGAAAGGCTGGTCCCCTTGCAAAAAAGTGCGACGCAAGCCTCCAAGCGAGTGTTAACACTCTCTTCGAGGCTCGGGGGCTACTGTCGGGGACCATAATTAGGGGTACCCTCAAGACGCCTAATTCTCAGCTGGTAACCCCCATCAGCATAAAGCTGCAAAGGCCTGATGGGTTTGATTAAGTCAGGGATCAGTCCATACGAGTGACTTGACCACGCCACGCCCGAGCCTAGCCTCGGGCGAGGGCAGCCGACCCTAAGATGACTCCGTCTCGCCTGAGGCCTCCTCTTTCACGGCAGACGCATCTCCGGCTCGCCCTAGGCCCCGCCTTCGATAAGAAGAAACCCTGACTAAATCACCGCGCCAACCGACCGAGTCACCGGGGCGTTTAACGCAAAAGGTAAGACCAACGGGCGACCAGACTTCGCCAGAGGTGCCATAGGAGGCTCTGCCCGACCCAGGGCTCGGACTCGGGCTAAGGCCCCGGAAGACGGCGAACTCCGCTCCGCCCGACCCAGGGCTCGGACTCGGGCTAAGGCCCCGGAAGACGGCGAACTCCGCTCCGCCCGACCAAGGGCTCGGACTCGGGCTAAGGCCCCGGAAGACGGCGAACTCCGCTCCGCCCGACCCCAGGGCTCGGACTCGGGCTAAGGCCCCGGAAGACGGCGAACTCCGCTCCGCCCGACCCCAGGGCTCGGACTCGGGCTAAGGCCCCGGAAGACGACGAACTCCGCCTCGCCCGACCCAGGGCTCGGACTCCGCCTCGGCCTCTGCCGAACGATCTCCGCCTCGCCCGACCCAGGGCTCGGACTCTGCCTCTGTCTTGCAGGACGGACTCGACCTCGGCTTCGGAGGAGCCTCCACGACGCCCGACCTAGGACACGAGACCGCCACGTCAACAGGAAGCGTCATCATCGCCCTGCCCTGAGCCGACTTGGGTCGCAGAGAACAAGACCAGCATCCCATCAGGCCGGCTATGCCAGATAGGCAATGATGGCGCCCTGCTAGACCATGACGACGGCGGCTCTCAGCTCCCTTACGAAAGCAGGAGAACGTCAGCAAGGGCCCAGCCACTTCGACAGCTGTCCCCCCGTCCGGCTCCGTTACTCCTCCAACAGCCACGATGCCACACCAACAGGGTGCCAAGATCTCTCCGGCTGCCACCTGGGCATGTACATAGGGCGCTAGCTCTCCCTCGCTAGACACGTAGCACCTTGCTACACCCCCATCTTGTACACCTGGATCCTCTCCTTACGACTATAAAAGGAAGGACCAGGGCCTTCTTAGAGAAGGTTGGCCTCGCGGGGACGAAGGGCAGGGGCAGGCGCTCTCTCGGGGCCGCTCGCTTCCCCTCACCTCGCGCGGACGCTTGTAACCCCCTACTGCAAGCGCACCCGACCTGGGCGCGGGACGAACACGAAGGCCGCGGGAATTCTCCGACTCCCTCACGACCCGGCTCCGGCCACCAACCTCTCTCTCTGTTCCCCCCTTCGCGCTCGCCCACGCGCTCGACCCATCTGGGCTGGGGCACGCGGCACTCTCACTCGTCGGCTCGGGGACCCCCCGGTCTCGGAACGCCGACAAACTTATAAAAGCAATGCTCAGCTTCAGCCTTTATTTCATTGATCAGCCTTACACTTCATGAACTCCCACCTTTGGTGAGTTCATACCACATTATTCCCCACAACTTGTTGAGCTATGAACGTATGTGAGCTCACTCTTGCTGTCTCACACCCCCCCCACAGGAGAAGAATAGGTGGTTCAGGAGGAGCCACAAGGCGAGGAGTAAGATCTGATCTAGGTGGCGTTTCTCAGTTGACATTTGCGCCGACGATCCTTAGTTCGTTTTATGTTTATTCTTTTATTTTGTATCAAGTCTTCCGCTATGTAATAAGCACTCTGATGTTTTATGACATTTATCTCTATTCACTCTGTTATTATATATGTTGTCTTCTTTGGCGCATGTATGAGATGCACCCGGCTTTGTTCGCTAAAACCGGGTGTGACAGAAGTGGTATCAGAGGAAATGTTGACTGTAGGACGAAACCTAGTTAGAAATGGATAAACCCTTACCTACTTACCTCATTCTGATTCATTCTATACTTACCTTACTCTGATTCTCTCTATACTTATCTTGATCCTGTCTCATCTTCTACTGTTCTACTCCGATCATTCTTATCTTCTCTATTCTGAGACAAGATGGATTTCAAACCTTGGAAGCCCTACCCCTATGACATTTCTAAGAGATAGGAGGCCTAAGACCAAATCAAAACTATTTTCTATATTTAAAAATGTTGTTTGATTGTTCTGATGATCAATGCCTGATTTGCTTCTTTGATTGATTGAGATATTATATATGGACATCTTAGCATGTGCCAGCATAAGGTAATAAATTAGCTATGGTAGGTAAAACATTATACTGCTTAGCTAATAAATCCCCCAAAGTAACACGATTTGTAATTACTGCCTTGTCTTCTGCTCTCTCTTACCATATGCATCTAACTCAGATGGTCAATACCAGGAGGGGTGGTGGAATTGATTTGCCTCCTAATCGACACACTCGAAGGATATATAGACAACCTCAGCCACAGCCAGCAGAGATGAATCCTCCTAATCCTCCACCAGGCGGAGTTGATCCACTGATTGCAGCACAGATGGCGGTGATGCAGCAAATGGCGGACACTATGGCTGATATGCGTGCCCAGATGCAGCAAGAACGCCAGGAGATGCGTCAGGAAAGAGAAGATATACGCCAGGAGTTGCGCTAGGAGAGAGAAGAGATACGCCAGGAGAGAAGGGCGCAACAACAGCAGCAGCAACAACAACTTCAACAACAGCAGCAACAGCAACAAGTGCCATTGCCTCCACCACCACCACCAGTTCCACCTCATGATAAGCACCGGGAGTTTATGAGTCATAAGCCATCGACCTTCGCCAATTCGCCAGATCCACTTGATGCAGATGATTGGTTGAAGTCAATTGAGAAGATGCTCAACATAGCCCAATGCTCAGACCGGGAGAAAGTTCTTTATGCCTCAGGTCGTCTGACAGGTCCTGCTGCTGACTGGTGGGATTCCTATACTGCTGCCCACGATGCTGCTGATACTATTACTTAGGCAGAGTTCAGTACACAATTCAGGAACTACCATATTCCAGCTGGTATGATAAAGATCAAGAAGAAGGAGTTTCTGTCATTGAAGCAAGGCAACATGTCAGTCAGCGAGTACCGCGACAAGTTTATCCAGTTATCCAGATATGCCCCTGATGAAGTTGCTGAAGATGAGAGGAAGCAGGAGCATTTTATTGAAGGACTTAATGGACCTCTGCAGTATGCTCTAGTGGCACATACGATTCCATCATTTTAGAGGCTGCTTGATAAGGCCCTGGCTATTGAACACAAGCGTGTTCAGCTAGGAGATTTGAAGAGAAAGGCTATATCTCAAGGACAAGGAAGCAGCAATGTTCGTCCTCGCTACAGTTCACCTCAGGGTACACCAGTTCGCACTGGCGGAGGCCAGCGCCCAGTTCAGCAATCACCACTGAGGACTCCACCTCCTCGACAGGCTACCCCTACTGGCACCCCGACGAAGTTTTCAGGACAGAGTCCAGGCACTACTTGTTTCAAGTGTGGGAAGACTGGTCATTATGCAAATGTCTGCCCACAGAGGATTGCTACTACTCCAGTTCAGAACAGGCAGCAAACTCCAGGTTCTGGCAAGGGATATTCTATTGCCAAGGTTAATCAAGTCAGCATTGATGCTACTCCGGATGGTGGAGACATCGTACTTGGTATGTTTTATGTTAATGCAATTCCTGCAACCATCTTATTTGATTCTGGTGCTACACATTCATTTATGTCTGCTAGATATGCCAACACAAATGAAATACCACTGCTAAAAATGAGAAAACCCATGATAGTAATTACACCTAAAGGGCCTGTTGAGGCGAATCAAATGACACGTAGATTGACATTATCGATTATGGGAAGAGAATTTGGAGCTACTGCTATAATATTAGATGCCAGCAGTATAGATCTGATTCTTGGTATGTCATGGTTAAGGAAGGCAAAGGCCATTATAGCATGTGGTAGAGGTACTATAGAGCTCACTAGTCCTAGAGGAGAAACATTTCAAGTTAATATTGCAGTAACCACCTCATCCATGTGTGCAATGTTCTTCATACCTGAGGAGTTTGTTGGTGACAACATCCGGGTGGTTAGAGATTTTCGGGATGTCTTTCCAGAGGAGTTACCAGGAATGCCACCAGATCGGGAAGTTGAGTTTGTGATTGATCTTCTACCTGGAACTGCCCCTATATCTAAGCGACCATACAGGATGTCCGTAGAGGAGTTGAAGGAACTTAAGAAGCAGTTGACGGAGTTACAAGAGGCTGGTTACATTCGTCCGAGTTCCTCACCTTGGGGAGCACCGGTGTTATTTGTGCAGAAGAAGGATGGATCGCAACGGATGTGTGTGGACTATAGATCACTTAATGATGTCACGGTGAAGAACAAGTATCCATTACCCCGTATTGAGGATTTGTTTGATCAGATGAGAGGAGCCAGGGTATTCTCGAAGATTGATCTCCGATCGGGATACCATCAGATGAAGATTAGACCATCAGATATTCCTAAGACGGCTTTCTCAACCCGATATGGATTATACGAGTTTACTGTTATGTCATTTGGATTAACCAATGCACCGGCTTATTTCATGAATTTGATGAATAAGGTGTTTATGGAGTATTTGGACAGATTCGTCGTGGTGTTCATCGACGATATTCTTATCTATTCTAGGAGTGAAAGTGATCATGAACAACATCTAAGGTTGGTGCTACAGAAGCTACGAGATAATCAACTCTACGCTAAGTTTAGTAAGTGCGAGTTTTGGATTGACAAGGTGCCATTCCTTGGTCATATTATTTCTAATGGAGGAATAGCAGTGGATCCTGCTAAAGTGAAGGAGATAATGGAGTGGAGAGTGCCCACTACAGTTACTGAGATTTGGAGTTTCTTGGGGCTTGCAGGATATTATCGGAGATTTATTGAAGGATTATCTAAGATTGCCAAGCCTATGACATCGCTTCTGGAGAAAGGAAGAGAATTTAAGTGGGATGAGAAATGTCAAGAAAGCTTTGATCAATTGAAGGAGAGATTGATGTCACCTCCAGTGTTGGTTATGCCAGATTTACAGAAAGGATTTGATGTTTATTGTGATGCATGTGGCCAAGGATTGGGATGTGTGCTCATGCAAGAAGGACATGTGATCGCTTATGCGTCTCGTCAGTTGCGGAAACACGAATTGAACTACCCCACTCATGACTTGGAATTAGCAGCAGTTGTGCATGCACTTAAGATCTGGAGACACTACGTTATGGGAACTAAGTGCCAAGTATACACGGATCATAAGAGCTTGAAGTACATATTCACTCAGAAGGATCTCAACCTAGGCAACGCCGTTGGTTGGAACTTATTAAAGATTATGACTTGGAGATTCATTACCACCCAGGCAAGGCAAATTTGGTTGCAGATGCCTTGAGTCGGAAGGAGCATGTTCACTCCGCTTTCGTTGTCCAGCTACCTGATGAATTAGCAAAAGATTTTGAGAGGCTCAACCTGGGAATTGTTACTCACACTGAAGGAGTTACCATTGAGTTGGAACCTACCTTGGAGCAAGAGATTCGTAAAGGTCAGGATGGAGATGCAAAAATCCAAGAGATTAAGGATCTGATTACTGAAGGAAGAGTCCCAGAATTCACGGAGGATGAGCAAGGTACTATATGGTTTAAAGATCGGATATGTGTTCCAGAGATTGATAGCCTCCGTGAGACTATATTGAAAGAAGCCCATGATTCTGATTACTCAATCCACCCTGGTAGCACTAAGATGTATCAAGATTTGAAGCAAAAGTATTGGTGGTATGGACTGAAAAGAGATGTTGCTGCTCATGTGGCTAAGTGTGATGTGTGTCAAAGAGTTAAGGCCGAACATCAAAGACCCGCTGGACTATTGCACCCGCTTAAGATTCCTGAGTGGAAATGGGAAGAAATTGGTATGGATTTTATTGTTGGACTACCCCGCACTCCAGCAGGATATGACTCTATTTGGGTAATCATGGACAGATTGACGAAAGTGGCTCATTTCATACCCGTGAGGACTAATTACATGGGAGCCAAGCTAGCAGAATTGTATATGACTCGGATAGTTTGTCTACATGGAGTACCTAAGAAGATCGTGTCTGATCGAGGATCGCAGTTTACTTCTCGATTTTGGAAGAAGTTGCATGAGAGCTTGGATACAAAGTTGAATTTTAGTTCAGCCTACCATCCTCAGACTGATGGGCAGACAGAGAGGACTAATCAAGTGCTGGAGGATATGCTAAGAGCTTGTGCTCTTAAACATGGTGGAAGTTGGGATAAGAGCTTACCATATGCTGAGTTCTCTTATAATAACAGTTATCAAGCCAGTTTGAAGATGTTTCCGTTTGAGGCTCTGTATGGCAGAAAGTGCAGGACTCCTCTGTATTGGGATCAAACTGGAGAAAGACAGTTCTTTGGGCCTGAACTTATACAAGAGGCAGAAGAACAAGTTCGAATGATAAGAGAAAATTTGAGAATTGCACAATCCAGGCAAAAGAGCTATGCTGATAATAGGAGAAGACTACTGGAGTTTAAGGTGGGTGATCACGTGTATCTGAAGGTGTCACCAATCCGAGGTATGAGGAGATTTAAAGTTAAAGGAAAGTTGTCCCCTCGCTTCATTGGACCTTTCTTGATCTTAAAGCGAGTGGGAGAAGTTGCATATAACCAAAACTACCCGATCACTTGTCAGATGTACATGATGTATTTCATGTGTCCCAGCTAAAGAAGTGCCTCAGGGTACCTGAGGAGCAGCTACCGATGGAGGACCTTAGTGTTCAAGATGACCTGACTTATGCAGAGTACCCTACCAAGATTCTGGACACTGACTCGAGTTACAAGAAATAAGGTGATAAAAATGTGCAAGGTACAATGGAGTCACCACGGAGAAGATGAAGCTACTTGGGAAAGAGAAGAAGAGCTTCGCATAGATTTTCCTCATCTTTTCCCTAGAACTTCTTAAATCTCGAGGACGAGATTATTTTTAAGGGGGGTAGGATTTGTAATGCTCAAATTTGTAAAAGCCTAAGAAATGAGATTATTTTCTCTATATGTGTTGCCTTTACTCATTGGTACATGTGAATAACCACATTTAAAAGTGAATGATTAACAAGTGGCACATAAACAACTTATGCATCATGTTGGGTCTTATTTGTTTGTGCATTTAAAATAATAATAATAATAATAACACATAATACTTGAGTTGAGAATTTGGAGTTAACTAAAAAAGTGCACTTTAGGAAATTGGAAATAATGTACACAAAGCAAGAAAGAAAATACTATGCAAAACAGAATAAATTTGTAAATAAATAAAATTTACCCACACTATGTTCAGAGGAATTGAACATATAAATTTGAAGATGAAATTGACACAAAATTTGAATTCAAAATAATTGTGAATAAGGAAAACAGAAAATAAGGAAATCAAAAGAAAAAGAAAAAGAAAAGAAGCTCAACTGGGCTCACTCTCTCAATTCTGGCCCACCTCACACATTTCCCCTGCGTAGACCCAGCCAGGGAGAGTTCGCGCGCTGACTGGTGGGCCCGCCCCGTCAGCCGCTCCCTCTGCTGCTCTCTTGCTCTCTCTGGTTGGTGGTACCCGGGTGTCAGCAACGGCTTCTCCACCTCCGCGCGCCCCCGTCGTCCATAGGCGGTTTCGCCTAATACCAAGAATCGGAGCAGGGGAAGGAATTGAGTCGTCGCACGATTCATCGTTCACACGGTTGATTGGCGACTCTATGAGTGTGCGGGCAGTGCGGGGTAGAAGTGGGTAGCTCGTCGAGGAAGCCGCGGGTGCAGGGGTGCTGGATTCGCCGGGAATTCCTCACCGAGGATCTGCGGACCGCGCAACCATGTGGCGGAGTCGCTATCGTCTCAAATCCGAGGTAAACAACCTCCCCACTCTCTGCCCTACTCTCCTCTTCGTGTAGTGCTCTTCGGATTAGGTTTTTGGACACCAAATCGTGGTGACAGCGCTCGGCGGCGAAGCGCCGTCACGAAGTCCTATTTCGCCGTCGTCGGTCGCTGGCAGGCGAGGAAGAGAACACTGGCGTCGTCCGATCCCTTTCGGATGGCTTGGATTAGACACAGAGTACCGATTCGTAGAATGTATAAGGGTCGTTGGTTTTCGATCGTGCGGCACGTATTAGGTCGGGGGGAATCGTAACCCTAGAACCGTGGATCTAGGATCCGGCGAGCAAGATTGAGCGCGGATTTGTAGCAGGCCTAGATCTAATCGGGGCCGTCCATCTTTGATCGTGCGGTTAGGAACCCTAGATACCTCTTCGGCCGAAGCCTTTTGCATAAGAGACCCTAGCCAGTACACAAATTAACCCGCAGTCCTTGGCTACTGTTGACTGAGTCTCAGGATTTTTATGTAATAGCCCCTGGATTTTCCTGTAATTGGGGCCCGATCCAGTGGCTTGGGAAAACAGGAAATAATCATAGAAATAGATTTATAATGCATAAATAAATGTTAAAACTTGTTTAATTTGTAGAGAATTCATATGAACTCCAAATTGGTCCATTCCAGTTCCTAAATTTTCATAAAATTATTGTCTACCCATTTGTGCCACTGTTTTGGCATGAAAAGCACATATTCTAGTACTTAATCTTGTATTAAGCACATAAAACATTAGAAAATCCATAACTTAAAATCTATAACTCCAAATTTAATGATTCCAGTTCCTGTGATCATATTTTAATGTCTAGTTTATTACTGTATATTCCATTTGCATGTTTGGTGTGATGTTGATTTTTGCTATACTATGTATGTATTGTGTTGATGCGAATAGACGAGCAAGCCACTGTGGAAACTGAGGTTCAACAAGTAGAAGTAGCTGAGCAGGAGCTCGTTGAAGGCAAGTTGTGCCCTTGATCACTTCTTTTACCCATTCATGTTCTTATTATTCATAATGATCTGCATAGGTTAATTTTGATGGGACCTAATAGGTTACCCTAGATTTGACTATCTTTATACCTTGTTTCACCACTGGTGTTACTACTAAAGTTTTGGGTAGTTCATGCTATTGCTTTATGTGGATTTGGGTGTAGAGATATTCATCACTCATTGTTATACTTTTTATTATCTGTTTTATTCTTTAATGTTCATGTTAAGATCATTATGTTAATGGGAACATGGAGAACCACCCGGGAAAACAGTGCTACCACAAGGGTTTAATGGGACGCCCTTGGCTGATTAACTAGGAAAGCTAGTGGAGGGCTACCTTACCCGAAAGGGGCAAGGGCAGTAGGGGAGTGGTCAGTGTAGGGTGGTCCTTGGGTTGATTTTGCTGCGATGGCGGTCAGGCGAGGGATTCCTGCACTGGAGCTTCCTATAAACTGTAGCGGGTAGTCTGAACCTAGTGGAACTTTGTAAAGGCCTCGTAGTGGTACCCTGCCTCGCTTCCTTGGTAGAGGTGTATGGGATCTGATCAACTCCGTGGCAAATGGGTAACACGACTTGTGGGTAAAGATGCGCAACCTCTGCAGTGTGTAAAACTGGTATACTAGTCGTGCTCACGGTCATGAGCGGCTCGGACACTCACATGATTAATCTATGGAACTTAAACTTAACCTGTCATTTCATTGCATTTGGGATTACTTTACTATTACCTTTATTTATTATTACTATGGATTGGTATTTACTTACACTTAGTAACTGCTAATAAAATTTTGACCAACTTATAAAAGCAATGCTCAGCTTCAGCCTTTATTTCATTGATCAGCCTTACACTTCATGAACTCCCACCTTTGGTGAGTTCATGCCACATTATTCCCCACAACTTGTTGAGCTATGAACGTATGTGAGCTCACTCTTGCTGTCTCACACCCCCCCCACAGGAGAAGAACAGGTGGTTCAGGAGGAGCCACAAGGCGAGGAGTAAGATCTGATCTAGGTGGCGTTTCTCAGTTGACATTTGCGCCGACGATCCTTAGTTCGTTTTATGTTTATTCTTTTATTTTGTATCAAGTCTTCCGCTATGTAATAAGCACTCTGATGTTTTATGACATTTATCTCTATACACTCTGTTATTATATATGTTGTCTTCTTTGGCGCATGTATGACATGCACCCGGCTTTGTCCGCTAAAACCGGGTGTGACATTTGCGCCGGGGTCGGGCTGAGTTATCGACGGGCATCTCCTCGCGACGATATGCTTGAAGCAGGATAAGATCGTCGCGGTAGGGGGATGATTATTCCGGCCGCCACACGGTCACTGATCTTTCCGGCCATGCTTGGTCACCGGCGCCGCTCTCCTCTGTTCGTGCACGCCATCACCGATTTGACTGCTTTACGGTCGCGGTTGAACGTGGCAAGCTCTAAGAGAAGTACCGCGCTCGTGTCGTCGATGGTCGCCGGGAGGGCCGCCACGGTAAGGGCCACGAATCACCATGCCAGTGACTCGTTTCTTCCCTGATCGCCACCGCGCTCAACCCAAATTCCCGGCCACCGCTCATTGGGCCTATAAATTGAGCGTCCCCTCGGCTCCGCCATGTATTCAAGCAGCTAACGCATCCAACCGCACCTCAAATCCGCCATCGAAGAGCTCTAATTTTGGATTCTCCCCAAATCACTTCCAAACTCCGCTCGGGTTAGCCTCACCGTGGCCAGCTTATTCTAGATCAGTTCAAGCTTCTCCATTGTTTGTTCTGGCATCCTTAGGCCCTCCTCAAGCTCCTCGACCTCTCGAATTAAACTAGACAGCCATGGACCGTCGGGAACACGCTGTTGCATTGATTGTCTCCGCTATCACCGTGGCGGAGCAAATTGGGTAGCCATTAGTGAAATTACTTGAGGGGAAATGTGAGGGAGGGGTCCAATTCGGTGTCCGCCACACGGGAGTGACAGCCGTTGCGATATCCGGCCAGCGTGAGCTCGTCAGAGCTCGGCCGTGCGCTGTCCGCCGTCGTGGACCTCAACCTGTGAAGAATTAGAAGTTGGGGGATTCCTGTAAGGTGTCAGCGACTCACAAAAACAAAGTAAGAACCCCCTTCAGGTTATCCAGAACGCCGAGGGTCCTTGTGCAAAGTCGCCACAGGCGCGCGCGCGCGCTTCTGCTGGCTATGGGCCGACCTGGGCCGAATTCGGTCCAGTGCTATTCACATTTTTTCTTTTTCTTTTTCTACCAGAACTAAAACAATTCTAGAAAATTTTAGAAAAATGGTAAAAATGGCAAACCAATTTTGCTAGGTTCATAATTTCCTATAGAATTTAATAAAAATAGTTTCTTGATTTTTAGTTCAAATAGGGAATTATAAAGTATTTAAAACATCTTAAAACTCTGTTTCTGGATTTTTAGAAAATAGATAATAATCCCAAAAGTCCCCAAACATTTTAGATGGCCCTTATATATTATTTAGAAACTTTGGGTAGAGTTTGGTATGATTTGGACCTTGTTTGATAATTAGAACCCAAAACCCTACCCCCTGCCCTTTGAATTCCTATATTGACTCTAGAAACCCTAATTCTCTAGAGTACCGTCAAGGAAAATTGTATTCAAGACTTTAGATAATAAACTCTTATTATCTTTGCACTCTCATGAGCATTACATGGGCATTCATTATTATGTATGATCATATTTAGAAAACAAAGAGGAAGTAGAAGAAGAAGGAAGGACACCACCACCACCTGAGGAACATCAGGCAGGCAGCTGTTTCTATTTTGACATCTGTGGAACTGAGCCTGATTCACCTGTAAAACAAGGCAAGCCCCGGTGCATTTGCCACCCTCCTTGTTCTTTTAAAATCTGTCTCACCTACTTGATGCATTAGGTGATAAGAGTTGTGTGCTAAACTCTTGCTGCATCTCCTTCCTTGGATTATTTCCTAATCCCTGTTTTAAAAAAGATTTTCTTATGCTTAGCTTTGCTTTAGAAAAACAAACTGTTTGTTTTCTAAAAAATGATGTGCAAAGTGGGTGGGATGTTTTCGAAAATAAAATTTGATGGTGGATCCATCGTGGCCATGATGGGTTCAACATCGGAAAAGATGTACCTCTGCCAGGTACCAAACTTTGGGAATTGAAATGATAAAGCTGAGACCGGGCGGGTGACTTGCACGAGAAGAGAGTCTCGGTGTAGTGTCTCCGTCTGAGTCGATTAAGGACCGTCTCGATGTAGGCTTGTTGACTGAGGACCCTTTAACTAGTCACATGCCTCGTCATGGGTAAGCTTTGCCTCGGGCAGACTAATACCAGAATAAGATACCACGCAATGGGAGTGGAGAGATGGCGAGAGTAGCGTGTACCCTCCGTGGCAAGAGGCTGGACGGTGGTGTATCTGTACTCTCGGTTGGCGTGAACCTGATCTGGTCTTAAGAACGCCGGTGGCAAGTTGACATATGCAAGGGTTAAGTGCTACATATGTCGTGTGATTGGAGATCCTCAGCTGAGTATAATCGATTCGGATCGCCGTACCTTCGCGGTTATGAAGACTTGGTCACTGCCCTATACGTAGAACTCCAGTAAAGATAAAGGGTTGTTAAGAAATTGGCTAGTGCAGGTCAAGTGTTTGAACTAGGGTAGCAAGAACACTAGATACAGGTAATCTTACTTAACCTGACAAGTAAAATTGGATTTTTAAGGATCCACTTTTAGTAAGCATTTCTGCAAACAGAGTCATTGACTATTGTTAAGCCTTACCTTGACACCCTCAAAGCTATTATACCCTTGAGAGTCTTTTCTTTAGTCGGGTAAGACTTGCTGAGTAATTCCATACTCAGGGTTTTTCCCCTATTGTTTTTAGGTGAAGAAGCGACAAACTTTCGTTGCTTCTGTTCTAAGGTAATACCAAAGGAAGAGCACCAGGAATGAAGCTGCGGGAGGAAAGGATCCTCCATAAAACCTTTTGTTTGATACTTATCGGGAGGGGTTTTTGCCTCCCATGGTTTGTAATAATAATACTCTGTGCTCGTATATTATGTTCTGGTCTGTAAATATTTAAACTCTATCTTACTTTTAAGTAAAGGTAAGCTTATGTAACTGCTTCCGCATTTTCGTATCTCCGATGCTTGTAATGTCTGCGTGACGGGTGAAACGCTCTTGGGAAAGGTAAGAAAAGCAGATACCGAACTTGTCAAGTAATTCAGGGGCACCTGCAGGGTTATCCGAGGTCCGTTGGATAAGGACAACTGTAGGTGGGCCTAATGACTTGGGAGGTTCCATCACAGCTAGTATCGGAGCGAAGCCCATCTCTGCAGATCTTATGTAGTATCTTCAAAAGAATTTTCTAAGACTTATCTAGAAAATTTCTTCCCTTCTTACTTAAGTATCTCTGAAGAATTTATTTTAGGGACCAGATAGGAAGAGTCCAATGTATAGACGGTTGAATCAACTAAGGTTGATTCTGTAATTACACATGCATCATGCTAAAAATTATGCTAATAAGATTTTCCCCTTAGAAAAATGCTGCCACGTACAAGAAAGACTGCACGCAAGTCAACCGGGCCGATTGGAGTACCTCGTCATCAACTTGCCCCGAGACACGAAGACAGCAGTAGCGGTAGTAATGATCCAATCGGGGATCTGGAAGCCCAAATTAATCAGCTTCGATCAGAACTCCGACGCAGGAACGACGTATGGGTCGCGGATGGCGAAAGAATAAATGAATTAAGAAGAGACATCCGCCAACTGCAAGACCAGCTAGCGGATCGGGATCTAGCGCTTGACTGGGTTCTGAACTCTCGTTCACTAGCTTGGGCAAAGGAAGCTAGAGCTCGAGCCTGAGTGGAAGATCTTAGCTCAACCGTGGATAGCTTGCAGGTTTATTGCAACACACTACATGAAGAAGTTCATGTATTGTACTCACAACTGCACCCGAACGTCCCTGCGGATCCTGTCAGGATGGAAGCCGGACCTTCTAGAGTAGCGGGAGAAGCACTTGGCGGTGAGCTGGACCTTTTTAGGCCCCCTCCCTCTATGAAGTTGGTCGATGAATGGTCTCCGACGCCTGATAGCAAGGCTACCTATAGTGACAAAAAGCAGGAACAGTATAGTATAGAAGTAGTATTATTGTATAATAGGTGGTGTAATCCTATTGTAAGTACGAGTCTGTAACATTACCTTTTTAAGTAATGTGAAATGGATGGTTTGTATGGCATATTATATTGCTCCAAATGTTCTTTGCCTCAGATGCCTTCCAGGACTCGCGCTCAGGATGGGGCTGGTACCTCCCGTGGGAGGGAAGCGACCCCAAATCCACCTCCAGTACCCCTGACACTTGCCGAGGCCATCGCTGCCTTGGTAAACATTACAGCAGACAATACCCGCTTCCTGCGGGAGATGGCAAGTCAACAACAACAACAACAAGGCGGGCGGGCATATCCGCAAGGCCCCGTGAAACATCTTATCTGGATTTCTTCGAGACGCGCCCTCCATTGTTTGTCAAAGCATAAGATCCTTTAGAGGCGGATGAATGGATTCGCGTCATTGAACAAAAATCTGGGCTTCTTCGGTGTTCAGAAACTCAAAAGCCCCTGTTTGTAGCACAACAACTGTGAGGCCCTGCCAGTACATGGTGGGGAAACTTTGTTGCCGTTCTGCCGGCCGGTCATCAGATCACTTGGGATGAGTTTAAGTTGGCGTTCAGAGAGTATTATATACCTAAAGGAGTCCTCCATATGAAGCAGGAGGAGTTCATGAAGCTTAAGCAAGGCGGGGATACTGTTACCCAGTATCTCAATAAATTCAATCACTTATCCCAATATGCAATCAATCAAGTCAACACAGACATAAAGAAGAAGAATTGTTTCATGAGAGGCTTAAATGATCGAATGCAAAGAAAGATGGCCACCTGCATCGACCTTACTTACAGAAGGGCTGTCAGCACAGTGCTGGCAGTTGAGGCTAAATATGCAGGATCTAGAAAATCCAAGGGGAATGGAGGCAACAGGCCCAATCAGGGCCCCGAGAAAAGGCAAAGGTTGGTTATCCGACCTTTCAATCCAAATCGTTCTTCATCGCGCCCACCCTCCTTCCCATTCAAGCAACCAGTGTTTATCTGTCCAACCACTGCCCCCACCGCTACAAATCAGCCGGGTGCCCCTGGCACTCGTTTCCCTGCTCTTCCAAGCTCATCAACCGGCTGCTTCAACTGTGGAAAGTCCGGGCATTTCATTAAGGACTGTCCATACACGAGGCAGAATCAATCGAATAATCAACAAAGCTCCGGAAGTTCCAAGGGAAATGCGGCAACCAATACCGCGGGCAAGAATACAAGGAAAACTGGATGGGTTTATTACACTCAAGTGGCCACCACACTGGAAGGTGAACCGGTGATGATGGGTACGTTCCTCGTGGCCAATTACCCTGCAATTATTCTTTTTGATTCTGGTGCTTCGCATACTTTTATAAGCAAGAGATTTGTGGAGCAACATTGCATTCCATGCCATGAATCAAGGGAAGGGTTTAAAATTCATTCGCCTAGGGGACAAATATTCACTAAAGAAGTGGCTTTCCAAGTGCCCGTAACATGTGGCAGAACCTCCAAGTTATTGGGCACACATGCACCTGTCCTTGTTCCAAAGACCTCAGACAGCCATGCATGTGCACCAGATAACTCAACAGGATCTGTCCGATTGCCCCAAGGACATCGGATAAACCACTTTCAACCAGAATCGCGGGATTAAGTAACACAAATCACACACACAACATTTTTGCAGCGGAAATCTTACTACCAAATTTTACAAGTTACAAAAATTTTATATTATTTTATCGGAGTGGTTACAAAAATATAAGTTTAAAATATATGCTAGCTCAAGTGACCATCCTCAATAAGAAGTATAGAAGGGTTACTTAGACTTATAAGAAGGCCGAGCCCACCGGCACTTAACACCATCACAGCATCACAAAGTTAGACCTGAAAAACAACAGGGAATAAAACCCTGAGTATGGAATTACTCAGCAAGACTTACCCGACTAAAGAAAAGACTCTCAAGGATATGCTGGCTTGTTGGGAGTCAAGGTAAGGCTTATCAAGGTTCAATGACTCTTTTTGCAAAAAAGCTTACTAGTAGTGGATCCTTATGCCAAAATTTTACTTCACAAGTTAATTATTTTTCCTGAATCTAGATTTGCCTAATCTAGAGCATTCACTTGTCCTGATCTAGCTTTCTTTTAACCAACTACAATCATGTTTCACTTGTGAACTACGATGAGTGGTCGGAGGGTAGAGTCTCCATGACCGAGGAGCAACGACGATTCGAACCGATTATACCCAGCTGGGGATCCCTAACCACACGACATATGTAGCACTTAATCCTTGCATATGTCAACCGTTCCCACAGATCCTCCACAACATGAACCGGTCCGCGCTACCCGGGAGCACAGTACTCCTCCATCCAGCCTCTAGCCAGGAGGGTACACGCTACTCCCACCATCTCCCACGCCCAGTGCGCGGTTGTCTTTTCACGTATGGAATAGCCGGGTTCAGGCTTACCGGAGCATGTGGATAGTTGCAAAGTCTCCACCACAACAGGCCTACATCGAACGGTCCTTAATCGACACAGACGGGCGACCTTGTCCGCTCAGCGTCTGGTCTAGATGTATTCAAACCATTTTCCCATTTTTGGTACCCGACAGGGGTACTCTTTTCCGAATGATGAACCCACTCCGGCCGAAGTGGAATCATCACCATAAGTTGGCTTTGATTTTTGAAACGAAAAGCCCATAACCAATGTTCCACAATCATTCTTTTTGAAAACAAATGATTTGTTAGTTTCTAAGCAGGGCTAAGCATTATCAGTTCTTTTTATAAAACCAGGATTAAGGAGTTTCCAAGGAATGGTAATGCATCAATTGTTTATCACACAACTCCTATCACCTAATGCATCAGATAAGGTGAAAAAGCATTTAAAACACAAGGAAGGGGCAAATGCACCGGGGCTTGCCTGAGTAACACTAGGTTAGTGTTTGTTAGATGACGTCCACTTGGCGATTATCTTCTGTCTTGACATTCGCCAGATTATCCATCTTCGATTTCGTCCATCAACATCATCATGCGGGTTAGCCCGCGCTTGGGGTCGACTTGGCTTGTCTTCCGCATCGCGCGACTAATTAACGTACCTGAATGAAATGCATTATGCACATGAATGCATATAAACAGGAATAGCGCAAAATCTAAATAGTGCTATACAATAGCGTATTAAACACCTAAGGGCGAGGCGTTGTACAATCGTACACGAAAACACTAGTTATTAATATATGACTACGCGCAATAATTACACTTCTCTAGATTAATCGAATCTAACACAAACATCATTAACAACAAACTATACACATGAAATACAATTAGCCTAATCACAATTTATCAGTTAATTAATTAAATTCTAAACTAATCCTTTGCTTTATAAATTATACTACATCTTTATAAGTGATAAAAATATTTTATCATCACACAACATATATATCTACCAAAATTCTACTCGATTCACTAATTCAGCTAAGTGACCGGAATAGCGAAATAATTCGCCATAACTGAATCTGGCTCGATAATCGCAAGAATTGCGAAGTCGACGAGAGTTTCGTGACTTACACAATTTATCGAGCACACTAATGAGCCTCGCACTAACACATTTATTTATTCAATGATCGAACTATTCTGAATAAATTATCAACTTACCATTTCCGAATCGACTCGGAGACGACGATCGACACGGAAGAGAGGAGCTTGATGTGGAAGCTCAGCACGCCGTGGCGGGCATAGAAAATTCGTGCGCGCGGCAAATAAAGAAATAGCGAGCTGCACGTACGCAGAGAGCTCGACCGGGCGCGACAGGGGGGCAGCTTTGTGCTATGCGCGAGATGGATGAGGGCTTGGCGGCGAGGGTGGTAGAGGCGACGATTAGGCCGAGCAGGTTATCGCCTGCGGCCATGGATACCCGACGCAGCAATAGCGCACGACGAAGAGAAACACGAGCAGGTGAGGTGGAGCTAGCTCGCACGGCAGGTTGACGGCACAGGAGGAGGAGCACAGTCGGGCGAGGTGAAGGTTGGCGTGACGATGTTGAACAAGTGGACACGCACGACCATCGTAGGGGCTGGGCACAATGGCAGCGGGCGAAGGAGTTCGACCGGCGAGCTCTGGCGACGGAGGAAGCAGAGGAAGGTGGCCCGGTGATGGAGAACCGAGACAGCCGACGATGCTCCCAGCAGAGGAAGAACGCACGCGGCCAGAAAGGTGACGACCAGACTTGGCGAGTGCTAAAGCGGAGCGCTGGGCGCCCAGGCATGCATGACGAGCAGAGAGCCGGCCATGGAAATAGAGGGACCAGGGCACGGCAAGCTGGAGTGTCGCGGCCGACAGAGAGAGAAGAGGAGATGGCTGGGCACGACAGAGAGCACGGCAGGATATTTGAAGTCCTAGGGCGGCACCGTGAGGAAATAAACACCGGCAGCCAGGATTTTTGCAAGCCAAAGCGGCGCGAAGGATAACGCCGGCGAGCTGCTGACGAATTTTAGACGTGAGGAACAGTAATGACTGGTGAACTCCGGCCCTGGCGAGTCGAGCGCATGGCACGAGGAGCCCGAGAAGACGCTCCACGGCGACGATAGCTACCAGGACCGGCCGCAAGCAAGGATGGTGTTGGGTCCTGTAACCATGCGTGTGCAAAGAAAAATAGGAGACGACACAGTTGAAAAGAAGCTAGAGAGAGAGAGCAGCGTGGAGATTACACTGAGCGCACGATACGGATAAGGCCACAACCTGTACTAGTTTAAGCGCATCCTAGAGAAAATATCAGTCGATGTCCACTAGAGAGTACCAGACGACATGGAGATAAGGCTTGAAGAAAATATCAAGAAGCCAATGATGTGAGGATAAAGGAAAAAAAATGTGTGCGCAGAGGAGTTCCAGATAGTTTGAGCGTGTGCACAAGATAAGAATAAGGCTACGGCGGCTGAGGCTAAATCTGGACGAAAATAGAAAATTGGATTCTTTTCTATTTCCTTTTAAACAAAAACATCCGGAAAACTACAAGTTCTAGGATTATAGTTTTAACGAGGTGTAAAGAAAGGACCAACCAAAATGATATTGAGTATAATATATGAGACTATTTTTGATTCGAAACACGATATATTTGATCTGCGGTCAGAACACACGATTTTATGGTCACGGTAATTTACCAGAGACTTGAAGATCAATTATAATTCTCGGACGCGCAGTCACGGTTTTGATTTAGATCGAGGCGAGAAGTAATGGACTGGATTAAACAGACTTCGGCTTCAGTATTTTAATCTGCGTGATTCGACTAATATTAGCCGAACCCATAGCGGCTAATGCACACATGATTTCGTCGCTAGAACAGCGTGCTGAAGAATGAATAAAATCATATCCTCACACACGAGTTCACTCAGACGACGCACAATTCAAATTATTTTGCATTGAGTATTTTAGTCGTCGAGTTCATTTAATTGGCTCGGGATAAAACCGTTCGAGTGGGTCGAGCCTCCGAATTTCGTATTCGTGCGAGCGATGAATTTTAAATAATCATCAGACGCACCGATTTTCGGGACAACTATGTTCCGAACATCACGAGAATTTTGGAAGAGCCCAAACAGATGGAAATAAAAACGACGTCGCACTCGCGACAGACGGAACAGATGCGATATAAAAATCGCGATAGGCGAAGATGATTAAAATTTAAAATTCGTTTTATCCACTGATATTGCGTGCTTAAATCCGTACTCATTATCGAGCGAAATATAAACACCTGGGGTGTTACAGCCTTCCCCCCTTAAAAGAATCTCGTCCCGAGATTCAGAACGACAGACTTCTAAGAGTAGAGAAGCAGGTAACCCATGTTTATATCAGCGGTAGTCGTGAGACATTTCCAATTAAAGGTGAGTGTCTCCGGATGTGTTTCTCTAGTGGACATAACATGTATCGCCTTAGGCTAATTTAGAAATATCCACCAATAGAGACGATATCTGCCAGAGGAACACATAAAGTTCCATGTGTGCAGTTTGCTTTTTCTGATGACACTGTACTATCTGAGTCTATTGGGCGAGCGACAAATACGCGATCTTACCCAAACAGAACCAGATGCAACCTCTTGGGTAAAACACACAGAAAGAGGTTTACCAACAAGTGGTTACAGGAAATTGATAGCATAGGAGACAGGTGTGGATGTCGAATACTGTCGCGGTTAACATGTGGCTAACCCGAGAATTCAAGTCCACAAAAGATGGTATAGATTCGAGAGAATCACCAGCGGAGGGATCTGTAGATACGGACTTTACAACCAGTCCATTTTATCCAGCACTAGTCACGGCTTGACTTGATCACACATGCTGAAAAAGCACACGCGAGGCGATCGAGGTATGACTAGAGCGATGATTAGGTGGTTATTGGTCGACTTAACTTAACTTTTGTGAGTACTTTCTTTAGAGTGAGTTAGACCAAAGTGAGTTCAGGCAAATCGATAAAACGATCTCTAAACTCAGTCTTTGTTCATTGGGCAGTTACAAGTTAGTAAAACCAACTTGTTGAACTACATTTGACATTGAGCAGGTCCTCTCAATACCATCGGTAAGTCGAGGGTCGAGAGTTCACATTTGCTAGCAAAAGGTCATGCATTTGGGTAGAAATCCATTTGGTCAGGTTGTTCATCCGTTTCTTCATGCGAGATGAACAGACTTGGTTAGGGAATACATGGATTAAATGAAAGAGCGAATGAACAAACTCCTGTATTTCAGTAGCAAGGAAAATCAATCTCCATTTTGAGAGCTAATCAGTTGTTTTCCAACATTAAAAAGCTCCAAGGATTCACCTTTACACAAAGGATGTAAAGGAAACTTCTATGCGTGCAGTCACTATCAAGGTCAAGGGGAAAGAGACCACACAAGTAAGGGGTATGCCCTTTTGATCTAACAGAGATGATAGATGTTGGTTGATCACTTGACAAACAACATAGAAATCGTTTCAAGGGAGGAGTCCACAGAAGATCACACATCTGTGTAGTTCCACAATGGATCATGACCAGAGACCTTGGTACTGGCATGCGCCAAGCAGCAAAATCCTGTGTGCGCATTCACAGGAGGCCCTCAGTTTCGCCGCGGTACCATAAGTCCTTAACCATAACACCATTATAAAACTGGCACCAATAATGAATCTCATGTGGTAAGAACAACTCGTGCAGAGATAACATATTGATATAATCTCATAATGGTTTATGACTACCAACTGTGATACTATCGTGTGCCGAGCAGCACAACCGTGTGCGCGCACCCACAGAAGGCCCTCGGTTTTGTCATGACACCACTGGTTTTAGTCATAACACCATTACCAGATGTAACCAATAAGAAATCTCACATCACACAAATGAATTGTGCAAGGGTGACAATATACAAAGATACTCTACCTGTCAAAAAGGTTACAAGTAGAGAGCCAAATAGATCATGGCCCGATGAAATAAACAAGACATGGCCATAACCTAAACTTGATGAAAGAAGTACGATGGGAGACTGTTAATTTAGCCCCAAGCATATTTCTATGCCCATCAGATGGATTACAAGTCAAGGATTAGTATCTGACTAGATATGTAGGGAAAACAATCACAAGGTTAAGTGGGTATGCCTTCGAGAAAGATGGGGAACCAAAGGCATCAAACTCAAGAAATGATAGGACATGTCTTTCCTAGGTTAGGTTGATAAGGTAACAAGGTAATCCATAAGGAGAGGCCAAATACAATAGAGACCTCAACCTGCATCAACTGAATAAGGGAATGGCTCTAGAAGGAGACATGACTTGAGATTTTTTTTAAGTCCGGGTACACTTTAGGTCTAACAAAGAAATTATTTAGGCATTTATTTTCACGTGTTTGGTTAGGGAGTGATAACCGGAAAATTTAAGTTTTGGGTCAGGGTTCACTAAATGAGAACATGGCCTAGTTTTGGGTTTAGGCAATCAATTACCAACTCTCTATCGGCACATAAGGCACCCTAAGAGGTCACCTAAAGAATGGAGGACACCTATTTCATCGAAGTTCATAATTCAAGATTATACCACATTATCTACAATCAATGGTTTCTGGAATAAGGATGAGTGAAGCATTTTGGATGTATAGGTGACAAACATAATGCAACAATCTGGATGCATGCTCGTCCTACACGTCCTCACTAAATTTTGCCAACCAAATGTGGCAATAACGTTCTATATCGGTGGCATTCTTACGACTCTCACGGTATTTTGCTAGTCGTCAACTACACATACGTTTTCGAGGTTAGTGTACCTGCAGAAAATTTCATTACAGCCCATTTTCCAATGATGCAAGTCACACATGACAATTTATCACAGTTTATACTCCATATATTTCTATATGGAGGCCAGCTCATCATTAAGCGCCGAGCCACGCATAGGCGTCGTTGCCACACTTTAACCATAGGGCAACTCATTATGGTAACTCACCTTCTTACCTGAGCGTAAGTGCGTCGTTACAAGTACATTACACTTCTCAGTATTCCCATGTCTGTATACCCATACACATCCATGGGGTACTGAATCCCGGAAAAGTAAATACTCCACATCGCAACCTTCATATATACATATGTAGAACATGTATATAGTCAGGCGCCACATTTAAGCACTCCCCTAGACCGACGGTTGTTCGGTCATGCTCTCACATCTCACCTTACCTTGAGCGTCGATCCATTCAAGACTGAATGGCCTTAAAAATAACAATACACATGTATGCAATACCCCCGGTTGTGGGTTATTGGTTTTTAAATAAGCCACCTAATAGTCCTTAGTATAGGGCTTAATAGAGGATGTCGCTAGCACTATAGTTTTTCAAAACTGTTTTTCAAAGCCAAACAATGTGTTTAGTTGAAAATAGGTTTTTCAAAACCAAAACTTTTGTTTTGAAAATACGTATGTGACCGTATATACTTAATCCAGCTCCGATACCAGCCTGTGGCAGAACCTCCAAGTTATTGGGCACACATGCACCTGTCCTTGTTCCAAAGACCTCAGACAGCCATGCATGTGCACCAGATAACTCAACAGGATCTGTCCGATTGCCCCAAGGACATCGGATAAACCACTTTCAACTAGAATCGCGGGATTAAGTAACACAAATCACACACACAACATTTTTGCAGCGGAAATCTTACTACCAAATTTTACAAGTTACAAAAATTTTATATTATTTTATCGGAGTGGTTACAAAAATATAAGTTTAAAATATATGCTAGCTCAAGTGACCATCCTCAATAAGAAGTATAGAAGGGTTACTTAGACTTATAAGAAGGCCGAGCCCACCGGCACTTAACACCATCACAGCATCACAAAGTTAGACCTGAAAAACAACAGGGAATAAAACCCTGAGTATGGAATTACTCAGCAAGACTTACCCGACTAAAGAAAAGACTCTCAAGGATATGCTGGCTTGTTGGGAGTCAAGGTAAGGCTTATCAAGGTTCAATGACTCTTTTTGCAAAAAAGCTTACTAGTAGTGGATCCTTATGCCAAAATTTTACTTCACAAGTTAATTATTTTTCCTGAATCTAGATTTGCCTAATCTAGAGCATTCACTTGTCCTGATCTAGCTTTCTTTTAACCAACTACAATCATGTTTCACTTGTGAACTACGATGAGTGGTCGGAGGGTAGAGTCTCCATGACCGAGGAGCAACGACGATTCGAACCGATTATACCCAGCTGGGGATCCCTAACCACACGACATATGTAGCACTTAATCCTTGCATATGTCAACCGTTCCCACAGATCCTCCACAACGTGAACCGGTCCGCGCTACCCGGGAGCACAGTACTCCTCCATCCAGCCTCTAGCCAGGAGGGTACACGCTACTCCCACCATCTCCCACGCCCACTGCGCGGTTGTCTTTTCACGTATGGAATAGCCGGGTTCAGGCTTACCGGAGCATGTGGATAGTTGCAAAGTCTCCACCACAACAGGCCTACATCGAACGGTCCTTAATCGACACAGACGGGCGACCTTGTCCGCTCAGCGTCTGGTCTAGATGTATTCAAACCATTTTCCCATTTTTGGTACCCGACAGGGGTACTCTTTTCCGAATGATGAACCCACTCCGGCCGAAGTGGAATCATCACCATAAGTTGGCTTTGATTTTTGAAACGAAAAGCCCATAACCAATGTTCCACAATCATTCTTTTTGAAAACAAATGATTTGTTAGTTTCTAAGCAGGGCTAAGCATTATCAGTTCTTTTTATAAAACCAGGATTAAGGAGTTTCCAAGGAATGGTAATGCATCAATTGTTTATCACACAACTCCTATCACCTAATGCATCAGATAAGGTGAAAAAGCATTTAAAACACAAGGAAGGGGCAAATGCACCGGGGCTTGCCTGAGTAACACTAGGTTAGTGTTTGTTAGATGACGTCCACTTGGCGATTATCTTCTGTCTTGACATTCGCCAGATTATCCATCTTCGATTTCGTCCATCAACATCATCATGCGGGTTAGCCCGCGCTTGGGGTCGACTTGGCTTGTCTTCCGCATCGCGCGACTAATTAACGTACCTGAATGAAATGCATTATGCACATGAATGCATATAAACAGGAATAGCGCAAAATCTAAATAGTGCTATGCAATAGCGTATTAAACACCTAAGGGCGAGGCGTTGTACAATCGTACACGAAAACACTAGTTATTAATATATGACTACGCGCAATAATTACACTTCTCTAGATTAATCGAATCTAACACAAACATCATTAACAACAAACTATACACATGAAATACAATTAGCCTAATCACAATTTATCAGTTAATTAATTAAATTCTAAACTAATCCTTTGCTTTATAAATTATACTACATCTTTATAAGTGATAAAAATATTTTATCATCACACAACATATATATCTACCAAAATTCTACTCGATTCACTAATTCAGCTAAGTGACCGGAATAGCGAAATAATTCGCCATAACTGAATCTGGCTCGATAATCGCAAGAATTGCGAAGTCGACGAGAGTTTCGTGACTTACACAATTTATCGAGCACACTAATGAGCCTCGCACTAACACATTTATTTATTCAACGATCGAACTATTCTAAATAAATTATCAGCTTACCATTTCCGAATCGACTCGGAGACGACGATCGACACGGAAGAGAGGAGCTTGATGCGGAAGCTCAGCACGCTGTGGCGGGCATAGAAAATTCGTGCGCGCGGCAAATAAAGAAATAGCGAGCTGCACGTACGCAGAGAGCTCGACCGGGCGCGACAGGGGGGCAGCTTTGTGCTATGCGCGAGATGGATGAGGGCTTGGCGGCGAGGGTGGTAGAGGCGACGATTAGGCCGAGCAGGTTATCGCCTGCGGCCATGGATACCCGACGCAGCAATAGCGCACGACGAAGAGAAACACGAGCAGGTGAGGTGTGCTGTCCAATTTTTGACATTTTCACTTTATTAAAAAAAAAGGGAGGCCAGCCGAGTGGGCCGCTCAAGGCCTGGTGGCCGAGCAGCCCACCAGCCAGCTAGTCCCTAGGGCTGCTGATGCCGGCTCTTGCTTTTGGGCGAGCAAAAAAGCTCAGCCGCCGGGAGGACGTGGGAGGCGGAGGCGGAGGCGTTCAACGCCCAGCCGACTTCTACGGCTGCTCGCTCGGCGGGCCGCTGCTCCCTTGCAACCGCCTGGTGGGTGCTCGGCTCCATATAATAGAGGCAAAAATCCTCTGGCTTCGGCTCCACAAGCAACGGAAGTTCTCTGCTCTCTCTCCCTGCTCGTTCCACTGGTCACGAACTCGATTGATTTCTTCGATCTCTGGTGTTCTTGTGGTGATTCTCGCTGGTAGCATCTGGACGAGTGTGGAGGTGGTGCTGCGCTTGTTCGGCGTGGACTTCCTGTGCTCCGTTGCATTATCAGTGTGCCTGTTGGTACTCTCTCGGTTCTGATTGTTGTCCACCGTGGCCTGGTGCTTGGGCTCTCTGCTGCGCGGTGTTCATCTTCTCGGGCTGGTGCCGTGGACGTCTCCCTCGGCTCCGGCAGCGGCTCTAGTATCTCCGTCAACCTCCCGCCGTGCAGGCCCGGACGTGGGCGGCGGAATTGGTTTTCTGGGACAGAACTTCGTGTTCGCTGAGCTGATCTTCCCACGTAGACAATCTACGTGCTCTGAGTTATTCGTTGTCTCACTTTATTTACTGTTTAATTTTGTGCAATCTGCTAGTATTAAATACTTGGGTGTGATTGCACTGTTGTGGACGGATTTGTGTGCTCGATGATGATAGCGGTGTAGTGAGACAACGTGACAGTCTGGGTTTTAGTGTGTTGTTATTTTCAGCATTGATATTATTTGTGCCTAGTTATTTCTTACTATTGTGCAGGCTGATTACTTAAGTTCATTACTGTTCCATAATTCTTATGCACACTGTTTTGATCTTAATATTCATGCTTGATTTCTAGGCTCATAATATTTGTTCTAAAACCCTGTTTTGGTAAGATAGGACTGTCACGTTAGTCGAGGATCTTTGATCACCCTTTAGCGTTGGAGGGCTGTCTTGTGCAGCAACCCGCTGTTTTGAGAGCAATGCTTCAAGATAAACAATTATGTTTTTTTGTTTAATCTGCCTTCTTCATCTGCAAGCCATGTTTAATTATGAAATGGACCTGTGTAGCTATTTTACATGTTTACATGTCTTAGAATTGCTACTGTTCATTGCTGCTATAATTTCATATGGTATTTATCTGAGTTATATGATTATTTTATTCGGAATTAGAATATTTAATTTATTTAAATATGAAGGAAGCATGTCACTTATTTCTCTAAATTTACAATAATCCAGAAAACCACTTCGTATTATGGCCTCCAGTTCTGATGTCATTAAGCCTGAAGCGTTCGACGGCGCTAGCTTTAAGCGCTGGCAGATTAAGACTCGCATGTGGCTCACTGACCTAAAATTATTTTGGGTAGTGACATCGGCTGTTCCCCAGGCTGCATCAGATGATTCTGATGATGCAGCGAAGGCCGCCGCACTTGCGGAGAAGGCCAAGTGGGACGAAGCCAATGAGGCATGCTTGTCTCGTCTGTTGAACGTCTTGTCGAACCGCTTATTTGACGTGTACTCTGGTTTTACCTCCGCTAAGGGTCTATGGACTGAACTTAAGAACGAGTTCTCTGAAGTTGACAATGGCAATGAGTCATTCACAACGGAAAACTATCTCAACTATAAAATGGTTGAGGGAAGGTCTGTTATGGAGCAGCTACAGGAGATTCAACTCCTTGTTAGGGACTTGGTCCAATATGGTTGCGTCCTACCAGACAGTTTTCAGGTGAATGCAATACTGGCAAAGCTCCCGCCTTCTTGGCGAGACTTTGTGACTTCACGCCGCCACATGAAGAAGCAAATGACTCTCACTGAGTTGTCAGCTGCGATTAATGTGGAAGAGCGTGCAAGGTCCAGTAACAAGCCATCTCAGCAACTCCAGGCTCACGTTGTTGAGAAGGGTGGAGATAGAAAATTCCAGAAGAAGAAGAAGAACTCCCCACAGAAGAATATGAACCAACCTAAGTCCAAAAAGATGAAGAAGAAAAAGGAGGACTTTATCTGCTATGTTTGTGGTGTCTCCGGGCATACAGCTCGGAGGTGCAAACTTAGGAAGGGAAAAGGTCTTCCACCTCAGCGCAAAGAAGGGAACGTGGTGGTTAACTCCACCCTAGGGTATGCACCTCAGGCCTTTATGGCAAGTCCATCAGATGACTGGTGGATGGATTCCGGTGCTACTGTTCATATTTGTGCTGATCGATCCATGTTCTCTTCATTCCAGGGATTCAACAGCGCACCAGTCTTGATGGGAAATGGTGTTCCGGCAGCAGTTCGAGGTACTGGACAGGTCTACCTGAAGTTAACTTCAGGAAAGACGCTCGTGCTGAAGGACGTACTCTATGTGCCCTCGATGAGCCGGAACCTCATTTCAGTGTCGCTGTTATGTCGACAGGGTCTCAAATTAGTGTTTGAGTCTAATAAAGTGGTCCTGTCTAAGTTTGGTACTTTTGTTGGAAAGTCATATGAGTCAGGCGGTTTGTTCCGTCTTTCTGTTTTGAACAATCATTCTTCTTACCATGTTAATGTGGTCTGTAATAACGATTCCATTAATAATATATGGCATTCCCGTTTGTGTCATGTGAATTTTGAGGCCATTAAGAGATTAAGTGACATGTCTTTAATTCCTGAATATAAACATGTTAAAGGTGTAAAATGTGGTATTTGTGTGCAAGCTAAGCAGCCAAGGAAACCGTTTCATACGGTTGAAGGCAGAAGTACCACTCCTTTAGAACTAATTCACTCAGATATCTGTGAGATGAATGGTATAATCACAAAAGGCGGTAAAAGATACTTTCTTACCTTGATAGATGATGCTACCAGGTTCTGTTATATTTACTTACTCAGAACTAAAGATGAGGCGCTAGAACACTTTAAGATCTATAAGACTGAAGTTGAAAACCAGTTAGACAAGAAAATTAAAAGGCTCCGGTCTGATAGAGGAGGTGAATACCTTTCCAACCTTTTTGATGAGTACTGCAAAGAGTGTGGAATCATTCATGAAACCACTGCTCCATATTCACCTCAGTCAAATGGGGTAGCTGAAAGGAAGAACCGAACGGTGTGTGACTTAGCTAATGCTTTGTTGCAAAGTTCGGGGATGCCTGACATCTGGTGGGGCGAGGCAGTACTCACGGTGTGCTATGTCCTGAACAGGGTGCCGCCTCGCAACCGTGAGGCCACGCCCTATGAAGGATTTAAAGGAAGGAAGCCAGATCTTTCACATCTTCGGACTTGGGGCTGCCTTGCAAAGGTTAATGTCCCGTTGCCGAAGAAGAGAAAGTTAGGCCCTAAGACCGTAGACTGTGTCTTCCTGGGTTATGCACATAACAGTGCAGCTTATAGATTTCTAGTGGTCCATTCCGAGACAAGCGAAGTTGCTATAAATGTAATAATGGAGTCTCGGGATGTGACATTCTTTGAGAGCATCTTCCCTATGCGGGATAAGGAAGTAGTAGCCCCAGATGGTCCATCTCGGACATATTCTCTGCCCTCGAGTGTCCATGACCAGACTCCAGATTTGGAGTTAAGGAGGAGTAAGAGACAAAGGACTGAAAAGTCTCTGGGTGATGATTATATTATTTATCTAGTGGATGAAGAACCACGCTCCCTCACAGAGGCATATACATCTCCGGATGCAGAGTACTGGAGGGAGGCTGTCCGTAGCGAGATGGATTCAATCATCTCGAACGGAACTTGGGAGATAACTGATCTCCCAGCTGGTTGCAAGCCTGTGGGCTGTAAATGGATCTTTAGGAGGAAGAGGAGACCTGATGGTACTATTGAAAAGTACAAGGCCCGTCTTGTGGCTAAGGGTTTTACTCAAAAGAAACAGGAGGATTATTTTGATACTTATTCTCCGGTGGCTCGATTGCCCACAATCCGTGTGCTTATAGCGCTGGCAGCTGCGTATAAACTTCTTGTTCATCAAATGGACGTAAAGACAGCATTCCTAAATGGAGAGCTGGAAGAGGAAATTTATATGCAGCAACCAGAAGGATTTGTGGTTAAAGGACAAGAGAGCAAAGTGTGTCGCTTGATTAAATCCTTATACGGTCTTAAGCAAGCTCCCAGACAATGGCATGAGAAGTTTAATAATACTCTGACCACTGCCGGGTTTTGTGTAAACGAAGCCGACAAGTGTGTGTATTATCGCTTCTCTGGGGGCAAAGGTGTCATCATGTGTTTATACGTTGATGACATATTGATATTTGGGACCGAGTTGGAGGCTATCATGGAGACAAAATTATTCCTCTCCAAGAACTTTGATATGAAGGACTTGGGTGAAGCTGATGTTATACTGAACATCAAGCTGATAAAGGGTGAGGATGGGATTACTTTGTCACAATCCCATTATGTGGAAAAGGTCCTGACTCGCTTTGGACATATGGACTGTAAACCAGTCACCACGCCCTATGATCCATCCTACACGCTCAGTAAATATGAAGGCGAGCCTGTGAACCAGCTACTATATTCGCAGATCATCGGATCTCTCATGTACCTGAGCAGTGCAACTAGACCAGATATCTCATATGCAGTATGCAGACTGGCTCGTTATTCGGCCAGTCCAGGAGATAGACACTGGGTAGCCTTGTACAGAGTGCTTCGGTATTTGAAGGGAGCAATGAATCTTGGTATTAAATATACCGGATTTCCGTCAGTACTTGAAGGATTCAGTGATGCAAACTGGATCTCTGACTCGGATCAAATGAAGTCTACAAGTGGCTATGTGTTCACTTTAGCTGGTGGGGCCGTGTCATGGAGATCGTCTAAACAATCAGTGTCGACACGTTCCACCAAGGAGGCTGAATTAGTTGCACTTGATTCAGCAGCATTGGAGGCTGAATGGTTGAGAGACCTATTGTCAGACCTTCCAATGCTAGCAAAGCCGATACCGGCTGTCCTAGTATACTGTGACAACACTTCTGTGTTGCTGAAAGTGAACAGTAGAAAGGACAACCAAAAATCCTCGAGGCATATCAGAAGACGACTTGATTCATGTCGGCATGCTAGAGAGACGAGTGTAATAATCGTAGATTACATCAAGTCTGAAAGGAACCTTGCTGATCCTTTCACCAAAGGGCTGGCTCAAAAGCCAATCCAAGCAGCGTGTATGGGAATGGGACTCGTACCCTGTTAGCGGTTTCAACTGCGGATAACTGTCCTGTGTGACCGGAGATCCCGAGATCTAGGCTCCAGGAAACGAAGCACTGTGGAACCAAGAGCACAAAAGATAAAGAGTCTCATGAGCTGCTGTGCTCTGTCTGTATGGCAGGTTGAGCGATATGCTCTTAATGAATTCAATGCTATAAGCAGGGAAATTGTCCTACAGAATTTCCTTAACGATTTCACCTATATGAGCTGACTGTGGGGTCGCAGTCCAGGAGAGAATGGGGTTTTCTCTCTAGTGAGCTCATGAATAGATATTAAAGGGCATGACCGTAACGCCCTGCCCCGTAAGAGAAGCAGATAATCTGCCTAGTACTATGTGCCTTTTGTGCGAAGATTCTCACACTAGGGTTTGTGGATCAAGGCGTAGTCCTCCGCTTACTCGTGCAGGGTTGGAGTACACTGGGATAGGCTTTGGTTCAAACCTAACAAGTACCTCTACCGAAAAGTAGTATATAAACAGTACGGGAGCTCAATGACATTGATCAGAAAATAAGAGTGAAAATGGTGGGGATTGCTGTCCAATTTTTGACATTTTCACTTTATTAAAAAAAAGGGAGGCCAGCCGAGTGGGCCGCTCAAGGCCTGGTGGCCGAGCAGCCCACCAGCCAGCTAGTCCCTAGGGCTGCTGATGCCGGCTCTTGCTTTTGGGCGAGCAAAAAAGCTCAGCCGCCGGGAGGACGTGGGAGGCGGAGGCGGAGGCGTTCAACGCCCAGCCGACTTCTACGGCTGCTCGCTCGGCGGGCCGCTGCTCCCTTGCAACCGCCTGGTGGGTGCTCGGCTCCATATAATAGAGGCAAAAATCCTCTGGCTTCAGCTCCACAAGCAACGGAAGTTCTCTGCTCTCTCTCCCTGCTCGTTCCACTGGTCACGAACTCGATTGATTTCTTCGATCTCTGGTGTTCTTGTGGTGATTCTCGCTGGTAGCATCTGGACGAGTGTGGAGGTGGTGCTGCGCTTGTTCGGCGTGGACTTCCTGTGCTCCGTTGCATTATCAGTGTGCCTGTTGGTACTCTGTCTGTTCTGATTGTTGTCCACCGTGGCCTGGTGCTTGGGCTCTCTGCTGCGCGGTGTTCATCTTCTCGGGCTGGTGCCGTGGACGTCTCCCTCGGCTCCGGCAGTGGCTCTAGTATCTCCGTCAACCTCCCGCCGTGCAGGCCCGGACGTGGGCGGCGGAATTGGTTTTCTGGGACAGAACTTCGTGTTCGCTGAGCTGATCTTCCCACGTAGACAATCTACGTGTTGTGAGTTATTCGTTGTCTCACTTTATTTACTGTTTAATTTTGTGCAATCTGCTAGTATTAAATACTTGGGTGTGATTGCACTGTTGTGGGCGGATTTGTGTGCTCGATGATGATAGCGGTGTAGTGAGACAACGTGACAGTCTGGGTTTTAGTGTGTTGTTATTTTCAGCATTGATATTATTTATGCCTACTTATTTCTTACTATTGTGCAGGCTGATTACTTAAGTTCATTACTGTTCCATAATTCTTATGCACACTGTTTTGATCTTAATATTCATGCTTGATTTCTAGGCTCATAATATTTGTTCTAAAACCCTGTTTTGGTAAGATAGGACTGTCACGTTAGTCGAGGATCTTTGATCACCCTTTAGCGTTGGAGGGCTGTCTTGTGCAGCAACCCGCTGTTTTGAGAGCAATGCTTCAAGATAAACAATTATGTTTATTTGTTTAATCTGCCTTCTTCATCTGCAAGCCATGTTTAATTATGAAATGGACCTGTGTAGCTATTTTACATGTTTACATGTCTTAGAATTGCTACTGTTCATTGCTGCTATAATTTCATATGGTATTTATCTGAGTTATATGATTATTTTATTCGGAATTAGAATATTTAATTTATTTAAATATGAAGGAAGCATGTCACTTATTTCTCTAAATTTACAACAAGGTGGAGCTAGCTCGCACGGCAGGTTGACGGCACAGGAGGAGGAGCACAGTCGGGCGAGGTGAAGGTTGGCGTGACGATGTTGAACAAGTGGACACGCACGGCCATCGTAGGGGCTGGGCACAATGGCAGCGGGCGAAGGAGTTCGACCGGCGAGCTCTGGCGACGGAGGAAGCAGAGGAAGGTGGCCCGGTGATGGAGAACCGAGACAGCCGACGATGCTCCCAGCAGAGGAAGAACGCACGCGGCCAGAAAGGTGACGACCAGACTTGGCGAGTGCTAAAGCGGAGCGCTGGGCGCCCAGGCATGCATGACGAGCAGAGAGCCGGCCATGGAAATAGAGGGACCAGGGCACGGCAAGCTAGAGTGTCGCGGCCGACAGAGAGAGAAGAGGAGATGGCTGGGCACGACAGAGAGCACGGCAGGATATTTGAAGTCCTAGGGCGGCACCGTGAGGAAATAAACACCGGCAGCCAGGATTTTTGCAAGCCAAAGCGGCGCGAAGGATAACGCCGGCGAGCTGCTGACGAATTTTAGACGTGAGGAACAGTAATGACTGGTGAACTCCGGCCCTGGCGAGTCGAGCGCATGGCACGAGGAGCCCGAGAAGACGCTCCACGGCGACGATAGCTACCAGGACCGGCCGCAAGCAAGGATGGTGTTGGGTCCTGTAACCATGCGTGTGCAAAGAAAAATAGGAGACGACACAGTTGAAAAGAAGCTAGAGAGAGAGAGCAGCGTGGAGATTACACTGAGCGCACGATACGGATAAGGCCACAACCTGTACTAGTTTAAGCGCATCCTAGAGAAAATATCAGTCGATGTCCACTAGGGAGTACCAGACGACATGGAGATAAGGCTTGAAGAAAATATCAAGAAGCCAACGATGTGAGGATAAAGGAAAAAAAATGTGTGCGCAGAGGAGTTCCAGATAGTTTGAGCGTGTGCACAAGATAAGAATAAGGCTACGGCGGCTGAGGCTAAATCTGGACGAAAATAGAAAATTGGATTCTTTTCTATTTCCTTTTAAACAAAAACATCCGGAAAACTACAAGTTCTAGGATTATAGTTTTAACGAGGTGTAAAGAAAGGACCAACCAAAATGATATTGAGTATAATATATGGGACTATTTTTGATTCGAAACACGATATATTTGATCTGCGGTCAGAACACACGATTTTATGGTCACGGTAATTTACCAGAGACTTGAAAATCAATTATAATTCTCGGACGCGCAGTCACGGTTTTGATTTAGATCGAGGCGAGAAGTAATGGGCTGGATTAAACAGACTTCGGCTTCGGTATTTTAATCTACGTGATTCGACTAATATTAGCCGAACCCATAGCGGCTAATGCACACATGATTTCGTCGCTAGAACAGCGTGCTGAAGAATGAATAAAATCATATCCTCACACACGAGTTCACTCAGACGACGCACAATTCAAATTATTTTGCATTGAGTATTTTAGTCGTCGAGTTCATTTAATTGGCTCGGGATAAAACCGTTCGAGTGGGTCGAGCCTCCGAATTTCGTATTCGTGCGAGCGATGAATTTTAAATAATCATCAGACGCACCGATTTTCGGGACAACTATGTTCCGAACATCACGAGAATTTTGGAAGAGCCCAAACAGATGGAAATAAAAACGACGTCGCACTCGCGACAGACGGAACAGATGCGATATAAAAATCGCGATAGGCGAAGATGATTAAAATTTAAAATTCGTTTTATCCACTGATATTGCGTGCTTAAATCCGTACTCATTATCGAGCGAAATATAAACACCTGGGGTGTTACAGCCTTCCCCCCTTAAAAGAATCTCGTCCCGAGATTCAGAACGACAGACTTCTAAGAGTAGAGAAGCAGGTAACCCATGTTTATATCAGCGGTAGTTGTGAGACATTTCCAATTAAAGGTGAGTGTCTCCGGATGTGTTTCTCTAGTGGACATAACATGTATCGCCATGGATGAACTCAAGTAGGATCCAAACCCTAAGAGTGCAAGAAACCCTAATTGGAACCCTAGAAAGCCCTAAACCTAAACCCTTGGGGGCTAAGTGCAAAATTAGTGCACTTTTGGACTAAAGTGCAAAAACCAGGAAGTTTAGGTTTCTTAAGTCATATGGTTCACCAATATGTGAATTTGCAAGTAAAATCTTGAGACTTGGACTTATTTGCAAAAGAGTCATACTTAAACTCTTTTAACTAAGTCTGAATTTCAGTGTAATGGTGCAACTTTGGGGCTATGTAACTTTCAAATTATGAAGTTTTTGCCCTAAGTCACCACATCAATTTTGTAGACCTATCAAAGGAGAATAACTTTGCTTAAGGGAGTAAGCATGGTTGTTATGAAGAATTTGGAGATAAATACACCCAAAGTTAGGTTTTCAGGCTGTTTGAAGCCTGAATTTGGTCTGTCAGTGGGTTTGAGCAGACTTTGAGCTCAATTTTAAGTATGATCCAGCTAGAATTTGTTTTGGAATACTATAACAAAGATGAAGATGGTATGAAGGGCTATAATTTTGTTGCAGAGCCTTGGATGTGTAGCCATACAAAATTTATAGAAAATTTGCCCTGAAATTGGTCTGTCTAGCCAACTGAACCACCTCGCCATGGTACAGTGCACCGGGGAAAACAAGTTCAGAACCTCACCGCCGACGACCGATTGCGCCGTGATTTGCGTCGGGGTCGGGTTGAGTTATCGACGGGCATCTCCTCGCGACGATATGCTTGAAGCAGGATAAGATCGCCACGGTAGGGGATGATTATTCCGGCCGCCACGCGGTCACTGATCTTTCCGGCCATGCTTGGTCACCGGCACCGCGCTCCTCTGTTCGTCCACGCCATCATCGATTTGACTGCTTTACGGTCGTGGTTGAACGTGGCAAGCTCTAAGAGAAGTACCACGCTCGTGTCGTCGATGGTCGTCGGGAGGGCCGCCACGGTAAGGGCCACGAATCACCATGCCAGTGACTCGTTTCTTCCCTGATCGCCACCGCGCTCAACCCAAATTCTCGGCCACCGCTCACTGGGCCTATAAATTGAGCGCCCCCTCGGCTCCGCCATGTATTCAAGCAGCTAACGCATCCAACCGCACCTCAAATCCTCCACCAGAGAGCTCTAATTTTGGATTCTCCCCAAATCACTTCCAAACTCCGCTCGGGTTAGCCTCACCGTGGCCAGCTTATTCCAGGTCAGTTCAAGCTTCTCCATTGTTTGTTCTAGCATCCTTAGGCCCTCCGCAAGCTCCTCGACCTCTCGAATTAAACTAGACCGCCATGGACCACCGAGAACATGCTGTTCCATTGATTGTCTCCGCTGTCACCGTGGCCAGAGCAAATTGGGTAGCCATTAGTGAAATTACTTGAGGGGGAAATGTGAGGGAGGGGTCCAATTCGGTGTCCGCTGCTCGGGAGTGACAGCCGTTGCGATATCCGGCCAGCGTGAGCTCGTCATAGCTCGGCCGTGCGCTGTCCGCCGTCGTGGACCTCAACCTGTGAAGAATTAGAAGTTGGGGGATTCCTGTAAGGTGTCAGCGACTCACAAAAACTGTGTAAGAACCCCCTTCAGGTTATCCAGAACGCCGAGGGTCCTTGTGCAAAGTCGCCACAGGTGCGCGTGCGCGCTTCTGCTGGCTATGGGCCGACCTGGGCCAAATTCGGTCCAGTGCTATTCACATTTTTTGTTTTTCTTTTTCTACCAGAACTAAAACAATTCTAGAAAATTTTAGAAAAATGGTAAAAATGCCAAACCAATTTTGCTAGGTTCCTAATTTCCTATAGAATTTAATAAAAATAGTTTCTTGAATTTAAGTTCAAATAGGGAATTATAGAGTATTTAAAACAGCTTAAAACTCTGTTTCTGGATTTTTAGAAAATAGATAATAATCCCAAAAATCCCCAAACTTTTTAGATGACCCTTATATATTATTTAGAAACTTTGGGTAGAGTTTGGTATGATTTGGACCTTGTTTGATAATTAGAACCCAAAACCCTACCCCCTGCCCTTTGAATTCCTATATTGACTCTAGAAACCCTAATTCTCTAGAGTACCGTGAAGGAAAATTGTATTCAAGACTTTAGATAATAAACTCTTATTATCTTTGCACTCTCATGAGCATTACATGGGCATTCATTATTATGTATGTTCATATTTAGAAAACGAAGAGGAAGTAGAAGAAGAAGCAAGGACACCACCACCACCTGAGAAACATCAGGCAGGCAGCTGTTTCTATTTTGACATCTGTGGAACCGAGCCTGATTCACCTGTAAAACAAGACAAGCCCCGGTGCATTTGCCACCCTCCTTGTTCTTTTAAAATCTGTCTCACCTACTTGATGCATTAGGTGATAAGAGTTGTGTGCTAAACTCTTGCTGCATCTCCTTCCTTGGATTATTTCCTAATCCCTGTTTTACAAAAGATTTTCTTATGCTTAGCTTTGCTTTAGAAAAACAAAGTGTTTGTTTTCTCAAAAATGATGTGCAAAGTGGGTGGGATGTTTTCGAAAATAAAATTTGATGGTGGATCCATCGTGGCCATGATGGGTTCAACATCGGAAAAGATGTACCTCTGCCAGGTACCAAACTTTGGGAATTAAAATGATAAAGCTGAGACCGGGCGGGTGACTTGCACGAGAAGAGAGTCTCGGTGTAGTGTCTCCGTCTGAGTCGATTAAGGACCGTCTCGATGTAGGCTTGCTGACCGAGGACCCTTTAACTGGTCACATGCCTCGTCATGAGTAAGCTTTGCCTCGGGCAGACTAATACCAGAATAAGATACCACACAATGGAAGTGGAGAGATGGCGAGAGTAGCGTGTACCCTCCGTGGCAAGAGGCTGGACGGTGGTGTATCTGTACTCTCGGTTGGCGTGAACCTGATCTGGTCTTAAGAACCCCGGTGGCGAGTTGACATATGCAAGGGTTAAGTGCTACATATGTCATGTGATTGGAGATCCTCAGCTGAGTATAATCGATTCGGATCGCCGTACCTTCGCGGTTATGAAGACTTGGTCACTGCCCTATACGTAGAACTCTAGTAAAGATAAAGGGTTGTTAAGAAATTGGCTAGTGCAGGTCAAGTGTTTGAACTAGGATAGCAAGAACACTAGATACAGGTGATCTTACTTAACCTGACAAGTAAAATTGAATTTTTAAGGATCCACTTTTAGTAAGCATTTCTGCAAACAGAGTCATTGACTATTGTTAAGCCTTACCTTAACGCCCTCAAATATAGCATACCCTTGAGAGTCTTTTCTTTAGTCGGGTAAGACTTGCTGAGTAATTCCATACTCAGGGTTTTTCCCTATTTTTTTAGGTGAAGAAGCAACAAACTTTTGTTGCTTCTGTTCTAAGGTAATACCAAAGGAAGAGCACTAGGAATGAAGTTGCGGGAGGAAAGGATCCTCCACAAAACTTTTGGTTTGATACTTATCGTGAGGGGTTCTTGCCTCCCATGGTTTGTAATAATAATACTCTGCGCTCGTATATTATGTTCTGGTCTGTAAATATTTAAACTCTATCTTACTTTTAAATAAAGGTAAGCTTATGTAACTGCTTCCGCATTTTTATATCTCTGATGCTTGTAATGTCTGCGTGACGGGTGAAACGCTCTTGGGAAAAGTAAGAAAAGTAGATACCGAACTTGTCAAGTAATTCAGGGGCACCTGCAGGGTTGTCTGAGGTCCGTTGGACAAGGACAACTGTAGGTGGGCCTAACGACTTGGGAGGTTCCGTCACAATAAGAGTGAAGGATTATACCAATTGAGAGTGTGGAGGAACAACAACAAAGGGTAGTTGATACTGTCAGAGTTGGAGTGGAAGCCTTGTTCTTTGCCGAAGACTCTATTTCCCTTTCAATCTACGACTTAGTAGAAATATACTTGAAAACATATTAGTCGTAGCCTTGGTACAAGAATAATAAGAAATATGCATTTGTACCAAAATGAAAGAGATATGATCAAAGATATAAATGAGCTAAGTGTGCAATGTTTCAATCAAAATTCCGAGAATCAAGTATATTTAGCTCATTCCTAAGTTTGCTAAAGGTTTTCTCATCTAGTAAAGATATCGGCTAATTGATTCTTAGTGTTTACATAAGCTATTTCGATATCCCCTTTGTTGGTGATCTCTCAGAAAGTGATACCGAACGTCTATGTGCTTAGTGCGACTGTGTTCAACAGGATTATCCGCCATGCGGATTGCACTCTCATTATCACATAGGAGAGGGACTTTGCTCAATTTGTAGCTATAGTCCCTGAGGGTTTGCCTCATCCAAAGTAATTGCGCACAACAATGGCCTGCGGCAATGTACTCGGCTTCGGCGGTGGAAAGAGCTACTAAGTTTTATTTCTTTGAAGCCCATGACACCAGGGATCTCCCCAGAAACTAACAAGTCCCTGATGTGCTCTTCCTATCAATTTTACACCCTGCCCAATCGGCATTGGAATATCCTATTAAATCAAAGGTGGATCCCTTGGGGTACCAAAGCCCAAACTTAGGAGTGTAGACTAAATATCTCATGATTCTCTTCCTGGCCCTAAAGTGAACTTCCTTAGGATCGACTTGGAACCTTGCACACATGCATACAGAAAGCATAATATCCGGTCGAGATGCACATAAATAGAGTAAAGATCCTATCATCGACCAGTATACCTTTTGACCTACGGATTTACCGCCCGTGTCAAGGTCGAGATGCCCATTAGTTCCCATAGGTGTCTTGATGGGTTTGCCATCCTTCATTCCAAACTTCTTAAGTATGTCTTGAATGTACTTTGTTTGGCTGATAAGGTGCCATCTTGGAGTTGCTTGATCTGAAATCCGAGGAAATACTTCAACTCCCCCATCATTGTTATCTCGAATTTATGTATCATGATCCTACTAAACTCTTCACAATTTGATTTGTTAGTAGACCCAAATATGATATCATCAACATAAATTTGGCATACAAACAAATCTTTTGCAACAGTTTTAGTAAAGAGGGTAGGATCGGCTTTGCTGACTTTGAAGCCATTAGTGATAAGAAAATCTCGCGGACATTCATACCATGCTCTTGGGGCTTACTTGAGCCCATAAAGCGCCTTTGAGAGTTTATATACATGGTTAGGGTACACACTATCTTCAAAGCCGGGAGGTTGCTCAACATGGACTTCTTCCTTGATTGGTCTATTGAGGAAGGCACTTTTCACGTCCATTTGATAAAGCTTGAAGCCATGGTAAGTAGCATAGGCAAGTAATATACGAATTGACTGAAGCCTGGCTACGAGTGCATATGTTTCATCAAAGTCCAAACATTCGACTTGTGAATAACCTTTGGCCACAAGTCGGGCTTTGTTTCTTGTCACCACACCATACTCATCTTGCTTGTTGCAGAATACCCACTTGGTACCTACAACATTTTGATTAGGACGTAGAACTAAATGTCTTACCTCATTTCTCATGAAGTTGTTGAGCTCCTCTTGCATTGCCAGCACCCAATCCGAATCTCTTAGTGCATCCTCTACCTTGTATGGCTCAATAGAGGAAACAAAAGAGTAATGCTCATAGAAATGTGCAACTCGAGATCTAGTGGTTACCCCCTTATGGATGTCACCAAGGATGGAGTTGACGGGGTGATCTCGTTGAATTGCTTGGTGGACTCTTGGGTGTGGCGGCCTTTGACCCTGAATTTCTTGATCATCTTCCTTGTCTTCATTATCTTCATCTCCCCCTTGATCATTGTCCTCTTCTTGAGGTGGTTCATCCTCTTGATCTTCATTTTCATCATCTTGTGCCTGTTCCTCATCTTGGGTGGGTGGAAAAGCTTAATTGGAAGATGACTGTTGATCTTGTGCTTTTGGAGGCTCTTTGGATTCCTTAGGACACACATCCCCAATGGACATGTTCCTTAGCGTGATGCACAGAGCCTCTTCATCATCTAGCTCATCAAGATCAACTTGCTCCACTTGGGAGCCATTAGTCTCATCAAACACAATGTCACAAGAAACCTCAACCAATCCAGTGGATTTGTTGAAGACTCTATATGCCCTTGTGTTTGAGTCATAACCAAGTAAAAAACCTTCTACATCCTTAGGAGCAAAATTAGATTTTTCTATCTATTTTAACAAGAATAAAGCATTTACTCCCAAAGACTCTAAAATATGAAACATTGGGCTTTTTATGAGTGAGAAGTTCATATGATGTCTTCTTGAGGATTCGGTGAAGATATAACTGGTTGATGGAGTAGCAGGCGGTGTTAATCGCCTCAGCCAAAACCAGTCTGGTGTCTTGTACTCATCAAGCATGGTCCTTGCCATGTCTAGTAGAGTTCTATTCTTCCTCTCCACTAAACCATTTTGTTGAGGTGTGTAGGGAGAGGAGAACTCATGCTTGATGCCTTCATCCTCAAGAAAGTCTTCAATTTGCGAATTCTTGAACTTCGACCCATTATCGCTTCTAATCTTTTTGATTCTCAATCCGAACTTATTTTGAGCTCGTCTTAAGAATCCCTTTAAGGTCTCTTGGGTTTGTGATTTTTCCTGCAAAAAGAATACCCAAGTGAAGCGAGAATAATCATCCACAATAACTAGACAGTACTTACTCCCACCGATGCTTATGTAAGCAATCGGGCCGAATAGATCCATGTGGAGTAGCTCGAGCGGCCTGTTAGTCGTCATGATGTTCTTGTGTGGATGATGGGAGCCAACTTGCTTTCCTGCTTGGCATGCGCTACAAACCCTGTCTTTCTCAAAATGAACATTTGTTAGTCCTAAAATGTGCTCTCCCTTTAGAAGTTTGTGAAGATTCTTCATTCCAACATGGGCAAGTCGGCGATGCCAGAGCCAACCCATATTAGTCTTAGCAATTAAGCAAGTGTCTAGTTCAGCTTGATTAAAATCAACTAAGTATAGCTGACCCTCTAGCACTCCCTTAAAAGCTATTGAATCATCACTTTTCTAAAGACGGTAACACCTATATCAGTAAAAAGACAGCTGTATCCCATTTTACATAATTGAGAAACAGAAAGCAAATTGTAATCCAAGGAATCTACAAGAAAAACATTGGAAACGGAATGGTCAGGAGATATAGAAATTTTACCCAAACCTTTCACCAAACCTTGATTTCCATCCCCAAATGTGATAGCTCATTGGGGATCTTCGTTTTTCTCATAGGAGGAGAACATCCTTTTCTCCCGAGTCATGTGGTTTGTACAATTTTAGGCCTTATTCTTAGGTACCCAAACGGTATTGGGTCCTTTCACATTAGAAACAAGCACCTTGGGTACCCAAACACAAGTCTTTGGACTCTTGTGTTTGCCCCCAACATATTTGGCAACTACTTTGCCTGATTTGTTAGTTAAAACATATGATGCATCAAAAGTCTTAAATGAAACATTATGCTCATTTGATGCAGCAGGAATTTTCTTTCTAGGCATTTTAATATGTGTGGTATGCCTAGAGCTAGAAGCCTCATTTTTATACATAAAAGCATGATGAGAAACAGTGTGAGGTTTCCTAGCATGAATCTTCCTAATTTTGTGCTCAGGATAATTAGCAGGATATAAAATGTAGCCTTCATTATCCTGAACCATGAAAGCCTTGCCTTTAACAAAATTAGGCAATCTTTTGGGGGCATTAAGCTTGACATTGTTCCCTTGTTGGAAACCAATGCCATCCTTAATTCTAGGACGTCTCCCATTATAAAGCATGCTACGAGCAAATTTAAATTTTTCATTTTCGAGCTCATGCTCGGCAATTTTAGCATCTAATTTGGCTATATGATCATTTTGTTTCTTAATCATGGCAAGGTGATCATTTATAGCATCAACATTAACATCTCTACATCTAGTGCAAATAGAAACATGCTCAACAGTTGATGTAGATGGTTTACAATTGTTTAGTTCTTCTATCTTAGCATTTAATATAGCATTCTCATCTCTAAGATAGGAAATAGAGTCATTGCAAACATTCAATTCTTTAATCTTAGAAACTAGACTAGCATTTTCATTTCTAAGACTAGAAATTGAATTATGACAAATGCTAAGCTCCTTAGTTAAGTTTTCACATTTTTCTACTTCCTAAGCATAAGCATTTTTCAATTTAACATGTTTTTTATTTGCTTTAATAAGGAAGTCCTCTTAGCTATCCAAGAGTTCATCCTTCTCATGAATACCTTCTATTAATTCATTTAATTTTTTCTTTTGTTCCATGCTGAGGTTGGCAAAAAGAGTAAGTAAATCATCTTCATTTTCACTAGAGCTACCCTCATCACTAGATGTTGTATATTTGGGGGTGGCTCTAGATTGTACCTTCTTTTCTTGCCGTCCTTAGCCATGAAACATTTGTGGCTGACGTTGGGGAAGAGAAGGCCTTTGTTGATGGCGATGTTGGCGGCGTCCTCGTCGGAGGAGGAGTCGGTGGAGCTCTCGTCGGAGTCCCATTCCCGACACATGTGGGCATCGCCGCCCTTCTTCTTGTAGTACCTCTTCTTCTCCTTCTTCTTGCCCTTCTTGTCATCGTCCCTATCACTTTCACTTGACATTGGACATTTTGCAATAAAATGACCGGGCTTACCACATTTGTAGCACACCCATTTGGAGCGGGGTTTGTAGTCCTTCCCCCTCATTTTCTTGAGGATTTGGCAGAAGCTTTTGATAATGAGCGCCATCTCCTCATTATCGAGCTTGGAGGCGTCGATTAGAAGCCTACTTGGTGTAGACTCCTTTTTCTTCTTTCGTCGCTTTGAATGCGACGGGTTGCACCTCGAGTGTGGAGGTGGCGCCTTGCTCGAAGTTGACAATATGGAGTCTTTGATCATAAGTTCAAAGCTCACAAACTTGCCAATCGCTTCCTCGGGAGACATTAGTTTTTATCTAGGATCCCCACGTATTAATTGAACTTGAGTAGGATTGCGAAAACAAGGGATCTTAGAATAACCTTGACCATCTCATGGTCATCCCACTTAGTGCTCCCGAGGTTGCGCACTTGGTTGACCATCGTCTTGAGACGGTTGTACATGGCTTGCGGCTCTTCTCCTTTGTTGAGAACGAATCGACCGAGCTCCTCCTCGATCGTCTCCCACTTTGTGATCTTGGTCACCTCGTCCCCTTCGTGCGCCGTTTTGAGAACGTCCCAAATTTCCTTGGCGGTCTTTAATCCTTATACCTTGTTATACTCCTCTCGACACAAGGAGGTGAGGAGTATAGACGTGGCTTGAGAGTTAAAGTGCCTAATTTGGGTGGCCTCGTCCGAGTCGTAGTCCTTGTCCCTCACCTGTGGTACCTGCGCTCCAAATTCAACTATGTCCCATATACTTTCGTGGAGTGAGGTTAGATGATGCCTCATTTTATCACTCCACATACAATAATCATCACAATCAAAATATGGTGGTTTGCCTAGGGGAACGGAAAGTAATGGAGCGCGCTTAGAAATACGGGAATAGCGTAGGGGCATCTTACTATACTTCTTGCGCTCATGGCGCTTAGAAGCGATGGACGATTCGGAGCTTGATGTGGAGGGTGACGAAGAGTCGGACTCCCTTGAAAGGGTTCTCCCCGAGCTTGCGGGCTTGTCACCGGTCACGATCTCCCTCTTGGTGTGATTTCCCGACATCACTTCGAGTTGTTAGACTTTAATGAAGCATCGGGCTCTGATACCAATTGAAAGTCGCCTAGAGGGGGGATGAATAGGCGTAATCTGAAATTTATAACTTTAAACACACACTACAAGCTGGGGTTAGCATTAGAACTAAAATCAAGTCCGGGAGAGAGGGGGGAAACAAATCAAATGAGAATCAAGCGAATGAACATGGTGATTTGTTTTACCGAGGTTCGGTTCCAAAGAATCTAGTCCCCGTTGAGGAGGTCACAAAGACCGGGTCTATTTCAACTCTTTCCCTATCTCAAACAGTCACTTAGACTGAGTGAGCCTTCTTCCTTAATCTCACGGGTCACTAAGACCCCGCAAGGACCACCACACAATTGGTGTCTCTTGCCTTGCTTACAAAGCACCTGAGAATGGAGAAAGAAAAGAAGAAAGGCAATCCAAGAAGCAAGAGCTCAAAAGACCACAAAATCTCTCTCTCACAAGTCACTAAGTGTTTGAGATGAATTTGGGACATGAAGAGGGTTTGATCTTTTGAATTGTATCTAGGAGTGAATGCTAGAGCTCTTGTATTGAATGTGATGTTCAGAAAACTAAGATGCTTGGAGTTGTGGTGGTTGGGGGGTATTTATAGCCCTCAACCACCAAGGTAGCCGTTGGGAGGCTGCTGGCGATGGGCGCACCGGACAGTCCGGTGCGCCATTGGACAGGTCCTGTTCATTGTCCGGTGAGCCGCCACATCACCCAACCGTTTGGGTTCGGAGCTCGGTCGACCGTTGGAGCTTTGTCTTCTTGCCGCACTAGACAGTCCGGTGCCACACCAGACAGTCTGGTGCCCCTCTGACTTTCTGCTCTGACATTTGTCGTGCATTGTTCACGCACTGTAGCACTTTGCAGAGTCGACCGTTGGCGCTGGGTAGCCGTTGCCTGCTGACTCACCGGACAGTCCGGTGAATTATAGCGGAGTGCGCCTTCGTGTTCCCGAGAGTGGATGGTTGGCACTTGTACGGTCCTGGTGCATCGGACACTGTCTGGTGGTGTACTGGACAGTCCGGTGCGCCAGTCCATAGCACATTCAAGTCCTTTTGCTCCTTTTAAATTGGGTCCCTAACTTGTATATTTTCTTGGTTTGTGTTGAATCTTATGCACCTGTAATACATGTATTTTAGAGCAAACTAGTTAGTCCATTTGTTTGTGTTGGACATTCAACCACCAAAATTAATTTTGGTGGGGGAGACGACCCGGGTCCATTAGATCTACATCCGATGGATAGGATCCGATCTGAGCGTACCCCTTCATGGCTCTGATCCATGTCGTCCGATCGTGGATGGGCGTATGAGATTGGATCACGTAGTTTTGAACTCGTGGCCGTTAGATCGGGATCTGATGGCCAGATGTGTGTACCGGTTCGCCGGGCTCGGATCTAATCTGAGTGCTTGAACTAGGATCCAACGGCCGAAGTCTATCTATACCCCTTCGCGGGTATGTTTTACTAAAGAGCCCCTAGAACCTTTATAAATCAACCCGCAGTCCTGAAATCATGTTCACTGAGTCTTAGAAAGCTTGCGAGAGGCCCCTGTCTTCTCTGGAAATTGAGGCGCAGTCCAGACAGTGAGAAAAACCTATAAAATCATTTAGAAAATAAATTTCTAATATGAAAACAATTCCTAGAACTTGTGTAATTCATACAAAATTCATATTAAGTCCAAATTAATTCATTCTAGTTTCTGTAATTTTGTAATATTATTGTTTATCACTTAGTGTCTCTATTGTGACATGTAAGCCACAATAAAGTTAATCTCCTAACTAATCTTGTATCAAATACATAAAACCTTTGGGAATTCATACCTTCCCCATTTTAATTCCGAATTGAACTGTTCCAGTTGCGTTAGCCTCGTATAAATATTTACTACGCAGTGACAATGTCAATTATACCATGTCACATACTTTTATATTTATTTATCCTATGTCTACTAGACTACCTCTTCTAAATCGAATTTAACCTGTCCATAATTATAATATGATTAAAGCATGATCTCGTGTCAAGCTATAACTAAAATTTTAAGTTGAGTTAATTATTTATGGAATAATCTCTCATATGATATGTACTAACCAATTTATAATATATTTTAATATTTAAATCACATAGATGTTTTATAAATCATAACTCCTTAATAGTAACTCCGATTTTAGTGATTCTTGAGCTCACAATCTCGTAGCAACGCGTAGATCATTATTATACATTTTATTTTTATGTTTGGTGTGATGTTAATTTTATCTATATCATGTTTGTTTGTACTGCTATGACTAGCAGTGAGGTCACGAGAATCTGAGGATCATCCTGGTACCTGGAATCTCAAGTCCCAGGCAAGTTGTGCCCTTGATCACATTTATTTACCCAATAATGTTCTTTATAATCATTTTATCATGCATAGGTTTAATTTTGATAGGACCCAATAGGTCACTCTAGTCTAGCTATCTTTATACCTTGTTTACCCCTGAACTATTTGGGTAGTTTTGTTATTGCTCTATATGGTTTTGGGATTAATATTACATTATATCCATGTTCCAATTATTCTGTTATTTTATTCATGTTCATGTCAAGATCATTATATTTTTAATTGGAACATGGAGCTTAACTTGAGAAACAAGTGCCACCATAAGGGTGAAATGGGTCGCCCTTGGCTGACTAATTAGGAAAGCTAGTGGAAGACTACCTTACCCGAAAGGGGCAAGGGCAGTAGGGGAGTAGGCATGCAGGGAGGTTCTCGGGTAGATTTTGCTATGATGGCGGTCAGACGAGGGATTCTTGTAATTGCTCTTTCCAGAAACTGTAGCGGGTTTTCGGAAGATAGTGGAACTTTGTAAAGGTCTCGTAGTGGATCCCTAGCCATTCACCTTGGTAGTGCCTAAGGGTCTAGCTAACCCTGGCGACTGGGATACACGACTTGTGGTTACATGGTACAACCTCTGCAGAATGTAAAACTGGTATACTAGCCGTGCTTGTGGTCATGAGCAGCTCAGGACTCTCGCATGATTAAATTATAGAACTAAATTCAATTTATCATTTGCATTGCATGTGATTTATTATTAATTTTGTTTTATTATTATTCTGGTATGGTATTTACTTACATTTAGTAACTGCTAATAAAATTTGACCAACTTATTAAAAGTAATGCTTAGCTTGAACCCCTATTGTTGATCAGCCTTACACTCCACATGAGCTCCCACCTTTGGCGAGTTCATACATATTATTTCCCACAACTTGTTGAGCGATGAACTTTTGTGAGCTCACCTTTTCTGTCTCACACCCCCCACAGGTCAAGAACAAGTACCACAAGATGAGATGCATGGAGGATGCTGCGATGTGTTCATGAGAGATCTAGGTGGCGTCTCCCAGTCAACTCTGTGTTGCTGGATCGTTGTCTCCTTACGATGTAATTATTTATTTATTTTATACAGAATTCTTATTACATAGTAAAGTTGTAACATTCATTTCTGTACCATGATTCATCATATGTGTGAGACTTGGTCTCAGCATATCTGGTGATTATGTTCTACGCCCGGGTCCTTAAATCCCGTGTGTGACAGTTGTACATGCACATAAACTCGTTTTCTTAGCCTATATAAAAAGAACATAGGAAGTTCGATTCGATTGATGTCGACTCATTCAGGTCTGATTCCTGCACAAGAACTAGGACTCATTTTAAAAATACTAAAGGACATATATAGAGGTAAACTAGTCGTTTGCACATGTCTTACTACCGTTTCTATATTCATAATACTTACAATATCTATATTATGTGGAACATAAACAAAATATGTATTGTAATGGTTACAAGCTAAGTCTGGAGAGAGAGGGTTAGGGTTTAAACCCATGTTCTGTGCTGAATTTTATATTTTTCTGGTGGTGCGTGTGGGAGGTAGACGTGGGTCAGCCAACTGTTGAAGTAGTCATTGGAACCAAAGTAACTCTAGGTCACGTGCCACGCTGCCGGACTGGGTATTCGGGTTACCCGAAAAATTCAGATCGGATAATTAAAATTTCGAGTTTAGATCAGGTACACCCTGACATAATAATACCTGATAATTTAGGTTCGAGGTATGGGGTACTCCCAAAGTTCTGAAACGAAAAACGGGGATGCACAGTTCCCTCTCTGAATCCTTCGGATATGGTCCTTCATCTAGGCTTCTACCTGCATTCGTGTACAGCAGCGGCGATCACACTTCTCCCAAAACAACCACTTTCCACGCAGCGGCGACAAGGAGCTGCTCATCCATGCAACGTTCATGTGGCACGACTGGCTGAGGCTCGGGGTTCCATCAGATATGCAGCTTGACAGCGTCGTGCCGCCGTGAGGAACCTTCTGCCCCTGCTCTTCAGTAACATCAACGCGAGGTTCTTAGACTAACTGCAAGGGCTGTCCCTACGCAGCCGCCTCCCCTTGCATAGCGCGAGCACGGGGCGCTCCATGCGCGCAGCGGTGTCCCTGCACCGCCCCCTAGCGCGCCGTCCTCTTCTCTCTTCCCCTCAATCTAGCGTGTCACTGTTCGTCACCCTAAACACTGTGTTGTGGGTCCATGAATAATTGTTAGTAGATAAAAAATTGATAGTTAATATAGAAAATGATATTTTATAGTTGTAGTGGGGTATAGGGGAGTATTTAGGGGGAACCGCTGCGGGAGATGAAAAAATAGAGGGAAAATAGGGAGAAAAAGTGATATAGGGGGGAAAATTTAGGGGTAACGGTTGCGGATAGCCTTGTGCCGTCCTTCAACAAGCTTGTCTTCTTCCTAGCCATCAGTACAAGCAAATATGATGGTTTAGAAAAAAAACAAACATTTAATCATAGTTTTTTGGGGCATTTGAATTGGAAGTACCCTCGAACACTCTTATCTTTTAATACTTCCGATCCCTTGAAGGATTTAGAGAGGGAATCATCTAGGCCCGATGTTCTCCTGCTGGCCTGCTGGGTTGGCTAGAGCTAGTAGCTCGCGAGGGTAGGAAGTTGGGGGCATGGCCATCGAAGCTGGCAAGCGGCCTTATTTGGTTATTCCCATTATACATGTATTGGATAAGATTAGAATTTTTTTTGAAGAACTTTGACTTGCTTGGAATTTAAACCTACCCAATCTCACCCAAACCACATGGATTGAGAGCTAACCTTGTTCGGTTATTTTCAATCCATATGGATTGGAGGGGATTGATACAGATTGGGGGAGATTTTGACTTACTATATATTGAAACCCTCTCAATCCCTCTCAATCCATATGAATTGGGGTAAAACCGAACAAGCCCTAAAGTGGTCTATTGTGCCACTGGACTGGGCCGCCGGTACATCAGGCCACTAGAGGCCACGTGAAGAGCTCTCCGATAAACCGGTCCGGACCTCCACCGGACGAGTCCGGTGACCGTCGGAGAGCTAAGGTGAAGCCTTTCTCGGCCAAAATTTCTCTAATTTGATTTGGATGGTTTTGGAAGCTTTACTATTACTTAGACAAACATATTTAGAGTATGTTCAACTTATCTAAATCAAAGATTCATACCTTAGACTGTGTCCAACAAGGACCGCTAAAGCGTCCTGTCCGGTAAATATAACGGATGTTGGCCTCCTCTAGCCGTCCAACAATCTCCGGTAAAAGGAACGCTAAATTTTACCAACTACCAAGGAGACGCTAAAGCTAGAGAATCGTTATTCATCCGCTATCCGTCCTTCTCGTCGCTCGTCACTGTGGCTGTGGGAGTAGCCCTATAGCACGCAACAGTGCCATAGCCGGTCGTGGGGACGAAGCTTGAACACTGCAGCGGCATGGAGGACCACAACCACGCCATCGTTCCGGCCCGTGCGGGCAGCGTCGCCCGGTGCCTCGCTACCTCGCATCCTGGCAGCCATCTTGCGAGTCTGATGGCTGCTTGCACTAGCTCACGCCTGGACGGAGGAGAGGAAACCAAAGTCAGGGAGGAGAAGCACACCTGTGTTGCGGCGAGGAACTCCATGGATTTGTGAGACGAACCAGAGGCCGCCGTGTTGCATGTGGTGTTTGTGCTGCATCCGTATCTTGTGCCCAGTTCGAGATCGAGAAGCGGTGCTAGGTGAGAGAGAGGCAACAACAACTCCGCAGTGCACCTGTTCGTGGAAATGGTTGAGAAGAAGAACAGAGAAAGGAACGGTGTTTTTTTTTGAAGCGACTAGTAAAAAAATTATATGTTTTGTGAAATCTGGTACCACTGTGGATATAGAGGATCAAATTTAGAGGACGTTGCTGGAGATGATAAAAATATAGAGGTTAGAATCTTTTAGAGTGTGTTGTAAAGTACAGAGAATATTCCTTTAGGGGATGAGATTTAGGGGACGTTGCTGGAGACAGCCTTAGCTCATATTCAACTCAGACTCCCCTTTTCAACTCAAAACGGACACCAAAAGCACTTTTGCAATATATGACATCTATAGCGTATCTAAAGTGCTTGGAAATGTTTCTAAAGGCAATTTGAACTTATTCAAACCTATGAATCGAACATAGCTCACCATTTCCAAGTTTTGCCCATTTTCTGGCCTCGTTTAAGTGGAGTATTGGATTTCAAATTGGAACAGAGGGAGTAGTTTAAAAAAACTATTCACAACCCTAGCTTCTTGATTTTCTGGAGCACCTAATGACCTGCTCCTCGAACTCCACTAAATTTTTTGAAGCTGGAGTAGTCCTAAACCGGGCCTAAATCTGGTGCTTGTAGTGACAACTATTATATAACTCGTGCTAATGCTACGATCCCGCGAAGGGAAGGGGTCGATGGTGGCAGCGGCGGCACGAGTGAGGGGAAGGGGTAGGCTTGGGGCAGCGGGGCCGCATGGGAGGGGAGGAATGAAAGATGATCAAAATAATATTGTATATTAGATTTGAGTAAGGCAGAGATGGTTATCTAGCGATCTAGAGCGTTGGACTTTATGTTGTGTTAAGACTGGGTGTAATTTGTTTGATAGATTTAGTATAGGTTATAGGTGTGGGAGTGATTTGGTTGGGTGAACTTTATAATGTTTAAAACCGGTGGATTAAGCAGATAGAGATAGAGATACGTGATTGTACAGTGGAGGTTCACTCATCAATTTTCCAATGATATAATTCTGGTGGGCTAGGACACCTAAACTGCCTCTTTTTCCCGGTATAGCACGAACATGCACTTGAAGAAAAGTCAAAACTCGCGGCCACGCATCACCTGCTGGTAGCAAACTTGGGAGCCAAGTATACCACGCATCACATGGTCACATGCTCAGTCTTCGTCGTGAATGTCAGCGCGTACATCATCGCATCACACGGACACGACTGCTGCAGCCCATAGTCCGTTGGGCCTGTGGCCTCGCCGCCCCGGCCCGAGTCATTTGGTACGCAACTGTACCTGTCTGTACGAGACACACAGACTGCTACATCGCTGCTGTTTGTTTGACCAGGTTACAAAGATTAAAACACGGTCGATCATGTTAGTTTTTTTTGATATAAAATTTACTCTTCTACTACTACTACTTTTAAAACAGTTTCTAGCAAAACTTAAAAATTAAACAAAATCTCGGTGGGCGGCATCTCACGCGTGTCGGAGGGCGGAGCCGGAGCGAATAAACGGGCAGCATCTCACGTGAAGATCCGTTTCTCCGGACGCGCTCGTTCGTTCGCGAAGGCGCCCCTTCCTGCCCTCACATCCGCTCCTCCCTCCCCGACACCGACCGACCCCTCGTCCGCTCGCCTCCCTCCCCGATCCCCACCGCCATGGCCGCCGCCGCCGCCGCCGCGTCCTCCTCTTCCTCCTCCGAGGTTCCGATCGCCGCCCGCACCCGCGTCTCCGTCGGCGAGGTGGGTTGCTCCTCCCCTGCCTGCCGGTCCTGGATCCGCCCGATCTGCTCGCACGGTGCGGCGCTCGATCTCATATCGTCCGTTTTTCCTTTCCTCCTGTGCCAGGTGGCGGTGGGCGCGGTGGCTACAGGCAGCGGCGACCGGGTGGCGGCGGATTGCGGGGTGTGCGCCATCTGCCTCGACAGGATAGTGCTCCAGGAGACGGCCCTCGTCAAGGGTTGCGACCACGCCTACTGGTTCGCTGATATCCCTTACCCCTTTCTCCAGATGATTACAGCATAACGTACTTTGATGCGCGGTGGAATTACGATTCTTTGTCTAGGTTGTTTGTTATTCCCCACCTCTAATAGCAATCTAATCCCTAGATTTGGGAGACTATATGGCACCTTTCACCCCCACCCACCCAACCAAAAAAAAGTGCTTTGTTGTAGTCCTACACATCTAATTCCTAGAACACCCTGCACATGTGCTAGGATGGCCTGACCTTGTGATTCTCAGGCTGATTTTCTTTTGATTGCTTTTACACATGGAGTAGTTTGATTCAATCATTTTAGACCTAAGGAATAGAGGGCACCAGCATCAGTGAGCTTATTCTCTCATGTGTTTTCCTTGTACTAGTAATTAATTCGAACTTATCCTTTAGCACAGTTGCCATCTGCATCTCGCCCTTTGCCCAACCAACCACATTGCACACCCAATGGTTGTTGACTAGTTACACCAACCCTTTTGGTTTTCAGCTCTAAATTGAATTATAGAGTTTGACTGTCGCATCCGTGTGAGGTAGCAAGCAGCATGCGCCTTGATGTATCCATGACAGCTGATGCTTTGGTTTGTTCGCTGCAGCTGCAGCTTGCTGCGGCTTATACAGTATTTTGTCTCTATAAATTGCAGTTGCAGCAGTTCTTTTACTAAAAGCTGGTTGTTCACTATATTTGAAATCCATTTCTTGGATGCAGTGTGACCTGTATTTTGAGGTGGGCATCCTACAAGGAGAACCCTCTCTGCCCACAGTGCAAGCATCCATTCGAATTCCTCAGCGTGCACCGCTCTCTCGACGGCTGGTAACCCCTTGTTCATCTGAAATGGTGGGAGGGTGGCTGAAAATTTTCAGGTAGAATGTGAGCTTGATGCTTGTTTCTTTTCTTCAGCCTACATGACTACCTGTTTGAGGAGAGTGTTTGCCTCCTTCTGAGGGCAGCTTGGTTTGAACCTCTGATCGTAGAGGCTCACGAGGACGCTCTGGAAGAAGAAGAGTTTCTCCACCAGCAGTACCAATACGATGATGACGAAGATGATCTTGACGAGGAATCTTATTACATGAGCAGGTCCCCAAGCATCCGTATTGGTAACAGGAGATGGGGTGACAATGGGTACATCAGGGGAGGCAGGAAAGAGGCGAGGCCAGTGAATACTGATGTGGCTGCTGGTCCATCCAGGACTCCGAAGAAGAAAGAGAAAGCCGCATCGTCTTCGGCGTCGGTGTCAGTGTCTGGTTCGGGGTCAGGATCGGGGTCTGTATCCAAGGATGTCGCTGGAAGGCGGGCGAAGAGGGCGCAGAAGCGAGAAGCTGCAGACAAGGCAGCTGCAGAGAAGCACCTGAAGCATCTGCAGAGGTTGGGACTGAGGAAATCGCCAGAGCCTGTAGTGCCCGCGGAGGTTGGGCCACAGGTGAATGAGTGACTTAAGCCACGGCCGAGTGCTATATGGTGCTGCTAAAAACACTGCAGCCCTTTGGGCCACAAAATAATCTTCCACCGTGAAGAGCTTGAGCGTGGCCTTGTATCATGGCAGCTTTTCGCCTCGTTGTACATAGTCTAGTTTCTCATCACTGTTTTAGATTCAGCACAGAAATGCAGCTGCTGTCTGCACGACTGTTGCAGCTATGAAGCTGTATTTACCTCACTGTTGGTGCACTATTTTAGTTATTGCTAATTACAGGGGATACAATCGGCATCTGTGTTGATTACTATGGGGACAAATGAGGCGTGGAACCAATTCTACACTGCAACCTTGTAACCATATGGAATCACTCGCCGTTGACATGATACTAATCCTGTTAACTAGTCTGGTCCTTGCTTGCTGTGCCTTTTCCGTCATCATCGAATTTTGTCCCACAATCGAAGAATCTGTGTTGTTGCCCAACTATTCTGCACGGGTTTTGTGTTGCACGGGTTTTGTGTTGTGTGTCAATTGGTGTTGACAAAATAGTTTCAGATGGTAACAAGATGTTCTTGTTTTATAAGGCTGTTTTTTAAGGGGTATTTGTTTAGAATTATAATCTGTCCAGATTATATAATCTAACAACTTTTAAACTAACGCTTAGTTTAAAAGTTGTTGGATTATATAATCTGAGCAGATTATAATCTTAAACAAACACCCCTTTTCGCTTGTTTTGCAACTGTTCTAAATGAAGCTAGGGTTGGAGGGTGACTTGATGTCACACCCGGATTTAAGAGCCAAACCGGAACACGAATTAAATGTGTGCTAGGATTAAGTTTCACACATATGATAACTCCTGGTATAGAAACAAATGTCACATCTTTAATATATAATGAAGTTTTGTATAAAATAGTTAAATAATTATATTATAAAAAGACAACGATCTATGTGACCTGATTAGGATAGCTTGTGTGATTCAAATGTTTGTGAAGTCTTATTAGTAGCAATTGTTTTGCACTACATCTTTCTAAACTATACTGCTTTGCTTCGTTTTTTAATTTAAATTTTAAACTATAAAATAATTGTTTTGCTCTATGTTTTCGAAAACTATACTGTATTACTCTGTTGTGCACGTGATAAATATGCAGATTGCAGTTGCGTGCACAATGTATGTGAAGCAAAACGATATCACCCAACATACTATATTTCTGCCACTGGACTCATATGTTATACACACAAAAATTATCCCCTTAATGTCCACACAAAAGATGAGAATAAAATATGATGACATTTATGGGATTTTTCCTATTATGTTACGGGGTTCCAACATGATTAATATCGTAAAGAAATAATGTAATTAATGTATAGAGGGAGCTTCCATTGCATATAAAATTTGTCGTGCTTTTGGAAACAGGGAACACAATAGAGTTTGTGTTCGGTGGGGGAGACTAGCATGGACCCACTCCGAATGGTGAATCAAGGGATTCCAACAGAGGTTTTATATTGGTTCAGTTTTATGCCCTAGTCCAGTGTAGTGTTGATCGTAATATTCACTGAGAACGTGTTACAACATGTGCAAGTGTGGGAATGCCGGAGTGGAGAACTCTAGATGAATGCCCCTACCACCCTTGGTTGTATGTCCCTCTCCATTTTATAGTTCAGGGGGTTCTTACATGGGACTTGTCATTCAAAGGAGTGTGTGACCTATTATTTATGGGAGTTTCGTTGTCATAGCTTTTCTAACATCGTCTCCTGGTTCGTACGTGGTCGTACACCTGGTATGGCGGATCGCTCCATCTAGTCGGTATATGGGTCACTGTAGCTACTCTGGTGCTAAGGCTCCCTATAGCGACGCCCGGTGGGACCTATGGGGCAGAGTCGGAGGATAATGAGGGTCGTATGTAGCGACACCCTGTTCCGTTGCCTGAGACCCTTCGTCATCCCTCCGACGTACTGTGGCGTCATCCAAGATGGTGTATGTGGCGACGTGTCCTACTGTGATTGGCGTGGGGTAACAGTGTCTACCTTGCCTCTGTGTCATCCAAGTACGGGTGTGCTCCTATCGTGCGCGCGACAGGAGGGCGCGGCGGTGAGGCCCATAGGTGTGCTTGCTGCCATTGTGGGCCTTTCGCCTCGTAGAGTTGCTCGGCAGGACCTGGTTGGCGGGTCCGCCTTGTGGAGTTGCTCGATGGAACCTGCTCGTCTGGTCCAACTCGCATAGTTGCTCGGCACGACTTGGTCGACCGGTCCGCCTCACATAATTCCTAGGCTAGACGCGGTTGGCCAAGATGAGCCACCATGAGTTATGGGCTTACTTCGAGTACCTCGTTCCTGGGTACCCATCAAGATTTCTCTCTATATGTATAGGGCTGGATTGAAATAAGGGGACTCGAACTTAGGAAAAGAAAATCCTTCATAAATAATTAAATGCCTTATTTAAATGACACACTTTGGGATTGCTTACCCTAAGAAAAGACAGGGATCCAAGAGGATTTGAGTTTTCAAACTAACTCATGGAGAGTATATATGGTGTGATTGGTTGTATGGTCGAACCCCTGGTCAGGTCCAACTCCACCCACTCTAATGTTTGGTTGCCTCTATCTCTAGTTGGGCTAGGCTAACCTCATGCAAATAGTAGTCTGGCATCGTACTGGACACAAAAACCGAGGCCTAGTTGAAAGGGAAATGGACTTAATCATTTCCTATAATCGATTTTGGTGTTTGACGTCCATCACAAACCACATGGACAAATTAGTTTGCCTAGTTGTCATTTATCTCAGGTGCATAAAGTTCAATATAAACCAAGAAAGAAATTAAGTTGGGGACACAACAAAGTTTGGAGCAAAGACAAGCATTTGTGCTACCAGACCGAGCACAACGCGAACTGGCCACTCTCGGGTTTCTCAGGGAGTTGCCCCGCTATAATTCATCGGCCTATTCGGTGTGCACCGGACAGTGTCCGGTGAGCCAACAGAGCAACTGTCAAATGCGCCAACGGTCGACTGTGTGAATAGTAAAAGCGCACAATGTAGAATTCATAAGTCAGAACAGCGAAGTCAGAACGCACCGGACATGTCCGGTGTGCCACCAGACCGTCCGGTGCACCAAGAAGACAAAAGACTTCAACGGTCAACCACTCCAAACCCCAACGGTCTGCTGACGTGGCAGGCACCGGACAGAGAACAGTACCTTGTCCGGTGCACCACTGGACTATCTGATGTGCCATCGACAGCAACGGCTAGAATAGTGGTTGGGGCTATAAATACCCCCAACCACTTCCATTCAAGCCATCCAAGTTTTCTAAACTCAACATTCAATATAAGAGCAAAAGGATACACTCCAAGACACAATCAATAGTTCAAATCCTCTCCAAGCCCCCAAATCAACTCAATTTCTTAGTGACTTGAGAGATGGTGTTTTATGTTCTTTTGTTGCTCTTGTTTCTTGGATTGCTTTTATCCTTCTCATTCTCATTCTTCTAAGTGCTTTGTAAAGCTAGCAAGAGACACCTAAGTGTGTGGTGATCCTTGTGGGGTCTTAGTGACCCAAGTGATTAAGGAGAAGGCTCGACCGGTCTGTGTGACCGATTGAGAGAGGGAAAGGGTTGGAATAGACCCCGCCTTTATGGCCTCCTCAACGGGGACTAGGTTCTTTGGAACCGAACCTCGGTAAACAAATCACCGTGTTCATTTGTGTTGATCTTCACTTAATTTATTTCCCCTCCCTTCCTCTGTCTAAAAGTTCCCTTGCTCATATTAATTTGAGTTGGATTTCAAAGTTGTCCACATTGATTGAGCAACTCCTAGCAAGGAGAACTATCTTCCACACTCTAAATTATTTCTAACGCTAACCCCGATCATAGTGCGTGTTCAAAGTTTATAATTTTCAGGTTTCGCCTATTCACCCCCTCTAGGCGACTATCACTAGTTTATATCTTTTGATTAATGCATCCAATTAATAAACCGATTTCACTTGTGTTCCTGTTTTTTTAGGACAAAACTAGATCTCACTTGCTATATAAAATATTTTTTTATTCGGCTTCTTTCTCACTTACCCATCCAATCAAAACATGTATTGGATCTGACACGGTAGAGAAACAAAACCAATAAAAATGTATGGTCCATTGCATATCGTTCCAACTCAGTCCAACTAAATCTCATACATGGTCAGTTGGGCCATCTAAACCAATCAGACCCATAGTGAAGCCTTAGAGTACGTGTAAGGTGGTTTAGACAGTGTACACCCAAAACATTGCTTTTACATTGTAAACTGTATTGTTCACATAGTAGAGTTTGAAATAGGAGATTAGGTGTGTAAGTTGCGCGACATAATCTTAGAGGCATTGGAGAGAGCCTCACGCAATCGATGTGGCCTCGATGAAGGTGGAACGGAGGACAGCCTCGACGTGGTCGCCAGTGGTGATGAGCTCCCAAAGCTTCAGTAGCGCCTATCCAGCGTCATGTCCACCACTGGCAGCTTGCATCAGCGCCGAGGTCCCCGACCAGCCACCTACAAAGGTTCCATGCGTGGCCGGTCCGACAGTTTTAGGGCCCTGGGCCCCCACTAGCCACCCGCAAAGGTTCCATGCGCGGCCGATCCTACGGTTTCAGGGCCCCAGACAAAAACTAATATGGAGGTTTATCTCATACTTCTCTCTCTCTCTCTATGTATATATAATCTTATGAATTTATAACTTAAGAAATTACCATTCAATGTAAAAAAAACTTCTATTAAGCATAATAAAATTCTTTAATGTTTATAAACGACATGTGTAAATTTAGTCATAAACAATTTTGCAAAGTTTCTTCTAACATTTTGCACTTGATATCACTTGGTGTTGAGTTTGGGAAAAAATAGACTTTAGAACCTATATTGGTGTAGCAACTTCGAGCTCTGGTTCTCCAACTTTTTCAAGAGAAATCCAATTCTCAAGATGAGGCCACCCACCTTGCACAACGCCTTCGCGAACTGCTTATGTGGTGCTAGGTGAGTCATGAACCCTTTGTTAAGAAATTGATGAACAAGGTGATGTGATGTGTGTCGTGCAATGCATATAGCTTAGATCACGAACCCTGTGTGAGGAAATTGATGAATTGATTCAGTCTCTTAGCGAATGCACCCACGATGGTGAACAACGCAGCGTGTGACGTCACGTAATTGGGGCAACGTCCACCGAGAGAACGAAGACGTCAATTTGTTTTTAGGTTTGTGTTGATTCATTTCTCAGCCTTAAAAATATGGTATACAATATATGGACATGGGCCCATAAGTTTTGGGGCCTAGGGTGGCTGCCCCCTTGCCCACTCTATAGGGTCGACCCTTGACAGCATCTGCATTGGACCGCGGAACGCACACACACGTGCGCGATGAAAAAATGAGAAAAGCTCTAGGTTGTCTTCAACAAACTTTCTATTCTGCTCTCAATCTCACTTCCTATTTTAGGTTTCCTTTGGAACGTAGGATTGGTAAAATATAGGGATACTGGAAATGTAGGAATAGAGTTGCATGAAAATTAAAAATTCATAGGAAAAATTTCAAGAGATTGGACCTTATGTTAGAAATCCTCTAGAATCTTGTTAGAAATAATAACAATTTAGAGATGAACAAATTGATTTTGATAATAATAATACAAGAAACAACATCATGCTTGGTATATATATAACTCACTAACAGTTCATATACTAGTGCTAGTGAGAGAATAAATATACGTATAAACATCCTTATAGTGGGGTTGTCGGTGCTAAAACAACGCAATAGTAGACGTAGCAGACAAGCGAGGTGGACGACGTCGGCGTAGAGGAAGCAGACGAATAGCGAGCAATCGCGATGTCACTTCCGAAAAAATCTGATACGTCCCCTACCCTATGCAGGGTGAAAGTCGCCTAGAGGGGTTGTGAATAGGCGAAACCTGAAATTTATAAAATTAAGCACACACTACAAGCCGGGGTTAGCGTTAGAATTAAAGTCAAGTCGAGAGAGAGGGGAAAACAAATCAAATGAAAATCAAGCGAATAGACATGGTGATTTATTTTACCGAGGTTCGGTTCCAAAGAACCTAGTCCCCATTGAGGAGGTCACAAAGACCGGGTCTATTTCAACCCTTTCCCTCTCTCAAATGGTCACTTAGACCGAGTGAGTCTTCTTCTTAATCAATCGGGTCACTAAGACCCAGCAAGGACCACCAGACACTTAGGTGTCTCTTGCTTTGATTACAAGTCACTTGAGAATAAGAATGAGAAAGGAAGAAAGGCAATCCAAGAAACAAGAGCGCAAAATAACACGAACACACTCTCTCACAAGTCACTACATGTTTGAGTTGAATTCTAGGTTTGCAGAGGGTTTGATCTTTGGAAATGTGTCTTGGAGTGAATGCACTAGCTCATGTATTGAATGTGGTCTCTGAAAAACTTGGATGCCAAAGGTTGTGGTGGTTGGGGGTATTTATAGCCCCCAACCACCTCGGTAGCCGTTTGCCAAGGTTGCTGGCGATGGGCGCACCGGACAGTCCGGTGCGCCACCGGACAGGCACTGTTCCTTGTTCGGTGCGCTGCCACATCACCCAATCGTGAGCTCGGACGACCGTTGGAGCTTTGTCCTCTTGCGGCACCGGATAGTCCGGTGCCCCTCTGACTTCTGCGCGACACTGTTCACCACTGTAGCACTTTGCAGAGTCAACCGTTGGCGCTGGATAGCAGTTGCCCGCTGACTCACCGGACAGTCCAGTGGCACATCGGACAGTTCGGTGAATTATAGCGGAGTGCGCCCTGGAATTCCTGAGAGTGGCTGGTTGGCATCTATACGGTCCTAGTGCACACCGGACACTGTCCGGTGGCACACCGGACAGTCCGGTGCGCCAATTTTCAGCACACTCAAGTTCTTTGCTCCGTTTCAAATTGAGTCCCTAACTTGATTTCTTTCTTGGTTTGTGTTGAACCTTATGCACCTGTAATAGATGAATTCTAGAACAAACTAGTTAGTCCATGTGTTTACGTTGGTCATCAACCACCAAAATTAATTATAGGAAATGGTTAACCCTATTTCCCTTTCAATCTCCCCCTTTTTGGTGATTGATGCCAACACAAACCAAAGCAAATATAAAGTGCAGAATTGTAACTAGTTTGCATTTATGATGAATGTGCATTCTGACAATAAGAATAAGAGTTAAACCAATATGAAAGTCTTACTAAGAATAAGAGTGAGTGGATTGGCTTTCTTTTATTTGACATTTTGGACCATATTTGTACCACTTGTTTGTTTTTGCAAATCTTTTGTAAAATCTTTTCAAAGTCTTTTTGCAAATAGTCAAAGGTATAGGAATAGGATTGCAAGAAGCATTTTTAGGATTTTGAAGATTCTCACCCTATTTCAAATGCTTTTCCTTTGACTAAACAAAAGCTCCCCCTGAATGAAATTCTCCCCTTAGCTTTCAAGAGGGTTTTGAAATGGATACCAATTTGAAAATTTGACTTTTGAAGATACCATTTGAAAATTCATACTAATTTAAAATTGCCTTGAATACCAATTGAAAAACAAACATTTGTGAATATTTTGAAATTTGAAATGGTGGTGCGGTCCTTTTGCTTTGGGCTTAATATTTTCTTCCCCTTTGGCATTAATCGCCAAAAACAGAGAACGTGAGAGCCCTTTTGCATTTTATCCCCCTTTGGGGCCTAACATTTCCTCCCAAATGGTGAAATAAATACGAGTGAAAGGTCATACCATTGAGAGTTTGCGGAATATCGGCAAAGGGTAAGTAATACGGTGTGAGTTGAGTGGAAGCGTTGTCTTTGCCGAATACTCCATTTCCCTTTCAATCTAGGACTAATACAAGGGATACTCATGGAAACACATTAGTCTTAGCCTTTGGCACAAGAAGAATAAGAAGTATGCATTTGTACCAAATGAAAGAGATATGATCAAAGGTATAAAAATGAGCTATGTGTGCAATGTTTCAATCAAAATTCCGAGAATCAAGTATATTTAGCTCATTCCTTAGTTTGCTAAAGGTTTTCTCATCTATTGGCTTGGTAAAGATATCGGCTAATTGGTTTTTGGTGTTTACATAAGCTATTTCGGTATCTCCTTTTTGTTGGTGATCCCTCAGAAAGTGATACCGAATGTCTATGTGCTTAGTGTGGCTGTGTTCAACGGGATTATCTGCCATACGGATTGCACTCTCATTGTCACATAGGAGAGGGACTTTGCTCAATTTGTAGCCATAGTCCCTAAGGGTTTGCCTCATCCAAAGTAATTGCGCACAACAATGGCCTGCGGCAATGTACTCGACTTCGGCGGTGGAAAGAGCTACAAAGTTTTGTTTCTTTAAAGCCCATGACACCAAGGATCTTCCCAGAAACTGACAAGTCCCTGATGCCACTACAGGAATTCTAAAGATTCCCGTCGGCCAAGTTAACTCCCGTCGGCCCACTAGCAGCCGACGGGAATTATATTAACTCCCGTCGGTCATATTTAAAGCCGACGGGGATTATGTTAATTCCCGTCGGCCACGTCACAAGCTGACGGGGATTATGTTAACTCCCGTCGACCACATCACAAGCTGACAGGGATTATGTTAGCTCCCGTCGGCCACGTCACAAGCCGACGGGAATTAAACAATTATGAGACCGGCCGCGACCACGCGCAGGCTCATTCACCTTGCTTTCATCCTTCAAACCGCCGCCGCCTACCTCGACGCTGCCGCCGCCCCTAGCCGCGCCCGCCCGAGCCCCCGCCCGCGCGCCTAGCCGCACCGCCGCCCCCGCCCGCGCGCCGCCGGCCCCGCCGCCGCCTGAGCTGCGCCGCCGCCGCCCCGCCCGCTAGCCCCCGGCTGAGCGCCCCATGCCACTCGCGCCACTGCCCTCGCCCAAGCGGCATCGCCGCCGCCCCCGCCCCCTAGCCCCCGTCGTCCGCCGTCCGCCCCCAACAAGTCACCGCCGTCCCCAGCCCACCGTCGTCCGCCGTCCGCCGGTGCATCAACGCGCTGGTCAGCCACCGCAACCGAGGGCTCGCCATCCGGTCCGCGTTCGAGTTCGAGTCGTCGAGGTATAATCTTATTTCTAAATGTAAATTAATATGTGATTATTTTCGTCGGTTTTTTGTGGCCGACGGGAGTTAACTTTCGTATGATTAGAGTTAGTTTAAAATTGTTAATTGATAGTGTACTTAGTTTTCATATGACTTTATGTATTATACTTGCTAGTTTTAATATCATGTGTGGCTTGATGTTAGGTAAGTATTAATTCTATTATTATAGTAGATTTAACAAATGGTTCATGTTTTAATTTTTGTCGGTTTTTATGGCCGACGGGAGTTAGATGTAATGCGATTATAATTTGTTTAATATTGTTATGTGTTAGTATGATTTGACCTAATATTGTTTGATGCATGATATTTGTTATTTCTAACTTGATTTTGTAAATATGATATGATGTATTTGATGTTATTATTTAATGAAATTGATGTTATGCAAGTATTAATCAATTTGATAGATTTGATGTTATAGGTAATGAATTTGATGTTCTACAATTATAATTTAATTTGATGGATTGGATGTTTGCAAATATTGTTAATTGATGAATATCATGTTAATTTGATGTTATTTATGTGTATATATATAGTTATTTATGTATATATATAGTTTTACTACTTACCTATAGATGTATGTGTGACGTGTAGAAACATGATTGTCTCACACGCACTCTTTTTGTTATGTTTCGTAATATTGTAATTCTATGACTTATACCATTGTATTTGTATTCTTTATGTTGTAGCTTCGATATCAGTTGCCTAACGGAGAGGATTACATGGGGCACGCTGAACGTGTGTTCCAAAACAATGCAAAGAAGCTGGTGAAGGATGTCATATACTATGCAAGAATTCAGGTTACAAACCTGTATTATCAAAATCATCTGGAAGAAGCAGGCCCCTTGAATAAAAAGGAAGGGTCCTCAAAGATATATTTGACTGAGGATCAATATCGTGAGGTTAGTATTCAATTTGTTTTACCCTTTTTATTGATTGTTGTGATTGATATAATATGTAACATTATGTGTGCAGGTGATGGTTCCATGGATGGCGCCCGTGCCTGATGCGTACTATGCTTGGTGTCGATATTGGGCTTCCGAAGGCTTCCAGAAAGCGTCAGCGCATCACAGGCAATGTCGAGGAACCAATCCTAACCACAAGTTTGGCGGTGACGACATGCTACGAAAAGCTAAAAGAATGGTAAGTTTGATCTAGCTATGTCGATCAGCAAATAGTACGATTGCTTATGAATGTTTTTGTTTATACAGGAAGCTACAAGTGGCCAAAAGCCTAGTGATATTGAGGTCTACCAGGAGGGCCACAAAGGACCAGACCCTAACAACCCTGACCAGCTCTACAGCCAGACAGCCACGGATCGGCTGGTGAGTTTTGGCCCAAAAGTACAAACGTTTAAAGTATAGAAATTTCTGCATTTATAAGGTTGTGAATAATGTATAGGCGGCATATGAGAAGGAGATGGTTCATCGCCATGGCCCTGACTTCGACTGGCGCCATGAACCGGTGGATCCCTCGGTGGTGTACGCAAGTGGTGGTGGCAAAGAGCATGGACGGTAAGCTCTAACTTATGAAATTATATGGTTGACACTAAATTGATTATGCAGTAATCACAATTTTTGAATCACTTATAGATATGCACTCTTCGACGGATTCATTGACTCGTCGTCGGTGAGATCTCAGAGGACGGGTTCGTCTTCCCGTAGCTCATGCTCTCGTCGACCGAACGAGCAGGAGTTGGAGATTATGAGGATGCGTGAAGAGATGAGACAACAACGCGAATTTATGGAGGCTTGCAATGCACATAACCAAGCGATGTATCAAGTGAGTACACATAATCCAAACTCTAAATTATTATATTTCAATACAACATCTTCAATATTAACACATATGTTTAACAGTTAATGCAGCAACAGGGCATGACACCAAATATTCCACCGCCACCACAATGGAGCCAGTTTGCATCTACACCAGCTCCACCACCACAGTTCAACACCCCTCCGACACATATACCTGCACCTGGAGATAGGGTACGTTTGATAACTCTCGATGAATTTATACACTTGTATACTTTTTGATATTTGCATTTAACGTGTTGATATTTGCTAACTTGCATAGGTTACGCCCGAAGCGGGTGGTAGTGGGTCTAATCCCACAGCAGGGACTGGATTTGTTGACTCCCTCTTCGTGTTCCCTCCTCCTGGTGGTGGTGGTGGTGGCAACGGTCAAAGATCTAACCACCCAAGTGGTGGTTATCTCTAAACACTTGAACTCGTGCATACTATGTTTCTTAACTCGTTGATTCTATGTTTTTCGCGAACTAAACACTTGAACTTATGTCGTACTTTCTATTTGAAATGTTTGTGTAAACTATGTTGGTGGATGTTATGTTTGTAATGCATGAATTGATTATGAATGCATGTATTTGTAATGTGTCTGTTCTGTGTGATATATATGTTATGTGTACAATTGTGCAGAAATAGTGACCTAATTTAGTGCTGGTTTTGTAGCAGTATAGGGTAATTCTCGTCGGCCCAGTTAATTCCCGTCGGCTATGGTCGAACCGACGGGAATTAACAATTAATTCCCGTCGGCCCAGTAACTGCTATCGGCCAGGTAGGGCCGACGAGGATTAATTAGTAACTCCCGTCGGCTATGTAGGGCTGACGGGGATTAATTAGTAACTCCTGTCGGCTGGCCTGGCCGACGGCAATTAACAATAACTCCCATCGGCTTGTAAGTGGCCGACGGGGATTAATTATTCCCGTCAGCGGCCAACGGGAATAATCTTATCCCCGACATCTAACGCCTGTCGGCTTACATAGCCGACGGTTTAAGGCTTATTCCCGTCGGTTCCTGGCCGACGGGAATTAAGTGTTTTCCTGTAGTGTGTGTTCTTCCTATCAATTTTACACACTGCCCAATCGGCATCGGAATATCCTATTAAATCAAATGTGGATCCCTTGGGATACCAAATCCCAAACTTAGGAGTGTAAACTAAGTATCTCATGATTCTCTTCACGGCCCTAAGGTGAAATTCCTTAGAATTTGCCTAAAATCTTGCACACATGCATACTGAAATCATAATATCCGGTCGAGATGCACATAAATAGAGTAAAGATCCTATCATCGACCGGTATACCTTTTGATCTACGGATTTACCTCCAGTGTCGAGGTCGAGATGCCCATTAATTCCCATGGGTGTCTTGATGGGTTTGCCATCCTTCATTCCAAACTTCTTAAGTATGTCTTGAATGCACTTTGTTTGGCTGATGAAGGTGCCATCTTGGAGTTGCTTGATTTGAAATCCTAGGAAATACTTCAACTCCCCCATCATAGACATCTTGAATTTTTGAATCATGATCCTACTAAACTCTTCACAAGATGACTTGTTAGTAGACCCAAATATAATATCATCAACATAAATTTGGCATATAAACAAGTTGTTTGCAATAGTTTTAGTAAAGAGAGTAGGATCAGCCTTTCCGACTTTGAAGCCATTAGTGATAAGAAAATCTCGTAGGGATTCATATCATGCTCTTGGGGCTTGCTTGAGCCCATAAAGCACCTTTGAGAGTTTGTAAACATGGCTAGGGTACTCACTATCTTTAAAGCCAGGAGGTTGCTCAACATGAACCTCTTCCTTGATAGGTCCGTTGAGGAAAGCACTCTTCACGTCCATTTGATAAAGCTTGAAGCCATGGTAAGTAGCATAGGCAAGTAATATACGAATTGACTCAAGTCTAGCTACGGGTGTATAAGTTTCATCGAAATCCAAACCTTCGGCTTGTAAATATCCTTTGGCCACAAGTCGGGCTTTGTTTCTTGTCACCACACCATGCTCATCTTGCTTGTTGCGGAATACCCATTTGGTACCTACAACATTTTGATTAGGACGTGGAACTAAATGCCATACCTCATTCCTTGTGAAGTTGTTGAGTTCCTCTTGCATAGCCAGCACCCAATCCGGATCTCTTAGTACATCCTCTACCCTGTATGGCTCAATAGAGGAAACAAAAGAGTAATATTCACATAAATGAGCAACTCGAGATCTAGTAGTTACCCCCTTATGAATATCACCAAGGATGAAATTGACGGGGTGATCTCGTTGAATTGCTTGGTGGACTCTTGGGTGTGGCGGTCTTTGACCCTGTATTTCTTGCTCATCTTCCTTGTCTTCATTATCTTCATCTCCCCCTTGATCATTGTCCTCCTCTTGAGGTGGCTCATCCTCTTGATCTTCATCTTCATAATCTTGAGCCTGATCCTCGTTTTGAATTGGTGGAGATGCTTGGTTGGAAGATGATGGTTGATCTTGCGTTTGTGTAGGCTCTTTGGATTCCTTAGGACACACATCCCTAATGGACATGTTCCTTAGCACGACGCACAGAGCCTCTTCATCATCTAATTCATCAAGATCAACATGCTCCACTTGGGAGCCATTAGTCTCATCAAACACAATATCACAAGAAACTTCAACTAGTCCAGTGGACTTGTTAAAGACTCTATATGCCCTTGTATTTGAATCATAACCAAGTAAAAAGCCTTCTACAACCTTAGGAGCAAATTTAGATTTTCTACCTCTCTTAAAAGAATAAAACATTTGCTCCCAAAGACTCTAAAATATGAAACATTGGGCTTTTACCAGTGAGGAGTTCATATGATATATTCTTGAGGATTCGGTGAAGGTAGAGTCGGTTGATGGAGTAGCAAGCAGTGTTGATTGCTTCTGCCCAAAACCGGTCCGGAGTCTTGTACTCATCAAGTATGGTTCTTGCCATGTCCAATAGAGTTCTATTTTTCCTCTCCACTACACCATTTTGTTGAGGTGTGTAGGGAGAAGAAAACTCATGCTTGATGCCCTCCTCCTCAAGAAATCCTTCTATTTGAGAGTTCTTGAACTTCGTCCCATTATCGCTTTAAATCTTTTTTATTCTCACTCCGAACTCATTTTGAGTCCGTCTTAAGAATCCTTTTAAGGTCTCTTGGTGTAACGCCCTAAATCTAGCAAAAACAAACAACCCTATTTGGATTATTAATTTTAGTAGAAAGGAAAAATATTTATGTTTTCAAATAAGGAGAACCTTGATATGTATGATTTGAAGAATTTCTTGAATAGGTAAAATTACCAAGTGTTTGTTACACTCATGCCGAAGCATATATTTTGTTTGAATTGATTTGAAAATCCAATTTATGAATTCGATCTTGTGAACAAAATCTCATTTTACAAAACAATAATTAATTGCTAAAATAAGGTTTTAATAATTCTAGTTTATAATGGTAATCATGGTAATAAATCTTTCATTGAAGTGTTTGTTTCATTTGGAATGATTTTTGAAATGCTCATTTTGAATATTGAATATCATTTCTTCTTAAATAAAAATTCACATAATTAATATAATCATTATTAGTCTCAAAATAAATATTTTATTTATGAATAGTGTTGGTTGAATATTATGAATTTTTATGGGTATTTGAATAGGTATTTCGAAATTAAAAAAAAGAAAAAAAACAAAACCTAATCTAACTAACCCTAGTCGGCCCATGAGGCCCATCAGCCGCGCGCGCCCACCCTAACCTAGCCGCCGCTATCCCTGGCTCCTCTCCCCTGCACAGCCACCGCTTACTCCCATCTCCCTCTCTCCTGCTCTCTTCCCTCTCTTCTCTATCTCTCCTCTCCCCTGCTTCAACCGAACGCCAGGACTCCACGCACCCCAGCCCCACGACTTGACCGTGCTGTGCGCGTCGATCCCAGCCCCGAGCCGCCGAGCAGCGACCCCGTGCACGCCGCGCCCAACCCCGCGCAGCCCAGCGCGCCTGGAGCCGCCTCTGCCCCGCGCCTGCAGCTAGCCGACGACCCGCCCAGCCGCGCAAGCCTCATAGACCCACGCACCCTGCACCGCGCGACCCCGCCAGGAACCTGCACGCTTCAAGCCGAGCCGCAAACCGAAGCACAAGTGCCGCAGACTGTTTCTTGTACGCGCGTTATGGAGTTCAAGACAACAACTTCTCCTCCTTTTACATCCCGCCATCAATGACGCCTTGAAACCGACCGGCGACCCCTCCTCTGCCTCTCCTCTATAAAAACCGGGCAGCCGAGCTCTTCTCTCTCCCTACCCCAAGCTCGCTCCCTCCTCTCGGTTCTCTCTCCCTCGCCGTTCGTCGATTGCCGGAGTCGACGCCACTGCGCCCGGAATCCCTGCCCGCGCGCACAGCAGCACCACCGCTCGCCGTCGTGCCTCGCCGGAGTTCGTCCACGTCGTACGCCGTTCACCATCCGTTCGCGCCCCGCCGTCCAATCGCATCACCGGAGTTACACCGTCCGTCGTCGACGCGACCGCGCAGCACGACGACCACGCTCGTTCCCTTGACCGTCGTTCATCCATGCGCATGAACGAGAACCCAACCAAGGTCGAAGACAACCCACTGATTTATTTTCTAAATCATATTTTGAATCTTGCGATTTATCGTTGTAATATTGATGCGATTTGGTGATTCGCGTGTATGATTTAGAGATTTCGATATACACGTGTAACCAAAATCGCACCCGCGATAATATTTTGAATATGCGTATAATTTTATAATTCTAAAAATGAACACGGACACTATTCACTACTTTAGTGATTTTCATACTAGAATTGTTTATAATCAATTTTGTTTTTGTGTGTGAAAAGATAATTGTTAGTAGTATTTTAAGTGTAAACTTAGTTGCATGAAGAAATATAAGAAATATTAGGCCATGTAGTTCCGGTCAAATGTAAATATAGATTTTACTATTCATAATAAATGTATTCATAAGTATATCACTTAATTACTTAGAATTAGTAAGATTTATTTATGTCATAATAACCATGAATATGTCATTAAAAGTCCCATTTAGTAATTTACAAGTACTTCTTATAATATTAAAAGAATTAAATAAACAATTTTTAGTTATGCGTATAATTTCTATTTAGAAAAGAAAGAAGAAAAACCGAAATAGTAGAATTTTATAATAATGTTAAAATGATTTAACTAGGCACTCATATTTTTCTAATAAAGAAAATGATAGTTATGTTGATAGGTTTTTTACTAAAGAATTAGATAATTTGTTTCTAGTTTAAAATGACCTTTTAATAGATATCATATTTAACAAGGTTCGTTATAGATATTTAAATATAGCCATATTAAATAGAAACTTAAAAGAATATGTAGACCATATGTTTCTTAATAAAAACATAATGATAATCATTTATTATTCCTTCACATAAAACTCATTTAGTCTCATATTTAAGTATCCATAATTATATGCTTTACAATAGAAATGTGTCATATAACTTTTCTAAAAATGAGATAATGGCTTAATTTAATGCTCACACCGTCATAACTAAAATAATAGTTAATAATATACCAATGAATATAGTATTCATTTCAAATGATTTAGGTTATATGTCCCTAAATTGAAACTAAATATAATTAATAGCTTAGTTTATGTTTTCTTAATTAAAAGATAACATGGGTCATTGCTTTTATAAACTAAAATGATAGTTTATACAAATTTCCTTTCTAATGAATTAGATAATTTATTTCTACAATAGAATTAAAGATAATTAATAGATTAATTATCCTTTATCATAATTTATTAACCAAACTGATAGTCAATTTATTCTTAACTAGATTTATAACATGATTAATGAGTTCATAGAATTTAGTCCACCTTATATATGAATCACTTAGTTTTTCCTAAAGAATAAACTAAAGAAATTAGTGTTCATGTTCTTCAATAATAATGTTAGTTTGTATATTGTTTTGTATATAGCTTTCTTAATAAAATATAGGACATGTACTTTATAATAAAAATAAAATATAATTGTTTGTTTATTGTCTTTTACATAAAAGTTCATTAAAGCATATATCATAACTTTCCATAAATAGGTGTTTAATAATAATGATCTTTTCACATAAAACCTATTTAGACTTATATCTTAATTTGTCATAAGTGAAGGTTTAACAATGATTTATAATATGTTCCATAATGCTTCTAAAATTAATAACGTGTTTCGTAGGCCATTAACCTTAGATATATAATATTTATCTTTTCTAAAAAGGTTAAAAAGGTTTAACATCGTTATAACGTGTTTTATCGTCTTATAAACCCTTAATATTAGACATATCACGTATGACGCTTTATAAAATATTAATTTGGTGAACCAAATATTTGTATATTTTAATTAATATATTATAAGCTCATGTCTTGTTTTGTAAAGTATAGATCACACATTTTTGAAAAGAGTACCCTCTTATTATAACTATGACTTGCGACGTATTTGAAAAGCGAGCGCTCTTTTCGTTAGGCTTTCTTTTAGCTTTATGTATGGTGAATGTTGTATGTTATTGAGTGGTGTTTGTTTCTTCTTGTTTGTTTGTGTGATATTCAGTGGTTGATCTAATAGTTTGAGAATCAAATGCTATTCTGTGGAAGAACCTCAAATTTTCAGTAGGCAAGGCAAGTGGACTTCTCCCTCTGCATACTCTGTTTGATCCCCAACAATACATTTAATAAAGTTTATTCTTTTGGATATATATATATGCATAATTTGATGGGTCACCTATTTAGATAACCTTTCCAACCTTATTCCTTGATCAGACTTGGGAATTATACTTTACCTTCGTAGCTATGCTATTGCTACAACTTAACTTTATGCAGTCACTCCTATATGATACTAATGTTCCAAATGGTAAGTTTACATTATTGTTGTTAACCCGATGGTTAAACAAGATTATTGCATATTAATTGGAACATGGAGTGACCACCCGGGAAAACAGTGCTACCATGAGGACTATCATGGCTCTGGTCTTGGCTAAATAACTAGGGAAGTCTTATGTTGGGTGTTGGTCGTGGTCGACCGGAACGGGGGCATCTGGCAAGCGCTTATAGTACCGGCTCAGGCAGATTGGATACGGGCATAGTTCCCAAAGCTTTACCCTGTGGTCCAGACTATAAGTTGGTTACGGTAGGTGTGCCTTATGCAGTTTGACCATTTCCAACATTTGCGTAATGAGGACTCTAGGGAGAAGCCTCGTAGTGAGACCCTAGCCATTCACCTCGGAAGTGAATACGGGTCTAGCTAACCCGGGCTGGAAGGGAATCACGACTCATGGGTAAAGATGCACCACCTCTGCAGAGCGTAAAACTGATATATCAGCCGTGCTCACGGTTATGAGCAGCCTGGACTCCTCACATGATAATTGAACTTGAAGATGAAAATAAATCGAGATCCGATGATCTGCCAATGGTTTGCTTAAGTGGTTTCACTTAAGTGTTTTGATATACTCTTGTACCTTTGTTTAATGGGAATACTTGGGATTCACACTTATTAGTAAGACAGGTGTTGTTAATAAAATGTTGACCAACTAAAATGCTTACTGCTCAACCTCAGCCTCACCTTGTTAGACTTGCATTAGTTTTCCCCCACTTGCTGAGCCCCAACCATAAGTGAGCTCACCCTTGCTTAATTTTGATCAAAAGTTTGCTGATGAAGATATGATGCTGAACTCCATGGATGTTAGTCTAGTGATACCCCTGGTCATCTTCCTGTGGATGGATGTCCTTGTTTCGTTGTACTTTGATGAATAAAGCTTAAGACATTTTGTCTGTTCAAAGTGTAATATGTTAATATAATCGTTATCTACGCTTTTATGCATTGTTCTTTTGATATATTACACTTGTGACGTCAACATATGTGTGGAAATAGATCCTGGCACACATATGCGATGCACCCGACTCTGCCCTTTAGAAACTGGTGTGACACTTGGGTTTGTGATTTTTATTGCAAAAAGAACACCCAAGTGAAGTGAGAATAATCATCCACAATAACTAGACAGTACTTACTCCCGCTGATGCTTATGTAAGTGATCGGGCCGAATAGATCCATGTGGAGTAACTCGAGCGGCCAGTCAGTTGTCATTATGTTCTTGTGTGGATGATGGACTCCAACTTGCTTCCCTGCTTGACATGCGCTACAAATCCTGTCTTTCTCAAAATGAACATTGGTTAGTTCTAAAATGTGCTCTCCCTTTAGAAGCTTGTGAAGATTCTTCATCCCAACATGGGCAAGTCGGCGATGCTAGAGCCAATCCATATTAGTCTTAGTAATTAAGCATGTGTCAAGTTCAGCTTTGTTATCATTAAAATCAACTAAATATAGCTGACCCTCTAACACTCCCTTAAATGTTATTGAATCATCACTTCTTCTAAAGACAGTAACACCTATATCAGTAAAAATACAGTTATAACCCATTTTGCATAATTGAGAAACTAAAAGCAAATTGTAATCTAATGAATCTACAAGAAAAACATTGGAAATGGAATGGTCAGGAGATATAGCAATTTTACCCAAACCTTTGACCAAACCTTGATTTCCATCCCCGAATGTGATAGTTCGTTGGGGATCTTCATTTTTCTCATAGGGGGAGAACATTCTTTTCTCCCCTGTCATGTGGTTTGTGCACCCGCTAACGATTATCCAACTTGATCCACCGGATGCATAAACCTACAAAAGAAATTTAGGCCTTGTTCTTAGGTACCCAAATGGTCTTGGGTCCTTTCACCTTAGAAACAAGCACCTTGGGTACCCAAACACAAGTCTTTGGACTATTGTGTTTGCCCCTAACATATTCGGCAACTATTTTACCTGATTTGTTTGTTAGCACATAAGAAGCATCAAAAGTCTTAAATGAAATATTATGCTCATTTGATGCTGTAGGAATTTTCTTTCTAGGCATTGTAACATGTGTGGTATGCCTAGAGCTAGAAGCCTCATTTTTGTACATAAATGCATGATGAGAAACATTATGAGGTTTCCTAGCATGAATCTTCCTAATTTTGTGCTCAGGATAGTTTGCAGGGTATAAAATATAACCTTCATTATCCTGAACCATGGGAGCTTTGCCCCTCATAAAGTTAGACAATTTTTTAGGGGCATTAAGCTTGACATTGCTCCCCTGTTGGAAACCAATGCCATCCTTAATGTCAGGGCGTCTCCCATTATAGAGCATGCTTCTAGCAAATTTAAACTTTTCATTTTCAAGTTCATGCTCGGCAATTTTAGTAGTTAATTTAGCTATGTGATCATTTTGTTCTTTAACCATAGCAAGTTGATCATCAATAGCTTCAACATTAACATCTCTACATCTAGTACAAATAGTAACATGCTCAACAGTAGATGTAGAGGGTTTGTGAGTTTTTAATTCTTCAATCTTAGTATTCATAATGGCATTCTCATGTCTAAGACAGGAAATAGAATCATTGCAAACATTTAATTTTTCAATCTTAGAAACTAAACTAGCATTTTCAATTATAAGACTAGAAATTGAATCATTACAGATGCTAAGCTCTTTAGATAGATTATCACATTTTTCTACTTCTAGAGCATACGCATTTTTCAACTTAACAAATTTCTTGTTTTCTTTAATGAGAAAGTCCTCTTGGCTCTCCAAGAGATCATTCTTCTCATTAATGGCCTCAATTAGTTCATTTAATTTTTTCTTTTGTTCCATGTTAAAGTTGGCAAAAAGATACATTAAATTATCTTTATCATCGCTAGGGCTACCCTCATCACTAGATGTTGTATATTTGGGGTGGCTCTAGAGTGTACCTTCTTCTTCTTGTCGTCCTTAGCCATTAGACACTTGTGGCCGACGTTGGAGAAGAGGAGGCCCTTGTTGACGGCGATGTTGGCGGCGTCCTCGTCGGATGAGGAGTCGGTGGAGCTCTCGTCGGAGTCCCATTCTCGGTATATATGGGCATCGCCGCCCTTCTTGTAGTACCTCTTCTTCTCCTTCCCTTTCTTGTCATCGTCCCTGTCACTTCCAGTAGAAATTGGACATTTAGCTATGAAATGACTGGGCTTACCACATTTGAAGCACACCCTTTTGGAGCGGGGTTTGTAATCCTTCCCCCTCCTTTGCTTGAGGATTTGACGGAAGCTCTTGATGATGAGCGCCATCTCCTGGTTGTCGAGTTTGGAGGCGTCGATTAGAAGCCTACTTGGTGTAGACTCCCTCTTCTCTTCTTTCATCGCTTTGAATGCGACGGGTTGCACCTCGGGTGTGGAGGTGGTGCCTTGCTCCAAGTTGACAATATTTTTGGAGTCTTTGATCATTAGTTTAAAGCTCACAAACTTGCCAATCACCTCCTCAGGAGACATTTGTTTGTATCTAGGATCCCCACGAATTAATTGCACTTGAGTAGGATTGCAAAAAACAAGGGATCTTAGAATAACCTTGACCATTTCATGGTCATCCCATTTGGTGTTCCCGAGGTTGCGCACTTGATTGAACATCGTCTTGAGTCGGTTGTATATGGCTTGAGCCTCTTCCCCTTTGTTGAGGACGAATCGACCGAGTTCTCCCTCGATCATTTCGCGCTTGGTGATCTTGGTCACCTTGTCCCCTTCGTGCGCGGTTTTGAGAACGTCCCAAATTTCTTTGGCGTTCTTCAACCCTTGCACCTTGTTATACTCCTCTCGACACAAGGAGGCAAGGAGTATAGATGTGGCTTGAGAGTTGAAGTGCCTAATTTGGGCGGCCTCATCTGAATCGTAGTCTTTGTCTCCCACCTTAGGTACCTGCGCTCTATACTCAACAATGTCCCATATGCTTTCGTGGAGTGAGGTTAGATGATGCCTCATTTTATCACTCCACATAGAATAATCTTCACCATCAAAATATGGTGGTTTGCCTAAGGGAACGGAAAGTAGATGAGCGCGCTTTGAAATACGGGGATAGCGAAGAGGCATCTTACTATACTTCTTGCGCTCATGGCGCTTAGAAGTAGTCGACGACTCAGAGCTTGATGTGGAGGGTGACGAAGAGTCGGTCTCGTAGTAGACCACCTTCTTCATCTTCTTCTTCTTGTCACCTCTCTGATGCGACTTGATGGAGGAAGAGGATTCCTCCTTATGCTTGTTGCCAGACTCTCTTGAGAGAGTCCTCCCCGAGCTTACGGGATTGTCGCCGGTCACGATCTCTCTCTTGGCGTGTTCTCCAGACATCACTTCGAGTTGGTTAGACTCTTAATGAAGCACTGGCTCTGATACCAATTGAAAGTTGCCTAGAGGGGGTGAATAGGCAAAACCTGGAATTTATAAAATTAAGCACACACTACAAGCTGGGGTTAGCGTTAGAATTGAAGTCAGGTCGAGAGAGAGAGAGGGGAAAACAAATCAAATGAAAATCAAGCGAATAGACATAGTGATTTGTTTTACCGAGGTTCGGTTCCAAAGGACCTAGTCCCCGTTGAGGAGATCACAAAGACTGGGTCTATTTCAACCCTTTCCCTCTCTCAAACGGTCACTTAGACCGAGTGAGCCTTCTTCTTAATCAATTGGGTCACTAAGACCCCGCAAAGACCACCACACACTTAGGTGTCTCTTGCTTTGATTACAAGTCACTTGGGAACAAGAATGAGAAAGGAAGAAAGGCAATCCAAGAAACAAGAGCGCAAAAGAACACGAACACACTCTCTCACAAGTCACTAAATGTTTGAGTTGAATTCTAGGCTTGGAGAGGGTTTGATCTTTGGAAATGTGTCTTCGAGTGAATGCACTAGCTCTTGTATTGAATGTGATCTCTGAAAAACTTGGATGCCAAAGGTTGTGGTGGTTGGGGGTATTTATAACCCCCAACCACCTTAGTAGCCGTTGGCCAAGGTTGCTGGCGATGGGCGCACCAGACCGTTAGGGTTTGGAGCTCGGTCGACCGTTGGAGCTTTGCCCTCTTGCGGCACTGGAAAGTCCGGTGCCCCTCTGACTTCGCTGCTCTGACTTCTGCGCGACACTGTTCACCACTGTAGCACTTTGCAGAGTCGACCGTTGGTGCTGGATAGCCGTTGCCCGCTGACTCACCGGATAGTCCGGTGGCACATCGGACAGTCCGGTGAATTATAGCGGAGTGTGCCCTGGAATTACCGAGAGTGGCTGGTTGGCATCTGTACGGTCCTGGTGCACCGGACACTGTCCGGTGGCACACCGGACAATCCGTTGTGTCAATAGATGAATAGATGAATTCACCTGTAATAGATGAATTCTAGAACAAACTAGTTAGTCCACGTGTTTGCGTTGGTCATCAACCACCAAAATTAATTATAGGAAATTGTTAACCCTATTTCCCTTTCATAGGGACATGGGGGGACGTAGGCTTCGGAGATCCTGCTCTTCCAACCCCAATGGCACGTCGGCGACAGGATGGGAAAGACGAGGGCAGCAGCTCTCTGATGTAAGGAGGAGAAATCATGTACTGAGGGACGACGTCACGCCCTCAATACGTACACACGATATGGCCAAAACCAACAAGTAATCAGTCGTGTAATCACAACACTAACATGATAATCTATAACACCCTAAATTTAGGATATAAAATTTCTTCTCCGGTATCCATCAAATTTAGGTGTTACCTTATTTCTCTCTTTTTTTCCGCTCCTTTTTCTTCTTTTCAAAGAAATAAAGATTTATGTCTGTATCATCTGTAAATAAGACTCTAAGGTAATAATTGTTGTTGCATCATGCTGGGATACATTTATTTTCATTTGATGTTTTTGCTTGGGTATTTGTCCATTTAATTTGGGGTTTGTTCTTGTGAATAGAATTAATTAAAGAGAAAAGAAAATAGATATGGAGAAAGAAGCCCAGCGCTCCCGTGCGGCCCACCCTGTCCCGCCTAGCCACGGCGTGCCCCCTCCCCTGGCCGGCCCACGCCGCGAGCGCACAGGCGCGCCCCATGTAATACCCAACTTGTAATTTTTAAGAAATAATATATATATATAAAAAAAAGTTATTTCCTTTATATATGTGTTACCTTTATGCATCATCACATGTGAACACCCTATGTAAGAACAGATAACTTATAAGATAAAAGCTACTAACATATGCATCATGCTGGGATTTTATTTTTGTGTGCATTTTTGTGACAACATTATAGTAATGTAAAAAGAAATATGTTAATATCCAAAGAGGAAAATTAAATCCTAAAAGAAATTATAGAGTTTGGAAGAGAAGAAAGAAAATACTATGAGACTAAGAATGGCATAAAAATATATATAATATAATATACTGTTCCTACATCAAGATTTGAATTTATATAATTCAAAGTTGAACCTCATAACAAGAAACAGATTCAAATTTGAGAATCAAAAGAAAAGCAGAAATTAAAATCAAAAAGAAAAAAAAAAGAGAAAATAGCATCATGGGCTGAAGACGTTGCTTTGGGCCCATTCACTCATTCACTCCCGCCGGCCCAACTCAGCTTCTCTCCCCGCTCAGCCCATGGCGCTCACTGTCATTCAAGTATGTGGCTTACGTGTGGGGCCCACTGTCTAGAATCGTCATCTCCAATCAACGCGGCGGGCTCCTGTACAGTAAAACGGACTCCGTAACAAGCTCAAGCGAATCCCGCGGTCTCCGCCTGAGCTCTGCGCGCGGACTCCGTGGAGCAAAACGCGCCCTGGATCCCGGGGTTGGCCGAACTCCACCACCATGCGTCCCTATAAAACCCGCTGCCCCCTCCTGGAACCCAGCCGACCACCGTGGACTCCTCGCTTGGTGAGAGAGAGAAAAAGGACAGAGAGCTTCGGCTCGGTTGACCTCACCGGCCGCACAGAGAAGTTGGAGACCATCACTAGGAGCTAATCTAGGCAAGGCGCCACAACCACGCGCTTCTTCAACGACGATCAGACAAGTTCGACGCCGCCCTTTCTCCACCCTCGCGCTCGTGGAGCATCACCACGGTCCAGTTCGGTAAGGACCTCTACCAACACCCCCATGCATTCGTGTGCGTTTAGGCTCATCGGGGGGGGGCGATTCGGCATACCTGATGGCGCGAAGGCCATACGTCTACAGCCCGTCGTAAGGTAGGGTCCCGAGCGCGTGCGCTGGTAATGGCGCCGTCGGGGGTGTTAACGCCTGCACCGATCGACCTATGCGCGGGAGGAAGAAGAAGGCATGCCATCCGTTGATCTGGTAGCGTGCGGCTAGGATTAGAGCATGTATACCCGTTCGGCTGGGACGTGTTGGGGCCGTTAGATCCTGGTTGGAGGGCACAGATCGGTTTGCGCCTTAATAAAATCCTGGCCGTTGATCTCGGTGTGGGCGGTCAGGATTAGAATCAGCATACCCCTTCACGCGATTTAATCTGGGCGGTTGAATCGGATCGGACGGCTCTGAATCAACGATACCCCTTCGCCCTGGCTTTCTTTCTAAAGAGCCCTCGGAGTCTTGGTTATTTAACCCGCCGTCCACCCTAGGGCTAGGATGAGTCTGTGGATTACTTCTGATTTTGCCCCTGCACTTATTTGATATTGAGGCCCAGTCCAGATAATTAGAAAATCAGATAAATTCATTAGGAAAATACTTTTTAGTGTAAAAATAAATGCTAGAACTTGTTTAAATCATAGAAAATCCATTTTAGTCCAAATTAATCCATTCCACCTTCTAAAATTTTATAATTTTATTCTCTACCACCTAGAGCCTCTGTTTTGACATGAACTCTGTCAGAAAATTTATTTATCAGTTAATCATATTTTAATCACATTAAACCTTTGAAAATTCATAACTTAAAATCTATAACTCCAAAATTAATGATTCCTGTTCCTATGATCTTATTTTAATATGTATATTATTAATGTGTATTTTGTTCTTATGTTTGGTGTAATGTTAATTTTGCCTATACCATGTATGTTTGTATTGCTACGACTAGTGCGAGGTCACGTGTCACCTGAAGATCATCCTGGTACCTGGAATCTCAAGGCCCAGGCAAGTTGTGCCCTTGATCACTTCTTTTTACCCACTCATGTTCTAATTAATCATAATGATCTGCATAGGTTAATTTTGATGGGACCCAATAGGTTACCCTAGTTTGTCTATCTTTATACCTTGTTTACCACTGAACTTTCTGGGTAGTACTTGCTAGTGCTATATGTGGTTTTGGGTATGGAGATACACTATTCATGGTTACACTTTTGTTATCAGTTGTTATTTATTGTTCATGATGAGATCATTATGTTAATTGGAACATGGAGCGACCACCCGGGAAAACAGTGCTACCACAAGGGAGGAATGGGACCCCTTGGCTGATTAATTAGGAAAGCTAGTGGAAGACTACCTTACCCGAAAGGGGCAAGGGCAGTAGGGGAGAGGTCAGTGTAGGGAGGCCCTCGGGAGGATTTTGCTGCGATGGCGGTCCTGCAAGGGATTCCTGCACTGGATCTTCCTATAAACTGTAGCGGGTTTTCGGAAGCTAGTGGAACTTTGTAAAGGCCTCGTAGTGGATCCCTAGCCATTCACCTCGGAAGTGTCTAAGGGCCTTGCAAACCCTGGCGACATGGGATACACGACTTGTGGGTAAAGATGCGCAACCTCTGCAGAGTGTAAAACTGGTATACTAGCCGTGCTCACGGTCATGAGCAGCTCGGACCCTCACATGATTAATTTATGGAACTAAATTCAATTTGTCATATGCATTGCATTGCAGGTGGTGTTGTTACTTTTGTTCTATTACTTAATTGGGTTTGGTATTTACTTATACTTAGTAACTGCTAATAAAATTTTGACCAACTTTAAAAGCAATGCTCAGCTCTAACCATCTTCTTTGATAAGCCTTACACTTCACGTGAGCTCCCACCTTTGGCGAGTTCATGCACATTATTCCCCACAACTTGTTGAGCGATGAACGTATGTGAGCTCACTCTTGCTGTCTCACACCCCCCCCCCCCACAGGTCAAGAACAGGTACTGCAGGATGATGCTCATGGAGGATGCTGTGATGAGTTCGTGAGAGGTCTAGGCCGTCGTCTCCCAGTCAACTTTTGGGTTGCTGGACCGTTGTCTCCTTATAATGTAATTATTTATTTTGTATAGAACTCCTGTTATATATAAAGTTGTGACATTCGATCCTGTGCCACTATACATCATATGTATGAGACTTGGTCCCAGCATACCTGGTGTTTATGTTAACCCCGGGTTTTGGACCCCTAAAATCCGGGTGTTACAGAAGTGGTATCAGAGGAATGTTGACTGTAGGACGAAACCTAGATAGAACTGGACAACCATTCTCTACTTACCTATGCTACTCTGATTCTTTTCTAAAGCTTTTCTTAATCTTTCTCATCTATTTCCGCTTTACTCTGATTATTCTTACCTTTTCTTTCTAAAGACAAATGTGGATTTCACACTTTGAAATCCTGTGCCTAAAGTGACCTTTAGGAATAGGAGACCTACTCTTAGGAACAAAAACAAAACTATTTTTATGGTTATCTATGCACTTGAATGCTTGTTCTTATGATATCTATCTGATTTGGATCTTTGTTTGAGTGTGATGGGTTGTGGAGTAATGTCCACAATTACATCTGCATATACATCTAGGCATAAAGGATAGCATTTGTAAGATAACTAGACAAACTAGATTATCCCCTTAGAAAATGTATGTAGTATTCCGTATCTATCTCATCTTGACATATTCTATCTTACCTTTGGACATTCACCTCGTACAACTAATTACCCTAGTCTTGACATAGAATATCTGGCCCAGCCCTGCCAAAGAAATTCCAGTACATAACCAACTATTAGCTTATTCATTCTGTCTACTAAATGATTCCCTTGCAAAGCTATCTTACCATATGCTTCTAACTTAGATGGTCAATACCAGGCGGGGTGGTGGAATTGATTTACCTGCTAATCGACAACCTCAACCACAGTCAGCAGAGATGAATCCTCCTAATCCTCCACAAGGCGGAGTTGATCCACTAGTCGCAGCTCAAATGAGAATGATGCAGCAAATGGCGGACACTATGGCAGATATGCGCACCCAAATGCAGCAAGAACGCCAAGAAATGCACCAGGAAAGAGAGGATGCACGTCGGGAAATGCGCCAAGAGCGGGAAGAGATGCGCCAGGAGAGAAGGGTACAACAACAGCAGCTGCAACAACAACTTCAACAACAGCAGCAACAACAACAAGTGCCATTGCCTCCACCTCCACCACCAGTTCCACCCCGGGACAAGCACCGGGAATTCATGAGCCACAAACCACCAACCTTCTCCAACTCCGCAGATCCGCTGCAAGCAGATGACTGGTTAAAGTCCATAGAGAAGATGCTCAACATAGCTCAGTGCTCAGATAGAGAGAAAGTACTCTATGCATCAGGTCGTCTTGCTGGTCCCGCTGCGGATTGGTGGGATGCGTACTGTGCAGCTCATGCTGCTGCCGATACAATTACCTGGGAAGAATTCTCCGCACAATTCAGGAATTACCATATTCCTGCTGGACTCATGAAGATTAAGAGGAAGGAGTTTCTCTCCCTCAAGCAAGGAAGTATGTCCGTAAGTGAATATAGAGACAAATTCATCCAGTTATCTCGATATGCTCCCAGAGATGTAGAGGATGATGAGCAAAAGCAGGAGCTTTTCCTGGACGGTTTGATTGGACCCTTGCAATATCAACTGGTATCGCACACATTCCCATCTTTCCAAAGGCTACTTGATAAAGCTATTGCTGTAGAGAACAAGAGGAGTATATTTGGAGAGAAAAGAAAGGCTGTCAACCAAGGGCAGGCTGGAAGTAGTTCCCGTCCTCGCTATACTACCACTCCAAGTACACCAGCTAGTGGCAGTTCTGGACAACAAACTCAACAGACACCAACTGCTCCTCCAAAAGCAAGCACTCCAGGAGGAACCGTTGCTCCCAACACAACCGCCAGCAGGACATGCTTCAAGTGTGGACAACCGGGACACTACGCCAACTACTGTCCCAACAGAGCTGCCTACACTACACCGGCTCCGATGAAACAAGGACAAGCCTCGGCAGGAAAGAGTCTGCCCCTATCTATCAACCGGGGATATGCCCATCATGCAGAAGTAGAAGCTGAACCCGGTGAACTTGAAATTCAAGAAGAAGAGCCAGTTGGAGATGAAGTAGTCGGTGAAGAAGTCAACGAGCAACAAGAATAAAAAGATAAACATAGATATAGATACATATATATATATATATATTTTTACTATTTGTAAAACCTAAATACTAGTTTAGCTATTAGTTAGTACTATTACTATTTTAGTTATAATAGTAAGGTCTATTAAAACCTATGTTTTGATAAAGGATTATGCATCATGTCGAGATTTCTTTGTTTGTGCATATGTTCCGAGAACAATATGAGTATACATCCCTTTTCTTACAAATCTCGAGGACGAGATTATTTTTAAGGGGGGTAGGATTTGTAATACCCAACTTGTAATTTTTAAGAAATAATATATATATAAAAAAAAAGTTATTTCCTTTATATATGTGTTACCTTTATGCATCATCACATGTGAACACCCTATGTAAGAACAGATAACTTATAAGATAAAAGCTACTAACATATGCATCATGCTGGGATTTTATTTTTGTGTGCATTTTTGTGACAACATTATAGTAATGTAAAAAGAAATATGTTAATATCCAAAGAGGAAAATTAAATCCTAAAAGAAATTATAGAGTTTGGAAGAGAAGAAAGAAAATACTATGAGACTAAGAATGGCATAAAAATATATATAATATAATATATTGTTCCTACATCAAGATTTGAATTTATATAATTCAAAGTTGAACCTCATAACAAGAAACAGATTCAAATTTGAGAATCAAAAGAAAAGCAGAAATTAAAATCAAAAAGAAAAAAAAGAGAAAATAGCATCATGGGCTGAAGACGTTGCTTTGGGCCCATTCACTCATTCACTCCCGCCGGCCCAACTCAGCTTCTCTCCCCGCTCAGCCCATGGCGCTCACTGTCATTCAAGTATGTGGCTTACGTGTGGGGCCCACTGTCCAGAATCGTCATCTCCAATCAACGCGGCGGGCTCCTGTACAGTAAAACGGACTCCGTAACAAGCTCAAGCGAATCCCACGGTCTCCGCCTGAGCTCTGCGCGCGGACTCCGTGGAGCAAAACGCGCCCTGGATCCCGGGGTTGGCCGAACTCCACCACCATGCGTCCCTATAAAACCCGCTGCCCCCTCCTGGAACCCAGCCGACCACCGTGGACTCCTCGCTTGGTGAGAGAGAGAAAAAGGACAGAGAGCTTCGGCTCGGTTGACCTCACCGGCCGCACAGAGAAGTTGGAGACCATCACTAGGAGCTAATCTAGGCAAGGCGCCACAACCACGCGCTTCTTCAACGACGATCAGACAAGTTCGACGCCGCCCTTTCTCCACCCTCGCGCTCGTGGAGCATCACCACGGTCCAGTTCGGTAAGGACCTCTACCAACACCCCCATGCATTCGTGTGCGTTTAGGCTCATCGGGGGGGGGCGATTCGGCATACCTGATGGCGCGAAGGCCATACGTCTACAGCCCGTCGTAAGGTAGGGTCCCGAGCGCGTGCGCTGGTAATGGCGCCGTCGGGGGTGTTAACGCCTGCACCGATCGACCTGTGCGCGGGAGGAAGAAGAAGGCATGCCATCCGTTGATCTGGTAGCGTGCGGCTAGGATTAGAGCATGTATACCCGTTCGGCTGGGACGTGTTGGGGCCGTTAGATCCTGGTTGGAGGGCACAGATCGGTTTGCGCCTTAATAAAATCCTGGCCGTTGATCTCGGTGTGGGCGGTCAGGATTAGAATCAGCATACCCCTTCACGCGATTTAATCTGGGCGGTTGAATCGGATCGGACGGCTCTGAATCAACGATACCCCTTCGCCCTGGCTTTCTTTCTAAAGAGCCCTCGGAGTCTTGGTTATTTAACCCGCCGTCCACCCTAGGGCTAGGATGAGTCTGTGGATTACTTCTGATTTTGCCCCTGCACTTATTTGATATTGAGGCCCAGTCCAGATAATTAGAAAATCAGATAAATTCATTAGGAAAATACTTTTTAGTGTAAAAATAAATGCTAGAACTTGTTTAAATCATAGAAAATCCATTTTAGTCCAAATTAATCTATTCCACCTTCTAAAATTTTATAATTTTATTCTCTACCACCTAGAGCCTCTGTTTTGACATGAACTCTGTCAGAAAATTTATTTATCAGTTAATCATATTTTAATCACATTAAACCTTTGAAAATTCATAACTTAAAATCTATAACTCCAAAATTAATGATTCCTGTTCCTATGATCTTATTTTAATATGTATATTATTAATGTGTATTTTGTTCTTATGTTTGGTGTAATGTTAATTTTGCCTATACCATGTATGTTTGTATTGCTACGACTAGTGCGAGGTCACGTGTCACCTGAAGATCATCCTGGTACCTGGAATCTCAAGGCCTAGGCAAGTTGTGCCCTTGATCACTTCTTTTTACCCACTCATGTTCTAATTAATCATAATGATCTGCATAGGTTAATTTTGATGGGACCCAATAGGTTACCCTAGTTTGTCTATCTTTATACCTTGTTTACCACTGAACTTTCTGGGTAGTACTTGCTAGTGCTATATGTGGTTTTGGGTATGGAGATACACTATTCATGGTTACACTTTTGTTATCAGTTGTTATTTATTGTTCATGATGAGATCATTATGTTAATTGGAACATGGAGCGACCACCCGGGAAAACAGTGCTACCACAAGGGAGGAATGGGACCCCTTGGCTGATTAATTAGGAAAGCTAGTGGAAGACTACCTTACCCGAAAGGGGCAAGGGCAGTAGGGGAGAGGTCAGTGTAGGGAGGCCCTCGGGAGGATTTTGCTGCGATGGCGGTCCTGCAAGGGATTCCTGCACTGGATCTTCCTATAAACTGTAGCGGGTTTTCGGAAGCTAGTGGAACTTTGTAAAGGCCTCGTAGTGGATCCCTAGCCATTCACCTCGGAAGTGTCTAAGGGCCTTGCAAACCCTGGCGACATGGGATACACGACTTGTGGGTAAAGATGCGCAACCTCTGCAGAGTGTAAAACTGGTATACTAGCCGTGCTCACGGTCATGAGCAGCTCGGACCCTCACATGATTAATTTATGGAACTAAATTCAATTTGTCATATGCATTGCATTGCAGGTGGTGTTGTTACTTTTGTTCTATTACTTAATTGGGTTTGGTATTTACTTATACTTAGTAACTGCTAATAAAATTTTGACCAACTTTAAAAGCAATGCTCAGCTCTAACCATCTTCTTTGATAAGCCTTACACTTCACGTGAGCTCCCACCTTTGGCGAGTTCATGCACATTATTCCCCACAACTTGTTGAGCGATGAACGTATGTGAGCTCACTCTTGCTGTCTCACACCCCCCCATAGGTCAAGAACAGGTACTGCAGGATGATGCTCATGGAGGATGCTGTGATGAGTTCGTGAGAGGTCTAGGCCGTCGTCTCCCAGTCAACTTTTGGGTTGCTGGACCGTTGTCTCCTTATAATGTAATTATTTATTTTGTATAGAACTCCTGTTATATATAAAGTTGTGACATTCGATCCTGTGCCACTATACATCATATGTATGAGACTTGGTCCCAGCATACCTGGTGTTTATGTTAACCCCGGGCTTTGGACCCCTAAAATCCGGGTGTTACACCCCAGCCGCCACCGCCATCGCCCCTAGGGCCCGATTGTCAGGGCAGTCTTCCCTAATCGCCTCCTGCGCCTGATGCCCACTTGCCCCAAAGCCGTGCCCCCATTGCCCCTCTCCCTCGCACTCTCCCCCCTCCCCAAAACCGCCACCACCGCCAGATCTGTGCTCCCGCCGAGGTGTCACTGCCACCGTCGTGCTGAGGTTCGTCACCGTGGTGAGCCTCCTCCCTTGCTCTCTCCCCTCTTCCCCATGTCTCTCTCTTTTCTTCCTCGCCGAGCGCCTATGTGTGTGGCCCGACGTGGTGCTTGGCATGGCCGTCCGCGGCCCCGCTCACACGTCCATGCGCTTGGTGTGGTCGAGTGCGCCCCTCGGCATGGCCAGCGGTCTGCGGGGCTCGCCCGTGCTCGCGGCCAGCGCGAATCGCCCGTGCCTGGCAGTTGCCCCTGCATGACCGTGCGCCCGGCGTGGCTCGACGCGGCCAGCAGCCTACGTGGCTCGCCCGTGCCCGGCCGACAACCCTGCACGGTCATCTATGGTCCCCACGCGTCCCTAGCATGTCCATGCACGGCCCAGTGCCCGGGCAGTCCGGCCTGACATGGTGCGTGGCACGCGGCCCAGTGCGGCACAGCTCGTGGCCAGCGTCCTGGGCGCGGTGTGGCCAGCCCGGCGCGTGTCCCCGGTGCGGGGGCGCGATCACCCCGGGTTCGTCGTGCGTGCGTCCGTGTTGCGCGCATTATTATTATTCCTCGCGTGAAGTTGATTACGTTGATCAATTAATTCATTATTGAACCGACATATATTAGAGTAACAGAATAATCAGAGGTTAGTATTAGAGTTACGTATGCATACGATGGGTTCATGATAAACTGATAATATCATTCACATACTAGTAATATTAGCTTATCGCAACGCATGCTTTCGCTAATTATTTAATTAATTGTTGATCCAATAATTATTAAAATAACGAGCTAGCGAAGACTAGTTTACAATCTAGACTTACACTTTGTGAACATACGTGAGTGTAATTAGACCACCTCGAATGTTTTATACTCGTTAGGTATAAATGTATCGTCAAGCTAGTAGTTCTTGCGAGTAGCACGAGCGGTTTCACGCGTCGTCGTGTGCCGTTCCGCTGACGCTAGTTTCGCGTGATCGTAAACGCGAGCTTTGTTTGTTTCCTTACATGGTGTACTGTTCCTTTCCTGATTTAAGATGTGAATGTATGTTTGCACTCGCATAGATAACGGTCCGTTGGTGGAGTCGGAAGGGATTGCAGGTGAAGACCCTGAGCAACAGCTGGTTGGTGAAGGCAAGTGTCCTTTGACCCATCTATGTCCTATACATTTTATAATTCACTCCCCGCATTTACACAATTTATATCTAAGGATTGACTAGCTTTATTTATCATGTCCTTGTTAAACTATTTGGGTTGGATCATTTTGGTTTAGCTCTATGCTAGTGCTTCACCCTAATCAATGAACATGATGAGATTATTTATGATACAACGTTTTCCCTTTTTGATTATGATGATGATATTGCGACTTTTAAGGGGACTCGAGCGGTTTCTCGAGTGCCTCTCTGTAAGGACTGGTTCGTTGGATGACCATCCGGGAAAATAGTACAACCATGAGGGTGGTATGGAACGCCCTTAGTTGAATAATTTGAGGAACTAGGGTGTAGTTCGCTTCGCCGTCGTGCCGTCAATGGGACTCGGTATATGCGGCTCGCTCTGCCGAGGGTGGTTTGCCCCTTGGGGAGGAGTGTGGTACATTTAGGAAACCTAACGGGTGACTACAGCCTTAGGGAATCTTTGTAAAGGCTACATAGTGAAACCTTGCCTATTCACCTTAGTAGTGTTTAAGGGTTTGATCGGCCCGAGGCAAAAAGGAATCACGGCGCGTGGGTAAAGTGTGCAACCTCTGCAGAGTGTTATGAAATTGATATATCAATCGTGCTCGCGATTATGAGCGGTCTTGGGAGCTCCACTGATTAGAGGCACATTGATTAGGGATACTTTGTTTACAAGTGATGATAAGGATAATGATGATTTTGATTATGATTATGGTTTTTGGTATTCTTTCCGTTTGGAAAGAGTACTTTTGGGTTAACAACTTAGGTTAATGCTAAAACCTAGCTCTCTACTAGTAATAATTACTTGACCAACTAAAAGCAATTGCTTAACCTTAACCTCACATAAAGTTAGTCCACTATAGCCAAACGGGACAATTGCTGAGTATATTGTTGTGCACTCACCCTTGCTTTACACACTAACTCCCCAGATTGTCCACATTGCAACCACTGCTAAGGAGAAGATGAAGTTGTGGTGGAAGTTTTCCAGGAGTTCCAAGAGTACGATGAGTTCTAGGCGTGGGTTAGCGGCAAACCCCCAGTTGGTTGCCTGTGAAGGTCGTGTTTAGCTATGTTTCGTTTTCGCACTTTGATATATGTTAATGACTATGTGGATGTCTCGGACATCATGATGTAATAAACTATTACCCTCTTTTATGTTATTATTCGAGCACTGTGTGATGATGTCCGGTTATGTAACTGTTGTGTACGTGAATTGCTGATCCTGGCACGTACATGGTTCGCATTCGTTTGCCTTCTAAAACCGGGTGCGACACAATCAATCACAATATAATTAATACGAGAATAATTGGTTACCAAAATAGGCCAACGCAATTTTCTCTATGCATGCAAAAATATCAAGTAGCAAAAGGAAGTCGTGCACCCGCAAGGTCAAAAACGAGAAATCATCAAACCATTCATGCGCATGTCGTGCACCCGTGCCCATTGCCCCACCCCACACGGCGAGCGAGCACGCACGTGGGTTTTCCCTTGTTCTCTCCTCAATGGCTTCAACTAGGTGAAGACAACTCAATTATTTAAGTTGGACTCACTCTACCTAGAGTAGCAAGGAGGTACTAAAGTTTCCACCATATCATGCATATGTAAGTGGACCTTTGGGATTTACAGGAATTGTTATTTGGGCCAAGCCTAAATTCTCTAACAAATCTCACTATAATGATCCATTCGAATTTTATAGGATTTGTAGGAACTCGATCCTTTGTTCCAAAGAATCAGTTAGAAAATTTTCTTACATTCCGTTTGGATCCTTGGAATTAAGTTTTATTATAATAATAGTAATTTAGACACGTATCAGTTAACATAATTCGGTTTTATACAAAATATATTTGTATATTATTATTAGCAAGATGTCGGAAATGTTTATATGCTATATTTTTTCTATAGAGAAGTGTCGAAGAGCGTCATATAAGTTGTAGAGTAGAAACAAATTCTACTGATACATAAAATTATTTTCTATCTTTCATCCATTAATTTGAGATATGATTATATCTGAATTTTGGAAATTAGTGAAATGTTAAATATAAAACAAAATAGGTTAATTTATTAAGTAAATTTTAATTCCTTCAAAATAAATGGATCCAAATACCCCGTTATAGAATTTCAATACTTCCAAATTACTTCTCTTTTGTTCCGAAGGAGGCCTCAAAATTCACTGTACTAACAGTGCAAACTTAGAGACAGCCTTACCATGGCGGTGTGGAAATCGGGGGCCTTCCCGGCGGCGATGTTGTGCGCTCTGTCGTTAAAGAACACCTGCGATGCGAGGGATCGGAGTGGACGAGTGGTGGGTTCAGTCTAAGTGGAGATGGATATGCGAGAGCAAGGAAGCGTTGTGGTTTGGCATTCTCTTGCCGTCGAGCGTGGCAATGTCGATGACGGCTCTCGTGGACTCCAACGAGCGCTTGCACAGGATCCCACTGCTATCCTTCTTCTCGGTTGGCACGTTGTAGTCCGGAGTGTGGAGGCACATCTTGCGAACTCGCCTCTCATCTACTCTGCAATTCGGCCGATCGCTACACACGAGGTCAGGTCAGGCAGGGCCTACGTCATCGGAATAAAATTCTATGCACCGCTGACGCACGACGTCAATCTGCGGCACCACTTCGATGCACGATAGGCGTCCAAAATCAACAGCTAATGATGCCGGCTAATCGAGCCGCTGATGACATGGCTAATCGAGCCTAGCCGGCCGTTCCTTGTTGAGGCAGAGCCGGATTGCGTTTGCTGCGTGAAATTAGGATCAGGCCATCACCGTTTCCGCATTTTCTCCGCTGCTACACAGTTTCGATCCACAAGCTGCGGCGACCTCCCATCATCATTCTGGAGCGCACAACAGCCAAGATTTCAGTGCAGGAGATTGAATATTGTGGTGTTTCACGATCAAGGTCATCCTCAACCCCTGCTATGGAGCATATTGCTGGTGCTTCCAAAATCTCGATGGCGGAAGTGGTGTCGCAAAATTCCACCAACTTCACTTCAAGGTTGCTAAATCCTATGACGTCTGACGATCAACCTACTATCCAGGTAATATAATATATGACATGATGTTATCTATTATGTAGTTTCACCATTTTAATTTATATCCCTTTATGCAGCGAGATAACAGTGAAGATGCAATTGTACCTGAAGTTGGAATGGCATTCAAATCAGAGGCAGATGCATATGAGATGTACAACTCCTATGCTAGGAAGATCGGTTTTAGTATTAGACAAAGCAATGCAAGACGAAGAGTTGATGGAACTATCTATCAGAAACATATAGTTTGCAGCAAGGAAGGAGAAAAAGGTAAACATTCAAAACATGATACTTTGAAAGAAAATGCTACCACAAGAACATGTTGTCATGCTCGTGTCCAGTTCAGTGTTAGCCGAGAGGAGGTCTGGACAGTGCAAAAGGTTGTTCTTGAACATAATCATTATCTTGCTAGTCCAAACAAGGTGCACAAACTGAGGTCCCATCGACAGATACAAGAGGCAGACAAATTACTTATTGGTCAAATACGACAAGCTGGAATAAAGCCAGCTGAAGTGTATGAGTTTTTCAAGCACTGGTATGGAGGAGCTGAAAATGTACCCTTCTCACGAATGGATTGCAATAATCTAATTGGACGTGAGCGCAAGAAGTATTTGCCAGCCAATGATTCACAGACACTATTAGAATACTTGAAGAATAAACAGTTAGAGGATCCATCTTTTTTTACGCCATACAATTAGATGAAGAAGATGGTCGGATAGCTAATTTCTTCTGGGCAGATGGTCAAGCTATCATGGATTATGCATGCTTTGGTGACGCCGTGTCATTTAACACCACATTTCAAACAAATAAGTTTGAAATGCCCTTTGCTCCGCTCCTTGGGACTAACCACCATAAGCGGACAATTATTTTTGGGGCTGCACTCTTATATAATGAAACAATTGAATCATTTATCTGGCTATTTAATACATTTCTAGCAGCTATGTCAGGCAAGCATCCTAGCACAATCTTCACTGATCAATGTGCGGCCATGTCAGCAGCAATTAGAATTGTTTTACCAAATACAAGGCATCGCCTTTGTTTGTGGCACATTTATCAAAATGCTGCAAAACATCTCAGTCAAGTAATTGTCACACCCGGGTTTCGGGGCACCAAGACCCGGGCGCGAACATAAACACCAGGTATGCTGGGACCAAGTCTCACACATATGATGTATAGTGGCACAGGATCGAATGTCACAATTTTATATATAACAGGAGTTCTATACAAAATAAATAAATAATTACATTATAAGGAGACAACGGTCCAGCAACCCAAAGTTGACTGGGAGACGACGGCCTAGACCTCTCACGAACACCTCGCAGCATCCTCCATGCGCCTCATCCTGTGGTACCTGTTCTTGACCTGTGGGGTGGTGTGAGACAGCAAGAGTGAGCTCACATACGTTCATAGCTCAACAAGTTGTGGGGAATAATGTGCATGAACTCGCCAAAGGTGAGAGCTCACGTGAAGTGTAAGGCTTACCAAAGAGGATGGTTGAAGCTGAGCATTGCTTTTAAAGTTGGTCAAAATTTTATTAGCAATTACTAAGTATAAGTAAATACCAAACCCAATTAAGTAGTAGAACAAAAGTAACAACATCACCTGCGATGCAATGCATATGACAAATTGAATTTAGTTCCATAATTTAATCATGTGAGGGTCCGAGCTGCTCATGACCGTGAGCACGGCTAGTATACCAGTTTTACACTCTGCAGAGGTTGCGCATCTTTACCCACAAGTCGTGTTACCCATCTGCCAAGAGACGGCCAATCCCATACACCTCTACCGAGGAGGCGAGGCAAGGTAACACTACGAGGCCTTTACAAAGTTCCACTAGCTTCAGAAAACCCGCTACAGTTTATAGGAAGTTCCAATGCAGGAATCCCTTGCAGGACCGCCATCGCAGCAAAATCCTCCCGAGGGCCTTCCTAGCAGGAATCCCTTGCAGGACTGCCAACGCAGCAAAATCCTCCCGAGGGCCTCCCTACACTGACCACTCCCCTACTACCCTTGCCCCTTTCGGGTAAGGTAGTCTTCCACTAGCTTTCCTAATTAATCAGCCAAGGGCGTCCCATTAAACCCTTGTGGTAGCACTGTTTTCCCGGGTGGTTCTCCATGTTCCAATTAACATAATGATCTTAACATGAACAGTAAATAACAACTGACAATAAAAGTATAATCATGAATAGTAATGTGTATCTCTATACCCAAAACCACATAAAGCAATAGCAGGTACTACCCAAAATTCAGTGGTGAACAAGGTATAAAGATAGTCAAACTAGGGTAACCTATTGGGTCCCATCAAAATTAACCTATGCAGATCATTATGATTAATTAGAACATGAGTGGGTATAAAGAAGTGATCAAGGGCACAACTTGCCTGGGACTTGAGATTCCAGGTACCAGGATGATCTTCAGATTCTCGTGTCCTCACTCTAGTCGTAGCAATACAAACAAACATGGTATAGGCAGAATTAACATCATATCAAACATAAGAATAAACCGCGTATTAATAATCTACGCGTTGCTACGAGATCGTGGGAAGAAGAATCACTAAATTCGGAGTTACGGTTACCAAGTTATGGATTTCTGAAGTTATTTAGCACCTAGAATAGATTAATTCAAATGAACAATTTTAATTCAAGTTTCATGGCTAAACAGTGTTACTAGTTGATAGACAATATTAAAACAAAATTATAGAAACTAAAATGAATTAATTTGGAGTTAGAATGAATTAAATATGATTTATACAAGTTTCTAGAATTATTTTTTTTATTAAAATTCAATTTCTAATATTAATTATATGGTTTTCTCTGTTGTCTGGACTGGGCGTCAATAGCAGAGAAACCCAGGGGCTAACTCGCAATTTCTCCCTAGACTCAGGCTTCCCACATATGGACGGCGGGTTGATTCTGTGAAAGTACAGGGGCTCTTTTACAAAACGGGATCGACGAAGGGGTATCTAGCCACGTGAGCCATCCGATTAGAGTTCAACGGATCGGATTAACTTATGACCTTTCATGAACCGGTATCGAACCCTAGCCATTAGATCGCCATCTGACGGTACACACCTACTCCGATCCGGACCATCGATCCCAGCACCAACGGTCAGATCCAATCCTCCAAACCGGTGTCCACTTGATCAAATCTGGGCCGCCGATGGCCAGATCAACGGCGATAAACCGTCACCAATCCAACGGTCAGCCAGTGCTCCATCTAATCTCTAATCGGGATCATTCATCAAATCTAAAGGTGAACGCAGCTTCTTCTTTCCCAGGCGAGAGTCACCGTGAGCCGCAGTCCTAGCACGATGGCACTGCCGCCGGAGCAACACTCATTCCCCACCCAGTGTGCCCCCTATCCTACCGACGACTGGATCGCATAGAGGGGAAAAGGGTGAACATGGTGAGAGCTTCCTTACCCAGGATTATGCAGCAAGGCGATCCAATTTCGCCGCGGCATGGCTGACTTCTCTCTCACGCCTTCACGGCCGGCCATCCCCAAACAGCAGCGGTGCTGCCCGGCGAGCGGTCAGATCGACTAGCCCAAACCACGAGCTCAAGCATGGCCAGTTCATACATGTGGAGCAGATAGAGGCGAGTAATCGGGAGTGTCTATTACCATTTTTTTTGGGTATTGGTGAAGCCGACCGCCACACATTGGGGTCCGCGGCGGCGCAGCGCGCGCCGGCGAGGAAGTATTCATCATCCGACAGGAGACCTCGTATGCCAAGAATCTGGACACGCTTAATATGCTCTATCGCTCCCAGTTCTCTTTACTGGAGGCTCAAATTTTCTGCCCTCCCTTCTCTCTCTCCTCTCGGTTCGCTCGGGTCTACTCTCTCTGGTCGGCGCCTGGTGGCTCTCGGTTCATCAATGGCGGCCAAGGCACTGGGGAGGAAGAGATTTATAGCCCTGATGAAGAAAATCCGGTGGCCATCTCGTGATTTCAATGAACGGAACACGACGCAGGGAGGGGATTTCGCCCGCCAGGCACGCGTTCTGTTGGGGACGATGACCTGGCAGAGGGGGGCCACCGACAGTCGCAGAGAGAGAGAGAGAGAGAGAGAGAGAGAGAGAGAAAAGAAAAAGAAAATGTGGGCTACGGAGATGGGCTGGCGGGGAAGGGTTATGGGCCCAAATGCAGAGCCGACTTCCCCCATTCTTTTCCTTTTTTTATTCTGTTTTTTTTTCTAAATTCATAAGGTTCAATTGAATTTAAATTGCTAGTTTGAACTTCATGCCTTCAAGTATCAAATAAAATTCCACTATGAATGATACTACATCTTTTTTTAATAATTACTACTTATTTATTGTTAAAAACTATTAACTATCCTCCCCCTTTAACTCTATTTCTCCTATTTTATTTGGGGCTCTAATTTGAATTCAAAGCTAGGCTTGTCTTAATTACAATTTTGGGTTTGATGCACAAACAAAAAGAAGTCCAGCATGATGCATGGGTTTATGTTTTTTTTATTTGGTATTTATTTGAAATAAAAGGTGTCTCATGCTCACATCATCTCGTCAAAAGAGCACTTTATTATCTTCAATGACAAAGGTCATTAATACTCTCTACCAGGGTTTACAGTAATGAAGGACCATCCTAAGTTTCTTGCTGATTTTAAGAAATGTGTTTATGAAGAGAGTTCTGTGGCATCCTTTGATAAGATGTGGACTGATTTGTTGGAAACATATGGGCTAAAGGACAACTCGTGGTTAAGCAACCTATATGAGTTGAGGGCGCACTGGGCTGCAGTCTTTCATGATTCTTTTACTGTTGATATGACCACAACCCAAAGGAGCGAGGGTATGAACAATGTTTTTAAGAAACGGTTCCGTAGAAAACTTTGTCTTTCAGAACTCCTTGAAGAATGAGAGAATTGTGCCAAACATCTCTGCAAGAATGAGTTGGATGATGACCATAAGTCACGATATTCTAGTCCTATTACTTATATCCCAGGTTTACCAATGCTGAAAACTGCAGCTGAGTTATATACAAGGAATATATATTCTGATTTTGAGGAGGAATTTAAAAAGCAATTTTTTGTGTCTTGCAAATTGTTACAGTCAGAGGGAACAATCATGACTTACCAGGTGATCCCAATGAAATTTCAAGATGAAGCATTAGTTGTCTTCAACTCTGAGGACATGACAATAATGTGCTCTTGCAGAAAATACGAATGCATAGGTACGTAATGTTATTAATTAAAACTATTAGACAATACATTTTATGTAGAAATCATTGTTTCATGTTTGACAGGTTTATTGTGCAAGCATGCTCTAAGAGTTCTTAATATCAATGAAGTTTTTATTATGCCAACTCATTGTATACTAAATAGATGGACAAAATATGCAAAAAGAGATTTTTATTATGAGAAGAAACCAATTAACGAGGATGAAACTTTGAAAACACGGGCTGCTCGTATCTCTCGTAAAGCAACCTCTGTTGCATTGAAGTGCTCAGGTTCAAAAAAACTTCTTGATGATTTGGAGAAAGTTATATCCAAGTTGGACTTGGAAGCAGACAATGCATTAAGCCAACGACCTGCTAAATCTAGAGGGGTTTCTCAAAGTTCGAATGCTAATGGTAGCGACATATTAAAAGATAAAGTGTCAATTAGAGTCCCTGAGGTGATAAAAGGTAAAAAGAACAAAAGAACAGATGTTTTTGAAAAGAAGATAGGGAAAAAAAGGAAGAATACAAACACTGCTAACAAAAAGAAAGGTAGTGCTACCTGTTCAAATACTTGTTTTTCAATATAATTTTTATTTCTGGTAAAAAATTATGATTTATATGTATGATATGTAGGAGGAGTTAAACAAGATGCAATAGACAATATAAAAGATGCAGAGATTCAAGAGTTCACAATGAGACAGGTAACATTTTCTCTTTAATATATTACTGATTTAAACTTGTATTTGTCCTAAACAATTCATGTGTTTATGTGTAGAGCTCTTTTGATGCAATCATTGGATCTAATATAGAGCTACCATGCTTTCGAAACAACATGTGTGGTGATTTTTCAACAGTGACCGCTGCTTCGATGCATCAAGGATATACAAGTATAGGTCCTAATATTGCGCTACCATGCTTCCCAAGCAACATGGCTGATGCTAATATTGCTCCTTCTACACAAGGAGGATATACTAGTCTTCTACTTGGAGTTCATCAAGATGCCTCAGTATCTCGAAGATTACATTTTGATGATTCTCTAGATCAATAAGTGTTTTACTAGTGGTGGTGCTTTGCATATTTTATTTATGGGACCAGGATTGTAAATTTCTATTGGTACTATTTTAGTAATAAACAATCATGTGTTACTGCCTGTAAGTTTGATCCATGATTCAAAATAATATCAGGAAATCATTGAGCATTAGTCATCCTTTTGCGTCGTTATGAAACCTTGGCTGTTGTGCGCTCCAGAATGATGATGGGAGGTCGCCGCAGCTTATGGATCGAAACTGTGTAGCAACGGAGAAAATGCGGAAACGGTGATGGCCTGATCCTAATTTCACGCAGCAAACGCAATCCGGCTCTGCCTCAAGGAACGACCGGCTAGGCTCGATTAGCCATGTCATCAGCGTCTCGATTAGCCGGCATCATTAGCTGTTGATTTTGGACGCGTGTCGTGCATCGAAGCGGTGTCGCAGATTGACGTCGTGCGTCAGCGGTGCATAGAATTTTATTCCTACGTCATCGCCTGCCACCGCTAGAGATAATGCCCGATTACTGTGAGGAGCATCTGATTTCTACCTATTTTTAACCATCAATTACAAATCTCTAAGGCTGGTTCCAATGAGACCCGTCTATATTTACCGTCATATCAACTATCGTTCGGTCTATATCTATAATAGTTATCTCTGTTATATTAAAACATCAGTTTAAATAGTCGTACAATGTCATTTTTCTACAAATATACCCCTGAAATTTTACAAATCAACTAGCTGTTCTACACACTTCTCCGTCTCATCTCCCTCTGGACCCACACCATCTTCATCCAACCTCCTTTCCCATGCCGCCTCCCCGTGACCTCCCTCCCCACGCCGCCTCCGCTCGTCCGGATCTCCATGCGACCTCCCTCCCCACTTCGCTGCTCCGCCCGTCGCCTCCCCGCGACCTCCCTCCCCATGCCGCCTCTGCCATGCCTCCATCACCGTAGAGCTTGCAACCGGCCTGAGCGCCTCGGAAATCTCACAACCCTTCTGCTCGCCATGAACCCACCCATAACCGCGGGCGCTCCAACCGTGGCCGCCATCCTCGCCTACAGGCGCTTCAACCGCGGCCTCCCGAAATTCACGTCGTGCTCCGTTCCTGCCGCGTCTGCTCCAACCGCGTCTGTGCATGCGGGGACCACCATCCTCGCCCGCCCACTGTCTATAGGGTTGGGCATTCGGTTTTTTTTGAAACTTCGGTTCGGTTTTTCGGTTTTCTAGACATTAGAAACCGATCGGTTTTCTTGAAAATGAAAAACCGAGAAGTTCGGTTTCGGTTTTTTACTTCGGTTTTTCGGTAAAAACCGAATACCAAACTTACACTCACGACAACACATACAAAAAGTTTATATGATAGATTACACATAATTTTAAAAAGTAAAAATTATATAGGTACAAATATTTAGAGATTAATCATACATCACATATAAATAAGTGAATAACAATTTAATTGTTTCACACATTTAGTTCACATATCGAATAGCCAAATTTTAGAATTGATAAAGTTAGGTAATTCGGTTTTTTGGTATTTCGGTTTGGTATACGGTGAAAACCGTTTACGATACCGAAAACCGAACTTTTGAGATACAAAAACCGAAACCAAACCGAACTACCGAAAAAACCGAAATTTCGGTTCGGTTCGGTACGGTTCGGTTTTCGGTTTATGGTAAAAAAAGTGCCCACCCCTAACTGTCTACACATTTCGCGCTCACCCAACAGCCTTATCACGCCCTCCACCCTCACTAGCCCGCATTCGACGCATGCGCCAACCTTATCGCGTCTGCCATCCTCGCTCGACTGTGTTCTCAACCGACGTCCTACCATCCTTATGCCCCTCACCCCACGGTAGCCACAAGCTGGAGCAGCAGCACTTCCAACATCCTCTTCTTGAGACCTTGCGCCTCACAACATACCATCTTGAGCCCCTTCGCCACACAACATATTGTTTGGTGAGTCTCTAACTAACCTAAACGTGATTGTGTCCCCTTTAATTTTGACATGAAATTGGTTCTAGCACCTTGCTAATTGTGGATGTACATCAATCTGGTGAAGCTACCTGGGCATAGATATTTTTTTGTTTATTGGTATCTAGATATTTTTGTTTTTCCCCTCTATTTTATCTTGCTTCAATTTTTGGAAGGAGCATCATTTTTTTTGCTACAATTGTTTGTGGCTTGATGCTATTCTCGATTACTTCTTCGACACAAAAGTTACAGTAAATGGCGAATTTAACATATGACGCTATTTGTTGCAGACACTTAGTGATACTCCTTATCATCTTGATAGAAATTCATTTATGCAATTTTTTGTGATGTACAAAGCTCCTGTTGGTTAGAAAATAGAAACACATGGCATTTTAGTTGAGGTTATCTCCTGCTCCTATGTGAACTATAAAAATTTTATGTTGCTAACATGTATTTGCTACGAATGTATTTATCATTTTAGATTACTAAAATGTTTAGATAAATAAAAGCAGTAATTTGAAAAGTTGATGATATAACCAAAGCTGCCAATAATATGGATTACTTTTACAAATACCCTCTGAAATTCTACGAATCAACCCGATATCCTATGCACTTCTCTGTCCCGTCTCCCTTCGAGCCCACACCATCTTCGTCCCCAACCTCCCTCCCCACGCCACCTCCCCGCGACCTCCCCCTAAAATTCTGTATTGGTTGTTGCCAGAAAATTTATAAGATTAAGATCAAATTTAGATTTTGTGGTATTTATTTTTATATAATCGTTGTGCACTAATATTTTATCACTGAATTACAAAACCCCATCGAACATGCCAGAATGTTAGTGTGATCAGCTTAGAAGAAATACAGAGGATATTGCATTTCCAGTGCGGCGGCGGGGGGTTGAGCCGTGGAAGCTTGTGGGCTGATTGCTGCTCACAGTAAATGCGTTGTAGCCTGCTTCGTTGGCTGAGTGCTACCACCAGGTTCAGTTCTTCGGTTTCTTTGGGACTGGAGGAGGTAAGCTTCCAGGCTTGGCACTTCGTTTGATGCCCAAAAAATGCTCGACCTGCCGAAAAACCAGTCAACATCAGATCTCTGAATACATATGTCATTGTCCCTCATTAAACAAAGTAATAATATTACAGAATACAACAGGGGGGTCACAGGCCAACCTTTTTGTCCCCAAGCATGGGCGTTAGGCTCCCAGGTTGCTCTGTCTCCAAGGTAGCATAGCCGCCGCTATCACTTGTTTGACTAAAATAAACATAGACAAACTAGATTAGTCATCTCGTCAGGAAAAAATATGACAAATTATTACATAATACTCCCTCCGTCCCAAAATAGTAGTCATTTTAGCTCTAGATTTTTATATCCATATTCATATAGATGATCATAAACCTAGACATAACATATACATTAATTATTGTATGAATCTAGTAAAAAGGTAAAACGAATTTTAATTTGGGACTGAGGGAGTAATACATACAAAATATAGCTACCAACTTCCATTGGAAGGGGATAATTAACAGCGTCCCTATTGTCAACACTCAAGCTCCCATATTCTTATTTATATTAGGATCCCCCAACTCCGTCTATGCTGAGCTTGTCTCAACATAGCAGCAAATCCCGAGCCCTCGTAAAGGAGGAAGGGGGTGTTAGGCTTGGCGAGCCAACCTCTACTTAGCCATTCTATGGAAATAGACTACCCTGCTTGTGCTTGGGACAAAAGGCTATGTTGTTGTATTGGGACCCCATATTCTATTTGCAAATTCATGAAAGTTACACAAATAACCATCCATGTTTGGTTGCAGGACAGCTGTGGACAGGTGGGGCATCCACATCCTTCAGTGTCCCCTCTCGTCCCTCCAATTTTGAGGGATAACAGGGGACAAGCTGGAATAGTCATGTCTCAACTCTTAACCCTTAACCCTGAACCAAACAATCTTATCTAAGGGGTCGTCCCACCCCATCCTGTCGACATGTCCCGTCATTGCAACCAAACACCCCAAGTTCCTCTAAAGTCTAAAGCAGTGTTTACAAGTCGTCCCTCGGGCTGGTCGCCTGGAAGAGGGCGATTAGGTGGACGACGCGATTAGGATTTCAAGTCGTCCTAGTCGTCCGGCTAGTCGTCGACCTAGGCGATTAGTCGTCCGGTCGAACGCTTGCTGGTCGTTTTTGTCGTCGCAATTTTGGTACTGGGCTTTACTCTAGTTTTTGGCCCATCTACAGTAGCCCGCCCCTCCAACAGTAAATCAGCCGCCAGAAACCCGCTAGAAATCCTCCCAGCCGCCAAAAACCGTCCCAGCCGCCAGTAAACCCTAATCCTCTCCTCTGTCCTCTCTGGTTTCTGCCGACGTCACTGCTCCAAGTGCTCCAGCCGTCCATCGTCTGCCACCGGCGTCCAGTACTCCAGTGCTCCGGCGTCTGTCACCTAGTCAAGAATTGAAGATGAGCTCGTCATTTGAAGGTAGCACCTGCTCTCCCTTCTCTAATTATCTCCCAGTCTCCCTTCCCTCTATTACCACTGGTAGCTCGTCATCTGAAGGTGCACCTGCAGACCTCTGTTTGAGCAGTCACCCTGAGTTCACCAGTGCGACAGTTCCAGTAGGCAGTAGCCCAGTACCCAGATTTTATTGCAGAAATGCAGTGCTTATATAGTTAATATATAGTTATATACATATACATATGTCCTTAAATCTATAGGACGACTAACGGATGACCAGAGGTCGACCAAGACCGATTAGTCGACCTAATCGTCGCCTAATCGCGATTAGGCGCCTGGTCGCCGGTCTCGCTCGACCAGCTGGTCGCCCGACTTATAAACATTGGTCTAAAGTAAAGGCAATAAATCTTTATAAAGTGGGTTTCCCCTTGATAATTTCCAAAGCTAAAAGGCCAACGTAAATAACTAGATAAAAATTTATATTAGCCAAACAAGATTAATAAACAAAAAGAAATATTAGTAAAAGAAAAAACTGTGTACCATAACGTAATACTACAATCAAGAGAGTAACATTTGTAAACAATTCAACAAGCTTAGTAGGCTAGTGGCATTAATGAAAACTAAAATACAAACTGTGGAGGTTATATGAATGTTGTGAGCATACCCTGTTTTTGCATTGCCACTTAAAATGAGGTATGGTGTTTGATTACGAGATTGAGCCTCTCTCATCTTTTCCGCAGCCAATAATGGTGTGTCAGAAGATTTCATATGCTTGGTTTTCAGCTCATCATGATATTTCTTCTGGCGTTTTTCTTGTTTCATTTTACCAGGCCCCTTGCCATGAAACTTGTGCGAAAGATGACGGAATGCCTCCTTAGGTGTCATCTGAGGGGAATAAGACACAGTTCAGGATAAACATTTTCATTTTTCACATCCAATCTCCCAAACGTCAAATAAATTGCAAGAATAACCAAATGAAAATTGATTATCATGTTGATGAAAAGAAGATACTAATAACAATCTGTATAAAGTTAGTTCTTGCCAAAACCATTAAAATCAATTCAGTAATTAATCTCGGTAGTGCCTATGCCTCATGGAGACCCAGGTAGGAGTGGGTTGCACAGGACGTAGCTGAGTACTTACCACTCTGCCAAATTCATCTATTCTTTCAATGCGAATGTCTTTAGGTCCATCCTCGACACCTATAAGCTTGCTCTTTTTCTTGTCTGTTGTTCTGCCTCCCCAATCTGTTCCCTCGTTGAGGCTTCCTCGCTCCTTAAGAATCTTTAAAGCACCAGCTAAACCCTTTCCTACTGCAACTTCATGTATAACCTCATCTGGTTTGACTTCATCCTCTTCGACCTTGGCTGGTATTTCTGTCAGAGCATCCTCTTCCATCTCTGCCAACCCATTAGTGTCATCTTTTGCAACATTATCTGAAGGCATGGCATCATCATCTTCATCCATAAACACATCGTCTTCTGGCTTGCGTGTTCCTGTTAAAAGATAACTGCAGTAGTCAATACTTAAGAATTTATTATCACTAGACTTATAAACTCTAACACACATCTTCAAAATTTATATGGAAAAACCTTGATTCAATTGCAGTCCCCACACAAATTCCTCCATCTCTGTGATAACAACCTTATTCTGTTCTGAATCTCCTTCTGTGGCTTCTGTTTCCTCTTGGCTCTTGGTTGCAGTAGCCAGTTCGACTATGGAACGAGGACCAGAAGCTGAAGCCTCTTCCTGCTTCCTTAGGGCCAACTTTCTTGCTTGCTCTAGAGATTTCTGCAGATCTTCATAATCATCACCGAAAACAAGTTCTTCAGCTGGTTTAGCAGGTGCAGTTTTCTCCCCACGCAATGCTCTTGATGCCTCTTCAGCCTTTGCAATGGCAGTTTGATAACCACTGCTTCTCTTTTCAGCATCAGCCGCTTGTTCTTCCTCCCTAGCAGACTGTCTCTTTCCATCATTCCTCGACCCACGATCAGCGGCCCCCAATCCAGAAGCAATTGCTTCTGCCTCAAGTGCATCCAGATCCAGCTTCTCCTTCTTCCTCAGGGATTTCTTTTTCTTTGGTTTTTTAAATTTAAGCATTTCATCAGGGGTAAAATAGTCTGTTGATATCTTTGTGGTGGAAGTAAGGTCTTCTGTCTTTTTCTGAACATAACCACCTTCAATCCTTTTCCGAAGCTGGCAAAAAAAACATCTATCAGTTCATGTAGTGCACCAGCAGAGTGTACTTGTATCATCCCAAGAAAAAAAGAAAATGCCGCTAGTGAAATATCATGGTCCATAGGTCAAAATATAGATCACCTCTTCCAGCTTCTTTTCTGCTTCACCAGTGAAACGTCCACCTTCATCAAGGGTCACGCCCTGATAAGTTAAAGAGAATACAATTACAAAATATCTCGAAATGCAAGCAAATGAAGCTAAACAGAATGTTTTACCTCATCTTCCATTTGGTCATCATAATGTGACAGTATCGACTTTTTTGACGATGAATCATTGCTGAACCTACAAACAACCAATAAAATGTGTATTAGGGGGACAAATCTGAGACATAGCAACAACCAAAAACCATGTTATGTGCATAAGAAAATTACTTGTCATCATAAGTTCCTTTCTTCTTTGAAGCCTTATAAGCTTCATCTCTTTGTTTCTGCTCACCAATCTCAATGTTCTCAAGCATGTCAGCGTCTACAAATTATTGTCTTTTAGAGAAAATGGCCAGATCGATAAATTTGGGGTGGGGGGGGGGGGGGGGTTACCTTCATTTATATCCCCATTGGCAAGAATACTCTGATCTTTGAGAGTCATGACAACTGCACCACCTTCCAAAACCTTATCAAGGCCATGAAGCACCTTGACACCAGATAAGTGATCTTTTTTTTTTGCAGAACAAAAAACAAAGGCACTTGTAACCATTGTAATTCACAACATATTAAAACAAACAATTGCATCACTCTAGCTGTTAACCAACTATTAACGGTTCCAAGAAAAAACATATTTGCGACTAAAAAGATTTGTATATCACTACCTCCCACTTGTGTATCTTCCCCTTTATCGTCATCATCGTCATCGTCATCGCCATTTTCTGCCAAGATATTATCCTGACATCAAACAAATTAAGGTTAGTGGAGGACACAGACCTAATGACAGTATAACCAAAAACAATTGGCAATAATTACCTGTTCTTCCAGTGCTCGTGCAAGACGTAATGCTTTCTCCTTTTCAGCTTGTCTTTTTTCATCAAGTTTACGACTCTTTCCCACCCAAGACAGTATCTCAGAAGCCCCGTCATTACCATCCAGTATCCCTCCTTCCTTTTTCTCCTTCAATCTTTCCTCCTTTGCCCTACAGGAAATGGCCTGATTTAGAAAAAAAAATCCTTGCTTCATTGCTTAATAGCAAGATTTGACAGCAAGAGAAAACATGATAACTCTATCTTGAATTCTTGATCATGATTTACAGGCTGCATTGCTTAATACGTGATGAATGAATATGGAAAAAAGGAAGTGGAACCAAATCATGATATACTAGCCGTACTTTGTTGAACAGAAACGCAAATATTACTTGATTCAGGAACCGCATACAAACCTTTAACAGATATTCCATCCATATTTAAATACATGGCATTTAAGGCTAATTAGTTGTAGCATGTCACCACTACCAAAGGTTTCTGTTCCCTAAAGTATTAAGCCCTGCAAGATGTTCCTTGAATTTGCATGTTTTTAATGCTTTACGATAAAGTTTTCCAATGTTCTTTAGTGTAGAGGTTTATCTGTTCATACTTCAAAATCAGTAAGGCATTATTTTCCAAGGTGTTCTAACCTGGGAAGTGGGAACCTTAGGAAACGTTCAAAGTTGTACAGGTTTACAACGACACAAGACTGGTTGCAACCAAAATGCATTTCATATGTGCATTAAATGTGCTGGAGACAGCCATCAGCCACAACTTTGCCTGACTATGCATATGAACGCAACAAGTAAAATAAATCATACAAAATTTAGCTGTAATGCTGTATTTTCAATGTTAGTTGGTTATGCATAAATACTGGAGAGAGAGGACGTATCCTATGCAATCTGTTAGATTGTGCAAGCGTGCAATTACATTATCTAAGTAATCTAGTGCATATCTAATGGTGACTGATAATTTTGCGTTGAATCCCTCCCACCTCACCCTTCATCTCTTTAATCCTTGCTGGGTTAAACGTAAAATTAGCAGTCACCATTAGATATGAATTAGATGGCTTAGATTATGTAATTGCACGCTTGCACAACTTAGCAGATTGCACAGGATATGGCCTCATGTGCGCACGCTTCGTGTGTGTGTGTGTGTGCCTGTTTGTCTATCATTCAGAAAGCTGAGGCAAATGACAACATACAGTTCCTCAACATACTATCGAAACATATGAGGAAGAAAAGACCAAGTAGTTACCTTGCAATGCGCTCTCTGAGCTCATCTGCTGCGGGCTGCTCAGCATCCCCTGAGGCATCAACTCTCTGCTTCTGAACCCCCTTGTCGCCCTTGGATAAATCTGCTTCGTCTTCTCCACGACCCTTCACCCTTGACTTCTCGTGATCCCTATCCTCCCTCTGCGTCCTATCCTTGTCCTTGTCTCTATTGCGGCTTCTCTCCTTATCCCTGTCCCTCCGCTCCCTTTCCTTATCACGCTCTGCTTCTTTATCCCGGTCTTTGCTACGGTCCTTGTCACGCTGCCGATCTGGTTCCCGCTCCCGATCTTTGCCCCGGTCACGGTTACGTTCACGCTCTGGCTCCTTATCCCGGTCTCTGTACTTGCTATCCTTATCCCTGTCTCTCTCCCTATCTCTATCCCTATCCCTATGCTTGCCATCATCCTTGTCCCTTCTCCGGTCGTCCTTCTCTTTCTCCCTGTCCCTTCTTCCACTGCCATTGTGATCCTTCTCCTCCCTCCTATGCCTCTCCCTCCTCTCCTTATCCCGGTGCCGCTCAATGCCGTCCAGCTCCATCTCGTCCACCGCAGCAGCAGACGACATGCGTGACCCAGTAACTTTTGCAAAAACAAACGAAATTATAAGACATGTTGCCTATATAAACTTGTAATTAGGCAGATACAAATACACATACCCAAATAGATTAAGTGTGTGTTTGGTTTGGGGAATGAGGTGGTCCATCTCCTTCTCACTCCTCACCTTTTTATTTGGTTTGTGGAATAGAATGAGTTGATCCATCACCACACCATTCCTCATAAGCTAATAATTAGTATATACATAAGCTAATAATTAGTATATACATGAGGAATGGGTTGATTCCATTAAAATTTTATGGGATGAACTCATGATGCATAGGGTGACTCCACAAACCAAACACGCCGTAAGTTAGGGTTCTGGTGCTCGGTTTCGTACCTAAATAGATTAAACTAGGGTTCTGGTGCTCGGTTTCGTACCTAAATAGATTAAGCTAGGGTTCGGGTGCTCGGTTTCGCGCGGCAGGAAGTGAAGAGGTCAAGCGGAGGGGTTACCTGGTGCGTGCTGGTCGCCGGCGAAGGGCACAACGAAGACCTGGCGAATAAACCGACGAGTCTAGACCCGAGCACGTGGCGAGCGGCGGCGGCAGTGGAGGAGCAGAATTTCCAACTTGAGTATTCCAACTTCCACGTCAAAAAAAAATCCAATCCCACCTCCCCCTACAGCCTGCTCAGCGGTGCGCCCGCGCCCACCGCGCCGAGGTCGCGCCCTGCGCCCCTGCCGCCGCAACTGTCCGCTCGTGCGCGCGGCACGCTGGCCACGGATGCCTTGCGCCCAGCCGCCTGCAGCCGTTAGGGTTAGGCGTTTGGCAGCTCCCCTCCCGCTGGCCGCCACCGCCGCCTGCCGCCGACGCCGGCTAGGGTTAGCGCTGCAGCCGCCAGCCTCGTGTCTCCGTGAACGTGCGAAGCAGAGATGAGCAGTGTGAGGGGCGCCTGGGACCTGGGCAGGATTGGGTGGCCGCGTGTTCTGGCCAAACGGCCCAAGACGCCTAGTGGGCCGTCCTGCGGGTTTGGGATTTCGAAAGATTTTTTTTCTCTGTTTTTGGCTAAATTGAGTGACTATAAGTTAAAAACTAGTTGAGCCATTCAAACACCCTACTAATAGTTCAGCTATTGGCTATTTTTGGTAATTAATTAATAGTTAGATAGCCATTTATTAGTTAGCTAATTCCACTAATAATTTTTAGCCAACTAACTATTAGTTTTAGTGCATTCAAACACCCCCTATATAATCCAATTTAAAACACACCAACCAAATCACCCCACATTCACTTAAATCAAATTAACAATATTATTTGGAATATTGGGTCATTCCTAATTCATCATCCCTCTCCTTCTCCCGTGCCCCCTCACTCACAGCCTCCTCGCATCCCCCTCAAACGCGACGCTGCCACTGTCAACCGACTCAACCACTACCCTCACTGTCGCTGCCACCGTCAATCCCTCTCTGTGGGATCTTAGCGTTAGCACGGGGTATATGCTAGTACATATAGGTGTACAAATAAAATTAGGTATTTTCTATAATAGCTTTATATTTGGCCCCTTGTAGCGTGGACCTAGGGATGGCGGTGGGTACTGGTATAGGTAAATAACCATCTTTATATCATATAATATCTACTATATTAAAGCATCGGTTTTTCTAATTCCATGGTTTACATCGTGATTGTGCCCCCACATTTATTTAAATTACAAAGACGCTAAAATTATGTATAAATGGGGATTTGAACCATGGTTGTTAGCTCTAAACCCACGTTTAAACTAATTGTGCACAAATTGTTGTTTGAACCTTGGTTGTTTGCTCCATATTCACACCCACCTACCAATAGAACACATATTTTTGTGTCTCGTTAAAATAGTCTACTCGTATGATATATAGAAATAGTGGCAATGCACGAGCAACTAACTAGTGAATAATTATGTGTCACACATTGATATGATAGAACTTCTTACCCCATAGGTACGAGTATGGGTATAATGTAGTATCCACGGGTAAATTTCTCGAGAGAATGGATATATACTATCCATACCTACCACCCGATGGGTATCTGACATGTGGGTCATCTAGATAGTTCAGGCATTCCAAATTCCTATTTGAAGATTCAACCCTAACCTGGTAACCCTACAGGCTATGGACGAGAGCCCAAGCAAACCCTCATGCGATCGCCCCCATCTTCCACCATGTGTCGCCATCCTCCATGTTGTGTCCGGTGCCCCCATCCTCCATGCTGCACTGGGCCCATCCTCCATCGTTGTGTCCCCATCCTTCTGATTCCCGCTCGTACAACACGCCCATCCTCAATATTGCATAGTGTACCCCCATCTGCCCTACACCGAAACCACCATCGCCTTGTTGTCGCCTCCTAGAAGTTTGGCAACAATTGAAACCTTCTTCTATCATAGACTGACTCCAGTGGGTAACTGGTATCCGTCGGGTAGTGGATACCCGACGGGCATGGGTATGGGTTGGGTTTTATCTCGCGGGTATGGATTCGTGAACCATACACCATGTACTACCCACCTAACTACCATCCCTATGTGGCCCATGGAAGGGAGAAGGAATGGCAGGCGATGAATGCAGCATGCAGAGACTTATAAACACATCGGGTTGACGTGGAGGTGAACGTAGAGCAGGAACTAGTGTTGCGTAACTTTTTCCTTATTCTATTTCAAAATAATTAAAGCTTTAATTTTATATCACAATTTCTAAAAAAATATTTATAGGTACCTATCGCCCCATGGGGGCGGAAGAGACCTAAATATAATTTGGAGTGGTCCTCGTTGCTCTGAAAATGTGTGTTAGGGCACCTGGCGCTTGGTGGTAGGGCGGCATGGCCCTACCGCTCGGTGGGGCCAAGTGAAAGGGAAATGGGCTAGATAGCCATTTCTACCTATTTTGGTGATTAAGTATCCAACACATTATCATGGACTAACTTGTTTACTTTGAGTATGAGCGTAGGATCACTTATATGCAATTTGAAGGTGTTAAGTCCAAAAGAGAAAAAGAGGCTAGAAATGGCAACTTCGGGTAAAATGGTAAAACTAAGAGGTTTGATCACTTAGAGAAGTTGCATATGCCTAATACAATATTTCTATCATTTTGATTTGATATCTTACTCAATTCTATGATAAAAGTGCTTTCTAGGCTTGTTTTGAGCTAAACTGCAAATCCTAGTGGAAACATATGGAAGAGGTCAGTTCCCTAGTGAAAGTGCATTCATCACTTTTGTGAGTTTTGGTGATTTGGATAACAACAAATTTAAAGGTCTAACGAGTTTGCTAAGTGTTAAACAGGAAATTCAGTATGATGAACATACTTGAATAGTGTATAATGATCAGTGAACAAAGGTTCAACATGAGGTTAAATAACCAATGAGACAATGCAAATGGATATAATATGATCTCTATATTGGTTTGAATATATGGACAAGACCTGATAAATCACTACATACATATGATCAAAATAAAGGATGAAGTGATTAAGAGGATTGGTCAAGCCAAAGTGAATAAGATATGAGGAATCGTGAATTGGCTTGACCATATTACTATCAGTCCATATATGCTTCTATGAGAATCAAACTAGAGCTTGATTAATCTTAACAGTTATATCTAGAAGACATTCAAGCAAGGTTCACAATATTGAAGAAATGATTCTCTCAGTGGATGCTCAATATGATGTGACTCAAGAATGGCTTGATAGGGTGAAGATAGCAAGGAAAGGGCTTCGAGGAACTAAGCGAAGGTGAAGGCCAAGCGACGGCTTGTGGACCGAGGTACCATGACTAAAGTGAAGAAGAGAGTACTTGCACTAAGTCGATGAACTAATCAGCTATGAAGAGTTATAACATGTTGATGCATCAGTAAGGTGACTTGAAGCCATGATTTGAACACATATATGGTGATATGGTACAAGTCACAGGGTTTGATTTGTGTTTGCTTCAAAAGGTAAAACAAAGATGTTTGTGATCCTTATGAAGCAATGCCATGGAGAAATCACACATGAGACGCCAATTACTCAAGGAGTTTATTTAATTAATTTTATTTAATTTGAGTATAGGAATCGTCGTACTATAAAGGGGGATCCAAAAAGAAGGTTGGTGTTTGCCAAAGCTCAAGCCTCTATATTCAAAAGTTATTTTTTGAAAACCAAAAATCTCTTTAAAATTCTATGGTTGACCGTGGTTAGGTTTGATAAACCTATAATGTTCTTGTTGAAAAGTAGTTGAACTTCTTCAACTGCAGCTGAGCTTCTTCAGCTGCAGCTGAGCTTTTCAGTTGAGCTGAACTTCAGCTGAGTTGAGCTTTCTCAACTCCAGCTGAGCTTCAACTTCAACTAGGGTCCAGGCAGGTTCAACCAGGGTCCAGGGCAGGTTCAACCGGGGTCCAAGGTAGGTTCAACCGGTGTTAGGACCTGTTTTTGCAGTCTGACCTACAGTCTGCCAGTCTGACTGTTAGCCTGCCCCAGGCGGTCCTCCACAGCCAAAATCAGTCCAACGGCTAGTTTTGAAGCCCCACCTAATACACCCCTCCCACTCTCTTCTCCACACACAAGAGCATGACCCAAACTCCATTTCTAACTTGAAGAACACCTCCCACTCTCTCTCACACATCTCTTGCCTCTCCCATTTCAAATCTTTGGAGAGAAATCTTTGAGAGAGTTTGAGACCTGCGGTTTCTGTGCTTCATCTCCAAATCTCTCTTGCTCTTCTTCATTCGAGCTTTGGTACTACATCGAGTTCTTTGTGGATTCATTACTCTTGGAGCTTCTAGCTCCTAGACGACTAGGTATCTCTTGTGAGTCTCCAAATCTTGTGGAAGACCACAAAAAAGTTTGTATTACCCACTCGTTTGAGCAAAGATTAGTGTGTGAGCTTGACCTTTATGGTCAGCAAAGGGAGGATTAGGGTTGAAAGAGACTCGGCTCTTTGTGGGCGCCTCAACGAGGAAGTAGGGCACCTTGGTGGTGTGACCGAACCTCGGGATAAATCTTGTGTCTCTTGTGTTCTTGCTCATTGTGTTTGTTTGTGTTCTTCATTCTCTCACCCTTCTGTGGAAGACTTGTTCATATCTTTTTGGTGTGTGGATTTTGAGAAGTGCCCTTCTCAGATCTACTACTTTGAACCCTGTGGATTATCTAGAACATCTCATTTCCAAAGTTAACTGGGTTAATTTCGAGATCGATTCAGTTTTACCCAGTTTGTTTCTAGTTTTTGTTGAAAAAGTTTTAACTTGTCTATTCAACCTCCTCTAGGCAACTTTCAATTGGTATCGGAGCATAATCCTCGTTCTAACTTTTAACCGCGTGAGGAAAGATCCTGTCGGGGGGACTAAGAAACAAAAGTGCTTCTAAGCTTGAAAAAGTTGAGGTTGCCTCGACTTCATCTTTTGGTGCAGATGTTGATCCTAGGGCAATAGATCTTGCCATGAGAATCGCCGAAAGGATGTTCCTCAAAATGAAGGAAAATGAGGCGAAGAACAAGATTGAAGAAGAAGAAAATGATCGATGGAGACCAAATGATGAATCCACCTCTTCACAAGGTTTGTCTTTCAAATCAAGTTCTCATATGTGCTTTGTCGCTAATGTGAGTGACAGTGAAAGCGAAAGTGAGGATGAGGATGAACATGAAAGTAATAGTGAAGATGAGGATGATCTTCAAAAATTCTTCGCTCAACTAAGCAAGAAGAACCGGATGAGCTTGCTCAAACTCGTGAAAAGAGCGGAAGAACAAAAGGAAATGCTTCATAAGCAAGAAGATATCCTCATCGAAAAAATCAAAGACTTGGAGAAGTTGACCAAAGAGCATGAGAAGCTAAAGTGCTCTCATGATGATTTGGTCCAAAGGTATGAAAAGATTTCAATTGAGCAAACTAGTACTTCAAATGCTTTATCTTGTGTTGCTCAATTAGAAAAAGAAAATACTATGCTCAAGAACACGATAAAAAAGCTAAACATTGAAAATCTAGCTTTGCAAGAAAAACATGATATGCTTGTGTGCTCTCATAATGAATGTATGGATTCACATATCATGTTAGAAATGGCTCATGATGTTATGTTAACTAATTTGAAATCATACCAAGCTCACATGTGCACATGTGTTGAAATTGAAACTATATTACCATGTACTAACAATTGTTGTTATCAAGCAAGCCAATCTTCCATTGAGCTAGAAATTTCAGGAATTAGTGATATTTCTATCACACAAGAAAATAAAGAGCTCAAGGAAGAAGTTGCAAGGCTAAGGAGGAGCTCTACTCTTTTGAAGGGAAAGTGTCATGCTCAACTTTCTCACGATAACCGTGATAACATGGTGAAGAAGCTTGAGAAGGGGACAACCGTAGCATGCACAAACCCCCTTTAAAAGAATGCTAAGTTCCCCAAGAAAGGCATGAGCAAACATCAAGAGAAGAAAGCCAAAGCTCATGACAAGTGCCTCAACCACACCTCCACATGCTCCACACAAGGTAACAAACAAGCCACTTTTCCAAATAAGAGAAGATGCACTAGTAAGTGTTATCAATGTCATGAGAAGGGACATGAGATTAAGTTATGTCCCTACATAAAAGATAGTGGCTTAACTTTGGAAAGAAAGAGGCTCACTAACCATGTAGCAAACAAGAAGCAAGGCAAGAAGGAGTCTTGCAAAATTAAAAATCATATTTGCTACACTTGCCGAAGAAAGGGACACCTTTGCAAGGATTGTCCAATGAGTAAGTATCCTAAGTACTTATTAGCTAACCTTGGTGGACCCATCCAAAAAAGGGTACCAAAATGTACTTAATAAGTTTTGCAGGTACCTAGAGATAATATGAAGCTTTGGGGTGCTTGAGCAGTTTAACTCAATCCTTATCTCAAGCTATCAATCTTACATTGACTATTCTTTTAAGATTGGCCCAAAGATGAATTGAATTGTTATATCACTAACTTCATATTCATCTCTAGCAAGAATTTGTGTTGTAGGGAATAAGGATTAACCTTTGTGGGAATCAAGCAAAAGGCCTACAACCAAGTGATATCCAAAGGATGGTAACAATTAATCTTAAGTGCATATTGTTTTTAATTAGTATATTCCTTTGTGTCTTTTGTAGCCACATAGAAAAAATGAAGCACTTGAGAATGAACTTAAAATATTTTACCTTGTCTTGGAAAAGTTCCAATCATATGGTAGATTGCAAGTTTATATTTTTATATTGTGACAATCTACATGCTTTAAATTAGTTGTATGTATCTTGTGGCATATTTCCAATTTATTATCATATTATTGCCATGACCTAGACATAAAGAGTATTATCCCATGTTCTTAAATGAATAGAGTGCTAAGTAAGAAATTCAAATTCTTAAAACACTTATTAAAAGGGGAATTCTCTATATGACTAGAGTTGTGAGACTAATGTTTTTATTTGAGTGATTTATATAGTTTCACAACATGAGAATGTTCTTCCCAAATGGAGTGTGCCATTCAACATTCAAAGAAGATCGAACCAATACTATGTGATGTATTCATTCTTATTTAAATTGGTTTTGAGTCTTCTACATTAATCACTCATCATGTTATAAATTAAACTTGCCCTATAAACTTAATTAAATAATCATGCTATTTTCACCATGTTTAAATCAGTGTTATGCATGATGCTTGTAAGGGTAATTTAGTTCATATCACGAGGTTTCCTTATTTTAGTAACCTTCTTGTCATACATATACTTGAGGTTGCTAAATAGGAAACTATGGCTTGTGTTTCTAATGTAATCTCTTTTAAGCTATTTCATAAAATTCATAAGTAGAGATTGTGCTTTTTCAATTGGTAAAATCACAAGCATTAAAGGTTAACCTTCACCTAAAATAAAGATTAGGAATGCTCAAGGCAAAGGTATGGAACTAATTGCTTCAATTGGTAGTTGATCAATAGTAGTTCCTTTCAAGTGGCATTCTTTCAATTGGTAATAATCTATTCTATGGAAAGAAATGTCAATATGAAGGTTAAATTTCTTTTGGCTTAAATTTGTAAATTGGTGCACATTGTTAACTCACTCCTCCATGTGCATTAACTTAAAAGGAATTTAACTTATGCCTTTATGCCTCATAAATGATGATTTGTTTGCAATTCATATCTAAAGATCATCATTCATTAAATACTTCCTTGTACTACTAATATCTCTTTTCAAAGTTCTTTTTCAACTAGTATTAAAAGGAAAAGAGATAACAAGATAAAGAAGGAAGTCTCCACAAATGACGAAAAGAAGAATACTACGATGACACCACCACCAATAGTAAGATCTTTCAAATTGGTATAACAAATGGTACGCTCTACTTGGTGGTAAGTATTCTTAAGGATAAGTTAATTCATTGCAAATTTGTCATGCCTTGACCATGATATGTAATGTACTCCTCATGAGACTCTTAACTAAATTGAAAGTGCATGTGGTAAGTCATTCAAATACTTGATGCACATATCTAGTTGGAGAACATTATATATCTTGTGTCATAGAGAATAAGTTTCACTTGAGTAAGCTATACTAAGACAATCCAAAATGGTAAATTTGTATCTCATTCATATGGATTATAATCTTTGTTTTCTAAATAGCTACTCTTGATGCAGTTTAAAATTCCCTTATCGTTAAATCTAAAAGTGCATAAGAATCTTTTTGTTGATATTCATTACATACATATGCACTAACATGGATATGATTTTAAACTGTAAAAGGTACAATTAGTGATCCATACTCTATAAATTTTGGAAACCCATATTTTGATATCTTAGAAATCTACTTCAATCGATATCCATATGCTTCACATTGAATTGGATCACTAATTTGTAAATTCCATGCATAACTTGTCTTCATGATATGAATGCTTGTGCAACAAACCTTGATAAGCTAGGTGCACCCAAGGTCAAGCTAGGTTCATCATCAAGAAGAAAAAGGAGAAAAGGCTCCTATTCTTAACTCTAGTTTTTATCTATGTGATTAAACATTGACTTGAAACCTTGTAAGATGGTTGTCAAGTATATGTGGGTGCCTACACAAAGAGAAAGGCCACAATAAGGATTGTGTGGGTACTCAAGGCTCTTACTACTAATCTCAAAGGACCCAATTCAAATTGGGTGCCAAGATATGAAGCTTAAACTTGTTTTGCAGGATCACTCCTTCAATGGATCAAGTTGGGTGCTCGATAATGAATGTATAAATCATCTTTGGAGATAGTAGCAAGGGTGGTAACAACTAAATCTCAAGTGCATATTATTTTCAAATCTTATCTCTTTTGTGACTTGTGTAGCCATTAAGGAAAAAGAAGCACTTGAGGATATACATTAGTTGTTGATTATGAAATAAAGGTCCAATTGGAAGATGAATGAATATTATCATATGGTGAACAATCCAAAATTATGTGACGTATTCTCTATCTAGTTAATTTGGATTTGAATATTCTTTATTAGACACTCACTATAATATGGATTTAGTCAGCCCTTTAGACTTCATTGGACAACCATGCATATTATCCATGTCATTCAAAATATATTGTGCATGAGGGCTCAAGGGAAATTTAGTCCATATTATGAGGTTTCTCTATTTTAGCAACTCGCTTGCCTTCCACATATAAAGGGTTGCTAAATAAGAAACTAGTGCTTGTGCTACTAATGTCATCTCTTGTGTTGAGTTTATCCATAGAAAATCTATGTTAAGAGATGGTGCTTGTTTTAAATTGGATAAATCACAAGCTTAAAGGATACTATTCAACTAAAGTAAGAAGAAGTTGATCAGAGGCCAAGGTATGAAAACTTCCTCTCCTTCAGTTGTTTTAGTATTCTATCCTTAGTGGGATGTACCATAGTATAGGTTAAATTCCTTGCAATATAAAATGTTCAATAGTGCATATAACTTTGACATCAACTATATGTGTGCACTAATTTAAAGGAATTTAGTCTATCCTTTTGGGTTTCAATAACGATGATTCATTTGCCATCCACATATAAGGATCATCATTTGTGAAACCCTCTCTTGTGTTTCTAATGCTCTCTTTTCTAAGTGTTTCAACAAGGTCCTCCTAAGTTCTTTGAAGATGAATTCAAAATCTACGAATATAAGAGTCTTGGTTCTTTCAATCATTGAGTTTCAATGGGTCTCATATCAAGTATGATCGAACCAAGCAAAGATGAATAAAGTTCAAGGTCACTTGGTTGGATGAAATCATAAAAGAAAAGAAAGCACAGTGAATCAAGAAGGATGTTGAACTATCCTGTAAACCAAATAATGAAGAAGTAGTGACATAATCATATAATATCCTTCATTATGAGGTTTAAGGTTCATATTAGCATGCTTTACCCTTCAAATTTCAATTGATATACTTTCAGTTCTTAAACTTTCAATTGGTTTAATTTTCATCATCTATGAAGGCATGTTATGTTCAACCAAGATATAGTGCAAACATCTTCTTCAACCTCGTATAGTTGATGTGCATAAGTATACTTTGTGTACTCTTGCATGCACAAATTGAGGGAGAGTTTAGCCTATATCTTGTGAGACTAATGATTTCTTTCAAGTTCATGTTGTGTAGTCTCACACCCTGGAGAACATCAAATGAGGATGAATGGTTTCATAGAAATGAAAATGAGTTTCTCTTGATCGTGTGAAGAGGATAAGTTTCTCTTTGAAATGTCAAGCCTATCAAAAGCTAAGATGGAAATTAATGATTATAATGGAGACCATGTGGCGTAGAACAAAGGTGTGTCACTCCATGAACTATTGTATTACATTTTTGTATCTAGGCGCTTACATGCTAGTGTGTGCATGTATATGCAATATCTTAAGTCACATCATAAGGTTGCACTTATGGTGACGATTAAAGAATCTCTAGATATTTGATTAATACCTCTTGTGGTGATGTCATAAGTTAGTCTTAAGTCATCTTAGTGAGGTATGAGTCAAACATGCTAACTTCTCAAGAATCTTGGCTTAAAATATTGCATATCATGTCTATTAGTATACTTTTTGAGTATGAGTAATTCTTTCAATTGGTACAATTTCACTTTTTCATACTTTATTTGTACCAAGGTTCAAATTGTAGAACTTAATCCCTTGGCCTCACAAGTCCAAGTGCATAAACTAAACAAGTATTCATCACTTGTATGCACACATTTAGGGGGAGAATGGTCTATAATTTGAATCTTTGAGACTAACTTCATTTTCAAGTCTATTATGTGTGTAGTATCAAATTAGAAAGGAACCTTCGGGCAAAGACAATCGCTTGCACTGCAAATTTGATGGGTATCAAAGATTCTTTGCTCGAATAAATGTACCTTTTATACATTTCATAAGAGAATGAGTTTCTCTTGTATATGCTGCTCCAACGTCATCTAAAATTGGTAAATATGTATCATATCCTTTTGGATTGCAAATGTCTAAAGTAGCATAGCTTATAAATTCTCCTTTCTATAACTTAATTGATTAAATAGTGCACATGTTCCTTATGTTGTATGATTATATTCAATTGATACTCTTCTTATGCCAATGGTACTTTAAATTGCAAATAAGTACTCTCAATAGGTATCAATTGAATACATATATATGTGTGCAATAAAACTTGAGGAGAACTTAATGTAATATGAAATTAGTGATATGTTTATCTATCAAATTGTATCATTTGGTGTTTTTCAATTGATATTCTCGTAAATGATCACTAGTTGTATAATCCATACTTGTGCAATTTTCATGTTGCCTCTTGTTATGATAAGAAAATCCTAGGTGACATCTAGACTCCAGGTATCAAGATTTATCTTTCAATTAGTATGACAATATTTATTTGATATCTTGGACCTATGTCACAATTATGCCAACAAGTGCTTGCAAATGAATTCTAAATCCAACACAAGTTTGGAACTCCCCTTGAAAAGGTAAAATGCAAAGGTACATCACTTCATGTTACTTCTCCTTTACCTTTGTGCCATCTAAGGACCCTTTTCATAATAGTGTGTTCCCATCTTGCTTCATCATAAATTCTACCCTTTATATTCTTTGTATCCTTTTTGGAGATTTATGACAAAGGGGGAGAAATTTTGCATTAAAGCTTACCTTTAGTCTTATGTAACTAAGTGTTAGAAGACTTTAAAAGGGGAGAAATAATTAACAAAAGGGGAAGTCATAAGAAAAACATAAGATTTAGAAAATTGATGAGTGCATACTATGCCATGAGCATCACGTTTATTTTATGACACACTGCAACCCATGAATAGTATGATATAAGTTGTCTCCATACTTTGACCCAAATATATGTTTTTGGCATTTGAGTACATAAGTGTTATTTTCTGAAATGCACATATTTAGGGGGAGGAAACTATATCATAGGATTCAAAATCTTATTTATCAAATCTTATGTATGCTTTAAATGTGTTGTCATCAATCACCAAAAAGGGGGAGATTGAAAGTGCATTCGTCCCTTTTGTGAGTTTTGGTGATTTGGATAACAACACATTTAAAGGTCTAACGAGTTTGCTAAGTGTTGAACAGGAAATTCAGTATGATGAACATACTTGAATAGTGTATAATGATCAGTGAACAAAGGTTCAACATGAGGTTAAATAACCAATGAGACAATGCAAATGGATATAATATGATCTCTATATTGGTTTGAATATATGGACAAGACCTGATAAATCACTACATACATATGATCAAAATAAAGGATGAAGTGATTAAGAGGATTGGTCAAGCCAAAGTGAATAAGATATGAGGAATCGTGAATTGGCTTGACCATATTACTATCAGTCCATATATGCTTATATGAGAATCAAACTAGAGCTTGATAAATCTTAACAGTTATATCTAGAAGACATTCAAGCAAGGTTCACAATATTGAAGAAATGATTCTCTCAATGGATGCTCAATATGATGTGACTCAAGAATGGCTTGATAGGGTGAAGATAGCAAGGAAAGGGCTTCGAGGAACTAAGCGAAGGTGAAGGCCAAAAAATGGCTTGTGGACCGAGGTACCATGGCTAAAGTGAAGAAGAGAGTACTTGCACTAAGTCGAAGAACTAATCAGCTATGAAGAGTTATAACATGTTGATGCCTCAGTAAGGTGACTTGAAGCCATGATTTGAACACATATATGGTGATATGGTACAAGTCACAGGGTTTGATTTGTGTTTGCTTCAAAAGGTAAAACAAAGATGTTTGTGATCCTTATGAAGCAATGCCATGGAGAAATCACACATGAGACGCCAATTACTCAAGGAGTTTACTTAATTAATTTTATTTAATTTGAGTATAGTAATCGTCGTACTATAAAAGGGGATCCAAAAAGAAGGTTGGTGTTTGCCAAAGCTCAAGCCTCTATATTCAAAAGCTATTTTTTTGAAAACCAAAAATCTCTTTAAAATTCTATGGTTGACCGTGGTTAGGTTTGAGAAACCTAGAATGTTCTTGTTGAAAAGCAGCTGAACTTCTTCAACTGCAGCTGAGCTTTTCATCTGAGCTGAACTTCAGCTGAGTTGAGCTTCTTCAGCTGCAGCTGAGCTGAACTTCAGCTGAGTTGAGCTTTCTCAACTCTAGCTGAGCTTCAACTTCAACTGGGGTCCAAGCAGGTTCAACCAGGGTCTAGGGCAGGTTCAACCGGGGTCCAGGGCAGGTTCAACCGGTGTTAGGACCTATTTTTGCAGTCTGACCTGCAGTCTGCCAGTCTGACTGGCAGACTGACTGTCAGCCTGCCCCAGGCGGTTGAACCGGTCCTAGGGGCGGTTCAATCGGTCCTCCACAGCCAAAATTAGTCCAACGGCTAGTTTTAAAGCCCCACCTATATATACCCCTCCCACTCTCTTCCCCACACACAAGACACGACCCAAACTCCATTTCTAACTTGAAGAACACCTCCCACTCTCTCACACACATCTCTTGCCTCTCCCATTTCAAATCTTTGAAGAGAAATCTTTGAGAGAGTTTGAGAGCTGCGGTTTTTGTGCTTCATCTCCAAATCTCTCTTGCTCTTCTTCATTCGAGCTTTGGTACTACATCGAGTTCTTTGTGGATTCATTACTCTTGGAGCTTCTAGCTCCTAGACGACTAGGTGTCTCTTGTGAGTCTCCAAATCTTGTGGAAGACCACAAAAAAGTTTGTATTACCCGCTCGTTTGAGCAAAGATTAGTGTGTGAGCTTGACCTTTATGGTTGGCAAAGGAAGGATTAGGGTTGAAAGAGACCCAACTCTTTGTGGGCGCCTCAACGAGGAAGTAGGGTACCTTGGTGGTGTGACCGAACCTCGAGATAAATCTTGTGTCTCTTGTGTTCTTGCTCATTGTATTTGTTTGTGTTCTTCATTCTCTCACCCTTCTGTGGAAGACTTGTTCATATCTTTTTGGTGTGTGGATTTTGAGAAGTGCCCTTCTCAGATCTACTACTTTGAACCCTATGGATTATCTAGAACATCTCATTTCCAAAGTTAACTGGGTTAATTTCGAGATCAATTCAGTTTTACCCAGTTTGTTTCTAGTTTTTGTTGAAAAAGTTTTAACTTGCCTATTCACCCCCCTCTAGGCAACTTTCACCTAGACTTAGTTCATTTGTTTATGTGCTAATGACATTTGTCTAAGTCATGGAAAAGCTCCCAAGATTGTTCAAAGAGGGTTGAAGAAGTTAGACTCAAAAGAGCCTTACTTGATGGTTCTAGGCCTCACCAGACCGGTCCGGTGGTGCACCGGACCGGGTATGCAAAAGACCTAGAACTCAGGCTTTGAGCGACCTGGTGCACCGGACCGCCTGTATGGCTGAACAGTCAAGCCTTGGGTTTTTATTTATAAAAATCACCGAACCTTGAACAGTAGTCGGTTGAGTGGTGCACCGGACCGCCTGTTACGGCTACTTCATGCGGGTGTTTGCTGGCCAAAGATTAGCTGATGGGGCACCCGGTCCGAAGGTGCACCGGACTAGTACAATGCTCGTCAGTTATGTAAGGGCCACAGTTAGATCCTGGAGAAGGAGCGACTATTCCCGGTCTAGTGCCCTCGAGCAGAACTGATTTTCAACTACTTTTACATGGAAGGAGCAATGGCTAGGGACCGACCATGGGTTATTAAAGGGGCCCCTTGGTCCACTCCTTTTGCACCCAAGCACCCTAATAACAATACATTATATCACATACTCTACAACAACACGTTTGTGACATTCTAGTGAGATCCAACTATCGTTCTGAGCTATTTTTGTCTTTCTTTGAGAGTGTTGTGTTGTGATCTCCATTCTTGCATTGTGTTGCTATGTGTTTGCTCTTATGTGTGATATTAATCCTCCTCTTATTACTGAGTTGTAACTCCATTAAACTGTGTACGGCTGCAAGAGACTCCAACTTGTGGAGATTCATAGCTATGGGATTGATATTGTGATAAGACAGACCGTGGCACTCAAGTTGATCATAGGATCGCTTGAAAGGGATTGACTGCAACCCTTCAGCCTATTCATTGCGGCTTTAATCCACCGACTTCTAATTTAACTATAGTATTTTGTTTGTATGGATTGCAGCTGCAGCAGTCCTAATGGCTTCAATCTAGCCACAGCGAACAATCGCCCATTAGGACACCACAACGTGGATGTAGGCAAGCATTTCAGGCTTGGCTGAACCACGACATAAAACCACTTGTCTCTCTTGTGCATTTACTTTCTTTGCGATTTTACTCTTCCTCTCTTTCTCTAAGTTCTTAAGTTATCTTGCAATATTGCTATAAGTTTATTCCACTATCTTGTGAGAGCAATCAAGTGAAAGGACTTCTCTCTACCTTTTCACTCTATTTTTTATCTAGTTTTTACACTAGTACTTAATTGGATCAAGTTTTCGTTTTAAGTTGTGACTATCAATTGGTATCGGAGCCATTAGTGATAAGGAAATCTTGCAGGCATTCATACCATGCTCTTGGTGCTTGCTTAAGCCCATGGAGCGCCTTTGAGAGTTTATAGACATGGCTAGGGTACTCACTATCTTCAAAGCCGGAAGGTTGCTCAACATAGACCTCTTCCTTGATTTGTCCATTGAGGAAGGCACTTTTCACGTCCATTTGGTAAAGCTTGAAGCCATGGTAAGTAGCATCGGCAAGTAATATGCGAATTGACTCGAGCCTAACTACGGGTGCATAAGTTTCATCAAAATCCAAACCTTTGACTTGTGAATAACCCTTGGCCACAAGTCGGGCTTTGTTCCTTGTCACCACACCATGCTCATCTTGCTGTTGCGGAATACCCACTTGGTACCTACAACATTTTGATTAGGACGTGGAACTAAATGCCATACCTCATTCCTTGTGAAGTTGTTGAGTCCATCTTGCATTGCCAGCTCCCAATCCGGATCTCTTAGTGCATCCTCAATCCTGTAAGGCTCAATAGAGGACATAAAAGAGTAATGTTCACAAAAATGAGCAACCCGAGATCTAGTGGTTACCCCCTTATGAATGTCACCGAGGATAGAGTTGACGGGGTGATCTCTTTGAATTGCTTGGTGGACTCTTGGGTGTGGCGGTCTTTGACCCTGAATCTCTTGATCATCTTCTTTGTCTTGATCAACTTCATCTCCCCCTTGATCATTGATCTCCTCTTGAGGTGGCTCATCCTCTTGATCTTCATCTTCATCATTTTGAGCCTGTTCCTCATCTTGAGTTGGTGGAGATGCTTGGTTGGAAGATGACGGTTGATCTTGTGCTTGTGTAGGCTCTTTGGATTCCTTAGGACACACATCCCCAATGGACATGTTCCTTAGTGCTACGCACGGAGCCTCTTCATCATTTAGTTCATCAAGATCAACTTGCTCCACTTGGGAGCCATTAGTCTCATCAAACACAATGTCACAAGAAACCTCAACTAATCCAGTGCATTTGTTGAAGACTCTATATACCCTTGTGTTTGAGTCATATCCTAGTAAAAAGACTTCTACAGCCTTGGGAACAAATTTAGATTTTCTACCTCTTTTAATAAAAACAAAACACTTGCTACCAAAGACTCTAAAATATGAAACATTGGGCTTTTTACCTGTGAGGAGTTCATATGATGTCTTCTTGAGGATTCGGTGAAGGTAGAGCCGGTTGATGGAGTAGCAGGCGATGTTAATCGCCTTAGCCCAAAACTGGTCCAGAGTCTTGTACTCATCAAGCATGGTCCTTACCATATCCAGTAGAGTTCTATTCTTCCTCTCCACTACACCATTTTGTTGAGGTGTGTAGGGAGAAGAGAACTCATGCTTAATGCCCTCATCCTTAAGAAATCCTTCTATTTGAGAATTCTTGAACTCCGTCCCATTATCGCTTCTTATTTTCTTGATCCTTGATCCGAACTCATTTTGAGCCCGTCTCAAGAATCCCTTTAAAGTCTCTTGGGTTTGAGATTTTCCTGCAAAAAGAATACCCAAGTGAAGCAAGAATAATCATCCACAATAACTAGATAGTACTTACTCCCGCTGATGCTTATGTAAGCTATCGGGCCGAATAGATCCATGTGGAGTAGTTCTAGTGGCATGTCCGTTGTCATTATGTTCTTGTGTGGATGATGGGTGCCAACTTGCTTTCCTGCTTGACATGCGCTACAGACCCTGTCTTTCTCAAAATGAACATTTGTTAGTCCTAAAATGTGCTCTCCCTTTAGAAGTTTGTGAAGATTCTTCATCCCAACATGGGCTAATCGGCGATGCCAGAGCCAACCCATATTAGTCTTAGCAATTAAGCAAGTGTCAAGTTCAGCTCTATTAAAATCAACTAAGTATAGCTGACCCTCTAATACTCCCTTAAATGCTACTGAATCATCACTTCTTCTAAATACAGTAACACCAATATCACTAAAAGGACAGTTGTAGCCCATTTTGCATAATTGATATACAGAAAGCAAATTATAATCTAAAGAATCTACAAGAAAAACATTGGAAATAGAATGGTCAGGGGATATAGCAATTTTACTCAAACCTTTGACCAAACCTTGATTTCCATCCCCGAATGTAATAACTCTTTGGGGATCTTCGTTTTTCTCATAGGAGAACATTCTTTTCTCCTCTGTCATATGGTTTGTGCATCCGCTATCAATTATCTAGCTTGAGCCTCTAGATGCATAAACCTACAAAACAATTTAGGTCTTGTTCTTAGGTACCCAAACAGTCTTGGGTCCTTTCACGTTAGAAACAAGCACCTTGGGTACCCAAACACAAGTCTTAGAGCCCTTATGTTTGCCCCCAACATATTTGGCAACTACTTTGCCTGATTTGTTAGTAAGCACATATGATGCATCAAAAGTCTTAAATGAAATGTTAGGCTCATTTAATGCAGTAGGAGTTTTCTTTTTAGACAATTTAACATGAGTTGATTGCCTAGAGCTAGAAGCCTCATTCTTATACATAAAAGTATGATGTGAAACAATATGAGGTTTCCTAGCATGAATTCTCTTAATTTTGTGCTCAGGATAATTAGCAGGATATAAAATATAGCCCTCATTATCCTGAACCATAGGAGCTTTGCCCTTAACAAAGTTTGACAATTTCTTAGGGGCATTAAGCTTGACATTGCTTCCCTGTTGGAAAACCAATGACATCCTTAATGTCAGGGCGTCTCCCACTATAGAGCATGTTTCTAGCAAATTTAAACTTTTCATTTTCAATTTAATGCTCATTAATTTTAGCAGTTAATTGAGCTATATGATCATTTTGTTGTTTAATTAAAGCAAGGTGATCATGAATAGCTTCTACATTAACATCTCTACATCTAGTACAAATAGCAATATGTTCAATAGTAGATGTAGAGGGTTTACATAATTTTAATTCCTCAAACTTAGCATTTAAAATATCATTCTCATTTCTAAGACTGGAAATAGAATCATTGCAAACATTTAAATTTTTAACCTTAGAAATTAAACCAGCATTTTTAGTTCTAAGGCTAGAAATTGATTCATTCAATTTATCAATCTTAGCATTTAAACTAGCATTTTCATTTCTAAGATTGGTAATTGAATCATGGCACATGCTAAGCTCCTTAGTCAAATTTTCACATTTTCAAATTCCTGAGCATAAGCATTTTTTACTTTAACATGCCTTTTGTTTTCTTTAATAAGGAATTCCTCTTGGCTATCCAAAAGTTCATCCTTCTCATGAATAGCTCCTATTAATTCATTTAAATTTTCTTTTTGTTGCATGTTAAGGTTGGCAAAAAAGAGTAAGCAAGTCATCTTCATCTTCACTAGAACTACCCTCATCACTAGATGTAGTATACTTGGGGGTGGTTCTAGATTGTACCTTCTTCTTTTTATCGTCCTTTACCATGAAGCATTTGTGCCCGGCGTTGGGGAAGAAGAGGCCCTTATTGACGGCGATGTTGGTGGCATCCTCATAAGAGGAGGAGTCGGTGGAGCTCTCATCAGAGTCCCATTCCCGACACACGTGGGCATCGCCGCCCTTTCTCTTGTAGTACTTCTTTTTGTCCTTCTTCTTCCCTCTCTTATCGTCGCCCCTGTCACTATCACTAGACATTGGACATTTAGCAATAAAATGATCGGGCTTACCACATTTGTAGCACACCCTCTTGGAGCAAGGTTTGTAGTCATTCCCCCTCCTTTGCTTGAGGATTTGACGGAAGCTCTTGATGATGAGCGTCATCTCCTCATTATCGAGTTTGGAGGCATCAATGGGGAGCCTACTGGATGTAGACTCTTCTTTTTTTTCTTCCGTCGCTTTGAATGCGACGGGTTGCACCTCGGGTGTGGAGGTGCCGCCTTGCTCCAAGTTGACGATGTGTTTGGAGTCTTTGATCATTAGCTCAAAGCTCACAAACTTTCCTATCACTTCCTCAGGAGACATTAATTTGTATCTAGGATCCCCACGAATTAATTGAACTTGAGTAGGGTTACGAAAAACAAGGGATCTTAGAATAACCTTGACCATTTCATGGTCATCCCATTTGGTGCTCCCGAGGTTGCGCACTTGGTTGACCAAGGTCTTGAGCCGGTTGTACATCGCTTGTGGCTCTTCTCCTTGGTTGAGGACGAATCGACCGAGCTCCCCCTCGATCGTCTCCCGCTTGGTGATCTTGGTCACCTCGCCTCCTTCGTGAAAGTCGCCTAGAGGGGGTGAATAGGCGGAATCTGAAATTTACAAACTTTAAGCACAACTACAAGCCGGGGTTAGCATTAGAATAAAACCCGAGTCCGAGAGAGAGGGTGAAAAACAAATCAAAGGCAAATGAAGCGGATGACATGGTGATTTGTTTTACCGAGGTTCAGTTCTTGTAAACCTACTCCCCGTTGAGGTGGTCACAAAGACCGGGTCTCTTTCAACCCTTTCCCTCTCTCAAACGATCACTTAGACCGAGTGAGCTTTTCTCCTTAATCAAACTGGGTCACTTAGACCTCTACAAGGACCACCACAACTTGGTGTCTCTTGCTTTGATTACAAGTATCTTGAGAACAAGAAAGAGGAGGAAGAAAAGTGATCCAAGCGACAAGAACTCAAATGGACACGAAAATCTCTCTCTCACACAAGTCACTAAGTGTTTGGAGTGGTTTTGTACTTTGGAGAGGATTTGATCTCTTGTTTGTGTCTTGGAGTGAAGTCTAGAGCTCTTGTATTGAATGCAATATGCTGGAAACTTGGATACTTGAAGTGGTGGTGGTTAGGGGTATTTATAGCCCCAACCACCAATTCAACCATTGGGGAAGGCTGCTGTCGATGGGCGCACCGGACAGTCCGGTGCGCCACCGGACACTGTCCGGTGCGCCAGCCACGTCACCCAACTGTTAGGGTTCTTACGGTTTCGACCGTTGGAGCTCTGACATCTTGGTGCACCAGACAGTCCGGTGCCGTATCAGACAGGCACTGTTCATTGTCTGGTGCGCCTTCTGGCACTGCTCTGACTTTGCGTGCACTGTTCACACGCACTGCTCACTTTTGTAGACGACCGTTGGCGCAGTAGCCGTTGCTCCGCTTGGCTCACTGGACAGTCCGGTGGCACATCAGACCGTCCGATGAATTATAGCAGAGCGGCTCTCCAGAAACCCGAAGGTGAAGAGTTTGAAGTCGATCTCCCTAGTGCACTGGACACTGTCCGGTGGCACACCGAACAGTCTAGTGCGCCAGACCAGGGTTCTCTTCAGTTTCTTTTGCTCCTTTCTTTTGAACCCTAACTTGTTCTTTTTATTCGTTTGTGTTGAACCTTTGGCACATGTAGAGTATATAATCTAGAGCAAACTAGTTAGTCCAATTGTTTGTGTTGGGCAATTCAACCACCAAAATCATTTAGAAAAAGGTTTGACCCTATTTCCCTTTCACTTTGTGCGTGGTCTTGAGGACATCCCAAATCTCCTTGGCGCTCTTTAACCCTTGCACCTTATTATACTCCTCTCGACATAAAGAGGCGAGGAGTATAGTAGTTGCTTGGGAGTTAAAGTGCCGTATTTGGGCGACCTCGTCCGAGTCGTAGTCCTCGTCCCCCACCGTAGGTACATGCGCTCCAAATTCAACAATGTCCCAAATGCTTGCATGGAGTGAGGTTAGATGATGCCTCATTTTATCACTCCACATGCAATAATCCTCACCATCAAAATATGGTGGTTTGCCTAATGGAACGAAGAGTAGAGGAGTGCACTTAGAAATACGGGGATAACGAAGTGGCATCTTACTATACTTCTTGTGCTCATGGCGCTTAGAAGTGACGGACGTCGCGTCGGAGCCAGATGTGGAGGGCGACAAAGAGTCGGTCTCGTATTTCTTCATCTTTTTCTTCTTGTCGCCACTCCGATGCGACTAGACATGGGGAGGGGATCCCTCCTTGGCTTTGGTGCCGGACTCCCTTGATGGAGCCTTCCCGTGGCTTATGGCTTTCTCGTCGGTTTCCATCTCCCTCTTGGCGGATCCTCCCGACATCAGTTCAAGTTGTTAGACTCTAATGAAGCACCGGGCTCCGATACCAATTGAAAGTCGCCTAGAGGGAGGTGAATAGGCGAAATCTGAAAATTATAAACTTAAGCACACACTACAAGCCATGGTTAGCGTTAGAAATGAATCCGAGTCCAAAAGAGAGGGGAAAACAAATCAACCAAGAAATAAAGCATATTGAAAGGATCACGATGCCCAAGAGGGGGGTGAATTGGGCTTTTCTAAAAATCAACACTAATTAAAACCTAAGCAAGAGCTAAGCAAGAACCCAACTTCACCCCAACAACTAGCACTAAGATAATAATACTAGAAATACAACAATGCTAAGACAATACTTCAAATACTTGCTAAACAAATACACAATGTAAAGTGCTTGAATTAAGTGCGGAATGTAAAACAAGGTTTAGAAGACTCCTCCAATTTTTCCCAAGGTATCCAAGAGTCGGCACTCTCCACTAGTCCTCGTTGGAGCACCCGCGCAAGGGTATCACTCCCCCTTGGTCCTCGCAAGGACCAAGTGCTCACTATGAGATGATCCTTTGCCACTCCGACGCGGTGGATCCCTCGAGACCGCTTACAAACTTGAGTTGGGTCACCAACAAGATCTTCACGGTGATCACCGAGCTCCCAACGCCACCAAGCCGTCTAGGTGATGCCGATCACCAAGAGTAACAAGCCGTAGACTTTTGCTTGACCAAGAGAAGCCTAATGCAAGTGGTGTGTGCTCTAGGTGGCTCTCGCTAGCGCTAATGAGGAACAAATGCGGGATTAAGATTCTCTAATCACTTCACTAGGCTTTTGGTGCTTGCAATGCTTTAGCAATGTGCTGGAATTAATGTGGGCAGCAAGACATTGAATATGGTGGGTGGAGGGGGTATAAATAGCCCTCACCCACCAACTAGCCGTTACCAGCACTCTTCTGCGCATGGGCGCACCGGACAGTCCGGTGCGCCAACGGTCAACTCCAACGGCTAGTTCTGATAGCTAGCCGTTGGGCAGATGGCACACCAAACAGTGAACAGGCACTGTCCGGTGCACTGTCCGGTGCGCCACTAAAATTCATTTCTGAAACTGGCGCTCTCGAGTTTTCTGCTCAGGGAAAGCCTTCCCCTTGGCCAGCCTGGCCCTACCTGGTAGAGGGCGCACCGGACAGTCCGGTGCCCCAAGGCCAGAAACCCCATTTTTTGTTATATGTTGTTTTTCAAATCGGTTTTCGTTCTAACTTGAGTGTATGTTCTAGAGTGTCACCTAGCACTATATGTGAGTGTGAATGTGCACCAACACTACACTAGAACTCTCTTGGTCATACTACTCATCGACAACCCCTCTTTATAGTACGACTAAAAGAGAATAAAAGACCTAACTAAATCACGAGTGTCCACGACTCCTTGACACTTGGACTCCATAGTCCTTCACTTTTTGTTTCGTCGTTTAGCCGTCGCTTCGATTTCTTATCTCTGGGATTGTTTTCACCGTTGTAGTACTTCTACCTGTAATGCGACCTAACTTACCATTTGTCTCTACAAAACACACGTTAGTCACAATAACATTACATTGTCATTAATCACTAAAACCAACCAGGGGCCTAGATGCTTTCAATCTCCCCCTTTTTGGTGATTGATGACAACCCTACAAGATTTGTGAGAGTAGTTTGTTTTGAAATTTCTGTCAATAGAGAAGATAGTTAGTTATACTCAGTAATCTTTGACAGAAAGAGTGTGTACCAAGATAATAGGAATGAGCGCATACACATCATAAGTTTCTTGTTCATATAAAAAGTGAAATCAAATCGATGAACAAGAACTAGAAGACTGGTGATAACATATAAGGTGAAAACATAGTACACACACAGTCAACAAAAGCATCGAGAGTATATAATAGAGTTTGTGAGCCAAAAGCATCATACAAAAGTGAAGCTAGTACAGAGAGTAACAAGCACATATATTACATCAAAATGACTCTCTACTAACTCCCTAACTCCCCCTAGCTCTCACAACTCATATCTCTCCCCCTTTGGCGTCAAACACCAAAAGGGAACCCGAACCTATACATCAGAAGAGGGAGGAGGCAGCGGGGGCGCATCCGGTCGTGGTCGAGGCAGTAGAGCGAACACCAGCTATGGGTCAGAGTCAGTCTCGGATCCAGGATCTGCTGTAGAAGCTAGAGCTAGTACTGACTCAGACGGAAGCTATGCTGTAGGAGCTGCCAGAGCCGAAGAGGTTACAGACACCGCTACAGCGGCAGTGGTAACAGCAGAAGCTGGTGGCACTGGCGGCTGAGAGCTGACAGAGCCAATGACCGGCGACGTGAAAACCAAGGTGACCGGCCGAAGCGGAGAGGAGGAAGGACCAACTGTAGGAAGAGGGGGTCCTGCCTGAATGGCTGGCACAACAGGAGCCTAAAGAGGTGGAGGCGGTGCTGATTGAACTGGGGGAATCGATACACCAGTATGCTGAAGCATGAGAGTCATAAAAGCCCTGTTCTCAGCCCGGTCCTGAAGAAGCTGCTGCTGGAGAGTATCCTGCCTGTCCTGAATCGTCTGAAACATCGAGAGCATTCTCTCGGACATCTGCTGCTGGACCGCTGCTAAGTGAGCCTGCTGCTGAGTAAGAGTCTGGAGGATCGCCGCAAGAGCAGGGTCAATGGCAGGAGAGGCAGCACCACTAGAACTCCCAGCCTCATGATCATGTGAGCATGGAGGCATAGGAGGCGGAGGCGGAGGAGGAACCCCAAAGACATCATCATCATCATCATCATGGGCTGCTGCGCCCTAAGTCTCAAACTGATGGAAGGTGGTGTCCTCGACTTGAGGATCAATCACTAGAGCAGATGCTGGCACAGGATCCTCTGGAGCTGGACGGTATGACCCAAAGATGACGCGAGAGGCCTCAAGAGTACCCTGGAACTGTGGGGGCCGAATTAGTTGAGCAAAGATGTGGCACAGATAGTGAGCATAAGGCAGCTGTCGACGAGCACGTATACCATCCAGTACTGTGTCCTCGATCTCACAAATGAGAAAATCCACAACATCAAACTCTGAGTGAGAAACTAGGGCACCAAGGAGCCAAAGCTGAATATGAGTGGCAGCCTCCCTATAACCCATCCATGGCAGAAGCGTCTGTCTCATAAGCTGATATAAAAACTTAGCTGTTGTGGTGAAGTCTGCCGAGGAGCGTCGCGACCCATCTGAGAAGGGCGGTCGGAATAGAGCCACGACGTGAGCTGTACCAGGAGCAACACCGCCGTGAGGGCGACGAGGAGGGTCAGAGGTGCCATAGCATAAGCTGTGAAGACGAGTCGATGACTCGTGAAATCCAAATAGCTGGCGAATCTGGCTGGCATGAATAGTGACATCCTCTCGCTCAAAACAGAATCTCATCCAGTGGTGATCAGGGTCGATCCATACAGAGGCGTAGAAAACTCGGACCCATTCCTCAACATATCTGCCGCTGGTAGTCAAAAGAGTGAGAAGTCCAGGCAGATATGTGAGGTGAACCTCAGAGTCAGCACCGACGGCAAGCAGAAAAGCGGGAAGGTCCAAAAGCCGGTGCACTCGCAGAGCAATCTGTGCAAACATCTGGGCCCTGAAGAAGGACTCCTGAATCCTGGTGCTGAAGAGATCGACTGCAGCAGGGTCCCACTGAGCCGGTAGCCAGGTCTCCACGGGTACGTGTCTGAACCGATGTACCCGTGTCGCTGTAGCACGCTGAAGATAAAATAACCTGGGATCCACAGCAAGTGGTCGTACCTCAGTCTCATCGCGCTCCCGGAAGCGAGCAGGTGGGATAGGAGGAGCGGAAGCGGGAGCGAGAGGAGGAGCAGTGGAAGCTGGTGTAGTGGAGGTGGTGGATGGCGCAGTAGGGGTGACAGGAGCAGGCAAAGTGGGTGGTGGAGTGGTAGCAGTGGTGCGAGTGGAGGAGCGAGACCGGGAGGCGAGGCGACGAACTCGGTAAGCAATCTGATCTGAAGGAGTCTGTGGCTGATCTCCTCGCTCTGCCTGCTCAGCGGCTGCTGCTGCTGCTGCTGCCGCTGCTCAGGCTGCTCTGTCCATACGCAGTTTCTTGCGGCCTTCCTGCTGCTCCAAGTACACGGTCTTTCCCTTGACCTGCCTGAAAGGGCGACGAGGATCCTCATCATCGCCTCCCCCTGGCGCCGACACATTCTTCGTGCGTGGCATCCTGACCTGACGACTGCAAATGAGAGAGAGAGAAGCTAAGCACAAGTCGATAATAGCCGATAGAATATCAAAAGAGGAGATGTCTACCTGGAAAGCTCACACGAGAGGTGGAAATCCAGGCAGGACAGGAGACGGCTCACGGGAAGGCAAGGTCACTGAAATGACAGAAGAGGTGAGCACATATTAGTCACATAGTCATAAGTATATGAAATGTGAATAAATACATACACAGAGAAGTATGGCACAGAAAATGAGAGATATGGCAATCGAGAGGTCAAACGACGCGAAAACGACGTTTGAACGAGAAATAGTGCCATATGAGGTTTGGAATTCGAATTGAGGCATGAAATGACGTGGAATTGAGCCGATACTTCATGAATAGGTTTATATGGGTAAATATGAGTGAAGTGAGTGCTTGGTTTGAATTTAGGCGAAGAAAATGGAATTTGGGCACTCGGCTCGGAAACGATCGCTCGAAACGGGGAATTGAGTGAAATTGAAGGCTGGTATATTTGATTTGCGTGAAATTTGGCGAATATATTACTGGAGGTGTTGTGAAGGTGCCTGAAAAATTTGGGTTCAATCGGGACATTTTTGGCTGGTTTGGGCATTTCACCGAACACGTGGTGTGCTGTGAGTTAGGTTTTTGGAGATATGGCCATTTGAGGATTGAAACCCTCCAAAAGGGAGCTAGAAACCTGCAGGGATATTCAAGAGACACATAGGAACACATTCCACCACTTGGAGTCACTGGAATTCATAAGAATTTTAAATGGGCACAAAAGGGTGGATTGGAGAACCTCTTTGGTGGCAGAAACACAGAGAGAAAAAGGGGGAAAGAGGGAGCAGGGGCTGCTCACCAGAGAGGGAAGACGAGTAGCACTTGGTCGTCGGAGAATCGCCGCCGATGAGGAGAGATCGCCAGAGAGGGGGCCAAACCGCTAGAGAGCAGAGAGGAGCCAGAGAGAGGGGAGGAAACAGGGAACCTCTGGCTCGGCTCGGGCTGGAGGCGTTTTTTTAAAACACGATATGGGCGCACCGGACAGCCTACAGTGCCTATCCGGTGCACACCGGACAGCGCACAGTAACTGTCCGGTGAACCACCGGACAGCGCACAGGAAAGGGAGTTCTTGCGCGCGCGCGGCCGGTGCACCGGACAGTGCACACTGCAGTGTCCGGTCACACCGGACTGTCCGGTGAGCCCAGACAGAGGGAAATTCTGGAATTTTCAAATTTTCTATCTAGTTTTCAACCAAACCAAATCCCAACTTATAATCACACAAACTAACACTTGTTGGGACAAGTATTGGAACCCTCATATATTTTCTCATAATTTTCAAAATATTTTGCCATAGGCTAGATAATTTTTAGAGAAAATAGGCAAATGGTGAGATTTGCATTTTAGCATTGCACTAGGGATTTTCATGAAAGATTTGAGTTTTGAATACTCCCCCTAAGTGCAGTACCTCATGCATATCTGAAGAACCAACAATTACATAAAAGTAGGAATTTAAGTACTAAAAGCTTAAAAACTAAGACTTGTCAAGTTTGATCCGAGTTAAGCTTTTTCACTCGCTTTGTTGGTGGTTATCTCAATTAGGTTAGACAAGCCCTAGATGCAATACAAGAAATTTAAACATGCAATGCAAGCTTGACAACACCATTTGACATCTTAAATAAATTTTCTGAGATCAAGTATATTTAATTCATTCCTCAACATGCAAAAGCGGGTCTTATCAAGTGGCTTAGTGAAAATATCCACTAATTGATCTTTCGACCTCACTCCTTCTAAAATGATATCTCCTTTAGCCACATGATCTCTAAGGAAGTGACGACGAATATCAATGTGCTTGGTGCGAGAGTGTTGTACAGGATTATTAGCAATTTTAACAGCACTCTCATTATCACACAACAAAGGTACCTTTTCTAGAACTACGCCATAGTCTAGAAGAGTTTGTTTCATATATAAAATTTGTGCGCAACAAGCACCCGCGGCAATGTATTCCGCTTCGGCGGTTGACAAGGCAACACTATTTTGCTTTTTGGATGTCCATGATACTAGTGATCTACCAAGCAGATGGCATCCCCCAGAAGTACTTTTCCTATCAATTTTGCAACCGACATAATCCGAATCGGAATAGCCAATTAAATCAAAAGTAGCTTCTTTGGGATACCACAGACCAACGCTTGTGGTGTGCCTGAGATACCTAAGAATTCTTTTAACAGTGCGAAGATGAGCTTTCTTAGGATTAGATTGAAATCTAGCACACATGCAGACACTAAATATGATATCGGGCCTAGATGCGGCAAGGTACAATAAACTACCAATCATAGAACGGTAGAGAGTTTGATTAACCAGGTTACCTCCCTCATCTAGGTCGAGATGTCCATTTGTTGGCATATGTGTCTTGATTGGTTTGCACTTCTCCATGTTGAACCTTTTCAACAAGTCTTTGGTATACTTCTCTTGTGAGAGAAAGTTATCATCTTTCATTTGCTTGACTTGAAAGCCGAGGAAGTACATCAGCTCACCAATCATTGACATCTCGAACTCCTTTGACATCAACTCACCAAATTCCTTGCAATGATAGTCATTTATCGAGCCAAAGATTATGTCATCAACATATACTTGACAATAAATGATAATATCACCGTTATGTTTCTTTGTGAATAGAGTTGTGTCGACGGTCCCGATCTTGAAGCCCTTTTCGATGAGGAAGTCGCGAAGACGCTCATACCAAGCCCTTGGAGCTTGCTTTAGCCCATATAGCGCCTTGGACAACCTGTAAGCATGGTTAGGATATCTAGGGTCTTCAAATCCAGGTGGTTCCTCAACATATACAAGTTCATTTATGAAGCCATTTAAAAATGCACTTTTTACATCCATTTGATAAAGTTTTATATCATAGCATGATGCATATGCAAGTAGGATACGGATGGCTTCCAGTCGAGCAACCGGTGCAAAGGTCTCTCCAAAATCTAAGCCTTCAACTTGAGAGAATCCTTTTGCAACAAGTCTTGCCTTGTTCCTTACAATCACGCCTTGATCATCTTGTTTGTTCCTGAACACCCACTTTGTTCCAATGATTCTTGTACCTTGTGGAGGTTTCTCCAGGGTCCAAACTTGGTTACGGGTGAAGTTATTTAGTTCTTCATGCATGGCGTTCACCCAGTCCGGATCCTGTAGCGCCTCATCTATACATGTAGGCTCAACACAAGAAACAAAGGAGTGATGTTCAATAAAAGAAGCATGTCTATGTGATCGAGTAATAACCCCTTGTGAAGGACTCCCAATGATTTGGTTTTGAGGATGAGCTTGAAGTAGTGATGAGTTTCTCCTGTTAACCACTTGGGAAGAAGATCCTGGAGCATCAACATCTTCGGCTTGTACCCTTGCTTGTTCATGAGAGACAAATGTATCTTCATTTGCATGCCTCTCATCTTTTTCATCATCTTGTGGTACATTTGATGAAGAAGGCCTGTCAATGTTTTGCACCTCTTCTTCATCTTCTTTTGGTTTGATAGCTCCAATTGGCATGTTCTTCATTGCTTCCCTAAGTGGCTCATCACCTACATCATCAAGATTTTCAAGTGCTCCTTGGGAGCCATTAGTCTCATCAAATTCCACATCATATGTTTCTTCTACCACGCCAGTGACATGATTGAATACTCGATATGCTTTGGACTTTAATGAATAACCCAAAAGAAAACCAATATCACAACGTCTTTGAAACTTCCCTAGGTGATGGCGTTTCTAGTAGATATAGCATTTGCATCCAAACACCCGGAAGAAGGAGACGTCTGGCTTTTTCCCATTTAGCATTTCATAGGGAGTCTTCGCAAGTAGTCGGTGAGGAAATAGCCTGTTTGATGCATAACATGCAGTGTTGACAGCTTCGGCCCAAAACCTCTCCGGTGTGTTATACTCATCAATCATTGTTCTTTCAAGTGTGATCAAGGTCCTGTTTTTCCTTTTAACAACTCCATTTTGTTGAGGTGTATATGTTGCAGAAACTTCATGTTTGATCCTAATTTCATCACAGTACTCATGAATGTTGGTGTTGTCAAATTCTTTACCATTATCACTTCTAATCTTCTTGATCTTGCAATCAAATTCATTTTGAGCTTTCTTGGCAAACTTCTTGAATATAGATGCAACTTCAGATTTGTCATGAAGAAAGAACACCCAAGTGTATCTTGAGAAATCATCAACAATCACTAGACAGTAGAGGTTGCCACCAGCACTTACATAATTTGTAGGTCCAAATAAATCCATATGAAGTAGTTCCAGTGGCCTTGATGTTGACATAAAAGCTTTAGTAGGATGTGTATTAGCAGCTTGCTTCCCAGCTTGACATGCACTACAAGGCTTGTCCTTTTCAAATACCACATCCTTTAATCCTCTAACCATGTCCTTCTTTAATACCTTCTTGAGTGTGCTCATCCCAACATGTGCAAGCCTCCTATGCCAAAGCCATCCAAGTGATGCTTTGGTGAAGAGGCAAGTTCTTAAGTCTGCATCTTCTGAAGTGAAATCCACTAAGTAGAGATTGTTGTATCTAAATCCCTTGAACACCATTGATTCATCATCCATCTTTGATACAATAACCTCTGTTGGAGTGAATAAGCATTGAAGTCCAAGATCACAGAGTTGACCCACTGGTAATAAATTGAAGCTCAAAGGTGCAACCAAGAGAACATTTGAAATTGCCACCTTGCTGTCACACCCGGTTCCAGGGGGTAGAACCGAGCGCATACCATATGTGTGCCAGGATCCATTTCCACACATATGTTGACGTCACAAGTGTAATATATCAAAAGACAATGCAATAAAGGCGTAAAGAGAGTATAAAACTTTATTACATCATCTGAGACATTGTGTCTTAAACAAGTATCACATCAAAGTAGAGCGGAAATAAACAACTGGGCAATCTTCCACAGGAAGTTGACCGGCGCATCGTTAGACTTATAATTCTTCGTCGATAAATTCTCCATCAAAATCTCCAGCATCACCCTCTGATCAAAATATTAGCAAGGGTGAGCTCACTTATGGTCGGGGCTCAGCAAGTGGGGGAAAAATTAATGCAGGTATAACAAGGTGAGGCTAAGGTTGAGCAGTAAGCATTTTAGTTGGTCAACATTTTATTATCAACACCTGCCTTACTAACAAGAGTGAATCCCAAATATCCCAATTAAACAAATGAATATGAATATAACAAAAACACTTAAGTGAAACCACTTAAGCAAACTGTGGGCAGATCATCGGATCTCAATTTATGTCCATCTTTAAGTTCAATTATCATGTGAGGAGTCCAGGTCGCTCATAACCGGGAGCACGGCTGATATATCAGTTTTACACTCTGCAGAGGGGGTACAACTTTACCCACAAGCCATGTATCCCATCTAGCCCGGGTTGATCGGACCCTTAGACACTGCCGAGGTGAATGGCTAGGGATCCATTATGAGGTTTTCACAAAATACACTTAATACGAAGCAACCCGCTAAGGTTTCTAAGACGATGGTGGTGGCCCCCTGGGTGAAGTACCTTAGCCAAGAATACGACCCCATGTTAACGTGGGCTGCCAGCACCTACCGCTCCCCCTCTTGCCCATCTTTCAGGTAAGGTTGCTAGGCACTAAGCATATAGAGCTATTTACCAAAGCCAGAGCCATGATAGCACTCGTGGTTGCACTGTTATCCTGGGTGGTCACTCCATGTTCCAATTAAATTTGCAATGCAGTTATCTTAACCATCGGGTTAATGCCATAATTGCCAATTAAATCTTTGGAACATTAAAAATCAATTAATGAGTGACATTAAGAAATTATTAGGTTGAGCAGTAGCGTAAATCTCGCACAGCTTAATTATTTCCCCAGGTTAAACAAGGAATACAGGTAGTAAATCTAGGAAATCCTTAATTAGGTGAAACCCATCAAATTATGCAGTATATCAAAAGTAAACATTATTAAATGCAATGACTGGGTACAAAAAGAGTATGCAGAGGGAGAATCCACTTGCCTTGCTCAAGCGAGTCCTGTGGTTCGTCTTCGAACGTATTCGAATCCTCTACCACACGGTCCGCTTCTATTATAGTCGCACATCGCACATACAAAAATAAAGTATACATCCATAAGTAAACATGCACCATTACATAATCATACACCATTACATGCACATTAACACGTCGTACTAATCACATTTTAATTACGTACTAATCGCGTAAATACCTATTAATTTAATTATGGCTATTAATGTGAATCCTAATGGTGAATTTAGGAGTGGGTGCAATAAGTATAATTTTAACTAATATTAATTTATTTTAACACCATCAATGAAGGTAAATAATACTTATGATCTTTAATACTAATAAATAAATTAATACCCCTTTATTATTTCTAACTCAAATTGTTTAGTGTGACCAAAAACGAATCTAATAATATTAATATTCTAAAAGTCTACATAAATTGGTAATTGTACTTTTTATAAAACAAGTGAGGATATTCTGACATAAACTAGTATTTTGTTTAATCCAAAAATCTAAGTGCTCAATTTGCGAACATGATTATTTAACTAGTAAAAATCCATTTACTACACTACCGGTGATATTTTCCCCTTTTCTTTCAAAAAAAGAAAATGCTAATAAAATAATTAGATAAATCATCTAAAAATCCTATAATATTCATATGACATCTATACCATTTTCCATATCCATTAAAATGCACCTATAATTCTCCAAGTAGTTTCTAACATTTATCGTGACCAAATTTAACTATAAAAATTCCTATCTAGCATTTTATTGCCAAAGTGACTACTAAATGTTGTCATATTTCTCTAATCCAAAATTCAACGCCACGACTAACATGACATAACACGGTGCTAATAATCGCATGAATCTACCAAACAATTCCATAACGCTCACATACACATAAATCGAAACCACATGTGTTCATATTACAACAAACAAAATATACAACTCATGAATCGAATCAAAAGCTCTTTATAAAATACATAAAATAAATCTGGGTCGTCATCAACCTCGGGTTCGTGCGTGTGACGGGGACGGATCGACGGAGAGCGGGGCTCGACTACGGACAGCTAGTACGCGGCTCCGGCGAACTCCGGCGACGAACGGCACACTCCGGCGAACTACGGGCTCCGTGAACTCCGGCAACGAACGGTAACGTCGAGCAGTGTACTGGCGAGCTAGAGAGATGGAGTGAGCTTGGGTAGGAGAGTATGGAGAGGCCTCTGCTGCCTTTTATAGAGAGCAGGAGGGAGAGGAGAAGTCGCCGGTTCTTCAATGGGCGCAGTCAGACTTCAAGGGCCATCACAAGCATCAGTTACAAGGAGGATAATGGGGGAGGAATGGGAAGAAGAAACGGTAGCAGCCTTAACACGAGAAACAACGGTCGCGCGGGCATCACGGCATCGGGCGCTGCTGCGGGGAGTGCGCGGGACGCCGGCTTCGCGGGTGGGATCGCTCGCGCGCTGGCACTGGTGCGCGTCGCACGGACAGCCGTCGGGCTTGGGGCGTGGGCTCGGCTCCGCGCGCAGGCGAGCGCGCCTGGGTGCGCGCACGGTGGGGGCGCTGGAGCGTCGGCGGCTGCGCGAGCGCCTGAGCGGCTGCTCGCGCGCGGCAGGGAGCCAGCGCGGCGCTCGGCTGGAGCTCGCGCGCGGGAGAGAGAAAGGTGGGAGGAGAGAGAGAGTGGGAGAGAGAGAGTGGGAGAGAGAAGTGAGAAGAGAGAGGGAAATGAGGGAGGCGGCGGCGGCTGCCTGGCAAAAGCCAGGAGCGCGCGCGCACAGAGCTAGGGCATGGGGGTTTGGGGCATGGGCCCCTAGTGGGCCGGTCGGTTGGTTTTTTTTTTAAAAAATTCCGAAACGCTTATTTAAAGAGCTCAAAAATTTATAAAAATTCACCAAAAATGTTTATAAACAAAATACTCATTTTTAGACTAATAATTATTATTTTTCTTAATTATTGATTAATTACTAAGATTTCTTTTTAAAAGGAAATTAACAACAATCATCCGATAATCAATCAAGTGCATGCAAAGAAAACAATGCAAATGAACAATTAAACACTAAAAATTTTATTACCCTAATTAATATAATAACTAAATTTATTATTTTAATTGATGGTTTTTATGGTGTTACAAACCTACCCCTCTTAAAAAGAATCTCGTCCTCGAGATTAAGAAACTTCCGAGAATAACTGGGGAAATTCTGCTCTGAGTTCATCTTCTCTTTCCCAAGTGGCCTCATCTTCCGAATGATGACTCCACTGAACTTTGCACATGTTAATGACTTTACTCCGCGTAATTCTGCGAGATGTTTCCAGAATTCTGATTGGGTACTCCGAATAAGTCAAATCCTCATTAACATTCAGTTCTTCCATGGGTAACTGTTCCTCGGGTACTCTCAAGCACTTCTTGAGTTGTGATACGTGGAATACGTCATGCACATCGGATAATCTATCGGGTAGCTCTAACTGGTAGGCTACTTCGCCTTTTCTTTCCAAAATCTTGAATGGGCCAATATAGCGAGGTGATAATTTTCCTTTAACCTTAAACCTTTTCATTCCTCTCATCGGTGAAACTTTAAGGTAGACAAAGTCTCCTACTTCAAACATCAATTCTCTTCTTCTATTATCAGCATAGCTCTTCTGTCTTGACTGTGCTGTCTTCAAATTTTCTCTGATAATTTGTACCTGCTTTTCCGCCTCTTGGAGAATTTCTGGACCAAATACTTGACTTTCTCCAGTCTGATTCCAATAAAGTGGCGTTCTACACTTTCGTCCGTAGAGTGCTTCAAATGGTGCCATTTTGAGACTTGCTTGATAACTGTTGTTATACGAAAATTCTGCATAAGGCAAACTTTTATCCCAGCTTCTACCATGCTTTAGAGCGCACGCTCTTAGCATATCTTCTAATACTTGGTTCGTTCTTTCCGTTTGCCCATCCGTTTGCGGATGATAAGCTGAACTAAAATTTAGCTTGGTATCCATGGACTCATGAAGTCTTTTCCAAAAGCGCGAGGTAAATTGGGTTCCTCGATCTGATACGATCTTCTTTGGTACTCCATGCAGACAGACAATCCTTGACATATATAATTCTGCTAACTGAGCTCCTGAGTAAGTTGTCTTCACAGGTATAAAGTGTGCTACTTTAGTTAACCTGTCTACTATGACCCATATTGAATCATAGCCATCTCGAGTACGGGGTAGCCCAACTATGAAATCCATACTGATTTCTTCCCATTTCCATTCCGGTACCTTGAGAGGTTGTAGCAATCCTGCTGGTCTTTGGTGTTCAGCTTTAACTCGCTGACACATGTCACATAATGCAACATGAGTAGCAACATCTCTTTTCAAACCGTACCACCAATACTTTTCCTTAAGATCTTGGTACATCTTTGTACTTCCAGGGTGAATAGAGTAAGCTGAATCATGAGCTTCTCTCAAAATAAGTTGGCGTAAGTGCTCGATTTCCGGTACACAGATTCTCTTCTTAAACCATATTGTGCCTTGTTCATCTTCCGTGAAATCTGGGGCTTTACCCAAACTAATCAAAGATTTAATTTCCTTAATCTTCTCATCAGACTCTTGTCCTTTACGGATCTCTTCTTCCAAAGTAGATTCGACTTCCATCACTGTTGCTTCTACATTATTGAGAAATCCAAGGTTGAGTCGTTCCATTTCCCAGCATAATTCTTGTGACATCAAATGAGTAGTGATGTTGTTCACTTGACCCTTACGGCTCAAAGCGTCAGCTACTACATTTGCCTTTCCGGGGTGATATTGTATTTCCAAATCATAATCTTTAATCAACTCAAGCCATCTTCTCTGTCTGAGGTTGAGTTCCTTCTGAGTGAATATATATTTCAGGCTTTTGTGATCCGTGAAGATTTTGCACTTGTTTCCAATCATATAGTGCCTCCAAATCTTCAAAGCATGCACCACGACAGCTAATTCCAAATCATGTGTAGGATAATTCTTCTCATGTTTTCTCAACTGTCTTGAAGCATAAGCAATCACCTTTCCTTCTTGCATTAGCACACATCCAAGTCCAAGGTGTGATGCATCGCAATACACATCAAATCCCTTGTGGATGTCTGGCATTACCAGTATTGGTGCAGTGGTTAACCTCTTTTTGAGTTCCTCAAAACAATTCTGACAAGCTCCATCCCATTTGAACTCTTTGCCTTTCTCCAGTAGAGAAGTAAGAGGCTTCACTAACTTGGAAAAACCTTCAATAAATCTTCTATAGTATCCTGCTAATCCAAGAAAACTTCTGATCTTGGACGCATCTGTGGGTTGCTTCCAATTTAGTATCTCACTTATCTTTCCTGGGTCCACTTTAATTCCACCATGGGTAACAATATGCCCTAAGAAAGCAACTTCTTTCAACCAAAAATCACACTTCGAGAATTTTGCGTACAGTTGGTTGTCACGAAGCTTTTGTAGGACTAGCCTTAGATGATCTTCGTGTGTTTCTTCATTTGGAGAATATATCAGTATGTCGTCAATGAATACGACCACAAACTGATCCAGATATTCCATGAATACTTTATTCATCAAGTTCATAAAGTATGCTGGTGCATTAGTCAGTCCAAACGACATGACCAAAAACTCATATAATCCATATCTCGTCGTGAAGGCTGTCTTCGGTACATCTTCTGCTCGAATCTTTAACTGATGATATCCCGATCTCAGATCTATCTTCGAGAATATCTTAGCTCCCTTCATTTGATCGAATAAATCTTCAATCCGGGGTAGTGGGTATTTATTCTTGATGGTTACTTCATTCAAACTTCTATAATCAACGCACATTCTTCTCGAACCATCCTTCTTGTTCACAAACAGCACTGGGGCTCCCCAAGGGGATGAACTTGGGCGAATAAAACCTTTTTCTAATAATTCTTCTATTTGTTTCTTCAGTTCTACTAAATCTTTGCCATCCATTCTATAAGGTCTTTTCGAGATAGGTGCAGTTCCGGGTACTAATTCAATAGAAAACTCTATATCACGGTCAGGTGGCATACCTGGTAATTCTTCCGGAAATACGTCTGGGTATTCGCACACTACTTTGATATTTTCCAGGGGCTTTTCTTCCAAGTGATTGATCACTGTCTTCCCTTTTTCATCTGTTGACTTGTCTATGTTGACTTGGATTCTTTCACCTTGAGGACTTGTCAACGTAATTGTTCTGTTGGCACACCGTATCACTCCATCACAACTTTTCAACCAGTTGCATCCAAGAATCACATCAATCCCGTTGGATCCTAGGACCACTGGGTCGACTGTAAAATCTATTCCTTGAATCTTGATATTAACATGAGGGCATGAGTGTGTGGCCTTCATGTCACCTCCCGGTGAACTAATGTGTAATATCCTCTTCAGAGGGTACTTAGGTATGTTATGTTTTTCCACAAATGACTCAGTTATAAATGAATGTGATGCTCCAGAGTCAAATAAAACTGATGCAGGTATGGAGTTAACAAGGAACATACCATACACAATGTCGGCATCTTCAGGCACTGATTCCGCAGTGACGTGATTGACCCTTCCTCGGCTCTGGTTCTGCGGAGTCTTGTTCTGAGCAGATCCACGAGCGGGGGTGCTCTGGTCATTTCTCTGAGTGTTGCCTTTCTGGGGTGTCTGCTGGTTGCGCCTTGGGCAGTTGTTGGCATAGTGGCCTAATTCACCGCACTTGAAACAACCGTTGGGTTGGACAGGTGCGTTGTTTCTGGCCTGAGTGTTGTTGGTGCCACCCTGACGGTTCTGTGAATTTCCACCAGACCTCTGGTTGGTCTGGGGGTTGCTCCTTTGTTGATTCTGATTCTGGTTGCTTCTCTGGCCTTGCTGTCCAGAGCGTTGCACTTGATAATTATTTCCTCCCTGATTTCCAGAGCGGAACTGCGAACCTTGAGCATTATTCGGACGAGTGTTCCTGCTTGACTGACCTTGGAACTTCCTTTTATGGTCAGATAATTCCTTCCTTTTGCTCTCAAGGCCAATTGCCTTATTCAGGAGTGTCTGGAAGTTGGGGAATGTGTGACTCTGAAGTTGATAGTTCAGAGGTCCAATCAACCCTTCCAGAAAACGCTCTTGGCGCTTCTCATCAGTGTCCACTTCCTCAGGGGCATAACGCGAAAGCTGAGTGAAGCGATCACGATACTCACTGACAGACATATTCCCTTGAGTAAGGGAAAGGAACTCCTTCTTCTTCAGCTTCATGATTCCAGAGGGGATGTGGTGAGCGCGGAAGTTCTCCTGAAACTCCTGCCAGGTTATAGTATCAGCGTTGGGATGTGCCGCTGTGAAGGCATCCCACCAATCGGACGCAGCTCCCTCGAGTCTTCCCGAGGCGTACAAGACCTTCTCCCGGTCGTTGCACTGAGTGATGTCCAACTTCTTTCCAATGACTTTGAGCCAGTCATCGGCATCCAGGGGATCAACCGCATGAGAGAATGTAGGCGGGTGATGACTCATGAAGTCCCGGTGCTTATCTCTAGCCGGGGGTGCATATTGCTGCTGCTGGGGTTGCTGATTCTGTTGGTTCTGCTGCAATTGTTGAACCGCAGCAGTGAGTCCTTGCAGAATTTGCATTTGGGCGGCGATGAACTGCTCCATGTTGGGATTAGGTGGTGGCGGTGGTGGTGGTGCTTGTTGTCCACGCTGGTTCCGGTTGTTAGGTCCTTGACGTTGGTTCACCATCTGATTTGTTAGGAAGTGAAGTCCTTAGAAAAGTGAGGAGTAGAAAAGATTCAAGAGGGAAAATAGCTTAAGTTTTACAAATTTTATATGTTCTTATGGCCATCATTCCATAAGACCATAGCACTCAAACAAAGATTCAAATCAAGCATTTCAACCAATCACCATCACATGGTTGATATTTATTAATATAAAAAAAATTAAAGATAGTTTCATCGTCTAACGCGAAGCGTAACTTATTACATCATGATCAACACTCCTACAGCAGCCTAGTGACGGATCCGGCCTCTCCGTAGCGCAGCCTCTTGCGGGGAGGAGACAACGCCACGGCGGGAACCTGAGCTTCTGGCGGATTCAGTCCCTGCAGTTGGGCTTCTAGGGCTGCAATCCTGGCGTGGGCATTCTCCAGCTCCAAGTGCACACTGTAGAGGTCCAGAGTGGCACTGTCCAGGTCGGTGTTGAGACCAGCCACTACACCAGCTAGGGTGTTGAGGCGATCCTCACCAGGTTCACCTGGGACAATGTTGGTCTGGCTTTCTCCACGCAGGCGCTGAGGGAGATGCCTGAACCTTGTGTTCTGCAGCTGCTGCCGGTAGGTGTGGCTAAGCGACCACAGGGTCCGACGGGCAGCGTCGCTGACAGAGGCAGCGTAGGTGGACAGCGGTATCAGGGACTCGTGAGCAGACAGAGTCCTGAATCCCCTGTCACCTGCATCCATCACCCTGACATGGATGCGAGTGATGTAATAGCAAGCCCGGGGAGGCTCGCTCACTCGCCTCGTCTCGTACAGGGGGCGGACGTAGGCTCCTAGCTCGTGCAGCACTGCCTGCAGCAGGTTGGGGAAGTGCCCTGTTTCGAACATTGATGTGTAATGTTCGACAACTGGACCAATCCCCATGAAGTGGTCCTCCTAGGCGTAGTCAGCTTCCTCGTGGACGTGTTCGTCCTCTCCATCGTCGTCGTCGTCGTCATCCTCGTCGTCGCCGTCTCCGGAGTCATCGGGGTCGTCGCCTCCAGGTGCAGGTGCTTGGAAGGCTGGTGCCGGCGATGCTGACGTTGATGACGCAGCTGCGAAGGCCAGGGACTCGGCCAACGGGGTGGGGGTCGGCAGCTGCTCATCCGAGCTGTCCTCCAGGTTGATGACGTTCTCCACTCGGACGGGAGGGAGATTTGCTGGAGCATCCTCGACTACCACTGGGTAGACCGGGATCTGCCGGGGCTGAGGGGCGTAGCTGGTGTTGACGCGGGTGGTTTGGAGAGTGCGAACCATCTACAAGAGAAGAGTCAACTTAGTTGAATTTCAAAGAGGTAAGACTGATAAAGGAATCTATAGGAATGAAATTAGCAAGTTTTGAACAACTAGGCTTTCCATTTCTAACTAATCTAACGACCTAGGGTCAGCATAGGGCTTTGATACCACTTCTGTCACACCCGGTTCCAGGGGGTAGAACCGAGCGCATACCATATGTGTGCCAGGATCCATTTCCACACATATGTTGACGTCACAAGTGTAATATATCAAAAGACAATGCAATAAAGGCGTAAAGAGAGTATAAAACTTTATTACATCATCTGAGACATTGTGTCTTAAACAAGTATCACATCAAAGTAGAGCGGAAATAAACAACTGGGCAATCTTCCACAGGAAGTTGACCGGCGCATCGTTAGACTTATAATTCTTCGTCGATAAATTCTCCATCAAAATCTCCAGCATCACCCTCTGATCAAAATATTAGCAAGGGTGAGCTCACTTATGGCCGGGGCTCAGCAAGTGGGGGAAAAATTAATGCAGGTATAACAAGGTGAGGCTAAGGTTGAGCAGTAAGCATTTTAGTTGGTCAACATTTTATTATCAACACCTGCCTTACTAACAAGAGTGAATCCCAAATATCCCAATTAAACAAATGAATATGAATATAACAAAAACACTTAAGTGAAACCACTTAAGCAAACTGTGGGCAGATCATCGGATCTCAATTTATGTCCATCTTTAAGTTCAATTATCATGTGAGGAGTCCAGGTCGCTCATAACCGGGAGCACGGCTGATATATCAGTTTTACACTCTGTAGAGGGGGTACAACGTTACCCACAAGCCATGTATCCCATCTAGCCCGGGTTGATCGGACCCTTAGACACTGCCGAGGTGAATGGCTAGGGATCCATTATGAGGTTTTTACAAAATACACTTAATACGAAGCAACCCGCTAAGGTTTCTAAGACGATGGTGGTGGCCCCCTGGGTGAAGTACCTTAGCCAAGAATACGACCCCATGTTAACGTGGGCTGCCAGCACCTACCGCTCCCCCTCTTGCCCATCTTTCAGGTAAGGTTGCTAGGCACTAAGCATATAGAGCTATTTACCAAAGCCAGAGCCATGATAGCACTCGTGGTTGCACTGTTATCCTGGGTGGTCACTCCATGTTCCAATTAAATTTGCAATGCAGTTATCTTAACCATCGGGTTAATGCCATAATTGCCAATTAAATCTTTGGAACATTAAAAATCAATTAATGAGTGACATTAAGAAATTATTAGGTTGAGCAGTAGCGTAAATCTCGCACAGCTTAATTATTTCCCCAGGTTAAACAAGGAATACAGATAGTAAATCTAGGAAATCCTTAATTAGGTGAAACCCATCAAATTATGCAGTATATCAAAAGTAAACATTATTAAATGCAATGACTGGGTACAAAAAGAGTATGCAGAGGGAGAATCCACTTGCCTTGCTCAAGCGAGTCCTGTGGTTCGTCTTCGAACGTATTCGAATCCTCTACCACACGGTCCGCTTCTATTATAGTCGCACATCGCACATACAAAAATAAAGTATACATCCATAAGTAAACATGCACCATTACATAATCATACACCATTACATGCACATTAACACGTCGTACTAATCACATTTTAATTACGTACTAATCGCGTAAATACCTATTAATTTAATTATGGCTATTAATGTGAATCCTAATGGTGAATTTAGGAGTGGGTGCAATAAGTATAATTTTAACTAATATTAATTTATTTTAACACCATCAATGAAGGTAAATAATACTTATGATCTTTAATACTAATAAATAAATTAATACCCCTTTATTATTTCTAACTCAAATTGTTTAGTGTGACCAAAAACGAATCTAATAATATTAATATTCTAAAAGTCTACATAAATTGGTAATTGTACTTTTTATAAAACAAGTGAGGATATTCTGACATAAACTAGTATTTTGTTTAATCCAAAAATCTAAGTGCTCAATTTGCGAACATGATTATTTAACTAGTAAAAATCCATTTACCACACTACCGGTGATATTTTCCCCTTTTCTTTCAAAAAAAGAAAATGCTAATAAAATAATTAGATAAATCATCTAAAAATCCTATAATATTCATATGACATCTATACCATTTTCCATATCCATTAAAATGCACCTATAATTCTCCAAGTAGTTTCTAACATTTATCGTGACCAAATTTAACTATAAAAATTCCTATCTAGCATTTTATTGCCAAAGTGACTACTAAATGTTGTCATATTTCTCTAATCCAAAATTCAACGCCACGACTAACATGACATAACACGGTGCTAATAATCGCATGAATCTACCAAACAATTCCATAACGCTCACATACACATAAATCGAAACCACATGTGTTCATATTACAACAAACAAAATATACAACTCATGAATCGAATCAAAAGCTCTTTATAAAATACATAAAATAAATCTGGGTCGTCATCAACCTCGGGTTCGTGCGTGTGACGGGGACGGATCGACGGAGAGCGGGGCTCGACTACGGACAGCTAGTACGCGGCTCCGGCGAACTCCGGCGACGAACGGCACACTCCGGCGAACTACGGGCTCCGTGAACTCCGGCAACGAACGGTAACGTCGAGCAGTGTACTGGCGAGCTAGAGAGATGGAGTGAGCTTGGGTAGGAGAGTATGGAGAGGCCTCTGCTGCCTTTTATAGAGAGCAGGAGGGAGAGGAGAAGTCGCCGGTTCTTCAATGGGCGCAGTCAGACTTCAAGGGCCATCACAAGCATCAGTTACAAGGAGGATAATGGGGGAGGAATGGGAAGAAGAAACGGTAGCAGCCTTAACACGAGAAACAACGGTCGCGCGGGCATCACGGCATCGGGCGCTGCTGCGGGGAGTGCGCGGGACGCCGGCTTCGCGGGTGGGATCGCTCGCGCGCTGGCACTGGTGCGCGTCGCGCGGACGGCCGTCGGGCTTGGGGCGTGGGCTCGGCTCCGCGCGCAGGCGAGCGCGCCTGGGTGCGCGCACGGTGGGGGCGCTGGAGCGTCGGCGGCTGCGCGAGCGCCTGAGCGGCTGCTCGCGCGCGGCAGGGAGCCAGCGCGGCGCTCGGCTGGGGCTCGCGCGCGGGAGAGAGAAAGGTGGGAGGAGAGAGAGAGTGGGAGAGAGAGAGAGTGGGAGAGAGAAGTGAGAAGAGAGAGGGAAATGAGGGAGGCGGCGGCGGCTGCCTGGCAAAAGCCAGGAGCGCGCGCGCACAGAGCTAGGGCATGGGGGTTTGGGGCATGGGCCCCTAGTGGGCCGGTCGGTTGGTTTTTTTTTTAAATTCCGAAACGCTTATTTAAAGAGCTCAAAAATTTATAAAAATTCACCAAAAATGTTTATAAACAAAATACTCATTTTTAGACTAATAATTATTATTTTTCTTAATTATTGATTAATTACTAAGATTTCTTTTTAAAAGGAAATTAACAACAATCATCCGATAATCAATCAAGTGCATGCAAAGAAAACAATGCAAATGAACAATTAAACACTAAAAATTTTATTACCCTAATTAATATAATAACTAAATTTATTATTTTAATTGATGGTTTTTATGGTGTTACACTTGCCAAGTCCTTGCACTTTCCCTTTTGAATTGTCTCAAAATGTGATTTTGTCTTGTCCATCAACATTCTCATCAAGTAAGGTGAACATCCGTGGGTTGCCTGTCAGATGTTGTGTGCATCCACTATCAATAACCCAATGGCTCCCACCGGTCTTGTAGTTCACCTACATCCACAGACAAATCAAGCTTGAGTTTTGAGGGCCCTATATTTCATAGAACCAGTGACTCTCTCAATCAAGGACTTTGCAACCCAAATTTGTCTAGGTCTACTCTTGTTTGGTGGACCTAGGAATGTAACTTTGACCTTTCCATTTGCAACTTTTCTTAGAACATAATGAGCATTGAAAGCAAATGGTCTTGAGTGCTTAGGCAAGGGAGTTGGTGGTTTGGCTTTGCAGTTGTGGGCAAAGTGACCTTCTTTTCCACACTCAAAGCATTTGATAGGCTTGTGAGTCTGCTTTGGCTTGTATTGAGTAGTAGCTTTCTTTTGCACAAAAGCATTGTATCCAATACCACTCTTGTTGTTTTTCATGACAGTGTTCATAAGCAACTCATTTTGGAGGTATTGGCCCTTGTTGAACTTTTGCACACTTGTTGCAAGATATTCATTTTCACTCTTAAGTTTCTTGACCTCATTTTAAGCCTTTCATTATCCACTGCCAACTCATTGTTGAAATCATTGTTCTCAATAGCAACCTTTCCTCTAGTAGTTGCACCAGTCAAGTATCTCTTCAATTTTTGGTTGTCTAAAGTCAAGACTTCAACTTTTTCGGTCAATTCATCATGTAGACTAGTTTGCTCTCCTTGACTCAAATCATCACATGAGGTTGCTACATCAATCTTAACAACAGGGTTAATAGCCTCATGTGTATTGCAAGATAAGAGTTCATTTTCAACAAGAAGATTATCATGATCAAATTTAATCTTAGTATAGTCTTCCTTGATTTTCACTAGTCTATCTTTCAACTCCCTATTAGCTTCATTTAACTTGTCAAATTTATCCTTAGCATCTTTTAGGGAGGTTGTGAGCTCATTTATAGTGGATGACATAGTTTTGTTCTCTTCTTTCATTTCATCACTAGCTTTCATAACTATGTCATATTTGGCATTTAAAGATTCATTTTCATTTTCAACTTATCGCATTTAGCTTTTGACTTCCTAATGATTTGAGTATATTCTTTAAGTAAGTCAGCTAGTTCATCATATGAAGGTGAAACAAATTCCTCATCACTATCACTATCACTATCATCAATAATATCAATATCATTTTGTACCTTCCGTTCACCTCTAGCCATGAGGCATAGGTGAGAAGTTGATGATGGCGATGGTGGTGGTGAAGAGAAGTCCCCGGCGATGGCGGCAACTTTTTCATCATTCTCTTCTTCACTTGATGAAGATCCACTTGATGACTCAATGTCAGTGAGCCAGTCACCAACAATATATGCCTGTCCATTTTTCTTTTTGTGGAACCACTTTTGCTTTCCATCCTTCCTCTTGAAGAATCTCTTTTCCTTTTTCTCATCATCATTGTCATCTTCTTTCTTGCCCTTGAACTTGTTCTTCTTGGGCTTGGTACATTGATGAGCAAGATGACCAAGCTCTCCACAGTTGTAGCAATCCATCTCAGAAATGGGCTTTCTTTTGCTGGAAAAGAATTTCTTCTTTCTTGAATCAAATTTGATGCCTTCTCTGTTGAGCTTCTTTAACATCATGGTGGTCTTCCTCACCATCAAGGCAATGTTAGCATCAAGGTCATCATCACTTGAGGATTCTTCCTCAATTTGAACTTTAGCTTTTCCTTTTCTTTCTTGATTTGCTTTCAGAGCCAAATCCTTTCTCTTAGAAGATGACTCATCTTTGTCATTGATGTGCATGTACATCTCATGAGCATTGATCTTTCCCAATATCTGTGTAGGTGTGGTAACTGAAAGATCCATTTGATGTAGCACAGTGACAATGTGTCCATATTTGTCTATTGGGAGGACACTGAGAATCTTCCTCACAACATCCGGTTGTGAGATTTGAGTAAGCCCCAATCCATTTACTTCCTCTACAAGAATATTGAGACGTGAGTACATAGCATTGGCATTTTCATTAGCAAGCATTTCAAAGGAATTTAACTTTCTCATAGCAATGTGATATCTTTCCTCACGCTCACTTCTAGTTCCTTCATGTAGAGCACAAATGTCCATCCACAAATCATGAGCATTTTTATGATTTCTTACTCTATTGAACACATCTTTGCAAAGGCCTCTAAAAAGGGTGTTTTTGGCCTTAGCATTCCATTTCTCATAATTAAACTCATCACCTACAAGATTTGTGGGATCTCTAGGTGCGGGGAATCCTTGTGTGGTGGCTTTGTAGACACCAATGTTTATAGCCTCTAAATATGCTTCCATACGAATTTTCCAATATGGAAAATCGTCACCATAAAAAACGGGAGGAGGTCCATCCCCACCGGACATCGTAACTCTAGCGGTTAAGCTAATCTAAGAGCAACAAGGCTTTGATACCAATTGAAAGGATCATGATGCCCAAAAGGGGGGCTGAATTGGGCTTTTCTAAAAATCAACACTAATTAAAACCTAAGCAAGAGCCCAACTTCACCCCAACAACTAGCACTAAGATAATAATACTAGAAATACAACAATGCTAAGACAATACTTCAAATACTTGCTAAACAAATACACAATGTAAAGTGCTTGAATTAAGTGCGGAATGTATAGCAAGGTTTAGAAGACTCCTCCAATTTTTCACGAGGTATCCAAGAGTCGGCACTCTCCACTAGTCCTCGTTGGAGCACCCGCGCAAGGGTATCGCTCCCCCTTGGTCCTTTCAAGAACCAAGTGCTCACTACGAGATGATCCTTTGCCACTCCGACGCGGTGGATCCCTCGAGACCGCTTACAAACTTGAGTCGGGTCACCAACAATATCTTCACGGTGATCACTGAGCTCCCAATGCCACCAAGTCGTCTAGGTGATGCCGATCACCAAGAGTAACAAGTCGTAGACTTTCGCTTGACCAAGAGAAGCCTAATGCAAGTGGTGTGTGCTCTAGGTGGCTCTCGCTAGCGCTAATGAGGAACAAATGCAGGATTAAGATTCTCTAATCTCCTCACTAGGCTTTTGGTGCTTGTAATGCTTTAGCAATGTGCTGGAATTAATGTGGGCAGCAAGACATTGAATATGGTGGGTGGAGGGGGTATAAATAGCCCTCACCCACCAACTAGCTGTTACCAGCACTCTTCTGCGCATGGGCGCACCGGACAGTGCCTGTTCACTGTCCGGTGCACCACCGGTGCGCCAACGGTCGACTCCAACGGCTAGTTCTGACAGCTAGCCGTTGGGCAGATGGCACACCGGACAGTGAACAGGCACTGTCCGGTGCACACCGGACAGTCCGATGCACTGTCCGGTGCACTGTCCGGTGCGCCACTAAAATTCATTTCTGAAACTGGCGCTCTCGGGTTTTCTACTCGGGGAAAGCCTTCCCCTGGGCCAGCCTGGACCTACCTGGCAGAGGGCGCACCGGACAGTCCGGTGCCCCAAGGCCAGAAACCCCATTTTCAGTTATATGCTGTTTTTCAAATCGGTTTTCGTTCTAACTTGAGTGTATGTTCTAGAGTGTCACCTAGCACTATATGTGAGTGTGAATGTGCACCAACACTACACTAGAACTCTCTTGGTCAAACTACTCATCGACAACCCCTCTTTATAGTATGGCTAAAAGAGAATAAAAGACCTAACTAAATCACGAGTGTCCACAACTCCTTGACACTCGGACTCCGTAGTCCTTCACTTTTTGTTTCGTCGTTTAGCCGTCGCTTCGATTTCTTATCTCCGGGATTGTTTTCACCGTTGTAGTACTTCTACCTGTAATGCGACGTAACTTACCATTTGTCTCTGCAAAACACACGTTAGTCCCATATAACATTACGTTGTCATTAATCACTAAAACCAACCAGGGGCCTAGATGCTTTCACAGATGAACACAATGATTTGTTTTACCGACGTTCGGTTCTTAAGAACCTAGTCCCCGTTGAGGTGGTCACAAAGACTGGGTCTCTTTCAACCCTTTCCCTCTCTCAAATGGTCACCTAGACCGAGTGAGCTTTCTCCTTAATCAAACGTGTCACTTAGACCCCACAAGGACTACCACACACTTGGTGTCTCTTGCTTTGATTACAAGTCTCTTGGGAACAAGAATGAGGAAGGAAGAAAGCGATCTAAGCAACAAGAGCGCAAAGAACACGAACAAAACACCCTCACAAGTCACTAAGTGGTTGGAATGAGTTTGGGGCTTGGAGAGGCTTTGATTCTTTTGAATTATGTCTAGGAGTGAATGCACTAGCTCTTGTATTGAATGAGAACCTCAGAAAACTTGGATGTTTGGAGTGGTGGTGGTTGGGGGGTATTTATAGCCCTCAACCACCAAAGAACCGTTAGGGCAGGTTGCTGTCGATGGGCGCACCGGACAGTCCGGTGCGCCACCGGACACTATCCGGTGCGCCAGCCACGTCACCCAACCGTTAGGGTTCTAGAGCTTTTGTCCATTGGAGGCTTTGTCCTCTAGTGGCACCGGACAGTCCGGTGCCGCACCAGATAGACACTGTTTAGTGTTTGGTGCGCCTCTGACCCGCGACTCTGACTCTGCGTGCACTATTCTTCACTGTAGCTCTGATCACCGCGCTTTTGCAGTCGACCGTTGCGTGAAGTAGCCGTTGCTCCGCTGTCACACCGGACAGTCCGGTGAATTATAGCGGAGCGTTCCTGGAGAAACCCGAGAGTGGCTAGTTGGACTCTATACGGTCCTGGTGCACCGGACACTGTCTGGTGGCACACCGGACAGTCCGGTGCGGCAGACCAGAGCACACTCGGTTTCTTTGCTCCTTTGAATTTGATCCCTAACTTCAATCTTTTATTGGTTTGTGTTGAACCTTTATGCACCTATAGAACATATAATCTAGAGCAAACTAGTTAGTCCAATATTTGTGTTGGCCATTCAACCACCAAAATTAATACTGGGAAAAGGTTAACCCTATTTCCCTTTCAGTAAGAAAGATGAGTAGATTCTCAGCTAATATAAGAAATGATCATTAGCTTGGTATTAATTATGTAATGTGCTATCTAAAGGGTACAATGATTCACGGAATTCACTATTCAGGGTACCCAAGTGAAAGGGAAATAGGGTTTTAACCTTTTTCTATAAATAATTTTGGTGGTTGAATGTCCAACACAAATATTGGACTAACTAGTTTGATCTAGATTATATATCTACAGATGCATAAAGGTTCAACACAAACCAATAAACGATCAAAGTTAGGGTTCAAAAGCAAAGGAGCAAAAGGAACTGAGGGTGCCCTGGTCTGGCGCATCAGACTGTCCGGTGTGCCATCGGACAGTGTCCGGTGCACCAGGACGGTGTGCCACCGGACAGTGTCTAGTGCACCAGGACCGTACAACTCTGAACTTGCCACCTTCGGGTTTCTCAGGCCGCGCTCCGTTATAATTCACCGGACTGTCCGGTGCACCAGCAGAGCAACGACTACCAGCGCAACGGTCGACTGCAACGAACACCTGCGAACGCTATAGTGCGCGGATAGTGCGTGCAGAAGTCAGAGCAGCCGTCAGAGGCTCACCGGATAGTGAACAGTTCCTGTTCGGTGTGGCACCGGACTGCCACAAGAAAACAGAGCTCCAATGGAAAACTGCACCCGAACCCTAACAGTTGGGTGACATGGCTGGCACACCGGACAGTGTCCGGTGGCGCACCGGACTGTTCGGTGCGCCCATCGACAGCAGCCTGCCCTAACATTTGGTTGGTGGTTGAGGGCTATAAATACCTCCCAACCACCTCCACTCCAACCATCTAGACATTCATCACTCTCCATTCAATACAAGAGCAAAGTGCAACACTCCAAGACACAAATCAAAGCCACCTGAAAGTCGCCTTGAGGGGGGGGGGTGAATAGGGCGAAACTGAAATTTACAAAGTTAATCACAACTACAAGCCGGGTTAGCGTTAGAAATATAAGCGAGTCCGAGAGAGAGGATGGAAAACAAATCGCAAGCGAATAAAGAGTGAGACACAAGGATTTGTTTTACCGAGGTTCGGTTCTTGCAAACCTACTCTCCCGTTGAGGTGGTCACAAAGACCGGGTCTCTTTCAACCCTTTCCCTCTCTCAAACGGTCACATAGACCGAGTGAGCTTCTCTTCTCAATCACACCGGACACTAAGTCCCCGCAAGGACCACCACACAATTGGTGTCTCTTGCCTTGGTTACAATTGGGTTTATCACAAGAAAGAATGAGAAAGAAAAGAAGCAATCCAAGTGCAAGAGCTCAAATGAACACAAGTCACTCTCTCACTAGTCACTATTGATTGGAATTGAACTAGAGACTTGGGAGAGGATTTGATCTCTTTGGTGTGTCTTGTATTGAATGCTATAGCTCTTGTAATGTGTAGAATGTTGGAAACTTGGATGCAATTGAATGTGGGGTGGTTGGGGTATTTATAGCCCCAACCACCAAAATGTGGCCGTTGGAAGTCTGCTGTCGCATGGCGCACCGGACAGTCTGGTGCGCCACCGGACACTGTCCGGTGCGCCAGCCACGTCAGCCAGCCGTTGGGGTTCGACCGTTGGAGCTCTGACTTGTGGGGCCTCTGGGCTGTCCGGTGGTGCACCGGACAGGTCATGTAGACTGTCTGGTGCGCCTGCTGCGCGTGCTCTGCCCTCTGCGCGCGTAGGCGCACATTAAATGCGTTGCAGTCGACCGTTGCGCGTGAAGTAGCTGTTGCTCCGCTGGCACACCGGACAGTCCAGTGTGCCACCGGACACTGTCCGGTGCATACACCGGACGGTCCGGTGAATTATAGCGGAGCGGCCTCCATTTTCCCGAAGGTAGCGAGTTTAGCGTCGAGTTCCCTGGTGCACCAGACACTGTCCGGTGGTGCACCGGACAGTCTGGTGCGCCAGACCAGGGTGCCTTTGGGAATTCTTTAGCTCTCTTTATTTGAACCCATCTTTGGTCTTTTTATTGGCTTGTTGTGAACCTTTGGCACCTGTAGAACTTATAGACTAGAGCAAACTAGTTAGTCCAATTATTTGTGTTGGGCAATTCAACCACCAAAATCTATTTAGGAAAAGGTGTAAGCCTATTTCCCTTTCAATCTCCCCCTTTTTGGTGATTGATGCCAACACAAACCAAAGCAAATATGGAAGTGCAGAATTGAACTAGTTTGCATAATGTAAGTGCAAAGGTTGCTAGGAATGAAACCAATCAATATTACTTACTAGATGCGCATGGATGGCTTTTCTTTTTATTAACATTTTGGACCACGCTTGCACCACATGTTTTGTTTTGCAAAATGTTTTGGAAATTCTTTTCAAAAATCTTTTGCAAATAGTCAAAGGTAAATGAATATAATTGTGAGAAGCATTTTCTAGTTTTGAAATTTTCTCCCCCTGTTTCAAATGCTTTTCCTTTGACTAATCAAAAACTCCCCCTTAATGAAATCCTCCTCTTAGTGTTCAAGAGGGTTTTAGATATTAATTTTGAGGGTGTACCAATTTGAAATTATATCAAAATAAGATACCAATTGAAAAAACTTCACCAAATAATAGACTCCATACCAAATAAAAGACTATATTTTTGAAATTGGTGGTGATGCGGTCCTTTTGCTTTGGGCTGATACTCTCTCCCCCTTTGGCATGAATAGCCAAAAACGGATATTCGAGTGAAATATAAGCCCTTTTAAACTACTCTCTCCCCCTTTGGATAGAAATAAAGGAGTGAAGATTATACCCAAGTTGGAGGGTAGTGCGTAGCGACGGCGAAGAATGAACGATTCGAAGGAGCGGAGTGGAAGCCTTGTCTTTGCCGAAGACTCCTTTTCCCTTTCAATCTATGACTTAGCATGAAATGGACTTGAAGACACACATTAGTCATAGCACATGAAAGAGATGATCAAAGGTATACATATGAGCTATGTGTGCAAAACATCAATAAAAGTTTCTAGAATCAAGAATATTTAGCTCATGCCTAAGTTTGGTAAAAGTTTGTTCATCAAATGGCTTGGTAAAGATATCGGCTAATTGTTCTTTGGTGCTAACATATGCAATCTCGATATCCCCCTTTTGTTGGTGATCCCTTAGAAAATGATACCGAATGGCTATGTGTTTAGTGCGGCTATGCTCAACGGGATTATCCGCCATGCGGATTGCACTCTCATTATCACATAGAAGAGGAACTTTGGTTAATTTGTAACCATAGTCCCTAAGGGTTTGCCTCATCCAAAGCAATTGTGCGCAACAATGGCCTACGGCAATATACTCGGCTTCGGCGGTTGAAAGAGCCACAGAATTTTGCTTCTTTGAAGCCCAAGACACCAGAGATCTTCCCAAGAACTGGCAAGTCCCCAATGTGCTCTTTTTATTAATTTTGCACCCTGCCCAATCGGCATCCGAATAACCAATTAAATCAAATGTGGATCCCCTGGGGTACCAAAGGCCAAACTTAGGAGTATAAACTAAATATCTCAAGATTCATTTTACGGCCCTAAGGTGAGCTTCCTTAGGATCGGCTTGGAATCTTGCACACATGCATACGGAAAGCATAATATCCGGTCGTGAAGCACATAAATAGAGTAAAGAACCTATCATCGACCGGTATACCTTTTGATCTACGGATTTACCTCCCGTGTCGAGGTCGAGATGCCCATTAGTTCCCATGGGTGCCTTGATGGGCTTGGCGTCCTTCATCCCAAACTTGGTTAGAATGTCTTGAATGTACTTCGTTTGGCTAATGAAGGTGCCCTCTTGGAGTTGCTTGACTTGGAATCCTAGAAAATACTTCAACTCCCCCATCATTGACATCTCGAATTTTTGTGTCATGATCCTACTAAATTCCTCACATGTAGATTCGTTAGTAGACCCAAATATAATATCATCAACATAAATTTGGCATACAAACAAATCATTTGCAAGAGTTTTAGTAAATAAAGTAGGATCAGCCTTTTCGACTTTGAAGCCATTAGCAATAAGGAAATCTCTTAGGCATTCATACCATGCTCTTGGGGCTTGCTTGAGCCCATAAAGCGCCTTAGAGAGCCTATAGACATGTTTAGGATACTCACTATCTTCAAAGCCGAGAGGTTGCTCAACATAGACCTCTTCCTTGATTGGTCCATTGAGGAAGTCACTCTTCACGTCCATTTGATAAAGCTTGAAGCCATGGTAAGTAGCATAGGCAAGTAAAATGCGAATTGACTCAAGCCTAGCTACGGGTGCATAGGTTTCACCGAAATCCAAACCTTCGACTTGTCAATATCCCTTAGCCACAAGTCGGGCTTTGTTCCTTGTCACCACACCATGCTCATCTTGCTTGTTACGGAAAACCCACTTGGTTCCTACAACATTTTGGTTAGGACGTGGAACTAAATGCCATACCTCATTCCTCGTGAAGTTGTTGAGATCCTCTTGCATCGCCATCACCCAATCCGAATCTTGAAGTGCTTCCTCTACCCTGTGTGGCTCAATAGAGGAAACAAAGGAGTAATGCTCACAAAAATGTGCAACACGAGATCTAGTGGTTACCCCCTTATGAATGTCGCCAAGGATGGTGTTCACGGGGTGATCTCGTTGGATTGCTTGGTGGACTCTTGGGTGTGGCGGCCTTGGAACTTGCTCATCCTCCTTGTCTTGATCATTTGCATCTCCCCCTTGATCATTGCCGTCGTCGTGAGGTGGCTCATCTTCTTGATCTTCTTCTTCATCATCTTGAGCCTCATCCTCATCTTGAGTTGGTGGAGATGCTTGCATGGAGGAGGATGGTTGATCTTGTGCTTGAATGGGCTCTTCGGATTCCTTAGGACACACATCCCCAATGGACATGTTCCTTAGCGCGACGCATGGAGCCTCTTCATCATCTAATTCATCAAGATCAACTTGCTCTACTTGAGAGCCGTTAGTCTCATCAAACACAATGTCACAAGAAACTTCAACTAGTCCAGTGGACTTGTTAAAGACTCTATATGCCCTTGTGTTTGAATCATATCCTAGTCAAAAGCCTTCTACAGCCTTAGGAGCAAATTTTGATTTTCTACCTCTTTTAACAAGAATAAAACATTTGCTACCAAAGACTCTAAAATACGAAACATTGGGCTTTTTACCGGTGAGGAGTTCGTAGGATGTTTTCTTGAGGATTCGGTGTAGATACAACTGGTTGATGGCGTAGCAGGCGGTGTTGACTGCCTCGACCCAAAACCGATCCGAAGTCTTGTACTCATCAAGCATGGTTCTTGCCATGTCCAAAAGAGTTCTATTATTCCTCTCCACTACACCATTTTGTTGTGGCGTGTAGGGAGAAGAGAACTCATGCTTGATGCCCTCCTCCTCAAGGAAGCCTTCGATTTGTGAGTTCTTGAACTCCGTCCCATTATCGCTTCTTATTTTCTTGATCCTCAAGCCGAACTCATTTTGAGCCCGTCTCAAGAATCCCTTTAAAGTCTCTTGGGTTTGAGATTTTTCCTGTAAAAAGAACACCCAAGTGAAGCGAGAATAGTCATCCACAATAACTAGACAGTACTTACTCCCGCCGATGCTTATATAAGCGATCGGGCCGAATAGGTCCATGTGGACGAGCTCAAGTGGCCTGTCAGTCGTCAAGATGTTCTTATGTGGATGATGAGCGCCAACTTGCTTCCCGGCTTGGCATGCGCTACACATCCTGTCTTTCTCAAAATGAACATTGGTTAGTCCTAAAATGTGTTCTCCCTTTAGAAGCTTGTGAAGATTCTTCATCCCAACATGTGCTAGTCGGCGATGCCAGAGCCAGCCCATGTTAGTCTTAGTAATTAAGCATGTGTCGAGTTCAGCTCTATTGAAATCAACTAGGTATAGCTGACCCTCTAACACTCCCTTAAATGCTATTGAATCATCACTGCTTCTAAAGACAGTGACACCAACATCAGTAAATAGACAGTTGTAGCCCATTTTGCATAATTGAGAAACGGAAAGCAAATTGTAATCTAATGAATCTACAAGAAAAACATTGGAAATGGAATGGTTAGGTGATATAGCAATTTTACCCAAACCTTTGACCAAACCTTGGTTTCCATCCCCGAATGTGATAGCTCGTTGGGGATCTTGATTTTTCTCGTAAGAGGAGAACATCTTCTTCTCCCCTGTCATATGGTTTGTGCACCCGCTATCGATGATCCAACTTGAGCCCTCGGATGCATAAACCTACAAAACAAGTTTAGTTCTTGATTTTAGGTACCCAAACAGTTTTGGGTCCTTTGACATTAGATACAAGAACTTTGGGTACCCAAACACAAGTCTTTGATCCCTTGTGTTTGTCCCCAACATACTTGGCAACTACTTTGCTGGATTTGTTAGTCAAAACATAGGATGCATCAAAAGTTTTAAATGAAATGCTAGGTTCATTTGATGCACTAGGAGTTTTCCTTTTAGGCAATTTTGCACGAGTTGATTGCCTAGAGCTAGATGTCTCACCCTTATACATAAAAGCATGATTAGGGCCAGAGTGAGACTTCCTAGAATGAATTCTCCTAATTTTGTGCTCGGGATAACCGACAGGGTACAAAATGTAACCCTCGTTATCCTGAGGCATGTGAGCCTTGCCCTTAACAAAGTTAGATAATTTTTTAGGAGGGGCATTAAGTTTGACATTGTCTCCCTTTTGGAAGCCAATGCCATCCTTGATACCAGGGCGTCTCCCATTATAAAGCATACTACGAGCAAATTTAAATTTTTTATTTTCAAGTTCATGCTCGGCAATTTTAGCATCTAATTTTGCTATATGATCATTTTGTTGTTTAATTAAAATCATGTGATCATGAATAGCATCAATGTCAACATCTCTACATCTAGTGCAAATAGAAACATGCTCAATAGTGGATGTAGAGGGTTTGCAAGTTTTTAGTTCAACAATATTAGCATGTAAAATATCATTTTCACTTCTAAGATCGGAAATGGAAGCATTGCAAACATCTAAGTCTTTAGCCTTAGCAATCAATTTTTCATTTTCAAATCTAAGGCTAGTAAGAGAGGCATTTAATTTTTCAATCTTAGCAATAGAAATATCATGATCATTTCTAAGATTGACATATGAATCATCACAAACATTTGAATCAACCTTAGCAATTAATCTAGCATTTTCATTTCTAAGGTTGGCAATCAAATCATGGCAAGTGCTTAGCTCACTAGTTAATTTTTCACATTTTCCATCTCTAGAGCATAAGCATTCTTAACCTTAACATGCTTCTTATTTTCCTTAATTAGGAAGTCCTCTTGGCTATCCAAAAGTTCATCCTTATCATGAATAGCGCTAATCAATTCATTTAACTTTTCCTTTTGTTCCATGTTAAGGTTGGCAAAAAGATTAAATAAATTGTCCTCCTCATTACTAGAATTGTCTTCATCACTAGAGGATGCATATTTAGTGGAGGATTAAGATTTAACCTTCTTCCTTTTGCCGTCCTTTGCCATGAGGCACTTGTGGCCGACGTTGGGGAAGAGGAGTCCCTTGTTGATGGCGATGTTGGCGACGTCCTCGTCGGAGGAGGAGTCGGTGGAGCTCTCGTCGGAGTCCACTCTCGGCAAACATGGGCATCGCCGCCCTTCTTCTTGTGGTACCTCTTCTTCTCCTTTCTTCTCCCCTTCTTGTCGTCGCCCCTGTCACTGTCACTAGAGATAGGACATTTTGCAATAAAGTGATCGGGCTTACCACACTTGTAGCAAACCTTCTTGGAGCAGGGCTTGTAGTCCTTCCCCCTCCTTTGCTTGAGGATTTGTCGAAAGCTTTTGATGATTAAAGCCATCTCCTCATTGTCGAGCTTTGAGGCATTGATGGGAAGCCTACTTGGTGTAGACTCTTCCTTCTTCTCCTCCGTTGCCTTGAATGCAACGGGTTGTGCTTCGGGCGTGGAGGAGGTGCCTTGCTCGATGATTTTCTTTGAGCCTTTGATCATTAGCTCAAAACTTACAAACTTCCCTATAACTTCCTCGGGAGACATTAGCTTGTATCTAGGATCACCTCAAATTAATTGAACTTGTGTAGGGTTAAGAAAGACGAGGGATCTAAGAATAACCGTGACCATCTCATGGTCATCCCATTTTGTGCTCCCGAGGTTGCGCACTTGGTTCACCAAGGTCTTCAAGCGGTTGTACATAGCTTGCTGATCCTCCCCTTGGTGAAGCATGAAGCGACCGAGCTCCCCCTCGATCGTCTCCCTCTTGGTGATCTTTATCACCTCGTCTCCTTCGTGCGCGGTCTTGAGCACGTCCCAAATTTCCTTTGCGCTCTTCAACCCTTGCACCTTATATACTCCTCTCGACTTAGAGAGACGAGGAGTATAGTAGTGGCTTGGGAGTTGAAGTGGTGGATTTGGGCCACTTCATCCGAATCATAGTCTTCATCCCCTACGGATGGTACCTGTACACCAAACTCAACAACATTCCAAATGCTTGTGTGGAGTGAGGTTAGATGATGCCTCATTTTGTCACTCCACATATTATAATCTTCACCGTCAAAAACCGGTGGTTTGCCTAATGGAACGGAGATTAAAGGAGTACGCTTTGAAATACGAGGGTAGCGTAGGGGAATCTTACTATACTTCTTGCGCTCATGGCGCTTAGATGTTATGGATGGCGCGTCGGAGCCGGAGGTGGATGGCGATGAAGAATCGGTCTTGTAATAGACCACCTTCCTCATCTTCTTTTTCTTGTCGCCACTCCGATGCGACTTGTGGGAAGAGGATTCCTTCTCCTTCCCTTTGTTGCAGGACTCTCCCGATGGAGCCTTCCCGTGGCTTGTAGCGGGCTTGTCGCCGGTCACCATCTCCTTCTTGGCGTGATCTCCTGACATCACTTCGAGCGGTTAGGCTCTAATGAAGCACCGGGCTTTGATACCAATTGAAAGTCGCCTAGAGGGGGGGTGAATAGGGCAAAACTGAAATTTACAAAGTTAATCACAACTACAAGCCGGGTTAGCGTTAGAAATATAAGTGAGACCGAGAGAGAGGGTGGAAAACAAATCGCAAGCGAATAAAGAGTGAGACACAAGGATTTGTTTTACCGAGGTTCGGTTCTTGCAAACCTACTCCCCGTTGAGGTGGTCACAAAGACTGGGTCTCTTTCAACCCTTTCCCTCTCTGAAACGGTCACTTAGACCGAGTGAGCTTCTCTTCTCAATCACACCGGACACTAAGTCCCCGCAAGGACCACCACACAATTGGTGTCTCTTGCCTTGGTTACAATTGGGTTTATCACAAGAAAGAATCAGAAAGAAAAGAAGCAATCCAAGTGCAAGAGCTCAAATGAACACAAGTCACTCTCTCACTAGTCACTATTGATTGGAATTGAACTAGAGACTTGGGAGAGGATTTGATCTCTTTGGTGTGTCTTGTATTGAATGCTATAGCTCTTGTAATGTGTAGAATGTTGGAAACTTGGATGCAATTGAATGTGGGGTGGTTGGGGTATTTATAGCCCCAACCACCAAAATGTGGTCGTTGGAAGTCTCCTGTCGCATGGCGCACCGGACAGTCCGGTGCGCCACCGGACACTGTCCGGTGTGCCAGCCACGTCAGCCAGCCGTTGGGGTTCGACCGTTGGAGCTCTGACTTGTGGGGCCTCTGGGCTATCCGGTGGTGCACCGGACAGGTCCTGTAGACTGTCTGGTGCGCCTGCTGTGCGTGCTCTGCCCTCTGCGTATGCAGGCACGCATTAAATGTGTTGCAGTCGACTGTTGCGCGCGAAGTAGTCGTTGCTCCGCTGGCACACCGGACAGTCCGGTGTGCCACCGGACAGTCCGGTGAATTATAGCGGAGCGGCCTCCATTTTCCCGAAGGTAGCGAGTTCAGCGTCGAGTTCCCTGGTGCACCGGACACTGTCTGGTGGCACACCGGATAGTCCGGTGCGCCAGACCAGGGTGCCCTTGGGAATTCTTTAGCTCTCTTTATTTGAACCCATCTTTGGTCTTTTTATTGGCTTGTTGTGAACCTTTGGCACCTGTAGAACTTATAGACTAGAGCAAACTAGTTAGTCCAATTATTTGTGTTGGGCAATTCAACCACCAAAATCTATTTAGGAAAAGGTGTAAGCCTATTTTCCTTTCACCACCGATCCAATCAAAGTTCCCAATTCAACTCTAGCGCATTAGGACTTGTGAGAGGATCGTTATTGTGTTTCTTGTTGCTCTTGTTTGCTTGGTTGGCTTTCTTTTCTTTCTCACTTCTTACTCTCAAGTGCTTTATAAGCGAAGCAAGAGACATCAATTGTGTGGTGGTCCTTGCGGGGTCTAAGTGACCCGTGAGATTAAGGAAGAAGCCTCACTAGGTCTAAGTGATTGTTTGAGAGAGGGCAAGGGTTGAAAGCGACCTGGTCTTTGTGACCACCTCAACGGGGACTAGGTTCTTTAGAACTGAACCTCGGTAAAACAAATCACCGTGTTCATCCGCATTATTTCTTGGTTGATTTGTTTTCCCCTCTCTCCCGGACTTGATATTCGTTCTAACGCTAACCCCGACTTGTAGTGTGTGCTTAAGTTTGTAAATTTCAGATTCGCCCTATTCACCCCCCTCTAGGCGACTTTTACCAAGTGTACTTGAAGGATATATTGATTCAAATTGGATTACATATGCTGATGAGATGAAGGCCACTAGTGTATACAATACTTAAAGGATATATTCACATTGGGTGGTGGCGCTGTCTCTTGAAGGTCATGTAAGCATACAATACTTACAAAATCTACCATGCAGGCAGAGCTCGTGGCTCTAGACACGACTTCTACGGAAGTTGAGTGGTTAAGAGAACTGTTGATGGGCTTACCTATGGTTGAGAAACCAATTCCTGCCGTTCTCATGAACTGTGATAATCAAATGGTAATCACGAAGGTGAAGAATAGTCAGGATAATATGAAGTGCAACAAGGATAATATGAAGTGCAACAAACATGTAAACGTAGACTGAAGTCTGTCAAGAAATTGCGAAGCTCCAGAGTTATAGATGTGGGTTATATCCAAACAGCTAAGAACATAGTAGATCCCTTCACTAAGGTACTATCACGTACTGTGATTGATAATGCATCGAAGGAGATGGGACTGAGACCCATGTGAGTTTACCTCAGTGGTAACCCAACCTATGTGATCAGAGATCCCGTGAATTAGGATATGTGAAGAACAAGTTGTTAGTTAACGGGAGAGTACACCTTACTTCTAACCCACTCCATTAGAGACACAGTACTCTCATTTCTATATGGTAGGTTGACTTAGTCTTAATGTGTTCTAAGGCTTTGTAACAAGATACTGGACTACAGAGTCTTCTTGTAAGAACACACCTATGTGAGCTAAACTGCTGGTCACGGTTTGTAGAAATTGGGCATTCCTTAAGAAGCTTATGAAGACAAACAGGAGTATGACTTATACGCTCCACTCGTGGGGTAGGCAATTGGTAGCCTAGAATCAATACAAATGTCGAGTGAAACTTGTTTCACACGAAACTATCAATTCAAGGCTTAGTCCATTATGCAATTGTGGATGAGACTAGCTAGTCGTTCTAGGTTGATGTTCAACCTTAGCCGGTCTCCACCGAAAAGCTGGTATTTTAATAGTACTTTGGTACAGGGAGGATGAAATGTACCTCTAGGATCTGGTGGGGTATTGTTAAGAATTTGGGTTTGGCCAAAATAATAAATCCTATAAATCTCAAAGGCCCACTCACAGATGCATGGTATGGTGGGAACTTTAGTACCTCCTTGCTAGTCCAGGTGGAGTGAGATCAACTTAAATAGCTGAGTTGTCTCCATCTGGTTGAAGCCATTGAGGAGAGGAAAAGGGAGAACCCACATGCACGCTCGCTTGCCTAGCCTCACCAAGCCGGACCAGGCAGGGCGGGGCAATGGGCGCGGGCGCACGACATACGCGTGAATGGTCCGACTATTTCTCGCTTCTGACTTTGCGGGTGCGCAGTTTCCTTTTGCTACTTGATACTTTTGCATGCATGGAGAAAATTGCACTGGTCTATTTTGGTAAGCATTTTTCTCGTATTAATTTTGATTGATTGTCACATTAGTGATGTCATTACGTGGTTCATTACTTGCATGTTTTGGCCACGTCATGTGTACAAATTGAGGGCGAGACATCGTCCTCAGTACAGACTCTCTCCTCCTACACTAGAGTGTTGCGCTGGCTTCGCCTTCCCTATCCCACCACTGACGTGCCATCGGGTCTAGGAGAGCAGGACCTTCGAAACCTACATCCTCGCGTGCCCCTGCACAGGGTAGGGGTCGTAACAAGTTTTTCGGGAAGTGTCGTCACGACTGCTCGCTATTTGTCTGTTTCCTCCACGCTGACGGTGTCGTCCTCACTGGTCTGCTTCCCATAATTTTGTGTTGTTCTTGCGCCGATATCCTCATTATGAGAATGTTTATACTTCCTCTGTCATTCATTCTCGTATTCCTTCAATCGCTAGCACTAGATTATAAACTGCTTGTGAGTTATACGTTTATGAAACATGTTGTTGTTCATTTTATTGTTGTCAGAATCATTTTGTTCATCACTAAATTGTTGTTATTCCCCACAGTCAGGGTGGATCTAGAACATAATGAGTGAGGGCATAATTATAAGGACAAGCACTAAAGCGTTAGAGCGAGGACATCTAAGTTGAGTGAGTTTGGGACCTAATGGTGAAAATTTGAGCTCTACTACTTGAAATAGATAGATGAGCGAGGGCCTAGGCCCTCACTCGGCTATATGTAGGTCCGCCCGAGGCTGTCCCACTTGCAGTTGCAGATGGTGTACTCACCACCTCTCGCTCGTTCTGGCCTATGTCTAAGCCAGCCTACCAAGCCTCCGACCACTGCCACACCACCCACGGTGTCCCCTCTAACTCCTATGTCCGCGCCCTCCCACCTCCACTTCTGGGCTACTCCCAAACCCTAGGCATGCCCCTGCCCTCCCCGCGGGGCTTCTTCGCTTGCCCTGGTCTCGTCCTCGGCCTTTGCTCCCACTCCTGACAACCCCGCAACCGCCCGATCGTCGCGCTCGGACTCACTGACACCGACGAGGTGCTCGGTCGTGTCGAGGCGTTCGTCTACACCGCTGCAGACGTCACTGTCAACGTGGAGCCCATCGCGATGGCCGCGACCGTCGATACCAAGGAGGACACCACCGGGGACTGCTCTCCGGCATCACCAACTCCATGGAGACCGTACTCAAGGTGCATTCCCGACCGCCGCTGCTTCGCGTGCGGTTTTGTGTCTCAGTTTAGCTGCAATTGGCTCAGAGGTCTATATCACGGTTGCATGAGTTGTTGCGGCTTCCCATGCCGTGTGTGAACACATCCATCTCCTTTTGTCCTGTTTATTTTCTTATTTTTTATTTTGGGATTTGGGGTAACCGTGACTGTGAGGTGGCAGTCACGTCCACCCCATTTTTATGCTCTAAATGCCCCACGTGGAGATAGGCATCCAAATTATTAGAAATTTAATGTTTTAAAATAATTTTCATAGAATTTGGTGCTAATTTTTAGTTATATTATTAAGCACATTATGAACAACAAGATTAAAATTTTGCATAGTTTTTGTCTGCATTATTTGCTCCCTACAACTACAATGGAAAAGGTCAAAATCATCTGCATACAACTACGACAAGATAAATTTTTTTTGCGCCTGATGAGGGATAGGACGGAGGGAATACGCTTGCCGCTACAGAGGATCATGGGTATTCCACACGGAAATGGCGTACACACGTCACGCTGGAAAGATGGAAAGCTACAAATTCGGGCCATCCATTTAAGGATGGCAACGAATAAACTATCCGCGGATAGTGTCTCTGGACATCCATATCCGTGACTTATATCCGATATCTGAATCTGTACCCGTTACCCGCTACGAATAAAAAACAGTATTCACATCTGTTACCCACGGGTAACGGATATTCGCGGATATATCCGTTTGCCCACTACACATACAACATATTTAAATCCAGCAAATTCAAATATGAAAACATATTTGTCCAGCAAATTTAAATATGATAAAAACATATAACCATACAGAATTTGTCCAGCAAATCAAATCTGATACATGTATTAAGGCATACAACGAGCAATATAAAACTGTCTAGCAAAATCAAATCTGATTTGTTCAAATTGATAAAATTACAAACGGGGAGTGGGGAACGGTCGTCCGCAGTCCGCACACGCTAAGTCGCTGGCAAGCACGAGGAGTGGGGATCGCTGGGCGCCGGACCGTGGTCGTGGTGGCCACCTGGCCAGGTGGCGGCTGCCCGTCCAGGCCTCGAGGAGGGTGGTGGGGACTGGGGTTGTAGGCTTGTGCCAGACCTAGACGGATTGTTGCCTTGCCTTGCTAGATTGGGAATTTGGGGAGGCTAGACGATCAGGATAGGGGCGGGCCGTGACGGGACTTGGGCTGGCTGTGGTCCGTGAAGTGGTTTCAAACTCCAGTGACCCCACATGTCGGCGTTTCGGACCCGGGGGGTCCCTGGACCGACGAGTGAAATTGTCGCTGCGTGCCCCTGCCCAGATGGGTTGGCGCGGGATGGAACACAAGAGGTGGGGACAAGCCTTGTATTATCCTGCACCAGGGTGCTCGTAGTAGGGGTTACAAGCGTCGTGAGAGGGAAGAAGAGAGCCGGTCCGTCAGCCCGCCGTCCCCTCTGCGCGAGAGCCCTCTCTCCCCCGCGGGAAGGCCTTGGACCTCCCTTTTATAGATGCAAGGAGAGGGTCCAGATGTACAATGGGGGGTGTAGCAATGCGCTAACATGTCTGGCAGAGAAATGCCTAAGCCCTATGTACATGCCAACGTGGCTGTCAGGGGAGAGCTTGAGCCCTATATACGTGATAGTGTGGCCATCGGAGAAGCACCTGAGCCCTGTAGGAGCACAGCTGGCAGTGCGGCAAGGATCCTGCTGACGTCTCCTTGCTGCTGTAAGGGGCTGAGAGCCACCGGCATCATGGTTGCACGCGCGGCACCATCATTACCCGTCGCCGGGGTAAGCCAGATGGGACGCCGGTCCAGTTCCTTGTAGCCTGAGCTGGCTAGGGATAGGGTAATGATGGATCCCCTGTTGGCGCGGTCGGCCCGAGCCCAAGGTCGAGGCCGGGGTCGGGCGAGGACGTGATTCCTCCCGAGACCGAGGTCGAGGCTGAGTCTGGGGGTCGGGCGAGGCGGAGACTTCCTTCCGAGGCCAGAGCCTGAGGTCGGGCGAGGCGGAGACCTCCTCCCGAGGCTAGAGCCTGAGGTCGGGCGAGGCGAAGCTTCCTGTTGCGCCCGAGACCGAACTCGGTGGTTGATCGTGACTTGTTGTCAGCTTCGCCCGGGTGGTTGGCACGGCAGTCGGAGCGGGACGAGCGGCGCTGTTTTCCCGTCAGATCGGACAGTAAAAGGGGGGCGAAGTGACTGCGGTCACTTCGGCCCTGCCGACTGAGGCGCGTGTGTCAGGATACGGTGTCAGACGATCCTCGCATTGAATGCGCCTGCGATGTGGTCGGTTGGTGAGGCGGTTTGGCCAAGGCTGCTTCACAATGAAGCCTGCCCGAGCCAGGCTTCGGGAGAGCCGAGGGGGTGCCCGCTGCCTGAGGAGGCCCTCGGGCGAGGCGTGAACTCGTCTGGGACTACTGCTCCAGCCCGAGGCTGGGCTCGGGCGAGGTCGCGTCCCTTGGGTATATGAAGCCATGACTTGAACTGCGCCCGTCAGTTGGTCTGAGGGTGTTTACCAGCCGTGATTAGGAGTGTTGGGGGTACCCCTAATTATGGTACCCGACAGTAGCCCCCGAGCCTCGAAGGGAGTGTTGGTACTCGCTTGGAGGCTTTTGTCGCATTTTTGGTGAGGGGACCGGCCTTTCTCGGTTTTGCTTTGTTCTGGTGGGTGCGCGCGAGCGCACCCACCAGGTGTAGCCCCCGAGGCCTCAGAGGAGTGGTTTGACTCCTCTGAGGTCTTAATGCTTTTCGTGGTGCCTTGGTCGGTCTGATCGTTCCCTCATGCGGCCTAGCCGTAGCCCGGGTGCATGGTCAGGTTCCGAGTTATCAAGCTGGTTTATTGACGCTGTCAACAGTTTGGCCGTAGCCGGGTGCGAGAGCAGCCCCCGAGCCTCTACACAGAGCGAGAGGACGATCAAGGACTTTCCTGACTTTTATCATACGCCCCTGCGTCGCCTTTCCGCAAGGAGGAGGGGGGAAGCGCCATGTTGCCCTCGAAGGGCGCCGAACATGGTGTTTCTAGTGAGCTGCTAACGGGTGATCCGAGTGGACGCCCGTGCCCCGTTCGTTAGGGGTCGGCTGGTGGCCCAGAGGCGTGCTCCAAAAGTACCTGTGGGTGATTCGCCGGACCCGGACCCCTTCGACAGGGTCCGAGGGCTCGATGCCTCCCTCCGGTGGGATTCGATTACAAATCGTTCCCGCCGGTCTCGGAAATGTCCTAGGGTACCTCGGGAGTGTAGCCCGAGCCTCGGCCATGTATCGAACGTACCCAGAGTCATCCCTCACTCTGTGTGCTCTGGGGCGGCTGTCGAACCCTTCCGAGGGTCCAGCCTTCGAACCCCAGATCAGTAATGGGCGCGGAGCCCGAGTGCTCTGGGGCGGCTGTCGAAACCCTTCCGAGGGGCCAGCCTTCGAACCCCTGATCAGTAATGGGCTTGGAGCCCAAGTGCTCTGGGGCGACTGTCGAAACCCTTCCGAGGGGCTAGCCTTCGAACCCCTGATCAGTAGGAGGGCCCGGGGCCCGCTTCCTTCGCCGAGAAGGATCCTTTCCACAACATCTCCTTTCCTGGTCCCTGTAGCAAGAGAGAGAGAGAGAGAGGAGGAGGGGAAGGATACGAATTAGATAAGGTGGCGCACCTTTTTTTTGACGCGGTCACCATGGCGGAGGTGAAACAACGCCCGCCTCGCCTGCTAGAGGTGTCGCTTGCTCTGCCGGGGAGTTAATGCGACGGGACGGGCGATTCGCGTGGCGCCTGTTGTGCGTGCGAGCCGTTCGAGGAACGGAAAGATCGTTTTACCTTCGAGTTTTGAATTTTGCGGCGAGTTCGGGCGAAGTTTTGAACGGTTCTCGCCCGAGCCTTTATATTCTCGGAAGGGGGGCCAGCAGTGGTTCGTCACTCTGCCATTTGCGCCTGCCTTCTGCTCTGGTTTTGGCAACCTAAGAGAATAGCTAGGGAAAAGGAAACCGCGCACCTCATCTCCTCCGCCTCCACCACCTTCGTTCGGTGATGGCTGACAGGGTGACCGTTGTCCCGCCGCGTGACCCGTGGCCCTCCTCCACCGTCGTTGCGAGGGATCTAGAGGCCCTCGTCATCGATGGTCTGCTCCGTCCCCTCTCTGGTGGGGCGCAGCCAGAGTGGATGGCCCCGAGCGAGGCCGTCCCTTCCCCGCCGCCGGGGTACGTGGTTAGCTTCATCCCTTTCCATGAGCGGGGGTTTGTGGGGGTTTTCTGGGGATCGAGGTTCACTGGGATCTGTGGACCCACCTCTTCTCCGCGGAGCTCTTTGCCTTGACGACGGATGCGAAGAAGGTCCGTATGGCGGTGCGGGCCGGTGGCCGCACCCTCCAGCTGAGGCAGGGGCGCGTGCAGCAGTACATCCCTGCCACCCTTGTGTCTTCGAACAAGGGGTGGCAGCGCCGATGGTTTTATCTCCGGAACGACGACGGGAGGCTCCCGTCATTTTCTCAATGAGTGGTGACCGCCGCCGGCAGCAACTGGCGCTGGGGTGCCACGCGCGAGAGATAGGAGAAGCTCCAGCCTATTCTACAGGCTTTGCAGAGGTTACGAGATGGGGGCCTTACCGCTGCAGGGGTTGTTGCCGCCATCCATCGCCGAAAGCGGAAACGACGCCGAGGGCGCAGCTGCTTCCCCTACCGATGCTTGATCCTGCTGGAGCAGTTTATTTGTAGCATGCGTGTGTTCTTTCGCGACCGCCGAAGCCTAAACACTTTATCGTCGTGTTAAAAAGCTGCGTTTTCTTTCCTCTTGTTTCGAGCGTCACGACTTGTCTGTCAGTAGTAGAATCATTTATCCAAGCGAGAGTTACTTTTCACGGAAGGTGATGAGTGAGGTATCCATATCCCGGAGGCGTAGGAGTTCCTCGGCTCGGTCGGCCTTGCCGCTTACGTGCACTCTCATTTGGTCGTAGGATTCCGTTATCGATACAGTCGAGAAGGCACGAAAGTCGTTTTCTACCCGAGCGTTTGGACTTGTTCGGTAGCAGGATCGCTTATCCGAGCGTGAGTTACTTCTCGTGGAAGGTGATGAGTGAGGTATCCGTATCCTGGAGGCGTAGGAGTTCCTCGGCTCGGTCGGCCTTGTCGCTTATGTGTACTCCTACCATTTTCAGGATCCCGCTATCAATACAGAAGTCGAAAGCACGAAGATCATTTTGGTAGAAAATTTTTTTCGAGGAAAGTTTTGACGCAGAGGGGGTTCCCCCCTTCTAGACCCCAAGGGAGGGTCAGGCTTTGCTGAGGCAAGGCCGACCCTTCCTTGATGGTTAGACTTTATGTATGTAAAGAAAACGAGGTACATGAATGACTTAAAACATCTTAAGGGTAGAAGCGACGTAGCTGTTGGATGTTCCAAGCGTTGTTGTAGACCTTGCCTTGGTCGTTGGCCAGCTTGTATGTTCCGGGCTTCAAAATCTTGGCAATGATGAAGGGCCCTTCCCAGGGAGGAGTGAGCTTGTGGCGCCCTCAGGCGTCCTGTCGCAGACGAAGCACCAAGTCTCCCACTTGGAAGCCTCGGGGTCGAACGCTTCGGGCGTGGTAGCGTCGCAGCGATTGCTGATACCGCGCCAAATGTAGTAAGGCAACGTCCCGAGCCTCTTCGAACTGGTCCAGCGAGTCCTCTCGGCTGGTCTAGTTGCTTCGGTCGTCGTACGCCCTGGTCCTCGGGGAGCCGTATTCTAAGTCCGTGGGGAGGACGGCCTCGGCCCCATAGACTAGAAAAAACGACGAGAAACCCGTGGCTCTTTCATCCACCGCTTGCCGAACTACCGAGGGTAGCTCTTTCATCCACCGCTTGCCGAACTTGTTGAGGTCGTTGTAGATCCTCGGTTTGAGTCCCTGCAAAATCATACCATTGGCACGCTCCACCTGACCATTCGTCATGGGGTGAGCTACGGTGGCCCAGTCCACACGGATGTGGTGGTCGTCGCAGAAGTCCAGGAACTTTTTTCCGATGAACTGCATGCCATTGTCGGTGATGATGGAGTTCGGGACCCCGAATCGATGGATGATGTTGGTGAAGAACGCCACCGCCTGCTCGAACCTGATGCTGGTCAAGGGTCATACTGTTAGAGACTTGTTCTCAAATGCTTCGGATTAAGAACAAGGCAACATAGAAAGTGTTAAATGATAAAGTCCTTTGTCCTCTGAAACATTATTTCCCTTCGGGATATAATGTATTTCGGACGAAGGTCATAAACAACATACCTTTATAAGCACAATAAGTAATGATGAAGAACTTGTATGTAACATAAGAAATAATATAAACATTTAAATATTATCACAACATCATTTCTATTTTGTCATCATAGAAAAATAGAAATGATTTCAGTTTACAAGTGTACCTTCGGATTGCAGGAAGGTAAAGGTACAAGGATGACGCAAAAGCAAATGTCCAGTCAGCGTGAACAGTACGGGGGTACTGTTCATCTATTTATAGGCGTGGGACGCAGCCCATGTAAAATTACATCCATGCCCATTACACTTGCTAATGACTTATGGGAATCATTAAGGCCTAAGTAGTCTTTTCATCTTTAGGTCGGTTCCCCTTTCTGTTATCGCAACGAAGCTTTCCTGCGCATAGCTTCGGCTGTGCGCCATCCTTCGTACAGCTTGGTAATCAGCCCGTCCATCATCTCAATCACCCTTCGTCTGGCTTAGGCTTCGTCCTGACCGTACTCCATGCTCATAATCTGAGTCCGAAGATACCTGTTCATATAATTCACTTGGAAAACTTTGTCAAATCTTGTTTTTGAGGACCTTCGGAGGACGAAGGCCCCCAACAGTAGCCCCTCGCAATATTAATTTGTTAGCGATAAATTCAGATTGCGATATGGACGAAGGCCTTAAGCCGAAGGTCCGAAAAAACACCTTCCCTTTGCTAGAATAGCAACATTCACTGACAAGCGGGGTCTTTCAATTTTCAACGCGCTGAGCGTATAAATAAGATCATACCGCAAACTCATTTGGTACGCTCTCTTGCCATCTGCTCCCGCTCACTCAGTTTTTTAGCTCTTGCGCACTAAGATTTGCTGAGCTTTTAGTTTCGAAGCTTCGGCCTTGAAAACAGTCTTTTAGTGTTCCCGAAGATGTCTGAAGATAAGAAGGCTGCTGCTGAGATGAAGCTGAGTCTCGACGAAGAGAAGAACTTGGGGTTTCTTATAGCGATGTCGAAGACCAATACGGAAAAAATCACCAAGGAGATTCTGGAAGGTTTGTCTAAAGATACTGGTGACAGCGATAGTTATGATGTGGACAGCGGTGGTGAAGACTCCGAAGATCGCCCCTGGCGACCAAGCCATTCAGTTTTTGGCAAGTCAGGTATCAAAGAAAATCATCTTGTCAACATGAGAGGAAGATACTTCCGGGATTTATCCATTGTGAGGGTCGACGAAGGAGAGAAAACTTGCCCAACTCCTGAGGAAAATGAAGTCGTAGTGTTCCGAAGCTTTTTGAAAGCTGGACTACGATTTCCCCTGAGCAGCTTTGTCGTAGAAGTGCTGAAAATGTTTGAAATCTATCTTCATCAACTTACCCCCGAAGCAATTATAAGGCTGAATATCTTCGTGTGGGCCGTAAGAAGCCAAGGTCTGGAACCTGATGCGAAAAGCTTCTGCAACATACACGAGTTATCATACGAGACAAAACCCTGGGGTAAAGAACAGTATCACAATAATTTTGGCTGCTACAGTTTCGTTTCTCGGTCTGGGTCAAGTTGTCCCGTGCCAACATTTCAGAAGAGATGGCCCGGCGATTGGATGACAGAATGGTTCTATGTGAAAAATGACCTGAAAGCACGAGAAGATATTAAGGGTATAATTATGCGCCCTATTTGGCAAAGTTTCGGCCTGCGAAAGCCGAAGGTTGAGATGAATGAAGCTGCCGAACAATGCCAGAGAGCCTTCGGAGTCATTTGTTCTTTTATTGGAACGAGAGATTTGGTACAAGAACATATTGCCTTCAGAGTATGGCCGCTCGCGGAGAAATGGGAAATGCCGCAAGAAACCATGAAGGAGGCCGACGAAGGTGGACTTATCAGGCTGAAGTATACTTTCAAGTTTGGAGATAAATTCGTTGAGCCAGACGATGACTGGTTAAAGAGTATTGAAAATTTAAGTGATGAACTGCTTGGGGCTTATTCGAAGGCCGAAGATACTGCACTGTCAGCAGCCTTCGGAGGCCGAAAAAAGAAAAGGCTGAACCGGGTGTTTGATGCAATCGGGTTCGTCTACCCTGACTATCGGTATCCCCTCCGAGGGCAGAAAAGAAAAAACATAACCTCTGCGAAAAAAGAAGCTGCAAATGCTCCTAGCAAACCAGAACCGAAAAGAAAGAAGATAAAGGTCCTCACACATCGGCCACGCTATATTGAACCAGCTTCGGTGCCTGAGTTCACCGGAGAAACCTCTTCAGCCACCGAAGCTGAAAAACCAACCAAGCCAACCTTGCTGCCAGAAGTCGCAGGAATGGCCGAAGCGCCAAGAAAGATGGAATTGGAAGAACCGAAGATTTTGTTACCAGAAACCAAAGAGATGGCCGAAGCGCCATCCACAGAAAAAATGGAAGAAGCGAAAAAACCTTTTGAGGAAAAAATGTCAGAAGTTTTGAGTCCTGCATCAAATGTTGAGGCAATAAAAAATCAAAAGGTGTCAGCAGTGACTCCGAAAAGAAAGAGAATGGCTAATGTGCTAGATGTTCTGGAAACAATTAAGTCCTCAAGCACAACTCCGAGGAAGACTGTTGAAGCCTCCGAAGCGAAAACTGAGATTTTTTATACTAAAGCTCCAGAGCAAGAAACTGAAGCTGAAGCTGGGCCTTCGGAGCCCACGAAGGCAAAATCCTTGGAAACCGAAGAAGAGAAAATGACAGAGCCAATTCTTGTTGAAGAAATCAGTGCTGTTGCCCCCGAAGCATCCCCCAAAGTCCTTGATTATATTGTTCGACATGCTTCGGGGAAAAAGTTATCAGAAGAAGAAATTTTTGAAGCTAATCATTATGCCAAAGAATTGAAATATCCGAAGGGGGCACTAGTGTTCAATGGTACAAATGAAGAAGATTTTCTATACTGCCTCCCGGATAACAAAGAATTACTTGTCTGCCGGGAAATGGCCCAAAGCATGGGGTTTCCGAAGCTGGAGGCTGGCCTCTGCGCGATGACAAAGGACGATCTTGCGGACAGCCTTGCGTATAATAGCCTGAAGGTACGAGATCTACGCGTTTGGAAACTTTATGATTTGAAATCTATTGCTTTATTCTTATACCAACTTTTTACATATAGGGTTTAATACTAAGCAACGCGCTGAGAGCGCAAAAGAATGCCGAAGACGAGAGCTATGAAATTGCTTTCAACAACCTTCGAACGGAGGTTATCAAACTAAGGAACGAAGCTCTGGAAAAGGACAAAATTCTAGTTACATTGGTGGATAAAATAAAGGAGAACGAAGCTGCGTCCAAAGCACAAGTTGCAGCTCAAAAGCACGAGATTGACAATCTTCGGAAGCAATTGGCCCGAGCTAAAGAAGAACGCATACTTGATGAAACGAAGCGAGAACTTAGCGACCAATGGGCAAATCATTTAGAAGGAACTGTCGAAGAGCTTCGTTCGTCCAAGAAAAAATGCTATGACAAATCTATAGAATGTGTTAAGAAAGTGAAAACTAGCTTCGCCAGCGTTGGCGCATTTTCAAGTGAAGAAAACTTTACGAGAGGCAACCCCGAAGGCCCCATTGAATGGATTAGCCACGAAGCTGAGGCCTTCGAAGAAATTTTAAATAGCCGTGGAGATATATGTGCTTTTTCGGGTGCCAGGGGAATTGCCACCATTTTGGAGAAGAAGGGCTGTGAGCATGTAAAGATTCTGGCGCAATCCGAGGCTGCTTTGTCCTTCGAAGATGCAAGAGATCCTTCGGCCGAAGCTAGCATGGTTGGTGGAAAATTTTTCACCGATGTCTGGGATAATGGTGGCCGAGAAATGGCCCGAGAGATTATTCAGAGAAGCGAGAAGGGCATTCACGATGCTAGAGAAGTAGCTAAGGCCGCTGACAAAAGCTCAGAGCCCGAAGGGCAAATAGGTATTAACTAGTGGTTTTTATTATGTTGTAATTTTTAATTTTAAACTTCGCTCGCAAATTGTAATAGAAATGTAGTTGTATTCTGTCCTCCCTCAGATCCTACTAGAGCGTCTCCGGGCCCTCCCCCGAAAGATGACGACGAAATTAAAAAGATGGCTGAAGCTATCATGGATCAAGTTGTCCATCAACTTTTGAACGAAGCTGCTGAAGTAGTACTTAGGGAAGACTAGGTGTTATTGTAAAAATATTTGAAATATAATATGTGTGGTATCTTATAACCCTGAATATATAATATATTTGCCTTGAATGATTCGATCCTTTACGATGCATGAAACTTTACATACGTACCGTTTTTGAGCCTTCGGTGAAAAAAAACACCTTCCCTTCTTTTCATGCTTCGTGAAGATAGAAAAACTGTTATGCATCACAACAATGTCCATAGTGCTCTAATGAAGAATATCCAAGCTTCGTGAAAACATTCTTCGAAGCTATATCCCGAAGATCAATATTGTATCCCCTTGTGACTTAGCACGATTTTCACTCTCTCAAAGCATTGTTCCGAAGGTCGATACGGTGTCACCGTCTTTTGCCATATGCAACATGATGTATGATGCTTATGCTATGCAAAATGATGTGATGATGTTATGTTTTGTAGATGACATTTGTTCCGAAGATACACACACACATCCTCGTAAAACACACAATCTTTTTGTATCAGCGCTGACTTTTCGCTGTAAGCCTCCCTTAGGAGCTTCTTCGCCTTTTACTTCAGCGGAATCAGCGTTGACTTTTCGCTGTAAGCTCTGCATTCCCTTAGGAACGACTTTGGAGCTTCTTCGCCTTTTACTTTTGGCGGAATCAGCGTTGACTTTTCGCTGTATGCTCTGCATTCCCTTTGGAACGACTTTGGAGCAGAAAACTTACACTGCGCTCCCTTCGGAACGGCTTTTGGTGACTTCGGCAAACTTACTCTGCGTTCCTTAGAACGACTTTTTGTTGCTTCGAAAATTTTTTCGATAATTCGAAGGTCCTCTTTGTTATCACAAATCTTTAAACTTCAACAACTTAAGCCTATGAAGAAAATATATTTTCCTTGTGGGAATCAACAAAATTGTTTACATGAAACCTAAACAATGTCCTTTATTATACGGAAAATAAAACTGAATAAAAAAGATTACTATTAAGATAGGATATTTGTTAATAGATGTGCTTTGACTCTGGCACAGTGCTGTTGACTGTGCGAGCTTCGGACTGTTCTCTGAAGTCCCTTTGGTGTGGAGCATATTGGCTCCCTTCTGGCTGCTGGCCTTGTTGCAGCGGTGGTGGAGGCGGAAGTTGTTGCCAGGAAGTTTGAGGTTGACTCGCCGAAGCAACAGAAACTGCAGGGTGATGGCCTACATACTCTGGGATGTAAGGCGAATGATACGAAGCAGTGTGCATGACCTGCTTCGGCTGAGCCTGTTGTGCTGCAGCTTCGGCTATTTCTTTTTGCTTCTGGATGGTAACATGGCACATCCTGGTGGTATGGCCTTTGTTCTCACCACAGAACAAGCAAAAAATTCTTCTTGGCTGATTGCCAAATCTTCTGCCGAAGCCCCTGGCACCTCTGCCTCTCGGAGCTGGTGGTCGGAAGGAGCCTTGTTGTTGCCCCGAAGTCTGTGAAGAACACTGTGGCCTTTGCTGTTGGCTCCCTGTATCATCATTTTGGGTAGAGCTATGAATTGATCTAACATGCCTCGGATGGAACCTCCCTCCGAAGCCCCTGGTCATTTCAGAAAACCTGAAAGCCTCCTCCCTTCTTTGGCGAAAATCATTATCGGCCCGAATGTACTCGTCCATCTTCTGGAGCAGCTTCTCCAAAGTTTGAGGAGGCTTCCTAGCGAAGTACTGAGCTGACGGTCCTGGCCGAAGCCCCTTGATCATGGCCTCAATGACAACTTCATTGGGCACTGTTGGTGCCTGTGCCCTCAAACGCAAGAACCTCCGGACGTACGCCTGAAGGTACTCTTCGTGATCCTGGGTGCACTGGAATAGAGCTTGAGCCGTGACCGGCTTCGTCTGGAACCCTTGGAAACTAGTTAACAACAAGTCCTTCAGCTTTTGCCACGAAGTGATCGTTCCTGGCCGAAGGGAGGAGTACCAGATTTGAGCAACACTCTTGACAGCCATAACAAAAGATTTGGCCATGACCGCAGCATTGCCACCATACGAAGATACTGTTGCTTCGTAGCTCATCAAAAACTGCTTCGGGTCTGAGTGGCCATCAAATATGGGAAGCTGAGGCGGCTTGTATGACGGAGGCCAAGGTGTAGCCTGCAGCTCAGCGGACAGAGGAGAAGCATCATCAAAAACAAAATTCCCATGATGGAAATTATCATACCAGTCATCTTCATTGAGGAAACCCTCCTGATGAAGGTCTTGGTGCTGAGGCCTTCGGTGTTGCTCATCCTGAGTAAGATGACGAACCTCCTCAGAGGCTTCGTCTATCTGCCTTTGCAATTCAGCTAGCCTGGCCATCTTTTCCTTCTTCCTTTGCACCTGTTGATGAAGCATCTCCATGTTTCTGATCTCCTGGTCTAGCTCATCCTCTTGTGGTGTCGGGCTGACGGCCTTCCTCTTCTGGCTTTGGGCCTCCCGAAGAGAGACAGTCTCCTGATTGGGGTCCAGTGGTTGCAGAGGTGCAGCCCCAGTTGCTGAAGCTTTCTTCGGCGCCATAGCGAAGGTTTATGATCGCCGAAGGTGTTCAAAAACTCGAAGAGTGGAAGTGGGTTCACCGGAGGTGGGCGCCAATGTTGGAGACTTGTTCTCAAATGCTTCGGATTAAGAACAAGGCAACATAGAAAGTGTTAAATGATAAAGTCCTTTGTCCTCTGAAACATTATTTCCCTTCGGGATATAATGTATTTCGGACGAAGGTCATAAACAACATACCTTTATAAGCACAATAAGTAATGATGAAGAACTTGTATGTAACATAAGAAATAATATAAACATTTAAATATTATCACAACATCATTTCTATTTTGTCATCATAGAAAAATAGAAATGATTTCAGTTTACAAGTGTACCTTCGGATTGCAGGAAGGTAAAGGTACAAGGATGACGCAAAAGCAAATGTCCAGTCAGCGTGAACAGTACGGGGGTACTGTTCATCTATTTATAGGCGTGGGACGCAGCCCATGTAAAATTACATCCATGCCCATTACACTTGCTAATGACTTATGGGAATCATTAAGGCCTAAGTAGTCTTTTCATCTTTAGGTCGGTTCCCCTTTCTATTATCGCAACGAAGCTTTCCTGCGCATAGCTTCGGCTGTGCGCCATCCTTCGTACAGCTTGGTAATCAGCCCGTCCATCATCTCAATCACCCTTCGTCTGGCTTAGGCTTCGTCCTGACCGTACTCCATGCTCATAATCTGAGTCCGAAGATACCTGTTCATATAATTCACTTGGAAAACTTTGTCAAATCTTGTTTTTGAGGACCTTCGGAGGACGAAGGCCCCCAACACGTACCTCGATCCACTTGGAGAATTTGTCGATGGTGACCAGCAGGTGCGAGAAGCCCCCGGGTGCCTTTTGCAAGGGACCGACGAGGTCCAGACCCCATAGTGCAAACGGCCAGGTGATGGGTATCGTCTGCAGGGCCTGAGCGGGCAGGCATGTCTGCTTTGCGTAGAATTGACACCCCTGGCAGGAGCGTACAATCCTAGTGGCGTCGACCACCGCGGTTGGCCAGTAGGAACCTTGTCGGAAGGCATTCCCCACGAGGGCTCGAGGTGCTACATGGTGGCTGCAAGCCCCCAAGATATTTCTTGCAACAGCTCTTGTCCTTGGGCGATGGATATGCATCGTTGGAGGATGCCCGAGGGGCTGCGGTGATAGAGCTCCTTTTCATCACCTAGCAAGACGAACGACTTGGCGCGCTGAGCCAGCTGCCGAGCTTTGGCCTTGTCGAGGGGAAGCTCTCCTCGGAGGAGATATTCCAGGTATGGGGTCTGCCAGTTCGGATCTGGCGTGACCCCATTCTGTTCCCCCTCAACGGGCAAGGCCTCCTCCTCGATGGCTGAGGGTACCTCGGGCTCGGTCAAGGCCTCCTCGGGCTCGGCCGAGGGTACCTCGGGCTGGGCCGAGGCTTCCTCGGGCTCGGGCGTGTCATCGATCTTGACGGATGGTTGATATAGGTCTCTGGAGAAGACGTCCGGGGGAACCATCGTCCGCCCCGAGGCTATCTTCGCCAGCTCATCCGCAGTCTCATTGTACCGTCGGGCGATGTGGTTAAGCTCTAGCCCATAGAACTTGTCTTCCAGGTGCTGGACTTCATCGTAGTAGGCTTCCATCCTCCGGTCACGGTAGTGGGAGTTCTTCATGACTTGGTCGATGACAAGCTGCGAGTCGCCACGAGCGTCGAGGCGCCGGACCTCTAGCTCGATGGCGACGCGCAGCCCATTAACCAGAGCCTCATACTCAGTCACGTTGTTTGATGCCGGAAAATGGAGGCGTATGACGTAGCGAAGATGCTTTCCGAGGGGTGAAACGAAGAGCAAGCCAGTGCCTACTCCTGTTTTCATGAGTGACCCATCGAAGTACATGGTCCAAAGCTCGGGTTGGATTGGAGTTGTTGGTAACTGGGTGTGAGTCCACTCAGCCAGGAAGTCTGCCAAGACCTGGGATTTTATGGCCTTCTGAGGGGCGAATGATAGCGTTTCGCCCATGAGCTCCACCGCCCACTTTGCTATCCTATTCAAGGCCTCACGACACTGGATGATCTCCCCTAGGGGGAAGGACGACACCACAGTCACCGGATGAGACTCGAAGTAGTGTCACAACTTTCACCGTGTCAGAATCACTGCGTAGAGTAGCTTCTGGATCTGCGGGTAGCGGACTTTGGTCTCGAAAAGCACTTCGCTGATGAAGTAGACTGGTCTCTGGATGAGCAGTGCATGCCCTTCTTCTCGTCTCTCGACTACGATCACGGTGCTGACCACCTGAGTGGTCGCGGCTACGTAGATCAAGAGGGCTTCTCCTGCAGCGGGGGGCACCAGGATGGGTGCATTTGTAAGGAGCGCCTTAAGGTTTCCAAGGGCTTCCTCGGCCTTGGGGGGTCCAAGTGAAGCGCTCGGCCTTCCTTAAGAGGCGGTACAGAGGCAAGCCTTTCTCACCAAGGCGTGAGATGAAGCGGCTCAGAGCCGCAAGGCATCCCATGACCCTCTGTACTACTTTCAAATCTTTGATCGGTCCCATGTTGGTGATGGCCGCGATTTTCTCCGGATTTGCCTCGATGCCCCGCTCGGAGACGATGAATCCTAGGAGCATGCCTCGAGGGACTCCAAAGACACACTTCTCGGGATTGAGTTTCACGCCTTTCGCTCTCAGACACTTGAATGTCGTTTCAAGGTCAGATAGGAGGTCAGAGGCTTTCTTCGTCTTGACAACGATGTCATCAACGTAAGCCTCGACCGTTCTGCCGAGGTGTTCTCCGAACACGTGGTTCATGCACCTCTGGTAGGTGGTGCCTACATTCCTCAAACCAAATGACATTGTAGTGTAACAGTACATGCCAAAAGGTGTGATAAAAGAAGTTGCGAGCTGGTCGGACTCTTTCATCTTGATTTGGTGATAAACTGAGTAGGCATCGAGGAATGACAGGGTTTCGCACCCAGCAGTGGAGTCCACAATTTGATCGATGCGAGGTAGAGGGTAGGGAACCTTCAGACATGCTTTGTTTAAACTGGTGTAGTCTACGCACATCCTCCATTTCCCATCCTTCTTCCTTACAAGAACAAGGTTAGCTAACCATTCGGGATGGAATACCTCTTTGATGAACCCTGTCGCGAGTAGCTTGTGGATCTCCTCGCCTATGGCCCTGCGCTTTTCTTCGTCAAAACGGCTAGGGTTTGCTTCACGGGTCGGGCTCCAGCTCTGATGTCCAGTAAGTGCTCGGCGACATCCCTTGGTATGCCTGGCATGTCCGAGGGACTCCACGCAAAAACTTCGGCGTTCGCGCAGAGAAAGTCGACAAGCACTGCTTCCTATTTGGGGTCGAGCTTGGAGCCAACCCGGACTTTCTTGCAAGCATCGTTGCTGGGGTCGAGAGGGACGGACTTGACCGCCTCGACTGGTTCGAAGTTGCCGGCGTGCCGCTTCGCGTCGGGCGCCTCCTTGGAGAGGCGTTCCAGGTCGGCGATGAGGGCCTCGGACTCGGCGAGGGCCTCAGCGTACTCCACGCACTCCACGTCGCATTCGTACGTGTGGCGGTACGTGGATCCGACGGTGATGATCCCATTCGGGCCTGGCATCTTGAGCTTGAGGTAGGTGTAGTTAGGGACGGCCATGAACTTGGCGTAGCACGACCTTCCCAACACCGCATGGTAGGTTCCTCGGAACCCGACGACCTCGAAGGTGAGAGCTTCCTTTCGGAAGTTGGAGGGAGTCCCGAAGCAGACGGGTAAGTCGATCCGTCCGAGGGGCAGGATTCGCTTTCCGGGCGCGATCCCGTGGAAGGGTGCCGCACTGGACCGGACCTCGGACCTATCAACCCCCAAGAGTTCCAGGGTCTCGGCGTAGATGATGTTAAGGCTGCTGCCTCCGTCCATGAGGACTTTGGAGAGCCTAACGTTGCCGATGATCGGATCGACGACAAGCGGGTACCTTCTTGGGCTTGGCACAAAGTCGGGGTGGTCGCCTCGGTCGAAGGTGATAGGCTTGTCGGACCAGTCTAGGTAGAATGGCGCTGCCACCTTCACCAAGCAGACCTCCCGGCGCTCTTGCTTGCGGTGCTGAGCCGAGGCATTCGCCGCCTGCCCGTCGTAGATCATGAAGCAGTTGTGGACCTCCGGAGACTCTTCTTCCTTGTCGCCCTCCTTCTTGTTGTTGTCATGGCCCTTGCCATCTTCCACCGGGGGCCCGGCCTTGTGGAAGTAGCGCCGGAGCATGACACATTCTTCAAGGGTGTGCTTGACGGGACCCTGGTGATAGGGGCATGGCTCTTTGAGCATCTTGTCGAACGCGCCGGCCCCTCCAGGAGGTTTCCGAGGGTTCCTGTGCTCGGCCGCAGCGACAAAATTCGCGTCAGCGGCGTCATGCTTCGCTTGCGACTTGTTCTTGGCCTTCTTCTTCGTGCCCCGCTGGGCGGATGCCTCGGGGGCGTCTTTCTTCGGCTCTCCCTGAGGCTGCTTGTCCTTCCGGAAGATGGCTTCGACCGCCTCTTGACCCGAGGCGAACCTGGTGGCGACGTCCATCAGTTTGCTCGCATTGGTGGGAGTCTTGCGCCCTAATTTGCTCACCAGGTCTCGGCAAGTGGTGCCGGCAAGGAAAGCCCCGATGACATCCGAGTCGGTTGTCGGTGTTTTGGGTCCGACCGCACACCCGGGGTTGCCCCTCAAGGTGTTTTTAGGAGTAGGACGGTGTCGACAACTGTAGCAAAATGGTTCGTGCCGATTGCACGAGGAACAGTAGACAGGGTTTACAGGTTCGGGCCGCTTAGAGATGCGTAACACCCTACGTCCTGGTGAGTATGCTTGGTGAATGTGGTTACAAGAGAGCTCTCTGGATTGAGAATACAGAGAGTTGACGTGGATGGCTAAGTAGTAGGATCGATCCATTTGAAGGGGTGCCCCCTAGGCCTTATATATTCGACCGTGGAGCAATACATGTGGATATGATAACAACGTGCGCCTAAAAAATAGTGAACTGCGCGAGTCTATCTCCCTATGATTCTGCCGACCTATCCCCGCGTGGCTCCGTTGCATGAGGGCTCCAGCGCAGGAAAGTCGGATCTCTGTTGCGATCGCTCGCTCGACATTGTGGACCGTCCAGGTTTACACCGATCCGGCCTCGTGTCAACCTGCTCCGCTGATTATTCTTCCCCAGGCCCACGAAAGAATGGCCTCACGATTTATTGGGCCCTTGAGCCTTTCGTGAGGTCTTCTACTCTTTTAGTGGACCCGGGGGATATCTGTCCCCCACAAGCCCCGATCTTTGGGTTAATTTAGAAATAATCAGCCCAAAGATCCCAGGTCCAGCTTGCAGGTGATTTGAAGAGAACGACTTCTTGCTGTTTCCCCCTGCTTTTGATCCTTCTCAAACCGAAGCTTTATTTCGTACCCGTGCCTTAGAGGTCGGCATTTCGCTTTGCAGGACCCTAAACTTCATTGGGTGCACCAGAGGTGCACCCAATGGGTGTAGCCCCCGAGCTTCGAGTAGATTTTTAGAAAATAATCTACTCGAAGGTCTTCACTTTGTGTCTTTTTGCTGAAGATTATCATTTCTGCTTGTAAAAAATCGGCATGATGTCATCCGCACTATGTCATCAATATTATGCTTCAGAGGTCAGCATGTATTTTGTCTTTTGCAGCCGAGTTCGCAATCCATCCATATCTTGCTAGGTAGTGTAATTTATTTGCTCTGTGACTGATTGGACATTTGATGGACGTTCTCTGTCTAGTCTTCAAGTCGCTTCTGTCGACCATATTTTGTACTTCACTGGCTATATTTGGCTTTCCTCTAATCCTCACTGATATCTCATTTTTGTCTTGAGGTATTCACTGCGTGCCCTGCACAGATGTGACCATTTTGAAAAATATACTGATAATTCCTGGGCGTTCCCCCCCAATGGGTGTGGGCAAGGGACGGCTTGGTACGCTGAGTGTTTTAGCCGGCTGCTTCTGAGTAGTAATGTGATGTGACGGTGGGTGTAATCATATCCTCTGCGCTGTTGACTGGAGTCCCAATGGGTGTTGTGTTGCGTGAAACGGCGTCAGCCGCCTGACGTGTCTTCAGACGAGTTGAAGTGCTTATTGAATGCTTTGCGACTGTTCAGTGACCGCGGTTGGAGGTGAGCGGTTGCCTTCTCCTTCTATAAATAACGCCGTTGTCTCTCTGGCTTTTTCACATCTCTTTGCTGTTCTTCTGCTGCTTCCCTCTCTTCTCTCCCTTCTGCTTCCACCATGGGCAAGAACAACAAGCGCAAGCGTGAGCCAACTCCTCCATCGGAGGAGTTTGGTGACTCGGAGTACTCAGAGGAGGAGTTCTCCTTTGGGTCTGAGGGGTCTCCGGCTCCCGTCCCCCTGCGTGAGTCGTCTGACGACTCAGACGACTCCCAGGGGCTCGCGACGGAGGTCTGGTCGTACATCCGGGCCGTCGAGCGCTCCGGGCTCGAGGGCTCGGATGGGTCGGAGTACTCCTCGGATGAGGAGGACTCGGACGACGGCGGCGAGGACGAGAACGATGACGATGACGACGGCGACGACGACGACGATGGCGGCGGTGACGGTGACGGCAGCGGCAGGGGCAGCGGCGGCGGCAGCAAGGACGGTGACGGTGGTGGTAGCTGGGGCAACAACCGGGGCGGCAGCAGCAGGGGCAGCACCAGGGGCGGCGGCGGCGGCAGCAACAGGGCCAGTGGCTAGATGCCACTGGTCTTTTAGATATTAGTATAGTATAGTTAGAATAATGTAGTAGTAATGTAGAGTAGTATAGCGTAGTGTAGTAGTAGTAGTAATGTAATGTAGTAATAGTAGGGAAGTATCAACTCGTAAAGAGTTGATTTGTAAGTTTGTTATCTTCCCTTCTAATGAAAGAATGACGTTGGCTTCTCCTTGATAACTCGTCTTGCATGTTTGTAAAACTGATTCCTTTGAGACAGTAGATGAATAACTTGGGGATCACACTGACGCTTCCAGAAGTAGCTGCCGAGTAACTTGTAGATGGTGTCGGCATTTTAGAGGTAACACCGAGCAACTGAAGACTGTATCAGCTTTTTTAGAAGCAACGCCGAGTGATTGGAAAGCGACGTCGGCATTTTAGAAGTAATGCCGAGCGACTTGAGATGATGCCAGAGGGCGACGTCAGCGTTTTAGAGGTAATACCGAGCGACTGAAAGGCGATGTCGGCGTTTTAGAGGCAGCGCCGAGCGACTGAACACTATACCAGCGTTTTAGAGGCAACGCCGAGTGATTGGAAAGCAACGTCAGCATTTTAGAGGTAATACCGAGCGACTGAAAGGCGATGTTGGCGTTTTAGAGGCAACGCCAAGCGACTGAACACTATACCAGCGTTTTAGAGGCAACGCCGAGTGATTGGAAAGCGACGTCAGCATTTTAGTGGTAATGCCGAGCGACTGAACGCGAAGTCGGCGTTTTGGAGGCAACGCCGATCGACTAGAAGGCGACGTTGGCATTTTTAGAGGTAATGCCGGGCGACTGAACACGGAATCGGCGTTTTGGAGGCAACGCCGAGTGATAGCAGGCCGCGCGAGCCAATTTGAGGACGATGGCCGAGTGATGAGGTGGCGCACCGGTGTTCTGGAGATAACTGCCGGGTTTCCACGTGGCATGCTGGGGTTTCGAAATAGCCGCCGGGTGATGACTGGGCACTTTTTGAAACGGTATCTGGCTCGAGAATATCCCATAAGAGCTGCGCTTTTAGCCGCCTTTGCTTTCCGTGCCCTAGTTCTTGCTTTCCCGCTTCCGAATTCTCCCTGCCATTCGCCTCCTACTCTGCTTGCTGGTAGAATCGAGATGGCACCCAAGAGGAAGACCGCGAGCTCGTCTGCTGTGATGATTCCTCCAATCGACCCCAACAGCCAGTTGCCTTTCGCAGGTAACCACATGTCCGTCATTTCTGAAACTGAACTTCATCTCGTATCCATCGGGGTTCTTCCTCCGCGGGAACTCTGTTCTTGGCGGATTTGCCATGGGTTTACTGTTCCGACAGAGGATACCCACGAGTCCGTTGTTTACACCCCTTTTCTTCTCCGCGGCCTTGGCCTTCCCTTCTCTCCCTTTTTCCGCGGCCTCCTTGATTTCTATCATATTAACCTGACCCATCTGAACCCCAATTCAATTCTGCAAATCTCCATTTTCGTTCACTTATGCGAGGCCTTTCTTGGCGTGCTGCCACATTTCGGTTTGTGGAAATACTTGTATCATTGTCGCCCTGGGATGGCCGGGGGACAACATCAGTTGGTCGGGGGTGCCAGCTTGGAGATGCGCCGCGGGAGGAAAACTGAATATCTCGAGATCCCCCTCAAGGACAGCATCAAGGGATGGCGCCTAGAGTGGTTCATAGTTGAGAATTATGGGAATTCTCTCCCCTCCCGGTCGGGAAGACAGCCGGACGTTCGCACCCCAAGCTGGACCGAGTCTCCCACAGATCAGGAGGTAGCTGAGGCAGGTGTGTTGCTAGCTGAAGTTGGACTGCTGAAAGAAAGGGGTCTGACTGCTGAAGCTGTGGTTACTGACTTTGTTTTCAAGAATATTCAGCCACTGAAAGACAGGGCCTATCCAGCTTATCTGTATCGAGGGCTAGCTGACTCCACTCGGGTTACTAATAGGAGAATTCCTTCTGCAGACTTGGTGAGTCGACTTGAAATGATCCTCAGGGGCAAGGTGTCAAATGTTGGTGCTCCAGTGGCGTACTCGGCCTGGAACTTGCCTCCTCCCAAAGCCTTCACCCTTTTCGTGTCGAATCCACCCATTACTGATGGCAGTTTGGGCCTTAGAGTGCGACCCTCTGCTGAAGAAGTCAGTGCTTTGGTTGCCTCGCTTGGGGAGATTCCTGATGACGAACGGCAGGTTCATTTTGAGGTGCCCCTGAACCCTAGTGATGCAGAGATAAGTGCTATGCTTGATCTGCTAGCTGAGGATTCTTCCGACGCTGCTCCTGCTGGTGCGTTGGTAGTGGCGCCCCTCCTAGAAGCTGATACGACTTTGGATGTTCAGAAGCCTGTCAGTGCTCGCCCGAGGCGCCCTTGCCGAACCAATCAGCCTAATCCTTCTGTTGATGAGCAGAAGAAGAAAAGAAGACGCCTCCGGCGAGTGTCCAGTTTTGATCAGGACGCTGGTACCTCGGTTCCTGCTACTGAAGAAATGCCTGCGACTGGACTTATTGATGCTGACCCCAATGGGTGTCCCCAATCTGCTGCTGATCCCAATGTGGGTGCTCCATCTGTTGCTGACCCCAATGGGGGTGCTGCTTGTGTTGCCAATGTGGATGATGAGCAGGAAGAGAATGAAGCTCCTTTGACTCGGAAAAACAATCGACAGTTCATCGCCAGCGGTGAAAGTAGTGGAGTTCCCTCTCCTGCTTTGCTTGCCCTCATTGGTCTGCAAGAACTGTCCCTAGCCAACTTTGATCAGACTCTCGAAGATATGGTTCCAGAAGATTTGTTATCGGAGCCAGTGGATGATAGTGCAATGGAGGCTTGCGTTGACGTGCCTGATGCTGGGTTGAGGTCATCCCGTGCCTCGTCGACCTTAGAGCGCGATCTCGAGGGTCGGGAAGCTGACTTGGATTGTCCTGGTCCTATGGAAGTGGCTGAGGGCCCGTCAACCTTAGAGGTGGTTACTGCAGAGAGCTTGGACCTCAAGAATGGTGCTGACACATGCCCAGCCCCCGAGGATGTCGCCAGGGATGACTTGGCTCGGGTGAAGAGTGTAAGCCACTGCCCAGCCCCCGAGGGTGCTGCCTGGGATGATCCGGCTCAAGTGGGCAGTGCAAACCATGACCCAGCCCCCGAGGGTGCCCGAGCAGGGTCTCCTTCCTGTACCTCCATGGACGTTCATGCGGGATCTCCTCCACACTCTGGCTGTATGGTGGTAGCCCAAACCGTGGACCAGGGAGTCGCTTTAGAGGGCAGCGTCCCCGCTGATCGAGTGTTTGGCTCTGTTGAAGGCACCGAGCTGATTCCTACTGGTTCATTGCACGCTGCGTCGGGTGGTGGCCTCACGCCTGATTATCAACTGATCTCTCCTGATTTGGGGATCCCTTCGTTCTTTTCCAACCTCCAGGTACTGTGATGTATTTTAGCTTGGTTTTCACATTGTGTGAACTACTGTCATTACACTCATCTGTTTTCCTCATCAGGCTTTGGTGGATGGGATGGCTGGCCAGCTGAGGCTACAGGGTGCTTCTATCCCAGAAGTAGCTTCGTCACTTACATGTTGGAATCCAGTGTCGCTTCAACGTCGTATCTCTGAATTGGAGGCAACCAACACTGGTTAGTGCCCTTTTGCTTTTCTTTGCCTTCACTATAGACTGCTCTATATTTTGACCATTATTTTGTTTAATTATCTCCTGCTAGGCATGACTCAGCAGATTTCCACTCTTGAAGAAAAACATTCCCGAGATCAGGCTGAATTGGTCCAGCGATGCTCTGACTTTGAGGAAAAGTACTCTCAGAGTCAGGTTGAGTTGGGTCAGGTCTCCGCTGCTTTAGATGACGCCAATGCACTGAGTTCTTCTCTTCATGCTCAGCTCGACTCTGAAAAGGTGATTTATGAAACTGCGCTTTGCCTTGTTGTGCTGCCATTACTTGCTTGGTGTTTGAGGGGGTTGACTTTTGTTTGCAGGAAGAAAAACGCATCCTTGCTGCTTCTAGAGACAATCTTGAAAGGTTGTATCGTGACTCTAGCAACTCGCTGACTATCTTGGAAAGAAGTCATCGCTTCACCATGGAAGAATTAGACCTCCAACGTTGTAAGCTGCAGGAATCCATGGATGAGGTAACCCGGCTCAAGCAGTTGATATCAGCAAAGGATGCTACTATCAAAGAACTCCGAGCTTCCAAAAAATCCATTGTCCAGGAGTTAGAAACTGCTCGACTGGCTACTAAAGTTGCCGAAGAAACTTCTGTTACTCTCAAAGCTCAGCGCGACAGAGCCATGGACAAGGCTATTCGGGCGGGACAGATCTTGATGAGGAGACCCGGCGTGGTTGTTCCTGAAGACATAAGGGCTGATGTGAATGCTGCCCCTGATTCCTCGAGTCGCCCTTCTTCGTCGGTCGCTCCTGAAAAAGACATTGCGAAATAGAGAAACATTTTGCGTGCTTTGAGCGCGCGGTTAGCATGATTGGGTATTTGTTAGAGGATGACAGTTCAGCATTCAAATGATATAATTACTCTCTTATTGTCTCAGAATTTATCAGTTTGTAGATTTGCAGTGGTGAAATGACGCGCGATGATTATGAAATTTGTTTGCGGGATATAGAAGTCATCCCTGTATGAGTAATCATAATTACGTCAGATCGCCTTAAGTCGCTGCTGGCTTAAGTCGTTTATTTTTGTTAATAGGGCATAGTGGTCACCCTGGATTGCATAGGCATGAGCATGTTGCACCGGCTTAAGTCGCCACTGACTTTAGCCGATTGCTCCATTAGTAGGGCATAGTGGTCACCCCGAGTCAAGTAAGCGTGAGCATGTTGCACTGCCTTAAGTCGTTGCGGACTTAAGCCGATTGCTCCGTTGGCAGGGCATAGTGGTCACCCCGAGTTAAGTAAGTGTGAGCATGTTGCACCGCCTTAAGTCGTTGCCGACTTAAGCCGATTGCTTCGTTGGCAGGGCATAGTGGTCACCCCGAGTTAAGTAAGCGTGAGCATGTTGCACCGCCTTAAGTCGTTGCCGACTTAAGTCGATTGCTCCGTTGGCAGGGCATAGTGGTCACCCCGAGTTAAGTAAGCGTGAGCATGTTGCACCGCCTTAAGTCGTTGCCGACTTAAGCCGATTGCTCCGTTGGTAGGGCATAGTGGTCACCCCGAGTTAAGTAAGCGTGAGCATGTTGCACCGCCTTAAGTCGTTGCCGACTTAAGCCGATTGCTCCGTTGGCAGGGCATAGTGGTCACCCCGAGTTAAGTAAGCGTGAGCATGTTGCACCGCCTTAAGTCGTTGCCGACTTAAGCCGATTGCTCCGTTGGCAGGGCATAGTGGTCACCCCGAGTTAAGTAAGCGTGAGCATGTTGCACCGCCTTAAGTTGTTGCCAACTTAAGCCGATTGCTCCGTTAGCAGGGCATAGTGGTCGCCCCGAGTTAAGTAAGCGTGAGCATGTCAACCGTGAACAAACTGAGTATATTTGAAGCCTTTCTTTATTGATGACACATTTCCATTTTACAGAGTATATCGTCGTCCGATGGCTTTCGAAATGCAGCTAGGGATAAAACTTCCTGAGGTGTTCTATGTTCCAAGAGTTCCCAACTTCTGTGCCATCCATCTGAGTGAGGCGATACGATCCGGGCCGAGTGACTTCTGCTACCATGAAGGGTCCTTCCCATAAGGGTGATAACTTGTGCCGTCCCTCCCCCGTTAGAATTCGGCGGAGGACGAGATCTCCTACTGAGAAGAATCGTTGTCGCACAACCTTGTCGTGATAGCGCCTTAGAGTCTGCTGGTACCGTGCTGATTGGATTACCGCGTTTAGCCATTCTTCTTCAAGTACATCAATGTCCTCCAGCCTGGTGGCCTCAGCTTCTGCTATGCTTTCGAAGACCAACCTTGGCGCCCCAAACTTGAGATCAGCGGGTAGCACTGCCTCCGACCCATAGACCATGAAGAAAGGAGTGTTTCCATGCAGGGCTCGGCTAGGTTGGGTTCTTAGGCTCCAAACGACATAGGGCAACTCCCTTATCCACTTTCCTGCGAACTTTTCATTCTTGTCGAAGACCTTTTTCCTGAGTGCCTCCAGTATCATCCCGTTGGCTCGCTCAACTTGCCTGTTTGCCCTTGGATGTGCTACAGACGCATACTTGATCTGAATGCTCTTTTGCTCGCAGAAGTCGAAGAACTCTGAACTTGTGAAGTTGGATCCTAAGTCAGTTATGATGTTGTTTGGTATCCCGAATCTGAATATTATGTCTTGTATGAATTCCACGGCCTTAGCAGAAGTTAAAGATGCGATGGGCTTGAATTCTATCCATTTAGTGAATTTGTCGATTGCTACCAATACATGAGTGTATCCCCCTTGAGCTTTCTTGAAAGGTCCAATCATATCCAGTCCCCAACATAAAGGCCAAGTTACTGGTATGGTCTGCAGTTGCTGTGCTGGTAGATGTTGTTGTTTTGACAAGTATTGGCAAGCTTCGCACCTCTGAACTAACTCGGCTGCATCATTCTTTGCTGTTGGCCAATAGAATCCTGACCTGAAGACCTTCCCGACTAGTGTTCTGGAGGCTGCATGTATTCCACATTGCCCAGCATGGACCTCCTCCAGAAGTTGCTTCCCAGTGGCCGAGAGAATGCACTTCATGAGGACGCCTGATGCACCCCTTATGTACAAGGTCTCCCCAATGAGTGTATAGTGAGCTGACTGTCTGGCAATGCGCTCTGCCGAATTCTTGTCGTCTGGTTCTTCCTCATTCTTTATATACTTAATGATCGACTTTCTCCAGTCATCAGAGTTTGATTCGGGTTGATCTATGATGTTGCATTCTTCTGTTTGATCCATTGAGATACTCGGCTGTAGTATTTCTTGCACAAAGACTCCAGGTGGGACCTGAGTTTGACTGGATCCTAACTTGGATAGTACATCGGCTGCTGTGTTCCGATCTCTTTCTACATGATGAAATTCCAGACCTTCAAATTTGTCTTCCAACTTTCGGACGGCAGTACAGTATTTTCCCATCGAATCGTTTGAACAATCCCACTCTTTGTTTATCTGGCTAATGACTACCAGAGAGTCTCCGTATACCATCAATCTCTTGATGCCCAATGATATGGCGATGTTCAATCCATGGATCAAAGCTTCATACTCGGCTGCATTGTTAGAGGCTGGAAACAGCAACTGGAGGGCATATTTGAGGTGCTCTCCTCCAAGTGCGGTGAAGAGAATTCCTGCTCCTGCTCCCTGCAGCTTCAGTGAGCCATCAAAATACATCCTCCATACATCTGCTGTTTCTGGGTTCTCTGGTATTTGTTGTTCAGTCCATTCTGAAACGAAGTCAACCAATGCTTGAGATTTTATGGCAGTACGAGGTCGAAATTCGATGTCATGAGACCCCAGTTCACAGGCCCACTTAGCTATTCGGCCAATTGCTTCCTTGTTGTGAAGAATATCCCCTATCGGAAAGCCGGTGACTACTATGACTTTGTGATCATCAAAGTAGTGACGCAGCTTGCGGGCAGTCAGAAGTACTGCATATAATAGCTTCTGCACTTGAGGATATTTTTTCTTCGATGGACCCAGAACTTCGCTGATGAAATAAACAGGATGTTGTACGGGGTAGGCATGTCCTTCTTCTGCTCGCTCGACTACCAACGCGGTGCTTACCACGTGAGTCGTGCAAGAGATATATAGCAACAGATCTTCAGCCGGTTGGGTTGACGTGGCTCGTTGTGGTGGTTTCAGTACTGGTGGTGTTGTCAAGAATTTCTTCAGTGCATCTAGAGCTTCCTGTGCCTCTGAAGTCCATTGAAACTTATCCACCTTTTTGAGCGGCTTGTAAAATGGTAGACCTTTCTCCCCCAGCCTGGATATAAATCTGCTCAGAGCCGCCATACATCCAGTAAGTCGCTGAACCTTCTTTTGTGATCGAGGTGCTTCCATCTTCATGATGGCTTCAATCTTATCCGGATTAGCCTCAATTCCCCGGTTGCTGACAATAAACCCGAGTAACTTTCCTGCCGGTACCCCGAAAACACATTTCTTGGGATTAAGCTTCCATCTATACCGCCTCAGACTGTTGAAAACCAATTGTAAGTCTTCGATGAAGTTTTCTGAGTTCTCTATTTTGATAACCACATCATCCACGTAGGCCTCCACACGCTTGCCCCAGTGATCGGCTAAGCATGTTTGGATGGCTCTCTGGTAGGTTGCTCCAGCGTTTTTGAGGCCAAACGGCATGGAGGTATAACAGAAAGCACCAAATGGAGTAATGAATGCTGTTTTTTCTTCATCTTCCTTTGCCAAACTAATCTGGTGGTATCCGGAATAGCAATCCAGGAAAGATAGCACGGAACACCCAGCGGTGGAGTCCACCACCTGATCTATCCTTGGGAGCCCGAAGGGATCCTTCGGACAGTGTTTGTTGAGATCAGTATAATCAACACACATGCGCCAATCCACTTTATTCTTTTTGAGTACAAGAACAGGGTTGGCTAGCCACTCGGGATGTAACACTTCTCTAATGAACCCGGCCGCGACCAAGCGGGCCAGCTCAGCACGAATGACCTCTCTCTTGTCGGGCGTGAAATGTCGTAGCTTTTGCCGAATCGGCCTTGCCTGGGGGTAGACCATCAATTTGTGCTCGGCCAGTTCTCTTGGGACTCCCGGCATATCCGCAGGCTGCCATACGAATACGTCTCGGTTATCTCGCAGAAACTGGATGAGCGCGCTTTCCTATTTGTCATCCAAGCTAGAGCTGATGATGGCAGTCTTGCGTTCATCAGCGAACCCCAGGTTGATCCTATTGGTTTCTTCAGTCGGCCGCATAGAAGTCACGGCCTGAGCTTCGTTCGCCGGTACTGCGAGGTCCTCTTCAGGCTTAGAGTTCGCCAGTGTCGAAGAAACCGCCGACGGCTTGGTGGTGAGGGCTGCTTGGATGGCCACTCGGAAACACTCTGCGGCGCCTTGGAAGTCGGCGCGCACAGTTATGATTCCTCACGGCCCTGGCATCTTCAGTATCATGTACGTGTAATGAGGGATGGCCATGAATTTGGCCAGTCCCGGCCTCCCGATGATGGCGTTGTACCCGCAGTCGAAGTTCGCCACTTCAAACCTCAGGAATTCGGTTCTGTAGTTCTCCGGAGTTCCGAAGGTGACTGGCATGTAGATGTGGCCCAGCGGGTATACCCCTTCCGTTGGCACGATGCCGAAGAAAGGGGTGTCCGACTCGTGGAGCTCTTTGAGGTGAACTCCCAAGCCTTGGAGTGTCCGGGGGAAGGTGACGTTGATGCTGCTCCCCCGTCCACTAACACCTTCTTCACCCGGCTCTCTCGGATCACCGGATCGACGAGAAGCGGGTATTTGCCCGGATGGTCGAAGTTGAGCCATTGATCCGCCCGAGTGAAGGTGATCGGGTGCTCCGACCACCGGTATGGGGCGGGAGGGCCGGTGGTCGCCACCAGTATCTAGCGATCGTTGAGCTTTTGCTGTCTTTTGTTCTCCTGTGATCCGTGCCCGCCGAAGATGACGTTGACCTCCCTGTCAACGCGTGGGAAAGCTCCTCCTCCTCCTCCCTCCTCCTGCTGATGGAGTTGTCGTGGTTCATCTGGTCCTCCCCTCGGCGGAGGAGGAGGTAGAGGTTGGAAGGGTCGGCCGTGTCGGACGGAATGCTTGAAGTCCCGGCAATTACGGAGAGTGTGGCGCATGTCCTTGTGGTACGGGCACTGGGCGTCGAGGATGTCGTCCAGCGTGCGTTCGCCTCCACGAGGTCCTCCTCGGGCGCGAGAGGCAGGTGGTCCGGCGGCGTGTACTTCTTCGTGAGGCCTCTTCTCCCATCGTTTGTCGGGTTGCTGGTTCGCGTGGCGTCGTGGTGCTGCCGGTGCGGGCTTTGCTCCTCCGATGAGGTCCTGGGCCCGCTCGTCGGCGGTGATGTAGAGGTCGGCTTCCCGGAACAGCTCCTCGGAGGTACTTCGGCGCCTTCTGTTGTATGGCTCGGACGAAAACCGAGTCATTGGATCCTCTGTAGAAATCCTCGACCACGGCCGCCTCTGTGACCTCGGGGATACGATTTCTCATGGTCTGAAACCTTTTGAGGTACGACCGGAGAGTCTCGTCCCCCGGCGCTTGATGGATTTGAGGTCCCACGGTTGCGCCGGCTTGTCGGAGAGGGACTGGAAGTTGGCGGTGAAGCGTCGACTGAAGTCGCCCCAGTCGTCGATGCAGTGTCGGGGTAGATGTCGCAGCCATTGCAGCGCGTCTTGCCCAAGGACAATGGGTAAGTACGCGGTCATCACGTCTTCGGACACCCCGGCAGCTCGAGCAGCGGTGGTGTAGACGGCTAGCCAACCCCCTGGATCTTGCTTAGGTTCATATTTATCGACATTGGATACCTTGAAGTTTGGGGGCCATTGAATGGCCCTAAGGCGTGGAGTGAGGGCTGACACTCCGCATGTGTCCTCCTGTCGTCGGTGATGATGTCTGTCCCGGGGAGGAGAGTAGTTGTCATGGTTCCTCGACCGTCCCCGGGCAGTTCCACCAGTCGAGGCCGTCGTTGATTCGGTTGCGGTGGCTTGGCTCCGAGTGGGGATGCCATGATCCCTGTCGTATTCCTCCCGGCGGCGTATCTCATTCTCATGCCGTCGTTCGCGCGAAGCGTTGATAGAACTCCGCGCGTCCCGGCAACTGTTGATGGCGTGCCGCAAATCATTCGGTGGGTGAGCAAGAGGTAGAAGATGGTTGGCCGCCTGGGTGAGCAGGCGTCGATAGCCCTCAGCGTCGGGAGTCCGAGGAAGTCCATCAGCTATCCGAGCTAGTACCCCTCCGACCTCGCTCGGCGTGTTCATAGCTCGAGCGAAGTCGGGATTCAGGTTGCGCCCGAAGAATGGATTCTCCCAGCGTTGCCTTGCATCTTGCTCGGCTTGTTCCTGAGCTCGTCGACGGTCACGTCGTCGGGAGTTCCTTCGTTCCCAGAAGATGCGTTCTTCCGGAGTCTCTCCTATCTCCGAGACCTCGTCTCACGAGACAGGCTGCTCCGGATCCCGTTCTCCGGCCGCGTGATGTCGTCGAATGTTCCTGCGCCGGTTCCTCCGCCTGCGAGATTCTCGTTGAGGCGGTTCTTCTTCGGGTGCGGTCGGCTCGTCGTCGAAGACGGTAGGCGACTCCACTCTCCCAATGAAGAGGACGTCGGGGTAGAACGGTACTGTCGTCGCGACGACTTTCTTTCCGTTCTCCTTTGAGGGCGGAGGAACGGAAAGAACGACTTGCTTTCCCTTGGTCTCCTTCTTTCTCGCGATCTGTGTCCATTCTTTTGTCGGGGAAGTAGACAGTGGAGTTCTCCGGGTCAGCGGGCCCTCGGTTCTCGATTTTCCGGAGACGATCTTTTTCCGGAGAGCTGGAGGTTGCGCTTCTCCGGCATTTTCGGAGTTTGTTGGAGGAGACTCCTTTTCCAGCGGATCTGCAATGCGGTGTAGAGTTCCCTCTTCATCCGCTATGGATGAGATTGTTCCGAAGCAGAATATGGATCCGGGACGCAGGGTGATCTTGCTGTAGAAGGTGACGGCCATTGAGCTAGCTTGGATCGTCGACACACCCCCTACCTGGCGCGCCAGCTGTCGGTGTTTTGGGTCCGACCGCACACCCGGGGTTGCCCCTCAAGGTGTTTTTAGGAGTAGGACGATGTCGACAACTGTAGCAAAATGGTTCGTGCCGATTGCACGAGGAACAGTAGACAGGGTTTACAGGTTCGGGCCGCTTAGAGATGCGTAACACCCTACGTCCTGGTGAGTATGCTTGGTGAATGTGGTTACAAGAGAGCTCTCTAGATTGAGAATACAGAGAGTTGACGTGGATGGCTAAGTAGTAGGATCGATCCATTTGAAGGGGTGCCCCCTAGGCCTTATATATTCGACCGTGGAGCAATACATGTGGATATGATAACAACGTGCGCCTAAAAAATAGTGAACTGCTCGAGTCTATCTCCCTATGATTCTGCCGACCTATCCCCGCGTGGCTCCGTTGCATGAGGGCTCCAGCGCAGGAAAGTCGGATCTCTGTTGCGATCGCTCGCTCGACATTGTGGACCGTCCAGGTTTACACCGATCCGGCCTCGTGTCAACCTGCTCCGCTGATTATTCTTCCCCAGGCCCACGAAAGAATGGCCTCACGATTTATTGGGCCCTTGAGCCTTTCTTGAGGTCTTCTACTCTTTTAGTGGACCCGGGGGATATCTGTCCTCCACATCAGTAACGTTGGGCAGCTCGGTGCGCAGCTTCGAAAACCGCCGGATGTACTCTCGGAGGGACTCCCCTGGCTACTGGCGGCAGCTTCGGAGATCCCATGAGTTCCCAGGGCGCACATACGTGCCTTGGAAGTTTCCCGCGAAAGCCTTGACCAGATCGTCCCAGTCGGAGATCTGCGTAGGAGGCAGATGCTCCAGCCAGGCTCGGGCGGCGTTGGAGAGGAAAAGGGGTAGATTACGGATGATGAGGTTGTCATCGTCCGCCCCTCCCAACTGGCATGCCAGTCGGTAGTCCGTGAGCCACAGCTCTGGCCTCGTCTCCCCCGAGTACTTGGTGATGGTAGTCGGGGCTCGGAAACGGGTGGGGAACGACGCTCGTCGTATGGCCCGGCTGAAGACTCGCGGACCGGGTGGTTTGGGCGAGGGGCTGCGATCCTCCTCGCTGTCGCAACGTCCCCCACGCCTGGGATGGTAGCCTCGGCGCACCTTCTCATCAAGGCGGGCTCGACGGTCGAGATGGTGGTGCTCGTTGCCAAGGCGATCTCGGATGGTGGGTGCCTCGTCCTGCGTGCGCTCGGGATGGACCGAGGCTTCCCGCATGCGTCGGGAGGACACCGTGCGATGCTCCGAGGGGTCAGCTCGCCTCCGGGAGGCGGAGCTCTTGGCTCGTCAAACTGCGGCGCCTTCCAGGAGATCCTTGAGTTCGACCTAGATACGCCGTCCCTCGGTGGTGGATGGCTCCGGCATGGTTCGAAGTAGCATCGCCGCTGCAGCTAGGTCCTAGCCGGACCCGTTGACGGCCGGGGGCAGCGCTGCCCTGACGTTGTCGATGATGCGGCGCTGGATGTCCCGGGCCCAATGACAGGCTCCTCCGGCGAGTGTTCGGCCTGCCCACTCCTGTTCGATGTTCTGTCGGAGCTGCACAAGCAGCCGGCCTGCTTCCCCGTCGACCCGGGCCTACATCTCACGGATTTGCTCGAGCTGTATGTCCCGACCCCCCGCAGGGACTGGGACCACAGCTAGCTCCCGCGGGATGTCAACGCGAGATGCGGGCCCAGGGGGATCGTCAACCTCCGGCATACCGAGGTGGTTGCCTTCGTTCTGATCTCCCTGATCGACGTGGAAACATTCGCGACTTGGGCCGTAACCCTCGTTGTCAAGGTCATGGCCATCGTCAGAACAACCGGAGAGACAGTGGTCACATGCGAACATGAAGTCCCGCATGGCACCGGGGTCATCGAGGCCGGAGAAATCCCAACTGGAATCGGGGTCGTCCTCTTCCTCGGAACCCGCCGGTCCGAAGGTTGAGACGGTTGTCAGTCGGTCCTAGGTTGACCACATATGGCACCCCGGAAGGTTTGGATACGCCTTTACGAAAGCGCTCACCGTAGCGGGGTCGCTAGGTGGATCGAAGCTTAATCGAAAGGGTACGGGATGGAGAACGGACGGTACCTCTTGGTCGATGGACGATGGTGAAGTCGCGTCGGGGGCGGAGCACACCGTCATCTCAGGTACGAGGGTAACACCTAGCAGATCCTTTGCGAGGGTGCTGGCGTCATCAGTCCGCTTGGGGTTGACATGTTGCGGGGAAGTGACACCCGCCGTCGTCTCAGGTGCGAGGACAATGCCTGACATGTCCTCCGGGAAAGTGCCGGCGTCGTCGACTCGCTCTGGTGCGACAGCCGACAAGGTGCCGCCTTCTGCATGGCCATGGTTGCCCCGTCTCCGCCTCCTCCGGCAAGGAGGGTGGCGGGGACGACCGGAGTGCTCCTCTTCTACCGCGGGGAGACACTGTCGCCGAGCTCGCCGCCGCCGGGCGATTCGAAGACCGTTGTTGTCGTCGCGCTGCGAGGGGAGGAGTACCATGTTGTAGCTGCCGTCGAGGGACATGAACTCGAGACTCCCGAAGTGGAGCACCGTCCCGGGCTGAAGAGGTTGCTGAAGACTCCCCATCTGGAACTCAATAGGAAGGCGTTCGTTAACACGCAGCAGGCCCCTACCTGGCGCGCCAACCGTTGGCGTTTCGGACCCAGGGGGTCCCTGGACCGACGAGTGAAATTGTCGCTGCATGCCCCTTCCCAGATGGGTTGGCGCGAGATGGAACACAAGAGGTGGGACAAGCCTTGTATTATCCTGCACCAGGGTGCTCGTAGTAGGTGTTACAAGCGTCACGAGAGGGAAGAAGAGAGCCGGTCCGTCAACCCGCCGTCCCCTCTGCGCGAGAGCCCTCTCTCCCCCGCGGGAAGGCCCTGGACCTCCCTTTTATAGATGCAAGGAGAGGGTCCAGATGTACAATGGGAGGTGTAGCAATGCGCTAACATGTCTGGCAGAGAAATGCCTAAGCCCTATGTACATGTCAACGTGGCTGTCAGGTGAGAGCTTGAGCCCTGTATACGTGATAGCGTGGTCGTCGGAGAAGCGCTTGAGCCCTGTAGGAGAACAGCTGGCAGTGCGGCAAGGATCCTGCTGACGTCTCCTTACTGCCGTAAGAGGCTGAGAGCCACCGGCGTCATGGTTGCACGCGGGGCACCATCATTACCCATCGCCGGGGTAAGCCAGATGGGACGCCGGTCTAGTTCCTTGTAGCCTGAGCTGGCTAGGGATAGGGTAATGATGTATCCCCTGTTGGCGCGGTCGGCCCGAGCCCAAGGTCGGGCGAGGCGGAGACTTCTCTTGAGGTCGAGGTCGGGGTCGGGCGAGGACACGATTCCTCCCGAGACCGAGGTCGAGGCCGAGTCTGGGGGTCGGGCGAGGCGGAGACTTCCTTCTGAGGCTAGAGCCTGAGGTCGGGCGAGGCGGAGACCTCCTCCCGAGGCTGGAGCCTGAGGTCGGGCGAGGCGGAGCTTCCTGTTGCGCCCGAGACCAAATTCGGTGGTTGATCGTGACTTGTTGTCAGCTTCGCCCGGGTGGTTGGCACGACAGTCGGAGCGGGGCGAGCAACGCTGTTTTCCCGTTAGATCGGACAGTAAAAGGGGGGCGAAGTGACTGCGGTCACTTCAGCCCTGCCGACTGAGGCGCGTGTGTCAGGATACGGTGTCAGACGATCCTCGCAATGAATGCGACTGTGATGTGGTCGGTTGGTGAGGCGGTTTGGCCAAGGCTGCTTCACAACGAAGCCTGCCCGAGCCGGGCTTCGGGAGAGCCAAGGGGGTGCCCGCTGCCTTAGGAGGCCCTTGAGCGAGGCGTGAACTCGTCTGGGACTACTGCTCCAGCCCGAGGCTGGGCTCGGGAGAGGTCGCGTCTTTTGGGTAGATGAAGCCTTGACTTGAACCGCGCCTGTCAGTTGGTCTGAGGGTGTTTACCAGCCGTGATTAGGAGTGTTGGGGGTACCCCTAATTATGGTACCCGACACCACATGTCAGGTTACTTTAACGGATATTCAGGTATTTGGGTATGGATGCTGATTTTTCGTACCTGTTTTAAAAATATCCACAGATATCAAATGTTACCCGTATCCATATCCACAGGTACAGGCTCATATCTAAAACCGTGCCCAACGGGTTTCTTTATCTGCGGATACGCAGATAAATCACATCCATTGTCATCCCTACATCCATTGCTGCCTCTGCCGACTGTATTCCTGCTTCCAGATAATAGTAGTTATATTGTATTGTATTGTATGTACAGCGTATCCATGGGTGTTGTCGTGCTATCAGATGTGAGTATAGATGGCCAAATGGCACTAACACGCTGGGCCGACCCGGGCACGACACTAAAAAGCATGGCCCAGGCACGGCACAACCCGTTCCTTTTAGTGCTATTGCCGGGCACGGCCCGTACACAGTGCCGTGCCTGGGCCACCAACTCGGCCCGTAGTGTCGGCCCAGGAACGACACGCCTAAATGGGCTAGCACGTCTTAGGCATGGCCCAGGCGCGAGCGCACGTGGCCCAGCCCAGCCAGCCGCTGCCCACTACGCGTGTAAACCGAGCAGCCCAGCGCCCCGGCCAGCCGCTGCGTCAAACCCTAACTCGCTGTCTCGCTCACTGCCTCACTCGCTCTCTCTCAGCTGCAGGCGATTCCGCGATTGGGCGGCGGCGACCGACAAACTCTCCTCTTGTCACACCCGGTTTTTAGGGGTCCAAAACCCGGGCGCGAACATAATCACTAGGTGTGCTGGGACCAAGTCTCACACATATGATGAATCATGGCACAGGATCGAATGTCACATCTTTATATATAACAGGAGTTCTATACAAAATAAATAATTACATTATAAGGAGATAACGGTCCAGCAACCCAAAGTTGACTGGGAGACGACGACCTAGACCTCTCGCGAACTCATCACAGCATCCTCCAAGCGCTTCATCCTGCGATACCTGTTCTTGACCTGTGGGGGGTGTGAGACAGCAAGAGTGAGCTCACATACGTTCATCGCTCAACAAGTTGTGGGGAATAATGTGCATGAACTCGCCAAAGGTGGGAGCTCACGTGAAGTGTAAGGCTTACCAAAGAGGATGGTTAGAGCTAAGCATTGCTTTTATAAGTTGGTCAAAATTTTATTAGCAGTTACTAAGTATAAGTAAATACCAACCCAGTTAAATAGTAGAACAAAAGTAACAACATCAGCTGCGATGCAATGCATATGACAAAATTGAATTTAGTTCCATAAATTAATCATGTGAGGGTCCGAGCCGCTCATGACCGTGAGCACGGCTAGTATACTAGTTTTACACTCTGCAGAGGTTGCGCATCTTTACCCACAAGTCGTGTATCCCATGTCGCCAGGGTTTGCAAGGCCCTTAGACACTACCGAGGTGAATGGCTAGGGATCCACTACGAGGCCTTTACAAAGTTCCACTAGCTTCCGAAAACCCGCTACAGTTTATAGGAAGTTCCAATGCAGGGTTCCTGGCTGACCGCCATCGCAGCAAAATCAACCAGGGACCTCCCTACACTGACCACTCCCCTACTGCCCTTGCCCCTTTCGGGTAAGGTAGTCTTCCACTAGCTTTCCTAATTAGTCAGCCAAGGGCGTCCCATTAAACCCTTGTGGTAGCACTGTTTTCCCGGGTGGTCGCTCCATGTTCCCATTAATGATCTTAACATGAACAATAATAATAACAAGATAATAACAGAATAATCATGAATAATGAATCTCCATACCCAATCCACATAAAGCAATAACAAGTACTACCCAAAAATATTCCAGGGGTGAACAAGGTATAGAGGTAATCAAAACTGGGGTACATAAAGGCTCCCATCAAAATTAACCTATGCAGATCATTAAAATTAATAAGAACATGGCTGGGAAAAGTAAGTGATCAAGGGCACAACTTGCCTGAGACTTGAGATTCCAGTTACCAACTTGCTCCTCAACTGACTTGTGACCTCACGCTAGTCGTAGCAATACAACAAACATAGTATAGGCAAAATTAACATCACACCAAACATAATAACAAACTGAATAATAATAATCTACGCATCGCTACGAGACTAACGCAACTTGAACGGATCAAATCGGAGTTAAAACGAAGGAGTTATGATTTTTCTACGGTTTTATGTATTTGATATAAGATTAATTAGAATATAAATTTTAATGTGACTTAATGTCAAAACCAGAGGCACTAAGTGATAGAGAACAATATTACTAAATTTTAGAAACTGGAATGGAGTGATTTGGACTAAAAATGGATTTTCTATGGATTAAATAAGTTCTATGAATTGTTTTTATATTAAAAATCCATTTCTGAATTTATTTATTTGATTTTTATGAGCTCTGGACTGGGCGCACTATTATCAGAAACTGCAGGGGCTAACACGCAAAATTTCCCAAGACTCAGGATTCTTCCCGCGTGGATGGCGGGTTCATTCCACAAAACCCCGAGGGCTCTTTTATAAATCTACAGCGCCGAAGAGGTACGCTTCATCGTGGGTCGCTCGATCACTGCCCAACGGCCCGGATTAGGTCTGCGCTTTATGAAATCCCGCCCAGATCTGAACCACACATTTACGATCCAACCGTCTAGATCCCTCGACGCGAAGGGGTACGCAACGTTCTAATCTACGCCGTTCATCAGGATCCAACGGCGAGGGCATGTTCTTCTTCGCCCGGCTGCCAGGCGCGACGGCGCCGCGTGCCACACGGCGGAGCACACGCCGGCGAGGCCACAACCAATGCCACAACGCCCCAAAACCGCGAATTAACGGGTGCAACGCGAAGTAGGGAGGATGACGGACACGATGAGAGGTATGGTACCTTAGAGCATGCAGTCGTAGATTCAGTCCACGACAAGGCACGGAATCACCGCAGCGATGAGAAATTCCTGGGGCACCGACGGCCCCGTCGACCAAGGATTAGGCGATATGTGATTACTGCACAATAACGATGTACCCCTGACCCCCACGACGAGCACCGATGGCGTGGATAGCTTTGACGGTGGTGACCCTCGATTCGCGCGGTGGCGGCGCCCAGTGGATCCAGGGAGAAATTCCCAGTACACAGGTCCCGACCAAGCTTGTCGCAGCAGCGCACACGCTTGGCACTTATATCTTGCGGTAGAGTCCGACCAAGGGGGAGAGAATCTTCAACAGCCCACGGTCTTCGCGGAGGTCAGTGATGCACGCGCGGAGAAGATTTCGGCGGTAGGTAGGAGATGGCGCTGACGGTCTGGGCCTGACTGCCAGGGTTTCATGCGTGAGCACTGGGAGACCGCCGTCACGGGCCCACCAGCCAGCACGCCCCGTAATGCTCGACACTTCCGTTGACGAGGGCGAGGACTGACTCGCCAGGTCCACGCGCCAGAGAGCGGAAAGGAACGAGCGCGGGGAAGACCGACTGGCCACTGGGGCCCACATGTAAGCGCCCGGAATTAAGAAAAGGGAAAGGGAAGGAGATGGGCTGCGCGGGGGGGAAAAGCCGAGTTGGGCCAGCCAGATTCGGCCCAGCTGTAAGTTGGTTCACCTTTTTCTTTATTATTTCCTGTTTTCTTTCTTATTCTTTATTCTTTTGAATTTGAACTTCAAAATAATTCAGTTCTAAGTTTTAACAAACAAAATAATCCTAATATGATGTAATAATTATTTTATTATTTATTTTATTACTTGAATAATATCGTTGCATAATTCATGAGAGAGAGAAAAGAATAATTAACTCATCCGAAATTAGAAATCTTTACGTTTATTAAAAGATTTTCAACTTTGACTTTTAGTTTTGAGACTCCAATCTATCTTTGATAAAATAATAAAAAGAATATATATATAATATTGCCACATACTTATTTCCAAGAAATATTTACTAACCTAATAAAGTTCTTATTCATTTGTTTTCTCGTTTCAAGTTGAATCCTAGTTCCAATCTTTAACTCAAATATTTTGGACAAACTTTTTATGAAATTCCAAAGTTAGGATTTTGGGATGTTACAAATCCTACCCCCCTTAACAGAAATCTCGTCCTCGAGATTTGTAAGAAAAGGAATGTATACTCATATTGTTCTCGGAACATATGCACAAACAAAGAAATCTCGGCATGATGCATAATCCTTTAACAAAACATAGGTTTAATAGACCTTACTATTATCACTAAAATAGTAATATTACTAACTAATAGCTAAACTAATATTTAGGTCTTACAAATAGTAAAATATATATATATGTATCTATATCTATGTTTATCTCTATTCTTGTTGCTCGTTAACTTCTTCACCGACTACTTCATCTTCAACTGGCTCTTCTTCTTGAATTTCAAGTTCACCGGGTTCAGCTTCTACTTCTGCATGATGGGCATGTCCCCGGTTGATAGATAGGGGCTGACTCTTTCCTGCCGAGGCTTGTCCTTGCTTCATCGGAGCCGGTGTAGTGTAGGCAGCTCTGTTGGGACAGTAGTTGGCGTAGTGTCCCGGTTGTCCACACTTGTAGCATGTCCTGTTGGTGGTTGTGTTAGGAGCAACGGGTCCTGCTGGGGTGCTTGCTTTTGGAGGAGCAGTTGGTGCCTGTTGAGTTTGTTGTCCAGAACTGCCACTAGCTGGTGTACTTGGAGTGGTAGTATAGCGAGGACGGGAACTACTTCCAGCCTGCCCTTGGTTGACAGCCTTTCTTTTCTCTCCAAATATACTCCTCTTGTTTTCTACAGCAATAGCTTTGTCAAGTAGCCTTTGGAAGGATGGGAATGTGTGCGATACCAGTTGATATTGCAAGGGTCCAATCAAACCGTCCAGAAAAAGCTCCTGCTTTTGCTCATCATCCTCTACATCTCTAGGAGCATATCGAGATAACTGGATGAATTTGTCTCTATATTCACTCACGGACATACTTCCTTGCTTGAGGGAGAGAAACTCCTTTCTCTTAATCTTCATGAGTCCAGCGGGAATATGGTAATTCCTGAATTGTGTGGAGAATTCTGCCCAGGTAATTATATCGACAGCAGCATGAGCAGCGCAGTACGCATCCCACCAATCCGCAGCGGGACCAGCAAGACGACCTGATGCATAGAGTACTTTCTCTCTATCCGAGCACTGAGCTATGTTGAGCATCTTCTCTATGGACTTTAACCAGTCATCTGCTTGCAGCGGATCTGCGGAGTTGGAGAAGGTTGGTGGTTTGTGGCTCATGAATTCCCGGTGCTTGTCCCGGGGTGGAACTGGTGGTGGAGGTGGAGGCAATGGCACCTGTTGCTGTTGCTGCTGTTGTTGAAGTTGTTGTTGCAGCTGCTGTTGTTGTACCCTTCTCTCCTGGCGTATCTCTTCCCGCTCTTGGCGCATTTCCCGACGTGCATCCTCTCTTTCCTGGTGCATTTCTTGGCGTTCTTGCTGCATTTGGATGCGCATATCTGCCATAGTGTCAGCCATTTGCTGCATCATCCTCATTTGAGCTGCAATTAGTGGATCGACTCCGCCTGATGGAGGATTAAGAGGATTCATCTCTGCTGGCTGTGGTTGGGGTTGTTGATATATCCACCGAGTGTGTCGATTAGGAGGTAAATCAATTCCACCACCCCGCCTGGTATTGACCATCTAAGTTAGAAGCATATGGTAAGATAGTTTTGCAAGGGAATCATTTGTTAGGCAGAATGAATATGCTAATAGTTGGTTATGTACTGAAACTTTCTTTGGCAGAGCTTGACCAAATATTTTATGTCAAGACTAGGGTAACTAGTTGTACGGGGTGAATGTCCAAAGGTAAGATAGAATCTGTCAAGATGAGATAGATACGGAATACTATATATATATATATATATTTTTAAGGGGGATAATCTAGATTGTCTAGTTATCTTACAAATGCTATCCTTTATGCCTAGATGTATATGCAGATGTAATTGTGGACATTGATCCACAACCCATCACACTCAAACAAAGATCCAAATCAGACATATATCATAAGAGCAAACATTCAAATACATAGACACTTATAAAAATAGTTTTGTTTTTGTTCCTAGGATTAGGTCTCCTATTCCTAAAGGTCACTTCAGTCACAGGATTTCAAAGTGTAAAATCCACATTTGTCTTTTAGAAAGAAAAGATAAGAATAATCAGAGTAAAGCGGAAATAGACGAGAACAGATTAAGGTGAGTTTAGAAAAGAATCAGAGTAAGGTAAGTAAATATTGGTTGTCCAATTCTATCTAGGTTTCGTCATACAGTCAACATTCCTCTGATACCACTTCTGTCACACCCGGTTTTTAGGGGTCCAAAACCCGGGCGCGAACATAATCACCAGGTGTGCTGGGACCAAGTCTCACACATATGATGAATCATGGCACAGGATCGAATGTCACATCTTTATATATAACAGGAGTTCTATACAAAATAAATAATTACATTATAAGGAGATAACGGTCCAGCAACCCAAAGTTGACTGGGAGACGACGACCTAGACCTCTCGCGAACTCATCACAGCATCCTCCAAGCGCTTCATCCTGCGATACCTGTTCTTGACCTGTGGGGGGGGTGTGAGACAGCAAGAGTGAGCTCACATACGTTCATCGCTCAACAAGTTGTGGGGAATAATGTGCATGAACTCGCCAAAGGTGGGAGCTCACGTGAAGTGTAAGGCTTACCAAAGAGGATGGTTAGAGCTGAGCATTGCTTTTATAAGTTGGTCAAAATTTTATTAGCAGTTACTAAGTATAAGTAAATACCAACCCAGTTAAATAGTAGAACAAAAGTAACAACATCAGCTGCGATGCAATGCATATGACAAAATTGAATTTAGTTCCATAAATTAATCATGTGAGGGTCCGAGCCGCTCATGACCGTGAGCACGGCTAGTATACTAGTTTTACACTCTGCAGAGGTTGCGCATCTTTACCCACAAGTCGTGTATCCCATGTCGCCAGGGTTTGCAAGGCCCTTAGACACTACCGAGGTGAATGGCTAGGGATCCACTACGAGGCCTTTACAAAGTTCCACTAGCTTCCGAAAACCCGCTACAGTTTATAGGAAGTTCCAATGCAGGGTTCCTGGCTGACCGCCATCGCAGCAAAATCAACCAGGGACCTCCCTACACTGACCACTCCCCTACTGCCCTTGCCCCTTTCGGGTAAGGTAGTCTTCCACTAGCTTTCCTAATTAGTCAGCCAAGGGCGTCCCATTAAACCCTTGTGGTAGCACTGTTTTCCCGGGTGGTCGCTCCATGTTCCCATTAATTTAATGATCTTAACATGAACAATAATAATAACAAGATAATAACAGAATAATCATGAATAATGAATCTCCATACCCAATCCACATAAAGCAATAGCAAGTACTACCCAAAAATATTCCAGGGGTGAACAAGGTATAGAGGTAATCAAAACTGGGGTACATAAAGGCTCCCATCAAAATTAACCTATGCAGATCATTAAAATTAATAAGAACATGGCTGGGAAAATTAAGTGATCAAGGGCACAACTTGCCTGAGACTTGAGATTCCAGTTACCAACTTGCTCCTCAACTGACTTGTGACCTCACGCTAGTCGTAGCAATACAACAAACATAGTATAGGCAAAATTAACATCACACCAAACATAATAACAAACTGAATAATAATAATCTACGCATCGCTACGAGACTAACGCAACTTGAACGGATCAAATCGGAGTTAAAACGAAGGAGTTATGATTTTTCTACGGTTTTATGTATTTGATATAAGATTAATTAGAATATAAATTTTAATGTGACTTAATGTCAAAACCAGAGGCACTAAGTGATAGAGAACAATATTACTAAATTTTAGAAACTGGAATGGAGTGATTTGGACTAAAAATGGATTTTCTATGGATTAAATAAGTTCTATGAATTGTTTTTATATTAAAAATCCATTTCTGAATTTATTTATTTGATTTTTATGAGCTCTGGACTGGGCGCACTATTATCAGAAACTGCAGGGGCTAACATGCAAAATTTCCCAAGACTCAGGATTCTTCCCGCGTGGATGGCGGGTTCATTCCACAAAACCCCGAGGGCTCTTTTATAAATCTACAGCGCCGAAGAGGTACGCTTCATCGTGGGTCGCTCGATCACTGCCCAACGGCCCGGATTAGGTCTGCGCTTTATGAAATCCCGCCCAGATCTGAACCACACATTTACGATCCAACCGTCTAGATCCCTCGACGCGAAGGGGTACGCAACGTTCTAATCTACGCCGTTCATCAGGATCCAACGGCGAGGGCATGTTCTTCTTCGCCCGGCTGCCAGGTGCGACGGCGCCGCGTGCCACACGGCGGAGCACACGCCGGCGAGGCCACAACCAATGCCACAACGCCCCAAAACCGCGAATTAACGGGTGCAACGCGAAGTAGGGAGGATGACGGACACGATGAGAGGTATGGTACCTTAGAGCATGCAGTCGTAGATTCAGTCCACGACAAGGCACGGAATCACCGCAGCGATGAGAAATTCCTGGGGCACCGACGGCCCCGTCGACCAAGGATTAGGCGATATGTGATTACTGCACAATAACGATGTACCCCTGACCCCCCACGACGAGCACCGATGGCGTGGATAGCTTTGACGGTGGCGACCCTCGATTCGCGCGGTGGCGGCGCAGTGGATCCAGGGAGAAATTCCCAGTACACAGGTCCCGACCAAGCTTGTCGCAGCAGCGCACACGCTTGGCACTTATATCTTGCGGTAGAGTCCGACCAAGGGGGAGAGAATCTTCAACAGCCCACGGTCTTCGCGGAGGTCAGTGATGCACGCGCGGAGAAGATTTCGGCGGTAGGTAGGAGATGGCGCTGACGGTCTGGGCCTGACTGCCAGGGTTTCATGCGTGAGCGCTGGGAGACCGCCGTCACGGGCCCACCAGCCAGCACACCCCGTAATGCTCGACACTTCCGTTGACGAGGGCGAGGACTGACTCGCCAGGTCCACGCGCCAGAGAGCGGAAAGGAACGAGCGCGGGGAAGACCGACTGGCCACTGGGGCCCACATGTAAGCGCCCGGAATTAAGAAAAGGGAAAGGGAAGGAGATGGGCTGCGCGGGGGGGGGGGGGGGAAAAGCCGAGTTGGGCCAGCCAGATTCGGCCCAGCTGTAAGTTTGTTCACCCTTTTCTTTATTATTTCCTGTTTTCTTTCTTATTCTTTATTCTTTTGAATTTGAACTTCAAAATAATTCAGTTCTAAGTTTTAACAAACAAAATAATCCTAATATGATGTAATAATTATTTTATTATTTATTTTATTACTTGAATAATATCGTTGCATAATTCATGAGAGAGAGAAAAGAATAATTAACTCATCCGAAATTAGAAATCTTTACGTTTATTAAAAGATTTTCAACTTTGACTTTTAGTTTTGAGACTCCAATCTATCTTTGATAAAATAATAAAAAGAATATATATATAATATTGCCACATACTTATTTCCAAGAAATATTTACTAACCTAATAAAGTTCTTATTCATTTGTTTTCTCGTTTCAAGTTGAATCCTAGTTCCAATCTTTAACTCAAATATTTTGGACAAACTTTTTATGAAATTCCAAAGTTAGGATTTTGGGATGTTACACCTCTCCCTCGTTCCCTCCGCCTCCCACCTCCGCTCAGCGCTCCGGTCTGCGGTCTCCATCTCCACCTCTCCGTCGGATCGATCGTCGCTCGTCGGAGATCCTCTCCCCCGCGGCCCCGCTCCATCCTCAAGCACCGCAATGGATCTACGCATTTGTGAACCAGGCAACTCAGATCCATAACCCTAGCTCCATTCTCCCTCATCTGTCTCCTCTCTCCTGTCTTCTTCTCCCCCTCTGGTGTGATCTGTGGAGATCCCGGTGCTCCGGCTTATTAGGGTTTACACGCGCACGGCGCATGGATCTGCGCATTTGTGAACCGGGTAACTCAGATCCATAACCCTAGCTCTGTTCTCCCTCATCTGTCTCCTCTCTCCTGTCTTCTTCTCCCCCTTCGGTGTGATCTGTGGAGATCCCGGTGCTCCGGCTTATTAGGGTTTACACGCGCATGGCGCATCATCGTCCGGCACGGCGACACTGGCACTGGTACTGTCCTGTCTCCCTCTCCTCTCTCCTATCTTCTTCTCCCCCTCCAGTACTGTCCAGAACTGGCACACCGCTCTGGTCTCCCTCTCCTCTCTCCTAGCTTCGGTCTCCCTCTCCTCTCTCCTATCTTCTTCTCCCCCTCCGGTACTGTCCGGCACTGGCACACAGCTCCGGTCTTCCTCTCCTCTCTCCTAGCTCCGGTCTCCCTCTCCTTTCTCCTATCTTCTTCTCCCCCTCCGGTACTGTCCGGCACTGGCACACAGCTCGGTTGCTACGGTGCTCTGGATTCAAATCCGTGGAGGAACCGATTGGCCGGACCTTTCGTCGTCGACTGCGGAGATCCTGGTGCTCCAGCTTATTAGGTAACCCTAACTTTACTCTATTGAGGAACCAGGACTCCGAGGTGGGTCGATGGCCATCTCCAACGATGAAACTGTTTAGATCTACTGCAACGAGGAGCGACGGTTGTGCGGGTTGGCCAGAGATGACGATGAGGATGACCTCCGGGAGGATGCTGCAGCTCTCTTTGGCCATAGCAGTGAGCATCCCGTCCATGTCGGTGATGAACAACAAGTTGGTGGTCAGGAAGGTGAAGGGGACGAACACAGTGCCAAGCGTTGTCGTCCTTCTACTTCTGCAGTCTAGTCTAATCAGAGAATTGCTGCATATAAAAGTTATTGCATTGCTACTAATATTAGGCCTAGAAAATTCTAGTTGGACATGGAGGTTAGGTGGAACTCTACATATCTGATGCTTAAGCATTTGTTTCCTCATAGGATACCTTTCACTACTTTCATTCATGCAAACTATCCTAGGGCTGAAGGTGATCAATTTATTTTAACCGATAAACATTGGTGTCGGTGTTTCGGACCCGGGGGACCCTCAACCGAACCGACCAGTGAATTTTGTGTCGCGTGTCCCTGCCTAGATGGATTGATGCAAGATGAAACACAAGAGGGGGATGAGGCTTATATTATCTTGCACCGGGGTGCCTGTAGTAGGGGTTACAAGTTTCGTGAGAGAGGGAACGGGTCCCAAGTCTCTTGAGAGGTCTAGTGCTGTGAAGAGGAGATCGATGTTTGAGCGAGCCGTTCTCAGTTCGTCCTTGCAGTGTGCCGTGGGAAGGCCCTAGGCATCTCCTTTTATAGATACAAGGAGGTGATCCAGCTGTACATATGGGGGTGTAGCTGTGTGCTATCGTGGCCGGCGGAGAAGTGCTTGAGCCCTGTAGAATCGTGGCTGGCGGTACAGCCCTAGGTCCTGCTGATGTTCCTTTGATTTCGTAGAGAGCTTGAGGATAGTCGACGTCATGAGCGCATGCCGGGGATCATCATTACCTGTTACTGGAGTAATTTGATGTGACACCAGTCTTGTTCCTTCGTAGCCTAAGGTGGCTAGATAGGGGTAGGATAATGTTGGTTTCCCTGGTCACGTAGTCGGTCCGAGGCCATCTCGAGCGAGGCGGTGACCTCCCCCGAGGCCGAGGCTGGGGTCAAGGCCTAGGTCGGGCAAGGCGGAGACCTCCTCCCAAGACCGGAGCTAAGGCCAAGGCCTGGGTCGGGCGAGGCGGAGACCTCCTCTCGAGATCGGAGCTGAGGCCAAGGCCTGGGTCAGGCGAGGCGGAGACCTCCTCCCGAGGCTGGAGCTGAGGTCGAGGCCTGGGTCGGACGTGGTGACGACCCCTCCCGAGGCCGAGGCTGGGGTCGGGCGAAGCGGAGCTCCCTGTGGCGCCCGAGGCTAAACTCGGGAGAGGCGGTGACTTACTGTTGTTAGTCTTACCTTGGTGGTTGGCACAGTGGTGGAAATGGGGTGAATAGTGTTGTCATCCCGTCAGAACGATCAGTAAAAGGGTGAAGTGACTGCGGTCACTTCGACCTTGCCAATTGAGGCGCGTGTGTCAGGATAAGGTGTCAGGCGATCCTCGCATTAAATGTGCACGTGATACAGTCGGCGACAAGGTGGTTTGGCCGAGGCCGCTATACGACAAAGTTTACCCAAGCTTTACCTCGGGCGAGTCGGGGGTGCGCCCATCGCCTAGGGGGACCCTCGGGCGAGCCGTGAATTTGTACGGGGCTACTGCTGCTGCCCGAGGCTGGGCTCAGGCGAAACGGGATCACGTCCCTTGGCAGACAAGGTTTTTAACTCTGATCCACGCTTACCGGTCTTTTTAAAGATGTTCTTCCAGCCATGTTTTAGGACTATCTGGGGTACCCCTGATTATGGTACCCGACAGTAGCCCCCAAGCCTCAAAGGGAGTGTAGGCACTTGCTTGGAGGTTCTACCGGACTTTTGCAAGGCGACTGATCTTTTTTAACAGTATTTTGTTCCGATGGGTGCGCGCGAGCGCACCCTTCGGGTATAGCCCCTGAGGCCTTGGAGGAGTGGTTTTGACTCCTCTGAGGTCTTAATTCTTCCTGTGATTCCTTGGTCGGCCTTGTTGTTCCCTCAGACGGCCTGGCCGTAGCCCGGGTGCATGGTCAAGCCCCAAATTCTTTAGTTTCGTTGACGCTGTCAACAATTTAGCCACAGCTTGGTGCGAGAGCAGCCCTCGAGCCTCTGCACGGAGCGAAAGGACAATCAAGGACTGTCTCGGCTTTTTATAGTACGCCCCTTCGTCGCCTTTCTGCAAGGAGGAAGGGGGGGAACGCGCCGTGTTACCCTCGGCGGGCACCGAACACGGTGTTTCCAGTGAGTTGCTAACGGGTAATCCGAGTGGACGCCTGAGCCCCGTTCGATAAGGGTCGGCTAGTGGCCCAGAGGCGTACTCCAAAAGTACCTGCAGGTGATTCGCTGGACCCGATCCCATTTGATAGGGTCCGAGGGCTCGGTGCCTCCCTTCGGTGGGATTCCATTACAAAATCGTTCCCGCTGGTCTCGAAATGTCCTAGGGTACCTCGGGAGCATAGCCCGAGCCTTGGCTATGTAACGGACGTACCCAGGGTTATCCCTGACTCTGCATGCTCTAGGGCGGCTGTCGAACCCTTCTGAGGGGCCAGCCTTCGAACCCCTGATCAGTAGAGTGCTCGGAGCCCGAGTGCTCTGGGGCGATTGCCGAACCCCGCAGGGTACAACCTTCGAACCCCTGATCAGTAGGAGGGCTTGGGGCCCGTTTCCTTTGCTGAGAAGGATTCTTTCGAAATACCTCCTTTCCCGATCCCTGCGGAGAGAGAGAGAGAGAGAGGAAAGGAAAAGGATATAAACTAAGACAGTGTGGCGTACCTTTTTTGAGGCGGTCATGATGACGGAGGCGAAACGACGCACGCTCGCCTGCTAGAGGTGACGTGTGCCCTGCCAGAGAGTTAATGTGACAGGACGGGCGACTCGTGGGGAATCCGTTGCGCGTGCGCGAGTCGTTCGAGGAATGAAAAAACCGCATTGTCTTCGAATTTAAAATTCTTGAGGGGCTTGGGCGAAGATTTTGGCGGATTCTGCCTGGGCCCTTATATACCTGGGAGGGGGACCGGTAGTGGTTCTTTACCTTGCCATTTGCGCTTCTGTTCTTGCCTTCTGCCTTCGCTTTCGCAACCTGAGAGAGTAGACAGAGAGAAGAGAAAAACCGCGCACCTCGTCCCTTCTGCTTCCACCGCCTCCGTTCGGCAATGGCTAACAAGCCGACCGTTATTCTGCCGCGCAACCCATGGCCCTTCTCCACCGTCACGGTGGAGGATCTGCAGGCCCTCGTTGCCGAGGGTTTGCTCCGTCCTCTCTCCGGCGGGCCGCAGCCTGAGTGGTTCGCCCCCGGGAGCGAGGCCGACCTGACTCCGCCGCCGGGGTACGTGGTCAGCTTCACCCCTTTTCACGAGCGGGGGTTTCGGATGCCGGGAAGCCGCTTCATGCGGGCGCTCCCGCACTACTACGGGGTGGAGCTGCATAACTTCAACCCCAACTCCATCGCACAGGCGGCCATTTTTGTGGCGGTTTGCGAGGGGTTTTTGGGGATTGACCCCCACTAGGACCTGTGGACTCATATCTTATATGCGGAGTTCTTTGCCGCGTCGACGGACGTGAAGAAGGTCCGTATGGCGGTGCGGGCTGGTGGCTGCACCCTTCAGCTGAGGTCGGGGTGCGCACAGCAGTACATCCCGGCCTCCCTTGTGTCTTCGAACAAGGGGTGGCAGAACCAGTGGTTCTATCTCCGGAATGACGACGGGGTGCTACCGCCATTTTCTCAACGAGTGGTGACCGCCGCTGGCGATAACTGGCGCTGGAGGGCCACACGCGAGAACCAGGAGAAGCTCCAGCCCATTCTTCGTGCCCTGCAGAAGCTCCAAGCCGAAGGCCTTACTGCCGCAGGGGTTGTCGCCGCTATCCACTGCCGGAGGGTGCTCCCATTGGCCGAGCGGCAGTTGCGGCTTTCGGAGATGAAGTCAGGGGTTGATCTGGAGGGTTCACGGATGTCCCCGACCCCCCTCTCCGCCGACGACCTCCTCAGACGGGTAGCGGGCACGGTAGGGAGGCTGGACGCTGGTGCCCTTAACCAGCCCCCAATGCATCCCAACCATGGGTATGTGTCCCTGGTAAGTGTCCGACCCTTCTTCTGTTTTGCGCCGTGTTTCTTACGTCTTTAGCCCTTACCCTTGGGATTTTTTGTTCATCCCCAGGGGCTGAGGAACTTTAAAACCTCTCGGCCACCGGTCCCGGAGGACGCGGCGGGCCGAACCGCACGTAGGCTCGCCGCGAAGAAGGATAAGCAGAAAAAAGACGCGGAAAAGGCCCATGCTCGTGAGAGGATGCGGGCTCGGGACGCCTTGGAGAAGCGTCGTCGGAGGAAAGCAAGGGATGGGCTCCCGTTGGAGCCGTCGCCGGACACGCCTGACGACGACGATGATGATGATGATGATGATGATGATGATGATGATGATGATGATGATGATGATGATGATGATGACAAAGACGACGACATGGCGGCCCGACATGGCCTCAGTCCAGATTCGAGGCTGGGCCAGGGGTCGTCAAGCCAGCCTCCAGGTGGGCTGGCGCCACCAGTGTTTGGGGCCGGGACGCCGGGGTCCCGGTCCGAGGAGCGGAGGTGGGACGAGGGGGTACTTGACCCCTTGGCCGAGATAATTGGGGCGACTCCAGGGGGTCAGGCCAAACCGCAGGTCCCCCAAGAGCAAGTGCCCGTGCCAGCCATGCGGGAAGTTGTTCCCTCGGCTGTTGTGACATCGCCCGGGCAGGCCGCCCCCAGCGCCTCGGGCGTTCGAGGCGGAGGTGGCGCCGAGGCTGGCCGCTGGCCAACCCTTGGCAGCGTCTGCGGAGACCGGGGTCCAAGAGATCTCCTCGCAGGCACGATTGGTCTTGCCCCGGAGCGGGTAAGTGTCTGAGGGCGCCCTTGATTCAGTCGTCTTTCTGTGTATCTTGATTTTGCCTTTTCTTCCTTTCAGTAAGCGGAGGTAGGGCTCGGTGGGTCTGGCCCCCACGAAGGCCCTTAAGACGGGGCCGACCTCTTCATCTGGAGCTACGGCGCGCCATGCCGGTTGGTTGGCCTCCGCGCAAGGCGCACTCTGGCGGGGAGCCCAGGAGGCACAGGCTGCCATGGGGCAAGCCTCCCAGGTCGACCCCCCTGTTGGAGCGGCCATCGTGCCAGGGGAGGCGGTTGACGCGGCCGCGGCCTCGAGCCTGCCTGCCTCGTCGCCGGCGCCGACGTCGATTCCTGTCAGGGCCGCCGCTAGTGTGCCCATGGAGCCGCCCGTCGTCGCCGATGTTGAGATGGCTAAGGTGCCTCCGCCCCTAGCTCCTTTGGTCCTGGTCGTTCCCGACTCCCCTATTTTTGGCTATGAGGAGGGGGCGGCCGTCGTTGCCGAGGTTGATGAGCGGAGGCTTGTCGTATTGACCGAGGAGCGACCCGATGCATCGGCTGTAGAGGGACCCGATGCCTCGGTCGCGGGGCACGCAGATCCGTGGCCCGTCGTGGGGAGCAGCGGCCTCATCCCCATGCAGCTTAATCCCAATGAGTGGGGAGGGCAGCCACTCGTGTCCTGGGGCCGCGATACCTCAGAGCCTCTCCTTGCCCTTAATGATGAGTTGGAGGAAAAGCTGCGGAGTTCTTTCCGTGAGTATAGCAAGGCGGCGATGACGTCGCTTCGGATGGCCACAGAAATCCTTTCTAAAGACGTTCCCAGGGTCTTCCAGGTAAGGATTTAGACGCACACCTCGTGTGGTCAGGGCATTCTTTGTGATATTCTATTTTTCTTTTTAGGAGCTCGTGGACATGAACACTGCCAAGTCGCTGTTTCTCCGCCGTGAGAGCAGCGTTTGGGAATCGCTGCGGCAGCAGGGGGTCGTGCTTACCGAGGCCAACGAGCGCCTCGCCCAATAGAGTGCCGAGGCGGCAGACCTTCGGCTGCTCTGTGAGGAGCTGAAGTCGGAGGCAATGATGGCGCGGGTAGAGGCGGCATCGGCATGGACGGAGGCTTCGTCGGCTTGGGAGCAGGTGGCTTCCCAGGCCGAGGAGATGCAGCAGCGACAGCTTGAGCTTGGCTAGGTCACCAGCGAGCGGGACCAACTCCGAGGCCAAGCTGCCGAGGCCGCGAGCCGGGCTGAGACCCTTAAGGGACAGCTGGCTGAGGTCACAGAGCGGCTAGCTGAGGCGGCTGCTCGGGCCAGGACCCTTTCGAAGGGTCTAGCCATAGCCGTCGGGTCAGCCTGGTCCGCCCAAGCTATGGCTTCACAGCAGCGTGCCCGGGCCTAAGGTATGTTTTGCCTGCTTTGTGATTTTGCCTTAGCTTAACTCTTCTCCTCGTGTCTGAATATTGTTTGGTTGTCTTCAGGGTTCGAAACGGCTCTTAACGAGTCCGCTAAGAACTGCAAGGCGCTTGCCCAAGCAGCTGAGCAGAAGGAGGTTGACCGCATGGCCATGTCCGAGCCCATCTCGGCCTTTTGCCGGACCTTTGGCCTTGACGACGTCCCCTCGGGCAGCTCCCCCTAGAGTCGCCTGCCGGCCTTGGGCGGCCATGTGCGCAGCAGACTCCGCGGGGCGCTGCATCACGGTGTTAGGCGGGCCTTCACCGTCCTCGCTTCCCACAATGACGTGGATTTGGAGCGGGTCAGCGAGGGCTATTGCCTACCTGATGACGAGGATGCCGCCCTGGCCGAGGCCGAAAGGCTTAATGCGGTTGCCGAGGGTCTAGGTACGGCGCTGGCTTCCTTTTTTGAGGTGGAGATCCTTTTGCCCATGTCGCCGTCCGAGGCAGGGCCACACTCTGCCGCAGGCGGAAATGACGCCGAGGGTGCTGCTCCTCCCCCCGCTGACACCTGAGCCTGTGTGGAACAGTTATTTTAAGTATGTGTATGTTTTCTGCGGCCGCTGAGGCCTAAACATTTTGGGTGTCTGAGTATAAAGCTGCATTTTTTTCCTCTCGTTTCGAGCGTTAGGACTTGTTCGGTAGCAGAATCACTTATCCGAGCGCGAGTTACCCTTCACGGAAGGTGATGAGTGGGGTATCCGTATCCCAGAGGCGTAGGAGTCCCTCGGCTCGATCGGCCTTGCCGCACGAGGTCTCTCGAGTTCATTTTTAGAATCCCGTTATCGATATAGTCGAAAAGCACGAAAGTCGTTTTGGTAGAAAACTTTTCCGAGTAAAATTTTGACGCAGAGGGGGTTCCCCCCTTCTAGCCCCCGAGGGAGGGTCGATTTTTGCTGAGGCAAGGCCGATCCTCCCTTGATGGTTAGACCTTTATTTATACATGTAAAGGGACAGAGATACATGAACGACTTGAAACATTTTAAGGGTAAAAGTGACGTAGTTGTTCGATGTTCCAAGCGTTGTTGTAGACCTCGCCTTGATCGTTAGCCAGCTTGTATGTCTCGGGTTTCAACACTTTGGCGATGATGAATGGCCCTTCCCAAGGAGGAGTAAGCTTGTGGCGTCCTCGGGGGTCTTGTCGTAGCCGAAGTACCAAGTCTCCAACTTGGAAGCCTCGGGGCTGGATCCTTCGGGCGTGGTAGTGTCGCAGAGACTGCTGATACCGTGCTGAGTGTAGTAAGGCTACGTCCCGAGCTTCTTCCAGCTGGTCCAATGAATCCTCTTTGCTGGTTTGGTTGTTTTGTTCGTCGTATGCCTTTGCCCTCGGGGAACCGTATTCTAAGTCTGTGGGTAGGATGGCCTCGGCCCCATAGACTAGGAAAAATGGTGAGAAACACGTGGCTCAGCTCGGTGTTGTCCTCAGACTCCAAACCACCGAGGGTAGCTCTTTTATCCACCGCTTGCCAAACTTGTTGAGGTCGTTGTAGATCCTTGGTTTTAGTCCCTGCAAAATCATGCCATTGGCGCGCTCCACCTGCCCATTTGACATTGGGTGAGCTACGGCGGCCCAGTCCACACGGATGTGGTGGTCTTCGCAGAAGTCTAGGAACTTTTTCCCAGTGAACTGCGTGCCGTTGTCGGTGATGATAGAGTTTGGGATCCCGAAGCGATGGATGATATTTGTAAAGAATGCCACCGCCTGCTCGGACCTGATGCCGGTTAAGGGTCAGACTTCGATCCACTTGGAGAATTTGTCGATGGCGACCAGCAGGTGCGTGAAGCCCCCGGGTGCCTTCTGCAAGGGATCAACGAAGTCCAGACCCCACATAGCAAACGGCCAAGTGATAGGTATTGTCTATAGAGCCTGAGCAGGCAGGTGTGTCTGTCTTGCGTAGAATTGACACCCTCGGCAGGAGCGTACAATGCTAGTGGCGTCGGCCACCGCGGTCGGCCAGTAGAAACCTTGTCGAAACGCGTTTCCTACAAGGGTCCGAGGTGCTGCATGGTGATCGCAAGCTCCCGGGTGTATTTCCTGTAACAGCTCTTGTCCTTGGGTGACAGATATGCATCGTTGGAGAATGCCTGAGGGGCTGTGATGGTACAACTCTTTTTCATCGCCCAGTAAAACGAACGATTTGGCACGCCGAGCCAGTCGCTGGGCTTCGGCCTTATCGAGGGGCAGCTCTCCTTAGAGGAGATATTCCAGGTAAGGGGTCTGCCAGTTTAGGACTGGTGTGACCCCATTCCGCTCCACCTCGACGTGCAGGGCCTCTCCCTCGGCTGCCGAAGGTACCTCGAGCTGGGCTGAGGTCCCTTCGGGTTCGGGTGCATCGTTGAGTTTTACCGATGGTTGATATATGTCTTTGGAGAAGACATTCGGGGGAACTGTTGTTCGTCCCGAGGCTATCTTAGCCAGCTCATCTGCAGTTTCGTTGTACCGTCGAGCAATATGGTTGAGTTCTAGCCCATAGAACTTGTCTTCCAAGCGCCGAACTTCGTCACAATAGGCCTCCATTTTTTGGTCGTGGCAGTGAGAGTTCTTCATGACTTGGTCAATAACGAGCTGCGAGTCGCCACGAGCATCGAGGCGCCGAACCCCTAGCTCGATGGCGATGTGCAACCCATTCACCAAGGCCTCGTATTCGGCTACGTTGTTTGACGCCGGAAAATGGAGGCGTATTACATAACGCACATGTTCTCCGAGCGGTGAGATGAAGAGCAAGCCTGCGCCTGCTCCGGTTTTCATTAGCGACCCATCGAAGTACATGGTCCAAAGTTCGGCCTGGATTGGTGTTGTTGGCAATTGGGTGTCGGTCCATTCAGCCAGAAAGTCGGCCAAGACTTGGGATTTTATGGCCTTCCGGGGGGCGAATGAAAGTGTTTCTCCCATGAGTTCCACTGCCCATTTCGCTATCCTACCCAAAGCCTCTCGGCACTAGATGATATCCCCCAGGGGGAAGGAGGACACCACAGTCACCGGATGAGACTCGAAGTAGTGTCGCAGCTTTCGCCGCGTTAGAATTACTGCGTACAGTAGCTTCTGGATTTGCGGGTAGCGGATTTTGGTCTCGGATAGCACCTCGCTGATGAAGTAGACTGGCCTCTGGATGGGTAGTGTATGCCCTTCTTCTCGTCTCTCGACTATGGCCGCAGCGTTGACCACCTGAGTGGTTGCGGCTACGTAGATCAAGAGGGCTTCTCCCGCAGCGGGGGGGGGCACCAAGATGGGTGCATTAGTGAGGAGTGTCTTAAGGTTTCCGAGGGCTTCTTTGGCCTCGGAAGTCCAAGTGAAGCGTTCGGTCTTCCTTAAGAGGCGGCACAAAGGTAACCCTTTCTCGCCGAGGCACGAGATGAAGCGGCTCAGAGCCACAAGGCATCCCATAACCCTTTGCACTCCCTTTAAATCTTTGATGGGTCCCATGTTGGTGATGGCCGCGATTTTCTCCGGGTTGGCCTCGATGCCTCGTTTGGAGACGATGAATCCTAGGAGCAAGCCTCGGGGGACTCCAAAGACACACTTCTCGGGATTGAGTTTTACGCCCTTTGCTCGCAGGCATCTGAATGTTACTTCAAGGTCAGAGAGAAGGTCGGAGGCTTTCCTTGTTTTGACAACGATGTCATCAACATAAGCCTCGACCGTTCTGCCGATGTGCTCTCCGAACACGTGGTTCATGCACCTTTGGTATGTAGCACCGGCATTCCTCAAGCCAAACGGCATAGTAGTATAACAATACATGTCGAAAGGTGTGATGAAAGAAGTCGCGAGCTGGTCAAATTCTTTCATCTTGATTTGGTGATAGCCTGAATAGGCATCAAGGAAAGACATGATTTCACACCCAGCAGTGGAGTCCACAATTTGATCAATGTGAGGCAGAGGGTAGGGAACTTTTGGACATGCTTTATTCAGCCCAGTGTAATCTACACACATCCTCCATTTCCCCCCTTTTTTCTTTACAAGTACAGTGTTAGCTAACCATTCTGGATGGAATACCTCTTTGATGAATCCTGCTGCCATTAGCTTATGGACCTCCTCGCCTATGGCCCTGCGTTTTCTTCATCAAAACAGCGCAGGTGCTGTTTCACGGGTCGAGCACCAGCTCGGATGTCCAATGAGTGCTCGGCGACATCCCTCGGTATGCCTGGCATGTCCGAGGGACTCCACGCAAAAATCTTAGCATTTGCGTGGAGAAAGTCGACGAGCACTGCTTCCTATTTGGGGTCGAGCTCGGAGCTGATCCTGACTTTCTTGTCGGCGTCGTCACTGGGGTCGAGAGAGACAGACTTGACTGCCTCGGCTAGCTCAAAGTTGTCGTCATGCCGCTTTGGGTCGGGCGCCTCCTTGGAGAGGCTATCTAGGTCGGCGATGACGGCCTCAGACTCGACGAGGGCTTTGGCGTACTCGACGCACTCCACGTCACACTCGTAAGCGTGGCGGTATGTGGATCCGACGGTGATGACTCCCTTGGGGCCAGGCATCTTGAGCTTGAGGTAAGTGTAGTTGGGGACGGCCATGAACTTGGCGTAGCATGGTCTTCCCAACACCACGTGATAGGTCCCTCGGAACCCGACTACCTCGAAAGTGAGGGTTTCCTTTCGGAAGTTGGAGGGAGTTCCGAAGCAGATGGGTAAGTCAATTTGTCCAAGGGGCAGGATACGCTTTCCAGGTGCAATCCCGTGAAAGGGTGCTGCACCGGCTCGGATCTCGGACCGATCGACACCCAAAAGCCCTAGGGTCTCGGCATAGATGATGTTGAGGCTGCTACCTCCGTCCATGAGGACCTTGGAGAGCCTAGCGTTGCCGATGACAGGGTCGATGACAAGCGGGTACCTCCCTGGGTTTAGTACGTAGTCAGGGTGGTCGTCTTGGTCGAAGGTGATGGGCTTGTCGGACCAGTCTAGGTAGACTGGCGTTGCTACCTTCACCGAGCAGACCTCCCGGCGCTCTTGCTTGCGGCGTCGACCCGAGGTATTCGCCACTTGCCCACCGTAGATCATGAAGTAGTTATGGACCTCCGGGAACTCTTCTTCCTTGTCACCCCCCTTATTGTTGTTGCCTTGGTCCTTGCCATCTTCCACCGAGGGCCCAGCCTTGTTGAAGTAACGTCGGAGCATGTCGCACTCTTCAAGGGTGTGCTTGATGGGACCCTTGTGATAGGGGCACGACTCCTTGAGCATCTTGTCGAACACGTTGGCCCCTCCGGGAGGTCTCCGAGGGTTCCTGCGTTCAGCAGTAGCGACGAGATCCGCTTCAATGGCGTTGTGTTTTGCTTGCGCCTTCTTCTTGCTTTTCTTCTTTGTGCCGCGCTGGACGGATGCCTCGGGGATGTCTTCCTTCTGCCTTCCCTAAGGCTGCTTGTCTTTCTGGAAGATGGCCTTGACCGCCTCCTGACCAGAGGCGAACTTGGTGGCTATGTCCATCAATTCACTTGCCTTGGTGGGAGTTTTGTGTCCCAGTTTGCTTACCAGATCCCGGCAAGTGGTGCCGGCAAGAAATGCTCCAATGACGTCCGAGTCGGTGATGTTAGGCAACTCGGTGCGCTGCTTAGAGAACCGTCGGATGTATTCTCACAGGGACTCCCCTGGCTGCTGCCGGCAGCTCCAGAGATCCCATGAGTTCCCAGGGCACACGTATGTACCTTGGAAATTACCTGTGAAGGCCCTGACTAGGTCGTCCCAGATGAAGATCTGCGCAGGAGGCAGATGCTCCAGCCATGCTCGGGCAGCGTTGGAGAGAAAGAGGGGGATGTTGCGGATGATGAGGTTGTCGTCGTCCGTCCCTCCCAACTGGCAAGCCAGCCGGTAATCCGCGAGCCATAACTCCGGCTTCGTCTCCCCTGAATATTTGGTGATGGTAGTCGGAGCTCGGAACCGGGCCGGGAACGGCGCCCGTCGTATGGCTCGGCTGAAGACCTATGGGCCTGGTGGTTCAAGTGAGGGGCTCCGATCCTCCCCACTGTCGTAGCATCCTCCGCGTCTGGGGTGATAGCCTTGGCGCACCCTTTCCTCGAGGCAGGCTCGTCGTTCGCGGCGGCGTTGCTCGTTGTCGAGGCGGTCCAGGATTGCAGGGGTCCTATCCCTCGTGGGCTCGGTATGGACCAAGGCTTCTCGCACGTGTCGGGAGGGCTCGTCGTGATGTTCTGAGGGGCCTCCCCGCCTTCGGGAGGCAGAGCTCTCGGCTCGTTGGACTGCGACGTTATCCAGGAGGTCCTTGAGTTCGCCCTGGACACGCCGCCCCTCGGTGGTGGACGGCTCCGGCATTGTTCGGAGTAACATCGCCGCTGCAGCTAGGTTCTGGCTGGCCCCGTTGAAGGTCGGGGGCAGCCCCGCCCTGGCGTCATCAATAATACGGCACTGGACGTCTCGGGCTCGATGACGCGCTCCTCCGGCGGGGCTCGGCCTGCCCACTCTTGTTCGATGTTTTGTCAGAGCTGCACCAGTCGCCCCATTTCTTCGTCGAGCTTGGCCTGCATCTCGCGGAGTTGCTCAAGCAGCATGCCCTGACTCCCCGTAGGGGTCCGGGCCTCTGCTAGCTCCTGCAGGATCTCGACGCGAGACACAGGTGCAGGGGCGCCGTTGTTTCCTGGCAAGCCGAGGTGGTTGTCTCCGTCGTGATCCTCCTGATCGATGTGGAAGCACTCGCGAGTCGGGTCGTAACCCTCGTCATCGGGGCTGTGGCCATCGTCAGAGTCGCTGGAGAGGCAGTGGTCACATGCGGACATGAAGTCTCGCATGGCCCCGGGATCATGGAGTCTGGTGAAATCCATACCGAAGTTGGAGCCGTCCTCTTCCTCGGGACCAGCGGGTTTGGAGGTAGAGGCGGTCATCAGTCAGTCCCAAGTTGACCACATATGGTACCCCAGGAGGTCAAGATATGCCCTTGCGGAAGTGTACGCCGAAGCGGGGTCGCCTGGCGGATCGAAGCTGAATCTGAAAAGAACAGGATGGAAAACCGATGGTGCCTCCTGGTTGGTGGATGGTGGTGGAGTTGTAATGGAGACGAAATGTGTCGTTGTCTCGGGCGCGAGACTAATGCCTAACAAGTCCCTCGCAAGGGTGCTGGCATCATCAGTCCGCCTGGGGCTAGCATTTTGTCGGGAAGCGTCACCCGTCGTTGTCTTAGGTGCAAGGCTAACGCCCAACATGTCCCTCGCTGGGGTGCCGGCGCCGTCAACCTGCCCTCGCCCGACAACCGACGAGGTGCTGCCCCTTGCCTGGCCATGGTTGCCCCGTCTCCGTCTCCTTCGGCGTGGAGGGTGGCGGGGTTGACCCGAGTGTTCTTCTTCCGCCCTAGGGAGGGATCGTCATCGGGTTTGCCTCCGCTAGGCGAGCCGACGACCGTCGTTGCTGTCGTGCTGCGGGGCGAGGAGTATCATGTCATAGCTGCCGTCGAGGGACATGAACTCGAGACTCCCAAAGCGGAGCACCGTCCCGGGCTGAAGAGGTTGCTGAAAATTGTCCATCTGGAACTTCACAGGAAAGTACTGTTAACACGCAGCGAGCCCCCTACCTGGCACGCCAACTGTCGGTGTTTCGGACCCGGGGGACCCTCAACCGAACCGACCAGTGAATTTTGTGCCGTGTGTCCCTGCCCAGATGGATTGATGCAAGATGAAACACAAGAGGGGGATGAGACTTATATTATCTTGCACCGGGGTGCTTGTAGTAGGGGTTACAAGTTTCGTGAGAGAGGGAACGGGTCCCAAGTCTCTTGAGAGGTCTAGTGCTATGAACCGGGGTGTTTGAGCGAGCCGTTCTTAGTTCGTCCTCGCAGCGTGCCGTGGGAAGGCCCTGGGCATCTCCTTTTATAGATACAAGGAGGTGATCCAGCTGTACATATGGGGGTGTAGCTTTGTGCTATCGTGGCCGACGGAGAAGTGCTTGAGCCCTGTAGAATCGTGGCTGGCGGTACAGCCCTAGGTCCTGCTGACGTTCCTTTGATTTCGTAGAGAGCTTGAGGATAGTCGATGTCACGAGCGCATGTCGGGGATCATCATTACCTGTTACTGGAGTAATTTGATGTGACACCGGTCTTGTTCCTTCGTAGCCTGAGGTGGCTAGCTAGGGGTAGGATAATGTTGGTTTCCCTGCTCACGTAGTCGGTCCGAGGCCGTCTTGAGCGAGGCGGTGACCTCCCCCGAGGCCGAGGCTGGGGTCGAGGCGGAGACCTCCTCCCGAGACCGGAGCTGAGGCCGAGGCCTAGGTCGGGCGAGGCGGAGACCTCCTCCCGAGACCGGAGCTGAGGCCAAGGCCTGGGTCGGGCGAGGTGGAGACCTCCTCCCGAGGCCGGAGCTGAGGCCGAGGCCTGGGTCGGACGTGGTGACGACCCCTCCCGAGGCCGAGGCTGGGGTCGGGCGAAGCGGAGCTCCCTGTGGTGCCCGAGGCTAAACTCGGGAGAGGCGGTGACTTACTGTTGTTAATCTTACCTTGGTGGTTGGCACATTGGTGGGAATGGGATGAATAGTGTTGTCATCCCGTCAGAATGATCAGTAAAAGGGTGAAGTGACTGCGGTCACTTCGACCTTGCCAACTGAGGCACGCGTGTCAGGATAAGGTGTCAGGCGATCCTCGCATTAAATGCGCACGTGATACGGTCGACGGCAAGGTGGTTTGACCGAGGTCGCTATACGACAAAGTTTACCCGAGCTTTACCTCGGGCGAGTCGGGGGTGCGCCCACCGCCTAGGGGGACCCTCGGGCGAGCCGTGAATTTGTACGGGGCTACTGCTGCTGCCCGAGGCTGGGCTCGGGCGAAACGGGATCACGTCTCTTGGCAGACAAGGTTTTTAACTCTGATCCGCGCTTACCGGTCTTTTTAAAGATGTTCTTCCAGCCATGTTTTAGGACTATCGGGGGTACCCCTGATTATGGTACCCGACAATTGGGTTATTGGAGATAAAGTACTTAAATTTCTTGAGCTATTTTATGATTCTACAGTTGCATTGTCTGGTGTTTATTATCCTACATCTCCACTTATGCTTCATTTTCTTGTTAAGATTGCTATACATCTAAAGAACTATGCTAATGACACTCACATCAGAGGTGTCATTCAACCTATGATAGATGAAAGGGAATTAGGCTTACACCTATTTCTTAATCTAATTTTGGTGGTTGAATTGCCCAACACAAATAATTGGACTAACTAGTTTGCCCAAGTTTATAAGTTTTACAGGTGCCAAAGGTTCACAACAAATCAATAAAAAGACCAAAGTTGGGTTCAAGATAAAGAGCTAAAGGCATCCCTGGTTTGGCGCACCGGACTGTCCGGTGTGCACCGGGCAGTGTCCGGTGCACCAGAGGCACTTCGAGGCTGAACACTTCACTCTCGGGAAATTCCGGAGGCAGCTCGCTATAATTCACCGGACTGTCCGGTGTACACCGGACATGTCCGGTGCTTCAAGAAAAGGCGACCTCCGGAACTCGCCAGTCTCGGGAATTCAGAACGGCTACTCCGCTATAATTCACCGGACATGTCCGGTGTACACCGGACTGTCCGGTGTAACTGCGGGGCAACGGCTACTTCGCGCCAACGGTCACCTGCAGGCGCATTTAATGCGCGCCAGAAGCGTGCAGTCGTCAGGCACGCGCGAGACGGTGCACCGGACGCTCTACAGTGCATGTCCGGTGTGCACCGGACATCCAGGAGGGCCCAGAAGTCAGAAGCTCCAACGGTCAAATCCCAACGGCCTGGTGACATGGCTGGCGCACCGGACATGTCCGGTGTGCACCGGACTGTCCGGTGTGCCATCGAACAGACAGCCTCCACCCAAACGGCTAGTTTGGTGGTTGGGGCTATAAATACCCCCAACCACCCCACATTCAAGTCATCCAAGTTTTCCACTTCTCAACCACTTACAAGAGCTAGGCATTCAATTCTAGACACACTCAAGTGATCAAATCCTCTCCAATTCCACACAAGGCTTTAGTGATTAGCGAGAGAGATTTGCCGTGTTCTTTTGAGCTCTTGCGCTTGGATTGCTTCTTTTCTTTCTCACTTGTTCTTGTGATCAAAACTCATTTGTAACCGAGGCAAGAGACACCAAGTGTGTGGTGGTCCTTGCGGGGAAGTTTTGTTCCCGGTTTTGATTTGAGAAGAGAAGCTCACTCGGTCCGAGGGACCGTTTGAGAGAGGGTAAGGGTTGAAAGAGACCCGGCCTTTGTGGCCTCCTCAACGGGGAGTAGGTTTGCGAGAACCGAACCTCGGTAAAACAAATCATTGTGTCTCACTCCGCATTTGCTCACGATTTGTTTTGTGCCCTCTCTCTCGAACTTGTACTTGTTTCTAACGCTAACCCATCTCGTAGTTGTGTTTATATTTGTAAATTTCAGTTTTGCCCTATTCACCCCCCCCCTCTCGGCGACTTTCAATTGATATCAGAGCCCGGTGCTTCATTAGAGCCTAACCGCTCGAAGTGATGTCGGGAGATCACACCAAGAGGGAGATGGAGACCGGCGACAAGCCCACTACGAGTCACGGGAGCACCTCATCGGAAGAGTCCCGCACCAAGAGGAAGGAGAAGAAGAAGGACTCCTCCAAAGGGAAGAAGTCTTCTTCACACCACAAAGAGAAGAAGGAGAAATCTTCTTCCCACAAGTCGCATCGGAGAGGCGACAAGCACAAGAGGATGAGGAAAGTGGTCTACTACGAGACCGACACTTCATCAACATCGACCTCCGGCTCCGATGCGCCATCCGTAACTTCTAAGCGCCAAGAGCGCAAGAAGTATAGTAAGATCCCCCTACGCTACCCCCGCATTTCTAAACATACACCTTTACTTTCCGTCCCTTTAGGCAAACCACCAACGTTTGATGGTGAAGATTATGCTAGGTGGAGTGATATGATGCGATATCACCTAACCTCACTCCACAAAAGTATATGGGATGTTGTTGAGTTTGGTGTACAGGTACCATCCGTAGGGGATGAAGACTATGATACGGACGAAGTGGCCCAAATCGAGCACTTCAACTCTCAAGCCACAACCATACTCCTCGCCTCTCTAAGTAGAGAGGAATATAACAAGGTGCAAGGGTTGAAGAGTGCGAAGGAGATTTGGGACCTACTCAAGACCGCACACGAGGGTGATGAACTCACCAAGATCACCAAGCGGGAAACGATCGAGGGGGAGCTTGGTCGCTTCCGTCTTCGCCAAGGGGAGGAGCCACAAGATATGTACAACCGGCTCAAAACCTTGGTGAACCAAGTGCGCAACCTCGGGAGCAAGAAGTGGGACGATCACGAAGTGGTTAAGGTTATTCTAAGATCTCTCATTTTCCTTAACCCCACTCAAGTTCAATTAATTCGTGGTAATCCTAGATATACACTAATGACTCCCGAGGAAGTAATCGAGAATTTTGTGAGCTTTGAGTATATGATCAAGGGCTCGAAGAAAATCAACGAGCTAGATGATCCCACCACAACCGCGGCACAACCAGTCGCATTTAAGGCGACGGAGGAGAAGAAGGAGGAGTCTACACCAAGTAGACAACCAATCGACGCCTCGAAGCTCGACAATGAGGAAATGGCGCTCGTCATCAAGAGCTTTCGCCAAATCCTCAAACAAAGGAGGGGGAAGGACTACAAACCCCGCTCCAAGAAAGTGTGCTACAAATGTGGTAAGCCCGGTCATTTTATTGCAAAATGTCCTATATCTAGTGACAGTGACAGGGGCGACGACAAGAAGGGAAAGAGGAGAGAAAAGAAGAGGTACTACAAGAAGAAGGGCGGCGATGCCCATATTTGCCGGGAGTGGGACTCTGACGAGAGCTCCACCGAGTCCTCCTCCGACGAGGACGCCGCCAACATCGCCGTCACCAAGGGACTCCTCTTCCCCAACATCGGCCACAAGTGCCTCATGGCAAAGGACGGCAAAAAGAAGAAGGTTAAATCTAAATCCTCCACTAAATATGAGTCTTCTAGTGATGAAAATGCTAGTGATGAGGAGGATAACTTGCGTACCCTTTTTGCCAACCTTAACATGGAACAAAAGGAAAAATTAAATGAATTAATTAGTGCTATTCATGAAAAGGATGACCTTTTGGATTCCCAAGAGGACTTCCTAATTAAGGAAAACAAGAAACATGTTAAGGTTAAAAATGCTTATGCTCTAGAAATAGAAAAATGTCAAAAACTATCTAGTGAGCTAAGCACTTGCCATGACACTATTACCAACCTTAGAAATGAAAATGCTAAATTAATTGCTAAGGTTGATTCTCATGTTTGTAATATTTCAACTTCCAATCCTAGAGATGATAATGTTGATTTACTTGCTAGGATTGATGAGTTGAATATTTCTCTTGCTAGCCTTAGAGATGAGAATGAGAAATTGTTTGCTAAGGCTAAAGAATTAGATGTTTGCAATGTTACAATTTCCAATCTTAGAGATAACAATGATATTTTGCGTGCTAAGATTGTTGAACTCAATTCTTGCAAACCCTCTACATCTACTATTGAGCATGTGTCTATTTGTGCTAGATGTAGAGATATTGATATTGATGCTATTCATGATCACATGGCTTTAATTAAACAACAAAATGATCATATAGCATTATTAGATGCTAAAATTGTCGAGCATAACTTAGAAAATGAAAAGTTTAAATTTGCTAGAAGTATGCTTTATAATGGGAGACGCCCTGGCATCAAGGATGGCATTGGCTACCAAAGGGGAGACAATGTCAAACTTAGTGCCCCTCCTAAAAGATTGTTTAATTTTGTTAAGGGCAAGGCTCCCATGCCTCAGGATAACGAGGGTTACATTTTGTACCCTGCCGGTTATCCTGAGAGCAAAATTAGGAGAATTCATTCTAGGAAGTCTCACTCTGGCCCTAACCATGCTTTTATGTATAAGGGTGAGACATCTAGCTCTAGGCAACCAACCAGTGCCAAGTTGCCTAGAGAGAAAACTCCTAATGCATCAAATGATCATGATATTTCATTTAAAACTTTTGATGCATCTTATGTTTTGACTAACAAATCCGGCAAGGTAGTTGCCAAGTTTGTTGGGGGCAAACACAAGGGCTCCAAGACTTGTGTTTGGGTACCCAAAGTTCTTGTTTCTAATGCCAAAGGACCCAAAACCGTTTGGGTACCTAAAGTCAAGAACTAAACTTGTTTTGTAGGTTTATGCATCCGGGGCTCAAGTTGGATCATTGATAGCGGGTGCACAAACCACATGACGGGGGAGAAAAAGATGTTCTCCTCCTACGAGAAAAACCAAGATCCCCAACGAGCTATCACATTCGGGGATGAAACCAAGGTTTGGTCAAAGGTTTGGGTAAAATTGCTATATCTCCTGGCCACTCCATTTCTAATGTTTTTCTTGTTGATTCATTAGATTACAATTTGCTTTCCGTATCTCAATTATGTCAAATGGGCTACAACTGTCTATTTACTGATGTAGGTGTCACTGTCTTTAGAAGAAGTGATGATTCAATAGCATTTAAGGGAGTGTTAGAGGGTCAGCTATACTTGGTAGACTTTGATAGAGCTGAACTCGACACTTGCTTAATTGCTAAGACTAACATGGGTTGGCTTTGGCACCGTCGACTAGCCCATGTTGGGATGAAGAACCTTCATAAGCTTCTAAAGGGAGAGCACATTTTAGGACTAACAAATGTTCATTTTGAGAAAGACAGGATTTATAGCGCATGCCAAGCCAGGAAGCAAGTTGGCACTCATCATCCACACAAGAACATCATGACAAGTGACAGGCCGCTGGAGCTCCTACACATGGATTTATTCGGCCCGATCGCTTACATAAGCATCGGCGGGAGTAAGTACTGTCTAGTTATTGTGGATGATTATTCTCGCTTCACTTGGGTGTTCTTTTTGCAGGAAAAATCTCATACCCAAGAGACCTTAAAGGGATTCTTAAGACGAGCTCAAAATGAGTTCGGCTTAAGAATCAAGAAAATTAGAAGCGACAACGGGACGGAGTTCAAGAACTCTCAAATTGAAGGCTTCCTTGAGGAGGAGGGCATCAAGCATGAGTTCTCTTCTCCCTACACCCCACAACAAAACGGTGTAGTGGAGAGGAAGAATCGAACTCTATTGGACATGGCTAGAACCATGCTTGATGAGTACAAGACACCGGATCGGTTTTGGGCCGAGGCGGTCAACACCGCTTGCTACGCCATCAACCGGTTATATCTACACCGAATCCTCAAGAAGACATCCTATGAACTCCTAACCGGTAAAAAGCCCAATATTTCATACTTTAGAGTTTTTGGTAGCAAATGCTTTATTCTTGTTAAAAGAGGTAGAAAATCTAAATTTGCTCCTAAAACTGTAGAAGGCTTTTTACTAGGATATGATTCAAACACAAGGGCATATAGAGTCTTTAACAAGTCCTCAGGACTAGTTGAAGTTTCTTGTGACGTTGTGTTTGATGAGACTAATGGCTCTCAAGTAGAGCAAATTGATCTTGATGAGATAGGTGAAGAACAGGCTCCGTGCATCGCGCTAAGGAACATGTCCATTGGGGATGTGTGTCCTAGGGAATCTGAAGAGCCTCCACATGCACAAGATCAACCATCCTCCTCCACGCAAGCATCTCCACTAACTCAAAATGAGGACGAGGCTCAAGTTGATGAAGGAGAAGATCAAAGAGATGAGCCACCTCAAGATGACGGCAATGATCAAGGGGGAGATGCAAATGATCAAGACAAGGAGGATGAACAACCAAGGCCGCCACACCCAAGAGTCCACCAAGCAATCCAACGAGATCACCCCGTCGACACCATCCTCGACGACATTCATAAGGGGGTAACCACTCGATCTCGTGTTGCACATTTTTGTGAGCATTACTCTTTTGTTTCCTCTATTGAGCCACACAGGGTAGAGGAAGCACTTCAAGATTCGGATTGGGTGATGGCGATGCAAGAGGAGCTCAACAATTTCATGAGGAACGAGGTATGGAATTTAGTTCCACGTCCTAACCAAAATGTTGTAGGAACCAAGTGGGTCTTCCGCAACAAGCAAGACGAGCATGGTGTGGTGACAAGGAACAAAGCTCGACTCGTGGCCAAGGGGTATTCACAAGTCGAAGGTTTGGATTTTGGTGAAACCTATGCACCCGTAGCTAGGCTTGAGTCAATTCGTATATTATTAGCCTATGCTACTTACCATGGCTTCAAGCTCTACCAAATGGACGTGAAGAGTGCTTTCCTCAATGGACCAATCAAGGAAGAGGTCTATGTTGAGCAACCTCCCGGGTTTGAAGACAGTGAGTACCCTAACCATGTCTATAGGCTCTCTAAGGCGCTTTATGGGCTCAAGCAAGCCCCAAGAGCATGGTATGAATGCCTAAGAGATTTCCTTATTGCTAATAGCTTCAAAGTCGGAAAAGTCGATCCTACTCTATTCACTAAAACTCTTGACAATGATTTGTTTGTATACCAAATTTATGTTGATGATATTATATTTGGGTCTACTAACGAATCTACTTGTGAAGAATTTAGTAGGATAATGACACAGAAATTCGAGATGTCTATGATGGGGGAGTTGAAGTATTTTCTAGGATTCCAAGTCAAGCAACTCCAAGAAGGCACCTTCATTTGCCAAACGAAGTATACTCAAGACATTCTAAGCAAGTTTGGAATGAAGGATGCCAAGCCCATCAAGACACCCATGGGAACAAATGGGCATCTCGACCTCGACACGGGAGGTAAGTCCGTGGATCAAAAGGTATACCGGTCGATGATTAGTTCATTGCTCTATTTATGCGCATCTCGACCGGACATTATGCTTTCCGTATGCATGTGTGCAAGATTCCAAGCCGACCCTAAGGAATCACACCTTACGGCCGTAAAACGAATCTTGAGATATTTGGCTTATACTCCTAAGTTTGGGCTTTGGTACCCTCGGGGATCCACATTTGATTTGATTGGTTATTCGGATGCCGATTGGGCGGGGTGTAAGATTAATAGAAAGAGCACATCGGGGACTTGCCAGTTCTTGGGAAGGTCATTGGTGTCTTGGGCTTCTAAGAAGCAAAATTCAGTCGCTCTTTCTACCGCCGAAGCCGAGTATATTGCCGCAGGCCATTGTTGCGCACAATTGCTTTGGATGAGGCAAACCCTGCGGGACTATGGTTACAAATTAACCAAAGTTCCTCTTCTATGTGATAATGAGAGTGCAATCCGCATGGCGGATAATCCCGTTGAGCATAGCCGCACTAAACACATAGCCATTCGGTATCATTTTCTTAGGGATCACCAACAAAAAGGGGATATCGAGATTGCATATATTAATACTAAAGATCAATTAGCCGATATCTTTACCAAGCCACTAGATGAACACACTTTTACCAAACTTAGGCATGAGCTCAATATTCTTGATTCTAGGAATTTCTTTTGCTAAACTCGCACACATAGCTCATAAGTATACCTTTGATCATATCTCTTTATATATGCTATGACTAATGTGTTTTCAAGTGTATTTCAAACCAAGTCATAGGTATATTGAAAGGGAATTGGAGTCTTCGGCGAAGACAAAGGCTTCCACTCCACTCTACTACTCATCCTTCGCCGTCGCTCCGCATCACTCTCCATCTTTGGTATAATCTTCACTCCTATATTTTATTTGCCAAAGGGAGAGAAAATAGTTATTAAGGGCTTATATCTCACTCAAAGTATCTATTTTTGGTGATTCATGCCAAAGGGGGAGAAAGTATGAGCCCAAAGCAAAAGGACCGCACCACCACCCTAATTTTTTTTCAATTGGTAAATTTCAAATTGGTATCTCTTTGTGTTCTAAAGGGGGAGAAAGTAGTATTTTCAAAATTGATATCTTAAAACCCTCTTGAACACTAAGAGGAGAATTTATTGAGGGGGAGTTTTGTTTTAGTCAAGGAAAAGCATTTTAAGACAAAGGGAGAAAATTTCAAATCTTGAAAATGCTTCTCAAAATCTTATTCATTTACCTTTGACTACCTTGCAAAAGGAATTTGAAAAGAATTTACAAAAGAATTTGCAAAAACAAAACCTGTGGTGCAAACGTGGTCCAAAATGTGAAAAATAAAGAAACAATCCATGCATATCTAGTAAGTAACATTTATTGGCTCAAATTCTAAGTAACCTTTGTACTTACATTATGCAAACTAGTTCAATTATGCTCTTCTATACTTGCTTTGGTTTGTGTTGGCATCAATCACCAAAAAGGGGGAGATTGAAAGGGAATTAGGCTTACACCTATTTCTTAATCTAATTTTGGTGATTGAATTGCCCAACACAAATAATTGGACTAACTAGTTTGCCCAAGTTTATAAGTTTTACAGAAGGTTCACAACAAATCAATAAAAAGACCAAAGTTGGGTTCAAGATAAAGAGCTAAAGGCATCCCTGGTTTGGCGCACCGGACTGTCCGGTGTGCACCGGACAGTGTCCAGTGCACCAGAGGCACTTCGAGGCTGAACACTTCACTCTCGGGAAATTCCGGAGGCAGCTCGCTATAATTCAACGGACTGTCCGGTGTACACTGGACATGTCCGGTGCTTCAAGAAAAGACGACCTCCGAAACTCGCCAGTCTCGGGAATTCAGAACGGCTACTCCGCTATAATTCACCGGACATGTCCGGTGTACACCGGACTGTCCGGTGTAACTGCGGGGCAACGGCTACTTCGCGCCAACGGTCACCTGCAGGCGCATTTAATGCGCGCCAGAAGCGCGCAGTCGTCAGGCACGCGCGAGTCGGTGCACCGGACGCTCTACAGTGCATGTCCGGTGTGCACCGGACATCTAGGAGGGCCCAGAAGTCAGAAGCTCCAACGGTCAAATCCCAACGGCCTGGTGACGTGGCTGGCGCACCGGACATGTCCGGTGTGCACCGGACTGTCCGGTGTGCCATCGAACAGACAGCCTCCACCCAAACGGCTAGTTTGGTGGTTGGGGCTATAAATACCCCCAACCACCCCACGTTCAAGTCATCCAAGTTTTCCACTTCTCAACCACTTACAAGAGCTAGGCATTCAATTCTAGGCACACTCAAGTGATCAAATCCTCTCCAATTCCACACAAGGCTTTAGTGATTAGCGAGAGAGATTTGTCGTGTTCTTTTGAGCTCTTGCGCTTGGATTGCTTCTTTTCTTTCTCACTTGTTCTTGTGATCAAAACTCATTTGTAACCGAGGCAAGAGACACCAAGTGTGTGGTGGTCCTTGCGGGGAAGTTTTGTTCCCGGTTTTGATTTGAGAAGAGAAGCTCACTCGGTCCGAGGGACCGTTTGAGAGAGGGTAAGGGTTGAAAGAGACCCGACCTTTATGGCCTCCTCAACGGGGAGTAGGTTTGCGAGAACCGAACCTCGGTAAAACAAATCATTGTGTCTCACTCCGCATTTGCTCACGATTTGTTTTGTGCCCTCTCTCTCGGACTTGTACTTGTTTCTAACGCTAACCCATCTCGTAGTTGTGCTTATATTTGTAAATTTCAGTTTTGCCCTATTCACCCCCCCTCTAGGCGACTTTCAATAGATAAATATAATAAATATTGGAGGAACATCCCTTTACTTTACTCTTTTGCATTCATCTTGGACCCTAGAGCTAAAATGAAAGGTTTTAGTAGAGTGCTTAGAAGATTAATGAACCTGACAAGTACATATTATGCTGCTTATCAGGTTACCACTAGAGCTAAGCTTACTGATGTTTATAATAAATATGAAGAGAAATATGGATCTGTTAGATTGAACAGGGTTGTCCCTCCTAACTTGTCTGGTAAGAAACGGTCTGCTTGGGATGAAATTTATGATGATGCTGATGATGTGGGTACTTCTGTTGGTATGCATTCTTTTGCTTCTACTCTAAACATTGCTAGAGATACCTCTGCAACTGCTCTACTGCATGCTGCAAGCTCTTCAGCTTCTACTGCTTCTGAACTCATTTCTTACTTAGATTGTGACACTGTCAACCAGTTAACTGATGATTTCAACATCTTGCACTGGTGGCATCAGCACAAACTCACTTATCCAGTACTGTCAATTATGGCTAAAGATATTTTAACTGTTCCTTTGTCTACCATCTCTTCAGAATCCACTTTTAGTTTAACTGGCACGATCATCGACGAGCGGAGGAGGAGGTTGAAGTATGATGTGGTTGAGATGTTGACATGCATTAAAGATTGGGAGGATGCTGAAGCAAGGATGCAACACATGGTGGATGACAAAGAGCTTGAAGAAACATTTGAAAATCTTTATCTTGATTAGTCTCTTACTCTCTTTGTGACCATTTATGTAATGGGACTGTAATATTATGCACCTGGACTTTATTGTAAGGACAATGAACTTTTTAATGAGCTGGGTTGTACTCTTTTTTCCTGTCTAGGGTTTCTCACAAGGGTGAGTTTTACCTAGACAAGTTTTTAACGAGACAGCCATTGCACTACAGCTCATAATAAAATTGTTGTTTGATTAGTCTCTTACTCTCTTTGTGACCATTTTTATGTTGTTTGAAATTGTTAAGTCATAATAAAATCATCTTAGATCTGTTTGATTGCTAAAGAAGGTATTTTATACATAGTGCCCGTGCTGGCACTAGCACTAGCGTGCTGCTGTGACTAGTGGCACGGCACGGCACGGCTGGACACTGATAGTGTCGTGCCTGGGCCGAGGGCCCAGCACGGTAGCACTAACAGGCACGGCACGGATCTTTTACCGTGCCTAGCCGTGCCGTGCCTGGTCGTGCTAGTACTAGTGAGATCCGATTGACCATCTATAGACGTGACTATATATAGTTCCTGTGATTGATGCATCGGCTGGACGTGCCCAACGCGGGCCAGCATTTGTTAACTAATCCATCCAGTCAGGCAGTCACCGTACTCTATTGCGGTATTGCCTGCCTGCCTGCCTTGCTTCGTTGGGCTAGACTAGAGTGAGACGGCGAAACGAAAGCGGCGGCAGGCACGCATCTTGTTTGCGTAGTTGCGTTTCCCACTAGCAGGCAGCTAGCTGCCTACAGTACACCCAACAGTGGCTGAACGTGGCGGCCCACAGCACCGCATCAACCGACCCTCCCGGACCCCACCCGCCCTGCCCTGCCCCCTACGTTCTTGGTTCCCACCCCCACCGCGCCGCTTCTCCTTGGCTTGCTTGCTCCAGAGTCCAGACCGAGCTATTAGCACCGCGTCCATCCCATCCCATCCGCAACCGGACAACCGTCACCTCCCCACATCGCACCGCACCCAATAAAACGCCGCACCACGCCACCAGGGTCCAGGGTCCATCCATCACTCACGACTCACGAGCAGAATTCGAGTCGAGGCCTCAGCTCCCTCCTCGCAAGGAAGGAAAGGAACAATGTCGGCGGCTCGTCGTCGTCGGTCCCCAATCCCCCTTCTCCACCTCCTCCACCTCCTCCTCCTCCTCCACTCCGCGTCGCCGAGCCCCATCAAGACGGTGGTGGTGCTGGTGATGGAGAACCGCTCCTTCGACCACATGCTGGGGTGGATGAAGCGGCTGAACCCGGAGATCGACGGCGTGACGGGGCGGGAGTGGAACCCGGCCAACGCGTCGGACCCGGCGGCGGGGCGCGTCTACTTCCGCGACGGCGCCGCGTACGTGGACCCGGACCCGGGCCACTCGTTCCAGGAGATCCGGCAGCAGGTCTTCGGCTCCGACGACGACGCCGCCGCGGACAACCCGCCCCGCATGGACGGCTTCGCGCAGCAGGCGCGCTCCATCGGCGGCGGCGCCATGTCCGACGCCGTCATGCGCGGCTTCAACCCCGCCGACGTCGCCGTCTACCGCGAGCTCGTCTCGCAGTTCGCCGTCTGCGACAGATGGTTCGCGTCCGTGCCGTCGTCCACGCAGCCCAACCGCCTGTTCGTGCACTCCGGAACGTCCGGCGGCGCCACCAGCAACAACCCGACGTACGTACTTGCATTGCATCCGACGTTCTCTTCTTCTGTCCACCGGCACCGGCACCTCGTTTATTCCAATTTCTTGCCGTGTTTAATGATTTTCCGAGCAGCAGCTGGCATAGTTATATTGTTATTGCCACTAGCTACTACTGCGCCTCCTTTAGAATTATTGATTGATTGATTGCTGGTGCACTAGCTGCCGAAAGCAAAGAGAGAGAGAGATAAAAGGAAAGGAAAAGAAAAAGATAATGATAACAAGCGTCCTGGGAAGGAGCAGGCTCCACTCCACTCCATCATGTGTGTGATCATGTCCATGTGAAGGCAACAATTCCAAAGGCGGTGGTCGGCACTGCTACGCACGCAACGCATCGCCTTTTGAGGGAGCTTCTGTTCACTGTCCCTACACCCTCCCTCCCCGCAGGCTGCTGGCGGAGGGCTACCCGCAGCGGACCATCTTCGACAACCTCCACGACGCCGGCCTCTCCTTCGGCGTCTACTTCCAGGACGTGCCGGCGGTGCTCTTCTACCGGAACCTCCGCAAGCTCAAGTACCTGCTGGACTTCCACCCGCTGCGCCCCTCCTTCGCCGACCACGCCCGCCGCGGGGCGCTCCCCAACTACGCCGTCATCGAGCAGCACTACCTGGACTCCAAGCTGGACCCGGCCAACGACGACCACCCGTCGCACGACGTGTACCAGGGCCAGATGCTCGTCAAGTACGTCTACGAGACGCTGCGCGCCAGCCCGCAGTGGAACCAGACGCTGCTCGTCATCACCTACGACGAGCACGGCGGCTTCTTCGACCACGTGCCCACGCCCGTCGCCGGCGTGCCCAGCCCCGACGGCATCGTCGGCCCGCCGCCCTACAACTTCACCTTCGACCGCCTCGGCGTCCGCGTCCCGGCCATCCTCGTGTCCCCCTGGATTGACAGGGGCACCGTCGTCCACGGGCCCCATGGCCCCACGCCCACGTCGCAGTACGAGCACTCGTCCATCCCGGCCACCGTCAAGAAGATCTTCGGTCTGCCGCAGGACTTCCTCACGAGGCGGGACGCGTGGGCGGGGACCTTCGAGGGCGTGGTGCAGGGGAGGACCGAGCCACGCACCGACTGCCCCGAGCAGCTGCCGACGCCGACGAGGATCAGGCAGACGGAGGCGGACGAGGAGGCCAAGCTTAGCGAGTTCCAGCAGGAGATCATCCAGCTCGCCTCCGTGCTCAACGGCGACCACCACCTCGCCACCCTGCAGGACCGGATCAAGAACGACATGAACGTCAGGGAAGGCATCGACTACATGAAGGCCGCCGTCAAACGCTACTTCCAGGCCGGCGCGTCCGCCAGAAGGATGGGCGTCGACGGCGACCAGATCGTCAAGATGAGACCCTCTCTCACCACCAGGATCCAACGCCCATAGACAGACTGTCTAATCAAAGCGGGATCGGTTATGTTCACAAACAGGATTGGACTACATATATATTCGAAAAATACATAATCGCGGGCCTCGTTGCAGCACTATATACCGCTGCCTCACGCAAAAAATAGGGATGATAATAGATCGCGATCCAAATATTTCTTTATATATTAGATTTCTAAATTATTTTTAGTTTAAAAATAAATAGAATTAGGGTGCGGTTCTAACTCGATCTGACCCTTACATTTTATAATATAAAGTTGCATAATTTTTTGAGATATACAATTTCTATTTTGATAGTTTCTATATCCGAGGTAGTTTGAAAATTTTAAATTTTAAAATTCAAACATAATTTTGCATGACAAAATAATTTCAAACCAAAATATTGTCAACTACAAAGTTTCATGACCCTTCAATACCTACAACTTTCGTGTTACTGGTTTTTTTCTTTCGATGTCGTTTTCAAATTTTAAATTTTTTAAATTTAGATGTAGTTTTCGTTGATAAGATGACTTCAAATGAAAAGGTTGTCAACTACAAAATTCTATAACTTTTCAAGACCTACAAAGTTTATTTTAATTGTTTGGCCATTTTTTCATTTCACACGATGGTTCTAACAATATGCACAAATCTTATACATCTCTCTCGTAGTTTCATAACCTACGAGAGAGATATAGGTTTTATAAACAAATTTATTTTTATTTTATCATATGAAGAAATATTCAATATATAAATTGTACATCATGATGAGTTGTACAAATTTGTAGTTGAAAAACTTTTTTATTTAAATTAAATTACTGCTTTAAAATGTGATTTTTAAATTGTCTTTGCCTAGTGTTGAAAAAAAAACACTCGGCAAAGAGCTTCTTCGGCGAGTGTTTTCTTTTTCTGAGGGTTTTTTGTGTGGCACTCGGCAAAGATTTTCTTTACCGAGTGTCCGAAAAAAATATTCGACAAAATATTTGGTACTCGACAAAGAACTAAATTCTGGTAGTGATGAGAAAGAGTAGTCCCTCCAGACTCTTTTCGACAGGGTCCAAGGGCTCGATGCCTCCCTCCGGTGGGGTTCCATTACGAGTCGTTCCCGCTGGTCTCGAAAATGTCCTAGGGTACCTCGGGAGTGTAGCCCGAGCCTCGGCCATGTATCGGACGTACCCAGGGTCATCCCTCACTCTGCGTGTTCTGGGGCGGCTGTCGAACCCTTTTGAGGGGCCAGCCTGCGAACCCCTGATCAGTAGTGGGCGCGGAGCCCGAGTGCTCTGGGGCGGCTGTCGAACCCTTCTGAGGGGCTAGCCTTCGAACCCCTGATCAGTAGTGGGCGCGGAGCCCGAGTGCTCTGGGGAGGCTGTCGAACCCTTCCGAGGGGGCCAGCCTTCGAACCCCTGATCAGTAGGAGGGCGCGGGGGCCCGTTTCCTTCGCGGGGAAGGATCCCTTTCAAAATATCCCCTTTCTCGGTCCCTGTGGCAAGAGAGAGAGGAAACGGAAAAGGATATGAATTTAAAAATCGTGGCACACCTTTTTTGACGCGACCATTATGGCGGACGTGAAACGTCGCTCGCTTCGCCTGCCGACGGTGTCGCTGGCTCTGCCAAGGAGTTAATGCGACGGGATGGACGATTCACGGGGCGTCTGTTGCGCGTGTGCGGGCTGTTCGAGGAGCGGGGCACGGGCGCGTCGTTCTTACGCCGTGGGAGAGGGCTCCCCTGCTGCTTCAGGAAAAGACGCGAGCCTGGGGGTGATTTGACCGCTGCTTCCGCCCGTTTGTCGCAGCAGTTATTGCCGGTCCGCTTATGGCCACATCAACTGTCGTGCCTACCCCCGCGGCTGACTGACCCGTGACCGCTGCACTCAATTGGCACCGTTGGGTCACGCGCGGGGCTGCCTTGAGTCGCGGCACTGGTTGCGCAGTCGAGAAGACGCGGCATTGGCGTAGGTGGCGGTGTGGTTTCCTTGCACGTAGTGACCATCGCACCGGTTGCATGGTATGTGGGACCGGGCCTTCATGCTGGTCCACCGGAAGTGACGAAGCCGAAAGGGTGCATAACCGTGGTGCGGTTGCATGCTCCCTGCGTGGCGGCTCGCCCTTTTGTCCGCTGGTTCCGGCGAGGATGAGGGAACGCTTATAACCGCAGGGCGGTTTCATGCCTTGCGTGCGGCGGTTTGCCTCCTTCGCGTCTCGAGTCAGTTCTGATGACGTGTGGGACCTGGCCCCCGCGTCGTGGGGTGGGAACCCTGGAGCACGTCGGTGGAGACTTTGCCCGTGACGCTTGGGGGCGCAAGTGAGGAGATCTGCCTATAAAAGGGGATCGATCCCCCGGGCAGTGGCCATGCCTTCACACTCCTCTCTTGTATTGCTCCCTTCAACCTTCCGTGTCCCCAGATGGGGCGCGCCTGTGTGGCTTTCTTCTTGCTGTTGCTTGAGAAGCGCGACCTCGTGGAGATTGGCGCTCTTCAGCCATCGCTCGGCTTCAAGGATTTTCGTCATGCAGCCCGGCCGCATTCCCTCACCAATGGTCATCCGTAGGGATGATCACCAGCCTGGTGGTGGGGAGAAGCAAGCCGGGCTGCGACCTCCGCCCCGCCCTCAGCTTCAAGGATCTTCGTCATCCGGGTTGAGGCGGAGGAGCGCACCGAGTGGGGGGTCGCCTCCGCGTGGGTTGGTGACCCTTTTCTTCCCCCAGCGTTCGGGGGAGAAGGGCATCCTCCAGCCCTGCGGAGGCATCCTCCAGCCATGCGGGGGAAGGCGAACTGCTGCTCCCTGGCCAGGGTGCAGCTTTCCGTCCTCCACCCGGGCGGCGGTCGTGCCGCGCGCGGGCCGGCCACGCCCAGGTCCTCCTTGCATCGTCGGCTGCACCGGGGGTCGCTCAACACGCCGTATGCCGCGAGGGCGGTACTCGTGTTCTGGGACGACCTCGGCGAGGACGGGAGTGAGGACCTGCCAGTGCGCTTTGGGGCGGCCGCTGTTTGCCGTCGCGGTGTTGGAGCGCAGGTGGCCGCTGTCGTCGGTGCTGAGGTGGTGGCAGCCAGAGGAGGTTGTTATCCCGCGGGCCCCCTGGTGTGGAGTTTGTTCATACCCGCGGGATTGGAATCGGAGTCCCGTTTGTAGGGGGAATATACTGGGTTTTTGCCTGAGCAAAATGTAACTGCTTCAAGGACTTAGACATTTGTCGTAGGCCGGGAGAACCGCCGAGGGTCCTGCCAATGTCTAAGTCTATGTAGCATAGTTACCCCAAGCATATGTATTTGTTCTTTGTGGCTGTCGAGGCCTGAACATTTGGGTATTCGAGTATAAAGCCGTGTTTCTTCCTCATTTCGAGCACTAGGACTTGCCTGTCGGTGGCCGAACCGCTTAACCGAGTGTGAGTTGCCTTACGCGAAAGGTGACTAGTGAGGTATCTGTATCCCGGAGGCGTAGGAGTCCCTCGGCTCGGTCGGCCTTGCCGCTTAAAGCCTCTCTTGCTCGGTTTTAGAACCTTCGGCTGCTCTGCGATGAGCCGAAGCTGAAGGCAGCAGTGGCGTGGACAGAGGCGATGTCGGCTCGAACAGAGGCTTTCTCGGCGCGGGAGCAGGTGGCTTCCTAGACCGAGGAGGTGCAGCAGTGGTAGCTGGTGGTTTGGCTAGATCACTCGGGGGACGGCTGGCTGGGGCTTCGAAGCGGCTGGCCGAGGCACCTGCTCGCATCATCGTCTGAGGTTGGGCCAGATTCTGCCGAGGGTGGAAATGACGCCGAGGGTGCCGCTCCTCCCCCTGCTGATGTTTGAGCCTGCATGAACAGTTCGTCTGAAGTATGCGTATGTTTTTTGCGACCACCGAGGCCTAAACATATTTAGCGTTCAGATTATAAAGCTGCGTTTTCTTTCCTCTTGTTTCGAGCATTTAGGACTTGTTTGTCGGCAGCAGAATCGCATTATCTGAGCGAGAGTTACTTTTCGCGGAAGGTGATGAGCGAGGTATCCGTATCCCGGAGGCGTAGGAGTCCCTCGGCTCGGTCGGCCTTGCCGCTTACGTGCTCTCTCACCCGTTCGTAGGATTCTGCTATCGATATAGTCGAAAAGTGCATGAAAGTCGTTTTCTACCCGAGCGTTAGGATTTGTTCGGTAGCAGGATCGCTTATCCGAGCGTGAGTTACTTTTCACGGAAGGTGACGAGTGAGGTATCCGTATCCTGGAGGTGTAGGAGTCCCTCAGCTCGGTCGGCCTTGCCGCTTACGTGCTCTCTCACCCGTTCGTAGGACCCAGCTATCGATATAGTCGAAAGCACGAAAGTCGTTTTCTACCCGAGCGTTAGGACTTGTTCGATAGCAGAACCGCTTATCCGAGCGTGATTTACTTTTCGCGGAAGGTGACGAGTGAGGTATCCGTATCCCGGAGGCGTAGGAGTCCCTCGGCTCGGTCGGCCTTGCCGCTTAAGGTCTCTCCCGCTCGTTTTCAGGGTTCCGTTATCGATATAGTCGGAAGGCACAAGATTTGTTTTGGTAGAAAACTTTTCTTGGTAGAAAACTTTTTCGAAGGAAATTTTTGACACAGAGGGGGTTCCCCCCTTCTAGCCCCCGAGGGAGGGTCGGGCTTTGCCGAGGCAAGGCTGATCCTTCCTTGACGGTTAGAATTTATTTATGTATGTAAAGAAAACGAGGAACATGAACGACTTCAAACATTTTAAGGGTAGAAGCGACGTAGCTGTTCGATGTTCCAAGCGTTGCTGTAGACCTCACCTTGATCGTTAGCCAGCTTATATGTTCCGGGCTTCAAGATCTTGGCGATGATGAATGGCCCTTCCCAGGGAGGAGTAAGCTTGTGGTGCCCACGGGCGTCTTGTCACAGCCGAAGTACCAAGTCTCCCACTTGGAAGCCTCAGGGCTGAACCCTTCGGGTGTGGTAGCGTCGCAGAGACTGCTGATATCACGCCGAATGTAGTAAGGCCACGTCCCGAGCCTCTTCGAGCTGGTCCAGCGAGTCCTCTCGGCTGATCTGGTTGCTTCGGTCGTCGTACGCCTTCGTCCTCGGGGAACTATATTCTAAGTCCGTGGGGAGGACGACCTCGGCCCCATAGACTAGAAAAATGGTGAGAAACCCGTGGCTCGGCTCGGCGTCGTCCTCAGACTCCAGACCACCGAGGGCAGCTCTTTCATCCACCGCTTGCCGAACTTGTTGAGGTCATTGTAGATCCTTGGTTTTAGTCCCGGCAAAATCATACCGTTGGCACGCTCCACCTGCCCATTCGTCATGGGGTGAGCTATGGCGGCCCAGTCCACACGGATGTGGTGGTCCTCACAGAAGTGCAGGAACTTTTTCCTGGTGAACTGTGTGCCATTGTCGGTGATGATGGCATTTGGGACTCCAAAGCGATGGATGATATTGGTGAAGAACGCCACCGCCTGCTCGGACCTGATACTGGTTAAGGGTCGGACCTCGATCCACTTGGAGAATTTATCGATGGCGACCAGCAGATACGTGAAGCCCCCGGGTGCCTTCTGCAAGGGACCGACGAGGTCCAGACCCCACACAGCAAATGGCCAAGTGATAGGTATCGTCTGCAGGGCCTAAGCGGGCAGGTGTATCTGCTTTGCGTAGAATTGACACCCTCGGCAGGAGCGTACAATCCTAGTGGCATCGGCCACCGCGGTTGGCCAGTAGAAACCTTGTCGGAAGGCATTTCCCATGAGGGCTCGAGGTGCTGCATGGTGGCCACAAGCCCCCGAGTGTATTTCTTGTAACAGCTCTTGTCCTTGGGCGATGGAGATGCATCGCTGGAGGATGCCCGAGGGACTGCGGTGATAGAGCTCCTTTTCATCACCCAGCAAAACGAACGACTTGGCGCGCCGAGCCAGTCGCCGAGCTTTGGCCTTGTCGAGGGGCAGCTCTCCTCGGAGGAGATATTCCAAGTACGGGGTCTGCCAGTTTGGGTTTGGCATGACCCCATTCCGCTCTCCCTCGACACGCAGGGCCTCACCCTCGGCGGCCGAGGGCACCTTGGGCTCGGCCGAGGCTTCCTCGGGCGTGTCGTCGATCTTGACGGAGGGTTGATGTATATCCCTAGAGAAGACGTCCGGGGAACCGGTGTCCGCCCCGAGGCTATTTTAGCCAGCTCATCCGCAGTCTCGTTGAATCGTCGAGCGACGTGGTTGAGTTCTAGCCCGTAGAACTAGTCCTCCAGGCGCCGAACTTCGTCGTAGTAGGCCTCCATCTTCCGATCGTAGCAGTGGGAGTTCTTCATGACTTGGTCAATGACAAGCTGAGTGTTGCCACGAGCGTCGAGGCGCCGAACCCCTAGCTCGACGGGGATGCGTAGCCCGTTAACCAATGCTTCGTATTCGGCCATGTTGTTTGATGCCGGAAAATGAAGGCGGGTCACGTAGCGAAGATGTTTTCCGAGGGGTGAGATGAAGAGCAAGCCCGCGCCTGCTCCGGTTTTCATCAGCGACCCGTCGAAGTACATGGTCCAAAGCTCGGGCTGTATTGGAGTCGTCGGTAACTGGGTGTCAGTCCACTCATCCAGGAAGTCGGGCAAGACTTGGGATTTTATGGCCTTCCGAGGGGCGAATGAAAGTGTTTCGCCCATGAGTTCCACTGCCCATTTCGCTATCCTACCTGAGGCCTCTCAGGACTGGATGATCTCTCCCAGGGGAAAGGATGACACAACAGTCACCGGGTGAGACTCGAAGTAGTGTCGCAGTTTCTGTCGCGTCAGAATCACTGCGTAGAGCAGCTTCTGGATCTGCGGGTAGTAGACTTTGGTCTCGGATAGCACTTCGCTGATGAAGTAGACTGGCCTCTGGACGAGTAGTGCATGCCCTTCTTCTCGTCTCTCGACTATGACCGTGGTGCTGACCACCTGAGTGGTTGCGGCTACGTAGATCAAGAGGGCTTCTCCCGCAGCGGGGGGCACCAAGATGGGTGCATTTGTAAGGAGTGCCTTTAAGTTTCCGAGGGCTTCCTCGACCTCGGGGGTCCAAGTGAAGCGCTCGGCCTTCCTTAAGAGGCGGTACAGGGGCAATACTTTTTTACCAAGGCGTGAGATGAAACGGCTCAGAGCCGCAAGGCATCCCATGACCCTCTGTACTCCTTTCAAATCTTTTATTGGTCCCACGTTGGTGATGGCCGCGATTTTCTCCGGGTTGGCCTCAATGCCCCACTCGGAGACGATGAACCCTAGGAGCATGCCTCGAGGGACTCCGAAGACACACTTCTCGGGGTTGAGTTTCACGCCTTTTGCTCTCAGACACTTGAATGTCGTTTCAAGGTCAGAGAGGAGGTCGGAGGCTTTCTTTGTCTTAACAACGATGTCATCGACGTAAGCCTCGACCGTTCTGCCGATGTGTTCTTCGAACACATGGTTCATGCACCTCTGGTAGGTGGCGCCTGCATTCCTCAAACCAAAAGGTATTGTAGTGTAACAATACATGCCAAAAGGTGTGATAAAAGAAGTCGCGAGCCGGTCAGACTCTTTCATCTTGATTTGGTGATAGCCTGAGTAGGCATCGAGGAACGACAGGGTTTCGCACCCAGCAGTGGAGTCCACAATTTGATCGATGCGAGGCAGAGGGTAGGGAACCTTCGGACATGCTTTGTTTAGACCAGTGTAGTCTACACACATCCTCCATTTCCCATCCTTTTTCCTTACAAGAACAGGGTTAGCTAACCATTCGGGATGGAATACCTCTTTGATGAACCCTGCCGCGAGTAGCTTGTGGATCTCCTCACCTATGGCCCTACGCTTTTCTTTGTCAAAACGGCGCAGGGTCTGCTTCACGGTCGGGCTCCAGCTCTGATGTCCAGTGAGTGCTGCGACATCCCTTGGTATGCCTGGCATGTCCGAGGGATTCCACGCAAAAACTTCAGCGTTTGCGCGGAGAAAGTCGACGAGCACTGCTTCCTATTTGGGGTCGAGCTCGGAGCCGATCTGGACTTTCTTGCTGGCGTCGTTGCCGGGGTCGAGGGAGACGGACTTAACCGCCTCGACTGGTTCGAAGTTGCCGGCGTGCCGCTTCACGTCGGGCGCCTCCTTGGAGAGGCGTTCCAGGTCGGCGATGAGGGCCTCGGATTCGGTGAGGGCCTCAACGTAATCCACGCATTCCACGTCGCATTCGTACACGTGGCGGTACGTGGATCCGATGGTGATGATCCCGTTTGGGCCTGGCATCTTGAGCTTGAGGTAGGTGTAGTTGGGGACGACCATGAACTTGGCGTAGCACGGCCTTCCCAACATCACGTGGTAGGTCCCTCGGAACCCGACCACCTCGAAGGTGAGGGTTTCCTTTCGGAAGTTGGAAGGAGTCCCGAAGCAGACAGGCAAGTCAATCCGTCAGAGGGGTAGGATACGCTTCCCGGGTGCGATCCCGTGGAAGGGTGCCGCACCGGCCCGGACCTCGGACCGATCAACCCCCAAGAGTGCAGGGTCTTGGCGTATATGATGTTGAGGCTGCTGCCTCCGTCCATGAGGACCTTAGAGAGCCTAACGTTGCTGATGATCGGATCGACGACGAGCGAGTACCTTCCTAGGCTTGGCACGAAGTCAGGGTGGTCGCCTCGGTCGAAGGTGATAGGCTTGTCGAACCAGTCTAGGTAGGCTGGTGCTACCATCTTTACCGAGCAGACCTCCCGGCGCTCCTGCTTGCGGTGCCGAGCTGAGGCGTTCGCCACCTGCCCGCCGTAAATCATGAAGCAGTTATGGATCTCCGGAAACTCCTCTTCCTTGCCACGCTCCTTCTTGTCGTTGCCTTAGCCCTTGCTATCTTCCGCCGGGGGCCCGGCCTTATGGAAGTAGCGCCGGAGCATGACACATTCTTCAAGGGTGTGCTTGACGGGACCCTGGTGATAGGGGCACGGCTCCTTGAGCATCTTGTCGAACGCGCCGGCCCCTCCAGGAGGCTTCCGAGGGTTCCTGTGCTCGGCAGCAGCGACAAGATTCGCGTCGGCGGTGTTGCGCTTCACTTGTGCCTTCTTCTTGGCATTTTTCTTCACGCCACGCTGGGCGGATGCCTCGGGGGCATCTTCCTTTGGCTCCCCCTGAGGCTGCTTGTCTTTCCGGAAGATGGCCTCGACCGCCTCCTGACCCGAGGCGAACTTGGTGGCGATGTCCATCAATTCGCTCGCCTTGGTGGGAGTCTTGCGTCCTAGTTTGCTCACCAGGTCTCGGCAAGTGGTGCCGGCGAGAAAAGCTCTGATGACGTCCGAGTCGGTGATGTTAGGCAGCTCGGTGTGTTGCTTTGAAAACCGCCGGATGTACTCTCGAAGGGATTCCCCAGGCTGCTGGCGGCAACTTCGGAGATCCCATGAGTTCCCAGGGCGCACGTACGTGCCCTAGAAATTTCCCGCGAAAGCCTTGACCAGGTCGTCCCAGTTGGAGATCTGCACAGGAGGCAGATGCTCCAGCCAGGCCCGGGTGGCATCGGAGAGGAAAAGGGGTAGATTACGGATGATGAGGTTGTCATCGTCCGCCCCTCCCAACTGGCATGCCAGTCGGTAGTCCACGAGCCACAACTCCGACCTCGTCTCCCCTGAGTACTTGGTGATGGTAGTCGGGGCTCGGAAACGGGTGGGGAACAGCGCTCGTCGTATGGCCCGGCTGAAGACTCGTGGACCGGGTGGCTCGGGCGAGGGACTCCGATCCTCCTCGCTGTCGCAGCGTCCCCCGCACCTAGGATGGTAGCCTCGGCGCACCTTCTCCTCGAGGCAGGCTCGATGGTCGCGATGGTGATGCTCGTTGCCGAGGCGATCCCGGGCGGCAGGTGCCTCGTCCCGTGTGCGCTTGGGATGGACCGAGGCCTCCCGCATGCATCGGGAGGACATCCCGTGATGCTCCGAGGGGTCAGCTCGCCTTCGGGAGACGGAGCTCTCGGCTCGTCGAACTGCGGCGCCTTCCAGGAGATCCTTGAGTTTGCCCTCGATACGCCGTCCCTCGGTGATGGATGGCTCCAGCATGGTTCGAAGTAGCATCGCCGCTGCAGCTAGGTCCTGGCCGGACCCGCTGACGGCCGGGGGCAGCGCTGCCCTGGCATTGTCGATGATGCGGTGCTGGACGTCTCGGGCCTGATGACGGGCTCCTCCGGTGAGTGTTCGGCCTGCCCACTCCTGCTCGATGTTTTGCCGGAGCTGCACAAGCCACCCTGCTTCCTCGTCGACCTTGGCCTGCATCTCGCGGATTTGCTCGAGCTGTGTGTCCTGACCCCCCGCAGGGACTAGGACCACAGCTAGCTCCCGCGGGATGTCAACGCGAGATGCGGGCCCAGGGGGATCGTCAACCTCCGCCATACCGAGGTGGTTGCCTTCGTCATGATCACCCTGGTCAACGTGGAAACATTCGCGACTTGGGCCATAACCCTCGTCGTCAAGGCCGTGGCCATCGTCAGAGCAACCGAAGAGGCAGTGGTCACATGCAGACATGAAGTCCCGCATGGTACCGGGATCACTGAGGCTAGAGAAATCCCAACCGAAGTCGGGGTCGTCCTCTTCCTCGGAACCCGCCAGTCCGAAGGTTGAGACGGCTGTCAATCGGTCCCAAGTTGACCACATATGGTACCCCGGAAGGTTTGGATACGCCCTTGCGAAAGCGCTCACCGTAGCGGGGTCGCTAGGTGGATCGAAGCTGAATCGAAAGGGAACAGGGTGGAATACGAACGGTACCTCTTGGTCGATGGGCGGTGGTGAAGTCGCGTCGGGGACGGAACGCACCGTCATCTCAGGTACGAGGGTGACGCTCAGCAGGTCCTTTGCAAGGGTGCTGGCGTTGTCAGTCCGCTTGGGGCTGGCACATTGTGGGGAAGCGGCGCTCATCGTTGTCTCAGGCGCAAGGACAACACCCGACATGTCCCCAGAAGGAGTGCCGGCGTCGTCAACTCGATCCAGCTTGACAACCGATAAGGTGCCGCCTCCTGCGTGGCCACGGTTGCCCCGTCTTCGTCTCCTCCGGCGAGGAGGGTGGCGGAGACGACACGAGTGCTCCTCTTCCGCCGTGGGGAGATGTCGTCGTGGAGGGCGCCTCCGCCGGGCGAGCCATTGACTGTCGTTGTCGTCGTGCCGCGGAGGGAGGAGTACCATGTCGTAGCTGCCGTCGAGGGACATGAACTCGAGACTCCCAAAGCGGAGCACCGTCCCGGGCAGAAGAGGTTGCTGAAGTCTACCCATCTAGAACTCAACGAGAAAGTGTTCGTTAACACGCAGCAGGCCCCTACCTGGCGCGCCAACTGTCGGGGTTTTGGACCCGGGGGATCCCTGGACCGATGAGTAAATTTGTTGCTGTGTGCCCCTGCCCAGATGGGTTGGTGTGAGATGGAACACAAGTGGGGGAATGAGCCTTGTATTATCCTGCACCAGGGTGCTCGTAGTAGGGGTTACAAGCGTTGCGAGAGAGCGAGGGCGAGAGAGAGAGCGAGTAGGAGAGAGCGAGGGAGAGAGAGAGAAGGGGTCCGGCCCCTGCTCGTCTTCTTCCGTCCCTTTATCGTGCGTCTACCCGTCTGAAAGTCGCCTAGAGGGGGGGTGAATAGGGCGAAACTAAAATTTACAAAGTTAATCACAACTACAAGCCGGGTTAGCGTTAGAAATATAATGCGAGTCCGAGAGAGGGCGTAAAAATAAATCGCGAGCAAATAAAGAAGTGAGACACAAGGATTTGTTTTACCGAGGTTCGGTTCTCTCAAACCTACTCCCCGTTGAGGTGGTCACAAAGACCGGGTCTCTTTCAACCCTTTCCCTCTCTCAAACGGTCCCTCGGACCGAGTGAGCTTCTCTTCTCAATCAACCGGGAACCAAACTTCCCCGCAAGGACCACCACACAATTGGTGTCTCTTGCCTCGATTACAATTGAGATGATCGCATGAAAGAATGAGAAAAAGAAGCAATCCAAGCGCAAGAGCTCAAAAGAACACAACAAATCTCTCTCACTAATCACTAAAGCTTTGTGTGGAATTGGAGAGGATTTGATCACTTTGGTGTGTCTAGAATTGAATGCTAGAGCTCTTGTAAGTAGTTGGAAGGTGGAAAACTTGGATGCCTTGAATGTGAGGTGGTTGGTGTATTTATAGCCCCAACCACCACAAAGTGGCCGTTGGAAGGCTGCAATCGCATGGCGCACCGGACAGTCTGGTGTGCCACCGGACACTGTCCGGGGCGCCAGCTACGTCAGCAGACCGTTGGGGTTCGACCGTTGAGCTCTGTCTTGTGGGCCCGCCTGGCTGTCCGGTGGTGCACCGGACAGGCCCTATAGGCTGTCCGGTGTGCCACCCGGCGTGCTCTGCTCCTCTGCGCGCGTAGGCGCGCATTTAATGCGTTGCAGTCGACCGTTGCGCGCGAAATAGTCGTTGCTCCGCCGACACACCGGACACTGTCCGGTGACTCACCGGACAGTCCGGTGAATTTTAGCGGAGTGGATTCCCGAAGCTGGCGAGTTCAGAGTCGCTCTCCTCTGGAGCACCGGACACTGTACGGTGGTGCACCGGACAGTCCGGTGAATTATAGCGAAGCGCCTCTGAGTTTTCCCGAAGGTGAAGAGTTTAACTTGGAGTTCCCTGGTGCACTGGACACTGTCCGGTGGTGCACCGGACAGTCTGGTGCGCCAGACCAGGGCAGCCTTCGGTTGTCCCTTTGCTCTTTTGTTTGAACCCTTTTTCTTCGTCTTTTTATTGGCTTTTTGTGAACCTTTGGCACCTGTAGAACTTATAGACTAGAGCAAACTAGTTAGTCCAATTATTTGTGTTGAGCAATTCAACCACCAAAATTAATTAGGAAATAGGTGTAAGCCTAATTCCCTTTCAATCTCCCCCTTTTTGGTGATTGATGCCAACACAAACCAAAGCAAGTATAGAAGTGCATAATTGAACTAGTTTGCATATGTAAGTGCAAAGGTTACTTAGAATTGAGCCAATAAATATTACTTACTAGATATGCATGGATTGTTTCTTTATTTTTAACATTTTGGACCACGCTTGCACCACATGTTTTGTTTTTGCAAATTCTTTTTGTAAATCCTTTTCAAAGTCCTTTTGCAAAATAGTCAAAGGTAAATGCATGAGATTTTGCGAAGCATTTTCAAGTTTTGAAATTTTCTCCCCTTGTTTCAAATGCTTTTGCTTTGACTAACCAAAAGAATACTACTTTCTCCCTCTTTTTGAACACAATGATATACCAATTTGAAAATCATAAGTTTTAAAATTAGGTGGTGGTGCAGTCCTTTTGCTTTGGGCTCATACTCTCTCCCCCTTTGGCATAAATCGCCAAAAACAAAATCATTAGAGCCCTTTATTACTACTTTCTCCCCTTCAGTAAATAACATATGAGTGAAGATTATACCAAAGACGAAGAGTTGCTCGGAGCGATGGCGAAGGATGAGTTAAGGAGTGGAGTGGAAGCCTTTGTTTTCGCCGAAGACTCCAATTCCCTTTCAATATACCTATGACTTGGCTTGAAATACACTTGAAAACACATTAGTCATAGCATATATAAAAGAGACATGATCAAAGGTATATTTATGAGCTAAGTGTGCAAGACATCAAAAGAAATTCCTAGAATCAAGAATATTTAACTCATGCCTAAGTTTGGTAAAAGATTGTTCATCTAGTGGCTTGGTAAAGATATCGGCTAATTGATCTTTAGTGTTAATATATGCAATCTCGATATCCCCCCTTTGTTGGTGATCCCTTAAGAAATGATACCGAATGGCTATGTGTTTAGTGCGGCTATGCTCAACGGGATTATCCGCCATGCGGATTGCACTCTCATTATCACATAGAAGAGGAACTTTGGTTAATTTGTAACCATAGTCCCTAAGGGTTTGCCTCATCCAAAGTAGTTGCGCGCAACAATGGCCTGCGGCAATGTACTCGGCTTCGGCGGTTGAAAGAGCCACAGAATTTTGCTTCTTTGAAGCCCAAGACACCAAGGATCTTCCCAAGAACTGGCAAGTCCCCGATGTGCTCTTTCTATTTATTTTGCACCCTGCCCAATCAGCATCGGAATAACCAATTAAATCAAATGTGGATCCCCGAGGGTACCAAAGCCCAAACTTAGGAGTATAGGCCAAATATCTCAAGATTCGTTTTACGGCCGTAAGGTGAGATTCCTTAGGGTCGGCTTGGAATCTTGCACACATGCATACGGAAAGCATAATGTCCGGTCGTGAAGCACATAAATAGAGTAAAGAACCTATCATCGACCGGTATACCTTTTGATCGACGGATTTACCTTCCGTGTCGAGGTCGAGATGCCCATTGGTTCCCATGGGAGTCTTGATGGGCTTGGCATCCTTCATCCCAAACTTGTTTAGAATGTCTTGAGTATACTTCGTTTAGCTAATGAAGGTGCCCTCTTGGAGTTGCTTCACTTGAAATCCTAAGAAATACTTCAACTCCCCCATCATTGACATCTCGAATTTTTATGTCATGATCCTACTAAATTCTTTACATGTAGATTCGTTAGTAGACCCAAATATAATATCATCAACATAAATTTGGCATACAAACAAATCATTGTCAAGAGTTTTAGTGAATAGAGAGGATCGGCCTTGCCGACTTTGAAGCCATTAGCAACAAGGAAATCTCTTAGGCATTCATACCATGCTCTTGGGGCTTGCTTGAGCCCATAAAGCGCCTTAGAGAGCCTATAGACATGGTTAGGGTACTCACTGTCTTCAAAGCCGGGAGGTTGCTCAACATAGACCTCTTCCTTGATTGGTCCGTTGAGGAAGGCACTCTTCACGTCCATTTGGTAAAGCTTGAAGCCATGGTAAGTAGCATAGGCTAATAATATACGAATTGACTCAAGCCTAGCTACGGGTGCATAGGTTTCACCAAAATCCAAACCTTCGACTTGGGAGTATCCCTTGGCCACAAGTTGAGCTTTGTTCCTTGTCACCATACCATGCTCATCTTGCTTGTTGCGAAAGACCCATTTGGTTAGGACGTGGAACTAAATGTCATACCTCGTTCCTAGTGAAATTGTTGAGCTCCTCTTGCATCGCCATCACCCAATCCGAATCTTGAAGTGCTTCCTCTACCCTGTGTGGCTCAATAGAGGAAACAAAAGAGTAATGCTCACAAAAATGTGCAACACGAGATCTAGTAATTGCACCCTTATGAATGTCACCGAGGATGGTGTCGACGGGGTGATCTCGTTGGATTGCTTGGTGGACTCTTGGGTGTGGCGGTCTTGGTTCTTCATCCTCCTTGTCTTGATCATTTGCATCTCCCCCTTGATCGTTGCCGTCATCTTGAGGTGGCTCATCATTTTGATTTTCTCCTTTATCAACTTGAGCCTCGTCCTCATTTTGAGTTGGTGGGGATGCTTGTGTGGAGGAGGATGGTTGATCTTGTGCATGTGGTGGCTCTTCGGATTCCTTAGGACGCACATCCCCAATGGACATGTTCCTTAGCGCGATGCACGGAGCCTCTTCATCACCTATCTCATCAAGATCAACTTGCTCTACTTGAGAGCCGTTAGTTTCATCAAACACAACGTCACAAGAAACTTCAACTAGTCCTGAGGACTTGTTAAAGACTCTATATGCCCTTGTGTTTGAATCATATCCTAGTAAAAAACCTTCTACTGTCTTAGGAGCAAATTTAGATTTTCTACCTCTTTTAACGAGAATAAAGCATTTGCTACCAAAGACTCTAAAATATGAAATGTTGGGCTTTTTACCGGTTAGGAGTTCGTATGATGTCTTCTTGAGGATTCGGTGTAGATATAACCGGTTGATGGCGTAGCAAGCGGTGTTAACCGCCTCGGCCCAAAACCGCTCTGGCGTCTTGTACTCATCAAGCATGGTTCTTGCCATGTCCAATAGAGTTCGATTCTTCCTCTCCACTACACCATTTTGTTGTGGGGTGTAGGGAGAAGAGAACTCATGCTTGATGCCCTCCTCCTCAAGGAAGCCTTCAATTTGTGAATTCTTGAACTCCGTCCCGTTGTCGCTTCTAATTTTCTTGATCCTTAAGCCGAACTCATTTTGAGCCCGTCTCAAGAATCCCTTTAAGGTCTCTTGGGTTTGAGATTTTTCCTGCAAAAAGAATACCCAAGTGAAGCGAGAATAATCATCCACAATAACTAGACAGTACTTACTCCCGCCGATGCTTATGTAAGCGATCGGGCCGAATAAATCCATGTGTAGGAGCTCCGGTGGCCTGTCAGTTGTCATTATGTTCTTATGCGGATGATGAACACCAACTTGCTTCCCTGCTTGGCATGCGCTACAAATCATGTCTTTCTCAAAATGAACATTTGTTAATCCTAAAATGTGTTCTCCCTTTAGAAGCTTATGAAGATTCTTCATTCCAACATGGGCTAGTCGGCGGTGCCAGAGCCAACCCATGTTAGTCTTAGCAATTAAGCAAGTGTCGAGTTCAGCTTTATCAAAATCTACCAAGTATAGCTGACCCTCTAACACTCCCTTAAATGCTATTGAATCATCACTCCTTCTAAAGACAGTGACACCTACATCAGTAAACAGATAGTTGTAGCCCATTTGACATAATTGGGAAACGGAAAGCAAGTTGTAATCTAAAGAATCTACAAGAAAAACATTTGAAATGGAATGGTCAGAAGATATAGCTATTTTACCCAAACCTTTGACCAAACCTTGGTTTCCATCCCCAAATGTGATAGCTCGTTGGGGATCTTGGTTTTTCTCGTAGGAGGAGAACATCTTCTCCCCTGTCATGTGGTTTGTGCACCCGCTATCGGTGATCCAACTTGAGCCCCCGGATGCATAAACCTACAAAACAAATTTAGTTCTTGACTTTAGGTACCCAAACGGTTTTGGGTCCTTTGGCATTAGACACAAGAACTTTGGGTACCCAAACACAAGTCTTGGAGCCCTTGTGTTTGCCCCTAACAAACTTGGCAACTACCTTGCCGGATTTGTTAGTTAAAACATAAGATGCATCAAAAGTTTTAAATGAAATGCTATGATCATTTGATGCACTAGGAGTTTTCTTCTTAGGCAACTTAGCACGGGTTGGTTGCCTAGAGCTAGATGTCTCACCCTTATACATAAAAGCATGATTTGGGCCAGAGTGAGACTTCCTAGAATGAATTCTCCTAATTTTGTGCTCGGGATAACCGGCAGGGTACAAAATGTAACCCTCGTTATCCTGAGGCATGGGAGCCTTGCCCTTAACAAAGTTGGATAATTTCTTAGGAGGGGCATTAAGTTTGACATTGTCCCCTTTTTGGAAGCCAATACCATCCTTGATGCCAGGGCGTCTCCCACTATAGAGCATACTACGAGCAAATTTACATTTTTCATTTTCAAGTTCATGCTCGGCAATTTTAGCATCTAATTTAGCTATATGATCATTTTGTTGTTTAATTAAAGCCATATGATCATGAATAGCATCAATATCAACATCTCTACATCTAGTGCAAATGGAAACATGCTCAACGGTAGATGTAGAGGGTTTGCAAGATTTTAATTCTACAATCTTAGCATGTAATATATCATTTTCACTTCTAAGATTGGAAATAGTAACATTGCAAACATCAAAATCTTTAGCCTTAGCAAGTAATTTTTCATTTTCAATCCTAAGGCTAGCAAGAGAATCATTCAATTCTTTAATCTTAGCATGTAAATCAACATTATCATTTCTAAGATTGGGAATTGAAACATTATCAACATTAGAATCAACCTTAGCAATAAGTTTAGCATTTTCATTTCTAAGGTTGGCAATAGTATCATGGCAAGTGCTTAGCTCACTAGACAATTTTTCACATTTTTCTACTTCTAGAGCGTAAGCATTTTTAACCTTAACATGCTTTTTGTTTTCCTTGATTAGGAAGTCCTCTTGGGAGTCTAAGAGATCATCCTTTTCATGGATAGCACTAATTAATTCATTTAATTTTTCCTTTTGTTGCATGTTTAGGTTGGCAAAAAGGGTACGCAAATTATCCTCCTCATCACTAGCATTATCATCACTAGAGGACTCATATTTAGTGGAGGATTTGGATTTAACCTTCTTCTTTTTGCCGTCCTTTGCCATGAGGCATTTGTGGCCGACGTTGGGGAAGAGAAGTCCCTTGGTGACGGCGATGTTGGCAGCGTCCTCGTCGGAGGACGAGTCGGTGGAGCTCTCGTCGGAGTCCCACTCGCGGCACACATGGGCATCGCCGCCCCTCTTCTTGTAGTGCCTCTTCTTCTCCTTTCTTCTCCCCTTTTTGTCGTTGCCCTTGTCACTATCACTAGATAATGGACATTTAGCAATAAAGTGACCGGGCTCACCACATTTGTAGCAAACTTTCTTGGAGCGGGACTTGTAGTCTTTCCCCCTCCTTTGCTTGAGGATTTGGCGGAAGCTCTTGATGATGAGCGCCATCTCCTCGTTGTCGAGCTTGGAGGCGTCGATGGGTGTTCGACTTGGAGTAGATTCCTCCTTCTTTTCTTCCGTCGCCTTGAATGCGACCGGTTGTGCTTCGGACGTGGAGGGGCCGTCAAGCTCGTTGATCTTCTTTGAGCCTTTGATCATCAATTCAAAGCTCACAAAATTCCCGATTACTTCCTCGGGAGTCATTAGAGTATATCTAGGATTGCCACGAATCAATTGAACTTGAGTTGGGTTAAGGAAAACAAGTGATCTTAGAATAACCTTAACCACTTCATGGTCATCCCATTTTTTGCTCCCGAGGTTGCGCACTTGGTTCACCAAGGTTTTGAGCCGGTTGTACATGTCTTGTGGCTCCTCCCCTTGGCGAAGACGGAAGCGATCGAGCTCCCCCTTGATCGTTTCCCGCTTGGTGATCTTGGTCACCTCATCTCCTTCGTGCGCGGTCTTTAGCACGTCCCAAATTTCCTTAGCACTCTTCAATCCTTGCACCTTATTATACTCCTCTCGACTTAGAGAGGCGAGGAGTATAATTGTGGCTTGGGAGTTGAAGTGTTGGATTTGGGCCACTTCGTCCTCATCATAATCTTCATCCCCTACGGATGGTACCTGTACACCAAACTCAACAATATCTCATATACTTTTGTGGAGTGAGGTTAGGTGATATCGCATCATATCACTCCACCTAGCATAATCTTCACCATCAAATGTTGGTGGTTTGCCTAATGGGACGGAAAGTAAAGGTGTGTGTTTAGGAATGCGAGGATAGCGTAGGGGGATCTTACTAAACTTCTTGCGCTCGTGGCACTTAGAAGTAATGGACGGTGCGTCGGAGCCGGAGGTCGATGGTGATGAAGTGTCGGTCTCGTAGTAGACCACCTTCCCCATCTTCTTCTTTTTATCACCACTCCGATGCGACTTGTGGGAAGAGGATTTCTTCTCCTTCCCCTTCCCCTTGTTGTGGGACTCTTCTGATGAAGTCTTCCTGTGGCTTGTAGTGGGCTTGTCGCCGGTCTCCATCTCCCTATTGGCGTGATCTCCCGACATCACTTCGAGCAGTTAAGCTCTAATGAAGCACCACGCTCCGATACCAATTGAAAGTCGCCTAGAGGGGGGGTGAATAGGGCGAAACTGAAATTTACAAAGTTAATCACAACTACAAGCCGGGTTAGCGTTAGAAATATAATGCGAGTCCGAGAGAGGGCGTAAAAACAAATCACAAGCAAATAAAGAAGTGAGACACAAGGATTTGTTTTACTGAGGTTCGGTTCTGTCAAACCTACTCCCCGTTGAGGTGGTCACAAAGACCGGGTCTCTTTCAACCCTTTCCCTCTCTCAAACGGTCCCTCGGACCGAGTGAGCTTCTCTTCTCAATCAACCGGGAACCAAACTTCCCCGCAAGGACCACCACACAATTGGTGTCTCTTGCCTCGATTACAATTGAGATGATCGCAAGAAAGAATGAGAAAAAGAAGCAATCCAAGCGCAAGAGCTCAAAAGAACACAACAAATCTCTCTCACTAATCACTAAAGCTTTGTGTGGAATTGGAGAGGATTTGATCACTTTGGTGTGTCTAGAATTGAATGCTAGAGCTCTTGTAAGTAGTTGGAAGGTGGAAAACTTGGATGCCTTGAATATGAGGTGGTTGGGGTATTTATAGCCCCAACCACCACAAAGTGGCCGTTGGAAGGCTGCAGTCGCATGGCGCACCGGACAGTCCGGTGCGCCAGCCACGTTAGCAGACCGTTGGGGTTCGACTATTGAGCTCTGTCTTGTGGGCCCGCCTGGCTGTCCGGTGGTGCACCGGACAGGCCCTATAGGTTGTCCGGTGTGCCACCCGCGCGTGCTCTGCTCCTCTGCGCGCGCAGGCGTGCATTTAATGCGTTGCAGTCGACCGTTGCGCGAAGTAGCCGTTGCTCCGCCGACACACCGGACAGTCCGGTGTGCACCGGACACTGTCCGGTGACTCACTGAACAGTCCGGTGAATTTTAGCGGAGCGGATTCCCGAAGCTGGCGAGTTCAGAGTCGCTCTCCTCTGGAGCACCGGACATTGTCCGGTGGTGCACCAGACAGTCCGGTGAATTATAGCGAAGCGCCTCTGAGATTTCCCGAAGGTGAAGAGTTCAACTTGGAGTCCCCTGGTGCACCGGACACTGTCCGGTGGCACACCGGACAGTCCGGTGCGCCAGACCAGGGCAGCCTTCGGTTGTCCCTTTGCTCTTTTGTTTGAACCCTTTTTCTTGGTCTTTTTATTGGCTTTTTGTGAACCTTTGGCACCTGTAGAACTTATAGACTAGAGCAAACTAGTTAGTCCAATTATTTATGTTGAGCAATTCAACCACCAAAATTAATTAGGAAATAGGTCTAAGCCTAATTCCCTTTCACCGTCCCTCCTGCCGTGCGTTCGTGTGTTCGTATGCTCGTATGTTTTTTCCCCTCTCCCCCCCTTCTTCCTCTTCCGGGGCTCTGGACACCCCCTTTTATAGACGTAAGGAGATGCCCAGCTGTACAATGGGGTGTAGCTGGGAGCTAACGTGGTTGGCAGGGAAGTGCCCTGAGCCCTGTACAGATAACAACGTGGCCGTCGGGGGCGTCTCGAGCCCTGTAGAGGTAGTATCATGGCCGTCGGAGAAGTGCCTTGAGCTCTGTAGCAGTACAGCTGTTGGCGTTGCATGGATTCTGCTGACGTCTCTGTCGGGGACCATAATTAGGGGTACCCTCAAGACGCCTAATTCTCAGCTGGTAACCCCCATCAGCATAAAGCTGCAGAGGCCTGATGGGTTTGATTAAGTCAGGGATCAGTCCATACGAGCGACTTGATCACGCCACGCCCGAGCCTAGCCTCGGGCGAGGGCAGCCGACCCTGAGATGGTTCCGTCTCGCCCGAGGTCTCCTCTTTCACGGCAGACGCATCTCCGGCTCGCCCGAGGCCTCGCCTTCGATAAGAAGTAACCCTGACTAAATCACCGCGCCAACCGACCAAATCACTGGGGCCTTTAACGCAAAAGGTAAGACTGACGGGTAGCCAGGCTTGGCCGAAAGCGCCAGAGGAAGCTCCGCCCGACCCAGGGCTCGGACTCGGGCTAAGGCCCCGGAAGACGGCGAACTCCGCTCCGCCCGACCCAGGGCTCGGACTCGGGCTAAGGCCCCGGAAGACGGCGAACTCCGCTCCGCCCGACCCAGGGCTCGGACTCGGGCTAAGGCCCCGGAAGACGGCGAACTCCGCTCCGCCCGACCCAGGGCTCAGACTCGGGCTAAGGCCCCAGAAGACGGCGAACTCCGCTCCGCCCGACCCAGGGCTCGGACTCGGGCTAAGGCCCCAGAAGACGACGAACTCCGCTTCACCCGACCCAGGGCTCGGACTCCGCCCTGGCCTCTGCCGAGCAACCTCCGCCTCGCCCGACCCGGGAGCTCAGGTTCGGCCTCGGCCATGCAGGATAGACTCGACCTCGGCCTCGGAGGAGCCACCACGTCGCCCGACCTAGGGCACAAGTCCGCCACGTCAACAGGAAGCGTCATCATCACCCTACCCCGAGCCGACTCGGGCCGCAGAGAACAGGACCGACGTCCCATCTGGCTAGCTCCGCCAGATAGGCAATGATGGCGCCCCGCTAGACCCATGACGACGGCGGCTCTAAGCTCCCTTACGAAAGCAGGAGGACGTCAGCAAGGACCCAGCCACTCCGACAGCTGTCCCTCCATCCGGCTCCATCGCTTCTCCGACAGCCACGACGCCACACTAGCTGGGTGCCAAGATCTCTCCGGCTGCCACCTTGGCATGTACTTAGGGCACTAGCTCTCCCCCGCTAGACACGTAGCACCTTGCTACACCCCCATTTGTACACCTGGATCCTCTCCTTACGCCTATAAAAGGAAGGACCAGGGCCTTCTTAGAGAAGGCTGGCCTCGCGGGAACGAAGGGCAGGGGCAGGCGCTCTCTCGGGGCCGCTCGCTCCCCTCACCCGCGCGGACGCTTGTAACCCCCTACTGCAAGCGCACCCAACCTGGGCGCGGGACGAACACGAAGGCCGCGGGATTCTCCGACTCCCTCACGACCCGGCTCCGGCCGCCTCGCTCTCTCTCTCCCCCCTTCGCGCTCGCCCACGCGCTCGACCCATCTGGGCTGGGGCACGCGGCACACTCACTCGTCGGCTCGGGGACCCCCCGGTCTCGGAACGCCGACAGTTGGCGCGCCAGGTAGGGGCCTGCTGCGTGTTGACGAGTAGATTCCCGTCAAGCTCCAGATGGGCAGTCTCCAACGACCTCTTCAACCCGGGACGGTGCTCCGTTTCGGGAGTCTCGAGTTCATGTCTTTCGACGGCAGCTACGACATGATACTCCTTCCACCGCCGCGCGACAGCGACAATGGTGGCGGACAGCCCGCCCGCCGGCGGCGGGATCGACGACGCCTTTCCCGCGTGGGGGAAGGACAACTTTCGAGTTCGCTCCGTCCTCTCCCTCGCCATCGGAGGAGGAGGCGGGGCAACCAAGGCCGAGCGGGAGGCTGCGCTCAGTCGACTGTCGAGCAAATCGACATCCCTAGCGCCCCAACGGAGGACGTGTCGGGCATCACCCCCGCGTTTGAGGCGAAGGCGAGCGCCGTCCCCCCGCGTCACGCCGATCCCGAGCAAGTGGACGACGCCAGCACGCTCACGGAGGGCCTGCAGGACGTCGCCCTCGCACCCAGGACGACAGCACGATCAGCCCCCGATGCGACTTCGTCGATCCTCGTCGACCAAAAGGTACGGGCTGATTCCCATCCTTCGTCATTTCGACTCGGCCTCAACCCGCCTGGCGACCTCGCTTTGGCGGGCGCTCACGTTGAGGCGAGTGCAACCTCTCTGGGGTTTCGTGTGCGGTCGCCTTGGGACCGATTGACGGGTGTCTCGACCTACGGACCCTCTGGGTCCGAGGAAGATGACGACCCCAGCATCTGCTGGGATTTCTCCGGATTTGGCAACCCCAGTGCCATGCGGGACTTCATGACCGCATGTGACTACTGCCTCTCCGACTGTTCCGACGGCAGCCGCAGCCTTGGCGACAAGGACTGCGGCCCGAACCGCGAATGTTTCCACGTCGAGCTAGGGGATCCCCCTAGGCCAGCGCCTCGCGCCGACATCCCGCGGGAGCTAGCTGTGGTCCCCGTTCCGGCGGGGGGTCACGACCCACAGCTCGAGCAAGTCCGCGGGGCGCAGGCCGGGCTCGATGAGGGAGCAGGAGCGCTCGAGGCAATCCGCCAGAACATCGGGCAGGTATGGGCGAGCCAGCCCCCGGCCGGAGGAATACGTCACCTGCCCCAAGGTCTCCAGCACCGCATCGCCAACGATGCCAGGGACAGACCGCCACCCGCATCCGGCGGAACCGGTCAGGACCTGGCCGCCGCAGCGATGCTCCTCCGCGCGATGCCGGAGTCATCAACCACCGAGGGTCGGCGAATCCAGGGAGAACTCAAGCATCTCCTGGAAGGCGCTGTGGCCCGGCGGGCCGAGAGCTCTGCCTCCCGAAGGCAGGGGTACCCCTCGGAACCTCGTGCCGCGACTTCCCGACTCACGCGGGAAGCCTCGGTCTACACCGGGCGCACGTGCAACACCGCGCCTGCGGCCCCGGGCCACCTCGGCGACGAGCACCCTCATCGCGACCGTCGGGCCCGCCTCGACGAAAGGGTGCGCCGAGGTTATCACCCCAGGCGTGGGGGACGCTACGACAGCGGGGAGGATCGGAGTCCCTCGCCCGAACCACCCGGTCCGCAGGTCTTCAGCCGAGCCATTCGGCGGGCGCCGTTTCCGCCCCGATTCCGACCCCCAACTACTATCACAAAGTACTCGGGGGAAACGAGACCGGAATTGTGGCTCGCGGACTACCGCCTGGCCTGTCAACTGGGTGGGACGGACGACGACAACCTCATCATCCGCAACCTCCCCCTGTTCCTCTCCGACACCGCTCGCGCTTGGTTGGAGCACCTGCCTCCGGGGCAGATTTCCAACTGGGAAGATCTGGTCCAGGCTTTCGCCGGCAACTTCCAGGGCACGTACGTGCGCCCCGGGAATTCCTGGGACCTCCGAAGCTGTCGGCAACAGCCGGGAGAGTCCCTTCGGGACTACATCCGGCGATTCTCGAAGCAGCGCACCGAGCTGCCCAACATCACCGACTCCGATGTCATCGGTGCGTTCCTTGCCGGCACCACCTGCCGTGACCTGGTGAGCAAGTTGGGTCGCAAGACCCCCACCAGGGCGAGCGAGCTGATGGACATCGCCACCAAGTTCGCCTCTGGTCAGGAGGCGGTCGAGGCCATCTTCCGAAAGGACAAGCAGCCCCAGGGCCGCCCGTCGGAAGATGCTCCCGGGGCGTCTACTCCACCCGGCGCCAAGAAGAAAGGCAGGAGGAAGTCGCAAGCGAAACGCGACGCCGCCAGCACGGACCTTGTCGCCGCTGCCGAGTACAAGAACCCTCGGAAGCCCCCCGGAGGCGCCAACCTGTAACACCCGGATTTTAGGGGTCCAAAACCCGGGCGTAAACATAATCACCAGGTGTGCTGGGACCAAGTCTCACACATATGATGAATCATGGCACAGGATCGAATGTCACATCTTTATATATAACAGGAGTTCTATACAAAATAAATAATTACATTATAAGGAGACAACGGTCCAGCAACCCAAAGTTGACTGGGAGACGACGACCTAGACCTCTCACGAACTCATCGCAGCATCCTCCATGAGCATCATCCTGCAGTACCTGTTCTTGACCTGTGGTGTATGTGAGACAGCAAGAGTGAGCTCACATACGTTCATCGCTCAACAAGTTGTGGGGAATAATGTGCATGAACTCGCCAAAGGTGGGAGCTCACGTGAAGTGTAAGGCTTACCAAAGAAGATGGTTAGAGCTGAGCATTGCTTTTAAAGTTGGTCAAAATTTTATTAGCAGTTACTAAGTATAAGTAAATACCAAACCCAATTAAGTAATAGAACAATAGTATCAACATCACCTGCAATGCAATGCATATGACAAATTGAATTTAAGTTCCATAATTTAATCATGTGAGGGTCCGAGCTGCTCATGACCGTGAGCACGGCTAGTATACCAGTTTTACACTCTGCAGAGGTTGCGCATCTTTACCCACAAGTCGTGTTACCCATCTGCCAAGGGGTCATGAATCCCATACACCTCTACCAAGGAAGCGAGGCAGGGTAACACTACGAGGCCTTTACAAAGTTCCACTAGTTTCCGAAAACCCGCTACAGTTTATAGGAAGATCCAGTGCAGGAATCCCTTGCAGGACCGCCATCGCAGCAAAATCCTCCCGAGGGCCTCCCTACACTGACCTCTCCCCTACTGCCCTTGCCCCTTTCGGGTAAGGTAGTCTTCCACTAGCTTCCCTAATTAATCAGCCAAGGGCGTCCCATACCACCCTTGTGGTAGCACTGTTTTCCCGGGTGGTCGCTCCATGTTCCAATTAACATAATGATCTTAACATGAACATTAAATAACAACTGATAACAAAAAGTGTAATCATGAATAGTGTATCTCCATACCCAAAACCACATATAGCACTAGCAAGTACTACCCAGAAAGATCCGTGGTAAACAAGGTATAAAGATAGACAAACTAGGGTAACCTATTGGGTCCCATCAAAATTAACCTATGCAGATCATTATGATTAATCAGAACATGGCTGGGTAAAAAAAAGAAGTGATCAAGGGCACAACTTGCCTGGGCCTTGAGATTCCAGGTACCAGGATGATCTTCAGATCCTCGTGACCTCACTGCTAGTCGTAGCAATACAAACATACATGGTATAGGCAAGATTAACATTACACCAAACATATATGCAAAATACATATTAATAATCTACACATTAAAATAAAACCACAGGAAAAAGAATTATTAATTTTGGAGTTGTAGAATTCAAGTTATGATTTTCCAAAGATTTTATGCATTTAATATAGGGTTAGGTGAGAAATAAATTTTAATGTGTACTTTATGTAAAAACAGTGGTACTATTTAATAGAGAATATTATTACAAAATTATAGGAACTGAAATGGATTAATTTGGACTAAATATGGATTTTCTATGAATTATCTAAGTCCTAGCAATTATTTTCCTATTAAAAATCCTTTTATAATTCAATTTCCCTGATTTTATTATGTTCTGGACTGGGCCTCAAATTCAGAGAAACCCAGGGGGCTCGGTGCAAGAATTCCACAGACTCAGGGAGTTTCTGGCGTGGACGGCGGGTTGACAACCCAAAAGCCCAGGGGTTCTTTAATAAATCTGCCTACCGAAGAGGTACGAAGCGATCTAGGCCGCACGTTTAGAATCTGAGGGTCCAGATCAACCGATTACTTAACCGAACCGGTACGCGGTTGTGGTCGTCGGATCGGCGATCAACGGCGCGGATTTAAAATACCCGGGATTGCGTCGTAATCATTGGATCGCGGATCTACGGCTCACATCGATCGCGCGAAGAGGTATGCTTAATCTAATCGGGTTCGTCCGTCCAAGATCCGACGGTGCGAGTTCATCGTCCCAACCAGACCGGAGCTCGGCGGCGCACCAACCATCCACGGCGGGGCACCACCGGCGAGCGCACAATCCGGTCATCCGCTACCCCGTGCCCAAAATTAAACAGTGCTACGCGTACAAGAGGTCAAGGCGAGATCGATCGTGGGCTTTTTACCTCGGATTGTCGACTCGTCGGCGTTGGCCACGGCGTGGTGCGGATCCGCGGCAAAAGCGAAGTCCGGCGAGCAATTCACGCCGAGCAGAAGCCTAACTTCACGGTCCGAGCACGCGTATAGTTTCCCCGTGGTCCGGCGAACACCACCGGCCACCCACGGGCCGCCCGGCGGCAATATAGAGCGGAGTCGACGGCGGCGGGTCACTCCCTCTCTGCGGACGTAATTTCTGGAGGTGGCGGCGGCCTTCTTTTGCTTGAGCTCACGGGTGGATGAGGGAAGGGGTCGCGGAGCTTCGGCTTTATACCCAAGGAGCGATCCGCGGCCGTTGCACGGACGCCGAGATCCACGGTGAGCCATGCGGAGTCCGCGCGGCGCGATCGGCAAGGCCGTTGAAGACGGACCCGACGAGCGGGCCCCGCGAACCAGAGACAGGGAGAGCAGGCGAGCGCGGGACGAGAGACTGGGCAGGGGGCCCCGCATGTCAGCGAAACAACGAGAGCGCGCGTGCGTGAGTCTGCCCGGTGGGGCCCTTCTGTCGGCGCGCGTCGAGCGTGGAGTTGGGCCGTGCGCAGGGTAAGTCCAAGTGGGCCGAATTGGCGCCCGGTGGCCCAATTAAGCTTTTCCCCTTTTTCTTTTTATTTTGTATTTTCTTTTCTCCATTTTCAAATCCAATTTGAATTCAAGTTTGAGTTTAAACTTTGTGAATAACTTGTCCTCAGTTTGAAAGGTATAATTTATTAATATAAGTGTGAAGGATGTTTATTTATTTTATTTTATGTAATATTTTTCTTAGTTCTTCCCTTCTCTTTTATTTTCTATTTTCTATTCCAAATTCAAATTTATACTTCTATTTTAGTTTTCAGATTTTTCAAATGTATCAATTGAAATCCAAGGGTGAATATAAACCATACTATTTTATTATTACTAGTTTAAGTTTTATTCTCCTTGTTTATTTATTTCATGAAATGTATAAATGGTTTTTAAAAGAAAAATTCTTTTTCTCCTCATTTTCTTATTTCCCAATGATACTTTGTTCAGATTTCTTCTACCAATTCCAAATTCAGAATTTGGGTGTTACACAACCTCTTCGACAAGGCACTAAAGGAGACGTGCCCCTACTATCAGGGGCCCGTCAAGCACACCCTCGAGGAGTGCGCCATGCTTCGGCGCCACTTCCACCGGGCCGGGCCACCCGCAGAGGGTGACAAGGCCCGCGACGACGGCAAGAAGGAAGATCACCAAGCAGGAGAGTTCCCCGAGGTCCGCGACTGCTTCATGATCTATGGAGGGCATGCGGCGAACGCCTCGGCTCGGCATCGTAAGCAGGAGCGTCGGGAGGTCTGCTCGGTGAAGGTGGCGGCGCCAGTCTACCTAGACTGGTCCGACAAGCCCATCACCCTCGACCAGGATGACCACCCCGACCACGTGCCGAGCCCAGGGAAGTACCCGCTCGTCGTCGATCCCGTCATCGGCGACGTCAGGCTCACCAAGGTCTTGATGGATGGGGGCAGCTGCCTCAACATCATCTACGCTGAGACCCTCAGGCTCCTGCGCGTCGATCTGTCATCCGTCCGAGCAGGCGCTGCGCCCTTCCACGGGATCATTCCCGGGAAGCACGTCCAGCCCCTCGGACAGCTCGACCTTCCTGTCTGCTTCGGAACACCCTCCAACTTCCGAAGGGAGACTTTGACGTTCGAGGTGGTCGGGTTCCGAGGAACCTACCACGCAGTGTTGGGAAGGCCATGCTACGCGAAGTTCATGGCCATCCCCAACTACACCTACCTGAAGCTCAAGATGCCGGGCCCCAACGGGGTCATCACCGTCGGCCCCACGTGCAAGCACGCATTCGAATGCGATGTGGAGTGCGTGGAGTACGCCGAGGCCCTCGCCGAGTCCGAGGCCCTCATTGCCGACCTAGAAAGCCTCTCCCGAGAGGTGCCAGACATGAAGCGACATGCCGGCAACTTCGAGCCAGCAGAGACGGTTAAGGCCGTCCCTCTCGACCCCAGTGGCGACACCTCCAAGCAGATTCGGATCGGTTCCGGGCTCGACCCCAAATAGGAAGCAGTGCTCGTCGACTTTCTCCGTGCAAACGCCGACGTCTTTGCGTGGAGTCCCTCGGACATGCCCGGCATACCGAGGGATGTCGCCGAGCACTCGCTGGATATTCGGGCCGGAGCCCGACCGGTCAGACAGCCTCTGCGCCGATTCGACGAGGAAAGGCGCAGGGTGATAGGTGAGGAGATCCACAAGCTGATGGCAGCGGGGTTCATCAAAGAGGTATTCCACCCTGAGTGGCTTGCCAACCCTGTGCTTGTGAGGAAGAAAGGGGGGAAATGGCGGATGTGTGTAGACTACACTGGTCGCAACAAAGCATGTCCGAAAGTCCCCTACCCTCTACCTCGCATCGATCAAATCGTGGACTCCACTGCAGGGTGCGAAACCCTGTCTTTCCTCGATGCCTACTCAGGGTATCATCAAATCAAGATGAAAGAGTCCGACCAGCTCGCGACTTCTTTCATCACGCCCTTCGGCATGTACTGTTATGTCACCATGCCGTTCGGTTTGAGGAACGCGGGTGCAACGTACCAGCGGTGCATGAACCATGTGTTCGGCGAACACATCGGTCGCACGGTCGAGGCCTACGTCGATGACATCGTAGTCAAGACGAGGAAAGCCTCCGACCTTCTCTCCGACCTTGAACTGACATTCCGATGTCTCAAGGCGAAGGGCGTCAAGCTCAATCCCGAGAAGTGCGTCTTCGGGGTGCCCCGGGGCATGCTCTTGGGATTCATCGTCTCCGAGCGGGGCATCGAAGCCAACCCGGAGAAGATCGCAGCCATCACGAACATGGGGCCCATCAAGGACTTAAAAGGCGTACAGAGGGTCATGGGATGCCTCGTGGCCTTGAGCCGTTTCATCTCGCGCCTCGGCGAAAGAGGCCTGCCCCTGTACCGTCTCTTAAGGAAGGCCGAGTGCTTCACTTGGACTCCCGAGGCCGAGGAAGCCCTCGGGAACCTGAAGGCGCTCCTCACCCAGGCGCCCGTCTTGGTACCCCCAGCTGATGGAGAAGCCCTCTTAGTCTACGTCGCCGCTACCACTCAGGTGGTCAGCGCCGCGATCGTGGTCGAAAGGCAGGAAGAGGGGCATGCTTTGCCCGTTCAGAGGCCAGTTTACTTCGTCAGCGAAGTGCTGTCCGAGACTAAGATCCGCTACCCACAAGTCCAGAAGCTGCTGTATGCAGTGATCCTGACGAGGCGAAAGCTGCGACATTACTTCGAGTCTCATCCGGTGACTGTGGTGTCATCCTTCCCCCTGGGGGAGATCATCCAGTGCCGGGAAGCCTCGGGTCGGATCGCGAAGTGGGCGGTGGAAATCATGGGCGAGGCAATCTTGTTCGCCCCTCGGAAGGCCATCAAGTCCTAGGTACTGGCGGACTTCGTAGCTGAATGGGTCGACACCCAGTTGCCGACGGCTCCGATCCAACCGGAGCTCTGGACCATGTTTTTCGACGGGTCGCTGATGAAGACGGGAGCCGGCGCGGGCCTGCTCTTCGTCTCGCCCCTTGGGAAACACATGCGCTACGTGCTCCGCCTCCATTTCCCGGCGTCCAACAATGTGGCTGAGTACGAGGCTCTGATCAACGGACTGCGAATCGCCATCGAGCTAGGGGTCCGACGCCTCGATGCACGCGGCGACTCGTAGCTCGTCATCGACCAAGTCATGAAGAACTCCCACTGTCGCGACCCGAAGATGGAGGCCTACTGTGATGAGGTTCGACGCCTGGAAGACAAGTTCTACGGGCTCGAGCTTAACCACATCGCCCGGCGCTACAACGAGACTGCGGACGAGCTGGCGAAGATCGCCTCGGGGCGAACGACGGTTCCCCCGGACGTCTTCTCCCGGGATCTGCACCAACCCTCCGTCAAGATAGGCGACACGCCCGAGCCCGAAGTGCCCTCGGCCCCGTCCGAGGCGACCTCGGCCCAGCCCGAGCCATCCTCGGCTCAACTCGAGGAGCCCTCGACCCCCGAGGGCGAAGCACTGCACATCGAGGAGGTGCAGAGCGGGGTCGTGCCAGATCAGGATTGGCAGACCCCGTACCTGCAATATCTCCGCCAAGGAGAACTGCCCCTCGACCGAGCCGAGGCTCGGCGGGTAGCGCGACGCGCCAAGTCGTTCGTCTTGCTGGGCGATGAGAAGGAGCTCTACCACCATAGCCCCTCGGGCATCCTCCAGCGATGCATCTCCATCGCCGAGGGTCAGGAACTCCTGCAGGAAATACACTCGGGGGCTTGCGGCCATCATGCGGCACCTCGAACCCTCGTTGGGAACGCTTTCCGCCAAGGCTTCTACTGGCCGACGGCGGTGGCTGACGCCACTAGAATTGTCCGCGCCTGCGAAGGGTGCCAATTCTATGCGAAGCAGACCCGCCTGCCCGCTCAGGCTCTGCAGACGATACCCATCACCTGGCCCTTCGCTGTGTGGGGTCTGGACCTCGTCGGCCCTCTGCAGAAGGCGCTCGGGGGCTACACGCACCTGCTGGTCGCCATCGACAAATTCTCCAAGTGGATCGAGGTCCGACCCCTGAACCGCATCAGATCCGAGCAGGCGGTGGCGTTCTTCACCAACATCATCCATCGCTTCGGGGTCCCGAACTCCATTATCACCGACAACGGCACCCAGTTCACCGGCAAAAAATTCTTGGATTTTTGCGAGGATCACAACATCCGGGTAGACTGGGCCGCCGTAGCTCACCCCATGTCGAATGGGCAAGTAGAACGTGCCAATGGCATGATTCTACAGGGGCTCAAGCCTCGGATCTACAATGATCTCAACAAGTTCGGCAAGCGATGGATGAAGGAACTCCCCTTGGTGGTCTGGAGCCTGAGGACGACGCCAAGCCGAGCCATGGGTTTCACGCCGTTCTTCCTGGTCTACGGGGCCGAGGCCGTCCTGCCCACTGACCTGGAATACGGCTCCCCGAGGACGAGGGCCTACAACGAAGAAAGCAACCAAGCTAGCCGAGAAGACTCGCTGGACCAGCTGGATGAGGCTCGGGACAGGGCCTTACTACACTCGGCGCGGTATCAGCAGTCCCTGCGACGCTACCACGCCCGAGGGGTCCGACCCCGAGACCTCCAGGTGGGCGATCTGGTGCTTCGGCTGCGGCAAGACACCCGAGGGAGGCACAAGCTCACGCCCCCCTGGGAGGGGCCGTTCGTCATCGCCAAAGTTCTGAAGCCCGGAACGTACAAGCTGGCCAATAGTCAAGGCGAGGTCTACGGCAACGCTTGGAACATCCAACAGCTACGTCGCTTCTACCCTTGAGATATTTCCAAATTGTTCATATACCTCGCACCCACGCAAAGTTTAGTCAACAAGGAAGGGTCGGCCTCGCCTCGGCAAAGCCCGACCCTCCCTCGGGGGCTAAAAGGGGGGAAACCCCCTCTGCGTCAAAATTTTCCTCGAACAAAAAATCTCTTTTATCAGAATATCTTTCGTGCTTTTTGACTACTTCGAAAAGTGGGTCATGGAAACGACAGAGTACACGTAAGCAGCCAAGGCTGACTGAGCCGAGGGACTCCTACGCCTCCGGGATACGGATACCTCACTCATCACCTTCTGCGATAAGTAACTCGCGCTCGGATAAAGTGACTCCACGGATCGAACAAGTCTCTACGTTCGGAAGCTCTTCTGTCAAAGCGATTCTTCGAGTTTTCCTCGACTAAGTCGGTGATAGGGCCTCATGGACGAGTAAAAGTGCGCGTAAGCGGCAAGGCCGACCGAGCCGAGGGACTCCCACGCCTCCGGGATACGGATACCTCACTCCTCACCTTCCGCGAGAAGCAACTTTCGCTCGCACAAACATCCCTGTTACCGGCAAAAAGTCCAGATGCTTGGAACAAGAGGAAAAGGGACGCAACTTTACAACATAGCAAGGGTGTGTGTTCTGGCCTCGACGGCCGCACAAAGCACACGCTACAAGACAAGCTGATCCTGCAGGCTCAGGTCTTGGCGCTGGAAGGGGGCGGCGACACCCTCGGCATCGACAGCACCTTCAGCAAGGCCCGAACTAGCCTCGGACGGCGACGCGGTCCGAGGGCCTCCGCTCCAAAGGACGGCGTCATCACCACGCCCGGGCGATCGTTGTCAGGGACTTCTCTGAGAATCCGGCCCGAGCAGGCGGCTCGGCCAGCCACCTCCGGGGCCTCGGCCAACTACCTTCCGAGGGCACGAGCCCGGTCCGAAGCCTCGGCTGACCAACTCCGGCGTCGATCCTGCCAACGGACAACTCGGCTAGGCTCCGGCCAACCAGGTTTCATTCCCGAGCCAACTCCGCCTCTGCTCATGCTGATATCGCTACCCCCGGCCTCGGCTCGTCGAAGAGCGACCGAGGGGTCTCTTTAACTAAGCCAGAGAAACCTCGGACAACAGGGCCGACCGAGCCGAGGGACTCCTACGCCTCCGGGATACGGATACCTCACTCGTCACCTTGACACGAGGCGACTCATGCTTAGTGAAGCAGTTCAGACAATCAGCAGACGAGTCTTAGTGCTCGGGAATGAGGAAAAAGCACGGCTCCGTGCCGTGGTTACATACATGTTCAGGCCCCGAAAGCCGAAATGAACAAAAAACCCGGCACTCGAAGTGCCATCACAAATGGAACTCTGGTTCCCCCTCCGCAGGTACGAACAACCCCACTCGATGGGGGTAGGCCTGCGGGGCAACAGAAGACCGACGAACGGCATGTCGCCGACCGCCCCGACAGCGGCGACGATGAAGACTTCTGCCCCGGGGGGCCGAACAGCAGCAATGATGGCCTCAGGGCGGATGCTGCTGCTGGGAGGCCCCCGCCCTTGCCCAAACTCGAGAGGCAAGGACGGGCAGAAGGCCGTAGAGTTGGAGGTCGGTCCATGGCCAGCCTCGGCTGTCGCGCCGGCGGAAGAACCTCTTCCAGCTGCCGTGGCGGGAGGCGGCACCGGGAGCGATTCCGAAACTGCTCGGCTCAGAGAGCCGGGCACGGTGCAGCTGTTAGCGCCACGGACGGCTCCCGCCCTTCCCCCCGATCACTGAGGGAAGGAGCGGGCCACCACCCGCGTAGGGACCGACCCCAACTCGGCACACTCCCCTCCTCAGCCCTGGTGATGAAAATCCTTGAGGCTGAGGGAGGGGCAGAGGCCGCAGCCTGGCTCGCTTTCCCCCACCACCAAGCCGGAAGTCACCCTCCTGGGTGACCGCCGGTGGAGGGGTGCGGCCGGGCCGCATGATGAAAATCCTTAAAGCCGAACGATGGCCGAAAGGTACCCGCTCCCACGGAGTGGTATCCCCCAACGACGAGGCACGAAGACGGCGGTTTCCCCCATCCGGGGGCTTGAAAGGTAGAAAGACACGATGCATAAGGGAGGAAGAAGACATGGTCGCCCTATGAAAGGGGTCGCCCTCCTTTTAAAGGCAACTCTCCACGCTTGCGCCCCCAACCGTCACGGGCTGAGTCTTCTCCAACACACCTCCAAAGCCCTCCCCTGCGGCGCGGGGGCTAGGACCCACCTGTCATGCGGACCGGCTCCGAGCAAAAGAAGCCGAACTGCCGCGTGCGGCGTGCGCACAACCACCCAGCGGTTACAAGTGACCCTCCACTTTTGCCCAGACTAACGGGCGAAGGGGGCGGGCAGCCATGCGGGCGGCATGCAACCGCGCCAAGTGGACGCGCCTCTCCGACTCCTGACAGGCCAGCATGAAGGCTCAAGCCCACGCGTCGCGCAACCGGCGCGCCGGATGCTGCATGTAAGCCACTATGCCACTTGCGCCACCACCACACCTCCTCGGTTGCGGAACCAATACCGCGACCCAAGGCGGCCCAGCGCGTGGCCCAGCTGCGCCAGCCTGACGCAGCGGTCAAACACGGTCAAAAGTGGGCCGGCAGTAATGACAGTGGCAGGCGCGCAAGAGCAGCGATCACGCCATCAGCCAGGCTCACGTCCCATCCGGAGGCAGCAAGAGAACCCCCTCTCTCTCACGGTGTGAAGACGACACGCCCGTGACCCGTTCCTCGAACGGCTCACGCACGCGCAACGGCAGCCTCGCCAACTACTCGCCCCGGCGCATTAACTCCGCGGCTCGCCGGACAGCGCTACTGGCAGGAGCAGCTGGCGACGTTTCGCCTTCGCCAAAGCAACCACACCGAAAAAGGTACGCCACGACGTTCAATTTCGAATCCTTTTTCCCCTTTTCCTTCTTTCTCTATCTCTTGCAACAGGGACTGGGAAAGGGGATACCCCCAAAGGGATCCTTCCCCGTGAAGGAACTAGGCTCCGAGCCTCCTTACTGATCAGGGGTTCGAAGGCTGGCCCCCCGAAGGGTTTAACAGCCGCCTCAGATCGCGTGGGCCCGACACCCACTACTGGTCAGGGGTTCGAAGGTCGGCCTCCCGAAAGGTTCCACGACCGCCTCAGGCTACTCGGGCTCCGCGCCCATTACTGATCAGGGGTTCGAAGGCTGGCCCCCCGAAGGGTTCACAGTCGCCTCAGACACCGAGCGAGGGATGACCAGGGGTACGTTCGATACATAACCAAGGCTCGGGCTGCGCTCCCGAGGTACCCTAGGACATTTCCGAGACCAGCGGGAACGACTCTGTAACGGAATCCCATCGGAGGGAGGCAACGAGCCCTCGGACCCCGTCGCCAGGGGACCGGGTCCGGCAGATCACCCGCAGGTACTTTTGGGCGTGCCTCCGGGCCCCTAGCCGACCCCCAACGAACGGGGCACGGACGTCCACTCGGATTACCCGATTGCAGCTCACCGGAGACACCATGTTCGGTGCCCATCGAGGGTAACATGGCGCTCTCCCCCCTCCTCCTTGCGGAAAGGCGACGTAGGGGCGTATGTAAAAAAGCCGAGTCTGTCCCTGATCGTCCTCTCGCTCTGTGCGGAGGCTCGGGGGCTGCTCTCGCAAACCCGGCTCCGGCCAAACCGTTGACAGCGTCAACATACCAGCCCGAGAACTTGGGCCCCGACAGTGCACCTGGGCTACAGCCTGTTCGCATGAGGGAACCGCCAGACCAGCCGAAGCATTACGCAAGGCATTAAGACCTCGAAGGAGTGAAACCACTCCTCCGAGGCCTCGGGGGCTACACCCGGCGGGTGCGCTCGCGCGCACCCACCGGAACAAAGTGCAACCGAGAAAGGCTGGTCCCCTTGCAAAAAAGTGCGACGAAAGCCTCGAAGGGAGTGTTAACACTCCCTTCGAGGCTCGGGGGCTACTGTCGGGGACCATAATTAGGGGTACCCTCAAGACGCCTAATTCTCAGCTGGTAACCCCCATCAGCATAAAGCTGCAGAGGCCTGATGGGTTTGATTAAGTCAGGGATCAGTCCATACGAGCGACTTGATCACGCCACGCCCGAGCCTAGCCTCGGGCGAGGGCAGCCGACCCTGAGATGGTTCCGTCTCGCCCGAGGTCTCCTCTTTCACGGCAGACGCATCTCCGGCTCGCCCGAGGCCTCGCCTTCGATAAGAAGTAACCCTGACTAAATCACCGCGCCAACCGACCAAATCACTGGGGCCTTTAACGCAAAAGGTAAGACTGACGGGTAGCCAGGCTTGGCCGAAAGCGCCAGAGGAAGCTCCGCCCGACCCATGGCTCGGACTCGGGCTAAGGCCCCGGAAGACGGCGAACTCCGCTCCGCCCGACCCAGGGCTCGGACTCGGGCTAAGGCCCCGGAAGACGGCGAACTCCGCTCCGCCCGACCCAGGGCTCGGACTCGGGCTAAGGCCCCGGAAGACGGCGAACTCCGCTCCGCCCGACCCAGGGCTCGGACTCGGGCTAAGGCCCCAGAAGACGACGAACTCCGCTTCACCCGACCCAGGGCTCGGACTCCGCCCTGGCCTCTGCCGAGCGACCTCCGCCTCGCCCGACCCGGGAGCTCAGGTTCGGCCTCGGCCATGCAGGATAGACTCGACCTCGGCCTCGGAGGAGCCACCACGTCGCCCGACCTAGGGCACAAGTCCGCCACGTCAACAGGAAGCGTCATCATCACCCTACCCCGAGCCGACTCGGGCCGCAGAGAACAGGACCGACGTCCCATCTGGCCAGCTCCGCCAGATAGGCAATGATGGCGCCCCGCTAGACCCATGACGACGGCGGCTCTCAGCTCCCTTACGAAAGCAGGAGGACGTCAGCAAGGGCCCAGCCACTCCGACAGCTGTCCCTCCATCCGGCTCCATCGCTTCTCCGACAGCCACGACGCCACACTAGCTGGGTGCCAAGATCTCTCCGGCTGCCACCTTGGCATGTACTTAGGGCACTAGCTCTCCCCCGCTAGACACGTAGCACCTTGCTACACCCCCATTTGTACACCTGGATCCTCTCCTTACGCCTATAAAAGGAAGGACCAGGGCCTTCTTAGAGAAGGCTGGCCTCGCGGGAACGAAGGGCAGGGGCAGGCGCTCTCTCGGGGCCGCTCGCTCCCCTCACCCGCGCGGACGCTTGTAACCCCCTACTGCAAGCGCACCCGACCTGGGCGCGGGACGAACACGAAGGCCGCGGGATTCTCCGACTCCCTCACGACCCGGCTCCGGCCGCCTCGCTCTCGCTCTCCCTCTCTCTCTCCCCCCTTCGCGCTCGCCCACGCGCTCGACCCATCTGGGCTGGGGCACGCGGCACACTCACTCGTCGGCTCGGGGACCCCCCGGTCTCGGAACGCCGACAGTCTCCTTGCTTCCGTAGGGGGCTTGAGAATCACCGACGTCATGGTTGCATGCGGGGAACCATCATTGCCTGTTACCGAGGTAAGCTTGATGGGACGCCGGTCTTGTTCCTTCGTAGCCTGAGCTAGCTAGGAGTAGGGTAATGATGCATCCCTTGTGGCGCGGCTAATCCGAGCCTGAGGTCGGGCGAGGCGGCGGCTCCTCCGAGGCCGAGGCTGGGGCCGAGGCCTAGGGTCGGGCGAGGATGTGACTCTTCCCGAGGCCGAGGTCGAGGCCGAGCCCTGGGGTCGGGCGAGGCGGAGATCTCCTCCCGAGGCCGAGGCCGAGGCCAAGCCCCAGGGTCGGGCGAGGCGGAGCTTCCTGTTGCGCCCGAGGCTTAACTTGACCGTTGTCGGTTTTGCCCGGGTGGTTGGCACAGCAGCCGGAGCGGGGCGGGCGGTGCTGTTTTCCTGTCAGATCGGTCAGTGAAAGGGCGAAGTGACTGCGGTCACTTCGACCTTGCCGACTGAGGCGCGCGTGTCAGGATAAGGTGTCAGGCGATCTCAGCATTAAATGCGCATGCGATACGGTCGGCTGATAAGACGATATGGCCATGGTCGCTTGCACGACAAGGCTCGCCTTTGGTTGAGCTGAGGGCGCGCTCACTGTCTGAGGAGACCCTCGGGCGAGACGTGGATTCGTCCGGGACCACTGTTCCGCCCAAGGCCGGGCTCGGGCGATGTGAGACTGCGTCCCTTGATAGACGAAGCTTTGACTTTGACCCGAGCCGTAAGCCTTTATGGTTTGCCCTGAAGGTGTTTACCAGCCGTGATTAGGAGTGTTTGAGGTACCCCTAATTATGATACCGACAAGTTTATTAGTATATTTATGAATGATATATTTTTACTTTTATGTATGATTTTTCTAGTTATTAATTATTTTTATATAACTTATGTAATTTCATTTGCTTAATTATGTTATCGGATGTATTTTTATTAAAATTACGTGTTTTAAGTCAACTAAAAAATCTATGAAAAGAAAAGTTAATATGATGTTGAGGTTGCTATAGATATGAGGCTAAGGAATTTGTGTAGTAAAGTATTGTGATAGATGAGGATTGACGATGATCGATAGCTACTAATGCATGTGACATCAACGTGCAGTAGGCATATATACCAGTATACTTGAATGCTTTGAAGATACAGAGAGGCTGCTAGCATGTAATGACGCCAAAATTGGGCCACGCCGCTCGTTCGTTCTGATCGCGTCGGGCAGGAAGCTTCTCAGCATCCTCGGCGCATCGGCGCAGGCGCTCCTCGTCTCCATCGAACCCAGCAACGACGCCGCGTGGGTGCTATCCGCGCGCCGGTGTACGCCGCCGTGCGCGACGCGTCCCAATCCGCGCTGGGTGTGGTCGCCCTGCTTGACGGGCCCGCTCGGCGGCTTCGACGGGCCGGAGTCGGTGACGCTGCCTGAGGAGAGAACGCGGTGATCCGCAGCTCGTTCGGGCTCGGGCAACATCGTGTGCCTGACGATGAGGGCTCGATGAGGGTGGGGCCGCCGGACGGCATCGACGCGGCGCTCAAGTTCTCAACACGCTGGCCAGCATGCAGCAGCAGAACCAAATGTCTAATGGTCGGGTCGGTTTCTCGTCGCGAGCTCTGCACAGCCTGAACGATCAATGGAACCTATGAAGGATGTAGGATGTATTGTGTACTAGCTAGTAGTAGTCTAGTTGTAGTACAAGTGTTCAAATTCCTGTGCTGCTGTCACCATGGACTTCATACTTCAAGCATGCATGTCTCGTTCCTTGCTAAGGTTGCTAAGAGGTGTTTAGGTACTAAAGTTTAGTCCGTAATATATAGAATGTTTTATTTCAATTATGAATATGAAAATAGTATAATTGAAATACCAATTAAATAAATAAAGTTCAAATGACTGGACAAATTTATTAAACATAATTAATTTATTATTAGCAAATGTTTCTTACAAATTCACATAAGTGAATCATAGATTAATTAGACTTAATAAGCTTATCTTACCATTTAGTCTTTATTTATGTTATTTGTTTTATAATTAAACTATATTTAATATATTTAACTATTATTCAAACATTCGATGTGACCAAACTAAATTTTAGTGGTTTAGAACCTAACGGTCCCTAACAGCGTTCGGGACATGAATTTAGGGCTTGTTTAAAAGTATATAGTTTTTTTCCAGTTTCGTAAAATCAGTTTCCCAGTTTTTTTCCAATAATCCGGATTACTCTAGCTAAAACCAGCTTCTTAGGGCTCAATTATGTGCTATCCCTTGTTACTTCGCCAAAATTACACATCCTGCCACTGCTGTTCTAAAAAAATTGCAAAACTTTACTCGTCATGTCTTCTGACGAAAAGTGCTTCAAATTCAGAACCTGGTCTACCTCATGAACCACCCCAAGCTTCCTGAACCACGTATCAAGCGACAGAGAGGGCTCTTGGCCAATTGAAACGCCTTGTTAGGTAGTAGTTGTTGGACACCAAAATGAGCGGACGATCCGGCCCTTGGGCCCGGACGGTTCACGTGTCCCGAGATAAGATTAACTCGGATGTTTATTCTTATCTCGTGCGTGGTTATCCATCTAATCACGTGAGAGTTTGTTGGCTATCTCTTAGGAAAAGGTCCAGACCTCCTCCCCTATAAATATAAAGGGGTACGGCTGATTGAGAACCCCCGAACACATTCCAATCGAACCAATTACCTTATTTACTTTTCCTACCCTAGGAGTAGATGTAGCATAATTCTAATTGTAGCCTTCCGCATATCCACCTCCACCCCTATTCGACTCTACGTCGTCTAGATCCGTCTTGGGTGGCCTGCCGATCCCAAGACGACCCTAGGATCTCACCCCTCCCGGGGGGCAAGACCTCCTCCCCTATAAATATAAAGGGGTACGGCCGATTGAGAACCCCCGAACACATTCCAATCGAACCAATTACTTTATTTACTTTTCCTGCCCTAGGAGTAGATGTAGCATAGTTCTAGTTGTAGCCTTCCGCATATCCACCTCCACCCCGATTCGACTCTACGTCGTCTAGATCCGTCTTGGGTGGCCTGCCGATCCCAAGACGACCCTAGGATCTCACCCCTCCTGGGGGGCAAGATCTAGTTGTCCACTCGAGACCTCTTTCTCGAATTGATCTCTTAATTCCTAGGCGACTCCACGTCGTCTGGGGACGCCCCGGGTGACCTGTCGACCCGGAGCACCTTAAGATCTTTTCCCCCTAGGGGACGAGATCTAGATTCCAGCAAGGAGGAGAAAGACGACCCTGTCACTAGGTCGCGGACCGTCCGGCCTAGAGCCGCGGACCGTCCGGGTCTGACGCAGGGAAGACACCGCTCCTGCGCCCAGGTCGCGGACCGTCCGACCCAAGGCCGCGGACCGTCCGCGCCGCCGCAGAGGGCACTATCAGGCAACCCAGCGACCTGTCGTAGGCCACCACCACTGTTTACCTCGCGGAGCCGAACCCAAGGTATTGCTCATCACGAGAAGGTCATAGGGTTCGTTGCTATTTGGTCCTAAATAGGTGGTGACCATCATAGAGGTGTTGCCCCATATTTAGGATAACCACTTTATTTGACCCTACATCATCTAAAGGTGCCAATTACCGCCAAACGGTTCATTATAGTGTTTGGTGACCAAAAAGGCACCAACATACTTTTTGGCGATTCCGCTGGGGATCTGGTGTCTAGATCTACTAAAAATCAGGCCCTCAAATGGCCGGTTCTAAAGATCACACCGATATCTCCCTAGATAATATCCTGAAGACGGCTGTCGAAAATCTAACAGCTGATGAGCAACAACAATACGAGGACTACATGCGCCAAGCGAAGGAGAAATTCTTGTCGCAATACACGGTGGATCGCCACCAGAAGGTTATCAAAAATGGAGAGACCGACGTTGCATCCCTTCTATCTTCGCTTCAAGTCCCCAACGTAAGTAAACCCGACGGTATCCAATCTATTAAATATTATGTAGATCAGCAGCAGGATCAAATGAAACAACAGATTGTAGGGTTAGAATAATCAATTAGAAAATTAACGCGTGCCTTGGAGAAGTCTGTTGCTCCTAGTTTTCCATCATATGAGACTAGTAACAGGATATCTATGTCTAATACATCGGCAACAAATGGGGATTTGCAGCCCCAACCATTATATGGTATGCCGATGAACTCATATCCAGGGCAAGTACCACCACCACCATCCATGCTTGGCAGATCGGCGCCCCTGAACACGGTCGGACCGTCCGAGCTTCGGCCCGGACCGTCCAGCCCATACACGGACCGTCCGGCTTGCTCTGCCAGACAGTCTGGGGCCGCCCTAGGACCATCGTCGTCCCTGCTCGGCAGATCAGTGACCCTGGACACGGTCGGACCGTCCGAGCTTCTACCCGGACCGTCCGACCCTTACGCGGACCGTCCGACTTTCTATGCCGGACAGTCCGGGGCCGTACCAGGACTACCGCGTGGCGCCCCGGCGAACACGACCGACCAGTTCGGATGTACCGCTGTACAAACCGGATACACATATAGAGAACCTGCTGTTGCACACCATGTGCCAAATTATTACACACCACAGCAGCAGTATGTTTCGCCCTCTACATATTTAAACTATAACGCACCATACAATCACAGACCGATCAACACTATCGATCGGTCATGGCAAGAAGGTCGGTATACTAATGCCCGACCAAATGAGCCCCATAGCCCAGGATCCGGTGGTCTGCCACCGTAATGGAAAAAATTAGGGAAGAGATGACTGGACTATTTTGAGATATGTTTGGAGTTAGTGTAGCTAGAGTAGGGCAATCATACCAAAAGCCATATAATCACCGTTTTGACACTGTCCCATATCCACAAGGGGCAAGGATACCGGAATTTTCTAAGTTTTCTGGTGAGAATGGGAGAAGCACACACGAACACATAGGCCAGTTCCTAGCACACCTAGGCGAATTGGCCGATGGAGAAGCATTTCGTGTTCGGTTATTTTCTTTATCCCTTACTGGTACCGCTTTTGCATGGTACGCCGCCCTGCCTCCTAATTCCATTAATTCCTGGAATGAGTTAGAAAGTAAATTTCATGAACATTTCTTTGCCGGGGAATATGAATTAGGGCTAGCTGACTTAGCTTCAGTCCACCAAGGACACGAAGAATCGGTTAATGACTATATCCGGAGGTTCTGGGACACTAGAAACCGATGCTTTCGGATCCATGTCGCAGACAAAGAGCTAGCAGGGTTAGCTTTTAATGGGTTGCTATCCTACTTAAGAGACAAATTAGATGGGATCCAGTTCTTTTCAATAGCCCAGCTACATCAGCGGGCTTTAGCCTGTGAAAGTCGATTTAAAGAGACATCAAAATCGGTCGCCCATACTATACATCTGATAGAGCGTGATAATTCAGATGATGAATCCGCAGATGTATATACCTGTCGGGGACCATAATTAGGGGTACCCTCAAGACCCCTAAATCTCAGCTGGTAACCCCCATCAGCACAAAGCTGCAAAGGCCTGATGGGTGCAATTAAGTCAAGGATCGGTCCATTCAAGGGACACGATCGTGCCTCGCCCGAGCCTAGCCTCGGGCAAAGGAAGCCGACCCCGAAGAACCTACGTCTCGCCCGAGGACCCCCCTCCAGCAACGGGCACACTATCGGCTCGCCCGAGGCCCAGTCTTCACCGAGAAGCAACCTTGGCCACATCGCCACGCCGACCGACCAAATCGCAGGTGCATTTAATGCAAAGGTGGCCTGACACCTTTATCCTGACGCACGCCCTCCAGTCGACAGAGCCGAAGTGACCGCAGTCACTTCGCCGCTCTACTGACCGGTCTGACAAGAGGACAGCGCCGCCTGTGCCGCTCTGACTGCTGAGCCACCCGACAGAGTGAGGCTGACAGCGGCCAAGGCCGGCCTCGGGCGTCATAGGAAACTCCGCCTCTGTAACACCCAAATTCTGAATTTGGGATTGATAGAAGAAATCTGAGCAAAGTACCATTGATAAAATAATTAAACTTTATAATTCACCCTTTTTAAAGGTAAATGATCATAATAAAATAACGATGGTTAAAATAAATCATAATAAAGATTTGACATTGGAAAAATGTTCCTATCAAAACAAAGGGAGAACTTTTGACTATACCTTTAATCCAACTACATAATAATGTGGTGTGTGTACTTCATGTTGAAAACATTACTTAGTTTATATAATAATAAAATAAATGAAGAAGTACTATGTAGTAATTGTGCATCATGTGAAAGTTTATCTTGTGCATAAATTTGAAATTTAGAATTTAAAACTGGGTTTGATTTGAAATTGAAATAAGAAAGGAAAAATAGAAATAATTAAGAAAAGAGTGAAGGAGGAGGATTATACAAAATAGAGGAAAATAAATGCATGAAAGAATATATTTTGTCCCCACTAATATTTTAATTTAAGAACTTAACTCAGATAAGAAGCTCACAAACAAGTTTGAATTCAAATTAGTATTAAAATTTGAATTTGTGAAAGAAGGGAGAAAGAAGAAAATAGAAAGGAAAAATAAAAAGAAAAAGGATAAAAGCTTACCTGGGCCTCATACCTGGAATTCGGCCCACACCAGGAATTATCCCGCGCGGCCCAGTCAACATTTCCCAGCGCCAGCCCAACCTGCCCCGCTCACGCCGACACCTGGGGCCCGGGGTCAGTCGCTCGGGATTCATTTGGTGGCGCGCGTACGTTTCCCTGACGCGTGGGTCCCACGTTGCCATACAGCTATCCGCGCGCTCGCCATGTGACTGCTTCGCCGGGTCCACATGTCATAACCATCGCGTGCAGCTCAACTCCATCCGCCCGGGAACGCCGCGCTTCCGCTGCGACTCCTCCGGGATTCTGGCGTCGGTCGGATCTTGGGGTCATGGCCGCGCGCGGGTATATAAATGTGTGGGCGCCCCTGGTCATATCCTTACCCTCGAAATCGCATGAGAATTTCCACTGCTCGTGAAACCGTGAGCCTAGCAAGCCGCGCCGCCGGTGAAATCGGTCCCCGTCGACCTTCCCCTCTCTTCGTGTGGCCGGGTGTGTGCGCCGGTGTCCAGGGGCTCTGTTCGTGCTCGTGTGGCATGCTGTGCTGCCCGAATCGTGGGGGAATTTCTCGCCGGAGTGCGCGACTGGGCGGAACATCCTCCTCTCCGTGGTCGGCTCGCCTGCGCGGACAATCCTTGGTAAGAACCACTCGCCCGGACCCGCTTTCATACCCATAGCATGTAGTCCGATTGAATTTGAGTTTCATGCCCGGAATCCGAAGACTAGCCCTGCCGGTGAGGACTTCGTCGCGTCCGCGGTGGCCTCTGCGCCGTCGTGGTCAGCTAGCAGGTTGGGGAAGATGTCCCTTGGCCGTCGGATCGGCATTGGGCGGTTGAAAATAGAAGCTGCGTACCCCCCTTCGTCAATTGTATCCGAGCCGTAGGATGTTGGATGGGCGGCCAGGATTAGATGATGGGTGTAGCGTGGTCGGATGTGTTCTGAACCGTTCGATCTGATGATGGGTGGCCACGATGTGATTCTAAAGTTTTAAATCCGGGCCGTGCATTGCAGATCGGGTGGCTCGGATCCGAGCAAGTCTAACTTTTCGCGCGATATAATCTGAGTCATCCAGATCTAATCCAACGGCCGAAATCGAAACATACCCCTTCGGCTTGCACGTTTTGCTAAAGAGACCCCGACTAAAATTGAAATTAACCCGCCGTCCTCGGCGTCTGTTACCAGAGTCTTAGAAATTTTATCCCCGAGCCCCCTGCGCTTCTGTTTAATTGAGGCGCAGTCCAGTGGATAGGAAAATCATAGAAAATGATTTAGAAAATGATTTTTAGTGTTAAAATAAATCAGAAACTTATTTAATTCATAACTAATTCATTTTAGCTCCTTTTTGACCCATTCCAGTTGCAATAATTTTGTTTTAATATTATTTACCACCTAGAGCCTCTGTTTTGTCATGAAAACAATTGGAAATTTAATCTCTCACTTAATCCATTTTAAACACATAAAACCTTTGAAAATTCATAACTTAAAATCTATAACTCCAAAATTAATGATTCCTGTTCCTATGATCTTATTTTAATATGTATATTAATAATGTTTATTTTGTTCTTATGTTTGGTGTAATGTTAATTTTGCCTATACCATGTTTGTTTGAATTGCTACGACTAGCAGTGAGGTCACGAGTCATCTGAAGATCATCCTGGTACCTGGAATCTCAAGTCCCAGGCAAGTTGTGCCCTTGATCACTTCTTTTTACCCACTCATGTTCTAATTAATCATAATGATCTGCATAGGTTAATTTTGATGGGACCCAATAGGTTACCCTAGTTTGTCTATCTTTATACCTTGTTTACCACTGAACTTTCTGGGTAGTACTTGCTAGTGCTATATGTGGTTTTGGGTATGGAGATACACTATTCATGATTACACTTTTGTTATCAGTTGTTATTTATTGTTCATGATAAGATCATTATGTTAATTGGAACATGGAGCGACCACCCGGGAAAACAGTGCTACCACAAGGGAGGAATGGGACCCCTTGGCTGATTAATTAGGAAAGCTAGTGGAAGACTACCTTACCCGAAAGGGGCAAGGGCAGTAGGGGAGTGGTCAGTGTAGGGAGGCCCTCGGGAGGATTTTGCTGCGATGGCGGTCCTGCAAGGGATTCCTGCATTGGAACTTCCTATAAACTGTAGCGGGTTTTCGGAAGCTAGTGGAACTTTGTAAAGGCCTCGTAGTGGATCCCTAGCCATTCACCTCGGTAGTATCTAAGGGCCTTGCAAACCCTGGCAACATGGGATACACGACTTGTGGGTAAAGATGCGCAACCTCTGCAGAGTGTAAAACTGGTATACTAGCCGTGCTCACGGTCATGAGCAGCTCGGACCCTCACATGATTAAATTATGGAACTTAAACTCAATTTGTCATATGCATTGCATCGCAGGTGAAGTGGTTACTTTTGTTCTACTATTTAATTGGGCTGGTATTTACTTATACTTAGTAATTGCTAATAAAATTTTGACCAACTTTAAAAGCAATGCTCAGCTCTAACCATCTTCTTTGGTAAGCCTTACACTTCACGTGAGCTCCCACCTTTGGCGAGTTCATGCACATTATTCCCCACAACTTGTTGAGCGATGAACGTATGTGAGCTCACTCTTGCTGTCTCACACACCCCACAGGTCAAGAACAGGTACCACAGGATGAGGCGCATGGAGGATGCTGCGATGTGTTCGTGAGAGATCTAGGTCGTCGTCTCCCAGTCAACTTTGGGTTGCTGGACCGTTGTCTCCTTATAATGTAATTATTTATTTTGTATAGAACTCCTGTTATATATAAAGTTGTGACATTCGATCCTGTGCCACTATTCATCATATGTGTGAGACTTGGTCCCAGCACACCTGGTGATTATGTTTACGCCCGGGTTTTGGACCCCTAAAATCCGGGTGTTACAGAAGTGGTATCAGAGGAATGTTGACTGTAGGACGAAACCTAGATAGAACTGGACAACCAATACTTACTTATCTTTGCTACTCTGATTCTTTCTAAACTTTTCTTAATCTTTTCTCATCTAATTCCGCTTTACTCTGATTATTCTTACCTTTTCCTTCTAAAGACAAACTTGGATTTCACACTTTGAAATCCTGTGCTTAAAGTGACTTTTAGGAATAGAAGACCTCATCTTAGGGACAAAATCAAAACTATTTTTGTAAATATTTGTATGCTTGAATGCTTGTTCTTATGATACTTGTCTGATTTGGAACTTTGTTTGAGTGTGATGGGTTGTGGAGTAATGTCCACAATTACATCTGCATAGGCTCAAATAGAATTCATAAGAAAACTAAGCAATTTAGATTATCCTCCATTAAAATGTATCTATCTCATAGAGATCCCTCTAATCTTAAAAGACTCTCCCATATCTTAATAGATTCATCGTATCTTATAAGATTCCCTCATATCTTACTAGATCCACCTCATCTTAAAAAGGTTCTTCTTACCTTAATAAATTCATCTTATCTTGAAGAGATTCTATCTTATCATAACATATCTAACTAATCTCAAAACATCCTAACATATCTTAATAATACATATTCTACCCTGTTGGACCTATCTAACCTAAACTAGTCTAATCTAGTCATATCCAATTTAATCTAGATCTTATCTTACCTAATGTGACCTGATCTAGTGTGGTCTAATGTTATCTAACTTAATGTGGTCCACTTAAACAGATTAATGACACTAGTAGAAGAGATTAGACCCTACTAGCCATGTATTAACTTAACTTAGCACATTGGATCAACTCAACTATGAGCTAACCCAACCCATGATGAATGATACAACCTTTCTATTCCCACCTAATAACAAACAAACTTTTAACCTACATCTTGTAGTCTATCTCCCCCATATATATCTCTCATCTTGACAGATACTATCTTACCCTTGGATATTCATCTTATACGACTGGTTACCCCAATCTGGACATAAAACAAAGATTAAGCCCTACTAAAGAATCTTCAGATTATAACCAGCTACTAGCTTATTCATTCCGCTTATTGAATAATTTCCTTTGCAAAACTATTACCATATGCTTCTAACTTTCATGGTCAATACCAGGAAAGGAAAGATTATCACGTAACAGCAAACAGAAATGAATCCTTCAAATCCTCCACCTGTTGAAATCGATCAAGTGGTTGCTACCCAAAGACTGGTAATACAACAGTTAACAGACCTGGTGACCGAGATGCAGAATCAGATAAGACAACAACGCGAGGAAATACGTCAGGCCCGCCAAGAAATAAGGCAAGCACGGTTGGAGAGACAACAACAACAACAACCTCCACCACCACCACCAGCTCCACCAAGCTACATAGATATAAATTATGATGATTTGTAAGATCTAGATGTTACTTTAGTTAGTAGATGATATGATATTATTTTAGAAGGAACAATAAGGTCTATTGACCCTATGTTTTGTTAAAGAATTATACCTCATGCTGAGATTCCTTTGTTTGTGCATATGTTCCAAGATCAATATGAGTATACATCCCTTTTCTTACAAATCTCGAGGACGAGATTATTTTTAAGGGGGGTAGGATTTGTAACACCCAAATTCTGAATTTGGGATTGATAGAAGAAATCTGAGCAAAGTACCATTGATAAAATAATTAAACTTTATAATTCACCCTTTTTAAAGGTAAATGATCATAATAAAATAACGATGGTTAAAATAAATCATAATAAAGATTTGACATTGGAAAAATGTTCCTATCAAAACAAAGGGAGAACTTTTGACTATACCTTTAATCCAACTACATAATAATGTGGTGTGTGTACTTCATGTTGAAAACATTACTTAGTTTATATAATAATAAAATAAATGAAGAAGTACTATGTAGTAATTGTGCATCATGTGAAAGTTTATCTTGTGCATAAATTTGAAATTTAGAATTTAAAACTGGGTTTGATTTGAAATTGAAATAAGAAAGGAAAAATAGAAATAATTAAGAAAAGAGTGAAGGAGGAGGATTATACAAAATAGAGGAAAATAAATGCATGAAAGAATATATTTTGTCCCCACTAATATTTTAATTTAAGAACTTAACTCAGATAAGAAGCTCACAAACAAGTTTGAATTCAAATTAGTATTAAAATTTGAATTTGTGAAAGAAGGGAGAAAGAAGAAAATAGAAAGGAAAAATAAAAAGAAAAAGGATAAAAGCTTACCTGGGCCTCGTACCTGGAATTCGGCCCACACCAGGAATTATCCCGCGCGGCCCAGTCAACATTTCCCAGCGCCAGCCCAACCTGCCCCGCTCACGCCGACACCTGGGGCCCGGGGTCAGTCGCTCGGGATTCATTTGGTGGCGCGCGTACGTTTCCCTGACGCGTGGGTCCCACGTTGCCATACAGCTATCCGCGCGCTCGCCATGTGACTGCTTCGCCGGGTCCACATGTCATAACCATCGCGTGCAGCTCAACTCCATCCGCCCGGGAACGCCGCGCTTCCGCTGCGACTCCTCCGGGATTCTGGCGTCGGTCGGATCTTGGGGTCATGGCCGCGCGCGGGTATATAAATGTGTGGGCGCCCCTGGTCATACCCTTACCCTCGAAATCGCATGAGAATTTCCACTGCTCGTGAAACCGTGAGCCTAGCAAGCCGCGCCGCCGGTGAAATCGGTCCCCGTCGACCTTCCCCTCTCTTCGTGTGGCCGGGTGTGTGCGCCGGTGTCCAGGGGCTCTGTTCGTGCTCGTGTGGCATGCTGTGCTGCCCGAATCGTGGGGGAATTTCTCGCCGGAGTGCGCGACTGGGCGGAACATCCTCCTCTCCGTGGTCGGCTCGCCTGCGCGGACAATCCTTGGTAAGAACCACTCGCCCGGACCCGCTTTCATACCCATAGCATGTAGTCCGATTGAATTTGAGTTTCATGCCCGGAATCCGAAGACTAGCCCTGCCGGTGAGGACTTCGTCGCGTCCGCGGTGGCCTCTGCGCCGTCGTGGTCAGCTAGCAGGTTGGGGAAGATGTCCCTTGGCCGTCGGATCGGCGTTGGGCGGTTGAAAATAGAAGCTGCGTACCCCCCTTCGTCAATTGTATCCGAGCCGTAGGATGTTGGATGGGCGGCCAGGATTAGATGATGGGTGTAGCGTGGTCGGATGTGTTCTGAACCGTTCGATCTGATGATGGGTGGCCACGATGTGATTCTAAAGTTTTAAATCCGGGCCGTGCATTGCAGATCGGGTGGCTCGGATCCGAGCAAGTCTAACTTTTCGCGCGATATAATCTGAGTCATCCAGATCTAATCCAACGGCCGAAATCGAAACATACCCCTTCGGCTTGCACGTTTTGCTAAAGAGACCCCGACTAAAATTGAAATTAACCCGCCGTCCTCGGCGTCTGTTACCAGAGTCTTAGAAATTTTATCCCCGAGCCCCCTGCGCTTCTGTTTAATTGAGGCGCAGTCCAGTGGATAGGAAAATCATAGAAAATGATTTAGAAAATGATTTTTAGTGTTAAAATAAATCAGAAACTTATTTAATTCATAACTAATTCATTTTAGCTCCTTTTTGACCCATTCCAGTTGCAATAATTTTGTTTTAATATTATTTACCACCTAGAGCCTCTGTTTTGTCATGAAAACAATTGGAAATTTAATCTCTCACTTAATCCATTTTAAACACATAAAACCTTTGAAAATTCATAACTTAAAATCTATAACTCCAAAATTAATGATTCCTGTTCCTATGATCTTATTTTAATATGTATATTAATAATGTGTATTTTGTTCTTATGTTTGGTGTAATGTTAATTTTGCCTATACCATGTTTGTTTGAATTGCTACGACTAGCAGTGAGGTCACGAGTCATCTGAAGATCATCCTGGTACCTGGAATCTCAAGTCCCAGGCAAGTTGTGCCCTTGATCACTTCTTTTTACCCACTCATGTTCTAATTAATCATAATGATCTGCATAGGTTAATTTTGATGGGACCCAATAGGTTACCCTAGTTTGTCTATCTTTATACCTTGTTTACCACTGAACTTTCTGGGTAGTACTTGCTAGTGCTATATGTGGTTTTGGGTATGGAGATACACTATTCATGATTACACTTTTGTTATCAGTTGTTATTTATTGTTCATGATAAGATCATTATGTTAATTGGAACATGGAGCGACCACCCGGGAAAACAGTGCTACCACAAGGGAGGAATGGGACCCCTTGGCTGATTAATTAGGAAAGCTAGTGGAAGACTACCTTACCCGAAAGGGGCAAGGGCAGTAGGGGAGTGGTCAGTGTAGGGAGGCCCTCGGGAGGATTTTGCTGCGATGGCGGTCCTGCAAGGGATTCCTGCATTGGAACTTCCTACAAACTGTAGCGGGTTTTCGGAAGCTAGTGGAACTTTGTAAAGGCCTCATAGTGGATCCCTAGCCATTCACCTCGGTAGTGTCTAAGGGCCTTGCAAACCCTGGCAACATGGGATACACGACTTGTGGGTAAAGATGCGCAACCTCTGCAGAGTGTAAAACTGGTATACTAGCCGTGCTCACGGTCATGAGCAGCTCGGACCCTCACATGATTAAATTATGGAACTTAAACTCAATTTGTCATATGCATTGCATCGCAGGTGAAGTGGTTACTTTTGTTCTACTATTTAATTGGGCTGGTATTTACTTATACTTAGTAATTGCTAATAAAATTTTGACCAACTTTAAAAGCAATGCTCAGCTCTAACCATCTTCTTTGGTAAGCCTTACACTTCACGTGAGCTCCCACCTTTGGCGAGTTCATGCACATTATTCCCCACAACTTGTTGAGCGATGAACGTATGTGAGCTCACTCTTGCTGTCTCACACATCCCACAGGTCAAGAACAGGTACCACAGGATGAGGCGCATGGAGGATGCTGTGATGTGTTCGTGAGAGATCTAGGTCGTCGTCTCCCAGTCAACTTTGGGTTGCTGGACCGTTGTCTCCTTATAATGTAATTATTTATTTTGTATAGAACTCCTGTTATATATAAAGTTGTGACATTCGATCCTGTGCCACTATTCATCATATGTGTGAGACTTGGTCCCAGCACACCTGGTGATTATGTTTACGCCCGGGTTTTGGACCCCTAAAATCCGGGTGTTACAGCCTCGCCCGACCCCAGGGCTCGGACTCGGGCTCAGCCCCGGAAGACGGCGAACTCCGCTCCGCCCGACCCAGGGCTCGGACTCGGGCTCAGCCCCGGAAGACGGCGAACTCCGCTCCGCCCGACCCAGGGCTCGGACTCGGGCTCAGCCCCGGAAGACGGCGAACTCTGCTCCGCCCGACCCAGGGCCCGGACTCGGGCTCAGCCCCGGAAGACGGCGAACTCCGCTCCGCCCGACCCAGGGCTCGGACTCGGGCTCAGCCCGGAAGACGGCGAACTCCGCTCCGCCCGACCCAGGGCTCGAACTCGGGCTCAGCCCCGAAAGACGGCGAACTCCGCTCCGCCCGACCCAGGGCTCGGACTCAGGCTCAGCCCCGGAAGACGGCGAACTCCGCCTCGCCCGACCCTAGGGCTCGGACATGGGCTCAACCCCGGAAGACGACGAACTCCGCCTCGCCCGACCCCAGGGCTCGGACATGGGCTCAACCCCGGAAGACGACGAACTCCGCCTCGCCCGACCCAGGGACTCGACCTCGACCTCGGAGGAGCCTCCACCTCGCCCAGCCTAGGGCACGGACCGACCATGTTGGGGTCGTGCTTCGGTGCGCCGAAGGTCTCACACGAAGAAGCAGCTTCGGCTGAAGTCGTCTCCAAGAGATGGCCGAAGGCTCCTTTTCATGGAGCTTCGGCGTTTCAAACCGACATAGAAATAGAATGACCTTCTTATCCAAAAGTGGCCTGAGTCAATGTTGTAAACTTTTGTAAGGGGCATAATTGTAATTTGTCACAGGCTGCGACCTGTGCCTATAAATAGATGAACAGTACCTCTGTACTGTTCACGCGAACCTGTCATTTGCCTTCACATCACACCTGAGCTTTTGCTTTCCTCAAGACCGAAGGTATATCTGTCATTTATATTTATTCGTATTAATAAAAATAAAAATGATTCTATGTTAACATTTGGATGTCTATTTTATACCCTATGATTTATATGAATGCTTCATTCCTCGCTGTTATGTTTACGAAGGTATGTCCTTCGTAACCTTCGTCCGAAATTCTTTATATCCCGAAGGGATATAATGTGATGGAGGACGAAGGACCTTAATATTTAACATTTTCTGTGTTGCCTTGTTCTTAACTCTTAGCATTTGAGAACAAGCCCCCAACATTGGCGCCCACCTCCGGTGAACTCACTTCCACTTTTCTGAGCTGATGGCTTCGTTCAACAACCAAGCTGGAGCTGCTTCGGCTTCGAAGCTGGTGCTCCCGATAACAGGCGGTTCTTGCTCAGAGCCGGCTAACAAGAAGCAGAAGAAGGAGGCTCAGAGAAGGGTGCAGCATGTTGGAGTACAGGGACCTTTCATCAAGTCAAAATGGTCTCATATTCCAATTACCTTCTCTCAGGAAGACCTTCAGCTTAAGGATTATCCTCACAATGATGCTATGGTTATTTCTTGCGTGATCAAAGGATTTCTGGTCCACAATGTCCTAGTTGACACAGGCAGTGCAGCTGACATTATATTTGCTAAAGCCTTCAGACAAATGCAAGAGCCCGAAGACAAGATTCATGATGCTACGCACCCTCTTTGTGGCTTCGGAGGGCGGCAGATTGTGGCCCTTGGGAAGATTACCATGCCGGTAACCTTCGGATTTGTCAACAACACAAGGACTGAGCAAATTGTGTTTGACATTGTTGACATGGAGTATCCTTATAATGCTATCATTGGTCGTGGAACTCTTAATGCTTTCGAAGCAATTCTTCACCCAGCTTATCTTTGCATGAAGATACCTTCGGACCAAGGACCTATTGCTATTCATGGAAGCCAGGAAGCTGCTAGAAGGGCCGAAGGAAGCTGGACTGATTCCAAGGCAATCCATAATATAGATGGAGCTGAAGCTTGTGAACAGTACAAATTCAGGAGGGAGAAGGCAGCTTCAGCGGATCAGCCGAAGCCTATGTTATTGTGTGAAGACGTAGCAGAGCAGAAGGTGTTGTTGGGCTCGCAATTATCTGAAGACCAGGAGAAAACCTTGATAAGGTTTTTATTCAATAACAAAGATGTCTTTGCATGGTCAGCTAATGATCTCTGCGGAGTAAATCGGGATGTTATTGAACATTCGCTTAATGTTGATCCATCCTTCAGACCCCGAAAGCAGAGGCTTCGGAAAATGTCTGATGACAAGGCCGAAGGGGCTCGCAATGAAGTGAAAAGACTCCTCAGTGCAGGAGTTATCAGAGAAGTGAAGTACCCAGAGTGGCTAGCTAACACTGTTATGGTAAAGAAGGCCAATGGCAAGTGGAGAATGTGTATTGATTTCACAGATCTCAACAAGGCTTGTCCGAAGGATGAATTCCCGCTGCCAAGGATAGATTCTTTAGTTGATGCAGCAGCTTCTTCGGAGCTCATGAGTCTCCTGGACTGCTACTCAGGCTATCATCAAATTTGGATGAAGAAGGAAGATGAGCCGAAGACTAGCTTCATAACCCCAAGTGGTACATATTGCTATCTTCGGATGCCTGAGGGGCTCAAGAATGCTGGAGGGAGTTTCAGCAGAATGACTGCGAAGGTTCTCCAATCTCAGATAGGCAGAAATGTGTTGACCTATGTTGATGACATCATCGTAAAGAGCACGAAGCAAGAAAATCATATTGCTGACTTGCAGGAGACCTTCGCCAGCTTCAGGCAAGCTGGGCTGAAGCTGAATCCAGAAAAATGTGTCTTCGGAGTGAAGAAGGGTAAATTTCTTGGATGTTTGGTCTCAACGAAGGGAATCGAAGCTAACCCAAATAAAATTGAAGCTATACTTCGGATGGAGCCACCAACCACAAGAAAGGGGGCCCAAAGATTGACAGGAAGGCTGGCATCCCTTAACAGATTTATATCCAGATCAGCGGAAAGAAACTTACCATTCTTCGAGGTGCTGAAGTCAGCCGAAGTCTTTCAATGGGGCCCAAGTCAACAAAAAGCCTTCGAAGAGCTGAAGCAATATTTAATAGATCTCACAACATTAACTCCACCAACACCAGGGGCTCCTCTGTTGTTGTATGTGGCAGCTTCGCACTCAGCGGTAAGTGCGGCACTTGTTCAAGAGAAGTTTGATGGACAAGTCAAGAAGCAGGTCCCAGTATATTTTGTGTCTGAGGTCCTCAGTGTTTCAAAGAAAAATTATACAGAGCTGGAGAAGGTGTTGTATGCCGTTTTAATGGCATCCAGGAAGCTTCGGCATTACTTTCAGGCATTCAACATTATTGTTCCCTCTTCGCAGCCGTTGAAGGACATCATGAGGAATAGAGAAGCTACTGGGCGTATTGGAAAATGGGTTGCGGAACTCAATGAATTTTACATTGATTATGTACATAGATCCTCAATTCAGTCTCAAGCATTGGCAGATTTCATTGCCGACTGGACGCCAGGGGCTCAGGACGAAGAAGCGAATAAAGATGCCGAAGCATGGACAGTGTTTTGTGATGGCTCTTGGGGAACCTTCGGAGCAGGCGCAGCTGCTGTGTTGGTCTCTCCGTCCAAGGTTAAAACTTGCTATGCAGCAAGACTTGACTTCAGCTGCACAAATAATATCGCTGAGTACGAAGCCTTGCTCCTGGGTCTTCGGAAACTAAAGGCAATGGGGGTCAGAAGGGCGATCCTTAAAACTGATTCTCAGGTTGTTTCGGGTCATATTGACAAAAGTTGCAAGGCTAAAGACCCGAAGCTTGAAAAATACCTAGACACGGTCCGAAGGATCGAAGCTTCCTTCGAAGGATTTTCTGTTAAGAATATCCCTCGAGGACAGAATGAGCATGCTGATTTATTGGCCAAGTCTGCAGCACAGAGGCTGCCGCTACCTTCGAATGTGTTCTTCGAAACAATAAAGGCACCTTCAGTGGAGCTACTTGAAAGAGCAGTCCTTAACATTTCTCCTGTGTACAGTGAAGATTGGAGAACTGAAATAATCTCTTACCTTCAGGGTAACTTCTTATCAGATGACGAAGCTTATAATAAAAGGATAGAGGCAAGAGCTCGTCCTTATGTCATGATAGAAGGGGAGTTATACAAGCGTGGAGTTTGTGCCCCGCTGCTTAAGTGCTTGTCTAGAGCCGAAGGTATAGAGTTGATGAAGGAGATACATGCAGGCCTGTGCGGATCCCACATTGGATCCAGGCCGTTACTTGGAAAAGTATTCCGCCAAGGATTTTATTGGCCGAAGGCAGCTTCGGATGCAGCGGAGTTAGTTCAAAAGTGCGAAGGTTGTCAAAAATGTGCAAGAGATCAAAAGCAACCTTCGTCTTTAACACAGCTAATACAACCCATCTGGCCATTGCAAAGGTGGGGCCTCGACCTGCTGGGTCCATTACCACCGGCTCAAGGCAATATGAAATATGTTATAGTGGCTGTGGAGTATTTTTCCAAGTGGATTGAGGCGAAGCCATTAGCCACAATAACATCGGCCACTGTCCAAAAATTTTTCTGGCAGAACATTGTCTGTCGCTTCGGAGTGCCGAAGGCCATCACTGTAGATAATGGAACACAGTTCGACTCCGAAGATTTCAGAAATTTCTGTGATCAGATTGGCACGAAGATCCATTTTGCATCGGTTAGGCATCCGGAGTCGAATGGGCTTGTTGAAAGGGCCAACGGCATCATAATGACAGGAATAATGAAGCTAATCTTTAATCAACCAAGGGGAAAATGGCCAGATCAGTTGACCAAAGTGGTGTGGAGCCATAACACAACAACATCAAGGTCTACAGGCTTTACCCCATTCAAGTTGTTATTTGGTGACGAAGCAATAACTCCAGAAGAAGCTAAAGCTGGATCAATAAGAGTGGTAGCTTCGGCAGAACTAGGTGCCGAAGATACTTGTCTCGTGGAAAAAGATGCCTTAGAAGGGATCAGGCTCCAAGCCGTGGAGAATATCAATAAATACCAGGCCGAAACAGTAAAATGGCGAGATAGAAAGGTCCGGCTAAAAAATATTGAGCCAGGACACTTGGTGCTTCGGAGAGTGGCCAACCCGGATACAGTGGGCAAGTTGCAACTGAAATGGGAAGGGCCTTTCTTAGTAGTATCTTTGTCAAGGCCTGGTTCGTACAGACTAAAGGACTTGGATGGCTATGAAATTCCAAGATCTTGGAATGCGGATGAGCTTCGGCGGTTTTATGTATAACTCGATGTAATTTTCTCTTTTCTTTTCTTTTTCATGGCACCCTTTTCCTTTCTAAAAGGGGGAGAAAGGTTTTTAATGGGGCCATCATATGTAATTTTCCTTTTTAGTTTTATAAGAGCAAAATCCCCCAAAGAATGTAAATGTAAGAGCTGAGAACGCACCATCGAGTGCCGAAACTAAAAAAGAAAAAAAAAGAGCTCCGAAGACGTCCCCAAGGGGATGCAGAGCTTACAGCGAAAAGTCAACGCTAATTCCGCCGAAAGTAAAAGGCGAAGAAGCTCCAAAGTCGTTCCCAAGGGAATGCAGAGCTTATACCGTCTAAGTAAAAGGCGAAGAAGCTCCAAAGACGTCCCTAAGGGGATGCAGAGCTTACAGCGAAAAGTCAACGCTGATATTGCCTAAGTAAAAGGCGAAGAGGCTCCGAAGACGTTCCTAAGGGAATGCAAAGCTAATGTGTGGTTGTTTCTAAGGAAGTAACGGCTGACAATGTGACTTCGAACATACGCTTCGGACATTCATTCGCACATTACATTACATCATGGCATTTGCATGCATAAGCATTCATTCATAGCATTTGTGTTCCCGAGTGGTTGCTTCGGCAAAAAGAAAAGCTTCGGTGAAGTGGTTTTTTATTTTGTTACGCTATGTTGTGTACAAAAGAGAAAAGTTTCGTGGCTCGGCAAAAAGAAGAATTGTTTTTATGCTTCGTTGTGTACGAAAAGAAGGGAAGGTGTTTTTTCGCCTTCGGCTCAAAATACTGATTTCGTCCACATCAAAGCGCCTCAATCGAAGGGTAAGAACATATTACAAGGTATGAACAAAGTTCTTTGAAGAACAGTTTAATTTCATTTACAAGAGTTGTTACAAAATTATCCTGAGTTTCTCTATAGCACACTTCTACTAATCTTCGTTAAGCTTCAGCTTCGGCGACAGCTTCGGCGACATATCTTAGGCATCATCTTCACCTTCCACATCCTACATGAATCAAGGAATCGTGAGTAAAAATCAAGTCCAAAGGAAAAGGTAAGTACAAAATATCATTTCTTACCGGTTCAAGATGACTTCGGGCTTCGTCTCCAGCCTTCTCCCGCCCGCCTTTTGTCCATATCATTTTTATAAATCTATTGGAGATACTTCGGGCGAGGTCAGGCATATCATCCAGGATTGATGGAGATAAGGTGAAGTTGGGCCTATTGACAATTTTTCCATGTTCGCAGCCGGCCTTCAGAAATGCAGCAGCGGTACCCCGAGAAGCTACCCAGGCACAGAAGTCGCCGTGCCCGGCTATAACTTCGTCAAGCTCCTCGATTTCAGCCTCAATATGATCGAAGGTCTGGGGTAAATTTTCTGCTGAAGGGTTAAATTTCCCGCTGCTGGCTCCAACAGAGTAAAATATCTTCTTTAATCGTCCAATGCAATTATTGCCAAAGTTCAAGCATTTGTCTTGAAGGCTTGTTAATGTTTTCTTCAATTCTGAGCTGGTCTGGACTTCGGCTTGAAGCTTCGAATTCAGTTCTAGCTTCTCCTGATCAAATTGTTTTGATTGATTGCTAAGCTTCGAATTCAACTCCAATAATTTAGCCTCAGTCTCAGCCAGTAAGCCTTCGGCCGATTGGAGCTCGAAGTCCTTCTTTTCAATAATGGCAGATTGCTCTTTTATTTTGCTTTCTAAGTTTTCAATTATAGCTTCGTGCTTTTTGTCCTCCAAGTCTTGTTGCATCTTCAGAGCTTTGCTCAGTAGCATGCTCTGTACAGAAACAACTTATGTTAGTAATATTTTCATTGTTAACAGCAATAAAAACCAGAGAAAAGGTTGTTTACCCTGAAGTTAGAATAAAATAAGCTGCCGACGATATGTTGTCGTCGGTAGCGGCTGATGTCTGACTCTAGCTTCGGAAAACCGATACTCTTTGATAGAGTACCGATTACCTTAGCTCCAGTCTGGTCTCGAATGCAGCCTAGTTTTTCATCGTCTACACCTCCAAATAGGAGGGCACCTGACTTGTAGCCGCAAGATTTGGCATAATCTTTAAGTTCTTCTATTTCGTCCTTCGTCAGTTTCTGCCCAATTAAATTCTGAAAGGTGTAAGCTTCGTCATCCGAGGTATCTTCGGCTATTTCTTTTCCTTTTTCAGGCACTGTGGCCATGGATTTTTCAGTAGCAACACCAGCTTCTTCTGCATCTATGTCTTCCAAAATTTTGTTAATATCCTCAATGGTTGATTCCAAATTAACATCTTCGGCTGTAGCGGCTTCGGTAGCCGCGACCTCCGAAGGTGCGACTTCGACGTTTTTGGTGCTTTCGGCAGCTGCTGTTTTTTGAACTGACGCTCTTGGCGGTGTCTTATCGATAACTTCAGTTACCGCAATGATTCTTTGCCGTTTGGGTTTGCTTATCTTCGTCTGATCCGGCTCGTCCACCTTTTGAAAAAGCTTCGTCAGTTGGAGCCCTAATGGACTTAGCTTCGTGGGCATGGGTTCAGTCATTACCTTTAAAATTTCTTCCACGTCGCTGGTAGAAGGCGGTGTGGGGGTCATCTCTTCTTCGGATATTTTCCGTTTCGGAGTTGAAATTTTCCTTTTCTTCGGAATTTTCTTCTCTGCTGTCGGTTGCTCTTCATCCTTTGTCAGAGTTTCGACTACTCTTTTTCTTTTGTGGCCCTCGGCGCCCTTGTTCAACTGCTCATAATCTGGGTACTCGAAGCCCAGGGCATCGAATACTCGGTTTAGTCTTCGCTTCGGTCGGGTGCCGAAGGCCGCTGTCATTAATTGATCCTCTTTTTTGGAGTAATTCCCCAAGATTTCATTACACATTGTCTCAACTGTGTCTAACCACTCTTTGCAGGGCTTTTTAAAGTACTTCTTGAATTTAAAGTGATAGGGGAGACGAACCAACTCCCCCTTCTTCTTCTCTCCCTTCAGCTTCGGCATTTCCCACTCTTTTAGAGTAGGGAAAATTCTGAATGCCAAGAACTCCTGAACTAGATCCCTGGTGCCAATATTTTCCGAAATAATTTCAAATTCACCCAGAGCAGCCCAGGTGGGACCTTTCAGATCGTCGATGCGGCATCGTGGCCTCGTCTCTCCGAAGATCAAATCCAGAGGGCTTTGCACCAATTTTTCTTTGTCTTCGTCAACTTTTACATAAAACCATTCAGATTTCCAGCCTGCTGGCCATTTGCTTCGGTAGCTGATTACAGGACACTTTGTTGTCTTCCGGTAGGCAAAATTGTAGCAACCGAAATTATCATGCAGCCCATCTTTCCTGGCCTTGGTTTGGTAATGTAATTCGTGAACTCGGCAGAAGCTATCAGCAAACGGCTCCACAGCTTGGCTTCGGAGGGCCCAGATATAAACATTGAGCCTAACGATGGCGTTAGGAGTCAATTGATGGAAGTAGATGCCAAACCTCCTCAGTATCTCCGCAACAATATTGTGAAGAGGGAATCTTAGCCCAGCTTTTAAAAAACTCTTGAAGATAACAATCTCATCCTCCTCTGGCTTCGGGGTGGTTTCCTCTCCCCCGAAGCGAAGTAGCTTCTTCTGATCTTCATTGAAATAACCTGCTTTTACCATCTTCGAAAGGTCAGCCTTTGAGATAGTTGATTTCCCAAAATCCAGGTGACTGGGCTTGCTGGGCATGGCAATGTGGTAGTCATCCTCGGGATCAGTCCCTTCAATGTTTTCTTCTTCCCCTTCGGCTATTGTTGGGTTTGCTTCGGCAGCAGGCCTTTCTTCCGCAGTCACTAGACCAGAGCGCTGCATCGCTTCGGAGATGGGCACAGTGTCCGAACCTTCGGCTTCGTCTCCCTCACGTACAACTTTGGCAGTAGACCGCACTCTCGCCATTTAAATTCTGAGTTTGGGGAAGTCAGAAACTTTTTTCTTTTTTCCTTTTCTCCGAAGCTCTCCTTTCTGACAAAGCAGACGTCGAGACTGACCTTCGTTCGATTCTGAGAGTCAAGCTTCGGTTATGGTGAAAAATTTTGGCAGCAAAACAGTGCAAATAGCAATGAATGCTGTGGTAACTTCACACCTACCCGCTTGTTTATATAGTACTGCAGGTAAGAAGGCGAAGCGGCAAGATTTTTACACCAGACGGGCGGTCACTTGTACTCGCTGAGCAGTGGACCGCAAAGATCAAACAGTAACTCTGCAAGGTGGGCCTGGCACGTGCTCGGAAGCCGGATCGTTTCTCCGCAACGAGCTCAGGGAAGGTGTTTTTTGGACCTTCGGCTTCCCGAAGCTGAAGAGGCTCTTTTTTTTCACGGGTCAAGCTCGTTACGAAAAACGATCTAGCACCGCGAAAGGGGCTACTGTTGGGGTCGTGCTTCGGTGCGCCGAAGGTCTCACACGAAGAAGCAGCTTCGGCTGAAGTCGTCTCCAAGAGATGGCCGAAGGCTCCTTTTCATGGAGCTTCGGCGTTTCAAACCGACATAGAAATAGAATGACCTTCTTATCCAAAAGTGGCCTGAGTCAATGTTGTAAACTTTTGTAAGGGGCATAATTGTAATTTGTCACAGGCTGCGACCTGTGCCTATAAATAGATGAACAGTACCTCTGTACTGTTCACGCGAACCTGTCATTTGCCTTCACATCGCACCTGAGCTTTTGCTTTCCTCAAGACCGAAGGTATATCTGTCATTTATATTTATTCGTATTAATAAAAATAAAAATGATTCTATGTTAACATTTGGATGTCTATTTTATACCCTATGATTTATATGAATGCTTCATTCCTCGCTGTTATGTTTACGAAGGTATGTCCTTCGTAACCTTCGTCCGAAATTCTTTATATCCCGAAGGGATATAATGTGATGGAGGACGAAGGACCTTAATATTTAACATTTTCTGTGTTGCCTTGTTCTTAACTCTTAGCATTTGAGAACAAGCCCCCAACAGACCACGTCAACAGGAAGCGCCATCATTACCCTACCCCGAGCTGACTCGGGCTACGGGGAACCAGACCGGCGTCCCATCTGGCTCGCACCACCATGCGAGTAATGATGGCGCCCCGCATGCCCTGTGACGACGGCGGCTCTCAGCCCCCTTACGGAAGCAAGAGGACGTCAGCAAGGACTCGACAGCCCCAACAGCTGTCCTTCCGCCAGGCTCCAGCGCTCCTCCGACAGACACGACACCACACGAACTGGGCGCCAAGACCTCTCCGGCTGCCACGATGGCATGTACTTAGGGCGCTAGCTCTCCACCGCTAGACACGTTAGCACATTGCTACACTCCCCATTGTACACCTGGATCCTCTCCTTATGACTATAAAAGGGAGGACCAGGGCCCTCTTACAGAAGGTTGGCCCGCGTGGAGAAGGACGGGACGGCGCTCGCGCAAGGCCGCTCGCTCCCACTCCCGCGTGGACGCTTGTATCCCCCTACTGCAAGCGCACCCGACTCAGGCGCGGGGCTAACACGAAGGCCGCGGGATCCGCTCTCTCACGCCTGCCTCCCTCCGGTTGCTTCCTTTCCCCCTTCGCGTTCCGCCTCGCGTCGACCCATCTGGGCTGGGGCACGCGGTGATGATTCACTCGTCGGTCCAGGGACCCCCCGGGTTTCGAAACACCGACAGTTGGCGCGCCAGGTAGGGGCCTGCTGCGTGTTGACGAATAGCTTCCCGTCAAGCTCCAGATGGGCAGTCTCCAACAACCTTTCCGGCCCGAGACGGTGCTCCGTTTCGGGAATCTTGAGTTCATGTCCCTCGACGGCAGCTACGACATGATACTCCTTCTCCCGCCGCGCGACAGCGACAATGGCGGTCGACAACCCGCTCGCCGGCGGGGAAATCGACGACGCCTTCCCCACGTGGTGGAAGGACGACATTCGGGCTTGTCCCGTCCCCTCCCCCACCGACGGAGGAGGAGGCGGGGCAACCAAGGCCAAGCGGGAAGCGGCACCTCGTTGGCTGTCGAGCGAGTCGACGGCGCCGGCGCCCCAACGGAGGGCGCGTCGGGCATCGATCTCGCGTCTGAGACGAAGACGAGCGCCGCCTCCCCGCAACACGCCAATCTCAAGCAAACGCACGACGCCAGCATGCTCGCGAAGGACTTGCTGGGCGTCACCCTCGTACCTGAGACAACGGTGCAGTCAGTCCCAGACGCGACCTCATCACCGCCCGTCGACCGAAAGGTACCGACCGATTCCCATCTCGCGTCTTTTGGATTCGGCCTCGACCCACCAAGCGACTACGCTTTGGTGAGCACTCTCATAGAGGCGAGTCCAAACCCTTTGGGGTATCGTGTGCGGTCACCCTGGGACCGGCAGACGACCGACTTGACCTACGAGCCCTCGGGGTCCGAGGAAGATGGCGAGCCCGACCTCTGTTGGGATCTCTCCGGACTTGGTAACCCCAGTGTCGTGCGAGACTTCATGACCGCATGTGACTACTGCCTTTCCGACTATTCCGACGGCAGCCGTGGCCTCGACAACGAGGACCGCGGCCCAAGTCGTGAATGTTTCCACGTCGATCTAGGGGGTCCCGGCGAAGGCAACCATCTTGGTATGCCGAAAAAACGGTGATCCCCCTAGGCCCGTCCCTCGCGTTGACATCCTTCGGGAGCTAGCTGTGGTCCCCGTCCCGGCGGGGGGCCCTGACCCACAGCTCGAGCAAATCCGCGAGAGGCAGGCCAGGCTCGACGAGAGAGCAAGAACGCTTGTGCCGATCCGCCGGGACATCGGGCAGGAATGGGCGGTCCAACCCCCGGCCGGAGAAGCGCGTCATCTCCCCCAGGACATCCAGCACCGCATCGCCGACGACGTCAGGGTGAGGCCGCCGCCGGATTCCAGCGGAGTCAGCCAAAACCTGGCTGCAGCGGCAATACTCCTCCACGCGATGCCGGAGCCATCAACCACCGAGGGGCGGCGTATCCAGGGAGAGCTCAAGAATCTCCTGGAGGACGCCGCGGTCCGACGGGCTGAAAGCTCTGCCTCCCGAAGGCAGGGGTTCCCCTCGGAACATCGCGCCGCGACTTCCCGATTCATGCGGGAAGTCTCGGTCCACTCCGGGCGCACGCGCAACACAGCGCCTGCGGCCCCGGGTTGCCTCGGCAACGAGCGCCATTATCACAGCCGTCGGGCCCACCTCGACGACAGGGCGCGCCGAGGCTACCACCCCAGGCATGGGGGACGCTACGACAGCGGGGAGGATCGGAGTCCTTCGCCCGAACCACCCGGTCCGCATGCTTTCAGCCGCGCCATACGACGGGCACCATTCCCGACCCGGTTCCGAACCCCGACTACTATCACAAAGTACTCGGGGGAGACGAGACCGGAACTGTGGCTCGCAAACTATCGGCTGGCCTGCCAACTGGGTGGAACGGACGACGACAACCTCATCATCCGCAACCTCCCCCTGTTCCTCTCCGACATCGCTCGAGCCTGGCTGGAGCACCTGCCCCCGGGGCAGATCTCCAACTGGGACGACCTGGTCCAAGCCTTCGCCGGCAATTTCCAGGGCACGTACGTGCGCCCTGGAAACTCCTGGGATCTCCGAAGCTGCCGCCAGCAGCCGGGAGAGTCTCTCCAGGACTACATCTGGCGATTCTCGAAGCAGCGCACAGAGCTGCCCAACGTCACTGATTCAGATATCATCGGCGCGTTCCTTGCCGGTACCACCTGTCGCGACCTGGTGAGCAAGCTGGGTCGCAAGACCCCCACCAGTGCGAGCGAGCTGATGGACATCGCCACCAAGTTCGCCTCTGGCCAGGAGGCCGTTGAGGCCATTTTCTGGAAGGACAAGCAGCCCCTGGGCCGCCCACCGGAAGATGCTCCCGAGGCGTCAACTCAGCGCGGCGCCAAGAAGAAGGGCAAGAAGAAGTCGCAAGCGAAACGCGACGCCGCCGACGCGGACCTTGTTGCCGCCGCCGAGCACAAGAACCCTCGGAAGCCTCCCGGAGGTGCCAACCTCTTCGACAAGATGCTCAAGGAGTCATGCCCCTATCATCAGGGGCCCGTCAAGCACACCCTTGAGGAGTGTGCCATGCTTCAACGACACTTCCACAAGGCCGGGCCACCCGCGGAGGGTGGCAAGGCCCTCGACGACGCAAAGGAGGAAGATCACAAGGCAGGAGGGTTCCCCGAGGTCCGCGACTGCTTCATGATCTATGGCGGGCAAGTGGCGAACGCCTCGGCTCGGCACCGCAAGCAAGAGCGTCGGGAGGTCTGCTCAGTAAAGGTGGCGGCGCCAGTCTACCTAGACTGGTCCGACAAGCCCATCACCTTCGACCAGGCCGACCATCCAGACTACGTGCCGAGCCCGGGGAGATACCCACTCGTTGTCGACCCCATCATCGGCAACGTCAGGCTCACCAAGGTCCTCATGGACGGAGGCAGCGGCCTCAACATCATCTATGCCGAGACCCTCGGGCTCCTGTGGATTGATCTGTCCTCGGTCCAGACGGGCACTACGCCTTTCCACGGGATCGTCCTCGGGAAGCGCGTTCAACCCCTCGGACAACTCGACCTACCTGTCTGCTTTGGGACGCCCTCCAACTTTCGAAAGGAGACCCTCATGTTCGAAGTGGTCGGGTTTCGAGGAACCTACCACGCAGTGCTGGGAAGGCCATGCTACGCCAAGTTCATGGTCGTCCCCAACTACACCTATCTCAAGCTCAAGATGTCGGGCCGCAACGGGGTCATCACCGTCGGACCCACGTACCGACACGCGTACGAATGCGACGTGGAGTGCGTGGAGTACGCCGAGGCCCTCGTCGAGTCCGAGGCCCTCATCGCCAACCTGGAGAGCCTCTCTAGGGAGGTGCCCGACGTGAAGCGCCACGCCGGCAACTTCGAACCAGCGGAGACGGTCAAGTCTGCCCCTCTCGACCCCTGCAACGACGCCTCCAAGTAGATCCGGATCGGTTCCGAGCTCGACCCCAAATAGGAAGCAGTGCTCGTCGACTTTCTCCGCGCAAACACCGACGTCTTCGCGTGGAGTCCCTCGGACATGCCCGGCATACCGAGGGAAGTCGCCGAGCACTCTCTGGACATCCGAGCTGGGGCCCGACCCGTGAAGCAACCTCTGCGCCGATTCGACGAAGAAAAGCGCAGAGCCATAGGCGAGGAGTCCACAAGCTACTGGCGGCAGGGTTCATCAAAGAGGTATTCCATCCCGAATGGCTTGCCAACCCTGTGCTTGTGAGAAAGAAAGGGGGGAAATGGCAGATGTGTGTAGACTACACTGGTCTAAACAAAGCATGTCCGAAGGTTCCCTACCCTCTGCCTCGCATCAATCAAATCGTGGATTCCACTGCTGGGTGCGAAACCCTGTCTTTCCTCGATGCCTACTCAGGGTATCACCAGATCAGGATGAAAGAGTCCGACCAGCTCGCGACTTCATTCATCACACCCTTTGGCATGTACTGTTATGTTACAATGCCGTTTGGTTTGAGGAATGCGGGGGCAACATACCAGCGATGCATGAACCATGTGTTTGGCGAACACATCGGCCGAACGGTCGAGGCCTACGTCGATGACATTGTAGTCAAGACGAGGAAGGCCTCTGACCTCTTTTCCGACCTTGAAGCGACATTCCGATGTCTCAAGGCGAAAGGCTTGAAGCTTAATCCCGAAAAGTGTGTCTTCGGGGTCCCCCGAGGCATGCTCTTGGGGTTCATCGTCTCCGAACGGGGCATCAAAGCCAACCCGGAGAAGATTGCAGCCATCACCAGCATGGGGCCAATCAAGGACTTGAAAGGCGTACAGAGGGTCATGGGATGTCTCGCGGCTCTGAGCCGCTTCATCTCCCACCTCAGCGAAAGAGGTCTGCCTCTGTACCGCCTCTTAAGGAAAGTTGAGTGCTTCGCTTGGACTCCCGAGGCCGAGGAAGCCCTCGGGAACCTGAAGGCGCTCCTCACAAACGCGCCCATCTTGGTGCCCCCCGCTGCCGGAGAAGCCCTCTTGATCTACGTCACCGCAACCACCCAGGTGGTTAGCGCCGCGATCGTGGTTGAGAGACGAGAAGAAGGGCATGCATTGCCCGTCCAGAGGCCAGTCTACTTCATTAGTGAGGTACTGTCCGAGACCAAGATCCGCTACCCACAAATCTAGAAGCTGCTATACGCGGTGATCCTGACACGGCGGAAGTTGCGACACTACTTCGAGTCTCATCCGGTGACTGTGGTGTCATCCTTCCCCCTGGGAGAGATCATCCAGTCCCGAGAGGCCTCGGGTAGAATTGTGAAGTGGGCGGTGGAGATCATGGGCGAGACGATCTCGTTCGCCCCTCGGAAGGCCATCAAGTCCCAGGTCTTGGCGGACTTCGTGGCTGAATGGGCCGACACCCAGCTCCCGACGGCTCCGATCCAACCGGAACTCTGGACCATGTTTTTCGACGGGTCGCTGATGAAGACGGGGGCCGGCGCAGGCCTCCTCTTCGTCTCGCCCCTCGAGAAGCACCTACGCTACGTGCTACGCCTCCACTTCCCGGTGTCCAACAACGTGGCTGAGTACGAGGCTCTGGTAAACGGGTTGCGAATTGCCATCGAGCTAGGGGTCCGACGCCTCGACGCTCGCGGTGACTCGCAGCTCGTCATCGACCAAGTCATGAAGAACTCCCACTGCCGCGACCCGAAGATGGAAGCCTACTGCGAGGAGGTTTGGCGCCTGGAAGACAAGTTCTACGGGCTCGAGCTCAACCACATCGCCCGACGCTACAACGAGACTGCGGACGAGCTGGCTAAAATAGCCTTGGGACGAACAACAGCTCCCCCGGACGTATTCTCTCGAGACCTGCATCAACCCTCCGTCAAGACCGAGGACACGCCCGAGCCCGAGGCACCTTCGGCTCCGCCCGAGGCACCTTCGGCTGAGACTGAGGTATCCTCGGCTCAGTCCGGGGTACCCTCGGCCCAGTCCGAGGTACCCTCGGCTCAGCCTGAGGTACCCTCGGCCCCCGAGGGTGAGGCACTGCGCGTCGAGGGGGAACCGAGCGAGGTCACGCCTAATCAAAGCTGGCAGACCCCGTACCTGCAATATCTCCACCGAGGAGAGCTGCCCCTCGACCAAGCCGAAGCTTGGCGGTTGGCGCGGCGCGCCAAGTCTTTCGTCTTGCTGGGAGATGGGAAGGAGCTCTACCACCGCAGCCCCTCAGGCATCCTCCAGCGATGCATTTCCATCGCCGAAGGCCAGGAGCTCTTGCAAGAGATACACTCGGGGGCTTGCGGCCATCACACAGCACCTCGAACCCTCGTTGGAAACGCCTTCCAACAAGGATTCTACTGGCCGACGGCGGTGGCCGACGCTACTAGAATCGTCCGCACCTGCGAAGGGTGTCAGTTCTACGCGAGGCAGACCCACCTGCCCGCTCAGGCTCTACAGACCATACCCATCACCTGGTCGTTTGCTGTGTGGGGTCTGGACCTCGTTGGCCCCTTGCAGAAGGCACCCGGGGGCTACACGCACCTGTTGGTCGCCATCGACAAATTCTCCAAGTGGATCGAGGTCCGACCCTAAACTGCATCAGGTCCGAACAGGCGATTGCGTTCCTCACCAACGTCCCCGTCCACACACAAAGTCTGGTCGATAAGGAAGGGTCAGCCTTGCCTCAGCAAAGCCCGACCCTCCCTCGGGGGCTAAAAGGGGGGAACCCCCTCTGCATCAAAATTTTCAACCAAAAAGGCTTCCGCGCTCCCCCGGCTATGTCGGTAGCGGGACCCCAAGAAGCGAACATGGGAGCATGTAAGTGGCAAGGCCGACCGAGCCGAGAGACTCCTACACCCTTGGGTTATGGATACCTCACTCGTCACCTACCACGAAAAATGACCCCTACTTGGGCAAGCCACCCTGCTACTGGCGAACGGGCTAGACACGCAAAATGGAAGAGAAAGAGCCACGACTTTATACTACGATAATAAAAGTGTTCGGGCCTCAGCGGCCGCAAAAGACACAAGAGCATTCAAAAGGAACTGCTCCGGCAGAGTTAGGCGTCGCCTGGGGAAGGAGCCGCGCCTTCGGCCTCGTCCACGCCTTCGGCAAAGCTCACCCCAGCTTCGGGCGACGACGCAGGTGGGAGGATCTCTGCCTCGAAGGTGGTCGCCAGCACTGCGCTCGGGCCCGCGGCGGCTGCGTCGAGCCTCTAGACTTCAGCCAGGGCGGCTTCGTCTTCATCAGGGAGGCAATACCCCTCGCTGACCCGCTCCAGATCAACGACGTAGTGGGAATCAAGCACAGCGAAGGCCCGCCTGACGCCGTGGTGCAGCGCCTCGCGGAGTCTGCCGCGCACATGGTCACCCAAGGCCTGCAGGCGACTCTGAGGGGAGCTCCCTGAGGGGACGTCGCCGAAGCCAAAGACTCGGCAGAAGTCCGAGATGGCCTCGGACATGGCCGTGTGGTCGGCCTCCCTCTGCCCGGCCGCTTGGGCAAGGGCAGACTCGAGCTCTGCGAACAGCCAGAGCACAAGGCCTCAAACACAAGTGGAGAAAACAAGCTGAAGCGAAAGCCGAAAACAGCCAGGACATACCTCTAGCTCGGGCACGCTGCTCCGAGGCTGCGGCTTGGGCTACGGCCAGGTCTGCTGCAAAGGTTCTGGCCCGGCTTTCGGCCTCGGCAGCCCGGCCCCGAGATTGATCTCGCTCATCGACGACCCGATCGAACTCCGACTGCCGACGCTGTACCTCTACGCGCGCCGCTGCTGCCTCTGCTTCCAGATCGGCGCAGAGCAACCGAAGGTCCGCTACCTCGGCGTCCCGCTGGGAGAGGCGCGCGGTAGCCCCGGCGAGCGAGGTCCTCAGGGATCGCAGCAAGCCCCAGACATCGACCTCGCGACAGATAAACGACGACTTGGCGGCGCTCAGATCCGTCAGATCCTGAGGGAAGGAAGCGGGGCGTTACAAAGGACGCATGGATCACAAAAAAGGTATGCTTGAAATCATTACCTGGAGGATCTTGGGGACGTCCCTGCAGAAGACCTCCAAGGATGACCGGAGCGACCCCACCGTCGCTTCGGCACACTCGCGGAGCTCGTCCCAAGACTGCTCCTCCCGCTCATCGTCGAGGACGAAGAAGGGATCCGAGGCCTCACGGGTCCGGAACCGGAGCAACGGACGCCACCCCTCGAAGCTCCGCTGCGCAGGGACAAGGCCGCCGCTCGGTGGGACGAGTTGCGGTTCCACGCCCCCCTCCTCCGAGGCACCAAGCGCCGATGCCTCGACCATCTCAGCATCGGCGGTGACAGGTCGCTCCCCGACCGGGACGACAGCGGCTTCGGCAGCAGCTGGCGCCAGCGCCGGTGGCATGTCTGGCGAACCTGAGGTCACGTCCGCGCCAGCCGCCTCCCCCAGCGCGACGACCACCTCGACAGAAGAGCCAACCTCGGGGACTCGCTCCACGGCGACTGGTGCCGTCTAAGCCTCCCATTGTGGGGGGCCTTGCGAGAAGGACAGCTGAACGGCGAGCCCCGAAGCGGCGCCGGCTGTGGAAGCCGACGCCGTCTTAAGGGCTTTCCGGGGAGCCAGATCGGTCAGGCCATGGCTTCATTTGCTGAGGAGGAGAGGAAAGTCACGGTCGGGATGTACAAACGAGGAGTCAAGACGAAGACGTTTTGAGGTACTTACCCGCTGCGGGCCATGATCAACCGCGCCTGAGGAGAGGTCTCCCGGATCCCGACCCCCGAAGATACCGCCGAAGTCCGCCTCGCCGCCAGCTTTGGTACCGTCCTTGCCTTGGGCGCCTCGGACGCCTGGGGGGTGGACTGCCCAGGCGCTGCCACGGCGATCTGAGGGTCGCTCTCCTGCGCTGCAGGCATGGGCAACGGCCCTCGGGGAATAGGCGCCTCGGCCTGACTCCCCGGGGGCACCTCAACTCCCCCAGCCGAGGGGTCGAGTACCCCCTCGGTCTGCCCCCACTCTTCGGGCCGAGACCTTGGCGTCCCGACCTCGGGAACTGACGGCGCCGGCCCACTCGGAGGCTGGCTTGACGACTCCTGGCCTAGCCTCAAACCCGGGCTGAGGCCAAGGCGGGCAACCATGTCTTCATCCTCGTCATCATCTTCGTCGTCGTCGTCAGGCGTCTCCGGCGATGGCTCCCTCGGGAGTCCATCCCTCTCTTGCCGGTGACGGAGCTTTTCCAAGGCGTGCCGAGCCCGCGTCCGCTCGCGGGCCCGAGCCTTCTTCGCGTCCATTTTCTTCTTCTTCTCCTCCGCGGCGACCCGCCGCGCCGCCCGGTCCACCGCGTCCTCCAGGACCCGTGGCCGGGAAGGCTTGTGCCACCCTACCTCCTGGAGGCCGATGAAAAGTATCGACCGTAAGGACCAAGAAGAAGGGCAATCCGGCGCAAAAAAGAAAGAAGGAGCGGACACTCACCAGAGACACGCACCCGCAGTCGGGGCGCATCAAGGGCTGGGAGAAGGCGCTGGCGTCCGGCTTTCCTAACGCGGTGGCCACCCGCCCGAAGAGAACGTCGATGGGGAGGGGGTCCGAGGACATCCGCGAGCCCTCCACATCAGCCTCTGGCGTCATCTCCCAAAGCGGCAATCGCCGCTCCGCCAAAGGAAGCACCCTCCGGCGATGAATGGCGGCTATCACCCCCGCGGCGGTAAGCCCTCTTTCCGCAATGCCTCCAGGGCCTTGAGAAGGGGCTCGAGATTTTTCTGCCTATCGTGCGGGGTCCCGTAGCGCCAGGCATCGGCGGCGACGGTGACCACTCGCTGAGAAAACGACGGGAGCCTCCCGTCGTCATCTGGAGATAGAACCACCGGCGCTGCCACCCTTTATTCGAGGATGCAAGGACAGCGAGAATATACTGCGGCGCCCGCGACTGCCTCAGCTGGAGGATACAGCCGCCGGCCCGCACTGTCGCACGGACCCTCCTCTCTCCCGTCGACGAAGCGAAAAGCTCCGCGGAGAAGAGATGGGTCCACAAGTCCCAGTGGGGATCGATCCCCAAGTATCCTTCGCACACCGCTACAAAGATGGCGGCTTGCATGATGGAGTTGGGGCTGAGGTTGTGCAACTCCACCCCATAGTGATGCAGGATCGCCCGCATGAAGCGGCTTGCCGGCACGCCGAATCCCAGCTCATGGAAGGAGACAAAGCTTACGACGTACCCCGGCGGCGGGGACGGGGCGGCTCCGTTCGAGGGAGGAATCCACTCCGGCTGCCTCTCATCAGAGAGAGGACGAAGCAAACCTTCAGCAACAAGGTCCTCCAAGTCACCCGCCGTGACTGTTGAGGAAGGCCATGGGTCGCGTGGCGGAACGATGGTCACCCGGTCAGCCATCACCGAGCAGAAGGGGCGGCGGCGGAAAGGGCTAGGCGAGCGGTTTCCTTTTCTCTGGCTAAAATCTCTCAGGTTGCGAAAACCTAAGAAGAAGGCAAGAGGCAGAGCAAAGAACCGTCACCAGGCCCTCCCCCAGGTATATAAGGACCAAAACGAGACCCGTTCAACGTGTCGCCCGAACCCGCCGCGGGTTTCCAAGACTCAAAGGCGAAACGACCATTCCTCGAACGGCCCGCGCAACAACCGCCTCACGAACCGCTCGCCCTGGTGCATTAACTCTGCGGCGGGACATGCGGCACCTCAGGCATGAGAAGCAAACGACGCTTCGCCCTCGCCATAATGACCGCATCGAAAGAGGTACGCCACGTCGTTCGACTTCGCATCCTTTTCCTTTTCCTCTTTCTCTCTCTTACAACAGGGACCGGGAAAGGGGGATACCCTGAAAAGGACCCTTCTCCGTGAAGGAAACAGGCTCCGAGCCTCCCTACTGATCAGAGGTTCGAAGGCTGGCCCCTCGGAGGGGTTCAACGGCCGCCTCAGATCGATGGGGTTCTGCGCCCACTACTGGTCAGAGGTTCGATGGCTGGCCCCTCGAAGGGTTCAATGGCCGCCTCAGGCCACTCGGGCTCCGCGCCCATTACTGATCAGGGGTTCGTAGGCTGGCCCTCGAAGGGTTCACAATCGCCTCAGACACAGAGCGAGGGATGACCTTGGGTACGTTCGATACATAACCAAGGCTCGAGCTGCGCTCCCGAGGTACCCTAGGACATTTCCGAGACCAACGGGAGTGATCTTGTAACGGAATCCCATCAGAGGGAGGCATCGAGCCCTCGGACCCCGTCAAAGGGGACCGAGTCCGGCAGATCACCCGCAGGTACTTTTGGAGCGCGCCTCCGGGCCTCTAGCCGACCCCTAGCAAATGGGGCACGGGCGTCCGCTCGGATTACCCGCCAGCAGCTCACCGGAAACACCATGTTCGGCGCCCTCCGAGGGCAACATGGCGCTTTCCCCCCCTCCTCCTTGCGGAAAGGCGACGCAGGGGCGTATGTAAAAAAGACGAGTCTGTCCTTGACCGTCCTCTCGCCCTGTGCAGAGGCTCGGGGGCTGCTCTCGCAAACCCGACTCCGGCCAAACCATTGACAACGTCAACATACCAGCCCAAGAACTTGGAACCCGACCGTGCACTCGGGCTACGGCCAGCTCGCATGAGGGAACAACTAGACCAGCCGAAGTGTTGCGAAACGCACTAAGACCTCGAAGGAGTAAAACTACTCCTCCGAGGCCTCAGGGGCTACACCCGGTGGGTGTGCTCGCGCGCACCCACCGGAACAGAATGCAACCAAAAAAGGCTGGTCCCCTTGCAAAAAAGTGCGGCAAAAGCCTCCAAGCGAGTATTAGTACTCCCTTGGAGGCTCGGGGGCTACTGTCGGGGACCATAATTAGGGGTACCCTCGAGACCCCTAAATCTCAGCTGGTAACCCCCATCAGCACAAAGCTGCAAAGGCCTGATGGGTGCAATTAAGTCAAGGATCGGTCCATTCAAGGGACACGATCGTGCCTCGCCCGAGCCTAGCCTCGGGCAAAGGAAGCCGACCCCGGAGAACCTATGTCTCGCCCGAGGAACCCCCCTCCAGCAACGGGCACACTATCGGCTCGCCCGAGGCCCAGTCTTCACCGAGAAGCAACCTTGGCCACATCGCCACGCCGACCGACCAAATCGCAGGAGCATTTAATGCAAAGGTGGCCTGACACCTTTATCCTGACGCACGCCCTCCAGTCGACAGAGCCGAAGTGACCGCAGTCACTTCGCCGCTCTACTAACCGGTCTGACAAGAGGACAGCGCCGCCTACGCCGCTCCGACTGCTGAGCCACCCGACAGAGTGAGGCTGACAGCGGCCAAGGCCGGCCTCGGGCGTCATAGGAAACTCCGCCTCGCCCGACCCCAGGGCTCAGACTCGGGCTCAGCCCCGGAAGACGGCGAACTCCGCTCCGCCCGACCCAGGGCTCGGACTCGGGCTCAGCCCCGGAAGACGGCGAACTCTGCTCCGCCCGACCCAGGGCCTGGACTCGGGCTCAGCCCCGGAAGACAGCGAACTCCGCTCCGCCCGACCCAGGGCTCGGACTCGGGCTCAGCCCCGGAAGACGGCGAACTCCGCTCCGCCCGACCCAGGGCTCAGACTCGGGCTCAGCCCCGGAAGACGGCGAACTCCGCTCCGCCCGACCCAGGGCTCGGACTCGGGCTCAGCCCCGGAAGATGGCGAACTCCGCCTCGCCCGACCCCAGGGCTCGGACATGGGCTCAACCCCGGAAGACGACGAACTCCGCCTCGCCCGACCCCAGGGCTCGGACATGGGCTCAACCCCGGAAGACGACGAACTCCGCCTCGCCCGACCCAGGGACTCGACCTCGACCTCGACCTCGGAGGAGCCTCCACCTCGCCCAGCCTAGGGCATGGACCGACCACGTCAATAGGAAGCGCCATCATTACCCTACCCCAAGCTGACTCGGGCTACGGGGAACCAGACCGGCGTCCCATCTGGCTCGAACCACCATGCGAGTAATGATGGCGCCCCGCATGCCCTGTGACGACGGCGGCTCTCAGCCCCCTTACGGAAGCAAGAGGACGTCAGCAAGGACTCGACAGCCCCAACAGCTGTCCTTCCGCCAGGCTCCAGCGCTCCTCCGACAGACACGACACCACACGAACTGGGCGCCAAGACCTCTCCGGCTGCCACGATGGCATGTACTTAGGGCGCTAGCTCTCCACCGCTAGACACGTTAGCACATTGCTACACTCCCCATTGTACACCTAGATCCTCTCCTTATGACTATAAAAGGGAGGACCAGGGCCCTCTTACAGAAGGTTGGCCCGCGCGGAGAAGGACGGGACGGCGCTCGCGCAAGGTCGCTCGCTCCCACTCCCGCGTGGACGCTTGTATCCCCCTACTGCAAGCGCACCCGACTCAGGCGCGGGGCTAACACGAAGGCCGCGGGATCCGCTCTCTCACGCCTGCCTCCCTCCGACTGCTTCCTTTCCCCCCTTCGCGTTCCGCCTCGCGTCGACCCATCTGGGCTGGGGCACGCGGCGACGATTCACTCATCGGTCCAGGGACCCCCCGGGTTTCGAAACACCGACAATACCGCTGAGTTTATTTGGCCAACAAAGGCCAAATCTTCAGCATGTTCTTCCTTGCAGCCGGTTCAAAAGAATCGGCAAGAAGAGATTAAATTTACCTTTAATGTTGCCAAATGTGATAAGATATTTGATGAGCTACTTAAAAATGGCAACATTAAATTAACTCATACTATCCCTCCTATAGATGAATTAAAGAGACGTGCTTATTGTAAGTGGCATAATTCTTTTTCTCATGCCACCAATGACTGTAATGTTTTTCGTCGACAGGTACAATCGGCCATAAATGAGGGCCAGTTGGCTTTTCAGGAAATGCAAGTGGACACACAGCCGTTTCCTGTTAATACAATAGATATTGCATACAAAAAGATCTTAGTTCGGCCCGAAATGGCCGATAAAGGCAAAAGCAAAGACATCATCATTGGCAGTCCTCGCACGTCGAATATATCACAAAAGGAGATTGCTCAAAATGCTTCGGACGATAAGGCTAAAAAGTTCGGAGGCACCGGGGGGCAGGCACAATTAATGAGCCAAACACGACAGCCTGGCCTGAACACCACAAACGGTATGGCACCTACGTGCGGACGGTCCGGTGTTCAGATAGACGGTTCGGCTAACTCTGCCAGACAGTCCGCCTATGCCCTAAGGCGTCAGCCTCCACACAAAACCTTAAAAGGGAAGGAGACACAACGGCAAAGCACAAATGGTCGGCTGATCAAAGCTGACTCTATTGTTGATCAGTTGCTCTCCAAGAATACTAGCGAGAAGACCGTTCTACGTGATCGGTCAACGAAGAAACCTCGGTCACCTGCTAAAACAAAATGGGTAAACAAAACGGCCCGAAAGGCGACACAACAAGCATCGCCTATTCATCCTATGAGACCAGGGTACTTTCCACTCGTTTACTCATCGTCGGTATATTATCCTGCTCAAACATGGAACGGTACGATGATGAATCCATGGTACATGTATAGTCCCTTTGTCTATCCATACTGGGGGGCACCTCCATTCTATTCCTTTTGATCCGTTGATCAAACGGTCATGGCCGAGAGAGATACAATCTGAAACGACCTTTATACATTGGTACTTTATTGAATGATCTCTATATTGAAAAGTCGGTGACTTACGTCAGGTTTAGTTCATATGCTTTTGGTTCGTCAACCTTCACCAAGAGGCAGGGGGCATATGTTGGAAACCAAAAAGTGACGCGCGGATGGTCCGACCCAGAGGCCGGACAGTCCGCGGTGGTGGCGCGGACGGTCCGCGCGTGCGCAGAGTCAGTTAGGGTTCCTAGTTTCTCGAGGGATTTGTTACCTAAAACCGTGGGATTAACTCGGAAATCAGTTTGAAGCGGATCCAGACCTCCCCCTTTATATAGATGAAGGGCTACGATCGATTGAACCCCCAACAATCGATCAAATCAAGTCTATTTCTCGTTTTTACCCAATGCATTAGGAGTAGCTCTAGTCTAGTTCTAGGTTAGCCTCTCAATCCCCAAATTCTTCGCTTCTCTTCGACTCTACGTCGATTAGAGGAGTCTAGGTCGGCCTGCCGAGCCTAGACAACTCCTAGGATCTCTCCTCCCCGACGGGGTCCCTCCCGGGAGCGAGATCCAGGCACCGCCGGCGACCTTTAGCCGCCCCTGCGCACGCGCGGACCGTCCGGCCATCAGGCAGGGAACGACAGCCCCTGTACCAGGTCGTGGACCGTCCGGACCCTGGCCGCGGACCGTCCGCGCCTGTGCAGAGAGCACCGCCGCCGGTTCTTGTTGAGTGTTTGGCGCCCAAAAAAGGTGTCAACAGTAGTGAAGTTAGCAAATATTTTATTAAGATCATCATTATTATCTATTAGATCTTCAGTATAGAACTCTTGTTGTTAACACTGTTTTTACATTAGATATTCAAAAAATTATCGGGATCAGTTAACCCAAAAATGGCTCCAATTCTCCACTTTGGAGTTGCTATCCATTCTGTTTGAGTGTCATATAGCTTTTCCTATTCAGTTCCAAAACCAGTGGTTACAACGAATGAGCAATCTTGTCATTCTTGTGTATATCCAAGGTAAAGGGCAAGAGACTCTGGCAATTCATCCAATGTGTAAGCAGGACAGTGAATGTCAGCGTTTCGACCATGGGGTCCCTGGACCGACGAGTAAATTGTCGCTGCGTGCCCCAGCCCAGATGGGTCGGCGCGAGATGGGACACAAAGGGGGGAAAACAGCGAGGGGAAACCGCGACCTTTGTGTTGTCCTGCGCCCAGGGCGGCTGGATGCGCTTGCAGTAGGGGTTACAAGCGTTCGCGCGGGAGTGAGAGAGAGAGAGCGAGAGCCTTATGCGCTGGCCCGTTCTCCCGCGCGGCCAACCTCTCCGTACGAGAGCCCTGGACCTTCCTTTTATAGACGTAAGGAGAGGGCCCAGGTGTATAATAGGAGGTGTAGCAATGTGCTAACGTGTCTAGCAGAGAGGAGCTAGAGCCCTAAGTACATGCCGTCGTGACAGTCAGAAAGGTTTTGGCACCCTGTTCATGTGATGTCATGGTCGTCGGAGGAGCGCTGGAGCCCTGCGGAAGTACAGCTGTCGAGGCTGTTGGGTCCTTGCTGACGTCTCCTTGCTGACATAAGGGGCTGGGAGCTGCCACCGTCATAGAGCGTGTGGGGTGTCATCATTACTTGTTTACTGGGGCGAGCCAGATGGGACGCCGGTCTTGTTCTCCGTAGCCTGAGCTAGCTAGGGGTAGGGTAATGATGGCCCCCCTGGCGACGTGGCTGGTCCGAACCCGAGTTTGGGCGAGGTGGCGATTCCTCCAAGGTCGAGGTTGAGTCCGAGCCCTAGGGTCGGGCGAGGCGGAGTCCATCTTCTGCGGGAGCCGAGGCCGAGTCCGGGCCCTGGGGTCGGGCGAGGTGGAGTCCATCGTCTTCGGGAGCCGAGGCCGAGTCCGAGCCCTGGGGTCGGGCGAGGCGGAGTCCATCGTCTTCGGGAGCCGAGGCCGAGTCCGAGCCCTAGGGTCGGGCGAGGCGGAGTTCGTCGTCTTCGGGAGCCGAGGCCAAGTCCGAGCCCTGGGGTCGGGCGAGGCGGAGTTCGTTGTCTTTCGGAGCCGAGGCCGAGTCCGAGCCCTGGGGTCGGGCGAGGCAGAGTTCGTCGTCTTCCGGAGCCGAGGCCAAGTCCGAGCCCTAGGGTCGGGCGAGGCAGAGTTCATCGTCTTCCGGAGCCGAGACGGGGGCCGAACCCTGGGGTCGGGCGAGGCAGAGCTTCCTATGTTGCCCGAGGCTGGACTTAGCTGCTGTCAACCTCACTCTGGCGACTGGCACGACAGTCGGAGCGGGGCAGGCGGCGATGTTTTCTTGTCAGGTCGGTCAGTGGAGCGGCAAAGTGACTGCGGTCACTTCGGCTTTGTCGACTGAAGAGCACGCGTCAGGATAAGGTGTCAGACGATCCTTGCATTAAATGCTCCTGCGATATTGTCGGTTGGTGTGGCGATTTGGCCAAGGTTGCTTCTCCGCGAAGCCTACCCGAGCTGAGCCTCGGGCGAGTCGATGGTGCGTCCGTTGCTCAAGGGGACCCTCGGGCGAGGCATGAATCTTCCGGGGTCGGCCGTCTTTGCCCAAGGTTGGGCTCGGGCGAGACGGGATCGTGTCCCTTAAGCGGAGCCTTGGCCTTAATCGCGCCCATCAGGCCTTTGCAGCTTTGTGCTGATGGGGGTTACCAGCTGAGATTAGGAGTCTTGGGGGTACCCCTAATTATGGTCCCCGACAGTAGCCCCCGAGCCTCGAAGGGAGTGTTGGCACTCGCTTGGAGGCTTTTGTTGCACTTTTTTGCAAGGGGACCGGCCTTTCTCGGTTGCATTTTGTTCCGGTGGGTGCGTGCGAGCGCACCCGTCGGGTGTAGCCCCCGAGGCCTCGGAGGAGTGTTTTGACTCCTTCAAGGTCTTAGTGCCTTTCGTGATGGCTCGGCCGGTTTGGTTGTTCCCTCATGCGAACTGGCCGTAGCCCGGGTGCATAGTCGAGTCCCAAGTTCTCGGGCTGGTATGTTGACGCTGTCAACGGTTTGGCCGGAGCCGTGTTTGCGAGAGCAGCCCCCGAGCCTCCGCACAGAGCGAGAGGACGGTCAAGGACAGACTCGGCTTTTTTCATACGCCCCTGCGTCGCCTTTCCGCAAGGAGGAGGGGGGAAAGCGCCATGTTGCCCTCGGAGGGCGCTGAACATGCTGTCTCCAGTGAGTTGCTAATGGGTAATCCGAGTGGACGCCCGTGCCCCATTCGTTAGGGGTCAGCTAGTGGCCCGGAGGTGCACTCCAAAAGTACCTGCGGGTGATTCGCCGGACCCGGTCCCCTTTTGACGAGGTCCGAGGGCTCGATGCCTCCCTCTGGTGGGATTCCGTTATGAAAATCGCTCCGGGTGGTCTCGGAAATGTCCTAGGGTACCTCGAGAGCGTAGCTCGAGCCTTGGTTATGTATCGAACGTACCCAGGGTCATCCCTCGCTCTGCGTGCTCTGAGGCGGCTGTCGAACCCTTCGGAGGCCAGCCTACGAACCCCTGATCAGTAGTGGGCGCGGAGCCCGAGTGGCCTGAGGCGGCCGTTGAACCCTTCCGAGGGGCCAGCCTTCGAACCTCTGACCAGTAATGGGCGCAGAGCCCGAGTGCTCTGAGGCAGCTGTCGAACCCTTTCGAGGGGCCTGCCTTCGAACCTCTGATCAGTAGGGGGGCTTGGGGCCCGTTTCCTTCGTGGAGAAGGATCCCTTTCGGAGTATCCCCTTTCCCGGTCCCTGTGGCAAGAGAGAGAAAGAGGAAGTGGAAAAGGATACGAAATCGGACGTCGTGGCGTACCTTTTTGACGCGGTCATTATGGCAGAGGTGAAGCGTCGCCTGCCAAAGGTGCTGCCTGCCCTACCTTAGAGTTAATGCGACGGGACGAGTGGTTGGCGGGGTAGCCGTTGTGCGTGCGCAAGCCGTTCGAGGAACGGAGCACGGGCGCGTCATCTTCACGCCGTGGGAGAGGGCTTTCTCACTGTCCCAGGAGGGGACGCGAGCCTGCAGACGACTTGACCGCTGCTTCCGCCCGCCTACCACCGCCATTACTGCCGGCCCATTTCTGGCCGTATCGACCGTCGCGCCTTCTCCCGCGGCTGACTGACCTGTGATCGATGCGCTCGGTTGGCACTGTTGGGCCATGCGCAGGGTCGTCTCGAGTCACGACATCGGATCCGCAGTCGAGAAGGCGCGGTACTGACGCGAGTGGCGGTGCAGTTTCTTGCACGTGGTAACCGGCGCGCCGGTTACATGACGTGTGGGCCTGGACCTCCAAGCTAGACGCGGCGAAGTCAGAAGGGTGCGCCCTCTTGGTGCGGTTGCATGCTGCCTGCATGGTGGTCCGCTTTTTCTCCCGCTGGTCCGGGTGATAGTGGAGGAATGCTTGTAACCGCTGGGCCGTTGTGCGCTCCGCGTGCGGCGGTTTGGCTCCTTTTGTCCTAGGGCAGCTTGCATGACGCGTGGGACCTAGCCCCCGTGTCGTAGGGGGAGGACCTTGGAGCGTGTTGGAGAAGACTCAGTCCACGACGGCTGAGGACGCAAGTGGGGAGAGTCGCTTTTAAAAGGAGGGTGACCCCTTTGGATGGCAACTATGTCTTCGCACTCCATGTATCGCATCCTTCCACCTTCCGAGCCCCCGGATGGGGAGCGCTCGCGTCGCTTTCGTCTTGCTGTTGTTGGAGGAACGCAACTTCACGGAAGTTGGTACCTTTCAGCCATCGCTCGGCTTCAAGGATTTTCATACCTGCGGGGGCGGAACCGGAGTTCTGTTTGTAATGGCACCTTGAGTGCCAGTGTTTGTTCATTGTGGCTGTCGAGGCCTGAACATGTAGGTATTTTTGGGTGCAATACCATGTTTTTTCCCTCATTTTCGAGCACTGAGACTCGCCTGTCGGCTAGCTGAACCGCTTAACCAAATGTGAGTTGCTCTGTGCGGAAGGTGACGAGTGAGGTAACCATATCCCGGAGGCGTAGGAATCCCTCGGCGAGGTCGGCCTTGCCGCACGAGGCTTCACTTGTTTAGTCAAAGAGACCCTCGGCCGCTCTTTGATGAGCCGGAGCCGGAGGCAGCGGTGCCAGCACGGACAAAGGCAGAGTTGGCTCGAAAAAGGGAGCTTCGTCGGCCGGGGCTTGGCCGGGACCAACGCCGGAGTCGAGTTGCCGAGGCCATGAGCCGGGCTGGTGTCCTCGGGGGACGGCTGGCTGAGGCTTCGGGGCGGCCGGCCGAGCCGTCTGCTCGGGCCGGGTTCCTGGGGGAGACCCTGGCGGCGATGGCCTGGGCGTGGTGCTGATGTCGTCCTTCGGTGCGGAGATCCTCCGTCCGTGTTGCCGTCCGAGGCTCGGTCGGACTTCGCCGAAGGTGAAGTTGACGCCGAGGGTGCTGCTGCTCCCTCTCCATCGACATCTGAGCCTGCAGCATCGGTTCGCCTGTAGTATGCATTTTTTTGCGGCCGTCGAGGCCCAAACGTACTATTGTCGTGTTGTAAAGCTGCGTTTCTTTTCCCCTTGTTTTGAGTGTCAAGACTTGCTTGTCGGTGGCAGAATCGTTCATCCGAGCGAGAGTTACTTCTCACGGAAGGTGATGAGTGGGGTATCCGTATCCTGGAGGCGTAGGAGTCCCTCGGCTCGGTCGGCCTTGCCGCTTACGTGTACCCTTACTTGTCCGTAGGATTATTTTGTCGACATGGTCGAGATGGCACGAAAAATCGTTTCGGCAGAAGAGTCTTCGAGCGTTAAGACTTGTTCGGTCAGCGGAACCGTTTATCCGAGCGCGAGTTACTTATCGCAGAAGGTGATGAGTGAGGTATCCGTATCCCGGAGGCGTAGGAGTCCCTCAGCTCGGTCAGCCTTGCCTGCTTATGTGTACTCCGTCGTTTTCAGGATCCCACCATCGAAGTAGTCGAAAAACACGAAAAATGCTCTTGCCGAAAGACTTTTTTCGAGGAAAATTTTGACGCAGAGGGGGTTCGCCCCTTCTAGCCCCCGAGGGAGGGTCGGGCTTTGCCGAGGCAAGGCCGACCCTTCCTTGATGGTTAGACTTCATATGTAAACGAGGTATATGAACGGCTTGAAAACATCTTAAGGGTAGAAGCGACGTAGCTGTCGGATGTTCCAAGCATTGCTGTAGATCTCGCCTTGACTTTTGGCCAGCTTGTATGTTCCAGGCTTCAAAACCTTGGCGATGATGAATGGCCCTTCCCAGGGAGGCGTGAGCTTGTGCCGCCCTTGGGCATCTTGTCGTAGTCGAAGCACCAAGTCGCCCACCTGGAGGTCTCGGGACCGAACCCCTCGGGCGTGGTAGCGTCGCAGGGACTGCTGATACCGCGCCGAGTGTAGTAAGGCCACGTCCCAAGCCTCTTACAGCTGGTCCAGTGAGTCTTCTCGGTTGGTCTAGTTGCTTCGGTCGTCGTAGGCCCTCGTCCTTGGGGAACCGTATTCTAAGTCTGTGGGCAAGATGGCCTCGGCCCCGTAGACTAGAAAGAACGGCGTGAAACCCGTGGGTCGACTTGGCGTCGTCCTCAGGCTCCAGACCACCAAGGGGAGTTCCTTCATCCATCGCCTGCCGAACTTGTGTAGGTCGTTGTAGATCCTCGGCTTGAGTCCTTGCAGAATCATGCCGTTGGCACGCTCTACCTGCCCATTCGTCATGGGGTGAGCCACGGCGGCCCAGTCCACCCGGATGTGGTGGTCCTCACAGAAGTCCAGGAACTTTCTGCGGGTGAACTGGGTGCCATTGTCGGTGATGATGGAGTTCAGGACTCCAAAGCGATGGATGATGTTGGTGAAGAATGCCACCGCCTGTTCGGACCTAATGCTGTTTAGGGGTCGGACCTCGATCCACTTGGAGAATTTGTCGATGGCGACCAGTAGGTGCGTGTAGCCCCTGGGTGCCTTCTGCAAGGGACCGACGAGGTCCAGACCCCACACAGCAAACGACCAGGTGATGGGTATTGTTTGCAGAGCCTGAGCGGGTAGGTGCGTCTGCCTTGCGTAGAACTGACACCCTTGGCAGGTGCGGACGATTCTAGTGGCGTCGGCCACCGCGGTAGGCCAGTAGAAACCTTGTCGGAAAGCGTTTCCAACAAGGGCTCGAGGCGCTGTGTGGTGACCGCAAGCCCCCGAGTGTATTTCTTGTAAGAGTTCCTAGCCTTCGGCGATGGATATGCATCGCTGGAGGATGCCAGAGGGGCTGCGGTGGTAGAGCTCCTTCCCGTCACCCAGCAAGACGAATGACTTGGCACACCGCGCCAGTCACCGAGCTTTGGCTCAGTCGAGGGGCAGCTCTCCTTGGTGGAGATATTGCAGGTACGGGGTCTGCCAGTCTCAATCAGCGGGACCTCATTCCGCTCTCCCTCGATGCACAGTGCCTCACCCTCGGGGGCCAAGGGTGCCTCGGGCGGAGCCGAGGGTGCCACGGGCTGAGCCGAGGGTGCCTCAGGTGGAGCCGAGGGTGCCTCGGGCTCTGCCGAGGGTGCCTCGGGCTCGGTCGTGTCGTTGGTATTGACCGAGGGTTGATGTAGGTCTCGGGAGAAGATGTCTGGGGGAACCGTTGTCCGCCCCGAAGCTATCTTTGCCAGCTCGTCCGCAGTCTCGTTGTATCGTCGGGCGACGTGGTTGACCTCGAGCCAGTAGAACTTGTCTTCCAGGCGCCGAACCTCGTCGCGGTAGGCTTCCATCTTCAGGTCGCGGCAGTGGGAGTTCTTCATGACTTGGTCGATGACAAGCTGCGAGTCACCGCGAGCGTCGAGGCGTCGGACCCCTAGCTCGATGGCGATGCGCAACCCGTTGACCAGAGCCTCGTACTTAGCCACGTTGTTGGACGCCGGGAAATGGAGGCGCAGCACGTAGCGGAGGTGCTTCCCGAGGGGCGAGATGAAGAGTAGGCCCGCGCTTGCCCCTGTTTTCATCAGTGACCCATCGAAAAAAATGGTCCAGAGTTCCGGTTGGATCGGAGCTGCCGGAAGCTGGGTGTCGACCCATTCAGCCATAAAGTCTGCCAAGACTTGGGACTTGATGGCCTTCCGAGGGGCGAACGAGATTGTCTCACCCATGATTTCCACCGCCCATTTTGCAATCCTACCCGAGGCCTCTCGGCACTGGATGATCTCCCCGAGGGGGAAGGATGACACCACAGTTACCGAATGAGACTCGAAGTAGTGTCGCAACTTTCGTCGCGTCAGAATTACTGCGTACAGTAGCTTCTGAATTTGTGGGTAGCGGATCTTGGTCTCGGACAGTACCTCACTGATGAAGTAGACCGGCCTCTGGACGGGCAATGCATGCCCTTCTTCTTGTCTCTCGACCACGATCGCGGCGCTGACCACCTGAGTGGTAGCGGCGACGTAGATCAAGAGGGCTTCTCCGGCAGCGGGGTGCACAGGATGGGTGCGTTCGTAAGGAGCGCCTTCAGGTTCCTGAGGGCTTCCTCGGCCTCGGGGGTCCAAGTGAAGCACTCGGTCTTTCTTAAGAGGCGGTACAGAGGTAGGCCTCTTTCGCCGAGGCGCGAGATGAAGCGGCTCAGTGCCGCAAGGCATCCCATGACCCTCTATACGCCTTTCAAGTCCTTGATGGGCCCCATGTTGGTGATGGCCGCGATTTTTTCTGGGTTGGCCTCGATGCCCCGCTCGGAGACGATGAACCCCAAGAGCATGCCTCGGGGGACTCCGAAGACGCACTTCTCGGGGTTGAGTTTTACGCCTTTCGCTTTGAGACACTTGAATGTTGTTTCAAGGTCGAAGAGGAGGTCGGAGGCTCTCCTCGTCTTGACTACGATGTCATTGACGTAAGCCTCGACCGTTCGACCAATGTGCTCTCCGAACACGTGGTTCATGCACCTTTGGTACGTCGCACCCGCATTCCTCAAACCAAATGGCATAGTAACGTAGCAGTACATGCCAAAAGGTGTGATGAAAGAAGTCGCGAGCTGGTCGGACTCTTTCATCCTGATTTGGTGATACCCCGAGTAGGCATCGAGGAATGACAGGGTTTCACACCCAGCAGTGGAATCCACGATTTAATCGATACGAGGCAGAGGGTAGGGAACCTTCGAACATGCTTTGTTTAGACCAGTGTAGTCTACACACATCCGCCATTTCCCTCCTTTCTTTCTCACAAGCACAGGGTTGGCAAGCCATTCGGGATGGAATATCTCTTTGATGAACCCAGCGGCCATCAGCTTGTGGATCTCCTCGCCTATGGCTCTGCGCTTTTCTTCGTCGAACCGGCACAGAGGCTGCTTCACGGGTCGGGCTCCAGCTCGGATATCCAGTGAGTGCTCGGCGACTTCCCTCGGTATGCCCGACATGTCCGAGGGACTCCACGCAAAAACCTCGGCGTTCGCGCGGAGAAAGTCGACGAGCACTGCTTCCTATTTGGGGTCGAGCTCGGAGCCGATCCGGATCTGCTTGGAGGTGTCGTTGCTGGGTCGAGAGGGACGGATTTAACCGCCTCTGCTGGTTCGAAGTTGCCGGCGTGGCGCTTCGCATCTGGAACCTCCTTGGGGAGGCTTTCCATGTCGGCGACGAGGGCCTTAGATTCGGCGAGGGCCTCGGCGTACTCCACGCACTCCACGTCGCATTCGTACGCGTGTCGGTACGTGGGGCCGACGGTGATGACCCCGTTGGGGCCCGACATCTTGAGCTTGAGGTAGGTGTAGTTGGGGACGGCCATGAACTTGGCGTAACATGGTCTCCCCAGCACTGCGTGGTAGGTTCCTCGGAACCCGACCACCTCGAACGTGAGGGTTTCCCTTCGGAAGTTGGAGGGGGTCCCGAAGCAGACGGGCAGATCGAGTTGTCCGAGGGGTTGGACACGTTTCCCAGGGATGATCCCGTGAAAAGGCGCCGCGCCGGCCCGGATCGAGGACAGATCGATCTGCAGGAGCCTGAGGGTCTCGGCGTAGATGATGTTGAGGCTGCTGCCTCCGTCCATGAGGACCTTGGTGAGCCTGACGTTGCCGATGACGAGGTCGACAACGAGCGGATATTTCCCCGGGCTCGGCACGCGGTCGGGGTGGTCGCCCTGGTCGAAGGTGATGGGCTTGTTGGACCAGTCTAGATAGACTGGCGCCGCCACCTTTACCGAGCAGACCTCCCGACGCTCTTGCTTGCGGCACCGAGCCAAGGCGTTCGCCACTTGCCCACCATAGATCGTGAAGCAGTCGTGGACCTCGGGAAACTCCTCTGCCTTGTGGTCCTCCTTCTTGTCGTTGTTGTGGGCCCTGCCACCTTCCGCCGGTGGCCCGGCCTTATGAAAGTGGCGCCGAAGCATGACGCACTCCTCAAGGGTGTGCTTGACGGGCCCCTGATGATAGGGGCGCGGCTCCTTGAGCATCTTGTCGAAGAGATTGGCACCTCCAGGAGGTTTTCGAGGGTTCTTGTACTCAGTGGTGGCGACAAGGTCTGCGTCAGTGGCGTCGCGTTTCTCTTGTGACTTCTTCTTGTTCTTCTTCTTGGTGCCGCGCTGGGCGGACGCTTCAGGGACGTCTTCCAGCTGGCGGCCCTGGGGCTGCTTGTCTTTTCGGAAGATGGCCTCAACCGCCGCCTGGCCAGAGGCGAACTTGGTGGCGATGTCCATCAGTTCGCTCACCCTGGTGGGGGTCTTGCGACCAGCTTGCTCACCAGGTCGCGGCAGGTGGTGCCGGCGAGGAACACGCTGATGACATCGGAGTCGGTGACGTTGGGCAGCTCGGTGCGCTGCTTCGAGAATCGTCGTATGTAGTCCCGGAGAGACTCTCCCGGCTGCTGGCGGCAGCTTCGGAGATCCCAGGAATTCCCAGGGTGCACGTACGTGCCCTGGAAGTTGCCGGCGAAGGCTTGGACCAGGTCGTCCCAGTTGGAGATCTGCCCCAGAGGCAGATGCTCCAGCCAGGCTCGAGCGGTGTCGGAGAGGAACAGGGGGAGGTTGCGGATGATGAGGTTGTCATCGTCCGTTCCACCCAGCTGGCAGGCCAGTCGGTAGTCCGCAAGCCACAGTTCCGGCCTCGTCTCCCCCGAGTACTTTGTGATGGTAGTCGGGGTTCGGAACCGGGTCGGGAACGGCGCCCGTCGTATGGCCCGGCTGAAAGCCTGCGAACCGGGTGGTTCGGGCGAGGGGCTCCGATCCTCCCCGCAGTCGTAGCGTCCCCCATGCCTGGGGTGGTAGCCTCGGCGCACCCTCTCATCGAGGTGGGCTCGACGGTTGCGGTGGTGGTGCTCGTTGCCGAGGCGACCCGGGGCCGCAGGCGCCGTGTTGCGCGTGCGCCCGATGTGGACCGAGGCTTCTCGCACGAATCCGGAAGTCGCGGCGCGATGCTCCGGGGGTACCCCTGCCTTCGGGAGGCAGAGCTCTCGGCCCGTCGGACCGCGACATCCTCCAAGAGATTCTTGAGCTCTCCCTGGATACGCCGCCCTTCGGTGGTTGATGGTTCCGGCATCGCGCGGAGCAGTATTGCTGCTGCTGCCAGGTTCTGGCCGACCCCACTAGAAACCGGGGGCAGCCTTGGCCTGGTATCGTCGGCGATGCGGTGCTGAACGTCCTGGGGCACATGACGCGCTTCTCCGGCCAGAGCTCGGCCTGCCCACTCCTGTCTGAGGTTCAGTCGAGGCTGCGCAAGTGTTCCTGCCTCCTCGTCGAGCCTGGCCTGCATCTCGCGGATTTGCTCGAGCTGTGCGTCCTGACCCCCCGCAGGGACTGGGACCACAGCTAGCTCCCGAAGGATGTCAACGCGAGGCGCAGGCCTAGGGGGATCGCCGTTCTCTGGCATACCAAGATGGTTACCTTCGCCGAGACCCCCTAGATCGACGTGGAAACATTCGTGACTTGGGCCACAGTCCTCGTCGCCGAGGCTGTGGCTACCATCGGAACAATCGGAGAGGCAGTAGTCACATGCGGTCATGAAGTCCCGCATGGTACTGGGGTTACCAAGCCCGGAGAAATCCCAACCAGAGTCGGGCTCGTCATCTTCCTCGGAACTCGAGGGCCCGTAGGTCGAGACGGCCGTCAGTCTGTCCCAAGGTGACCGCACATGGTACCCCGGAGGGTTTGGACATGCCTCTGCGAAAGCCTCCACCGAAGCGGGGTCGCTTGGTGGATCGAAGCTGAATCTGAAAGGCATGGGACGGGAAACGAACAGTACCTCTTGATCGACGGGTGGTGACGAAGTCGCGTCAGGGGCGGACTGCACTGTTGTCTCAGGTACGAGGGCGATGCCCAACAAGCCCTTCGCGAGCGTGCTGGCGTCATCCGTCAGCTCGATGTTGGCGTGTTGCGGGGAAACGACGCTCGTCTTCGTCTCCGACGCGAGGTCAACGCCCGGCGTGTCCCCCGGTGGGGCGCCGGCGCCGTCGTCTCGCTCGACAGCCGACGAGGTGTCGCCCCCTGCTTGGCCATGCCTGCCCCGCCTCCTCCTCCGTCAGCGGGGGAGGCGACGGGACAGAACTGAATGTTGCTCTTCCGCCACGTGGGGAAGACGTAGTCGATTCCGCCGCCGGCGGGCGGGCTGACGGCCGCCATTGTCGTCGTCGTGCGGCGGAAGAAGGAGTACCATGTCGTAGCTGCCGTCGAGAGACATGAACTCGAGACTCCCGAAACGGAGCGTCATCCCGGGTTGGAAAGGTTGCTGGGGACTACCCATCTGGAGCTTGACGGGAAGCTGTTCGTCAACACGCAGCAGGCCCCTACCTGGCGCGCTAACTGTCGGCGTTTCGACCCCGGGGGGTCCCTGGACCGACGAGTAAATTGTCGCTGCGTGCCCCAGCCCAGATGGGTCGGCGCGAGACGGGACACAAAGGGGGGAAACAGCGAGGGGAAACCGTGACCTTCGTGTTGTCCTGCGCCCAGGGCGGCTGGATGCGCTTGCAGTAGGGGGTTACAAGCGTTCGCGCGGGAGTGAGAGAGAGAGAGAGCCTTATGCGCCGGCCCGTTCTCCCGCGCGGCCAACCTCTCCGTACGAGAGCCCTGGACCTTCCTTTTATAGACATAAGGAGAGGGCCCAGGTGTACAATGGGAGGTGTAGCAATGTGCTAACGTGTCTAGCAGAGGGGAGCTAGAGCCCTAAGTACATGCCGTCGTGGCAGTCGGAAAGGTTTTGGCACCCTGTTCATGTGATGTCGTGGTCGTCGGAGGAGCGCTGGAGCCCTGCGGAAGTACAGCTGTCGGGGCTGTCGGGTCCTTGCTGACGTCTCCTTGCTGACATAAGGGGCTGGGAGCTGCCACCGTCATAGAGCGTGCGGGGTGTCATCATTACTTGTTTACTGGGGCGAGCCAGATGGGACGCCGGTCTTGTTCCCCGTAGCCTGAGCTAGCTAGGGGTAGGGTAATGATGGCCCCCCTGGCGATGTGGCTGGTCCGAACCCGAGTTTGGGCGAGGTGGCGATTCCTCCGAGGTCGAGGTTGAGTCCGAGCCCTAGGGTCGGGCGAGGCGGAGTCCATCGTCTGCGGGAACCGAGGCTGAGTCCGGGCCCTGGGGTCGGGCGAGGCGGAGTCCATCGTCTTCGGGAGCCGAGGCCGAGTCCGAGCCCTGGGGTCGGGCGAGGCGGAGTCCATCGTCTTCGGGAGCCGAGGCCGAGTCCGAGCCCTGGGGTCGGGCGAGGCGGAGTTCGTCGTCTTCGGGAACCGAGGCCGAGTCCGAGCCCTAGGGTCGGGCGAGGTGGAGTTCGTCGTCTTCCGGAGCCGAGGCCGAGTCCGAGCCCTAGGGTCGGGCGAGGCAGAGTTCGTCGTCTTCCGGAGCCGAGGCCGAGTCCGAGCCCTGGGGTCGGGCGAGGCGGAGTTCGTCGTCTTCCGGTGCCGAGACGGGGGGAGAACCTTGGGGTCGGGTGAGGCGGAGCTTCCTATGTTGCCCGAGGCTGGACTTAGCCGCTGTCAACCTCACTCTGGCGAGTGGCACGACAGTCGGAGCGGGGCAAGCGGCGCTGTTTTCTTGTCAGGTCGGTCAGTGGAGCGGCGAAGTGACTGCGGTCACTTCGGCTTTGTCGACTGAAGAGTGCGCGTCAGGATAAGGTGTCAGGCGATCCTTGCATTAAATGCTCCTGCAATATTGTCGGTTGGTGTGGCGATTTGGCCAAGGTTGCTTCTCCGCGAAGCCTACCCGAGCTGAGCCTCGGGCGAGTCGATGGTGCGTCCGTTGCTCGAGGGGACCCTCGGGCGAGGCGTGAATCTTCCGGGGTCGGTCGTCTTTGCCCGAGGTTGGGCTCGGGCGAGACGGGATCGTGTCCCTTAATCGCGCCCATCAGGCCTTTGCAGCTTTGTGCTGATGGGGGTTACCAACTGAGATTAGGAGTCTTGGGGGTACCCCTAATTATGGTCCCCGACAGTGAAGTTAGAAATCTTTTAAGTCCCTCTTTGATTTCAATAAACTCAGGCCCTCAAAAGTAAACAAGTTTTCGGGTAGGGGTAGCGTTGACTAGCCAACAAGTAAGATAACAAAGCTCTTTTTCAATAAGAAAAAGTGTAAATGGGCGTACAAAACAATATTTTGTACTGTAGACGATATTGTTTATAAAGTGTAGTTTGAAATATGTTCACTAGCCAACAAGTAAGATAACAAAGCACTTTTTCAATAAGAAAAAGTGTAAATGGGCATACAAAACAATATTTTGTACTGTAGACGATATTGGTTACAAAGTGTAGTTTGAAATATGGAGTGAGATAGAGAGTCTGCTGAAGATAGCATTAAAGATTAGGGCAGCCGTAATAGTGTAGATATCATATCCTTTATAGCAATATCCATGCTATTTATATATTGTACTATAGTAAATCTTTGGGATGGTGTATTTATAATAGATATCTATAGTTTTTAATACTTAATACATTCTCTACACCACCTCGATTTCTGTGTATATGCTTATTCTAGGTTCATAGATAGTATCACTCTCTTTTTTTTCATTTAATTTGTTGCCATAAAGAATAGATGTTGATATGGATTTCTTATAGAGAGTTGACTATGCACCATGTGGATGCCCTTATTGCCTAGTGCAGCTGCTAGTCATTTCCAGGTTTCAGCTGGTATTGAAATGCATAATCGGGATAAAAACTGAAGAAGTAGGAATTGAGTCGTTCAGATTTTAAAAACATAAGGGGTGGGCTAGCTATTTTCAATTAAAAAAGCTAGAAATTAGTTTCTAGAAACGGGCTTCCAAACATCTACGGACAGTTTAGAAACCTGTCTTTAAAAACTGAGATAAGAAACCAGATTCTTATAAACTATAACAAACATGCCCTTAGTAATCTCTCCGCTCGAGAAGCTATGATATAAAAAAAAATCAAGTATTCTTTTATATATTTTATATAATTATAGTTTACTTTAATTTTTAAGTCCAACTTTTCGAATAATAATGAGATGTAAAAATTACACCAACATCTATAAATTCAAAAACACTACTAAAATATATTTTACAAAATAATTGAATGTTATATATGTTAGTGCCTTCGTCTACAAAGAATCTTTTTAAAATAGACAATCTCAAATAATAAAAAATAGATTGAAACTGTAATATAGATTGGATATAGTACTTACGCTACTGAAATCCAACTAAATAGCAGGACAATGAGATAGCATAGCCTTTTTTATGTGTGGGGAGGGGGCGGGGATGCAGTATAGCCAGATACGCTTTAGATTTAGAGCATCTTCAACAATAGCTTAAACTGGTGTTTTAAATTAAAATATATAGAGCTATACTCATGAAAAACTGTAACAGAGCCTTATCTTATAAATTTTTTAAAAATATAGGACAACCTATCAAGTGTCTTAAATATACTACGTCTGCTCTATAATCTAGATTTTAGACTTTTCTGTTGGAACATAATGTTTTTAGTGCTCTAAATTCTATAAAAATATATTATTTTTAAATTATATGGTATTTTTATAGGTGGTTGGATATGCTCTTATGTATTACTACATCCGTCTAAATCACAGGTAGCCAGGTACGCGAGTTGCAGGAGTAGCGCGCCAGGGCGACACAATTCTATATATTAACCACGGGAGGAAAGCTCGCATCCCGTTTGTCCATGTTGTCTCTTCATGTTTTTGCCGCACGATGCTCCTCCAACGGCCAGCAACACACGTCAGGAAGCGCAGCGGTCTTCTTCACGGTTTATCTGCTCCAAGCATCTGGCGGTTTCTAGACGGGGCTCGAAGTGGCACTTCAAGAAGGAAAAACTCCCTTGTCGCCGCGAGAAAGCGGACGCCACCGTCACAGCCGACGAAAGCTACTCTTCACCGACTCCCTCCCCATGCGCTGTCAGGAGCAAACAGGAGGCACCGAGAGCCCAGCGTCAGAGATCTCTGCCGCCATGGAGACGCTGGCCAGCGCCATGCGGCGAGAAAACCACCGATCCAATATCCCGGCCTCCTCTGTTGTTTCAGCCCTCCTCCTCCGATGCCTCCGCTCTCGCCTCGGGCAGGGTCCCTCTTGCCATGGCTTTCCTCGCCTGGCTCTACGTTACCGGACGGTATGCCCTCCTGCACGCACTCCCAAACACTTCGATCCAGCACCCAATGCTCCGTCTCAGGTTGAGACAGGATGCGCAGACCCGGGCGACCTTTCCGACCTTCCAAGAAGAGCTCCAGCAGCGTGCACGTCTCTCATCCCCTCCTCACTTCTACTCGCATTTTTAGTTCATCTCTTGATTTGGCCTAACGGCGTCACGGCGACACCTGATTGCAAGTCCCCAAGGTTCTCTCGGTGGAGGACAAGATTAGGAACTTTGGATGCAACTGAGTTTTCAAATCTTGTTGTGTTAATTTTTGCTTTGCTGTCTCGAAATGGCGTGGTGGCAGGGCGATTAGAAGGAAAATTGTTGAGGTGGAGATAGACCTGAGTACGTGACCAAGGCAAGAGCGAGGGGTACATGTGGGGCAGTGGGAGAACAGGACTGTAGCTATGGACTTCAACAAGAAGCAGCAACTTCCGTCGTTGGAGTCTACACTGGGACTGGGTTTGACCTGTCTCAAGACTAACATCTGCTTTAGCAAGCTGCTGTCCGGACACACACACACGAGGCATAAATATGTGTCATGTTTCAACTTTTATGAAAAAATTTTCCACAACGACTCGCACACTAGTGATACTAACAAATTATTTAAAATAATAACCATGTTGTCCGGACACACACATGAGACATAAATATGTGTCATGTTTCAACTTTTATGAAAAAATTTTCCGCAACGACTCGCGCACTACTGATACTAACAAATTATTTAAAATAATAACCATGATATAGAAAATATATAAATTATTATGTTAGATATGTTTATATATTTTAACTAAAATATTTGACATATAGTGTAACCGTAAATTCAAATTCATAAGTGCAGATATAATTTCTTGATATGAAAAAACGAGAAATATTGATAAGTTTGGGGCAATTGGTGTTGGTTGGAGATGGCTACATCTTTTTACAATTTCAAATTTCTTTGTAGCAAATAGTCATTATGAGATCAAAAATTAACATCCTCTCGAGATTAGCAATACTGACCATTATAGATCTCCAATTATTTAGTGTCCCTTCATACATAATAATGCACATACACATTTTCTGTTATTCCAATCCCTCCTCTACATTGTTTGGGAGCATCACAATTCACATACTTGCTACTTCTTTGCACATGTTGCAACTTTTACCGGATCAGGTATGATCTCCCAGAAAAAACGTACCTTGCTTTTTTTTTATATTACTTGCTAATGCACCCAACTATTCTACCTTTTGCATATATATTACTTGCACTGCGTATAAATTACTTGGTTAGAAAGATATAATATTCTTATCGTTTATATTACAAGATGTTTTATGCGCGCGCTGTGGGCGCGCGTAGATTACTAGTAACTACTAAGAGCATCTCCAACAATACCTCAAACTAGTGCCTCAAATTGAAATATGGGGCTCTACACAGGAAAAACTATTCCAACAGTGCCCTATTTCATAAAATTTTGTCAAAAAAACTATAGGGCACTCTCTCAAGTGACTCAAATATACTACACCGTAGTGGGCTGCCCTATAATCTAGATTTGGGGCTTTACTGTTGGAGCGGGGTGTTTTGTTGGTGCCCTAAATTCTATAAAATATACTTATTTTCAAATTATAGGACATTTTTATAGGTCACGTTGTTGGAGATGCTCTAATAGTATGTGTATCACTAGACTTTGAGTAAAAACTATATAAAATTATATTAACTATATTTGGTGATATAATATTAATGTTATTTTTTCTATAAATCTTCTTAAACTCCTGGGAAAAGCGATAATATTAAGTTATTTTTTTCGTAAATCTTCTTAAACTTGTGGGAAAAGCGAGATATGCGTCCAAAAGGTGTACTGTTCTGGTGTTGTAATTCAATGCGTACTTTGAAGTTTGACTTTTGAAGGCTAGTACAGATTCAATATTTATTTTAGATGGCGATGTATATATCAAATAAAAAATTGGCAATTCATCTTCACACGCAAGGGGGGAAGGAGCACAACTGCACAACACAGGCTGCACGAAAATGATGCACATCACAGCATGGCTAACCCTAGCTACCTGCAACTAATGACTTATTATTTTGATATACAAGCAACGAATGAATCAACCAATGAATGAAGCAACCCACATATGAACAAGGACCATGCATCTAAGCAGCAGCGGCGGCGGCGGAACAGGATCGGATCATGCGGCGCCCATCATGACCTTGAACTCGTGGAAGCTGAGCACGCCGTCGCCGTCGAGGTCGAACCTGCAGATCATGGCGCGGCAGTCGTCCACGTCCTGGTGCGCGCCGAGCCTGGCGAGCATGCGGCGCAGGCTGGCGGGGGTGATGCAGGAGGAGCCCCGGCCCTCCGCCGCGTCGTCGGAGGAGTACATCCGGAAGGCCTGGCGCAGGCCGCGGTGGCGGTCCTCCTCGGCGGCGCCCGCGTGCAGGCCGGCCACGAGCCGCGCGAACTCGGCGGCGTCCAGCAGCCCGTCGCCGTCCGCGTCCGCGCCCGCCACCAGCGCCTCCGCCTCCTCCGCCGACACCGCCGCGGCGTCGGGCCCCAGCGTCGCCCGCACGCACTCCCGCAGCTCGGCCGCCGAGATCCGGCCGTCCGCGTCCGCGTCGAACGCCGCGAACAGCGACCCTAGCTCGCTGCTGCTGCTGGTCGCGGACGACGACCGCGCGGCGACGGCAACAATCATCCTCGGTCGGTGTCTGTTGCTGCGGTGCGATACTGCGATGGATGATGGCCAAGTCGTGGAGTCGGTGCTGCGCTGGTGGGCTACCTCGATCTTGTATATTCCTCCTACTCCTTCCTTGCCGCCGGCGGGCTTCCGATCGATCCGGTAATGGGCACTAGTATTTGTTGACTGCTATAAGCTTGCGACCCTGGCGCTGCGAACCATGCATGGTGTTGTTGCGAGGTGATACGTATATATAACACACTCCATAGAGGAGGCCAGGAGGGCAGGTAATGAGGGCGACGCGCATTTGGAAGCTTCACGGCATGGCGGGAGAGAACGAGAAGGGAGGGAAGGGGAAGAGGATGCGTGTGCCAGCGTGGACCGCGGAAGGTTGAAGACTTGAAGGCCGGGAGGCGGAGTGCGTACGTACGTACCCAGACCAGAGAGTGGACTGGGGTGGGGCCGAGAATAAAAGAAACAGGAAACCAAGGGCCAGAAACCGAACCTGCATGGGAACTTTGGAAATTCGGTGGCGTGCGCCTCGACGTTTCAGCGTGCGCCTCGACGGAGCCGGAGCGGGTGCGGTGGCTGGGAATACAAGAAGAGCACCCACGCGCTAGGCTACGCAGACAAAGGAAGAAGCGGCGGATGTTCCGAGGTTGACGTCGTTCTCCGGTCCGACTTGTCCAGCCCGAGTCGAGTCGGTCCGCCGTCCGCGCAGCTGGCTTTTCTCATCCGATCCGATTCGCAGGGCCGCGGAGCGGCCGCCCTTCCGAAGCCGCCACCGCCATCGCCACGTCCTCCCAACGACTCTCCGAGTCTCGGGGAGCCGGCCTCACTTGCACAGTATCAAATAATACCTCCGTTCACCAATATACGACGTTCATAAATATACGATATGGTTGATTTTTTTTCGAAAACTTTAATTACTTATTTTATTTAAATTTTTATTTAAAATATAAAATTTTAAGTTAAGCATAAACTACTTTAAGATGTGTCTAGTTTGAGGTCAAAGTATAATAAAACGGGGTGATACTATCCGCTTAATTTTTTGAGATCACGTCGCCACCAAAAAATTACTCCGGTGTTTATCTCGTCACCACTTAACTCTCATCAAAACACTATATAAACTATGACCACCCCTTCCATCCATCCTTATACATCCAATCAAACGCATCATAAATGACAAAAGAAATAAAAAATGATAACTCGTTATTTTTTAATAAAATAAATGGTCAAAATTTTTGAAAAAAATCAACTTATCATATATTTATGAACCAAGGGAGGGATTAATACAAACTGCTAACGTATTGAAGCTGGTAGAGAGTAGCGAAACAAACACAAACTACTTTAAATAATAAAACAAATAAAAAAGAATAAATGATAACTTATTATTTTTTGATTGAATAAAATAATTAGTTAAAGTTTTTAGAAAACAATGTGTCATATATTTATAAACGAAGAGAGTAGTACAACTATACTAATGTATTGAAACACGGGCGGACCTTCAACTGTAAAACTGATCATAGCGCATGTGTAGTCTTTTTTTAGAGGTCGGCGAAAGTTCCGGGAAAAAAAAGGTGTTGTAGATACGCGGGCAGCCGACGTCAGGCCCGCATGAATGGTGACGCGGTTCCTTAGACTATCCGCAACCGTTACCCCTAAATTTTTCCCCCTATATCACGTTTTCCCTCTATTTTTTCCCCTATTTTTTCATCTCCCGCAGCGGTTCCCCCTAAATACTCCCCCTATACCCCACTACCACTATAAAATATCATTTTCTATACCAACTATCAATTTTTTATCTACTAACAATTACTCGTGGACCTACAGCACAGTGTCGTAGGGAGTGAACAGTGAAACGCTAAATTGAGGGAGAGAGAGAAGAGAGCCACCGACTAGAGGGCCATTTAGGGGAGGGCGCTGCAGCTGGTAGCGGTCACCTGTAGCCGCCATCCACGCGCAAGGGGAGGGGTAGAGTCATGCGATGCGGACAGTCTTATCCGCTCCTGGTCGACTTTTGCATTGCACCTGCTACGTGATCAATTCAGACTCGTGCAAATGTTGGCGAGTGCCGATGCAGAATTCGTATCGCGTTGACGAACAAATATAAATACACAGTACAATATAAAGATCTGTTTGGATCACGGCCTCCTAGACAGATTCTGTACCAGGCAGCCCATCTTGGGCCCATCGGCCCATCAGGATTCTGTGCAGATAGGATTTTTTTTCTCTTTTTTTTCTTCCTGAAACTCAAACAGTGTCCTTCCGCCGCCTTGGCCGCTGTTTATTGGTTGGCATGAATCGGTAGCTCGCGCCTGCTTCGCACTGCCGTGCTGTTGCCTAAACTTTATCCATAAGCATTATAGACTGTGTTGTTCATAGAATGAAGTTTAAATATGAATATAAATATAGATAGACTGCTGAAGATAGTCTAAAGATCTTGCAGTGTTTACAGAGTGAAGTTTGAATTAAGGAGTAAGATAAAGAGTGTGATGACAAGTTTTTTGGAGTATCTCCAAGACTATCTCTAGCAGTTTAACTATCTCCATAACCATAACCAAGTCTCCCTATCAAATATTTAGGGGTTTCTCTCCACTATTCAATTCAAACTTGAAAAGGAAAGACATACAACCGGTGGTAAATAAAATAAGTAAAAGGATAGCTGGATGGAGATGGAAATTACTTGATTAATTCTCAAATGGGCCACTTTTTTGGAATGATTTTGTTTATAGCAGAAAATATCATCTTGCGAATAGTAGCTAATAGACCTAAAGAAAGAATATGGTGGGATGAGCATTCCTAATTTAAGGTGCTTAAACCTTTGCCTTTTAGCCTCATGGATTTTTCGTTACCATTTGAATTTGAACACTGTTTGGTCTAAGATAATTGATAAAAAATTTTGAACGACAAAACAAATATGTTTTGTTGTTCAAATGTGGGGGCTTCCCCTCTTTGGAAGGGGCCCTATGAGTAGCCCAAGCAGCCCGTATGGGGTTATGTGGAAAATTGGTAATGGGGAGCATATTCGTTTCTGGCAGGACCATTAGTTTGGAAACTCGAGTTTAGCGATACAATATTGGAATCTATATATTATCAATAATGAGAAATGAGCTACTATTTCTAATGTTTGGGATGGTGTAAATCTGAAGTTAACCTTTAGTAGACCTGTGTCTACGAAGGTTATGGAATTATGGAATGAGTTGTGTGCTATTGATGAGAGTATTACCCTATCGGCAGATAAAGTACCAAGTGATTTGGGTGTTTGGCTCTAATGGTAGTTTTTCGGTTCAGTCTTTATATGCGGTGATAAGTTTTAGAGGAGTTCAGCCTGTTTTTGCCCCTTCAGTCTGGAATCTTGGCATTCCCCCTAGAGTGCATTTTTTATGTTTGGTTTCTAACAACAAGATTCTTACTCGAGACAACGTTTCAAAACAAAAACCAATGGATGATAGATTTTGCCTCTTTTGTACAAAAATTGAATCAGTATGCCATCTTCTTTTCCATTGTTGTGAGGCTTCCTGTTTGTGGAAAGAAATTAATGACATATTCAATTGGAACATAGGTCATGATTTTGAACCAGTTGCTCGTTTTTTGGTTAGTACTAAGAAAAATAGTGTTAAAAATGGTAAGTGCATTAGCTATGTGGTGTATTTGGAAAACTCATAATGCACATTGTTTTCGAGGAGAGAATTGGCCAGGGATGCAAAAATTGATGGCGAGGATGGCACAAATGCTTAGAAGATGGAGGCCATTGTGTAAACAGAGCTGTTTGAAGGAGCTGGATTTCTGCAATGGCGCTTTGGAAGCAAGCTTAATGTGTCTGCCAAGAATTTGCTGGAGCCAGGAGTCGAGGTTGGGATCGTAGGTGGAGGAGTACCATCTGGTTTGTGGTCTTGTAGAAAGTAGTATGAGGAGATTGATGAGTGGTATTAGCTTGAAATTGACTGTTAATCAGGTTCTATGTTTGTCGCCGGGCGCGCTCTCGAATAAGTAGATGCTTTCAAAACCGTGAAACTTGTGATCGCTTAGGGAAACCTTTACTCTTATATAAGATGAGCTAAAATTCAAAGATAATTTTAGACTGTTTATTTAGAGCTTTAGCTTTAAAAAACTAGGAAATAATAATCAATCAAGTCCACCCTCTCCAAACGCCACTGGCTAATGAGTAACGACCTACTATCAAAACGGCACGAGAAATTTGGCCCCTGGTTTTACTTCACGCTCACCGGCTGATCCTTACCCCGGCCTCGCCTGATTTTGCTGCGTCGACGCAATCCGGAACCAGAAACACGTCGCCCGGTCGCCGTGACCTGCGTGCGCTCCCGCCAGGCCCCGGCCAGAGACCAGTGCCCACATGTCGCCGACTTCCCACTACCTAGTAGCGGCGTCTCTCTCTCTGTGCGCGCGCGCGCGTTTTCTTTTTGCTGTTCTGCTGGCGTTGCTGTCCTGGGCCCGGATGAACAAGGACATGGAACGGACGCGAGCTCACCAGAACAGGTCGCGAGCGTGTGCCGCCCGGCCATATGGTGCGTGCGTCTACCTCCTCTCCCTGTCGAACAAAAGATGAGTTGTCTACTGGTTAGGCCAAAAAAAACCCCAGGTAATACCATCTAATAGATAGTTAGCAACAGATTACTTAGGCCCTATTTCAACCTTCTAAAACTGATATTTAGCGACTAAAATTAGTTGAGAGGTTTAGAATGGGTCAGCTAATAGACAAGCTAATCGCAGCCTATATCTCTTAAATAGTTACTAATTGTTAGCTGAAATCATATAACAACTTATTAGCCGACTAATAATTAGCTCTAGTATTGGAACTATGCCTTAAGTCTGTTTGGGAACCTATGATAATTGTTAGCAGCTAAAATTAGCTTAGAGGTTTATAATGTGCCAGGCAATAGACCAACTAATTGTTACTTATACCTCTTAACTTAAATAACTATTAGTTGTTACCTGCTCTAACTCAGCTAAGAGCATATAACAGCTTAAATAACTTAAATAACTATTAGTTGTTACCTGCTCTAACTATGCCTTAAGTCTGTTTGAGAACTAACCTATGATAATTGTTAGCAGCTAAAATTAACTTAGAGGTATATAAAGTGTCAGACAATAGACTAACTAATTGTTAGTTATACCTCTTAAATAACTATTAGTTGTTACCTGCTCAACTCAGCTAAAATCATATAACAACTAATAGCTGACTAATAATTAGCTCTAGAATTGGAACCAAACCTTAAGCCTGTTTGGAACCTATAATAATTAAGGTTTTCAAACAGTCCAACTAATTGTTACATCATTAGCTAGGTTGAGACAACTCAAATTAGCCAAAACTTGGAAAACAAAAAACCAAGCTTGGCTAATCACTAGTACTAATCTCATGACGCCATGTGTGGAAAACAAAAAACCTGAAACAGAAGAAAGAAATCCCCCTCCAATAATGTTCGCGTGGCCGCGCCGCCCCCTCCACCCACCCACCAAAACTTAAAAAGTAAACGGGCACTAGAACCGGGACGGGGCGCAACGCAACAAGGAGCAGAGGGCCAGAGGCGAAGCAGAACAGCACCACCCGCCTTCGCCTCCACCCCCGCCCGGGAATCTTCTTCGTCCCTCCCTCACTCTCACGCGGTCACGCCATTTCATTCCTTCCACAGTTCCGCCGCCACCGGCCACCACCAGCGCATATATAAAAGACCCAGCAGCGATTGCGGCACTCCGCGGCGCAGGCAGGCGGTCCCGTCCCACCACCCACCCCGCGACCCCGCTGATGATGGCGCCGTCCCCCGTCATGTGCCGCCCCTCCGCGGCGCGGCACCGCCCGCTGCAGCTCCGCTCCCCCGCGCCGCGCGCTGCTGTCGTGGCGGCGCTGCCGCTGCGGAGGAGGGAGGCGCTGCCGCACGCGCTGTGGATCGCGGCGGACCCGTGGGCGTCGGCGCGCGCGTGGACGAGTCTGGGCCTGGGCACGGGCCGGAGGGACGCGGCGAGGTGCGCGGCGGCGGGGCAGGTCGCGGGGACCAGCAGCGCGGGCGTAGGGAGGAGCGCCGGGTTGGAGGTGGTCGTCGCCGCCGCTGCGGTCGTCGCCATGGGCACGGGGAACCGTGTCCTCTACAAGCTCGCGCTCCTGCCGCTCCGGAAGTACCCTTTCTTCCTGGCGCAGTTCGCCACGTTCGGGTGCGTCCGTGCGCCTTCTCCTCCCTTCCTCGCTTCGTTTGCTGCGCCCGCATTGATCGGTCGTCGTCGTAGTAGATGGCACACGCGATGCGCTGGTGGCTGTCGCTGTGCTCGACCGGATCGAGCAATGTCGCTTGGGCTTGGAAGCTTGAACAGTAGAGATTCGTCGTCTCCGTCAAGCCGTGCGCTGTCGTGGATGGTGAATCATTTCTGGCTGGGGTCCCACGTGTCTTGTGGAATAGAATAACTCGGCGAGTTTTTTTTTTTTTTGGTTGTTGTTGCTAAATCTGGATGCCGTTGTTCGACTGCAAGCTGCCGTGTTTTTTCCCCTGGCGCCAGATAGAGATCATGAGAGCCGTGAGCCGTCCTCTTTTCATGTCAAACGGGGTAAACATGGAATATATATAAGCTACAGAAATAGCATCCTAAAAACTAGGGCTTGTTTGGTTAGAAGGGGATTGGTGGATTCAACCCCCTCTAACCAAACAAGCTTACTGAGCTCTTGTTGTCACGCATCAATGATTAGCGATTCAGTGAGTCAGGTAGCACGAAGCACAAAATGAGCCAGTGAACCAGCGTGCATCAGTCAGGTAGCACAGAGCACAACACTTGTAGTAAATATAAAATAGATAATTGCTTATACTGCAATCCATGATTGATACACCCAAAACTGGTTATACCCTATTAGCAAGTAGCTTTCTCAGGAGTTTGACTCATGAGCTTAGAAGGGAAATAGGTCTGAACTATGATGTGTGTGATTTGGGTGATGTATGACTTGTTGGTGCTTCTCAGACCAATTGTGCCTTGTTGAAACTCTTTGCACAGTTTATAGAAATCATATTTGATGGTTGACCAGCATTTCTTGAGAAATTCATTGCTGAACCCATCAGGACCTGGTGACTAATCATTGGTCAGGCTTTCAATCACACAATCAATTTCAGTTTCAGTGAAGCCTTATTCAATTTCACCCAGGAAATCTGATATGTTGATGAAGTCTTCTGGTTGTACAGAGAAAACAGTGAACTATGGGGTTCCCAACCTGTCTTTAAAGGCTTGCCACAGGAGTCTCTGTGGTAGGTCCAATTGTTTCAGCACTAGAGACCAGGCGGCTGATTAGAATTTTCCTGTATTTGATGGTTGCATTGACATGAATCCTATTTCTTGACTAATCCCTTACTGTATTTAGCATGCATAACATTGTCTGCATAGCTAAACTGCATCGCTGACCTTTGTTGAGTCAATACCAGAACTTCCCTAATGGTTTCGAGGCAGTCACTCTGCAATTAGAATATTAGATTCTATTGGAACCAAGGCAGAAGGCACTTTGATATCAGAAAAAGACACCAGAGCAATTATCGACTTGCTTTCCAATCCTGTTATAGTTCAACATCATGCATTGAAATGATCTTTTCTGTAAAACTCTGTTTGAACTATTTCTTGATTTCTGAGAACATGCTCGGACTCTTCTATTTTTGGCAGATATGTAGTTGTCTATTTCTCGATCCTGTATCTTCGATATCGAGCGGGCATTGTCACCGATGAGATGCTGTCTCTACCACAGAAACCTTTTCTAGCTGTAGGACTCTTAGAGGCCCTTGGAGCAGCAGCAGGGATGGCAGCTGGAGGTAATTTTCTCAAGCCAGATTCAGCTTATTTTTTTGTGACCAAGTAATGACTGAAGCAACATCTGTCTACCTGTTCATCACAATTAACTTGATAGTTTGATACCGCTAGAGTTTTTCTGATAACGTGCCACTAACGTGCATAAATAGCTAGGAAAATTGTCGTAGTCAATTTTAGGTTCACAGTTCCACACCTTCAGTTTTACTTTTGTACCAATGTTTGTGAGTTTGGTTTGGTAGTTTGCTCGTGAAAGAAAGTGTACTTGACATGAACTTTATGAATCTTGTCCTCAGTGTCATTTGTTTTGTTTTTGTTGGAGTAGCTGTTCTTTCTGGAGCTTCAATACCAATACTGTCACAGGTATGAGCACTATAAGTATTGTATTGTGATATTTATTTAATCAGATTTAATCACATGCCTTAACTTCTTTATTACTTTATGCAGACCTATCTTGTCTGGCAGCTTCTTCTATCTGCTATATTTTTGAAGAGGCGTTATAGAATTAATGAGATAGCAGGATGTTTTCTAGTGGCAATTGGTGTCATAATAACTGTAGCAAGGTAAGTGATCTCTTGATGAGCTCATGTGGGTGAAGCAGTTGAGTGTATTTTCACTGTTATGTTCCATGAAGTTGTTTTCTTCTTTCTGATTGATGCCATCTTAAAGAACGCTTGAACAAACCTTGCGTTAATCCAGACGATGAGACGATAGAACTTGAGTAAATAGATTTGTATGATTAGTTGGGAATGTTTGTAATATTGTTTTTATGCTCCAGAAATCCTCAATATATCAATATATCACAAACCATGCAGCAGGTGTTCATGTGCCATATGGGGCATGTGCGTTACAGTACAAACTATTTAATTATTTGCTAGTTTTCTGCTGCTGGAAAAATAAAACGTCTATACACAATTATGAAAATACCACATGTTATAAAAAGAATCTTTCACCCATCACGCCTGCGCATGGAGGATTTGGTACTATGTTTCAGCAAAGTATGTCTTTGACATATGCAGCGATTTTGTTGTTCATTGCAATAGGGTTAGAAACGATAGCATCTGGGGTTAAGGAATTGTGTTATGGCTTACAGTATTTCAGCATAGGGTAATTTTGGAAACCTTAAAGTTGCTTCTCACTGCTGTAGTGATAGAATAACATTTGGAATTAAGGAACAGTGTATCAGCAGCATGAGCAAGCTGTGTCAAGTTATATTGTCAAATGGCAAATAAAACTCAGCCAGGGAGTGAAAGACCGCCCGCCCGGTATTATATTAAGAAAAGACCGAAACATGGTCCCGGCCGAGAAGATCCCCGAACCCTGGCCCCATCATTAGCAGACGCCCACTCTGCAACGGCCCAGCCGGAGGGTGGCGCGCAGGACGTAACCCGAGAGCGGGCGGGGCACAACGAGGTGATTTTTTTAACCAAGCCAGAAATTCGCCCCTCCCTCGAGAGGGATCAGACCTGAGACCTGAAGGTGCTACCTGGAAGCCTTAACCATTACGTAGAGGTCCTTTTACGTCAAATGTCAAACAAGAAGTCTTGATTTTGTTTCAGATATCTGTTGCCTTGACGTGAATATGATCTAACACGAATCTTTAACATGTGCAGTGGATCTGGTACTAGCGCTTCATTTAAAAGTAGTGGAATTTTATGGCCGCTGCTAATGATAATATCGTTCTTTTTCCAAGCTGCCGATACAATATTGAAGGTAGAAAATCTAATTTAATAAATCAGTTACCTAACAACTACTACCTCCATTTCTAAATATTTGACGTCCAATAGTTCATTTTTGAATTAGAAAACTTCATACATAAAAAAACGGAGGGAGTACATTTTAGCTACCAGTTTCACCTGATCCAACTAAAGTCTATTGTTGCAGGAAATAATATTTATAGATGCTTCTAAGAAATTGAAGGTAATACATCCTCCCATTATGTAACATGATATGTAGAGCTTTCATTAGTCCAATCTTCATAGCGGTTGTTGGACCCTTTTTCTGAATTCAACACTCTTTTTTTCTTTGTAGTGTGGCTCGGTTGATCTTTTTGTTGTCAATTCATATGGCTCTGCTTATCAAGTAAGAATATGATCATATTGTCTAATACTACCTCTGTTCTCGAATATTTGTCACCCGCTAGTTCATTTTTGAACTAAAACGCGACAAATAAAAAAGAATGGAGGGAGTACTTCGGATGCAGTATATATCACCAATCCATAATAATTAGTAAATGATCATTTCAGGCCCTTTTTATGTGTATCTTGCTGCCTTTCCTGTCAAAGTTATGGGGAGTTCCATTCCATGTGTTACCAACCTACATAAAAGATGGTGCAGCCTGCTTTTTAAATATGGGATCAATATCTGGTATTGCTAATTTTCCTACTTCTTTTTTAATCTTTGTCTTTGTAAGGTAAATGCAGATCATGATCTTTCTTAAAATTTAATTAACCATTAATGATTTGTTACCATTTACGTTCTATTTATGAATTTTCCTCCATTCTTTTACTCCTGCTTAACTAGTCCCACCTGCTTGTTTGAGTTGAACTTTTAAAGCACGTTGAGAATTCGTAGTTGTAGTTCCACTTGTTTAATGAATGAGTTGACAGTAGCAATGTATGTTCAGTAAGAAGCTTCTTTACTACCATGTTGTACTTTGCAATTCTGAGTCATTTTATATTTTCGCATTCCGCATTAGCATCTCATTTGTACTTTTGTTATAAAAAGGAATAATATCTGAGCAAGCATCTTACTTTTTGTTAAACTTCAACTGTGCAGGTTGTGAAGGGGCACCACTTCTACCACTACTATTTGTGTTGGTTAACATGGGATTCAATATATCATTGCTAAACCTACTAAAGATCTCCTCAGCAGTCATATCTTCCTTGGCTTCTACATTCTCAGGTTTGCATACTGTCTTGAGTGCACCATCCCATTTGCCTACACCAGTGGCTAGCACATCAAAGTTCTCAAGTTTGGGTTTCATTTTAACTTCTTCAGGTCTCATTTTTATGGTAAAGTGCGTATGTGAACCTTTTTACGAAGGGATTGCTGTCATGCACTGGCAAAAACACTTCGCTAAAGTACCACTAAACGTTTCCTTGACATGCAGGATGTGTTCATCTTGAAACACTAATTACACAACCACCATACTTGAACTGATTTAAAACTGTTGTACACAGTTTATTGAATATCATCAAACCTTGATGTTGTGGAACCTTTATTTAAAACTGTCGTACATGCAGCCAACATTCCTTTTATAATTATGCTTTTGCTGTCACCGCGTACAGAGCAGTCATTGAATTATATCATCTAGGAAGTAGGAACAAAGTGAAAAACTTTTGAGCCTTTGACAGTTCACAAGCTGACCTCGCAGAAAACCAGCATTTACTTTTACAAATATGCTTGTTGCTGCTACACCATGTGGAGAAGACACTCAAGCATGACATATATGAAGTTATGAACTGATCAGGAATGATGCTTTTCTCTTGCAGTTCCGCTGTCCATCTACGCTTTCACTCTGCCACTGCCGTATATCGGTGCGGCGTCATCTCTGCCACCTGGCTTTGTTGCGGGTGCAGCGGTACTCACCACCGGCTTACTACTATACAGCCTACCACAGGCACAACATTATGGGAATTCTTTCCACAACAAGAATGATGACTAGTCAGCATTCATTTCTTCATTGGTTTATAATCACCCTTCACTCCAAGATGGTGCGTCATCTGGGTTCGAAAGGTTGGAGCAGCAGTTGTCCTGAGGGCCACCAGACTGTTGTATGTTGTATGAAACATATCATATATATATACCCACCAATAAAGGTGAGGAAATAGCATATGGATATACTGGGAATAAAGAGTGAGAGGATGTATAACCGAACAAGTACCTGGCCGTCATACATTGTTGTTTACTGAGTGAAGGTCGGAGAAGAGCACGGACAGTGGTTAGACGGGAAGAAAGCCAGGGAGAAGAGCAGGAGCATCATCACCACAGGGACGAAAAGAAGAAACAGCGGTGGTGGCGGAAGGGGTGGCAGCACCAACGGCAGGCACAGGAGGATTACTGTCGCCGCCAGCAACATCGTCAGTACTCTCTTGCTCATCGCCGCCGCCCTGCGCTCGCTGTGATGGAACTTGCTTGTGCCAACCCCCAATGGCTGCCCGGCTCCAGTCTTTTCTCTAGGCTTTCATGTTTGTTGTGAGGAAGTTGTTGTACTATGTGTGAGAAAAAGAAAATGTTAGTTGCCCCCGATGAAGGAACTGGCAAGCTATATGTACATGGCCAGCTTGAATCAGCAGGCCAGATGGGGTGTTTTGGCATGTGTGACTGCTGGACTGGGCATGTTCGATCCTTTTCTGCTTTCCAGTTCCAGTACAGAGACTGCACTGACTGGTCGGGGGTCCGTTTCTTTCTGGGACGTCCGAGGAATCCCTTGTCTCCCTGGGCTGCGGCAGGGGGAGGGCCATGGCTGGCCTGAGTTTGTCGGCGTAACATCCTGTCCTGTCCATCAAAAACCATTTCCCGCTACCTTCTATAGGAGTGACATCGTCTGAAGTACGAGCTTAGAGATCTGCGGCAGCATTCCCTGTGTCTCGAATTAGTATGCCTCTCCTATATCAATAATTTATTTGCTACCAATTCCTGATACTTTAATAGACATTAATGCGATTAGATTCGTAGAGAAAAGTCCGTCTCACGGAAAATGAAATGGGATTAGTAAAGTAGGGTGGAGCAGAAACTGCAATGGGTGCTTTGTTTATTTCCTCCTAGCGCCCCTCCATTTGAGCTTGTACCATAGTGGTTCATGGTGAACTAAAGTCCACTTTTGTTTGTGCATATTTGATTGCTTCTCTTCTCTTGGAAGTTCCTTTCCTGTCTCTTTGTTTTTTATTTTTTCGTTGATGTTTCAAATCCAAGTTCTTAGGACACTTGGGCTTGATAGAAACGTGATTTGGGCTGATTCAAATGGAGCTGCAAACTTGCAATCTTAGGAGCAGCAACAACGCACATTTGCAGCTGCAGCGTCAGCAAACCATGTGCGCAATTATCTTTTTTTTAACGTAATGGCAGCAACATCGCCTGTCCATTAAGAAGAATATTAGAATTGATCTAGTTTTAAGAAAAAAACGGACTCCAAACCTACAGTGTCCAAACAACATAGGTGGCGGTAACCCTACACACAAAGCCTATCCAGAGTTATAGTTACCGAGCTCAACATAAAGTACGAGCAGCTTCGACTTCACCTAAAACCTGGCACAGAAGAAGGAAGACCACGACACGCTATCGTCGCCAAGCCTCAACACACCCACACTCGAGGTAGCTTCGATTCTTCATCAACGATCTTGATTCAGCACCCACCTTTGGTTACTTGCCCAACCTCCAAAACAATAGACCATGAGAAAGGAAGCTCGCCTCATGTCATCGTTGCCGAGCCACATCCCCTAATGTGGTACCTTCGACTTCACCTTGCAAAAAACCCCCACCTCCATCCGCAAACTAGACACCGAGAAGCGGGAGTATCAACTGAAGGCAACGTCGAGGCTGAGACAAACTCGGAAGACAGAGCAATGCGACACCCTCAACAGGGGAAAGTTGTCACACCCGGCTTTAAGGGACAAAGCCAGGTGCATCTCATACATGCGCCAAAGAAGGTAACATATATAGTAACAGAGTGTATAAAGATAAATGTTACAATATAATCAGAGTAATTATTACATAGTGGAAGACTTACAAAAATAAAAGATAAATATACAAGGATCGAACTAAAATCCATCCTTGGCGGCAGAAAGTCAACTGGGAGACGACGACCTAGACCTCTCACAAACACAGCGCACATCCACCATGCGCCACCTCCAGTGATACCTGTCCATGACCTGTGGGGGGTGTGAGACAGCAAGGGTGAACTCACAAATGATCATAGCTCAACAAGTTGTGGGGAACCAGTGGACATGAACTCACAAAGGTGGGAGTTCATGTGATGTGTAAGGCTAATCAATGACAGGGGTTAAAGCTGAGCATTGCTTTTAAGTAGTTGGTCAAAATTTTATTAGCAGTTACTAAGTGTAAGTGAATACCAAACCATAATAAAATAATAGAACAAAATTAATAACAAATCTCATGCAAATGCAAATGACAAATTGAGTTTAGGTTCCATAAATTAATCATCGGAGAGTCCTGAGCCGCTCATGACCTTGAGCTCGGCTAGTATACCAGTTTTACACTCTGCAGAGGTTGTACCCTTTACCCACAAGTCGTGTTTCCCATGTCGCCAGGGTTAGCTAGGCCCTTAGACACTACCAAGGTGAATGGCTAGGGATCCACTACGAGGCCTTTACAATGTTCCACTAGCTTCCGAAAACCCGCTACAGTTTATGGGAAGAGCACTTGCAAGAATCCCCCGTCTGACCGCCATCGCAGCAAATCAACCCGAGAACCTCCTTGCATGCAACTCCCCTACTGCCCTTGCCCCTTTCGGGTAAGGTAGTCTTCCACTAGCTTTCCTAATTAGTTAGCCAAGGGGTCCCATTCCTCCCTTGTGGTGGCACGTGTTTCTCAAGTTAAGCTCCATGTTCCAATTAACAATAATATAATGATCTTGACATGAACATAAATAAGATAACAAAATAACTGGAACATGGATATAATGAAATATTAACCCAAACCATGTAAAGCAATAGCAAAAACTACCCATGTGATTCAGGGGTAAACAAGGTAAACTGGATAAACAGACTAGGGTGACCTATTGGGTCCCATCAAAATTAAGCCTATGTATGGTAAATGATTATAAAGAACATTATTGGGTAACAAAAGTGAATCAAGGGCACAACTTGCCTGGCACTTGAGATTCCAGGTATCAACTTGCTTTTCAGATGACACGTGTCCTCGCGCTAGTCGTAGCAATACAAACAAACATGGTATAGATAAAATTAACATCACACTAAACATAAGAACAAACCGAATAATAATAATCTACGCGTTGCTACGAGACTAACACAACTTGAACGGATCAAATCGGAGTTAAAACGGAGGAGTTATGATTTTCTGAAGATTCTATGTGTTTTGTACAAGATTAAATGGGATATAAATTTTAATGTGACTTTCATGTCAAAACAGTGGTACTATGTGATAAACAATGATATTATAGAATTATAGAAATTGGAATGGACTCATTTGGACTTAATATGAATTTTCTATGGATTTAACAAGATTCTAGAATTGTTTTTATATAAGAAATTCATTTTATAAATCAATTTCTCTGATTTTACTATTGGCTGGACTGCGCACTAATTTTCAGAGAGCATAGGGGCCACGGTGTAATTCTTTCTAAGACACAGAAGGCTATGGCGCGGACTGCGAGTTGATTTGGATATTGCACAGGGTGTCTTATGCATTTTTACTCGGCCGAAAGGGTATAGACGAACCAGATCCGTCCGATCGTCCTTCTACCATCAGGATTAGATCAAGACGTTTTATGATGCGGTATGTGATTGCTATCGTTGGATTAACATTCAAAGGTTCAGATTTTATGAAGCTTGCGTTACTCTGAGCCATCCAATACGATCCTACGGCCCAGATTCTATCCAACGAAAAAGGTACGCGAGATGTGATCACGGTCGTCGATGACTGATCGAACAGCCCACGGTTATCCAACCCAACCCAAGGGAGTCCAGGCAGCGGCGCCGCCGCCACCCACGGTGGAGGTTCCACCGGAGACATCCGACACGGTGCCCTGGTGCCCCATTCGCAACCCCGCATGGTCCAACACGAAGCTACTGGCATGGGTAGAGTATTGGAGCGCTATTTACCTGGGTGAAGATGGAGCGGTGAGCTACCCACGAGCACAACGGTTTTGGATGCGTCAACATGAACACCGACGAGCAATTGGGATTGTCACAGTGGCCGAACCTCCTTGTCTCGGCCACGGGCGCAACCCTAGCGATTATACGAAGCACCCAGAGTCTACACTGAGGCCTCGTTGACGGCGGGTATGGAGGTCCATGGCGGCAATTCTCCCTCCCACGGTCTCTGTCTACTCTCCGGCCATGGCGACGAGGTGGCTTCCTCCAGGGTATTGGGCTTGGGATTTGACAAGGGGAGGTGCGGTTAGACTTTCTGGACACGACAAGAGAGGCGGCGCCCGGCCTTAGTTATATCCTAGGGATCCGGTCAAGGCACGAAGCAACTAGAAATCCGCGGTGGTTGTTGAGCCCGGTCAGCGGAAATCGGGCACGCGCGGAGATCTCGCCCCAGCCTATTCGGTCAGCAGGATCCGATTCACGCGGGGGAGAAGTCCCCTGACGGGGCGGCCCCATGCAACAACCAGCCGCGAAGCGCCCGGCTAGATCGGTGGAGGATACGGTAGCCGCGCGCGCGTAGCTCGCAATTTGGTTATGGTGGGGAAGAAAGACCCAACCGCTGGGCCCCATGGGTCGGTGTCACGGGGAGGATGGGTAAACGTGCGTGCGACTGAATTGTGGGTCCCTCGTGTCGCTTGATCGAACACGCGCGTGACGCAAAGATAGGAGCAGTGCGGGAGAGGAAACACAGTAGCAAGTGGGGCACAAACGAGTGGGTCCCACGCGTAGGTGTGTGTGCGGGTGAGTGGATCTGGGCAGAGGTTTTGGGCTGGGAGCGCGGCTAGGCTAAGCGGCAGGTTGGGCCAAAACCGAGGGATTCAGCCCAACATAATTTTTCTCCTTTCTTTTTCTTTCCAGTTTTAAATTCCAAATCCTAGGATTTAATTCCAATTCAAGTTTTTTATGGCACATTTATATTCACCTTAAATGTTCAGTTTGAACATAATTTAAATTTTATAAGTTTTTGTTTTGTATTTCAGAATATTCTTCCTTATTTTCAGATCCGAATTTAAATTTAGAGCTAAATCCCAATTTCCTAAATTGTACTTTTGGGTTAACTTCAAATTCTAAACTCAATTAGTATATTTTTATATGAAAGTGCCTTATTTAATTCCCTTAAATATTATTATCCCCATGAAATAAGGATCAGATGACAAAACAATCAAGAGGGTCCACTCTTATATTATGTTTTACAATTTAGGGTATTACAAATCCTACCCCCCTTAACAGAAATCTCGTCCTCGAGATTTGGGAAGAATTAGGGAAAAGATGGGGAAAATATATGCGAAGCTCTTTTTCTCTTTCCCAAGTAGCTTCATCTTCTCCATGATGTCAACATTGTACTTGGCACAGCTTTATAACCTTATTTCTTGTAACTCAAGTCAATATATCAAGAATCTTGATAGGATACTCCGTGTAAGTCAAATCACCCTGAACACTGAGCTCTTCCATTGGTAATTGTTCCTCAGGGACACGGAGACACTTCTTAAGTTGAGTCACGTGGAACACATTATGCACATCAAATAGATTATCAGGTAGCTCTTTTGCCTGGTCTGAGCTACCCTCAATTCTTCCAAATTATACGAACTTGTTCTCCTGCCTCTTGAATAAGTTCAGGTCCAACGAACTGTCTTCCTCTAGTCTGGTCCTAATATAGAGGAGTCCTGCATTTCCTGCCATATAGAGTCTCGAACGGTGACATCTTTAGACTAGCCTAAGAACTCAGCATAAGGTAGACTCTTGTCCCAACTACTACCATGTTGAATGGCACAAGCTCTCAACATGTCTTCCAATATTTGATTAGTCCTTTCAGTCTGTCCATCAGTCTGAGGTAGGCCAAACTAAAATTCAACTTCGCATCCATATTCTCATGAAAACTTATCCAAAATCTGGGGGTAAACTGTGATCCTTTATTCAAAATGATCTTCTTCGGTACTCCAAACACACAATCCGAGCCATATATAACTCTACCAGTTGAGAGCCTTTATAAGTAGTCTTGACCGGAATGAAATGAGCCACTTTGGTCAGTCTATCCACAATAACCCATATCTAATCATATCCTTTCTGGGTGCGAGGCAATCCAGTAATGAAATCCATACCAATCTCTTCCCACTTCCACTCGGGTATCTTCAGTGGGTGCAGTAGTCCAGCTGGCCTCTGATGTTCAGCCTTAACTCTTTGACATACATCGCACATAGCCACATCTCTCTTCAATCCATACCACCAATATTTCTGCTTCAAATCCTGATACATCTTGGTACTACCAGGATGAATGGAATAATCCGAGTCATGGGCTTCCTTCAATATAGTCTCCCGAAGGCTTTCAATATCAGGAACACATATCCTGTCATTGAACCACACGGTGCCTTGTTCATCATCCGTTAATTCTGGACCTCGACCTTCAGTAATCAGATCCTTAATCTCTTGTATTTTAGCATCACCAATCTATCCTTTGCGGATTTCTTGCTCCAAAGTAGGTTCCACATCAATAGTAACTCCTTCAGTATGAGAAACTATCCCTAGGTTAAGTCTCCTGAAATCCTCAACAATCTCATCGGTTAGCTGGGCAACAATAGCTGAATGAACATGCTCCTTGCGACTCAAGGCATCTGCAACCAAATTTTCCTTGCCCGGGTGACAGTGGATCTCCAAATCATAATCCTTAATAAGCTCCAACCAACGGCGTTGCCTAAGGTTGAGATCCTTCTGAGTGAATATATACTTCAAACTCTTATGATCCGTGTATACTTGACACTTGGTTCCCATAATATAATGTCTCAAATCTTAAGCGCATGCACAACGGCTGCTAGCTCTAAGTCATGAGTGGGGTAGCTTAACTCTTGTTTTCGCAACTGACGAGATGCGTAGGCGATCACATGTCCTTCTTGCATGAGCACACATCTCAAGCCTTGGCCACATGCATCATAATAAATGTCAAATCCCTTCTGTAGATCTGGCATAACCAACATTGATGGTGACATCAATCTCTTCTTTAATTGGTCAAAGCTATCTTGGCACTTCTTGTCCCACTTAAACTCTCTTCACTTCTCCAGAAGCGAGGTCATAGGCTTAGTAATCTTAGAAAAATCCTTCAATAAATCTCTGATAATATCCTGCAAGTCCTAAGAAACTCCGGATCTCTGTAACGATAGTGGGTATGCTCCACGCCACTATCTCCTTTACTTTAGCAGGATCCACTGATATCCCTCTATTAGAAATGACATGTCCAAGAAATGGCACCTCGTCAATCCAAAACTCGCATTTACTATACTTGGCATAGAGGTAATTATCTCGTAGCTTCTGTAGCACCAACCTTAGATGTTGTTAATGATCACTTTCACTCTTAGAATAGATAAGAATATCATCGATGAACACCATGACGAATCTGTCCAAATACTCCATAAACACCTTATTCATCAAATTCATGAAATAAGCTGGTGCATTGGTTAATCCAAATGACATAACAGTAAACTCGTATAATCCATATCGGATTGAGAAAGCCGTCTTAGGAATATCTGATGGTCTAATCTTCATCTGATGGTATCCCAATCGGAGATCAATCTTCGAGAATACCCTGGCACCTCTCATCTGATCAAATAAGTCATCAATACGAGGTAACGAGTACTTATTCTTGATGGTAACATCATTAAGTGCTCTATAGTCCACACACATCCGTTGCGAACCATCCTTCTTCTGCACAAATAGTACTGGTGCTCCCCAAGTTGAGGAACTCGGACGAATGTACCCTGCCTCTTGCAACTCCGTTAAGTGCTTCTTGAGTTCTTTTAACTCTTCTACAGACAACCTATATGGCCATTTAGAAATAGGAGCAGTTCCAGGTAAGAGATCTATGACAAACTCAACTTCCGTATCTGGTGGCATCCCTGGTAACTCCTCTAAAAAGACATCCGTAAAATCCTTAACAACACGGATGTTGTCACCAACAAACTTCCCATCGACTAAGAATGTAGCTAGTTTGGTGGCGGTAGTTACTGCAATCCCAACTTCAAATCTTTCTCCTTTGGAACTGGTGAGTTCTACGGTTCCCTTAGCACAGTGTATATATTTGAAAGGGAAATGTGCCCTTGGGCCATTTCTAAGTATTTTGGTGATTGAGTGCCAACGCAAGTGCTTTTGTGTTGATCTATGCAAAGTGGTGGACAAAGTGCAAATCATGTCAAAAGGTATGTTTCTAGACTTAGTACATTGTTTTATGGACTAATGTATTGTGTCTAAGTGCTGGAAACAGGAAAAATTGAATTGGAAATGAGATGGCTTTGTTCCGCCAAAGTCTGCTCAGTCTGGGTTCACCGGACTGTCCGGTGGCGCACCGGACAGTGTCCGGTGCGCCAGGCTGGCTCTGGCGAACAGGCTGCTCTCGGGACTTCGACGGCGGTGTACGACTATAATTCACCGGTCTGTCCGGTGGTGCACCGGACTGTCCGGTGAGACATTCACAGGCGAACTCGTTGCTCTCGGGAGATGATTAACGGCGTACGGCTAAAATTCACCAGTCTGTCTGGTGGTGCACCGGACTGTCTGGTGAGTCAACAGTCAGCCAGGGCAACGGTCGGCCGAGGATTCCACGCGTGACGCGTGGCCGAGCCAACGCTCATGTTGGCGCACCGGACAGTGTCCGGTGCGCCAACGGCTCTCAGACTCCAACGGTCGGCTTCGCCCAATAAGGAAGGATATCTGCACCGAACAGTGTCCGGTGGTGCACCAGACTGTCCGGTGCGCCAGTCGACAAAAGGCAAGATCTGCCTTCCAGGATTGCTCTCAACGGCTCCTAGCTGCCTTGGGGCTATAAAAGGGACCTCTAGGCGCATGGAGAAGAACACCAAGCATTCCTTGAGCACTCTTGATCACTCACACTCCATTCTTGCGCACTTGTTCGACATTCTAGTGATTTGAGCTCCGTTCTAGTGTGCTAGTCTTTTGAGCTTAAGTCTGGGTTTTGTGTGTGCGTATTTGCTGTAATCTTTGTGTCTTGTGTGAGTTGCTAATCCCTCCCTTACTCCGTGCTTCTTTGTGAACTTCAAGTGTAAGGGCGAGAGGCTCCAAGTTGTGGAGATTCCTCGCGAACGGGATTAAGAAAAGCAAGCAAAACACCGTGGTATTCAAGTGGGTCTTTGGACCGCTTGAGAGGGGTTGATTGCAACCCTCGTCCGTTGGGACGCCACAACATGGAGTAGGCAAGCGTTGGTCTTGGCCGAACCACGGGATAACCACCGTGCCATCTCTGTGATTGATATCTTTGTGGTTATTGTGTTTTGTTGAAGACTCCTCTCTAGCCACTTGGCGATTATTGTGCTAACGCTTAACCAAGTTTTTGTGGCTTAAGTTTCAAGTTTTACAGGATCACCTATTCACCCCCTCTAGGTGCTCTCAATTGGTATCAGAGCTGTTCTCTTCACAAAGGGACTAATCGCCCGAAGAGATGGATCCTAAGGGGAAGGGAATCGTGATCAACGATAAAGAGAAGGAGTCCTTCGTCAACGAGCCTAAGGATGACAAGCCTACTGACTCGGGCTCAGGCCACAGACGCAAAGATGGAAAGAAGAAGAAGACGAGACGCATCAAGGAGATCGTCTACTACGACGACAGTGATGAGTCCACTTCTTCCCATAAGGACAACGACGACAACGACTACGACAAACGAAAGACGGTTAACTCAAACTTTTCTTTCGATTATTCACGTATTCCTTAAAGTTCAAATTCACATTTGCTCTCCATTCCTCTCGGCAAGCCTCCACACTTTGATAGGGAGGACTACGGATTTTGGAGCCACAAAATGCGTAGTCACCTGTTCTCTCTCCATCCAAGCATATGGGAGATTGTTGAGAATGGAATGAAATTTTATAGCTCAGATAGTCCTATTTTTATTAATGAACAGATTCATAGAAATGCACAAGCTACTACTGTGTTGTTAGCCTCCTTGTGCAGGGACGAGTACCATAAGGTGAGCGGCTCGGACAATGCCAAGCAAATCTGGGACACCCTCAAGATCTCTCATGAAGGGAATGACGTCACCTTGCTCACCAAGATGGAGTTGGTAGAAGGCGAGCTCGGAAGATTTGCGATGATAAGGGGCGAGGAGCCAACCCAAACATACAACCGGCTCAAGACCCTTATCAACAAAATAAGGAGCTACGGAAGCACGCGATGGACGGAACACGACGTCGTCCGACTAATGCTAAGGTCCTTTACCGTTCTTGATCCTCATTTGGTGAATAATATTCGTGAGAATCCTAGGTACACCAAAATGTCGCCCGAAGAAGTCCTTGGAAAATTCGTAAGCGGGCGAATGATGATCAAGGAGGCGAGGTACGTGGACGACACACTGAATGGTCCAATCAATGAGCCTCAACCCGTTGCTCTCAAGGCAACGAGAAGCAACGAGGCGTTACCTAGCAAGGTGGCGCAAGTTGAGGCGGCAGGGCTCAATGATGAAGAGATGGCCCTCATCATCAAGCGCTTTAGGACGGCGCTTAAGAGTCGCAAGGGACAGCCAAGCAAGACCAAGTCAAAGGGGAAGCGCTCATGCTTCAAATGTGGTAAGCTTGGTCATTTTATTGCTAACTGTCCCGATAATGATAGTGACCAGGAAAAAGGAAACAAGAGGGAGAAGAAGAAGAATTACAAGAAGGCCAAGGGCAAGGCACATATCGGAAAGGAGTGGGATTCGGATTGCTCCTCCTCCGACTCCGACAATGAAGGACTCGCCGCCACTGCCTTCAACAAGTCATCACTCTTCCCCAACGAGCATCACACATGCCTCATGGCGAAGGAGAAGAAGGTATGTACTCGGGATACCACTTATGCTTCTTCAAGTGATGATTCTAGTGATGACGATGAGATAGACTATTCTAGTTTATTTAAAGGTTTGGATAGAATTAAAATTGGCAAAATTAATGAGTTAATTGATGCCTTGAATGAAAAGGATAGACTTTTAGAAAAGCAAGAGGATTTGTTGTATGAAGAACATGATAAATTTGTAGAGGCACAAAAAGCTCATGCTTTAGAAGTTAAAAGAAATGAAATGCTTTCTTATGAACTATCTACTTGTCATGAAACCATTGCTACTTTAAAAGGTGTTAATGATGATTTAAATGCTAAACTAGAAGTAGCTAGTAAATCTAACTCTTGTGTAGAACATATTTGCACTAGGTGTAAAGATCTTAATGTTGATACTTGTAGTGAACACCTAGAGCGCATTTCTAAATTAAATGATGAAGTAGCTAGTCTTAATGCCCAACTTAAGACTAGCAAGAGTGAATTTGACAAACTAAAATTTGCAAGGGATGCCTACACAATTGGTAGACACCCCTCAATTAAGGATGGTCCTGGCTTCAAGAGGGAAGTCAAGAACTTAACAAGCCATAAGGCTCCCATCTCCGCCAAGGAGAAAGGGAAGGCCCCTATGGCTAGTAGTATGCAAAAGAACCATGCCTTTATGTACCATGATAGGAGACAATCTAGAAATACTCATAGGAGTTGTAATGCGTATGATGCTTTTGATTCTCATGCCATGTTTGCTTCTAGTTCTTCCTATGTGCATGATAGAAATGTTGGTAGGAGAAATGTTATTCATAATATGCCTAGGAGAAATGTTGTTAATAAGAAAGTTAATGAACCTTCTACAATATATCATGCTTGCAATGCTTCTTTTGCCATTTATAGAAAGAATAAGAAGGTGATTGCTAGGAAATTAGGGGCAAGATGCAAGGGAGATAAAACTTGCATTTGGGTCCCTAAGACAATTGTGACTAACCTTGTAGGACCCAACAAGAGTTGGGTACCTAAGACCCAAGCCTAAATTTGCCTTGCAGGTTTATGCATCCGGGGGTTCAAGCTGGATTATCGACAGCGGATGCACAAACCACATGACGGGGGAAAAGAGGATGTTCTCTTCCTACGTCAAGAACAAGGATTCCCAAGATTCAATAATATTCGGTGATGGGAACCAAGGCAAGGTAAAAGGGTTAGGTAAAATTGCTATTTCATCTGAGCACTCTATTTCTAATGTGTTTTTGGTTGAGTCGCTTGGATATAATTTGTTATCTGTTAGTCAATTATGCAAAATGGGATATAATTGTCTATTTACAAATGTAGATGTGTCTGTCTTTAGAAGATGTGATGGTTCACTAGCTTTTAAGGGTGTACTAGACGACAAACTTTATTTGGTTGATTTTGCAAAAGAAGAGGCCGGTCTAGATGCATGCTTAATTGCTAAGACTTGCATGGGCTGGCTGTGGCATCGCCGCCTAGCACATGTGGGGATGAAGAACCTCCACAAGCTTCTAAAGGGAGAACACGTGATAGGTCTAACTAATGTACACTTCGAAAAAGATAGACCTTGTGCAGCTTGTCAAGCAGGAAAACAGGTGGGAGGCTCTCATCACACCAAAAATGTGATGACCACATCAAGACCCTTGGAGATGCTTCATATGGACCTCTTCGGACCCGTCGCCTATCTAAGTATAGGAGGAAGTAAGTATGGTCTTGTTATAGTTGATGATTTTTCCCGCTTCACTTGGGTATTCTTTTTGCAGGATAAATCTGAAACCCAAGGGACCCTCAAGCGCTTTTTCAGGAGAGCTCAAAATGAGTTTGAGCTCAAGGTGAAGAAGATAAGGAGCGACAACGGGTCCGAATTCAAGAATCTTCAAGTGGAGGAGTTCCTTGAGGAGGAGGGGATCAAGCACGAGTTCTCCGCTCCCTACACACCTCAGCAAAATGGTGTGGTAGAGAGGAAGAACAGGACGCTCATCGATATGGCGAGGACTATGCTTGGAGAGTTCAAGACCCCCGAGCGCTTTTGGTCGGAAGCCGTGAACACAGCTTGCCACGCCATCAACCGGGTCTATCTTCACCGCCTCCTCAAGAAGACTTCATATGAGCTACTAACTGGTAACAAACCCAATGTGTCTTATTTTCGTGTATTTGGGAGCAAGTGTTATATTCTTGTGAAGAAAGGTAGAACTTCTAAATTTGCTCCCAAAGCTGTAGAAGGGTTTTTATTAGGTTATGACTCAAATACAAAGGCGTATAGGGTCTTCAACAAATCATCGGGTTTGGTTGAAGTCTCTAGCGACGTTGTATTTGATGAGACTAATGGCTCTCCAAGAGAGCAAGTTGTTGATCTTGATGATGTAGATGAAGAAGACGTTCCAACGGCCGCGATACGCACCATGGCGATTGGAGATGTGCGGCCTCAGGAACAATTGGAGCAAGATCAACCGTCTTCCTCAACTATGGTGCATCCCCCAACCCAAGATGACGAACAGGTACCTCAAGTAGAGGCGCATGATCAAGGGGGAGCACATGATGATCAAGTTGAAGAGGAAGAAGCACCTCAGGCACCTCCAACCCAAGTTCGAGCGACGATTCAAAGGAATCATCCCGTCGACCTAATTTTGGGTGATATTAGCAAGGGAGTAACTACTCGTTCAAGATTAGTTAATTTTTGTGAGCATTACTCCTTTGTCTCTTCTATTGAGCCTTTCAGGGTAGAAGAGGCCTTGCTGGATCCGGACTGGGTGTTGGCCATGCAACAGGAACTCAACAACTTCAAGCGCAATGAAGTTTGGACACTGGTGCCTCGCCCCAAGCAAAATGTTGTGGGAACCAAGCAGGTGTTCTGCAACAAACAGGACGAGCACGGGGTGGTGACAAGGAACAAGGCTCGACTTATGGCAAAAGGTTATGCCCAAGTCGCAGGTTTGGATTTTGAGGAGACTTTTGCTCCTGTGGCTAGGCTAGAATCAATTCGTATTTTGCTAGCATATGCCGCTCACCATTCCTTCAGGTTGTACCAAATGGATGTGAAGAGCGCTTTCCTCAACAGGCCGATCAAAGAGGAGGTGTACGTGGAGCAACCCCCTGGCTTCGAGGATGAATGGTACCCCGACCATGTGTGTAAGCTCTCTAAGGCGCTCTATGGACTTAAGCAAGCCCCAAGAGCATGGTATGAATGCCTTAGAGACTTGTTAATTGCTAATGCTTTCAAGGTTGGGAAAGCCGATCCAACTCTTTTCACTAAGACTTGCGATGGTGATCTTTTTGTGTGCCAAATTTATGTCGATGACATAATATTTGGTTCTACTAACCAAAAGTCTTGTGAAGAGTTTAGCAGGGTGATGACGCAGAAATTCGAGATGTCGATGATGGGCGAGTTGAACTACTTCCTTGGGTTCCAAGTGAAGCAACTCAAGGACAGCACCTTCATCTCCCAAACAAAGTACACGCAAGACTTGCTAAAGCGGTTTGGGATGAAGGACGTCAAGCCTGCAAAGACGCCGATGGGAACTGATGGACACACCGACCTCAACAAAGGAGGTAAGTCCGTTGATCAAAAAGCATACCGGTCCATGATAGGTTCTTTGCTTTATTTATGTGCTAGTAGACCGGATATTATGCTTAGCGTATGCATGTGTGCTAGATTTCAATCCAATCCTAAGGAGTGTCACTTAGTGGCTGTGAAGCGAATTCTTCGATATTTAGTCGCTACGCCTTGCTTCGGGATCTGGTATCCAAAGGGGTCTAACTTTGACTTGATTGGATACTCAGATTCCGACTATGCTGGATGTAAGGTCGATAGGAAGAGTACATCGGGGACGTGCCAATTCTTAGGAAGGTCCCTGGCGTCGTGGAACTCTAAGAAACAAACTTCTGTTGCCCTACCCACCGCTGAGGCCGAGTATGTTGCCACAGGACAGTGTTGCGCGCAACTACTTTGGATGAGGCAAACCCTCCGGGACTTTGGCTACACTCTGAGCAAAGTCCCACTCCTATGTGACAATGAGAGTGCTATCCGAATAACGGAAAATCCTGTTGAGCACAGCCGCACAAAGCACATTGACATCCAGCATCACTTTTTGAGAGACCACCAGCAAAAGGGAGATATCAAAGTGTTTCATGTTAGCACCGAGAACCAGCTAGCCGATATCTTCACTAAGCCTTTAGATGAAAAGACCTTTTGCAGGCTGCGTAGTGAGCTAAATATCCTAGATTCGCGGAACTTGGATTGATTCATAGCATACATGTGTTTATGCCTTTGATCATGTTCCTTATGCATTTTGTTGCTTACTACAGTGTTCAAGTTGTACAATCACTCCTCGGACCTCACAAGTCCTTGTGTAAGTGATGCACATATTTAGGGGGAGTTGTGCTACAACTTGACCCTTTGAGACTAACCGTTTTCTTGAGTTTGCTTGATTTAGTCTCAAAGGAGGTTTGAAAGGGAAAAGGTGGACTTGGCACATGAAAGACTTCCACTGCACTCCGATGAGAGGGTAACTTATTCCAAGTTCATCTCATGTCCTCTTATTGCCTTTGTACTCTTATTTGAAGATCTTGGTGAGGCAATGGGGTTAAAGGGCCAAGATTGATCCCGTTTTGGTGCTTGATGCCAAAGGGGGAGAAAATAAAGGCCAAAGCAATAGATGGATCAGCTACCACTTGAGAAATTTTGAAAATGGTAGATTAGAGCTTTTGGTTTGTCAAAACTCTTTTATTGTCTCTTTTGTCAAAAGTTGGCCTCTTGTGGGGAGAAGTGTTGATTATGGGAAAAAGGGGGAGTTTTTGAAATCCTTGATCAATTTCCTTTGGAATACCTCTCTTTATGTCTCTACAAGTGGATTTGACTTAGAGATAGGAATTTGAGTTTGATTTGCAAAAACAAACCAAGTGGTGGCAAAGAGTGATCCATATATGCCAAAATTGATTCAAAACAACTTTTGGTTTTCATTTGCATTGATATTGCACTTGTTCTAGTTGCTTTATGTTGTGTTGGCATAAATCACCAAAAAGGGGGAGATTGAAAGGGAAATGTGCCCTTGGGCCATTTCTAAGTATTTTGGTGATTGAGTGCCAACGCAAGTGCTTTTGTGTTGATCTATGCAAAGTGGTGGACAAAGTGCAAATCATGTCAAAAGGTATGTTTCTAGACTTAGTACATTGTTTTATGGACTAACGTATTGTGTCTAAGTGCTGGAAACAGGAAAAATTGAATTGGAAATGAGATGGCTTTGTTCCGCCAAAGTCTGCTCAGTCTGGGTTCACCGGACTGTCCGGTGCGCCAGGCTGGCTCTGCCGAACAGGCTGCTCTCGGGACTTCGACGGTGGTGTACGGCTATAATTCACCGGTCTGTCCGGTGGTGCACCGGACTGTCCCGTGAGCCGTTCACAGGCGAACTCGTCGCTCTCGGGAGATGATTAACGGCGTACGACTAAAATTCACCGGTCTGTCCAGTGGTGCACCGGACTGTCTGGTGAGTCAACAGTCAGCCAGGGCAACGGTCGGCCGAGGATTCCGCGCGTGACGCGTGGCCGAGCCAACGGTCACATTGGTGCACCGGACTGTCCGGTGTGCACCGGACAGTGTCCGGTGCGCCAACGGCTCTCAGACTCCAACGGTCGGCTTCGCCAAATAAGGAAGGATATCTGCACCGGACTGTCCGGTGCGCCAGTCGACAGAAGGCAAGATCTGCCTTCCAGGATTGCTCTCAACGGCTCCTAGCTGCCTTGGGGCTATAAAAGGGACCTCTAGGCGCATGGAGAAGAACACCAAGCATTCCTTGAGCACTCTTGATCACTCACACTCCATTCTTGCGCACTTGTTCGACATTCTAGTGATTTGAGCTCCGTTCTAGTGTGCTAGTCTTTTGAGCTTAAGTCTGGGTTTTGTGTGTGCGTATTTGCTGTAATCTTTGTGTCTTGTGTGAGTTGCTAATCCCTCCCTTACTCCGTGCTTCTTTGTGAACTTCAAGTGTAAGGGCGAGAGGCTCCAAGTTGTGGAGAATCCTCGCGAACGAGATTAAGAAAAGCAAGCAAAACACCGTGGTATTCAAGTGGGTCTTTGGACCGCTTGAGAGGGGTTGATTGCAACCCTCGTCCGTTGGGACGCCACAACGTGGAGTAGGCAAGCGTTGGTCTTGGCCGAACCACGGGATAACCACCGTGCCATCTCTGAGATTGATATCTTTGTGGTTATTGTGTTTTGTTGAAGACTCCTCTCTAGCCACTTGGCGATTATTGTGCTAACGCTTAACCAAGTTATTGTGTCTTAAGTTTCAAGTTTTACAGGATCACCTATTCACCCCCCCTCTAGGTGCTCTCAATACTGCCTTTGCCTTTCTCAACCATGACATACCAAGGATCACGTCTATAGTGCTCTCTTCTAACACTATAGGGGTAGTCCATCTGGGTTAGAAATATAGGGTAAGAAAGGAAGAATTGTAGGCAAGGCGAGTAATTACGAGGAATGTTGTTGCGGGGGATTTATTAGCTAAGTAGATTAGTGTGTTATCCACTAAAGCTAATACATTACCTTAGGTGGTACATGCTAAGATGCCCAACTATAATGTTTCAATCAATCAAAGAAGCAAATCAAGCATTTATCATCAGAACAATCAACCAATATTTTTTAATAGAGAAAATAGTTTTAATTTTGTCTTAAGTCTCCTATCTCTTAAAAAGTTCACAAATGTAGGATTCCAAGGTGTGAAATCCATCTTGTCTTAGAGCAGAAAAGATAAGAGTAATCAGAGTATGGCAACAAAAGGTGAGACAGGATCAAGATAAGATAAGTATAGAAAGAATCAAAGTAAGGTTAGTAGATAAGGGTTTTGTCCATTTCTATCTAGGTTTCGTCCTACAGTCAACATTTCCTCTGATACCACTTCTGTCACACCCGGCTTTAAGGGACAAAGCCAGGTGCATCTCATACATGTGCCAAAGAAGACAACATATATAATAACAGAGTGTATAGAGATAAATGTCACAATATAATCAGAGTAATTATTACATAGCAGAAGACTTACAAAAATAAAAGATAAATATACTAGGATCGAACTAAAATCCATCCTTGGCGCCAGAAAGTCAACTGGGAGACGACGACCTAGACCTCTCACGAACACAGCGCAGAAGAAGGAAGACCACGACACGCCATCGTCGCCAAGCCTCAACACACCCACACTCGAGGTAGCTTCGATTCTTCATCAACGATCTTGATTCAGCACCCACCTTTGGTTACTTGCCCAACCTCCAAAACAATAGACCATGAGAAAGGAAGCTCGCCTCATGTCATCGTTGCCGAGCCACATCCCCTAATGTGGTACCTTCGACTTCACCTTGCAAAAAAACCCCACCTCCATCCGCAAACTAGACACCGAGAAGCGGGAGTATCAACTGAAGGCAACGTCGAGGCTGAGACAAACTCGGAAGACAGAGCAATGCAACACCCTCAACAGGGGAAAGTTGTCACACCCGGCTTTAAGGGACAAAGCCAGGTGCATCTCATACATGCGCCAAAGAAGGTAACATATATAATAACAGAGTGTATAAAGATAAATGTTACAATATAATCAGAGTAATTATTACATAGCGGAAGACTTACAAAAATAAAAGATAAATATACAAGGATCGAACTAAAATCCATCCTTGGCGGCAGAAAGTCAACTGGGAGACGACGACCTAGACCTCTCACAAACACAGCGCACATCCACCATGCGCCACCTCCAGTGATACCTGTCCATGACCTGTGGGGGGTGTGAGACAGCAAGGGTGAGCTCACAAATGATCATAGCTCAACAAGTTGTGGGGAACCAGTGGACATGAACTCACAAAGGTGGGAGTTCATGTGATGTGTAAGGCTAATCAATGACAGGGGTTAAAGCTGAGCATTGCTTTTAAGTAGTTGGTCAAAATTTTATTAGCAGTTACTAAGTGTAAGTGAATACCAAACCATAATAAAATAATAGAACAAAATTAATAACAAATCCCATGCAAATGCAAATGACAAATTGAGTTTAGGTTCCATAAATTAATCATCGGAGAGTCCTGAGCCGCTCATGACCGTGAGCTCGGCTAGTATACCAGTTTTACACTCTGCAGAGGTTGTACCCTTTACCCACAAGTCGTGTTTCCCATGTCGCCAGGGTTAGCTAGGCCCTTAGACACTACCAAGGTGAATGGCTAGGGATCCACTATGAGGCCTTTACAAAGTTCCACTAGCTTCCGAAAACCCGCTACAGTTTATGGGAAGAGCACTTGCAAGAATCCCCCGTCTGACCGCCATCGCAGCAAATCAACCCGAGAACCTCCTTGCATGCAACTCCCCTACTGCCCTTGCCCCTTTCGGGTAAGGTAGTCTTCCACTAGCTTTCCTAATTAGTTAGCCAAGGGGTCCCATTCCTCCCTTGTGGTGGCACGTGTTTCTCAAGTTAAGCTCCATGTTCCAATTAACAATAATATAATGATCTTGACATGAACATAAATAAGATAACAAAATAACTGGAACATGGATATAATGAAATATTAACACAAACCATGTAAAGCAATAGCAAAAACTACCCATGTGATTTAGGGGTAAACAAGGTAAACTGGATAAACAGACTAGGGTGACCTATTGGGTCCCATCAAAATTAAGCCTATGCATGGTAAATGATTATAAAGAACATTATTGGGTAACAAAAGTGAATCAAGGGCACAACTTGCCTGGCACTTGAGATTCCAGGTATCAACTTGCTTTTCAGATGACACGTGTCCTCGCGCTAGTCGTAGCAATACAAACAAACATGGTATAGATAAAATTAACATCACACTAAACATAAGAACAAACCGAATAATAATAATCTACGCGTTGCTACGAGACTAACACAACTTGAACGGATCAAATCGGAGTTAAAACGGAGGAGTTATGATTTTCTGAAGATTCTATGTGTTTTGTACAAGATTAAATGGGATATAAATTTTAATGTGACTTTCATGTCAAAACAGTGGTACTATGTGATAAACAATGATATTATAGAATTACAGAAATTGGAATGGACTCATTTGGACTTAATATGAATTTTCTATGGATTTAACAAGATTCTGGAATTGTTTTTATATAAGAAATTCATTTTATAAATCAATTTCTCTGATTTTACTATTGGCTGGACTGCGCACTAATTTTCAGAGAGCACAGAGGCCACAGTGTAATTCTTCCTAAGACACAGAAGGCTACGACGCGGACTGCGGGTTGATTTGGATATTGCATAGGGTGTCTTATGCATTTTTACTCGGCCGAAAGGGTATAGACGAACCAGATCCGTCCGATCGTCCTTCTACCGTCGGGATTAGATCAAGACGTTTTATGATGCGGTATGTGATTACTATCGTTGGATTAACATTCAAAGGTTCAGATATTATGAAGCTTGCGTTACTCTGAGCCATCCGATACGATCCTACGGCCCAGATTCTATCCAACGAAAAAGGTACGTGAGATGTGATCACGACCGTCGATGACTGATTGAACAGCCCACCGTTATCCAACCCAACCCAAGGGAGTCCAGGCGGCGGCGCCGCCGCCACCCACGGTGGAGGTTCCACCGGAGACATCTGACACGGTGCCCTGGTGCCCCATTCGCAACCCCGCATGGTCCAACACGAAGCTACTGGCATGGGTAGAGTATTAGAGCGCTATTTACCTGGGTGAAGATGGAGCGGTGAGCTACCCACGAGCACAACGGTTTCGGATGCGTCAACACGAACACCGACGAGCAATTGGGATTGTCACAGTGGCCAAACCTCCTTGTCTCGGCCACGGGCGCAACCCCAGCGATTATACGAAGCACCCAGAGTCTACACTGAGGCATCGTTGACGGCGGGTATGGAGGTCCATGGTGGCAATTCTCCCTCCCACGGTCTCTGTCTACTCTCCGGCCATGGCGACGAGGTGGCTTCCTCTGGGGTATTGGGCTTGGGATTTGACAAGGGGAGGTGCGGTTAGACTTTCTGGACACGACGAGAGAGGCGGCGCCCGGCCTTAGTTATATCCCAGGGATCCGGTCAAGGCACGAAGCAACTAGAAATCCGCGGTGGTTGTTGAGCCCGGTCAGCGGAAATCGGGCACGCGCGGAGATCTCGCCCACGGCCTATTCGGTCAGCAGGATCCGATTCACGCGGGGGAGAAGTCCCCTGACGGGGCGGCCCCATGCAACAATCAGCCGCGAAGCGCCCGGCTAGATCGGTGGAGGATACGGTAGCCACGCGCGCGTAGCTCGCGATTTGGTTATGGTGGGGAAGAAAGACCGGACCGCTGGGCCCCATGGGTCGGTGTCACAGGGAGGATGGGTAAACATGCGTGCGACTGAATTGTGGGTCCCTCGTGTCGCTTGATCGAACGCGCGCGCGACGCAAAGATAGGAGCAGTGCGGGAGAGGAAACACAGTAGCAAGTGGGGCACAGACGAGTGGGTCCCACGCGTAGGTGTGTGTGCGGGTGAGTGGATCTGGGCAGGGGTTTTGGGCTGGGAGCGCGGCTAGGCTAAGCGGCAGGTTGGGCCAAAACCGAGGGATTCAGCCCAACATAATTTTTCTCCTTTCTTTTTCTTTCCAGTTTTAAATTCCAAATCCTAGGATTTAATTCCAATTCAAGTTTTTTATGGCACATTTATATTCACCTTAAATGTTCAGTTTGAACATAATTTAAATTTTATAAGTTTTTGTTTTGTATTTCAGAATATTCTTCCTTATTTTCAGATCCGAATTTAAATTTAGAGCTAAATCCCAATTTCCTAAATTCTACTTTTGGGTTAACTTCAAATTCTAAACTCAATTAGTATATTTTTATATGAAAGTGCCTTATTTAATTCCCTTAAATATTATTATCCCCATGAAATAAGGATCGGATGGCAAAACAATCAAGAGGGTCCACTCTTATATTATGTTTTACAATTTTGGGTATTACAAAAGTGGCACCCACAGGCGTCACCGTCGCCGAGTCTTTCGCCCAAGATGCCCTCTAGCACATCGAAAGGCTAGGACCCCAGGTCAAAGCATGCAGCCTCCGCCATCGCTACCGCCCTAGCCTTCGCGCAAACCCCTCCAGAGGGTCACCGAGTGGGCACACGGAACTAGGGAACACCTTGCCTTGCGCACTATCTGCCACCGTTGCACACCCACATGGAGGTCGGGGGAGATCCATAGACGACACCCTCAGCAGGGTAGGAGCCGTCCACCCGCAAGCGGGCATGACTTTCGCCTGAGAACCTACCACCACACATCCCGACGCACAGAACTAGTCACCCGCCGACCGAACCGGAGGTGGAGAAATGGATCTGGCCGAAGAGGCTCAAGATCCGGCCTCCAGCCGACTAGGGAGTGTCGACCGAAGCCATGACGCCGAGAGACATCGAGGCTGCCAGCCCACGAAGACCGCGACGCCGCCTTGGCCCCACTACTCCAACACTAGCCCTACCACCACAAAGGCACAAACCCACCGAAGGTAGTAGCAGAGCCGCCTCCAGCCAGCCTTGCCCCAGCCACCACGTGCATTGTCGCTGCTGCGGGCCAGCCATGCGAACAGGCATGGTCGTCGCCGCCGCCGTGGATTGGCCATGCGAGCACCCCCACGCACGGGAGGAGTGGGGGCAAGAGCGAGCACCCCCCGCCGCCGCCGCGAGCCAGCCGCGTGTGCACCATCGCCACATGCCACCGCCACCATTACCGCGGGCCACGCGAGCCTTCCGGCGGCTAGCTCCGGCGACGGTGAGACACAGAGAGAGGAGCGGGAGAAGGAGACGGTGGCTAGGGTTTTCGCCGCCCGAATCGCCTACATGGGGCCTGGTATTACATTCTCTGCGCAAGGCACTTGTTCTTGCCCGGGGATTTTACAGGCAGGGTCACACTTCAAGTACGTACTGCTGCTAGTCCAGGTCAGACCTTTTTCGGTTATTCCCGTTATACATGGATTGAATAAGATTGAAAAAAAATTAGAAGAACTTTGACTCGCTTGGAATTTAAATTCACCATATCCCACTTAATCCACATGGATTGAGAGCTAAGCGAACAAACGCTCAGTTGGTTGTACTCACATCGCAGCCTCGAAAACCATCCGCTTCACCTGTCATTAGCATGGTGTCCGGTACAGCAGTACTCAAAATCAAGTGCAGTTAATCTGGTCGGGTATGAGCATGACAGCCAAGCCAGATCCACTTGACCAGCTGCTGGTACTCCAGCGCGTGTACTACTTGCCATTGCCTGGCACATACTGCCAGCGCGCGTGTGCTGTCGACCAAGGCAAGGGCGGACCTAAAGCGAATCCCAGAAGATGCATCTTGCCTTGCCTTTTGGATGCAACGATCGACAGTTAATAGAGGGTACAAATACCATGCAAATTTGGTTGTGTGGACTGTAGTTTTGCACCTATGCGTCAGTTTCCTTCTTTGCTTTTATATCGTGTATCTGGTGATCAGTTGACCTCATCGCGCTGTACCTTGTACAAGTCAAGCAACGGCTCTAGCGGCATTGTGCCTATTCCAATTCGATCTATCTACGAGGGCTGAGTTCCGATTCATATTCGAGTTTCGGTACTCAATATTCGATATATATTCAACTTTTATCCGTATATGTATTCTTAAAGTTAGATATTTAGGATGTCGACATACATTTAAATCTTATCCGACATAATTTGATAATATTTATCTAATCCGAATCCGAAGAGAAAATATAAAAAAATGAAACAGATAATATCAATCCGTATTCGATCCAATTACACTTCTAGATGCACACACTCAACATCGGATGAGTAATGTGTGTGCATTTTTGTGTGTGTGGGGAGGGGGGCTACTATAATCTGGTTACATGCGTGCTATCCCTCTTTGATGTACTCAACCTATATAAGCAATAAACCAATGACTTTTATAACTTGTTTGATTGCATGAGGATTGAAGAAGATTGATGGACATATAATTTCTAATTATTCATTTTGAGGTCACTCAGTCCACTAATATCAACATGGTAAAAGAGTCGATTTTTCTTTGAATAACACGGGTAACCGAACATATATTTAAATATCCTCCAAATTATTCTATGTCGCGAAATGTTGTCTGTCCTTGCTAGCCTCATGTTGCCCTTTAAAATGTCTTTTTTAATTCTGCCAAATTATTTTATATTGCAAATTTTTGATGTGCCTATTGGCCTCACGGGAGAGAGATGCCTTATGTTTCTCTCTAATATAGTTCTCTTCATAAAGGGTAGAGATGCCTTATAGAATATGTGTGTATTTACATTCCACAAGAATTTTCATCCAACACAACAGCAAAACAGGGAATTTTCGAGGGCCTAAAACGTCGAAAATAAAGCCTCCACCATCGGAAATAAGCTATTTTCGACGGCTTTCGCCTTATGTCCGACGACACCTGTCCTTTAGCCTTAACGGGTCAGAAATAGTGTTATGTCCGACGACCACAGGGGATCACCGTAACAGGTTTTAGTGGGTCCCACTACTTTATGTCTGATGGTCTGCATGCATGCCATCGGACATAATGTTTCTTAACTCCGACGACCTTTAATAGCCCTCGAACATAAGGCACATATTATGTCCGTCAACCAGGCCTAGCCGTCGGACATAACTAATTCCAGGGGGCAGAAACCCCCTTACTTTTTGTGTTCGTTTCTCACATTGAAAAAATACACAAATACATAGATTTCATAAATATCAGATTATCACACATACAATCTCAAACATCAATTCAAATTCACATTCTCAAACATTACATATATTACATTCTCAAACATCAATTCACATTCTCAAGCATCAATTCACATTCAACAACACATATTGCAACATCACATATAGTCCCAAATCCACATTGATTCAAATATCATCATAGTTCAACAACCACATTCACATAGTTCAAAATCCACATTCACATTCACATAGTCTTTGACATCCACATTGACATAGTTCGAAATCAAACACAGTTCAACATCCATCACACATCCGTCACCTGGTTGGTTGGAGTTGTGGCCACTTCCTCCGGCTGGACTCTGGGTGTTGAAAAGGTTCACCTAAGACGCCGAGGCGTCATCTTGACCAGATCCATCTCCACGTGCGACAACCAAAATGGGAGGTGTCTCAAAGCCCTGTAACACACGCACAAGAGATAGTAACCACTAAGTTCTTCATTTGAAACACATAAGGGCATATATGTACATACCATAAGGAATTGTGTTGGAGGTGGAGGCAACAGCATTGGCGGCGACAGTGCAAGATCCGGAGGCGGCACCCCATATGTTGGCATCGAGACCGCTTGTTGTGCCAGTTGCTACAAATTAGATGTAAGTAATTGTTGAGGAAATAAGATACACATCATCTGTTTGTGAATGTTACGAACAAAATATTACTTCAACTTACCGAGAGGAAAGCTTGCTACAGGGCCAAGAGGTTCGTATAGTACTCGTCCTTCTGCCTCTGGTACTCAGCTTGCTGCGTCTGGTACTCCACCGGGTGCCTCAAAACTTCACATTGATAATCTTACTGCTGCCTCAACAGTCAACACCGCAATCTCCATGTCATGGGAGGAGGATCTAGAACGAGACACCTACGAGGACGAGGATGCGGACTATCGTCCACGGCGTCTCAGCTCCCTCGACTCAATAGTAGAATAAGAAATAATCAACCTACAAGAGTGAACCATGGACTAAGAAGAGTAAACCATGGACCCAGTTCAATTGCAAGCATATGAGAGTAACATTGAAATCCAAATGAAATACTCTCACCGTCCATGGGCTTGTCCTCCTACGCTAGCATATGTTGCCTGAGGGTCAATTGGCTAGCACCTCTAGTCATAGTCCTGCCCATGGCGTTGAACCATCTCCTGCCCATATGAAGCATGTAGGCAAACATACCAAATATCAATGCATGATCAAGTTGATGCACAAACACATAGTAGAGTACCAAAAACTCACTAGACAGTCGGTGGCTGTCTGAGTGCACAAAACATCAGGATTCTAAGGATTAGAACCCCTATGCCCGTGCATATACACCTCCATGTCTGTGGGCTTACGACCGGTTTTGACTTCCTATACATACAAGTTCGAATAACACACTTCTATGTACTTCAAAGTTAGAACATACTATGACATATCATTCGCTCAGCCAAGCGCACATGTCCATCGCCGCCATAGTTGTGCAAGGGCTCAGTACTACGGTTTACCCTGTTCCTTTCGGAAATGGTACGAAACTCTAGGGAAGCCCACCACCTGCAAAAGGCCCGATAACCCCATGATCTGGTGGCCATCCAAGGGACAGACACCTAGATGAAATGTTTTTCAATCAAGTAAATTGATGCATTAACATGTACCCAAAACAAGAATCAACAAAAAGGATTGAAGAGGCAACAATTTGTTTACCTCAAGATATTGCTCCTCCGTAAGGTAAATTGATGACCACTCCTCCTTGGTCTTTGGCATCGGCTGATCATCACCACTTGCCATGTACCATGTCTTTATAGCATGAAGTTGGGCATAGTACATTGCATCTGCAACGACATCGTTCGCGTTATACTCAAACACGTTACGAGCATTCTGATCATATGACCCATCTTTCGGCAACTTATACCGTGTCTGCAAAAAAGTGCAAGCAACCATTAAAAACAAAAATGAGATAAAGAAAATAATAAAGAAAAACCATACCCAGAATGCATCCTAAACTAGTGCATGTGTGTTGCCAAACGTTCTACACTCACCATAGCGATAGTGCTCCCAAGTGGTGGCGGGGACAGCATCGCCACTAGGCAAAGTCATAAGACTAGGCCAGTGGAGACGAACATGTTACCTAGGACCATGTTCACCTACCTATAGTGTCCTATGCCTATGAATGAGTCGTCGATCTAAGTCCTGCAAGCACAAAGCAATGTAGAAATAAATACACAACTTGCGATAACAATTAAATAAAGACTATGTTACTCACTTTCCACTTAGCTTTATCAAAACCCGGGGCTCGTGTGGAAGCTCCAGAGGTGGACAAACAAAATGCAGCTTCCTTGTTCTCCTAACTCAAGATGATCCAGACCCACCTACGGAATCTCCACCAGCACCAGAATCCACACCTGCTGAATCTCCACCAACATCGCCTCCTGCATCATCTCCCGCATCAACTCCCACATGGTCCTCTACCACTGCGCCAACTGTAGCATCTCGTCGGGATTGGTCTTTTATCGATTGCCGCTCGATTTCACCATCCTATCAAACTAGTAACTTACATCATGCATCATCAAATAACTTATATAATGTAATTTAACAAGTAACTTACATTGTGTTGATCGTCTGTGTAACATCCCGGTTTTGATCCCAAGGTTACAAACCCTAAACTCCTAACCCCCCCATTATTTTCTCCTAAGACCTCATCTCATGAAGCATTTTATTCATCATATGCATACACCATGATTGCTAGTAACACTTCACATAGAATACTTCATTTTGGCACCTAAGAAATATGGATGAATATTTATTTAAAGAAGAAAAGAGAAAAGAAAAAGGAAAATCCCTCTCGGCTAGGCCGGATCCGGCCCAAGCTCTCCCCCTCTCTCTCCCCCACGTGCCCGCGTTCCTCTCCCTCCGCTCGCGGCCCACGCGGCCCATCCGCCCACATGCCCACGCTCGCGCCGCACTCTCCCCCTCTCTCGCTGACTGACCGGCCCCACCCGTCAGCCGCAATCGCCCCGCTCTCTCGCGCCGCTCTCTTTGGCGCGTGGGCCCGGCTCGTCAGTCCCTTCTCCCTCACCCATGATCGGCCATCGACGTGATCGTCGCCAGCCACCGTCCGCCCTGTCTCCTCGCCATTACTCGCTCACCAGTAAGACTTGGCGCCTTGCGTCCCTGGGCACTGTGACCGGGTGACCACTCGCCACCGCCTGCACCGAGCCGTCCCGTCGCCGCCACTGTACCGCCATTATTGCCGCCTCAGCGCGCCTCGCCGGTGCCCGATGGCCTCCACCCTCCCCTCCTCAGACAACTATAAAAGGGCCGCCCGAGCCCCTCATCTCCTCGCACCAGCCTCGGCCATCCCTCACCCCTCCCCCGAGCTCAATCGAGCCAGCACCGCCGCGCTCTCCCTCCGCTCCGATGAGTTTCCCCCTCCTTTCTCTAGTATCCTAAGGTCCAATTAAGTTAGCTCACGAACTTTACCACCTCTCCACGATCATGAGGCACCACTTTCACCTCCCCTGTCATGCCCAGTGGCCTCACCAGCGATCACGCCATCGCGGAGCCTGCCACCTCCTCGTGGTCAGTCCCTCCCAGAGCGCCACTAGCCAAATTGGTCCCGCCGCTGTGTTTGCCTGGGTCTGGCCGCGCTAGCCCACCTCCCTGACCCTTGAGAACCGGAACCACGGCGGAGAACCGCCACGGAACCTCGTCGGCGGTCGGTTTTCCCCGACCCCGGCCGGTTCGCCCCCCCCCGTCAGCCACCCGACGCCGTCGGCCCTCCGCTTTCTCTGTTGCGTGGGCCCGCGCTCACGGCGTTCGCTCGCACCGTCTCCCCTCCTCGTGGGCCAGCTCGCTCGCGGCACTGCGCGCCCGCGTTGGGCCGAAATCCCCCCACGGGCGCAGCTAACCGAGAATCCCCTCTCTTTTTTCCTTTTCTCCTTTTCCTTTTCCTATTTTCATATATATGTATATATGTTGATATTTTATGCACCAAAAATAGTCCAAAACTTCTTCAAGTCACAAAATAATAATACTTAGAACTTGACACACTATATTAGCCAAAAATGTTTGATGTATTGTTATTGCCTGTTTTTGCAAGATGGAGAAGGGTCCGACCCTCCGGAAATCATAGCTCCGAAAGAAGGGCAGGAGCCCGACCTCTCGGAAATAGATCTTTTGTGCCAAGAGAACTTCGACGAAGGCAAGTCCATTCTTCCCTTGATGCATAAATTACCTACTCTTTCTACCACTGCCTAAGCCAGGAATATGGGTTGGAATCTATGCATTGTGAGACGAGTGATAGCCTGCATTAAAGAATATCTTTTGGGTATGAAAATGTGGGTCGAGGCAATAGTGGTTTTTCTAAAAAGGGAAATGTTTTCAAAGAAGTGTATGATGAAGGGTATTCACCCTTATCACCAACTGAGTGGGATGATCAGGGACTCGCTGGTTTAGGGGAGGGCCTCAGGTGTTGGCTCAACCGGGTTAGGTGTGAGCATAAAGGATCGTCCCCTCATATAAGGACCGGTTTGCCATCCTTCACTACCTGTACTCATGACAAGTACAACCACTCGAGACTATATGGGCAGTCACTCAATCCAAACTTGTATGGTCCAAACCCCAGGGTTATGATGGCTGGGGAGCACCAGGAGAATAAGGAAGGGGAATATTTTGTCCGATTTGGGCATGGTGGTGGCCTGACTCCTTCCGGTATAATTGTAAAGGTAAGGACATGCAAGGAAGGAAAGAGTTTCGGATTCGGGTCTCATTGGCCATGAGACCGCAGAGCCGGACTAGTGGGTAAAGTGTACACCTCTGCGCAGAGTTTGAAACCTATTCGAATAGTCTGTGTCCACTGGTATGGACGAGTCTGGTGTGGTATGGCAATTAGTGTTTTGATCTTCGTAAAAGGGAAAGTGTGTGGGTGCTTTTGGAAATAAAAACTAAGCCACGAGAGCAGGAAGCTCAGTGGTGGTCGAGTGTGAAAATGTACTACTCTTCTCTTTTGGGTAAAACATCAAGTATCACCTTTCTCTGAAAAAGAAATGGGTGACTTCAACTCCACCATACCAAGCATGTACCATATAGGCTTCTCTCTCTTTACAGGCGGGATGGGCTTGCAGAATACCTAGTGTATTTACCCAGATTTATCTATGTTTTTCAGTAGCTGAAGTCTTCTTTTCTGCTATGTTCGACTAGAAGGGGGCTGTGTCTGCACCCAGTCTACCTGTGGCTTGGGCTAGATGATCTTCCACTGTGCTATGTTTCCAGGCTCGCTAGCCTCCTGGGACTAGTAATTATTTCGAGACTTTGTAATTATTTTGGTACTGTAATAACTATTATTCGAGACTTTGTACTATTTGAAGAAATGAATGTGTTTACTAGCCTCCTGGGACTAGTAATTATTTCACATTTGAGTCCCAAAGGATCGGAACGCTTCAGTCTAGAGGCAAACGTTGAGCCAGTGCTCTACGTATTCTCATGGAAGAACCAGTGCCCTGAAACACTGAGTCCTCACTCCTCGAGCTACTCCACTAGCTACACCTTGTCCCAAGCAAACTTGCTCGTCTTCAAATTCACAGACCATCTGAAGCCCGCGGCGTAACCATCAGGGAACTTTAAGTTTTTCAACCATTTCACTAATTGTTTCTTCCTTTTAGGTTTAAGATTGTAAGGAGCACGTGGCTTCGTCTCTTCTCTCCTACAAATTAAGGCTAAGTCTTTTCTATCCTTATGGCTGTCTTTTGTTTTGTCAGTGATATTCAGGCATGTGCTGATAATGCTTTCACCCATATTTCGTTCCTGGTGCATGACCTCAATGTTGTGCATTAGAATATCAAGGCTTTCACATAAGGGAGTTCCCATAGACCACATTTGTGAGTCCAATTATGCTTGGTTCCAAAACCTTCAAACTGATTTCCATGTTTGTTTAGTTTCAAATCAAAGTCTCGCGAGAATCTCTAGACCACTAAGATGCTTGGGTGGACCCCTCGCCACAATCGTGTCCTTTCTAAAAGTGTTCCTCTTGAACCTGAACAGGTGATCCTAAGGCAAAAAGCATCTATAGCAATCGAAGTAACATATCTTTGCACCAAAGTTCAGTCGAAAGCATAAAATGTCTTCAGTGCATATAGGACATGTTAGGATCCTATGACAACTCCATCCAACAAAGATACCATAAACCATAAAATCGTGAATCGACCATAAAATACACAGCTCTCAGGCTGAACTTATTTTTCTTGTAACACACGTACGCCTCGAATCCTTTCCACAAAAGTTTCAATTCTTCAATCAGAGGTCTCATCATCACATCAATATTTGTTCTAGAATAATTTGGACTAGGTATTACAATGCACAAGAAAATAAATTCATATTTCATACAAAGAGCTGGCAGAAGGTTCTATGGAACAACATAGACATGCCATCATGACTACGATGGTGCAGTTAGATTAAAAGCCGATAAACCATCTGTTGCCAAACCGAGGTGGACATTTCACACTTCGGCAACAAAGCTAGAATCAAAGGCATCTAGTGCCTTCCATGCATCTGTATCAGTTGGGTGCGCCATGACATCGGGATTCTCATGTATGCCTTCTTTGTGCTATCTCATGTGTCTAGCTGTATTCTTTGAGATAAACAAACATTTCAACTAAGGTATAAGAGGCATGTAACAAAGCTGCTTACGTGTTACCTCGGTCATCACAGTCACACCATCATTGTTTTCAACCTCAACGAATCTAGGCTCACCACATATTGTACACTTCTTCTCATTCACAATCTCCTTCTAGAAAAGCATACAATTGTTGTCATAGGCATCGATTTTTTGTAGTGCATACCGAAACCCGAGAGCAACTTCTTGGACTGGTACATGTCCTTACAGATGGCTTCAAGTCGATCAACCGGTGCAGAGGTCTCTCTAGATCCAATCCTTCAACTTGAGAGAACCCCTTTGCAACCAGCCTTGCCTTGTTTTGCACAATTACTCCTTGATCATCTTGCTCATTTCTAAACACCCACTTTGTTCCAATGACTCTTGCATTTTATGGAGGCTCTTCAAGGGTCCAAACTTGATTTCGAGTGAAGTTGTTTAGTTCTTCATGCATGGCGTTCATCCAATCCGGATGCTGTAGTGCCTCATCTATGCAAGTAGGCTCAACACAAGACACAAAGGTATGATGTTCAACAAATGAAACAATTTTTTGTGAACGAGTAATAACCCCATTTGAAGGACTCCCAATAATGAGATCTTGTGGATGTGATTGTTGTAGAGATGAATTCCTTTTGTCAACCACTTGGGGAGGATATTGTTGAGCATCAACATCTTCGACTTGTACCATTGCTTGTTCATGAGAGACAAATGTGTCTTCATTTGTGTGCATCTCATCTTTCTCATCATCTTGTAGTACATTTGATGAAGATGGCTTGTCGATGACTTGCACCTCATCTTCATCTTCTTTTGGCTTGATGGCTCCAATTGATATATTTTTTCATAGAAACCTTGAGTGGTTCATCACCTACATTATCAAGATTTTCAAGTGCTCCTTGGGAGCCGTTAGTCTCATCAAATTTCACATCATATGTTTCTTCCACCAAGCCAGTGGCATGGTTGAATACTTGATATGCTTCATATTTTGATGAATAACCAAGTAAGAAACTGATGTCACATCTTCTTTGAAACTTCCCTAGCTGACGACGTTTTTTGTAGATGTAGCATTTGCATCAAAACACCCGGAAGAATGGGACATCTGACTTTTTCCCATTTAGCAGTTCATAGGGAGTCTTTGAGAGCACCTAGAGGGGGGGGGGTGAATAGGTGATCCTGTAAAAACTTAAAAACTTATAGCCACAAAACTTGGTTAAGTGTTAGAGAGATAATGCCAAGTGACTATAAAGCGAGCTCTTGTGAATCACAACAATCACATAAAAAGCAATCACAAGAGACACGTGAGTTATCCCGTGGTTCGACAAGTACAACACTTGTCTACCTCCACGTTGTGGCGTCCCAATGGACGAGGGTTGCACTTAACCCCTTTCAAGTTATCCAATGATCAACTTGAATACCACAATGTTTTTCTTTCTTTCACTATATCCCGTTTGCGAGGAATCTCCACAACTTGGAGCCTCTCGCCCTTACAAATGATGATCACAAAGAAGCACGGATGTAAGGGAGGGAAGAGCAACACACACAAGACTCAAAGCAAGAGCACAAACACGCACACTAGTCACAACTTGAGCTCTAAGTTCACACATGGAGTTCTCAACTCAAGATGAGCTCAAATTGCTATCACAACGAATCAAATGCACTAGAATGAAGTCTTGGTGCTTAGAGATGATCAAAGAATGCTTGGTGTACTATTCCATGCGCCTAGGGGTCCCTTTTATAGCCCCAAGGCAGCTAGGAGCCGTTGGAAGCAATCTGGGAAGGCAATTCTTGCCTTCTGTCGGGTGGCGCACCGGACAGTCCGGTGCACCATCGGACATCCACTGTTCACATTCCAGTGTGGATCTCCTTCCTAAATTGGCGCAGCCGACCATTGCAGACTTGGAGCCGTTGGCGCACCAGACACTGTCCAGTGCACACCGGACAGTCTGGTGCCCCCATCAGACCGTTGGCTTGGCCACGTGTCACGCTTGGATTGCGCGGCCGACCGTTGGCTCATCGGACAGTCCGGTGCACCACCGGACAGTCCGGTGAATTTTAGCCGTACGCCGCTGACGAATTCCCGAGAGCAGCCAGTTGACAGACGCCAGCCTGGCGCACCGGACACTGTCCGGTGCACCACCGGACAGTCCGGTGCACCCAGACTGTGCAGAGTCTTGGCTGCTCTAGCCAAGTCTTTTCCTTTTGAATTTTCTCTGATTCTAGCACTTAGACCAATATGTTAGTGCACAAAAACCAATGTACTAAGTCTAGAATCATACCTTTGTGTTGATTTGCACTTCATCCACCATTTGGCACTTATTAATACTTAAGACAATTGTGTTGGACACTTAATCACCAAAATACTTTAGAAATCGCCCAAAGGCACATTTCCCTTTCAATCTCCCCCTTTTTGGTGATTTATGCCAACACATCACAAAGCAACAAATAGAAGTGCAACATCAATGCAATTAAGAACAAGAATTGTTTTTGATTCAAATTTGGCATATTTGGATCATTCTTTGCCACCACTTGGTTTGTTTTCAAAATCAAACTCAATTTCCTATCTCTAAGTCAAACACACTTGTTTAGGCATAAAGAGAGGTACTTCATGAGAAAATTTGATCAATACCCAAAAACTCCCCTTTTTCCCATAATCCTATATTCTCCCTCTAAGAGGGCAAATTTTGCACATAAGAGTATTTTGACAAAACAAAAGTTCTAACTCTACTATTTTCAAAATTCTCAAGTGGTAGCTGATCCATTTGCTTTGGCCATAATTTCTCCCCCTTTGGCATTAAGCACCAAAACGGAATCATTATTGGCCCTTAAACCCCATTGCCTCACCAAAATCTTCAATTAAGAGTAGAAAGGCAATAAGAGCACAAAGATGAACTTGGAGTAAATTACCCTCTCATCGGAGTGTAGTGGAATCTTGCATGGTCCAAGTTCACCTTTTCCGTTTCAATCCACCTTTGAGACTAAATTAAGAAATCTCAAGCACACGATTAGTCTCAAAGGGTCAAGTTGTAGCATTTCTCCCCCTAAGTATGTGCATCATTCACACATGGACTTGTGAGGTCCGGGGATCCCTTGCACAACTTGAGCACCATAAATAAGCAATAAAATGCATAATGGAACATGATCAAAGGCATAAAACACATGTATGCTATAGATCAATCCAAGTTCCGCGAATCTAAGACATTTAGCTCACTACGCAGCCTGCAAAAGGTCTTCTCATCTAAAGGCTTGGTAAAGATATCGGCTAGCTGGTTCTCGGTGCTAACATAAAACACTTCAATATCTCCCTTTTGCTGGTGGTCTCTCAAAAAGTGATGCTGGATGTCTATGTGCTTTGTGTGGCTGTGTTCAACAGGATTGTCCGCCATGCGGATTGCACTCTCATTGTCACATAGGAGTGGGACTTTGCTCAGATTGTAGCCAAAGTCACGGAGGGTTTGCCTCATCCAATGTAGTTGCGCACAACACTGTCCTGCGGCAACATACTCGGCCTCAGCGGTGGATAGGGCAATAGAAGTTTGTTTCTTAGAACTCCACGACACCAGGCACCTTTCTAGGAATTGTCACGTCCCTGATGTACTCTTCCTATCGACCTTACATCCAACATAGTCAGAGTCTGAGTATCCAATCAAGTCAAAGGTAGACCCCTTTGGATACCATATCCCGAAGCAAGGCGTAGCAACTAAATATCTAAGAATTCGCTTCACGGCCACAAGGTGACACTCCCTTGGGTCGGATTGAAATCTAGCACACATGCATACGCTAAGCATAATATCCGGTCTACTAGCACATAAATAAAGTAAATACCCTATCATAGATCGGTATGCCTTTTGATCAACGGACTTACCTCCTTTGTTGAGGTCGACATGTCCGTCGGTTCCCATTGGAGTCTTTGCGGGCTTGGCGTCCTTCATCCCAAACCGCTTGAGCAAGTCTTGCGTGTACTTTGTTTGAGAGATGATGGTGCCGTCCTTGAGTTGCTTCACTTGGAACCCAAGGAAGTAGTTCAACTCGCCCATCATCGACATCTCGAATTTCTGAGTCATCACCCTGCTAAACTCTTCACAAGACTTTTGGTTAGTAGAATCAAATGTTATGTCATCGACATAAATTTGGCACACAAATAGATCGCCATCACAAGTCTTAGTGAAAAGAGTTGGATCGGCTTTCCCAACCTTGAAAGCATTAGCAATTAAAAAGTCTCTAAGGCATTCATACCATGCTCTTGGGGCTTGCTTAAGTCCATAGAGCGCCTTAGAGAGCTTACACACGTGGTCGGGGTACCGTTCATCCTCAAAGCCAGGGGGTTGCTCCACGTACACCTCCTCCTTGATTGGCCCGTTGAGGAAAGCCTCTTCACATCCATTTGGAACAACCTGAAAGAATGGTGAGCGGCATAGGCTAACAAAATACGAATCGACTCTAGCCTAGCCACAGGAGCAAAAGTCTCCTCAAAGTCCAAACCTGCGACTTGGGCATAACCTTTTGCCACAAGTCGAGCCTTGTTTCTTGTCACCACCCTGTGCTCGTCCTATTTGTTGCGGAACACCCACTTGGTTCTCACAACGTTTTGCTTGGGACGTGGCACCAGTGTCCAAACTTCATTTCGCTTGAAGTTGTTGAGCTCTTCCTGCATGGCCAACACCCAGTCCGGATCTAGCAAGGCCTCTTCTACCCTAAAAGGCTCAATAGAAGAGACAAAAGACTAATGCTCACAAAAGTTAGCTAATCTAGAGCGAATAGTTACTCCCTTGCTTATTCACCCAAATCTGGTCGACGGGATGATTCCTTTGAATCGTCGCTCGAACTTGAGTTGGAGGGGCCTGTGGTACTTCTTCCTCCTCATCTTGGACATCCCGTGCTCCCCCTTGATCACACGCCTCTTCTTGAGGGACCTGTTCGTCATCTTGAGATGGGGAATGCACCATTGTTGAGGAAGAAGGTTGATCTTGTTCCTTGTGTTCCTGTGGTCGCACATCTCCAATAGCCATGGTACGTTTTGCTTTCGTTGGAACATCATCCTCATTGTCGGGGACCATAATTAGGGGTACCCTCAAGACTCCTAATCTCTGCTGGTAAACCCCATCAGCACAAAGCTGCGAAGGCCTGATGGGCACGATTCAGGCCAAGGCTCTGTTCGAGGGACACGATCCCACCTCGCCCGAGCCCGACCTCAGGCAAAGACAGCCGACCCTGGAAGATTCACGCCTCGCCCGAGGGTCCCCTCAAGCAACGGACGCACCATCGGCTCGCCCGAGGCTCAGCTCGGGTAGGCTTCGCGGAGAAGCAACCTTGGCCAAATCGCCACACCAACCGACCATATCGCAGGAGCATTTAATGCAAAGATCGCCTGACATCTTATCCTGACGCGCGCTCTTCAGTCGACAGAGCCGAAGTGACCGCAGTCACTTTGCCGCTCCACTGACCGACCTGACAAGAAAACAGCGCCGCCTGCCCCGCTCCGACTGCCGTGCCACTCGCCAGAGTGAGGTTGACAGCGGCTAAGTCCAGCCTCGGGCGACATAGGAAGCTCTTCCTCGCCCGACCCCAGGGTTCAGCCCCCCGTCTCGGCCTCGGAAGAAGGACTTCGCCTCGCCCGACCCCAGGGCTCGGACTCGGCCTCGGCTTCGGAAGACGACGAACTCCGCCTCGCCCGACCCCAGGGCTCGGACTTGGCCTCGGCTCCCGAAGACGATGGACTCCGCCTCGCCCGACCCCAGGGCTCGGACTCGGCCTCGGCTCCCGAAGACGATGGACTCCGCCTTGCCTGACCCCAGGGCTCGGACTCGGCCTCGGCTCCTACAGACGATGGACTCCTCCTCGCCCGACCCCAGGGCTCGGACTCAACCTCGACCTCGGAGGAATCGCCACCTCGCTCAAACTCGGGTCCAGACCGGCCACGTCGCCAGGGGGGTCATCATTACCCTGCCCCTAGCTAGCTCAGGCTACAGGGACAAGACCGACGTCCCATCTGGCTCGCCCCAGCAAACAAGTAATGATGACACCCCGCACGCTCCATGACGACGGTAGCTCCCAGCCCCTTATGACAGCCAGGAGATGTCAGCAAGGATCCGACAGCCCTGACAGGTGTACTTCGACAGGGCTCCAGCGCTCCTCCGACGGCCACGACATCACATGAACAGGGTGCCAAAACCTCTCTGACTGCCACGATGGCATGTACTTAGGGCTCTAGCTCCTCTCTGCTAGACACGTTAGCACACTGCTACACCCCCCATTGTACACCTGGACCCTCTCCTTACGCCTATAAAAGGAAGGTCCAGGGCTCTCGTACGAAAGAGGTTGGCCGCGCGGGAGAATGGGCCGACGCATAAGGCTCCCGCTCCCTCTCTCTCTCTCTCACGCGAAAGCTTGTAACCCCCTACTGCAAGCGCATCCAGCCGCCCTGGGCGCAGGACAACACGAAGGCCGCGGTTTCCCCTCACTGTTCTCCCCCCTTTGTGTCCCGTCTCGCGCCGACCCATCTGGGCTGGGACACGCAGCGACAATTTATTCGTCGGTCCAGGGACCCCCCAGGGTCGAAACACCGACAGTTGGCGCGCCAGGTAGGGGCCTGCTGCGTGTTGACGAACAACTTCCCGTCAAGCTCCAGATGGGTAGTCTCCAGCAACCTTTCCAACCCGGAACGATGCTTCGTTTCGGGAGTCTTGAGTTCATGTCCCTCGACGGCAGCTACGACATGATACTCCTTCCTCCGCCGCGCGACAGCGACAATGGCGGCCGTCAGCTCACCCGCCGGCGGTGGAATCAACGACGTCTTCCCCACATGGTGGAAGAACAACATCCGGGTTTGTCCCGTCACCTCCCCCACCGACGGAGGAGGAGGCGGGGCAACCATGGCCAAGCAGGAGGCGGCACCTCGTCGGCTGTCGAGCAAGTCGACGACGCCGGCGCCCCAACGAGGGACATGTCAGGCTTCAACCTTGCGTCTGAGACGAAGACGAGCGTCGTTTCCCCGTAACATGCCAACCCCAAGCAGACGAACGACGCCAGCACGCTCGCGAAGGACTTGCTGGGCGTCACCCTCGTACCTGAGACAGCGGTGCAGTCCGCCCCTGACGCGACTTCGTCACCGCCCGTCGACCAAGAGGTACCGACCGATTCCTATCTTGTGCCTTTTGGATTCAGCTTCGACCCACCAAGCAACCTCGCTTCAGTGGAAGCCTCCATAGAGGCATGTACCAACCCTCTGGGGTACCATGTGCGGTCGCCCTGGGACAAACTGACGGCCGTCTCGACCTACGGACCCTCGGGTTCCGAGGAAGATGATGAGCCCAACTTTTGTTGGGATTTCTCCGGGCTCGGTAACCCCAGTGCCATGCGGGACTTCATGATCGCATGCGACTACTGCCTCTCCGATTGTTCCGATGGTAGCCGCAGCTTCGGCGACGAAGACTGCGACCCAAGTCGTGAATGTTTCCACGTCGATCTAGGGGGTCCCGGCGAAGGCAACCATCTTGGTATGCCGGAAAATGGCGATCCCCCTAGGCCTGCGCCTCGCGTTGACATCCTTCGGGAGCTAGCTGTGGTCCCAGTCCCTGCGGGGGGTCAGGACACACAGCTCGAGCAAATCCGCGAGATGTAGGCCAGGCTCGACGAGGGATCAGGAACACTTGAGCAGTTCCGGCGGAACATCGGGCAGGAATGGGCAGACCAAGTTCCGGCCGGAGAAGCGCGTCATCTACCCCAGGGCATCCAGCACCGCATTGCCGACGATGTTAGGGCAAGGCTGCCACCAGCTTCCAGTGGGGTCGGCCAGAACCTAGCTGCAGCAGCAATACTACTCCGCGCGATGTCGGAACCATCGACTATCGAAGGGCGGCGTATCCAGGGAGAGCTCAAGAATCTCCTGGAGGATGCCGCGGTCCGACGGGCCGAAAGCTCTGCCTCCCGAAGGCAGGGGTACCCCTCGGAGCATCGCGCCGCGACTTCCTGATTCGTGCGGGAAGCCTCAATCCACATCGGGCGCACGCGCAACACGGCGCCTGCGGCCTCGGGTCGCCTCGGCAACGAGCACCACCGCCGCGACCGTCGAGCCCACCTCGACGAGAGGGTGCGCCGAGGCTACCACCCCAGGCGTGGGGGACGCTACGACAGCGGGGAGGATCGGAGCCCCTCGCCCGAACCACCCGGTCCGTAGGCTTTCAGCCGGGCCATACGACGGGCGCCGTTCCCGACCCGGTTCCGAACCCCGACTACCATTGCAAAGTACTCGGGGGAGACGAGGCCAGAACTGTGGCTCACGAACTACCGACTGGCCTGCCAGCTGGGTGGAACGGACGATGACAACCTCATCATCCGCAACCTCCCCCTGTTCCTCTCCGATACTGCTCGAGCCTGGCTGGAGCATCTGCCTCTGGGGCAGATCTCCAACTGGGACGACCTAGTCCAAGCCTTCACCGGCAACTTCTAGGGCACGTACGTGCGCCCTAGGAACTCCTGGGATCTCCGAAGCTGCCGCCAGCATCCGGGAGAGTCTCTCCAGGACTACATCCGGCGATTCTCGAAGCAGCGCACAGAGCTGCCCAACGTCATCGACTATGATGTCATCGGCGCGTTCCTCGCCGGCACCACCTGCCGCGACCTAGTGAGCAAGCTAGGTCGCAACACCCCCACCAGGGCGAGCGAGCTGATGGACATCGCCACCAAGTTCGCCTCTGGCCAGGAGGCGGTTGAGGCCATCTTCCGAAAGGACAAGCAGCCCCAGGGTCGCCAGCCGGAAGATGTTCCCGAGGCGTCCGCTTAGCGCGACACCAAAAAGAAGAACAAGAAGAAGTCGCAAGCGAAACGCGACGCCACTGACGCGGACCTTGTCGCCGCCGCTGAGTACAAGAACCCTCAGAAACCTCTTGGAGGTGCCAATCTCTTCGATAAGATGCTCAAGGAGCCATGCCCCTATCATCAGGAGCCCGTCAAGCACACCCTTGAGGAGTGCGTCATGCTTCGGCGCCACTTTCACAAGGCCGAGCCACCTGCGGAAGGTGGCAGGGCCCACAACGGCGACAAGAAGGAGGATCACAAGGCAGAGGAGTTTCCCGAGGTCCACGACTGCTTCATGATCTATGGTGGGCAAGTGGCGAACGCCTCGGCTCGGCACCGCAAGCAAGAGTGTCGGGAGGTCTGCTCGGTAAAGGTGGCGGCGCCAGTCTACCTAGACTGGTCTGACAAGCCCATCACCTTCGACCAGGGCGACCACCCCGACCGCGTGCCGAGCCTGGGGAAATATCCGCTCGTTGTCGACCGCGTCATCGGCAATGTTAGGCTCACCAAGGTCCTCATGGACGGGGGTAGCAGCCTCAACATCATCTACGCCGAGACCCTCGGGCTCCTGCAGATCGATCTATCCTCGATCCGGGCAGGCGCGGCGCCTTTTCACGAGATCATCCCCGAGAAACGCGTCCAACCCCTCGGACAACTCGATCTGCCCGTCTGCTTCGGGACTCCCTCCAACTTCCGAAGGGAAACCCTCACATTCGAGGTGGTCGGGTTCCGAGGAACCTACCACGCAGTGCTAGGGAGACCTTGTTATGCCAAGTTCATGGCCGTCCCCAACTACACCTACCTCAAGCTTAAGATGTCGGGCCCCAATGGGGTCATCACCGTTGGCCCCATGTACCGACACATGTACAAATGCGACGTGGAGTGCGTGGAGTACGCTGAGGCCCTCGCCGAATCCGAGGCCCTCGTCGCCGACCTGGAAAGCCTCTCCAAGGAGGCACCGGACGCGAAGCGCCACGCCGGCAACTTCGAACCAGTAGAGGCGGTTAAGTCCGTCCCTCTCGACCCTAGCAACGATGCCTCCAAGCAGCTCCGGATCGGCTCCGAGCTCGAACCCAAATAGGAAACAGTGCTCGTCGACTTTCTCCGCGCGAACGCCGAGGTTTTTGCGTGGAGTCCCTCGGACATGCCTGGCATACCGAGGGAAGTCGCCGAACACTCACTGGATATCTGAGCTGGAGGACAAGTTCTATGGGTTCGAGCTCAACCACGTCGCCCGGCGGTACAACGAGACTGCGAACGAGCTGGCGAAGATAGCTTCGGCGCGAACAACGGTTCCCCCGAACGTCTTCTCCCAGGACCTACATCAACCCTCAGTCAAGACCAACGACACTCCTGAGCCCGAGAAGGTCTCGGCCCTGCCCGGGGCACCCTCGGCCCCCGAGGGTAAGGCACTGCGCGTCGAGGGAGAACAGAATGGGGTCCCGCCTAATCGAGACTGGCAGACCCTGTACCTGCAATATCTCCACCGAGGAGAGCTGCCCCTCGACCAAGCCGAAGCTCGGCGACTGGCGCGGCGCGCCAAGTCATTCGTCTTGCTGGGTTACGGGAAGGAGCTCTACCACCGCAGCCCCTCCGGCATCCTCCAGCGATGCATATCCATCGCCGAAGGCCAGGAGCTCTTACAAGAAATACACTCGGGGGCTTGCGGTCATCACGCAGCGCCTTGAGCCCTTGTTGGAAACGCTTTCCGACAAGGTTTCTACTGGTCGACCGCGGTGGCCGACGCCACTAGAATTGTCCGCACCTGCCAAGGGTGTCAATTCTACGCAAGGCAGACGCAGCTACCCACTCAGGCTCTGCAAACAATACCCATCACCTGTCCGTTTGCTGTGTGGGGTCTGGACCTCGTCGGTCCCTTGCAAAAGGCACCCGGGGGCTACACGCACCTGCTGGTCGCCATCGACAAATTCTCCAAGTGGATCGAGGTCCGACCCCTAAACAGCATCAGGTCCGAACAGGCGGTGGCATTCTTCACCAACATCATCCATCGCTTCGGGGTCCCGAACTCCATCATCACCGACAACGGCACCCAGTTCACTGGAAGAAAGTTCCTGGACTTCTGCGAAGACCACCACATCCGGGTGGACCGTGCCGTCGTGGCACACCCCATGACGAATGGGCAGGTAGAACGTGCCAATGGTATGATTCTGTAAGGACTCAAGCCGAGGATCTACAACGACCTCCACAAGTTCGGCAGGCGATGGATGAAGGAACTCCCCTTGGTGGTCTGGAGCTTGAGGACAATGCCGAGCCAAGCCACGGGCTTCACACCGTTCTTTCTAGTCTATGGGGCCGAGGCCATCTTGCCCACAGACTTAGAATACGGTTCCCCAAGGACGAGGGCCTACGATGACCGACGCAACCAGACCAGCCGAGAAGACTCACTGGACCAGCTAGAGGAGGCTCGGGACGTGGCCTTACTACACTCGGCGCGGTATCAGCAGTCCCTGCGACGCTACCACGCCCGAGGGGTTCGGTCCCGAGACCTCCATGTGGGCGACTTGGTGCTTCGGCTGCGACAAGACGCCCGAGGGCGCCACAAGCTCACACCTCCCTGGGAAGGGCCGTTCGTCATCGCCAAGATTTTGAAGCCCGGAACATACAAGCTGGCCAACAGTCAAGGCAAGGTCTACAACAACGCTTGGAACATCCGACAGCTACGTCGCTTCTACCCTTAAGATGTTTTCAAGTCATTCATACACCTCGTTTACATATGCCATTAAAGTCTAACCATCAAGGAAGGGTCAGCCTTGCCTTGGCAAAGCCCGACCCTCCCTCGGGGGATAGAAGGGGGGAACCCCCTCCGCGTCAAAATTTTCCTCGAAAAAAGTCTTCCATCAAAACGACTTTCGCGTCTCCCAGCTATATCAGTAACAGGACCCCAAGAAACGAATAAGAGTGCATGTAAGTGGCAAGGCCAATCGAGCCGAGGGACTCCTACGCCTCTGGGATACGGATACCTCACTCGTCGCCTACCGCGAAAAATAACTCTTACTTGGGTAAGCAATCCTGCTACTGACGAAGGAGTCCGGATACGCAAAACAGGAGGAAAAGAGACACAACCTTATATCACGATGATAAAGTGTTCGGGCCCCGACAGCCACAATGAACAAACACCAGCACTCAAGGTGCCATTACAAACAGAACTCCGGTTCCACTCCCACAGGTACGAACAACCCCCCACATCGGAGGGCCTGCGGGACAACGAAACGCCGACAGGTGGCGCGCCTCTGCCCACTCCGGTAGCAGCGATAACGACCTCCGCTCCGGGCGGCCAAACAGCAGCAGCGATGACCTCAGGGCAGACACTGCTGCGACAAGGCCCTCGCCCACAACCCCACTTGAGGGGCAAGGACAAACTACCAAGGCCGTGGAGCCAGAGGTCAGTCCGCGGGTGGCGTCGACTATCTCGTCGGCAGAGAAACCTCTTCCGGCTGCCTTGGTGGGAGGTGGCACCGAAAGCAGCGCCGAACCCGCTCAGGCCGGAGAAGCCGGACACACGGCAGCTGCCAGCGCCACGAACGACGAACGCCCTTCCCCCCAATCACTGAGGGAAGGAGCGGGCCACTGCCCGCGCGGAAACAGGCCCCAACTCGGCGCACTCCCCTCCCCTGCACTGATGATGAACATCCTTGAAGCTGAGGGAGGGGTGGAGGCTGCAGCTCGGCTCGCTTCTCCCCACCATCAAGCTGGTGGTCACCGTCTTGGATGACCACCGGCAAGGGGATGCAGCCGGGCTGCCTGATGAAAATCCTTGAAGCCGAACGACGGCTAAAAGGTACCAACTTTCGCGAAGTTGCGCTCCTCCAACGACAGCAAGACGAAAGCGACGCGAGTGCTCCCCATCCGGGGGCTCGGAAGGTGGAAGGGCGCGATACATGAGGAGAGTGCGAAGACATGGTTGCCATCCAAGGGGGTCGCCCTCCTTTTAAAGGCAACTCTCCCCACTTGTGTCCTCAGCCGGCGCGGACTGAGTCTTCTCCAACACGCTCCAAGGTCCTCCCCCTACGACACGAGGGCTGGGTCCCATGCGTCATACAAGCTGGCCCAGGACAGAAGAGGCCAAACCGCCGCGCGCGGTATGCGTAACTGCCCAGCGGTTACAAGCGCTCCTCCACTTTCGCCCAGACCAGCGGGTGAAAGGGCGGACCGCTATGCAAGCGGCATGCAACCGCACCAAGGGGGCGCACCCTTTTCGACTTCGACGCGTCCAGCTTGGAGGTCGAGGCCCACACGTCATGTAACCGGCACGCTGGTTACTACGTGCAAGAAACTGCACCGCCACTCGCGCCAGTACCGCGCCTTCTCGACTGCGGAACCGGTGCCGCGACTCGAGGCGACCCTGCGCATGGCCCAACAGTGCCAACCGAGCACATCGGTCACGGGTCAGTCAGTCGCGGGAGAAGGCGCGACGGTCGATACGGCCAGAAATGGGCCGGCAGCAATGGCGGTGGCAGGCGAGCGGAAGCAGCGGTCAAGTCGTCTGCAGGCTCACGTCCCCTCCTGGGACAGCGAGAGAGCCCTCTCCCACGGTGTGAAGACGACGCGCCCGTGCTCCGTTCCTCGAACAGCTCGCGCACGCACAACGGCTACCCCGCCAACCACTCGTCCCGTCGCATTAGCTCTGCGGCAGGGCAGGCGGCACCTTTGGCGGGCGAAGCAGGCGACGCTTCACCTCTACCATAATGACCGCGTCAAAAAAGGTGCGCCACGTCGCTCAATTTCATATCCTTTTCCACTTCCTCTTTCTCTCTCTTGCTACAGGGACCGGGAAAGGGGATACTCCGAAAGGGATCCTTCTCCGCGAAGGAAGCGGGCCCCGAGCCCCCTACTGATCAGAGGTTCGAAGGCTGGCCCCTCAGAAGGGTTTAACAGCCGCCTCAGAGCACTCGGGCTCCGCGCCCACTACTGGTCAGAGGTTCGAAGGCTGGCCCCTCGGAAGGGTTCAACGGCCGCCTCAGGCCACTCGGGCTCCGCGCCCACTACTGATCTGGGGTTCGTAGGCTGGCCCCCGAAGGGTTCGACAGCCGCCTCAGAGCACGCAGAGCGAGGGATGACCCTGGGTACGTTCGATACATAACCAAGGCTCGGGCTACGCTTTCGAGGTACCCTAGGACATTTTCGAGACCAGCGGGAGCGATTTTGTAACGGAATCCCATCAGAGGGAGGCATAGAGCCCTCGGACCCCGTCAAAAGGGGACCGGGTCCGGCGAATCACCCGCAGGTACTTTTGGAGCGTGCCTCCGGGCCACTAGCCGACCCCTAACGAATGGGGCACGGGCGCCCACTCGGATTACCCATTAGCAACTCACAAGAGACACCATGTTCGGCGCCCTCCGAGGGCAACATGGCGCTTTCCCCCCTCCTCCTTGCGGAAAGGCGACGCAGGGGCGTATGAAAAAAGCCGAGTCTGTCCTTGACCGTCCTCTCGCTCTGTGCGGAGGCTCGGGGGCTGCTCTCGCAAACCCGGCTCTGGCCAAACCGTTGACAGCGTCAACATACCAGCCCGAGAACTTGGGACTCGACTATGCACCCGGGCTACGACCAGTTCACATGAGGGAACAACCAAACCGGCCGAGCCATCACGAAAGGCACTAAGACCTCGAAGGAGTCAAAACACTCCTCTGAGGCCTCGGGGGCTACACTCGGCGGGTGCGCTCGCGCGCACCCGCCGGAACGAAATGCAACCGAGAAAGGCCGGTCCCCTTGCAAAAAAGTGTGACAAAAGCCTCCAAGCGAGTGCCAACACTCCCTTTGAGGCTCGAGGGCTACTGTCGGGGACCATAATTAGGGGTACCCTCAAGACTCTTAATCTCAGCTGGTAAACCCCATCAGCACAAAGCTGCGAAGGCCTGATGGGCGTGATTCAGGCCAAGGCTCTGCTCGAGGGACACGATCCCACCTCACCCGAGCCTGACCTCGGGCAAAGACAGCCGACCCCGGAAGATTCACGCCTCGCCCGAGGGTCCCCTCAAGCAACGGACGCACCATCGGCTCGCCCGAGGCTCAGCTCGGGTAGGCTTCGCGGAGAAGCAACCTTGGCCAAATCGCCACACCAACCGACCATATCGCAGGAGCATTTAATGCAAAGATCGCCTGACATCTTATCCTGACGCGCGCTCTTCAGTCGACAGAGCCAAAGTGATCGCAGTCACTTCGCCGCTCCACTGACCGACCTGACAAGAAACTGCGCCGCCTGCCCCGCTCCGACTGCCGTGCCACTCGCCAGAGTGAGGTTGACAGCGGCTAAGTCCAGCCTCAGGCGACATAGGAAGCTCCGCCTCGCCCGACCCTAGGGTTCAGCCCCCGTCTCGGCCTCAGAAGAAGGACTTTGTCTCGCCCGACCCTAGGGCTCGGACTCGGCCTCGGCTCTGGAAGACGACGAACTCCGCCTCGCCCGACCTCAGGGCTCCGAATCGGCCTCGGCTCTGGAAGACGACGAACTCCGCCTCGCCCGACCCCAGGGCTCGGACTCGGCCTCGGCTCCCGAAGATGATGGACTCCGCCTCGCCCGACCCCAGGGCTCGGACTCGGCCTCGGCTCCCGAAGACGATGGACTCCGCCTCGCCCAACCCCAGGGCTCGGACTCGGCCTCGGCTCCCGCTGACGATGGACTCCGCCTCGCCCGACCCCAGGGCTCGGACTCAACCTCGACCTCGGAGGAATCACCACCTCGCTCAAACTCGGGTCCAGACCGGCCACATCGCCAGGGGGGTCATCATTACCCTGCCCCTAGCTAGCTCAGGCTACGGGGACAAGACCGGCGTCCCATCTGGCTCGCCCCAGCAAACAAGTAATGATGACACCCCGCACGCTCCATGACGACGGCAGCTCCCAGCCCCTTAAGACAGCCAGGAGACGTCAGCAAGGATCCGACAGCCCCGACAGCTGTACTTCCACAGGGCTCCAGCGCTCCTCCGACGACCACGACATCACATGAACATGGTGCCAAAACCTGTCCGACTGCCACGATGGCATGTACTTAGGGCTCTAGCTCCTCTCTGCTAGACACGTTAGCACACTGCTACACCCCCCATTGTACACCTGGACCCTCTCCTTACGCCTATAAAAGGAAGGTCCAGGGCTCTCATACGAAAGAGGTTGGCTGCGCGGGAGAACGGGCCGACGCATAAGGCTCTCGCTCCCTCTCTCTCTCCCACGCGAACGCTTGTAACCCCCTATTGCAAGCGCATCCAGCCGCCCTAGGCGCAGGACAACACGAAGGCCGCGGTTTCCCCTCACTGTTCTCCCCCTTTGTGTCCCGTCTCGCGCCGACCCATCTGGGCTGGGACACGCAGCGACAATTTACTCATCGATCCAGGGACCCCCCTGGGTCGAAATGGCGACACTCATCTACATCATCAAGATCAACTTGCTCTCTCGGAGAGCCAGTAGTTTCATCATTTACAACGTCGCTAGAGACTTCAACCAAACCCGATGATTTGTTGAAGACTCTATACGCCTTTGTATTTGAGTCATAACCTAACAAAAACCCTTCTACAGCTTTGGGAGCAAATTTTGAATTCCTACCTTTCTTCACTAGAATGTAGCATTTACTCCCAAAAACTCGAAAATATGAAACGTTGGGTTTGTTACCGGTTAGGAGTTCATACGACGTCTTCTTGAGGAGGCGATGAAGGTAGACCCGGTTTATGGCGTGACAAGCCATGTTCACGGCTTCCGACCAAAACCGCTCGGGTGTCTTGAATTCTCCAAGCATCGTCCTTGCCATGTCTATAAGCATCCTGTTCTTCCTCTCTACCACACCGTTTTGCTGTGGTGTGTTGGGAGTAGAGAACTCGTGCTTGATTCCTTCCTCCTCAAGAAACTCCTCCACTTGAAGGTTCTTGAACTCGGACCCGTTGTCGCTTCTGATCTTTTTCACCTTGAGCTCAAATTCGTTTTGAGCTCTCCTTAGAAAGCGCTTGAGGGTCCCTTGGGTTTCTGATTTATCCTGCAAGAAGAATACCCAAGTGAAGCGGGAAAAATCATCAACAACAACAAGACCATACTTACTTCCCCTGATGCTAAGGTAGGCGATGGGTCCGAAGAGGTCCATATACAGTAGCTCCAGAGGTCTTGATGTAGTCATCACATTCTTGTTGTGATGAGCGCTTCCCACCTGTTTACCTGCTTGACAAGCTGCACAAGGTCTATCTTTTTCGAAAAACACATTTGTTAGACCTAACACATGTTCTCCCTTCAGAAGTTTGTGAAGGTTCTTCATCCCAACATGTGCTAGATGGCGATGGCACAGCCAGCCCATGCTAGTCTTAGCAATTAAGCATGCATCTAGACCGGCCTCCTCCTTCGAAAAATCAACTAAATAGAGTTTGCCATCTAGTACACCCTTAAAAGCTAATGAACCATCACTCCTTCTAAAGACAGACACATCTACATTGGTAAATAAGCAATTGTAACCCATATTACATAATTGACTAACGGACAACAAGTTATACCCGAGCGATTCAACTAAAAACACATTAGATATGGAATGCTCGGATGAAATAGCTATCTTTCCTAGTCCTTTAACCTTGCCTTGATTCCCGTCACCGAATATGATTGAGTCTTGGGAATCTTTGTTCTTGACGTAGGAGGTGAACATCTTCTTCTCCCCTATCATGTGGTTTGTGCATCCGCTGTCGATAATCCAGCTTGAGCCCCCGGATGCATAAACCTGCAAGGCAAATTAGGCTTGGGTTTTAGGTACCCAACTCTTGTTGGGTCCTACAAGGTTAGTAACAATAGCCTTAGGGACCCAAATGCAAGTTTTATCTCCCTTTCATTTTGCCCCCAATTTCCTAGCAACCACTTTCTTATTTTTACATGAAAGTACAAAATCAGTGCTGTAGGCATGAAAAACAGTAGCAGATTTATTTTGCATTTTCTTAGGTACATGATGAACAACATTGTTCCTAGGCATATTTCTACCATGCACAAAGGAAGAACTTGAACCAAACATGGCATGTGAATCATAAGCATTAAAACTCCTATTACGATGAGCATTCCTAGAAAATTTTCTATCATAAATAAATGCATGATTCTTTTGACTACTACTAGCCATAGGAGCCTTCCCTTTTTCCTTGTTGAAAATGGGAGCCCTTTGGCTTGTTAAGTTCTTGGCTTCCTTCTTAAAGCCAAGCCCATCCTTAATTGAGGGGTGTCTACCAACACTGTAGGCATCCCTAGCAAATTTTAGTTTATACAAATCACTTTTGCAAGTCTTAAGTTGAGCATTAAGACTTGCTACTTCATCATTTAATTTAGAAATAGAAATTAAATGTTCATCACAAGCATCAACATTAAAATCCTTGCATCTATTGCAAATTACAACATGCTCTACACAAAGACTGGATTTATTAACTAACTCTAGCTTAGTATTTAAATCATCATTCGAAATCTTCAAGCTAGAAATAGATTCATTGCAAATAGATAATTCAGAAGATAGTAATTCATTCCTTTTAATTTCTAAGGCAAGAGACTTTTGAACACTAAAAATTTGTCATGTTCCTCATACAAGATGTCCTCTTGCCTCTCTAGCAGTTTATCTTTTTCATTCAATGCATCAATTAGCTCATTAATCTTTTCTACTTTTGCTCTATCTAATCCTTTGAACAGGCTAGTGTAATCAATTTCATCATCACTAGAGTCCTCATCACTAGAAGTAGAGTACTTAGGAGTTTCTCTAGTGTTTACCTTCTTTTCCTTTGCCATTAGACAAGTATGGCGCTCGTTGGGGAAGAGCGACGACTTGTTGAAGGCCGAGGCGGCGAGTCCTTCATCGTCGGAGTCGGATGACGAACAATCTGAGTCCCATTCTTTGCCGAGGTGTGCCTCGCCCTTTGCCTTCTTGTAGGCCTTCTTCTTTTCCCTCTTCCCGCTTTTCTCTTGTTCCTGGTCATTAGTATTGTCGGGACAGTTGGCTATAAAATGACCATACTTACCACATTTAAAGCAGGAGCGTTTTCCCTTTGCTTTGCTCTTGTTTGGATGCTCCTTTCTTCCTTTAAGCGCCGTCTTGAAACGCTTGATAATGAGGGCCATTTCATCCTCATTTAGCCCGGCCGCCTCAACTTGCACCACCTTGCTAGGTAGTGCCTCCCTGCTACTTGATGCTTTGAGAGCAACCGTTTGAGGCTCGTGGATCGGCATTGGGCCATTTAACGCCTCATCAACATATCTTGCCTCCTTGATCATCATTCGCCCGCTTACAAACTTTTCGAGTATTTCCTCGGGCGTCATCTTGGTGTACCTAGGATTTTCACGAATAGAGTTTACAAGAAGAGGATCAAGGACAGTGAAGGACCTTAGTATAAGTCGGACGACGTCGTGGTCCGTCCATCTCGTGCTTCCATAGCTCCTGATTTTGTTGACCAGGGTCTTGAGCCTGTTGTACGTTTGGGTTGGCTCCTCCCCCTGATCATTGCGAACCTTCCCAGTTCGCCCTCCACCAACTCCATCTTGGTGATCATAGTGACGTCATTCCCCTCATGCGAGATCTTGAGGGTGTCCCAAATCTGCTTGGCGTTATCCAAGCCGCTCACCTTATGGTATTCTTCCCTGCACAAGGATGCTAATAGAACAGTGGTAGCTTGTGCATTTTTGTGAATTTGTTCATTGATAAACATGGGATTATCCGTACTATCAAAATTCATTCCATTTTCTACTATCTCCCATATACTTGGATGAAGAGAGAACAAATGGCTACGCATTTTGTGACTCCAAAATCCGTAGTCCTCTCCATCAAAGTGCGGAGGTTTTCCAAGTGGAATTGAAAGTAAATGAGCATTGGAGTTTGACGGAATACGAGAATAATCAAAAGAAAAGTTTGAGTTAACCGCTTTCTTTTTCTCATAGTGGTCGTCTTTTTGGGAAGAGGAAGACTCGTCGCTGTCGTAGTAGACTATCTTCTTGATGCACCTCTTTTTCTTCCCGTCCTTCTTCCTGTGACTCGAGCCAGAGTCAGTGGGCTTATCATCTCTTGGCTCATTGAAGACGGATTCCTTCTCCTGATCGTTGACCACCATCTCCTTTCCCTTAGGATCCATCTCTTCGGATGATTAGTCCCTTTAGTGAAGAGAACGGCTCCGATACCATTTGAGAGCACCTAAAGGGGGGGTGAATAGGTGATCCTGTAAAAACTTAAAACTTATAGCCACAAAACTTGGTTAAGTGTTAGAGAGATAATACCAAGTGACTATAAAGCGAGCTCTTGCGAATCACAACAATCACACAAAAAGCAATCACAAGAGACACGTGAGTTATCCCGTGGTTCAACAAGTACAACACTTGCCTACCTCCACATTGTGGCGTCCCAATGGACGAGGGTTGCACTCAACCCCTTTCAAGTGATCCAATGATCAACTTGAATACCACGATGTTTTTCTTTCTTTCACTATATCCCGTTTGCGAGGAATCTCCACAACTTGGAGCCTCTCGCCCTTACAAATGATGATCACAAAGAAGCACGGATGTAAGGGAGGAAAGAGCAACACACACAAGACTCAAAGCAAGAGCACAAACACGCACACTAGTCACAACTTGAGCTCTAAGTTCACACACGGAGTTCTCAACTCAAGATGAGCTCAAATTGTATCACAACGAATCAAATGCGCTAGAATGAAGTCTTGGTGCTTAGAGATGATCAAAGAATGCTTGGTGTACTCCTCCATGCGTCTAGGGGTCCCTTTTATAGCCCCAAGGTAGCTAGGAGCCGTTGGAAGCAATCTGGGAAGGCAATTCTTGCCTTCTGTCGGGTGGCGCACCGGACAGTCCGGTGCACCACCGGACATCCACTGTTCATAGTCTGGTGCAGATCTCCTTTCTAAATTGGCACAGTCGACCGTTGCAGACTTGGAGCCGTTGGTGCATCGGACACTGTCCGGTGCACACCGGACAGTCCGGTGCCCCCATCAGTCCGTTGGCTTGGCCACACGTCACGCGCGGATTGCGCGGCTGACCGTTGGCGCAGTCGACCGTTGGCTCACCGGACAGTCCGGTGCACCACCGGACAGTCCGGTGAATTTTAGCCGTAAACCACCGACGAATTCTCGAGAGCGGCCAGTTGACAGACACCAGCCTGGCGCACCGGACACTGTCCGGTGCACCACTAGACAGTTCGGTGCACCCAGACTGTGCAGAGTCTTGGCTGCTCTAGTCAAGTCTTTTTCCTTTTGAATTTTCTTTGATTCTAGCACTTAGACCAATATGTTAGTGCACAAAAACCAATGTACTAAGTCTAGAATCATACCTTTGTGTTGATTTGCACTTCATCCACCATTTGGCATTTATTAATACTTAAGATAATTGTGTTGGACACTTAATCACCAAAATACTTTAGAAATGGCCCAAAGGCACATTTCCCTTTCAGTCTTCTCAAGTAGTCGGTGAGGGAACAACCTGTTTGATGCAAATCATGCAGTATTAACAACTTCGGTCCAAAACCTCTCTGGTGTGTTATACTAATCTATCATTGTCCAAGAGTGATCAATGTTCTATTCTTCCTTTCTACAACTCCATTTTGCCGAGGTGTAGATATTGCAGATACTTCATGTTTGATCCCAATTTCATCACAATATTCATGTATGTTGGTGTTGTGAAACTCTTTCCCATTGTCACTCCTGATTTTCTTGATTATGCATTCAAATAAATTTTGTGCTTACTTGAAAAACTTCTTGAAAATTGATGAAACCTCATAATTTTCTTGAAGAAAGAACACCCAAGTGTATCTGGAATAATCATCAACAATAACTAGGCAGTAGGGATTGCCACCAGCACTAGCATATGTTGTTGGTCCAAATAAATCCATGTGAAGTAGCTCTAGTGGCCTTGATGTTGACATGAATGTTTTTGTAGGATGAATGTTACCAACTTGTTTTCCACTTGGCATGCACTACAAAGCTTATCCTTTTCAAATACAACATCCTTCAAAACATCTAACCATGTCTTTCTTCAGAATCTTCTTGAGTGTGCTCATTCCAACATGTACAAGCCTTCTATGCCATTGCCATCCAAGAGATGCTTTGGTAAAGAGGCAAGTCCTTATGTTATGTCACACCCGGATTTAAGGGACAAAGCCGAGTGCGTCTCATATGTGCGCCAAGGAAGAACAACACATATAATAATAGACTGCAAAGAGATAAATGTCATAAATGTACTTATTACATAGCGGAAGTCTTACAAAATAAATGATAAATATAAAACGAACTATTATTATTTCCCTGGTGCCACAAAGCTGACTAGGAGACACCACCTAGATCAAGTCGAACTCCTTGTAATGCGGCTCCTCTTCGACCACTTGTTCTTCTCCTGTGGGGGGGTGTGAGGCAGCAAGGGTGAGCTCACATATGTTCATCGCTCAACAAGTTGTGGGGAATAATGTGCATGAACTCACCAAAGGTGGGAGTTCATGTGAGGTGTAAGGCTGATCTACAAAATAAAGGTTGAAGCTGAGCATTGCTTTTATAAATTGGTCAAAATTTTTTTAGCAGTTACTAAGTGTAAGTAAATAACAAACCATAGTAAATAGTAAATAAAAGTATTAACAAATTAATCCCAATGCGATGCAAATGATAATTGCGTTTAATTCCATAAATTAATCATGTGAGTGTCCGAGCTGCTCATGACCGTGAGCATGGCTAGTATACCAGTTTTACACTCTGCAGAGGTTGCGCATCTTTACCCACAAGTCGTGTTACCCATTTGCCACGGAGTTGATCAGACTCCATACACCTCTTCCAAGGAAGCGAGGCAGGGTACCACTACGAGGCCTTTACAAAGTTCCACTAGCTTCAGAAAACCCGCTACAGTTTATAGGAAGCTCCAATGCATGGATCCCTCGCCTGACCGTCATCGCAGCAAAATCAACCCAAGGACCTCCCTACACTGACCACTCCCCTACTGCCCTTGCCCCTATCGGGTAAGGTAGTCCTCCACTAGCTTTCCTAGTTAATCAGCCAAGGGGTCCCATTCCACCCTTATGGTAGCACTGTTTTCCCGGGTGGTTCTCCATGTTCCAATTAACATAATGATCTTATCATGAACAGTAAATAATAAACTGATAATAAAATTGTAATCATGAATAATGTATATATTCATACCCAAAACCACATAAAGCAATAGCATGTACTACCCAAAAATTCAGTGGTAAAACAAGCTATAAAGATAGCCAAACTAGGGTAACCTATAGGGTCCCATCAAAATTAACCTATGCAGTTCATTGTGATTAATAAGAACATGACTAGGTAAAAAGAACGTGATCAAGAGCACAACTTGCCTGCAACGAGCTCCTGCTCAGCAGTCTCCACCTGATGAACCCCTAGATCATGTGGCTTGCTCGTCTACTCGCATCAATACAAACATACATAGTATAGCAAAAATTAACATCACACCAAACCATAGAATAGAATGCATGATAATATTTTACACAGCGTAACGAGATCACAGGAATGAGAACCACTAGATTTGGAGTTATATTTATTTAGTTATGAATTCTTGAAGTTATTAAGTACTTGGAATAGCATAACTCATGTGAATAATTTTAGTTCAAGTTTCATGGCTAAACAAATTTACTAAGTGATAAACAATATTAAAATAAAATTAATGCCACTAGAATGGATTAAAAAGGAGTTGAAATAAATTTTCTATGGATTAAACAAGTTCCTGGAATTAATTTTGTACTAAAAATCAATTTCTCTATCCATTTATTCGGTTTACTTATTCTCTGGGATGGCGGCCATACTTATTTGATAGGTTAGGGGTTAAAGCACTAAAAACAGGACCTAGAAGTAATATTCCTAACGCTGAGGTGGACTGCGGGTTCATTTCGTAGTTCGCCAGGGACTCATGTGCTAATTTCCAGGGCCGAAGAGGTACGGGGTGGTATCAGCCGTTGGATCCAAATCTCGCGGCCAAGATTAAAACCTCGCTACGTGAATTGGAGATGCGCTGGTGGGCGCATGATTCACAATCTACGGCCACGAGCCCTCCAATCCGAGGTTGAATCTTGTGCCTAGGATGACTAATCGACGGACAGGATTTAGCCTCCGCCGAGTGGCAACGCTAACTAATCTAAGCCGTCAATCCTAAGATCTAGGGATATCCTGGCATCTTCAACCTCGCGACGCCGTGCCCAGCCGACTGTGCAGTACTACCCCACTCACCTTTACTGGCCAACCGCGCTCACCCATGACCCTACAGGGATATCCCGACGGTTCGTCGGCTTCCCAGGACCGCCACGACCATGCTATCAACGCCCACCTATAACACCTGATGCATACACAATATCATAGAGGAAGAGCGGCTCACCAGCGACTAGCGCCGATATGGGTTGCTCGCCACCGAGGTTGATGCCGACCCGGCGTGACCCGCTTCGTGGCGCCGCGGCAAACCCCCGCGATCACCCGGCCCTGCGCCTGAGCCCCCAGATTACGCCCAGTACGTCGACCGGCCGTAGTTCCCACTACTTCTCCCTTCTCTCTCTCGACCTGTGGCGGTGCTAGGTTTTTAGGGATGGGGTTGGGCACACGAGCATCTGCGCCGATTATATATGAGCTCCCCATGGTGGCCACATCGCGGGGAGGTTGTTAAGCAGTCCACCGGCAAGAATCGCACGCACGGCGAGCTCGCTGTCTGTTGCGGATTGTGGATGACCAGGTCACGGAGAGAGAAGCCGATGGGTGGGGTCCACCGCACGGTGTTGCTGCGGAAACGCGCGATGCGCGTGCACAGCGTAGACAGAGGCTGGCGAGTGGGCCCTGCATGCCAGTAGACGGAAGGAAGCGAGCGCGAGAGAGGGGTGGCTGGCTAGTGGGCCCGTCTTGTCGGCGCGGTGCTATGAGCGCTACATTGGCTAGCCATAGGGCCCTGCACGTAAGTGTCACTCCAGAACGGCACTCGCGGTGCTGATATGGACCTAGCGCGCGCACGAAGGACACAAAGGATGGACCAAAATGGTGCTTGCAGGTCCAATCCGAGTTCTTTTTCTTTTTTATTTGTTTTTTTACCTTTTGATTCCAAATTTGAATTCAATTTTTATACTGAATTTTGTACTCAGTTTTAGATGTATGATTTGAACATGCCCAAAAATAAGAACTTATTTATTTATAATTTTATTTTGGTGTTGTATAATATTCTTTTCTTTCCTTCTCTATTTTCAACCCTTAATTTCACTTTAGGTGTTGATCCAAATTTATATTTTATGATATTTTTATTACTAGTATTTTTATTATGAAATGCACAAACAATTAAACTCTAGCATGATGCATATTTGTTTCCCTTTAAATATGTCAATTCCCATGTTACAATGAGTAGAGAGCAAAACATACACTGATATCAGCTCCTTTCTTATTATTCATAAATTGGGTATTACATGTTAGCATCTTCAGAAGAGAAATCCACTAAATATAGGTTGCTATATCTAAATCCTTTGAATATGACTGACTCATCACCCATTTTAGATACAAAAACCTCTGACGCGGTGAATAAGCATTCAAGGTTAAGATCACACATCTGATCGACTGATAACAAGTTGAAACTCAACGGAGCAACCAATAGAACATTTGAGATTGAAATATCATTTGATATAGTGTCACACCCGGTTTTAGAAGGAAAACCAAATGCGAACCATGTACGTGCTAGGATCAGCAATTCACGTACACAGCGGTTAGATAACCGGACATCATCACACAGTGCTCAAATAATAACATAAAAGAGGGTAATAGTTGATTACATCATGATGTTTGAGACATCCACATAGTCATTAACAATTATCAAAGTGCAAAAATGAAACATAGATAAACACGGCCTTCACAGGCAGCCGACTGGGGCTTTGCCGCTAACCCACGCCTAGAACTCATCGTACTCTTGGAACTACTAGAAATCCTCCACCACGACTTCATCTTTTCCTGAGCAGTGGATGTAATGTGGACAACCTGGGGGTTGGTGTGTAAAGCAAGGGTGAGTACACATCAACATACTCAGCAATTGTCCCGTTTGGCTGTAGTGGACTAGCTTTATGTGGGGTTAAGGTCAAGCAGTTGTTTTTAGTTGGTCAGATAATTATTACTAGTAGAGAGCCAGGTTTTAGCATTAACCCAAGTTGTTAACCCAAAAGCACCCTTTCCAAATGGAAAGAATGCCCGAAACCATAACCATAATCATAATCACAATAGAAACCAGCATTATCCTCATCATCATCTATAAACAAAACATCTCTGATCAATGTGTCTCTAATCAATGGAGTTTCCAAGGCCGCTCATAACCGCGAGCATGACTGATATATCAGTTTCATAACACTCTACAGAGGTTGCACACTGTACCCACGAGCCATGATTCCCTTTTGCCTCGGGCCGATCAAACCCTTAAACACTACCAAGGTGAATAGGTAATGTTTCACTATGTAGCCTTTATAAAGATTCCCTGAGGCTGTAGCCGCCCGTTAGGTTTCCTAAATGTACCGCACTCCTCCCCAAGGGGCAAACCACCCTCGACAGAGCGATCTGCATACATCGAGCCCCATTGACAGCATGACGGCGAGGCGAACTACACCTTAATTCCTCAAATTATTCAGCTAACGGTGTCCCATACCACCCTCATGGTTGTACTGTTTTCCCGGGTGTTCATCTAACGAACCAGTCCTTACGGAGAGACACTCGAGAAACCACTCGAGTCCCCTTAAATGTCACAATATCTCATCATAATCAAGAGGGAAAACAGTGTATCATAAATATTCTAATAATGTTCATTGATTAGTGCGAAGCACTAGCATAAAGCTAAACCAAAATGATCCAACCCACATAGGTAAACAAGGACATGATAAACAAAGCTAATCAATCCTTAGGTATAAATTGTGTAAATGCGGGGAGTGAATAGTAAAATAAGTAGGACATAGATGGGTCAAGGGACACTTGCCTTCACCAACCACCTGCTGCTCAAGGTCTTCACCTGCAACTCCTTTGGACTCCGCCAACTGACCGTTATCTATACGAGTTCGAACATACATTCCACGATTTTAATACAAAAAGAACAATACACCACATAGTAGAATATAACAAATAAGCAGACGCTTGGCGCAGGGCTCGCACCTACGACTAAGCGAGAAAGAGAAAACAACGCTCGAGGCTACGGTCGAAAGGCGATTATGTTAAGCAGCTATGGATTAAAGTACTTGTCTAACCATAACCATATTAATTTGACAATCGGGATATGCATAAAATAAAGTTACGTTATACGTTTAATTATTGTAAACAACTCAAGGTAAATTTAAAAGGATTGTCGCGCGGCGAAACGCACGATGGCATACGCGAACTAAACTGGAAATTGGGATGAGTTGCCGCGCGACGAAGCACGTGACAACACACACAAACTAAACTAAAAATAAAATGAGTCGTCGCGCGGCGAAGCGCGCGACGCAACACTTAGACTAAAATGAAATTAAACGAATCCACTGCACACGACCACTAAACAAAAACAATACCGCGAATCAAAAACCGAAACGAGACGAACACATGATCAGACACAATGAACAAAGCCATCAGCTCAAAAAGTGGACGTGAGTTCACTGGAGGTGGGCGCCAATGTTGGTGACTTGTTCTCAAATGCTATGAATCAAGAACAAGGCAACATAAAATATTAAATATTAACGCCCTTCGTCCTTCGAAGCATTATTTCTCTTAGGATATAATGATCTTCAGACGAAGGTTATGAAGGACATACCTTCGAATATTGAAGGTAAGATGGTAATAGAAGAAGCGTGTAAAATACAAAAGATAACATGAACAATCATATAGCATTATAAATTCATCTCCATTATATTATCATGAGAAAATAAAAACAATATTGAATTACATCTGATACCTTCGACTTGATAGACAGCAAAGGTACGACCGTGGTGCAAAAGCAAAAGCCAAGTCAGCGTGAATAGTACGAGGGTACTATTCATCTATTTATAGGCACAGGGCGCAGCCTGTGGGAAATTACATTCATGCCCTTTACAAATGCTTACAATCATAATACAAGCTATCACAGGTCGATTGGTCATTTCATCTTTAAGTCGGTTCACTCCTTCGTCTTGGGACATGTCATTATGCCGAAGCTTTATGGATGATAGCTTCGGCACTGCTTCTTGAGAGAATCTGCCGAAGGTGTTTCTTCTTACAGGATCTTCAGCGATGAAGCATACCCCCAACAACACCCATGCCAACTTTGGTTTTTGTTTACACGCGATACGAACACTAGTCATTATACTGCTTTGAAAATTGGAAGAAGGAGCGAAACGGGAAGACAAAAGAGAGTAACGCCTGAATTTGGTGAGTATCAGAGAAGAAAAAATATACCCCTCAAATTTAGGGCGTTACAAATCTATCCCCCTTAAAAGAATCTCACCCTCAAGATTCAAGGTTGGCCAGCAAAGAGTTCGGGATACTTGGCCATCAGATCATATTCACGCTCCCAAGTTGCTTCTTCCTCAGAGTGGTGACCCCATCTGACTTTGCACATTGTGATAGTGTTCCTCCAGGTGACGCTGTCTGTAGTCTCAAGAATCTGCGTTGGCTTCTCTATGTTGGTCAAGTCTTCTTGGACTTCCAGACCTTCCACTGGCAACTGCTCCTCTAGCACACACAGACACTTCTTCAACTGAGACACATGAAAGACATCATGCACTGCTGATAAATCCTCTGGCAAACTGAGCTCATAGGCCACCTCTCCACGCTTCGCGAGAATCTGATACGGACCAACATATCGGGGTGCTAGCTTGCTCTTGACTCTGAACCTTCTGACTCCTCTGATAGGCGATACCTTTGGGTAGACAAAATCTCTGACTTCAAAACTCAGCTCTCTCCTTCTCGTGTCTACATAACTTCGCTGCCTTGATTGCGCTATCTTCAGATTCTCCCGAACCATTTTGATGTTCTATTGCGCTATCTTCAGATTCTCCCGAACCATTTTGATGTTCTCTTCGGCTTCGAGCAAAATGTCTGGTCCAAACACTTGCTTTTCTCCAGGCTGATCCCAATACAACAGAGTTCTACAACTCCTCCCATAAAGCGCCTGAAACGGTGACATCTTCAAGCTAGCCTGGTAACTGTTGTTATAGGAGAATGCTGCATAAGGTAATCTCTTGTCCCATCCAAACTGATCTTGCAACGCACAGGCTCTCAACATATCTTCGAGGACTTGATTAGTTCTTTCAGTCTGACCATCTGTCTGCAGATGATAAGCTGAACTGAAGTTCAAATGTGTACCCAAAGTGTTGGGGGCCTTCGTCTTCCGAAGGTCCTCAAAAATATGATTTAACAATATTTCCCAAGTGTAAAATATGAGCAGGTACCTTCGGACTCGGGTTAAAGCTGTACACGACATGGAAAGTATGGTCGAGATGAAGGTTGATGCAGCTCCGAAGTTATGCACAAGGGAGCTTCGGCTCAGTGGAGAAAAAGGAACCGACTTAAAGGGGAAAAGGCTATCTAGTCCTTGTTGGGTTGACCTTATGTTGATAGTAAATATAAAGGGCATGAATGTAATTTTACACAGGCTGCGTCCTATGCCTATAAATAGATGAACAGTACCCCCGTACTGTTCACACTGACTTGTATTTGCTCGTGCGTCACACCCGAATCTTTGCCTTCTGTCAAGCTGAAGGTATAAATGTAATTCAATATTGCTCTTATTCATTCATGACTATATAAAAAGGACATATAAATGATGTTTTATGATTATTCATGTTATTTCTCATGTTTCATTTGCTTCTCCTTTCATCAATGTAAACTGTGATGATGAAGGTATGTCCTTCATGACCTTCGTCCGAAGATCGTTATATCCCAAGGGAAATAATGCTTCGAAGGACGAAGGCCATTAACCATTAACTTCTTTCTATGTTGCCTTGTTCTTAATTCATAGCATTTGAGAACAAGTCCACAACATTGGCGCCCACCTCCGGTGAACTCATTCGACCACCTTCGGCAAGCTGTGACCTTCGTCATGCCGCCGAAGAAAGCTTCAGGGCTACGGGCTGCATTGCAGCCACTAGACGTCAACCAGGACACGCTGCGCGAAGCCCGAACTCAAAAGAGGAAGGCTACAAGTCCAACCCCCCAAGAGGACGAGCTGGATCAGGAGATAAGGGACCTTGAAGCTATTCATCAACAGGTCCGGAGGAAGAAGGAGAAGATGCTTTGCCTCTCCGAATTACAGAGGAAGATTGATGAAGCTGCTGAGGAAATGCGTCATCTCACTCAAGATGACCAGGACCAAAGACCTCCACAGAGAGAGCTTTGTCAAGACAATTGCTACAGTGATGATGATTGGTATGAAGATTTCCGTCATGGAAATTTTGCTTTTGATAATGCTTCTCCTGTATCAGCAGAATTGCAGGCTACAGCATGGCCCCCATCATACAAGCCACCTCAGCTCCCCATGTATGATGGGCACTCAGATCCAAAGCAGTTTCTGATGAGCTACGAAGCAACTATATCTTCGTACGGAGGCAACACTGCAGTCATGGGAAAATCCTTCGTCATGGCAGTCCAAAGCGTGGCCCAGACATGGTACTCTTCTCTTCGGCCAGGGACGATCACGTCATGGCAAAAGCTAAAGGACACGCTGGTCACCAGTTTTCAAGGTTTTCAAACGAAGCCAGTTACAGCGCAGGCCTTGTTCCAGTGCACACAAGACCATGAGGAATACCTTCAGGCGTATGTCCAAAGGTTTTTGCAACTCAGAGCACAAGCACCCACAGTGCCTAATGAGATCGTCATTGAGGCAATGATCAAGGGCCTTCGGCCAGGCCCTACGGCCCAATACTTCACTAGGAAACCCCCCAGACTCTGGAGAAGCTGCTTCAGAAAATGGATGAGTACATCCGGGCGGACAACGACTTCTGCTAAAGAAGGGAAGAAGCTTACAGATTCTCTGAGATGACTAGGGGCTTCGGAGGAAGAATCCACCCTAGGCATGTCAGATCAATCCATAGCTCCAGTCAGAATGATGACAAAGGAAGCCAGCTTCAGAGGCCACAACACACCTCACAGTCTTCGGGACAGCAACAAAGCTCCTTCAGGCCACCAGCTCCAAGGGGTAGAGGTGGTAGGGGCTTCGGAGGAAGATATGGGGATCAACCCAGGAAAATTTATTGTTTATTCTATGGTGAGGACAAGGGCCACACTACAAGAATGTGCCAAATTACTATTCTGAAGCAAAAAGAAATTGCCGAAGCAGAAGCTCGGCAAAACCAATCGAAGCAGGTTTTACACACAGCTTCGTGTCACTCTCCTTACATACCAGAATACGTGGGCAATCAACCTGCAGCCTCTGTTGCTTTGGCGAGCCATTCACAAGCTTCTTGTCCTCAGCTTCCACCACCACCACCACTACAACCTGGTTATTCCCGAAGCCAGCAGCCAGAAGGGCTCCAACACTCCAAACAACAACATGACTTCAGGGAGGAGTCTGAAGCTTGTACAGTCAATAGTACTGTACCAGAATCAAAGCACATATACTAAGCAGTGTCCTGCTTCTTGAATACTTTTATATTTTGCGTTATATTTGCTTTTTGAATAAGGAACAAGCTGTGAAAACTTAGTTTTAATTTCTTGTAATGATTTTGCTTCTATTAGAATGAAATATATCTTCGTCACAGATTTACAAAGCATAAAAAGTCGTTCCTAAGGGAATGCAGAGCCAAAACTGATGAAACTACAAAAAGTCGTTCCTAAGGAGTGCAGTGTAAGTTTTCTGCTCTAAAGTCGTTCCTAAGAGAATGCAGAGCCAAATACCACCGAAATAGAAGGCGAAGAAGTTCAAAAGTCGTTCCTAAGGGGATACAGAACTTATACCACCAAAATAGAAGGCGAAGAAGTTCAAAAGTCATTCCTAAGGGGATGCAGAACTTATACCGCCGAAATAGAAGGCAAAGAAGTTCAAAAGACGTTCCTAAGGGGATGCAGAACTTATACCGAAAAATAAACTGTAAAGCCAAAAAATAAAGGACAAAGAGACTCCAAAGTCATTCCCAAGGGGATGCAGAGTTTTGTGTATGGGCGTGTGGCTATGTGTCTTAGGCATTCCCATCATTTTGCATCATGTCATCATGTCATATCATACATCATGCATCATATCGCATCAACAGACACAAGAATCGAATATGGAGCTAATCTTCGGAAAATGCTTCGTCAAAATGAAAATGTGCTAAGGCACGAAGCAAGCTTCGAAAAATACAATTTTATCAGTCTTGTTACAAGAAGGGATCTCTCTACAAAGCAAGGATATCTCTCTTTACGAAGCATGGATCTTTTTCTTTATGAAGCATGAAAAGAAGGAAAGGTGTTTTTTCGCCGAAGGCTCAAAAACGGTATGTGCGTAAATTTCATACATCGTAAAGAAATTAACTGCAATAATTTACATATTCAATTCAAAATTACATACTCCAAATATTACATAGTTTTTGCCACAGTATACATCAGACTTTCCAAAATGTTTATTACAATTCCTCTTTAAGGACCTTCTCTGCAACTTTGTTCAGCAGCTTGTTGACGACTTCATCGACAATGGATTCAGCCATGTTTATAATGTCCAGCGCTTCCTTCATTTTTGGATCAGCTAGGGGATCGAACGGTTCTGGCGGCGGAGATAATTCAGCTGAAATAAGAAAAATTAATCAGTCTGAAGCCATAAAAACAAACGCCGAAGCTAAAAACCAAAAATAATACCTATACGTTTTTCGCGCTCTGCAGTTTCAGCTTGTCTTGCTTCTACTCGGGCGTCATGGGTGTCTTTTTCGCTGTTCTTTATAATTTCATGGGCCATCTCTCGGCCACCATTCACCCAGACATCATTATAGAATTTTCCGCCCATCAAGGTTGCTTCAGTTGAAGGATCCTTCGTATCATCTATGGAGAACACAACTTCGGTCTGGGCCATGGTTTTAATATGGTCGCATCTCGCCTTCTCCAAGATGGCTGAAATTCCCCGCGCACCGGAAAACGCGCAAACATCCCCGCGATCACTTAAAATTTCTTCGAAGGTCTTGCCCTCTCCACTTATCCATTCAATAACGCCTTCAGGGTCGCCTCGTATGAAGTTTTCTTCGGCAGATAGGCACCCACTTTGGCGAAACTAGCTTTTATTTTCTTCACACAATCCAAGGATTTTTCAAAGCACCTTTCCTTGGATGTGCGAAGTTCTTCAACATTTTTATCTAAATGATTTTTCCAATATTTACTGATTTTTTGGTTAGCTTCTGTGAGTGCGCATTTTTCCTTAGCTTCGGCCAGTTGCCTCCGAAGGTCTTCAATTTCAATCTTTTGGGCTTCGGCTTGAGCTTTGAAACTAGCTTCATCTTCTTTCACTTTGTTAACCAGAGAAATTAAGATTTTGTCTTTTTTAAGGCCTTCGTTTCTCAATTCAATCACCTCTGAACGAAGATTGTTCAGAGCCATAGTATACCCTTCGTCTTCAATATCTTTCTGCGCCCTAAGGGCGTTACTATGAATTAAACCCTAGAAGAGGAAGAAAGAATTGAGTATGACAAATGAAATATCTTGTTTTCAAATTCAAAGTTAACTTCTATACCTTTATACTGTTGTATGCTAGGCTGTCAGCAAGATCATCCTTCGACAAAAGTGAAAGGCCGTCTTCCAGCTTCAGGAATCCCATGCTTTTACCTATCTCCCGGCAAATGGATATTTCTTTGTTGTCCGAGAGACAGTATAAAAATCATCTTCATTACTCCCGTTAAAAACCAAGGCTCCCTTCAGATATTTCAACTTTCGTGCATAGTGCCTGGCTTCCAGAATTTCTTCTTCGGATAGCTTCTTCCCAGAAGCGTGTCGAATGATGTAGTCAATATTTTCATTTAAAGCTTCGGAAGCAAAGGTCCCGATCTTTTCATGAGCAATTTGCTCTATCGATTTTTCTTCAGACACGACAGGCTCCGTCTCGGTGGATACTGAAGGCCCAGCTTCGGCTTCAGCTTGAGATTGTGTAGCTTTGGCTTCTGCTTGTCCAGTTTCGGCTCCGGCCTGCGATTTGGCTTCAGCTTGAACAATTTTCTTTGCAGGAGCAGGGCTCAATGCCTTTGGAGTCTCCAGTACAGCATCTAGCACATTGGCCATCCTTCTCTTGGGGGTCGTGGCAGAAGTTTTTTGCACCTTCGACACATTTGCCTCTGTCGGAGGGCTCAGATTTTGGCATTTTTATTATTTCTTCAACTTTCGGCTCTTTAGTCTTATCAACCTTATCTTCGACTGGTTCAACTGTATGCGTCTTCGGCATTACAGTTGGTTCTACAGTGCTCTGTGCAATCGGAGCAGTTTGTGTTGCTTTGACTGCTGAAGAGGAACCTACTCCAAAGTCAGGGACCACAGCCGGTTCAATGTAACATGGCCGGTGGGTCAGAACTTTCACCTTTTTGCTCTTCGGCACAGGCTCATCTAGGGTGACCGAAGCAATCTTCCTCTTTTACTCTTGCCCTCATAGCGGGTAGCGATAGTCGGGGTATATGAAGCTGATTGCATCAAAAACTTTGTTCAGTATTTTCTTCCCCCGACCTCCGAAGGCTGCGGACAGAGCGTTATCTTCAACCTTGGAGTAAGCTCCAAGCAACTCATCGTTGGTAGCTTCAATACACTTTAGTCGATCGTCGTTTGGCTCACCAAACTTATCCCTAAATCTGAAGGTATATTTCAGTCGGACCAAACCACCATCACTAGAATCAGTGGTGGTCTCCTTCGGCATTTCCCAGCCTTTGACAAGCGGCCATACCCAGAAGGATATATGTTCTTGAATCAAATATCTTGTGCCAATGAAGGAGCAAACAGTGCTGAAAGCCCTCTAGCACTGTTGGGGGCCTTCGGCTTCCGCGAAGGTCCTCAAAAACGTGATTTAACAATGTTTCTGGAGTATAATACATGAGCAGGTACCTTCGGACATGGACCTTTCGGACTTGAGTCAAAATAACTATATGAAGAAACACAAGGGGAACGAAGGATGGAACAGAGCCGAAGCTGTACGAAAGGGAGCTTCGGCATGATGACAGGAAAAAGGAAACCGACTTAAAGAGGAAAAGGCTATCTAGACCCCGATGAATTGCTATAGAGTTATTATCAAATGCAAGGGGCCTGAATGTAATTTTACATGGGCTGCGACCCGTGCCTATAAATAGATGAACAGTACTCCCATACTGTTCACGCTGACTAGGCATTTGCTTTTGCGTCACGCTTGTATTTTTACTTCTTTCAAGCCGAAGGTACACTTGTAATAAATCATTATCTTTACTTATTCATGATAATAGCACAAAAATGATACAATAATGATAACATATTTGATTGTTCGCATTGTTCATGTTTCGTGTAAACCCTTCTTCATTTTTATATACGTCGTACTTACGAAGGTACACTTTCCGTAACCTTCGTCCGAGAGTCGTTATATCCTAAGGGAAATAATGCTTCAAAGGACGAAGGATTTTAACATTTAACATTCTTTATGTTGCCTTGTTCTTAACTCATAGCATTTGAGAACAAGTCACCAACAGGCACGCTTCAACAACATCATCAATTTCCACCTTCGGCCTTCGAAGGCCGAAGCGTGACCAAATGGGGCGCTGGATGATCCCTTTAATGTCTTCCTGTGCCTTTATATCATTCTTCACATAAAACCATTCTTCCATCCAGGCTCCGGGCCATCTCTTCCGGAATGTTGGCACCAGATGGCTAGCGTTGGGGCGAGCGATGAATCCATAACAACCGAAGTTGTTGTGATACTGTTCTTTGCCAGTGGCCTTCGTCTCATATAAAAGCTCGTGCTTATTGCAAAAGCACTTCGCGCTCGGCTCCAATCCCTGACTTTTTACAGCCCAGACACTACAACACAAACCCCCCTATGGCAACGCATCTGCAGGAACACATAGTTTTTTGCGTTGTAAGAAATTAGTAGCAATGCTTAATATGCGTTGCAAGCATCATACGTTAAGTTATTAAAGTAGTCACAACACTTAATATGTGTTGCTAGCACCATCCATTATTTAAATAGGATGTGACAACACTTAAAATGCGTTGCTAGCGAAATGTATTGATTAACTGGCATGTGGCAACATTTAATATATGTTTCTAATAATATTTAATATTATAACACAGAACAACTTGGTACAGATAACTCCTGGACCTAAATTCTACGTTACTTCAATTAAAACTCACAGGAAATCTTGACCTCTCGAGTCGTCTGCGTCGTCAACAAGATCGTGACCGTCGATGCAGGTTGGACCGCCTTGCGTGGCCGTTCGGTCTCCTTTCTCTATGCAGTTCCAAACGACTCTCCCCACTTCTCTGTAGCGCAGCCGCGACTATGGCTTCCGCCAAAACCCTAGCCTGCTCCCTCACACGAGCCCTCTTCCGACCCGCTCCACGCTAACTCTTCTGAGCCCCACCACAACAGCGATGGCTTCGGCCCGGGCGCCGGAGACTCATTCCGCCATCGCACCCGCTACGACTCCGCAGCCAACAACTCCGGCGGTGAGGACGGGGCTGGGGGACGGAAGCGCAAGACGCAGTGTGCTGAGGAGGAGCGACGTCTGGCTATCGCGCTCTCGGACTTCATGAAGAACTTCGCCGCCGAGATGGATCCCGAGGTGCACGCCCTAAACACATGCCTCCAGATTTCGTGTCTGCTACAGTCGGGCCTCCCGCTCGACGATTGCTTCGAGGGCACGCACTCGCCCTCCCCTGAGCTTGGTTCATATTGAGTGCAGGATTAATAGATTCTCGCATTTGCTCTGTTTTCCTTGTCATGACATTTGCAGCGAGTGTCTGTGTGTTAAGGTTACTAGGATATGGGACTTCTATGATCCTGGAGATGATAAAAAACTTCTGCATTCTGATCTTGTACTGATCGATGAGGAGGTACAACGCACATTTTCCTTCTATGCGTCAAACCCTGCTTGCTTATGTTGGGAGAGGGTGGTTGCTATTGGTCCTCCTTAATATAAGGGAGTAAAATATTATTGCATCGAAACGTAGACTGTAACCCACTACAACAGGCACAATACTACCGTATAGTCACAAGATCAGACAGCTAAGAAGCAACTTTTCACAATACATTTGAGGTTCTATAATGTTACCTTTGGTTATTCTATATGTTTTCATGGATGCATTATTGATCCCTGCAAATACTATGCACATTGCATTTTTTATTCCTCTAGGTTTTTACCACTTCTTCCCTGTCTGCAAAGTACAGAAGAAGAAATGTAATGCGTGTAACTACCTCTATACGTAATTAGCTGGGTGCCCTAGGTCTCTTGAAAGTATTTTTGTTCTGTATATAAACTGGGCAATTGCCATTTTCCTTTTAGACGACTCCCTTGCTGTGTTTTATTGTTACAAATAAACACCCCCATCATTTAAGCTTTATAGGAGAGGAAATAACAGGCCTAAATGTCAAGACAGGTAGCAGTCCTTGGTTTAGCTTTGTAATGGGGAATATATGTATTTGCAGACATCCTATGTCTTAACACTTAAATTAACTGAGCCATACTATTTTAACATCCTCCATTCCAAAGTATTGCGTCGTCTTCGTGGGGACGAGGCGGCGCTAGTCGGCGACAACGACGGCGACTACAATCCTCGCTCCACAGCCTCCCTCTCTGCACCGCGTCGCCGCTTCTCACAGGTAACCAATCTCATTCATCACGCTTAGTCAGATCAGTTGTTTTCCTTCGTTAGGGTTATTTCGTTGCTTTCTTCTTTGTGCGCACATCCGCCGTTGTCTTCTTCGTGCCCCTCCCCCGCCCTAACATGAGTATGGTATGGATGACCCAGTTCTTCTTTAACCACACTGTTACTGTCCACTATGCGGCTATAGAGCAAGCTTCTGAATCATTCCAAACTAAGTACGTTGCCTATAGCAATATTACTGCTCCTAGCGGCCCATTCAATCAGCTAATGACCACAATTGACCTATTAAATATTTGTAGCTGTTTATTATAACCCTTCGATGCTGCAATCTTCAACAAAGCTGCTCTCAATGAATATGTGATGCCTTGTTTTATATAGTCTCTAACTATCGGTAACTTTTTAGATATCTGTTTCTGCTGCATTTGAAGGACAACTTCAGGACTGCAATGGCGCTTCAATATAACCAAAGATTTAGATAAAACAGGTGAGGTTATATGGTTTCTTTATTACTTTTTTTAAAAAAAAGTTTGCCACCTACATCAGTGTTTTTTATTGCAACGAGTTGAATACTAATGTTTTCCCTTACCTCTTTATCACATAAACATTTTATTACTCCCCCGATCATTCTATTTACTCTAAAGAAAACAAAAACAGGACAACTCTGCAAGATAGGTATGTATTTCAATCTTCTAAAATTATGTTTCTTTCTCCATCAGGGCTTTTTAGGTTATATTCATTTTCTTTGTTCCTTTTAAAGTCATACACATATCTTAAGTAAATCGAGGCACGCCGCTCCATGTTTCATCAGCTCTAAACTACTTTTTTACTTCTATAGCCGTGCTCAAATAATTCCATGTTTGCTATTATTTTGTAGGCTAGTCTCCCCGAGAACAAGGAATTGCTAGAATCCCTTAACTCGGAACAAAAAGACAGTGGATGTTACGTTTATGAAGAATGGTCCTTTTATTTTTCTTGCAAGGAAACAAGTTTAAGCACTTAAAAAGAGAGTCAAGTACAGTTTATTTGATGATCATCAAGGTAGCCACAATAGAATTTGACTTCCTTCTATCTTTTTGAATCATAATGTGTAATATTTCTTATTTATAGGAGGAAGAGATTAATATTTCTTATTTGTAGGAGGAAGAGATTTTAAAAAGGACACCATGACAAGCAGCAGGTACATTGTTTTTTTTAATCTATAAATCCAAAATTTTGGCTAAACCTTTCAGATGTACATAACTTGGTTTTATCATTTTAATATTTATAGTCTTGCTGCCAAATTAAGACAGAAAATAAAGTACTACACTTTGATTCTATCCGAAATTCTCATGTGTGATCCTTTTTTTCCCTCCTGATCACAGGCAAGCAGCTTATTGAAGCATGTAACTAGCACCGCAAGTTTGCAAGGCTATGCGGATAGCTTGTTGGATGCGACAGTCAGACATTTTGGTTCAGCACCGTCTGCTCAGCCTGAAGAAAATGGGTACACAGTCCTTTCCTCTTGTCTGGAACCGGAATAATTGGGCTCAAGGGCCATGTCACCACTGTCTATTTCTGATCTACAAGGTGATTCTTCCAGGTTCAAGGGCCATGGCATGCTGGCGCCTTTTACAGCTGGCTGGCAGAGCAATGATTTGCACCCTTTGATCATTGAGAGATCTGAGGTTGTCACTCTGAATCTGAACTTTACACCATAGTTTCTGTTACATCTCTTGAAATGCAGTGTTCAGTTGTGGAGAAGTAGATTTTAATCTTTACAAATACAGAATATATTTCACAGTCTAGCTTATCACCATTTTGATTATGCAGGGTTCCTATGTCTATGACATTAATGGGAACAAGTATCTGGACTCTCTTGCAGGATTATGGTGCACAGCTTTAGGTATGTGCACGCGACTTTTGTGTTTGTTTCTGGGCTTTAGCAATGTCTTTGCACCTGTTACTTCTGCATCATCTATGTTCGTTATGTCTTTTGGTGGTAGCGAGCCTCGATTAGTCAAAGCAGCAACTGAGGGTGCATGGTTATGTTGTGCAATTAGATCCATCTATGAATTGTTTGTGCTTCTACATTTAGGAACAATGGGTAATTAGGATTTTTATGTATGTTTTGAATGATTCTTAATTGTTGCAGTAACAATGACAAGATAGGTTGTTTAATTATGTCCTCATTGCAATATCATTGGTAAAGTAGGCAGTAGTCATAGGATATTCTGTACTAAGGTTGCCTTTTATAGGAATTACTTGAACTAAATAACAACAATGTATGATCTGTCTAGGAATAAGATTGTTTATATCATATTGTATACATGCTGAAAGTAGCAGCAAGCAGCATATTTCCTAAACTATGTTCCCAAGTAGTTCACATGTAATTGTGTGTTCTTGAAGTGCAGAACAATCCACCACAACCACGACGCGAAGGACTCCAAGCTACAATTTCTGCATCACTAAAACAAAAAAACAACAGTAATGCATCCAAGGTGCTCACTCAGGTCCTTCTGTTCTCTTAAAATTTTATATGTGTAAAATATCATGCTGATTGTAGTTAATAATCAAGTGCATTAGTCCTAGGAAAGCTTTGGGCATTTGGTGAGGAGCGCAAGCAAAATATGGCAAAAACATCATGGCTGGTGTCTAAATTTGTTTCCAATCTTCCTATCACTAATGCGTTGCCCTTGCACTATTGGGCTCACCTTGCCATGCCATGCTGGGGCAGTGCAGTTGTGCAGGCTTGGAGCTGAAGTTTGGGAGCTGAAGGCAAAGAGGCAGGGACTATGTGCAGAAATAAGAAATAATGATTAGATCAGTCTAGGCTATACATGCTTCCCATTGTATGAATTTTTGTGCTATAATATTTTTCCTTCCCCTTCTTTGAAATGTGATATTTGCACATCTCTTCTCAACTTTGCATTACTTATTCCTGTCATTTTGTATATATTAACCTGCTATATTTTCTATGCTTCATTTTTTCAGTTCTGAACCTGGAACACTATGAAGATGCAAGGGCTTGCTGCATATGGATATTTGTTTTGCCTATTGGTTTATTTAGGATCTAGATCACCGATGACTATGAGTCATATGTAAATATATTTTTATCATACCAAAAGTATCTCGAACATATATTATATATGAAACTATGGATCAACTTCTTGTAATGCAATTATTGATTTTTAATATATATTATTTTTTCTTCTTTGCCAAGTGTGTCTGGATGATTCTAGAAATATCAAATGTGCATTGTTCAACATGTTATACTCTTAACCTCAAAATAAAATATTCAAATATTTATTTATTGGTTTATTGTTTGCAACGCATAAGAATGTTGCCACAACACGAATCTAAACGTTGTAGCATCCTATGATGACGAGATAGTCACGGGCGGCACCAACACATGTAAGCGTTGTTGTATCTTATAAAAATCTGTTGCAGTTTACCAACACTTATTTATATGACTTACCAACGTATGTATAAGTGTTGCAGTAGCCCACAGTAACGACAGTATAGGCAACACATAATTATGTGTTGGTATAGACCATATCAACGCTTATATAGATTTGTACCAACACATATATGCATTGCTAAAGGGGGGGTCATTTTGTAGTGAGACAAAAATTCCCATCCTCAGTATAGCTTCGAGGGTGAGCTGATGAAGGAAGATATGGAATGTCTTCAGCACTTCAACCAAGAACCTGCTCAATGGAAACCGAAGCCCTGCTTTCAAAAAGCTTCGGCAGATAACAACTTCATTCCCCTCAGGGGCGGGGGCCGTGTTGTCTCCACCAACTCTCACAATAGATGTGTCACGAAAGTACCTTCCTCTCATATTGTCAAGATGATTCTGTTTAATAGTCGATTTCCCGAAGATAGTATGGCTTGGTCGCCAAGGCCGATCTTCAGAATCTTCGTCCCCACTCTCCACATCATAACTATCACTGTCATCATTATCTTCAGACAAGCTGAAAGGGAAATGTGCCCTTGGGCCATTTCTATAATGTTTTGGTGATTAAATGTCCAACACGTTTGATTAAGTTCTTATGTGCCACATAAAGTGAGAAGTACAAATCAAGGCACAAGGTATGTTTCTAGACTTGGTAAATTGTTTATGTACTAACATGGTTATCCAAGTGCTAGAAACAGTGACTAAAGAACAAGAAAAGAAAAGGGAAAAGAGTTGGCTGTGTGCAGCCAACACCAGCTCGGTCTGGGTGCACCGGACAGTGTCCGGTGCGCCAGGCTGGTCCGCGGTGAACTCGCTGCTCTCAGGATTCGACGGCGGCGTACGACTATAATTCACCGGACTATCTGGTGGTGCACCGGACTGTCCGGTGAGCCATCCGCGACGAACTCGTCGCTCTCGGGAATGAAGAAAGACAACGTGGCTAAAATTCTTCGGACTGTCCGGTGGCGCACCGGACTGTGTTCGGTGCGCCAACGGGCCCGGAGCTGCAACGGTCGACTGTGCCCGATTTGGAAGGCAATCGTGCACCGGACAGGCTACAGTTGCTGTCCGGTGGCACACCGGACTGTCCGGTGTGCCACTCGACAGAAGGCAAGGATGGCCTTCCAAGTTGGTCTCAAACGACTCCTAGCTGCCTTGGGGCTATAAAAGGGACCCCTAGGTGCATGGAGGAGTAACTGAAGCATTCACTAAGCATTCTAAGACTCCCACACTCTGCCTCCGCGCATTTGATCGATTGTGTTAGTGATTTGAGCTCCGTTCTAGTTGTGAACTCTCTGTGCTACGTTTCGAGCTCAAGTCTTGGCTTGTGTGCGTGTGTGTGCTGCAGATTTGTGTTGTGTGTGCGTTGCTTCTCCCAACCTTACTCTGTGCTTTCTTTGTGATCTCAATTGTAAGGGCGAGAGACTCCAAATTATGGAGATTCCTCGCAAACGGGAAAACATACTCTAAAGGAAAAGACCGTGGTATTCAAGTTGATCATCGGATCACTTGAAAGGGGTTGAGTGCAACCCTCGTCCATTGGGACGCCATAACATGGAAGTAGGCAAGTGTTACTTGGCCGAACCATGAGATAAAATCGCGTGTCTCTTGTGATTGCTTTTTCTGTGATTGTCTTGTCCACAAGGACTCACCTCAAAAATACTTAGTCATACTAACACTTCTATAACTAAGTTTTGTGGCTATTTAGTGTTTGATTTTACAGGATCACCTATTCACCCCCCCCCTCTAGGTTCTCTCAATTAGTATCAGAGCCGTACTCTTCATCTAAGGGACTAACCGTTCGAAGAGATGGATCCTAAGGGAAAGGGGATGGTGGTCAACGACAAGGAGAAGGAGTCCCTCTTCAATGAGCCAAGGGACGACAAGCCCACTGACTCAGGATCGAGTCACAAGAAGAGGGACGGGAAGAAGAAGAGGCACATCAAGAAGATCATTTACTACGACAGCGATGCCTCCTCTTCTTCACCAAGAGACGACGACGATGACTCGTCGAAAAAGAAAACAGTTAATCAAAACTACTCTTTTGACTATTCTCGCATGTCGTACAATTCAAATGCACATCTACTTTCAATTCCCCTAGGAAAACCTCCACACTTATTTGGAGAGGACTATTCGTTTTAGAGTCATAAAATGCGTAGTCATTTATTCTCTCTCCATCCTAGCATTTGGAAAATTTTAGAGAATGGGATGCACTTCGATAGTACGGATAACCCTGTGATAATTAATGAACAGATTCATAAAAATGCCCAAGCTACCACTGTCTTGCTAGCTTCACTTTGCAGGGATGAATATAATAAGGTGAGCGGCTTGGACAACGCCAAGCAAATCTGGGATACCCTCAAGATATCTCATGAGGGAAACGACGCCACCATGATCACCAAAATGGAGCTGGTGGAAGGCAAGCTGGAGAGATTCGCAATGATCAGGGGAGAGGAGCCAACTCAGACTTACAATAGGCTCAAGACCCTGGTCAACAAGATTCGGAGCTATGGAAGCACAAGATGGACGGATCATGACATCGTCCGAATGATGCTTAGGTCATTTACGGTTATTGACCCCCATCTTGTCAATCTTATTCGTGAGAATCCCAGGTACACCAAGATGACGCCCGAGGAGATCCTTGGAAAATTTGTGAGCGGGCGCATGATGGTGAAGGAGGCTCGATACGTGGACGACGCTTTGAACAGTCCACTACCCATCTATGAGCCGCAGCCTGTTGCTCTCAGAGCAACAAGCAGCAAGTAGGCGCTACCAAGCAAGGTAGCTCAAGTGGAGGCTGCCGGCCTCAACGAAGATGAGATGGCGCTTATCATCAAGCGCTTCAAGACCACGCTTAAAGGACACAAGGAGTACCCCAACAAGAACAAAACAAGGGGAAAGCGCTCCTGCTTCAAATGCAGTAAGACTGGTCATTTCATAGCTTAATGCCCCGATAACGATAATGACTAGGAAAAAGAAAAGTATGGGAAGAAGGAGAAGAAGAAGAACTACAGGAAGGCTAAGGGCGAGGCGCACCTTGGAAAGGAATGGGACTCGGACTGCTCCTCTTCCGACTTTGACGACGAAGGACTTGCTGCCTCGGCCTTCAACAAGTCATCACTCTTCCCCAATGAACGCCATACTTGTCTCATGGCTAAGGAAAAGAAGGTATGTATTCGGGACACTCCCAAGTATACTTCTTCTAGTGATGAAGAGTCATCTGATGATGAAGTAGACTATACTGAATTGTTTAAAGGTCTAGATAGAAATAAAGTAGACAAAATTAATGAATTAATTGTGTGGCGGAACTGCCTGAATTATTCTGACTTAAGTGCCTAAGTCCCGCCTTAGAGGCTAGACCACACTTAAATGGGAATAACCCGTCAATCCCTCGGATCTAGTCCGACGAGGCCACTGACAGGATCAGGTACCACAATCTCACTCGAAGGTGAGTCACAGAGCAAATACAATAAAGCATAAAACCATAATTTAAGGAGTATTAAATTATTACATCACCATCGGAGTTTTGCAAAAGTAGCCATCATTGTTCGAAGTGCAGCGGAATGAAACTAACGATAAATAAACAGAGAGATGGGGAAGCCTGTCCCATCACTCCTCATGCTCCTCCTCAGCCGAGGTGGGGTCCCACTCGACAGTCCAACCCGGTGGCAAGATGGATGGCCAAGTCACTCCCGCAACCATGTCCTCCAGAGAACCTGTAAAATTATGCCACAAGCAAGGCTGAGTATACTAATACTCAGCTAGACTTACCCGGTGTGAGGAGTCTACTCCTCTACCTCTAGACATGCAGCTGTTTGGCTGTGGGGTTTGGTTGCCAAAAGCACTAGCTGAGTTTCTAAGTCAAGTTTTAACTTTGTCAATTTAAGTGTGACTCTCTTAAGGCTAAATGTGTACTATCTACTCATACATAGTAGCAAACATTATTAGCAATCAACATCTTATATCAACTCATCATATTTTCACTTTTTACTCAATGCAGTACAATGGATCAAGCAGTCTCATTAGCTGCGAGAAGCAAACGATTCGAATAGAGTTTTTATCCTTGCAAGGTAAACCTAAACCCACGACATGGCGAGGCACTCCGTCCCCACACACATCAACCGTCCCCATCGATTCCCCGTCAGCAGAGAGGGGCTCACCGCCTTGGCGTATAATGCCTCACTGACCCCGACCGCCGTCGTGCAGTGACCGCACTTGTACCCACCATAACCGGAATGGGAGACCACGTCTCAGGTCGCGTGAGGAGGGCAATCTACTGCCAGGTTCAATCAGGTACTAGGCTTACCGATTTACCATATTTCTCGGCATATGTTTAGTACGTTCAAACACTTGACACAGGTATCCGCACGTTAATCCTTATTCCCATTTTCACCTCGTAGACCACGCATCCCCATGGATCCGTGTCCACCAACCAACTATCAATATGATAAGAAAAGTGGGTACAACCAATTCTTGATCTCGCGCGAGTGTTAGAAAAATCACTCGTCTTCTACCGAGATCCTAATTAAATATAGCAGCTACTCGACCTAGCATACTAGTATCCATCTCAAAAGGGAATCCTAAGTTCATGCAACTAGGGTTTCAGTCAACTCCTACACTTAAGTGCACAGTACAAGCCTACAAACAATAAGTGTAGTAAAATAGCATAAATAACAGGTTATGCATAAACCGGGGCTTGCCTTCCAAGGCTGTGGGAGGCAGATCCTCTGGTGCAGGCTCGGGTGCTGGATCCGGGGCTACCTCCTGAGCAGCTCCTTGCTCCGGCATGAGGACGTACTCTCCGTCAGCAAGGTTACAGTCTATCGAAATGCAATGAACACGTATTTCATGATTATGCAGGATTTAATAACATTATGCTAAGAGAAGAAAAACTAAGTTAATGAGCAATTTAGGGTTTCTGGGTCATACGTGGCTTTTAAGGGTTTATGCTTATCATTTCTAGGTTTAGGTTTTGCTAGGGATAGGCATAGGGAATTGGTATTGCATTTATATATTTCAGTGGACAAGTTATAAAGGGTTTTAGGATGACACTCATTTCCTATTATTCATCTTTCCCTTTCTTTATTTTCTACTTATGGTTTCTAGTGTAGGTTTGATCTACGACAGTGGTTTAATATTTTCCAAAAATTCTATAAAAATTACAGTGGGTTGCCATTGGTCATTATAGCCTGTTCTAGGAAATTGAGGTTTAAAATAAAAGGCTATGCTTTAGACAAAAATAGCAAAAGTTGTGTAAAATGGGCCACTTTGTACTACAACTCTTAATTAGGAGTAGGTTCTGCTCTAAGGGTTATTTTTGTTGGTATCTAACAGTAATAATAAGCTTCTATGCCAAAAATCACAGAAGGTTAATTGGTGGTTATTTAGTTGTGATTTCTTAAAGTTCTATGCCAAAAAGGTGCTTATAACTAACTTGCCATTTGAAAAATATCAAACAACAGATTTTGTATTTTTCCTATGTTCATAATAACAAAACATTAGTTATCCCAAGGTTTGGGGTGTTCTCTCATTGGGGTTATTTTTCTAGGGTTTTTCTAAATTTTCCTTGTTTTCTTAAAATAAAAGGTATCCTATTTATTTTATACTAAACCAGGGTATCATAGATTTTTCTAGTGAACTACCTTAAATAAGTACCCTAACAAAAGTAGGAGTGCCCTCTGGTTCCTCATTTTAATCACCTTTTCTATTTTTCTTAACTTTAAGCATATTATAAAATAAATGGCAAAAGCTAACTTAATGGGATGGACAGAGAGGTTTAACATTTTTAAACAGGTCAGTATGTGGATATAAACTTCTCCAAATTTTTCTAACTCTAGTCAAATAATGCAACTATTTTTATCCCTATTATGTAACTTTTGGTCAAAACAATAATTAAATTAGAACCCTAAAGTTTTCTGTAGTACATAGAGGTTTTATATTTTTCCTAAGTAGTTTACATTATTTAGAGCCTGACAAAATTGGTTTGACCAAATTTGGATGAACTAAACAGAAGTTATGAATTATTAAAGTTTCTGTTCAAATTTAAAATCAGATTTAATAAAGGTTTTCTGGAAAAGCAGTTTACACCGAGGACCCTGGGGTATTTCCAAACTAACTCTCTCAGTTATACCCCCGCGTTACTATTTATTTGAGTCACTGACAGTTCAAAAAGCCCCCTGACCTTTCCTTCTTCTTCCCCGAAGTCCTTCCCCCAATGTAAACAGTAACCGCGGGAAAGAAAAGGGCGGCGCGACTTACCGGCGGCGAGATAGGTCCGGCGAGGGGCGGGGTTGGCTCGGGGAGGCTCTGGCGGTCACAGCGATGTACGGCTCGACGGCGGGGATGGCCGGAATCGCTCGGTCCACGTGCGCAGGCGGGTGTCCTCGTCGGCGGCGGGTGTGTCAGCCAAATCAAGGCGATCTGGTTCAATCCAATGGCACGGTGAGCTTCACAGGGTGACGTAGAGACTGTGTGTACAAGGAATCGGAAAATGGTTCAGTGGATTACCCGGTCCACGCACTCCGGCGGGGTTGTGAACTCCGGCGACCGTGGACTGGCCTCTCCGGCGAAGCAGGCTTCGATTCCTCGCTCGGGGAGCTTCACCGAGGTGTGCTCACTCGTCTCCGAGGGTTGGACAGGGCTGGGAAAGGCTGGGCTGGCCGGTCCATGGCGGCAGGGGCTCGGGTGGCCGCGGACACGCCGTGCATGGGCAAACGACGGTGAGTTGAGCTCCGGTGAGGTTTGAGCGTGCGCGGAAGAGTGTGGTCGACGCCTGAGTAGGCTTTATAGGCGCGGCACACACAGGGTACACGGGCGCGGCTCGGCGCGGTGCGAGGTCGAGCGCGGGCGTGCTCTGGCGTGCGCAGAGCACGTCGAACACGTGTAAGTTTTCTTCTGCCCGTGTTCCACAGCTCACCCAAGTCGCAAACGTGCGAATCTTGGCAAAAATCCGGCGCGAGTCTTTTTCTGGCACCTAGGGCTGTCTCTCATCCGTGAGTTGCCATGGCAGATATGGCCTAGGTAGGGAGATCTTCGGTCGCCAAATCAGGTATGTCACTCTGCCCACCTCGCGACAAAAACCATGCCAAGGCATGTCAAACGTCAAGGTCTCGGGCTCAGCTTTTTCCAGTGGGTGCCCTAGGTGGTATGCTACATTTTTGGTATAGAACATAGGTGATTTTGGTGCCATCTTCAAGGTGAACACGGTTGATCTTTAGTGTAGGTGTAGTTTTTGACTTAGAGAGAATTAGAGAGCTCTTGCTCTCACTCTACTTGGAGATTTGATTTGGGATTTCTCCAGGGGTCTTTTTGCAATATTTCCTTCCCACAATTGCTGGTTATAAGGTTACTCAAAGTTTGGTTAAATATTAACTCATGGTTTGCACAATTGCTCATTCTCTCCCCCTTTCAACCATGGCTTTGGAAGGGAGGGTTCAAGAGAGGTGTAGGGTTCTCCCTCCTCTTGCCCAAGGTAGCAAGTGCACAAAAGCTTGAGTGATGCTCTTAGGTCATTAACAAATCTTGATTAACACAGGGTCTCCAAGGTTCTTATGTTCTCCTTAAGCTTCTACCACAAGTGATCATAGTCCTTAGTACCAAGGTGTGCTCTAGCCATGGTAACACCTGAGGTGTTACAAATTGATGCCCTTAATGAAAAGGATAGATTACTAGAGAAGCAAGAAGATATTTTGTATGAAGAGCATGACAAATTTATTAGTGTTAAAAAATCTCTTGCTCTAGAAGTTAAAAGAAATGAAATGCTATCCTCTGAGTTGTCTGCTTGCCATGAATCTATTTCTAGTTTAAGGAGTTTAAATGATGAATTAAATGCTAAGCTAGAGGAAGTTAATAAATCTAGTTCATGTGTAGAGCATGTTGTTATTTGTAATAGATGTAAGGATTTTGATGTCGATGCCTGTAATGAACATCTTATTGCTATTACTAAACTGGATGATGAGGTGGTGAGTCTTAACGCTCAATTTAAGACTTGCAAGGATGATTTTAATAAATTGAAATTTGCTAGGGATGCCTACACTGTTGGTAGACACCCTTCAATTAAGGATGGACTTGGTTTCCGAAGGGAAACCAAGAACTTTACAAGTCAAAAGGCTCCCATTCTCAACAAGGAGAAAGGGAAGGCCCCTATGGCTAGTAGACCTAAGAGGAACCATGCTTTTATTTATGATAGGAAAATTGGTAGTCATTCTTATTATAATAGGAGTTATAATCATGTCGATGTTTCAAAACCCGAGGGGTCCCTGGACCGACGAGTGAATTGTCGCCGCATGCCCCAGCCCAGATGGGTCGACGCGAGGCGGAACACAAAGGGGGGAAAGGAAGCAGCCGGAGGAAGGCAGGCGTGAGAGAGTGGATCCCGTGGCCTTCGTGTTAGCCCCGCGCCTGAGTCGGGTGCGCTTGCAGTAGGGGGATGCAAGCGTCCACGCGGGAGTGGGAGCGAGCGGCCTTGCGCGAGCGCCGTCCCGTCCTTCTCCGTGCGGGCCAACCTTCTGTAAGAGGGCCCTGGTCCTCCCTTTTATAGGCGTAAGGAGAGGATCCAGGTGTACAATGGGGAGTGTAGCAATGTGCTAACGTGTCTAGCGGTGGAGAGCTAGCGCCCTAAGTACATGCCATCGTGGCAGCCGGAGAGGTCTTGGCACCCAGTTCGCGTGGTGTCGTGGCCGTCGGAGGAGCGCTGGAGCCTGGCGGAAGGACAGCTGTTGGGGCTGTTGAGTCCTTGCTGACGTCCTCTTGCTTCCGTAAGGGGGCTGAGAGCCGTCGTCGTCACAGGGCATGCGGGGCGCCATCATTACTCGCATGGTGGAGCGAGCCAGATGGGACACCGGTCTAGTTCCCCATAGCCCGAGTCAGCTCGTGGTTGGGTAATGATGGCGCTTCCTGTTGACGTGGTCGGTCCGTGCCCTAGGCTGGGCGAGGTGGAGGCTCCTCCGAGGTCGAGGTCGAGGTCGAGCCCCCGGGTCGGGCGAGGTGGAGTTCGTCGTCTTCCGGGGTTGAGCCCATGTCCAAGCCCTGGGGTCGGGCGAGGCGGAGTTCGCCGTCTTCCGGGGTTGAGCCCATGTCCGAGCCCTGGGTCGGGCGGAGCGGAGTTCGCCGTCTTTCGGGGCTGAGCCCGAGTCCGAGCCCTGGGTCGGGCGGAGCGGAGTTCGCCGTCTTCCAGGGCTAAGCCCGAGTCTGAGCCCTGGGTCGGGCGGAGCAGAGTTCACCGTCTTCCGGGGTTGAGCCCGAGTCCGAGCCCTGGGTCGGGCGGAGCGGAGTTCGCCGTCTTCCGGGGCTGAGCCCGAGTCCGAGCCCTGGGGTCGGGCGAGGCGGAGTTTCCTATGATGCCCGAGGCCGGCCTTGGCTGCTGTCAGCCTCACTCTGTCGGGTGGCTCAGCAGTCGGAGCGGCGCAGGCGGCGCTGTCCTCTTGTCAGACCGGTCAGTAGAGCGGCGAAGTGACTGCGGTCACTTTGGCTCTGTCGACTGGAGGGCGTGCGTCAGGATAAAGGTGTCAGGCCACCTTTGCATTAAATGCCCCTGCGATTTGGTCGGTCGGCTTGTCGATGTGGCCAAGGTTGCTTCTCAGTGAAGACTGGGCCTCGGGCGAGCCGATAGTGTGCCCGTTGCTGGAGGGGGGTCCTCGGGCGAGACGTAGGTTCTCCGGGGTCGGCTTCCCTTGCCCGAGGCTAGGCTCGGGTGAGGCACGATCGTGTCCCTTGAATGGACCGATCCTTGACTTAATCGCACCCATCAGGCCTTTGCAGCTTTGTGCTGATGGGGGTTACCAGCTGAGATTTAGGGGTCTTGAGGGTACCCCTAATTATGGTCCCCGACAGTAGCCCCCGAGCCTCCAAGGGAGTACTAATACTCGCTTGGAGGCTTTTGCCGCACTTTTTTGCAAGGGGACCAGCCTTTTTCGGTTGCATTCTGTTCCAGCGGGTGCACGCGAGCGCACCCGCCGGGTGTAGCCCCTGAGGCCTCGGAGGAGTAGTTTTACTCCTTCGAGGTCTTAGTGCGTTTCGCAACACTTCGGCTGGTCTAGTTGTTCCCTCATGCGAGCTGGCCGTAGCCCGAGTGCACGGTCGGGTCCCAAGTTCTCGGGCTGGTATGTTGACGCTGTCAACGGTTTGGCCGGAGCCGGGTTTGTGGGAGCAGCCCCCGAGCCTCTGCACAGGGCGAGAGGACGGTCAAGGATAGACTCATCTTTTTTACATACGCCCCTGCGTCGCCTTTCCGCAAGGAGGAGGGGGGGAAAGCGCCATGTTGCCCTCGGAGGGCGTCGAACACGGTGTTTCCGGTGAGCTGCTGGCGGGTAATCCGAGCAGACGCCCGTGCCCCATTTGCTAGGGGTCGGCTAGAGGCCCGGAGGCACGCTCCAAAAGTACCTGCGGGTGATCTGCCGGACCCGGTCCCCTTTGACGGGGTCCGAGGGCTCGATGCCTCCCTCTGATGGGATTCCGTTACAAGATCGCTCCCGCTGGTCTCGGAAATGTCCTAGGGTACCTCGGGAGCGTAGCTCAAGCCTTGGTTATGTATCGAATGTACCCAGGGTCATCCCTCGCTCTGTGTCTGAGGCGACTGTGAACCCTTCGAGGGCCAGCCTACGAACCCCTGATCAGTAATGGGCGCGGAGCCTGAGTGGCCTGAGGCGGCCGTTGAACCCTTCGAGGGGCCGGCCATCGAACCTCTGACCAGTAGTGGGCGTAGAACCCAATCGATCTGAGGCGGCCGTTGAACCCCTCCGAGGGGCCAGCCTTCGAACCTCTGATCAGTAGGGAGGCTTGGAGCTTGTTTCCTTCACGGAGAAGGGTCCTTTTCGGGGTATCCCCCTTTCCCGGTCCCTGTTGTAAGAGAGAGAAAGAGGAAAAGGAAAAGGATACGAAGTCGAATGACGTGGCGTACCTTTTTTTTCGACGCGGTTATTATGGCGAAGGCGAGGCGTCGCTTGCTTCTCCCGCCTGAGGCGCCGCCTGTCCTGCCGCGGAGTTAATGCGATGGGGCGAGCGGTTCGCGAGGCGGTCGTTGTGCGTGTGCGAGCCGTTCGAGGAACGGATCACGGGCGCACTGTCTTCACGCCGTGAGAGAGGGCTCCGTCGCTACCCCTGGATGGGACGTGAGCTTGGCTGACGACGTGACCGCTGCTCCTGCCCGCCTGTCACCGCCATTACTACCGGCCCATTTTTTACCGCATTTGACCATCGCGCTTGGCTGGCACTGCAGGGTTGCCTCGAGTCGCGATATTGACTCCGCAGTCGAGGAGGCACGGTAGTGGCGCGAGTGGCGGTGTAGTTGCTCGCACGTAGCAACCGGCATGCCGATCGCATGACGCGTGGGCCTGGACCTCCGTGTTGGGCGTGTTGGAGTCGAAGGGGCGCACCCACTTGGCACGGTTGCATGCCGCCTGCATGGCTGTCCGCCCTTTCACCCGCTGGTCTGGGCGAAAGTGGAGGAGTGCTTGTAACCGCCGGGTGGTTGCATGCACCGCGCGCGCGGCGGTTTGGCTTCTTCTCCCCCTGACCAGCTTGCATGACGTATGGGACCCAGCCCCCGCGCCGTGGGGGGGGGGGGGGAGAATCTTGGAGCGTGTTGGAGAAGACTCAACCCGCAACGGTTGAGGATGTAAGTGGGGAGAGTCGCCTTAAAAAGGGGGGCGACCCCCTTGGAGGGCAACCATGTCTTCGCGCTCCCCTCATGCATCGTGCCTTTCCACCTTCCGAGCCCCCCGGATGGGGGACGCCCGCAATCCTTCCGCCTTGTCGTTGGAGGAACGCAACTTCGTGGAAGTTGGTACCTTTCAGCCATCGTTCGACTTCAAGGATTTTCATCATGCAGCCCGGCTGCATCCCCTCGCCGGTGATCACCCAAGACGGTGACCTCCAGCTTGATGGCGGGGAGAAGCGAACCGGGCTGCGGCCTCTGCCCCACCCTCAGCTTCGAGGATCTTCATCATCCTTGCTGGGGTGGAGGATGAGGCGAGTCGGGGGGCTACCTACGCGTGGGTCGGTAACCCTTTTCTTCCCCTGGCGTCTGGGGGAGAAAGGCATCTCCCAGCTCCGCGGAGGCTTCCCTCAGCCACGCCGGGGTGGGCGGACCGCTGCTGCTCAGCTAGGGTGCCGCATTACGTCCTTCGTCCGGACGATGGTCGCGCCGCGGACGGGGCGGCCACGTCCAGGCCTTCCTTGCGCCGGCAGCCGCAATAGTGGGTCACCCAGCACGTCGGGCGCCGTGAGGGCGGCGCTCATGTTCTGGGTGGTTCCGGCGAGGGCGAGGATCTGCTGGCGCGCTTTGAGGCGTCCGGTGCCTGCTGACGCGGTGTTGAGGCGGTGGCAGCCGGAGAAGGCTTCTCTACTGACGAGATTGCCAACTCCGCCCGCACCCCTGGGCCTTCGTCTCCCCGCTTGAATGGCTGGTTCTCGTCCTCGGTGAATGAGAGCCCTCCTGCCATAGCACCCGCCCCAAAGCCGTTGCTGAAGCTGCTTCGTCGCCCAGGGCAGAGGTCGTTGTCGCTGTTGCCGGATCGGGCGGCGGCGAGCCACCCATCGGCCCTCAATTGCTCCGCGGGTCCCCCAATCTTGGGGGGTTGTTCGTACCCGCGGAGACGAAACCGGAGTTCCGTTTGTAATGGCACCTTGAGTGCCGGTGTTTTGTTCATTGCGGCTGTCGAGGCCTAAACGTGTATGTATTTTCGGCACGGAGCCGTGTTTTTTCTTCATTTCGAGCACTAAGACTCGCCTTGTCGATTATCTTAACCGCTTCACCGAGCGTGAGTTGCCTCGTGCAAAGGTGACGAGTGAGGTATCCGTATCCTGGAGGCGTAGGAGTTCCTCGGCTCGATCGGCCTTGCTGTCTGAGGCCCCTCTTGCTTAGTTAAAGGAACCCCTCGGCCGCCCTTCGATGAGCCAAAGCCGGAGGTAGCGGTGTCAGCACGGACAGAGGCAGAGTTGGCTTCGAAAAGGAGGTGTGGTTGGCCAGAGCCTGGCCGGGTCGTCCACTGGCGGAACCGACGCCGGAGTTGAGCTGCCGAGGCCACAAGCCGAGTTGATGTCTTTGGGGGACAGCTGGCCGAGGCCTCGGGGTGGCCGGCCGAGCCGCCTGCTCGGGCCGGATTCTCGAAGAAGACCCTGGCGGCGATGGCCCGGGTGTGGTGCTGATGTCGTCCTTCAGAGTGGGGGCCCTCCGACCGCGCCGCCGTCCGAGGCTAGGTCAGACCCCGCCGAAGGTGTAGTTGATGCCGAGGGTGCTGCTGCCCCCTTCGGCAGTCGACGTCCGAGCCTGCAGGATCAGGTTGTCTTGTAGTGTGTGTATGTTTTCTGCGGCCGCCGAGGCCTAAACACACCGTCGTCGTGTTGTAAAGCTGTGTTTCTTTTCCTCTTGTTTCGAGTATCCAGACTCATTTGTCGGTAACAGAATTGTTTGTGCGGGCGAGAGTTGCTTTTCACGGAAGGCGATGAGTGAGGTATCCATATCCCGGAGGCGTAGGAATCCCTCAGCTCGGTCGGCCTTGCCGCTTACGCGCGCTCTTACTCGTCCATAGGGTTCTGTTACCGACGCAGTCGAGAAGGCCCAAAAAATCATTTCGGCAGAGGAGCTCTCGAGCATGAAGACTTGTTCGGTACGCGGAGTCACTTATCCGAGCGCGAGTTACTTATCGCAGAAGGTGATGAGTGAGGTATCCGTATCTCGGAGGCGTAGGAGTCCCTCGGCTCGGTCAGCCTTGGCTGCTTATGTGTACTCCGTCGTTTTCAGGATCCACTTTTGAAGTAGTCGAAGAGCACGAAAGGCATTCTGGCAGAAAAGATTTTTTTCTTTTTTCGAGGAAAATTTTGACGCAGAGGGGGTTGCCCCCTTCTAGCCCCCGAGGGAGGGTCGGGCTTTGCCGAGGCAAGGCTGACCCTTCCTTGACGACCAGACTTAGTGTGTGAATGAGGTATACGAGCAACTTGAAAGCATTTTAAGGGTAGAAGCGACGTAGCTATTGGATGTTCCAAGCGTTGCCGTAGACCTCGCCTTGACTGTTGGCCAGCTTGTATGTTTCGGGCTTCAGAACCTTGGCGATGACGAACGGCCCTTCCTAGGGAGGCGTGAGTTTGTGCTGCCCTCAGGCGTCTTGTCGCAGCCGAAGCACCAGGTCGCCCACCTGGAGGTCTCGGGACCGAACCCCTCAGGCGTGGTAGCGTCGCAGGGACTACTGGTACCGCGCCGAATGTAGTAAGGCCATGTCCCGAGCCTCCTCCAGCTGGTCCAGTGAGTCTTCTCGGTTGACTCGATTGCTTTGGTCGGTGTAGGCCCTCGCCCTCGGGGAACCGTATTCTAAGTCTGTGGGCAAGATGGCCTCGGCCCCATAGACTAGAAAGAACGGTGTGAAGCTCGTGGCTCGGCTCGGCGTTGTCCTCAGACTCCAGACCACCGAGGGGAGTTCCTTCATCCACCGCTTGCCGAACTTGTTGAGGTCGTTGTAGATCCGAGGCTTGAGTCCTTGCAGGATCATGCCGTTAGCCCGCTCCACTTGCCCATTCGTCATGGGGTGAGCCACGGCAGCCCAGTCCACCCGGATGTGGTGATCCTTGCAGAAGTCCAGGAACTTTCTGCCGATGAACTGGGTACCGTTGTCGGTGATGATGGAGTTTGGGACCCCAAAGCGATGGATGATGTTGGTGAAGAATGCCACCGTCTGTTCGGACCTGATGCTGTTTAGGGGTCGGACCTCGATCCACTTGGAGAATTTGTCGATGGCGACCAACAGGTGCGTGTAGCCCCCGGGTGCCTTCTGCAAGGGGCCAACGAGGTCCAGACCCCACACAGCAAACGGCCAGGTGATGGGTATGGTCTACAGAGCCTGAGCGGGCAGGTGGGTCTGCCTCGCGTAGAACTGACACCCTTCGCAGGTGTAGACAATTCTAGTAGCGTCGGCCACCGTCGTCGGCCAGTAGAATCCTTGTCCGAAGGCGTTTCCAACGAGGGTTCGAGATGCTGCGTGATGGCCGCAAGCCCCCGAGTGCATCCTTTGCAAGAGCTCCTAGCCTTCGGCGATGGAAATGCATCGCTAGAGGATGCCTGAGGGGCTGCGGTGGTAGAGCTCCTTCCCATCTCCCAGCAAGACGAAAGACTTGGCGCGCCGCGCCAACCGCCAGGCTTCGGCTTGGTCGAGGGGCAGCTCTCCTCGGTGGAGATATTGCAGGTATGGGGTCTGCCCGCTTTGATTAGGTGTGACCTCGCTCTGTTCCCCCTCGACGCGCAGCGCCTCACCCTTGGGGGCCGAGGGTACCTCGGACTGGGCCGAGGGTACCTCGGACTCAACCGAAGGTGCCTCGGGCGGTGGAATCCACGATCTCTTTGATGAACCCTGCCGCAGTAGCTTATGGATCTCCTCGCCTATGGCCCTGCGCTTTTCTTCATCGAATCGGCGCAGAGGTTGCTTCACGGGTCGGGCCCCAGCTCGAATATCTAGAGAGTGCTCGGCGACTTCCCTCGGTATGCCGGGCATGTCCGAGGGACTCCACGCGAAAACGTCGGCGTTCGCACGGAGAAAGTCGATGAGCACTGCTTCCTATTTGGGGTCGAGCTCGGAACCGATCCGGATCTGCTTGGAGGCGTCGTTGCAGGGGTCGAGAGGGACGGACTTGGCCGTCTCCGCTGGTTCGAAGTTGCCGGCGTGGCACTTCACGTCGGGCGCCTCCCTAGAGAGGCTCTCCAGGTCAGCGATGAGGGCCTTGGATTCGGCGAGGGCCTCGGTGTACTCCACGCACTCCACATCGCATTCGTACGCGTGTCGGTACGCGGGCCCGACGGTGATGACCCCGTTGGGGCCCGGCATCTTGAGCTTGAGGTAGGTGTAGTTGGGGACGACCATGAACTTGGTGTAGCATGGCCTCCCTAGCACTGCGTGGTAGGTTCCTCGAAACCCGACCACTTCGAACGCGAGGGTCTCCTTTCGAAAGTTGGAGGGCGTCCCGAAGCAGACGGGTAGGTCGAGTTGTCCGAGGGGTTGAACGCGCTTCCCGGGGACGATCCCGTGGAAAGGCGCAGAGCCCGTCCGGACCGAGGACAGATCAATCCGCAGGAGCCCGAGGGTCTCGGCGTAGATGAGGTTGAGGCCGCTGCCTCCGTCCATGAGGACCTTGGTGAGCCTGACGTTGCCAATGATGGGGTCGACAACGAGTGGGTATCTCCCCGGGCTCGACACGTAGTCTGGATGGTCGGCCTGGTCGAAGGTGATGGGCTTGTCGGACCAGTCCAGGTAGACTGGCGCCGCCACCTTTACTGAGCAGACCTCTCAACGCTCTTGCTTGTGGTGCCGAGCCGAGGCGTTCGCCACTTGCCCGCCGTAGATCATGAAGCAGTCGCGGACCTCGGGGAACCCTCCTGCCTTTTGATCTTCCTGCTTTGCGTTGTCGAGGGCCTTGCCACCCTCCGCGAGTGGCCCGGCCTTGTGGAAGTGTCGTCGAAGCATGGCACACTCCTCAAGGGTGTGCTTGATGGGCCCCTGATGATAGGGGCACGGCTCCTTGAGCATCTTGTCGAAGAGGTTGGCACCTCCGAGAGGTTTCCAAGGGTTCTTGTACTCGGCGGCGGCGACAAGGTCCGCGTCGGCAGCGTCGCGTTTCGCTTGCGACTTCTTCTTGCCTTTCTTCTTGGCGCCGCGCTGAGTTGACGCCTCGGGAGCATATTCCGTTGGGCGGCCCTGGGGCTGCTTGTCCTTCCGGAAAATGGCCTCAACCGTCTCCTGGCCAGAGGCGAACTTGGTGGCGATGTCCATCAGCTCGCTCGCCCTGGTGGGGGTCTTGTGACCCAGTTTGCTCACCAGGTCGCGGCAGGTGGTGCCGGCGAGGAACGCGCCGATGACATCTGAATCGGTGATGTTGGGCAGCTCTGTGCGCTGCTTCGAGAATCGCCGGATGTAGTCCCGGAGAGACTCTCCCGGCTGCTGTCGGCAGCTTCGGAGATCCCAGGAGTTCCAAGGGTGCACGTACGTGCCCTGGAAATTGCCAGCAAAGGCTTGGACCAGGTCGTCCCAGTTGGAGATCTGCCCCGGGGGCAGGTGCTCTAGCCAGGCTCGAGCGGTGTCGGAGAGGAACAGGGGGAGGTTGAGGATGATGAGGTTATCATCGTCCGTTCCACCCAGTTGGCAGGCCAGCCGATAGTCTGCGAGCCACAGTTCCGGTCTCGTCTCCCCCGAGTACTTTGTGATAGTAGTTGGGGTTCGGAACCGGGTCGGGAACGGTGCCCGTCGTATGGCGCGGCTGAAAGCCTGCGGACCGGGTGGTTCGAGCGAAGGGCTCCGATCCTCCCCGCTGTCGTAGCGTCCCCCACGCCTGGGGTGGTAGCCTCGGCGTGCCCTATCGTCGAGGTGGGCCCAACGGCTGTGATGATGGCGCTCGTTGCCGAGGCGACCCGGGGCCGCAGGCGCTGTGATGCGCGTGCGCCCGGAGTGGACCGAGGCTTCCCGCATGAATCGGGAAGTCACGGCGCGATGTTTCAAGGGGAACCCCTGCCTTCGGGAGGCAGAGCTTTCGGCCCGTCGGACCGTGGCGTCCTCCAAGAGATTCTTGAGCTCTCCCTGGATACGCCGCCCCTGGGTGGTTGATGGCTCCGGCATCGCGCGGAGGAGTATTGCCGCTGCAGCCAGGTTCTGGCCGACTCCGCTGGAATCCGGCGGCGGCCTCACCCTGACGTCGTCGGCGATGCGGTGCTGGATGTCCTGGGGGAGATGACGCGCTTCTCCGGCCGGGGGTTGGACCACCCATTCCTGCCCGATGTCCCGGCGGATCGGCACAAGCGTTCCTGCTCCCTCGTCGAGCCTGGCCTGCCTCTCGCGGATTTGCTCGAGCTGTGGGTCAGGACCCCCGCCGAGACGGGGACCACAGCTAGCTCCCGAAGGATGTCAACGCGAGGCACGGGCCTAGGGGGATCACTGTTTTCCGGCATACCAAGATGGTTGCCTTCGCCGGGACCCCCTAGATCGACGTGGAAACATTCACGACTTGGGCCATGGTCCTCGTTGTCGAGGCCGCGGCTGCCGTCGGAACAGGTGGAAAGGCAGTAGTCACATGCGGTCATGAAGTCCCGCACGACACTGGGGTTACCAAGTCCGGAGAAATCCCAACAGAGGTCGGGCTCGCCATCTTCCTCGGACCCCGAGGGCTCGTAGGTCAAGTCGGTCGTCAGCCGGTCCCAGGGTGACCGCACACGATACCCCAGAGGGTTTGGACTCACCTTTATGAGAGTACTCACCGAAGCGGAGTCGCTTGGTGGGTCGAGGCCGAATCCAAAAGACGCGAGATGAGAATCGGTCGGTACCTTTCGGTCGACGGGCGATGACAAGGTCGCGTCTAGGACTGACTGCACCGTTGTCTCAGGTACGAGGGTGACACCCAGCAAGTCCTTTGCGAGTGTGCTGGCGTCGTGCGTTTGCTTGAGATTGGCGTGTTGCGGGGAGGCTGCGCTCGTCTTCGTCTCAGACGCGAGATCGATGCCCGACGCGCCCTCTGTTGGGGCGCCGGGGCCGTCGACTCGCTCGACAGCCAACGAGGTGCCGCTTCCCGCTTGGCCTTGGTTGCCCCGCCTCCTCCTCCGTCGGCAGGGGAGGGGACGGGACAAGCCTGAATGTCGTCCTTCCACCACGTGGGGAAGGTGTCGTCGATTTCCCCGCCGGCGAGCGGGTTGTCGACCGCCATTGTCGCTGTCGCGCGGCGGGAGAAGGAGTATCATGTCGTAGCTGCCGTCGAGAGACATGAACTCAAGATTCCCGAAACGGAGCACTGTCCCAGGCCGGAAAGGTTGCTGGAGACTGCCCATCTGGAGCTTGACGGGAAGCTATTCATCAACACGCAGCAGGCCCCTACCTGGCGTGCCAACTGTCGGTGTTTCGAAACCCGGGGGGTCCCTGGACCGACGAGTGAATTGTCGCCGCGTGCCCCAGCCCAGATGGGTCGACGCGAGGCGGAACGCGAAGGGGGGAAAGGAAGCAGCCGGAGGGAGGCAGGCGTGAGAGAGTGGATCCCGCGGCCTTCGTGTTAGCCCCGCGCCTGAGTCGGGTGCGCTTGCAGTAGGGGGATACAAGCGTCCACGCGAGAGTGGGAGCGAGCGACCTTGCGCGAGCGCCGTCCCGTCCTTCTCGGCGCGGGCCAACCTTCTGTAAGAGGGCCCTGGTCCTCCCTTTTATAGGCGTAAGGAGAGGATCCAGGTGTACAATGGGGAGTGTAGCAATGTGCTAACGTGTCTAGCGGTGGAGAGCTAGTGCCCTAAGTACATGCCATCGTGGCAGCCGGAGAGGTCTTGGCACCCAGTTCGCGTGGTGTCGTGGCCGTCGGAGGAGCGCTGGAGCCTGGCGGAAGGACAGCTGTTGGGGCTGTCGAGTCCTTGCTGACGTCCTCTTGCTTCTGTAAGGGGGCTGAGAGCCGCCGTCGTCACAGGGCATGCAGGGCGCCATCATTACTCGCATGGTGGAGCGAGCCAGATGGGACGCTGGTCTGGTTCCCCGTAGCCCGAGTCAGCTCAGGGTAGGGTAATGATGGCGCTTCCTGTTAACATGGTCGGTCCGTGCCCTAGGCTGGGCGAGGTGGAGGCTCCTCCGAGGTCGAGGTCGAGGTCGAGCCCCCAGGTCGGGCGAGGCGGAGTTCGTCGTCTTCCGGGGTTGAGTCCATGTCCGAGCCCTAGGGTCGGGCGAGGCAGAGTTCACCGTCTTCCGGGGTTGAGCCCATGTCCGAGCCCTGGGTCGGGCGGAGCAGAGTTCGCCGTCTTCCGAGGCTGAGCCCGAGTCCGAGCCCTGGGTCGGGCGGAGCGGAGTTCGCCGTCTTCCGGGTCTAAGCCCGAGTCCGAGCCCTGGGTCGGGCGGAGCGGAGTTCGCCGTCTTCTGGGGCTGAGCCCGAGTCCGAGCCCTGGGTCGGGCGGAGCGGAGTTCGCCGTCTTCCGGGGCTGAGCCCGAGTCCGAGCCCTGGGGTCGGGCAAGGCGGAGTTTCCTATGACGCCCGAGGCCGGCCTTGGCTGCTGTCAGCCTCACTCTATCGGGTGGCTCAGCAGTCGGAGCGGCGTAGGCGGCGCTGTCCTCTTGTCAGACCGGTCAGTAGAGCGGCGAAGTGACTGCGGTCACTTCGGCTCTGTCGACTGGAGGGCGTGCGTCAGGATAAAGGTGTTAGGCCACCTTTGCATTAAATGCCCCTGCAATTTGGTCGGTCAGCGTGGCGATGTGGCCAAGGTTGCTTCTCGGTGAAGACTGGGCCTCGGGCGAGCCGATAGTGTGCCTGTTGCTGGAGGGGGGTCCTCGGGCGAGACGTAGGTTCTCCGGGGTTGGATTCCCTTGCCCGAGGCTAGGCTCGGGCGAGGCACGATCGTGTCCCTTGAATGGACCGATCCTTGACTTAATCGCACCCATCAGGCCTTTGCAGCTTTGTGCTGATGGGGTTACCAGCTGAGATTTAGGGGTGTTGAGGGTACCCCTAATTATGGTCCCCGACAAATCATGATGCTCATAATTCACATGCTATGTTTGCCTCTAGTTCTACTTTTGTTCATGGTAGAAGCAGGCACAATCATGTTGTGTCTAATGCGCCTAGGAGGAATAATGTTGTGTCTCATGTGGCTAGGAAAATGTGCAATGAACCCACTACTGTTTTTCATGCCTGCAACACTTCTTTTATTCTTTCATGTAAGAATGCAAAAGTAGCGGCTAGAAAGTTGGGATCCAAATGCAAGGGAGACAAAACTTGCATATGGGTTCCAAAAACTATTTTGACTAACCTTGTAGGACCCAACAAGAGTTAGGTACCTAAAACCCAAGCTTAAATTCCTTGTAGGTTTATGCATCCGAGGGCTCTAGCTGGATAATCGACAGCGGATGCACAAACCACATGACGGGGGAGAAGAAAATGTTCACCTCCTACGTCAAGAACAAGGATTCCCAGGATACGATTATTTTTGGAGATGGGAACCAAGGCAAGGTCAAAGGCTTGGGCAAGATAGCCACCCATCACCAACGAGCACTCCATATCGAATGTATTTCTAGTAGAGTCGCTTGGTTACAACCTTCTGTCTGTAAGTCAGTTGTGTCACATGGGTTACAATTGTCTTTTTATAAACGTTGATGTATCTGTCTTTAGAAGGAGTGATGGTTCATTAGCTTTTAAGGGTGTATTAGACGACAAACTCTACTTAGTTGATTTTTCGAAAGAGGAGGCGATCTAGATGCATGCTTAATATCTAAGACTAGTATGGGCTGGCTGTGGCATCGCGGTCTAGCACATGTTGGGATGAAGAACCTTCATAAGCTTCTAAAGGGAGATCAAGTGTTAGGACTAACCGATGTCTGTTTTGAGAAAGACAGACCTTGTGCAGCATGTCAGGCAGGAAAACAGGTGGGAAGCACTCATCACAGCAAGAATGTGATGGCAACATCAAGACCATTAGAGATTCTTCACATGGATCTTTTTGGACCCGTTGCCTACCTTAGCATCGGGGGAAGTAAGTATGGTCTTGTTATTGTTGATGAGTTTTCCCGCTTCACTTGGGTGTTCTTTTTGCAGGACAAAGCAGAAACCCAAGGGACCCTAAAGCGCTTTTTAAGGAGAGCTCAAAATGAATATATAATACTCAAAATTGTATAAAGGGATTATATAGTGATTTCCTTATTATATGTGCCTCGTTTGCATCATAAAAAGAGCATACATAAAATTTAGAGATGAACTAAAACAAAGGATAAAAAAATATGCATCAGGTTGGAGTTATATGTTTGTGCATTGAATGAAATAATAAGGTAATAATAATAAGATAATAATTCTTAGAAGTGGAATTAAACCCTAAATTTAAAATTAGGGTTTTAGAAAATGAGAAAAAAAGAAAGGATATGAAAATGAATAAATAATGTGTATGTAATTATATTTCTAAAATTGGTACCTCTAATTTCACAATATAATGTGAGGATAATTTGGCACGTGAGTTGAATTTGAATTGAATTTGAAGTGAAAACTTTGAAATAGAAAAGAAAGAAGAAAAAAGAGAAACCATACCTACGTATTGGGCCGATTCCATCCTCTCGGCCCAGTAAAACCGCCCCCACCGTCGCGCGCATCGCGCGTCCCTCGCCGCTGTCGCGTGGGCCTAGGCCGCCAGCGTCTCACTTTTTACTTCGTGCGCCCCAAATTCGGCTGCCGCGTGGGACCGGTTTGTCGGGCTCGTCGTCTCCATGATACGCGCGGCGCTTCAACCGAATCCCCCGCATCCGCCGCAGTCAAACCAGAGGCCATCGAATCCGTGGAACTCAGAGCTTCTGCGCCGATCGTGGATGACGTTGTGGGCACCTTGGACCGTTTCTCCGTGACTATAAAGTAGTAGACCTAGGACCGGTTCCTCCTATCCCTCGTAGCCCAGCCACATTGCCATAGAACCGAGGGGTGGTCAAGCCACGACGGCCTCACCGCCGCCTCAGCGATTCGCTTCGGTTTACGTCACTCAGGTCTCTGTTGGTGTTCATGGGGGTTGACCAGAAGCCGAGGAAGCCGCTCGGGTCTTCGGTGGGTAGAGCTTGGGGCCGGGAATCCGCCAATTGCTCGTCGGAGGGAGTACTGCACCACCGCGCCGCACCTCCTCGTGGCCGGACTCCTACGTCGTTTGACCGTCGGTGAGTATTACCTCATCGCCTTCGCTACTAACTGCTTCACGTGTAGCGCCGTCCAAAGAGTCGGATTATGCACTAAAACGGGGGATCGCCGCGCGCCGGCGGGATCGCCGCCGCGGGTCGTGCTGCGCCGCCGCGGGTTGAGCAGAGTTGGGGAAAACGTCACCGGCCGTTGAATGGGAAATTGATGACCCAGATTAGAAACCAGGGTTCGGTTAAACGTGAATCGTGGATTTAGGATCTAAGGGCGCAGATTCGATCTAGGGTTGGGGCGCTGTGGTCCGTTGATCTTGGATCGGGTGGATCCCGTTGCGTACCGTTTCGGTGTAAGTTAGGTCTAATCTGAGCCATCCGCACTAGATCGAGCGGCCCAAATGTGTGGATACCCCTTCGCCGTGCATTTTTTGTTAAAGAGACCCCGCACTTTACACGAATCAACCCGCGGTCCAGAGTCATATTCACTGAGACTTAGAAAACTTTGGTTTAGGCCCCTGTCTTTTCTGGTTATTGAGGCCCAGTCCAGTCAACTCGAAATTCAGATAAAAATAAAATAGAAATAGATTTTTAATGTATAGAACTTGTTTAATTTGTAGAAAATTCATATGAACTCCAAATTGGTCCATTCCAGCTCCTAAATTTTTCTAATATTATTGTCTATCCATTAGTGCCTCTGTTTTGGCATGAAAGACACATTAAAATTATTCTATTACTTAATCTTGTATTAAGCACATAAAACTTTAGAAAATTCATAACTTAAAATCTATAACTCCAAAATTAACAATTCCAGTTCCTATGATCCTATTTTAATGTCTAGATTATTACTGTGTATTTTATTTACATGTTTGGTGTAATGTTAATTCTTGCTATACTATGTATGTATTGTGTTGATGCGAGTAGACGAGCAAGCGACAGAGGATTCTGGGGTTCTGCTGGTAGAGACTGCTGAGCAGGAGCTCGTGGAAGGCAAGTTGTGCCCTTGATCACTTCTTTTACCCATTCATGTTCTTATTAATCATAATGATCTGCATAGGTTAATCTTTGCTGGGACCCAATAGGTTACCCTAGATTTGACTATCTTTATACCTTGTTTCACTACTGGTTTTACTACTAAATTTTTGGGTAGTACATGCTATTGCTTTATGTGGCTTTGGGTATAGAGATATTCATCACTCATTTTTATACTTGTTATTATCTATTCATTATTTTCTGTTCATGATAAGATCATTATGTTAATGGGAACATGGAGAACCACCTGGGAAAACAGTGCTACCACAAGGGTTTAATGGGACGCCCTTGGCTGATTAACTAGGAAAGCTAGTGGAGGGCTACCTTACCTGAAAGGGGCAAGGGTAGTAGGGGAGTGGTCAGTGTAGGGAGGTCCTTAGGTTGATTTTGCTGCGATGGCGGTCAGACGAGGGATTCCTGCACTGGAGCTTCCTATAAACTGTAGCGGGTAGTCTGAAGCTAGTGGAACTTTGTAAAGGCCTCGTAGTGGTACCCTGCCTCGCTTCCTTGGTAGAGGTGTATGGGGTCTGATCAATTCCGTGGCAAATGGGTAAAACGACTTGTGGGTAAAGATGCGCAACCTCTGCAGAGTGTAAAACTGGTATACTAGCCGTGCTCACGGTCATGAGCGGCTCGGACACTCACATGATTAATTTATGGAACTTAAACTTAATTTTTCATTTCATTGCATCTGGGATTATTTTATTATTACTTTTTTTATTATTTCTAAGGTTTGGTATTCACTTACACTTAGTAATTGCTAATAAAATTTTGACCAACTTATAAAAGCAATGCTCAGCTTCAGCCTTTATTTCATTGATCAGCCTTACACTTCATGAACTCCCACCTTTGGTGAGTTCATGCCACATTATTCCCCACAACTTGTTGAGCTATGAGCGTATGTGAGCTCACTCTTGCTGTCTCACAGCCCCCCACAGGAGAAGAACAGGTGGTCGAAGAGGAGCCGCCTAACACTAAGGCTTTCGACTTGATCTAGGTGGCGTTTCCCATTCAGCTTTCTGGCGCCAAGGATAAATTTTAGTTCCTGCGATATTCATATTTTATTTTTGTAAGACTTCCGCTATGTATTAAGTACTCTGAATTTATGATGACATTTATCTCTATACACTCTGTTATTGTATATGTTGTCTTCTTGGCGCATGTATGAGATGCACCCGGCTTTGTTCCTTAAAACTGGGTGTGACAGAAGTGGTATCAGAGGAAATGTTGACTGTAGGACGAAACCTAGATAGAAATGGACAAACCCTTACCTACTTACCTTACTCTAATTCTTTCTATACTTATCTTGATCCTGTCTCACCTTCTACTGTTCTACTCTGATCATTCTTACCTTTTCAACTCTGAGACAAGATGGATTTCACACCTTGGAATCCTACCCTATGACATTTTTAAGAGATAGGAGGCCTAAGACCAAACTAAAACTATCTTCTTCTATATTTAAAAATGTTGTTCGATTGTTCTGATGATAATGTCTGATTTGCTTCTTTGATTGATTGAAATAGTATAGACGGGCATCTTAGTATGTACCACTATAAGGTAATGAATTAGCTATGGTAGATAAAACATTAAACTGCTTAGCTAATAAATCCCCCAAAGTAACGTGATTCGTAATTACTGCCTTGTGTACTATTCTCTTACCTTATGTATCTAACTCAGATGGTTAATACCAGGAGGGGTGGTGGAATTGATTTGCCTCCGAATCGACACACTCGGTGGATATATAGACAACCCCAGCCACAACCAGCAGAGATGAATCCTCCTAATCCTCCACCAGGCGGAGTCGACCCACTGATTGTAGCTCAGATGAGGATGATGCAGCAAATGGCGGACACTATGGCGGATATGCGGGCTCAGATGCAGCAAGAACGCCAGGAGATGCGTCAAGAAAGAGAAGAGATACGCCAAGAGTTGCGCCAGGAGCGAGAAGTGATACGCCAGGAGAGAAGGGCGCAACAGCAGCTGCAACAGCAATTTCAACAACAACAACAACAACAGCAACAACAACAACAAGTACCATTGCCTCCACCACCACCACCAGTTCCACCTCGTAATAAGCACCGGGAGTTTATGAGCCATAAGCCACCGACCTTCGCTAGCTCGCCAGATCCACTTGATGCAGATGATTGGTTGAAGTCAATTGAGAAGATGCTCAACATCGCCCAATGCTCAGACCGAGAGAAAGTTCTTTATGCCTCAGGTCGTCTGACAGGCCCTGCTGCTGACTGGTGGGATTCTTATACTGCTGCCCATGATGCTGCTGATACTATTACTTGGGCAGAGTTCAGTACACAGTTCAGGAACTACCACATTCCAGCTGGATTGATAAAGATCAAGAAGAAGGAGTTTCTGTCATTGAAGCAAGGCAACATGTCGGTCAGCGAGTACAGAGATAAGTTTATTCAGCTGTCGAGATATGCTCCGGAGGAAGTTGTTGAGGATGAAAGAAAGCAGGAGCATTTTATTGAAGGACTTAATGGACCACTACAGTATGCACTGGTTGCACACACATTTCCATCATTTCAGAGGCTACTGGATAAGGCTCTTGCCATTGAACACAAGCGTGTTCAACGGGGTGATTTGAAGAGGAAGGCTATCTCACAGGGACAGGGTAGCAGCAGTGTTCGTCCCTGCTATGTTTCACCACAGGGTACACCGACTCGACCGGGAGGACCACGCCTAGTTCAGTATGCTCCACAGGGGTCTCCACGTACACCTCCTACTCGTCAGGCTACTCCCACTGGCACCCCGACGAGGCCTACAGGACAGAAGACCGGCCCTACATGCTTCAAGTGCAGTCAGATTGGGCACTATGCTAATGCTTGTCCGATGGGAAATTCTGGTACACCAGCTAAGAACAAGCAACAGACTCCTGGCAAGGGATATTCTATAGCCAGAGTGAATCAAGTCAGCGTTGATGCTACTCCTGATGGTGCGGACATCGTACTTGGTATGTTTTATGTTAATGCAATTCCTGCAATCATACTATTTGATTCTGGTGCTACACATTCATTCATGTCTGCTCGATATGCCAACACAAATGAAATACCACTGCTAAATATGAGAAAATCAATGATAGTAATCACACCTAAAGGGCCTATTGAGGCAAATCAAATGACACGTAGATTGACATTAACCATTATGGGAAGAGAATTTGGAGCTACGACTATAATATTAGTGGCAAGCAGTATAGATCTGATTCTTGGTATGTCATGGTTAAGGAAGGCAAAGGCCATTATAGCATGTGGTAGAGGTACTATAGAACTCACTAGTCCTAAAGGAGAACATTTCAAGTTAATATTGCAGTAACCACCTCATCCAAGCGTGCAATGTTCTTTATACCTGAGGAGTTTGTTGGTAACAACATTCATGTGGTTAGAGATTTTCCGGATGTCTTTCCAGAGGAGTTACCATGGATGCCACTAGATAGGGAAGTTGAGTTTGTGATTGATCTTCTGCCTGGAACTGCCCCTATATCTAAGCGACCATACAGGATGTCAGTAGAAGAGTTAAAGGAACTGAAGAAGCAGTTAACAGAGTTGCAAGAGGCTGGATACATTCGTCCAAGTTCCTCACCTTGGGGAGCACCGATTCTTTTTGTACAGAAGAAAGATGGATCACAGCGGATGTGTGTGGATTATAGATCTCTTAGTGATGTTACTGTGAAGAACAAGTATCCATTACCCCGTATTGAGGATTTGTTTGATCAGATGAGAGGAGCCAGGGTATTCTTGAAGATTGATCTCCGATCGGGATACCATCAGATGAAGATTAGACCATCAGATATTCCTAAGACGGTTTTCTCAACCCGATATGGATTATATGAGTTCACTGTTATGTCGTTTGGACTAACCAATGCACCAGCTTATTTTATGAATTTGATGAATAAGGTGTTTATGGAGTATTTGGACAGATTCGTTGTGGTGTTTATCGACGATATTCTTATTTATTCTAGGAGTGAAAGTGATCATGAAGAACATCTGAGGTTGGTGCTACAGAAGCTACGAGATAATCAACTCTACGCCAAGTTCAGTAAGTGCGAGTTTTGGATCGACAAGGTGCCATTCCTTGGACGTATCATTTCAAATGGAGGAATAGCAGTGGATCTTGCTAAAGTGAAGGAGATAATGGAATGGAGCGTGCCCACTACCGTCACTGAGATTCGGAGTTTCTTGGGGCTTGCAGGATATTATCGGAGATTTATTGAAGGATTCTCTAAGATTGCCAAGCCAATGACCTCGCTTCTGGAGAAGGGCAGAGAATTTAAGTGGGATGAGAAGTGCCAAGAAAGCTTTGATCAATTGAAGAAGAGATTGATGTCACCACCAGTATTGATTATGCCAGATCTACAGAAGGGATTTGACATTTATTGTGATGCATGTGGACAAGGATTAGGATGTGTGCTCATGCAAGAAGGACACGTGATTGCCTATGCATCTCGTCAGTTATGGAAACATGAATTGAACTACCCCACTCATGACTTAGAACTGGCAGCCGTTGTGCATGCACTGAAGATTTGGAGACACTACATTATGGGAACTAAGTGTCAAGTGTACACAGATCATAAGAGTTTGAAGTACATATTCACTCAGAAGGATCTCAACCTTAGACAACGTCGTTGGTTGGAGCTCATTAAGGATTATGATTTGGAGATTCACTATCACCCGGGCAAGGCAAATTTGGTTGCAGATGCCTTGAGTCGGAAAGAGCATGTTCACTCCACTTTTGTTGTCCAGCTACCCGATGAGTTAGCAAAAGATTTTGAGAGACTCAACCTGGGAATTGTTACTCATACGGAAGGAGTCACCATTGAATTGGAACCTAACTTGGAGCAAGAGATTCGTAAAGGTCAGGTTGGTGATGCTAAAATTCAAGTGATTAAGGATCTTATTACGGAAGGTTGAGTTCCGGAATTCACGGAGGATGAGCAGGGTACTATATGGTTCAAGGAACGGATATGTGTTCCAGAGATTGATAGCCTTCGTGAAACTATTTTAAAAGAAGCCCATGATTCTGATTACTCTATCCACCCTGGAAGCACTAAGATGTATCAGGATTTGAAGCAGAAGTATTGGTGGTATGGACTGAAAAGAGATGTTGCTGCACATGTGGCTAAGTGTGATGTGTGTCAAAGGGTCAAGGCCGAACATCAAAGACCAGCTGGGCTATTGCACCCATTGAAGATACCCGAGTGGAAATGAGAAGAAATTGGTATGGATTTCATTGTTGGACTACCCCACACTCCAGCAGGATATGACTCTATTTGGGTAATTGTGGATAGATTGACAAAAGTGGCTCATTTCATACTTGTGAGGACTAATTACACTGGAGCCAAGCTAGCAGAATTATATATGACTCGGATAGTTTGTTTACATGGAGTGCCTAAGAAGATCGTGTCGAATCGAGGTTCACAATTTACTTCTCGATTCTGGAAGAAGTTGCATGAGAGCTTGGATACAAAGTTGAATTTTAGCTTGGCCTACCATCCCCAGAATGATGGACAGACAGAGAGGACTAACCAAGTGCTGGAGGATATGTTAAGAGCTTGTGCTCTTAAACATGGTGGAAGTTGGGATAAGAGCTTATCATATGCAGAGTTCTCTTATAATAATAGCTACCAGGCCAGTTTGAAGATGTCACCATTTGAGGCTCTATATGGCAGAAAATGCAGGACTCCTCCGTATTGGGATCAAACTGGAGAAAGACAGTTCTTTGGACCTGAGCTTATTCAAGAGGCAGAAGAACAAGTCCGAATGATAAGGAAGAATTTGAGAATTGCACAATCAAGGCAAAAGAGCTATGCTGATAATAGGAGAAGATTACTGGAGTTTAAGGAGGGTGATCATGTATATTTGAAGGTGTCACCACTTCGGGGTATGAGGAGATTCAAAGTTAAATGAAAGTTGTCCCCTCGTTTCATTGGACCTTTCTTGATCTTAAAGTGAGTGGGAGAAGTTGCATATCAACTAGAACTACCCGATCACCTGTCAGATGTACATGATGTATTTCATGTGCCTCAGCTAAAGAAGTGCCTCAGGGTACCTGAGGAGCAGCTACCATTGGAGGACCTTAGTGTTCAAGATGACCTGACTTATGCAGAGTACCCTATCAAGATTCTTGACACTTTGACTCGAGTTACACAAAATAAGGTAATAAAAATGTGCAAAGTACAATGGAGTCAGCATGGAGAGGATGAAGCTACTTGGGAAAGGGAAGAAGAGGAAGAGCTTCGCATAGACTTCCCCCATCTTTTCCCTAGACCTTCTTAAATCTCGAGGACGAGATTATTTTTAAGGGGGGTAGGATTTGTAATACTCAAAATTGTATAAAGGGATTATATAGTGATTTCCTTATTATATGTGCCTCGTTTGCATCATAAAAAGAGCATACATAAAATTTAGAGATGAACTAAAACAAAGGATAAAAAATATGCATCAGGTTGGAGTTATATGTTTGTGCATTGAATGAAATAATAAGGTAATAATAATAAGATAATAATTCTTAGAAGTGGAATTAAACCCTAAATTTAAAATTAGGGTTTTAGAAAATGAGAAAAAAAGAAAGGATATGAAAATGAATAAATAATGTGTATGTAATTATATTTCTAAAATTGGTACCTCTAATTTCACAATATAATGTGAGGATAATTTGGCACGTGAGTTGAATTTGAATTGAATTTGAAGTGAAAACTTTGAAATAGAAAAGAAAGAAGAAAAATAGAGAAACCATACCTGCGTATTGGGCCGATTCCATCCTCTCGGCCCAGTAACACCGCCCCCACCGTCGCGCGCATCGCGCGTCCCCCGCCGCTGTCGCGTGGGCCTTGGCCGCCAGCGTCTCACTTTTTACTTCGTGCGCCCCAAATCCGGCTGCCACGTGGGACCGGTTTGTCGGGCTCGTCGTCTCCATGATACGCGCGGCGCTTCAACCGAATCCCCCGCATCCGCCGAAGTCAAACCAGAGGCCATCGAATCCGTGGAACTCGGAGCTTCTGCGCCGATCGTGGATGACGTTGCGGGCACCTTGGACCGTTTCTCCGCGACTATAAAGTAGTAGACCTAGGACCGGTTCCTCCTATCCCTCGTAGCCCAGCCACATTGCCATAGAACCGAGGGGTGGTCAAGCCGCGACGGCCTCATCGCCGCCTCAGCGATTTGCCTCGGTTTACGTCGCTCAGGTCTCTGTTGGTGTTCGTGGGGGTTGACCAGAAGCCGGGGAAGCTGCTCGGGTCTTCGGCGGGTAGAGCTTGGGGCCGGGAATCCGCCAATTGCTCGCCGGAGGGAGTACTGCACCACCACGCCGTACCTCCTCGTGGCCGGACTCCTACGTTGTTTGACCGTCGGTGAGTATTACCTCATCGCCTTCGCTACTAACTGCTTCACGTGTAGCGCCGTCCAAAGAGTTGGATTATGCGCTAAATCGGGGGATCGCCGCGCGCCGGTGGGATCGCCGCCTCGGGCCGTGCTGCGCCGCCGCGGGTTGAGTAGAGTTGGGGAAAACGTCACTGGCCGTTGGATGGGAAATTGATGACCCAGATTAGAAACCAGGGTTCGGTTAAACGTGAATCGTGGATTTAGGATCTAAGGGCGCAGATTCGATCTAGGGTTGGGGCGCTGTGGTCCGTTGATCTTGGATTGGGTGGATCCCATTGCGTACCGTTTCGGTGTAAGTTAGGTCTAATTTGAGCCGTCCACACTAGATCGAGCAGCCCAAATGTGTGGATACCCCTTCGCCGTGCATTTTTTGTTAAAGAGACCCCGCACTTTACACGAATCAACCCACGGTCCAGAGTCATAATCACTGAGTCTTAGAAAACTTCGGTTTAGGCCCCTGTCTTTTCTGGTTATTGAGGCCCAGTCCAGTCAACTCGAAATTCAGATAAAAATAAAATAGAAATAGATTTTTAATGTGTAGAACTTGTTTAATTTGTAGAAAATTCATATGAACTCCAAATTGGTCCATTCCAGCTCCTAAATTTTTCTAATATTATTGTCTATCCATTAGTGCCTCTGTTTTGGCAGGAAAGACACATTAAAATTATTCTATTATTTAATCTTGTATTAAGCACATAAAACTTTAGAAAATTCATAACTTAAAATCTATAACTCCAAAATTAACAATTCCAGTTCCTATGATCCTATTTTAATGTCTAGATTATTACTGTGTATTTTATTTACATGTTTGGTGTAATGTTAATTCTTGCTATACTATGTATGTATTGTGTTGATGCGAGTAGACGAGCAAGCGACAGAGGATTCTGGGGTTCTGCTGGTAGAGACTGCTGAGCAGGAGCTCGTGGAAGGCAAGTTGTGCCCTTGATCACTTCTTTTACCCATTCATGTTCTTATTAATCATAATGATCTGCATAAGTTAATCTTTGCTGGGACCCAATAGGTTACCCTAGATTTGACTATCTTTATATCTTGTTTTTCCACTGGTTTTACTACTAAATTTTTGGGTAGTACATGCTATTGCTTTATGTGGCTTTGGGTATAGAGATATTCATCACTCATTTTTATACTTGTTATTATTTGTTTATTATTTTCTGTTCATGATAAGATCATTATGTTAATGGGAACATGGAGAACCACCCGGGAAAACAGTGCTACCACAAGGGTTTAATGGGACGCCCTTGGCTGATTAACTAGGAAAGGTAGTGGAGGGCTACCTTACCCGAAAGGGGCAAGGGCAGTAGGGGAGTGGTCAGTGTAGGGAGGTCCTTGGGTTGATTTTGCTGTGATGGCGGTCAGACGAGGGATTCCTGCACTGGAGCTTCCTATAAACTGTAGCGGGTAGTCTGAAGCTAGTGGAACTTTGTAAAGGCCTCGTAGTGGTACCCTGCCTCGCTTCCTTGGTAGAGGTGTATGGGGCCTGATCAACTCCGTGGCAAATGGGTAACACGACTTGTGGGTAAAGATGCGCAACCTCTGCAGAGTGTAAAACTGGTATACTAGCCGTGCTCACGGTCATGAGCGGCTCGGACACTCACATGATTAATTTATGGAACTTAAACTTAATTTGTCATTTCATTGCATCTGGGATTATTTTATTATTACTTTTACTTATTATTTCTAAGGTTTGGTATTCACTTACACTTAGTAATTGCTAATAAAATTTTGACCAACTTATAAAAGCAATGCTCAGCTTCATCCTTTATTTCATTGATCAGCCTTACACTTCATGAACTCCCACCTTTTGTGAGTTCATGCCACATTATTCCCCACAACTTGTTGAGCTATGAGCGTATGTGAGCTCACTCTTGCTGTCTCACACCCCCCACAGGAGAAGAATAGGTGGTCGAAGAGGAGCCGCCTAACACTGAGGCTTTCGACTTGATCTAGGTGGCGTCTCCCAGTCAGTTTTCTAGCGCCAAGGATAAATTTTAGTTCCTGCAATATTCATATTTTATTTTTGTAAGACTTCCGCTATGTATTAAGTACTCTGAATTTATGATGACATTTATCTCTATACACTCTGTTATTGTATATGTTGTCTTCTTGGCGCATGTATGAGATGCACCCGGCTTTGTTCCTTAAAACCGGGTGTGACAGAATTTGAGCTCAAGGTGAAAAAGATAAGAAGCGACAACGGGTCCGAGTTCAAGAATATGCAAGTGAAGGAGTATCTTAAGGAGGAAGGCATCAAGCATGAGTTCTCCGCTCCCTACACACCACAGCAAACGGTGTGGTAGAGAGGAAGAACAGAATGCTTATCGACATGGAAAGAACGATGCTTGGAGAGTTCAAGACACCCAAGCGGTTTTGGTCAGAAGCTGTGAACACAGCTTGCCACGCCATAAACCAGCTCTATCTGCATCGCCTTCTCAAGAAAACCTCCTATGAACTCCTTACCGATAACAAACCCAATGTTTCATACTTTCGAGTATTTGGGAGCAAATGTTGTCTAGTGAAGAAAGGTAGACATTCTAAATTTGCTCCCAAGGCAGTAGAAGGGTTTTTACTAGGGTATGACTCAAATACAAAGGCGTATAGGGTCTTCAACAAATCTTCGGGATTGGTTGAAGTCTCTAGCAACGTTGTATTTGATGAGACTTATTGCTCTCCAAGAGAGCAAGTTGATCATGATGATGTAGATGAAGAAGAAATTCCGACGGCCGCAATACGCACGATGGCAATAGGTGATGTGCGACCATAGGAATTACAGAAACAAGGTCAACCATCTTCCTCGATAATGGTGCAACCCCAACTCAAGATGATGAACAGGTTCCTCAAGAAGAAGGGCATGATCAAGGGGGAGCACAAGAAGATCAAGTGATGGAGGAAGAAGCACCACGGGTCCCTCCAACTCAAGTCCGAGCAACGACCAACGACATCACCCCGTCGACCAGATTCTGGGTGACATAAGCAAGGGAGTAACTACTAGCTCAAGATTAGCTAATTTTTGTGAGCATTACTCGTTCGTCTCTTCTATTGAGCCTTTCATGGTAGAAGAGGCCTTGCAGGATCTGGACTGGGTGTTGACCATGCACGAAGAGCTCAACAACTTCAAGAGAAATGAAGTTTGGACCCTGGTGCCACGTCCAAAGCAAAATGTTGTGGGAACCAAGTGGTTGTTTCGCAACAAGCAAGACGAGCATGGGGTGGTAACACGAAACAAGGCTCGACTTGTGGCAAAAGGTTATGCCCAAGTCGCAGGATTGGATTTCGAGGAGACTTTTGCTCCTGTGGCTAGGCTAGAGTCTATTCGAATATTGTTAGCCTATGTCGCTTACCACTCTTTCAGGTTGTTTCAAATGGATGTAAAGAGCGCTTTCCTCAACGGGCCAATCAAGGAGGAGGTATACGTGGAACATCCCCCTGGCTTTGAGGATGACAGGTATCCCGACCACGTGTTTAAGCTCTCTAAGGCGCTCTATGGACTTAAGCAAGCCCCAAGAGCATGGTATGAATGCCTTAGAGATTTATTAATTGCTAATGCTTTCAAGGTTGGGAAAGCTGATCCAACTCTTTTTACAAAGACTTGTGATGGTGATCTTTTTGTATGCCAAATTTATGTCGATGACATAATATTCGTTTCTACTAATCAAAAGTCTTGTGAGGAGTTTAGCAGGGTGATGATGTAGAAATTCGAAATGTCAATGATGGGCGAGTTAACATACTTCCTTGGGTTCCAAGTGAAGCAACTCAAGGACGGCACCTTCATCTCTCAAACGAAGTACACTCAAGATCTTCTCGAGAGGTTTGAGATGAAGGACGCCAAGCCCGCAAAGACACCGATGGGAACCGACGGGCATGTCGACCTCAACAAAGGAGGTAAGTCCGTTGATCAAAAGGCATACCGGTTTATGATAGGGTCATTACTTTATTTATGTGCTAGTAGACCAGACATTATGCTAAGTGTATGCATGTGTGCTAGATATCAATCAGACCCCAGGGAATGTCACCTTGTGGCCGTTAAGTGAATTCTTAGATATTTAGTTGCTACGCCTTGCTTTGGGATCTGGTATCCAAAGGGGTATACCTTTGACTTAATTGGATACGCAGACTCTGATTATGCCGGGTGCAAGGTAGATAGGAAGAGTACATCAGGGACGTGCCAATTTCTAGGAAGGTCCATGGTGTCCTGGAGTGCCTAGAAACAGACATCTGTTGCCCTATCCACTGCTGAGGCCAAGTATGTTGCCGCAGGACAGTGTTGTGTGCAACTACTCTGGATGAGGCAAACCCTCTGGGACTTTGGCTACAATCTGAGCAAAGTCCCACTCCTATGTGACAATGAGAGTGCAATCCGCTTTGCGGATAATCCTGTTGAACACAGCCGCACTAAGCACATAGACATCTGGCATCACTTCTTGAGGGATCACCAGCAAAAGGGAGATATCGATATTTTTCATATTAGCATCGAGAACCAGCTAGCCGATATCTTCACCAAGCCATTAGATGAGAAAACATTTTGCAGGTTGCGAGTGAGCTAAATGTCTTAGATTCACGTAACTTGGATTGATCTATAGCATACATATATTCTATGCCTTTTTTGATCATGTTACTTTGAGCATTTACATTATTCGTTGTATATTTGTGGTGCTCAAGTTGTACAAGTGATCCCTGGACCTCAAAAGTCCATATGCAAATGGTGCACATATTTAGGGGGAGATATGCTACAACTTGACCCTTTGAGACTAACCTATGTGTTTGAGTATACTTGATGTAGTCTCAAAGGAGCATTGAAAGGGAAAGGTGGACTTGGATGATGCAAAGACTTCCGCTGCACTTCGGTATTGGTGTATTTACTTCCAAGTTCATTATTATGCTCTATTTGCCGTTTGCTCTTAATTGACATTTTTGGTGAGACAATGGGGTTAAAAGGGCCAAAAATGATCCCGTTTTGGTGCTTAATGCCTAAGGGGGAGAAAATTAAGGCCAAAGCAACTGGATCAGCCAACCACTTGAGAATTTTGAAAATAGTAGAGTTAGAATTTGATTTATTTTTGTCAAAATACTCTAATTGCAAATTTTGGTCTCTTATGGGAGAGAATTTTTGATTATGGGAAAAAGGGGAGTTTTTTTGGTACTTGATCAATTTTTCTCTTGGAATATCTCTTGATTTGCCCAAACAAGTGTGTTTCACTTAGAGATAGGAAAAAGGATTTGATTTAAAAAAACAAACCAAGTGGTGGCAAAGAATGATCCAAATATGCCAAATCATTAGCGAAAACAATTTGGTCTTCAATTGCATTGATATTGCACTTCTTTTGTTGCTTTTTGATGTTGTTGGGGGCCTTCGGCTTCCGAAGGTCCTCAAAAACGTAAGTTAACAATGTTTCTGGAGTATAATACATGAGCAGGTACCTTCGGACATGGACCTTTCAGACTTAAGTCAAAATCACTGCATGAAGAAACACAAGGGAGAACGAAGGATGGAACAGAGCCGAAGCTGTACGAAAGGGAGCTTCGGCATGATGACAGGAAAAAGGAAACCGACTTAAAGAGGAAAAGGTTGTCTAGACCTCGGTGAATTGCTATAGAGTTATTATCAAATGCAAAGGGCCTAAAGGTAATTTTACATGGGCTGCGACCCGTGCCTATAAATAGGTGAACAGTACTCCCGTACTGTTCACGCTGACTGGACATTTGCTTTTGTGTCACGCTTGTATTTTTACTTCCTTCAAGCCGAAGGTACGCTTGTAATAAATCATTATCTTTACTTGTTCGTGATAATAGCACAAAAATAATACAATAATGATAATATATTTGATTGTTCGCATTGTTCATGTTTTATGTAAACTCTTCTTCATTTTTATATACATCGTACTTACGAAGGTACGCTTTCTGTAACCTTCGTCCGAGAATCGTTATATCCTAAGGGTAATAATGCTTCGAAGGACGAAGGACTTTAACATTTAACATTCTTTATGTTGCCTTGTTCTTATCTCATAGCATTTGAGAACAAGTCACCAACATTGGCGCCCACCTCCGGTGAACCCCTTTTCGACCACCTTCGACAACCATCGACCTTCATCATACCGCCAAAGAAAGCTTCGGCAACAGGGGCTGCCGTTCTGCAGCGGCTAGACCCGAACCAGGAGACCCTTTCTCTTCGGGAGGCCCGAAGCCAGAAGAGGAAGGCCACTAGTCCAACACCACAAGAGGATGAGTTGGACCAAGAAATTAGGAATATGGAGATGCTTCATCAGCAGGTACAGAGGAAGAAGGAGAAGACGACTCGGTTAGCTTACCTGCAAAGGCAGATTGACGAAGCCACCGAAGAAGTGCGTCATCTTGCTCAAGATGAGCAGCACCGAAGGCCCCACCACAGAGAGTTGCACCAGGAGGGCTTCTTCAATGAAGATGACTGGTATCAGGATTTCCATCATGGAAATTTTGCTTTTGATGATGCTTCTCCTCTGTCAGTAGAACTGCAGGCTACGCCCTGGCCCCCGTCTTACAAGCCACCACAGCTCCCCATGTATGACGGACACTCAGATCCGAAGCAGTTTCTCATGAGCTACGAAGCAACTATATCTTCGTATGGTGGCAATACTGCAGTCATGGCGAAATCCTTCGTTATGGCAGTCAGAAATGTTGCACAAACTTGGTACTCCACTCTTCGGCCAGGAACAATCACATCATGGCAGAAGCTGAAGGACATGCTGGTCACCAGTTTTCAAGGGTTTCAGACGAAGCCGGTTACCGCTCAGGCCTTGTTCCAGTGCACGCAAGATCAAGAGTATTATCTCCAGGCGTATGTCCGAAGGTTCTTGCGTCTGAGGGCACAAGCGCCGACAGTGCCCAATGAAATTGTCATTGAGGCCATGATTAAGGGGCTTCGGCCAGGACCTTCAGCCCAATACTTCGCCAGGAAACCCCCTCAAACCCTGGAGAAACTACTTCAGAAGATGGATGAATACATCCGCGCTGACAATGATTTTCGACAGAGAAGGGAGGAAGCTTACAGGTTCTCCGAAATGGCTACGGGCTTCGGAGGAAGAATACACCCGAGGTATGTCAGGTCAATTCACAACACTCAGAATGATGGCAGAGGAAGTCAGCTGCAGAGGCCCCAGCATTCTTCACAATCTTCGGGGCAGCAACAAAGCTCTTTTCGGCCGCCAGCACCAAGAGGCAGAGGCGCCAGGGGCTTCGGAGGAAGATATGGGAACCAAGCCAGGAAGATTTACTGTCTATTCTGCGGTGAGGACAAGGGCCACACTACCAGGATGTGCCACGTCACCATCTAGAAACAAAAAGAGATAGCAGAAGCTGCGGCCCAACAGAGTCAGCCGAAGCAAGTCATGCATACTGCTTCGTATCACTCACCTTACATTCCAGAGTACGTGGGTAACCATCCTGCAGCCTCTGTTGCTTCGGCAAGCCAACCTCAGGCATGTTGGCAATAGCCTCCACCTCCACCACCATTGCAACGAGCCCAACAGCCAGAAGGGAGCCACCACACTCATCAGCAACGAGACTTCAGAGAGGAGTCCGAAGCTCGCACAGTCAACAGTACTGTGCCAGAATCGAAGCACATCTACTAAGAGGATATCCTACTTCTGAAATAGTTCTAGCATTTATTATCATTTTTTCTTTTTCAATAGAGAACAATCGTTAAAAGCCTAAGTTTTTCCTGTCATTTTCAATTCCTTGTAATAGCTTCGTTTTGGCCATAGTGGAAATGTATCTCTTTTACAGACTCACGAAGTCCAAAAAGTTGGTAAAGCACGAAAGTTGCTCTCAAGAGAGCGTGGAGTTCACAATCACATTACAAGTTTTGTCGAAGCATTAGAAAAGCCATTCTAAGGGACGCAGCGTAAGTTTTCCGAAGCAACAAAAAGTCGTTCCTAAGGAACGCAGCGTAAGTTTTCTGCTCAAAAGTCGTTCCAAAGGGAATGCAGAGCTTACAGCGAAAAATAAACGCTGATACCGCCGAAGTAAAAGGCGAAGAAGCTCCTAAGGGAGGCTTACAGCGAAAAATAAACGCTAATATCGCCGAAGTAAAAGGCGAAGAAGCTCCTAAGGGAGGCTTACAGCGAAAAGTCAATGCTGATACACCGAAAAATAAACGGTGAAGCCGAAAAATAAACGGCAAAAAGATTGTGTGCTTTACTGAGGGAATGTGTGAGTATCTTTGGCACAAATATCATTTTGCATGTCATAACATCATTACATCATTTGCATAGCATAACATCATACATCATATTGCATCAATGGCACAAGAAGGGGATGCAATGTTGACCTTCGGAAGGGTATACGATGTTGACCTACAATGTTGATCTTCGGAGATTGTTTCGAAGAAGTGACAAGGCACAAAATAGTTTTGAAAAAAGTACGGCTTCATCAACTTTAATAAGAAAAGGAGATCTATTGCTTACGAAGCATAATATCTTTACGGAATATGGATATTCTTCACGAAGCATGAAAAGAAGGGAAGGTGTTTTTTCGCGGAAGGCTCAAAAACGATATGTATGTAAAGTTTCATGCATCGTAAAGAATTGAATTACAAACAGCTTATACATTATATTCAAAATCATAAAATATTACACACTTTGTTCAGCAAATATTGCACTCCAAATGTCTTTACAATAACAGCTATTCTTCTTTTAAAACTACTTCCGCAGCTTCGTTTAGTAGTTGATCAACAACTTCATCCATAATAGCTTCGGCCATTTTAATAATTTCATCTTCTTTCTTTGCCTCGGGGTCCGCCAATGGCTCGACGGGCTCTGGGGGAGGAGATAGCGCGACTGTGATGCAAAACGTAGATAAGTTCGAAGTCACAAAATTAGAACATAAAGTTAAAAGCTGTTAAGCAATACCTATCCGCCTCTCGAGATCCACAGCTTTCTCAGCGGCCGTTGCTGCTTCTCTAGCATCGTGAGTATCTTTTTCACTTTTCCTTATGATTTCTTGGGCCATCTCCTGGCCGCCATTTTCCAAGATGTCGGTGAAAAGCTTTCCACCAACTAAGCTTGTTTCAGCCGATGGGTCTTTTGTATCTTCAATAGATAAGGCACCTTTGGTTTGCGCCAAAGATTTTACGTGTTCGCAACCTATCTTCTCCAAGATAGCAGCAATCCCCCTAGCACCCGAGAAGGCACATATGTCCCCACAGCCATTCAAAACTTCCTCAAAGGCTTCAGCTTCGTGGCTGATCCATTTAATTGGGCCTTCGGGATCGCCCCTTATGAAATTCTCCTCGCTTGAGTATGCGCCAACATTGGCGAAGCTAGTTTTTATTCTCTTAACACACTCTATAGATTTTTCATAGCACCTCTCCTTGGATGCACGAAGTTCATCAACTGTTTTTTGTAGATGGTTCCTCCAATATACACTGATGTCTCGTTCAGCCTCTGCAACACCACATTTTTCTTTAGCTTCAAGAAGCTGTTTCCGAAGATCTTCGATTTCGCATTTTTGAGCTTCAACTTGGGCTTTGGAAGTAGCTTCGTCTTCCCTTATTTTGTTCAACAATGAGTGTAATATTTTGTCTTTTTCAAGACCTTCGTTCCTTAGTTCAATCACTTCAGAACGAAGGTTGTTCAAGGCTATGGTGTATCCTTCATCTTCGACACTTTTTTGCGCCCTGAGGGCGTTGCTAAGAATAAGGCCCTGCAAAAAATGTGGTATTAAGTGTAAGTAAATGGAAGATTTCGTCTTTAAATACAAAAATCTAACTTTCTCACTTTTAAGCTATTGTATGCTAAGCTGTCGGCCAACTCATCTTTTGATAACACTAAGAGCCCATCCTCTAGTGTAGGGAAACCGAAGCTCTTGCTCATCTCTCGGCAGACAGAAATTTCTTTGCTGTCTGGGAGGCAATACAAGATGTCTTCTTCCCCGCTGCCGTTGAACACCAGGGCCCCCTTTGGATATTTCAATCTTTGAGCATAAAACTGAGCCACTTGCTTCTCCTTTTCAGATAATCTTTTCCCGAAGCATGTCGTATAATATAATCAGTAGCTTCAGATAATGTTTCAGGAATAGGAATGGCGGTTTTTTCAGTTTTGCTTGCTTCTGCAGTTTCTTTTTCAATCTTGCCTCCGATTTCCAAGGATTTCTCCTTGGCGGGCTCGGAGGGCCCAGCTTCGGTATCGACTTGGACCTTGGAAGCTTCGGCCTCAATATGTGTTTCTGAAGCTTCAACAGCTTTCTTCGGAGTAGAGCTTGAAGTTTTTATTATTTCTAGCACATCTAATACATTGACCATTCTCTTTCTCTTGGGGGTTGTCGAGATATCCTTTTGTGCGTTCGGCATTGCCACCTCCGCCGAAGGACTTATTGCTTCCAATATTCCCGTTTTCCCAACCTTCATCTCTTCAATGTTAATAGCCTTCGGCTCATCCGATTTGGCTGATGATGTCTTCGGCGCTACAGCCGGTTCACTTTTTTTGCGAAATCGCAGGTTTTTTGCCTTCGGACACCGAAGAGGTCTCACCGCCAAAATCAGGCACTACGGCCGGTTCAATATAGCGTGGTCGATGAGTAAGGACTTTCACTCTTCTCCTCTTCGGCACAGACTCGCTCGGAGCAGCTGAAGCATCATCTCTCCCAGAATCTCCACTTTTTCTTTTTTGTCCCCGGGGCGGGTAACGGTAGTCGGGAATTCGGGATACATGAACCCAATGGCATCGAAAACTCTGTTTAGTCTCTTCTTTTTACGGTTCTCGAAGGCCGCAGATAATGCGTTATCTTCTGCTCTGGAACACAGCCCAAGCAGATCATGGCTTGTAGCTTCGACGCTTTTCAGCTAGTCGTCGTCTGGCTCGATAAACTGGTCTCTGAATCTGAAGGTATATTTTAGCCGAACCAGACCACCTTCGTGGGGATTGCTGATGGATTCTTTTGGCACCTCCCAGTCGGCTAGCAACGGCCATATCCTATAGGCCACGTGCTCTTGAACTAAGTCCCTTGTCCCAATGAAAGAGCAGACTAAGCCGAAAGCCTTGCGGCACTCTTCGGCCGCTTCGTCAATTTCTACCTTCGGTTTACGGAGCCCGAAGCGTTGCCAGATAGGGCGCATGATTATATCTTTAATGTATTCTCGTGCCTTTAAATCATTCTTTACATAAAACCATTCTTTTGTCCAGTCTCCAGGCCATCTCTTCTGAAAAGTCGATACTGGGGAGCTTGAACCAGAACGAGCAATGAAACTATAGCAGCCGAAATTATTATGATACTGTTCCTTACCCCAGGGCTTCGTCTCATATAACAATTCATGCATGCTGCAGAAACTTTTTGCATTTGGTTCCAAGCCTTGACTCCTTAAAGACCACACGAAGATTCCCATTCTTATAATAGCTTCGGGGGTAATCTGGTGAAGGTAAATCTAAAATATCTTCAAAACCTCGACTACGAAGCTGCTAAGAGGAAGCCGAAGCCCAGCCTTCAAAACCTCAACTTCATTCTCCTTTGGAGTAGGACAAGTTTTTTTCTCCATCGTTAGCCCTCACAATAGACATATCCCGAAAGTATTTCCCCCTCATGTTGTCAAGATGGCTTTGTATAGTTGATTTTCCAAAAACTGCATGGCTTGGTCGCAAGGGTCGATCTTCGGAGTCTTCCCCGCCGCTTTCCACATCATAGCTGTCACTGGTATCTTCAGACAAACCCTCCAAAGTTTCCCTAGCAATCTTCTCCACATTTGTCCTTGCTATCGATTCAATAAAGCCAAGATTCATCTCCTCAGAAAGGCTCAGCTTCGTTTCAGCGGTAGCTTTCTTATCCTCAGACATCTTCGAAAGTGCTGAGAAAAGTGCTCTCAAAGCCGAAGCTTAAAAATTTAAAAATCTGGTCAAGCGTTTGTAAGCAAAGAGCTGTTTGAGCAGGCAAGACAGATGGCAAGAAAGCGTGCCAAATGAGCTAGTGGTGCGCTCTTATTTATACGCCTGGTGCATTGCGTGCTGGAGGGCCCGCTTGTCAATGGCTGTTGCTATTCTAGCAAAGGGAAGGTGTTTTTTTGGACCTTCGGCTCAGAGCCTTCGTCCTTGTCGCAATCTAAATTTATCATTCTAACAAATTAATATTGCGAGGGGCTACTGTTGGGGGCCTTCGGCTTCCGAAGGTCCTCAAAAACGTAAGTTAACAATGTTTCTGGAGTATAATACATGAGCAGGTACCTTCGGACATGGACCTTTCAGACTTAAGTCAAAATCACTGCATGAAGAAACACAAGGGAGAACGAAGGATGGAACAGAGCCGAAGTTGTACGAAAGGGAGCTTCGGCATGATGACAGGAAAAAGGAAACCTACTTAAAGAGGAAAAGGTTGTCTAGACCTCGATGAATTGCTATAGAGTTATTATCAAATGCAAAGGGCCTAAATGTAATTTTACATGGGCTGCGACCCGTGCCTATAAATAGGTGAACAATACTCCTGTACTGTTCACGCTGACTGGACATTTGCTTTTATGTCACACTTGTATTTTTACTTCCTTCAAGCCGAAGGTACGCTTGTAATAAATCATTATCTTTACTTGTTCGTGATAATAGCACAAAAATAATATAATAATGATAATATATTTGATTGTTCGCATTGTTCATGTTTTATGTAAACTCTTCTTCATTTTTATATATGTTGTACTTACGAAGGTACGCTTTCTATAACCTTCGTCCGAGAATCGTTATATCCTAAGGGTAATAATGCTTCGAAGGACGAAGGACTTTAACATTTAACATTCTTTATGTTGCCTTGTTCTTATCTCATAGCATTTGAGAACAAGTCACCAACAGATGTGTTGGCATAAATCACCAAAAAGGGGGAGATTGAAAGGGAAATGTGCCCTTGGGCCATTTCTATAATGTTTTGGTGATTAAATGTCCAACACGTTCGATTAAGTTCTTATGTGCCACATAAAGTGAGAAGTACAAATCAAGGCACCAGGTATGTTTCTAGACTTGGTAAATTGTTTATGTACTAACATGGTTATCCAAGTGCTAGAAATAGTGACTAAAGAACAAGAAAAGAAAAGGAAAAAGAGTTGGCTGTGTGCAGCCAACACCAGCTCGGTCTGGGTGCACTGGACTGTCCGGTGGTGCACCGGACAGTGTTCGGTGCGCCAGGCTGGTCCGCGGTGAACTCGCTGCTCTCGGGATTCGACGGCGGCGTATGGCTATAATTCACCGGACTGTCCGGTGTGTCATCCGCGGCGAACTCGTCGCTCTCGGGAATGAAGAAAGGCGACGTGGCTAAAATTCTTCGAACTGTCCGGTGGCACACCGGACTGTCCGGTGAGCCAACGGTCGGTCGCGAAATCTGCGGGCGACGCGTGGCAGCTCTAACGGTCGGTAGGAGGCACCGGACTGTCTGGTGTGCACCGGACTGTCCGGTGTGCACCGCACAGTGTCTAGTGCGCCAACGGGCCCGGAGCTGCAACGGTCGACTGTGCCCAATTTGGAAGGCAATCACACACCGGACAGGCTACAGTAGCTGTCCGGTGGCGCACCGGACTGTCCGGTGAGCCACTCGACAAAAGGAAAGGATGGCCTTCCAAGTTGGTCTCAAACGGCTCCTAGCTGCCTTGGGGCTATAAAAGGGACCCCTATGCGCATGGAGGAGTAACTGAAGCATTCACTAAGCATTCTAAGACTCCCACACTCCGCCTCCACGCATTTGATTGATTATGTTAGTGATTTGAGCTCCGTTCTAGTTGCGAACTCTCTATGCTACGTTTCGAGCTCAAGTCTTGGCTTGTGTGCGTGTGTGTGCTGCGGATTTGTGTTGTGTGTGCGTTGCTTCTCCCAACCTTACTCCGTGCTTTCTTTGTGATCTCAATTGTAAGGGCGAGAGACTCCAAATTGTGGAGATTCCTCGCAAATGGGAAAACATACTCTAAAGGAAAAGACCGTGGTATTCAAGTTGATCATCGGATCACTTGAAAGGGGTTGAGTGCAACCCTCGTCCATTGGGACGCCACAACGTGGAAGTAGGCAAGTGTTACTTGGCCGAACCACGGGATAAAATCGCGTGTCTCTTGTTATTGCTTTTTCTGTGATTGTCTTGTCCACAAGGACTCACCTCAAAACTACTTAGTCATACTAACACTTCTATAACTAAGTTTTGTGGCTATTTAGTGTTTGATTTTACAGGATCACCTATTCACCCCCTCTAGGTTCTCTCACAAGCCTTCTAGAATCTCTTTAGTAATCTTCTCTGTGTTTGTTCTTGACATAGATTCAACAAACTCGGCGATAAAAGGATCCACCTTTTTCTTCTCTTCAAACAACTTTGTCTCCTCAATGAGCTTCGTTTCTGCATTCATTTTCTTTTCCTCCGTTATCTTTTCCCTAGACATGGTGAAAAAGCGTCTTTTAACTGAAGCTCAAAAAGCTTGAAAATCTAGCGAGCGCTAGTGAGCAAGAGCTAAAAGTTTGAGAAATTAATGCAAATGGCAGAAACAGCGTATCAAATGCTACCGGTGTGAGTTCATATTTATACGCCTAGCACACTGTATCTGGGAGGGCCCCAGCTGTCATTGATTGTTGCTATTCTAGCAAAGGGAAGGTGTTTTTTCGGACCTTCGGCTTAAGGCCTTCGTCCATGTCATAGTCTGAATTTGTCATTTTAACAAATTAATACTGCGAGGGGCTACTATTGGGGGCCTTCGTCTTCCGAAGGTCCTCAAAAACATGATTTAACAATATTTCCCAAGTGTAAAATATAAGCAGGTACCTTCGGACTCGGGTTAAAGTTGTACACGACATGGAAAGTATGGTCGAGATGAAGGTTGATGCAGCTCCGAAGTTATGCACAAGGGAGCTTCGGCTCAATGGAGAAAAAGGAACCGACTTAAAGGGGAAAAGGCTATCTAGTCCTTGTTGGGTTGACCTTATGTCGATAGTAAATATAAAGGGCATGAATGTAATTTTACACAGGCTACATCCTGTGCCTATAAATAGATGAACAGTACCCCCGTACTGTTCACGCTGACTTGTATTTGCTCGTGCGTCACACCCGAATCTTTGCCTTCTGTCAAGCCGAAGGTATAAATGTAATTCAATATTGCTCTTATTCATTCATGACTATATTAAAAGTACATATAAATGATGTTATATGATTATTCATGTTATTTCTCATGTTTCATTTGCTTCTCCTTTCATCAATGTAAACTGTGATGATGAAGGTATGTCCTTCATGACCTTCGTCCGAAAATCGTTATATCCCAAGGGAAATAATGCTTCGAAGGACGAAGGCCGTTAACCATTAACTTCTTTCTATGTTGCCTTGTTCTTAATTCATAGCATTTGAGAACAAGTCCACAACACAAAGCTTCATGCAACTGCTGCCATTGTTTGGGCTTTTTCCAGCTTCTGACCACCAAAAGCTGCTGCAGATCACCAAACGCTCCATCTTTTCAACCAGCTTCTATAATAATCGCTTTGGTAAAAACCATTCAAAATCAACATGAACACAAAATCGGTCGAATTGTCACGATAGTGGGAATCTGTTGCTTTCTAGATCCGGAACCCTTTGGACCGCTTCATCTTCCTCCACACGTAATCCACACAATACTCAGATTCTCTCCACAGTCAGATTCTCTCCACAACCAGATTCTCAGAAAAGCTGGTCAGAAAAAAGCTGAACCAAACAGGCCAGCTATCTTCTTTGGCACACCATGAAGACAAACGATCCAGGACATGTACAGCTCTGCCAATACTGCACTGTTTTAGCTAATCTTGACAGGTATGAAGTGGGCTAACTTGGTCAAGCGGTCCACCACTACCCAAATGGAATCATAGCTGACTCGAGTGTGAAGCAACCCGACTATGAAGTTCATCCCGATTTCATCCCATTTCCAATAAGGAATTCACAACGGCTGCAACAACCCAGCTGGCTTCTAATGCTCTGCCTTGATCCTCTGACAACTATCACATATAGCCACGTGCTCTACGATCTCCCTTTTCATTCCGTACCACCAGAATTTCTTCTTCAAATCCTGATACATCTTCTCACTTCTAGGATGTATGAAATAAGCTGTCTCATGAGCTTCCTTGAGGATCAACTCCCGAATAGACTGTACATTGGGAATACACAAACGGTCCTTGAAACATACCACACCTTTTGTATCTTCCTGAAAATCTTTGCCTCTTCCTTCTAGAATCAGTTGCCGGATTTCATTGATCTTCTCATCATTCTTCTGTGCTTCTTTGATTTCTCGCTCTAAAGTGGGTTCCAACTCAACTGTTACTCCTCGCATGTTATTCAGAAATCTGAGGCTCAACCTGTCAAATTCTTTGGCCAACTCATAAGGCATTGGGTGAGCGACCATCATATTGACTTGACTTTTCCTACTTAAAGCATCTGCTACCATGTTCGCTTTGCTTGGATGGTAGTGAATTTCCAATTCATAATCTTTGATCAACTCTAACCATCTTCGCTGTCTCATATTCAGCTCTGACTGGATGATTATGTACTTCAGACTCTTGTGGTCTGTATAAACATCACACTTCTACCTGTACAGATAATGCCTCCATGTCTTCAGTGCATGAACCACTGCTGCTAACTCTAGGTCATGGATTGGAGAATTCTTCTCATGAACCTTTAGCTGTCAGGACGAGTAAGCCACAATTCTTCCCTCCTGCATCAATACACATCCCAAGCCAGTGTAGCAAGCGTCATAATACACTGAGAAGGGCTTGTGCACATCAGGCAAGACTAAGACAGGCAATGTAGTCAACTTCTCTTTCAGCGCTTCAAAGGCCTCTTGGCACTTCTGGGTCCACTTGAACTCAACTTTGTTTGCTAGCGAAGTTGTCATCGGTCTCGCAATCTTCAAAAATCCTTCAATGAACCGCCGATAATATCTGGCCATTCCAATGAAGCTCTTGATTCCTCGAGCATCTGTTGGCTCTTTCTAGTTCAGAATGTCTACCACTTTCTTTGGATTCACAGCAAATCTGTCTTTGTTTATTATGTGACCCAAGAACAAAACTTCATCAATCCAGAACTTGCACTTGCTCAACTTTGCATACAGCAGGTGCTCTCGCAATCTTTGCAATACCATCTTCAAATGATCCACATGCTCCTCCTCACTTTGAGAATATATGATAATGTCATCAATGAATACGACCACAAACTTGTCGAGATAATCCATGAATACACTGTTCATCAGATTCATGAAGAAGGCTGGTGCATTTGTCAGGCCAAAAGACATAACGGCGAATTCATACAACCCATACATGGTAATAAATGCCATCTTCTGGATGTCTGAAGGTCGGATCCTAAGCTGGTGATAACCTGACCTTAGATCTATCTTTGAAAACACACTGGCTCCTCTTAGCTGGTCGAACAGATCTTCTAGTCTAGGCAAGGGGTACTTGTTCTTGATTGTGACTTCATTCAAAGCTCGGTAATCGATGCACATCCTCCTGGTGCCATCCTTCTTCTCCACGAACAAGACAGGGGCCGCCCAAGGTGAGGTACTTGGTCTGATGTAACCTTTCTCTGATAGCTCATCTATTTGCTTCTTGAGCTCAACCAACTCTGGTCCAGATACCCTGTAGGCTCTTTTAGAAATGGGGGCGGTGCCAGGAATAAGCTCTATGGCAAACTCAACTTTCCGCTCAGGTGGCATACCTGGTAAATCTTTCGAGAACACATCCGGAAATTCTGACACAACCTTGATAGTCTCGATTGGATCTACCTCCTAGCTATCAATAGCCATCTGATGACAACCTCCCTTGGCTCAAGTGAGACTAACTCAGTCACCACTTCTTCTCCTAGTGGGGACACCAACTTAATTGTCCTCTTCTCACAGCTGATAACTGCTTGGTACTTATCTAGCCAATTTATCCCTAGGATAACATCTATTCCCTGAGTACCCATTACTATGAGGTTAGAGGGGAACTAAATCCCCCTTATTTCCACACTTAAATTCAAGCAAACACTATCATCTCAAACTTTACCACTGGCTGAATCGATTTGAATTGGTGTTGACATGGTGGTTATTGGAAGATTATGCGCTTCTACCCATGATGCAGTAATAAATGAATGCGTTGCTCCAGTATCAAATAACACTTCTGCAATATGGGATTCGACTGGAAACATACCTACTATCATGCCTCGTGTTTCCTGGACTGCTTCAGCCTCCAAATGGTTCAGTCTCCCATGGTTGTAACGTGTCTGGGCGCGATTGCCTACTCCTGGCTGAGACACATTCTGCTTTGCTGGGTCACTGGGGCCTGGCTACTGCTGAGCTACCTTGTTTGGACAATGCATCACCTAATGGCCTTGCTCTCCACAATGGAAACATGCTCTGCCTCCTTCTTGCACTAGGGTTGCTTGACTGCTCTGGTTAGTTACTGGGGCAGGAAGACAAGGTGCCTGCTGATTCTGCCTCTAGAACTGACTTCCTTCTGACTGTTCTGGTGATTTTGCTGCTGATGTTGAGGGTACTGCCTCTGAAACTGCTGCTGAGGTGGGTTGCATGAGAAATAGGGGCGATTGCTGCTCCCAGGCTGAGGTCCACCAATCTTGCGCTTGCGATCCTTCATCTCCTTGCGCTTCTTCTCTGTCATGATTGCTCTGTCGATCAGGTGCTGAAATGTGGGGAAGGTATGGTTCATCAACAGATAGTGCAAGGGATCGACTAAGCCTCTCAAGAAACGATACTACCTCTTGGCATCTGTGTTGAAATCTTTAGGAGCATAGCGAGACAGCTGCAGAAACCTATCTCTGTACTCGCTAACTGACATGGGCCCTTGCTTAAGTGCCTGAAATTCCTCTTTCTTCACTGTGATCAGACCTGCTGGAACATGATACTGACAAAAATTATCTCTAAATTCCTTCCAAGTGATGGTGTCGGGGTTGGCATGGGTGGCGAGGTAGGACTCCTACCGAGACTAAGCTGCTCCCCTCTGAAAGCATCTAGGCCCCTGGTTGGTTTTAGTGATTAATGACAACGTGATGTTATATGTGACTAACGTGTGTTTTGCAAAGACAAATCGTAAGTTAGGTCGCATTACAGGTAGAAGTACTACAACGGTGAAAACAATCCCGGAGATAAGAACTCGAAGCGATGGCTAAAACGACGAAACAAAAGGTGAAGGACTACGGAGTCCAAGTGTCAAGGAGATGTGGACACTCGTGATTTAGTTAGGTCTTTTATTCTCTTTTAGCCGTACTATAAAGAGGGATTGTCGATGAGTAGTTTGACCAAGAGAGTTCTAGTGTAGTGTTGGTGCACATTCACACTCACATACAGTGCTAGGTGTCACTCTAGAACTCACTCACAAGTTAGAACGAAAACCGATTTGAAAATCAGCTGAAAAACAAGGAATAGGGTTTCTGGCCTTGGGGCACCGGACTGTTCGGTGCACCCTCTGCCAGGTAGGGCCAAGGTGGCCCTGGGGAAGAGTTTGCTCCCCAGGAACCCGAGAGCGCCTGTTTCGAAAATGAATTTTAGTGGCGCACCGGACAGTGCACCGGACAGTGGTTGTTCACTGTCCGGTGTGCCATCAGCCCAACGGCTATCTGTCAGAACTAGCCGTTGGAAACGACCGTTGGCGCACCGGTGGCGCACCGGACTGTCCGGTGCGCCAATGCGCAGAAGATTGCTGGTAACGGCTAGTTGGTGGGTGAGGGCTATTTATACCCCCTCCACCCACCATATTCAATGTCTTGCTGCCCACATTAATTCCAGCACATTGCTAGAGCATTGCAAGCACCAAAAGCCTAGTGAGGAGATTAGAGAATCTTAATCCCGCATTTGTTCCTCATTAGCGCTAGCGAGAGCCACCTAGAGCACACACCACTTGCATTAGGCTTCTCTTGGTCAAGCAAAAGTCTACGACTTGTTACTCTTGGTGATCGGCATCACCTAGACGGCTTGGTGGCGTTGGGAGCTCGGTGATCACCATGAAGATCTTGTTGGTGACCCGACTCAAGTTTGTAAGCGGTCTCGAGGGATCCACCGCGCCGGAGTGGCAAAGGATCATCTCGTAGTGAGCACTTGGTTCTTGCGAGGACCAAGGGGGAGCGATACCCTTGCGCGGGTGCTCCAACGAGGACTAGTGGAGAGTCGGACTCTTCGATACCTCGGGAAAAATTGGAGGAGTCTTCTAAACCTTGCTTTACATTCCGCACTTAATTCAAGCACTTTACATTGTGTATTTGTTTAGCAAGTAATTGAAGTATTGTCTTAGCATTGTTGTATTTCTAGTATTATTTTCTTAGTGCTAATTGTTGGGGTGAAGTTGGGCTCTTGCTTAGCCTTTGCTTAGGTTTTAATTAGTGTTGATTTTTAGAAAAGCCCAATTCACCCCCCTCTTGGGCATCGTGATCCTTTCAATTGGTATCAGAACCTTGTTGCTCTTAGATTAGCTTAACCGCTAAGAGTTACGATGTCCGGTGGGGATGGACCTCCTCCCTTTTTGATGGTAACGATTTTCCTTATTGGAAAATTCGTATGGAAGCATATTTAGAGGCTATAGACATTGGTGTCTATAAAGCTGCCACACAAGGATTCCCAGAACCTAGAGATCGTACAAATCTTGTAGGTGATGAGTTTAATTATGAAAAATGGAATGCCAAGGCCAAAAACACCCTTTTTAGAGGCCTTTGCAAAGATGTGTTCAATAGAGTAAGACATCATAAAAATGCTCATGATTTGTGGATGGATATTTGTGCTCTACATGAAGGAACTAGAAGTGAGCGTGAGGAGAGATATCACATTGCTATGAGAAAGTTAAATTCTTTTGAAATGCTTGCTAATGAAAATGCCAATGCTATGTACTCACGTCTCAATATTCTTTTAGAGGAAGTAAATGGATTGGGGCTTACTCAAATCTCACAACCGGATGTTGTGAGGAAGATTCTCAGTGTCCTCCCAATAGACAAATATGGACACATTGTCACTGTGCTACATCAAATGGATCTTTCAGTTACCACACCTACACAGATATTGGGAAAGATCAATGCTCATGAGATGTACATGCACATCAATGACAAAGATGAGTCATCTTCCAAGAGAAAGGATTTGGCTCTCAAAGCAAATCAAGAAAGAAAAGGAAAATCCAAAGTACAAATTGAGGAAGAATCCTCAAGTGATGATGACCTTGATGCTAACATTGCCTTGATGGTGAGGAAGACCACCAAGATGTTAAAAAAGCTCAACAAAGAAGGCATCAAATTTGATTCAAGAAAGAAGAAATTCTTTTCTAGCAAAAGAAAGCCCATTTCTGAGATGGATTGCTACAACTGTGGAGAGCTTGGTCATCTTGCTCATCAATGTACCAAGCCCAAGAAGAACAAGTTCAAGGGCAAGAAAGAAGATGACAGCGATGATGAGAAAAAGGAAATGAAATTCTTCAAGAGAAAGGATGGGAAGCAAAAGAGGTTCCACAAAAAGAAAAATGGAAAGGCATATATTGTTGGTGACTGGCTCACTGACATTGAGTCATCAAGTGGATCTTCTTCAAGTGAAGAGGAGAATGATGAAAAGGTTGCCGCCATCACCGGGGACTTCTCTTCACCACCACCATCGCCATCATCGACTTCTCACCTATGCCTCATGGCTAGAGGTGAACGAAAGGTACAGAATGATATTGATATTACTGATGATAGTGATAGTGATAGTGATGAGGAATTTGCTTCACCTTCATATGATGAACTAGCTGACTTGCTTAAAGAATATACTCAAATCATTAGGAAGTCAAAAGCTAAATGTGATAGGTTGAAAAATGAAAATGAATCTTTAAATGCCAAATATGACATAGTTATGAAAGCTAGTGATGAACTGAAAGAAGAGAACAAAACTATGTCATCAACTGTAAATGAGCTCACAACCTCCCTAAAAGATGCTAAGAATAAATGTGACAAGTTAAATGAAGCTAATAGGGAGTTGCAAGATAGATTAGTAAAAATCAAGGAAGATTATACTAGGATTAAATTTGATCATGATAATCTTCTTGTTGAGAATGAACTTTTATCTTGCAAAACACATGAGGCTATTAACCCTGTTGTTAAGATTGATGTAGCAACCTCATGTGATGATTTGAGTCAAGGAGAGCAAACTAGTCTACATGATGAATTGACTGAAAAAGTTGAAGTCTTGACTTTAGACAACCAAAAATTGAAGAGATACCTGACTGATGCAACTACTAGAGGAAAGGTTGCCATTGAGAACAATGATTTCAATAAAGAGTTGGCAGTGGATAATGAAAGGCTTAAAAATGAGGTCAAGAAACTTAAGAGTGAAAATGAACATCTTGCAACAAGTGTGCAAAAGTTCAACAAGGGCCAATACCTCCAAAATGAGTTGCTTATGAACACTGTCATGAAAAACAACAAGCATGGTATTGGATACAATGCTTTTGTGCAAAAGAAAGCTACCACTCAATACAAGCCAAAGCAGACTCACAAGCCCATCAAATGCTTTGAATGTGGAAAAGAAGGTCACTTTGCCCACAACTGCAAAGCCAAACCACCAACTCCCTTGCCTAAGCACTCAAGACCATTTGCTTTCAATGCTCATTATGTTCTAAGAAAAGTAGCAAATGGAAAGGTCAAAGTTACATTCCTAGGTCCACCAAGCAAGAGTAGACCTAGACAAATTTGGGTTGCAAAGTCCTTGATTGAGAGAGTCACTGGTCTTATGCAATATAGGGCCATCAAAACTCAAGCTTGATTTGTCTGTGGATGTAGGTGAACTACAAGACCGGTGGGAGCCATTGGGTTATTGACAGTGGATGCACACAACATATGACAGGCAACCCACGGATGTTCACCTCACTTGATGAGAATGTTGATAGACAAGACAAAATCACATTTGGAGACAATTCAAAAGGGAAAGTGCAAGGACTTGGCAAGGTGGCAATTTCGAATGATTTATCAATTTCAAATGTTCTCTTGGTTGCACCTTTGAGCTTCAATTTGTTATCAATGGGTCAACTCTGTGATCTTGGACTTCAATGCTTATTCACTCCAACAGAGGTTATTGTATCAAAAATGGATGATGAATCAATGGTGTTCAAAGGATTTAGATACAACAATCTCTACTTAGTGGATTTCACTTCAGAAGATGCAGACTTAAGAACTTGCCTCTTCACCAAAGCTTCACTTGGATGGCTTTGGCATAGGAGGCTTGCACATGTTGGGATGAGCACACTCAAGAAAGTATTAAAGAAGGACATGGTTAGAGGATTAAAGGATGTGGTGTTTGAAAAGGACAAGCCTTGTAGTGCATGTCAAGCTAGGAAGCAAGTTGCTAATACACATCCTACTAAAGCTTTCATGTCAACATCTAGGCCACTGGAACTACTTCATATGGATTTATTTGGACCTACAAATTATGTAAGTGCTGGTGGTAACCTCTACTGTCTAGTGATTGTTGATGATTTCTCAAGATACACTTGGGTGTTCTTTCTTCATGACAAATCTGAAGTTGCATCTATTTTCAAGAAGTTTGCCAAGAAAGCTCAAAATGAATTCGATTGCAAGATCAAGAAGATTAGAAGTGATAATGGCAAAGAATTTGACAACACAAACATTCATGAGTACTGTGATGAAATTGGGATCAAGCATGAAGTGTCTGCAACATATACACCTCAACAAAATGGAGTTGTTGAAAGGAAAAACAGGACCTTGATCACACTTGCAAGAACAATGATTGATGAGTATAACACACCGGAGAGGTTTTGGGCCGAAGCTGTCAACACTGCATGTTATGCACCAAACAGGCTATTTCCTCACCGGCTACTTGTGAAGACTCCCTATGAACTGCTAAATGGGAAAAAGCCAGACGTTTCCTTCTTCCGGGTGTTTGGATGCAAATGCTACATCTTCAAGAAACGCCATCACCTAGGGAAGTTTCAAAGACGTTGTGATATTGGTTTTCTTTTGGGTTATTCATTAAAGTCCAAAGCATATCGAGTATTCAATCATGCCACTGGCGTGGTAGAAGAAACATATGATGTGGAATTTGATGAGACTAATGGCTCCCAAGGAGCACTTGAGAATTTTGATGATGTAGGTGATGAGCCACTTAGGGAAGCAATGAAGAACATGCTAATTGGAGCTATCAAACCAAAAGAAGATGAAGAAGAGGTGCAAAACATTGACAGACCTTCTTCATCAAATGTACCGCAAGATGATGAAAAAGATGAGAGGCATGCAAATGAAGATACATTTGTCTCTCATGAACAAGCAAGGGTACAAGCCGAAGATGTTGATGCTCCAGGATCTTCTTCCCAAGTGGTTAACAGGAGAAACTCATCACTACTTCAAGCTCATCCTCAAAACCAAATCATTGGGAGTCCTTCACAAGGGGTTATTACTCGATCCCATAGACATGCTTCTTTTATTGAACATCACTCCTTTGTTTCTTGTGTTGAGCCTACTTGTATAGATGAGGTGCTACAGGATCCGGACTGGGTGAACGCTATGCATGAAGAACTTAACAACTTCACCCGTAACCAAGTTTGGACCCTGGAGAAGCCCCCACAAGATGCAAGAATCATTGGAACAAAGTGGGTGTTCAGAAACAAACAAGATGATCAAGGTGTGATTGTAAGGAACAAGGCAAGACTTGTTGCAAAAGGATTCTCTCAAGTTGAAGGCTTAGATTTTGGAGAGACCTTTGCACCGGTTGCTCGACTGGAAGCCATCCGTATCCTACTTGCATATGCATCATCCTATGATATAAAACTTTATCAAATGGATGTAAAAAGTGCATTTTTAAATGGCTTCATAAATGAACTTGTATATGTTGAGCAACCACCTGGATTTGAAGACCCTAGATATCCTAACCATGCTTACAGGTTGTCCAAGGCACTATATGGGCTAAAGCAAGCTCCAAGGGCTTGGTATGAGCGCCTTCGCGACTTCCTCATCGAAAAGGGCTTCAAGATCGGGACCGTCGACACAACTCTATTCACAAAGAAACATAACAGTGATATTTTTATTTGTCAAGTATATGTTGATGATATAATCTTTTGCTCGACAAATGACTATGATTGCAAGGAATTTGGTGAGTTGATGTCGAAGGAGTTCGAGATGTCAATGATTGGTGAGCTGACGTACTTCCTCGGCTTTCAAGTCAAGCAAATGAAAGATGGTAACTTTCTCTCACAAGAGAAGTATACCAAAGACTTGTTGAAAAGGTTCAACATGGAGAAGTGCAAACCAATCAAGACACCTATGCCAACAAATGGACATCTCGACCTAGATGAGGGAGGTAACCCGGTTAATCAAACTCTCTACCGTTCTATGATTGGTAGTTTATTGTACCTTACCGCATCTAGGCCCGATATCATGTTTAGTGTCTGCATGTGTGCTAGATTTAAATCTAATCCTAAGAAAGCTCATCTTCGCGCTGTTAAAAGAATTCTTAGGTATCTCAGGCACACCACAAGCGTTGGTCTGTGGTATCCCAAAGGAGCTACTTTTGATTTAATTGGCTATTCCGATTCGGATTATGCCGGTTGCAAAATTGATAGGAAAAGTACTTCTGGGGGATGTCATCTGCTTGGTAGATCACTAGTTTCATGGACATCCAAAAAGCAAAATAGTGTTGCCTTGTCAACTGCCGAAGCGGAATACATTGCCGCGGGTGCTTGTTGCACACAGATTTTATATATGAAACAAACTCTTCTAGACTATGGCGTAGTTCTAGAAAAGGTACCTTTGTTGTGTGACAATGAGAGTGCTGTTAAAATTGCTAATAATCCTGTACAACACTCTCGCACCAAGCACATTGATATCCGTCATCACTTCCTTAGAGATCATGTTGCTAAAGGAGATATCATTTTAGAAGGAGTTAGGTCGGAAGATCAATTAGCGGATATTTTCACTAAGCCACTTGATAAGACCCGCTTTTGCATGTTGAGGAATGAACTAAATATTCTTGATCTCAGAAATTTTATGTAAGATGTCAAATGGTGTTGTCAAGCTTGCATTGCATATTTAAATTTCTTATATTGCATCTAGGGCTTGTCTAACCTAGTTGAGATAACCGCCAACAAAGCGAGTGAAAAAGCTTAACTCGGATCAAACTTGACAAGTCTTAGTTTTAAGCTTTTAGTACTTAAATTCCTACTTTTATGTAATTGTTGGTTCTTGAGATATGCATGAGGTACTGCACTTAGGGGGAGTATTCAAAACTCAAATCTTTCATGAAAACCCCTAGTGCAATGCCAAAATGAAAATCTCACCATTTGCCTATTTTTTCTAAAAATTATCTAGCCTATGGCAAAATATTTTGAAAATTATGAGAAAATATATGAGGTTGCCAATACCTGTCCCAACAAGTGTTATTTTGTGTGATTATAAGTTGGGATTTGGTTTGGTTGGAAATTAGATAGAGAAATTCAAAAAATTCAAATCTTCCCTCTGTCTGGGCTCACCGGATAGTCCAGTGTGCACCGGACACTGCACTGTGCAATGTCCGGTGCACCGGCAGCCGCGCGCTTCAAATCTATTTTCCTGTGCGCTGTCCGGTGGCTCACCGGACAGCTACTCTGCGTTGTCCGGTGTGCACCGGACAGGCACTGTAGACTGTCCGGTGCGCCCATATCCGGTTTTTAAAAACTTTTCCTCGCCCGAGCCCGAGGCCAGGCTCTTTTTCTACTCTCTGGCCACTGCCTCTCTCTGTCTCTGGCGGTTTCCTCCCTTGCCAGCGATCTCCCCTCCCCGGCGGCGATCCTCCGGCGACCTTGTGCACTGCCCTGCCCTTCTCTCGGTGAGCAGCCCCTTTTCCCCCTCAGTTTTCCTCCCTCTCTGTTCTGTTGAGCAGAGGCTCTTCTTCCCACCTCTTGCGCAAATTTCAAATCCCTATGAATTCCAGTGAAATCAAGTGGTGAAATGTGTTCCTCTGTATGCCTTGAACATCCTTGTAGGTTCTCAGCTCCTTAGGGAGGGTTTCACAGCCTCAAATAGCCATTTCTCCAAAACCCTAAATCCTCGCACACCACATGCTCGGTGAAATGCCCAAACCAGCCAAAAATGCTTCAATTGAAACCAAAATTTTCAAGCACCTTCACAACACCTCCAGTAACATATTCGCAAAATTTCACGCCCATCCGATATTCCAGGCTTTAATTTCACCAAATTCCCCGTTTCGAGCGATCGTTTCCGAGCCGAGTGCCCAAATCTCATTTTCTTTGCCTAAATTCAAACCAAGCACACACTTCATTCATATTTACCCATATAAACCTATTCATGAAGTATCGGCTCAATTCCAAATCATTTCATGCCTCATTTTCAATTTCAAACCTCCTATAGCACTATTTCTCGTTCAAACGTCGTTTTCGCGTCGTTTGACCTCTCGATCGCCATGACTCTTGTTTTCTGTGTCATAATTCTGTGTGTATGTATTTATTCACATTTCATATACTTATGACTATGTGACTAATACGTGCTCTCCTCTTCTGTCATTTCAGTGACCTTGCCTGCCTGTGAGCCGTCTCCTGTTCTGCCTGGATTTTCACCTCTCGTGTGAGCATTCCAGGTAGACATCTCTTCTTTTGATATTCTATCGGCTATTCTCGACTTGTGCTTAGATTCTCTCTCTCATTTGCAGTCGTCAGGTCAGGATGCCGCGCATGAAGAATGTGTCGGTGCCAGGGGGAGGCGATGATGAGGATCCTCGTCGCCCCTTCAGGCAGGTCAAGGGCAAGACCGTATACTTGGAGCAGCAGGAAGGCCGCAAGAAGCGGCGTATGGATAGAGCAGCCCGGGCAGCGGTAGCAGCAGCAGCAGTAGCAGCCGCTGAGCAGGCCGAGCTAGGAGATCAGCCTCATACTCCTTCAGATCAGATTGCGTACCGTGTTCGTCGCCTTGCCTCCCAACCTCGCTCCTCCACTCACACCACTGCTTCCACTCCTCCACCCACTTTGCCTGCTCCTGTCACCCCTGTTGCGCCATCCACCACCTCCACTACACCAGCTTCCACTGCTCCTTCTCCCGCTCCCGTTTCCGCTCCACCTTCCCACCTGCTCGCTTCCGGGAGCGCGATGAGACTGAGGTGCGACCTCTGGCTGCAGATCCCAGGTTATTTGACCTTCAGCGTGCTACAGCGGCACGTGTACGCAAGTTTAGGTACATACCCATGGAGTCTTGGTTACCGGCTCAGAGGGACCCTGCTGCAGTTGACCTTTTCAGCACCAGGATTCAGGAATCTTTCTTCAGGGCACAGATGTCTGCACATATTGCTTTGCGAGTGCACCGGCTTTTGGACCTTCCCGCTTTTCTGCTAGCAGCCGGTGCTGACTCTGAGGTGCACCTCTCATATCTGCCTGGCTTTCTGACTCTTTTGACTACCAGCGGCAGGTATGTTGAGGAATGGGTCCGAGTTTTCTACGCGACAGTCTGGATAGACCCTGATCACCAGTGGACGAGATTTCATTTTGAGCGAGAGGATGTCACTATCCATGCCAGCCAGATTCGCCAGCTCTTTGGATTTCACGAGTCATCGAATCGTCTTCACAGCTTATGCTATGGCACCTCTGACCCTCCTCGTTGCCCTCACGGTGGTGTCGCTCCGGGTACAGCTCACGTCGTGGCTCTGTTCCGACCGCCCTTCTCAGATGGGTCGCGACGCTCTCCGGCAGATTTCACCACAGCAGCAAAGTTCCTATTTCAGCTTATGAGACGGACACTTCTGCCGTGGATGGGATACAGGGAGGCTACCACACATATCTAGCTCTGGCTCCTTGGTGCCCTGGTCTCTCACTCCGAGTTTGACGTTGTGGATTTCCTTATTTGTGAGATCGAGGACACCGTTTTGGATGGTCTACGTGCCCGTCGACAGCTATCGTATGCTCACTACCTATGTCACATTTTTGCTCAGCTGATTCGGCCTCCACAGTTCCAGGGCACACTTGAGGCCTCACGCCTTGTCTTTGGGTCCTACCGTCCTGCACCTGAGGCTCCTGTGCCAGCTTCTGCTCCAGTTTTTGACACTCAGGCCGAGGATACTGCACTCCATCAGTTCGAGGCTCAGGGCACAGCAGTTGATGATGATTTTGGGATTCCGCCTCCGCCTCCTATGCCTCCACGCTCACATGATCATGAGGCTGGGAGTTCTCGTGCTACCCCTGCTGCCCCTCCTGTCGTTGACCCTGCTTTTGCTTCGATTCTCCAAACACTTACTCAGCAGCAGGCTCACTTGGCAGCCGAGCAGACCCGCCAGGCAGCAGCCCATCAGCAGTTGTCCAAGAGGATGCTCTCGATGTTTCAAACCATACAGGACAGGCAGGATTCTCTTCAGGAACAACTTCTTCAGGATCGGGCTGAGAGCAGGGCATTCATGACTCTTATGCTACAGCACTCTGGTATATCGATTCCCCCGGTTCAATCAGTCCTGCCTCCTTCTCTTTAGGCTCCTGTTGTGCCAGCGCTTCAGCCAGGACCCCCTATTGGTCCTTCTTCCTCTCTGCTCCGGCCGGTCACCCTGGCTTTAACGTCACCGGTCTTCAGCTCCGTCAGCCCTTAGCCGTCAGTGCCACCAGCTTCTGCTGTTCGCACTACTGCTGTGGTGGTGTCTGTGACCACTTCTTCGGCTCCGGCAGCTCCAGCAGCGTAGCTTCCGTTTGAGTCAGTACCAGCTCCAGCTTCTACAGCAGATCCTGGATCCGAGATTGACTCTGACCCTCAGCTCGCGTTCCCTCTACTGCCTCGACCGCGACCGGATGCGCCTCCGCCGCCTCCTCCCACTTCTGATGTGTAGGTTTGGGTGCCCTTTTGGTGTTTGACGCCAAAGGGGGAGAGATATGAGTTGTGAGAGCTAGGGGGAGTTAGGAAGTTAGTAGAGAGTCATTTTGATGTAATATATGTGCTTGTTACTCTCTGTACTAGCTTCACTTTTGTATTGTGCTTTTGACTCACAAACTCTATATATACTCTCGATGCTTATATTGACTGTGTGTATTATGTTTTCACCTTATATGTTATCACCAGTCTTTTAAGTTCTTGTTCATCGATTTGATTTCACTTTTATATGAACAAGAAACTCACGTTGTGTATGCGCTCATTCTTATTATTATGGTACACATTCTTTCTGTCAAGGATTACTGAGTATAACTAACCATCTTTTCTATTGACAGAAATTTCAAAACAAACTACTCTCACAAATCTTGTAGGGTTGTCATCAATCACCAAAAAGGGGGAGATTGAAAGCATCTAGGCCCCTGGTTGGTTTTAGTGATTAATGACAACGTGATGTTATATGTGACTAACGTGTGTTTTGCAGAGACAAATGGTAAGTTAGGTCGCATTATAGGTAGAAGTACTACAACGGTGAAAACAATCCCGGAGATAAGAACTCGAAGCGACGGCTAAAACGACGAAACAAAAGGTGAAGGACTACGGAGTCCGAGTGTCAAGGAGATGTGGACACTCGTGATTTAGTTAGGTCTTTTATTCTCTTTTAGTCGTACTATAAAGAGGGGTTGTCGATGAGTAGTTTGACCAAGAGAGTTCTAGTGTAGTGTTGGTGCACATTCACACTCACATACAGTGCTAGGTGTCACTCTAGAACTCACTCACAAGTTAGAACGAAAACCGATTTGAAAATCAGCTGAAAAACAAGGAATAGGGTTTCTGGCCTTGGGGCACCGGACTGTCCGGTGTGCACCGGACTGTCCGGTGCACCCTCTGCTAGGTAGGGCCGAGGTGGCCCTGGGAAGAGTTTGCTCCCAAGGAACCCGAGAGCGCCTGTTTCGAAAATGAATTTTAGTGGCGCACCGGATAGTGCACCGGACAGTGCACCGGACTGTCTGGTGTGCACCGGACAGTGGCTGTTCACTGTCCGGTGTGCCATCAGCCCAACGGCTATCTGTCAGAACTATCCGTTGGAAACGACCGTTGGCGCACCGGTGGCACACCGGTGGCGCACCGGTGGCGCACCGGACTGTCCGGTGCGCCAATACGCAGAAGATTGCTGGTAATGGCTAGTTGGTGGGTGAGGGCTATTTATACCCCCTCCACCCACCATATTCAATGTCTTGCTGCCCACATTAATTCCAGCACATTGCTAGAGCATTGCAAGCACCAAAAGCCTAGTGAGGAGATTAGAGAATCTTAATCCCGCATTTGTTCCTCATTAGCGCTAGCGAGAGCCACCTAGAGCACACACCACTTGCATTAGGCTTCTCTTGGTCAAGCGAAAGTCTACGGCTTGTTACTCTTGGTGATCGGCATCACCTAGACGGCTTGGTGGCGTTGGGAGCTTGGTGATCACCATGAAGATCTTGTTGGTGACCCGACTCAAGTTTGTAAGCGGTCTCGAGGGATCCACCGCGCCGGAGTGGCAAAGGATCATCTCGTAGTGAGCACTTGTTTCTTGCGAGGACCAAGGGGGAGTGATACCCTTGCGCGGGTGCTCCAACGAGGACTAGTGGAGAGTGCCGACTCTTCGATACCTCGGGAAAAATTGGAGGAGTATTCTAAACCTTACTTTACATTCTGCACTTAATTCAAGCACTTTACATTGTGTATTTGTTTAGCAAGTAATTGAAGTTTTGTCTTAGCACTGTTGTATTTCTAGTATTATTTTCTTAGTGCTAATTGTTGGGGTGAAGTTGGGCTCTTGCTTAGCCTTTGCTTAGGTTTTAATTAGTGTTGATTTTTAGAAAAGCCCAATTCACCCCCCTCTTGGGCATCGTGATCCTTTCACCCTCAACAGATGGGGACCATACATAACCTTCTCTCTATCATCACACTGAGCAGTGTGCAACTCCCGCTCCATAGTACACAACCAATCTTCAGCATCCATTGGGTCAACAATGTGAGCGAACACTGGGGATGACCTCTCATGAATTCAGCACGCTTATCTCTAGGCATCTGAGGCATCTGCACTTGCATCTAAGGTTGAGGTGGGGGCTGTTGCTGCTGCATGGTGGCTAGAGTCTGACCAATAGCTTGGACTGCCTGAGTTTGCATCAGAAACATCTACTCTATTGTCATCAAGGGCGGTGGTGGCAACTGCTGCTGAGGTGCCTCATCTTGTGGTGCTTGCTGCTCCTGCTGAGCACGCCTCCCTCCTCTGCGCTGTTGTCTGACATCTGCGGAATGCAATCACACAACAGAACTGATCTTGCAAATCTTGCAGCATAAGAAAAGAGTATAGAATTCTTCCACAATACTGAACAGACAAGCATCTTCACTGACTCCCAACACAGGCAAACACAACTTCTCAGATAAAGAGGAAAGTAGAAGTAAATAGGCTTCCCAACTAGATAACTAATTTTATTAATATTAATAGGTAAACCAAAATGCAGGGGGTACCCACACTCTAGCGACAGTCCTTACAAAGATCCAAATCTATCATAGTTCATCATGACAAGCATAAAAATACAGGATAAGCAAACTACCTTGCCTAACTAAGACTAACTAAGAACAAGACTAAGGCTAAAACTAAGACTTCTAGTTGAAACATTAATTACAAGATCCAACGCTGACGATCTATGGTCCTGCAGTCGGGGTTGCCATAGACATGGTGTCCACGCTAAGGTAAGCGGTATGGGTGCTGAGTCCCGACGGGGGCAGGGAAACCATCCGCTAGGTGACGGCGCTCCGTGTGCTCAGCCCGCAATTGGGCGATCTCAGCACAATCCTTACTCAGCTCGTCTAAAGCATGGTCTAGCTCCATGTTTAGCACGGCGACTAGGTTGACTATGCTGCTCAATCTAGGATTGTCCTCACCAACAGGTGAGACAATCACGCCTCATGTGCTGCCAGATGGACGGCGGGGGTAATACCTTAGGTCAAGGCCATCGGCCACCCCACCGAGCACTGAGAAGTAGTGCGAAAGCGCACGCCGTGCAGCATCTTGCATGGCTGCCTTAGCTGAGTCCCTCTCAAAGATGGAATAATGCTCCGAGCAGACCTCCATGCCCCGAAGACTATCCTCCAGATGGTGAACCAAGCAAGTCGTCTCCCAGCGGTCCGGGTATGCCCCATGACTGTGCTGGAAGACAACACAGCGATGCTCGATAGACCAAGTGCGTCGGTCGAGTGCCTGGCGTAGCAAGGTGTCGAGCGCATCATGGAAGTGACACTTGCGAGCGGCGTCACGAGTGATGGGTCAAGCAACCCATCCCTCCAGCTCCTGCTCCTCTGAGAGGTCGATGATGTGGCTTGAGCTGCTATCATCACCTCTGTCATTGGGGTCTCCTCCAACAGGTACTCCAGCGGCCGGGACACCCAGCGGTGGTGCAGGGGGCGCCTCCAACGGGGGCACAAGAGAGCAGCGCCTCATAGACTCTACCTCCTGCTGAGGCGAGGAAGAAGAGCCCTGCTGCTCCAACTCCTGTCACCGATGCTCCTGCTCCTCATGCAGGCGGTGGTGCAGCCTCTCCAAATGGCTAGACTGACCAGTCACCGGATGGCGAAGCGGACGCTCAGCGAGACGAGAATGCAAGAAAGGAATGACTGACTTTCGTGATGTGTGTCTAAGACAAGCCATCTATAAAAGACACCGTAAGCATATGAATGAGAACAGAACTAGTATGACCAGCAAGTAGACCATAAAAATTAGGAAATACAATAAAACAAAAATTTCAGCAAGGTATATATATAATAAAACATAGAATTCGTCTAGATGACCGACTTTTGAAGGGACACCAAGGTCAAGGTGAGAATAGGGGGTCTATAATCCTTAGAATGGCCATTCTACTCTGGGTTAGCGGTCCTACAGTCAACACAGCTTTGGTATCACTTATGTCACACCCGGTTTTAGAAGGCAAACCGAATGCGAACCATGTACATGCCAGGATCAGCAATTCACGTACACAACAGTTACATAACCGGACATCATCACACAGTGCTCAAATAATAACATAAAAGAGGGTAATAGTTGATTACATCATGATGTCCCAGACATCCACATGGTCATTAACAATTATCAAAGTGTGAAAACGAAACGTAGATAAACACGGCCTTCACAGGCAGCCGTCTAGGGGTTTGACGCTAACCCACGCCTAGAACTCATCGTACTCTTGGAACTACCGGAAGTCCTCCACCACGACTTCATCTTCTCCTGAGTAGTGGTTGCAACGTGGACAACCTGGGGGGGTTGGTGTGTAAAGCAAGGGTGAGTACACATCAACATACTCAGCAATTGTCCCATTTGACTGTAGTGGACTAGCTTTATGTGGGGTTAAGGTCAAGCAGTTGCTTTTAGTTGGTCAGGTAATTATTACTAGTAGAGAGCCAGGTTTTAGCATTAACCCAAGTTGTTAACCCAAAAGCACCCTTTCCAAATGGAAAGAATACTAGAAACCATAACCATAATCATAATCACAATAGAAACCAACATTATCCTCATCATCATCTGTAAACAAAACATCTCTGATCAATGTGTCTCTAATCAATGGAGCTCCCAAGGCCGCTCATAACCGCGAGCATAGCTGATATATCAGTTTCATAACACTCTGCAGAGGTTGCACACTGTACCCACGAGCCGTGATTTCGTTTTGCCTCGGGCCAATCAAACCCTTAAACACTACCAAGGTGAATAGGCAAGGTTTCAGTACGTAGCCTTTACAAAGATTCCATGAGGCTGTAGCCGCCTGTAAGGTTTCCTAAATGTACCGCACTCCTCCCCAAGGGGCAAACCACCCTTGGCAGAGTGGTCCGCATACACTGAGCCCCATTGATGGCACGACGGCGAAGCGAACTACACCTCAGTTCCTCAAATTATTCAGCTAAGGGTGTCCCATACCACCCTCATGGTTGTACTGTTTTTTCCCAGGTGGTCATCCAACGAACCAGTCCTTATGGAGAGGCACTCGAGAAACCGCTCGAGTTCCCTTAATGTCACAATATCATCATCATAATTAAGAGGGAAAACAGCGTACCATAAATAATCTCATCATGTTCATTGATTATTGTGAAGTACTAGCATAAAGCTAAACCAAAATGATCCAACCCACATAGGTAAACAAGGACATGATAAACAAAGCTAATCAATCCTTAGGTATAAATTGTGTAAATGCGGGGAGTGAATTATAAAATGAGTAGGACATGGATGGGTCAAGGGACACTTGCCTTCACCAACCAGCTGTTGTTGAGGGTCTTCACCTGCAACTCCTTCAGACTCCGCCAACTTATTGTTATCTATACGAGTTCAAACATACATTTCACGATTTTAATACAAAAATAACAATACACCACGCAGTAGAATATAACAAATAAGCAAACGTTTGGCGTAGGGCTCGCACCTACGACTAAGCGAGAAAGAGAAAACAACGGTCGAGGCTACGGTCGAAAGGCGATTATGTTAAGCAGCTATGGATTAAAGTACTTGTCTAACCATAACCATATTAATTTGACAATCGAGTGAAAGTTTCCTAGAGGGGGGGTGAATAGGCAAGTTAAAACTTTTTCAACAAAAACTAGAAGCAAATTGGGTAAAACTGAATTGATCTCGGAATTAACCCAGTTAACTTTGGAAATGAGATGTTCTAAATGATCCATAGGGTTCAAAGTAGTAGATCTTAGAAGGGCACTTCTCAAAATCCACACACCAAAAAGATATAAAAAAATCTTTCATGGAATGGTGAGAGAACGAAGAACAGAAATAAGCACAATGAACAAGAACACAAGAGACACAAGATTTATCCCGAGGTTCGGTCACACCACCAAGGTGCCCTACTTCCTCGTTGAGGCACCCATAAAGAGTCGGGTCTCTTTCAACCCTAATCCTCCCGTTGTCGACCACAAAGGTCAAGCTCACACACAAATCTTTGCTCAAACGAGCGGGTAATACAAACTTTCTTGTGGTCTTCCACAAGATTTGGAGACTCACAAGAGACAGCTAGTCGTCTAGGAGCTAGAAGCTCCAAGAGTAATGAATCCACAAAGAACTCGATGTAGTACCAAAGCTCGAATGAAGAAGAGCAAGAGAGATTTGGAGATGAAGCACAAAAACTGTAGCTCTCAAACTCACTCAAAGATTTCTCTCCAAAGATTTGAAATGGGAGAGGCAAGAGATGTGTGTGAGAGAGTGGGAGGTGTTCTTCAAGTTAGAAATGGAGTTTGGGTCATGCTCTTATGTGAGGAGAGAGGTAGGAGTGAGTATATATAGGCGGGGCTTCAAAACTAGCCGTTGGACTGATTTTGGCTGTGGAGGACCAGTTGAACCACCCTTGGACCGGTTCAACCGCTTGGGGCAGGCTGACAGTCAGTCTGCCATTCAGACTGGCAGACTGCAGGTTAGACTGCAAAAACAGGTCCTGACACCGGTTGAACTGCCCCTAGGGCCAGTTCAACCGCCTGGGGTCAAACTTACAGTCAGTCTGCCAGTCAGGAGGTCAGACCGGTCAGGTGACCCAGACACCGGTTGAACCGCCCCTAGGGCCAATTCAACCGGTTTTGACCAGTGAGGTCCAGGGAAAAAACCCCGTCTGAACATTCCTTGGACCTCGGTTGAACCTCTCTGGACCCCGGTTGAACCCGCTGGACCCCGGTTGAAGTTGAAGTTCAGCTGGAGTTGAGAAAGCTCAACTCAGCTGAAGTTTAGCTCAGCTGAAAAGCTTAGCTGTAGCTAAAGAAGCTCAACTCAGCTAAAGTTCAGCTCAGCTAAAAAGCTCAACTGTAGTTGAAGAAGTTCAGCTGCTTTTCAAAAAGAACACTCTAGGTTTCTCAAACCTAACCACGGTCAACCATAGAATTTTAAAGAGATTTTTGGTTTTCAAAAAATAGCTTTTGAATATAGAGGCTTGAGCTTTGGCAAACACCAACCTTCTTTTTAGATCCCCCTTTATAGTACGACGATTCCTATACTCAAAATAAAATTAATTAAGTGAACTCCTTGAGTCATTTGTGTCTCATGTGTGATTTCTCCATGGCTTTGCTTCATAAGGATCACAAACATCTTTGTCTCACCTTTTGAAGCAAACACAAATCAAACCCTATGACTTGTACCATATCACCATATATGAGTTCAAATCATAGCTTCAAGTCACCTTACTGATGCATCAACATGTTGTAACTCTTCATAGCTGATTAGTTCATCGACTTAGTGCAAGTACTGTCTTCTTCACCTTAGCCATGGTACCTCGGTCTACAAGCCGTCGCTTGGCCTTCACCTTCGCTTAGTTCCTCGAAGCCCTTTCCTTGCTATCTTCACTTTATCAAGCCATTCTTGAGTCACATCATTTTGAGCATCCATTGAGAGAATCATTTCTTCAATATTGTGAACCTTGCTTGAATGTCTTCTAGATATAACTGTTAAGATTAATCAAGCTCTAGTTTTGATTCTCATAGAAGCATATATGGACTGATAGTAATATGGTCAAGCCATTTCACGATTCCTCATATCTTATTCACTTTGGCTTGACCAATCCTCTTAATCACTTCATACTCTATTCTGATCATATGTATGTAGTGATTTCTTAGGTCTTGTCCATATATTCAAACCAATATAGAGATCATATTATACCCATTTGTATTGTCTCACTGGTTATTTAACCTTGTGTTGAATCTTTATTCACTGATCATTATACACTATTCAAGTATGTTCATCATACTGAATTTCCTGTTCAACACATAGCAAACTCGTTAGACTTTTTAAATGTGTTGTTATCTAAATCACCAAAACTGACAAAAGGGGTGAATGCACTTTCAATCTCCCCCTTTTTGGTGATTGATGACAACACATTTATAGCTTACATAAGATTTGATAAATAAGATTTCGAATCCTATGATATAGTTTCCTCCCCCTAAATATGTGCATTTCAGAAAATACTAATTTTGTACTCAAATGCCAAAAGCACATATTTGGGTCAAAGTACAGACAACTTATATCATACTATTCATGGGTTGCAGTGTGTCATAAAATAAACGTGATGCTCATGACATAGAATGCACTTATCAACCTTCTACATCTTATGTTTTTTTAATAACTCCCCCTTTTGTTAATTATATCTCCCCTTCTTAAAAGTCTTCTAACACTTAGTTACATAAGACTAAAGGTAAGCTTTAATGCAAAATTTCACCCCCTTTGTCATAAATCTCCAAAAAGGATACAAAGAATATAAGGGGTAGAAATTATGATTAAGCGAGATGTGAACACACTATCATGAAAAGGATCCTTAGATGTCACAAAGGTAATGGATAAGTGTCATAAGTGATGTACCTTTGCGTTTTACCTTTTCAAGGGGTTTCTAGACTTGTGTTGGATTTAGAATTCATTTGCAAGCTCTTGTTGTCATAATTGTGACATAGGTCCAAGATATCAAATGAATATTGTCATACTAATTGAAAGATAAATCTTGATACCTAGAGTCTAGATGTCACCTAGCATTTTCTTATCATAACAAGAGGCAACATGAAAATTGCACAAGTATGGATTCTATAGCTAGTGATCATGTACGAAAAATATCAATTAAAAACCACCAATTGATACAATTTGTTAGATAAGCAGATCACTAATTGCATATTACACTAAGTTCTCCTCAAGTTTTAGTGCGCACATATATATGAATTCAATTGATACCTGTTGAGAGTATTTATTTGCAACTTAAAGTACCATTGGCATAAAAGGAGTATCAATTGAACATAATCATGCAACATAAGGAACATGTGCACTATTTAATCAATTAAGTTCTAGACAGGAGAATTTATAAGTTATGCTACTTTAGACATTTGCAAACCAATAGAATATGATACATGTTTACCAGTTTTAGATGATGTTGGAGTAGCATATAAAAGAGAAACTCATTCTCTTATGAATTGTATAAAAGATACATTTATTAGAGCAAAGAATTTTTGATACCCATCAAAATTTGCAGTGGAAGCGATTGTCTTTGCCCGAAAATTCCTTTCTAATTTTAGACTACACACATAATAGACTTGAAAATGAAGTTAGTCTCAAAGATTCAAATTATAGACTATTCTCCCCCTAAATGTGTGCATACAAGTGATGAATACTTGTTTAGCTTATGCACTTGGACTTGTGAGGCCAGGGATTAAGTTCTACAATTTGAACCTTGGTACAAATAAGATATAAACAAGTGAAATTGTACTAATTGAAGGGATTAATCATAATCAAAAGGTATACTAATAGACATGATATGCAATATTTTAAGCCAAGATTCTTGAGAAGTTAGCATGTTTGACTCATACCTCACTAATATGACTTAAGACTAACTTATGACATCACCACAAGAGGTATTAATGAAATATCTAGAGATTCTTTAATCGTCACCACAAGTGCAACCTTATGATGTGACTTAAGATATTGCATATACATGCATACACTAGCATGTAAGAGCCTAGATACAAAAATGCAATACAATAGTTCATAGAGTGACACACCTTTGTTTTACGCCACATGGTCTCCCTTATAATCATGAATTTCCATCTTAGCTTTTGATAGGCTTGACATTTCAAAGAGAAACTTATCCACTTCAAGCGATCAAGAGAAACTCATTTTCTTGATAGGTTCAAGAGAAACTCATTTTCATTTATATGGAACCATTCATCCTCATTTGATGTTCTCCAAGGTGTGGACTACACAACATGAACTTGAAAGAAATCATTAGTCTCACAAGATATAGGCTAAACTCTCCCTCAATTTGTGCATGTAAGAGTACACAAAGTACACTTATGCACATCAACAATACGAGGTTAAAGAAGATGTTTGCACTATATCTTGGTTGAACATAACATGCTTTACATAGATGATGAAAATTAAACCAATTGAAAGTTTAAGAACTGAAAGTATATCAATTGAAATCCTGAAGGGTAAAGCATGCTAATATGAACATCAAACCTCATAATGAAGGATATTATATGATTATGTCACTACTTCTTCATTATTTGGTTTTCAGGAAGTTCAACTTCCTTCTTGATTCACTGTTATTACTTTTCTCTTTATGATTTCATCCAACCAAGCGATCTTGAACTTCATTCATCTTTGCTTGGTTTGATCATACTTGATATGAGACCCATTGAAACTCAATGACTGAAAGAACCAGGTCTCTTATATTTGTAGATTTTGAATCCATCTTGAAAGAACTTGGAAGGACCTTGTTGAAACACTTAGAAAAGAGAGCATTAAAAACACAAGAGAGGGTTTCACAAATGATGATCCTTATATGTGGATGGCAAATGAATCATCATTATTGAAACCCAAAAGGATAGACTAAATTCCTTTAAATTAGTGCACACATATAGTTGATGTCAAAGTTATATGCACTATTAAACATTTTATATTGCAAGGAATTTAACCTATACTATGGTACATCCTACTAAGGATAGAATACTAAAACAACTGAAGGAGAGGAAGTTTTCATACCTTGGCCTCTTATCAACTTCATCTTACTTTAGTTGCTCCTTTAAGCTTGTGATTTATCCAATTTAAAAACAAGCACCATCTCTTAACATAAATTTTTCTATGGATAATCTGAACACAAGAGATGGCATTAGTAGCACAAGCACTAGTTTCTTATTTAGCAACCCTTTATATGTGGAAGGCAAGCGAGTTGCTAAAATAAAGAAACCTCATAATATGGACTAAATTTCCCTTGACCCCTCTTGCACAATATATTTGAGTGACATGGTTAATATGCATGGTTGTTCAATGAAGTCTAAAGGGCTGACTTAATCCATATTATGGTGAGTGTCTAATAAAGAAGAATCAAATCCAAATTAACTAGATAGAGAATACGTCACATAATTTTGGATTGTTGACCATATGATAATATTCATTCATCTTCCAATTGGACCTTTATTTCATAATCAACAACTGATGTATATCCTCAAGTGCTTCTTTTTCCTTAGTGGCTACACAAGTCACAAAAGAGATAAGATTTGAAAATAATATGCACTTGAGATTTAGTTGTTACCACCCTTGCTACTATCTCCGAATATGATTTATACATTCATTATCGAGCACTCAACTTGATCCATTGAAGTAGTGATCCTGCAAAACAAGTTTAAGCTTAGTATCTTGGTACCCAATTTGAATTGGGTCCTTTGAGATTAGTAGTAAGAGCCTTGAGTACCCACACAATCTTTATTGTAGCCTTTCTCTTTGTGTAGGCAACCACATATACTTGACAACCATTTTACATGGTTTCAAGTCAATATTTAATTACACAGATAAAAGCTAGAGTTAAGAATAGGAGCCTTTTCTCCTTTTCTTGATACATCATTGTGTTGCCTTCTTGATGGTGAACCTAGCTTGACCTTGGGTGCACCTAGCTTATCAATGTTAGTCGCAGAAGCATTCATATCATAAAGACAAGTTATGCATGGAATTTACAACTTAGTGATCCAATTCAATGTGAAGCATATGGATACTGATTGAAGTAGATTTCTAAGATATCAAAATATGGGTTTCCAAAAATTTAGAGAGTATGGATCACTAATTGTACCTTTTACAGTTTAAAAATCATATCCATGTTAGTGCATATGTATGTGATGAATATCAACAAAAAGGATTCTTATGCACTTTTAGATTTAACGATAAGGAAATTTTAAAATGCATCAAGAGTAGCTATTTAGAAAACAAATATTACAATCCATATGAATGAAATACAAATTTACCATTTTGGATTGTCTTAGTATAGCTTACTCAAGGGAAACTTATTCTCTACGACACAAGATATATAATGTTCTCCCACTAGATATGTGCATCAAGTATTTGAATGACTTGCCACATGCACTTTCAGTTCAGTTAAGAGTTTCATGAGGAGTACATTACATATCATGGTCAAGGCATGACAAATTTGCAATAAATTAACTTATCCTTAAGAATACTTACCACCAAGTAGAGAGTACCATTTGATATACCAATTTGAAAGATCTTATTATCTGTGGTGGTGTCATCGTAGTATTCTTCTTTTCATCATTTGTGGAGACTTCCTTATTTAGCTTGTTATCACTTTTCCTTTTAATACTAGTTGAAAAATAACTTTGAAAAGAGATATTAGTAGTACAAGGAGGTGTTTAATGAATGGTGATCTTTATATATGAATTGCAAACAAATCATCATTTATGAGGCATAAAGGCATAAGTTAAATTCCTTTTAAGTTAATGCACATGGAGGAATGAATTACCAATATGCACCAATTTACAATTTTAAGCCAACAGGAATTTAGCCTTCATATTGACATTTCTTTTCATAGAATGGATTATTACCAATTGAAAGAATGCCATTTGAAAGGAACTATTATTGATCTCATACCAAATGAAACAACTAGTTCCATACCTTTGCCTTGAGCATTCCTAATCTTTCTTTTAGGTGAAGATTAACCTTTAATGCTTGTGATTTTACCAAATGAAAGAGCACAATCTCTACTTATGAATTTCCATGAAATGGCTTTAAAAGAGATTGCATTAGAAACACAAACAATAGTTTCCTATTTAGAAACCTCTAGTATATGAATGACAAGAAGGTTACTAAAATAAGGAAACCTCATGATATGAACTAAATTGCCCTTACAAGCATCATGCATAACACCAAAATTAAACAAGGTGAACAAAGCATGATTACTTAATTAAGTTTACATGGCAAGTTTAATTCATAGCATGGTGAGTGATTAATGTAGAAGACTCAAAACCAATTTAAACGAGAATGAATACACCACATAGTATTGGTTCGATTTTCTTGAATGTTGAATGACACACTCCATTTGAGAAACACATTCTCATGTTGTGAGACTACATAAACACTTAGATAGAAATATTAGTCTCACAACTCTAGTCATATAGAGAATTCCCCTTTTGGTAAGTGCTTTAAGAATTTGAATTTCTTACTTAGCACTCTATTCATTTAAGAACATGGGGCAATCCTCTTTATGTCTAGATCATGGCAATAATACGATAATTCATTTAAAATATGCCAAAAGATACATACAACCAATTTAAAGCATGTAGATTGTCACAATATAAAAATATGAACTTGCAATCTGCCATATAATTGGATGTTTTTCAAAGCAAGGTAAAATCTTTTTAAGTCCATTCTCAAGTGCCTCATTTTTCCTTGTGTGACTACAAAAGACACCAAGGAATATACTTATTAAACGCAATGTGCACTTAAGATTTAATTGTTACCATCCTTTGGATATCACTTAGTAGTAGGCCTTTTGCTTGATTCCCACAAAGGTTAATCCTTATTCCCTACAACACAAGTTCTTGCTAGAGATGAATATGAAGTTAGACATATAACAACTCAATTGATCTTTGGGCCAATCTTAAGAGAATGGTCAATGTAAGATTGATAGCTTGAGATAAGAATTGAGTTAAACCGCTCAAGAACCCCCAAAGCTTCATATCATCCCTGGGTACCTGCAGAACTTATTGAGTACATTTTGGTACCCATCTCATGATGGGTCCATCAAGGTTAGCCAATAAGGACTTAGGCACCCAAATAGCCTTGCTCATAGAATGTGGTGAACTCATCACCTTTCTAGCACAAGAGTCAAATTTGGGTCTCCTAAGCATATTTAAATGTATTGCCAAGTTAGGCTTAGGATGTTTACCCTTTGGACAAACCTTGAATAGATGACCCTTTCCACGGCAATTGTAGAAAATGTGGTGCTTGTCCTTGCAATGCATTTGCCTTTTGCTTTCATCCTTTTTGATGGTCATCTTTCTTGATCGTGCAAGATCTTGGTTCTTCATGTGGGGCATGAACCAATTTCATGATCCTTCTCCTTGCATCCATAGCACCTCCTATCGCTTCTTTTTTATCTTTCTTTGTTGAAGCACATAGGTGCATCATTAGAGCAAATAGTATGAGCATTAATTTTCTCACCTTGAATTTTGTTCATGCGCTTCTTGGAAGGCTTGGTATTCTTTTGAAGGGGTTTTGTGCATGCTACGATTGTCCCCTTCTCAAGCTTTTTCACCATATTATCACGGTTATCTTGAGAAGGTTGAGCATGACACTTTCCCTTCAATTGAGTCAAGCTCCTTCTTAGCCTCTCATTTTCTTCCTTGAGCTCATTGTTTTCTTTTGCAAAGGAAACATTACTTTTTCCTGAAAATTTTAGCTCAATGGAAGATTGGCTTTCTTGAGAGCAACATTTGTTAGCACATGATAATATAGTTTCTATTTGAGTACATGTGCATAAGTGAGGTTGGTATGATTTCAAATTAGTTAACACAACCTCATGATCCATTTCTAACATGATATGTGAATCCATAAATTTATTATGAGAGCACACAAGCATATCATGTTTTTCTTGCAAAGCTAAATTTTCAATATTTAGCTTTTCTATTGTGTTCTTGAGCATAGCATTTTTATTTTCTAATTGAGCAATATATGATGAGTGATTAACAACTTTAATTTGTTCAATTGAAATGTCTTCATACCTTTGGACCAAATCATCATGAGAGCACTTTAGCTTCTCATGCTCTTTGATCAACTTCTCTAAGTCTTCAATTTTTCTGATGAGGAAATCTTCTTGCTTATGAAGCATTTCTTTTTGTTCTTCCGCTCTTTTCATGAGTTTGAGCAAGCTCATCCAATTTTTCTTGCTTAGTTGAGCGAAGAATTGTTGAAGATCATCCTCATCTTCACTATCACTTTCATGTTCATCCTCATCCTCACTTTCTCTTTCACTGTCACTCCCATTAGCGACAAAGCACATATGAGAAGTGGATTTGAAAGACGAACCTTGTGAAGAGGTGGATTCGTCGTTTGGTCTCCATCGATCATTTTCTTTTTTTCAATCTTGTTCTTTGCCTCATCTTTCTTCATTTTGAGGAACATCCTTTCGGTGATTCTCATGGCAAGATCTATTGCCCTAGGATCAACATCTGCACCAAAAGATAAAGTCGAGGCAACCTCAAGTTTTTCATTTCTTAGTCCCCCCAACATGATCTTTTCCTCACGCGGTTAAGTGTTAGAACGAGGATTAGGCTCTGATACCAATTGAAAGTTGCCTAGAGGGGGGGTGAATAGGCAAGTTAAAACTTTTTCAACAAAAACTAGAAGCAAATTGGGTAAAACTGAATTGATCTTGAAATTAACCCAGTTAACTTTGGACATGAGATGTTCTAAATGATCCACAGGGTTCAAAGTAGTAGATCTGAGAAGGGCACTTCTCAAAATCCACACACCAAAAAGATATAAAAAAACCTTTCACGGAATGGTGAGAGAACGAAGAACATGAATAAGCACAATGAACAAGAACACAAGAGACACAAGATTTATCCCGAGGTTCGGTCACACCACCAAGGTGCCCTACTTCCTCGTTGAGGCACCCACAAAGAGCCGGGTCTCTTTCAACCCTAATCCTCCCTTTGCCGACCACACAGGTCAAGCTCACACACTAATCTTTGCTCAAACGAGCGGGTAATACAAACTTTCTTGTGGTCTTCCACAAGATTTGGAGACTCATAAGAGACACCTAGTCGTCTAGGAGCTAGAAGCTCCAAGAGTAATGAATCCACAAACAACTCGATGTAGTACCAAAGCTCGAATGAAGAAGAGCAAGAGAGATTTGGAGATGAAGCACAAAAATTGTAGCTCTTAAACTCACTCAAAGATTTCTCTCCAAAGATTTGAAATGGGAGAGGCAAGAGATGTGCGAGAGAGAGTGGGAGGTGTTCTTCAAGTTAGAAATGGAGTTTGGGTCGTGCTCTTATGTGGGGAGAGAGGTAGGAGTGAGTATATATAGGCGGGGCTTCAAAACTAGCCGTTGGACTGATTTTGGCTGTGGAGGACCGGTTGAACCGCCCTTGGACCGGTTCAACCGCTTGGGGTAGGCTAACAGTCAGTCTGCCATTCAGACTGGCAGACTGCGGGTCAGACTGCAAAAACAGGTCCTGACACCGGTTCAACTGCCCCTAGGGCCAGTTCAACCGCCTGGGGGTCAGACTGACAGTCAGTCTACCATTCAGGAGGTCAGACCAATTAGGTGACCCAGACACTGGTTGAACCGCCCCTAGGGCCGATTCAACCAGTTTTGACCAGTGAGGTCTAGGGAAACCCCCGTCTGAACTTTCCTTGGACCTCGGTTGAACCTCTCTGGACCCCGGTTGATCTTGCCCTGGACCCCGGTTGAACCCGCTGGACCCCGGTTGAAGTTGAAGTTCAGCTGGAGTTGAGAAAGCTCAACTCAGCTGAAGTTCAGCTCAGCTGAAAAGCTCAGCTGTAGCTGAAGAAGCTCAACTCAGCTGAAGTTCAGCTCAGCTAAAAAGCTCAACTGTAGTTGAAGATGTTCAACTGCTTTTCAACAAGAACACTCTAGGTTTCTCAAACCTAACCACGGTCAACCATAGAATTTTAAAGAGATTTTTGGTTTTCAAAAAATAGCTTTTGAATATAGAGGCTTGAGCTTTGGCAAACACCAACCTTCTTTTTAGATCCCCTTTTATAGTACGACGATTCCTATACTCAAAATAAAATTAATTAAGTAAACTCCTTGAGTCATTTGTGTCTCATGTGTGATTTCTCCATGGCGTTGCTTCATAAGGATCACAAACATCTATGTCTCACCTTTTGAAGCAAACACAAATCAAACCATGTGACTTGTACCATATCACCATATATGAGTTCAAATCATAGCTTCAAGTCACCTTACTGATGCATCAACATGTTGTAACTCTTCATAGCTGATTAGTTCATCGACTTAGTGCAAGTACTGTCTTCTTCACCTTAGCCATGATACCTCGGTCTACAAGTCGTCGCTTGGCCTTCACCTTCGCTTAGTTCCTCGAAGCCCTTTCCTTGCTATCTTCACCCTATCAAGCCATTCTTGAGTCACATCATTTTGAGCATCCATTGAGAGAATCATTGCTTCAATATTGTGAACCTTGCTTGAATGTCTTCTAGATATAACTGTTAAGATTAATCAAGCTCTAGTTTTGATTCTCATAGAAGCATATATGGACTGATAGTAATATGGTCAAGCCAATTCACGATTCCTCATATCTTATTCACTTTGGCTTAACCAATCCTCTTAATCACTACATCCTCTATTCTGATCATATGTATGTAGTGATTTCTCAGGTCTTGTCCATATATTCAAACCAATATAGAGATCATATTATATCCATTTGTATTGTCTCACTGGTTATTTAATCTTGTGTTGAATCTTTGTTCACTGATCTTTATACACTATTCAAGTATGTTCATCATACTAAATTTCATGTTCAACACTTAGCAAACTCGTTAGACTTTTTAAATGTGTTGTTATCTAAATCACCAAAACTCACAAAAGGGATGAATGCACTTTCATCGGGCTATGCATAAAATAAAGTTACGTTACGTGTTTAATTATTGTAAACAACTCAAGGTAAATTTAAAAGGATTGTCACACGGTGAAACACACGACGGCATACGCGAACTAAACTAGAAATTGGGACGAGTTGCTGTGCGATGAAGCGCGCGACAGCACGCACGAATTAAACTGAAAATAAAATGAGTCGTCACGCGGTGAAGCACGTGACGCAACACTTAGACTAAAACAAAATTAAACGAATCGTCACGCGACGAAATGTGCGACGGGACACTTGAATTAAATATGAGAAATTTTATGGGCATTGATCTTTCCCAACATTTGTGTTGGTGTAGCGGTGGAAAGATCCATTTGATGAAGCACCGTGACAATGTGGCCATACTTCTCAATTGGCAACACACTAAGGATTTTCCTCACAACATCTGATTGTGAGATTTGAGTGAGTCCCAAGCCATTCACTTCCTCTACAAGAATATTGAGTCGTGAGTACATATCATTTGCATTTTCATTATCAAGCATTTCAAAGGAATTTAACTTTCTCATAGCAATATGATATCTCTCCTCATGTTCACTCTTTATTCATTCATGTAGAGCACAAATATCCAACCACAAATCATGAGCATTTTTATGATTTCTTACTCTCTTGAAAATTCCTTGCAAGGCCCCTAAAAAGAGTGTTTTTGGCCTTTGTGTTCCATTTCTCATAATTGACTTCATCAACCAGAAGATTTATAGTGTCTCTAGGTTGGGGGAACCCTTAGGTTGCGGCCAGCCTCTAGGTAAGCTTCCATATGAATTTTTCAATAAGGAAAATCATCACCATCAAAAACAGGAGGAGGTCCATCCCCACCGAACATCGTTACTCTAGCGGTCAAGCTAAATTAGGAGCAACACAGCTCCGATACCAATTGAAAGGATCATGATGCACAAGAGGGGGTGAATTGGGCTTCTCTAAAATTCTTACGAAAGATTAAACCCTAAACAAGAGCCCAACTTCACCCAATCTACTGTCTAGAATGTAAAAACTATGAAATGGAGAACAACCTTAAGTCATTATGGCAAATACTAACAAAGCAAATACACAAAGTAATTGCTCAAAGTAAATGCAGAAAGTAAAGCAGGGACAAGAAAACTTCTCCAATTTTTCCTGAGGTATCGAAGAGTCGGCACACTCCACTAGTCCTTGTTGGAGCACCCGCGCACGGGTGTCGCTCCCCTTGGTCATCGCAAGAACCAAGTGCTCACTATGAGATGATCCTTTGCTTCTCTAGCGTGGTGGATCCCTCACGACCGTGTACATTCACTGAGTCAGGTCACCAAAAAATCCTTCGGGGTGATCACCGAGCTCCAATCGCCACCAAGCCATCTAGGTGATGCCGATCACCAAGAGTAATAAGCCATAGGCTTTCACTTGACCAAGAGAAGCCTAATGCATGGTGGTGTGTGCTCTAGTTGGCTCTCATGCGCACTAATGAGGTCTTAACATGGGATTATGATTTTGCTAATCACCTCATTAGGCTTTGTGGACGTCCAATGCTCTAGCAATGAATTCTAGTTGGTTGGGGGCAGCAAGACAATAACTATGGCTAGTGGAGTGGTATGAATATCCCAACCACCCAAAACTAGCCGTTACAAGGTTTTCTGCGTATGGGCGCACCGGACAGTTTGGTGCGCCACCGTTGCGCCAACGGTGTGATCCCAACGGCTAGTTCTAACAACTAGCTGTTGCTCAGAGGCGTCCCAGACATAGCACAGTGACTGTCCGATGCACACCGGACAGTCTGGTGCTCCTCTAAAAATCGGTTGGCACCAAGAGTCTGCTCTCGTGTTTAGTTGCTCTCAGGGTCTGCTCTTGGGTGCTCTCTGGCCGACTGCCTAGGATACCATAGGACACTCTAGTGCACACCGGACACTTCGGTGCCCCTAGGGCTGCACCACTCCATTTTTTCCTTAGGTTTTTCTAAACCATTTTAGATTCTAACATGTGAGTGATATCTTGAGTGACACCTATGTAATACCCAACTTTTGGAATATAAAAGAAGGATAAATTTTTATGTGTATTGCTTTATATTCATGGGAATTTTGAGAAATACATTTAAAAGTGAATAATTCTCTAATAGCCCAAAAATAATCCATGCACCATGTTGGAGTTTATTTGGTTGTGCATTTAAAACTATTAAATAAATGGTAATGTCCAAATTGGAATTTATCCTAATTTACAATTTAGCAAAAGAAAAATAATAGGACGAGGGAAATACTATGTGAAAATAAAGAAAATATATAAATAAATATATGCACCTGTTCATACTAGTACTTGAATTTGAACAATTCATTTAAGCATGAACTTCATAACAACATTTGAATTCCAATTTGAAATTTAAAATAAGAAAGAAAAGAAAACAGAAAAGGAAAAAATGAAAAACAAAAAAAAAGAAAAGGAAACCTTGCCTGGGCCCCGTCCTCCTCAGCCGGCCCACTCCACTATTTATTCCGCGTGGCCTAGCTGCGATTATCACACGCCGACAGGCGGGCCCTGCTCGCCCGTCTCTAATGTGCGTTGTGCCACTGCCTCGCTGCCCCACCGCGCAGGGTTTCTCTCGCAGCGTGTGCGTCTGGCGTGGGGCCAGGATGTCGGATCCACCGTCTCCACGAAATCAGGCACGGACTATGCAACCGCCTACGCGAAGCTCGCTTGGGTTGTTGAAGGGGGGAATCCTATAAACCCTAGCGCTCGGTGTCCCGTGGCAACCCCTCGTTCTACCTGACCACACCCGCGCCATAGTAGAGTCCTTCGAGTGCTTGCCACCAGAAATAAAAGCTTCGCCGTGGGCATTGCCGGCGTGCCGCGTTGGGATCGCTGCTCCCTCCACACTCGGCCCTTAAGGAGTACTATGACGATTCGCCTGTGCAACACCGAGGGGATTTGGGGTGTTTCTGGGTGGAATCGGTGGCTCGGTCATCGGGAATTTCTCTGTCGCGCGTCGCCACCGTTGATCTACCGCTTCCTGTGAACAGCCCACGCCGGTGACTGTTTCCCCTGGTATGTTGGCCCATCGTGTTCGACATGCTTCCCTCTCCGTGTAGCATCCGTTTAACTTGAGGTTAGGACCGGGGGGCGCTTAATTGCTCGACTCCGGCGGTGCTCCGCCGCGTGCCACGGGCGCCGCCGCCGCGTTTAGCTCGTGCAGTGGTGAACAGAGAGTAGCGCGTGTCAGGTGGTCGTTTTCAGGATGTGTGGTCTAGATCAATCGGGGTATACCGGTTAAGGAAATGAGATGGGGAGCGTCCGATCGGGATCAGACGATCGGCACTTACATCAGGTTTCATTAAATCGCAAACGTAGATCTAGGATCTGAGGGCCTAGAGTGAATACTGATTCGGTTAAACCTAATTCTAATCTGGGCCATCGGTTTAGATCGGGCGGCCGCAGTTGCGTGATACCCTTTCGCTTAGGCACATTAGCATAAGAAACCCTAGGTTTTCTTGAATTAAACCCGCAGTACACCTCTGGTTAACCTGAGTCTTGGAGTCTTTTGTGTTGTAGCCCCTGGACTCTCTGGAAATCTTGCGCGCAGTCTAGATAGTAGGTAAATAAGATAAAAAATATAGAAATTGATTTTTGGGAATAAAAATAATTGCAGAAACTCATTTAATTCATAGAAAATTCATATTAAATCCTTTTTGATCCATTACAGTTGCAATAATTTTGTATTAATATTGTTTACCACTTAGTAACTCTGTTTATACATGAAACAAAGATTAAAATTGCCTACTTAATTTATTCCCTACCAAGCACTTAAAAATTTCAAAAATTCATAACTCAATAACCATAACTCTGAATTTAGTGATTCTTGTTCCTATGATCTCGTTACGACGCGTAGAATATTATCAAACATTATGTTCTGTTGTTTGGTGTGATGTTAATTTATGCTATACCATGTTTGTTTGTATTGTTGCAAGTAGATGAGCAAGCCACAGAAGATCTAGGTGTTCAGCAGGTGGAGACTGTTGAGCAGGAGCTCGTTGAAGGCAAGTTGTGCCCTTAATCACTTCTATCTACCCAATAATGTTTCTCTTAATCGTTATGATCTGCATAGGTTTATTTTGATGGGACCCAATAGGTTACCCTAGTTTGACTATCTTTATACCTTGTTTACCACTGGACTTTTGGGTAGTACCTGCTATTGCTTTATGTGGTTTTAGGTATGGAGATACACATTATTCATGATCAGGCTTTTATTATCAATTTGTTATTTACTATTCATGATAAGATCATATTGTTAATTGGAACATGGAGAACCACCCGGGAAAATAGTGCTACCACAAGGGTGGTATGGGACGCCCTTGGCTGACTAATAAGGAAAGCTAATGGATGACTACCTTACCCGAAAGGGGCAAGGGCAGTAGGGGAGTGGTTAGTATAGGGAGGTCCTTGGGTTGATTTTGCTATGATGGCGGTCAGACGAGGGATCCCTGCATTGGAGCTTCCTAGAAACTGTAGCGGGTTTTCTGAAGCTAGTGAAACTTTGTAAAGGCCTCGTAGTGTTATCCTGTCTCGCTTCCTTTGTAGAGGTGTATGGGAAGTCACAATCCCTTGGCAGATGGGTAACATGAATTGTGGGTAAAGATGTGCAACCTCTGTAGAGTGTAAAACTGGTATATCAGTCGTGCTCACGGTCATGAGCGGCTCAGACACTCACATGAGTAATTTATGGAATTAAATTCAACTTGTCATTTGCATCACATTATGGTTTATTATTAATTTGATCTATTTATTACTCTAGTTTGGTATTTACTTACATTTAGTAACTGCTAATAAAATTTGACCAACTTATTAAAAGCAATGCTTAGCTTTAACCCTTATTTATTAACGAGCCTTACACTTCACATGAACTCCCACCTTTGGTGAGTTCATGCACATTATTCCCCACAACTTGTTGAGCTATGATCTTTTGTGAGCTCACTCTTGCGATATATAAACCCCCCACAGGTGAAGAGCAGGTGGTCCAGGAGGAGCCCTATAATGAGGAGTACGAGTTGATCTAGGTGGTGTCTCCCAGTCAGCTTGATGGCGCCAAAGAATAATACTTAGTTCGCTTTATTGTTCTCATTTATTTATGTAAGACTTCCGCTATGTAATAATGATACTTGTGACATTTATCTCTATACACTTTGTCATTATATGTGGTGTTCTTCTTTGGCACACATATGAGATGCACCTGACTTTATCCCTTAAATCTGGGTGTGACAACCTAGCACTAGTTTTGAGTGTGAACATGCATCGATAGTACATTAGTTATCTCTTGGTCAAACTAGTCATCCACAAACCCTCTTTAAGGTACGGCTAAATTAAAAATAGAAATCCTTACTCTATACCAGGTCTCCCACAACTCCTTCGACAATTAGGATATGAAGACCTTCATCTTTTGATTCGCCCTTTTCAGCTGTCGCTTCAAGTTCTCATCTGAGGGATTGTTTTCACCGGTTGGAGCGCAACTTCCTGCATTGTGACCTAAATTACAATTTTCTCTACAAAACACACGTTAGTCACAAGTAATCTTACATTGTCATTAATCTCTAAAACCTACTAGGGGCCTAGATGCTTTCAACTTGGGGTATCACTAGATCAGTCTAGCCGAGGACCAGAAGAAGACTACCTTTATCACTCCTTTTGAAGCGTTCCGCTACACTTGCATGCCTTTCAGCCTGAATAATGCCAGGGTAACCTACTAGTGGTCCATCTAGACGTTCTTGGCTGACCACTGTAGCAAATGTGTGGAGGCCTACGTCGACAACGTTGTGACTAAGACGAAGGACTCAAAGAACTTCATCGACGACCTACAATAAGACTACAACAGCTTGAGGCACTACCACTAGAAACTTAACCCACACAAGTGCGTGTTTAGGGCACCAATAGGAAAGCTACTCGGTTTCATCGTCAGTCACCGAGGTATTGAGGCGAACCATGAGAAGATTGATGATATCATGTGGATGAAACCTCCAAGATCACAGAAGAAGGTCCAGAAGCTTACAGGCTGCATGGCAGCCCTGAGCTATTTGATCTCACGACTCGACAAAAGGGGCATGCCATTCTACAAGCTACTCAAGATGGCGGACAGATTCTAGTGGACTCTAGAGGCATAGGAGGCATTTGAAGCACTTAAGAAGTTCCTTACAACTCCCCTAGTCCTCAAGCCACCCAATTGAGCTACAACAGATTAGTTGACTAAAGAACTATTGTTGTACATTTTGTGTATGGCTCACGTGGTAAGCACCATGTTAGTAGTCGAGTGAAAAGACAATGGGCACGTACAACTGACTCAATACCCAATATACTTCATCTGTGAGGTCCTCAGGCCATATAACATTAGGTATCCTCAAGTTTAGAAGTTGTTGTATGATGTCCTTGTCACTGCATGAAAGTTGCGCCACTATTTTGACGAACACAAATTCATAGTGGTCAATGATTTCCCAATTGGCGACATACTCCACAACAACGAGGTAGTGGGGAGAATAGCCAAATGGGTGTGCGAGCTAGGGGCTCACGACATAGAGTTCTGGCCTCGCACGGCTGTCAACACCTAGGCTCTAGTTGATTTCATCTCGAAGTGGATGGAGCATCATGTTCCTAAAAACCCCGAGCCAGCAGAAGTTTCAAAGACGTACTTCAACAATTCGCTGAAGCTGCAAGGATTTAGAGTAGGGATTCTCTTCATCGTCCCAAAGGGGGAGCACCTCAAGTATGTTATGTGACTCATGTTCCCACTCTCCAATAATGTTTGCAGACTATGAGGCTATTCTCAGGGTAAAGTGGTTGATGGTGTAAGCAAACTCATTGGTGGTGATAAGTTAGGTCAACAAAGACTAGGATTGTTCCATAGAATCCATGAACAAGTATTGTGTTGTTGTTCGTCAAATTGAAGACAAGTTTGAAGGATTGGAGTTTCATCATGTCGAAAGGAATCACAATGTAGCAGTTGGTGTGTTGTCAAAACTTGGTTCGAGTTGAGTTCAGGCACCCCTCATGCTTTTGTGCAAGAAATACATCACCCTAGTATCCCCCAAGACTCAGGAGAAGAATGCAAACTGGTACAACAAGAAGTGCCCACACCAGAACAAGACCTGACTGATTGGAGGGTACCCATCGTCAAATATATTAGAAACAAAGAGGACCCGAATGATAAAGTAGTCGTCGAGCGTCTCATCTGGCAGTCTGCCAACTACACACTCATTGGTAATGTCTTGTATAGGCGGGGAGCTGCAGGAGCTTTCATGAGATGCATCTACACATCTATGGGTAAACATCTATTGGAGGAGATCCATGTTGAACAATGTGAAGTTCATGCGGCGTGAAGGGCATTGGTCAGGAAGGCTTTGAGAGCAGGGTTCTACTGGCCAACAGCCAAGAAGGACGCAACCGACTTAGTTCAGAGATGTGAAGTCTATCAGATCCTAGTTGTTGGTCCTTGTTCTCGGATGCTATACACCAAGAACAAAGCAACACAAATGTTAACGATTAGAGACCTTCGTCCTTCAAAGAATTTTCTCCTTTACGATATAATGATCTTTAGACAAAGATCATGAAGGGCATACCTTCATCATTTTGACGAGCAAAGGTGTAAATAGAAGGATATAAAGCATAAAAGGAGTATAAATAATCATATCAAATCATTAGGTTATTCATATTCGCATTTTATAAACATGAGTAAACATCAATAATGTTTATATGACATTTGTACCTTCGGCTTGATAGAAGACGGAAGTACAAGAATGACGCAGGGATGATTACAATTTCGCGTGAATAGTATGGGAGTACTATTCACCTATTTATAGGCACGGGGCACAGCCCAGACAAAATTACATTTGTGTCCCTAATGACCAATTACAACTATAACACAAATTATCAGGGACTCAGTAGTCTTTTCCTCTTTAAGTCGGTGCCATCCTTCGCCTTAGGCATGTCGTTATGTCGAAGCTCCTTCAATTGTGGCTTCGGTCATATATCTTCATGTCGTGCCTGCTTGCATATCGTCCTGCCGAAGGTGTTTTTTACTTAAGGGGACCTTCGGCGGAGAAAAGAAGCCCCCAACAGTAGCCCCTTCGCGGTGCTAGATTGTTTTTCGTAACAAGCTCGATCCGCGAAAAACTCGAAGGCTTCAAAATGTCGAAGGTCCAAAAAACACCTTCCCTGAGCTCGTTGCCGAGAAACAATTATAATATTCCAGGCGCCAAACGATCCACCATTCAGTGATTGCGAGCAGCCTGGCGGTTTGGCTTCCCCCCTGCAGCACTATATAAACAGACGGGTTGGTGAGGAGTTACCACAACATTCATTGCCACTGCACTGTTACACTGTTAAAAAATTTAACCATAGCCAAAGCTTTCTGCACTGCGCTTTCGAGCAAACGCTTCATCGTTTGCGGTTAGCTTCGTCAAACAGTAAAATCATCGAAATGGCCAGAGTGCGATCAACTGCTAGGATGTCTCGTGAGGGAGATGAAGCCGAGGCCGCCGAAACAGCGCCGATTTTAGAAGTAATGAAACGATCAGGTCTAGTTGCGGCAGAGGAGGTTGCTGACGAAGGTGCTTCGAATGCCGAAACTGAACAAACTATGGCTGAAGGCGAAAATGTTGATGAAAATGCTGATGAGAGTGAAGAAGACTAACATTCTGATCCCAACGAAGCCCAGTCATCTTGATTCTGGAAAATCTACTATGACAGAAGATGACATGCCCATGATGATGAAATTGGGCTATTTTGGAGAGGCTGAGAGCAAGCTTGTTCGATTTGCTAGGGAAGAGACTATCCCAGAGCCGAAGAAGGATGAAGTTATCGTTTTCAAGAGCTTCTTCAGAGCAGGGCTGCGAGTCCCCCTGAATGAGATGATAGGGGTAGTTTTAAAGAACTTCAAAATATATCTTCATCAGCTGACTCCCAACGCTATTTTTAGGCTCAGCGTCTATATCTGGGCCCTCCGAAGCCAAGGGATGAGCCTAGATGCCGAAGCTTTCTGCCGAGTGCATGAGCTGCACTATCAGACGAAGGCCAGGGCAGATGGCCTTCACGAAAATTTTGGCTATTACAATTTTGTGTATCAAAAGGATACAAAGGCACCAGTCCTTAGCTACCGCACGAAGTGGCCAACTGGTTGGAAAATGAATGGTTCTACATGAAGGCTGCTGAGAAAAAGAGGGAGAAGCTGATGACCATGGTTATGAGTCCGCTGAGTTTGAGCTTTGGAATGACCAGGCCTTTATGCAATATGCAACTGGGGTCACCATGTCAATTGGTTGAAGTGGAATTTAGAGTGGTAGCTAAGCAGATCAGTACCAGGGACTTGGTGCAAGAATTCTTGGCGAACAGAACATATCCGACGTCAAGTAGCTGGGGAATGTCAAAGATGAAAGAAGTGGGGAAGAAGCATGAACTTGTTCGTCTTGCTTACCGTTTCAAATTTGAAAAACAATTCAAAATGCCTTGCAAAGAATGGCTAGACATGATTGAGACCATGTGCAACGAGATACTTGGGAATTACACCAAAAAGGAAGATCAGCTGATGACCGCAGCCTTCGGCACCCAGCCAAAATGAAGATTGGACCGGGTAATGGACGCCTTGAAATTTGAATACCCAGATTATGAAAGGCTTGACAAAGGTGTCGAAGGGGTGAAAAGAAAACGAATTGTCAGCATTCTGAGCAGGCAAGCTACTAGAATGGTAAGGGAGGATGAGAAGGCTTCAAAGAAGAGAAAATCCACTCCTGAGCCGAAGGCGGCACTTTCAAAGAAGAGGAAGGCTGAAACTCCAGAGCCGAAGATAACTGAGGCAACAGAGGAGACTCCTTTGATGCCTCCTATTGCTGATATAACAGAAATTTTAAAGGTAATGACTACATCTTTACCCATCAAGCTGCTAAGTCCTCTAGAACCAGAACTGACACACCTTTTATAGAAGAAGGATCAACCCTCAGCTGCAAAGGAGAAGACTGAGGGTCAGAAAAAGTGAAGAGTTGTTAATGTTATGCAAGCCATTGAACAGACACCACCGTTGGTCTTGGCGTCCAAAATAATGTTTGTTGCGAGTATCGAGGCCACTGCCGAGGCTGAAACTTGTGCCGAAGCTGCAACTGCTGCCAAAGCTGCCAATCTTGAAAGTATATTGTCAGGAATTGATAAACTTCTTTCGGATATGGCTGTGGAAGAGACAGCTCCGGCTGTAGAGAAGGTCATGGCCGCAGTGCCTAACAAAGGAAAAAAGATTGCTGATGCTGCTTCAAAAGAAAGAGACTTTGACCTTCGAAACCTGGTGGGTCAAGAATTGTCCGAGGCTGAGAAGAAGGAGCTACAGGAATATGGGATATCCTGTGGCTACCAACCAGGAGCTATGCTCTTTGGTGGAATTGACGAAGGATGCTTAGGATGCATTCTCGATCGTGTCGGGGCAAAAATAATCGGCACTCTATCGAAGAGTGTCGGTTTTCCGAAGCTTGAGGCTGATATTAGCGGCTACTAGCGACAACATATCGTCGTCAGTCTGTTTTATTCCAATTTCAAGGTAAAATTCTTTTTGCCTAGATTTCTGTTATATTTGTGATGAATCAAAATTTTCTGATGTCAGCTTATTTCCACAGAGTATGCTGCTAAGTAAAGCATTAAGGATGCAACAAGACCTTGAGGACAAGAAGAGTGAAATCATAATCGAGGGCCTAGAGAGTAAAATTAAGGACTACGAAGCTTCTCTAGAGAAGAAGGACTTCCTGCTTCAAGCAACAGAAGGTTCGCTTGCAGAAATTCAAGCTGAAAATGCTAGAATAAGCGAGGAGCTTCTCCAAAGTCAAACGGCCTTAAAAGAAAAATCAGAGAGCTTCGAACAGGAGAAGAGAGATCTACAAGCAAAATATGAAGCCAAAGCTGATAAAAATACAAAGCTGCAGAAATCTTTGAAAGACCTTTGGGATACATGTTTGAATTTTGGCAGCCGCTGCGTGCAACAGTTGAAAGGGGTCTTCAGCTCGATTGGGACCAGCTCTGAAGATATTACCCCTTCGTCTGAAGATATATCAAATACCTTCGAACATATTGAAAATGAAGTTGATGCACTCGATGATGTGATAGCTGGGCATGGTGACTTCTGTGCTTTGCTAGCTTCTCGCAGCACAGCTGCTGCATTCTTGAAGGCCGGCTGCACACATGCGAAGACAGTAAACAGACCAACCTTCAGCCTGTCGCCATCAGATACAATTGATATTCCTAGTGAAGCCTGAAGCATCAGAAACAGATTCATAACTCAGATTTTGGCTAAGGGTGGACGAGAGTTGGCTGGGGACGAAGCCCAAAACCTGCTTAAACCAGTACAGAACTTATACCTGTTGCTTGCCTTGATTCTTGTAATTACTTTTACCTTATACCATTGTTTGTCTGCAGGATAGTGGTGCCGAAGGTTGATAACTCGAAGCACATTTCGAAGGTTGCTGAGATGAAGCTTATCTTTAGGCCTTCATGTATAGAGCTTAGGTATGTTTGCTTTATCTTTGCAAAAACAATTGTAATCGAGAATTAAACAGTACTGTGTATTTTTGTCCATACTGAAAGGGAATTAGGCTTACACCTATTTCCTAAACTAATTTTGGTGATTGAATTGCCCAACACAAATAATTGGACTAACTAGTTTGCCCAAGTCTATAAGACCTACAGGTACCAAAGGTTCACAATAAGCCAATAAAAAGATCAAGAGAAAGGGTTCAAACAAAGGAGCAAAGGGACAACCGAAGGCACCCTGGTCGGGCGCACCGGACTGTCTGGTGTGCCACCGGACAGTGTCCGGTGCTCCACCGGACAGTGTCCGGTGTACCAGGGAACACCAAGCTGAACTTCGCACCTTCGGGAATTCTCGGAGTCGTCGCGCTATAATTCACTGGACTGTCCGGTGTGCACCGGACAGTGTCCGGTGCTCCAAGGATGAAGAGACTCTGAACTCGTCGGCTTCGGGAATTCACAACGGCTAGTCCGCTATAATTCACCGGACGTGTCCGGTGTACACCGGACTGTCCGGTGTGACAACGAAGCAACGCCTACTTCTGGCGCCAACGGCTACCTGCAGCGCATTGAATGCGCGCCAGCGCGCGCAGAAGTCAGACACGCCCATGCTGGCGCACCGGACGCTCTACAGTGCATGTCCGGTGCGCCACCGGACATCCAGGCGGGCCCAGCAGTCAGAGCTCCAACGGTCAGAACCCTAACGGTCGGGTGACGTGGCTGGCGCACCGGACATGTCCGGTGTGCACCGGACTGTCCGGTGCACCATGCGACAGACAGCTTTCACCAACGGCTAGATTTTGGTTGGTGGCTATAAATACCACCCCAACCGGCCACTTCAAGTGTGGGAGCCCAAGCAACATTCCAAGTCATCTAGTTGACATACTCAAGCCCTCCCAACCACATATATTCATTGATCCATCCTATACACAAGATTTAGTCCACTACAACCAACACAAGTGCCACAAAAGAGAGAGCAAGCAATTGAGAGCTACTCAATTGAGTTTAGCACTAGCGCCTTGTGAGATTCATTAAGAGATAGTGTGTGCTACATCTTTGTGTTCATTTGTGCGTGGAGTATTGACTCCCATCGAACTTCCTCCAAAGTTTTGGAGGCTTGTAAAAGCTAGCAAGAGACACCAAAGAGTGTGGTGGTCCTTGTGGGATCGAGAGTGATCCTTGAGAAGAAGAAGAGCTCGCCGATCCTTGTGTGATCGGGGGAGAGAGGGAAAGGGTTGAAAAAGACCCGTCCTTAAGTGGACTCCTCAACGGGGACTAGGCCTTCGAGGGCCGAACCTCGGTAAAACAAATCACCCGTGTCCATTGCTTGTGATTTGTTTGTTTTCCCTTGCTCTAAGTTTTCTTGCACCGTTATTTGCAAATATCATTTGGTGTTGCTTCAAGTTAAATTCTTATTTAGTGAAGCAACACGTTGCAAGAAAGAACTTGTCCTAGTGCTCTTCTCATCTAAGGCTTCTTGCTTTGTTATTCTAACTTATTAGTTGTATTGATTTATCACTCTCGCATTATTTAGCAATACTCTTTCCAAGCAAGAACTTAGTTTGTATACTCCTATATTTGTATATCTTGTTCTAACCACTAATCAAGGGATCTAGTTGGGGGATAAAGTTTTAATTTTTAGGTTTCGCAAATCCACCCCCCCTCTAGGCGACTTTCAATTGGTATCGGAGCTAGGCACTTCATCTTGAGTCTAACAACTCGAAGTGATGGCTCGTAGAAGATCCCAAAAGAACAAGAAGACCCAGGAGAACAAGGAGGTAACTCTTGAGATATTACTTTCCGATTGTTCTAATTATGATTCATGGTCTACTAGAGTGATAAATGCTTTTAGAGCGGTAGACCCACAATTAGAACAAATTTTAGACAAGAGTATTATTCCTCCTAACTATGCTAGGGAAAATGCCTCCGAAGAAGATTTAAGATGTATACGCTTAAACTATCTAGCTTATGACATCTTAAGTAAATCCCTTAGCAAAGAAGATTATCATGCCTTCATAATAAAATATGACAAACCCATTTGTGATGTGCATGATATTTGGACTAGAATTAAAAGCAAATTTAATAAGTCCAAACATAATAGTTCATTTTGTGCTTCTACTTCCTTTGGTATTTGTGATACTAACCCTTGCAAGGAAGAAGAAGAAAATAAACGGTGGAGACCAAACGATGAATCCACCTCTCCAAAAGGTTTGTCTTCCCATTTCGATTCCCACATGTGTTGTGTGGCCAATGCAAATGATAGCGGAAGCACAAATGAGGATGAGGAGGAAGAAAGAAGCTTTGTGCAACTCTACGCTCGTCTAAGCCAAGAAGATAAGGCGGTCATGCTCAAGCTTCTAGAAAGAGCGAGAGAGCAAGGCGAAGCTCGTCAAAGGCTAGAAAGTATTCTCTCAATGAAGATGCAATGCTTTGACGAGTTGACTAAAGAACATGAGGAGCTAAAATGCTCTCATGTTGATTTGGTCCAAAGGTATGAAACTATTTCAATTGAGCAAGATAACGCTTTACATTGTATCGCTCAATTAGTAAATAGGAATACCTTGCTTAAGGACCAAGTAGAAAAGCTAAAGGTTGAAAATCTAGCTTTTCAAGAAAAATATGATATGCTCCTATGCTCTCATGAAAATCTTAGAGATGATCATATCATATTAAACATTGCTCATGAGGTTGTGATAGAAAACTTAAAATCTCAACAACCTCACTCATGCACATGTATTCAAATTGATACTATATTACCATGTGCTAATGCTTGTTGTCCGTCGACAAGCAAATCTTCCTTTGAGCTAGAATTTGCAGGAACAAACGATGATTCATATCAAAAGCTCAAGGAAGAAAATGAGAGGCTGAAGATGAGCTTGACACAACTAAAAGGGAAGTGCATTGCTCAACCTTCTCAAGATAACCGTGACCACATGGTGAAGAAGCTTGAGACGGGAACAACCGTGGCATGCACTAAAACCCTTGAGGAAAATGTCAAGGATTTGAGGATTGCCAAGAGGAAGAAGCAAAAGATGAAATTCAATACCTCCTCCAAAAGCCTCAACCACGCCTCTACAAAAGGTAACATCCAAGGTAATGATCAAGCCACTCTTCACATTAAGAGGTGTAGTGAATGCTTTGAAAAGGGGCACTTGATTAGGTCATGTCCCTACATTAAAAATGGCTTGATTATTAACAAGGATGATAGACTTTGTTTTAAATGCTCTAAGAAGGGACACTTACTTAGATCTTGTCCCCATTTAAAACAAAAAGGCATAGGGTTAGAAAAGAAAGTTTTTACTAACCATGTAGCAAGCAACAAACAAGGAAAGAAGAAAGTTTCAAAACTTGAAAAACGCCTATGCTACACATGCCGGAAGAAGGGACATCAATGCAAGGATTATCCCATTGGTGATTATCCCACTCCTAACTTGTCAATTGATTCTCATGTAACTAGGCAACCCAAAATTGCAACTTGTGCTAGAAAGGTAATGAGTTTACCTAGTGCTAACACAAAGGACTTTTGGGTTCCTAAATCCTTGTTGACTAACCATGATGGACCCATCAAGCGATGGGTACCAAAATATGATTGACAAGCTTTGCAGGAGAAGGAGATGATATGGAGCCTTGGGGTGCTTGAGAGAGTCCATTCAATTCTTATCAACTCAAACTATCAATCTTCAATGATCTATATACATGATTGACCCAAGGTTATTTTTCAAATTGTTATGTCTTAAACTCATATCATCTCGAGGAAGATATTATATGTTGTAGGAAGTATCATGTGCGAAAAATCAAGGCCTACAACATGGAGGAAAGCCAAAGGATGGTAACACTTATCTTTTAAGTGCAAGTATTTTAGAATATCATTTCTTATGTGTCTTGTGTAGTCACATAGAAAAATTGAAGCACTTCAAATGCCCTTAAATTTATTTACCATTCTTTGAAGAATTTCCTCTCATATGGTAGATTGCATACTCATCATTTCAATCCTGTGGCAATCTACATGCTTTAAAATGTTGCAAGTATCTCATGGCATGTTTTTCACTAAGTTGTTTTATTATTGCCATGATTCTAGATATAGAGAGATATTTCATATTCTTAAAAGGATGAGGTGTCATGTAAGCAATTCAAATCCTTAGGACACTTATAAAAAGAAAAAAATTCTCTCTATAACTAGAATAGTGAGATTATTGATTTTATTTAAGTAACCCAGGTAGTCTCACTTGTAGAGAATAAGTTTCTCTTTGGAAGCGTGTAATCTAACATGAAAAGAAAAATCAATCCAATGTTTTATGATGTATTTCTACTTGCTCAAATTGGATATGATTCTTTCACATTTATCGTTTTCCAAATCATGAATTAGATTTATTCCTATAATCTCAAAGGATTATTTATGCTTGTTTTATGAGTTAAAATTGAGCATAACATCATCTATGAATAATCTAGTTCATGCTATGAAGTTTCCATGTTTTAGTAATCTAGCTTTTCATTCCTTATAAAAAATGGTTACAAAAATGGAAACTAGTGCTTGTGTTACTAACAAAGTATCTCTTGAGCCTACTTATGAATATCTACAAAAAGAAAGTGCACAAGCCTCATGGGTTGTTCTTCACCCAAAAGAAGAAAGAAGCAAAGGTATGGGAACTCATCTTCTTAATCAAATTTAATTCCCATATCAATGGCCATTTAATCTAAATTATCATATTCTACCCATGTGAGGAATAGATTCTTTATTGAACTCAAATCAGCTGGATGTGCATTCAAATCTCATTTTTTTAATGCTCATGTCCATTAGAATCTATTTAATGCCTTTGCGATATTTATATATGTTATCATATTGATTTGCTTCCAAGTAATGATTAACTAACTTCAATATGATAAAGTAAAATCTCCAATGATTATTAAAATGCTTAAAAGGTGCTCACTCATATTTCTCAAATGAAATGCACTAATGTTAAGGATTTTACTTCATGTCTGTGTGACTTATGTATGATGAACTGTCTATATTTTCTATCTAAAGAGATCATCTTTCATCATATACTCCCTTGTGCTATTAACATCTTTCTTGAGTATTTTCAATAAGTTTGAAAGGAAAAGGAAACAACTACAAAGGGAGGACTCTCAAATGAAAGAGGAGGACATCAAGAACAACATCACCTACTTGGATAATAAGGTCTACAAAACAATCAATGGTGTGGTTGTGAGTATTCTAAATACTTCCATTATGAGAATATTAGGATTAAGTTGTTTATTGCAAAATTTATGAGCCTTGATCAAGATGTATAATGCTTCTCCCTATTTGTCTTTAAAGCAAATACATCCATTCAATTCAAATACTCGATGCATATCTTTAGGGGGAGTCTATTCTTATATCTTGATTTTGTTAAGACTATTGCTTTATCTCAGTAATCTCATATAGTCTCTTGCATGCGAATAAGTTTCTCATGAAGTATGCTACTATTTTTAAATTCTTGTCTTTCACTCTAAAGTAGCATATTTGCTGGATTCTCCTACTCTAAGCTTAATTGATAATCTAATGCGTATGTTGTTCTTTTGATCACATCTGTTATTTGTTTGATCATTGAATAACTTCAATCAACAATCATGCTTCTTAGTGTCGTATATACTATCAATCGATATCTCTCTTGATATGCACTAAGTTAAAAGGAGAATTAATGATACATTTATGCAACTTGTGATCCATCTGATATATGCTAACAATAACTTGAAAAGATCACTAGTTGTAGAACTCTCTCTTGTGCAAAATATTTCCATATATCGTCATTAAGAATAGGTCTTAAGCATCTAAGACTAAGGACAAAGCACAATGAAGAGAGCGTCCCTATATAAAGGTACAAAAAGGTAAAACTATCTCCTTTCATTTAAACTTGTACCTAAATCTTCCTTTTCTATTTACATATCTTGTTTAAAAGGAAGAGAAAGCATGTCCATGCATATCCCTGCTTCATATCTAGTTTAACTTCTCAAAAATTCATTCATGCTTTAATGCATCTTTGTTGAAACTAGATGAAGTAATTTAATTGTCAAAGAGCTTAAAGCTTAACCTTGTAACGAGGATAAGCTGCCTTTATTCCAAAGGTGGATGGTCCTTAAGCCTCTTTGAAATCCTTAAGGGAAAATGCTTGAAATATTTACAACATGCTTTCATAAGTGCATAAACTGTCATGAGCATCACACTTATACTATGACACAATGCACTTCACATTCCGTATAATATAGATATGTTCTCATTAACCTAATTATGTGCAATTGGCATTTAAGGCCAAAATATATGTTCCTCTCCATGCACATATTTAGGGGGAGCAATCTATGTTATATAGAATTATGATCATGCTTAATTTGACATATCCTTTTGATCATATCTCTTTTATGTCTATGACTAATGTGTTTTCAAGTATATTCTCATGCTTAGTCATAAGATTGAAAGGGAAATAGAGTATTCGGCAAAGACAACGCTTCCACTCAACTCCATCGGTATTATCCACTCTTTGCCGGTATTCCGCATAGTTCTTCACTTTGGTATAATCTTCACTCATATCTCTATTTCAATTGAATATTTCAATTGTTTTCCAAAGGGGGAGAGAAAGAACACGGCCTATATTTCATTCCAAGTATCCGTTTTTGGCGATTCATGCCAAAGGGGGAGAAAGTATTGGCCCACTTCTGGCGCCAACGAAGCAACGCCTACTTCTGGCGCCAACGGCTACCTGCAGCGCATTGAATGCGCGCCAGCGCGCGCAGAAGTCAGACACGCCCATGCTGGCGCACCGGACGCTCTACAGTGCATGTCCAGTGCGCCATCGGACATCCAGGCGGGCCCAGCAGTCAGAGCTCCAACGGTCAGAACCCTAACGGTCGGATGACGTGGCTGGCGCACCGGACATGTCCGGTGTGCACCGGACTGTCCGGTGCACCATGCGACAGACAGCTTTCACCAACGGCTAGATTTTGGTTGGTGGCTATAAATACCACCCCAACCGGCCACTTCAAGTGTGGGAGCCCAAGCAACATTCCAAGTCATCTAGTTGACATACTCAAGCCCTCCCAACCACATATATTCATTGATCCATCCTATACACAAGATTTAGTCCACTACAACCAACACAAGTGCCACAAAAGAGAGAGCAAGCAATTGAGAGCTACTCAATTGAGTTTAGCCCTAGCGCCTTGTGAGATTCATTAAGAGATAGTGTGTGCTACATCTTTGTGTTCATTTGTGCGTGGAGTATTGACTCCCATCGAACTTCCTCCAAAGTTTTGGAGGCTTGTAAAAGCTAGCAAGAGACACCAAAGAGTGTGGTGGTCCTTGTGGGATCGAGAGTGATCCTTGAGAAGAAGAAGAGCTCGCCGATCCTTGTGTGATCGGGGGAGAGAGGGAAAGGGTTGAAAAAGACCCGTCCTTAAGTGGACTCCTCAACGGGGACTAGGCCTTCGAGGGCCGAACCTCGGTAAAACAAATCACCCGTGTCCATTGCTTGTGATTTGTTTGTTTTCCCTTGCTCTAAGTTTTCTTGCACCGTTATTTGCAAATATCATTTGGTGTTGCTTCAAGTTAAATTCCTATTTAGTGAAGCAACACGTTGCAAGAAAGAACTTGTCCTAGTGCTCTTCTCATCTAAGGCTTCTTGCTTTGTTATTCTAACTTATTAGTTGTATTGATTTATCACTCTCGCATTATTTAGCAATACTCTTTCCAAGCAAGAACTTAGTTTGTATACTCCTATATTTGTATATCTTGTTCTAACCACTAATCAAGGGATCTAGTTGGGGGATAAAGTTTTAATTTTCAGGTTTCGCCTATCCACCCCCCCCCCCCCCCTCTAGGCGACTTTCACATACCTTGTAATATATTTTTATCTTTTCATCCATGTATGAATTGCTTTGCTGTGGACAAAACTTGTACCTTTTGAGCCGAAGGCGAAAAACACCTTCCCTTCTTTTCGTACACATCGAAGCATTTCCTTGCATAAAATGTTTGTATGTTTGAAACAAAGCTTCTTCGTGTTCATTGAAACATTTTGTCATCGAAGCCGGAGTATTTCTATTCGTGCTTTGTGTCATGATGATGATGATCCTACGAATGTCTAAATGAATGTCTGTATGAATGCAATGCATGATGTGATGTAATGTGCAAATGGATGTCTCAAACACACATGAAGCCACACCCAGACTCTGCATCCCCTTAGGAACGAATTTGGAGTCTTTAAGCTCTGCATTCCCTTAGGAACGACTTTGTAGCTTCTTCACCTTCTATTTCGGTGGCATTTAAGCTCTGCATCCCCTTAGGAACGACTTTGGAGCTTCTTCACCTTCTATTTCGGTGGCATTTAAGCTCTGCATCTCCTCAGGAATGACTTTGGAGCTTCTTCACCTTATATTTTGGTGGTATTTGGCTCTGCATTCCCTTAGGAACGACTTTTGAGCTTCGGAACTTACGCTGCGCTCCCTTAGGAACGACTTTTGCAGCTTCGGAACTTACGCTGCGCTCCCTTAGGAACGACTTTTGCAGCTTCGTCATCCTTGGGGTGATTACAACTCTGCATCCTCTTAAGGACATCTTTTGAGCTTTTTCCTATTTTCTTTTGCACTCGATGGTGCGGGTTCTGATATTACATATTACATCTTTGGAGGATTTTGGCCCTTGTATTGCATAGGGCTACACAAAAATGAAAATTATAAGCTATGGCCCTGTTAAAAACCTTTCTCCCCTCTTGAAAGGAAAAGGGTGCCATAGGAAAAAAGATAAAAAAGATTACATCAATTACATGTAATACCGCCGAAGCTCATCCGCATTCCAAGATCTAGGTATGTCATTGTCGTCCATATCCTTCAATCTATAGGAACCGGGTCTTGACAAAGATACTACCAGAAAAGGACCTTCCCATTTCAGCTGCAGCTTGCCTACTGTATCTGGGTTGGCTACCCTCCGAAGCACCAGATGGCCTAGCTTGATATTTTTCAATCGAACTTTTCTATCACGCCATTTTATTGTTTCGGCCTGATACTTATTGATGTGCTCTATGGCTTGAAGTCTGGTCCCTTCTATAGTGTCTTTTGTTATTTGAGAATCAGCTTCGTCATCCACTGAAGCCGTGGTCCTTATTGATCCTATTCTTGCTTCTTCCGATGTTATTGCTTCGTCACCGAATAGGAGCTTGAAAGGTGTAAAATCTGTTGACCTTGAGACAGTTGTGTTATGGCTCCACACCACTTTGATCAGCTCATCTGGCCATTTTCCTCTAGGCTGATTGAAGATTAGCTTCATTATCCCTGTCATTATGATTACATTTGCTCTTTCTACTAACCCATTTGATTCTGGATGTCTTACTGATGCAAAATGTATTTTTGTACCAATTCAGTCATAAAAATCTTTGAATGTTTCAGCATCAAATTGAGTTCCATTGTCAATGGTTATTGCCTTCGGCACGCCGAAGCGACAAACAATATTTTGTCAAAAGAATTTCTGTATTGTTGCCGAAGTAATTGTGGCTAATGGCTTTGCTTCAATCCACTTAGAGAAATATTCCACTGCTACAACAACATACTTTAAATTTCCTTGTGCTGGTGGAAGTGGACCTAACAAATCTAGACCCCACCTTTGCAGTGACCAAGTTAGCTGTATTAGCTGGGTTAAAGATGAAGGTTGTTTCTGGTCTCTAGCGCATCTTTGGCAATTTTCACATTTTTGAACTAGATCTGCTACATCCGAAGCTGCCTTCGGCCAGTAAAACCCTTGTTTGAAAACCTTCCCCAGCAAAGGCCTAGACCCAATATGAGACCCACATAATCCTGCATGTATTTCCTTCATCAATTCTTGACCTTCGGTTCTGGACAAACATTTGAGTAATGGAGAGTAGACTCCATATTTATATAACTCCCCTTCTATGATTACATGTGGTCTTGTTCTTGCTTCCATTCTTTCATTATAAACTTCGTCATCCGAAAGACAGTTGCCTTGGAGGAAAGGTATAATCTCAGTCCTCCAATCTTCACTATGTACAAGTGATATTGCGAGCACTGCCCTCTCCATAAGTTCGACTGAAGGTGTTTTTATTGTCTCAAAGAACATTTCCGAAGGCAAAGGGAGCCCCTTTGCCGCTGACTTAGCTAGTAAATCCGCATGCTCATTTCCCCCCTTGGAATTTTTTTTACAGAAAATCCTTCAAAAGAAGCTTCCAATCTTCGAACTGCATCCAAATATTTTTCAAGCTTCGGATCCCTTGCCTTGCTACTTTTGTCTACATGACCAGAAATAACTTGAGAATCAGTTTTGAGTATTGCCCTTCTTATTCCCATTGTCTTTAGTTTCCAAAGACCTAACAGAAGAGCCTCGTACTCGGCAATATTATTTGTACAACTAAAGTCTAGTTTTACTGCATAGCATGTCCTGACTTTAGAGGGCGCTACTAAAATAGCGACCGCTCCAGCGCCGAAGGTTCCCCAAGAACCATCACAGAATACCGTCCAAGCTTAGACATATTTGGTTACTTCTTCTCCCTGAGCCCCTGGCGTCCAATCAGCAATGAAATCTGCTAATGCCTGAGATTGAATTGAGGATCTATGTACATAATCAATGGTGAATTCATTAAGCTCCGCAGCCCATTTTCCAATCCTTCATGTAGCTTCTCTGTTTCTCATTATGTCCTTTAGAGGTTGTGATGAAGGTACTATTATATGGTATGCTTGAAAGTAATGCCGAAGCTTCCTGGAGGCCATCAACACAGCATACAATACCTTCTCCAACTCTATGTAATTTTTCTTTGATAAACTGAGCACTTCAGAGACGAAGTATACATGTGCTTGTCTTTTTTACTTGGCCATCTTGCTTCTCCTGTACCAGTGCGACACTGACCGCAGAATGGGAGGCAGCTACATACAGAAGTAGCGGAGCTCCTGATGAAGGTGGAGTTAGAGTTGTCAAATCTATCAGGTATTGCTTTAACTCTTCGAAGGCTTTTTGTTGAGCCGGACCCCACTGGAAGACTTCGACTGACTTGAGTCCTTCAAAGAATGGTAAATTTCTTTCTGCTGACCTTGATATGAATTTGTTCAATGATGCCAGCCTTCCTGCCAATCGCTGGGCACCCTTCTTTGAATTTGGCGGTTCCATCCGAAGGATAGCTTCAATCTTGCTTGGATTAGCTTCGATACCCTTTGTTGATACCAGACAGCCAAGGAACTTGCCCTTCTTCACTTCGAAAACGCACTTTTGTGGATTTAACTTGAGACCAGCTTGCCTGAAATTGGCAAACGTCTCTTGCAAATCGACAACATGATTTTCTTGTTTTGTGCTTTTCACTATAATGTCATCAACATAAGTCAGTACATTCCTGCCAATTTGAGAGTGGAGGACCTTGGCAGTCATCCTGCTGAAGCTTCCTCCAGCATTCTTGAACCCCTCGGGCATCCAAAGGTAGCAATAAGTGTCACTGGGAGTTATGAAGCTTGTCTTTGGCTCATCCTCTTTCTTCATCCAGATTTGGTGATAGCCCGAGTAACAATCCAATAAGCTCATAAGCTTTGAAGAAGCTGCTACATCTACAAGGGAGTCTATTCTTGGTAGGGGGAACTCATCCTTCGGGCATGCTTTATTGAGGTCTGTGAAGTCAATGCACATTCTCCATTTCCCATTAGCCTTCTTCACCATAACAGTGTTAGCTAGCCACTCTAGATATGTGACTTCTCTGATAACACCAGCACTGAGAAGTCTCTTCACTTCATATCGAGCACCTTCGGCTTTATCCTCGAACATTTTCCGAAGTCTCTGCTTTCTTGTCCTAAATGATGGATCCACATTGAGTGAATGCTCAATGACATCTCTATTAACACCACAGAGATCAGTAGTTGTCCAAGCAAAGACGTCTTTGTTGTTGAATAAAAACCTTAGCAGAGTCTTTTCTTGTTCATCAGATAACTGCGATCACAGTAGTACCTTTTGGTCTGCTATGTCTTCACACAGGAGCATGGACTTCGACTGATCCGCTGAAGCAGCCTTCTCTCTTTTGTGCTTGTACTGCTGATGGGCTTCGGGTTCATCTATGTTATGGATAGCCTTTGAATCCGTCCAGCTTCCTTCGGCCTTCCTGGCAGCTTCTTGACTCCCGTGAACAGCAATGAGCCCTTGTTCCGAAGGTATCTTCATGCATAGATATGCTGGATGAAGAATGGCTTCAAAGGCATTGAGCGTCCCTCGACCAATGATGGCATTGTATGGATACTCCATATCAACAATATCAAAAACAACTTGTTCAGTTCTTGTGTTATAGACGTAGCCGAAGGTCACTGACATTGTTATTTTGCCAAGTGCTACAATCTGTCTTCCTCCGAAGCCACAAAAAGGGTGTGTTGCATTATGTATCTTGTCTTCTGGCTCTTGCATCTGTCTAAAAGCCTTTGCAAAAATGATGTCCGCTGCACTGCCTGTGTCAACCAGAACATTGTGGACCAGAAATCCCTTGATGACACAAGATATAACCATAGCATCATTGTGAGGGTAATCTTTAAGCTGAAGATCTTCCTGGGAGAAGGTAATTAGACTGTGAGACCACTTGGATCTGATGAAGGGTCCTTGCACCCTAACATGATGCACTCTTCTTTGTGTTTCTTTCTTCTGCTTCTTGTTGGCTGGTTCTGAGCTTGAACCACCTGTGATTGGGAGCACCAGCTTCGTGGCCGAAGGTGCTACAACTTGGTTGTTGTATGAAGCCATCGTCACAACAGTGGAAGTGAGTTCACCGGAGGTGGGCGCCAATGTTGGTCCTTGTTCTCGAATGTTATACACCAAGAACAAAGCAACACAAATGTTAACGATTAGAGACCTTTGTCTTCGAAGCATTATCTTCTTTAGGATATAATGATCTTCAGACGAAGGTCATGAAGGGCATACCTTCATCATTTTGACGAGCAAAGGTGTAAATAGAAGCATATAAAGCGTAAAAGGAGTATAAATAATTATATCAAATCATTAGGTTATTCATATTCGCATTTTATAAACATGAGTAAACATCAATAATGTTTATATGACATTTGTACTTTCGGCTTGACAGAAGACGGAAGTACAAGAATGAAGCAGGGATGATTACAATTCCGCGTGAACAGTACAGGAGTACTGTTCACCTATTTATAGGCACGGGGCGCAGTCCAGACAAAATTACATTTGTGTCCCTAATGACCAATTACAACTATAACACAAATTATCAGGGACTCAGTAGTCTTTTCCTCTTTAAGTCGGTGCCATCCTTCGTCTTAGGCATGTCTTTATGCCGAAGCTCCTTCAATTGTGGCTTCGATCATATAACTTCATGTCGTGCTTGCTTGCATATCGTCCTGCCGAAGGTGTTTTTTGCTTAAGGGACCTTCGGCGAAGAAAAGAAGCCCCCAACACTAGCCAAGCAACAGCATTTGCCGGCACAACAGTTGCAGACTATCTCGGTCTCCTGGCCCTTCGCATGCTAGGGCTAGATATGATATGGCCATTCAAGAAAGTTCAGAGAGAACACACACATGTATTGGTGGCCATTGACAAGTTCACGAAATGGGTCGAGTACAAGTCGATTGCCTCGCTGACGACATCCAAAGCAGTTGAGTTCATCTAGGAGATTATATTCAGGTTCAGAATACCAAATAACATCATCAGAGACCTGAGTCCAACTTCACAGGGGTTTTTGATTTCTACGAGCAAAGGTGCATTCTCCTCAAGTATGCTTCATTAGCCCACCCAAGGGCCAATGGTCAAGTTGAACGAGCAAATGGAGTTATCGTAAAGACGCTAAGGAATAAGATTTTCGATAAGAACGAGAAATTTGCTAGGAAATGGATCAGAGAGCTTTTGTATGTGGTTTGGAGCTTTAGGACTCAACCTAGCCGAGCAAAGCGTTTGTCGACGCTGACCCTGATGCCACCGCAGGGTTATCTCCAGCATACTTCCTATCTCTTATCTCACTCCCTAATTCAAGCTCCACTCTGTAAGTGTATGGTGCAAAAGAGTATTTTACACGGACGTTTACGCACCTCGGTGGGGATGGCTTGATAATTTCAGCCACATCCACATCCCACGGAGATGACAGGTCAAGTACACTAGATGGGAGTGGGAGCTGGCGAGAAGCTCACAAAAAATCTCAAGGGTTTGACGGGATCAATCCTCGTACAGTGATCTGACCTCGAAATCGATAGAAATGAAGCACCTGCAAAATTCTCGGTGCTATTCAATCTAATAATTAATTATGAGTTGTTTGGAACTGCTCCATTTTTTTTTAAAAAAAGGTTCAGAGCAGCTTCATAAAAAGTTTAGAGTTTATAGAGAACGCCTCTTGAGCTCATGGTTTTATAATTTTCGTAGACCAGAATTACGTAATGTTGTTTAACTAAGGGGGTGTTTGGTTACCCCAAACTAAACTTTAGCCCCTATCACATCGAATGTTTGAACCTCCGTTCCGGGTATTAAATGTAGTCGGATTATAAAACTAATTTGTCAGCCGAAGATTAAAAGACGAGACGAATCTAGTACAGTTGGTTGGGTCTATATTTCATACTCCTATTTAAAAGTCAAACGCTTGATGTGACACGGGCTAAACTTTAGCAGGGGCAACCAAACACCCCCTAAAAAACATAAAGTGGAGCTTAAAACAATATGGGGTGAAGCAGTCTCGACGACCCCTTAAACTAAATATAGAGTATTTGCAATTTGAATTGCGGCCATACATTCTCTTCTCTATCTCTCTTTTTTTTACCCTGTGATTTGCATTAACAGGCTGAAAGAGAGAGATGAGCAGTCAGAGAACGGAGATGCTAGTGGCCATGGTGTGATGCAGAATTTTATCGATCGGTTGGTCTCATCTGAAGTCCTGAATGTAGCCAGAGTTCGGGCGAATTTTACACAAAGTTGACGACACGCAGTGCAGGCAGAATTTGCATCAATCAACAAATGCGATTAGTATTTTCTAGCCAAGCTACACTATATAAAAGATGTTGTTTTTTATATACAAGGAAGAAGGAAGAAAGATGAGGAAGTTGTCGGTCGTCAAACCAAACTCAAACCAGAATCATCAGCCTTTGACTAGCCGTGCGTGGACGCCGACGCCGGCGACGAGATGTAGGGATCGGACTGCACGAGCCCGTCGAGGAAATCGGCTAGGCGGTGCTCGCGCCTCCTGGCGGCGGCGTCCTCGAGCGCGCGCAGCAGCGCCTCCGCCTTGGCCTTCCCCCGGGGGCTGGCGGCGCTGTCCTCGGCGAGCTCCCGCACGGTCTCCTCGGCGCCGCCGACGGCGACCACATCTGCCGCGGCGGCCTCCCCGCCGGCCACGACGAGGTTGAGCAGCGCGGCAGCGGCGTTCTCCCGCGCCCTGGGCGTGGCGGCGCCCCCCGACTCGACGAGGTCGAGGAGGATGCGCACCCCGGAGACCCAGCGGAAGGCCTCGAGGCTCTCGGCGCACCCGGCCACCTGCGCGACCACGGCGGTGGCGTCCTCCACGACGCCGGCGCGCGCGTCCGTGAGCACGAGCGCGAAGAGCGCCTGCACGGCGCCGAGCGACACGAGCGCGGCGCGGGCGGGCGGGTAGAGCGCGGCGCCGAACAGCGCCCTGAGGGCGTCCTTGGTGGCGCGCGTGGCGCCCGGCCTGTGCGGCGGCGCGCGGAGGAGCGCCACCAGCGCGGCCAGGAGCGGGCGCCGCGCGCACACCGCCGCGCGGTGCGGCTCCCCGCCGCAGAGGAGGCTGTGGACCACGGCCGCCGCGTGGTGCGCGGCGTCGCCCGAGCGCAGCGCGGCCGTCAGCGCGTCCAGCACGCCCGGGGCCGACGCCACCTGGTCCCGCGCCGAGATGGAGATGTTGAGGAGCGCGGCCGCCGCGTCCACGGCCGCGGGGGACGCGCGCTGGAGCTGCGCGGCGAGGAGGGGCAGCGCGCCCGCGTCCGCCAGCGGCGCCCGGATCTCCGGGTCCGTCTTGGTGGCGAGGCGGATCTCGGACACCGCCGCCGCCGCGGCCCCGTCGCGCGCGGCGGTGGCGCCGCGCAGCCGGGCCACCAGGACCCGTGCCGTGTGCGCCTTCACTTCCATCGCTGTCGGCGGTGTCGCGTTGCGTTGGGCTGGGTGCAGGTTCGGTTTTGGAGCTGTATGCGGGAGCTTGGCTTGGAGGGAGGCGGCTTCGTTGGTTAGGTGGCGGGTCGCGGCAGGAGGAGGAGGAAGGCGGCGATCGGGATCGGATGGAGGGAGTGAAGTGAACGGGACGTAATTCCCTCCCACGGCGTGTTCCCCGCTTCTTTCTGCTGTGGTGGTGGTGGGCTGGTGGCTCGTGGTGTTGAACGTTTCTACCGCGCTTCACCTTTCGGAGCGCACGCCTTCAAACCTGCTTTGGCAAATGCTAAAGCTAAAGGATTCTTGGGAATTCGGGGGCTGTTTGGTTTACCTTCTCTTTCTTCCATCGTGACAAGGAAAGGAAGCCGTCACTTGAGTGGTACACATTGCTGCTTCCTTTTCTTCTTCTCTGCTTGCTGCAACTGCAACCGAGAGAGACACGCGGTACGTATGGAGCGTAGTACAGGCGTACAGCGTTGTAGTCAGCGCTGACAGTTGACACCGTGAGGCGTTCCAGATGTGTATTCTACGGTCTCACGCTTTTCAGCTAGCGTGGTGTATGGAGTATGTATCACGGTGTTCCAGATGTGTATTCTACGGTCTCACGCTTTTCAGCTAGCGTGGTGTATGGAGTATGTATGTACTGGTCGGTTATCCGTACGTTTCGACGCCTTACAACAATACCTATATAAACTATCTATAAAAAAAATTCAAGATTTTTTATTGATTGTCTCCGCTCTCCGTATGATATATTTTTTTGATTTGGCTAACTAATGATATTGTTTACTTCATCCAATATATCTTAGTACAACACGGCCAATAAAATGAGCGATTAAAAGAGAGTTCACAACGACTAACTGAACGAATACATATTATAAAATGATATAATTCCACCATAAAGATACCAAATAAGAGAAAGTTTGTGAGTTCAAGTTTCTAAAATAAGTCACGTGAACTCAAACTTATAAAAAAGATAGATCAAAATATGGAGTGATTGCTAAAGTCAGGCATCAATAAAAACTGGATGCGCTCCATATAAATTATGCTACGTTGTAGCAATTACTAACGTTTAAAACTAACAAATAACTTTTCATTTTACTGTTAGTGTGACAAATCATTGTTCCTCCATCCAATTCAGCAACCTCAAACACCATGGAGTCCATTGCACCAATGTGGTATCAGAAACGACCTAATGCTTGCAAGAGCCAAGAACGTCATGTCGTGCTTAGGCTATATAGCCTTGGCCCGTAGTGCTGGCGTGGCCCGACACATTTTTTATTTTTAAAAAATGTATATATATACAATTTATATTCAATATTAACAATATTTGATCATGATGTTCTACTGGTTAGACAGCTTCACCTAATGTCTTTCGCCCTTCTTCCATCAAGGCATGGTGTAACGCCCCGAATTTTGGAGTTGAATTTTTTCTTTTCTTCACTCGCTAAATTCGGGCGTTACCCTTTCTTTTTTTTCCTTTTCCCTCGCTAGACCTTGATCTTTTCCAAAATTATAGCGGGGTTCGGCTTGGAATTCCCGCATAAAGCAAAACCTTAAAATACTTTATGTTGTTTGATGCATCATGCCGAACCATGCATTCTTTCGATTGCTTAAAAATGTAAGTGCATTCATCCAGGAAAAACGGATTTCGAAAAGGAGAAAACCTTTTTTTTCTTTTTCTTTTTTTCCTTCCTTCTCTCTCTCCTCCCTTTTTCTCTCTCCCGCGCCGTGGGCCGCCCCGGCCGACCCAGCCGCCCCTGGCCGGCCCAGCCGCCCCCCCTGCGCCCCCTTTGGGCCCAGCTGGCCCAGCCGCCCCTCCCTTTTCCCCCCAAATCCCTCTCTCTCCCTCCCATTCTCCCTCTCCCCCACCCCAGCCGCCGCCCCTGCTCATCGCCGGTTCGGTCGCCCCGTCCCCGTCCCCGGTGAGGTCCCCCTCCCCCTCTCCTCCCTCTCCCATCTCCCCCTCCCCTCCCCCGCCCGGCTCGGCCACCGCCGCTCGGCCGCCCCCACGCCCCCGGTCCGGCCGCCCGCCCGCCCCGGCTAGGCCGCCGGCCCGGCCGCCGCCTCGGCCGGCCCAGCCCCCCCCACCGGTTCGACCACCCCTGCCCAGCCGCCCCTGCGCGCCCAGCTCGGCCGCCCCCTGCCCTAGCTCGACCCCCCCCCCCCCCCCCCCCGCCAGCTTGGCCGCCCCCGCCCCCGCCCCTGCCCCTGGCCGGTTCAACCGCCCCCTGGCCAGTTCAACCGCCCCTTTTTTTATTTATTTTATTTTCTTTTCTTTTATTATTGTTATTTATTTTATTCTGGGCAAGCTAATCATCGTTCATGTTAATGAAATAGGGAACTTAATTTAGAATTCCGTTATGTTAGTCAATTCATATAGTCAATTGTTCATTTCGCTTAAGGTTGATCAACTAAAAAGGGGCTAGGTTTCCGTTAGTGCATATAACTAATTCTTTTGTTAGAACCAATTGGAACTAGAGCGCATAATTTAACTAATCATTAGTGCATAAGCTTTAACCCCTGCGAGACCTTTCCCCGTTTCTTTCTAACCTTAACGAATGTGATATCGAATGTCATACTTTATCCATATTTACTTTATTTGTTCTCTTGTATGGTGTACTGTTTGTTTCCTAATTTGAATGGATGAATGTATGTGTGCTTGCAATCGCATAGAGAACGATCCGGTTGAAGAGCCCGAGGAACTCGCAGGAGAAGCCCCTGAGCAGCAGTCGGTTGGTGGAGGCAAGTGTCCTTTGACTTATCTCTGTCCTATTCATTCTTTAATTCACCTCCCGCATTACACATTTATACCTAAGGATTGACTAGCTTTTGTTATCCATGTCCTTGTTTACCTATTTGGGTCGGATTATTACTGTTTAGCTTCATGCTATTGCTCAAACTCTAATCAATGAACATGATGAGATTATATATGATACGCTGTTTTCCCTTCTCTTATTATGATGTTGTACTTGTGGTCTTCAAGGGGGCTCGAGCGGTTTCTCGAGTGCCTCTCCGTAAGGACCTGTTCTATGGATGACCGCCCGGGAAAACAGTGCAACCATGAGGGTGGAGTGGGACGCCCTTAGCTGAATAATTAGAGGAACCGGGGTGTAGTTCGCTTAGACGTTGTGCCGTCAATGGGGCTCGGTGTATGCGGCTCGCTCTGCCAAGGTTGATTTGTCCCTTGGGGAGGAGTGCGGTACATTTAGGAAACCTAACGGGCAGCTACAGCCCCGGGGAAATCTTTGTAAAGGCTACGTAGTGAGACCCTGCCTATTCACCTTGGTAGTGTTTAAGGGTTTGATCGGCCCGAGGCAAGAGGGAATCACGGCTTGTGGGTAAAGTGCACAACCTCTGCAGAGTGTTTGAAAACTGATATATCAGTCGTGCTCGCGGTTATGAGCGGCCAAGGGAGCTCCAGTGATTAGTGGTACTTGATCAGAGACATTTTGGTTTACAGATGACAATGAGGATGGTTATGATTATGCTTATGGTAATGGTAAGTGGTATTCTTTCCGTTTGGAAAGGGTACTTTGGGTTAATAACTTGGGTTAATGCTAAAACCTGGCTTTCTACTAGTAAATAATAAACTGACCAACTAAAAGCAACTGCTTGACTTACCCCCACATAAAGCTAGTCCACTACAGCCAAACAGGATACTTGCTGAGTATGTTGATGTGTACTCACTCTTGCTCTACACACCAAACCCCCCCAGGTTGTCAGCATTGCAACCACTGCTCAGGAGAAGATGAAGCTGTGGAAGGAGACTTCTAGGAGTTCCAAGACTACGACGAGTTCTAGGTGTGGGTTAGCGGCAACCCCCAGTCGGCTGCCTGTGAAGGCTGTGTTTATCTACGTTTCGTGTTCGCACTTTGATTTACTGTAAGGACTATATGGACGCCTCAGATGCATGATGTAATTGACTATTATTTCCCCTTTTAATACTATTTTGAGCACTGTGTGATGATGTCCATGTTATGTAACTGCTGTGTACGTGAATAACTGATCCTGGCACGTACATGGTTCGCATTCGGTTTACCTTCTAAAACCGGGTGTGACATAGCTGGTATCAAAGCCGTGCTGACTGTAGGACCGCTAACCTAGAGTAGAATGGTCGTTCTAAGGATTATAGACCTCTGTCACTGCCTTGACTTTGGTACCCCTTCAAAAGTTGGTCATACTGACCAAACTTATGTTCTACTATATATTATACCTTGCTGAAAATTATGTTTTATTCTAATCCTTCATTTATTTATGATTCATTATTTGCAGGTCATATTAATTCTATTCTCACTCTTTTGCTTGCGGTGTCTTTTGTAGATGGCTCGTCTTAGACACACTGCACGAAAGTCCGTCATCCCCTTCTTACCCTCCCGCCTTGCGGAGCGTCCGCTTCGCCGTCCCGTGGCCGGACAGTCCAGCCACTTGGAGAGACTGCACCACCGCCTGCATGAGGAGCAGGAACGTCGACGACAGGAGCAGCAGGGCTCTTCTTTCTCGCTCCAGCAGGAGATAGAGTCCGTGAGGAGCTGCTCCCCTGTGCTTCCCCTGGAGGCGCCCCCTGCACCACCACTGGGCGCCCCAACCTCTGGAGTAGCTGCTGGAGGAGACCCAGACGATAGAGATGGCGACGACAGCCCGAGCCACGACACTGACTTCCCTGCTGACCATGAGCCGGAAGGATGGGTTGCTCGACCCATCACTCGCGACGCTGCTCGCGGGTGTCACTTCCACGACGCGCTCGACACCCTGCTACGTCAGGCACTTGACCGGCGTACTTGGTCCATCGAGTATCGTTGTGTGGTCTACCAGCATAGTCGCGGGGTCTACCCGGACCGCTGGGAGGCGACCTGTTTGGTGCGCCGTCCGGAGAACAGTCTCCAGGGCGCGGAGGCTTGCTCAGAGCACTATTCTATCTCTGAGCGGGACTCAGCTGAGGCAGCCATGCAGGATGCTGCACGGCGTGCGCTTTCGCACTACTGCTCGGTTCTCGGTGGGGTAGCTGACGGTCTCGACCTGAAGTATTACCCCCGCCGTCCATCTGGCAGCACAGGAGGCGTGATTGTTTCACCTGCTGGTGAGGACAATCCTAGGTTGAGCAGCACAGTCAACCTAGCCGCCGTGCTAAACATGGAGCTGGACCATGCATTAGACGAGCTGAGTAGGGCTCGTGCTGAGATCGCCCTGCTGCGGGCTGAGCGCGCGGAACGTCGTCACTTGGATGATGGTTCCCCCGCTCCCGTTGGGACTCAGCACCCGTACCGCTCACCTCGGCGTGGACTCTAGTCTTATGGCAATCCCGACTGCAAGACCAAGATAAATCTAGAACCATAGATCGTTAGAGTTGGATCTTGTAATTAATACAAAATATATACGTAGAAGCTACAGTCTTAGCGTTAGTCCCGCTTTTAGTTAGTCTTAGTTAGACAGGATAGTTTGCTATATCCTGTGCATCTATGTTTGTCATGATGAACTATGTTTGGTTTGGATTTTTGTAATGACTGTCACCAGAGTGTGGGTATCCCCTGCATTTTGGTTTACATATTATGTTAATGGAGTTAGTTATATAGTTGGGAAACCTTTTATTCCACTTTCCTCTTTATCTGAGAAGCTGTGTGGTCTATGTTGGAGATCAGTGAAGATGCTCATCTGTTCAGTGCTGTTGGAGAATTCTATACTCTTTTCTTATGCTGCAAGATTTGCCAGATCAGTTCTGATGTGTGGTTGCATTCTGCAGATGTCAGAGAACAGGCGCAGAGGAGGAAGGCGTGCTCAGCAGGAGCGAGCCGCTCCGCAGGATGAGGTGCCCCAGCAGCAGCACCTGCCACCCCCGCCCCCGATGTCGATCGAGCAGATGTTTCTGATGCAGACTCAAGCGGTTCAAGCCATCGGTCAGACTCTGGCCGCCATTCAGCAGCAGCAGCAACAGCAGCAAGCACCACCCCAGCCTCAAATGCCTCAGATGCCCAGAGACAAGCGTGCTGAATTCATGAGAGGTCATCCCCCAACGTTCGCTCACTCTTCTGACCCCATGGATGCTGAAGATTGGCTGCGCACTGTGGAGCGGGAGTTGCATACCGCTCAGTGTGATGACAGGGAGAAAGTCTTGTATGGTCCCCGTCTGTTGAGAGGAGCAGCCCAATCATGGTGGGAGTCTTATCTCGCCACCCATGCCAACCCCGATGCCATCACCTGGGAAGAGTTCAGAGGTAGCTTTCGTCAGTACCATGTGCCTGCAGGTCTGATGACAGTGAAGAAGGAGGAGTTCCTGGCCCTTAAGCAAGGGTCATCATCTGTCAGTGAGTATCGAGACAGGTTTCTGCAATTGTCTCGCTATGCTCCTGAGGATGTCAACACCGACGCCAAGCGACAGTACCGTTTCTTGAGAGGCTTGGTTGACCCTCTTCAGTACCAACTGATGAATCATACCTTCCCAACATTTCAGCACCTGATTGACAGAGCAATCATGACAGAAAGGAAGCGTAAGGAGATGGAGGATCGTAAGCGCAAGATCAGTGGACCTCAGCCTGGAAGCAGCAGCCGTCCTCGTTTCTCAGGCAATCAACCTCAGCAGTTCAGGCAGAACCAGCGTCCACCTCAGCAGCATCAGCAGTTCCAAAGGCAGTATCCTCAGCATCAGTACCAGAACCGTCAGAGCAATCAGTCAGGAGGTCAGTTTCAGAGGCAGAATCAACAGACACCTCGTCTTCCTGCCCCAGCAAACCAGCAGAACAGTCAGGCAGCACCAGCTCAGGTTGGAAACAGAGCATGTTTCCACTGTGGAGAGCAAGGCCACTGGGTGATGCAATGCCCGAAGAAGGCAGCCTAGCAGCAGTCAGGCCCCAATGCCCCAGCAAAGCAGAATGTGTCTCAGCCTGGAGCAGGCAACCGCTCTCAACCGCGCTATAATCATGGGAGACTGGACCACTTGGAGGCTGAAGCAGTTCAGGAGACCCCCAGCATGATAGTAGGTATGTTCCCAGTCGACTCCCATATTGCAGAAGTGTTATTTGATACTAGAGCAACGCATTCTTTCATTACTGCATCGTGGGTAGAAGCACATAATCTTCCAATTACTACCATGTCAACCCCCATTCAAATTGACTCAACCGGTGGTAGAATTCGAGCTGATAGCATCTGTTTGAATGTAAGCGTGGAAATAAGGGGGATAGCGTTTCCCGCTAACCTTATAGTAATGGGTACTCAGGGAATAGATGTCATCCTAGGGATGAATTGGCTAGATAAGTATCAGGCAGTTATCAGTTGTGATAAAAGGACAATCAAGTTGGTGTCCCCACTAGGAGAGGAAGTGGTGACCGAGTTAGTCCCGCCTGAGCTGAAGAGAGGAAGTTGTTATCAGATGGCTGTCGATAGCAGTGAAGCAGACCCAATTGAGAGTATCAAGGTTGTGTCTGAATTTCCAGACGTGTTTCCAAAGGATTTACCGGGTATGCCACCAGAGCGGAAAGTTGAGTTTGCCATAGAGCTTCTTCCTGGAACCGCCCCTATCTTTAAGAGAGCTTACAGAATATCCGGACCAGAGTTGGTTGAGATTAAGAAGCAGATTGATGAGCTGTCAGAGAAAGGTTACATCCGGCCAAGCACCTCGCCTTGGGCCGCCCCTGTCTTGTTCGTGGAAAAGAAAGATGGCACCAAAAGGTTGTGTATCGATTATCGAGCTTTGAATGAGGTCACGATCAAGAATAAGTACCCTTTGCCCAGAATAGAAGATCTGTTCGACCAGTTGAGAGGAGCCAGTGTGTTCTCCAAGATTGATCTGAGGTCAGGTTATCATCAGCTCAGGATCCGACCTTCGGACATTCCGAAGACGGCATTCACTACCAAGTATGGGTTATATGAGTTCACAGTGATGTCTTTTGGTTTGACCAATGCACCAGGGTTTTTCATGAACTTGATGAACAGTGTATTCATGGATTACCTTGATAAGTTTGTGGTGGTATTCATTGATGACATTCTGGTTTATTCTCAAAGCGAAGAAAAACATGCAGATCATTTGAGGATGGTATTGCAGAGATTGCGAGAGCACCAGTTGTATGCAAAGTTGAGCAAGTGTGAGTTCTGGATCAGTGAAGTCCTGTTCTTGGGTCACATAATCAACAAAGATGGATTGGCTGTGGATCCGAAGAAAGTGGCAGACATTCTGAACTGGAAAGCGCCAACGGATGCTTGAGGAATCAAGAGCTTCATTGGAATGGCCGGATATTATCGGCGATTCATTGAAGGGTTTTCAAAGATTGCGAAACCAATGACAGCGTTGCTAGGCAACAAGGTTGAGTTCAAGTGGACCCAGAAATGTCAAGAGGCCTTTGAAGCGCTGAAAGAGAAGTTGACAACAGCGCCTGTCCTAGTCTTGCCTGATGTGCACAAGCCCTTCTCTGTGTACTGTGATGCTTGTTACACAGGTTTGGGATGCGTGTTGATGCAAGAGGGAAGAGTTGTGGCTTACTCGTCCCGACAGCTGAAGGTTCATGAGAAGAATTACCCAATCCATGACCTAGAGTTGGCAGCAGTGGTTGACGCACTGAAGACATGGAGGCACTATCTGTATGGACAGAAATGCGATGTTTACACAGACCACAAGAGTCTGAAGTACATATTCACTCAGTCAGAATTGAATATGAGGCAGCGAAGATGGTTAGAGTTGATCAAAGACTATGAGTTGGAGATCCATTACCATCCAGGCAAAGCAAACGTAGTGGCAGATGCTTTGAGCAGGAAGAGTCAAGTCAATCTGATGGTCGCTCGTCCGATGCCTTATGAGTTGGCCAAGGAGTTTGACAGGTTGAGTCTCGAGTTTCTGAACAATTCGCGAGGAGTCACAGTTGAGTTGGAACCTACCTTGGAGCGAGAAATCAAAGAAGCGCAGAAGAATGATGAGAAGATCAGTGAGATCCGGCGACTGATTCTAGATGGCAGAGGCAAAGATTTTCGAGAAGATGCAGAAGGCGTGATATGGTTCAAAGACCGCTTGTGTGTTCCCAATGTCCAGTCCATTCGGGAGTTGATCCTTAAGGAAGCTCATGAGACAGCCTATTCGATTCACCCTGGTAGTGAGAAGATGTATCAGGATCTGAAAAAGAAATTCTGGTGGTACGGAATGAAGAGGGAAATCGCAGAGCATGTGGCTATGTGCGATAGTTGTCGAAGAATTAAGGCAGAGCACCAGAGACCAGCTGGATTGTTGCAACCGTTGCAAATTCCTCAGTGGAAATGGGATGAAATCGGTATGGATTTCATAGTCGGATTGCCTCGCACTCGAGCCGGCTACGATTCCATTTGGGTAGTAGTGGACCGTTTGACCAAGTCAGCCCACTTCATACCAGTCAAGACCAACTACAGCAGTGCCGTATTGGCAGAGTAGTATATGTCTCGGATCGTTTGTCTTCATGGTGTGCCAAAGAAGATAGTGTCAGACAGAGGAACGCAGTTCACCTCTCATTTCTGGCAGCAGTTGCATGAAGCCTTGGGCACACATCTGAATTTTAGTTCAGCTTATCATCCGCAGACAGATGGCCAGACTGAAAGGACCAATCAAATTCTCGAAGATATGTTGAGAGCCTGTGCGCTGCAAGATCAGTCCGGATGGGATAAGTGATTGCCTTATGCAGAGTTTTCTTATAACAACAGTTACCAGGCCAGTTTGAAGATGTCACCATTTCAAGCGCTTTATGGGAGGAGTTGTAGAACTCCGTTGCAATGGGATCAGCCTGGGGAAAAGCAAGTGTTCGGGCCAGACATTTTGCTTGAAGCCGAAGAGAACATCAAGATGGTCCGAGAGAATCTGAAGATAGCGCAATCAAGGCAGCGAAGCTATGCAGACACAACAAGAAGAGAGCTGAGTTTCGAAGTCGGAGACTTTGTCTATCTGAAAGTGTCACCGATCAGAGGAGTCAAGAGGTTCGGAGTCAAAGGCAAGTTAGCACCCCGCTACATTGGTCCATACCAAATCCTCTCAAGGCGTGGAGAAGTGGCCTATCAGCTCAGTCTGCCAGAGAATTTGTCCGCTGTGCATGATGTCTTTCATGTGTCTCAGTTGAAGAAGTGCTTGCGTGTGCCAGAAGAGTAGTTGCCAGTGGAAGGTCTTGAAGTCCAGGAGGACTTGACCTACGTTGAGAAGCCAGTGCAGATCCTTGAGGTTGCAGACAGAGTCACCCGAAGGAAGACCACCCGAATGTGCAAGGTCAGATGGAATCATCACCCTGAGGAAGAAGCAACCTGGGAGCGTGAAGATGATCTGATGGCCAAGTACCCAGAGCTCTTTGCTAGCCAACCCTGAATCTCGAGGGCGAGATTCTTTTAAGGGGGATAGGTTTGTAACGCCCCGAATTTTGGAGTTGAATTTTTTCTTTTCTTCACTCGCTAAATTCGGGCGTTACCCTTTCTTTTTTTCCTTTTCCCTCGCTAGACCTTGATCTTTTCCAAAATTATAGCGGGGTTCGGCTTGGAATTCCCGCATAAAGCAAAACCTTAAAATACTTTATGTTGTTTGATGCATCATGCCGAACCATGCATTCTTTCGATTGATTAAAAATGTAAGTGCATTCATCCAGGAAAAACGGATTTCGAAAAGGAGAAAACCTTTTTTTCTTTTTCTTTTTTTCCTTCCTTCTCTCTCTCCTCCCTTTTTCTCTCTCCCGCGCCGTGGGCCGCCCCGGCCGACCCAGCCGCCCATGGCCGGCCCAGCCGCCCCCCCCCCCCCCCGCGCCCCCTTTGGGCCGAGCTGGCCCAGCCGCCCCTCCCTTTTCCCCCCAAATCCCTCTCTCTCCCTCCCATTCTCCCTCTCCCCCACCCCAGCCGCCGCCCCTGCTCATCGCCGGTTCGGCCGCCCCGTCCCCGTCCCCGGTGAGGTCCCCCTCCCCCTCTCCTCCCTCTCCCATCTCCCCCTCCCCTCCCCCGCCCGGCTCGGCCACCGCCGCTCGGCCGCCCCCGCGCCCCCGGTCCGGCCGCCCGCCCGCCCCGGCTCGGCCGCCGCCTCGGCCGGCCCAGCCCCCCCCGCCGGTTCGACCGCCCCTGCCCAGCCGCCCCTGCGCGCCCAGCTCGGTCGCCCCCTACCCTAGCTCGACCGCCCCCCCCCCCCCCGCCAGCTCGGCCGCCCGCCGCCGGCTTGGCCGCCCCCGCCCCTGTCCCTGGCCGGTTCAACCGCCCCTTTTATTTATTTTATTTTATTTTCTTTTCTTTTATTATTGTTATTTATTTTATTCTGGGCAAGCTAATCATCGTTCATGTTAATGAAATAGGAAACTTAATTTAGAATTCCGTTACGTTAGTCAATTCATATAGTCAATTGTTCATTTCGCTTAAGGTTGATCAACTAAAAAGGGGCTAGGTTTCCGTTAGTGCATATAACTAATTCTTTTGTTAGAACCAATTGGAACTAGAGCGCATAATTTAACTAATCATTAGTGCATAAGCTTTAACCCCTGCGAGACCTTTCCCCGTTTCTTTCTAACCTTAACGAATGTGATATCGAATGTCATACTTTATCCATATTTACTTTATTTGTTCTCTTGTATGGTGTACTGTTTGTTTCCTAATTTGAATGGATGAATGTATGTGTGCTTGCAATCGCATAGAGAACGATCCGGTTGAAGAGCCCGAGGAACTCGCAGGAGAAGCCCCTGAGCAGCAGTCGGTTGGTGGAGGCAAGTGTCCTTTGACCTATCTCTATCCTATTCATTCTTTAATTCACCTCCCGCATTACACATTTATACCTAAGGATTGACTAGCTTTTGTTATCCATGTCCTTGTTTACCTATTTGGGTCGGATTATTACTGTTTAGCTTCATGCTATTGCTCAAACTCTAATCAATGAACATGATGAGATTATATATGATACGTTGTTTTCCCTTCTCTTATTATGATGTTGTACTTGTGGTCTTCAAGGGGGCTCGAGCGGTTTCTCGAGTGCCTCTCCGTAAGGACCTGTTCTATGGATGACCGCCCGGGAAAACAGTGCAACCATGAGGGTGGAGTGGGACGCCCTTAGCTGAATAATTAGAGGAACCGGGGTGTAGTTCGCTTAGCCGTTGTGCCGTCAATGGGGCTCGGTGTATGTGGCTCACTCTGCCAAAGTTGATTTGTCCCTTGGGGAGGAGTGCGGTACATTTAGGAAACCTAACGGGCGGCTACAGCCCCGGGGAAATCTTTGTAAAGGCTACGTAGTGAGACCCTGCCTATTCACCTTGGTAGTGTTTAAGGGTTTGATCGGCCCGAGGCAAGAGGGAATCACGGCTTGTGGGTAAAGTGCACAACCTCTGCAGAGTGTTTGAAAACTGATATATCAGCCGTGCTCGCGGTTATGAGCGGCCAAGGGAGCTCCAGTGATTAGTGGTACTTGATCAGAGACATTTTGGTTTACAGATGACAATGAGGATGGTTATGATTATGCTTATGGTAATGGTAAGTGGTATTCTTTCCGTTTGGAAAGGGTACTTTGGGTTAATAACTTGGGTTAATGCTAAAACCTGGCTTTCTACTAGTAAATAATAAACTGACCAACTAAAAGCAACTGCTTGACTTACCCCCACATAAAGCTAGTCCACTACAGCCAAACAGGATACTTGCTGAGTATGTTGATGTGTACTCACTCTTGCTCTACACACCAAACCCCCCTAGGTTGTCAGCATTGCAACCACTGCTCAGGAGAAGATGAAGCTGTGGAAGGAGACTTCTAGGAGTTCCAAGACTACGACGAGTTCTAGGTGTGGGTTAGCGGCAACCCCCAGTCGGCTGCCTGTGAAGGCTGCGTTTATCTACGTTTCGTGTTCGCACTTTGATTTACTGTAAGGACTATATGGACGCCTCAGATGCATGATGTAATCGACTATTATTTCCCCTTTTAATACTATTTTGAGCACTGTGTGATGATGTCCATGTTATGTAACTGCTGTGTACGTGAATAACTGATCTTGGCACGTACATGGTTCGCATTCGGTTTACCTTCTAAAACGGGTGTGACACATGGGTTTGAACAAATGAGCCGACGGACTAACGGGCACAGTCAACAGGCCGGCATGACGTGTCTGGGCCAGAGTTGTGCCCCGCGGACGTCTGGCCCGTGCCGGGTCGCCGTTTGGCCATCTATAGGCGTGCATCGGGTTAATTTGAAATAGCTGCGAGGGGTTATTTGTAAAAAATGACGTGGGACGATCGTTGAAACTGGTGCTTTAAGTGTAGTATATATAATTTATATTCAATATTAACAATATTTGAGCATGATATTCTATTGGTTAGACAGTTTCACCTAGTGTCTTTTGCCCTTCTTCCATCAAGGCATGGGTTCAAACTCCATCTCTTACATTATTTTTTAACATTTTATACTGATTTGATTAAATGAAAAGTATAGTATAGATGTATGCATGCTAAGTTTAGTATTGTACGTGGTCCCTAAGATTCTATCCATGGCCCGCGAGATAAAAAGCAAAAAAAAGGGGATAATAACATGGTAACTAGGTGCATCCGTGATCCGTCCTTAGTCCTCTCCCACTAATCGCCTTCCAATAGTCCCCGTTAGTGCTGGGAATCTGGGCCGGGCTTTTCAGGCCAGCACGAGCACGGCTCGAAAATAAGAGCCCAAAGCACGACCCGGCACAAAATAATATGGGTCGGGCTGGCACGGTCCGAAGACGGGCCTGGGCCGGGCCTCAAATTCCGACCCGTCGGGCCCCCGGCACGGCCCGCATAGATGGGCCGGGCTTGGACCGACACGGCCCAATTAAGCCCAATCTATTTAATTTCTTTAATTTAGTAAGATATCGACTTTATATTGTTGTTATATTTAGAGTTTTTATGGTTAAATGACTCCCCGTTAACTAAAGTCGTGCGGATACTTTGACCACGGTAATAACGTTCCACATCTGATGCTCGTTCACACGGCCTTCTATGTTCTATGTGTTGGGAAACACCTCCTCAATCTAAGCTGACAAAAACCCTACACCATCAATCGTCTTCGTAGGTTCACCAACATAGGGACTTCGATCGAAGAGGCCTTCGATCGGGCGGGTCCGACATTAAGGATGTGTTTGGATGAAGGGACGAGGAAGGATAAAGAGGGATGGGATGGGATCATTTTAACTTGACCCGCGTTTGGTTTCGAGATCCAGAGTCAAGGTCAAGGAATATTCTTCAAAAATGGTAGATGAGGTCATCCCTCAAAAAATAAGGGACGGGATCAGCCCAGGGTTGATCCCGTCCCATCCCTCGTTGACACTGAACCAAACACTACCTAAGGGGCCGAGCCGGGCGGTGACCGGACGACCAAGACTTCTCTACGCTTTAGGAGTGAAGCCCTCGTCCCCCTTGCGACACTCCGGAAGTGGAGCCCTCGTTCACCCTCCGCTCGGCCAAGTCAGTCGAAGTGTAGCTAGAGACTTCGCAACGCTCCAGAAGCGGATCCCTCGACCACCCTTCGTTCTGCTAGGTCGGTCGAGGGGAAACTAGCGCGAAGGCTTCTAGGACACCAACGACATCTACGCGCCGACGACATCTACAGTCCACCGGGGGACGCGCTCGGAGGCCCGCTTGTAAGTGTAACGCGAGGGTGTGTAATCTAGTGTACGCTGTCTGCTATACGAACGATGCTGTAATTACTCTGTTACATGTAATATTCCTTGGATATAGTTGGTAGACAGGGGTAGGGTCGTATTTTGAACCACCTACCTAGTGCTGGGAATTGGGTCGGGCCGGGTCAGCCCGGCCCAAGCCCATCGTGCTTCGTGCCAAACGGGTTCGGGCCAGAAAAGCCCAAACATTTTTTGGGCCGTGTCGTGCCAGCCCGAAGTGTAAAAACAGTGGCCCAGTGCGGCCCTAAACCATGTCGTGCCTTCGTTGGGCCGTGCTGGCCCAAGCCCGGCCCGTATATTTGACCACATAAAATCAAAATATTATAACCATATAAAGTTTATAGCTTACTAAATTAAAGATATTAAACAACTCTAGCATCATTTAACCACATAAACTCTAAATATAACAACAATATAAAGTCGATATCTTACTAAATTAAAGAAATTAAACATATTGGGCTTAATTGGGCCGTGTCGGCCCAAGCCCGGCCCATCTATGCGGGCCGTGCCGGGGGCCCGACGGGTCGGAATTTGAGGCCCAGCCCAGGCCCGCCTTCGGGTCGTGCCAGCCCGGCCCATATTATTTCGTGCCGGGCCGTGCTTTGGGCTCTTATTTTCGGGCCGTGCTCGTGCTAGCCCGAAAAGCCCGGCCCAGATTCCCAGCACTACACCTACCCCCGGACGGGCCTATAAATACCCTCGTCCCTTAGCTGGATGGGACACGCATAACGAGAAGCTACAGTTACATTCCATCTGTCTTGTCTTGCACATGAGATCACACCTGCTATCTAAGTGTTTGGGTCCTTCTGACAACGTGCCCGCGTGTTAGTGCCCAACATTTGGCACCCACCGTGGGGCTCGAATCCACAACCATGTAACATTCAAACACTTGGGCCCGTACTCTTTTCCTCGACTCTGATTAGCTTGAATCCACGACCATGTAACCATGGGTTTTAATGAGGCGGAGCTTTGCAATAAAGCAACGAATAAAAACCCCCACGAATGAGTCGGCAGAAAAGGCTCTCGAAACCAACATTCAGCCATGAAGGCGGTCACCGCCACACCAGGAGACCCGTTTGCGGCGTGTGAAAAAGACAACCCCCGGGTGCAAAAACGCATCAGGGCGACGCTAGATTAAAACAAAATCTTGGCAAAAAACTTAAGACAAGCATAACCAGACCCAAATATCTCGACAAAAGCCGCACGTCGCGAATCTCATACAACAAAACAATTCGAAGTCTAGCACTGTAATACTTAAAGTTGTATACAAAGAATAATAGAGAGAGCTCCTCATTTTATGTGCCTTAATTGCATCATGAAAAGAGCATACATAAAATCAAGGATGATTAAATTAAACCAATGATACTAAAATAAAAGAAAGTGCATTTTGTTGGAGTTTTATATGTTTGTGCATTAAATAAAATAATGAGGATAAAAATAATAAGGTAATAATTATTTGAAGTTTGATTAAAACCCTAAATTGAGATTAGGGTTGGAAATAAGGAAGAAGTTAAAGGTTATGAAAATATAAACAATATATATATAAATAGATGTATATGGAATTAACACCCCTAATTTCACAAATATAAGTGTGGTGATGGGCCATAGAAGTTTGAATTTAAGTTTGAATTCAAATTTAATTTTTGAAATAGAGAAGAGAGAAAAGGATAAAGAAAAAGAAAGGGGAATGGCGTAATGGGCCTAAAACCTGGAATCTAGCCCACCCTCTGTTTTCTGGCGTGGCCCAGACACCAGCTCCTTTTCCCTCCCGCGCTCACTTCACTGGCAGGCGGGTCCACCTCGACAGCCGCACTTCGCGCCCTGCGCGCCGCACACTGATCTGCGCTGGGAGTCTGCATGCGGGACCCATATGTTAGGGGCATACCGGTTACCTCCGCACGAATCGCGCCCACCTCGCGCGTAGAGCTCGCCGGTGATCTCGGCTTCCGTGAACAAACTCACCGCATCCTGGCCTCAAAAGCGGTCCCGAGGCCCTTGCTTCCCCTTGTGCGTGTTTTTCCCCCACCGTTAATAGAAAGACACAGTCGTCGCTAGAAGAATACCGCCGCCGTTGCGGGATTTCGCGCGCCGCTGTCGCACGTCCACCAGGAGGGGAAAAGTGACCGGACTCACACCTCGGTTGGGTTCGCCGTCGACCTCCGTGGGCGATTCGTGACGCGGACACTCGAGGAATGACGCGGGTCACTGGAATTCCTCTCACCGAGGTCGCAGACCGCCGCTACTCCGCCGCATAGCGCAATCCGAGCCAGCGCCGTCTTAATTCGAGGTATGGGGACCACCAGCGAACCCACCTTCTCTCCACCTTCGTGTAGCACCGATCGATTGGGTTATTCTGCGCCGGGTTACTGGGAATGGCGGAGGAAGTGGGTGGCGCGGCCGGCCAGGCGCGGCGTCGCGGGGTTGAAGACGCTTGGGCGTCCGTCGATCTTTTATCGGATGGCGAGGATTAGAAGAGTGGGATGATGAAACCGGAACCGTTGGATGATGAGATCTAACGGCTTGGATTAGAGCGCGCGCACGGGTAATACGGACCGTAGATCTTCAATCCAACGTATGGTAGGTTATACCGGTTCATTGACTCGTGAACCTAATCTGAGCGCTCGGCTTGCGATCCAACGGCTCAGATCGCACCGTACCCTTTCGCCGAGCCAAAATTGTAAAAGAGCCCCTCACCTTTTAGCGATTCAACCCGCCATCCTCTGGAGCTGTGCTCTGTGTCTGGCGAATCTTTCCTCGAACCCCCTGACTTTTCCAGAAATTGAGGCCCAGTCCAGAGAACATATAAAATAGGTAAATAAATACAGAAATTGATTTTTAATATAAAAAGAATTCCTAAAACTTGTTTATTGCATAGAAAATTCATTCTAGCTCCAAATTGAGCCATTCCAATTTCTAAAATTTTGTAATAAGATTCTCTATCATTTAGTGTCTCTGTTTTGACATGAAAACAGTTAAAAAATTAATTTATCATTTAATCCTATCTCAAACACATTAAACCTTAGGAAATTCATAACTTGAAATCTATAACTCCAAATCTAATGATTCTAGTTCCTATGATCTCATTTTAATGTGTAGATTTTTACTGTATATTTTATTTACATGTTTGATGTGATGTTAATTTATGCTATACTATGTATGTATTGTGTTGATGCGAGTAGACGAGCAAGCCACTGTGGATTCTGAGGTTCAGCAAGTAGAAGTAGCTGAGCAGGACCTCATCGAAGGCAAGTTGTGCCCTTGATCACTTACTTTTTCCCAGCCATGTTCTGATTAATTATAATGATCTGCATAGGTTAATTTTGATGGGATCCTTTAGGTTACCCCAGTTTTGGTTATCTTTATACCTTATTCACCACTGAAATATTTTTGGGTAGTACCTGCTATTGCTTTATGTGGATTGGGTATGGAGATACACTATTCATGATTACTCTTTTATTACCTTTTTATTATTACTGTTCATGTTAAGATCATTAAGTTAATGGGAACATGGAGCGACCACCCGGGAAAACAGTGCTACCACAAGGGTTTAATGGGACGCCCTTAGCTGATTAACTAGGAAAGCTAGTGGATGACTTCCTTACCCAAAAGGGGCAAGGGCAGTAGGGGAGTGGTCAGTGTAGGGAGGTCCTTGGGTTGATTTTGCTACGATGGCGGTCAGGCGAGGGATTTCTGCACTGGAGCTTCCTATAAACTGTAGCGGGATCTCTGAAGCTAGTGGAACTTTGTAAAGGCCTCATAGTGTTACCCTGCCTCGCCTCCTCCGTAGAGGTGTATGGGATTGGCCGTCTCTTGGCAGATGGGTAACATGACTTGTGGGTAAAGATGCGCAACCTCTACAGAGTGTAAAACTAGTATATTAGCCGTGCTCACGGTCATTAGCGGCTCGGACCCTCACATGATTAATTTATGGAACTTAAATTTAATTTGACATTTGCATCGCATTTGGGATTATTTTACTATTATTTTTCTTTATTATTATTAAGGTTTGGTATTTACTTACACTTAGTAATTGCTAATAAAATTTTGACCAACTTATAAAAGCAATGCTCAGCTTCAGCCTTAATTTCATTGATCAGCCTTACACTCAGCTTCAGCCTTAATTTCATTGATCAGCCTTACACTTCATGAACTCCCACCTTTGGTGAGTTCATGCCACATTATTCCCCACTACTTGTTGAGCTATGAACGTATGTGAGCTCACTCTTGCTGTCTCACACACCCCCCCCCCACAGGAGAAGAACAGGTGGTCGAAGAGGAGCCACCTAACACTGAGGCATTCGACTTGATCTAGGTGGCGTCTCCTAGTCAGCTTTGTGGCGCCAGGGATTATTATTTAGTTCGTTATATTTTATCATTTATTTTTGTAAGACTTCCGCTATGTAATAAGTACATTTATGTTATTTATGACATTTATCTCTATGCACTCTGTTATTATATGTGTTGTCTTCTCTGGCGCATATATGAGATGCACCCGGATTTGTCCCTTAAATCCGGGTGTGACAGAAGTGGTATCAGAGCAAATGTTGACTGTAGGACGAAACCTAGATAGAAATGGACAAACCCTTACCTACTTATCTTATTCTGAATCCTTCTATACTTACCTTACTCTGATTCTTTCTACACTTATCTTGATCCGTCTCACCTTCTACTGTTCTACTCTGATCATTCTTACCTTCTCTATTCTAAGACAAGACGGATTTCACACCTTGGAATCCCTACCCCTATTACATTTTTAAGAGATAGGAAGCCTTAGACAAAATTTAAAACTATTTTCTATATTTAAAAAAATGTTGTTTGATTGTTCTGATGATAAATGTCTGATTTGCTTTTTTGATTGATTGAGATATTATATATGGACATCTTAGCATGTTCCACCATAAGGTAATGAATTAGCTATGGTAGGTAAAACATTAATCTGCTTAGCTAATAAATTCCCTAAAGTAACATGATTCGTAATTATTGCCTTGTCTACTACTCCCTCTTATCATATGTATCTAACTCAGATGGTCAATACCAGGAGGGGTGGTGGAATTGATTTGCCTCCTAATCGACACACTCGGTGGATATATAGACAACCTCAGCCACAGCCAGCCGAGATGAATCCTCCACCAGGTGGTGTGGACCCACTGATTGCAGCTCAGATGAGGATGATGCAGCAAATGGCGGACACTATGGCTGATATGCGTGCCCAGATGCAGCAGGAACGCCAGGAGATGCGTCAGGAAAGAGAAGAGATACGCCAGGAATTGCGCCAGGAGAGAGAAGAGATATGTCAGGAGAGAAGGGCGCAACAGCAGCTGCAACAACAACTTCAACAATAGCAGCAACAGCAACAAGTACCATTGCCTCCACCACCACCACCAGTTCCACCTCGTGATAAGCACCGGGAATTTATGAGTCATAAGCCACCGACCTTCGCCAGTTTGCTAGATCCACTTGATGCAGATGATTGGTTGAAGTCAATTGAGAAGATGCTCAACATCGCCCAATGCTCAGACCGGGAGAAAGTTCTTTATGCCTCAGGTCGTCTGACAGGTCCTGCTGCTGACTGGTGGGATTCTTATACTGCTGCCCACGATGCTGCTGATACTATTACTTGGGCAGAGTTCAGTGCATAGTTTAGGAACTACCACATTCCAGCTGGATTGATAAAGATCAAGAAGAAGGAGTTTCTGTCATTGAAGCAAGGCAACATGTCGGTCAGCGAGTACAGAGATAAATTCATCCAGCTGTCGAGATATGCTCCGGAGGAAGTTGCTGAGGATGAGAGAAAGTAGGAGCATTTTATTGAAGGACTTAATGGACCCCTGGAGTATGCACTGGTTGCACACACATTTCCATCATTTCAGAGGCTGTTGGATAAGGCTCTTGCTATTGAACACAAGCGTGTTCAACTGGGTGATTTGAAGAGGAAGGTTATCTCACAAGGACAGGGTAGCAGCAGTGTTCGTCCCCGCTATGTTTCGCCACAGGGTACACCGACCCGACCAGGAGGACCACGCCCAGTTCAGTATGCTCCACAGGGGTCTCCACGGACACCTCCTACTCGTCAGGCTACTCCCACTGGCACCCCGACGAGGCCTACAGGACAGAAGACCGGCCCTACATGCTTCAAGTGCAGTCAGATTGGGCACTATGCTAATGCTTGTCCGATGGGGAATTCTGGTGCACCAGCTAAGAACAAGCAGCAGACTCCTGGCAAGGGATATTCTATAGCCAGGGTGAATCAAGTCAGTGTTGATGATACTCCTGATGGTGCTGACATTGTACTCGGTATGTTTTACATTAATGCAATTCCTGCAACAATACTATTTGATTCTGGTGCTACACATTCATTCATGTCTGCTCGATATGCCAACACCAATGAGATACCCCTGCTAAAAATGAGAAAACCAATGATAGTAATCACACCTAAAGGGCCTATTGAGGCAAATCAAATGACACATAGATTGACATTATCAATTATGGGAAGAGAATTTGGAGCTACTGCTATAATATTAGAGGCCAGCAGTATAGATCTGATCCTTGGTATGTCATGGTTAAGGAAGGCAAAGGCCATTATAGCATGTGGTAGAGGTACTATAGAACTCACTAGCCCTAAAGGAGAAACATTTCAAGTTCAAATTGCAGTAACCACCGCTTCCAAACGGGCGATATACTTTATAGCGGAGGAGTTTGTTGGTGATAACATTCGGGTGGTTAGAGATTTTCCAGATGTCTTTCCAGAGGAGTTACCAGGGATGCCACCAGATAGGGAAGTTGAGTTTGTGATTGATCTTCTACCTGGAACTGCCCCTATATCTAAGCGACCATACAGGATGTCTGTAGAAGAGTTAAAGGAGCTTAAGAAGCAGTTAACTGAGTTACAAGAAGCTGGGTACATTCGTTCGAGTTCCTCACCATGGGGAGCACCGGTGTTATTTGTACAAAAGAAGGATGGATCACAACGGATGTGTGTGGACTATAGATCACTTAATGATGTTACTGTGAAGAACAAGTATCCATTACCCCGTATTGAGGATTTATTTGATCAGATGAGAGGTGCCAGGGTATTTTCGAAGATTGATCTCCGATCGGGATACCATCAGATGAAGATTAGGCCATCAGATATTCCTAAGATGGATTTCTCAACCCGATATGGATTATATGAGTTCACTGTTATGTCGTTTGGATTAACCAATGCACCAGCTTATTTTATGAATTTGATGAATAAGGTGTTTATGGAGTATCTGGACAGATTCGTCGTGGTGTTCATCGACGATATTCTTATCTATTCTAAGAGTGAAAGTGATCATGAAGACCATCTAAGGTTGGTGCTACAGAAGCTACGAGTTAATCAACTCTATGCCAAGTTTAGCAAGTACGAGTTTTGGATTGATAGGGTGCCATTCCTTGGTCATATTATTTCTAATGGAGGAATAGCAGTGGATCCTGCTAAAGTGAAGGAGATAATGGAATGGAGAGTGCCCACTACAGTTACTGAGATTCGGAGTTTCTTCAGACTCACAGGATATTATTGGAGATTTATTGAAGGGTTCTCTAAGATTGCCAAGCCTATGACCTCGCTTTTGGAGAAAGGAAGAGAATTTAAGTGGGATGAGAAATGCCAAGATAGCTTTGATTAATTGGAGAAGAGATTGATGTCACCACCAGTGTTGGTTATGCCAGATCTGCAGAAGGGATTTGACATTTATTGTGATGCATGTGGCCAAGGATTGGGATGTGTGCTCATGCAAGAAGGACATGTCATCGCCTATGCGTCTCGTTAGTTGCGGAAACATGAATTGAACTACCCCACTCATGACTTAGAGCTGACAGTAGTTGTGCATGCACTTAAGATTTGGAGACACTACATTATGGGAACTAAGTGCCAAGTATACACGGATCATAAGAGCTTGAAGTACATATTCACTCAGAAGGATCTCAACCTTAGGCAACGCCGTTGGTTGGAGCTTATTAAGGACTATGATTTGGAGATTCATTATCACCCAGGCAAGGCAAATTTGGTCGCAGATGCTTTGAGTCGGAAGGAGCATGTTCACTCCGCTTTTGTTGTCCAGCTACCCGATGAATTAGCAAAAGATTTTGAGAGGCTCAACCTAGGGATTATTACACATACAGAAGGAGTTACCATTGAATTGGAACCTACCTTGGAGCAAGAAATTTGTAAAGGTCAGATTGGTGATGCCAAAATCCAAGAGATCAAGGATCTGATAACAGAGGGTAGAGGTCCGGATTTCATAGAGGATGAGCAAGGCACTGTATGGTTCAAGAATCGGATTTGTGTTCCCGACATTGATAGTCTTCGGGAAACCATATTGAAGGAGGCACATGACTCAGTTTATTCTATCCACCCTGGCAGTACTAAGATGTATCAGGATTTGAAGCAAAAGTATTGGTGGTATGGATTGAAGAGAGATGTGGCTGCACATGTGGCTATGTGTGATGTGTGTCAAAGAGTTAAGGCTGAACACCAGAGGCCAGCCGGACTACTGCATCCACTGAAGATACCTGAGTGGAAATGGGAAGAGATTGGCATGGACTTCATTGTTGGATTACCTCGCACGTCGGCTGGGTATGATTCTATATGGGTGATTGTGGACAGGCTAACTAAAGTAGCCCACTTTATTCCAGTGAAGACCACATATTCAGGAGCCAAGTTAGCAGAGTTGTACATGGCATAGATTGTCTGCCTACATGGTGTGCCAAAGAAGATTGTGTCAGACCGGGGATCACAGTTTACCTCTCGGTATTGGAAGAAGTTGCACGAATCCTTGGATACAAGATTGAATTTTAGTTCGGCTTACCATCCACAGACTGATGGGCAGACTGAGAGGACCAACCAAGTGCTAGAGGATATGTTAAGAGCTTGTGCTCTTAAACATGGTGGAAGTTGGGATAAGAGTTTGCCTTATGCGGAGTTCTCTTATAATAATAGCTACCAGGCCAGTTTGAAGATGTCACCGTTTGAGGCTTTGTATGGTAGAAAGTGCAGGACTCCACTGTATTGGGATCAAACTGGTGAAAGGCAGTTGTTTGGGCCTGAGATTATACAAGAAGCAGAAGAACAAGTCCAGCAAATAAGGGAGAATCTGAGGACTGCACAATCCAGGCAGAAAAGCTATGCTGACACCTGGAGAAGACTGCTAGAGTTTAAGGAGGGAGATTATGTCTATTTGAAGGTGTCACCACTCTGGGGTATGAGAAGATTTAAAGTCAAAGGAAAGCTGTCCCCTCGCTTTATTGGACAGTTCTTAATCTTAAAACAAGTGGGAGAGGTGCATATCAATTGGAGTTACCGGATCATCTTGCGGATGTTCATGATGTCTTTCATGTATCTCAGCTGAAGAAATGTCTCAGGGTACCTGAAGAGCAGTTACCAATGAGGACCTTAGTGTTCAAGATGATCTGACTTATGCTGAGTACCCCATCAAGATTCTGGATACATTGACTCGTGTCACGAGGAATAAGGTTATAAAGATGTGCAAAGTGCAATGGAGCCACCACGGTGAAGATGCAGCAACTTGGGAAAGAGAAGAAGAGCTTCGTATAGATTTTCCTCACCTTTTCCCTAGATCTTCTTAAATCTCGAGGACGAGATTATTTTTAAGGGGGGTAGGATTTGTAATACTTAAAGTTGTATACAAAGAATAATAGAGAGAGCTCCTCATTTTATGTGCCTTAATTGCATCATGAAAAGAGCATACATAAAATCAAGGATGATTAAATTAAACCAATGATACTAAAATAAAAGAAAGTGTATTTTGTTGGAGTTTTATATGTTTGTGCATTAAATAAAATAATGAGGATAAAAATAATAAGGTAATAATTATTTGAAGCTTGATTAAAACCCTAAATTGAGATTAGGGTTGGAAATAAGGAAGAAGTTAAAGGTTATGAAAATATAAACAATATATATATATAAATAGATGTATATGGAATTAACACCCCTAATTTCACAAATATAAGTGTGGTGATGGGCCACAGAAGTTTGAATTTAAGTTTTGTCGGCGTTTCGACCCCGGGGGGTCCCTGGACCGACGAGTAAATTGTCGCTGCGTGTCCCTGCCCAGATGGGTTGGTGCGGGATGGAACACAAGAGGTGGGACAAGCCTTGTATTATCCTGCACCAGGGGTGCCGCTCGTAGTAGGGGTTACAAGCGCGTCGCGTGAGAGAGAGAGAGACATAGAGTTCGTCCGCCGCTTCCCTCGCGCGAACCCCTCTCTCGTACGAGGGCCCTGGACCTTCCTTTTATAGATGTAAGGAGAGGGTCTAGGTGTACAATGGGGGTGTAGCAATATGCTAACGTGTCCGGCAGAGAGGAGCCAGAGCCCTATGTACATGCCAACGTGGCTGTCGGAGAGGTGCTAGAGCCCTGTGCATGCGATGTCGTGGCCGTCGGAGGAGCGCTTGAGCCCTGTAGAAGCATAGCTGTCGGGGCTGCCAGGACCTTGTTGACGTCTCCTTGCTTCCGTAGGGGGCTGAGAACCGCCGTCGTCATGGGCGCACGCGGGGTGCCATCATTACTTGTTTACCGGGGCGAGCCAGATGGGACGCCGGTCTTGTTCCCCGTAGCCTGAGCTAGCTAGGGGTAGGGTGATGATGATCCCCCCTGTGGCGTGGTCGGTCCGAGCGTAGGGTCAGTCGAGGCGGAGACTTCTCTTGAGGATGAGGCCGGGTCGGGCAAGGACGTGATTCCTCCCGAGACCGGGGTCAAGGCTGAGTCCGGGGGTCGGGCGAGGCGGAGACCTCCTCTCGAGGCCGGAGCCTGAGGTCGGGCGAGGCAGAGCTTCCTGTTGTGCCCGAGGCTGAACTCGGTGGTTGATCGTGATTTGTTGTCAGTCGTCACCGAGGCGGCTGACACGACAGTCGGAGCGGAGCGAGCGGCGCTGTTTTCCTGTCATGTCAGACAGTAAAGAAGAGGGGCGAAGTGACTACGTTCACTTCGGCCTGCCCGACTGAGGCGTGTGTGTCAGGATACGGCGTCAGGCATCCCCTGCATTTAATGCGCCTGTGAAGCGGTCGGTTGGTGAGGCGGTCTTGCCAAGGTTGCTTCACAACGGAGCCTACCCGAGCCGAGCCTCGGGAGAGCCGAGGGGGCGCCCGCTGCCTGAGGAGGCCCTCGGGCGAGGCGTGAACTCGTCTGGGACTACTGTTCCAACCTGAGGCTGGGCTCGGATGAGATCGCGTCCCTCGGGTAGACGAAGTCTTGACTTGAACCGCACCCGTCAGTTGGTCTGAGGGTGTTTACCAGCCATGATTAGGAGCATTGGGGGTACCCCTAATTATGGTACCTGACAGTAGCCCCCGAGCCTCGAAGGGAGTGTTGGTACTCGCTTTGAGGCTTTTGCCGCGTTTTCGGTGAGGGGACCGGCCTTTCTCAGTTTTTGCCTTATTCTGGTGGGTGCGCGCGAGCGCACCCGCCGGGTGTAGCCCTCGAGGCCTCGGAGGAGTGGTTTGACTCCTCTGAGGTCTGAATGCTTTTCGTGGTGTTTCGGCCGGTCTGATCGTTCCCTCACGTGGCCCGGCCGTAGCCCAGGTGCGTGGTCGGGTTCCAAGTTATCAAGCTGGTTTGTTGACGCTGTCAACAGTTTTGGCTATAGCCGGGTGCGAGAGCAGCCCCCAAGCCTCTGCACGGAGCGAGAGGACGATCAAGGACTTTCCCGACTTTTATTATACGCCCCTGCGTCGCCTTTCCGCAAGGAGGAGGGGGGAAAGCGCCATGTTGCCCTCGGAGGGCGCCGAACATGGTGTTTCCAGTGAGCTGCTAACGGGTGATCCGAGTGGACGCCCGTGCCCCGTTCGTTAGGGGTCGGCTGGTGGCCCAGATGCGCTCTCCAAAAGTACCTGCGGGTGATTTGCGGACCCAGACCCCTTCGACAGGGTCCAAGGGCTCGATGTCTCCCTCTGGTGGGATTTCGTTACAAATCGTTCCTGCCAGTCTCAGAAATGTCCTAGGGTACCTCGGGAGCGTAGCCCGAGCCTCGGCTATGTATCGAACGTACCCAGAGTCATCCCTCACTCTGCATGCTCTGGGGCGACTGTCAAACCCTTCCGAGGGGCCAGCCTACGAACCCCTGATCAGTAGTGGGCTTGGAGCTCGGGCGCTCTGGGGCGGCTGTCGAACCCTTCCGAGGGGCCAGCCTTCGAACCCCTGATCAGTAATGGGCTTGAAGTCCGAGTGCTCTGGGCGGCTGTCGAAACCCTTCCGAGGGGCCAGCCTTCGAACCCCTGATCAGTAGGAGGGCTCGGCGCCCGCTTCCTCCGCCGAGAAGGATCCTTTCCACAACGTCCCCTTTCCCGGTCCCTGTGGCAAGAGAGAGAGAGGAGGAGGGAAGGATATGAATTTAAATAAGGTGGCGCACCTTTTTTGACGCGGTCATTATGGCGAAGGCGAAGCGACACCCGCCTCTCCTGCTAGAGGTGTCGCTTGCTCCGTCAGGAAGTTAATGCGACGGTACGGGCGATTCGCGTGGCGCCCGTTGCGCGTGCGAGCCGTTCGAGGAACGGGGCACGGGCGCGTCGTCTTCACGCCGTGGGAGAGGGCTCTCCCATCGCTTCAGGAGGGGACGCGAGCCTGCTGTAACACCCTAAAATTCAACTTTGTGAAGACAAGGAAAATTTCTCAAAAATTTTAAATCAAAACACCTTTCCTTAAAGGTAATCATGATTTAGAAGTTTCTAGTCCCGAAAGGAATATGTTAAAAATATATAGTTAAAGATACTTAGATAATCTAAATTGCCCTTGGATTAGGTTATACAGAAGAATTATGATTAAACTATTTCTTAATATATATAGTCTACAATATAAATTTGATTTCCCTAGAACTAATAAGGTATGGATTATTCTCTACTATATGATTAAAAGCTTGTCTAAAAGAACTAAAATAAATAAAGGAATATATAAAATATGTTTTTGCACAGATATGGTTTGCAAATGAACTAGTCACAAACTTGAATTTAAATTTGAATTCAAAATTTAAAATAGGAAAGAAAAGGGAAATAAGAGAAAGAGAAGGGATATAAAACAAAAATATAAATAATATATATATAAATAAATATATTCAGAATTAATATCCCTAACTTCACAAAAATAAGTTGAAATGATGAGCCATAGAAGTTTGAATTTAAGTTTGAATTCGAATTTAACTTGGAAATGAAGAAAAGAAATAGAAAATGAAATGGAAAAAAGAGAAAAACCTCACCTGGGCCGGACTAAGCCATTTCGGCCCATTTAACTAATCCCTCCGTGCAGCCCAATTCCTGGAGATGTGGCGCCGACACCCTGGGCCCGGCGGCCAGTCTCTTGTGCAGGTGTGTCGTCGCTGGCGCGTGGGCCCCGCCCGTAAGTCTCTCTGCGTGCACACGGTGACTTCCACGCGGGCCCTCCGCGTCAGCCAACCCACTCCAGGTCGCGCTCGCCCTCACTGCCGCGCGGGTCCCACGTCCAGTTGCACTATGCGCGCGCTTGGACTCACTGTTCCGCGGACCCCGCTGTCAGGCCCATCTTCAACACCGGGAGCTTCGGAACGAACTCGTGCGCGGACTCCGTCCGTCCTCCCCGTCAACCAACCCCGAGCATGGCGGGCCACGTCCCGGGATCTTCTCCACGCGCGATTACCCGACCATAAAGCGCGTGCACTCAAACCCTAACCCGCCTCCCAGCTTGTGCCGTGACCCAGCTAATCACCGGGCGCCGCCAGTGTTGGTCAGAGACATCCGCCGTCGTGGCCTTAGTCCCGCGCTGGTGATTGGGGCCGTTCGAGTGGTCGTGGGTGTTCGGCATCGTGCGTGGTGCGTGTGTGTGCGGAGTATCGCTCCCAGGATCGAGCCGGGTGCGGGCAATTGCTCGCCGTGGTGAAAGCTCCGCCGTGAATCCGCCTCTCACCGTGGATAGTCTCCCTCGGACCGTCTCCTGCGCTGGTATGTCGTTCACCCCCTTTGTCGCACTTGTGGCATTGCGTAGGTCGACCTAATTAGAGAATTAGTGGCCCTAGCACTAGAATCGGGCGAACGCCGGCGAGACCGCCGCCGCGGTCACTGTTTTCGTCGTCGCCGAGACCGTAAGAAGGAAGGACGTAGGAGCGCCGTCCGATAACGATCGTATGGTCGAGATAGATCGCCGGGATACCCTTTCGGACTTGGATCGTGGACCGTTGGATGTGATCTGACGGACCCGATCCGATCTTGCTTTCATAAAATAACCACCGTCAGATTCGAATCCGATGGCGTGGAATGGATACCGGTTCGTTTAAAACAGGCCTTCTAATCTTAGCCGTCGCGCGGAGATCCAACGGCCGAAAACCACTGATACCCCTTCGGATCGCCGACTTTGCAAATAGAACCCTCTGTTTTAGGGAAAACAACCCGCCGTCCTCGGCGTCTGTTGCCAGAGTCTAGGAATCTTTACCCGCAAGCCCCTGCACTTCTCTATATTAGTGTGCCCAGTCCAAGGACTTAAGAAATCAGATAAAAATGAATTAGAAAATGATTTTTATGCAAAAATAAATGCTAGAACTTGTTTAAATCATAGAAAATCCATTTTTAGTCCAAATTAATCCATTCCACTTTCTAAAATTTTGTAATTTTATTCTCTACCACATAGAGCCTCTGTTTTGTCATGAAAACAATTAGAAATTTAATCTCTCACTTAATCCATTTTTAAACACATAAAACCTTTGAAAATTCATAACTTAAAATCTACAACTCCAAAATTAATAATTCTTTTTCCTGTGATCTTATTTTAATATGTATATTATTAATGTGTATTTTGCTCTTATGTTTGGTGTGATATTAAATTTTGCCTACACTGTTTGTTTGTATTACTACGACTAGCAGTGAGGTCACGAGTCATCTGAAGACCATCCTGGTACCTGGATTCTCAAGGCCCAGGCAAGTTGTGCCCTTGATCACTTCTTTTTACCTACTCATGTTCTAATTAATCATAATGATCTGCATAGGTTAATTTTGATGGGACCCAATAGGTTACCCTAGTTTGTCTATCTTTATACCTTGTTTACCACTGAACCTTCTGGGTAGTACTTGCTAGTGCTTTATGTGGTTTTGGGTATGAGGATACAATATTCATGATCACACTTTTATTATCAGTGGTTATTTATTGTTCATGATGAGATCATTATGTTAATTGGAACATGGAGAACCACCCGGGAAAACAGTGCTACCACAAGGGTGGAATGGGACGCCCTTGGCTGATTAATTAGGAAAGCTAGTGGAAGACTACCTTACCCGAAAGGGGCAAGGGCAGTAGGGGAGAGGTCAGTGTAGGGAGGCCCTCGGGAGGATTTTGCTGCGATGGCGGTCCTGCAAGGGATTCCTGCACTGGATCTTCCTATAAACTGTAGCGGGTTTTCTGAAGCTAGTGGAACTTTGTAAAGGCCTCGTAGTGGTACCCTGCCTCGCTTCCTAGGTAGAGGTGTATGGAGTCTGATCAACTCTGTGGCAGATGGGTAACACGACTTGTGGGTAAAGATGCGCAACCTCTGCAGAGTGTAAAACTGGTATACTAGCCGTGCTCACGGTCATGAGCAGCTCGGACACTCACATGATTAAATTATGGAACTTAAACTCAATTTGTCATATGTATTGCATCGCAGGTGAAGTTGTTACTTTTGTTCTACTATTTAATTGGGTTTGGTATTTACTTATACTTAGTAACTGCTAATAAAATTTTGACCAACTTTAAAAGCAATGCTCAGCTCTAACCATCTTCTTTGGTAAGCCTTACACTTCACGTGAGCTCCCACCTTTGGCGAGTTCATGCACATTATTCCCCACAACTTGTTGAGCGATGAACGTATGTGAGCTCACTCTTGCTGTCTCACATACACCACAGGTTAAGACCAGGTACTGCAGGATGATGCTCATGGAGGATGCTGCGATGAGTTCGTGAGAGGTCTAGGTCGTCGTCTCCCAGTCAACTTTTGGGTTGCTGGACCGTTGTCTCCTTATAATGTAATTATTTATTTTGTATAGAACTCCTGTTATATATAAAGATGTGACATTCGATCCTGTGCCACTATACATCATATGTTTGAGACTTGGTCCCAGCATACCTGGTGTTTATGTTAACCCCGGGTTTTGGACCCCTAAAATCCGGGTGTTACAGAAGTGGTATCAGAGGAATGTTGACTGTAGGACGAAACCTAGATAGAACTGGACAACCATTCTTTACTTACCTTACTCTGATTCTTTTCTAAACTTATCTTAATCTTCTTCTCATCTATTTCCGCTTACTCTGATTATTCTTATCTTTTCACTTCTAGAGACAAATGTGGATTTCACACTTTGAAATCCTGTGCCTAAAGTGACTTTAGGAATAGGAGACCTAATCCTAGGAACAAAAACAAAACTATTTTTATAAGTGTCTATGTATTTGAATGTTTGTTCTTATGATATCTGTCTGATTTGGATCTTTGATTGAGTGTGATGGGTTGTGGAGTAATGTCCACAATTACATCTGCATATACATCTAGGTATAAAGGATAGCATTTGTAAAATAACTAGACAAACTAAATCATCCTTCAATAAAGTAACTAGCCTAACAATACCCATCTTATCTTAAAAATTCTCCCTTATCTTAATAGATTCATCTCATCTCAAGAGATTCTATCCTACACTCATAGATCTATCTTATCTCAAAAGGTCTTAACTTATCCTAATGTATATAGATCCATCTTGTCTTGAAAAGATTCCATCCTATCTTAAAAGATTCTAACATATCCTAATAATATTTATCCTACCCTGGTAGATCTAGCTAATCTTAACTAGTTTAATCTAGTCATACCAACCTAATCTGGACTCTATCTAATCCAATATGATCTAAGCTAGATTGAGTTACTTAATGCAGATACAAAGGATGAGGCCATACTCCTAAATCACTTAAGCCTAATTTGGAAACTTATATCAACTTGGCCATACCCAACAACTTGACCTATATAACAAGTTACATAACAACCCAACCAATAGAGTAATGATGGATTGCATAGTCTATCAACCCCCACCTAAAACAAACTTGTAACCTACATCTTGTAGTCTATCTCACCCATATACATCTCTTATCTTGACAGATTCCATCTTACCCTTGGACATTCACCTTAAACAACTGGTCACCCCAATCTGGACATAAAACAAAGATTAAGCCCTACTAAAGAATCATCAGATTATAACCAGCTACTAGCTTATTCATTCCGCTTATTGAATAATTTCCTTTGCAAAACTATTACCATGTGCCTCTAACTTTCATGGTCAATACCAGGAAAGGAAAGATTATCACGTAAACAGCAAACAGAAATGAATCCTCCGAATCCTCCACCTGTTAAGATCGATCAAGTGGTTGCTACCCAAAGACTGGTAATACAACAGTTAACAGACCTGGTGACCGAGATGCAGAATCAGATAAGACAACAACGCGAGGAAATACGTCAGGCCCGCCAAGAAATAAGACAAGCACGGTTGGAGAGACAACAACAACAACAACCTCCACCACCACCACCAGCTTCACCAAGCTACATAGATATAAATTATGATGATTTGTAAGGTCTAGATGTTACTTTAGTTAGTAGATGATATGATATTATTTTAAGAAGGAACAATAAGGTCTATGGACCCTATGTTTTGTTAAAGAATTATGCATCATGTCAAGATTTCTTTGTTTGTGCATATGTTCCGAGAACAATATGAGTATACATCCCTTTTCTTACAAATCTCGAGGACGAGATTATTTTTAAGGGGGGTAGGATTTGTAACACCCTAAAATTCAACTTTGTGAAGACAAGGAAAATTTCTCAAAAATTTTAAATCAAAACACCTTTCCTTAAAGGTAATCATGATTTAGAAGTTTCTAGTCCCGAAAGGAATATGTTAAAAATATATAGTTAAAGATACTTAGATAATCTAAATTGCCCTTGGATTAGGTTATACAGAAGAATTATGATTAAACTATTTCTTAATATATATAGTCTACAATATAAATTTGATTTCCCTAGAACTAATAAGGTATGGATTATTCTCTACTATATGATTAAAAGCTTGTCTAAAAGAACTAAAATAAATAAAGGAATATATAAAATATGTTTTTGCACAGATATGGTTTGCAAATGAACTAGTCACAAACTTGAATTTAAATTTGAATTCAAAATTTAAAATAGGAAAGAAAAGGGAAATAAGAGAAAGAGAAGGGATATAAAACAAAAATATAAATAATATATATATAAATAAATATATTCAGAATTAATATCCCTAACTTCACAAAAATAAGTTGAAATGATGAGCCATAGAAGTTTGAATTTAAGTTTGAATTCGAATTTAACTTGGAAATGAAGAAAAGAAATAGAAAATGAAATGGAAAAAAGAGAAAAACCTCACCTGGGCCGGACTAAGCCATTTCGGCCCATTTAACTAATCCCTCCGTGCAGCCCAATTCCTGGAGATGTGGCGCCGACACCCTGGGCCCGGCGGCCAGTCTCTTGTGCAGGTGTGTCGTCGCTGGCGCGTGGGCCCCGCCCGTAAGTCTCTCTGCGTGCACACGGTGACTTCCACGCGGGCCCTCCGCGTCAGCCAACCCACTCCAGGTCGCGCTCGCCCTCACTGCCGCGCGGGTCCCACGTCCAGTTGCACTATGCGCGCGCTTGGACTCACTGTTCCGCGGACCCCGCTGTCAGGCCCATCTTCAACACCGGGAGCTTCGGAACGAACTCGTGCGCGGACTCCGTCCGTCCTCCCCGTCAACCAACCCCGAGCATGGCGGGCCACGTCCCGGGATCTTCTCCACGCGCGATTACCCGACCATAAAGCGCGTGCACTCAAACCCTAACCCGCCTCCCAGCTTGTGCCGTGACCCAGCTAATCACCGGGCGCCGCCAGTGTTGGTCAGAGACATCCGCCGTCGTGGCCTTAGTCCCGCGCTGGTGATTGGGGCCGTTCGAGTGGTCGTGGGTGTTCGGCATCGTGCGTGGTGCGTGTGTGTGCGGAGTATCGCTCCCAGGATCGAGCCGGGTGCGGGCAATTGCTCGCCGTGGTGAAAGCTCCGCCGTGAATCCGCCTCTCACCGTGGATAGTCTCCCTCGGACCGTCTCCTGCGCTGGTATGTCGTTCACCCCCTTTGTCGCACTTGTGGCATTGCGTAGGTCGACCTAATTAGAGAATTAGTGGCCCTAGCACTAGAATCGGGCGAACGCCGGCGAGACCGCCGCCGCGGTCACTGTTTTCGTCGTCGCCGAGACCGTAAGAAGGAAGGACGTAGGAGCGCCGTCCGATAACGATCGTATGGTCGAGATAGATCGCCGGGATACCCTTTCGGACTTGGATCGTGGACCGTTGGATGTGATCTGACGGACCCGATCCGATCTTGCTTTCATAAAATAACCACCGTCAAATTCGAATCCGATGGCGTGGAATGGATACCGGTTCGTTTAAAACAGGCCTTCTAATCTTAGCCGTCGCGCGGAGATCCAACGGCCGAAAACCACTGATACCCCTTCGGATCGCCGACTTTGCAAATAGAACCCTCTGTTTTAGGGAAAACAACCCGCCGTCCTCGGCGTCTGTTGCCAGAGTCTAGGAATCTTTACCCGCAAGCCCCTGCACTTCTCTATATTAGTGTGCCCAGTCCAAGGACTTAAGAAATCAGATAAAAATGAATTAGAAAATGATTTTTATGCAAAAATAAATGCTAGAACTTGTTTAAATCATAGAAAATCCATTTTTAGTCCAAATTAATCCATTCCACTTTCTAAAATTTTGTAATTTTATTCTCTACCACATAGAGCCTCTGTTTTGTCATGAAAACAATTAGAAATTTAATCTCTCACTTAATCCATTTTTAAACACATAAAACCTTTGAAAATTCATAACTTAAAATCTACAACTCCAAAATTAATAATTCTTTTTCCTGTGATCTTATTTTAATATGTATATTATTAATGTGTATTTTGCTCTTATGTTTGGTGTGATGTTAAATTTTGCCTACACTGTTTGTTTGTATTACTACGACTAGCAGTGAGGTCACGAGTCATCTGAAGACCATCCTGGTACCTGGATTCTCAAGGCCCAGGCAAGTTGTGCCCTTGATCACTTCTTTTTACCTACTCATGTTCTAATTAATCATAATGATCTGCATAGGTTAATTTTGATGGGACCCAATAGGTTACCCTAGTTTGTCTATCTTTATACCTTGTTTACCACTGAACCTTCTGGGTAGTACTTGCTAGTGCTTTATGTGGTTTTGGGTATGAGGATACAATATTCATGATCACACTTTTATTATCAGTGGTTATTTATTGTTCATGATGAGATCATTATGTTAATTGGAACATGGAGAACCACCCGGGAAAACAGTGCTACCACAAGGGTGGAATGGGACGCCCTTGGCTGATTAATTAGGAAAGCTAGTGGAAGACTACCTTACCCGAAAGGGGCAAGGGCAGTAGGGGAGAGGTCAGTGTAGGGAGGCCCTCGGGAGGATTTTGCTGCGATGGCGGTCCTGCAAGGGATTCCTGCACTGGATCTTCCTATAAACTGTAGCGGGTTTTCTGAAGCTAGTGGAACTTTGTAAAGGCCTCGTAGTGGTACCCTGCCTCGCTTCCTAGGTAGAGGTGTATGGAGTCTGATCAACTCTGTGGCAGATGGGTAACACGACTTGTGGGTAAAGATGCGCAACCTCTGCAGAGTGTAAAACTGGTATACTAGCCGTGCTCACGGTCATGAGCAGCTCGGACACTCACATGATTAAATTATGGAACTTAAACTCAATTTGTCATATGTATTGCATCGCAGGTGAAGTTGTTACTTTTGTTCTACTATTTAATTGGGTTTGGTATTTACTTATACTTAGTAACTGCTAATAAAATTTTGACCAACTTTAAAAGCAATGCTCAGCTCTAACCATCTTCTTTGGTAAGCCTTACACTTCACGTGAGCTCCCACCTTTGGCGAGTTCATGCACATTATTCCCCACAACTTGTTGAGCGATGAACGTATGTGAGCTCACTCTTGCTGTCTCACATACACCACAGGTTAAGACCAGGTACTGCAGGATGATGCTCATGGAGGATGCTGCGATGAGTTCGTGAGAGGTCTAGGTCGTCGTCTCCCAGTCAACTTTTGGGTTGCTGGACCGTTGTCTCCTTATAATGTAATTATTTATTTTGTATAGAACTCCTGTTATATATAAAGATGTGACATTCGATCCTGTGCCACTATACATCATATGTTTGAGACTTGGTCCCAGCATACCTGGTGTTTATGTTAACCCCGGGTTTTGGACCCCTAAAATCCGGGTGTTACACCTGCATGCGACTTGACCTCTGCCTCCGCTCGTCTGCCGCTGCAGTTACTGCCGGCCCGCTTTTGACCATGCCAACCGTCGTGCCTACCCCGCGACTGACTGACCCGTGGCCGTCACCTTTTACCGGCACTGTTGGGTCATGCGCAGGGTTACCTCGAGTCACGGTACTGGTTCCGCAGTCGAGGAGGCGCAGCATTGGCGCGAGTGGTGGTGTAACTTCTCGCACGTCGTAACCGGCGCGCAGGTTACATGACATGCGGGCCCGCTTCCTTTGCGTTGGCCCGCTGGATGTGGACGGAGCCGAAGGGGCGCACAGTTATGGTGTAGTTGGATGCCTGTCGCGTGGCAGTCCACCCTTTCGACCACCGGTTTCAGCGAAGATGGGAGAGCGCTTGTAACCGCGGGATGGTTACATGCCTCACGTGCGGCGGTTCGCCTTCTTCGTGCTTCAGATCAGCTCGTATGACGTGTGGGTCCTAGCCCCCGTGTCGTAGGGGGAGAACCCTGGAGGATGTCAGTGGAGATTTCGCCCGTGATGCTAAGGGGTGCAAGGGAGGAGGTCTGCCTATAAAAGGGGGATCGATCCCCTGGGCAGTGGCCATGCCTTCGTTCTCCCCTCATGCATTGCGCCCTTCCACCTTTTGAGCCCCCGGATGGGGTGCACCAGCGTCGCCTTACTCTTGCTATCATTGGAGGAGCGCGGCCTCGTGGAGATCGGCACCTTTCAGCCATCGCTCGGCTTCAAGGATTTTCGTCGTGTAGCTCGGCTGCATTCCCTCACCAATGGGCAGTTTGGTGGGGAGAAGCAAGCTAGGCTGCGGCCTCCGCCCCGCCCTTAGCTTCAAGGATCTTCGTTATCCTTGCTGAGGCGGAGGGCGAGCTGAGTCGGGGTTCTACCTCCCGCATGGGTCGGCAGGCCGTCTCCTCCTTCAGCATTTAGGGGAGAAGGCGCTCACCGACCTTGCAGAGGGGCGAACTTCGGCAACGCAGGACCGGTCGGCCGTAAGCGTCGTCAGCTCCAGCGTGCCTGGCTCACTGGCTCAGCTGGCTCTGTTGCGGCCTCCGACGCTGCCTCCTGCGGTTTGATCCGGGCTCGGGCGTATGTTGCGCCGTGCGCACCGGCAGACCGTCCAAGACGCCGTACGCCGCATGGGCGGCGTTCGTGTTCTTGGATTGTCTTGTCCTCACTCCGGCATGACGCCTCCGCGCGGAGGTCGGGGCCTGCCCGTCCGCGAGGACCTGAGTGGGGATCTGTCGGTGCAGGCTGGGGTGTCCACCATTTGTCGGCGTGGCGCTGGCGCGTAGGTGGCTGCTGTCGTCGGTGCTGAGGTGGTGGCAGCCGGAGAAGGTTTCTCCGTCGACGAGACCATCGGCGCTAGCTGCAGCCAGACCCCCAGCTCTTTGGCTTTGATGGCTTGTCCTCACCCCTCGAGCGGAGACGCGAGCGAGGGCCTCGTCATAGCAGTGTCGGCCCTGAGGTCATCGCTACTGCTGTTTAGCCGCCCGAAGCGGGGGTCGTTGTCGCTGCTGGTGTAGTGGTCGCCAGCGAGCCACCTAGAATTTGTTGTCCCGCAGGCCCTCAGGTGTGGAGGTTGTTCATACCCGCGGGAGTGGAACCAGAGTCCCGTTTGTAAGGAGATATACCGGGTTTTTGCCGGAGCAAAACGTAACCGCTCCAAGTACTTAGACATTTGTCGTAGGTTGGGAGAACCACCGAGGGTTCTGCTGACGTCTAAGTCTGTGTAGCATAGTTACCCTAGGTATATGTGTTTGTTCTTTGTGGCTGTCGAGGCCTGAACATTTGAGTATTCGAGAATGAAGTTGTGTGTCTTCCTCCTTCCGAGCGCTGGGACTTGCCTGTTGGCTAGCCGAACCACTTAACCGAGCGTCGGTTGCCTTTCGCGAAAGGTGACGAGTGAGGTGTCTGTATCCCAGAGGCGTAGGAGTCCCTCGGCTCTGTCGGCCTTGCCGCTCTAGGCTTTTCTTGCTCAGTTTTTGGAACCCTCGGCTGCTCTGTGATGAGCCGGAGGCAGCGGTGTTAGCGCGGACAGACGCGGAGTCGGCTTGGAAAGAGACTTCGTCGGCCCAGGAGATGGCGGCTTCCCAGGACAAGGAAGGTGTGGTAGCAGCCGCTGGAGCTTGGCCAAGACATCTGCTGGCGCGGTGCTGGCGTCCTCCCTTAGGTGGAGGTCCTTTTGCCCGAGTCGCCGTCCGAGGCCGGGCCAGGTTCCGCCGAGGGTGGAAACAACGCCGAGGGTGCTGCTGCTCCCCCTGCCGATGCCCGAACCTACAGGAACAGTTTGTCTGTAGCATGCGCATGCTTTTTCGCGGCCGCCGAGGCCTAAACACTTTATCATCGTGTTTAAAAAGCTGCGTCTTCTCTCCTCTTGTTTCGAGCATCATGACTTGTCTGTCAATAGTAGAATCGTTTATCCGAACGAGAGTTACTTTTCGCGGAAGGTGATGAGTGAGGTATCCGTATCCCGGAGGCGTAGGAGTCCCTCGGCTCGGTCGGCCTTGCCGCTTACGTGCGCTCTCATTTGGTCGAAGGATTCCATTATTGGTACAGTCTAGAAGGCGCGAAAGTCGTTTTCTACCCGAGTGTTAGGACTTGTTCGGTAGCAGGATCGCTTATCCGAGTGTGAGTTACTTCTCGCGGAAGGTGATGAGTGAGGTATCCTTATCCCGGAGGCGTAGGAGTTCCTTGGCTCTGTCGGCCTTGCCGCTTACGTGTACTCTCGCCGTTCTCAGGATCCCGCTATCGATACGTAAGTCGAAAGCACAAAGGTTGTTTCGGTAGAAAATTTTTCGAGGAAAATTTTGACGCAGAGGGGGTTCCCCCCTTCTAGCCCCCGAGGGAGGGTCGGGCTTTGCTGAGGCAAGGCTGACCCTTCCTTGACGGTTAGACTTTGTGTATGTAAACGAGGTACATGAACGACTTAAAACATCTTAAGGGTAGAAGCGACGTAGCTGTTGGATGTTCCAAGCGTTGCTGTAGACCTCGCCTTGGTCGTTGGCCAGCTTGTATGTTCCGGGCTTCAAGATCTTGGCGATGATGAAGGGCCCTTCCCAGGGAGGAGTGAGCTTGTGGCGCCCTCGGGCGTCCTGTCGCAGGCGAAGCACCAAGTCTCCCACTTGGAAGCCTCGGGACCGAACGCTTCGGGCGTGGTAGCGCCGCAGCGACTGCTGGTACCGTGCCGAATGTAGTAAGGCGACGTCCTGAGCCTCCTCGAGTTGGTCCAGCGAGTCTTCTCGGCTGGTCTGGTTGCTTTGATCGTCGTACGCCTTGGTCCTCGGGGAGCCATATTCTAAGTCCGTGGGGAGGACGGCCTCGGCCCCATAGACTAGAAAGAATGGCGTAAAACCCATGGCGCGGCTCGACGTCGTCCTCAGACTCTAGACTACCGAGGGTAGCTCTTTCACCCACCGCTTGCCGAACTTGTTGAGGTCGTTGTAGATCCTCGGTTTGAGCCCCTGCAAAATCATACCGTTGGCACGCTCCACCTGCCCATTCGTCATGGGATGAGCTATGGCGGCCCAGTCCACACGGATGTGGTGGTCGTCGCAGAAGTCCAGGAACTTTTTTCTGGTGAACTGCATGCCATTGTCGGTGATGATTGAGTTTGGGACCCCGAATCGATGGATGATGTTGGTGAAAACGCCACCGCCTGCTCGGACCTGATGCTGGTCAAGGGTCAGACCTCGATCCACTTGGAGAATTTGTCGATGGTGACTAGCAAGTGCGTGAAGCCCTCGGGTGCCTTCTGTAAGGGACCGATGAGGTCCAGACCCCACACAGCAAACGATCAGGTGATGGGTATTGTCTGCAAGGCCTGAGCGGGTAGATGCGTCTGCTTTGCATAGAATTGACACCCCTGGCAGGAGCGTACAATCCTAGTGGTGTCGGCCACCGCGGTGGGCCAGTAGAAACCTTGCCGGAAGGCGTTTCCAACGAGGGCTCAAGGTGCTGCGTGGTGACCGCAAGCCCCTGAGTGTATCTGTAACACCCGGGCTTTAAAGGACAAAGCCGGGTGCATCTCATACATGCGCCAAGAAGACAACATATATAATAACAGAGTGTATAGAGATAAATGTCACAATAATCAGAGTATTTATTACATAGCGGAAGTCTTACAAAATAAATGATAAATATAAAACGAACTAAGGATCGTCGGCGCCAATGTCAACTGAGAAACGCCACCTAGATCAAGTCTAATGCCTCAGTGTTAGGCGGCCCCTCTTCGACCACCTGTTCTTCTCCTGTGGGGGGGGGTGTGAGACAGCAAGAGTGAGCTCACATACGTTCATAGCTCAACAAGTCGTGGGGAATAATGTGGCATGAACTCACCAAAGGTGGGAGTTCATGAAGTGTAAGGCTGATCAATGAAATAAAGGCTGAGGCTGAGCTTTGCTTTTATAAGTTGGTCAAAATTTTATTAGCAATTACTAAGTGTAAGTAAATAACAAACCTTAATAATAATAAAGAACAGTAATAGTAAAATAATCCCAAATGCGATGCAAATGTCAAATTAAATTTAAGTTCCATAATTAATCATGTGAGGGTCCGAGCCGCTCATGACCGTGAGCACGGCTAGTATACCAGTTTTACACTCTGCAGAGGTTGCGCATCTTTACCCACAAGTCATGTTACCCATCTGCCAAGAGATGACCAATCCCATACACCTCTACCGAGGAGGCGAGGCAGGGTAACACTACGAGGCCTTTACAAAGTTCCACTAGCTTCAGAAATCCCGCTACAGTTTATAGGAAGCTCCAGTGCAGGGTTCTTGCCTGACCGCCATCGCAGCAAAATCAAACAAGGACCTCCCTACACTGACCACTCCCCTACTGCCCTTGCCCCTTTCGGGTAAGGAAGACCTCCACTAGCTTTCCTAGTTAATCAGCCAAGGGCGTCCCATTAAACCCTTGTGGTAGCACTGTTTTCCCGGGTGGTCGCTCCATGTTCCCATTAATTTAATGATCTTAACATGAATAGTAATAATAACAAGATAATAATAGAATAATCATGTGTAGTGTAACTCCATACCCAATCCACATAAAGCAATAGCAAGTACTACCCAAAAATATTTCAGGGGTGAACAAGGTATAGAGGTAATCAAAACTGGGGTAACATAAAGGCTCCCATCAAAATTAACCTATGCAAATCATTAAAATTAATAAGAACATGGCTGGGAAAAGTAAGTGATCAAGGGCACAACTTGCCTGGCACTTGAGATTTCAGATACCAGGGTGATTCTTCGGATCCTCGTAACCTCACGCTAGTCGTAGCAATACAAACAAACATGGTATAGATAAAATTAACATCACACCAAACATAAGAACAAACTGCATAATAATAATCTACACATTAAAACAAAATCCTAGGAACAGAAATCATAATTTTTGAAGTTATAGATTTTAAGATATGAATTTCCATAGGTTTTATGTGCTTAAAAAGGATTAAGTGGGAGATTAATTTTCTTACTGTTTTCATGTCAAAACAAAGACTCTAATTGATAGAGAATAATATTACAAAATTTTAGAAACTGGAATGGGTTAATTTGGAGTTCATATGAATTTTCTATGATTTATTAAAGTTCTAGCATTTATTTTCTCATTAAAAATCATTTCCAGATATTATTTATCTATTTCCTATGAACTCTGGACTGGGCCTCAAATTCATAAAAGGGCAGGGACTCTGGCGCAAATAAATCCCAGACACAGATTCCCAGTCGCCTGGACCGCGGGTTAATATCCGAAAATACTAGGGTTTCTTTAGTAAAATTGGCGCAGCGAAGGGTATTCTATGCTCCAGATCGTCGGATCTTATCCCGACAGCTACGATTAGGTTTTATCAAAATGAACCGGTACGCTACTGGAGTCGTTGGATGAAAGATCCACGGACTGCAGTTAACATCACAAGATCTAATCCTATTCGCGACTTCCTCGATCAACGACGGAGATGAGCCCCACATGAAAGGGTATGTGCGCATAAATCCAGACCGCCATCATTCGATCCAACGGCCCAGGCTCTCCTCTAACCTTCCGGTCGAGCGGACGGCGGCGCCGCCCACCAACACGGCGGAAACTCGTTGGGACAGCGCCCTACGGTGAATCCCCGTCCGATTCACGCACCCGAATCGGTTTCCATGAACACTCGGCTACTACGGGTCACGTGGATCACTCACAATCATGAATCGTTGCGCCCAGGCCCCTGTCCACGGCGAAGCACCGATTCACGGCGAAAACACTACGGCGACGAGAAATCAGCCCACTCAAGCCTCCGATTCCATCGGGAGAGGAGAAGCACATCATTCCTTGCGACACTGCAGAGCTACTCGGCCCAATTCCCAACCCCGAACGGCATCTACCATGGATTTCGCCCACGGCGACAAGGCTCGCCAGAGCGCACCTAAGCCGTGCCAGGCGCCCCAAATCTTACCGGATCAACGCTATGCGTAGAGGAGCATCAGACGAACTCAGTGGGGTGTTTCTTACCGGAAATCGACGCGCAGAGCTCCACGGCGATGGGAGCGGCGGCCCGATAGCAGCTCAGAGTCCATGGCGGAGCTCCGATCGACGAATTCCACGCGCCCGGTAGTTCTTTGTCTCCAATTAGCAGGTCCGGGCGAATCCCCATACAGGTGACTACTACGGCTCTTACTAAATCGCTAATCGGGGTGTGGGTGGGTGGCGGACCGGATCCCATCCACCAGGCGTCAATGGCGGCTCAACTCAATTACTTTGGACGGTCCCAGAGAGGAGAGCTGCGGGGCTGGATCTTATACCTAGGGTTAGCGTCAACAACACCCCGCAGTCCTGCCATGCATTCGGTTGTGGATCTCCGAGCTACGTGGCATGATTTTTTTTTGTTTGCGCGGCGGATTCGGCCTACGCAGGCGACCCCTGCGCATTCGGTTGAAGGTGGAAGATTACAACTGACAGTATGGCCCCATCTGTCTGTCCCCGCGAAATGAGAAAGGTTGAGGCGCGATGTGAGACAGACAGTGTGGTCCCACCGGACAGACAAAGCTGACGCCACGGAGGGGAGGATCCTAGCCGCGCGCTTGCGAAAACCTGACTAGTGGGGCCCACATGGAAGCGGATGACTGAAGAAAAAGGGGAGGGAAAGAGAAATGGGCCGCGCGGGAATTGGGCATGGGCCGAGAGTGGTGATTTGGCCCAAACAGCGTTTTCTCATTTTTTTTCTTTTCTTTTTCATTTCTATTTTTCTTTTCTCTTTCTCTTTCCTTTTCAATTTCAAATTTCAAATTTGAGTTTATATTTGTGGAGTTCATACTTAGATTAAATTTAAATAACCACATCTAGTTATTTTATATATCCATTTTATCTCATTTGTATAGTATTTCTTCTGTTTTCTCAAATCTCAAATTCTAAATTTCCTTTAGAACTTAAATTCCACTCTTGGGATTTTTTTTAATATATTTCTTGTCACGTCATTTTTTTTATGTTGTCACAAAATGCACACAACATGAAAACCCAGCATGATGCATATTTTGGTAGCATATATCTTAATAGTTATTTGTTTTTTTTAAATATGGTGTTCACATGTGGTGGTACATAACGGTCAAACTCACATAAAGAGAAATTGTTTCTCCATTTATATTATTTCTAACAAATTGCAAATTGGGTATTACAAATCCTACCCCCCTTAAAAATAATCTCGTCCTCGAGATTTAGGAAGATCTAGGGAAAAGATAGAGAAAGTCTATTCGAAGCTCTTCTTCTCTCTCTCAAGTAGCTTCATCTTCTCCGTGATGACTCCATTGCACTTTGCACATCTTTATAACCTTATTCCTCGTGACTCAAGTCAAAGTATCCAAAATCTTGATGGGGTACTCAGCATAGGTTAGATCATCTTGAACACTAAGGTCTTCCATTGGTAATTGTTCTTCAGGTACCCTGAGACATTTCTTCAGCTGAGATACATGAAAGACATCATGAACATTCGCAAGATGATCCGGTAACTCCAATTGATATGCAACCTCTCCCACTCGCTTTAAGATTAAAAAGGGTCCAATAAAGCGAGGAGACAACTTTCCTTTGACTTTAAACCTTCTCATACCCCGGAGCGGTGACACCTTCAAATAGACATAATCTCCCTCTTTAAACTCAAGCAGTCTTCTCCGGGTGTCAGCATAACTTTTCTGCCTGGATTGTGCAGTTCTCAAATTCTCCCTTATTTGCTGAACTTGTTCCTCTGCTTCTTGTATAATCTCAGGCCCAAACAACTGTCTTTCACCAGTTTGATCCCAATACAGTGGAGTCCTGCACTTTCTGCCATATAAAGCCTCAAACGGTGACATCTTCAAACTGGCCTAATAACTATTATTATAGGAGAACTCTGCATACGGCAAACTCTTATCCCAACTACCACCATGCTTAAGGGCACATGCTCTTAACATATCTTCTAACACTTGGTTAGTCCTCTCTGTCTGCCCATCAGTCTGTGGGTGGTAAGCCGAACTAAAATTCAATCTGGTATCCAAGGACTCGTGCAACTTCTTCCAATATCGAGAGGTAAACTGTGATCCTCTAGCCGAAACGATCTTCTTCGGTACAGCGTGTAGAGACACAATCTGAGCCATATATCACTCTACCAATTGAGATACCTTATAAGTAGTCTTGAGCGGAATGAAATGAGCCACTTTGGGTCAGTCTATCCACAATAACCCATATAGAATCGTATCCTTTCGAGGTGTGAGGCAACCTAGTAATGAAGTCCATACCAATCTTTTCCCACTTCCACTCAGGTATCTTCAGTGGGTGCAGTAGCCCGGCTGGCCTCTGGTGTTCAGCCTTAACTCTTTGGCATACATCGCACATAGCCACATGTGCAGCCACATCTCTCTTTAATCCATACCACCAATACTTTTGCTTCAAATCCTGATACATCTTAGTACTTCCAGGATGGATAGAATAAATTGAGTCATGTGCTTCCTTCAATATAGTTTCTCGAAGACTATCAATATCGGGAACACAGATCCGATTCTTGAACCATATCGTGCCTTGCTCATCCTCTGTGAATTCCGGGCCTCTACCTTCTGTTATCAAATCCTTGATCTCCTGGATTTTGGCATCACTAACCTGACCTTTACGAATTTCTTGCTCTAAGGTAGGTTCCAATTCAATGGTCACTCCTTCCGTATGTGTAACAATTCCCAGGTTGAGTCTCTCAAAATCTTTTGCTAATTCATCAGGTAGCTGGACGACGAAAGCGGAGTGAATATGCTCCTTCCGACTCAAGGCATCTGCAACCAAATTTGCCTTGCCTGGGTGATAGTGAATCTCCAATTCATAATCCTTAATGAGCTCCAACCAACGGCGTTGCCTAAGGTTGAGATCCTTCTGAGTGAATATATACTTCAAACTCCTATGATCCATGTATACTTGGCACTTAGTTCCCATGATGTAGTGTCTCCAAATCTTAAGTGCATGCACAACGGCCGCCAATTCTAAGTCATGAGTGGGGTAGTTCCATTCATGTTTCCGCCACTGACAAGATGCGTAGGCAATCACGTGTCCTTCTCGCATAAGTACACATCCCAAGCCTTGGCCACATGCATCACAATAAATGTCAATTCCTTTCTGTAGATTTGGCATAACCAACACTGGTGGTGACATCAATCTCTTCTTCAGCTGGTTAAAACCATCTTGGTACCTCTCGCCCCACTTAAATTCTCTTCCCTTCTCAAGAAGTGAGGTGATAGACTCAGCAATCTTAGAAAATCCTTCAATAAATCTCCGATAGTATCCAGTAAGTCCCAAGAAACTCCGAATCTCAGTAACTGTAGTGGGTATGCTCCACGCCGCTATCTCCTTGACTTTAGCAAGATCCACTGATATTCCTCTATGATATATCCAAGGAATGACACCTCGCCAATACAAAACTCGCATTTGCTGTACTTGGCATAGAGTTGATTATCTCGTAGCTTCTATAGCACCAACCTTAGATGTTGTACATGATCACTTTCATTCCTAGAATAGATCAGAATATCGTCGATAAACACCACGACGAATCTGTCCAAATACTCCATAAACACTTTGTTCATCAAATTCATGAAATAAGCCGGTACATTGGTTAATCCAAATGACATAACAGTAAACTCATATAATCCATATCGGGTTGAGAAAGTTGTTTTAGGAATATCCGATGACCTAATCTTCTTTTGATGGTAACCCGATCGGAGATCAATCTTCGAGAATACCCTTGCACCTCTCATCTGATTAAATAAATCCTCAATGCGGGGCAACGAATACTTGTTCTTCACGATAACATCATTAAGGGACCTATAATCCACGCACATCCCTTACGATCCATCTTTCTTCTGTACAAATAGAACTGGCGCTCCCCTAAGGTGAGGAACTCGAACGAATGTACCTAGCCTCTTGTAACTCCGTTAATTGTTTCTTAAGTTCCTTTAACTCTTCTACGGACATCTTGTATGGCCGTTTAGAAATAGGGGCGGTTCCAGGTAAGAGATCAATAACAAACTCAACTTCTCTATCAGGTGGCATCCCTGGTAACTCCTCTGGAAAGACATCCGGAAAATCTCTAACTGCACGGATGTTGTCACCAACAAACTTCTCATCTACTAAGAACGTCGCTAGTCTGATGGTGGTAGTCACTAAAATCTCAACTTCGAATCTTTCTCCTTTGGCACTGGCGAGTTCTAAGGTTCCCTTAGAACAGTGTATATACTGCCTTTGCCTTTCTTAACCATGACATACCAAGGATCAAGTCTATACTGCTCTCTTCTAACAGTATAGGGGTAGTCCATCTGGGTTAGAAATACAGGGTAAGAAAGGAAGAGTTGTAGACAAGGCGAGTAATTACGAGGCATGTTACTTTGGGGAATTTATTAGCTAAGTAGATTAGTGTGTTATCCACTAAAGCTAATACATTACCTTATGGTGGTACATGCTAAGATGCCCAACTATAATGTTTCAATCAATCAAAGAAGCAAATCAGACATTTATCATCAGAACAATCAACCAACATTTTTAATAGAGAAAATATTTATTTTTTTTTTGTCTTAGGTCTCCTATCTCTTAAAAATGTTATAGGGGTAGGGATTCCAAGGTGTGAAATTCATCTTGTCTTAGAATAGAAAAGGTAAGAATGATCAGAGTAGAACAGTAGAAGGTGAGACAGGATCAAGATAAGTGTAGAAAGAATCAGAGTAAGGTAAGTATAGAATGAATCAGAATAAGGTAAGTAGGTAAGGGTTTCGTCCATTTCTATCTAGGTTTCGTCCTACAGTCAACATTTCCTCTGATACCACTTCTGTAACACCCGGGCTTTAAAGGACAAAGCCGGGTGCATCTCATACATGCGCCAAGAAGACAACATATATAATAACAGAGTGTATAGAGATAAATGTCACAATAATCAGAGTATTTATTACATAGCGGAAGTCTTACAAAATAAATGATAAATATAAAACGAACTAAGGATCGTCGGCGCCAATGTCAACTGAGAAACGCCACCTAGATCAAGTCTAATGCCTCAGTGTTAGGCGACCCCTCTTCGACCACCTGTTCTTCTCCTGTGGGGGGGTGTGAGACAGCAAGAGTGAGCTCACATACGTTCATAGCTCAACAAGTCGTGGGGAATAATGTGGCATGAACTCACCAAAGGTGGGAGTTCATGAAGTGTAAGGCTGATCAATGAAATAAAGGCTGAGGCTGAGCATTGCTTTTATAAGTTGGTCAAAATTTTATTAGCAATTACTAAGTGTAAGTAAATACCAAACCTTAATAATAATAAAGAACAGTAATAGTAAAATAATCCCAAATGCGATGCAAATGTCAAATTAAATTTAAGTTCCATAATTAATCATGTGAGGGTCCGAGCCGCTCATGACCGTGAGCACGGCTAGTATACCAGTTTTACACTCTGCAGAGGTTGCACATCTTTACCCACAAGTCATGTTACCCATCTGCCAAGAGACGGCCAATCCCATACACCTCTACCGAGGAGGCGAGGCAGGGTAACACTACGAGGCCTTTACAAAGTTCCACTAGCTTCAGAAATCCCGCTACAGTTTATAGGAAGCTCCAGTGCAGGGTTCTTGCCTGACCGCCATCGTAGCAAAATCAAACAAGGACCTCCCTACACTGACCACTCCCCTACTGCCCTTGCCCCTTTCGGGTAAGGAAGACCTCCACTAGCTTTCCTAGTTAATCAGCCAAGGGCGTCCCATTAAACCCTTGTGGTAGCACTGTTTTCCCGGGTGGTCGCTCCATGTTCCCATTAATTTAATGATCTTAACATGAACAGTAATAATAACAAGATAATAACAGAATAATCATGTGTAGTGTAACTCCATACCCAATCCACATAAAGCAATAGCAAGTACTACCCAAAAATATTTCAGGGGTGAACAAGGTATAGAGGTAATCAAAACTGGGGTAACATAAAGGCTCCCATCAAAATTAACCTATGCAGATCATTAAAATTAATAAGAACATGGCTGGGAAAAGTAAGTGATCAAGGGCACAACTTGCCTGGCACTTGAGATTTCAGATACCAGGGTGATTCTTCGGATCCTCGTAACCTCACGCTAGTCGTAGCAATACAAACAAACATGGTATAGATAAAATTAACATCACACCAAACATAAGAACAAACTGCATAATAATAATCTACACATTAAAACAAAATCCTAGGAACAGGAATAATAATTTTTGAAGTTATAGATTTTAAGATATGAATTTCCATAGGTTTTATGTGCTTAAAAAAGGATTAAGTGGGAGATTAATTTTCTTACTGTTTTCATGTCAAAACAAAGACTCTAATTGATAGAGAATAATATTACAAAATTTTAGAAACTGGAATGGGTTAATTTGGAGTTCATATGAATTTTCTATGATTTATTAAAGTTCTAGCATTTATTTTCTCATTAAAAATCATTTCCAGATATTATTTATCTATTTCCTATGAACTCTGGACTGGGCCTCAAATTCATAAAAGGGCAGGGACTCTGGCGCAAATAAATCCCAGACACAGATTCCCAGTCGCCTGGACCGCGGGTTAATATCCGAAAATACTAGGGTTTCTTTAGTAAAATTGGCGCAGCGAAGGGTATTCTATGCTCCAGATCGTCGGATCTTATCCCGACAGCTACGATTAGGTTTTATCAAAACGAACCGGTACGCTACTGGAGTTGTTGGATGAAAGATCCACGGACTGCAGTTAACATCACAAGATCTAATCCTATTCGCGACTTCCTCGATCAACGGCGGAGATGAGCCCCACATGAAAGGGTATGTGCGCATAAATCCATACCGCCATCATTTGATCCAACGGCCCAGGCTCTCCTCTAACCTTCCGGTCGAGCGAACGGCGGCGCCGCCCACCAACACGGCGGAAACTCGTTGGGACAGCGCCCTACGGTGAATCCCCGTCCGATTCACGCACCCGAATCGGTTTCCATGAACACTCGGCTACTACGGGTCACGTGGATCACTCACAATCATGAATCGGCCAGGCGTCAATGGCGGCTCAACTCAATTACTTTGGACGGTCCCAGAGAGGAGAGCTGCGGGGCTGGATCTTATACCTAGGGTTAGCGTCAACAACACCCCGTAGTTCTGCCATGCATTCGGTTGTGGATCTCCGAGCTACGTGGCATGATTTTTTTTGTTTGCGCGGCGGATTCGGCCTACGCAGGCGACCCCTGCGCATTCGGTTGAAGGTGGAAGATTACAACTGACAGTATGAACCCATCTGTCTGTCCCCGCGAAATGAGAAAGGTTGAGGCGCGATGTGAGACAGACAGTGTGGTCCCACCGGACAGACAAAGCTGACGCCACGGAGGGGAGGATCCTAGCCGCGCGCTTGCGAAAACCTGACTAGTGGGGCCCACATGGAAGCGGCTGACTGAAGAAAAAGGGGAGGGAAAGAGAAATGGGCCACGCGGGAATTGGGCATGGGCCGAGAGTGGTGATTTGGCCCAAACAGCGTTTTCTCATTTTTTTTTTCTTTTCTTTTTCATTTCTATTTTTCTTTTCTCTTTCTCTTTCCTTTTCAATTTCAAATTTCAAATTTGAGTTTATATTTGTGGAGTTCATACTTAGATTAAATTTAAATAACCACATCTAGTTATTTTATATATCCATTTTATCTCATTTGTATAGTATTTCTTCTGTTTTCTCAAATCTCAAATTCTAAATTTCCTTTAGAACTTAAATTCCACTCTTGGGCTTTTTTTTAATATATTTCTTGTCACGTCATTTTTTTTATGTTGTCACAAAATGCACACAACATGAAAACCCAGCATGATGCATATTTTGGTAGCATATATCTTAATAGTTATTTGTTTTTTTTTAAATATGGTGTTCACATGTGGTGGTACATAACGGTCAAACTCATATAAAGAGAAATTGTTTCTCCATTTATATTATTTCTAACAAATTGCAAATTGGGTATTACAGTATCTCCTGCAATAGCTCCTGACCTTCGGCGATGGATATGCATCGTTGGAGGATGCCTGAGGGGTTGCGGTGGTAGAGCTCCTTTTCGTCACCCAGCAAGACGAACGACTTGGCGCGCCGCGCCAGTCGCCGAGCTTCGGCTCTGTCGAGGGGTAGCTCTCCTCGGTGGAGATATTCCAGGTACGGGGTCTGCCAGTTCGGATCTGGCGTGACCCCATTCTGTTCCTCCTCGACGGGAAAGGCCTCTTCCTCGATGGCCGAGGGTGCCTCAGGTTTGGCCGAGGGTACCTCGGGCTCGGCCGAGGGTACCTCGGGCTGGGTCGAGGCTTCCTCAGGCTCGGGCGTGTCGTCGATCTTGACGGATGGTTGATGTAGGTCTCTAGAGAAGACGTCCGGGGGAACCGTCGTTCGCCCCGAGGCTATCTTCGCCAGCTCATCCGCAGTCTCGTTGTACCGTCGGGCGATGTTGTTGAGCTCCAGCCCGTAGAACTTGTTTTCCAGGCGCCAACCTTCGTCGTAGTAGGCTTCCATCCTCCGGTCACGATAGTGGGAGTTCTTCATGACTTGGTCGATGACAAGCTGTGAGTCGCCTCGAGCATCGAGGCGCCGGACCCCTAGCTCGATGGCGTTGCACAGCCCGTTAACCAGAGCCTCATACTCGGCCACGTTGTTCGATGCCGGAAAATGGAGGCGAATGACGTAGCGGAGATGCTTTCCGAGGGGTGAAACGAAGAGCAAGCCAACGCCTGCTCCTGTTTTCATGAGTGACCCATCGAAGTACATGGTCCAGAGCTCGGGCTGGATTGGAGTTGTCGGTAACTGGGTGTCAGTCCACTCAGCCAGGAAGTCTGCCAAGACCTGGGATTTTATGGCCTTCTGAGGAGCGAATGATAGCGTTTCGCCCATAAGCTCCACCGCCCATTTTGCTATCCTACCCGAGGCCTCACGACACTGGATGATCTCCCCTAGGGGGAAGGATGACACCACAGTCACCGGATGAGACTCGAAGTAGTGTCGCAACTTTCGCCGTGTCAGAATCACTGCGTAGAGCAGCTTCTGGATCTGTGGGTAGCGGACTTTGGTCTCGGAAAGCACTTCGCTGATGAAGTAGACTGGCCTCTGGACGGGCAGTGCATGCCCTTCTTCTCGTCTCTCGACTACGATCGCGGCGCTGACCACCTGAGTAGTCGCGGCTACGTAGATCAAGAGGGCTTCTCCTGCGGTGGGGGGCACCAAGACGGGCGCGCTTGTAAGGAGCGCCTTTAAGTTCCCGAGGGCATCCTCGGCCTCGGGGGTCCAAGTGAAGCGCTCGGTCTTCCTTAAGAGGCGGTACAAGGGTAGGCCTCTTTCGCCGAGGCGCGAGATGAAGCGGCTCAGAGCCGCAAGGCATCCCATGACCCTCTGTACTCCTTTCAAGTCCTTGATAGGCCCCATGTTGGTGATGGCCGCGATTTTCTCCGGGTTGGCCTTGATGCCCCGCTCGGAGATGATGAATCCAAGGAGCATGCCTCGGGGGACTCCAAAGACACACTTCTCGAGATTGAGTTTCACGCCTTTCGCTCTCAGACACTTGAATGTCGTTTCAAGGTCAGAGAGGAGGTCGGAGGCTCTCTTCGTCTTGACAACGATGTCGTCGACGTAAGCCTCGACCGTTCTGCCGATGTGTTCTCTGAACACGCGGTTCATGCACCTCTGGTAAGTGGCACCTGCATTCCTCGACCCAAATGGCATTGTAGTGTAACAGTACATGCCAAAAGGTGTGATGAAAGAAGTCGCAAGCTGGTCGGACTCTTTCATCTTGATTTGGTGATAGCCTGAGTAGGCATCGAGGAATGACAGGGTTTCGCACCCAGCAGTGGAGTCCATGATTTGATCGATGCGAGGCAGAGGGTAGGGAACTTTTGGACATGCTTTGTTTAGACCAGTGTAGTCTACACACATCCTCCATTTCCCATCCTTCTTCCTTACAAGAACAGGGTTAGCTAACCATTCGGGATGGAATACCTCTTTGATAAACCCTGCCGCGAGTAGCTTGTGGATCTCCTCGCCTATGGCCCTGCGCTTTTCTTCGTAAAAACGGCGCAGGGTTTGCTTCACGGGTCGGGCTCCAGTTCTGATGTCCAGTGAGTGCTCGGCGACATCCCTCGGTATGCCGGGCATGTCCGAGGGACTCCATGCAAAGACTTCGGCGTTTGCGCAGAGAAAGTTGACGAGCATTGCTTCCTATTTGGGGTCGAGCTTGGAGCCGATCCAAACTTTGTTGCTGGGGTCGTTGTTGGGGTCGAGAGAGACGGACTTGACCGCCTCAACCGGTTCGAAGTTGCTGGCGTGTCGCTTCGCGTCGGGCGCCTCCTTGGAGAGGCGTTCCAGGTCGGCGATGAGGAACTCGGACTCGGCGAGGGCCTCGGCGTACTCCACGCACTCCACGTCGCATTCGTACGTGTGGCGGTACGTGGATCCGACGGTGATGATCCCATTCGGGTCCGGCATCTTAAGCTTGAGGTAGGTGTAGTTGGGGACGGCCATGAACTTGGCGTAACATGGTCTTCCCAATACCGCATGATAGGTTCCTCGGAACCCGACGACCTCAAAGGTGAGAGCTTCCTTTCGGAAGTTAGAGGGAGTTCCGAAGCATATGGGTAAGTCGATCCGTCCGAGGGGTAGGATTCGCTTCCTGGGCGCGATCCCGTGGAAGGGTGCCGCACCGGCTCGGACTTCGGACCAATCAACCCCTAAGAGCTCCAGGGTCTCGGCGTAGATGATGTTAAGGCTGCTGCCTCCGTCCATGAGGACCTTGGAGAGCCTAACGTTGCCGATGATCGGATCGACAACGAGCGGGTACCTTCCTGGGCTTGGCACGAAGTCGGGGTGGTCGCCTTGGTCGAAGGTGATAGGCTTGTCAGACCAGTCTAGGTAGACTGGGGCTGCCACCTTCACCAAGCAGACTTCCCAGCGCTCCTGCTTGCAGTGCCGAGCTGAGGCGTTCACCGCCTGCCTACCGTAGATCATGAAGAAGACGGCCGGGGGTAGCGCTGCCCTAGCATTGTCGTCGATGCGGCACCGGATGTCTTGGGCCCGATGACAGGCTTCTCCGGCGAGTGTTCGACCTGCCCACTCCTGTTCGATGTTCTGTCGGAGCTGTACAAGCCGGCCTGCTTCCCCGTCGACCCGGGCCTGCATCTCACGGAATTGCTCGAGCTGTATGTCCTGACCCTCCGCAGGGACTGGGACCACAGCTAGCTCCCGCGGGATGTCAACGCGAGATGCGGGCCCAGGGGGATCGTCAACCTCTGGCATACCGAGGTGGTTGCCTTCGTTGTGATCTCCCAGATCGACGTGGAAACATTCGCGACTTGGGCCGTAACCCTCGTCGTCCAGGTCATGGCCATAGTTAGAACAACTAGAGAGGCAATGGTCACATGCAGACATGAAGCCCCGCATGGCACCGGGGTCATTGAGGGCAAAGAAATCCCAACCGGAGTCGGGGTCGTCCTCTTCCTCAGAACCCGCCAGTCCGAAGGTTGAGACGGCTGTCAGTCGGTCCCAGGTCAACCACATGTGGTACCCCAGAAGGTTTGGATATGCCTTTACGAAGGCGCTCACCATAGCGGGGTCGCTAGGTGGATCGAAGTTGAACCGAAAAGGTACGGGATGGAAAACGGACGGTACCTCTTGGTCGATAGACGGTGGTGAAGTCGCGTCGGGGGCGAAGCACACCGTCATCTCAGGTACAAGGGTGACGCCCTGCAGGTCCTTTGCGAGGGTGCTGGCATCATCAGTCCGCTTGGGGCTGACACATCGCGGGGAAGTGACACCCGCCGTCGCCTCAGGTGCGAGGACAATGTCCGACATGTCCCCCGGGGGAGTGCCGGCGTTGTCGACTTGCTCTAGTGCGATAGCCGACAAGGTGCCGCCTCCTGCGTGGCCATGGTTGCCTCATCTCCGCCTCCTCCGACGGGAAGGGTGGCGGGGACGACCGGAGTGCTCCTCTTTTGCCGCGGGGAGATGCTGTCGTAGAGCTCGCCGCCGCCGGGCGAGTCGGAGACCGTCGTTGTCGTCACGCCGCGGGGGGAAGAGTACCATGTCATAGCTGTCGTCAAGGGACATGAACTCGAGACTCCCAAAGCGGAGCACCGTTCCGGGCTGGAGAGGTTGCTGAAGACTCCCCATCTGGATCTCAACGGGAAGGTGTTCGTTAACACGCAGCAGGCCCCTACCTGGCGCGCCAACTGTCGGCGTTTCGACCCCGGAGGGTCCTTGGACCGACGAGTAAATTGTCGCTGCGTGTCCCTGTCACACCCAGTTTTGGAAGGTAAACCGAATGCGAACCATGTACATGCCAGGATCAGAAATTCACGTACACAGCGATTACATAAATGACTCATCATAGCACGATGCTTCGAATAACAATAAAGAGTAAGTAATAATATTACAGACTAGAGCTATTTACATAATATAAATCAAAGTACACAGAATCGAAACGTAGCCAACGTAAACAAACCCACCACAGGCAGCTGACTGGGGGAGGTCGCTAGCCTAATCCTCGAACTCGTCGAAGTCATGGAACTCCTAGAGATCCGCCTCAACACCTTCTCCTTTACCTGAGCATAGATTGCACCAAAGGCAACCTGGTGTTTTGTGAAAGTAAGGGTGAGTACACATCAACGTACTCAGCAAATGTCCCGTTTGGCTGAAGTGGACTAGCTTTATATGGGGTTAAGCTCAAGTAGTTACTTTTAGTTGGTCAAGTATTTATTATTAGTGGAAGCCAACTTTTATCATATAACCAACCCATGAACCATTTCCTCATCGAGGAACATCATTATCATCATCGAACCAAAATCATAAATAGAACCTTTGTATATCGAACCATCTGTATCTCTAATCAAAGAGGATTTCAAGGCCGCTCATAACCGTGAGCATGGCTGATATATCAGTTTCTAACCCTCTGCAGAGGTCGCACACTTTACCCACAAGCCGTGATTCCCATTCTGCCCGGAGATCATGACTCTCCATTGATCACTACCAAGGTGACCTAGCAGGGTCTCACTACGTAGCCTTTACAAAGATTTCCCAGAGGTCATAGCCGCCCGTTAGGTTTCTCCAGTTTGATAAACACAGTACATCTCCCCAGAGGAAGGGTGACTAACAAAACCAAATCAAAGAACCTCTGCAGCCAGCCTCGGCAGAGCAAGTACTGTGCCTGGACCCCATTGACGTCCCTACGGCGAAGCCTACTACTCCTCTGGTTCCTCTAATTAATCAGCTAAGGGCGTCCCATTCCACCCTCATGGTTGCACTGTTATCCCGGGTTGTCACTCCCCGAACAGGTCCTTACGGAGAGGCACTCGAGAAACCGCTCGAGCCCCCTAAAGTATCACCAGTCCAACATCATAATCAAGATATCATCAACGTATCATAAATGTTCTCATCATGTTCATTGATTAAAGTAAAGCAGTAGCATAATACTAATCATAATAACTAATTCCCAAAGGATAAACAAGGACAGAAAAACAGAATGCTAGTCAATCCTTAGGTTGATCATGGTATGCGGGTTGATGAATTATAAAGTAAATGGGACATAATAGGTCAGAGGACATTTGCCTTCACCAAACAGATGCTCAGGGTCTTCAATCTCATAGAACTCGAAGAGTTCAATCTCTTGGTCGCCGAAGCTTGACTGTCGATTCCTCAAAGCTCGAAAATAGATCACAGACTATTCGCGGCGCGAAGCAAAGACGAACAAGCACAAGCAAACAAACATGTACATATGCATAAGAACATTACACCATACAAGATAAAATGTTATAAAATCGAGCAATATAAAAATAGAGAGCGCCTCTACGGTTACACGAGGAAAAGAACCGCGATAGTCGAAGCTACGGTCGAGGGGTTAGCGTGTTTACACTGAGAAAGTATTTAATTGGAATATATAATTCAACGTAATTATATTAATTGATATTTATGAAATATAAATTAAAACTATCTAGTTTTGACTAATTTACTATTTTAATTGTGGATGACTAAACAAATAGTTAATTAACTGGAATGAGTGATTATAATCGAACGGCTTAATATCGCGCGCGAACATCGCGCGATACACGCGAACGACACACGCCAATGCGCGCGACACGCAAAAACGACGCGCGAACCAGCATGCCACCACGTGCGGAACAACACGCGCGACAGGCGAGAAAAACTAAATAGGTGACGCGTGCACATTTAATCTAATTGGACTACTAATCTAATAAACATTAGTCGAGCAACCATTAAATAAATTAATTAGAATATGTGACCAGATGAATTAATGTTATTAACATGAGTGTTTATATGCAAAAACAATTTATTATCACGCGCAGACGTCGCGCGACACACGTGATCGACACGCGAGATACGCGCGCGAATAGCTCGATGCCATGCAAACGATGCAACAACAAACAAATAAATAAAAGTATTTAAGCTAGTATTAATCAAGTTAACATATATTTATAAAAGTGCAACTTAAAACCATAAACTAGTTTTGACTAAATTGCTACGTTAATAACCAACGGATAAACTAACAATTAAATAAATAAAACAAGCATACGTCATGACAAAATAATATGTTTAACGTGTGCACGACCTCCTTACGAAGTTAACGCAACCTGAACGGAAATGAAACGAATATCTAACGCAAAAGTTAGTATATTTTTAGTAGACAACGTAAAAACGACGATGGGCGCGACGTGGCGGTTTCTAGACACGCGGCTCCAGCAAGACGGTGACTCCGGCGTGACGGCGAGGCCAGGGCGGGTCTGGGCATGACGCAGGCGCACGACGACGAGGCGAGCTCGCAGCTCGGCGAGTGCGGCGCTGCGAGGCACAACAACCGCGACGAGACGCAGCAGGACTATGGCGCGGGCGTGAGACGGTTGCACGACGCAGCACACAATGAGGTGCTGCGCATGGCAGCACAGATGGCACAACGAGGCTAGGCAGCGGGGCACATACGCAGGAGCACGACTAAGCAGCACGACACCGAGAAAAACGGAAATGAAGAACAGAGAAGGGAAGGAACTCACCGGAGACGACGGGCTGACCGGAGAAGGGCTCTCCGGCGTTGACGTTTGCGGTGTGGCGAGGCTCCGGTGCAGTGCGGCTTTGGTCAGGCGACGATGCGCATGCCGCGGGCGCCGAGATAGCAAGGGCGCTGCACAGGAGATGAGACGTGCAGGGGGAGCGGATCAGAGAAATTGCTGCCTCCTTTCTCGCTTCGATCGTGGAAGCACGAGCGCATAGCGGGAGGCGGTTTCTGAGACTGGATTTCTTGGGACCTGTAGCTGCCGCGTGGGCCCAGGGGGAGGGCATGGTTACAATCTGCGTACGCGCGTGAGCTGAGAAGCGCAGGACGTGGCTGCATGGGACCAGCCAGGCCATGGCGATGACTGAGAACACACAAGCGTCTGGACTCCAGGCTATAGATGGGAGGCATTGATGCCATGCGGGGTCCGCTTGGAAGTGAGACAAAGCGAAAGGAGCGGGAGTGACATGCCTAGAAAATGGGATGAACGTGATATACATGCGTGCATGTACCTGTTTGTTTTTTATTTCCTTTTATTTATATATATACGTATATATATACATATATGAATATATTTATTTACATTAGATCATCCAAATTTTATATTTTCTCTTTTTTTTCTTGAACGGATACGGTACCAAGGCTATTTCAAGCAAACAAAAATTGGTCTTCAGCAAGGAACGCAACACACCTATGTTTTTTATTCAAAATTAACACATATATATATATAATAGTTCTGCACTATTTAGGTAAAAGGAATGAAAAGCAATGAAAGAGAGGGGGTAACACCTGAATTTGGTGGATATTAGAAAAGAAATTTTATACCCCCAAATTCAGGGTGTTACAGTCCCTGCCCAGATGGGTTGGCGCGGGATGGAACACAAGAGATGGGATAAGCCTTGTATTATCCTGCACCAGGGGTGCCGCTCGTAGTAGGGGTTACAAGCGCGTCGCGTGAGAGAGAGACACAGAGTTCGTCCGCCGCTTCCCTCGCACGAACCCCCTCTCGTACGAGGGCCCTGGACCTTCCTTTTATAAATGTAAGGAGAGGGTCCAGGTGTACAATGGGGGTGTAGCAATATGCTAACGTGTCCGGCAGAGACGAGCCAGAGCCCTATGTACATGCCAATATGGCTGTCGGAGAGGTGCTAGAGCCCTGTGCATGCGATGTCGTGGCCGTCGGAGGAGCGCTTGAGCCCTGTAGAAGCACAGCTGTCGGGGCTGCTGGGACCTTGCTGACGTCTCCTTGCTTCCGTAGGGGGCTGAGAACCGCCGTTGTCATGGGCGCACGCGGGGTGCCATCATTACTTGTTTACCGGGGCGAGCCAGATGGGACACCGGTCTTGTTCCCCGTAGCCTGAGCTAGCTAGGGGTAGGGTGATGATGATCCCCCCTGTGGCGTGGTTGGTCCGAGCCCAGGGTCGGTCGAGGCGGAGACTTCTCTTGAGGCCGAGGCCGGGGTCGGGCGAGGACGCGATTCCTCCCGAGGCCGGGGTCGAGGCCGAGTCTGGGGGTCGGGCGAGGCGGAGACCTCCTCCCGAAGCCGGAGCCTGAGGTCGGGCGAGGCGGAGCTTCCTGTTGCGCCCGAGGCTGAACTCGGTGGTTGATCGTGACTTGTTGTCAGTCGTCGCCGGGGTGGCTGACACGGCAGTCGGAGCGGAGCGAGCGGCGCTGTTTTCCTGTCATGTCAGACAGTAAAGAAGAGGGGCGAAGTGACTGCGGTCACTTCGGCCTACCCGACTGAGGCGTGTGTGTCAGGATACGGCGTCAGGCATCCCCTGCATTTAATGCGCCTGCGAAGCGGTCGGTTGGTGAGGCGGTCTGGCCAAGGTTGCTTCACAACGGAGGCTGCCCGAGCCGGGCCTCGGGAGAGCCGAGGTGGCGCCCGCTGCCTGAGGAGGCCCTCGGGCGAGGCGTGAACTCGTCTGGGACTACTATTCCAACCCGAGGCTGGGCTCGGGTTAGATCGCGTCCCTCGGGTAGACGAAGTCTTGACTTGAACCGCACCCGTCAGTTGGTCTGAGGGTGTTTACCAGCCATGATTAGGAGCGTTGGGGGTACCCCTAATTATGGTACCCGACAAGTTTGAATTCAAATTTAATTTTTGAAATAGAGAAGAGAGAAAAGAATAAAGAAAAAGAAAGGGGAATGGCGTAATGGGCCTAAATCCTGGAATCTGGCCCACCCTCTGTTTTCTGGCGTGGCCCAGACACCAGCTCCTTTTCCCTCCCGCGCTCACTTCACTGGCCGGCGGGTCCACCTCGACAGCCGCACTTCGCGCCCTGCGCGCCGCACACTGATTTGCGTTGTGAGTCTGCATGCGGGACCCATACGTCAGGGGCATACCAGTTACCTCCGCACGAATCGCGCCCACCTCGCGCGTAGAGCTCGCCGGTGATCTCGGCTTCCGTGAACAAACTCACCGCATCCTGGCCTCAAAAGCGGTCCCGAGGCCCTTGCTTCCCCTTGTGCGTTTTTCCCCCACCGTTAACAGAAAGACACAATCGTCGCTAGAAAAATACCACCGCTGTTGCGGGATTTCGCGCGCCGCTGTCGCACGTCCACCAGGAGGGGAAAAGTGGCCGGACTCACACCTCGGTTGGGTTCGCCGTCGACCTCCGTGGGCGATTCGTGACGCGGACACTCAAGGAACGACGCGGGTCACTGGAATTCCTCTCACCGAGGTCGCAGACCGCCGCTACTCTGCCGCATAGCGCAATCCGAGCCAGCACCGTCTTAATTCGAGGTATGGGGACCACCAGTGAACCCACCTTCTCTCCACCTTCGTGTAGCACCGATCGATTGGGTTATTCTGCGCCGGGTTACTGGGAATGGCAGAGGAAGTGGGTGGCGTGGCCGGCCAGGCGCGGCGTCGTGGGGTTGAAGACGCCTGGGCGTCCGTCGATCTTTTATCGGATGGCGAGGATTAGAAGAGCGGGATGATGAAACCGGAACCGTTGGATGATGAGATCTAACGGCTTGGATTAGAGCGCGCGCACGGGTAATACGGACCATAGATCTTCAATCCAGCGTATGGTAGGTTATACCAGTTCATTGACTCGTGAACCTAATCTGAGCGCTCGGCTTGCGATCCAACGGCTCAGATCGCACCGTACCCTTTCGCTGAGCCAAAATTGTAAAAAAGCCCCTCACCTTTTAGCGATTCAACCCGCCATCCTCTGGAGCTGTGCTCTGTGTCTGGCGAATCTTTCCTCGAACCCCCTGACTTTTCCAAAAATTGAGGCCTAGTCCAGAGAACATATAAAATAGGTAAATAAATACAGAAATTGATTTTTAATATAAAAAGAATTCCTAAAACTTGTTTATTGCATAGAAAATTCATTCTAGCTCCAAATTGAGCCATTCCAATTTCTAAAATTTTGTAATAAGATTCTCTATCATTTAGTGTCTCTGTTTTGACATGAAAACAGTTAGAAAATTAATTTATCATTTAATCCTATCTCAAACACATTAAACCTTAGGAAATTCATAACTTGAAATCTATAACTCCAAATCTAATGATTCCAGTTCCTATGATCTCATTTTAATGTGTAGATTTTTACTGTATATTTTATTTATATGTTTGATGTGATGTTAATTTATGCTATACTATGTATGTATTGTGTTGATGCGAGTAGACGAGCAAGCCACTGTGGATTCTGAGGTTCAGCAAGTAGAAGTGGCTGAGCAGGAGCTCATCGAAGGCAAGTTGTGCCCTTGATCACTTACTTTTTCCCAGCCATGTTCTTATTAATTATAATGATCTGCATAGGTTAATTTTGATGGGATCCTTTAGGTTACCCCAGTTTTGGTTATCTTTGTACCTTGTTCACCACTGAAATATTTTTGGGTAGTACCTACTATTGCTTTATGTGGATTGGGTATGGAGATACACTATTCATGATTACTCTTTTATTACCATTTTATTATTACTGTTCATGTTAAGATCATTAAGTTAACGGGAACATGGAGCGACCACCCGGGAAAACAGTGCTACCACAAGGGTTTAATGGGACGCCCTTGGCTGATTAACTAGGAAAGCTAGTGGATGACTTCCTTACCCGAAAGGGGCAAGGGTAGTAGGGGAGTGGTCAGTGTAAGGAGGTCCTTGGGTTGATTTTGCTGCGATGGCGGTCAGGCGAGGGATTCCTGCACTGGAACTTCCTATAAACTGTAGCAGGATTTCTGAAGCTAGTGGAACTTTGTAAAGGCCTCGTAGTGTTACCCTGCCTCGCCTCCTCGGTAAAGGTGTATGGGATTGGCCGTCTCTTGGCAGATGGGTAATATGACTTGTGGGTAAAGATGTGCAACCTCTGCAGAGTGTAAAACTAGTATACTAGCCGTGCTCACGGTCATGAGCGGCTCGGACCCTCACATGATTAATTTATGGAACTTAAATTTAATTTGACATTTGCATCGCATTTGGGATTATTTTACTATTATTTTTCTTTATTATTATTAAGGTTTGGTATTTACTTACACTTAGTAATTGCTAATAAAATTTTGACCAACTTATAAAAGCAATGCTCAGCTTCAGCCTTAATTTCATTGATCAGCCATACACTTCATGAACTCCCACCTTTGGTGAGTTCATGCCACATTATTCCCCACGACTTGTTGAGCTATGAACGTATGTGAGCTCACTCTTGCTGTCTCACACCCCCGCACAGGAGAAGAACAGGTGGTCGAAGAGGAGCCGCCTAACACTGAGGCATTCGACTTGATCTAGGTGGCGTCTCCCAGTCAGCTTTGTGGTGCCAGGGATTATTATTTAGTTCGTTATATTTTATCATTTATTTTTGTAAGACTTCCGCTATGTAATAAGTACATTTATGTTATTTATGACATTTATCTTTATGCACTTTGTTATTATATGTGTTGTCTTCTCTGGCGCATATATGAGATGCACCGGGATTTGTCCCTTAAATCTGGGTGTGACAAGCACTCGCCCCAATCGACAATGGGGGGTGGAGAAGGCGGCGTTTTACGGCAATTTTTTTTGTCGATCGGCGGCGACTGCCACGAAGAGTGTTTTACACAAGTACACCATGCACAACAAATGTGCAAACAATGTGATGTCATTACTATGTAAATGTGAAACAACACGAAGTCACATACTAGTGGGCTCCTCCTTCAGGTTCAGCTCACGCTCCCTACAGTTAAGGGGGTGTTTGGGAACAAAGTTTTTCTGCAGTTTTGGAAGAATACTGCAGTATTCTCAAATACTGCAGTATTATATACATAATGGTGTTTGGCAAGCTGGGTAAAATCTCTGTTTTCAAAACTGAAGTATTGCAAATACTATAGTTGTTTTAAGTCATTCTAAACTTAGCTCTGGACCTCAGTTTTCAAAACTGCGGTATTATAAACTACGATATTGTCATAACTAAAGTATAGTATAGTATTTCAAAAACTGTGGTTTTCAAAAACTTTGTTCCCAAACAGGGCCTAAATAACATAATCTCCAGCTCCCGACCCTTGTCAAAAAGCTCAAGGACTGACTCGCTAACATGATCCAAGGTGTGATCACTGCTTACAGACCCCGCCAAGACACGACGAGGCCCCAAGTCCTCATCGCCCAACTCACTAGCCCTAATAATACGCACCTCCCTACCTGACACGGACTAGATAAAAGAATTTCCGACGCCGACTACGACTATGCCTTCGGATCGACGGACCAGAGCCATCTATTTGCGAAGGGGCCCTTCGCCCAGAGGCGCCAACATGAGTACAACGCACCATGCCTGCTCCAAAAGAAGGGCCCCCAGCAGCCCCGTAGGCCTCTGACATCGCAACGTTCATTGTGACAAAAAAGTAAATCTTCTCCAAACGACTCATGAAAAAAGCCTAGGTCGTCCTCATCTACTGACGACTCCGAATCTAAGCATTTGTCAAAACCACCAGAGCCCGACGAGCTCCAGAAAGATAAAGGGGTAACACACAAAACATCATCCAATGGGCCTTCCTCCTTGATCAAAAGGATGTCAGGGTCGCTTTGCATAGGCACCCAAAGAGGAACCTGTGCAAAATCATTGTTCCAAACACAGTGTCAACCCCCATAACTGTTCAAACTAAAAGGACTCCCATTAGAACAAATTTACACCTTCACAACATCAGTAGTGTCAGACGAGGGCCTGGTGGGATGATCCCCCTGGCAGCAGCTGGCACCTCGGCCAATTGCATGCACATAGCTGAGGCAAAGTTTTTGCCACCGCCCGTCCCCTTATAAGTTTTCCTTGTCTGTTATAGAAAATTCAGCAAGCAACAATAAAAATAAGCCAGAAGCATAGTACCGAACACCTACCTATTCCAACTCTGCAACTGAACGCTTTCGAGCAACCTCACAGTCGAAGGGGACGCACATACGATCCAGCATTTCATCGGCCTCTATACCCGCAGCTTCACTGATCTCGTCATAAAGGTTCTCGCTAGGGTTGAATTTCGACAACGACAGACAAGACACATGGTTGCACCCTTCACGAATTAATGACTCAAAACTGCTTTCATAGGTCACGAAGGCCAAGAAAGTCATCAGTCCCCTAATCACGTCACAAAGTCGCATGGTCTTCGTTCGTAGCCGCATGACCTTCACCCTTTAGGTCAAGCAGATGAATGGTGGCCCCCTAACACCTCATATACGCGTCTGAAATTGTTGAACACGACCCAAGCATTAGTCTGGACGGCCTAGGCAATGCCCATAGAGCAAAGGCGTTGGACAAATAGGTCCCCAAAGTAGTATCAAGCTCTTTTTTCAATAACACAACCTGAGACTCAAAAGACTTCGCCCGCCGCTCTAGCTCCCTCGCCTCCCTGGTCTTCTGCTTCAACTTCTCCTTGAGAGATGCATTCTCCATTTTGGCCGAGGTTGCTTCGTCCCTACTCTTCACTAAGGGGGCTAGGGCATCAACAACAGCGACAATCTGAAAAGCACATTATCAGCCCAGACCGCAACTGAAAGGCAACAAATTTACATCAAAATAGCCCTCACCAAACGAAGGTGCGCAGCGGCCTCCTTCAAAGCCCCTCGTTGACGATCTTTGAGATATCAACAACCTCCCTGGCTCCCGATGCGGAAACACCCCAAGACCTCGCGGCACCGAACGTCACTCCGCTTCCTTGGAGCAGGCCGATGCGGTCTCAATTGATGTCTACGACTGGGTGGGGACCCCGTTCGGCGTCTTCCTCCCCCTCTTCGGCTTGGCCTTGTGCTCCTCATACTCGACACCCATCAACCTGAAAACACGGTTGAGACGGACGTGGCCCCCGCGCAGAGCAGCACCCTTCTCAAGCTCAGCCTCCATTACTGGACCAACAAAGTCCTCCACCTCCATCTTTGTCTCCGTGACAAAAACCTCATAGGAATGGTCGCCCAAATCAATAGCAAACATCGAACTCAAAATCTGCTTGTCAAAACCATCGAAGTCTCTGTGGGTCACAACCCCGACCGACCACCCATGACTAAGCAGTTGCACGCCACATGGCAAAAACTCTTCCACCAAGTCTCTGTCACTACAAGTAACTGCAGCAATCCTGAAAGCACAGATCCCCCTTTCCTTTTCAGCAATAGCAAAGTGAGGGAAGGCCTCAAATTCAAAAGGAGACATCACCCTAGATCGAGGCCAACCTTCGTCTCTCGCACAGCGCACATAGAACCAGTTCCCCGTCCATCCACGCCACTTTTTTAGCACAGGGGGCTAGCTCAACAACTTTCTCCTTTGTTTTCCCCATCTTCGGGGTAAATGTGCAACTTCCAAACTAATATTCCCGTTCGCCCGTTGTCCTTTTCTACCAATGCAAGCAATAATGCTTGGCGAAGACCTCCGTGGACAGGTCTCCGCCAAACATGGTCGTCGCCAAAACAAACTTGCTCAGAGCCACCATAGTGTTTGGAGTTAGCTGATGAATCTGAACCTTGAACTTGTCGAGGATCGTAACCAAAAAATCATGGCAGGGAAGGTGAAGACCAGCAAGAAACAAACTCTCAAAACCAAGACTTCGCCGTCCGTCCTAGGAACAATCTCCGCTCCGCGCGGCCCGACCATAGCCGACAGGGTAAAAACCCAAGGATTCCATTTCTTTCACTCTATGCCACGAAGTCTTCGAACGAACCAGCTCATAATTCACTTGGCTCGGGCCACCAGCACAGCTAACCCTAACAGAGGAAGAGGCGGCGCTCGATCTCCGTCGCACTACTGCCACTCGAAGGAGGCATGGCGGTGTACCGGGGATGGTGGCGACCAGCGGTCTTCAAGCGGGCCAGCGTTTCACATCGCGACGTCAAGCTCACTGTCGGTGTGACAATGTCACCGGCGAGAAAACGAGCAGTGGTTGAGCGGCGCATTTTGGCTAGAGAAAGCGACAAGCAGGAGCACCACGGTAGGCGGTTCACCTGATGATCGAGGGCAACGTTCGTCACCTCAAAAGCTAATAGATTTCAGGAATGGCCCATTAGGATGAACCACTCCCTCGAAAGGGGTACTGTTGGGAGGAGACCGAACACAGCCTCAATCATAGAGCGAAGACTATGTTGGCCGGAGGCCGAGCTGACAAACACCCTACACTATCAATTGTCTTTGCAGGTTCGGCGATTGTCACACCTAGTTTTAGAAGGCAAGCCGAATGCGAACTATATACGATTTGGCACAACACATAGAGAGTCTCTTTAGGTTATTGCCTTTGAAAAAGAATCAAAGGAAAACAGAGACTAATCGTTACTTCTGCTCCCCTCGTCACTTTTTTGTGTGTGTGGACTGTGGACGTTGGGATGCGAGAGCACTGGACATAGACGGACGGAGAGGCAGCTCACCCGTAGTCATGCTGGGGGCTGAATTTTTTGTTTTTTAGCCCCTTTTGTGACACAAATTTACGTTTGGACCCCTAGAAATTTTATTTGCACGTTTGGACCCGATGCTCGGCGCCATAGGCTGTGGCGCCGAGGTAACACAGCTCGGCGCCGCAACCTATGGCGCCGAGCTATGTGATGTGGAAGTCCGCGTGGCACCTAGCTCGGCGCCACAGATCTTGGCGTCGAGCTAGGAATTAACCGCAAGCCCCTTTTCTCTGCGTTTCTTCTCTGTTTCTTTTCACGTTTACCCGCCGCCGCCGTTCTCGAGCTAGGAATTAGCCGTCGCCGTTCCTTAGCTCCGCCCACCCCGCCCGCCCAGCTCCGGCGACCGCGCTCGGTGTCCGCACGGCCGTCGAGCTCGCCCGCCCCGCCCGCCGACCTCGCCAGCGCCGGCCGCCGCGCGCACGGCACCGGCCGCCGAGCTCGCCACCGCCGGCCCGGCGACCGCGCCCGCTCGCCACCGCGCCACCGCGCCTGCTCTCGCCCTGGCCCGGCCACCGCGCCATCTCCCGCCCCGGCAGCTCCCGCCCCAGCCGCCGCGCGCCCCCGGCCCGTCCACTGCCGCCAGGTAAATTTTTATTTTTTTTAATTACTTAGTTAGTAAACTGTTAGCTATTGTTAGTGTTTAGTAATTAGTTAGCTATCCACTTATTTATTGTTTAGTAAATAGATAGATATTTTCTTGTTAGTGTTTATTAAAATAGTTAGCTAGTTTCTTGCTTAGCATATTGTTAGTGTTTAGTAAATTCTTAGTGATTATATAGTTAGCATTTTGTTTAGCGCATTGATATTACATGTTTTCTGTGTCGGCAACCATCGTGTTGTCGTTTATTCGCAGTTTCTATAAACATCACTTTACAGGGGAGGTGCTGCCAAATTTTTTATTGACAATAGTTTTTTTTGTACGTAGGTGTTCGTCCGACTTGACCTTCTCTACCGTTAGCTGGACTCGTACGCGATCTCAGGTATACATTGTTTTCGTACATTATTCATAGATTATGTAATTTCGTTTGATGTGTTCATTTAATATTTACTATATAGTTATTAGTTAATATATATTTATTACTTAGTAAGTTTGTAGGCTTAAGTATATAGCCATTATTGAGTTAGTAATCCATTTTTGCAATAGATGGACAGCCTAGTAACACTATACCATGGAGGAAGGGTGGAAATAGATGCTTATGGGAATGTTACTTTTGATGGTATGAAGATCGTGTAACACCCTAAATCTCATTTTGAGAATATAGTAAAAATTTTCAAAGATCTTGCATTAGAATTTTTCTTTTTCTCTCTCTTTAGAACTCTCATAACATTTGAAGTCACATCTCCTTAAATAAAAGTTCTATAAAAAAAATTCTTATATATATTAGCCTTTATTTAATATTATACGTATTAATGTGAGAGCATTTTTTTATCATACAATATAAACTATTTTCTTAAAATGATTACATGTGTGCTACATATTCAAACACAATTGCTTATGTAGAATAATAAATGAATGAATAAAAAAAACATATATATATAAATATATATATATATATATATAATGAATATTTAATCATGTTTGATTCCAATTGTGCATGTTATTTGAGATAGAAAGTTCAAACTCAAATTTAAAAGAGAATTCAATTGGAAATAAAAACAATAAAGAGAAAGAAATGGAACAATCTGTGCTTGGGCCAGTTTCGCCTCATCGCGGCCCAAGAAGATCCACTACCGCGCCAGCCCAGTTGCCAACTCTGCGTCAGCGACTGGTGGACCCCACTCGTCATTCTCACGCGCCTCCTCTCATCTCTCTGCCGCGTGGGGCCCGGACGTCGGGATTCATCTTCTTTCCCCTCTGGCTTCTTTCAACAGAACGCGAGTTCGTCGCCGCGCGCGCCGTGGGGCTGGGTCTCTGCTCGGCTGTTGGGGTCGGTTTCATGGCGCGTAGGATGCGGACCCCCCCTAGCTATAAATTCGTACCGAGCTCGCCTCCCTCCCTTCATCTCCCCACTGCCAGCCACCACACTCATCTCCACCATGGCCATGTGTGAGGAGAACCTCCGCCGTGGGGGGGAAATCCACTGCCGCGCAGTCGTTTGCCCCGGGAAGTACACGGGGACCTTCCTCAGGTTCTGGGAGGGGCGTCCGGGGAATCGCTTGGCGCGTATGGTGCACGGGGTCGGCTGAATTGCTCGCCGGTGTGGGGCTCAATCTCTGGATCCGCGGTGCACCGTCGACCGGCCTCGTCACGGTCCCAAATTCCGGTATGATACCCGTACCTACCCTTGGCATTCACTCAGCAACGCGTAGCATCTTGTTGATTTGGGAATCGCGCTTTCGTTCGCTGGGCAGGGTGGGCTCGCTGGCGTGCGCCGCCGCGGGGGAATCCTGTGTCGCTGGCGGCGGGAGGTGGGAGATTGTCCCTGCGCCGTCGATTCGGGGATATGGGGTCAGGATTGGATCTCACAGGGGCTAGCTGTAAACGGTAGATCTGATATCCTACGGCTCAAAGTATTTCGCGTTTCATTAAACTGTAGCCATCAGATCTCGATCCTGTGGACTGCAACCCGTACCGGTTCCGGGGAAGAACGATTTAATCCGTGCCGTCCAGATCTAATCCTACGGCCAGAAACCCTTGATACCCCTTCGTGATGGCCTTTTTGCTAAAGAGACCCCCTGCTTTAACCAAATCAACCCGCCGTCCCCTCGGGAGGGTTTGCTGAGTCATAGGGAATCTTACACAATAAACCCTGACCTTTTGTGAATTTGAGGCCCAGTCCAGAGTATTATAAAACAGAGAAAATAATTTATAAATGGATTTTTAATGGATAAATAAATGCTAGAACTTGTTTAAATCATAGAAAATCCATTTTTAGTCCAAATTAATCCATTCCACTTTCTAAAATTTTGTAATTTTATTCTCTACCACCTAGAGCCTCTGTTTGGTCATGAAAACAAATAGAAATTTAATCTCTCACTTAATCCATTTTAAACACATAAAACCTTTGAAAATTCATAACTTAAAATCTACAACTCCAAAATTAATGATTCCTGTTCCTATGATCTTATTTTAATATGTATATTATTAATGTGTATTTTGTTCTTATGTTTGGTGTAATGTTAATTTTGCCTATACCATGTTTGTTTGAATTGCTACGACTAGCAGTGAGGTCACGAGTCACCTGAAGATCATCCTGGTACCTGGAATCTCAAGTCCCAGGCAAGTTGTGCCCTTGATCACTTCTTTTTACCCAACCATGTTCTGATTAATCATAATGATCTGCATAGGTTAATTTTGATGGGACCCAATAGGTTACCCTAGTTTGTCTATCTTTATACCTTGTTTACCACTGAACTTTCTGGGTAGTACTTGCTAGTGCTATATGTGGTTTTGGGTATGAAGAATTACACCATTCATGATTATACTTTTGTTATCAGTTGTTATTTATTGTTCATGATAAGATCATTATGTTAATTGGAACATGGAGCGACCACCCGGGAAAACAGTGCTACCACAAGGGAGGAATGGGACCCCTTGGCTGATTAATTAGGAAAGCTAGTGGAAGACTACCTTACCCGAAAGGGGCAAGGGCAGTAGGGGAGTGGTCAGTGTAGGGAGGCCCTCGGGAGGATTTTGCTGCGATGGCGGTCCTGCAAGGGATTCCTGCATTGGAACTTCCTATAAACTGTAGCGGGTTTTCGGAAGCTAGTGGAACTTTGTAAAGGCCTCGTAGTGGATCCCTAGCCATTCACCTCGGTAGTGTCTAAGGGCCTTGCAAACCCTGGCGACATGGGATACACGACTTGTGGGTAAAGATGCGCAACCTCTGCAGAGTGTAAAACTGGTATACTAGCCGTGCTCACGGTCAAGAGCAGCTCGGACCCTCACATGATTAAATTATGGAACTTAAACTCAATTTGTCATATGCATTGCATCGCAGGTGAAGTTGTTACTTTTGTTCTACTATTTAATTGGGCTGGTATTTACTTATACTTAGTAACTGCTAATAAAATTTTGACCAACTTTAAAAGCAATGCTCAGCTCTAACCATCTCCTTTGGTAAGCCTTACACTTCACGTGAGCTCCCACTTTTGGCGAGTTCATGCACATTATTCCCCACAACTTGTTGAGCGATGAACGTATGTGAGCTCACTCTTGCTGTCTCACACCCCCCCACAGATCAAGAACAGGTACCACAGGATGAGGCGCTCGGAGGATGCTGCGATGAGTTCGTGAGAGGTCTAGGTCGTCGTCTCCCAGTCAACTTTGGGTTGCTGGACCGTTGTCTCCTTATAATGTAATTATTTATTTTGTATAGAACTCCTGTTATATATAAAGATGTGACATTCGATCCTGTGCCATGATTCATCATATGTGTGAGACTTGGTCCCAACACACCTGGTGATTATGTTTACGCCCGGGTCTTGGTGCCCCTAAAATCCGGGTGTTACAGATCGTGACCATGTTGTTCGATGAAAGACCATCTTTTGACAAGCTTTTCGCTCGAGCTTGTGAGGAGATTAGTTGCGACATAAACGACCCTAGAATATCAATTCAGGGTTTGTTGTCCCATATTACATATGGAACAGTTGTCCGACGGTTGATCTCCATTACCTCAGAAGATGATTGGGTGATATATTTAAGAATTGTGAAGACGATGGTTCCACCATGTTTGGATGTGGTTGTTCAAAAGTTACCTGTTAGTCATTGCGATGGTCCAGTCGGGTTGTCTCCACAAATGCCAAATGCATCTCGTATTGAAGCTCCTTTGGTAGAGCTTCATGAAGAAGTGGTTGTTGTGCCCGATGCTCAATTGGGGCCGCACGAGTATGGGATTTCTCGTCCTCTTCTTGGCGTTTGTGGGGCTTCTAATCCGGTGGTACCCCCCCAAGAGATCCCATTGACCCAGGATCCAGTTCACGATCATCCTAGTAAGTGTCTTTGACACGTTGTTCGTATCCATCGTTATTTCGTTTGATTAGACTTTTTAATGTGGTTTTTCTTGCTTCGACCCGATGCAGGATCTCCACATATCGATAATGGTGCTTATCTTGATGTGCATGTGTCATATAATATGGACAACATATGCAGGGCATCCAATAGTGTTGATGTTCAGATTGAGGATGAGGAGGAGCCATATGAGGCTGCACGGGCCTTAGATTCTGATGATGACCGTCCGGTTCAAGAAATGACCGAGCAAGAAATTGAACTCATAAGACGTTTGTGTCCGGAGCGTGACCCTGCAGTACATGAATTTAGCAGTCTAAGTCATTCCACCCGTGCATATGCTAAAGGACGTGATGATGAACTGCTAGAGGTTCCGAATAACACCGATAGCATTGAGATTAAGGTAGGCTTACTTTTCAAGGACCTGCCTACACTGAGACGATGGCTACAGGAATATTCTGTGAACCGCAAGAGGCCATTCAAGGTGAGACATTCGTATGCACAGCGTTGTTACACTGTTGTGTGCGAGGTGTCGGAATGTAATTGGAGGGTATGTGCCCGAAGGCAGAAGGACACCGGAAAGTTTAAGATCACCAAAATTGTAGGTCCACACACTTGTGCCCAGACAGAGCTGAGCTCTAAGCATCGTCAGTTGACATCTACCCTGATTGCGAAAAGGATATTGGGGATATTGAAGGGTCCGCCAAACTTGAAGGTGAAGTCAATTATGACCATGACTTCGGAGCTGTTTGGTTATAGGATCAAATATGGGAAAGCATGGAGGGCAAAGCAGCGAGCATGGAAGATGATATACGGGGATTGGGAGGAGGGTTATGAGAAGTTACCAGCATTGTTCAATGCAATGAAAGCAAAAAACCCAGGCATGCATTACGAGTACATACCCAAACCTAATGAATGGAGGAACGACAGAGATATTTTTTCGTGCTTTCTGGTGTTTCTCGCAGTGCGTAGAGGCCTTCTGGCATTGTCGTCCCTTGCTCTCTATTGATGGTACTTTTCTGCTTGGGAAGTATAAGGGCACATTGTTGGTTGCCATATCATGCGACGCAGACAACACACTGGTTCCTTTGGCATTTGCTTTGGTGGAGAGGGAGAACAGAGATAGTTGGTCTTGGTTCTTGTGGCTTGTACGCATCCATGTCGTAGGCCCTGGACGCGAGGTTGGTGTCATATCTGACAGACACCAAGGTATTCTTAATGCAGTGCAAGAGCAGATTCCTGGCTACGCACCCATGCACCACAGATGGTGCACTCGACATCTAGCAGAAAATCTTCTTTGAAAGGATCATAGCAAGGCTAACTTCCCCCTTTTTGAGGAGGTATGTCGACAGTTGGAGGTTTCGTTTTTCGAGGATAAGTTGAAGGAACTAAAAGATGCAACAAATGCTGAAGGTAAGAACTGGATTGCTGGATTGCTGAGGGAACCGCAGAAATGGACAAGGGCCTACGACGAAGGTGGCTGGCGGTTCGAGTTTCAGACTAGCAACATGGCCGAGTCATTTAACAGTGTGCTCAAGGGTATACGGGGCATGCCAGTCAATGCTATAGTAACATTCACTTTTTATAGGCTTGTGGCTTGGTTTAATGATAGACACGCGCAGGCCAAGGCAATGCAGACGCGAGGGCAGAGATGGGCACCTAAACCAACATCACACCTTAATAATGCAAAGGAACGTGCCCATAGACATGAGGTACAATGCTTTGATGAGGAGTTGGGTAAATACGAGGTAACAACACCAGGCGGCATAACTTCCGACGGTGGGGTGCGACCTTCGAGGACACATGTCGTGTTACTTGATGCATTCTCGTGCGGTTGTGGTAAACCTAGACAATACCATTTTCCATGTTCTCATTATGTTGCGGCCGCACGTCATCGTAACTTTGCATTTGAGAGCAAAATACCTTCTGAGTTCAGTGTAGAGAGCTTAGTACGTACCTGGAGCCCTCGTTTTGAGCCATTTCTTGATGAGTCACAATGGCCAACATACACCGGTCCAGTATACGTTGCTGATCCAGTGCATCGATGGGACAAACGTGGTAGTAGGAAAAGGAGCCGGTGCAACATGGTTATGGATCAGGTTTCCGGTCGCAGTAGGAGAGGTCGAGCGTCCCCCTTTCTCGTGGACCCAGAGCAGAATGAATGCGGAAAATGCGGTAGACTTGGCCACAACTCACGTACATGCATTTGGACACTTAGTCAGGTGTGATATATTTTATTGTACACAAATTTTATTCTAATATGTCGATGTTTTTGTTACACTTTGTACACAACTTATATTCTAATATGTTGATATCTTAATTTGCAGGATGGCGCAGTTCCACTTGCTGGACCCTCACTACGACGAGCACCACAGAGGCCGTCTCACCGCAGAGGGAGAGGTAATATTTTGCACATATATTAAATTTTTGAATTAATATATGCGACATATATTTGACTAATGAAATTCTTTTGATTGCTAGGTGTTGCCCGTTCTGCGGGTCCGGACCCACGACCGGTTTCTGGAGGAGATGAGGTACGATGAGAGGTACACTCCTCTCCTACAGAGGGCTGGCTTGGACGTCATATCGTACCAGGTTCGCCGTGGGCTGCCCACTTTCAACCCAGCGGCGTTGACGGCTCTGGTCGACAGGTAAAGACTTCTCTAGTTGTTTAAAATTTACAATTATCGAATCTACTTTGCATACTAATGATTTTGTATTCGTTTGTCTTCTAATAGGTGGCGGCCAGAGACTCACACTTTCCACCTTCCCTGCGGTGAGATGACCGTGACGCTTGAAGATTGCCAGAAGATTCTTGGTCTCAGCATTATTGGTCGTCCAGTGACCGGTCAGGCATCACCAGGCGGTTGGAGGCAGAGGGTGGAGGCCTTTCTTGGGAGACTGCTTCCGGATGACCTACGAGGTAGCCACAACACCGGAGTCCCACTGACCTGGCTTAGGCAGACCTTTGGGTAGTGTCCACCTGGTGCAGACGAGCAGACGGTTGGATACCATTGTCGAGCTTGGATTCTCCATCTCTTTGGTTCAGTTCTTTTTCCAGACGCGACAGGCGACAGCGCGTCATGGATGTTTCTGCACTGCCTGACTGACTGGGTACGATAGGAGGTTACAGCTGGGCTTCTGCAGTGTTGGCCTTCCTGTACAGGCAACTTTGCGAGGCTTGTCGTCGTTCGTCGAGGACCGCCAGCTTAGGTGGATGTGTCTACCTACTACAGCTGTGGATGTGGGCACACATACCCGTCGGGCGACCCAGAGAGTTTCCTCCTCGTGAGTGGTTCATGGTAGCCGGACATCGACTTAAGCCCACGGCTGCTTACCGCTGGGACCAGGTCGAGGAGCCATTCGCACGACACCAGCGTGCTTATGTGGAGTACTCAAACGAGCTCGACACACTTACTCCTTCGATGGTGAGTTGTCTACTTTTATCTTTTTACATGTGCTTTCTACTTTTATCGCACGACACCAGCGTGCTTACATGTGCTTTCTAAAACTTTTGCAGGTGACCTGGCAACCATATCTTGATCCATATTTCGCCAGCATACAGTTGAGCAGCATGTGCTCAATAGACGAGGACCTCTACCTAATGAGGTGTCCCCTCATCTGTTTTTATGCTGTTGAGTACCACTTGCCCCACAGAGTTGCTCGACAGTTCGGATTGCGCCAGGAGTTTCCGGTGGAGCCATTCTCGACTTCAATAGAACTTCATAAGTGAGTTACTACATGCACTTGTTATTCTAACTAATAATTGAAATATCAGTTAGTCGCTAATATATGTTTCTAACTTTTGCAGGTTCGACAGACAGAGACAGAAGAAGGTCACGGACTTCGAGACCCACCACCGTGATTACATTGATGAATGGGAACAGCAGGGGGATCTTAACTATGAGAACGACCAGGCGCACACAAACTACAACTTCTGGAGGTATTTGATTTGGTATGCTGGTGTGACTAGGTGCAAGCTGAAGGGACAGTGGACAGCTGCAGACTACGCCGAGCAAGAATCGTCAGACGACGAAGACATAGCTTTCGACATAGCTGCTCGGCATGGGTCCTAAATTGAGGCTGCTCCAATCCTTGATAGAGTGGTAACTATTTCTTTACTAAAATTTGAGATTTCAATTCAATGCTTTATGTCTAGTTTTGAGCATCATAATGTTTTAACTTGTGATAGGGAAACTCTATGCTCGTATCTGTTGTTGAACTTGAGCGTATCTCACAGAGAACTTCAGATAGTACTACGCTATCGTTACTATCAGTGAGTATCAATGTTTAAAAGAAAACTTGTTTATTTGTATGTTGTAACATATGTCTGTAACTAATATTTCGATTACAGAGGGTATCACGTCGTCTTTGTCGTGCAGCGGCTCGGTGTGGATGCCGGTCTCTAGCGGGCGTTGACGTGCAGCTCCCTGTGCCTCGTATGCAGCAGGACGTTCAGCCTCCCATTTGTGCAGTTGGACCATCTACAGCAGGACTGAGCTCCTCGCGATCGACGCGGGACACGTTTGAGGACGTGGCCCACGACGATGAGGAGGACGACGACGACGACGCTGGCGCTGGCGCTGGCGCCGCAGGTCAGGAGGAGATTGGACCATCTCAGTTGCAGGATGCTCCTACAACTCAGCCATCACAGCTGACACCACGTAGAAGGCGTCCACGAGACCCTTACACTCCAGGCACCGACCCTCTTGGGGCCAAGGGCAAGGGTAAGACTAGGAGGAAGTGAATACTTTTGTGATGTTGGTCTTATGCTGAAAACTGTGTGATTTGGACTCATGCTGGAGACGTTGTAATATGAACTATGTTATGTGTTTTGGACTATGTGTTGTGGACATTGTATTTTGGACTTTGTTTGTGGACATTGTATGAAGAACTATGTTCTGTGGATGTTTTTATATTCGATGTTATTTTGTGATGTATTATATGTTGAAATGCTTACATGTCTTATAATATGTGATTATTTGAACTGTGGTTGTTAATAAAACAAGGGGAACTCTTGCAAATTTTTTTTGTGAATTGTAAAAAACATAACAAGCAATAAGTAACGCATCTTTAGAGTTCTAAATTATTTTTGATACGAAAATACTACATAACAGGCTACAATTCTTCAGTCTGAATCACAATCTATGAGTAACTCATCTTCGGAGTCATCCGTTGCGCAATCCTCAACGACAACCTCATTCCACTTGCTGCATTGTCCTGCATCACACTTGTCACCAGTTCTCTTGTAATAATTGGCTTCTGCTTCATCTGCAGCTTGGGAGAATAGCTCATCCTCAGCCTCAGCCTCATCAGACTTCTTCTTGTAATAAGCCGCCTCTACCTCTTCGGCGGCCTGAGACATAAACTCATCCTCGTCCTCTTGAGCACGTAATCCTGCCTCAGCTAGTGCGATGAGCTTACTCAACCTTGATGTGTCGTCCTCCTCTTCTTCATGTAATCCTGCCTCTGCGAGAGCGATAAGCTCACTCAATCTAGATGTGTCGTCGTCCTCCTCCTCCATCAGCTCAACCGTTGCCATTTTATCCTGAACATATCTCGCATGCGCCTCATCGGCCAAATAGTTTACGCCGCTTCCAATCTCTACAAATATAATGAGAAAAATAAGTTAGCAAAGTCAAGATAAATAAATTGTACTAACATAATTATAATATCATTTATCTCACTTACTTCCCTTGAGGCGATCAGCAAGATTATCCAACATCTGTTTCTCGGCTTGAGCCGCTTCCCATTCCCTTGCATCCTGTGCTCTCTTCTCATCTGCCGCCTTCAACCTCCTATACTCTGCACGCTTCGGGCTATCATAAAAGGCAGATTTTGCTTCCCTACGCATGTCGCGTATGCGATCGTTAATGTACGAATCGACGAGCCGAGATCCACAACGTATCTTCTGTCCCATTATTCTCTTGGACTCTATTGTGCGCATCACCTCTCCTTTGTCGTCGTAACTCTCCCAACTGCATTTCCTCGTCTCCTACAAAAAAATAGTAAGTACCGCTATAACATTACAGCTGGTGCAAAAACAAAAAATACCAACCTCATTGTAATCGACCATATGTCCACAAAAATATCCAACACCAAGCTCGGAAGGAACTAATCCATACTTAGCTTCAATACCACATTTGCAGAGTACTGGATCAAATTTCACCTCTTCTTCGGGCCACTGATTGTATCTCTTTTCCTTTACCTCTGGCTCTGGCCAATGGGACAAAGGACCATACAACCACTCTCCGAAACGACACTTACGCCACCCGTATGGCTGCAGGAGACAAAATTAGTAATTTATTGTAAATAAAAAATACTTCATAAATTTAGCGTATCGATGGGCTCACATAATCAATGTTCGGACAACAGAACTGCTTCTCATAGTCTTCATCGATGACAGCACGGTCTCCACAATCGCATCGAGGCGGTGAGTCCATCCGTCTTTCTGTTGCTACCTCCTTCTCCGCATCCGTCATTGGTGGAGGATTCGGGGGAGGAGGTACCCAACGCTTAAAACGCTCATGACTAGTCCTTCCACTCAACCAATTAACGAAAAGAAGATATCGAGGGTCAAATTTATCAGGACCGTCGATCCACTAGAAAAAGAAACACCTCTGATGCCCCTAAAATAATGGAAAGGAAGCACTATTACACATCTACAAAATAATGAATGCGAACAAAATTAAGTGACAAATGCTGAAGCTACGTACGTCCAAACCGCCACAAAGGTAGTAGCAGCGAGCAGCCGTGTTTGGATGTTGTGATTGATGTACCCAAGCCAGTCTGCCACAGTCACAGTTAGGCACGGGGAATTCAGGAGGAACAGGAGCATCCTTACTAGATACGTCCGGATATAACTCCCGAGGACGACCTCTCTTCTGCCACAACTCCTCTCGGTACATGTCTTTCATCTAATAAACGATTATAATTATCACTTGTACCTAATATGCTTTATAATAAGTTTACACAAACTAATAATCGAAATGATAATATAATAGGTTTATACAAACTATTAAACTATGAGCAACTATGAAACTAACAACCCAATATACAAAACGAATCAGTTGGGCACCATATCTTGGTCTACGAAGTGAACCAACTCAAATCTTTGAATCTAGCAAATTTTTACGAAGTTTGGGAATGAGAGGAAATGTGCTGCTCTCGGCCAGCCGCGCGGCCGTTTTTATAGGCATCCGTAGCTCGGCGCCAAGATCTGTGGTGCCGAGCTACGAGGCCGCGTCGCCACCACGTCGGCGCCAGGTCAGCCCTAGGCGCAGGTAGCCGTTGCTGCCACGTCATAGCTCGGCGCCATAGGCTGTGGCGCCGAGCTGTGTTACCTCGGCACCACAGCCTATGGCGCCGAGCATCGGGTCCAAACGTACTAATAAAATTTCTGGGGGTCCAAACGTAAATTTGTGTCACAAAAGAGGCTAAAAAACAAAAAATTCGGTGCTGGGGGTAGTAGGGGAGATTGGATAGCATTATAGCAAGCCTAGCTGAACCGGCTGCCCAGCTAGAAACTGAGAGCTCTATGCGTCCTCGCCAGACGCACTCTTCAATCTCCATCCTTGCCACCGTGCGTCCAACGACCCTTTTCGAGCAGTGTCGGTCCTGACATTTTAGAGGCCTGAAACAAGACTTATAATGGAGGCCCTTTGATAATATTAATTATTACACATAATTATAGTGCATATATATATTGTTAATAAATATTTATGTATATTTGAAAACGTTGTTTATATTAAATACAAAGTAACTAAAATATAACATGGGGTATATATGTGTCCAGATGACTCAAAAGAAGGTTACCTCAAACAATGATCAAATAGATGTAATACGTTGTGAGATCAATCGATTATGTCATGTTAGTTTCGTGTTCGCTATGTAGGGAAAGACAAAAGCGCTGTCGTACCCAATGTCGTGTGTTGGCTACCGAGAGGAGAGGGCACGACTGCCTGTCTGTTTGCGACTGAGAGTCTAGGCAGATGGGCCTGAGACTAAGAAGTACTACTACTAGAATATAGAAATCAAGATTAATGGGTTACGTCTAATCCTTCTTGCTTGTTGTTACCGTGTTGTTGACTTATAATTAGATCTTTAAAAGTTTTGTAGAGCTAACAGACATATATATACAATATACGTTATATGACTACTGTCGGCGTTTCGAGACCGGGGGGTCCCTAAGCCGACGAGTGAGTGTGCCGCGTGCCCCAGCCCAGATGGGTCGAGCGCGTGGGCGAGCGCGAAGGGGGGAGAGCGAGGTGGCCGGAGCCGAGTCGTGAGGGAGGTGGAGATTCCCGCGGCCTTCGTGTTCGTCCCGCGCCCAGGTCGGGTGCGCTTGCAGTAGGGGGGTTACAAGCGTCCACGCGGGTGAGGGGAGCGAGCGGCCCCAAGAGAGCGCCTGCCCCTGCCCTCGTTCCCGCGGGGCCAACCTTTTTTAAGAAGGCCCTGGTCCTTCCTTTTATAGGCGTAAGGAGAGGATCCAGGTGTACAATGGGGGTGCAGCAGAGTGCTACGTGTCTAGCGGGGGAGAGCTAGTGCCTTAAGTACATGCCAAGGTGGCAGCCGGAGAGATCTTGGCACCCAGCTGGTGTGGTGTCGTGGCTGTCGGAGGAGTAACGGAGCCTGGTGGAGGGACAGCTGTCGGAGCGGTTGGGTCCTTGCTGACGTCCCCCTGCTTCCGTAAGGGAGCTGAGAGCCGCCGTCGTCATGGGTCTAGCGGGGCGCCATCATTGCCTATCTGGCGGAGCTAGCCAGATGGGACGTCGGTCCTGTTCTCTGCGGCCCGAGTTGGCTCAGGGTAGGGTGATGATGGCGCTTCCTGTTGACGTGGCGGACTTGTGCCCTAGGCCGGGCGACGTGGAGGCTCCTCCGAAGCCGAGGTCGAGTCTGTCCTGCATGGCCGAGGCCGAGCCCGAGCTCCTGGGTCGGGCGAGGCAGAGGTCGTTCGGCAGAGGCCAGGGCGGAGTCCGACCCCTGGGGTCGGGCGAGGCGGAGTTCGTTGTCTTCCGGGGCCTTAGCCCGAGTCCGAGCCCTGGGTCGGGCGGAGCGGAGTTCGCCGTCTTCCGGGGCCTTAGCCCGAGTCCGAGCCCTGGGTCGGGCGGAGCGGAGTTCGCCGTCTTCCAGGGCCTTAGCCCGAGTCCGAGCCCTGGGTCGGGCGGAGCGGAGTTCGCCGTCTTCCGGGGCCTTAGCCCGAGTCCGAGCCCTGGGTCGGGTGGAGCGGAGTTCGCCGTCTTTCGGGGCCTTAGCCCGAGTCCGAGCCCTGGGTCGGGCGGAGCGGAGTTTGCCGTCTTTCGGGGCCTTAGCCCGAGTCCGAGCCCTGGGTCGGGCGGAGCGGAGTTTGCCGTCTTCCGGGGCCTTAGCCCGAGTCCGAGCCCTGGGTCGGGCGGAGCTTCCTATGGCGCCTTTGGCAAGGCCTGGCTGCCTGTCAGTCTCACTCTGTCAAGTGGCACTGCAGTCGGGATGGCGCAGGCGGCGCTGTCCTTCTGTCAGACCGGTCATTGGAGCGGCGAAGTGACGGCGGTCACTTCGGCTCTGCCAGGGGGCGCGCGTTAGGATAAAGGTGCCAGGCTACCTTTGCGTTAAATGCCCCTGTGACTTGGTCGGTCGGCGCGGCGATTTAGTCAGGCTTGCTTCTTAACGAAGGCAAGGCCTCGGGCGAGCCGGAGATGCGTCTGCCGTAAAAAAGGGGGCCTCGGGCGAGATGGAAACACCTCAAGGTCGGCTGCCCTTGCCCGAGGCTAGGCTCGGGCGAGGCGTGATCGAATCGCTCGTATGGACTGATCCCTGACTTAATCGCACCCATCAGGCCTCTGCAGCTTTATGCTGATGGGGGTTACCAGCTGAGAATTAGGCGTCTTGAGGGTACCCCTAATTATGGTCCCCGACAGTAGCCCCCGAGCCTCGAAGGGAGTGTTAGCACTCGCTTGGAGGCTTTCGTCGCACTTTTTTGCAAGGGGACCAGCCTTTCTCGGTTGCATTTTGTTCCGGTGGGTGCGCGCGAGCGCACCCGCCGGGTGTAGCCCCCGAGGCCTCAGAGGAGTGGTTTCACTCCTTCGAGGTCTTAATGCCTTGCGTAATGCTTCGGCTGGTCTGGCGGTTCCCTCATGCGAACTGGCCGTAGCCCGGGTGCACTGTCGGGGCCCAAGTTCTCGGGCTGGTATGTTGACGCTGTCAACGGTTAGGCCGGAGCCGGGTTTGCGAGAGCAGCCCCCGAGCCTCTGCACAGGGCGAGAGGGCGATCAAGGACAGACTCGGCTTTTTTACATACGCCCCTACGTCGCCTTTCCACAAGGAGGAGGGGGGGAGAGCGCCATGTTACCCTCGATGGGCACCGAACATGGTGTCTCCGGTGAGATGCAAGCGGGTAATCCGAGTGGACGTCCGTGCCCCGTTCGTTGGGGGTCAGCTAGGGGCCCGGAGGCACGCCCAAAAGTACCTGCGGGTGTTCTGCCGGACCCGGTCCCCTGGCGACGGGGTCCGAGGGCTCGATGCCTCCCTCCGATGGGATTCCATTACAGGATCGTTCCCGCTGGTCTCGGAAATGTCCTAGGGTACCTCGGGAGCGCAGCCCGAGCCTCGGTTATGTATCGAACGTACCCCTGGTCATCCCTCGCTCGGCGTCTGAGGCGACTGTGAACCCTTCGGGGGGCCAGCCTTCAAACCCCTGATCAGTAATGGGCGCGGAGCCCGAGTAGCCTGAGGCAGCCGTGGAACCTTTCGGGGGGGCCGACCTTCGAACCTCTGACCAGTAGTGGGTGTCGGGCCCACGCGATCTGAGGCGGCTGTTGAACCCTTCGGGGGGCCAGCCTTCGAACCCCTGATCAGTAAGGAGGCTCGGAGCCTAGTTCCTTCACGGGGAAGGATCCCTTTAGGGGTATCCCCTTTCCCGGTCCCTGTTGCAAGAGATAGAGAAAGAGGAAAAAGGAAAAAGGATACGAAATTTGAACGACGCGGCGTACCTTTTTTGGCGCGGTTGTTTTGGCGAAGGCGAAGCGTCGCCAGCTGCTCCTGCCAGAAGCGCCGCCTGTCCAGCCGCGGAGTTAATGCGACGGGGCGAGTAGTTGGCGGGGCCACCGTTTCGTGCGCGGGCCGTTCGAGGAACGGATCACGGGCGCGTCGTCTTCACGCCGTGAGAGGGTGTTCTCTCGCTGCCCCCAGATGGGACGTGGGCTTGGCTGACGACGTGTCCGCTGCTCCCGCGCGCCTGCCACCGTCATTACTGCCGGCTCACCTTTGGCCGCGTTGGCCGTCGTGCCAGGCCGGCGCCGCTGGGTCGCGCGCTGGGTCGCCTCGAGTCGCGGTATTGGTTCCGCAGTCGAGGAAGCGCGGTGGTGGCGCAAGTGGTACAGTTGCTTGCATGCAGCATCCGGCGCGCCGGTCGCGCGACGCGTGGGCTTGGGCCTCCGTGCTGGCATGTCAGGAGTCGGAGAGGCGCGTCCACTTGGCGCGGTTGCATGCCGCCTGCATGGCTGCCTGCCCCTTTCGCCCGTTGGTCTGGGCAAAAGTGGAGGGTCACTTGTAACCGCTGGGTGGTTGCGTGCGTCGTGCGCGGCGGTTTGGCTTCTTCTGCTCGGAGCCGGTCTGCATGACATGCGGGACCCAGCCCCCGCGCCGCAGGGGAGGGCTTTGGAGCGTGTTGGAGAAGACTCAGCCCGTGACGGTTGGGGGCGCAAGCGGGGAGAGTCGCCTTTAAAAGGAGGGCGACCCCTTCCGTAAGGCGACCATGTCTTCCCTGATGCACCGTGTCTTTCCACCTTCCAAGCCCCCGGATGGGGGAAACCGCCGTCTTTTCGCCTCATCGTTGGAGGAACGCAACTCCGTGGGAGTTGGTACCTTTCGGCCATCGTTCGGCTTCAAGGATTTTCATCATGCAGCCCGGTTGCTCCCCTCCGCTGGTGGTCACCCGAGACGGTGACCACCAGCTCCTGGGTGGGGAGGAGCAAGCCGGGCTGCGATCTTGGTCCCACCCTCAGCTTCAAGGATGTTCATCATCCTCGCTGGGGTGGGTGCCGGGCTGAGCCGGCGCTCTACCTCCCGCACGGGTTCGTGGGTCATCCTCTCCCGCAGTATTCGAGGGAGAAGGCGCTCACTGGCCCTGCGGGCGGCCCGGACTTCGACAACGCGGGGCGGATCGACGGCAGGCGTCGTCACCTCCAACGTGTCGGGTTTGTCGGCTCGGCTCCCGGCGGCCCCTTCTGTAGGGGGGCGGCTGCCGCGCCGTGTACACGGGAGGACCACCCTAGATGCCGCGCGCTGCTAGGGCAGCGTTCGTGTTCTGGGGTGGTCCTGCCTTTGCACCGGGGCGGCGCCTTTACGCGGAGGCCGGTGCCCCACTCATCTGGGAGGACTTGAGTGGGGATCTGCCGGAGGGCTGATGGCTCCTGCCGTCGGTGCTGAGGCAGAGGCGGCTCGAGAAGTCCCCGTCACCGACGGGATCACCGCCACCATCCGCGCTTCGGGCCTCCGGCTCTTTGTACTTGTCCTCGCCCCTCGAGCGTCGGCGTGGGCGAGGGCAAGACCGCAACAGTGCCTACCCTGAGGCCTGCGCTGCTGCAGTTCGGCCGTCCGGAGTGGGGGCCGTTGTCGTCGTAGTCAGAGCGGGCGGCGGCGAGCCGCCCGTCAGCCTTTTGTAGCCCCGCAGGCCCGCCCCTATCGAGTGGGGTTGTTCGTACCTGCGGAGGCGGAACCGGAGTTCCGTTTGTAATGGCATTTCGAATGCCAGGGTTTTTTGTTCATTGCGGCTGTCGAGGCCTGAACATGTATGTAATTTCGGCATGGAGCCGTGTTTTTTCCTCATTTCCGAGCACTAAGACTCGTCTGTTGACTATCTGAACCGCTTCACCAAGCATGAGTCGCCCCATGTCAAGGTGACGAGTGAGGTATCCGTATCCCGGAGGCGTAGGAGTCCCTCGGCTCGGTCGGCCCTGCTGTCCGAGGTTCCCCTAGCTTAGTTAAAGAGACCCCTCGGCCGCTCCTCGACGAGCCGAGGCCAGGGGTAGCGATATCAGCATGAACAGAGGCGGAGTTGGCTCGAGAATGAAACCTGGTTGGTCGGAGCCTAGCCGGGTTGTCCGTTGGCCGGATCGACGCCGGAGTTGATCAGCCGAGGCTTTGGACCGGGCCGGCGCCCTTGGAAGATGGTTGGCCGAGGCCCTGGAGGTGGCCGGCCGAGCCGCCTGCTCGGGCCGGATTCCCGGAGAAGTCCCTGACAGCGATTGCCCGGGCGTGGTGATGACGTCGTCCTTCGGAGCAAAGACCCTCGGACTGCGTCGCCGTCCGAGGCTAGGTCGGGCCTCGCCGAAGGTGCCGTCGATGCCGAGGGTGCTGCTGCCCCCTTCCAGCGTCAAGACCCGAGCCTGCAGGATCAGATTGTCTTGTAGCGTGTGCCTTGTGCGGCCGTCGAGGCCAGAACACACACCCTCGCTGCGTTTTAAAGCTGCGTCTCCTTTCCTCCTGTTTCGAGTATCTGGACTTTTTGTCGGTAACAGGGATGTTAGTTCGAGCGAGAGTTGCTTCTCGCGGAAGGTGATGAGTGAGGTATCCGTATCCCGGAGGCGTGGGAGTCCCTCGGCTCGGTCAGCCTTGCCGCTTACGCGTACTTTCACCCGTCCGTGAGGCCCTGTCGTCGACTCGGTCGAGAAGGCTCGAAGGATCGCTTCGGCAGAAGGGCTTCCGAACGTAAAGACTTGTTCGATCCGCGGAGCCACTTTATCCGAACGCGAGTTACTTATCGCAGAAGGTGATGAGTGAGGTATCCGTATCCCGGAGGCGTGGGAGTCCCTCGGCTCGGTCAGCCTTGACTGCTTACGTGTACTCCGTCGTTTCCAGGACCCACTTTTCGAAGTAGTCAAAAAGCACGAAAGATATTCTGGCAAAAGAGATTTTTTTTTGAGGAAAATTTTGACGCAGAGGGGGTTTCCCCCCTTTTAGCCCCCGAGGGAGGGTCGGGCTTTGCCGAGGCGAGGCCGACCCTTCCTTGTTGACTAAACTTTGCGTGGGTGCGAGGTATATGAACAACTTGGAAACATCTTAAGGGTAGAAGCGACGTAGCTGTTGGATGTTCCAAGCATTGCCGTAGACCTCGCCTTGACTGTTGGCCAGCTTGTACGTTCCGGGCTTCAGAACTTTGGCGATGACGAATGGCCCTTCCCAGGGGGGCGTGAGCTTGTGCCTCCCTCGGGCGTCTTGCCGCAGCCGAAGCACCAGGTCGCCCACCTGGAGGTCTCGGGGTCGGACCCCTCGGGCGTGGTAGCGTCGCAGGGACTGCTGATACCGCGCCGAGTGTAGTAAGGCCCTGTCCCGAGCCTCTTCCAGCTGGTCCAGCGAGTCTTCTCGGCTAGCTTGGTTGCTTTGATCGTTGTAGGCTCTCGTCCTCGGGGAGCCGTATTCCAGGTCCGTGGGCAAGACGGCCTCGGCCCCGTAGACCAGGAAGAACGGTGTGAAACCCGTGGCTCGGCTCGGCGTCGTCCTCAGGCTCCAGACCACCGAGGGGAGTTCCTTCATCCATCGCTTGCCGAACTTGTTGAGGTCGTTGTAAATCCGAGGCTTGAGCCCTTGTAGAATCATGCCATTGGCACGCTCTACTTGCCCATTCGACATGGGATGAGCTACGGCAGCCCAGTCCACCCGGATGTTGTGATCCTCGCAAAAATCCAAGAATTTTTTGCCGGTGAACTGGGTGCCGTTGTCGGTGATGATGGAGTTTGGGACCCCGAAGCGATGGATGATGTTGGTGAAGAACGCCACCGCCTGCTCGGACCTGATGCTGTTCAGGGGTCGGACCTCGATCCACTTGGAGAATTTGTCGACGGCGACCAGCAGGTGCATGTAGCCCCCGGGCACCTTCTGCAGAGGGCCGACGAGGTCCAGACCCCACACAGCGAAGGGCCAGGTGATGGGTATCGTCTGCAGAGCCTGAGCGGGCAGGTGGGTCTGCTTCGCATAGAATTGACACCCTTCGCAGGTGCGGACAATTCTAGTGGCGTCAGCCACCGCCGTCGGCCAGTAGAAGCCTTGCCGGAAAGCGTTCCCGACAAGGGCTCGAGGCGCTGCGTGATGGCCGCAAGCCCCCGAGTGTATCTCTTGCAGGAGTTCCTGACCTTCGGCGATGGAGATGCATCGCTGGAGGATGCCCGAGGGGCTGCGGTGGTAGAGCTCCTTCTCATCGCCCAGCAAGACGAACGACTTGGCGCGTCGCGCTACCCGCCGTGCCTCGGCCTGGTCGAGGGGTAGCTCTCCTTGGCGGAGATATTGCAGGTACGGGGCCTGCCAATCTTGATCAGGTGTGACCCCGCTCCGCTCCTCCTTGATGCGCAGCGCCTCGCCCTCGGGAGCCGAGGGTTCCTCGGGCTGAACCGAGGACGGCTCGGGCCGGGCCGAGGTTACCTCGGACGGGACCGAGGGCTCCTCGGGCTCGGGCGTGTCGCTGATCTTGACGGAGGGTTGGTGCAGATCCCGGGAGAAGACGTCCGGGGGAACCGTCGTTCGCCCCGAGGCTATCTTTGCCAGCTCGTCCGCAGTCTCGTTGTAGCGCCGGGCGATGTGGTTAAGCTCGAGCCCGTAGAACTTGTCTTCCAGGCGTCGAACCTCATCACAGTAGGCCTCCATCTTCGGGTTGCGGCAGTGGGAGTTCTTCATGACCTGGTCGATGACGAGCTACGAGTCGCCGCGGGCGTCGAGGCGTCGGACCCCTAGCTCAATGGCGATTCGCAATCCGTTGATCAGAGCTTCGTACTCAGCCACATTGTTGGACGCCAAGAAATGGAGGTGCAGCACGTAGCGCAGGTGTTTCCCGAGGGGCGAGACGAAGAGCAGGCCCGCGCCGGCTCCCGTCTTCATCAGTGACCCGTCGAAAAACATGGTCCAGAGCTCCAGTTGGATCGAAGCCGTCGGCAACTGTGTGTCGACCCATTCGGCTACGAAGTCCGCCAGTACCTGGGACTTGATGGCCTTCCGAGGGGCGAACGAGATTGTCTCGCCCATGATTTCCACCGCCCACTTTGCGATCCGTCCCGAGGCCTCTCGGCACTGGTTGATCTCCCCCAGGGGGAAGGATGACACCACAGTTACCGGATGAGACTTGAAGTAATGTCGCAACTTTCGCCTCGTCAGGATCACTGCATACAGCAGCTTCTGAACTTGTGGGTAGCGGATCTTGGTTTCGGACAGCACCTCGCTGACGAAGTAAACTGGCCTCTGAATGGGCAGTGCATGCCCCTCTTCTTGCCTTTCGACCACGATCGCGGCGCTAACCACCTGAGTGGTAGCGGCGACGTAGACCAAGAGGGCTTCTCCATCAGCTGGGGGTACCAAGACGGGCGCCTGGGTGAGGAGCGCCTTCAGGTTCCCGAGAGCTTCCTCGGCCTCGGGGGTCCAAGTGAAGCACTCGGCCTTCCTTAAGAGACGGTACAGAGGCAGGCCTCTTTCGCCGAGGCGCGAGATGAAATGGCTCAAGGCCGCGAGACATCCCATGACCCTCTGTATGCCTTTTAAGTCCTTGATGGGCCCCATGCTGGTGATGGCTGCGATCTTCTCCGGGTTGGCTTGGATGCCCCGCTCGGAGACGATGAATCCCAGGAGCATGCCTCGGGGCACCCCGAAGACACACTTCTCGGGATTGAGCTTGACGTCCTTTGCCTTGAGACACCGGAATGTCACTTCAAGGTCGGAGAGAAGGTCGGAGGCTTTCCTTGTCTTGACTACGATGTCATCGACGTAGGCCTCGACCGTGCGACCGATGTGTTCGCCGAACACATGGTTCATGCACCGCTGGTACGTTGCACCCGCGTTCCTCAAACCGAATGGCATGGTGACATAGCAGAACATGCCGAAGGGCGTGATGAAAGAAGTCGCGAGCTGGTCGGACTCTTTCATCTTGATTTGATGATACCCTGAGTAGGCATCGAGGAAAGACAGGGATTCGCACCCAGCAGTGGAATCCACGATTTGATCGATGCGAGGTACAGGGTAGGGAACCTTCGGACATGCTTTGTTGAGACCAGTGTAGTCTACACACATCCGCCATTTCCCCCCTTTCTTCCTCACAAGCACAGGGTTGGCAAGCCATTCGGGATGGAATACCTCTTTAATGAACCCTGCTGCCAACAGCTTGTGGATCTCCTCGCCTATCACCCTGCGCCTTTCCTCGTCGAACCGGCGCAGAGGCTGCCTGACCGGTCGGGCTCCGGCCCGAATATCCAGCGAGTGCTCGGCGACATCCCTCGGTATGCCGGGCATGTCCGAGGGACTCCACGCAAAGACGTCGGCGTTTGCGCGGAGAAAGTCGACGAGCACTTCTTCCTATTTGGGGTCGAGCCCGGAACCGATCCGGATCTGCTTGGAGGTGTCGCCACTGGGGTCGAGAGGGACGGCCTTAACCGTCTCCGCTGGCTCGAAGTTGCCGGCGTGTCGCTTCACGTCCGGCACCTCTCGGGAGAGGTTTTCCAGGTCAGCGATGAGGGCCTCGGACTCGGCGAGGGCCTCGGCGTACTCCACGCACTCCACATCGCATTCGAACGCGTGTTTGTACGTGGGGCCGACGGTGATGACCCCGTTGGGGCCCGGCATCTTGAGCTTCAGGTAGGTGTAGTTGGGGATGGCCACGAACTTCGCGTAGCATGGCCTCCCCAATACTGCGTGGTAGGTTCCTCGGAACCCGACCACCTCGAACGTCAAAGTCTCCCTTCGGAAGTTGGAGGGTGTTTCGAAGCAGATAGGAAGGTCGAGCCGTCCGAGGGGCTGGACGCGCTTCCTAGGAATGATCCCGTGGAAGGGCGCAGCGCCTGCTCGGACGGAGGACAGATCGACGCGCAGGAGCCTGAGGGTCTCGGCGTAGATGATATTGAGGCAGCTGCCCCCATCCATCAGGACCTTGGTGAGCCTAACGTTGCCGATGATGGGGTCGACGACGAGCGGGTACTTCCCCGGGCTCGGCACGTGGTCGGGGTGGTCATCTTGGTCGAAGGTGATGGGCTTGTCGGACCAGTCTAGGTAGACTGGCGCCGCCACCTTCACCGAGCAGACCTCCCGACGCTCTTGCTTACGATGCCGAGCCGAGGCATTCGCCGCATGCCCTCCGTAGATCATGAAGCAGTCGCGGACCTCGGGGAACTCTCCTGCTTGGTGATCTTCCTTTTGGTCGTCGTCGCGGGCCCTGCCACCCTCTGCGGGTGGCCCGGCCTTGTGGAAGTGGCGCCGAAGCATGACGCACTCCTCGAGGGTGTGCTTGACGGGCCCCTGATGGTAAGGGCACGTCTCCTTGAGCATCTTGTCGAAGAGGTTAGCACCTCCGGGGGGCTTCCGAGGGTTCTTGGACTCGGTGGCGGCGACAAGGTCTGCGTCGGCGGCGTCGCGTTTCGCTTGCGACTTCTTCTTGCCTTTCTTCTTGGCGCCACGCGGAGTAGACGCCTCGGGAGCATCTTCCGACGGGCGGCCCTGGGGCTGCTTGTCCTTTCGGAAGATGGCCTCGACCGCCTCCTGGCCAGAGGCGAACTTGGTGGCGATGTCCATCAGCTCGCTCGCCCTGGTGGGGGTCTTGCGACCCAACTTGCTCACCAGGTCACGGCAGGTGGTGCCGGCAAGGAACGCGCCGATGACATCGGAGTCGGTGATGTTGGGCAGCTCGGTGCGCTGCTTCGAGAATCGCCGGATGTAGTCCCGAAGAGACTCTCCCGGCTGTTGCCGGCAGCTTCGGAGGTCCCAGGAATTCCCGGGGCGCACGTACGTGCCCTGGAAGTTGCCGGCGAAAGCTTGGACCAAATACTCCCAGTTGGAAATCTGCCCCGGAGGCAGGTGCTCCAACCAAGCGCGAGCAGTGTCGGAGAGGAACAGGGGGAGGTTGCGGATGATGAGGTTGTCGTCGTCCGTTCCACCCAGTTGACAGGCCAGGCGGTAGTCCGCGAGCCACAATTCCGGTCTTGTTTCCCCCGAGTACTTTGTGATAGTAGTCGGGGGTCGGAATCGGGCCGGAAACGGCGCCCGCCGAATGGCCCGGCTAAAGACCTGCGGACCGGGTGGTTCGGGCGAGGGACTCCGATCCTCCCCGCTGTCGTAGCGTCCCCCACGCCTGGGGTGATAGCCTCGGCGCACCCTTTCGTCGAGGCGGGCCCGACGGTCACGATGAGGGTGCTCGTCGCCGAGGTGGCCCGGGGCCGCAGGCGCGGTGTTGCGCGTGCGCCCGGTGTAGACCGAGGCTTCCCGCATGAGTCGGGAAGTCGCGGCACGAGGTTCCGAGGGGTACCCCTGCCTGCGGGAGGCAGAGCTCTCGGCCCGCCGGGCCGCAGCGCCTTCCAGGAGATGCTTGAGCTCTCCCTGGATTCGCCGACCCTCGGTGGTTGATGACTCCGGCATCGCGCGGAGGAGCATCGCTGCGGCTGCCAGGTCCTGACCGGTCCCGTCGGATGCGGGTGGCGGCCTGTCCCTGGCATCGTTGGCGATGCGGTGCTGGAGACCCTGGGGCAGGTGACGTATTTCTCCGACCGGGGGCTGGCCCGCCCATACCTGCCCGACGTCCCGGCGGACCGACTCGAGCGCTCCTGCCCCCTCGTCGAGCCTGGCCTACGCCCCGCGGACTTGCTCAAGCTGTGGGTCGTGACCCCCCGCCGGAACGGGGACCACAGCTAGCTCCCGCGGGATGTCGGCGCGAGGCACTGGCCTAGGGAGATCACCATCCTCCGGCATGCCGAGACGGTTGCCTCCGGAGGGATCCCCTAGCTCGACGTGGAAACATTCGCGGCTCGGGCCGCAGTCCCTGTCGCGGCTGCCGTCGGAACAGTCGGAGAGGCAGTAGTTGCATGCGGTCATGAAGTCCCGCATGGCACTGGGGTTGCCAGATCCAGAGAAATCCCAGCAGATGCTGGGATCGTTATCTTCCTCGGACCCAGAGGGCCCGTAGGTCGAGACGCCCGTCAATCGGTCCCAAGGCAACCGCACACGAAACCCAAGAGAGGTTGCACTCGCCTCAACGTGAGCGCCCGCCAGAGCGAGGTCGCTAGGCGGGTTGAGGTCGAGTCGAAATGACGAAGGATGGGAATCAGTCGGTACCTTTTGGTCGACGAGGAGCGACGAAGTCACATCGGGGGTTGATCGCGCCGTCGTCTTGGGTACGAGGGTGACGTCCTGCAGGCCCTCCGTGAGCGTGCTGGCGTCGTCCACTTGCTCGGGGTTGGCGTGTTGCGGGGGGACGGCGCTCGCCTTCGCCTCAAACGCGAGGGTGACGCCCGACGCGTCCTCCGTTGGGGCGCTGGGGATGTCGATTCGCTCGACAGTCGACGGAGCGCAGCCTCCCGCTCGGCCCTGGTTGCCCCGCCTCCTCCTCCGATGGCGAGGGAGAGGATGGGGCGACCTCGAATGTTGTTCTTCCCCCACGCGGGGAAGACGTCGTCGATTCCGCCGCCGGCGGGCGGGCTGTCGGCCACCATTGTCGCCGTCGCGCGGCGGTGGAAGGAGTATCATGTCGTAGCTGCCGTCGAAAGACATGAACTCGAGGCTCCCGAAACGGAGCACCGTCCCGGGTTGGAGAGGTCGTTGGAGACTGCCCATCTGGAGCTTGACGGGAAACTGCTCGTCAACACGCAGCAGGCCCCTACCTGGCGCGCCAACTGTCGGCGTTTCGAGACCGGGGGGTCCCTAAGCCGACGAGTGAGTGTGCCGCGTGCCCCAGCCCAGATGGGTCGAGCGCGTGGGCGAGCGCGAAGGGGGGAGAGCGAGGTGGCCGGAGCCGAGTCGTGAGGGAGGTGGAGATTCCCGCGGCCTTCGTGTTCGTCCCGCGCCCAGGTCGGGTGCGCTTGCAGTAGGGGGTTACAAGCGTCCACGCGGGTGAGGGGAGCGATCGGCCCCAAGAGAGCGCCTGCCCCTGCCCTCGTTCCCGTGGGGCCAACCTTTTTTAAGAAGGCCCTGGTCCTTCCTTTTATAGGCGTAAGGAGAGGATCCAGGTGTACAATGGGGGTGCAGCAGAGTGCTACGTGTCTAGCGGGGGAGAGCTAGTGCCCTAAGTACATGCCAAGGTGGCAGCCGGAGAGATCTTGGCACCCAACTGGTGTGGTGTCGTGGCTGTCGGAGGAGTAACGGAGCCTGGTGGAGGGACAGCTGTCGGAGCGGTTGGGTCCTTGCTGACGTCCCCCTGCTTCCGTAAGGGAGCTGAGAGCCGCCGTCGTCATGGGTCTAGCGGGGCGCCATCATTGCCTATCTGGCGGAGCTAGCCAGATGGGACGTCGGTCCTGTTCTCTGCGGCCCGAGTTGGCTCGGGGTAGGGTGATGATGGCGCTTCCTGTTGACGTGGCGGACTTGTGCCCTAGGCCGGGCGACGTGGAGGCTCCTCCGAAGCCGAGGTCGAGTCTGTCCTGCATGGCCGAGGTCGAGCCCGAGCTCCTGGGTCGGGCGAGGCGGAGGTCGTTCGGCAGAGGCCAGGGCGGAGTCCGACCCCTGGGGTCGGGCGAGGCGGAGTTCGTTGTCTTCCGGGGCCTTAGCCCGAGTCCGAGCCCTGGGTCGGGCGGAGCGGAGTTCGCCGTCTTCCGGGGCCTTAGCCCGAGTCCGAGCCCTGGGTCGGGCGGAGCGGAGTTCGCCGTCTTTCGGGGCCTTAGCCCGAGTCCGAGCCCTGGGTCGGGCGGAGCGGAGTTCGCCGTCTTCCGGGGCCTTAGCCCGAGTCCGAGCCCTGGGTCGGGCGGAGCTTCCTATGGCGCCTTTGGCAAGGCCTGGCTGCCTGTCAGTCTCACTCTGTCAAGTGGCACTGCAGTCGGGATGGCGCAGGCGGCGCTGTCCTTCTGTCAGACCGGTCATTGGAGCGGCGAAGTGACGGCGGTCACTTCGGCTCTGCCAGGGGGCGCGCGTCACGATAAAGGTGCCAGGCTACCTTTGCGTTAAATGCCCCTGTGACTTGGTCGGTCGGCGCGGCGATTTAGTCAGGCTTGCTTCTTAACGAAGGCAAGGCCTCGGGCGAGCCGGAGATGCGTCTGCCGTAAAAAAGGGGGCCTCGGGCGAGACGGAAACACCTCAAGGTCGGCTGCCCTTGCCCGAGGCTAGGCTCGGGCGAGGCGTGATCGAATCGCTCGTATGGACTGATCCCTGACTTAATCGTACCCATCAGGCCTCTGCAGCTTTATGCTGATGGGGGTTACCAGCTGAGAATTAGGCGTCTTGAGGGTACCCCTAATTATGGTCCCCGACAACTATATATATATACTGTTATTTAGTAATTAAAGTGAGACCCCATTAATTTGGGGCCCTGGTCGGGCACTGCTCGACCCCATCAGGGCCGGCACTGTTTTCGAGCTTCACCGCGTCTCTCGAATTGCATGGATAGATGTACGGACCGAGTCAAATGCATCCAATGAAGCAGTAGATAGCTCAAAGTTAGTTGGACGACCTTATTACAATGACAAAAAATAAGAAATTCCTCGGTGAATTGAAGAAGAGAGGCGCGATGCACTGGCAGTCGTCGTCGTCGTCGGAGCTGCATCCACAGTTTTCCATCGCCGGCCTCCTCTGCATGACAGTTTTCCACCAGTTTAATTTGATGTCCATTTCACTGTCAGTGGCAGTTTACGGTTGTATAGCCATGTGCTAACTGATGGGTCACGATTCTTTTCTTCTTCTTTTAGCTCTACATGCATGTAAAATATGTATCAACGAGTCGTCTTACGGTCACAACCCATGGATACGGGTGCCTATCGGTTTCGTACTTATTGGGTGAGTTTCGAATGTCAAATTTTACACATGAGTCGGTCACTTTGCAACTAGTACAATCATAATATCCGTATGTTCGTTTGACTTTAATCTGTACCGGCTTCTAATGTTTTTATAGTATTTTGTCTCTATGGATTGTAGTCGCGTCAGTTCAAACTTTAAGTTGAAGTGAACAACCCCAAAAGACTAACTTTGAGTCATTATTTACACACGTGATTTTGGTTCAGCCCAATAAAACTCTATGTCATCTACTCATCTTCATTTCTTTCATAGGTGATTTGATATTGCATTATGTACTGTATACTTCTAAATAATTATATTGGTGTGCTTCTAAATAATTGTGTGTTTCTCTTGGTATTTGTGGCGCTTTTGTCTAATTGTTTGCAATTGATCATCACCTAGCAAGTGCCCAACACTCCGCGGGTGCAGGTGTGGATGTAAAAATTCACCCATTAGACATTATGGGTACGGGTGTGACTTAACGTATTTTGTGTCAATATGGATGGGTACGTTCCACCCGCACTACACCCGCCCATTGCCATCCCTTACTCATTGTTGTTTTAGAGCTTAGTGGCTTGTGAGAGTCCAGTACCACGTTACCTAGCTTTGAGCTAAAGATGGCATGCATAGACTTAAAGCTGTATCCATAAACATGCTGGATCAAAAGCAAGCGTGTGGTGGATGCAAGCATTCTGAAGAAAAACGTGTAGGCTGATGACTGATGAGCTAACATAGCTAGCAGACAGATGTCATAATTGTACTAGTTGCAAAGTGACCGACCTTAACATTTTTGGAGATCATGTGAGAAATAGAACTGGTGGAGTAGTTGATTGTGTTTGCTGAGTCGAATTATATGGGAATACATCGATTAGAGGCCAAGAAGCTTTTTATTAGAGATAAAGTCAAAACAAAAGTACATGCATGAACATCCCAAAATAACATCCATATTCTCTAGTAACGTTATTCCCTGCACTCGGAAGCTTAGCTTGCAAGGCTATACCTGGACAGGCTATTGTGTAGGCTAATAATGCTGAGGTTATCAGCCTTTCTATTCCTAGCTAGCTTCCGTTTCGCGCTATATAAAAACATCATCTTCTCTAATAAGTAAGGGAATGATATTTTTACAGCAAAAAAAAATAACATAAGACTTGCCAACGTTCGTGTCGAGCTTCTCCCAATACATACGATTCTTTTTTTTTTTTGGTGAAAGTTCGTGTCGAACTTGTTCACTTTTTCAGGCGCCAAGCAGTTCTATTCATACTTCGTACATGACATCTATGTTCATAGAATTCAAAAAAAAGTTGCTTTGACATTAGGCTGCAGGTATAATTCGAAACAGTGCATACATACCTCCTTGGTTCCACCCACTAAATCTCTACAACTATTAAGAGCAGATTGTAGACTGCCCCCGCCCCTGCGATCCCACCCACCTGCGTTCCTCTCGCCGCGAAACCAGCCCGCGTCCCCGCGCCTTCCTCGCCGCGAAACCAGCCCGCGCCTCCCACCCGCCTGCGAATCCCTCGCCGCGAAACCAGCCAGCATCCCCGCGCCTCCCTCGCCGCGAAAGCCCCCGCCTGCGAATCCCGGCGCCGCGAAACCAGCCAGCATCCCACCCGCACGGCCGCCCGCGCCTCCCCCGCCGGCGGAACGTCCGCCGCTCCTCCAGCTCCGCGAACAACCCTCGCATGCCCTCAAGCCCGCACGCCTGCTGCCGCGAAAACCTCCGCTACCGCGCCGCCCACACGCCCGCACGCCAGCCCCCGCGAATCCATGCTCTTAGCGCACTCCCTCCCCCGCGGCCAGCGTCCCACGCACTCCCTCCCTCCGTGGCGCCCAGATCCGACCGCACTGCACCCCCGATGCCTAGGTCTGCGTTTCAGGAGACCGCCGCCGGTGGAGACTGCTACATGGAATGTAGGTGGCCGCTTGAGGGAAGCAGCTGGCGGTGGTTGGGCAGGAGCGGAGCCCGCGTCACATGTCGTACGCCGTGCAGGGGCGGTTCCTCCACGCGCTCGCGGCTGCCGTCGGGGCGGTCGCCGTTGCGCCGTCGCCATCACGGTCGCCTCTGCCGGCTGCTGGGGCGGACGGCGGCGCTCCGAGGAGGTGGCGGTCCAGACGGGAGGTCGTGGACTGGCTGTCCTCCCTCGTTAACTATTAAGGAGAGGAGTTAGTGTAGACTTTCCCCGTCTCGAGCAGCCTGCACGACACGAATCCCCTCCCGCAATGTCCGCGGCGAATCCCTGAGAAGGCTCGCCGCCTCATCACATCTGATTGTGGAGGCGGAGGTGGCGATGCCAAGCCAGTGGCTCCGGTCTCCGAAGGAGTGGTCAATGGGGACAAGTGGCCGCGTTTTGCTTGTCTCGGCGGGATGGAGCAGGTGTTAGATCAGCTTCTGGTAGAAGTGGTGGTCCCCCTGTGCCGTCCGGAGCTGCCGAATTACCTGAAAGCAATAAATTAATGAGACTGGTGTGCCGTTCTACAAGATCTCAGCCCCAGATATCGTCTCTGGAGTATCTGGTATGTTTTCTGACACTTGCATCACAGTTGAAAAATTCTGACGCTCTGTATTTGGACAAATAAGTCCCATATCATTTGCATTGTGAATTTGTGATGAATAGTATCATGAAATCATTATCTTTCTGAATAGCTGCTGAAGGATATGCAGTTTTTGTACCTCAACTTGTGTCCATGGTCTGATGCTCCTGATAGATAAAGTTGTGTGTCAGGATTCATGCAGAAGACATCACACAATGCTTGTGTACTTGCAAGAGGTTCTGAAGAAAACATCAGGGGCTTATTTCAGAAGGCATATAGGACTGCTCCCTCAATTGTATTCATAGATGAGATAGATGCAATTGCATCCAAGAGGGAGAATCTGCAACGAGATATGGAGCGACGAATAGTTACTCAGCTGATGACATGCATGGATGAATTCCACCAGAATATTGGTGGTGATGGTTCTGATGCCGATTCATCTGAAAAGAAACCAGGTTATGTTATTGTCATTGGAGCTACAAATAGGCCTGATGCTGTGGATCAAGCTCTTCGAAGGCCAGGAAGATTTGATCGAGAGATATATCTTGGGGTTCCAGATGTGAATTCAAGGAAACAGATACTGATGATGCTTGCTCGGAAGCTTCGACTTGAAGGGCAATTTGACTTTTTAAAGATAGCAAGGGCCACACCAGGTTTTGTTGGTGCTGACTTGAAAGCATTAGTAAATAATGCAGGGTATCTCGCAATGAAGAATAATTAATAAAAGAAGAGCTTAGTATTGTTCTAAGGTAAAGGTAAAATGGTGGAAGCAGCTATCTTGGGATGCAGGCGAGATGGAGAGTGTACAAGTTACCATGAACGACTTTGAGGTATACCTTTTTCATATAGAGCTCACGACAAGAATCCTGTTTTAGTTTACCCATTGTAAGCTGGATTTAGATTGTAGCTTGATCTGTTTCCATAAAAATCTCGGTAATTTTCCCCGCTAATAACTTTCTGTTGTTTAAGATGCTAAATTTTGCAATATTGCAACAGATTGATACCTTTTCCTTCCCAGCTGCATTCATGTATTGTAGGCACCCGTTTCTCACCTACTTGCTTATGCTACTGGAATTTTTATAGATTACTATGGACTATACAATTTAAATATGCATTTTCAGTTCTCATGCTTTTCTTTTCTCTCTCTGACTTGATTCACTTTACTTGCTGAAGGAAGCAACAAAATTGGTCCAACCCTCTTTGAGAAGAGAAGGATTTTCTTCCATTCCTGATGTCACATGGGATGATGTTGGAGGTCTTGATTTGTTGAGAAAAGAGTTTCACCGCTACATAATATGTATTAAGAGCCTTGAAGATTGTGATGTGAGTTATGTTGCACTAACAATCCCATCGGACTGTGTTTTACTCTTCTTACATTACGATTTGGCATGGTGCCTTTAGTGTCTGGCACATTAGAAGCTCTTGCACTTCAGAAACTGAACTACAGACATCCATAGTGTTTATTTGCGATACTTTGTAATATCTATAAATCTTTCATAAAGTAATACGTAGTTTTGTTCCATGTCTAAGTTATTTGGAGTGAGAATGCAAGATGGCTTCCTGCTGTTTGGACCTCCGGGTTGTGGCAAAACACTCATATCAAAAGCAGTGGCACATGAGGCAGGGGCTAATTTTATTCATATTAAGGTAACTGATGTTTGCCTTTCAATTTTTTCACCTTAGGCTGCCTCCAGCAGCACACGCTAAAGGAGCCGGTACCGTATATTTAGCGTTTCTTGATGTCTGTAAGCCCTCCAACAAGGTCTGCTACCGTGTTCTCTAAAATAGCGGTCGTCTCTGGCAGCCGCTAGATGTAGAGGTGTACTATACGTTCGATAAATGTACGTGATGCTCCTTTTGGCTGATACTAGCTCACGTCGTGTCTTTTTTTATATTTTGGTTAATGTCGTACTAAATGTGACCAATGGAAAAAGGAAATCTGTTAACACTGTAGCTTTAGAGGATCGAATTAGGGGACATTACTGGAGACTGAGAAGATATAGAGGACAGAATCTTTTAGAGTATACTGTAAAGGACAAAAAATATTCCTTTGGAGGATGAATTTAGGGGGCATTGCTGGAGACAGCCTTATCAAGTTCACACAAATAATCCTAACAAGACTCTTCTTTTGAAACCAAGGGCCTAATATACTGAAGAAGTATGTTGGGGAGAGTGAATCAGAAATTAGGAAAAACCTGGTGATTCACTAATATAGAGTGAATCAGAGGGCTGGGACCCGGACCGCTTACTTCCCCTCCTCCTCTGATGATGATCCATTAATGCCACAGCTCATGTGTGGTGTGGCTGTGACTTGTGATGAGTGAGCATGCCCCTTCTTCCTCCTCCAGCCTCCAGCTCCAGGTGCGGTGTGAGGTCCCGCTCCTGCTCCTGTCCTACCAGCGTACTACTCCAGTAGTACAGTGGAGTAGCCGAGTGCATTTAATAGCTGGACACAACATTTTACCTGAGACACATGTATTTCCAGGCTGTTTCTCATCAGTATCATATACTTCTTTCACTTTTCAGCTTCTGTGGGTGAACCTCATAATGGACACACTTGGAGCTCTTGCATTAGCAACCGAGCCTCCAACAGACAACCTTATGAAGAGAAATCCTGTTGGTCGAAGGCATGTCAAATGATCCAAAATTTCTTGTTGACAACATTGTGTCCAATACCTATATACTATGCTTTTTGAATTTGGAAACATTTTTACCCATACTTTTCTACTGCAGGGAACCTCTTGTTACAAATATCATGTGGAGAAACTTGTTTGTTCAGGTTAGTATTCCTTCATTATACAATTGGATTCTGTTAAAAACTCTTTGTTGTTCTGATATGTTTGGAATTTTACACAGGCCCTTTACCAAGTAGCAATTCTTCTGATTTTCGATTTTGATGGAGTAAGGATTCTGCGTCTGCAGAATGAAAGCCGATCTGATGCTGAGAAGGTAACAAATACTTTCATCTTCAACACATTTGTATTTTGCCAGTGGAGTATTTGTTCTTCAATAATTTAAGAATCATAACAGAACATTAGTGGACGAATCTTGCTTCACCTTTTAGACAAATACATACTGACATTGGATTGTTCCCAAAAGAAAAGAATCAATATTAAGTTGACTATAAGTTGATAGTAGTTTTCCCCCAAAAGGGACTAATGTGTACCCTAGCATTGATACTACATGGATATTTTTCTTCACGTAAGGACTCGTTATAAGCTATTCATTGCTTTACCATAGTCGAATTTCAGGTATGGCATAAGTTATGTGGAAGCTGGTTATATGCGCTTCACTTGGTCTGTTTTTGGTCAATTTTCAGTGACTCACTATTTTTCTTTGCATTTTGGTTTGTTCCAGTAATTTAATGTGGCCAGCTTTAACCTCCTAGAATCTAGGCCCTTGACTGACCATATATTAACCTGTTGTCTTGCTTGTACGAAGTTGAACCATACCAGAGTGAATTTGCTATGAAAATATAGATTATTTTGATGATTTATGGCCCGTGTTAACTCCATGTAGATCTGGAACGAAGGTTTGAGTTAACTTGGGTGTGTTTTTTATGCCAGATCTTCAATGAGTTCAATGCACGAAAACCCGAGGAAAAGAATGTCTTCAAAGGGGTCACGAAGAATCACCTGTTCATGGGAATAATCAGTATAACGACAGTATTTCAGGTAACAGACGATATAGATTCTCTCCATTGGTATCACCTCTGTCCATGGTTATAAAGTTGCTCTCGTCTTTGGCAGATACTGATAATTCAGTTCCTGGGGAAGTTCTTCAAAATAGTGAGGCTTGGTTGGAGACTGGTTGGTTTCAGTTGCTATCGGCCTTGTGAGGTATGCACTGTCCAAGTTTTCTGTGATATCTTGAGAAAAAACACGTTTGTGATGCTTATATGTTAGAAATGACCAGCCCTGTGCAATTTGATTTCATATGGCTGGTTGGCATATAGTGAGATCAATTGAAACGTCTGTACTTTTGTGTTTCAATTTTTTATATGTTTTAAGTTGTTGACGGCTGCATATTTTCCATTGCAGACATTTCTTCATCAGCTTTCATTCGACCCCTGCCACTGATTGACTTTGTGATGGAGATTCTGAACAAAGATAACAGGACCTTTAGAAGTATTACTTCCATGGATCTTGTCAAGGTAGGCATTTTTCCCACACAAAGAGCATTGTAGACTGCCCCCGCCTTCCCCACGCCCGCCTAATGTAGACTGCCCCCGCCTCCCCCACGCCCGCCCTCCGCAATCCCCAACCGCCCTCCGCAATCCCCTACCGCCCGCCGTGATCCCCGCCGCCGCGGCAGCCGCCCTCCGCAACCTCTGCCTAGATAAGGATAGGGGCCCCCGCCTCCCCCACGCCCGCCCGCCGCAATCCCCAACCGCCCTCCGCAATCCCCTACCGCCCGCCGTGATCCCACACAAAGAGCATTGTGCATGATCACACTTGTGATGGATGAGGCTTGAGTTTGCAGCTCAAGAAAGCCCTCAAGGGTGTGAGGATTGAAGTCACACACCGAGGAGACACACGCCGGAAGTACCGGATTGCCAGCTTCACAAACAGTCCTCCGTCTTCACAGTTGTAGGACCTCACGCTTTTTCCTATGTTGAATATATCAATAGAACATCCTAGCCTGCCCAGTTCAGAAATGTCGGGATCAACTTCTTGCAGTTATTGTTTATTTTAATATTTTTTCTTCAAATCAACAGCTTTGAATCATCTGCTGGAGTTCAGAAGTCCGTAGCAGATTACTTCAGACAGGCATACCATCTGGAAATGCACTATGATTTTCTCCCATGCCTCCAAGTTGGCAGTGATCAGAGGCCGAATTACCTCCCTATGGAGGTTTGCTAACTATGAACTTGGACTAACCTTAGCCTATGCTTCAGGACTCTTTTACCTTCTATAGTCTGCTCTTGTTTCTTAATTTCCATTTGGATTTCAGGTTTGCAAGATAGTAGCTGAACAGCAATACCGGAAGAAGTTGGAAGGCCAACAGGTCTCTAAACTAATGGACTCCACCTGCCAGCGCCCATCTCTCCGCGAGGACAACATTTGTCAGGTTCTTGCTATTTATGTATTTTTTTGTGTTTTATCTGATTAAACTGTTGGAAAACAAACTTAAAGCTCTCTAAATTCCTTTTGCTTAGATTGTTGAGCAAAATGACTACAATAAAACTGAGCGTGCAAGTGAATTTGGCATGGAGGTTGATTATCGTCCTACTTCAGTTCAGGCTAGAGTTCTGCCAGCTCCCACTGTAATCCTTCTTCCATATGTCATGCCGTTTTGTTTTGTTTTTGCAAATCTGATGCATTTTTTAATAATAATAATAATAACCATGTTCTATTTTTTGTTTATGTAGCTGAAGTACCGTGGCACTGGATCTGACAGTTTCTGTTGTCCAAAGGATGGTTAGTGGAACATGATAAAAAAGGTATGCCATGAACATCTGAACAATCATTAACATTGTAGCAATAGTAGATATCATTTTGAAAACCTTATTCAATTCAATGTGCGATAAACATAGTATTATGTCTATGGATAAGTAAATTCTTTCCATGGTAAATATCATGATTTATAGGAGAAGCTTGACCGGGTTGCTTGAGTTTTGTTCTCTCTATGCTAGGGTAGCTACATAGGCTCGCTACATGTTCACTGAAGTGGAATGATGGAATTTTTGTGATTGTAAATTTATGTTACTAATTTTATTATTTGTCTACACATTCTATTTTATTATGTGCAGCAAGTAGTAGATGGTGCAAGGGTGGGCAACTGGGCTTGCGTTAACTTTTGTCAAGAGTTGCGTGCAGATGGTGTTGGTAAATTTTGCTCTGATCTGGTTAAGTGGTCTCGCACTACTGGAGTGGTAATATACATTTACGTTTGCTTTTGATTTCCTTATCATCAAAGAATTTTCTTGCATGCCTCCCAGTTTACCATTCCACTCTGGTTTCAGGACATGGATAACTTGAGACTTCCAATATATACCGCTCGTCCTGAACAAGCTGAAACTGATATTCGTAGGCTCTATCAGGATGCTTGGAACAAGCTAAGAGGGCAAAAGTTTGATCTTTTGCTTGCTATACTGCCAGAGAAAAATGGCAGCTTATATGGTAATATTTATTACAGCAAACTTTGTTTATTCCCTGATTATCTCTACTAACTATTAAGTCATTAGTGTAGACTGCCCCCGCCCGGTGGCTGGGATGGTGGCCGCCTCCCAGGGACGACGGCGCGCAAGCGGGTGGCCGCCGACGGCTGGAGGTGGCGACTGTCTAACAGCATGAAATAAAATTGTAAATGACCGCGATTGGCACCAACGGATGAAACATATGCTATATCTGTCTAAAGTCTATAATGTTTATTTCTGTTTTCATGGAATGGTGTTTCATGCTTTAACATTCAGGTTGTTTTTTTCCTTTTGATTTGACTGCAAGTACCAATAATTTATATTTCTCGTGCTGATGCACGGCTATTCTAATATATAATCACTTCTGCTGTGGGGAAAAATCTTGCAGACCCTGCAAACCCTGACCAAGCTGTAGAGAACCGTGAACAAGATGCTGCAGTTGGTAACGAGAATCCACAAGAGGCAGAGATAGAAGGCAATCGACGTAATTGGCTGGAAGGTGTCTTGAAAGAGATCCAGCTGGTTGTTGTAGGGTTTGTTGCATCGCTTCTTCCTGGTTTTCAGCACAATGACGACTAGGCCTCATCTTGTCACTGTGGAATAAGCTATGTGCAGTCATCTTGTCACTGTGGAATAAGCTATGTGCAGTGATTTGGTTATGGTGACATAGAGGAAGTAATTATATGAAGTTGCTCAAAGCTTTCTGTTTATACTGTTTCAAGTTCAAAGACTTATTGAACCAATCCTATCATACTTCCAGCAATACTTGCAGCTCACATGTAAAGAGTAGCCTCGCACCCCATCAAATGAGCTATGATTTGAGTTTCTGAAATATTGGATGCCTACACCTGAATACAGTATCAGCCCCTGTTGTAAGATGTATGAAACATGAAGGATGTGAACGTTTTTTCGGGGCTGAAACCTTGAATAATGTGAGTCGCGTCCAGAAGGATGCTCCCTTTATACTTAAGAGTACTAGCAGAGCAGAAAAATAATGTCAGAGTGAGATACACCAATTATTATTTTTCTCGGTTAATTTTGTCAGTATTCTTCAGTTACTCTCGTCGTTGAATCAACTCAATATAAGTGTGCAAACAAGCAGAACCTGATAAAAGGAATCCAACGAATTTTATGTGTCTAATCATGCACTTGTGCTCTTGGAGGCAACTGATGAGGGCTAAATGCAACCCCTTTCATAAATAAGGGTGATTAGGGAGGGGGTAACTCAAACTTGTAGAACCTGATAAATAGGAATACCCTACTGATGGTTTGATGCTGTGTGACTTAGCGCCAGACCATCTGTAACATGACTAACATGTTAGAAAATGTGTGCCCGAAGAGACCATAAATTGAGACTCCACAACTTGATGGTTACAATGTAGTGGTGAAATAAATAATTAAAATAACAAAATTTATGTGTGCCAAGGATCACAAATGTATTACAAAACTTTTTTATAACAATATAATACATATTTGTATATAAATTATCGTGGTATTATACGTTCCCGTTGCAACGCACGGGCAGACACCTAGTTTTAGTCTAATTACAAAACAAATTAAACAGATAAGAAAGACGAGACAAAACAAATATTTGAACGATAAATACAGATATCAAATATAATCTAATTACAAAACAAATTAAACAGATGAGAAATAAAAGACGAGATAAATTAATTAAACCTAATTAAGAGCATCACCAAGAGGCTAGTCAAATCGTTTTTAATGCTAAATTTAGTTATTATCTAAAGAAAAAACACCTCCAACAAACTATATAAATAACTCTCTAAATTTAGTATATCTCCATCCTGTCTTATTCGCTCTCTACTTTTAGCACTACAGAAAACTAGGAAAAAATGTTGACCAGGAACCAACGTTCTTGCTCTGATAGGCCGACATTCTAAACCGATGCACAATATTTGACATACTTAAACAACTAAGAACGTCATCGGGCAGGACAAAACCGACGTGCTTAAATATATAAGAATGTCAGTACAAAGAGGCTGACGTTCTTAACTACGAGCCATGTGGAACTTGATTGGGGCTCTATGGGCGAGCCACGTGGCATTAAGAATGACGACCCACCAACGTACTTAATGCATTAAGTGTGTCGGCCACTTAAATGGCCACTCGGCCAACCGCGGGTGTTGCCACGTGGCTTTAAGAACTTAGCTGACGTGTACTTAAGACCGTCGGCTTGACTGACGTACTTATTATTTTTAAAAAATATATAAACCATGTTCTGGCTCTCTCCCTAGATAGGAAGCCTCGAGAACATGGTTTATATTTTAAAACCTGCATACATATATACCCAATAGTCCAAAACACAAGTTCACACACATATACATAATAGTCCACACGACACTAGTCCAAACATCACATAAACTTGTGCAAACATCATATAAAAACTCTAGAAGTCCAAAAGTCCATCAAGCTTGAGGTGGGTCATCGGTCGTGTTGAAGACAGGGTCGACTAAGTTCGTAGCGTCGTCTGGAGTAGGACACGAACCTGAACCCTACAAAAGATGTGGTACACATGTTACCGTATAGATTTAACTTGATTTGCTACATTTTAGTTAACTAAAGCTTAAACTAGACTTAACTTACCACTCCACGTGATGGAGGCAACTGTGTCGGCCATGGAGCATATATGATATCCCCAAAGCATTTGTGACAGCTTCATAGGAGGATATCCCCATGACATCTGTGGCGATAGCATCGACGTTGGTATCTGAGGCAGCATCGACATTGGTATCTGAGGCAACATTTGCATAGGCATTTGAGGTGGCATCTGCGAAGTCATCTGAGGTGACATCTATGGAGCATACACCCACGACATCGTTGGGGCATCATTTGGTTGTGGGGACATGTCCCAGAACCCTATAACAAGAGAATAAGTACCATGTTTACGATTTAGAAATCTAACTTGATAAAGTTGCACTAGTTTATTTGTGATGCATCACCATGCGAAGACGCAGGGTTTGCTAGTGGAGTCGGAGTAACGCCTTACTGAGGTACTCTGATAGCGTACGTCTACAAGCAAACAAATTAACAATTGTGCGTTTAGAATCATTTGGAAAAACTGAAAAATAACTAAATTGAAGTCGAGCTATTACCTGTTGATGCATCCACATACACATATGTTGTGATTGCATCATTTGAATTTGTTGTCGCATTTGTTGCATCTCTTGCCGTATTTGTTGCATCTCCTCGTCCTGTGCAGATGATTGTCGAGACTGACTAGTCCCCACAAAGGAGGATGACTGCCTACTATAACTTTGATGGTCCACAACGTCGACGCCGATAGGAAACCTACACAGAGTATTATAATATATACAATAGGGACCCTAAATCCTAAACCTGCACAGAGTATTATAGAGTAGAATCATAGTTATCGAAATGATCGAAATGAAATGAATCGACAATACAAAGTACCTCCCATGTCGCACATCTCCACCAGCCGCATAAGCTGCCACCGTGTCAAAGTCAGCTATCATCCAATCGACGTCTGGTCCATGTTTCTCTCGCATGGTTTCAATATACCGACCTTGCAAAATATTGATTTCAAATGAAAATATAAAATTGGAGTTTCAAAACAATAATACTCGGATGTACCAACTTTTGTGTCGCATTCTAGTCGCAAAGAATCTCCGGGTGATCCAGATCTGGACGCTTATGCCCCGTGATGTACGTCAGGACAATGGTAGGCTCGATGCTATCTCGAGAAGCCTGCAATAAAATATTGCATGTCCACAAATTTTTTAAGAAATAAAATTGACAATCATTTAACTTGTGAGGCATTTAGCCTTGCCGGCGTGACCATCAGTGTCAAAGTGGTGGAGATCAGGCTTACTCAACCGTGGCCACAATTTCTATTTTATCAAGCTATGAACTCGTCCAAAGCCCAGTAATCACACAACCAGAGCCAAGCATCCGGGTGCTAGCTCAGCCAATCCACCTCACTTTCCCTGTACTGCGCAGCTATCTGGTGTATCTTCTTAGCTGCTTCTCTACTCATGTTTATCTTCTGGAGCTTATGTCAGACGACCACCTCCTTGACTCGTGCATCATACATCATGCCCTTCAAAACTATTTGGGCAGTGATGTTAAAAACCTCTCGCATGTGCTTATCATTAAGGCTCATATCATCGGGCAAGTGATATTGTTCCTACAATATAGACAAATTATTGTTTGTTACCATCAAAGAAAACTACAATAAAAATAAAAAGGGAGAAAAACTAACCCAGAAACTTTCCCACATGGTGTCTACGTGGGCCCTGTCGTAACCATAGTGCTTTTGGCTCCAATGGCTCCAGACAGTAGCCGCTATGGTCCCACCAGCCTCGCTCATCATGCTCGGGTGGAAGAATCTACAACAGATCCCACTCACGATGCTGACTAGTGTACGGTGGCCTTGCCTGCCCAGTCCACCTCTTCCCAACTCCTGGTCCCCTTCTGCTTTATTATTTGCCACTGATCGAATTTCTTCTAAGGCTTCAACGTTAGAGACCGACAAAACCTACAAAAATAAAACTTATTATTTGAAAATGAAACTAATATTATTATAAAATTTAAAGGTGTTAATTAAGCATAAAATGCCTAATGTTCCTAGTGGTTAGGGCTGCTACTTCATCTGCCTCCGCCTCATCTGTTGTCGTCTGATCGGCCCCATCATCTGTCGCCTAATCTGCCTTGTCATCTGCAATGGCAACATTTTGTGTCGCAGTGGCCTCGGCTGAAGCAACTAAGTGATCCTACCGTCGCTGCTGGTTCGAAAGAGGTGAGATGAGCTACTCTAGCCTTTGTCGACTAGATATGATGTCCCGCAAATGGAAACAACATTAAGATACAAATGACTCTCTCTCAAATATAATTAAGATACAAAAACATTAAGTTACAAACAACATTATGATTTAGTACCGTAAACAAGCAAGAGGGGATGTCAATAATAGGATCGACCTGCTTACTCGACCTGGATTGAGTGGGCCTGGAGGATCTTTCATCTTTTTTCTTCCCTTTCCCCTTACCAAGCACCCTGAACATCTGCACAATTTCCACACAAATAGTTAGTATAAACAATTCAATTATAAAATAAATTTAAAACAAGTGTATGAGATATAAACATACATAAAGTGTAGTAATAAAAAATCATCAGCATCAAAATCCTCTTCCCTGACACATGCATTAAAGAGTCTTTTCAAGAAGTCTTCTTGACTTTCAACGTTTTGCATTCGAAGGACCTAGTTCTTCGTCCATTAACTCTACGGGTTTGACAGCTCGAGAAACTAATTCATCAAGAACTATCACTTCAGATATAGTATCATCATCTTCATCGCTATTTCTTTGATCATCGTCTTCTTGATAGACATCCCAAAGATCATCATTTATGATGCTTATGTTGTAGTTATCGTACCACTCAGGGTGGACTTCTGGATTAACTTTGTAGACAACCCACCAAACCTTCAAGCTTGGGTGAGGATAACTTAAGTAGTACACCTAATTCACTTGATTCGCAAACACAATGTTGTTGTACTCATTGCCTTTGTATCGTGGTGTGTGCTTTATCTCGACAACTACAAACTTGTCGACTCGAGTTCTAGCTCGATGATCAAACCATATACAATCAAAGGTCACAAACCTTAAAGGTTTACGACCTCCAAATGTATACTCGATTATATCCTCAACAATACCATAATAGTCAAACAGTTCATTGTCAGCATTATAAGCACTTACTGATACTCTGCTGTTGTTGGTGGCTTCAAGCGAACGGATTGCTTCAACTTTATCCATTCAAAAATGGTACTCATTGATATCATAACGATCGAATTTCTTTGCGATCAATTGACCATGTGACATTTGTACCAAGTCCTTAATGACTTCAACATTAGGTTTCGTACACTACATGCATGTGCAAGAAAATCGATATTGTTAAATTATTCAAAATATATGGAATAGAAGTTCAAGAAAACGGGTATGGAGATAGTTACATGTTCATGGAACCACTGAACAAAGGAAGGACCGCCAGACACCCCGTTTAACTGTTTAAGCGTAGGTCATCCAATTCCTTCAATGTGAGTCATTGAGAAGGTACCTGATATGTGTTCTTAAAGATTTCAAAATATGGATGAAGTTCCTCCATATTGTTGTACAAGAAAAAGCAAGGACTTATTGCACTTCGACGTATCTACAAGATGTGAGGTAGAAGCTCTGACCCCTTTACCCTGCCACTGGAAAGCACTAAGTTCGATTATCGGGGCTTGCTATTCGAATTGACACCACGTCGTGTGAGCATTGATGTTGTTTTTGCATGAGAAATACTTCATTGAAAAGATTGTAATCTCCTTCATTGAAATACTTCATTGAAATACTTCATTTTCTCCTTTCGACTTGCATTGCATTTTAACTCGAGACGTGGGTGATCACAAAGAAGGGAAAAGTCTTTCTTGCTTGGATGTTATCTTTGGATTGACCAGTAAAGTCAAAGCACATGCTTATGATGCTTTCAGCAAAATTACACTTCTGATGCATCCAATCTATGTTATGGGGTAAGATCAATTCCTTCATGTATGGTAACACCCAGAGTAAGGAGATGTGTGTCTAGTTGTGTTCTTTATCGTACCCTTCAAATCCAACTCTTTCTACCGGTTTTAGGTCACGATGTTGTCTCATGGTATCTACGCCTGTTTGTCACTTCGGAGGCCCATCTCTAACCCTCTCTCCTTTTCGAAATGACTTTGTATCTTTTTTAAAAGGATGATTGGTGGGAAGGAAACATCGGTGCACATCATCCTTTTTCCATGATTTAACCTATATGCTTGCGACTCACTCATACATATCGGATAATGCAACCTACCAGACACACCGCCCGCACCAAATGCCATATGCCAACATATGATGAATTGACCATAGATATGTCGCTCATAGATTACATCCACAATTCAGATGGCTATCATAAGCCTTCACCCTTTGCCACAACATTTTTAGCTCTTCGATCAACGGTTGCATAAATACATTGATTTTCATACACGGATCCTTAAGGCTCACAATAACCAGAGCAAGAAACATGTCACACCTGGATTTAAGGGCAAATTCAGGCGCGAATCAAATGTGTGCTAGGATCAAGTCTCACACATATGATGACTCATGGTACAAAAATGAATGTCACATCTTTACTATATAATAGGAGTTCTGTATAAAATAACTAAATAATTATATCATACGAAGACGACGATCCAGCAACCATAGTTGACTGGGAGACGACGACCTAGATCTCTCATGAACTCATCGTGGCATCCATCATGCTCCTTATCTTGTGGTACTTGTCCTTGACCTGGGGGATGTGAATACACCATGGGTGAGCTCACATACATTCATCGCTCAACAAGTTGTGGGGAATAATGTGCATGAGCTCACTTACGGTGGGGGCTCATGTGAAGTGTAAGGCTTACCAAATGATATGGTTAAAACTGAGCATTGCTTTTAAAATTGGTCAAAATTTTATTAGCAGTTACTAAGTATAAGTAGATACCAACCCAAATAAATAAGAGATCACAATTGATAATAACACCCACAATGCAATGCATATGATAAATTAAATTTAGTTCCATAAATTACTCATGTGAGGGTCTGAGCCGCTCATGACCATGAGCATGGCAGATATACCCATTTTATACTCTGTAGAGGTTATGCATCTTTACCCATAAGTCGTGTTACCCATTTGCCATGGGGTCATGAATCCCATACATCTCTACCAAGGAGACGAGACAAGGTAGCGCTACGAGGCCTTTACAAAGTTCCACTAGCTTCAGAAAATCCGCTATGATTTCTGAGAAGGGCGATATGGGAATCCCTCGTCCAAAAAGCCATTGCAGCATGATTGACCCGAGAACCTCCCTATACCATAGCTCCTCGACCGCCCTTGCCCCTTTCGAGTCAGATAGTCCTCTACTAACTTTCCTAATTAGTCAGCCAAGGGCATCCCATACCACCCTTGTGGTAGCATTGTTTTCCCGGTTGGTTCTCCATGTTCCAATTAACATAATGATCTTATCATGAACAAGAATTAAAACAACAACAAAATTGGAACATGATCATAATTCATATGTAATATTAATACCGAAACCAGGAAGAGCAATAGCAAGTCTACCCAATAGTTCATTTGTTCGCAAGGTGTGGGATAAACAATGCTAGGGAAACCTATTATGTCCCATCAAATTAACCTGAGCATGTCACAATGATTAACAGGAACATTATTAGGTAAAGAAAAGCGATTAAGGGCACAACTTGCCTTAGACTTGAGATCCCAGGTACCAAGTTGGTCTTCAGATTCTCGTGACCTCACCACTATTTGTAGTAATACATGCAAATAAACAAGGATCACATAAAAATAATAGTACACCAAACATGAGAACAAACAACATAAGAATATTCTTCGTGTTGCTGCGAGATTGTAGGTTCAAGAACCACTAAATTCGGAGTTATAGTTGAAAAGATATGTTTTTCTAAGGTTTTAGGTGATTTAAACAATAAAAGATATATCATATGTTAATTAACATGAATCATGAGTGAAGGTATATTCTAAACATGTATCTAATTCATCTAGGTTATGACTTGGTTAGAGATCACCTTGTAGTTGGTTCATATTCATAGGCTATTTAAAGTATCACATTTAACTATGATAGGAAGAGTTGATTACATACATAAACATGGGTAGGTAAATATTTATTTTTGAAGACATGATATATGGTAACATAGGTTTACTAGAGTGTAGGAAATTTTATTATGAGACTAGCGCTATTTGAACGAATCAAATCGGAGTTAGAATGCAAAAGTTATGAATTCTCCAAGTTTCTAGGTAGTTTAATATTTATTTTATACCCAAAATAGATTCCAGGGGTATTTGTGCAAATTCCAGGGACTACTTTGTAATTTAAGTATTCAGCCGAGGATTCAATCATGGAAATCTGGATGGTGGGTTTTAATCTAATAAACCGAGGGTCTCTTAAGCAAAATCTTCGGTGAAGGGATATCTTTTGTTGTGAGCCGTCCGATCAAGATTCGATGGATAGGATTTAACAACGAAGGGGTATGTAATCGCAACCCTTGATCTATGGATCTCCAACGCAGATCTAATGAAGGTGTGATCTATTTCGAACCGTAGGATCACGATCAAACAATTCCATTTTAACGAAACGAAGGGGTATTCTCTTATCTAATCGGGAGCGTCCATTTCGTTGTCAACGGGCACCCATGTCTCTTCTTCCTCTTGACCAACCAACCGCGACAGTAGCTACCGGTCAGCGGCAATTCCATTGCTGGCAATCCCCCACCACGCTCGGCTACACAACTAGTGTCCCAGGAACCCAAAAACCATGCAGAGATTATGGAGAGCACGTGGAAGAGGGTCTTACCGTTGGTGGGGATGCTGTCAGACCTGCCCACAACTTGATGCGACATCGCGACACCGATGTGCCACCCTGCACACACTGACTGCCTCCCACGCCTGTACAAACCACGCAAGACTTTGGTGAACTCCGATGACTGCTAGACTTCGAGCCAGACGGCGATGTCTCTCCTCTGTCTCCTGACCTCTCTCTGACCGTTGTCCTTGTTGAGGGTGTGCTCCTGCTAAATCGAGCTTGACGGGTGAGAGAAGGGAAAATGTGGCCCAGATTATATAGCTGCGAGGAGGTGGTTGACAGATACTAGGGTGGCTCAACTGAATCGCAAGGACCAGTAAGAACCACGGGCGGTAACAGCATGTGCGCCTGGTTGTTGTGAGAGGGGATCGATCTGACCAATTGGGCTCGTACGTCAGTGATCGACCGCGAGTCTGTGCATGCATGAGTTGATGGGGTGATGGGCTGATGCCCCCATCCCACGCGTCGGTGAAAGGAGAGCAGGGTCAGGGGGAGATATGGGTCACGCGGATGCCTACAGTTGGGCCATGGCTGGGCGGATTTGGCCCAAGGTGAGTAGGTATGCTTCTTTTCTTTTCTTTTTATTCTAAACTAGACTCAAACTATTCAAATTTACATCTAGGTTCATGAATCAAATTTATGCACAATTATAATAAAACTCCAGAATGCAAATACAAAAGTGTATTTGACTATTTATCTTGTTTATTTAAACAAATGCTTCTAAGTATGTAATTTATACATACCCACTTTTCATTCAAGGACCTTATCATTCTTAAATGTATATATACAAGTTAAAGGTACATCAAAAATGAATATTGATTACTTATCTAAGTTAGGAAAGGTTAATAAAAATCTTTATTAAGAGTGACTTTAACTCATAAAAGAATGTTTATATTTTTCTTGAAGAGGATAATCTAATCTAATAAATTGAAATTCTTGCTATTATTTATTTCTAGAAACTTACTAGATATATATACATAACTTTGCTTTTAATATTATTATTTATTTTCAAAAATTGTGAATTTCAAGGTATAATTATTTATTAGGGACCCTTTGCATTGGTTTCTTTTAGAAGGATTTTACTAATTCCAAAATCAGGACTTTGGGCATTACAAAATCTACCCCCTTAAAAATAATCTTGTCCTCAAGATTAGTAAGAAGGGGGATGCAAAAAGTTTGGGTTGTAGTTTAGTTTTTTGTATTTGGTTCCAATACCAAAAGGTTCCTTTTCCTTTAATATTAACTAGTCGGTAATTAGGAAGGCATAAGCATCTTTTATGTCGAGTCGTTTAATAGTCAAGGTGAGGGGTGGTTATAGTGAGGATAGGTTGGCGTAAGAAAGATTGTAGCAAGGAAAGACTCAATCCTGGGTGATGCCACATCTGGAGATCTGCTTTTGTCTTTTATCCTTCCTTGACGAGGTTGATCTTCTCTTCTTGGTCTTTTGGTGTTGTCATTTGTGTTAGGGTCATGTAGTTAAGACAGAGCTGCAGGTAACCCAAATAGCTTGGTAGGTAGAGTAGCTAGTTTAGTAGGATGCTATAAGTTAAATTAGATTAGTCAGAATCTGGTTTGGTTGTTGGCTTCTAGATGGGTTGGATAGGTTATGTAACCCATTATGTATTTCAAGTTGTTGGTATGGCCGAGCTGATCTAAGGCACCTAAAAGTCGCCTAGAGGGGGTGAATAGGCGGAATCTGAAAATTATAAACTTAAGCACAACTACAAGCCGGGGTTAGCGTTAGAAATATAATCGAGTCCGAAAGAGAGGGAGAAAACAAATCACAAGCAAATGAAGAGTGAGACGTGGTGATTTGTTTTACCGAGGTTTGGTTCTTGCAAACCTACTCCCCGTTGAGGTGGTCACAAAGACCGGGTCTCTTTCAACTCTTTCCCTCTCTCAAACAGTCACTTAGACCGAGTGAGCTTCTCTTCTCAATCAAACGGGACACTAAGTCCCCACAAGGACCACCACACAATTGGTGTCTCTTGTTTTGATTACAAGTGAGTTGAGCACAAGAAATAAGGAAGAAGAAAAGCAATCCAAGCGCAAGAGCTCAAATGAACACAAATGTCTCTCTCACTAGTCACTAATTTGTTTGGAGTGATTTCGGACTTGGGAGAGGATTTGATCTCTTTGATTGTGTCCTGTATTGAATGCTATAGCTCTTGTATGAGGTGTGAAGGCTGAAAACTTGGATGCAATGAACGGTGGGTGGTTGGGGGTATTTATAGCCCCAACCACCAAATGAGCCGTTGGTGGAGGCTGCTGTCGCATGGCGCACCGGACAGTCCGGTGCGCCACCGGACACTGTCCGGTGTCCCAGCTGCGTCACCCAGCCGTTAGGGTTCGGCCGTTGGAGCTCTGACTTGTGGGCCCACCGGACAGTCCGGTGGTGCACCGGACAGGTCCTGTAGACTGTCCGGTGCGCCTTCTGGCGCCTGCTCTGAATTCTGCGCGCGTAGGCGCTCACTGTAGCGCATTTAATGCCTCCGCAGACGACCGTTGGCACGAAGTAGCCGTTGCTCCGCTGGCACACCGGACAGTCCGGTGAATTATAGCGGAGCGGCTTCCAGAATTCCCGAAGGTAGCAAGTTTGGAGTTGGATTCCCTAGTGCACCGGACACTGTCCGGTGGCACACCGGACAGTCTAGTGCGCCAGACCAGGGCATAGTTCGGTTGTCTTTTGCTCCCTTTGTTTGAACCCTTTCTTTTGACTTGTATTGGTTTGTTGTGAACCTTTGGCACCTGTAGAACTCATAATCTAGAGCAAACTAGTTAGTCCAATAATTTGTGTTGGGCAATTTCAACCACCAAAATTCATATGGAAAAGGTTTGGCCCTATTTCCCTTTCAATCTCCCCCTTTTTGGTGATTGATGCCAACACAAACCAAAGCAAATAAAGAAGTGCAGAATTGAACTAGTTTGCATAATGTGAGTGCAATGGTTGCTTGGAATTGAAACCAATATTTCAATAGATATGCGTGGATGGTTTTTCTTCTTATTTAAAATTTTGGACCACATTTGCACCACGGGTTTTGTTTTGCAAATTCTTTGTAAAAAATTCTTTTCAAAAAAACCTTTTGCAAATAGTCAAAGGTACATGAATAAGATTGAAGAAAGCATTTTCAAGATTTGAAATTTTCTCCCCCTGTCTCAAATGCTTTTTCCTTTGACTAAAACAAAACTCCCCCTAAATAAAATTCTCCTCTTAGTGTTCAAGAGGGTTTTGTAATTTTTGAAGATACTACTTTCTCCCCCTTTTGAACACAATAAGATATCAAATTTAAAACCTTCATTTTTAAATTTGGTGGTGGTGCGGTCCTTTTGCTTTGGGCCTCATACTTTCTCCCCCTTTGGCATGAATCGCCAAAAACGGAGACTTGTGAGTGAGATATAAGCCCTATTTAAAAATTTCTCCTCCTTTGGCAAACACAAAAATATGAGTGAAGATTATACCATAGTGGAGAATGATGCGGAGTACTGGCAAATATAATTGAAGTTGAGTGGAAGCGCCTTCTTTGCCGAATACTCTATTTCCCTTTTAATATCTGTGACTAAGCATAAGATGACACTTGAAAATACATTAGTCATAGACATAAAAGAGATATGATCAAAGGTATATAAAAGAGCTATGTGTGCAAGAATTAATCAAAATTCCTAGAATCAAGAATATTTAGCTCATTCCTAAGTTTGGTAAAGGATTGCTCATCTAAAGGCTTGGTAAAGATATCGGCCAATTGACCTTTGGTGTTTATATAGGCTATCTCGATATCCCCCTTTTGTTGGTGATCTCTCAGAAAGTGATACCGAATGGCTATGTGCTTAGTGCGGCTGTGTTCAATGGGATTATCCGCCATGCGGATTGCACTCTCATTGTCACATAGGAGAGGGACTTTGCTAAATTTGTAGCCATAGTCCCTAAGGGTTTGCCTCATCCAAAGCAATTGCGCACAACAATGGCCTGCGGCAATGTACTCGGCTTCGGCGGTAGAAAGAGCTACTGAGTTTTGCTTCTTTGAAGCCCAAGACACCAGGGATCTTCCCAGAAACTGACAAGTCCCTGATGTGCTCTTCCTATTAATCTTACACCCTACCCAATCAGCATCAGAATATCCTAATAAATCAAATGAGGACCCCTTGGGGTACCAAAGACCAAACTTAGGTGTATGAACTAAATACCTCAAGATTCGCTTCACGGCCCTAAGGTGAACTTCCTTAGGGTCGGCTTGGAACCTTGCACACATGCATACAGAAAGCATAATGTCCGGTCGAGATGCACATAAGTAGAGTAAAGAACCTATCATCGACCGGTATACCTTTTGATCTATGGATTTACCTCCCGTGTCGAGGTCGAGATGCCCATTGGTTCCCATGGGTGTCTTGATGGGCTTGGCATCCTTCATCCCAAACTTGGTGAGAATGTCTTGAATATACTTTGTTTGGCTAATGAAGGTGCCCTCTTGGAGTTGCTTCACTTGAAATCCTAGAAAATACTTCAACTCCCCCATCATAGACATCTCGAATTTTTGAATCATGATCCTACTAAACTCTTCACATATAGATTTGTTAGTAGACCCAAATATGATATCATCAACATAAATTTGGCATACAAACAAATCATTTGCAATAGTTTTAGTGAATAAAGTAGGATCGACCTTTCTGACTTTGAAGCCATTAGTGATAAGAAAATCTCTTATTCATTCATACCATGCTCTTGGGGCTTGCTTGAGCCCATAAAGCGCCTTAGAGAGTTTGTAAACATGGTTAGGATACTCACTATCTTCAAAGTCGGGAGGTTGCTCAACATAGACCTCTTCCTTGATAGGTCCGTTGAGGAAGGCACTCTTCACGTCCATTTGGTAAAGCTTAAAGTCATGGTGAGTAGCATAGGCAAGTAATATTCAAATTGACTCAAGCCTAGCTACGGGTGCATAGGTTTCTCCAAAATCCAAACCTTTGACTTGTGAATACCCTTTGGCCACAAGTCGTGCCTTGTTCCTTGTCACCACACCATGCTTGTCTTGTTTGTTGCGGAAGACCCACTTGGTTCCTACAACATTTTGGTTAGGACGTGGAACTAAATGCCATACCTCATTCCTTTTAAAGTTGTTGAGCTCCTCTTGCATTGCCAGCACCCAATCCGAATCTTGAAGTGCTTCCTCTACCCTGTGTGGCACAATAGAGGAAACAAACGAGTAGTGTTCACAAAAATGAGCAACACGAGATCGAGTAGTTACCCCCTTATGAATGTCTCCTAGGATGGTGTTCACGGGGTGATCTCATTGGATTGCTTGGTGGACTCTTGGGTGTGGCGGTCTTGGAACTTGCTCATCCTCATTGTCTTGATCATTTGCATCTCCCCCTTGATCATTTCCGTCTTCTTGAGGTGGCTCATCTTCTTGATCTTCTTCTTCATTATCTTGAGCCTCATCCTCATCTTGAGTTGGTGGAGATGCTTGCATGGAGGAGGATGGTTGATCTTGTGCTTGAATGGGCTCTTTGGATTCCTTAGGACACACATCCCCAATGGACATGTTCCTTAGCGCGACGCACGGAGCCTCTTCATCATCCAATTCATCAAGATCAACTTGCTCTACTTGAGAGCCGTTAGTCTCATCAAACACAATGTCATGAGAAACTTCAACTAGTCCAGTGGACTTGTTAAAGACTCTATATGCCCTTGTGTTTGAATCATATCCTAGTAAAAAGCCTTCTACAGCCTTAGGAGCAAATTTTGACTTTCTACCTCTTTTAACAAGAATAAAACATTTGCTACCAAAGACTCTAAAATATGAAACATTGGGCTTTTTACCGGTGAGGAGTTCGTATGATGTCTTTTTGAGGATTCGGTGTAGATACAACCGGTTGATGGCGTAGCAAGCGGTGTTGACAGCCTCGGCCCAAAACCGATCCGAGGTCTTGTACTCATCAAGCATGGTCCTAGCCATGTCCAAAAGTGTTCTATTCTTCCTCTCCACTACACCATTTTGTTGTGGCGTGTAGGGAGAAGAGAACTCATGCTTGATGCCTTCCTCCTCAAGAAAACCTTCTATTTGTGAGTTCTTGAACTCCGTCCCATTGTCGCTTCTTATTTTCTTGATCCTTAAGCCGAACTCATTTTGAGCCCGTCTCAAGAATCCTTTCAAAGTTTCTTGGGTTGGAGATTTTTCCTGTAAGAAGAATACCCAAGTGAAGCGAGAATAATCATCCACAATAACAAGACAGTACTTACTCCCGCCGATGCTTATGTAAGCTATCGGGCCAAATAAATCCATGTGGAGTAGTTCCAGTGGCCTGTCAGTCGTCATGATGTTCTTATGTTGATGATGAATACCAACTTGCTTCCCTGCTTGACATGCGCTACAAATCCTGTCTTTCTCAAAATGCACATTTGTTAGTCCTAAAATGTGCTCTCCCTTTAGAAGCTTGTGAAGATTCTTCATTCCAACGTGGGCTAGTCGGCGATGCCAGAGCCAACCCATGTTAGTCTTAGCGATTAAGCAAGTATCGAGTTCAGCTCTATTGAAATCAACTAAGTATAGTTGTCCCTCTAATACTCCCTTAAAAGCTACTGAATCATCACTTCTTCTAAAGACAGTAACACCTGTATCCATAAAAAGACAGTTGTAGCCCATTTTACATAATTGAGAAACGGAAAGCAAGTTGTAATCTAATGAGTCTACAAGAAAAACATTGGAAATGGAGTGGTCAGGTGATATAGCAATTTTATCCAATCCTTTGACCAAACCTTGATTTCCATCCCCGAATGTGATAGTTCGTTGGGGATCTTGGTTTTTCTCGTAGGAGGAGAACATCTTTTTCTCCCCAGTCATATGGCTTGTGCACCCGCTGTCGATGATCCAACTTGAGCCCACAGATGCATAAACCTACAAAACAAATTTAGTTCTTGATTTTAGGTACCCAAACAATTTTGGGTCCTTTGACATTAGATACAAGAACTTTGGGTACCCAAACACAAGTTTTTGATCCCTTGTGTTTGCCCCCAACATACTTGGTAACTACTTTGCCGGATTTGTTAGTTAGCACATAAGAAGCATCAAAAGTTCTAAATTAAACATTGTGATCATTTGATGCTTCAGGAGTTTTCTTCTTAGGCAATTTAGCATGGGTTGATTGCCTAGAACTAGATACCTCACTCTTATACATAAAAGCATGATTAGGGCCAGAGTGAGTCTTCCTAAAATGAATTCTCCTAATTTTGTGTTCGGGATAACCGGCAGGGTATAAAATGTAACCCTCGTTATCCTGAACCATGGGAGCCTTTCCCTTAACAAAATTAGACAATCTTTTAGGCGGGGCATTAAGCTTGACATTGTCTCCCTGTTGGAAGCCAATGCCATCCTTAATACCAGGGCGTCTCCCACTATAGAGCATGCTTCTAGCAAATTTAAATTTCTCATTTTCTAAGTCATGCTCATTAATTTTAGCACTAAGTTGAGCTATGTGATCATTTTGTTGTTTAATTAAGGCTAGGTGATCATGAATAGCATCAACATTAATATCTCTACATCTAGTACAAATAGTAACATGCTCAACGGAAGATGTAGAGGGTTTGCAAGTATTTAATTCAACAACCTTAGCATGCAATATATCATTCTCATCTCTAAGATTGGAAATAGAAGCATTGCAAACATCTAAATCTTTAGCCTTAGCAATTATTTTTTCATTTTCAATTTTAAGGCTAGAAAGAGAAGCATTCAATTTATCAATCTTAGCAATTAAGTTGGCATTATCATTTTTAAGACTAACAATTGAATCATCACAATCATCAAGCTTCCCAACCTTAGCAATTAAATTGGCATTCTCATTTCTAAGGTTGGAAATAATATCATGGCAAGTGCTTAGCTCACTAGTTAATTTTTCACATTTTTCTACTTCTAGAGCATAAGCATTTTTCACCTTAACATGCTTTTTGTTTTCTTTAATTAGGAAGTCCTCTTGGCTATCCAGGAGTTCATCCTTATCATGAATAGTGCTAATCAATTCATTTAATTTTTCCTTTTGTTGCATGTTCAAGTTGGCAAAGAGAGTAAATAAATCATCCTCATCATCACTAGAATTAGCCTCATCACTAGATGTTGCATACTTAGTGGAGGATTTGGATTTTACCTTCTTCTTCTTGCCGTCCTTTGCCATAAGACACTTGTGGCCGACGTTGCTGAAGAGGAGCCCTTTGTTGACGGTGATGTTGGTGGCGTCCTCGTCGGAGGAGGAGTCGGTGGAGCTCTCGTCGGAGTCTCACTCCCGGCAAACATGGGCATCGCCGCCCTTCTTCTTGTAGTACCTCTTCTTTTCTCTCCTCTTTCCCTTCTTGTCGTCGCCCCTATCACTATCGCTAGATAATGGACATTTAGCAATGAAATGACCGGGCTTACCACATTTCTAGCACACCTTCTTGGAACGCAGCTTGTAATCTTTCCCCTTCCTTTGTTTGAGGATTTGGCGGAAGCTCTTGATGATGAGCGCCATCTCCTCATTGTCGAGCTTTGAGGTGTCGATGGGGATTCTACTTGGAGTAGAATCTTCTTTCTTCTCCTCCGTTGCTTTGAATGCAACAGGTTGTGCTTCGGGTACGGAGGAGGATGCGCCTTGCTCGATAATCTTTTTGGAGCCTTTGATCATTAGTTCAAAGCTCACAAATTTACCTATCACTTCCTTGGGAGACATTAGTTTGTATCTAGGATCACCATGAATTAATTATACTTGAGTAGGATTAAGAAAAACTAGTGATCTTAGAATAACCTTGACCATCTCATGGTCATCCCATTTGGTGCTCCCGAGGTTGCGCACTTGGTTCACCAAGGTCTTGAGCCGGTTGTACATCGCTTGTGGCTCCTCCCCTTGGTGAAGCATGAATCGACCGAGCTCCCCCTCGATCGTCTCCCTCTTGGTGATCTTAGTCACCTCATCTCCTTCGTGCGCTGTTTTGAGGACGTCCCAAATCTCCTTGGCGCTTTTCAATCCTTGCACCTTGTTATACTCCTCTCAACTTAGAGAGGCGAGGAGTATTGTGGTGGCTTGTGAGTTGAAGTGCCGGATTTGAGCAACTTCATCCGAATCGTAGTCCTCATCCCCTACGGATGGTACCTATACACCAAACTCAACAACGTTCCAAATACTAGTGAGAGTGAGGTTAGGTGATGACTCATTTTGTCACTCCACATGTTATAATCTTCACCGTCAAAAACCGGTGGTTTGCCTAATGGAACGGAAAGTAATGGAGTACGTTTAGAAATGCGAGGGTAGTGTAGGGGAATCTTACTAAACTTCTTGCGCTCATGGCGCTTAGAAGTTACGGACGGCGCGTCGGAGCCGGAGGTGGATGGCGATGAAGAATCGGTCTCGTAGTAGACCACCTTCCTCATGTTCTTCTTCTTCTCGTCGCTCCGACGTGACTTGTCGTGTGAAGGGGATCCCTTCACCTTGTTGCCGGACTCCCCGGATGGAGCCTTCCCATGGCTTGTAGCGGGCTTATCGTCGGTCACCATCTCCTTCTTGGCGTGATCTCCCGACATTACTTCGAGCGGTTAGGCTCTAATGAAGTACCGGGCTCTGATACCAATTGAAAGTCGCCTAGAGGGGGGTGAATAGGCAGAATCTGAAAATTATAAACTTAAGCACAACTACAAGCCGGGGTTAGCGTTAGAAATATAATCGAGTCCGAAAGAGACGGAGAAAACAAATCACAAGCAAATGAAGAGTGAGACGTGGTGATTTGTGTCGGGGACCATAATTAGGGGTACCCTCAAGACGCCTAATTCTCAGCTGGTAACCCCCATCAGCATAAAGCTGCAAAGGCCTGATGGGTTTGATTAAGTCAGGGATCAGTCCATACGAGTGACTTGACCACGCCACGCCCGAGCCTAGCCTCGGGCGAGGGCAGCCGACCCTAAGATGACTCCGTCTCGCCTGAGGCCTCCTCTTTCACGGCAGACGCATCTCCGGCTCGCCCTAGGCCCCGCCTTCGATAAGAAGAAACCCTGACTAAATCACCGCGCCAACCGACCAAGTCACCGGGGCGTTTAACGCAAAAGGTAAGACCAACGGGCAACCAGGCTTCGCCAGAGGCACCATAGGAGACTCCGCCCGACCCAGGGCTCGGACTCGAGCTAAGGCCCCGGAAGACGGCGAACTCCGCTCCGCCCGACCCAGGGCTTGGACTCGGGCTAAGGCCCCGGAAGACGGCGAACTCCGCTCCGCCCGACCCCAGGGCTCGGACTCGGGCTAAGGCCCCGGAAGACGGCGAACTCCGCTCCGCCCAAGGGCTCGGACTCGGGCTAAGGCCCCAGAAGACGACGAACTCCGCCTCGCCCGACCCAGGGCTCGGACTCCGCCTCGGCCTCTGCCTAACGATCTCCGCCTCGCCCGACCCAGGGCTCGGACTCTGCCTCTGTCTTGCAGGACGGACTCGACCCCGGCTTCGGAGGAGCCTCCACGACGCCCGACCTAGGATACGAGACCGCCACGTCAACAGGGAGCGTCATCATCACCCTACCCTGAGCCGACTTGGGTCGCAGAGAACAAGACCGGCGTCCCATCTGGCCAGCCACGCCAGATAGGCAAATGATGGCGCCCCGCTAGACCATGACGACGGCGGCTCTCAGCTCCCTTACGAAAGCAGGAGAACGTCAGCAAGGGCCCAGCCACTTCGACAGCTGTCCCCCCGTCCGGCTCCGTTACTCCTCCAACAGCCACGACGCCACACCAACAGGGTGCCAAGATCTCTCCGGCTGCCACCTTGGCATGTACATAGGGCGCTAGCTCTCTCTCGCTAGACACGTAGCACCTTGCTACACCCCCATTCTGTACACCTGGATCCTCTCCTTACGACTATAAAAGGAAGGACCAGGGCCTTCTTAGAGAAGGTTGGCCTCGCGGGGACGAAGGGCAGGGGCAGGCGCTCTCTCGGGGCCGCTCTCTCCCCTCACCTCGCGCGGACGCTTGTAACCCCCTACTGCAAGCGCACCCGACCTGGGCGCGGGACGAACACGAAGGCCGCGGGAATTCTCCGACTCCCTCACGACCCGGCTCCGGCCACCGACCTCTCTCTCTGTTCCCCCCTTCGCGCTCGCTCCACGCGCTCGACCCATCTGGGCTGGGGCACGCGGCACACTCACTCGTCGGCTCGAGGACCCCCCGGTCTCGGAACGCCGACAGTTGGCACGCCAGGTAGGGGCCTGCTGCGTGTTGACGTTCGATTTCCCGTCAAGCTCCAGATGGGCAGTCTCCAACAACCTCTTCAACCCGGGACGGTGCTCCGTTTCGGGAACCTCGAGTTCATGCCTCTCGACGGCAGCTACGACATGGTACTCCTTCCACCGCCGCGCAACAGCGACATTGGTGGCGGACAGCCCGCTCGCCGGCGGCGGAATCGGCGACGTCTTTCCCGCGTGGGGGAAGGGCGGCTTTCGAGCTCGCCCCATCCTCCCCCTCGCCATCGGAGGAGGAGGAGGCGGGGCAACCGGGGCCGAGCAGGAGATCGCGCTCCGACGGCTGTCGAGCGAGTCGACATCCCCAGCGCTTCAACGGAGGACACGCCAAGCGTCGCCCTCGCGTTCGGGGCAAACGCGAGCGCCATCCCCCCGCAACACGTCGACCCCGAGCAAGTGGACGACGCCAGCACGCTCACGGAGGGCCTGCAGGACGTCGCCCTCGTACCCAAGACGACGGCGCGGTCAGCCCCCGACGTGACTCCATCGCTCCTCGTCGACAAAAAGGTACCGACTGCTACCCATCTTTCGTCATTTCGACTCGGCCTCAGCCCGCCTGGCGATCTCGCTTTGGCGGGCGCTCACATTGAGGCGAGTGCAACCTCTCTGGGGTTTCGTGTGCGGTCGCCTTGGGACCGATTGACGGGTGTCTCGACCTACGGACCCTCTGGGTCCGAGGAAGATGACGACCCCAGCATCTGCTGGGATTTCTCCGGATCTGGCAACCCTAGTGCCATGCGGGACTTCATGACTGCATGTGACTACTGCCTCTCCGACTGTTCCGACGGTAGCCGCAGCCTTGGCGATAAGGACTGCGGCCCGAGTCGCGAATGTTTCCACATCGAGCTAGGGGATCCCTCCGGAGGCGGCTGTCTCGGCATGCCGGAGGATGGTGATCCCCCTAGGCCAGCGCCTCGCACCGACATCCCGCGGGAGCTAGCTGTGGTCCCCGTTCCGGCGGGGGGTCACGACCCACAGCTCGAGCAAGTCCGCGGGGCGCAGGTCGGGCTCGATGTGGGAGCAGGAGCGCTCGAGGCTATCCGCCAGAACATCGGGCAGGTATGGGCGAGCCAGCCCCCGGCCGGAGGAATACGTCACCTGCCCCAAGGTCTCCAGCACCGCATCGCCAACGATGCCAGGGACAGACCGCCTCCCGCGTCCGGCGGAACCGGTCAGGACCTAGCCGCTGCAGCGATGCTCCTCCGCGCGATGCCGGAGTCATCAACCACCGAGGGTCGGCGAATCCAGGGAGAACTCAAGCATCTCCTGGAAGGCGCTGCGGCCCGGCGGGCCGAGAGCTCTGCCTCCCGAAGGCAGGGATACCCCTCGGAACCTCGTGCCGCGACTTCCCGACTCACGCGGGAAGCCTCGGTCTTCACCGGGCGCACGCGCAACACCGCGCCTGCGGCCCCGGGCCACCTCGGCGACGAGCACCCTCATCGCGACCGTCGAGCACGCCTCGACGAAAGGGTGCGCCGAGGCTACCACCCCAGGCGTGGGGGACGCTATGACAGCGGGGAGGATCGGAGTCCCTCGCCCGAACCACCCGGTCCACAGGTCTTTAGCCGAGCCATTCGGCGGGCGCCGTTTCCGCCCCGATTCCGACCCCCGACTACTATCACGAAGTACTCGGGGGAGACGAGACCGGAATTATGGCTTGCGGACTACCGCCTGGCCTGTCAACTGGGTGGGACGGACGATGACAACCTCATCATCCGAAACCTCCCCCTGTTTCTCTCCGACACCGCTCGTGCCTGGTTGGAGCACCTGCCTCCGGGGCAGATTTCCAACTGGGAAGATTTGGTCCAGGCTTTCGCCGGGAACTTCCAGGGCACGTACGTGCGCCCCGGGAATTCCTGGGACCTCCGAAGCTGTCGGCAACTGCCGGGAGAGTCTCTCCGAGACTACATCCGGCGGTTCTCGAAGCAGCGCACCGAGCTGCCCAACATCACCGACTCCGATGTCATCGGCGCGTTCCTCGCCGGCACCACCTGCCGCGACCTGGTGAGTAAGTTGGGTCGCAAGACCCCCACCAGGGCGAGCGAGCTGATGGACATCGCCACCAAGTTCGCCTCCGGCCAGGAGGCGGTTGAGGCCATCTTCCGAAAAGACAAGCAGCCTCAGGGCCGCCCGTCGGAAGACGCTCCCGAGGCGTCTACTCCGCGCGGCGCCAAGAAGAAAGGCAGGAGGAAGTCGCAAGCGAAACGCGACGTTCCCGATGCAGACCTTGTCGCCGCCGCCGAGCGCAAGAACCCTCGGAAGCCCCCCGGAGGTGCTAACCTTTTCGACAAGGCACTCAAGGAGACGTGCCCCTACCATCAGGGGCCCGTCAAGCACACCCTCGAAGAGTGCGTTATGCTTCGGCGCCACTTCCACAGGGCCGGGCTGCCCGCAGAGGGTGGCAGGGCTCACGACGACGACAAAAGGGAGGATCGCCAAGCAGGAGAGTTCCCGGAGGTCCGCGATTGCTTCATGATCTATGGGGGGCATGCGGCAAACGCCTCGGCTCGGCATCGTAAGCAAGAGCGTCGGGAGGTCTGCTCGGTCAAGGTGGCGGCGCTAGTCTACCTAGACTGGTCCGACAAGCCCATCACCTTCGACCGGGACGACCACCCCGACCACGTGCCGAGCCCGGGGAAGTACCCGCTCGTCGTCGACCCCGTCATCGGCGATGTCAGGCTCACCAAGGTCCTGATGGATGGAGGCAGTTGCCTCAACATCATCTACGCCGAGACCCTCAGGCTCCTGCGCGTCGACTTGTCGTCCGTCCGAGCAGGCGCTGCGCCCTTCCACGGGATCATTCCCGGGAAGCGCGTCCAGCCCCTCGGACAGCTCGACCTCCCTGTCTGCTTCGGAACACCCTCCAACTTCCGAAGAGAGACTTTGACGTTCGAGGTGGTCGGGTTCCGAGGGACCTACCACGCAGTGTTGGGAAGGCCATGCTACGCGAAGTTCATGGCCATCCCCAACTACACTTACCTAAAGCTCAAGATGCCGGGCCCCAACGGGGTCATCACCGTCGGCCCCACGTACAAACACGCATTCGAATGCGACGTGGAGTGCGTGGAGTACGCCGAGGCCCTCGCCGAGTCCGAGGCCCTCATTGCCGACCTGGAAAGCCTCTCCCGAGAGGTGCCGGATGTGAAGCGGCATGCCGGCAACTTCGAGCCAGCGGAGACGGTTAAGGCCGTCCCTCTCGACCCCAGTGGCGACACCTCCAAGCAGATCCGGATCGGTTCCGGGCTCGACCCCAAATAGGAAACAGTGCTCGTCGACTTTCTCCGCGCAAACGCCGACGTGTTTGCGTGGAGTCCCTCGGACATGCCTGGCATACCGAGGGATCTCGCCGAGCACTCGCTGGATATTCGGGCCGGGGCCCGGCCGGTCAGACAGCCTCTGCGCCGATTCGACGAGGAAAGGCGCAGGGTGATAGGCGAGGAGGTCCACAAGCTGATGGCAGCAGGGTTCATTAAAGAGGTATTCCATCCCGAATGGCTTGCCAACCCTGTACTTGTGAGGAAAAAAGGGGGGAAGTGGCGGATGTGTGTAGACTACACTGGTCTCAACAAAGCATGTCCGAAGGTCCCCTACCCTCTACCTCGCATCGACCAAATTGTGGACTCCACTGCAGGGTGCGAAACCCTGTCTTTCCTCGATGCCTACTCAGGGTATCATCAAATCAAGATGAAAGAGTCCGACCAGCTCGCGACTTCTTTCATCACGCCCTTCGGCATGTACTGTTATGTCACAATGCCGTTCGGGTTGAGAAACGCGGGTGCAACGTACCAGCGGTGCATGAACCATGTGTTCGGCGAACACATTGGTCGCACGGTCGAGGCCTACGTCGATGACATCGTCGTCAAGACGAGGAAAGCCTCCGACCTTCTCTCCGACCTCGAACTGACATTCCAGTGTCTCAAGGCGAAGGGCGTCAAGCTCAATCCCGAGAAGTGCGTCTTCGGGGTGCCCCGAGGCATGCTCTTGGGGTTCATCGTCTCCGAGCGGGGCATCGAAGCCAACCCGGAGAAGATCGCAGCGATCACAAACATGGGGCCTATCAAGGACTTAAAAGGCGTACAGAGGGTCATGGGATGCCTCGCGGCCTTGAGCCGCTTCATCTCGCGCCTCGGCGAAAGAGGCCTGCCCCTGTACCGCCTCTTAAGGAAGGCCGAGTGCTTCACTTGGACTCCCGAGGCCGAGGAAGCCCTCGGGAACCTGAAGGCGCTCCTCACCCAGGCGCCCATCTTGGTACCCCCAGCTGATGGAGAAACCCTCCTGGTCTACGTCGCCGCAACCACTCAGGTGGTCAGCGCCGCGATCGTAGTCGAAAGGCAGGAAGGGGGGCATGCTTTGCCCATTCAGAGGCCAGTCTACTTCGTCAGCGAAGTGCTGTCCGAAACCAAGATCCGCTACCCACAAGTCCAGAAGCTGCTATATGCAGTGATCCTGACGAGGCGAAAGCTGCGACATTACTTCGAGTCCCATCCGGTGACTGTGGTGTCATCCTTCCCCCTGGGGGAGATCATCCAGTGCCGAGAAGCCTCAGGACGGATCGCGAAGTGGGCAGTGGAAATCATGGGCGAGGCAATCTCGTTTGCCCCTCGGAAGGCCATCAAGTCCCAAGTACTGGCGGATTTCGTAGCCGAATGGGTCGATACCCAGTTACCAACGGCTCCAATCCAACCAGAGCTCTGGACCATGTTTTTCGACGGGTCGCTGATGAAGACGGGAGCTGGCGCGGGCCTGCTTTTCGTCTCACCCCTCGGGAAACACCTGCGCTACGTGCTTCGCCTCCATTTCCCGGCGTCCAACAATGTGGCTGAGTACGAGGCTCTGATCAACGGATTGCGAATCGCCATCGAGCTAGGGGTCCGACGCCTCGATGCGCGCGGCGACTCGCAGCTCGTCATCGACCAAGTCATGAAGAACTCCCTCTGCCGCGACCCGAAGATGGAGGCCTACTGTGAGGAGGTTCGACGCCTGGAAGACAAGTTCTACGGGCTCGAGCTTAACCACATCGCCCGGCGCTACAACGAGACTGCGGACGAGCTGGCGAAGATAGCCTCGGGGCGAACGACGATTCCCCCGGACGTCTTCTCCCGAGATCTGCACCAACCCTCCGTCAAGATAGATGACGCGCCCGAGCCCGAGGCACCCTCGGCCTCGTCCGAGGTGACCTCGGCCCAGCCCGAGCCATCCTCGGCTCACCCCGAGGAACCCTCGGGGCCCGAGGGCGAAGCACTGCGCATCGAGGAGGAGCAGAACGGGGTCGTGCCAGATCAAGATTGGCAAACCCCGTACCTGCAATATCTCCGCCAAGGAGAACTGCCCCTCGACCGCGCCGAGGCTCGGCGGGTAGCGCGACGTGCCAAATCGTTCGTCTTGTTGGGCGATGAGAAGGAGCTCTACCACCGAAGCCCCTCGGGCATCCTCCAGCGATGCATCTCCATCGCCGAGGGCCAGGAACTCCTGCAGGAAATACACTCGGGGGCTTGCGGTCATCATGCAGCACCCCGAACCCTCGTCGGGAATGCTTTCCGCCAAGGCTTCTACTGGCCAACGGCGGTGGCTGACGCCACTAGAGTTTTCCGCGCCTGCGAAGGGTGCCAATTCTATGCGAAGCAGACCCACCTGCCCGCTCAGGTTCTGCAGACGATACCCATCACCTGGCCCTTCGCTGTGTGGGGTCTGGACCTCGTCGGCCCTCTGCAGAAGGCGCCCGGGGACTACACGCACCTGCTGGTCGCCATCGACAAATTCTCCAAGTGGATCGAGGTCCGACCCCTGAACAGCATCAGGTCCGAACAGGCGGTGGTGTTCTTCACCAATATCATCCATCGCTTCGGGGTCCCGAACTCCATCATCACCGACAATGGCACCCAGTTCACCGGCAAAAAATTCTTGGATTTTTGCGATGATCACAACATCCGGATAGACTGGGCCGCCGTAGCTCACCCCATGACGAATGGGCAAGTGGAACGTGCCAACGGCATGATTCTACAAGGGCTCAAGCCTCGGATTTACAACAGTCTCAACAAGTTCGGCAAACGATGGATGAAGGAACTCCCCTCGGTGGTCTGGAGCCTGAGGACGACGCCAAGCCGGGCCACGGGTTTCACGCCGTTCTTCCTGGTCTACGGGGCCGAGGCCATCCTGCCCACGGACCTGGAATACGGCTCCCCGAGGACGAGGGCCTACAACGAAGAAAGCAACCAAGCTAGCCGAGAAGACTCGCTGGACCAGCTGGACAAGGCTCGGGACAGGGCCTTACTACACTCAGCGCGGTATCAGCAGTCCCTGCGACGCTACCACGCCCGAGGGGTCCGACCCCGAGATCTCCAGGTGGGCGATCTGGTGCTTCGGCTGCGGCAAGACGCTCGAGGGAAGCACAAGCTCACGCCCCCCTGGGAGGGGCCGTTCATCATCGCCGAAGTACTGAAGCCCGGAACGTACAAGCTGGCCAACAGTCAGGGCGAGGTCTACGGCAACGCTTGGAACATCCAACAGCTACGTCGCTTCTACCCTTAAGCTGTTTCCAAGTTGTTCATATACCTCGCAACCGCGCAAAGTTTAGTCAACAAGGAAGGGTCGGCCTCGACTCGGCAGAGCCCGACCCTCCCTCGGGGGCTAAAAGGGGGAAACCCCCTCTGCGTCAAAATTTTCCTCGAACAAAAAATCCCTTTTACCAGAACATCTTTCGTGCTTTTTGACTACTTCGAAAAGTGGGTCCTGGAAACGATGGGGTACACGTAAGCAGTCAAGGATGACCGAGCCGAGGGACTCCTACGCCTCCGGGATACGGATACCTCACTCATCACCTTCTGCGATAAGTAACTCGCGCTCGGATAAGGCGAATCCGCGGATCGAGCGAGTCTTTACGTACGGGAGCTCTTCTGTCGAAGCGATTCTTCGAGCCTTCTCGACCGAGTCGGTGACAGGGCTTCATGGGCGGGTAAAAGTACGCGTAAGCGGCAAGGCCGACCGAGCCGAGGGACTCCCACGCCTCCGGGATACGGATACCTCACTCATCACCTTCCGCGAGAAGCAACTCTTGCTCGCACTAACATCCCTGCTACCGACAAAAAGTCCAGATACTCGAAACGAGAGGAAAAGAGACGCAGCTTTACAACGCAACAAGGGTATGTGTTCTGGCCTCAACGGCCGCGCAAGGCCCACGCTACAAGACGATTTGACCCTGCAGGCTCGGATCTTGACGCTGGAAGAGGGCGACGACACCCTCGGCATCGACAGCACCTTCGGCGAGGCCCGACCTAGCCTCGGACGGCGACGCGGTCCGAGGGCCTCCGCTCCGAAGGACGGCGTCATCACCACGCTCGAGCAATCTCTGCCAGGGACTTCTCCGAGAACCCGGCCCGAGCGGACGGCTCGGCCGGCCACCTCCGGGGCCTCGGCCGACCACCTTCTGAGGGCGCCAGCTCGGTTCGAAGCCTCGGCTAAACAGCTCCGACGTCGATCCTGCCAACAAACAACCCGGCTAGGCTCCGGCCAACCAGGTTTCATTTCCGAGCCGACAACGCCTCTGCTCATGCTGATATCGCTACCCCTGGCCTCGGCTCGTCGAAGAGCGGCCGAGGGGTCTCTTTAACTAAGCTAGAGGAGCCTCGGACAACAGGTCCGGCCGAGCCGAGGGATTCCTACGCCTCCGGGATACGGATACCTCACTCGTCACCTTGACACGGGGCAACTCACGCTTGGTGAAGCGGTTCAGGCAAACAACAGGCGAGTCCTAGTGCTCAGAAATGAGGAAAAAACACGGCTCTGTGCCGAAATTACATACATGTTCAGGCCCCGAAAGCCGAAATGAACAAAAAACCCGGCACTCGAAGTGCCATTACAAGCAGAACTCCGGTTCCTCCCTCTGTGGCGGCGCAAGCCTCAGGAGAAGGCACAGCTGCTGTCTTGCCCTCGCCCATAACGCCACCCGAGGGGCGAGGACAAGTACAAAGAGCCGAAGGCCCGAAGCGCCGATGGTGGCGGTGATCCCGTCGCTGACGGGGACTTCTCGAGCCGCCTCCACCTCGGCACCGACGCCAGGAGCCACCAGCCTACCGCCAGATCCCCACTCAAATCCTCCCCGATGAGTGGGGCACCGGCCTCCGCGCAAAGGCGTCGCCCTGGTGCAAAGGCAGGGCCACCCCAGAACACGAGCGCCGCCCTAGCGGCGTGCGGTGTCTAGGGTGGACCTCCCGTGTACACGGCGCGGCAGCCGCCCCCCGACAAAAGGGCCCGCCGGAGCCGAGCTAGCGGACCCGACACGCTGGAGGTGACGGCGTTCGCCACCGATCCATCCCACGTTGTCGAAGTCCGCGCCGCCCACAGGGCCAGTGAGCGCCTTCTCCCTCGAATATCGTGGGAGAGGACGACCCACGAACCCGTGCGGGAGGAGGAGCGCCGGCTCAGTCCGGCACCCACCCCAGCGAGGATGATGAACATCCTTGAAGCTGAGGGTGGGACCCAGATCGCAGTCCGGTTTGCTCCTCCCCACCCAGGAGCTGGTGGTAACCGTTTCAGGTGACCCCCAGCCGAGGGGGGCAACCGGGCTGCCTGATGAAAATCCTTGAAGCCGAACGATGGCTGAAAGGTACCAACTCCCACGGAGTTGCGTTCCTCCAGCAATGGAGCGAAAAGACGGCGGTTTCCCCCCGCCCGGGGGCTCGGAAGATTGAGGGACACAATGCATTGGGGAGGAAGGAGACATGGTTACCTCACGAAGGGGGTCGCCCTCCTTTTAAAGGCAACTCCCCCTGCTTGCGCCCTCAACCGTCACGGGCTGAGTCTTCTCCAACACGCCTCCAAAGCCCTCCCCTGCGGCGCGGGGGCTGGGGCCCGCCTGTCATGCAGACCGGCTCTAAGCAGAAGAAGCCGAACCGCCGCGCACGACGCACGCAACCACCCAGCGGTTACATGTAACCCTCCACTTTTGCCCGGACCAGCGGGCGAAAGGGGCAGGCGACCATGCAGGCGGCATGCAACCACGCCAAGTGGACGCGCCTCTCCGACTCCTGACAGGCCGGCGCGATGGCTCAGACCCACGCGTCGTGCAACTGGCGCGCCGGGCGCTGCATGCGAACCGCTATGCCACTCGCTCCACCACCGCACCTCCTCGATTGCGAAACCGATACCGCGATTCGAGGCGACCCAGCTCGCGACCCGGCAGCGCCAGCCTGGCGCAGCGGTCAAAAGCGGTCAAAAATGGGCCGGCAGTGATGACGGTGGCAGGCGCGCGAGAGCGGCGGTCACGCCACCTGCCAAGCTCATGTCCCATCCGGAGGCAGCAAGAGAGCCCCCTCTCACGGCGTGAAGACGACGCGCCCGTGACCCGTACCTCGAACGGCTCGCGCACGCGCGACGGCAACCTCGCCAACTACTCACCCCGGCGCATTAACTCCGCGGCTCGGCGGACAGCGCTACGGGCGGGAGCGGCTGGTGACGTTTCGCCTTCGCCAAAACGACCACGCCGAAAAAGGTACGCCCCGACGTTCAATTTCGAATCCTTTTTCCCTTTTCCTTCTTTCTCTATCTCTTGCAACAGGGACCGAGAAGGGGGATAACCCCAAAGGGATCCTTCCCCGTGAAGGAATTAGGCTCCGAGCCTCCCTACTGATCAGGGGTTCGAAGGCTGGCCCCCCGAAGGGTTCAACAGCCGCCTCAGATCGCGTGGGCCCGACACCCACTACTGGTCAGGGGTTCGAAGGTCGGCCCCCGAAAGGACTCACGACCGCCTCAGGCTACTCGGGCTCCGTGCCCCCTACTGATCAGGGGTTCGAAGGCTGGCCTGTCGAAGGGTTCACAGCCGCCTCAGACGCCGAGCGAGGGATGACCAGGGGTACGTTCGATACATAACCAAGGCTCGGGCTGCGCTCCCGAGGTACCCTAGGACATTTCCGAGACCAGCGGGAACGACTCTGTAACGGAATCCCATCGGAGGGAGGCAACGAGCCCTCGGACCCCGTCGCTAGGGGACCGGGTCCGGCAGATCACCCGCAGGTACTTTTGGGCGTGCCTCCGGGCCCCTAGCCGACCCCTAACGAACGGGGCACGGACGTCCACTCGGATTACCCGATTGCAGCTCACCGGAGACACCATGTTCGGTGCCCATCGAGGGTAACATGGCGCACTCCCCCCCTCCTCCTTGCGGAAAGGCGACGTAGGGGCGTATATAAAAAGTCGAGTCTGTCCCTGATCGTCCTCTCGCTCCGTGCGGAGGCTCGGGGGCTGCTCTCGCAAACCCGGCTCCGGCCGAACCGTTGACAGCGTCAACATACCAGCCCGAGAACTTGGGCCCCGACAGTGCACCTGGGTTACGCCCTGCTCGCATGAGGGAACCGCTAGTCCAGCCGAGGCATTACGCAAGGCATTAAGACCTCGAAGGAGTGAAACCACTCCTCCGAGGCCTCGGGGGCTACACCCGGCGGGTGCGCTCGCGCGCACCCACCGGAACAAAGTACCACCGAGAAAGGCTGGTCCCCTTGCAAAAAAGTGCGACGCAAGCCTCCAAGCGAGTGTTAACACTCCCTTCGAGGCTCGGGGGCTACTGTCGGGGACCATAATTAGGGGTACCCTCAAGACGCCTAATTCTCAGCTGGTAACCCCCATCAGCATAAAGCTGCAAAGGCCTGATGGGTTTGATTAAGTCAGGGATCAGTCCATACGAGTGACTTGACCACGCCACGCCCGAGCCTAGCCTCGGGCGAGGGCAGCCGACCCTAAGATGACTCTGTCTCGCCTGAGGCCTCCTCTTTCACGGCAGACGCATCTCCGGCTCGCCCTAGGCCCCGCCTTCGATAAGAAGAAACCCTGACTAAATCACCGCGCCAACCGACCAAGTCACCGGGGCGTTTAACGCAAAAGGTAAGACCAACGGGCAACCAGGCTTCGCCAGAGGCACCATAGGAGACTCCGCCCGACCCAGGGCTCGGACTCGAGCTAAGGCCCCGGAAGACGGCGAACTCCGCTCCGCCCGACCCAGGGCTCGGACTCGGGCTAAGGCCCCGGAAGACGGCGAACTCCGCTCCGCCCGACCCCAGGGCTCGGACTCGGGCTAAGGCCCCGGAAGACGGCGAACTCCGCTCCGCCCAAGGGCTCGGACTCGGGCTAAGGCCCCAGAAGACGACGAACTCCGCCTCGCCCGACCCAGGGCTCGGACTCCGCCTCGGCCTCTGCCTAACGATCTCCGCCTCGCCCGACCCAGGGCTCGGACTCTGCCTCTGTCTTGCAGGACGGACTCGACCCCGGCTTCGGAGGAGCCTCCACGACGCCCGACCTAGGATACGAGACCGCCACGTCAATAGGGAGCGTCATCATCACCCTACCCTGAGCCGACTTGGGTCGCAGAGAACAAGACCGGCGTCCCATCTGGCCAGCCACGCCAGATAGGCAAATGATGGCGCCCCGCTAGACCATGACGACGGCGGCTCTCAGCTCCCTTACGAAAGCAGGAGAACGTCAGCAAGGGCCCAGCCACTTCGACAGCTGTCCCCCCGTCCGGCTCCGTTACTCCTCCAACAGCCACGACGCCACACCAACAGGGTGCCAAGATCTCTTCGGCTGCCACCTTGGCATGTACATAGGGCGCTAGCTCTCTCTCGCTAGACACGTAGCACCTTGCTACACCCCCATTCTGTACACCTGGATCCTCTCCTTACGACTATAAAAGGAAGGACCAGGGCCTTCTTAGAGAAGGTTGGCCTCGCGGGGACGAAGGGCAGGGGCAGGCGCTCTCTCGGGGCCGCTCTCTCCCCTCACCTCGCGCGGACGCTTGTAACCCCCTACTGCAAGCGCACCCGACCTGGGCGCGGGACGAACACGAAGGCCGCGGGAATTCTCCGACTCCCTCACGACCCGGCTCCGGCCACCGACCTCTCTCTCTGTTCCCCCCTTCGCGCTCGCTCCACGCGCTCAACCCATCTGGGCTGGGGCACGCGGCACACTCACTCGTCGGCTCGAGGACCCCCCGGTCTCGGAACGCCGACAATTTGTTTTACCGAGGTTCGGTTCTTGCAAACCTACTCCCCGTTGAGGTGGTCACAAAGACCGGGTCTCTTTCAACCCTTTCCCTCTCTCAAACGGTCACTTAGACCGAGTGAGCTTCTCTTCTCAATCAAACGGGACACTAAGTCCCCACAAGGACCACCACACAATTGGTGTCTCTTATTTTGATTACAAGTGAGTTGAGCACAAGAAAGAAGGAAGAAGAAAAGCAATCCAAGCGCAAGAGCTCAAATGAACACAAATGTCTCTCTCACTAGTCACTAATTTGTTTGGAGTGATTCCGGACTTGGGAGAGGATTTGATCTCTTTGATTGTGTCTTGTATTGAATGTTATAGCTCTTGTATGAGGTGTGAAGGCTGAAAACTTGGGTGCAATGAATGGTGGGTGGTTGGAGGTATTTATAGCCCCAACCACCAAATGAGCCGTTGGTGGAGGCTGTTGTCGCATGGCGCACCGGACAGTCCGGTGCGCCACCGGACACTGTCCGGTGTGCCAGCCACGTCACCCTGCCGTTAGGGTTCGACCGTTGGAGCTCTGACTTGTGGGCCCACCGGACAGTCCGGTGGTGCACCGGACAGGTTCTGTAGACTGTCCGGTGCGCCTTGTGGCGCCTGCTCTGACTTCTGCGCGTTTAGGCGCTCACTATAGCGCATTTAATGCCTCTGCAGACGACCGTTAGCGCGAAGTAGCCGTTGCTCCGCTGCCACACTGGACAGTCCGGTGCTACACCGGACAGTCCGGTGAATTATAGCGGAGCGGCTTCTAGAATTCCCGAAGGTGACAAGTTCGGAGTTGGATTCCCTGGTGCACCGGACACTGTTCGGTGGCACACCGGACAGTCCGGTGCGCCAGATCAGGGCACACTTCGGTTGTCTTTTGCTCCCTTTGTTTGAACCCTTTCTTTTGACTTGTATTGGTTTGTTGTGAACCTTTGGCACCTGTAGAACTCATAATCTAGAGCAAACTAGTAAGTCTAATAATTTGTGTTGGGCAATTTCAACCACCAAAATTCATATGGAAAAGGTTTGGCCCTATTTCCCTTTCAGCACCAATTTAGGTTAAAACATGTATACAGGAGTAGGGTCTAATCTATTTTACCAGGATTAACTAGCATCTTAGGTAACTCACTTTAGATTAGATCAGATTAGCCATATTTGATTAGTTTACATTAGATTACATTAATTTAGATGGGATCTAGATTATACTAGATATGACTAGATTAGACTTATTTAGATTAGAGATATCTATTAGGGTAAGACGAATCTATTAGGATGAGTTAGAATCTTTTAAAATGAGATAGATCTATTAAGCTAGATGTATTTTTAATGGCAGATAATCTGAGTTGTCTAGTTATCCTATAACTTTTTTATGCCTATATGCATATGCAGATGCAATTGTGGACATCAGTCCACAACTCATCACACTCAACCAAAGAACCAAATCAAACAGGTATCATAAGAACAAACATTCAAGCGTATAGATACCTACAAAAATAGTTTTGTTTTTGTTCCTAAGATTAGGTCTCCTATTCCTAAAGGTCACTTTAGGTACAAGATTTCAAAGTGTGAAATCCACTTTTGTCTTTTAGAAGAGAAAATGTAAGAGTAATCAGAGTAAAGCAGCAATAGATTAGAAAAGATTAAGGAAAGTTTAGAAAGAATCAGAGTATCAAAGGTAAGTAGGTAAGGGTTTTGTTCATTTCTATCTAGATTACGTCCTACAGTCAACATTCCTCTGATACCACTTCTGTCACACTCGGATTTAAGGGCAAATTAAGGCGCGAATCAAATGTGTGCTAGTATCAAGTCTCACACATATGATGCCTCATGGTACAGAAATGAATGTCACATATTTACTATATAATATGAGTTACGTACAAAATAACTAAATAATTACATTATACGAAGATGATGATCCAGCAACCATAGTTGACTAGGAGACGACGACCTAGATCTCTCACAAACTCATCGCGACATCCATCATGCTCCTTATCTTGTGGTACCTCTCCTTGTCCTGGGGATGTGAGTACACCAAGGGTGAGCTCACATATGTTCATCGCTCAACAAGTTGTGGGGAAAATGTGCATGAGTTTACTTACGATGGGGCTCATGTGAAGTGTAAGACTTACCAAAGAAGATGGTTAAAGCTGAGCATTGCTTTTAAAGTTGGTTAAAATTTTATTAGCATTTACTAAGTATAAGTAGATACCAACCCAAATAAATAAGATATCACAATTAATAATAACCCCACAATGCAATGCATATGACAAATTAAATTTAGCTCCATAAATTACTCATGTGAGGGTCCGAGCCATTCATGATCGTAAGCATGGCTGATATACCAATTTTACACTTTACAGAGGTCGTACATCTTTACCCACAAGTCGTGTTACTCATTTGCCACGGGTCATGAACCCCATACATCTCTACCAAGGAGACGAGGTAGGGTAGCACTACGAGGCCTTTACAAAGTTTCGCTAGCTTCAGAAAACCCGCTACGGTTTCTGAGAAGGGTGATATAGGAATCCCTTGTCCAAAAAGCCATCGCAGCATGATCGACCCGAGAATCTCCCTATACCGCAGCTCCTCTACAGCCCTTGCCCCTTTCGGGTAAGGTAATCCTCCACTAGCTTTCCTAATTAGTCAGCCAAGGGAATCTCATACCACCCTTGTGGTAGCATTGTTTTCTCGAGTGATTCTCCATGTTCCAAATAATATAATGATCTTATCATGAACAATAATTAAAACAACAACAAAATTGGAACATGATCATAATTCAGATGTAACATTAATCCTAAAACCAGGTAGAGCAATAGCAAGTCTACACAATAGTTCCTTTGTTTGCAAGGTGTGGGATAAACAATGCTAGGGAAACCTATTAGGTCCCATAAAATTAACCTGAGCATGTCATAATGATTAACAGGAACATTATTAGGTAAAGAAAAGTGATCAAGGGCAAAACTTGCCTTAGACTCGAGATCCTAGGAACCAAGTTGGTCTTCAGATTCTCGTGACCTCACTGCTATTCGTAGCAATATGTGCAAATAAACAAGGATCACACAAAAATAATAGTACACCAAACATGAGAACAAACAACGTAAGAATATTCTATGCGTTTCTACGAGATCGTAGGTTCGAGAACCACTAAATTCGGAGTTACATTTGAAAAGATATGTTTTCTAAGTTTTTAGGTGATTTAAGATATATCATATGTTAATTAACATGGATCATGAGTGAAGATATATTCTAAATAGGCATCTAATTCATCTAGGTTATGACTTGGTTAGAGATCACCTTATAGTTGGTTCATATTTATAGGCTATTTAAAGTATCACATTTAACTATGATAGGCAGAGTTGATTTCATACATAAACATGGGTAGGTAAATATTTATTTTTGAAGACATGATATATGGTAAAATAGGTTTACTAGAGTGTAGGAAATTTTATTATGAGACTAGCGTAATTTGAATGAATCAAATCGGAGTTAGAATGCAAAAGTTATGAATTCTCCAAGTTTCTAGGTAGTTTAATATTTATTTTATACCCGAAATAGCTTCCAGGGTGTTTGTGTAAATTACAGGGATTACTTTGTAATTTAAGTATTCAGCCGAGGACTCAATCATGGAAATCTGGACGACGAGTTTTAATCTGATGAAACCGAGGGTCTCTTAAGCAAAATCTTCCGCGAAGGGGTATCTTCTGTTGTGAGCCATCCGATCAAGATCCGATGGATAGGATATAACAACGAAGGGGTAAGTAACTGCAACCCTTGATCTATGGATCTATGCCCAGATCTAATGAAGTTGTGATCTATTTCGAACAGTAGGATCATGATCAAACGATTCCCTTTTAACGAAACAAAGGGGTATTCTCTTATCTAATCAGGAGCGTCCATTTCATGGTCAACGGGCACCCATGTCTCTTCTTCCTCCTGACCAACCGGCCACGACAGTAGCTACCGGTCAGCAGCAGCGCCATTGTTGGCAATCCCCCACCACGCTTGGCTACACAACCAGCGTCCCAGAAACCCAAAAACTATGCAGAGATTATGGAGAGCACGTGGAAGAGGGTCTTACCATTGGTGGGGATGCTGGCGGACCCACCCACGACTTGATGCGGCATTGCGGCACCGATGTGCCACCCCCGCACACACCGACTGCCTCCCATGCCTGTACAAACCACGCCCGACTTTGGTGAACTCCGGTGGCCGCTAGACTTTGAGCCTGACGACGATGTCTCTCCTCTGCCTCCTAATCTCTCTCTGATCATTGTCCTTGGTGAGGGTGTTGCTGACTTGAGCTCGACGGATGAGGGAAGGAAAAAGGTGGCCCAAGTTATATAGCTGCGAGGAGGCAGTTGATAGATACCAGGCTGGCTAAACTGAATTGCAACGACCAGCGAGAACCACGCACAATAATAGCATGCGCACCTGGTTGTTGTGAGAGGGGGTCGATCTGACCAATTGGGCTCGTACGTCAGTGAGCGGTCGCGAGTCCGTGCATGCATGAGTTGATGGGGTGAGGGGCTGACGCCCCCAGCCCACACATCGGTGAAAGGAGAGCAGTGTCAGGGGGAGAGATGGGCCACGTGAATGCCCAGAGTTGGGCCGTGGCTGGGCGGATTTGGCCCAAGGTGAGCAGGTATGCTTCTTTTCTTTTCTTTTTATTTTAAATTAGATTCAAATAAAAATTCAAATTTACATCTAGGTTCATAAATCAAATTTATATGCACAATTATAATAAAACTCCAAAATGCAAATACAAAGGTGTATTTGATTATTTATCTTGTTTACTTAAACAAATGCTTCTAAGTATGTAATTTATACATACCCACTTTTCATTCAAGAACCTTATCATTCTTAAATGTATATATACAAGTTAAAGGTACATCAAAAATGAATATTGATTACTTATCTAAGTTTGGAAAGGTTAATAAAAATCTTTATTAAGAGTGACTTTAACTCATAAAAGAATGTTTATATTTTATTTGAAGAGGATAATCTAATCTAATAAATTGAAATTCTTGATATTATTTATTTCTGGAAACTTACTATATATAAAGTTGCTTTTAATATTATTATTTATTTTCAAAAAGTGTGAATTTCAAGGTATAATTATTTATTAGGGACCCTTTGCATTGGTTTCTTTTAGAAGGATTTTACTAATTCCAAAATCAGGACTTAAGGCGTTACAAAACGTGACACCTTATTTCATGCATTTGGTAGGAGGGTAATTGTAGGGCATTATGAAAATTGGCCAACACAAGTACAAAGTGGAACTTCTACTGAAAGGAGTGCATTCGTCCAACGACAAATCAAGACGAACACTTTTAGGGTCCCTTGCAGATTCTGGATCAAAACGGTCAAGTGCATGCCATGCCTCGCCATCTGATGGATGCACCATGATATCCGAATTTGGTCCTGATGATCCCCTTACTTATGCCATCTCATTTGCTTCGTTGTCTGCTGATTTAGAAACAACTATTTAAGTCGCAGAGTAATAGGCATGTACTGCAACTGCTTGACCAGGACTTTTGTAGTAATCTCAATCCCTTTCTCGTCCACCACCACTGCATACCTTGACTTGTTATAGTGCATGCAATGGGTGTCATTCTCATGATCCTTCCATAACAACATGCAATTATTTTCGCATGCATCAATCTTCTCATAGTTCATGCCAAGACTCAAGATAATCTTTTTAGATTGATACAAGTTCTCTGGCATCTTATGGTTAGCCGGGAGGAGATCAATAATTAGCTTCACGATATCGTTGTAGCAGTTATTTGAAAAGTTGTACTTCGACTTCATCACCATAAATCATGTTACAACTTGAAGTACAGTCACATTGGTGCCCTCGTGCACTTTTGCATCCGAGGCTTCTAGCAACTTGTAAAATTGTTGCACTTTCTCTGGCGGGGGTCAGTCAGTCTCTAGTGTTGGATACTCATGTCAGATGTCATCTAGCATGTCCTCCATTCGGATTCGGTCTACGTCCTCGTCTGTGTTCGACTCCGAAGGAACATCCACCTCACCATGTTCGTGCCACACCAGATAGTCTGGCTTAAAGCCATATTTGCAAATATGAATGGAGAATTCAAACTTGTCGAATCAAATTAGCTTTTGACACCTAGTACACATGCATTTCTCCACACAAGGCTCTCCAGCAAATGTGCATGCTACGAATTCATCAGCAACCTTAACCCATGCATCAGAGTGCCCCAAAGTGTCACTGTTGAATCCATCGTACATGGCCCTTCTTCGATCGTCACTCATTTTCAAAGCTAATGGAAATACATAGATCATCATCATGCATGACAAACATGTGCAGTATACAGTGTTATTAACCAATTCACAACTACAAACCCTAATAGGAAGAGGATATGTCCTAAACCCACCCAAGAATGGCAATTGTTGCGTGTTATTTGGTCTTATTCATGTATTTTTCACTCGTGATTACAGCAGCATAACCCCGTTGTTCTTCAAATGCCGGAGAACAATGGAGTTATGTTGCCAAAATCATGAGCAGAATGTACACAAGTTAAAGACCAAATAACACGCAAATGTTGCCATTCTCGGGCTATCCAAAATACAATGGACAATTTGGACTACGCACCTCACAAGTAAATGTGAGATGTGTTGTTCTCGAACGGGTGACACATATGTTTTCCTAGGTGTGTGCATGAAAAAATGTAGGTACTGCCATTTACCTCAAGCACAAGTGCTTGAGGTAAATGGCAGTACATACACATCACTAGAAACCAAATAAAGATATTAAATATGCAAATGATACACATAGTATACACTTACCCTATTCAAACTTGAGTGCAAGTGCAACTTTCTTTGTTCCAAAAATCCCTCACCTCAATTAGGCTAGCTGCATAAGAAAGAAACCTAAGAATCAGGGCAAAGTTTTGCTCTTCAATTGAACACATGTTAGATGTGCTTTTAGGAAAAAAAAATTAACATTACTAATCCTCTGCGCTCCTGGGAAGTGAGAGGAATTGAAAATTAATCTAATTAATAAAATGTGAAGCAATTTCTACATATTTGTTTCAATTCATGGGATCCAAACAGGCTTATATTTTTCGCAGTTCATCTAATTGTGTGACTAACACATTTCAAACTAGGCTACTTGCAATGTACCCAACTCATGGGAACCAATATACCGTTGCAAGCATTTTCTTGAATGTCACAACAAAACTAACTTCCCGCTTAAATTATTTATGGTTTGTGAAAGTCGCCTAGAGGGGGGATGAATAGGCGTAGTCTGAAATTTACAACTTAAAACATAATCTATAAGCCGGGGTTAGCATTAGAATTAAAATCGAGTCCGAGAGAGAGGGCGAAAACAAATCAACCAAGAAATAAAACGGATGACACGGTGATTTGTTTTACCGAGGTTCGGTTCTTGAGAACCTAGTCCCTGTTGAGGTGGTCACAAAGACCGGGTCTCTTTCAACCCTTTCCCTCTCTCAAACGGTCACCTAGACCGAGTGAGCTTTCTCCTTAATCAAATGGGTCACTTAGACCCCACAAGGATCACTACAAACTTAGTGTCTCTTGCTTTGATTACAAGTTGCTTGAGAACAAGAATAAGGAAGAAGAAAGCGATCCAAGAACAAGAGCTCAAAGAACACGAGCAAAACTCTCTCTCTAGTCACTAGGAGTTTGGAGTGAGTTTAGGACTTGGAGAGGCTTTGATTCTTTTGAATTGTGTCTTGTATTGATTACACCAGCTCTTGTATTGAATGGAATGTCTGAAAAACTTGGATGCTTGGAGTGGTGGTGGTTGGGGGGTATTTATAGCCCTCAACCACCACGTAGCCGTTGGGGAGGCTGTCTGTCGATGGGCGCACCGGACAGTCCGGTGTGCCACCGGACACTGTCCGGTGCACCAGCCACGTCACCCAACCGTTAGGGTTCTGAAGATTCTGACCGTTGGAGCGTTGTCTTCATGTCACACCAGATAGTCCGGTGTTGCACTGGACAGGTACTGTTCACTGTCCGGTGCGCCTCTGACGCCTGCTCTGACTTCTGCGCGCACTGTTCACACTTTTGCAGACGACCGTTGCGCTGGTAGCCGTTGCTTCGCTTGGTGCACCGGACAGTCCAGTGGCACACCGGACAGTCCGGTGAATTATAGCGGAGTGCGCCCTGAGAAACCCTGAAGGTGAAGAGTTCAGACTGTACGGCCCTTGGTGCACCGGACACTGTCCGGTGGCACACCAGACAGTCCGGTGCGCCAGACCAGGGTTCTCTTCGGTTTCTTTTGCTCCTTTCTTTTGAACCCTAACTTGATCTTTTTATTGGTTTGTGTTGAACCTTTATGCACCTGTAGAATACATAATCTAGAGCGAACTAGTTAGTTCAATATTTGTGTTGGGCATTCAACCACCAAAATTATTTATAGGAAAAGGTTTGACCCTATTTCCCTTTCAATCTCCCCCTTTTTGGTGATTGATGCCAACACAAACCAAAGAAAATGTATAAGTGTGGAATTGAACTAGTTTCCATAATGTAAGTGCATAGGTTACTTAGAATTAGACCAATTTATAATTTTACTAGATATGCATGGATTGCTTACTTTTAATTAACATTTTGGACCACGCATGCACCATGGTTTTGTTTTTGCAAATTCTTTTGGAAAGTCTTTTCAAAATCCTTTTTGCAAATAGTCAAAGGCATATGAGTAAGATTGCAAGAAGCATTTTCAAGATTTTGAAATTTCTCCCCCTGTTTCAAATGCTTTTCCTTTGACTACAACAAAACTCCCCCTGAATGAAATTCTCCTCTTAGTGTTCAAGAGAGTTTTACCAATTGAGATATAATTTCTAGAGGAATACCAATTTTGAAAAATATCAAATCAAATTCATTTAGATATCAATTTGAAAATTTCTTGAAAATTTTGAAATTGGTGGTGGTGGTGCGGTCCTTTTGCTTTGGGCTAATACTCTCTCCCCCTTTGGCATTAATCGCCAAAAACGGAGACTTTGTGAGCCCTTTCGATATTTTCTCTCCTTTGGTAAACAACATATGAGTGAAAGATTATACCAAATTGGAGAGGAAGTAATGACGAAGGGTAAATGATATCAATAGTGGAGTGGAAGCCTTGTCTTCATCGAGTACTCCATTTCCCTTTCAATCTATGACTTAGCATAAAAATACACTTGGAAACACATTAGTCATAGTAAATGAAAGAGATAAGATCAAAGGTATATAAATGAGCTATGTGTGCAATGTTTCAATCAAAATTCCGAGAATTAAGTATATTTAGCTCATTCCTAAGTTTGCTAAAGGTTTTCTCATCTAAAGGCTTGGTAAAGATATCGACTAATTGATCTTTGGTGTTAATGTAAGCTATCTCGATATCTCCCCTTTGTTGGTGATCCCTCAAAAAGTGATATCGAATGTCTATGTGCTTAGTGCGGCTGTGTTTGACAGGATTCTCCGCCATGCGGATAGCACTCTCATTGTCACATAGGAGAGGGACTTTGCTCACTTTGTAGCCATAGTCCTTGAGGGTTTGCCTCATCCAAAGCAATTGCGCACAACAATGGCCTACGGCAAAGTACTCGCCTTCGGCAGTAGAAAGAGCTAATGAGTTTTGTTTCTTTGAAACCCAAGACACCAGGGATCTCCCCAGAAACTGACAAGTCCCTGATGTGCTCTTTGTTGGGGCGAAGGCAAAGACGCCACCCTTCACTCGGGGCCTTCGCCGTAGTCGCTGGCCCAACGGAGACAATACAACGGGCAGGGACACCCTTCGCCCTATACGACATCGGACGAAGGCCCATGGCGAGGTCATCCCACCGTGCGGCCTCGTCCAGCACGGAGGCCCGCGTGTGATCCGGCCCATTGTAACGGGCCCTGCGTGGCCGCTGCGTGTTACGGGCCTAATTTGTAAAGGCGTCCCTGTAATTACAGTCTGTAACCCCGCATTATGGGAATATTTCGGGGATAACCTAGGTGTCTGAGGGCACATGCGTCCTTAACACGGGGCGCTGGGCACCCGGACACCTATAAATACCCCCGCACAGAGCCCTTGAGAGGCTAGAAAAACAGAGCTTCTGCCATCACGTGCTAAAACCCTATTTGCGCTATTACTCCCCCCCCCCCCCCCGTTGGATCAACTTGCACCTGTGAGCAAGTTCCAACATTTGGCGCCCACCGTTCGTGCTACGAAAAAACCACCCGCGATGGCACCCAAGAAAGCTAGCTCGAAGGCTGACGAGGCTGCGAAGGCAGCACTGCTGGCCGCAAGAAAGGGCAAGGCCCTCGCACTCACCCACTCCACCCACCAAGAGGCTGCTGAAGACGACGCTCTCCGCACCTGTGGCCTTGAAGGACAACCGCAGCCTCCCCCAGGCTTCGCCCCACCGGAAGGCGCGGACCTCACCGAGGACGGTGAAGTCCTCGGCTTCGCCCCACCGGAGGGCGCGGACCTCACTGAGGACGGTGAAGTCCTCGGCGTTTCAGCGGAAGAACAGCTACAGCTGCGCGCCCTGCGCCTCAAGAACCGCAATCTCTAGAGGCAAAAAGAGATACTGGAGGCCAAGCGCCAGCGCGTGTCTGCACTAGTCAAGGTGCGGCAAATGATACGCGACGAAGAGCAGAAGGCCCAGGACCTCGAGCGGGAGATCGCGCTGTTGCAGCGCGAAGGCCACCTTGGCCTGCAGCACGGGCCACCCCTGCAACAGCGCGCACAAGTGGAAGACATACGCGAAGGCCCCCGCGGCCTGCAGCATGGGCCACCCCTGCAACAGCGCGCGCAGGTGGAAGACCCGCACTTCCCCCAGCGCGACTACGCCTTCCCACACGCCGCACCATTTCAAGGGGTCAACTACCTCGACGAGCGAAGTCCCCTGGCACCGCATCTACAAGTGACACCCTGGCCTGCCAACTTCCGGGCAGGGACCTATCCCAAGTACAACGGCAGCACGGACCCAGCCTAGTACATCATGAGTTATCAGGTCGCCGTTGCATCTTCCGGAGGGGACGACGCCACAATGGCCAAGTCTTTCATCATCGCCTCGAAGGCCCAGCTCTCACCTGGTTCACCAGGTTGCCCCCGCTGTCCATTGATTCCTAGAGAAGCCTAAGGGACAAATTCCTGCTCAACTTCCAAGGGTACCGCCCAGACACCGACGCCTTGGCCGAACTCTCACTCTGCAAGCAACTGGAAAAAGAGACTCTGCGGGAGTATTACCGCAAGTTTCTAACACTCAAGTCACAGCTGCCCTTAGTTGATGACCAGATCGCCATTCACTACGCCATCAGTGGCCTTCGTGCCGGCGTCCTTTACAGCCATTGCATCAGGGACCCACCCAAGAACCTCTGAGAGCACCTAGAGGGGGGGTGAATAGGTGATCCTGTGAAACTTGAAAACTTAAGCCACAAAACTTGGTTAATCGTTAGCACAATAATTGCCAAGTGGCTAGAGAGGAATCCTCAACAAAACACAATAACCAACAAGGATCAATCACAGAGATGGCACGGTGGTTATCCCGTGGTTCGGCCAAGACCAACGCTTGCCTACTCCACGTTGTGGCGTCCCAACGGACGAGGGTTGCAATCAACACCTCTCAAGCGGTCCAAAGACCCACTTGAATACCACGGTGTTTTGCTTGCTTTTTCTCAATCCCGTTTGCGAGGAATCTCCACAACTTGGAGCCTCTCGCCCTTACACTTGAAATTCACAAAGAACACGGAGCAAGGGAGGGATTAGCAACGCACACAAGACACAAGAATCAGAGTGTCAACACGCACACAAGTCGCAACAAGAGCTCGCAACGCAACTCAATGAGTTCACAACTCCACTAGAGCTCTATATGCTATCACAATGAAACGAATGCGCGAAATCGATGTCTTGGTGCTTAGGAATGTTGTAGGAATGCTTGGTGTACTCCTCCATGCGCCTAGGGGTCCCTTTTATAGCCCCAAGGCAGCTAGGAGCTGTTGAGAGCAATCTAGGAAGGCTGATCTTGCCTTCTATCGACTGGCGCACCGGACAGTCTGGTGCACACCGGACACTGTCCGGTGCCCGATTTTCTTCCATAAATGGCACAGTCGACCGTTGGCAGACTGAGAGCCGTTGGCGCACCGGACATGTCCGGTGCACACCGGACAGACCGGTGCCCCCTTCTAGCCGTTGGCTCGGCCACGTGTCCCGCGCAGATCGCGCGGCCGACTGTTGGCCCTGCCGACCGTTGGCTCACCGGACAGTCCGGTGCACACCGGACAGTCCGGTGAATTATAGCCATACGTCGACGATGAATTCCCGAGAGCGACGACTTCGCCTGTGAACGGCCCACCGGACAGTCCGGTGCACCACCGGACAGTCCGGTGAATTATAGCCGTACACCGTCGTCGAAGTCCCGAGAGCAGCCTTTTCCCTCGAGCCAGCCTGGCGCACCGGACACTGTCCGGTGCACCACTGGACAGTCCGGTGCACCCAGACTGAGCAGACTTTGGCTGCTCGAGCCATCTCTTCTCGAACTCGATTTTTTCTATTTCCAGCACTTAGACACAATACATTAGTCCATAAAACAATGTACTAAGTCTGAGAAACATACCTTTATCCTTGATTTGTACTTTGTCCACCTTTTTACAATTAGGCACTTGTGTTGGACACTAAATCACCAAAATACTTAGAAATGGCCCAAGGGCACATTTCCCTTTCAATCTCCCCCTTTTTGGTGATTTATGCCAACACAACATAAAGCAAGTAGAACAAGTACAAAATCACTTCAAATAAGAACTCAAATTATTTTGATTCAAATTTGACATATATGGATCACCCTATGCCACCACTTGGTTTGTTTTTGCAAATCAAACTCAAACTCCTATCTCTAAGTCAAAACCACTTGTAGATACATAAAGAGAGGTTTTCCAAAGAAATTTGATCAAGGATTTCAAAAACTCCCCCTTTTTCCCATAATCAACACTTCTCCCCACAAGAGGCCAACTTTTGACATAAGAGACAATAAAAGAGTTTTGACAAACCAAAAGCTCTAATCTACTATTTTCAAAATTTCTCAAGTGGTAGCTGATCCATCTATTGCTTTGGCCTTTATTTTCTCCCCCTTTGGCATCAAGCACCAAAACGGGATCAATCTTGGCCCTTAAACCCCATTGCCTCACCAAAATCTTCAAATCAGAGCAAATGGGCAATAAGAGTATAAAGACAAACTTGGAAAAGTTACTCTTTTCATCGGAGCGCAGTGGAAGTCTTGCATGGTCCAAGTCCACCTTTTCCCTTTCAATCCTCTTTTGTGACTAAAACAACCAAACTCAAGTACATGGTTAGTCTCAAAGGGTCAAGTTGTAGCACAGCTCCCCCTAAATATGTGCATCACTTGCAAAAAGGACTTGTGAGGTCCAGGGAGTGTTTGTACAACTTGAGCACCACAATAAGCAACAAAATGCAGAATGAACATGATCAAAGGCATAAACACATGTATGCTACAATTCAATCCAAGTTCCGCGAATCTAGGACATTTAGCTCACTATGCAGCCTGCAAAAGGTCTTTTCATCTAAAGGCTTAGTGAAGATATCGGCTAGCTGGTTCTCGGTGCTAACATGAAACACTTCGATATCTCCCTTTTGCTGGTGGTCTCTCAAAAAGTGATGCCGGATGTCAATGTGCTTTGTGCGGCTGTGCTCAACAGGATTTTCCGCTATGCAGATAGCACTCTCATTGTCACATAGGAGTGGGACTTTGCTCAGATTGTAGCCAAAGTCCCGGAGGGTTTGCCTCATCTAAAGTAGTTGCGCACAACACTGTCCTGCAGCAACGTACTCGGCCTCAGCGGTGGATAGGGCAACGGAAGTTTGTTTCTTAGAGTTCCACGACACCAGGGACCTTCCTAAGAATTGGCACGTCCCCGATGTACTCTTCCTATTGACCTTACATCCAGCATAGTCGGAATCTGAGTACCCAATCAAGTCAAAGTTAGACCCCTTTGGATACCAGATCCCGAAGCAAGGCGTAGCGACTAAATATCTCAAAATTCGCTTCACAACCACTAAGTGACATTCCTTAGGATCGGATTGAAATCTAGCACATATGCATACGCTAAGCATAATATCCGGTCTACTAGCACATAAATAAAGCAAAGAACCTATCATGGACCGGTATGCTTTTTGATCAACGGACTTACCTCCTTTGTTGAGGTCGGTGTGTCCGTCAGTTCCCATCGGCGTCTTTGCGGGCTTGGCATCCTTCATCCCAAACCGCTTTAGCAAGTCTTGCGTGTACTTCGTTTGGGAGATGAAAGTGTCGTCCTTGAGTTGCTTCACTTGGAACCCAAGGAAGTAGTTCAACTCGCCCATCATCGACATCTCGAATTTCTGCGTCATGACCCTGCTAAACTCTTCACAAGACTTTTGATTAGTAGAACCAAATATTATGTCATCGACATAAATTTGGCACACAAAAAGATCACCATCGCAAGTCTTAGTAAAAAGAGTTGGATCGGCTTTCCCAACCTTGAAAGCATTAGCAATTGAAAAGTCTCTAAGGCATTCATACCATGCTCTTGGGGCTTGCTTAAGTCCATAGAGCGCCTTAGAGAGCTTACACACGTGGTCGGGGTACCGTTCATCCTCAAAGCCAGGGGGTTGCTCCACGTACACCTCCTCCTTGATCGGCCCGTTGAGGAAAGCGCTCTTCACATCCATTTGGTATAACCTAAAAGAATGGTGAGCGGCATATGCTAGCAAGATACGAATTGATTCTAGCCTAGCCACAGGAGCAAAAGTCTCCTCAAAGTCCAAACCTGCGACTTGGGCATAACCTTTTGCCACAAGTCGAGCCTTGTTCCTTGTCACCACCCCGTGCTCGTCCTGTTTGTTGCGGAACACCCACTTGGTTCCCACAACATTTTGCTTGGGACGAGGCACCAGCGTCCAAACTTCATTGCGCTTGAAGTTGTTGAGTTCCTCCTGCATGGCCAACACCCAGTCCGGATCTAGCAAGGCCTCTTCTACCCTGAAAGGCTCAATAGAAGAGACAAAAGAGTAATGCTCACAAAAATTAACTAATCTTGAACGAGTAGTTACTCCCTTGCTAATATCACCCAATATTTGGTCGACGGGATGATCCCTTTGGATCGTCGCTCGAACTTGGGTTGGAGGTGCCTGAGGTGCTTCTTCCTCTTCAACTTGATCATCCTGTGCTCCCCCTTGATCATGCGCCTCCACTTGAGGTACCTGTTCGTCATCTTGAGTTGGGGAATGCACCATAGTTGAGGAAGACGGTTGATCTTGCTCCAATTGTTCCTGAGGCCGTACATCTCCAATCGCCATGGTGCGTATCGCGGTCGTTGGAACGTATTCTTCATCTACATCATCAAGATCAACAACTTGCTCTCTTGGAGAGCCATTTGTCTCATCAAATACAACGTCGCTAGAGACTTCAACCAAACCCGATGATTTGTTGAAGACCCTATACGCCTTTGTATTTGAATCATAGCCTAATAAAAACCCTTCTACGGCTTTGGGAGCAAATTTGGAATTCCTACCCTTCTTCACTAGAATGTAGCATTTACTCCCAAATACACGAAAGTACGATACATTGGGTTTGTTACCAGTCAGCAGCTCATATGAAGTCTTCTTGAGGAGGCGGTGAAGGTAGACCCTGTTGATGGCGTGGCAAGCCGTGTTCACGGCTTCCGACCAAAAGCACTCGGGGGTCTTGAACTCTCCAAGCATAGTCCTCGCCATATCTATGAGCGTCCTGTTCTTCCTCTCTACCACACCATTTTGCTGAGGTGTGTAGGGAGCGGAGAACTCGTGCTTGATCCCCTCCTCCTCAAGGAACTCCTCCACTTGAAGATTCTTGAATTCGAACCCGTTGTCGCTCCTTATCTTCTTCACCTTGAGCTCAAACTCATTTTGAGCTCTCCTGAGGAAGCGCTTGAGGGTCCCTTGGGTTTCAGACTTATCCTGCAAAAAGAACACCCAAGTGAAGCGGGAAAAGTCATCAACAATAACTAGACCATACTTACTTCCTCCTATGCTCAGATAGGCGACGGGTCCGAAGAGGTCCATATGTAGCAGCTCCAGGGGTCTTGATGTTGTCATCACATTTTTGGTGTGATGAGAGCCTCCCACCTGTTTCCCTGCTTGACAAGCTGCACAAGGTCTATCTTTTTCGAAATGTACATTGGTTAGACCTATCACGTGTTCTCCCTTTAGAAGCTTGTGGAGGTTCTTCATCCCCACATGTGCTAAGCGGCGATGCCACAACCAGCCCATGCAAGTCTTAGCCATTAAGCATGCATCTAGACCGGCCTCTTCTTTTGCAAAATCAACCAAATAAAGTTTGCCGTCTAGTACACCCTTAAAAGCTAGTGAACCATCACATCTTCTAAAGACAGACACATCTATATTTGTAAATAGACAATTATATCCCATATTACATAATTGACTGACAGATAGTAAATTATATCCAAGAGACTCAACTAAAAACACATTAGAGATAGAGTGCTCATTGGATATTGCAATCTTGCCTAAACCTTTCACCTTGCCTTGGTTCCCATCACCGAATATGATTGAATCTTGGGAATCCTTATTCTTGACGTAGGAGGTGAACATCTGCTTCTCCCCGTCATATGGTTTGTGCATCCGCTGTCGATAATCCAGCTTGAACCCCCGGATGCATAATCCTGCAAGGCAAATTTAGGCTTGGGTCTTAGGTACCCAACTCTTGTTGGGTCCTACAAGGTTAGTCACAATTTCCTTAGGGACCCAAATGCAAGTTTTATCACCCTTGCATTTTGCCCCTAACTTCCTAGCAACTATCTTCCTATCCTTTCTACAAATAGCAAAGGAAGCATTCAAAGCATGATAAATTATAGAGGGACCATTCATAACTTTCCTAGGAGCGTGAACAAAATTCTTTCTAGGCACATGATGAATATTTTTCTAGGCATATCTCTACAATGCATATAGGAAGAACTGGAAGCATACATAGCATAAGAATCATAGGCATGTGAATCAAAAACATTACAACTCCTATGAGATTGTCTTCTATCATTGTACATAAAAGCATGGTTCTTTTTAGTACTACATGCCATAGGGGCCTTCCCTTTCTCCTTGGCGGAGATGGGAGCCTTATGGCTTGTTAAGTTCTTGGCTTCTCTCTTGAAGCCAAGCCCATCCTTAATTGAGGGGTGTCTACCAATCGTGTAGGCATCCCTAGCAAATTTTAGTTTATCAAAATCGCTTTTGCTAGCCTTAAGTTGGGCATTAGGACTAGCCATTTCATCATTTAATTTTGCAATAGAAGCTATGTGTTCACTACAAGCATCAATGTCAAAATCTTTACATCTATTGCAAATAACAACATTTTCTACACAAGTTGTTGATTTCCTAGCTATTTCTAACTTAGTATTCAAATCATCATTAATGCTCCTTAAGCTAGAAATTGTCTCATGGCAAGAAGATAATTCACAAGAAAGCATTTCATTTCTTTTAACTTCTAAAGCATGAGATTTTTGTGCTTCTATAAATTTGTCATGTTCTTCATACAACAAATCTTCTTGTTTTTCTAGAAGCCTATTCTTATCATTCAAGGCATCAATCAATTCATTAATTTTGTCTACCTTGGTTCTATCTAGGCCCTTAAATAGACATGAATAATCTATTTCATCCTCATCACTAGATTCGTCCTCACTTGAAGAAGCATAAGTAGAGTCTCGAGTACATACCTTCTTCTCCCTTGCCATAAGGCATGTGTGACGCTCGTTGGGGAAGAGGGATGACTTGTTGAAGGCGGTGGCAGCGAGTCCTTCATTGTCGGAGTCGGACGAGGAGCAGTCCGAATCCCACTCCTTGCCAAGATGAGCCTCGCCCTTTGCCTTCTTATAGTTCTTCTTTTTCTCCCTCTTGTTCCCTTGATCCTGATCACTATCATTGTCGGGACAGTTAGCAATAAAATGACCAAGCTTACCGCATTTGAAGCATGAGCGCTTCCCCTTGGCTTTGGTCTTGCTTGGCTGTCCCTTGCGACCCTTAAGCGCCGTCTTGAATCTTTTGATGATGAGGGCCATCTCTTCATCATTAAGTCCGGCCGCCTCAATTTGTGCCACCTTGCTAGGTAGCGCCTCCTTGCTTCTTGTTGCCTTGAGAGCAAGGGGTTGCGGCTCGTTGATCGGACCATTCAAAGCATCATCCACGTACCTCGCCTCCTTGATCATCATTCACCCGCTAACGAATTTTCCAAGGACTTCTTCGGGCAACATTTTGGTGTACCTGGGATTCTCACGAATATTATTCACCAAATGAGGATCAAGAATGGTAAAGGACCTTAGCATCAGTCGGACGACGTCGTGGTCCGTCCATCGCGTGCTTCCGTAGCTCCTTATTTTGTTGATAAGGGTCTTGAGCCGGTTGTATGTTTGAGTTGGCTCCTCGCCCCTTATCATCGCGAACCGTCCAAGCTCGGCCTCCACCAACTCCATTTTGGTGAGCAAGGTGACGTCGTTCCCCTCATGAGAAATCTTGAGGGTGTCCCAGATCTGCTTGGCGTTATCCAAGCCGCTCACTTTGTGATATTCATCCCTGCACAATGAAGCTAGAAGAACAGTAGTAGCTTGTGCATTCTTATGAATTTGCTCATTAATGAACATGGGACTATCCGAACTATCAAAGTGCATTCCACTCTCTACAATCTCCCATATACTAGGATGGAGAGAGAATAGGTGACTACGCATTTTGTGGCTCCAAAATCCGTAGTCCTCCCCATCAAAGTGTGGAGGCTTGCCGAGTGGAATGGAGAGCAAATGTGAATTTGAACTTTGCGGAATACGAGAGTAGTCAAAAAAAAGTTCGAATTAACCGGTTTCCTTCTCTCATAGTCGTTGTGGTCATCGTCCTTTTGGGAAGAAGTAGACTCATCGCTGTCGTCGTAGTAGACGATCTCCTTGATGCGCCTCGTCTTCTTCTTCTTCCCTTCCTTCCGTCTATGGCCCGAGCCGGAGTCGGTAGACTTGTCGTCCTTTGGCTCGTTGACGAAGGATTCCTTCTCTTTATCGTTGATCACGATACCCTTCCCCTTAGGATCCATCTCTTCGGGCGGTTAGTCCCTTTGTGAAGAGAACGGCTCTGATACCAATTGAGAGCACCTAGAGGGGGGGTGAATAGGTGATCCTGTGAAACTTGAAAACTTAAGCCACAAAACTTGGTTAATCGTTAGCACAATAATTGCCAAGTGGCTAGAGAGGAATCCTCAACAAAACACAATAACCAACAAGGATCAATCACAGAGATGGCACGGTGGTTATCCCGTGGTTCGGCCAAGACCAACGCTTGCCTACTCCACGTTGTGGCGTCCCAACGGACGAGGGTTGCAATCAACCCCTCTCAAGCGGTCCAAAGACCCACTTGAATACCACGGTGTTTTGCTTGCTTTTTCTCAATCCCGTTTGCGAGGAATCTCCACAACTTGGAGCCTCTCGCCCTTACACTTGAAATTCACAAAGAACACGGAGCAAGGGAGGGATTAGCAACGCACACAAGACACAAGAATCAGAGTGTCAACACGCACACAAGTCGCAACAAGAGCTCGCAACACAACACAATGAGTTCACAACTCCACTAGAGCTCTATATGCTATCACAATGAAACGAATGCGCGAAATCGATGTCTTGGTGCTTAGGAATGTTGTAGGAATGCTTGGTGTACTCCTCCATGCGCCTAGGGGTCCCTTTTATAGCCCCAAGGCAGCTAGGAGCCGTTGAGAGCAATCTAGGAAGGCTGATCTTGCCTTCTGTCGACTGGCGCACCAGACAGTCCGGTGCACACCGGACACTGTCCGGTGCCCGATTTTCTTCCATAAATGGCACAGTCGACCGTTGGCAGACTGAGAGCCGTTGGCGCACCGGACATGTCCGGTGCACACCGGACAGACCGGTGCCCCCTTCTAGTCGTTGGCTCGGCCACGTGTCCCGCGCAGATCGCGCGGCCGACCGTTGGCCCTGCCGACCGTTGGCTCACCGGACAGTCCGGTGCACACCGGACAGTCCGGTGAATTATAGCCGTACGTCGACGATGAATTCCCGAGAGCGACGAGTTCGCCTGTGAACGGCCCACCGGACAGTCCGGTGCACCACCGGACAGTCCGGTGAATTATAGCCGTACACCGCCGTTGAAGTCCCGAGAGCAGCCTTTTCCCCCGAGCCAGCCTGGCGCACCGAACACTGTCCGGTGCACCACCGGACAGTCCGGTGCACCCAGACTGAGCAGACTTTGGCTGCTCAAGCCATCTCTTCTCCAACTCGATTTTTTCTGTTTCCAGCACTTAGACACAATACATTAGTCCATAAAACAATGTACTAAGTCTGAGAAACATACCTTTATCCTTGATTTGTACTTTGTCCACCTTTTTACAATTAGGCACTTGCGTTGGACACTAAATCACCAAAATACTTAGAAATGGCCCAAGGGCACATTTCCCTTTCAACCTCCAGGAATTATATCAACTATTTGAAAAATATGCCAAATCCGAAGAGCTCCACCAGCGCAAGGTTGAGTCTCAGAGGAAACCCAAAGACGCTCTACAGTCCAGCCGCACGTGGACGAGGACTCCGCAGCCAGACTCCGGCCGAGACGGCCGTAATCAGCAGCAGGTGCACAACATTGCCAACCAGCACCCCGCGGGTGATGCCCCTCGCTGCCAAGAATATCCCCCCCAGGGCCGCGGAAGTGGAACTCGCGGTAGGGGCCGGGGGCGCACGCAGCCGCCGCACCGATTCTACTGTCTCTTCCACGGCGAAGACTGCGCCCACCAAACCAAAGACTGCCCAGAGACGAAGGCCACCAGAGACAGGATGGCACGGGCGCAAACGGCCGACAACCCAAGAGTCGTCGCGCACACTTATCAGCAACACCCTCCACCATATATCCACGCCCCCGCCCCGCATCCACCGCACCACGCTTACCAACACCATCAGGAAGTACAAATCGTACCTCCCCCACCCCCACCTCCACACCAGCAACAACAAAACATCCCCCACCCCCACGCCCCCAAGCAAGAAGACTTCGCCGATCAGCCGTATTGCGGAGTCATTCATATGATCACTGGGGGGTCCAGTGTCGACTTCGACACCAAGCGACAGAAGCGGGACCACTACCGCAGCATCAACCACGTCGCCATCACCGGTCCAGTCGTGCAGACGAAGTGGTCCCATGTACCGCTAACTTTCGACGCCCGAGACGTCAACCTGCGCAGCGCCCCCCATGTCGACGCCATGGTCATCAACTGCAGCGTGGCAGGCTGGTACCTGCACAAAGTCCTCGTTGATAATGGCAGTCAGGCAGACATCATTTTCCTCCATGCCTTCGACCGCATGGGCATAAGCCCCACAGCTTGCTCAAGCCTTCGGACAATCCGTTGTACGGCTTCGGCGGCAAGGGCAATTTTCCTATCGGCAAAATAGAGTTGCCTCTCTCCTTCGGTGTAGCGCCCAATGCCCGAAGTGAGCAAATAACCTTTGACATCATCGACATGGTGTATCCGTACAACGCCATCATGGGCCGGGGCTCCATCAACAAGTTTGAAGCAGCCATTCACGGATTGTACCTGTGCATGAAGATACCAGGTCCGTTAGGCGCCATCTCGGTCTACGGCAATCAGCAGACTGCGCGCAATATAGAGCGGGACTTCGTCCCCGGGCAAAGAAATGTCCACTGCCTTACCGCCCAGCACGAGGTCCCAGCGCCCGCCAGCCCAACTGAAAAACAACACAAGGCGCAGCTGCAAAGCAACGACGGCACCAAGACTGTTCCCCTCGACCAGGCCACGCCCAAGCAAACAGTCACGATCAGCGAAGACCTCACTTCGCATGACGAGGAAAAACTCCTGTGCTGCTTGTCCAAGAACAAGGACGTCTTCGCTTGGTCAGCCTTCGACCTGGTCGGGGTCAGCCGATCCATAATTGAGCACAGCTTGGGAATCGACCCCTCGGTGAGACCGAAAAAACAGCGGCTTCGCAAAATGTCCGACGAGAAGACAGAAGCCGCCAAGGCAGAGGTACACCGCCTCCTGGAAGCCAAATTTATCGAGCCAGTGGCTTACCCCACGTGGCTCTCCAACGTGGTAATGGTGCAGAAAAAGAGCGGCAAGTGGCGAATGTGCATAGACTTCACCAGCCTCAACAAAGCCTGCCCAAAGGACAACTTCCCGTTGCCCCGGATCGACAAAATAGTCGATAGCGCGGCCGGGTGCGAGGTCATGTCACTCCTCGACTGCTTCTTCGGTTATCATCAAATATACATGAAGGAGGAGGACAAGGCCAGCACCAGCTTCATAACACCCTTCGGCACATATTGCCTTATCAGAATGCCGGAGGGACTCAAGAACGTCGGGTCCACCTTCTCCCGGCTCACTAAAACAGTGCTCGAAGGGCAAGTCGGCAGAAACGTATTCACATACGTGGATGACATTGTCGTCGCCAGCAGGAATAAAGAGGACCATCTCGCAGACCTCGCCGAGACATTCGTGAACATGCGGGACGCACGACTTCGCCTGAACCCCGATAAGTGCGTCTTCGGTGTTCGACAAGGGAAAATATTGGGTTATCTGGTATCACACCGCGGCATCGAGGCCAACCCAACCAAAATCCAGGCCATTATCAACATGAAGCCCCCGCAGTCAGCCAGAGAGGTCCAGCGTCTGACGGGCAGAATGGCCGCCCTCAACAGGTTCATTTCCAAATCTGCCGAGCGAAGTCTTCCCTTCCTCAAAACACTCCGCGGCGCAAAAGACTTCGCTTGGGGACCAGAGCAGGCGGCGGCCTTCGCCTCACTAAAACAGTACCTGATGGAGTTGGCCGTTCTTACGAGCCCCGACTCTTCGCTACCACTGTTGCTTTACGTTGCGGCTTCGCCGCACGCGGTCAGTGCGGCACTGGTTCAGGAGAAGACAGTAGAGGGCGTGATCAGGCAGTGCCCAGTATATTATGTCTCTGAAGTGCTCACACTGTCAAAATGTAACATGACGGAGCTCGAAAAGATTGCATACGCAGTTGTTATGTCTTCGCGCAAATTGCGCCACTACTTTGAAGCGTTCAAGGTCCGCGTCACCTCGGATAGGGGACTCGGTGAATTATTCAGAAACCCGGAGGCATCAGTACGGATCGCCAAATGGGCCGTCGAACTCTCCGGCTACCACATCACTTTCGAGCCCAGGACAGTGATCAAGTCACAAGTTCTAGCAGACTTCGTCGTCGACTGGACCGGGCCAATAACACAGCCGGACCCGTCCGCAGAGAAGGTTTGGACAATTCACTGCGATGGCACTTGGTGCCATGCGGGGGCAGGCGCTGCGGCAGGCATCACCTCACCCGCCGGGGTCAGGCACAGATACGCGGCACGCTTAACCTTCGCTCTGGAATCTGACAGATGCACAAACAACATAGCAGAATACGAAGTTGTCATCCTTGGCCTCCGCAAATTAAGAGCCCTCGGCGTCACCACCTGCATAGTTCGAACAGACTCCAAGGTAGTCACCGACCAAGTCGGGAAAGACTATGCAGCAAAGGACCCCGCACTTATGCAGTACCTCGCGGCCATCCGGAGTCTCGAGAAACAATTCAAGGGATTCACGTTGCAGCATGTGGACTGGGCCAAGAATGAAGAAGCTGACGCATTGGCCAAGGCAGCCGGCAGGGGTGAAGCTCTACCCTCCGACGTGTTCTATCACGTCATCGACACGCCAGCCGTCCGTAGCCCTGAAGGGCTCCAAATAACCAACGACAGCGAGGGCCACCGCATGATCAATCTTATCATGACCGAAGACTGGCGGGCGCCAATAACCCTGTACCTGCAGGGGTACTATCACCCAGTCGACAGCAACGAGGCCAAGCGCCTCCACCACCGAAGCCGGGACTTCGCATTGATCGAGGGACAACTTTACAAAAAGGGGGTCAGTCAGCCGATGCTTAAGTGCGTCACCGAGACCGAAGACGTCCAAATCCTGCGCGAAGTCCACAGGGGGACCTACGGCTCCCACGCAGGCCCCAGGGCCCTAGCGGCAAAGGTGATACGCCAAGGTTTCTACTGGCCCGCCATCATCTGCGCCGCAAATCGAGTTGTCAGATCCTGCAAGGCCTGTTAGAAATTTTCCCCACGCTCGGGACGCCCCTCGCAGTTCACGAAGCTGATCGCCCACACGTGGCCCCATCAGCGCTGGGGCCTAGACATTGTCGGGCCCCTGCCCACGGCTCAGGGGAACCTCAAGTTCACCTTTGTAGCCGTCGAATACTTCACCAAATGGATTGAAGCGAGGGCAGTATCCACCATCACATCAAAGACGGCCCAGAAATTCTTCTGGCAAAATATTGTTTGCCGCTTCGGAGAACCATCCGAACTCACGGTCGACAACGGCAAGCAGTTCGACAACCAAGATTTCAAAGACTTCTGCTTCTCCATCGGCACCAAGCTTGCCTTCGCCTCCGTGTACCACCCCCAGTCCAACGGAGTCGTGGAGCGCGCCAACGGCAAAATTTTCACAGCCGTCAAGAAAATGCTCCTCAACGACAAAAAAGGCAAGTGGCCCGACCTGTTACCCGAAGTGGTCTGGGCACTGAATACAACTGAGTGCCGGGCGACTGGGTTTACCCCCTTCCGCCTATTATACGGATCGGAGGCCATGACTCCGCAAGAAATAAAGCATGGGTCGCCTCGGACAGCCGCATCGGCCGTCCCAGACGTTGATGAGCCGACTTCGAAGGATCTCATCGACGGAGACCCCGTCTTCGCCCTACAGGCTCTGGACAAATACCAAGCACAGACAAAAGCATGGCGCAACCAAGCAGTCATCCCAAGGGAATTCAGCGAAGCAGACCTCGTCCTCGTTCGGACAGCTCGAACGGAGTCCAGAGGCAAGCTGGAGCCCATGTGGGAAGGCCCTTACATTGTCAAGTCGAAGGCCTCCCCCAGCGCATACAGGCTTGCAACGCCAAACGGTGAAGACTTAGAGCATTCCTGGAACATTGATAACCTGCGCAAATTTTTTGTTTGACTCATCAGGGCCAGCTCGCCCTTGTAATTTGCAAAAACAATTTTGTTCGGGCCCGCACTCTTTTCCTCCCGGGGGGTGAGGTTTTTAACGAGGCGGAGTCATGTAATATACAAGAGAAAAATCCCCCGCAAAATCCACGTCGAAACAAGACCGCACAGACAGTCTTCGACATTCGACTAATACAAAGTCACCGCGAGGTCCAGCGGCAGCCGCCCTCGCGTGCGACAACTCCGCGCAGAAGTCGCCTAAGGGTGCAGCCGGACTAGCACAACAAGTGCGAAAAATCGAAGTCTTCCACGAAGACTATCCACGCAGAAGTCGCCTAAGGGTGCAGCCGGACTAGCACAACAAGTGCGAAAAATCGAAGTCTTCCACGAAGACTATCCGCGCAGAAGTCGCCTAAGGGTGCAGCCGGACTAGCACAACAAGTGCGAAAAATCGAAGTCTTCCACGAAGACTATCCGCGCAGAAGTCGCCTAAGGGTGCAGCTGGACTAGCACAACAAGTGCGAAAAATCGAAGTCTTCCACGAAGACTATCCGCGCAGAAGTCGCCTAAGGGTGCAGCCGGACTAGCACAACAAGTGCGAAAAATCGAAGTCTTCCACGAAGACTATCCGCGCAGAAGTCGCCTAAGGGTGCAGCCGGACCAGCATAACAAGTGCGAAAAATTGAAGCCTTCCACGAAGACTATCCGCGCAGAAGTTGCCTAAGGGTGCCGCCGGATTAGCACTACAAATACGGAAAATCGAGGTCTTCCGCGAAGACTACCCGTGCAACAATCGCCTAAGGGTGCAGACGGGCTAGCACAATAAGTGCGAAAAATCCTAGTTTTCCGAGAACACTATCCCTGCAGAAGTCGCCTCAGGGTGCAGCAGGGACAGCGCAACAAGTCCGACGAACCGACTACAATGGTACAGTCGGACGAAGCCTAACAAGTGCAAAAACGGCTACACCAAACTGTCCGCACAAAGGCCGACTACATGCGCATCAGACCAACATAACAAATACACCAGACCAAGCACATAACGCCCTCGCGAACATAGCCGAGTGTGCGAAGGCACACAACCTCATCATACAAGTCATTACACATGTACAAGCGAGGGCATCACATTCTACATCGGCTCAACCTTCGGAATAATTCCCATCTCCCTATAGTTAAATAACATTGTCCTAAGCTCCTCACCCGCAAAAAGACTTCGCAACTCCCCCTCACCTGCACTCACAGCGGCCGGCAAGGACAACAGTTCCTGCCTACCAGCCCCACTCACACGAAGCCGACCGACGTCCGCCCCACTCACTCTACGCTTCGCAACCACCCTTCGCCGCCTACGCCCAGTACTCGGACCAGACACAACTTCAGCATCCGCAGCTTGCGACAAAGCCTCCGCCGCTGCCACATCCAAGGCCGCAAAGTAGTCCAAGTCCTCATCCGACGACTCTTCAGTCCACTCAACAGAGCTCCCAGAGTCACCAAACTCGGAAAATTTAGATGCAGACTCATCCGATTTATTCCCATCATCCACGGTCGAAGCCGCCAAAAAATTAGCAGTAGCGGTTGCGTGCGTAGGCCCAAAATCTTGAACCTGCGCAGCAACCAAGGTTCAGCAACAATATCCAAAATTTCCTAACTACCCACACCCACTAGGCCACCTGCGAAGACCCAGCCGTCGCGGGAGCCTCCGCTGTCGCCTCCGCAGCCACCGTCACAGGATCCTCAGCCCTCGGCGCAGCAGTTGGCGACGGGTCTCCGCCGGCCGCAGTGGCTGCACGGGCATCGGGAACGCCTTCGGCGGTTTCCGGGGGCGGCTCCAGGGCGGCCTTGGGCACAGCCGCCGCCGGGTTCGGCTCCGGGTCAGGCAGCGCGCTGTTCAAAGCCCCAAAGTCATCCACCCTCTCGCCACGCGCCGCCTGAGACACAGCACACAGACTCAGCAAACCCATATTTAACCCACATTCAACAAACACCAAACAAAAGCCAAACATTACCTGACCCCTCGCTGTCTCAGCCCGCTATCTAACCACCTCTCGACCGTGGGGGCCCCACATCCGGTCGTAGAGGGCTCCGGCGGATTCCTTCACTATAGGGTCCTCAACCTTGTAGATATCACGCTCGAAATCCTCATCAGCTTGGTCGAAGACCTCATAGTGTCGGCACCCTTCGCGAGAGAGCGCGTTCATCGCCCCCTCGCAGGTGACTAGGGAGGCATAAGACATAAACCCCTCCACGATGGTGGGGAGCGCCTGCAGCTCCTCCTGTACCCACTCAAGGCAGCGAAGTCCGGGCTCTCGGTCCGGCACTTCAAATTCAGCGGTCCGCGCGCTCAGCTCATGGTATGAATCCATAAGCTGTTTGCGTGTCCGCTCAGCCTCCGTGCGCGTCGAGGCCTCGGCCCTCTCCACACGGCTCTGCAGCGCGCTGAGCCGCTCCTCCAGCTGCTCGGCGCGCTGCCTGGCAAGGCTGCCCTCCGCCCACGCCAAATTGGCCTCCGCCTGCGCAGCCTGCGCCTTGGCGAGGGCCTCATTAGCCTCCTCCCTCTCCGCCGCCAGTTGGCGCCGGAGGTCAGCCTTCTCACCCTCAAGCACAACCACCTTATCCGCCAGCTTGCGGCACTTACTGTCGGCGGTCGACTTTTCCCGGATGGCGTCAGCATGTTGCGTCCGAAGTCTCTCGACTTCGGCAGACACAACTGCCGTCAGGGCCCCCGACGCCGCGCGGTTTGCGAAGTCAGCCGCCTACAAGACACACATAAGACCACAGCCCCGGCGAAGCCGGTAAAAAAACCCGAAGTCTAGCTCAACGCACCTGACTTAGTGCCTCCTTCATCTCCTCCAGCCGGCGGGACAAAGCACCCGCCTCGTCCCTGACGGCAGTGAGTGCCGGTATCTCGCCGCCGGCACAAAGAGCACTGCCCTTCGCCCTTGGCACCACAGCAGCCGCCGTGGCCGCCGCGGTAGGCGGAACAACAACAAGTTGGTCTTCGTCCGACCCTGCGACGTATCAACAAATTAAGAAAAAAAAATATATATATCGAGCCAACGACTAACCAACAAGATAATCGTCCACACTAATGTCGGTGGCGAAGTCAGCAACGCGCTTGCCCAGGGGCGGCAACCCTCGGGCCGCCTTCGCAGCCTCCGGCACCCCGCCGGACGCAGGGGCAGCCTTCGCAGACTTGGGACCACCGGCGGCAGCCGCCTTCGCAGCCTCCGGCGCCCTACTGGATGCAGGGACGGCCGACTTAGCTGCCAGCGGCGGCTGGCCTTTGCCGGGGGCCGTAGTCTTCGCAGCCCCCCGCTGCCTCTTCGGCCTGGCTTCATGAAGCCTGACGACCGCCTGGCGCTTCTGTGGAGCTCCCTGGCGATCCTTGTCCATCACTGCCGACACAACAACAACAATATTCCGCCCGTAAGGAAACACTTTCCAATCACGAACCATGCGAGATGTAAAAAAGTCTTCGCCGGCCGCGCGAGGGACAGGAACATTCTTAGGCCACCAACCCCCGGTAACCCTCAGCATCCGCGCCGAAGACTCCCGGAGCTCGGGCGAAGACATCCTTCCCCCCGGGGCCGCGCATGTCCTCATCAATTCTCTAGCAAAACCATCAGAAACCCCAAGTCCTCCCACAGCAGTACCTAGTTTCCTCCTCTTAGAGGACGGGGCGGCCACCGGCACGGGGTCGTCTCCAGACTCTACCACCGGTTTCTTCCCGCGACGATCCACATCGTCTTGGCCAGGATAACCGCCATACGGCAGACGATTCAACTCAAAAACCCTGTTCAAGCGGTCATTTGACCCGCGAATGTCCCAGCTACGCTGGCCCTCTGTCCTCGGCACATACCGACCAACGATCCGCACCGCCCCATCTTCCGCCTCACGCATAAAGGCGGCCGGATCGCGGCTATGCAGATCCAGCGCGAAGGCAGGACTTCGCACCAACTTCCCATCATGGGAAGGCATCTGGCGAGGGCACACTTCGCCCAGCGCCCAGCCATGCGCCAAAGGCCATACCCCGTACGCCACAAACTCCTCAACCAAATCGCGCCCGCTGCTCAGGCCGGCGGCGCACCGAAGGGCCCCTTCGTCTGCATCCTCCTCCGCCACTTCGAAAGGCGGGTATGCTGAGTAAAAATGCGAGCACATCTCGGACACGGGGAGCCCCGGATGGTCTTCGACTGTACCCTCCGCGACGTAGAACCAAAAATCATGCCAATTGCCCCACTTATTGCGGGCGCAAGGAACCAACTCAACTACCTCCATCGTGGTCTTGCCGGTCTTCGGCGTAAATGTACAGGACCCAAACTGAGCAACTTCATTTCCAATCATCCTCTTCTGCCAGTGCAGGCAATAGTACTTCACGAAGACTTCGACTGACAGCTGTCCACCGTACGAAGTCGTCGCCCAGACATACTTCGACAGAGCCACCACGGCATTCGGAGTCAGCTGATGGATCTGAACGTTAAATCTGCGCAGGACTTCTCCAACAAATCGGTGTGCAGGCAGGCGGAGACCAGCGGCAAAGAACGCCTCGAACACAACCAACTCGCCTTCCGGCTTGGGGACTTCCTCCGTCCCCGGGACACGAGCGACTCCGCCGCCAAAGTAACCAAGCCGCTGCATATCTTGCACGCGAGCCGACGACATCCGCGACACACCAAAATCCACCGTATCGCCGGCGCAACTCCTCCGCCGCCACGGTACTCAGCGTTTCCTCAGACGACGCGTCGGCCGGCGGCGTAGCGGCAGCAGAAGAAGAAGAGGTCGGCATCGCTACGTACCATCGACGGTGGCGGGCGATCTGCTTCACTCGAGCCAGATCTCCGGCGAACAAGAGCAAGGAGGGCAGACGAGCAGCAGAGACGGTGGAAAAAGTGGCTAGGGTTTTCACGGAGCGCGGAAGGATAAAGTTCAAAACGCGCCGCCCCCGCCCCCTTTTATACACAGGGCGCGACGCTTCGGGAAACCCGTAGTCCAACAGTACGGCGTCAATCAACGGTCATGTCAAAAACCCCCGCGGAACCACTTCGAGCGAGGGCAGCGTCTCCGCCATCTAGCGACGTCTTCGGCACCAGATGACTTAGTCGAACTGGTCCCTCGGAGGGCAAATGTTGGGGCGAAGGCAAAGACGCCACCCTTCGCTCGGGGCCTTCGCCGAAGTCGCTGGCCCAACGGAGACAATACAACGGGCAGGGACACCCTTCACCCCATACGACATCGGACGAAGGCCCGTGGCGAGGTCATCCCACCGTGCGGCCTCGTCCAGCATGGAGGCCCGCGTGTGATCCGGCCCATTGTAACGGGCCCTGCGTGGCCGCTGCGTGTTACGGGCCTAATTTGTAAAGGCATCCCTGTAATTGCAGTATGTAACCCCGCATTATGGGAATATTCCGGGGATAACCTAGGTGTCTGAGGGCACATGCGTCCTTAACACGGGACACTGGGCACCCGGACACCTATAAATACCCCCGCACAGAGCCCTTGAGAGGCTAGAAAAATAGAGCTTCTGCCATCACGTGCGAAAACCCTGTTTGCGCTATTACTCCCCCCCCCCGTTGGATCAACTTGCACCTGTGAGCAAGTTCCAACACTCTTCCTATCAATTTTACACCCTACCCAATCGGCATCGGAATATCCTATTAAATCAAAGGTTGATCCCCTGGGGTACCAAAGCCCAAACTTAGGAGTGTAAACTAAATATCTCATGATTCGCTTCACGGCCCTAAGGTGAACTTCCTTAGGATCGGCTTGGAACCTTGCACACATGCATATGGAAAGCATAATATCCGGTCGAGATGCACATAAATAGAGTAAAGATCCTATCATCGACCGGTATACCTTTTGATCTACGGATTTACCTCCCGTGTCGAGGTCGAGATGCCCATTTGTTCCCATGGGCGTCTTGATGGGCTTGGCATCCTTCATTCTAAACTTCTTAAGAATGTCTTGAATATACTTCGTTTGGCTGATGAAGGTGCCCTCTTGGAGTTGCTTGATTTGGAATCTTAAGAAATATCTCAACTCCCCCATCATTGACATCTCGAATTTTTGTACCATGATCCTACTAAACTCTTCACAAGTAGATTTGTTAGTAGACCCAAATATAATATCATCAACATAAATTTGGCATACAAACAAATCATTTGCAATAGTTTTAGTAAAGAGAGTAGGATTGGCCTTTCCAACTTTGAAGCATTAGTGATTAGAAAATCTCGCAGGCATTCATACCATGCTCTTGGGGCTTGCTTGAGCCCATAAAGCGTCTTTGAGAGCTTATAAACATAGTTAGGGTACTCACTATTTTCAAAGCCGGGAGGTTGCTCAACATAGACCTCTTCCTTGATTGGTCCATTGAGGAAGGCACTTTTCACGTCCATTTGGTAAAGCTTAAAGCCATGGTAAGTAGCATAGGCAAGTAATATACGAATTGACTCAAGCCTAGCTACGGGTGCATAAGTTTCATCAAAATCCAAACTTTCGACTTGTGAATAACCCTTGGCCACAAGTCGGGCTTTGTTCCTTATCACCACACCATGCTCATCTTGCTTGTTACGGAATACCCATTTGGTACCTACAATATTTTGATTAGGACGTGGAACCAAATGCCATACTTCATTTCTTGTGAAGTTGTTGAGCTCCTCTTGCATTGCTAGCACCCAATCCAAATCTCTTAGTGCATCCTCAATCCTGTAAGGCTCAATAGAGGACACAAAAGAGTAATGTTCACAAAAATGAGCAACACGAGATCTAGTGGTTACCCTCTTTTGAATGTCGCTGAGGATGGAGTTCACGGGGTGATCTCGTTGGATTGCTTGGTGGACTCTTGGGTGTGGCGGTTTTTGACCCTGTACTTCTTAATCATCTTCCTTGTCTTGATTGTCTTTATCTCCCCCTTGATCATTGTCCTCCTCTTGAGGTGGCTCATCTTCTTGATCTTCATGTTCATCATCTTGAGCCTGATCTTCATCTTGGGTTGGTGGAGATGCTTGCATGGAAGATGACGGTTGATCTTGTGCTTGTGGAGGCTCTTCGGATTCTTTAGGACACACATCCCTAATGTCCATGTTCCTTAGTGCGACGCATGGAGCCTCTTCATCATCTAATTCATCAAGATCAACTTGCTCCACTTGGGAGCCATTAGTCTCATCAAACACAATGTCACAAGAAACTTCAACTAGTCCGGTGGACTTGTTAAAGACTCTATATGCCCTTGTGTTTGAATCATATCCTAGTAAAAAGCCTTCTACAGCCTTAGGAGCAAATTTGTATTTTCTACCTCTTTTGACAAGAATAAAACATTTGCTACCAAAGACTCTAAAATATGAAACATTGGGCTTTTTACCGGTGAGGAGTTCGTATGATGTCTTCTTGAGGATTCGGTTAAGATATAACCGGTTGATGGAGTAGCAGGCGGTGTTAATTGCCTCGACCCAAAATCGGTCCGGTGTCTTGTATTCATCAAGCATGGTCGTTGCCATATCCAGTAGAGTTCTATTCTTCCTCTCCACTACACCATTTTGTTGTGGTGTGTAGGGAGAAGAGAACTCATGCTTGATGCCCTCCTCCTCAAGGAAGCCTTCAATTTGAGAGTTCTTGAACTCCGTCCCATTATCGCTTCTAATCTTTTTGATTCTCAATCCGAACTCATTTTGAGCCCGTCTCAAGAATCCCTTTAATGTCTCTTGGGTTTGTGATTTATCCTGCAAAAAGAATACCCAAGTGAAGCGAGAATAATCATCCACAATTACTAGACAGTACTTACTCCCGCCGATGCTTATGTCAGCTATCGGGCCGAATAGATCCATGTGGAGTAGCTCGAGCGGCCTATCCGTTGTCATGATGTTCTTGTGTGGATGATGGGCACCAACTTGCTTTCCTGCTTGACATGCGCTACAAACCCTGTCTTTCTCAAAATGAACATTTGTTAGTCCCAAAATGTGTTCTCCCTTTAGAAGCTTGTGAAGATTCTTCATTCCAACATGAGCTAGTCAGCGATGCCAGAGCCAACCCATATTAGTCTTAGCAATTAGCAAGTGTCGAGTTCAGCTTTATTAAAATCAACTAAGTATAGCTGACCCTCTAACACTCCCTTAAATGCTTCTGAATCATCACTTCTTCTAAAGATAGTAACACCTATATCTGTAAAAAGACAGTTGTAGCCCATTTTACATAATTGAGAGACAGAAAGCAAATTGTAATCTAAAGAATCTACAAGAAAAACATTGGAAATAGAGTGGTCAGGTGATATAGCAATTTTACCAAGTCCTTTGACCAAACCTTTATTTCCATCCCCGAATGTAATAGCTCGTTGGGGATCTTCGTTTTTCTCGTAGGAGGAGAACATTCTTTTCTCCCCTGTCATGTGGTTTGTGCATTCGCTATCAATGATCCAACTTGAGCCCCCGGATGCATAAACCTGCAAAACAGTTTTAGGCCTTGTTCTTAGGTACCCAAACAGTCTTGGGTCCTTTGATGTTAGAAACAAGCACCTTGTGCACCCAAACACAAGTCTTTGATCCCTTGTGTTTGGCCCCAACATATTTGGTAACTACTTTGCCTGATTTGTTAGTCAGCACATAAGAAGCATCAAAAGTTTTAAATGAAATATTATGATCATTTGATGCAGTAGGAGATTTCTTTTTAGGCAATTTAACATGAGTTGATTGCCTAGAGCTAGAGGCCTTATTATTATACATAAAAGCATGATGGGAAACATAATGAGATTTCCTAGCATTAATTCTCCTAATTTTGTGCTCAGGATAACCAGCAGGATATAAAATGTAACCCTCGTTATCCTGAACCATGGGAGCCTTGCCCTTAACAAACTTAGACAATTTCTTAGGGGCATTAAGCTTGACATTGCCTCCCTGTTGGAAGCCAATACCATCCTTAATGCCAGGACGTCTCCCATTATAGAGCATGCTTCTAGCAAATTTAAATTTTTCATTTTCAATTTCATGCTCATTGATTTTAGCAGTTAATGTAGCTATGTGATCATTTTGTTGTTTAATTAAAGCAAGGTGATCATGAATAGCATCTACATTAACATCTCTACATCTAGTGCAAATAGAAACATGATCAACAGTAGAAGTAGATGGTTTGCAAGCATTTAATTCATCAATCTTAGCATGTAAAATAGCATTCTCATTTCTAAGATTGGAAATAGAAACATTGCAAACATTCAAATCTTTAGCCTTAGAAATTAAACTTGCATTTTCAGTTTTAAGGCTAGAAATAGATTCATTCAATTTATCAATTTTAGCAATTAAACCAGCATTATCATTTCTAAGATTGGTAATTGAATCATCACAAATATTTAACTTCTCAACCTTAGCAGATAAGTTAGCATTTTCAATTCTAAGGTTAGAAATAGTGTCATGGCATATGCTAAGCTCATTAGTCAATTTTTCACATTTTTCTACATCCTGAGCATAAGCATTCTTTACTTTAACATGCTTTTTATTTTCCTTAATAAGGAATTCCTCTTGGCTATCCAAGAGTTCATCCTTCTCATGAATAGCTCCTATCAATTCATTTAATTTTTCCTTTTATTGCATGTTAAGGTTGGCAAAAAGTGTGAGCAAATCATCCTTGTCTTCACTAGAGCTAGCCTCATCACTAGATGTTGTGTATTTTGTGGAGGCTCTAGATTTTACCTTCTTCTTTTTGCCGTCTTTTGCCATGAAGCATTTGTGGCCGACATTGGGGAAGAGGAGGCCCTTGTTGACGGCGATGTTGGCAGCATCCTCGTCGAAGGAGGAGTCGGTGGAGCTCTCATTGGAGTCCTATTCCCGACATATGTGGGCATCGCCGCCCTTCTTCTTGTAGTATCTCTTCTTCTCCTTCCTCTTTTCCTTCTTGTCGTCGCCCCTGTCACTATCACTAGACATAGGACATTTAGCGATAAAATGACTGGGCTTACCATATTTGTAGCACACCCTTTTGGAATGGGGCTTGTAATCTTTCCCCTTCCTTTGCTTGAGGATTTGGCAAAAGCTCTTGATGATGAGAGCCATTTCCTCGTTGTCAGGCTTGGAGGCGTCGATGGGGAGCCTACTTGGTGTAGACTCTTCTTTCTTCTCCTCCGTCGCCTTGAATGCGACGGGTTGCATCTCGGGTGTGGAGGTGCCGCCTTGCTCCAAGTTGATGATTTGTTTGGAGCCTTTGATCATCAATTCAAAGCTCACAAACTTCCCTATAACCTCCTTGGGAGACATTAGCTTGTATCTAGGATCACCATATATTAATTGAACTTGCGTAGGATTGCAAAAAACGAGTGATCTTAGAATAACCTTGACCATTTCATGGTCATCCCATTTGGTGCTCCCGAGGTTGCGCACTTGATTCACCAAGGTCTTGAGTCGGTTGTACATTGCTTGTGGCTCCTCCCCTTGGTTGAGGACGAATCGACCGAGCTCCCCCTCGATCGTCTCCCGCTTGGTGATCTTGATCAGCTCATCTCCTTCGTGCGCGCTCTTGAGCACGTCCCAAATCTCCTTGGCGCTCTTCAACCCTTGCACTTTGTTATACTCCTCTCGACATAGAGAGGCGAGGAGTATAGTAGTGGCTTGGGAGTTGAAGTGCCAGATTTGGGCGACCTCGTCCGAGTCGTAGCCCTCGTCTCCCACGGATGGTACCTGCGCTCCAAACTCAACGATGTCCCATATGCTAGCATGGAGTGAGGTTAGGTGATGCCTCATTTTATCACTCCACATACAATAATCTTCACCATAAAAAATGGTGGTTTGCCTAGTGGGACGGAAAGTAAAGGAGTGCGTCTAGAAATACGGGGATAACGAAGTGGCATCTTACTATACTTCTTGCGCTCATGACGCTTAGAAGTGACGGACGGCGCGTCAGAGCCGGAGGTGGATGGCGACGAAGAATCGGTCCCATAGTAGACCACCTTCTTCATCTTCTTTTTCTTGTCCCCACTCCGATGCGACTTGTGAGGAGGTGATCCCTCCTTGAGCTTGTTGCCGGACTCCCTTGATGGAGCCTTTCCGTGGCTTGTGGACTTGTCGCCGGTCACGATCTCCCTCTTGGCGTGATCTCCTGACATCACTTCGAGTGGTTAGACTCTAATGAAGTACCGGGCTCTGATACCAATTGAAAGTCGCCTAGAGGGGGGGTGAATAGGCGTAATCTAAAATTTATAACTTAAAACACAATCTACAAGTCGGGGTTAGCGTTAGAATTAAAATCGAGTCCGAGAGAGGGGGCGAAAACAAATCAACCAAGAAATAAAGCAGATGACACGGTGATTTGTTTTACCGAGGTTCAGTTCTTGAGAACCTAGTCCCCGTTGAGGTGGTCACAAAGACTGGGTCTCTTTTAACCCTTTCCCTCTCTCAAACGGTCACCTAAACCGAGTGAGATTTCTCCTTAATCAAATGGGTCACTTAGACCCGGCAAGGACCACTACAAACTTAGTGTCTCTTGCTTTGATTACAAGTTGCTTGAGAACAAGAATAAGGAAGAAGAAAGCGATCCAAGAACAAGATCTCAAAGAACACGAGCAAAACTCTCTTTCTAGTCACTAGGAGTTTGGAGTGAATTTGGGACTTGGAGAGGCTTTGATTCTTTTGAATTGTGTCTTGTATTGATTGCACTAGCTCTTGTATTGAATAGGATGTCTAAAAAACTTGGATGCTTGGAGTGGTGGTGGTTGGGGGGTATTTATAGCCCTCAACCACCACATAGTCGTTGGGGAGGCTATCTGTCGATGGGCGCACCAGACAGTCCTGTGCGCCACCGGACAGTGTCCGGTGCGCCAGCCACGTCACCCAACCATTATGGTTCTGAAGATTCTGACCGTTGAAGCGTTGTCTTCATGTCGCACCGGACAGTCCGGTGCCGCACCGGACAAGTACTGTTCACTGTCCGGTGCGCCTCTGACGCCTGCTCTGACTTCTGCGTGCACTGTTCACGCATTGTTCACACTTTTGCACATGACCGTTGCGCTGGTAGCCGTTGCTCCGTTTGGTGCACCGGACAGTCCGGTGGCACACCGGATAGTCCGATGAATTATAGCGGAGTGTGCCCTAAGAAACCTGAAGGTGAAGAGTTCAGACTATACGACCCCTGGTGCACCGGACACTGTCCGGTGGTACACCGGACAGTCCGGTGCGCCAGACCAGGGTTCTCTTCGGTTTCTTTTGCTCCTTTCTTTTGAACCCTAACTTGATCTTTTTATTGGTTTGTGTTGGACCTTTATGCACCTGTAGAATACATAATCTAGAGCAAACTAGTTAGTTCAATATTTATGTTGGGCATTCAACCACTAAAATTATTTATAGGAAAAGGTTTGACCCTATTTTCCTTTCAGTTTGCTATCAAATTCCAACTATATGTCAACTATTTTCGGATTAGATTTTGTGTTCGATGAAGTTCATATGCTATTTCAAACAACAGAGCCTATTTCAAACAACAAGAAATATTGACAACAAAATAAGCGTAAAATTGATAGGGAGAGCTCACCGATGATCGACGAGGTAGTGTCGGAGACGGAAGGTGGTGCTAGTCTGGACGGTAGCGGGTGGTGGCGGGGTTGCTGGTGACGCGTCTGGCGGTGACGGTACGACGCCCTGGCTGGTGGTGCGGTGGTGTGACGCTCAAGCTGTTAACGTGGCAGCACGACGACGCGACACTCGGACCAGTTGCAGGCCGGTGCGGCAGGCGGAGGCGGTGGCGGTGGCGGGCGAGACGGTCGGTGGCATGGTGGCTAGGACACAAGAGAGGCGTGCGAGAGAGAGAGAAACAAAGAAATGAGAAGGGAAGCCGAGGCACACGGTTCTTCAATCACTTAAGAACGCCGAATATGGGAGGGTCATGTCTTACCACTTTAAGAACGTCGGGCAGGGGAGGGCAGACGGTCTTAACTTTCTGTATGCCGGTCTGGACGCGACCGATGTTCTTAAAGTTAAGACCGCCGGTCGTTGAAACCGACGTTCTTAGCCTATTTAAGAACGCCGATGCCGACGTCCTTAAGGCGGTAGACGTTTTTTCCTGTAGTATAGATAGTCTGCCTCATTAGCCATCCACCTTTTGGGTTTTACAAAGTACATTGCAGCACTCTAGTATTTTTTTGACAAATTTATTTTAGAGAGTAGCTAAATCACTAAATTTGGCTAGTTTTTTTAGTTAATCTCTTGGAGATGCTCTAAGTCTATATGTAATACTTATACTTAATATTAAAATATTCGACGTGACATGAATTAAACTTTACTGGGAAACCAAACACCCCCTTAGTAGATTTTAAATGAGGTGTATGATGCCCACGATCTAAATATTTCTTCACAATTTGTTTAGGCCCTAAATTAGTTTTAGTTTAAAAATGAATAGAAAAAATAGAGCTTGATCCTAATTTGATCTGATCCTTAAATTTTAAAATATAAATTTAGAGCCAATTGTCACCCCTATGCCCCAGTTAAGGCCCTTTGGTATGACTCTACCTCTGCTAGCTCTAGCTCTGTCTTCTCTAGAAAACAACTCCTGGGTTATTATTTTCAAGAAGAGCTTCAGAAAGAGCATTCTATTTGGTTGGAAACACAGCCTCTCGTGCGATATGGGTCCGACGAAGAGAAAAACATTGGAGAGGAGCATGTAGAAGCTTTTTTCTAGCTCCTAGCTCCCTTTGTTTTTTAAGGAGCTCATCTCTCTTTTCTAGGAAGAGCTCATAAAAAAGCCCTTTAGTAGATTTTTTTTTTTCAAAAAGCTCTTAGAGAAGCCCAATCAAAGAGAGCCTAAGGATCTGTTTGGTAACAATGTTTCTCAAAAACATGGTTTTATAATACTATATTTTGCAACTGTCAATGACAATACCGTAGTTTTTTAGCTCCAAAAATACCAGGGTTTGAGAAACATGGTTTGGATACAACATTGTGAGTCATTGTATTAGACAAAATCTAGCCATTCGATGAAAAACTTTGGGTTGGAGTGGAGTTTCAAATACTCAAAAATACCACATTATCTAGAATATCATGTTTTTGAAAACATAGTTTTAAAGAATACAACCAAACATCTCATGGCATAAAATACTATAATATTATTTAAAATTATAGTATTACATAGAAACTGTAAAAATAATTAACTTCCAAAGCCCTAAAGTTTCTTTCTCCCGTTGTCTCCCCAGAAGTTGGAGGGGGTGGGTATAATTAGATCGAGTTAATTAATAATCCCCAAACCGGGGGAAAAAGGAAATGGTAAGCGTGGTGGACCCCGGCAGGAACCACGAGGGCTCCGCACGCCATGCCGCTCCCTTCCCGGCACGCGTCAGCCGGAACCCGGCCGTCCCACTGCAGCTGGGCCCCACCGGCGAGCACCCGTCGGCGTCAAAGCAGGATCCTAAATAGCCGCGCCGGGGCGGGGCAGAAGTGGTGCTCCTCACACCGGCCTCGGTGCCTCGCACCACAACCACCTCCTACCCCTTCTCTTCTTCTCCCCCCTTGCGAATCGGAGACCAAGTGCAATTGCCCACCCAAGCCCCGGAACCGGGGGCCAAGAGCAGCACAGGGGGTTGGTTTCTGCGACGGCGAGGACGCGAAGCGGATTCGGATCGCGCCGCCATGCCGCTCGACGAACTCGCCGACAAGGTAAGCGCCCCCTCCCCCGGGGAGTCCGAATTTCGCGAGCTAGTTTGAATTCTGAGATCGACGGAATGCTTGGTTTAGCTGGTTATGGTGAATGCGTGGTTTCCGCGTGGCAGGGGCCGTCGTCCTCCGAGGAAGTTCAGCTCGCGCCGTCGGATTCCAAGTTCCGGAGCCTCAGTCCTGCGCCGATTCCGGTCCCAACTCTTCCGAGCATCAGATCATTGGTCCACTCGGTACGTCCAGACTTGTATAGAATGGCGTTAAGGAATGTGTGCCCGCTTTGGGTTCGTCTCGCTCGTAGTCGTAGCTTTTGTTCTTCGTCGTGCGATCGCGTAATAAGTAACGGCACCCAAGTAACTAACTGGAGTGTCCTTGAGTTTCACGGCTTCTGTTTTTGTCGTACAGGTGTTTTAAGTAACTACTTTATCTTGCAAGCTCCGGCTCGGGGATTTCCTGGACCAGAAATGCCAATGGGCTCGACCTCCTTTCCCCATTTTGTGGGTGAAAGATTGATTCCGGTGTTCCAGTGTATATTTGTTTTAAAAAAACGTATCTAGTACATGCATTTGAGTAGTATGCGAAACTTGAATTTGTGATTCAAGCAGCTAGAAAGTCACACTAATTGCAAATCCGAGTCACACACATGAAAATACGAGGCAAAATTGCTTGGTTACCTTACCTGTGGAAAGGCTAACAAGTTGCAAGTTTAACATTGCATCATTTTGCAGTTTGAGCCTATTTAAGCTCTGAGTTAAATAAATTGATCAGCATTTTTATTGGTTATTGTTTATGGAGTTCAAAAGTTTGGTGGGTTTAAGTCTGAATTTATCTGAAAACCTCACAACACTTTGTCTGTGAATCTAAACTAAGCTGCATATGTCATTGGCTTCATTGCAATCTTAAACGGCTGGATATGTTTATTTCTGGTACAGTTGATACATTCACAATGAAAGGAGACATTTTTTTTAACAACCATCAGATGCCCTATTGTCCTGCACTCACGCTGACAGACCTGCTTCTATTTCAGGTTTCTGATGAGAATGTAAATGTAGATGTCGCGGCCTCACATCAAAGTGAAAATGGATCTATCTCTACTGTTAGTTCACTAGAATCAGAGAGGGCAGCATATGAATTTCTTGCTCAAACTCCTGTCAGGTCAACTGATGCACATCTTGTTGAGTTTTCGGAGGCTATGAGAAGTAAGGATAGACATATTTTCTACTTTGAATGAAGCCTAAAATGTACTACAGAAATACAGACATGTGCAACCTTCCTTTTACTATTAAAATAACAATTGGTATAAATTTATGTGAATTTGAAGCTGTTGCAAAAGCCTTAAGACGAGTGGCTGAAGGGAAGGCTGCTGCTCAAGCAGAGGCAGCGGAGTGGAAACGTAAGTATGAATTAGAGACAGTGCACAAGCATCGGAGTAAAATCAAAGGTGAGATATGCATTTGCTATTGATAATTTTACTTTTAGTGAAACAATCTCAGTTTTTGAGCAATCCATTAACTATCGCTTCAAGTTCATATCTATCTTTTCAATTTGATGATTTAGTCAGTGAAGCGACCACAAAATTCCAAGCAGGTTGCTACACACGTGCATAGGCCCATGCGACAAGGAGTGTGGTTGGTTTAGCAAACTTTAGGCTATGGCCCCTGCGATGTTCAACATACTGCTCATAGGCATGACTTGAGGGTGTGTGGGGCTTATCATAGCACCATTGGATGGATCTCAAAATTAGGCACACATATTGCATCGTGGAATACTATATTACCGTGTTCAGCATCTATACTCTTTGTGCCTCTTAAGCAACTGGAATTCTATCTTGTGCAGGCTACAGCAGTTGTATCAATAATGACTTAGACAAACTGGTCAGCCAACTAACCCTGGAGACACCTACATCTGATCAATTAGGATGTTGCGGAAAGCATGGTATATGTGCACATGAGATTCTCCAGGACGAAGTTCCTGGGCCTATCCCAAGATCTAATCACAAGGTGGTGGGGAGAAAGGCATCATTTAAACTTTCATGGGGATGTAATGGGGATAAAAATGGACAACATAAGCATGATTTTGTGTCCTTTGAAAAAGGTGATATAACAACCGCAGAACGAAGCAATAAGCAGGTTGGTTCATTTGTCCTGTTCAATTCATTTTGGAATGGCAGATAATTCTAGAAATTTTTAATCACTTTTGCTCCTCTCTCTTTTAATGATGACAAATACTTTGCCTCCAGATCTTACTGAAATGGGAATCGCCACCACAAACAGTGCTTTTCATAACCAAACCAAATTCCAACTCTGTTCGTATTCTTTGTGCTGAAATGATCAGGTGTGTTCTCTTATCCGCTTTGCACCACCACTACTTATCCATTAATGTACTTATGGATTTTTCCATAATTCTGAATCACAAGGTTATGCTGTCACACTATACCATATGAGAACCAACCACTTATCTTCGATGGCATAAGTTAACTTTTTAAGAAAGCACCTTTGATATGTTTTTGTGCATCATTAATCACAACTTACATGGGTTATATGCTACTGCACAGGTAACCTGTATATTGTGCACATGCCACTAAAAGTTTTTTAATTATTTTTCTGTAGGTGGCTTAGGGAGCATAAAAATATAAACATCTTTGTTGAGCCACGTGTTAGCAAGGAACTTCTAACAGAGGATTCTTACTACAACTTCGTCCAAACATGGGATAATGGTAAGGCATTTAACTTGTGTGATGAATTTCTTCCATGTGCTCCAGATTAGCAGTTCAGAACATAGATTACCCAAGAAGATATTTTTCCTTTTTGTGACGGAATTGAATAAATTGATTAATAATTTGAAGAGTGTTTATGGATAGTTCATACATTCAAGTGCAAGACTCTAGTGGTACTCAGATGATATGGAGTTTCTGCCTCGTCTTGCTATTTATATGTTGATGTTCTGTTATCCTATTTACCATGTAATTTGCAATGCATATTACTATTGTGGAGAGTGTTTATGGATGATGATGTTCTCAAATCTAACCTTACTGGTCAGACCACAACAGTATATTTTAGTTTAAAACACTCATTGGCCTAAACTGTGCATGGTAAGAGAAAAGACAGATTGGAATGTTGAGATCTTCCCTGCCACAACATATTTCTGAAATATGGAGGAGAGGAACCTGGGTTGGTTACTGAACACCGAATTAAGCTGTGTTTGTATCACTATGAATGATGCAAAATGTGTGAGTCGCATGTTCCATGTGCTGCTGCAGCAGCTGTCTTGCAGTTGTAAAGTATAAACTTTTGTAGTACTTCTACTTTTTTTCTCGAACGGCGCAGGAGAGCTGCATGACATTTCATTAAGAAAGAAAGATAACAGTACAACACATGAGGGGAGGCATGAGGTCCGCCCCTCACCACACCATCACTCTAGAGTACAAGCGCGCCACGCACAAGGACAAACCAACGACCCTACAGGACAAACTTAGGCGCCTAGCCTTCACTCTCCACCGAGCAGCTCCTTGAGTGCCGTGTTACCGGCAAGACAACAGAGCTTGCTCTCCTTACCAACTTCTTGGCAGACTAAGGGGACACTAGTATTAAGACCTGTAAACACACACATTCCTATGCTTCCAAAGAGTCCAGCTGTTCAGGCCACAAGGATGACTATGGAATTAAACCCTTTCCTCTTCTCCTTTGGCAAACTGCTGGCTGCCCAGCACCACCAGGCAGAGAAAGTTCTCACATCAGGTTGGGGAGCAACTGCCTGCAGACCAACACACAGAAGGATTTTGGTCCAAACCTCTCGGGAGAAGACGCAAGACACAAGAATGTGCTGTATATTTTCCACATCCTGATCACTAAGGAGGCAAAGACAGTGGTGCGGCAGCCCATGTTTTGACAGGCGATCTGCTGTCCAACACCTGTTCTTGATTGCTAACCAAATGAAGAACTTGCATGGAAGAGGGGCCCATGTTTTCCAAATCTTTTTCCAAGGTGCAAACTTAACTGAACCCAAAAAGAAGGCGTTGTAAGCAGATTTACTAGTGTACAGCCCTGGATTTGTAAGCTTCCTTACGTGCTGATCTGAAACTGCAGGCTGCAAGGTAAAATCATCAACTACTTCCCAGAGCTTCAGGTATTCAACAAGCACCTGTACAGTGAGGGCACCCTGGATATCAGCAGTCCAAGACCTGCTGCCCAAAGCTTGAGAAACAGTGCGTTGTCTCCTTGCTCGTTTAGGAATTACCTGAATAAGATTAGGGGCCAGCTCACCTACAGTGCAACCGTGCAGCCAACGATCTGTCCAGAATTTAGTGGCCTCACCATCCCCAACCTTGGTCTCCAGGGCAACATCAAAGAGAGCATGGGCATTACGGGGTACCTGAAAAGTCAGCCCTTCCCAAGGTCGAGAAGAATCCGTTTTTTGTAGCCACAGCCAACAGATGTGCAAGGCCCATCCCATTGATTCAAGGTTGAGTATCCCATGACCACCATACTGTAATGGCCTCTGAACCTTTTCCCAAGGGACAAGGCAATTACCTCCATATTAGCATTTTGGCGGCCTACCCATAAGAATCCCCGCCGTCCCTAAGTGGGTCATTAGAGCAAGTAGTACTCCTACTTTAATGAGATTACATAGTTCATTTAGCATAAAACATACTTTCCCGCTGTAGTATCTTGTTCATCGACATTCTTCGCCTTCTACTTTCGCATTCTCATGTTTTAGATCTATTAGATTGTTCCTTCAATTGTTCTATTGACATAGCATTTTCTGTGTTCTGGCCAACTCTTATAGATGAGGAGATAAAGATGCTGCGCACAAAGGTTGATTTAATTATAACTCTTGGTGGTGATGGAACTGTTCTGTGGGTACGCATCCATTTCCTTTTATATTTCATTTGTGATGAATCCTTGCAAAATGTTATCTGGACTGCGAAGCTGCTTTAATCCATTTTGATATAGTGACACCTTCAGTTATGTGGCTGTTGGTCTAGATTAGCAAGAAAATAACTACACTCGTGCTACATTATATGTAAAATGTTTTTTGATATATAAATTATGCAAAATTAATTATCTCTTTTGTGCTTCAATCATTCAGCAGTACTTGGACCATGGCATCGTGTTAGTTTGCCTATCTACTTCCTTTTGGTCCATGCCTTCAGTTCGCTATGGGAGAGTAATGTGCCAATTACAATTGATGCACTTAGCAAGTAATTAGTTTTCAGAAACTTGAGCTTGTGGGTGATGCAAGAATGAAGCATTCATCCTATATACTTCTAACATTCAAAAGTAAATTATTACTCCTGTGATGAGTTTTCGAATATTTGGAGACTTAGGAGGAGGTTCACATGGACCTAGCAGTCTGATGATTAGCTTTGCCTCAGCCAGCTAAACTTTGTTCAGAACATTTGGATGATAAACTATTTCACAGAAACCCTCATTTTTTTTGTCAATGCATATAGTTTAGGTGGTAACATAATATCCAAAATGGAAGGTCTGTGGATTCCTCCAGGAATGATCATGACAGTTATGGTGCTGTCCAAGCCATATGTATGGTAGTCTTGTTGGCAGTTCTTATTCAGGTGAACTTTCAATAATGAAGTGAAGAGAACTAATGCAATTCAATGTGGGAACACCTTAGTAGCTTACCTGTTCCATAGTTTAGTATTTTGCATGTTGCCTGCTTGCCAACTGCTAGACATATTGAGTCTCTATGCTTATTCTGATGATATTCTCATTTGCTTATTTGAGATTGTACTTTCGCTTAGTTTTAATTTACTGAACTGCTCTCCAATTGAAACTAGAAATCAAGTAATTGACTTGATCCCTCTTAACAGGCTGCATCATTGTTCAAAGGACCTGTTCCTCCGGTTGTTGCATTTGCCCTGGGATCACTGGGCTTTATGACGCCTTTCCGTATCCTTTACCACCAGTGCTAACATGGTCTACCTAGAACAGCTGGATTTTATTAGATCTCAGGAAACCTATTTCTGTTGGAGAAGAAATTGCATGTGAATCTTTCTTGTATCCTATTGACACCCCTATTCTTATCTGCTACGTTGTCCTTAACTTGCATTTTTTCAGCAAGCGAGCAATACCGTGAGTTGTTGGACAATGTGCTGAATGGGCCATTTAGCATCACGCTGAGAAACCGCATACAGTGTCATGTAATACGTGACGAGGCAAAGGATGAAATCGTGTCTGAGGAGCCATTCTTAGTGTTGAACGAAGTTACAATCGACCGAGGAATATCGTCCTACCTTACCAACCTGGAAGTCTACTGTGACAGCTCTTTTGTTACTTGCGTACAAGGGGATGGACTAATCATATCAACTACATCTGGAAGTACAGCATATTCATTAGCAGCTGGAGGGTCCATGGTTCATCCTCAGGTACGCCCCAATCGATTTACAAGCGGCTCAGCAATCAGCATTACCTGTACATCCTGCAGTTTGGTTTCTAATCTCTAGCCGGCGTTTGCAGGTCCCAGGGATCCTTTTCACCCCAATCTGCCCGCACTCTCTGTCATTCAGACCTTTGATTCTGCCTGAATACGTGACCCTCCGCGTTCAAGTGCCATTCAACAGCAGGGGCAATGCCTGGGCATCCTTCGACGGCAAAGACCGACAGCAGCTGTCGCCCGGTGACGCCCTGATCTGCAGCATTTCTCCCTGGCCCGTGCCCACAGCCTGCCTGGTGGACTCGACGACCGATTTCCTCCGCAGCATCCATGAGGGTCTCCACTGGAACTTGAGGAAATCCCAGTCATTTGACGGCCCGCGTGATTGATGCAACAGCTGTCCAGTTATATTTCAGCCCGGTGCCAGAATTCAAGCTGGGAATTCTCAACAGGAATAACTGTAGCTACTCCAGGGTGCTCTCACCTTTACCGTTCCATACTTGCCTATATACAAAGGTTGCGTGCGTTAGATGTGAGGTATAGATAGATGTATAGAATATGGATGATAACGACTGGACATGTTGAATAATACAACGCCAACGTATGCACGTATACATGTGATGTGCCCCCGTGATCTGAAAGAAATAATCCGCGAGCCATACACGACGAGATGGCAGCTTCTGTAGCTGTTCTGGTACAGCTTTGCAGTCATGCGGATCTGGGCACTTTAGGCGGATACCCTTTTCAGCTTCCATACTGGTGGTAACTGACTGAACTGACGAATGGAGTCATGGACTGGGGCATGCTCTGCTGCTCCTCCTCCAGTCCTGTGACGGCCAGATGGATGGGTTCCTGCCTACTGCCTGCTGCCCGCTGCCCGCTTGGGCATGGGGGCGATCGGCCACGCGTTTTGAATCCGTGATCAGGATTAACAAAAAAAGCTGAGTACCTTTCGACGTGATTCTGGCGGCTGCCTTTTGTTCTGCTGCGTGAATTGAAGGCCGAGTATGGAAACGGCCGGCGCATATGATTCTTTTAATACTATCATTCCCTTTCCACAGTTGCAGAATTGTACTCCAGTAGCCAGCTTGTGCGCGCGCGCGTCGTCGTCGTCTCAATCGCCGTGCGGTGTCGTGTTCCGGCGAGCTAGATTCCTCCGGCGACCCCACCGCCCAGCGGCAGAGAACCGGGGCATGGCCATGGCCATGGCCATGGCAAACCCGAGGACCTGGCCGGGACCGGAGAACGTGAAGTCCTTTGTTGCTTTCCTTGTGTCCAAACCTACCCCCCGCCCCCCTCCCTTCGCGAGTCACGGGCAATCCAATGCAGCGACGCGCCCGCGGCCCGCCTGCCCTTCCTCCCTTCCCCGCGGCTCCGATGGACTACACTCCCAAAAACACAGCTCGGCAGCGGTACCACTTCTCCTCCCCCGTGCCACTAGATCTCATCCACTGCCATTCACCGTCATCCCCAGTTCGCCACCATATCTATCCCATCCCGGAAACATTCTGCACCCGCAGCTGCAGCCTTCAGAAATGGCCGCCAATACTGCCGCCAACTCCCCTGCTCTCCTCCTCTTCCTCCTGCTGCTGCTCATTGGGGGCGCGCCACCAGCGACGAAGGCCGACATGCCGATGGCGGTGAACGAGGAGGTGCTGGGGCTGGTAGTGTTCAAGTCGGCGCTGTCCGACCCGACAGGTGCGCTGGCGACGTGGACGGAGTCGGACGCGACGCCGTGCGGGTGGGCGCGCGTGGAGTGCGACCCGGCCACCTCCCGCGTGCTCCGCCTCGCGCTCGACGGGCTGGCGCTGTCCGGCCGCATGCCACGGGGCCTCGACCGCCTGGCCGCGCTCCAGGACCTCTCCCTCGCCCGCAACAACCTCTCCGGCCCGCTCCCGCCGGGCCTCTCCCTCCTCGGCTCCCTCCGCTCCCTCGACCTCTCCTACAACGACTTCTCCGGCCGGCTCCCCGACGACGTCGCACGCCTCGCCTCCCTCCGCTACCTCGACCTCACGGGCAACGCCCTCTCGGGCCCGCTCCCGCCCGCCTTCCCGCGCACGCTCCGCTTCCTCGTGCTGTCCGGCAACCAGTTCTCCGGGCCCGTGCCGGAGGGGCTGGCGTCCGGGAGCCCGCTCCTGCTCCACCTCAACGTGTCCGGCAACCAGCTCTCCGGCTCGCCGGACTTCGCGGGCGCGCTCTGGCCGCTCGAGCGCCTGCGCACGCTCGACCTGTCCCACAACCTCTTCTCCGGCCCCGTCACCGACGGCATTGCCAGGCTCCATAACCTCAAGACCCTCAGCCTCAGTGGCAACCGCTTCTTCGGCGCTGTCCCGGCGGACATCGGCCGGTGCCCGCACCTCAGCACCATCGACCTCAGCTCCAATGCGTTCGACGGCCACCTCCCCGACTCCATCGGTCAGCTCGCCTCGCTGGTCTACCTCTCCGCGTCCGGAAACCGCCTCTCCGGCGACGTCCCCGCGTGGCTCGGCAAGCTGGCCGCGGTGCAGCACCTGGACTTATCCGACAACGCGCTCACCGGAAGCTTGCCGGACTCGCTCGGCGACCTCAAGGCGCTCAAGTACCTGAGCCTGTCCAGGAACCAGCTCTCCGGCGCCATCCCGGCCTCGATGTCCGGGTGCACCAAGCTCGCCGAGCTGCATCTTAGGGACAGCAACCTCAGCGGCAGCATCCCGGACGCTCTGTTCGACGTCGGGCTCGAGACGCTCGACGTGTCGTCGAACGCGCTCTCGGGCGTCCTGCCCTCGGGCTCCACCAGGCTGGCGGAGACGCTGCAGTCGCTCGACCTCTCCGGCAACCAGCTCACCGGCGGCATCCCCACCGAGATGTCGCTCTTCTTCAAGCTCCGGTACCTCAACCTGTCCCGCAACGACCTCCGCGCGCCGCTGCCGCCGGAGCTCGGCCTGCTCCGCAACCTGACGGTGCTCGACCTGCGTAGCACGGGACTGTACGGCGCCATGCCTGCCGACCTCTGCGAGTCCGGTAGCCTCGCCGTGCTCCAGCTCGACGGCAACTCTCTCTCTGGCCCCATCCCCGACAGCATCGGAAACTGTTCTTCCCTGTACCTCCTGTGAGTGTTATACTTGTGTTGCGTTGCATTGCATGTGTGCTGGTGTGTCACGATCACGAGTCACGACACGACACGTCGCGTCCGTCTGACCATGGTGGTTTTATGCATGCACTGCAGGAGCTTGGGGCACAACGGCTTGACGGGGCCGATCCCGGCGGGCATCTCGGAGCTGAAGAAGCTGGAGATCCTGCGGCTGGAGTACAACAACCTGAGCGGCGAGATTCCCCAGCAGCTGGGCGGGCTGGAGAACCTCCTGGCCGTGAACATCTCGCACAACCGCCTCGTCGGGCGGCTGCCGGCGTCGGGCGTGTTCCAGAGCCTGGACGCGAGCGCGCTGGAGGGCAACCTGGGCATCTGCAGCCCGCTGGTGGCGGAGCGGTGCATGATGAACGTGCCCAAGCCGCTGGTGCTGGACCCCAACGAGTACACGCACGGCGGCGGCGGCGACAACAACAACATGGAGACGAACGGCGGTGGCGTGGGCGCGCCGAGGAAGCGGCGGTTCCTGAGCGTGTCCGCCATGGTGGCCATCTGCGCGGCGGTCGCGATCGTCCTCGGCGTCATCGTGATCACGCTGCTGAACGTGTCGGCCCGGCGCCGGGCCGAGGCGGCGGGTGGTGTCGGCCCTGGGCACGGGCAGAAGAAGGAGGTGGACGAGAGCTTCGTGACCAGCAGCAGCTCGACGACCAAGTCGTCGCCGGCGCCGGCGCCGGGGGGCAAGGGCAAGGGCAAGCTCGCCGCCGGCAAGATGGTGACGTTCGGCCCCGGGAGCAGCCTCCGGTCGGAGGACCTGGTGGCCGGCGCGGACGCGCTGCTGGGCAAGGCGACGGAGATCGGGCGCGGCGCGTTCGGCACGGTGTACCGCGCTCCCGTGGGCGACGGGCGCGTGGTGGCGGTGAAGAAGCTGGCGGCGGCGAGCATGGTGCGGTCGCGCGAGGAGTTCGAGCGGGAGGTGCGCGTGCTGGGGAAGGCGCGGCACCCGAACCTGCTGCCGCTGAAGGGCTACTACTGGACGCCGCAGCTGCAGCTGCTGATCACGGACTACGCGGCGCGCGGCAGCCTGGAGGCGCGGCTGCACGGCGGCGGGGAGGCGATGACGTGGGAGGAGCGGTTCCGCGTGTTGTCCGGGACGGCCCGGGCGCTGGCGCACCTGCACCACGCGTTCCGGCCGCCGCTGGTGCACTACAACGTGAAGCCGAGCAACATCTTCCTTGCGGACGCGGAGTGCAACACGGCGGTGGGCGAGTTCGGGCTGGCGCGGCTGCTGGCGGACGGCGGCGGGAGGCAGCAGGTGGCGATGGGCGGCGGGCGGTTCCAGCAGGGCGGGGCCGGGTACGTGGCGCCGGAGCTGGCGTGCCAGAGCCTGCGCGTGAACGAGAAGTGCGACATCTACGGGCTGGGCGTGCTGATCCTGGAGCTGGTGACGGGGCGTCGGGCGGTGGAGTACGGGGACGACGACGTGGTGGTGCTGGTGGACCAGGTGCGCGCCCTGCTGGAGCACGGCAACGCGCTGGAGTGCGTGGACCCGGGCATGGGCGGGCGCGTCCCGGAGGAGGAGGTGCTGCCGGTGCTGAAGCTGGGCATGGTGTGCACGTCGCAGATCCCGTCGAACCGGCCGTCCATGGCGGAGGTGGTCCAGATCCTGCAGGTCATCAAGGCGCCCGTGGGCAGCAGAATGGAAGGCTCCTTCTGATCTGTATGTATCCTGACTGACCGTCAGTGGCGACCGACCAACCAACGTCGTCCGGCACGGGCCCTTGGGCGTTGGCATCTCATCCCTGTCAGGCTGTCTTGCTGCTGCCTGGTGGTGGTTCGGTCGGTCGGCGGCAGCCTGCAAGTACTATGTGCATTAATTCGTGCTAGTGTAGCATAGCAACTGTACTCACTGTAGGATGGATCTCTTTTTCCTTTTCCATGCACGCTCAACTTGCTCAAGCTCTACTGTAGTACTGTCCGTGCCAATTTCTGCATCTCCTCGCTTTTGGGTGGATGGATGTCAGTCTGCTCAACTCAGACCACCGCCCACTACTAAGTGTGCCACTGCAAGAGAACTTGAGCAGCCATCGTTGCTGCTGTGGTTCTTCCTTGTTGTCTTGCTCAGCCGTCGTCTTGTTGTCATGCATGCTAACGGACCGAGTGCTAACAATTATTAAGTGTTTGCACCATGAGATGAGGCATGTGAGCGCACAGCGAAAGTGAGTGAGTCCGTGCCTGGGGGGTCCACCAGCCCAGCCCAGCCCACCCACGGCAAAGCATCAGGGTATCATCTGCAGCTCGTGTAGTACGTAGGATCTTTGGCTGAATTATATATTATTATATATATGTGCAGGTTTGGCGTCGCTGGTACGGCTGGACCACGTTCTGACCAGACTGACATCTGTTTCGTTCCATCATGTCCAGGCTTAAGAGTTATATTTAATTTAGCTGTGTAACTTGATGATGAACACTATGAATAATCAATCCATTTTGCCTTGAATGAACCCTCTTTTACCTAAGCAATCAATAACCCCCGTCTTTTTACAGCCAGCTGCGAGACACTCGGAAGTCCGATTTACATGCATCAGAGAGAAAACATCTGTGCAAGTCCGGAGTTCACTCATGCGCGTGCTTCCCTGCTAGCGCCCGTGCATATTCAGTGTCGATACTGTTTGTTTCTATTTGGGTCCGGTGGTCCTTCCTATTAGCTTGACCTGTCAGTGTGCAATCTACCCGTGGTTATGAGAGTTTGAAACTGGAATGCAAACCAACATTGGGGCAGCGGTACTGGTGCATTTTCCTATGTAGTGTTCGTCTCGGGACACGCGGTGTCGCACAGTGACTAGAGAATTTTGCTGACCGGAGATGCAGACAAGAGGGCAACGACGTACGTACTAGTAGCAAACCAACATGGTAATTAACGGCCATATGCTGCCGTGCCGACCGGCGGCTCTCCCTTTTTGTCTGTTTCAATCAACCGTGGTTTGTTTTGTTTGGCTCACATGACATGACACCGCGGCATTCCGATTGCAAAAGCTGTAACGTGGTGGACCTCTCGGGCCGAATACGTGGGCTTCTCCGTCCCCTCCGGTGTTGAAGAAAAACCCAACGGCCCACCATACAAAAACAAAACACACAACAGTGCGGCCCACCAGGAAGATGCGGAAAAGCCGCTAGGCCACCATGGCTTCAGTTGTGGTGAAAAGGTAAGCAAGCTTACTAACTTACCTGTGCCATGACCATGAGTCCATGACGATTCCTCGACCTCAAGGAAATCCCGGATAGAAGAAAGCTCATGTGTGTGTTGTGTGTGAGGCTCACAATTTAGCTAGATAGATGTCCCTTATCTCTGCAAGTGTAGGCCGACATGTATGGCTCCTCGAGCAGCTGTGCCCACTGGTAGCTTTTATTTTCATTGTTATCATTGTACCCTTTATATTACCATCAATCGTCCGATAAAGCGGATCTCGTCCCACTAAGACGAAAAAGTTGTGGACTGTGGGAGCAGGCGACGCGAGTCCGCAATGACAGGCCGCAGCAGCCCACCAACCAAGCCTTACCCAATCCGCGGCCCGGAGAACGGAGTGTGGCCACGGGCCACACGGCTTCTGACCGAGAGGCCGAGGCGAGGGATAAGAGCGTGTCCCACCGGCCGGCCACCCGCAGCATCTTTAAAATTCGGCCCGGCGCGCGTCGGGTGACGAAAACGGAACCCTGGCTGGTGGAGCGCGGCGCGGGGCGTGCGTGCGTGCAAGTGCAAGTGCAACCAATCGCCTCGTCGTGCGCTCGCCTTTGCTTCCCTCGTAACGTGAGTAACCTCGTTGGCTGATCAAGGCTTTTGACGGCGGCACCAACGTTCTTCCCTCGCCGCCTCGTTGCGTCCGCCCGCCCAGCGCCCACTCCTCGTCCTCGTACATAACCCCCCACCGCGTACAGCGCTCCCTCTCGCGCCCCGCGGTGAGCTACCCCCCGCTCGCCTTAGCTAGCTACCCACCATGGCCCTCCCGCCGTCCTCCTCGCCGTCGTCGCTCTCCGCCGCGTCAGCGCAGCCCACGCCCCTGCACCTGCACCTCCCGACCAAGGCGCCCGGCCGCCTCCCGCTGCTCCCCTTCTCGCGCGCCGCCCTCCCGCCGCCGCTGCGCCTCCGCATTGCGCGCACCAGCCTCCCCCCGGGCACGCCCCTCCCGCGCGCGCTCCTGCCACCACCCTCCGCCTCCGCCGACGCCGCAGCCTCCGACGTCGGCGGCGGCGGCGCCGGCTTCGGCGGCCATGACGACGACGACGGCCACAACCACCACGGCGGCGAGGGTGGCGGCGACGACGGCGGCCACGGCGACGACGCGCCCGGCGGCGGCGACGCCCGCGGGGAGGCGCTGTTCGTGCTGGCGCAGCTGGGCCGCAAGCTCGACAGCCTGCCGTCCGATCTCGCCGCCGCCGTCGACAGCGGCCGCATCGGGGCCGACATCGTGCGCCGCTTCACCGAACTCGAGGCCAACGGCTTCTTCCGATGGCTCCTCCAGTTCCAGGGCTTCAGGGAGAGGCTCCTCGCCGACGAGCTCTTCCTCACCAAGCTCGGCATAGAGTGCGGCATCGGTCTCGTCGCCAAGGTCACCTTGCCATTCTATTTTTATTTTATTTTTATGAAGAAAAAAATATACTCCCTCTGTCCGTAAACAGGTGACGACGACGATGTAGCTTACCAAAGAGTTTTTAATGCTGCTAATACTTATTATAAATCTAATCAAATCTAAGAAAGTCTGACCAACAGAATTTATTCACAGTTCTCATGATCAACTGCGTCGAGCTGTGTAGTTCTAATCTGGCTCCTTGTGCACTGTTCCACCTTTTGTTCAGACCGTGGCTGAGTTCCAGAAGAGGGGGGACAATTTCTTCAAAGAGATTGAAGTTGTCATATCTGATGTGGTACGCCCGCCTAACTCTGCTTATCTCATATCATCCAGACCGCTTCAGGCTTCTTCATATCTCAACCGGTAGCGCATTGGATTGTCAATCAGGACAAATCCGCACTTTCGTCTTTGCAGCAACAACGTAATGTTTGGAAATGAAATGTGAAAAGTGTCAAAATCTATCTTATAAGTTGATACTGCTCATCCAGTTTTACACTTTTACGTCCTAGTATCCTTGCCTGTACCTTTTTAAGGTCTGGCAATTAATATGTTTAAAATATAAAGATTGGCTGTGTGGATACTATCTTACTCTTTATCGGTATAGTTTTATCAGTATCGGTACCAAAAAAGTGTGTTATAAACTGTAGAGCAGAAACATAGCCTGATGTTATATAAAATCAATTTCCGTGTCTCACCCTATCAATTTCCGTGGTGGAATATCAAATTGTAAGCCAAATAGCATACTATATTAATAAGATTCCAATTCCACCAAAATAAAGAGATCCAATGGCCCCTAAAAGAAAATTAATCAAGGGAGGTATTTTTTTACATATAAAAAAACTCTGAATAGTAGCTAGTTTATGTGGTTGGTTAAACTAACTTTACCAGTGGGCTCTTTATCAGTATCTACATTTCGGTAGTGTTCTTCGTCAAGCGGATGTTGGCTAATGGCTATCGCTAGGGACTATAACAGTAGTGGGAAAAAAATTGTAAATAAGGTCAATTTCATGTGATGTGAATGACTCACTATTTTTTTAAATAATCAAGTCTGGAAACAAAACAATCACAATATCCCAAATATGTCAGAGCCCTGGCTTTTCCATGGAACCAACCTGTTCATTTATTATTCTTTTCACATACTGCTGATGAAACATGCCGATCTTTGCAATCTCAGACTAATGGAAGATCTTAAGATCTGTTTTTTCAAAACAAAACATATTTTCTGTGCTTTCACTTCACTAGTTGTAAAATACTTCACTGTCTGAGATCACATGATTAGTATCTTTCTAACTTTACATTTAAACTCTTCTGATATGGAATCTAATTCAGTTGTTGCTTCTGATACTACCTAGGTCATGGCGATTGTTGCGGACGTCATGCTTGTCTATCTTCCTGCTCCAACTATTGGTTTACAGCCGCCACTTGCAAGAAACGCTGGAGCTATTGCCAACTTTTTCTATAACTGCCCTGATAATACTTTCCAAGTAAAGCAACCGTTTCTCATTTCCTAGAGTTGAATGGACCTCCTATTTCTTTTCCTTGTATCCAAAAGCATGTTATGCGACTTTTTTTTTTTTTTTTTTGCAGATTGCTATGGCTGGAAGGTCATTCTCACTTCTGCAGAGGATTGGAGCTTTTGTGGTAAAGTAGATTCATTGCATTCAATTGTTAACTATTTTACGATAATCATAGTTACCTGGATGTATTCGCAAGCCATGTTGATCAACTAACAGCGGCTGCTTCTTTCCAGAGGAATGGTATAAAGCTTTTGGCAGTGGGCACTACTGCTTCTTTGGTAAGTTTGTTTATGTCATTAGCTATTGATGATCTTCATTAGCAGTCTCTTTTGATATTTTGCTAGAAAGTTGCCATTCTCTTTTCTGAGCGATATACAGTTGAACATGATCGTGTTATGAAGAAACATTTCTTCAAAACGGGAATTATCTGCTAGCAATATGTTATTGTTACGCTTGCATAAATTATTTATGGATCAGTTGGTTTCATTCCCCTGAATTATTCCTGTAACCTTGCAATGGCTATGAATTTGTCATGTTCCCAGATCGGCACTAGTGTCACGAATGCAGCGCTCAAAGCAAAGAGGGCTGTTGATAAGGACCTTGAGGACGAAGTCATCGAAATTCCAGTCGTCTCAACTAGTGTTGCCTATGGTGTATACATGTCCATTTCTAGTAACCTCAGGTAAACAGAGTTCCTAAATATTTTAGCATACAGGACATACTTAAAGCTTATGGATTTATGACTGATTATATTGTTCTGCTATGAGTAGCCAGAGGGAGTAAGCGTGTCAGTTGAATTGGCAATCTTTGTTATTTTTTTTACCCTTGAATCAGATCAAAGCTGTGAAACATGTAGCAAATAGATACAGACTACTATGTTGATGTTAACAATTTGGTTTGCTGCCATTCACAGTTTCATTCTTATGACATAAATCGTATACTTCATCAGGTATCAGCTTCTGGCTGGTGTGATCGAGCAGAGGATGCTGGAGCCGTTGCTGCATAACCAGAAGCTACTGCTGAGTGCAATGTGCTTCATCGTTCGTACGGGCAACACATTCCTTGGCTCTTTGCTGTGAGTAACATTCACCTCACCAGAAGTTGGGATCTTGCATCCTCTTCTGTTGCTGCGTTTGCTTACTGGTGAACTTTGTGAACAGGTGGGTTGACTACGCCAGATGGATAGGCGTCCAGAAGTCTCACGAAGAGGCCTAAAGTTCTAGCAGCTTGCCTGCATGTTCCGCTGTCACTGCCTCACTAGGCATGTTCACAATACCATCGATGGCTTGCCTGCCTCTATAGAATGCTGATCTACTCTTCACTGGAGGCCCCCTTATATATAGGACAAAAATCCCAATTTTGTTTGGAAAACCACAAGTAGGGATATATCTGTCGAATTCTCGTATGCAACGACAACGCCGTTCTACCCCTCAACTTTTTTTTTCTTTTTCTACTTTGCAACATGCAACAAGGGCTGTCATTGATCGAAATTCAAATATATGTTACATTGGGAATTCCATGCGACTGCCTAAAATCTAGGAAGTTTCACTTGTCCTGTTTCATATGTATGTATGCATTGTAGCCTTGTTGTATTTCCTCAATGTCTTGGTTGCTTTCATCGGTTAGAGTTCTTGACGACTGTCGCAGAGATTCTGTCGGAGTATATTCAGGGTCGCCTATTGCTAGACTTGCTGCCCGGACAACATGTTGATTCGTTCATTGGCAGCGCAACATGCAATTAGAAATTAACAGCTACTCTAGAACAAGAAAATAACAGCTGTCGCTAAAATTCAATATTCCATCCCTGTTAACATTGAACTTACTGTCTTGTTTATGAACCCTATGTATCTGATAGACCATTGCCTTTTTTTAACTAGGTGGTCCATTATTAAAAACTAGTACAATGTCTATATATTGTGACAACATAAAAACAAATATTACACTTTATCTAACTCAAAAAGTCATAGAAAGGTATGCGTTGAAAAAGAGTATGACCTCTTTTTATAACTCATTCGCTCGCTTATTCTCTTTTAGCTAGCAAGTTAGTACTATGTGGACGCTGCGGTGCGTGCGACTTCTTGTCATGTTGGGCTTGGATGGTTACTCAGGACCCATCCTGAGGTAATGGCCTACTAATAGAGACTTTGGTGGTTTCACGGTCTATCTATGGGGTAACGACCCATCAGTAGAGAGACTGAGAGAGGGTGACAGACCTATGCGCTTCGTGTGCAACATAAGACGACTGTCGAAACCGGTGCTTTATAATAGTAATAGATAATATATATGTATATAAAAATAGACACTACAAACGTAGCATACGGGTACACCGTATAAGTGGCGTAATGTAATGCCAATAAACTAAAGATACATAAGACCCACTCCAATAGTAGAATAACTAGAATAGCTGTTGTTTTCTTTTTTTAACAAATAGGCGCTGCCTATTGTATTGATTGATAAGGAGAATAGACAAGAAGGTTTATGTCAATACAATGACAAAAGCACCATATTTATAGGACAGAACTCAGAAGTCCCCCAGCAGAAAAGAAAAAATAGACCACGACGACTAAGAATCGAAATAAATAATAGATAAGGGGTATTCAGGTGTCTGGCCCGGACCATTTTCTAGTCATTTGCCTTACACTTAATTTTGGCTATGATCTGTTGGCTGCTCCATAACCTACGATCAAAGATTCTCGTAGTTATTTTTGCCAAATTGTCTAGTTTACTAGAAGTGTGATATCATGGTCCTGGTTTATGGTAATATCCTGGTCCAAGGCTTAATAGAATCAATAGAGTACTCATACTAATAAGGTGTATTTTCTTTTTTGGAAGCCAATCTCGAAAGAACCACTCGATTAAACATGCTTGGCCTAGAGCAATATTGGGATGAGTGGTCGATCAAGAAGCCTTCTCGGATACGCATGAGTGAGGACAAAATGTGTACAAAAGACTCGTGTTGGTCTGTGGAAACGGTCTATGGTCCTAGAGGGCTGCCGGGAGTAGTATCGCCGGTCCGGGAGTGGACGAGGTGTTACAAATGGTATCAGAGCTGACCCTCGCGGTTTCACGGACGTGTGTGGGCTAGGGGTTCAGGCATATGGCGCATGACGCATGTGGGCCCGGAGTGGACACATGGTATGGCATATAACGACACTGGACACACAGACGTGGCCAAGAGGGAAGGTTCCTGACTTGGGATTGACTGAAGAGGACGTCAATCTTCTAAGATGGATGGATTGTGATATCCTGGCTCTAGTGGATGTTGATATCCTGGCCCAAGGCTTAATAGAATTAATAGAGTACTCGTACCAATAAGATGCATCTTCTTTTTTGAAAGCCAATCTCAAAAGAACCTCTAGATTAAGTGTGCTTGGCCTAGAGCAATCTTAGTATGGGTGACCGACCGGAAAGTCTTCTCGAGTGCGCATGAGTGAGGACAAAGTACGCACAAAACACTCATGTTGGTCTGTGGAGACGGTCTATGGTCCTAGAGGGCTACCAGAAGTAAGTACTTCCGGTCCGAGAGTCGACGAGGTGTTACAAGAAGCAACACTGATCTGAGGTCTTTCCTATTACATCTCAGCAACATAGCCAGTTTCTCCCACCAATGCAAAAATGAGGGGAATTGCTCCCAGTCGAACGATTTAGGTCCACAATGGCCACCTAAGAAGCAATCTCATCTCCTCCCAAATTCGTTTGGTGAACCGGCATTCCACGAATAGATGTAGCCCCAATTCTAGGGACACACGACACAAGGCACAAGTAGGTACATGTGGCCAATTCCTAGTGGCTAAACGATCGACACTCCGAATGCAATTTTGAATCGCTAACCAACTGAAAAACTTGCACTTCGGGGGTGCCCAATTCTTCCAAATAATGAGGTCATAGTTTGTGGGAATGGAGCCCAGAATTTGAGCCTGGTATGCCGATTTGACTATGTAGTTGTGGTATGCAGTGAATTTCTAGTCAGTGGCATCTTCAGTTCCTGGGTGAAACTGGATCTTTTGGACTTCGGGCTAAAGAATGCAGAACTCATGAATATGGTGAGTGAGTAGTAATTGTTTTGTCAAACTAGGCAAGGTCCATGATCCAAGCATTGTTTCTTATTGCCACCACCAAAGATTTCCTCTTGTCCCTTGATATGGAAAAGAGACGAGACGCAAAGTCCTATGGCCTTAGCCTCCCCACCCAAGCACTGCCCCAGAAGCAAACTTTAGAACCATCACCAATCACAATATCCATTGATGCTGTGAAGAGTAGTCTATCAGCATCAGTGAAAGGTATCTATAAATTGTCTTAAGTGCTATAAGATGATGTGCAATTATGCCAACACCACCGCACATGCAAGGCACGCGCAAAAGCGCCCAACTCAAGGACCACCAAGCCTTAAGGACCTTTGGTCTCGCCACACACTTCCAATTAACTTTGCACTTTCCGCCAGTCAGCCTTTTAGAACCAGTCCCAAGGAACTATCTCTTTTGGAGTCTAGGAGACTAAGAGTTTCCTTGGGAGTGTTAAGGGCGGTTAATATATAGATTGGTTGTGAGGTCATCACCATTTTAACAATGGTCAACTAGCTCGCCACCGAGATGTTTCTTCCCTTCCAACTACTCAACTTGCTCAAGACCTTGTCTACCAAAAACTAGAAGTGCCCCTTCCTAAATCTAGTCGGGGTGAGAGGGAGGCCTAGGTACTGGATTGGGAAGGTTGATCTTCTAGCTGGAAAGCAACAAGGATGTCATCAAGTGGTAGACCCTGTGATGAGGACATCACTCCTATATATACAATGCGCAGACCGATAACATGAGCACATGCATGACAACTAAATCTCAAGGTTCGTTCTAACCTAGTTGATTGTGTTTTAGAGCTTATGTTTGGTGCCATGCATATTTTGATGAGAGATAAGATTTCCAACCCTACTGTCAAGGAGGAGAAGCTAGGGCATTCACAACAAGAGAAAGTCAAGTCCAACTCAACTTCGTCTCCAACTCAGAGTCCAGGACTAGTCTGCACTAAAACAGATGCCTATGACACATCTAGACTCCATTTTAGAAGTTCTAGATACCATGTAAAAGCTAAAGAGATAATCTTTCTAACCCAACTAGTCCCATGCCAATGTACGCTCGGAGCTGATGGGAATCATCGTAACAAAATGAGGTCCAGAATCTGCCAGAAATTAGGACGCCTGTTTTTGGGCCTGAAGGCCTTGTACACCCTAGGGTTGCTCGACCACCCCTTGGCCATCGCCTAAGTCAAGGATGACTCCAGTTCAAGAGGGGTAGGATGATGAGGACATCACTCCTATATATAATGCATGGACCGATAACACGGGGATATGCACGATAGCTAAATCTTTAGGTTTGTTCGAACCTAGTCAATTGTGTTTTAGAGCTTACGCTTGGTGCCATGCATATTTTGATGATTAGAAACCATGGAGAGGACAAAGGGCTTGGGAAGGGACAAGGTGTCATGGAGGAGAAGCTAGGATGCTAACAACAATAGGAAGCCAAGTCCAACTCAATTTCGTCTCTACCTCAGAGTCTAGGACCAGTCTGCACTAAAACGGACGCCCATGATGCATCTAAACTCCATTTAGGTCGGGCTTTATATGGATGGAAAGATAAGGTGATAAGCTTTCCAATCCAACTGAAATCGACTTAAAATTCATCTGGAGTCAATAGGAATCGTCGAAACAAGTTAGCGACACCATTTGTTGGGCTATTGGTCCGTGTACCATGTTGGAGCCCATTAGGAGCGCGTCCAGAAGATGTGCATGCCCCTAACCTCGATATTATCAGAACCTACCACCACCATTAGGATTGGGTTTTGTGTAGATTCATTCTGTAGTCGAACAGTGTCGTCATTCATTGGTTTGTGGACCCCACCTCATGATCAATACAATTTTGATTGTGTTCTTCCTTTTGTTTTTATTGCACTTGCAGAGATAAGCCTTTGTGGTGAGGTCACTCATGTGCCATGGGTGATAACCAACGGAGCAGTGGTGTAGTGATTGCATAGATACGTTCGCTCGGAGCCTTGGATCATCAACGTCGAGATCTCCACCCAGTAAATTTATCGTACCTCAAGGAAGATCAGGACTTGCACTCTATCACCCTGACAACATATTGGATCGATCATGGGCTTATGAAAATTGGTCATCAGCCTAGATGCCTCGCCAAATAATGTCAGCAACGTGAAAATTATCTCAACATCCTCTTTTGTTGGCTTAACAAACAAGGCTACGTCATCTACATACAAGGAGATCCTTAGGCTGGGAAAACTACTCCCCAATTTGCTCAGTGCTCTATTCTCCACAACAATCTTTAGATTTTTTTTGCAATGGGTCGATCACCAAAACAAAAAATAGAGGGGAGAAAGGATCGCCCTGCCCTAGACCTCTCCCATGCTAAATAGACAGGTTAGGGATCCCATTAGTGTACACTCTTGATGTTGAAGTGGAAAGGATTAAAGCGATCTAGTTAGTCCACCTCATGTGGAATCCCAAGCTATGGAGGAAAGCAAGCATGCAGTCCCAACAGACGGAATCGAATGCCTTTTCAATGTCTAATTAACTTGAGGATGAGCGTGGGGGAGTTGTGACACTGGAAATGTCTAATCATGTTTCTCACCACAAGGAAGTTTTCATGGATGCTTCTTTTTAATGAAGTCGCTTTGACAAGGTGAAACTACCTCATGTATCCTTGGTGCCAACCGAAGAGCTAGGGGTTTTGTAGTAATCTTAATAAAAGAATGGATGAGGCTTATCAGTCTGAAGTCCTTGGCTGTCTCCACACCTTTTTTGGGAATTAAGATGATGCTGGCTAAATTGATTAGTTGGAGGTTGACACAACAAAAATTATAGAAAACATTCACCGCTGCCATGAAATCATGTCTTGTAATGCTCGAACATGATTTGAGGAAAGTACCTGTGAAATCGTCTGGACCCGACCCCTTACCTCATGGCAGAAGATCAGTACTTCTCTTAATTTCCTCCTTGGAAAATTGCACATCCAAGCTTGAGATATCATATCGCTGGTCAGAGATAATTTCCTAGAGAACACCCACCCATTACTGGTCCTTAGCTGTTGAATGAATTTTTTCGTCACCTGGAGCCAACTTTCTAGTGCAAGAATTTGGTGTTGGAATCTCTAAACTTAAGACTCATCATGCGGGAGTTGTGCCTGTTCTGTGTCCTTTCAATTACATTATAGCCAAGAATACACATCTTCAATATGCTTTGGAGGTTCGCTTCCATGTTGGACAACCCCCTTTTCCTTGTGTCAAGTCTAGTCTTAGGATAACTTCCAAGGCCATATACATGAAGAGCCTAGCATCAGGTATTAGCCTAGATCTCCATCCCCTGAGCGCACTGGTCGTGTCTTGCAGCTTAAAGAACAACCTATGGAAAGGCTTGTGAGGTTGGGTCAGTGTCGACCAGGCTTGCTCCACCGCTTGATGGAAAGCTGGTAATTTGGCCCATGTAAGGAAAATGGGCCCTGGCCCATTTGACAAATTGGTTATGGTGTTTGATGATCAACATAACCAATGAACTAATGAATTTGCAAGTGTTTGTATTTTATAGTTCACAGGATGCAAAGTGGATTGGACTAAGGCTCTAAAGGTGAACACCTCAAAAGAAGACATAGAAGATTGATAGAAGACTTGTAAATACTCAGCACAAGTTCAAGGCACAAGACCAAAAGATCCAAAGAAAAGAAGCTAGAATAATAAAAGTCTGGGATGTCGACTGGTTCACCGATCCAGTCCAGTGTGCACCGAACAGGTTACATAGAGATCCCTGTAAACCGGCTCTCAGACAGCTGGCTATCCGGACTGGTCCGGTGGTGCGCCGGACCGAGGCCCAACGCCTAGATGCCAACGGTCATATGAAGTGGCACTCTCTAGACCGTTATGATGGTGAACCGAACCTCTTCACTTTTGTAGAGAATCGGTCAGCCGATCAATGCCTAGCTGACGTGGAGGGTTCGGACAAGCGGTCTGGTGTGCACCAGACCTAGCTCACTTTTTGTTTAGTAGAACTATTTGTGGCTTAAATTAATAGAAAATTTAGAAGTCCTAATTCACCCCCCTCTTAAGCGTCTTTGTTCCTTTCAGCCCAAAAGTTCTCAAATCTAAAGGAACATGGCTGCCTCGGCCTAGCATTATTGGATAAAAGCAGTGGTAGTGGTCAGAGACTAAGGATGATATGGCATGTAGTCTAAATAAACCGAACATCTCCTTCCACTCAGAGTTAGGGAAGAATTATCTAACCTTACGAGCTATAAAAATTTATGAGCAATATTAAATTTGAATTGCCATATATATATCATTAAACAATAAGAAATGAACTGATAATCCATTATGATTTTGTAGATTGATTAATTCAGCATACTTGGTGTGGCTTGTGAGCAGGATGGAGTTGGCTCGACTCGCTTTAACAACGAGCCCAAAAATCGGGCTCGGCTCGCCCGAGGTTTGTGAGCCGCTCCAAGCTGAGCCGAGTTGCTCGGAGCTCAAGCCGGCTCATGAGCCTTGTGCTTATTTTCCAACCTTACTTGCGGTAGTGGTTGAAATCCCGACCGCGATAGGTCAAGGCCAGTCGCTAGTGGACTGGTCTATGGATTGGTGAAGGGGTTGGGCTGATTGTCCAGCGAATAGGCTAGGAGAGCGACGTCGACGACTAGAAAGGGGTTGATCGCCCTGGGGTCAGAGGGAGACATGAAACAATCTTGTTTCATCCAAATGTACAGAACAATTTAGCTACCCCCTTAGTAGGCCTCATAATTGAGCAAAATCAAAGCGGGCATATAAGGTAGTCGACCCTTACAGACCCAACATCAACTATAAATCACACTATCGATCGTGCAATCAATCAAGACCAGTCATTATCTGTGATAACGCTTTAGTGTACAACCTTTACTGTCATCCTACAACCATTTTAGTGCCACCTCAATTTTCTTTTATAAACGTTTATTTGAAAAAAGCACGATGTTTTATTGGAACAAAAAATACAACACTTGAAAAAATCGCATGATTCATACAATAAAACTAATTGTCATAATATAGATCCCACATATACTTCACTAAATTATTTTGGAGATGATTATGGATCAAATTGTCATAAATTACGGTCTAACGTTAAAGTATATCTATAAAGTTTGTCGGTGCTTCAGAGGTGATGGTCAATGTTGTAGCACAGAACTCGACTATTACAGTTTGACTTTAACGTAGTCGGTATCAACTGGTCGCTAGACCCACCAACCGACGAACCAAATCAACTCGTGTTGGGGTCGAGCTGAACAGTACCAACCAATCATGCTGTCATTTACGAGTCGGTACCGTTTCCAGTTGGATCTGTTGAGAACTACGTTACAACAGATCACCAGATTTGCTCCCTTCCATCCCATCAGCAGATCAGGCGCGAGAAGTTGTGGAAGATCCATATCCCTTCTCAAAAGCATCATAGAGGAAACACACAAGAGACAATATGTAGGATTGGGTCTCTGACCTCTTTCTCTTCTCTATTCCATATGAGGGGGTACATGTTCTATATATGGAGACGTGGTACCCCTCGGGGGTATACTTGGTATGAGCCCACCAAACCATAGGGTTAGGTTTCTTAGCACTCTCCCTTGGGCGAATACCATGACCAACACGTGCTTCATTAAAACTCCCAAAAACCTAGTGGGAAAAATATGGATAAAGAGTGCATGGTGACGCATATTGCATTTGCACTTTGTTACCTTGTTAAAAACCTTTTATGAGAAACTTCAGGGAAAACTCATCAAGTGAAAAAGAGTACAACAATTGTCATTAGGATATATGTCGGTCTTTTAGATCTAGATTCCATTGAATCTTCTACAAGGGCTAACTTTACAAATGTGCTCCCACTGATCCTTGCAAACTGTCTCAATATGAAAAATACCTTCTGGAAGTATATGCACATAGAGATTTATCAAAGGAATTGCATATTGTTGTCAGGATTATTTCTAGAACTTCACCTCAACTCACTTTTAGTATACACGACGCAAGTGCACATATCAACATAAATAAGCCACTTAGACTGGTGGTGTTCGATCGACTAGATCTACATATTTGATAGAAACTTTCGTAAAGGTTCATAAATTGAACATCAAGCCAACGCCTTCAGGGCATACAATATGACATTCAATGTCTCACAATTGTAATTAATATTAAGCATTCGCTTCCCGTGACAATGACATATGTCAAAGTCATTATCCCTCATAACCCAAATATATTCTTCAAGGTATATGTCTCATTGTTCATCTAGACAATGAGGTTGGCTGAGGTTGGGGTACTACACTTTTCATTCTATCATACACCACAATATATACATAGTTGTGCAAAGCAAATAACTTGTCCTTCTAGAGGATTCAAGGGATAACATAGTTGTAATAGTATATATTCTAAATATGACTCATTGCTCTAGGTGTTCATTCATTACAACTTCTATGATGGTGTAACAAAAGTCCATCAAAGATAAGACATAATCCATCAAGGATTCTTTATCGACATGATGCATCATTATGGTCTGTTATTATGGCATAATGGGGATATTTTGCCAGTAACACCTAAACCATCTAGGTTTATGCCATCAGGGCTTTAGAGGATATTGTAATTTCACATCTAGTGGAATATACCATGAGTAAAACTGTCACACCCGGTTTTAGAAGGCAAACTGAATGTGAACCATGTACGTGCCAGGATCAGCAATTCACGTACACAGCAGTTACATAACTAGACATCATCACATAGTGCTCAAAAAATAACATAAAAGATAGTAATAGTCGATTACATCATGATGTCCGAGACATCCACATAGTCTTTAACAATAATCAAAGTGCGGAAAAGAAACGTAGATAAACGCGGCCTTCACAGGTAGCCGACTGGGGGTTTGCCGCTAACCCACGCCTAGAACTCATCGTACTCTTGAAACTCCTGGAAGTCTTCCTCTAGGACTTCATCTTCTCCTGAGCAGTGGTTGCAACGTGGACAACTTGGGGGGGGTTTGGTGTGTAAAGCAAGGGTGAGTACACATCAACATACTCAGCAATTGCCCCGTTTGGCTGTAGTGGACTAGCTTTATGTGGGGTTAAGTCAAGCAGTTGCTTTTAGTTGGTTAGGTTATTATTACTAGTAGAGAGCCAGGTTTTAGCATTAACCCAAGTTGTTAACCCAAAAGTACCCTTTCCAACCGGAAAGAATACCAGAAAACATTACCATAATCATAATCATAATCATAATCATAATCAAAACCATCATCCTCGTCACCACCTATAAACCAAATATCTCTGATCAATGTGTCTCTAATCAATGGAGCTCCCTTGGCCGCTCATAACCGCGAGCATGGCTGATATATCAGTTTCATAACACTCTACAGAGGTTACGCACTTTACCCATAAGTCGTGATTCCCTTTTGCCTCGGGCTGATCAAACCCTTAAACACTACCAAGGTGAACAGGCAAGGTTTCACTACGTAGCCTTTACAAAGATTCCCTGAGGCTGTAGCCGCCCGTTAGGTTTCCTAAATATACTGCACTCCTCCCTAAGGGGCAGTCCAACCTCGGCAGATTGAGCCGCATACACCGAGCCCCATTGATGGCACGACGGTGAAGCGAACTATACCTCAGTTCCTCTAATTATTCAGCTAATGGCGTCCCATTCCACCCTCATGGTTGCACTGTTTTCTCAGGCGGTCATCCAACGAACCAATCCTTACGGAGAGGCACTCGAAAAACAGCTCGAGTCCCCTTAAATGCCACAAGTATATCATCATAATCAAAAGGGAAACAGCGTATCATAAATAATCTCATCATGTTCATTGATTAGTGTGAAGCACTAGCATAAAGCTAACCAAAATAACCCAACCCAAATAGGTAAACAAGGACATGATAAACAAAAGCTAGTCAATCCTTAGTGTAACACCTCAAATCCATCAATTAAAAGTAAGATAATATTAGCTGCTAAAGCCAGTAGAGAGGAGATGATTTTAGAATAAAAGAAAAAAATGATTTATATAAAACTTTTGAATAAATTAAAGATTTAAACAAGTGTTTGATGCATTCATTCTTGGTGCATGATTTATTTATTTGTTACTGAACTGCAACAACTTTATTTTAAATTAATCTCTTTTTGTGACACCCAATTTACATGAACAATAGACTTTGGCCTAAAATTCTTTTGATAGTCGAGTATTTTGTTTTTGAAAATAATATTATTGGATTTATTCAGAATTTTGGAATATATGTAAATATATATATGTAATATGCTATTTAGAAAAAAGAATTAATAAAAAAAATCTGAAACGCTTAACGTGATGAATGCTTCTTCTCCCTCTCATTGGCTGCATTGTGGGCCCCACACGACATTTACTTTTTCTCTCCCCTGCGGACATAGACCCGGCCATTCCCTTATTTCTCTTCCAAGTGGGCCCCACCAGGCACTATTCCTCTTCTCCCCAACTTCCTTTCCCGTCATTCTATCAAAGCAATATCTGTCGCTGCCACTGGACGTGGAATCGCATGACGCCGCCGGCTCACCTCCACGCCAACTTACTCGCGCCGTCTAGCCTCCTCCACTACCCTGCCGCACTGCTAACCGCCGCGGCGTCCCGGTCGTTTCCCCTCCCCTGTCCGGCTGTTTCTCCCTCATCTCCATCTTCCTTCTTCTCTAGGTACTTGGAAAGGTAGGTGCGGGAAAGAAGAGCGGGTATGTGGGCTTCTTTCAATCGAAACTTTGTTGAAGCCGTCAAGCTTTATCGTTTCATTATAGATGGATCTAAAGCATTGCGTTGTAGAGTGGAGGCGTGAAGAAGGTTAAGAGAAGCAAGCCAAAGGAAAGAAAAAGCAACTTGATACAATATTGAAGATAAACACTCAGGAAAGCACTGGGTCAACTGACTCCACTAGCCAGCTTCTGCTTCAGAACTTACTTCAAAGAGGCTAACTTAGCACTTAGCATAATGCTTTAGTTTCGGTGCATAAAAGTAAGTGAGCAGGTGGGTGAGTCCAAAGGTTTTTCCGAAGCATGAAGGACTTGCAGTTCTAAAATAGGAAGGGCTCTGTACTCAAATCAAAGTAGTAGTTTCATAGGTCGTTGTGCTAGAGCTAAGATTTATATGAAAGTGTGAGGGGAAGCCATTTCCAGCTTCTACTTTCTATGAACCGGGCTCATTACCGGCCTACAGTAGCATTCTACTGTGAGCTTTCTCACTGCGGATCGCCTTGATTCACTGATCATTGACAACTACTCAGGAGAGGTTATCCTTTGCCAGACTTTGTGTTGAGATGAGTTCTCCGCTTCCCGAAAAGATGATTTTTGTCAATCAGCGTAGAGTGGTGGATTATAAAGTGGTACAGTCCAAATGGGTTGGTTCAAGCTAGCTGTTCTTACTGAACAGGTGTTTTAGCATTCTTTTCGAATTCAAAGTTGCGGGGTGCTTTGGCTTTTCAAAGTTCTCAAAGAGAATAAAGTAAAGGCGCTACGCGTGGATCGAATTAAAGTAACGTAAGGTTTTATAAGAAACAATTGAATAAGCGTATCAAATAGAATGAAGTCTAGCACTCCGAAATACCATTGAGAAAGAGCAATAGAACAAGGTTAGAATAAGATCTCCAAAATGGTTGATGACTCCCACAACTTGTCAGGCTACATTCCCGTGAAATTGTTTTGGGACAATTCCAGTTTTACTAGCGGTAGCTCAGCCAAGTAATCTGGTATCTCACCATTAAGACGGTTACCTAGCAAGTTCAGCTCTGTGAGGTTCTTGCATCCTTTAAATGAATGTCTCTAGAATACTCCCAGTCAGATTGTTATTGTGCAATATGAGTGACTGCAGAGAGTTGGCTTGACATATCTCGGCTGGGATAGAACCTAAGAGCTGGTTGGTTTCTGCAGAGAAACTAACAAGATGCTGCAATGGTAACGCTCGCAGAGGCCCACGGAACATGTTTTCTGCAAGAGATATGGATCGAACACTCGCCCTGTTCCGTATCCAATCTGGAATATGACCCGTAAGTTTGTTCCCTTCAACGAAAATTGTGGCAATAGCTTCTAAATCTGCAAGTTCTTCAGGGATAGAGCCTGTGAAGGCATTGAAGGGACAAATTTTTGAGCGTAAGCTTCTTGCAGTTACTAAGCTCTTTTGGTATGCTCCCACTGAGCCCAGCACCTTTGCAAACAGCCGAGTTAGATTGCCCAGCTCACCGATAGATGTTGGCAGTTCAGCATTGAAGTAGTTCTCTGATATATAAAGTTCCTTCTTTTGAGACCACCAATTGACCAAGGGATGGTGCCTGTGAACTTGCATCCGGGGAGTTGAAGATCTTTTAGCAGCTTCAGGTTACCAATATCTTCTGGAATGCTTCCACTAAGACCATTCTGTCTCTAAATTAGCAATTCCTTATTTTCCAGTTGACCAATCTCCCTAGGTATTGGCCCCACCAAACTGTTTGATGAGAGATCAAGTATCAACTGGTTCACCAACGCAGTTATTCCTAGGAATATTTATCTCGTGAGGTTATTCTGGCTTGCATCAAGGTGCTAGAGCCGAGACTGGTTACCAAAAGCAGCTGGTATCAACCCGTTGAATGTGTTCATGTGAAGGTCCAGGATATCCTCGAGGATGAAGGCCAGATCACGCCCAATTTGATCCTTGAAAGACCCATTGCACTACAGCGGCAACTCGGGCTCGAGCAACAGCGGGAGATAAGTCTTCTCTTCATTCAGCATTCAGTCTATCTTCGGAAAGCAGCAATAATTGATGCACGCAGACGATGGTTAAATGCTTTCTTTATTTACTACTAATAAGTGGTGTCTAGACGCTAGGAAAAAGTGAGGATTATAGCTTCTGCCCCATAGACCATCGGAAAGGAGTCTGTCCCTTCGGTCTTATATGTTAGTATAGGTTGGTTCTTCCGAATGCACATAAGACCACTGGTCACCCTCAATCCTTAGCATTGAACTTTACTGATTTGGCTAAGATATGGGGAACTAGAGCAGTCCCGAGAGGGCACTACACAAGGCAGGAGAGGCAATAGCGAAGCGAAGCCCTAGTTCAATCGAGGATGGATTCATTGAGTGGGCGAGGAAGATGATTGGTATGGGAAGATTGGTCTTTCACTAATGGAGCATCTCCACCCTAGCCTTGAAGTTGAACATCCGGGGATATCTACATATTGAACTAGTGATTAAAAAGAATGGCAAGACTGCGGTTGAAGTCCCAGCTGGAAATCCAAATTGCTCGAACACAAAAAATCTAGACGAAGGAAAGAAACCTGGTTTGCATATTTTCGTATATGCCCAACTAATCTATCGCATAGGAAGATCGCCCCTGTAAGATTATTTCACACATTATGTTACTTTGTTTATGGTGTGGAAATAAATATCAATATTCTAACTTGCCGCTTTCTATGGATGCATCCTCTACTCTAGTGCTTACCTGTCCTACTTTCTTTAATTCATTCCTATTTCCTCTCCTGTACTTATATTTATCTTGCCTGCAGCAGTTTTGTAATCAATTTCTACTAGGGATAGGGAGCGTGAACTTTCTCTCATCCAGTGAATGAGTTACCTGAAGATTGATGGCATATAAAACGCCCTAATTCAATATAAAATCTATTATTTCACTTTCAAAATGCCCCGTTCGCACTTGCTTGAGTGAGGCACAAGCCATTTTCTTGCTAGGCAAGATAGGTCAACGGATATCTTGTTGGTTGATACGGGGCCCCTTCTCAACTTCATGTGTTTTGTAACTGCCATAAAGCAAGGCCATAGTCCAACATTCCATCCTTTTCCACCACTGTATTGGCTTCTGCTTCTCTTCCTTTTGCCAAGGAAGATCTGCTTCTCTTGCATCCTCCAGTCTGAAATTCCTATCCGTACTAGACTAGACCTTCCCTTAGCCATCAACCTACCTAACCCAGGGATGAGATCCACAAGGAAAGAGATTGGCAGAAATCCAGAAAGAATGATGCATAAGAAATGGTTAGAACCTCGAGAATAGATGCGAATAGCAGCTCAGATCAGATCCAAGATGGAGCAGCAATAAAGCAAAGAGGAGCAGAAAGGTTCGAATCGAATCGCAAGCAGCTGACTAGAGAGAGATGAGTTGAGAAATAAAGACTATCCAAATATTGGATAAGTTGTTTCGTAATTCATCTTTGTCATTGACTTCGGCCTCTCATTTATCCTTATTTGGTAGATGAGAAGTGAAGCACAACAAAGTTTTAATAAATCTCTTCCTGTCATTCGATAACCATCCTTTATTTTTGCAGTATAGAGAAGTGATTAGCCGGTGCCCAGGATAAGGTAGTTGAAAGCTCTCTTGTGGGTTTTGGTGTTTGGATGACAACTCAATTAAAGGACTAACAAGTGTGCTAAGTGTTGAACAGGTGCTTAATGTAAAGCTAACAGGGTTCAACACAAGTGAACAAGTGTGATGGTCCAAGGACTAGATGATGATAGATAATGGGCATCACAAGTAAGATGGACATTGCAAAAGTGATACTCGGGTGCGTAGCTCGGAGACAACTGATCAAGCCAAGGACGGAGGCAAGAAGAGCTTCGAGGTACCAAGTGCACGGGAGAAGGTCAAGGAGGCTGAGGAACCCAAAGCCAAGGGTGAAGAAGAAGGCTTGCAAAGTCAAGGGTGATCGAGTTGAGAACAGCTACGACACATCAAGGATCACTACATAAGGACGTGACTTACAACCAATGAGGTAATAGCTACAGTTATGTGGTGTAAGTCATAAGGCTCAAGATCAAGCTCTAAGAAGGAGATCAAGGTCACTAGAAGGAGAACAAGTGTCAAAACCAGAACTGGAAGCAGCCCAAAAGAGCTAAGTTCACCTTAATCTTTAGTTTGGGGTGTTCCTATGTTTGGAGATGTTCTATGTGACCTTTGCAGGATGTTGGAGCTAAGAAATGTCAATCTAGATCAAGTCAAGCTGACTTGATGATTTATGAGTCCAACATCAAAGCTCAAGCATGTCAAATGCTATAGATGTAATAATTAAGAAAAGGTATGTTTCTAGACTTAGTACTTTGGTTTTGTGTACTAATATACTTGTCTAAGTGTTAGAAACAGAAAGAAGAAGAAAAGGAAAGAGGTGCAAAAGGCTTGGCTGTGTACAGCCAAGACTCAGCTCAGTCTGGCACACTGGACTGTCCGGTGGTGCACCGGACAGTGTCCGGTGCGCCAGGTTGAACTCCGGTGAACAGGCCGCTCTCGGGAGAAGTCTGGCGACGTACGACTATAATTCACCGGACTGTCCGGTGGTGCACCGGACTGTCCGGTGAGCCAACGGTCGGCTGGGGCAACGGCCGGCCGCACGATCCGCGCGTGACGCGTGGCAGAGCCAACGGTCAAATGGGGGCACCGGACTGTCCGGTGTGCACCGGACAGTGACCGGTGCGCCAACGGCTCCATGACTGCAACGGTCGACTGCGCCATTTTTGGAAGGAAATCGGTCACCGGACAGTGTCCGGTGGTGCACCGGACTGTCCGGTGCGCCACCCGATAGAAGGCAAGATTTGCCTTCCTGGATTGCTTCCAACGACTCCTAGGCCCCTTGTGCCTATAAAAGGGACCCCTAGGCGCCTCAAGCAAGATAGAAGTGCAGCCAACAAGTGTAGACATCACTCGAATCAATTCTCACTCTCCCTCTTGTGTGTAACTCTATAGTTTGTGTAGAAGGCACAACTATAAGTCTTTAGAGAGAGGAGAAATGCTGCTAAGAGCTAGAGCAAGGTCTTGAGCGTATCGTTACTCTGCCGAGGTGCTGTCAAGAAGTTTGTAAGCAGCCGCGGTTTTGATGTAACCCAACTCAATAGTGAAAGGCTCTATCTGTCATACTGACGGATCTGAGCAAACGGAGGAAGGAGTTGAAATAGACTCCAAGCCTAGGTGTGGCTAACTCCAACGAGGACTAGGCAAGCATTTCAGGCTTGGCCGAACCTCGGGATAAATTCTTGCGTCTGTGTGCTCTATTCTGTATTGTATCCTGACTCTCTGTCTTACTCGCTTTTATATCTGCACTTCAACACTTATCTGTGGTGTAAGCTTTATTTGAAGTGCAGGACATTTTGAGACAGGATCTTCTATTCCGCTGCAACCTACTCGAAGGGTCTTCTCACTCCACTGCGTACTAAGTCTTCGAGTAGAGTAAGAATTTAAGTTTTAAAGTAATAAGTTTTATTCGCCTATTCACCCCCCCTCTAGGCGACATCCAGATCCTGTTCCCGGGTCAAAGGGAACTTTCAATTGGTATCGGAGCTAGGCCTCTCCAGTGTGGACTTAGCCGTCCGGAGATGACGATGTCGTCACAAGAGGTAACTGTAGAACTTCTTTTAGGCGATGGCTCTAATTACAAGTATTGGTCTGTCTCTATTTATAATGCTTTCATGAGTGTTGAACCTGATTTGAGACAGGTCTTTAGTAGAAGTATTTTTCCCTCTAATGTTAGTAAAAATCCTTCTAATGATGAACTAAGATGTCTATCTCTAAATCACCATGCTTGCAACATCTTAGTTGATTCTCTTTCTAGAGATGCCTATTTTGCCATCATGAGTAGTGATAATGATTTATTTGTTGATGCTCATGATTTATGGAATAGAATTAAAGTAAAATATTTTGTGGCAAATTGTACTGCTCCTACTCCCTATATTGCTTGTGATGCTAACCTTTCAAAGGGAGAAGAACAAGAAAGATGGGCACCAAACGATGAATCCACCTCGTCAACAGGTTTGTTCTCCACTAGTAATAAATGTTTTATTGCTAACAATGACGGTGGAGACGAAAGCCATGATGAGGAGGAATATGAGGATGATAGCGAGGATGAATCTTCATCACCACAAGGTGCATTTTCCTGTATTGCTTCCACTAACATTGATGACAGGGAAAATGAGACCGACGATGTGGAAGAAGAGGAGATTCGCCGTTTCTACATCCATCTCAACAAAGAGGACAAAGCGCTCTTGGTTAAACTGTTGAGAAGGAACAAGGAACAAGGCGAGACACTTCTCAGGCTAGAGGAGTCCCTCATCAAAACTAACAACAGCCTAGAGAAGATGACCAAAGAACATGAGAAGCTAAAGTGCTCTCATGATGATTTGGTCCAACGGTATGAATCTGTTTTAATTGAGCAAAGAAATAGTCATGACGCATTATCTAATGTTGCTCAACTTAAAACGGAAAATTTCATGCTTAGGAGTCAAGTTGAAAAGATAAACTTAGAAAAACTTGCTCTAGGAGAAAAGTATGATATGCTGTCATATTCTCATAATAAATTAGTTGATGACCATATCATGCTTAATGTTGCTCATGAGGTCGTAATTACGAACTTAAATTCATGTGAACCTCATTCTTGCACAAGTGCACATCTGGATAATATATCGTCATGTGCTAACCCCTGTCGCTCAAGAGGAAGCGAATGTTTGATTGAACAAAAAGTTGCAGGGTCACAAAAGAAATTATGTGGGAACAAGAAGCAAAGACAGCTAAGGAGAAGACGCTTTGCTCTACTTTCTCAAGATATCCACGGGCGCGTGGTGAAGAAGCTTGAGAAAGGAAAAACTGCAGCAAGTGTTAAGCTCCATAAGAAGAATGTTCCTAAAGATGAAGAAATCAACATGAGCTTGGGAAAAGGTAAAAATTCAATTAATCATGTTGTTTGCACTGACCTTTTTTCTATGTCATCCAAGAACAAAAAGAGAAAAGGGAAAAGGAGTTGCTTTAAGTGCAACAAGTCAGGACACCTCATTGCGTCGTGTCCATACACCAACAAGGGTGAAGGGATAAGGAGATGCTTCGGATGCAATGACAAGAACCACACTATCACTTCTTGTCCGCTAATGATGAACCAAGCATGTGCAGTCTCCAAGATGACTCTCACCAAGAAAAATGACAAACAGCAAGCGTCATGTCAGGGTGAGCGACGCTTCTGCTAAGCAGGGTCATCTATCCAAGGTATGTAATTGTCGGCGTTCCGAGACCGGGGGGTCCCTGGGCCGACGAGTGAATGTCGCCGCGTGCCCCAGCCCAGATGGGTCGAGCGCGAGGGCGAGCGCGAAGGGGGGAGAGCGAGGCGGCCGAAGACCAGCGTGAGAGAGGTGGGAATCCCGCGGCCCTCGTGTTCGTCCCGCGCCCAGGTCGGGTGCGCTTGCAGTAGGGGGTTACAAGCGTCCACGCGGGAGAGGGAGCGAGCGGCTCCAAGCGAGCGCCTATTCTCATCCTCGTCCCCGCGCGGCCAACCCTCTCTAAGAGGGCCCTGGTCCTCCCTTTTATAGGCGTAAGGAGAGGATCCAGGTGTACAATGGGGGGTGTAGCAGGGTGCTACGTGTCTAGCGGAGGTGAGCTAGCGCCCTAGGTACATGCCGTTGTGGCAGCCGGAGAGATCTTGGCACCCAGCTGGTGTGATGTCGTGGCCGTCGAAGGAGCGATGGAGCTTGGCGGAGGGACAGCTGTCGGAGCGGTTGAGTCCTTGTTGACGTCCTCTTGCTTCCGTAAGGGGGCTGAGAGCCGCCGCCGTCACAGAGCATGCGGGGCGCCATCATTGCCTATCTGGCGGAGCGAGCCAGATGGGACACCGATCTTGTTCCCTGCGGCCCGAGTCAGCTCGGGGTAGGGTGATGATGGCGCCTCCTATTGACGTGGCTGGTCTAAGCCCTAGGTTGGGCGATGTGGAAGCTCCTCCGAAGCCGAGGTCGAGTCCGAGCCCCCGGGTCGGGCGAGGCGGAGATTGCCGTCTTTTGGGGCCGAGCCCAAGTCCGAGCCCTGGGTCGGGCGAGGCGGAGATCATCGTCTTCTGGGGCCGAGCCCAAGTCCGAGCCCTGGGTCGGGCGAGGCGGAGATCGTCGTCTTCTAGGACTTAGCCCGAGTCCGAGCCCTGGGTCGGGCGGAGCGAAGCTCGCCGTCTTCCGGGACTTAGCCCGAGTCCGAGCCCTGGGTCGGGCGGAGCGGAGTTCACCGTCTTCCGGGACTTAGCCCGAGTCTGAGCCCTGGGTCGGGCGGAGTTCGCCGTCTTCCGGGACTTAGCCCGAGTCCGAGCCCTGGGTCGGGCGGAGCGGAGTTCGTCGTCTTCCGGGACTTAGCCCGAGTCTGAGCCCTGGGTCGGGCGGAGCGGAGTTCGCCGTCTTCCGGGACTTAGCCCGAGTCCGAGCCCTGGGTCGGGCGGAGCGGAGTTCGTCGTCTTCTGGGGCCGAGCCCAAGTCCGAGCCCTTGGTCGGGCGAAGCGGAGCTTCCTATGGTGCCTCCGGTAGGGCCTGACTGCCTGTCAGTCTTACTCTGTCCAGTGGCACTGCAGTCGGTGTGGCGTAGGCGGCGCTGTCCTTCTGTCAGGCCGGTCAGTGGAGCGGCGAAGTGACGGCGGTCACTTCGGCTCTGCTGGCTGGGGGGTGCGCGCCAGGATAAGGGCGTCAGGCCACCTTTGCATTAAATGCTCCTACGACTTGGTCGGTCGGTGCGGCGATTTGGTTAGGGTTGCTTCTTAGCGAAGGCAGGGCCTCGGGCAATCCGGGAATATGTTCGCCGCTGAAGGGGGGCCTCGGGCGAGACGGAAATCCTCCGGGGTCGGCTGCCCTTGTCCGAGGCTAGGCTCGGGTGAGGCGTGATCGTGTCCCTCGAATGGACTGATCCCTGACTTAATCGCACCCATCAGGCCTTTGCAGCTTCGTGCTGATGGGGGTTACCAGCTGAGAATTAGGAGCCTTGAGGGTACCCCTAATTATGGTCCCCGACAGTAGCCCCCGAGCCTCGAAGGGAGTGTTTGCACTCGCTTGGAGGCTTTCGTCGCACTTTTTTTGCAAGGGGACCAGCCTTTCTCGGTTGCGTTTTGTTCCGGTGGGTGCGCGCGAGCGCACCCGCTGGGTGTAGCCCTCGAGGCCTCGGAGGAGTGGTTTCACTCCTTCGAGGTCTTACTGCCTCACGTAGCGCTTCGGCTGGTCTGGTCGTTCCCTCATGCGAACTGGCCGTAGCCCAGGTGTACGGTCGGGTCCCAAGATCTCGGGCTGGTATGTTGACGCTGTCAACGGTTCGGCCGGAGCCGGGTTTGCGAGAGCAGCCCCCGAGCTTCTGCACAGAGCGAGAGGGCGGTCAGGGGTAGACTCGGCTTTTTTACATACGCCCCTATGTCGCCTTTCCGCAAGGAGGAGGGGGGGGGAAAGCGCCATGTTGCCCTCGATGGGCGCCGAACATGGTGTCTCCGATGAGCTGCAAGCGGGTAATCCGAGTGGACGTCTGTGCCCCGTTCGTTAGGGGTCGGCTAGGGGCCCAGAGGCACGCCCAAAAGTACCTGCGGGTGATCTGCCAGACCCGGTCCCCTGGCGACGGGGTCTGAGGGCTCGATGCCTCCCTCTGGTGGGATTCTGTTACAAGATCGTTCCCACCGGTCTCGGAAATGTCCTAGGGTACCTCGGGAGCGCAGCTCGAGCCTTGGTTATGTATCGAACGTACCCATGGTCATCCCTCGCTCGGCGTCTGAGGCGGCTGTGAACCCTTCGGGGGCCAGCCTTCGAACCCCTGATCAGTATTGGGCGCGGAGCCCGAGTAGCCTGAGGCGGTCGTTGAACCCTTTCGAGGGGCCGGCCTTCGAACCTCTGACCAGTAGTGGGTGTAGGGCCCACGCGATCTGAGGCGGCTGTTGAACCCTTCCGGGGGGCCAGCCTTCGAACCTCTGATCAGTAGGGGGGCTTGGAGCCTGGTTCCTTCTCGGGGAAGGATCCTTTTTGGGGTGTCCCCCTTTCCCGGTCCCTGTTGCAAGAGAGAGAAAGAGGAAAAACGGAAAAGGATACGAAATCGAACGACGCGGCGTACCTTTTTGGACGCGTTCATTTTGGCGAAGGGGAAGCGTCGCCCGCTTCTCCTGCCAGAGGCGCCGCGTGTCCCGTCGCGGAGTTAATGCGACAGGGCGAGTGGTTGGAGGGGCGACCGTTGCGCGTGCGCGAGCCATTCGAGGAACGGATCACGGGCGCGTCGTCTTCACGCCGCGGGAGAGGGTTCTCTCGCTGCCCCCGGATGGGACGTAAGCTTGGCTGACGACGCGACCGCTGCGCCTGCTCGCCTGCCACCGCCGTTACTGCCGGCCCACTTTTGGCCGTGTTGACCGTCGCGCCAGGCTGGTGCTGCTGGGTCGCGCGTCGGGTCGCCTCGAGTCGCGGTATTGGTTCCGCAGTCGAGGAGGTGCGGTGGTGGCGCGGGTGTCGATGCAGTTACTCACACGTAGCAACCGGCGCACCAGTTGCATGACGCGTGGGCCTGGGCCTCCATGCCGGGCGTGTTGGGAGTCGGAGGAGCGCGCCCACTTGGCGCGGTTGCATGCCGCCTGCATGGCTGCCCACCCTTTCGCCCGTTGGTCTGGGCAAAAGTGGAGGGTCGCTTGTAACCGCTGGGCGGTCGTATGCACCGCGCGCGGCGGTTTGGCTTCTTCTGCCCTGAGTTGGCTTGCATGACGTGTGGGACCCAGCCCCCGCGCCGTAAAGGAGGACCTTGGAGTGTGTTGGAGAAGACTCAGCCCGTGACGGCTGGGGACGCGAGTAGGGAGAACCGCCCTTAAAAGGAGGGTGACCCCCTTGGAGGGCAGCTGGCCGAGGCCCCGGGGTGACCGGCCGAGCCGCCTGCTCGGGCCGGATTAACGTCCTTGGAGGGTAACTGGCCGAGGCCCCGGGGTGACCGGCCGAGCCGCCTGCTCGGGCCGGATTCCCAGAGAAGACCCTGGCGGCGATGGCCCGGGCGTGGTGATGACGTCGTCCTCCAGAGTGGAGATCCTCGGACCGCGTCGCCGTCCGAGGCTAGGTCGGCCCTCGCCGAAGGTGTCGTCGATGCCAAGTGTGCTGCTGCTCCCTTCAGCCGTCAAGATCCGAGCCTGCAGGATCGGATTGTCTTGTAGCGTGCGTTTCCTGCGGCCGCCGAGGCCTAAACACACCCTCGCCGTGTTGTAAAGCTGCGTCTCTTTTCCTTTTATTTCGAGCATCTGGACTGTTTTGTCAGTAACAGAAATGTTTGTGCGAGCAAGAGTTGCTTCTCGCGGAAGGTGATGAGTGAGGTATCCGTATCCCGGAGGCATAGGAGTCCCTCAGCTCGGTCGGCCTTGCCGCTTACGCGCACTCTTACCCGTCCATGGGGCTCTGTCACCGACGCAGTCGAAAAGGCTCAAAGGATCGCTTCGGCAGAAGAGCTTTCGAGCGTGAAGACTTGTTCGGTCCGCAGAATCACTTATCCGAACGTGAGTTACTTATCGCAGAAGGTGATGAGTGAGGTATCCGTATCCCGGAGGCGTAGGAGTCCCTCGGCTCGGTCTGCCTTGGCTGCTTACGTGTACTCCATCGTTTTCAGGATCCACTTTCGAAGTAGCCAAAAAGCGCGAAAGACATTCTGGCAGAAAAGATCTTTTTTCGAGGAAAATTTCGACGCAGAGGGGGTTCCCCCCCTTTTAGCCCCCGAGGGAGGGTCGGGCTTTGCCGAGGCGAGGCTGACCCTTCCTTGACGACTAAACTTTGCGTGGGTGCGAGGTATATGATCAACTTGAAAACATCTTAAGGGTAGAAGCGATGTAGCTGTTGGATGTTCTAGGCGTTGTCGTAGACCTCGCCTTGGCTGTTGGCCAGCTTGTATGTTCCGGGCTTCAGAACCTTGGCGATGACGAATGGCCCCTCCCAGGGAGGCGTGAGCTTGTGCCGCCCTCGGGCGTCTTGTCGCAGCCGAAGCACCAGGTCGCCCGCCTGGAGGTCTCGGGACCGGACCCCTCGGGCGTGGTAGCATCGCAGGGACTGCTGGTACCGTGCCGAGTGTAGCAAGGCCTGGTCCCGAGCCTCATCCAGCTGGTCCAGCGAGTTTTCTCGGCTGACTTGGTTGCTTTGGTCGGTGTAGGCCCTCGTCCTCGGGGAGCCGTATTCTAAGTCTGTGGGCAAGATGGCTTCGACCCCATAGACTAGAAAGAACGGCGTGAAGCCCGTGGCTCGGCTCGGCGTTGTCCTCAGACCCCAGACCACCGAGGGGAGTTCCTTCATCCATCGCTTGCCGAACTTGTTGAGGTCGTTGTAGATCCGAGGCTTGAGCCCTTGTAGAATCATGCCGTTAGCTCGCTCCACCTGCCCATTCGTCATGGGATGAGCCACGGCGGCCCAGTCCACCCGGATGTGGTGATCCTCGCAGAAGTCCAGGAACTTTCTGCCGGTGAACTGGGTGCCGTTGTCGGTGATGATGGAGTTCGGGACCCCGAAGCGATGGATGATGTTGGTGAAGAACGCCACCGCCTGCTCGGACCTGATGCTGTTCAGGGGTCGGACCTCGATCCACTTGGAGAATTTGTCGATGGCGACCAGCAGGTGCGTGTAGCCCCCGGGTGCCTTCTGCAAGGGGCCGACGAGGTCCAGACCCCACACCGCAAAAGGCCAGGTGATGGGTATCGTCTGCAGAGCCTGAGCGGGCAGATGGGTCTGCCTCGCGTAGAATTGGCACCCTTCGCAGGTGCGGACGATTCGGGTAGCGTCGGCCACCGCCGTCGGCCAGTAGAAGCCTTGCCGGAAAGCGTTCCCGACAAGGGCTCGAGGCGCTGCGTGATGGCCGCAAGCCCCCGAGTGTATCTCTCGCAGGAGTTCCTGACCTTCGGCGATGGAGATGCATCGCTGGAGGATGCCTGAGGGGCTGCGGTGGTAGAGCTCCTTCTCATCTCCCAGCAAGACGAACGACTTGGCGCGCCGCGCCACCCGCCGAGCCTCGGCTCGGTCGAGGGGTAGCTCTCCTCGCTGGAGATATTGCAGGTACGGGGTCTGCCAGTTTCGATTAGGCGCGACCCCGCTTCGCTCCTCCTCGACGCGCAGTGCCTCACCCTCGGGGGCCGAGGGTACCTCGGACTGAACCGAGGGTGCCTCGGGTCGAGCTGAAGGTGCCTCGGACTGGGTCGAGGGCGCCTCGGGTTGAGCCGTGGGTGCCTCGGACTGGGCCGAGGGTACCTCGGGCTCGGACGTGTCGTCGATCTTGATGGAGGGTTGATGCAGGTCTCGGGAGAAGATGTCCGGGGGAACCGTCGTTCGCCCCGAGGCTATTTTAGCCAGCTCGTCCGCAGTCTCGTTGTAGCGCCAAGCGATGTGGTTGAGCTCGAGCCCGTAGAACTTGTCTTCCAGGCGTCGAACCTCATCGCAGTAGGCCTCCATCTTCGGGTCGCGGCAATGGGAGTTCTTCATGACTTGGTCGATGACGAGCTGCGAGTCACCACGAGCGTCGAGGCGTCGGACCCCTAGCTCGATGGCGATCCGCAACCCGTTGACCAGAGCCTCATATTCGGCCACATTGTTGGACGCCGGGAAGTGGAGGCGTAGCACGTAGTGTAGATGCTTTCCGAGGGGTGAGATGAAGAGTAGGCCTGCGCTGGCCCCTGTCTTCATCAGCGACCCGTCGAAGAACATGGTCCAGAGCTCCGGTTGGATCGGAGCCGTCGGTAGCTGGGTGTCGACCCACTCAGCCACGAAGTCCGCCAAGACCTGGGACTTAATGGCTTTCCGAGGAGCGAACGAGATTGTCTCGCCCATGATCTCCACCGCCCACTTTGCAATCCTACCTGAGGCCTCTTGGCACTGGATGATCTCTCCCAGGGGGAAGGATGACACCACAGTTACCGGATGAGACTCGAAGTAGTGTCGCAGCTTCCGTCGCGTTAGGATCACCGCGTACAGCAGCTTCTGAACTTGTGGGTAGCGGATCTTGGTTTCGGACAGTACCTCGCTGATGAAGTAGACTGGCCTCTGAACGGGCAATGCATGCCCCTCTTCTTGCCTCTCGACCACAATCGCGGCGCTAACCACCTGGGTGGTCGCGGCGACGTAGACCAAGAGGGCTTCTCCGGCAGCTGGGGGCACCAAGATAGGCGCCTTTGTGAGGAGCGCCTTCAGGTTCTCGAGGGCTTCCTCGGCCTCAGGGGTCCAATTGATGCACCCGGCCTTCCTTAAGAGGCGGTACAGAGGTAGACCTCTTTCGCCGAGGCATGAGATGAAGCGGCTCAGAGCCGCGAGGCATCCCATGACCCTCTGTACGCCTTTCAAGTCCTTGATGGGCCCCATGCTGGTAATGGCTGCGATCTTTTCCGGGTTGGCTTCGATGCCCCGCTCGGAGACGATGAACCCCAAGAGCATGCCTCGGGGCACCCCGAAGACACACTTTTCGGGATTGAGCTTGACGCCTTTCGCCTTGAGACATCGGAATGTCGTTTCAAGGTCGGAAAGGAGGTCGGAGGCTTTCCTCGTCTTGACTACGATGTCATCGATGTAGGCCTCGACCGTGCGGCCAATGTGTTCGCCAAACACATGGTTCATGCACCGCTGGTACGTCGCGCCCGCATTCCTCAAACCGAACGGCATGGTGACATAGCAGTACATGCCGAAGGGTGTGATGAAAGAAGTCGTGAGCTGGTCGGACTCTTTCATCTTGGTTTGATGATACCCTGAGTAGGCATCAAGGAAAGACAGGGTTTCGCACCCAGCAGTGGAATCCACGATTTGGTCGATGCGAGGCAGAGGGTAGGGAACCTTCGGACATGCTTTGTTGAGACCAGTGTAGTCTACACACATCCGCCATTTCCCCCCTTTCTTTCTCACAAGCACAGGGTTGGCAAGCCATTCAGGATGGAATACCTCTTTGATGAACCCTGCCACCATTAGCTTGTGAATCTCCTCGCCTATGGCTCTGCGCTTCCCCTCGTCGAATCGGCGCAGCGGCTGCTTGACGGGTCAGGCTCCGGCTCGGATGTCCAGCGAGTGCTCGGCGACATCCCTCGGTACGCCGGGCATGTCCGAGGGACTCCACGCGAAAACGTCGGCGTTCGCGCGGAGAAAGTCGACGAGCACTGCTTCCTATTTGGGATCGAACCCGGAGCCGATCCGGATCTGCTTGGAGGCATCGCCGCTGGGGTCGAGGGGGACGGACTTAACCGTCTCCGCTGGCTCAAAGTTGTCGGCTTGACGCTTCACGTCTGGCACCTCCTTAGAGAGGCTCTCTAGGTCGGCGAAGAGGGCCTCGGACTCGGCGAGGGCCTCGGCGTACTCCACACACCCCACGTCGCATTCAAACGCGTGTTTGTACGTAGGGCCAACGGTGATGACCCCGTTGGGCCCGACATCTTGAGCTTCAGGTAGGTGTAGTTGGGGATGGCCATGAACTTCACGTAGCATGGCCTCCCCAGTACCACGTGGTAGGTTCCTCGGAACCCGACCACCTCGAACGTCAGGGTCTCCCTTCGGAAGTTGGAGGGTGTTCCGAAGCAGATGGGAAGGTCGAGCTGTCCGAGGGGTTGGACGCGCTTCCCGGGGATGATCCCATGGAAGGGCGCAGCGCCTGCCCGGACAGAAGACAGATCAACACGCAGGAGCCCGAGGGTCTCGGCGTAAATGATGTTGAGGCTGCTGCCTCCGTCTATGAGGACCTTGGTGAGCCTGACGTCACCGATGACGGGGTCGACAACGAGCGGGTATTTCCCCGGGCTCGGCACATGGTCGGGGTGATCGTCTCGGTCGAAGGTGATGGGCTTGTTGGACCAGTCTAGATAGACTGGCGCTGCCACCTTGACCGAGCAGACCTCCCGGCGCTCTTGCTTGCGGTGCTGAGCCGAGGCGTTCGCCGCTTGCCCACCATAGATCATGAAGCAGTCGCGGACCTCGGGGAACTCTCCTGCCTGGTGATCTTCCTTCTTGTCGTCGTCGCAGGCCTTGCCACCCTCCGCGGGTGGCCCGGCCCTGTGGAAGTGGCGCCGAAGCATGACGCACTCCTCAAGGGTGTGCTTGACGGGTCCCTGGTGATAGGGGCACGGCTCCTTGAGCATCTTGTCGAAGAGGTTGGCACCTCCGAGGGGCTTCCGAGGGTTCTTGTACTCGGCGGCGGCGACATTGTCCGCGTCGGCAGCGTCGCGTTTCGTTTGCGACTTCTTCTTGCCCTTCTTCTTGGCGCCGCACTTAGTTGACGCCTCGGGAGTACCTTCCGATGGGCGGCCCTGGGGCTGCTTGTCCTTTCGGAAGATAGCCTCGACCGCCTCCTGGCCGGAGGCGAACTTGGTGGCGATGTCCATCAGCTCGCTCGCCCTGGTGGGGGTCTTGCGGCCCAGCTTGCTCACCAGGTCGCGGCAGGTGGTGCCAGCGAGGAACGCGCCGATGACATCCGAGTCGGTGACGTTGGGCAGCTTGGTGCGCTGCTTCGAGAATCGCCAGATGTAGTCTCGGAGAGACTCTCCCGGCTGCTGTCGGCAGCTTCGGAGGTCCCAGGAATTCTCGGGGCGCACATACGTGCCCTGGAAATTGCCGGCGAAAGCTTGGACTAGGTCATCCCAGTTGGAGATCTGCCCCGGAGGCAGGTGCTCCAACTAGGCGCGAGCGGAGTCGGAGAGGAACAGAGGGAGGTTGCGGATGATGAGGTTGTCATCGTCCGTTCCACCCAGCTGGCAGGCCAGACGGTAGTCCGCGAGCCACAGTTCCGGTCTCGTCTCCCTCGAGTACTTTGTGATAGTAGCCGGGGGTCGGAACCGGGTCGGGAACGGCACCCGTCGAATGGCTCGGCTGAAGGCTTGCAGACCGGGTGGTTCGGGCGAGGGACTCCGATCCTCCCCGCTGTCGTAGCGTCCCCCACGCCTAGGGTGGTAGCCTCGGCGCACCCTCTCATCGAGGTGGGCCCGTCGGTCGCGGTGGTGGTGCTCGTTGCCGAGGCGACCCGGGGCCGCAGGCGCGGTGTTGCGCGTGCGCCCGGTGTAGACCGAGGCTTCCCGCATGAATCGGGAAGTCGCAGCATGAGGTTCCGAGGGGTACCCCTGCCTTCGGGAGGCAGAGCTCTCGGCCCGTCGGACCGCGGCGCCTTCCAGGAGATTCTTGAGCTCTCCCTGGATTCGCCGCCCCTCTGTGGTTGATGGCTCTAGCATCGCGCGAAGAAGCATTGCTGCTGCCGCCAGGTTCTGGTCGACCCCACTGGATGCGGGTGGTGGCCTGATCCTGACGTCGTCGGTGATGCGACGTTGGAAGCCCTGGGGTAGATGACGTATTTCTCCGGCCGGAGGTTGGCCCGCCCATGCTTGCCCGACGTCCCGATGGATCGGCTCCAGCGCTCCTGCTCCCTCGTCGAGCCCGGCCTGCACCCCGTGGATTTGCTCGAGCTGTGGGTCATGACCCCCCGCCTGAACGGGGACCACAGCTAGCTCCCGTGGGATGTCAACGCGAGGCACCGGCCTAGGGAAGTCACCGTCCTCCGGCATGCCGAGATGGTTGCCTTCGGGGGGACCCCCTAGATCGACGTGGAAGCATTCGCGACTTGGGCCGCGGTCCTCGTCGCCGAGGCTACGGCTACCGTCGGAACAGTCGGAAAGGCAATAGTCGCATGCGGTCATGAAGTCCCGCATGGCACTGGGGTTGCCAAGTCCAGAGAAATCCCAACAGATGCTGTGTTCGTCGTCTTCGTCGGACCCAGAGCGCCCGTAGGTCGAGACGTCTGTCAGCCGGTCCCAAGGTGACCGCACACGAAACCCCAGAGAGTCTGGATTTGCCTCTACGAGAGTGCCCACCAAAGCGAAGTCGCTAGACGGGTTGAGGCTGAAACCGAAAGACGTGGGATGGGAATCGATCGGTACCTTTTGGTCGACAGGCGGCGATAAGGTCGCGTCGGGGACTGACTGCGCCGTCGTCTCAGGTACGAGGGTGGCGTCCAGCAAGCTTTTCGCGAGCGTGCTGGCGTCGTCCGCTTGCTCGGGATTGGCGTGTCGCGGGGAGACGGCGCTCGCCTTCGTCTCAAACGTGAGGTCGACGCCCGGTGCGCCCCCCGTTGGGGTGCCGGGACCATCGACTCGCTCGACAGCCGACGAGGCGCTGCCTCCTGCTTGGCCTTGGTTGCCCCGCCTCCTCCTCCGTCAGCGGGGGAGAGGACAGGGTGAGCTCGAAGGTTGCTCCTCCACCATGCGGGGAAGACGTCGCCGATTCCGCCGCCGGCAGGCGGGTTTTCGGCCGCCACCGTTGTTGTCGCACGGCGGTGGAAGGAGTATCATGTCGTAGCTGCCGTCGAGGGATATGAACTCAAGACTCCCGAAACGGAGCACTGTCCCAGGTTGGAGAGGTTGCTGGAGACTGCCTATCTGGAGCTTGACGGGAAGCTGTTCGTCAACACGCAGCAGGCCCCTACCTGGCGCGCCAACTGTCGGTGTTCCAAGACCGGGGGGTCCCTGGGCCGACGAGTGAATGTCGTCGCGTGCCCTAGCCCAGATGGGTCGAGCGCGAGGGCGAGCGCGAAGGGGGGAGAGCGAGGCGGCCGGAGACCGGCGTGAGAGAGGTGGGAATCCCGCGGCCCTCGTGTTCGTCCCGCGCCCAGGTCGGGTGCGCTTGCAGTAGGGGGTTACAAGCGTCCACGCGGGAGAGGGAGCGAGCGGCTCCAAGCGAGCGCCTGTTCTCGTCCTTGTCCCCGCGCGGCCAACCCTCTCTAAGAGGGCCCTGGTCCTTCCTTTTATAGGCGTAAGGAGAGGATCCAGGTGTACAATGGGGGGTGTAGCAGGGTGCTACGTGTCTAGCGGAGGTGAGCTAGCGCCCTAGGTACATGCCGTTGTGGCAGCCGGAGAGATCTTGGCACCCAGCTGGTGTGATGTCGTGGCCGTCGAAGGAGCGATGGAGCTTGGCGGAGGGACAGCTGTCAGAGCGGTTGAGTCCTTGCTGACGTCCTCTTGCTTCCGTAAGGGGGCTGAGAGCCGCCGCCGTCACAGAGCATGTGGGGCGCCATCATTTCCTATCTGGCGGAGCGAGCCAGATGGGACGCCGATCTTGTTCCCTGCGGCCCGAGTCAGCTCGGGGTAGGGTGATGATGGCGCCTCCTGTTGACGTGGCTGGTCTACGCCCTAGGTTGGGTGATGTGGAAGCTCCTCCAAAGGCGAGGTCGAGTCCGAGCCCCCGGGTCGGGTGAGGCGGAGATTGCCGTCTTCTGAGGCCTTGCCCAAGTCTGAGCCCTGGGTCGGGTGAGGCGGAGATCGTCGTCTTCTGGGGCCGAGCCCAAGTCCGAGCCCTGGGTCGGGCGAGGCGGAGATCGTCGTCTTCTGGGACTTAGCCCGAGTCCGAGCCCTGGGTCGGGCGGAGCGGAGTTCGCCGTCTTCCGGGACTTAGCCCGAGTTCGAGCCCTGGGTCGGGCGGAGTGGAGTTCGCCGTCTTCTAGGACTTATCCCGAGTCCGAGCCCTAGGTCGGGCGGAGTTCGCCGTCTTCCGGGACTTAGCCCGAGTCCGAGCCCTGGGTCGGGCGGAGTGGAGTTCGTCGTCTTCCGGGACTTAGCCCGAGTCCGAGCCCTGGGTCGGGCGGAGCGGAGTTCGCCGTCTTCCGGGACTTAGCCCGAGTCCGAGCCCTGGGTCGGGCAGAGCGGAGTTTGTCGTCTTCTGGGGCCGAGCCCAAGTCCGAGCCCTTGGTCGGGCGAAGCGGAGCTTCCTATGGTGCCTCCGGCAGGGCCTGACTGCCTGTCAGTCTTACTCTGTCCAGTGGCACTGCAGTCGGTGTGGCGTAGGCGGCGCTGTCCTTCTGTCAGGCCGGTCAGTGGAGCGGCGAAGTGACGGCGGTCACTTCGGCTCTGCTGGCTGGGGGGTGCGCGCCACGATAAGGGCGTCAGGCCACCTTTGCATTAAATGCTCCTGCGACTTGGTCGGTCGGTGCGGCGATTTGGTTAGGGTTGCTTCTTAGCGAAGGCAGGGCCTCGGGCGAGCCGAGAATATGTTCGCCGCTGAAGGGGGGCCTCGGGCGAGACGGAAATCCTCCGGGGTCGGCTGCCCTTATCCGAGGCTAGGCTCGGGTGAGGCGTGATCGTGTCCCTCGAATGGACTGATCCCTGACTTAATCGCACCCATCAGGCCTTTGCAGCTTCGTGCTGATGGGGGTTACCAGCTGAGAATTAGGAGCCTTGAGGGTACCCCTAATTATGGTCCCCGATAGTAATAAAGGTGAGATTTCTAAGCAAGTAAATTTGTCTCAATCTTATTCGCTTAGGAGACCCAAATCATACTCTTGTGCTAGACTAATCATGAGATCACCTAGAACTAGCACAAAGACTATTTGGGTGCCAAAGGCATTGTTGGATGATCGATATGGACCCATCCCAAGATGGGTACCAAATTGTGCTAATTAGACCATGCAGGTGCCTTGAGATGGACTGGAGACCATGGGAGAGCTTAAGACGATTATCTAAAACTCTTTGCTTAAGCTGTTAATTGTTTTGGTGTTTATTGACCCAAGGTTGAATTATTGTGAGACACTAATCCCATGTTCATCTCAAGTGAAGTAAGGTGAATAGGTCCTTAATCATTATTGGTGAATCAAACAAAGGATCTTGATGATATTCTTCAACTTGCTCTCCATAGGATGGTACCCTTGTATCCTAAGTACCTTGTTGATAATTAGTATTGCTCTTTAAACTGATTGTTGTGCTACCTGTCCTTGGAGTAGTTATGCCTCTTGATTGCTTGTGTTAAGTACCTTACAATCAATGATTAGTGATTTCCAAGATCGTAACCATGCGTGCTTAATCATGATTGTATGCTTTAGAGGTTTTGTCTCTTGAAACATTTAATGGGTAGTTTTTCATTAAATATATCCACCATGATTAACTCTTTTCGTGTTCGTGAATAAACATGTATTCCTTTGTGAGTTATGCTATATGGTTTTAATGATGCAAATATGATATTTTATTTAGTTAATGTTTACACGATTACTCTAGTCTGGTATTGTGTGAATACCAACTCCATGTTGTGCCTCTAATGCACTCTTTTGAGCTATAAGGTGCATGAACAAAAGGAGCCCTCAATTAGTGACAACTGGTGCTCTCATAGCAATTCAGGAAAAGGCAAAGGTATGGAGAATGGAACTATGCAATTTCATTGAATATCTTGAAGTTCCATTAATTGTGATCACAGCTATGGTCTTGCCTCTGAATTGGTAGTATCTTGGCTTAGGTGCTCCTTACTTTAAAATGTTGTTTCTTCTGGTGTACCTAAAGAACCTTCTTAACTATGATGTGCTTAGACATGATCGTGTTGTTTTTCAATTGGTATATGTGATGCAATGATAGTTAAGTATGAAGCATGTCTAAGTTGCGTGAAAATGTTATACTTCCTGTGAGTATTCAATTGGCTTAGGTGCTCCTGAGGCATGCATCGTTGTATTTAGTCAACCTTTCATTTAGCCTTCAATTGGTATTAAGTGGCTTTCAATTTGGTATTTAATTGATATCTCTTTGTGTGATGAAAGTGATAGAGTATGCCTTGACCAAGGTATGTTGTGATCCCCTCTAGTTCTGAGGAAGCTAGAATGTGCAAAGTGCAAGTCATTCAAATACTTGATGCACAAGTTCAGGGGGAGCACACATAACTTGTGTCTTTTAAGACTAATTGTTTCTTGAGCGATCTTGTACAGTCTCAAGGTGGAAAAGAGAAGATGAGCAAGAAATGGAGCAATCAGGACTTGGGTACCTCTGTAAGTCAAGTAATTGGTATCTTAAGTCATGAGTAATTGCATATTTTTAGATTGCTCATGCTCTATAAAATTTGGTGATACTAGATGCTTATCCTTAAGTATCATGGAGCTATGATCTTGCAATTGGTATCTTTCAATTGGTAGCCGTGATAGTTTGCTTCAATTGACATCTTTTGGTAATCACTAGAATAGAAGCTTCATCTTGTGCCAAAATACTATAACTTGCTCGAAGCTTGGTGTCTTAGCAACAAGAAAAGGTTAGGATAAAGGATTAGGCACAAGTGTGGAGAAGCTCCCCAAGAGACTAATACTTTCAAGAGAGGGAGTACACCACATCCGGGCAAAGGTACAAAGGAAGTATTGACCTTTTGCGTATATGTACCTTAACTTTCCTCCAAATGCTTGTGGTGCATTTGTTGACTGAGTAAGGGGGAGTATTGTTAGTGTTTATCTCCTCAACACCCTGCTGTCCCTTGACATCATCCTATGTTCTTGCTTGAGAATGGTTTTTGGTGTTTGATGTCAAAGGGGGAGAAGTTGTGCATTAAAGCTTATCTCAACCTAAGAGGAAAGCATATCCTAAGGGGTGATGTGTCAGTTTGAGCATTGTTAGTGTGTTATTGATAAGTCTTATCATATGCTTCTGGCAGTATTATATGTTTGAGCATTGTTAGTGTGTTATTGATAAGTCTTATCATATGCTTCTTGCAGTATTATATGTTTTGCATCATATGGACTAGTGTTTGTATTATATGTGTTGCATCATATGGACTAGTGTTTAGTATTTCCGCTGCTATGAATTAATTGGCTTCTATAGTGTAATAGATAGTCATGTGGTTAATGGTGCTTTAAAGATTTAAGGTGCTTTAAGATTGCTTTAAATTGGTATCTTAGTTTAAATTGGTATCTTAATGGTGAATAGTGGTAGGTTGATATTCTTGTGATATATCCACTTAAGTGAGTGGTGTTTAACTCTGATTCTGTGCATTTGTGTGTTATACGCATCATGGTTTGATCCTTGACACAATTCATCCCACAGGTGCTAAGGTGTTGCAATGTTTCGATTTAGCCTAAGTATGTGCATTTTGGCATTTAAGGCCAAAGCTTAGTTTTTAATGCAAGCACATATTTAGGGGGAGCATTCTACAATCTTAGAACTCAATTTGTGCTCTAAATTTCACTCTTATGTAAGCTTTAATTGTGTTGCCATCAATCACCAAAAAAGGGGAGATTGAAAGCTCTCTTGTGGGTTTTGGTGTTTGGATGACAACTCAATTAAAGGACTAACAAGTGTGCTAAGTGTTGAACAGGTGCTTAATGTAAAGCTAACAGGGTTCAACACAAGTGAACAAGTGTGATGGTCCAAGGACTAGATGATGATAGATAATGGGCATCACAAGTAAGATGGACATTGCAAAAGTGATACTCGGGTGCGTAGCTCGGAGACAACTGATCAAGCCAAGGACGGAGGCAAGAAGAGCTTCGAGGTACCAAGTGCACGGGAGAAGGTCAAGGAGGCTGAGGAACCCAAAGCCAAGGGTGAAGAGGAAGGATTGCAAAGTCAAGGGTGATCGAGTTGAGAACAGCTACGGCACATCAAGGATCACTATATAAGGACATGACTTACAACCAATGAGGTAACAACTACAGTTATGTGGTGTAAGTCATAAGGCTCAAGATCAAGCTCTAAGAAGGAGTTCAAGGTCACTAGAAGGAGAACAAGTGTCAAAACCAGAACTGGAAGCAACCCAAAAGAGCTAAGTTCACCTTAATCTTTAGTTTGGGGTGTTCCTATGTTTGGAGATGTTCTATGTGACCTTTGCAGGATGTTGGAGCTAAGAAATGTCAATCTAGATCAAGTCAAGTTGACTTGATGATTTATGAGTCCAACATCAAAGCTCAAGCATGTCAAATGCTATAGATGTAATAATTAAGAGAAGGTATGTTTCTAGACTTAGTACGTTGGTTTTGTGTACTAATATACTTGTCTAAGTGTTAGAAACAGAAAGAAGAAGAAAAGGAAAGAGGTGCAAAAGGCTTGGCTGTGTACAGCCAAGACTCAGCTCAGTCTGGCACACCGGACTGTCCGGTGGTGCACCGGACAGTGTCCGGTGCGCCAGGTTGAACTCCGGTGAACAGGCCGCTCTCGGGAGAAGTCTGGCGACGTACGGCTATAATTCACCGGACTGTCCGGTGGTGCACCGGACTGTCCGGTGAGCCAACGGTCGGCTGGGGCAATGGTCGGCCGCGCGATCCGCGCGTGACGCATGGCAGAGCCAACGGTCAAATGGGGGCACCAGACTGTCCGATGTGCACCGGACAGTGTCCGGTGCGCCAACGGCTCCATGACTGCAATGGTCGACTGCGCCATTTTTGGAAGGAAATCGGTCACCGGACAGTGTCCGGTGGTGCACCGGACTGTCCGGTGCGCCACCCGACAGAAGGCAAGATTTGCCTTCCTGGATTGCTTCCAACGGCTCCTAGGCCCCTTGTGCCTATAAAAGGGACCCCTAGGCGCCTCAAGCAAGATAGAAGTGCAGCCAACAAGTGTAGACATCACTCGAATCAATTCTCACTCTCTCTCTTGTGTGTAACTCTATAGTTTGTGTAGAAGGCACAACTATAAGTCTTTAGAGAGAGGAGAAGTGTTGCTAAGAGCTAGAGCAAGGTCTTGAGCGTATCGTTACTCTGCCGAGGTGCTGTCAAGAAGTTTGTAAGCAGCCGCGGTTTTATTGTAACCCAACTCAATAGTGAAAGGCTCTATCTGTCATACTGACAGATCTGAGCAAACGGAGGAAGGAGTTGAAATAGACTCCAAGCCCAGGTGTGGCTAACTCCAACGAGGACTAGGCAAGCATTTCAGGCTTGGCCGAACCTCGGGATAAATCCTTGCGTCTGTGTGCTCTATTCTGTATTGTATCCTGACTCTCTGTCTTACTCGCTTTTATATCTGCACTTCAACACTTATCTGTGGTGTAAGCTTTATTTGAAGTGCAGGACATTTTGAGACAGGATCTTCTCACTCCACTGCGTACTAAGTCTTCGAGTAGAGTAAGAATTTAAGTTTTAAAGTAATAAGTTTTATTCGCCTATTCACCCCCCCTCTAGTCGACATCCAGATCCTGTTCCCGGGTCAAAGGGAACTTTAAGTAGTGGAACTGGTGCGTATCAGGTTTGGCATTAGCTCTTTTGAATAATAGAGCTGAGCAGCTAAGAACAGATAGCAATCTGGAACAGCTCTGAAATGCAAATAAAATGATGATTGGTCCTAGCTTATGGGTTGCGATAAGACAGTTTCGAAGGTTCTAGCCATCTCAAGGAAGTATATAAGTAGCTATCGGCACCTTTTGAAGAAGGAGGCTCAGTAGCAGAGATGTTGAGTAAAGTCTAGATGACACGAACCCTAGCAGATCTGCTATAGCAAAGTGGTAAGTTACCAGAAGTGTCGATAGAATAGAAGCGAAGCATCAGAGCAAGCGTTATAGATCAGTCAGCATTAGCGACATCAATTCTGCTATAGTTTTGTTAAAGAAAGGTGAATACATTCTAAAAAGTCTAAAACTCATCTTATTTCTTAAAGAGCATATAACAACAAACGATTTCACTTACAAGGGGGTGCAGCTGCAGGAACTAGGTGTTGTGCCGCTCGCTGCCTACTTAATGTTTCGCTTGCCTTCTACACTTCTGCAATGGGAGTCACCACATGAGATGCTATTTTGCATCTTTCACTATTATTCGCTCTTGCGTGTCTTTGGAGCCCGTCTTTCCCTTGCTTACGCCCTAGAAACTCTGTGAAAAAACCACCTCGTTTTTCCATAAATAAAAGGATTCCTAATAAAGTTTTTACATATCATATCCCAGCGGTATTTTTTTTAATAATTTTTGCATAAATAAAGTATAATTTCCACAAAATAACACTTTTAGCGCCCACTTGAAATTCAACTTAAAGTTGGACGTTGACCAGGCCCTTTCTATTACCAGAATTAGGGACCAGCTCTTCTCCACAACTAGAAAACACAGAACTGCCAGAGGTTTGGTCATAACCAGCACGCACCCTCGCCAATTTCGTTCTAAGCTCAATCCAAGATTGTGATTGGGTTGCCTTTCGATATAACTTGGTTCAAGCTTGGATCCAGTGGATAGATACTTTAAACGATGGTAGGAACGGGAGCTACCCTGGATCACTTGAGGAAGTGAGAATGCAAGTCTCTCAGTTGAAATTAGATCGTTCCAGGATAATAGCTGAAGCGGCTGAGAACTCCCAAAGAGAAGAGAACCAGCTTAAGGCGCAGGTATCCAGAGTATCAGCAAGCTATAAATAAATTTAGGATTGTATGAATAGAGTTGAGGATCAAGTATCCCTCATATTTAGATCCCCCGTTTGGTTGGGAAAAGCCCCTTTTTTAAATCCTTTCACGCTTTCCCTTTGCCGAAGGCCGGGCTCTTTAGTTCCTACGTTTTCGGAAAAGAAGGTGAGACGCTAGCTAGCAACGAGAAAAAACTAGTAGTTAAAGATGTGAATGTAAGACTACTCGAAAGTACTTCCATTTTACTATATTATATAGTTTCTAATAGAGAGTACAATTGTATCTATGTGCGAAACGACGAAAGAAAGATGGAAGGCCCAAAGAGCTCTACAGTAGTGCCCCAGAATGGGGTCGTAGAGCCGGTAACCCACTCTGTTTAGTATTTTGATTTCGTTCAAGGTGTTGCTCTCTAAAATAGAGATTGTGTGGGTGTTCAGTCTACCACTCATGTTCACGTTCTACAAATGTAAGGGAGTGCTCCTAGACTGGACGACTTCCCGTAAATAACCTAGTTCATGTTCCTTTGAAAGAAATAAAATGAAAGCTTTTGAAGTGAAGATGTCAACGCGGTGCTAGGTTTGCGCCGTCCACGATTATTTATAAGTATATTGGAAAGAAGAGACTAGGCTACGGTCTAACTTTTTCTTCCTAGCGGAGTTCAATACGAAAATAAAGGCGCTCCGCACTGGGAATGGCGTATGTAGTACGGGTGGTATTTCCGGTATAACTGATCAGGTTTGTTCTAAAAGCAAGTCAATTGGTGCTTTGGAAAGTGAGTGCCAGAGGCTAGTCACTACTTGGTTTACAGAAGGGAAGGAAGAAAGAGATACCGAAGCAGATTCAATATAGAAAAGAAGAAATTGATACCATTCATTCTAGCTTATTTGATACCCACTTAAAGTTTCTATCAAACCATGTCTTTTTCTTCGAACGTCAATCTCGTAGGAATTTTGGAAGTGTGGTATTGAAGGGCAAAGCCTTTACTCTTTTACTTGTTTCTTTGAATATAATATAACATAGTATTAACTACACACTTTGAAAGATAATGGTGTATTCCGAGGATCAGTCCGTTTTTTATTGAATTCGCAAATTGATAGATCTGGATGATTAAAAGAATGATTCTTTCTTGGGTATTTCCCCGCTACCATTATGTAAATTGGAGCTTTTCAATTCCATTTTGGAGATGCTCGTAACAATTTTTTTCTTTTTATGGCTGGGTGGGCAAGAAAAGGATTTTACTCTTGAAGATATCAACTCATACGCCTGCTCCATATATTAAAAAACATTTTGGGTACTTTCTATTAGAATGGATAAATAGAAATGGGTACATTCCTCTTTCTCTTTCCTGGCCAAACTACCAAAAAAAGAAGAGAGAGAGCTGTAAGAGCGGTAAAAGCAAGCTCGGTGGCCCGGTTCACTACAGGTTGATGTATCCTTTTGAAAGAAAAGTCAATCTCTCTAAAAAATAAGCACTTCAACAAGTCAGGGCCCTTTTTATACAACTCCTATGCGTAATTGATAGCTTTTTGGTATTCTCCATATATACTACTAGGTACGAAATAATAGGAAAAATAGAAATAGTGACTTTGGCTTCAAATAGAGAGCAGCTTAAAGGGAAGCAGGATAGCTCTGAAAAAATAACTGAACACTAGCTAGGAACTAGGCTGCACTAAGCCTGACACTTTTTGGGCTTCTTCATGAATCTAGTTTTCGGGTATGGTCAGACTTATTGAATATATATCTGAAAGAAAGCAAAGGAATGAATCGTTTTTCCAATTACCTTCTCTCGAAAACCATAGATCTTCTGGTTACCATTGACTATCCAGCACTTTCGGCTGTAGAGCGAAGCAAGAAATTGCATGGAAGGGCTTGCCCTGCTAATATCAGCCTTGTTTGGAACAATAGATGGAATCCATTTCAGTGTATGTCACTGAGTTCACCATTGCAGTTGAGGCGTCAGGCAATTGAGCGTTCCCTAGAGTTTGGTTCAAAGGCTAAGGACTCCTCGCCGCCTTCATAAGGGCACTAAGGCAGAGCACGAAAAAGAAAATGGGGCACCCATGTTTTACCAGTCCCGGATCTCAGGGCCGTTTTGCCAACCGCCAACATGAATGAAATCGAATTTCATTGCGGGAAATTTTGATTTCATGAGGGAGGAAAAGGCAAGGCGGAGGGTGGAGAGTCGTACAATGCATTGGTGGGATGAAGGTGCTAGCTTGGCTGAGATAGGACGTTTCGATGTGTATGTAGATTTGGTTCTAGTGTCCCCACCCTTTTCAAGATCTATGAGGATTTTTAAGATGTTATAGAGTAAACTCTAGAGAAATGGAATGAATGAAATGTATCTAAGAAGAAAGGAAGCCATGCTCCATCCTGTTTATAAAAAGAACATCACCTCCCTTTTTGGTTAGATACCGCTCCATTAGGTACTAATGCTTCTACCTATCACCCTCCGGGTGAGTTTGAGAGTTGTGTTTTTTCCAACGTTAATATCATTCCGTGAGAAAAGAGAAAAGTCATCTACTGATGTTGTCAGCGGAGTCCCTCGGCCATCCATGATGAATAGCAGTATCCCCCATTTTTGACAGTGATGAGGTAGTCGACACAATTTGCATGTGTATTTGCGTTCGGCTTTGCTACTTTCCTTCTACACTATAAAAGAATGTCCACGGAAGGGAATAGTCTACGTGGCCTAGGGTAGTCTTTCAATTCCTTTATCGGGTGGGAGAGTTTAGAACCTGTTAAGCCAATAGCTGCAGCTTTAGTCACACTAGCTACATCAGTGGATCATGGATTTAGCATACCACCTCAGAATAGTCTATGTGGCCCCTACTTTTATTTTACTACTTTTTTTCCAGTAATGCAGACAACCCTTTTTAAAGCGCTAGGCCGGGCAGTTGGTACGAAAACAGAACCATTAGTGGAGTAAGATCCCGATCAAAGCAGAGCGGTCTAATCGAAATAATCATATCTAAGAGCAGGCAGGCACACGACTAGATATCAAAGGTGGGGCTCCCCTCCTCTACTCTACTCTACTAAATGAAATGAAATGAAATAGTATTTGTATTTGGGTCATCTTTGTGTTTGATTCGAATAGAAGCGCCTTTGTCATCCGATGCAGTTCTTCATAGTCCGTCCTAGTAAGTTGGTAGGTTGGTGGATGTGAACATAAACTCCTCATATTTCCTACTGTTGCTCCCTGTATAAAGGAAGAGTTGTCAGACAATGATACTCTTTCCAAATCTGCAATCTTCATCATTGTAATGCCTCAGTCATCAATAGTAGATAGTTGCTCAACTATGCAATAAGGATTTTCCTCTCCTCACAGATTGGAGGACTTTCACTTGACTCACTAGTGGGTTTTGCCTCGGGAAACAAGAATATGGATTTGAGCAAGTCTGTTTTCCCATGGGCCTACTACCTGCTATTTTCAAAGCGTAGAGGATCCGCCTTTCTGATCAAAGTATGCTTCCCTTATGGGCGAAACCACTAAATCGGACTGATCCTTTTTTCTTGGATTGACCAGGCCAGCTTCTCCACCCAATTCTTTTCTTACAAGACGAGATAGGCACAGTGTCAGGGTCATGTGATGTGAATGGTTTGTTTGATCTGTTTCTTGTCCCTATGGGTTCAATTGGCAATCAGGATATTGGTCGCTTGGCACTAGTCGAATAGGCGATTCAGTCATGATAGTGCCATCCCTTGCCCCTTGGAGTGATTTGAAAGCACTCTTCTAGCTCTTGATTCGTGGAATTCATTACGAAGCAAGATTTCATTTCATTTCCATTTACGTCATTAGCAAAACAAGCAAGATTCACCTTAGGATACGACGAATTCTAGAACACTTCCTTGATTGATATATGAATTTTCTAGAGCAGGCACCATTGACTGCTTCTTCAATGTCTATACTATATGAGACGAGTTATTGTACGAGTCAAGCTTGCTCCAGACCAAGCTCACTTTACACGGGCTTAGAACTCAACCTGACCCAACAAGAAAACGGATAGACGCAGCGCAACGGCTTGATAGCCTGACTCAGCAAGAGGTGAGGATGCACGTGACTAACTAAAACAGCTTTTGCGCTATCAACTTCTTTGATCGAACCTGGCCTGGCGATTGAAGCATTCGAGATATAGAAGAAACTGGCCAAGTCAACCGGATATTCCAAAGCAAGGGTTTTGAATCAAAAGAGAAGTGCCAGCTGGATCTCTGGTTCAAAGTTCAGGGCATGGAATTGATTCATATGCTCGTTCTCTCGCTGAGCAGAACCATCTCTATCTGATAAGACCTAGTCTCCTAGTGTTTCTAGAAAAGGAAATCCCATTTGTCAACCTAAATGGAAGGGCAGGTAAGGGAAGGCTAGCAGGAAATTCAGTAAGTAAGGTATCTTAGTGCCAGTGCTCTCCGGTTTCAAGTTGATGCGGGCAGTCGTGGGGACAGGCAGAGTTGGGATGGCGGGTTGAGATGGATCCATCTTGGCCTTTCTGAGATCGATCTTTTTCGATTTGTTTAACTGGCTAGGAGCCGGGTCTTGGTGCAGGGAAGCAGTCTATACTCCTCGTAATTGCAGATTGACCATGACGCCTTTCTGGCTTAAAGGCGACTCCCACCCTTTGGGGCTGTCAAGAGGCATAGATGTGCTGTGCTGACCAAGGGCCCTATTGTTCACAACCCAACTCTATTATCTGATTATTATGGCGAATCGACGAGCAGCCGAGGAAATGGAAGAGAGAGCAACGAATCCAGGAAGTAAAGAATAATGGCATGATGCGATCTGTCTGGTTCGGCTATATGCTACTCGGTTTAGGCCTGTGCCCGACAGAACTCCGCCTTGGGTTGTCCATCTCTAAAGATGCCTATCATTGGTAAATGGGCTAGCAATGCTCCAAAGCCACTAATAGCGAGGAAATAGGGCTCGACCAAAGGGAGAGTTAGAAGCAATGGCTGATCTAGAAGCAGACAATGGCCAATACTGGTTTTCCAAATAGAGGGTTTCCTCTAGAGCAGTTAGAAAATCGATCCTTTAGGAAGACTTCCACCTTGGTTGAGGAGCAGAACAGGCCAAGCCTTGAACTGTAAGAAAGCGTGGTCCCTTAAACCACTTTCCTTTTTACACAGGATTGTAACAGGATTGCCTAGGCTTCCTAGAGTTCTGTCTTTTTTAAAGAGCGCTATCTTCCTTATATGAAAGAGCTCCCTCTTCCTTACCAGAAATTGTTGGGGACTTGTTCTCAAATGCTATGAATTAAGAACAAGGCAACATAAAATGTTAAATATTAATGTCCTTCGTCCGCTGAAGCATTATCTCCCCAAGGATTTAATGAACTTCGGACGAAGGCCATGAGAAAAATATTACAAAGGTCACACCTTTGTAATCAGACATATAAAACAATAAAATACAAAATATAAAATATTAGAGAAAAATAAACCAAAGACAGATAATATCATCCACATAATTTATTATACAAAACTAAATATTGTACATAATATTTAGGTATATTTATACCTTCGCCTTGGCAGAAAACAATAATTACAGCGTGATGTGTCAGCGATTACAGGATTGCGTGAACAGTAAAAGGGTACTGTTCACCTATTTATAGGCACAGGGCTCATCCTGTGTAAAATTACATTTATGCCCTTTATAATCGACTACAATAATGATACAAAACATCATGGGTCTTTAAGTCATTTCATCTTTAAGTCGGTTCACCCCTTCGTCTTGAGATCTGTCACTGTGCCGAAGCTTTATAGGTGATAGCTTCGGCGATGCTTCTGAGAGGATCTGCCGAAGGTGTTCTCTTTCTTTAGGATCTTCGGCTACGAAGCATACCCCCAACAGTAGCCCCTTCGCGGTGCTAGATAGTTTTTCGTAACGAGCTTGATCCGTGAAAAAGTCTTCTTGGCTTCAGGATGCCGAAGATCCGAAAAACACCTTCCCTGAGCTCGTTGGCGAGAAACGATTAAAATAACCCGCGCGCGAAGTGGCCTCATCTTGCAGCAGTTACACGCGCCCTGGCGATTCACCTTCTCGGACCCTATGGCCCACCGTTCAGTGAGTGCGGGTGGCTGTTTGTCCGGTGCGGAAGACCTTGACGATTCACCTTCCCACCTGCGGCACTATATAAACAGACGGGTAGGTGTGAAGTTACCACAACATTCGTTGCTATTGCACTGTTTTGCTGCCAAAATATTGACCAAAACCGAAGGTTGTTTGCTGCATCCTCAACCGAAGCTATTTACTTTGCTCAAGCTTCGTAACAAGAAAGAGCTTCGGCAAAATAAAGAAAAATTTTCAACTTCATTCAAAAAACAAGAAATTCAATCATCAGATGGCCAGAGTGCGTTCCACAGCTAGGGTTACGCGCGAGGGAGAGGAAGCCGAAGGTGCTGAAACTGCCCCAATCTCCGAAGTGATGAAGCGCTCAGGGCTGGTAGCATCGGAGGATGCACCTGCCGCTGAAACAGAACAGGCTGATGTTGAGGAGACTGAGTCTGAAGATGATTATAGCGTGGTGCCAAGTAAACCCAGCCACCTGGATTTCGGGAAATCCACCATCTCCGAAGATGATTTGCCTAAGCTTTTGAAATTGGGCTATTTCAGTGAAGCGAAGAAAGAGCTAGTTCGTTTTGGTGGGGAAGAGACTACTCCGAAGCCAGGAAAGGATGAAGTGGTAGTCTTCAAAAGTTTCTTTAAGGCTGGCTTAAGATTTCCTTTGAACAACATGATTGCTGATGTATTGAGGAAGTTTGGGATCTACCTTCATTAGCTATCTCCTAACGCTATTGTCCGGCTTAGCGTTTATATCTGGGCTCTCCGAAGCCAAGGGGTGGAGCCATTTGGCGAAGGCTTCTGCCGAGTGCACGAGCTTCATTATCAGACGAAAGCTAGAGGAGATGAGCTACATGAAAATTTTGGCTGCTACAATTTTGCCTATCGCAAGAACACAAAATTTCCAGTGATTAGCTATCGAAGCAAGTGGCCAGTTGGCTGGAAGTCTGAGTGGTTTTACGTCAAAGTTGACGAAGACAAGGAGAAGCTGGTCCAGAGTTCGCTAGAATTGATCTTCGGAGAGACCAGACCCCCGTGCAACATGACACCAGGGAGTCCAAGCCAAATTGCCCTGGCTGAATTTCGAGTTTTTGCAGATCATATCGGCACTAGGGACTTAGTGCAAGAATTTTTGGCCTTCAGAGTGTTCCCAACTTTGAAGGAGTGGGACATGTCGAAGCTGAAGGGGGAAAAGAAGAAGGGGGAATTTATTCGGTTGCCTTACCATTATAAATTCAAGAAACATTTCAAAGTGCCTTGCCAAGAGTGACTGGACACGATCGAAATAATGTGCAATGAAATACTAGGTAATTACTCTAAAAAAGAAGATCAATTGATGACTGCGGCCTTCGGCACCCGTCCGAAGCGAAGGCTAAACCGAGTAATGGATGCTCTGGACTTCGAGTATCCCGACTATGAGCGGTTAGACAAGGATGCCGAAGGGCAAAAGAGAAAGAGAGTGGCTGGTGCTCTGAATAAAGACAATGAAGAACAATTAAAAAAGAAAAAACTGAAGCCTGAGCCACAAACAGATGCTTCGAAGAAGAGAAAAGCTTCAGCTCCGAAGCAGAAGGCAATTGATGATGAAGAAGAAACTGCTGCAACACCCTCTGCCACTGACGTGGAGGAAATTCTAAAGGTAATGACTGAATCTTTGCCTATCAAGCTAAGTCCACTGGGGCCACATCTGACGAAGCTTTTTCAGAAGGAAAAGGAGCCCGCAAAAACGAAGAATGCAGCTAGGCCAAAAAGGCAAAGAATCATACAGTGACAGAAGTCATCGAAGGGACACCACCAGGAGCTTCAGCTCTGAAGGCGCCAGCTGTTGAGAGCACGACAGCCACCGAAGCTGCACCTTCGGAAGCCACAGCTACCGAAGCTGCCACAGCCGAAGATATTCATTTAGAGAGCACGATTGCCGATATTGATAAGATACTGCTAAACATGGCCGCATAAGAAGCTGCTGCAGCCACCGAAGAGACTATGACCCCAGAACCCGAGAAGGAGAAAGAAATAGCCGAAGACACTTCGGAAGATGAAATTTTTAACTTTCAAAACTTAGTTGGTCAAGAGCTGACAAAGGCTGAAAAAGAAGAGCTAAAAGAATATGCTATATCTTGTGGATATCAGCCGGGAGCACTTCTCTTCGGTGGCATCGATGATGAAAAATTGGGCTGCATCCAGGATCAGACTGGAGCGAAGGTTATCGGTACTCTATCAAAGAGTATTGGTTTCCCGAAGCTCGAAACAGATATTAGCCGCTACCGACGACAACACATCGTCGGTAGTTTATTCTATTCCAATTTCAAGGTAAACTTTTCTTTTTTTTATTATTTCAATAATGAAGATGTTTTTCTAACGAAGGTTGTTTGTATACAGAGTATGCTACTGAGTAAAGCTTTGAAAATGCAGCAAGATTTAGAAGATAAAAAACATGAAGTTATAATTGAAAAGTTAGAAAGCAAGATAAAAGACCAATCAGCTGCTCTTGAAAAGAAAGACTTCGAGCTTCAGACAACCGAAGGCTTATTGGCAGAAGCTGAAGCTAAAATAGCAGAATTAAATACGAAGCTTCTCTCCCAGTCAGAAAGCTTTGAACAAGAAAAGCAGAAGCTTAATGCAAAATTTGAGGCCGAGGTCCAGAAAAGTTCAGATTTGAATAAATCATTGACAAGCCTTCAAAACAAATGTCTGGAGTTCAGTAATCGATGTGTTCAACGGCTGAAGCAAGTCTTCTATTCGGTTGGAGCCAGCAGCGAAAAATTTAATCCTTCGTCTGAAGACCTGCTAGGGGCCTTTGAACATATCGAAGGTGAAATTGATGACCTTAAAGAAGTTATAGCTAGACATGGTGACTTTTGTGCCCTGTAGCTTCTCGGGGCACAGCTGTCGCCTTCCTGAAATCTGGCTGCGAACATGGAAAGGTTATCAATAGACCCAATTTCAGCTTATCACCAGCAGACCTGGATAATATTCCCAACCTTTCCCGAAGCATAGCAAATAGATTTATAAAACTGGTATGGACAAAGGGTGGATGAAGCAAAGCTGGTGATGAAGCTCGGAGTCATCTTAAGCCGGTAACAAAATCATACCTTGTGCTTACCTCTTCCTTCGAACTTGAATTTTGCTTACAATACTTGAATACGTACAGGATGACGAAGTCGAGGCCGAAGCTAAAGAGTAAGAAGATGAAGCCGAAGTTTAATGGATGATGAAGTCGAAGCCGAAGCCGAAGCTCAACGGATACTAATGAAGCTTGAATAGATAACTGTAGAAAAAGCTCTAAAAACCCTTGTAATAACCTTTGTAAAGAACAATGTAATTAATTTTTACTTTGTAAACTTTGTCCATACCTTGTAATATATTCTTACCTTTCCATCAATGTATAAAGTGCTTTGGTGTGAACGAAATTAGCATTTTTGAGCCGAAGGCGAAAAACACCTTCCCTTCTTTTCGTACATAGCGAAGCATAAAGACTGCTTCTTTTTCTTTTTGCCGAAGTCTTATCTTTAGAGCCGAAGCAACTGCCTGTGTTATGATGGTGATGATCCTGTGTATGTCTAAATGAATGTTTATGAATGCAAATGTATGATGTAATGTATGGTGCAAATGAATGTCCAAACACACACATACGAAGCCACAACCATATCCTTCATTTCCTTAGGAATAACCAAAGTCTCTTTGCCGTTTATTTTTCGGCTTCACCGCTTATTTTTCGGTGTATCAGCGCTGACTTTTCGCTATAAGTTCTGCATTCCCTTAGGAACGTCTTTTGAACTTCTTCGCCTTCTATTTCGGTGGTATCGTGTTGACTTTTCGCGCTTCGCCTTATATTTCGGCGGAATCAGCGTTGACTTTTCGCTGTAAGCTCTGCATTCCCTTAGGAATGACTTTTGTGCAGAAAACTTACACTGCGCTCCCTTAGGAACGACTTTTTGTAGCTTCGTCGTGCTCTGCATCCCCTTAGAGACGTCTTTCGAGCCTCTCCCTGCTTTTTCTTTTCTCTTTGCACTCGATGGTGCATGCTCAGCTTTTACATTTACATCTTTGGGGGATATTGCTCTTGTAGAGCTGAAATAAGAAAAAGAGAAATTACATGCTATGCCCCCGTTAAAAACCTTTCACCCCCTTTGGAAAGGAAAAGGGTGCCATAGGAAAAAATAAAAAGATTACATCAAGCTACACATAATATCGCCGAAGCTCATCCGCATTCCAAGATCTAGGAATGTCGTTGCCGTCCATATCCTTCAATCTGTAAGAACCGGGTCTTGACGAAGATACTACTAGAAAAGGTCCTTCCCACTTCAACTGTAGCTTGCCTACTGTATCTGAGTTAGCAACTCTCCGAAGTACCAAGTGCCCTAGCCTAATATTTTTTAACCGAACTTTTCTATCACGCCATTTTATTGTTTCGGCTTGATATTTATTGATGTTCTCCACAGCCTGAAGCCTGATCTCTTCTATAGCATCTTTTGCCACAGAATAATCAGCTTCGTCCTCTGCCGCAGCCACTATTCTTATTGATCCTGCTTTAGCTTCTTCCGGGGTTATTGCTTCGTCACCAAACAGTAATTTGAATGGTGTAAAGCCTGTTGACCTTGACATTGTTGTGTTGTGGCTCCATACCACTTTGATCAATTCATCTGGCCACTTTCCTCTGGGCTGATTGAAGATTAATTTTAGTATTCCCGTCATTATAATGCCATTAGCTCTTTCGACAAGTCCATTTGACTCTGGATGTCTAACCGATGCAAAATGGATCTTCGTGCCAATTTGTTCACAGAACTCTTTGAAAGCTTTGGCATCAAACTGTGTTCCGTTGTCCATGGTAATAGCCTTTGGCACTCCGAAGCGACAAACAATATTTTGCCAGAAAAATTTCTGAACAGTGATCGAAGTTATTGTGGCTAAAGGCTTCGCCTCAATCCACTTGGAAAAATATTCTACCGCCACCACTACATATTTTAGATTTCCTTGTGCTGGTGGAAGTGGGCCTAGCAAATCAAGACCCCACCTTTGCAACGGCCAAACAGGCTGTATTAACTGAGTCAGAGATGAAGGCTGTTTTTGATCTCTTGCACATTTTTGACAGCCTTCACACTTTTGGACTAATTCTACTGCATCCGAAGCTGCCTTCGGCCAATAAAATCCTTGACGAAAAACTTTTCCCAGCAAGGGCCTAGATCCGATGTGAGATCCACACAGACCTGCGTGTATTTCCTTCATCAATTCTATACCTTCAGCTCTGGATAGACATTTGAGCAATGGAGAGCAGACTCCATGTTTGTATAACTCCCCTTCTATTATTACATATGGTTGGGCTCTTGCCTCTATTCTCTTATTATAAGCGTCGTCATCTGAAAGGCAATTGCCCTGAAGAAAAGATATAATCTTAGTTCTCCAATCTTCACTATGAACAGGAGATATATTGAGCACTGCTCTTTCAAGAAGTTCCACCGAAGGTGCTCTTATTGTCTCAAAGAATACTTCCGAAGGTAAAGGCAACCCCTGTGCCGCTGATTTGGCTAACAGATCAGTGTGCTCATTTTCTCCTTGTGGAATATTCTTGACAGAAAACCCTTCGAAAGAAGCTTCAAGCCTTCGAACTGTATCCAAGTATTTCTCAAGCTTCGGGTCTCTTGCTTTACAACTCTTGTCAATATGCCCAGAAATAACTTGGGAATCGGTTTTAAGAACCGCCCTTCTTATCCCCATTGCCTTTAACTTCCGAAGCCCCAAAAGCAAAGCTTTGTATTCAGCAATATTATTTGTGCAGCTAAAATCAAGTTTCACTACATAGCATGTTCTAACTTTGAAAGGTGCAACTAAAATAGCAGCTGCACCTGCCCCGAAGGTTCCCCAGGAACCATCGCAGAACACTGTCCAAGCTTCAACATCTTTACTTGCTTCTTCTTCTTGAGCCCCTGGCGTCTAGTCAGCGATGAAGTCTGCTAACGCCTGGGACTGGATGGAGGATCTATGCACATAATCAATGCTGAATTCGTTGAGTTCCGCAACCCACTTTCCAATCCTTCCAGTAGCTTCTCTGTTCCTCATAATATCCTTCAAAGGCTATGATGAAGGAACAATTATATGGAATGCTTGAAAGTAATGCCGAAGCTTCCTGGAGGCCATTAAGACAACATATAGCACCTTCTCCAATTCTGCATAATTTTTCTTTGATAAACTGAGAACTTCGGAGACAAAGTATACTGGAGCTTGCTTTTTAGTTTGTCCTTCAAGCTTCTCGTGGACAAGTGCTGCACTCACTGCAGAGTGCGAAGCTGCCACATATAACAGCAGAGGAGCCCCTAGCACGGGTGGAGTTAGCGTCGTTAGATCTATCAGGTACTGCTTGAGCTCTTCGAAGGCTTTCTGCTGAGCTGATCCCCATTGAAAGACTTCGGCTGACTTCAGCACTTCAAAGAATGGTAAATTTCTCTCTGCTGATCTAGATATGAATCGGTTCAAAGATGTCAGTCTTCCTGTCAGTCGCTGAGCTCCCTTCTTTGTGTTTAGCGGCTCCATCCGAAGAATAGCTTCGATTTTATTCGGATTAGCTTTAATTCCTTTTGTTGAAACTAGACAACCAAGGAATTTTCCCTTCTTTACTCCGAAGACACATTTTTCTGGATTCAACTTCAGGCCAGCTTGCCTAAAGTTGGCAAATGTTTCTTGTAGATCAGCAATGTGATTTTCTTGCTTCGTGCTTTTTACTATTATATCATCAACATTTGTTAGCACTTTTCTGCCTATCTGAGAATGAAGAACTTTCGTTGTCATTCTGCTGAAGCTTCCTCCAGCATTCTTGAGCCCCTCAGGCATCCGAAGATAACAATATGTACCACTAGGGGTTATGAAGCTGGTTTTTGGCTCATCTTCCTTCTTCATCCAGATTTGATGGTAGCCTGAATAACAATCTAGTAGACTCATGAGCTCTGACGAAGCTGCTGCATCTACTAGAGAATCTATCCTTGGTAATGGAAACTCATCCTTCGAACATGCCTTATTAAGATCAGTAAAATCGATGCACATTCTCCATTTACCATTGGCCTTCTTCACCATAACAGTGTTAGCTAGCCATTCTGGGTATTTTACTTCTCTGATGACTCCAACACTAAGAAGTCTTTTCACTTCATTCCGAGCACCTTCGGCTTTGTCATTAGACATTTTCTGAAGCCTCTGCTTTCTAGGTCTGAAGGATGGATCGACATTGAGCGAGTGTTCAATGACATCCCTGTTGACACCATAGAGATCGTTGGTGGACCATGTGAAGACATCTTTGTTGTTGAACAGAAACCTTGTTAGGTTTTTCTCCTGTTCCTCAGACAATTGAGATCCCAGCAACACCTTCTGCTCTGCTATATCTTCACATAAGAGCATGGGCTTCGGCTGATCGGCCGAAGCAGCCTTCTCCCTTCTGTACTTGTATTGCTCACAAGCTTCGGCTCCATCTATATTATGGATTGCTTTTGAATCTGTCCAGTTTCCTTTAGCCTTTCTGGCAGCTTCGTGGCTTCTGTCACACCCGGCTTTAAGGGACAAAGTCAGGTGCATCTCATACATGCGCCAAGAAGACAACATATATAATAACAGAGTGTATAGAGATAAATGTCACAATAACATCAGAGTATTATTACATAGCGGAAGACTTACAAAATAAAATATAAATATAACAGGATCTAAAAATACATCCTTGGCGCCAGAAAGTCAACTGGGAGACGCCACCTAGAATAGATCGAACTCCACGATACTTGGCTCCACTTGAACCACCTGTTCTTCTCCTGTGGGGGGGGGTGTGAGACAGCAAGGGTGAGCTCACACATGTTCATCGCTCAACAAGTTGTGGGGAATAATGTGACATGAACTCACCAAAGGTGGGAGATCATGAAGTGTAAGGCTGATCAATGATAGGGGTTAAAGCTGAGCATTGCTTTTAAGTAGTTGGTCAAAATTTTATTAGCAGTTACTAAGTGTAAGTGAATACCAAACCATAAAAATAATAGAACACAATTAATAACAAATCCCATGCAAATGCAAATGACAAATTGAGTTTAGGTTCCATAATTTAATCATCGGAGAGTCCTGAGCCGCTCATGACCGTGAGCTCGGCTAGTATACCAGTTTTACACTCTGCAGAGGTTGTACCCTTTACCCACAAGTCGTGTTTCCCATGTCGCCAGGGTTAGCTAGGCCCTTAGACACTACCAAGGTGAATGGCTAGGGATCCACTACGAGGCCTTTACAAAGTTCCACTAGCTTCCGAAAACCCGCTACAGTTTATAGGAAGTTCCAATGCAGGGTTCTCGTCTGACCGCCATCGCAGCAAAATCAAACAAGGACCTCCCTACACTGACCACTCCCCTACTGCCCTTGCCCCTTTCGGGTAAGGTAGTCTTCCACTAGCTTTCCTAATTAGTCAGCCAAGGGGTCCCATTCCTCCCTTGTGGTGGCACGTGGTTCTCAAGTTAAGCTCCATGTTCCAATTAACAATAACATAATGATCTTGACATGAACATAAATAGAATAACAAAATAACTGGAACATGGATATAATGAAATATTAACCCAAAAACCACGTAAAGCAATAGCATAAACTACCCATGTGATTCAGGGGTAAACAAGGTAAACAGGATAAACAGTCTAGGGAAACCTATTGGGTCCCATCAAAATTAAACCTATGCATGGTAAATGATTATAAAGAACATTATTGGGTAACAAAAGTGAATCAAGGGCACAACTTGCCTGGCACTTGAGATTCCAGTTACCAGGGTGATTCTTCGGATCCTCGTGACCTCACTGCTAGTCGTAGCAATACAAACAAACATGGTATAGATAAAATTAACATCACACCAAACATAAGAACAAACTGAATAATAATAATCTATGCGTTGTTACGAGACTAACGCAACTTGAACGGATCCAATCGGAGTTAAAACGGAGAAGTTATGAATTTCTGAAGATTTTATGTGTTTGGTACGAGAATAACTAGGTGATCAATTTTAATATAGTTTTCATGCTAAAACAGTGGCACTAGGTGATAAACAATAATATTACCAAATTATAGGAATTGGAATGAATCAATTTGGAGTTACAATGAATTATTTATGAATTAAACCAGTTCCTAGAATTATTTTTATACTAGAAAGTCATTTCCCATATTCATTTATCAAATTCCCACGGTTCTGGACTGCGCGCATGATTCTGTAGTTCTATGGGGGTTTCTCTGCAAAATTCAGGTCCCTGGCGCACTGTCTTTATAAGGGCTCGGGACAGCGGGTTGATTCATAAAAAGAACAGGGACTCTTAAGCAAAACGTCCACGGCGAAGGGGTATCCTTGAATCCTAACCATCTGATCTGATTCGGACGACCCAGATTAAATCTAGGTTCCAGCCAACCGGTATGCAGCCATAGCCCCACGATCCGAGATGGGCGGCACAGATTTTATGATGTCTGATCTCGCGCAAACCACCCGATCAAGATCCGAGGGCCAAGATCACAACGACCGAATCGGTATGTCAAAATCTAATCTCGGTCGTTGCCTCACAGATCTACGGTCGAGGTGCCACTACTCAGGCCCAATACGATCACGATGCTTTAATCCGTGTCGTTGATTTCGCAATTGACGGTAATGGCGTTATCTTCTACCTCCGGTCTGGGATGCAGCGACGCAAAGGTATCCCTACGATGACGCTCGCCGCCGAAAAGGGGGGACATCCCGGTGCCTATTTTCAAGTTAAGCCGAGTCTACGCATAGAGACGATCCAACCGAACATACAGGAGTTCAACTCACCACGAATTTCGGAGACAGGAGCTCACCCCCATGGTGCGGAGTAGATCGGACGCCAGCCACCATTCCGGCGAGCAGAATCCGGACGCACAGGCCCTACCTTTGCACGACGAGGCCATGGCAAAATGCGGCGTGTACCAGCGATTTGCCAACAGCATCCATCGGCATAGGCGAAGGCATGAGCGTGACCTTCAGTTGACGGCCCCTCCATCCCGTCAAACCCAACGGTGGTCCTAACCTTCACTTCGAAATCACGACGCGCAAGGCTCGGCGGGAGTGATCGCTGGTTTTCTTTGGTCTCATGGGTTAAGACGAGGTTGTAGCCGGCTTATATATAGGGCATCCTAGGGCGCTGCAGGGTTCCTAGCAAACGCCGCCATGGGAGCGCGAGACGAGCGGGAGGTTTGTTACACGGGCGAATAAGGAGGAGATCCCGCCACCCGGCCAATGCACCGAGCGCCCATGGGAGGAAACGCGGGAGCAGGCGGCTGGCATGCGCGAAGACGTGGGAGGGAGGCCGGCGCGCACGCACGGCGAGAAGTGCGGCGACTTCTTGTTACGCGAGATCCACGGGCAGATGGTGGAAAGTCGTTGGGGGAAAGAAGACGACCCGACCGTGCAGCTGACCACAGGGCCCCACGGGTCGGTGAGCAAAGGAATGCATGCGTGAAACCATTGAGCGGCTGGCGAGCTGGGATTTGGGGCAGGCGCAGCTGATAGGAGATTGGGCTGAGCGGCGTGGGCCGATTATGGAAAATGGGCTAAAAAGGGGAAGTTGAGAGAAGGAAAGAATAATGCCCACGGTAGGAATTGATCTGGGCCGCACGGGGGGGGGGGGGGGAATTCGGAATGGGCCGAGAAGTGTGGCAGCCGGCCCACGTTGGCTTGGTTCATTTTATTCTTTTCTTTCTTTATCCTCTATTCTCATTTCTATATTTCCAAGTTCAATTTGAATTCGAATTTGAATTCAAACTTGTGCTAAAATTATTCTTAATTACATTGTAAGGTTAAGAAGTACCAATTTTGAAAATATATTTTCTCTTTGTATTATATATTCTCCTTTTCTCTTCTTTTCTTTTCTTCCCATTTCCTTTAATTCTCCACCTCATTATCAATATTATATTTTTCATTCATTTTATTACTGTTGTATTGAACGCACAAGCAAAACTCCAACATGATGCATATATTTTTTTTATCATTGTTTTAATTCAACTTTAAATTATATGTATGCTCTTTTTATGATGCAAATGTGGCACATAAAATGAGGAAATCCCCCCATATTTCTTGTATACCATTTTTGAGTATTACAAATCCTACCCCCCTTAAAATAATCTCGTCCTCGAGATTTAGGAGGAACGAGGGAAAAGATGGGGGAAATCTATGCGAAGCTCTCCTTCTCTTTTCCCGGTCGCTTCATCTTCTCCATGGTGACTCCATTGCACTTTGCACATTTTTATCACCTTATTTCTTGTAACTCGAGTCAGAGTGTCCAAAATCTTGATAGGGTACTCTGCATGAGTCAGGTCATCTTGAACACTAAGGTCCTCCAGTGGTAGCTGCTCCTCAGGTACCCTGAGGCACTTCTTTAGCTGGGACACATGAAATACATCATGTACATCTGACAGATGATCAGGTAATTCTAGTTGATATGCAACTTCTCCCACTCACTTTAAGATCAAGAAAGGTCCAATTAAGCGAGGGGACAACTTCCCTTTAACTTTAAATCTCCTCATACCCCGAAGTGGTGACACCTTGAGGTACTCATGATTTCTTTCCTCAAATTCATTGGTCTTCTTCTATTATTAGCGTAGCTCTTTTGCCTGGTCTGAGCTACCCTCAAATTGTCCCGAATTATACATGCTTGTTCTTCTGCTTCTTGAATAAGTTTAGGTCCAAAGAACTGTCTTTCCCCAGTTTGATCCTAATATAGAAGGGCCCTGCATTTTCTGCCATACAGAGTCTCAAATGGTGACATCTTCAAACTGGCCTGGTAGCTATTATTATAAGAAAACTCAGCATAGGGTAAGCTCTTCTCTCAACTGCCACCATGCTTGAGGGCACAAGCTCTTAACATATCTTCTAGCACTTGATTAGTCCTCTCTATCTGTCCATCAGTCTGGGGATGGTAGGCTGAGCTAAAATTCAACTTTGTATCCAAGCTCTCATGCAACTTCTTCCAAAATCGAGAGGTAAACTGTGATCCCCGATCAGACACGATCTTCTTAGGTACTCCATGTAGACAAACTATCCGAGTCATATACAATTCTGCGAGCTTGGCTCCCGTATAATTAGTCCTCACTGGTATGAAATGAGCCACTTTTGTCAATCTGTCCACAATCACCCAAATAGAGTCATATCCTGCTGGAGTGCGAGGTAGTCCAACAATGAAATCCATACCAACTTCTTCCCATTTCCACTCGGGTATCTTCAATGGGTGTAATAGTCCAGCTGGTCTTTGATGTTCAGCCTTAACTCTTTGACACACATCACACTTAGCCACATGTGCAGCAACATCTCTTTTCAGTCCATACCACCAATACTTTTGCTTCAAATCCTGATACATCTTAGTGCTACCAGGGTGGATAGAATAATCCGAGTCATGGGCCTCCTTCAGTATAGTCTCACGAAGACTATCAATCTCAGGAACACATATCCGATCCTTGAACCATACGGTGCCTTGCTCATCGTCCGTGAATTTCCGGACCTCGTCCTTTAGTAATTAGATCCTTAATCTCTTGTATCTTAGCATCACCAATTTGTCCTTTACGGATTTCTTGCTCCAAAGTAGTTTCCACATCAATAATAACTCCTTTAGTGTGAGCAACTATCCCCAGGTTAAGTCTCCTGAAATTCTCAACAATCTCATCGAGTAGCTGGGCAACAACAGCTAAATGAACATGCTCCTTTCGACTCAAGGCATCTGTAACCAAATTTGCCTTGCCCGGGTGATAGTGAATTTCCAAATCATAATCCTTAATAAGCTCCAACCAACGGCGTTGCCTAAGGTTGAGATCCTTCTGAGTGAATATATACTTCAAACTCCTATGGTCCGTGTACACTTGGCACTTGGTTCCCATAATATAATGTCTCCAAATCTTACGCGCATGCACAACGGCTGCCAATTCTAAGTCATGCATGGGGTAGTTCGATTCATGTTTCCGCAACTAACGAGACGCATAGGCGATCACATGTCCCTCTTGCATAAGTACACATCCAAAGCCTTGGCCACATGCATCACAATAAATGTCCAATCCCTTCTATAGATCTGGCATAACCAACACTGGTGGCGACATCAATCTCTTCTTTAATTGATCAAAGCTATCTTGGCACTTCTCATCCCACTTAAACTCTCTTCCCTTCTCCAGAAGCGAGATCATATGCTTAGCAATCTTAGAAAATCCTTCAATAAATATCCGATAATATCCTGCATGTCCCAAGAACTCCGAATCTCCGTAACTGTAGTGGGTATGCTCCACGCCACTATCTCCTTGACTTTAGCAGGATCCACTGAAATCCCTCCATTAGAGATGATATGTCCAAGAAATGGCACCTCGCCAATCCAAAACTTGCATTTGCTATACTTGACGTAGAGTTGATTGTCTCGTAGCTTCTATAGCACCAATCTCAGATATTTCTCATGATCACTATCACTCTTGGAATAAATAAGAGTATCGTCGATGAAAACCACGACGAATCTGTCCAAATCATGAACTCCTTATTCTTCGGATCCATAAAGTAGCTGGTGCATTAGTTAGTCCAAATGACATAACGGTGAACTCATATAAACCATATCGGGTTGATAAAATCGTCTTGGGAATATCCGATGGCCTAATCTTCATTTGATGGTAACCTGATCGGAGATCAACCTTCGAGAATACCCTTGCACCTCTCATCTGATTAAATAAATCTTCAATGCGGGGTAAATGATACTTGTTCTTCACAGTGACATCATTAAGGGTCCTATAATCCACGCACATCCCTTGCGATCCATCTTTCTTCTGTACAAACAGAACTGGCACTCCCTAAGGTGAGGAACTTGGACGAATGTACCCAACATCCTATAATTCCGCTAGCTGCTTCTTAAGTTCCTTTAGCTCTTCTACGGATATCATGTATGGCCGTTTAGAAATAGGGGCAGTCCTAGATAAGGGATCAATGACGAACTTCAACTTCCCTATCTGGTGGCATCCCTGGTTAATCCTCTGGAAAAACATCCGGAAAATCTCTAACCACACGGATGTTGTTACCAACAAACTTCTCATCTACTAGGGATGCCGCTAGTCTGGTGGTGGTAGTTACTGCAACTTCAACTTCAAATCTTTCTTCTTTGTGACTGGTGAGTTCTACGGTTCACTTAGCACAATGTATATACTGCCTTTGCCGTTCTTAACCATGACATACCAAGGATCATGTCTATAGTGCTCTCTTCTAACACTATAGGGGTAGCCCATCTGGGTTAGAAACATAGGGTAAGAAAGAAAGGACTGTAGACAAGGCGAGTAATTACGAGGAATGTTACTGCGGGGGATTTATTAGCTAAGTAGATTAGTGTGTTATCCACTAAAGCTAATACATTACCTTATGGTGGTACATGCTAAGATGCCCAACTATAATGTTTCAATCAATCAAAGAAGCAAATCAAGTATTTATCATCAGAACAATCATCCAACATTTTTTTTAATAGAGAAAATAATTTTAATTTCGTCTTAGGTCTCCTATCTCTTAAAAAGTTCATAAATGTAGGATTCCAAGGTGTGAAATCCATCTTGTCTTAGAGTTGAAAAGATAAGAGTAATTAGAGTATGACAGCAAAAGGTGAGACAGGATCAAGATAAGATAAGTATAGAATGAATCAGAGTAAGGTAAGTAGGTAAGGGTTTGTCCATTTCTATCTAGGTTTCGTCCTACAGTCAACATTTCCTCTGATACCACTTCTGTCACACCCGGCTTTAAGGGACAAAGTCAGGTGCATCTCATACATGCGCCAAGAAGACAACATATATAATAACAGAGTGTATAGAGATAAATGTCACAATAACATCAGAGTATTATTACATAGCGGAAGACTTACAAAATAAAATATAAATATAACAGGATCTAAAAATACATCCTTGGCGCCAGAAAGTCAACTGGGAGACGCCACCTAGAATAGATCGAACTCCACGATACTTGGCTCCACTTGAACCACCTGTTCTTCTCCTGTGGGGGGGGGGGTGTGAGACAGCAAGGGTGAGCTCACACATGTTCATCGCTCAACAAGTTGTGGGGAATAATGTGACATGAACTCACCAAAGGTGGGAGATCATGAAGTGTAAGGCTGATCAATGATAGGGGTTAAAGCTGAGCATTGCTTTTAAGTAGTTGGTCAAAATTTTATTAGCAGTTACTAAGTGTAAGTGAATACCAAACCATAAAAATAATAGAACACAATTAATAACAAATCCCATGCAAATGCAAATGACAAATTGAGTTTAGGTTCCATAATTTAATCATCGGAGAGTCCTGAGCCGCTCATGACCGTGAGCTCGGCTAGTATACCAGTTTTACACTCTGCAGAGGTTGTACCCTTTACCCACAAGTCGTGTTTCCCATGTCGCCAGGGTTAGCTAGGCCCTTAGACACTACCAAGGTGAATGGCTAGGGATCCACTACGAGGCCTTTACAAAGTTCCACTAGCTTCCGAAAACCCGCTACAGTTTATAGGAAGTTCCAATGCAGGGTTCTCGTCTGACCGCCATCGCAGCAAAATCAAACAAGGACCTCCCTACACTGACCACTCCCCTACTGCCCTTGCCCCTTTCGGGTAAGGTAGTCTTCCACTAGCTTTCCTAATTAGTCAGCCAAGGGGTCCCATTCCTCCCTTGTGGTGGCACGTGGTTCTCAAGTTAAGCTCCATGTTCCAATTAACAATAACATAATGATCTTGACATGAACATAAATAGAATAACAAAATAACTGGAACATGGATATAATGAAATATTAACCCAAAAACCACGTAAAGCAATAGCATAAACTACCCATGTGATTCAGGGGTAAACAAGGTAAACAGGATAAACAGTCTAGGGAAACCTATTGGGTCCCATCAAAATTAAACCTATGCATGGTAAATGATTATAAAGAACATTATTGGGTAACAAAAGTGAATCAAGGGCACAACTTGCCTGGCACTTGAGATTCCAGTTACCAGGGTGATTCTTCGGATCCTCGTGACCTCACTGCTAGTCGTAGCAATACAAACAAACATGGTATAGATAAAATTAACATCACACCAAACATAAGAACAAACTGAATAATAATAATCTACGCGTTGTTACGAGACTAACGCAACTTGAACGGATCCAATCGGAGTTAAAACGGAGAAGTTATGAATTTCTGAAGATTTTATGTGTTTGGTACGAGAATAACTAGGTGATCAATTTTAATATAGTTTTCATGCTAAAACAGTGGCACTAGGTGATAAACAATAATATTACCAAATTATAGGAATTGGAATGAATCAATTTGGAGTTACAATGAATTATTTATGAGTTAAACCAGTTCCTAGAATTATTTTTATACTAGAAAGTCATTTCCCATATTCATTTATCAAATTCCCACGGTTCTGGACTGCGCGCATGATTCTGTAGTTCTATGGGGGTTTCTCTGCAAAATTCAGGTCCCTGGCGCACTGTCTTTATAAGGGCTCGGGACAGCGGGTTGATTCATAAAAAGAACAGGGACTCTTAAGCAAAACGTCCACGGCGAAGGGGTATCCTTGAATCCTAGCCATCTGATCTGATTCGGACGACCCAGATTAAATCTAGGTTCCAGCCAACCGGTATGCAGCCATAGCCCCACGATCCGAGATGGGCGGCACAGATTTTATGATGTCTGATCTCGCGCAAACCACCCGATCAAGATCCGAGGGCCAAGATCACAACGACCGAATCGGTATGTCAAAATCTAATCTCGGTCGTTGCCTCACAGATCTACGGTCGAGGTGCCACTACTCAGGCCCAATACGATCACGATGCTTTAATCCGTGTCGTTGATTTCGCAATTGACGGTAATGGCGTTATCTTCTACCTCCGGTCTGGGATGCAGCGACGCAAAGGTATCCCTACGATGACGCTCGCCGCCGAAAAGGGGGGACATCCCGGTGCCTATTTTCAAGTTAAGCCGAGTCTACGCATAGAGACGATCCAACCGAACATACAGGAGTTCAACTCACCACGAATTTCGGAGACAGGAGCTCATCCCCATGGTGCGGAGTAGATCGGACGCCAGCCACCATTCCGGCGAGCAGAATCCGGACGCACAGGCCCTACCTTTGCACGACGAGGCCATGGCAAAATGCGGCGTGTACCAGCGATTTGCCAACAGCATCCATCGGCATAGGCGAAGGCATGAGCGTGACCTTCAGTTGACGGCCCCTCCATCCCGTCAAACCCAACGGTGGTCCTAACCTTCACTTCGAAATCACGACGCGCAAGGCTCGGCGGGAGTGATCGCTGGTTTTCTTTAGTCTCATGGGTTAAGACGAGGTTGTAGCCGGCTTATATATAGGGCATCCTAGGGCGCTGCAGGGTTCCTAGCAAACGCCGCCATGGGAGCGCGAGACGAGCGGGAGGTTTGTTACACAGGCGAATAAGGAGGAGATCCCGCCACCCGGCCAATGCACCGAGCGCCCATGGGAGGAAACGCGGGAGCAGGCGGCTGGCATGCGCGAAGACGTGGGAGGGAGGCCGGCGCGCACGCACGGCGAGAAGTGCGGCGACTTCTTGTTACGCGAGATCCACGGGCATATGGTGGAAAGTCGTTGGGGGAAAGAAGACGACCCGACCGTGCAGCTGACCACAGGGCCCCACGGGTCGGTGAGCAAAGGAATGCATGCGTGAAACCATTGAGCGGCTGGCGAGCTGGGATTTGGGGCAGGCGCAGCTGATAGGAGATTGGGCTGAGCGGCGTGGGCCGATTATGGAAAATGGGCTAAAAAGGGGAAGTTGAGAGAAGGAAAGAATAATGCCCACAGTAGGAATTGGTCTGGGCCGCACGGGGGGGGGGGGGGGAATTCGGAATGGGCCGAGAAGTGTGGCAGCCGGCCCACGTTGGCTTGGTTCATTTTATTCTTTTCTTTCTTTATCCTCTATTCTCATTTCTATATTTCCAAGTTCAATTTGAATTCGAATTTGAATTCAAACTTGTGCTAAAATTATTCTTAATTATATTGTAAGGTTAAGAAGTACCAATTTTGAAAATATAATTTCTCTTTGTATTATATATTCTCCTTTTCTCTTCTTTTCTTTTCTTCCCATTTCCTTTAATTCTCCACCTCATTATCAATATTATATTTTTCATTCATTTTATTACTGTTGTATTGAACGCACAAGCAAAACTCCAACATGATGCATATATTTTTTTTATCATTGTTTTAATTCAACTTTAAATTATATGTATGCTCTTTTTATGATGCAAATGTGGCACATAAAATGAGGAAATCCCCCCATATTTCTTGTATACCATTTTTGAGTATTACAGCTTCCATGAATAGCAATAGGCCCTTGATCCGAAGGTATCTTCATGCAAAGATATGCTGGATGAAGAATTGCTTCAAAAGCATTGAGTGTCCCACGACCAATGATTGCATTGTAGGGGTACTCCATGTCGATAATATCAAACACAACTTGCTCAGTTCTTGTATTGTTGACAAATCCGAAGGTCACTGGCATCGTGATCTTGCAGAGCGCTACAATCTGTCTTCCTCCGAAGCCACAAAGAGGGTGTGTAGCATCATGAATCTTATCCTCTGGCTCTTGCATCTGTCTGAAGGCCTTAGCAAATATAATATCCGCTGCACTGCCTGTGTCAACCAGAACATTGTGAACCAGAAATCCTTTGATAACACAAGAAATAACCATAGCATCATTGTGAGTGTAATCCTTGAGCTGAAGGTCCTCTTGGGAGAAGGTAATTGGGATGTGGGACCATCTTGACTGGATGAAGGGTCCCTGCACCCCGACATGTTGTACCCTTCTCTGTGCCTCCTTCTTCTGCTTCTTGTTGGCCGGCTCTGAGCATGAACCGCCTGTTATCGGGAGTACCAGCTTCGAAGCCGAAGCAGCTCCAGCTTGGTTGTTGAACGAAGCCATCAGCTCAAAAAGTGGAAGTGAGTTCACCGGAGGTGGGCGCCAATGTTGGGGACTTGTTCTTAAATGCTATGAATTAAGAACAAGGCAACATAAAATGTTAAATATTAATGTCCTTCGTCCGCTGAAGCATTATCTCCCCAAGGATTTAATGAACTTCGGACGAAGGCCATGAGCAAAATATTATGAAGGTCACACCTTCGTAATCAGACTTATAAAACAATAAAATACAAAATATAAAATATTAGAGAAAAATATACCAAAGACAGATAATATCATCCACATATTTTATTATACAAAACTAAATATTGTACATAATATTTAGGTATATTTATACCTTCGCCTTGGCAGAAAACAATAATTACAGCGTGATGTGTCAGCGATTACAGGATTGCGTGAACAGTAAAGGGGTACTGTTCACCTATTTATAGGCACAGGGCTCATCCTGTGTAAAATTACATTTATGCCCTTTACAATCGACTACAATAATGACACAAAACATCATGGGTCTTTAAGTCATTTCATTTTTAAGTCGGTTCACCCCTTCGTCTTGAGATCTGTCACTGTGCCGAAGCTTTATAGGTGATAGCTTCGGCGCTGCTTCTGAGAGGATCTGCCGAAGGTGTTCTCTTTCTTTAGGATCTTCGCTACGAAGCATACCCCCAACAGAAATGAAACCTACAAATCCTGATCCTCCTTTGGCCGGCTCCCCAAACTGATGATACGACATTAAGAACCCGATAACATGCCTCTGGCATACCTTAACTTGCAGCAGGAAGTCAACAAACAAATCAAGCTCTAGGGAAACTGCTTATTTACTTGCCTGAGGAAATGAACTGCTTAGAACCAGCATGACCACCTTTCCCTCGCCTCAATAGGAAGTACGGCACCAATGCAAGCAAAGAAGCATGCCAAGGTGCCGAATCAAAGCAGTGAAGTGGAGTGCAGCTACACGAACGGAGGAAAGCGAGCCTTCTAGGAAAGCGTATTCGTCCGAAGTCGTATTAGTTGGCATTGTCACTGGAACAGTTTCCTTGATATCATCTGTGGGCTCTCCATTGGTTTGGTCCGGCATCTTAGGTTTCGCAGGATCACTTCACTTAACTTATTTCATTTCGAGAAAGAGAACGATTCTTCTTCGATCTAGAAAGAATGATTCTTCTTTGAAGCATGAACCAACCCGCACTTGCCCTCAAAGTAGATACGAATCATAGAAACTTTGCCTCTTCTGAAGCGCAGAACCAAAAAACCCATGGCCTGCTGCTTGATTAGAAAAAGGAGATCCACAGCCTGTGAGTAACTACGCCATGTTACGAATCACAGCCTGACTTCCTCTAGATGAAAGCATAGGTAGTGACGACCTATTGTTTTCTTCTCAGCGGACCCAATGAGTAACTACGCCATGTTACGAATAAAAGCGAGGGAAAATCGGATGAGCAACTTTTGCAGCTATATGAAATGCACTTTGGAAAATCTAGATTCGAGGTCTTGAGGACAAAAAACACGAGAAAATGGACTTGCCTACTTTTGCACCGAAGAAACTCATAAGTAATCAAATTTCCAAGGACACGAACGGAAGTAAGCTGTTTTTGGTATTCGTATCGGAATTAGCCAGAAGAAGAAACCATTTTCACTGCCCTTCATTCTTTGGCCTGCCGGGTTAGGGGAGCTCACAAGTAAACTCAGTTAATCGAGATGGCTATGCGAATGAGAAACTAGAGAATCACCTCTCCTCACTAGAAGCCCTAAAGCTGCAGGGAAAGTTTGGATTTAAGAGTTAGTTGGGTTCAAAAGATAGCTCCTCAACACAACTGAAGAAAGCAAAGAAAGAACCGCGAAAGTCAAGGATGGAAACTCCCTACTAAGCAATTGAAGTTAGCCAGGTGGAAAATAAAGTACAAGTAGGAGTGGCGGGTTTAGTGGAAAAGAGGGAGATCCGGACTCACTTCTACCAATCGAAGATTATCATATTGTAATTCAAGGCAAATGATAGTCAGAAAATCTACTCAAAATGCAGAAGTTAGGCTTCTTCCGGTTCTAGAGTAGTGGCTTCAAGCTCCAGTCTTAGTTTGACTAGAGATCAAATCGAAAAAGGCTCCTCGTGGACTCTACGCAGGACTTTTTTCTAAGCCTTACATAATTTGAATTTCTCTTGCATTTTATTTTAACTTTAGCTCATCATGTCTCGTTTGGAAGTGATATGTTCTAAATTATTAGGTAAGTTCTTATTGGGTTTTCATTTTCATGACTTACCTAAAGATATCCTTTTCTTCCTCATTCTGATTTTGGTTTTTGTATCACGGATGTTGGTTCGCGCTTTATGGCCGCGTTGCCCAGTTTGGGCTGCTCGCGTTTTCACTCTGTTGAGTGTAACAACATCACTTTTTTTATTATTCTTCTTTGATGACCACAGCGGAATGGGTAACGAACCTGATCAGAATGAGGGGGGGATCCGCTACGGGCAACCCCGATGGAACCTCTAGCCCGTCCTCGTCATTTTTCTAGGGGCTTTCTCGGGAGATACCTGGGGCACCTGTGGAACCTGGGCAAGAGGTGCAGCAACCGGAAATGGCTTTAGCGGCGCCTAATCCATCGATTCAGCCAACTGATCGGAGAGAGCCGTCGAGTGCTCCGCTTGGGCCGGACCAGCCAGAGGACAACAGTGCACCTTCAAGGCCGCTTACCGAGTAAGATATCAGGACTGTGGAACAGTTATTCGATATTGAAGAAGAACTGAAACCAATCATTATTGGTTTTTACAATGAATTAGGGTCGAAGAAAGTGGGCGAGTTGCAAGCCGCCCACTTGGTGGATGATTTAACTGAGCGCCACGGGGCGGAAAAGATGCCCGAAATCTTACAAAGTTTTAGGGACCCTATTTCGCTTAAATTTATAAGGATTTCCGGGACCTCCGGGCTTCTAAAGGGATGGAAGCTAATCTCGAGAGAGAGGAGATGGGAATGAGACACCTCAGAGGTCCTAGACGGAGATAGGACTTGAAGGCGGAAAGTATGGAAAAACATCTTGTAATGTATTTAACCAGAAAATGCCTTTTGTTTTCCCTCCTTCCCTAGCCACCTTCCTTAACAAGTCCTCGAGCCGTACATTTTAGAAGAGGCGGTTCGTTCCTATCTGGACAAAGGAATGGATAATCTTTCTATTCTCCGGGCAGCTTATCAAGATCTGCGGGAGAATGGGGAAGGATCCATCTTCTTTTTGGAGGTGGTTTCGCACAACCAGGATTACCTGGATGCACAGACCACTTCCAGGAGGTGCCATGAATTGGCGCAAAGGATCTGATGGGATGGAATTGCCCGTAGCCGTGCTCAGCTCGAAAGGGCTGAGTATGAGCATGCGCTACTATTGTTTCAATATGAAGATCTCAAAGGGGGGCGGGGGCATATTTAAGCATTCCTATTTTAGTTTAGCGGCAAGCGCCTTTATGTGACCTAACAGGACTTTTGAATTAACTCAGTGATTTTGCAGATGGAGGAGAGGAAATGAAAGCAGATGAAGTTATCGAAACACATGTTCAATCTTTTTTTAGCGGTTTCCCCAGAGATCTTTCTCTTTAACGCAACCTTCATTTTGCTCATTCATGGATTTGTATTTAGTACCTCTAAGAAAGATGATTATCCACCATTAGTTAGTAATGTGGGTTGGCTTGGATTACTTAGTGTTGCGTGCCTAGGAGGGCAGCGCGCTTGGGATGCGGAGGAGCTATTATCGCCCAGCTCCGTAACCTAATGTGGCCAGACCACAGGGAACCTTAGCATGGGGGGACGTCCTAATCCTTTTGCCGCCGCAAGGCTGGCTAATCGTACGCAGTAGGAGCAAGGGAACTCCCCTGGTTCAGGAAGGCACATGAGTCCGAACGCTATTATGAATGTGCGACCGACACTACACTATGTAGGTACCTGTGCATGCAGGTGAGGTGTCGGTCGGCCCTAAAAACGGCGGTAGCTAGCAAGGAGTTAATGACCGGACGTGCTGCAACCTAGGGATCACTAGGCAGCTCTTTCGCTCTATAGGGATATCGGGGGGGGGCATAGCACAATTCTTCTTGGAGGAGGGTTGGTTTGCCCTAATGACTGATCCTGCCATAATATACTCCCGCCAATTCTATTGCACCGGCAACCGAAGTCGAACATACATACGACGATCTTCATGCGTGAAGGGATGGGAGGAAAGAAAGGGCAGTAGATGATAATGCAAAAGGGCGCCGCGTCTGGGTGGGCAGGCTTGATAGTAAAGCCAAAGAAAGACGCCCCAAGACAAGGTACAATTGTTGGGAAGGGGACATGATCAATAGAACCCGGCTGGATCTGGGTTGGGATAGTGGCGCCCATTCCTAACCAGTTCAGAAAAGGTTCGCTCATGCTGGAGGTACTAACCACTTAGTGATCGGTCCTCTAGTTCACGCAAATCCGAAGAAGTTATCACGGACGAGCCACATGCAGGGAAACTTGCACGTGTGGTTCTCGCTGGGCTTTCCTTCGGTATCTAATAACCTTGCTTTTGCTCGCCGCTGGCGCACCTCTCCTAACTATTGCCCATTTATTCTGGAATAATTTTTTAGGAGGGACAATTTTACATATTTCTGCCAAATCCTTCTATTATTTAGTATGACTGGTACCATTTCGATGTGTTTCGATTCTTTCAAAAAAAGAGAGGTTTGATGCTTTTGAATTCATTGTATTAATTCCACTTCCTACTCGCAGTATGCTCTTAATGATCCCGGCTCATGATTTAATTGCCATGTATTTAGCTATTGAGCTTCAAAGTTTATGTTTTTATGTGATCGCAGCATCAAAAAGAAAGTCTGAATTTTCCACGGAAGCCAGCTCAAAATATTTGATCTTAGGTGCATTTTTCTCTGGAATATTATTGTTCGGGTGCAACCGGACTACTACCGATCAATTTTTGGAAACTTCTTTATAGACTTGTAGAGACCTTCTATGTAGTTGTAATTCTTGGGCAATCGATCTACTTTCCCCGTAGCCCTAAGGCTGTGTCTCGATCTCCTACGTGCGAAAGATAAGATACGAGAGACGGGGTCCTATGGTATGGGTCTTCGACCCTTGGTCTAATTCCATGATGGAGAGTCAGCGTGGCGTAAAGTGAAGATTGGGGGAAATAGAGCGAAATCCCTGTCTAGGGTATTCCAAAGGTGTAACCTAGGCAACAAAAAAGGGGCCCGATACTTCAACTAAAGGAGCGACCTGTTGGTTCACCAAACCCTGACCCAGTGTCACACGTTCTCCAGGTCCGAAGGGATCCAGTGCCCAACTACCGACTCCTCCCGGAATTGCGTTATTGGAGCCGAGCCAGGAATAGCCGTTAGTGGACACCTACCACTTTTCACCAGTTAGAGAGGCCCTCTTTAATACATTAAGAAAAATATGTTCATAGGGGCCAGAAAGACTCGGTCATAGGAACTTCAACCACCTACACGCTGGTAAACGAAAACCACCTCGACCGGATCTACCGAACGAAGAAGGCCGCCCGAATTAGCATGCCAAAAGGGCCACCAACTTTCCCTAAAAAAAGGGGAGATCCGCTGCTTACTACTCACGGAAACATCCGACCTTATCATCAAGTCGTCTGCCTATTTTTCTGATCTCATTCGTTTTCCGATTGCATAAAAAGATCAAAAAAGAAATGTGAGAATGTAGTTATAGATGTGAAAAAAGTAAATATCTCTCTGTCTGTGTTCTTAAATCATTCATTGGATGATGTGTGTTTCATCAAGTATGAACTTCTTTCTTTTTTTCTATGCAATTTGGATCGACATCCATTTATTTTAGTGCCCTCATCCGCTCCGCGTGTATGTCTGTGTGGCTCTGGAAGGCCTTACTTTACTAATACTAACAGGCAGGGCACGTTACTTTTTTCTTTTTTTGCGCATGTTTAGATTATTTACTTGCCCTTTCACTTTTTCTTCGGCTGTCACCAACTTTGTTCAATGCTAGTCCCTAACCCATGAATAAGGGCTCTGCTGGCTATCGGGTTCAGAGAAGTTTGTAAGCTCTTTCTCTTTTTTTGTTTTTCACCACCTCCTCCATTTAAGGTCTTTAATTCGGCATTAGCTTCGTTAGATAAAGCCATGCATGAACTACAAAGCACGGTATCTTGAACACCACGAAAGAAAGTGTACAACTTTTCAATAAGGTCCGACTTACTTTTCAGAGAGGAGAGACATGAACTTGTTTTAGGCGTAGAAAAGGTATGAAAGATTTCTGGAAAAGAAGTAGGGACTGGTCTCGCTGCTAAGGGAGAAGGAGACCTCCGTCGGAGCAAGCTAAAGAACCCACTTTAGATCGTCGATTTCAGGTAAGGCACTCAATCAAGCCTATACATCCGGGAATTTCGCTCCAAACCAATGACGACTTGCTTTGCTGCATTTCTGGCTTTACTTTATTTTTTTGGTGAAAGAAAGGCCATATGATCTACTTTCTGGTGCCGGTCCCTTCACAAAGATAGCCCCTTCTTGCTCTTATTCTTATTCGGTGGAATACAATAGTTCTGAAGCTCCTTTCTTTCAAGTGAAAGTTGCCTATCTTTGCTTTGGAATCCAATCCAGTTGAAAACAAACAATTGCCTGATGGAAAAATAGATGAAAGGCAAGGAGTGTAAACCATGTACGAGCGAGCGCAGAAAGCGAAATGTTTTGCAGCGAGTCAAGCGTAATACGATCAAAAGGAAATGGGGTCAATGCTAAAACTCAAACAGTTCCACAGAGGGTTGAAAGAGCGAGCTACATTCTTTCATAGAAGACAGAAAAAAGAGGACTGATGCTTTCTTACTTCATCTTAATATAGGGATGCTTTATGTAGCTTCCAATAAATAGGAAACAAGATGACCCATGGGGCACTTAGTGACGTATCTAAATCGTCTATCCAGTACTGGCTTTTCACACTCAGGAATAGAAACTGTCGGCACTTAAAGATGAACGAAGCGAAATTACCCCCCCCCCCAAAAGCCCTTAGACCCACCTTGGTGGGGACTGACTGCTCTCCCCTACGAAAGTAGCATCGCGATGTAGAGATCAACAACACATATTCGCATACCATGCTTATCTATTGATGTCGCAGATCAGCGGCAACTCCCATACTAAGTATGATGCCGCATATCGGTTGTCTAACTAGAAGGGTGGAACCTTTTCTTTTTAACTAGTCTTAAAGTGGATGTCGCAGCCTTGAGTTCTTTTTATTGAATTCACGAGATTGAAAATTAGGATTGAATGAATAACCTAGAGATATATTCCTTTTCTCAAATAGTTCTTTAAGGGGCCTCTCTCTATCCTTGGCTTATTCAATAGAGCTTTCCTTTTTTTCATTATTCGATACTGCTGTGAGATACTATGAGAGCTCGTAGGCAATATGAGATAGAGCTGACTAAGAGAAAGAAGTAAGTGGATCTTGCAGCTGTTTTCATTCCTTTATTTAGGTCTTGAACCTATTAAGTATAAGTAGAAGATCAAGCACTGATCTGATGGATCAAATGCTTTCACTACTCGATCAAGGGCTTCCAAAAAGGCCTATTTACTAACTTCTCTTCGTTCCAGATTTCCGAATCGTTTTTTAGTCATGTTAGCACCACGCTTCGCTTTCTGATATCTGGTATTATGGCATTGCGCAGACTGACCACTACCTGTATCGGCGACTCAATGTGAGTGTGTCGGTCACAGCCCTATCGAGGGCATACTTTCTAATCTTTCTTTTTGCCATTCATCTTGCACTGCGTATTTGGATCCGACCCCTCCCTTATTTTAGCCAACATCCTATTAAGATTAAGATCTGCAATTTGCAAATATGAGAAAAGTGGACGTTGTACTTGTCTGAAAGCGGAAACTAAGATGAAGAGCTTATTCTCATTACTGGCTTGCTATCCTTACTTTACTTTACTTTACTTAACATAACTTTACTTAACATACACATTCTCGTTATGGACAAGCTCTCCTTCTATGCGCATCGATGGACCGACGTAGGGATTTGCATGGGGGCATTGCGTGTCGCGTCGGAGATTGTCAGACAATAAACGTTTCAATGGGTGTAGGTACAGGGGGAGGGGGTGTGGCGTATGCCACTTACTTTCTGGTGTGTAGGATGCACTTCCCACATGATTGTACAGTAGGCGTTGGAGCCCTCATCTGTAGGTACATGGAGGTGATCGCATATGCGGAGCAGCTTCCTTTGAGATGCCTTTGACCCGGGACCTACGCACGAGAGCGTTAACATCAAGGACAGAAGGATTCCCATGCATGAAGCGTACAACTCTAATCGCAAAGCGAAGTAAAAAAACAAACCGATGAAAGGAGAGAATGCGGGAGACAGAATGATGTCGGGCCAGCACAAGAAGTCAGACTAAACAACCCATTCAATGCGTCGAGGGTACTTGACCACCGGGAGATAGGGATTTAGTGACTTACCAACCAACCAGACATTGAGGGCAAGACATACCATACAAATCACGGCTTCGGCTGCTGTAGTCCTCTAGCCGAGCCACTACTAGCGTGTGTGTAATTCATGGTAGTTCACTATTTTTTTTGTTATGGAGCTATTCTCTTTCTTTTATTTTTTATATAGTATAGAGAGCGGTAAGTTAGTGTTGTTCTAAGGATAAGGAAAAGGAAAAGGAAGTGGTAGCTGTTCCAGTACACAAAGAAGGGATATTTGTGTAACCCGAGCTCTTTGATCAAGACGGTGTGGCCAAAGTAAATCCTTTGAGAAAAAAGTCATTTATTTTCGTTGGCTATAGTGATCAGCACAAGGGGTACTGCCGTTATGATCCCCGCACGTCTCAAGACATGTCACATTTGATGAAACATGATTTGCCTCGCTACCCCATGTGCCTCTTCTCGGGGAGAGATACACACACGCGCGATGACTGCTTTGCCACCACCCACTCTATGTGCTCCGATTAGCGTTCCGACGCCTGGCATGGCAGTGCACACGGCTCACGGTTGACCACGCTCACATCCGCTTCAGACATAAAGGATCATTGAGGTCTGGCCCTATCGTACTAGAAGTCCCATGCTTTTCGTTTTTCTTCTCGTGCGTTAGGATTGAAACCTAAGCTAATTAAGCTACTATCTCTGGCTCTAGAGAATGGTATCCGTTCATTTCTGCCTGTCCATAAGCGTATATAGGATGAAGTCTAAACGAATCAACGAAAATTATGGTTAAGGCATTTGAAAATATTAGCATTGGGCACTCTAACTCGAAGGAAGAAGCCAAAGCCAGTCCAGTAGCTCGAACTCTGACTATCTACGAAAAAGATGGCATTCTCCATTAATCTGCCTTGTTTTGAGAAGCGGGGAGGTAGTTTTGTCAAGCTCGTTAAACGCAACGACAGCTAAGGCTAGGAAGATTTTCTAGGCCAGACAACAAAGTGGGATATTCTTTGGAAGAAAGCCTGTATTGTTTGACAAGATCTTTAGGTCGGTCTCAACACGTTGGCATCTTCTATTCCTAACTCATTGGGGATATTATGCCTTTTGCTTGTTAGAAGTAGACCGATGATACGAACTAAAGTAAGTCAGATCTCCAAATATTTCATCATACTCGGTCCTAAAAGAACAAGCAAGGGATGAGCGCATGCTGGTAGTAGAAGGAAGCGGAGATGGAGGCAGCTAGGCATCAGTTTGAGTTCGAGATCGAGACCAGCTTTAGCCACTATTGCTAGGATGGGCTTACTTAGACTGAGAACAGAGATTCTTTTCTCTGCTATGCTACTTTCCTCTTTCTTCCTTGAGGGCATTCCTTTCCTGAACATAGGGCCAAACAGTCTTGCCCGGAACCCCCGATTCCTTCCCTTCTTGAAGAAAACGATACCGAGAAGGCAATAGCACTTGAAAAAAAATGAAAATACCATCAGAAAATATTCTATTGCTATTCGGGAGAACACAAGCTTCGAAAGCTTACTGCCCGGCCATGCTACTCTGTTTTGGTTGAAGTACCTTCTGACACTGCTGATTCCATCTTTATATCGTTCGAGCTAGCCCCATGACTTCTTGGTCGAGCGCAACTCTTGTTCGATTTATCTTTCTTTGATCGAGCGCAGCGAGAAGCAAGTCTGGCGAACCTTGTGCTAAAATTCCTTCTTTTCTTTCTTTCTTGGTTTTGGATTGGTTTGTTAAAGGTGGGAAAGGTTTGTTTACAAAGGCATGACTCAACTACTGCAAACTTATCAGGATTGTACCTACCGTGAAATTCGTGCTACATGGCAGTCTTGCATGTAAAAGGTGGTGGTTATTATCTATCAGGCGGGAAGTGCCAAGCCTATCACGCGGGAAAGACCCCTAACCTACCACCAACTTACCTTCCAACCAAGCCCTTTGATCCCGCGCTGCTGCTGGGTATATAATCTCGGTCCTCCCCTTACTTTGAAGCCTACAGCTCCACAATTCGTTTTCCTATAATAAATGGCAGGAATCCAAAAGATACTGTTTTTTCTTTTTCTTGTCTTTTTTCTGCTTTTTCATGGCATCGAAGCTACACGAGGGAAAGCGATACTGCCCACTCTACCGCAAAAGGGGGAGGCTTTCTTCTTCCCCAAAATGACAGTTCCACCATCACAGCATGCAGCAAAATTCTATGGAGAGGCTGCACTGCAAAGCGCCTTGTGCCATCTAGCGCTAATCTTCTACATCACTAGGTTAGTGGGACCTGAAGAAAGACTAAGTCCGTTTGTCGAAAGCTCAGTTGTTGGTTTGGTGATACTAGTGCTTTCTAGTGTTTGAGTTGTTCAGGAGTCGTTATAAGTCAGATTACCTCATTGTAACGCAGGTGTCCCCTGCTTTCCTTATTTCCTTTTTTATTGTATGAACTTTGGCTTTCTTAATAAAGTTGGGCGTCTATCCTGAGTGTGAGCATTCATAGTTGTGAACTTGTGATACTATTGTTTAACTTGCTACAAAGACTACTTTTAGTTGCAATTGGTTCATAAAATGGTCTGCTGCTTTAGGAGGTCTGCTCCCACAATTACTTATACTTAAGATCTAGTGCTATTCTAAAGTCTAAACCAAGGAGCAAATGAAGAATTATCTATAATTAGCAGTTCGTGCGGCTCATTCACCTTGGATGGATCGGCTGGTCCTGGCATTCTTTTGACACTGGACACTCAAGGAGGTGCTTGCCTACTAAGAACTAGTCCCACTGTCTATTACTCGGGTGCTGAGGCAACTAATAAGAAAGAATCTTCGGGAGGAATCCATTAGCTATCTTCACTAGACGGACACAGATGGCGCAGATTTAGGCAAGGATTTTTTGAGAATGATTATTAGCCTTCTTAGAATATCCGCCTATATTAATAAAGAGTTTGAGATTGACCACCCACAAGACAAGAGTTTGACCACGGGGTAAGGTTACCATTGCCAAAGAAAAGACCAGTTACGGAATCTACAGCATCAAAAAAGAGGACTGAATCGGCCTTCGAATAGTTTACTCGACCTTCAAAGTCTTGTTCATCGCCAAGTAGGCTTCCTGAAAGGCGGACAGGGCAAGCAAAGTAAAGAAGTTAGTACTTCGCTACTGGACAAGGCTATTATTACAAGTCCAAAAAATACGTTACTCACTGGAGCGATGATTTATTCAAATTTGCCTAAAGATCGTGGATTTACATAGGCGGCTCACAAGGGAAAAACAAGGTTAAATGCCCCAGGGATTACAACCAAAGTTTCAGGTGTGATCTTACAACCCCTACTAAAGCAATAGGACTCTATTTCCAACTGATGAACTGTGTAGTGGAACTACGGGAACTAGTAAGCCTATAAGTGAGAGTGATTCTTTCCCCAAAATTCAATAAGCTATAAAACTTCCTTGGTTGCAATCCAATTCATGATAAAAGGAATATCATATCATATATAGTAAAGCAACAATAATGAAACGTGTGTGTTATAGTATAGTATAGTAAAGGCAAATTCCTTTGCCAACGCCTACGTCTTGCTTTCAGTATCATATATTCAGTAGACTAGACTTTTCTATGTGAATTCAAAGAATATCCTATCTAATAATGATTTCACTCTAGATGAAGGCTATTCCTCCTGTTATAGCTAAAGCAAAGCAACCATGTCAAGTTTTATTGTCCCGAGTGGCTATTTCAGCGGAGCCTATCCCTCCTAATGTGTTACATCCTGGCCATCTTTTGCTGTTCAAAATCCTGGCTGAGGTAGGTACAGTGTCTGTTCGGCTCGGCAATCCAAGATTAGCAGAAGTAATAGGTGGGGCTTATATTATAGTAAAGAAAAACTACTTGAATAAGCGCTCAGCCGACAGAGAGAAAAGGAAAGTAAATGGGATGTTCAAGTAGGTAGCGAGTTCATCACCGGGGATGTCTGTACTAAAGCAAGCAAAGACCTAGTCTGCTTTGAATTAAGCATTTCAGTGTGGAATTCGCCTAACTTTCAATCTAGAAACTAGTGAAAAGCTAGCCAACTATTTCAAACGAGTAAAGATAAGTAGCAAAGCCAGGAAATATAGTAAGCGAGGAGGAGTATTCTTGTCTCTTTCTCCCACCAACGTAATACCCAACAACGCGTAGTCAAGTTCACTTTCTCATAGCCTATTCGTTCACACCAGATCTCGACCGAGTGAATGAGAAGGAGTTTCATCACGCTCGCCCAAAGCGGATTTCCCCCGGTCCGCGTGCACATTGAATTCATAGGGGGCTTAAATATCTCTTCAATTAGCCCATCCCGTCAAGCCCTTATTCTTCCAATGTCTCTCACGGAGAGTATAGAAGTTGGTCCTTTATTAATTAGTAAAAGCAAGCTATCGCACTGGGTAGCTACTCCTTGTTGGGTAGCCCCTCGGATATGGTATATTGTAGGTCTCCAGCATTGGCGCACTTCTTCTTTCGACAGAATCTCTCTTCTCGAGTGTTGCTGGTACTTTGAATACTTATTTCACCCTTGGTACTGGATAAGAAGGCTATGCATGTAGTCGTACTACACCAATGTTTAATAACAAATAGCATATCAAATTGATCCGCATCTTAACTCCAATCTTATTATTATTAGTAACGTATCCGTGTTCTTTCTTTACTGCAAACTACTTTATCAAGTCTTGGTAAAGGAGCAACTGTGGAAGTCCCAATCCCAAGTAGGACTCTGTGTCTTTTCTTAAAAGAAAACCAGCAGGTACAATTCCCAATCTAATAGAATATTATAACTCTCGTACAGTGGGGAAGGCTCATCTCAACGGAACCCTCCCCTAACCCTATAGTACAGTACCCTGTGTATAGAGTAATGCGAAGTCACCTTGGGCAAGTACAAGCATTCATTCTATCCATAAGCTAAGGTAGTGAAAACCTTTATTGTGTAAGCAGTCGTAAGTTGGTAGGTGTGTGAATCACAGTATGCTTAACAATGTCAGGACGAAAACTCTAAGAACCAGCTAGAGAATATTAAGTTAGTAAAATAAGAGGAGTGTCCAAAGTTGGCCTCCGTTCTAGTGGAACCATCTAAGTTGACTATTCAATTAGTGGGCTTCTTTCACTTGAGTTTCTTCTATTTACGGAGATCCTTAATCTTGATGTATCATCGTCCTGGCACATAGCTAGTGCGGCTTCAACGTCTTCTATTCTAAGCCGTGGGAAACTTCAGTCTGAAGCGGAGATACCTAAAAGAGGCGTATGGACGCTTCTTCTAGCGTCGATTGGACAACCATAATTTTGCAAACTGGCAGCTATCAAATTGACCACACCTGATCGAAAGCGCTTGCTCCACGTTCTTTCCTTTCAACATATCAGGGCATAGGAGGCTGGTCATCTTACACACTTTTCGGGAGACGGGTGCCATGCTCTTCTTCTGTTTCAATGCCATGCACCGTGTAGTACTGCGCGTAGCCTCTTATTCTGTTCGTAATTTTCTTCAAACACAGGTTCAAGGTTGAGGGCACCATTCGGTTTTCATGTAACCAAGGTCTCGGGCTCGATAGGAAGTGTCGGTGTCAATGACATAGAATTTGACCAAGGTCGGAAATGAACCGAATTGCATGGGCAGTGTAATTGCCCCCATAGCTTTCTAAGAGTTTTGATTGAACCCATGGACCCTATAGACTTGCGCTCACTCAATGTCATTTGTGATTTTCTTCAAAGGGAGAATGTTTATGTTTGTAGACAACCTGGATCCACCAACTTAAGTGAAGTTAAGCTCCGTGACATACAAGGGTTTATTATGATTGGCAGATCCGTTTATCATGTCCTCATCCTCAAAGTTAACGGTCGCTACTTGGTCGATGTGCATTGTTTCCATCATCTTTCTTTCGGGGCTTTAAATTCCTCTGGTTTTTCTAGTGCTTGAATGAGGACTTCTCGTAATTCCCACGATAAATGATTTTGCATCGAAAACGCTAAGAAGTGTGGCGAGCACATCCCTCTATTGGATCTTTGACCTGTTTTATCATCTTTTTCAAATAAAAAAGTCCTTGCTTTGATTCTTAGCCTCTGTATTTGCCTTGGGTATTTCGGGAAATGCGCCCGATCGTGGGTTAGGTTAGTATGACATGCATCTTCGTTGTCTTTTTCAGGCTCCTCCCAACTTGACGATTTCTTTGTTTCCTCTTTCGTCCTATTCTTCTTTGTTCTCTTGGAGGTAGCTAGGAAGCTCCTCCCCCTCCCCCTAGGGTCCCTGTCTTCTTACTCCTCTTAATCTGAGGCCCATTTGAATTAACACCCGAACTCAAGTGAAAGAAGCCCGCTAACCCACTCTTCTTTCCCCCACCTACCCGGTAGGTAAGTAGGGGCCTCGTCATCTCTATTTTCCTTCCCAGGAAGACGGAGAAACTACACCTTGTTTTTACGAATTAGAAAACGAATGAGATCAGAAAGGCCGTCATTGGGGGCAAACGTTGTAATAGCTTCGGTGAGAGCAAAGCCCAAAATGGCATAACTGAATGATTGTTTAGCCAATGAAGGATTTGGCGCCACGGAATGAATCGAAGAACTAAGAACATTTCCAATACCGACAGCAGCTCCCGCTAAAGCAATTGTAGCAGCTCCAACACCTATTGATTTAGCTCCTTCTAACATGTAGAGTTGAGAGTTGACATTGTCGGGTTTCACGCTTTTTCTTCGCAACTCGAAATTTCGAGTTTGAGTATAGTATTTCTTGTTGATTTGATTCCTTCCTCCTCTCCTTATCCTTAGTTGAACAGATGAAAGCGAAAGGAGTTGCTTCAATGAAACTGGAAAACCTAAAACCCACATAGTGGAATAATAAACCCAGCCCCGCCCTTATCTTGGGCTTGACAGGTAGACTATAAAGAGATTCAGTACAACAAGCTGCACAGGAGTTCTAGCTATTTCCAATTTGAATAAATAACCCGATCATATCATATCTTGGAATACCCTAAGACTACCCAAGGCTGTACCCTATAGTAATTTCCTTCTACCTCTTATCTATATAGTCTTTACGTCGTCTCCTAGGTCGGTTAAGCTATAACCTAGTAGTACCGGAACAACTCCTCTAAGCGTCAAGTCAATTAAGGAACCCAATTTGTTGGGTTTTGAACTGTTAAATGGTTACACGCCCGACATACTATGGGTGGCTAACCCGATTCATTCCTCGAATCGTAAATCATTACTATTTTTGCTTGCTCGAGTAGAGTCGAAAAGTGGGGAACCTGGATTCCCAGCAGGTGATCTCGATCACCATAATATGATATTTTGCATTCCCTTAATTTCTGAGATGGAACTCTTTTCCAACATAAAATACAAGTCTATCAGTTCAATAAAAGTATGGGTTAACCATTCCTCCTCTTAAGTTAGGGGTTTGGGATTAGTAGAGTAGTATAACTACAGGTCTAGTAGTTAAAGGCGGGAGGGGTCTGACCCGACTATTGGTTCTTTCCTCTAAAGAAACATAGCTAAAAGGTGTCTGATCTTGTCTATATTGTCTGAAGTAGCCTTTGCTTGTCAAAGTAAGTGAAAAAGGGTTTCAAAATACTATATTGTAGCTCAAGTTTGCATGGAATAGCACAGGTTTATCCGCTTTATTATCTGGCTTATCTGCTTGAGAAAAGTGAACTCTTAGCTTTAAACCTACTTTGTCTTTGTATCTTAGGCCTTCTAGCTCTAGCTTAGGGGCCCTTTCCTAGCTTATTCAACTCTTTCTTCGGCAGGATCGAATGAGGATGATGGGGGGGTGCTTTTTTCAACTAAACAGCGTTCATCTGTTTGCTTTAAATTTTATGACGCTGAATGTGAGAAGAAAAATTGGAACTACTTGCTTGCCTGTGTTAAGCATGTAGATAGAACCTGGCGGGCATAGAGTCATAATAAGCTTCTCTTCTCCGCTGCGCGCCTACTATACCAAGCTCCTGTGGGCTAATCTCATTTCCCATCTCATGTAACAACCTCTTCGCCCTTTACCCATGAGCTTTTAGAATCTATTTCCTATTTCTAAGCCGATTTTAGTTTTGAAAATGTGCTGAGCAGAGTCAATTTCTCGATGGCACTTGCTAAAGATCGTATCATAACTACCGGGCCTACAACACAAACGTCGACTACTTCATTTCACTTCCCCTGGGAATCGGCTACCAAAAAGGAAGGTTGTGATAGTGTGTAAGCTGTAATATACATATTCTAGATAGGCTGAAGATAGAAGGATAGGCTTGCCAGGAACAAGAGCTTGCATTCGTATTTTGTTGTTGTGTTTGTGTTGTGATCTATTGGCTGCCTCGTTTCTGGTCAATCTTTCCTGTGGCAGATAAGGGCCGATCTAATAGAATCGACTCTAAGAAGATTGGAAGTGGTGAACCGGATCTTTTTTCTATATAAAGGGATCAATCCTTTTGGCTCTAATAGCAGTGAATAGACTTCATCTAGATTTGGAGGAGTTGTCAATATGCCTCTGTCTGGTGCTGCTTCGCCGGTATCGGCTTGTGCTAATGTCATAGATCACCTACTATACTAGGAGCTTAAGTCGACTAGACTTGACTCAAGAATAGAATCGAAGCCTCGCCAAGATAAATACAACCCTATGGCTATGGTATGGCACTCACTACAATGACACGACCAGGTCTATAGAAAAGTTGATATAGATCTCATACAGGTAAGGTTCCACACTTTTCTAAGTAATTACTAGCTCCGGATGCATCTTTCTCATTGACTGCTTTCTTCAAATCAAAGTAGGACGAACAAGGAAATGGAACTGGTCAATGCATTTCTAACTAACAATTGACCCTATTCCTCAAATGGCGCGTAGAGTGGAGTATTGACTTGCCTTGAATGGATTGGTTCCCATCTTTTTCTAACCTCGGGCAATAGCTGCTTCCTAGCACTTCTTAACCCATTCCCCCTTGCTGACTTCTACCATTGCACTCTCCTTTTGGCACCTAATCTAGGTTTTGATATGACATTGATCTCAAACCGCCACATATTGATAGAATTGTTCAACAAGTGCCACTTCTGAATTTGTCTCAAATTACCGGAACAGAATGTCAAAGCCAGTAGTTTGAACTGCCAATGGAGTGCCATTGTTTCGAAGTTGTTGACTATTGTCTAGCTATCAAATTAGTGTAGACAGAAGCACTGTTTGAGCCTTGTCGAGAATCCGTTCTGGCACTTATTGTCTATAGCAAAGTGAAGGAATAGAATGATCATCCTGCTCCTATTTAAATAGTACAGAATTCCATGGAAAGTGTAGCAAGCCGATTCAATTGACCAGCTCCATAGGGAGGAAATGGTATTCCAAAGAGCAAAACAAAGCCAGTTGGTTATCGGTAGACACAAAGCATTTATATGTCTCTTTGTAGGCTCAAATGAACACAAAGCCTAAGAGTTTTAACCAGTTAGCAAATATGACTAATGGACTCCACCTTCTTCTATCTCTAGGTCAAGTCAAAGTGTTTCAGTTCTATACAGCACTGACTTCGGTGCCCGCTTACTACCCAGAAGACCTTAGAAATGACTAGAAGGAGAGCAGTCACGGAAAGAAAGATTCTGCCTATTGAGAGAAAGCAAGATCAGGGAAGTCTTAGTCACTAGCACACCATAGTACTAGTCAAGTCACAAGCAAAGCATCAAGTCCCAAGCAGTGCCAGGTTGAAGAAAGAAGACTCTATAAAAAAGCAAGTGAGCTCTGGCACCCAGATATTAAGAAGTTAGGATGCGCCTAACTAAAACTATTTAGAAAGGCTAGTGAGCAAGTGCCATGGATCCGCGTGTACGAAACGGATCCAGAGTTAGGATGTAGCAAGAAAACGGCTGTGCTTCAGTGCAACGGATCTAGCAAGTTAGGATGCGCGTGACTAACACGCAAAGGCTTTAACGCTAGAAATAGAAAAAAGAGCGCTAGAAAGAAATCAAATCCGTTGCTTTACTTTAAAGTTACGAACAAAGGCTTCACTCTTTCCGTTCTGAGGCTAAAAAGGCCAAACGAGCCTGTTGGGGTCGTGCTTCGGTGCGCCGAAGGTCTCATACGAAGAAGCAGCTTCGGCTGGAATCGTCTCCAAGAGATGGCCGAAGGTCCCTTTTCATGGAGCTTCGGCGTTTTAAACCGACATAGAGATAGAATGACCTTTTTATTCATATAGGTCTGAGTCAATGTTGTAAACATGTGTAAGGGGCATAATTGTAATTTGTCACAGGCTGCGACCTGTGCCTATAAATAGATGAACAGTACTTCTGTACTGTTCATGTGAACCTGTCATTTGCCTTCACATCACACTTGTACTCTTGCCTTCCTCAAGACCGAAGGTACATCTGTCATTTATATTCGTATTAATAGAAATGAAAATGATTTTATGGTTAACATTTGAATGTCTATTTTTATACCTCATGATTTATGTGAATGCTTCATCCTACGTAATTATGTTTACGAAGGTGCGTCCTTCGTAACCTTCGGCCGAAGTTCCTTATATCCCGAGGGGATATGATGAAATGGAGGACGAAGGACCTTAATATCTAACATTTTCTGTGTTGCCTTGTTCTTAACTCTTAGCATTTGAGAACAAGCCCCCAACATTGGCGCCCACCTCCGGTGAACTCACTTCCACTTTTCTGAGCTGATGGCTTCGTTCAACAATCAAGCTGGAGCTGCTTCGGCTTCGAAGCTGGTGCTCCCGATAACAGGCGGTTCTTGCTCAGAGCCGGCTAACAAGAAGCAGAAGAAAGAGGCTCAGAGAAGGGTGCAGCATGTTGGAGTACAGGGACCCTTCATCAAGTCAAAATGGTCTCATATTCCAATTACCTTCTCTCAGGAAGACCTTCAGCTTAAGGATTATCCTCACAATGATGCTATGGTTATTTCTTGCGTGATCAAAGGATTTCTGGTCCACAATGTCCTAGTTGATACAGGCAGTGCAGCTGACATTATATTTGCTAAAGCCTTCAGACAAATGCAAGAGCCTGAAGACAAGATTCATGATGCTACGCACCCTCTTTGTGGCTTCGGAGGACGGCAGATTGTGGCACTTGGGAAGATTACCATGCCGGTAACCTTCGGATTTGTCAACAACACAAGGACTGAGCAAATTGTGTTTGATATTGTTGACATGGAGTATCCTTACAATGCTATCATTGGTCGTGGAACTCTTAACGCCTTCGAAGCAATTCTTCACCCAGCTTATCTCTGCATGAAAATACCTTCGGACCAAGGACCTATTGCTATTCATGGAAGCCAGGAAGCTGCTAGAAGAGCCGAAGGAAGCTGGACTGACTCCAAGGCAATCCATAGCATAGATGGAGCTGAAGCTTGTGAACAGTATAAATTCAGGAGGGAGAAGGCAGCTTCAGCAGATCAGCCGAAGCCCATGTTATTGTGTGAGGATGTAGCAGAGCAGAAGGTGTTGTTGGGCTCGCAATTATCTGAAGACCAGGAGAAAACCTTGATAAGGTTTTTATTCAACAACAAAGATGTTTTTGCATGGTCAGCCAATGATCTTTGTGGAGTGAATCGGGATGTCATTGAACATTCGCTCAATGTTGACCCATCCTTCAGACCCCGAAAGCAGAGGCTTCGGAAAATGTCTGATGACAAGGCCGAAGGGGCTCGTAATGAAGTAAAAAGACTCCTCAGTGCAGGAGTTATCAGAGAAGTGAAGTATCCAGAGTGGTTAGCTAACACCGTTATGGTGAAGAAGGCCAATGGCAAGTGGAGAATGTGTATTGATTTCACAGATCTCAACAAGGCTTGTCCGAAGGATGAATTTCCGCTGCCAAGGATAGATTCTTTAGTTGATGCAGCAGCTTCTTCGGAACTTATGAGTCTCCTGGACTGCTACTCAGGCTATCATCAAATCTGGATGAAGAAGGAAGATGAGCCGAAGACTAGCTTCATAACTCCAAGTGGTACATATTGCTATCTTCGGATGCCTGAGGGGCTCAAGAATGCTGGAGGGAGTTTCAGCAGAATGACTGCGAAGGTTCTCCAATCTCAGATAGGCAGAAATGTGCTGACTTATGTCGATGACATCATTGTAAAAAGCACGAAGCAAGAAAATCATATTGCTGATCTGCAAGAGACCTTCGCCAGTTTCAGACAGGCTGGTTTGAAGCTGAATCCAGAGAAATGTGTCTTCGGAGTGAAGAAGGGCAAATTTCTTGGATGTTTGGTTTCAACGAAGGGAATCGAAGCTAACCCAAATAAAATCGAAGCTATACTTCGAATGGAGCCACCAACCACAAGAAAGGGGGCCCAAAGATTGACAGGAAGGCTGGCATCCCTCAACAGATTTATATCTAGATCAGCAGAAAGAAACTTACCATTCTTCGAGGTGCTGAAGTCAGCTGAAGTCTTTCAATGGGGCCCAAGTCAGCAAAAAGCCTTCGAAGAGCTGAAGCAATACTTAATAGATCTCACAACATTAACTCCACCAACGCCAGGGGCTCCTCTGTTGTTGTATGTGGCAGCTTCGCACTCAGCAGTAAGTGCGGCGCTTGTCCAGGAGAAGTTTGATGGACAAGCTAAGAAGCAGGTCCCAGTATATTTTGTGTCTGAGGTCCTCAGTGTCTCAAAGAAAAATTATACAGAGCTGGAGAAGATATTGTATGCCGTTTTAATGGCATCTAGGAAGCTTCGGCATTACTTTCAGGCATTCAACATTATTGTTCCCTCTTCGCAGCCGTTGAAGGACATCATGAGGAACAGAGAAGCTACTGGGCGTATTGGAAAATGGGTTGCGGAACTCAATGAATTTTACATTGATTATGTGCATAGATCCTCAATTCAGTCTCAAGCATTGGCAGATTTCATTGCCGACTGGACGCCAGGGGCTCAGGAAGAAGAAGCGAATAAAGATGCCGAAGCATGGACAGTGTTCTGTGACGGCTCTTGGGGAACCTTCGGAGCAGGTGCAGCTGCTGTGTTGGTCTCTCCGTCCAAGGTTAAAACTTGTTATGCAGCAAGACTTGACTTCAGCTGCACAAATAATATCGCTGAGTACGAAGCTTTGCTCCTGGGTCTTCGGAAACTAAAGGCAATGGGGATCAGAAGGGCAATTCTTAAAACTGATTCCCAGGTTGTTTCGGGTCATATTGATAAAAGTTGCAAGGCTAAGGACCCGAAGCTTGAAAAATACCTAGACACGGTCCGAAGGATCGAAGCTTCCTTCGAAGGATTTTCTGTTAAGAATATCCCTCGAGGACAAAATGAGCATGCTGATTTATTAGCCAAGTCTGCAGCACAGGGGCTGCCACTACCTTCGGACGTGTTCTTCGAAACAATAAAGGCACCTTCAGTGGAGCTACTTGAAAGAGCAGTCCTTAACATTTCTCCTGTCTACAGTGAAGATTGGAGAACAGAAATAATCTCTTACCTTCAGGGAAACTTTCTATCAGATGACGAAGCTTATAATAAGAGGATAGAGGCAAGAGCTCGTCCTTATGTCATGATAGAAGGGGAGTTATACAAGCATGGAGTTTGTGCCCCGCTGCTCAAGTGCTTGTCTAGGGCCGAAGGTATAGAGTTGATGAAGGAGATACATGCAGGCTTGTGCGGATCCCACATTGGATCCAGGCCGTTACTTGGAAAAGTGTTCCGCCAAGGATTTTATTGGCCGAAGGCAGCTTCGGATGCAGCGGAGTTAGTCCAAAAGTGCGAAGGTTGTCAAAAATGTGCAAGAGATCAAAAACAACCTTCGTCATTAACACAGCTGATACAACCCATCTGGCCATTGCAAAGGTGGGGCCTTGACTTGTTGGGTCCATTGCCACCGGCCCAAGGCAACCTAAAATATGTTATAGTAGCTGTGGAATATTTTTCCAAGTGGATTGAGGCGAAGCCATTAGCCACAATAACTTCGGCCACCGTCCAAAAATTTTTCTGGCAGAATATTGTCTGTCGCTTCGGAGTGCCGAAGGCTATCACTGTAGATAATGGAACACAGTTCGACTCCGAAGATTTCAGAAATTTCTGTGATCAAATTGGCACGAAGATCCATTTTGCATCAGTCAGGCATCCGGAGTCGAATGGGCTTGTTGAAAGGGCCAACGGCATCATAATGACAGGGATAATGAAGCTAATTTTTAATCAACCAAGGGGAAAATGGCCAGATCAGTTGACCAAAGTGGTGTGGAGCCATAATACAACAACAACAAGGTCTACAGGCTTTACCCCATTCAAGTTATTATTTGGTGACGAAGCAATAACTCCAGAAGAAGCTAAAGCTGGATCAATAAGAGTGGTAGCTTCGGCAGAATCAGGTGCCGAAGATACTTGCCTTGTGGAAAAAGATGCCTTAGAAGGGATCAGGCTTCAGGCCGTGGAAAATATCAACAAATACCAGGCTGAAACAATCAAATGGCGAGATAGAAAAGTCCGGCTAAAAAATATTGAGCCAGGACACTTGGTGCTTCGGAGAGTGGCCAACCCGGATACAGTGGGCAAGTTGCAACTGAAATGGGAAGGGCCTTTCTTAGTAGCATCTTCGTCAAGGCCTGGTTCGTACAGACTGAAGGACATGGATGGCAATGAAATTCCAAGATCTTGGAATGCCGATGAGCTTCGGCGGTTCTATGTATAACTTGATGTAATTTTATCTTTTCTTTTCTTTTTTATGGCACCCTTTTCCTTTCTAAAGGGGGAGAAAGGTTTTTAATGGGGCCATCATATGTAATTTTCCTTTTTAGTTTTATAAGAGCAAAATCCCCCAAAAGATGTAAATGTAAAAGCTGAGAGCGCACCATCGAGTGCCGAAACTGAAAAAGAGAAAAAAGCTCCGAAGACGTCCCTAAGGGGATGCAGAGCTTACAGCGAAAAGTCAACGCTGATTCCGCCGAAAGTAAAAGGCGAAGAAGCTCCAAAGACGTTCCCAAGGGAATGCAGAGCTTATACCGTCTAAGTAAAAGACGAAGAAGCTCTAAAGACGTCCCTAAGGGGATGCAGAGCTTACAGCGAAAAGTCAACGCTGATATTGCCTAAGTGAAAGGCGAAGAAGCTCCAAAGTCGTTCCTAAGGGAATGCAGAGCTAGTGTGTGGTTGTTTCTAAGTAATGGCTGACAATGTGGCTTCAGACATATGCTTCGGACATTCATTCGCGCATTGCATTACATCATAACATTTGCATGCATAAGCATTCATTCATAGCATCTGTGTACCAAACTGGTTGCTTCGGCAGAAGGGAGAATTGGCTTTTTATGAATCGTTGTGTAAAAGAAAAGTTTTGGAGAAGAGGTTTTTATGATTCGTTATGCTATGTTATGTACGAAAGAGAAGAGCTTCGTTGATCAGCTTCGTTGTATACAAAAGAGAATTGGTCTTTTATGCTTCGTTGTGTACGAAAAGAAGGGAAGGTGTTTTTTCGCCTTCGGCTCAAAATACTGATTTCGTCCACACCAAAGCGCCTCAAGCAAAGGGTAAGAATATATTACAAGGTATGTACAAGGTTCCTTGAAGACAGTCTAATTGTATTTACAAGAATTGTTACAAAAATATCCTGAGTTTTTCTATAGCATATTTCTACTGATCCTCATTAAGTTTCAGCTTTGGCAACAGCTTCGGCGACATAACTTAGGCGTCATCTTCACCTTCGTCATCCTACATAAATCAAGGAATTATAAGTAAAAATCAAGAGCAAAGGAAAAGGTAACTCCGAAGTATCATTTCTTACTGGTTCAAGATGACTTCGTGCTTCGTCTCCAGCTTTCTCCCGCCCGCCTTTTGTCCATATCATTTTTATAAATCTATTGGAGATACTTCGGGCGAGGTCAGGCATATCATCCAGGATTGATGGAGATAAGGTGAAGTTGGGCCTGTTGACAATTTTTCCGTGTTCGCAGCCGGCCTTCAGAAATGCAGCAGCGGTACCCCGAGAAGCCACCCAGGCACAGAAGTCACCATGCCCAGCTATGACTTCGTCGAGTTCGTCAATCTCCCCCTCAATATGTTCGAAGGTCTTCGGCAAATCTTCAGCTGAGGGGGTGAATTTTTCACTACTGGCTCCAACTGAGTAAAAAATCTTTCTTAGTCGTTCAATGCACTTGTTGCTAAATTTCAAGCAGTTTTCTTGAAGATTTGTCAGTAGTTTTCTCAAATCTGAATTTTGCTGAGCTTCGACTTCAAGTTTTGCAGTAAGATCTTGTTTTTCTTGTTCGAATTGCTCAGACTGGCGGAGTAGCTTCGTATTCAGTTCTGATATCTTTGCTTCAGCTTCCGCCAATAAACCTTCGGTTGCCTGGAGCTCAAAGTTCTTTTTCTCGAAAGCATCTGATTGCTCCTTTATTTTGTTTTCCAAATTTCCAATTATAACTTCATGCTTTTTATCTTCAAGATCTTGTTGCATTTGCAAGGCTTTGCTCAGCAGCATACTCTGTACGAACACAACCTTCGTCAGACATGTTTTTATTAGAAGCGACAAAAGTTAGGTGGCAAGTTGTTCACCTTGAAGTTGGAGTAAAATAAACTACCAACGACATGTTGTCGTCGGTAGCGGCTGATGTCTGACTCTAGCTTCGGAAAACCGATACTCTTTGATAGAGTACCGATTACCCTAGCTCCAGTCTGGTCTCGAATGCAGCCTAGCTTTTCATCATCCACACCTCCAAATAGGAGAGCACCTGGTTTGTAGCCGCAAGATTTCGCATACTCTTTAAGTTCTTCCATTTCGTCTTTTGTAAGTTTTTGCCCAATTAAATTCTGAAAGGAGTAGGCTTCTTCATCCGAAGTATCTTCGGCTATTTCTTTTCCTTTTTCAGGCACTGTGGCCATGGATTTTTCAGTAGCAACACCAGCTTCTTCTGCATCTATGTCTTCCAAAATTTTGTTAATATCCGCAATGGTCGTTTCTAAATTAACATCTTCGGCTGTAATGGCTTCGGTAGCCGCGACTTCCGAAGGTGTGACTTCGACGTTTTTGGTGCTTTCGGCAGCTGCTGTTTTCTGAACTGACGCCCTTGGCGGCGTCTTATCGATAACTTCAGTTACCGTAATGATTCTTTGCCGTTTGGGTTTGCTTATCTTCGCCTGATCCGGCTCGTCCACCTTTTGAAAAAGCTTCGTCAGTTGGAGCCCTAATGGACTTAGCTTCGTGGGCATGGGTTCAGTCATTACCTTTAAAATTTCTTCCACGTCGCTGGTAGAAGGCGGTGTGGGGGTCCTCTCTTCTTCGGATATTTTCCGTTTCGGACTTGATATTTTCCTTTTCTTCGGGATTTTCTTCTCTGCTGCTGGTTGCTCTTCATCCTTTGTCAGAATTTCAGTTACTCTTTTCCTTTTGAGACCCTCGGCACCCTTGTTCAACTGCTCGTAGTCTGGGTACTCGAAGCCCAGGGCATCAAATACTCGGTTCAGCCTTCGCTTCGGTCGGGTGCCGAAGGCCGCTGTCATTAATTGATCCTCCTTTTTGGAGTAATTCCCCAAGATTTCATTGCACATTGTCTCAACTGTGTCTAACCACTCTTTGCAGGGTTTCTTAAAGTACTTCTTGAATTTAAAGTGATAGGGCAGACGGACCAGCTCCCCCTTCTTCTTTTCTCCCTTCAGCTTCGGCATTTCCCACTCTTTTAGAGTAGGGAAGACTCTGAATGCCAAAAATTCCTGAACTAGATCCCTGGTGCCAATATGTTTTGAAATAATTTCAAATTCACCCAGAGCAGCCCAGGTGGGACCTTTTAGATCGCCGATGCGGCATCGTGGCCTCGTCTCTCCGAAGATTAACTCCAAAGGGCTTTGTACCAATTTTTCTCTGTCTTCGTCAACTTTCACATAAAACCACTCGGATTTCCAGCCTGCTGGCCATTTGCTTCGGTAGCTGATGACAGGACATTTTGTTGTCTTCCGGTAGGCAAAATTATAGCAACCGAAATTATCATGTAGCCCATCTTTTCTGGCCTTTGTTTGGTAGTGTAATTCGTGAACTCGGCAGAAGCTGTCGGCAAACGGTTCCACAGCTTGGCTTCGGAGGGCCCAGATATAAACATTGAGCCTAACGATGGCGTTAGGAGTCAATTGATGAAAATAGATACCAAACCTCCTCAATATCTCTGCAATAATATTGTGCAGAGGAAATCTCAGCCCAGCCTTTAAAAAGCTTTTGAAAATAACAATCTCATCCTTCCCTGGCTTCGGGGTGGTTTCTTCTCCCCCGAAGCGGAGTAGCTTCTTCTGATCTTCAGTGAAATAACCCGCTTTCACCATCTTCGAAAGATCAGCTTTTGAAACAGTTGATTTTCCAAAATCCAGGTGACTGGGCTTGCTGGGCGTAGCAATGTGGTAGTCATCTTCGGAGTCAGTCCCATCAATGTTTTCTTCTTCTTCGGCTGTTGTCGGGTTTGCTTCGGCAGCAGGTTTTTCTTCCGCAGTCACTAGACCGGAGCGCTGCATCGCTTCGGAGATGGGCATAGTGTCCGAACCTTCGGCTTCGTCTCCCTCACGTGCAACTTTGGCAGTAGATCGCACTCGTGCCATGTGATTCTGAGTTTGGGGAAGTCAAAAACTTTTTTCTTTTTTCTTTTCTCCGAAGCTCTCCGTTCTGACGAAGCAAGCGTCGAGACGGACCTTCGTTCGATTCTGAGAGTCAAGCTTCGGCTATGGTGGAAAATTTTGGCAGCAAAACAGTGCAAATAGCAATGAATGCTGTGGTAACTTCACACCTACCTGCTTGTTTATATAGTACTGCAGGTAAGAAGGCGAAGCGGCAAGATTTTTACACCAGACGGGCGGTCACTTGTACTCGCTGAGCAGTGGACCGCAAAGATCAAACAGTAACTCTGCAAGGTGGGCCTGGCATGTGCTCGGAAGCCGGATCGTTTCTCCGCAACGAGCTCAGGGAAGGTGTTTTTTGGACCTTCGGCTTCCCGAAGCTGAAGAGGCTCTTTTTTCACGGCTCAAGCTCGTTACGAAAAACGATCTAGCACCGCGAAAGGGGCTACTGTTGGGGTCGTGCTTCGGTGCGCCGAAGGTCTCATACGAAGAAGCAGCTTCGGCTGGAATCGTCTCCAAGAGATGGCCGAAGGTCCCTTTTCATGGAGCTTCGGCGTTTTAAACCGACATAGAGATAGAATGACCTTTTTATTCATATAGGTCTGAGTCAATGTTGTAAACATGTGTAAGGGGCATAATTGTAATTTGTCACAGGCTGCGACCTGTGCCTATAAATAGATGAACAGTACTTCTGTACTGTTCATGCGAACCTGTCATTTGCCTTCACATCACACTTGTACTCTTGCCTTCCTCAAGACCGAAGGTACATCTGTCATTTATATTCGTATTAATAGAAATGAAAATGATTTTATGGTTAACATTTGAATGTCTATTTTTATACCTCATGATTTATGTGAATGCTTCATCCTACGTAATTATGTTTACGAAGGTGCGTCCTTCGTAACCTTCGGCCGAAGTTCCTTATATCCCGAGGGGATATGATGAAATGGAGGACGAAGGACCTTAATATCTAACATTTTCTGTGTTGCCTTGTTCTTAACTCTTAGCATTTGAGAACAAGCCCCCAACAGAGCCTACTCACATCCATTTAGGAATTTTGGAATTATATGACTCTAGGGTTGGTCTAGCAGCTAAAGGTGTACGCAAACAAGAAGAGAGCTTTCCTATTTAATAAATACTCTCCTCACCAATCTAATCTCCAGAACTTGACCCTTTTCCCTACGCGCCTCTTCTTACTTTTCACTAAAGAATGAACAATCGGCGCAGGAGGTAGGAGATCCAAGTCCAGAAAACAGACGTAATTACAATACTAAACTAATGATGATCAAAACTTTCTAAAAAGAGTCAGAACTCCCCCTTCCTTGGTTTGGTAGAATTCACACCTAGAAGAAGTAGCCCTGTCATGGCCTTTTACTCTCTCCACATTCGGGCTGGATAAAGAAAAATGAGAAGGTTGTCCAGAATATCAACGAATAAACAGGGAAGGTGTTTTTCAAGCATCTCATGCTCCAAATGAGAAGATGCAGCGAGGCAATATTTCTAGATGATTCAGTTATAGTTGTTTGATCATAGACTCAAATAAGATAATGAAAATATTAAGCAGAAGTGTTCTCATCTCAAGCTTCTGATTCTGGTGATTCGCAAATAGCTTGTCATAGCTAGTTCTTACCTGAATCGCAGTAGGTTATTTGCTGCTGACAAAGGCCGCTAAGGTTCCACTCGAGAGGATTTATATTCCCCTCACCGCTACGTGCCTTGAAGATCATATAAGTGAGTGCTTAATTGTTATACTGCTATGGGAAGAAGTGGAAGATGAATAGGAACAGCAGGAAGCCGCTACCTAGAACGGCGCATACTCCTGATCGCTAACCCTCAATCAAACATTGATAGTTGTGCTTTCCCTACTCGACTTTTGGGTACATAACCTAATCAATCCCTTCCTTTCGGTTTCCCTGGACTATCAATCTAGAGACGACACCTTTAGACCAGACCTGGAGACATCACAAAAAGAGTTCTGAGGATGACTGGCTGGATAGCGAGCACCTGGCCTTGGGTTGACTTGCCTAGAACCTGACCAGGCACCGGCACTGAATTCTACTTGAAATACCAGGCTCTTCTCTTAGATAGGAATCATATACTTTTAAGCCATAGGAATCATATACGAAGAACACATATGGCCTAGACTCATGAGCCAATAATATAATCAATAGTTCGGTACGCGCGCTCAAGACGAACATCACCACGCTGGGCCCCTTCCCACTTCCCCTCGGATTTGCCTATCATGTCGGAATGGAATTCTTTCCATTAAAGAAAGTAGAATAAATATACGAAAAGAAATACACAACCCTGAAATCAATAGGATTTCATAAATACCAATAGGCGCTATGAAGGGAAGGCGCGGGATCGCACACCGGAAGCAAAGCTGCCGTAATAGTAGAACCTCAAAAAGAGACCAACAGTTGAGACATATGGACATGGAAGTCTCGCAATCTATGCCCTCCCTCGAGGAAACGCCCCATTCATCCCTGGAGTCTGTACTCCGTACTCTATACTATCCATTAACTTTCCTCCAGTAGCGAGTCTAAGAATAAGTCCAATCTTACAAGTGTGCTATTCAATGCACCACTTTCAGATATTCCGAGGACTCTTAAGGACACATCGTCCTATTTAAAGAAACCAGAGCCAGGGATGGAACACCAAATCAGTGAACCGAAGCGCATTCTATTCTAACTCCGGCACAAAAGATAGTCTGCTAATCAAAATCGTCTTCTGTCCTAGATGCCTTATTGTTCATTGTAATTTTGGCAGCAAGCAGCGAAATTAATTGGAAGCAGGTTTCTTCTCTTCCCATCAATGGCCAGGTTGCGTGCGTCCAATTTACTGACCAGCGCCCCTCGCCCTCCCATTTCTCGCCTATAAATGCATGCCCCAGCCGCGAACTCTGCTCCCCCTGCTCGCTGCTCACGCACAACAGTCGCGCTGCCACTCACCGGTCGTTAGCTTGTTGGAGCTCTACTTTCCATGCACAGCGTGACGACGAGACCTATTGCCCCTTGCTGGAGCTCTGCCCTTTGCTGCTGGTGCTCCTTCCTCTGCTTCCCTGCAGCGCCGTCAGTCGCCGAGCCGATCTCAACGTCGTTCTTCACCTCTCCTGTTCGACATTGCTGCGAGGTAGAAGATGAGCAATATGCAGCTTAGTCTCTATTTTTTTGTGTAGAACTCGTTTATATGTTTTCTAGTTCAAAAGAGTTAAATTAGGTCCCTGTAATCCTATGTGATACACCCTAAAGTTTATAGTTAATAGAGGATCTAATCCCTGCATCATTTTGTTATTTCAAATTTATATATTTTAGAGTCAGAATCACGTGTAATTTGAATTATTAGCTTCATGTGTATGTGATAAAATATTTTATCTAGTATCTCTGCTGTCTTTTGCATTTGTATTTTAATTTGAATATAGTAGTTGAGAATTAATTTAAATGTAGGTTCTATAAAAGTTAAGTCAAAGGAAAATGTAACTCAAGTAACTTATACTTAGCTATAGTAAATAGAGGTTTAGACTATTAATCTAAAAGTGTTGAAACAATTGAATACTAATCTTGGTGACCATAGTTTAAATAGTAGCTTAATATAAGTTATCTAATGATCCTTAGATTATGTCTCTTAAATATTATTATAGTGTCGTGATGTAGATTTGCAAATAAAAAGTTCAAAAGGAAATATTACCCATGTGCTTTCCGATAGAAATACAATAATTAACTGTTAATTATCTAGATTCCATAAATTTTGAGCCAGCGTTATATTTACAGATTTTTTTAAATGAATCTATATAGTGTGTGTTTCCATGATTAATTTACCATATAGTCTTTTCTAGGAAAATGGTGAAACAAAATAATTAGTAAGTCATGTCATAAGCAAATAGAATGATTACCTATGTATTTTAATCCATATTATAGTTACAAATCAAGTTTTGTTTTTTACTATTTTCCTTTTTTAAGTATGAATTGTATAATGCATGTTTTATTGTTTGTTGAATGGTGTCTGTTTATTTATTGGTGTATGTTTTCTTTTTGTATGTATGATGTGCGATATACTAGAAGCTAATTGTGTGGTAGAGGACCCGAATTTGTTTAAGGACGACCCGCAGGAAACTTTTGAGCAAGGCAAATAGATTCTCCCTCTGCATATTCTATTTGTACCTAATTAATGCATATAATAATGTTTACTTTTTGATATACTGCATAATTTGATGGGTTTTACCTAATTAAGGATTTCCTAGATTTACCAACTATATTCCTTGATTACCCTAGGAAATTATTAAGCTTTGCAAATTTGTGCTACCGCTCAACTTAATAATTTTGATGTCACTCATTAATTGATATTAATGTTCCAAAAATGAAATTGGCAATATAATGTTAACCCGATGGTTAAAACAATATTATTTCATATTAATTGGAACATGGAGTGACCACCCAGGATAACAGTGCAACCACGAGTGCTATCATGGCTCTGGCTTTAGTAATTAGCTTTATATGCTTAGTGCCTAGCAACCTTACCTGAAATATGGGCAAGAGGGGGAGCGGCAGTGGTGGCAGCTCACGTTAACATGGGGACGTATTCTAGGCTAAGGTACCTCACCCAGAGGGCCTCCACACCGACTTTAGAAACCTTAGCGGGTTGCTTTGTATTAAGTGTATTTTGTGAAAGCCTCATAATGGATCCCTAGCCATTCACCTTGGTAGTGTTTACGGGTCCGATCAACCCAGGCTAGATGGGATACATGGCTTGTGGGTAAAGTTGTACCACTTGTGCAGAGTGTAAAACTGATATATCAGTCGTGCTCCCGGTTAAGAGCAGCCTGGACCCCTCACATGATAATTGAACTTGAAGATGGAATTAAATTGAGATCCGATGATCTGCCAATGGTTTGCTTAAGTGGTTTCACTTAAATGTTTTTGATATACTCATATTCCTTTGTTTAAATGGGATACTTGGGATTCACACTTATTAGTAAGACAGGTGTTGTTAATAAAATATTGACCAACTAAAATACTTACTGCTCAACCTTAGCCTCACCTTGTTATACCTGCATTAATTTTCCCCCACTTGCTGAGCCCCGACCATAAGTGAGCTCACCCTTGCTAATATTTTGATTAGAGGGTGATGCTGGAGACTTTGATGGAGATTTCGACGATGAATTCTAAGTCTAACGATGCGCCGGTCATCTTCCTGTGGGAGATTGCCCCTGTTATTTAATTCCGCCTTACTTTGATGTGATACTTGTTAAAGATACAATGATTCAGATGATGTAATAAAGTATTCTACTCTCTTTACTCCTTTATTGCATTATCTTTTGATATATTACACTTGTGACGTCAACATATGTGTGGAAATGGATCTTGGCACACATATGCTATGCGCTCGGTTCTGCCCACCGGAACCGGGTGTGACAGAAGTGGTATCAAAGCTATGCTGACCTTAGGTCGTTATACTAGTTAGAAATGGAAAGCCTAGTTTGTTCAAAACTTGCTAATTTCATTCTTATAAAATTATTTTATCAGCCTTACCTCTTTAAAATTTCAACGGAGTTGACATTTCTCTTGTAGATGGTTCGTTCTCTCCAAACTACATGGGTCAACACCAACTACGTCCCTCCGCCCCAGCAAATCCCTGTCTACCCAGTGGTAGTCAAGGAAGTTCCGGTGGATCTCCCTCACATTCGAGTGGAGAATGGAGTCATCCTGGAGGACAGCTCAGAGGAACAGATGCCGATGCCCACCTCGTTGGTAGAGTCACTGGCCTTCGCAGCTAGGTCATCGACCCCGGCACCACCTACACCAGCCGTCCAAGCTCCTACACCCGGAAGCGACGACCCAGACGACTCTAGGGACGACGATGACGAGGATGACGACGAGGACGAGGACGAAGAGGAACATGTCAACGAAGAAGCCAACTACGCCCATCAGGACTACTTCATGGGGTTTGGTCCTGTCGTTGAACATTACACATCAATGTTCGAGACGGGGCACTTCCCCAAGCTGCTGCAAGACGTGCTGCACGCGCTAGGAACCTACGTCTGCCCCTTGTATGAAACAAGGCAAGTGAGCGAGCCTCCCCGGGCTTGCTACTACATCACTCGCATCCACGTCAGGGTGATGGATGCAGGGGATAGGGGATTCAGGACTCTGTCTGCTCATGAGTCCTTGACACCGCTATCCACCTACGTTACTTCGGTCAGCGATGCTACCAGACGGTCCCTATGGTCTCTCAGCCACACCTACCGGCAGCAGCTGCATGACACGAGGTTCAGGCATCTTCCTCTGCGTCTGAGTGGAGGAAGCCAGACCAGCATCATTCTAGGTGAAGCTGGTGAGGATCGCCTCAACACCCTAGCTAGTGTAGTGGCCAGTCTCAACACTGACCTAGACAGTGTCACCCTGGATCTCTCTAGGGTGCACTTGGAGCTAGAGGATGCCCATGCCAGGATTGCAGCCCTGGAAGCCCAACTTCAAGGACGGGATCCGCCTGAAGCTCAGGTCCCTGCCATGGCATTGTCCCCTTCCCACAAGAGGATTCGCTATGGGGAGCCCGGATCCATCACTAGGATGCTCTAGAAATTTTAAGTTATGTTGTAATAAGTTAGCTCTCGCTTCAGACGACGAAAACTCTCTTTTTAAGTTATCTTCATAATAATAACAACCATGTGATGGTGTTGGTTGCTATGTTTGAGTTGGATTTTTGTTTAAGTGCAATGGTCTTATGGAATGATGGCCATAAGAGCATATAAAAAAAATTAAACTTAAGCTATTCCCCTCTAGAATCTTTATTACTCCTCACTCCTCTAAGTAGTTCACTTTCTAACCAATCAGATGGTGAACGCTCGCCAAGGACCCAACAACAACAGGAACCAGCGTGGTCAACAGATACCACCACCACCACCGAACCCTAACATGGAACAGTTCATCGCCGCTCAGATGCAGCTTCTGCAGGGACTTACTGTGACTGTTCAACAGATTCAGCAAAACCAGCAGAATCAACAGCATCAGCAGCAACAGCAGAATGCACCCTCGGCTAGAGATAAGCACCGAGATTTTATGAGTCATCACCCGCCAACGTTCTCTCATGCGGTTGATCCTTTGGATACCGATGACTGGCTCAAGGTCATTGGAAAGAAGTTGGACATCACCTAGTGCAACGACAGGGAAAAGGTCTTGTACACCTCGGGAAGACTCGAGGGAGCTGGGTCCGATTGGTGGGATGCCTTCACAGCGGCACAATAACCTGGCAGGAGTTCCAAGTGAACTTCCGTGCTCATCATATTCCCTTGGGAATTATGAAACTGAAGAAGAAGGAGTTCCTTTCCCTTACTCAATGGAATATGACTGTCAGTGAGTACCGTGATCGCTTCACTCAGCTTTCACGCTACACACCGGAAGAAGTGGATACGGATGAGAAGTGCCAAGAGCGTTTTTTTTGGAAGGATTGATTGGACCTCTGTATTATCAGCTGCAGAGTCATACCTTCCCCAACTTCCAGACTCTGTTGAACAAGGCGATTGGCCTTGAAAGTAAAAGAAGGGAATTATCTGACCATAAAAGGAAGTTCCAAGGTCAGTCCAATAGGAACACCCAGCCAAACAACGCTCAAGGTTCATAGTTCTGCTCTGGAAATCAGGATGGAAACAATTATCAGATGCAACACTCTGGACAGCAAGGCCAGAGAAATAATCAAAGTCAGAACCAGCAGAGGAGCAACTCTTAGACCAACTAGAAGTCTGGTGGGAGTTCACAGAATCATCAAGGTGGCGTCGTGAACACGCAGGCTAGAAGCAACAACGCACCAGTCCAACCTAATGGCTGTTTCAAGTGTGGTGAGCTTGGCCATTATGCTAACAACTGCCCAAGGCACAACCAGGCACCAGCAGACACCTCAGAAGAGCAACAATCAGAGGAATGACCAGAACACCCCCGCTCATGGATCTGCTCAAAACAAAGCTCCACAGAACCGGAGTAGAGGAAGGGTCAATCACGTCACAGCGGAATCAGTGCCTGAGCATGCCGACGTAGTGTATGGTATGTTCCTTGTTAACTCCATACCTGCATCAGTTTTATTTGACTCTGGAGCATCACATTCATTTATAACTGAGTCATTTGTGGAAAACATAACATACCAAAGTACCCTCTTAAGAAGTTGTTACACATTAGTTCACCAGGAGGAGACATGAAGGCCACACATTCATGCCTCCATGTTAATCTCAAGATTCAAGGAATAGATTTTTTAGTCAACCTAGTGGTCTTACGATCCAATGGTATTGATGTAATCCTTAGATGCGACTGGTTGAAGAGTTGTGATGGAGTGATACAATGTGCCAACGGAACAATTACGTTGACAAGTCCGCAAGGCGAAAGAGTCCAAGTTAGCACAGGCATGCCAACAAATGCAAAAGGAAAAACAGTGATAAATCACTTGGAAGAAAAGCCCTTGGAAAATATCAAGATAGTATGTGAGTACCCAGACGTATTTCCGAAGGAATTACCAGGTATGCCACCTGACGGTGATATAGAGTTTTCTATTCAATTATTACCCGGAACTGCACCTATCTCGAAAATACCTTATAGAATGGATGTCAAGGATTTAGTAGAACTAAAGAAACAAATAGAAGAATTACTAGAAAAAGGTTTCGTTCGTCAAGTTCATCCCCTTGGGGAGCCCCAGTTCTATTTGTGAGCAAGAAGGATGGTTCGAGGAGAATGTGTGTTGATTATAGAAGTTTGAATGAAGTAAACATTAAGAATAAATACCCATTACCTCGGATTGAAGATTTATTCGATCAGATGAAGGGAGCCAAGATATTCTCGAAGATAGATCTAAGGTCGGGATATCATCAGTTAGAGATTCAAGAAGAAGACGTACCCAAGACAACCTTTACCACAAGATATGGATTATATGAGTTTTTGGTCATGTCGTTTGGACTGACTAATGCGCCGGCATACTTTATGAACTTGATGAATAAAGTATTCATGGAATATCTGGATCAGTTTGTGGTCGTATTCATTGACGACATTGATATATTCTTCGAATGAAGAAACACATGAAGATCATCTAAGGCTAGTTCTACAAAAGCTTCGTGACAACCAACTGTACGCAAAGTTCTCGAAGTGTGATTTTTGGCTAAAGGAAGTTGCTTTCCTAGGACATATCGTTTTCGATGGTGGAATTAAAGTGGACCCATGAAAGATAAGTGAGATACTAAATTGGAAGCAACCAAAGGATGCGTCCAAGATCATAAGTTTTTTTGGATTGGCAGGATACTACAGAAGATTTATTGAAGGTTTTTCCAAGTTAGTGAAACCTCTTACCTCTCTACTGGAGAAAGGTAAAGAGTTCAAGTGGGATGAAGCATGCCAGAATTGTTTTGAGGAACTCAAGAAAAGGCTAACCACTGCACCAATATTGGTAATGCTAGACATTCACAAGGGATTTGATGTGTATTGTGATGCATCACATCTTGGACTTGGATGTGTGCTAATGCAAGAAGGAAAGGTAATAGCTTATGCTTCAAGACAGTTGAGGAAGCATGAGAAGAATTATACTATGCATGATTTGGAACTAGCTGCCGTAGTGCATGCTTTGAAGATTTGGAGACACTATATGATTGGAAACAAGTGCAAAATCTTCATGGATCACAAAAACTTGAAATACATATTCACTCAGAAAGAACTCAACCTAAGACAGAGAAGATGGCTTGAGTTGATCAAGGACTATGATTTGGAAATACAATATCACCTAGGAAAAGCAAATGTAATGGCTGATGCTTTGAGCCGTAAGGGTCAAGTGAACAACATCACTACTCATTTGATGTCATAGGAATTGTGCTAGGAAATGGAGCAACTCAACCTTGGTATGCTCAATAATATGGAAGCAACGGTTATGGAAGTTGAATCTACTTTGGAAGAAGAGATTCGTAAAGGACAAGAGTCCGATGAGAAAATTAAGGAAATTAAATCTTTGATTGGTTTGGGTAAAGCCCCAGATTTCACGGAAGATGAACAAGGCACATTATGGTTTAAGAAGAGAATCTGTGTACCAGAAATCGAACACCTACGCCAACTTATTTTGAGAGAAGCCCATGATTCGGCCTACTCTATTCACCCTGGGAGTACAAAGATGTACCAGGATCTAAAGGAAAAGTATTGGTGGTACGGTTTGAAAAGAGATGTTTCTACTCATGTTGCATTGTGCGACCTGTGTCAGCGAGTTAAAGTCGAACACCAAAGACCAGTAGGATTACTATAACCTCTCAAGTTACCAGAATGGAAATGGGAAGAAATCAGTATGGATTTCATAGTTGGACTACCCCATACTCGGGATGGCTATGATTCAATATGAGTCATAGTAGACAGGTTAACTAAAGTGGCACACTTTATACCTGTGAAGACAACTTACTCAGGAGCCCAGTTAGCAGAGTTATACATGTCAAGGATTGTTTGTCTACATGGAGTATCAAAGAAGATCGTATCAGATCGGGGAACCCAGTTTACCTCGCGCTTTTGGAAAAGACTACATGAGTCCATGGATACCAAGCTAAACTTTAGTTCAGCTTATCATCCGCAAACGGATGGGCAAACGGAAAGAACAAACCAAGTGTTGGAAGATATGCTAAGAGCTTGCGGTCTAAAGCATGGTAGAAGCTGGGATAAAAGTTTGCCTTATGCAGAATTCTCGTACAACAACAGTTATCAGGCAAGTCTAAAAATGGCACCATTTGAAGCACTTTACGGACAAAAGTGTAGAACACCGCTTTATTGGAATCAGACCGAAGAAAGTCAAGTATTCGGTCCAGAAATTCTCCAAGAAGCGGAAAAGCAAGTGCAGATTATTAGAGAGAATTTAAAGACAGCACAGTCAAGATAGAAAAGCTATGCTGACAATAGAAGAAGAGAGTTGATGTTCAAAGTAGGAGACTTCGTATACCTTAAAGTTTCACCGATGAGAGAAATGAAAAGATTTAAGGTTAAAGGAAAACTATCACCTCACTATATTGGCCCATTCAAGATTCTGGAAAGAAAAGGTGAAGTAGCGTACCAGTTAGAGCTACCCGATAGTTTATCGGATGTGCATGACGTATTTCACGTGTCACAACTCAAGAAGTGCTTGAGAGTACCGGAATAATAATTACCCATGGAAGAACTGAATGTTAATGAGGATTTGACTTATTCGGAGTACCCTATCAGAATTCTGGAAACATCTCGCAGAATTACGCGGAGTAAAGTCATTAACATGTGCAAGGTTCAGTGGAGTCATCATTCGGAAGATGAGGCCACTTGGGAAAGAGAAGATGAACTCAGAGCAGAATTCCCCTTGTTATTCTCAAAAGTTCCTTAATCTCGAGGACAAGATTCTTTTAAGGGGGTAGGTTTTGTAACACCTCAAATCCATCAATTAAAAGTAAGATAATATTAGCTGCTAAAACAAGTAGAGAGGAGATGATTTTAGAATAAAAGCAAAAAATGATTTATATAAAACTTTTGAATAAATTAAAGATTTAAACAAGTGTTTGATGCATTCATTCTTAGTGCATGATTTATTTATTTGTTACTGAACTACAACAACTTTATTTTAAATTAATCTCTTTTTTTGACACCCAATTTATATGAACAATAGACTTTGGCCTAAAATTCTTTTGATAGTCGAGTATTTTGTTTTTGAAAATAATATTATTGGATTTATTCAGAATTTTGGAATATATGTAAATATATATATGTAATATGTTGTTTAGAAAAAAGAATTAATAAAAAAAAATCTGAAACGCTTAACGTGATGAACGCTTCTTCTCCCTCTCATTGGCTGCATTGTGGGCCCCACACGATATTTACTTTTTCTCTCCCCTGCCGACATAGACCCAGCCATTCCCTTATTTCTCTTCCAATTGGGCCCCACCAGGCACTATTCCTCTTCTCCCCAACTTCCTTTCCCGTCGTTCTATCACAGCAATAGTCATCGCTGCCACTGGATGTGGAATTGCATGACGCCACCGGCTCACCTCCCCGCCAACTTACTCGCGCCGTCTAGCCTCCTCCACTATCAAAAGCAAATAGAATGATTACCTATATAGTCTTTTTATGATTAATTTACCATATAGTCTTTTCTAGGAAAATGGTGAAACAAACTAATTAGTAAGTCATGCCATAAGCAAATAGAATGATTACCTATGTATTTTAATCCATATTATAGTTACAAATCAAGTTTTATTTTTTACTGTTTTCCTTTTTTAAGTATGAATTGTATAATGCATGTTTTATTGTTTATTGAATGGTGTCTGTTTATTTATTGGTGTATTTTTTCTTTTTGTATGTATGATGTGCGATATACTAGAAGCCTGTTGGGGACTTGTTCTCAAGTGTTATGAATTAAGAACAAGGCAACACAAAATATTAAAAGTTAATGCCCTTCGTCCTTCGAAGCATTATTTCCCTGATCTTGAGACGAAGGTGATGAAGGACATACCTTCATCATCACAGCGCATGTTAATGAAAGAAGAAGCATATGAAATATAAAAAAAGAAACAACATGAATAATCATATGACATTGTTAATATATTTTTTATTATCATGGATAAACAGAAATAATATCGAATTATATTTGTACCTTCGGCTTAATAGAAAGTAAAAGTCCAAGCGTGACACACAAACGAGTACAAGTTAGCGTGAACAGTACGGGAGTACTGTTCATCTATTTATAGGCATAGGGCGCAGCCTGTATGGATTTACATTTATGTCCTTCATATCTGGTTACAATCATAACACAAATTATCATGGGTCGATTGGTCTTTTCATCTTTAAGTCGGTGCATCCCTTCGTCTGAAGGCGTGCTACGAAGCTCCCTGGATGGTAGCTTCGGTGTTGCTTCTATTTTGATCTTCCGAAGGTACTTCTTCTTACAGGACCTTTGGCAAAGAAGCAGACCCCCAACAGTAGTCCCTTCACGGTGCTAGATCGTTTTTTGTAACGAGCTTGATCCGTGAAAAAATTCTCTTAGGCTTCGGAATGCCGAAGGTCTGAAAAACACCTTCCCTGATCTCTTGCCGAGAAACGATTAAAATATTCCGAGCGCAAGGTGGTCCCACTATGTGGTGGGTACGTGCGATCTGGTAATTCACCTTCCTGCGCACTATGGTCCACCGTTCAGTGGGTGCGGGCGACTGTTCAACGGGTGCGGGCGGCTTGGTGATTCTCCTTCCCACCTGCAGCACTATATAAACAGACGAGTAGGTGTGAAGTTACCACAACATTCATTACTACTCTACTGTTATGCTGCTGAAAAATTTGACCATAGTCGAAGCTTATTCATCGTATTCTTAGTCAAAGCATCATCTTGGCCTAGCTTCGCCATAAGAGGGAGCTTCGGCAAATTTGTAAAAGTCATCAACTTCGTCAGAACCGTAAGAAATTCAGCATCAGATGGCCAGAGTACGTTCAACTGCTAGAGTTACACGCGACGGAGAGGAGGCCGAAGCTGTCGAGACTGCCCCAATCTCCGAAGTAATGAGGCAATCGGGACTGGTTGTGACAGAAGGAGCTACTGACGAAGGTGCACCTGCTGCTGAAGCTGAACAAGCTGATATTGAAGAGGATGATGCTGATGAAGAAGAGATCGATTATAACACCGTCATGCCTTCCAAACCCAGCCACTTGGACTTTGGAGAGTCTACTGTTTCTGAGGATGATATGCCTATGATGATGAAGCTAGGCTACTTTGGAGAAGCCGAGATGAAGCTGATTCATTTTTGCGGGGAAGAAACCACTCCGAAACCAGAAAATAATGAGGTGGTGGTTTTCAAAAAAAATTCTTCAAAGTAGGATTAAGGTTTCCTTTGCACGAAATGATTGGAGAGGTTTTGGAAAAATTTCGAAATTTATCTTCATCAACTGACTCCTAACGCTATCGTTAGGCTCAGCATCTTCATCTGGGCTCTCCGAAGCCAAGCAATGGACCCGAATGCCGAAGCTTTCTACCGAGTGCATGAGCTTCATTATCAGACGAAGGCTAGAGATGATGGGCTACACGAGAATTTCGGCTGTTACAACTTTGCTTACCGCAAAGATATGAAAACTCCGGTGGTTAGCTATCGCACCAAATGGCCAACCGGTTCGAAAAATGAGTGGTTCTATGTTAAGGTCGATGAGAAGAAGGAGAAGCTAGTTCTGAGCCCACTGAGCCTAACCTTTGGGTTAACTAGGCCCTTGTGCGACATGCTGCCAGGGTCACCATGCCGACAAGCTGTGGCAGAGTTCCGAGTTGTGTCTAAGCAGATCGGTACTAGAGATTTGGTACAGGAATACTTAGCCAATATGGTATTTCCGACGCTAAATAAATGGAATATGCCGAAGCTTAAGGGAGAAAAGAAGAAGAATGAACTTGTTCGACTGCCCTATCATTTCAAGTTCAAGAAACATTTCAAAGAGCCTTGCAAAGAATGGTTGGAGATGATTGAGGCTATGTATAATCAGATTTTGGGCAACTATACAAAGAAAGAAGATCAATTGATGACCGCAGCCTTTAGCACCTAGCCAAAACGAAGGCTGAACCGAGTAATGGATGCCTTGAAATTTGACTACCCTGACTATGAACGATTAAGCAAGGGTGCCGAAGGGCCAAAGCGAAAAAGAGTTGTCAGTGTTATGAACAGACAAGCTGCTAGAATGATAAAAGAAGATGAGAAATTATTGAAAAAGAAAAAATCTAGCCCTGAGCCGAAGGTGGTTGAGAAAAGCTACATCTCCGAGGCCAGAGACTAGTATAAAGGGAGAAGCTCCTTCAACACCTTCTACCACTGACGTAGAAGAAATTTTAAAGGTAATGACTGAATCTTTACCTATCAAGCTAAGTCCACTGGGACCACAACTGATGAAGCTTTTACAGAAGAAGAAGGAGTATGCGGCAGCCAAGAAGCCTGCTGAACAAAAAAGGCGAAGAATTATTACTGTAATTGAAGCCATTGAAGAAACGCCACCGTCGAAAACACCAGCCGCCAAAGAAGCTACAGTTACCGAAGCTGCTGCCATCGAAGCTACAACTTATGATGCTGCAGTGGCCGAAGCCACAAATCTGGAAAGCATGTTTTCTGACATTGATAAAATGATTTTGAACATGACCGCAGAAGAAACTGTTGCAGCTGCTGAAGAAACCCTGGCCACAGCGCCTGGAAAAGAGAAGGAGCTTGCCGAAGATGCTTCGGTGGAAAGGGACTTCAACTTTCAAAACATAATCGGGCAAGAGTTATCTAAGGCTGAAAAAGAAGAGCTAAGAGATTATGCTATATCTTGCGGCTACCAGCCAGGAGCGCTGCTCTTCGGTGGCATTGACGAAGAAAGCTTAGGTTGCCTCCGAGACCGAACTGGAGCGAAGGTTATCAGCACTCTATCGAAGAGTGTTGGTTTTCCGAAGCTTGAAGTCGACCTCAGCAGGTACCGGCGGCAGCACATCGTCGGTAGCTTATTTTATTCTAATTTTAAGGTAAAGTTCTTTCCCCAACTTTTTATTGTTTTGAGATTAAGGTGTTTTCTGACGAAGGTTATTTTTTCCAGAGGCTACTACTAAGTAAAACCTTGAGGATGCAACAAGACCTCGAGGACAAGAAAAATGAAGCTATAATTGAGGGCTTAGAGAGCAAAATTAAAGATCATAAATCTGCTCTAGAAAAGAAAGACTTTATGCTTCAAACAATGGAGGGTTCACTGGCAGAAGCCCAAGCCGAGATTGCTAGATTGAACAATGAACTCTCCACGAAGTCAAAAAGCTTCGAACAGGAGAAGAAAAATTTTGAAACAAAACTTGAAGCTGAAGTTGAAAAGAGTTCAAATTTGCAGAAATCTTTGAAGGAGCTTCAAGATAAATGTTTAGACTTTGGCACCCGGTGCGTCCAACGGCTGAAGTAGGTCTTCAACTCAGTTGGAGCCAGCTCTGAAAAGTTTAAACCTTTGGCTGAAAACCTGCCAGGCACTTTTGATCATATTGAAGGTGAAGTTGATGCTCTTGACGAAGTCATAGCTAGACACGGTGACTTCTGTGCTCTGCTAGCTTCTCGCGACATAGCTGTTGCTTTCATGAAGGCTGGTTGCATGCATGGAAATATTGTAAACAGGCCAAACTTCAGCCTGTCACCAGCGGACTTGAATGATATCCTCGGCCTGGCCCGAAGCATTGGGAACAGATTCGTAACTCGAATTTGGGCAAAGGGTGGGCGAAACTTAGCTGGTGACGAAGCTCGAAGCCACCTCAAGCCAGTATTAATGTTGTACCTGCTGCTTTACCTTCTTAAAATTTGCACTTTCCTTATACTGCTGTTGCGTGCAGGATGACGGAGCCGAAGAATAATGAACCGAAGTTTAATGGACAATGATGAAGTGATGAAGTTGCTGCAAAAGAACTCTAGAGAAATTTTCTGAATTATCCTTGTAAAAAATACTGTAATTTAGGAATCAAACATTACTCTGTAAATTTGTCGATACCTTGTAATATATTTTACTTTCCCTCCATGTATGAACTGCTTTGATGTGGACGAAACTTGTTCTTTTTGAGCCGAAGGCAAAAAACACCTTCCCTTCTTTTCGTACACAACGAAGCATAAGACTGCTTCTTTTGTATTTGTCGAAGCCTTGTCGTTAGAGCCGAAGCAATTGTCTGTAAATGATATGATCATGATGATCCTACGAATGTCTAAATGGATGTATATGAATGCAATGTATGATGTGATGTAATGTGCAAATGAATGTCCAAACACACGCATACAAAGCCACATCCAGACCCCGCATTCCCTTGGGAATGACTGAAAGTTCTTTGTCGTTTATTTTTCGGCTTCACCGTTGACTTTTTGGTGTAAGTTCTGCATCCCCTTAGGAACGTCTTTTGAACTTCTTCGCCTTCTATTTCGGCGGTATCACCGTTGACTTTTCGGTGTAAGTTCTGCATCCCCTTAGGAACATCTTTTGAACTTCTTCGCCTTATATTTCGGCGGTATTTGGCTCTGCATTCCCTTAGAAACGCCTTTTGAGCAAAAAACTTACGTTGCACTCCCTTGGGAATGACTTTTTTGTAGCTTCGTTGTGCTTTGCATCCCCTTAGGGACGACTTTTGAGCTTCTCCCTGTTTTTTCTCTCTCTGCACTCGATGGTGCATGCTCAGATTTTACATTTTACATGTTTTGGGGGATTTTGCTCTCGTAGAGCTGAATGAGGAAAGAAAAATTACAAGCTATGGCCCCATTAAAAACCTCTCCCCCTTTGGAAAGGAAAAGGGTATCATAGGAAAAAAATGAAAAAGATTACATCAAGTTACACATAATATCGTCGGAGCTCATCCGCATTCCAAGATCTAGGAATGTCGCTGTCGTCCATATCCTTCAGTCTGTAAGAACCAGGTCTTGATGAAGATACCACCAGAAAGGGTCCTTCCCACTTCAGCTGTAGCTTGCCTACTGTGTCTGGATTGGCCACTCTTCGAAGCACCAAATGCCCTGGCTTAATGTTTTTCAGACGAACTTTTCTGTCACGCCATTTTATTGTTTTGGCTTGATATTTATTGATATTCTCCACGGCCTAAAGTTTGGTCCCTTCTATAGTATCTTTTGCCACAGAATAATCAGCTTCGTCCTCTGTCGAAGCTACTGTTCTGATTGACCCCGCTTTAGCTTCTTCTGGGGTTATAGCCTCATCACCAAACAATAACTTGAATGATGTAAAACCTGTTGACCTTGAAATAGTTGTATTGGGGCTCCACACCACTTTAATCAACTCATCTGGCCACTTTCCTCTGGGTTGATTGAAGATTAACTTCATTATTCCCGTCATTATAATACCATTTGCTCTTTCGACCAGCCCGTTTGACTCCGGGTGCCTGACTGATGCAAAATGAATCTTTGTGCCAATCTAGTGGCAGAAATCTTTGAAAGTTTCGGCATCAAACTGTGTTCCATTGTCCACAGTTATGGCCTTTGGCACGCTGAAGCGACAAACGATATTTTACCAGAAGAATTTCTGACTGTAACCGAAGTTATTGTAGCCAAAGGCTTTGCTTCAATCCACTTAGAAAAATATTCTATAGCCACCACGACATATTTCAAATTACCTTGCGCTGGTGGAAGTGGACCTAAGAAATCCAGGCCCCATCTTTGCAATGGCCAGGTTGGTTGTATTAACTGAGTTAACGATGAAGGTTGTTTTTGGTCTCTTGCACATTTTTGACAATTTTCGCACTTTTGGACCAGATCCGCTACATCCAAAGCTGCCTTCGGCAAATAAAATCCTTGTCTAAAAACCTTTCCCAGCAACGACCTAGACCCAATATGAGATCCGCACAATCCTGTATGTATCTCCTTCATTAGCTCTATACCTTCGGTTCTAGATAAACACTTGAGAAGGGGGAGCAAACTCCATGTTTGTATAATTCCCCTTCTATTATGACATACGGTCTTGTTCTTGCTTCCATTCTTTCATTATAAACTTCGTCATCCGAGAGGCAATTACCCTAGAGGAAAGATATGATTTTAGTCCTGCAATCTTCACTATGTATTGGAGAAATGGCAAGCACCGCTCTCTCCATGAGTTCAACCGAAGGTGCCTTTATTGTTTCAAAAAATACTTCCAAAGGTAGAGGGAGCCCCTGAGCCGCTGATTTGGCTAGCAGATCTGCATGCTCATTTTCGCCTCTTGGAATATTCTTGACAGAAAAACCTTCGAAAGAAGCTTGCAACCTTCGTACTGTATCCAGATATTTTTCAAGTTTCGGATCTTTTGCCTTGCTACTTTTATCCACATGACCAGAAATGACTTGAGAATCAGTTTTCAGAATGGCCCTTCTTATTCCCATTGCCCTTAACTTCCGAAGCGCCAACATAAGTGCTTCATATTCGGCAATATTATTTGTACAACTAAAGTCAAGCTTGGCTGCATAACATGTTCTGACTTTCGAAGGTGCTACTAGAACGGCAGTTGCTCCTGCACCGAAGGTTCCCCAAGAACCATCGTAGAACACTGTCCAAGCTTCGACATCTTTATTTATTTCTTCTTCCTGAGCCCCTGGCGTCCAGTCAGCGATGAAGTCTGCTAACGCTTGGGACTGAATTGAAGATCTATGCACATAATCAATGGTGAATTCGTTAAGCTCTGCAGCCCATTTTCCAATCCTTCCAGTAGCTTCTTTGTTCCTCATGATGTCCTTTAGAAGTTGTGACGAAGGAACAATTATGTGGTATGCTTGAAAATAATGCCGAAGCTTTCTGGAGGCCATTAACACAGCATATAATACCTTCTCCAATTCTGTGTAATTTTTCTTTGATGGACTTAAAACTTCAGAGACGAAGTATACTCGAGCTTGCTTTTTAGCTTGGCCATCTAGCTTCTCCTGCACCAGTGCCACACTCACTGTAGAATGCGAAGCTGCCACATATAAAAGCAATGGAGCCCCTAGCGCAGGTGGGGTTAACGTTGTTAAATCAATCAAATATTGTTTCAACTCTTTAAAAGTTTTTTGTTGCGTCGAACCCCACTGAAAGACTTCGGCTGACTTTAGTATTTCAAAAAATGCCAGATTTCTTTCTGCTGATCTGGATATGAATCTGTTTAATGAAGCTAATCTTCCTGCCAGCCGTTCAGCTCCTTTCTTCGTACTTGGTGGCTCCATCCGAAGGATAGCTTCGATCTTGCTTGGGTGAGCTTCAATTCCTTTGTTGATACCAGACAGCCAAGGAACTTGCCCTTCTTTACCCCAAAAACACATTTTTCTGGGTTTAACTTCAGACCAGCTTGTGTGAAATTGGCAATTGTCTCTTGCAAGTCGACAATGTGATTTTCTTGCTTCGTGCTTTTCACTATAATGTCGTCAACATAGGTCAATACATTTCTGCCTATTTGAGAATGAAGAACCTTGGTTGTCATTCTGCTGAAACTTCGTCCAGCATTTTTAAGCCCCTCAGGCATTCGAAGATAGCAATATGTGCCACTGGGGTTATGAAGCTAGTTTTTGGCTCATCTTTCTTCTTCATCCAGATTTGGTGGTAGCTAGAGTAACAATCCAGTAGACTCATAAGCTCTGAAGAAGCTGCTGCGTCTACTAGAGAATCTATTCTTGGCAATGGGAATTCATCCTTCGGACAAGCCTTGTTAAGATCTGTAAAATCAATACACATTCTCCATTTGCCATTGACCTTCTTCACCATAACAGTATTGGCTAACCATTCTAGGTATTTTACCTCTCTGATGACACCAGCACTGAGAAGTCTTTTCACTTCATTCCGAGCACCTTCGGCTTTATCATCAGACATTTTCCGAAGCCTTTGCTTTCTTGGCCTGAAGGATGGGTCCACATTGAGTGAATGTTCAATGACATCTCTGTTGACACCACAGAGATCATTGGCTGACCAAGCAAAGACATCTTTGTTGTTGAATAAAAATCTTATCAAAGTTTTCTCTTGCTCTTCAGATAGCTGAGACCCTAGCAGTACCTTTTGCTCTGCTATGTCTTCACATAGAAGCATAAGCTTCGGCTGATCCGCCGAAGCAGCCTTCTCTCTTTTGTATTTGTACTGTTCACATGCTTCGGCTCATCTATATTGTGAATTGCTTTTGAGTCTGTCCAATTTCCTTCGGCCTTTCTAGCAGCTTCTTGACTCCCATGAATAGTAATGGGCCCTTGTTCCGAAGGTATCTTCATGCATAGATATGTTGGATGAAGTATTGCTTCAAAGGCATTAAGTGTTCCACGACCAATGATTGCATTATAGGGGTACTCCATATCAACAATATCAAAGACAACATGTTCGGTCCTTGTGTTATGAACAAAGCCGAAGGTAACTGGCATTGTAATTTTGCCGAGTGCTACAATCTGTCTTCCTCCGAAGCCACATAGAGGGTGTGTAGCATCATGAATCTTATCTTCTTGCTCTTGCATTTGTCTGAAGGCCATAGCAAATATGATATCTGCTGCACTGCCTGTATCAGCCAGAACATTATGGACCAGAAAACCCTTGATGACACAAGATATGACCATAGCATCATTGTGAGGATAATCTTTGAGTTGAAAGTCTTCTTAAGAGAAGGTAATTGGGATATGGGACCATTTTGATTTGATGAAGGGTCCCTGCACCCCAACATGTTGTACCCTTCTCTGTGCTTCCTTTTTCTGCTTCTTGTTAGCCGGTTCTGAACCTGAACCGATTGTTATCGGAAGCACCAGCTTCGTAGCCGAAGGTACTTCAGCATGATTGTTGAACGAAGCCATCAGCTCAATAGTGGAAGTGAGTTCACTGGAGGTGGGCGCCAATGTTGGGGACTTGTTCTCAAGTGCTATGAATTAAGAACAAGACAACACAAAATATTAAAAGTTAATGCCCTTCGTCCTTCGAAGCATTATTTCCCATAGGAAATAATGATCTTCAGACGAAGGTGATGAAGGACATACCTTCATCATCACAGCGCATGTTAATGAAAAAAGAAGCATATGAATTATAAAAAAAGAAACAACATGAATAATCATATGACATTGTTAATATACTTTTTATTATCATGGATAAACAGAAATAATATTGAATTACATTTGTACCTTTGGCTTAACAGAAAGTAAAAGTCCAAGCGTGACACACGAACGAGTACAAGTCAGCGTGAATAGTACGGGGTACTATTCATCTATTTATAGGCACAGGGCGCAGCCTGTGTGGATTTACATTTATGTCCTTCATATCTGGTTACAATCATAACACAAATTATCATGGGTCGATTGGTCTTTTCATCTTTAAGTCGGTGCATCCCTTTGTCTGAAGGCGTGCTACGAAGCTCCCCGGATGGTAGCTTCGGCGCTGCTTCTATTTTGATCTTCCAAAGGTACTTCTTCTTACAGGACCTTCGGCAAAGAAGCAAACCCCCAACAAAGCCGATTGTGTGGTAGAGGATCCGAATTTGTTTAAGGATGACCCACAGGAAACTTTTGAGCAAGGCAAGTGGATTCTCCCTCTGTATATTCTATTTGTACCTAATTAATGCATATAATAATGTTTACTTTTTGATATACTGCATAATTTGATGGGTTTTACCTAATTAAGGATTTCCTAGATTTACCAACTGTATTCCTTGATTACCCTGGGAAATTATTAAGCTTTGCAAATTTGTGCTACCGCTCAACTTAATAATTTTGATGTCACTCATTAATTGATATTAATGTTCCGAAAATGAAATTGGCAATATAATGTTAACCTGATGATTAAAACAATATTATTTCATATTAATTGGAACATGGAGTGACCACCCAGGATAACAGTGCAACCACGAGTGCTATCATGGCTCTGGCTTTGGTAATTAGCTTTATATGCTTAGTGCCTAGCAACCTTACCTAAAATATGGGTAAGAGGGGGAGCGGCAGCGGTGGCAGCTACGTTAACATGGGGATGTATTCTTGGCTAAGGTACCTCAGCCAGAGGGCCTCCACACCGACTTTAGAAACCTTAGCGGGTTGCTTTGTATTAAGTGTATTTTTTGAAAGCCTCATAATGGATCCCTAGCCATTCACCTTGGTAGTGTTTACGGGTCCGATCAACCCAGGCTAGATGGGATACATGGCTTGTGGGTAAAGTTGTACCACCTCTGAAGAGTGTAAAACTGAAATATCAGTCATGCTCCCAGTTAAGAGTAGCCTGGACCCCTCACATGATAATTGAACTTGAAGATGGAATTAAATTGAGATTCGATGATCTGCCAATGTTTTGCTTAAGTGGTTTCACTTAAGTGTTTTTGATATACTCATATTTCTTTGTTTAAATGGGATACTTGGGATTCAGACTTATTAGTAAGACAGGTGTTGTTAATAAAATGTTGACCAACTCAAATGCTTATTGCTCATGTGACGGAACCTCCCAAGTCATTAGGCCCACCTACAGTTGTCCTTGTCCAACGGACATCAGACACCCCTGCAGATGCCCCTGAATCACTTGACAAGTTCAGTATCTACTTTTCTTACCTTTCCCAAGAGAGTTTCACCCGTCACGCAGACATTACAGATCATCGGAGACACGAAAATGCGAAAGCGGTTACATAAACTTACCTTTATTTTAAAAGTAAGACAAAGTTACATATTACAGACCAGGATAAAACTTATGAGTGCAGAGTAGTATTATTACACACCAAGGGAGGCAAAACCCCTCCTGATAAGTTTTTAAACAAAAGTTCTTATGGAGGAACTCTTCCTCCCGCAGCATCATTCTTGCTTTTCTTCTTTTGGAACCACCTTGGAACAGAAACAACAAAAGTTCATTGCTTCCTCACCTAAAAACAATAGGGAATAGCACCCTGAGTATGGAATTACTCAGCAAGACTTACCCGACTAAGGAAAAGACTCTCAAGGGTATGCTGGCTTAAGGGAGTCAAGGTAAGGCTTATCAATAATCAATGACTCTGTTTGCAGAAATGCTTACTAAAGTGGATCCTTAAAAATCCAATTTTATTTTTGTCAGGTTAAGTAAGATTACCTGCAACTAGAGTTCTTTTTATCCTAGTTCAAACACTTGACCTGCACTAGCCAATTTCTTTATCCACCCATCATCTTCACTGGAGTTCTACGTGTAAGTCAGTGACCAAGTCTTCATAACCGCGAAGGTATGGCGATCTGAATCGATTATACTTAGTTGAGGATCTCCGATCACACGACATATGTAGCACTTAACCCTTGCATATGTCAACCCGCCACTGGGGTTCTTAAGACCAGATCAGGTTCACGTCAACCGAGAGCACAGATACACCACCGTCCAGCCTCTTGCCACGGAGGGTACACGCTACTCTCGCCACCGCTCCACGCCCATTGCGTGTTATCTTATTCTGGCCTTAGTCTGCCCGAGGCAAGGCTTACCCATGACGAGGCATGTGACCAGTTAAAGGGTCCTCGGTCAGCAGGCCTACATCGAGATGGTCCTTAATCGACTCAGACGGAGACACTACACCGAGACTCTCTTCTCGTGCAAGTCACCCGCCCGGTCTCAGCTTAATCATTTTAACCCAAGGTGTGATACCTGGCAGAGGTACATCTTTTCCGATGTTGAACCCATCACGGCCATGATGGATCCACCATCAAGTTTTTTTTTCAAAAACAACCCACCCACTTTTGCCATATCATCTTTTGTAAAAACAAAACATTTGTTTTTCTAAACAAGGCTAAGCATCAAAATCTTTTGTAAAACAGGTAATCAAGGAAGGTAATCAAATTCAAGGAAGGTAATGCAGGAATTGTTTTATCAATCAACTCATATCACCTAATGCAACAAGCAAGTGATAAAGATCTTTAAATCACAAGGAGATGGCAAATGCACCAGGGCTTGCCTTCGTTTATAGGTGAGTCAGGCTCGGATCTGCAGATGTCAAAGTAAAAACAATTCCATGCCTGAGGTTACGCAGGTGGTGGTGGTGAAGTCTTCTCCTCTTCTACCTTAACCTCTTCTTCGTTTTCTAGAGATAACCATATATATGTATATAAGAATGAATGCCATGTAATGCTCATGAGAGTGCAAAGATAATAAGAATTTATTATCTAAAGTTCTTGAATACAATTTTCCTTCACGGTTCTCCGGGAAACTAGGGTTTCCGGAGTCAGTAAAGGAATTCAAAGGGCAGGGGGTGGGGGTAGGGTTTTGGGTTCTAAGTATCAAACAAGGTCCAAATCAAACCAAATTCTACCCAAAGCTTCTAAATAATGTTTTGAGTTCATATAAAAAGTTTGGGCATTTTTGGAATTATTAACTATTTTCTAAAAATCCAGAACCAATGTTTTAAGCTATTTTAAATATTCCAAAATTCCCTATTTACCCTAAAAATCATAGAACTATTTTTATTAAATACTATGAAAAATAAGGAAACTAGGAAAATTGGTTTGATATTTTTAGGATTTTTCTACAATTTATGACAGATTTCCAAAGCTTGCTAGAAAAAGAAAAAGGAAATTAATGAACAGTCTCGGGTCGAAAACAGCCCGAGCCGGCCCAACTAGGGCAGAAACGCGCCCGCGCGCGCACGCCTGCGGCGACTTTGCGAATAAGGCCCTGCAGTTTTGAATAACCCGAAGGAGCCCAATCACTATTTAAAACAGTCGCTGACACTTTTCAGAAAGGCCCCCGAACTTCTAACTCTTCACATCTCGGCGCCCTGGACGAAGGACAGCGACGTGCAGAGCTCCGATGAGCTTGCGCACTGCCCAATTTGTTCAACGACTGGCGCTTGAATTTGGCTGAAGCCAAATCCAAGACCTAAGACTCGTTTCCCCCAAACCAATTTCATAAACGGTGAGCTATCCTGCTCTGTCCACGGTGACAATGGTTACCGCGGACACGTGACCGCGTTCCCGGTGATTAACGAGGTTCTAGCTTAATTGGATGGGTCAGCGATCATCCAGAGCAAGTAAGAATGCCGAAACAAGGACGCAGATGGCGAGAAGGGACCTGATTTGGGCTAGCCACGACGAGCTTTATTTTGCGGCGTTCTACAACCGATTTGGGGGAAATCCCAAATTGGGGAGCTGCGGGGAACGATCGGAGCTACGAGTTGGTTCACTGGACACACGATTACCTAGCGGAACATGCTGAGGCTTCAATTTATAGGATACTTGAGCGATGGTGATCAATTTGGTTGAGCAGCGCTGGCGGTCGGAGGAGAAAAAGAGCTCGGTGTGTGGAACAGGTGGCTTTCACCACGGCAGTCACTCCGGTGATCGCCGGATATGCTTAACGCGACCTACTGCGACGTGGTAAGACGCCCGGGTACGTGGCAATCGACCGACCATCAGCCAACGCCGGCGATCTTATATATTCAGGCCGCAATTCATGGGGGCACGACGGCTGGCCACCGGAGTTATCCCAAGGTAAAGATCTTTTGCCTTGGGGTATTATCCAATTCTGGGGAGCGCGAATCATAACGGCAACGACGATTCACGGCGGGGATTCACCGGCGGTGAGGTTCACTGAACTTGACCCGACCAGGGCACTGTACCATGGCGATGATCTTCAGTTGCTTGAACCGACCATCTTCTCCCTTCTTGATCTCCGAATTCTTGTTAAGAACAGAGCAATCTCCCTTACTAAGATTTGTTCACCATGTATCAGTCTACAAACTAACAATAGGATTCATGGGCTAAAACCGAATGGATTCAAAGATATGGCGCATCAAACTTGGCCTTATCTCACTGGGGCCATTTCTGACCTAGGGTTTAATTTCAGTTATCTAATCCCGTTCTGCCAAAGCAACTTTGAGTTGGCTTTTCTCCAACTTTTGCATAACAACAAAAGGAGATATCTGCATCAAAGTTGCTCTCCTACAATAGGTCTACAAAATTTATGTGGTGCCCTAGGGCAAATTCTCACTAATTTGAAAGTTATAAAGCTCCCAAGTTGAGCCAAATCTCTGATTTCAGACTTAGTCATTTGAGAAAAAGTGTGGCTTTTTGCATATAAGCCCAAAACTTAGGGTTTAAATTGTAAATCCACATATTTGTGATCCATATGACTTAAGACACTTTATTATTATAGTTTTTGCACTTTAGTCCAAAAGTGGACTAGTTTTGGACTTAACCCCCTAGGGTTTGGATTTAGGGTTTTCCAGGGTTTCAATTAGGGTTTTTGGTATCTCAGGGGTGTAAATGTAACTTAAACCCATCCTTAGTAATATTTTATGACTATTTTACTTAGTCTTTGGGGTTTTCTCTATTTGGCTCTTGTTTTACCCTTCAGGATCCCCTTTAGGGTTAAGTATCCTATACTAGGGTCTTATTTGCAAAATGCTATAACAATACAACTTGTTTGAAATTTTTACCTAGTAGATGCACTCTAGGTGTGTCAAACATATGCAAATGCCAATGCTCATGATGTTATGCTCAAGTTTTAGTAACAGTAACACCTGGGGTGTTACATCCTTCCCCCCATAAAAGAATCTTGTCCCGAGATTAAAAGTCCTAGGGTAAGTAGTGGAAAAGGAAATGCTTCACATTTTTATTTCCTGAGTTTTGGTACAAGGCAGGGGTGGGTTTGGGGCTTACTCCTTTATTACAACAATGTTATACACTTTACAAATTACAAGAGGCTAAAAAGCCTGGGAAATTCTTATCTAAGAAGTCTTGAGTTTCCCAAGTAGCCTCATCTTCGGAATGCTGGTTCCATTGTATCTTGTAAAACTTGAGAGTTTTTCTTCGGGTAATCTTGTCCTTTTAATCCAAGACTCGAATAGGATGTTCAGAATATGTCAAGTCTGGTGCAAGGACAACATCTATCACTTCAATAGTTTGATCTGGAACCCGAAGACACTTCTTTAACTGAGACACGTGGAACACATTATGCACAGCAGACAAGGTTTCGGGTAGTTGAAGTTGATACGCCACTGGCCCATATCTTTCAAGAATGAGGAAAGGACCAATATATCGAGGTGCAAGCTTCCCTTTAACCCTGAAACGCGATACGCCCTTCATTAGCGAAACCTTTAGGTAGACATAGTCTCCCTCAAGAAAATATAAGGGCATTCGCCGTTTGTCTGCATAACTCTTTTGACGAGCTTGAGCCTTCTTCAAATTATGAATTATTCTCTGAACCTTTTCTTTGGTCTCTTTCACCATATCGGGCCTAAAGAAGTACCTTTTACCAGGTTCAGACCAATTTAGCGGGGTACGACATCGTCGTCCATATAAAGCTTCAAAGGGTGCCATCTTGATGCTTTCTTGATAGCTATTATTATATGAGGACTCCGCTAATGGTAAACATTCATCCCATTTCTGTGGGAATTCCAGCACACATGCCCGCAGCATATCTTCAAGTATTTGATTTACCCTTTCAGTTTGGCCACTGGTTTGAGGATGATAGGCCAAACTATGGAGCAACTTAGTACCCAGGGAGTTGTGAAGTGCCTCCCAAAACTTGGCTACAAATTGAGGTCCACGGTCTGACACTATAGTCTTTAGAACACCATGCAGACTAAGAATACGAGCAATGTACAATTTGGCATAGACAGTAACTGGGTGATCTGTCTTGACTGGCAGAAAATGAGCAATTTTCATAAGCCGATCGATTATAACCCAGATAGAGTCATATCCCTTTGCGGTTCTAGGCAATCCCACAATAAAGTCCATACTTATATCTTCCCATTTCCATGTTGGTATTGGTAAAGATTGTAATGGACCGGCAGCTTTCAGGTGTATGGCCTTGACACGTTTACAAGTGTCACATCTAGCCACATAGCGTGCAATTTCAATTTTCATCTTCGTCCACCAATAATGCTGTTTCAGATCTTGATACATCTTAGTGCTTCCGGGATGAATAGAATAGCGACTAAGATGTGCTTCATCTAAAATTTGCTGGCGGAACCCTTCATTCTTCGGCACCACTATGCGGTTATTAAACCATACCACACCTTGATTGTCTTCTCGGAAGCAATTGGCTTTTCCAGCCCTTACCTTCTCACGTATATGTTTCATACCCTCATCATTTTTCTGTGCGTCAATTATCCTCTGTAAGATGACTGACTCCAGCTTCAAGTGATTAGAAGTCCCATGCTGAATCATTCCCAGGTTCAGGTTTTCCATCTCCTGGCACAATGTAATGTCAGAAGTCCTCATAGTTAAACAATGGCAAGAGGCCTTGCGACTGAGTGCATCTGCCACTACATTAGCTTTGCCTGGGTGATAATGGATCTCTAGTTCATAATCCTTGATTAGCTCGAGCCATCTCCTTTGTCTCATATTGAGTTCAGACTGGGTAAAAATGTATTTCAAACTTTTGTGGTCTGTATAAATATGACAGACATTTCCCAGTAGATAATGACGCCAGATCTTCAGGGCATGAACCACTGCAGCTAGCTCCAAATCATGAGCGGGATAATGCTCCTCATGCCGGTGTAACTGCCTTGAAGCATATGCGATTACTCCGCCCTCTTGCATTAATACACAGCCGAGCCCACTGCCTGATGCGTCACAATAGACATCAAAGGGCTTATTAATGTCTGGTTGAGCCAACACTGGAGCAGTGGTTAATAATATCTTCAATTTCTCAAAAGCTTCATTACACTTTAAAGACCAATTGAATTTAGTCTCATTCTTCAATAGACTTGTGATTGGCTTCACAAGCTTAGAAAAATCTGGTATAAATCGGCGGTAATAACCAGCTAGTCCAAGGAAACTTCGGACTTGATGAACAGTGGTTGGGGGTTTCCACTCCAAAATGTCCTTGACTTTGCTGGGATCCACCGCAATCCCTCTGGCAGATAGCACATGTCCTAGAAATTGAATTTCTTCCAGCCAAAACGCGCATTTACTGAACTTGGCATATAATTGATGTTCTCTTAAACGTGTTAATACGACCCATAAATGTTGAGCATGTTCCTCTTCATTCTTTGAATATATCAAAATATCATCTATGAAGACCACCACAAACTTGTCCAACTCGGGCATAAATACCGAGTTCATCAAATAAGTGAAGTGGGCAGGAGCATTCGTCAGTCCGAAAGACATTACCAAATATTCAAATAAACCATACCGCGTGGTAAATGTGGTCTTTGGTATATCCTCGGGCCAAATACGGATCTGATGATAGCCCGATCTGAGATCAATCCTGGAGAATACCCTCGCCCTGGTCAATTGATCAAATAAAATGTCAATTTGTGGAAGAGGGTACTTGTTCTTGATAGTGACCTCATTCAGGGGTCGATAATCCACGCACATCCGTAATGTTTGATCCTTCTTCTTGACGAATATGGCTGGACAACCCCATGGTGATGAGCTTGGCCGGATGAATCCTTTCTCTAGTAGATCTTGTAATTGAACCTTCAGTTCTGCCAGCTCATTTGGAGGCATCCGGTACGATCTTCTAGAAATGGGAGCCGTACCGGGCTTTAACTCAATTACAAACTCTACGTCTCTTTTGGGTGGCATCCAGGCAAATCCTCTGGAAAGACATCTGGGAACTCGCATACTACCGGAATATCCTTGATCTCCGGTATAATGGCTTCATAAACTCTGCCAGTAGTTTTGGTTGGAATGGGGATAGACAAAAGAATTTCCTCTTGATTATGACTCAACATGATGGTTCTCTGATCAGTGTTGAGGGTTGCTTTATGTCGGGCCAACCAATTCATGCCCAAAATCACATCTATGTCTTGGCCTTTCAGAACAATCATATTAGTAGGAAAGTCCCGTCCGGCCAATGTTACGGGCACTTGGAAAGCCACTTCCCTAGTAAAAATTTGTCCCCCAGGTGACTAAATTTTAAACCCTTCTTTTGATTCATGGTATGAAATGCAATGTTGCTCCACAAATTTCTTGCTGATGAACGTATGTGAAGCACCAGAATCAAAGAGAATAATTGCGGGATGATTGGCCACAAGGAACGTACCCATCATTACCGGTTCACCGTCTGGTGTGGTGGCCACTTGAGTGTAATAAATTCGTCCCGTCTTCTTTGTATTCTTGCACGCATTTCCCTTAGCTTGAGAAGAATTCCCAGTACCTTGTTGATTGTTTGCACGATTCTGCTTCGGATAAGGGCAATCCTTAATAAAATGCCCAGATTTTCCGCAATTGAAACAACCTGTTGACGAACTGGGAAGGGCCAGGAAACGAGTGCCAGGGGCACCCGGCTGACTTGTTGCAGTAGGGACAGCATTGGGACGGATGAACACTGGTTGTTTGAATGGGAAGGAGGGTGGACGTGATGAAGAATGACCCTGATTAAAAGGCCGGATAACTAACCGTTGCCTTTTCTCGGGGCCCTGACTAGGCCTGTTGCCTCCACTCCCCTTGGTTTTTCCAGAACTTGTATATTTAGATTCGACTGCCAGTGCTGTGCTGACAGCCCTTCCGTAGGTGAGGTCGATGCAGGTAGCCATTTTCCTTTGCATCCAATCATTTAAACCCCGCATGAAACAGTTCTTCTTCTTTGTGTCGGTGTTGACTTGGTCAATCGCATACTGAGATAAGTGATTAAATTTATTGAGATACTGGGTGACAGTATCTCCGCCTTGCTTCAACTTCATGAATTCTTCCTGTTTCATGTGGAGTACTCCTTCAGGTATGTAATGTTCACGAAAGGTGTAATACCCAAAATTGTATAAAAGGAGGATATAGTGAATTCCTTATCTTATGTGCCATATTTGCATCATAAAAAGAGCATACATGAAAGTTGGAGGTGAATTAAAACAAAGGATAAAAAGAATATGCATCATGCTGGAGTTTATTTGATTGTGCATTTTGTGACAATATAAAAAAAATAAAATAATAAATAATGAGACAAGAAATGTATTCATTCAAAAAGGAAATCTAGAATCTAAAAGAAATTTTAGAATTTAGGAAAGAAAAGAAAATAAATATTATGTGGATAAAAATAAGTGAATAAAAATATATTATTCTACACTAAAGTGTGAATTTGTATAATTTACTCAGGAGTGAAACTCATGAGAGGATTCAAATTCAAATTTGGGATTCAAAATAAAAAGGAGACATAATAGGAAAATAAAAATATAAAAAGAAAAAGGAGAAATCCCACTGTTGGGCCCAAAACCCCCAATTCGGCCCAACTTCGGTTTCTTCCGCGCCGGCCCACTCACCTCCCCCACGCGGGCGCAGCCCACCCAGCATTCCCAGTTCCATCTACAAGCCGATGACAGGTGGGGCTACCCCGTCAGCCTCCCTGCCCACATGCCCGTGCTCCCTTTCACCGCCGTGTGGGCCACTTCTGTCAGTCGCTTCCCCCCCCCCCCCCCGCGCCCGCGTATTCCTTCTCCCGCTGACATCGCGGGGCCCCCACGTCAGCTTCACCTCCTCAACCGAATCGCGACGAACACCATCGCGCGGACTCCGAAGCTCGCCGGTAATCTCGGCGTCCGTGCAACGACCGTGGGTGCGCTCCGGGTATAAAGCTCACCGGGCTCGCCTCTCCTCCCTATCTCCCTACTATCGCGACCACCGCCGTAGCTGTGCGCCACCGTGCCGCCGCGGAAGATCGGGAGCCGTGGGCATCGGGGACCGCCGCTGTTACCTCGCTCCGTTCGTGGCTCGGGATCTTCGGCGGGTTGTTGCGGAAGCTTTGGTGCACGTAGTTGAAGAATCGGGGCGGTCTTGCTTCGGTAATTCCTCGCCGGAGACCTTACCTCGACCCCAATCCGCCGCGCACCGCGGCCGTGTCTCCCTGCCCTCTTCGATCAACGGTATGTGACCCTAATCGATACGCTACAGTTCGGGCATCGTGTATAAGTCTTCGGATTAGAGAATGGCACACTGGGGCGCCTAATCGCTTGACTCCGGCGATGGTCCGCCGCGCACGGGGGTATTCCGGTGGCCGGAGTTGGGCGGGGTTCGGCCGGGAATCGTGGGCCGTCGATTTCTCGTTGTATGGCTCGGATTAGAAGGCGGGTAACGTTTTGGTGGGTTTCGCGTCAGCCGTTGATATCCGATCGGATGGATCGGGTGGCTCTGGACAAAATTAAATCTGCGCCGTAGGATCGTGATCCAGTGGACGGCAATGCGTACCGATTCACTGATATGAAGATCTAATCTGGGCCGTCCACTCTTGATCGGATGGTGCAGATTAGCGCGTACCCCTTCGGCCCAGCATTTTTGCTAAAGAGTCCCTGCGTTTAGTTGAAATCAACCCGCCGTCCACCGCGGGTGTAGTTTGAGTCTTAGGTTTATTTGCACAGAGACCCCTGCACTTTTCAGTAAATGAGGCCCAGTCCAGAGAGTTATAAAATCAGGAAAATTAATTAGAAAATGAGTTTTTAATATAAAAATAATTCCTAGAATTTATATAATTAATAGAAAATGCATATGAACTCCAAATTAATCCATTCCACTTTCTAAAATTTTGTAATTTTATTCTCTATCACCTAGAACCTCTGTTTTGTCATAAAAACAATTAGAAATTTAATCTCTCACTTAATCCATTTTAAACACATAAAACCTTTGAAAATTCATAACTTGAAAACTAAAACTCCAAATTTAATGATTCCAGTTCCTGTGATCTCATTTTAATGTATAGATTTTTACTGTGTATTTTGTTTACATGTTTGGTGTAATGTTAATTTTGCCTATACACTGTTTGTTTGTATTGCTACGACTAGCAGTGAGGATACGTATCACCTGAAGATCATCCTGGTACCTGGATTCTCAAGGCCCAGGCAAGTTGTGCCCTTGATCACTTCTCTTTACCCAGCCATGTTCTGATTAATCGTAATGATCTGCATAGGTTAATTTTGTTGGGACCTAATAGGTTACCCTAGTTTGTCTATCCTTATACCTTGTTTACCACTGAACCTTCTGGGTAGTACTTGCTAGTGCTTTATGTGGTTTTGGGTATAAAGATTACACTATTCATAATTATACTTTTGTTATCAGTGGTTATTTATTGTTCATGTTAAGATCATTATGTTAATTGGAACATGGAGAACCACCCGGGAAAACAGTGCTACCACGAGGGTGGAATGGGACGCCCTTGGCTGATTAATTAGGAAAGCTAGTGGAAGACTACCTTACCCGAAAGGGGCAAGGGCAGTAGGGGAGAGGTCAGTGTAGGGAGGCCCTCGGGAGGATTTTGCTGTGATGGCGGTCCTGCAAGGGATTCCTGCACTGGATCTTCCTATAAACTGTAGCGGGTTTTCGGAAGCTAGTGGAACTTTGTAAAGGCCTCGTAGTGGATCCCTAGCCATTCACCTCGGAAGTGTCTAAGGGCCTTGCAAACCCTGGCGACATGGGATACACGACTTGTGGGTAAAGATGCGCAACCTTTGCAGAGTGTAAAACTGGTATACTAGCCGTGCTCACGGTCATGAGCAGGGTAAAAGATGCGCAACCTCTGCAGAGTGTAAAACTGGTATACTAGCCGTGCTCACGGTCATGAGCAGCTCGGACACTCACATGATTAATTTATGGAACTAAATTCAATTTGTCATAAGCATTGCATTGCAGGTGATGTTGTTACCTTTGTTCTATTACTTAATTGGGTTTGGTATTTACTTATACTTAGTAATTGCTAATAAAATTTTGACCAACTTTAAAAGCAATGCTCAGCTCTAACCATCTTCTTTGGTAAGCCTTACACTTCACATGAGCTCCCACCCTTGGCGAGTTCATGCACATTATTCCCCACAACTTGTTGAGCGATGAACGTATGTGAGCTCACTCTTGCTGTCTCACATACCCCACAGGTCAAGACCAGGTACTGCAGGATGATGCTCATGGAGGATGCTGTGATGAGTTCGTGAGAGGTCTAGGTCGTCGTCTCCCAGTCAACTTTGGGTTGCTGGACCGTTGTCTCCTTATAATGTAATTATTTATTTTGTATAGAATTCCTGTTATGTATAAAGATGTGACATTCGATCCTGTGCCACTATACATCATATGTTTGAGACTTGGTCCCAGCATACCTGGTGTTTATGTTAACCCCGGGTTTTGGACCCCTAAAATCCGGGTGTTACAAAAGGCCAGCTTGAATTCTTCCCATGTAATCTGATGATTGGCCGGCTGAACGGCCACAAAGTTCCCCCACCAAGTGCTGGCAGGGCCACACAATTGCTGAGCTGCAAACAAGGGCTTCTGAGTTTCAGAACACCGAAGAAGTCCAAATTTCTGCTCAATGACGCGGATCCATTCGTCCGCCTCTAAAGGGTCTTCTGCCTTGATGAACAACGGTGGACACGTTTCGGAGAAGTCCAAATAAGATGTCTCACGGGGCCCTTGTGGATAGCCCCGCCCGCCTTGTTGTTGAAGCTACTGACCTGCCATCTCCCATAGGAAGCGGGTATTATCTGCTGTAGCATTTACCAAGGCGGCGATAGCCTCGGCAAATGTGGGAGGGACTGGAGGTGGGTTTGGTGTTGCCTCCCTCCCACGAGAGGTACTAGCCCCATCCTGAGCACGAGTCCGGGAAGGCATCTGTGGCAACAAACATTTGAAAGCAATATGATATGCCAAAGAAAACCATCCATTTTACATTACTAAAAAGAGTAATGTTACAGACTCGAATTTTTACAACAGGATTACACCACTAATTATACATTACTGCTATTCTACTATACTACTCTACTCCTGCTTCCGGTTGCTCCCTGTAGCCTCATTGTCGGGTGTAGGAGACCACTCATCGACCAACTTCATAGAGGGAGGGGGCCTAAAAAGGTCCATGTGACACCTCAGGTGTTACCATGGCTAGAGCACATCTATGCACTGGTGACTGTGATCACATGTGGTAGAAACTTGAGAAGAACATAAGAACCTTGGAGGCCATGGGTTAATCAAGAATGTTAATGACCTAAGAGCATCACTCAAGCTTTTGTGCACTTACTACCTTGGGCAAGAGGAGAATAAACCCTAGACCTCTCTTGAACCCTATCCCCCAAAGTCATGGTTGAGAGGGGGGAGAATAAGCAAATGTGCAAATCAGGAGTTAATCTTTAACCAAACTTTAAGTAACTTCATAACCAGCAATTATGGGGAGGAAATAATGCAAAAAGACCCCTGGAGAAACCCCAAATCAAATCTCCAAGTAGAGTGAGAGCTAGAGCTCTCTAATTCTCTCTAAGTCAAAAACTATACCTAATCTAAAGATCCACCGTGTTCACCTTGAAGATGGCACCAAAACCACCTAAGTTCTATACCAAAAATATGGCATACCACCTAGGGCACCCACTGGAAAAAGTTGAGCCCGAGACCTTGACGTTTGACATGCCTTGGCATTGTTTTTGTCGCGAGGTGGGCAGAGTGACATACCTGATTTGGCGTCCAAAGATCTCCCTACCTAGGGCATATCTGCCATGGCGACTCACGAATGAGAGATAGCCCTAGGTGCCAGGAAAAGACTCACGCCGGATTTTTGCCAAGATTCGCACGTTTGCGACTTGGGCGAGCTGTGGAACACGGGCAGAAGAAAACTTACACGTGTTCGATGCGCTCTGCGCACGCCAGAGCACGCCCACGCCCGACCCCGCGCCGCGCCGAGCCGTGCCCGTGTCCCCTGTGTGCGCCACGCCTATAAAGCCCACTCAGGCGTCGTCCATACCCTCCCGCGCACGCTCAAACCTCCCCGGAGCTCAACTCACCGTCGTTTGCCCGTGCACGGCGTGTCCGCGGCCACCCGAGCCCCTGCCGTCATAGACCGGCCAGCCCAGCCTTTTCCAACCCCGTCCGGCCCTCGAAGACGACTAAGCACACCTCGGTGAAGCTCCCCAAGCGAGGAATCGAAGTCTGCTTCGCCGGAGAGGTCAGTCCACGGTCGCCGGAGTTCACAACCCCGCCGGAGTGCGTGGACAGGGTAATCCGCTGAACCATTTTCCGATTCCTTGTGCACACAGTCTCTACGTCACCCCGTGGAGCTCACCGTGCCATTTGATTGCACTAGGTCGCCGTGGTTTGGCCGGCACACCCGCAGCCGACGAGAACACCCGCCTGCGCACGTGGACCCAGCGATTCCGGCCATCCCCGCCGTCAAACCGTACACCGTTGTGACCGTCGGAGCCTCCCCAAGCCAACCCTACCCCTCGCCGGACCTCTCTCGCTGCCGGTAAGCCGCACCACCCTTTTCATTCTTGCGGGCACTGTTTAAACCTAGGGAAAGACCGCGGGGAAGAAGAAGGGAAGGTCAGGGGGCTTTTTGAACTGTCAGTGACTCAAATGAATAGTAATGCGGGGGTATAACTGAGAGAGTTGAATTGGATTAAACCCAGGGTCCCCGGCGCAAACTGTTTTTCCAGGAAACCTTTATTAAATCTGAATTAAAATCTGAACAGAATTTGAATAATTCATAACTTCTGTTTTATTCATCCAAATTTAGTCAAACCAATTTTGTCAGACTATAAATAATGTAAACTACTTAGGAAAAATATAAAACCCTTATGTACTACAGAAAACTTTAGGGTTCTGATTTAAGTATTGTTTTGGCCAAAAGCTAGATAATAGGAAGAAAAAATAGTTGCACTATTTGACTAGGGTTAGAAAAATTTGGAGAAGCTTATGTCCACATACTGACCTGTTTAAAAATGTTAAACCTCTCTGTCTATCCCATCAAGTTAGCTTTTGCCATTTATTTTATAATATGCTTAAAGTTAAGAAAAATAGAAAAGGTGATTAAAATGATGAACCAGAGGGCACTCCTACTTTTGTTAGGGCACTTATTGAAGGTAGTTCACTAGAAAAATCTATGATACCCTGGTTTAGTATAAAATAAATAGGATACCTTCTATTTTAAGAAAACAAGGAAAATTTAGAAAAACCCTAGAAAAATAACCCCAAGGAGAGAACACCCCAAACCTTGGGATAACTAATGTTTTGTTATTATGAACATAAGAAAAATACAAAATCTGTTGTTTGATATTTTTCAAATGGCAAGTTAGTTATAAGCACCTTTTTGGCATAAAACTTTAAGAAATCACAACTAAATAACCACCAATTAACCTTCTGTGATTTTTGGCACAGAAGCTTATTATTACTGTTAGATACCAACAAAAATAACCCTTAGGGCAGAACCTACTCCTAGTTAAGAGTTGTAGTACAAAGTGGCCCATTTACACAACTTTTGTTATTTTGTCTAAAGCATAGCCTTTTTATTTTTGAACCTCAAAACTCCTAGAACAGGCTATATTGACCAATGGCAAGCCACTGTAATTTTTACAGAATTTTTGGAAAAAGTTAACTCATTGTTGTAGTTCAAACCTACACTAGAATTCATAAATAGAAAATAAAGAAAGGGAAAATGAATAATGGAAATTAGTGTCATCCTAAAACCCTTTGTGAATTGTCCACTAAAATATATAAAGGAAATACCAACCCACTATGCTTATCCTTAACAAAACCTAAACCTAGAGTGATAAGCATAAACCACTAAAAGCCACATATGACCAATGAACCCTAAGTTGCCAACTAACTTAGTTTTTCTTCCCTTAGCATAATGTTATTAAATCCTGCAGAATCATGACATACATATTCATTGCATTTCGATAGACTGTAACCTCGCTGACGGAGAGTACGTCCTCGTGCTGGAGCAAGGAGCTGCTCAGGAGGTAGCCCCAGATCCAGCACCAGAGCCTATACCAGAGGATCTGCCTGCCCCCGCTTTGGAAGGCAAGCCCCGGTTTTATGCATAACCTGTTATTTATGCTATTTTACTATACTTAATGATTGTAGGATTGTTTGTGCACTTAAGTGTAGGAGTTGTTTGAAACCCTAGTTGCATGATCTCAGGAATCCTTTTGAGATGGATACTAGTATGCTAGGTCGGGTAGCTGCTTTACTAATTAGGGATCCTGGTAGAAGTCGAGTGATTTTCCCAGCACTCGCGCGAGGTCAGGAATTTGTTGTACTCACTTTCATATCATAATGAGGTTGGTTTGTGGGCAACAATCCATGGGGATTGGTTGTCTATAGGATGAAAATTGGAATAAGGATTAAGGTGTGGTACCGTGTGTCAAGCGTTTGAACGTACTAAACATATACCGAGAAATATGGTAAATCGGTAAGCCTAGTACCTGAGTGAACCTGGCAGCAGTTTGCCCTCCTCACGCGACCTGAGACGAGGTCTCCCATTCCGGTTATGGTGGGTACAAGTGCGGTCACTGCACGACGGCAGTCGGGGTCAGTGAGGCATTGTACGCCAAGGCGGTGAGCCCCTCTCTGCTGACGGGGAATCGATGGGGACGGTTGATGTGTGTGGGGACGGAGTGCCTCGCCATGTCGTGTGTTTAGGTTTACCTTGCAAGGTTTAAAAACTCGATTCGAATCGTCTGCTTCTCGCAGCCAATGAGACTGCTTGATCCATGCTGCTACATTGAGTAACAAGTGGAAATGTGGTGAGTTGATACAAGATGTTGATTGCTAAAAATGTTTGATACCATGTATGAGTAGATAGTACACTTTTAGCCTTAAGAGAGTCACACTTACATTTGACAAAGTTAAACTTGATTTAGAAACTCAGCTAGTGCTTTTGGCAACCAAACCCCACAGCCAAACAGCTGCATGTCTAGAGGTAGAGGAGTAGACTCCTCACACCGGGTAAGTCTAGCTGAGTATTAGTATACTCAGCCTTGCTTGTGGCATAATTTTTACAGGCTCCCTGGAGGACATGGTTGCTGGAGTGACTTGGCCGTCCGCCTTGCCACCAGGTTGGACTGTCGAGTGGGACCCCGCCTCGGTCAAGGAGGAGCATGAGGAGTGATGGGACATGCTTCCCCATCTCTCTGTTTATTTACCGTTAGTTTTATTCCGCTGCACTTCGAACAATGATGACTACTTTTGCAAAACTCCGATGATGATGATGTAATAATTCAATACTCTCCCATGCATGGTTTTATGCTTTATTGTATTTGCTCTGTGACTCACCATCGAGTGAGATTGTGGTACCTGATCCTGTTAGTGGCCTTGTCGGACTAGATCCGAGGAATTGACAAGTTATTCCCATTTAAGTGTGGTCTAGCCTCTAAGGCGGGACTTAGGCACTTAAGTTGGAATAATTCGGGTAGTTCTGCCACAGTCCAATTCGCCACCAAAAGCTTCTCCCGCTACATGAGAAGGTCCGGCTTCTGTCCCAACAGGATCCGCAGGTGCATTGGGGTGCAATTGTGAATACAGTACATGAACTTCTTCATGTAGAGTATTGCAATAAGCCTGCAGGTTATCGATGGCTGAGCTAAGCTCTTCTACTCTGGCTCGAGCTTTTGCCTCCTTAGCCCAGGCAATCGAACGAGACTGAACCGCCCAGTCGAGTGCTAAATCTCGATCTGCGAGCTGATCTTGCAGGCGGCGGATGTCGCTTCTTAATTCATTGATTCTGTCGCCATCTGCAACCCAGATGTCAGTCCTATGTCAGAGTTTTGTTTGAAGCTGATTCACTTGCGCTTCAAGATCCCCAATCGGATCATTACTCCCACTACTGCTATCCTCGTGTCTTGGGGCAAGTTGATGACGTGGCACATCAATTGGGCCAGTATGCTTTCGCGCAGTTTTCCTCGTGCGCGGTGGCATTTTTCTAAGGGGGAAAATTTTATTAACATAGTTCTTAGCATGATGCATGTGTAATTATAGAATCAACCTTAGTTGATTCATACCTTCTATATGTTGCACTCTTACTATTCGGTCTTTAAGATAAACTCTTCAGTTAAAATAGATAAGAAGGGAAGAAATTTTTCTAGATGAGTCTTTAGAAAATTCTTTTGAAGATGCCTCATAATATCTGCAGAGAAGGGCTTCGCTCCGATACCAGCTGTGACGGAACCTCCCAAGTCATTAGGCCCACCTACAGTTGTCCTTGTCCAACAGACATCAGACAACCCTGCAGATGCCCTAAATCACTTGACAAGTTCGGAATCTACTTTTCTTACCTTTCCCAAGAGCGTTTCACCCGTCACGCAGACATTACAGATCATCGGAGACACGAAAATGCGGAAGCGGTTACATAAACTTACCTTTATTTTAAAAGTAAGACAAAGTTACATATTACAGACCAGGATAAAACTTATGAGTGCAGAGTAGTATTATTACACACCAAGGGAGGCAAAAACCCCACCCGATAAGTTTTTAAACAAAAGTTCTTATGGAGGAACTCTTCCTCTCGTGGCATTATTCTTGCTTTTCTTCTTTTGGAACCACCTTGGAACAGAAACAACAAAAGTTCGTTGCTTCCTCACCTAAAAACAATAGAGAATAGCACCATAAGTATGGAATTACTCAGCAAGACTTACCCGACTAAGGAAAAGACTCTCAAGGGTATGCTGGCTTAAGGGAGTTAAGGTAAGGCTTATCAATAATCAATGACTCTGTTTGCATAAATGCTTACTAAAGTGGATCCTTAAAAATCCAATTTTATTTTTGTCAGGTTAAGTAAGATTACCTGCAACTAGAGTTCTTTTTATCCTAGTTCAAACACTTGACCTGCACTAGCCAATTTCTTTATCCACCTGTCATCTTCACTGGAGTTCTATGTGTAAGTCAGTGACCAAGTCTTCATAACCGCGAAGGTACGGCGATCCGAATTGATTATACTCAGCTGAGGATCTCCGATCACACGACATATGTAGCACTTAACCCTTGCATATGTCAACCCGCCACTAGGGTTCTTAAGACCATATTAGGTTCACGTCAACCGATAGCATAGATACACCACCGTCCAGCCTCTTGCCACGGAGGGTACACGCTACTCTGGCCACCGCTCCACGCCCATTGCGTGTTATCTTATTCTGGCCTTAGTCTGCCCGAGGCAAGGCTTACCCATGACGAGGCATGTGACCAGTTAAAGGGTCCTCGGTCAGCACGCCTACATTGAGACGGTCCTTAATCGACTCAGACGGAGACACTACACCGAGACTCTCTTCTCGTGCAAGTCACCCGCCCGGTCTCAGCTTAATCATTTTAACCCAAGGTGTGGTACCTGGCAGAGGTACATCTTTTCCGATGTTGAACCCATCACGGCCATGATGGATCCACCAACAAGTTTTTTTCGAAAACAACCCACCCACTTTTGCCATATCATCTTTTGTAAAAAACAAAACATTTGTTTTCCTAAACAAGGCTAAGCATCAAAATCTTTTGTAAAACAGGTAATCAAGGAAGGTAATCAAATTCAAGGAAGGTAATGCAGGAATTGTTTTATCAATCAACTCCTATCACCTAATGCAACAAGCAAGTGATAAAGATCTTTAAATCACAAGGAGATGGCAAATGCACCGGGGCTTGCCTTCGTTTATAGGTGAGTTAGGCTCGGATCCGCAGATGTCAAAGTAAAAACAATTCCCTGCCTGAGGTTCCGCAGGTGGTGGTGGTGAAGTCTTCTCCTCTTCTACCTCAACCCCTTCTTCGTTTTCTAGAGATAACCATATATATGTATATAAGAATGAATGCCATGTAATCCTCATGAGAGTGCAAAGATAATAAGAATTTATTATCTAAAGTTCTTGAATACAATTTTCCTTCACGGTTCTTCGGGAAACTAGGGTTTCCGGAGTTAGTAAAGGAATTCAAAGGGTAGGGGGTGGGACCGTGGGGGTAGGGTTTTGGGTTCTAAGTATCAAACAAGGTCCAAATCAAACCAAATTCTACCCAAAGCTTCTAAATAATGTTTTGAGTTCATATAAAAAGTTTGGGCATTTTTAAAATTATTAACTATTTTCTAAAAATCCAGAACCAATGTTTTAAGCAATTTTAAATACTCCAAAATTCCCTATTTACCCTAAAAATCATAGAACTATTATTATTAAATACTATGGAAAATAAGGAATCTAGGAAAATTGGTTTGACATTTTTAGGATTTTTCTACAATTTATGATAGATTTCCAAACTTGCTAGAAAAAGAAAAAGGAAATTAATGAATAGTCTCGGGCCGAAAGCAGCCCGAGCCGGCCCAACTAGGGCAGAAACGCGCCCGCGCGCGCACGCTCGTGGCGACTTTGCGAATAAGGCCCTGCAGTTTTGAATAACCCGAAGGAGCCCAATCACTATTTAAAACAGTCGCTGACTCTTTTCAGAAAGGCCCCCGAACTTCTAACTCTTCACATCTCGACGCCCTGAACGAAGGACGGCGACGTGCAGAGTTCCGACGAGCTCGCGCACTGCCCAATTCGTTCAACGACTGGCGCTTGAATTTGGCCAAAGCCAAATCCAAGACCTAAGACTCGTTTCCCCCAAACCAATTTCATAAACGGTGAGCTATCCTGCTCTGTCCACGGTGACAGTGGTTACCGCGGACACCTGACCGTGTTCCCGGTGATTAACGAGGTTCTAGCTTAATTGGACGGGTCAGCGATCATCCAAAGCAAGTAAGAATGCTGAAACAAGGACGCAGATGGTGAGAAGGGACCTGATTTGGGCTGGCCACGGCGAGCTTGATTTTGCGGCGTTCTACAACCGATTTGGGGGAAATCCCAAATTGGGGAGCTACGGGGAACGATCGGAGCTACGAGTTAGTTCACTAGATACACGATTACCTAGCGGAACATGCTGAGGCTTCAATTTATAGGATACTTGAGTGGTGGTGATCAATTCGGTCGAGCAGCGCTGGCGGTCGGAGGAGAAAAAGAGCTCGGTGTGTGGAACAGGTGGCTTTCACCGTGGCAGTCACTCTAGTGATCGCCGGATATGCTTAACGCGACCTACTGCGACGTGGTAAGACGCCCAGATACGTGGCAATCGACCGGCCATCAGCCAATGTCGGCGATCTTATCTATTCAGGCCGCAATTCATGGGGGCACGACGGCTGGCCACCGGAGTTATCCCAAGGTAAAGATCTTTTGCCTTGGGGTATTATCCGGTTCTGGGGAGCGCGAATCATAACGGCGACGACGATTCACGGCGGGGATTCACCGGTGGTGAGGTTCACTGAACTTGACCCGACCAGGGCACTGTACCATGGCGATGATCTTTAGTTGCCTGAACCGACCATCTTCTCCCTTCTTGATCTCCGAATTCTTGTTAAGAACAGAGCAATCTCCCTTACTAAGATTTGTTCACCATGTATCAGTCTACAAACTAACTATAGGATTCATGGGCTAAAACCGAATGGATTCAAAGATATGGCGCATCAAACTTGGCCTTATCTCACTGGGGCCATTTTTGACCTAGGGTTTAATTTCAGTTATCTAATCCCGTTCTGCCAAAGCAACTTTGAGTTGGCTTTTCTCCAACTTTTGCATAACAACAAAAGGAGATATCTGCATCAAAGTTGCTCTCCTACAATAGGTCTACAAAATTTATCTGGTGCCCTAGGGCAAATTCTCACTAATTTGAAAGTTATAAAGCTCCCAAGTTGAGCAAAATCTCTGATTTCAGACTTAGTCATTTGAGAAAAAGTGTGGCTTTTTGCATATAAGCCCAAAACTTAGGGTTTAAATTGTAAATCCACATATTTGTGATCCATATGACTTAAGACACTTAAATATTATAGTTTCTGCACTTTAGTACAAAAGTGGACTAGTTTTGCACTTAACCCCCTAGGGTTTGGATTTAGGGTTTTTGGTATCTCAGGGGTGTAAATGTAACTTAAACCCATCCTTAGTAATATTTTATGACTATTTTACTTAGTCTTTGGGGTTTTCTCTATTTGGCTCTTGTTTTACCCTTCAGGATCCCCTTTAGGGTTAAGTATCCTATACTAGGGTCTTATTTGCAAAATGCTATAACAATACAACTTGTTTGAAATTTTTACCTAGTAAATGCACTCTAGGTGTGTCAAACATATGCAAATGCCAATGCTCATGGTGTTATGCTCAAGTTTTAGTAACAGTAACACTAGGGGTGTTACAGCTCAACCTTAGCCTCACCTTGTTATACCTGCATTAATTTTTCCCCCACTTGCTGAGCCCCGACCAAAAGTGAGCTCACCCTTGCTAATATTTTGATCAGAGGGTGATGCTGGAGACTTTGATGGAAATTTCGACGATGAATTCTAAGTCTAACGATGCACCGGTCATCTTCCTGTGGGAGATTGCCCCTGTTATTTAATTCTGCCTTACTTTGATGTGATACTTGTTAAAGATATAATGATTTAGATGATGTAATAAAGTATTCTACTCTCTTTACGCCTTTATTGCATTGTCTTTTGATATATTACACTTGTGACGTCAACATATGTGTGGAAATGAATCTTGGCACACATATGCTATGTGCTTGGTTCTGCCCACCGGAACCGGGTGTGACACTTAGGTACAAATTGTGTAAATGTGGGGAGTGAATTATAAAATGAGTAGGACATAGATGGGTCAAGGGACACTTGCCTTCACCAACCAGCTGCTGCTCAGGGTCTTCATCTGCAGCTCCTTCGGACTCCGCCAACTGACTGTTATCTATACGACTTCAATCATACATTCCACAAATTCAATATAAAAGGAACAATACACCAGACAGTAAAATACAATAAGTAAGCAGACGCTTGGCGTAGGGCTCGCACCTACGACTAAGCGAGAAAGGGAAAGCAACGGTCGAGGCTAGGGTCGAAGAGTGACCATGTTAAGCGATTATAGATTAAAGTACTCGTCTAAACATAATCGTATTAGTTTGACAGTCATGTTATGCATATAATAAAGTTACGCTACGCATTTAATTATTATAAACAATTTAAGGTAAATTTAAAAGGATTGTCGCGCGACGAAACACATGACGGCACACGCGAACTAACCTGAAAATAAAATGAGTCGACGCGGAGAGAAGTGCACGACACAACAATTTGACTGAACTGAAATAAGACGAATCGTCGCGCGATGAAGCACACAATGAAACACTTGAATTAATCATGAAAATAGTGTCAAGCGTCGCGCGACAAAGCGCATGATAGCATACGTCTCTTAAACTGAATTTAGAACGAAACGTCGCACGACTAGACGTGTGACGCCACACATTAAATAATCTGAACTTAAAACGAATCGTCGTACGACACAGTACGTTAACTAAACTAAATTCAAAACTAATTAAACTGAAATTTATTCACCGCGCGCGCTGGGGCTGCGCGCCGGGCGAGCCGCGAGGGGCCGCGCTGGCGCGAGGGCAGGGGTGCCACGCCGCCACGGGCAGGGGCCGCGTGCTGCCGAGGGCAGGGGGCCGCACCACTGGGGGCCAGGGGGCCGCGCGCATGGGGTCTGGGGAGCCGCGCCACGAGGGTTTGGGACGGCCGGGATGTCGCGCCGCCGGAGGCCAGGGTGGCTGCGCCACGAGGCGCCAGGGGAGCCACGCCCGAGGGGGTAGGGGCCGCGCCCGATGGGGGCCAGGGAGCTGCGCCCGAGGGGGCCGGATGGCCACGCCGCTAGGGGCCAAGGGGGCCGGGGAGCCACGCCACGAGGGGCCAGGACGGTCGCGTGCGAGGGCTAGGATGGTCACGCCGCGGGGGCCAGGGGGCCGCGCGCGTGAGGGTCAGGGAGCCGCGCCGCCGGGGCGCGCGCGTAGGGGGAGAGCAGGGATGTGCGCAGGGAAGGGGAAAGGGGAGGGAGAGAGAGAGGGAGGGGGAGGCTCACCTTGGGATCCAAAATCCGGCGATAACCGTCACCGGATCACACCTAGGGAACGAGGTGGGAGAGAGGTGGAAGAGAGGGAGTTGCTGCGCGAGAAAATCAAATGAGAGAGATGTAGAGAGGGGGCACATGGGGGGTTGGGGGCGCCAGGGGCGCGCGGGGCACGCTGGGCCGGGCTGGGTCGCGTCGCGGGTCGAAAACCCACAGCACACACGACCACAGATTAGAAACCAATTGCGAATCGAAATCCGAAACGAGACGAGACGGACGTGCGATTAAACAAAACATCAGACAAAAGAAATATGCTTCAGCATGATGCAACACCCATGTCAACTTAGATTTTTGTTTACACGCGATACGGACACCAGTCGCTATACTGCTTTGAAAATGAGAAGAAGGAGCAAAGCGGGAAGAGAAAAGAGAGTAGCGCCTGAATTTGGTGAGTATAGAAGAAGAAAAATTCTACCCCCAAATTCAGGGCGTTACAAAAACTTGTGGAATGCACATCTGCTTATTCAACAAACTTTAAGTCCTTTGGACCTCATCTTATTCCTTCTCAGGTCTATATGCATCTTTGTCCCTTTATAGAGGTTATCAAACTTTGGTGTTCAACACAAACTTTGTTTCTTCTAGAAAGGTTCTATCACGGAACTATAATCTCAACTAGGAGATATTCTCTCTACACTAGAGATGGTCATTCATCATGAATGCATTATTCGGTATGAGATTTATATGTTGCATATTTATAATTCAAGAATATGAGTCCTCCTAGGATCACATATCAGATCTTATGAATTCTTTAACTGTATATTTTAATTCATGCCATTGGTCAGATTATATCATATAGCGGAACAATAGTTATTCAACACATATGTGGGATAGATCTCTCACAAGACCACTTGAACCATCACATTCACCACACATTATTTCAATAGTGCCCATAAATGTCTGAACTTCAAGCTCACGACTTTCACTTTGCGATTCTTGGTTCAGTCTCGATTGCATTTATCAATGACCTGATAAGAGAGCTTCAAGCACTCATGCTTAGGACTTTATTTTGGATCTGTTTGTAATCTAGAGAGGCAAGAAAGGTGTCGACTTATTTGTCTCCCATATTTAATAATGATCTTCATCATTTCCCAAAAACGAAAGATTCATTGTTTCGTATTCCTAGCACAATGATATTGTGCACATTGCTAGAAATTTCATATCAAGATGAACCTTTTTATGAGGCAAATCACCATCAGGGTGAATTAATTGGAGGAGAGTTATCACAGACCACGTGAATCTGTAATCCGAACTTATGCTTTGACTAAGGCTAATGGATCATATTTGCATGCATCCCTGAGAATAGATCAAATGCCAATAAGTCAAATGTGGATATGATATTAATCCCGGGTATATCCACATCTACATCAGGTAGAAGCATTCAAACCAATATGGTTAATCCTCAACAATATCTGGCAAACTCCATATACATAGGAGTACACTGAACGATAGGTTCAGCTTGACTTTTGTGTGTTTTATAAAATATTGAGGCATTACACTAGATGTGCATTTATCTCCCCCTAATGCCGAGATGTTCTAAAAGCAAACAAATAAAATTTCCAACCACAATAATCCAGATGTGGCCAATGTATGCTGTTTGTGGTGACTTATTTGAGAAATCTTATGCACATTGCAGATAGGGGTTTTATGCAGTGAACATTGGACTTAGATTAATGCAGTGGCAAGAATAATGCATCTTTTTTCTTCAATATTGAAGGGTTAGTCACAATTTCCAGCGAGACGCGCCACGACACGTTGCTTTGTGGTTACAATTATGCAAACTTATTATGATTATTACCAAATACACTATGTTAGACATATAAAACTTCAAGGGCTTGTGCATACTATTTGTCGCTTGGAGCAAGTAGTTGACTTCATATCAACAAGTATATTGACCATCAGAGTCTAATGCTCACAAGGACATCCACTAGTTACATTGTGCTGTCAGGAACATAGGAAGAATATGTGTGTGTGTGTATTGGTAGTAAAGTGCACGACATCAGGCCAATGTTGCTAAGTCGATGTTTTTATATGCAGAGATGTATAGTCCAGCTCGTTTTATCATTGCCCACGGTTTACCCAATTATTCATACCACTCTGAAATTGGGTATCGATTTATGTAACATTTTAGGTATAATAATTTTATGAGAGAACTTATAACAACAACCAATTATTTATGATGTATATTGCCAACATGCCAAAGTTGCTCTGCAAATTGAATACCAATTTGTTCTATAAAGCATTATTTGGATCTCTTCATTATTCAGCAAAACGAGAAGCTTTGGGATAGAATAAACAAGGTCAAGAATTCATATTATCTGGGAAAAATCACAGGATTGCTAAGTTTTTGCTAAGCAAATGATGATAACTACTTGGCAAGAATGAAACAAGACTAATATTCATCTGGAACTAGTCTTAACAATAGATAGTGCTGCTCTCATACGAAGAAGTCATCAGGACTAGGGAGAATATAACAGGTCTCCACAAGATCTTCATATTTATGTCACAAATTTCCATCGCTAACAATCTAGTGGTCAAGACTTATGGCTCTTCCTGCGCCAAGGACCAAGGATAGATTAATGACCAAATTAGCTTCAAGTTCTGTGTGACGTGAATTTCATGGCTATTTTTTTACTCTTCTTACTTCTGGTGGGTTACACGTAGATAATAGTAAGCATGGCAAGGGGTAGAATCCAATGGAGTTCTACTACATAAACCCTGTTGGCCACTTGTTCTCAAATGCTATGAATCAAGAACAAGGCAACACAATTGTTAAGGATTAAGGACCTTTGTCCTTCGAAGTATTATCTCCTTTCGGATATAATAATCTTCAGATGAAGGTCATGAAAGACAAGCCTTCATGATTTGTGAGGGTAAAAATACATAGAGACAATGAATGTAATCTGTGACAGGTACCCTAGTGTTTGGAACTATAGTCCTGTGGGTCCGGCAACCTGGGGTCCGGTTCTAAAGAATGGACACTTGTCTCCTGGGGTGGTCCGGAGTTGTGTAGCTGCTTAGCCTGGTTTCGTACCCTAAGCCTGCACGCTCCACCACTCTGCGATGGGTGTCCTAGTATTTGGAGCTGAGATCCAGGGGGTCCGGGCATATGGATTGGCTTCCCAGGCTAAATCCTGCAGGTCCTGTTGCATGAATCAAAGGATAGAGGATACCAGCTGGTGGGTCCTATGGGTGCACCACTAAAACCTCCTAGCTTAAGTTGTGTGCAGGTCCAGGTCCCAGTCGAGACTACCTCCTAGGGGCCGAGTTACCAATTCTTTCTTAGGTATACTAGTATCCAGCCTTGACACGTCGAGACTACATCCCGGGGGGGCCAAGTACCAGGGAGAAGAGGGTAACAATGCACACAGCAAGGACAAATAGCATACAGATAAGTGTTGCTTGATTGATAATTCTCAAGAGTATCTTACAAAACCAAAAATTATTACAAAGCTGCTTCCTAGCGGGACCCATGTCTTCTCTCTTCAGATCTGGCTACTCATCAGCAGGATCTCGCTGGAAGCATTCGGCCACCACCTCCATAGTATCTTGTACGCCCTCTTGGGCGGCATCTTTGGTGTCGACCACCGGACCAGCGATCACCGGCTCCAAGGAGATGGTTGGGTCATGGCTCCGGAAGCAGGTCAAGATGTACTCGATCAACGCTCGGCAGAGCCTGCCGCCTTCGGCCTCCAGGCGAGCGCCAAGAATTTGGTCCAGGCGTCAGAGGCGGTCCGCGGTGGAGTCCAGCACCGGGAACACATCGGAGATGGACGTCGGCAGCTCTGACACCGGTATGGGACTCATCCCTAGCGGCACCAGCGTCGTGCTCGCCTTGCCAGCCCATGCAGCGATGCACTGGACCCCGACGCGATGCTCCACCTGGAGATCTTCAAGTGCTTTCTTCGTCGCCTCCACCGCTTGGGGCCCGGTGCAGCCTTCGTCGCCTGGAACTGCCAGATCCGCTCTTCCATATTTTTCTCCTTCTCCTCTGCCTCGAGCTCATGCTTGGCCAGCAACTTGTCCTGCCTTTCAAACATTTCCTCCCTGAAGGCGAGGTCCTTCTCCCGCCAGGCGAGATCTGTCGCCCGCTTGTCCAGGGAGGCATCCTTCTCCTTGAGGTTCTCCTCGGCCAGGGCAATGTTGCTGGCCTTGTCATCTAGCTCCCACTCCCATTTCTGGATCCTCTCCACAGCCACAGTCTGCTGGGTCCGCTGCTCTTCCAAGATTGCGTTCATGGCACTCAGTTTGGCACTCAGCTCTGTGACGACCTCCTCCCTCTAGTTCAAGGCCTCCTCCTTCTTGGCCAGCCTCTTCTCCTTTCGGCTTGCCTCCAGTTCCCTGGCGTACACCTTCTGGAGGTCCTTCTTGTAGTCTTTGCGGTCCCGCGCCAGTTCGGACCGCTCAAAGGCGAACTGATGGGACGCCGCCTTGGTGCGCTCCTCCAGCTGGGTGCGCCAGTCGCTGAGGCGCTGGTGCTCATATTCCAGCACCTCCCATTCCCGCCAAATCATCGCCTCGGTCTCTTGAAGGGCCTGATGCGCACAAGACAGCACCCGGGGGAGGGGAACCGACGCTGCTTCTGGCTCGGTGCCAGATCGGAGTCGCCGCCCAAGAACCACCTCCGGCTCCTCTAGAGTGGGCGGTGGGTTGGAGCTAAACGCGCCCCCCGTGTCACCCTCAATGGCGGGGGCAGGCGCAGTTGGGACCTCCTCCGCTGCTGCCGATAGTGTACTCGATGGCATCGCCGTCGTTGAGGCTACGGTAGCCGTTGGCGCAGTTGCAGCAGCTGGGGGCGGACCTTCGGCACCACTCCCAGCAGACGCCTGCTGCTGAGAACCAGACCCGCCGGTGGGCATGGTACCCGGCGGAGAAGGCGCGACCTTGGGAGCAGAGGGGGAGGAAGCCCTGGCAAGCAAAGGATGGGTTAAGACCCATCGGCATGATAGTTACACTAGTCGAAAAAAGGGGCTACACTTACTTGGGGCCCTGGACCTTCTAGTGACCCTGGAAGCGGGACGTCTACTGCTGTTGCTGCTGCTGCTGCTGCCACTGGTGCCCCTGGGGGAGATCACCCCAGGCGGTGGTGGCGGCGGTGGGACCGATGGTGGTGGAGGTTGTGGTGGTGGTGGACCCGATGGTGGTGGTGGTGAAGGACTGGCATGCCTCTACGCGCCCTGGGCCTGGGAGCCAGCCTCCTCGGCCCCACCAGCTGTCCTCTGATGCTTCTAGGGGGTCCGAATCAAGAGGAGGATCCATAACAAGAGACCCATCGGTGCGACGCAACCATCGTTGCCTCTCTTCCTCTGACACCCCAGTGCCACCTGGGGCAGAGGAAAAGCTTGCAGCCCCTTTGCCCTTGTCCAAGGGGCGGGGGCCACGGTGGGGACGCTGGGAGCCATGGCGGGGGCGCTGGGGGCCACGCCGACAGACTGGGGGCCTCCAGTCGGCACGTCGGAGATCCGGATCCCGCGGTGGGGGTCCCGGTCGCTGGTCTGGCGAACCGCCACGCCGCTCTCGTCGAGGGTCAGCAGCGAGGCCAGGATCATCGTCCTCAACCCTGGGTCGTCGCAAAGCGCAGGGATGCCCTGGGGGACGATTAGGGATTCAGGGATGAAGGATGTTGGGGCGAAGGCGAAGACACTACCCCTCGCTCAATGAACTTCGCCAATCTCGCTGCATCAACGGAGGCAAAACGACCGGCAGGTCCCACCCTTCGTCCAACACGTTGCAAGACGAAGGCCCACGACGAGGTTGCCCCACCCCACGTCCTCGTCAAACACGAAGGCCCACGTGGAATTCGGCCCATTGTAACAGGCCCCGCGCGGCTGGTTGTATTACGGGCCCGATTTGCAAATGTTTTTATGTAATGACGATCTGTAACCCTGCTTTATGGGAATATTCCGGGAATGACCTAGGCGCTTGAGGGCACATGCGTCCTTAATCCGAGATGCTGGGCGCTCAGGCACCTATAAATACCCCCGCGCAGTGCCCTTGAGGGGCTAGATTAACAGAGCAATTGCTGCCTCTAGTTAAACCGTGTACCCATCTCATTCATCCCCCTGTTGGAATCAACCTGCCCGGGAACGCAAGTTCCAACATTGGCGCCCACCGTTCGTGCTACGAGAAAATCACCCGCGATGGCACCCAAAAGAGCTAACTCGAAGGCAGCCCCATCCGTCGACGAAGCAGCAAAGGCAGCCCTGCTAGCTGAGAAAAAGGGCAAGGCCCTCGCCGACAACACCCACCAAGGAGCTGGTGAAGATGAAGCACACAGCAAGAGACAGCGCAACGACCAACACACTCTAGAAGGCACCCTTCGCACCTGCAGCTCCGAAGGGTAGCCACAAGCGCCACCCCCAGGCTTCGCACCACCAGAAGGCAAGGACGTAGCAGAGGACGGCGAGGTCCTTGGCGTCTCCACAGAAGAGCATCTACAGCTACAGGCCCTGCGCCTTAGAAACCGCAACCTTCAGAAGCAGAAGGAAATCCTCGAGGCCAAGCGCCAACGCGTCACTGTGCAGGCCAAGCTGCGCCAAATGATACGAGATGAAGAGCAGAGGGCTCAGGAGCTTGAGCAAGAGATTGCGCTCTTGCAGCGCGAAGGCCAACATGATCTGCAGCAGCACGGCCCGCCCCTCCGGCAGCGCGCGCCGGTCGAAGACCTATTCGTCCCTCACCGCGGGCCCTTCAGCCCGCATGCCGCAGCTTTCCAAGGCATCAATTACCTTGACGAGCGAAGCCCCCTGGCACCGCAACTGCAAGTGTCACCATGGCCCGCCAATTTCAGGGCACGGACCTACCCCAAGTACAACGGCAGCACTGACCCAGCACAGTATATCATGAGCTATCAAGTCGCCGTTGCATCAGCCGGAGGGGACGATGCCACGATGGCTAAGTCATTCATCATCGCCCTCGAAGGCCCGGCTCTCACTTGGTACACCAGATTGCCCCCGCTGTCCATCGACTCCTGGAGAAGTCTCCGGGACAAATTTCTGCTCAACTTCCAAGGGTACCGCCTAGACACCGACGCCTTGGCTGAACTGTCACTTTGCAAGCAGCTAGAAAGAGAGACTCTGCGGGAGTACTATCGCAAGTTTCTGACCCTCAAGTCACAATTGCCTTCGGTCGATGACCAAATAGCCATTCACTATGCCATCAGTGGCCTTCGGGCTGGCGTCCTTTACAGCCACTGCATCAGAGATCCACCCAAGAACCTCCAAGAGTTGTATCTGCTGTTCGAGAAGTACGCCAGATCCGAAGAGCTCCACCAGCGCAAGGTCGAGTCCCAAAGGAAACCCAAAGACCCTCCGCAGTCCAGCCGCACGTGGACGAGACCTTCGCAGACAGAATCCGGTCGGGACGGTCGCAGCCAGCAGCAGGTACACAACATCGCCAACCAGCACCCCGCCGGTGAGGCCCCTCGCCGCCAAGATTATCCCCCCCAGGGTCGCGGCGGAGGAACCCGTGGTCGAGGCCGAGGACGGGCACAGCAGCCGTGCAGATTTTACTGCTTGTTCCACGGCGAAGACTGCGCGCACCCAACAAGGGACTGCCCGGAGACGAAGGCCACCAGAGATAGGATGTCTCGGGCACAACCAGTCGACAACCCAAGAGTTGTCGCGCACACATATCAACAACTGAGAGCACCTAGAGGGGGGGGTGAATAGGTGATCCTGTGAAAACTTAAAACTTAAGCCACAAAAACTTGTTAAGTGTTAGCACAATAGTTGCCAAGTGGCTAAAGAGAAGTCTCAACAAAACACAATACCACAAGAGATCTGGCACAGAGGTGACACAGTGGTTTATCCCGTGGTTCGGCCAAGACCAACGCTTGCCTACTCCACGTTGTGGCGTCCCAACGGACGAGGGTTGCAATCAACCCCTCTCAAGCGGTCCAAAGACCCACTTGAATACCACGGTGTTTTGTTTTTCCTTTCACTATCCCGTTTGCAAGGAATCTCCACAAATTGGAGTCTCTTGCCCTTACAAGTATATGATCACAAAGAAGCACAGAGTAAGGGAGGGAAGCAACACACACAAATCCACAGCGAAACGCGCACACATACGGCCAAGAATCGAGCTCACAGGAGTATCACAAAGTTCTCACTAGAACGGAGCTCGAAACACTTAGAATGACAAAACAAATGCGCAAAGACTGAGTGTGGATGATCAAGAATGCTCAAAGGTTGCTTGTCTGTCTCCTCCATGCGCCTAGGGGCTCCTTTTATAGCCCCAAGGCAGCTAGGAGCCGTTGAGAGCAAATCCGGAAGGCCATCCTTGCCTTCTATCGTCGGGGGCACCGGACAGTCCGGTGCACACCGGACACTGTCCGGTGCCCGATTTGTTTCCATAACTGGCGCTTCTGACCGTTGCCGACCGTTGGAAGATCTGGAGCCGTTGGCGCACCGGACATGTCCGGTGCACACCGGACAGTCCGGTGCCGTCTTCCGACCGTTGGCTCGGCCACGTGTCCCGCGCAGATTGCGCGGCCGACCGTTGGCCCCGCCGACCGTTGGCTCACCGGACAGTCCGGTGCACACCGGACAGTCCGGTGAATTTTAGCCGTACGCCGTCGGCGAATTCCCGAGAGCGGCCAGTTCGCTTCGAGCCAGCCTGGCGCACCGGACACTGTCCGGTGCACACCGGACAGTCCGGTGCTCCAGACCGAGCTGGGTCTTGGCAGCACACAGCCAAGTCTTTCCTCCTCTTCTCTCTTCTTCTTCTTTCTGTTTCTAACACTTAGACAAATATATTAGTACACAAAAACAATGTACTAAGGCTTAGAAACATACCTTTACTTCATGATTTGCACCTTGTTCATCCATGTACGTAAATTCACAATTAAGCACATGTGTTGGCACTCAATCACCAAAATACTTAGAAATGGCCCAAGGGCACATTTCCCTTTCAACAACTCCCACCACCATACAACCACGGCTCCGCTCAGCATCCACCTAACCACGCATACCAACATCACCAGGAGGTACAAATCGTGCCTCCCCCACCCCCACCTCCACACCCGCAACAGCCAAACATCCACCACCCCCACGCACCAAAACAAGAAGACTTCGCTGATCAGTCGTATCGTGGAGTCATTCAAATGATCACTGGGGGATCCAGCGCCGACTTCGACATAAAGCGGCAGAAGAGGGACCACTACCGCAGCGTCAACCACGTCGCCGTCACCGGCCCAGTTGTGCAGACGAAGTGGTCCCATGTGTCGTTGACCTTCGACGCCAGAGACGTCGACCTGCGCAGTGCACCCCACATCGATGCCATGGTGATCAACTGCAGCGTGGCAGGCTGGGAGCTGCACAAAGTCTTAGTGGACAATGGCAGCCAGGCAGATATCATTTTCCTCCACGCCTTCGACCGCATGGGCATCAGCCACAGCTTGCTCAAGCCTTCGGACAACCCACTGTATGGTTTCGACGGCAAGGGCACCTTTCCTGTCGGCAAAATAGAACTACCCCTATCCTTCGGTGTAGCACCCAATGCCCGAAGTGAGCAAGTTACTTTCGACATTGTCGACATGGTGTACCCGTACAACGCCATCATGGGTCGGGGCTCCATCAACAAGTTTGAAGCAGCCATTCACGGACTTTATCTGTGCATGAAGATCCCGGGTCCACAAGGCGCAATCACAGTCTACGGCAACCAGCAGGCCGTGCGCAACATAGAAAGAGACTTCGTTCCAGAGCGAAGGAACGTACACTGCCTCACGGCGCAGCGCGAGGCCCCCGAGTCAACCAGCCCAATCACCAAAGAACAAGAAAAGGCACAGCTGCAGAGCAACGATGGGACCAAGACTGTCCCCCTTGACCAGTCAACACCCAAGCAAACGGTCATCATAAGCGAAGACCTTACTTCGCATGACAAGGAGAGACTCCTCTCCTGTTTGTCTAAAAATAAGGACGTCTTCGCCTGGTCCGCCCTCGACCTGGTCGGAGTCAGTCGCTCTATCATCGAGCACAGCTTGGGAATTGACCCTTCGGTGAGGCCGAAGAAGCAACGGCTGCAAGATGTCTGATGAGAAGACAGAAGCCGCCAAGGCTGAGGTACACCGCCTGCTTGAGGCCAAGTTCATCGAGCCAGTCGCCTACCCTACGTGGCTCGCCAACGTAGTCATGGTGCAAAAGAAGAGCGGCAAATGGCGGATGTGCATCGATTTCACCAGCCTCAACAAAGCATGCCCCAAGGATAATTTCCCGCTGCCTCGGATCGACAAGATCGTCGATAGTGCGGCCAGTTGCGAAGTCATGTCACTCCTCGACTGCTTCTTCGGCTACCACCAAATTTATATGAAGGAGGAAGACAAGGCCAACACCAGTTTCATAACACTCTTCGGCACGTACTGCTTCATCAGAATGCCGGAGGGACTCAAGAACGTTGGGTCCACATTCTCTCGCCTCACCAAAACGGTGCTCGAGAGCCAAGTCAGCAGAAACATATTTACGTATGTGGACGACATCGTCGTTGCCAGCAAAAGCAAAGAAGACCATCTGGCTGACCTCGCAGAAACATTCGCAAACATGCGAGACGCATGACTTCACTTAAACCCCGAAAAGTGCGTCTTCGGCGTTCGCCAGGGAAAGATACTGGGCTACCTGGTGTCGCACCGTGGGATCAAAGCCAACCCGACCAAAATACAGGCCATCATCAACATGTTGCCCCCGCAGTCAGCTAGAGACATCCAACGACTGACCGGCAGACTGGCCGCCCTCAACAGATTCATCTCCAAATCCGCAGAGCGAAGCCTGCCTTTCCTCAAAACGCTATGCGGCGCAAAAGACTTCACATGGGGACCAGAGCAAGCGGCGGCCTTCGCTTCACTAAAGCAGCATCTGTCAGAGCTAGCGATTCTTTCAAGCCCCAACCCCTCGCTGCCCCTGTTGCTCTACGTCGTGGCTTCACCGCACGCGGTCAGCGCAGCGCTGGTTCAGGAGCAGGACAGAGAGGGCACGACCAGACAATGTCTAGTTTATTACGTCTCCGAAGTACTCACAACATCCAAATGCAATATGACAGAACTGGAAAAAAATCACCTACGCAGTAGTCATGGCTTCGCGCAAACTGCGCCATTATTTTGAAGCGTTCAAGGTGCGGGTCACCTCGGACAGGGGACACGGTGAATTATTCAGAAATCCGGAGGCATCAGTCCGGATCGCCAAATGGGCAGCCGAGCTTTCCGGCTACCATATCACCTTCGAGCCCCGGACAGCCATCAAGTCACAAGTCCTGGCAGACTTCATCGTCGACTGGACCAGGCCAATAACACAGCCGGACACGTCTGCAGAGACGGTGTGGACCATCCATTGCGACGGTGCATGGTGCCATGCGGGGGCAGGCGTTGCTGCAGTCATCACCTCACCCGTAGGGGTCAAGCACAGATATGCTGCACGCCTCAGCTTTGCTTTGGAGTCTGACAGGTGCACCAACAATATAGCAGAGTACGAAGCTGTCATCCTCGGCCTTCTCAAGCTAAGGGCACTTGGCGTTACTACCTGCATAATCAGAACAGACTCCAAGGTAGTTGTCGGCCAAATTGAGAAAGATTACGCAGCGAAGGACCCCGCACTTATGCAGTACCTCGCGGCTATCCGCAGTCTCGAGAGACAATTCAAAGGCTTCACCTTGCAGCATGTGGACCGCGCCAAGAATGAGGAGGCCGACGCGTTGGCCAAAGCAGCTGCCAGGGGCGAGGCCCTACCCTCGGATGTATTCTACCATGTCATCGGCACACCAGCCGTCCGCAGCCCAGAGGGCCTACAAATAACCAACGACACCGAGGGCCAACGCATAGTCAATCTCATTATGACCGAAGACTGGCGGGCACCAATAACCCTGTTCCTGCAAGGATACTACCATCCAGTCGATGTCAACGAGGCCAAGCGCCTCAAACACCGAAGCCGGGACTTTGCTCTCATCGAAGGCCAGCTTTACAAGAAGGGGGTCAGCCAACCCATGCTCAAATGTGTCACCGAGACCGAAGGCGTCCAAATCCTGCGCGAAGTCCACAGTGGAACTTGCGGCTCTCACGCAGGGCCTAGGGCCCTAGCTGCCAAGGTGATCCATCAAGGTTTCCACTGGCCCACCATGATCTGCACCGCAAATCGGGTCACAAGGTCATGCGAAGCCTGCCAGAAGTTTTCTCCACGCTCGGGAAGCCCTTCACAATTCACAAAGCTAATCGCGCACACGTGGCCCTTTCAGCGCTGGGGCCTGGACATTGTCGGGCCACTACCCACGGCCCAGGGGAACCTCAAGTTCACCTTCGTCGCCGTCGAGTACCTTACCAAGTGGATCGAGGCGAGGGCGGTATCCACAATAACATCGAAGACTGCCCAGAAATTCTTCTGGCAAAACATTGTTTGTCGATTCCGAATCCCGTCCGAGCTCACAGTTGACAGTGGCAAGCAATTTGACAGCAAAGACTTTAGGGATTTCTGCTTCTCCATTAGCACCAAGCTTGCCTTCGCTTCAGTCTACCACCCACAATCCAACGGTGTCGTGGAGCGCGCCAACGGCAAGATTTTCACGACGATCAAGAAAATGCTCCTCGACGACAAGAAGGGCAAATGGGCCGACCTACTACCTAAAGCAGTCTAGGCACTGAACACGACCGAGTGTCGGGCGACCGGATTCACTCCTTTTCGCCTGCTATACGGATCGGAGGCCATGACCCCGCAGGAAATCAAACATGGGTCCCCGCGGACAACCGCTTCAGCAGTACCCGACGTCGATGAGCCAACTTCCAAAGACCTCATAGACGGAGACCGCGTCTTCGCCCTGCAGGCCCTCAACAAATATCAAGCCCAAACGAAGGCCTGGCACGACCACGCAGTCGTCCCAAGAGAATTCAACGAAGGGGACCTCGTACTCGTCCGCACAACCCGGACAGAGTCACGGGGTAAGCTGGAACCAAAATGGGAAGGACCATTTATCGTCAAAACGAAGTCGTCTCCCAGCGCGTACAGATTAACAACACAATCTAGTGAAGACCTGGAACATTCCTGGAATATAGATAATCTTTGCAAATTTTTTGTTTGAACCCTCAGGGCCATCACGCCCTTGTAATTCGCCAAACATTATTATTCCGGCCCGTACTCTTTTCCTCCCAGGGGGGTGAGGTTTTTAATGAGGTGGAGCCATGTAATATACAAGCAAAAATCCCCCGCAAAAAACTAAGCCAATGTCGAAAAAGACCGCATCAACGGTCTTCGGCATTCGACTACACCAAAGTCACCGCGAGGGACAGAGCTAGCTACCCTCGCGTGCGACACTCCACGCAAAAGTCGCCCATGGGTGCAGCCGGACTAGCACAATAAGTGCGCAAAATCGAAGTCCCCTCCAAAGGACTCTCCGTGTAGAAGTCGCCTACGGGTGCAGCCGGACTAGCACAATAAGTGTGCAAAATCGAAGTCCTCTCCAAAGGACTCTCCGTGCAAAAGTCGCCTAAGGGTGCAGCCGAACTCTCCGTGCAAAAGTCGCCTACGGGTGCAGCCGGACTAGCACAATAAGTGCGCAAAATCGAAGTCCTCTCTAAAGGACTCTGAAAGTCGCCCAGAGGGGGGTGAATAGGGCGAAACTGAAATTTACAAATATAAACACAACTACGAGACGGGTTAGCGTTAGAAATAAATAGAGTCCGAGAGAGAGGGCGCAAAACAAATCGCAAGCAAATGAAGAGTGTGACACGCGGATTTGTTTTACCGAGGTTCGGTTTTCGCAAACCTACTCCCCGTTGAGGAGGCCACAAAGGCCGGGTCTCTTTCAACCCTTACCCTCTCTCAAACGGTCCCTCGGACCGAGTGAGCTTCTCTTCTCAAATCAAAACCGGGAACAAAACTTCCCCGCAAGGACCACCACACACTTGGTGTCTCTTGCCTCGGTTACAAATGAGTTTTGATCACAAGAACAAGTGAGAAAGAAAAGGAGCAATCCAAGCGCAAGAGCTCAAAAGAACACGGCAAATCTCTCTCTCTAATCACTAAAGCCTTGTGTGGAGTTGGAGAGGATTTGATCACTTGGGTGTGTCTAGAATTGAATGCCTAGCTCTTGTAAGTGGTTGAGAAGTGGAAAAGTTGGATGACTTGAATGTGGGGTGGTTGGGGGTATTTATAGCCCCAACCACCAAACTAGCCGTTTGGGTGGAGGCTGTCTGTTCGATGGTGCACCGGACAGTCTGGTGCACACCGGACATGTCCGGTGCGACAGCCACGCCACCAGGCCGTTAGGGTTCCGACCGTTGCAGCTCTGTTGCTGGGCCCGCCTGGATGACCGGTGGCGCACCGGACATGAACTGTAGAATGTCCGGTGCGCCTGTTCACGCGTGCCTGAACACGCTCTGGCGCGCATTAAATGCACTGCAGAGCGCCTGCAGGTGACCGTTGGCGTCGAAGTAGCCGTTGCTCTGCAGATACACCGGACAGTCTGGTGTACACCGGACAGTCCGGTGAATTATAGCGGAGCGCCATTGCGAATTCCCGAAGCTGGCGAGTTCAGAGTCGCTTCATCCCTGGAGCACTGGACACTGTCCGGTGTACACCGGACAGTCCGGTGAATTATAGCGGAGCGACTCTGTGTTTTCCCGAAGGCGAGGAGTTCAGCGCGTGGAGAATCCTGGTGCACCGGACATGTCCGGTGGCGCACCGGACATGTCCGGTGGCGCACCGGACAGTCCGGTGCCCCAGACCAGGGTGCCTTCGGTTGTCTCTTTGCTCCATTGTTGAACCCTTTCTCTTGATCTTTTTATTGGCTTATTGTGAACCTTTGGTACCTGTAGAACTTATAAACTCGGGCAAACTAGTTAGTCCAATTATTTGTGTTGGGCAATTCAACCACCAAAATTAGTTTAGGAAATAGGTATAAGTCTAATTCCCTTTCAATCTCCCCCTTTTTGGTGATTGATGCCAACACAAACCAAAGCAAGTATAGAAGCATATGATTGAACTAGTTTGCAAAGTGTAGGTGCAAAGGTTACTTAGAATTTTAGCCAATAAATATTACTTACTAGATATGCATGGATTGTTTCTTTATTTTTAACATTTTGGACCACGCTTGCACCACAAGTTTTGTTTTTGCAAATTCTTTTGTAAATTATTTTTCGAAGTCCTTTTGCAAGATAGTCAAGGGTAAATGAATAAGATTTTGAGAATCATTTTCAAGATTTGAAATTTTCTCCCTTTTCCTTGACTAAAACAAAAGTCCCCCTCAATAAATCCTCCTCTTAGTGTTCAAGAGGGTTTTAAGATATTAATTTTGAAAATACTACTTTCTCCCCCTTTAGAACACAAAGAGATACCAATTTGAAATTTACCAATTGAAAATCATTAAATTTTTAAAATTAGGGTGGTGGTGCGGTCCTTTTGCTTTGGGCTCATACTTTCTCCCCCTTTGGCATGAATCGCCAAAGACGGATACTTTGAGTGAGATATAAGCCCTTTCCTTCCTACTTTCTCCCCTTTGGCAAATAAAACATATGAGTGAAGATTATACCAAAAACGGAGAGTGATGCGGAGCGACGGCGAAGGATGAGTAGTAGAGTGGAGTGGAAGCCTTTGTCTTCGCCGAAGACTCCAATTCCCTTTCAATATACCTATGACTTGGTTTGAAATATACTTGAAAACACATTAGTCATAGCATATATAAAAGAGACATGATCAAAGGTATACTTATGAGCTATGTGTGCGAGTTTAGCAAAAGAAATTCCTAGAATCAAGAATATTGAGCTCATGCCTAAGTTTGGTAAAAGTTTGTTCATCAAGAGGCTTGGTAAAGATATCGGCTAATTGATCTTTAGTATTAATGTATGCAATCTTGATATCCCCCTTTTGTTGGTGATCCCTAAGAAAATGATACCGAATGGCTATGTGTTTAGTGCGGCTATGCTCAACGGGATTATCCGCCATGCGGATTGCACTCTCATTATCACATAGAAGAGGAACTTTGGTTAATTTGTAACCATAGTCCCGCAGGGTTTGCCTCATCCAAAGTAATTGCGCGCAACAATGGCCTGCGGCAATGTACTCGGCTTCGGCGGTAGAAAGAGCGACCGAATTTTGCTTCTTTGAAGCCCAAGACACCAAGGACCTTCCCAAGAACTGGCAAGTCCCCGATGTGCTCTTTCTATTAATTTTGCACCCCGCCCAATCGGCATCCGAATAACCAATCAAATCAAATGTGGATCCCCGAGGGTACCAAAGCCCAAACTTAGGAGTATAAGCCAAATATCTCAAGATTCGTTTTACGGCCGTAAGGTGTGATTCCTTAGGGTCGGCTTGGAATCTTGCACACATGCATACGGAAAGCATAATGTCCGGTCGAGATGCACATAAATAAAGCAATGAACCAATCATCGACCGGTATACCTTTTGATCCACGGACTTACCTCCCGTGTCGAGGTCGAGATGCCCATTGGTTCCCATGGGTGTCTTGATGGGCTTGGCATCCTTCATTCCAAATTTGGTTAGAATGTCTTGAGTATACTTCGTTTGGCTAATGAAGGTGCCTTCTTGGAGTTGCTTCACTTGAAATCCCAAGAAATACTTCAACTCCCCCATCATAGACATCTCGAATTTTTGTGTCATGATCCTACTAAATTCTTCACAAGTAGATTCGTTAGTAGACCCAAATATAATATCATCAACATAAATTTGGCATACAAACAAATCATTGTCAAGAGTTTTAGTGAATAGAGTAGGATCAGCCTTGCCGACTTTGAAGCCATTAGCAATAAGGAAATCTCTAAGGCATTCATACCATGCTCTTGGGGCTTGCTTGAGCCCATAAAGCGCCTTAGAGAGCCTATAGACATGGTTAGGGTACTCACTGTCTTCAAAGCCGGGAGGTTGCTCAACGTAGACTTCTTCCTTGATTGGTCCATTGAGGAAGGCACTCTTTACGTCCATTTGATAAAGCTTGAAGCCATGGTAAGTAGCATAGGCCAATAATATACGAATTGACTCAAGCCTAGCTACGAGTGCATAGGTTTCACCAAAATCCAAACCTTCAACTTGGGAGTATCCCTTGGCCACAAGTCGGGCTTTGTTCCTTGTCACCACACCATGCTCGTCTTGCTTGTTGCGGAAGACCCACTTGGTTCCTACAACATTTTGGTTAGGACGTGGAACTAAATGCCATACCTCGTTCCTAGTGAAGTTGTTGAGCTCCTCTTGCATCGCCATCACCCAATCCGAATCTTGAAGTGCTTCCTCTACCCTGTGAGGCTCAATAGAGGAAACAAAAGAGTAATGCTCACAAAAATGTGCAACATGAGATCGAGTGGTTACCCCCTTATGAATGTCGCTGAGGATGGTGTCGACGGGGTGATCTCGTTGGATTGCTTGGTGGACTCTTGGGTGTGGCGGCCTTGGTTCTTCATCCTCCTTGTCTTCATCATTTGCATCTCCCCCTTGATCATTGCCGTCATCTTGAGGTGGCTCATCATTTTGTTCTTCCTCTTTATCAACTTGAACCTCATCCTCATTTTGGGTTGGTGGAGATGCTTGCGTGGAGGAGGAAGGTTGATCTTGTGCATGTGGAGGCTCTTCGGATTCCTTCGGACACACATCCCCAATGGACATGTTCATTAGCGCGATGCACGGAGCCTGTTCTTCACCTATCTCATCAAGATCAACTTGCTCTACTTGAGAGCCGTTAGTCTCATCAAACACAACGTCACAAGAAACTTCAACTAGTTCTGAGGACTTGTTAAAGACTCTATATGCCCTTCTGTTTGAATCATATCCTAGTAAAAAGCCTTCTACAGTTTTAGGAGCAAATTTAGATTTTCTACCTCTTTTAACAAGAATAAAGCATTTGCTACCAAAAACTCTAAAATATGAAATATTGGGCTTTTTACCTGTTAGGAGTTCATAGGATGTCTTCTTGAGGATTCGGTGTAGATATAACCGGTTGATGGCGTAGCAAGCGGTGTTGACCGCCTCGGCCCAAAACTGATCCGGTGTCTTGTACTCATCAAGCATGGTTCTTGCCATGTCCAAAAGAGTTCGATTCTTCCTCTCCACTACACCGTTTTGTTGTGGGGTGTAGGGAGAAGAGAACTCATGCTTGATGCCCTCCTCCTCAAGGAAGCCTTCAATTTGAGAGTTCTTGAACTCCGTCCCGTTGTCGCTTCTAATTTTCTTGATCCTTAAGCTGAACTCATTTTGAGCCCGTCTCAAGAATCCCTTTAAGGTCTCTTGGGTATGGGATTTTTCCTGCAAAAAGAATACCCAAGTGAAGCGAGAATAATCATCCACAATAACTAGACAGTACTTACTCCCGCCGATGCTTATGTAAGCGATCGGGCCGAATAGGTCCATGTGTAGGAGCTCCAGTGGCCTGTCACTTGTCATGATGTTTTTGTGTGGATGATGAATGCCAACTTGCTTCCCGGCTTGGCATGCACTACAAATCCTGTCTTTCTCAAAATGAACATTTGTTAGTCCTAAAATGTGTTCTCCCTTTAGAAGCTTATGAAGATTCTTCATTCCAACATGGGCTAGTCGGCGGTGCCAGAGCCAACCCATGTTAGTCTTAGCAATTAAGCAAGTGTCGAGTTCAGCTCTATCAAAATCTACCAAGTATAGCTGACCCTCTAACACTCCCTTAAATGCTATTGAATCATCACTTCTTCTAAAGACAGTGACACCTACATCAGTAAATAGACAGTTGTAGCCCATTTGACATAATTGCGAAACGGAAAGCAAATTTTAATCTAAAGAATCTACAAGAAAAACATTGGAAATGGAATGGTCAGGAGATATAGCTATTTTACCCAAACCTTTGACCAAACCTTGGTTTCCATCCCCGAATGTGATAGCTCGTTGGGGATCTTGGTTTTTCTCGTAGGAGGAGAACATCTTCTTCTCCCCTGTCATGTGGTTTGTGCACCCGCTATCGATGATCCAACTTGAGCCCCCGGATGCATAAACCTACAAAACAAGTTTAGTTCTTGATTTTAGGTACCCAAACGGTTTTGGGTCCTTTGGCATTAGACACAAGAACTTTGGGTACCCAAACACAAGTCTTAGAGCCCTTGTGTTTGCCCCCAACAAACTTGGCAACTACCTTGCCGGATTTGTTAGTTAAAACATATGATGCATCAAAAGTTTTAAATGAAATGCTATGATCATTTGATGCACTAGGAGTTTTCTTTCTAGGCAACTTAGCACGGGTTGGTTGCCTAGAGCTAGATGTCTCACCCTTATACATAAAAGCATGGTTAGGGCCAGAGTGAGACTTCCTAGAATGAGTTCTCCTAATTTTGCTCTCGGGATAATCGGCAGGGTACAAAATGTAACCCTCGTTATCCTGAGGCATGGGAGCCTTGCCCTTAACAAAGTTAGATAAATTTTTAGGAGGGGCATTAAGTTTGACATTGTCTCCCCTTTGGAAGCCAATGTCATCCTTGATGCCAGGGCGTCTCCCATTATAGAGCATACTTCTAGCAAATTTAAACTTTTCATTTTCTAAGTTATGCTCGGCAATTTTAGCATCTAATTTTGCTATATGATCATTTTGTTGTTTAATCAAGACCATGTGATCATGAATAGCATCAATATCAACATCTCTACATCTAGTGCAAATAGAAACATGCTCAACGGTAGATGTAGAGGGTTTGCAAGATTTTAATTCTACAACTTTAGCATGTAGTATATCATTCTCATTTCTAAGGTTAGAAATAGTAATATTGCAAACATCAAAATCTTTAGCCTTAGCAATTAATTTTTCATTTTCAATCCTAAGGCTAGCGAGAGAATCATTCAATTCCTTAATCTTAGCATGCAAATAAACATTATCATTTCTAAGATTGGGAATTGAAACAACACAAACATGTGAATCAACTTTAGCGATGTTGGCGGCGTCCTCGTCGGAGGAGTCGGTGGAGCTCTCGTCGGAGTCCCACTCGCGGCACACGTGGGCATCGCCGCCCTTCTTCTTGTGATATCTCTTTTTCTCCTTTCTTCTCCCCTTCTTGTCGTCGCCCCTGTCACTGTCACTAGAAATAGGACATTTGGCAATAAAGTGACCGAGCTTACCACACTTGTAGCAAACCTTCTTGGAGCGGGGCTTGTAATCCTTCCCCCTCCTTTGCTTGAGGATTTGGCGGAAACTCTTGATGATGAGCGCCATTTCCTCGTTGTCGAGCTTGGAGGCGTCGATGGGTGTTCGACTTGGTGTAGACTCCTCCTTCCTCTCCTCCGTCGCCTTGAATGTGACCGGTTGTGCCTCGGGCGTGGAGGAGGTGCCTTGCTCGATGATTTTCTTTGAGCCCTTAATCATTAGCTCAAAGCTCACAAATTTTCCTATAACCTCCTCGGGAGACATTAGCTTATATCTAGGATCACCTTGAATTAATTGAACTTGTGTAGGGTTAAGAAATACGAGGGATCTAAGAATAACCTTGACCATCTCATGGTCATCCCATTTTTCGCTCCCGAGGTTGCGCACTTGGTTCACCAAGGTCTTCAAGCGGTTGTACATTGCTTGTGGATCCTCCCCTTGGTGAAGCATGAAGCGACCGAGCTCCCCCTCGATCGTCTCCCGCTTGGTGATCTTTGTCACCTCGTCTCCCTCGTGCGCGGTCTTGAGTACGTCCCAAATTTCCTTCGCACTTTTTAGCCCTTGCACCTTATTATACTCCTCTCGACTTAGAGAGGCGAGGAGTATAGTGGTTGCTTGGGAGTTAAAGTGGTGGATTTGGGCCACCTCGTCCGAGTCGTAGTCTTCATCCCCTACGGATGGTACCTGTACACCAAACTCAACAACATTCCATATGCTTGTGTGGAGTGAGGTTAGATGGTGCCTCATTTTGTCACTCCACATGTTATAATCTTCACCGTCAAAAACCGGTGGTTTGCCTAATGGAACGGAGAGTAAAGGAGTACGCTTTGAGGGGTAGCGTAGGGGGATCTTACTATACTTCTTGCGCTCTTGGCGCTTAGAAGTGACGGACGGTGCGTTGGAGTCGGAGGTCGATGTTGATGAAGTGTCGGTCTCGTAGTTGAAAGGGAAATGTGCCCTTGGGCCATTTCTAAGTATTTTGGTGATTGAGTGCCAACACATGTGTTTAATTATGAATTTGTGTACATGGATGAACAAGGTGCAAATCATGAGATAAAGGTATGTTTCTAAGCCTTAGTACATTGGTTTTATGGACTAACATATTTGTCTAAGTGTTAGAAACAGAAAGAAGAAAAAGAGAAAAGGGGAGAGAAAGACTTGGCTGTGTGCAGCCAAGGCTCAGCTCGGTCTGGAGCACCGGACTGTCCGGTGTGCACCGGACAGTGTCCGGTGCGCCAGGCTGACTCGGCTCGAACTGGCCGCTCTCGGGAATTCGCCGACGGCGTACGGTTAAAATTCACCGGACTGTCCGGTGTGCACCGGACTGTCCGGTGAGCCAACGGTCGGCCAGGGCCAACGGTCGGCCGCGCAATCCGCGCGGGACACGTGGCCGAGCCAACGGTCGGAAGACGGCACCGGACTGTCCGGTGAGCCAACGGTCGGCCAGGGCCAACGGTCGGCCGCGCAATCCGCGCGGGACACGTGGCCGAGCCAACGGTCGGAAGACGGCACCGGACTGTCCGGTGTGCACCGGACTGTCCGGTGCGCCAACGGCTCGCAGATCCACGGCAGTCTTCCAACGGTCGGAAGCACTTAAAAAGGAAACAAATCGGGCACCGGACAGTGTCCGGTGTGCACCGGACTGTCCGGTGCCCCCGACGACAGAAGGCCAGGATAGCCTTCCAGAATTGCTCTCAACGGCTCCTAGCTGCCTTGGGGCTATAAAAGGAGCCCCTAGGCGCATGGAGGAGACACACAAGCAACTCTTGAGCATTCTTGATCATCCACACAAGTTCTTTGCGCATTCGTTTGTGATTCTAAGTGATTCGAGCTCTGTTCTAGTGTGAACTCTGAGATAGTCATTCGAGCTCGAGTCTTGGCCGTGTGTGTGCGCTTTTGTTGTGGATTTGTGTGTGTTGCTTCCCTCCCTTACTCTGTGCTTTCTTTGTGATCATACACTTGTAAGGGCAAGAGACTCCAATTTGTGGAGATTCCTTGCAAACGGGATAGTGAAAGGAACAACAAAACAACGTGGTATTCAAGTGGGTCTTTGGACCGCTTGAGAGGGGTTGATTGCAACCCTCGTCCGTTGGGACGCCACAACGTGGAAGTAGGCAAGCATTGGCTTGGCCGAACCACGGGATAAACCACCGTGTCACCTCTGTCTTGATCTCTTGTGGTATTGTGTTTTGTTGAGACTTCACCTTAGCCACTTGGCAATAATCGTGCTAACACTTAACAAGTTTGTGGCTTAAGTTTGAAGTTTTTACAGGATCACCTATTCACCCCCCCCCTCTAGGTGCTCTCAATTGGTATCAGAGCCGTTCTATTCACAAAGGGACTAACCGCCCGAATAGATGGATCCTAAGGGGAAGGGTATAGTGATCAACGACAAAGAGAAGGAGACCTTCGTCAATGAGCCGAAGGACGACAAGCCTACCGACTCCGGCTCAGGTCAAAGACGAAAGGAAGGGAAGAAGAAGAAGACCAGGCGCATCAAGGAGATCATCTACTACGACAGCGACGAGTCTACTTCTTCCCAAAAGGATGAGGACAACAACGACTACGAGAGGAGAAAACCGGTTAATTCGAACTTTTCCTTTGATTACTCTCGTATTCCGCAAAGTTCACATTCTCATTTGCTCTCCATTCCACTTGGCAAGCCCCCACACTTTGATGGAGAGGACTACGGATTTTGGAGTCACAAAATGCGTAGTCACCTATTCTCTCTCCATCCTAGTATATGGGAGATTGTAGAGAGTGGAATGCACTTTGATAGTTCGGATAGTCCCATGTTCATTAATGAACAAATTCATAAAAATGCACAAGCTACTACTGTTCTTCTAGCTTCCTTGTGCAGGGATGAATATCATAAGGTGAGCGGCTTGGACAACGCCAAGCAAATCTGGGACACCCTCAAGATTTCTCATGAGGGGAACGACGTCACCTTACTCACCAAGATGGAGTTGGTGGAGGGCGAGCTTGGACGGTTCGCAATGATAAGGGGCGAGGAGCCAACGCAAACGTACAACCGGCTCAAGACCCTTATCAACAAGATAAGAAGCTACGGGAGCACGCGATGGACGGACCACGACGTCGTCCGCCTAATGCTCAGGTCCTTTACCGTACTTGATCCTCATCTCGTGAACAATATTCGTGAGAATCCCAGGTACACGATGATGACGCCCGAGGAAGTACTTGGAAAATTCGTGAGCGGGCGGATGATGATCAAGGAGGCAAGATACGTCGACGACGCGTTGAACGGACCACTCCACGAGCCTCAACCCATTGCTCTAAAGGCAACGAGGAGCAAGGAGTCGCTACCTAGCAAGGTGGCGCAAGTTGAGGCGGCTGGCCTTAATGATGAAGAGATGGCTCTCATCATTAAAAGATTCAAGACGGCGCTAAATGGTCGCAAGGGGCAGCCAAGCAAGACCAAGACCAAGGGAAAGCGCTCGTGCTTCAAATGCGGTAAGCTTGGTCATTTTATTGCTAACTGTCCCGATAATGAAAGTGACCAGGAAAAGGGGAACAAGAGAGAGAAGAAGAAGGCATACAAGAAGGCAAAGGGCGAGGCGCATCTAGGAAAGGAGTGGGACTCGGATTGCTCCTCCTCCGACTCCGACAATGAAGGACTCGCCGCCACTGCCTTCAACAAATCGGCTCTCTTCCCCAACGAGCGTCTCACTTGTCTTATGGCAAGAGAGAAGAAGGTAAGTACTAAAGACTCCACTTATGCTTCTTCTAGTGATAGTGAGTCTAGTGATGATGATATAGATTATTCTTGCTTGTTCAAGGGCTTAGATAGATCTAAGATAGATAAAATCAATGAATTGATTGATGCATTGAATGAAAAGGATAAGCTTTTAGAAAAGCAAGAAGATTTATTGTATGATGAACATGATAAGTTTGTGGAGGCACAAAAATCATATGCTTTAGAAGTGAAAAGAAATGAAATGCTTTCTAGTGAAATATCTTCCTGTCATGAAACCATTTCTACCTTAAGAAGTGTTAATATTGATTTAAGTGCTAAACTAGAAGTAGCTAGTAAATCAAATTCTTGTGTTGAACATGTTGAAATTTGTACTAGGTGTAAGGATTTTGATGTTAATGCTTGTAGTGAACACCTAGTTCTAATTTCCAAATTAAATGATGAAGTGGCTAGTCTTAATGCCCAACTTAAGACTAGCAAGAATGAAGTTGATAAAATAAAATTTGCAAGGGATGCCTACACGGTTGGTAGACACCCCTCAATTAAGGATGGGCTTGGCTTCAAGAGGGAAGCCAAGAACTTAACAAGCCATAAGGCTCCCGTCTTCGTCAAGGAGAAAGGGAAGGCCCCTATGGCTAATAGTGCTAAAAAGAACCATGCTTTTATGTATTATGATAGGAGACATGCTAGAAATGCTTATAATCATTTTGATTCACATGTTTATGATTCTCATGCAATGTTTGCTTCTAGTTCTTCTTATAATCATGGTAGAGATATGTGTAGAAGAAATGTTGTACATATGCCTAGGAGATATATTGCTCATGTACCTAGAAAGAATGTTATTCATGCTCCTAGGAAAGTAGTGAATAAACCTTCTACCATTTATTATGCTTATAATGCTCCCTTTGCTATTTGTAGAAAGGGTAAGAAGGTAGTTGCTAGGAAATTAGGGGCTAGATGCAAGGGAGATAAATCTTGCATTTGGGTCCCTAAAGACATTTGTGCTAACCTTGCAGGACCCAACATGAGTTGGGTACCTAAGACCCAAGCCTAAATTTGCCTTGCAGGTTTATGCATCCGGGGGTTCAAGCTGGATTATCGACAGCGGATGCACAAACCATATGACGGGGGAGAAGAAGATGTTCACCTCCTACGTCAAGAATAAGGATTCCCAAGATTCAATTATATTCGGTGATGGGAATCAAGGCAAGAAGATGTGATGGTTCACTAGCTTTTAAGGGTGTACTAGACGGCAAGCTTTATTTAGTTGATTTTGCAAAAGAAGAGGCCGGTCTAGATGCATGCTTAATGGCTAAGACTTGCATGGGCTGGCTGTGGCATCGCCGCTTAGCACATGTGGGGATGAAGAATCTCCACAAACTTCTAAAGGGAGAACACGTGATAGGTCTAACCAATGTTTATTTCGAAAAAGATAGACCTTGTGCAGCTTGTCAGGCAGGTAAACAAGTTGGAGGAGCACATCACAGCAAGAATGTGATGACCACGTCAAGACCTCTGGAGCTGCTGCATATGGACCTCTTCGGACCCGTCGCCTATCTAAGCATAGGAGGAAGTAAGTATGGTTTAGTTATTGTTGATGACTTTTCCCGCTTCACTTGGGTGTTCTTTTTGCAGGATAAGTCTGAAACCCAAGGGATCCTCAAGCGCTTCCTCAGGAGAGCTCAAAATGAGTTTGAGCTCAAGGTGAAGAAGATAAGGAGCGACAACGGGTCCGAGTTCAAGAACCTTCAAGTGGAGGAGTTTCTTGAGGAGGAAGGGATCAAGCACGAGTTCTCCGCTCCCTACACACCACAGCAAAATGGTGTGGTAGAGAGGAAGAACAGGACGCTAATCGATATGGCGAGGACGATGCTTGGAGAGTTCAAGACCCCCGAGTGCTTTTGGTCGGAAGCCGTGAACACGGCTTGCCACGCCATCAACAGGGTCTACCTTCATCGACTCCTCAAGAAGACTTCGTATGAGCTACTAACCGGTAACAAACCCAATGTATCGTACTTTCGTGTATTTGGGAGCAAGTGCTACATTCTAGTGAAGAAGGGTAGAAATTCTAAGTTTGCTCCCAAAGCTGTAGAAGGGTTTTTATTAGGTTATGATTCAAATACAAAGGCGTATAGAGTCTTCAACAAATCATCGGGTTTGGTTGAAGTCTCTAGCGACGTTGTATTTGATGAGACTAATGGCTCTCCAAGAGAGCAAGTTGTTGATTGTGATGATGTAGATGAAGAAGATGTTCCGACGGCCGCTATACGAACCATGGCGATTGGAGACGTTCGGCCACAGGAACAGGATGAACGTGATCAACCTTCTTCCTCATCGACGGTGCATCCCCCAACTCAAGACGATGAACAGGTTCATCAAAAGGAGGCGTGTGATCAAGGGGGAGCACAAGACGATCAAGTGATGGAGGAAGAAGCGCAACCGGCACCTCCAACCCAAGTTCGAGCGATGATTCAAAGGGATCATCCCGTCGACCAAATTTTGGGTGACATTAGCAAGGGAGTAACTACTCGATCTCGATTAGTTAATTTTTGTGAGCATTACTCTTTTGTCTCCTCTATTGAGCCTTTCAGGGTAGAGGAGGCCTTGCTAGATCCGGATTGGGTGTTGGCCATGCAGGAGGAACTCAATAACTTCAAGCGCAACGAAGTTTGGACACTGGTGCCTCGTCCCAAGCAAAATGTTGTGGGAACCAAGTGGGTGTTCCGCAACAAACAGGACGAGCACGGGGTGGTGACGAGGAACAAGGCTCGACTTGTGGCAAAAGGTTATGCCCAAGTCGCAGGTTTGGACTTTGAGGAGACTTTTGCTCCTGTGGCTAGGCTAGAGTCCATTCGTATCTTGCTAGCATATGCCGCTCACCATTCTTTCAGGTTGTACCAAATGGATGTGAAGAGCGCGTTCCTCAACGGGCCAATAAAGGAGGAGGTGTACGTGGAGCAACCCCCTGGCTTCGAGGATGAGCGGTACCCCGACCACGTGTGTAAGCTCTCTAAGGCGCTCTATGGACTTAAACAAGCCCCAAGAGCATGGTATGAATGCCTTAGAGATTTCTTACTTGCTAATGCTTTCAAGGTTGGGAAAGCCGATCCAACTCTTTTTACAAAGACATGTGATGGTGATTTGTTTGTATGCCAAATTTATGTCGATGACATAATATTTGGTTCTACTAATCAAAAGTCTTGTGAAGAGTTTAGCAGGGTGATGACGCAGAAATTCGAGATGTCGATGATGGGCGAGTTGAACTACTTCCTTGGGTTCCAAGTGAAGCAACTCAAGGACGGCACCTTCATCTCCCAAACGAAGTACACGCAAGATCTGCTGAAGCGGTTTGGGATGAAGGACGCCAAGCCCGCAAAGACTCCGATGGGAACCGACGGACACACCGACCTCAACAAAGGAGGTAAGTCCGTTGATCAAAAAGCATACCGGTCAATGATAGGATCTCTACTTTATTTATGTGCTAGTAGACCGGATATTATGCTTAGCGTATGCATGTGTGCTAGATTTCAATCCGATCCTAAGGAGTGTCACTTGGTGGCGGTGAAGCGAATTCTTAGATATTTAGTCGCTACGCCCTGCTTCGGGATCTGGTATCCAAAGGGGTCTAACTTTGACTTGATTGGGTACTCAGATTCCGACTATGCTGGATGTAAGGTCGATAGGAAGAGTACATCGGGGACGTGCCAATTCTTAGGAAGGTCCCTGGTGTCATGGAACTCTAAGAAACAAACCTCCGTTGCCCTATCCACCGCTGAGGCCGAGTACGTTGTCGCAGGACAGTGTTGTGCGCAACTACTTTGGATGAGGCAAACCCTCAGGGACTTTGGCTACAATCTGAGCAAAGTCCCACTCCTATGTGATAATGAGAGTGCTATCCGAATAGCGGAAAATCCCGTTGAGCACAGCCGCACAAAGCACATAGACATCCGGCATCACTTTTTGAGAGACCACCAGCAAAAGGGAGATATCGAAGTGTTTTATGTTAGCACCGAGAACCAGCTAGCCGATATCTTTACCAAGCCTTTAGATGAGAAGACCTTTTGCAGGCTGCGTAGTGAGCTAAATGTCTTAGATTCGCGGAACTTGGATTGAATTGTAGCATACATGTATTTATGCTTTTGATCATGTTCCCTTCTGCATTTTGTTGCTTATTATGGTGCTCAAGTTGTACAAACACTCCCTGGACCTCACAAGTCCGTTGCAATGTGATGCACATGTTTAGGGGGAGATGTGTTGCAACTTGACCCTTTGAGACTAACCATATGCTTGAGTTTGTTTGATTTAGTCTCAAAGGAGAATTAAAAGGGAAAAGGTGGACTTGGATCATGCAAGACTTCCACTGCACTCCGATGAGAGGGTAACTTATTCCAAGTCCATCTCTGAACTCTTATTGCCATTTGCTCTTAATTGAAGATTTTGGTGAGGCAATGGGGTTATAGGGCCACAATTGATCCCGTTTTGGTGCTTGATGCCAAAGGGGGAGAAAATAAAGGCCAAAGCAATAAATGGATCAGCTACCACTTGAGAGATTTTGAAAATAGTAGAATAGAGTTTTGGTTTGTCAAAATTCTTAAGTTGTCTCTCTTGTCAAAAGTTGGCTTCTTGTGGGGAGAAGTATTGATTATGGGAAAAAGGGGGAGTTTTTGAAATCCTTGATCAATCTCTTTTTGAATGACTCTCTTTATGCTTAAACATGTGTGTTTAACTTAGAGATAGAGATTTGAGTTTGATTTGCAAAAACAAACCAAGTGGTGGCAAAGGATGATCCATATATGCCAAAATTGATTCAAAATAAATTTAAGTGTTATTTGAATTGAGTTTGCACTTGTTCTAGTGGCTTTATGTTGTGTTGGCATAAATCACCAAAAAGGGGGAGATTGAAAGGGAAATGTGCCCTTGGGCCATTTCTAAGTATTTTGGTGATTGAGTGCCAACACATGTGTTTAATTATGAATTTGTGTACATGGATGAACAAGGTGCAAATCATGAGATAAAGGTATGTTTCTAAGCCTTAGTACATTGGTTTTATGGACTAACATATTTGTCTAAGTGTTAGAAACAGAAAGAAGAAAAAGAGAAAAGGGGAGAGAAAGACTTGGCTGTGTGCAGCCAAGGCTCAGCTCGGTCTGGAGCACCGGACTGTCCGGTGTGCACCGGACAGTGTCCGGTGCGCCAGGCTGACTCGGCTCGAACTGGCCGCTCTCGGGAATTCGCCGACGGCGTACGGTTAAAATTCACCGGACTGTCCGGTGTGCACCGGACTGTCCGGTGAGCCAACGGTCGGCCAGGGCCAACGGTCGGCCGCGCAATCCGCGCGGGACACGTGGCCGAGCCAACGGTCGGAAGACGGCACCGGACTGTCCGGTGAGCCAACGGTCGGCCAGGGCCAACGGTCGGCCGCGCAATCCGCGCGGGACACGTGGCCGAGCCAACGGTCGGAAGACGGCACCGGACTGTCCGGTGTGCACCGGACTGTCCGGTGCGCCAACGGCTCGCAGATCCACGGCAGTCTTCCAACGGTCGGAAGCACTTAAAAAGGAAACAAATCGGGCACCGGACAGTGTCCGGTGTGCACCGGACTGTCCGGTGCCCCCGACGACAGAAGGCCAGGATAGCCTTCCAGAATTGCTCTCAACGGCTCCTAGCTGCCTTGGGGCTATAAAAGGAGCCCCTAGGCGCATGGAGGAGACACACAAGCAACTCTTGAGCATTCTTGATCATCCACACAAGTTCTTTGCGCATTCGTTTGTGATTCTAAGTGATTCGAGCTCTGTTCTAGTGTGAACTCTGAGATAGTCATTCGAGCTCGAGTCTTGGCCGTGTGTGTGCGCTTTTGTTGTGGATTTGTGTGTGTTGCTTCCCTCCCTTACTCTGTGCTTTCTTTGTGATCATACACTTGTAAGGGCAAGAGACTCCAATTTGTGGAGATTCCTTGCAAACGGGATAGTGAAAGGAACAACAAAACAACGTGGTATTCAAGTGGGTCTTTGGACCGCTTGAGAGGGGTTGATTGCAACCCTCGTCCGTTGGGACGCCACAACGTGGAAGTAGGCAAGCATTGGCTTGGCCGAACCACGGGATAAACCACCGTGTCACCTCTGTCTTGATCTCTTGTGGTATTGTGTTTTGTTGAGACTTCACCTTAGCCACTTGGCAATAATCGTGCTAACACTTAACAAGTTTGTGGCTTAAGTTTGAAGTTTTTACAGGATCACCTATTCACCCCCCCCCCTCTAGGTGCTCTCAGTAGTAGACCACTTTCCTCATCCTCTTATGCTTGTCGCCTTTCCGATGCGACTTGTGGGAAGAGGATTTCTTCTCCTTCCCCTTCCCTTTGTTGGAGGAGCTCTTCTTCTTCTCCTTCCTCTTGGTGCGGGACTCTTCCGATGAAGTGCTCCCGTGACTCGTAGTGGGCTTGTCGCTGGTCTCCATCTCCCTCTTGGTGTGATCTCCCGACATCACTTCGAGCAGTTAGGCTCTAATGAAGCACCGGGCTCTGATACCAATTGAAAGTCGCCTAGAGGGGGGTGAATAGGGCGAAACTGAAATTTACAAATATAAACACAACTACGAGACGGGTTAGCGTTAGAAATAAATACGAGTCCGAGAGAGAGGGCGCAAAACAAATCGCAAGCAAATGAAGAGTGTGACACGCGGATTTGTTTTACCGAGGTTCGGTTTTCGCAAACCTACTCCCCGTTGAGGAGGCCACAAAGGCCGGGTCTCTTTCAACCCTTACCCTCTCTCAAATGGTCCCTCGGACCGAGTGAGCTTCTCTTCTCAAATCAAAACCGGGAACAAAACTTCCCCGCAAGGACCACCACACACTTGGTGTCTCTTGCCTCGGTTACAAATGAGTTTTGGTCACAAGAACAAGTGAGAAAGAAAAGGAGCAATCCAAGCGCAAGAGCTCAAAAGAACACGACAAATCTCTCTCTCCAATCACTAAAGCCTTGTGTGGAGTTGGAGAGGATTTGATCACTTGGGTGTGTCTAGAATTGAATGCCTAGCTCTTGTAAGTGGTTGAGAAGTGGAAAAGTTGGATGACTTGAATGTGGGGTGGTTGGGGGTATTTATAGCCCCAACCACCAAACTAGCCGTTTGGGTGGAGGCTGTCTGTTCGATGGTGCACCGGACAGTCCGGTGCACACCGGATATGTCCGGTGCGACAGCCACGCCACCAGGCCGTTAGGGTTCTGACCGTTGGAGCTCTGTTGCTGGGCCCGCCTGGATGACCGGTGGCGCACCGGACATGAACTGTAAAATGTCCGGTGCGCCTGTTCGCGCGTGCCTGACTTCTGCACGCTCTGGCGCGCATTAAATGCGCTGCAGAGCGCCTGCAGGTGACCGTTGGCGTCGAAGTAGCCGTTGCTCTGCAGATACACCGGACAGCCCGGTGTACACCGGACAGTCCGGTGAATTATAGCGGAGCGCCGTTGCGAATTCCCGAAGCTGGCGAGTTCAGAGTCGCTTCATCCCTGGAGCACCGGACACTGTCCGGTGTACACCGGACAGTCCGGTGAATTATAGCGGAGCGACTCTGTGTTTTCCCGAAGGCGAGGAGTTCAGCGCGTGGAGAATCCTGGTGCACCGGACATGTCCGGTGGCGCACCGGACAGTCCGGTGCCCCAGACCAGGGTGCCTTCGGTTGTCTCTTTGCTCCATTGTTGAACCCTTTCTCTTGATCTTTTTATTGGCTTATTGTGAACCTTTGGTACCTGTAGAACTTATAAACTCGGGAAAACTAGTTAGTCCAATTATTTGTGTTGGGCAATTCAACCACCAAAATTAGTTTAGGAAATAGGTATAAGTCTAATTCCCTTTCAGACTCTCCGTGCAAAAGTCGCCAAAGGGTGCAGCCGGACTCTCCGTGCAAAAGTCGCCTAAGGGTGCAGCCGGACTCTTCGCGCAAAAGCCGCCTAAGGGTGCAGCTGGACTCTCCGTGCAAAAGGCGCCCACGGGTGCAGCCGGACTAGAACAGTAAGTGCGCAAAATCGAAAGTATTTTCCAAAAGGTTCCCCGCGCACAAGTCGTCTACGGGCACGACCGGATCAACGAAGGCACACAGCCTCATACAAATCACGAGTACATATATACAGCGAGGGCATCACACGTTACATTGGCTCAACCTTAGGGATGATGCCCATCTCCCTGTAGTTGAATAGCATTATCCTCAGCTCCTCACCCTCAAAAAGATTTCGCAACTCCCCCTCACCTACACTCGTCCCAGCCGGCGAGGACAACAATTCTCGTTTGCCAGCCCCGTCAACACGAAGTCGACTTCCCTCCACCTAACTAACCCTCCGCTTCGCGACCGCCCTTCGCCGCCTACGCCCAGCACTCACACTAGGAATAACTTCAGCACCTACCACATGTGGAGAAGCTTCCACCGCAGCCACATCCAGTGCCGCAAAATAATCCAAGTCCTCATCCGAAGACTCCTCCATCCACACAACCGAACCCCCAGAATCATCAGACTCAAAAAACTTAGACACAGAATCATCCGAAACATCTTCAGCAACCACGGTCGAAGACCCCAAATTAGCATTGTCAGTAGCGGTTGCGTGTGCAGGCCCAAAACCCTGAACCTGCGCAGCAACCGAGGTTCAGTAACACGCAGACAAAACTTACACACTTCCTCGCACCTATTTAGCTACTTAGCCACCTGCGAGGGCCCGGCCGCGGCTGTGGGGTCTTCGACTGACGGCTCGTCCGCCACCTTCAGGGCACCTTCGATCGTCGGCGCAGGGGCCGACACAGGGTCTTCACCGTCGGCCACAGCAGGAACGGCCACGGCCGAGGGGCCTTCGCCGGCGTCCAAGGGCAGCACCGGATTGACCTCCACAGCCTCGGGCGGCGCGCCGACCAGACTTCCAAAGTCCTCGATGTCCTCGGCACGCTCCATCTGCAGCAACAGCACATTCACTTAGCAAAAACTATACACACCCACACGCAACCAACCACACAAAAATAATAACCTTCACCTGCTCTCTCGCATGGTCGGATCGCTCCCTGACAGCCTCCTGACCATGTGCCCCCCACATCCTATCAAAAAGGGCCCCGCTGACTGCTTCACAACAGGGTCTTCGGCCTTGAAGATCTCGTGCTCAAAGCTCTTGTCTGCTTGGTCGAAGACCTCGTAGTGTCTGCAGCCCTCGCGGGACAACGCATTCATGGCCCTCTCGCAGGTGACAAGGGAGGCAAAGGACATGAAACCCTCCACGATGGTTGGGAGTACCAGCAACTCCTCCTACAACCATTCGAGGAAGCGAAGGCCCGCCTCCCGGTCGGGCACTTCGAAGTCAGCAGTACGCATGCCCAGCTCGCGATATGAGCTCATGAACTGTGCGAGCGTCCGCTCAACCTCAGAGCGCGTAGAGGCCTCGGCCTTATCCACGCGGCCGCGCAGGGCGTTGAACCTCGCCTCCCATTCGTCGGCGCATTGGCTGGCGAGACTTCCCTCCGCCCGTGCCACCTTGGCCTCCGCCTGCGCAGCCTGCGCCTCAGCGATGGCCTGGTTTGCCTCCCTCCTCTCCTCTGTCAGCTGGTGCCGAAGGTCCGTATTCTCGGTCTCCAAGGCGGCCACTTTCTCCGCCAGCCGGCGGCTTTTGCTCTCCGCGGCCGACTTCTCCCGGACGACATCCGCATGCTGTGCCTGAAGTCTCTTGACTTCGGCAGCCACGTCCACAGTCAGGACCAGACGCAACGCGGTCGGTGAAGTCAGCCGCCTGACAAAAACACATGAGACCCAAATCTTCATGGAAACAACAAACAACGAAGTCCAACTCAACTTACTTGACTTAGCTGCTGCGACAGCAGCTGCGACAGCCGCTACGATGCCTCCCTCAGCCGCTGGGACATGGTGCCCGCCACATCCTTAGCAGCAGCGGCTGTCAGAAGCTCGCCGCTCGCGCAGAAGGCAGCCCACGGGTCCTATGGGGTCCCCCTCACCCTTACCTCCGCCGATGGCAAAGCGGTTGCCACCAAAGGCGGGACAACAACCATCTGTCCCTCGCCGGACCCTGCAATGCAACACACCGAAGACCTCGTAAAAAAACTTACCAACAAAATAGTCCTCCACGCTGATGTTCGTGCCGAAGTCGGTAACACATTTCCCCGGCGAGGGCAGCTCTCGTCCCTTCGCAGCTTCGATCGAGGGAGACTTGGTCCCGCTAGCGGTGGCTGTCTTCGCACCCACCGACGACTTGCTGGACCTAGGCGCGGCCGGTTTCGCAGCCGACATCGGCTGGCTGCTGCCGGAGGCAGCAGCCTTCGCGCTCCCCCGCGCTCTCTTCACCTCACGCCTCGGATCCACCATCCTGATAACCGCCCGGTGCTTCTGCACAGCGTCTTGACAGTCCTTGGTCATCACTGTCGACACAACAGCAGCAATATTCCGTCCGTAAGGGAAAATCCTCAAGCCACGAGCTATACGAGACGTAGACATGTCTTCGCCTTACGCCCAGGGGATTGGAAGACTCTTTGGCCATCGACCCCCGGTAACCTCCAGCATTCGCGCCAAAGACTCCCGGAGCTCGGGCGAAGACATCCTTCCCCCGGGGGCCGCGCATGTCCCCATCAACTCCATAGCAAAATTATCAGACACCCCCATTCCTCCCACTATAGTACCTAATTTCCTCTTCTTAGTGGCCGAGGCAGCCCCCTGCGAAGGCTCTTCCTCGGTTCCGCCCATCGGTTTCTTCCCGCGGTGGTCGGCGGCGTCCACACCGGGATAACCACTGTACGGCAAGCGGTTCAGGTCAAAGACCCGGTTCAATCTGTCGTTGGACCCGCGGATATCCCAGCTCCGCAGACCCTCTGTCTTCGGCACGTAGCGCCCCACGATCCTTGTCGCCCCGTCTTCCGCTTCACGCACGAATGCGGCGGGATCTCGGCCACGCAAATCCAGCGCGAAGGCAGGACTTTGCACCAGCTGCCCGCCACGGGAGGGCATCTCGCGAGGGCATACTTCACCCAACGCCCAGCCATGCACCAAGGGCCATACCCCATACCCGACAAATTCCTCAACTAAATCGCGCCCGCTACTCATGCGGGCAGCGCAACGAAGGGCTCCTTCGTCTTCGTCATCCTCCGCTACCTCAAATTGCGGGTATGCTACATAATGATGGGAGCACATGACGGCCATGGGGAGCCCTGGGTGGTCTTCGACTTCGCCTTCTGAAACATAAAACTAGAAATCCCACCAGTTGCCCCACTAATTGCGGGCGCAGGGAACCAACTCCACAACCTCCATCGAAGTCTTCCCGGACTTCGGCGTGAATGTGCACGATCCAAACTGTGCAATCTCATCTCCAATTTTCCTCTTTTGCCAATGAAGACAGTAATGTTTTGCAAAGACTTCCACTGAGGGCTGGCCGCCATACGAAGTCGTCGCCCAGACGTACTTCGCCAGGGCCACCACGGCATTCGGCGTCAGCTGGTGGACCTAGACCTCAAACTTCCGCAGGACCTCCGCCACGAATCGATGTGTGGGCAGACGAAGGCCAGCAGTGAAAAAAGCCTCAAAAACGACCAACTCGCCTTCTGGCTCGGGGACCTCCTCCGCCCCTGGGACACGCCCCACTCCGCTGCCAAAATATCCAAGCTGCTGCAGGTCCTAAACACGGACCAAGGAAATCCGTGACATGCCAAACTCCACTATATCACCAGGATGCAACTCCTCCGCCGCCACGTTGCTCAAAGTGTCCTCGGACGATGCGCCGGTCGGCGGTGTATCGGCAACAGATGAAGAAGAGGACGGCATGGCTACGTACCGGCGGCGGCGGCGGGCGGTCTGCTTCATGCGGGCCAGATCTCCGACGAGCAGGAGCAAGGAGGGCAAGCGAGCAGACGAATGGTTTCAAAAGGAGGCTAGGGTTTCGCGGCACGCAGAAAGAGTACCTGACCCGTGCCGCCCCGTCCCCCTTTTATACACAGGACGCGACGCTTCGGGAAACCTGCAGTCCAACAGTACCGCGTCCATCAATGGTCACATCAAAAACCCCCTGCGGAACCACTTCGAGTGAGGGCAGCATCTCCACCATCTAGCGACATCTTCGGCACCAGATGACTCAGTCGAACTGGTCCCTCGGAGGGCAAATGTTGGGGTGAAGGCGAAGACACTACCCCTCGCTCGATGAACTTCGCCAATCTTGCTGCATCAACGGAGGCAAAACGACCGGCAGCTCCCACCCTTCGTCCAACATGTTGCAAGATGAAGGCCCACGACGAGGTCGCCCCGCCCCACATCCTCGTCGAACACGAAGGCCCACGTGGAATTCAGCCCATTGTAACAGGCCCCGCGTGGCCGGTTGTATTACGGGCCCGATTTGCAAATGTTTTTTTGTAATGACAGTCTGTAACCCTGCTTTATGGGAATATTCCAGGAATGACCTAGGCACTTGAGGGCACATGCGTCCTTAATCCGAGACGTTGGGCGCTCAGGCACCTATAAATACCCCCGCACAGTGCCCTTGAGGGGCTAGATTAACAGAGCAATTGCTGCCTCCAGTTAAATCGTGCACCCATCTCGTTCATCCCCCTGTTGGAATCAACCTGCTCGGGAACGCAAGTTCCAACAAAGGACTCACGAGTAATTCCCTTCACCAGGAGTTCCAGCTCCTCCTAGGACAGGTTGGTGCCCGGCCCGTGCTGGATCCGACCGATGTCGTTCGAGCCGATGAACCAGCAACACAGGCACGCCCTCCTCTGCAACGGCACGATCCGGCGCTTCGGGAAGTCGCCGACCACGTGCATCAACGTCAGACCACCGGTTGCCAAGGTCTTGATCCTGTCCAGTACGGGCAGGAACTCCGGCGCCAGCGATGGCTTGGCCCTCCATTGCTTTCGGTCGAGCGTTGGACCGTCGCTCGGTAGCGCAAGGCAGTCGTTGGCCTCGGTGCTGGCGATCACCCAGTCGCCACGCCAGTTTTCCCACCTCGCGTCACCGAGGGAGGAGATGTAGGCGCCGGCCGAGTCCAGCCTCGTCTGAAAGTAGTAAGCACCGAGGTGGTCCTTGGCCTTCCCAGACTTCACCAACACGAAGAAATGGTGGAAGAGGGAGGTGCAGGGGGCCACCCCCACGAACATCTCGTAGAGGTGGACAAAGATGGCTGCCTGAAGGATGGAGTGGGGCGTGAGGTGCTGAAGCTAGAGCCCGAGCTCCTCCAGCAGCAGCAGGAAGAAAGGCGAGATCGGCAGCGTCAACCCGCAGGAGAGGTAGGAGACGAACAAGACGAACTCCCCGGCGGTGAGGCCGCCGAGGGGGACGGCGCCAGCGCGGATCTTTTCGGCGAGCGTCGGCGCACTGAAAGGGAATTAGGCTTACACCTAGTTCCTAAATAATTTTGGTGGTTGAATTGTCCAACACAAATATTGGACTAACTAGTTTGCTCTAGTGCATAAGTTATACAGGTGCAAAAAGTTCACATTTAGCCAATAAAAAGACCAAGTGTTGGATTCAACAAAGGAGCAATAAGGGAACCGAGGGCTGCTCTGGCTGAAGGCACCGGACTGTCCGGTGTGCACCGGACATGTCCGGTGCGGCCAGAAGACTCAGACTTCAAACCCTTCGCCCTCGGGATTTCTCGGAAGCCGGCGCGCTAAAATTCACCGGACTGTCCGGTGTGCACCGGACATGTCCGGTGCTCCAAGGAGACGCGGCCTCCGGAACTCGTCAGCCTCGGGTTCGCTCGGCAGCCACTCCGCTAAAATTCACCGGACTGTCCGGTGTGCACCGGACTGTCCGGTGTACCAGCGGAGCAACGGCTCTCTGCGGCGCCAACGGCTCCCTGCGGTGCATTAAATGCGCGCGCAGCGCGCGCAGACGTCAGGATCGCCCATGCCGGTGCACCGGACATCAAATAGTGCATGTCCGGTGTGCACCGGACACCCAGGAGGGCCCACAAGTCAGAAGCTCCAACGGTCAGAATCCAACGGCAACCGTGACGTGGCAGGGGCACCGGACTGTCCGGTGTGCACCGGACTGTCCGGTGCGCCATCGAACAGAGGACTCCAGCCAACGGTCACTTGTGGTGGTTGGGGCTATAAATACCCCAACCACCCCACATTCATTGCCATCCAAGTTCTCCACTTCTCAACCACTACAAGAGCTCTAGCATTCAATTCTAGACACACCAAATAGATCAAGTCCTCTCCAAATTCCACACAATTCCATAGTGACTAGAGAGAGTGATTTGCTTGTGTTCTTTCGAGCTCTTGCGCTTGGATCGCATTCTTTTCTTTCTCACTTGTTCTTGAGATCATCACTCAATTGTAACCAAGGCAAGAGGCACCAATTGTGTGGTGGCCCTTGCGGGGAAGTTTTGTTCCCGGTTGATTGAGAAGAAGAGAAAGCTCACTCGATCCGTGGGATCGTTTGAGAGAGGGAAGGGTTGGAAGAGACCCGGCCTTTGTGGCCTCCTCAACGGGGAGTAGGTTTGCGAGAACCGAACCTCGGTAAAACAAATCCTCGTGTCACACTCTTATTTGCTTGCGATTTGTTTTGCGCCCTCTCTCGCGGACTCGTTTCTTTATTACTAACGCTAACCCGGCTTGTAGTTGTGATTATTTTTGTAAATTTCAGTTTCGCCCTATTCACCCCCCCTCTAGGCGACTATCAATTGGTATCAGAGCCCGGTACTTCATTAGAGCCTAACCGCTCGAAGTGATGTCGGGAGAACCCGCCAAGAAGGAGATGGAGACCGGCGACAAGCCCACTACAAGCCAAGGGAGCACTTCATCGGAAGAGTCCCGCACCAAGAGAAGGGAGAAGAAGAAGATCTCCTCCAAGCGGAAGGAGAAAAGGTCTTCCTCTTCTCACCACAAGGAGAAGAAGGAAAAGTCTTCTTCTCACAAGCCACATCGGAGTGGGGACAAGCACAAAAGGATGAGGAAGGTGATCTTCTACGAGACCGACACCTCATCGACATCTACCTCCGGCTCCGACGCGGCATCCGTTACTTCTAAACGCCAAGAGCGTAAGAAGTATAGTAAGATTCCCCTACGCTACCCTCGCATTCCTAAACATACACCTTTACTTTCCGTCCCGTTAGGCAAACCACCAACTTTTAATGGTGAGGATTATGCTATGTGGAGTAATTTAATGCGATTTCATCTAACCTCTCTCCACAAAAGTATATGGGATGTTGTTGAGTTTGGTGTACAGGTACCATCCGTAGGGGATGAGGACTATGACACGGACGAAGTAGCCCAAATCGAGCACTTCAACTCCCAAGCCACAACAATCCTTCTTGCCTCTCTAAGCAAGGAGGAATACAACAAAGTACAAGGGTTGAAGAACGCCAAGGAAATTTGGGACCTACTCAAGACGGCGCACGAGGGTGATGAACTCACCAAGATCACCAAGCGGGAAACGATCGAGGGGGAGCTCGGTCGCTTCCGTCTTCGCCAAGGGGAGGAGCCACAAGACATGTACAACCGGCTCAAGACCTTGGTGAACCAAGTGCGCAACCTCGGGAGCGCAAAATGGGATGACCACGAAGTGGTTAAGGTTATTCTAAGAGCCCTTATTTTCCTTAACCCCACACAAGTTCAATTAATTCGTGGCAATCCGAGATATACACAAATGACCCCCGAGGAAGTTATCGGGAATTTTGTTAGTTTTGAATGCATGATTAAGGGCTCCAAGAAGATCAACGAGCTTGACGAGCCTTCCACATCCGAGGCGCAACCCGTGGCCTTCAAGGCAACGGAGGAGAAGAAGGAGGAGTCTACACCAAGTAGACAACCAATTGACGCCTCCAAGCTCGACAACGAGGAGATGGCCCTAATCATCAAGAGTTTTCGGCAAATCCTCAAGCAACGGAAGGGGAAGGATTACAAATCCCGTTCCAAGAAGGTTTGCTACAAATGTGGTAAGCCCGGTCACTTTATTGCTAAATGTCCATTATCAAGTGATAGTGACAGGGACAACGACAAGAAGGGCAAGAGGAAGGAGAAGAAGAAGTACTACAAGAAGAAGGGCGGCGATGCCCATGTTTGTCGGGAATGGGACTCCGACGAAAGCTCAAGCGACTCCTCCGACGACGAGGACGCCGCCAACATCGCCGTCACCAAGGGCCTCCTCTTCCCCAACGTCGGCCACAAGTGCCTCATGGCCAAGGACGGCAAAAAGAAGGTAAAATCAAAGTCCTCCACTAAATATGAAACATCTAGTGATGAGGATAATGATAAAAATGAAGAGGATAATTTGCGTATTCTTTTTGCCAACCTTAACATGGAACAAAAAGAAAAATTAAATGAATTGATTAGTGCCATCCATGAAAAGGATGATCTCTTGGACTCCCAAGAGGACTTCCTAATCAAGGAAAACAAAAAACATGTTAAGGTTAAAAATGCTTATGCTCTAGAAAGAGAAAAATGTGAAAAATTGTCTAATGAGCTAAGTATTTGCCATAAGACTTTAGACAACCTTAGAAATGAAAATGCCAACTTAATTGCTAAGGTTGATTCTCATGTTTGCATTGATCCTAGAAATGATGATGATTTGCTTGCTAGGATTGATGAATTGAATGCTTCCATCGCTAGCCTTAGAAATGAGAATGAGAAATTAATTGCTAAGGCTAAGGATTTTGATGTTTGCAATGCTACTATTTCCGACCTTAGAGCTAAAAATGATTTGTTGCATGCTAAGGTTGTTGAATTAAAATCTTGCAAACCCTCTACATCTAATGTTGAGCATATTTCCATTTGTACTAGATGTAGAGATATTAATGTTGATGCTATCCACGATCACCTAGCTTTAATTAAGAAACAAAATGATCATATAGCACAACATAATGCTAAGATTAGAGAGCATGACTTAGAAAATGAAAAATTTAAACTTGCTAGAAGCATGCTCTATAATGGGAGACGCCCGGGCATTAAGGACGGCATTGGCTTTCAAAGGGGAGACAATGTCAAAATTAATGCCCCTCCTAAGAACTTGTCTAACTTTGTTAAGGGCAAGGCTCCCATGCCTCAGGATAACGAGGGTTACATTTTGTACCCTGCCGGGTATCCTGAGAGTAAAATTAAGAAAATTCATTCTAGGAAGTCTCACTCTGGCCCTAATTATGCTTTTATGTATAAGGGTGAGACATCTAGATCTAGGCAACCAACCCATGCCAAGTTGCCTAGAAAGAAAACTACTAATGCATCAAATGATCATGCCATTTCATTTAAAACTTTTGATGCATCTTATGTTTTGACTAGCAAATCCGGCAAGGTAGTTGCCAAAATTGTTGGGGGCAAACACAAGGGCTCCAAGACTTGTGTTTGGGTACCCAAAGTTCTTGTATCTAATGCCAAAGGACCCAAAACCGTTTGGGTACCTAAAACAAAGAACTAAACTTGTTTTGTAGGTTTATGCATCCGGGGGCACAAGTTGGATACTCGACAGCGGGTGCACAAACCACATGACCGGGGAGAAAAGGATGTTCTCCTCATATGAGAAAAACCAAGATCCCCAACGAGCTATCACATTCGGGGATGGAAATCAAGGTTTGGTCAAAGGTTTGGGTAAAATTGCTATATCTCCTGACCATTCTATTTCCAATGTTTTTCTTGTAGATTCATTAGATTACAATTTGCTTTCCGTTTCTCAATTATGCAAAATGGGCTACAACTGTCTTTTTACTGATATAGGTGTTACTGTCTTTAGAAGAAGTGATGATTCAATAGCTTTTAAGGGAGTGTTAGAGGGTCAGCTATACTTGGTAGATTTTAATAGAGCTGAACTCGACACTTGCTTGATTGCTAAGACTAACTTGGGTTGGCTCTGGCACCGCCGACTAGCCCATGTTGGAATGAAGAATCTTCACAAGCTTCTAAAGGGAGAACACATTTTGGGACTAACCGATGTTCATTTTGAGAAAGACAGGATTTGTAGCGCTTGCCAAGCCGGGAAGCAAGTTGGTGTCCATCATCCACACAAAAATATCATGACTACCGACAGGCCACTGGAGCTCCTACATATGGATCTATTCGGCCCGATCGCTTACATAAGCATCGGCGGTAGTAAGTATTGTCTTGTAATTGTGGATGATTATTCTCGCTTCACTTGGGTATTCTTTTTGCAGGAAAAATCACAAACCCAAGAGATCTTAAAGGGATTCTTGAGACGGGCTCAAAATGAGTTCGGCTTAAGAATCAAGAAAATTAGAAGCGACAATGGGACGGAGTTCAAGAACTCTCAAATAGAAGGCTTTCTTGAGGAGGAAGGCATCAAGCATGAGTTCTCTTCTCCCTACACTCCACAACAAAATGGTGTAGTGGAGAGAAAGAATCGAACTCTATTGGACATGGCAAGGACCATGCTTGATGAGTACAAGACACCGGATCGGTTTTGGGCCGAGGCGGTCAACACCGCCTGCTACGCCATCAACCGATTATATCTTCATCGAATCCTCAAGAAGACATCTTATGAACTCCTAACCGGTAAAAAGCCCAATATTTCATATTTTAGAGTTTTTGGTAGCAAATGTTTTATTCTTGTCAAAAGAGGTAGAAAATCTAAATTTGCTCCTAAAACTGTAGAAGGCTTTTTACTAGGATATGACTCAAACACAAGGGCATATAGAGTCTTTAACAAGTCCTCAGGACTCGTTGAAGTTTCTTGTGACGTTGTGTTTGATGAGACTAACGGCTCTCAAGTAGAGCAAGTTGATCTTGATGATATAGGTGAAGAACAGGCTCCATGCATAGCGCTAAGGAACATGTCCATTGGGGATGTGTGTCCTAAGGAATCCGAAGAGCCTCCAAATGCACAAGATCAACCATCCTCCTCCACACAAGTATCTCCACCAACTCAAGTTGAGGATGAGGCTCAAGATGTTGAACAAGAAGATCAAGAAGATGAGCCACCTCAAAATGACGGCAACGATCAAGGGGGAGATTCAAATGATGAAGACAAGGAGGATGAACAACCAAGGCTGCCACACCCAAGAGTCCACCAAGCAATCCAACGAGATCACCCCGTCGACACCATCCTCGGCGATATTCATAAGGGGGTAACTACTCGATCTCGTGTTGCTCATTTTTGTGAACATTACTCGTTTGTTTCCTCTATTGAGCCAACCAGGGTAGAGGAGGCACTTCAAGATTCGGATTGGGTGATGGCAATGCAAGAGGAGCTCAACAATTTCACGAGGAATGAGGTATGGCACTTAGTTCCACGTCCTAACCAAAATGTTGTAGGAACCAAGTGGGTCTTCCGCAACAAGCAAGACGAGCATGGTGTGGTGACAAGGAACAAAGCTCGACTCGTGGCCAAAGGATATTCACAAGTCGAAGGTTTGGATTTTGGTGAAACCTATGCACCCGTAGCTAGGCTCGAGTCAATTCGCATATTATTAGCCTATGCTACTTACCATGGCTTCAAGCTTTATCAAATGGACGTGAAGAGTGCCTTCCTCAATGGACCAATCAAGGAGGAGGTCTATGTTGAGCAACCTCCCGGCTTTGAAGACAGTAAGTATCCTAACCATGTTTATAGGCTCTCTAAGGCGCTTTATGGGCTCAAGCAAGCCCCGAGAGCATGGTATGAATGCCTTAGAGATTTCCTTATTGCTAATGGCTTCAAAGTCGGCAAGGCCGATCCTACTTTGTTCACTAAAACTCTTGACAATGATTTGTTTGTATGCCAAATTTATGTTGATGATATCATATTTGGGTCTACTAACAAATCTACATGTGAAGAATTTAGTAGGATCATGACACAGAAATTCGAGATGTCAATGATGGGGGAGTTAAAGTACTTTCTAGGATTCCAAGTCAAGCAACTCCAAGAAGGCACCTTCATTAGCCAAACGAAGTATACTCAAGACATTCTAAGCAAGTTTGGAATGAAGGATGCCAAGCCCATTGTAACACCCGGTTTTAAAAGACAAAGCCGGGTGCATCTCATACATGCGCCAAGAAGACAACATATATAATAACAGAGTGTATAGAGATAAATGTCATAAAACATCAGAGTATTTATTACATAGCGGAAGTCTTATTACAAAATAAAGATAAATATAAAACGAACTAAGGATCGATGGCGCCAATGTCGACTGAGACACGCCACCTAGATCAGATCGAACTCCTCGGTGTTAGGCAGCTCCTCTTCAACAACCTGTTCTTCTCCTGTGGGGGGGGTGTGAGACAGCAAGGGTGAGCTCACATACGATCATAGCTCAACAAGTCGTGGGGAATACTGTGACATGAACTCACCAAAGGTGGGAGTTCATGAAGTGTAAGGCTGATCAATGAAATAAAGGCTAAGGCTGAGCATCGCTTTTATAAGTTGGTCAAAATTTTATTAGCAATTACTAAGTGTAAGTAAATACCAAACCTTAATAATAATAAAGAACAGTAATAGTAAAATAATCCCAAATGCGATGCAAATGCCAAATTAAACTTAAGTTCCATAGTTAATCATGTGAGGGTCCGAGCCGCTCTTGACCGTGAGCACGGCTAGTATACTAGTTTTACACTCTGCAGAGGTTGCGCATCTTTACCCACAAGTCGTGTATCCCATGTCGCCTGGGTTTGCAAGGCCCTTAGACACTACCAAGGTGAATGGCTAGGGATCCACTACGAGGCCTTTACAAAGTTCCACTAGCTTCCGAAAACCCGCTACAGTTTATGGGAAGATCCAGTAAAGGGTTCCTAGCTGATAGCCATCGCAGCAAAATCAACTAGGGACCTCCCCGCACTGACCTCTCCCCTACTGCCCTTGCCCCTTTCGGGTAAGGTAGTCTTCCACTAGCTTTCCTAGTTAATCAGCCAAGGGCATCCCATACTACCCTTGTGGTAGCACTGTTTTCCCGGGTGGTCGCTCCATGTTCCAATTAATTTAATGATCTTAACATGAACAATAATAATAACAAGATAATAACAGAATAATCATGAATAATGAATCTCCATACCCAATCCACATAAAGCAATAGCAAATACTACCCAAAAGTATTCCAGGGGTGAACAAGGTATAGAGGCAATCAAAACTGGGGTACATAAAGGATCCCATCAAAATTAACCTATGCAGATCATTAAAATTAATAAGAACATGGCTGGGAAAAGTAAGTGATCAAGGGCACAACTTGCCTGTAATGAGCTCCTGCTCAGCTATCTCTACTTGCTGAACCTCAGTTTCCACAGTAGCTTGTTCGTCTACTCGCATCAACACAATACATACATAGTATAGCCAAAGTCAACATCACACCAAACAGATGAATGAAATATACAGTAAAAATCTACACATTAAAATGAAACCATAGGAACTGGAATCACTAAATTTGGAGTTATAGAATTTAAGTTATGAATTTTCTAAGATTTAAGGTGATTATAATAGGATTAAATGATAAATTTATTTTCTAACAGAGTTCATGTAAAAATAGTGATTCTAAATGGTAGAGAATATTATTACAAAATTTTAGGAATTGGAATGACTCAATTTGGAGTTAAAATGCATTTTCTATGAATTATACAAATTTCTAGAATTGTTTTTGTATTAAAAACGAATTTCTAATATGAATTCTCTGTTTTTAATATTCTCTGGACTGGGCGTCAATTTCCAGAAAACTCAGGGGCCTCTGCGCAATATCTCCTAGACACAGAGAACAGTGACAACGGACCGCGGATTGGTTTTACGATTCTGCGGGGGCTCTTTTAGAAAAACTGCCCCGCGAAGGGGTATGGAGCAATCTGAGCCGTTGGATTAGATTTCTAGGGCGCAGATTAGATCTGACTTCACCGAAGCGGTACACGATACTAGCCGCCGGATCCGAGATCCACGGCCACGGTTTAATGAGACTCGATCTAATCTGATGCGCACAATACGGAATCAACGGCTCGGATCAACGCCGCGAAGGGGTAAGACGTGATCTAATCCAGGCCGTTCACTCAAAGATCGACGGTGCGCAAGCTATCTCCTACCTGGTGACCGAGCGCGACGGCGCCATCCTCCACGGCGTCCCGCTCGCCGGAGCACCGACCAATCGGCCACAAACCCGCCCCAATTTCCAATTCAATCGAGCCACACCAAGCCAAGGGTAGGGCGAACCCGATGGAGCCCCCAATTTACGTTTTATCCAACGCTACAGCTCTGGCCACGGGATGGGGCGGAATCGCGGCGGCGCATGAATTCCGGTGAGCAATCCCGGGGGTTCTGGTGAACTAACTTCGATTCTAGTTGGTGCTACACGATGAGGGTATGAAAACGAATGCCGCTGCGGGAGACATACCGAAGATGGTGCGCGCAGACGAGCGGTCCCCGGCGCGAGCGGCGAGCCAAGCTTCCAAGCTGGACGCCGGCGTGAAATTGGGCCGCTCCACCGCACCAGTTGCGCCGGTGTAACACCGTATGCAATCCTCGGCCGCGGTCGAGCCCCTCCCAGGCGGTGTCTCGGCGCAATACGGCAAGAAGGCAGCCACGGCGGTCGTTCTCCCCTCACCAAAATTTCTAGCGGGCGTGGATTCTTCACGGTGATGAGCGAGAAGGATAGAGCGGCGTGATTCAAATAGCCCTGGACCTGGTCCCGGAGGCCGTTTTCCTTCTTCCGAACTCTACGCGCGAATCCCGGGCGAGCTCCGTGCACGGCGCCCGCGTCGTTGACGCGAACAGAAGACGCGAAGAAGGGGGAAAGGATACAGATGACAGACGGGACCCACACGGCAGAGAGTCGGCGCGCGTGGGGGGGTGAGACCGACATGCGGGGCCCGCGATGCCAGTGACCGAGGATGCGCGAGCGGAGAAGGCTGGGCGAGGCGCGGCGTAAGACGGTGAGACTGCACGTGGGACCCGCCGTCAGAGAAACAGAGTGCGCGCACACGAGTGAGACAGACATGTGGGACCCACTGCCGGCGCGGGCGTGCGGAGGCAAAATCCAGGTATGGGCCGCGCGCGGGTCACTTTCCCTGGGTGGGCCGAATACAGAGGGGAGAGCCCAGGTAAGCTTTATTTCTTTTTTCTTTTTCATTTTTCTTTCTATTTTCTATATTTTCAAACCAAATTTGAATTCAAATTTTTAAATTCAACCCTTGTGCAGAGTTTGTCCTTGAATTTTATTGTGAACTTAGGAAGTACTAATTTGGAACATTTATGAAATTTGTTTTATATTTTATATACTTTCTCCTTCTCATTTTCAAAACCCTCATTTTTAATTTAGGATTTGTTTTAACTTCTAGCATTTATTATCTTATTATTCCTATTATTATTATTATTTTGTTTAATGCACAAACATAAAACTCCAACAAATGCACTTTTTCTTTATTTTAGCATAATTGTTTTATTTAGTCACTCTCAATTACATAAGTGCTCTTTTTTTATTATGCAAATAAGACACACAAAATGAGGAGCTCTCTCTCTTTTACACTTGGTATACAACTTGAGTATTACAAATCCTACCCCCCTTAAAAATAATCTCGTCCTCGAGATTTAAGAAGATCTAGGGAAAAGGTGGGGAAAATCTATACGAAGTTCTTCTTCTCTTTCCCAAGTCGCTTCATCTTCACCGTGGTGACTCCATTGAACTTTGCACATCTTTATAACCTTATTCCTCGTAACTCGGGTCAGAGTATCCAAAATCTTGATGGGGTACTCAGCATAAGTCAAATCCTCTTGAACACTAAGGTCTTCCATTGGTAACTGTTCTTCAGGCACCCTGAGGCATTTCTTCAGCTGAGATACATGAAATACATCATGAACATCCGCGAGATGATCTGGTAACTCCAATTGATATGCAACTTCTCCCACTCGCTTTAAGATTAAGAAGGGTCCAATAAAGCGAGGGGACAACTTTCCTTTGACCTTGAACCTTCTCATACCCCGGAGTGGTGACACCTTCAAATAGACATAATCTCCCTCCTTAAACTCAAGCAGTCTTCTCCGGGTATCAGCATAACTTTTCTGCCTGGATTGTGCAGTTCTCAAATTCTCCCTAATCTGTTGGACTTGTTCCTCTGCTTCTTGTATAATCTCAGGCCCAAACAACTGTCTTTCACCAGTTTGATTCCAATATAAGGGAGTCCTGCACTTTCTGCCATACAAAGCCTCAAACGGTGACATCTTCAAACTGGCCTGATAGCTATTATTATATGAGAACTCCGCATACGGTAGACTCTTATCCCAACTTCCACCATGCTTAAGAGCACAAGCTCTTAACATATCTTCCAGTACTTGGTTAGTCCTCTCAGTCTGCCCATCAGTCTGGGGATGGTAAGCCGAACTAAAATTCAATCTTGTATCCAATGACTCGTGCAACTGCTTCCAATATCGAGAGGTAAACTGTGATCCTCGATCTGACACAATCTTCTTTGGCACACCATGCAGGCATACAATCCGTGCCATGTACAACTCTGCCAACTTGGCTCCTGAATAAGTGGTCTTCACTGGAATAAAGTGGGCTACCTTAGTTAGCCTGTCCACAATCACCCATATAGAATCATATCCAGCAGACGTGCGGGGTAATCCAACAATGAAATCCATGCCAATCTCTTCCCATTTCCACTCAGGTATCTTCAGTGGATGCAATAGTCCGGCTGGCCTCTGGTGTTCAGCCTTAACTCTTTGGCATACATCGCACATAGCCACATGTGCAGCCACATCTCTTTTTAGTCCATACCACCAATACTTTTGCTTCAAATCTTGATACATCTTAGTGCTTCCTGGGTGGATAGAATAAACTGAGTCATGTGCTTCCTTCAATATAGTTTCCCGAAGACTATCAATATCGGGAACACAGATCCGATTCTTGAACCATATCGTGCCTTGCTCATCCTCTGTGAACTCCGGACCTCTTCCTTCAGTAATAAGATCCTTAATCTCCTGAATCTTAGCATCACCAATTTGACCCTTCCGAATCTCTTGTTCCAAGGTAGGTTCCAATTCAATAGTGACTCCTTCCGTATGTGTAACAATTCCCAGGTTGAGTCTCTCAAAATCCTTTGCTAATTCATCAGGTAACTGAACCACGAAAGCGGAGTGAACATGCTCCTTCCGACTCAAGGCATCTGCAACCAAATTCGCCTTGCCTGGGTGATAGTGAATCTCCAAGTCATAATCCTTAATGAGCTCCAACCAACGACGCTGTCTGAGGTTGAGATCCTTCTGAGTGAATATATACTTCAAACTCTTATGATCCGTGTATACTTGACACTTAGTTCCCATAATGTAGTGTCTCCAAATCTTGAGTGCATGCACAACCGCTGCTAATTCCAAGTCATGAGTGGGGTAGTTCAATTCATGTTTCCTCAACTGACGAGATGCATAGGCAATCACATGGCCATCTTGCATAAGCACACATCCAAGCCCTTGGCCACATGCATCACAGTAAATGTCAAATCCCTTCTGCAGATCTGGCATAATCAATACTGGAGGTGACATCAATCTCTCCTTCAACTGATCAAAGCTTTCTTGGCATTTCTCATCCCACTTGAATTCCCTTCCTTTCTCCAAAAGTGAAGTCATGGGCTTAGCAATCTTAGAAAATCCTTCGATAAATCTCCGATAATATCCTGCGAGTCCCAAGAAACTCCGAATCTCAGTAACTGTAGTGGGTACTCTCCATTCCATAATCTCCTTCACTTTAGCAGGATCCACTGCTATTCCTCCATTAGAAATAATATGACCAAGGAATGGCACCTTGTCAATCCAAAACTCACACTTGCTAAACTTAGCGTAGAGCTCATTATCTCGTAACTTCTGTAGCACCAACCTTAAATGTTGTTCATGATCACTTTCATTCCTAGAATAGATAAGAATGTCGTCGATGAACACCACGACGAATCTGTCCAAGTACTCCATAAACACCTTATTCATCAAATTCATGAAGTAAGCTGGTGCATTGGTTAATCCAAATGACATAACAGTAAACTCATATAATCCATATCGGGTCGAGAAAGCCGTCTTGGGAATATCCGAGGGTCTAATCTTCATCTGATGGTATCCCGATCGGAGATCAATCTTCGAGAATACCCTGGCTCCTCTCATCTGATCAAATAAATCCTCAATACGGGGCAACGGATACTTGTTCTTCACCGTAACGTCATTAAGAGATCTATAATCCACACACATCCGTTGCGATCCATCCTTCTTCTGCACAAATAACACCGGTGCTCCCCAAGGTGAGGAACTTGGACGAATATAACCAGCCTCTTGTAGCTCTGTCAACTGCTTCTTCAGTTCCTTCAACTCTTCTACGGACATTCTATATGGCCGTTTAGAAATAGGGGCGGTTCCAGGTAAGAGATCAATAACAAACTCAACTTCTCTATCAGGTGGCATCCCTGGTAACTCCTCTGGAAAGACATCCGGAAAATCTCTAACCACCCGGATGTTGTCACCAACAAACTCCTCAGGCATGAAGAACATTGCACGCATAGATGAGGAGGTTACTGCAATGTTAACTTGAAACCTTTCTCCTTTAGTAGTAGTGAGTTCTACGGTACCTCTACCACATGCTATAACGGCCTTTGCCTTTCTTAGCCATGACATACCAAGGATCAAATCTATACTGCTTGACTCTAATATTATAGCAGTAGCTCCAAACTCTCTACCCATAATGGTTAATGTCAATCTACGTGTCATTTGATTCGCCTCAACAGGCCCTTTAGGTGTAATTACTATCAAGGGTTTTCTCATATTTAGCAGTGGTATTTCATTTGTGTTGGCATATCTAGCAGACATGAATGAATGTGTAGCACCAGAATCAAATAATATTGTTGCAGGAATTGCATTAACATAAAACATACCAATCACGAGGTCCCCGCCATCAGGAGTATCATCAACACTGACTTGATTCACCCTGGCTATAGAATATCCCTTGCCAGGGGTCTGTTGCTTGTTCTGAGTTGGAGTAGTGGCAATCCTCTGTGGGCAGACATTTGCATAATGACCCATCTTCCCACACTTGAAGCATTGAGTGCCTGTACTCTGTCCTGCAAATTTCGTCGGGGTGCCAGTAGGGGTAGCCTGTCGAGTAGGTGTCCTCAGTGGTGATTGCTGAACTGGGCGTGGTCCTCCTGGTCGAGGCGGTGTACTCTGTGGTGAACTGTAGCGAGGACGAACATTGCTGCTACCCTGTCCTTGTGAGATAGCCTTCCTCTTCAAATCTCCCAACTGAACACGCTTGTGTTCAATAGCAAGAGCCTTATCCAATAGCCTCTGAAAAGATGGAAAGGTGTGTGCCACCAGTGCGTACTGCAAGGGTCCATTTAGTCCTTCAATAAAGTGCTCCTGCTTCCTTTCATCCTCAGCAACTTCCTCTGGAGCATACCTCGACAACTGAATGAATTTGTCTCTGTACTCGCTGACTGACATGTTGCCTTGCTTCAATGACAGAAACTCCTTCTTCTTGATCTTGATCATACCAGCTGGAATATGGTAGTTCCTGAATTGCGTACTGAACTCTGCCCAAGTGATAGTATCAGCAGCATCGTGGGCAGCAGTATAAGAATCCCACCAGTCAGCAGCAGGACCAGTCAGACGTCCAGAAGCATATAAGACCTTCTCCCGATCAGTGCACTGTGCAATATTCAGCATCTTCTCAACTGACTTCAACCAATCGTCTGCATCAAGTGGATCCGGCGAGCTGGCGAAGGTCGGTGGCTTATGGCTCATAAACTCTCTGTGCTTGTCTCGGGGTGGAGCTGGTGGTGGCGGTGGAGGTAGTGGCACTTGTTGCTGTTGTTGAAGCTGTTGTTGCGCCCTCCTTTCTTGGCGTATCTCATCTCTCTCCTGGCGCAACTCCTGGCGTATATTCTCTCTTTCTTGACGCATCTCCTGGCGTTCTTGCTGCATCTGGGCACGCATATCAGCCATGGTGTCTGCCATTTGCTGCATCACCGCCATCTGAGCAGCAACCAATGGGTCAACTCCGCCTGGTGGAGGATTAGGAGGATTCATCCCTGCAGGCTGTGGCTGAGGTTGTCTTCGAGTGTGTTGGTTAGGAGGCAAGTCAATTCCACCACCCCTCCTGGTATTGACCATCTGAGTTAGATACATATGGTAAGAAAGAGCAGTAGACAAGGCAGTAATTACAAATCATGTTACTTTGGGGGATTTATTAGCTAAGCAGATTAATATTTCACCTACTATAGCTAATACAATACCTTATAGTGGTACATGCTAAAATGTCCATCTATACTATTCCAATCAATCAAAGAAGCAAATCAGGCATTGATCATCAGAACAATCAACCAATATTTTTAATAGAGAAAATAGTTTTAACTTTTTGTTTTGGGTTCCCTAACTCTTAAGAATGTCATAGGGGTAGGGATTCCAAGGTGTGAAATCCATCTTGTCTCAGAGTAGAAAAGGTAGGAATGATCAGAGTAGAACAGTAGAAGGTGAGGCAGGATTAAGATAAGTGTAGAAAGAATCAGAGTAAGGTGAGTATGGAATGAATCAGAATGAGATAAGTAGGTAAGGGTTTGTCCAGTCTATCTAGGTTTCGTTCTACAGTCAACATTTCCTCTGATACCACTTCTGTAACACCCGGTTTTAAAAGACAAAGCCGGGTGCATCTCATACATGCGCCAAGAAGACAACATATATAATAACAGAGTGTATAGAGATAAATGTCATAAAACATCAGAGTATTTATTACATAGCGGAAGTCTTATTACAAAATAAAGATAAATATAAAACGAACTAAGGATCGATGGCGCCAATGTCGACTGAGACACGCCACCTAGATCAGATCGAACTCCTCGGTGTTAGGCAGCTCCTCTTCAACAACCTGTTCTTCTCCTGTGGGGGGGGGTGTGAGACAGCAAGGGTGAGCTCACATACGATCATAGCTCAACAAGTCGTGGGGAATACTGTGACATGAACTCACCAAAGGTGGGAGTTCATGAAGTGTAAGGCTGATCAATGAAATAAAGGCTAAGGCTGAGCATCGCTTTTATAAGTTGGTCAAAATTTTATTAGCAATTACTAAGTGTAAGTAAATACCAAACCTTAATAATAATAAAGAACAGTAATAGTAAAATAATCCCAAATGCGATGCAAATGCCAAATTAAACTTAAGTTCCATAGTTAATCATGTGAGGGTCCGAGCCGCTCTTGACCGTGAGCACGGCTAGTATACTAGTTTTACACTCTGCAGAGGTTGCGCATCTTTACCCACAAGTCGTGTATCCCATGTCGCCTGGGTTTGCAAGGCCCTTAGACACTACCAAGGTGAATGGCTAGGGATCCACTACGAGGCCTTTACAAAGTTCCACTAGCTTCCGAAAACCCGCTACAGTTTATGGGAAGATCCAGTAAAGGGTTCCTAGCTGATAGCCATCGCAGCAAAATCAACTAGGGACCTCCCCGCACTGACCTCTCCCCTACTGCCCTTGCCCCTTTCGGGTAAGGTAGTCTTCCACTAGCTTTCCTAGTTAATCAGCCAAGGGCATCCCATACTACCCTTGTGGTAGCACTGTTTTCCCGGGTGGTCGCTCCATGTTCCAATTAATTTAATGATCTTAACATGAACAATAATAATAACAAGATAATAACAGAATAATCATGAATAATGAATCTCCATACCCAATCCACATAAAGCAATAGCAAATACTACCCAAAAGTATTCCAGGGGTGAACAAGGTATAGAGGCAATCAAAACTGGGGTACATAAAGGATCCCATCAAAATTAACCTATGCAGATCATTAAAATTAATAAGAACATGGCTGGGAAAAGTAAGTGATCAAGGGCACAACTTGCCTGTAATGAGCTCCTGCTCAGCTATCTCTACTTGCTGAACCTCAGTTTCCACAGTAGCTTGTTCGTCTACTCGCATCAACACAATACATACATAGTATAGCCAAAGTCAACATCACACCAAACAGATGAATGAAATATACAGTAAAAATCTACACATTAAAATGAAACCATAGGAACTGGAATCACTAAATTTGGAGTTATAGAATTTAAGTTATGAATTTTCTAAGATTTAAGGTGATTATAATAGGATTAAATGATAAATTTATTTTCTAACAGAGTTCATGTAAAAATAGTGATTCTAAATGGTAGAGAATATTATTACAAAATTTTAGGAATTGGAATGACTCAATTTGGAGTTAAAATGCATTTTCTATGAATTATACAAATTTCTAGAATTGTTTTTGTATTAAAAACGAATTTCTAATATGAATTCTCTGTTTTTAATATTCTCTGGACTGGGCGTCAATTTCCAGAAAACTCAGGGGCCTCTGCGCAATATCTCCTAGACACAGAGAACAGTGACAACGGACCGCGGATTGGTTTTACGATTCTGCGGGGGCTCTTTTAGAAAAACTGCCCCGCGAAGGGGTATGGAGCAATCTGAGCCGTTGGATTAGATTTCTAGGGCGCAGATTAGATCTGACTTCACCGAAGCGGTACACGATACTAGCCGCCGGATCCGAGATCCACGGCCACGGTTTAATGAGACTCGATCTAATCTGATGCGCACAATACGGAATCAACGGCTCGGATCAACGCCGCGAAGGGGTAAGACGTGATCTAATCCAGGCCGTTCACTCAAAGATCGACGGTGCGCAAGCTATCTCCTACCTGGTGACCGAGCGCGACGGCGCCATCCTCCACGGCGTCCCGCTCGCCGGAGCACCGACCAATCGGCCACAAACCCGCCCCAATTTCCAATTCAATCGAGCCACACCAAGCCAAGGGTAGGGCGAACCCGATGGAGCCCCCAATTTACGTTTTATCCAACGCTACAGCTCTGGCCACGGGATGGGGCGGAATCGCGGCGGCGCATGAATTCCGGTGAGCAATCCCGGGGGTTCTGGTGAACTAACTTCGATTCTAGTTGGTGCTACACGATGAGGGTATGAAAACGAATGCCGCTGCGGGAGACATACCGAAGATGGTGCGCGCAGACGAGCGGTCCCCGGCGCGAGCGGCGAGCCAAGCTTCCAAGCTGGACGCCGGCGTGAAATTGGGCCGCTCCACCGCACCAGTTGCGCCGGTGTAACACCGTATGCAATCCTCGGCCGCGGTCGAGCCCCTCCCAGGCGGTGTCTCGGCGCAATACGGCAAGAAGGCAGCCACGGCGGTCGTTCTCCCCTCACCAAAATTTCTAGCGGGCGTGGATTCTTCACGGTGATGAGCGAGAAGGATAGAGCGGCGTGATTCAAATAGCCCTGGACCTGGTCCCGGAGGCCGTTTTCCTTCTTCCGAACTCTACGCGCGAATCCCGGGCGAGCTCCGTGCACGGCGCCCGCGTCGTTGACGCGAACAGAAGACGCGAAGAAGGGGGAAAGGATACAGATGACAGACGGGACCCACACGGCAGAGAGTCGGCGCGCGTGGGGGGGTGAGACCGACATGCGGGGCCCGCGATGCCAGTGACCGAGGATGCGCGAGCGGAGAAGGCTGGGCGAGGCGCGGCGTAAGACGGTGAGACTGCACGTGGGACCCGCCGTCAGAGAAACAGAGTGCGCGCACACGAGTGAGACAGACATGTGGGACCCACTGCCGGCGCGGGCGTGCGGAGGCAAAATCCAGGTATGGGCCGCGCGCGGGTCACTTTCCCTGGGTGGGCCGAATACAGAGGGGAGAGCCCAGGTAAGCTTTATTTCTTTTTTCTTTTTCATTTTTCTTTCTATTTTCTATATTTTCAAACCAAATTTGAATTCAAATTTTTAAATTCAACCCTTGTGCAGAGTTTGTCCTTGAATTTTATTGTGAACTTAGGAAGTACTAATTTGGAACATTTATGAAATTTGTTTTATATTTTATATACTTTCTCCTTCTCATTTTCAAAACCCTCATTTTTAATTTAGGATTTGTTTTAACTTCTAGCATTTATTATCTTATTATTCCTATTATTATTATTATTTTGTTTAATGCACAAACATAAAACTCCAACAAATGCACTTTTTCTTTATTTTAGCATAATTGTTTTATTTAGTCACTCTCAATTACATAAGTGCTCTTTTTTTATTATGCAAATAAGACACACAAAATGAGGAGCTCTCTCTCTTTTACACTTGGTATACAACTTGAGTATTACACCCATCAAGACACCCATGGGAACAAATGGGCATCTCGACCTCGACACGGGAGGTAAGTCCGTGGATCAAAAAGTATACCGGTCGATGATTGGATCATTGCTTTATTTATGTGCATCTCGACCGGACATTATGCTTTCCGTTTGCATGTGTGCAAGATTCCAAGCCGACCCTAAGGAATCACACCTTACGGCCGTAAAACGAATCTTGAGATATTTGGCTTTTACTCCTAAGTTTGGGCTTTGGTACCCTCGGGGATCCACTTTTGATTTGATTGGATATTCGGATGCCGATTGGGCGGGGTGTCGGATTAACAGGAAGAGCACATCGGGGACTTGCCAGTTCTTGGGAAGATCCTTGGTGTCTTGGGCTTCAAAGAAGCAAAATTCGGTCGCTCTTTCCACCGCCGAAGCCGAGTATATTGCCGCAGGCCATTGTTGCGCGCAATTGCTTTGGATGAGGCAAACCCTGCGGGACTACGGTTACAAATTAACCAAAGTCCCTTTGCTATGTGACAATGAGAGTGCAATCAAAATGGCCGACAATCCCGTCGAGCACAGCCGCACTAAGCACATAGCCATTCGGTATCATTTTCTTCGGGATCACCAACAAAAGGGGGATATCGAGATTTCTTATATTAATACTAAAGATCAATTAGCCGATATCTTTACCAAACCACTTGATGAACAATCTTTTACCCGACTTAGGCATGAGCTTAATATTCTTGATTCTAGGAATTTCTTTTGCTAAATCTTGCACACATAGCTCATAAATATACCTTTGATCATGTCTCTTTTGATATATATGCTATGACTAATGTGTTTTCAAGTGTATTTCAACCAAGTCATAGGTATATTGAAAGGGAATAGGAGTCTTCGGCGAAGACAAGGCTTCCACTCCACTCTACTACTCATCCTTCGCCGTCACTCCACTTCACCTCTCCAACTTTGGTATAACCTTCACTCATTTATTTCATGACCAAAGGGGGAGAATGTACTTCATGGGCTCTAATGATTCCGTTTTTGGCGATTCATGCCAAAGGGGGAGAAAATATGAGCCCAAAGCAAAAGGACCGCACCACCACCCTAATTTTAAATTTAATGATTTTCAATGATAAATTTCAAAATTGGTATCTCTTTGTGTTCTAAAGGGGGAGCAAGTAGTGTTTTCAAAATTAATGGAAAACCCTCTTGAACACTAAGAGGAGACATTATTTTAGGGGGAGTTTTTGTTTAGTCAAAGGAAAAGCATTTGAAACAGGGGGAGAAAATTTCAAATCTTGAAAATGCTTTACAAATCTTATTCATTTACCTTTGACTATCTTACAAAAAGACTTTGAAAAGTATTTACAAAAGAATTTGCGAAAACAAAACTCTTGGTGCAAATGAGGTCCAATATGTCAAAAACAAAGAAACCATCCATGCGCATCATATAAGTTTATATTGGCTCAATTCCAAGCAACCTTTGCACTTACATTATGTAAACTAGTTCAATTATGCACTTTTATATTTGCTTTGGTTTGTGTTGGCATCAATCACCAAAAAGGGGGAGATTGAAAGGGAATTAGGCTTACACCTAGTTCCTAAATAATTTTGGTGGTTGAATTGTCCAACACAAATATTGGACTAACTAGTTTGCTCTAGTGCATAAGTTATACAGGTGCAAAAAGTTCACATTTAGCCAATAAAAAGACCAAGTGTTGGATTCAACAAAGGAGCAATAAGGGAACCGAGGGCTGCTCTGGCTGAAGGCACCGGACTGTCCGGTGTGCACCGGACATGTCCGGTGCGGCCAGAAGACTCAGACTTCAAACCCTTCGCCCTCGGGATTTCTCGGAAGCCGGCGCGCTAAAATTCACCGGACTGTCCGGTGTGCACCGGACATGTCCGGTGCTCCAAGGAGACGCGGCCTCCGGAACTCGTCAGCCTCGGGTTCGCTCGGCAGCCACTCCGCTAAAATTCACCGGACTGTCCGGTGTGCACCGGACTGTCCGGTGTACCAGCGGAGCAACGGCTCTCTGCGGCGCCAACGGCTCCCTGCGGTGCATTAAATGCGCGCGCAGCGCGCGCAGACGTCAGGATCGCCCATGCCGGTGCACCGGACATCAAACAGTGCATGTCCGGTGTGCACCGGACACCCAGGAGGGCCCACAAGTCAGAAGCTCCAACGGTCAGAATCCAACGGCAACCGTGACGTGGCAGGGGCACCGGACTGTCCGGTGTGCACCGGACTGTCCGGTGCGCCATCGAACAGAGGACTCCAGCCAACGGTCACTTGTGGTGGTTGGGGCTATAAATACCCCAACCACCCCACATTCATTGCCATCCAAGTTCTCCACTTCTCAACCACTACAAGAGCTCTAGCATTCAATTCTAGACACACCAAATAGATCAAGTCCTCTCCAAATTCCACACAATTCCATAGTGACTAGAGAGAGTGATTTGCTTGTGTTCTTTCGAGCTCTTGCGCTTGGATCGCATTCTTTTCTTTCTCACTTGTTCTTGAGATCATCACTCAATTGTAACCAAGGCAAGAGGCACCAATTGTGTGGTGGCCCTTGCGGGGAAGTTTTGTTCCCGGTTGATTGAGAAGAAGAGAAAGCTCACTCGATCCGTGGGATCGTTTGAGAGAGGGAAGGGTTGGAAGAGACCCGGCCTTTGTGGCCTCCTCAACGGGGAGTAGGTTTGCGAGAACCGAACCTCGGTAAAACAAATCCTCGTGTCACACTCTTATTTGCTTGCGATTTGTTTTGCGCCCTCTCTCGCGGACTCGTTTCTTTATTACTAACGCTAACCCGGCTTGTAGTTGTGATTATTTTTGTAAATTTCAGTTTCGCCCTATTCACCCCCCCTCTAGGCGACTATCACGCACCCCATCCGAGCAGGTTGCGCACCAGATTGAGCGCCGCCTTAAACTGGAAGCGATCGGGACAAACTAGCGAAGTCATGGCGACGGCGACGGCGCGGGTGTACAGCAGGAGAGCGTGAATGCAAAGGGGCGCAGAGAGCTCGAAGGCGAAAGGGTGCAGCGATTGAAGAGAATGCGAAAGTGTAACTGCTGCACGTGGGGTGAATCCCTTTTCAAGGAAGGCTCTCCCGCTCGCGCCCTAGGAAATCCCATCCGACGCGCACCTAGTGCCCAAGCGACCTAGTCTCTGACATGGGGGCCCGGGCCCACAAGTCATGCAGCTGGTATGCCGGTCTCCGAGTGCGGAAGAAGCGAACCGTCACACAGGGAGCGAACCGCCGCGCATGATCGTGCACCGCCTCGGGGCCACTGCGGAGAGATATTTATTAACCAAGGCGGTGGCAACGAGGCGCTCTGCACGTGGCCCGAAGGAACCGCCAGACGTGGGGTCGTGGGTCAGTCAGCCGCGGGGACAGATGTGGCAGTTGACGTGACCGAAGGCAGATTGACAGCGCGTGCGTCGACAGATGTGCTAAATTAATACGGCGCATGCTGAGATGGCGCCCCAATCACCGGTCATGTTGACGCAAAGTACAAGTTTTGGCCCCACCTGCAGGCTCGCATCCTCCCCTGAGGTTGGCCCGGGGGCCACTGTCGGTACCCTGAAACTAGGGTACCCCCTGCTACGGTATAAAGACGCAGTGCCCACGCGGCTATCACTTAGTCACGTGGTGAAAGTGCTATGTGTGGGACCAAACCACGGCTCGCCCCAATCTCAGGCGGCTATTCTGGGTCCACAGCAGCGCCCGACCCCACCACATGGGCGGGTCCGAAGCCACCACGTGTCCAGAGAAGGTGGCATACTCCAAAGCATCAACAGTGAGTCCGGACCCCCACGGGAGAGCGCTGGACCCCCAGATAGACAGTCTAGACCCCCATGGTTGGTCCCAAACCCCTGGATATACAGTCCGGACCACCAAGGTCGGTCCCGGACCTCCACGTGTGTAAGCCGGACCCTTGGAATGGGATCCAAACCCCCCCCCCCCCATATGGGGTCCGGGCCGCCCACATAGGGTCCCAAGGTTCTAGGGTAGAACATGCCCAGACCTTGAACAGGACCCGGGCGGGGGTCCGGTGCCGACACGTGTCCAGACCTAGTCTGGTGCGGACCTGTCCGCATATGCTTCTGCTCCCCGCCCAGGCGGAGACCCGATGCTGCCACGTGGCCTACTGCGCGTGACGTAAGCCAACGGGCGGTGTCTAACGTAAGGCCTCCGGGTTACGCGACCCCTGCATTTATTGCGGATAAGGCACGCCGCCCGTCTATTCCACTAACAGGCGATGTGCCGCCTCCGCATTTATTGAGACCTGTTCATTCTACTGTCAGGCGGCGACCTGTCCATTCCACTGGCAAGCAGTGTGCCGCCTCAGCATTTAATGAGACCTGTCCATTTCGCTGGCAGGCGGCATACCTGTCCATTCCATTGGTAGGTGGCACGCCCATCTGCCGCATGCACTATACTCATCATCACTCGTACGTTACCAAGGAAGCTACCGTTGCATATCAATACTGCGCGAGCTGCGAACATCAGGGCGCCAAGAAATTGCTCAGGCGTCACCTGCATTAGTTACTCCATGTATTTCTTCCATTCTGTTCCTGGGCCCACATGTCGGAGCTCAGCATCCTTGTATGTGCCTCCCTTGAGCTATAAAAGGGAGGGCACACAACGTTACAAGGCAAGCTCTCTGACACAACTTAGACTCTCAGACTCACACACAAGTTCTCTAGGCTCAAGCTCAAGTGCTCAGACACTCAATACAACACATAGTGGAGTAGGGTTTTACGCTCTGGCGGCCTGAACCACTCTAAACCCTCATGTCCTCTTGTGTTCTTCCACGAATCCACGTAGCAGGCAAACCGCTAAGGCCCCTCCTCATCTTAGGATTTAGGGCGGGTGCGTTCCGCCATCCGGCCGAAGAATTTCCTCTCCGACATAGGGGCTGACCCTAATCGTTGTGGGCCCATCGCGGGCACTTCTCCGACATCGGCGCGCCTGCTGGCGCGGGCGCGGACGTGGTTCGCCTGGCGGGAGGCTCAGCACCTCGAGTCTCTCCACGACAGCGAGGTCATTCGTAGGGTCCATGCCACGCTGGACTCCTTCCTCCCACCACAGACACAGGCACGGCTGCCCGTGCGCGGTGTGGTCTCGATATGGTGTGCCTCAAGAGCGGGTGCGCGGTCACAGCCTCGGGCGCGACGTGCGGCCGCGTGCAGCGGCAGTTCTAAGCATGGCGTTGTTTCTCTTCACCTAGAAGAAAAGATTGGAAAAAATTGCATATGACATATCGTGCCATTGCATAGAGAAATCGAAGCCTGTCACGTAGGACAGATCGTCTGGGCCAACGGGACTCCTGGCTTGATGGAGAGTTGATGCAGATCACGTGTTGAGAACTACGTTACCGCGGATCACCAGATCCGCTCATTTTTCTCCCATTAGCAGATCAGGCGCGAGAAGTTGTGGAAGATCTGTATCCTTTTCCAGAAGCATCACAGAAGGAACACGTGAGAGACAGTATGTAGGGTTAGGCCTTTAGCCTCTTTTTACTCTCTATTTCATATGAGATGGTACAAGTTTTATATATAGAAACGTGATACCCTTGGAGTTATATTTGGTATGAGCCCACCAAACCTTAGGGTTAGGTTTCTTAACAAGATCAATTAGCCTAATAATAAGACTTTTAATACAACTCATCTAATTATCATGTCTATATCATATTTCAAACGTCAACGGTCTCATCGCACTAACCTTTTTTTTGTTGTTGTTGAGACGGTTCATCGCTCTAACTGCAATAAGAAAGTTGTGCTGGTCCATCGAATTCGAATGCCTGTCTGAACCATGACGACAGCAAACTGAAACTGGCCTTGGGCCAGCTGCCAGGAATGGATTCCCGACTCCATCCCGAGCTTCTTGACTCACATACGGGCCTTAGTTGAGCCGAGCACACGGAGAAGGCTGGAATGCCAACTGGGCCTTATATCTTAAAGAAGGCCCAGGAACTATTATTTTGCACGGACCGTGCAACCTTATATAAGTATAGAGGTAGAAGTGTACAAGTACAACACAGTAATCTAGACGCCAGCTCCTCTTCTCCAACCATCTCCACCATCGCCGTTGTCTGGCAAAGATGTCCCTCACACCCGAGCAGCAGGCCGCCGGCGCCGCAGCGTTCACGTCCGTCTGCCGCACCTGCGGCATCGTAGCGCCGAACCAGGCCAAATTCTGTGCGCACTGCCTCCGCGCGCGCAACGCCATCGCGGAGACCGTGATGGGCATGGCGGATCGCGCTACTCGACATCATCAGCATGCGCCTCGCCGTGATGGGCATGGCGGAGTACGACCGGTACAGGTTTGAGCCCCTGCTCAGCAGCCGCCGGCTCGTGGAGTACGTCGTGCTCAACATGGAGCTGGAGCTGGAGCTGGAGCATCGCGTGCTCGGTGTGCTCGGCCCGATGGACCCGATCGCATTATGGGCCCAGGTCGCCCGCGCGTCGGACTTTGTCACTTTGGCAAGAACGACACCGTCTTCTCCGCGAAGGCGCGTCCGCGCGTATCGGCTGGCAGCTGGAGCCTGGGAACCATGTGGCATGTGCTAGGGTACGACCTCTGCAGCGTCAGCTCTTGCAACAACCACGACCTGGAGAGCTATGGGCAGCGCCATGAGTTACCTGACGCAGTGCGTGCTTGTGAAGAAGATGATGCGGGGGCAGGACGGCAGCGCCAGCGGCCGAGGCTGCGCTGAGATTGAAGAACTTGCCATGGCTATCGGATGTATTGAGCTGAATCCGTCCGACGACAAGGAGCTCGATGAGCTGCTCGAGGATCTCTCCATTTGATCGGTCGGCTGTGAGTTGCATATGCATGCTCAATCTGATTGCTTATCGCATCTGGATGTGTCGTTTGAATGCTTTATCCTAGTTGACCATAAATTGCTTATGCACTTTAGTGTCTCGTTGTCAGATTAAATTTGAAGACCTTTGATATATAATTCAATCCAATATAGCTAGAGCAATATGTTTAATTGTTACTCCTTCCATCCCAAATTAAAATTCGTTTTACCTTTTTATTATCAATATAGACATAAAAAATCTAAAGCTAAAATGATTACTATTTTAAAATTGAGGAAGTATTGTCTATCTTTTGGACTCATGTTTCGGGTTCCAAGCCAAAATGACCCACTCTTGGCCTCTTGGGTGTAGAGAAGCTCAAAGTAATCACTTTTTTCTAATGAGCTAAAGCAAAATGACTAAAGTTTAGTCATTTTACGAGTTACAGATGTAAACAGAAAAAAGCTAAAAGTCACTAAAATGATAGCTCTTTCTGTTTATTTTATGGTTCCTAAACTTTACTCGCTTATTTTTAGCTCATGGGATATAAACATGTCCTTACATGGATTGATGACTTGTCAGCTGGGTAAGGGGCGGGTGACGAGCAGGGGCGTGCTGACACGAGTGAGGATCGTGGACGGAGAGATAGGACGGAGCACACCGGGTCTAAGATTGGAGAGCTTATAAGGGTTGTATTCCCATATTAATTTGCCTAAAATTTATAAAACATGATCTCTCTTGTTGGAAACTATTTTGTAGTCTCGAGTTCTATATTTGAAGATAGGATCTAGTTTATATCTATGTTGAAGATGCTCTAAGGACCTTACAAGGCCTTTAACAAAACAGTTTTGGTGAGAGGATGGAAATCTGCAGGAGATAGAGCAACATCTTTTCTTTCAGCAAAGCCAGACTGGAAACTAGCAAAGAGTTTAAACCACTACCGGAATCGCGTTCTTTGCGGCAAAGGCCATTTTACACTCGGCAAAGGCTTTGCCAAGTGTAGCATCCCAAAAATTCAAATCCTGAAATTTTCTCAAACTCCCTCTAAATTCAAAATGAATTTCAAATTTCATTTCAAAATGTTTGTTTGCGAGTTGATATCAGCAAATAAAATATAGTGGTCTATATTATCTCTAATATCCTCCTCAAAATATCCTACAAATATTTCCCAGTGATCACCCTCAATTTGTTTCCAGAAATACCGCCCAGATATTTTCCGAGTAATCCCCTTCAAGTTCTTTTCAGAAATACCTTCAGAATCATTTTTCAAGTCCCTACAAATATTTTCTTCATAACTTTCCTCATGCTCATACGTATACGTATGCCTCCAGTGTCATACGGTGAGCTCTACAAGCAAATCTCACTTATACAAGACAAATACATGCTAACCTCCCACTAATCATCTCATCCTCCCACTAATCCTCTCATCCCTCCCACTAATCCTCTCATCCCTCCCCCTAATCCCCCCATCATGGCTATAAATAGAGGGGCAAGGGCCTCCTCCCATCCCACCCCAAGCCATTTCATGGCAACTCTCTCCCCCCCCACACACACACCCACTCCATGTTCCACACAAGCACACACTAGCACAAGGATCGTTCGATCGTTCTTCGATCGTTCGTCCCCTGTTCTTAGTTTGTTCGTTCGTTCGTCCGATCGTTCGATCGTTCGTCCGATCGTTCATGGTTCGTTCGTCCGTTCGTCCGATCGTTCGATCGTTCGTCCGTTCGTTCGTCCAAATAATCTTTTTCCTACCGTTATGCTGCCGAAATTCCGATCGTTCGTTCGTTCGATCATTCGATCGTTCATCGTTCGTTCATAGTTCCTATTCATCATTCATCGTTCGTTCATAGTCCCTATTCATCGTTCTTCCAGATAATCTTTGTCCTGCCGTTATGCTGCCGAAATTCTGATCGTTCGTTCGATCATTCGATCGTTCATCGTTCGTTCATAGTCCCTATTCATCGTTCATCGTTCGTTCATAGTCCCTATTCATCGTTCTTCCAGATAATCTTTGTCCTGCCGTTATGCTGCCGAAATTCCGATCGTTCGTTCGTCTGATCATTCGATCGTTCGTCCGTTCGTTCGTCCAAATAATCTTTTTCCTGCCGTTATGCTGCCGAAATTTCGATCGTTCGTTCGTCCGATCATTCGATCGTTCGTCCGTTCGTTCATAGTTCCTATTCATCGTTCATCGTTCGTTCATACGACTATTCACTGTCACTATTCACCATTACTATTCATCGTTACTATTCATCGTTACTATTCACCGTTACTATTCATCGTTACTATTCACATACACTATTCATCATCGTTACTATTCATCGATGATATCTAGTACCTTTTCGTCGTCACTATTCATCGTTACTATTCATCGATTAGCCGATCACTCCAAATTTCAACTACACATACATCATGCTGTCCAGTCCACCTAAGACCAGCCAGACCCATATTCCAGTCATACGAACTCCGGTGACTGTGATTTTCCTTCCAGTAGGGAACTTCCCATCTGGTCACCCATTCCAGGTTTCTCCAAGTTGAGCACGCTTAACTTTGAGATTCCTTCGAACCAGGCTCCCAAACTCAGATTCCAATAATTCTCATTTCTAAATTCTTATCAAACTATTCCCTATCCAACCATGTCATCCCTAAAGCATGGTCCATATACCAGAAAACTCCCAAAATACTCTTGTCCCATATTCTGCCTATAACTCTCCTGTTCATACTAAGTCAGACGATTCATTCGTCACTATTCTCACCAACAGTGAATTTCACTGTGCTACACCACATACACCCAGCTATAAATACACCCAGCTACCCTCTCCCTCTCCACACACACACTCAACACCCTCAACCAAGGCAAACACCCCACCTACTCAGTTACTCTGCTCTGTCGGCTACACGCATAGTGTCGCTTCGCCTCCAGTCCGCCCTCCTGGTAAGCACCTCCGCTCCACCACCAGTAATATCACAACACCACATGACATAGATTATACTCAAGACCCTACCCATCCATATATCGCTTTTCTGACCACTATACTAAATATTTGTTGGTATACTTGCTGGTTTGTATGTTTGCTTGTTCATGTTGCATAGTTATCGGAGCGTTCGTGCCATCTCGTGGAGGCCAGATCTGCAAGTCTACGCCAGGCGGTGGAGCCAGAAGCCAGTTCCGCGAGCTCTCCTTCCCCCTTCGCCGAATAAGCACGGCAAGCTCACTGGATCCCTTTGATGCATAAATTACCTATGATTTTTCAACCACAACCCTCAGCCTGTTATTTTATGCATGATATGATTTTGAGACAAGTTATTATGGCCACCCAGCCGCTTGCCGCAATCAATCCCTGATATATTTGTTACAAATGATTTGAGGAAAGGTGTGAGTTTCCAAAAGAAAATGCTTTTCAAAATGTGTTTGATGAAGGGTTTTCACCCTTATCACCTTTGAGTAGGGATGATCAGGGACTCCCTGGTTTAGGGGAGGGCCTAAGGTGATGGCTCAGCTGGTTTAGGCGTGAGCAGAAGGATTGTCCCCTCGTATAAGGACCGGTTTGTCATCTTTCACTACCTGTACTCATGATAAGTACAACCACTCGAGACTGTGTGGGCAGTCACTCAATCTGAACTCGTACGGTCCAACCCCAGGGTTATGAAGGCTGGGGAGCACCGGGAGGATAAGGAGGGGGAATGTTTTGTCCGGTTTGGGCATGGCGGTGGCCTGACTCCTTCCGGTATAACCGTTAAGGTTAGGACGTGCGAGGAAAGAAAGAGATTCGGATTCGGGTCTCACTAGCTATGAGATCGCAGAGCCGGACTAGTGGGTAAAGTGTACACCTCTGCGCAGAGTTTGAAAACCTATTCGAATAGTCTGTGTCCACAGGAATGGACGAGTCTGGTGTGGTATGGCAATTAGTGTTTTGTTTTCAAAAAAAAGAGGTGCGTTTAAGAAAAGTGGTTTTTAAAAAGGTTCGGCGGTTGAGCCGTGAGCTATGGTGGACGGGAAGTCCAGTAGCGGTTTTTGAAAAGGAAAACCAGTGGGAAACTGCTGAGATGCCTGGATGGTTTAGTCCAGGGGATTTTGTTATAATACTGAAAAACTTCCTGCTCCTTTTGGAGAGGATGCGCTTTGCAAAAATACAAAATGTTTTTCAAAACAACTCTGCATTAAATATTGCTGTTTCTGCAAAATATCCCGAGCTCCACATATTCCATGCATTATATCTGATTTCCCCATTCCGCGGGTGAAGGTGGGCTGCTGAGTACGTTTGTACTCACCCTTGCTTATTTGTTGTTTTTTTAGAAAAAGGAGATCGGGTAAGAGTTACGACTGTTCCCAACCTTGCCTGTGGCTGTTGGACCGCTGAATTGCTTCACTGCGTATATCGGGCTGCTTCGGCCCCACTCTGATGATATGTCCCGAGTTGTGGACCAACTCTTAAAGTTGTTCGCCACCTTTATAGGTTTGTCTCGTTTAAGCAGATCTGTAATCATCTGATGTATAAATGTGTTTACTAGCCTCCTGGGACTAGTAATTGTATCACATTTGAGTCCCAGAGGATTGGGACGCTTCAGGTGGTATCAGAGCTGTTAGGTTGGCCGCAGGACGTAACCCTTAGCCTGATCCAAAAGTTTTTGAGTCAAAACTATTTTCTTAAAAAATTCTTGCTCTCATCCCTTCATTTCAAAAATGTTTTCCCCCTTTCCTTCTCTCAGAAGTCAGATGGAGGTTCAGTGCCAAACCAGCTTCTGCCAGAATGAAGATGGTTTCCCCAAGTTGCTGAGAGCATGCACAGTCCGCCTCGGAATCAGGAGCCAACCAGAGTATGATGGTCGTGAATTCATCGAGCATGGCACGGAGAAGTGTGTCGTGACTATATACATTGGATCCAGTCCATGCCATGTGGAATGGAGTGTCACTGCTGCTGGGCACAGATTCAAAGACACCTGCCAAGTCGTCGCTCGCAAGGCATTGAGGGCTCTGTGTCAGGTCTATGAAGAAGAAGTGGCCGACACCCCGCTCAGATTCTTTCCGCCATTTCAGAGAGACCGTCCAGTTTGGATGGCCAGGATGCGTGCATTGGAAGAGCAGCAGCTGCTTGAGGACGACCCCACAGTCGTGTACCTCACTGCATACCTGCTCACCCTGGATGCCCAGTATGATTTCTTGGCCCGGCACCACCGTCAGATGATTGCCCGAGTAGAAGATGCAGAGAAGCTCAACCGTCAGCTCCATGTGGATCTCACCATAGCTCAAGCCCGTGCAGCTGCCTTGGAAAGTCGTGAAGTCATTGCTGTCGAAGCCTTGAAGAAAGCCAAGGATGAGCATGTCCAGAAGCTGATTGAGGCCTACTTGGTAACCCATAACCAACGTAGAGCCCTGTGAATCCAAGAGCCTGCTTCATCCAACCCAGTTCAATCCATGAGAGTTGAAGATCCCTAGATTCTTGAAGGTCACCCGGTCTCTATCAGAGGAGAGAAGAAGACTTGGGAACTCCCAGAAGGAGCCATAGTCTTGGAAGGAATTCCAGTCTTCCCTAAGGCTATGGATAAACAAGAGCACCCTGAATCCTCCCAAGATCCCCCGCCAGAGTTGTTTGAGCCCCTCACCATGAAGAAGATTCCAGCACCGTCCCTTGAGGTCAAGGAAGAAGCTGCAAGCACCCCGCCAGCACCGCCGCCCTCAGAGGAGCTACAAGAGCCAGTCCAGCTTGAAGAAGAGTTCGACCACGTCTTGCCATCTCAGTCGCCGCCAGAAGAAGTTATCAACATCAGCTCCCTGTTGACCCATCCAGGAGATATCTCAGATTGAAGTTGTGCGTCAGCCTTGCCAGAAGAGAAGCTGCCAGATCTGAGTTAGTTATACCAGTCCTCTGCGTGCATTAGGTAGTGAAGTTTTTCTTCACTTTGGCTAGAGCCCTGCATGTATGAGAGGTAATCGTGTAGTCCCGTGCCTTGAAAAACTCTATTTGTGTGGCCCCCTAGGGCATTTCAAAATGAATTTCGCTTGATATTTTCTCCCCTTTTGAGTGCATATGTGATGCTTTAACGTTAGTGCTCATAAGTTGCATTTAGCATAGTTCTCAATTCAAGAGCCAAGCAATAGTAGTTATGCTTAGCCCCCGAATCTGAGTAGCCCGTGCTTTGGAAAAACTCTATTCTTCCCTTATTCAAAACATTTGATTTGTTTGTGCTTATCATTGCTGAGCTTGTGTGTTTTCTTTTCGTTTTTCTTAAAAAGGTTTTCTCTAAAAACATAGATCACAAATTAGAGCTAATCCTTACCTTATGCTTCCATTCTCATCTTAACCCATCTGAAGAAAAAAGTGCCTTACCCAAGAAGATACCGGGAAGCTCACCCTTGAAGCCTGTAACAAGCTACAGAAGAAACCAGTCCAGCCGCTCAGTCAAAAGGACCGACCGTGAGAATCAAAGCACTGCCCCTGAGTCAAAGTAAACAGGAAAAGAGGACAGAAGGAGTTATTACCATACAGAGAGGCAAAGATTCTTGGAACCAGAGACCACAAACATCAGGGTCATTGACCCCACCACTCACACGTGCCCCTCGCATGCGTGCCCGCCTCCATGCGCACTACCACCGCCCCACGCCCCCCCTTTTGCAGCACACTACCGCCGCCCACGCCACCTTTGCAGCGCACCCACCGCCACCATCATCGCCGGCAACACCAGACCCCCCTCCCCTTGTCGCACCCGCTGCCGCGTAGCACCTACTCCATCACCACCACTCTGCAACCGGACACCCCCGCTCGCCTATAAATCCCCCCCAGCTCCCTCAACTCCCATCCCAAGCAAAGCACACACACCAGATAAAATACCCTCTGCCAAATCGCAAGCAACTCCATTTTCCACTCCCTTGCCCCTAAGATCACAATGCTTGGTGATTCTTGGGTTGAAGATTGTTACACATGGTTCATAGTCTTTGGTTTCCTCCAGTGTATGATAGTAATACTCTTTGATAGAATCCTCCAGTGGGAAGAGCAAAGAGAAAGGAAGGGTCAGTGAAAAGAAGACAGTGAAGAGAAGATAAGAAGAAGGTTCTCCCAAAATCAACCCTGTGTCAGTCATCTCTCCGCAGCCTGCTCAAGCAGCAACAACAGAAGAAGGCCCCGTAACACCCTTGTTATGAGGTACTTCAAGGAGTTCAAATCCCCAAGATTCAAGAGATCTACCCTCATTCTTTTTAAGTGGGGTAGTATTCCAGTAAGGTTCCTGCTATGGAGAAAAAGAAGAAGGCCTGTAGCAAGCTTGTGGAGGACCAGATCACCGAAGCTTATAAGTTTCTGGATGAGAAGTGGTTACCCAAGTTTTGTTGATGAAGCACCAGAAGACCAATCAAGGAAGGAATCCATGTGGGAGTTCGCAAGAGAAAGGTTTGCGTGTTGGCATCGATGCTTCCTCAATAAGCTAGCTGCCAAGCGAAAGCTGAAGCCTGAAGATGATCTTTGAGTAGCCAGAATCAGCATTTGCAATCAGCAACCGGATGCTCCTCAAAGGCCGGAGTTTGTTGAAGTTCCATCTCCTCGAAGAGTTGCAAAGTGAAGATATGTAGCTGAAGTAAAGCTATACCCATAACCCTTCTAAGCCAAATCTCGAGGACGAGATTCCTTTTAAGTGGGGTAGATTTGTAGCATCCCAAAAATTCAAATCCTGAAATTTTCTCAAACTCCCTCTAAATTCAAAATGAATTTCAAATTTCATTTCAAAATGTTTGTTTGCGAGTTGATATCAGCAAATAAAATATAGTGGTCTATATTATCTCTAATATCCTCCTCAAAATATCCTACAAATATTTCCCAGTGATCACCCTCAATTTGTTTCCAGAAATACCGCCCAGATATTTTCCGAGTAATCCCCTTCAAGTTCTTTCCAGAAATACCTTCAGAATCATTTTTCAAGTCCCTACAAATATTTTCTTCATAACTTTCCTCATGCTCATACGTATACGTATGCCTCCAGTGTCATACGGTGAGCTCTACAAGCAAATCTCACTTATACAAGACAAATACATGCTAACCTCCCACTAATCATCTCATCCTCCCACTAATCCTCTCATCCCTCCCACTAATCCTCTCATCCCTCCCCCTAATCCCCCCACCATGGCTATAAATAGAGGGGCAAGGGCCTCCTCCCATCCCACCCCAAGCCATTTCATGGCAACTCTCTCCCCCCCCCACACACACACCCACTCCATGTTCCACACAAGCACACACTAGCACAAGGATCGTTCGATCGTTCTTCGATCGTTCGTCCCCTGTTCTTAGTTTGTTCGTTCGTTCGTCCGATCGTTCGATCGTTCGTCCGATCGTTCATGGTTCGTTCGTCCGATCGTTCGATCGTTCGTCCGTTCGTTCGTCCAAATAATCTTTTTCCTACCGTTATGCTGCCGAAATTCCGATCGTTCGTTCGTTCGATCATTCGATCGTTCATCGTTCGTTCATAGTTCCTATTCATCATTCATCGTTCGTTCATAGTCCCTATTCATCGTTCTTCCAGATAATCTTTGTCCTGCCGTTATGCTGCCGAAATTCTGATCGTTCGTTCGTTCGATCATTCGATCGTTCATCGTTCGTTCATAGTCCCTATTCATCGTTCATCGTTCGTTCATAGTCCCTATTCATCGTTCTTCCAGATAATCTTTGTCCTGCCGTTATGCTGCCGAAATTCCGATCGTTCGTTCGTCTGATCATTCGATCGTTCGTCCGTTCGTTCGTCCAAATAATCTTTTTCCTGCCGTTATGCTGCCGAAATTTCGATCGTTCGTTCGTCCGATCATTCGATCGTTCGTCCGTTCGTTCATAGTTCCTATTCATCGTTCATCGTTCGTTCATACGACTATTCACTGTCACTATTCACCATTACTATTCATCGTTACTATTCATCGTTACTATTCACCATTATTATTCATCGTTACTATTCACATACACTATTCATCATCGTTACTATTCATCGATGATATCTAGTACCTTTTCGTCGTTACTATTCATCGTTACTATTCATCGATTAGCCGATCACCCCAAATTTCAACTACACATACATCATGCTGTCCAGTCCACCTAAGACCAGCCAGACCCATATTCCAGTCATACGAACTCCGGTGACTGTGATTTTCCTTCCAGTAGGGAACTTCCCATCTGGTCACCCATTCCAGGTTTCTCCAAGTTGAGCACGCTTAACTTTGAGATTCCTTCGAACCAGGCTCCCAAACTCAGATTCCAATAATTCTCATTTCTAAATTCTTATCAAACTATTCCCTATCCAACCATGTCATCCCTAAAGCATGGTCCATATACCAGAAAACTCCCAAAATACTCTTGTCCCATATTCTGCCTATAACTCTCCTGTTCATACTAAGTCAGACGATTCATTCGTCACTATTCTCACCAACAGTGAATTTCACTGTGCTACACCACATACACCCAGCTATAAATACACCCAGCTACCCTCTCCCTCTCCACACACACACTCAACACCCTCAACCAAGGCAAACACCCCACCTACTCAGTTACTCTGCTCTGTCGGCTACACGCATAGTGTCGCTTCGCCTCCAGTCCGCCCTCCTGGTAAGCACCTCCGCTCCACCACCAGTAATATCACAACACCACATGACATAGATTATACTCAAGACCCTACCCATCCATATATCGCTTTTCTGACCACTATACTAAATATTTGTTGGTATACTTGCTGGTTTGTATGTTTGCTTGTTCATGTTGCATAGTTATCGGAGCGTTCGTGCCATCTCGTGGAGGCCAGATCTGCAAGTCTACGCCAGGCGGTGGAGCCAGAAGCCAGTTCCGCGAGCTCTCCTTCCCCCTTCGCCGAATAAGCACGGCAAGCTCACTGGATCCCTTTGATGCATAAATTACCTATGATTTTTCAACCACAACCCTCAGCCTGTTATTTTATGCATGATATGATTTTGAGACAAGTTATTATGGCCACCCAGCCGCTTGCCGCAATCAATCCCTGATATATTTGTTACAAATGATTTGAGGAAAGGTGTGAGTTTCCAAAAGAAAATGCTTTTCAAAATGTGTTTGATGAAGGGTTTTCACCCTTATCACCTTTGAGTAGGGATGATCAGGGACTCCCTGGTTTAGGGGAGGGCCTAAGGTGATGGCTCAGCTGGTTTAGGCGTGAGCAGAAGGATTGTCCCCTCGTATAAGGACCGGTTTGTCATCTTTCACTACCTGTACTCATGATAAGTACAACCACTCGAGACTGTGTGGGCAGTCACTCAATCTGAACTCGTACGGTCCAACCCCAGGGTTATGAAGGCTGGGGAGCACCGGGAGGATAAGGAGGGGGAATGTTTTGTCCGGTTTGGGCATGGCGGTGGCCTGACTCCTTCCGGTATAACCGTTAAGGTTAGGACGTGCGAGGAAAGAAAGAGATTCGGATTCGGGTCTCACTAGCTATGAGATCGCAGAGCCGGACTAGTGGGTAAAGTGTACACCTCTGCGCAGAGTTTGAAAACCTATTCGAATAGTCTGTGTCCACAGGAATGGACGAGTCTGGTGTGGTATGGCAATTAGTGTTTTGTTTTCAAAAAAAAGAGGTGCGTTTGAGAAAAGTGGTTTTTAAAAAGGTTCGGCGGTTGAGCCGTGAGCTATGGTGGACGGGAAGTCCAGTAGCGGTTTTTGAAAAGGAAAACCAGTGGGAAACTGCTGAGATGCCTGGATGGTTTAGTCCAGGGGATTTTGTTATAATACTGAAAAACTTCCTGCTCCTTTTGGAGAGGATGCGCTTTGCAAAAATACAAAATGTTTTTCAAAACAACTCTGCATTAAATATTGCTGTTTCTGCAAAATATCCCGAGCTCCACATATTCCATGCATTATATCTGATTTCCCCATTCCGCGGGTGAAGGTGGGCTGCTGAGTACGTTTGTACTCACCCTTGCTTATTTGTTGTTTTTTTTAGAAAAAGGAGATCGGGTAAGAGTTACGACTGTTCCCAACCTTGCCTGTGGCTGTTGGACCGCTGAATTGCTTCACTGCGTATATCGGGCTGCTTCGGCCCCACTCTGATGATATGTCCCGAGTTGTGGACCAACTCTTAAAGTTGTTCGCCACCTTTATAGGTTTGTCTCGTTTAAGCAGATCTGTAATCATCTGATGTATAAATGTGTTTACTAGCCTCCTGGGACTAGTAATTGTATCACATTTGAGTCCCAGAGGATTGGGACGCTTCACCAAGTGTAACACTCAGCAAAGAATACTCGGCAAACATTTTATCGGCAAAGGGTTCTTTGCCGAGTACTTTTTTTCGGACACGCACTCAGCAAAGAAAAGCACTCGGCAAATTAAGAATCGAAAAAATCTAAAAAACAACGAAACATTTTTTAAAATTATAGGAACAACTTTCCAACCTGATAATTTTTCACTATTATTTTGAATCAAATTTACATATTTTGTGAATGGTGAGATTCAAACTCACAACCTCTCTCTCACGAATACTCTCCTATACCACTACACTACTACATCAGTTATGTCTATATTACGTTATCATTCCTCATGTACTATAACAAACCGAGAGTAATTTGATTATTTAAGACACTAAATGAATTCATTTGAAAATGTGACCAACTATAAAATTGCATAATTTTTTGAGATCTATAAGTTCTATTTTGATAGTTTCTACATCCGAGGCCGTTTACAAAATTTGAATTTCAAATTTGAAAACTTCACACGATTTTTTCAATGATAAGATGATTTCAAATCAAAAAGTTGGCAATTACAAAGTTTCATTACATTTCAAGACCTACAACTTTTATTTTGGTGGTTTTTTCACCGAGGTAGTTTGAAAATTTCAAATTTCAAAATTCAAACATAGTTTTGCATGACAAGATGATTTCAAACCAAAACATTGTCAACTGCAAAGTTTCATAACTCTTCAATACCTACAACTTTTACGTTGGTGTTTTTTCTTTCGAGGTCGTTTTCAAAATTTAAATTTTAAATTTTTTAAATTCAGACGTAGTTTTCGTCGACAATATGACATCAAATGAAAAAGTTGTCAACTACAAAATTCTATAACTTCTCAAGATCTACAAAGTTTATTTTGGTTGTTTGGTCATTTGTTTATCTCATATGATGGTTCTAACAATATGCGCACATTCTATACATTTCTCTTGTAATTTCATAAACTACTAGAGATATATAGGTTTTATGAACAAATTTATTTTTATTTTGTCTATAAAGAAAATTTCAAAATATAAATTGTACATTATGATGAGTTATACAAATTTGTAGTTGAAAACTTTTTCATTTGAATTAATTTATTGCTTTAAAATGTGATTTTTAAATTGTCTTTGCCTAGTGTTGAAAAAAAGCACTCGGCAAAGAACTCTTTGCCGAGTGTTATATTTTTGACACTTGGCAAAGAAGTTCTTTGCCGAGTGTCAAAAAAACACTCGGCAAAGAGTTCTTTGACGAGTGTTAAAAATAAAACACTAGACAAAGAGCTTCTTTGCCGAATATTTTATTTTACCAAGGTTTTTTTGTGTGGCACTCGGCAAAGAGCTTCTTTGCCGAGTGTCCGAAAAAAAATACTCAGTAAAATATTTGGTACTCGGCAAATAGTCAAATTCCGATAGTGAATAGTGTAGGAGAGCCGAAAATGAAGAGTCCTTGGAGATGCTCTTAGTTCTGAAAAGGCATAATCACGAGAGAAATTGCTTTTTTAGCATGCATGCACAACTAATACATGAATACATCAAAAGTCAATTTTAGATGAGAAGTGCTGAGTTGCGTTGCATGTTGTGGGCTGGACGGGACCGGGAGCGGGCAACTTGGCGGACCGGGCGGCAGGGTCTCAAAAAGAAAGAAAAAACGGTTTTGATGCGCTGCTGGGTCCACTCCACTTTCAAGAAAAACCGGTTTCTAGTTGCCTGGCGGAGCGCATGCATGTGATTCTCAAATCAAATCGCCAAAGATGTCTGTCTTGTAGCCGACCCAGCCACTTGCTGCTCACCTCGTCTCTCTTCCACTCGTCTCCTCTCCTCTTGCAATACTGCTACAACACATACATAACACACCCAATCCTCTCGCATCCTCTCCTGTATCTAGCTACGGCCTACGGTCCTTTGTTCCTCTCCAAGGCCAAGACAAGACGGCTTACCACAGTTCTGCTAGTTTAGACAAAAGAAGAACAAAGAGATAAACTAGGAAAGTGTCTGTACGTTGTAACAGTTTCTATTTATGATATAAAACATAAAGACATATATTATGTTGGCTAAATAAGTATAAATATGAGTTTAGAGCCAATAATCATGATTCAAATATCTATTTATGCATAATTTTAGCTTTTTCACCATTTAAATACGAGGGAGCACGAGATACGTCTATCGCGTCAATCTATCTGGCGCGGCAAGGTAGATTTAGGGTTTGTTTGGTCCTAAGGAGTAAGGATTGGTCCCTCTATTTTAGTCTTATTTAATCCCTAAATTGACAAAGAGTGGGAATAAAACGGAAAAAAATGTTGTAGTAGCCTCTAGTCCCTCCCTCAAAAGGTAACTAAAATTGATTAAACCATATTAACTCCACCTTCCGTCCCCCATTTATTTCAATTGCAATGATGGCTGAAGAATAGTAGGAGACATGCATTATGGTATTCTTACGAGTCATTTAATGTGTATTGAATGCTTTTAGTCCCTAAAAACCAAATATAATAAAAACTAAGGGTCTGTTTGGATCTTATGTGCTAAACTTTAGTAAGATATTGAAATTTAGCACATCTTAAGAAACTTCAACTGTTATTAGGTGCTAAAGTTTAGCTTCACTTTAGCACTTATTTTTTAGATGACCGAGTGTCAAATTTAGTTAAAAAGTATAGTGCTAAACTTTAGCACCATAGATCTAAATAGGCCCTAAACTTTAGTCGAGACTCGACTAAAGAAATCAACCGAGCTTTTATCACAACAGATCTGGACACAATGAAACAGCAGATGATATTTATAAGAATAAAAAAACAGTTAAAACTAGCTTTAAATTTTCTTTCAAAAAGTTTTAACAAAAATCCGGTATTGACAAGGATCCGTCCAGATACCCTGTCCCCGTCAATTCCCGTTGGGGCGTTGCATACATCGCCGTCGCCGCCTGTCTCGTATCGTACCCAACTGACCCGACCCTGTAACCCTTTTTCCCCTGCGTTTGCTAGAGTCCACGACAGCAGCGTACATGGCCACGTAGCGCCGCCTCATTGGCCTGGAGCACTGCTAAGCTGTCAAAGAGGGGAGAGAGAGAGACAGACACAGGCAGTGAGTGGGCAGCAGCCACTCGCTCTCCCCACCTCGTCTCTCTTCCACTCATCCCCTCCCTCGCCCCTTCGCCTCGCCTCTCTTCTTCGGATCGAGCAGCAGTACTGCACTGCATGCCACCGATACAAATCCAATCCTCTCCCTCCTCTACTGCAGCTGCCCGCACCACAGTAGCTAGCTTTGCTACGGCGGCCCTGTAATCTGGTCCACTAGCGCTCCATTCGACCCCACGTACCCACAGCCATGGCTGCCGTGACCGCGGCGGCCGTCTCTCTGCCCTCCTCCTCCTCCTCCCCTGCCGCCGCCAAGGCCAAGGCGTCCGCGTCCGCGTCCCCGTCGTCTCCATGCGGCCACCTCCAGTTCCCGCAGCGGCACGGCGGCCCGCGCGCGGTGCGGCTGCGGGTGCGGGTGCAGGTGTCCACCACCGAGACCGCGGAGGCGGAGCCGGTCAAGAAGCTGGAGAAGGTGTCCAAGAAGCAGGAGGAGGGGCTCGTCACCAACAAGTACAAGCCCAAGGAGCCGTACGTCGGGAGGTGCCTGCTCAACACCAGGATCACCGGCGACCAAGCGCCCGGGGAGACGTGGCACATGGTCTTCAGCACAGAAGGTAGGTACCTTACCTAATTAGTAGCAGTAATCTAGTGTTAGTTAGGATAAGGTAAGGTGATGTATTGGGTGGTCGTGCATGCAGGCGAGGTCCCCTACAGAGAGGGCCAGTCCATCGGCGTCATCGCGGATGGCGAGGACAAGAACGGCAAGCCGCACAAGCTCAGGCTCTACTCCATCGCCAGCAGCGCCCTCGGAGATTTCGGCGACTCCAAGACGGTGAGCCAATGATTAATACAAATTAATTTATTAATTATATGTATGTATCATCATTAATTAACATAGCTATGGCAACTTTTGTTGATGTGCAGGTGTCGCTGTGCGTGAAGAGGCTGGTCTACACCAACGATCAGGGGGAGGTCGTCAAAGGAGTCTGCTCGAACTTCCTCTGTCAGTTGTCTAGCTTTTATTTCCGCCATGTCTCAGTTCTTCTTCCATGCAGACTAATATATACTAAGCATATATATATACATACTAATGCAGGTGACTTGAAGCCAGGCGCTGAGGTGAAGATCACAGGGCCAGTGGGCAAGGAGATGCTCATGCCCAAAGACCCCAACGCAACAATCATCATGGTGAGTATCCATCAGCTCATCCATCCATCTAGCTAGCTACCTATCCCTCCATGAAACCGCTTATCATCTCGCACTGGTAAACACGCATGTCCTCTCCTCTGAATCCTTGCTGATGTGTTCATCAGCTCGCAACGGGTACCGGCATCGCTCCGTTCCGCTCCTTCTTGTGGAAGATGTTCTTCGAGCAGCACGAGGACTACAAGGTCTCAAACTCTCAAATAATTAATCAAACAACAGAGACAGACAGACAAATTGATGAAATGAACTAATTAATTAATGAACTGAATCTATATATATCCAACATGATATACATATAGTACACCGGGCTCGCGTGGCTGTTCCTGGGCGTCCCGACCAGCGACACCCTGCTGTACAAGGAGGAGCTGGAGAAGATGAAGCAGATGGCGCCGGACAACTTCCGGCTGGACTTCGCGGTGAGCCGGGAGCAGACGAACGCGGCCGGGGAGAAGATGTACATCCAGACGCGCATGGCGGAGTACAAGGAGGAGCTGTGGGAGCTGCTCAAGAAGGACAACACCTACGTCTACATGTGCGGGCTCAAGGGCATGGAGAAGGGCATCGACGACATCATGCTCGACCTCGCAGCCAAGGACGGTAAGTTGTCTGTCGTCTCTCTTCTTGTCCTTCGTTTTTGTGCTCCATATGAAATACAAGTAGCTAGCTAGCTAACTAACCTTTCCTGCTGCATTGGTTTGGTTAATCATCATCATCCGTCAGGGATCAACTGGTTGGACTACAAGAAGCAGCTCAAGAAGAGCGAGCAATGGAACGTCGAAGTCTACTGATGATGATCCTTCATTATATTGTTCAGCTCAAGCAATCTGGTGGTGATGAGTTTGCATTGCATTGTACGTAGTATTGCGGAGATCAATCGAATCGTTTGGCTCGTCGTCGTTCTATCGATGTACATACATTATATATGATGAAAGACATATATAATCGTTTCTTTCAGGAATTTGTTGTCTCTCTGCACGTGCATGAATTTGTTGCGAGAAAGAAAGGACACACATTAGCCTTTTCTTTATTAGGGCAATTATGAATTATACCCTTCTCTGATTCTGATTTTACTTTTTTCAACTCTATGATTTTACCTTTATGTTTGGACAATGAATCTATCGTTTGCCCCTCCCTCTTAACACCCTTAGCAAAAATTAGAATTAATAACTAAAAAATAAAATCGATGGGTAAAATCACAATTGCGCAAGGTGAGAGAAGAATATAATCACAATTAATTCTTAAAATAATGTTTAAATTTTTAGGGTTAATCGTAATTGTACCCTTCTCTTATCTTGTTACTCCTTATTTTTTTATTGCTAATTTTGATTTTTATTAACGGTGTTAGCGAGAGAGACAAACGGTGGCTTCATTTTTAAAATAGAGAGGTAAAATCATAAAGTTGATAAACGAGGAGTAAAATTATAATTACAGAATCAGAGAAGGGTATAATCACAATTGCTCCAAGTCTGAGAGGTCTGAGATCGAGAGAAGCGTGGAAGCTATGACAAACACTTCGGAGAATTCAAGTATATTCTAGATCCAAATTCACTTCTTTTCCGATGATAAACCTCTGCCAAACAGTATCCACCACAATACAATACTCCCTCCTGTAGCGGCAAGCGCGGTACTGCTTGCATCGGTGGGTTGCATTGCATCCTTCACTACCGGAAATGAGCGCTTTGCCGAGTGTCCGAAGCACTCGGCGAAGCCTTCAAAACACTCGGCAAAAGCTTTGCCGAGTGTGAAGAAGGCTCGGTGAATAGTGCATCGGCAAAGCCTTCTTTGCCGAGAGCTTTTTCTCGGGTTTGCCGAGTGCCAGAGAGCACTCGGCAAAGAAAAGCGGCCGTTACGGCGCCGGGTGACGGAGACGGCGGCTTTGCCGAGTGTTCCTGGTGACACTCGGCAAAGAAGTTATCTTTGCCGAGTGTCGTCCAGGCAGCACTCGGCAAAGAATCCATCTTTGCCGAGTGCCACTTGGGACACTCGGCAAAGAGCCCGCCAGAGAGAGTCCCCATGTCAGGCTCTTTGCCGAGTGTTCTGTGCGGCACTCGGCAAAGACTACCTCTTTGCCGAGTGCCAGGGACATAACACTCGGCAAAGAACCTAAGTCGGTGCCCAGGTCTGTGCTCTTTGCCGAGTGTTATGACCCGGACACTCGGCAAAGAGCCTCTTTGCCGAGTGTAACACTCGGCAAAGTGACCAGTATATACCTTTTTAATTTGTTTTTTGTATTCCATCCACACAAACAGAAGATATCACATATATATCACATATATACATCACAGATATCATCACAGACATAAATAGCCAACACAAACATAAAACCGTCACCACAAACATAAATATCCATCACAAACATAAGTGTTCAACACAAGTATTAAACACAAACATAAGTCTCAAACGTCGCAAGCTCTCACATAAGTATCAAACACAGACATAAGTATTATACATAAGTTCTAAGTCTAAAACAATGAAAACACAACACTCATGGAGGTGGGCGGTTTGACCGGGGCTGCGTTGGGCTGAACCCTTCCGAAGGGTTGTTGGATGCCGCCCCAGATTGGCCCTGCACAGAGAAGAGATTGCATGTGTTATACCAGATGCATTACAAACATCTAACTACAATTTTGATACTCACAGGAGTGTGGAAGAGAGTAGGGTCAACTGGAGGGAACAATGGAGGTGGCGGAGGGATGCTCTGTGCGGCGCCAAGGCTCTGCATGTACTGGAACATCTCCGCCATCCTCTGATCAGCCGCCGCCCGCTCCGCCATTATCCTTGCCTCCATCTCTTGACGTTCCCTCCTCTCTTCTTCTAGTTGGGTCTGTAATATTACAAGCCAACATTATAGTAACTCAAAGAGAAGGTATATAACTCAAGAAAGGACGGGTTACAGAAGCACTAACCTCGAGTTGTTGTATGCGATGCTGTGAGCTGTCGTGCCGAGGTCGTATGGCTGGACTCGAGCCCGTGCTCCTTGCTCGCACCTGAGACAGAGTGGGAGTGGAGGACGAGTCGATTGCCCCGTCGGCAATCCAGTACCGCCCATGTCTCTTGCCTCCTCCGACCCTCATGAGCATATCGGTGTCGATCGGCTCGGTGCTCGGATCATAGTCTGGGCCATGGACCTCCTGCGCCATGGCGGTGTAGTCATGGAGGCGGCTGTAGACGGCGGGGTTGGTGTAGGCCTCGGGCCCGTCATCCGGGTTGTAGGTGACGTCGGACGTCGCCTTACCCTTATGGGCCATAGCATAGGCCGAGAAGGTGGAGCATGGCCTGCCACCATGTGACGCCGACTGCAACGAAAACCAACGAGATAGTTAGAAATAATATCTAACTTAGTGCTATATATCTAAATAAAAAAGGTGGCGTACCCATGCTTCGGCATATTGGCCCAGGCTCCGGCTGCCTTGGTGGTGGGAGGGGCCTTGCATCATCAAACGCCGTTCCCGGCTAGCTATGTGCGCCTCGTCCCACTCAGCCGAACACCACCTATCCACCATCTGCTCCCAGCACAGAGGATGTGTGGCGCACCAATGTGGAATCATCTGCAAAGTAAACACGTAAAGTGCATATCAGAAGATAAAATAAAATTCATGTATGGAGTACTGGTACCAAACATGCATGACTTTACCTGCAGGTACTGCTCCCTGGTCAACGACATGGTTCGGGCTTGAGTTTTGGTCACCTTCTCCCCAAGGACGGAGCCGTGGTAGGTGATGATGGCCTGGATGCGGGCCTCATAGTGCATGTCCACGACGAGCTTCTTACAGCTCGTGGTGGCCACCACATCCGCCCTAGCCTCGTATCCAGCATCGCATATGAAGAAATCCTGCATACAAAAACGATGTATCCATACATTATTTCAAGAATTTGCAACGAATGCGACATATTTTACATTATACTAAGACTTACCCACAGCTCTTGCTTCACCCGCTCCGCCTTGTTATTGAATTTCCTGCCGTCCCGGTCTACTGCATCGGGGGCGACGGCGTAGTGGTCGAAGGTGAAGGCTGGGCCCGTCACTCCGGCGTACTCCACAAGTCCAGGGAAGTGTTCCCTGCACAGCAGGCCGAGGATGCCATTGGGGGGGGCGACGATGACCCCCAGCATAATCCAAAACCCTCCAAGACCTGTCCAAGTGATAAATAAAAAGTATTAGTTTATATTATGATTTTGAACACATAATATGAACAAGAATGAAGAACCTAAAGTTACATACCTCTCCCCTTCCGGCCGAATCAGCGGCCGTCTGTCCCGAAGTATGGGACACTGAGGGAGACTCGCGGGGCCTCGCAAGTAGATGCTCCTCGAACTAGAGCCGCCTGAACCTGAGGCGTCCTGCTGCTGGTCGTCGTCGTCCTGCTGCTGGTCGTCGTCATCCTGAGGCGCCGCCTGCTGCTGCGCTGCCTGCTCTGCCTCGTCCTGCTGCGCTGCCTGCTCTGCATCGTCCGCCGTCCTACTCCTCCCCCCCCTCCTCCTCCTCAGGAAACCGCCCACCATATTTGTCCAACAACCTGCAATTAAGAGTAAACAAATAAGCACATATAAAAAGATGTATTTACAAACAGGTGCGAAATAAAAAGTCATATAGCATTACATCGATTAAAAATAATCTTCATATGTGTCGGGGTTAGCCGGATCATAACTCTCATCATCACTATCAAGCATTTCAATCTCCACACCATCGGAAGACGCAAGTTCGTCAGTAATGTCATTGCCTTCAAGGATTACTAAGTCATTATCATTTTGCACCTCATCATCCTCCTCATCAACAACCATTTCAATATCTACGTCCATTTCGATAGCTTCGGTTAAGTCTATCTCAAATCGCCCTTCTAGCCCATCTTCTTGGAAGAACTCTCCATCATATGTGTCCGGGTCTAAGTTGTAATCTTCATCGTTAGGAACAGGTAACCTCCCGTGCGGCGATACCTTATACACAACATCCCAACCCTTAAGATGTTCTTTCGTTTGACACGCATATGGGAGATAATACACTTGTGTGGCCTGTTGGGCAACGATATAGACATCGTCTCCTGCTAAGGTGGAATCTTGTCGAATTTCGACTATCCCAAGATTAGAATGTGTCCATCTCGTCACTTGAGGGTCAAACCAATGACATTTGAATATCACTGGAGTAAGAGGTTTGGAACCATAAAAATTGAGCTCATATATTTCTTCGATTCGTCCAAAATAATCGACATTGTCAAGGCCCGGCGTAAAGACCCCAGAACACATTGTTTTCCGATTGGGCCGACTTTTGTCGTAGTGTGTTGTGCGAAAACGGTATCCATTGACGTCATACCCAGAATATTTCTTGACCCTATAAGCAAAGCCGTTGGCTACTTGTCTCAATTCGGCACTCATAGACGGATCTCTTTGGCCCTGCAAGTATTCGCAAGTTAAAAGACGCTAAATTGAGTTTAAAGACGTATCTCTTTTACAAACTAAGCACGTACCTTATGTTTGAACCAGGAAATGAAATCGGGCAACCCATTTCTCGCACCCTTTCTAAGAAGAGCGTCATATTCCTGTGGAGTGGGGTCCCTTGATCGACGCCAGAATTCATGAAGAAATTGTTCCATGTATGGCGTCACCTCTTCAAGGTTGGTCAATACGTATAGCATGATATGCCGCCACTCTTCATGTGTCAGGGTCTTGGTGGTCGAGCCACTTGCGCTTTCGAGTTGGCCTCGAAATATGCTAAGGTTCGATTCATTGTCGCCATCATTGTAACGAGGGGGTGGATTATGCACGCTCGGCAGTTTGTCACCATAATAAGTTGTTGTGAAGTTTGAGACCTCCTCTAGAATGTATGCCTCTGCAATGGAAGCCTCGATTTTGCATTTATTTCTACATTTCTTTTGAATAGTCTTTAGACATCTCTCGATTGGATAGCACCAACGTCCCTACACGGGGCCCCCCATTCGTGCCTCATAGGGGAGATGAAGAATCAAATGCTGCATTGGATTGAAGAAGCCAGGTGGTAATATCTTCTCAAGCTTACACAGTAACATGGGGGGCCAATCTTTCCAAGTCTACAACCACGGTCCGAGATAACTCTTTTGCACAAAGCTGACGGAAGAAATAGCTCAACTCTGAAAGCGCTAGCCAGACATGCTCAGGGACATAGCCTCGAACCATCGCAGGAAGAATCCATTCAATCCATATGTGGAAGTCATGACTCTTCATCCCTAAGACTCGCATAGTAGATAAGTTCACCCCCTACTCAGGTTAGCTGCATATCCATCAGGGAACATCAACATCTTTATCCACTGAAGTACTTCCTTCCTCTGGGCCCTGCTTAGGACGAAATCGGCCTTAGGCCTTCTCCACGTCTTTCCGCCACTTGGCGGCTTCATCTCTAGTTTTGGTCTATCACATAACGCTGCCAGATCCACTCTTGCCTTCACATTATCCTTTGACTTATCAGGAATGTCCATAATTGTTGCCCACAGTGCCTCGGCAACATTCTTTTCAGTGTGCATCACGTCAATGTTGTGTGGAAGGAGCAGGTCATCATAATAGGGGAGCCGAGTCAAGCCAGACTTATGTGTCCACATATGCTGCTCACCATATCCCACAAAACCACCTTCTGTATTGGCCACGAGCCCATCTATCTGTTGACGAAGTTCGGCACCAGTCATCGTTGCAGGTGGGCGGTCTGTCACTACGACACCTTTCGTAAAGTTCTTGATGTCTAGGCGGAATGGATGGTCAGCAGGAAGAAATTGTCGATGTTTATCGAAGGACGAATATTTGCCACCCTTTTTCAACCAAATGAACATGAGAGCTTCCTTGCAAACTGGGCATGGGAATTTACCGTGAACACACCAGGCACAGAATAGCCCATACGCCGGTAAGTCATGCATGGAGTACTGGTACCAAACATGCATTCTGAAGTTTGTCTTCGTAGCTCGGTCATATGTCCATACCCCTTCCTCCCAGGCACGTACCAATTCATCGATCAAAGGCTCCATGTACACACCCATTTTGTTCCCCGGGTGTCCGGGAATTATCAACGACACGAATATATTCTGCCTTTAAAAGCACACACCAGGGGGGAGATTGATTGGGATAACAAACACGGGCCAACATGTGTACGGGGCAGCGCTCATTCCATAGGGATTGAACCCATCTGTGGCCAATGCAACACGTACATTACGAGCCTCTTCGGCTTTCTCACGGTGAATGTCATCAAAGTGTTTCCATGCTTCACCATCTGATGCGTGCACCATCTTGTCAGGATTGTATCGTTTTCCATTTTTGTGCCATGTCATCTGTTTCGCGGATTCCTCTGTCATGTAAAGACGCTGGATCCTCGGTATGAATGGAAGGTGTCGTAGGATTGTCAAGGGGATGTCGAGCTGCCTCTTCTGTCCATCACCAGAGTCTACCTCCATAAACCTAGACGAATTACACTTGGGACAGTACTTTGCCTCCACGTATTCTTTCCTAAATAGCACGCAGCCCTTCGGACAAGCATGAATCTGCTCATACGTTATCTTAAGTGCACGAAGTAGTTTCTGTGCCTCGTACATGCTCTTTGGCAGAACGTGATCATCCGGAAGCAGACTCCCAATAACCGTCAACAAGCCATCGAATGCATCTCTACTCATGCTGTACTGCGACTTGAACGCCATTACACGCCCAATGGCATCCAGTTGAGAAACCTTTGTCTAGCCGTGAAGGGGCTTCTGTGCCGCGTCGAACATGTCGTAGAATGCCTTTGCAGTCGGCTCTGGCTCGTCATCCATACATCCTCCCGTGTACTGTGCCTCCTGATAGTCGTTCAACATATCCGCTACCCCCTGTGAGACCCTGTTTGGTTTTGGTAATTGATTGACAACTTATATGGACTAATAAGTGTTTATGTTGAGATACACAGGTGATTAGTCCACAGGTACACTAGTGTGAGTTATTTTAGCCATGGTGGTGATGTGGCTTGGTGATATGGAGATGCTCAACTAGTGTGATAAAGGAGCTCATTGCATATGAAGACATGACATGGTGTCATGTGGCTATATGGAGAAGATCAAGAGATATGGCTTGGTTTCAATGGACCGAGTGGCTAGTGTGAAGGGCAAGTCAAAGGCTCATGTGTGAGGGACCGCGTGGCGGTGAAGCAAGAGCAAGGACTTAGCACCGATGGACATAAAGCAACGGTGAAGAGCAAGCTATGTTGAGATTGATGAACCAAGAAGGCTATGTGATAACATGGAGTGGATCATATCATTATAGAATTATCAAGCCATGTGTTGATCTGGGATATTGATCAAGTGGCTTGATGATGATGGTGGAGGAACTTCATGCTATGGACAAATGGTAAAAGGTATCATGGTTGGCTACACTTATGGATGCCCATTGTTCATCATTTAAGGAGATGGAATTGAATGCTCAAGGCAAAGGTATAACAATAGGTTTTTGTTTTACCGGTCAAAAGGTTCTTAGAGGTTGATAATTGACCGGGTTAGTAGGCTAGATAGCCGTACTATCAAGAGGGGTCAATTATCTTACTTGACATGTCTTTAGTGCCTCATTGCTCATATAGTTGGTGCATTTGCATGAGGGCTAACAACGCTTTGGTTCGTGTAATAAAACTTATTCAAAAGCGATTTCTTGAATGTGGGCTGAATTGAGGTACCGCGGACCGTCCGGGCCAGCATGGCGGACCGTCCGCAGGTCTAACTTGAGATGATGGTCAGAAACACGGAGTTTCTGTGTTTCGTGAAGTTTTTGTACAGCGGACCGTCTGGTCCCAGGTGGCGGACCGTCCGTAGTTGAAGGATTGATGTTTGGACAGAACTCGAGTAGTTCTGTGTTGGTTTTATTTTTTGAACTGCGGACCGTCCAGGGCCTGAGTGCGGACCGTCCACAGTATAAATATTTTGTATTGCGGACCGTCCAGGGTCCAGGTGTGGACCGTCCACAGTACAAAGATTTTGTATTGCGGACCGTCCGGGGTCCAGGTGCGGACCGTCCGCAGTACAAATTTCAGCAAATGCGCAGAGTCAGCAAAACTTTGTTTTGGCTCAGTTTTATGTATCGCGGACCGTCCGACCTTGAGGGGCAGACCGTCCGCAAGTCATTTTTGAATGCTTTGACATTTTTATAACCGTTTATAGCCGTTGGGATTCTTGTGCGGACAGTCCGGGCTTGTATTGCAGACCGTCCGCATGTGCGCAGAAAAGGGGCAATTGACCCATAACGGCTAGTTTTGGAGAGGGGGCTATATATCCTTGTGTTGCCCGGGTTGAAAGTGTGAAGGAGGCCATTTGGAACACTTGTGAGCATATTGGAGCCTTTCCTCTCCCTCTCTCTCACTCATATTGGTTGGGATTGCATTCTAGTGAGATTGAGAGCCATCTAGTGCATTGCATCAAGTTGTTGATCTTTGAGGCACTAGGGAGATCATCAAGTGAGGTCGTTGGCTTGTTACTCTTGGAGGTTGCCGCCTCCTAGACGGCTTGGTGGTGGTTCCCCGTGAGCTCTTCAAAGGAGACTGTGAAGAGGCCGCGGTGGTGATTGTGAGAGGCGTTGTGCTTGCCTCGCCGGAGCGGTGAAAAGCAACTCTAGTGGAATCGAGGTTTGAGGGTTCATTGACCAATCCGGCTCAAGAGATCAAGTGGAGACTTGATAGAGGAGCGGTTGGGAGCTTTGAATCTACCTCAACGTGGACTAGGGGTGACCGGCAAGTCATCGACACCACGGGAAAAAATCATTGTGCCACGTGTCATCATCTTTCCGTTGGTTTGCAACTTTCCTCACTAGCTTGTATTTACTTGTTCATATACTTATGCTAGTGAGTATTTGTTGCTCGTATATGCTCTTGTATATCTAGTCATATCTATAATAAAATAGTTGCTCACTTGTTGTTAGCTTGTGTAGCTAATCTGTTTTACTTAGCTTGTGTAGCTAAGTAGTTGTTTCTCTCTAGTAGTGCTTGTGCTTTGTGCTCTTTGCTTACTAGTATGTTTAGGAGCTATCGTTGTGCTTAAAATTACATTTGCATAATTTGTATGTCGTTGCTAACTAGATATGTATGGGAGAGCTCTTTCACTATCTTGGCACCTTAGTTGTTTCAATTAGAATCTTTTGTCAGGTGTTTGTAATAGTTAGAGGAGTGTAGTCTTGGCTAAACCAAAATAGTTTTAATTCCGTATTTATTTGTGTTAGCCATTGTAATTAGTTTTAGAAAGGACTATTCACCCCCCCTCTAGTCCGCCATCTCGACCCTACAAGTGGTATCAGAGCCTGGTTCTCTCATTTGGTGGTCTTAACCGACCCGAGAGTAAGCTGGATGGCGACTAAAGGGCTAGAGGTTACTTGTGAACCACATATATTTGATGGCACACATTTTGCACAGTGGAAAACTTGCATGAGCCATTATTTTCATACAATTGATGTAAAATTGTGGTGGATCATAAGTGTAGGCTTTTATGAACCTTTTGATGAGAACACAAAAGATCTCACCCAAGCCAAAAAGAAATGCTTACATCTTGAACATCGAGCTACTAACATTTTGTATCAATGGATAAGTGATAAGGTGTTTAAGGAAATTATGTATATGGAGACCGCTCATGATATTTGGACATATCTTGATGACATATATGGGAGGATCTCTAGCGAGAATGTTGAGCACATCCACAACACGGTGGTTGTGAAAGATTGCTTCACCTCATGGTCAAGTGATGATGATGAAAGACACACCACAAGTTCACTTGATAATAATGATTGTGTTGGCTCTAACTCAAGTAATGCAAATGATGGTTCTATCTCAAGCATACTTGATGATTATGGTGATTGTTCATGCTCGGACAATGATATCGCTACTACAAGCCCATCCATTACATCACATTGCTTCATGTCACAAGGTAATACGAAGGTATATAATGCTAATGTGACTAATCATTCATATTCATATGATGAGCTTGTTGGTATACTTGCAAGCATGAACATTGCTTTAGAAATTGAGAAAGATAAAACAAGAAACTTGGAAAATGAAAACTCATTTCTAAAGTATTCATGTGAACAACAAAAGCATCTACTTTATGTTGTTACTTGTTCACATGAGGAGCTAAAATTGAGTCATGAGGAACTTAGTGTTGCTCATGAAAATTTGATACAAGAGCATGCTTTTCTCACTAACGAGTTTTCTAGTAAAGAAAATAAAACTAGTGATAATTCATCCCATGAATCATATGATCAATTGAAAAATGTTGCTAATCCATGTGATGAAGACAAGAAGCATGTATCCACCTCTTGTGATGATTTATTAGCTATGCCATGTTCTTCAAGTATAGATTATTACTATTCTTCCTTGTCTTGTGAGACTAACCTTTTGAAGGAAAATAATAAGCTCAAAAACAAAGTGAAGAATTTAAGCAACATGTTTGAGAGATGGCATAAATCAAAAGTCACTCATGATCTTATATTGAAAAATCAAAGAAGATATGATGACAAGAGTGGCCTTGGTTTCAACAAGAGCAATATCAAAGGCAGACAATTCAAATTAAAAGGAAATGAGCTATCTCACTTCATGTGCTATAAATGCCATGAGATGGGTCATCTTGCAAAGGCATGCCCCAATAAAAGGAAGCTCAAGTTGAAGAAGGAAGAAAGGAGGCTAAAGCATGACAAGTGCTTCAAGTGCCACACTTGGGGTCACCTCACCTCAATATGCCCAACCAAGAAATTAGTGAAGCCACAAGTGAAGCCTCAACCAAAGCCACGAGTTGAGCAAAGGAAGGATCCCCAAAAGCAAATCAAGATTAACCATGAATATAATGGTGATGTGGGGAAGAAAAAGAAAACAAGAAGAAGACATTCAATATATAATCAAGATAACATGATGAGCACAAATCAAAAGAAGAAGGATGGTTTGGCTCAAATCAAGTGCTACATGTGTGATGATATGGGTCACTTTGCCTCAAGGTGTCCCGACAATCTTGAGAAGAAGGCTCAAGCAAATGAGAAGAGGCAAGACTATGTGAAGCAAAATTTGAGAAAGAAAGAGAAGGCTCAAACAAAGAGAACTTGCTACACATGTCGGGAAAGGGGACACATGGCAAATTCATGTCCCTTAGGTAACAATTCGAAGCCTATTTTAATTCATAAGAATATTATGCTTAGAAAGGATGGCAATGGCACCTCATTTGTTGCAATTGCAAAACATCCCGCTATTCATACTAAGGCAATGCCTAAGTATGTTGCTCCTAACTTAAGAGGACCCAACTTAGTTTGGGTACCATCAAAACATGGATGATCATAAACAGGTACCTTGGGCATTGGAGGCTTGATTCAATAATATTCATTTAATCATCATCTATTGAATTAAGTGTTGAAGACTAATAAAATTCTATCCCAATGCCAAGTCAATAATAAGTGAAGTCCAAATTCTACCAAATACAAGTGCTTTATTCAAGTTGGTTAAATTATGAATGGATTGCAAATAAGTTAAGTTCAAACTTGCTATTGGATGATCATGAGGTATATAAAGTATAATATTTGTTGATCAAATTCATTTGAATGCATATGAGTTGATTGAATTGGATATATATGCATATGTTGCTTGCTATAAGATGATTGAATGGACAATTTGCTAAATAATCAAGTTTGGATTGATTTATGTTGAATAAATTCAAGAGACTTCATTTAGTAAGTGGTTTGAATGGATATTTGTCTTTTGAAAGTAGTTCATTTCAGATTTGATTCAACTTGAAGAAGAGTAACTCAATTTACTGAAATCTGGCCAACATTGAAAATCTGACAAGGCTGTGCTCATAACCATGTTTGAGTGATCAAATCTATTTAGATTGGCTTGAAATTCAGTTTACTTGCTCTATACATATGATAGCAAAGTCTGTGCAAATTTCATAATCATTGGATAAGTGAAACTTCTTGATTAAGTCAATCTTGTCAGCACAAACACAGCAGTTTTCAGCATGTACCTACTGTGGGAGATATTATGGCTGGCAGCACATATGAAGTCAAATGAGTCTCAACTTTTTACAGCTGTTAGCAGACTTATTAAAGCATATCTCCACCAATTTTCGTGGTCATAGGATCTGTACATCAAAATTTATGAATGTTTCTTTAGAGTGTACAGAATCTGTCATAAGTGACAAATATTGGAAATATTGAAAGTCACTTTGATTGGAAGGCTCTCATATAGGATAAATCACATAAGTTGTTTGAGAGACCATAGTTTGGTTTTTAATTAATTTATAATCATGGAAAGTGAAGGGGTACAAGGATATTTGTTGAGAAATATTTTGGCACTTATCTTGGTACTCCAAGTTGAAGATCAAGACCAAAGATGATCAAAATTGAGGTTATCATATAACAGATTACATAATCTTCTTTCTTACATATGGCAATCCAAATACTTAAATTGGCTGTAAGTATTTCTTGGCACATTTCAATTTGATTACTCTATTATTGTTATGATCTAGACATAAAAGAGAAAAACCCCGTGTTCGTGAATGAATAAGGTGCTAAGTAAGAAATTCAAATTCTTGAAGCACTTATCAAAAAGGGAATTCTCTATATGACTAGAGTTGTGAAACTAATATTTTTACCTAAGTGACCTATGTAGTTTCATAGCATGAGAATGAGTTTCTCAAATGGACTATGCAATTAAATGTATAAAGAAGAACAATCCAAAACTATGTGATGTATTCTCTCTTGTACATTTGGATTTATTTTTTCTACATTAAATACTCACCATGATATGATTTAAAATTAGCCTTTGAACTTAATCAATTTATCATGCATGTTTAATTTGTTAAAATTAAGCATTGAAGATTAAGAGAAATTTAGTTCATATAATAAGATTTCCTTGTTTTAGTAACTGCCAACTTTATATATTCAAAGTGCTATAAAAGGGAAATTGGTGCTTGTATTACTAACGTCATCTCTTTTGAGCTTGTTCATGAAATTCAGTAAAAAGAGATTCCACGTGTTCAAATTGGTTACTCCTCACCAAAAAGTAAGAAAAGAATTGCTAGAGGCAAAGTGGTACTTAATTGGAGCAATCAACAGATTGATCGAGAAAGAGAGCAAGCATCACATTCAAAGGCAAATCAAGCAAATATGATTGATGTTTCATACATGGATTGATTTTGAGTATTTTCCAAGTATTTTTGGGTTGACATCAATTCATGATCACTTATACTCAAATCATGTACATTCATGCAAATTATTTATATATGGTTGAATACTAATGCTTGGTGCAGTCATAAAGTTCATAAATGAGCAATGATCCTATTTTAAAATTCAACTATTGAGAATTTAACAGTCAGCTCAATGGAGTGCAAGTTCCAGATCTCGGACCGTCCGATCCTAGGCCACAGACAGTCCGAGAGATCAGACCACGGATCGTCCGAGCTCCCACTGCGGACCGTCCGTGAGTAGCAGTCTTGCATAAACAAAGGAATTTTCTAGACCAATATCTCCACAAGTGGTATCATCCTTACAAGTGATATTCCTATATTCCATGCAAATTCATAATTCTCTCACATACAAGTGGTATTGAAGGAACAAATGCATGTGAACTACAACATTCAAATTGTGCACTTGATCTTAAATGGGTTCTCGACTTCATACTGGTGAAGAATGGATTTCTTATTGATAATTGGTCTTCACAAAGCTATTCAATTGGACTTCACATTGCTATTGGAGAGCTAATCAAAAGAATCTTGACTATCCTCTACTCCAACATAGCAAAGGTATCATTGTGATGTGCATGATCATATCATCCCCTACTAGTATGTGGTTAGTGCATATAGTACATACTTAATAGTATCATGCATATTTAATGAAATATTTAAATTCATGTTCTACCACTATTGGTTATTTTCGTTGATTGAAACTAGTGGTAGCATATGAGTTTGTTCATGAGCAAAGTGAACCCATGTACTTAATTTATTTTGGATTGCAACAAGCTACAAGAACAACCTCGATAAGATAACCGCTTAATGCGTGTGAAGAAGCTTAAAGAGGGTTCAACCCGAACTTGGAAGCTTAAGCAAATCTATTTGGTTAAGTCACATATTGAGCTGCTCATGAGGATGACTTATGAAGAAGATACCAATGCAAATGAATATCAAAACCTTCAAGTGGCATCAATATCTACAGAGAAATGTCCAGGCCAATATTATTCCTTCAATTGGTATTCACTAAGTGGTTTCTAGATCAATCATACAATTGATATCCTTTGAGTGGTACAAGACTTCAAGTGATCCACAACCTTAAGTGATCATCAACTCAAGAGATCAACTCTCTCCTAAAATAAGTTCATGCAAGTGATGTCAAGGATTTTTATCATGCATATGGTGTCCATCAAAAACTTATTGAGTACTTTCAAGTTGATATAATATTCACAAGTACATTTTCCCAGAGCCTTAGAACAACCCTTTTATGGTAATTAATGACAAAGGGGGAGAAGTTGGAACAAAGATATGTAAATGTGCAAGTTGGAACAAAGATATGGAAATATGCACAAGAGAAAATTGGACATGAACTCAGGGGGAGCTATTGATCAATTGAGTTAGAATGAATACGAATGGATCAAGAGCAAAGTATACTGGTATGATATTTTATTGAACAAGAGATGCACACAAGTAGGGGGAGCAAGCTCGTGAATATATGTTTGATGCATTTGTTTGTGCACTACATTTCTTGCTTGCATCACATTTGTCTTATATTCCTACATACTTGTGTGTAAGTGTTTGCTAGAACTAAGACTTGGATGATGATTGATTTAGTGATATTTATAAGACTAGTCTTAGTGTGAAAGGAGTAACTAGAACCCTATTTATTATGTTGATCTCATGTGGTATCTAGTTTCTCTTGTTTCTAGCAAGATGATGCTAAGGATGAAATGAAAAGTAGTAAACACGCTACAAAGGTACATTTCTATTTTGTATACTTTAGCATCATATGGTAGTGATAATGTCCCCTCAATTTTCATATCTTTGCATGTGTGTAAACTTGAAACCAAACCATCCAGGCACACATGTAGGCAAGGATATCACTACCAAACCGTTTTTATGGTGCTTATCAAAATCCTAACAAATGAGCTTAAAGTTGGATAAGGAACATAAGAACTTTGCCAAACTAGCAATTTACACTTGTGTGAAAAGCTAGCTTGGAAAAAGAACAAAAACGACAAATCTTTGTAGAGTTGTCATCAATTACCAAAAAGGGGGAGATTGTGAGACCCTGTTTGGTTTTGGTAATTGATTGACAACTTATATGGACTAATAAGTGTTTATGTTGAGATACACAGGTGATTAGTCCACAGGTACACTAGTGTGAGTTATTTTAGCCATGGTGGTGATGTGGCTTGGTGATATGGAGATGCTCAACTAGTGTGATAAAGGAGCTCATTGCATATGAAGACATGACATGGTGTCATGTGGCTATATGGAGAAGATCAAGAGATATGGCTTGGTTTCGATGGACCGAGTGGCTAGTGTGAAGGGCAAGTCAAAGGCTCATGTGTGAGGGACCGCGTGGCGGTGAAGCAAGAGCAAGGACTTAGCACCGATGGACATAAAGCAACGGTGAAGAGCAAGCTATGTTGAGATTGATGAACCAAGAAGGCTATGTGATAACATGGAGTGGATCATATCATTATAGAATTATCAAGCCATGTGTTGATCTGGGATATTGATCAAGTGGCTTGATGATGATGGTGGAGGAACTTCATGCTATGGACAAATGGTAAAAGGTATCATGGTTGGCTACACTTATGGATGCCCATTGTTCATCATTTAAGGAGATGGAATTGAATGCTCAAGGCAAAGGTATAACAATAGGTTTTTGTTTTACCGGTCAAAAGGTTCTTAGAGGTTGATAATTGACCGGGTTAGTAGGCTAGATAGCCGTACTATCAAGAGGGGTCAATTATCTTACTTGACATGTCTTTAGTGCCTCATTGCTCATATAGTTGGTGCATTTGCATGAGGGCTAACAACGCTTTGGTTCGTGTAATAAAACTTATTCAAAAGCGATTTCTTGAATGTGGGCTGAATTGAGGTACCGCGGACCGTCCGGGCCAGCATGGCGGACCGTCCGCAGGTCTAACTTGAGATGATGGTCAAAAACACGGAGTTTCTGTGTTTCGTGAAGTTTTTGTACAGCGGACCGTCTGGTCCCAGGTGGCGGACCGTCCGTAGTTGAAGGATTGATGTTTGGACAGAACTGCGGACCGTCCAGGGCCTGAGTGCTGTGTTGGTTTTATTTTTTGAACTGCGGACCGTCCAAGGCCTGAGTGCGGACCGTCCACAGTATAAATATTTTGTATTGCGGACCGTCCGGGGTCCAGGTGCGGACCGTCCGCAGTACAAATTTCAGCAAATGCGCAGAGTCAGCAAAACTTTGTTTTGGCTCAGTTTTATGTATCGCAGACCGTCCGACCTTGAGGGGCAGATCGTCCGCAAGTCATTTTTGAATGCTTTGACATTTTTATAACCGTTTATAGCCGTTGGGATTCTTGTGCGGACAGTCTGGGCTTGTATTGCAGACCGTCCGCATGTGCGCAGAAAAGGGGCAATTGACCCATAACGGCTAGTTTTGGAGAGGGGGCTATATATCCTTGTGTTGCCCGGGTTGAAAGTGTGAAGGAGGCCATTTGGAACACTTGTGAGCATATTGGAGCCTTTCCTCTCCCTCTCTCTCACTCATATTGGTTGGGATTGCATTCTAGTGAGATTGAGAGCCATCTAGTGCATTGCATCAAGTTGTTGATCTTTGAGGCACTAGGGAGATCATCAAGTAAGGTCATTGGCTTGTTACTCTTGGAGGTTGCCGCCTCCTAGACGCCTTGGTGGTGGTTCCCCGTGAGCTCTTCAAAGGAGACTGTGAAGAGGCCGCGGTGGTGATTGTGAGAGGCGTTGTGCTTGCCTCGCCGGAGCGGTGAAAAGCAACTCTAGTGGAATCGAGGTTTGAGGGTTCATTGACCAATCCGGCTCAAGAGATCAAGTGGAGACTTGATAGAGGAGCGGTTGGGAGCTTTGAATCTACCTCAACGTGGACTAGGGGTGACCGGCAAGTCATCGACACCACGGGAAAAAATCATTGTGCCACGTGTCATCATCTTTCCGTTGGTTTGCAACTTTCCTCACTAGCTTGTATTTACTTGTTCATATACTTATGCTAGTGAGTATTTGTTGCTCGTATATGCTCTTGTATATCTAGTCATATCTATAATAAAATAGTTGCTCACTTGTTGTTAGCTTGTGTAGCTAATCTGTTTTACTTAGCTTGTGTAGCTAAGTAGTTGTTTCTCTCTAGTAGTGCTTGTGCTTTGTGCTCTTTGCTTACTAGTATGTTTAGGAGCTATCGTTGTGCTTAAAATTACATTTGCATAATTTGTATGTCGTTGCTAACTAGATATGTATGGGAGAGCTCTTTCACTATCTTGGCACCTTAGTTGTTTCAATTAGAATCTTTTGTCAGGTGTTTGTAATAGTTAGAGGAGTGTAGTCTTGGCTAAACCAAAATAGTTTTAATTCCGTATTTATTTGTGTTAGCCATTGTAATTAGTTTTAGAAAGGACTATTCACCCCCCCCTCTAGTCCGCCATCTCGACCCTACACCCCCGCATCCACGTCATAATCCTCGACACGTTGTCTCAGCACCTCTTCTCTCGTACGATGCGCTTCACCATGAAATATCCACCGAGTATAGCCCGGCGTAAATCCATTCTTCCAAATATGTTCTACCATGGTCTTCTTTGGTTTTCTTTTCCGGTTGTCACATTTGCTGCATGGGCATGGGACTAGACTCACTCCTTTAGCAGCTTCGCCATATGCCCGTTCCACGAAATCATCGGTCTTTCTAATCCATTCAGTGGTGACATCGTTCCTTCCTCTACGGCCCGTGTACATCCACTCACGGTCCTCCATCCTCTAACATATATAACCGAGTATAGTTTAATATAGACATGTAATGCATGTACACTACGTTCCTACCTTCTAATAGGTGACGATAGGTCCTAATCCCACCCGCGGTTGCGTAGATGGAGTTAGTTTCCATGCTCTACTCCGATCCGAGATAGAATTTCGGCAGCACCTCCCCGCTGTTCTCCGGATACACGTCCTGGCAGGGAGAGTGTACTGTCCGGAGAACAACAGGGAGGTGGCGCCGAAACTCTATCTTGGACCGGAGTAGAGCATGAAACTAACACCATCTACGCAACCGCGGGCTGTCCAAAAAACGTGGACAATTCGAAACTGATACATTTGTAGATATGCAAAGATCTGCATATCTACACCGTATCACTTTCGAACGGGAGACGCCTAACTGGGTTAGGTGATCTACGACCATGATGCGGATGTAGAGGTTATACCTAGGGTGGCGGTGGAGTCAGGCTAGTGGGGCTGTGGCGGGTCGGTGCAGTGGCGACGGGACGCGGTGCAGGCAGACCCGCAGCGGCTATGAAGACAAGTATCTTCTCTGTAAAAAAGAAACACAAGTCTGTTAATACAAAAAAATCGACAGCACCTCCCCTGTACGTTGAGGTTTTTAAAACCTGCAAATAAAACTAACAGCACGATGGCTGACATGCACACAGTAACAAGTTTATAAATGGTTGGGTGACATCGGCTTACATGATTTATACATTCTATCATCTAATCAATAATAAATATAAATTGACGCATAAAAAGTTTATACCTCGCGTGGCCGAGAGGCGGTGGCGGCGCGCGAGGAGGTGGCTTCCGGCGGCGGTGGTGGCGCGCGGCGTTGGTGGCGGGGGCACGGCAAGGGGCGCGGGCACGGCGGCGCGAGCGCGGCGACGTAGAGGGCGCGCGGCGGCCGAGGGCGTGGAGGGCGCGGGCGGTCGGGCGAGGGGCACGGACGCGGTCGGGCGAGGGCGAGGGCGTAGAGGGCGCGCGTGGTCGGCCGAGGACGTAGCGGGCGCGGCAGCGGCGACGGCGCGTCAAAGTGAGAGGGTGAGGGCGCGGCAGCGGGCGGGCAGGCGCCGGCGAGGGCGCGGCGGGTGGACGAGCGGGCGCCGGCGAGGGCAGGCGCGGCAGGCGCGGGCGCTGGCGAGGGCGGCCGCGGCGGGCGCGGGCGTGGGCGGACGCGGCCGGCGACGGCACGGCGGGCGGCGAGCCGGCGATGGCGCGGAGCGGCGGCGGGCGCGCAGGGAGGCTGCGGCGGGCGCGATAGAGAGGAGACAGCGAGAGCAGAGAAAGGAGGAGGAAGAAAGCCGCGGGCGAGTATATTCGCCTTCTTTGCCGAGTGCCCGTGATCTGGCACTCGGCAAAGTTTTTTTTTTAATTTTTAAAATAAACTTTGCCGAGTGCCAGATCGGTGGCACTCGGCAAAGGATCCTTTGCCGAGTGTCTACCATCTGACACTCGGCAAAGATTAACTTACACATCTTTGCCGAGTGCCACCCTGGGGCACTCGACAAAGAAGTCTTTGCCGAGTGTCACCTCCAGACACTCGGCAAAGTATATTTTTATTTTTTTTATTTTGTCTCCCAAATTTTTTGTGGTATGTTCCTACACTGTGTAGACCTACATGTATCATTTGTGCATAATTTTAACAAAGTTTTCAATCGTTAGTAGATTTAGTTCGTTTATTTGAATTTCTTCGGAAAATTTAGATTTGAACTGCAGGTCACTCGAAACTTGGAAAACCGTGCATGCAAAAATGATATTCATGTTACTTAGCATAAGTTACGACCGATTCCAGGAGCGGACCGGAAACTTCGAGCAACATGCTCACTAAACATGGCCGTGAACTTGCCATCCACATGTTTAAAAATTGTATAAAACACAAACAAAGTCAGAAAATCCTGAAACTTGTCCACGTGTCATGATATCATATGTACATGCTGCGATAAAAATTTTAGAATGTTTGGAGAAAGTTGTGTGACACTATGTGTAGAAACCTAAGAGAACTACACATGAAATCATAGAGTTTCAATGTGGATCTCTTAGGTTTGTACACATAGTGTCCCACAACTTTCTCCAAACATTCTAAAATTTTTATCGCAGCCTGTACATATGATATCATGACACGTGGACAAGTTTCAGGATTTTCTGACTTTGTTTGTGTTTTATACAATTTTTAAACATGTGGATGGCAAGTTCACGACCATGTTTAGTGAGCATGTTGCTCGAAGTTTCCGGTCCGCTCCTGGAATCGGTCGTAACTTATGCTAAGTAACATGAATATCATTTTTGCATGCACGGTTTTCCAAGTTTCGAGTGACCTGCAGTTCAAATCTAAATTTTCCGAAGAAATTCAAATAAACGAACTAAATCTACTAACGATTGAAAACTTTGTTAAAATTGTACACAAATGATACATGTAGGTCTACACAGTGTAGGAACATACCACAAAAAATTTGGGAGACAAAATAAAAAAAATAAAAATATACTTTGCCGAGTGTTTGGAGGTGACACTCGGCAAAGACTTCTTTGCCGAGTGTCACCCTGGGGGCACTCGGCAAAGAGTCCTCTTTGCCGAGTGCCAGCCGTAGGCTCTCGGCAACGACTAACGACCGTCAGCTTTGGGACGGCCATTGACGGCCCTTTGCCGAGAGCCCCCTTTGCCGAGTGTTTAACACTCGGCAAAACGTGTCTTTGCCGAGAGCCCCCTGTGCCGAGTGTTCAGCACTCGGTAAAGGGACTCTTTGCCGAGTTCCTAACGTTACCGAGTGCGGCACTCGGCAAAGCCTTCTTTGCCGAGTGCCCGACAAAAGGCACTCGGCAAAGCGTACTGCACTCGGCAAAGCCTACGATTCCGGTAGTGCTTGCAGCAAAACGACTGATGGATGGCGCACCCCATCGTTCGTATGCTTCTAAAGCATCCATCCACTAGAATACCAGTTGCAAGAAGACACCCAGGTGCAGCCTATATCCCCATCACACCAGATGCAAATAAAGACATCCGCATGCAGGTACATGTAACGATCCCATTTAATGTTATATAAAAATTTCTCTCTTTTTTTTCTTCCTGCAATAGCCTCTACAAATCACGGCCTAGGAATTATGAATTTGCCAATTTGGGCCGTCTCCATGAGTCATATGATTTTTTTTTCACGAGAGGCACCTAATTCGTCAGGCTCCTCGTTTGGCTTTAATCTGTATCAAATTCTACTGCTCATATAATATTTTTTCTCTATATATTATAGTTGCATCAGTCCAAACGATTAGCTTTAATCTAAGGCCAACAGCCCACATAGCCGTGGGGGCTCACATCACGCATATCTCCCTTAACGCAACTCAAGTCATATAGGGGGTGTTTGATTTCTAAGGACTAATTTTTAATCCGGCCATTTTATTTCATTTTAGTCTCTAAGTTGCCAAATATGGAAACTAAAATGTTCACATTTAGTAATTTAGGACCTAAAATGAAATAAAATGGAGTGACTAAAAAATAGTCCCTAAAAACAAACACCCCCATATTCATCATCCTAATTTTATTATCGTCCAATTTTGCAATGAGTATTTAAGATCTTTAATGAATCCAAATAAAAAGGTTTTTGACGGGGCCGTCATTGAGGGTACTAGATTATTTGGCGCCCACTTGCGCGCCCTACAGTTAGAAGCTTAACCAAAGCTATAAATAGCATAATATTATGTCTTGTAACATCAGAAAGCAATACGATATAAAGAAATAAAGCACAAATAACACACGGCACAATAATATAAAATATAAAGCCGTTGCTGTAATAGTTAACAACTTCGCAAACTTAGCGGATATGTCCAGAACATATATTACCATCCTCACTGGACCTGGAGAAAAAAAAGGTCAGCCGACAGTTGATGGCATGAAAATATGTGTATGTTATGATCGGCATCAGCGCCAAATTATCACTAGATAAGGAGATAACTATTAGAAGCTATTAGATAGGAGTTAGATAGATATGATAAGATAAGAAGATATTAGATAGAAGTTAGTTAGATAAGATAAGGTAAGATGAGAGGAGGGACTATTAAACAACTATGTACAACTCTACTAGTCGGTTGCCCATGCGTTGCGATGGCTTACAACAATACTCACGCAAACTATCAATCAAAAAAAATTTCAAGATTTTTTATTAATTGTCTCCGCTCTCTGTATAATATTTTTTTGATTTGGCTAACTGATGTTATTGTTTACTCCATGCAATATGTTTTGGTATAACATGACCAATGAAGTGAGCGATTAGAAAAGAGTTCATAATGACTGACTCAACGAACATAAATTATAAAATGACATACAGAGACCAAATATGCAGCGATTGCTAAAGTCAGCCATCAATAAAAACTGAATGCGCTCCATATAAATTATGCTACTTCGTAGCAATTACTAACGTTTAAAACCAACAAATAACCTTTCATTTTACTGTTAGTGTGACAAATCATTGTTACTCCATCCAATTCAGCAACCTAAAACACCATGTAATTCATTGCACCAATGTGGTCTCAAAAACGACCTAATGCTTGCAAGAGCCAAGAACGTCGTGTCGTGCTTGGCTGTAGCATCGGCCCGTAGTGCTGGCCCGGCCCGACACAATTATATATTTTTTATTTAAAAACGTATATACATATATACAATTTATATTCAATATTAAAAATATTTGAGCATGATGTTCTGTTGGTTAGATATCTTCACCAGTGTTTTTTTCCTTCTTCTATCAGGGCATGGGTTCGAACCCCACCTCCTGCACTGTTTTTTAACATTTTACGCTGATTTAATCAAATGGGCTGACGGGTTAACGGGCTAGTCCGGCACAGTCAGCAGGTCGACATGGCGTGCTTGGGCCATAGTTGTGGCCCGCGTGCGTCTGGCCCATATCGGGCCACCGTTTGACCATCTATAGGTGTGCAGCGGATTAATTTGAAATAGTTGTGAAGGATTATTTGTAAAAAGATGACGCGGGACGACCGTTGAAACTGGTGCTTTAAGTATGAGGACATATCTGGTGCACATGGTGCACATATTAAATCATGACCGCTCATTTTAGATCTAACGTCTCTAGTTGATCATTCAATTTATAAATAACACCTTCCACCGCTACACACCACCACGTTGGAGGGTGTCCTTAGCAAAATATATCAAACAACTAGAAACGTTAGATCTAAAATGAGTGGTGATAATTTAATATGTGCATCATGTGGACCAATCTTCCATGTGCACCAGATATGTTGTCTTTAAGTATAGTATAGATTTGAAACGAAGCAGAAGCAACATATTTGTTGCCGGCTTCCCTCGGGGAGCTGGGACCCCTAACCGCCACCTTCTTCTCCCTCCTCGCCCTTGCAACCTAATCCCGTGAATAGTACTCACGAGTACTATAGCACGGGTGCGGTAGCGCCACCTCTCGCTCTCTCTCGCCAATAGCCACGACATCTTTAAACCATACCTAGCCACGCCTTACAACGTCTCATCCCTACAACCTACGCGACCTCATTGGTAGGGACTCCAATCCTATTAGGGCCTGTTTGGTTCAGCTTTTTTCTGACCAGCTTTTCTGAGAATCTAGCTGTGGGGAGAATCTGAGTATCATCAGGATTACATATGGAAGAAGATAAAGGTGTCCATAGGACTCGGGATCTAGAAAGTGACGGATTTCTACTATTGCAATGACTTAACCGATTATGTGTTTATGTTGATTTTGAATGGTTTTTATCCAAACGAATTTTATAGAAGCTGACTGAAAAACTGAGCGTTTGGCAGCAGCTTTTGGTGGCCAGAAGCTCCAAAAAGTTGAAACAAACAGGGGCTTAGTGTATCTATAATAGATTTCCAAAAAGGCAAAAAAATAGGATTATAGGCTAGTTAAGACACTGAATCCAAAATTGATAACCATCATTGAGACTTATCTAAAAAGCAGGCAGTTCAGCTATATGCAAGAGTTTGGTACAATCAGACTTCTGTCACATATAGGAATCCCCTGTAGATGTTTATGTTGTAGTGGTTACCCACTAAAGTCCTTCCATTAGTCCTGAAGTTGTTCCAAATAATTGAAATCTAATAAATAAGTGTGCGTGGAGCTATACGAATTACGTTTATTACACATGTTTTTTCACTAAAACGGGCATATGGTATTGAGTATCCATGATCTAATTCTTGTTTTACTGTCCCTTGTAGGTTTGTTCTTTTAAAAGAATGGCGAGACGTACAACCTCGTTCTGGAGAGGTTGATCGTGCTATTCCCACTGTGAAACCAAAGCATTTGTTTTCTGTGAAACACACTCTTCGAAAGACAAACAGTTGATAAGCTAGGTACCTTACTCGATCTGGTTGGTTATTCCGGCAATCAAACTTCTGTGGTGGATGTCTTTGCTCTACTATTGTGTCCTGATATTGAGTTTTCGCAGTCTTGCTTTCTCTGTTCTACTATTGTGTCCTGATTTGAGATTCCATGTCTTGCTTTATTTTGATCTGTTATAGTGTCATAATATTGAGTTTTCCTATTTTTACTATCGCAAGTAGTAAAGGACGGGTGCAATTTTGATGTGGGCAATTTTGATGAAACATGGGCTTTTGTGTCCAGCACACATGTATCTTATTTATGAAATGTCTTGTTGTATCGCCGTCCTTTTAAAAATAGTTTTTCTAGTTTATACATGCATTGCCTTGAATTGGTTTGGTTACTGTATATTAGCTCTCTGGTTTTTAATTCTCCTGAATGGAACAAAGTTATTCATACCCCCCCCCCCTTTTTAAAATATTTGCAATGTATCTGTGGTATCTCACCATCGATTCTTCTCCCTCTGCAGCTTTGAGGCATGAATTTCTCTTAATCACGCTTTTGGTTTTAATCAATTAGTTGCTTAATGATTCAGTTCCTTCTTGAAAGTGTGGTCCATGTCAGTTGCTATTATTTTTGTTCCTCCTAGATTCAGGTTTAGGGTTCAGTCTTAGATTCAGGGTTTGGAGTACAAACCCAGCCCTAGATTCAGGGTTTGGAGTTCAAATCCTGGGTGTCATAATCAAATGGAAGACGTTGCAACCATAGTTCAGTTTAGTACAATTTTTCACCAACTAATGAACATGGTTTGATTTCAATATTATGAAATACATGATTGGAATTGCATTGATATTGTTATTTAAAATGTTTCTTTAACATTCATTTTACAATGCTTACTTGTGCCACAAACAGTGTTCCTTTTGCCAGTGTAGAACTGTCTACCTCATTCCATGCCACGATTTTTGTTGGTGTTTGGTACTGTCGGCGCACTACAGGGCGTATCGCATAGTGCTTTTGGGATGACGACGATGTCGATCGTAGCTCAATGGTTCATACAGGGCACGATGAGATGACAAATTATACAAGTTCGGGCTGCCAAGAGGCACAATACCACACGTCATGTGCATTTCTGTGGTTGTATTGCTCTCAGTTCAGGAATTACAAGTGGGTGCTGAGGGTAGGAGATGAAGGCGATGATCAGATCTGGCTAGGTCTGGCAGAGTTCCATGGGTGTCTAATGTCTTTGTAGAGGTACCCCTTAACCTTATTGTTGGGGGCCTTCGTCCTCCGAAGGTCCTCAAAAACATGATTTGGCAATGTTTTCCAAGTGAATTATATGAACAGGTATCTTCGGACTCAGATTATGAACATGGAGTACAGTCAGGACGAAGCCTAAGCCAGACGAAGGGGGATTGAGATGAAGGACGGGCTGATTACCAAGCTGTACGAAGGATGGTGCACAGCCGAAGCTATGCGCAGAAAGCTTCGTCGCGATAGCAGAAAGGGGAACCGACTTAAAGATGAAAAGACTACTTAGGCCTTAATAGATTCCCATAAGTCATTAGCAAATGTAATGGGCATGAATATAATTTTACATGGGCTGCGTCCCACGCCTATAAATAGATGAACAGTACTCCCGTACTGTTCACGCTGACTTGGCATTGGCTTTTGCGTCATCCTTATACTTTTGCCTTCCTGCAATCCGAAGGTACACTTGTAATCTGAAATCATTTCTAATTTTCTATGATAATAAAATAGAAATGACGTTGTGATAATATTTAAATGTTTATATTACTTCTTATGTTACATATAAGTTCTTCATCATCGTTTATTGTGCTTACGAAGATATGTTGTTTGTGACCTTCGTCCGGAATACATTATATCCCGAAGGGAAATAATGTTTCAAAGGACGAAGGACTTTATCATTTAACACTTTTTATGTTGCCTTGTTCTTAATCCGAAGCATTTGAGAACAAGTCCCCAACATTGGCGCCCACCTCCAGTGAACTCACTTCCACTCTTTGAGTTTTTGAACACCTTCGGCGATCACAAACCTTCGCTATGGCGCCGAAGAAAGCTTCAGCAACTGGCACTGCAGCTCTCCAACCGCTGGACCACAATCAGGAGACTGTCTCTCTTCGGGAAGCCTGAAGCCAGAAAAGGAAGGCTGTTAGCCCGACACAGCCAGAGGATGAGATAGACCAAGAAATCAGAGACATGGAGATGCTTCATCAACAGGTGCAAAGGAAGAAGGAAAAGATGGCCAGGCTAGCTGAACTGCAAAGGCAGATAGACGAAGCCTCTGAGGAAGTTCGTCATCTTACTCAGGATGAGCAACACCGAAGGCCTCAGCACCAAGACCTTCATCAGGAGGGTTTCCTCAATGAAGATGACTGGTATGACAATTTCCATCATGGGAATTTTGTTTTTGATGATGCTTCTCCTCTGTCCGCTGAGCTGCAGGCTACACCTTGGCCTCCGTCCTACAAGCCGCCTCAGCTTCCCATATTTGATGGCCACTCAGACCCGAAGCAGTTTTTGATGAGCTACGAAGCAACAGTATCTTCGTATGGTGGCAATGCTGCGGTCATGGCCAAATCGGTTGTTATGGCTGTCAGGAGTGTTGCTCAAACCTGGTACTCCTCCCTTCGACCAGGAACGATCACTTCGTGGCAAAAGCTGAAGGACTTGTTGTTAACTAGTTTCCAAGGGTTCCAAACGAAAGCCGGTCACGGCTCAAGCTCTATTCCAGTGCACCCAGGATCACGAAGAGTACCTTCAGGCGTATGTCAGAAGGTTCTTGCGTTTGAGGGCGCAGGCACCAACGGTGCCCAACGAAATTGTCATTGAGGCCATGATCAAGGGACTTCGGCCTGGACCTTCAGCTCAGTACTTTGCTAGGAAGCCTCCTCAAACTTTGGAGAAGCTGCTTCAGAAGATGGACGAGTATATTCGTGCCGACAACGATTTTCGCCAAAGAAGGTAGGAGGCTTTCAGGTTTTCTGAAATGACAAGGGGCTTCGGAGGAAGATTCTATCCGAGGCACGTCAGGTCAATTCACAACTCTACTCAAAATGATGATAAGGGGAGTCAGCAGCACAGGCCGCAGTGCTCCTCACAGGCTTCGGGGCAACAACAAAGCTTCTTCCGGCCACCAGCTCCAAGAGGCAGAGACGCCAGGGGCTTCGGCGGAAGATTTGGAGTTCAACCAAGGAGAATATTTTGCTTGTTCTGTGGTGAAAACAAGGGCCATACCATCAGGATGTGCCATGTTACCATCCAGAAGCAAAAGGAGATAGCCGAAGCTGCAGCACAACAAGCTCAGCCGAAGCAGGTCATGCACACTGCTTCGTACCATCCGCCTTACATCCCAGAATACGTAGGCAATCACCCTGCAGTTTCTGTTGCTTCGGCGAGTCAACCCCAAGCTTTCTGGCAACAGCCTCCGCCTCCACCACCGCTGCAACAAGGTCACCAGCCAGAAGGGGGCCAATATGCTCCACATCAAAGGGACTTCAGAGAACAATCCGAAGCTCGCACAGTCAATAGCACTGTGCCAGAGTCGAAGCACATCTATTGACAAATATCCTACCTTGACAGCAGTCTTTTCCATTCAGTTTTATTTTCTGTGTAATAAAGGACATTTTTTAGTTTTCATGTAATAGTTTCGTTGTCTGCCACAAGGAAAATGTATTTTCTCCACAGGCTTAAGTTGCTGAAGCTTAAAGATTTGCGATAACAGGGAGGACCTTCGAATTATCAAAAATCCTTCGAAGCAACAAAAAGTCGTTCTAAGGAACGCAGAGTAAGTTCGCTCAAGTCACAAAAAGCCGTTCCAAAGGGAGCGCAGTGTAAGTTTTCTGCTCCAAAGTCGTTCCAAAGGGAATGCAGAGCTTACAGCGAAAAGTCAACGCTGATACCGCCTAAGTAAAAGGCGAAGCGCGAAAAGTCAACGCGAATACCGCCGAAAGTAAAAGGCGAAGAAGCTCCAAAGTCGTTCCTAAGGGAATGCAGAGCTTACAGCGAAAAGTCAACGCTGATACCGCTGAAGTAAAAGGCGAAGAAGCTCCTAAGGGAGGCTTACAGCGAAAAGTCAGCGCTGATGCAAAAAGATTGTGTGTTTTACGGGGATGTGTGTGTATCTTCGGAACAAATGTCATCTACATAACATAACATCATCACATCATTTTGCATAGCATAAGCATCATACATCATGTTGCATATGGCAAAAGAAGGGGACACAGTAGCGACCTTCGGAAGAATGCTTTGAGAAAGTGAAAATCGTGCTAAGTCACAAGGGGATACAATATTGATCTTCGGAATATAGCTTCGGAGAATGTTTTCACGAAGCTTGGATATTCTTCATCAGAGCACTATGGACATTGTTGTGATGCATAAAAGTTTTTCTATCTTCACGAAGCATGAAAAGAAGGGAAGGTGTTTTTTCGCTGAAGGCTCAAAAACGGTACGTATGTAAAGTTTCATGCATCGTAAAGAATCGAATCATTAAAAGCAAATATATTACATTCAGGGTTACAAAATGTTACACATATTTCATTTCAGAAGTTTTTACAATAGTGCTTAATCTTCTCTCAAAACAACTTCTGCAGCTTCGTTCAGGAGTCGGTTAACAACTTCATCCATGATAGCTTCAGCCATCTTTTTAATTTCCTCGTTTCCTTTCGGGTGAGGGCCCGAAGACGCTTTAGTAGGATCTGAAGGAGGACAGGATACGGCCACATTGCTATTACAAATTGCGAACGAAGTTTAAAACCAAAAATTACAACACAATAAAAACCATTAGCTAATACCTATTTGCCCTTCGGGCCCTGAGCTTTTGTCAGCGGCCTTAGCTACTTCTCTAGCGTCGTGAATGCCCTTCTCACTTTTCTGAATAATTTCTCGGGCCATTTCTCGGCCACCATTGTCCCAGACGTCGGTGAAAAATTTTCCACCAGCCTGGCTAGCTTCGGCCGAGGGGTCTTTAATATCTTCAGGGGATAAGCTGGCTTCGGATTGTGCAAGAACCTTAACATGATCGCAGCCTTTTTTCTCCAGCATAGTAGCAATCCCCCTGGCACCCGAGAAGGCGCAAATGTCTCCACGACTGTTTAGAATTTCTTTGAAGGCTTCAGCTTCGTGGCTGATCCATTCGATCGGTCCTTCTGGGTTACCTCTCACAAAGTCTTCTTCACTCGAAAATGCGCCAACGCTGGCGAAGCTGGTTTTTATCTTCTTTACACATTCCATGGATTTTTCGTAGCACCTTTTCTTAGAAGACCGAAGCTCTTCAATGGTTCCTTCTAAATGATTGGCCCATTGGTCGCTACATTCCCGCCTCGTTTCTTCAAGTATGCGTTCTTCTTTGGCTCGGGCTAATTGCTTCCGAAGGTCGGCAATCTCGTGTTTTTGAGCTGCAGCTTGTGCTTTAGAGGCAGCTTCGTCCTCCTTTATTTTATCCACCAATGTAACTAGAATTTTGTCCTTTTCTAAGGCCTCGTTTCTCAGTTTGATAACTTCTGTTCGAAGGTTGTTGAAGGCAATTTCATAGCTCTCATCTTCGGCATTCTTTTGCGCTCTCAGCGCGTTGCTTAGTATTAAACCCTATATGTAAAAGAGTTGGTATAAGAATAAAAGAATAGATTTCAAATCGTAAAGTCTCCAAACGCGCAGTTCTCGTACCTTCAGGCTATTGTATGCAAGGCTATCTACAAGATCGTCCTTTGTCATCGCGCAGAGGCTAGCCTCCAGCTTCGGAAACCCCATGCTTCGGGCCATTTCCCGGCAGACGGATAATTCCTTGTCATCTGGGAGGCAGTATAGGAAATCTTCTTCATTTGTCCCATTGAATACTAAGGCCCCATTTGGATATTTCAATTCTTTTGCATAGTGATTAGCTTCAAAAATTTCTTCTTCTGTTAACTTCTTCCCCGAAGCATGTCGAACAATATAATCAAGGACTTTGGGGGATGCTTTGGGGCAGCAGTACTGATCTCTTCAATTAAAATTGGCTCCATCATTTTTTCTTCCTCGGTTTCCAAGGGTTTTACCTTCGTGGGCTCTGAAGGTCCAGCTTCAGTTTCAGATTGTTGCCTTGGAGCTTCAGCAGCAAAGATTTCAGTTTCCGTTTTGGAAGTTTCAACAGTCTTCTTCGGAGTTGTGCTTGAAGACTTAATTGTCTCCAAAACATCTAGCACGTTCACCATTCTTTTTCTTTTCGAGGTCACCGATGGGCCCTTTTGATTTTTTATTGTCTCAACATTTGCTGAAGGACTTAAGATTTCCAATATTTTTGGTCCTTCAATTCTCGGTTTTTCTGTCTTCTCTGCTGAAGGTGCTTCAGTTTTTTCTTCGATCTTCGGCACTGGAGCTGGTTCTGTAGTTTCAGTGGCCGAAGAGACTTCACCAATAAAGTCAGGCACTGTGGCCGGTTCAATAAAACGTGCCCGGTGGGTGAGCACCTTTATCTTTTTTCTTTGCGGCGCTGGCTCACTAGAAGCACCTGAGGCAACTTCTTTTGCAGGAGAAGTATTTTTTCTTTTGTGGCCTGGCACCGGATAATGATAGTCAGGGTACACAAACCCGATTGCATCAAATACCCGGTTGAGCCTCTTCTTCTTTCGGCCTCCGAAGGTTGCTGATAATGCAGTATTCTCGGCCTTCGAGTATACCCCAAGCAGTTCGTCACTTAAGGTTTCAATGCTTTTTAACCAGTCGTCATCCGGTTCAACAAACTTATCTCCGTATTTGAATGTGTATTTTAGTCTGACCAGTCCACCTTCGTCAGACTCTTTGATGGTCTCCTTCGGCATTTCCCACTTTCCTGCAAGTGGCCAAACTCTGAAGGCAATATGCTCTTGGACCAAATCCCTTGTCCCAATAAAAGAGCAGATTACGCCGAAGGCTCTTTGGCATTCTTCGGCCGCTTCATCCATTTCAACCTTCGGCTTTCGGAGTCCGAAGCGTTGCCAGATAGGGCGCATAATGATACTCTTAACATCTTCCTGCGCTGTCAAGTCATTCTTTACATAGAACCATTCTGTCATCCAGGCACCGGGCCACCTCTTCCGAAAGGTTGGCACGGGGCAGCTTGACCCGGAGCGGGCACCGAAGCTGTAACAACCAAAGTTGTTGTGATATTGTTCTTTCCCCCAGGGCTTCGTCTCATATACCAACTCATGAATTTTGCAAAAGCTTTTAGCATTTGGTTCTAAACCTTGGCTTCTCACAGCCCAGACAAAGATTCCCATTCTTATGATAGCTTCAGGAGTAATTTGGTGGAGGTAGATTTGAAATGTCTTCAGGACTTCAACAACAAAGCTGCTTAGGGGGAACCGAAGCCCAGCCTTGAGAAAGCTTCGGAAGATCACGACCTCATTTTCTTCGGGGGTAGGAGAGGTTTTTTCTCCAGCATCAGCCCTCACAATAGATACATCTCGAAAATATCTCCCCCTCATATTGTCAATATGACTCTGCTTAATAGTGATTTTCCCGAAAACCGAGTGACTTGGCCGCCATGGTCGATCTTCGGACTCTCCCCCGCCGCTTTCTACATCATAACTGTCGCTGTCATCAGTATCTTCAGATAAACCTTCTAAAATCTCTTTGGTGATCTTTTCTGTATTGGTCTTCGACATTGCTTCAAGAAAGCCCAGGTTCTTCTCTTCAGAGAGACTTAGCTTCATTTCGACAGCAGCCTTCTTCTCCTCAGACATCCCTTCGGAAATCTTACTTTTCGCTTCCGAAGCTTAAAACTAGGAAAGAAAGCAAATATTTTTTGGGCAGAAAGCTTTATAAGCAGGCAAAACAGATGGCAAAGAGAGCGTGCCAAATAAATTGTGGCGGGCTCCTATTTATACACTCGATATGACGGAAACTGTGTGGTCCCGCGTGTCAGTGACTTTTGCTATTCTAGCAAAGGGAAGGTGTTTTTTCGGACCTTCGGCTTAAGGCCTTCGTCCATATCGCAATCTGAATTTATCACTAACAAATTAATATTGCGAGGGGCTACTGTTGGGGGCCTTCGTCCTCCGAAGGTCCTCAAAAACATGATTTGGCAATGTTTTCCAAGTGAATTATATGAACAGGTATCTTCGGACTCAGATTATGAACATGGAGTACGGTCAGGACGAAGCCTAAGCCAGACGAAGGGGGATTGAGATGAAGGACGGGCTGATTACCAAGCTGTACGAAGGATGGTGCACAGCCGAAGCTATGCGCAGAAAGCTTCGTCGCGATAGCAGAAAGGGGAACCGACTTAAAGATGAAAAGACTACTTAGGCCTTAATAGATTCCCATAAGTCATTAGCAAATGTAATGGGCATGAATGTAATTTTACATGGGCTGCGTCCCACGCCTATAAATAGATGAACAGTACTCCCGTACTGTTCACGCTGACTTGGCATTGGCTTTTGCGTCATCCTTATACTTTTGCCTTCCTGCAATCCGAAGGTACACTTGTAATCTGAAATCATTTCTATTTTTCTATGATAATAAAATAGAAATGACGTTGTGATAATATTTAAATGTTTATATTACTTCTTATGTTACATATAAGTTCTTCATCATCGTTTATTGTGCTTACGAAGATATGTTGTTTGTGACCTTCGTCCGGAATACATTATATCCCGAAGGGAAATAATGTTTCAAAGGACGAAGGACTTTATCATTTAACACTTTTTATGTTGCCTTGTTCTTAATCCGAAGCATTTGAGAACAAGTCCCCAACACTTATATATCCGACTGAGGAGATATCCCTATATAGATTAGAACACCTACGCGAGTCTATCCACTACCTACTACGATTGCGACGAGTCTTCCAGCATTGAGTCAGTCGCTTCCGCAAAGCTCGCACCCATCTGTATGCGCAGACCGAGTCTTGTGGCATTTAGTTGGCCTCCCTGATCCGGCGCATGGGAGTTTAAGTCGGATTCAGTTACCTCCTATCGAGGCCCACGATGTGTCCCTTAGACGACTTATCGAGGCTTTTCAGCCGGCCCATGAAGCAAGTCCGTGTCTTGGTGACCCAGGGGATATCCATCTCCCACAAGCTCTCGAGGCTCAAACTAATTTTGGTATAATTGGCTCGAGACTCTTAAAAATGAATCTAGGGTTGACAAAATATCTTTGTTGAGGGGATGCTCAAGAATTGCTCTCGTGGGTCCGGATCCTCATGAACGGGTCCTAGATCTCTTCGACAAGGCTGATGGCGTCGGACCTAGACCCATACAGGGATAGGTCTGGGACCGCCATGTGTCCTAGAGGGGGAGACGCTCAGGAGCTGCACCCACGAAATTGGGCCCCACCGACAGGACTGATGACGTCGGACCCGGACCCACACAGGGATAGATTCGGAGCCGCCACGTGTCCTGGAGGAGACACTTTGGAGTTGCACCCATGAATTCGAACCCCACCGATAGGACTGATGACATCGATCCTAGACCGACACAAGGACAGGTCTGGGGTCACCATGTGTCCTGAAGGGGGAGACGCTCGGGAGTTGCGCCTGCGAGTCCGGACCCCATCGACAGTACTAATGATGTCGGACTAGGAGCCGCATAGGGATAGGTCCGGGGCCACCACATGTCTGGGAGGGGAGACGCTCGAGAGCTGCACCCGCGAGTCTGGACCCCACCGACAGGACGATGACGTCAGACCCGGACCCGCATAGGGATAGGTCTAAAGTCGCCACGTGTCCTAGAGGGGGAAACACTCGTGAGCTAAACTTAATTTGTCCGTAAACTTTCCTGTTAGACATGTGTTGTCCACGGCTAAATAAGGCCTAAATCCTTGCTGAAATCCAAGAATGCGTGGTTTCATTGCAAAAAAGAGCCTTTGGAACCTTATCTTGTTATTGATTGTGTGATGATCAATGACAACTAAACTACCAGGAGATGATACTTATATTTGTTTCTTGAACCTATATAGGTTATCAAAACTCTGATCCTAATCACCAAACAATTGAGTCATGGCTAGTTCTTTCCCATGATAAACCCTCTTGTAGGGCACTAGTACCTTGAATTCATCTTTTAACTTCCCTTGTAAAGCTTTGGTCCTAACTTTGGGTTGTCTATTAACCAATCTTTCACCTTCTCTGCAACCCAGTGCTTGGTAACACACTTCACCTTCTCATTTCTCCTTGTGCTTTTACAGTCATGACCATATGGGTTCCTGCTCACCTGCACTTACAACATATACAATGAGTCAACTTCAAAATATTTGAAACTGAAAACTAGATACAAAATACACAACTTACCTTCATTGTACATTATCACCTATTGTAGAAACATGAATCCTCCACTTACACCCGACAATCCTCCCAATGCAATAGGCGCTGTACCTCCCTGGTTCACTTTTCTCGATGTTATAGTCAAACTATTGTCTAATTGAATGGGTAATTAAATCCGACTTAAATGCATTCATGTTTTCATATATGTTTCCTAGGTGGGTCAGACTTGTCATAAACTACTTCTAGCATGTGAAGAGGAACACTATCTTTCACCATCTCATCCTCATCATATACACTAGAGTCATTATATTCATCATCAGAATTAGTTCTAGGTACATAGTCCTCATCTTGGTCTGCTTTTGACTGATGCATTTGTCCTGGATCAATATACAAACCCTCTTCGTCAACACCTACATGCTCATTTTATGGTTCAGGGTTTTGTAGGTATTTTTCATTGATGTTAGTGGATAGCTTTGGTTCTTTAGGAAAAGTGGAAGCTTCAAACTGTTGAGTATAGTCACTAGCAGCTTAGCTACGATCATTGGGTACATCCCATACTGGTATGGCTGGAGGCTCAGTACTAGGATTGAATAGATTAGTAATATAGTTGGTACTTCTGCATAAGAACATGGGTACTTCCTCAACATTTCATCCAATATATCTTTGAAATTGGTAGAATCAGAGTCAACAACCTCAATATGTAGAAAATGAAAGTCGCCTAGAGGGGGGTGAATAGGCGAAACCAGAAAATTATAAACTTTGAACATGCACTTCACCCGGGGTTAGGGTTAGAAATAAATAATTGTGAATTCAGAGTGCGGAAGATAGTTCTCCTTGCAATGAGTTGCTCAATCAATGTGGATAACTTTGGGAGCTAACTCAAAACAATGTGAGCAAGAGAACTTTAGAGAGAGGAGAGGGAAGAAACAAATCGAATGGTGAAGTTCAACACAAATGGACACGACAATTTGTTTCCCGAGGTTCGGTTTGAATGAACCTACTCCCCGTTGAGGAGGCCACAAATGTCGGGTCTATTTCAACCCTTTCCCTCTCTCAATCGGTCACTTAGACTGGTCGAGTGCTTCTTCTTAATCTCACGGGTCACTAAGACCCCGCAAGGATCACCACACAATTAGGTGTCTCTTGCTTGCTTTACAAAACACTTGGAAAAGTGTTGTTCACTTGCTCTCAAATGCTTTGGATCAAGAACAAGGCAACACAATTGTTAATTATTATGGACCTTCATCTTCTGAAGCATTATCTTCACACGGATATAATGCTCATCAGACGAAGGTCAAGAAGGACATACCTTCATCAGATCAATATATGAACGAGAATGCAAAAGGATAAAGATGATAACTGCATCTTATTAATTCATATATATTTGCATTCCATAAAACACATGTGGATATTAACAATATTGACATTACATTGATACCTTCGGCTTGCTAGAAGGTGAAGACGTGAGAGGGTGATTATAGTTTAGCGTGAACAGTACAGTGTTACTGTTCATCTATTTATAGGCACAGGACGCAGCCCGGGTAAAATTACATTCATGACCCTTAACATTTATTTACAGATGACATGGGTTATAAAAGGTTTAACTGGTCTTTTCCTCTTCTGCTTGAGCCGAATCGAAGCTGATGATAGCTTCGGCATTCTGCATCGTTGCTTCTACACAGGGTCTTCGCCTTAAGAAGCTGAACCGAAGCTGATGACAACTTCGGCGGGCCTCTATATTATTTCGCCAAAGGCGTTCATGTCTTGAGGACCTTCGGCAGAGAAGAAGACCCCCAACAGTAGTCCCTTTGCGGTGCTAGATCGTTTTTTCGTAACAAGCTCGATCCATGAAAAACACAAAGGCTTCGGAATGTCGAAGGTCCAAAAAACACCTTCCCTGAGCTTGTTATCGAAAAACGATTAAAATATTCCGAGTGTCGGCCGGTCCACCATTCAGCCAGTGTACATGTTCTGGCGGTTTGCCTTCTTCTCCTGCAGCATCTATATAAACAGCTAGGTTGGTGAGGAGTTACCACAACATTCATTGCCATTGCACTATTGTGCTGTTAAAAATTTTAACCGAAGCCGAAGCTTTCTGCATTGCGCTTTTGATCAAACTCTTCGTCACTCGAGATTAGCTTTGTCTTAAGGAAACTCAACACTAAAATGGCCAGAGTAAGATCCACTGCTAGGGTGTCCCGTGAGGGAGACGAAACCGAAGTAATTAAGATAGCACCGATATCAGAGGTGATGAAACGATCAGGTTTGGTTATGCCAGAAGAAGCTACTGCCAAAGGTGCTACTGCCGAAACTGAATAGGTTGTGGCTGAAGACGGAAGTGACAGTGAAAGTGAGGAAGACAATAGCATTCTGAGCCCAACAAAGCCTAGTCATATTGAGTTTGGAAGATCCACCGTAACGGCAGGGGATTTGGTTGTGATGAATAAGCTGGGCTATTTTGGGGAAAATGACGATGAACCGATCCGTTTTGCTAAGGAAGAAGTATTCCAGAGCTAAAGGAAGATGAGGTTGTTGTGTTTAAAAGCTTCTTTAGGGCAGGGCTTCGGTTCCCCCTGTACGATATGATAGGGGAGGTTTTAAAAAGATTTGAAATATATCTCGATCAGCTGACACAGAATGCCATTGTTAGGCTCAGCATTTATATATGGGCTCTCTGAAGCCAGGGTAAAAGTGTGAATGCCGAAGGGTTCTACCGAGTGCACGAACTGCACTATCAGACGAAGGCTAGAGCCGATGGTCTACACAAGAACTTCAGGTGCTATAATTTTGCATACCGGAAGGATACCAAGGCCCCAGTGATTGGCTACTGTACTAAATGGCCAACTAGGTGGACTAGTGAATGGTTTTACGTGAAGGTTGATGAGAAGAAGAGGGAGAAGCTCATGACAATGGTAATGAGTCCTCTGAGATTAAGCTTCGCCATGACGAGGCCATTATGCAACATTCAACTCAGCTCCCCATGCCAGCTGGCCGAAGTAGAATTCAGGGTGGTAGCTATCTAGCAAACAAAACTTTTCCAACCTCTAGCGGATGGGGGATGTCAAAGAAGAAGGAAGGAGGTGAAAAATATGAACTTGTTTGACTTCCCTACCGTTTCAAATTTCAGAAGAAATTTAAAGAACCATGCTTTGAATGGTTAGAAATGATAGAAACCATGTGCAATGATATCCTCAAAAATTATATGAAGAAAGAAGACCAGCTAATGATTGCTGCCTTCGGCACCCAGCCAAAACAAAGGTTGAATCGGGTGATGGATGCTCTGAATTTTGAATACCCAGATTACGATAGACTTGACGAAGGGACTGGGGGGTGGGCGAAAATAAAGAGGGTTGTGAGTATTCTGGCCAGGCAAGCCATCCAGTCCGTCAAAGAAGACCAGAGGGTTGTTAAGAAGCAAAAAACTCTAGCAGGGCCAAAGAATTTGACTCCCAAAAAACGAAGACTTGTTAGGATGACTGTTGCGGAGATGAAGGTACAAGATGTACCCGAAAAGACTGCAGACCCTTCTCCATCCTCCTCTGTTGATGTTTCAGAGATACTGAAGGTAATGACTGAACCCCTCCCATTTGCAATGTTGAGTCCCTTGGGTTCGGATCTGACTGGCCTATTGCAGTCGAAGGAGGAGGGTGTTGAACGAAGCTTGGAAGGAAAGGAGACTGCTCGGCTGGTGGGGGGAATGTCAGGGGCCCAAAAAAGCAACGAATGATGAACATAATGCAGGCAATCAAAAAGACCTTGCCCTCAGCTTCAGCGGAAAAAGTTATTGTGCCTGCCGAGGCCGAAGGTACTGCCGAAGCCGAAGCTATTGAAGCCAGGCCTATCGAAGCTACTGAAGCCGAAAACCTTGGCACCACGATGTCAGAGATTAACAAGCTTATATCTTACCTGAGATAGGTGAAACATCCACTGATAAAGCTTTAGAGGACACAAATTTGGACCTACGACACCTGGGTGGTCAGGAACTGTCTGACGAAGACGTTTCTGAGTTGAAAGAATTCGCCCATACTGGCGGATACAAACCTGGTTTTGTACTATTTGGTGGTGTAGACGAAGAAATTTTGGGATGTATCCCTAACCAGGCTAGGGCAAAGATTGTTAGCACTCTATCAAAAAATATTGGATTTTTGAAGCTTGAGCAGGACCTTAGTAATTATAGGAGACAACAGATTATTGGAAGTTTATTCTACTCAAATTTTAAGGTACAAACCCTTATGCTTGTCCCTTTGAATTTTTTAAGTTTTAAACTTTCAGATTTTGCGGCTAACTTCTTTTCCTGACAGAGTTTATTGCTAAGTAAGGCCTTGAAGCTTCAACAAGAAATTGAGGACCAAAAGAACAAACTTGTTGTCAGCGACTTAGAGAAAAGAGTAAAAGAGCTAGAAAATTCTTTGGCAGAGAAAGATCTGAAGGTTAAAATTGCTGAAACCAAGTTGACTGAAGCTGAGCTTCGCATCACAGATCAAGCTGCTCTCATCTGTGATCAAGATAAAAAGCTTAAAATAGCACATTCAAAATTGAAAGAAGTTACAGATCATTATGAAGATGAGGTTAAAAGTTTGAGAAACAAGGTCGAAGTCGAAGCAGAAGAGAGCTCCAAATTATCTAAATCTTTGATGCTGCTTCGGGAAACATGCTCAAGCTTCATGGAACGAAGCTTCGCCTGCCTGCGCGAAATTTTTAACTCGGTTGGGGTAGTGTCGGGGGAAAATGATTATTCTACTAAAGACATTCCGAAGGCCCTCGACTTCATAGAGAAAGAAATTAACGAAGTTGACGAAGTAATGGAAGGGCATGGAGACTTCTGTGCTCTGGTGGCCTCTCGTGGCATAGCTGCCGCCTTCATGAAAGCTGGGTGCAATCACGCAAAGGCCGTTAACAGGCCGAATTTCAGCTTTGCACCAGCTGACCTCATTGATGTTCCGGCCGAAGCTTGGAGCATAGGCAACAGATTTATTACTCAAATCTGGGCAAAGGGTGGCAGAGAACTGGCTGGAAACGAAGCTCGAAGCCTGATTAACAAGGTATGTAAGGTCTCTTTACCATTAGGCATTTTTCATTTTGCCTTTGTTCCTCATTATCCTTACCTTCATCATTCTTCAGGGTGATGATGCCGGGAGCTGATGAGCCAAAGCTAATTCTGAGCCATCGAAGAAGACTGTAGAAACTCCATTTGCTAACACCTGTAGAAATACTTAAGTTATTTGTACAAAAAAGTGTATTATTTGACAAAAATTGTAACCGAATGTAAACAAGTTGTTGTAAATATTTGTAAATGCTTCATAATGCTATTTTACCTTTTCATTCGTGTGTCATCTGCTTTGCTGTGGACGAAACCATTGCTTGTAGCTTTTTGAGCCGAAGGCGAAAAACTGAAAGGGAAATGTGCCCCTGGATCATTTCTATAATGTTTTGGTGATTAGATGCACAACACAATATGTGAACAAACATAATGATGAGCAAAGAAATTTAATGATGGATCAATTGAGAAGGTAAGCTCTACACACTTAGTCAATCATTTTATGTGCTAAACATGCTTGTCTAAGTGCCAGGAACCAAATTGAGCCAAATCCAAAAGTAGCAAAGGTTGTCAAACTAAAAAACCAGTGGATCACCTGATGCGGGTTGACCGGACTGTCCGGTGTGCCAAGTGTAACACCCCAGGTGTTACTATACATGTAACAACGAGTATGGACTTAAGCAAGAAATGCTAGTGTGAGTAACGATTTCGATATTATGTCTATCTCCGATTATCGAGATTATTCGAGAAATCTCATTTAGCTTGGAATTTAATCATCTCACAAAAGTTCGAGTTTGGTGTCGTATTCATCTCCATAATCTAAACAATTAAAAAGGTTTCATGAAACTTTTGGATTATCGAATCTCGTTTGCTGGCGAATTTGTAGATCTTCGGATCACGCGCGTAAGTGAATACGAAAATCAGAAAACTTCTGATTTTATGTAAAATTTAGAGCCCCGCGTTGTCCGAAAAGAACATTGCGCCAGTTCATTAATTGAATTGTTCCTCTCAGCATGTTATTCTTGGCGTCAAATCAAATGATCGATAGCTGGTAAGAATCGTAAAAATTAGACGGGACTAAATACAGTCTAAAAATACCGAAGTCGATCTCGTTTGGTTTGGTCTATGTGTTTCTTGTCTTGATCTAAATCTTCAAATAGAAATAATGGGTACGAATTAATCTGACTTCAGAGTAGCCATCAAATCAAATCGTGTCCAAATATTGTTATCGATCTCGTTTTGTTCGACCCTTTATACATCGCTAAAAATCCTAATTCGAAATATCTGCAATTTTCTTTAATAAAAAAGGGGAATTAGAAAAAATATGAAAGAAAAATCTTCTGCCGCCGCCCCTAGCCATGGGACTTATCCCCATGCTGATTTTTCTGAAGTCGCCGCCCTCTGTTGATTTTTCACCGTCTTCCTCACACGCCCTCACCTTGCCTTCTTCCTGCGGCACTCGGCCTCTAGCTCGTCCTCCCCTTCCCATGGCCGTCGCGCCCTCTGCTCCTCCAAGCTGACGTCCTCTGCCCTCATCTCCTTCCCCGATGCCGCCCTCTCCCTCTTGGTTTCCTGCTGGCCGGCGCGGGCTTTGACGTGGCAGTGGTGTCTGTTGTGGGTCTTCTAGAGTGGCGCTGGCGGACGGCGCGCTGCTCCCGTGGTTCAGCGACGGCTGGCGCGGGCCTAGCCATGGTGGTCAGCATGGAGGCCGTCCGACCATGTGGAGACGAGCGACAGAGAGCAGATCGTCCTCCCCTCGACTTTCTCCCTGCTCCAGATCCTGCTCGCACGCTCCTCCTGCGCACTATGGTGCTAGACCGGCTGGGCGCGCTCTGGTCTCGTGGGCGCGCGGCGGCGACCCCTATGGCCGCGGTGCTCATCTCCTAAGCTCGCTCGGCCTCCTCTCCATCTCCCAGGTCGAGCTCCTCTCTCTTCCTCATCTCTGTCCTCTGCCAGCGCTTGCCTTTGGCCATGGGCTCAGCGCTGCTCGGTCTCGTCTACACCCGAGCCCAGCACCCCCTCGGCAACATGGCGTCTCGCCTCTCTTCCCTGCGTCGCATGGACCGCGCCCCTGCGAGCTTCCTCTATCGGCCATGTTTAGACGCCACCAACATCAAGCGCTCGTCCTCGGTGTCCATGTCCAAGCGCCTCGCCTCTCCTGTCCCTGTCTTGCCCTTCGTCGCCTCGGCGCGCTTGCATCCCTTGGGGTCGTTTTGCCTCTGTGCGAGCGAGCTGAGTTTGGTTTCACTGGGTTGCTCGGATTTTGGGTCCGATCCGGTCTTGGGTGTTCGTCATGGCGTCGTGTGGCGAGGAGATGGAGGTAGGATTGGGTCTGATCGATGTTGAGAGTTTGTCATGATGGCGCCGTGGCGGGGCGATGTCGTGCGCGTCGTGGCAGCCGTCTAGGCCGCGGAGCAGTCCGCGCCATGGAGCTCGCCCGGCCGTGACCTCGCCTTGGTTCCCCGGCGTCGCTCGCCCATGCCAAGCTCCCTCGACGTCCCTCCATGGCCGTCTCCCTCCCCTGCTCGCCCATGGCATCCGGCCTGCCCCAGATCCGAAGCTAGTCGTCTTGTATGCTCGGCCGCGGGCGTCGTTGAGCCGTCGAACCCCATCATCCCCTGCTTGACTCCTAAGCAGGCTCCCTGATCCATGTCCAACTCATTACGTCGTCATGGGCTTTTTGGTGAGTTGTCGTTGTACATAGATCGTGCTTGTCTCAGCCCCGATGATGTCATACTTTCTAAGCGGGACCGTGTCGATGCTGCTTGCGTAGCGCGCTGTCGGCCAGGGTCACCACCGCGAGAATCTGCATCGTTGTGCTCAGCCGCACTTCCCTTGTCATCTTGCACACACTCATCTCCAAACAGGACCACGCTGTCAACTGTCGACCCCGTCGTTGCCCCGCAGCGCTCGGACATCGACGTCATTACTCGGCAACGTGTTTGCTCGTCACCACACCATCTTCAGCATCACGGTTCTGTAACACTCCGCGCGCTCATCGACACCCGGCTATCAATCTCCACCACGCAGCGCCACTTTGGACCTCTGGCCTCATCCTACTCTGCTCCAGCTTGCATCTAAGCCTAGGGTCAAGTTCGTACGCCACCTGCTCGGTAAAATAAAGTGAACCGGTGAGTGCCATTGCTTTTGTGAATTTTGAGTTGAATTACTAGCTGTTGATATTGTGTGGTGGTTGCAAGCGCTCGATATGGAAGGATGGAATTAGATGAAGAAGAAAGCGAAGCCGCACAACACCCGTCAGATGTTCAACGACAAGCCCAAGCCAGGATTCATCAGCATTCTTATGAGTATTGAGTCACGTTTGATACTGGTGAGCTAATTTGCTACTTTTTGCAATGGGATGGATAGATAGATTAATGGATATAGTAATTATGTCAGTCCTCTTGCCTTTAACATATGTGTGTCGCGGTTATATGTATAATATTTATTAGAATGCCCAAGCCATTTGCAGTGGTTTGGTCGATGTCGTGGGGTAAATCGCCAGTTTGAAATATAGGTTATGGGAATAGAGTTTTGGTGGGTATACTTGTCGAGCATGTTTAAACCGGTTGTAAGTTTGAAGTGCGTGGTATATTGGTGGTGCATAGGTTAAATTTAGTGTTTTAAGCAATTATCGATAAGTCTGTCGATGTTGATTTAGTTAACGGTTTTATTTCTTTTTGGTATAGCATCATATTATCTCGCGCCATTCCTCTGAATATTCATTCATGTGCATTATGCATCTCATTAGGTACACTAGTTAATCACAAGATGTGAACGACAAGTGCCAAGTAAACCCCAAGATGGTGTAAAGGTGAAGCGCCCCAATCCCGTGGGACTCAAATGTGATATAATTACTAGTCCCAGGAGGCTAGTAAACATATTTATACAACAGATGATTCCAGATCTGCTTAAACGAGACAAACCTATAAAGATGGCGATCAACTTTAAGAGTTGGTCCACAACTCGGGACATATCATCAGAGTGGGGCTGAAGCAGCCCGATATACGCAGCGAAGCAAATCAGCGGTCCAACAGCCACAGGTAAGGTTGGGAACAGGCGTAACTCTTACCCGATCTCCTTTTTCTGAAAAAATAAATAAGCAAGGGTGAGTACAAACGTACTCAGCAGCCCACCTTCACCCGCGGAATGGGGAAATCAGATATAATGCATGGAATATGTGGAGCTCAGGATATTTGCAGAAACAACAATATTTTATGCAGGGTTGTTTTGTAAAACATTTTGTATTTTTTTAAAGCGCATCCTCTCCCAAAGGAGCAGGAAGTTTTTCAATATTAGAACAAAATCCCCTGGACTAAACCATCCAGGTATCTCAGCAGTTTCCCACTAGTTTTCATTTTCAAAAAACAGCTACTGGACTTCCCGTCCACCATAGCTCACGGCTCAACCGCCGGACCTTTTAAAAACCATTTTTCTCAAATGCACCCTTTTTTGAAAAACAAAACACTAATTGCCATACCACACCAGACTCGTCCATTCCTGTGGACACAGACTATTCGAATAGGTTTTCAAACTCTACGCAGAGGTGTACACTTTACCCACTAGTCCGGCTCTGCGATCTCATGATCAGTGAGATCCGAATCCGAATCTCTTTCTTTCCCCGCACGTCCTAACCTTAACGGTTATCCGGAAGGAGTCAGGCCACCACCATGTCCAAACCGGACAAAACTTTCCCCCTCCTTATCCTCCCGGTGCTCCCCAGCCTTCATAACCCTGGGGTTGGACCATACGAGTTCAGATTGAGTGACTGCCCACACAGTCTCGAGTGGTTGTACTTATCATGAGTACAGGTAGTGAAGGATGACAAACCGGTCCTTATATGAGGGGACAATCCTTCTGCTCACGCCTAAACCAGCTGAGCCATCACCTTAGGCCCTCCCCTAAACTAGGGAGTCCCTGATCATCCCTACTCAAAGGTGATAAGGGTGAAAACCCTTCATCATACACATTTTGAAAAACATTTTCCTTTGAAAAACTCACACCTTTTCTCAAATCATTTGTATCAAATATATTAAGGATTGATTGTGGCAAGCGGCTTGGGTGGCCATAATAACTTGTCTCAAAATCATATCATGCATAAAATAACAGGCTGAGGGTTGTGGTTGAAAAATCATAGGTAATTTATGCATCAAAGGGATCCAGTGAGCTTGCCGTGCTTATCCGGCGAAGGGGAAAGAGAGCTCGTGGAACTGGCTTCTGGCTCCTGGCGTAGACTTGTAGATCTGGCCTCCACGAGACGGCACGAACGCTCCGATAACTATGCAACATGAATAAGCGAACATACAAACAAGCAAGTATACCAACAAATATTTAGTATAGTGGTCAGAATAGTGATATATGGATGAGTAGAGTCTTGAGTAGAATATGTGTCATGTGGTGTTGAGATACTGCTGGTGGTGGAGCGAAGGTGCTTACCAGGAGGGTGGACTGGAGACGAAGCGACACTATACGTGTAGCTGGCAGAGCGGAGTAACTGAGTGAGTGGGGTGTTTGCCTTGGCTGAGGGTGTTGCGTGTGTGTGGAGAGGGAGAGGGTAGCTGGGTGTATTTATAGCTGGGTGTATGTGGTGTAGCACAACGAAGTTCACTGTTGGTGAGAATAGTGACGAATGAATCGTCTGACTTAATATGAACAGGAGAGTTATAGGCAGAATATGGGACGAGAGTATTTTGGGATTTTTCTGGAACATGAACCATGCTTAAGGGATGGCATGGTTGGATAGGGAATAGTTTGATAAGAATTTAGAAACGAGAATTATTGGAATCTGAGTTTGGAAGCCTGGTTCGAAGGAATCTCAAGTTAAGCGTGCTCAACTTGGAGAAACCTAGAATGGGTGACCAGATTGGAAGTTCCCTACTGGAATGAAAATCACAGTCACCGGAGTTTGTATAACTGGAATATGGGTCTGGCTGGTCTTAGGTGGACTGGACAGCATGATGGATGAGTAGTTGAAATTTGGGGTGATCAGATGATCGATGAATAGTAACGGTGAATAGTAACGGTAAAAAGTAACGGTAAACGGTAAAAAGTAACGGTAAATAGTAACGGTAAAAAGTAACGGTAAAAAGTAACGGTAAAAAGTAATGGTAAATGGTAAAAAGTAACGGTAAAAAGTAACGGTAAATAGTGATGGTAAATAGTGATGGTAAATAGTGACGATGAACGAACGATGAACGATGAATAGGAACTATGAACGAACGATGAACGATCGAATGATCGAACGAACGAACGATCGGAATTTTGGCAGCATAACGGCAGGAAAAGGATTATTTGGACGAACGAACGGACGAACGATCGAACGATCGGACGAACGGACGAACGATCAAACGATCGGACGAACAAACGATCGAAATTTCGGCAGCATAACGGCAGGAAAAAGATTATTTGGACAAACGAACGGACGAACGATCGAACGATCGGACGAACGGACGAACGAACCATGAACGATCGGACGAACGAACGAACAAACTAAGAACAGGGGGACGAACGATCGAAGAACGACCGAACGATCCTTGTGCTAGTGTGTGCTTGTGTGGGAGGTGGAGTGGGAGTGGGAGTGGGCGTGTGGGTGTGGGGGGGGGAGGGAGTTGCCATGAAATGGCTTGGGGTGGGATGAGAGGAGGCCCTTGCCCCTCTATTTATAGCCATGGTGGGGGGATTAGGGGGAGGGATGAGAGGATTAGTGGGAGGATGAGAGGATTAGTGGGAGATTAGCATGAATTTGTCTTATATGAGTGTAATTAGCTTGTAGAGCTCACCGTATGACACCGGAGGCATACGTATACGTATGAGCATGAGGAAAGTTATGGAGAAAATATTTGTAGGGACTTGAAAAATGATTCTGAAGGTATTTCTCAGGAAGAAAATACTTGGAGATATATCGGTGCAATATTTGGGCAGTATTTCTGAAAAGAATCAGAGGGGATCTCTGGGGAAATATTTGTAGGATATTTTGAGGAGTATTTTTGGAGAGAATATAGACCACTATATTTTATTTGTTGATATCAACTCGCAAACAAACATTTTGAAATGAAATTTGAAATTCATTTTGAATTTAGAGCGAGTTTGAGAAAATTTCAGGATTTGAATTTTTGGGGTGCTACAAATCTACCCCACTTAAAAGGAATCTCGTCCTTGAGATTTGGCTTAGAAGGGTTATGGGTATAGCTTTACTTCAGCTACATATCTTCACTTTGCAGACTCTTCGAGGAGATGGAACTTCAACAAAATCTGGCCTTTCAGGAGCATCCGGCTGCTGATTGCAAACGCTGATTCTGGCTACTCAAAGATCATCTTCAGGCTTCTGGCTTTCGCTTGGCAGCTAGCTTATTGAAGAAGCATCGATGCCAACACGCAAACCTTCCTCTTGCGAACTTCCACATGGATTTCTTCTTTGATTGGTCTTCTGATGCTTCATCAACGGAACTTGAGTGACCACTTCTCATCCAGAAACTTATAAGCTTCGATGATCTGGTCTTCCACAAGCTTGCTACAGGCCTTCTTCTTTTTCTCCATAGCAAGAACCTTACTGGAACACTACCCCACTTAAAAAGAATGAGGGTAGAACTATTGAATCTTGGGGATTTGAACTCCTCGAAGTACCTCATAACAAGGGTGTTACGGGGCCTTCTTCTGTTGTTGCTGCTTGAGCAGGCTACGGAGAAATGACTGACACAGGGTTGATTCTGGGACAACCTTCTTCTTATCTTCTCTTCACTATCTTCTTTTCACTTCTCACTTCTCACTGCCTCTTTCTTTCTCTTTGCTCTTCCCACTCGAGGATTCTATCAAAGAGTATTACCATCATACATTGGAGGAAACCAAAGACTATGAACCATGTGCAACAGTCTTCAACCCAAGAATCACCAAGCATTGTGATCTTAGGGGCGAGGGAGTGGAAAATGGAGTTGCTTGCTATTTGGCAGAGGGGATTTATCAGGTGTGTGCTTTGCTTTGAGCGAGATGGGAGTTGAGGGAGCTGGTGGGGGAGTTTTATAGGCGAGCGGTGGTGTTTGGTTGTGGAGTGATGATGATGGATCAGGTGACATGAGGCAGTAGGTGCGACAAGGGAAAGGGGGTCTGGTGTTGCCGGCGATGATGGTGGTGGTGGGTGCGCTGCAAAGGGGAAGTGGGGCGGTGGTGGTGTGCATGGAGGCGGGCACACGTGCGAGGGGCACGGGTGAGTGGTGGGGTCAATGACCCTGATGTTTGTGGTCTCTGGTTCCAAGAATATTTGCCTCTCTGTACGGTAATAACTCCTTCTATCCTCTTTTCCTGTTTACTTTGACTCAGGGGCAGTGCTTTGATTCTCACGGTCGGTCCTTTTGACTGAGCAGCTGGACTGGTTTCTTCTGTAGCTTATTCCAGGCTTCAAGGGTAAGCTTCCCGGTATCTTCTTGGGTAAGGCACTTTTCTCTTGAGATGGGTTAAGATGAGAATGGAAGCATAAGGTGAGGATTAGATCTAATTTGTGATTTATGTTTTTAGAGAAAACCTTTCTTAAAAAGAAAGAAAACACATAAGTTCAGCAATGATAAGCACAAACAAATCAAATATTTTGAATAGGGAAAGAATAGAGTTTTTTCCAAAGCACGAACTACTCAGATTTGGGGGCTAAGCATAACTATTATTGCTCAGCTCCTGAATTGAGGACTATGCTAACCAGGACTTATGAGCACTAACATTAAAGCATCACATGTGCACTCAAAAAGGGAAGAAAACATCAAGGGAAATTCATTTTGAAATGCCCTAGGGGGCCACACAATTAGAGTTTTGCAAAACACGAGTCTACACGGTTACCTCTCATACACGCAGGGCTCTAGCCAAAGTGAAGAAAAAACTTCACTACCCAATGCATGCAGAGGACTGGGCATAACTAATTTCAGACCAGGCAACTTCTCTTCTGGCAAGGCTGGCTCACAACTTCAATCTGAGATATCACCTGGATGGGTTAAGAGGGAGCTGATGTTGATGACTTCTTCTGGCGGCAACTGAGATGGCAAGACGGGGTTGAACTCTTCTTCAAGCTGGACTGGCTCTTGTAGCTCCTCAGAGGGCGGCGGTGCTGGAATCTTCTTCATGGTGAGGGGCTCAAACAACTCTGGCAGGGGATCTTGGGAGGACTCGGGGTGCTCTTGCTTATCCATAGCCTGAGGGAAGACTGGAACTCCTTCCAAGACTATGGCTCCTTCCGGGAGTTCCCAAGCCTTCTTCTCTCCTCTGATAGAGACCGGGTGACCTTCAAGAATCTGGGGGTCTTCAGCTCGGATGGGTTGAACTGGGTTGGATGAAGCGGGCTCTTGGATCCGCAGGGCTCTATGTTGGTTATGGGTTACCAAGTAGGCATCCATCAACTTCTGGATGTGCTCGTCCTTGGCTTGCTTCAGGGCTTCAACAGCAATGGCTTCACGACTTTCCAAGGCAGCTACACGGGCTTGAGCTGTGGTGAGATCCACATGGAGCTTACGGTTGAGCTTCTCAGTATCTTCTGCTCGGGCAATCATCTGACGGCGGTGTCGAGCCAAGAAATCATACTGTGCATCCAGGGTGAGCAGGTAGGCAGTGAGGTACACGACTAAGAGGCTGTCCTCAAGCAACTGGGGACCTTCCAATGCATGCATCTTGGCCATCCAGACTGGACGATCTCTCTGAAAGGGTGGAAAGAATCTGAGCGGGGTGTCGGCCACTTCTTCTTCATAGATCTGACACAGGACCCTCAATGCCTTGCGAGCGACGACTTGGCAGGTGTCTTTGAATCTGTGCCCAGCAGCAGTGACACTCCATTCCACATGGTGCGGACTAGATCCAATGTATACAGTCACGACACACTTCTCTGTGCCATGCTCGATGAATTCACGACCATCATACTCTGGCTGGCTCCTGATTCCGAGGCGGACTGTGCATGCTCTCAGCAACTTGGGGAAACCATCTTCATTCTGGCAAAAGCTGGTTTGGCAACGGACCTCCATCTGACTTCTGAGAGAAGGAAAGGGGGAAACCATTTTTGAAATGAAGGGATAAGGGAAAGATTTTTTTAAGAAAATAGTTTTGACTCAAAAACTTTTGGATCAGGCTAAGGGTTACGTCCTGCGGCCAACCTAACAGCTCTGATACCACCTGAAGCGCCCCAATCCTCTGGGACTCAAATGTGATATAATTACTAGTCCCAGGAGGCTAGTAAACACATTTATACAACAGATGATTCCAGATCTGCTTAAACGAGACAAACCTATAAAGATGGCGATCAACTTTAAGAGTTGGTCCACAACTCGGGACATATCATCAGAGTGGGGCTGAAGCAGCCCGATATACGCAGCGAAGCAAATCAGCGGTCCAACAGCCACAGGCAAGGTTGGGAACAGGCGTAACTCTTACCCGATCTCCTTTTTCTGAAAAAAATAAATAAGCAAGGGTGAGTACAAACGTACTCAGCAGCCCACCTTCACCCGCGGAATGGGGAAATCAGATATAATGCATGGAATATGTGGAGCTCAGGATATTTGCAGAAACAACAATATTTTATGCAGGGTTGTTTTGTAAAACATTTTGTATTTTTTTAAAGCGCATCCTCTCCCAAAGGTGCAGGAAGTTTTTCAATATTAGAACAAAATCCCCTGGACTAAACCATCCAGGTATCTCAGCAGTTTCCCACTAGTTTTCATTTTCAAAAAACAGCTACTGGACTTCCCGTCCACCATAGCTCACGGCTCAACCGCCGGACCTTTTAAAAACCATTTTTCTCAAATGCACCCTTTTTTGAAAAACAAAACACTAATTGCCATACCACACCAGACTCGTCCATTCCTGTGGACACAGACTATTCGAATAGGTTTTCAAACTCTGCGCAGAGGTATACACTTTACCCACTAGTCCGGCTCTGCGATCTCATGATCAGTGAGATCCGAATCCGAATCTCTTTCTTTCCCCGCACGTCCTAACCTTAACGGTTATCCAGAAGGAGTCAGGCCACCACCATGTCCAAACCGGACAAAACTTTCCCCCTCCTTATCCTCCCGGTGCTCCCCAGCCTTCATAACCCTGGGGTTGGACCATACGAGTTCAGATTGAGTGACTGCCCACACAGTCTCGAGTGGTTGTACTTATCATGAGTACAGGTAGTGAAGGATGACAAACCGGTCCTTATATGAGGGGACAATCCTTCTGCTCACGCCTAAACCAGCTGAGCCATCACCTTAGGCCCTCCCCTAAACTAGGGAGTCCCTGATCATCCCTACTCAAAGGTGATAAGGGTGAAAACCCTTCATCATACACATTTTGAAAAGCATTTTCCTTTGAAAAACTCACACCTTTTCTCAAATCATTTGTATCAAATATATTAAGGATTGATTGCGGCAAGCGGCTTGGGTGGCCATAATAACTTGTCTCAAAATCATATCATGCATAATATAACAGGCTGAGGGTTGTGGTTGAAAAATCAAAGGTAATTTATGCATCAAAGGGATCCAGTGAGCTTGCCGTGCTTATCCGGCGAAGGGGAAAGAGAGCTCGTGGAACTGGCTTCTGGCTCCTGGCGTAGACTTGTAGATCTGGCCTCCACGAGACGGCACGAACGCTCCGATAACTATGCAACATGAATAAGCGAACATACAAACAAGCAAGTATACCAACAAATATTTAGTATAGTGGTCAGAACAGTGATATATGGATGGGTAGAGTCTTGAGTAGAATATGTGTAATTTGGTGTTGAGATACTGCTGGTGGTGGAGCGAAGGTGCTTACCAGGAGGGTGGACTGGAGACGAAGCGACACTATGCGTGTAGCTGGCAGAGCGGAGTAACTGAGTGAGTGGGGTGTTTGCCTTGGCTGAGGGTGTTGCGTGTGTGTGGAGAGGGAGAGGGTAGCTGGGTGTATTTATAGCTGGGTGTATGTGGTGTAGCACAGCGAAGTTCACTGTTGGTGAGAATAGTGACGAATGAATCGTCTGACTTAATATGAACAGGAGAGTTATAAGCAGAATATGGGACGAGAGTATTTTGGGATTTTTCTGGAACATGAACCATGCTTAAGGGATGGCATGGTTGGATAGGGAATAGTTTGATAAGAATTTAGAAACGAGAATTATTGGAATCTGAGTTTGGAAGCCTGGTTCGAAGGAATCTCAAGTTAAGCGTGCTCAACTTGGAGAAACCTAGGATGGGTGACCAGATTGGAAGTTCCCTACTGGAATGAAAATCACAGTCACCGGAGTTTGTATAACTGGAATATGGGTCTGGCTGGTCTTAGGTGGACTGGACAGCATGATGGATGAGTAGTTGAAATTTGGGGTGATCGGATGATCGATGAATAGTAACGGTGAATAGTAACGGTAAAAAGTAACGGTAAACGGTAAAAAGTAACGGTAAATAGTAACGGTAAAAAGTAATGGTAAACGGTAAAAAGTAACGGTAAATAGTGACGGTAAATAGTGATGGTAAATAGTGACGATGAACGAACGATGAACGATGAATAGGAACTATGAACGAACGATGAATGATCGAATGATCGAACGAACGAACGATCGGAATTTTGGCAGCATAATGGCAGGAAAAGGATTATTTGGACGAACGAACGGACGAACGATCGAACGATCGGACGAACGGACGAACGAACCATGAACGATCGGACGAACGATCAAACGATCGGACGAACGAACGATCGAAATTTCGGCAGCATAACGGCAGGAAAAAGATTATTTGGACGAACGAACGGACGAACGATCGAACGATCGGACGAACGGACGAACGAACCATGAACGATCGGACGAACGAACGAACAAACTAAGAACAGGGGGACGAACGATCGAAGAACGACCGAACGATCCTTGTGCTAGTGTGTGCTTGTGTGGGAGGTGGAGTGGGAGTGGGAGTGGGCGTGTGGGTGTGGGGGGGGGAGGGAGTTGCCATGAAATGGCTTGGGGTGGGATGAGAGGAGGCCCTTGCCCCTCTATTTATAGCCATGGTGGGGGGATTAGGGGGAGGGATGAGTGGATTAGTGGGAGGATGAGAGGATTAGTGGGAGATTAGCATGAATTTGTCTTATATGAGTGTAATTAGCTTGTAGAGCTCACCGTATGACACCGGAGGCATACGTATACGTATGAGCATGAGGAAAGTTATGGAGAAAATATTTGTAGGGACTTGAAAAATGATTCTGAAGGTATTTCTCAGGAAGAAAATACTTGGAGATATATCGGTGCAATATTTGGGCAGTATTTCTGAAAAGAATCAGAGGGGATCTCTGGGGAAATATTTGTAGGATATTTTGAGGAGTATTTTTGGAGAGAATATAGACCACTATATTTTATTTGTTGATATCAACTCGCAAACAAACATTTTGAAATGAAATTTGAAATTCATTTTGAATTTAGAGCGAGTTTGAGAAAATTTCAGGATTTGAATTTTTGGGGTGGTACAAAAGGGTACTCCACAAGGTGATGCCGGTGAATCAACCTGAAGATGGACAGGCTAATCAAGTGCCAAGACAGGGATGATCATCAAAAGATCGTCGTCTAACAAACACTAACGTAGTGTTTATTCCAGGCAAGCCTCGGTGCATTATCCCTTTCCTTGTGTTTTAAAATCTTTATCACCTTATATGATGCATTTGGTGATAGGAGTTGTCTGCTAAACAGTTGATGCATTCCCTTCCTTGGAAAATTGATCACCATTCCTTGATTCCCTTTTATAAAAAGGATTTTATTATGCTTAGCCTTGCTTTAGAAAAACAAAATGTTTTGTTTTACAACAAAAGGTGATGCTTCAGATTAGATGGGAATTTTTACAAAGAAAACCTTGTGATGGTGAATCCATCAGGGCCTTGATGGGTTCAACATCTGAAAAGATGTACCTCTTCCAGGTACCAAACTTTGGGTTTTAAATAATAAAGACGAGACCGGGCGGTTGACTTGCACGAGAAGGGAGTCTTGGTGTAGTGTTTCTGTCTGAGTCGATTAAGGACCATGTCGATGTGGGCTTGCTGACCGAGGACCCTTTAACTGGCCACATGCCTCGTCATGGGTAAGCTTTGCCTCGGTCGGACCAATACTAGAAAGGCCACCACGCAATGGGAGTGGAGAGATGGCGAGAGTAGCGTGTACCCTCTGTGGCAAGAGGCTGGACGGTGGTGTATCTGTGCTCTCAGTTGGCGAGAACTCGTTCTGGTCTTGAGAAACCCGGTGGCGAGTTGACATATGCAAGGGTTAAGTGCTACATATGTCGTGTGGTTGAAGATACTTAGCTGAGTATTAATCGATTCGGATCGCCATTACTTCTCAGACATGAAGACTTGGTCACTGACTTACACGTAGCAATCCAATGAACTGAAGGGTTGATAAAAAGACGGCTAGTATAGGCCAAGTGCTTGAACTAGGATAGAAAGAACTCTAGATACAGGTAATTACTTAACCTGATAAGTAAAATAACTTTTAAGGATCCACCCATAGTAAGCTTTTCTGCAAACAGAGTCTTTGCATCTTGATAAGCTTCACCTTGATTCCTAAAAGCCAACATATCCTTGAGAGTCTTTTTCCTTAGACAAGTAAGACTTGCGAAAGTACACTCCGTACTTAGGGTTTTCGAACCCATGTTGTTGCAGGTACTAGATTTGTGCTGCTGTGGATGGTGTAAAGCGCCGGTGGGCATGACCTTCTTATAGGTTAAAGTAGCTCTTCTATACTTCTTATTGAGGATTGTCATTGAGCTAGCATATATTTCAAACTTATAAATAATCTATACCATTTCAAAGTTTATTCCTTTTGAATCACTTTTGTAATCACTCCGATAAACATAATGTCAATTTGTTGTAACTTGTAACTTTTGTAATAAAGAAATTCCGCTGCAAAAATGTTGGTGTGTGATTTGTGTTTACTTAATCTTGCGATCCTGGTTGTAAGTGGTTTATCCAAGGTCCTTGGGACACTCGGACGAATCATGTTAATTTATCTGGTGCACATGCATAGCCGTCTGAGGTCTTTGAGACAAGGGCAGGTGCATGTGGGCCCAATAACTTGGGAGATTCTGCCACACCAAGGGGACCGAAGGCTCAACGGTCGGCTTCACCATAAAAGGAAAGAAATCGAGCACTGTTCATGTCCGGTGGTGCACCGGACAGTCCAGTGCGCCAACTGACAGAAGGCAAGAATTGCCTACCAAATGTGTTCCAACGGCTCCTAGCTGCCTTAGGGCTATAAAAGGGACTCCTAGGCGCATGGAGCAACACCCCAAGCCTCTATTGAACATCCTAAGATGCCTAGACTCCGTAAACACGCATTCGAATCATCATGACTGAGATTTGAGCACTAGTTGTGTTGTGAACTTGTTGCACTGTTTTTTGTGTGCTCTCTTCTTGACTTGTGTGCGTGTCATTACTGCGATTCTAGCTCTTGCGTGTGTTTCTTTCCCTCCCTCACTCTTGTGCTTTTTGTTGTGATCAACATTGTAAGGGTGAGAGGCTCCAACTTGTGGAGATTCCTCACAAACAGGAAACAACTATAAGGAAGAAAACTGTGGCATTCAAGTGGATCATTGTGTCACTTGAAAGGGGTTGAGTGCAACCCTCATCCATTGGGACACCACAACGTGGAAGTAGGCAAGTGTTCTACTTGGCCAAACCACGGGATAAAATCACTATGCCTCTTGTATCTCTTTTCATTGTGATTGGTTTCTCTTCTAAAGTTCTTGCTTAATCACTTGCTTGTTCCAAAGTTCAATACTTATTTGAAAGAAACAATCAAGTGAAGAGTTCTCGCTATAGCAACTTGGTTTTAAACTTACTAACATTTCATAACCAAGTTTGGGATATTTAGTGTCGTTATTTCAAGGTTCACCTATTCACCCCCCTCTAGGTCATCTCAATTGGTATCAGAGCCGTACTCTTCATTAAGGGACTAACCACCCGAAGAGATGGATCCTAAAGGCAACGGGATGGTGATCAATGACAAGGAGAAGGAGACCATATACGAGCCAAAAGATGACAAACCCACTAACTCAGGCTCGAGTCATAAGAAGAGGGAAGGAAAGAAGAAGAGGCGCATTAAGAAGATTATCTACTACGACAGCGACGCTTCCTCTTCTTCACCATGGGATGACGACGACGAAGACTCTTTGTCAAAAAAGAAAACGGTTAATCAAAACTATTCTTTTGATTATTCTCGCATCCCTTACAATTCGAATGCCCATTTGCTATCTATTCCTCTTGGAAAACCCCCACACTTTGATGGAGAGGATTATTCATTTTGGAGTCATATAATGCGTAGTCACTTATTTTCCCTTCATCCTAGTATTTGGGAAATTGTCGAAGATGGAATGCATTTCGATAGCACTGATAATCTTTTATTTATCAATGAGAAAATACATAAAAATGCCCAAGCCACTTCTGTTTTGCTAGCATCTCTATGCAGGGATGAATATAACTAAGTCAGCGGCTTGGACAATGCCAAGCAAATATGGGATACCCTCAAGATCTCTCATGAGGGTAATGATGCCACCATGATCACAAAGATGGAACTAGTGGAAGGCGAGCTTGGGAGGTTTGCAATGATAAGGGGAGAGGAGCCAACTCAAACGTACAACAGGCTCAAGACCCTTGTCAACAAGATCTGAAGCTATGGGAGTACAAGATGGATGGATCATGAAGTCGTCCGACTAATGCTAAGGTCATTTACCGTTATTGATCCCCATCTTGTTAATCTTATTCGTGAAAACCCCAGGTACACCAAGATGATGCCCGAAGAAATTCTTGGAAAATTCATGAGCGAGCACATGATGGTAAAGGAAGCGAGGTATGTGGACGATGCCTTAAATGGACCGCTTCCTCTACATGAGCCGCAGCCCGTTGCTCTCAAAGCAACCAGCAGCATGGAGGCGCTACCTAGCAAGGTAGCACAAGTAGAGGCTGTCGGGCTCAACGAGGACAAAATGGCGCTCATCATCAAGCGCTTCAAGACCGCCTTGAAGGGACGCAAGGAGTACTCTAACAAGAACAAATCGAGGAGAAAGCGCTCCTACTTCAAATGCGGTAAGTCTGGTCATTTCATAGCATAATGTCCTGATAATAACAATGACCAGGCATAAGAAAAGTATGAGAAGAAGGAAAGGAAGAAGAACTACAGGAAGGCGCAGGGCGAGGCACACATTAGAAAAGAGTGGGACTCCGACTGTTCTTCATCCGACTTCAATGATGAAGGACTAGCTGGCTCGGCCTTCAACAAGTCTTCTCTCTTCCCCAACAAACGGCACACGTGTCTCATGGCCAAGGAGAAGAAGGTACGTATATGAGATACACCTAAGTACACTTCTTCTAGTGATGATGAATTTTCTGATGATGATGAAATAGAGTATAGTGATCTTTTTAAAGGATTAGATAGATCTAAGGTAGACAAGATAAATGGATTGATTGATGCACTTAATGAAAAGACAAGCTACTAGAAAAACAAGAAGATATTCTCTATGAGGAACATGATAAGTTTATTAGTGTTCAAAAATCTCTTGCACTAGAAGTTATGAAAAATGAACTGTTGTCTACTGAATTGTCTACCTGTCATGATTCTATTTTCTAGTCTAAAAATTTGAATGGTGATTTAAATACTAAGCTAGAAAAAGTTAATGTGGCTAGTTCATGTGTAGAGCATGTTGTAATCTGCAATAGGTGTAAAGATATTGATATTGATGCTTGTAATGAACATGCCTCTACTATTCTTAAATTAAACAATGATGTTGCAAGCCTTAATGCTCAACTTTAGACTTGCAATGATAACTATGAGAAACTAAAATTTGCTAGGGATGTCTATACCATTGGTAGACACCCCTCAATTAAGGATGGACTTGGTTTCCAAAAGGGGACCAAGAACTTTACAAGCCATATCACTTCCAATCTGAACAAAGAGAACAGGAAGGCTCCTATGGCTAGTAGTTCTCAAAAGAACCATGCCTATCTTTATAGGAAAGTTACTAATGTTATTCATCATGATAAGTGTCATAATCATTCTGTTTTTCCTGTATGTCATGATGATGTATTTAGTTCTCATGCCATGTTTGCAACTAGCTCCTCTTATGCTCATGGTAGAAATAGGCCTAAGCGTAATCATGTTGTTTCTCATGTGCCTAGGAAAGTATCCACTAGTCCAACTGCTATTTATCATACATGTGATGCTTCATTTGTACTGTCATGTAAAAATGCTAAAGTAGTTGCTAGAAAGTTGGGATCTAAATGCAAGAGAGATAAAACTTGCATTTGGGTTCCAAAATATGTTGTAACTTGTAACGCCCCTGGTGTTACTGCCACTAAAACTTGAGCATAACATCATGAGCATTGGCATATCATGTGTTTGTTACACCTAGGGTGCATTCACTAGGCAAAAATTCAAACAAGTTGTACTGATATGAGTGGATGTGTGGTTAACCCTGGGGTGGAGTACTTCACCCTAAATTGGGCTTATGAGTGGAAATGAAGTCCAAATAAGTTAAAACATCAAAACTCATTAGAAATGATCATAAGATGTTATCTTTAATAGACTTTAGTGACACCAAAACCCTGGAGTGCTAAAAACTTTGAAAAGACCCCTAGAAAACCCTGAACTAGAACCCTAAGGGGCTAAGTGTAAAATTTGTGCACTTTTGGACCCAAGTGCAAAAACCAAAGTATTTGAGCACCTCAAATCATATGTTTCACACATTTGAGGATTTGCAAGTCAAATTGTGGGATTTGGACTTATTTGCAAAAGTGCCCCATGAAACCATATGTGAATGTCTGAAATTCAGTGTATAGGGTTAACTTTGGAACCCTATATCTGTCAATCCATAAAGAGTTTGCCCTAGGTCAACAAATCAAATTTGTGGAACTATAATAGGAGTACAACTTTGCTTAAGTGATTAAGCCTTGATCACATATAAAATTTGGAGTAAAATGAGCTCAAAGTTGAGCTGTCAGTCACACTGATAACTGAATTAGGGTCATCAGTGACATTGGCAGGACTTTGGGGTCGAATTGGAGTGGGATCTAGTGATCGATTGAGGATGGTTACTATAGTTGAATTGTAGCTAGATTATAAGGCTACAACTTTGTTAAAGGTGGATTAGCAAGTTATTACATGGAATTTTGAGATTTGGGCGCTACAAACTACTCTGCCAGGCGTCTGAATGGAGTCTGATAGTACAGTAAACTGAACAAGATCCTAGATTCAGCCCTCTCACCGTCGGTGATTCCGCACCGTGATCATCGCCGCCGTTGCGATTCGTGCTCAATGAAGTGCAGATAACTACAATGGGTGAAAATCTGGCGCTGGGGTTGAGCTTGGGGCACTATCGCGCTCGGTCACTCATCCACTTGCACCGGCGACATGGCCAACCGGCCGTCGTCGAGGTAAACGTCGTCACCATGATCGTGCCACGACCATGACCCTTTAACCACGTCGCTGCTAGCCGCAACAGCTTTCCAATGACCATCATAGCCCCTCAGCCAGTGAGTGCCACGGTAACCCGCACCAACAATTCATCCTCTCTTCTCGGGCGCTAGCGCAATCTCTTCGAATTGGACGCCACCGCCCTTGGTTTCTATAAATTGAGCGTATCGCTAGCTCCGTTAGATAATCACGAAGCCAAAGCACCCACTTGTGACTTGGATTGTCCACCAGTGAGCTCTAATTTGGGATTTCCCCCAAATCAGTCAAAGCTCCGCCGCGAGTGAGCTCGTCGTGGCCAGCGCGCTACAGGTCTGATCATGCCATCCTCGCTCTTGTTTTAGCATCCCTGTGTGCTTATGATGCTTCTCGACCCGACCAATTGAGCTAGAACCCGTAGGATCACCGGGAACACCTCGGTCTGTCCGTTGATCGCGCTGTCACCGTGGGCAGAGAGATTAGGGGCTAGAACCTTGCAATTAATCGAGGGGAAACAATTATTAGGAGTTGAATTAAGTGTCAGACAAGCTAGAGCACTGGTCATTGCATTTGTTGGCCGGTACAGGCTCGCCGGAGCCGTTGCTCCGCCGTCCACGATCGTGGACCTCACCTTGCGAAGGAATAGAAAGGGGAGGATCTATCTGCAGTTGTAAGTGACTCAAAGAAATAGTGTCGTAGACTCATTATAGGTTTCTCAAAAACCCAGGGTCCTCTGTGTCAACCGGACACCGCGGGCGCGTGGGTGCGCTTTCGCCTGTGCGTGGGCCAACTTGGGCTAGTTTCAGCCCATTACTGTTTAAGTTTTCTCTTTTTCTTTTCTACCAGACTTAGAAAATCCATAGAAAATTATGGAAAAATGATAAAAATATGAAACCAAATTTGTTGGACTCCTAGATTTCTCTAGTATTTAATAAAAATAGTTCTAGGATTTTTAGTCCAAACAAGGAATTAATCAGTATTTAAAGGAGCTTAAACCTATACCTCTAGAATTTTAGAAATTAATTAATGACAACAAAAATCACCAAACTTTTTGGATAAGTTTAATATGATATTTAGATCCAATGAGTGAAGTTTGACTTGATTTGGACATTGTTTGATTCCTAAACCCAAAACCCTAGCTCCTTAGGGTAAAAATGTCTAATCCTACTGAGGTATTGGCCAAGAAAAACCCTGCTTTTTCCTGGTGCACCGTGAAGGAAAATTGTATTCAAGACATAACTTGATATACCCTTATTGTCATTACATTTTTATAAGCATCACATAAGCATTCATGGTTATATATATGGTTATATATAGAGAACGAAGAAGAAGTAGTGGTTGAAGAAGAAGAAGCTACACCACCACCTGAGAATCCACCTGTTGGGAACTGTTTTTACTTTGATATTTGTGGAACAGAGCCCGACTCTCCTACAACTCAAGGCAAGCCCCGGTGCATTTTTCACCTCCTTACTATTTAAAACTCGTTATCACTTGAATGATGCATTAGGTGATAGGAGTTGGGTGTTAAACCAATTGCTGCATTTCCTTCCTTGGAATTGTTTACCATTCCTTAATTACCTATTTTATTAAAAGATTATATGATGCTTAGTCCTCCTTTAGAAAACAAAAAGGTTTTGTTTTAAACCAAAAGTGATGCTTTAAAGGGAAAGGGATGTTTTCAAAATAAAACTTGATGGTGGATCTATCATGACCATGATGGGTTCAACCTCGGATAAGATGTACCTCTATTAGGTACCAAGTTTTTGGGTTTGAAATGATAAAGCTGAGACCGGGCGGGTGACTTGCACGAGAAGGGTGTCTCGGTGTAGTGTCTCCGTCTGAGTCAATTAAGGACCGTCTCGATGTAGGCTTGATGATTGAGGACCTTTTAACTGGTCACATGCCTCATCATGGGTAAGCTTTGCCTCGGGCAGACTAATACCAGAAAAGGGCAACACGCAATGGGAGTGGAGAGATGGCGAGAGTAGCGTGTACCCTCCGTGGCAAGAGGTTGGACGGTGGTGTATCTGTGCTCTCGGTTGGTGTGAACCCGGTCTGGTCTTAAGAACCCCGGTGGCGAGTTGACATATGCAAGGGTTAAGTGCTACCTATGTCGTGTGATTGGAGATCCCCAATTGGGTATTAATCGATTCAAATCGCCGTTACTTCTCGGACATGAAGACTTGGTCACTGCCCTACATGTAGCAATCTAGAAAACAAGAAGGGGTTGATAAAAGGATGGCTAGAATAGGTCAAGTGCTTCAACTAGGGTAGAAAGAACTCTAGTGACAGGTAATGACTTAACTGGCTAATAAAACTGGATTTTAAGGATCCACTATTAGTAAGCATTTTTGCAAACAGAGTCTTGATTCTTGATTAAGCCTTGCCTTGACTCCCTTAAGCCAGCATATCCTTGAGAGTCTTTTATTTTGACGGGTAAGACTTGCAAAAGTACACTTCATACTTAGGGTTTTTGAACCCATGTTGTTGTAGGTGAGGAAACAGTAGAATTTTGTTGTTTTGCACTAAGGTGGTGCCTAAAGAAGAACCGCAACATTGAAGTGGTCGTGGGAGGATGTTGGCCTCCCTTTTGAAAAAACAATATACTTTTATGCGGGAGGGGTTTTTGCCTCCCAGGGTTGTAATAATAATACTTATGCACTCTTATATCCTGGTGATGTAATAATAACACTCTTTCTATATTTTAATGAATGTAAATTAAGTTATTGTAATTCGCTTCTGCTTATTCGTTCCTCCGATGTGTTGTAATATCTGCGTGACGGGTGAAACGCTCTTGGGAAAGATAAAGGATACAGATACCAAACTTGTCAAGTGATTATGTGCATCTATAGGGTTGTTCGAGGTTCGTTGGACAAGGACAACTGTAGGTGGGCCTAATGACTTAGGAGGTTCTGTCACATAACTAACCTTGTAGGACCCAACAAGAGTTGGGTTCTTAAAACCTAAGCTTAATTACCTTGCAGGTTTATGCATCCGAGGGCTCAAGCTGGATTATTGATAGTGGATGCACAAACCACATGACATGGGAGAAGAAAATGTTCACTTCCTACGTCAAGAACAGGGATTCCCAAGACACTATTATCTTTGGAGATGGGAACCAAGGCAAGGTCAAAGGCTTAGGCAAAATAGCCATCACAACCGAGCATTCAATCTCTACTGTGTTTCTAGTAGAATCGCTCAGGTACAATTTGTTGTTTGTAAGCCAATCTATACTACTTTTTAAGATAGTGTTGTAGGCATTCACAATCTATGCGCCATGTTCTGCCTCCTCCCACCGCATGTCCGCGTCCGTAGCTCTGCCCCACCGCGCATTCGTGCCTCCGCTACCACAATATGTGCCCGCAATCCCCTTCCTCCGTGCAGCGCCTGTCCATCCTCGCCTCGCTCCCCGCGATCCCCATCCACGCGTCGCGCCCCACCCCAAATCCTACCCTATTTCGTCACTCACCTCACCCCCCAAATCCGAGCCACCGATCCGCTCTTCGTCGTCCTCCACACGCCCATGCCGCCGCCCTCTCCCCAATGCCGCTGCTCCCTCCCAACGTTGTCTCCCCGCTCACATCCCTAAACCCCATTGGCCCAGCAAGCGTGCGTGCAACCCAGCACCCACCGACGACTGCACCGGCCGTCGCTACCGCGCTACTTCGGCCCCTTTGCCAGAGACGAGCACCACCAGGTAAGCCCTCCCCTAGGTCTCCCCTTCCTGCTATGCGAAGCCATGCACCGAAACCCAAACTTACTATGCCCTCCCCTTCTCCCTTCCTGCTGTGCGAAGTCGTGCCCCAACCCCACAAGTAAAGCAGTAGCAGTAGACCTTCTTGACCTAGCAAGCAATGGGGCCACTGTTCCTTGCCGTTGCCGTCATCATCGCCTTCCAGGCCACTGCCACGCAGGCCACCGACCCCTTCACCTTCTTCGACTAGGACGTCTCCTACATCACCGCCTCCCCTCTCGACGTCCTGCAGTAGGTCCGCACACTCGACTCTGCATCTCATTTCTCATCCCCTTGCGTGCAACTGCAATACGGTTTCATCTCCCTTCCTGCTACACCGAAACTATTTAGTATTCGGATCTGAATCTTGTATATGCATGGATTGTGCCTAATAACTTTGATTGCTTTGCAAAAATTATTAGGCTGTTACACCCATGTTCTTTACTAGGCCCGTTCTTGGGTGTGGTTGGGGGTGCGGCGGCCGGCGGGCGCAGGTGCGGCTGATTCCAGCCTTTTTGTTTGATTTCTTCCTCAAGTTTAATGGTGTCGTTTTGTTGATTTTTATATTTTTTCAACAACCGGTGTAATGTTATATATTTGACTGCATTGGATTGGAATGGGAGGCATGTGCTCGATTCAATGATCGCCATTGCACTTGCCTTTTATTCCGGTGGGGAATCGTGTCATTGTTGTCGCAGCTAGATTAGGGTTCTGTCATCCTCCCTCTTTGCTCTTCCTACTCCCCCTAAATCCAACCTACCTGCTTCCAGTCGCGCCGTCATCGGCATCCTTGCACCGCCTTAGGCTTCGATTTGCTCATCTAGTGTGTGGATTGATTCATTTTGGTGGTGGGTTTTCCATTTGATTTTGCGGTGTTTATTTATCCGTTTTCCATTTTTCCTGTTGCAGGCTCAGTGGTGACATCAGCTGAGGTCTGGTAGTTTGCCTCTCCAGCCATGCCTCAAATCTAGAACACCATGCGGCAAAATTGCACACTCCTAGCTGTTCTTTGTGGGGAGTTTGCTGAGAAGCGGCAGACACCAGCTTCCCTGGTGCCAGACAAAAAGCGTCCGTGGCTATCATACCCTTTCCGTGAGCTTGCTTCATCTAGGAGACTGGAGGTCAGTTCATGTTGCTGTGTGGTGCAGGCAGATGTTTGTTTTTGAGTTTTGAAGTTAAAAAAACTAAAGGTGGACTTCGGGGATGCAGGTGCACATGGTAATCAATCCCACTTTGGAGCAATTTAGAGAGGCATAGCAGGCGGTGCATCCTGTCTTCTTATATCTTCAGGGGCAGCAGCAAGAGAATGAGGAGGAGATTGGCACGCTTGTCTAGGGTGATACAGATTTATCTAACCCGCAGATGTTTGTCTCACTCATCACCCCACCATTTCTGACCATGGTAAGCCCCAAACTTTTCTTGAATAGATTAATAGCATGTATTTGTTGCTATAATTTACAGTGTCATCTATTCTGACTGGTGGACATGAGGTGCAAAAGTGCACATCAATGTACAATTTCATACTTGAGCCTTGAAAAAAGGAAGGCTAGCATGACAATCAGTACTACAATATAACTGTGTTACAATGAGGTCTGGATCTTGTAAAGCTCCTAAAGAAATTTGATATCAACGCCAATGCAGATCAAACCACCCCTACATTCAGCTTCAATAGGTTTTCAGGCATGCAGTGCGTTACTTGAGCAAAGTCTCAATCAAGTTGATCATTGAGCATGCATAGTAATCTGGTCCTTTCTCGCGCCACCATTTGCACGGAGCCACATCCATATGTGTATGTAATCGTTGTACACAATCATTTTATTGAGCATTGTACTAGATTACATATTTATATTGTCAATATAATATTATTAGTGTTACGGTGATATTTTATCACACTAATTTTGCATTATAATGATATTTATCGTTTCATATTTATATTTATACTAATTTTAAACTCCCGTGGCAACGCACGGGCATATACCTAGTTATGTCATATGGGGTATAATTGCTTATTTACAAATATTGATGTATTTGTCTTTAGAAGAAGTGATGGTTCATTAGCTTTTAAGGGTGTATTAGACGGCAAGCTCTACTTAGTTGATTTCTCAAAAGAGAATGCCGATCTAGATGCATGCTTAATTGCTAAGACTAATATGGGTTGACTCTAGCACCACCGTCTAGCACATGTTAGAATGAAGAACCTTCATAAGCTTCTAAAGGGAGAACATGTGTTAGGACTAAACGATGTCTGTTTTGAGAAAGACAGACCTTGTGCAGCGTGCCAAGCAGGGAAGCAGGTGGGAAGTACTCATCAAAGCAAGAATGTGATGACAACATCAAGACCACTAGAACTCCTACACATGGATCTCTTCGGGTCCGTTGCCTATCTCAGCATCGGGGGAAGTAAGTATGGTCTTGTTATAGTTGATGTTTTTTCCCGCTTCACTTGGGTGTTATTTTGCAGGATAAAACTGAAACCCAAGGAACTTTAAAGCGCTTCTTAAGGAGAGCTCAAAATAAATTTGAGCTAAAAGTGAAAAAGATAAGAAGCGACAATGGGTCTGAGTTCAAGAATCTTCAAGTCGAAGAATATCTTGAGGAGGAAGGCATCAAGCACGAGTTCTCCGCTCCCTACACACCACAGCAAAATGGTGTGGTAGAGAGGAAGAATAGGATGATAATTAATATGGCAAGGACAATGCTTGGGGAATACAAGACGCCTGAGCAGTTTTGGTCGGAAGTTGTGAATACAGCCTGCCATGCCATAAACCGGCTCTACCTGCATCGCCTCCTCAAGAAGATGTCATATGAACTCCTAACTGGTAACAAACCAAATGTTTCATATTTCTGTGTATTTGGGAGCAAATGTTACATTTTGGTAAAGAAAGGTAGGAATTCAAAGTTTGCTCCTAAAGCTGTAGAAGGGTTTTTACTAGGGTATGACTCAAATACAAAAGTGTATAGGGTCTTCAACAAATCATCAGGATTAGTTGAAGTCTCTAGCGACATTGTATTTGATGAAACTAATGGCTCTCCAAGAGAGCAAGTTGATCTTGATGATGTAGATGAAGATGAGGTTCTGATGGCCGCAATACGAACAATGGCGATAGGTGATGTGCGACCACAGGAACCACAAGAACAAGATCAACCTTCTTCCTCTACATTGGTGCATCCCCTAACTCAAGATGAGGAACAGGTACCTCAAGATGAAGGGCTGAATCAAGGGGGAGCACATGAAGTACATGCTAAGGAGGAAGGAGCTCCACAAGTTCCTCCAACTCAAGTCCGGACGACGATTCAAAGAAATCATCCAATGGATCAGATTCTAGGTGATATCAGCAAGGGAGTAACAACTCACTCATGTTTAGCTAATTTTTGTGAGCATTACTCGTTTGTTTAATTTATTGAGCCTTTCTGGGTAGAAGAAGCCTTTTAGGATCTGGACTGGGTGTTGGCCATGCAAGAAAAGCTCAACAACTTCAAAAGAAATGAAGTGTGGAGCCTAGTGCCACGTCCAAAGCAAAATGTTGTGGGAACCAAGTGGGTGTTCCGCAACAAGCAAGATGAACACGGTGTGGTGACAAGAAACAAGGCTCGACTTGTGGCAAAAGGTTATGCCCAAGTCGTAGGTTTGGATTTTGAGGAGACGTTTGCTCCTGTGGCTAGTCTAGAATCAATTCAAATTTTATTGGCCTATGTTGCTCACCACTCTTTTAAGCTTTTTTCAAATGGATGTGAAGAGCGCCTTCCTCAATAGACCAATCAAGGAGGAGGTATACGTGGAACAACCCCCTGGCTTTGAGGATGACAGGTATCCCTACCACGTCTACAAGCTCTCTAAGGCGCTCTATGGACTTAAGCAAGCTCCAAGAGCATGGTATGAATGTCTTAGAGATTTCCTTATTACTAATGCTTTTAAGGTTGGGAAAGTTGATCCTACTCTCTTTACTAAGACTTGCAATGGTGATCTCTTTGTATGCCAAATATATGTCGATGACATCATATTTGGTTCTACTAATCAAAAGTCTTGTGAGGAGTTTAGCAGGGTGATGATGCAAAAGTTCGAGATGTCAATGATGGGCGAGTTGAACTACTTCCTTGGATTTCAAGTGAAGCAACTCAAGGAAGGAACATTCATCTCCCAAACAATGTACACTCAAGATTTGCTCAAAAGGTTTGGGATGAAGGATGCAAAGCCCGCAAAGACACCAATGGGAATGGACGGACATCTATACCTCAACAAAGGAGGTAAGTCCGTTGATCAAAAGGAATACTGGTCTACGATAGGATCTTTGTTTTATCTTTGTGCTAGTAGACCGGACATCATGCTAAGTGTATGCATGTGTGCTAGATTTCAATCCGACCCCAAGGAGTGTCACCTTGTGGCCGTTAAGCGAATTCTTAGATATTTGGTCTCTATGCCTTGCTTCGAGATCTGGTATCCAAAGGGGTCTACCTTTGACTTAATCAGATACTCGGATTCCAACTATGCCGGGTGCAAGGTTGATAGGAACAGCACATCAGGGACTTGTCAGTTTATGGGAAGCTCCCTGGTGTCCTAGAGCTCTAAGAAACAAAATTTCGTTGCCCTATCCACCGCTGAGGCCGAGTATGTTGCCGCAGGACAGTGTTGTGCGCAACTACTTTGGATGAGGCAAACCCTCTAGGACTTTGGCTACAATCTGAGCAAAGTCCCACTCCTATGTGACAATGAGAGTGCAATCCGCTTGGCAGATAATCCTATTGAACATAGCCACACTAAGCACATAAACATCCGGCATCACTTTTTGAGAGACCACCAGCAAAGGGGAGATATCAATATTTACCATATTAGCACCGAGAACTAGCTAGCTGATATATTCACCAAGCCTTTAGATGAGAAATGGTTTTGCAGGTTGCGTAGTGAGCTAAATGTCCTAGATTCGTGTAACTTGGATTGATCTATAGCATACATGTGTTCTATGCCTTTGATCATGTTACTTTAAGCATTCATATCTTTAATTGCTTATTTTCGGTGCTCAAGTTGTACAAGTCATCCCTGGACCTCACAAGTCCCTATGCAAATGATGCACATGTTTAGGGGAGGATGGGCTACAACTTGACTCCATTGAGACAAACTTATTTGTTGAGTACTCTTAAAATAGTCTCAAGGATGTATTGAAAGGGAAAAGTGAACTTGGACAAAGAAAGGGCTTCCACTGCACTCCGGTATAAGTGTATCTTGTCCCAAGTTCGTACTAATGTTCTCATTGCCTTTTGCTCGTATTTGACACTTTGGTGAGGCAATGGGGTTAAAGGGCCAAAGGTTCTTCGGTTTTGGTGCTTAATGCAAAAGGGGGAGAAATTAAGGGCCAAAGCAAATGGATCAGGCAACCACTTGAGAATTTCAAAAATTGTAGAGTTAGAATATGTGTTTGATCAAAATCCTTTTAACGCAAAAATTGTTCTCTTATGGGGGAGAAATTTGATTATGGGAAAAGGGGGAGTTTGTGACATTTTATCAAATTTGCTCTTGATAGATCTCTTGATTTGCCAAAACAAGTTTGTTTAACTTTGAGATAGAAAAAAGAATTTGTTTTGCGAAAATAAACCAAGTGGTGGCAAAAGTGATCCAAATATGCCAAATCCTTCAATTCGCATTTTTTGAGCCTATCTAGATATGTTAGTTCAAAATAAGTTGCTTTTTGATGTGTTGGCATAAATCACCAAAAAGGGGGAGATTGAAGGGGAAATGTGCCCCTGGACCATTTCTATAATGTTTTGGTGATTAGATGCACAACACAATATGTGAACAAACATAATGATGAGCAAAGAAATTTCATAATGGATCAATTGAGAAGGTAAGCTCTAGACACTTAGTCAATCATTTTATGTGCTAAACGTGCTTGTCTAAGTGCCAGGAACCAAATTGAGCCAAATCCAAAAGGAGCAAAGGATGTCAAACTGAAAAACCAGTGGAGCACCTGATGCGGGTTCACCGGACTGTTCGGTGTGCACCGGACAGTGTCTGGTGCCCTGGCTACTCGGCAGCGAACTCGGTGCTCTCGAGAATCGGCAAGGGCACCGTGGCTAAAAATCACCAGACTGTCCGGTGGCGCACCAGACTGTCCGGTGAGCCAACAGCGTAGCGCCAACGGTTGGAAGCGCGATCAGCGGGCAACGCGTGGCCCGAGCCAACGGTCACCAGGCCACACTGGACTGTCCGGTGTGCCAAGGGGACCAAAGGCTCAATGGTCGGCTTCGCCATAAAAGGAAAGAAATCGAGCACCAGAATGTCCGGTGCGCCAACCGGTAGAAGGCAAGAATTGCCTACCAAATATGTTCGAACGGCTCCTAGCTGCCTTGGGGCTATAAAAGGGACTCCTAGGCCCATGGAGCAACACCCCAAGCCTCCATTGAACATCCTAAGACGCCTAGACTCCGTAAACACGCATTCGGATTATCATGACTGAGATTTGAGCACTAGTTGTGTTGTGAACTTGTTGCACTGTTTTTTGTGTGCTCTCTTCTTGACTTGTGTGCATGTCATTACTGCGATTCTAGCTCTTGCGTGTGTTTCTTTCCCTCCCTTACTCTTGTGCTTTCTGTTGTGATCAACATTCTAAGGGTGAGAGGCTCCAACTTGTGGAGATTCCTCACAAACGGGAAACAACTATAAGGAAGAAAATTGTGGCATTCAAATGGATCATTGGATCACTTGAAAGGGGTTGAGTGCAACCCTCGTCCATTGGGACACCACAACATGGAAGTAGGCAAGTGTTCTACTTGGCCGAACCACGGGATAAAATCACCGTGTCTCTTGTGTCTCTTTTCATTGTGATTAGTTTCTCTTCTAAAGTTCTCGCTTAATCACTTGATTGTTCCAAAGTTCAATACTCATTCTAAAGGAACAATCAAGTGAAGAGTTCTCACTATAGCAACTTGGTTTTAATCTTACTAACATTTCATAACCAAGTTTGGGATATTTAGTGTCGTTATTTCAAGGTTCACCTATTCACCCCCTCCCTCTAGGTGCTCTCAAAAACACCTTCCCTTCTTTTCGTTCACATCGAAGCATCTTTTGTATACCACGAAGTTTCATTTGAGACAAAGCATCTTCGTATATACGAAGCGTTTTCTCATTGAAAGCGAGCATCTCTGCTTTTCCTGTTAATGCCTTATGCTTTATGTCATGATAATGATCCTACGAATGTCTAATGTATGTTTGTATGAATGCAAAAGATGATGTGATGAAGTATGCCAATGTATGTCGAAGGTAGAAAAAACTCAGACGAATACACATAGACTCTGCATCCCCTTAGGAACGACTTTGGAGTCTCTTCATCTTTTACTTAGGTGGTATTTCAGCTCTGCATTCCCTTAGGAACAACTTTGGAGCTAAGCTCTGCATCCCCTTAGGAACGACTTTGGAGCTTCTTCACCTTTGACTTAGGTGGCATTTAAGCTCTGCATCCCCTTAGGAACGATTTTGGAGCTTCTTCACCTTTTACTTAGGTGGCATCTTAGCTATGCATCCCCTTAGGGACGACTTTGGAGCTTCTTTATATTTTTTTACACTCGATGGTGTAATCCCAGATTTTACATTTTACATGTGGGGGAATTTGGCCCTTGTATTGCACAGGGCTGCACAAGAAAAAATGAAAATTACAACATATGGCCCCATTAAAAACCTTTTCCCCTCCTGAAAGGAAAAGGGTGTCATGGGCAAAAAATAAGAAAATTTCATAGTTTATACATAATATCTCTGAAGCTCATTCACATTCCAATACCTTGGAATGCCATTGTCGTCCAAGTCTTTCAACCTACATGATCCAGGTCTTAACGAAGATATCACCAAGAAGGGACCTTCCCACTTAAGCTGAAGCTTCCCCATTGTATCCGGGTTGGCCACCCTCCGAAGCACTAGGTGCCCTGGCCTGATGTTCTTCAGTTTTACCTTCCGATCACGCCATTTAATTATTTCAGCCTGATACTTATTGATGTGGTCTACTGCTTGGAGCCTGGTCTCTTCTATGGTGTCTTTTGTTATTTTGCAATTCTCTTCATCTTCTGCCGAAGCTAAGGTTCTTGTTGAGCCCCTTCTTGCTTCTTCCGGTGTTATTGCTTCGTTACCGAACAGAAGCTTGAATGGGGTAAAACTCGTTGACCTTGAGACAACAGTATTGTGGTTCCACCCCGCCTTTATTAATTCGTCTGGCCATTTTCCTCTGGGCTGGTTGAAGATTGACTTCATTATCCCTGTTATTATAATTCCATTTTCTCTTTCTACCAGTCCATTTGACTCCGGATGTCTCACTGATGCAAAGTGTATTTTTGTCTTGATCTGGTCACAAAAGGCTTTGAAGATTTCAGCATCAAATTGAGTTCCGTTATCAACCGTGATAGCCTTTGGCACATCGAAGTGGCAAACAATACTCTGCCAAAAGAACTTCTGGATTGTGGCTGAAGTTATTGTAACTAGGGGCTTAGCTTCGATCCAGTTCGAGAAGTACTCCACTACTACCACAACATATTTCAAGTTTCCTTATGCTGGTGGAAGTGGAACTAGCAAATCTAGGCCCCACCTTTGTAGTGGCCAGGTGGGCCGGATTAGTTGGGTTAAAGACAAAGGTTGTTTCTGGTCTCTGGCACACTTCTGGCAGTTCCCACATTTTTTAACCAAGTCCGCTGCATCCGAAGCTGCCTTTGGCCAATAAAATTCTTGTCTAAAAACCTTCCCTAGCAAAGGCCTAGACCCAATATGGGCTCCACACAATCCTGCATGTATCTCCTTCATCAGCTCTTAACCTTCAGTTCTAGGCAAACATTTTAGTAATGGTGTAACACCATAAAAATGACTAAATAAAAATAATACATTTAGTTATTAATGGTAATTATGGTAATAAATTTTTCATTAAAGTGTTTGTTATTTATTTCATTTGGAATAATTTTTCATTGCGCATGCTTGATTTTTTGGATATTTAATAAACATTTCTTCATTGCTGAAAATCCTAATAAATAATATAGATAATAATTATTAGTAAAAAATAAATATTTTATTATGGTTTAATTATTATGAATTTTAGGATTATTTAAAAGTATATTTTGGAATTTAGAAAAAGGAAATTTTAAAAAAAAGAAAAAAAACAAAACCTAACTTAATCGGCCCATTTGGCCCAACAGCAGCTGCCCCTAGCCCTACCGCGCACGCCCTGTCTCCCTTGGCTCCCAGCCGCCGCCACCCAACTTCTCTCTCTCCTCCCTTCTCTCCCTGCTAGCCGGCGCCGCTCCCCTGCCCTTTCCCCTGCCCATCTGCTCTCTCACCCAGGCGCGACCCAGGCTGCCGAGCTGCCATCAGGACAGCAGCCCCGAGCCTCGATCGCCCGGCCGCGCGCCCACCCCGGCACCCTACGCATCGCGCCAGGCGTCCCGCCAACGCCGACTGTGCGCCAGGATCCGCCCAGCCCAACCGACGGCGCGCCGTTGTTTTTCATCACGAGTAAAGGCGCTTTACTGCCGGCGTTTCTCCATCCATTGATGGCCATCAATATGGCACCATGGCCGGCCATTTCCTACTCCCCTGCGCCCCTCTCTCTTCCTCTCCTCCCCTCCCTCTATAAAAGTCGAGCACCATCCTCCTCTCTTCATCCCCGAAGCTCGCACGCACTCTCCGCACTCTCTCCTTCGCTCGCGCTTGCGAGAACCTCGCCACCACGCCGTCGCTCTGCTCATGCGCACCCGCTGTCGAACCCCTGCCCACGCCGTGCCCAGCTCGTCGCCGGACAGTCCGCGTCCATCCGCTCGTGCTTGCGCGCCGTATGTCGTTCGCCATCCGTGGAGCCTCGCCGGAGTTCGCGCCCCGCCGTCCAAACGCCTCACCGGAATTACGCCATCCGCCATCGACGCGATAGCGCAGCACACCAACTGGACCATCCACGCTCAACTCCGAGCCTCATGCACGCCATCTTCGCTCGTCCTTGGTCGTGCCTTGCCTCACCCCGACCGAATCCCTCCATTCACCACAAGGTTGAAAACAACCCCAAATATTGATTTATGTTCTAAAACACGTTTTGAATCAATTTATGAATTATTGTTTTTGAGATTATGCGATATGGCGATTCACGTGTATAACTTTAGAGATTTGATATACACGTGTAACCAAAATCGAACCCCGCGACAATACTTTGAAAATGCGTATGATTTTATAATTCTAAAAATGAGCACGATCACTATTCATTCACTAACTCGGGGATTTTCATACTAGAAAACGTTTACATATTTGTTTTCACTTTAGTGTGTGGAGCGATAATTGGTTAGTATTGTTATAAGTATAATTTTAGTGATATAAGAAATTGAAATAGGAATTGAGCCACATATTTCCGGTCAAAAGAAAATATAGATTTCACTAGCCATGATAAATGTATTCATAAGTATATCACTTAATTACTTAGAATTAGTAAAATACTTATTTATATCATAATAACCATGAATATGTTATTAAAAGTCTCATTTAGTGATTTACAATTAATCCTTAGTACATTAATGTCAGAAGAATTATAAATAAACAATTTTTAGTTATATGTATAATTTCTATTTAAGAAAGAAAGGAGAAATCGAAAGAGTAGAATTTATAATAATGTTAAAATTACTTAACTAGGCGCTTATACTTTTCTAATAAAGAAATTGATAGTTATGTTGGTAAACATAGGTTTCTTACTAAAGAATTACATAATTTGTTTCTAACTTTAAAATGGCCTTTTTAATAGATATCATGTTTTGACTTAATAAGGTTCGTTATAGATGTTTAAGTATAGCCGTATTAAATAAAAACATAAAAGAATATGTAGACCATATGTTTCTTAATAAAAACAGAATGATAATCATTTATTATCCCTTCACATAAAACTCATTTAGTCTCATATTTAAGTATCTATAATTATATGCATATAACTTTTCTAATAATGATATAATGGCTTAATTAAGTGCTCAAACCGTCATAACTGAAACAATAGTTAATAATATACCAATGAATATAGTATTTATTTCAAATGATTTAGGTCATACATCCCTAAATTGAAACTAAATATAATTAATAGATTATTTATATTTTCTCAATAAAAAGATAACAAGGGTCATTGCTTTTATAAACTAAAATGCTAGTTTATACATAATTTCCTTTCTAATGAATTAGATAATTTATTCCTACAATAGAATTAAAGATAATTAATAGATTAATTATCCTTTATCATAATTTATTAATCAAACCTATAGCTAATTTGTTCTTAACTAGATTTATGGCATGATTAATGATTTCATAAAATTTAGTCCACATTATATGCGAATCACTTAGCTTTTTCTAAAGGATAAAATAAAGTAATAGGAGTTTAAGTTCTTTTATAACTTAAAATGTTACTTTATATAGATTGACTTCAAATATAATAATATAGGCTATGTGCTTTTTAATGAAATTAAATGATGGTTATGATCTTTTGCATGAAAATCCACTTAAGGCCCATAACCTAACTCGTCTTAAATAGGTGATTAATAATATAATTATGACCTTTTCACATAAAAAGTTGTTTATGAGCTTGTTATAAAAGTAATGTTTAATAATGTGCTTTATAACTCATTAACCTTAGATATATAACATATATCTTCTCTAAAAGGCTAAAAAGGTTTAATATCGATATAACATGTTTTATCGTCTTATAAACTCTTAATCTTAGACATATCACATATGACGTTTTATAAAAGATTAAATGGGTGAACTTCATATTTGTATATTTCAATTAAGATATTGTTAAGCTCATGTCTTGTTTTATAAAGTATAGATCACACATTTTTGAAAAGAATACCTTCTTATTATAACCATTACTTATGACATTTTTGAAAAACGAACGCTCTTTTCGTTAGGCTTTCTTTTAGCTTTACGTATGGTGAATGTGGTATGTTATTGAGTGGTGTTTGTTCCTCTTGTTTGTGTGTGTGATATTCAGTGGTTGATCTAGTAGTTAAAAATCAAGATCTATTCCTATCCGTGGAAGAAACTCAAGTTTTCAATAAGCAAGGCAAGTGGACTTCTTCCCCTGCATACTCTATTTGATCCCAAACAACTCATTTAATGAAGTTTATTCTTTGATATATATGCATAATTTGATGGGTTACCTATTCAGACACACCTAACCTTTCTAACCTTATTCCTTGTTAACCTGGGTTTTGATCCTAATCAAGTAGCTATGCTATTGCTACAACTTTAACGCTATGATGTTACTCCTACTGATGATATCAATGTTCCAAATGGTAAGTTTACATTATTGTTGTTAATCCGATGATTAAGCAAGATCATACTATGATAATTGGAACATGGAGTGACCACCCGGGAAAACAGTGCAACCACGAGTGCTATCATGGCTCTGGCTTTGGTAATTAGCTTTATATGCTTAGTGCCTAGCAACCTTACTTGAAATATGGGCAAGAGGGGGAGCGGTGGTGGTGGCAGCCCGCGTTAACATGGGGATGTATTCTTGGCTAAGGTACCTCACCTAGGGGGCCTCCACCATCGACTTTAGAAACCTTAGCGGGTTGCTTCGTATTAAGAGTATTCTATGAAAGCCTCATAGTGGATCCCTAGCCACTCACCTCGGAAGTGTTTACGGGTTTTGGCCGACCTAGGCTAGAGGGGATACACGGCTTGTAGGTAAAGTTGTACCACCTCTGCAGAGTGTAAAACTGATATATCAGACGTGCTCACGGTTAAGAGCAGCCTGGACTCCTCACATGATAATTGAACTTGAAGATGGAAATAAATCGAGATCCAATGATTTGCCAATGATTTGCTTAAGTGGTTGCACTTAAGTGTTTTTGATATACTATTGTACCTTTGCTTAATGGGAATACTTGGGATTCAAACTTATTAGTAAGACAGGTGTTGTTAATAAAATGTTGACCAACTAAAATGCTTACTGCTAAACCTTAGCCTCACCTTGTTAAACTTGCATTAGTTTTTCCCCCACTTGCTGAGCCCCGACCATAAGTGAGCTCACCCTTGCTTAATTTTGATCAAAAGCTTGCAGATGAGGATATGATGCTGAACTCCATGGATGCTAGTCTAGTGATACCCTCGGTCATCTTCCTATGGATGGATGTCCTTGTTTCGCTGTACTTTGATGAATAAAGGTTAAGACGTTATGTCTATTCGAAGTGTAATATGTTAATATAATCTTTATTTACGCTCTTATGCATTGTTCTTTTGATATATTACACTTATGACGTCAACATATGTGTGGAAATAGATCCTGGCACACATATGCTATGCACCCGGCTCTGCCCTTAGAAACGGGTGTGACAGAAGTGGTATGAAAGCAATGTGACCGTAGGTTGCTAGATTAGTTAGAAATAGAAAGCCCAGTCAGTCGTGCAAAACTTGATTTAATTGTCTTCATAAAAACTTAATTTATATCAAAACCCATCTCTTTTATCTTCAACCCTTCTTGTCTGATTCTTCGTCTATCAGGAGGTTCCAATGAGAAGCATTGCAAGATGACCAAGCTAGGATTGTGAAACTTGAAGCAAAGTTTGCCAGAAGAAACCCTTTCGAAGCTACCGACGATGCCCCATTCTCTGTCTTATCCCTGCCCTGCAAGAAGTTTTGTTATAGATCTCTTGCATCTATTACCATTCTTCTTGGTTAAGTTGATAGGATAGTTCTATAGTGCTAAGTTTTCGACTAGATCCGTAAGGACGATGTAGGAAACGGGTGACGCCTAAGAGGAGGGGGTGAATTCGGACTTCTAAAACTTTTACTAAACTAGGCCACAATTAAATCCCTAGAGCAAAACCTATGCAAATAATCAAAACTAGAATGTGCAAACTAGGTTTTGTCTAAGTGTTGCTATCTCTACCGCAAAGGCTAAGTTTCAATCTACACTAAATAAGTATGACTACAAGATTGAAACTAAAATGCTTAATATAAATGCGGAATGTAAAGAGCCAAGTAGAGAAGCAAACTCTCGTGGATGACGCCGGTATTTTTACTGAGGTATCCGGAACCACGCAAGGTCCCGACTAATCCTCGTTGGTGCCCCTACGCAAAGGGAAGCCCACGCGAGGGCCAAGCACCACGATCGAGTTACTCCGTAGAGAGCCACGGGCCTTCTCCACGCGCAAGTGGTGCTCCGCTTCCGGCTCCTCTCGGACGCTCCCCGCCGTCTCCACTATCGAGCTTCCGGCCGAAACGCCGCGGGCCTCGTTCCCTCCGGTACACGGTGGCGGCTGTGACACAAACGCGGTTGTCACGGTCTCGCAAGACTCTCGCCCCACTCGGTACAATTACAACAACTCACGCAAGAGCCGAGGGGTTGTGTGGTTTTACAAAACTCACTCAACTAACTAGGGTTCACCTAGAGCAAGCGCTAAAGCGGTCTAACTAACCTAAACACTTCGCAAAGCACCTACGCTAATCACCGAGTGATTCTATTAAGCACTTGGGTGTTTGAGCTCTTGGAAATGTGCACTATATGCCTTGGTATGTTGCTTGGGCTCTCACACCTCCAAATGGCCGGTTGGATGAAGTATATATAGGCCCCAACTCAAATATAGCCGTTGGAAAGCAGCTCTGCAGCTTTCTGCGGCGCACCGGACAGGTGCACCGGACTGTCCGGTGGTGCACCGGACATGCCACGTGAACTAGCCGTTAAAAATAGCCGTTGGAGCTTCCGAAGATGGCGCACCGGACATGGCGCACCGGACGGTTCGGTGTGCACCGGACAACCCATGTCCGCTTGTCGTATTTTGGCTATAACTTTTAGCTCCGAACTCCGATTTCGATGATCTTGTACTTTTTGGAAATCTTATGAAATTCTCTACATCCCATATGCTACTGTGGTGCACCGGACAGGCCAGTGTGCACCGGACATCCCATATGCTACTGCAGTTTTTCAGCAATTCCGACTTTGTATTGTGGGCATAACTTTTAGCTCCGAACTCTGATTTTGATGATCTTGGACTTTTTGGAAAGCTTATAAAATTGTCTACATCTCAGAGTTGAAGCCATGTCAGTTTGAATAGATTTGATGTTGTGAAACACTTCCAATTCAGTCAGCCCTTCCTCTCAACTTTATCAACTTCACTTTTGTTTTGTAGCTTTGTATCTCACTTCTACTTCTTGATGTGTTGGACTCTTAGCATGTATAAAGTGTCTTCAATATTACTTTGTAATGTCTTCTATGAGTCTTATAATGTCTTCTTTGAGGTGTTGCATCCTCAGAGCCTCAGTCCAATCCACTTCGCATCTTGTGAACTACAACACACAAATACTTGGGAAATACATTAGTCCACAGGTTATGTTGATCATCAAACACCAAAACCTATTGAGCTAAATGGCCCAGGGTCATTTTCCTTACAGACGACGTTATATTGTGGTTGTTTTCTAACTCATAATATTGCTATATAACCCTTGATTTCTTCTACTCTTGTTTTCTTGCCATTATATTGTCATCCTTGGACAATATCCACCTCGATATATTGAATCCTTTGTCTCTCTACTTCTTTCCTTGTTAACGCCTTTGTATTTTGTATCCTTAAAAAAACTTTCTCATATCCTTGGTTGAATAATTTATCCTCGCTTCATCAGTTAGTGGTTATCTTATTTCACTCTTGATCATTAACAATAATGTTTTGAATGTTGTCTATCTCCTTGTTATTTCTGATCTGATTCCTTGATTTTATAATCTCTTTCTTATTCCTAACCTTGTCCCGCCTTTCAAAAAAAACTATAGGAAATTGTTTTCCTTGGGAAAGATTGCCTTTTGATTGGATAAATAACATCGAGTTATGTTGTGCTGATATGTTTGAGTTCATGTTAGTTATCTTTGTGACTATGTTTGATTTGCTTCTTTGTAATGATTGTTGTTGTAGTGTGACTTTTGTCCACAATGACAACAGTTAGCTAGGTTAAACCTTAGATAGTTGGGTTCTTTCTACTCTTTATAGTCTGTCTTAGCTCAATCTTTTTGTCCCTTCTTTCATTTCTATATCCATACAGATGTCAGACCTTGGAATGTCAACTACAAGTGATGTCACTAAGTGCAAAGAATACATTGTGTTGGCAACTTCTTCAGCTAAGTCTCAGATGGAACAGTTCAAGAAGGCGCATGCACAGTTTCAGCGAGCAACATCTCAAGTGGTAGCTAGACTCCAACAAGTTGATTTAGCAGAATTTATAGCACCTGAACAGACTACCGATAACCATATGACATCAACCACAACATCACCCTCGATAGTTGACTTAGAAAAGCTATTACATGCACAAGCTCTTGTAATACAGAATGCATCGCAACTCATCTCCTCATACCAGCAAGTGTTGGCAAGTCAAAACGTCACTAGAAATGAAACAACTGATGAACAAAAGGATGCACACCAACAGGCAAATGATCTTGGAATATGTTGTTGTGAATATTATGAAATTTCTTGTCACCAGATTAGTACAAACGAAAGTGAAACTGCAAAACAGAAGAACCTGATTTTATTTTCTGGCATAAAAAGATAATGGTCTCCCCAAGAATAACTAATAGCAGATTCTCGAATACCTAATGCACTGTCAGACGATGAATTGCCAGGTTTTCCAAAAAGGAAACATCACAAGGATACCCAGCTCCAAAAAGAAGCAAATGAGTGTTACATTGATGGATGGACTATCACCTGCACACAGTTTCAGCCTCGTCGTCGTATCAGTTCCAAGAAACAAAAATGGAAACATGGAAAAAGTCAAGAAATAACTTTAAGAAAAACTTGTTATCTATGTGGACGTTAAGATCATTACCTTCATAATTGTCCTGAGAAGAGTTCACTACCGAACACCTCCGAGATAAAGCTATCTCAGACCTCAGACATGGAATATGAACAAAAATCCATAGAAACTTCTACCAACATCGTGAAGAACAACAAAAGGAATAGCAAAAATGTTTGGATACAAGAGTAGTCCACCTCAACCACAAGCAAAAGCCCCGAAACACATGGATACCCAAACAGAAGAATCAAACCAAACTCAGCTATATGAGATACAGACACCCAATCATCCCTCATCACCTGTTGGTCAAGCAAAGTTGACTCACAAAGAACTCAAAGCAAGAGTTGCTTGCTTCTACTGCAAGAATGAAGAACATATTATTCGCGAATGCCCTAAGAAGCGTCTAGACCGACTAAAGAAGAAGACGGTGAAGCAAGACCCAAACAATAATCCAGAAGACCAACCAGTTATAAGTACGATGATGAAGATCGCTTGATTTGTAGACATTGCGGAGCGAAGGAACAATAAGTTCCTTAAGTTTAGAAGAGTTAAAATGTGAACCAAGAACCTACGAGTAACCATATATCACCATTGTTTTCTTGCTAGCCTTCCCTAATCTCGAGGACGAGATTCTTTTAAAGAGGGGTAGATTTGTAACACCATAAAAATCACTAAATAAAAATAATACATTTAGTTATTAATGGTAATTATGGTAATAAATTTTTCATTAAAGTGTTTGTTATTTATTTCATTTGGAATAATTTTTCATTGCACATGCTTAATTTTTTGGATATTTAATAAACATTTCTTCTTTGCTGAAAATCCTAATAAATAATATAGATAATAATTATTAGTACAAAAATAAATATTTTATTCTAGTTTAATTATTATGAATTTTAGGGTTATTTAAAAGTATATTTTGGAATTTAGAAAAAGGAAATTAAAAAAAAGAAAAAAAACAAAACCTAACCTAATCGGCCCATTTGGCCCAACAGCACCCACCCCTAGCCCTACCGCGCGCGCCCTGCCTCCCTTGGCTCCCAGCTGCTGCCACCCAACTTCTCTCTCTCCTCCCTTCTCTCCCTGCTAGCCGGCGACGCTCCCTGCCCTTTCCCCTGCCCATCTGCTCTCTCACCCAGGCGCGACCCAGGCTGCCGAGCAGCCATCAGGACAGCAGCCCTGAGCCCCGACCGCCCGGTTGCGTGCCCACCCTGGCGCCCTGTGCACCACGCTTGGCGCCCCGCCAACACCGACAGCGCGCCTGGATCCGCCCAGCCCAACCGACGCCGCGTCATTGTTTTTCATCGCGAGTAAAGGCGCTTTACTGCCGTCGTTTCTCCATCCATTGATGGCCATCAATGGCGCCATGGCCGGCCATTTCCTACTCCCCTGCGCCCCTCTCTCTTCCTCTCCTCCCCTCCCTCTATAAAAGTCGAGCACCATCCTCCTCTCTTCATTCCCGAAGCTCGCTCGCACTCTCCGCACTCTCTCCTTCGCTCATGCTCGCCGGAACCTCGCTGGAGTCGACGCCACCACACCGTCGCTCTGCTCAAGTGCACCCGCTGTCGAACCCCTGCCCACGTCGTGCCCAGCTCATCGCCGGATAGTCCACGTCCATCCGCTGTTCACTGGAGCTCCGCCCGTGCTTTCGCGCCGTACGCCGTTCGCCATCCGTGGAGCCTTGCCGGAGTTCGTGCCCCACCGTCCAAACGCCTCGCCGGAATTATGCCGTCCGCCGTCGACGTGATCGCGCAGCACACCAACTAGACCATCCACGCTCAACTCCGAGCCTCGTCCGTGCCGTCTTCGCTCGTCCTTGGTCGTGCCTCGCCTCACCGCGACTGAATCCCTCCATTCACCACAAGGTTGAAAACAACCCCAAATGTTGATTTATGTTCTAAAACACGTTTTGAATCAATTTATGAATTATTGTTTTTGAGATTGTGCGATTTGGTGATTCACGTGTATAACTTTATAGATTCGATATACATGTGTAACCAAAATCGAACCCCGAGACAATACTTTGAAAATGCGAATGATTGTGACGGAACCTCCCAAGTCATTAGGCCCACCTACAGTTGTCCTTATCCAACAGACATCAGGCAACCCTGTAGATGTTCCTGAATTACTTGACAAGTTCGGTATCTTCTTTCTTACCTTTCCAGGAACGTTTCACCCGTCTTGCAGACATTACAGAACATTGGAGATATAGATATGCGGAAGTGATTACATAAATTTACATTTATTAGAAAGTAAGATCAAGTTACTTATTACAGACCAGAGTTACAAAACGAGTGCTGAGTAGTATTATTACAATACCAAGGGAGGCAAAAACTCCTCCCGATAAGTTCTTACATAAAAGTTTCTTATGGAGGACTATGTCCTCCCGTAGCTTCACTCTTGTTTTTCTTCATTTGGAACCACCTTGGTACAAAAGCAACAAAAATTTACTGCTTCCTTACCTAAAAACAACGAGGGAATAAACCCTGAGTATGGAATTACTCAGCAAGTCTTACCCGACTAAAGAAAAGACTCTCAAGGGTATGCTGGTTATAAGGGAGTCAAGGTAAGGTATCTCAAGATTCAAGACTCTGTTTTGCATCAATGCTTACTAAGAGTGGATCCTTAAAAATCCAGTTTTATTGTCAAGTTAGGTAAACTTACCTATATCTAGAGTTCTTTGCTAACCTAGTTCAATCACTTGTTCTGCACTAGCCAGTTTCTCATCAATCCCTTCATCTTTAGTGGATGGCTACGTGTAAGTCAGCGACCAAGTCTTCATAACCGCGAAGGTACAGCGATCCGAATCAATTACTCAGCTGAGGATCTCTAATCACACGACATATGTAGCACTTAACCCTTGCATATGTCAACCTGCCACCGGGGTTCTTAAGACCAGATCGGGTTCACGCAAACCGAGAGCACAGATACACCACCGTCCAGCCTCTTGCTACGGAGGGTACACGCTACTCTCGCCACCGCTCCACGCCCATTTCGTGTTATCTTATTCTGGCCTTAGTCTGCCCGAGGCAAGGCTTACCCATGACGAGGCATGTGACCAGTTAAAGGGTCCTCGGTCAGCAGGCCTACATCGAGACGGTCCTTAATCGACTCAGACGGAGACACTACACCGAGACCCTCTTCTCGTGCAACTCACCCGCCCGGTCTCAGCTTAATCATTTAAACCCCAAAACTTGGTACCTAGCAGAGGTACATCTTTTCCGATGTTGAATCCATCATGGCCGTGATGGATTCACCATCAAGTTTTATTTTTAAAAACATCCCACCCACTTTGCCAAACATCTTTTGTAAAACAAAACCTTTTGTTTTAGCTAAAGCAATACTAAGCATAGTAAAACATTTTGTAAAAACAGGGTATCAAGGAAGGTAATCAAGATCAAGGAAGGTAATGCAGGAATAGTTTAAGCAATCAACTCCTATCACCTAATGCAGCAAGCAAGTGAGAAAGATTTTAAAACATCAAGGAAGGTGGCAAATGCACCGAGGCTTGCCTTCGTTAGTAGGTGAGTTAGGCTTAGGCCCGCAGATGTCAAAGTAGAGACAAGACCCTGCCTGAGATTCCAAAGGTGCTGATGCCTTCTCTTCAGTCACTTCGATCTCTTCTTCATTTTCTAAGCATAATCATGTATATAAGAATGAATGCCATGTAATGCTCATGAGAGTGCAATAAGAATTTATTATCTAAGGTCTTGAATACAATTTTCCTTCACGGAACTCCGAGAACTTAGGGTTTCCGGAGCCAGTAAAGGAGTTCACAAGGCAGGGGGGTTTTGGGTTCTAGTTATCAAACAAGGTCCAAATTCAACCAAATTCTACCCAAGGCTCCTAAATAATGTGTAGAGCTTATATAAAAAATTTGATCATTTTTGGAATTACCATATGTTGTCTAAAAATCCAGAACTAATGCTTTAAACTACTTTAAATGCCTTAAAATTCCTTATCTAATCTAAAAATCATGAAACTATTTTTATTAAATATTATGGAAAATAAGAAGTCTAAGAAAATTGGTTTGACAATTTTAGGATTTTTCTACAATTTTCTATGGATTTTCAAGGCTCTACTGAAAAAGAAAAAAGGAAAAGACTGAATAGTGTTGGGCTGGTTACAGCCCAAGCGGCCCAGTCCAGAGGGGAAAGCGCACCCGCGCCCGCGCGCTCTGACGACTTTGCACAGAGGCCCTCGGGTTTCTGGCTAACTGAAAACAGGTTTTTTTACTGATTAACAGAGTCACTGACCGTTTACACAAAGACCCCTGCACTCCTATCCATTCTTGGTTTGAAGTCCACGACGGCGTCGAGCACGGGGAAGCTCCGGTGAGCACCTGTACCGGCCGATTGGGTCCATGACTAGGGTCTCCGAGCGACTAACACCAAATTGAACCCACCCCAAACCTTTTCCCCAACCCAATTTCATCTACGGCCAAGTGGTTTGCTCTGGCTACGGTGACCGTGAGCATTACGGCGAGACCGTCGTGTTCCCGGCGACCAGAGGGTTCTTAGCGCAATTGCGTGGGCCGTCGAGCATCACCAGTATGAACAGATGCTAGAACAGGAGCAAAGAGGGTATGAGCAGACCTGTGGAGGGCTGGCCACGGCAAGGTGTGGTTCACGGCGGCGGAAACTGAAGTTGGGGGAAGTTTGAAATTTGGGCTTGTTGGTGATCGGTTGTGAGCAATACGGGGTATGGTGGTGTGTGATGATGTTGAGGAGCTAACGGTGGGCTCAATTTATAGATTCCAGGGGCGGTGGCGCTTGAATTGAAGATGGCGCAGTGGCGACCGGAGAGGGGAAAGGTTACTTGTGCAAGTGAACTCGTGTCAACCGTCGTGGCGATTTTTTCGATGATCAACAGAGAGCAAGGGTGAGTCACGGTGATACGGTAGATAGTCTGAGACACGCGACGGACAACGGCGAAGGTTTGACGGCGGTGAGAACCTTTATCCAAGGGCGGTGAGCAAGGGGAGAGGGATTGCGGCTAGCCGGAGTGGCTTCCAGGTCATCGGCGGCGAGGATCCCCTTACCCCGCGCTGCTATCCATCCGCACAGACACGAATCCCGACGCCGGTGACACGAATCACGGCGGAGGGAGTCGTCGGCGGTGAGACTTGCTGTGCTGGCATTCTGATCTGCAGAGTACACTGTACCATGGTGATCTCTCATCAGATGAACTAACAAAGCGACTTGGAGCATGATTTACTCTCAATTCCCAATGACAACCCATCCCAAGCTCTGCAGCAAAATTGTAGAGCTACAAACCAGCAATAATTCGACTATAGGGATTGAACTCATTTGGGCACTAGATCAAGGTTGAATTCACACCCAAAGATGGCTCTATCACACTGAAAATTTGAATTTCAGAGTGGAACCAGCCTGACAGCCAAACTTTAGGCTTAATTATCTCTGGATTCTTCTTAACAACTGAGCTCACACTCTTAAGCAAAGTTGTTCTCCTATGATTGAGCTACCAACTTGATGTGGTAACCTAGGGCAAAAACCCTATACTTTGAAAGCTACAAGGCTCAAAAGTTGAGCCGACAAATCTGAAATTCAGACTTAGAGTGAAATAGAGATCAAGTGGTACTTTTTGCGAATTAGTCCAAAACTTGGGTTTGGCTTGTAAATCTTCCCAAATGTGAACCATGTGACTTTATATGCTTTAACATTGTAGTTTTTACACTTTAGTCCAAATGTGCACTGTTTTTGCACAAAGGCCCCTAGGGTTTGGACTTAGGGTTTTTCAGGGTTCAAATGGGGTTTTTGGTATCTCAGGGGTATAAATGTGATTCAAGTTCAGTCTTGGGAACATTTTATGACTATTCCCCTAAAGCTTTTAGGCTTTCTCAATTTGGTTAGGTTTTACCCCCTTTAATCCCTATTTAGGGTTAAGTTCCCTATCCAGGGTTCTATTTGCAAAATGCTATAACAATACAACTTGTTTGAAATTCTTACCTAGTGAATGCACTCTAGGTGTGTCAAACATATGCAATGCCAATGTTTATGATGCCATGCTCAAGTTTTAGTTGCAGTAACACCAGGGGTGTTACATCCTTCCCCCCATAAAAGAATCTCGTCCCGAGATTAAAAGTCCTAGGGTAAGTAATGGAAAAGGAAAAGTGTCACATTCTTATTTCCTTATTTCTGGTACAAGGCAGGGGTGGTATGGGGTTCATTCCTTTATTACAACAACTATACATACTTTACAAATTACATGAGGCTATAAAGCCTGGGAAATTCTTATCTAAAAAGTCTTGAGTTTCCCATGTACCTCTTCTTCAGAATGTTGGTTCCACTGTATCTTGTAAAACTTGAGAGTTTTCCTCCGGGTAACCCTGTCCTTTTGATCCAAGACCCGAATGGGATGTTCGGAATATGTCAAGTCCGGTTCAAGGACAACATCTATCACTTCAATGGTTCGATCTGGCACCCGAAGACATTTCTTCAATTGTGACACATGGAACACATTATGTACAGCAGACAAGTTTTCGGGTAGTTGAAGTTGATATGCCACTGGCCCATATCTTTCAAGTATAGGGAATGGACCAATGTACCTGGGTGCAAGCTTCCCTTTTATCCCGAAACGCGATACACCCTTCATTGGTGAAACCTTCAGGTAGACATAGTCCCCTTCAAGAAAATACAAGGGCATTCGCCGTTTGTCTGCATAACTTTTTTTATGAGCTTAGGCTTTCTTCATATTATGAATTATTTTCTGAACCTTTTCTTCGGTCTCTTTCACCATATTAGGCCTGAAGAAGTACCTTTCACCAGGTTCAGACCAATTTAGCGGAGTGCGACATCGTCGCCCATATAAAGCTTCGAAGGGTGCCATCTTGATACTTTCTTGATAGCTATTATTATATGAAAACTCCGCTAAGGGCAAACATTCATCCCATTTTTGTGAGAAGTTCAGTACACATGCCCGCAGCATATCTTCAAGTATTTGATTAACCCTCTCAGTCTGTCCACTTGTTTGAGGATAATAGGTCGAACTGTGGAGCAATTTAGTACCCAGGGATTTATGAAGTTCTTCCCAAAATTTGGATACGAATTGTGGTCCACGATCCGACACTATAGTCTTTGGAACCCCGTGCAAACTGAGAATACGGGCAATATACAATTGGGCATAAACAGCAACTGGGTGCACTGTCTTGACGGGTAGAAAATGAGCAATTTTCGTAAACCGATCAACAATAACCTAGATAGAGTCATACCCCTTTGCGGTCCTGGGCAATCCCACAATAAAGTCCATACTTATGTCTTCCCATTTCCATGTGGGTATTGGTAGAGACTGTAATGGACCGGCAGCTTTCAAATGTATGGCCTTGACACGTCTGCAGGTGTCACATCTAGCCACATAGCGTGCAATCTCGATCTTCATTTTTGTCCACCAATAATGTTGCTTCAAGTCTTGGTACATCTTAGTGCTTCCGGGATGAATAGAATAGCGACTAAGATGTGCTTCATCAAGAATTTGCTGGCGGACCTCTTCATTCTTCGGCACCACTATGCGGTTATTAAACCATACAATGCCTTGATCATCTTCTTTGAAACATTTGGCTTTTCCAGCCCTTATCTTCTCACGAATGTGTTTCATACCCTCATTATCCCTTTGAGCATCAATTATCCTTTGCAAGAGGACTGACTTAAGCTTTAGCTGACTTAGGGTTCCTTGTTGGACCATTCCTAGGTTTAGCTTCTCCATTTCCTGACATAATGTATTGTCAGAAGTTTTCACCGTAAGACAGTGACAGGAAACCTTACGGCTAAGTGCATCTGCCACCACATTGGCCTTGCCTGGGTGATAATGAATTTCCAGTTTATAATCCTTAATAAGCTCAAGCCATCGTCTTTGCCTCATGTTCAACTCTTACTGGGTGAAGATATACTTCAAGCTTTTATGATCTGTATAAATGTGACAGATATTACCCAGCAGATAATGACGCCAAATCTTCAGGGCATGAACCACAACAGCTAGCTCCAGATCATGAGTTGGGTAATGCTCCTCATGTCGGCGCAACTGCCTTGAAGCATATGCAATTACTCGGCCTTCTTGCATTAACACACAGCCGAGACCACTGCGTGATGCATCACAATATACATCAAAGGGCTTAGTGATATCCGGTTGAGCCAATACCGGAGCAGTGGTTAATAATGTCTTCAATTGTTCAAAAGCTTCATTACACTTGGAAGACCAATTGAATTTAATATCATTCTTCAATAAACTTGTGATTGGCTTCACAAGCTTAGAAAAATCTGGTATAAATCGGCGGTAATATCCAGCCAGTCCAAGGAAACTTCAAACTTGATGAACAGTGGTTGGGGGTTTCCACTCCAAAATGTCCTTGACTTTGCTGGGATCTACCGCAATCCCCCTGGCAGATAGAATGTGTCCCAGAAACTGAATTTCTTCTAGCCAAAACGCGCATTTGCTGAACTTGGCATACAACTGATGTTCTCTCAGGAGCGTTAACACGATCTGTAAATGTTGAGCATGCTCCTCTTCATTTTTGGAATATATTAGAATATCGTCAATGAAGACCACCACAAACTTGTCCAACTCGGGCATGAATACTGAGTTCATCAAATACATGAAGTGGGTAGGAGCATTGGTCAATCCGAAAGACATTACCAGGTATTCAAATAACCCATACCGCGTAGTGAATGCGGTCTTTGGTATATCCTCGGGCCGAATACGGATCTGATGATAGCCCGATCTGAGATCAATCTTGGAGAATACCCTCGCCCCGGTTAGTTGATCAAATAAAATGTCAATCCTCGGAAGAGGGTACTTGTTCTTGATAGTGACCTCATTCAGGGGTCGATAATCCACACACATCCGTAAAGTTTGATCCTTCTTCTTGACGAATATGGCTGGACAACCCCATGGCGACGAGCTTGGCCAGATGAACCCTTTCTCAAGTAGATATTGTAATTGAATCTTCAATTCTGCCAACTCATTTGGAGGCATTCGGTACGATTTTCGAGAAATAGGAGCCGTACCGGGCTTCAACTCAATTACAAATTCTACATCCCTTTTAGGTGGCAATCCAGGTAAATCCTCTGGAAAGACATCGGGAAACTCGCATACTACCAGAATATCCTTGATTTCCGGTATAATGGCTTCATAAACTCTGCCAGTGTCTTGGGTTGGAATGGGGATAGGCAAAAGAATTTCCTCTTGATTATGACTCAACCTGATAGTTCTTTGATCAGTGTTGAGGGTTGCTTTATGCTTGGCCAACCAATTCATACCCAAAATGATATCTATGTCCCGGCCTTTCAGAACGATCATATTAGTAGGAAAGTCCCGTCCGGCCAACGTTACGGGCACTTGATAGGCCACTTCTCTAGTAAAGATTTGTCCCCCAGGGGAGTGAATTTTAAACCCTTCTTTTGATTCATAGCATGAAATGCAATGTTGCTCCACAAATTTCTTGCTGATAAATGTATGCGAAGCACCAGAATCAAAGAGAATAACTGCGGGATGATTGGCCACAAGGAACGTACCCATCATTACCAGCTCCCCGTCCGGTGTAGTGGCCACTTGCGTATAATATATGCGTCCCGTCTTCTTGGTATTTTTGCCCATAGTATTTCCCTTGACTTGAGATGAATTCCTAGACCCTTGCTGATTATTTGACTGGTTTTGCTTTGGATAAGGGCAATCCTTGATGAAATGCCCAGATTTTCCATAGTTGAAACATCCAGTCGACGAGCTGGGCAGAGCAGGGAATCGAGTGCCTGGGGCACCCGGCTGTCTTGGGGTAGTGGGGGCATTATTGGGACGAATAAATATTGGCTGCTTAAAAGGGAAGGAGGGTGCATGAGAGCGATTCTGGTTGGAAGGCCGGAGAACAAACCGTTGCCTTTTCACCAGGCCCTGACTAGGCCTGTCACCTCCAAATCCCTTGGATTTTCCGACACCTGCATACTTCGCTTCCACTACCAATGCTGTACTGACAGCTCTTCCATAAGTAAGATCTATGCAGGTTGCCATCTTTCTTTGCAGTCGATCATTTAAACCTCTCATAAAACAATTTTTGTTTTTCAAATCGGTGTTCACTTGATCGATTGCATACTGCGACAGATGATTGAACTTATTGAGATACTGATTAACAGTATCCCCTCCTTGCTTTAGCTTCATAAATTCTTCTTGCTTCATGTGAAGAACACCTTCTAGTATATAATGTTCGCGGAAGGCCACCTTGAATTCTTCCCATGTTATATGATGATTGGCCGGTTGGACGGCCATGAAATTTCCCCACCAGGTGCTGGCAGGGCCGCGCAGTTGCTGGGCTGCGAATAAAGGCTTCTGGGTTTCAGAACAGCACAGAAGTCCGAATTTTTGCTCAATAACCCGAATCCATTCATCGGCTTCTAATGGGTCTTCGGCTTTAACAAACAGCGGTGGACGTGTCTCTGAGAAGTCCAAGTAAGAAGTTTCGCGGGGGCCCTATTGATAACCCCGCCCGCCTTGTTGCTGAAACTGTTGACCCGCCATCTCTCTCAGAAAACGGGTATTATCCGCGGTTGCATTTACCAAGGCGGCAATCGCCTCGGCAAGTGTGGGAGGGACAGGAGGTGGATTTGGGGTAGACTCCCTCCCACTGGAGGTTCCAGTTGCATCCTGTGATCGGGTCTTGGATGACATCTGTGGCAACAAACATTTGGAAACAAATATAATATGCCAAAGATAAAACCATCCAATTTACATTACCATAAAGAGTAATGTTACAGACTCGATTTTTTACAATAGGAAACATTACCAAGTATACAATAGCACTACCTATTATACAATAGTACAACCTACAATACACTACTTCTATTCCTATTACTGCACCACTACTCCTACTTTTGGTTGCTCCTGGCAGCCTCGTCGTCAGGTGTGGGAGACCATTCATTGACCAGCCTCATAGAAGGAGGGGGCTTAAAAAGGTCTAGCTCACCACCAAGCGCTTCTCCCGCAACGTGCGAGGGTCCGGCTTCCGACCTGATAGGATCCGTAGGTGCACTGGGATGTAGTTGCGAATACAGTACATGGACTTCCTCATGTAGGGTATTGCAATACGCCTGCAAGTTATCAATGGCAGAGCTAAGTTCCTCGACTCGAGCTTGAGCCTTTGCTTCCTTAGCCCAGGCCACTGAACGAGACTGTACCGCCCAGTCAAGCGCTAAATCCCGGTCAGCAAGCTGATCCTGCAGACGGCAGATGTAACCTCTCAATTCGTTTATTCTGTTGCCATCCGCGACCCATATGCTGGTCCTGCGTTGCAGTTTCGTTTGAAGCTGATTTACTCGGGCTTCAAGATCCCCAATCGGATCGTTGCTTCCGCTACTACTATCCTCATCTCGTGGGGCAAGTTGACGACGAGGTACTCCAATTGGGCCAGTTGACTTGCGCGCGGTCTTCCTCGTGCGCGGCAGCATTTCTCTAGGGGGAAATTTTATTAGTATGGTTCTTAGCATGATGCATGTATAATTACAGAACCAACCTTAGTTGATTCATACCTTCTATACATTGCACTCCTCCTATCTAGTCTTTCATATAGATTCTTTAGATATAAGGGATAAGAATGGAAGAAATCTTACTAGGTAAGTTTTTAGAAAATCCTTTTGAAGATGCCTCAGAATATCTGCAGAGAAGGGCTTCGCTCCGATACCAGCTGTGACGGAACCTCCCAAGTCATTAGGCCCACCTACAGTTGTCCTTGTCCAACAGACATCAGACAACCCTGTAGATGTTCCTGAATTACTTGACAAGTTCGGTATCTTCTTTCTTACCTTTCCAGGAACGTTTCACCCGTCTTGCAGACATTACAGAACATCAGAGATATAGATATGCGAAAGTGATTACATAAATTTACATTTATTAGAAAGTAAGATCAAGTTACTTATTACAGACTAGAGTTATAAAACGAGTGCTGAGTAGTATTATTACAATACCAAGGGAGGCAAAAACTCCTCCCGATAAGTTCTTACATAAAAGTTTCTTATGGAGGACTATGTCCTCCCGCAGCTTCACTCTTGTTTTTCTTCATTTGGAACCACCTTGGTACAAAAGCAACAAAACTTTGCTGCTTCCTCACCTAAAAACAACGAGGGAATAAACCCTGAGTATGGAATTACTCAGCAAGTCTTACCCGACTAAAGAAAAGACTCTCAAGGGTATGATGGTTATAAGGGAGTCAAGGTAAGGTATCTCAAGATTCAAGACTCTGTTTTGCATCAATGCTTACTAAGAGTGGATCCTTAAAAATCCAGTTTTATTGTCAAGTTAGGTAAACTTACCTATATCTAGAGTTCTTTGCTAACCTAGTTCAATCACTTGTCCTGCACTAGCCAGTTTCTCATCAATCCCTTCATCTTTAGTGGATGGCTACGTGTAAGTCAGTGACCAAGTCTTCATAACCGCGAAGGTACAGCGATCCGAATCGATTATACTCAGCTGAGGATCTCTAATCACACGACATATGTAGCACTTAACCATTGCATATGTCAACCCTCCACCGGGGTTCTTAAGACTAGATCAGGTTCACGCAAACCGAGAGCACAGATACACCACCGTCCAGCCTCTTGCTACGGAGGGTACACGCTACTCTCGCCACCGCTCCATGCCCATTTCGTGTTATCTTATTCTGGCCTTAGTCTGCCCGAGGCAAGGCTTACCCATGACAAGGCATGTGACCAGTTAAAGGGTCCTCGGTCAGCAGGCCTACATCGAGACGGTCCTTAATCGACTCAGACGGAGACACTACACCGAGACTCTCTTCTCGTGCAAGTCACCTGCCCGGTCTCAGCTTAATCATTTAAACCCAAAAACTTGGTACCTGGCAGAGGTACATCTTTTCCGATGTTGAATCCATCACGGTCGTGATGGATTCACCATCAAGTTTTATTTTTAAAAACATCCCACCCACTTTGCCAAACATCTTTTGTAAAACAAAACCTTTTGTTTTAGCTAAAGCAATACTAAGCATAGTAAAACCTTTTGTAAAAACAGGGTATCAAGGAAGGTAATCAAGATCAAGGAAGGTAATGCAGGAATTGTTTAAGCAATCAACTCCTATTACCTAATGCAGCAAGCAAGTGAGAAAGATTTTAAAACATCAAGGAAGGTGGCAAATGCACCGGGGCTTGCCTTCGTTAGTAGGTGAGTCAGGCTCAGGCCCGCAGATGTCAAAGTAGAGACAAGACCTGCCTGAGATTCCAAAGGTGGTGATGCCTTCTCTTCAGTCACTTCGATCTCTTCTTCGTTTTCTAAGCATAATCATGTATATAAGAATGCCATGTAATGCTCATGAGAGTGCAATAAGAATTTATTATCTAAGGTCTTGAATACAATTTTCCTTCACGGAACTCCGAGAACTTAGGGTTTCCGGAGTCAGTAAAGGAGTTCACAAGGCAGGGGGGTTTTGGGTTCTAGTTATCAAACAAGGTCCAAATTAAACCAAATTCTACCCAAGGCTCCTAAATAATGTGTAGAGCTTATATAAAAAATTTGATCATTTTTTGAATTACCATATGTTGACTAAAAATCCAGAACTAATGCTTTAAACTACTTTAAATGCCTTAAAATTCCTTATCTAATCTAAAAATCATGAAACTATTTTTATTAAATATTATGGAAAATAAGAAGTCTAAGAAAATTAGTTTGACAATTTTAGGATTTTTCTACAATTTTCTATGGATTTTCAAGGCTCTACTGAAAAAGAAAAAAAGGAAAAGACTGAATAGTGTTGGGCTGGTTTCAGCCCAAGCAGCCCAGTCCAGAGGGGAAAGCGCACCCGCGCCCGCGCGCTCTGACGACTTTGCACAGAGGCCCTCGGGTTTCTGGCTAACTGAAAACAGGTTCTTTTACTGTTTAACAGAGTCACTGACCGTTTACACAAAGACCCCTGCACTCCTATCCATTCTTGGTTTGAAGTCCACGACGGCGTCGAGCGCTGGGAAGCTCCGGTGAGCACCTGTACCGGCCGATTGGGGCCATGACTAGGGTCTCCGAGCGACTGACACCAAATTGAACCCACCCCAAACCTTTTCCCCAACCCAATTTCATCTACGGCCAAGTGGTTTGCTCTGGCTACGGTGACCGTGAGCATTACGGCGAGACCGTCGTGTTCCCGGCGACCAGAGGGTTCCTAGCGCAATTGCATGGGCCGACGAGCATCACCAGTATGCACAGATGCTAGAACAGGAGCAAAGAGGTATGAGCAGACCTGTGGAGGGCTGGCCACGGCAAGGTGTGGTTCACGGCGGCGGAAACCGAAATTGGGGGAAGTTTGAAATTTGGGCTTGTTGGTGATCGGCTGTGAGCAATACGAGGTATGGTGGTGTGTGATGATGTTGAGGAGCTAACGGCGGGCTCAATTTATAGATTCCAGGGGTGGTGGCACTTGAATTGAAGATGGCACGGTGGCGACCGGAGAGGGGAAAGGTTACTGGTGCAAGTGAACTCGTGTCAACCGTCGTGGCGATTTTTCCGGTGATCAACGGAGAGCAAGGGTGAGTCACGGTGATACGGTAGATAGTCTGAGACACGCAGCGGACAACGGCGAAGGCTTGACGGCGGTGAGAACCTTTATCCAAGGGCGGTGAGCAAGGGAGAGGGATTGCGGCTAGCTGGAGTGGCTTCCAGGTCACCGGCGACGAGGATCACCTTACCCCGCGCTGCTATCCATCCGCACAGACATGAATCCCGATGCCGGTGACACGAATCACGGTGGAGGGAGTCGTCGGCGGTGAGACTTGCTGTCCTGGCATTCTGATCTGCAGAGTACACTGTACCATGGTGATCTCTCATCAGATGAACTGACAGAGCGACTTGGAGCATGATTTACTCTCAATTCCCAATGACAACCCATCCCAAGCTCTGTAGCAAAATTGTAGAGCTACAAACCAGCAATAATTCGACTATAGGGATTGAACTCATTTGGGCACTAGATCAAGGTTGAATTCACACCCAAAGATGGCTCTGTCACACTGAAAATCTAAATTTCAGAGTGGAACCAGCCTGACAGCCAAACTTTAGGCTTAATTATCTCTGGATTCTTCTTAACAACTGAGCTCACACTCTTAAGCAAAGTTGTTCTCCTATGATTGAGCTACCAACTTGATGTGGTAACCTAGGGCAAAAACCCTATACTTTGAAAGCTACAAGGCTCAAAAGTTGAGCCCACAAATCTGAAATTCAGACTTAGAGTGAAATAGAGATCAAGTGGTACTTTTTGCAAATTAGTCCAAAACTTGGGTTTGGCTTGTAAATCTTCCCAAATGTGAACCATGTGACTTTATATGCTTTAACATTGTAGTTTTTACACTTTAGTCCAAATGTGCACTATTTTTGCACATAGGCCCCTAGGGTTTGGACTTAGGGTTTTTCAGGGTTCAAATGGGGTTTTTGGTATCTCAGGGGTATAAATGTGATTCAAGTTCATTCTTGGGAACATTTTATGACTATTCCCCTAAAGCTTTTAGGCTTTCTCAATTTGGTTAGGTTTTACCCCCTTTAATCCCTATTTAGGGTTAAGTTCCCTATCCAGGGTTCTATTTGCAAAATGCTATAACAATACAACTTGTTTGAAATTCTTACCTAGTGAATGCACTCTAGGTGTGTCAAACATATGCAATGCCAATGTTTATGATGCCATGCTCAAGTTTTAGTTGCAGTAACACCATGGGTGTTACATCCTTCCCCCCATAAAAGAATCTCGTCCCGAGATTAAAAGACCTAGGGTAAGTAATGGAAAAGGAAATGTGTCCTCCCGACGCATGCGGGAAGCCTCGGTCCATCCCGAGCGCACGTGGGACAAGGCGCCTGCTGCCCAGGATCGCCTCGGCAACGAGCACCACCATCTCGACCGTCGAACCCGCCTCGACGAGAAGGTGCGCCGAGGCTACCATCCCAGGCGTGGGGGACGCTGTGACAGCGACGAGGATCGCAGCCCCTCGCCCGAACCACACGGTCCGCGAGTCTTCAGCCGGGCCATATGACAAGCGTCGTTCCCTGCCCGTTTCCGAGCCCCGACTACCATCACCAAGTACTCGGGGGAGACGAGGCCGGAGCTGTGGCTCGCAGACTATCGACTGGCATACCAGTTGGGAGGGGCGGATCATGACAACCTCATCATCCATAATCTACCCCTTTTCCTCTCCAACGCCGCCCGAGCCTGGCTGGAGCATCTGCCTCCAGCGCAGATCTCCGACTGGGACGATCTGGTCAAGGCTTTCGCGGGAAACTTCCAAGGCACGTATGTGCGCTCTGGGAACTCGTGGGATCTCCGAAGCTGTCGCCAGCAGCCAGGGGAGTCCCTCCGAGAGTACATCCGATGGTTTTCGAAGCAGCGCACCGAGCTGCCCAACGTTACCGACTCGGATGTCATTGGGGCTTTCCTTGCCGGCACCACTTGCCGAGACTTGGTGAGCAAACTGAGGCGCAATACTCCCACCCGTGTGAGCGAACTGATGGACGTCGCCACCAAGTTTGCCTCGGGTCAGGAGGCGGTCGAAGCCATCTTCCGAAAAGACAAGCAGCCTCAGGGAGAGCCGAGGAAAGACGCCCCCGAGGCGTCCGCCCAGTGGGGCACAAAGAAGAAGGCCAAGAACAAGTCGCAAGCGAAACGCGACGCCGCCGACGCGAATCTTGTCGCTGTGGCCGAGCACAGGAACCCTCGGAAACCTCCTGGAGGGGCCGGTGCGTTCGACAAGATGCTCAAGGAGCCGTGCCCCTATCACCAGGGTCCCGTCAAGCACACCCTCGAAGAATGTGTCATGCTCCGGCACTACTCCCACAAGGCCGGGCCCCCGGTGGAAGATAGCAAAGGCCATGACAACAACAAGAAGGAGGGCGACAAGGAAGAGGAGTTCCCAGAGGTCCACAACTGCTTCATGATCTACGGCGGGCAGGTGGCGAACGCCTCGGCTCGACACCGTATGCAGGAGCACCGGGAGGTCTGCTTGGTGAAGGTGGCAGCGCCAGTCTACCTAGACTGGTCCGACAAGCCTATCACCTTCGACCGAGGCGACCACCCCGACTTCGTGCTAAGCCCAGGAAGGTACCCGCTCGTCGTCGATCTGGTCATCGGCAACGTTAGGCTCTCCAAAGTCCTCATGGACGGAGGCAGCAGCCTTAACATCATCTACACCGAGACCCTGGAACTCTTGGGGGTTGATCGGTCCGAGGTCCGGGCCGGTGCGACACCCTTTCACGGGATCGCACCTGGAAAGCGTATCCTCCCCCTCGGGTGGATCGACTTACCCGTCTGCTTCGGGACTCCCTCCAACTTCCGAAAGGAAGCTCTCACCTTCGAGGTCGTTGGGTTCCGAGGAACCTACCATGCGGTGTTGGGAAGGCCGTGTTACGCCAAGTTCATGGCCATCTCCATCTACACCTACCTCATGCTCAAGATGTTGGGCCCGAATGGGATCATCACCGTCGGATCCACGTACCGCCACACGTACGAATGCGACGTGGAGTGCATGGAGTACGCTGAGGCCCTCGCTGAGTCCGAGGCCCTCATCACCGACCTGGAACGCCTCTCCAAGGAGGCACCCGACGCGAAGCGGCACGCCGGCAACTTCGAACCAGTCGAGGCGGTCAAGTCCGTCTCTCTCGACCCCAGCAACGACGCCAGCAAGAAAGTCCAGATTGGCTCCAAGCTCGACCCCAAATAGGAAGCAGTGCTCATCGACTTTCTCCGCGCAAACGTCGAAGTCTTTGCGTGGAGTCCCTCGGACACGCCAGGCATACCAAGGGATGTCACCGAGCACTCACTGGGCATCAGAGCTGGAGCCTGACCCGTGAAGCAAACCCTGCGCTGTTTTGACGAAGAAAAGCGCAGGGCCATAGGCGAGGAGATCCACAAGCTACTCGCGGCAGGGTTCATCAAAGAGGTATTCCATCTCGAATGGTTAGCTAACCCTGTCCTTGTAAGGAAGAAGGATGGGAAATAGAGGATGTGTGTAGACTACACTGGTCTAAACAAAGTATGTCCGAAAGTTCCCTACCCTCTACCTCGCATCGATCAAATTGTGGACTCCACTGCTGGGTGTGAAACCCTGTCATTCCTTGATGCCTACTCAGGCTATCACCAAATCAAGATGAAAGAGTCCGACCAGCTCGCGACTTCTTTCATCACACCTTTTGGCATGTATTGTTACACTACAATGCCATTTGGCTTGAGGAATGCAGGCGCCACCTACCAGAGGTGCATGAACCACATGTTCGGAGAACACATCGGCAGAACAGTCGAGGCTTACGTTGATGACACGTTGTCAAGACAAAGAAAGCCTCCGACCTCCTCTCTGACCTTGAAACGACATTCAAGTGTTTGAGAGCAAAAGGCATGAAACTCAATCCCGAGAAGTGTGTCTTTGGAGTCACCCGAGGCATGCTCCTTGGATTCATCGTCTCCGAGCGGGGCATCGAGGCCAATCTGGAGAAAATCGCGGCCATCACCAACATGAGACCGATCAAAGATTTGAAAGGAGTACAGAGGGTCATGGGATGCCTTGCGGCATTGAGCCGCTTCATCTCACGCCTTGGCGAGAAAGGCTTGCCTCTGTACCGCCTCTTAAGGAAGGCCGAGCACTTCACTTGGACCCCCAAGGCCGAGGAAGCCCTCGGAAACCTTAAGGCGCTCCTTACAAACACACCCATCCTGGTGCCCCCCGCTGTAGGAGAAGCCCTCTTGATCTACGTAGCCGCAACCACTCAGGTGGTCAGCGCCACGATCGTAGTCGAGAGACGAGAAGAAGGGCATGCACTGTTCGTCCAGAGGCCAGTCTACTTGTAACACCCAGTTTTAAGGAGACAAAGCCGGGTGCATCTTATACATGCGCCAAAGAAGACAACATATATAATAACAGAGTGTATAGAGATAAATGTCACAATAATCAGAGTACTTATTACATAGCGGAAGTCTTAAAAAAATAAATATAGCAGGATCTAAAATCTATCCTTGGCGCTAGAAAGTCAACTGGGAGACGCCACCTAGATCGAATCGAACTCCTCGATATGCGGCTCCTCTTGAACCACCTGTACTTCTCCTGTGGGGGGTGTGAGATAGCAAGGGTGAGCTCACACATTGTCGGGGACCATAATTAGGGGTACCCTCAAGGCTCCTAATTCTCAGCTGGTAACCCCCATCAGCATGAAGCTGCAAAGGCCTGATGGGTGCGATTAAGTCAGGGATCAGTCCATTCGAGGGACACGATCACGCCTCACCCGAGCCTAGCCTCGGACAAAGGGCAACCGACCCCGGAGGATTTCCGTCTCGCCCGAGGCCCCCCTTTTAGCGGCGAACATATTCCCGGCTCGCCCGAGGCCCTGCCTTCGCTAAGAAGCAACCCTGACCAAATCGCCGCACCGACCGACCAAGTCGCAGGAGCATTTAAAGCAAAGGTGGCCTGACACCCTTATCCTGGCACGCACCCCCCGCCGGCAGAGCCGAAGTGACAGCCGTCACTTCGCCGCACCACTGACCGGCCTGACGAAAGGACAGCGCCGCCTACGCCACACCGACTACAGTGCCACTGGACAGAGTAAGACTGACAAGCGGTCAGGCCCTGCCGGAGGCACCATAGGAAGCTCCGCTTCGCCCGACCTAGGGCTCAGACTCGGGCTAAGTCCCAGAAGACGACGATCTCCGCTTCACCCGACCCAGGGCTCGGACTCGGGCTAAGTCCCGGAAGACGGCGAACTCCGCTCCGCCCGACCCAGGGCTCGGACTCGGGCTAAGTCCCGGAAGACGGCGAACTCCGCTCCGCCCGACCCAGGGCTCGGACTCGGGCTAAGTCCCAGAAGACGGCGAACTCCGCCTGACCCAGGGCTCGGACTCGGGCTAAGTCCCGGAAGACGGCGAACTCCGCTCCGCCCGACCCAGGGCTCGGACTCGGGCTAAGTCCCAAAAGACGACGATCTCCGCCTCGCCCGACCCAGGGCTCAGACTCGGGCTAAGTCCCAGAAGACGACAATCTCCGCCTCGCCCGACCCAGGGCTCGGACTTGGGCTCGGCCCCAGAAGACGACGATCTCCGCCTCGCCCGACCCGGGGGCTCAGACTCAACCTCGGCTTTGGAGGAGCTTCCACATCGCCCAACCTAGGGCGTAGACCAGCCACGTCGACAGGAGGCACCATCATCACCCTACCCCGAGCTGACTCGGGCCGCAGGGAACAAGACCGGCGTCGCATCTGGCTCGCGCCGCCAGATAGGCAATGATGGCGCCCCGCATGCTCTGTGACGACGGCGGCTCTCCGCCCCCTTACGGAAGCAAGAGGACGTCAGCAAGGGCTCAACCGCTCCGACAGCTGTCCCTCCGCCAAGCTCCATCGCTCCTTCGACGGCCATGACATCACACCAGCTGGGTGCCAAGATCTCTCCGGCTGCCACAACGGCATGTACCTAGGGCGCTAGCTCACCTCCGCTAGACACGTAGCACCCTGCTACACCCCCCATTGTACACCTGGATCCTCTCCTTACGTCTATAAAAGGGAGGACCAGGGCCCTCTTAGAGAAGGTTGGCCGCGCGGAGACGAGGACGAGAACAGGCGCTCGCCTGGAGCCGCTCGCTCCCTCTCCCGCGTGGACGCTTGTAACCCCCTACTGCAAGCGCACCCGACCTGGGCGCGAGACGAACACGAAGGCCGCGGGATTTCCACCTCTCTCACGCCGGTCTCCGGCTGCCTCGCTCTCCCCCCTTCGCGCTCGCCCTTGCGCTCGACCCATCAGGGCTGGGGCACGTGGCGACATTCACTCGTCGGCCCAGGGACCCCCCAGTCTCGGAACGCCGACAGTTGGCGCGCCAGGTAGGGGCCTGCTGCGTGTTGACGAACAGCTTCCCGTCAAGCTCCAGATGGGCAGTCTCCAGCAACCTCTCCAACCCGGGACGGTGCTCCGTTTCGGGAGTCTTGAGTTCATGTCCCTCGACGGCAGCTACGACATGATACTCCTTCCACCGCCGTGCGACAACAACAGTGGTGGCCGACAACCCGCCTGCCGGCGGCGGAATCGGCGACGTCTTCCCCGCATGGTTGAAGAGCAACCTTCGAGCTCACCCCATCCTCTCCCCCGTCGACGGAGGAGGAGGCGGGGCAACCAAGGCCAAGCAGGAGACAGCGCCTCGTCGGCTGTCGAGCGAGTCGACGGTCCCGGCACCCCAACGGGGGGCGCACCAGGCGTCGACCTCGCGTTTGAGACGAAGGCGAGCGCCGTCTCCCCGCGACGCGCCAATCCCGAGCAAGCGGACGACGCCAGCATGCTCGCGAAAAGCTTGCTGGATGTCACCCTCGTACCTGAGACGACGACGCAGTCAGTCCCCGACGCGACCTTATCGCCGCCCGTCGACCAAAAGGTACCGATCGATTCCCATCCCCCGTATTTTGGGTTCAGCCTCAACCCGTCTAGCGACTTCGCTTTGGCGGGCGCTCTCGTAGAGGCAAATCCAGACCCTCTGGGGTTTCGTGTGCGGTCACCTTGGGACCGGCTGACGGACGTCTCGACCTACGGGCCCTCTGGGTCCGAGGAAGACGACGAACCCAGCATCTGTTGGGATTTCTCTGGACTTGGTAACCCCAGTGCCATGCGGGACTTCATGACCGCATGCGACTACTGCCTTTCCGACTGTTCCGACGGTGGCCGAAGCCTCGGCGACGAGGATCGCGGCCCAAGTCGCGAATGCTTCCATGTCGATCTAGGGGGTCCCCCCGAAAGCAGCCATCTCGGCATGCCGGAGGACGGTGACCTCCCTAGGCCGGTGCCTCGCGTTGACATCCCACGGGAGCTAGCTGTGGTCCCCGTTCATGCGGGGGGTCATGACCCACAGCTCGAGCAAATTCGCGGGGTGCAGGCCAGGCTCAACGAGGGAGCAGGAGCGCTGGAGCAGATCCGTCGGGATGTCGGGCAGGCATGGGCGGGCCAACCTCCGGCCGGAGAAATACGTCATCTACCCTAGGGCTTCCAGCACCGCATCGCCGACGATGTCAGGCTTAGGCCACCACCCGCATCCAGTGGGGTCGGCCAGAACCTGGCGGCAGCAGCAATGCTTCTTCGCGCGATGCCAGAGCCATCAACCACCGAGGGCGGCGAATCCAGGGAGAACTCAAGAATCTCCTGGAAGGCGCCACGGTCCGACGGGCCGAGAGCTCTGCCTCCCGAAGGCAGGGGTACCCCTCGGAACCTCATGCCGCGACTTCCCGATTCATGTGGGAAGCCTCGGTCTACACCAGGCGCACGCGCAAAACCACGCCTGCGGCCCCGGGTCGCCTCGGCAACGAGCACCACCACCGCGACCGACGGGCCCACCTCGACGAGAGGGTGCGCCGAGGCTACCACCCCAGGCGTGGGGGACGCTACGACAGTGGGGAGGATCGGAGTCCCTCGCCCGAACCACCCGGTCCGCAAGCCTTCAGCCGAGCCATCCGACGGGCGCCGTTCCCGACCCGGTTCCGACCCCGGCTACTATCACGAAGTATTCGGGGGAGACAAGACCGGAACTATGGCTCGCGGACTACCGTCTGGCCTGCCAGCTAGGTGGAACGGACGATGACAACCTCATCATCCGCAACCTCCCCCTGTTCCTCTCCGACTCCGCTCGCGCCTGGTTGGAGCACCTGCCTCCGGGGCAGATCTCCAACTGGGACGACCTAGTCCAAGCTTTCGCCGGCAATTTCCAGGGCACGTATGTGCGCCCCGGGAATTCCTGGGACCTCCGAAGCTGCCGACAGCAGCCAGGAGTGTCTCTCCGAGACTACATCCGGCGATTCTCGAAGCAGCGCACCGAGCTGCCCAACATCACCGACTCGGATGTCATCGGCGCGTTCCTCGCTGGCACCACCTGCCGTGACCTGGTGAGCAAGCTGGGCCGCAAGACCCCAACCAGGGCGAGCGAGCTGATGGACATCGCCACCAAGTTCGCCTCTGGCCAAAAGGCGGTCGAGGCTATCTTCCAAAAGGACAAGCAGCCCCAGGGCCGCCCATCGGAAGGTACTCCCGAGGCGTCAACTCAGCGCGGCGCCAAGAAGAAGGGCAAGAAGAAGTCGCAAGCGAAACGCGACGCCACCGACGCGGACCTTGTCGCCGTCGCCGAGTACAAGAACCCTCGGAAGCCCCCCGGAGGTGCCAACCTCTTCGACAAGATGCTCAAGGAGCCGTGCCCCTATCACCAGGGACCGGTCAAGCACACCCTTGAGGAGTGCGTCATGCTTCGACGCCACTTCCACAGGGTTAGGCCACCCACGGAGGGTGGCAAGGCCCGCGACGACGACAAGAAGGAAGATCACCAGGCGGGAGAGTTCCCCGAGGTCCGCGACTGCTTCATGATCTATGGTGGGCAAGCGGCGAACGCCTCGGCTCGGCACCGCAAGCAAGAGCGCCGGGAGGTCTGCTCGGTCAAGGTGGCGGCGCCAGTCTATCTAGACTGGTCCGACAAGCCCATCACCTTCGACCGAGACGATCACCCCGACCATGTGCCGAGCCCGAGGAAATACCCGCTCGTCGTCGACCCCGTCATCGGCGACGTCAGGCTCACCAAGGTCCTCATGGACGGAGGCAGCAGCCTCAACATCATCTACGCCGAGACCCTCGGGCTCCTGCGTGTTGATCTGTCCTCTGTCCGGGCAGGCGCTGCGCCCTTCCATGGGATCATCCCCGGGAAGCGCGTCCAACCCCTCGAACAGCTCGACCTTCCCGTATGCTTCGGAACACCCTCCAACTTCCGAAGGGAGACCCTGACGTTCGAGGTGGTCGGGTTCCGAGGGACCTACCACGCGGTACTGGGGAGGCCATGCTACGCGAAGTTCATGGCCGTCCCCAACTACACCTACCTGAAGCTCAAGATGCCGGGCCCCAACGGGGTCATCACCGTCGGCCCTACGTACAAACACGCGTTCGAATGCGACGTGGAGTGCGTGGAGTACGCCGAGGCCCTCGCCGAGTCCGAGGCCCTCATCACCGACCTGGAGAGCCTCTCTAAGGAGGTGCCAGACGTGAAGCGTCACGCCGGCAACTTCGAGCCAGCGGAGACGGTTAAGTCCGTTCCCCTCAACCCTAGCGGCGACACCACCAAGCAGATCCGGATCGGCTCTGGGTTCGATCCCAAATAGGAAGCAGTGCTCATCGACTTTCTCCGCGCGAACGCCGACGTCTTCACGTGGAGTCCCTCGGACATGCCCGGCGTACCGAGGGATGTCGCCGAGCACTCGCTGGACATCCGAGCCAGAGCCCGACCCGTCAAGCAGCCGCTGCGCCGATTCGACGAGGAGAAGCGCAGAGCTATAGGCGAGGAGATTCACAAGCTAATGGCGGCAGGGTTCATCAAAGAGGTATTCCATCCCGAATGGCTTGCCAACCCTGTGCTTGTGAGAAAGAAAGGGGGGAAATGGCGGATGTGTGTAGACTACACTGGTCTCAATAAAGCATGTCCGAAGGTTCCCTACCCTCTGCCTCGCATCGACCAGATCGTGGATTCCACTGCTGGGTGCGAAACCCTGTCTTTCCTCGATGCCTACTCGGGGTATCATCAAATCAAGATGAAAGAGTCCGACCAACTCGCGACTTCTTTCATCACACCCTTCGGCATGTACTGCTATGTCACCATGTCGTTCGGTTTGAGGAATGCGGGCGCGACGTACCAGCGGTGCATGAACCATGTGTTCGGCGAACACATTGGCCGCACGGTCGAGGCCTACGTCGATGACATCGTAGTCAAGACGAGGAAAGCCTCCGACCTCCTTTCCGACCTTGAAACGACATTCCGATGTCTCAAGGCAAAAGGCGTCAAGCTCAATCCCGAAAAGTGTGTCTTCGGGGTGCCCCGAGGCATGCTCTTGGGGTTCATCGTCTCCGAGCGGGGCATCGAAGCCAACCCGGAAAAAATCGCAGCCATTACCAGCATGGGGCCCATCAAGGACTTGAAAGGCGTACAGAGGGTCATGGGATGCCTCGCGGCTCTGAGCCGTTTCATCTCACGCCTCGGCGAAAGAGGTCTACCTCTGTACCGCCTCTTAAGGAAGGCCGAGTGCTTCACTTGGACCCCTGAGGCCGAGGAAGCCCTCGGGAACCTGAAGGCGCTCCTCACAAAGGTGCCTATCTTGGTGCCCCCAGCTGCCGGAGAAGCCCTCCTGGTCTACGTCACCGCGACCACCCAGGTGGTTAGCGCCGCGATTGTGGTCGAGAGGCAAGAAGAGGGGCATGCACTACCCGTTCAGAGGCCAGTCTACTTCATCAGCGAGGTACTGTCCGAAACCAAGATCCGCTACCCATAAGTCCAGAAGCTGCTGTACGCGGTGATCCTAACGCGACGGAAGCTGCGACACTACTTCGAGTCTCATCCGGTAACTGTGGTGTCATCCTTCCCCCTGGAGGAGATCATCCAGTGCCGAGAGGCCTCGGGTAGGATTGAAAAGTGGGCGGTGGAGATCATGGGCGAGACAATCTCGTTCGCTCCTCGGAAAGCCATTAAGTCCCAGGTCTTGGCGGACTTCGTGGCTGAATGGGTCGACACCCAGCTACCGACGGCTCCGATCCAACCGGAGCTCTGGACCATGTTCTTCGACGGGTCGCTGATGAAGACAGGAGCCGGCGCAGGCCTACTCTTCATCTCACCCCTCGGAAAGCATCTACGCTACGTGCTACGCCTCCACTTCCCGGCGTCCAACAATGTGGTCGAATATGAGGCCTTGGTCAACGGGTTGCTGATCGCCATCGAGCTAGGGGTCCGACACCTCGATGCTCGTGGTGACTCGCGGCTCGTCATCGACCAAGTCATGAAGAACTCCCATTGCCGCGACCCGAAGATGGAGGCCTACTGCGATGAGGTTCGGCGCCTGGAAGACAAGTTCTACGGGCTCGAGCTCAACCACATCGCTCGGCGCTACAACGAGACTGCGGACGAGCTAGCTAAAATAGCCTCGGGGCGAACGACGGTTCCCCCAGACATCTTCTCCCGAGACCTGCATCAACCTTCCGTCAAGATCGACGACACGTCCGAGCCCGAGGTACCCTCGGCCCAGTCCGAGGCGCCCACGGCTCAACCCGAGGCGCCCTCGGCTCAGTCCGAGGCACCCTCAGCTCGACCCGAGGCGCCCTCGGTTCAGTCCGAGGTACCCTCGGCCCCCGAGGGTGAGGCACTGTGCGTCGAGGAGGAGCGAAGCGGGGTCACGCCTAATCAAAACTGGCAGACCCCGTACCTGCAATATCTCCACCGAGGAGAGCTGCCCCTCGACCGAGCCGAGGCTCGGCGGGTGGCGCGGCGCGCCAAGTCGTTCGTCTTGCTCCTGCGAGAGATACACTCGGGGGCTTGCGGCCATCACGTAGTGCCTCGAGCCCTTGTCGGGAACGCTTTTCGGCAAGGCTTCTACTGGCCGACGGCGGTGGCCGACGCTACCAGAATCGTCCGCACCTGCGAAGGGTGCCAATTCTACACGAGGCAGACCCATCTGCCCGCTCAGGCTCTACAGACGATACCCATCACCTGGCCTTTTGCGGTGTGGGGTCTAGACCTCGTCGGCCCCTTGCAGAAGGCACCCGGGGGCTACACGCACCTGCTGGTCGCCATCGACAAATTCTCCAAGTGGATCGAGGTCCGACCCCTGAACAGCATCAGGTCCGAGCAAGCGGTGGCGTTCTTCACCAACATCATCCATCGCTTCGGGGTCCCGAACTCCATCATTACCGACAACGGCACCCAGTTCACCGGCAGAAAGTTCCTGGACTTCTGCGAGGATCACCACATCCAGGTGGACTGGGCCACCGTGGCTCATCCCATGACGAATGGGCAGGTGGAGCGTGCCAACGGCATGATTCTACAAGGGCTCAAGCCTCGGATCTACAACGACCTCAACAAGTTCGGCAAGCGATGGATGAAGGAACTCCCCTCGGTGGTCTGGAGTCTGAGGACAACGCCGAGCCGAGCCACGGGCTTCACGCCGTTCTTTCTAGTCTATGGGGCCGAAGCCATCTTGCCCACAGATTTAGAATATGGCTCCCCGAGGACGAGGGCCTACACCGACCAAAGCAACCAAGTCAGCCGAGAAAACTTGCTGGACCAGCTGGAGGAGGCTCGGGACCAGGCCTTGCTACACTCGGCGCGGTACCAGCAGTCCCTGCGACGCTACCACGCCCGAGGGGTCCGGTCCCGAGACCTCCAGGTGGGCGACCTGGTGCTTCGGCTACGACAAGACGCCCGAGGGCGGCACAAGCTCGCGCCTCCCTGGGAGGGGCCATTCGTCATCGCCAAGGTTCTGAAGCCCGAAACATACAAGCTGGCCAACAGCCAAGGCGAGGTCTACGACAACGCCTAGAACATCCAACAGCTACGTTGCTTCTACCCTTAAGATGTTTTCAAGTTGATCATATACCTCGCACCCACGCAAAGTTTAGTCATCAAGGAAGGGTCGGCCTCGCCTCGGCAAAGCCCGACCCTCCCTCGGGGGCTAAAAGGGGGGGAACCCCCTCTGCGTCGAAATTTTCCTCGAAAAAAGATCTTTTCTGCCAGAATGTCTTTCGCGCTTTTTGGCTACTTCGAAAGTGGATCCTGAAAACGACGGAGTACACGTAAGCAGCCAAGGTTGACCGAGCCGAGGGACTCCTACGCCTCCGGGATACGGATACCTCACTCATCACCTTCTGCGATAAGTAACTCACGTTTGGATAAGTGATTCTGCGGACCGAACAAGTCTTCACGCCCGAAAGCTCTTCTGCCGAAGCGATCCTCCGAGCCCTCTCGACTGCGTCGGTGACAGAGCCCCATGGACGGGTAAGAGTGCGCATAAGCGGCAAGGCCGACCGAGCCGAGGGACTCCTACGCCTCCGGGATACAGATACCTCACTCGTCATCTTCCGCGAGAAGCAACTCTTACTCGCACAAACATTTCTGTTACCAACAAAAAAGTCCAGATACTCGAAATAAAAGGAAAAGAGACGCAGCTTTACAACACGGCAAGGGTGTGTTTAGGCCTCGGCGGCCACAGGAAACACACGCTACAAGACAATCCGATCCTGCAGGCTCGAATCTTGACGGCTGAAGGGAGCAGCAGCACCCTTGGCATCGACGACACCTTCGGCGAGGGCCGACCTAGCCTCGGACGGTAACGCGGTCCGAGGATCTCCACTCTGGAGGACGACGTCATCACCACGCCCGGGCCATCGCCGCTAGGGTCATCTCCGGGAATCCGGCCTGAGCAGGCGGCTCGGCCGGTCGTCCCGGGGCCTCGGCCAGTTACCTTCCAAGGACGTCAATCCGGCCCGAGCAGGCGGCTCGGTCGGTCACCCCGGGGCCTCGGCCAGCTGCCCTCCGAGGACGTCAGCCCGACCCGAGGCCTCGGCTGGTCAATTCCGGCGTCGGTCCCGCCGACGGACGACCCGGCCAGGCTCCGGCCAACAAGGTTTCCTTTTCAAGCCAACTCTGCCTCTGCCCATGTTGACGCCACTACCCCTGGCCTCGGCTCATCGAAGAGCGGCCGAGGGGTTCCTTTAACTAAGTTAGAGAAGCCTCGGACAACAAGGCCGACCGAGCCGAGGGACTCCTATGCCTCCGGGATACAGATACCTCACTCGTCACCTGTACACGGGGCGACTCACGCTTGGTGAAGCGGTTCAGACAACCAACAGGCGAGTTTCAGTGCTCGGAAAGGAGGAAAATACACGGCTCCGTGCCGAAACTACATACATGTTCAGGCCCCGACAGCCACAATGAACAAAAACACTGGCACTCAAGGTGCCATTACAAACGGAACTCCGGTTCTGCCTCCACAGGTACGAACAACCCCACTCGACGGGGGAGAGGCCTGTGGAGCAACAGAGGATCGACGAACGGCTTGTCGTCGCCCGCCCCAGCCGTGGCGACAACGATGACTTCTGTCCCGAGGGGCCGAACAGCAGCAGCGATGACCTCAAGGCAGATGCTGCTGCTAGCAGGCCCCCGCTCGTGCCCAAACTCGAGAGGCAAGGACAGGCAGAAGGTCGTAGAGTTGGAGGTCGGTCCGCGGGTAGCGCCGGCAAACTCGTCGGCGGCGGAACCTCTTCCAGCTGTCGTGGCGGGAGGCGGCAACGGGAGCGGCTCCGAAGCCGCTCGGCCCAGCAAGCCGGGCACGGTGCAGCTGTCAGCGCCACGGATGACTCCCGCCCTTCCCCCCGATCACTGAGGGAAGGAACGGGCCACTACCCACGCAGGGGCCGACCCCAACTCGGCACACTCCCCTCCCCAGCGCTAGTGATGAAAATCCTTGAGGCTGAGGGAGGGGCGGAGGCCGCAGCCTGGCTCGCTTTCCCCACCATCAAACTGGAGGTCACCGTCTTGGGTGACCACCGGTGGAGGGGTGCAGCCGGGCTGCATGATGAAAATCCTTGAAGCCGAACGATGGCTGAAAGGTACCAACTCCCGCGGAGTTGCGTTCCCCCAACGACGAGGCGGAAAGACGGTGGATCTCCCCCATCCGGGGGCCTGGAAGGTGGAAAGACATGATGCATAAGGGAGCGCGAAGACATGGTCGCCCTCCAAAGGGGTCACCCTCCTTTTAAGGACGGTTCTCCCTACTCGCGCCCCTAGCCGTCACGGGCTGAGTCTTCTCCAACACACTCCAAGGTCCTCCCCTACGGCATGGGGGCTGGGTCCCACACGTCATGCAAGCCAACTCAGGGCAGAAGAAGCCAAACCGCCGTGCGCGGTGCACACAACCGCCCAGCGGTTACAAGCGACCCTCCACTTTTGCCTAGACCAACGGGCGAAAGGGTGGGCAGCCATGCAGGCGGCATGCAACCGCGCTAAGTGGGCGCGCTCCTCTGACTCCCAACACGCCCGGCATAGAGGCCCAGGCCCACACGTCGTGCAACAGGTGCGTCGTTTGCTACGTGTGAGTAACTGCATCGCCACCCGCGCCACCACCGCACCTCCTCGACTGCGGAACCAATACTGCGACTTGAGGCGACCCGGCGCGCGACCCAGCAGCACCAGCCTGGCGCGATGGTCAGCACGGCCAGAAGTGGGCCGGCAGTAATGGTGGTGGCAGGCGAGCAGGCGCAGCGGTCGCGTCGTCAGCCAAGCTTACGTCCTGTCCGGGGGCAGCGAGAGAACCCTCTCCCACGGCGTGAAGACGACGCGCCCGTGATCCGTTCCTCGAACGGCTCACGCACGCGCAACGGTCGCCTCTCCAACCACTCGCCCCGTCACATTAACTCCGCGACGGGACACGCGGCGCCTCTGGCAGGAGAAGCAGGCGACGCTTCCCCTTCGCCAAAATGAACGCATCTAAAAAGGTACACCGCGTCGTTCGATTTCGTATCCTTTTCCGTTATTCCTCTTTCTCTCTCTTGCAACAGGGACCGGGAAAGGGGGATACCCCGAAAAGGATCCTTCCCCGAGAAGGAACTAGGCTCCGAGCCCCCCTACTGATCAGAGGTTCGAAGGCTGGCCCCCCGGAAGGGTTCAACAGCCGCTTTAGATCGCGTGGGCCCTACACCCACTACTGGTCAGGGGTTCGAAGGCCGGCCCCTCGAAAGGGTTCAACGACCGCCTCAGGCTGCTCGGGCTCCGCGCCCAATACTGATCAGGGGTTCGAAGGCTGGCCACCGAAGGGTTCACAGCCGCCTCAGACGCCAAGCGAGGGATGACCATGGGTACGTTCGATACATAACCAAGGCTCGGGCTGCGCTCCCGAGGTACCCTAGGACATTTCCAAGACCGGCGGGAACGATCTTGTAACAGAATCCCACCAGAGGGAGGCATCGAGCCCTCGGACCCCGTCGCTAGGGGACCGGGTCTGGCAGATCACCCGCAGGTACTTTTGGGCGTGCCTCTAGGCCCCTAGCCGACCCCTAACGAACGAGGCACGGACGTCCACTCGGATTACCCGCTTGCAGCTCGTCGGAGACACCACGTTCGACGCCCATCGAGGGCAACATGGCGCTTTCCCCCCTCCTCCTTGTGGAAAGGCGACGCAGGGGCGTATGTAAAAAAGCCGAGTCTACCCCTGACCGCCCTCTCGCTCTGTGCAGAGGCTCGGGGGCTGCTCTCGCAAACCCGGCTCCGGCCGAACCGTTGACAGCGTCAACATACCAGCCCGAGAACTTGGGGCCCGACCGTACACCTGGGCTACGGCCAGTTCGCATGAGGGAACGACCAGACCAGCCGAAGCACTACGTGAGGCAGTAAGACCTCGAAGGAGTGAAACCACTCCTTCGAGGCCTCGGGGGCTACACCCGGCGGGTGCGCTCGCGCGCACCCACCGGAACAAAACGCAACCGAGAAAGGCTGGTCCCCTTGCAAAAAGGTGCGACGAAAGCCTCCAAGCGAGTGCAAACACTCCCTTCGAGGCTCGGGGGCTACTGTCGGGGACCATAATTAGGGGTACCCTCAAGGCTCCTAATTCTCAGCTGGTAACCCCCATCAGCATGAAGCTGCAAAGGCCTGATGGGTGCGATTAAGTCAGGGATCAGTCCATTCGAGGGACACGATCACGCCTCACCCGAGCCTAGCCTCGGACAAAGGGCAGCCGACCCCGGAGGATTTCCGTCTCGCCCGAGGCCCCCCTTTTAGCGGCGAACATATTCCCGGCTCGCCCGAGGCCCTGCCTTCGCTAAGAAGCAACCCTGACCAAATCGCCGCACCGACCGACCAAGTCGCAGAAGCATTTAAAGCAAAGGTGGCCTGACACCCTTATCCTAGCACGCACCCCCGCCGGCAGAGCCGAAGTGACCACTGTCACTTCACCGCACCACTGACCGGCCTGACGAAAGGACAGCGCCTACGCCACACCGACTACAGTGCCACTGGACAGAGTAAGACTAACAAGTGGTCAGGCCCTGCCGGAGGCACCATAGGAAGCTCCGCTTCGCCCGACCCAGGGCTCGGACTCGGGCTAAGTCCCAGAAGACGACGATCTCTGCTTCGCCCGACCCAGGGCTCGGACTCGGGCTAAGTCCCGGAAGACGGCGAACTCCACTCCGCCCGACCCAAGGCTCGAACTCGAGCTAAGTCCCGGAAGACGGCGAACTCCGCTCCGCCCGACCCAGGGCTCGGACTCGGGCTAAGTCCCGGAAGACGGCGAACTCCGCCCGACCCAGGGCTCGGACTCGGGCTAAGTCCCGGAAGACGGCAAACTCCACTCCGCCCGACCCAGGGCTCGGACTCGGGCTAAGTCCCAGAAGATGACGATCTCCGCCTCACCCGACCCAGGGCTCGGACTCGAGCTAAGTCCCAGAAGACGACGATCTCCGCCTTGCCCGACCCAGGGCTCGGACTTGGGCTCGGCCCCAGAAGACGACGATCTCCGCCTCGCCCGACCCGGGGGCTCGGACTCAACCTCGGCTTCGGAGGAGCTTCCACATCGCCCAACCTAGGGCGTAGACCAGCCACGTCGACACGAGGCGCCATCATCACCCTACCCCGAGCTGACTCGGGCCGCAGGGAACAAGACCGGCGTCCCATCTGGCTCGCGCCGCCAGATAGGCAATGATGGCGCCCCGCATGCTCTGTGACAACGGCGGCTCTCCGCCCCCTTACGGAAGCAAGAGGACGTCAGCAAGGGCTCAACCGCTCCGACAGCTGTCCCTCCGCTAAGCTCCACCGCTCCTTCGACGGCCACGACATCACACCAGCTGGGTGCCAAGATCTCTCCGGCTGCCACAACGGCATGTACCTAGGGCGCTAGCTCACCTCCGCTAGACACGTAGCACCCTGCTACACCCCCCATTGTACACCTGGATCCTCTCCTTACGTCTATAAAAGGGAGGACCAGGGCCCTCTTAGAGAAGGTTGGCCGCGCGGAGACGAGGACGAGAACAGGCGCTCGCCTAGAGCCGCTCGCTCCCTCTCCCTCGTGGACGCTTGTAACCCCCTACTGCAAGCGCACCCGACCTGGGAGCGAGACGAACACGAAGGCCGCGGGATTCCCACCTCTCTCACGCCGGTTTCTGGCCGCCTCGCTCTCCCCCCTTCGCGCTCGCCCTCGCGCTCGACCCATCTGGGCTGGGGCACGCGGCGACATTTACTCGTCGGCCCAGGGACCCCCCGGTCTCGGAACGCCGACACACATGTTCATCACTCAACAAGTTGTGGGGAATAATGTGGCATGAACTCACCAAAGGTGGGAGCTCATGAAGTGTAAGGCTTATCAAAGAAAATGGTTAAAGCTGAGCATTGCTTTTAATGTTGGTCAAACTTTTATTAGCAATTACTAGATGTAAGTAAATACCAAACCATAATAAATAATAGAACAAAATTAATAAATAATCTCATGCAAATGCATATGACAAATTGAGTTTAGGTTCCATAAATTAATCATGTGAGGGTCCGAGCTGCTCATGACCATGAGCACGGCTAGTATACCAGTTTTACACTCTACAGAGGTTGCGCATCTTTACCCACAAGTCATGTTACCCATCTGCCAAGGGATTGCGACTTCCCATACACCTCTACCGAGGAGGCGAGGCAGGGTAACACTACGAGGCCTTTACAAAGTTCCACTAGCTTCAGAAAACCCGCTACAGTTTATAGGAAGCTCCAATGCAGGGAACCCTTACATGACTGCCATCGCAGCAAAAATCATCCTAAGGGCCTCCCTACACTGACCACTCCCCTACTGCCCTTGCCCCTTTCGGGTAAGGTAGTCTTCCACTAGCTTTCCTAATTAATCAGCCAAGGGCGTCCCATTAAACCCTTGTGGTAGCACTATTTTCCCGGGTGGTCGCTCCATGTTCCAATTAACATAATAATCTTATCATGAACAGAAATAATAAACTGATAATAAAAGTGTAATCATGAATAATGTATCTTCATACTCAAAACCACATAAAGCACTAGTAAGTACTACCCAAAAAGTTCAGTGGTAAACAAGGTATAAAGATAGACAAACTAGGGTAACCTATTGGGTCCCATCAAAATTAACCTATGCAGATCATTATGATTAATCATAACATGGCTGGGTAAAAAGAAGTGATCAAGGGCACAACTTGCCTGGCACTTGAGATTCCAGGTACCAACTTGTTCTTCAGATGACACGTGTCCTCACTGCTAAACGTATCAATACAGACAAACATGGTATAGGCAAAAATTAACATTACACCAAACATAAGAATAAACTGCGTGATAATAATCTACGTGCCATAACGAGATCGTAGAAACAAGAACCACTAAATTCGGAGCTACGGTTATGAATTTTCGAAATTATTTAGTGCTTAGAATAGATTAATCCTAATGAACAATTTTAATTCAAGTTTCATGGCTAAACAGTGTTACTGGTTGGTAGACAATATTAATACAAAATTAATGAAACTGGAATGGATCAATTCGGACTTAATATGAATTTTCTATGAATTAAACAAGTTTCTGGAATTATTTTGTATTAAAAATCGATTTCTATAATTATTTTTCTAATTCTATCGGATTTCTGGATTGGGCGCTAAATTCTAAAAAACCCAGGGACTGATCTACAAATACACCCAAGACTCAATGATCATCGCCCACGGACGGCGGGTTGATTTTTAAGAAAGCCAGGGGTTCTTTAGAAAGAAAGCCAGGGCGAAGGGGTATGGACATCACACAACCGCTTGATCAGATCCGGACGGTCCAGATTAGATTCATATCTTAAGCATCCCACGCCGAATCCCGATCGCAGGATTCGAGACCAACGACTCAGATTTTTAATAGCCGAGAACTACTCGCGCCCACCCGATTGAAATCCAACGCTCGACACTTAATCTAGGCGAAGGGGTACCTTCATCTAATCTGGGGCGCTCATCTACCATCGAACGGCCCATGTCCGTCTACTTCCTCAGCCCTTCACCATCCAGATCACCTTTGGCTAGGATCCAACGGGTCCGCGTTATCGCTTTCCCTAGACACGGCCCGATGGTGGCGGAGCTCCATCCGTGGCGGCGCCATTGCCGGCGAGCAGCGCGCCCAGAGCGGGAGACGACCCACCGACGAGTGTCCACGGCGGACAGCGGCCCGCGGTGGAGGCACGATCTCGGCGACGAATTCAGCGCACCACAGTCGATCTCCGCCCGCGGCGCCCCAACGGCAACCAACCCGAGGCTCGAGCCGTGCGTACCAGGTGGTTTTGGGGCGACACCAGTGACGGCGGCGATGTCTGGGGTCTTGTGGCGGCGATTCCTTCTCCCTCACTCCCCACGGCTGCGGCAGAGGTTAGATTTCTAGGGCTTGGGTTGAGGCTCGAGATCCCAGAGGCTCTATATATGAGGTACGGGCGGAGACCGTGTGGTTTGGCCGGTAACGGAATCCCCCGGAGCTTGCGGCGGAGTTCCGCCATTGGCGACGAGGTCGTTGCGGGAGAGACTGACATATGAGCCCACAAGTCAGTGAGGGTGAGCCAGGGCGCCTGCGCAGATAGGGAGGCTGACCCCCTGACCCCACAGGTCAGCGCGGAGGCAGCGACTGGGCTGGCGCGGACGGAAGGGAGTTGGTGGAGATGGGCCGAGTGAGGGGAATCTGGCCCAATAGGGGGTTTTCTGTTTTCATTTTTTTTCTTTTTCTTTTCTATTATCAATTTAAATTTTCAAATCCCTATTCTAATCTCAATCCTGATTTACTTTCTGTTTGAAATTCAGATTTCAACTCTCAATATGTAATTCTATTGGGGATATGGATTCTACGGCTATTGATTTTATTTATTTATGGAAGGAAGACTTCTCTTTCCCATTTTCTATTCCAAATTCAATTATTCAACTCAAATTTATACTCCTACTTTATTTTTCAGATTTTCCAAAATGTCTCAATCAAATACAAACTTTATCATTTAAAATTTTACTATCTTATTCTCCTTCCCATTTTTTTGACTCTAACAATAATTGTCTTTATAACAAATTTCTTTTCTCATTACCTACTTCCCAAAGCACTATAATAATTGTATTTGTAAAAAAAATTCTACTAATTTTAGGTCTTACACTACTTCATCAGCGAAGTGCATTCCGAGACCAAAGTCCGCTACCCGCAGATCCAGAAGCTGCTCTACGCAGTGGTTCTGACACGACGAAAGTTGCGACACTACTTCGAGTCTCATCTGGTGACTGTGGTGTCATCCTTCCCCCTGGGGGAGATCATCCAGTGTCGTGAGGCCTTGGGTAGGATAGCAAAGTGGGCAGTGGAACTCATGGGCGAAACGCTATCATTCGCCCCTCGGAAGGCCATAAAATCCTAGGTCTTGGCAGACTTCTTGGCTGAGTGGACTGACACCCAGTTACCAACAACTCCAATCCAACCCGAGCTCTGGACCATGTACTTCGATGGGTCACTCATGAAAACAGGAGCAGGCGCTGGCTTGCTCTTTGTTTCACCCCTCGGAAAGCATCTTCGCTACGTCATACGCCTCCATTTTCCGGCATCAAACAACATGGCCGAGTACGAGGCTCTAGTTAATGGGCTGCGCATCACCGCCGAGCTAGGGGTCCGGTGCCTCGACGCTCGGGGGGACTCACAGCTTGTCATCGACCAAGTCATGAAGAACTCCCACTGTCGCGACCGGAAGATGGAAGCCTACTGTGACGAAGTCCGACGCCTGGAAGACAAGTTCTACGGGCTGGAGCTCAACCACATCGCCCGACGATACAACGAGACTGTGGATGAGCTGGCGAAGATATCCTCGGGGCGGACAATGGTTCCCTCGGACGTCTTCTCCAGAGACCTACATCAACCATCCGTCAAGATCGACGACACGCCTGAGCCCAAGGAAGCCTCGGCCCAGCCCGAGGTACCCTCGCCCGAGCCCGAGGAGGCCTCGGCCGAGCCCGAGGTACCCTCAGCCATCGAGGAGGAGGCCTTGCCCATCGAGGGGGAACAGGATAGGGTCGCGCCAGATCCGAGCTGGCAGACCCCGTACCTAGAATATCTCCTCCGATGAGAGCTTCCCCTCGACAAGGCCAAAGCTCGGCGACTGGCTCGGCGCGCCAAGTCGTTCGTCTTGCTGGGTGATGAAAAGGAGCTCTACCACCACAGCCCCTCGGGCATCCTCCAACGATGCATATCCATCGCCCAGGGACAAGAGCTATTGCAAGAAATACACTCGGGGGCTTGCGACCACCATGTAGCACCTCGAGCCCTCGTGGGGAATGCCTTCCGACAAGGTTTCTACTGGCCAACCGCGGTGGCCGACGCCACTAGGATTCTACACTCCTGCCGGGGGTGTCAATTCTACGCGAGGCAAACACGCCTGCCCGCTCAGGCCCTACATACGATACCCATCACTTGGCTGTTTGCTGTGTGGGGTCTAGACCTCGTTGGTCCCTTGTAGAAGGCACCCGGGGGCTTCTCGCACCTACTGGTCGCCATCGACAAATTCTCCAAGTGGATCGAGGTCCGACCCTTGACCAGCATCAGGTCCGAGCAGGCGGTGGCATTCTTCACCGACATCATCCATCGATTCGGGGTCCCAAACTCCATCATCACCGACAATGGCACGCAGTTCACTGGAAAAAAGTTCCTGGACTTCTGCGACGACCACCACATCCGTGTGGACTGGGCCGCCGTAGCTCACCCCATGACGAATGGGTAGGTGGAGCGTGCCAACGGTATGATCTTGCAGGGACTCAAACCGAGGATCTACAACGACCTTAATAAGTTCGGCAAGCGGTGGATGAAAGAGCTACCCTCGGTAGTTTGGAGTCTAAGGACGACGCCGAGCCGTGCCACGGGTTTCTCGCCGTTTTTTCTAGTCTATGGGGCCGAGACTGTCCTCCCCACGGACTTAGAATACGGCTCCCTGAGGACCAGGGCGTACGACGACCGAAGCAACCAGATCAGCCAAGAGGACTCGCTGGACCAGCTCGAAGAGGCTCGGGATGTTGCCTTACTACATTCGGCACGGTACCAGCAGTCTCTGCGACGCTACCACGCCCTAAGCGTTCGGCCCCGAGGCTTCCAAGTGGGAGACTTGGTGCTTCATCTGCGACAGGACGCCCGAGGGCGCCACAAGCTCACTCCTCCCTGGGAAGGGCCCTTCATCATCGCTAAGATTTTGAAGCCCGAAACATACAAGCTGGCCAACGACCAAGGCGAGGTCTACAGCAACGCTTGGAACATCCAACAGCAACGTCGCTTCTACCCTTAAGATGTTTTAAGTCATTCATGTACCTCGTTTTCTTTACATACATGAAGTCTAACCATCAAGGAAGGGTCGGCCTTGCCTCAGCAAAGCCCGACCCTCCCTCGGGGGCTAGAAGGGGGGAACCCCCTCTGCGTCAAAATTTTCCTCGGAAAAAATTTTCTACCAAAACGACCTTCGTGCTTTCGACTTCCGTATCGATAGCAGGATCCTGAAAACGACGAGAGTACACGTAAGCAGCAAGGCCGACCGAGCCGAGGAACTCCTACGCCTCCGGGATACGGATACCTCACTCATCACCTTCCGCGAGAAGTAACTCACGCTCGGATAAGCGATCCGGCTACCGAACAAGTCCAAACACTCGAGTAGAAAACGACTTTCGTGCCTTCTCGACTGTATCAATAACGGAATCCTACGACCAAATGAGAGTGCACGTAAGCAGCAAGGCCGACCGAGCCGAGGAACTCCTACGCCTCTGGGATACGGATACCTCACTCATCACCTTCCGCGAGAAGTAACTCTCGCTTGGATAAGCGATTCTGCTACTGACAGACAAGTCGTGATGCTCGAAACGAGAGGAAAGAAAACGCAGCTTTTTAACACGACTATAAAGTGTTTAGACCTCGGCGGCCGCGAAAAACATGCGCATGCTATAGACAAACTGTTCCTGCAGGTTAAGGCATCGGTAGGGGGAGCAGCAGCACCCTCGGCGTTGTTTCCACCCTCGGCGGAACCTGGCCCGGCCTCGAACAGTGACCCGGGCGAAGGGACCTCCACCCAAGGGAGGACGCCAGCACCGCGCCAGTGGATGTCTTGGCCAAGCTTCAGCTGCTGCTGCCACATCTTCCTCGGCCTAGGAAGCCGCCAGCTCCCAGGCCGACGAAGTCTCTTTTCGGGCCGACTCCGCCTCTGTCCGCGCCAACACCGCTACCTCCGGCTCCGGCTCATCGCAGAGCAGCCGAGGGTCCTAAAAACTGAGCAAGAGAGGCCTAGAGTGGTAAGGCCGACCGAGCCGAGGGACTCCTACGCCTCTGGGATATGGATACCTCACTCGTCACCTTCCGCGAAAGGCAACTCATGCTCGGTTATGTGGTTTGGCTAGCCAATAGGCATGTCCCAGTGCTCGGAATGAGGAAGAAACGCAGCTTCATACTCGAATACCCAAATGTTCAGGCCTCGACGGCCACGAAGAAAAACACATATACTTGGGGAAACTATGCTACACAGACTTAGACGTCGGCAGAACCCTCGGCGGCTCTCCCGACCTACGACAAATGTCTAAGTACTTGAAGCGGTTACATTTTGCTCCGGCAAAAACCCAGTATATCCCCTTACAAATGGGACTCCAGTTCCGCTCCCGCGGGTATGAACAACCTCCACACCAGAGGGCCTGCGGGACAACAAACTCCAGGTGGCTCGCCGGCGACCACTACACCAGTAGCAACGACGACCCCCGCTTCAAGCGGCTAAACAGCAGCAGCGATGACCTCAGGGCAGACGCTGCTGTGACGAGGCCCTCGCCCATGTCTCCACTCGAGGGGCGAGGACAAGCCATCAAAGCCAAAGAGCCGGGGGTCCGGCCGCAGATGGCGCCGACAGTCTCGTCGGCGGAGAAACCTTCTCTGGCTACCACCACCTTAGCACCGACGACAGCGGCCACCTGCGCGCCAGCGCCACGATGACGAATGGCGGACGCCCCAGCCTGCACCGACAGATCCCCAGTCAAGTCCTCGCGGACCGGTAGGCCCCGACCCCCACGTGGAGGCATCGTGCCAGAGTAAGGACAAGACAATCCAAGAACATGAACGCCGCCCATGCGGCGTACGGCGTCTTGGACGATCCCCCGGTGCGCACGGCGCAACAGTCGCCTGCGTGATGGACGGATGGCCGCGCCCAGATCAAACGGCAGGAGGCAGCGTCGGAGGCCGCGGCAGAGCCAGCTGAGCCAGCGAGCCAGGCACGCTGGAGCTGACGACGCTTGCGGCCGACCGGTCCCGCGTTGTCGAAGTTCGCCCCCTCCGCAAGGCCGGTGAGTGCCCTCTCCCCTGAATGCTGAAGGAGGAGACAGCCTACCGGTCCATGCGGGAGGTAGAACCCCGGCTCAGCTTGCCCTCCGCCTCAGCAAGGATGACGAAGATCCTTGAAGCTAAGGGTGGGGCGGAGGCCGTAGCCCGGCTTGCTTCTCCCCACCAAACTGACCATTGGTGAGGGAATGCAGCCGGGCTACACGACGAAAATCCTTGAAGCCGAGCGGTGGATGAAGGGCGCCGATCTCCATGAGGTCGCGCTCCTCCAACGACAGCAAGAGCAAGGCGACGCTGGTGCACCCCATCTGGGAGCTCAAAAGGTGGAAGGGCGGAATGCATGAGGGGAGAATGAAGGCATAGCCACTGCCCGGGGATCGATCCCCTTTTATAGGCAGACCTCCCCACTTGCACCCCCTAGCGTCATGGGCAAAGTCTTCGTCAAAGTGCTTTAGGGTTCTCCCCCTACGACCCGGGGGCTGGGACCCCCACGTCATACGAGCTGATCCGAAGCGTGAAGAAGGCGAACCGCCGCACACGAGGCATGTAACCGTCCCGCGGTTACAAGCGCTCTCCCATCTTCATAGAAACCGGTGGCCGAAAGGGTGGACTGCCACGCAACAGGCATCCAACCGCACAGCAACTGTACGCCCTTTTGGCTTTGACCACATCCGGTGGACCAGCGCAAAGGAAGTGGGCCCGCATGTCATGTAACCCGCGTCGGTTACGACGTGCAAGAAACTACACCGCCACCTGCGCCAATGCCACGCCTCCTCGGCTGCAGAACCAGCACCGTGACTCGAGGCGGCCCTGCGCGTGACCCAACAGTGCCAATTGAAGGCGACGGCCAAGGGACAGTCAGCTGCGGGGATAGGCACGACAGCTGGCATGGCCAAAAGTGGGCTAGCAGTAATTGCAGCAGCAAACGAGCGGAAGCAGCGGTCAAATCACCTGCAGGCTCGCGTCCCCTCCTGAAGCGACGGGAGAGCCCTCTCCCACGGCGTGAAGACGACGCACCCGTGTCCCGTTCCTCGAACGGCTCGCACGCGCAACGGGCGCTACGCTGATCGCCCGTCCCATCGCATTAACTCCCCGGTAGAGCAAGCGACACCTCTGGCAGGCGAGGTGGGTGCCATTTCGCCTCCACCATGACAACCGCGTCGAAAAAGGTGCGCCACCTTATTTAAATTCGTATCCTTCCCCTCCTCCTCTCTCTCTCTCTTGCTACAGGGACCGGGAAAGGGGACATTGTGGAAAGGATCCTTCTCGGCGAAGGAAACGGGCCCGGAGCCCTCCTACTGATCAGGGGTTCGAAGGCTGGCCCCTCGGAAGGGTTTCGACAGCCGCCCTAGAGCACTCGGGCTTCAAGCCCATTACTGATCAGGGGTTCGAAGGCTGGCCCCTCGAAAGGGTTCGATAGTCGCCCTAGAGCGCTCGGGCTCAGCGCCCATTACTGATCAGGGGTTCGAAGGCTAGCCCCTCGGAAGGGTTCGACAGTCGCCCAGAGCATGCAGAGTGAGGGATGACTCTGGGTACGTCCGATACATGGCCGAGGCTCGGGCTATGCTCCCGAGGTACCCTAGGACATTTCCGAGACCGGCAGGAACGATTTGTAATGGAATCCCACCGGAGGGAGGCATCGAGCCCTCGGACCCTGTCGAAGGGGTCTGGGTCCAGCGAATCACCCGCAGGTACTTTTGGAGCGCGCCTCTGGGCCACCAGCCGACCCCTAACGAACGGGGCACGGGCATCCACTCGGATCACCCGTTAGCAGCTCACTGGAAACACCATGTTCGGCGCCCTCCGAGGGCAACATGGCGCTTCCCCCCTCCTCCTTGCGAAAAGGCGACGCAGGGGCGTATGATAAAAGTCGGGAAAGTCCTTGATCGTCCTCTCGCTCCATGCAGAGGCTCGAGGGCTGCTCTCACACCCGGCTACGGCCAAACCGTTGACAGCGTCAACAAACCAGCTTGATAACTTGGAACCTAACCATGCACCCGGGCTACGGCCAGGCCGCATGAGGGAACGATCATACCGACCGAGGCACCACGAAAAGCATTCAGACCTCAGAGGAGTCAAACCACTCCTCCGAGGCCTCGGGGGCTACACCTGGCGGGTGCACTCGCGCGCACCCACCAGAACAAAGCAAAACCGAGAAAGGCCGATCCCCTCACCGAAAATGCGACAAAAGCCTCCAAGCGAGTACCAACACTCACTTCGAGGCTCAGGGGCTACTGTCAGGTACCATAATTAGGGGCACCCCCAACACTCCTAATCATGGCTGGTAAACACCCTCAGACCAACTGATGGGCGCGGTTCAAGTCAAGGCTTCGTCTACCTAAGGGACGCGACCTCACCCGAGCCCAGCCTCGGGCTGGAGCAGTAGTCCCAGACGAGTTCACGCCTCACCCGAGGGCCTCCTCAGGCAGCGGGCACCTCCTCGGCTCTCCCGAAGCCCGGCTCGGGCAGGCTTCGTTGTGAAGCAACCTTGGCCGGACTGCCTCACCAACCGACCGCTTCGCAGGCGCATTCAATGCAGGGGACGCCTGACGCCGTATCCTGACACACGCGCCTCAGTCGGCCAGGCCGAAGTGACCGCGGTCACTTCGCCCCTCTCTTTTATTGTCCGATATGACAGGAAAACAGCGCCGCCCGCCCCGCTCCGACTGCCGTGCCAACCACCCAGGCGAAGACTAACAACAAGTCACGATCAACCACTGAGTTCGGCCTCGGGCGCAACAGGAAGCTCCGCCTCGCCTGACCTCAGGCTCCAGCCTCGGTAGGAGGTCTCCGCCTCGCCCGACCCCCGGACTCGGCCTCGACCTCGGCCTCGAGAGGAATCACGTCCTCGCCCGACCCCGGCCTCGGCCTCAAGAGAAGTCTCCGCCTCGCCCGACCTTGGGCTCAGACCAACCGCGCCAACAGGGGATACATCATTACCCTATCCCTAGCCAGCTCAGGCTACAAGGAACAAGACCGGCGTCCCATCTGGCTTACCCCGGCGACAGGTAATGATGGTGCCCTGCGTGCAACCATGACGCCAGTGGCTCTCAGCCCCTTACGGCAGCAAGGAGATGTCAGCAGGATCCTTGCCGCGCTGCCAGCTGTGCTTCTACAGGGCTCAGGTGCTTCTCCGACGGCCACGCTATCACGTGTACAGGGCTCGGACTCTCCCCCGACACCCACATTGGCATGTACACAAGGCTTAGGCATCTCTCTGCCGGACACGTTAGCGCATAGCTACACCCCCCATTGTACGACTGGACCCTCTCCTTGCGTCTATAAAAGGGAGGTCCAGGACCATCCTGGGGGGGTTCGCGCGGGGGAAGGAGCGATTGAACAGGCTCCCTCTCTATCTCTCTCTTTCCCTCTCGCGACATGCTTGTAACCCCTACTACGAGCGGCACCCCTGGTGCAGGATAATACAAGGCTTGTCCCACCTCTTGTGTTCCATCCCGCACCAACCCATCTGGGCAGGGGCACGCAGCGACAATCTCACTCGTCGGTCCAGGGACCCCCGGGTCTGAAACGCCGACATGTATAATTTCTATTTAAGAAAGAAAGGAGAAATCGAAAGAGTAGAATTTATAATAATGTTAAAATGACTTAACTAGGCGCTTATACTTTTCTAATAAAGAAATTGATAGTTATGTTGGTAAACATAGGTTTCTTACTAAAGAATTACATAATTTGTTTCTAACTTTAAAATGGCCTTTTTAATAGATATCATGTTTTGACTTAATAAGGTTCGTTATAGATGTTTAAGTATAGCCGCATTAAATAGAAACTTAAAAGAATATGTAGACCATATGTTTCTTAATAAAAACAGAATGATAATCATTTATTATCCCTTCACATAAAACTCATTTAGTCTCATATTTAAGTATCTATAATTATATGCATTTAACTTTTCTAATAATGATATAATGGCTTAATTAAGTGCTCAAACCGTCATAACTGAAACAATAGTTAATAATATACCAATGAATGTAGTACTTATTTCAAATGATTTAGATCATACGTCTCTAAATTGAAACTAAATATAATTAATAGATTATTTATATTTTCTTAATAAAAAGATAACAGGGTCATTGCTTTTATAAACTAAAATGCTAGTTTATACATAATTTCCTTTCTAATAAATTAGATAATTATTCCTACAATAGAATTAAAGATAATTAATAGATTAATTATCCTTTATCACAATTTATTAATCAAACCTATAATCAATTTGTTCTTAACTAGATTTATGGCATGATTAATGATTTCATAAAATTTAGTCCACATTATATACGAATCACTTAGCTTTTTCTAAAGGATAAAATAAAGTTATAGGAGTTTAAGTTCTTTTATAACTTAAAATGTTACTTTATATAGATTGACTTCAAATATAATAATATAGGCTATGTGCTTTTTAATGAAATTAAATGATGGTTATGCGTTCATTATCTTTTGCATGAAAATCCACTTAAGGCCCATAACCTAACTCGTCTTAAATAGGTGATTAAGAATATAATTATGATCTTTTCACATAAAAAGTTGTTTATGAGCTTGTTATAAAAGTAATGTTTAATAATGTGCTTTATAACTCATTAACCTTAGATATATAACATATATCTTCTCTAAAAGGCTAAAAAGGTTTAATATCGATATAACGTGTTTTATTGTCTTATAAACCCTTAATCTTAGACATATCACATATGACATTTTATAAAAGATTAAATGGGTGAACTTAATATTTGTATATTTCAATTAAGATATTTTTAAGCTCATGTCTTGTTTTATGAAGTATAGATCACACATTTTTGAAAAGAATACCTTCTTATTATAACCATTACTTACGACGTTTTTGAAAAACGAACGCTCTTTTCGTTAGGCTTTCTTTTAGCTTTACGTATGGTGAATGTGGTATGTTATTGAGTGGTGTTTGTTCTTCTTGTTTGTGTGTGTGATATTCAGTGGTTGATCTAGTAGTTAAGAATCAAGATCTATTCCTATCCGTGGAAGAAACTCAAGTTTTCAATAAGCAAGGCAAGTGGACTTCTCCCCCTGCATACTCTATTTGATCCCAAACAATTCATTTAATAAAGTTTATTCTTTGATATATATGCATAATTAGATGGGTTACCTATTCAGACACACCTAACCTTTCTAGCCTTATTCCTTGTTAACCTGGGTTTTGATCTAATCAAGTAGCTATGCTATTGCTACAACTTTAACACTATGATGTTACTCCTACTGATGATATCAATGTTCCAAATGGTAAGTTTACATTATTGTTGTTAATCTGATGATTAAGCAAGATCATACTGTGATAATTGGAACATGGAGTGACCACCCGGGAAAACAGTGCAACCACGAGTGCTATCATGGCTCTGGCTTTGGTAATTAGCTTTATATGCTTAGTGCCTAGCAACCTTACCTGAAATATGGGCAAGAGGGGGAGCGGTGGTGGTGGCAGCCCACATTAACATGGGGACGTATTCTTGGCTAAGGTACCTCACCCAGGGGGCCTCTACCATCGACTTTAGAAACCTTAGCGGGTTGCTTCGTATTAAGAGTATTCTATGAAAGCCTCATAGTGGATCCCTAGCCACTCACCTCGGAAGTGTTTACGGGTTTTGGCCGACCCAGGCTAGAGGGGATACACGGCTTGTGGGTAAAGTTGTACCACCTCTGCAGAGTGTAAAACTGATATATCAGCCGTGCTCACGGTTAAGAGCAGCCTGGACTCCTCACATGATAATTGAACTTGAAGATGGAAATAAATCGAGATCCAATGATCTGCCAATGATTTGCTTAAGTGGTTTCACTTAAGTGTTTTTGATATACTCTTGTACCTTTGTTTAATGGGAATACTTGGGATTCACACTTATTAGTAAGATAGGTGTTGTTAATAAAATGTTGACCAACTAAAATGCTTACTGCTCAACCTTAGCCTCACCTTATTAAACTTGCATTAGTTTTTCCCCCACTTGCTGAGCCCCGGCCATCAGTGAGTTCACTCTTGCTTAATTTTGATCAGAAGCTTGCAGATGAAGATATGATGCTGAACTCCATGGATGCTAGTCTAGTGATACCCCCGGTCATCTTCCTGTGGATGGATGTCCTTGTTTTGCTATACTTTGATGAATAAAGGTTAAGACGTTATGTCTGTTCGAAGTGTAATATGTTAATATAATATTTATTTACGCTCTTATGCATTGTTCTTTTGATATATTACACTTGTGACGTCAACATATGTGTGGAAATAGATCCTGGCACACATATGCTATGCACCCGGCTCTGCCCTTAGAAACGGGTGTGACAGAAGTGGTATGAAAGAAATGTGACCGTAGGTCGCTAGATTAGTTAGAAATGGAAAGCCCAGTCAGTCGTTCAAAACATGATTTAATTGTCTTCATAAAAACTTAATTTATATCAAAGCTCATCTCTTTTATCTTTAACCCTTCTTGTCTGATTCTTCGTCTATCAGGAGGTTCCAATGAGAAGCATTGCAAGATGACCAAGCTAGGATTGCGAAACTTGAAGCGAAGTTTGCCAGAAGAAACCCTTTCGAATCTACCGACGATGCCCCATTCTCTGTCTTATCCCTACCCTGCAAGAAGTTTTGTTATTGATCTCTTGGATCTATTACCATTCTTCTTGGTTAAGTTGATAGGATAGTTCTATAGTGCTAAGTTTTTGACTAGATCTATAAAGACGACGTTATATTGTGGTTGTTTTCTAACTCATAATATTGCTATATAACCCTTGATTTCTTCTACTCTTGTTTTCTTGCCATTATATTGTCATCCTTGGACAATATCCACCTCGATATATTGAATCCTTTGTCTCTCTACTTCTTTCCTTGTTAATGCCTTTGTATTTTGTATCCTTAAAAAAAACTTTCTCATATCCTTGGTTGAATAATTTATCCTCGCTTCATCAGTTAGTGGTTATCTTATTTCACTCTTGATCATTAACAATAATGTTTTGAATCTTGTCTATCTCCTTGTTATTTCTGATCTGATTCCTTGATTTTATAATCTCTTTCTTATTCCTAACCTTGTCCCGCCTTTCAAAAAAACTATAGGAAATTGTTTTCCTTGGGAAAGATTGCCTTTTGATTGGATAAATAACATCGAGTTATGTTGTGCTGATATGTTTGAGTTCATGTTAGTTATCTTTGTGACTATGTTTGATTTGCTTCTTTGTAATGATTGTTGTTGTAGTGTGACTTTTGTCCACAATGACAACAGTTAGCTAGGTTAAACCTTAGATAGTTGGGTTCTCTCTACTCTTTATAGTCTGTCTTAGCTCAATCTTTTTGTCCCTTCTTTCATTACTATATCCATACAGATGTCAGACCTTGGAATGTCAACTACAAGTGATGTCACTAAGTGCAAAGAATACATTGTGTTGGCAACTTCTTCAGCTAAGTCTCAAATGGAACAGTTCAAGAAGGCGCATGCACAGTTTCTGCAAGCAACATCTCAAGTGGTAGCTAGACTCCAACAAGTTGATTTAGCAGAATTTATAGCACCTGAACAGACTACCGATAACCATATGACATCAACCACAACATCACCCTCGATAGTTGACTTAGAAAAGCTGTTACATGCACAAGCTCTTGTAATACAGAATGCATCACAACTCATCTCCTCATACCAGCAAGTGTTGGCAAGTCGAAACGTCACTAGAAATGAAACAACTGATGAACAAAAGGATGCACACCAACAGGCAAATGATCTTGGAATATGTTGTCGTGAATATTATGGAATTCCTTGTCGCCAGATCAGTACAAACGAAAGTGAAACTACAAAACAAAAGAACCTGATTTTATTTTCTGGCATAAAAAGTCAATGGTCTCCCCAAGAACAACTAATAGCAGATTCTCAAATACCTAATGCACTATCAGACGATGAATTGCCAGGTTTTGCAAAAAGGAAACATCACAAGGATACCCAGCTCCAAAAAGAAGCAAATGAGTGTTACATTGATGGATGGACTATCACCTGCACACAGTTTCAGCCTCGTCGTCGTATCAGTTCCAAGAAACAAAAATGGAAACATGGAAAAATTCAAGAAATAACTTTAAGAAAAGCTTGTTATCTATGTGGACGTGAAGATCATTACCTTCGTAACTGTCCTGAGAAGAGTTCACTACCGAACACCTCCGAGATAAAGCTATCTCAGACTTCAGACATGGAATATGAACAAAAATGCATAGAAACTTCTACCAACATCATGAAGAACAACAAAAGGAATAGAAAAATGTTTGGATACATGAGTAGTCCACCTCAACCACAAGCAAAAGCCACGAAACGCATGGATACCCAAACAGAAGAATCAAGCCAGACTCAGCTATATGAGATACAAACACACAATCATCCCTCATCACCTGTTGGTCATGCAAAGTTGACTCGCAAAGAACTCAAAGCAAGAGTTGCTTGCTTCTACTGCAAAAATGAAGAACATATTATTCGCGAATGCCCCAAGAAGCGTCTAGACCGACTAAAGAAGAAGACGGTGAAGCAAGACCCAAACAATAATCCAGAAGACCAACCAGTTATAAGTACGATGATGAAGATCGCTTGATTTTTAGACATTGCGGAGCGAAGAAACAATAAGTTCCTTAAGTTTAGAAGAGCTAAAATGTGAACCAAGAACCTACGAGTAACCATATATCACCATTGTTTTCTTGCTAGCCTTCCCTAATCTCGAGGACGAGATTCTTTTAAAGAGGGGTAGATTTGTAACACCATAAAAATCACTAAATAAAAATAATACATTTAGTTATTAATAGTAATTATGGTAATAAATTTTTTATTAAAGTGTTTGTTATTTATTTCATTTGGAATAATTTTTCATTGCGCATGCTTGATTTTTTGGATATTTAATAAACATTTCTTATTTGCTGAAAATCCTAATAAATAATATAGATAACAATTATTAGTACAAAAATAAATATTTTATTCTGTTTAATTATTATGAATTTTTGGGTTATTTAAAAGTATATTTTGGAATTTAGAAAAAGGAAATTAAAAAAAGAAAAAAAGAAAATCTAACCTAATCGGCCCATTTGGCCCAACAGCAGCCACCCCTAGCCCTACCGCGCGCGCCCTGTCACCCTTGGCTCCCAACCGCTGCCACCCAACTTCTCTCTCTCCTCCCTTCTCTCCCTGCTAGCCGGCGCCGCTCCCTGCCCTTTCCCCTGCCTATCTGCTCTCTCACCCAGGCACGACCCAGGCTGCCGAGCAGCCACCAGGACAGCAGCCCTGAGCCCCGACCGCCCGGCTGCGCGCCCACCCCGGCGCCTTGCGCACCGCGCTAGGCGCCCCGCCAACGCTGACAGCGCGCCAAGCTCCGCCCATCCCAACCGACGCCACGCCGTTGTTTTTCATTGCGAGTAAAGGCGCTTTACTGTCGTCGTTTCTCCATCCATTGATGGCCATCAATGGCACCATGGTCGGCCATTTCCTACTCCCCTACGCCCATCTCTCTTCCTCTCCTCCCCTCCCTCTATAAAAGTCGAGCACCATCCTCCTCTCTTCATCCCCGAAGCTCGCTCGCACTATCTGCACTCTCTCATTTGCTCGCGCTCGCTGGAACCTCGCCGGAGTCGACGCCACCACGCCGTCGCTATGCTCACGCGCACCTGCTATCGAACCCCTGCCCACGCCGTGCCCATCTCATCGCCGAACAGTCCGCGTCCATCCGCTGTTCACCGGAGCTCCACCCGTGCTTGCGCGTCGTACGCTGTTCGCCATCCGTGGAGCCTCGCCGGAGTTCGCGCCCCGCCGTCCAAACGCCTCGCCAGAATTATGCCGTCCTCCGTCGACGCGATCGCGCAGCACACCAACTGGACCATCCACGCTCAACTTCGAGCCTCGTCCGCGCCATCTTCGCTCGTCCTTGGTCGTGCCTCGACTCACCGCGACTGAATCCCTCCATTCACCACAAGGTTGAAAACAACCCCAAATGTTGATTTATGTTCTAAAACACGTTTTGAATCAATTTATGAATTATTGTTTTTGAGATTATGCGATTTGGCGATTCACGTGTATAAATTTAGAGATTCGATATACACGTGTAACCAAAATCGAACCCCGCGACAATTATTTGAAAATGCGTATGATTTTATAATTTTAAAAATGAGCACGGTCACTATTCATTCACTAACTCGGTGAATTTCATACTAAAAAACGTTTACATATTTGTTTTTGCTTTATTGTGTGGAGCGATAATTGGTTAGTATTGTTATAAGTATAATTTTAGTGATATAAGAAATTGAAATAGGAATTGAGCCACGTATTTCCGGTCAAAAGAAAATATAGATTTCACTAGCCATGATAAATGTATTCATAAGTATATCACTTAATTACTTAGAATTAGTAAAATACTTATTTATATCATAATAACCATGAATATGTTATTAAAGTCTCATTTAGTGATTTACAATTAATACTTAGTACATTAATGTCAAAAGAATTATAAATAAACAATTTTTTGTTATATGTATAATTTCTATTTAAGAAAGAAAGGAGAAATCGAAAGAGTAGAATTTATAATAATGTTAAAATGACTTAACTAGGCGCTTATACTTTTCTAATAAAGAAATTGATAGTTATTTTGGTAAACATAGGTTTCTTACTAAAGAATTACATAATTTGTTTCTAACTTTAAAATGACCTTTTTAATAGATATCATGTTTTGACTTAATAAGGTTCGTTATAGATGTTTAAGTATAGCCGTATTAAATAGAAACTTAAAATAATATGTAGACCATATGTTTCTTAATAAAAACAGAACGATAATATTTATTATCCCTTCACATAAAACTTATTTAGTCTCATATTTAAGTATCCATAATTATATGCATATAACTTTTCTAATAATGATATAATGGCTTAATTAAGTGCTCAAACCGTCATAACTGAAATGATAGTTAATAATATATCAATGAATATAGTATTTATTTCAAATGATTTAGGTCATACATCCCTAAATTGAAACTAAATATAATTAACAGATTATTTATATTTTCTTAATAAAAAGATAACAAGGGTCATTGCTTTTATAAACTAAAATGCTAGTTTATACATAATTTCCTTTCTAATGAATTAGATAATTTATTCCTACAATAGAATTAAAGATAATTAATAGATTAATTATCCTTTATCATAATTTATTAATCAAACCTATAGTCAATTTGTTCTTAACTAGATTTATGGCATGATTAATGATTTCATAAAATTTAGTCCACATTATATACGAATCACTTAGCTTTTCCTAAAGGATAAAATAAAGTAATAGGAGTTTAAGTTCTTTTATAACTTAAATTGTTACTTTATATAGATTGACTTCAAATATAATAATATAGGCTATATGCTTTTTAATGAAATTAAATGATGGTTATGCATTCATTATCTTTTGCATGAAAATCTACTTAAGGCCCATAACCTAACTCATCTTAAATAGGTGATTAATAATATAATTATGATCTTTTCACATAAAAAGTTGTTTATGAGCTTGTTATAAAAGTAATGTTTAATAATGTGATTTATAACTCATTAACCTTAGATATATAACATATATCTTCTCTAAAAGGCTAAAAAGGTTTAATATCGATATAACGTGTTTTATCGTCTTATAAACCCTTAATCTTAGACATATCACATATGACGTTTTATAAAAGATTAAATGGGTGAACTTAATATTTGTATATTTCAATTAAGATATTTTTAAGCTCATGTCTTGTTTTATAAAGTATAGATCACACATTTTTGAAAAGAATACCTTCTTATTATAACCATTACTTACGACGTTTTTGAAAAACGAACGCTCTTTTCCTTAGGCTTTCTTTTAGCTTTACGTATGGTGAATGTGGTATGTTATTGAGTTGTGTTTGCTCTTCTTGTTTGTGTGTGTGATATTCAGTGGTTGATCTAGTAGTTAAGAATCAAGATCTATTCCTATCCATGGAAGAAACTCAAGTTTTCAATAAGCAAGGCAAGTGGACTTCTCCCCCTGCATACTCTATTTGATCCCAAACAATTCATTTAATAAAGTTTATTCTTTGATATATATGCATAATTTGATGGGTTACCTATTCAGACACACCTAACCTTTCTAACCTTATTCCTTGTTAACCTGGGTTTTGATCTAATCAAGTAGCTATGCTATTGCTACAACTTTAACGCTATGATGTTACTCCTACAGATGATATCAATGTTCCAAATGGTAAGTTTACATTATTTTTGTTAATCCGATGATTAAGCAAGATCATACTGTGATAATTGGAACATGGAGTGACCACCCGGGAAAACAGTGCAACCACGAGTGCTATCATGGCTCTGGCTTTGGTAATTAGCTTTATATGCTTAGTGCCTAGCAACCTTACCTGAAATATGGGCAAGAGGGGGAGCAGTGGTGGTGGCAACCTGCGTTAACATGGGGACGTATTCTTGGCTAAGGTACCTCACCTAGGGGGCCTCCACCATCGACGTTAGAAACCTTAGCGGGTTGCTTCGTATTAAGAGTATTCTGTGAAAGCCTCATAGTGGATCCCTAGCCACTCACCTCGGAAGTGTTTACCGGTTTGGCCGACCCAGGCTAGAGGGGATACACGGCTTGTGGGTAAAGTTGTACCACCTCTGCAGAGTGTAAAACTGATATATCAGCCGTGCTCACGGTTAAGAGCAGCCTAGACTCCTCACATGATAGTTAAACTTGAAGATGGAAATAAATTGAGATCCAATGATCTGCCAATGATTTGCTTAAGTGGTTTCACTTAAGTGTTTTTGATATACTCTTGTACCTTTGTTTAATGGGAATACTTGGGATTCACACTTATTAGTAAGAAAGGTGTAACACCCCTGGTGTTACTATAACTAAAACTTGAGCATGGCATCATAAACATTGGCATTGCATATGTTTGACACACCTAGAGTGCATTCACTAGGTAAAAATTTCAAACAAGTTGTATTGTTACAGCATTTTGCAAATAGACCCCTAGATAGGGAACTTAACCCTAAATAGGGATTAAAGGGGTAAAACCTAGCCCAAGTTGAGAAAACCTAAAAGCCTTAGGGAAATAGTCATGAAATATTCCCAAAAATAAACTTGAATCACATTTGTACCCCTGAGATACCAAAAACCCTAATTGGAACCCTGGAAAACCCTAAAACCAAACCCTAGGGGCCTATGTGCAAAAATTGTGCACATTTGGACTAAAGTGTAAAAACTACAGTGTCAAGACATATAAAGTCCCATGGTTCACATTTAGGATGATTTGCAAGCCAAACCCTAAGTTATGGACCTAATTGCAAAATAAACCTCAATTGAGTTCTATACTAAGTCTGAAAAACAGTGTTATGGGCTCAACTTTTGAGCTTTGTAACTTTCAAACTATAGGGTTTTTGCCCTAGGTCACCACATCAAAATTGTAGCCCAATCATAGGAGAACAACTTTGCTTAAGAGTGTGAGCTTAGTTGTTAAGAAAAATCCAGAGATAATTAAGCTCAAAACATGGCTGTCAGGCTGGTTTCATTCTGAAATTCAGATATTCAGTGTAACAGAGTCAGCTTTGAGTGTGAATTCAACCATGATCTAGTGATCAAATGAGCTCAGTCACTACAGTCAAAATGTAGGTGATATATAGCTCTACAACTTTGCTACAGGTCACTGGATGTGTTGCCATTTGAAATTAAGAGAAAATATGACCTAAACTTGCTCTGTCAGTTCATCATGGTACAGTAAATGATAAACTGAAGAAGATCCCACCCCCTGCTCGTCACCGGTGGCCCGTCGCTGTTCATTGCTGCTCGCCGTGATTCGTGCGCCGTGGCCATCAGATAAGCATAGCCCAGTAAAGATCCTCACCGCCGGTGAGCTAGATGCCACCCCAGCCAGCCGTAATCCCTTTCCCTTGCTCACCGCAGTGGATACAGGAGCTCACCGTCGTTAAGCCTTCGCCGTTGCCCGCCGCGTGGCTCTGCCTTTACACCTCGTCGCCGTGACTCTCTGGGACAGTCCCATCGTCGCCGGTGAGCTCGCCATGACTGAGGACACGCATTCACGCGCGCCAATGCCTTCTTCTACCTCCGACCGCCGCGCGTCCTTCTTCAAATTCCCGGCCACCGTCAATTCCCTCTATAAATTGATGGCCGGGGTAGCTGCGCTATGTTATCGTGAAGCTATAGCACCCACTCCCACCCTCGATCATCCACCAGCACGCGTGAATTTCCAATTTCCCCAAATCCATTCTCCGCCGCCGTGAAGAACAGCTCGCCGCGGCCAGCTTAATTCCGGTTAGCTCGCGTCCCTCTGTTGCTTGTTCTAGCATCCTTAGGTACCCCACAAACTCCTCGACCCCTTTAATTGAACCGGACCGCCAGGGATCGCCGGGAACACGGCTGTCTTGCCGTAATACTCTCGGTCACCGTGGCCCGAGCAAACCAGTAGCCCATAGATGAAATTGGGTTGGGGAAAAATGATCGTGGTAGCTCCAATTTCGTGTCAGTTACTCGGAGAACCTTGTCGTTGCCCCAATCGGCCGGTCCTAATGGCTCGTCGGAGCTCGGCCGTGTTCCACGCCGTCGGGGACTTCACCGTGCAAGGGAATAGAAGGTGGAGGTCCTATTTGTAATCTGTCAGCGACACATAGGAATAGTGAAGAAGCTCGTTTTCGGTTAGTCAGAAACCTGAGGGTCTTTATGCAAAATCGCCAGGGCGCGGACGCGCGCGCGCTTTTCCCCTCTGGACTGGGCCACTGGGCTGAAACGAGCCCAATACTATTTAGTCTTTTCCTTTTTCTTTTTCACGAGAACTTTGAAAACCTATAGAAAATGGTAGAAAAATCCTAAAATTGTGAAACCAATTTTCCTAGGCTCCTTATTTTCCATAGTATTTAATAAAAATAGTTTCATGATTTTTAGGTTAAATCAGGAATTTTAAGGTATTTAAAGTAGTTTAAGGTAGTGGTTCTGGATTTTTAGAAAATAAATGAAATTTCCAAAAATGTCCAAACTTTTTATATGAGTCCTATACATTATTTAGAAGCCTTGGGTAGAGTTTGGGTTGATTTGGACCTTGTTTGATAACTAGAACCCAAAACCCCCACCCCTGCTCTATGAACTCCTTTACTGACTCCGGAAACCCTCAGTTCTCGGAGTTCCGTGAAGGAAAATTGTATTCGAGACCTTAGATAATAAGTTTTTATTATCTTTGCACTCTCATGAGCATTACATGACATTCATTCTTATACATATATGTGGTTATGTCTAGAAAACGAAGAAGAAGTTGAAGTGAGTGAAGAAAAGGCACCACCACCTTCGGACTCTCAGGCAGGATCTTGTCTTTACTTTGACATCTACGGGCCTGAGCCTGACTCACCTACTAACGAAGGCAAGCCCTGGTGCATTTGCCACCTTCCTTGATGTTTTTAAAATCTTTCTCACTTGCTTGCTGCATTAAGTAATAGGAGTTGGTTGCTAAACAATTCCTGCATTACCTTCCTTGATCTTGATTACCTTCCTTGATACCCCGTCTTATAAAAGGTTTTTACTATGCTTAGTATTGCTCTAGCAAAACAAAAGACTTTGTTTTATAAAAGATGATTGGCAAAGTGGGTGGTATGTTTTTCAAAAAAAAAACTTGATGGTGGATCCATCACGGCCATGATGGATTCAACATCGGAAAAGATGTACCTCTGCCAGGTACCAAGTTTTGGGTTTTGAAATGATTAAGCTGAGACCGGGCGGGTGACTTGCACGAGAAGAGAGTCTCTGTGTAGTGTCTTCGTCTGAGTCGATTAAGGACCTTGTCGATGTAGGCTTGATGACTGAGGACCCTTTAACTGGTCACATGCCTCGTCATGGGTAAGCCTTGCCTCGGGCAGACTAAGGCCAGAATAAGATAACACGAAATGGGCGTGGAGCGGTGGCGGGAGTAGCATGTACCCTCCGTGGCAAGAGGCTGGACGGTGGTGTATCTGTACTCTCGGTTTGCGTGAACCTGATCTGGTCTTAAGAAACCCGGTGGCGGGTTGACATATGCAAGAGTTAAGTGCTACATATGTCGTGTGATTGGAGATCCTCAGCTGAGTATAATCGATTCGGATCGCCGTACCTTCGTGGTTATGAAGACTTGGTCACTGACTTACACGTAGCAATCCAGTAAAGATGAAGGAAGAATTAAGAACTTGGCTAGTTCAGGATAAGTGTTTGAACTAGGTTAGAAAGAACTCTAGATGTAGGTAAGTTTACCTAACTTGACAATAAAACTGGATTTTTAAGGATCTACTTTTAGTAAGCATTTATGCAACAACAGAGTCTTTGATCTTGAGATACCTTACCTTGACTCCCTATAACCAGCATACCCTTGAGAGTCTTTTCTTTAGTCGGGTAAGACTTGCTGAGTAATTCCATACTCAGGGTTTATTCCCTCGTTGTTTTTAGGTGAGGAAGTAGCAGATTTCTGTTGCTTCTGTACCAAGGTGGTTCCTCATGAGGAAAAGCAAGAGTGAAGATGCGGGAGGACATGGTCCTCCATAAGAAAACTTTTATGTAAAAACTTATCGGGAGGAGTTTCTGCCTCCCTTGGTTATGTAATAATACTACTCCGCACTCGTTTATATTTCTGGTCTGTAATAAGCAACTTGATCTTACTTTTAAAATAAATGTAAGTTTATGTAATCACTTCCGCTTTCCGATATCTCTGATGTTCTGTAATGTCTGCAAGACGGGTGAAACGTTCCTGGAAAGGTAAGAAAAGATACTGAACTTGTCAAGTGGTTCAGGAACATCTACAGGGTTGTCTGATGTCTCTTAGACAAGGACAACTGTAGGTGGGCCTAATGACTTGAGAGGTTCCATCACAACAGGTGTTGTTAATAAAATGTTGACCAACTAAAATGCTTACTGGTCAACCTTAGCCTCACCTTGTTGAACTTGCATTAGTTTTCCCCCACTTCGGAGCCCCGACCATAAGTGAGCTCACCCTTGCTTAATTTTGATCAGAAGCTTGCAGATGAAGATATGATGCTGAACTCCATGGATGCTAGTCTAGTGATACCCCCGGTCATCTTCCTGTGGATGGATGTCCTTGTTTTGCTATACTTTGATGAATAAAGGTTAAGATGTTATGTCTGTTCGAAGTGTAATATGTTAATATAATCTTTATTTACGCTCTTATGCATTGTTCTTTTGATATATTACACTTGTGACGTCAACATATGTGTGGAAATAGATCCTGGCACACATATGCTATGCACCCGGCTCTGCCCTTAGAAACGGGTGTGACAAATGGAGAGCAGACTCCTTGATTGTACAATTCTCCCTCTATGATTACATAGGGTCTTGTTCTTGCTTCCATTCTTTTGTTGTAAGCTTTGTCATCTGAAAGACAATTGCCTTGGAGGAAAGATACAATCTCAGTCCTCCAATCTTCGCTATGCCCTGGCGAGATTGTAAGCACTGCTCTCTCCATGAGCTCGATTGAAGGTGCTTTTATTGTTTCGAAAAATACCTCCGAAGGTAACGGAAGCCCTTGTGCCGCTGACTTAGCCAATAAGTCTACATGTTCATTTTCTCCTCTTAGGATGTTTTTTTACATAGAAACCTTCGAAAGAGGCTTCCATCCTTCGAACTGTGTCCAGATACTTCTCGACCTTCGGTCCCTTGCTTTACTACTTTTGTCAACGTGACCCAAAATGACTTGTGAGTTAGATTTGAGGATTGCCCTTCTTATTCATATTGCCTTAAGTTTTCGAAGCCCCAAGAGAAGGGCCTCATACTCTACAATATTATTTGTGCAGTTGAAGTCCAACCTTGCTGCATAGCAGGTTTTGAATTTAGATGGTGAAATTAAAACAGCTGCTGCTCCTGCGCCGAAGGTTCCCCATGACCCATCACAAAATATTGTCCAAGCTTTAGCATCATTTGTTCTCTCTTCGTCCTGAGCCCTTGGCGTCTAATCAGCAATGAAGTCTGCTAATGCTTGGGATTTGACCAAAGATCTATGAACGTAATCAATAGTGAATTTGTTCAACTATGCAGACCACTTTCTAACTCTTCCTGTGGCTTCTTTGTTTATCGTTATATCCTTGAGAGGTGTGAAGAAGGAACTATAATATGATACGTCTGGAAGTAATGCCGAAGCTTTCTAGAAGCCGTCAGTACAGCATATAGTACCTTCTCCAACTCTGTGTAAATTTTCTTTGATGGAATAAGTACTTCGGAGACGAAGTACACAGGCACTTGCTTCTTTGCCTAGCCATCCTGCTTTTCTTGCACCAGCGCTGCACTAACCGCAGCATGGGAAGCAGCTACATACAGCAGCAATGGAGTTCCTGACGAAGGTGGGGTTAAGGTTGTTAATTCTATCAAATACTGCTTTAGTTCTTCGAAGGCTTTTTGCTGAGTTGGTCCCCATTGGAAAACTTTGGCTGACTTTAGTACTTCGAAGAATGGCAAGTTCCTCTCTACTGATCTTGACATAAATCTATTCAATGATGCCAGCCTTCCTGTCAACCTCTGGGCACCTTTTCATGACTTCGGTGGCTTCATCCGTAGTATAGCTTCTATCTTACTTGGATTGGCTTCGATCCCCTTTGTTGATACTAGACAACCAAAAAATTTTCCCTTCTTCACTCCAAAAACAATTTTTTCTAGATTTAGCTTGAGACCAGCTCTTCTGAAATTAGCAAATGTTTCTTGCAAATCAGCAATGTGACTTTCTTGCTTCATGCTTTTGACTATGATATCATCAACATATGTCAACGCATTCTTGCCAATTTGAGAGTGGAGGACTTAGGCAATCATTCTGCTGAAGCTTCCTCCAGCATTCTTGAGCCCCTCGGGCATTCAAAGGTAGCAGTAGGTTCCACTGGGGGTTATGAAGCTTGTCTTGGGTCCGTCTTCTTTCTTCATCCAAATTTGATGGTAGCCTGAATAACAATCCAATTGGCTCATTAGCTCTGAAGTAGCTGCTGCATCCACCAGAGAGTCTATTCTAGGTAAAGGAAACTCATCCTTCGGACACGCTTTATTAAGATCTATGAAATCAATGCACATTCTCCACTTTTGATTAGCATTCTTCACCATTACAGTATTGGCCAGCCACTCTAGATATGTTACCTCTCTGATTAGTCCGGCACTCAGAAGCCTTTTAACTTCATTTCGTGCACCTTCGGCTTTGTCATCGGACATCTTCCGAAGCTTTTGCCTTCTTGGCCTGATAGCCGGATCTGCATTAAGTGAATGCTCGATGACATCTCTGTTGACACCATAGAGATCATTGGCTAACCAGGAAAAGACATCCTTGTTGTTGAATAAAAACTTCAACAGGGTTTTTTCTTGTTCATCAGACAATTGTGATCCTAGCAACACCTTCTGCTCGGCTATGTCCTTGCATAAAAGCATAGGCTTCGGCTGGTCTGCTGAGGCAACCTTATCTCTTTTGTGTTTGCACTGCTGATGAGCTTCGGCTTCATCTATGTTATGGATAGCCTTTGAATCTGTCCAATTCCCTTCTGCCCTTCTAGCAGCCTCTTGACTCCCATGCACAGCTATGGGGCCTTAGTCTGATGGTATCTTCATACACAGATATATGCTGGATGAAGTATTGCTTCGAAGGCATTTAATGTTCCTCGCCCAATGATTGCATTATAGGGATACTCCATATCAACAATGTCAAAGGCAACTTGTTCTGTCCTTGTGTTGTGAACATAGCCAAAGGTGATCGGCATAGTTATCTTGCCGAGTGCCACTATCTGCCTTCCTCCGAAGCCACAGAGGAGGGGTGTTGTATCATGTATCTTGTCATCCTGTTCTTGCATTTGCCTGAAAGCTTTCGCAAAGATAATGTCTGCTGCATTGTCTGTGTCTACAAGGACATTATGAACCAGGAAACCCTTGATGACACAAGATATAACCATTGCATCATTGTGAGGATAATCCTTGATCCGAAGGTATTCCTAGGAGAAGGTGATTGGTATATGAGACCACATGGACTTGATGAAGGGTCCTTGCACTCCAACATGTTGTACCCTTCTCTGTGCTTCCTTCTTCTGCTTCTTATTGGCTAGTTCAGAACTTGAGCCGCCTGTGATTGGGAGCACCAGCTTCATAACCAAAGGTACCACAGCTTGGTTGCCTTGCGAAGCCATTGTCGTAGTGAGTTCACTGGAGGTGGGCGCCAATGTTGTTCACTTGCTCTCAAATGCTTCGGATCAAGAACAAGGCAACACAATTGTTAATTATTATGGACATTCGTCTTCTGAAGCATTATCTTCACATGGATATAATGCTTATCAGACGAAGGTCAAGAAGGACATACCTTCATCAGATCAATATATGAATAGGAGTGCAAAAGGATAAAGATGATAACTGCATCTTATTAATTTATATATATTTGCATTCCATAAAACACATGTGGATATTAACAATATTGACATTACATTGATACCTTCGGCTTGTTCGAAGGTGAAGACGCGAGAGAGTGATTACAATTCAGCGTAAACAGTACGGTGTTACTGTTCATCTATTTATAGGCACAGGACGTAGCCCGGGTAAAATTATATTCATGACCCTTAACATTTATTTACAGATGACTTGGGTTATAAAAGGTTTAACTGGTCTTTTCCTCTTCTGCTTGAGCCGAGCCGAAGCTAATGATAGCTTCGGCATTCTACATCGTTGCTTCTACACAGGGTCTTCGCCTTAAGAAGCTGAACCGAAGCTGATGACATCTTCGGTGGGCCTCTATATTATTTTGTCAAAGGCATTCTTGTCTTGAGGACCTTCGGCAGAGAAGACCCCAAACAGAAAATTAGATGAGGAATAAGAAAGCAACCAAGCAAAAAGAGCAACAAATGAAACACAAATCACCCTCTCTCAAGTCACTAAACACTTTTGACCACTTGACTTGATTATGGAACTTGGAGAGGATTGGAGGCTTTGAATGTTTCTTTGGATTGTATTCTTTGCTCTTGTATTGAATGTTGAGAGTGGAAAGCTTGGATAACTTAAATAGAGGTGGTTGGGGGGTTTTATAGCCACAACCAACATTCTAGTCGTTGGTTGTTCTATCTGTCGATGGGCACACCAGACAGTCCGGTGCGCACCGGACATGGCACTGTTCACTATTCGGTGCATGCCACGTCAGCTGACCGTTGGGGTTTGGAGTTGTTGACCGTCGAAGTCGTTTATCCTTGTGGTTCACCGAACAGTCCGGTGGCACACCAGACAGTCCGGTGATTTTTAGCCGAGGAGTGCTTTGATTTTCCGAGAGCGGCCAATTCGCTGGGTGCGCCAGCCTAGGCACCGGACACTGTCCAGTGCACACCGGACAGCCTGGTGCGCCACAGGCTGATGCAAATATGTTTTGCTCCAAACTTGTAGAATTGCCCCAAGGTCATTTTCCTTGTATGTGTATATGAACTTTATGCACTTGAGAAAAGATCAACTAGGCAAACTAGTTAGTCCATTAGGTTTGTGATGGTCGTCAAACACCAAAATCAATTATAGGAAATGTTTGAGGTCATTTCCCTTTCAGAAACCATGCAAATCATGCATTTGTGACGATTATCCTAAATTCTAATTTGAAGGAACTTTCTAAGTCCATCATATAGATGAACACGACATAATTTGGGTCACCAACAAACTCAGGCTGCAACTAATTATAGGATACATGACTTGGAGAACATACCCACCAGGAAGCCATGAAGGACGTTTGTCTATTTTCGCTAGTGTGTCCTCCCTCTCCTTTCTAGCCTCCATTTCGACCTCCATTCCTCTCGCGTGGATCCCTGTCCAAGATCTAATGGCACATATCCACCACTCCACACTTAGCCCACCTTCGTATTTGACTTCACAACGCTTAGATTGAGGATGATTTGAGTGTGGAGGGATGTCCTTCAACGATGCTGTGGTCTAGGGTTTCAGAAGGGAGGGGAAATGTGTTCATTAGGGGAGAGGAGTGGGGAGAACCGAAGGGAGGAGATAATTGACTCGGGTTTAAGTCGTAGAGGCAAAATCGTCATTTAGGCACACTTAATGGGACATAGCGACACCTTTGGATAACAAAGCTAACGACATCGGCGTTTAAGGGTAAAAAATGTTTTCTAATGGCACTAGAGCAGTGACAAGTTTTTGAGTGTTCATCTGCAATTCAGATCTTTTATAATGCCTTCAGAGGAATTGGCTCGAGCAAATGAGAGGGACCAATAATAATCGATATAAGTCTCCAGCTCTTCTCCCAAAACCAACCTCCGCGCAACCAACCTCCATGTCCCAAACCACACCTCCGCATATAGATGGCCAAACGGTGGCCCGGCACGGGCCCGCTAGGCCTGACGCCCGAGGGCCGTAGCTCCGATTTGCTGACCGTGCTGGGCCAGCTTGTTAGCCCATCGGGCCATTTGGTTAAATCAGCATAAAATGTTAAAAACGATGCAAGAGGTGGGGTTCAAATCCACGCCCTGATGGAAGAATGGCGGGAGACATTGGGTGAAGTTTTCTAACCAGTAGAACATCATGCTCAATTGTTTTTGTAAAATAAAAAATATATAATCGTGCTGGGTCGGCCACACTACGGGCCAAGGCTATGGCCCAAGTACGGCACAACGCTCATGCAGGGCTAGCCCAGGCACTATTAAATGGCCCATGCCTTGGGCCAACCCACCAGACGTGACCCATTTGGTTATATATACCTCCGCACGATAATGATGGTCCTCGCCTCAGTTGTCGCCACCTCATTCGCCATCCTGCTTCTTTTCTCTCTCCCCTCATGTCTCCGCCTCCGTGCCACCACATTCTCGGCAGAGGGCGTGGGAGCAGACGCCTCCTCCTCGTATTCATCCGACACTAGCCCCGACATCGACTCGTGCAGTGGTTATTGCACATCTATGAGAACATTTCACAGCATGCGCGCACCATCATTTTCGCCGTCATCGGATGTCCCGTTCGTCTTCCTAGCCTTCACCATGTTCTTAGCCACGAGCCGACCAACGCTCGTCGACGTGGTACAGGGCGAGTCAGTCTTGCTCATGGCCTTTCTCCGTGCGTGCCACCGAGGAGGGCACGGTGGCGCCTGCCATGCTTAGGTTATCTTGGTGATGAGGAGTCCAGGTCTGAGATATTGGACAACCAAGGCCTGTAACGCAGCAACAGTAGACATATGCTACAGAGTTGGTGGTGGTGTTGTGTCGCCTCGGCGGGTCTAGGGCTAAGAAGATACTCGCATTCTCTCGCTCTTCTCAGACTGACGCCTGGTGTGGGTGCCTCTTGATTTGGAGCTGCTATGGTTGGATTTCTTTCTTCGCCTGCGTGCTCTCTCCCTATATGTATCTAGCGGTATACTACCTATATCGCCTTCAGATGCTCAGGTCTTCGTCGTGTCCTTCTCTGGCAACAAACAGGTATGCCCGCCACTTCCCTTCCCTTCGTGCTCTACGAAACCTTGGAAGTGGGGGAGACGAGGGATGGGGTCCTTGATTTGCTGCCTATGGTACCGATTTTTTTTGTATTTTGGCATTTTCTTGAAAAAATATCATGTTTGGATCTTAGAAAAAATTAATGTCATTTTTGGACCCTTTGCTCGGCGCCATAGCCTATGGCGCCGAGGTACGTGCTGTGCTGGCACAACCTGGACGACGTGGCGTCGACATGGCACCGAGCTCGACGCCAAGTTCTATGGCGCTGAGCTCGAATTGCAATCATAAAGTTTGTTTAGCTCAGTCGGTAGAGCATAAGGCTCCTAACCTTAAGGTCTGGGTTCAAGCACCATCGTGGGCGTTTAATATTTTTTGTTTTTGTCACTGATTTGTTTTTTTGTTGTCCAGATTTTTTCGTTTATACCGCTGATTTATTCGTCTAGATTTATTTCTCATCTATATTTTTTTCTTTTGCGACTAATTTGTTAATTCATCCACAAAAACTGGTTTAAAAATCATGGTGACTAAAATGCAGCTCAATAATTCAAAGTCACGGTTTTTTTCTTCTAAATTTAACTAAACTTATGGTAAATTACGCCAAAATATGCAATGTCAAATCATGGTGATTAAAATTTAAAAAGAGAAAAAGAAAAAGAGAAGAAAAGGAAAGGAGCAGCTGAAGTGAAAGTGCTAAACCGTTCCAAAAACGACAAAAAAATAAAGAAATAAAATAAAGGCAGTCCTAAATTAAACAGACCAGGTTGACGATTCAGTATTATGCATGCTTCAGCTAGGGGAACTTTATTATATTGCCCCATTAGACAACAGACCAGGTTGACGATTCAGCCAAGGGAACCTCTACCATCAGCTCGCGACGATAGACGAACTTCCCGTGAAAAACGAGTCAACACTTGCACTTCAGCTGCTCCTTTCCTTTTCTTCTCTTTTCCTTTTTCATTTTTAACTTTTAATCACCATGATTTGACATTGCATATTTCGGCGCAATTTACCATAAGCTTAGTTAAATTTAGAAGAAAAAAACTGTGACTTTGAATTATTGAGCTGCATTTTAGTCACCATGATTTTTAAACCAGTTTTTGTGGATGCGTAAATAAATTAGTCGCAAAAGCAAAAAAAATCTAGATAAGAAATAAATCTGGACGGACAAATCAGTGGCATAAACGAAAAAATCTGGACAACAAAAAAACAAATCAGTGACAGCCTATGGTGAGGCTTGAAACCCACAACCTTAAGGTTAAGAGCCTTGTGCTCTACTGACTAAGCTAGACACACTTTGTGGTTTTAATTCGAGCTCGGCGCCATAAATCTTGGCGCCGAGCTTGATGCCACGTCTAACACAGCTCGGTGCCATAGGCTATGGCGCCGAGGTAACACAGCTCGGCGCCATAGGCAATGGCGCCGAGCAAAGGGTCCAAAAATGACATTAAATTTTTCTAGGGTCTAAACGTGATATTTTTTCCAAGAAAGGGCCAAAATACAAAAAATTCGGCCTATGGTACCCGTTAGATGGCTCGGCATCGCCGGTCTACATGGTCTTTCCCTTACCACGGTGTTGACTCGGTATGCTTCTACCACTTCTATGTACCTGTCACCTATCCTTTTGTCATTGAAAAAATTATAGTGTTGTTCCTCTGTTGTTTTGGGTGTTAGTTTTTTTGTTGTGTTAAGGACTGAACATAATTTGGATGTGTTAATACTTTATTTATTGTCTGCACATGGTTTGTGTTCTTCTGATGATATCTCATGGATCCTGCAAAATATGTGTTAGGATTTAGAGATCCATTTGGGCACTACCACAGTGTGCTCGTTCCTTGAGTTCATGGCTCTTGCATGCATTAGGTCGTTTCTGAGACCACATTGGCGCAATGGACTTCATAGTGTTTGAGGTTGCTGAATTGAATGGAGTAGCAATGATTTGTCACGCTAACAGTAAAAGGAAAGGTTTTTTTGTTGGTTTTAAACATTAGTAATTGCCACGAAATACCATAATTTGTGTGGAGCGCATCTAGTTTTTATTGATGCATGACTTTAGCAACCACTCCATATTTTATCTATCTTTTTATAAGTTTGAGTTCATTATTGAAGTAAACGGTGACACCTAATAGGGGGTGAATTAGAACTTCGAAAAACTCTTTCTAAACTAGGCCATAAATAAATCCCTATAGCAAAATCTATGCAAATAATCAAACTAGAATATGCAAACTAGGTTTTGTCTAAATGTTGCTATCTCTACCGCAAATGTTAAGTTTTAATCTAAGTAATCTAACTAAAAAGACAAGATTGAAACTTAAATACTTAATATATATGCGGAAGGTAAAGAGGAAGGTAGAGATGTAAACTCTCGTGGATAACGCCGGTATTTTTACCGATGTATCCGGAACCATGTAAGGTTCCGACTAATTCTCGTTGGTGTCCCTATACAAGACATATTAGATGGAGTAAACAATATCAGTTAGTTAAATAAAAAATATATATTATATAGAGAGTAGAGACGATCAATAAAAATCTTGAGATCATTTTAGTGAATAGTTTTCGTAAATATTGTTGTGAGCCGTCGCAATGTAGAGGCGACTATTTATATACTATAGACGTCGCGTGCACGGTCACCTCACTGACTACGCCAGGTGTTGCGTTGTGAACGAGTTAAACGGCCCTTGTGAATGGAACGCGTGCGTCTCAACAGATATGTTTAAGAAAAAAAAGTCAAAATATCTTACAATTTAAAACAGTTTTCTTTCCTGACGTTCTGAATTGAATATACCAAGCCTTGTTTGACACTTCTGTGGCAACTACATATTGGCTGGAGTAATCGAAACCAATCGCCGTTTCCATGTGTATTGTGATTTGTGAAGTCGTTATGATGGCGGAAACAACGCCTGCTGTATGCTACTGCTACACCATGCTCTGCCTCCTCGCCGTCGTCGCCGTGCTCCTCAGGCTCAACAAGCCCAGACACTCCCGCCACGGCGCCAGCGCCTTGAACCTGCTGCCTCCTGGCCCACGGCCGCTGCCGGTCATCGGGAACCTGCACTGCCTGCTGGGCGCGCTGCCACACCACGCGATGCGGGCGGTGGCGCGGAGGTACGGCGACGTCGTGCTCCTCCGCCTCGGACACGTCCCCACGGTGGTCGTCTCCTCCCCGGAGGCGGCGCGGGAGGTCATGAGGACGCACGACGCCGTCGTCTCCAACCGGCCCCTGTACGTCACCGCCGACGTCCTCTCCTACGGCGGCCAGAACATCGCCTTCGCGCCCTCCGGCAGCCCGCACTGGAAGGAGCTCCGCCGGCTCTGCGCCGCGGAGCTGCTGAGCCCCAGGCGCGTGCTGTCCTTCCGCCCCGTCAGGGAGGAGGAGGCGGCGTGCCTGGTCCGGTCCGTCGACGCGGCGTCGCCACCGCCGTTCCTCGTCAACGTCAGCGAGCGGGTCAAGGCCCTGATGAACGACGTCCTCATGAGGTGCGCCGTCGGCGACACGTGCCGCATGAGGGACGAGTACATCGCAGAGCTGGACGAGGCGCTCAGGCTCCTCGCCGGGTTCAACCTCGTCGACCTGTTCCCGGGCTCGCGCCTCGCGAGGGCGCTCGGCGCCGGGTCCCTGCGAGCCGCGAGGGAGGTGCACGGCAGGGTCCACCGCATCGTGCAAGCCATCATCCAGGACCATGCGAGCACGGCAGCCGACGACGGCGCTGGCTCTAGGGACGAAGACATCCTCGACGTCCTGCTACGGCTTCAGCGCGATGGTGGGTTGGAGACCGTCCTCACCACACAAGTTCTCTGCGGGGTGCTGTTTGTAAGTCACTTTCCATGCCATTTTGCCACGATAACTTTCATGCCATTGCCATGGCTTCCTCAGTACCTCTCCTACTGTCTGCTGGTGTCTGCCTTATGAAAAAAATGAGTTAAGTTACAATGTTTCCATCCATCAGGATGTCTTCGCCGCCGGCTCAGAGACTACGGCGACGACGACCATATGGGCCATGTCGGAGCTCGCCAAGAACCCTGGCGTGATGCGGCGGGCGCAGTCAGAAGTCCGCCGAGTCCTTGAGGGGAAGACAAGGGTGGCCGAGGCGGACATCCAAGGGCGTCTCCCCTACCTCCAGGCAGTAATCAGGGAGGCCCTCAGGCTGCACCCTCCATTGCCGCTCATCCTCCCAAGGTCCTGTGCTGAGCCGATCACGATCCTGGGCCACCACGTGCCCGAGGGCACCACGGTGTTCGTCAACGCGTGGGCGATCGGGCGCGACGAGAGGTGGTGGCCCGACGCGAGCCAGTTCAAGCCCGAGAGGTTCGAGGGCGAGGGCGTGGTGGATTTTAGCGGCGCGGACTTCCGGTTCCTCCCCGGCGGCGGCGGCCGAAGGATGTGCCCGGGCTTGACATTTGGGATGGCCAACGTTGAGATCGCGCTGGCGAGCCTGCTTTATCACTTCGACTGGGAGCTGCCCGGTGGAGCAGATTCAGGCGCGCTAGACATGAGTGAAGCGTATGGGATCACGGCACGCCGCAAAACTGATCTCGTGATGAAAGCTACACCTTTTGTTCCCTTCCCACGAACTAGTGCATATTGAGCTCATTCGGCGTTACGTAGACGATGCGTGGTGTGAACTGTGGATATAGATGAGTGGCCATGCTAAATGGACCGGAACTAAGCACATCATTGCCCATAGTGCTTCGGCACATGGGCACGATCCATGTAGTGCCAATGCTGGCACGACACGGGTCTAGTACTATACTTGGCCTAGCACGAGCACAACACGATTAGGTGATTGTCACGATTAAGCACGACTTAGACCAACTGGTAGTATGTAGATATGATTGTGATATATACATGTAATTGTGAATTATGATTTGTTATTGTTTTAAGCATAATAAATTCACTTTATAATGGTATACATGTTCAAGTTCTAAAAGTGTATATATAATCTTTAAGGTCTTCTGTGTTTTTTGAGCTCTCAAAGTAAAATAGTGCATGCGCTGACACATACTATTAGGTGTTAGTGTCGTATAGTGCCGGCACGACACGATTAGACACTATAGTATAGTGTGCCTGGGCCGATGACTAGGCACTAATGCCATCACACTCTCATATGTCTTGAAATACTAGTCAATTGTTCATACATTACCATAGATGTTTTTATTACTCAGAATATGCAGGAAAGATACATATAGCTACCAAGGAAAAGAGATAGCTTGAATAACTCTATGAGATGGTTATTTTATATAGTGAGTAGAGATATGACATATTTTATTCTACTTGATAGTGTGTCACGACATATGAGGTGGAATGACAGAAATAATGTGGGAAGGATCAACCAACATATATGCAACATGTTCAATAAATTTGTTCATAACTTTGGTCTGATTGAACTCCCTTTATCACGGATCTTAGGACAGATTTATTGACCAGAGATCACAAAGGGATTGAAGGGGAATGAAGGGAAAATTGGTTTATTTTCCCTCAATTCCCTCTGATCCTTCCGTGATCCCTTTGTCACCAAATCAAACCTTATCGACTGCGTATACACCTGGTCCAACAAGCGTCGTAATCCAACCCTTGCGTGTTTAGACCGTGCGTTTACAAACATAGAATTCACCCACTCCTTCCCATCTGCCTCCCTCCACTCCTCGGTCCGAACCACATCTGATCACAAAACCAATCCTGGTAACCATAGAAACCACCATACCTAGACCCACGACCTTCAGATTTGAATACGTCTAGTGGCCTTCAGATGGTGCTGAGAGCAACGAGATTCAACCAATGCAACAATGGAGACAATGAGTAGGAAACCTATTACGTTCTACTTAAGATCTTGTTCGTTTCACTATTAATCCATGTGGATTAGATGATATTGAGTCGGTTTAAATTTATAACAAGTCAAAATCCATTCCAATCCGTTCCAATACACTCCAATCCACATGAAATTGGAATAACCGAATAAGGCCTAACGAGGGTACCCGGACCATATATAGTTTCAGGGCAGAAGGGTCTTGCGACAGGGGGATTTGTTTTTGCTTGTGGTGGATGTGTTACGACAATCCCAATGAGTGTTGATGAACAGAAACTGCTACCCATGATTTCAACCCTTTTGCTGCCGAAGGGAAGGCTTCCCACAAACCTACTTGGGGCTATGTACCATTGTCTCCACAAAAGTTGTGTTTGTCGGCCTTCACCACTCAGATCTCCAAAACAGACAAGTATTTGGCAGGATGGCAAAGAGCCTGTTGGCACTGATCTGGGTGCCAATCACTGCGTTGAGAACCTACGGCGGTGCTCTCTGCACAGGCGCGGACGGTCTACGACCAGAGGCCGGACGGTCCGCGCGTGCGCAGGGGCGGAGGAGTTCGCCGGTGGCGCCTGAATCTCTCTCCTAGGAGGGACCCCGTCAGGGAGGAGAGATCCTAGGCTTCGTCTAGGGTCGGCAGGCCATCCTAGACACCTCTAATCGATATAGAGCCGAAGAGAAGCGAATAATTTGGGGTAGGGAAGGGATAACCTAGAGCTAAACTAGAACTACTCCTAATGCATAAGTAAAACGAGAAATAGACTTGATTTGATCGATTGTTGGGAGGTTCAATCGGCTGTAGCCCTTCATCTATATAAAGGGGAGGTCTGGATTGGCTTCAAACTGTTTCCCGAGTTAATCTCGCGGTTTTAGGTAACAAATCCCGCGAGAAACTAGGAACCCTAACTGACTCTGCACACGCGTGGACCGTTTGCGCCACCACCACGTACCGTCCGGCCTCAGGGTCGGACCGTCCGCGAGGCTCTTTTTGGTGTTCAACATATGCCCCCCTGTCTTTTGGTGAAGGTTGACGAACCAAAAGCATATGAACTAAACCTAATGTAAGTCACCGGCTTTTCAACATGGAGATCATTCAATAAAGCACCAATGTATAAAGGTCGTTTCGGATTGTATCTTCCTCGGCCATGACCATTTGATCAATGGATCAAAAGGAATATAATGGAGGTGCCCCCAGTTTGGATAGACAAAGGGACTATACATGTGCCATAGATTCATCATCGTAACATTCCATATTTGAACAGGATAATATATCGACGATGAATAAACGGGTGGAAAGTACCCTGGTCTCATAGGATGAACAGGCGATGCTTGTTGTGTCGCCTTTTGGGCCGTTTTGTTCGGCTGTTTTGTTTTAGCAGGTGATCGGAGTTTCTTCGTTGACCGATCACGTGGAACAGTCTTCTTGCTAGCATTTTTGGCTAGCAATTGATCGAAAGTAGGGCCAGCTTTTACTAACCGACCATGTGCATTATGTTGGCTTTGCCCTCGCGTCTCTTTCCTTGCTTTGTGTGGATGCTGACGCCTCTAGCCATGGGCGGACTGTCTGGCTGAGCCAGCCGGACCGTCTTTATGAGCACCGGACCGCCCGCACAAAGGTGTCGGACCGTCCGCGATGCTCAGGTCAGGTTGTCGTGCCCGACTCCTTAATTATGTCTGCCCCCGGCGCCTCTGGATTTGTTAGTCTTATTGTCTAGAGCTTTTCGAGCAACCTCCTTCTGCGATATATTTGATGTGCGAGGATCACTAATGATGATGTCTTTTCTTTTGCCTTTATCGGCCATTTCGAGCCGAACTAAGACCTTTTCGCATGCGACATCTATTGTATTAATAGGAAATGGTTGTGTGTCGACTTGCATCTTCTGAAAAGCCAACCGACCCTCATTTATGGTTGATTGTACCTGTCGACGAAAAACATTACAGTCATTGGTGGCATGAGAAAAAGAATGATGCCACTTACAATAAGCATGTCTTTTTAATTCATCTATAGGAGGGATAGTATGAGTTAATTTAATGTTACCATTTTTAAGTAGCTTGTCAAATATCTTATCACATTTGGCAACATTAAAGGTAAATTTAATCTCTTCTTGTCGATTCTTTTGAACCGGCTGTAAGGAAGAATATGCCGAAGATTTGGCCTTTGTTGGCCAAATAAACTCAGCGGTATATACATCTGTGGATTCATCATCTGAACTATCACGCTCTATTAGATGTATAGTACGGGCGATCGATTTTGATGTCTCTTTAAATCGGTTTTCACAGGCTAAAGCCTGCTGATGTAGCTGGGCTATCAAAAAGAACCGAGTCCCATATAATTTGTCTCTTAAGTAGGATAGCAACCCATTAAAAGCTACTCATGCTAGCTCTTTGTCTGCGACATGGATCCGAAAGCATCGGTTTCTAGTGTCCTGAAACCTCCGGATATAATCATTAACCGATTCTTCGCGTCCTAAGCGGACTGAAGCTAAGTCAGCTAGCCCTAATTCATATTCCCCAGCAAAGAAATGTTCATGAAATTTACTTTCTAACTCATTCCAGGAATTAATGGAATTAGGAGGCAGGGCGACGTACCATGCAAAAGTGGTACCAGTAAGGGATAAAGAAAATAATCGAACACGAAATGCTTCTGCGTCGGCCAATTCGCTTAGGTGTGCTAGGAGCTGGCCTATGTGTTCGTGTATGCTTCTCTCATTCTCACTAGAAAACTTAGAAAATTCTGGTATCCTTGCCCCTTGTGGATATGGGAAAGTGTCAAACCGGTGATTATATGGCTTTTGGTATGATTGCCCCACTCTGGCTACACTAACTCCAAACTTATCTCGAAATAGTTCAGTCATCTCTTCCCTATTTTTTCCATTGCACCCGGTGGCAGACCACCGAATCCTGGGCTATGGGGCTCATTTGGTCGGGCATTAGTATACTGACCTTCTTGTCGTGACCGATCGATAGTGTTGATCGGTCTGTGATTGTATGGTGCGTTATGATTTAAATATGTAGGGGGCGAAACATACTGCTGCTGTGGTGTGTAATAATTGGGTGCATAGTGCGCAATAGCAGGTTCTGCATATGCGTACCCGGTTTGTCTGGTGGTAAATCCGAACTAACTGGTTGTGTTCGCCATTATCGAGACGCCACGCGATAGTCCTGGTGCGGCCCCGGACTGTCCAGCAGGGAAAGTCGAACGGTCCACGTAAAGGCTGGACGGTCTGGACAAAAGCTCGGACGGTCCGACTGTGTCCAGGGTCGCTGATCTACCAAGCAGGGACGACGGTGGTCCTAAGGCGGCCTCGGACTATCCGGCAGAGCAAGCCAGACGGTCCGACCGTGTTTAGGGACGCCGATCTGCCAAGCAGGGAAGACAGTGGTTGTATTTGCCCTGAATATGAGTTCATCGGCATACCATATAAAGGCTGGGGCTATGAATCCCCATTTGTTGCCGATGCATCAGACATAAATACCCTATTACTAGTTTCGTATGATGGAAAACTAGGAGCAACAGAGTTTTCCAACATACGCGTTAATTTTCTAATTGACTCTTCTAACCCTCCAATTTGTTGGTTCATTTGATTTTGTTGATGATCTACATACTGTTTAATAGATTGGATGTCGTCGGGTTTACTTACGTTGGGGACTTGAAGCGAAGATAGAAGAGATGCGACGTCGGTCTCTCCATGTTTGACAACTTTCTGTTGGCGATCCACCATGTATTGTGATAAGAATTTCTCCTTCGCTTGACGCATGTAGTCCTCGTATTGTTGTTGCTCATTGACCGTCAGACTTTCAACAGCTGGCTTTAGGATATTGTCCGGGGAGATATTGGTGTGATATTTAGAACCGGCCATTTGAGGACCTGATTTTTAGTAGATCTAAACACCTTTTCCCAGCGGAGTCGCCAAAAAGTGTGTTGGCGCCGATCCGGGCGCCAATTACTGCGTTGAGAACCTGCGGCGGTGCTCTCTACACAGGCGCGGACGGTCCGCGGCCAGAGGCCGGATGGTCCGCGACCTGGCGCAGGGCTCGGGTTTCCTACCTGACGGGCCGGACGGTCCGCGCGTGCGCAGGGGCGGCGGAGTTCGCCGGCGATGCCTGAATCTTGCTCCCGGGAGGGACCCCGTCGGGGAGGAGAGATCCTAGGCTTCGTCTAGGGTCGGCAGGCCACCCTAAACACCTCTAATCGACGTAGAGCCGAAGAGAAGCGAAGAATTTGGGGTAGGGAAGGGCTAACCTAGAGCTAAACTAGAACTACTCCTAATGCATAAGTAAAACGAGAAATAGACTTGATTTGATCAATTGTTGGGGGGTTCAATCGGTTGTAACCATTCATCTATATAAAGGGGAGGTCTGGATCCGCTTCAAACTGTTTCTGAGTTAATCCCGCGGTTTTAGGTAACAAATCACGCGAGAAACTAGGAACCCTAACTGACTCTACGCATGCGCGGACCGTCCGCGCCACCACCGCGGACTGTCTGAACCGCGGTCCGTCTGGCCTCAGGCCCGGACCGTCCGCAATGCTCTTTTTGTTGTTCAACACAGCCCACTGAACCCAGGCGGTCTAAATAAACTTAGTTCTGGACAACCAGCTCATATACATTATGTCAGCGCTATCACTACCAGGCGGTATTCTAAAACTTGTTGACAGAAGAAGATCCTTTTGATGGACTGGGGACGACAAGGCTGCTGGTACGAGTTGCTTGGTTGTATGGGAGAAGGTGTGTACATATTGGGCACCAATTTGAGCCAGCGGATGGTCCGGCCCTGAGGCCAGACGGTCCGCGCACGCGCAGAACAGATTAGGGTTCCGAGTTTTTCGCTGCGTTTGTTGGCGAAAATCGCGGGATTTGCTCGGAGTTTTGTTGGTAACGGGTCCAGCCCCCCTCCTCTATAAAAGCAGAGGATTACGGCCGATTAGAGGCGATCAATCGAACCCATAATCAATACAATTTACATTTATACTTAGGAGTAGTTCTAGTCTAGTTCTAGTTTAGCCTTCCAATCCCCAAATTCTCCGCCTCTCCTCGACTCTACGTCGATTAGAGGAGTCTAGGTCGGCCTGCCTGAGCCTAGACAAGTCCTAGGATCTCTCCTCCCCGATGGGGTCCCTCCCGGGAGCGAGATCCAGGCGCCGCCGGCGATCCTCCGCCGCCCCTGTGCACGCGCGGACCGTCCGGCCCCAGGGCGCGGACCGTCCGGCCGTCGGGCAGGAACACTAGCCCTTGCGCCAGGCCGCGGACCGTCCGGCCCCAGGCCGCGGACCGTCCGCCCCTGACCAGAGAGCACCGCCACGGTTCTTGTTGAGTGATTGACGCTCCGAAAAGGCGTCAACATATTTTTTGGCGACTCCGCTGGGGACAACACATCTAGACCTATCAAATCGGCCCTCAATGGCCGGTTCAAGGGATAGTTCTGAAGTCTCCCCCAGCAACATTATAGAGCCGACTTGGGAAACCTTGCCGGCCGACGAATAGCTCTAGTTCGAGGAGCACAAGGAGCAGCTGATCCAGGAGGCGAAAGCAAAGTTCATGGCCAACTTCAAAGTGGATAGGAACAACAAGGTCGTCCGACAACGGGCGACGGATCCGGCTTCGCTTCGACCCACACCAGATATCCCCAATGTAAGTAATATAAATGAGTTGCAATCTCTTAAGAATTATGTAGATGAACAGCGAGAACAAATGCAAAGTATCATAGGGGGTATGCAAAACGACTATAGGAGACTAGCACGTGCATTTGATAAATCTAGCATTGCAAATTTTCCTTCGCATGAGGTTGAGTTAGGGGTAACACACGTAATACATCGGCTATAGGTTGTCACGACCAACCCCTTTATGGGATGCCGATGGACACGTACCCTAAGCAACCGCAAATCGGTAGTAAATCAGCCGATCTGCACATGTCCGGACCGTCCGTCCATGAGCGCGGATCGTTCTGGCCAGCCACAATCGGGCCCATTTTTAATGAGTTACCTAGACATGCACCCGAGCCACCACATATGGCATAGAATCTGAGCTACCCAATTGGACGGTCCGCGTACAACGACGGACGGTCCGCATATAATCACGGACGGTCTGGGCCAATGTCCGGACAGTCCGCACATGACCTTTTTGAGGAGGATTGTTACCTGAATCCTCACCCGTTCCAGCAATACTTCCCATCACACTATGCAATGCATCAACCCATTAATTCAAGATCCTGAGCCCAGGAAAGCTTTCCAGCTCTGCCTAGAAGGCAGGAAAGGAACGATCAAACCTATGAACCATATAGGGCAAGTGGCAATGCACCACATAACCAGTGGGGGGGAAGACAACACGCTAATTTTCAGCCAACCCCACCTATGTTTGACCAGAGAGCCGGTGGTCTTGCACTGGCTGCCATTGATATAGTAAGGGAGGAAATAGCCGGGGCGTTCTGAGATAAGCTCGGAGTAAGCATGGTCCCTGGGGGGCAATCATATCGGAAACCTTATGACAGACGATTTGATCACCACCCATACCCACAGGGAACTAGGATACTCGAATTCGCAAAATTTTTGGGTGACCAAGGAAAAAACACGCGCGAACACATAGGCCAGTTTTTAGCACAATTAGGAGAATTGGCCGACACAGAAGCATTTCGTGTATGCCTATTTTCATTATCTTTAACAGGAACCGCGTTCGCGTGGTACGCCACTTTACCTCCTAATTCTATTTCATCATGGGGGATTTAGAACAAAAAATTCATGACCACTTTTTCTCCGGTGACTATGAGTTAGATTTGGTAGACTTAGTGGCCCTGCGGCAGGGGAAGGATGAATAGGTTAATGAATATATCCGGAGGTTCCGAGATACAAGAAACCGATGCTTCCAAATACACTTGGCAGAAAAACAGCTAGCAGGATTAGCCTTTAATGGACTACGATATTATTTAAAAGAAAGATTAGAAGGCATCCAATTTTTCACGTTAGCACAATTACACCAGAGAGCCTTGGCCTATGAAAGCCGAAGCAAAGAGATTGCCAAAACCGTTCGTCACAATGTCCATATAGTAGAGTGCGACCAAAGTAGCTCGGACGACAAATCAACAGAAATATATGCTGCTGAAATGGTTTGGCCAAAGCAGGCCAAATCTTCGGCTTGTTCTTCCTTATAGTCGGTTCAAAAGAAACAGCAAGAGGAGGTCAAGTTTACATTTAATGTTGGTAAATGTGATAAAATATTTGATGAGTTACTAAAAAATGGCAACATTAAAATAAATCACACTGTTCCATCCGCCGACGAGCTAAAACGTCGTGCATACTGCAAGTGGCATAACTCATTTTCTCATGCCACTAATGATTGTAATGTATTCCGTCGACAGATTCAATTGGCCATTAACGAAGGACGATTGAAATTTCAGGAAATGCAAGTGGACACGGATCCCTTTCCGATGAACATGATCGACTTTGAGGGCAAGAAAGTCCTGACTCGGCCAAACACAGCCGATGAAGGCAAAGGCAAAGAGATAGTCATCAGCAATGCAAGAGAGGCCGGTGGGAATCATAAAATTTCTTGCAGGAAAGTGGTGGCCGAGAAGACTCCTGATGGAGGGGAGACCCTGAAGGTGACCATCACAGCCTCTGGCACCGGGGGGCAAACACAGACAGGGAGACAAGCGCAAGAACCCATTCTACGCATCGCGGATGGTCTGCCATCCAGACATGGACGGTCCAAAGCTTCTCCAGACGGTCCGAAGACTGCTGGCGGATGGTCCGGCAACACTCAGGACCCACAACAACCACGTACATTCAAACCACGACGACCAGAGATAGGTACATGGAAAACAAATACATTTAAAGCAGCTGGTCGGCTGGTCAAATCCGGCCCGACTTTTGATCAATTGTTGTCCAAATATGTGAAAAAAAAGGCTGGCCCCAGTGACCGGCCAGCAAAGCGACCCCCGCTCACCCATTCATGAATAACGTCAGGTCAGGCCGATTGGACCACCCCACCAATCGGAAGAAATGAAAGGTCATACTGTACAAGTGAGGCCTAACATACCTACATGGACACCTCCACCCCTTATTCGCCTATACCATATCCATACACATATTTACCTCCACCATATGTCTCAAATCAAATGTGGGGCATGCCACCATATTCATTTGGGAAGCCACAGTACCCTGCTTGGGGGGCACCCCAAACATCCGTATTCAACAGGTTGGCACCACCAGCACAAGACCGATTGAGCGCCGCTCAATCCGGTCACCAGGCACAGACCCAACAAGATTGCCAGACTAGTCGGCCTCCAAGGCCGACCAATCCGACGGGGGGCATATGCCTGTAGCAACTAAAAGAACAACAAAAAAGGATATCATCAAAATAGGTACTGCACATGTTGTCATACAGGAAGATAATAAAGAGCCGATGATTTTTGGTGAATCGGCCAACACAACCAAAAAAGAAGATACGTCTACCGTCAAAACAGCCGATCCAAAATACTCCATGCCTCGATGGTGCCCAGCAGGATTGACACGGTCCCAAAAGCGGAAATTACAGCGCCTAAGAGCAAAGGAGAGCCAGGAGAAGGAGGCGGAAAAGATATTCAATGACACACATCCACAGTACTGACCACCGCAAAAGAAATGGAGACCAAAGGCCGTTGAAGAAAAACAAACGGCCACAAAAATAGAAAATAAAACAACACTTGTGTAGCACCCTGCAGGTATGGCAGATAGCTTGGCCAACAAGGTCGGACAATTTGCACCAGGCGCGGACCGTTCGCCCTTGGAGTCCGGACCGTCCGCACCACACCAGGAAGCCTCCAACGACATGCCAACATCAATGGAAGAAGACGACCTACTGGGAGAAGACCTGGTCGACTACGAGGCTTCTCCATAGCGCCCAGGTATGGACGTAAATGTTATTACATTTTCTGCCGATTGTACTATTGTCGGCGACGATGAACCTGTTGTTGCCTAGTTTGATTTTGGTCCTAAAGAAGCCGCCTTTACTAAACCAAAGGAATCGGTAAATCATTTAAAGCAGCTCTTCGTGCGCGGTCACATTGATGGGATACCGATTGCTAAAATGTTGGTAGATGGAGGGGCGGCTGTAAATCTAATGCCTTATTCATTATACAGAAAATTAGGTAAACAAGATGACGAACTTGTCAAGACCAACATGACCCTCAGCGATGTTGGAACTGATAGTTCGATCAAAGCCAGGGGAGTCACGTCCATTGAATTAACCATCAGGACTAAGACCATTGCTGCTGCATTCTTCGTCGCTGATGTAGAAGGAAATTACAGTTTAATCCTAGGCAGAGATTGGATTCATGCCAATCAATGTATATCGTCTACATTACATCAAATGTTGATACAATGGGTAGGCGATGATGTAGAACAAGTACATGCTGATGTATCGGCCTGTATCGCTGTGGCCGATGCCCCTGTACTCTGGACTTATGAGACTACTACATGTCTCACAGGAGTAGATTTTTCTGATTATCAGTTCATAAGTATAGATAATAAGGGTTTCATTCCTGTAATGCTAGAGCCGATGGAGAATCGGCTAAATCCTAAATAAAGTTTAAATGATGAGTACACACAAAGTTCATGAGTCTTTGGTCACGAACGGTTCAGCTTCTTAGGCCGGATGGTCTGGTCTTTCACAAAACAGTTCGGACTTTAAGACCGAACATCTACCGCAGCGTAAAGACAGTGTTACGGATGATCCGGTCCTCGAGACCGGAAAGCCCGCCATCACACAAAGATCACCTGATTCCTCTGTGGGAGACATGATAGAGGAATTCAGAAATCTTGATAAACTAGGATAGGGGTTTACATCGGCTGATCCTTTGGAGGAGATTGACATAGGAGATGGTAAAACTCCAAGGCCGACTTTTGTAAACAAGACCCTGGAGACCGATCCTAGAAATGAGATGATCGGTCTATTGAAGGAATATTCAGATTGCTTTGCTTGGAATTATACTGAGATGCCTAGATTAAGCCGAGAGATCGTAGAGCATCGGCTGCCTATTAAGTCCGGTTTCAGACCTTTCAAGCTGAAAGCTAGAACATTTCGTCCAGACCTTCTCCCACGGATCAAGGACGAAATCCACCGGCTGCTAGAAGCTGATTTTATTAGACCTTGCAGATACGCAGAATGGGTCTCCAATATTGTGCCGGTGGAGAAGGAATCAGGTAAGCTTAGAGTATGCATTGATTTTCACAATTTAAATAGAGCAACTCCTAAAGATGAGTATCCCATGCCCATAGCCGACACATTAATCAATAATGCATCAGGAAATAGAATTATTAGCTTTCTTGATGGTAATGCCGGATATAATCAGATTTTTATGGCCGAAGAGGATGCGTCTAAAACGGCCTTCATATGTCCAGGCTTCATTGGTTTATTTGAATGGGTTGTCATGACATTTGGTCTTAAAAATACTGGTGCTACTTATCAGAGGGCTATGAATTTGATTTTCCATGAGTTGTTAGGAAACACTGTGGAAGTCTACATTGATGATATTGTAGTCAAATCGGCTGAGTTTAGTTCTCATATAGTTGATTTGCGCAAAGTCTTTAATAAAATGTGTCGGTATGGTTTGAAAATGAACCCACGTAAATGTGCTTTTGGGGTGTAGGCTGGTAAGTTTTTAGGATTTATCATCCATGAACATGGCATAGAGATAGACCCTGACCGAATTAAGTCTATTCGGAATGTGGGACCTCTGACCTGTATGGTCGAAATGCAGAAGTTTCTCGACAAGGTGAATTATTTACGAAGGTTTATTTCTAACCTAGCCGGGAAGATTGATGCCTTCACCCCTATCCTTCGGCTTAAGAATGATGCTGAATTCGCTTGGGGGACAGAGCAGCAGGAAGCATTTGATCTCATTAAAAAATACTTGTCTTCAGCTCCCGTATTAAAAGCACCACAAGCAGGAGTACCATTCCGATTATACATTGCAGCTGAAGATAAGGTCATTGGGGCTGTTCTGACACAAGAAACTGAAGGAAAGGAGCATGTGGAGACATATCTAAGTCGGAGGTTGGTGGATGCTGAAATGAGGTACACTTTTATTGAGAAGTTATGCTTATGCTTGTTTTATGCATGCACCAAGTGTAGATGTTATTTACTGTCTAGTCATTGCACTGTTTCTAGTCAAGCCGATGTAATTAAATACATGTTACATAACCCAATTATGAGTGGTAGAATTGGTAAGTGGGCTTATGCACTCATAGAATATGACTTGGCATATGAACCTTTGAAATCTATGAGAGGCCAGGTCGTAGCAGATTTTATTGTAGAACATCGGATTAATGATACTCATAAAATAGACATGTCATACCTCACTATTACTCCTTGGACTTTATATTTTGATTGATTGGTTTGCAATGAAGGGCAAGGGATTGGCATTGTACTTGTTTCACCAAGTGATGTCTCCTTCGACTTCTCTAGCCGATTGAAAACTTATTGCACTAACAATCAAGCCGAATATGAAGACCTTTTATTCGGCTTGGAACTTTTAAATTGTATGGGAGTAAAACATGTGAAGGCATTTGGTGATTCTCAGCTGGTCGTCCAACAGGTGTTAGAAGAATATCAATGTTTTGATGGTACTCTAAATAGTTACCTTGAAAAATGTTAGAGCATAATCTCTAGGGTTGAGAATCATAGAGCAAACAATTTGGCACAAGATGCATCACGTTATCGGGTAAAGCGAGGGAAATTTCACAATACTGAAAATTTGATAACCAGTGCAAGGCCAAATCCCTAGGTCGTGGACCGTCCGCGTGAAGACGCCGGACCGTCCGGGGTTACCAGGAAGGTTCTCCTAGTCAATTCGGCTGATAATGAAGTCGATGCAAGAGATTGGAGGATGCCCACAATTAATTATTTATGAAATCCCAATATCAGGACAGATAAGAACATTCGGCATACAGCTTTCAAGTATGTTTTGATGAGTGATGAGCTCTACCGCCGAACAGTCAATGATGTCCTGCTTAAGTGCTTGGGCCCAGATGATGCTATATTAGCCATGGCCGAAGTACATGAAGGAATTTGTGGTACCCATCAATCGGCTCCAAAGATGAAGTGGCTGTTGCGAAGGTCTGGTTTTTATTGGCCTAATATGATAGCTGATTGTTTCAAGTACTACAAGGGTTGCCAAGTGTGTCAAAAATTCGGCGACCTACAGTTGGTCGCTGCAGCCGAATTACATCCTATTATCAAGCCTTGGCCTTTCAGAGGATGGGGATTAGACTTTATTGGGGAAATTCATCCTTCATCATCAAAGGGGCATCGGTTCGTGTTAGTTGCCACTGACTACTTTACCAAGTGGACTGAAGTCGTTGCTCTAAAGAACATGACACACAAGGAGGTAATTGAGTTCATAACTGAGCATATTATTCATAGATTCGACATTCCCCAGACTTTGACTACGGATCAAGGGACTTCTTTTATGTCAAAGGAGGTACGTGAATTTGCTGAATTATATAGAATTAAGTTGCTTAATTCATCTCCATATTATGCTCAGGCCAATGGACAGGCCGAGTCTAGTAATAGGACATTGATTAACTTGATAAAAAAGAATATATCTGATAATCCTAAGCATTGGCACAAGATTTTGTCCGAAGCTTTATGGGCTCACAGAATATCTAAACATAGTGCTACTAAAGTGTCTTGTTTTGAGCTTGTCTATGGGCAGGAAGCAGTGTTGCCTGTGGAAATAAGTTTGAATGCTGTCAGGTTCGCCAGACAAAATGATCTAACCGTCATAGATTATTATAATTCAATGATGGATAATATTGATGAGGTGACCGACAAGAGGGTGATAGCTTTGGGAGCAATAGAAAAGGACAAGATCAAAGTAGCCAGGGCCTACAACAAGAAGGTCAAAGCAAAGTCATTTCAAGTAGGGGACCTGGTGTGGAAGACCATCCTGCCTCAAAGGAGTAAAGACCGAAAGTTTGGGAAATGGTCGCCAAGCTGGGAGGGTCCATATAAAGTAAAACAGGTAATGTCTGGTAACACCTATTTACTACAAACATTACAAGGCAAGGATTTACCCAAAGCTTTGAATGGGCGTTTCCTCAAGCAGTACCATCCTAGTATGTGGCAAGATGCCTAAGAAAATCGATGTAATCACATCGAGTTAGTTGCTTTTGGTTTGCTCAGCTCCACCAAAAGGCAGGGGGCATATGTTGGGCACCAATTTGAGCCGGCGGACGGTCCGGCCCTGAGGCCGGACGGTCCGCGCACGCGCAGAACAGATTAGGGTTCCGAGTTTTTCGCTGCGTTTGTTGGTGAAAATCGCGGGATTTGCTTGGAGTTTTGTTGGTAACGGGTCCAGCCCCCTCCTCTATAAAAGCAGAGGATTACGGCCGATTAGAGGCGATCAATCGAACCCATAATCAATACAATTTACATTTATGCTTATGAGTAGTTCTAGTCTAGTTCTAGTTTAGCCTTCCAATCCCCAAATTCTCCGCCTCTCCTCGACTCTATGTCGATTAGAGGAGTCTAGGTCGACCTGCCCGAGCCTAGACAACTCCTAGGATCTCTCCTCCCCGACGGGGTCCCTCCCGGGAGCGAGATCTAGGCGCCGCCGACGGTCCTCCGCCGCCGCTGCGCACGAGCGGACCATCCGGCCCCAGGGCGCGGACCGTCCGGCCGTCGGGCAGGAACACTAGCCCTTGCGCCAGGCCGCGGACCGTCCACCCCAGGCCACGGACCGTCCGCCCCTGACCAGAGAGCACCGCCACGGTTCTTGTTGAGTGATTGACGCTTCAAAAAGGCGTCAACAGTACCCCCAAAGGAAGAGGGAGGACTTCGGCGCTATACGATCTAACGACCTGGCAGGAGTGAAGAGATGCAATGGCCTCCTTCATCTAGAACAATAAAATGTCGTCGAGGGTGCAGTTCTTTGCCTGGCTACTCATTCACGGAAAAAATCAAAGCAAAAAGAAATATGATATGCGCAAGTAGATTCTGTTGGAAGATGATATTTGCGAGGAGTGTGGTGAACAAGGAGAAACAACAGGCATGCATATTGTTCTGAACTGCAGGTTTACAAAAGTTGTCTAGCAAGCCATCGGCATACAAGTCCTAGTGGGTTTGGACGTGTCACAACCGCACCTCATCGAAAGGACTCCCAACATCCCAGCAACTGAATTCTCGTCTTATCATCCTTTACTGCTCACAGCTTTGGAAACGCAGGAATGGTATGATGTGGTGTTTAGACAGGAGGCAACCCCAATACATCGTCTACTTCTATACAGTGCGGTGCAGAAGCAGATCTCTGATGTCACAGGCATGGGCACAAGGAATCAGGGGTGCGAGCACACTGGAAAATGGTGTTTACAAGTGTATGTAATATGTACCCCCAACTCCCTCAACTATCCCGGCTAATACCAGTTCTGTAAGAATGTTTTGATATGCCTCTATGGGCAAATGGAATAAGGAAATAAAAGTTCAGGTGGGAAAACTCCCCCCCCCCCCCCCCCCACACACACACACACACACCCTAAAAAACTGCAACAGTGCATGCCAACCCCACATTCAGTCGCGAGTCATTCAGTTGACAATAGTACACAACTGCTCCAATTAGGCTACAATTATGTCCTTTTTTGCAAGGGTCGTGTTGGCTCTGATTCAGAGCCACACTAGGGGTGTATTGTCTAGTGGTGCCCTCTATGGTAGCGTGTACGGTCCGCGACCCTATGGCAGGAGCTTTTCCTCCTTGCGTTGCTCCACGCTCTAGCCGGATGGTCCACGATGGCGCAAGGTCTTTTTCCTCATAGTAACCTAGATCTTGCCCTCTGGAGGTGAGATCTTAGGGTGCTCCAGGGTCACCAAGCCACCTGGAGCATCCCTAGACGGCGTAGAGTCGTCTAGGGATTAAGAAATTAGGTCAAGAAAGAGACCTAAGGGAGCTCGTCAGGGCAAGATCCTAGGGTCATCTTGGGTCGACAGGTCACACAAGATGGATTAAGATGTCATAGAGTCGAATAGAGATGGTGATGGACATGTGGAAAGCTACAACTAAGACTGGACTACATCTACTCCTAAGGCATGAATGATAAAGAAATTAATAGATGTTTTGATTGGAATGTGATCGGGGTTCTCAATGGGGCGTACCCTTTTATATTTATAAGGGAGAATGTATGGATCTATTCCTATGCGAGATCCATCAGATTCCCGTGGATAGGTTAGGGTAACCATGCATGGGATAAGTACTCTCGTCTGTGTTAATCTAGTCGCGGGGGCGTAGACTGTCTGGGCCACATGGCCGGACCGTCCGGCCGTTCCTAGGTGCCAAATATGGTTCTCAATGCATACCCTCGCCTTTTAGTCAGAGCTTGGTGAACCAAAAACATCTGATACTACCAGACTCTTTTAGGAAACAATAGATTCTACAACTTGCCTTGTTCCTGAAATATGAACTCTAGTCCGATGTAAGCCATTGACTCTTTTGATCAGATAATATAACTATTTGATAGAACTCTAATGCACAGAGACCGTTTCAGATTACATCCACTTCAGCCATATCTACCTGATCAACATGTCAATAGACAAAAACTTGTGGTGCCCCCAGCCTAAATAATCAAACAGATTGGACAAGTAATACGGATTCATCGATGTACTACCCCACACTTGAGTAGGGCAACACATCGACGATGAGTGAACTGGAAAGTATCATGTCATCCCTAAAGGTGGATTACCAGGTGAACTTGACTGCATCACTTTTTGGGATGGTTTAATCAATCTTTGCTTTTGCACGGATAGCCTTTTTGACTTTGTTCGTTTTATTGGCCGGTCATGTGGAACGACCTTCTTATTCATATATTTAGCAAGAAGTTGATCAAAAGTAGAGCTAACTCTACTGAGCCGGGTAGACGTCTTGGAAGTGCTTTGCTTCCTAGTACCTGTTTTAGAACGCTGTGGTCTGACGGTCCGAGTTCGCTACTGCTTTTGATTGTCTACGGACCATTCAGCCTTCATAGCCGGATTGTCTTTGCCTGTCCCAAAATGTCTGGCCTTTGTGCCCAAACCATTCGACCTTCATAGCCGGACTGTCCGTGCCTGTCTCGGACTATCGGTCCATTGTGCTCGGACCGTTCAGCATACATAGGACATGTGACCGTGATCGAGTGTCCAATCATGCTTGCCCCCAACGTCCCCGGTCTTATTAGTCTTTCTCTTGTTCGGAGCTTTTCGACTTCCAAGTAACCACTTTGCCTTCATTTATAGCTGGAAGACATTATAATTATTGGTGTTATGAAGAAAGGAGTCATGTCATTTACAATACACATGCCTTTTTCAATTCTTCTATAGGAGGAATTGTATGTGACGATTTAATGTTACCATTCTTAAGTAACTCATCAAATATTTTATCGTATTTAGCAACATTAAATGTAAACTTAACTTCCCCCTTTTGTGTCGAGTGCAGGTGAGAGTGAGTAGAAGATTTGGTCTTAGCAGGCCAAACAAGCTCAGCGACATGTAACTTTTTCGGCTCATCCCCTAAGCTACTATCGTCGTGATATTCATCTTGGGGCTCAGATGGACGACTATATTTATGCTGGCCTTCTGCACTAGGACGATCATAGGTGACTTCTAGTATTTCGGGCGATCCGACTTGTGTGGCTGGACAATCTGCGAAGGGATTGGACGGTCCAATACTATACCCGGATTGTCTGGTCATGCCGGGCATCACTTGTGAGTCTCATGGTGGGGTTCTGTGTGACTCCGAACTGTATGGCGTGAGGTGTCGAATGGTTCAATGGAGGCCAGACGATCCGAGATCGTGTGTGGATTGTCCGACCGTGCTCAGAGTTGATCTACTATATAACGAAGATGGCAACAACAGTTGCCCCAGATATGAGTTCATCGACAATACCATAATATGGCTGGGACTGAGAAAACCCATTTGTTCCCAATGTATTTAGCACAGTTGTTTCAGTGCCCAATTCATGTGGTAAAAAAATAGGCGTATGAGTTTTTCTAATGCATGCGTCATTTTCTCTAGATCCTTTATCATACTTTTAATCTGATAATCAAAAGAAATTTTAATAGAATGAATATCGTCTGATGACACTACGTCACTTACAATGGGGAGCTGCTATAACAAGGCTAATAGGGAATCGAGATTTATTTTCCTCTCCCAGAAGACCTTTCGGTGGGGATCTATCCTGAAGTGCGAGAGGTCCACCTCGCGCTTCCGAGCTTGTTGCCGCTAGAATTTCTCGTCCCACTTCATGTAGTCTTCTAATTCATTATGCCCAGCAGCCGACAAATTAGTCAGCCATGTATCACTGTCTAGGGAAACATCGTTGCGATCTTTGGGATCGACTATCGTGGCTGATCTAATAGATCTGATTTGATGGATCTAATCTAATAAATCTAATCTTAGTTGTCTCCAGCGGAGTCACCAAAAAGTGTGTTGGCTCTCATTTGGGGCCAAACACTAGGGGTGTACCGCCTGGCGGTGTCCTCTGCAGCGTCACAGATGGTCCACGACCATACGACAGGAGTGTTCTCCTCTACGTCGCTCCGGACGGTCCACGCTCTGGGTTGGACGGTCCACGATGGCGCATGATCTTCTTCTTCCTCGTAGGAACCTAAAACTCGCCCCTGGGGGAGAGATCTTAGGGTGCTCCGCGGTCGGCAGGTAAGGGAGAAAACGGGTCGGGTATATCCGACGGGTACCGGATACGGATAGTGCAAATACCTGTTTTTCGGATATGGATTCGGGTATATTTATATATGGGACAGATATGAGTAATACCCAGATAGTGCAGCTTCGGATTCGGGTCGGATACGGAGCGAGTACTACCCGGTAAATACCCGGATATTCGGGTCAGATACGGGTACCCAGAATTCGGGTAGCCGTTTTTCTTTTTCTGCATAATAATATAGTTATAAAATCATAACTTTTACATATGAAATTGGATTGTTGGGGGCCTTCGTCTTCCGAAGGTTCTCAAAAACGTGATTTAACAATATCTTCCAAGTGTGACATATGAACAGGTACCTTCGGCTTCAGGCTAAAAGCATGCATGATGTAAAAAACATAATCGTGACGAAGGTTGAAGTTGCTCCGAAGCTACGCGCAGGGGAGCTTCGGCTAAATGGCGGAAAAAGGAACCGACTTAAAGGGGAAATGGCTATCTAGTCCACATAGAATTGTCTATAAGTCAATAATAAATGTGAAGGGCATGAATGTAATTTCTCACAGGCTGCGTCATGTGCCTATAAATAGATGAATAGTGCTCTCGTACTGTTCACGCGGACTGGTATTTTACTTTTGCGTTACACTTGTACTTTTACCTTCCATCAAAACGAAGGTACCTTTTGTAATTCAATATTGTCTCTGTCTTTTCAGAATAATATAATGATAATGAATCAATGATGTTATATGATTGAATATGTTGTCTCTTATATTTCGTATACTTCTACTTATATTAACTTGTATCGCATTGATGAAGGTATGTTCTTCATAACCTTCGTCTGAAGATCATTATATCCTAAGGGAAATAATGCTTCGAAGGACGAAGGACATTAACATTTAATATTTTGTGTTGCCTTGTTCTTAACTCATAGCTTTTGAGAACAAGTCCCCAACATTGGCGCCCACCTCCGGTGAACTCTTTCGACCACCTTTGGCAAGCACTGACCTTCGTCATGCCACCGAAGAAAGCTTCAGCACTAGGGACCGCTGCACTACAGCCGCTGGACCCAAACCAGGAAACTCTTTCTCTTCGAGAGGCTCGAAGCCAGAAGAGGAAAGCCACCAGTCCAACACTCCAGGAGGAGGAGTTGGACCAAGAGATCAGGGACATGGAAATAATCCATCAGCAAGTACAAAGGAAGAAGGAAAAGATGGCGCGGCTGGCTGATGTTCAAAGGAAGATCGACGAAGCCATTGAGGAAGTGCGTCATCTTGCTCAAGATGAACAGGATCGAAGACCCCAACACAGGGAGCTTCGTCAAGAAGGCTTGTTCAATGAATATGGATGGTATGATGATTTTAATCATGATGCCTTTACTTTTGATGATGCTTCTCCCTTGGCAGCAGAACTGCAGGCTACCCCATGGCCCCTATCATACAAGCCACCTCTGCTTCCCATGTATGATGGGCATTCAGATCCAAAGCAGTTTCTGATGAGCTACGAAGCAACTATATCTTCGTATGGAGGCAATACTGCAGTTATGGCGAAGTCCTTCATCATGGCAGTCCGGAATGTAGCCCAAACATGGTATTCTTCTCTTCGGCCAGGGACTATCACGTCGTGGCAGAAGCTTAAGGACATGTTGGTTACCAGCTTCCAAGGCTTCCAAACGAAGCCGGTCATAGCTCAGGCTCTGTTCCAATGCACGCAAGACCACGAAGAATACCTTCAGGCATATGTACGAAGGTTCTTGCGATTGAGGGCACAAGCGCCTACGGTGCCCAATGAGATTGTCATTGAGGCCATGATCATGGGTCTTTGCCCAGGACCTACCGCCCAATATTTTGCCAGGAAGCCCCCACAAACTCTGGAGAAGCTGCTTCAGAAGATGGATGAGTACATCCAGGCTCACAACGACTTCCGCCAAAGAAGGGAGGAAGATTACAGATTCTCGGAAATGACCAGGGGCTTCGAAGGAATAATCCACCCGAGGCAACAAAGGAAGTCAACCTCAGAGGTCACAATACACTTCACAATCTTCGGGGCAACAGCAGAGCTCTTTCAGACCACCAGCTCCAAGGGGCAGAGGCGCTAGGGGCTTCGAGGGAAGATTTGGGGATTAGCCTAGAAAGATCTACTGCTTATTCTGTGGTGAGGACAAGGGCCATACTACAAGAATGTGCCAAATCACCATTCAGAAGCAAAAGGAGATAGCAGAAGCCAAAGCTCGACAGAACTAGCCGAAGCAGGTCTTGCATACTGCTTCGTGCCACTCTCCCTACATACCAGAGTATGTGGGTAATCATCCCACAGCTTCTGTGGCTTCGGCTAGTCACTCACAGGCTTCCTGGCCACAACTCCCACCCCCGCCACCACTACAGCCGACCTATTCTCGAGGCCAGCCAGAAGGGCGCCAGTACCCTCAGCAGCAACGTGAAGTCAGGGAGGAATCCGAAGCTCGCACAGTCAATAGTACTGTGCTAGAATCAAAGCACATTTATTGAGCGATATCCTACCCCTGAAGTACTTTTGTGTTCTATGTCATTTTGTTTTTCAATAAGGAACAAACAATGCAGAACTAGTTTTAGTTTCTTGTAATAGTTTCACTTTTATCAGAATGAAATATATCTTCTTCAAATATTTACGAAGCTCAAAAAATTGCTGAAGCTCAAAAGTCATTCCTAAGGGAATGTAGAGCTAGAAATCGCAGTGTAAGTTTTGCCGAAGTTACAAAAAGTCGTTCCTAAGGAGCGCAGCGTAAGTTTCACTGAAGCTACAAAAAGTCGTTCCTAAGGGAGCACAGTGTAAGTTTTCTGCTCAAAAGTCGTTCCAAAGGGAATGCAGAGCCAAATACCGCTGAAATATAAGGCGAAGAAGTTCAAAAGACGTTCCTAAGGGAATGCAGAACTTACACCGAAAAGTCAACGGTGATACCGCCAAAATTGAAGGCGAAGAAGTTCAAAAGACGTTCCTGTAACACCTCTGGTGTTACTATTACTAAAACTTGAGCATAACATCATAAGCATCAACATTTCATATGTTTGATACACCTAGAATGCATTCACTAGGCAAAATTTCAAACAAGTTGTATTGTTATGGTATTTTGTAAATAAAACCCTAGTGTAGGGTACTTAACCTTAAATATGGTTCTGAGGGGTAAAACAACACCCAAATGGTGAAAACCCTAAAGCTTAAGAAAAATAGTCATAAAGTGTAACTAAGAAGGGACTTACAATATATTCACACCCTTGAAATACCAAAAAACCCTAAAAAGGACCCTGGAAAACTCTAAATCCAAACCCTACGGGGTTAACTGCAAAATTAGTCCACTTTTGGACTAAAGTGCAAAAACCATGATAATAAAATGTCCTAAGTCCTATGGATCACAAATATGTGGATTTGCAAGTTAAACCCTAAGTTTTGGGTCTATTTGCAAAAAGCACCACTTAAACCCTATACACCTAAGTCTGAAATTCAGTGATATGGGCTGACTTTGGAGCTTTGTAACTTTCAAATTCTAAGGTTTTTGCCCTAGGTCACCACAACAATTTTGTAGCTCTATGAAAGGAGAACAACTTTGCTTAAGAGTGTAAGCATGGTTATTAAGAAGAAATTGGAGAAAATTAGACCCAAAGATGGGCTGTCAGGCTGTTGAAGTCTGAATTTCAGACTGATAGTGGCCTAGAACCAAGTTTGAGAGCCATTTCGACCATGATCTAGTGAGAATCTATCTAGGGATGCTATAACAAAGATGAAGATGGTTTGTAGGGCTACATCTTTGCTGCAGAGCATTGGTTATGTTGCCATATGAATTTGGGAGAAAATCGAGCTCAAAGATGGTCTGTCAGGTCAACTGAATACACTCCACGATGGTATAGTGTCTGGATTAGGCCGCCAGCTCAGAATCTCGCCGCCGGTGGTCCGCGCAACCGGATTTGTGCTGGTCGCTGGGATTCGTGCCGTGGGCATGTGGATTTTGCTCACCATGAAAAGATCTCGTCGCGGATGTGTATGAGCTACTGTGTCCTCGCTGTCCCCTACCCTTTGAACCGGCGACGTGGCCTTATGGCCGTCACCGGAGTTGTCGTGCTTCACAGCGATTGTGCCACGCTCCGAGCCTTTCACCACGTCGTCACTAGCCGCACCAGCTCACCGATAACCACCGTAGCTCCTCAACCGGTGAGTGCCACGGTAAATCGCGGCGGTGACTCACCCCTTCATTCTGGCCGCCGAGCGTCTTCCTTCAAATTCGCGGCCACCGCTCACTAGTTCTATAAATTGAAGCCTCAGCACGTTCCACTAGGTAATCGTGCGTCCAGTAAACCAACTCTCAGCTCCGATCGTTCCCCACCACTCCCCAATTTGGGATTACCCCCAAATCGGTCGAAGAACGCCGCAAAACCAAGCTCGCCGTGGCCAGCCCAAATCAGGACCAATCTCGCCCTCTGCGTTCTTGTTTCGACACTCTTGCTTGCTCTTGATGATCACTGACCCGTCCAATTAAGCTAGAACTCCATTGGTCACCGGGAACACGGTCGGGTGTCCGCGATAACCACTGTCACCGTGGACAGAGCAGGGTAGATCACCGTTTATGAAATTAGTTTGGGAGAAATAGTCCTTAGGTCTTGAATTTGACTTCGGCCAAACCTGGACGCCAGTTGTTGCGTGGGTCGGCCGGTATGCGAGCTCGCCGGAGCTCTGCGCAACGCCGTTCGATGTCGGGGGCTTATTTGCAGAAGAAACGAAGTTCCAGGGACCCCTGTGTAAACTATCAGTGACCCTTAAAATATTCTGTAGAACGTTTAACAAATTAGTCAAGACCTCGGGGGCGTTTTTGCAAGACAGTCGCGCGGGCGCGCTTCTGCTGAAGTTGGGTCGTCCTGGACTGAATTAGGCCCACCACTATTCACAGATTTCCTTTTTTCTTTTTCTACCAGAGATAAATAAATCCTAGAAAATTATAGAAAAATGGTAAAAATACCAAACCAATTTTGCTAGATTCCTAATTTTCCATAGAATTTAATAAAAATAGTTTCATGATTTTTAGATCAAATAGGGAATTTTGGAGTATTTAAAATAGTCGAAAGCATTGTTTCTGGATTTTTAGAAAATAGGTAATAATTCCAAAAATCTCCAAACTTTTTATTTGAACTCTAAACATTATTTAGAAGCCTTGGGTAGAGTTTGGTTTGAATTGGACCTTGTTTGATAACTAGAACCCAAAACCCTACCCCTGCCCTTTGAATTCCTTTACTGACTCCGGAAACCCTAGTTTCCCGGAAAACCGTGAAGGAATGTTGTATTCAAGAAGAGAAGACTTCACCACCACCACCTGCGGAACATCAGGAAGGAAATTGTTTTTACTTTGACATCTGCGAATCCGAGCCTGACTAACCTATAAACGAAGGCAAGCCCCGGTGCATTTGCCACCTCCTTGTGTTTTAAAAATCTTTTTCACTTGCTTGATGCATTAGGTGATAGGAGTTGATTGCTAAAACAATTCCTGCATTACCTTCCTTGAATTTGATTACCTTCCTTGATCACCAGTTTTACAAAAGATTTTTGGATGCTTAGCCTCGCTTTAGAAAAACAAAATGTTTGTTTTTACAAAAGATGATGTGGCAAAAGTGGGTGGGATGTTTTTGAAAATAAAACTTGATGGTGGATCCATCATGGCCATGATGGGTTCAACATCAGAAAAGATGTACCTCTGCCAGGTACCAAACTTTGGGTTTGAAATGATTAAGATGAGACCGGGAGGGTGACTTGCACGAGAAAGGAGTCTCGGTGTAGTGTCTCCATCTAAGTCGATTAAGGACTGTGTCGATGTAGGCTTGATGACCGAGGACCCTTTAACTGGTCACATGCCTCGTCATGGGTAAGCTTTGCCTCGGGCAGACTAAGGCCAGAATAAGATACCACGCAATGGGAGTGGAGAGATGGCGAGAGTAGTGTGTACCCTCCGTGGCAAGAGGCTGGACGGTGGTGTATCTGTGCTCTCGGTTGGCGTGAACCTGATCTGGTCTTAAGAACCCCGGTGGCGGGTTAACATATGCAAGGGATAAGTGCTACATATGTCATGTGATTGGAGATCCTCAGCTGAGTATAATCGATTCGGATCGCTGTACCTTCGCGGTTATGAAGACTTGGTCACTGCCCTATACGTAGAACTCCAGTAAAGATGAAGGGATTGTTAAGAAATTGGCTAGTGCAGGTCAAGTGATTGATCTAGGGTAGAAAGAACTCTAGTTATAGGTAATTTTACTTAACTAGACAAATAAAACTGGATTTTTAAGGATCCACTTTTAGTAAGCATTTCTGCAAAACAAAGTCTTTGATCATTGAGAAACCTTACCTTGACTCCCTTATAACCAGCATACCCTTGAGAGTCTTTTCTTTAGTCGGGTAAGACTTGCTGAGTAATTCCATACTCAGGGTTTTACTCCCCATTGTTTTTAGGTGAGGAAGCAACCAACTTTTGTTGCTTCTGTTCTAAGGTGGTACTGAAGGAAGAACACCAGGAGTAAAGCTGCGGCAGGAAAGGATCCTCCATAAGAACTTTTTGTTTGATACTTATCGAGAGGAGTTTTTGCCTCCCTTGGTGTGTAATAATAATACTATGCACTCGTAGGTTATATTCTGGTCTGTAAATATTCAACTCTATCTTACTTTTAAATAAAGGTAAGTTCATGTAATTGCTTCCGTATTCTCGTAACTCTGATGCTTGTAATGTCTGCGTGACGGGTGAAATGCTCTTGGGAAAGGTAAGAAAAGCAGATACCGAACTTGTCAAGTGATTCATGGGCACCTACGGGGTTGTCTGAGGTTCGTTGGACAAGGACAACTGTAGGTGGGCCTAATGACTTGGGAGGTTCCGTCACAGCTGGTATCGGAGCAAAGCCCTTCTCTGCAGATATTATGAGGCATCTTCAAAAGAATTTTCTAAAGACTTATCTAGAAAATCTCTTCCCTTTTTACCTAAGTATTTCTGAAGAGTTTATCTTAAAGACCAGATAGTAAGAGTGCAACATATAGAAGGTGTGAATCAACTAAGGTTGATTCTGTACTTACACATGCATCATACTAAGAACTATGCTAATAAAACTTTCCCCTTAGAAAAATGCCGCCGCGCACAAGGAAAACTGCGCGCAAGCATACTGGCCCAATTGGTGTGCCACATCATCAACTTGCCCCAAGACACGAGGATAGCAGTAGTGGGAGTAATGATCTGATCAGGGATCTTGAAGCGCAAGTGAATCAGCTTCAAACAGAACTCCGACGTAGGACTGACATATGGGTCGTGGATGGCGACAGAATTAATGAATTGAGAAGCGACATCCGCCGCCTGCAAGATCAGCTCGCGGATCAAGATTTAGCGCTCGACTAGGCGATTCATTCTCGTTCACTTGCTTGAGCTAAGGAAGCCAAAGCTCGAGCCCGCGTGGAAAAGCTTAGCTCAGCCATGGATAACTTGCAGGCTTATTGTAATACATTACATGAAGAAGTTCATGTGTTGTATTCACAACTGCACCCGAACGTCCCTACGGATCCTGTCGGGATGGAAGCCGGACCTTCTAGAGTAGCGGGAGAAGCACTTGGTGGTGAACTGGACCTTTTCATGCCCCCTCCCTCTATGAAGTTGGTTGACGAATGGTCTCCTACGCCCGACAGCAAGGCTACCAAAAGTGATAAGAAGTGGCTTACCAAGTGCCTATAACCTTAGCTGAACGGGACTTTCCAACAAGCATGATTGTTCTGAAAGGCCAAGACATAGATGTGATTTTGGGCATGAATTGGTTGGCCCAACATAAAGCAATCCTCAACACTGATCTGAGAACCATCAAGTTGAGTTATGTCCAAGAAGAAATTCTTTTGTCTATCCCCATAGCTATTCCAGCTAGACCAATTGGCAGAATAAATGAAGCCATCATACCGGAGATCAAGGATATTCTGGTAGTATGTGAGTTCCCAGATGTCTTTCCAGAAGATTTGCCTGGATTGCCACCAGAAAGAGAAGTAGAGTTTGTAATTGAATTAAAGCCCGGTACGGCTCCCATTTCTAGAAGATCGTACCGAATGCCTCCAAATGAGCTGGCAGAACTCAAGATTCAATTGCAAGATCTACTTGAAAAAGGATTCATCCGGCCAAGCTCATCACCATGGGGTTGTCCAGCCATCTTCGTCAAGAAGAAGGATCAAACATTACGGATGTGCGTGGATTATTGACCCTTGAATGAGGTCACTATCAAGAACAAGTACCCTCTTCCACGGATTGACATTTTATTTGATCAACTGACCGGAGTGAGGGTATTCTCCAAGATTGACCTCAGATCGGGCTATCATCAGATCCGTATCAGGCCTGAGGATATACCAAAGACCACATTCACTACGCGGTATGGTTTATTTGAATACTTGGTAATGTCTTTCGGACTGACGAATGCTCCTGCCCACTTCACTTATCTGATGAACTCGGTATTCATGCCCGAGTTGGACAATTTTGTGATGGTCTTCATAGATGATATCTTAATATATTCCAAGAATGAAGAGGAGCATGCTCAACACTTACGGATCGTATTGACACGCCTAAGAGAACATCAATTATATGCCAAGTTCAGTAAGTGCGCGTTTTGGCTGGAAGAAATTCAATTTCTAGGACATGTGTTATCTGCCAAGGGGATTGCGGTAGATCCCAGCAAGGTCAAGGACATTTTGGAGTAGAAACCCCCAACCACTGTACATCAAGTCTGAAGTTTCCTCGGGCTGGCTGGTTATTACCGTCGATTTATACCAGATTTTTCTAAGCTTGTGAAACCAATCACGAGTTTATTGAAGAATGATATTAAATTCAATTGGTCTTCGGAATGTAATGAAGCCTTTGAGAAATTGAAGATATTATTAACCACTGCTCCGGTATTGGCTCAACCGGATATTGAAAAGCCTTTTGATGTGTATTGTGACGCATCAGGCAGTGGTCTCGGCTGTGTATTAATGCAAGAAGGCCAAGTAATAGCTTATTCTTCACGGCAGTTGCGCCGACATGAGGAGCATTATCCCACTCATGATCTGAAGCTAGCTGCAGTGGTTCATGCCCTGAAGATCTGGTGTCATTATCTACTGGGTAATATCTGTCACATTTATACAGATCATAAAAGCTTGAAGTATATCTTTACCCAGTCCGAGCTCAATATGAGACAAAGAAGATGGCTTGAGCTAATCAAGGATTATGAACTGGAGATTCATTATCACCCAGGCAAGGCCAATGTAGTGGTAGATGCACTTAGTCGTAAGGTTTCCTGTCACTGTCTTACGGTGAAGACCTCTGACAATACACTATGCCAGGAGATGGAGAAGTTAAACCTGGGAATGATCCAACAAGGAGCCTTAAGTCAACTAAAGCTTGAGTCAGTCCTTTTACAAAGGATAATGGATGCTCAAAAGGATAATGAGGGTATGAAACACATCCATGAGAAGATAAGGGCTAGAAAAGCCAAATGTTTTAGAAAAGACGATCAAGGCATTGTATGGTTCAACAACTGCATAGTTGTGCCAAAGAATGAAGAAATCCGCCAACAAATATTAGATGAAGCACATCTTAGTCGCTATTCTATTCATCCCGGAAGCACTAAGATGTATCAAGATCTAAAACAGCATTATTGGTGGGCGAAGATGAAAATTGAAATTGCACGCTATGTGGCTAGATGTGACACTTGTAAACGTGTCAAGGCCATACATATGATGATTGCAGGTCCATTACAATCTTTACCAATACCAACATGGAAATGGGAAGATATTAGTATGGACTTCATTGTGGGATTACCCAGAACAACAAAAGGCTTCGACTCCATTTGGGTTATCATTGATCGACTTACAAAGATCGCCCTCTTCCTTCCAGTCAAAGTAAAATATCCCATCATCACCTATGTGGAACTGTACATTGCTCGCATTCTCAGTTTGCACGGGGTTCCGAAGACTATAGTGTCGGATCGTGGACCTCAATTCGTATCCAAATTCTAGGAAGAACTTCATAAATCCCTGGGTACCAAATTGCTCCACAGTTAGGCCTATCATCCTCAAACAAGTGGGCAGACTGAGAGGGTCAATCAGATACTTGAAGATATGTTGTGGGCATGTATTCTGAAGTTTTCATAGAAATGGGATGAATGTTTACCTTTAGCAGAGTTCTCATATAATAATAGCTATCAAGAAAGCATCAAGATGGCACCCTTTGAAGCTTTATATGGACGACGATGTCGTACTCCGCTAAATTGGTCTGAACCTGGTGAAAGATTTTTCTTCAGGCCTGATATGGTGAAAGAGACCGAAGAAAAGGTTCAGAGAATCATTCATCATTTGAAGAAAGCTCAAGCTCGTCAGAAAAGTTACGCAGACAAGCGATGACAACCCTTATATTTTCTAGTAGGGGATTATGTCTACCTGAAAGTTTCACCGACGAAGGGTGTATCGCGTTTCGGAGTTAAAGGGAAGCTTGCACCCCGGTACATTGGTCCATTCCCTATACTTGAACAGTGTGGACCAGTGGCATACCGACTTCAACTACTCGAAACCTTGTCTGCTGTACATAATGTGTTCCACGTGTCTCAGTTGAAGAAGTGTCTTTGGGTTCGAGATCGAACCATCGAAGTAACAGATATTGTCCTAGAGCCGGACTTAACATATTCTGAGCACCCTATTCAAGTCTTGGATCAAAAGGACAGAATTACCCAAAGAAAAACTCTCAAGTTTTACAAGATACAGTGGAACCAACATTCCGAAGATGAGGCTACATGGGAAACTCAAGACTTTTTAGACAAGAATTTCCCAGGCTTTTTGGCCTCATGTAATTTGTAAAGTGCGTATAGTTGCTGTAATAAAGGAGTAAATCCCCAAACCAATCCTGCTTTGTACCAGAAATAAGGAAATAAAACTATGACGTGTTTCCTTTTCCATTACTTACCCTAGGACTTTTAATCTTGGGATGAGATTCTTTTATGCGGGGAAGGATGTAACACCCCTGGTGTTACTATTACTAAAACTTGATCATAACATCATAAGCATCAGCATTTCATATGTTTTATACACCTAGAATGCATTCACTAGGCAAAATTTCAAACAAGTTGTATTGTTATGGTATTTTGTAAATAAAACCCTAGTGTAGGGTACTTAACCTTAAATATGGTTCTGAGGGGTAAAACAACACTCAAATGGAGAAAACCCTAAAGCTTAAGAAAAATAGTCATAAAATGTTAATAAGAAGGGACTTACAATATATTCACACCCTTGAAATATCAAAAAACCTTAAAAGGACCCTGGAAAACCCTAAATCCAAACCCTAGGTGGTTAAGTGCAAAATTAGTCCACTTTTGGACTAAAGTGCAAAAACCATGATAATAAAATGTCCTAAGTCCTATGGATCACAAATATGTGGATTTTCAAGTTAAACCCTAAGTTTTGGGTCTATTTGCAAAAAGCACCACTTAAACCCTATACACCTAAGTCTGAAATTCAGTGATATGGGCTGACTTTGGAGCTTTGTAACTTTCAAATTCTAAGGTTTGTGCCCTAGGTCACCACAACAATTTTGTAACTCTATGAAAGGAGAACAACTTTGCTTAAGAGTGTAAGCATGGTTATTGAGAATAAATTGGAGAAAATTAGACCCAAAGATGGGCTGTCAGGCTGTTGAAGTCTGAATTTCAGACTGACAGTGGCCTAGAACCAAGTTTGAGAGCCATTTCGACCATGATCCAGTGAGAATCTATCTAGGGATGCTATAACAAAGATGAAGATGGTTTGTAGGGCTACAACTTTGCTGCAGAGCATTGGTTATGTTGCCATATGAATTTGGGAGAAAATCGAGCTCAAAGATGGTCTATCAGGTCAACTGAATACACTCTGCGATGGTACAGTGTCTGGATTAGGCCGCCAGCTCAGAATCTCGCCGCCGGTGGTCCGCGTGACTGGATTTGTGCTGGTCGCCGGGATTCGTGCCGTGGGCGTGTGGATTTCGCTCACCATGAAAGGATCTCGTCGCGGATGTGTATGAGCTATTGTGGCCTCGCTGTCCCCTACCCTTTGCACCGACGACGTGGCCTTATGGCCGTCACTGGAGTTGCCATGCTTCACAGCGATTGTGCCATGCTCCGAGCCTTTCACCATGTCATCACTAGCCACACCAGCTCACCGATAACCACCGTAGCTCCTCAACCGGTGAGTGCCACGGTAAATCGCGCCGGTGACTCACCCCTTCATTCCGGCCGCCGCGCGTCTTCCTTCAAATTCGTGGCCACCGCCCACTAGTTCTATAAATTGAAGCCTCAGCACGTTCCGCTAGGTAATCGTGCATCCAGTAAACCAACTCTCAGCTCCGATCGTTCCCCACTGCTCCCCAATTTGGGATTACCCCCAAATCGGTCGAAGAACGCCGCAAAACCAAGCTCGCCGTGGCCAGCCCAAATCAGGTCCAATCTCGCCCTCTGTGTTCTTGTTTCATCACTCTTGCTTGCTCTTGATGATCACTGACTCGTCCAATTAAGCTAGAACTCCATTGGTCACCAGGAACGCGGTCGGGTGTCCGCGATAACCACTGTCACCGTGGACAGAGCAGGGTAGATCACCGTTTATGAAATTAGTTTGGGAGAAACAGTCCTTAGGTCTTGAATTTGACTTCGGCCAAACCTGGACGCCAGTCGTTCTGTGGGTCGGCCGGTATGCGAGCTCATCGGAGCTCTGCGCAACGCCATTCGACGTCGGGGGCTTATTTGGAGAAGAAACGAAGTTCTAGGGACCCCTATGTAAACTGTCAGTGACCCTTAAACTATTCTGTAGAATGTTTTACAAATTAGTCAAGACCTTAGGGGCGTTTTTGCAAGACAGTCGCGCGGGCGCGCTTCTGCTGAAGTTGGGCCGTCCTGGACTGAATTAGGCCCGGCACTATTCACAAATTTCCTTTTTTTTATTTTTCTACCAGAGATAAATAAATCCTAGAAAATTATAGAAAAAGGGTAAAAATACCAAACCAATTTTGCTAGATTCTTAATTTTCCATAGAATTTAATAAAAATAGTTTCATGATTTTTAGATCAAATAGGGAATTTTGGAGTATTTAAAATAGCCGAAAGCATTGTTTCTGGATTTTTAGAAAATAGGTAATAATTCCAAAAATCTCCAAACTTTTTATTTGAACTGTAAAAATTATTTAGAAGCCTTGGGTAGAGTTTGGTTTGAATTGGACCTTTTTGATAACTAGAACCCAAAACTCTACCCCCTGCCCTTTGAATTCCTTTACTGACTCCGGAAACCCTAGTTTCCCAGAAAACCGTGAAGGAAAGTTGTATTCAAGACTTTAGAAATAAACTTTTACTATCTTTGCACACTCATAAGCATTTCATGAGCATTCATTCTTATATATATATATAGTTATATTTAGAAAATGAAGAAGAAGTTGAGGTAGAAGAAGAGAAAACTTCACCACCACCACCTGCAGAACATCAGGCAGGAAATTGTTTTTACTTTGACATCTGCGGATCCGAGCCTAACTCACCTATAAACGAAGGCAAACCCCGGTGCATTTGCCACCTCCTTGTGTTTTAAAAATCTTTTCCACTTGCTTGATGCATTAGGTGATAGGAGTTGATTGCTAAAACAATTCCTGCATTACCTTCCTTGAATTTGATTACCTTCCTTGATCACCCGTTTTACAAAAGATTTTTGGATGCTTAGCCTCGCTTTAGAAAAACAAAATGTTTTGTTTTTACAAAAGATGATGTGGCAAAAGTGGGTGGGATGTTTTTGAAAATAAAACTTGATGGTGGATCCATCATGGCCATGATGGGTTCAACATCGAAAAAGATGTACCTCTGCCAGGTACCAAACTTTGGGTTTGAAAGGAGTCTCGGTGTAGTGTCTCCGTCTAAGTCGATTAAGGATCGTGTCGATGTAGGCTTGATGACCGAGGACCCTTTAACTGGTCACATGCCTCGTCATGGGTAAGCTTTGCCTCGAGCAGACTAAGGCTAGAATAAGATACCACGCAATGGGAGTGGAGAGATGGCGAGAGTAGCGTGTACCCTCCATGGCAAGAGGCTAGACGGTGGTGTATCTGTGCTCTCGATTGGCGTGAACCTGATCTGGTCTTAAGAACCCCGGTGGCGGGTTGACATATGCAAGTGTTAAGTGCTACATATGTCATGTGATTAGAGATCCTCAGCTGAGTATAATCGATTCGGATCGCCGTACCTTCACGGTTATGAAGACTTGGTCACTACCCTATATGTAGAACTCTAGTAAAGATGAAGGGATTGTTAAGAAATTGGCTAGTGCAGGTCAAGTGATTGATCTAGGGTAGAAAGAACTCTAGTTATAGGTAATTTTACTTAACTAGACAAATAAAACTGGATTTTTAAGGATCCACTTTTAGTAAGAATTTCTGCAAAACAGAGTCTTTGATCATTGAGAAACCTTACCTTGACTCCCTTATAACCAGCATACCCTTGAGAGTCTTTTCTTTAGTCGGGTAAGACTTGCTGAGTAATTCCATATTCAGGGTTTTATTCCCCGTTGTTTTTAGGTGAGGAAGCAACCAACTTTTTTGCTTCTGTTCTAAGGTGGTATTGAAGGAAGAACACCAGGAGTAAAGCTGCGGGAGGAAAGGATCGTCCATAAGAACTTTTTGTTTGATACTTATCTGGAGGAGTTTTTGCCTCCCTTGGTGTGTAATAATAATACTATGCACTCGTAGGTTATATTCTGGTCTGTAAATATTCAACTCTATCTTACTTTTAAATAAAGGTAAGTTCATGTAATTGCTTCCGCATTCTCGTAACTCTGATGCTTGTAATGTCTGCGTGACGGGTGAAACGCTCTTGGGAAAGGTAAGAAAAGCAGATACCGAACTTGTCAAGTGATTCAGGGGCACCTACAGGGTTGTTTGAGGTCCGTTGGACAAGGACAACTGTAGGTGGGCCTAATGACTTGGGAGGTTCCGTCACAGTTTCTAAGGGGATGCAGAACTTACACCGAAAAATAAGCGGTGAAGCCAAAAAATAAATGGCAAAGAGACTTCGATCGTTCCTAAGGGGACGCAGAGATGGTGTGTTCCAGTGTGGGCATGTGAGTGCGTATCTTCGGCATTAGCATCATTCGTATCATATCGTCACAGCATCCCGCATAGCATCACATCATACATCATATTGCACTGATGACATGAATTGAATACGAAGTCGACCTTCAGAGACTGCTTTATAAAAAATGAAAATGTGCTAAGGCATAAAGTTAGCTGAGAAATACAGCTTTGTCAGCTCTATTGCAAAAGAAGGGGTACTTTGTTTACGAAGCTGGGAGGTTTTTACGAAACATGGATATTTTCACGAAGCACGGATTTTCTTCTTTGTGAAGCATGAAAAGAAGGAAAGGTGTTTTTTGCCGAAGGCTTAAAAACGGTATGTATATAAAGTTTCATGCATCACAATGAACTGAATTACAAATAATTTACACATTAGATTCAAAAATATGCACATCGAATATTACAGTCTTGATACAGTGAAGCTACATTGATCGTCTAAAAATGTTTTTACAATATCAGTCCTCTTTCAAGACCTTTTCCGCACCTTCATTCAACAACTTGTTAACAACTTCGACAACAATAGATTCGGCTATATTGATGATTTCTATTGTTTTCTTTGTTTCTGGGTCGGCCAGGGGGTCGAACAGCTTAGGTGGGGGAGATAATTTAGCTGCGGTAGAAAAAATCAATCAGTTCGAAGTCACGAAAACAAACGACGAAGCTAAAGGCCATTAAACGATACCTATCCGTCTCTTGCATTCTGCAGCTTCCTCAACTTTTTTCGCTGCTTCTCGAGTGTCATGAATATCTTTTCACTTTTCTTCATTATTTCATGAGCTATTTCTCGGCCACCATTTGCCCAGATGTCAGTGTAAAATTTTCCGCCCATTAAACATGCTTCGGCCGAGGGATCCTTTGTGTCATCCACGGAGAAGGCAGCTTCAGCCTGGGCCAGGGTTTTGACATGATTGCAACCCCGCCTTCTCCAAGATGGCTGAAATTCCTCTCGCACCAGAGAACGCGCATACATCCCCGCGATCACTTAAAATTTCTTCAAAAGATTCGTCTTGTCCGCTTATCCACTCGATAACACCCTCAGGGTCGCCTCATATGAAGTTATCTTCGTTTGAATAGGCGCCCACGTTGGCAAAGCTACCCTTTATCTTCTCCACGTAGCCCAAAGATTTTTCAAAATATCTTTCCTTGGATACGCGAAGTTCTTCAACTGTTTTTTCTAAATAGTTTTTCCAATATTCGCTGGCTTCTCGATTAGCTTCTGCGAGAGCGCATTTTTCTTTGGCCTCTGCCAATTGTTTCCGAAGGTTTTCGATCTCATTCTTTTGAATTTTAGCTTGAGCCTTGGAATTAGCTTCATCTTCTTTTACTTTGTTTACCAATGAAATTAATATTTTGTCTTTTTCAAGGAGTTCGTTCCTTAATTCGATCACCTCTGAACGAAGGTTGTTCAGAGCCATTGTATACCCTTCATCTTCAATGTTTTTCTATGCTCTAAGGGCATTGCTAAGGATTAAGCCCTGCAAGAGGAGGACAAGATTAAGTATAAACAAATGAAATATTTCGTTTTCAAATACAAATTTGACTTTTATACCTTTATGCTATTATAAGCTAAACTGTCAGCCAGTTCATCCTTTGATAATATTGAAAGGCCATCTTCTAGCTTCAGAAATCCGAAGCTTCTACCCATCTCCCGACAGATGGATATCTCTTTATTATCCGGGAGACAGTACAAAAAACCTTCTTCCCCACTGCCATTGAACACTAATGCCCCCTTCGGGTATTTTAATTTTTGGGCATAATGTTGAGCTTCTCGTTCTTCTTCCTGAGAAAGTCCCTTTCCCGAAGCATGGCGGATGATGTAATCAATGCTCTCTTTTAAAGCTTCGGGAGCAGGAGTGGCAACCTTTTCAAACAAAATTTGCTATGTGGCCTTTTCTTCTGTTGCCTTTTCTTCAAATTCCGCAGGCTTCGTCTCAGCAGGCACTGAGGGCCCCGCCTCGGTTTTAGCCTGGGTTATTGTAGCTTCAACATCTATTTGCTTAGTATCAGCTTTGGGTTGCGTTTTGTCAGCTTCGGCAACCTTCCCTTTAGGAGCGAGACTTATGGAGTCGGTTGTTTCCAGTACATCTAACACATTTACCATCCTCCTCCTAGGAGTTATGGCAGAACTCTTTTGTGCCCTTAGCGCTGTTGCTTCTGTTGAAGGACTTAAAGTCCCTGGCATCTTTGTTACCTCTTCAGTTGTTGACCTTTCAGCCTTATCTTTGTCAACCTTTGTTTCAACTAGCTCAACCGAAGGTGCCTTCGGCATTGTAGCCGGTTCTTCAGCCCTCTGCATCGGAGGAGCAGTTTCTCTTGATTTAGTAGCTGAAGAGGCCTCCCTGCCAAACTCAGGCACCACGGCCGGTTCAATATAATGTGGCCGGTGGGTAAGTACCTTCATCTTTTTGCCTGCAGCCTTCGGCACAGGTTCAGCCGAGGCGGCCAGAGCAGCAGCTTTCCTCTTCTTCCCTTGCCCGCAGCGGGTAGCGGTAGTTGGGGTAGACGAAGCCAATAGCATCAAAAACTTTGTTCAATCTCTTCTTTTCTCAACTTCCGAAGGCTATGGATAATGCATTATCTTCTGCCTTGGAATATGATCCAAGCAGTTCATCACTTGTAACTTCGATGCATTTTAGCCAGTCATCGTTTGGTTCATCGAATTTATCCCCATATCTGAATGTATACTTCAGCCGAACTAGTTCACCTTCGCTAGATTTGGTGATGGTCTCCTTCGGCATTTCCCAGCTCTCTATAAGCGGCCATACTCTGAATGTTATGTGCTCTTGAATTAAATCTCTCATACCAATAAAGAAGCAGACAATACCAAATGCCTTCTGACATGCTTTGGTGGCTTCATCAATTTCAACCTTCGACTTTCGGAGGCCGAAGCGGGACCATATGGGGCGCATAATAACCTCCTTGATGTTCTCCCTCGCTATCAAGTCATTCTTCACATAAAACCATTCTTCCATCCAATTTCTCGGCCATCTCTTCCGAAATGTTGGCACTGGGTGGCTTGCGTTGGGACGGGTGATAAAACCATAACAACCAAAGTTGTTGTGATACTGTTCTTTCCCCGTGGCCTTCGTCTCATACAGAAGTTCGTGCATGCTGCAGAAGCATTTTGCGCTTGGCTCTATCCCTTGGCTTCTTACTGCCCGGACGAAGACTCCCATCCTCAATATGGCTTCGGGGGTCAATTGATGAAGGAAAATTTGGAAGGTTTTCAACACTTCAACTACGAACCTTCTCAGTGGGAACCGAAGCCCAGCTTTGAAGAAGCTTCGGAAAATCACAACTTCGTTCTCCTCAGGCGCAGGAACGTTGTTGTCTCCGCCAGCCCTCACAATAGACATGTCCCGAAAGTATCTTCCCTCCATGTTTTCGAGGTGACTTTGCTTGATGGTCGATTTTCCGAAAATTCCAGGGTCGATCCTCGGAATCTTCGCCTCCACTTTTTGCATCATAACTGTCACTGTCACCAGTATCTTCAGATAGGCCCTCCAGTACCTTAGTAATCTTCTCTGTATTTGATTTTGCCATTGACTCGATAAACCCAGCTATGTAAGGATTCGTAGCCTTCTTCTCTTCAAAAAGCTTCTGCTCTTCAGTTAGCTTCGTCTCAGCAGCAACTTTCTTGTCTTGAGACTTTTTTTCCTCTAGAGATGACGAAAATGTGTCTTTCTAATCGAAGCTTAGGAAGTTTGAGAAACTAGCAAGCGTTAGTGAGCAAGAGCTATAAGATTGAGAAAATAAAGCAAATGGCACAAGCAGCGTACCAAATGTGGTTGGTGCGAGTTCTTATTTATACGCTCGGCACGCTCTAAATTTGGGGGGCCCGTCTGTCGTTGACTGTTGCTATTCTAGCAAAGGGAAGGTGTTTTTTCGGACCTTCGGCTTAAGGCCTTCATCCATGTCGCAGTCTGAATTTGCTATCATAAACAAATTAATACTGCGAGGGGCTACTATTGGGGGCCTTCGTCTTCCGAAGGTCCTCAAAAACGTGATTTAACAATATCTTCCAAGTGTGACATATGAACAGGTACCTTCGGCTTCAGGCTAAAAGCATGCATGATGTAAAAAACATAATCGTGACGAAGGTTGAAGTTGCTCCGAAGCTACGCGCAGGGGAGCTTCGGATAAATGGCGGAAAAAGGAACCGACTTAAAGGGGAAAAGACTATCTAGTCCTTATAGAATTGTCTATAAGTCAATAATAAATGTGAAGGGCATGAATGTAATTTCTCACAGGCTGCGTCCTGTGCCTATAAATAGATGAACAGTACTCCCGTACTGTTCACGCGGACTGGTATTTTACTTTTGCGTCACACTTGTACTTTTACCTTCCATCAAAACGAAGGTACCTTTTGTAATTCAATATTGTCTCTGTCTTTTCAGAATAATATAATGATAATGAATCAATGATGTTATATGATTGAATATGTTGTCTCTTATATTCGTATACTTCTACTTATATTAACTTGTATCGCATTGATGAAGGTATGTTCTTCATAACCTTCGTCTGAAGATCATTATATCCTAAGGGAAATAATGCTTCGAAGGACGAAGGACATTAACATTTAATATTTTGTGTTGCCTTGTTCTTAACTCATAGCTTTTGAGAACAAGTCCCCAACACGGATGAAGATAAAGTTTATATGAAAATTATAGAGCTCGAAGAGATCTATAACTTTGTAGTACATCACATTTTTGTTTAAACATATCTTTAGGCCAAAATCATTGAAATAATGTCTAAATTTATATCAAAATAATGGACTTTATCATTTTCATGTGAGGACTTAAGATTATCTCCATGTGGGAACTTAAGATTATTTTTTTATAAACTATTTATTAATATTGGTAACTTATTTGCAATTTTCGGTCAACGCTACAATATTTTTATGAATTTAATTGTATTTTGATGATTTTCTACAACAAGAAATTAATAATACACCAAATAGCCTAAAATATTCATGAATTTTAATGGGGACACAACATATATCTACATATAGTTCTCAAAAACATTTCGACTATAAAATCCACAAGATGTTGGTGTTTCTTTCATTCCACTCCCACTTATTGCGTGAGTTACACGTGAAATCATTTTATGTATCAAAGTTTCAACATAATCAATATTTTACTTATCATTTTCATGTGGGAACTTGAGGTTATATTTGAGTAGAATGTTTATTTGTTTTGGTAAGCTTTTTGCAATTTTGGGTCAAAACTAGTGTATTTTATGAATTTTAAATATATTTTTGATGATTTTATTAGAAAGAAATTAATAATGTACAAATAACCTCAGAAATCCATGAAATTATACGAAGGTACAACATATGGCCACATATAGTCATCAAAAATAATGGGACCATAAAATCCACAGGATGTCAACGTTTCTTCTATTTTATTTCCACTTATTGCGTGAGTTACACGTGAAATCACTCTAAGTATCCAAGTTTCAACATAATCAATACTTCACTTTACCATTTTTATGTGGGAACTTGAGATTATCTTCTATTAAATGTTTATTAGTATTGATAATTTACTTGCAATTTCGTGGTCGAATAAGAATATTTTATGATAACCAATTAATGCATTATCCGACAAGTATCCGATATCCGATCAAATAATATCTGTATCCATCATTTATCCGCCCGGATAAATATCCGGTCCTCGTATCTGTATCCGTCCCGTTTCTAACTATCCGTATATGATCCCTAATCCGTTTTAAATACATTAGGGTAGGATATAGGATGAGCTACTATCCGTCCGTATCCGCCCGTTTTCACCCCTATCGGCAGGCCACACAGCGTGTCCCTAAACAGCGTAGAGTCATCTAGGGATTAAGAAATTAGGTTGAGGAAGAGACCTAAAGACATTCACTCCTAGCAGATGACTAGAGAGGGAGGGACTTTCAGGGCAAGATCCTAGGGTAGTAGTGGGTCGGCAGGCCACCCAAGATGGATCTAGACGACGTAGAGTTGAATAGAGGTCACGATGGATATGTGGAAAGCTACAACTAGGGCTAGGCTACATCTAATCCTAAGGCATGAATGATAAAAAGTAATATATTGTTTCGATTGGAATGTGTTTGGGGTTCTCAATTGGTCGTACCCCTTATATTTATATGGGAGGAGATCTAGACCTGTTCCTAGGTGAGATCCAACATATTACCGTGGATATGTTAGGATAATCACACATGGGATAAGTACTCTCGCCCCGTGTTAATCTAGTCGGGGGGGCACAAACCGTCCGGTCGTGCCTAGGTGCCAAATATCTTTACTATATTAAAACATCAGTTTCAACAGTCATCCCGCGTCATATTTTTACAAATAACCCCTCACATCTATCTCAAATTAATCACAACCTCTATATTCTGTTAGTCAGTCGGTCCATTTGCTTAAATTAGCGTACAATATTAAAAAAGTGGTGTAGGAGGTGAGGTTTGAACCCAAACCCTGATGGAAGAAGGGCGGGAGACACTGAGTGAAGTCGTATAACCAGTAGAACATCATAGTCAAGTGTTTTTAATATTGAATATATATTGTACATATGTATATACTTTTTTGTAAAATAAAAAAATATCGAACCCAAACCCTGATGGAAGAAGGGCGGGAGACACTGAGTGAAGCCGAGTCAGGTCAACACTACAGGTCGAGGCTACGTCCCAAGCACGACACGCCGCTCGTGTCGGGCTAGCCCAGGCACTATTAAATGGGCGTGCCCTAGACCAGCCCGCCAGCCACAACTCATTTGGTCATTTATACCTCTACACGATAATGATGGTCCTTGCGTCAGTTGTCGCCACCTCATTTGCCATACTGTTTCTTTTCTCTCTCCCCTCATGCCTCCGCCTCCGCGCCACCCATTCTCGGCAGAGGGCGTGGGTGCAGGTGCCTCCTCCACATATTCGTCTGACATCAGCCACGACACCGACCCGTGTAGTGGCTATTGCACGTCTATGAGGATGTTTCACAGCATACACGCACCATCGTCTTTGCTGTCGTCGGACGTCCCGTTCGTCTTCTCAGCCTTTGCCATGTTCTTCCTCCCCAACTTGATGCTTGTGCCCACAGTCACAGCCGTGAGCCGACTGACGCTCGTCGACGCGGGTATGGGCGAGTCGGTCTTGCTCCTGGCTTTTCTTCGTGCGTGCCGCCGAGGAGGACACGATGGCGCCTGCCATGCTTAGGTTATCTTGGCAATGACGAGTCCAGATCTGAGATATTGGACAACCAAGGCTCGTAGCGCGGTAGCAGTCATCATATGCTACGGAGTTGGTGGTGGTGTTGTGTCGCCTCGGCGGGTCTAGGGCTGGGAAGGCACTCGCGTTCTCTTGCCCTTTTCGGACTAACGCCTGGTGCGGGTGCCTCTCGGTTTGGAGCTGCTCCGACTGGGCTTCTTTCTCCGCTTGTGTGCTCTCTCCCTGTGTGTATCTAGCGGTATACTACCTATGTCACATCCAGATGTCCAGGTCTTTGTCGTGTCCTTCTCCGGCAATGAACATGTATGACTGCCTCTTCCCTTCCCTGCTTGCTCTACGAAACCTTGGAAGTGGGGGAGGCGAGGGATGGGGGTCCCTGATTTGTTGCTTATGGTACCCGTTCGATGGCTCGGCATCGCCTGTCTACATGGCCTTTCCTTTACCACAATGTCGACTTGGTTAGTCAAATAAAAAAAATTATACGGAGAGCGGAGACAATCAATAAAAAATCTTGAGATCTTTTTGGTGGATAGTTTATGTGGGTATTGTTGTGAGCTGTCGGAACGCACGGTCAACCGACTAGTGGTGCTCAACAGGTTGGAAAAATCTCAACTAATTCATCCACAAAATAATATCGGGACAAATGTAATAGCCTTCTTCCAGCAAGAAGATCATAAAGCTTCAAACCAAACTAGTAGTATACAACCTCAAACTAGTTAAAGCAAGGAGTCACGCATGGCACAAATGGGAAGCATTCTCGCCTGCTTGTGTTCCTTAAGGTAATGTTTAGTTCTGAAGTATGGTGGGACAAAGCATCTTTGCTCCCAATTTTTTGTTGTTTGGATTGGTTCCATGTAAACAGAGTGACTCTAAAAAAAGGAAAATTACACTTAAATGTTGAACCATTTGGCTCCCCAAAATTTCTGGACTGAACCGCTCCCTAGAATGGAGCCGCTCAATTCCAACCCGGCTCCAAAACCAAACACCGTGCATGAAAAACAAGTTTCAGCTACCCATTGAAGGAAACAACGACGCCTAAGAGGGGGTGAATTAGGACTTCTAAAAACTTTCTCTACACTAGGCCACAATAAAATCACTAGAACGAACTCTATGGAAATAAACAATGTAAAATGTGTAAACTAGGTTTTGTCTAAGTGTTGCTATCTCTACCGCAAAGCCTAAGTTTCAATTCTAAATAATCTAACTAGAAAGGAGAGGTTGAAACTTATGTACTTAATATAAATGCGGAAGGTAAAGAGCAAGGGTAGAGATGTAAACTCTCATGGATGACGTCGGTATTTTTACCGAGGTATTCGGAACCACGCAAGGTCCCAACTAATCGTCGTTGGTGCCCCTACGCAAAGGGTAACCCACGCGAGGGCCAAGCACCATGGTCGAGTAACTCCATAGAGGGCCACATGCCTTCTCCATGCGCAAGAGGTGCTCCACTTCTGGCTCCTCTCCCACACCTTCAAATGGTTGGTTGGAGAGGTATAAATAGCCTCCCCTCAATTATAGCCATTGGATAGAAAAGCCAGTGTTCTATCGTCGGGCGCACCGGACATGTCCGGTGCCCTGGCCACGTCAGCCGACTGTTGAGGTCTGTACCAGTCTACCGTTGGACCTAACCATTGTAGACTGTCCGGTGCACACCGGACAGGCCGATGCTACAACGCTTGAGAGTCCCTAGTTGCAGATCTCTCTGCACAGACTGTCCGGTTGCACACCGGACATGTACTATTCACTGTCCGGTGCGCCACTAGAGCGCTGGCTGACTGCCCTCTTCTTGGATTTCTGCACTATTTCCTTGACTTCTTTTGTTCTTGAGTCTTGGACTTCTACGTATCTTTTAGGTCTTCTTTTGAGGTGTTGCATCCTCAGAGCCTTAGTCCAATCCTCTTCGCATCATATGAACTACAAACACAAACACTAGCAAACACATTAGTACCCATGTTATGTTGATCATCAAACACCAAAATCATTTAAAAAATAGACCAAGGTCCATTTTGCTTACACCCGAAATCAATATTGAACACTGCCTTCTCGCAGTAGCGCACGCCTGTACAAATTGATTGCAATATAATAAGGGAAAACACTAATTAAGTTTTTCAATCACAAAAAGGAAAAAAATTGCTGCATGTATCTCTTGTTTGTAATTAAGCCTTTTTATATTTCACAAAGTAAAAGTATTTTTTTAAATTACAAATTTCTACGCAGTCTTTATATATGTTCATCCATGCATTTGTTTCAAGCTAAACATGTATCTGCAGATGATATTACTATGTGTTGACACCTTTTTAGGGCGTCAATCACTCAACACAAACCAATGGCGGTGCTCTCTGCACAGGGGCGGATGGTCCGCGGCTAGGGGTTGGACGGTCCGTGGCCTGGCGTGAGGCTTGGGTTTCCTGCCTAACGGCTGGACGGTCCGCGCGTGCGTAGGGGCGGCGGAAGATTGCCGGCGGCGCCTGGATCTCGCTCCCGGAAGGGACCCCGTTGGGGAGGAGAGATCCTAGGTGTTGTCTAGGCTCAGCAGGCCGACCTAGACTCCTCTAATCGACATAGAGTCGAAGAGAAGCGAAGAATTTGGGGATTGGAAGGCTAAACTAGAAATAGAGTAGAACTACTCCTAATTGTACAGGAAATAAATGCGAAATAGAAGTGTTATTGATTCGATTGATCATTACAAATCGGCCGTATACCTCTCTATTTATAGAGGAGGGGGCTGGACCCTTTACAAACTAATTTTCGAGCTAATTTCGCGATTCTAGCTAACAACCGTAGCACAAAACTCGGAACCCTAATTTGCTCTACGCACGCGCGGAGCGTCCGGCCCACAGGCGCGGACCGTCCGCCGCTCAATTTGGTGCCCAACATATGCCCCTGCCTTTTGGTGGAGCTGAGCAAACCAAAAGCAACTAACTCGATGTGATTACATCGGTTCTCTTAGGCATCTTGCCACATACTAGGGTGGTACTGTTTGAGGAAACGTCCATTCAAAGCCTTGGGTAAATCCTTGCCTTATAATGTTTGTAATAAATAGGCGTTAACGGACATTACCTGCTTTACTTTATAAGGACCCTCCCAGCTTGGCGACCATTTCCCAAACTTCCGGTCTTTACACTACACGACGGTTCACTTACAGCGACCTACGGTTGGTTGCTAAAACGGCCTTCAGCGACCTACGGTTGGTCGCTAAAAACTTTTAGCGACCCATAAGGATGGTCGTTGTAAGTGCCATCGCTGAAGGCTTTAGCGACCGACATCTTTTTAGCGACCGACCGTCCGTTGCTAATATTGTATATTTAGCGACCAACCGTGGGTTGCTGTACTATAGATTTAGTAACCAACCGTAAGTCGTCATACTATACATTTAGCAACCAACAGAAAGTCGCCCTTTTTACAGTTGTTATTAATAATAATATACATTTAATTAAGCACCACAAATCACATATTTTTATACACAAATCATAAAGACATACACAGTTAATCAGTATAACATAGTCATAGATCCATCACATAAACACAAAAGCACCACAATTATATATTCACAAAAGCATCACAATTATAACTTTATAATATCATTCACAACTAGATCATTTACAGATAGCTAGCTAGATCATTCACAAAAGCTCCAGAGATGATCAGTCACAAAAGCACCACAGCGACATCACTCCAGCTTGAAGCAGTTCAAAAGCCCACAACTACATCACTAATGTTTCATATCACTCCAGCTATTGTTCAAAAGCCCACAACTACATCATCTAGCTGCTCCAGAGCTGATCAGTCATAAAAGCACCAAAGATACACTAATGCTTCAAGCAGTTCAAAAGCCTTAAGACAACCACTCCAGCTTCTTGTATCCTCCTGTTTTAAGGTACAAGCTTTCTTTGTCCAGAACACCCTAGAAAAAAGTACATCAAATTAGTATATTGTTGCTACATATGCAAATAAAAATACAGTTTTGATGCCTTATCTACCTCCACTAGGCGGTGTTGCAGCCTTATGCACCAACTTCAGCTGGTGCAATCAAGGTTAATCATCATTAAGTTGATGGCTCATATAAATCTAAACATAAACAAGATATAGACTATTACTTTCTTGTACGGCCATGCAACTGACATCATGTAAGCATCAGCCATATACTGATCGCATTTTGATTAGGGAAACATATTGGTCACCTAAAATGGGGCAATAACCCTCTTTCTTGCTCCACACCTTTGTGTCACTATATGTGTGGAGAAACCAATTCACACTTATGTGCACGAAGATTTGTAAGTCAAATCATGAATATAGAGTCCAAATCAGACCGCAGCTACCAAGAATTTTTTGAATAAACACATGCCCAAGTAAAGAAGAGTCAAAATTGATTGGCCCAGCCTTTCAGGGTATTATAGTGTACAATGTTTCAGTATTTTAGACTACACTACTGTAATATCACAGAACTACAAATGGAGCATTCAATACTACTAGTACAATGACCGTGCGTTGCGACGGCACACAAATTATTCAATAAAATATTAGTGGACAACAATTACATGAAAACGAGCAATTGGCTTAACACAAAAAATTCTTGAATAAATCCGTGTGATGGTGATTGCTCTACTTACTTGGAAGTACTTAGTAAGGGCCTTAGACTTTCCTGCCCGCTTGAAGTGCCTTTTGGGTCAATGACATAGCTCACCTGCAAAATAAGATGTCAAATATACTATCACATAACCATCCCAAAGGATAAACTAGGATCACCAAACACACAATACCAATTGATCTGAGACAGGCACATCCAACATTGCTTGAATCTCAAGTAAAACAATTCTAGATCTATCTTATATAATTAAATCTGCTTCAATCAGATGGTTGCACTTTCAGAAGTTGCAATGGCATCCTATTGCCAGTAAGGTAACTGAATTAGGAGTAACACAACACCTGCAGAATCTTGAGACTCTTCTCCAAATCGAGAGTGATAGTAGGCACGAGGCATGTCGAACCTGAGAAATGCAGCAACAAAGCGCACATGAGGCCACAATTAAGCAATAAAACAAGAGAACAATGGTAAATTCCAAGAAAAACTGACCAACCCTCAGCAACAAAGCGCACATGAGGCCTACCATGTGATCACAATCAAGCAATAAAAAAAGAGAAGCATAAATTCCAAGGGGAACTGACCAGCCGTTGTCAGTGGTGTCCCTGACGTTCTTCCTAACCAATTATTCATTTTTTCTCATTTATACACCTATGACATTCACATCATTAACGGTGGGAAATAACTTGGGCATTGGAATTTGTCCAACTATCAACTTGATGATAGCAATTTCTACAATAATAATAATGAATACAACTGTCAAAGCAACATATACTATAGAAAGTTAATGCCAAGATATTAGAGACGTTAAACTGACACTCGACGTGTTGCTAGGTTGATAATAGAGTTTAGACCAAGAACTACTTATAAGGTAAGTGCTCAAGAAAAAGCAAATGCAAAGCTGACATCTGCTGACAGCGGAGAAGCGACTAAACTCATAAGTCTCACTCGTCCACAGGGTCTAGCTTTGATTTTGTTAAATACCAACTTATCCCATGCTGGTGATGGATTTTTCCCTAATAGCACAAAGTACAGAAGTGACATTTTATTACACATACACGCGACGATGAAAACTGGATTTAAAGACGACATCAAAGTGAAAAATTAGACTGATTCAGTTTTTTCCCAATTAACAGCAATAAAGTAACCCAGAGTACTATTTAAAGTTTTGAAACACAAGGTACGACTCTATGCTATATAATGAAGTCCTTAAGAAACTACAAAACCTTCACATTTGCTAGTACCAGACTCGAGCCCTTTACAGTGGCCACCAATCTTAGATGAATTTTATTTGCATAGCAAAACCCTAATGGTTGGCTGCACAAATCTTAGATGAATTTTATTCGAAAAAATGGGTCAAAGTTTCTATGAAATAAAGAAGAAAAGTAAACTTAGCTACCTAGGGGATCTTACCATTTATTTTAGTAATTTCTACAAGTGTCCAATTATTAGTGTATGATTGATTGGTTGTATCAATGCTATCTACTTCACTATGGATGGAGAAGAAAATCTCATAACTATTATCCAAAATAGTAAAGGCCTCTGCTAAGGTACTTTTCCTTGTGTTGATTTCAGCTATGGAGCGAGGTAGAGCTGTGATTTGTGGATGGCAAGTAGAAAATGAGAGAAAAATAATCAAATCAAACAAATCTGCGATGTTGCTCACTGTTGCTCTGGCTGCCACAGCGCTGCTGCTAGCTTTTGTTGCTAATTCAACAGTACGAGTAGGAGAGGAGAGCAGCAGCAGGCATCAGCCATAGCGCTAGTACGTTTATATGTTTGAAGCAAATTTTGTCATGCTGCTTTGATGCTTATATGTTTGAATTGGGTGTCATAATTCATGTTCAACAGCATCGTGAAGCATTGCTATGTGATTGCTGCTACTTCAGATTTCATTGGCTGAATATAGTACTGTAGACAGGCAGAGTCCTTATGGTGATCAGTTCATGGAAACATTAGGAAGACAGCTTATACAACATGGTTCAATTTGTACAACATGGTTTAATATTATCAAAGATTTGAGTATGATGGTTGCTAAGTGCTCACCTTAATTGTGCAAGTATCTATAGTCGAGTTCAATTTGGCAGCAAGGGCTGTCATCTAGACATTGATAAACTTCAAAGTTATTCTGCATTTAGTTTAACAAACTCCAACTTTATTTTTTTCTCTTGTTTATGTTCAGTCTCTAACATTTCCCTGTTCAGCTTATTTCATGGATATTGCCTTTCATCTTATGTTTGTATATTTTTCCTTCAGATGATGCTCAAAAGAAGTGAGTCCTGCTTCCTTGTGGCAACTTATGCAACCTGTTCTGTTATGAAGATAAGAGTTGTACTCAAAGATTAGGAGTGGACATGTTTCAGATTGTTAATTTGCTTAAATTTGCACCGTGCTAGATTAGGACTAGATATGTGCTTGAATTTGCTTGTCAGAATGACTAGATATCTGCTTGCAGAATGAATGGACATGTGCTTGAATTTGCTTGTCAGAATATTTGTTTAGATTGTTCATTTGCTTGAATGGCGCTGGAAAATTTGGTTGAATAGCTGGGCATTATGTGTATACAATTTGTTCAAGCAAACCAATGGCTGAAGAAACGAACAGTTGTACATGAAGCAGCAGCTAGTGCATGGAGCAAGCAGCTAGCGCATGAGTTCCAACTAAGGCCGGTAATGGCTCACGTTCAGCAGTCAAACACAATTAAGGAAGTGGTTCCGTTCCAGCAGCCCAACCAAACAAAACACGCTTTTGCTTACAGGGGAATGGATTACAGTGTCATTTATTTCCATTCCCTTTACTCCTTCTGTTCCTGAAACAAACAGCACCTTAGTGCCCACTGGAAATCAATCAAACTCCTTGCACAAGTGAATGAAGAGAAAGAGGAGCAAAATAACATGTACACAGAATTAGCTTTGACGAACATCTCTGGGCGGTCCTTGATCAGATTCTCCTTGATCCGAGTCCCGAGCGCCGCCTAGCGCGTGCCTGACAACTTGATTCCTAAGTGCTGCTTGCCGCATGCCTGAGCGCGATCCGTCGCATGCTCGAGCACCAGCACGCACCGCAGCAACAGAGCTGAGCAAGTCCGCGAGTCGCCGAGTCCGGAAGAGGGTGAGGGGCGAACAAATCTAGGCAAGGAAGTGACGTGCTGGAGGTCGAACCAATGGAGCAGGAGGGAGCTCGAGGTTGGAGGGGGGCGCTAGAAGGGAGGATGTGGATTGTGGGCGGCGGGATGGGGCAGAAGTGACGGCAGCTGCGCTTGTGGTTTGGTGTGTGGAATAGGGTTTCATTTGTTTAGTAAGCCTTTAGATGGGCTTTGGTGAGTTAATAAGAAACACAGAAATCACATACCCCTATAGCAACCCACCATCAGTCACACATTTACCTCTATAGCGACCGACCATAAGTCGTTAATTTTCTAGACTTTTAGCGACTCACAGACCGTCGCTATAAACGAATTTAGCGATCAACCGTCGGTCCATAACTTTTAGCGACCAACCGTTGGTTCCTAATAAGGGTCGCTAAAGATCAACCGTCGTGTAGTGTTATTCCTTAGAGGCAGGATAGTCTTCCACACCAGGTCCCCTACTTGAAATGACTTTGCTTTGACCTTCTTGTTGTACGCCCTGGCTACCATGATCTTGTCCTTTTCTATTGCTCCCAAAGCTATCACCCTCTTGTCGATCACCTCATCAATATTATCCATCATTGAATTATAATAATCAATGACGGTTAGATCATTTTGTCTGGCAAACCTAACAGCATTCAAACTTATTTCCACAGGCAACACTGCTTCCTGCCCATAGACAAGCTCAAAAGGAGATACTTTAGTAGCACCATGTTTAGATATTCTGTGAGCCCATAAAGCTTCGGACAAAATCTTATGCCAATGCTTAGGATTATCGGATATCTTCTTTTTTATCAAGTTAATCAATGTCCTATTACTAGACTCGGCCTGTCCATTGGCCTGAGCATAATATGGAGATGAATTAAGCAACTTAATTATATATAATTCAGCAAATTCACGTACCTCTTTTGACATAAAAGAAGTTCCTTGATCTGTAGTTAAAGTCTGGGGAATGCCGAATCTATGAATAATATGCTCAGTTATGAACTCAATTACCTCCTTGTGTGACATGTTCTTCAGAGCAACGTCTTCAGTCCATTTGGTAAAGTAATCAGTGGCAACTAACACGAACCGATGCCCCTTTGATGATGAAGGATGAATTTCTCCTATAAAGTCTAATCCCCATCCTCTGAAAGGCCAAGGCTTGATGATAGGATGTAATTCGGCTGCAGGGACCAACTGTAGGTTGCAGAATTTTTGACACACTTGGCATCCTTTGTAGTACTTGAAACAATCAGCTATCATGTTAGGTCAATAAAAACCAGACCTTCGCAACAACCACTTCATCTTTGGAGCCGATTGATGGGTACCACAAATTCCTTCATGTACTTCGGCCATGGCTAAGCACTAAAGTAGGACATCGTTGACTGTTCGGCGGTAGAGTTCATCACTCATCAAAACATACTTGAAAGCTGTACGCCGAATGTTCTTATCTGTCCTAATACTGGGATTTCATAAATAATTAGTTATGGACGTCCTCCAATCACTTGCATCAGCTTTATTATTAGCCGAATCAATTAGGAGAACTTTCCTGGTAACTCCGGACATTCCAGAGTCTCTACTCGGACGGTCCGTGACCTGGGGAATGTGCCCTGCATCGGTTATCAGATTTTCAGTGTTGTGAAATCTCCCTCGCTTTATCCGATAACCTGATGCATCTTGTGCCAAATTGTTAGCTCTATGATTCTCAACTCTAGAGATATGCCGAATACTGAATTCGTCAAAAGAATGAATTATGCCCCAAAAATTTCAAGGTAACAATTTAGAGTACCATCAAAACATTGATATTCTTCTAATACCTGTTGGACGACCAGCTGAGAATCACCAAATGCCTTCACATGTTTTACTCCCATACAATTTAAAAGTTCCAAGCCGAACAAAAGGGCCTCATATTCGGCTTGATTGTTAGTGCAATAAGTATTCAATCGGCTAGAGAAGTCGAAGGAAACATCACTTGGTGAAACAAGTACTATGCCAATTCCTTGCCCTTCATTGCAAATTGATCCATCAAAATATAAAGTCCAAGGAGTAATAGTGAGGTATGACATGTCTAGTTTATGAGTATCATTAATCCGATGTTCTATAATAAAATCCGCTACGACCTGGCCTCTCATAGATTTCAATGGTTCATAGGCCAAGTCATATTCTATGAGTGCATAAGCCCACTTACCAATTCTACCACTCATAATTTGGTTATGCAGCATGTACTTGATCACATCGGCTTGACTAGAAACAGTTGAAAGGGAAATGTGCCCTTGGGCCATTTCTATAATGTTTTGATGATTAAGTGTCCAACACATATTAAGTGAGTTGATTATGTGCCAAACAAGCAAGAAGTGCAAATCATGTAACAAGGTACGTTTCTAGACTTAGTACATTGTCTTGAGTACTAACATATATTGTCTAAGTGCTAGAAACAGAGAAAAGAAGAAAAGAAAAGAATTGCAAAAGACTTGGCTGGGTGCAGCCTAAGTCTAGCTTGGCTTGGCACACCGGACTGTCCGGTGGTGCACTAGACAGTGTCCGGTGCGCCAGGCCAGCCTCCGGTGAACAGGCCAGGCTCGGGAAAAATCGACGGCGTACAGCTATAATTCACCGGACTGTCTGGTGGTGCACCGGATTGTCCGGTGAGCCAACGGTCGCCAGGCAACGGTCGGCCACGCAATCCGCGGGCGACGTGTGGCCTGTGCCAACGGTCGGCAGGGGGCACCGGACTGTCCGGTGTGCCAACTGCCCCTGAGATGCAACGATCATCTGCGCTAGAAAAGGAAGGGGATCTGCACCGGACCGTCTACATTGACTGTCCGGTGGCGCACCGAACTGTCCGGTGTGCCACTCGACATAAGACAAGGATAGCCTTCCTTGTTGATCTTCAACGGCTCCTAGCTGCCTTAGGGATATAAAAGGGACCCCTAGGCGCATGGAGGAGTCACCCAGGCTTACAAGAAACATTCTAAGACTCCAAGACTCCAACTTCACGCATTCAATTCTTTGAGATAGTGACTTGAGCTCCAATTGAATTGTGAACTCCGTGCGTTGGGTTTTGAGCTCGAGTTGTGACTTGTGTGCGTGATTGTGCTGTTGATTTGAGTCTTGTGTGTGTTGCTCTCCCTCCCTTACTTCCATGCTTCTTTTGTGATCATCATTGTAAGGGCGAGAGGCTCCAAGTTGTGGAGATTCCTCGCAAACGGGAGAAAGACTAAGAAAGGAAAAACCGTGGTATTCAAGTTGATCATCGGATCACTTGAAAGGGGTTGAGTGCAACCCTCATCCATTGGGACGCCACAACGTGGAAGTAGGCAAGTGTTACTTGGCCGAACCAGGGGATAAAAATCGTGTGTCTCTTGTGTGCTTTCTCTTAGATTGTCTGTGTTCACAAGAGCTCGTTTCAAGCTACTTATCCGTTCTAACTTTAATAACTAAGTTTTGTGGCTATTAGTGTTGAATTTTACAGGATCACCTATTCACCCCCCCAGTCTAGGTGCTCTCAATTGGTATCGGAGCCGTTCTCTTCATCTAAGGGACTAATCGCCCGAAGAGATAGATCCTAAGGGAAAGGGGATGGTGGTCAACGACAAGGAGAAGGAGTCCCTCTTCAACGAGCCAAGGGACGACAAGCCCACTGACTCAGGATTGAGTCACAAGAAGAGGGATAGGAAAAAGAAGAAGCGCATCAAGAAGATCATTTACTACGACAGCGACGCCTCCTCTTCTTCACCAAGAGACGACGACGACTCGTCTAAAAAGAAACCGGTTAATCAAAACAATTCATTTGATTATTCTCGTATTCTGTTCAATTCCAATGCTCATTTGCTTTCAATTCCACTTGGTAAACCTCCACACTTCGATGGAGAAGACTACTCTTTTTGGAGTCACAAAATGTGTAGTCACTTATTTTCTCTCCATCCTAGTATTTGGGAGATAGTTGAAAATGGAATGCATTTCGATAGTACGGATAACCCGGTGTTTATTAATGAACAAATTCATAAGAATGCACAAGCTACCACTGTTTTGCTAGCATCCTTGTGCAGGGATGAATACAACAAGGTGAGCGGCTTAGACAACGCCAAGCAAATATGGGACACCCTCAAGATATCGCATGAGGGAAACAACGCCACCATGATCACCAAAATGGAGTTGGTGGAAGGCGAGCTGGGAAGCTTTGCGATGATCAGGGAAGAGGAGCCAACACAAACATACAACAGGCTCAAGACCCTGGTAAACAAGATTAGAAGCTATGGAAACACAAGATGGACGGACCACGACGTCGTCCGACTAATGCTAAGGTCATTTATGGTAATTGACCCTCATCTTGTCAATCTCATTCGTGAAAACCCTAGGTACACCAAGATGACGTCCGAGGAGATACTCGGAAAATTCGTGAGCGGGGGCATGATGGTGAAGGAGGCTCGATATGTGGACGATGCTCTAAACGGTCCACTACCCGTCCACGAGCCTCAAAAACCGTTGCCCTCAAAGCAACCAGCAGCAGGGAGATGCTACCAAGCAAGGCGGCACAAGTGGAGGCCGCTGGCCTCAACGAAGATGAAATGGCGCTTATCATCAAGCGCTTCAAGACCGCACTAAAAGGACGCAAGGAGTACCCTAACAAGAACAAGACAAGGGGAAAGCGCTCCTGCTTCAAATGCGGTAAGACTGGTCATTTTATTGCTCAATGTCCCGATAATGAAAATGACTGTAACACCCCAGGTGTTACCATGGCCATGACACATTTATGCACTAATGACTGTGATCACATGTGGAAGAGAATTGAGGAGAAGAGCATAAAACCTTGGAATCATGGGTTAACTAAGAGAAGTGAATGGCAAGGGTTTCAACCACACCAGTGGAACAATGGTCATTTGGAGCCAAGAAGATTAAACCCTAAAAAGGGCACCTATGAGCACTAGACTTCCAAGTCAGGGATTAGTGGTTAAGTCAACCAAATTGCCAAAGCATGATCTTAGTTCTTAAACAAGTTTTAGTAACCTTGTAACCTAGCAAATGCAGGGTGGGAACATTGCAAAAAGACCCCTTGAAGACCCCAAATTTCCCCCTTAAGGAGAGAGCACACTAGAGCTCTCTAATTCTTTCTAAGTTAAATTTTGAACCTAATCTAAAGATCCACCATGTTCACTTGGTAGATGGCACCAAAACCACTTGAGTTGTATACCAAAAATGTGTCATACCACCTAAGGCACCCACTGGAAAAGTTTGAAACCGAGCCCAAGACGTTTGACAAGATTTGGCATGGTTTTTGTCACGAGGTGGACAGAGGGACAAGCCAGATTTGGCGTCTGCAAATCTCCCTACCTAGGGCATATCTGCCATGGGGACTCACATACAAGAGACAGCCCTAGGTGCTAGGAGGAGGCCTGCACCGGATTTTTGCCAAGATTCGCACGCTTGCGATCTCAGCGAGCTGTTGAACAAGGGCAGAAGAACACTTCCACGTGTTCGACGCGCTCTGAGCGCGCCAGAGCACGCCCAGCGCCCGACCCCGCGTGCCCCGCGCCGCGCCGAGCCATGCCCGTGTCTCCTGCTCGCGCCCGCGCCTATAAAGCCCCCTTAGACATCGACCGTACTCCTCCGCGCATGCTTGACCTCACCGGAGCCAGAGATCATCGGCGTTTGCCTTGCAAACGGCGTGCCCGCGGCCACCCGATCCCCCGCCACCGTAGACCGGCCTGCAGAGCCCTTCCCAGCCACGCCCGACCCTCGGAAGAGACCGTGCATGCCTCGGTTGTTGGGGGCCTTCGGCATCCGAAGGTCCTCAAAAACAGGATTTAACAGTGTTTCTAGAGTATAATGTGTGAACAGGTATCTTCAGACTCGAGTCGATATCACAGTAGGAGAAGTCCAAGTAATACGAAGGTTGATACAACGCCGAAGATGTGAGCGGGAAAGCTTCGGCGTGATAGCGGAAAAAGAAACCGACTTAAAGATGAAAAGGCTATTCGGACCTCGGTGGATTACTATAGAATTACTACCAAGTGTAAAGGGCATGAATGTAATTTTGTATGGGCTGTGTCCCGTGCCTATAAATAGGTGAACAGTACCCCCGTACTGTTCACGCTGACTAGACATTTGCTTTTGGCGTCACGCTTGTAATTTTGCTGTCCTTCAAGCCGAAGGTACATTTGTAATCTGCAATCATTTCTATTTTTCTATATCAATAAAATAGAAATGATCTAATAATAATGTTTATGTTAAATTTCATATTCCGTATGAATTCTTCATCATTATCTCTTGTGTTTACAAAAGTATGCTTGCCAGGACCTTCGTCCGAAATTCATTATATCCCAAAGGGAAATAATGTTTCAGAGGACGAAGGACTTTATCATTTAACACCATCTATGTTGCCTTGTTCTTAATCCGAAGCATTTGAGAACAAGCCCCCAACATTGGCGCCCACCTCCGGTGAACTCACTACCACCCTTTGAGTTTTTTAACACCTTCGGCGATCATAAACCTTCGCTATGGCGCCGAAGAAAGCTTCAGCAACTGGGGCTGCAGCTCTGCAACCGCTGGACCCCAATCAGGAGACTCTCTCTCTTCGGGAGGCCCGAAGCCAGACGAGGAAGGCTGTCAGCCCGACACCGCAAGAGGATGAGCTAGACCAAGAGATCAGAGACATGGAGATGCTTCATCAACAGGTGCAGAGGAAGAAGGAAAAGATGGCTAGGCTAACTGAACTGCAAAGGCAGATAGACGAAGCTTCTGAAGAAGTTCGCCATCTTACTCACGATGAGCAGAACCGAAGGCCTCAGAACCAAAACCTTCATCGGGAGGGTTTCCTCAACGAAGATGACTGGTATGACAATTTCCATCATGGAAATTTTGTTTTTGATGATGCTTCTCCTCTGTCCGCTGAGCTGCAGGCTACACCTTGGCCTCCGTCCTACAAGTCGCCCCAGCTTCCCATATTCGACGGCCATTCAGACCCGAAGCAGTTTTTGATGAGCTACGAAGCAACAGTATCTTCGTATGGTGGCAATGCTGCAGTCATGGCAAAGTCTTTTGTTATGACTGTCAGGAGTGTTGCTCAAACCTGGTATTCCTCCCTTCGACCAGGAACGATCACTTCATGGCAAAAACTGAAGGACATGTTGTTAACCAGCTTCCAAGGGTTTCAGACAAAGCCGGTCACTGCTCAGGCCCTGTTCCAGTGCACTCAGGATCACGAAGAATACCTTCAGGCGTATGTCAGAAGGTTCTTGCGTTTGAGGGCGCAGGCACCAACGGTGCCCAACGAAATTGTCATTGAGGCCATGATCAAGGGACTTCGGCCTGGACCTTCAGCTCAGTACTTTGCTAGGAAGCCTCCTCAAACTTTGGAGAAGCTGCTTCAGAAGATGGACGAGTATATTCGTGCCGACAATGATTTTCGCCAAAGAAGGGAGGAGGCTTTCAGGTTTTCTGAAATGACCAGGGGCTTCGGAGGAAGATTCTATCCGAGGCACGTCAGGTCAATTCACAACTCTACTCAAAATGATGATAAGGGGAGTCAGCAGCACAGGCCGCAGTGCTCCTCACAGGCTTCGGGGCAACAGCAAAGCTTCTTCCGGCCACCAGCTCCAAGAGGCAGAGGCGCCAGGGGCTTCGGCGGAAGATTTGGAGATCAACCAAGGAGAATATTTTGCTTGTTCTGTGGTGAAAACAAGGGTCATACCACCAGGATGTGCCATGTTACCATCCAGAAGCAAAAGGAGATAGCCGAAGCTGCAGCACAACAAGCTCAGCCGAAGCAGGTCATGCATACTGCTTCGTACCATTCGCCTTACATCCCAGAATACGTAGGCAATCACCCTGCAGTTTCTGTTGCTTCGGCGAGTCAACCCCAAGCTTCCTAGCAACAGCCTCCGCCTCCACCACCGCTGCAACAAGGTCAACAGCCAGAAGGGGGCCAATATGCTCCACATCAAAGGGACTTCAGAGAACAATCCGAAGCTCGCACAGTCAATAGCACTGTGCCAGAGTCGAAGCACATCTATTGACAAATATCCTACCTTGACAGCAGTCTTTTCCATTCAGTTTTATTTTCGTGTAATAAAGGACACATTTTAAATTTCAAGTGATAGTTTTGTTGTTTGCCACAAGGAAAACATATCTTCTACACAGGCTTAAATTGTCGGAGCTTGAAAATTTGCAATAGCAAGGAGGACCTTCGGATTATTAAATTCTTCGAAGCAACAAAAAGTCGTTCCAAAAGGAGCGCAGTGTAAGTTTTTTGCTCCAAAGTCGTTCCTAAGGGAATGCAGAGCTTACAGCGAAAAGTCAACGCTGATTCCGCCGAAAGTAAAAGGCGAAGAAGCTCCAAAGTCGTTCCTAAGGGAATGCAGAGCTTACAGCGAAAAGTCAACGCTGATTCCGCCGAAAGTAAAAGGCGAAGAAGCTCCAAAGTCGTTCCTAAGGGAATGCAGAGCTTACAGCGAAAAGTCAATGCTGATTCCGCCGAAGTAAAAGGCGAAGAAGCTCCTAACGGAGGCTTACAGCGAAAAGTCAACGCTGATTCAAAAAAGATTATGTATTTTATTGCAGGGATGTGTGTGTAGCTTCGGAACGAATACCTTTTCTCATAGCATAACATCATCACATCATTTTGCATAGCATAAGCATCATACATCATTCCGCATATGGCACAAGAAGGGGATACAATATTGATCTTCGGAATGTAGCTTCGGAAAATATTTTCACGAAGTTTGGATGTTCTTCATCAGAACACTATGGGTATTGTTGTGATAAATGAAAATTCTTCTTCACGAAGCATGAAAAGAAGGGAAGGTGTTTTTTCGTCAAAGACTCAAAAACGGTACGTATGTAAAATTTCATGCATCGTAAAGAATTGAATCATAAAAAAAAGTTTATTACATTCAGGGTTACAAGATATTACACATAGTACACTTCAGAAGTTTTTACAGTAGCACTTAGTCTTCCCTAAGTACTACTTCTGCAGCTTCGTTCAGGAGTTGATTGACAACTTGATCCATGATAGCTTCAGCCATCTTTTTAATTTCATCGTCATCTTTCGGGGGAGGACCCGGAGACGCTTTAGTAGGATCTGAGGGAGGACAGGATACAGCTACATTGCTATTACAAATTGCGAACGAAGTTTAAAATTAAAAATTACAACACAATAAAAACCACTAGTTAATACCTATTTGCCCTTCGGGCTCCACGCTCTTCTCAGCAGCCTCTGCTACTTTTCTAGCATCGTGGATGCCTTTTTCACTTTTTTGGATAATTTCTCGGGCCATTTCTCGGCCACCATTGTCCCAGACATCGGTAAAAAATTTTCCTCCAACCATGCTAGCTTCGGCTGAAGGATCCTTTGTATCTTCGAAGGGCAAGGTAGCTTCGGATTGCGCTAAAATCTTTACATGCTCACAGCCCCTTTTCTCCAAAATAGTGGCAATTCCCCTGGCACCCGAAAAAGCACATATATCTCCGCGGCTATTTAAAATTTCTTCGAAGGCCTCAGCTTCGTGGCTAATCCATTCAATGGGGCCTTCGGGGTTGCCTCTCGTAAAGTTTTCCTCACTCGAAAATGCGCCAACGCTGGCGAAGCTAGTTTTCATTTTCTTAACACATTCAATAGATTTGTTATAGCATCTCTTCTTGGACGCACGAAGCTCTTCAACAGTTCCTTCTAAATGATTTGCCCATTGGTCGCTAAGTTCTCGCTTTGTTTCTTCAAGTATGCGTTCTTCTCTAGCTCTGGCTAGTTGTTTTCGAAGATCTTCAATTTCACGTTTCTGAGCTTCAGCTTGACCTTTAAAAGTAGCTTCGTCTTCTTTTATTCTGCTTATCAATGAATGCAATATTTTGTCTTTTTCGAGACCTTCCTTCCGTAGTTCAATTACTTCGGAACGAAGATTGCTCAGGGCCATCACACATCCTTCATCTTCGGCATCTTTTTGGGCCCTGAGGGCATTGCTAAGTATAAGGCCCTGCAAAGAAGAATGTGTGTGTGTTAATAAATCTAAGCAAATGAAAATTTTTTGTTTTCAAGAAACAATGCGAAGGTCTCAAATTTTGTACCTTTAAACTATTATACGCCAAGCTGTCGGCCAACTCGTCTTTCGACAGCACCGAGAGTCCGTCTTCTAGTGTTGGGAATCCGAAGCTCTTGCTCATCTCCTGGCAGACAGAAATCTCCTTGCTGTCAGGGAGACAGTACAAGAAATCTTCTTCTCCGCTGCCGTTGAATATCAACGCCCCCTTTGGATATTTTAGTTTTTGGGCGTAAAACTGGGCCTCTTGCTTTTCTCTTTCAGACAACTTTTCCCCGAAGCATGTCGAACAATATAATCAGGGACTTTGGGGGATGCTTCGGGGGCAGCAGCACTGATTTCTTCAACAAGAATTGGCTCTGTCACTTTTTCTTCCTCGGTTTCCAGGGATTTTACCTTCGTGGGCTCCGAAGGACCAGCTTCAGCTTCAGTTTCTTGCCCTGGAGCTTTAGTATCAAAAATCTCAGTTTTCGCTTCGGAGGTTTCAACAGTCTTCTTCGGAGTTGTGCTTGAGGACTTAATTGTTTCTAGAACATCTAGCACGTTGACCATTCTTTTTCTTTTCGGAGTCACCGCTGGCCCCTTTTTGATTTTTGTTGTGTCAACATTTGCTGAAGGACTTAAAACTTCTGATATTTTTGATCCCTCAGCTGATCCTTTTGTTTCTTCCATTTTTTCTGTTAATGGCGCTTCGGCCATTTCTTTGGTTTCTGATAACGAAATCTTTGGTTCTTCCAATTCCATCTTTGTTGGCGCTTCGGCCATTTCTGCGACTTCTGGCAGCAAGGTTGGTTTGGTTGGCTTTTCAGCTTCGGCGGCCGAAGAAGTTTCTCCGGTGAACTCAGGCACCGAAGCTGGTTCAATATAGCGTGGCCGATGTGTGAGGACCTTTATCCTCTTTCTTTTCGGTTCTGGCTCGCTAGGAGCAGTTGCAGCTTCTTCTTTCGCAGAGGTTGTGTTTTTTCTTTTCTGCCCTCGAATGGGATAACGATAGTCAGGGTAGACGAACCCGATTGCATCAAACACCCGGTTCAGCCTTTTCTTTTTTCGGCCTCCGAAGGCTGCTGACAGTGCAGTATCTTCGGCTTTCGAATAAGCCCCAAGCAGTTCATCACTTAAATTTTCAATACTCTTTAACCAGTCATCATCTGGCTCAACGAATTTATCTCCGAACTTGAAAGTATACTTCAGCCTGATAAGTCCACCTTCGTCGGCCTCCTTTATGGTTTCTTGTGGCATTTCCCATTTCTCCGCGAGCGGCCATACTCTGAAGGCAATATGTTCTTGTACCAAATCTCTTGTTCCAATAAAAGAACAAATAACTCCGAAGGCTTTCCGGCATTCTTCGGCAGCATCATTCATTTCAACCTTCGGCTTTCGCAGGCCGAAGCTTTGCCAAATAGGGCGCATAATTATACCTTTAATATCTTCCCGTACTGCCAGGTCATTCTTCACATAAAACCATTCTGTCATCCAGTCGCCGGGCCATCTCTTCTGAAAGGTTGGTACGGGACAGCTTGACCCAGACCGAGAAACGAAACTGTAGCAGCCAAAATTATTGTGATACTGTTCCTTACCCCAGGGTTTTGTCTCGTATGATAATTCATGTATGTTGCAGAAACTTTTCGCATCAGGTTCCAGACCTTGGCTTCTCACGGCCCACACGAAGATATTCAGCCTTATAATTGCTTCGGGGGTAAGTTGATGAAGATAGATTTCAAATATTTTCAGTACTTCTATGATAAAGCTGCTCAGGGGAAACCGTAGTCCAGCTTTCAAAAAGCTTCGGAACACTATGACTTCATTTTCCTTAGGGGTCGGGCAAGTTTTCTCTCCTTCGTCAACCCTCACAATGGATAAATCCCGGAAGTATCTTCCCCTCATGTTGACAAGATGATTTTCTTTGATACCTGATTTGCCAAAAACTGAATGGCTTGGTCGCCAGGGGCGATCTTCGGAGTCTTCACCACCACTATCCACGTCATAACTGTCGCTGTCATCAGTATCTTCAGACAAACCTTCTAAAATCTCTTTGGTGATTTTTTCTGTGTTGGTCTTCGACATTGCTATAAGAAACCCCAGGTTCTTCTCTTCAGAAAGACTCAGCTTCATCTCGGGAGCAGCCTTCTTATCTTCAGACATCTTCGGAACCACTAAAAAACTCGGTGAAGCTCCCTGAGCAAGGAATCAGACTTTGCCTCGCCGAAGAAGCCAGTCCACGGTCGCCGGACTTCACCCGACCGCCGGTGAACGTAGACCGGGTAAGCCTCTGCCCCATTTTTCGATTCCTTGCGCACATAGCCTCTACGTCATCCTGTGGAGCTCATCGTGCCGTTTAATTGAACTAGATCGCTGTGGTTAAGCTGGAGCACCCGCCGCCGACGAGTTCACCCGCCTGCGCACGTGGACCGATCGATTCCGGCCACCACCGCCGTCAAGCTGTACCTCGCTGTGACCGCCAGGACCTCCCGAAGCCAACCCCGCCCCTCGCTAGACCTCTCTCACTGCCGGTAAGCCACACCGCCCTTTTTCTTTCCGCGGGTACTGTTTACATAAGGGGAGGGACCTCGAGGAAGAAGAAGGAAAGGACAGGGGGTTTTGTGCGCTGTCAGTGACTCAGGGGAATAGTAGCGAAGGGGTAGAAATGAATGGATTGATTTAGAAAGAACCCAGGGTCTTCGGTGCAAAGTAGTTTTCTAGGAAACCTTTTAAAATATTCTGATTTAAATCCAAACAAAACTTGAAAAATTCATAACTTCAGTTTGGTTTACCCAAATCAAGTTAAACCAACTTTGCCAGATCCTAAATAATATAAACTACTTAGGAAAAATATAAAACCCCTAAGTGTTACAGAAAACTTTAAAGTTTTGATTTAAATGATTAACTGGTCAAAAGCTAAAAGAAATAAGGAAAAATAGTTACACTATTTGACTGGGGCTAAGAAAATTTAGAGAGGTACTTAATCATTTCTTAACCTGTTTAAAAATAATAAACCCTTCTGTACACCACATTAAGATAGAATTTGCCATTTAAAACACTTTTTGCTTAAAGTTAGAGAAAATATTAAAGGTAGTTTAAGTAAAGAACCAGGGAACACCCACATTTTTGTTAGTTTACTTATTCAGTGTAGTTCACTAGAAAAATCTATTATACCCTTGTTTAGTACAGAATAAATGAGATACCTTTTATTTTAGGAAAACAAGGAAAAATTAGAAAAACCCTAGAAAAATAACCCCAAGGAGAAAACACCCCAAACCTTAAGCTAACTAATGTTTTGTTATTAAGAACATAGGAAAAATATGAAATTTGTTGTTTGACATTTTTCAAATAACAAGATAGTAGTAAGTGCCTTTTTAACATTAAACATTAGAAAATCACAACTAAATAACCACCAAATATCCTTCTGTGATTTTTGGCACAGAAGCATGTTATTACTTTTAGATACCAGCAAAAATGACCCTTAGGACAGAACCCACCCCTAGTTAAGAGTTGTAGTGCAAAGTGACCCCTTTGCCCCAACTTTTGTTATTTTTGTCCAGGGCATACTCTATTTATTCTGGACCTCAAATTTATAGGGCAGACTACAATAACAAATAGTAAACCACTGTAATTTTTATAAAATTTTTGGAAAAAGTTAAACCACTGTTGTAGTTCAAACCCGCACTAGAATTCATAAATAGAAAATGAAAAAGGGAAATTAATAATGGAGATTAATGTCATTCTAACCCAACCAGCAAAACCCCTTAAATGTCTACTAAAACATCTAAGGGAAATCCAAGTTTCAATCCACTATGCTTATCCCTAGGCAAAACCCAAACCTAAAGTTGATAAGCATAAACCACTAAGAGCCACGTATAACCAGGAAACCCTAAGTTACTGACTAACTTAGTTTTCTTTCACTTAGCATAATGGTTATTAGATCCTACATAATCATAGCATACATATTCTTATTCATTGCATTCGATAGATTGCAACCTCGCTGACGGAGAGTATGTCCTCGTGCCGGAGCAAGGTGTTGCTCAGGAGGTAGCCCCGGATCCAGCACCAGAGCCTGCCCCGGAGGATCTGTCTGCCCCAGCTTTGGAAGGCAAGCCCCGGTTTTATGCATAACCTGTTTTATATGCTATTTTACTACACTTAATGTTTGTAGGCTTGTATTGTGCACTTAAGTGTAGGAGTTGGTTGAAACCCTAGTTGCATGAACTCAGGAATCCTTTTTGTGATGAATACTAGTATGCTAGGTCGAGTAGCTACTTTATTAATTAGGGATCTCGGTAGAAGTCGAGTGATTTTTCCAGCACTCGCGCGAGGTCAGGAATTGGTTGTATCCATTTTGATATCGTAATGATGATAGTCTATGGACAACGGTCCATGGGGATGCGTTGTCTACGAGACGGGAATTGGAATAAGGATTAAGGTGTGGTACCGTGTGTCAAGCGTTTGAATGTACTAAGCACATGCCGAGAAATATGGTAAATCGGTAAGCCTAGTACCTGAGTGAACCTGGCAGTGGACATATCCCCTCACGCGACCTGAGACGTGGTGGCCCATTCCGGTTATTGTGGGTACAAGTGCGGTCACTGCACGACGGCAGTCGGGGTCAGTGAGGCATTGTACGCCAAGGCGGTGAGCCCTGATCTGCTGACGGGGAATCGATGGGGACGGTTGATGTGTGTGGGGACGGAGTGCCTCGCCACGTCGTGTGTTTAGGTTTACCTTGCAAGGATAAAAATTCGATTCGAATCGTCTGCTTCTCGCAGCTAATGAGACTGCTTGATCCATGCTGCTACATTGAGTAACAAGTGGAAATGAGATGACTTGGCAAAAGTTGTTGATTGCTAAATGTTTGATACCATGTATGAGTAGATAGGTATACATTTAGTCTTAAGAGAGTCACACTAAAACTTGACAAGCTAAAACTTGATTTATGAACTCAGCTAGTGCTTTTGGCAACCAAACCCCTCAGCCAAACAGCTGCATGTCTAGAGGTAGAGGAGTAGACTCCTCACACCGGGTAAGTCTAGCTGAGTATTAGTATACTCAGCCTTGCTTGTGGCATAATTTTACAGGTTCTCTGGAGGACATGGTTGCTGGAGTGACTTGGCCGTCCATCTTGCCACCGGGTTGGACAGTCGAGTGGGATCCTGCCTCGGCTGAGGAGGAGCATGAAGAGTGATGGGATAGGCTTCCCCATCTCTCTGTTTATTTACCGTTAGTTTTATTCTGCTGCACTTCGAACAATGATGACTACTTTTGTTAAAACTCCGATGATGATGTAATAAGTTTAATACTTTTAATGTATGGTTTTATGCTTTATTGTATTTGCTCTGTGACTCACCATCGAGTGAGACTGTGGTACTTGATCCTGTCAGTGGCCTCATCGGACTAGATCCGAGGGATTGACGGGTTATTCCCATTTAAGTGTGGTCTAGCCTCTATGGCGGGACTTAGGCACTTAAGTTGGAATAATTTGGGCAGTTCCGCCACAATGACCAGGGGGAAGAAAGACATGGGAAGAAGGAGAAGAAGAAAAGCTATAGGAAGGCGAAAGGCGAGGCTCACCTTGGCAAAGAATGGGATTTGGACTGCTCTTCATCCGACTCCGACGATGAAGGACTGGCAGCCTCGGCATTCAACAAGTCCTCTCTCTTCCTCAACGAACGACACACTTGCCTCATGGCCAAGGAGAAGAAGGTAAGTGTTCGTGATACCCCTAAATACACTGCTTCTAGCGATGATGATTCTAGTGATGATGAAGTAGATTACTCTAGCTTATTCAAAGGTTTAGATAGAGCTAAGGTAGAAAAGATCAATGAATTAATTGATGCTCTAAATGAAAAGGATAGATTGTTAGAAAAACAAGAGGATATTTTATATGAGGAGCATGATAAATTTGTTAGTGTAAAAAAATCTCTTGCTTTAGAAACTAAGAGAAATGAAGTGTTATCTTCTGAGTTATCTGCTTGCCATGAATCTATCTCTAGTTTAAAGACTTTGAATAATGATTTAAATGCTAAGCTAGAGGTAGCTAATAAATCTAGTTCATGTGTAGAACATGTTGTAATTTGCAATAGATGCAAGGATTTTGATATTGATGCTTGTGATGAACATCTTGCGTCCATTACTAAATTAAATGATGATGTGGCAAGTCTTAATGCTCAACTTAAGACTTGCAAGGTTGATTTTGATAAGTTAAAATTTGCTAGGGATGTCTACACCGTTGGTAGACACCCCTCAATTAAGGATGGACTTGGCTTTCGAAAGGAAGCCAAGAACTTAATAGGCCAAAGGGCTCCCATTCCCAACAAGGAGAAAGGGAAGGCCCCTATGGCTAATAGTGCTCAAAGGAATCATGCTTTCATTTATAATGATAGAAAATTTTCTAGGAATGCTCATTATAATAGGAGTTATGATCATGATGCCTTTAATTCACATGCAATGTTTGCCTCTAGCTCTACTTTTGTGCATGGTAAGCCTAGGAGAAATCACGTTGTGCATCATGTGCCTAGGAGAGTGTGTAATGAACCTTCCACTATTTACCATGCTTGCAATACTTCATTTGCGCTTGTATGTAAGAATGAAAAAGTAGTTGCTAGAAAGTTGGGATCCAAATGCAAGGGAGACAAGACTTGTATTTGGATTCCAAAGGCTATTGTAACTAACCTTGTAGGACCCAACAAGAGTTGGGTACCTAAAACCCAAGCGTAAATTGTCTTGCAGGTTTATGCATCCAAGGGCTCAAGCTAGATTATCGACAGTGGATGCACAAACCACATGACGAGGGAGAAGAAGATGTTCACCTCCTACGTCAAGAACAAGGATTCCCAAGATACGATCATCTTTGGAGATGGGAACCAAGGCAAGGTCAAAGGCTTGGGCAAGATAGCCATCACCAACGAGCACTCAATTTCAAACATATTTCTAGTAGAGTCGCTTGGTTACAACCTCCTGTCTGTAAGTCAATTGTGCCACATGGGCTACAATTGTTTGTTTACAAATGTTGATGTTTCTGTCTTTAGAAGGAGTGATGGTTCATTAGCATTTAAGGGTGTATTAGATGGCAAACTCTACTTAGTTGATTTTTCGAAAGAGGAGGCCGATCTAGATGCATGCTTAATAGCTAAGACTAGTATGGGCTGGCTGTGGCATCGCCGTCTAGCACATGTTGGGATGAAGAACCCTCATAAACTTCTAAAGGGAGAACATGTGTTAGGACTAACCAATGTATGTTTCGAGAAAGATAGACCTTGTGCAGCTTGTCAGGCAGGGAAACAGGTGGCAAGCACACATCACAGCAAGAATGTGATGACAACATCAAGACCACTGGAGCTTCTCCACATGGACCTCTTCGGACCCGTTACCTATCTTAGCATCGGGGGAAGTAAGTATGGTTTAGTAATTGTTGATGATTTTTCCCGCTTCACTTGGGTGTTCTTTTTGCAGGACAAATCAGAAACCCAAGGGACCCTAAAGCGCTTTCTAAAGAGGGCTCAAAACGAATTTGAGCTCAAGGTGAAAAAGATAAGAAGCGACAACGGGTCCAAGTTCAAGAATATGCAAGTGGAGGAGTATCTTGATGAAGAAGGCGTCAAGCACGAGTTCTCCGCTCCCTACACACCACAGCAAAACAGTGTGGTAGAGAGGAAGAACAGGACGCTCATCGACATGGCGAGGACGATGCTTGGAGAATTCAAGACGCTCGAGCGGTTTTGGTCAGAAGCTGTGAACACAGCCTGCCACGCCATAAACCGGCTCTATCTGCATTGTCTCCTCAAGAAGACATCCTACGAACTTCTTACCGGTAACAAACCCAATGTCTCTTACTTTCGTGTATTTAGGAGCAAATGCTACATTTTGGTGAAGAAAGGTAGGCATTCCAAATTTGCTCCCAAAGCAGTAGAAGGGTTTTTACTAGGGTATGACTCAAATACAAAGGCGTATAGGGTCTTCAACAAATCATCAGGTTTGGTTGAAGTCTCTAGCGACGTTGTATTTGATGAGACTAATGGCTCTCCAAGAGAGCAAGTTGATCTTGATGACATAGATGAAGATGATGTTCCGACGGCCGCAATGCGCACAATGGTGATAGGTGAGGTGCGACCACAGGAACAACAGGAGCAAGATCAACCATCTTCCTCTACAATGGTGCATCCCCCAACTCAAGATGATGAACAGGTTCATCAAGAAAAGGCATGTGATCAAGGGGGAGCACAAGAACAAGTTATAGAGGAAGACGCACCACGGGACCCTCCAACTCAAGTCCGAGCGACGATTCAAAGAAATCACCCTGTTGACCAGATTCTGGGTGACATAAGTGAGAGCACCTAGAGGGGGGTGAATAGGTGATCCTGTAAAATTCAACGCTAATAGCCACAAAACTTTGGTTATGAAGTTTAGAACGGTTAAGTGGCTTGAAACGAGCTCTTGTGAACACAGACAATCGAAGAGAAAACAATCACAAGAGACACGCGATTTTATCCCATGGTTCGGCCAAGTAACACTTGCCTACTTCCACGTTGTGGCGTCCCAATGGACGAGGGTTGCACTCAACCCCTTTCAAGTGATCCAATGATCAACTTGAATACCACGACTTTTCTTGCTTTTCTCTTTTTCCCGTTTGCGAGGAATCTCCACACGTTGGAGTCTCTCGCCCTTACAACAAAGATCACAATGAAAACACAAGAGTAAGGTTGGGAGCAACACACACAAATCCACAGCACACACACGCACACAAGCCAAGACTTGAGCTCAAGATGCAGCACAAAGAGTTCACAACTAGAACGGAGCTCAAATCACTAACACGATCGATCAAGTGCGCGGAGACGGAGTGTGGGAGTCTTAGAATGTTTAGTGAATGCTTGGGTGACTCCTCCATGAGCCTAGGGGGTCCCTTTTATAGCCCCAAGGTAGCTAGGAGCCGTTGGAGGCCAACAAGGAAGGCTATCCTTACCTTCTGTCGGGTGGCACACCGAACAGTCTGGTGCACCACCGGACAACCACTGTTCATGTCCGGTGCGTGATCTCCTTCCTATTCTGGCGCAGACGACCGTTGCAGATTCGTGGCAGTTGGTGCACACCGGACAGTCCGGTGCCCGCTGCCGACCGTTGGTGCGGGCCACGCGTCGCCCGTGGATTGCGCGGCCGACCGTTGCGCTGGCGGCCGTTGGCTCACTGGACAGTCCGGTGCACCACCGGGAAGTCTAGTGAATTATAGTCGTACGCCACCAAATTCTCCCGAGAGCGGCCTGTTCACCGGAGTCCAGCCTGGCGCACCGGACAGTCTGGTGTGCCAGACTGAGCAGAGATTTGGCTGCACCGAGCCAAGTCTTTTGGTTCTTTTCTTTTCTTTGTTTCTAGCACTTAGACAACATATGTTAGTACTCAAAACAATGTACTAAGTCTAGAAATGTACCTTGTTACATGATTTGCATCTTTTGCTTGTTTGGCACATAATATTTCACTCACTTTGTGTTGGACACTTAATCACCAAAATATTATAGAAATGGCCCAAGAGCACATTTCCCTTTCAATCTCCCCCTTTTTGGTGATTTATGCCAACACATCAAAAAGCAATGCAAAACATGCAACATTGATTCAAATTGAAGACCAAATTGTTGTTGACTCTAATTTGGCATATTTAGATCATTCTTTGCCACCACTTGGTTTGTTTTTGCAAATCAAATTCATTTTCCTATTTCTAAGTCAAACTCACTTGTTTGGGCATAAGGAGAGATATTCCAAAAGTGAAATTGAACAAGATCCAAAACTCCCCCTTTTCCCATAATTACACTATTTTCAAAATTCTCAATTGGTAGCTGATCCATTTGCTTTGGCCTTAATTTCTCCCCCTTTGGCATCAAGCACCAAAATGGGATCATTTTTGGCCCTTTAACCCCATTGCCTCACCAAAATGTCAATTAAGAGCAAAAAGGCAATAAGATCATAAGAACGAACTTGGAGGTGAGTACACTAATACCGGAGTGCAGTGGAAGTCTTTGCATGGTCCAAGTTCACCTTTTCCCTTTCAATGCACCTTTGAGACTACATCAAGTACACTTAAACACAAAGGTTAGTCTCAAAGGGTCAAGTTGTGGCACATCTCCCCCTAGATATGTGCATCATTCACACATGGACTTTTGAGGACCGGGGATCCCTTGCACAACTTGAGCACCATAAATAAGCAACAAATTGCATGAATGTACAAGTAACATGATCAAAGGCATAAAACACATGTATGTTATAGATCAATCCAAGTTACGCGAATCTAAGACATTTAGCTCACTACGCAGCCTACAAAAGGTTTTCTCATCTAAAGGTGTCGGGTACCGTAATTAGGGGTACCCCCAACACTCCTTAACATGGCTGGAAAACATCTTCAGAACAAACCGCAAAGACTGATAAGCACGGTTCAAGTCAAGGCCTTGTCTACCAAGGGACGCGATCTCGCCTCACCCGAGCCGTGCCTCGGGCGGGAACAGTAGTCCCGGACGGATTCACGCCTCGCCCGAGGGCCTCCTCAGGCAATGGGCGCACCCTCGGCTCGCCTGAAGCCCAGCTCGGGCAAACTTTGTCGTGCAGCGACCTCGGCCAAATCGCCTTACCAACCGACCGTATCACATGCGCATTTAATGCGGGGATCACCTGACACCTTATCCTGACACACGTGCCTCAGTCGGCAAGGTTGAAGTGACCGCAGTCACTTTGCCCCTTTATTGACCGTTCTGACAGGAAAACAACGCTATTCACCCTATTCCGACTACTGTGCCAACCACCAGGGTAAATCTAACGACGGTAAGTCATGACCTCCCCCGAGTTCAGCCTCGGGTGCAACAGGAAGCTCCGCCTCGCTCGACCTCAGGCCTCAGCCGTGGGCGAAGGTCTCCGCCCGCCCAACCCCAGGCCTCGGCCTTAGCCTCGGCCTCGGGAGAAGGTCTCCGCCTCGCCCGACCTCGGGCCTCGGCCTCGGGAGAAGTCTCCGCCTCGCCCGACCTCGGCCTCGGACCGACTACGCCACTGGGGATACATCATTACCCTACCCCTAGTTAGCTGCCTCTGGCTACGAAGTAACAAGACCAGTGTCCCATCTAGGTTACTCCGGTAACAGGTAATGATGGTTCCCCGCGTGCGTCCATGACGTCGATGGTTCTCAGCTCCCTACGGAAGCAAGGAAACGTCAGCAGGACCCTAGGCCACACCGTCAGCTACGCTTCTACAGGGCTCAGCCACTTCTCCGACGGCCACGTTAGCACATAGCTACACCCCCATTGTATAGCTAGACCATCTCCTTGTATCTATAAAAGGGGATGTCCAGGGCCTTCTAAGAGGAGGCGAGTGAGGGCAAGCAGAGGCAGGCGGAGAAGGAGAGAAACGCAGAGGAGGCTAACTCAGACAGCTCACCTCAGGGTCAAACCCTCTCTCTCTCGCGCGACACTTGTAACCCCTACTACGAGCACCCCGGTGCAAGATAATATAAGCCTCATCCTCCCACTTGTGTTCCATCTTGCATCAATCCATCTGGGCAGGGACACGCAGCAACAAATTCACTAGTCGGCTGAGGGTCCACGCGGGTCCAAAACACCGACAGTTGGCGCGCCAGGTAGGGGCCCTGCTGCGTGTTAATAAACACTTTCCCGTTGAGTTCCAGATGGACAATCTTCAGCAGCCTCTTCAGCCCGGGACGGTGCTCCACTTCGGGAGTCTCGAGTTCGTGTCCCACGATGGCAGCTACGACATGGTACTCCTCCTCTCGCAGCACGACAACAACGACAGTCGTCTGCTCGCCCAGCGGCGGCGAACTCGACGACGGCATCTCCCCGCGGCAGAAGAGGAACATCCGGGTTTGCCCCGCCACCCTCCTCGCTGGAGGAGGAGGAGACAGGGCAACCGTGGCCAGGCACGAGGCGGCACTTCGTCGACTGTCGGACCAGAGCGAGTCGACGACGCTGGCACCCCTGCGGGGGACATGTCGGGTGTTGTCCTCACACGTAAGACAACGACGGTTGTCGCTTCCCAGCAACGTGCCAACCCCAAGCGGACCGATGACGCTGGCACCCTTGTGAGGGACTTGTTGGACATTAGTCTCGCACCTGAGATAACGACGCACTCCGTCCCCGATGCGACTTCACCACCGTCCATCAACCAAGAGGTACCATCCGTTTTCTACCCTGTTCCCTTTAAATTCAGCTTCGATCCACCAAGCGACCCCGCTTCGGTGAGCGCTTTCGCAAGGGCATATCCTGACCTTCCAGGGTACCATATGTGGTCAACCTGGGACCGACTGACGGTCGCCTCAACCTACGGACCCGCGGGTTCCGAGGAAGAGGACGACCCTGACTTCAGTTGGGATTTCTTCGGACTCAGTGATCCCAGTGCCATGCGAGACTTCATGTCCGCATGTGACTACTGCCTCTTCGGTTGCTCTGACGATGGCCACAGCCTTGATGACGAGGGTTACGACCCAAGTCGCGAGTGTTTCTACATCGATCAGGGGGATCATGGCGAAGACGACCACCTCGGCATGCCGGAGAATGACGACACCCCTACGCCTGCGTCTCGCGTTGAGATCCCACGGGAGCTAGCTGTGGTCCGAGTCCCTGCGGGGGGTTAGGACACACAGCTCGAGCAACTCCACGAGATGCAGGCCAAGCTTGATGAAGAAGCAGGGCGGCTTGTGCAGCTCTGACAAAATATCGAGCAGGAGTGGGCAGGCCGAGCCCTCGCCGGAGGAGCGCGTCATCGGGCCCGGGACATCCAACGCCGTATCATTGACGATGCTAGGGTAGGGCTATCCTCGGCCTTTAGCGGGGTTGGCCAGAACCTAGCTGCAGCGGCGATGCTACTTCTAACAATGCTAGAGCCATCCACCACCGAGGGGCGACGTATCCAGGGCGAACTCAAGGATCTCCTGGAAGATGCCGCAGCCCGACGAGCCGAAAGCTCTGCCTCTCGAAGGCGAGGGTGCCCCTCGGAGCATCGCGCAACGTCCTCCCGACGCATGCGGGAGGCCTCGGTCCACACTGAGCGCACACGGGACGGGACGCCTGCAGCCCCGGACCACCTCGGCAGCAAACAACACCGTCGCGACCGTCGAGCCCGCCTCAAGGAAAGGGTGCGCCGAGGCTACCACCCCTGGCGCGGGGGGCGCTACGATAGTGAGGAGGATCGGAGCCCCTCGCCCGAGCCACCAGGTCCGCGAGTCTTTGCCGGGCCATACGACGGGCACCATTCCCAGCCCGGTTCTGAGCCCTGACTACCATCACCAAGTACTCAGGGGATACAAGGCCGGAGTTGTGGCTTGCGGATTACCGGCTAGCATGCCAGTTGGGAGGGACAGACAACGACAACCTCATCATCCACAACCTCCCCCTTTTCCTCTTCGACGCTGCCCGAGCCTGGCTGGAGCATCTGCCTTCTACGCAGATCTCCAACTGGGACGACCTGGTCAAGGCTTTCGCTGGAAATTTCCAAGGTACGTACGTACGCCCTGGGAACTCATGGGATCTCCGAAGTTGTCGCCAGCAGCCAGGGGAATCCCTGTGAGAGTACATCCGGCAGTTTTCAAAGCAGCTCACCGAGCTGCCCAACATCACCGACTCGGACGTCATCGGGGCATTCCTCGCCAGCACCACTTGCCGAGACCTGGTGAGCAAACTAGGACGCAAGACTCCCACCAAGGCGAGCGAGTTGATGGACATAGCCACCAAGTTCGCTCTGGTCAGGAGGCGGTCGAAGCCATCTTCTGGAAGGACAAGCAGCCTCAGGGAAGACAGAAGGAGGACGTCCCCGAGGCGTCCGTCCAGCGTGGCACAAAGAAGAAGACCAGGAAGAAGGCGCAAGCAAAACGCGACGCCGTTGACGCGGATCTCATCGCTGCTGCCGAGCACAGGAACCCTCAGAAGCCTCCCGTGGGGGCTAGCATGTTCGACAAGATGCTCAAGGAGTCGTGCCCCTATCACAGCCTCACAGGGGTCCCGTCAAGCACACCCTTGAAGAGTGTGACATGCTCCAGCGTTACTTCAATAAGGCCAGACCCTCAGCAGAAGGTGGCAAGGACCAAGGCAACAACAAGAAGGGGGGCAACAAGGAAGAGGAGTTCCCGTAAGTCCACAACTGCTTCATGATCTACGGTGGGCAGGTGGCGAATGCCTTGGCTCGACACCGCAAGCAGGAGCACCGGGAGGTTTGCTCGGTGAAGGTGGTAGCGCCAGTCTACCTAGACTGGTCCGACAAACCCATTACCTTCGACCAAGGCGACCACCCCGACTGCGTACCGAGCCCAGGAAGGTACCCGCTTGTCGTCGACCCCGTCATCGGCAACGCTAGGCTCACCAAGGTCCTCATAGACGGAGGCAGCAGCCTCAACATCATCTATGCCGAGACCCTAGGGCTCTTGGGGGTCGATCTGTCCACGATCTGGGCCGGTGCAGCACCCTTTCACGGGATTGTCCCCGGCAAGCGCGTCTTGCCCCTTGGGCAACTTGATTTGCCCGTCTGCTTCGGAACTCCCTCCAACTTCCGAAAGGAAACCCTCACTTTCGAGGTGGTCGGGTTCCGGGGGACCTATCACGCGGTGTTGGGGAGACCGTGCTACGCCAAGTTCATGGTCGTCTCCAACTACACGTACCTCAAGCTCAAGATGTCAGGCCCCAAGGGAACCATCACTGTCGGATCCACGTACCGCCACACTTATGAGTGCAACGTGGAATGCGTGGAGTACGCCGAGGCCCTCGCCGAGTCCGAGGCCCTCGTCGCTGACCTGGATTGCCTCTCCAAGGAGGCGACTGATGCGAAGCGCCACGCCGACAACTTCGAACCGGCTGAGGCGGTTAAGTCCGTCTCTCTCGACCCCAGCAACGACGCCGGCAAGAAAGTCAGGATCGGCTCCGAGCTTGACCCCAAATAGGAAGCAGTGCTCATCGACTTTCTCCGCGTAAACGCCAAAATTTTTGCGTGGAGTTCCTCGGACATGCCCGGCATACCGAGGGATGTCGCCGAGCACTCGCTGGACATCCGAGCTGGTGCCCGACCCGTGAAGCAGCACCTGCGCCGTTTTGATGAAGAAAAGTGCAGGGCCATAGGCGAGGAGGTCCACAAGCTAATGGCTGCAGGGTTCATCAAAGAGGTATTCCATCCAGAATGGTTAGCTAACCCTATGCTTGTAAAGAAAAAAGGTGGGAAATGGAGGATGTGCGTAGACTACACTTGTTTAAACAAGGCATGTCCGAAGGTTCCCTACCCTCTGCCTCGCAACGATCAAATTGTGGACTCCACTGCTGGGTGCGAAACCCTGTCTTTCCTCGATGCCTATTCAGGCTATCACCAAATCAAGATGAAAGAATCCGATCAGCTCGCGACTTCTTTTATCACACCTTTTGGCATGTATTGTTATACTACTATGCCATTTGGCTTGAGGAATGCAGGTGCAACATACCAAAGGTGCATGAACCATGTGTTCGGAGAACACATCGGCAGAACGGTCAAGGCTTACGTCGATGACATCGTTGTCAAGACAAGGAAAGCCTCCGACCTCCTCTCTGACCTTGAAGTAACATTCAGGTGTCTAAGAGCGAAGGGCATAAAACTCAATCCTAAGAAGTGTGTCTTTGAAGTCCCCCAAGGCATGCTCCTAGGGTTCATCGTCTCTGAACGAGGCATTGAGGCCAACCCGGAGAAAATCGCAGCCATCACCAACATGGGACCTATCAAAGATTTAAAGGGAGTACAAAGGGTCATGGGATGCCTTGCGGTTCTGAGCCGCTTCATCTCGCGCCTTAGCGAGAAAGGATTGCCCTTGTACCGCCTCTTAAGGAAGGCCGAGTGCTTCACTTGGACCCCCGAGGCCGTAGAAGCCCTCGGAAACCTAAAGGCACTCCTTACTAATGCGCCCATCTTGGTGCCCCCCGCTGCGAGAGAAGCCCTCTTGATTTACATAGCAGCAACCACTCAGGTGGTCAGCGCCGCGGTCATAGTCGAGAGACGAGAAGAAAGGCATGCACTGCTCATCTAGAGGCCGGTCTACTTCATCAGCGAGGTGCTATCCGAGACCAAGATCAGCTACCCACAAATCCAGAAGCTACTGTACGTAGTGATTCTAACACGGCGAAAGTTGCGACACTACTTCGAGTCTCATCCGGTGACTGTGGTGTCATCCTTCCCCCTAGGAGAGATCATCCAGTGCCGAGAGGCCTCGGGTAGGGTAGCAAAATGGATAGTGGAACTCATGGGCGAAACACTTTCATTCGCTCCTCGGAAGGCCATAAAGTCCCAAGTCTTGGCAGACTTCCTGGCTGAATGGGTCGACACCCAATTGCCGACAGCTCCAATCCAGGTCGAACTTTGGACCATGTACTTCGATGGGTCGCTTATGAAATCCGGAGCGGGTGCTGGCTTGCTCTTCATTTCACCCCTCGGGAAACATGTGCGCTACGTGATACTCCTCCATTTTCCGGCGTCAAACAACGTGGCCGAGTACGAGGCTTTGGTTAATGGGTTGCGCATCGCCGTCGAGCTAGGGGTTCGGCGCCTCGACGCTCATGGCGACTCACAGCTCGTTATTGACCAAGTCATGAAGAACTCCCACTGCCGTGATCGAAAAATGGAGGCCTATTGCGATGAAGTTTGGCGCTTGGAAGATAAGTTCTATGGGCTGGAACTCAACCATGTTGCTCGACGGTACAACGAGACTACAGATGAGCTGGCTGAAATAGCCTCGGGGCGGACGACGGTTCCCCCGGACGTCTTCTCCAGGGACATATATCAACCCTCTGTCAAACTCGACGACGCGCCCGAACCCGAGGGGACCTCGGCCGCCGAGGGTGAGGCCCTGCGCGTCGAGAGAGAGCAGCACGGGGTTACGCCAAACTTAAACTAGCAGACCCCGTACCTAGAATATCTTCTCCGAGGAGAGCTGCCCCTCGACAAGGCCGAAGCTCGGTGACTGGCTCGGCGTGCCAAGTCAATCGTTTTACTGGGTGATGAAAAAGAGTTATACCACCGCAGCCCCTCAGGCATTCTCCAACGATGCATATCCATCGCCCAAGGACAAGAGCTGTTACAGGAAATACACTCGGGGGCTTGCGGTCACCATGCAGCACCTCAAGCCCTCGTAGGTAACGCTTTTCGACAAGGGTTCTACTGGCCGACCGCGGTGGCCGACGCCACTAGGATTGTGCGCTCCTACCGAGGGTGTCAATTCTACGCGAGACAGACGCACCTGCCCGCTCAGACCCTGCAGACAATACCTATCACTTGGCCGTTTGCCGTATGGGGTCTGGACCTCATCGGTCCCTTACAGAAGGCACCCGAGGGCTTCACGCACCTGCTGGTCGCCATCGACAAATTCTCCAAGTGGATCGAAGTCCGACCCTTAACCAGCATCGAGTCTGAGCAGGCGGTGGCGTTCTTCACAAATATCATCCATCGCTTTGGGGTCCCAAACTCCATCATCACCGACAATGGCACGCAGTTCACTGGGAAAAAGTTCCTGGACTTTTGCGAAGGCCACCACATCCGTGTGGACTGGGCCGCCGTGGCTCACCCAATGACAAACGGGCAGGTGGAGCGCGCAAATGGCATGATTTTGCAGGGACTAAAACCGAGGATCTACAACGACCTCAACAAGTTTGGCAAGCAGTGGATAAAAGAACTACCCTCGGTGGTTTGGAGTCTGAGGACGACGTCGAGCCGGGCCACGGGCTTCTCGCCGTTTTTCCTAGTCTATGGGGCCGAGGCCATCTTACCCACAGACTTGGAATACTGTTCCCCGAGGACAGAGGCATACGACGACCGAAGCAACCAGACCAGCCGAGAGGATTCATTGGACCAGCTGGAAGAGGCTCGGGACGTAGCCTTACTACACTCGGCACGGTACCAGCAGTCTCTGCGACGCTACCACGCTCGAAGGGTTCGGCCCCGAGGCTTCCAAGTTGGAGACTTGGTACTTCGGCCGCAACAAGACGCCCGAGGGCACCGCAAGCTTACTCCTCCCTGGGAAGGGCCGTTCATCATCGCTAAGATTTTGAAGCCCGGGACATACAAGCTGGCCAACGATCAAGGCAAGGTCTACAACAACGCTTGGAACATCGAACAGCTACGTCGCTTTTACCCTTAAAGTGTTTCAAGTCGTTCATGTATCTCGCTTTCTTTATGTGTATAAATAAAGTCTAATCGTCAAGGGAGGATCGGCCTTGCCTCAGCAAAAACCGAACCTCCCTCGGGGGCTAGAAGGGGGGAACCCCCTCTGCGTCAAAATTTTCCTCGGAAAAGTTTTCCGCCAAAACGACTTTCGTGCTTTTCGACTATATCGATAACGGAATCCTAAAAACGACGAGAGGAACACTTAAATGGCAAGGCCAACCGAGCCGAGGGACTCCTACGCCTCCGGGATACGGATACCTCACTCATCACCTTCCGCGAAAAGTAACTCACGCTCGGACAAGTGATTCTGCTACCGACAAACAAGTCCTAATGCACGAAACAAGAGGAAAGAAAACGCAGCTTTATACTCTAACGCTAAAATGTTTAGGCCTCAGCGACCGCAAAAAACATACGCATACTTAAAACAAACTGTTCCTACAGGCTCAAACATCAGCAGGGGGAGGAGCAGCACCCTCGGCGTCGTTTCTACCCTCGGCAGAATCTGGCCTAGCCTCAGACGGCGACACAGGCGGAAGGATCTCCACCTCAAAGGAGGAAGCCAGTGTCGCGCTTGGGCCCTCGACAGCCGCATCAAGCCTCTGGACCTCGGCTAAGGCGGCCTCCTCTTCGTCGGGTAAGCAGTACCCCTCGCTGACCCGCTCCAGATCCACGTCGTAGTGGGAAGCGAGCACGGCAAAGGCCCGCCTAACGCCGTGGTGCAGCGCCCCGCGGAGTCTGCTGCGCACATGGCCGCCCAAGGCCCGCAGGTGACTCTGGGGGGAGCTACCCGAGGGGACGTCGTCGAGGCCAAAGGCCCGACAGAAGGTCGAGATAGCCTCGGACATGGCCATGCGCTCGGCCTCCTTCCGCTCAGCCGTCTGGGCAAGCACCTTGCAGTTCTTGACGGACTCGTTAAGAGCCGTCTCGAACCCTGCGGACAGTCGAACAATGTTCTTCAGACACGAGGTGAAGAATGGAGACAAAAACAAAGTCACAAAGCAGGCAAAACATACCTTCGGCTCGGGCGCGCTGCTGTAAGGCCATAGCTTGGGCGTGCCTTTCGACTGCGTCGATAACTGAATCCTAAAGACGAGCGAGAGAGACCTTGAACGGCAAGACCGACCGAGCCGAGGGACTCCTACGCCTCCGGGATACGGATACCTCACTCATCACCTTCCGCGAAAGGTAGCTCACGCTCGGATAAGTGATTCTGCTACCGACGAACAAGTCCTAATGCTCGAAACAAGAGGAAAGAAGCACGGCTTTATACCCAAATGTTCAGGCCTCAGCAGCCACAAAGAACAAACACACATACTTAGGGTAGCTATGGTATCTAGACTTACACGTCGGCAGCGCCCTCGGCGGTTTTCCCGACCTACGGCAGATGTCTTAGTGCTTGAAGCAGTTATATTTTGCTCTCAGGTAAATACCATTACAAACAGGACTCCAGCTCCATTCTCGCAGGAATGAACTACCTCCACACCAGAGGGGCTGCGAGATAACAAACTCCAAGCGGCTCGCCGGCAACCACTGCACCAGCAGCGATAACGACCTCCACCTCGGCTGGCTAGACAGCAGCAGCGATGGCCTCAGGGCAAATGCTACTGTGAAAAGGCCCTCGCCCACGTCCCCCTACGAGGCACGAGAACCGGCCATTAAAGCCAAAGAGCCGGAGGTCCGGCCGCAGGTGGCACTGATGGTCTCGTCGGCGGAGGCAACCGCTTCTGCAGGGGGAAGCCTCACCTATGGCGACCACCACCTCAGCACCGACGACAGTGGCCACCTGCGCGCCAACGCCACACCGGCGAACGGCGGCTGCCCCAATGCGCACCGGCAGGTCCTCACTCCCGTCTTCACCATAGGAGCAAGGACGAGACTGTCCCAGAACACGAACACCGCCCTCGCGGCGTACGACATGTTGTGTGACCCCCTGGTGCGGCCGGCGGCGCAGGAAGGGCCGTGGACATGGCCGGCCTGCGCACGGCGCGACCGTCGCTCGTGCGGTGGACGGACAGCCACACCCCGACTGGGCAGCAGGCAGCTCACCTCCCCCGTAAGGCTGGAGGATGCCCTTCTCCCCCGAATGCTGAAGGAAGAAGCGGGTCGCCAACCCATGCGGAAGGTAGGGCCCCAACTCGGCTCGCCCTCCTCCCTAGCACGGATGATGAACATCCTTGAAGCTGAGGGCAAGGGAGAGGCCACGGCCTGGCTCGCTCTTCCCCACCACGAGGCCTACGCTTATCATCTTGGGTGACCGCCGGCGGGGGACTGCAGCCGGGTTGCATGATGAAAATCCTTAAAGCTGAGCGATGACTGAAGAGCGCCAACCCCCACGAGGTCGTGCTCCTCCAACAACAACAAGAAGAAGGCAACACAGGTGCGCCCCATCGGGGGGCTCGAAAGGTGGAAAGACGCGATGAATGCGAGGAGTGTGAAGGCATGGCTACTGCACGGGAGATCAATCCCTTTTTAAAGGCGGATCTCCCCACTCGCACCCCCAAGCGTCACGAGCAAAGTCTCCACCGACGTGCTCCAGGGTTCCCACCCTACGCCACGGGGGCTGGGTCCCACACGTCATACGAGCTGACCCGAAACGCAAAGAAGGCAAACCGCCGCACGCGAAGCATGTAACCGCCCCACGGTTATACGCCCTCTCATCCTCGCTGAAACCAGCGGTCGAAAAGGCGGACTGCCATGCAAGAAGCGTACAACCGTGTCGCGGTTGTGCACCCTTTCAGCTCCGTCAAATCTGGCGGTCCAGCATGGAGGCTCGGGCCCCCACGTCATGTAACCGGCGCACCGGTTACTACGTGCAAAGAAACCGCACCGCCACTTGTGCCAATGTCGCGTCTTCACGACTGCAGAACCAGTGCAGCGACTCGAGGCAGCCCCGCGCGTGACCCAACAGTGCCAATTAAGTGCGACGATCACAGGTCAGTCAGCCGCGGGGATAGGCGCGACAGTTGATATGACCAAAGGCGGACCGGCAGTAATTGCAGCAACAGACGTGCGGAAGCGGCGGTCCAATCACCTACAGGCTCGCATCCTCTCCCGAAGCGGCAGAGGAGCCCTCTCCCACGGCGTAAAGACGACGCACCCGTGTCCCGTTCCTCGAACGACTCGCGCACGCGCAACAGACGCCCCGCAAATTGCCCGTCCCGTCGCATTAACTCCCTGGCAGGGCAAGCGACACCTCTGACAGGCGAAGCGGGCGCCGTTTCACCTTTGTCATGATGACCGCGTCAAAAAAGGTGCACCACATTATTTAAATTCATATCCTTTTTCTTTTCCTCTCTCTCTCTCTCTTGTCACAGGGATCGGGAAAGGGGATATTTCAAAAAAGGATCCTTCTCAGCGAAGGAAATGGGCCATGAGCCCTCCTACTGATCAGGGGTTCGAAGGTTGCGCCCTGCGGGGTTCGGCAACCACCCCAGAGCACTTGAGCTCCGAGCCCTTTACTGATCAGGGGTTCGAAGGCTGGCCCCACTGAAGGGTTCGACAGCCGCCCTAGAGTGCGCAGAGTCAGGGATGACCCTGGGTATGTCCGTTACATGGCCGAGGCTTGGGCTATGCTCCCGAGGTACCCTAGGACATTTCCGAGACCAGCGGAAACGATTTGTAATGGAATCCCACCGGAGGGAGGCACCGAGCCCTCGGACCCTATCAAATGGGTCCGGGTCCAGCAAATCACCTGCAGGTACTTTTGGAGCGCGCCTCTGGGCCACTAGCCGACCCTTATCGAACGGGGCTCGGGCGTCCACTCGGATCACCCGATAGCAACTCACTGGAAACACCGTGTTCGGTGCCCTCCGAGGGTAACATGGCACTTTCCCCCCTTCCTCCTTGCGGAAAGGCGACGAAGGGGTGTACAATAAAAGTCGAGACGGTCCTTGATCGTCCTCTCGCTCTGTGCAGTGGCTCGGGGGCTGCTCTCGCACCAGGCTACGGCCAAACTGTTGACCACGTCAACAAACCAGCTTAAAAACTCGGAGCCTGACCATGCACCCGGGCTACGGCCAGGCCGCATGAGGAAACAACAAGGCCGACCGAGGCATCACAAAAAGAATTAAGACCTTAGAGGAGGCAAACCACTCCTCCGAGGCCTCGGGGGCTACACCCGACGGGTGCGCTCGCGCGCACCCATGGAATAAAATATTACCGAGAAGGGCTGGTCCCCTTGCAAAAAATCCGGTAGAACCTCCAAGCGAGTACCTACACTCCCTTCGAGGCTCGGGGGCTACTGTCGGGTACCGTAATTAGGGGTACCCCCAACACTCCTTAACATGGCTGGAAAACATCTTCAAAACAAACCGCAAAGACTGATAAGCACGGTTCAAGTCAAGGCCTCATCTACCAAGGGATGCGATCTCGCCTCGCCTGAGCCCGGCCTCGGGCGAAAACAGTAGTCCTGGACGGAACTCCTTAGGCAATGGGCGCACCCTCGGCTCGCTCGAAGCCCAGCTCGGGCAAACTTTGTCGTGCAGCGATCTCGGCCAAATTGCCTTACCAACCAATCGTATCGCATGCGCATTTAATGCGGGGATCGCCTGACACCTTATCCTGACACGCACGCCTCAGTCGGCAAGGTCGAAGTGACTGCAGTCACTTCACCCCTGTTGACCGTTTTGACAGGAAAACAACGCTATTCACCCTGTTCCGACTACTGTGCCAACCACTAGGGTAAATCTAACGACGGTAAGTCACGACCTCCCCCGAGTTCAGCCTCGGGCGCAACAGGGAGCTCCGCCTCGCCCGACCTCAGGCCTCAGCCTCGGCCGTGGGCGAAGGTCTCCGCCTCGCCCGACCTCGGGCCTTGGCCTCGGGAGAAGTCTCCGCCTCGCCCGACCTCGGCCTCGGACCGACTACGCCACTGGGGATACATCATTACCCTACCCCTAGTTAGCTGCCTCGGGCTACGAAGGAACAAGACCAGTGTCCCATCTAGGTTACTCCGGTAACAGGTAATGATGGTTCCCCGCGTGCGTCCATGACGTCGATGGTTATCAGCTCCCTATGGAAGCAAGGAAACGTCAGCAGGACCCTGGGCCGCACCGTCAGCTACGCTTCTACAGGGCTTAGGCACTTCTCCAACGGCCACGGTAGCACATAGCTACACCCCCATTGTACAGTTGGACCATCTCCTTGTATCTATAAAAGGGGATGTCCAGGGCCTTCCAAGAGGAAGCGAGCGAGGGCGAGCAGAGGCAGGCGGAGAAGGAGAGAAACGCAGAGGAGGCTAACTCAGACAGCTCACCCCAGGGTCAAACCCTCTCTCTCTCTCTCGCGACGCTTGTAACCTCTACTACGAGCACCCCGGTGCAAGATAATATAAGCCTCATCCTCCCTCTTGTGTTCCATCTTGCATCAACCCATCTGGGCAGGGACACGCAGCAACAAATTCACTAGTCGGCTGAGGGTCCACGCGGGTCCAAAACACCGACAAAAGGCTTGGTAAAGATATCGGCTAGCTGGTTCTCGGTGCTAATATGGAACACCTCGATATCTCCCTTTTGCTGGTGGTCTCTCAGAAAGTGATGTCGGATGTCTATGTGCTTAGTGCGACTGTGTTCAACAGGATTATCCACCATGCCGATTGCACTCTCATTGTCACATAGGAGTGGGACTTTGCTCAGATTGTAGCCAAAGTCCCGGAGGGTTTGCCTCATTCAAAGTAGTTGCGCGCAACACTATCCTGTGGCAACATACTCGGCCTCAGCGGTGGATAGGGCAACGGAGGTTTGTTTCTTTGAACTTCAAGACACTAGGGACCTTCCTAGGAATTGGCACGTCCCTGATGTACTCTTCCTATCAACCTTGCATCCAGCATAATCAGAGTCTGAATATCCAATTAAGTCAAAGGTAGACCCCTTTGGATACCAGATCCCGAAGCAACGCGTAGAAACTAAATATCTAAGAATCCGCTTACGGCCACAAGGTGACATTCCCTTGGATCGGATTGAAATCTAGCACACATGCATACGCTGAGCATGATATCTGGTCTACTAGCACATAAATAAAGCAATGACTCTATCATAGACCGGTATGCCTTTTGATCAACGGACTTACCTCCTTTGTTGAGGTCGACATGTCCGTTGGTTCCCATAGGTGTCTTTGCGGGCTTGGCGTCCTTCATCCCAAACCGCTTGAGAAGATCTTGAGTGTACTTTGTTTGGGAGATGAAGGTGTCGTCCTTGAGTTGCTTCACTTGGAACCTAAGGAAGTAGTTCAACTCGCCCATCATTGACATCTCAAATTTCTGAGTCATCACCCTGCTAAACTCCTCACAAGACTTTTGATTAGTAGAACCAAATATTACGTCATCGACATAAATTTGGTACACAAAAAGGTCACCATTACAAGTCTTAGTGAAAAGAGTGGGATCAGCTTTCCCAACCTTGAAAGAATTAGCAATTAAGAAATCTATAAGGCATTCATACCATGCTCTTGGGGCTTGCTTAAGTCCATAGAGCGCCTTAGAGAGCTTACACACATGGTCGGGGTACCTGTCATCCTCAAAGCCAGGGGGTTGTTCCACGTACACCTCCTCCTACTTTTTGTTGGACTGCAGCTTCTGCTATCTCTTTCTGTTTCTGGATGGTGACATGGCACATCCTGGTAGTATGGCCCTTGTCCTCACTGCAGAATAGGCAATAAATTTTTCTGGGCTGATCCCCAAACCTTCCTCCGAAGCCCCTGGCGCCTCTGCCCCTTGGAGCTGGGGGCCGCAGATAGCTCTGTTGCTGCCCCGAAGCCTGGGAGGAATAATGTGGCCTCTGTTGCTGACTTCCCCTGTCGTCATTCTGAGTAGAATGGATTGATCTGACGTGCCTAAGGTGGACTCTCCCTCCGAAGCCCCTGGTCATTTCGGAGAACCTGTAAGCTTCCTCCCTTCTTTGTCGAAAGTCATTATCTGCGCGAATATATTCATCCATCTTCTGAAGCAGTTTCTCCAGGGTCTGAGGGGGTTTCCTGGCGAAGTATTGGGCTGTAGGTCCTGGCCGAAGCCCCTTAATCATGGCCTCAATAACAAAGCTTGAGCCCTCAGTCGTAAGAACCGTTGGCCCTTAATCAATAACCGTTGGCGCCTGTGCCCTCAGTCGTAAGAACCTTCGGACATACGCCTGAAGGTATTCTTCGTGATCCTGAGTGCACTGGAACAAAGCTTGAGCAGTGACCGGCTTCGTCTGAAACCCTTGGAAACTGGTGATGAGCATGTCCTTCAGCTTTTGCCATGATGTGATTGTTCGTGGCCGAAGAGAAGAGTACCAGGTTTGTGCAACATTTTTGACTGCCATGACGAAGGATTTCGCCATGACCGCAGTATTGCCACCATATGAAGATATGGTTGCTTCGTAGCTCATCAGAAATTGCTTCGGATCTGAGTGTCCGTCATACATGGGGAGCTGAGGTGGTTTGTAAGACGGGGGCCAAGGTGTAGCCTGCAGTTCTGTTGACAGAGGAGAAGCATCATCAAAGGCAAAATTTCCATGATGGAAATCTTCATACCAGTCATCCTCGTTGACGAAGCCCTCTTGGTGAAGCTCTCTGTACTGGGGCCTTCGGTTCTGCTCATCTTGAGCAAGATGACGAACTTCTTCAGAGGCTTCGTCTATCTGCCTTTGTAGGTCAGCTAGCCAAGCCATCTTTTCCTTCTTCCTTTGCACTTGTTGATGAAGCATCTCCATATTCCTGATTTCTTGGTCCAAGTCGTCCTCCTGAGGCGTTGGACTGGTGGCCTTCCTCTTCTGGCTTCGGGCCTCCCGAAGAGAAAGGGTCTCCTGGTTCGGGTCCAGCGGCTGCAGAGCGGCAACCCCTGTTGCTGAAACTTTCTTTGGCGGCATGACGAAGGTCGATGCTTGCCGAAGGTGGTCGAAAAGGGTTCACCAGAGGTGGGCGCCAATGTTGGGGACTTGCTCTCAAATGCTTCGGCTTAAGAACAAGGCAACACAAAGAATGTTAAACGTTAAGGCCCTTCATCCTTCGAAGCATTATTTCCCTTAGGATATAACAACTTTCGGACGAAGGTTACGAAGGACATACCTTCGTAAGCACGACATATAAAAATAGAGAGGAAATCAAGAGACAACATGAACAATTAAATATGTTGTTATTATTGAATCATTTCTATTTTATTACTATGAAGAAATAGAAATGATATCATATTACAAGTGTACCTTCGGCCTGAGGGAAGGTAAAGAGTATAAGCGTGACGCAAAAGCAAATGCCAAGTCAGCATGAATAGTACGGGAATACTGTTCATCTATTTATAGGCACGGGACGCAGCCCATGTAAAATTACACCCATGCCCTCTACATTTACTAATAATTCTATAGTAATCCATTGGGGTTTGAATAGCCTTTTCCCTTTTAAGTCGGTTTCCTTTTACGCCGAAGCTCCCCTGCGCATAGCTTCGGTTCTGCATCATCCTTCGTATTCTTTGCGCTTCTTCACACTGTGGTCTTGACCCAAGTTCGAAGGATTTAAGTCCGAAGGTACCTGTTCATGTATTATACTCCAGAAACTTTATTAAATCATGTTTTTGAGGACCTTCAGAAGCCGAAGGCCCCCCAACAGGACCCTTTACAAACTAATTTCCGAGCTAATTCCGCGATTCTAGCTAATAACCGTAGCACAAAACTCGGAACCCTAATATACTCTGCGCACGCGCGGACCGTCCGGCCCACAGGCGCGGACCGTCCGGACCGCGGACCGTCCGGCCTCAGGGCCAGACCGTCCACCGCTCAATTTGGTGCCCAACACTATGTCATAAAGCAGAATAAATTTATTGCATCGGTATTCAGTAAGAAGGAACACAAGAGCAAGACATTTTCAAAGTAACTGGGAAAATGTTAAGCTTATATATTCGTTGGGTCAAAGTTAACAACAAATTAGACATAGTTGGCATAGTATATCAAGTGAAAACCAACTAATTTTTGGAACCTTGGAAAAGGTTTTGGTTTGACCATCAAATCAACATGAAAACGTCCCAAGAAAGTTGAGCAATAAGAACCTTAGGAAACATGCTTATGAAATGCATTGTTAAGTTCATTTTATGTTCTCTTAGCTCATTTTGAAATTATCCTTGAAATTTTAGAGCATAACTCAATATCCAGGATTGCATAGTAAATCTTTATGGGGTTCTTTTATGTTTTCATCTTGTATGTCTCTTAATGTACAAGTAAAATAAAATATAGTTATAGAATCTTTAGATGCAAGATGAGCCTCATGTTTTGAATAGTCAGTTGCCCGTGTATTGCCACAGTTTCTATATATTGTATGTGTAGACTTTGTCTTAATAAGACACAAAAAATGTGTGTGTTCTATTTGTTGGACGAATGTGAACGTGAAACCAACCAACAAGGTTCAAAACCTCATTTGTGCACAATTTTACTTTATTTTTGTATTAAGCGGGAAGGATGACGCAGGACGACCATTGAAACTGGTGCTTTATATAGTAGAGATATAATGAAATTTCAGTTATTCTAAGTCGAATCATTATAAGGTCATATTTAATTTCTTTAGCCACTCTCCTAAATTTGAAGGATTAAACTTTAGTCCCTAGAATATTACGTTTGGTTCTAAAGACTAAAACTAACTAAAGAACATTAACTAATATGTATGAAGACAAAATTGTCTCTAATTAATACATGTGGTTCAGTTTTAGCCCGCCTCTCGTTTTGGACCGCTGAGGTACAGACTATGTAAAAGTGCAAATTTAGTCAACTTTTATCATGCATTGGCGACTAAAGGACTAAAGTTTATGAGGCCTCCTTTAGTCACTCCTCAGCCACTAAAGTTTAAGAGGTGGAAATCAAACAATGCCTGAGTTTTGACTAAATTCGTTGAAGGGAATAAGAGTATTTATGGTACCAATAAGATGATTCTAATGTTGATTCAACAAACTAGAGAAGGTTAGAAGGATTGAGTAGAGGGAGATAGAGGGATAGGGGTGAGAAACAAATGAGGTTAGCCTTAGCTAGGGAACAAGCTGAGAACGTTTGAGTAGGCGCCATGAGCTACGACACCAACATTAGTGCAACCTGAGGGTTACAATATGTTCACACTATTTGTGACGTGATATCTCAACACCATGACATATACTGCTACACGGTTTTAGTCTCAGCAAAGGGAATTTTTTAAAAATGAATAAAATAAAATAAATCAGTTTAATTGCCCATACAATAACTTAATTCAAATGTATCCTTGCTTGTCGAAATAAGCTATTTTTTCAAAAAAAACACAGATGAAATCGTCTGAACCGAATCAATACATGGTCCAAATTTTAATCCTACTTCCCCGCTCAAAAGAAAGCCCAATTTGGTCAGTTTAAATTGTCAAAATTTTAATCCTAGGGCACCCATCTCTAAAAAGAGAAGAAAACTTCCCAAACCCCTTTGGTCGGCCTCTCAGTTCTCAGCACCGCGGCCATGAAGCGGAAGCAGAGAGCCTTGGCGGCCGCCGCCAACGCGGGCCTCGACTCCGACGCCGACGAGCCCACTCAAACCACGCCCCCCCTCGAGTCCTTCTCCGGTGACGCCTGCGCCGCCCTCACAGCTCGCTACGGCCGCTCGTCCGCCCCGCAGCACCGTCACCTCCTCGCCTCAGCCGCCGCCATCCGGTCCATCCTCCTCGACGACGGCCTGCCCCTTACCCCAGCGTCCTACCTTCCCGCGGCCGTCTCCGCCCTTCGTGCCGCCGGGTCTGCAGACCCCGCCGCCGCCGCCGCCCTCGCCTCTCTGCTTGTCACCCTGCTGCCCCACATCCCATCCTCCCCGTCGCCCCTCCCGCCAGACGCCGCCTCCGAATCTGCCTCCGCACTCGCCGCCTTTCTGTCGTCCCCCGACGCCTCCCGGCTCCCGACAGGCACCGTGCGCTCGGTAGTCAAGTCCCTCGGCCACTTGACCCTCCATCTCGATGCAGCAGCCGATTGGGATGCTGTGGCGGCTTCTCTGGAAGCTCTCCTTGCGGCTTCTGTGGACCAGCGAGCCAAGGTGAGCGAGATAACTAGTATCCAGTAGTACTAGGAATAGCTGAATCAGCAATAGACCTTTTGCAACCTCGCTCATGTGGATGTCAATCGCTGCTTTCTAGGTTCGAAAATGCGCGCAGGAGAGTGTTGAGAAGCTGTTTGCTTACTTGGCACAGTGTGATTGCACGAAGAAAGCTAGCAATGCTGCAACTTGCATGTTCGAGAAGCACATTTCTTCAGTCCAAAGTATTGTCCATTTGAATTCAGATATTTCTGAGGGTAAAGAGACAGAAGCAGCTCATATGCTAGGTACAATGGTGAATTTAGTTCCATATCTATCAAAGAAGGCAAGGAAGAATGTGTTCTTGGATGCTTATCAGTTATTGAACCCTTGTTTTACCCCACTCACGAGGCACACTATAAGGCTTTTGGTAACCTTGTTGGATCATCTGAAGGCTGAAGGTGTTGAATCTGAGGTGGAGAGTCTTGTATCCTTGGTAGTTGCTTACCTGCCTTATGATGAGAAGAAGCCTGATGATACCATTGTCTCAGCATTTCACCTAATTAAAAGTTGCTTGGATAAACTTGTTGGCCGCTCAAAATTGTGGATGGAGGCCCTTCCAACTGCATTGGAGGCAGTTTCAGGTGTGTACGTGTACATGTCTTATGCACCAGCCTTGTCTAATTATATATATTGACACTTCTATTATGAGTTTATGGTATACACATATCCATGGTTATTAAAGCGGTAAAACGTTAAAACGTTATGAACCAACTTTTCAACGTTTAAACGTTTAAACGAACGTTGAAACGTCTTTTCAAACTTGACATAGAATTTCAAATATAGAATAAGTTCATAGTTTCATACATAAGTTGAGTTCACAAACCAAATAACATTAGCATAAAAAGAAACAGATCAAGTTCAACGACACAAGTTCAACCACACAAGTTACAACTTTTATGTATGATTAGTAACCATCATCAAACTCATCAATATTAAGACCATGAACATCCACGCCTTCATCATCAATATTAAGTATCCAAATCTGGCTGCTGGTGATTCACTGTGAGGGGCAGCGAGGGCAGCAGATGGATCTTGGCAGTGGAGCAGCTAGAGCACTGGAGCAGCGGCAGCAAGCAGTGGAGCACTGGAGCAGATGTGAGGGGCGGTGAGAGCAGTGGAGCACTGGAGCAGATGTGAGGGGCGGCGAGAGCAGTGGAGCACTGGAGCAGCGGCAGCAAGTGGGCAGCAAGTGGAGCAGCAAGTGGATGGACTGGATGCAGCGGCGGCGGCGGACTCGCCTGTGTGTGTGGGTTGTGGCACGGCGGTCGGCGGCGCACTCGCCTGTGGGCACTGGGCAGACTGGCGGAGGGAAGAGGGAGGAGGGGGCCGGCGGCGTACCTGGAGCAGCTGGCTGACGACTGGCGCAACTGGGCGGCTGGCCAGGAGATCTCCAGGTTTGCAGCGGCGAGCAACTGGACGGCTGACGGCTGAGGAGTGCGACGCAGCGACTACGGCTAGGGAGGACGATGGCTCACGGATGGGCCTGGGCGGCTTTGGAGTTTGGAAGCGAAAGCCCAGGAACAAGAAGGCCGGCCCAGTAACTTGTAACGTTGATTACACGTCTAGAACGACGTTAATCACGTTTCAGACGTTTCAACGATGTTTAAACGCCAAAAACGGACGTTCTACACTAATTTGACAGAACGTTCTAACGTTTTAGTTTCAAATCACGTTTTATCGTTTAAACGACGCTTAAACGTCGTTTAAGCGACGTTTTAATAACCATGCACATATCCATCCAGAAAAAATAAATTTCCTATTGACATAATTGGCTGACCATATTTGGAAATACACCATGCTTCCCTCCAATGTTTCAATGTTTCAATAGGAAGGAATTATTCCTTTAGTATATCCTAACTGTTCAAAGCTGCCATCTAGTTTTTTCAGATTGTTTTTTTTGGAGCATATCTCATATGCTGTCACCATTTTAATTTGCAGTTGTCTACCTAGGATTTTTTTTTTCGAATATGTCATCCTTCAGAATCTATAGTTTGTGGGTCATGCTTATGCATCCCTCTAGTGGCAACTGTTTCTTTTTTTCTTTTTGACTGTTCTTTATATATGCAATATAATGCTTATCAAATGTAGCCTATGTTTAACTCTCAATTTGGCAGGATACTTAACTCTGGGCAGAAAATGTTCGGATGATATAGCAAAAGTGGTGCGAGACTGTATTGATTCTCATATTAATCAAAATATTTTTGTCACTAGTGGACCACAGCTTACCAACAGTCGCTTTGAGGGTTTGAGTGATCAAAGTGCCCTGAAATCAATCTGTTTAACAATCAACAGCAGACTTCACACATGTGCTTACCCTCCGGATAGTATCTTAACAATAGTATTGGGTTTATTTCTGAAACTTGGTATGTCTTCAGTTTTTTCAGCAGTGGCATCTCTTATTTTCAATTAGACTATCACAGAAATATTTCAATTAGACTATAGGAATAATTAATCTCGACATCTTGATTTTTCAATCTGAATTTACCTCATAAAACTGCATGCGCCTTTTCTACATACACAACAACATCAACAAAGTCTTTTAGTCCCAAGCAAGTTAGGGCAGGCTAGAGTTGAAACCCAACAGAAGCCACAAATCAAGGTTCAGGCAAGTAGACAACTGTTTTCCATGCACTCCCATTAAGACTAAATTTTTGGGTATAATGCCTTTTCAACCTATCATATGCAAAATGGGCGTGTTGATTACGAACAAACACTTGAAAGACTACAAAAGGGTAGATGATGCACCATAAAAAATGTATTAGCTGCAAAGTCAGGAGCACCCATGTAATCATTTTAGGCAGACAGATGAACACATCTTTCAGATCTGTTGTGAATCCTTTTTGCATATATGCCAATGACCTGCTCTTTGTATGATTGTATCATTCAGTCGAATGATTCATTGACTTTTTTCTGTTTGAATTACTTTTTCCAGGAGAGAGCTCTTTTATCTTTATGAAAGATATCCTACTTACTTTGGCACAGTTTGCTATGAAAGTGGACAAAGAATCACAACTGAGGAATGTAAGTTCATTTATTGGTATAATGGTATTTGCCTTGTCTTGATTACTCTGATGCCCTTCAATATAAAACATTTTTCAACTTCTTTCATGACAGAATTATATATAAGTGCTTTAACTGTAGTTTTGTTGAACTTATATCACATGCAGGTTGAAGAATGCATTGGAGCAGCAGTGATTGCTATGGGACCTGATAAAGTACTTTCATTACTTCCAATAACTTTTGATGAAAACCGCTTGACATGCTCCAATACTTGGCTTCTACCTATTCTGGATAAATATACATATGGAGCCCCGCTGCAATATTTTCTAGAACATATTGTACCACTAGCAAAATCTGTACAAAGTGTATCAAACAGGGGTAAGTAACTAGACACAAATAATCCATTCAAAAGCACACAAAACCCAATTTCATATATTTTTTCTTTAATTTCAGTGAAAAAACGGAAGCGTAAAGACTTGAAATTTTGGACTGATCAACTGTGGAACTTGCTTCCTTCCTTCTGCCGCTATCCTATCGATGTACACGATAGCGTTGGTTCCCTTTTCAAATTGCTGGTAGAGATTTCAAAGTGTGATGACTGTCTGTACAAATATGCTGTTCAAGCCCTGCAGGTTTGGATGCTCAGCTATCATACAATGCTGCACTTTTGTTGTTTGCTATATAGGTCCCTTGGACATTTCTGCCTTCGGAATTATAAAGAGGGTCCACATCTTATATATTTCTTTTTATCGTTTCTCAGCAACTTGTAGATGGAACCAGAAGATTAAGTACTGGGGATCAAGATGTTGAAATCTATATGGAACTTTCAGCCTTGTTCTCAAAACCTTACAGCTTCAAATGTGCACGTTTAGATAAGTGTTCCAAAAAAGATGCCTGCAAGAACTTAAGAGTTCTAGCATCATATTCTACCAGTCTTCTCTGCACTTTCACAGACTATTTCCTCGATTCCTCACCTGAAAAGCGTGCTCATTTGAAGGTGCACCTCCTACTGATCTCTTTCAATTTGAAATTTCAAGTATTGAATCAGCCGCGTACATGCTGTGACACATCTTGTATCTTATAATACCTAATTTAGTTATGTCTTAAAAAATCATCTGGCTGCACCCTATTTAGCATCATTATGTTTCTACAAGAGTTGTCAGATTTGTACTTCTGAACTGGGAACTAAATTTATTTTGTTGACATAGGTAAACTACTGAGGTATAGTAGAACTTTTATCAAGTGCAAGTTTTACTAAGGAGGGATTTTGATGCCAACGATGATCAGGATCCAACTTTCGCATTTTCCATTCTGAAATGTTCTCTGCTATAATAATAAACAGCTCTATCTGTTATGGGCTAGACTCCAGATTCCAGAAGAAGGAATAAAAAATTCTTTTCTGAACAGTTAACAGTTTAACACCCTAAATGGGTGAATGCTAAGTACTGGCACAATAAAGTTGGGGTTTCCAAAATTTGCAGTAGTTTCCACCTACAAACTAGCATTTTTGGTGCATGCATAGTGGAACATTTGGAAGTCTAGTTTCCCTCTTTTCTTCAGGATCAGTTCTAACTTGTAATGATTTTCACTTGACAGCCATTTATTCGCTAATGTTATGTGAGCTTAAGCAATTTCTCTGTTAATATACTGTGCTTATAAGCAATATTCTTTTACTTGATCCGACCCTCGTTATCTCTTTCCAGGTTGCTTTGAGATGCCTGGCTCAGCTTTCTGGAAGCATGAACATATGTGAGCTTTTTGTTTCACTAGTCAAAAGGTTTGATTTAGAAGATACTCCATTGGAGCCAGATAGTCAAGAATGCAAAACTGATGAAGAAGATAGGATGGATGAACTTGTCAAAAAGAAAGATAGGAAGGATGCAGAAAGTACTGAATTCAAAACCGATGAAGTAGACATGAAGGATGGAGAAAGTACTGAATGCAAAACTGATGAGATAGGTAGGAAGGACGAAAAAAGTACTGATGCAACAGTGGAGCTAAATAATAAGAGGTTTGTTGCTTCTTTTCACTCACCTGAAAGATTAGATTTTCATGCTCAGTCGGTGCTTGTGCATGTGTCTTATGATGAAACTCAATCTCATCTTGTTACTTTGTGCTAGTCTAGGATGTATACATTATATGATCATTGTATTGCTTGCGCAGGTCTCTTCTACTAGAACTCATTTCCACATTTGTTGAAGTTGCTGATGAGGATCTGCTTGATAAACTTTTCGGATTTATCAAGTCTTGTTTGCTGGTACTCTTTATTTATTTCTGCTCCTACTACCCCAAGACCCCAACTCTTAGTAAACATTCATTTTTTTCATAAACTTTATCTACTCCTTCCGCAGGACAGCAGCATGTCTTGTCACAGCAAAGCTCTCTTTGCGTTGAGCACAATTGTGAAGGTTAGTGGTAGTTTCCTGTCAGTCATGACACTCTGATGTTTTTCTTCCTCTTCTTGCTTGAGATGACCTTAATGTCTCATATTTTTCTTACTTTCAGGAACATAGTGAATATTCTTTGGCTCATTTGGATGAAATGATGCTATTGCTTCATGGAATGAAGTCAGCTTTGGATAACACAGTTTTAGAAAACCAACTATTATGCTACCAGCATTTATTGGTTCACATGATTAAAGTAGGTTGACATTTTTTTTCCATTTGATCATAATGTGATTTGTATCTAGAGCTTTGCTTTTATAGGGCTTGTGTTTTATGGGTGCTTTGTTTAAGAGCATTATGGGGCTTCTCTGGATCATCATGCAAAGCCAGAGTCTATTTTCCTTGTTTTTTTGTATATGCCTGCAGACTATGCTTATATTGCTACATCTCAGTGATGTCCGCACAGAAATATAAAAATTAATAAAAGCAATTCTTTTACAGTATTGAAGGTGCTTTTTGTTTCAAATTTATTTAGGGGGCGTTTGAATGCACTAGAGCTAATAGTTAGTTGGCTAAAAAATTGCTAGTGGAATTAGCTAGCTAACTATTAACTAATTTACTAAAAATAGCTAATAGTTGAACTGTTAGCTAGTGTGTTTGGATGTCTTCAACTAATTTTAGCTACTGATTATTAGCTCTAGTGCATTCAAACACCCCCTTAGTAAACTTGTACTCGACAAGTAAACAACTAAACATTTCAATTACAGGTTCTGGACAAAAAGCACAAGTTTGTTTTCTAAGCTGCACTCTTTCGTACAAAATTTGTTGGTTGTCAGAATCTTAACTGAATGCTAATGCTACAAAATTTTATTCTTACGATATGAAACAATGCAATTCCAATAAGATTTTAAGGTCTAGCAAAACGGGGTTTATTGAAATATGATTGCATTCTTATCGTGTGCTTGTGTTCATGAATTGCCTTATCTAGTTTTGTTTTATATAGTTTGGGTTTGTGTTGCATTTCTCTGACATACATTTTTACTATTTCAAGGTTAATGAAGAGAACACCAGCAAGAAGGCATTCTTGATTCTAAATGAGCTAATAGTTGCACTGAAGGTTTTCCTTTCTTATCTTCACATACTAAACAATTATTAAATGTGTATTAGATAATATCCAACGAAATGTACATCATTGCTGTATGGAAATCTGAACAGTAATGGTGTATGGAAAAGGTTGTAACATGAGGATCTCTCTTTCTCTGATGCCAATATGCTCTATTTATTCAAAATTCCTTTATTTTTCTGGTGCAGTCTAAGAAGGAAAGTAGAAAATTAGCATATGATGTGCTCCTGGCAACTAGTACAAACTTGAGAAGCCCAGAGTCAAATAGTGCAGATTCAGATCTTCAGCGATTGTTTACAATGGTTAGCTACATAAAATACTCTATTCTCAACATGTTTCCCTTTGTTTTATTTGGTTTCGAAATTTATTATAAGTGTCTTGCTTGCCCGACAGTTACCATTTGTTTCCTGCTGCTAGTTATTTCTGCTGAATTTTTTTTTGTTAAACTTATGGTATTTTCTCTGCATTTAGATATGGAGTGACATGACCATCGGTATTTTTAGGCTTCATTTGGATACATCCCCCTCAAATCCAAACATATTATTCCTCTGTCCCTCAAATCCAAATATATTACTCCCCCATTCCACAATGTAGGTTTTTTTAGTTTTTTCTAAGTCAAACTTCTACAATTTTGACTAAGTTTATAGATAAGTGCACCGGCATCTACAACACAAATGGTTTCATCAAATCCACTCAAATATTTCTTCATAGTGCACTAGTTTGGTACTGTAGATGTTAACATATTTTTTGATAACTTTGGTACAAATTTGAGAGTACTCCATTTTTTATCTACTTTGAAGATATACAATCACCAACGGTAAGATTTAAACCACTAATGATTTCACAAAACAATCCGATTGTTCTCTTAGGGGCACAAGGGCCATCTTCTAAAGGATATCAGGTTATATTTTGCTGCACAATTCTCGTGGAAAATATAGAACTATGGAGGCTTTTGAATAAGTAGTATCCATGGTGTTTACATGTCATAAATTATGTGATGAGCAACAAAACAGCATGAAGATCGCAATGGAGCTGTTAGCTGTAACAGTAGCTAATCAAATGCCTAGCCTTTTGTTTTTCCAATTCACAACTATTTGCAAACTTGTAATGTCTATAAATCACATGGTTTATTTTGTGTGAACGTCATAAATATTTCAAACTTGTAAAGTGCATAAGGTGCTTTTACAAGTTGTGTTATTGAAGTTTATTGACTATCTTGTTATTCAGGTAATGGGATATCTTTCAAGTCCATCTCCTCACATAGTGAGTGGAGCAATTGCTGCACTGTCATTGCTTATATACAGTGACGCTAATTTTTGCATGGAAGTACCGAATCTGATAGAGTCAGTATTAGTTTTGCTGCAACATAAAGCCATTGAAGTAACTAAAGTCGGTTCTGTGATTCCCTATGTCCATATTTTCAGTTATTTTTCTAATTCCTATTGCTGATAGTCTGGTGTGCTCGATTTTAGGCAGCCTTGGGCTTTGTCAAGGTATTGGTAACTTCTTTGCAACCACAAAAACTATTGAACTTGCAAGCAGATATCATAAGTGGGATATTACCATGGTCATTGGTTACAAAGCATCATTTCAAAGGGAAGGTTGGTAGAAATATTCTGAGGTTTAATTCCCTTTTTTCTGTACAAGGCTGCGGATGACATGCTGCGACCTTATATTTGCAGGTCGTACTAATATTAGAAATATTAATTAGGAAATGCGGCTTTGATGCTATCGACTTAATTACACCTGACAAGTTCAAGGGCTTTGTTAGAAGTGTTGAAGAGGTAAGATTCAAATTACTAACTTGCCATTTAGACGTGGAAACAATATGTTATTTGTTTGATCAATGGGGCATGCCGTTAGTGAGTTCTTGTTATGAACTTTATATTGGTAATGGCTAAGAGCAAAATCGATTGCATGTGCACCTGTGACATATTTTGGTAGCCCTATATATGTATTTGTAAACAGCAGCATGCCTGGTTAAGGCATATGATATAAAGCAGATGGCCGTTGATACTATTTATGTATACTCAGGTGGTAGGATCATCTTGTACTGTTTTTAGTATGTACTATATTCGCCAGTTAATACAAATACAGATACATCGTTTGTACCTTATGTTGTACTCCGTATGTATCATCCTTTTTTTCCCCTCGACCAAGGGGAGAGACGTCCCCTGGACTTTTTTTTCTTAAAAAAGTTGGTGCCGCGACTCGTACCTGGGCTGGCTCAGGCGCTCAACAGACCGCTCCTTTGGCGTGTCCGGCTAACCAGTTACACGCGTGAGTGTTATCCCGTATGCATCATCTCAATAGTGTGTACTTGCGATTTTCAGGGTCCCAAAGGAAATCGTAACCAAACTGATGGTGCACATCTGGAGTCAAAAGAACAGGGGCGTCGTGATGGCAAAAGGTTAGCCTGGAGCCATTTTTTCCCGATGCTTAACAAATCGCTTAGGGCTAGTTTGGAAACCTTAATTTCCCAAAGGATTTCTATTTTTCCATGGGAAAATGAAAATCATTTGGGAAAATGGGGTTCCCAAACTAGCCCTTAAGGGCTGATTTGGTGGGAGCAAGGATTTCTTCCCATGGATCTCCAATTGCCTGGTCATCAAACCAGCCCTAATGGTTTATTGTTGTACAGGAGGAAACTAGTTGATTCTAATGCTGAAACTGGACAAGGCACACCTAGTCGTCCAGCACCGCCAAATAGTTGGTCAGCTGGGAAGAAGCAGGGCAAGGATTTTCATTTGAAGAGAAGGACAGGGAGAGGTAACAACCCTCATGCTGCAAAAAGGAGGCATCTAAGCAGAGGTTCAGGTGGCAAGGGCGATAGGACTACTTCCAAGCCCAAGTCGAAATGGCAACCAGGAAAATAGCCAAGGAAAATAGTGAGGTTCCTCCAGTAAGATGCAAAATAGTGAGGCCCGGGGTGTGCACCCCTGACACTCCTCATTTCAAGAAGCGCAAGAGATCAACAGTTCACTAACGCTTTCATCTTGGAGATCCTTGCAAATTTCGGCTAAAATTTTGTAGAATAAAATTTTTGGCTTGTAGGTGGATTGAATACCCCGCTGCAATCGATGGATTTTGGTTTTAAAGAAATCAGTAGTAGCACCAGGCTTGCAAGGTGCTCAAACAAACTCCTTGAGGCAACAGAATAGAGATGGCTGACGATGGTGAGCCTGTCTGCTCTGTGGACTGGGATATGATAAGAACATGGACCCGATTGACAGCCAGCAACACCATATCAATAGTTTGTACTCCCTGTCCCAAAATTATTAAACATACATTCATTAATTAACCTATGAATGCATTTTGTGTGTATGTCTATATTTATTGTCATTTGAATGAACGAGGATAAAACAACTATATTTTGGAATGGAGAAAGTACTAACCTTCTATTGATAAGATCATTAAAATAGTTGCTGTTCTGATTAGCAGTTAATTTCTTGAAATAATGCTCCACTGAAATTTGACCAGGAAGCCTTACAAAGTTTCGCAGCTGTAATACTGGAGAAGGAAACCAGTCACTTGCTCTTGGTGAGATGATTTCCAAGTTTGGTATGATGAGCATCAAAATCAATTACTCCCTTTGTTCCAATTTATAATATAAATTCGTTTAACTTTTTTAACCAAAATTTAATTGACTCGTCTTATTAAAAAATCATAAATATTATTAATTTTTATTGTGATATTGTTTAGCATATAATATATTTTAAATATGGCTTTGATTTTATTATTATTATTTTTTGTCTAAAAGTTTGAATAAAACGAGCCAGTTATACTTAATAAAAATCAAACGAATTATAAATTGGGACAAAGAGTATTATGTATAGCACAATGTCTGAATTATTCTTTTCCACTAGACGGTGGATCTCTGTATAATGAACTAATTATGTATTCTTAATCAATATATGAACCACAATGACAAGAAGAGAAAACTCTACTCTTACAAGCTCAAATGAAATCATTCAATTTGTCCATTATGTAGATTATGACCATTGAGCTAGTTTTTGTGCGGTTGCATTAGAGATGGCAGTGGGTAAATATTCATCGGGTATTACTATTCTATATCTACTATAAAAAATAGTTTTGTCGGGTTATTTATATCCACTGGTGAGTATAAATTTACCCCATATCTAGGGGTGGGCACATTTTTACCATAAACCAAAAACCGAACCGTACAGAACCGAAATTTCGGTTTTTTTGGTAGTTTGGTTCGGTTTCGGTTTTTGTATCTAAGAAGTTCGGTTTTCGGTATCGTAATCGGTTTTCACCGTATACCGAACCGAAAAAACCGAATACCAAACTTTATCAATTCTCAAATTTGACTATTCGATTATGTAAACTAATTGTGTGATACAATTGAATTGTTATTCACTTATTTGTATGTGATGTATGATGTATATCTAAATATTTGTACCTATATAATTTTTACTTTTTAAAATTATGTGTAATCTATCATGTAAACTTGTTGTATGTATTGTCTTGATTATAAGTTTGGTATTCGGTTTTTACCGAAAAACCGAAGTAAAAAACCGAAACCGAACTTCTCGGTTTTTCATTTTCTAGAAAACCGATCGGTTTCTAATGTTTGAAAAACCGAAGTTTTTTAAAACCGAAAAACCGAACCGAAGTTTAGAAAAAACCGAATGCCCAGCCCTACCCATATTCATATCTATGTGGGTATGAGTCATTCATATCCACTTGTGAGTATAAATGAGTCACTTGTACCTACAAAGATTAGACATCTATCATATATGCTAAACATCATTCAACAAATATAATGAGCTATAAAAAATACTAGGTACTAAACATCAAATTAAAATAAACTATGTGCTATAATTAAGCACCACGCCATTTGAATTCTAACAATGTAGACACGTGGCTATAAAAATCAAACTATATGACTAGAATTGTACTTAAATCTACAGAAGTAATATCTTATTACATAGTTGTACAAGAAACAACTATAAAATCTACTTGAAAACTATACTTTCACAATTGATTTGATGAGGTTACGATCTGGATGAGCAAGAGTACGACTATCTTTTGGACTGTGCCTGTCGTCTATGGACTTCTAGAGTAGAAAGAGATTAATATAGCTAGGGTTTAATTTGTTTTGGCTAGGTCAAATGCTCAAGTTTATATTTTTGGCCAAGTTTATACTAAGTATTTTATAGCCACGGGTTAACAAGTACCAGAGGCGGACGCAGTACACAAGCACCACAGACCACGGCCTGGGCTGCCTCGCGCGTCTGTGTGGAGCATGTATTTGATTCCAGTTCAAAAAAAGGATGCAAAGCTCAGGCTACCGCAGGCCTGCACCGCAGCACTGGCTCACAGCCTAGGCTACCATAAAATCCTGGGTCCGCCACTGACAAGTACGAATGAGGGCAAAACAATTTAATACACTTGCTTCCCGGAATGTTAACAAGTATGAACGATGGACACTGGATGAATGTTTTTGTCCAATAAAAGACTTATATATAGAATATTTAGTTTATATATATACCATAATTCAGTAAATACTCGTCGGGTATCAGGTATCCATTGTCATCTCTAGGTTGCATGCCCTTTGATTCACTCGCTTCCCGGAACAGTGCCACAAAGATCTAGCAGAGCTTGCTATTGCCTCCCACTTTAAGGCCCGGCACATCGTTGCCACCAAAAACTTACCGATTTCCCGAATTCTTGCCGACAGGCATATCACTAGTCATTCGATGCTATTCAACGTTAGCCTCTCATCTTCCTGCATGGAGTTTAAAACTGGAGATAGAGATGCATGGAAGAAGCCAGAGGTTTAGAAACGAAACAGATTTGGATCGATTCAGTTAATCCAAGAATTTTGTTACAACTGGAGTTTAAAAAAATAGGATCGAGTATATTCTCCAATTCTTTCTCTGAATCCTCCTGGTGCAACTCAACAGTTTAAGACTGATTTGGTGAATAGGGGGAATTTTTAAGGATCTATGAGAGAAGAATCCATTCAGGGCTAATTTAGTGACCAGGGAAATGTAGAGGACCCATAGATGAAGAATCCCCTCTATTTCCATCCCCTGCATTTCTCTAGTCATCAAACTAGTCCTCAATAAGGAGATTTCTCCGCTATAGATTCTATCTAATTCTCTAATTACCAAACCAACCCTTAGTGTTCCCAAGTGGACGCTCCACTTTGTTTGCCCCAACTCCAGTTCCAGTTCATCTTGAATCGGGCCCTGTGCTTCCTACCACTATCGTAGTTCCCAACGAGAAAAAAACTCGCACAACGAGCCAAAGCAACGGCAGAGTCCAAAGCTTTACAGTAGAAGCATGAATTATCTCTCCAAAACCAAAAATCATGGGAAGATGGCTTCAACAAATGCCTCGGCGTCAAAAGGTTGCAGGTCTTCCATCCCTTCACCAACCCCAATGAACTTCACCGGGATGCCAAGCTCATCCACAACGCTAACCTGCAACAGGCCAAGCAACAAAAATCCAGGTCAGACAGTAACGATTGCCATTGTTAGGTTTGTTTACGCAACAAAGTTGAGCCCACCACACAGCCACCGCGCGCAGTGCCATCGAGCTTTGTCAGGATGAATCCAGTGACTCCTACAACCTGGACAAGAGCCAAGAGAGTAGAGCATCACTAATAATCCTCCTTTCCCCCCTTTTTTAGCGAGGAGGCCAATAATCCTCTTGAACGAATGATCATGAAAATTGAAACTGAATTATCAGGTGCAGTGATTACATCATTGAACTCCCTTGCTTGCTGTAACATGTTCAAGCCAGTCGTTCCATCGAGAACCAGTAAAATCTCCTGTAGACCATTGGACAATATATAGTTATTACCAACTAAAAATGAGCAAATAATAAAACAAATTAAATCTGTATACATTGAATATAGCATACATTTGGAGCACCAGGAAGCGCTTTAGCTAGGACTTTTTTGCAAGAAACCAGCTCTTCCATCAAACCATAATTTGTATGAAGTCCTGCAAAAGATGCTCCAATGTCGTTAATTTCAGCCAACAACAAGTAAATACCTACAAACAGATGATAATCGAAGTCTGTAGTAACCACCATACTTCCTGATGTATCACATAGAACCACATCAAACCCTTCACGCTTCCCGCGCTTTACTGCCTGCGAAAGAACTACCAAACAAGTCAAATTAGATGAAACATAAAGAGTGTAGCTCCTTATGAGAGAGCAAAGTGCTTTCATAATGCTCTGGCAGACCATGTGGTCATACCTGCTGGAGGCTGTGCCTTCTTGTCATTGTCAATGACAATCTCTGAACCAGTTCTCTCAGCCCAAACTTCTAGCTGGTCACGAGCTGCTGCTCTGAAGGTATCACCTGCTGCCATCAATACCTATATTACGGTTCAAAGCAGGAGTTGCGAATTAATTAATTTATTTGTGGGAAAACATGGTTGATCCAAAATAACAAATAGAGAGTAAGGAGTACACTACTACTACTACACTGTAGCAACAATGCCCATTTATTTGTGGGAAAACATGGTTGATCCAAAACAACAAATAGAGGGTAAGGAGTACATTACTACTACTGCACTGTAGCAACAATGTCCTGAGGCGATACATATAACTGGACCTTTTCCGACACAGCTAACCTATAAAACAGGAGAAGTCAAGAAAATATACTCACCTTGACTCCTTCGTTCTTAAACCTGTAAGCAAGCTTCCCTGCAAAATACAACAAATGAAAAACATGATCAATCTATGGTACTAATTGGTACCATCATGTTGTTGAATTCAAGGAAAACATCATTTTAAAATTAATATAGAAAGAACAGAGTAGCAAACTAAGCAGTGGCTCGAGTCCAAAGCAAATGTGATCTACTCAAACTAGGGATGGCAATCGGGCGGGTAGTACACGGATATATGGTTCGTGAATCCATATCCATGAGACAAAACTAGACTCATACCCATACCTATATATGTTCGTGGGTATGGATCTATACTCATACCCAACCTGTTGGTAATCCACTACCTGTCAGATACCATTACCCGTCCACCCACTATAATTTTAACATTCAACACCAAACAATAATTTTGTCACAATTCATCAATTTCATCATTCTAGCAGCATCAAACAACAATTTCAGTATTCCAACAGCATCAATTTATTGGACAATAATATAAACAATATAAAACAATATTCATGGAAGAACAATATAATTTACCTATGGATAATGTATGGATACCCACATGACAGATACCCATCGGGTAACGACTATGTATACTGCATATCCATACCCATGAAAAAATTATCAGCGGATACCTTATTATATCCATAACCGTATCCATAGATAACAGATTCCACCATACCCGTGTCCAATAGATAATTACCCATAGTTATTTGTCCATACTCTTACTCATTGCCATCCTTAACTTAAACTAGGGCCACATAGTTCTAAGGTTATAGGACCCAGTTGAAAATCGGTGTAAGGTGTCAAGTTGAACAGATAAAAGTTTATCTAACTGAATACAGCGCAATCAACAATTGCAGCAGACAGTGTACCTAGCGAGGTCGTCTTTCCCCCGCCATTCACTCCCACGATCATGATGACAGCCGGCTTCCTGGCAGAAGGACAGAGCGCAATGAGACCTCGCAAGTCGCAAACCTCAATCAACAAAAGATTCTCCTAGGCAGGAGGGAGCAGAACCTGAATCCGAGATTGAGCTCCGAGTTGCCGCCCTTGCTCGTCAGCAGTTCCAGGATGCACCTTTTCAGCGCGGCCTGCAATCGACCATCAACACTGTAAAATGTAAGCCGCTAAACGGCTAAACCAACGAAAAATGATCAGTGCAACTGAAACCAGCAGCCGAGACCGATCGAATTGACCTTTATCTCGGCGCCAGACTTGAGCTTGCCGTCGCGGATCTCCTCGCGGAGCGTGTCGACGATCCGGAATGAGATTTTGGGCCCGAAGTCCGAGACCAGCAGCGCCTGTGTGACGGGGTGTGCATCGGCAAGGAGCATCATCAGAACCGAACCGATGGAGCAGGCAGCAGAGAGGGTCAGAGGGAGAACTGAGACAGTAGTTAGTGGGTAGGAGCACCTCCTCGAGGTCGTCGAGGACGCGGTCGGTGTCGGCAAGGTTCCAGTAAGTAAGGAGCTCGTCGACGACAGAGAGGTTCTCGCGGGTCTTGGAGAAGCCGGAGAAGAGCTTCTCCACGTCGCTCTTGGCCTTCTCCTTTATGAGGCGACCGAGGCGAGTGAAGAAGCCCGCCTGGCCGGCCGCGGCCGAGCAGCGCAGGAGACCAGCGCGGTAGCCAGAGTGGGCGCGGGCGGAGGAGGCGGCACACCCGCCGGCGGGGGACAGGAACGGGAGGACGTGGGAGGGTGCCGCCATTCCGGGCGCTGCGGAAGTGCGGATACGAGAGCTGATGGGTGGATAGCACCGCGCTTGTGTTTCTTCTTCTCGGCAGGGAGGAAACAGGACCCGTTCCCCGTTCCGTTGGGCATGGGGGCCCAAAACGAACGGGGCTCCAATGTGGACTTGAGGGCTCAAAATGAACGGGACTTGAATTTTTTTGGATGTGGGGCCCACGAAGAGGCACACAGTGACACAAACCGCGCATCAAATCTTTTTCCTCTATTCAGCTTTCTCTATACAATATTTATAATATCGTAATATATTTTTATTAATTAATTAATTAAATATGAAAAGGATTAATTTCACATTTAAAGACACTGATTAGTGAAAGGAAAGATCACTGCTCGAACGGGACGTGAAGCAAACGGCGAGGGAGATAAGGGGTGTAATCGAATCGGACCAGATATAGACAGATATTACTTGTTTTATATTTTCTTCTTCTTCAGATGCATATAATATAAGTTGTGTATGATAAGATTTATATAGATATTGACATCTTAAATATCTAAATTTAAGAATTCAGATGGACTCAGATATGGATTGAAACTTAGTCTTTTTTAAATGGATCAAATTCGAATATGAACAAATAATATCTGTATCATTTAGACGTGTTTGGTATCATTTTATTCTTTATATAAAAACCACCAAAAATATATAATTAGTCAGATCAGTGCCCGGGCACGTGCCTAGGCTTAGCCCTTGTCGACCCAGCGAAGAGCAGCCCACGACCAACGCTCAGCTGCCCCAACCAAACACTAGCACGCAGGTCGCCCCCGCAGGACGAGTTTTTTTTGGATCTCATATATTCCGAACACTCGGTTTCATAAAATTAATATCCCCACCAATACAATTCAATTTCTAGTATTATAACATCCTCTTCTTTGCACTTTTGTTATCCTTCCCAGTTTTAACCGTCTTGACAGTCATCAACATGACAACAACTGACTTTCGTTGAATATCTCCGATCCCATTCTTCTCCGCCTCGCCCGAATTTTTTACATTTTAGCCCTTTTTTAGATAAAAAATCACGTTAAGACTCTAAAAATTTTTAATAGCAATTTTAGACCCTTTGTTCGGCGTCATAGGCTATGGCGCCGAGGTACGTGCTACGCTGGCACATCCGGACGCCGTGGCGCCGACGTGGCACCGAGCTCGGCGCCACAGATCTTGGCGCCGAGCTCGGTTGTAAATAGGCGGTGGTGAGCACGGCTCTGTTTAACCAGGGCTGAGCTGCGGCACGGCGGTGCAGTACCGGGGCCTGTCCAAGACGGCTCTGGCGATCAGATTCACGCTGTGCTCGCGGATGGTGTGCTGCATCTACGGCAAGGAGCGGCTCAGCGCCTGGACGCGGGCGGCGCTGGAAGCCGTGGGCTGGGTGTTCGTGGCTGCCGACGCGGTGTACCTCATCGGCTGGGTCGTCGTGGAGGGCGGCGGCGTCGGCGTGGCGACCTACAGCCTGGTTGCGGAGCTGGTGTTCCTCAGCGTCTTCGGCAAGGTCTACCGGTTCTTGGCATGGGTGGAGGCGAGGCAATCGCAGTGGAAATTCAGCCTCTGCCATAGCGCCGTTTGATTGATGATACTCCTGAAAGCTAATTCTCTCAGAAAATCTGTATAAAGAAAGAAAGGAATCGTTGCTTTAGTTCATTTTCTTGGTGTACAATCTACACGGTGGTAAAGAAAAGGTGCGATTTTATTTGTTCATGTTACTTGGCTTAATTTGGCGGAAGCCATTCAGATTTTTGTTCATCGTTGCATGCGGCCAGAAGCAGACGAACATGGTTAGCAAAATTTACGTGTCTTCAGAGCTTGTGACAAAGACAAAAAAAAACTGAACGGACACAAAAAGTATTGACACGCAAATTATGAGGCTTGAACCGAGGACCCCAAAGTGAGGAGCCTTGTGCTCTACCAACTGGGCTAGACAAGCTTTGTGCTTATAGCTTTCTAACAAAACTGTTGAACACACAACCGAGCTCGGCGCCAAGATCTGTGGCGCCGAGCTCGGTGCCACGTCGACGCCACGGCGTCCGGGTGTGCCAGCGTAGCACGTACCTCGGCGCCATAGCCTATGGCGCCGAGCAAAGGGTCCAAAATTGCTATTTAAATTTTTTAGGGTCTAAACGTGATTTTTTTTTTCTAAAAAAGGACTAAAATGCAAAAAATCGGCCACCTCGTGCTGCTGCATCTCACGCACGCCGCCTCCCGCCGGTGCGTCGCCCACGCACGACGCCCCTCCTCCAGCTTGCGGCAGCACTCGGCGTGCTCCGCCAGCGCTTGCCCCTCCACGACGGGAGACGCCATGCACGACGGGAGACGACATGGCGGCATCGGCGACATGGGCGGCAGTGCCACGCAACTTATCATGCCCCCATCCTCCGCCTCGGGGCATGACCTCCCGGACGGCAACCTCCGCAGCTGCTAGAAGCAGCAGCAGTAGGGCAGCAACGACGCCAGCTTCCACTCAGGGACAACTTCTCCAGGGTAATCTGGCACGCCCTCCGCCCTCGTGAACTACGGCACCTAGGTCTTCGTCTTCATCTTCGGCTACGGGTACAACATGGGTGTGCAGCTCACTGGCCTCCCGACCTCCGTCATCGCCATGGTGCTCTTCTCCGCAGTTACTCACGAGGGGGCATCCAGAATATGAGCATCATGGCCATGGCGTGCACGCTGAGCGGGAGATGGCGACGCGCCGTGGTCGATGCCAACTTCGAGGTACGGCTGGTGGAGCCTGACCATCACTCGGATATGGGCACCTTCGTGGTGGTGCTGGTGAACTCGACGGACGCCATGGTGGGCGTGCACGGTGCCGGCTCACCGGTATGGTGTTTCTGCTCACGGCGCTGTGCTGATCCAGGTGGTGCCGTTCGATGGGCTGGAGTGGCTCACGGGCGTCACGTTCAAGGACCTCGTGGCGGACATGGAGGTGAGCTACAGGACTACAAGATGTGGCTGGAGGAGAGCTCGCTGGTGATCACTGATCAGTACCAGAGTTTTACGAACAACAATGGTGGTCTAGGCGACTGTCCCTCAGCTCCTCCGTCCACACGCGTGATTTGAGGTCGTTAGGGTTGATGCTGTCTAAAACGGTTTAAACTGGGAAGAATAACAAAAGTTTAAGACTATTATCCCTACTACTCTATAAGGCTCCAATGTAGGCGTCCACTCCTGACTTTACCGTGCCTCCGCCCTTCTCCACCGCCTCCACTGCACACGCCGGCATCTAGGCATCCACCCACCATGTCCCTACGCAATACCCTCCCTGTAATCCTCGCATGTCCCCGCAATCCCCGCATGTCCCAAGTAAATCGACGGCTAGAGGACCAACCGCGCGCATCCACCGAGAGATTGGGGGCAAGACCCCACGCAATCCTCGCAATCCGCCTGCACATCTGCTAATCCCAAGAAAATCGGGGCGCATAGATGGAAGGCTAATCATGCCCTCCACGCGATCCTCGCCCCATGCCAGAGATTTGATTCCTACGTCGATGCCAAAATTCAATCACCTTCCTACGTCTACGCCAACCTACCATGGACAGAGAGGATGGCGCTCCTTAAAGCTGTCAAGCGAGTATGCCTCCCCAATCTAAATCCTCCCTGGCTCTCACCGATATCTGGTAATGTGTACTTGGCACCGATCTCTGTCAATGTGTAGTGTTTTGGTTTGTTATTATTTTTTGCTGCTCGGCTGTGCACAGATGTACCGTATTCAAATGCTGCTCCTCTGACTAAACATACACGGCCAGGTACTGTTCTACTACTTGTTGGGGACTCGTTCTCAAATGCTATGAATTAAGAACAAGGAAACACAGAATATTATATGTTAATGCCCTTCGTCCTACAAAGCATTGTTACCCTTATGATACAATGATCCTCGGACGAAGGTCATGAAGGACATACCTTCATCATTGCAGTATACATTAATGAAAGAAGAAGCATATGAAACATAAAAAACAACATGAATAATTATGTAGCATTATTAATTCATTTTTTACTATATTATCCTGAATGAGTGAAAACAATATAAAATTATAAATTATACCTTCGGCTTGACAGAAAGCGAAAGCACAAGCGTGACGCAAGAACGAGTACAAGTTAGCGTGAACAGTATAGGGGCACTGTTCATCTATTTATAGGCACAGGACGCAGCCTGTGCGAAATTACATTCATGTCCTTTACAACCAATTACAATCATGACACAGATTATCATGGGCCGATCGGTCTTTCTATCTTTAAGTCGGTGCGACCCTTTGTCTCGAGGCATGTTGTTATGCCGAAGCTCCTTGGATGGTACCTTCGGCATTGCTTCTGTGTTGATTCTTTCGAAGGTGTTTCTTCTTACAGGACCTTCGGCGATGAAGCATACCCCTAACAGTAGCCCCTTCGCAGTGCTAGATCATTCTTCGTAACGAGCTTGATCCGTGAAAAATTCTCCAAGGCTTCGGGACGCCGAAGGTCCAAAAAACACCTTCCTTGAGCTCATTGCCGAGGAACGATTTAAAATATTCCGAATGCGAGGTGGCCCACCATGCAGCGGGTATGAGCGACTTGGCGGTTCACCTTCCAGGCGCCGAGTGGTTGTAATACTCAAAATTGTATACAAAGAACAATAGAGAGATCTCCTCAATTCTATGTGCCTCATTTGCATCATAAAAACAGCATACACAAAATTTAGAGATTAATTCAAACAAATGATAAAAAAATGCATCATGTTGGAGTTTTATATGTTTGTGCATTAAATAAAATAATAAGGATGATGATAATAAAATAATAATTCTAAAGGATGGAGTAAACCCTGAATTAAAATTTGGGTTTTGTGAATAAGAGGTAGAGGAATGATATAAAATATAAATAATATAATTATATTTCCAAAGTTGGTATTCTTAATTTCACAATATGATTGAGAATAAATTTGGAACAAATTTGAATTTAAAATTCGGACTCAAATTAAACTTAGAAATAGGAGAGAAAACAAGAAAGGAAAAGGGAAACTGGTGCTCTGCCTGCGCTTGGGCCGAAAAACGACTGGCCTGCCCACTTACTCACTGTGTTGGCCCAACTTGCTTCTCCCCGCGCGCGGCCCATGCATGGTCTTTCCTCTCCGCGCAACCCAGCCGTGAAGATCGTGCGCACCAGCGTGGCTGCGTAGCTGACAGTCGGGCCCTACTTGGAGGTCATCCTGTAGTTCTTCACCAAGCGCCGCACATCACCCACCACCTAACGACCTCCGCGTCCTAGGCCATGCATGCCAGCTTACATGGCGACTCCTGGACCCTTGATAAAACAAGGATATCACCCTCTTTCCTATGCCTCCTATCCAAACCACGTAGTGCCCTAGAAACTCCACGACGCCAGAGAAATTGGCGACTTGGGGCCACTGGTTTAGAGCTCGAAAAAGCCACCACCGCCGCCAGGAATTCCTTGGTGAATGAACTCCGCTGCGGGTGGATTGCGAAGGCGGCGCTCGCGTGGCCATCGGATGTGAGGTTGCGGCTGGAAGACCTCTCGGTAAGGAATCATCTCCCCCTGCATACTCGCCCTACCTAGCCTTCGCGACGTAGCACCTAGATCCAACTAGGGTCGGCGTACTACTCGTAGCAGGGCACGACACCACCGCTGATCCTGGTTCGAGTTGGGTTAGACGCGGTAGCGGGTGCGCGCGTCAGCGTGCATTTGGAGATGCCTTCGGCCACGGGCGGCTGAGTCTACCTGGAGCGCGAGACGTCTTAGCCTAGGCGCTGTCGTGGAGGAAGGCTTGCCGCCGGAAGGCGCGCAGTCTCGAGCAGTCCGTAGAAGATGGCTAGGTGCCGACCTAGACAGTGAGTTGGGGACGAAGAAGGTTCTGCGCCGTTTATCGGGGGCTCGAATGGCGAGCTCGGGTGGTCGCTGCCGGATCCTTGGCGCTCGGTCGCGGTGAGTTGACTGGAGAAAGAAAAGAGAGAAGAGAGAGAATCGGTGAGGTAGAAGACGCCAGGGCATCCCTTGATCATGCGATGGATGGCTAGGATTAGTCGATACCCTTTCGCCCTGTCGTTTTTGCACAAGAACCCTCGGAAAACTAAGAAACCAACCCGCCGTCCACTCGGGTTATTCACTGAGTCTTAGAAAACTTCGGTTTAGGCCCCTGCTATTCTCAGTAATTGAGGCCCTATCCAGAGAACTCGAAAACCAAATAATATAAATGGAAAATAGATTTTTAATATGAAAATAATTACTAGAATTTGATAAATTCGTATTAAATTCATTTTAGCTCCAAATTAATCCATTCCACTTCCTATAATTTTGTAATATTACTCTCTATCAATTAGTGTCTCTGTTTTGACATGAAAACAGTAAGAAAATTAATTTCTCATTTAATCCTATTTCAAACACATTAAACCTTAGGAAATTCATAACATGAAATCTATAACTCCAAATTTAAGGATTCCAGTTCCTATGATCTTATTTTAATGTCTAGATTATTACTGTGTATTTTATTCACATGTTTGGTGCAATGTTAATTCTTGCTATACTATGTATGCATTATATTGATGCGAGTAGACGAGCAAGCTACTGTGGATTCTGGTGTGCAGTAAGTAGAAGTAGCTGAGCAGGAGCTCATTGAAGGCAAGTTGTGCCCTTGATCACTTACTTTTTCCAGTCATGTTCTTATTAATTATAATGATCTGCATAGGTTAGTTTTGATGGGACCCAATAGGTTACCCTAGATTTGATTATCTTTATACCTTGTTTCACCACTGGATTTACTACTAAATTTTTGGGTAGTACATGCTATGCTTTAAGTGGTTTTGGGTATAGAGATATTTATTACTCATGATTACATTTTTATTATTTGTTTATTATTACTGTTCATGTTAAGATCATTATGTTAATGGGAACATGGAGCGACCACCCGGGAAAACAGTGCTACCACAAGGGTTTAATGGGACGCCCTTGGCTGATTAACTAGGAAAGCTAGTGGAGGTCTTCCTTACCCGAAAGGGGCAAGGGAAGTAGGGGAGTGGTCAGTGTAGGGAGGTCCTTGGGTTGATTTTGCTGCGATGGCGGTCAGGCGAGGGATTCCTGCACTGGAGCTTCCTATAAACTGTAGCGGGATTTCTGAAGCTAGTGGAACTTTGTAAAGGCCTCGTAGTGTTACCCTGCCTCGCCTCCTCGGTAGAGGTGTATGGGATTGGCCATCTCTTGGCAGATGGGTAACATGACTTGTGGGTAAAGATGCGCAACCTCTGCAGAGTGTAAAACTGGTATACTAGCCGTGCTCACGGTCATGAGCAGCTCGGACCCTCACATGATTAATTTATGGAACTTAAATTTAATTGGACATTTGCATCGCATTTGGGATTATTTTACTATTACTTTTCTTTATTATTATTAAGGTTTGGTATTTACTTACACTTATTAATTGCTAATAAAATTTTGACCAACTTATAAAAGCAATGCTCAGCTTCAGCCTTTATTTCATTGATCAGCCTTACACTTCATGAACTCCCACCTTTGAGTTCATGTCACATTATTCCCCACGACTTGTTGAGCTATGAACGTATGTGAGCTCACTCTTGCTGTCTCACAACCCCCCACAGGAGAAGAACAGGTGGCTCAGGAGGAGCCTCAAAGCGAGGAGTTCGATTTGATCTAGGTGGCGTTTCTCAGTTGACATTGGCGCCGACGATCCTTAGTTCGTTTTATATTTACTCTTTTATTTTGTAATAAGACTTCCGCTATGTAATAAATACTCTGATTATTGTGACATTTATCTCTATACACTCTGTGATTATATATGTTGTCTTCTTTGGCGCATGTATGAGATGCACCCGGCTTTGTTCGTTTAAAACCGGGTGTTACAGAAGTGGTATCAGAGCAAATGTTGACTGTAGGACGAAACCTAGATAGAAGTGGACAAACCCTTTCTTACTTACCTTATTCGGATTCATTCTATACTTACCTTACTCCGATTCACTCTAATCTTACCTTGATCCTGTCTCACCTTCTACTGTTCTACTCTGATCATTCTTACCTTTCCTACTCTGAGACAAGATGGATTTCACACCTTGAAATCCTACATTTATGAACTTTTAAGAGATAGGAAACCCAAGACAAAATTAAAACTATTTTCTCTATTTTAAAAAAAATGTTGGTTGATTGTTCTGATGATAAATGCTTGATTTGCTTCTTTGATTGATTGAAACATTATAGTTGGGTATCTTAGCATGTACCACCATAAGGTAATATATTAGCTTTAGTGGATAACACACTAATCTACTTAGCTAATAAATCCCCCACAGTAACATTCATCGTAATTACTCACCTTGTCTACAATTCTTCCTTTCTTACCCTGTATTTCTAACCCAGATGGACTACCCCTATAGTGTTAGAAGAGAGCACTATAGACATGATCCTTGGTATGTCATGGTTAAGAAAGGCAAAGGCAGTATATATACTGTGCTAAGGGAACCGTAGAACTCACCAGTTCCAAAGGACAAAGCTTTAAAGTTGAAGTTGCAATAACTACCACCATCAGACTAGTGGCATTCTTAGTAGATGGGAAGTTTGTTGGTGACAACATCCGTGTGGTTAGAGATTTTCCGGATGTCTTTCCAGAGGAGTTACCAGGGATGCCACTAGATAGGGAAGTTGAGTTTGTCATTGATCTTTTACCTGGAACTGCCCCTATTTCTAAATGACCCTACAGGATGTCGGTAGAAGAATTAAAGGAACTGAAGAAGCAGTTAACGGAATTACAAGAGGCTGGATACATTCGTCCGAGTTCCTCACCTTGGGGAGCACTGGTACTGTTTGTACAGAAGAAGGATGGATCACAGCGGATGTGTATGGATTATAGATCGCTTAATGATGTTACTATGAATAACAAGTACCCATTACCCCGCAATGAGGATTTGTTTGATCAGATGAGAGGTGCAAAGGTATTCTCGAAGATTGATCTCCGATCGGGTTACCATCAGATGAGGATTAGACCATCGGATATCCCCAGGACAGCATTCTCGACCCGATATGGATTGTATGAGTTCACTGTTATGTCGTTTGGATTAACCAATGCACCAGCTTACTTTATGAATTTGATGAATAAGGTGTTTATGGAGTATTTGGACAGATTCGTCATGGTATTCATCGACGATATTCTTATCTATTCCAAGAGTGATAGTGATCATGAGGAACATCTGAGGTTGGTGCTACAGAAGCTACGAGATAATCAACTCTACGCCAAGTTTAGCAAGTGCGAGTTTTGGATTGATAAGGTGCCATTCCTTGGACATATTATTTCTAATGGAGGAATAGCAGTGGATCCTGCTAAAGTGAAGGAGATAATTGAGTGGAGAGTGCCCACTACAGTTACTGAGATTCAGAGTTTCTTGGGGCTTGCAGGATATTATGAAGATTTATTGAAGGGTTCTCTAAGATTGCCAAGCCTATGACCTCGCTTTTGGAGAAAAGAAGAGAATTCAAGTGGGATGAGAAATGCCAAGACAACTTTGATCAATTGAAGAGCAGGTTGATGTCGCCACCAGTGTTGATTATGCCAGATCTACAGAAGGGATTTGACATTTATTGTGATGCATGTGGCCAAGGATTAGGATGTGTGCTCATGCAAGAAGGGCATGTGATCGCCTATGCGTCTCGTTAGTTGCATAAACATGAATTGAACTACCCCACTCATGATTTAGAGCTGGCAGCCGTTGTGCATGCACTTAAGATTTGGAGACACTACATTATGGGAACTAAGTGCCAAGTATACACGGATCATAAGAGTTTGAAGTACATATTCACTCAGAAGGATCTCAACCTTAGGCAATGTCATTGGTTGGAGCTTATTAAGGATTATGATTTGGAGATTCACTATCACCCGGGCAAGGCAAATTTGGTTACAGATGCCTTGAGTCGAAAGGAGCATGTTCATTTAGCTGTTGTTGCCCAGCTACCTGATGAGATTATTGAGGATTTCAGGAGACTTAACCTGGGGATAGTTGCTCACACTGAAGGAGTTGTTATTGATGTGGAACCTACTTTGGAGCAAGAAATTCGCAAAGGTCAGGTTGGAGAAGCTAAAATACAAGAGATCAAGGATCTGATTACTGAAGGTCGAGGTCCGGAATTCACGGAAGATGAGCAAGGCCCCATATGGTTCAAGGACAGGATATGTGTTCCTGATATTGAAAGCCTCCGTGAGACTATATTGAAGGAAGCCCATGACTTGGATTATTCTATTCATCCTGATAGTACCGAGATGTATTAGGATTTGAAGCAGAAATATTGGTGGTATGGACTAAAGAGAGATGTGGCTGCACATGTGGCTATGTGCGAAGTGTGCCAAAGAGTTATGGTCGAACACTAAAGACCAGCTAGACTACTGCACCCACTGAAGATACATGAGTGGAAGTGGGAAGAGATTGGTATGGACTTCATTACTGGATTGCCTCGCACCTCGAAAGGATACAATTCTATATGGGTTATTGTGGATAGACTGACCAAAGTGGCTCATTTCATTTCGGTCAAGACTACTTATAAGGTATCTCAATTGGCAGAGTTATATATGGCTCGAATTGTGTCTCTACACGGTGTACCGAAGAAGATCATTTTGGATAGAGGATCACAATTTACCCCCAGATTTTGGAAAAGTTTTCATGAGAATATGGATGCGAAGTTGAATTTTAGTTCGGCCTACCATCCTCAGACTGATGGACAGACTGAAAGGACTAATCAAGTATTGGAGGACATATTGAGAGCTTGTGCCCTTCAGCATGGTAGTAGTTGGGATAAGAGTCTACCTTATGCTGAGTTCTCATATAGTAATAGTTACCAGGCCAGTCTGAAGATGTCACCGTTCGAGGCTCTATATGGTAGGAAGTGCAGGACTCCTCTATTTTTGGACCAGACTAGAGGAAGGCAGTTCTTTGGACCTGAACTTATTCAAGAGGCAGAAGAACAAGTTCGTATAATTCAAGGGAATTTGAGGGTAGCTCAGACCAGGCAAAGAGCTATGCTGATAATAGAAGACCACTGGAATGTGAGGAAAGAAATCATGCGTACCTCAAGGTGTCACCACTTCGTGGAATGAGGAGATTTAAAGTCAAGGGCAAATTGTCCCCTCACTTTATTAGACCATTCAGAGTTTTAAGGAGAGTTGGAGAGATGGCCTATCAACTCGAGCTACCTGATAATCTGTCTGATGTGCATAATGTATTTCATGTGTCTTAACTTAAGAAGTGTCTCTGTGTCCCTGAAGAACATTTACCAATGGAAGAGCTTAGCGTTCAGGGTGATTTGATTTACATGGAATATCCGATCAAGATTCTGGATACACTGACTCGTGTCACAAGAATAAGGTTATAAAGATGTGTAAAGTGCAATGGAGCCACCATGGCGAAGATGAAGCAACCTGGGAAAGAGAAGAAGAGCTTCGCATAGATTTTCCCCACCTTTTCCCTAGATCTTCCTAAATCTCGAGGACGAGATTATTTTTAAGGGGGGTAGGATTTGTAATACTCAAAATTGTATACAAAGAACAATAGAGAGATCTCCTCAATTCTATGTGCCTCATTTGCATCATAAAAACAACATACACAAAATTTAGAGATTAATTCAAACAAATGATAAAAAAATGCATCATATTGGAGTTTTATATGTTTGTGCATTAAATAAAATAATAAGGATGATGATAATAAAATAATAATTCTAAAGGATGGAGTAAACCCTGAATTAAAATTTGGCTTTTGTGAATAAGAGGTAGAGGAATGATATAAAATATAAATAATATAATTATATTTCCAAAGTTGGTATTCTTAATTTCACAATATGATTGAGAATAAATTTGGAACAAATTTGAATTTAAAATTCGGACTCAAATTAAACTTAGAAATAGGAGAGAAAACAAGAAAGGAAAAGGGAAACTGGTGCTCTGCCTGCACTTGGGCCGAAAAACGACTAGCCTGCCCACTTACTCATTGTGTTGGCCCAACTTGCTTCTCCCCGCGCGCGGCCCATGCATGGTCTTTCCTCTCCGCGCAACCCAGCCGTGAAGATCGCGCGCACCAGCGTGGCTGCGTAGCTGACAGTCAGGCCCTACATGGAGGTCATCCTGTAGTTCTTCACCAAGCGCCGCACATCACCCACCACCTAATGACCTCCGCGTCCTGGGCCATGCATGCCGGCTTACATGGCGACTCCTGGACCCTTGATAAACAAGGATATCGCCCTCTTTCCTATGCCTCCTATCCAAACCACGTAGTGCCCTAGAAACTCCACGACGCCAGAGGAATTGGTGACTTGGGGCCGCTGGTTTAGAGCTCGAAAAAGCCACCACCGCCGCCGGGAATTCCTCGGTGAATGAACTCCGCTGTGGGTGGATTGCGAAGGCGACGCTCGCGTTGCCATCAGATGTGAGGTTGCGGCTGGAAGACCTCTCGGTAAGGAATCATCTCCCCCCTGCATAGTCGCCCTACCTAGCCTTCACGACGTAGCACCTAGATTCAACTAGGGTCGGCGTACTACTCGTAGCAGGGCACGTCACCACCGCTGATCCTGGTTCGAGTTGGGTTAGACGCAGTAGCGGGTGCACGTGTCAGCGTGCATTTGGAGATGCCTTCGGCCACGGGCGGCTGAGTCTACCTGGAGCGCGAGACGTCTTAGCCTAGGCGCTGTCGTGGAGGAAGGCTTGCCGCCGAAAGGCACGCAGTCTCGAGCAGTCCGTAGAAGATGGCTAGGTGCCAACCTAGATAGGGAGTTGGGGACGAAGAAGGTTCTGCGCCGTTTATCGGGGGCTTGAATGGCGAGCTCAGGTGGTCGCTGTCGGATCCTTGGCGCTCGGCCGCGGTGAGTTGACTGGAGAAAGAAAAGAGAGAAGAGAGAGAACCGGTGAGGTAGAAGACGCCAGGGCATCCCTTGATCATGCGATGGACGACTAGGATTAGTCGATACCCTTTCGCCCTGTCGTTTTTGCACAAGAACCCTCAGAAAACTAAGAAACCAACCCGCCGTCCACTCGGGTTATTCACTGAGTCTTAGAAAACTTCGGTTTAGGCCCCTACTATTCTCAGTAATTGAGGCCCTATCCATAGAACTCGAAAACCAGATAATATAAATGGAAAATAGATTTTTAATATGAAAATAATTACTAGAATTTGATAAATTTGTATTAAATTCATTTTAGCTCCAAATTAATCCATTCCACTTTCTATAATTTTGTAATATTACTCTCTATCAATTAGTGTCTCTGTTTTGACATGAAAACAGTAAGAAAATTAATTTCTCATTTAATCCTATTTCAAACACATTAAACCTTAGGAAATTCATAACATGAAATCTATAACTCCAAATTTAAGGATTCCAGTTCCTATGATCTTATTTTAATGTCTAGGTTATTACTGTGTATTTTATTCACATGTTTGGTGCAATGTTAATTCTTGCTATACTATGTATGCATTGTGTTGATGCGAGTAGACGAGCAAGCTACTGTGGATTTTGGTGTGCAGCAAGTAGAAGTAGCTGAGCAGGAGCTCATTGAAGGCAAGTTGTGCCCTTGATCACTTACTTTTCCCAGCCATGTTCTTATTAATTATAATGATCTGCATAGGTTAATTTTGATGGGACCCAATAGGTTACCCTAGATTTGATTATCTTTATACCTTATTTCACCACTGGATTTACTACTAAATTTTTGGGTAGTACATGCTATGCTTTAAGTGGTTTTGGGTATAGATATTTATTACTCATGATTACATTTTTATTATTTGTTTATTATTACTGTTCATGTTAAGATCATTATGTTAATAGGAACATGGAGCGACCACCCGAGAAAACAGTGCTACCACAAGGGTTTAATGGGACGCCCTTGGCTGATTAACTAGGAAAGCTAGTGGAGGTCTTCCTTACCCGAAAGGGGCAAGGGTAGTAGGGGAGTGGTCAGTGTAGGGAGGTCCTTGGGTTGATTTTGCTGCAATGGCGGTTAGGCGAGGGATTCCTGCACTGGAGCTTCCTATAAACTGTAGCGGGATTTCTGAAGCTAGTGGAACTTTGTAAAGGCCTCGTAGTGTTACCCTGCCTCACCTCCTCGGTAGAGGTGTATGGGATTGGCCATCTCTTGGCAGATGGGTAACATGACTTATGGGTAAAGATGCGCAACCTCTGCAGAGTGTAAAACTGGTATACTAGCCGTGCTCACGGTCATGAGCAGCTCGGACCCTCACATGATTAATTTATGGAACTTAAATTTAATTGGACATTTGCATCGCATTTGGGATTATTTTACTATTACTTTTCTTTATTATTATTAAGGTTTGGTATTTACTTACACTTAGTAATTGCTAATAAAATTGTGACCAAACTTATAAAAGCAATGCTCAGCTTCAGCCTTTATTTCATTGATCAGCCTTACACTTCATGAACTCCCATCTTTGAGTTCATGTCACATTATTCCTCACGACTTGTTGAGCTATGAACGTATGTGAGCTCACTGTTGCTGTCTCACAACCCCCCACAGGAGAAGAACAGGTGGCTTAGGAGGAGCCTCAAAGCGAGGAGTTCGATTTGATCTAGGTGGTGTTTCTCAGTTGACAATGGCGCCGACGATCCTTAGTTCATTTTATATTTACTCTTTTATTTTGTAATAAGACTTCCGCTATGTAATAAATACTCTGATTATTGTGACATTTATCTCTATACACTCTGTGATTATATATGTTGTCTTCTTTAGCGCATGTATGAGATGCACCCGGCTTTTGTTCGTTTAAAACCGGGTGTTACAGTGGTCCACCATTCAGCGAGTGCGGGCAACTGTTCGGCGGGTGCGGGTGACTTGACAATTCACCTTTTCACCTGCAGCACTATATAAACAGACGGGTAGGTGTGAAGTTACCACAACATTCATTGCCATTGCACTGTTGTGCTGCTGAAAAATTTAACCATAGCCGAAGCTTTCCCATCACATTCTCAAGCAAAGCATTGTTTTAAACTAGCTTCGTCATAAGAGAGAGCTTCGTCACAACCAAAAAAATCATCAACATTCGTAAGAACTGTAGGGAATTCAACACCTGATGGCTAGAGTGCGTTCGACTGCTAGAGTGACCCACGACGGAGAAGAGGCTGAAACTACAGAGACTGCTCCGATCTCTGAAGTGATGAAACGATCGGGAATGGTTGGGACAGAGGCAACTGCTGAAGAAGGTGCACCTGCTGCCGAAGCTGAATATGCTGACATTGAGGAGGATGTTGTTGATGAAGAAGAAGATTATGGTACTCTCATGCCAACCAAACCCAGTCACTTGGACTTTGGAAAATCTACCATTTCTAAGGCTGATGTGCTTATGATGATAAAGCTAGGCTACTTCGGAGAGGCTGAGAAGAAGCTGATTCATTTTGGCAGAGAAGAAACGACTCCGACACCAGAAAAAGATGAGGTGGTAATTTTTAGGAGCTTGTTCAGAGCTGGATTGAGGTTTCCTTTGCACGAAATGATTGGAGAAGTTTTGGAAAACTACGTGATCTATCTTCATCAGCTGACTCGTAATGCTATTGTTGGGGACTTGTTCTCAAATGCTAAGAGTTAAGAACAAGGCAACATACAAAATGTTAAATGCTAAAGTCCTTCGTCCTTCGTAACATTATTCCCCTTCGGGGAATAATGAGTTCTTGGACGAAGGTCACAAGAGACGTACCTTCGTAAGCGTAATAAGTAAAGACGAAGGATTTATATAAAGCATGAAATATGAAGTGAACATCATCATAAAATCATTTCTATTAATCATGAAAAGATAGAAATGATTTTAAATTACAAGTGTACCTTCGGTCTTGAGAGAAGGTAAAAGTACAAGCGTGACGCAAAAGCAAATGCCGAGTCAGCGTGAACAGTACGGGAGTACTGTTCATCTATTTATAGACGCGGGACGCAGCCCACGTAAAATTACATTCATGTCCATTACATTTCTCAATGACTCATGGAAATCTGTTAAGGTTCACGTAGTCTTTTCATCTTTAAGTCGGTTCCCTCCTCTGCTATCGCGACGAAGCTTCCCTGCGTACAGCTTCGGCTGTGCACCATCCTTCGCAGAGCTTGGTAACCAACTCGTTCTTCGTCTGGTTCAGGCTTCGTCCTGACCGTGCTTCATATTCATGATTTTGAGTTCGAAGGTACCTGTCCACATAATCCACTTGGAAAACATTGTCAAATCATGTTTTTGAGGACCTTCGGAGGACGAAGGCCCCCAACAGTAGCCCCTCGCAATATTAATTTGTTAATAATAAATTTAGATTGCGATATGGACGAAGGCCTTGAGCCGAAGGTCCGAAAAAACACCTTCCCTTTGCTAGAATAGCAACATTCACTGACAAGCGGGGCCTTTCAATTTTCAACGCCCTGGGCGTATAAATAAGATCGCACCGCAAACTCATTTGGTACGCACACTTGCCATCTGCTTCGGCCCACTAAAATTTTTAGCTCTTGTGCACTAAGATTTACTGGTGTTTTTGATTTTGAAGCTTCGGCATCGGGAACAATTTTTTAGCGTTTCCGAAGATGTCTGAAGGCAAGAAGATCCCTGCTGAGACGAAGCTGAGTCTCGAGGAGGAGAAGAATCTGGGGTTCCTGATAGCGATGGCAGAGACCAATACAGAGAAAATCACCAAGGAGATTCTCGAAGGTTTGTCCGAAGAATCTGGTGACAGCGACAGCTATGATGTGGAAAGTGGTGGGGAAGAGACCGAAGATCGACCGTGGCGACCAAGCCACACAGTTTTTGGGAAAACGACCATCAAGCAGAGTCACATTGATAATATGAGGGGGCGATATTTCCGAAACATATCTATTGTGAGAGCTGATGCTGGGGAAAAAACTTCTCCCACCCCCGAAGAAGATGAAGTTGTGATTTTCCGAAGCTTTCTCAAGGCTGGGCTTCGATTCCCCCTGAGCAACTTTGTTGTTGAGGTACTACAGACATTTCAAGTCTATCTGCATCAAATCACTCCCGAAGCCATCATAAGAATGGGGGTGTTTGTCTGGGCTGCGAGGAGCCAAGGTTTGGAACCAAACGCTAAAAGCTTCTGTAACATTCATGAGTTATTATACGAGACGAAGCCCTGGGGAAAGGAGCAATACCACAACAACTTTGGGTGCTACAGCTTCGGCGCCCGCTCCGGGTCAAGCTGCCCTGTGCCGACCTTTCGGAAGAGGTGGCCCGGAGCCTGGATGACTGAATGGTTTTATGTGAAGAATGACCTAACAGCTCAAGAGAATGTGAAGAGTATCATTATGCGCCCAATCTGGCAACGCTTCGGTCTACGAAGGCCGAAGGTCGAAATGGACGAAGCTGCCGAAGAATGCCAAAGGGCCTTCGGGGTAGTCTGCTCGTTTATTGGGACAAGGGACTTGGTCCAAGAACACATTGCCTTCAGGGTATGGCCACTTGCAGAAAAGTGGGAAATGCCGAAGGAAACCATCAAAGAGTCCGACGAAGGCGGACTAGTCAGATTAAAATACACATTCAGATATGGGGACAAATTTGTTGAACCTGATGACGATTGGTTGAAAAGTATTGAAATATTAAGTGACGAACTTCTTGGAGCGTACTCGAAGGCCGAGAACACTGCACTATCAGCGGCCTTCGGAGGCCGAAAGAAGAAAAGACTCAACCGTGTTTTTGACGCAGTCGGGTTTGTTTACCCTGACTATCGTTATCCCATTCGAGGACAGAAAAGAAAAAACACAACCTCTGCAGAAGAAGAAGCTGCAACTGCTCCTAGCGAGCCAGAACCGAAAAGAAAGAGGATAAAGGTCCTCACACATCGACCACGCTATATTGAACCAGCTTCGGTGCCTAAGTTCACCGGAGAAACTTCTTCGGCTACCGAAGCTGAACAGCCAACCCTGCTGCCGGAAATTGCAGAGATGGCCGAAGCGCCATCCACAGAAAAAATGGAAGAAGCGAAAAAACCGATTAAGGAAAAAACATCAGAAGTTTTGAGTCCTGCGACAAATGTCGAAACAACAAAACGCCAAAAGGGTCCATTGGTGACCCCAAAAAGGAAAAGAATGGTAAACGTACTGGATGTCTTGGAGACAATTAGGTCTTCAAGTACAACTCCAAAAAAGAGTGCTGAAGTTGCCGAAGCTTCTACTGAAGCTTCGACACAACAAGCTAAAGCTGAAGCCGAAACTGGGCCTTCAGAGCCGTACAAGGGGCAACCTCTGGAAGCCGAGGCAATAAAAATACCAGAACCAGTTTTAATTGAAGAAACTGACACTGCCATCCCCGAAGCGCCTGCCAACATGTGTGATTACATCATACGACATGCTTCGGGGAAAAAACTATCTGCAGAAGAAACTCATGAAGCCAACCATTACGCGAAGGAGCTAAAATATCCGAAGGGGGCAGTAATATTCAATGGGACGAATGAAGATGACTTCTTATACTGCCTACCTGATAATAAAGAACTTTCTGTCTGCCGAGAGATGGCAAGGAGTATAGGCTTCCCGAAGCTCGAAACTGGATTAAGCGCCATGTCTAAAGAGGATCTCGCAGACAGTCTTGCATACAATAGCCTAAAGGTACGGGAATTAAGCGTTTGAAAAAACTTTTTTAGTACGTAATTCACTCGTTTATTCTTATATGGATTCTTTTTCGTATAGGGCTTAATTTTAAGCAACGCATTGAGAGCCCAAAAAAGCGCCGAAGATGAAAGCTATGAGATTGCGTTCAACAATTTGCGCTCCGAAGTTATCAAATTGAGAAACGAAGCTCTAGAAAAGGATAAAATTCTGCTTACACTGGTTGATAAAGTGAAGAAGGACGAAGCTGCTTCAAAGGCCCAGGCCGAAGCTCAAAAACGTGAAATTAAAGATCTTCAGAAACAGCTAACTAGAGCCAAAGAGGAACGTGCGCTTGAGGAAACGAAACGAGAACTTAGTGATTTTATGGTCAGCAAATTGGAGTTAAGTGTTAAAAAGCTTCGTGCTTCTCAGGGGGACTGTTATGTTAAATCTGTAGAATGCGTGAATAAAATTAAAACCAGCTTCGCCAGCGTGGGCGCCTTTTCCAGCGAAGAGAATTTCTCTCGAGGCAATCCCGAAGGTCCACTGGAATGGATTAGTCACGAAGCAGAGGCCTTCGAGGAGATCCTGAGCAGTCGTGGCGACATCTGCGCTTTCTCGGGCGCCAGAGGAATTGCTTCTGTCTTAGAGAAGAAAGGTTGCGGGCATGTAAAAATTTTAGCTCAGTCCGAAGCTGCCTTATCTTCCGAAGACATCAAGGACCCCTCGGCCGAAGCAAGCGTGGTTGGTGGCAAATTTTTCACTGATATCTGGAACAACGGCGGCCGAGGAATGGCGCAAGAAATCATCCAAAGGAGCGAAAAAGGCATCCATGACGCCAGGAAAGTGGCAGAAGCTGCCGAAAGAAGTACAGAGCCCGAAGGTCAATTAGGTACCAATTAGTCGCTCTTATTGTGTTGTAATTTTTATTTCAAACTTTGCTCAAGGTTTGTAAAAGTAATGAAGAAATGTTCGCCTCCCTCAGAAACTGCTGGATCTATTGCCGACCCCCACACAAAAGGGGATGAAGAAATTAAACAAATGGCGGAAACTATCATGGACAAAGTTGTTGACCAACTTCTAAATGAGGCCGCCGAAGCAGTATTGAAAGAAGATTAGATGCTATCTGGAAAAAACATTTAAAGTGTAATCTATGTAACACTTTGTACATTTGAATGTAATATACAAGTCTCTTTTCATTATTGAATTCTTTACGATGCATGAAACTTTAAATACATACCATTTTTGAGCCTTCGGCGAAAAAACACCTTCCCTTCTTTTCATGCTTCGTGAAGAAGACATTCTTCGTTAAAATTATTCTGATGAATCACATCCATGCTTCGTAAAAACATTCTCCGAAGCTATACAATTTCGGTATTGCTCTGATTAAGCTTGCTCATGCTTCGTAAAAATATTCTCCGAAGCTGTATTCCGAAGCTATACAATTTCGATGCCACGTTCTCAAAGCATCCTTTCGAAGGTTGATATTGTTTCCTTCTCTTGCCAAATGCAATATGATGTATGATGCTTATGCTATGCAAAATGATGTGATGATGTTATGTTATGCAAATGACATTTGTTCCGAAGTTACACACAAAATTTATTCGTAAGCTCTGCATTCCCTTAGGAACGTCTTTGGAGCTTCTTCGTCTTTTACTTAGACGGTATAAACTCTGCATTCCCTTAGGAACGTCTTTGGAGTTTCTTCGCCTTTTACTTAGGCGGTATCAGCGTTGACTTTTCGCTGTATGCTCTGCATTCCCTTAGGAACGTCTTTGGAGCAAAAACTTACGCTGCGCTCCCTTTGGAACGGCTTTTTGCAACTTCGGCAACTTACGCTGCGCTCCCTTTGGAACGACTTTTTATTGCTTTGAAAGATTTTTAATGATCCGAAAGTCCTCCTTGTTATCGCAAATTTTTAAGTTTCAGCCACTTAAACCTGTGGAGAAGGTAGGTTTTTCTCATAACCAATCACAAAACTGTTATATGAAAACTGGAATATTCTTTATTACACAGAAAATAGCACTTGAACGGAAAAAACTGCTATAAAAAAATAGGATATCTGTCAATAAATGTGCTTCGACTCTGGCACAGTACTGTTGACTGTGCGAGCTTCAGATTGCTCTCTGATATCCCTTTGATGCGGAGCATATTGGCTCCCTTCTGGCTGTTGGCCTTGTTGTAGCGGAGGTGGAGGCGGGAGCTGCTGCCATGAAGCTTGAGGTTGACTTGCCGAAGCTACAGAAACTGCAGGATGGTTGCCCACATACTCCGGGATATAAGGCTGATGGTACGAAGCAGTATGCATGACCTGCTTCGGCTGGCCCTGTTGCGCTGTAGCTTCTGCTAGCTCCTTTTGTTTCTGGATGGTGACATGGCACATCCTGGTGGTGTGACCCTTGTTCTCACCACAGAATAAACAAAATATCCTCCTTGGTTGATCTCCAAATCTCCCGCCGAAGCCCCTGGCGCCTCTGCCTCTTGGAGCTGGTGGCCGGAAGAAGGTTTGCTGTTGCCCCGAAGCTTGTGAGGAGCACTGTGGCCTGTTCTGTTGACTCCCCTTGTCATCATTTTGAGTGTTGTGGATGGACCTGACATGCCTCGGATAAAATCTTCCTCCGAAGCCCCTGGTCATCTCAGAAAATCTGAGAGCCTCCTCCCTTCTTTGGCGAAAGTCGTTATCAGCACGAATGTACTCGTCCATCTTTTGGAGTTTGAGGAGGCTTCCTAGCAAAGTATTGTGCTGCAGGCCCAGGACGGAGCCCCTTGATCATGGCTTCGATGACAATCTCGTTGGGCACGGTTGGCGCCTGCGCCCTCAAACGCAAGAACCTTCTGACATACGCCTGAAGGTATTCTTCATGGTCCTGAATGCACTGGAACAAAGCCTGAGCAGTGACCGGCTTCGTCTGAAACCCTTGAAAGCTAGTTAACAACATATCCTTCAGCTTCTGCCATGAAGTGATTGTGCCTGGTCGAAGGGAGGAATACCAGGTCTGGGCAACACTCCTGACAGCCATAACAAAAGACTTTGCCATGACTGCAGCATTGCCCCCATACGAAGACACTGTTGCTTCGTAGCTCATCAAGAACTGCTTCGGGTCTGAGTGGCCATCAAACATGGGAAGCTGGGGTGGCTTATAGGACGAAGGCCATGGTGTAGCCTGCAGCTTAGCAGACAGAGGAGAAGCATCATCGAAAACAAAATTTCCATGATGGAAATTTTCATACCAGTCATCTTCGTTGTAGAAACCCTCCTGACGAAGGTCTTTTTGTTGAGGCCTTCGGTCTTGTTCATCATGGGTAAGATGACGGACTTCTTCAGAAGCTTCGTCTATCTGCCTTTGGAGCTCAGCTAGCCTGGCCATCTTCTCTTTTTTCCTCTGCACCTGTTGGTGAAGCATCTCCATATCCCTGATTTCTTGGTCTAGTTCATCTTCCTGAAGCGTCGGGCTGACGGCCTTCCTCTTCTGGCTTCGGGCTTCCCGGAGAGAGACGGTCTCCTGGTTGAGGTCCAGTGGTTGCAGTGCCGCAGCCCCAGCCGCTGAAGCTTTCTTCGGTGCCATAGCGAAGGTCTATGGCTTCCGAAGGTGTTCAAAGAAAACTCGAAGTGGAAGTGAGTTCACCGGAGGTGGGCGCCAATGTTGGGGACTTGTTCTCAAATGCTAAGAGTTAAGAACAAGGCAACATACAAAATGTTAAATGCTAAAGTCCTTCGTCCTTCGTAACATTATTCTTGGACGAAGGTCACAAGAGACGTACCTTCGTAAGCGTAATAAGTAAAGACGAAGGATTTATATAAAGCATGAAATATGAAGTGAACATCATCATAAAATCATTTCTATTAATCATGAAAAGATAGAAATGATTTTAAATTACAAGTGTACCTTCGGTCTTGAGAGAAGGTAAAAGTACAAGCGTGACGCAAAAGCAAATGCCGAGTCAGCGTGAACAGTACGGGAGTACTGTTCATCTATTTATAGACGCGGGACGCAGCCCACGTAAAATTACATTCATGTCCATTACATTTCTCAATGACTCATGGAAATCTGTTAAGGTTCACGTAGTCTTTTCATCTTTAAGTCGGTTCCCTCCTCTGCTATCGCGACGAAGCTTCCCTGCGTACAGCTTCGGCTGTGCACCATCCTTCGCAGAGCTTGGTAACCAACTCGTTCTTCGTCTGGTTCAGGCTTCGTCCTGACCGTGCTTCATATTCATGATTTTGAGTTCGAAGGTACCTGTCCACATAATCCACTTGGAAAACATTGTCAAATCATGTTTTTGAGGACCTTCGGAGGACGAAGGCCCCCAATAGCTATTGTTAGGCTCAGCGTCTTCATCTGGGCTCTCCGAAGCCAAGGAGCAGACCAGAATGCCAAAGCCTTCTACCGAGTGCACGAGCTTCATTATCAGACAAAAGCCAGAGAAAACGGTCTTCATGAGAACTTTGGTTGTTACAATTTTGCCTACCGCAAAGATACGAAGACTCCAATAGTTAGTTATCGCACCAAATGGCCAACTGGTTGGAAGAATGAGTGGTTTTATGTGAAGGCTGATGAGAAGAAGAGGGAGAAGCTCAAGACGCTAGTACTGAGCCCTCTAAGCTTAAGCTTCAGGCTGACTAGGCCGCTGTGCCGTATGGAGTCGGGGTCACCATGCCAACAAGCCATGGCAGAATTTTGGGTGGTAGCCGAGCAAATCGGCACAAGAGATCTAGTCCAAGAGTATTTGTCCTATAGGGTGTTTTCCCACTGAGTGAATGGAACATGCCGAAGCTAAAGGGGACAAAAGAGAAGAAAGAACTCGTGCAACTTCCTTATAAATTCAAATTTGAGAAATAGTTCAAAGGGCCATGTCAAGAATGGTTAGAAATGATAGAAACCATGTGCAACGAAATTTTGGGGAATTACACTAGAAAAGAAGATTAGTTGATGACTGCAGCCTTCGGCACCCGACCAAAGCGAAGGTTAAATCGGGTGATGGATGCCCTGAACTTTGAATATCCTGATTATGAGCGATTGGACAAGGGTGCCGAAGGGCAAAAAAGAAAAAGGATTGTTAGTGTTCTGAGCAGACAAGCTACCAGAATGGTAAAAGAAGATGAAGAAATTTTAAAGAGGAAAAAATCGAGCCCTGAGCCGAAGATATTTGCTCCGAAGAAAAGGAAAGCTATGACCCCCAAGCCGAAAATAACTAAAATAGAAGAGGAGAGTCCTTCAACACCTTCAGCTGCCGACGTGGAAGAAATTTTAAAGGTAATGACTGAATCCCTGCCTATCATGCTAAGTCCACTAGGGCCGCATCTGACGAAGCTTTTACAGAAGAAGGGGGAGTCCTCGGTAATGAAAAAAATCTGCTGGACCGAAGAGGCGGAGGATTATCACTGTGATTGAAGCCATCGAGGAAACACCACCACCGGCCTCGGCTTCAAAAACACCAGCTGTCGAAGACGCCACAGCTACCGAAGCTGCCCCCATCGAAGCTGCAATGGCTGAAGATACAAATTTGGAGGGCACGCTTTCTGATATTGATAAAATGCTTTTGAATATGGCCGCAGAAGAAGCTGCTACATCTGTCGAAGAGACCCAGGCCACAGTGCCTGGGAAAGAGAAAGAGATCGCCGAAGATACTTCAGAGGATTTTAATTTTTAAAACATAATTGGTCAAAAGCTGTCCAAGGCTGAGAAAGAAGAACTGAGAGATTATGCAATATCATATGGCTATCAACCGGGAGCATTACTCTTCGGTGGTATTGACGACGAAAGCTTAGGATGGCTTCGAGACCGAACTAGAGCGAAGGTTGTCAGTACTCTGTCGAAGAGTATTGGTTTCCCGAAGCTTGAGGCCGACATCAGCCGCTACCGACGACAACATATTGTTGGTAGTTTATTCTATTCTAATTTCAAGGTAAAAACTTTGCTTCGGCTCTTCATTGTTTTAACGATGAAGATGCTTTCTGACGAAGGTGGTTTTTGCGTAGAGCATGCTATTAAGTAAAGCCTTGAGAATGCAACAGGACCTTGAAGATAAAAGACATGAGATTATAATTGAGGGCTTAGAGAGCAAAATTAAAGATCATGAAGTTGCCCTAGAAAAGAAAGGTTTTATGCTTCAAACCATGAAAGGTTGATTGGCAGAAGCCCAAGCCGAGATTGCAAGATTGAACAGTGAACTTTCCATGAAGCCAAAAAGCTTCGAACAAGAAAGGAAAAATTTCAAAGCAAAACTCGAAGCTGAAGTTGAAAAAGTTCAAATCCGCAGAAATCACTTAAAGATCTTCAAGATAAATGTTTGAGCTTCGGCATCCGGTGTATACAACGGCTGAAGCAGGTCTTCAACTCAGTTGGAGCCAGCTCTGAAAAGTTTAAACCTTCAGTTGAAGACCTGCCAGGCACTTTTGATCATATTGAAGGTGAAGTTGATGCTCTCGACGAAGTTATAGCTGGACATGGTGACTTCTGTGCTCTGCTAGCTTCTCGCGGCACAGCTGTTGCTTTCATGAAGGCTGGTTGTACACATGGAAACATTGCAAACAGACCAAACTTCAGCCTGTCACCAGCAGACTTGGATGATATCCCCGGCCTAGCCCAAAGCATTGGGAACAAATTTGTAACTCAAATTTGGGCAAAGGGTGGGCAAAACTTAGCTGGTGACGAAGCTCGAAGCCACCTCAAACCGGTAATAAACTTGTACCTACTGCTTTGCCTTTTCCTTAGAATTTGCACTTTCCTTATACTGCTGTCATGTACAGGATGACGAAGCCGAAGAACTATTAACCGAAGCTTGATGGGCAATGATGGAGTGATGAAGCTGCTGCAAAAGAATTCTAGAAAAAAATTGTATTAACCTTGTAGAAAGTATTGTAAATTAGGGATCAAACATTACTTTGTAAATTTGTCAATACCTTGTAATATATTTTACCTTTCCATCCATGTTTGAAGAGCTTTGATGTGGACGAAAGTTGTTTTTTTTGAGCCGAAGGCGAAAAACACCTCCCCTTCTTTTCGTACACAACGAAGCATAAATCTGCTTCTTTCATATTTGCCGAAGCCTTGTCATTGGAGCTGAAGCAATTGTCTGTATTCTATGATATGATGATGATCCTATGCATGTCTAAATGAATGTATATGAGTGCAATGTATGATGAGATGTAATGTGCAAGTGAATGTCCAAACATACGCATATGAAGGCACATCCATACCCTGCATTCCCTTAGGAATGACTGAAATCTTTTTGCCGTTTATTTTTCGGCTTCACCGCTTATTTTTCGGTGTAAGTTCTGCATCCCCTTAGGAACGTCTTTTGAACTTCTTCGCCTTATATTTCGGCGGTATTTTTCACGTTGACTTTTCACGCTTCGCCTTATATTTCGGCGGTATTTAGCTCTGCATTCCCTTAGGAATGACTTTTGAGCAAAAAACTTACGCTGCGCTCCCTTGGGAACGACTTTTTGTAGCTTCGTCGTGCTCTGCATCCCCTTAGGGACGACTTTCGAGCTTCTCCCTGTTTTTTTCTCTCTGCACTCGATGGTGCATGCTCAGATTTTACATTTTACATGTTTTGGGGGACTTTGCTCTCATAGAGCTGAATAAAAAATGAAAAATTACAAGCTATGGCCCCATTAAAAACCTTTCTCCCCCTTTGGAAAGGAAAAGGGTGCCATAAGAAAAAATGAAAAAAGATTACATCAGATTACACATAACATCGTCGAAGCTCATCCGCATTCTAAGATCTAGGAATGTCGTTGACGTCCATATCCTTCAACCTGTAAGAACCGGGCCTTGATGAAGACACCACTAGAAAGGGTCCTTCCCACTTCAGCTGTAGTTTGCCTACTGTGTTCGGATTAGCCACTCTCCGAAGCACCAAATGCCCTGGCTTGATATTTTTCAGCCAGACTTTTCTGTCGCGCCATTTTATTGTTTTTGCCTGATATTTATTGATATTTTCCACAGCTTGAAGTCTGGTCCCTTCTATAGTGTCTTTTGCCACGTGATAATCAGCTTCGACTTCTGTCGAAGTTGTTGTTCTTATTGACCCCGCTTTTTAGCTTCTTCTGGGGTTATGGCTTCATCACCAAATAATAACTTGAATGGCGTAAAACCTGTTGATCTCGATTCGGTTGTGTTGTGGCTCCATACCACTTTAATCAACTCATCTGGTCACTTTCCTCTGGGCTGATTAAAGATTAGCTTCATTATTCCTGTCATTATAATACCATTTGCTCTTTTGACAAGTCCATTTGACTCTGGATGTCTGACTGACGCAAAATGAATCTTTGTGCCAATTTGATCACAGAATTCCTTGAAAGCTTCGACATCAAACTGTGTTCCGTTGTCCACAGTTATAGCCTTCGGTACGCCGAAGCGACAAACAATGTTTTGCCAGAAGAATTTCTGGACTGTGACCGAAGTTATTGTGGCCAAAGGCTTCGCTTCAATCCACTTGGAAAAATATTCTACAGCCACCACAATATATCTTAAATTTCCTTGTGCTGGTGGAAGTGGACCTAACAGATCCAGACCCCATCTTTGCAATGGCCAGGTTGGCTGTATTAACTGGGTTAGCGACGAAGGTTGTTTCTGGTCTCTTGCACATTTTTTGACAATTTTCGCACTTTTGAACCAGATCTGCTGCATCTGAAGCTGCCTTCGGCCAATAAAATTCTTGTCTGAAGACCTTCCCTAGCAAAGGCCTAGACCCAATATGAGATCCACACAAGCCTGCATGTATTTCCTTCATCAGCTCTATACCTTCAGTTCTGGATAAACATTTGAGAAGTGGAGAGCAGACTCCATGTTTGTATAAGTCCCCTTCTATTATCACATATGGTCTTGTTCTTGCCTCCATTCTCTTATTATAAGCTTCGTCATCTGAAAGACAATTACCTTGGAGGAAAGATATAATTTCAGTCCTCCAATCTTCACTATGCACCAGAGAAATAGTAAGCACTCCTCTCTCCATGAGTTCAACCGAAGGTGCCTTTATTGTTTCAAAAAATACTTCCAAAGGTAGAGGGAGCCCCTGGGCCGCTGATTTGGCTAGCAAATCTGCATGCTCATTTTCTCCTCTTGGGATATTTTTGACGGAAAAACCTTCAAAAGAAGCCTCCAACCATTGAACTGTATCCAAATATTTTTCAAGCTTGGGATCTCTTGCTCTGCTACTTTTGTCCACATGGCCATAAATGACTTGAGAATCAGTTTTTAGAATGGTCCTTCTTATTCGCATTGCCCTTAACTTCCAAAGCCCCAAAAGGAGTGCTTCGTATTCAGCAATATTATTTGTACAACTGAAGTCAAGCTTGGCTGCATAACATGTTTTGACTTTTGAGGGTGCTACTAGAACAGCAGCTGCTCCTGCTCCGAAGGTTCCCCAAGAACCATCGCAGAACACTGTCCAAGCTTCGGCATCTTTGTTTACTTCTTCTTCGTGAGCCCCTGGCGTCCAGTCAGTGATGAAGTCTGCTAATGCCTGAGACTGAATTTGGGATCTATGCACATAATCTATGGTGAATTCATTAAGTTCTACAGCACATTTCCCAATCCTTCCAGTAGCTTCTCTGTTCCTCATAATATCCTTCAGAGGCTGTGACGAAGGAACAATTATGTGATATGCTTGAAAATAATGCCGAAGCTTTCTGGAGGCCATTAACACAGCATATAGCACCTTTTCCAATTCTATGTAATTTTTCTTTGAAGGACTTAGAACCTCAGAGACGAAGTATACTGGAACTTGCTTCTTAACTTGGCCATCTAGCTTCTCCTGTACCAGCGCCGCACTTACTGCAGAGTGTGAAGCTGCCACATACAATAGCAATGGAGCCCCTAGCGCAGGTGGAGTTAATGTTGTTAAATCAATCAAGTATTGCTTCAGCTCTTCGAAGGCCCCATTGAAAAACTTCGGCTGACTTTAGTATTTCAAAGAATGGCAAATTTCTTTCTGCTGATCTAGATATGAATCGATTTAGTGATGCCAGTCTTCCTATCAGCCGTTGGGCCCCCTTCTTTGTGCTTGGCGGCTCCATCCGAAGGATAGCTTCGATCTTGCTTGGGTTAGCTTCAATTCCCTTCGTTGAAACTAGACAGCCAAGGAACTTGCCCTTCTTCACTCCAAAAAACACATTTTTCTGGATTTAATTTCAGGCCAGCTTGCTTGAAATTGGCAAATGTTTCTTGCAGATCAGCAATATGATTTTCTTGCTTCGTACTTTTCACTATAATGTCATCAACATAGGTCAGCACATTTTTGCCTATTTGGGAATGAAGAACCTTAGCTGTCATTCTACTGAAGCTTCCTCCAACATTCTTGAGCCCCTCAGGCATCCAAAGATAGCAATAAGTGCCACTGAGAGTTATGAAGCTAGTCTTCGACTCATCTTCCTTCTTCATCCATATTTGATGATAGCCTGAGTAACAATCCAGCAGACTCATAAGCTCTGAAGAAGCTGCCGCATCTACAAGAGAGTCTATTCTTGGTAATGGGAATTCGTCCTTTGGACAGGCCTTGTTAAGATCTGTGAAATCAATGCACATTCTCCATTTGCCATTGGCCTTCTTCACCATAACAGTATTGGCTAGCCACTCTGGATATTTTACCTCTCTGATGACACCAGCACTAAGAAGTCTTTTCACTTCATTCCGAACACCTTCGGCTTTATCATCAGACATTTTCCAAAGCCTTTGCTTTCTTGGCCTAAAGGATGGATCCACATTGAGTGAATGTTCAATGACATCTCTGTTGACACCACAAAGATCATTAGCTGACCAAGCAAAGACATCTTTGTTGTTGAATAAAAATCTTATCAAAGTTTTCTCTTGCTCTCCAGATAACTGAGACCCTAGCAGTACCTTTTGCTCTGCTATGTCTTCACATAGAAGCATAGGCTTCGGCTGATCAGCCAAAGCAGCCTTCTCCCTTCTGTATTTGTACTGTTCACAAGTTTCGGCTCCATCTATATTGTGAATTGCTTTTGAGTCTGTCCAATTTCCTTCGGCCTTTCTGGCGGCTTCTTGACTCCCATAAATAGCAATGGCCCCGTGCTCCGAAGATATCTTCATGCATAGATATGCTGGATGAAGTATTGCTTCAAAGGCATTAAGTGTTCCACGACCAATTATTGCATTATAGGGGTATTCCATGTCGACAATGTCAAAAACAACCTGCTCGGTCCTTATGTTATGAACAAAGCCTAAGGTAACTGGCATTGTGATTTTGCCGAGTGCTACAATCTGTCTTCCTCCGAAGCCACATAGAGGATGTGTAGCATCGTGAATCTTGTCTTCTGGCTCTTGCATCTGTCTGAAGGCCTTAGCAAATATGATATCCGCTGCCCTGCCTGTATCAACCAGAACATTATGAACCAGAAATCCCTTGATGACACAAGATATAACCATAACATCATTATGAGGGTAATCTTTGAGCTGTAGGTCCTCCTGGGAGAAGGTGATTGGGATGTGGGACCATTTTGACTTGATGAAGGGTCCTTGCACCCCAACATGTTGTACCCTTCTCTGAGCTTCCTTCTTCTGCTTCTTGTTGGCTGGCTCTAAGCATGAACCGCCTGTTATCGGGAGCACCAGCTTCGTAGCCGAAGCTGCTTCAACTTGGTTGCTGAACGAAGCCATCAACTTAAAAGTGGAAGTGAGTTCACCGGAGGTGGGCGCCAATGTTGGGGACTCGTTCTCAAATGCTATGAATTAAAAACAAGGCAACACAGAATGTTATATGTTAATGCCCTTCGTCCTACGAAGCATTGTTACCCTTAGGATACAATGATCATCGGACGAAGGTCATGAAGGACATACCTTCATCATTGCAGTATACATTAATGAAAGAAGCATATGAAACATAAAAAACAACATGAATAATTATGTAGCATTATTAATTCATTTTTTTACTATATTATCCTGAATGAGTGAAAACAATATAAAATTACAAATTGTACCTTCGGCTTGACAGAAAGCGAAAGCACAAGCGTGACGCAAGAACGAGTACAAGTTAGCGTGAACAGTACGAGGGCACTGTTCATCTATTTATAGACACAGGACGCAGCCTGTGCGAAATTACATTCATGTCCTTTACAACCAATTACAATCATGACAGATTATCATGGGCCGATCGATCTTTCTATCTTTAAGTCGGTGCGACCCTTTGTCTCGAGGCATGTCGTTATGCCGAAGCTCCTTGGATGGTACCTTCGGCATTGCTTCTGTGTTGATTCTTTCGAAGATGTTTCTTCTTACAGGACCTTCGGCGACGAAGCATACCCCCAACACTACTCTAATTGCTACTATCAATTGTAATGACTAACGATGCCTATTAATTTTGATGTACATGTTGTTTCGACATGAACTCAATGACAGTCGGTAAACATCTCTTTGACTTAGTAAAATAATTGCTTGGGCTTTTTTCCCGCCGATAGTTGTTCATTTCTATAAATTCACCTTGTTCTTTCTGAACATGTATGCAGAAATCTATGTTGAAATTTAAAAGAAACTGATCTCTTTGAAGTAGGGGTAATAAGTAAAAATTTACCAATACGTATACTGTATTGTACTGTGAATTTTCTTGACTGCAATATTTGTGTTTTAGTTTCTACTAGCAAACTCATACATTTCTAGCAACAATCAATTTTCCTGCGCTGTCATTATCATTTGGTAAAAGGAAAACAAATACCATGTATAGCCGATAGTTGCTATTGAAACATTCACACTTTGTGTGAACTGCAAAACAGTAACTGAATGGTTCTTAAAAATGTCATTTCGATTAATATAGTTTGCCTTCTTATGTCACTTTTCTGTTTGTTTTGTCATGGGTTCTGTTTTGGTAATTTTGAGTATGGGAAGGTGTTCAATTTGCTATTGGAACACTTGCACCTTCTGTGAACTGCAAAACAGTATCTCGAAGGTTCTTAATTTAGTTGTTATAATTCTTGTTGTGTATTAGAAGGGAGTTTAGACTGGAAGGTCCTTTTGCATGTATGTTTTCTTTGTTCAAATGTTATATTTCACCACTTTGATAGGTTCTGCTACTACTGATTGGGTCTAGAATTTGTATCTCCACTCTGGTCTGATCAAGCTTAAAACTTTTCCAATGGCCCAAGGATTTTCCTCAAGTTTGCTTCCCTTAGAGAAGGTTTGTTTCATATTCAGTTAGTTTCATGTTCTTTTGGTTGTGCGAATCTTGTAAGCTGGTAACCCCAACCGTAGCTTATGTGTGAGTTTAAACTATGTTTATACACTTCTGGATATAGGACTTGACTCATCTTTGCTTGTCGATGGTCCTAGCACGAACCTATTTCATGGGCTACTTGACCTGAATAATACTCTTCCATTCACTAGACTGGAACACCTTCAGGTGGTGGTATTAGTTTAGATATAAGCCTATCATGTGCCTATAGCTTGTTCGCTTACTATAAAATGGCATGATCACAAGCTTGTCTTGTCGAGGTAAAAGTAAAACGCTCATGAATTTGTGTTGCCAACTTGCCATCCACAAGACATCTTCGAACCACTGGATAGCCTTGGGGCCTGGCCGGACGGCTTCCTCTGACGTGAAGAAGGCTCGGAGCTGGCAACAGTGTCGCTGCAGGAAGGAGCCAGTTATATACTTCTATATATATGATTGCAGCATGTTAGTCATCGCCTTGTAAGATTCTTCGTGCGCAAGACTGCATTTCAGCATCTCATGTAGTAGGAACAGTAGAACCAAGAGAGGTTAGCAGATGACTTTTCAAATCCGGTCGTAAGCTACTATTTGTCATTTCCATGTTGTTATGCAATGTTACAATGTATATGTAGCGACGTTGTGAAGTCAGCCTTATAAAAGAAATCTATTTATAGAATATTTCAGATTTTTGGTTGTTCAGTATATTTGATTATTTTCTTCATACCTGAGGCGTTTCTTCGTGTTCGCACCGTTATGGCTATGGCAGCCTCTATCTTTAAATCGTAACACAATCTGAGATGATACCCGACCAGGTGAGTTGGCCAATATACAGTACAATCCTCCATTTAGTTATAAGATTAAGCTTGTTCTATGTATTTTACTCTGTCAGACACCTAATTTTTATCGACCAAGCAGAAAAGGCCCATATTTAATTTGTGTACCATGTTATAGGGAAATAAATGATGCCTTTAGATGACATTCGTGTACATGTCATTTATATGTAGCCTTTACTAACTAAAACATGTTATTTAACAACATTGACAAGGAATCAAATGTGAACATTTATCATGCACATTAACACATTTATTTAACAATTCTAACAAAGGAAGCACATTAACAATGCTAATGGGAATATGATCTTGAGAGTGAGCGGATTGGATGTCAGAGTCGTCAGGGAAGGAGGCCGTTCTTTATCCTTTACATTTGATTTAGTATCTAAATATTTATAACTGAACTATGTCGACTTATCTTCATAATTAATATTACTCTAAAGATTTAGAATGAGTTTCAACAACTAATTTATTTAAACTATATATATACACCGTCTTCTGGTTTCATTCCAAAAACTAGACCCTCAGCTCAGCGCCATAGACATTGGCGCCGAGCTAGTATGTCTTGACGCCAATTACTTTGACGTGTACAATATTCTGCGTGGCTCCAACATGGCGTTGACGTGGCAAGAGGTCGGCGCCGTGGATCTTGGCGCCGACCTCGGCGCCATGGATCTCGACGCCGAGCTCTGTGTCTATAAATAGCGAACTTCGGCCGTTAGTTTCTCTTCTACCAAACGACCAATATCAACCTAGCAACTTTGTTCCTGTGTATCAAGGTAATTTCCTCCCTTTTATGGTCTTTTGCTATGTCTGATTATTAGGGTTATGGTTATCGTTTGTGAATCATTCTTATCATCAATTTTGATCGTCATATTATTGATTTGTAGGATGTCTAGACGTGGTAAAAGTGCTAAACAAAGGTAAGCGTTGTATTAAATGTAATAACTATTTTTTATGAGTCTTATAATACTTATTGAAATTTAGGAAGGGTCCATTGACCGGAACAGCCTTCGACCCGCTTCCTTTGCCAACTGGTGTTCCAGTGCCCATGTGTTTTTGTGGTGATCCTTGCAAGGTTGACAAGTCTGAGGATCATGACACGTATCGACAAAGGTATTGGATGTGTGCTAACTATGCATTTGAGCCAATGATTGTTCAGCGCCGGATGAATTTAATGGTGAGAATAAATTTTTAGTATGTTAACAATTTGTAATCTAAGTGTTTGCGTACTAATCATTCCATGTATTGTAGACTCCTCCACCACTCTATGATTTTGAGCAGTGGATTGACACAGAAATCTCACAGAAAGACAAGAAGTGGTTGGAGAATCTTAAGAAGTGGGACGCGAAGGACAAAGAAAGGATAGAGAAAAGACTAGAGGAGCCTGCGGCCGAGCAACAACGGGTAGACGAGCAGGAAATGAGGCGTGTTGCTGAATACAGGGAGGAGAAGGAGAAGAAGCTTGAGCGTGCACGTCGTGCAAAGGATGCAATGGAGGAGAACCCTGATGCTTTTCTCAAGGGCAAATGGCCCCGTTGCACTCAGTAGTTTAGATGGTTATATGATGTTATGTAGTAATAAACTTCTTATTATGTATTATTTACCATCGAACAATTTTTTTAGTTATGAACTACTTATTATATATTCAAATTGTGCACTACAAGCAATTGATTAAGACGACTTGAAGCAATTGATAAAGAAAAACAACACATTTAAAGCAATTGATACAAACGAGTTTTCTAGTAGTGCTGCCACATTCCAAATTATGTGGACCCTTCTCCACAGTATCCTCCCATTGTTGTTGTCTACTGTGGCTGCTGTGGAGAAGGTGGAGGACCAACATTCGTGCTGTGACAAGGGCAATAGCAATATGGATCTGAGCATACTTGAACCTGTGAACCACCTTCATTGTTGTTGTCTCCAACTTCCTTCTCACTTATGTTGCTTACTTCCCTCTCTAGATCAAATATCCTATTCTGTAGGTAGGATATGTATTCCGCATGCGGAAAAATCGGACGAGGATCTACCAACGAGTGAACCCATAATTCTCCTTAACCAATGAATGTTGTATAAATGTTTACAGTTAGTTTAGGGTCTAACCAACTAATCTATACCCCGACAGTACGGTCTGCACCATCATCAGCAGGTAGGTCCCTACCAAGAAATGCCTGAACTCTGTCCCTCCAACCAACCGACTCGCAAGAGCCAGTGACTGGGTGGCTGGAGACACGCAATCCCAGTATTTTCTGTACATCCTCTAGGGTAATTGTCATCTCTCCAAAAGGAAGGTGGAAGGTGTGCGTCTCTGGCCTCCACCTAAATTAAACAAATAACCTTGTCGGAAGGGGGCATTGGTGAAGCAACGAAAAAAATAATGTATGTGTCAACAAAGTACCTATCAACGAGTGCGCTGATAGCCGAGGAGTCGAAGGTGGGCAATCCTTGCCGAACCTAGTACGAGATGACATCAAGTTGAGCTCTCTCGAGGTACGGAGTGTACCTCTCATCGTACGTCATGTCCAAGAAACCATGATGAGTTCTAGAACGTAGCGTGGGTAGGTCCTACAAGTATTAGATAATTTCTTAGTTCCAACAATATTCTACTATCAATATGTATATAAAGCTGGTCCCAACAATATTGAAGTATTTGTACCTGTCCCCCGCCAGAAAACGTGCCTGGTGCGTCTGGTCGTAGAACGGGTTGAGGAGGTGGAACTGCGCCATCCTACAAAAAATCGAGTTTGGGTTAGCACGGATAAAAACCGAGCGGACAGGAGTGGTCGGGGTAGGAGGGCGGCCGAGCGGCACGCTGGGGGTGCTGCGGCGTGCAGGCCGGAGTGGCCGGCGGCGGGGACTGCTGGCGGGCGATGAGCACACGGGACGGGCGGGCGGCGAGCTGGGAGAGGCTAGCGGTGTGCGGGCGGGAGAGCCGGTGTGCGAGCGTGCGTAGTAGGGAGCAACGACGGCGTGCGTGCGTGAGGGAGCAGCGGGGTGAGACGAATGAAGTGGAGGAAGAAGACGTTGTCCGGTATTTTATACCTCGCCGCCAAGATCCATGGCGCCGAGCTATCTGCCACATAGGTCGCCACGTCATTAACGTGCGGCGCCAAACAAATTGACGCCTACATGTTTGTCACACCCGGATTTAAGGAACAAATTCGGGTGCATCTCATATGTGCGCCAAGGAAGAACAACACACATAATAACAAAGTGCATAGAGATAAATATCATAAATATCATAAATGTACTTATTACATAGCTGAAGTCTTACAAAAAAAATAAATGATAAAATAAACCAAACTAAATATTATTCCCTGGCGCCACAAAGCTGACTGGGAGACGTCACCTAGATCAAGTCGAAAACCTTAGTGTTAGGCGGCTCCTCTTCGACCACCCGTTCTTCTCCCGGGGGGTGAGACAGCAAGAGTGAGCTCACTTACGATCATAGCTCAGCAAGTTGTGGGGAATAATGTGCTTGAACTCAACAAAGGTGGGAGTTCAAGTGAAGTGTAAGACTGATCAACAAAATAAAGGCTAAAGCTGAGCATTGCTTTTATAAGTTGGTCAATATTTTATTAGCAGTTACTAAGTGTAAGTAAATACAAATCCTTAGTAACAAATAAAAGTAATAATAAAATAATTCCCAATGCGATGCAAATGACAAATTGAATTTTAATTCCATAGATAAATCATATGAGGGTCCGAGCTGCTCATGACCGTGAGCACGACTAGTATACCAATTTTACACTCTATAGAGGTTGCACATCTTTATCCACAAGTCATGTTACCCATCTGCCAAGAGACGACCAATCCCATACACCTCTACCGAGGAGGCGAGACAGGGTAACACTATGAGGCCTTTACAAAGTTCCACTAGCTTCAGAAATCCCGCTACAGTTTATAGGAAGCTCAAGTGCAGGAATCCCTCGCCTGACTGCCATCGCAGCAAAATCAACCCAAGGACCTCCCTACACTAACCACTCCCCTACTGCTCTTGCCCCTTTCGGGTAAGGAAGTCATACACTAGCTTTCCTAGTTAATCAGCCATGGGCGTCCCATTAAACCCTTGTGGTAGCACTGTTTTCCCGGGTGGTCGCTCCATGTTCCCATTAACATAATGATCTTAACATGAATAGTAATAATAAATAGAGAATAAAAGTGTAATCATGAATAATGTATCTCCATACCTAAATCCACATAAAGTAATAGCAAGTACTATTCAAAAATATTTCAGTGGTAAAACAAGGTACAAAGATAACCAAAACTGGGATAACCTATTGGCTCCCATCAAAATTATCCTATGCAGATCATTATAATTAATAAGAACATGGCTAGGAAAAAGTAAGTGATCAAGGACACGACTTGCCTTCAATGAGCTCCTGCTCAGCTACTTCTATCTGCTGGGCACCAGGATCCTCAGTAGTTTGCTCGTCTACTCGCATCAACACAATACATACATAGTATAGCAAAAATTAACATCACACCAAACATGTAAATAAAACACACAATAAAAATCTATATATTAAAATAAGAATCTAGGAACATGAATCATTAATTTTGGAGTTATAGATTTTTAAGATATGAATTTCTAAAGGTTTAATGTATTTACCACAAGGTTAAGTGAGAGATAAATTTTAATGTGTCTTTCATGTCAACACAGTGGCACTACTGGATAAATAATAATATTACAAAATTTTAGAAATTGGAATGGATCAATTTGGAGCTAAAATGAATTTTCTATGCATTTTACAAATTCTAGCAATTTTTTGTATTAAAAATGCATTTACTAATTTATTTATTCATTTTAAATAAGTTCTGTACCGGGCGCATAAAAACCAGAGAGGTTAGGGGCTATTCCACAAAAAATCCCTAGACTCAGCGCGCTAGGCGCTGGACTGCGAGTTGTTTTTACCTAAACCGAGGGCTTATTTGCTTATTTGCTTGGCCGAAACGGTATTAATGAATCCTAGACGTCCGATCTGAAACTGGCACGCAAGATTAAATCTTGCCGTCCGCGAAGCGGCACGCAACGCCGTTCACCAGATCTAGATCCTACGGCGCTGCTTTGATTACAACCCGAGTCTGTCATATTCGTCCGATCGGATCTGGATGGCTACAATTTAATCAAACGAAGAGGTATTCTAGGTTCTAATCTCAGCCGTCCAGGACCGATCCGGCGGTCCATCCGCTCCGCCCTAGCCACGGCTCAGACACCGGCAGCGCCCCAACCAGGGACGGCGGCGCCATCGCCGGAGCAAGCGTTATGGCGATTTCCGCCCTTAAACTCTAATCCGAACGCGGCAGCAAGAAGCGGTAACAGTAGGGTGTTGTGTAGGACTCTACTCACCGTGAATCGAAGAGGCGAACCCAGCTCCCCACGGCACACAGCGGACTCCAAAGTCTGGCGAGCAATTACACGAGTCTTGGTGGCGTTTGACTCGAATTGAGGGCACAGACGGCTTTCCCAAGTGAAGGCGATCTTCCTGGCCCAATACCGAGGATAGGCAATGCACAGTGATGAGTTTCACCGGCGGCGGCTTCTCCCCGAGCGAACACGGCGGTGGTTTTCAGTGGGGTTCGTGGTGTCCGCGAGGGCAAGAATAAGGGGAGGAGTAGGCGAGACCGGGGGTCGTGGCACTATATGGGCACGACGTGGCTAAGGTGCTTCAATGGATTTCGCAAGATCTCCGTGCTCCACCATCCACGGTGAGGTCGTTGGGGAAGAAGCTGCCCTGACAACGCGGTCCCGCATGTCAGTCACTCCTGGTGACACGCGTGCGGTGGCGGAAGGATGGATCCGAGCCGTCAGCGAGAGGGCCCCCCCACAATCAAACCCACGCGCAGGCGAGCGGTAGGCCGGTGGGGCCACGGTGTCGGTGCCCAGCGGAGGGTGAAGGACGCGTGCGACTGCATCGTGGGTCCCCCGTGCCAGGGCGGCTGCGCGCATGGTGGGATGGAGCATGGGCCGCGCGATGTACTTCCTCTGGTGGGCCAAATTCAGGTATTGAAGCCCAGGTAAGTCTTCCCCTTTATTTTTATTTTATTTTATTTTCTGTATTATTTCCAAATTTGAATTTAAACTCAAACTTAAATTCAAGCTTTTATGGCTCATCCCTACAAATTATATTTGTGCAATTAGGGGTATTACTTCTGAATATATTTATATATATATATAATTTATATTTTCATATCCCTCCTCTTTTTCTTATTTCCAAACCCTAATTTCAATTTAGGGTTTACCCCAACTTCTAGTAATTATTACCTTATTATTTTTACCCTTATTATTTTATTTAATGCACAAACATATAAAACTCCAACAAGATGCACTTTCTTTTATTTTAGTATCATTTGTTTTAATTAATCACTCCTAATTATATGTATGCTCTTTTTATGATGCAAATATGGCACATAAAATGAGGAGACCTCTATATATTTTTTATACAATTTTGGGTATTACAAATCCTACCCCGTTACAAAGAATCTCGTCCTCGAGATTTAGGAAGATCTAGGGAATAGATGAGGAAAGTCTATGCGAAGCTCTTCTTCTCTCTCCCAAGTTGCTTCATCTTCTCCATGGTGACTCCATTGCACTTTGCACATCTTTATAACCTTTTTTCTCATGACACAAGTCAGTGTATCAAGGATCTTGACGGGATATTCTGCATAGGTCAGATCATCTTGAACACTAAGGTCCTCCATTGGTAGCTGCTCTTCAGGTACCCTGAGACACTTCTTTAGCTGAGATACATGGAAGACATCATGCACATCCGCAAGATGATCAGGTAACTCCAATTGATATGCAACCTCTCCCACTCGCTTTAAGATCAAGAAGGGTCCAATAAAGCGAGGGGACAACTTTCCTTTGACTTTAAATCTTCGCATACCCCGGAGCGGTGACACCTTCAAATAGATATGATCACCCTCCTTAAACTCTAGCAGTCTTCTCTAGGTATCAGCATAGCTTTTCTACCTTGACTGCGCAGTCCTCAAATTTTCCCTTATTTGTTGGACATGTTCTTCTGCCTCCTGTATAATTGCAGGCCCAAATAGCTGCCTTTCACCAGTTTGATCTCAATACAGTGGAGTCCTGCATTTTCTGCCATACAAAGCCTCAAACGATGACATCTTCAAGCTAGCCTGGTAGCTATTATTGTAAGAGAACTCTACATATGGTAAACTCTTATCCCAACTACCACCATGCTTAAGAGCACAAGCTCTTAACATATCTTCTAGCACCTGGTTGGTTCCTTCAGTCTGCCCATCAGTCTGAGGATGGTAAGCTGAACTAAAATTCAATCTTGTATCCAAGGACTCGTGCAACTTCTTCCAGTACCGAGAAGTAAACTGTGATCCCTGGTCTGACACAATCTTCTTTGGTACCCCATGCAAGCATACAATCTGTGCCATGTACAACTCTTCTAGCTTGGCTCCTGAATATGTGGTCTTCACTGGAATAAAGTGGGCTACTTTGGTTAGCCTATCCACAATCACCCATATAGAGTCATACCCAGCAGATGTGCGGGGTAATCCAACAATGAAGTCCATGCCAATCTCTTCCCATTTCCACTCAGGTATCTTAAGCGAGTGCAGTAAACCAGCAGGTCTTTGATGTTCCGCTTTCACCCTCTTGCAAACATCACAAAGTGCAACATGTGAAGCAACATACTTCTTTAGTCCATGCCACCAATACTTCTCCTTTAAGTCCTGGTACATCTTAGTACTACCAGGGTGGATAGAATTATATCTGGGCATAAAACCCGAGCCCGAAGCCCTATACCCGAAATACCCGAACTCGTACCCGTTTAGCCTGAAGCTCGTTACCCGAACAGCTCTAGCGGGTAACGAATCTAAATACCCGAACTAAGTTTGGGCCTAATCGGGTATTAACCCGCAGTACCCGAAGTACCAATTCTACCCGTAATAACCAACATCATCCAAACGCCAGGCCGAGCGCTAGCCCCACAGCGACACAGCTCACAGGCCACGGCCCAGTTGACGGCCTACTACGAAACCTGTTGTTGGGGGCCTTCGTCCTCCGAAGGTCCTCAAAAACAAGATTTGACAATGTTTTCCAAGTGAATTATATGAACAGGTATTTTCGGACTCAGATTATGAACATGGAGTACGGTCAGGACGAAGCCTAAGCCAGACGAAGGGGGATTGAGATGAAGGACGGGCTGATTGCCATGCTGTACGAAGGATGGTGCGCAGCCGAAGCTATACGCAGGAAAGCTTCGTCGCGATAGCAGAACGGGGAACCGACCTAAAGATGAAAAGACTACTTAGGTCTTGATAGACTCCCATAAGTCATTAGCAAATGTAATGGGCATGGATGTAATTTTACATGGGCTGCGTCCCACGCCTATAAATAGGTGAACAGTACTCCCGTACTGTTCACGCTGACTTGGCATTTGCTTTCCGTCAACCTTGTACTTTTACCTTCCTATAATCCGAAGGTACATTCGTAATCTGAAATCATTTCTATTTTGATATGATAATAAAATAGAAATGACATTGTGATAATATCTAAATGTTTATTATGTCGCATGTGAGTTCTTCGTCATAATTTATTGTGCTTACGAAGATATGTTGTTTGTGACCTTCGTCCGGAACACATTATATCCCGAAGGGAAATAATGTTTCGAGGGACGAAGGACCTTGTCATTTAACACTTTTTATGTTGCCTTGTTCTTAATCCGAAGCATTTGAGAACAAGTCCCCAACATTGGCGCCCACCGTGGGTGAACTCACTTCCACTCTTTGAGTTTTTGAACACCTTCGACGATCATAAACCTTCGCTATGGCGCCGAAGAAAGCTTCAGCAACTGGCACCGCAGCTCTCCAACCGCTGAACCACAATCAGGAGACTGTCTCTCTTCGGGAAGCCCGAAGCCAGAAAAGGAAGGCTGTCAGCCCAACACCTCAAGAGGATGAGTTAGATCAAGAGATCAGAGATATGGAGATGCTTCATCAACAGGTGCAGAGGAAGAAGGAAAAGATGGCCAGGCTAGCTGAACTGCAAAGGCAGATAGACGAAGCTTCTGAAGAAGTTCGCCATCTTACTCACGATGAGCACAACCGAAGGCCTCAACAAAAAGACCTTCATCAGGAGGGTTTCTTCAACGAAGATGACTGGTATGACAATTTCCATCATGGAAATTTTGTTTTCGATGATGCTTCTCCCCTGTCCGCTGAGTTGCAGGCTACACCTTGGCCTCCGTCCTATAAGCCGCCCCAGCTTCCCATATTCGATGGTCATTCAGACCCGAAGCAGTTTTTGATGAGCTACGAAGCAACAGTATCTTCGTACGGTGGCAATGCTGCAGTCATGGCAAAATCTTTTGTTATGGCTGTCAGGAGTGTTGCTCAAACCTGGTATTCCTCCCTTCGACCAGGAACGATTACTTCATGGCAAAAACTGAAGGACATGTTGTTAACCAGCTTTCAAGGGTTTCAGACGAAGCCGGTCACTGCTCAGGCCCTGTTCCAGTGTACACAGGATCACGAAGAATACCTTCAGGCGTATGTCAGGAGGTTCTTGCGTTTGAGGGCGCAGGCACCAACGGTGCCCAACGAAATTGTCATTGAGGCCATGATCAAGGGACTTCGGCCTGGACCTTCAGCTCAGTACTTTGCTAGGAAGCCTCCTCAAACTTTGGAGAAGCTGCTCCAGAAGATGGACGAGTATATTCGTGCCGACAACGATTTTCGCCAAAGAAGGGAGGAGGCTTTCAGGTTTTCTGAAATGACCAGGGGCTTCGGAGGAAGATTCTATCCGAGGCATGTCAGGTCCATCCACAATACTCAAAATGATGATAAGGGAAGTCAGCAGCACAGGCCGTAGTGCTCCTCACAGGCTTCGGGGCAGCAGCAAAGTTTCTTCCGGCCACCAGCTCCAAGAGGCAGAGGCGCCAGGGGCTTCAGCGGAAGATTTGGAGATCAACCAAGGAGAATGTTTTGCTTGTTCTGTGGTGAAAACAAGGGCCATACCACCAGGATGTGCCATGTTACCATCCAGAAGCAAAAGGAGATAGCCGAAGCTGCAGCACAACAAGTTCAGCCGAAGCAGGTCATGCATACTGCTTCGTACCATCCGCCTTACATCCCAGAATACATAGGCAATCACCCTGCAGTTTCTGTTGCTTCGGCGAGTCAACCTCAAGCTTCCTGGCAACAGCCTCCGCCTCCACCACCGCTGCAATAGGGCCAACAGCCGGAAGGAAGCCAATATGCTCCACACCAAAGGGATCTCAGGGAACAATCCGAAGCTCGCACAGTCAATAGCACTGTGCCAGAGTCGAAGCATATCTATTGACAAATATCCTACCTTGATAGCAGTCTTTTCCATTTAGTTCTATTTTCTGTGTAATAAAGAACATTTTTCAGTTTTCATATAATAGTTTCGTTGTTTGTAACAAGGAAAACTTGCTTTCTCAGGCTTAAGTTGCTGAACCTTTAAGATTTGCGACAACAAGGAGGACCTTTCGAATTATCAAAAATCCTTCGAAGCAACAAAAAGTCGTTCTAAGGAGCGCAGAGTAAGTTTGCTGAAGTCGCAAAAAGCCGTTCCAAAGGGAACGCAGTGTAAGTTTTCTGCTCCAAAGTCGTTCCAAAGGGAATGCAGAGCATACAGCGAAAAGTCAACGCTGATACCGCCTAAGTAAAAGGCGAAGAAGCTCCAAAGTCGTTCCTAAGGGGATGCAGAGCTTACAGCGAAAAGTCAACGCTGATACCGCCTAAGTAAAAGGCGAAGAAGCTCTAAAGTCGTTCCTAAGGGGATGCAGAGCTTACAGCGAAAAGTCAGCGCTGATACAAAAATATTGTGTGTTTTACGGGGATATGTGTGTATCTTCGAACAAATGTCATCTACATAACATAACATCATCACATCATTTTGCATAGCATAAGCATCATACATCATGCTGCATATGGCAAAAGAAGGGGACACAGTATCAACCTTCGAAAGGACGCTTTGAGAAAGTAAAAATCGTGCAAAGCCACAAGGGAATACAATGTTGATCTTCGGAACATAGCTTCGGAGAATATTTTCACGAAGCTTGGATATCCTTCATCAGAGCACTATGAACATTGTCGTGATGTATAAGTTCTTCTATCTTCACGAAGCATGAAAAGAAGGGAAGGTGTTTTTTCGCCGAAGGCTCAAAAACGGTACGTATGTAAAGTTTCATGCATCGTAAAGAATCGAATCATTAAAAGAAAATATATCACAGGGTTACAAAATGTCACACATATTTCATTACAGAAGTCTTTACAATAGTGCTTAATCTTCTCTTAAAACAACTTCGGCAGCTTCATTCAGGAGTCGGTTAACAACTTCATCCATAATGGCTTCGGCCATTTTTCTAATTTCATCGTCCCCCTTTGGGTGGGGGCCCGGAGATGCCTCAGCAGGTTCTGAGGGAAGAGAAGATACGACTACATTACTATTACAGACCGCGAGCAAAGTCTGAAATTAAAAATTACAACACAATAAGAACAATTAATTAATACCTATTTGCCCTTCGGGCTCTGTACTTTTTTCGGCAACTTCTATCACTTTCCTAGCATCATGGATGCCTTTTTCACTCTTTTGAATAATTTCTCGCGCCATTTCTCGGCCGCCGTTGTCCCAGATATCAGTAAAGAATTTTCCGCCAACCATGCTTGCTTCGGCCGAGGGGTCTTTGATGTCTTCGGAGGACAAGGCAGCTTCAGACTGAGCTAAGGATTTTACATGCTCACAACCTCTCCTCTCCAAAATAGTAGCAACTCCTCTAGCGCCCGAAAAAGCGCAGATGTCACCGCGGCTACTCAGGATTTCCTCGAAGGCCTCTGCTTCGTGACTGATCCATTCCATTGGACCTTCGGGATTGCCTCTTGAGAAATTCTCTTCACTAGAGAATGCGCCAACGCTGGCGAAGCTGGATTTTATCTTTTTGACACATTCTATGGATTTAACATAGCATTTTCTCTGGGATGCACGAAGCTCCTTAACACTTATCTCTAAATGATTGGCCAATTGATCACTAAGCTCTCATTTTGTTTCTTCAAGCACACGTTCCTCTTTAGCTCTAGCTAGCTGTTTCTGAAGATCTTTAATCTCACGTTTTTGGGCTTCGGCCTGGACCTTTGAGGCAGCTTCGTCCTTTTTTACCTTGTCTACCAATGTAAGCAGAATTTTATCCTTTTCCAGAGCTTCGTTTCTCAGTTTAATAACTTCTGACCGTAGGTTGTTGAACGCAATTTCATAGCTCTCATCTTCGACATTCTTTTGTGCTCTCAATGCGTTGCTTAGAATTAAACCCTATATGTAAAAAAGTTGGTATAAGAATAAAAGAATGAGTTACGAATTATAAAATTTCCAAACGCCCAATTCCCATACCTTTAGGCTATTGTACGCAAGACTATCCGCGAGATCCTCCTTCGTCATAGCACATAATCCAGCTTCGAGCTTTGGAAACCCCATACTTCTAGCTATCTCCCGGCAGACAGATAATTCTTTGTTATCTGGGAGGCAGTATAGGAAGTCATCTTCGTTTGTCCCATTGAACACTACTGCCCCCTTCAGATATTTTAATTCTCTGGCATAGTGATTGGCTTCATAGATCTCTTCTTCAGATAATTTCTTCCCCGAAGCATGCCGCACAATGTAATCGCATATGTTGGAAGGAGCTTCGGGGGCGGCAGTGTCAATTTCTTCAACCAAAATTGGCTCTGACATATTTATTTTTTCTTCGGTTTCCAAAGATTGTTCCTTGGTGGGCTCTGAAGGCCCAGCTTCAGCTTCAAGTTGTTGCTTCGAAGCTTCAGCAACTAAAGCTTCAGTAGACACTTCAGAAAGTTCAACAGTCTTCTTTGGAGTTATGCTTGAAGACTTAATTGTCTCCAAAACATCTAGCACGTTCACCATTCTTTTTCTTTTCGGGGTCATCGATGGACCCTTTTGATTTTTTATTGTCTCAACACTTGCTGAAGGACTTAAGATTTCCAATATTTTTGGTCCTTCAATTCTCGGTTTTTCTGCCTTCTCTGCTGAAGGTGCTTCAGTTTTTTCTTCGATCTTCAGCCCTGGAGCTGGCTCTGTAGTTTCAGTGGCCAAGGAGACTTCACCGATAAATTCAGGCACTATGGCCGGCTCAACAAAATGTGCCCGGTGGGTGAGCACCTTCATCTTTTTTCTTTGCGGCGCTGGCTCACTAGAAGCACCTGTCGCAACTTCTGTTACAGGAGAAGTATTTTTTCTTTTGCGGCCTGGCACCGGATAATGATAGTCAGGGTAGACAAACCCGATTGCATCAAATACCCGGTTGAGCCTCTTCTTCTTTCGGCCTCCGAAGGCTACCGATAATGCAGTATTCTCGGCCTTCGAATATACCCCAAGCAGTTCGTCACTTAAGGTTTCAATGCTTTTTAACCAGTCGTCATCAGGTTCAACAAACTTATCCCCATATTTGAATGTGTATTTCAGTCTGACCAGTCCACCTTCGTCAGACTCTTTGATGGTCTCCTTCGGCATTTCCCACTTTCCTGCAAGTGGCCACACCCTGAAGGCAATATGCTCTTGGACCAAGTCCCTTGTCCCAATAAAAGAGCAGACTACGCCGAAGGCTCTTTGGCATTCTTCGGCCGCTTCATCCATTTCAACCTTCGGTTTTCGGAGTCCGAAGCACTGCCAGATAGGACGCATAATGATACTTTTAACATCTTCCTGCGCTGTCAAGTCATTCTTTACATAGAACCATTCTGTCATCCAGGCACCGGGCCACCTCTTCCGAAAGGTTGGCACGGGGCAGCTTGACCCGGAGCGGGCACCGAAGCTGTAACAACCAAAGTTGTTGTGATATTGTTCTTTCCCCCAGGGCTTCGTCTCATATAACAACTCATGAATTTTGCAAAAGCTTTTAGCATTTGGTTCTAAACCTTGGCTTCTCACAGCCCAGACAAAGATCCCCATTCTTATGATAGCTTCGGGAGTAATTTGATGAAGGTAGACTTGAAATGTCTTCAGGACTTCGACAACAAAGCTGCTTAGGGGGAATCGAAGCCCAGCCTTGAGAAAGCTTCGGAAGATCACGACCTCATCTTCTTCGGGGGTGGGAGAAGTTTTTTCTCCAGCATCAGCTCTCGCAATAGATATATCTCGAAAATATCTCCCCCTCATATTGTCAATATGACTCTGCTTAATAGTGGTTTTCCCGAAAACCGAGTGACTTGGCCGCCATGGTCGATCTTCGGACTCTCCCCCACCGCTTTCTACATCATAACTGTCGCTGTCACCAGTATCTTCAGACAAACCTTCCAGAATCTCCTTGGTGATTTTTTCCGTATTGGTCTTCGCCATCGCTATAATGAACCCCAAGTTCTTCTCTTCGTCGAGACTCAGCTTCATCTCAGCAGCGGCCTTCTTATCTTCAGACATCTTCGGAAACACTAAAAAACTGTTTTCAAAGCCGAAGCTTCAAAACCAAAAGATCAGCAAATCTTAGTGCGCAAGAGCTAAAAATTTAGTGAGCGGGAGTAGATGGCAAGAGAGCGTACCAAATGAGTTTGCGGTATGATCTTATTTATACGCCCAGTGCGTTGAAAATTGAAAGACCCCGCTTGTCAGTGAATGTTGCTATTCTAGCAAAGGGAAGGTGTTTTTTCGGACCTTCGGCTCAAGGCCTTCGTCCATATCGCAATCTGAATTTATCACTAACAAATTAATATTGCGAGGGGCTACTGTTGGGGGCCTTCGTCCTCCAAAGGTCCTCAAAAACAAGATTTGACAATGTTTTCCAAGTGAATTATATGAACAGGTATTTTCGGACTCAGATTATGAACATGGAGTACGGTCAGGACGAAGCCTAAGCCAGACGAAGGGGGATTGAGATGAAGGACGGGCTGATTGCCATGCTGTACGAAGGATGGTGCGCAGCCGAAGCTATGCGCAGGAAAGCTTCGTCGCGATAGCAGAACGGGGAACCGACCTAAAGATGAAAAGACTACTTAGGTCTTGATAGACTCCCATAAGTCATTAGCAAATGTAATGGGCATGGATGTAATTTTACATGGGCTGCGTCCCACGCTTATAAATAGGTGAACAGTACTCCCGTACTGTTCACGCTGACTTGGCATTTGCTTTCCGTCAACCTTGTACTTTTACCTTCCTATAATCCGAAGGTACATTCGTAATCTGAAATCATTTCTATTTTGATATGATAATAAAATAGAAATGACATTGTGATAATATCTAAATGTTTATTATGTCGCATGTAAGTTCTTCGTCATAATTTATTGTGCTTACGAAGATATGTTGTTTGTGACCTTCGTCCGGAACACATTATATCCCGAAGGGAAATAATGTTTCGAGGGACGAAGGACCTTGTCATTTAACACTTTTTATGTTGCCTTGTTCTTAATCCGAAGCATTTGAGAACAAGTCCCCAACACCTGTGCAACCCTAGCTCTCTGACCCTGAGTCCTTGTCTCCCTGTCTAGCACTCCGGTTGTGGCTGCCCTATCCAGCGTTGGCTACAGCGCCCCCTAATCCCCATCGGCCATCGTCACCTGCAACTTCAAGACTGGTACTCCAGCGCAAGGAGCACTTCCAGTCTTTGTTCTCCGGCAATAGCAAGGCACAACGACAACCAGCAACCACACCAGGCGCTAGGCAGCCAAGCATCAAAGCGCGTATAGCCGTACAGGCGTATAGCGCCCTTGCGGGTCGCAGCCTCACCGACAAGCCGTCGTGCCACCGGCTAGGCGGCCAAGCGCAGATAGCGGATAGCGCCCTCGCCAGCAAGCCGCTGCGCAACTGACCAGGCAGCCACGCGCGGACGCACTCTCGCTGTCAAGCCGTCGTGCCACCAGCCAGATGCGCCCTCGCATGTGCTTTTATATATTTCGGGTAAATTGGGTATACCCGAACCCAAACCTGTGACGGAACCTCCCAAGTCATTAGACCCACCTACAGTTGTCCTTGTCCAACGGACCTCAGACAACCCTGCAGGTGCCCCTGAATCACTTGACAAGTTCGGTATCTGCTTTTCTTACCTTTCCCAAGAGCGTTTCACCCGTCACGCAGACGTTACAAACATCAGAGATACGAAAATGCGGAAGCAATTACATTAACTTACCTTTATTTAAAAGTAAGACAGAGTTAAATATTTACAGACCAGAATATAATATACGAGTGCAGAGTATTATTATTACAAACCATGGGAGGCAAAAACCCCTCCCGATAAGTTCAAACAAAAGTTTTATGGAGGATCTTTTCCTCCCGCAGCTTCACTCTTGGTGCTCTTCTTTTGGTACCACCTTAGAAGAGAAGCAACAAAAGTTGGTTGCTTCCTCACCTAAAAACAACAGGGAATGAAACCCTGAGTATGGAATTACTCAGCATGTCTTACCCGACTAAAGAAAAGACTCTCAAGGGTATGCTGGCTTTGAGGGAGTCAAGGTAAGGCTTAACAATAGTCAAAGACTCTGTTTGCAGAAATGCTTACTAAAAGTGGATCCTTAAAATCCAATTTTACTTGTCTGGTTAAGTAAGATTACTTGTCCCTAGAGTTCTTTCTACCCTAGTTCAATCACTTGACCTGCACTAGCCCAACCCTTCATCTTCACTGGAGTTCTACGTATAGGGCAGTGACCAAGTTTTCATAACCGCGAAGGTACGGCGATCGGAATCGATTATACTCAGCTGAGGATCTCCAATCACATGACATATGTAGCACTTAACCCTTGCATATGTCAACTTGCCACCAGGGTTCTTAAGACCAGATCAGGTTCACGCCAACCGAGAGCACAGATACACCACCGTCCAGCCTCTTGCCACGGAAGGTACACGCTACTCTCGCCATCTCTCCACTCCCATTGCGTGGTATCTTATTCTGGTATTAGTCTGCTCGAGGCAAAGCTTACCCATGACGAGGCATGTGACTAGTTAAAGGGTCCTCGGTCATCAAGCCTACATCGACACGGTCCTTAATCGACTCAGACGGAGACACTACACCGAGACACTCTTCTCGTGCAAGTCACCCGCCCGGTCTCAGCTTAATCATTTCAAACCCCAAAGTTTGGTACCTGGCAGAGGTACATCTTTTCCGATGTTGAACCCATCATGGCCATGATGGATCCACCATCAAGTTTTATTTTCAAAAACATCCCTCCCACTTTGCCACATCATCTTTTGTAAAAACAAAACATTTTGTTTAGCTAAAGCAAGACTAAGCATAGGAAAAACCTTTTGTAAAATAGGGATTCCAAGGAAGGTAATCAAATTCAAGGAAGTAAATGCAGGAATTGTTTTAGCAATCAACTCCTATCACCTAATGCATCAAGTGAGAAAGAGTTTTAAAAGAATCAAGGAGGTGGCAAATGCACCGGGGCTTGCCTTGGTTTACAGGTGAATCAGGCTCGGTCCCGCAGATGTCAAAATAGAAACAGCTGCCTGCCTGATGTTGCTCAAGTGGTGGTGGTGAAGTCTTCTCTTCTTCTACTTCAACTTCTTCCTCGTTTTCTAAATATAACCATACATAATAATGAATGCCCATGTAATGCTCATGAGAGTGCAAAGATAATAAAAGTTCATTATCTAAAGTCTTGAATACAATTTTCCTTCATGGTACTCTAGAGAATCAGGGTTTCTAGAGTCAATATAGGAATATAAAGGGCAGGGGGTAGGGTTTTGGGCTCTAAGTATCAAACAAGGTCTAAATCATACCAAACTCTACCCAAGGCTTCTAAATATTATATAAGGGTCATCTAAAAAGTTTGGGGATTTTTGGAATTATTAATGATTTTTTAAAAATCCAGAAACAAGGTTTTAGACTGTTTTAAATACTCAATAATTTCTTATTTGAACTAAAAACCTTGAAACTGTTTTTATTAAATTCTATGGAAAATTAGGAATTTAGCAAAATTGGTTTGGCATTTTTACCATTTTTCTCTCAATTTCTAGAATTGTTTTAGCTCTGGCAGAAAAAGAAAAAGAAAATGTATGAACAGTGTTGGACCGAATCTGGCCCAGGTCGGCCCACAGCCAGTAGAAGTGTGCCCCCGCGCGCGCCTGTGGCAATTTCGCAAAAAGGCCCTCGACGTTCTGGATAACCTGAAGTGGGTTCTTGGACTGTTTTCATGAGTCGCTGACATCTTACAGGAACCCCCCTGGATTTCTAATTCTTCACGGTTTGAGGTCCACGTATGGCGGACAGTGCACAGCCGAGCTCCGATGAGCTCACGCTGGCCGGATACCGCAACGGTTGGGGCTCCCGTGCGGCAGACACCGAATTGGACCCCTTCCGCACATTTCCCCTCAACCAATTTCACTAACGGCGGTCTACCTTGCTCTGTCCACGGTGACAGTGCAGATGATCAAATGGATCAATGCGTTCCAGATAACCGAAGGCATGGCTGGCCAAATTGAAGCTTGGGTAAGCTTCACGAGTTCACCAGGGTTTACGTACAAGCTAGAATTTGGGCTAGGCAAGAGCAAAAAAGTGGGTCAACAGGGAGGCCGTCACGGCGGCGCTCAACAGAGCAGAGGGGTGTTCCGGTGACGAGACTCAGGTAAACTCCAATTGGCCGGCTTCGAGAGCAATAGGGGGCCAAAAACAAGCAAGAACATGAATGAATTGGGTATGCACTAACCCGAGGAATGCTAGCCACGGAGGGGTCCTTCGCGGCGGCGCTGAGAATCGGGAGAAGGGAGTTTACGGACTGTGTGAGTTCTCCGGTGAGAGCGAGTAAATTACTCAAGTGCTCGTGCGTGCGATGCAGTGAAGAAGCAGCGCCTGGGCTCAATTTATAGGCGATAAGCCAGAGATGGATGAGATCCACCGAGCTGTGACCACGCTGGCGAGCTCACCCGCGCGGCAGAGCCACGACGAAAGTCCGGTGGCCACCGACTAACCGCGCAGCGCCACCTCCACGTTTTAACGCCACGTCTCAGAGGACCTTTACCGCGGTCGTCGATCCGTCCCACGCCGCGGTGGCGACCTTATCCCGACGAGATCTTTTCTAGGCTCCGGTGAACAGTGCGCCACACCGCACGATTTCAAATGGCAAATTCTTCCAATTTTATGTGGCAACCACACCACCCATATGTAGCAAAGTTATAGATCCATAAACCCTCTTTACCTTTACCATCTGTAGCAAATTCTTCCAATTTTATTTCCTTATTCTTGGTACAAGGTAGGGGTGGTTTGGGGCTCACTCCTTTATTACAACAATTATATACATATTACAATTTACATGAGGCTAGAAAGCCTAGGAATTCTTTTCTATAAAGTCTCGAGTTTCCCACGTAGCCTCATCTTCTGAATGCTGGTTCCACTGTATCTTGTAAAACTTGAGAGTTTTTCTCCGGGTAATCCTGTCCTTTTGATCCAAGACTTGAATAGGATGCTCGGAATACGTCAAGTCTGGCTCTAAGGAAACATCTGTTATTTCAATAGTTCGATCGGGAACCCGAAGACATTTCTTCAGTTGCGACACGTGGAACACATTATGTACAGCAGACAAGGTTTCGGGTAGTTGAAGTCGGTATGCCACTTGTCCACATTGTTCAATAATAAGGAAAGGACCAATGTACCGGGGTGCAAGCTTCCCTTTTACCCCGAAACGGTTTACACCCTTCATTGGAGAGACTTTCAGGTAGACATAATCTCCCACCAGAAAGTACAAGGGCATCCGTCGTTTGTCTGCGTAACTCTTTTGTCGAGCTTGAGCCTTCTTCAAATGATGAATTATTCGTTGAACTTTCTCTTCAATCTCCTTTACCATGTCTGGCCTGAAAAAACTCACTTTCACCAGGTTCAGACCAATTTAGCGGAGTACGACAACATCGCCCATATAAAGCTTCAAAGGGTGCCATCTTAATGCTTTCTTGATAGCTATTATTATATGAGAATTCCGCTAATGGTAAACAATCATCCCATTTTTGTGGGAACTCCAGAACACAAGCTCATAGCATGTCCTCAAGTATTTGATTTATTCTCTCAGTTTGACCACTTGTTTGAGGATGATAGGCCAAACTATGGAGAAATTTAGTACCCAAGGATTTGTGAAGTTCTTCCCAAAATTTGGATACAAATTGAGGTCCACAATCCGACACTATGGTCTTTGGAACACCGTGCAAACTGAGAATACGAGCAATGTACAGTTTTGCATATGCAATTACTGGATATTTTACTTTGACTGGAAGGAAGTGGGCGATCTTTGTGAGTCGGTCAATGATAACCCAAATGGAGTCAAAGCCTTTTGCTGTTCTGGGTAATCCCACAATAAAGTCCATACTAATATCTTCCCATTTCCACGTTGGGACAGGTAAAGATTACAATGGACCGGCAGTCTTCATATGTATGGCTTTGATACGTCTACAAGTGTCACATCTTGCCACATAGCGTGCAATTTTAATATTCATCTTTGTCCACCAATAATGCTATTTTAGATTATGATACATCTTAGTGCTTCCAGGATGAATATAATAGCGACTAAGATGTGCTTCGTCTAATATTTGTTGGTGGATCTCTTCATTCTTCGGCACAACTATGTGGTTGTTGAACCATACAATGCCTTGATCATCCTTTCTGAAACATTTAGCTTTTCCGGCCTCTATTTTCTCACGGATGTGCCTCATACCCTCATTATCTTTTTGAGCATCAATTATCCTTTGTAAAAGGATTGACTCAAGCTTTAGTTGATTTGAAGTTCCATGCTGAATCATTGCCAGGTTCAAATTCTCCATTTCTTGGAATAACGTAATGTGAGAAGTTTCCATTGTAAGACAATGACAAAAAGTCTTGCGACTCAAGGCATCTGCCACTACATTAGCTTTGCCTAGGTGATAATGAATCTCCAGTTCATAATCCTTAATAAGCTCGAGCCATCGTCTTTGTCTCATGTTCAACTCTGACTGGGTGAAGATATACTTCAAGCTTTTATGATCTGTATAAATATGACAGATATTACCCAGTAGATAATGACGCCAGATTTTTAGGGCATGAACCACTGCAGCTAGCTCCAGATCATGAGTTGGATAATGTTCCTCATGCCGGCGCAACTGCCTTGAAGCATAAGCTATCACTCGGCCTTCTTGCATTAATACATAGCCGAGACCACTGCCTGATGCGTCACAATACACATCAAAGGGCTTATTAATATCCGGTTGAGCCAATACCGGAGCAGTGGTTAATAATACCTTCAATTGTTCAAAGGCTTTATTACACTTTGAAGACCAATTAAATTTAGTATCATTCTTCAATAAACTTGTGATTGGTTTCACAAGCTTGGAAAAATCTGGTATAAATCGGCGGTAATAGCCAGCTAGTCCAAGGAAACTTCGGACTTGATGTACAGTGGTTGGGGGTTTCCACTCCAAAATATCCTTGACTTTGCTGGGATCCACCGCAATCCCCTTGGCAGATAATACATGTCCCAGAAATTGGATTTCTTCCAGCCAGAATGCACACTTACTGAACTTAGCATATAACTGGTGTTCTCTTAAGCGCGTCAACACGATCCGTAAATGCTGAGCATGCTCCTCTTCATTCTTGGAGTATATTAAGATATCGTCGATGAGTACCACCACAAACTTGTCCAACTCAGGCATAAATACTGAGTTCATCAAATAAGTGAAGTGGGCAGGAGCATTTGTCAGTCCAAAAGACATTACCAAATATTCAAATAACCCATACCGCGTAGTAAATGCGGTCTTTGGTATATCCTCGGGCCTGATACGGATCTGATGATTGCCCGATCTGAGGTCAATCTTAGAGAAAACCCTTGCTCCAGTCAATTGATCAAATAAAATATCAATTCGCAGAAGAGGGTATTTATTCTTGATAGTAACCTCATTAAGGGGTCTATAATCCACACACATTCGAAGTGTTTGGTCCTTCTTCTTGACGAAGATGGCTGGACAACCCCATGGTGATGAGCTTGGCCGGATGAATCCCTTCTCTAGTAGATCTTGCAATTGGGTCTTAAGTTCTGCCAGCTCATTTGGAGGCATTAGGTACGATCTTCTAGAAATAGGAGTCGTACCGGGCTTCAACTCAATTACAAATTCTACATCTCTTTCGGGTGGCAATCCAGGCAAATCTTCTGGAAAGACGTCTGGGAACTCACATACTACCGGAATATCTTTGATCTCTGGTATGATGGCTTCATATACACTGCCAAATGGTTTAGCCGGAATGGCTATAGGGATAGTCAAGAGAACCTCTTCTTGGCCATAATTCAATTTGATAGTTCTCAATTCAGTATCAAGAATAGCTTTATGTTGGGCTAACCAATTCATGCCCAAGATTACATCTATGTCTTGGCCTTTCAGAACAATCATATTAGTAGGAAAGTCCCGTCCAGCCAATGTTACAGGTACTTGGAAAGCCACTTCTTTAGTGAATATTTGTCCCCCAGGCGAATGTATTTTAAACCCTTCCCTTGATTCATGGCATGGAATGCAATGTTGCTCCACAAATCTCTTACTTATGAATGTATGTGAAGCACCAGAATCAAAACGAATAATTGCAGGGTGATTGGCCACTAGAAACATACCCATCATAACCGGTTCACCGTCCGGTGTTGTGGCCACTTGAGTATAATAAATTTGTCCCGTTTTCCTTGTATTCTTGCCCACGGTATTGGTTGCCGCATTTCCCTTCCCTTGCGTGGAATTCCCAGAACTTTGCTGATTACTTGAGCGATTCTGCTTCTAATATGGACAGTCCTTAATGAAGTGTCCAGACTTTCCACAGTTGAAACAGCCAGTTGAAGAGCTAGGGAGGGCAAGGAAACGAGTGCCAGGGGCACCCGACTGATTTGTTGAAGTGGGGGCAGTGGCGGGGCGAACAAAGACCGGTTGCTTAAATGGGTAGGAGGGTGGATGTGGGGAAGAGCGATTTGGATTGAAAGGTCGGATGACCAACCTTTGCCTTTTCTCGGGGCCCTGATTGGGCCTGTCGCCTCCATAACCCTTAGATTTTCCGGAACCTACATATTTAGCCTCAACTGCCAGCGCTGTGCTGACAGCCCTTCCATAAGTAAGGTCGATGCAGGTGGCCATCTTTCTTTGCATTCGATCATTCAAACCTCTCATGAAACAATTCCTTTTCTTCACATCTATGTTGACTTGATCAATTGCATATTGGGATAAGTGATTAAATTTATTGAGATACTGGGTAACAGTATCCCCGCCTTGTTTCAACTTCATGAACTCCTCCTGCTTCATGTGGAGAACTCCTTCAGGTATATAGGGCTCTCTGAAGGCCAACTTGAACTCATCCCAAGTTACTTGATGACCAGCCGGTTGAACGGCTATAAAATTTCCCCACCAGGTGCTGGCAGGGCCACGCAATTGTTGGGCTGCGAATAGGGGCTTCTGAGTTTCTGAACACCGAAGGAGCCCAAACTTTTGTTCAATGACGCGGATCCATTCATCCGCTTCGAGAGGGTCCTCTGCTTTAACAAACAATGGAGGACGCGTCTCGGAGAAATCCAGATAGGATGTTTCACGGGGGCCTTGCGGATATGCCCGCCCGCTTTGTTGTTGTAGTTGTTGACTTGCCATTTCCCGTAGAAATCAGGTATTGTCTGCTGTAGCGTTAACCAAGGCAGCGATGGCCTCAGCTAAAGTGGGAGGTACTGGAGGTGGGTTTGGTGTTGCTTCCCTTCCACTAGAGGTCCCTGCACCATCCTAAGAACGAGTCTTGGAAGGCATCTGAGGCAACAAACATTGAAAAGAATATAATAAGCCAATAAAACCATCCATTATACATTACTGAAAAGGGTAATGTTACAGACTTGAATTTTACAATAGGATTACACTTCCTATTATACATTACTACTACTTCTATACTATACTATTCTTGCTTCTTGTCACTCTTAGTAGCCTCGCTGTCGGGAGTAGGAGACCACTCATCCACCAACTTCATAGAGGGAGGGGGCCTGAACAAGTCCAGCTCACCACCGAGGGCTTCTCCCGCTATCCTAGAAGGTCCGGCTTCCGTCCCGACAGGATCCGCAGGTACATTGGGATTGTGAATACAGTACATGAACTTCTTCATGTAGAGTATTACAATAAACCTACAAGTTATCTACGGCTGAGCTAAGCTCCTCCACGCGGGCTCGAGCTTTTGCCTCCTTAGCCCAGGCAAGCGAACGAGAGTTAATTGCCCAGTCGAGCGCTAGATCTCGCTCCGCGAGCTGATCTTGCAGGTAGCGGATGTCTGCTCTTAATTCATTTATTCTTTCTCCATCCGTGACCCATATGTCATTCCTGCGATGGAGTTCTGTTCGAAGCTGATTGACTTAGGCTTCCAGATCCCCAATTGGATTGTTGCTACCGCTACTGCTATCTTCATGCCGTGGGGCAAGTTGATGATGGGGTACCCTGATTGGTCCGGTTGACTTGCGCGCGGTCTTTCTGGTGCACGGCGGCATTTCTTAAGGGGGAAAAACTTATTAGCATAGTTTTTAGCATGATGCATGTGTAATTACAGAATCAACCTTAGTCGATTCACACCTTCTATACATTGCACTCTATATCTGGTCTTTCAAATAGGTTCTTCAGAAAGAAGCTAGATAAGAAAGAAAGAAATTTTCTAGGTAAGTCTTAGAAAATTCTTTTTGAAGATGCCTCATAACTTCTGCATAGATGGGCTTCGCTCCGATACCAGCTGTGACGGAACCTCCCAAGTCATTAGGCCCACCTACAGTTGTCCTTGTCCAACGAACCTCAGACAACCCTGCAGGTGCCCCTGAATCACTTGACAAGTTCGGTATCTGCTTTTCTTACCTTTCCCAAGAGCGTTTCACCCGCCACGCAGACGTTACAAACATCGGAGATACGAAAATGCGGAAGCAATTACATTAACTTACCTTTATTTAAAAGTAAGACAGAGTTAAATATTTACAGACCAGAATATAATATACTAGTGCAGAGTATTATTATTACAAACCATGGGAGGCAAAAACCCCTCCCGATAAGTTCAAACAAAAGTTTTATGGAGGATCCTTTCCTTCCGCATCTTCACTCCTGGTGCTCTTCTTTTGGTACCACCTTAGAACAGAAGCAACAAAAGTTGGTTGCTTCCTCACCTAAAAACAACGGGGAATAAAACCCTGAGTATGGAATTACTCAGCAAGTCTTACCCGACTAAAGAAAAGACTCTCAAGGGTATGCTGGCTTTGACAGAGTCAAGGTAAGGCTTAACAATAGTCAAAGACTCTGTTTGCAGAAATGCTTACTAAAAGTGGATCCTTAAAAATCCAATTTTACTTGTCAGGTTAAGTAAGGTTACTTGTCCCTAGAGTTCTTTCTACCCTAGTTCAATCACTTGACCTGCACTAGCCAATTTTTTAACAACCCTTCATCTTCACTAGAGTTCTACGTATAGGGCAGTGACCAAGTCTTCATAACCGCGAAGGTACGGCGATCGGAATCGATTATACTCAGCTGAGGATCTCCAATCACATGACATATGTAGCACTTAACCCTTGCATATGTCAACTTGCCACCAGGGTTCTTAAGACCAGATCAGGTTCACGCCAACCGAGAGCACAGATACACCACCGTCCAGCCTCTTGCCACGGAAGGTACACGCTACTCTCGCCATCTCTCCACTCCCATTGCGTGGTATCTTATTCTGGTATTAGTCTGCTCGAGGCAAAGCTTACCCATGACGAGGCATGTGACCAGTTAAAGGGTCCTCGGTCATCAAGCCTACATCGACACGGTCCTTAATCGACTCAAATGGAGACACTACACCGAGACTCTCTTCTCGTGCAAGTCACCCGCCCGGTCTCAGCTTAATCATTTCAAACCCCAAAGTTTGGTACCTGGCAGAGGTACATCTTTTTCGATGTTGAACCCATCATGGCCATGATGGATCCACCATCAAGTTTTGTTTTCAAAAACATCCCTCCCACTTTGCCACATCATATTTTGTAAAAACAAAACATTTTGTTTAGCTAAAGCAAGACTAAGCATAGGAAAAACCTTTTGTAAAACAGGGATTCCAAGGAAGGTAATCAAATTCAAGGAAGGAAATGCAGGAATGGTTTTAGCAATCAACTCTTATCACCTAATGCATCAAGTGAGAAAGAGTTTTAAAATAATCAAGGAGATGGCAAATGCACCGGGGCTTGCCTTGGTTTACAGGTGAATCAGGCTCGGTCCCGTAGATGTCAAAATAGAAATAGTTGCCTGCCTGATGTTCCTCAGGTGGTGGTGAAGTCTTCTCTTCTTCTACTTCAACTTCTTCCTCGTTTTCTAAATATAACCATACATAATAATGAATGCCCATGTAATGCTCATGAGAGTGAAAAGATAATAAAAGTTCATTATCTAAAGTCTTGAATACAATTTTTCTTCACGATACTCTAGAGAATCAGGGTTTCTAGAGTCAATATAGGAATTCAAAGGGCAGGGGGTAGGGTTTTGGGCTCTAAGTATCAAACAAGGTCTAAATCATACCAAACTCTACCCAAGGCTTCTAAATATTATATAAGGGTCATCTAAAAAGTTTGGGGATTTTTGGATTTATTAATGATTTTCTAAAAATCCAGAAACAAGGTTTCAGACTGTTTTAAATACTCAATAATTTCTTATTTGAACTAAAAACCCTGAAACTATTTTTATTAAATTATATGGAAAATTAGGAATTTAGCAAAATTGGTTTGGCATTTTTACCATTTTTCTCTCAATTTCTAGAATTGTTTTAGCTCTGGTAGAAAAAGAAAAAGAAAATGTATGAACAGTGTTGGACCGAATCTGGCCCAGGTCGGCCCATAGCCAGCAGAAGTGTGCCCCCGCGCGCGCGCCCGTGGCAATTTCGCAAAAGGCCCTCAACGTTCTGGATAACCTGAAGTGGGTTCTTGGAATGTTTTCGTGAGTCGCTGACATCTTACAGGAACCCCCTAGATTTCTAATTCTTCACGGTTTGAGGTCCACGATGGCGGACAGCGCACGGCCGAGCTCCGACGAGCTCACGCTGGCTGGATACCGCAACGGCTGGGGCTCCCGTGCGGCAGACATCGAATTGGACCCCTTCCGCACATTTCCCCTCAACCAATTTCACTAACGGCGGCCTACCTTGCTCTGTCCATGGTGACAGTGCGGATGATCAAATGGATCAATGCGTTCCAGATAATCGAAGGCATGGCTGGCCAAATTGAAGCTTGGGTAAGCTTCACGGGTTCACCAGGGTTTACGTACATGCTAGAATTTGGGCTAGGCAAGAGCAGAAAAGCGGGTCGATAGGGAGGCCGTCACGGCGGCGCTCAACGGAGCAGAGGGGTGTTCCGGTGACGAGACTCAGGTAAACTCCAATTGGCCGGCTTCGAGAGCAACAGGGGGCCAAAAACAAGCAAGAACATGAATGAATTGGGTATGCACTAACCCGAGGAATGATGGCCACGGAGGGGTCCTTCGCGGCGGCGCTGAGAATCGGGAGAAGGGAGTTTACGAACTGTGTGAGTTCTCCGGTGAGAGCGAGTCAATTACTCAAGTGTTCGTGCGTGTGATGCAGTGAAGAAGCAGCGCCGGGCTCAATTTATAGGCGGCAAGCCGGAGATGGATGAGATCCACCGAGCTATGACCGCGCTGGCGAGCTCACCCGCGCGGCAGAGTCACGACAAAAGTCCGGTGGCCGCCGACTAACCGCGCAGCGCCACCTCCACGTTTTAACGCCACGTCTCAGAGGACCTTTACCTTGGCCGTCGATCTGTCTCACGCCGCGGTGGCGACCTTATCCCAGCGAGATCTTTTCTGGGCTCCAGTGAACAGTGTGCCACACCGCACGATTTCAAATGGCAAATTCTTCCAATTTTATGTGGCAACCACACCACCCATCTGTAGCAAAGTTATAGATCCATAAACCCTCTTTACCTTTGCTATAGCATCTCTGGTCAAATTCTGACAGAATCCAACCAAAATCTAAGCCACAAATGTGGACAACATCACTGGTAGCCATACCAGTCTGAAACAAGTGTTCAGAACTGTCTAATTAACTGCTGACAGCCCAACATCAGACCCATTTATCTTCAATTTCCATTCAGCACTAGTGCTTAATTACTTAATCAAAATTGTTCTCCTTATATAGCTTTACAAACTTGATGTGGTGACCTAGGGCAAAAACTTTCTAATTTGGCAGATATAAGGCTCCAAAGTTGAGCTAATTATACTGATTTCAGACTTAGTCAATAGGGTTCAAGTGTGACTCTTTTGCAAATTAGTCCAAAACTTAGGGTTTAAGTTGCAAATCTTCATAATTGTGAACCATATGACTTAAGACACCTTATTATTATGATTTTTGCACTTTAACCCAAAAGTGCACTTATTTTGCACTTAGCCCCCTAGGGTTTAGGTTTAGGGCTTTCCAGGGTTCTTTTTGCAGTTTTTGATACTTCTAGGGTTTGTATATCCCATAAATATATTCAAGGTGACATTTTATGGTCATCTCTAATAAGTTTTGAAGTTTTATTTTATTTAAGTCTTGTTTGCTCTATTATACCCAAACTAGGGTTGACCTCCCTATTCTAGGGTTTTATTTGCAAAAGGTCATATCAATACAACTTGTTTGAAGTTTTTGCCTAGTGAATGCACTCTAAGTGTGTCAAACACATGAAATGCTAATGCTTATGATGTTATGCTCAAGTTTTAGTGATAGTAACACCAGGGGTGTTACAGAACCCGAAATTGCGGGTACCCAAAATTATGGGTCGCGGGTTTTAAAAGCTATGATCGGGTATCAGTTTTGTATTACCCGAATTTACTAAAACCCGAACTACCCGACCCGAACTAATCGGGTAACCCGAATTCCCAGTCCTATATAGAATAATATGAGGCATGTTCTTCCTTCAATATGGTTTCACGAAGACTATCAATATCAGGAACACAAATCCGATTCTTGAACCACATCGTGCCTTGCTCATCCTCCGTGAAATCTGGGCCTCTACCTTCTGTTATCAGATCCTTGATCTCCGGAATTTTGGCATCACCGATCTGACCTTTTCGTATTTCTTGCTCTAAGGTGGGTTCCAACTCGATGGTAATTCCTTCAGTGTGAGCAACTATCCCCAGATTGAGCCTCTCAAAATCTTCTGCTAACTCATCAGGTAACTGGGTGACTGTAGTTGCATGAACCTACCCCTTCCGACTCAAGGCATCCGCAACCAGATTCGCCTTACCCGGATTAGAATGAATTTCCAAGTCATAATCCTTGATGAGCTCCAACCATCGGCGTTGTCTAAGGTTAAGATCCTTCTGAGTGAAAATGTACTTCAAGCTCGCGTGATCGGTGTAGATTCAACACTTGGTTCCCATAATATAGTGCCTCCAAATCTTGAGAGCATGCACAACGGCTGCCAGTTCTAAGTCATGAGTGGGGTAGTTCAACTCATGTTTCCGCAACTAACGAGACGCGTAAGCAATCATGTGTCCTTCCTGCATAAGCACACATCCCAGACCTTGGCGACTTGCATTACAATATACATCAAAATTCTTCTGTAGATCTGGCATAATCAATACTGGAGCAGCCATCAACTTAGATCTCAACTGATCAAAACTTTCTTGACATTTATTAGTCCATTTAAACTCCTTGCCCTTCTCCAACAATGAGGTCATAGGCTTAGCAATCTTAGAGAACCCTTCAATGAATCGCTGGTAATAACCTGCGAGTCCTAAGAAACTCTGGATCTCCGAAACTATACTTGGTGTCTTCCAATCCATCATTGCTGTTACTTTAGCCGGATCAACAGCAATCCCTCCTTTGGAGATGATATGCCCCAGAAAATGTACTTCATCAAGCCAGAAGTCACACTTGGTAAATTTGGCATAAAGCTGATTATCCCGTAACTTCTGTAGCACCATCCGCAAATGCTCCTCATGCTCACTATCATTCTTGGAATAGATAAGAATGTCGTCGATGAAAACCACGACTAATATATCAAGATACTCCATGAACACCTTATTCATCATGTTCATAAAATAAGCTAGTGCATTGGTTAAGCCAAATGACATGACCGTGAATTCATATAGACCATATCGGGTAGAAAACGCCATCTTGGGAATATTAGATGGCCTAATCTTCATTTGATGGTAGCCCAACCTGAGGTCAATCTTAGAGAATACCCTAGCACCTCTCATCTGATCAAATAAGTCATCACTACGAGGTAACAGGTACTTATTCTTGATGGTAACATCATTAAGTGCTCCATAGTCCACACACATCCATTGCGAACCATCCTTCTTCTGTACAAACAGTACCGGTGCTCCCCAAGGTGAGGAACTCGGACGTATGTACCCTGCCTCCTGCAACTCCGTTAACTGCTTCTTAAGTTCTTGTAACTCTTCTACGGACATTCTGTAGGGGCGTTTAGAAATAGGAGCAGTCCCAAGTAAGAGATCAATAACAAACTCAACTTCCCTCTCCGGTGGCATCCCTGGTAACTCCTCTAGAAAGACATCTGGAAAATCCCTAACCACACGGATGTTGTCTCCAACAAACTCCTCAGCTATAAAGAACATCGCACGTCTGGAAGAGGTGGTTACTGCAATTTGAACTTGAAATCTTTCTTCTTTAGGGCTGGTGAGTTCTACAGTACCCCTACCACATTGTATAATGGCCTTTGCCTTCCTTAAACATGACATACCGAGGATCAAATCTATACTACTTTCCTCTAATACTATAGCAGTAGCCCAGAATTCTCTTCCCATAATGGTTAATGTCAATCTGTGTGTCATATGATTTGCCTCAACAGGCCCTTTAGGTGTAATTACTATCATTGGTTTTCTCATATTTAGCAGTGGTATCTCATTGGTATGGGCATATCGAGCAGACATAAATGAATGTGTAGCACTAGAATCAAATAATATGGTTGCAGGAATTGCATTAATATAAAACATACCGAGTGCAATGTCAGCACCATCAAGAGTAGCATCAGCGCTGACTTGATTAACCCTGGCAATAGAATATCCCTTGCCAGGAGTCTGTTGCTTGTTCTGAGCTGGTGTACTAGAATTCCCCACCAGACAAGCATTAGCATAGTGCCCAACCTGACTGCACATGAAGCATGTAGGGCCAGTCTTCTGTCCCGTCAGCCTCACCGGGGTGCCAGTGAGGGCAGCCTAACGAGTAGGAGGTGTCCGTGGAGACCCCTGTGGAGCGTACTGAGCTGGGTGTGGTCCTCCTCCTGGGCGAGTTGGGGTACCCTAAGGCGGAACGTAGCGGGGACGAACACTGCTGCTACCCTGCCCCTGTGAAATTGCCTTCCTCTTCAAGTCTCCCAGTTGAACACGCTTGTGTTCAATAGCAAGAGCCTTATCTAGCAGTCTCTAAAATGATGGAAATGTGTGGGCAACCAATGCATACTGTAGTGGCCCATTGAGTCCTTCTGTGAAGTGCTCTTACTTCCTTTCATCATCTGCCACCTCATCTGGAGCATATCTAGACAACTGAATGAATTTATCTCTATACTCGCTGACAAACATGTTGCCTTGCTTCAATGATAGAAACTCCTTCTTGATCTTCATCAAACCAGCAGAAATGTGGTAGTTTCTGAACTGTGTACTGAACTCCGCCCAAGTAATAGTGTCAGCAGCACCATGGGCAGCAACATAAGAATCCCACCAGTCAGCAACAAGACCAGTCAGACGACCAGAAGCATAAAGAACCTTCTCCCAGTCAGAGCATTAGGCGATGTTGAGCATCTTCTCAATAGATTTCAGCCAATCATCAGCATCTAGTGGATCTGGCGAACTGGCGAAGGTTGGCGACTTGTGACTCATAAGTTCCCGGTGCTTGTCCCAGGGTGGAAGTGGAGGTGGTGGTGGTGGCAGTGGTATTTGCTGCTGTTGTTGTTGCTGTTGCGCCCTCCTTTCCTGGCGTATCTCTTCTCTCTCTTGACGCAGCTTCTGGCGTATCTCTTCTCTCTCCTAGCGCATCTCTTGGCGTTCCTGCTGCATCTGCGTGTGCATATCCGCCATGGTGTTAGCCATTTGTTGCATCATCCTCATCTGAGCTGCAACCATTGGGTCAGCTCCGATTGATGGAGGCAGTGGTGGAGGATCCATCTCTGCTGGTTGTGGTTGGGGTTGTGTATATATCCACCGAGTGTGTCGATTGGGAGGTAGATCAATTGCACCACCCTTCCTGGTATTGACCATCTGAGTTAGAAACATATGGTAATAAAGGATAGTAGACAAGGCAGGTAGTTACGAATCATATTACTTTGGGGGATTTATTAGCTAAGCAAATTAATTTTTTACCTACTAAAGCTAATTCATTACCTTATGGTGGTACATGCTAAGATGTCCGTCTATACTATTTCAATCAATCAAAGAAGCAAATCAAGCATTGATCATCAGAACAATCACCCAACATTTTTAATAGAGAAAATAATTTCAATTTTGTCTTAGGTTCCCTATCTCTTAAAATATCATAGGTGTAGGATTCCAAGGTGTAAAATCCATCTTGTCTTAGAATAGAAAAGGTAAGAATGATCAGAGTGGAACAATAGAAGGTGAGACAGGATCAAGATAAGTATAGAAAGAATCAGAGTAAGATAAGTAGGTAAGGGTTTGTCCATTTCTATCTAGGTTTCGTCCTACAGTCAACATTTCCTCGGATACCACTTCTGTCACACCCGGATTTAAGGAACAAATCCGGGTGCATCTCATATGTGCGCCAAGGAAGAACAACACACATAATAATAGAGTGCTTAGAGATAAATGTCATAAATATCATAAATGTACTTACTACATAGCGGAAGTCTTACAAAAAAATAAATGATAAAATAAACTATTGGAGAGGAAATCTCCGGCCGGGTGGCAGAGTGCACCCGCCCTAAATCCTAAGATGAGGAGGGGGCCTAAGCGTTCTGCTTGTTGTGAGATTTGGGAATGAACACAAGAACACGCAAGAGTTTAGAGTGGTTCGGGCCGCCGGAGCGTAATACCCTACTCCACTATGTGTTGTATTGCTCGTGAGCTTGAGTTGTGTCTTGGATGATTTTGGTCTGAGAGTCTGAGTGTGTGTGTGGGCTTGTGTTATAACATAGTGTGCCCTCCCTTTTATAGTTCAAGGGGGGCACATACAAGGATAATGAGCCCCGACATGTGGGCCCGGGGACAAAATAGGTGTAGTACTTGGAGCTATTAATCCAGTGTAATCTCCTCATGCCCTGATATCTGCGATCGCCGTAGTATTGGCTTGCAGCAGAAGTTTCCCTAGCAACGTACAAGTCATGATGACCATGGCGCGCGCGGTGGTATAGGCGCACGCCTACTGTCTGATTGGACAGGCACGCTGTCTGTAGGATAGCCCAGTCGATGCCTACTAGAGGAGTAGAGAGAGGGTGCATTAAATGCCAAGTAGTCACGTCGCCTGCCAGCAGAGTGGACGGGGCGTATTAAATGCTGAGATGGCACATCGCCTGTCAGGCGGTGGGCATCCTCCACATTAGATACCAAGACAGCATAGCATGCAATGTGTGGCGCGGCCCGCGGCACATAGTCCTTACGTCAGGCTCCGCCCGCTGGCTTACGTCACGGGCGGAGGGCCACGTGGCAGCATCGGGTCTCCGCCTGGGCGAGGAGCTAAAGTGTTCATGATGGGGTCTAGGTACGTGTCAGCGCCGAACCCCTGCCTGGTCTTTGACTAGGGCTTTAAGCACCTTCCGTCCTGGTGCACCAGGACCCCACCGTGAGCGGTCCGAACCCCTTGCGAAGGGGTCTGGTTCCCACCTTGGGGGCTCGGTATGCACACATGGAGGTCCTGGACCTCCCCTGGGAGTCCTGTCCGCAAACTTAGGCGGACTCCCATGGGGGTCCGAACTTACTGCAGATGCCCAGGAGTATTCATCACGATGGTCCCGCAGCGGTCCCGGACCTTCCCGGGTGGTGAGGCCGGGCACCGCTGTGGGCCCTAAGCAACCGCCCTCGGTTGGGCTGAGGCACGCCTTAGTCACAGACGCAGTCCCACTACCACGTGGCTAAGAGGTAGCCGTACGGAAACTGCGCCTTGATACAGTAGTAGGGGGTACCCTTGATCCAGGGTACCGACAGTGGCCCCCAGGCCCGCCTCAGGGGAGGGTACGAGCCTGCAGGTGGGGCCAAAGCTTGAAACTTGTGTCAACTTGGCATGACCGGCAACTGGGGCGCCTCCTCTGCGCGCGCCACATTAACTCGGCGTGCATGTGCCACCAGCCTACCATTGGTCATATCAACCGGCGTGCCTATCCCCGCGGCTAACTGACCCATGATCTTCGCGCTCGATGGCTTTTACTGGGCCATGCGCGGGGCGCCTCGATACCACTGCATATGGTTGTGAAAATTCACCTTCTTTGTCTTCCGCGGTGGCCCTGAGAAGGCACGGTACTGGTGCGTGTGGCGGTTCGTCTTCTCTGCACCCAGGAACTGGCGCCCACAGAGGGTGACCCGTGGGCCCGGGCCCTCGCGATAGAGCTTGGGCTGTTGGTTTCGACGGAGATGAAGGCGCACACCACAGCTGGTGGCGTGCTCCTCACGCGGTGGTTCGCCTTCTCCTCACACGTTGGTCGACATCCGAGGGGTATGACTCCTGGACCGGGCCCCGGTGCCAGAAGTTGGACCACTGCCTTTGGCGGAGATGAAGAGGCGTGGTGAATCGCTCCCCGCATGATAGTTCGCCTTCTGGGCACTAGGAGGCTGTTGCACCAGCCGTATGACTTGTGGGGTCGGGCCCCCGTATCATAGGCAGGGTGCTTCGGTGTGCGTTGGGGGGGACTTCTTGCGGCCTTTCGGGGCGCGATCAGAGGAATCTACCTTTAAAAAGGGGTTCACCCCTCGGGTAACAGCCATGCCTTGTTTCTCTTCCTTTTGTTGCGCCCCTTCGTCTTCGAGATTTTACTCCCCGCCACCGCAGTTGCCATGGCCTTGTTGGTTCACCCCGAGCGCTTTTAGACCTAATGGACGCTTGCCTTGGTGCGCCGTTTGTCTAGATGGGGTGCGCCGATGTTCAGTGGAAGGATTCATGCCAGTGTCTTCTCCCTCGGCGATTGCGCCGCCGGGGATCTCGTGCTCCTCGTTTTCTACGCGATGGCATTGCCAATCCCGCCTTCTTCTTGCTGTTGCTGGAGGAGCACGATCTCATGGGGGCTGGCACCCTTTCGCCATCGCTCAGCTTCAAGGATTTTCATCGTGCAGCCGGGCTGCGGTCTCCCACTAGTGGTCATCTACAAGGATGGCCACCAGCCTTATGATGGAGAGAAGCGAGCCAGGCTGCGAACTCCCCCTTCCCTCAGCTTCAAGGATGTTCATCATCCACACTGAGGTGGAAGGCGAGCCGAGTTGGGGTCCTGCCTTCCGCATGGGCTGGTGACCCGCTTCTTCCTCCAGCATTTGGAGGAGAAGGATGTTCACCAGCCCTGCGAAGGAGACGAACTTCAGCTACGCGGTACCAGCCGGCACGCAAGTGCCACCAGCCTCCGGGCTTCTAGCCCCTTGGCTTGGATGGCCTTGTCCTCACTCCCGCAGGAGGGCGGGAGCGAGGGCCTCTTCGCCATGGTGAGCGCGTTGAGGTGGTCGCCGCCGCTGGCCAGGCTACCAGCGCCACCAACCGCCGTGCACCAAATTCTTTGGCTTTAATGGCCTCGTTGTCACCCCCCGTAGGAAGACGGGAGCGAGGGCCTCTCTGCTATGGTGCACACGTTGAGGTGGCCACTGTTGTTGGCAAGTCGCTCGGGAGAATTCCGCGAGGACAACGTCCGCGAGCTTCCAGCGTGATCCTGTTGACGTTGAGTAGTTTACACCTGTAGAAGTGGAGCTAGGACTCCGCTTGAAGGCAGATGTAATAATTTTTACTTTTGTAATGTACCTTTTTTTAAGTACTATTTATCAAGTAGTATTAGCACTTATCTGTGTACCACTTGTCCCTGTTGTGTGTGGTGTAACTGATTCCTCCTTGGTACTTGGCCCCCCTGGGATGTAGGCTCGATTTGTCGAGGCTGCAGACCAGCGTACCTAAGAAAGAGTTGGCAATGGCCCGTATGAGGTAGCCTCGACTGGGACCTGGGCCTGCACACAGCTTCGGCTAGGGATCATTAGTAGTACACCCGCAGGACCCGCCATCTGACACTAGCTATCCTTTGATACATGCTCGGGACCTGCAGGGTCTAGTCCGGGAAGCCAAGTTGCGTGTCCGGGCCCCCTGGATGGTGGTTCTAGGTACTAGGACACCCATCGCAGAGTGGTGTAGCGTGCAGGCCCATGGTACGGAACCAGGCTGAGGGGCTACATGGCTCCGGACCACCCCAGGAGACAAGTGTCCATTCTCCAGTTCTGGACCCAGGTTGCTGGACCCACAAGACTTATAGCTCCAAATACTAGGGTACCCATCACAGAGTGGTGGAGTGTGCAGGCTTTCGGGTATGGGACCAGGCTAAGCGGCCACACATGCTCCGGACCACCCCATGGAACGGGCTCCCGCTCTTTAGAGCCAGCCCCCAGGCTGTCGGGCCCTCCTGCTTTCGCAGAGAGATCCTAAACTGCAAGCCTGGTTGTTCAATTCGGATGTCATCATGTCTGATGGGATGGGACATGTTCGGGTGGGTTAGTTAAAATAACATCCGGAAAACTGCAAGGTAAGACCATGGAGCAGTAGGATAAAACTAGCATAGAGGCACATCTGAGGGGGTAAATCTTTTCCTTATAACCTGTCATGCATGGGTGTAGACCAATAGGTCGGGCTTACAAGGACGGACCTCACCGGGTTGGCGTACACGTATGCACTACCTAGTTACAAAAGGGAGAAAAATTTGACCCCTCAGACTTGCTCCTATAGAACTTACAGAGATGCCCCAGTGGTCAGGAAGAGGTACTCCTTCAGTCGTAGCAAGATAGTCACCCCTGGGTCAGCGTATTCCCGTCACCTTGAAGGGTCCTTCCTAGCTGGGGGAGCATTGCGGAGCCCTTCTAGGTTTGGTACTTGCTGTAGGACTAGGTCCTGACCCTGGGTTCTCATCTGTGTTTGATGACAGAGTCCTCATCCTCATGTTGTAGCCATTTCTGCATGGACTTTTCAGAAGCCTGGACCCGTGGGGAGTCCAGAAGGGTTTCCGGGGGAAGGTAGGCTTCGACCCCGTAGACCGGGGAGTACGGGGTCCCTCCGGGGGTCCATCTAGCTGTCGCCACCAGAGTAGGAAACTCTGGTGAAGACATCCTTCAGGTCCCCCTCGGGTGACTGATACTGAGGTCCCGTTCAGCTGCAACCACCTCGCCATCATCGACCCTTTCCTTGCCAGGTCGGCGACGAGGTGGGGAGCCGTCCTTGGAAGACTGCTCGCGCGGCTCGCTGACGCATTTCGCGAGGTCAATGATCTCGCAACACTCTGTGGCGCTGTGGTGACCGTTGGGGTGCACAGGGCATGAGCCGCTGTTACCCCTCTGTGGCCGTGGGCGCTTGTTGCGGTCGCCCCGGCCCCCAGTCGCAGCTGCGACGACTAGAGCGGCTGACCGCAGCTTCTCGTAGCCATGGCCTTTCTTTTTCTTCTTACCATCCTGGGGGGCAGCACCTGAGCCACCCGACTGGGCAGCCCCAGTTTGTGGGGCCGAGTGCCATGCACGGCCCTCGGCGGCTCTAGCGCATTTGTCAGCCAGAGCGAAGAGTGTGGGGACAGTCTCCACATCATGCGTGGCCAACTTCTCCAACATTTTCTCATCACGTACTCCCTGGAGAAAGGCCGTGATGATGAAAGCATCGGAAATGCGAGGTATAGTACCTCGCACCTTGGTGAAGCGGGAGATGAACGTCTGGAGAGTCTCCCCGGGCTCCTGCCTTACTGCGTGGAGGTGGGCCTCCACACCGTGTTGCTGGTAAGCGCTGGCAAAGTTTGCAATGAACCACGCGCAGAGCTCTTCCCAGGAGTAGATTGACCCTGGGGCGAGGTTCATGAGCCATGTCCGGGCAGGTCCAGACAAGGCGACATGAAAATATGTTGCCATCACACTGGTGTTTCCACCTGCTACTGTGATAGCGGTGACATACACCTGCAGGAATTCCGACGGGTTTGACGTACCGTCGTATTTTTCTGGCAGGTGCGGCTAGAACTTGGATGGCCATGATGCCTGTCACACCCGGTTTTGGAAGGCAAACCAGGTACGAACTATGTACGTGCCAGGATCAGAACTCACGTACACAGCGATTACATAAATGAACATCAATGCACATTGCTCGAATAATAACTTAAGAGAGTATTAACTTATTACATCACAGAGTCATAGACATCCACATAGTCATCAACTTAACAGTCAAATCAAAGTGCTAGCGAAACGCAGTAAAGATAGGGCCTTCACAGCCAGCTGACTGGGGGTTGCCGCCAACCCACACCTAGAATTCGTCGTAGTCTTGGAACTCCTGGAAGTCTCCTCCCACAGCTTCACCTTCTCCTGAGCAGTGGTTACAATGCGGACAACCTGGTGTTTTGTGGTAAAGCAAGGATGAGTACACATCAACGTACTCAGCAAATGTCCCGTTTGGCTGAAGTGGACTAGCTTTATGTGGGGTTAGGCTCAAGCAGTTGCTTTTAGTTGGTCAGGTATTTATCAATAGTAGAAGCCAGATTTTAGCATTAACCAACCCATGAACCATTTCCTCATCGAGGAACAACATCATCATATTCGAACCGAAACCATAACATAATCCTTGTATCTCGAACCATCTGTATCTCTAATCAAAGAGGATCCCAAGGCTGCTCTTAACTGTGAGCACGACTGATATATCAGTTTCACTACCCTCTGCAGAGGTCGCACACTTTACCCATGAGTCATGATTCCCTTTCTGCCCGGGGAGAGCTAATCCCCATTGACCACTACCTAGGTGGTCCGGCAGGGTATCACTACGTAGCTTTTTACAAAGATTCCCTAGAGATCATAGCTGCCCGTTAGGTTTCTCCAGTTTGATAAACACAGTACTCCTCCCCGCAGGAGAGTGACTAACAAAAGCAAAACGAAAGAACCTCGGCACTCAGCCTCGGCAGAGCAAGCACTGTGCCTGGACCCCATTGACGACACGACGGCGAAGCAACTACACCTCTAGTTCCTCTAATTAATTAGCTAAGGGCATCCCATTTCACCCTCATGGTTGCACTGTTATCCCGGGTTGTCACTCCCCAAACAGGTCCTTACGGAGAGGCACTCAGGAAACAGCCTGAGCCCCCTAAAGTATCACAGGAACATCATCGGGATAACATCATAGTAACAGTATCATAAATAGTCACATCATGTTCATTGATTAAGTTAAGGCAATAGCAGAATGCTAACCATAAGGTCATCAAGGATAAAGTAAAGTGTAAAGCTAGTCAATCCTTGGGTTTCAGGTAAGTAATGCGGGATAGTAAGTTATAAGTGAATAGGACATAATGGGTCAGAGGACACTTGCCTTCACCAAACTGTTGATCAGGAACTTCCTCTGCAACTTCCTCGGGAAACACAGACTGCTCGTTGTCTACGTAAAGTAATCATTCACACTATGCACTTGGGAAATAACAAACAAAAACAATATACCAAACATATGCAGCAGAGAGATCACAAGTTCATAATAGAAAAGGGATAGGCACTCTGGTGTTCCCTAGGTCTGGGGTAGAGGACTATACAAAATGATTCATTATCCACTAATCAGGTCTAAGTCAGTGGTGGGGTTAAATCATTACATGGTTTTAAGTCCATAAACTTAGGTGCTCCCACTTTTATTAAAGTCTTCTATCTTTTATTTATCTCAAATATGGGTTCCAGTAACCTTAATCTTATCCTAATGATCAACTATTAATTGGGACATAAAAACAGCAGGGAAACATTGGTTAAATAGGTAGACAAAAATACTATGAGCATTTTGCAATTTGAAGCACCTAATTTGGAGTTCATATGACAAAGTTATGAATTTTACAAGTTTAGGGATTAAAAATATACCCTAAATACTTATTTTGAATTAAATAAAAGGTCCGAGGACCTAACTGCGAGAATCCAGGGACGGCAGGTTAATTTCCAGGAAGCCGGGGGTCTCTTTAAGAAAACGCGCGGGCGAAGGGGTATCGGGCTTCTACGGCCGTCGGATCTCAGATCAACGCCCGAGATTAGATCCACAGGCGGGCGCGCGAGCGCGCGGCGGCCTGAGCGGCTGACAGGCGGGACCGGGCGGGTAGCGCGGGGCGGACGGCTGACAGGCGGGGCCGGGCGAGCAGCGCGGGCGCGGGCGGGCTGACAGGCGGGGCCAGGCGAGCAGCGCGGGCGCGGGGTGTGAGGGAAGCGGCCCTGGGCCGTTGGATCTCCGGCGGACGGCCAGGATTGGGCCTGGGCTAATTGAATCAGGGCCGCCTGATCTGGGATGAACGGCGGGGGTCGGGTGGCCGGCCTTGGCCTTCCCTACGGCTAGCAGAGGCGGCGGCGCTCATCTCCGCGGCGGAGGACTTGCCGGAGACGAGGGGCGCGGGCGCTCTGCGGGTCTTTGGGGTGACCTGAGCGGCCGGGAAGGTTGGGGAGGGCGGGGGGAATCGTCCGGTGGGGGCTAGGTCGGGGCAGGGGCACCGGAGGGGGGCGGTCCACGGCGAAGCGGCTCGGCGGCGACGCTATGGGACTCCGGCGAGCAATTAAGCGCAGTAGAGAGCAATAGGGAGGAAGGGAGAGGGCAGGGGAGGTTCCTTACCTCAAGACGGACTCCGGGGACTCCTCGGTGGCGGCAATGGCGCGACGACGGCCCGGGTCGGCGGTGGCGGACCTCCGCGGCTACACGGAGGACGGCGGGTGAGCGCGGGCAGAGGGAAATAGGGAGGGGAAGGGGAAATTGGAGCGCGTCCCGGGTTGCGGACGTCGTGGCGGAGCTCACCGTGGCAGAGAGCACGGCGGATCTCCAACGGCGACGGGGAAACGGGCTCGGGCGGCGATGGTTTGCGGCGACGGCGCTCTGGCGTGCGCGCAGCGAGGGGGAGGTGAGAGAGAGGCTTGCAGGTGCGCAAATGAGGGAGGGGGAGAGGGCGAGTGGGGTTCTAGGCTCAAGTGGCCGGGGGCGGGGCGGTTGCGAGCTCCACGCGCGACGTGGGCGCGGAGACCGCGGCAACGCGCAGCTCGGGCGGCGGTTACGCGGGGAAGATGGGGCTGACAGGCCGGGCCCGCGAGCAGAGAGAGAGGGAGGCGGGCGCGGAGACGGCGGCCGCGCTGACGGGCGGGCCCGCCAGGGCAGAGAGAGCGGGGGGGAGAGGCGCGCGCGCGGGGCTGGGCCGGCTGGGCCGAAAGGCCGAGGGGGCGGCAGGGTTGGGCTTCTTTCCCTTTTTCTTTTATTCTGGTATTTGTTTTCTCTTTTCTTTTTATTTTCTCTATTTGATTCAAATTCAAATAAGCCACAAATTCAAATTAGACTTTTTGAGAATTATGCACCAAACAAAAGTGAAATCTAGGGTTCAACATGATGCAACAGTTCATACTCCCTTGGAGTTTGAGCTAATAGACTATAATTATAAATAAAATAACCACTTTTCTCCTATAGAAATGAGAAAGAGAAGATTGGGGAAGGATGAGAAAAGGGAAGTAACACCTGAATTTGTGAATATGAGCAAAGAAATTTTATACCCCCAAATTCAGGGTGTTACAAACCTATCCCCCTTAAAAGAATCTCGCCCCGAGATTCAGGGTTGGTCAGCAAAGAGTTCAGGGTATTTGGCCTTCAGATCATCTTCTCGTTCCCAGGTTGCTTCTTCCTCGGAGTGGTGACCCCATCTGACTTTGCACATTCTGATGGTATTCCTCCGGGTGACTCTGTCTACAAACTCCAGAATCTGCGTTGGCTTCTCTATGTATGTCAGATCCTCCTGGACTTCCAAACCCTCCACTGGCAACTGTTCTTCTGGTACTCGCAGACACTTCTTCAATTGTGACACGTGGAACACATTGTGCACTGCCGACAAACTTTCTGGTAGGTTGAGTTGGTAAGCCACTTCTCCATGCTTTGCCTGAATCTGATATGGTCCAACGTACCGGGGTGCTAACTTGCCTTTAACTCCGAACCTTCTGACTCCCCTGATAGGTGACACCTTCAGATAGACGAAATCCCCCACTTCGAAATTCAATTCTCTTCTCCTTCGGTCCGCATAGCTTTGCTGTCTTGACTAGGCTATCTTCAGGTTCTCCCGAACCATTTTGATATTCTCTTCGGCTTCAAGCAGGATGTCGGGGCCAAACACCTGTCTCTCTCCAGGCTGGTCCCAATGCAGCGGAGTCCTACAACTCCGTCCATAGAGTGCCTGAAACGGCGACATCTTCAAGCTGGCCTGGTAGCTATTGTTATAGGAGAATTCTGCATAAGGTAACCTTTTGTCCCATCCTGACTTGTCTTGCAACGCACAGGCTCTCAGCATATCTTCTAGGATCTGATTAGTTCTTTCAGTCTGACCGTCTGTCTGCGGGTGATAAGCCGAGCTGAAGTTCAAATGGGTGCCCAAAGCTTCTTGTAGCTGCTGCCAAAAATGAGAGGTGAACTGCGTTCCTCGATCTGACACTATCTTCTTCGGCACACCATGAAGGTAGACTATCCGTGACATGTATAACTCAGCTAACGTTGCTCCGGTGTATGTGGTCTTCACAGGTATGAAATGGGCCACCTTTGTTAAGCGGTCCACAACCACCCAGATGGAATCATAGCCGGCCCAGGTACGGGGTAGGCCAACTATAAAATCCATCCCGATCTCATCCCACTTCCACTGAGGAATCCGCAATGGCTACAACAATCCGGCGGGCCTTTGATGCTCTGCTTTGGTCCTTTGACAGCTATCACAGATGGCGACATATTCTGCGATTTCTCTTTTCATGCCATACCACAAAAACCTCCTTTTTAAATCCTGGTACATCTTTTCACTTCCCGGGTGTATGGAGTAGGCTGTCTCATGAGCTTCCTTGAGGATCAGTTCCCGAATAGGTTTGAGGTCGGGGACACACAATCGGTCCTTGAACCATATTACCCCCTCTTCATCCTCTCGAAAGTCTTTGCCTCTTCCTTCTAAGATTAGCTGCCGGATCTTGTTGATGTTTTCATCATCCTTCTGCCCTTCTTTGATCTCCTGCTCTAAAGTGGGCTCTAATTCCACTGTTACTCCTTGCGTACTGTTCAAGAAACCGAGACTCAGTCTGTCGAACTCCTTGGCTAACTCATATGGCATTGGGTACGTGGCCATCATATTGATTTGACTCTTCCTGCTCAGAGCATCCGCAACCACATTGGCTTTGCCTGGATGGTAATGTATCTCTAACTCATAGTCCTTGATCAATTCCAACCATCTTCGCTGTCTCATGTTTAACTCTGACTGGGTGAATATGTACTTCAGACTTTTATGATCTGTGTAGATGTCGCACTTCTGTCCATACAAGTAATGTCTCCATGTCTTCAGAGCATGAACCACTGCTGCCAACTCTAGGTCGTGTGTGGGGTAATTTTTCTCATGAATCTTCAGCTGCCGAGATGAATATGCTACCACTCTTCCTTCTTGCATTAGCACACATCCCAATCCGGTGTAAGAAGCATCGCAATACACTGAGAATGGCTTGTGAACATCAGGCAGGACTAACACCGGAGCTGTAGTCAATCTACTTTTTAGTTCTTCAAATGCTTCCTGACACTTTTGGGTCCACTTGAACTCAACTTTCTTCGCTAGTAACGCTGTCATTGGTCTAGCAATCTTTGAGAAGCCTTCGATGAAACGCCTGTAATACCCAGCCATTCCAATGAAGCTCTTGATCCCACGAACATCCTTTGGTGCTTTCCAGTTCAGGATATCTGCCACCTTCTTTGGATCCACTGCCAACCCATCTTGATTTATGATGTGACCCAGAAACACGACTTCATGAATCCAGAACTCGCATTTGCCCAGCTTGGCATACAGCTGATGCTCTCGAAGTCTTTGCAATACCATCTTCAAATGTTCTACATGATCTTCCTCACTTTGAGAGTATATAAGAATATCATCGATAAACACTACCACAAACTTGTCCAGATAATCCATGAACACACTGTTCATCAGGTACATAAAGAAGGCTGGCGCATTTGTCAAACCAAAGGACATAACTGTGAATTCATATAACCCGTACTTGGTGATGAATGCCGTCTTTGGTATGTCCGAGGGTCGGATTCTGAGTTGATGGTAACCTGATCTCAGATCTATCTTCGAGAATACGCTGGCACCTCTGAGCTGGTCGAACAAATCTTCTATCCTTGGCAGGGGGTACTTGTTCTTGACAGTGACCTCATTCAAGGCCCTGTAGTCTATGCACATCCTTTTGGTACCATCTTTCTTCTCTACAAACAACACCGGAGCGGCCCAAGGCGAGGTACTTGGTCTGATGTAACCCTTCTCTAACATCTCATCTATCTGCTTCTTGAGTTCCACCAATTCTGGTCCAGACACTCGGTAGGCTCTTTTGGAAATGGGGGCGGTACCAGGGATAAGCTCTATGGCAAATTCGACTTTTCTCTCGGGTGGCATGCCCGTTAGCTCCTCGGGAAATACGTCCGGAAAGTCCGACACAACCTTGATAGCCTCGAGCGGGTTGGGCTCCTTACTATCAACTGAAATCTGGTGACAGACACCCTCCGCTGATTTAGGCATCCTTAGCTCGGCCACTACCTCTTCTCCTGACGGGGACTTCAATGTTACGGTCCTCTTGTCACAGCTAACATTCGCTTCATACTTCATTAACCAATTCATCCCTAGAATAACATCTATCCCAGGGGTGTCTATTACTATTAAGTCACTGGGGAATCCTATCCCCCTTATTTCCACCCTTATATTTGAGCATATTTTATCTGTTTGCACCTTGCCACCAACTGAATTAATCCTCATGGGCGGCATCATTACCTCTACTGAGATGTTATGCAATTCTACCTAGGTTGCCGTGACAAATGAATGAGTTGCACCAGTATCAAATAGCACTTTCGTGGGATGAGATTCGACTGAGAACATACCTACTGCCACATCTGGTGCATCCTGGATCGCTTCGGCCTCCAAGTGGTTCACCTTTCCACGGTTGTACGCTTGGTTACGATTGCCTGCTGTCGGCTGCAGTACACCTTGCCTTGTTGGAGCATTGGGGTTGGTCTGCTGCTGCGCCGCCTTCTTCGGGCATTGCATCGCCCAGTGGCCTTGTTCTCCACAGTGGAAACATCCTCTGCCTCCTCCTTGCGCTGGGGCTGCTTGGTTGCTCTGGTTTGCTACTGGGGCAGGAAGGCGAGGTGCCTGGTTGTTCTGCTTCTGATACTGATTACCTCCCTGCTGGCTGTGCTGACGATACTGCTGCTGCTGCTGCTGTGGGTACTGCCTCTGAAACTGCTGCTGATGCGGACGCTGGTTCTGATTCTGATATCCTTGTGGGTGACCAGGCCTGCCTTGCTGAGATGAACTACCTGAGAAACGTGGACGGCTGATGCCTCCGGTCTGGGGTCCACTCATCTTGCGCTTCCGATCTTCCATATCCTTACGCTTCCTCTCAGTCATAACTGCCCTATCGATCAGGTGCTGGAAGGTGGGGAAGGTGTGATTCATCAGCTGGTAATGCAGGGGGTCCACCAAACCCCTCATGAACCTGTACTACCTTTTAGCATCAATGTTGACATCCTCAGGTGCATACCGAGATAGCTACAGAAACTTGTCTCTGTATTCACTAACAGACAGGGGTCCCTGCTTCAGAGCCAGAAACTCCTCCTTCTTTACGATCATCAGTCCCTCCAGCACATGGTACCTGCGGAAACTCTCGCTGAATTCTTCCCAGGTGATGGCTTCGGGGTCAGCATGTGTGGCGAGGTAGGACTCCCACCAGGACTGGGCTGCTCCCCTTAGCTGACGGGGACCATACAGAACCTTCTCCCTGTCGTTACATTGGGCGGTGCGCAGTTCTCTTTCCACTGCGCGCAGCCAGTCTTCTGCATCCATGGGGTTGGCAGAATGGGCGAAGGTAGGAGGGTGCCCTCTCATGAACTCGCCACGCTTATCTCGTGGCATCTGGGGCATCTGCACTTGCAATTGGGGTTGAGGTTGCTGTTGAGCCTGCTGCATGGCTGCCAGAGTCTGCCCAATGGCCTGCACTGCCTGAGTCTGCATCAAGAACATCTGCTCCACTGACATCGGGGGTGGCAGGGGAGGCTGCCTCTGTTGTTCCTCCTGCTGGTCATGCTGCTCTTGCTGAGCACGCCTGTTGCATCGGCGCCTGTTGTCAGACATCTGTGGAAGACATTCATACATCAGCATTGATCTTACAACCCTCCAGCATAAGAAAAGAGAACCCAGAATTCTTCATGACACTAAGTGAACAAAGAGCTTCAATGATCCTCATTATGATTCAACACAGCCTCTCAGATAAGAAGGAAAGTAGAAGTAAATGGTTTCCCAACTAAGCAACTGACTTTATTAACATTATAGCTAGGCCAAACTGCAGGAGAAACCCACAGGTTGGCAACAGTCATTACAAAGATTCGAATCCAGCACAAGTTCATCATAACAAGCATGAAAGCAACTGATAAGCAAACTAAACTAAATGGAAGCAACTGATAAGCAAACTAAACTTACTACCTAAGACTGAGACATCTGGCTTAAGAATTATTACAAACTTCGACGCTAACGATCTAAGGATCCAGATCTATCCTGGTCTTACAGGCAGGGGAACCATAAGTGTGGTGACCACGTGGCGGCGAGCGGTAAGGGTGCTGAGTCCCAACAGGAGCGGGAGAACCACCTTCCTGGTGATGGCGCTCTGCCAGCTCAGCACGCAACTCCGCAATCTCCGTTCGAGCCCTGCTCAGCTCGTCCAGAGAGTGATCCAGCTCAGTGTTAAGCACGGCGACTAGGTTGACTGTGCTGCTCAACCTAGGGTTAGCCTCACCAACAGGTGAGACAACCACACTCTCTGTGCTGCCAGTAGGGCGGCGGGGGTAGTACCGAAGGTTAAGACCGTCGGCCACCCCACCGAACAAAGAACAGTACTGGGAGAGTGCACGTCGTGCTGCATCCTGCATAGCCGCCTCTGCAGTGTCCCTCTCGGAGATGGAATAGTGCTCCGAAACGGCCTCCGCACCCCGGAGGTCGTCCTCCGGACGGCGAACTAGGCAGGTAGCCTCCCAGCGGTCCGGGTACCTCCCGCGACTGTGCTGGTAGACTACACAACGATACTCGATCGACCAGGTGTGCCGGTCAAAAGCCTGGCGCAGCAAGGTGTCGAGTGCGTCGTGGAAGTGACAACCGCGAGCGGCGTCACGGGTGATGGGTCGGGCGACCCATCCTTCCGCCTCCTGCGGCTCAGAAGACTCCGTGCTGTGGTCTGAGTCGTCGGGGTCTCCTCCAGGACTTCCTCCGGTAGCTCCTCCAACAGCCGGGGCGTCCCGCGGTGGTGCAGGGGGCGCCTCTAGCTGGGCAACAGAGGAACGGGGCCTCACGGACTCCACCTCTTGCTGGGGTGGGGAGGAAGAGCCCTGCTGCTCTCTGTGCTGGCGCCGGCGTTCCTGCTCCTCACGCAGGCGGTGGTGCAGTCTCTCCAGGTGACTCGACTGACCGGACACGGTGCGGTGTAGAGGACGCTCCGCAAGTCGAGACGGCAGGAAAGGAATCACCGACTTACGTGCAGTGTGTCTAAGACGAGCCATCTACAAAAGACACCGTAAGCATAAGAGTAAGAGCAGAACTAATATGACAAGTGAATAAACCATAGACAGAATAAGATAAAAATTTTAACAAGGTATAATATAGTATATATATATGTAGTAAAACATAGGGTTGGTCGAGGTGACCGACTTTTGAAGTAACATCAGAGGTCAAGGTGAGAGGGAAGGTCAATAGTCCTTAGTACGACCAGTGCTACTCTAGGTCAGCGGTCCTACAGTCAGCACGGCTTTGATACCACTTATGTCACACCCGGTTTTGGAAGGCAAACCAGGTACGAACTATGTACGTGCCAGGATCAGAACTCACGTACACAGCGATTACATAAATGAACATCAATGCACATTGCTCGAATAATAACTTAAGAGAGTATTAACTTATTACATCACAGAGTCATAGACATCCACATAGTCATCAACTTAACAGTCAAATCAAAGTGCTAGCGAAACGCAGTAAAGATAGGGCCTTCACAGGCAGCTGACTGGGGGTTGCCGCCAACCCACACCTAGAATTCGTCGTAGTCTTGGAACTCCTGGAAGTCTCCTCCCACAGCTTCACCTTCTCCTGAGTAGTGGTTACAATGCGGACAACCTGGTGTTTTGTGGTAAAGCAAGGATGAGTACACATCAACGTACTCAGCAAATGTCCCGTTTGGCTGAAGTGGACTAGCTTTATGTGGGGTTAGGCTCAAGCAGTTGCTTTTAGTTGGTCAGGTATTTATCAATAGTAGAAGCCAGATTTTAGCATTAACCAACCCATGAACCATTTCCTCATCGAGGAACAACATCATCATATTCGAACCGAAACCATAACATAATCCTTGTATCTCGAACCATCTGTATCTCTAATCAAAGAGGATCCCAAGGCTGCTCTTAACCGTGAGCACGGCTGATATATCAGTTTCACTACCCTCTGCAGAGGTCGCACACTTTACCCATGAGTCATGATTCCCTTTCTGCCCGGGGAGAGCTAATCCCCATTGACCACTACCTAGGTGGTCCGGCAGGGTATCACTACGTAGCTTTTACAAAGATTCCCTAGAGATCATAGCTGCCCGTTAGGTTTCTCCAGTTTGATAAACACAGTACTCCTCCCCGCAGGAGAGTGACTAACAAAAGCAAAACGAAAGAACCTCGGCACTCAGCCTCGACAGAGCAAGCACTGTGCCTGGACCCCATTGACGGCACGACGGCGAAGCAACTACACCTCTAGTTCCTCTAATTAATTAGCTAAGGGCATCCCATTTCACCCTCATGGTTGCACTGTTATCCCGGGTTGTCACTCCCCAAACAGGTCCTTACGGAGAGACACTCAGGAAACAACCTGAGCCCCCTAAAGTATCACAGGAACATCATCGGGATAACATCATAGTAACAGTATCATAAATAGTCACATCATGTTCATTGATTAAGTTAAGGCAATAGCAGAATGCTAACCATAAGGTCATCAAGGATAAAGTAAAGTGTAAAGCTAGTCAATCCTTGGGTTTCAGGTAAGTAATGCGGGATAGTAAGTTATAAGTGAATAGGACATAATGGGTCAGAGGACACTTGCCTTCACCAAACTGTTGATCAGGAACTTCCTCTGCAACTTCCTCGGGAAACACAGACTTCTCGTTGTCTACGTAAAGTAATCATTCACACTATGCACTTGGGAAATAACAAACAAAAACAATATACCAAACATATGCAGCAGAGAGATCACAAGTTCATAATAGAAAAGGGATAGGCACTCTGGTGTTCCCTAGGTCTGGGGTAGAGGACTATACAAAATGATTCATTATCCACTAATCAGGTCTAAGTCAGTGGTGGGGTTAAATCATTACATGGTTTTAAGTCCATAAACTTAGGTGCTCCCACTTTTATTAAAGTCTTCTATCTTTTATTTATCTCAAATATGGGTTCCAGTAACCTTAATCTTATCCTAATGATCAACTATTAATTGGGACATAAAAACAGCAGGGAAACATTGGTTAAATAGGTAGACAAAAATACTATGAGCATTTTGCAATTTGAAGCACCTAATTTGGAGTTCATATGACAAAGTTATGAATTTTACAAGTTTAGGGATTAAAAATATACCCTAAATACTTATTTTGAATTAAATAAAAGGTCCGAGGACCTAACTGCGAGAATCCAGGGACGGCGGGTTAATTTCCAGGAAGCCGGGGGTCTCTTTAAGAAAACGCGCGGGCGAAGGGGTATCGGGCTTCTACGGCCGTCGGATCTCAGATCAACGCCCGAGATTAGATCCACGGGCGGGCGCGCGAGCGCGCGGCGGCCTGAGCGGCTGACAGGCGGGACCGGGCGGGCAGCGCGGGGCGGACGGCTGATAGGCGAGGCCGAGCGAGCAGCGCGGGCGCGGGGTGTGAGGGAAGTGGCCCTGGGCCGTTGGATCTCCGGCGGACGGCCAGGATTGGGCCCGGGCTAATTGAATCAGGGCCGCCCGATCTGGGATGAACGGCGGGGGTCGGGTGGCCGGCCTTGGCCTTCCCTACGGCTAGCAGAGGCGGCGGCGCTCGTCTCCGCGGCGGAGGACTCGCCGGAGACGAGGGGCGCAGGCGCTCTGCGGGTCTTTGGGGTGACCTGAGCGGCCGGGAAGGTTGGGGAGGGCGCGGGGAATCGTCCGGTGGGGGCTAGGTCGGGGCAGGGGCACCGGAGGGGGGCGGTCCACGGCGAAGCGGCTCGGCGGCGGCGCTATGGGACTCCGGCGAGCAATTAAGCGCAGTAGAGAGCAATAGGGAGGAAGGGAGAGGGCAGGGGAGGTTCCTTACCTCAAGACGGACTCCGGGGACTCCTCGGTGGCGGCAATGGCGCGACGACGACCCGGGTCGGCGGTGGCGGACCTCCGCGGCTACACGGAGGACGGCGGGTGAGCGCGGGCAGAGGGAAATAGGGAGGGGAAGGGGAAATTGGAGCGCGTCCCGGGTTGCGGACGTCGGGGCGGAGCTCACCGTGGCAGAGAGCACGGCGGAGCTCCAACGGCGACGGGGAAACGGGATCGGGCGGCGATGGTTCGCGGCGACGGCGCTCTGGCATGCGCGCAGCGAGGGGGAGGTGAGAGAGAGGCTTGCAGGTGCGCAAATGAGGGAGGGGGAGAGGGCGAGTGGGGTTCTGGGCTCAAGTGGCCGGGGGCGGGGCGGTTGCGAGCTCCACGCGCGACGTGGGCGCGGAGACCGCGGCAACGCGCATCTCGGGCGGCGGTTACGCGGGGAAGACGGGGCTGACAGGCCGGGCCCGCGAGCAGAGAGAGGGAGGCGGGCGCGGAGACGGCGGCCGTGCTGACGGGCGGGCCCGCCAGGGCAGAGAGAGCGGGGGGGGGGGGGGAGAGGCGCGCGCGCGGGGCTGGGCCGGCTGGGCCGAAAGGCCGAGGGGGCGGCAGGGTTGGGCTTCTTTCCCTTTTTCTTTTATTCTGGTATTTGTTTTCTCTTTTCTTTTTATTTTCTCTATTTGATTCAAATTCAAATAAGCCACAAATTCAAATTAGACTTTTTGAGAATTATGCACCAAACAAAAGTGAAATCTAGGGTTCAACATGATGCAACAGTTCATACTCCCTTGGAGTTTGAGCTAATAGACTATAATTATAAATAAAATAACCACTTTTCTCCTATAGAAATGAGAAAGAGAAGATTGGGGAAGGATGAGAAAAGGGAAGTAACACCTGAATTTGTGAATATGAGCAAAGAAATTTTATACCCCCAAATTCAGGGTGTTACAATGCCACGTGGAGATGATCCACGAGAGCGGCGCAGCCCACACCGGCCAAGGGGGCACCCACTTGGGACCGGGTGCCCATTGGGGCCTGCGGCGCTACCACAGCAAAGTCTTGATCGAGGTTGCGACCCTCGATGTTTTGCTGGTGTTCGTGCGCCCTCACTAAAGAGACCCAGGCGTCCTCTCCCGCATGCCTGCGGTTGAGCTCTGCCCGGAGGTCATTGGTTTGTGCGCCCCTCACTGAGGGTGACGCACAGACGCTGATGCCTCATGTTGGCGTCGGGATGACCGTAGCCTCGACATGGTCGAGGTAGAATGTGCCATGCCGAGCAGCCAGTCGACATCGTCCTGCCACTGCTTCATGGCCCCCGGCGAGGCCGTGGAGCTTGGAGGGTGACGCAGCAGCTCCCTAGCTACTGATAATGCTCCTGGAGCCGTCCTCGACAGAGTTCGGGATGTCTGGGCAGCTCTATGCTGCCATGCAGCGTGCGCAGCAGTAGTGCCCAGCACTGGGCGTTTGGGAACCTGTGGCATGGAAGAAACAACTTCTTCCTCCACTAGGAAATCCGTTGAAGTCTTGGCGCGGTGCTCAACGATTTGCACCATCATGCTGAGCGAGAGAACAAGCAAAAACCTAATGCCCAGGCCCCTACCTAGCGCACCAAATGTCGGAAAGGAAATCTCCGGCCGGGTGGCGGAGTGCACCCGCCCTAAATCCTAAGATGAGGAGGGGGCCTAAGCGTTATGCTTGTTGTGAGATTTGGGAATGAACACAAGAACACGCAAGAGTTTAAAGTGGTTCAGGCCGCCGGAGCGTAATACCCTACTCCATTGTGTGTTGTATTGCTCGTTAGCTTGAGTTGTGTCTTGGATGATTTTGGTCTGGGAGTCTGAGTGCGTGTGTGGGCTTGCGTTGTAACGTAGTGTGCCCTCCCTTTTATAGTTCAAGGGGGGCACATACAAGGATACTGAGCCCGACATGTGGGCCCAGGGACAAAATAGGTGTAGTACTTGGAGCTATTAATCCGGTGTAATCTCCTCGTGCCCTGATATCTGCGATCCCCGTAGTATTGGCTTGCAGTAGAAGTTTCCCTGGTAACATACAAGTCATGATGACCATGGCGCGCACGCGGTGGTATGGGCGCACGCCTGCTGCCTGATTGGACAGGCACGCCGTCTGCAGGATAACCCAGTCGCTGCCTACTAGAGGAGTAGAGAGAGGGTGCATTAAATGCCGAGTAGTCACGTCGCCTGCCAGCGGAGTGGACGGGGTGTATTAAATGCTGAGATGGCACATCGCCTGTCAGGCAGTGGGCATCCTCCACATTAGATACCAAGACAGCGTAGCGTGCGACGCGTGGCGTGGCCCACGACACATAGTCCTTACGTCAGGCTCCGCCCGCTGGCTTACATCATGGGCGGAGGGCCGCGTGGTAGCATCGGGTCTCCGCCTGGGCGGGGAGCTGAAGTGTTCATGATGGGGTCTAGGTACGTGTCAGCGCCGGACCCCTACCTGGTCTTTGACCAGGGCTTTAAGCACCTTCCGTCCTGGTGCACCAGGACCTCACCGTGAGCGGTCTGGACCCCTTGCGAAGGGGTCTGGTTCCCACCTTGGGGGGCCTGGTATGCACACGTGGAGGTCCCGGACCTCCCCTGGGAGTCCTGTCCGCAAACTTAGGCAGACTCCCATGGGGGTCCAGACTTACTGCAGATGCCTAGGAGTATTCATCACGATGGTCCCGCGGTGGTCCCAAACCTTCCCGGGTGGTGAGGTCTGGCGCCGCTATGGGCCCTGAGCAACCATCCTTGGTTGGGCTGAGGCACGCCTTAGTCACAGACACAGTCCCACTACCACATGGCTAAGAGGTAGCCGTACGGGAACTACGCCTTGATACAGTAGTAGGGGGCACCCTTGATCCAGGGTACCAACATAAACCAAACTAAATATTATTCCCTGGCACCACAAAGCTAACTGGGAGACGCCACCTAGATCAAGTCGAAAGCCTCAGTGTTAGGTGGCTCCTCTTCGACCACCTGTTCTTCTCCTATGGGGGCGAGACAGCAAGAGTAAGCTCACATATGATCATAGCTCTGCAAGTTGTGGGGAATAATGTGCTTGAACTCACCAAAGGTGGGAGTTCAAGTGAAGTTAAGGCTGATCAACAAAATAAAGGCTGAAGCTGAGCATTGCTTTTATAAGTTGGTCAATATTTTATTAGCAGTTACTAAGTGTAAGTAAATACCAATCCTTAGTAATAAATAAAAGCAATAATAAAATAATTCCCAATGCGATGCAAATGACAAATTGAATTTTAATTTCATAGATTAATCATGTGAGGGTCCGAGCTGCTCATGACCGTGAGCACAACTAGTATACCAGTTTTACACTCTGCAGAGGTTGCACATCTTTACCCACAAGTCATGTTACCCATCTGCCAAGAGATGGCCAATCCCATACACCTCTACCGAGGAGGCGAGGTAGGGTAACACTACGAGGCCTTTACAAAGTTCCACTAGCTTCAGAAATCCCGCTACAGTTTATAGGAAGCTCTAGTGCAGGAATCGCTCGCCTTACCGCCATCGCAGCAAAATCAACCCAAGGACCTCCCTACACTGACCACTCCCCTACTGCCCTTGCCCCTTTCGGGTAAGGAAGTCATCCACTAGCTTTCCTAGTCAATCAGCCAAGGGCGTCCCATTAAACCCTTGTGGTAGCACTATTTTCCTGGGTGGTCGCTCCATGTTCCCATTAATATAATAATCTTAACATGAACAGTAACAATAAATAGAGAATAAAAGTGTTGTCGGCGTTTCGACCCTGGGGGGTCCCTGGACTGACGAGTAAATTGTCGTTGCGTGCCCCAGCCCAGATGGGTCGGCGCGAGACGGGACACAAGGGGGGAAAACAGTAAAGGGGAAACCGCGGCCTCATGTTGTCCTGCGCCCAGGGCGGATGCGCTTGCAGTAGGGGGTTACATGCGTTCGCGCGGGGGGGGGGGGGGAGAGACTAGTTCGTCGGCCCGTCCTCCCGCGCGGCCACCTTCTCGTACGAGAGCCCTAGACCTTCCTTTTATAGGTGTAAGGAGAGGGCCCAGGTGTACAATGGGGGGTGTAGCAATGTGCTAACGTGTCTAGCAGAGGGGAGCCAGAGCCCTATGTACATGCCGTCATGGCTATCGGAGAGGTGTTGCTGCCCTGTTCATGTGATGTCGTGGCCGTCGGAGGAGCGCTTGAGCCTTGTGGAAGCACAGCTGTCGGGGATGTCGGATCCTTGCTGACGTCTCCTTGCTTCCGTAGGGGGCTAAGAACCGCCGTTGTCATGGAGCACGCGGGGTGCCATCATTACTTGTTTAGCGGGGCGAGCCAGATGGGACACCGGTCCTGTTCCTCGTAGCCTGAGCTAGCTAGGGGTAGGGTAATGATGGGCCCCCTGCGATGTGGTCGGTCCGAGCCCGAGGTCGGGCGAGGCGGTGACTCCTCCGAGGTCGAGGCTGAGTCCAAGCCCTAGGTCGGGCGAGGCGTAGTCCGTCGTGGGTCGAGGTTGAGCCCGAGCCCTGGGGTCGGGCGAGGCGGAGACCGTCTTCCGGAGTCAAGGCTGAGTTCGAGCCCTAGGGTCGGGCAAGGCGGAGTCCATCGTCCGAGGTCAAGGTTGAGTCCGAGCCCTGGGGTCGGGTGAGGCAGAGTCCATCGTCCGAGGTCGAGGTTGAGTCCGAGCCCTGGGGTCGGGCGAGGCGGAGGCCATCGTCCGAGGTCGAGGTTGAGTCCGAGCCCTGGGGTCGGGCGAGGCGGAGGCCGTCTTCCGGAGTCGAGGTTGAGCCCGAGCCCTGGGTCGGGCGAGGCGGAGCTTCCTATGGTGCCCGAGGCTGGACTTGACTGTTGTCAGCCTCACCCTGGTGGGTGGCACAGCAGTCGGAGCAGGGCAGGCGGTGCTGTTTTCTTGTCAGGTCGGTCAGTGGAGCGGCGAAGTGACTGCGGTCACTTCGGCCCTGTCGACTGAAGAACGTGCGTCAGGATAAGGTGTCAGGTGATCCCCGCATTGAATGCTCCTACGATATGGTCGGTTGGCGTGGCGATCTAGCCAAGGTTGCTTCTCCGCGAAGCCTGCCCGAGCTAGGCCTCGGGCGAGTCGGAGGTGCGCCCGTTGCTTGAAGGGACCCTCGGGCAAGGCGTGAATCCTCCTTGGTCTACTATTTCTGCCCGAGGCTAGGCTCGGGTGGGGCGAGATCGCGTCCCTTGGACGGAGCCTTGACCTAAGTGGCGCCCATCAGGCCTTTGCAGCTTTGTGCTGATGGGGGTTACCAGCTGAGATTTAGGAGTCTTGGGGGTACCCCTAATTATGGTCCCCGATAGTAGCCCCCGAGCCTCGAAGGGAGTGTTGGTACTCGCTTGGAGGCTTTTGTCGCACATTTTTGCAAGGGGACCGACCTTTCTCTGTTGTATTTCGTTCCGGCGGGTGCGCGCGAGCGCACCCACCGGGTGTAGCCTCCGAGGCCTCGGAGGAGTGGTTTGACTCCTTCGAGGTCTTAATGTGTTTCGTGATGCCTCAGCCGGTTTGGTTGTTCCCTCATGCGAATTGGTCGTTGCCCGGGTGCATAGTCAGGTTCCAAGTTCTCGGGCTGGTATGTTGACGCTGTCAACGGTTTGGCAAGAGCCGGGTTTGCGAGAGCAGCCCCCGAGCCTCTACACAGGGCGAGAGGACGGTCGAGGACTGACTCGACTTTTTTCATACGCCCCTTCGTCGCCTTTCCGCATGGAGGAGGGGGGAAGCGCCATGTTGCCCTCGGAGGGCGCCGAACATGGTGTCTCCAGTGAGTTGCTAACGGGTGATTCGAGTGGATGCCTGTGCCCCGTTCGATAAGGGTCGGCTAGTGGCCTAGAGGCGTGCTCCAAAAGTACCTGCAGGTGATTTGCCAGACCCAGCCCCGTTTGATAGGGTCCGAGGGCTCGATGCCTCCCTCTGATGGGATTCCGTTACAGAATCGCTCCTGCCGGTCTCGGAAATGTTCTAGAGTACCTCGGGAGCGTAGCCCAAGCCTCGACCATGTATCGGACGTACCCAGAGTCATCCCTCGCTCTGCATGTTCTGAGGCGGCTGTTGAACCCTTCGGGGGGCCAGCCTTCGAACCCCTGATCAGTATTGGGCGCGGAGCCTGAGTAGCCTGAGGCGGCTGTCGAACCCTTCTGAGGGGTCAGCCTTCGAACCTCTGACCAGTAGTGGGCGCGGAGCCTAAGTGCTCTGAGGCGGCTGTCGAACCCTTCCGAGGGGCCAGCCTTTGAACCTCTGATCAGTAGGAGGGCTCGGGGCCCGCTTCCTTCGCGGAGAAGGATCCCTTTTCGGAGTGTCCCCTTTCCCGGTCCCTATAGCAAGAGAGAGAAAGGAGAGGAGGAAAAGGATACGAAATTGAATGACGTGGCGCACCTTTTTTGACGCGGTCATTATGGCGGAGGTGATGCGTCGCCCGCTTCGCCTGCCAAAGGTGTCGCATGTCCTGCCGCAGAGTTAATGCGACGGGACGAGTGATTCGTGGGGCAATCGTTGCATGAGCCGTTTGAGGGACGAAACACGGGCGCGTCGTCTTCACACCGTGGGAGAGGGCTCCCCTGCTGCCTCAGGAGGGGACGTGAGCCTGCGGGCAATTTGACTGCTGCTTCCGCCCGCCTACCGCCAGTACTGCCGGCCCACTTTTGGCCATGTCGACCGTCACGCCTTCTCCCGCGGCTGACTGACCCGTGACCGATGTGCTTGGTTGTCACTGTTGGGCCATGCGCAGGGTTGCCTTGAGTCGCGGAACCGGTTCCGTAGTCGAGGAGGCATAGTAGCGGTGGCCAGAGCTTGGCCGGGTTTCTGGAGGAGACCCTGGCGACGATGGCCCAGGCGCGGTGCTGACGTCTTCCTTCGAGGTGGAGATCTTCCGACCATATTGCTGCCCGAGGCCTGGTCGGATTTCACCGAAGGTGGAGTCGACGCCGAGGGTGCTGCCGTTCCCCCCATTGATATCTGGACCTGCAGGATCAGTTCGTCCGTAGTGTGCGTATGTTTTTTTGCGGCCGCCGAGGCCCAAACATACCGTCGTCGTGTTGTAAAGCTGCGTTTCCTTTCCCCTTGTTTCGAGTATCAGGACTTGTTTGTCGGTAGCAGAATCGTTTATCCGAGCGAGAGTTACTTTTCATGGAAGGTGATGAGTGAGGTATCCGTATCCTGGAGGCGTTGGAGTCCCTCAGCTCGGTCGGCCTTGCCGCTTACGTGTACTATTACTCGTCCGTAGGATTCTGTTATCGATATAGTCGAGATGGCACGAAAAATCGTTTCGGCCGGAGAAGTCTTCGAGCGTTGAGACTTGTTCGGTCAGCAGAATCGCTTATCTGAGCGTGAGTTACTTATCGCAGAAGGTGATGAGTGAGATATCCGTATCCCGGAGGCGTAGGAGTCCCTCGGCTCGGTCGGCCTTGCCGCTTACGTGTACTCCGTCATTTTCAGGATCCACTATCGAAGTAGTCAAAAAGCGCGAAAGATGTTCTGGCCGAAAGACTTTTTCTGAGGAAAATTTTGACGCAGAGGGGGTTCCCCCCTTCTAGCCCCCGAGCGAGGGTCGGGCTTTGCCGAGGCAAGGCCGACCCTTCCTTGACGGTTAGACTTTATTTGCATATGTAAACGAGGAATATGAATGACTTGAAAGCATCTTAAGGGTAGAAGCGACGTAGCTGTCGGATGTTCCAAGCGTTGTCGTAGACCTCGCTTTGACTGTTAGCCAGCTTGTACGTTCCGGGCTTCAAAATCTTGGCGATGATGAATGGCCCCTCCCATGGAGGCGTGAGCTTATGGCGCCCTCGGGCGTCTTGTCGTAGCCGAAGTACCAAGTCGCCCACCTAGAGGTCTCGGGACCGAACCCCTCGGGCGTGGTAGCGTCGCAGAGACTGCAGATACCGTGCCGAGTGCAGTAGGGCCATGTCCCGAGCCTCTTCCAGCTAGTCCAATGAGTCTTCTCGGGTGGTCTGGTTGCTTCGGTCGTTGTACGCCCTCGTCCTCGGGGAACCGTATTCTAAGTCTGTGGGCAAGATAGCCTCGGCCCCATAGACTAGAAAGAACGTCGTGAAGCCCGTGGCTCGGCTTGGTGTCGTCCTTAGACTCCAGAGCACCGAGGGGAGTTCCTTCATCCATCGCCTGCCGAACTTGTTGTGGTCGTCGTAGATTCTCGGCTTGATTCCTTGCAGAATCATTCCGTTGGCACATTCTACCTGCCCATTCATCATGGGGTGAGCTACGGCGGCCCAGTCCACTCGGATGTGGTGGTCTTCGCAGAAGTTCAGGAACTTTCTGCCAGTGAACTGGGTGCCGTTGTCGGTGATGATGGAGTTCGGGACTCCAAAGCGATGGATGATGTTGGTGAAGAACGCCACCGCCTGCTCCGACCTGATGCTGCTTAGGGGTCGGGCCTCGATCCACTTGGAGAATTTGTCGATAGCGACCAGCAGGTGCGTGTAGCCCCCGGGTGCCTTCTGCAAGGGACTGACGAGGTCCAGACCCCACACAGCAAATGGCCAGGTGATGGGTATTGTTTGCAAGGCCTAAGCTGGCAGGTGCGTCTGCCTTGCGTAGAAGTGACACCCTTGGCAGGTGCGCACAATCCTAGTGGCGTCGGCCACCACAGTCGGCCAGTAGAAACCCTGTCGGAAGGCGTTTCCAACAAGGGCTCGAGGCGCTGCGTGATGACCGCAAGCCCCCGAGTGTATTTCTTGCAATAGTTCCTGACCTTCGGCGATGGATATGCATCGTTGGAGGATGCCTGAGGGGCTGCGGTGGTAGAGCTCCTTTCCGTCCCCCAGCAAGACGAACGACTTGGCGCGCCGCGCCAGCCGCCGAGCTTCGGCCCTGTCAAGGGGTAGTTCTCCTCGGTGGAGGTATTGCAAGTATAGGGTCTGCCAGTTTTGATTAGGCGTGACCCAATTCCGCTCTTCCTCGATGCGGAGTGCCTCACCCTCGAGGGCCGAGGGTGCCTCGGGCTGAGCCGAGGGTGCCTCGGGCGGGGCCAAGGCCTTCTCAGGCTCAGGCGTGTCGTCGGTCTTGACTGAGGGTTGATGTAGGTCTCGGGAGAAGACGTCCGGGGGAACCGTTGTCTGCCCCGAGGCTATCTTAGCCAGCTCGTCCGCAGTCTCGTTGTATCTTCGGGCGATGTGGTTGAGCTCGAGCCCGTAGAACTTGTCCTCCAGGCGCCGAACCTCGTCGCAGTAAGCTTCCATCTTTGGGTCGCGGCAGTGAGAGTTTTCATGATTTGGTCGATGACAAGCTGCGAGTCGCCGCGAGCGTCGAGGTGCCGGACCCCTAGCTCGATGGCGATGCGCAACCCGTTAAACAGAGCCTCGTACTCGGCCACGTTGTTGGATGCCGGGAAATGGAGGCGCAGCACGTAGCGGAGGTGCTTCTCGAGGGGCGAGATGAAGAGCAGGCCCGCGCCCGCTCCTGTCTTCATCAGCGACCCGTCGAAAAACATGGTCCAGAGTTCCGGTTGGATCGGAGCTGCTGGAAGCTGGGTGTCGACCCATTCAGCCACAAAGTCCACCAAGACTTGGGACTTCATGGCCTTCCGAGGGGCGAACGAGATTGTCTCGCCCATGATCTCCACTGCCCATTTTGCAATCCTACCCGAGGCCTCTCGGCACTGGATGATCTCCCCCAGGGGGAAGGATGACACCACAGTCACCGGATGAGACTCGAAGTAGTGTCGCAACTTTCGCCGTGTCAGAATTACCGTGTAAAGTAGCTTCTGAATTTGCGAGTAGCGGATTTTGGTCTCGGACAGTACCTCACTGATGAAGTAGACCGGCCTCTGGACGGGCAATGCATGCCCCTCTTTTTGTCTCTCGACTACGATCGCGGCGCTGACCACCTGAGTGGTAGCGGCGACGTAGATCAAGAGGGCTTCTCCTGCAGCGGGGGGCACCAAGATGGGCGCGCTTGTAAGGAGTGCCTTTAGGTTCCCGAGGGCTTCCTCAGCCTCGGGGGTCCAAGCGAAGCGCTCGGTCTTCCTTAGCAGGCGGTACAGAGGTAGGCCTCTTTCGCCGAGGCACAAGATGAAACGGCTCAGAGCCGCAAGGCATCCCATGACCCTCTGTACTCCTTTCAAGTCCCTGATGGGCCCCATGTTGGGGACGGCCGCGGTTTTCTCTGGGTTGGCCTCGATGCCCTGCTCGGAGACGGTGAACCCCAGGAGCATGCCTTGGGGGACTCCGAAGACACACTTCTCGGGATTGAGTTTTACGCCTTTCGCCTTGAGACACTTGAATGTTGTTTCAAGGTCGGAGAGGAGGTCGGAGGCTTTCCTTGTCTTGACTACGATGTCATCGACATAAGCCTTGACCGTTCGACCAATGTGCTCCCCGAACACGTGGTTCATGCACCTTTGGTATGTCGCCCCCGCATTCCTCAAACCGAATGGCATAGTAACGTAGCAGTACATGCCAAAAGGTGTGATGAAAGAAGTCGCGAGCTGGTCGGACTCTTTCATCCTGATTTGGTGATACCCTGAGTAGGCATCGAGGAACAACAGGGTTTCACACCCAGTAGTTGAATCCACGATTTGATCGATGCGAGGCAGAGGGTAGGGAACTTTCGGACATGCTTTGTTTAGACCAGTGTAGTCTACACACATCCGCCATTTCCACCTTTCTTATTCATAAGCACAGGGTCGGCTAGCCATTCGGGGTGGAATACCTCTTTGATGAATCCTGCAGCCATCAGCTTGTGGATCTCCTCGCCTATGGCCCTGCGCTTTTCTTCGTCGAATCGGCACAGAGGCTGCTTCGCGGGTCGGGCCCTAGCTCGAAACCGATCCGGATCTGCTTGGAGGTGTCGTTGCTGGGGTCGAGAGGGATGGACTTAACCGCCTCAGCTGGCTCGAGGTTGCCGGCGTGGCGCTTTGTATCTGGCGCCTCGTTGGAGTGGCTCTCCGGGTCGGCGACGAGGGCCTCGGATTCGGCGAGGGCCTCGGCGTACTCCACGTACTCCACGTCGCATTTGTACGCATGTCGGTACGTGGGGCCGACGGTGATGACCCCATTGGGGCCCGACATCTTGAGCTTGAGGTAGGTGTAGTTGGGGACGACCATGAACTTGGCGTAGCATGGTCTCCCCAGCACTGCGTGGTAGGTTCCTCGGAACCCGACCACCTCGAACGTAAGGGTTTCCTTCCGGAAGTTGGAGGGAGTCCCGAAGCAGACGGACAGATCAAGTTGCCCAAGGGGTTGGACGTGTTTCCCGGGGATGATCCCGTGAAAGGGCGCTGCACCGGCCCGGATCGTGGACAGATCGATCTGCAGGAGCCCGAGGGTGTCGGTGTAGATGATGTTGAGGCTGCTGCCTCCGTCCATGAGGACTTTGGTAAGCCTGACGTTGCCAATGACGGGATCGACGATGAGTGGGTACTTTCCCGGGCTCGGCACGCGGTCGGGGTGGTTGCCTTGGTCGAAGGTGATGGGCTTATCGGACCATTCTAGGTAGACTAGCGCCGCCACCTTCACCGAGCAGACCTCCCGGCGCTCTTGCTTGCGGTGCCGAGTCGAGGCGTTCTCCACTTGCCCACCGTAGATCATGAAGCAGTCGCGGACCTCGGGGAACTCCTCTGCCTTGAGACCCTCCTTCTTGTCGTTGTCGTGGGCTGTGCCACCCTCTGCCGGTGTGCCGGCCTTGTGGAAGTAGCGCCGAAGCATGACACACTCCTCAAGGGTGTGCTTGACGGGGCCCTGATGATAGGGGCACGACTCCTTGAGCATCTTGTCGAACAAGTTGGCGCCTCCAGGAGGCTTCCGAGGGTTCCTGTGCTCGGCGGCGGCGACCAGATCTGCGTCGGCGGTGTCGCGTTTCGCTTGCGACTTCTTCTTGCCCTTCTTCTTCGTGCCGCGCTGAGCGGACGCCTCGGGGACGTCTTCCAGCGGGCGCCCCTGAGGCTGCTTGTCCTTCCGGAAGATGGCCTCGACCGCCTCCTGACCAGAGGCGAACTTGGTGGCAATGTCCATCAGCTTGCTTGCCCTGGTGGGAGTTGTAAGGAAAATGAACCCCGGGCCATTTGGCTAATTGAGTTTTGGTGTTTGATGAACAACACAATCCGTGAACTAATAAGTTTTCTAGTGTTTGTGTTTGTAGTTCACAGGATGCGAAGAGAATTGGACCAAGGCAATGAGGATGCAACACCTCAAAAGAAGACATAAAAAGATGCATAAGAGTCCAATACTCAAGAACAAAGAAGCCTGAAGAAATCAGCGAAGAAATCCAAGATGAGGGCTATCAGCCAGCGCCTGGTGGCGCACCGGACATTGGTGTCCGGTGTGCACCGGACAGTCTGCGCAGAGAGGCCGCAGGCAGGCGCTCTCTGACTGTAGCACCGGACTGTCCGGTGTGCACCGGACTGTCCGGTGTGCCAACGGGCAGACGACAACGGTCGGATCCAACGGTCGACTGCTACAGGCGCCAACGGTCGGCTGACGTGGCGTGCACCGGACATCTACTGTGCAGTGTCCGGTGGTGCACCGGACTGTCCGGTGCACCCGACGACAGAAAGCTGCTGCTTTCTGTCCAACGGCTAGTTGGGGTGTGGGGGCTATAAATACCACCCCAATCGGCCATTCTCAAGCGTGAGAGCCCAAGCAACATACCAAGACACATAGTGCATATTTCCAAGTGCTCAAACACCCAAGTGCTTAATAGAATCACTCGGTGATTAGCGTAGGTGCTTTGCGAAGTGCTTAGGTTAGTTAGATCGCTTTAGCGCTTGCTCTAGGTGAATCCTAGTTAGTTGAGTGAGTTTTGTAAAACCACACAACCCCTCGGCTCTTGCGTGAGTCGTTGTAATTGTACTGAGTGGGGCGAGAGTCTTGCGAGACCGTGACAACCGCGTTTGTGTCACGGCCGCCACCGTGTACCGGAGGGAACGAGGCCCGCGGCGTTTCGGCCGGAAGCTCGATAGTGGAGACGGCGGGGAGCGTCCGAGAGGAGCCAGAAGCGGAGCACCACTTGCGCGTGGAGAAGGCCCGTGGCTCTCTACGGAGTTACTCGACCGTGGTGCTTGGCCCTCGCGTGGGCTTCCCTTTGCGTAGGGGCACCAACGAGGATTAGTCGGGACCTTGCGTGGTTCCGGATACCTCGGTAAAAATACCGGCGTCATCCACGAGAGTTTGCTTCTCTACTTGGCTCTTTACATTCCGCATTTATATTAAGCATTTAAGTTTCAATCTTGTAGTCATACTTATTTAGTATAGATTGAAACTTAGCCTTTGCGGTAGAGATAGCAACACTTAGACAAAACCTAGTTTGCACATTCTAGTTGTGATTATTTGCATAGGTTTTGCTCTAGGGATTTAATAGTGGCCTAGTTTAGTAAAAGTTTTAGAAGTCCTAATTCACCCCCCCCCCCTCTTAGGCGTCACCCGTTTCCTACAAGTGGTATCAGAGCCTGGTTTGGCTCATTTGAAACGCTTTAGCTTCACCGCTAAAAGAGCCGACGCTTTTTAGAGGAAGGGATGGATACCCATAGGCCACCACACTTCGACGACACTAACTTCCCATATTATAGTGCTAGAATGGCTTGTTACCTAGAGGCCGTTGATCTAGGTGTTTGGAGAGTCACTCGTGACGGGATGAAACCCCTAAAGAATCCCGAGAAACCCACCACGAGTGAGGAAAAAGAAATTCATTTAAATGCTAGAGCCAAAAATTGCTTGTATGAATCTCTTAGCATGGATATTTTTAATCAAGTATTTACCTTGAAAACTGCTAATGAGATTTGGCTAAAATTGCATGAGCTCCATGACGGCACATCCAATGTCCGTGAGCAAAAACATTGCCTAGTCTTAAATGAGTATAATTCTTTTGCCATGAAAGATGATGAGCTTGTTAGAGACATGTATTCTCGTTTGAATCTAATTATCAATGAGCTCAATTCTATTGGCATTAATAAGCTAGGTGATGCAGACATTGTGAGAAAGATTATCTCCCTGCTACCACAACAAAGATATGGGAGCATCATCACCATCCTTCACAACATGGAGGATTTGAGCAACATGACCCCGACCATTGTGATTGGGAAAATCGCGGCCTTTGAGATGTCGCAAAAAATGAGTCGGGGAGAGGAGCCAACTTCCTCAAGACCATATGCTTTTGCATGTGATGAAAGGAAGGGCAAAAAGAAGGCTCCCACTCCAAGTTCCTCAAGCGAAGAAGAGGAAGAAGAAGAAGAAAGTGATGATGATGAAGATAATCAGCCATGCACATCATCCTCCGAGGACGAAGAAACAATCCGACGCGTCGGAAAGGTAATGAGGATGATCCACAAGATTAATCTAATGGGTGTGCCCCTGCAGGTCGAGGATCTTCTCTTTAACATTGACAGGAAAAAGCAAAGGAAGAGAGGATGCTTCGCATGTGGGGAGAAGGGCCACTTCAGGGACAACTGTCCAAATATGGCCAAACCCAAAAAGGAGAGGAGCAAAGGCAAGGCGCTCACAAGTGTTAGAACTTGGGATGATTCTTCAAGTGAAGATGAACCTCCAAGGACGCGCAGCCACCGGTCCTCGTCTCGATCATCACGGTCATCACACAAATGCCTTATGGCAAGAGGTAACAAAAGCATTCCATCCTCTAGTGATGAAAGTAGTAGTGATGATGAAGGTGAGGGAAAGGCCTCTCTAGAAGAGCTTGCGGAAGCCGTAAAATTTTTCCAGGATGTTTGCACTAAGCAAAAAGCTCAACTTAAAACTTTGAAAAATAAGTTGGTTAGCTCTCAAAATGATTACAAAGGTTTGCTAGAAAAATTTGAAACTTTTGCAAACTTAAATAGTGAGCTATCAACTAAAATTGAGCTATTAGAATCTAGTGCTCCATCCACTGCTACCGATGATAGCCTTATTAAAAAGAATGAAAAACTTAAGGCTAAGTTAGCTAGCTCCCAAGAAGCTATTGAAAATTTGCTAGAGAAAATAGAAATTCTTAGCATACACAATAATGAGCTAACTACTAAGCTAGAAAACATTGGTAGCACCCCAGCAGCATCTTTAGTTGAAATACCTGAAATAATTAAGAAAGATACTTCTACTTCCTGCTTTGATTTAATTGATGATTCTAATCCCTGCAACCAAGTCGTTGTTGAGAATATTGTTATAGAGACATGTTCGGATGAGGTTGCAAAGGAAAATGAACAATTAAAGCAAGAAGTGGCTCGCCTTGGCAAGGCTTTGTATGACAAGAAAGGCAAAGCCAAACAAATCCGACCTCCACAGGATAACACCACTGCGGGAGTGAACAAGCCTATGGAGGGAGAAACTGTGATTTGTAGGCTATGCCACAAGGAAGGCCACAAGTCTTTCCAATGCAAGGCGATGATCGGGGATAAACAAAGGCAAAAGCTCAAGCAAAAGCCATCAAGCAAAATCTACAACACCTACATCAAAAAGGTGAACAAAAAGGATGCTACATCATATTTGATCAAGAAGAAAAAGAATGGAAAGGTGATAGCAATCAAGGCCAACAAGCAAGCCAACAAAGGAAAAGGGGTCAAACGCATCTGGGTGCCAAAGGAGATAATTTCAACCATGAAAAGCACCAAGAAGGTTTGGATCCCGAAAGGGAAGTGAGTGGACCAAAGGTCATCGGGAAATTTGGAGACTTGGCAAAGTTGGGATGTATATCATGGGATACATCATGTTGGATCAAGTTTATTGCCAAGTGGGTTAGTGAAAACTTTGGACCCAAATTTCCCACCCATGACTGAGGTAACTAGTTTTATTATATTTCTCGTTTTTAGATATGCGTATCTATTTATCTTTTATCTAGTTTACCTTACTTGCCTAGTATTACAATTGTTATGTACTTTTGTTTAAAATCATGCATACTAGGTAAATCACATGGTAGGATTGCTTGCTTTCAATTCATATACTTAAGCAAACCTACATGGTTTAAAATGTTTATTTAAGCACAGCACATAGCTTCTATATCACTCCATAGTAAATGATGCATAAATTGAAAATTTTGATTTCTACAAAGTGTATCATTTAACTTATATGTGCCAAAGTTTGGATTATGGATAATTTGCCCCTCTTGATATCAAATCAAAGTGCATGTATCCTACAAGTATTCAAAACTTGTATGCACACCTTTAGGGGGAGGTTACTCTATAATCTAACACTTTGAGACTAACACCTTTTTAAGTCTATTTCATGTGATAGTCTCATTGTAAGGAAAATGAAGTCCCCGGAGAAAGACAACAATCTTCCACTGCAAAATCTCCAAGAACTCTTATGTCTCTCAAGCTCACCATTGACTTTCAATTGGTATCTTTTGAGACTTCATTCAGTATCATTTACATGTCTTCTCCAATATTTGATTAGACTATATTTCATATCATATGCTTCCATGTTGCTAAAAATGCATAAGTAGTTAACTCATATTCTGTTACCTATGCATAAGGGAAGTTAGTCTTTTCAAATCATGTCTTGCACCTCTAATTTTCACATACTTTTTCCTAAGTAGAGGATCTCTGTCAGGGGGAGTATTTCTTCATCTCTAAAGGGGGAGAAAAACTCTTTCTAAAGGAGAATACTCATTTAGGGGGAGTAATCTTTTAAGGACTCCTTCAAGTGGTACCATTCACATGGCTTAATTTAATACCCTTCTAGTGATATCATTTGATACAATTCTTGATGAGGGCAAGCTTTTATTTACTTCCTACATGCTTTTAATGTCTTCCTTTTCGGTGGTTGATGCCAAAGGGGGAGAAGTTTAGGGACCAAAGCAATGAAAACTATATCAAACACCAAACACCACCAATTTAAAATTTTATATCTACAAATGGCTTTTTAAGTGGTTTTGGTTATTTGGTCCAAAAATAGGAAGTAAGTGAATTATGGAGTTAGGGGGAGGCTTAAGTCCATAATATCACATTGTGGGGACAATCATGCATCTTAGCAAGTAGATTGCATATTTTCATTCAAATACTTGTATTATTTGCTTGCTTTGGTTGTGTTGTCATCAATCACCAAAAAGGGGGAGATTGTAAGGAAAATGAACCCCGGGCCATTTGGCTAATTGAGTTTTGGTGTTTGATGAACAACACAATCCGTGAACTAATAAGTTTTCTAGTGTTTGTGTTTGTAGTTCACAGGATGCGAAGAGAATTGGACCAAGGCAATGAGGATGCAACACCTCAAAAGAAGACATAAAAAGATGCATAAGAGTCCAATACTCAAGAACAAAGAAGCCCGAAGAAATCAGCGAAGAAATCCAAGATGAAGGCTATCAGCCAGCGCCTGGTGGCGCACCGGACATTGGTGTCCGGTGTGCACCGGACTGTCTGCGCAGAGAGGCCGCAGGCATGCGCTCTCTGGATGTAGCACCGGACTGTCCGGTGTGCACCGGACTGTCCGGTGTGCCAACGGGCAGACGGCAACGGTCGGATCCAACGGTCGACTGCTACTGGCGCCAACGGTCGGCTGACGTGGCGTGCACCGGACATCTACTATGCAGTGTCTTGTGGTGCACCGGACTGTCCGGTGCACCCGACGACAGAAAGCTGCTGCTTTCTGTCCAACGGCTAGTTGGGGGTGTGGGGGCTATAAATACCACCCCAATCGGCCATTCTCAAGCGTGAGAGCCCAAGCAACATACCAAGACACATAGTGCATATTTCCAAGTGCTCAAACACCCAAGTGCTTAATAGAATCACTCGGTGATTAGCGTAGGTGCTTTGCGAAGTGCTTAGATTAGTTAGACCGCTTTAGCGCTTGCTCTAGGTGAATCCTAGTTAGTTGAGTGAGTTTTGTAAAACCACACAACCCCTCGGCTCTTGCGTGAGTCGTTGTAATTGTACCGAGTGGGGCGAGAGTCTTGCGAGACCGTGACAACCGCGTTTGTGTCACGGCCGCCACCGTGTACCGGAGGGAACGAGGCCCGCGGCGTTTCGGCCGGAAGCTCGATAGTGGAGACGGCGGGGAGCGTCCGAGAGGAGCCAGAAGCGGAGCACCACTTGCGCGTGGAGAAGGCCCGCGGCTCTCTACGGAGTTACTCGACCGTGGTGCTTGGCCCTCGCGTGGGCTTCCCTTTGCGTAGGGGCACCAACGAGGATTAGTCGGGACCTTGCGTGGTTCCGGATACCTCGGTAAAAATACCGGCGTCATCCACGAGAGTTTGCTTCTCTACTTGGCTCTTTACATTCCGCATTTATATTAAGCATTTAAGTTTCAATCTTGTAGTCATACTTATTTAGTATAGATTGAAACTTAGCCTTTGCGGTAGAGATAGCAACACTTAGACAAAACCTAGTTTGCACATTCTAGTTGTGATTATTTGCATAGGTTTTGCTCTAGGGATTTAATAGTGGCCTAGTTTAGTAAAAGTTTTAGAAGTCCTAATTCACCCCCCCCCCCTCTTAGGCGTCACCCGTTTCCTACAGGAGTCTTGCAACCCAGCTTGCTCACCAGGTCGCGGCAAGTGGTGCTGGCGAGGAACGCGCCGATGACATCCGAGTCGGTGATGTTGGGCAGCTCGGTGCGCTGCTTCGAAAATCGCCAGATGTAGTCCAGCAGGGATTCTCCTGGCTACTGGCGACAGCTTCAGAGATCTAAGGAGTTCCCAGGGCGCACGTATGTGCCCTGGAAGTTGCAGGCGAAGGCTTTGACCAGGTCATCCCAATTGGAAATCTGCGCAGGAGGCAGATGCTCCAACTAGGCTCGGGCGGCGTTGGAGAGGAACAGGGGGAGGTTGCGGATGATGAGGTTGTCATCATCCATTCCACCTAGCCGGCAGGCCAGTCGGTAGTCCGTGAGCCACAGTTCCGGCCTTGTCTCCCCCGAGTACTTGGTGATAGTAGTCGGGGTTCGGAACCGGGTCGGGAACGGCGCCCGTCGTATGGCCCGGCTGAAAGCTTGCGGACCAGGTGGTTCGGGCGAGGGGCTCCGATCCTCCCCACTGTCGTAGCGTCCCCCACGCCTGGGGTGGTAGCCTCGGCGCACCTTTTCATCGAGGCAGGCTTGACGGTCGCGGCGGTGGTGCTCGTTGCCGAGGCAACCCAGGGCCACAGGCGCTGTATCCCGCGTGCGCCCAGTGTGGGCCGAGGCTTCCCGCATGAATCGGGAAGTCGTGGCACGATGCTCCGGGGGTATCCCTACCTTCGGGAGGCAGAGCTTTCGGCCCGTCGGACCGCGACATCCTCCAGGAGATTCCTGAGCTCTCCCTGGATACGCCGCCCCTCGGTGGTGGATTGTTCCAACATCGCTCGGAGTAGTATTGCTGCTGCAGCCAGGTTCTGGCCGGCCCCACTAGAAGCCCGGGGCAGCCTAGTCCTGGCATCAGCGGCGATGCGGTGCTGGACGTCCTGGGCTAGGTGACGTGCTTCTCTGGCCGGTGCTCGGCCTGCCCACTCCTGCCCGATGTTATGCTGAAGCTGCACAAGTTGCGTTGCTCCCTCGTCGAGCCTGGCCTGCATCTCGCGGATTTGCTTGAGCTGTGTGTCCTAACCCCCCGCAGGGACTGGGACCACAGCTAGCTCCCGAAGGATGTCAACGCGAGGCGCAGGCCTAGGGGGATCGTCGTCCTCCGACATACCAAGGTGGTTGCCTTCGTCGGGACCCCCTAGATCGACGTGGAAGCATTCGTGACTTGGGCCATAGTCCTCATCGTCAAGGCTGTGGCCATCATCGGCGCAATCGGAGAGGCAGTAGTCACATGCGGTCATGAAGTCCCGCATGGCACAGGGGTTACCGAGCCCAGAGAAATCCCAACCAGAGTCGGGCTCGTCATCTTCCTCGAAACCCGGGGGCCTGTAGGTCGAGACGGCCGTCAGTCGGTCCCAGGTTGACCGCATATGGTACCCCGGAAGGTTTGGATATGCCTTTATGAAAGCGCCCACCAAAGTGGGGTCGTTTGGTGGGTCGAAGCTGAATCTAAAAGGCACAGGGTGGGAAACGGACGATACCTCTTGATCGGCGGATGGTGACGATGTCGCGTCGGGGACGGACTGCACCGTTATCTCAGGCACGAGGCTGACGTCCAGCAGGTCCTTCGCGAGCGTGCTAGCGTCATTCGTCTTCTTGGGGATGGTGCGTTGCGGGGAAACGACGCCCGTCTTTGTCTCAGACGCGAGGTCAACGCCCGACGTATCTCCCGTTGGGGCACCGGCGCCGTCAACTCGCTCGACAGCCGACGAGGTGCCGCCTCCTGCTTGGCCATGGTTGCCCCGCCTCCTCCTTCGTCAGCGGGGAAGGTGACGAGACAGACCTAGATGTTGTTCTTCTGTCACGCGGGGAAGGCGTCGTCGATTCCGCCGCCGGTGGGCGGGCTGAAGGTCGCCATTGTCGCCCTCGCGCGGCGGAGGAAGGAGTACCATGTCGTAGCTGTCGTCGAGGGACATGAACTCAAGACTCCCGAAACGGAGCACCATCCCGGGTTCGAGCGGTTGCTGGAGACTACCCATCTGGAGCTTGACGGGAAGCTGTTCGTCAACACGCAGCAGGCCCCCTACCTGGCGCGCCAACTGTCGGCGTTTCAACCCCGGGGGGTCCCTGGACCGATGAGTAAATTGTCGCTGCGTGCCCCAGCCCAGATGGGTTGGCGCGAGACGGGACACAAGGGGGGAAACAGTAAAGGGGAAACCGCGGCCTCGTGTTGTCCTGCGCCCAGGGCGGATGCGCTTGCAGTAGAGGGTTACAAGCGTTCGCGCGGGAGAGAGAGAGAGCCTAGTTTGTCGGCCCATCCTCCCGTGCAGCCACCTTCTCGTACGAGAGCCCTGGACCTTCCTTTTATAGGTGTAAGGAGAGGGCCCAGGTGTACAATGGGGGGTGTAGCAATGTGCTAACGTGTCTAGCAGAGGGGAGCCAGAGCCCTATGTACATGCCGTCATGGCTATCGGAGAGGTGTTGCTGCCCTGTTCATGTGATGTCGTGGCCGTTGGAGGAGCGCTTGAGCCTTGTGGAAGCACAGCTGTCGGGGCTGTCGGATCCTTACTGACATCTCCTTGCTTCCGTAGGGGGCTGAGAACCGCCATTGTCATGGAGCACGTGGGGTGCCATCATTACTTGTTTAGCGGGGCGAGCCAGATGGGACGCCGGTCCTGTTCCCCGTAGCCTGAGCTAGCTAGGGGTAGGGTAATGATGGGCCCCCTGTTATGTGGTTGGTCCGAGCCCGAGGTCGGGCGAGGCGGTGACTCCTCCGAGGTCGAGGCTGAGTCTGAGCCCTGGGTCGGGCGAGGCGTAGTCCGTCGTGGGTCGAGGTTGAGCCCGAGCCCTGGGGTCGGGCGAGACGGAGACCGTCTTCCGGAGTCGAGGGCTGAGTCCGAGCCCTGGGGTCGGGCGAGGCGGAGTCCATCGTCCGAGGTCGAGGTTGAGTCTGAGCCCTAGGGTCGGGCGAGGCGGAGGCCATCGTCTGATGTCGAGGTTGAGTCTGAGCCCTAGGGTCGGACGAGGCGGAGGCCATCTTCCGGAGTCGAGGTTGAGCCCGAGCCCTGGGTCTGGCGAGGCGGAGCTTCCTATGGTGCCCGAGGCTGGACTTGACTGCTGTCAGCCTCACCCTGGCGGGTGGCACAATAGTCGGAGCAGGGCAGGCGGCGCTGTTTTCTTGTCAGGTCGGTCAGTGGAGCGGCGAAGTGACTGCGGTCACTTCGGCCCTATCGACTGAAGAACGTGCGTCAAGATAAGGTGTCAGGCGATCCCCGCATTGAATGCTCCTGCGATATGGTCGGTTGGCGTGGCGATCTGGCCAAGGTTGCTTCTCCGTGAAGCCTGCCCGAGCTAGACCTCGGGCGAGTCGGAGGTGCGCCCGTTGCTTGAAGGGACCCTCGGGCGAGGCGTGAATCCGCCTTGATCTACTGTTCCTGCCCGAGGCTAGGCTCGGGTGGGGCGAGATCGCGTCCCTTGGACGGAGCCTTGACCTATGTGGCGCCCATCAGGCCTTTGCAGCTTTGCGCTGATGTGGGTTACCAGCTGAGATTTAGGAGTCTTGGGGGTACCCCTAATTATGGTCCCCGACAAGTGTAATCATGAATAATGTATCTCCATACCCAAATCCACATAAAGCAATAGCAAGTACTACCCAAAAAAAATTCAGTGGTAAAACAAGGTACAAATATAACCAAAACTGGGGTAACCTATTGGCTCCCATCAAAATTATCCTATACAGATCATTATAATTAATAAGAACATGACTGAAAAAAAGTAAGTGATCAAGGGCATGACTTGCCTTCAATGAGCTTCTGCTCAGCTACTTCTATCTACTGGGCACCAGGATCCTCAGTAGTTTGCTCGTCTACTCGCATCAACACAATACATACATAGTATAGCAAAAATTAACATCACACCAAACATGTAAATAAAATACACAAAAAAATCTACATATTAAAATAAGAACCTAGGAACATGAATCATTAATTTTGGTGTTATAGATTTTAAGATATGAATTTCCATAGGTTTAATGTATTTACCACAAGGTTAAGTGAGAGATAAATTTTAATGTGTCTTTCATGTCAAAACAATGGCACTACTGGATAGACAATAATATTACAAAATTTTAGAAATTGGAATGGATCAATTTGGAGCTAAAATGAATTTTCTATGCATTTTACAAGTTCTAGCAATTTTTTATTAAAAATGCATTAACTAATTCATTTATTCATTTTAAATAAGTTCTGTACCTCCACAAAAAATCCCTAGACTCAGCACACCAGGCGCTGGACTGCGGGTTGTTTTTACCTAAACCGAGGGGCTTATTTGCTTATTCGCTCGGTCGAAACGGTATTAATGAACCCTAGACTTCTGATCTGAAACTGGCGCGTGTCACACCCGGTTTTAGAAGGCAAACCGAATGTGAACTATGTACGTGCCAGGATCAGCATTTCACGTACACAGCAGTTACATAACTGGACATCATCACACAGTGCTCAAATAATAGTATAAAAGAAGGAAATAGTCGATTACATCATGATGTCCGAGACATCCACATAGTGCGGAAAAGAAACATAGATACACACGGCTTACACAGGCAGCCGACTGGGGGTTTGCCGCTAACCCACGCCTAGAACTCGTCATACTCTTGGAACTCCTGGAAGTCCTCCTCCACAACTTCATCTTCACCTGAGCAGTGGTTGCAACGCGGACAACCTAGGGGGGTTGGTGTGTAAAGCAAGGGTGAGTACACATCAACATACTTAGCAATATATCCCGTTTGGCTATAGTGGACTAGCTTTATGTGGAGCTTAGTCAAGCAGTTGCTTTTAGTTGGTCAGGTTATTATTACTAGTAGAAAGTCAGGTTTTAGCATTAACCCAAGTTATTAACCCAATATACCCTTTCCAAACGGAAAGAATACCACTTACCATTACCATAGTCATAACTAAAACCATCATCCTCATCACCACCTATAAACCAAACATCTCTGATCAAAGTATCTCTAATCAATGGAGCTCCCTTGGCCGCTCATAACCGCGAGCACGGCTGATATATCAGTTTCATAACACTCTACAGAAGTTGCACACTTTACCCACAAGCCGTGATTCCCTCTTGCCTCGGGCTGATCAAACCCTTAAACACTACCAAGGTTAATAGGCAGGGTTTCACTATGTAGCCTTTACAAAGATTTCCTGGGGCTGTAGCCGCCCGTTAGGTTTACTAAATGCATCGCACTCCTCCCAAGGGGCGAACCAACCTTGGCAGAGCGAGCCGCATACACCGAGCCCCATTAACGGCACGACGGCGAAGCGAACTACACCCCAGTTCCTCTAATTACTAAGCTAAGGGCGTCCCATTCCACCCTCATGGTTGCACTGTTTTCCCGGGCGGTCATCTAACGAACTAGTCCTTACAGAGAGGCACTCGAGAAACAGCTCGAGTCCCCTTAAATATCACAGAACCATCATCATAATCAAAAGGGAAAACAACGTATCATAAATAATCTCATCAGGTTCATTGATTAATGTGAAGCGCTAGCATAAAGCTAAACCATAATAACCCAACCAGAATAGGTAAACAAGGACAAGACAAACAAAAGCTAGTCAATCCTTAGGTATAAACTGTGTAAATGCGGGGAGTGGATTATAAGAATGAGTAGGACATAGATGGGTCAAGGGACACTTGCCTTCACCAACCGACTGCTGCTCAGGGTCTTCACCTGCAACTCCTTCGGACTCCGCCAACTGACCGTTATCTATACAAGTTTCAAACATACATTCCACAAATTTAATACAAAAAAATAGTACACCAAACAATAGAATGTAATAAATAAACAGACGTTCGACGCAGGGCTCACAACTACGACTAAGCGAGAAAGGGAAATTAACGGTCGAGGCTACGGCCGACGAGCGATCACGTCACACGATTATAAATTAAAATACTCGTCTAAACAGAACGGTATTAATTTAGCCATCGCGTTTAGCATAGAGTAAAGTCATATTCCATATTTAATTATTATGAACAGATAAAGGTAATTAAAAGGATTGTCGCGCGGCGAAACGCGTGACACAACACTTGAATTAAGAAATGAACGACTCGTCACACGACGGAGCGTGCAACGAGACATTCGCATTAATTATAAAAATAATGTCAAGCATCGCGCGACAAAACGCACGACAGCATACATCATCTAAGCTGAATTTAGAACAAACCGTCGCGCGACGGAGCGCGCAACGCCACATATTACATAATCTGAAATTAAGACGAATCGTCGCGCGACGCAACACGCTAATAGAATCTAAAATCAAACTAATTCACCGCGCGACGAAGCGCGCGACGCAGCACGTTCATTAAACTAAATTTAAAAACTAATTAAACTGAAATTCAATCATCGTGCGCGCTGGGGCTGCACGCGTGGGAACGCGCTGGGCAAGCCGCGAGGGGCCGCGCTGCCAGGGGCCAGGGGCCGCGCCGGGGTCAGGGGGCCGCTGAAAGTCGCCTAGAGAGGGGTGAATAGGCGGAATCAGGAAATTATAAACTTAAGCACACACTACAAGCCAGGGTTAGTGTTAGAAATAAATGCGAGTCCGAAAAGAGAGGGCGAAAACAATTCACAAGCAAATGAAGAGAGTGACACGGTGATTTGTTTTACCGAGGTTCGGTTCTTGCAAACCAACTCCCTGTTGAGGTGGTCACAAAGACCGGGTCTCTTTCAACCCTTTCCCTCTCTCAAATGATCACTTAGACCGAGTGAGCTTTTCTCCTCAATCAATTGGGACACTTAGTCCCCACAAGGACCACCATAACTTGGTGTCTCTTGCTTTGATTACAAAGGTTTTGAGGACAAGAATGGGGAAGAAGAAAAGTGATCCAAGAGACAAGAACTCAAATGAACACAAATATCTCTCTCTCACTAGTTACTAAATATTTGGAGTGATTCCGAACTTGGGAGAGGATTTGATCTCTTGTTTGTGTCTTGGAGTGAAGTCTAGAGCTCTTGTATTGAATGCAATGGCTGAAAACTTGGATGCCTTGAAGTGTGGTGGTTGGGGGGTATTTATAGCCCCACCCACCGGACAGTCCGGTGCGCCAGCCACGACACCCAACCGTTAGGGTTCGACTATTAAAGCTTCTAACAACTGGGCCACCGGACAGTCACTGTTCACTGTCCGGTGTGCCTTCTGGCGCCTGCTCTGACTTCTGCGTGCGCAGTCCGCATTGTTCATTGTTCCTGTAGCTTTTGCAGACGACTGTTGGCGCAGTAGCCGTTGCTCCCGCTGGCACATCGGACAGTCCGGTGCTACACCGGACAATCCGGTGAATTATAGCGGAGAGCATTTTCAGAAACCCAAAGGTGGCAAGTTCGGAGTTGATCTCTCTGGTGCACCGGACAGTTCAGTGTGCCAGACCAGGGCAGCCTTCGGTTTTCTTTGCTCCTTTAATTTGAACCCTTTCTTTTAACTTTGTATTGGTTTGTTGTGAACTTTTGGCACCTGTAGAACATATAATCTAGAGCAAACTAGTTAGTTCAATTATTTGTGTTGGGCAATTCAACCACCAAAATCATTTAGGAAAAGGTTTGACCCTATTTCCCTTTCAATCTCCCCCTTTTTGGTGATTGATGCCAACACAAACCAAAGCAAATGTATAAGTGCAGAATTGAACTAGTTTGCATAAGGTAAGTGCAAAGGTTGCTTGGAATTAAACCAATATAATTATTTCAATAGATATGCATGGATTGTTTTCTTCTTATTTAAAATTTTGGACCACGCTTGCACCACTAGTTTTGTTTTTTGCAAATCTTTTGTAAGATTCTTTTCAAAATCCAGTCAAAGGTATATGAATAAGAGTAAAAGAAGCATTTTCAAGATTTGAAATTTTCTTCCCCCTGTTTCAAATGCTTTTCCTTTGACTTAAACAAAACTCCCCCTAAATGAAATTCTTCTCTTTAGCTTTCAAGAGGGTTTTGGGATATACCAGTTGAGAAACTTTCATTAGAGGAATACCAATTTGAAATACACCAATAAAAATTTTCAAAACATAATTAAAATTAGGTGGTGGTGCGATCATTTTGCTTTGGGCTAATACTTTCTCCCCCTTTGGCATGAATCACCAAAAACGGATACTTGTGAGAGAAATATAAGCCCTTGATAAATTCTCTCCCCCTTTGGCAAACAATATATGAGTGAAGAATTATACCAATGTGGAGAGATGGCGGAATATCGGCAAAGAGTAAATAATACCGATGGAGTTGATTGGAAGCGTTGTCTTTGCCAAATACTCCATTTCCCTTTCAATTCTATGACTAAGCATAAGAATACACTTGAAGACACATTAGTCATAGACACAAAAGATATATGATCAAAGGTATATAAATGAGCGATGTGTGCAAAGTATCAATCAAAGTTCCGAGAATCAAGAATGTTTAGCTCATTCCTTAGTTTGGTAAAGGTTTTCTCATCTAATGGCTTGGTAAAGATATCGGCTAATTGTTCTTTGGTGTTAATATAGGCTATCTCGATATCCCCCCTTTGTTGGTGATCTCTCAAAAAGTGATACCGAATGGCTATGCGCTTAGTGCGGCTGTGTTCAACGGGATTATCCGCCATGCGGATTGCACTCTCATTATCACATAGGAGAGGGACTTTGCTCAATTTGTAGCCATAGTCCCTGAGGGTTTGCCTCATCCAAAGTAATTGTGCGCAACAATGGCCTACGACAATATACTCGGCTTCGGCGGTAGAAAGAGCTACTGAACTTTGTTTCTTTGAAGCCCAAGACACCAGGGATCTCCCTAGAAACTGACAAGTCCCTGATGTGTTCTTCTTATCAATTTTACACCCTGCCCAATCAGCATCTGAATATCCTAATAAATCAAAAGAGGATCCTGTTGGGGGTATGCTTCGTAGCCGAAGATCCTAAAGAAAGAGAACACCTTCGGTAGATCCTCTCAAAAACGGCGCCGAAGCTATCACCCATGAAGCTTCGGCACAGTAGCAGATCTCAAGACGAAGGGGTGAATCAACTTAAAGATAAAATGACTTAAAGACCTTTGGTGTTTTGTGTCATTATTTGTTGGGGGCCTTCGTACTCCGAAGGTCCTCAAAAACATGATTTGACAATGTTTGCCAAGTGGATTACATGAACAGGTACCTTCGGACTCAGAATTTTGAACATGAAGTACGGTCAGGACGAAGCCTGAACCAGACGAAGGGGGATTGAAATGGAGGACGGGCTGATTACCAAGCTCTACGAAGGATGATGCACAGCCGAAGCTGTGCGCAGGAAAGCTTCGTCGCAATAGCAGAAAGGGGAACCGACTTAAAGATGAAAAGACTATTTAGGCCTTGACAGATTTCCATAAGTCATAAGCAAATGTAATGGACATGAATGTAATTTTGTATGGGCTGTGTCTCATGCCTATAAATAGATGAACAGTACTCCCGTACTGTTCACGCTGACTTGGCATTTGCTTTTGCGTCACGCTTGTACTTTTTACCTTCTCTCAGGATCGAAGGTACATTTGTAATTTGAAATCATTTCTATCTTTCCATGTTAATAAAATAGAAATGATTCTATGATGATGTTTATATTATATTTCATGCTTTATATGAATCCTTCGTCATTACTTGTTATATTTACGAAGGTATGTCTCTTGTGACCTTCGTCCGAAACTCATTATTTCCCGAAGGGGCATAATGTTTCGAAGGACGAAGGACTTTAACACTTAACACTTTTTATGTTGCCTTGTTCTTAACTCTTAGCATTTGAGAACAAGTCCCCAACATTGGCGCCCACCTCCGGTGAACTCACTTCCACTTCGAGTTTTTTGAACACCTTCGGAAGCTATAGACCCTCGCTATGGCGCCGAAGAAAGCTTCAGCGACTGGGGCTGCAGCACTGCAACCGCTGGACCCCAACCAGGAGACCGTCTCTCTTCGGGAGGCCCGAAGCCAGAAGAGGAAGGCCGTCAGCCCGACGCTTCAGGAGGATGAACTAGACCAAGAGATCAGGGATATGGAGATGCTTCATCAACAGGTGCAGAGGAAAAAGGAAAAGATGGCCAGGCTAGCTGAGCTGCAAAGGCAGATAGACGAAGCTTCTGAAGAAGTTCGTCATCTTACCCACGATGAGGAGAACCGAAGGCCTCAACAAAAATACCTTCATCAGGAGGGCTTCTTCAACGAAGATGACTGGTATGACAATTTCCATCATGGAAATTTTGTTTTCGATGATGCCTCTCCTCTGTCCGCTGAGCTGCAGGCTACACCCTGGCCTCCATCCTATAAGCCACCCCAGCTTCCCATGTTCGACGGCCACTCAGACCCGAAGCAGTTCTTGATGAGCTACGAAGCAACAGTGTCTTCGTATGGTGGCAATGCTGCAGTCATGGCAAAGTCTTTCGTTATGGCCGTCAGGAGTGTTGCTCAGACCTGGTATTCCTCCCTTCGACCAGGAACGATCACTTCATGGCAGAAACTGAAGGATATGTTGTTAACCAGCTTTCAAGGATTTCAGACGAAGCCGGTCACTGCTCAAGCTTTGTTCCAGTGCACTCAGGATCATGAAGAATACCTTCAGGCGTATGTCAGAAGGTTCTTGCGTTTGAGGGCGCAGGCTCCAACGGTGCCCAATGAAATTGTCATCGAAGCCATGATCAAGGGGCTTCGTCCTGGACCTGCAGCTCAATACTTTGCTAGGAAGCCTCCTCAGACTCTGGAGAAGCTGCTCCAAAAGATGGACGAGTACATTCGTGCCGATAATGACTTTCGCCAAAGAAGGGATGAGGCCTTCAGATTTTCTGAAATGACCAGGGGCTTCGGAGGAAGATTCTATCCGAGGCATGTCAGGTCCATCCACAACTCCACTCAAAATGATGATAAGGGGAGTCAGCAGAACAGACCGCAGTGCTCCTCACAGGCTTCGGGGCAACAGCAAACTTTCTTCCGGCCACCAGCTCCAAGAGGCAGAGGCGCCAGGGGCTTCGGCGGAAGATTTGGAGATCAACCAAGGAGGGTATTTTGCTTATTCTGTGGTGAGAACAAGGGCCATACAACCAGGATGTGCCATGTTACTATCTAGAAACAAAAAAGAGCTAGCAGAAGCTGCAGCGCAACAGGGCCAGCCGAAGCAGGTCATGCATACTGCTTCGTACCATCAGCCTTACATCCCGGAATACGTGGGCAACCACCCTGCAGTTTCCGTAGCTTCGGCGAGTCAACCTCAAGCTTCATGGCAACAGCCCCCGCCTCCACCTCCGCTGCAACAAGGCCAACAGCCAGAAGGGAGCCAATATGTTCCGCACCAAAGGGATCTCAGAGAGCAATCTGAAGCTCGCACAGTCAATAGTACTGTGCCAGAGTCGAAGCACATTTATTGACAAATATCCTACTTTGATAACAGTCTTTTTCGTTTAGTTCTATTTTCTGTGTAATAAAGAACATTTCAGTTTTCATGTAATAGTTTCGTGGTTGATTATGAGGAAAATCTATCTTCTCCACAGGCTTAAGTTGCTGAAGCTCAAAAATTTGCGGTAACAAGGAGGACCTTCGAATTATTAAAAATCCTTCGAAGCAACAAAAAGTCGTTCTAAGGAACGCAGAGTAAGTTGCTGAAGTTACAAAAAGCCATTACAAAGGGAGCGCAGTGTAAGTTTTTTGCTCCAAAGACGTTCCTAAGGGAATGCAGAGCATACAGCGAAAAGTCAACGCTGATACCGCCTAAGTAAAAGGCGAAGAAGCTCCAAAGACGTTCCCAAGGGAATGCAGAGCTTACAGCGAAAAGTCAACGCTGATACCGCCTAAGTAAAAGGCGAAGAAGCTCCAAAGACGTTCCTAAGGGAATGCAGAGCTTACAAAGATATTTTGTGTGTATCTTCGGAACAAACGTCATTTGCATAACATAACATCATCACATCATTTTGCATAGCATAAGCATCATACATCATGTTGCATATGGCAAAAGAAGGGGACACAGTATCAACCTTCGAAAGGATGCTTTGAGAAAGTGCAAATTGTGTAAAGTCACGAGGGAATACAATGATAATCTTCGGAGTACAGCTTCGGAGAATGTTTTTACGAAGCATGGATGAGCTTCATCAGAGTAATATCGAAATTGTACAGCTTCGGAGAAAGTTTTTTCGAAGCATGGATGAGCTTCATCAGAGTAATATCGAAATTGTACAGCTTCGGAGAATGTTTTCACGAAGCGTGGATGTGATTCATCAGAATAGTTTTAACGGAGAATGTCTTCTTCACGAAGCATGAAAAGAAGGGAAGGTGTTTTTTTCGCCGAAGGCTCAAAAATGGTATGTATATAGAATTTCATGCATCGTAAAGAGTTGAATAATGAAAAGAGACTTGTATATTACATTCAAATGTACAAAATATTACATAGATCACACTTCAAATGTTTTTTCTAATAACACCTAGTCTTCTCTTAATACTACTTCGGCAGCCTCATTTAGAAGTTGTTCAACAACTTTATCCATGATAGCTTCGGCCATTTGTTTAATTTCGTCATCCCCTTTTGTGTGAGGGTCACCAGACGATCCAGCAGGTTCTGAGGGAAGAGAATATTTCTGCATTACTATTACAAACCGCGAACAAAGTTTGAAATAAAAATTACAACACAATAAGAACGACTAATTAATACCTATTTGCCCTTCGGGCTCTATACTTTTTTCGGCAACTTCTGTCACTTTCCTAGCATCATGGATGCCTTTTTCACTCCTTTGAATGATTTCTTGCGCCATTTCTCGGCCGCCGTTGTCCCAGACATCAGTAAAGAATTTGCCACCAACCATGCTTGCTTCGGCCGAGGGGTCTTTGATGTCTTCGGAGGATAAGGCAGCTTCGGACTGAGCTAAAGATGTTACATGCCCGCAACCTTTCTTCTCCAAGACAGTAGCAACTCCCCTGGCGCCCGAAAAAGCACAGATGTCGCCACGGCTACTCAGGATTTCCTCGAAGGCCTCTGCTTCGTGACTGATCCATTCCAGTGGACCTTCAGGATTGCCTCTTGAGAAATTCTCTTCACTGGAAAATGCGCCCACGCTGGCGAAGCTGGTTTTAATTTTCTTTACGCATTCCATGGATTTTTCGTAGCATTTTTTCTTAGAAGACCGAAGCTCTTCCACGGTTGCTTCCAAATGATCAGCCCATTGGTCGCTACATTCCCGTCTTGTTTCTTCAAGTATGCGTTCTTCTTTCGCCCGGGCCAGTTGCTTCTGAAGATCTTTAATCTCGCGTCTGTGAGCTTCGGCCTGAACCTTTGCAGCAGCTTCGTCCTTTTTTATCTTGTCTACTAATGTAAGCAGAATTTTATCTTTTTCTAGAGCTTCGTTTCTCAGTTTAATAACTTCTGAACGTAAATTGTTGAACGCAATTTCGTAGCTTTCATCTTCGGCACTCTTTTGTGCTCTTAATGCGTTGCTTAGGATTAAACCCTATACGAAAAAGAATCCATATAAGAATAAAAGAATGAATTACGTAATAAAAAATTTTTTCAAGTGTCTAATTCCCATACCTTTAAGCTATTGTACGCAAGACTGTCTGCGAGATCTTCCTTTGTCATAGCACATAATCCAGCTTCGAGCTTCGGGAAACCCATACTTCTAGCCATCTCCCGGCAGACAGATAATTCTTTGTTATCAGGGAGGCAGTATAGGAAGTCATCTTCATTTGTCCCATTGAACACTACTGCCCCCTTCGGATACTTTAACTCTCTAGCATAGTGATTCGCTTCATAAGTCTCTTCTTCAGATAATTTCTTCCCCGAAGCATGTCGCACGATGTAATCGCATGTGCTGGAAGGAGCTTCGGGGGCGGCAGTGTCAATTTCTTCAACCAAAGCTGGTTCTGATATTTTCTCGGTCTCCAAAGATTGTTCCTTGGTGGGCTCTGAAGGCCCAGCTTCAGTTTCAGCTTATTGTTTCGAAGCTTCAGTAGACGCTTCAGCAAGTTCAACAGTCTTTTTTGGAGTTGTGCTTGAAGACTTAATTGTCTCCAAGACATCTAGTACGTTCACCATTCTTTTTCTTTTTGGGGTCACCAATGGGCCCTTTTGGTTTTTTTATTGTTTCGACATTTGCTAAAGGACTTAAGATTTCCGATGCTTTTGGCCCTTCAATCTTCGTTTTTTCTACTTTTTCTGCTGAAGGCGCTTCAGTTTTCTCTTCTATCTTCGGCACTGGAGCTGGTTCTGTAGCTTCAGAGGCCAAAGAGACTTCACCAATAAATTCTGGCACTGTGGCCGGCTCAATAAAACGCGCTCGGTGGGTGAGCACCTTCATCTTTTTCCTTTGCGGCGCCGGCTCACTAGTAGCACTCGTGGTAGCTTCTGTCGCAGGAGCAATATTTTTTCTTTTGCGACCCAATACCGGATAGTGGTAGTCAGGGTAGACAAACCCGACTGCGTCAAATACCCGGTTGAGCCTTTTCTTCTTTCAGCCTCCGAAGGCTGCTGATAACGCAGTATTCTCGGCCTTCGAATATGCCCCAAGCAGTTCGTCACTTAATGTTTCAATGCTTTTCAACCAGTCATCATCAGGTTCAACAAACTTATCCGCATATTTGAATGTGTATTTCAGTCTGACCAGTCCGCCTTCGTCGGACTCTTTGATGGTCTCCTTCGGCATTTCCCACTTTCCTGCAAGTGGCCACACCCTGAAGGCAATATGCTCTTGGACCAAGTCCCTTGTCCCAATGAAAGAGCAGATTACGCCGAAGGCTCTTTGGCATTCCTCGGCTGCTTCATCCATTTCAACCTTCGGCCTTCGAAGTCCGAAGCGTTGCCAGATGGGGCGCATAATGATATTCTTGACATCTTCTTGCGCTGTTAAGTCATTCTTTACATAGAACCACTCTGTCATCCAGGCTCCGGGCCACCTCTTCCGAAAGGTTGGCACAGGGCGGCTTGACCCGGAGCGGGCACCGAAGCTGTAACACCCAAAGTTGTTGTGATATTGTTCTTTCCCCCAGGGTTTCGTCTCATATAACAACTCATGAATGTTGCAAAAGCTTTTAGCATTTGGTTCTAAACCTTGGCTTCTCGCAGCCCAGACAAACATCTCCATTCTTATGATAGCTTCGGGAGTAATTTGATGAAGGTAGACTTGAAATATTTTCAGGACTTCAACAACAAAGTTGCTTAGGGGGAATCGAAGCCCAGCCTTGAGAAAGCTTCGGAAGATTACGACTTCATCTTCTCCGGGGGTGGGAGAAGTTTTTTCTCCAGCATCAGCCCTCACAATAGATATATCTCGAAAATACCGCCCCCTCATATTATCAATATGACTCTGCTTAATAGTGGTTTTCCCGAAAACCGTGTGACTTGGCCGCCATGGTCGATCTTCGGACTCTTCCCCACCACTTTCTACATCATAGCTGTCGCTGTCACCAGTATCTTCGGACAAACCTTCAAGAATCTCCTTGGTGATTTTCTCCGTATTGGTCTCTGCCATCGCTATAAGGAACCCCAAGTTCTTCTCTTCGTCAAGGCTCAGCTTCATCTCAGCAGCAACCTTCTTATCTTCAGACATCTTCGGAAACACTAAAAAACTGTTTTCCAGGCCGAAGCTTCAAAACCAAAATATCAGCAAATCTTAGTGCGCAAGAGCTAAAAATTTAGTGGGCGAAGGCAGATGGCAAGCGAGAGTACCAAAATTAGTTTGCGTTACGATCTTATTTATACACCCAGTGTGTTGAAAATTGAAAGACCCCGCTTGTCAGTGAAAGTTGCTATTCTAGCAAAGGGAAGGTGTTTTTTCGGACCTTCGGCTCAAGGCCTTCGTCCATATCGCAATCTGAATTTGTCATTAACAAATTAATATTGCGAGGGGCTACTGTTGGGGGCCTTCGTACTCCGAAGGTCCTCAAAAACATGATTTGACAATGTTTGCCAAGTGGATTACATGAACAGGTACCTTCGGACTCAGAATTTTGAACATGAAGTACGGTCAGGACGAAGCCTGAACCAGACGAAGGGGGATTGAAATGGAGGACGGGCTGATTACCAAGCTCTACGAAGGATGATGCACAGCCGAAGCTGTGCGCAGGAAAGCTTCGTCGCAATAGCAGAAAGGGGAACCGACTTAAAGATGAAAAGACTATTTAGGCCTTGACAGATTTCCATAAGTCATAAGCAAATGTAATGGACATGAATGTAATTTTGTATGGGCTGTGTCTCATGCCTATAAATAGATGAACAGTACTCCCGTACTGTTCACGCTGACTTGGCATTTGCTTTTGCGTCACGCTTGTACTTTTTACCTTCTCTCAGGATCGAAGGTACATTTGTAATTTGAAATCATTTCTATCTTTCCATGTTAATAAAATAGAAATGATTCTATGATGATGTTTATATTATATTTCATGCTTTATATGAATCCTTCGTCATTACTTGTTATATTTACGAAGGTATGTCTCTTGTGACCTTCGTCCGAAACTCATTATTTCCCGAAGGGGCATAATGTTTCGAAGGACGAAGGACTTTAACACTTAACACTTTTTATGTTGCCTTGTTCATAACTCTTAGCATTTGAGAACAAGTCCCCAACATTATTGTAGTCGATTGTAAAGGGCATAAATGTGATTTTACATGAGTTGCGTCCTGTGCCTATAAATAGATGAACAGTGCACCCGTACTGTTCACGCTGACTTGGCATTTGCTTTTGCGTAATGCTTGTACTTTCATCTTCTTTCAAATCGAAGGTACATTTGTAATTTTATATTATCTCTATTTTCCATAATGATAAAATATAAATGAGTTAGTAACAATACTTGATTGTTTATGTTATTTTATATTTCATATGATTCTTTCATCTTTATATGTTATGCTGCTGAAGGTATGTCCTTCATAACCTTCGTCCAAAGATCATTATATCCCGAGGGAAATAATGCTTCGAAGGACGAAGGACTTTAACGTTTAACATTTTCTGTGTTGCCTTGTTCTTGATTCATAGCATTTGAGAACAAGCTCCCAACATTGGCACCCACCTCCGGTGAACTCACTTCCACCTTTCGAGCTGATGGCTTCGTTCAACAACCAAGCTGGAGCTGCCTCGGCTTCGAAGCTGGTACTCCTGATAACAGGCAGTTCATGCTCAGAGCCGGCCAACAAGAAGCAGAAGAAGGAGGCACAGAGAAGGGTACAACATGTTAGGGTACAGGGACCCTTCATCAAGTCAAGATGGTCCCACATCCCAATTACCTTCTCCCAAGAGGACCTTCAGCTCAAGGATTACCCTCACAATGATGCTATGGTTATTTCTTGTGTTATCAAAGGATTTCTGGTTCACAATGTTTTGGTTGACACAAGCAGTGCAGCGGATATTATATTTGCTAAGGCCTTCAGACAGATGCAAGAGCCAGAGGATAAGATTCATGATGCTACACACCCTCTTTGTGGCTTCGGAGGGAGACAGATTGTAGCGCTCGGCAAGATCACGATGCCAGTAACCTTTGGGTTTGTCAATAATACAAGAACTGAGCAAGTTGTGTTTGATATTATCGACATGGAGTACCCCTACAATGCAATCATGGGTCGAGGGACACTCAATGCTTTTGAAGCAATTCTTCATCCATCATATCTTTGCATGAAGATACCTTCGGATCAAGGGCCTATTACTATTCATGGAAGCCAGGAAGCTGTCAGAAAGGCTGAAGGAAACTGGACAGATTCAAAAGCAATCCATAATATAGATGAAGCCGAAGCTTGTGAGCCATACAAGTACAGAAGGGAGAAGGATGCTTTGGCCGATCAGCCGAAGCCTATGCTCTTATGTGAAGATATAGCAGAGCAGAAGGTGTTGCTGGGATCTCAATTGTCTGAGGAACAGGAGAAAAACCTAACAAGGTTTCTGTTCAACAACAAAGATGTCTTCGCATGGTCCGCCAACAATCTCTGTGGTGTCAACAGGGATGTCATTGAGCACTCGCTCAATGTCGATCCATCCTTCAGACCCAGAAAGCAGAGGCTTCGGAAAATGTCCGATGACAAAGCCGAAGGTGCTCGGAATGAAGTGAAAAGACTTCTTAGTGCTGGAGTCATCGGAGAAGTAAAATACCCAGAATGGCTAGCTAACACTGTTATGGTGAAGAAGGCCAATGGTAAATGGAGAATGTGCATTGATTTTACTGATCTTAATAAGGCATGTCCGAAGGATGAGTTTCCATTACCAAGGATAGATTCTCCAGTAGATGCAGCATCTTCGTCAGAGCTCATGAGTCTACTAGATTGTTATTCAGGCTACCATCAAATCTGGACGAAGAAGGAAGATGAGCCAAAAACCAGCTTCATAACCCCCAGTGGTACATATTGTTATCTTCGGATGCCTGAGGGGCTCAAGAATGCTGGAGGAAGCTTCAGTAGAATGACAGCGAAAGTCCTTCATTCTCAGATAGGCAGAAATGTGCTAACATATATTGATGATATCATAGTAAAAAGCACGAAGCAAGAAAATCACATTGTTGATCTCTAGGAAACATTTGCCAACTTTAGGCAAGCTGGTCTGAAGTTGAATCCAGAAAAATGTGTCTTCGGAGTAAAGAAGGGAAAATTCCTTGGTTGTTTAGTTTCAACAAAAGGAATCGAAGCTAATCCGAATAAAATCGAAGCTATTCTTCGGATGGAGCCGCCAAGCACAAAGAAGGGAGCTCAACGATTAACAGGAAGACTGGCATCTTTGAACCGATTCATATCTAGATCAGCAGAGAGAAATTTACCATTCTTTGAAGTGCTGAAGTCAGCCGAAGTCTTTCAATGGGGATCAGCGCAGCAGAAAGCCTTCGAAGAGCTCAAGCAATACCTGATAAACCTAACGACACTAACTCCACCCGCGCCAGGGGCTCCTCTGTTGTTATATGTGGCAGCTTCGCACTCTGCAGTGAGTGAGGCACTTGTTTAGGAGAAGCTTGAAGGACAAACTAAAAAGCAAGCTCCAGTATACTTTGTCTCCGAAGTTCTCAGTTTATCAAAGAAAAATTATATAGAATTGGAGAAGGTGCTATACGCCGTCTTAATGGCCTCCAGGAAGCTTCGGCATTACTTTCAAGCATTCCATATAATTGTTCCTTCATCACAGCCTTTGAAGGATATTATGAGGAACAGAGAAGCTACTGGAAGGATTGGAAAGTGGGCTGCAGAACTCAATGAATTCACCATTGATTATGTGCATAGATCTTCAATTCAATCCTAGGCGCTAGCCGACTTCATAGTTGACTGGACACTAGGGGCTCACGAAGAAGGAACAAGCAAAGACAATGAAGCTTGGACCGTATTCTGCGATGGTTCTTGGGGAACCTTCGGAGCAGGAGCAGCTGCAGTTCTAGTCGCACCTTCAAATGTCAAAACATGTTTCACAATTAAACTGGATTTCAGTTGCACAAATAATATTGCTGAGTACGAAGCACTTTTATTGGGACTTTGGAAGCTAAGGGCAATGGGAATAAGAAGGGCAATCTTAAAGACTGATTCTCAAGTCATAGCTGGCCATGTCGATAAAAGCACCAGGGCACGAGATCCGAAACTTGAAAATATCTGGATGCAGTCCGAAGGTTGGAGGCTTCCTTCGAAGGATTTTTTGTCAAAAGTATTCCAAGAGGTGAAAATGAGCATGTGGATTTGCTAGCCAAATTAGCGGCTCAGGGGCTCCCCTTACCCTCCGAAGTATTTTTTGAAACAATAAAAGCACCTTCGATTGAGCTCATGTAAAGAGCAGTGCTCACTATTTCTCCAGTGCATAGTGAAGACTGGAGAACTGAAATAATATCTTTTCTTCAAGGAAATTGTCTTTCAAGTGATGAAGCTTATAACAAAAGAATGGAGGCAAGAACAAGACCATATGTCTTGATAAAAGGGGAATTGTACAAACATGGAGTTTGCTCCCCATTGCTCAAATGTTTATCCAGAGCTGAAGGTATAGAATTGATGAAGGAAATACACGCAGGTCTGTGTGGATCTCATATCGGATCTAGGCCCTTGCTGGGAAAAGTCTTTCGTCAAGGATTTTATTGGCCGATGGTAGCTTCGGACGCAGCAGAATTAGTCCAAAAGTGCGAAGGTTGTCAAAAATGTGCAAGAGATCAAAAACAGCCTTCATCTCTGACTCAGCTAATACAGCCCACTTGGCCATTGTAAAGGTGGGACCTTGATTTGCTAGGCCCACTTCCACTAGCACAAGGAAATCTAAAATATGTTGTGGTGGCGGTGGAGTATTTTTCCAAGTGGATTGAGGTGAAGCCCTTAGCCACAATAACTTCGGTCACTGTCCAGAAATTTTTCTGAAAAAATATTGTTTGTCGCTTCGGAGTGCCAAAGGCCATTACTGTGGACAATGGAACACAATTTGATGTCGAAGCTTTCAAAGAGTTCTGTGAACAAATTGGCACGAAGATCCATTTTGCATCGGTCAGACATCCAGAGTCAAATGAACTTGTCGAAAGAGCTAATGGCATTATAATGACGCGAATAATGAAGTTAATCTTCAATCAGCCCAGAGGAAAGTGGCCAGGTGAATTGATCAAAGTGGTGTGGAGCCACAACACAACAGTGTCAAGGTCAACAGGCTTCACACCATTCAAATTATTGTTTGGTGACGAAGCAATAACCCCGGAAGAAGCTAAAGCAGGATCAATAAGAACAGTGGCTTCAGCAGAGGACGAAGCTGATTATTCTATGGCAAAAGATGCTATAGAAGGGATCAGGCTTCAGGCTGTGGAGAATATCAGTAAATACCAAGCCGAAACAATAAAATGGCGTGACAGAAAAGTTCGGTTAAAAAATATCAGGCCAGGGCACTTGGTACTTCGAAGAGTTGCCAACCCAGATACAGTAGCCAAGTTACAGTTGAAGTGAGAAGGACCTTTTCTGGTAGTATCTTCGTCAAGACCCGGTTCCTACAGATTGAAGGATATGGACGGCAACGACATTCCTAGATCTTGGCATGCGGATGAGCTTCAACGATATTATGTGTAGCATAATGTAATCTTTTTGTTTTCTATTTTTTCCTATGGCACCCTTTTCCTTTCCAAAGGGGGAGAAAGGTTTTTAATGGGGCCATAGCATGTAATTTCTCTTTTTCTTATTTCTACAAGAGCAATATCCCCAAAAGATGTAAATGTAAAACTGAGCACGCACCATCGAGTGCAAAGAGAAAAGGAAAAGTAGGGAGAAGCTCGAAAGACGTCCCTAAGGGGATCCAGAGCACGACGAAGATACAAAAAGTCGTTCCTAAGGGAGCGCAGAGTAAGTTTTCTGCTCAAAAGTCGTTTCTAAGGGAATGCAGAGCTTATAGCGAAAAGTCAACGCTGATTCCTCCGAAATATAAGGCGAAGCGCGAAAAGTCAACGCGATACCGACGAAATAGAAGGCGAAGAAGTTCAAAAGACATTCCTAAGGGAATGCAGAACTTACAGCGAAAAGGCAGCGCTGATGCACCGAAAAATAAGCGGTGAAGCCGAAAAATAAACGTCAAAGAGACTTCGGTTATTCCTAAGGGAATGAAGGATGTGGTTGTGGCTTCGTATGTGTGTAGTTGGACATTCATTTGCACCATACATTACATCATACATTTGCATTCATAAACATTCATTTAGACATACATAGGATCATCACCATCATAACACAGGCAGTTGCTTCGGCTCTAAAGATAAGGCTTCGGCAAAAAGAAAAAAGAAGCAGTCTTTATGCTTCGATGTATACGAAAAGAAGGGAAGGTGTTTTTTTGCCTTCGGCTCAAAAATGTTAATTTTGTTCACACCAAAGCACTTTATACATTGACAGAAAGGTAAGAATATATTACAAGGTATGGACAAAGTTTACAAAATAAAAATTAATTACATTGTTCTTTACAAAGGTTATTACAAGGGTTTTTAGAGTTTTTTCTACAGTTATCTATTCAAGCTTCATTAGTATCCATTGGGCATCGGGTTCGGCTTCAACTCGATCATTCATTGAACTTCGGTTTCGTCTTCTTACTCTTTAGCCTCGGCCTCGGCTTCGTCATCCTGTACGTGTTCAAGCATTGTAAGCAAAATTCAAGTTCGAAGGAAGAGGTAAGCACAAGGTATGATTTCGTTATCGGCTTAAGATGACTTCGAGCTTCATCACCAGCTTTGCTTCGTCCACCCTTTGTCCATACTAGTTTTATAAATCTATTCGCTATGCTTCGGGCAAGGTTGGGAATATCATCCAGGTCTACTGGTGATAAGCTGAAATTGGGTCTATTGATAACCTTTCCATGTTCACATCCAGATTTCAGGAAGGCGACAGCTGTGCCCCGAGAAGCTACCAGGGCACAAAAGTCACCATGTCTAGCTATAACTTATTCAAGGTCACCAATTTCACCTTCGATATGTTCGAAGGCCCCTGGCAGGTCTTCAGATGAAGGATTAAATTTTTCGCTGCTGGCTCCAACCGAGTAGAAGATTTGCTTTAGCCGTTGAACACATCGGTTACTGAACTCTAGACATTTGTTTTGAAGGCTAGTCAAGGATTTTTTCAAATCTAAACGTTTCTGGACCTCGGCCTCAAATTTTTCATTAAGCTTCTGCTTTTCTTGTTCGAAGCTTTCTGACTGGGAGAGTGTCACACCCAGTTCCAGGGGGTAGAACCGAGCGCATACTATGACGGAACCTCCCAAGTCATTAGGCCCACCTACAGTTGTCCTTGTCCAACAGACATCAGACAACCGTGTAGATGTTCCTGAATCACTTGACAAGTTCGGTATCTTTTTCCTTACCTTTCCAGGAACGTTTCACCCGTCTGACAGACAATATGTTCATCGGAGAATGCGGAAATGCGGAAGTGATTACATAAACTTACATTTATTGAAAAGTAAGAGTAAGTCATTTAATACAGACCAGAGTGTAAAGCGAGTGCTGAAAAGTATTATTACAATACCTAGGAGGCAAAAACTCCTCCCATTAAGTTCTTTACATAAAAGTTTTTAAGGAGGACTCGGTCCTCCAGCAGCTTCATTCTTGATTGTCTTCATTTTTCACCACCTTGGTACAAAAACAACAAAGGTTTGTTGTCTCCTCACCTAAAAACAACGGGGGAAGAAACCCTGAGTATGGGATTACTCAGCAAGTCTTACCCGACTAAGAAAAGACTCTCAAGGGTATGCTGGTTATATGGGAGTCAAGGTAAGGCCTTTCAATAGTCAAAGACTCTTTTTGCATAATTGCTTACTAAAGTGGATCCTTAAAATCAAATTTTATTGTCAGGTTAAGTAAAATTACCTGCAACTAGAGTTCTTTCTACCCTAGTTCAATCACTTGACCTGCACTAGCCAATTTCTTATCAACCCTTCATCTTCAGTGGATTGCTACATGTAACTCAGTGGCCAAGTCTCCATAACCACGGAGGTACGGCGATCTGAATCGATTATACTCAGCTGAGGATCTCCGATCACACGACATATGTAGCACTTAACCCTTGCATATGTCAACCCGCCACTGAGTTTCTTAAGACTAGATTAGGTTCACGCAAACCGAGAGCACAGATACACCACCGTCGAGCCTCTTGCCACGGAGGGTACACGCTACTCTCGCCACCGCTCCACGCCCATTTCGTGTTATCTTATTCTGGCCTTAGTCCACCCGAGGCAAAGCTTACCCATGACGAGGCATGTGACCAGTTAAAGGGTCCTCGGTCAGCAGGCTTACATCGAGACGGCCCTTAATCGACTCAGACGGAGATACTACACCGAGACTCTCTTTCTCGTGCAAGTCACCCGCCCGGTCTCAGCTTAATCATTTAACCCCAAAGGTTGGTACCTGGCAGAGGTACATCTTTTCCGATGTTGAATCCATCAAGGCCCTGATGGATCCACCATCAAGTTTTATTTTCGAAAACATCCCACCCACTTTTGCCACATCAACTTTTGTAAAAACAAAACATTTTGTTTTTCTAAAGCAATGCTAAGCATCAAAAATCTTTTGTAAAACAGGTGATCAAGGAAGGTAATCAAGTTCAAGGAAGGTAATGCAGGAATTGTTTTAGCAATCAACTCCTATCACCTAATGCATTAAGCAAGTGAAAAAGATTTTTAAAACACAAGGAGGTGGCAAATGCACCCGGGCTTGCCTTTGTTTATGGGTGAGTCAGGCTCAGATCCACAAATATCGAAGTAGAAACAATTCTCAGCCTGAGTGTCCAAAGGTGGTGGTACTTGCTCTTCAGTGGCTTCCACTTCTTCCTCGTGTTCTAATCATAACCATACATATGTATATAAGAATGAATGCCATGTGATGCTCATGAGAGTGCAAAGATAATATAAACTTATTATCTAAGTCTTGAATACAATTTTCCTTCACGGAACTCCGAGAACTTAGGGTTTCCGGAGTCAATAAAGGAGTTCATAGGGCAGGGGGTTTTGGGTTTTAGTTATCAAACAAGGTCCAAATCAACCCAAATTCTACCCAAGGCCTCTAAATAATGTGTAGAGCTTATGTAAAAAGTTTGGGCAATTTTGGGATTATTATCTATTTTCTAAAAATCCAGAACTACTTCTTTAAACTACTTAAAATTCCTTATTTAATCTAAAAATCATGAAACTATTTTTATTAAATTCTATGGAAAATAAGAAGTCTAGGAAAATTAGTTTCACAATTTTACCATTTTTCTACAATTTTCTACATATTTCTAAAGTTCTTCTGAAAAAGAAAAGGGAAAAGGGTTGAACAGTGTTGGGCTGGTTTCAGCCCAGCGGCCCAGTCCAGAGGGGAAAGGCGCCCGCGCGCGCGCCCACGCGATGGCAGCTTTGCACAGAGGTCCCTAGATTCCTCGCTAACTAGAGACAAGTTCATACACTGTTTCACCGTGTCGCTGACAGCTTACAGAAAACCCCTCCGGTTTCTAATTCTTCGCGACGCGAGGTCCACGACGGCGGCAGCGTGGGGAGCGCAACTCCGACGAGCTAGACCAGTCGGAGGGGACCAAGACCGGCGCTCAGCTTTGGACTAAACCAAATCCACGACCTGGAGAGTATTTCCCCTAAGTTAATTGCACATTTGGTGAGCTATCAAGCTCTGTCCGCGTGAACCGAATGGGTGGCGGGCAGATGAACGCGTTCCCGATGAATGGTGGTCTCTAAGTTCGAATTGGTGACACGGTAAGTATCACAGAGCTATGAGAGTGCTCCAACAAAGAAGCAGAGGACGTGGACTGATCGGAAGATGGCTGGCAACGGTGAAGCTCGTTTCACGGTAGCGGAAGCTTGATTTGGGGGAAGTTGGAAATTCCAGAGCTCGGATGAACAATTACGGGTAGGAGTGGGTGCGTTGGCTTCGCAATGACCTAGCGCAACTACCCGGGTGCTCAATTTATAGAAGGAGCGAGCGGTGGCCGGGAATTTTACGAAGGACGCGCGGCAGTCGGAGGTGGAAGAAAGCACTGGCGCACGTGAATCCGTGGCTAACGGCGTGGCAACCTCCCCGGCGACGATGGGACGGCCCTAGGGAGTCACGGCGACGCGGTGGAAAGGCTAAGCCATGCGGCGCACGGCCAGGAGGCGGCGGTCACCGGCGAGCTAATCCGCTTCGGCTGCCAGGCAAGGGGGGGTACGACGGGAGTCATCGGAGTAGAGTCCAGCTCACCGGCGGCGAGGATTTTTACTGGGCTGGACTTATCTGATGGCCACAGCGCACGAATCACGGCGAGCAGTGATCAACGGCGACGGACCACCGGCGACGAGAAGAGGGGGGGAATTCAGGATCTTCTGCAGTTAACATGTACTGTACCATGGGAAGACCTGATTCAGTCACCTGACAGACAATCTTCAAGCTTGATTTTCTCTCAGATTTATATGACAACACATACCAAGCTCTGCAGCAAGGTTGGGGAGCTATATACCAGCTATATTTTGACTATAGGGATTGGAATCAGTTGAGCACTGGATCAAGGTTAAAATGGCTCTCAAACTTGGAGCAAAGTCACTGTCAACTTGAGATTCAGACTGTATTAGTCTGACAGTCCAAGTTTGAGCATGATTATCTCCAAATTTCTCACAAGAACATGGTTTGCTTTCTTCAGCAAAATTGTTCTTCTTTGATTGGTCTACAAACTTGTTGTGGTCACTTAGGGCAAAAAGCCTATATTTTAAAAGATACAAGGCTCCAAAGTTGAGCAAATTACACTGAAATCCAGACTTAGGCTGAACTCACAACTAGGGACCTTTTTGCAAATAAGCCCAATTCTTAGGGTTTGGTTTCCAAAATCACACCTTAGGGAACCAAGTGACTTAAGATACTTATTTAACTTAATTTTTGCACTTAAGTCCAAATGTGCACCTATTTTGCACATAGGTCCCTAGGGTTTGGTTTTAGGGTTTTCCAGGGTTCTAATTAGGGTTTCTGGTATCCCAGGGGTATAAATGTAATTCCACTTAAGTCTTGGGATCATTTTGTGACCCTTCCCTTAAAGCTTTTAGGTTTTTTTCATTTGGGTTAAGTTTTGCCCCTTTGAGCCTTATTTAAGGTCAGGTTCCCTATCCAGGGTCCTATTTGTAAAACACTAAAAACAATACACTTGTTTGAAATTTTTACCTAGTGAATGCACTCTAAGAGTGTCAAACATATGCAATGCCAATGTTTATGATGCCATGCTCAAGTTTTAGTTACAGTAACACCAGGGGTGTTACACATACCATATGTGTGCCAGGATCCATTTCCACACATATGTTGACGTCACAAGTGTAATATATCAAAAGACAATGCAATAAAGGCGTAAAGAGAGTATAATACTTTATTACATCATCTGAAACATTGTATCTTGAATAAGTATCATATCAAAGTAAAGCGGAAATAAACAACTGGGCAATCTCGCACAGGAAGATGACTGGCGCATAGTTAGACTTAGAATTCATCATCATCAAAATCTCCATCAAAGTCTCCAGCATCACCCTCTGATCAAAATAAGCAAGGGTGAGCTCACTTATGGTCGGGGCTCAGCAAGTGGGGGAAAAATTAATGCAGGTATAACAAGGTGATGCTAAGGTTGAGCAGTAAGCATTTTAGTTGGTCAATATTTTATTAACAACACCTGTCTTACTAATAAGTGTGAATCCCACATATCCCATTTAAACAAAGGAACATGAATATATCAAAAACACTTAAGTGAAATCACTTAAGCAAATTATTGGCAGATCATCGGATCTTAATTTAATTCCATCTTCAAGTTCAATTATCATGTGAGGAGTCCAGGTCGCTCATAACCGGGAGCACGGCTGATATATCAGTTTTACACTCTACAGAGGTGGTACAACTTTACCCACAAGCCATGTATCCCATCTAGCCCGGGTTGATCGGACCCTTAAACACTGCCGAGGTGAATGGCTAGGGATCCATTATGAGGCTTTCACAAAATACACTTAATACGAAGCAACCCGCTAAGGTTTCTAAAGACGATGGTGGTGGCCCCCTGGGTGAAGTACCTTAGCCAAGAATACGACCCCATGTTAACGTGGGCTGCCAGCGCCTTCCGCTCCCCCTCTTGCCCATCTTTCAGGTAAGGTTGCTAGACACTAAGCATATAGAGCTAATTACCAAAGCCAGAGCCATGATAGCACTCGTGGTTGTACTGTTATCCTGGGTGGTCACTCCATGTTCCAATTAATTTGTAATAAAGTTATCTTAACCATCGGGTTAATGTCATAATTGCTAATTAACATTTTTGGAACATTAAAACCAATTAAAGAGTGACATTAAGAATCATTAAGTTGAGCGGTAGCATAAATCTTGCACAGCTTAATTATTTTCCCAGGTTAAACAAGGAATACAGGTAGTAAATCTAGGAAATCCTTAAATTAGGTAAAACCCATCAAATTATGCAGTATATAAAAAGGTAAACATTGTTATATGAAATGAGTAGGTACAAAAAGAATATGCAGAGGGAGAATCCACTTGCCTTGCTCAAACGCGTCCTGCGGATCGTCTTCGAACGAATTCGGTTCGTCTACCACACCGTCGGCTTCTAATAGAGTCGCACATCGCACATACAAAAATAAAACATACACCAATAAATAAGCACGCACCATTACATAAACATACACCATTACATGCACATTAACATATCACACTTATCACACCTTAAATACGTCCTAAACGCGTAAACACTTATTAATTCGATTATAGTTATTATTGTGAGTCCTAAATGATGAATTTATGAGTGAGTGCAATAAATACAGTTTTAACTAGTATTAATATATTTTAACATCATCAATGAAATTAAATGATAATTATCGTCTTTAATACTAATAAATAAATTAGTAGCTTTTATCCTTTTTATTTCTAACTCGAACTATTGAGTATAGCCAAAATGAGTCTAATACTCTAAAAATCCTTATAAACTACTAATTGAACTTTTTCTAACACAAACGAGGTTATTTTGACATAAACTAGTACTTTACTAACTCTAAAAATTTAAGTGCTAAATTTGCGAACATGTTTATTTGGCTAGTAAAAATCTACTTTCCATACTACCAGAAAGGATGTGGGTTATATTTTTTTCCTTTACTATTCATTGGAAAATCTACATTAGGACGCTATAATATTATTTTGAAGACACATGACCAATAGCTTATAAAAGGGATTATTAAACTGCTATTAGGCCTGACCACGAGTTATTATTTTACATTTTAGAATACTAAGCAATGCACAGACAACTATACAACTTAATATGAAACTAAATTATATTTTATGAACAAAGATATCTAAATAAATGATTATCTTATATTTTTGGTGATAGAAATATGAGCGCGACCTTTCTTTTAGTTTTTTTAGCAAAAACTACGTTTAAACATAATTCAGATGTAAAATACGAAGATGCGTAAACTAGTGGAACCATTAAAAAGGTTAATCACATAATTATGAAATTGATCGAACTGTCTCTAAACTATTTAGATTCTAACGGACAAAATAAAATATCGTAGGGATTAGTCTTTCTGTTATGCAGAGACTCAAGGGGTAGTTTGCAGAAAATGGAGGTCTTCTTCAACCTTACTGCAGCGCGACGAACAGGGGTCGGTGTTGAATGCTCAGCCACGGCCTCGACAATGAAGACGAAGGCACGAAGGAGAGGTTCGATGGAGGAGGAGCAGGGAAACTCCGAGGTGTGCTCGCCAGTGGCTGGAACGTCCTGGAAAGCTTCTGCGGCGGCAACAGCAACAGTCAACGCGGCTATGTTGCGGTGTGTGAGCAGAAGAGGAGAGATATCTGTGTACGAGAAATGGGCGAGCAGGGAAAGGAGGAAACTCGCCGCCAATTTATAGTCAGGGAAAGGAGCTCGAGAGGTGCCAAAAATTGAACGGACAGCCACACCATCAATGGTAATTCACGCGCGACATGAATGGAAAGGGAAACGGCTGTGGATGAAACGCTCGGAAGCAGAAAGGGAGGAGCCGGGCGGTCTAGGGAGAAACGCGCGGCTGCGAGGAGCGGTACGAGGATTGGTGACGACGTGCTGCGTTCTGTCTTCTCTTTCTAGCTGTAGACTGCAGCTGAAGCGATTCGATGGAGGAGAAATATTCTACAAACGGGCCTGTACTTCATTGAGACTTTGAGAGAGAGAGAGGGGCCCACATGCCATAGGATAGAGAATGGAGAGGAGATGAACGTGAGATGAAGGGAAGGGAAGGCTGAGCTGCTAGGCAGCCCGTTGCCATGGCGATTTGTTTTTTTCTTTTCTTCTTTTTTTATATAACCTACGTGTATATATTTATATATATTCTAAAAATTCAGAAACAAAGCTTATTCGCAGAAAATATTATTTTTAGAAAAAATTCTATTATTTAGGAAAAATAGACTTCACAAATGGGAATGAAATCACATAAAATGAGATTTGCAAATACTTACAAAGAAAATTGATTAACCGTAAAAAAATCATGTTAACCAAAATATAATTTAACCATTCATTCTTATTTTTATAAAATTATATTTTCACACGAAATTTTAAATCCTACAATTAGATTTGAAATTCAAATCACAAAACATATGTTTCGACATAAATGCATTCAAACAGTTGATAAATTTTTAATTTACTCTCTACTTAGTTTAGCAACTAATATGTATTATTTTAATTGATGGATTTGAGGTGTTACAAATTCTACCCCTCTTAAAAGAATCTCGTCCTCGAGATTAAGAAACTTCCGAGAATAACTGGGGGAATTCTGCTCTGAGTTCATCTTCTCTTTCCCAAGTGGCCTCATCTTCCGAATGATGACTCTACTGAACCTTGCACATGTTAATAACTTTACTCCGTGTAATTCTGCGAGATGTTTCCAAAATTCTGACTGGGTACTCTGAATAAGTGAAATCCTTATTAACATTCAGTTCTTCCATGGATATCTGTTCTTCTAGTACTCTTAAGCACTTCTTGAGTTGTGATACGTGAAATACGTCATGCACGTCCGATAAACTATCGGGTAGCTCTAACTGGTAGGCTACTTCACCTTTTCTTTCCAAAATCTTGAATGGGCCAATATAGCGAGGTGATAATTTTCCCTTAACTTTAAACCTTTTCATTCCTCTCATGGGTGAAACTTTAAGGTATACGAAGTCTCCTACTTCGAACATCAACTCTCTTCTTCTATTATCAGCGTAGCTTTTCTGTCTTGACTGTGCTGTCTTCAAATTTTCTCTAATAATCTGCACTTGCTTTTCCGCCTCTTGGAGAATGTCTGGACCAAATACTTGACTTTCTCCAGTCTGATTCCAATAAAGCGGTGTTCTACACTTTCGTCCATAAAGTGCTTCAAATGGTGCCATTTTTAGACTTGCTTGATAACTGTTGTTATACAAAAATTCTGCATAAGGCAAACTTTTATCCCAGCTTCTACCATGCTTTAGAGCGCAAGCTCTTAGCATATCTTCCAACACTTGGTTTGTTCTTTCCGTTTTCCCATCCGTCTGCGGATGATAAGCTGAACTAAAATTTAGCTTGGTATCCATGGACTCATGAAGTCTTTTCCAAAAGCGCGAGGTAAATTGGGTTCCTCGATCTGATACGATCTTCTTCGGTACTCCATGCAGACAAACAATCCTCGACATGTATAACTCTACTAATTGGGCTCCTGAGTATGTTGTCTTCACAGGTATAAAGTGTGCTACTTTAGTTAACCTGTCTACTATGACCCATATTGAATCATAGCCATCTCGAGTACGGGGTAGTCCAACTATGAAATCCATACTGATTTCTTCCCATTTCCATTCCGGTACTTTGAGAGGTTGTAGCAATCCTGCTAGTCTTTGGTGTTCGGCTTTAACTCGCTGACACACGTCACATAATGCAACATGAGTAGCAACGTCTATTTTCAATCCGTACCACCAATACTTTTCCTTTAGATCCTGGTACATCTTTGTACTACCAGGGTGAATAGAGTAAGCTAAATCATGAGCTTCTCTCAAAATAAGTTGGCGCAAGTGCTCAATTTATGGTACATAGATTCTCTTCTTAAACCATACTGTGCCTTGTTCATCTTCCATAAAATCTGGGGCTTTACCCAAACCAATCAAAGCTTTAATTTCCTTAATTTTCTCATCAGACACTTGTCCTTTACGAATCTCTCCCTCCAAAGTAGATTCAACTTCCATCACCGTTGCTTCTACATTATAAAGCATACCAAGGTTAAGTTGTTCCATTTCCCAGCACAATTCCTGTGACATCAAATGAGTAGTGATGTTGTTCACTTGGCCCTTACGGCTCAAAGCATCAGCTACTACATTTGCTTTTCCTGGGTGATATTGTATTTCCAAATCATAGTCCTTGATCAACTCAAGCCATCTTCTCTGTCTGAGGTTGAGTTCTTTCTGAGTGAATATGTATTTTAAGCTTTTGTGATCCGTGAAGATTTTGCACTTGTTTCCAATCATATAGTGCCTCCAAATCTTCAAAGCATGCACTACGGCAGCTAGTTCCAAATCGTGCGTAGGATAATTCTTCTCATGTTTCCTCAACTGTCTTGAAGCATAAGCTATCACTTTTCCTTCTTGCATTAGCACACATCCAAGTCCAAGGTGTGATGCATCGCAATACACATCAAATCCCTTGTGGATGTCAGGCATTACCAGTATTGGTACAGTGGTTAACCTTTTCTTGAGTTCTTCAAAACAATTCTGACAAGCTTCATCCCACTTGAATTCTTTACCTTTCTCCAGCAGAGAGGTAAGTGGTTTCACTAACTTGGAAAAACCTTCAATAAATCTTCTATACTATCCTGCTAATCCAAGAAAACTTCTGATCTTGGACGCATCCTTTGGTTGCTTCCAATCTAGTATCTCATTTATCTTTCCTGGGTCCACTTTAATTCCACCATCGGTAACGATATGCCCTAAGAAAGCAACTTCCTTAAGCCAAAAATCACACTTCGAGAACTTTGCATATAATTGGTTGTCATGAAGCTTTTGTAGGACTAGCCTTAGATGATCTTCATGTGTTTCTTCATTCGGAGAGTATATCAGTATGTCGTCAATGAATACAACCACAAACTAATCCAGATATTCCATGAATACTTTATTCATCAAGTTCATAGAGTATGCTGGTGCATTAGTCAGTCCAAACAACATGACCAAAAACTCATATAATTCATATCTTGTCGTAAAGGTTGTCTTCGGTACATCTTCTGCTCGAATCTTTAACTGATGATATCTCGATCTCAGATCTATCTTCGAGAATATCTTAGCTCCTTTCATTTGATCGAATAAGTCTTCAATCCGAGGTAATGGGTATTTATTCTTGATGGTTACTTCATTCAAACTTCTATAATCAACGCACATTCTCCTCGAACCATCCTTCTTGTTTACAAATAGCACTGGGGCTCCCCAAGGAGATGAGCTTGGGCGAATGAAACCTTTTTCTAGTAATTCTTCTATTTGTTTCTTCAGTTCTACTAGATCTTTGACATCCATTCTATAAGGTCTTTTCGAGATAGGTGCTGTTCCGGGTAATAATTCAATAGAAAACTCTATATCACGGTCAGGTGGCATACCTGGTAATTCCTCCAGAAATACGTCTGGGTATTCGCACACTACTTTGTTATTTTCCAAGGGCTTTTCTTCCAAGTGATTGATCACTGTCTTCCCTTTTTCATCTATTGACTTGTCTATGTTAACTTGGATTCTTTCACCTTGAGGACTTGTCAACATAATTGTTCCATTGGCACACTGTATCACTCCATCGCAACTTTTCAACCAGTTGTATCCAAGAATCACATCAATACCGTTGGATCCTAGGACCACTAGGTCTACTGAAAAATCTATTCCTTGAATCTTGATATTAACATGAGGGCATGAGTGTGTGGCCTTCATGTCACCTCCCGGTGAACTAATGTGTAACATCTTCTTAAGAGGATACTTAGGTATATTGTGTTTTTCCACAAATGACTCAGTTATAAACGAATGCGATGCTCTAGAGTCAAATAAAACTGATGCAGGTATGGAGTTAACAAGGAACATACCATACACTATGTCGGCATCCTCAGGCACTGATTCCGCAGTGACGTGATTGACCCTTCCTCTGCTCTGGTTCTGCGGTGTCTTGGTTTGAGCAGATCCACGAGCGGGGGTGTTCTGGTCATTTCTCTGAGTATTGCTCCTTTGGGGTGTTTGCTGGTTGCGCCTTGGGCAGTTGTTTGCATAGTGGCCTAGCTCACCGCACTTGAAATAGCCATTGGGTTGGGCTGGTGCGTTGTTTCTGGCCTGCGTGTTATTGGTGCCACCTTGACGATTCTGGGAATTCCCACCAGACCTCTGGTTGGTCTGGGAGTTGCTCCTTTGCTGGTTCTGATTTTGATTATTTCTCTGGCTTTGCTGTCCAGAGCGTTGTACTTGATAATTGTTTCCACCCTGATTTCCAGAGCGGAACTGCGAACCTTGAGCATTATTCGGACGAGTGTTCCTGCTTGACTGACCTTGGAATTTTCTTTTGTGGTCAGATAGCTCCTTCCTTTTACTCTCAAGGCCAATTGCCTTGTTCAGCAGTGTCTGGAAGTTGGGAAAAGTGTGACTCCGAAGTTGGTAGTTCAGAGGTCCAATTAGTCCTTCTAGGAAACGCTCTTGGCGCTTCTCATCAGTGTCCACTTCTTCCGGAGCATAGCGTGAAAGCTGAGTGAAGCGATCACGATACTCACTGACAGTCATATTTCCTTGAGTAAGGGAAAGGAACTCCTTCTTCAACTTCATAATTCCCGAAGGAATGTGAAGAGCGCGGAAGTTCTCCTGGAACTCCTGCTAGGTTATGGTATCTGCGTTGGGATGTGCCGCTGTGAAGGCATCCCACCAGTCGGACGCAGCTCCCTCGAGTCTTCCCAAGGCGTACAAGACCTTCTCCCGGTCGTTGCACTGAGTTATGTCTAGCTTCTTTCCAATGACTTTGAGCCAGTCATCGGCATCCAGAGGATCAACCGCATGAGAAAATGTCGGCGGGTGATGACTCATGAAGTCCCGGTGCTTATCTCTGGCCGAGGGTGCATACTGCTGCTGCTGGGGTTGCTGATTCTGTTGGTTCTGTTGTAATTGCTGAACAGCCGCAGTGAGTCCTTGCAGAATCTGCATCTGGGCGGCGATGAACTGCTCCATATTGGGATTGGTGGTGGTGGTACTTGTTGACCACGCTGGTTCCGGTTGTTGTTGGGCCCTTGACGTGGGTTCACCATCTGATTGATCAGAGATTGAAATTCTTAGAGAAGTGGGGAGTAGAAAAGATTCTAGAGGGGAAATAGCTTATGTTTGAAATTTTTATATGTTCTTATGGCCATCATTCCATAAGACCATTGCACTCAAACAAAGATCCAAATCAAACATGTCAACCAATCACCATCACATGGTTGTTATTTATTAATATGAAAACTTAAAAGAGTATCATCGTCTAACGCGAAGCATAACTTATTACATCATGACTCAAAAACACCTAAAGCAGCCTAGTGATGGATCCGGGCTCTCCATAGCGCAGCCTCTTGCGGGGAGGAGACAACGCCATGGCGGGGACCTGAGCTTCGGGCGGATCCAGTCCTTGCAGTTGGGCTTCCAGGGCTGCAATCCTGGCGTGGGCATTCTCTAGCTCCAAATGCACCCTGTAGAGGTCCAGGGTGGCACTGTCCAGGTCGGTGTTGAGACCAGCCACTACACCAGCTAGGGTGTTGAGGCGGTCCTCACCGGCTTCTCCTGGGACGATGTTGGTCTGGCTTCCTCCACGCAGACGCTGAGGAAGGTGCCTGAACCTCGTGTTCTACAGCTGCTGCCGGTAGGTGTGGCTGAGTGACCACAGGGTTCGACGGGCAGCAACGCTAACCGAGGCGGCGTAGGTGGACAGTGGTATCAGGGACTCGTGAGCAGACAGAGTCCTGAATCCCCTGTCACATGCATCCATCACCCTGACGTGGATGCGAGTGATGTAATAGCAAGCCCAGGGAGGCTCGCTCACTCGCCTTGTTTTGTACAGGGGGCGGACGTAGGTTCCTAGCTCGTGCAGCACTGCTTGCAGCAGGTTGGGGAAGTGCCCTGTCTCGAACATTGATGTGTAATGTTCGACAACTGGACCAATCCCCATGAAGTGGTCCTGCTGGGCGTAGTCAGCTTCCTGGTTGACGTGCTCATCCTCTCCATCGTCGTCGTCGTCATCCTCGTCATCGTCATCTCCGGAGTCATCGGGGTCGTCGCCTTCGGGTGCAGGTGCTTGGACACTTGGTGCAGGCGGTGCTGATGTCGATGACCCAGCTACGAAGGCCAAGGATTTTGCCAACGGGGTGGGGGTCGGCAGCTACTCCTCCGAGCTATCCTCCAGGTTGACAACATTCTCCACTCGGATGGGAGGGAGATCCGCCAGAACTTCCTCGACTACCACTGGGTAGACCGGGATCTGCCGGGGCTAAGGGGCATAGCTGGTGTTGATGCGAGTAGTTTGGAGAGTGCGAACCATCTACAAGAGAAGTGCCAACTCAGTTGAATTTCAAAGAGGTAAGACTGATAAAAGAATTTATAGGAAGGAAATTAGCAAGTTTTGAACAACTAGGCTTTCCATTTCTAACTAGTCTAACGACCTAGGGTCAGCATATCAAAGAACCCCCATTCTTTAGGCACCGTAATTTCGCTGCTTCTTTCTTCTTCCAACCAGACAAAACGCCGGGCGGTGGTAGTACGAAAAGCTCGACTCCTTTGGATTCCGGATTAGAAGTAGCTCCGGCTGCGGCTAGAAGGCAGTTATCATAATTTGAGGATGATGGATCAAGAGACATAATGGAGATAATGATGGTTCAAATCCAACCATTCCTTGGGCGTGGTTCGAGCGAGAATTCAATGATCAGTATTTAGATGTTATGTCTCGGGAAGCGCTTCGACAGCAATTCGTTAGCCTAAAACAAGAACGCATGGGAATCTGCCGAACAGTTCAGGCCAAATCCTGAAGAAAGCTCAAAAGCGCTGTTTGATGAGCCTGCGCAGTATTAGGTAGTTGGTCAGGTAAAGGCTGACCAAGCCAATGATGCTTAGCTGGTCTTTTCAGATGATCAGACACATTGGGAGTGAGACACGGCCCAGACTCCCACGGGGGGCAGCAGTGGGGAATCTTGGACAATGGGCGAAAGCTCGATCCAGCAATATCGCGTGAAGAGGTGCGCCAGAAGGTAAGGTGGACAGACCAGAGGAGTAGGGGTGCTTCCGATACCACCATGATCGGTAATGGAACGCTACGCCCTTGCTTTCTTTATGCCTCAAGGCTAATTGAATGAATTGAGGTTTAGTAAAAGCCATTCGATTGATCAGAAAGGAAAACCAAACCTGCAAAGAACTTCTACTATGGATTGCCGGTGCGCATTAGTCCGACCAGATTCTAGATGATCTGCCCGCCTCGTCCTATTCCATTCTTTTTTCTTTGAATGGAGCCTTCCGTTGCAGCCAGTTCGAATTCGGACAGTAGGCCTGGCCTCCCAACTTGCTACAAGGCAAGAACCAACCACTATAAGTCAACTCCAATAAAGAAGCTTGGTGGAAAGAAGGAAAGAGAGAAAAAGCTACGTCTCTTTGATCAGTTATCCAAAATAATAGGTTTTGAGAACCCTCTACTCTATTTGTCTAGGCTGGGGTTAGGTTTGCTATTGGACGGCTTTCTCGATTATAGGGGAAGACTTTCTTGGAAATGGCTTTATTGCTATCCATTTTCCTATTTGAAAAAAAGGATTTGCTCTATCCTTTATTTAATAGTCTCTATGATTTTCGATGAATTAGCCTATGGTATGGTAATGCTTTGATCTCTATTCTATGGCTGACCGTCGAGTCTATAAATAAGTACTAATAAGGAAAAGAAAACTATAGTACTACGAGGATTCTGGCGGGGAAATGCGCAGCGGAAAAAGGGAGAAATGTTCTTTCCAATGAAGAAGGCCGCTAAGGTTGGCTTTCTTTCCTCCATCATTACTGATGTTTTTAGCTTCTAAATTGAATCTGAGGAAGGGAATAGCTCTTGTTCATTAGCTCTTTCTAACAACCCTGAAGCGAACTATTCAAAATCAATCTAGCAGTCTCTTCCAGCAATGAATTGTAGCAGGGCTTGGTCTCGAAAGGTATAGATACCACCAGAAGCTTGGAAAGAAGAAGGAATGTCGACCTGAGACCAATCACTTGGGCTGCTTTGGCCTTCCAACGGGCCAGGAAATTGGTCACAATCATAAAAGACCTGAACCGGAGGTGCTTGAGGTGCAGTAGAAGGAACAGACTTTGATTGCTGAGAGATTTTGGATAAGAGTTCATAAAAGGCCAATTCTCGTAATCTTTGATGAATCTCCATAATCTTTAGAGATTCTTGTGGTGTACCCCTCCCGTGTTATCATTCACAGCTTCGTAGGGCAAGGCAAGTTCACCATCTCTCTGAGAAAGAGGAGCGTAAGAAAAGGAAGTTCTTTTCCCATCAGTGCATGCCACCTCCATCCTCTGAATAAAGTCTTCTTGTTTCAACCATGATCTTTCAAACTTGAAAAACCCTTTGAACAGTTCAGTCTCACACTACTCCCCCCCCCCCCCCGCTTGCTGCTCGCCTCAGCCAGACGTGGCTTATGTAGTGGTCGGCATTCCTACGTGCTCCGACTGATCCCCACTGGAGATGAGGGGTCTTTGAAACTGTCGTGACGAGCCAAGCAAGCTATCGTGAGCAGGAATCAATCCTGAAAGAGAGATGAGAGTAAGCATCCCACAGTCCACCATGCTTGGAACTGAGTCCCGCCGAAAGAGGTTATTCTTTTTGGCTTGAACTGCTTTGAACTAGCGGTTTTATTTCTATTCACGAGAGTACTTCGTCTGTGCTGCTTCCCGTAAGCGAAAGTCACTCTCGCTTAACTAACTAAGAAATTTGCAAAGCGGGTTATTAACGAATTGAGTTTACTTTTCAGTTGAGAACCGTCCAGAAGCGCTGAAGAGGGTGTCGGAATCATTCGAGGCTCCTGGAAGTTACCAGCGAGTGCCGGATGAATTGAAGGCTCGACGACTCCCTCGAATCCTGCCCTGCAGGGGGAAATAGCTAGAACTCCTGCGCAGGCTTGCTGTACTGAATCTCTTTATAGTCTACCTGTCAAGCCCAAGATAAGGGCAGGGCTGGGTTTATTATTCCACTATGTGCGTATTTCAAGGATCGGATCGGCGTATTGAAACAGAGATCTCTGGTGCTGGTTAGATCCCATCGGATTCTTTAGTTTAGCCACTAGGCGAGAGGGACTTTTCGAATCAACCATCGACTCTCCTGATCTCCTGAGGGAAAATAGGGTTGCCTAATTAGTTGTGGCCCTAAGGGAAATCCACTTTTTCTTCTCTGCAGACTGGGTATCGAGGGCAAATCCGGTTGTTGAGTGAACTCGTGAATCAAACAAAACCCTTCTTCTCGAACTGCTAGTGACCTACCGGACTTAGAACCTGGCCTGGCTTTCGAGGTTTTCTAGTGCTTAATAGTCTGTAGTGTAGTCTATGAAAAGAAAGAAGTCACTTGTTCACAAACCAAGAGTTCCATTGACTCCTCTCTTATCTACGTTCATGCTTACTTAACCAGTAGGACAAACAAATAGGAAGGGATAGTTCTTTCATTGCATTAATAGAAGTGATACTATCAAAACAAAAGATCTCTCTATTATTTCTGTCACACCCGGTTCTAGGGGGTAGAACCGAGCGCATACCATATGTGTGCCAGGATCCATTTCCACACATATGTTGACGTCACAAGTGTAATATATCAAAAGACAATGCAATAAAGGCGTAAAGAGAGTATAATACTTTATTACATCATCTGAAACATTGTATCTTGAACAAGTATCATATCAAAGTAAAGCGAAAATAAACAACTGGGCAATCTCCCACAGGAAGATGACTGGCGCATCGTTAGACTTAGAATTCATCATCGTCAAAATCTCCATCAAAGTCTCCAGCATCACCCTCTGATCAAAATAAGCAAGGGTGAGCTCACTTATGGTCGGGGCTCAGCAAGTGGGGGAAAAATTAATGCAGGTATAACAAGGTGATGCTAAGGTTGAGCAGTAAGCATTTTAGTTGGTCAATATTTTATTAACAACACCTGTCTTACTAATAAGTGTGAATCCCACATATCCCATTTAAACAAAGGAACATGAATATATCAAAAACACTTAAGTGAAATCACTTAAGCAAATTATTGGCAGATCATCGGATCTTAATTTAATTCCATCTTCAAGTTCAATTATCATGTGAGGAGTCCAGGTCGCTCATAACCGGGAGCACGACTGATATATCAGTTTTACACTCTGCAGAGGTGGTACAACTTTACCCACAAGCCATGTATCCCATCTAGCCCGGGTTGATCGGACCCTTAAACACTGCCGAGGTGAATGGCTAGGGATCCATTATGAGGCTTTCATAAAATACACTTAATACGAAGCAACCCGCTAAGGTTTCTAAAGACGATGGTGGTGGCCCCCTGGGTGAAGTACCTTAGCCAAGAATACGACCCCATGTTAATGTGGGCTGCCAGCGCCTACCGCTCCCCCTCTTGCCCATCTTTCAGGTAAGGTTGCTAGGCACTAAGCATATAGAGCTAATTACCAAAGCCAGAGCCATGATAGCACTCGTGGTTGTACTATTATCCTGGGTGGTCACTCCATGTTCCAATTAATTTGTAATAAAGTTATCTTAACCATCGAGTTAATGTCATAATTGCCAATTAACATTTTTGGAACATTAAAACCAATTAAAGAGTGACATTAAGAATCATTAAGTTGAGCGGTAGCATAAATCATGCACAGCTTAATTATTTTCCCAGGTTAAACAAGGAATACAGGTAGTAAATCTAGGAAATCCTTAAATTAGGTAAAACCCATCAAATTATGCAGTATATAAAAAGGTAAACATTGTTATATGCAATGAGTAGGTACAAAAAGAATATGCAGAGGGAGAATCCACTTGCCTTGCTCAAACGCGTCCTGCGGATCGTCTTCGAACGAATTCGGTTCGTCTACCACACCGTCGGCTTCTAATAGAGTCGCACATCGCACATACAAAAATAACATACATCAATAAATAAGCACGCACCATTACATAAACATACACCATTACATGCACATTAACATATCACACTTATCACACCTTAAATACATCCTAAACGCGTAAACACTTATTAATTCGATTATAGTTATTATTGTGAGTCCTAAATGATGAATTTATGAGTGAGTGCAATAAATACAGTTTTAACTAGTATTAATATATTTTAACATCATCAATGAAATTAAATGATAATTATCGTCTTTAATACTAATAAATAAATTAGTAGCTTTTATCCTTTTTATTTCTAACTCGAATTATTGAGTATAGCCAAAATGAGTCTAATATTCTAAAAATCCTTATAAACTACTAATTGAACTTTTTCTAACACAAACGAGGTTATTTTGACATAAACTAGTACTTTACTAACTCTAAAAATTTAAGTGCTAAATTTGCGAACATGTTTATTTGGCTAGTAAAAATCTACTTTCCATACTACCAGAAAGGATGTGGGTTATATTTTTTCCTTTACTATTCATTAGAAAATCTACATTAGGACGCTATAATATTATTTTGAAGACACATGACCAATAGCTTATAAAAGGGATTATTAAACTGCTATTAGGCCTGACCACGAGTTATTATTTTACATTTTAGAATTCTAAGCAATATGCGACAACTATACAACTTAATATGAAACTAAATTATATTTTATGAACAAAGATATCTAAATAAATGATTATCTTATATTTTTGGTGATAGAAATATGAGCGCGACCTTTCTTTTAGTTTTTTTAGCAAAAACTACGTTTAAACATAATTCAGATATAAAATACGAAGATACGTAAACTAGTGGAACCATTAAAAAGGTTAATCACATAATTATGAAATTGATCGAACTGTCTCTAAAATATTTAGATTCTAACGGACAAAATAAAATATCGTAGGGATTAGTCTTTCTGTTATGCAGAGACTCAAGGGGTAGTTTGCAGAAAATGGAGGTCTTCTTCAACCTTACTGCAGCGCGACGAACAGGGGTCGGTGTTGAATGCTCAGCCACGGCCTCGACAATGAAGACGAAGGCACGAAGGAGAGGTTCGATGGAGGAGGAGCAGGGAAACTTCGAGGTGTGCTCGCCAGTGGCTGGAACGTCCTGGAAAGCTTCTGCGGCGGCAACAGCAACAGTCGACGCGGCTATGTTGCGGTGTGTGAGCAGGAGAGGAGAGAGATGTCTGTGTACGAGAAATGGGCGAGCAAGGAAAGGAGGAAACTCGCCGCCAATTTATAGTCAGGGAAAGGAGCTCGAGAGGTGCCAAAAATTGAACGGACAGCCACACCATCAATGGTAATTCACGCGCGACATGAATGGAAAGGGAAACGACTGTGGATGAAACGCTCGGAAGCAGAAAGGGAGGAGCAGGGCGGTCCAGGGAGAAACGCGCGGCTGCGAGGAGCGGTACGAGGATTGGTGACGGCGTGCTGCGTTCTGTCTTCTCTTTCTAGCTGTAGACTGCAGCTGAAGCGATTCGATGGAGGAGAAATATTCTACAAACGGGCCTGTACTTCATTGAGACTTTGAGAGAGAGAGGGGCCCACATGCCATAGGATAGAGAATGGAGAGGAGATGAACGTGAGATGAAGGGAAGGGAAGGCTGAGCGGCTGGGCAGCCCATTCGCCATGGCGATTTGTTTTTTTTTCTTTTCTTCTTTTTTTATATAACCTACGTGTATATATTTATATATATTCTAAAAATTCAGAAACAAAGCTTATTTTCAGAAAATATTATTTTTAGAAAAAATTCTATTATTTAGGAAAAATAGACTTCACAAATGGGAATGAAATCACATAAAATGAGATTTGCAAATACTTACAAAGAAAATTGATTAACCGTAAAAAAAATCATGTTAACCAAAATATAATTTAACCATTCATTCTTATTTTTATAAAATTATATTTTCACACAAAATTTTAAATCCTACATTTAGATTTGAAATTCAAATCACAAAACATATGTTTCGACATGAATGCATTCAAACAGTTGATAAATTTTTAATTTACTCTCTACTTAGTTTAGCAACTAATATGTATTATTTTAATTGATGGATTTGAGGTGTTACAGAGAGAAGCTTCGTATTTAACTCTGCTATTTTAGTTTCAGCTTCTGCCAACAAACCTTCAGTTGTCTGAAGCTCGAAGTCTTTCTTTTAAAGAGCAGCTGATTGGTCTTTTATCTTGCTTTCTAAGTTTTCAATTATAACTTCATCTTTTTTATCTTCCAAATCTTGCTGCATTTTCAAAGCTTTACTCAGCAGCATACTCTACATACAAACAACCTTCGTTAGAAAACACCTTCATTATTGAAATAATAAAGGTAAAGAAAAGTTTACCTTGAGATTGGAATAGAATAAACTACTGACGATGTGTTGTCGTCGGTAGCGGCTAATATCTGCTTTGAGCTTCGGAAAACCAATACTCTTTGATAGAGTACCGATAACCTTCGCTCCGGTCTGATCCTGGATGCATCCCAATTTTTCGTCATCGATGCCTCCGAAGAGAAGTGCTCCTGGTTGATATCCGCAAGATATAGCATATTCTTTTAGCTCTTGTTTTTCAGCCTTTGTCAGCTCTTGGCCAACTAAGTTTTGAAAGTTAAAAATTTCATCTTCTGAAGTGTCTTCGGCTATTTCTTTCTCCTTCTCGGATTCTGGGATAGTAGCCGCTTCAGTGGCTGCAGCAGCCTCTTCTACGGCCATGTTTAGCAGTATCTTATCAATATCGGCAATCGTGCACTCTAAATGAACATCTTTGGCTGTGGCAGCTTCGGCAGCTGTGGCTTCCGAAGGTGCAGCTTCGGTGGTTGTCGTGCCCTCAACAGTTGGCGCCTTCTAAGCTGAAGCTCCTGGTGGTGTCCCTTCGATGACTTCTATCACTGTAATGATTCTTTGCTTTTTTGCCTTAGCTGTCTTCTTCGTTTTTGCGGGCTTCTTTTCCTTCTGAAAAAGCTTCGTCAAGTGTGGCCCCAGTACTGGACTTAGCTTGACAAGCAAAGATTCAGTCATTACCTTTAAAATTTCTTCCACGTTGGTGGTAGAGGGTGTTGCAGCAGTTTCTTCTTCTTCGTCAGTTGCCTTCTGCTTCGGAGCTGTAGATTTTCTTTTCGTCGAGGCATCTGTTTTCGGCTCAGGCTTCAGTTTTTTATTTTTTAATTGTTTTTCATCGACTTTATTCAGAACGTCAGCCACTCTCTTTCTTTTTTGCCCTTCGGCATCTTTGTCTAGCCGCTCGTAGTCGGGATACTCAAAGTCCAGAGCATCCATTACTCGGTTCAACCTTCGCTTCGGGTGGGTGCCAAAGGCTGCAGTCATTAGTTGATCTTCTTTTTTGGAGTAATTGCCGAGAATTTCATTGCACATCACTTCAATCATGTCTAGCCACTCTTGGCAAGGCACTTTGAAATATTTCTTGAATTTGTAATGATAGGTAACCGAATAAGTTCCCCCTTTTTCTTCTCTTTCAAGCTTCGGCATGTCCCACTCCTTCACAGTTGGGAACACTCTGAAGGCCAAAAACTCTTGCACTAAATTCCTAGTGCCGATATGATCTGCAATAACTCGAAATTCAGCCAAAGCAATTTGGCTTGGACTCCCTGGTGTCATGTTGCACTGTGGTCTGGTCTCTCTGAAGATCAATTCTAGCGGACTCTGGACCAGCTCTTCCTTATCTTCGTCAACTTTGACGTAAAACCACTCAGATTTCCAGCCAGCTGGCCACTTGCTTCGATAGCTAATCACTGGAAATTTTGTGTTCTTGTGATAGGCAAAATTGTAGCAGCCAAAACTTTCATGTAGCCCATCTTTTCTAGCTTTCGTCTGATAATGGAGCTCGTGCACTCGGCAGAAGCCTTCGCCAAATGGCTCCACCCCTTGGCTTCGGAGAGCCCAAATGTAAATGCTAAGTCGGACAATAGTGTTGGGAGTTAGCTGATGAAGGTAGATACCAAACTTCTTCAATACAACAACAATCATCTTGTTCAAAGGAAATCTTAAGCCAGCTTTAAAGAAACTTTTAAAGACTACCACTTCATCCTTTCCTGGCTTCGGAGTAGTCTCTTCCCCACCAAAACGAACCAGCTCTTTCTTCACTTCACTAAAATAGCCCAATTTCAACAGCTTAGGCAAATCATCTTCGGAGATAGTGGATTTCCCGAAATCTAGGTGGCTAGGTTTACTTGGCACCGCACTGTAATCATCTTCAAACTCAGTCCCCTCAGCATCAGCCTGTTCTATTTCAGCAGCAGGTGCATCCTCCGATGCTACCAGCCCTGAGCGCTTCATCACTTTGGAGATTGGAGCAGTTTCAGCACCTTCGGCATCCTCTCCGTCCCGCGTAACCCTAGCTGTGGAACGCACTCTGGCCATCTGATGATTGAATTTCTTGTTTTTTGAAGTTGAAAATTTTTCTTTATCTTGCCGAAGCTTTTTATTGCTACGAAGCTTGAGCAAAGTGAATAGCTTCAGTTGAGGATGCAGCAAACAAGCTTCGGTTTTGGTCGATATTTTGGCAGCAAAACAGTGCAATAGCAATGAATGCTGTGGTAACTTCACACCTACCCGTCTGTTTATATAATGCCGCAGGTGGGAAGGTAAATCGTCAAGGTCTTCCGCACCGGACAAACAGCCACCCGCACTCACTGAACGGTGGGCCACAGGGTCCGAGAAGGTGAATCGCCAGGGCGCGCGTAACTGCTGCAAGATGAGGCCACTTTGCGTGAGGATTATTTTAATCGTTTCTCGCCAATGAGCTCAGGGAAGGTGTTTTTCGGATCTTCGGCATCCCGAAGCCTGGAAGACTTTTTCACGGATTAAGCTCGTTACGAAAAACGATCTAGCACCGCGAAGGGGCTACTGTTGGGGTATGCTTCGTAGCCGAAGATCCTAAAGAAAGAGAACACCTTCGGCAGATCCTCTCAAAAGCGGCGCCAAAGCTATCACCCATGAAGCTTCGGCACAGTAGCAGATCTCAAGACGAAGGGGTGAATCAACTTAAAGATAAAATGACTTAAAGACCTTTGGTGTTTTGTGTCATTATTGTAGTCGATTGTAAAGGGCATAAATGTGATTTTACATGGGCTGCGTCCTGTGCCTATAAATAGATGAATAGTGCTCCCGTACTGTTCACGCTGACTTAGCATTTGCTTTTGTGTAACGTTTGTACTTTCATCTTCTTTCAAATCGAAGGTACATTTGTAATTTTATATTATCTCTATTTTCCATAATGATAAAATATAAATGAGTTGGTAATAATACTTGATTGTTTATGTTATTTTATATTTCATATGATTCTTTCATCTTTATATGTTATGCTACTGAAGGTATGTCCTTCATAACCTTCGTCTAAAGATCATTATATCCTGAGGGAAATAATGCTTCGAAGGACGAAGAACTTTAACGTTTAACATTTTCTGTGTTGCCTTGTTCTTGATTTATAGCATTTGAGAACAAGCTCCCAACATATCTCTTAGGGTACCAAAGACCAAACTTAGGTGTATGAACTAAATATCTCAAAATTCTCTTCACGGCCCTAAGGTGAACTTCCTTAGGATCGGCTTGGAACCTTGCACACATGCATACGGAAAGCATAATATCCGGTCGAGATGCACATAAATAGAGTAAAGATCCTATCATCGACCAGTATACCTATTAATCTACGGATTTACCTCCCGTGTCGAGGTCGAGATGCCCATTGGTTCCCATGGGTGTCTTGATGGGCTTGACATCCTTCATTCCAAACTTGGTGTGTATGTCTTGAATGTACTTAGTTTGGCTGATGAAGGTGCCTTCTTGGAGTTGCTTGACTTGAAATCCTAGAAAATACTTCAACTCCCCCATCATAGACATCTCGAATTTTTGAACCATGATCCTACAAAACTCTTCACAAGTAGATTTGTTAGTAGACCCAAATATGATATCATCAACATAAATTTGGCATACAAACAAATCTTTTGCAATAGTTTTAGTAAAGAGAGTAGGATCGGCTTTACCGACTTTGAATTCATTAGTGATAAGAAAATCTCTTAGGCATTCATACCATGCTCTTGGGGCTTGCTTGAGCCCATAAAGCGCCTTTGAGAGTTTGTAAACATTGTTAGGGTACTCACTATCTTCAAAGCCGAGAGGTTGCTCAACATAGACCTCTTACTTGATTGGTCCATTGAGGAAGGCACTTTTCATGTCCATTTGATAAAGCTTAAAGCCATGGTAAGTAGCATAGGCAAGTAATATACAAATTGACTCAAGCCTAGCTACGGGTGCATAGGTTTCACCGAAATCCAAACCTTCGACTTATGAATAACCCTAGGCCACAAGTTGTGCTTTGTTCCTTGTCACCACACCATGCTCATCTTGTTTGTTGCGGAATACCCACTTGGTTCCTACAACATTTTGGTTAGGACGTGGAACTAAATGCCATACCTCATTCCTCGTGAAGTTGTTGAGCTCCTCTTGCATCGCCAGCACCCAATCTGAATCTTTAAGTGCATCCTCTACCCTATGTGGCTCAATAGAGGAAACAAAAGAGTAATGTTCACAAAAATGAGCGACTCGAGATCGAGTGGTTACCCCCTTATGAATATCGCCGAGGATGGTGTTCACGGGGTGATCTCTTTGAATCGCCTGGTGGACTCTTGGGTGTGACGGTCTTGGATCTTGTTCATCTTCCTTGTCTTGATCATTGGCATCTCCCCCTTGATCATTGTCCTCCTCTTGAGGTGGCTCATCCTCTTGATCTTCATTTTCATCATCTTGAGCTTGATCCTCGTCTTGAGTTGGTGGAGATGCTTGTATGGAAGATGAAGGTTGATCTTGTGCTTGTGGAGGTTCTTCGGATTCCTTAGGACACGCATCCCGAATGGACATGTTCCTTAGCGCAACGCACAGAGCCTCTTCATCATCTAGCTCATCAAGATTAACTTGCTCTACTTGAGAGCCGTTAGTCTCATCAAACACAATGTCACAAGAAACATCAACTAGTCCAGTGGACTTGTTAAATACTCTATATGCCCTTGTGTTTGAATCATAACCAAGTAAAAAGACTTCTACAGCCTTACGAGCAAATTTAGATTTTCTACCTCTTTTAACAAGAATAAAGCATTTGCTACCAAAGACTCTCAAATATGAAACATTGGGCTTTTTACCAGTGAGGAGTTCATATGATGTCTTCTTGAGGATTCGGTGTAGATATAACCGGTTGATGGAGTAGCAGGCGGTGTTAATTGCCTCGGCCCAAAACCGATCCGGTGTCTTGTACTCATCAAGCATGGTCCTCACCATGTCCAATAGAGTTATATTCTTCCTCTCTACTACACCATTTTGTTGTGGCATGTAGGGAGAAGAGAACTCATGCTTGATGCCCTCCTCCTCAAGAAAACCTTCTATTTGTGAGTTCTTGAACTCCATCCCATTGTCGCTTCTAATCTTTTTTATCCTTAAGCCGAACTCATTTTGAGCTCGTCTCAAGAATCCCTTTAAGGTCTCTTGGGTTTGAGATTTTTCCTGCAAAAAGAATACCCAAGTGAAGCGAGAATAGTCATCCACAATTACAAGACAATACTTACTCCCGCCGATGCTTATGTAAACTATCGGGCCAAATAAATCCATGTGGAGTAGCTCAAGCGGCCTGTCGGCCGTCATGATGTTCTTGTGTGGATGGTGAGCACCAATTTGCTTCTCTGCTTGACATGCGCTACAAATCCTGTCTTTCTCAAAGTGAACATTGGTTAGTCCCAAAATGTGCTCTCACTTTAGAAGCTTGTGAAGATTCTTCATCCCAACGTGGGCTAGTCGGCGATACCAGAGCTAACCCATATTAGTCTTAGCAATTAAGCAAGTATCAAGTTCAGCTCTGTTGAAATCAACTAAGTATAGCTGACCCTCTAACATTCCCTTAAATGCTACTGAATCATCACTTCTTCTAAAGACAGTAATACCTAAATCTGTAAAAATACAGTTGTAACCCATTTTGCATAATTGAGAAACTGAAAGCAAATTGTAATCTAGTGAATCTACAAGAAAAACATTGGAAATAGAATGGTTAGGTGATATAGCAATTTTACCAAGTCCCTTGACCAAACCTTGATTTCCATCCCCAAATGTGATAGCTCTTTGGGGATCTTGGTTTTTCTCATAGGAGGAGAACATCCTTTTCTCCCCAGTCATGTGGTTTGTGCACCCGCTATCAATGATCCAACTTAAGCCCCCAGATGCATAAACCTACAAAACAAGTTTTGGCCTTGTTCTTAGGTACCCAAACGGTCTTGGGTCCTTTGACATTAGAAACAAGCACCTTGGGTACCCAAACACAAGTCTTGGAGCCCTTGTGTTTGCCCCCAATATATTTGGCAACTACTTTGCCTGATTTGTTAGTCAACACATAAGAAGCATCAAAAGTCTTAAATGAAACAATAGGCTCATTTGATGCAATAGGAGTTTTCTTCTTAGGCAATTTAGCATGAGTGGATTGCCTAGAACTAGATGCCTCACTCTTATACATAAAAGCATGATGAGAGCCAGAGTGAGACTTCCTAGAGTGAATTCTCCTAATTTTATGTTCGGAATAACCAACAGGATATAAAAATATAACCCTCGTTATCCTGAACCATGGGAGCTTTGCCCTTAACAAAGTTAGACAATCTCTTAGGGGCATTAAGCTTGACTTTGCCTCCCTGTTAGAAGCCAATGCCATCCTTAATGCCAGGGCGTCTCCCACTATAGAGCATGCTTCTAGCAAATTTAATTTTTTCATTTTCTAAGTCATGCTCATTAATTTTGGCACTAAGTTGAGCTATGTGATCATTTTGTTGTTTAATTAAAGCTATGTGATCATGGATATCATCAACATTAATGTCTCTACATCTAGTACAAATAGTGACATGATCAACACTAGATGTAGAGGGTTTGCAAGCATTTAATTCATCAATCTTAGCATGTAAAATGACATTCTCATTTTTAAGATTGGTTATAGAAACATTGCAAACATTTAAATCCTTAGCCTTAGAAATTAATTTTTTATTTTCAATTTTAAGGCTAGAAAGTGAGGCATTCAATTTATCAATCTTAGCAATTAAATTGACATTTTTATTTTTAAGACTAACAATTGAATCATCACACACATTTGACTTCTCAACCTTAGCAATTAATTTAGGATTTTCATTTCTAAGGTTGGAAATGGTGTCATGGCAAATGCTAAGCTCACTAGTTAATTTTTCACAGTTTTCTATCTTGAGCATAGGCATTTTTAACCTTAACATGCTTTTTGTTTTCCTTAATAAGGAAGTCCTCTTGGCTATCCAAGAGTTCATCCTTCTCATGAATAGCACTAATCAATTCATTTAATTTCTCCTTTTGTTGCATGTTGAGGTTGGCAAAAAGGGCAAACAAATTTTCTTCATCATCACTAGAGTTATCCTCATCACTAGATGTAGTATATTTAGTGGAGGCTCTAGATTTTACCTTCTTTTGCCGTCCTTTGCCATGAGACACTTGTGGCCGACGTTGGGGAAGAGGAGGCCCTTGTTGACGGCGATGTTGGCGGCGTCCTCATCAGAGGAGGAGTCGGTGGAGCTCTCGTCGGAGTCCCACTCCCGGCATACATGGGCATCCCCGCCCTTCTTCTTATAGTATCTCTTCTTCTCCTTCTTCCCCCTCTTGTCGTCGCCCCTGTCACTGTCACTAGAAATAGGACATTTTGCTATAAAGTGACCGGGCTTACCACACTTGTAGCAAACTTTCTTGGAGCGGGGCTTGTAATCCTTCCCCCTCCTTTGCTTGAGGATTTGGCGGAAGCTCTTGATGATGAGCACCATTTCCTTGTTGTCGAGCTTGGAGGCGTCGATGGAGACCCTACTTGGTGTAGAATCCTTCTTTTCTTCTTCTGTCGCTTTGAATGCGACGGGTTGCACCTCGAGTGTTGAGGTGGCGTCTCGCTCGATGATTTGTTTGGAGCCTTTGATCATCAATTCAAAGCTCACAAACTTTCCTATAACCTCCTCGGGAGACATTAGCTTGTATCTAGGATCACCACGAATTAATTGAACTTGAGTAGGATTAAGAAAAACGAGTGATCTTAGAATAACCTTGACCATCTCATGGTCATCCCATTTTGTGCTTCCGAGGTTACGCACTTGGTTCACCAAGGTTTTGAGATGGTTGTACATGGCTTGTGGCTCCTCCCCTTGGTTGAGCATGAATCGATCGAGCTCCCCTCAATCGTCTCCCTCTTGGTGATCTTGGTCACCTCATCTCCTTCGTGCGCGGTCTTGAGCACGTCCCAAATCTCTTTGGCAGTCTTCAACCCTTGCACCTTATTATACTCCTCTCGACTTAGAGAGGCGAGGAGTATAGTAGTGGCTTGCGAGTTGAAGTGCTAGATTTGGGCAACCTCGTTCGAATCATAATCTTCATCCCCTACGGATGGTACCTATGCTCCAAACTCAACAACATCCCAAATGCTAGTATGGAGTGAGGTTAGATGGTGCCTCATTTTATCACTCCACATACAATAATCTTCACCATAAAAAACAGGTGGTTTGCCTAATGGGGCGGAAAGTAAAGGAGTACGTTTGGAAATGCGAGGATAGTGTAGGGGGATCTTACTAAACTTCTTGCGCTCATGGCGCTTAGAAGTGACGGACGGCGCGTCGAAGCCGGAGGTGGAGGGCGACAAAGAATCGGTCTCGTAGTAGACCACCTTCTTCATTTTCTTCTTCTTGTCGCCACTCCGATGTGACTTGACGCGGGGAGGTGATTCTCCCTTTCCTTTGGAGTCGGACTCCCTTGATGGAGCCTTCCCGTGGCTTGTGGCGGGCTTTTCGCCGGTCATGACCTCCTTCTTGGCGTGATCTCCCGACATCACTTCGAGCGGTTAGGCTCTAATGAAGTACCAGGCTCTGATACCAATTGAAAGTTGCCTAGAGGGGGGGGGGTGAATAGGCGGAATCTGAAAATTATAAACTTAAGCACACACTACAAGCCGGGGTTAGCGTTAGAAATAAATGCGAGTTCGAAAAGAGAGGGCGAAAACAAATCACAAGCAAATGAAGGGAGTGACACAATGATTTGTTTTACCGAGGTTCGGTTCTTGCAAACCTACTCCCCGTTGAGGTGGTCACAAAGACCGAGTCTCTTTCAACCCTTTCCCTCTCTCAAACGGTCACCTAGACCGAGTGAGCTTTTCTCCTCAATCAATTGAGAGACATAGTCCCTACAAGGACCACCACAACTTAGTGTCTCTTGCTTTGATTACAAAGGTTTTGAGAACAAGAATGGGGAAGAAGAAAAGCGATCCAAGAGACAAGAACTCAAATGAACACAAATATCTCTCTCTCACTAGTCACTAAATGTTTGGAGTGATTCCGGACTTGGGAGAGGATTTGATCTCTTGTTTGTGTCTTGGAGTGAAGTCTAGAGCTCTTGTATTGAATGCAATGGCTGAAAACTTGGATGCCTTGAAGTGTGGTGGTTGGGGGTATTTATAGCCCCACCCGCCAAAATGGCTGTGGGGAACTCTGCTGTCGACGAGCGCAACAGACAGTCCGGTGTGCCACCGGACACTGTCCGGTGCACCAGCCACGTCACCCAACCGTTAGGGTTCGACCGTTGGAGCTTCTGACAACTGGACCACCGGACAGTCCAGTGGTGCGCCGGACAGTCACTGTTCACTGTCCGGTGCGCCTTCTGGCGCCTGCTCTGACTTCTGCACGCGTAGTCCGCACTATTCACTATTCCTGTAGCTTTTGCAGACGACCGTTGGCGCAGTAGCCGCTGCTCCCGCTGGCACACCGGACAGTCTGGTGCTACACCGGATAGTCCGGTGAATTATAGCGGAGAGCATTTTCAGAAACCCGAAGGTGGCAAGTTCGGAGTTGATCTTCTTGGTGCACCGAACATTGTTCGGTGGTGCACCAGACACTGTCCGGTGGCACACCGGACAGTCCGGTGTGCCAGACCAGGGCAGCCTTCGGTTTTCTTTGCTCCTTTAATTTGAACCCTTTCTTTTAACTTTGTATTGGTTTGTTGTGAACTTTTGACACCTGTAGAACATATAATCTAGAGCAAACTAGTTAGTCCAATTATTTGTGTTGGGCAATTCAACCACCAAAATCATTTAGGAAAAGGTTTGACCCTATTTCCCTTTCAGCCGCGCGCAGGGGCGCCAGGGAGCCGTGCCCGAGAGGCCAGGGGCCGGGACGAGGCCGCGCCGTCGCACGAGGGGGCTGGGCGAGGCCGCGCACCGCGCGAGGGGAGGGGGCCGGGACGGGGCCGCACCGCCGCGCGAGGGGGCTGCGCGGGGCCGCGCCACCGCGCAAGGGGACTGGGCGAGGCCGCATGCCGCGTGAGGGGAGGGGGTCGGGACGGGGCCGCGCCGCCGCGCGAGGGGAGGGGGCCGCACGCTGTGCGAGGGGGCCGGGCGAGGCCACGCCATCGCGTGAGGGGGCCGGGGAAGGGGCCACGCCGCGCCAGGGGGCCGAGGTGGGGCCACGCGCCGCGCCAGGGAGCCGGGGGAGGGGCGCGCCGTCGCGCCAGGGGGCCAAGGGAGGGGCGCACCACGAGGGGGATGGGCAGGGTCGTGCGCAGGGGGGAAGAAGGGGAGGGGAAGGGGAAGAGAGAGAGAGGGAGAGGGAGAGGGGAGCTCACCTCGAGGTCCAAATCCGGCAATCACCGTCTCCAAAACCTAGGGCACCACGTGGGGAGAGAGAGAGGTGGAGGAGAGGAGGTTGCTGCGTGAGAAAATCAAATGAGAGAAAGGGAGAGAAGTGAGAGGGGGCGCATGGGGAAGGGGCAGGGCACTGGGGGCGCGCGGGCCGGAGCGGGTCGGGCCGGGTTGGGCTGGGTCGGGCTGGGCTGGGCCGCACCACGGGTCAAAATCCTGCGGCATGCACAACCGCAGATCTGAAACCAATTCGCGAGATGAAAACCAAAACGGGACTAGGCAAACACGCGATTGAGCACGACATCAGACAAAGAAATATGATTCAGCATGATGCAACACTCATGACAACTTAGGTTTTCTGTTCACACGCAATATGGACACCAGTCGCTAACTCGCTATACTGCTTTGAAATTGGGGAGAAGGAGCAAAACAGGAAGAGAAAAGAGAGTAACGCCTGAATTTGGTGAGTAAAAAGAAGAAAAAATTCTACCCCCAAATTCAGGGCGTCACAGCGCGCATGATTAAATCTCGCCGTCCATGAAGCGGTACGCAACGCCGTCCACCAGATCTAGATCCTACGGCGCCGCTTTGATTACAACCCGAGTCTGTCAGATTCGTCCGATCGGATCTGGATGGCTACAATTTAATCAAACGAAGAGGTATTCTAGGTTCTAATCTCAGCCGTCCAGGACCGATCCGGCGGTCCATCCGCTCTGCCCCAGCCATGGCTTAGACACCGGCGGTGCCCCGACCAGGGACGGTGGCGCCATCGCCGGAGCACGCGTTACGACAATTTCCGCCCTTGAACTCTAATCCGAACGCGACAGCAAGAAGTGGTAACAGTAGGGTGTTGCGTAGGACTCTACTCACCGTGAATCGAAGAGGCGAACCCAGCTCCCCACGGCGCACGGCGGACTCCGAAGTCCGACGAGCAATTACACGAGTCTTGGCGGTGTTTGACTCGAATTGAGGGCACAAACGGCTTTTCCAGGTGAAGGCGATCTTCTTGGCCCAATACCGAGGACAGGCAACACGCGGTGATGAGTTTCACCGGTGGCGGCTTCTCCCCGAGTGGACACGGCGGTGGTTTTCAGTGGGGTTCGTGGTGGCCGCGAGGGCAAGAATAAGGGGAGGAGTAGGCGAGACCGGGGGTCGTGGCACTATATGGGCGCGACGTGGCTGAGGTGCTTCAACGGATTTCGCAAGATCTCTGTGCTCCGCCATGCACGGCGAGGCTGTTGGGGAAGAAGCTGCCCTGACAACGCAGTCCCGCGTGTCAGTCACTCCTGGTGACACGCGCGCGGTGGCGGAAGGATGGATCCGGGCCGTCAGCGAGAGGGCTCCCTGCAGTCAAACTCGCGCGCGGGCGAGCTGTAGGCCGGTGGGGCCGCGGTGTCGGTGCCCAGCGGAGGGTGAAGGACGCGTGCGACTGCGTCGTGGGTTCCCTGTGCCAGGGCGGCTACACGCGTGGTGGGATGGAGCGTGGGCCGCGCGATGTACTTCCTCTGGTGGGCCAAAGTCAGGTATTGAAGTCTAGGTAAGTCTTCCCCCTTTCTTTTTATTTTATTTTATTTTATTTTATTTTCTGTATTATTTCCAAATTTGAATTTAAACTCAAACTTAAATTCAAGCTTCTATGGCTCATCCCTACAAATTATATTTGTAAAATTAGGGGTATTACTTCTGAATATATATATATATATATATATATATATATTATTTATATTTTCATATCCCTCCTCTTTTTCTTATTTCTAAACCCTAATTTCAATTTAGGGTTTACTCCAACTTCCAGTAATTATTACCTTATTATTTTATTTAATGCACAAACATATAAAATTCCAACAAAATGTACTTTCTTTTATTTTAGTATCATTTGTTTTAATTAATCACTCCTAATTATATGTATGCTCTTTTTATGATGCAAATATGACACATAAAATGAGGAGACCTCTATATATTTTTATACAATTTTGAGTATTACAATGTTAGACCTTGGCGCCAATGTCTATGGCGTCGAGCTGAGGGTCTAGTTTTTAAAATTAAACCAGAAAGGACATATTTGTGAAAATAAAACCTAAAAAAGACTAAATTATAAAAAAGACGGTATATATATATATATATATATATATATATATATATATATATCGTAAATGTGATGTAGTATCCATGTATTATATATACTTGTTAAATGTTTTTGCCTATTTTGTCTATGCTATTATTTCTTCCATATCCATCATCCATTTCCCCAGCCCAGCACCGGTGTGCCCCCGCTCCCGCAGCCCCGCGCCGGCGCTCCCCCCACTCGCGCTCGGCGCAGCGCCCCCGCAGGCTTGCGCTCGGTCGCTCCAGCGCGGGCACGCGGCAGCGCCCCTCCTCCGCGGCACGGCTCCGCCGGCCGTCCGCCCGTGACCCGCGCAACGGCCGCCCGGTAAGGCCAGGCGCTTAGTCTTGCAGGCCATCCGGCAGCCGCTCGGCCGCCCGCCCATCGCCTCTCCTCTGCAGGCCTTGTCCCCCAATAGCTCAATCCAGGAGCAAAAGACCGAACCTGTGGAGGTGTGTGCCATTTTCCTATGAACTGTTTCAGGCATGTATGTGGCATATGTTAGTATTACTTAGTGTGTCTTGCACCTATAGTCAACTTGCTATTTTCTTGAACCACATACAATATGTCAAACCATGTGCTCAATTTCTGGTGTTCCATGTCGTGGTAGATGAGTCTCACAAGCTGCATGAATGCATTTGATAACACTCAGTCACAACTAACGTTTGCATCTGATTTATGGTGGCGATGACCCTCATTTTTATCCTGTATTATACCTTTTCCTTTAGATGCCTCATCCTTTTTATCCGGAGCTATTTTTCATGAATTGGTAGGATTGATTTCTCTTTCGTCGCCCTAGTGTTGCCCTTGGATTTGTTAGCAGTAACGGTGAATTTGGGTTGCTCAGCAAGCGATATCTTTGGGTCCTTATAGTTTCGCTGATTTGTTACATACTTACATCTGAGCTTAAGTGCAGGCTGTGTGCTTTGGCCAAATTTATGAGTGTATGAGATGAGCATCATTTACTTTTTGGGTTTAGGCTGGAATTGCTCCCGGTGTCCAGGCTTCAATCGCTAGCTGGCTCCGCCACTGGCGAGCGGAGTGACTAAAAAAAGCAAAAATCCCAGTTATATGTATGACGGCACCAGCGGCTGACGGGCGCTGTGCTTTGTAGCAGTCAGGGTGCCGACAACTGACAAGGGCTTTTTAACTCGCCCTCCCGCTGTGCCGGAGGAGAGGGAGTACTGGGCCGACGCCGGAACGCTGTGGAGGAGAAGGAAGGTGGGTCGACGCTCACAGCGGAGGCTCACGCTCACCGACCTCTGCCGCGGTGAGACCGCACCACCTCTGTTTTTGCCTTTCCCCTCTGCCACGCGCGCGGCCCGCATAGGTTTTTACCCTCCCCCACCCCAAATCTTTGTGGGTAAATCCTGTCCGTCTCTATGGTTCTGTGCGAATTGGTTCTTGTTCATTCAAATGTGTATGTCTGTTATGCTATTTGGGGGATTTTATTTACTACACAGGCCCTAACACCCCCGTTTCATTATTTCGAGACGCGATGAACGCTACATTGACAATTGAGATGACATAGGCGATTGTATCTTTTGCATTAATGGGCTGATTGCAATTGGCCACAATTGTTTTCTATTTCCTTTGCTCCCAAATACTGTAGTAGCTAAGATTCAAAGGTTTGATGCATATCTGATTTTTGTTCAACCAAAACCGAACATAACATATGGTATGACCCTTGGATTCTGACATCGAGGCTAAAAGGAATTAATGCCTTCATTTCTCCTTTCAGGTGAGGTTGATTTTAAGAAGTACACGCCACCATAGAACAAAATTTCATAATGCTTTGGCAAACGAGTTGTAGACTATGGCAACCCGTATCCTGTCGCGTCAAAATCTGAGAAAGTTGGCTTCGTTCACGCTCCAGAATATATCCCAGAGGCAACTAGTTCCGCCTTATCCTCCAGCTCTCAGGTAATGACACAGTTTCAATTCTTACTGCTCTTTTGAGTCCTCACTTGTATGCATATACGCCGAAGGAGAAAGGGAAACACCACATGAGCAGAATTTATGCCTAATTGCATATGTCCTGGTGCTTTTCAGGCCGCAACATGTTGTTTTCCCTTTTAGATTAGGCACATAGCGGTTGCAGCTGATCTTCGCAATATGAAATCACAAGGCTATTAGCCTATTACTCCAGTTATTCTGTAAATAGCAAGTAGTCTCTTCTGCTGAGTTCTGGAACATATATCATGAGAGTTCGCTGATTAAGTGTTACACACTTAACCACTCAAATTATTGTCTGAAGTTTACTAATCCAAGATGTGAAGCATGTTTTAACACGTCAAGTGTTAGCAAGGGTGTCACAATGGTTTTGAGTCCTTTTTCATGCATGCCGGTTTGATTTTAGTTCTTGTATTTTCCTTATGTTTGTCACAGATCCACTATTGTTTCCCCCAGCAAATTCCTGAGCCCCCTTTACCTGTCTGGGTATTCATTGGCTGTGAGATGGGCAACCTATGGATCAGTGAATCTAGTTTTGTCCGATGATGGAAAACCCAAGTTTCAAATTGAGGAGGTGGAGCCCTCCACAAAGAGAAGGTATTTGACAAAGAAGCGTTTGAAGCTTCAAAGGAAGAAGGAAAAGAAGAAGAGGAAGGAGGCAAATAAAAATGACCCACGACGCATCAGGCCTAAGGGAAAGAAAATAAAACAGAAATTTCCCACACCTGAAGCTAGGCTAAAATATAAGATCGAGAAGGTAGTGTACGTATACTCTATCATATGGATTAGTTTGGTTTGCTTGGCCCGTGTCTTGTTGATCCATTTCTTCACGCATCTTGCTTGATGTATCAGTCAAATTTGTGACATTATTAAAATTGAGGTTCCTAATTATTATGCAGCAGCATTTGAATCATCATTCTAGAAGGGAAGGTCTGGTGTAGTGGTGAGAGCTATCTCATTGAGTCACCGGGTCGCAGATTCGAAGCAGCCTCTCCTTGATATGCGTGGGGAAGGCTTGCCTCGGTTTATCCCTTCCTCAAACCTCACTCATGCGCGAGCCTTCACCATTAGATCTGTTCTTTTTTTAATGTGAATCACCATTATTGTTTTGTCCTTATAGCAAGTTTTCTTATGGAACAATTCCTTTACATTTATTTTCCTTGATATTGTTTCTATGATACAATGTAGTGTAGTTCTTTGTATTAAAGCCCATTTGATTTGTTTGAGCCCTAACTGAAAACTATAAGGCAGTGCGATCTCTCCCGTTTTTTTTGGTTTCTTAGGAGAAAATAAATTGAAATGCACCTTTTTTTTCTCTTTCAGGCCAAACTAAAGGAAGCTAGGTTGGTCGAAAAACTAAAGAAGTATGAGATTGCCAAAGCCCAAGGCCCTATGGCTAAAGCGGATGATCTTAGCGGCGAAGAAAGATTTTACTTGAAGAAGGTTTCACAGAAAAAATCAAATTATGTCCCTGTTGGAAGGCGAGGAGTGTTTGGAGGTGTAATTCTGAACATGCATTTGCATTGGAAAAAACATGAAACTGTGAAGGTCATATGTAAGCCCTGCAAACCAGGGCAGATCCAGGAATATGCAAACGAGATAGCCCGACTGAGCGGTGGCATCCCTGTCAACGTCATTGGAGATGACACCATAGTCTTCTATCGAGGAAAGAACTATGTTCAGCCAGAAGTTATGTCACCTGTTGATACACTGTCGAAGAAAAAGGTAATTGGGATGTTTGTTTAGTTTAATTTTGTTGCTATGGAAACAATGTGTTTATGGATGCTTCAAATGATTATGTTTCCAAAGATATATTGGTCCAAACCTCTTTTGTCTTTATACATCTTCATCATGTTCGAAGCTGGCGAATTGTTTATTTATTCTTGTTGGTTTCCCTTCTAGTGTAGTCCAATCACTTTGGACTTGATGGTTTTTTTGTTGTTGTTGCTTAGATAGATTGATGCATGCTAATGTATGCTATTAAAATGCGATGGTTATATGCTCTGTTTGTATTTTACAACACAATAGATATGCACATAACAATAAACTAGTAGAAGTTGTTAAACCTTTCCATTGATTTAAATCCATGTCTGCATCATACCTCCCGTTTTCCCAGCTCATGTAGACTAATGCACAGCTCAGGTTCTTTGCAATCCTCTTGTCTTGATAATTAGCCGTCATGCTGATTCTAGATCTGCATACATCTTTTATGTGTCCTTACATCTGCCCTTCTCTGATCACCAGGCACTTGAAAAATCAAAATACGAACAGTCGCTGGAGACAGTTCGGCGTTTCATTGCAATATCCGAGAAGGAACTTGAGCTTTATTACCGGCATGTCGCACTTTATGGAATTTCACAATCCCAGAAATCTGATCTTGTTTGCGGTGATGATAGAGAAGCTTCTTTGCTCAAAATGGAGGGATTGGATCGAGGGAAGGGCCAAGAGCCTCACCTGGCTACGAATCATTTCTCTGATCTTCACATTGGTGATGTTTCTGAATCCGACGAGGAAGATAGTTCCGGCAGTGAATATGATGCTGACGACGACGACGACGAGACCGAAAGCATGGCCAGCGTTTCTGAAGACGCTAGCTAGTGTTTCTGATCATGGCGGTTTAGCCAATTGGGGCGGGCGAAGTGTGGTTACCTTGCCTCACATAATGACCTTGTTGGCTAGAAATTTGCCTTGGACCGAGCCACCTCATCATAACATGCTTCTGTTGTCAGCTGTAATTAAGCTTCTTTTTTTTTGGTGTGGCGGTTTACCTTGAAGGACTTGATGTATGCCAGTACAACAAATTCAGCCAAATGTGGCCGTGTATCTAACATATCATTCTAATAAAATTGCTCCCTCCTTGCTGTCAGAGGAGCTGGGAGAAGAGTATTATACATTACCAGCTACTTGTAAGAGGTACTATAATATTGTGCTGCTCAAGAAAGTATCCTCTGAGTTGGCCACCAACACCTGGTGAAGCAGTGAGGTGATTTCTGGTCATGATTAATGAACAACAACCTTGGAAATCCAAGCCTTTCAAATGAGGTCTCCTTTTTAAATTTATCACAGCATCCTTGCACAGGCCGCGCGTCACTTTTCTGGTGGCTCTCCTTCCTTTTCTTCCCACAACGATCAATGATGTTGCTGCTGGGTAGCAAGTCAAATGTTTGGATAATCTGTCGCTCTCCTTGTGAATTTAACAACTTGCTTGCAAAGTTCTGTCGCTGAATTTTTGCATAATTCTGCCACTGCCTTTTTGTTTTTGTGGGGTTTTCAAACTTTACCTCCGAGAAAAGTATGTGAATCGATTGACTTTGGGGGGGAAGCAGCATGCATGCAAGGCATACAAGAATATTTGCAGTGGGTGGGGTTCCCTGGCCCTGTGTGACGCGAGTCCTCATTCAAAACTGCAAATGGAGAAGCGCGTAACTGTTCCACCAGAAAGCCACTTCATTGGGATGAGTCGGTGAGATCAAATTTTATTCTGTTCCTATGGATGGAACATTTTGCAGGTACGAGCTACGAAACACGAACCACCAACTTGCATTCATATACAGGCCGATGCAAAGTCAGGACATCCTAAAAGGAATCGTATATATATACTGGAACCGAAGCTCACACAAGTCAACACGAAGCAGTTTTCGACAACAGTTTGGATATATATATATGGCCCCCTTTTTAACAAAGGAAAAATAGAGGGGTTTTTTTTGGAGGATTGGAATCGTATAGCAAATTTTCCTATATAGCTCTTTGAAACAAAAGGATTGAGTTCCTATAAAATCCTTGCTCATTGTAGTAAGATTTTGGAGGATTATTTCTAACAATAGGTCCAATCTCTTGGAAACTTTCCTTTGTGCCTATCTCTCTCCTCTAATTCCTGTGTTCTTTGTATGGCGCATCCAAATACTCTTTTTGATATTTTTCCTGTATTTTTAATTAATTCCGGTAGGATTGTAGTTACCATATAACTCTATTCCTACGTTTACATTTTACCAATCCTGCAAATAAATTGATGCACAACAACATTCATTCTTAGCTGTATGACGTGTGTTGTGGTGACCACCAGAGCTGTACATCATAGCTGACACTAGCTAGCATACAGGCTGATCTACAATACAAAACATATAATAGCCAGTTAGGCAAGCATATATTGATATATAGAATAGAATGTGTTCTTCCACTACTTCATTAATTCACGAGGTAGGTCAACTGCTGAGTAGCTAGAGCGGTACTTAAACATACATATCATCGATCGTGCATGCTAATTAAGATCTAGATAAGTTCTTGTTAATCATCTCAAGGAAGATCCATGCACTGGTGGTCTCCCACTCAGCAATATCACCTTTCTGTGACAACAAGATTCACATAATTCGCGCGCGATCTCCTCTTCTTCTCTCGATATCTCTGGTGTGGGGTTATTTGTCGTTGGTTGCTGTCGGTACGCCTTTTCTCTGGTGGTGGTGTCATTTTCATAACTGGCTATCAGAGATAATAATGATCACCATCAATAATATCGTCGCTCGATCGTACAGGGCAACAAAGTTAGCAAAAGAACTCGACCAGCTGTCGTCCCATCTATCGTATTACTACAGGTTGGGGCGGCGTTGGCGTGCAGTGCATCTTATTGCCAGTCGTTCTTGCTTCATATCCACACACACAGTGGAAATTAAAGGCAGCAGGGATATATAGGCAAACTCATTATTGTTACAAAGATCTGTTTCGTTCATCATGGATCTCTGTAAAATCTGCTACTGGTTTCGCATGTCAATAATCTCCCTTCTGACGGTAGCATGAAAGGAAGGGTAAGAAATTTTAAGTGTCAAATAAAGAAGGGATTACGATATTCAGGGGGTGTTTGGTTCCTTTAGTCACTCTTCTAAACTTTAGGGACTAAATTGTAGTACCTAGAAATCTAAATAGACCTATTTTAATCAGTCCGTTTGGTATTTAAGTGATTTAATTCTAAAGTTTAGGAGGTGGGAACTAAATATACCCCTTTACGATGGTAAATATTGTAATGGGTAAGATTGCAGTGACATATATATAGAGAGAATTGTTCCTTTTTTTTTGCTAGCTTTCTCGATTGAATGCAGATACAAATGTATGATAGTATGTATGAAACATACTGTTTACACATAGCAGCTGATATATCCTCTAATAGCAGTACTTTTGTGGAGCCTACAATTTTCTTCAAGGCAAGAACCCAAGCAGCAAATGTGGCGTAGAGACTAGTCTAGCTATATAACGGTGCCAGGTCCTACCTTCTCTCCTCTCTCTTTTTCTTTCTTTCTTTTCCTCTTTGCCTACAGGCTGCAGCCAACTTTATCTTCTCTCTCTCTGTTTCTCTAGTTCGTATCCCCTTTTTCTCTGCAAGCTAGAGAGGATCGGGCGGCAGCTGTAGCTAGGGTTGGTGCTTGGATTAGAAGGAGAGAGGAGGTAACCTTTTCTCTCCCTTGCATATCAAGCCTTGAGATCAGACCTTCGCCTTTCTGTTCTGACCCCTGCCTGCCCCATAAACACAAGCTCCCTTAGTCGTAGTCCTCTCGTTTATCGGTTGGTGGACAGTGGATACTGCGAGAGATCGATCAAAGGACGACGGAGCTAGCTAGGGGTGCAACAGAAGAAGAGGAAGAGGAAGAGGAAGAGATCTGTCTCATCAGTACGACATACTTGTTGTTGGATACATACAAAGATATATATATATATATATGTCTCATCAGGCGACGGCGGTGATGTCCGGCGGCGGCGGCGGTGCGGGGCAGTTCGGCGACACGACGTTGACCAAGGTGTTCGTGGGGGGCCTCGCGTGGGAGACGCACAAGGACGGCATGCGGGCCTACTTCCAGCAGTTCGGCGACATCCTTGAGGCCGTCGTCATCACCGACAAGAACACCGGCAGATCCAAGGGATACGGATTTGTGAGTAGTTCCCAAACCCTTCCCACTTTTCTTCGTGATCTCTTCATTCACAACCATCACACATCTGCATACGGATTTGTGTTTGTGATGCATCATGCATGGGTCGTTCGTTATAATTAAGCTTTGCATATATGAATCGCTGCTGATGATCGTCGCAGGTGACTTTCCGTGAGCCGGAGGCGGCCCTTAGAGCCTGCATCGATCCGTACCCGGTGATTGATGGACGGAGGGCCAACTGCAACCTTGCCTATCTCGGCGTCAACAAGTCCAAGACAGCACTGACGACGATGCTGCCGCATTATCTTCAACCATATGCTGGTAATATATATGTATAATAACTGTACATATTGTTCTGTCGATCTTCAATAATAATAGCTCCTTTAATTTTACAACGAACCAAGACACTAGTAATTAATAAATCGGCTCATCAACAAATTAAACTCATGCCGGATCGGATATATGCATGTATACTGTCGACGACTCCTAGCTTGCTCATTAATTAATATAAGAGGGACTTAACTGATGCATATATATGCATGCATCATGTACGTATAAAGCTTTGTCCAAAGGCTTCTTCTTCTTTTTTTGGCTTTGCATCATTTCATGCTGATGTTTATGTGTATGTAAAAGCTTTGTTTTTTTTTCTTTCTATAGCTGCTTGCATTAGTAGTGCAGCACTTTTAGGATCGAATCAGATATTGCCGGGAGCAGGGAATGCATGCACGATGATTGATGCCTTTTCTTGTTTAGAATCAACTGGATATATATATAACTAACTAGTAATACACATATATATGTCACTAACATATATTTGCAAGGTCAATTTAATGTTGCATTGCATATATGCATGTATGTATCTTGCACTACTAAGGACAAGCAAGATGCTACTACGCACATATACATGTGTAAAATAAAAGGGTCAAATCAAAGAAAAAGCAAGCCCGACAGTATTTCCCCAATGCAAGATGAAAAAAAAAAGCTGCATGACCCCCAGCTTTCTGCAAAGCGCTAAAAGCAAGCCTGGTTAGTTATTCTCGGGGGCTGTTCCTTCCTTCCGATCCAGCCTAGCTAGCGGCTGCTTAATTACCTCTTGGTCAATTTAATGTTGCATTGCTATTGCTTCTTCCAATAATCCTGCTGCATGCAGCTGCAGCCGCACTCGATCGTCAGTTGTGTTTTTACGACTTCTTTTGCAAATCAAATTCTCCAATAGTTAGTTAATCAATGATGTAACGACTGTATGTGTGTTCCTTTGCATGCATATGGATATGGATATATGTATGCGGCAGCCCATGTTTACGGGGGAGGCAGCAGCATGCGGGCAACAATGAAGTCCTTTCAGACAGCTGGTGCTGGTGGTGCCAGCCTGATGAGCTTCGTGCCGGCGGTCGATCATGGCATCCAGCAAGGGATCCCTACGTACGACAGTGTCTATGCCGCAGCCGGGTGAGTCGTACTACGTACTTGTATCCTCTAGCTAGCCACTGCATGCATTGGCCACCGGCCGGCCATCACAGTCGCTAGCTTCTGATGCATGCATGCATGATGCCGGCCGGCCGGCCAGTCGAGATCGATCCATGCATCTCTTTGTCTCCCTCTCCCCGTCCCCGATCTGCACTGCTGCGCTCTAGCTGTAAAGACATGGGTTTCGGTTAAAGGCAGCGCCGGCCGGCGGCCTCTGCTTGCATGCATGCCGGGCTGCCTCTCTGCTCGGTCGTTAATTGTAGGAAGGGGCCAGCCACTGCACCGTCCATCACCCACGCATGTGCCTCTGGTCTTCATGCATGTGCCCCATGGGCCACACAGCTATAGCTACTAGCTCCTGCATGCGTGCAGCGCTCGCTACTACAGCGAGAGCGAGGTCGTTTGTCATGCACACTGTCTACAAATACATGCTACACCATAGTATATATGCAAAATATGTTATGTGCTTGCTACACCAGTAGTATCCAATATACTATTGCTATACCAGATCATTTATTGTGCAAACATGTTTACTTTGATGTACACATAAATGATTTCTTACATCTGACAATGTGCATAAGTGATAAAGTTTTTTTTTATTAATAACATATGAAATACGTACTAATTATAATTTAAGCGGGGATAGGGATCCCGACGGAAATTTATCCCCGCGGGGGAAGGGAGACGGAGAAAAAATGTCCCCCCGCAAGCTCGGGGAGACAATGTTGTAGGCCGACTAAATACTGAGGAGATTCGGACTATAATCTTATAGCTGCTAGTTTACAATAAAAAAGTTTTATGAGAGAAACAAGTAAACTATACATTAACAATGAGCAACTAACTTCTATAGTTCTATACGGCCGGATGAACTAAAAAGTACTTACTAGACTAGAAAAGATCTTTACAGCCAGCGTGAGCACCTACCTCATCATCATGTGAGAGTCCATGACAGCGACTACAGTAGTAGTCTCGTATGCATACATACTACCTCGACTACAGTGACTGCCTTGTGGGGGCAGATCGCTTTGGCAAAAAGCCGCGGCTGCGGCTGGGCGCTCTGGCTGCTTTGCTTTCTTCTTGCATGCCTGCTGCTGTGCTGCATGCGGCCAGGCTCGCATCGCATCGCAATGCACGCTTCTGGCGCGGTCCTGCTTGGATCTGCGTGCACGGTCAACAGCCAAGCTGGCCTGCATGCTTCTTGACCCATGCAAAGTATCCATGCTGCACCGTCCAAATTCCCTCACGTTCTCTTCGCTTTCGCATCCATGGCGAGAGGCGGAGCCAGAAAATTTTTTAGGAGTGCCTGAATTAAACCAATACAATATAGGAGCCTGTTTGGCATGTCACGATACAATGATACGTTCAACAACGAACTGCATGTGAAACGATATGATCTCGCATCGCATGCATGTTTTATCTGATTACAGTCCTGAGTCCCCCCTCCCCCGGTAATTAATGATATATTTGGTGATGATTTTAGGTACTCTCCCTATTTCTCGGACTACGGCTACCCGCTGGTACACACATGCATATTCATTTCGTCGAAGATCCTTTTTTTTAATTTGTCGAATATTTCCTTTAATTTGCCTCGGTTCTTTAGAATATACAACTATTTTTTTGTCGTACATACGTACGGCTCATCGTCTACGCATGCGTGCATTTTTATTTATTCCATGTTATTTTTGCAGAGCTACTATCAGCCCTACATCGTCGGTCTGCAGCAGGGAGGCCAGCTACAGCAGTACGCCGCCGTCGGGGGAGCAGCGGCGGCGGCGGCCAACCCCTCAGTAGGACCCTACTCCTACTTCCAGTACGGTCCGGCGAGCGCTGCGGCCGCTGGTGGGTATAGCATGGTGCAGTACCCCCAGCTGTACCAGTATGCTGCGGCGGTAGCAGCAGGTGCCACGGCGGCGCCGACCACTCTGGCCGCTGGCGTCATTGCCGGCGGCCTCCAGCAGTACGGCGGCGCGGTGGCGTTCACTCCTAATTCCATTGCCCAAGCAGCAGGTATATATATGTAGCTTAATTAAATTCTATCATGCATAAGTAGGAGTATTATGCATGGGCACACACAACACGTCGTCGTCTGGCACGGTTAGCTACTTGCTTAGTTGCTTGTCACGCACATTATATTTCTGTCAAGTAAAAACTTATGAGCTCATTTCTCAGGCATGACAATGTCTCTGACATCTCCAGCTGCTCTGGCAGCGGCACCGACGACAGCCCAGCAGTTCCAGTACAGCGGCAGGCTGGTTCCTTCTTCTCCCCCGGCTGCTGCTGCTGCCGATCAGAAGCCCGGCTTGGCCTAGCGACAACCAACATGCATGCATGAATGGCCGCTAGACAACAACCACCAGTCTCTCAACCACGCACGCACGCACGCACCTACCTTCTTCAATTCCTTCGGTACACGATCGAGTCATACATCATGCATGCATCTCTCTGCTAGTAATAGGTAGGTCGCTCTCTGCTTGACATGTACATCATGCATGCATGCAGTCTACGTACGTGTACGTACAGAAAGAGTAGAGTAGAGGTACTTACTTATCACCATGCATCACCTCGCCCTGCACGTACGTACACTTGCATGATAATGATGATGATGATGAGACTTGACTAACTTGTTGACGGCGGCGATCGATGTGTGCGCTCACTCTGGGGTTGGGCCGGGTGCAGTGCTGCATTTTTCGCTAACGTCCAATGCAAAAGGACCACGGCAGGGTGTCCTATTTTCCATGCATATCATCCTTAATTAGATTAGATTTGTGCTATAAAAAATCCTGTTTTTGTTAGCCGCCACACACATCATAATTAATAGTGTTAATTACTCTTGTAGCTAGCTAGGTAGATCGAGTTTTATTTGCTAACTGCTGCTGCTGCTGCTTGCAGTCTTGCACTCTTATGGAAGAGAGCAAGAAGGGCGAACTGGACTACTGGTGAGTCGCTGCTGGGTTTTCATGTGCAGCTGGCGTCACTCAGCTAACCCTGTCATCGTCTCAGGCAAGATGGCATTTTTCACGGGCCATGCATGCATGTATACACGCGCGTGAGTCCACAAAAGTTTGTGCTAGTCACGCATATATATAATATATATGTAGTATGCATCGTCTTATTAAATGAACCAATATGCAACTATTAATTAGCTAGCTATGAGCTTGCTCATTTTAATCTTCTCTGTTTTGGTCCCCTTCTCTTCCCTTTCTCTCTCCCGGCCATGCATTAATGCATATATCATCATCATCACATCACATTGTCCTGTTCTCTTCACCCGTACCAAGCAAAGCCAGACATGGTTAGGCCAAGCCAAGCTTCTGATAGATCATTCATCATCATCAGATGAACGATTACGTACTAGTACGTCCTTATGATGACAGACATATTATCATTACTTACTATTCGTGAACGATTCATGTAATAGACACTATATATGAAGTGTATTTAGCATCCTAGCTTCTGATGATCGATCGAGAGGCTAATTAATGTACTGTACCATGCATATCTATCTCTTGACTATCGCTTGGCATGCAGTATTAACTGATTACCTGCCTAATTAAAGTCTAAATACTTGCGTGGATGATGGATCTATCTGAACCTCACTTTGCGGTAGTACACGTACGTATCATATCAATACATGCGTGGATGCAGCAGGGCAATGACTGTTATGCAAGCAGTTCTTCTTTGTAAGCATGCAAGCAAACTATCTGATCCATTAAATTACAATCCAACCATAGATACAACCATGATTTGTTAGGAGTTTTTTTATAAAGATTATTGAGCTGGTGGTGAAAGGGTTTAAGTGTTAAATGTGACATACGGTTGGATTATAATCTAATGGATTAAATGGTTTTTTTGCACGTTTGCAAAGAAGGACTGCTTGCATAGCCGTCGTTGCCATGCAGCAGCTATATACCTACCGAATATACTATGTATCCATGCTATATATAGGTATGGTATGTCTCAGCCAGTTCGTTGCCGGAATGGAGAGGGTAGACGTGTTCCGGCGTGCCGTAGAAAACCATCTGGGCCAGTGCCAGGTTGCTGGCCGCCTGCGTCGGACCGGGTCGGGTGGTATAGTAGGCGTCCCAGAACACACACCCAACGGCGCCATGCAGAGGCCGCCGGCCGGTGAAACGGACCGCCCGGCTCGGGCCCTGTGAAGCCCGACCCGTCAGGCACGATTAGAAAACTGTGCCGGACCGGCTAAGCACGCGGGCTCAATTTCTTGTCCGAGCTCGGCTCGCAACAGGCCTAAACGGGCCGGGCTTTAGCACGAAAAAAGCGGGCCGAAAAGCGGGCTATGCGGGCCAAAAAGCACGTTTTAGTGTAAAAAAGCGGGTTTAACGGGCTTAGAGCTAAACGGGCCGTGCCGGGCTAGTCCACCGTGCCTAATTTCCTATCCGAGCCCGGCCCGCTTATTCGTGCCGGGCCGGCCCGGGCCCGCATATAACCGGGCCGTGCCGGGCTCGGACTGGGCCCAAACAGCGTGCTTCGTGTCGGGCTCGCGGGCCTCGTGCTTATTGGACATCTATAGTGATGATCGGCCCCAGCCGCCCGCTGTCCGCCACGGGGTTGTGGATCGTGTCCTGGACGACGGCGTATAGGTGTTGCCGTAGACGAAGGTGGTGGCCGGCGCCTCGGCGCCGCTGCGTTGGTCAACGAGCGATCTGCCCCGCCATCAGCTGATTCACCTGCTCTAGTGCTCTACGCACCGGCCGCGTGGAAAGTGTAACCTCTAAAACATACTTGACTAATTTAGACGATTGTTGTTTACTTCGAAGGAATGTTAAGTCGGTTTTAGTTGGGTTAGAAAGCTTATCTTTTTAGCTTTTCATCTATATAAAGTCTGATCTAAATAGAGTGGTCCTAGACTCAGAGGTGGAGACGAAGTTGAGTCGGACTTGACTTTCTCTTGTTGTGAACATCCTAGGTTCTCCTACTTGACATATTGACCTTTCCTAAGTCCTTGCTGGTCCTCTCCAAGGTTCCTAATAATCAAAATATGCATAGCATCAAGTGTAAGCTCTAAATCACAATTAACTAGGTTAGAATGAACCTAGCTAGAGATTTAGCTATCGTACACATGCTCGTGTTATCAGTTCATGCGTTGTATGTATAGGTCTACTCTTGAATTAGAGTTGTCCTCGTCTCAGGTGGTGGCCAAGGGAGGCCTTTAGACCCAAAAACACGTGTCGCTGATTTCTCGCAGATTCTAAACTTTATTTCCCGTCATCTCTGACCGTGGGACCCATCGGCCGGATCCCTCTGGCTCCCGGCGAAGCTCCATGCGCAACATAATCCCAACAAACTCCACTGCGATGCTCCACTGCAATGGTCCTCGCTACTCTAGATGCCCAGAAAGCATGTGGCCGGTTAGCCCGGCATGAAGCACGTTTTTTTAGCACGACACGAGCCCGACACGACACAGATTGAAGCGGGCCTGGGCTTAGCCCGGCCCGGAGAGCGTGTCGGGCTCGACAGGCATTTGAGCCCATTGGGCTGGCCCGGGCACGACTCATTATCGGTCGGGCCTTTAAGCCGGCCCGTTCGAATTTGAAAGTGCATTAATCCCTTTTGTGAGTTTTGGTGATTTGGATAACGACACATTTAAAGGTCTAACAAGTTTGCTAAGTGTTGAACAGGAAATTCAGTATGATAAACATACTTGAATAGTGTATAATGATCAGTGAACAAAGGTTCAACACAAGGTTAAATAACCAGTAAGACAATGCAAATGGATATAATATGGTATCTATATTGGTTTGAATATATGGACAAGACCTGAGAAATCACTATGCATAAATATGATCAGAATAGAGGTTGAAGTGATTAAGAGGATTGGTCAAGCCAAAGTGAATGAGATATGAGGAATCATGAATTAGCTTGACCATATTACTATTAGTCCATATATGCTTCTATGAGAATCAAACTAGAGCTTGATTGATCTTAGCATTTATATCTAGATGACATTCAAGCAAGGTTCACAATATCAAAGAAATGATTCTCTCAATGGATGCTCAATATGATGTGACTCAAGAATGGCTTGATAGGGTGAAGATAGCAAGGAAAGGGCTTTGAGGAACTAAGCGAAGGTGAAGGCCAAGCGATGGCTTGTGGACCGAGATACCATGGCTAAGGTGAAGAAGAGAGTATTTGCACTAAGTCGATGAACTAATCAGCTATGAAGAGTTATAATATGTTGATGCATCAGTAAGGTGACTTGAAGCTATGATTTGAACTCATATATAGTGAAATGGTACAAGTCACAGGGTTTGATATGTGTTTGTTTCAAAAGGTGAGACAAAGATGTTTGTGATCCTTATGAAGCAACGCCATGGAGAAATCACACATAAGACACCAATGGCTCAAGGAGTTTACTTAATTATATTTTATTTAACTCGAGTATAGGAATCGTCATACTATCAAGGGGGGGGGTCCAAAAAGAAGGTTGGTGTTGGTACTAAATCTCAAAATCCTTGATCCAAAACTTCTATTTTACCCGTGTTAATCCTTAGTGAAAGTATGTAGTACAACCTTTTTAAGTTTATCTTAGCCAAAATTGCTCTATGTAAAATACTGGTTCAGCTGGTTTTCAGGCTGGTTCAGCTGGTATTCAAATACTGGCTCAGCTGGTTTCAGGCTGGTTCAGCTGGTATTTAAAAACCAGCTCAGCCGGTTTTGGACCAGCTCAGTCGGTTTTGACTCCGGTCCACCCACCGGCTCAGCCGGTCACTAAACCGGAATTCAGTCTGGTGGAAACCGGCTCAGCCGGTTTTTGTGAAGAAAAGTAAAAAACGGCTAGTTTTGGAGCCCCACCTATATATACTCACTCCTACCTCTCTCCCCCACATATGAGCACGACTCAAACTCCATTCCTAACCTGAGAAACACCTCCCACTCTCTCACACACCTCTTGCCTCTCCCATTTCAAATCTTTGGAGAGAAATCTTTGAGTGAGATTGAAGAGCTGCGATTTTTGTGCTTCATCTCCAAATCCTTATTGTTCTTCTTGATTCGAGCTTTGGTACTACATCGAGTTCTTTGTGGATTCATTACTCTTGGAGCCTCTAGCTCCTAGACGACTAGGTGTCTCTTGTGAGTTTCCAAATCTTGTGGAAGACCATAATAAAGTTTGTATTACCCGCTCGTTTGAGCAAAGATTAGTGTGTGGGCTTGACCTTTGTGGTCGGCAAAGGGAGGATTATGGTTGAAAGAGACCCAGCTCTTGGTTGGCGCCTCAACGAGGAAGTAGGGCACCTTGGTGGTGTGACCGAACCTCCGGATAGATCTTGTGTCTCTTGTGTTCTTGCTCATTATGTTTGTTTGTGTTCTTCGTTCTCTCACCATTCCGTGTAAGATTTGTTTATATCGTTTTGGTGTGTGGATTTTGAGAAGTGCCCTTCTCAGATCTACTACTTTGAACCCTATGGATCAACTAGAACATCTCATTTCCAAAGTTAATTGGGTGAATTTCAAGATCAATTCAGTTTATATCTCATTCTTTAGTTGAGCTCGTGCAAACCGGCTGAACCGGTTTTGACGCTGGTTGAACCGGTTTTGTCTAGTTTGTTTCTAGTTTTTGTTTAAAAAGTTTCCGCTTGCCTATTCACCCCCCTCTAGGCAACTTTCAATTGGTATTAGAACCTAATACTCATTCTAACGCTTAACCGCGTGAGAAAAAGATCATGTCGGGGGGACTAAGAAACGAAAGTGCTTTTAAGCTTGAAAAAGTTAAGGATGCCTTGACTTCATCTTTTGTTGCAGATGTTGATCCTAGGGCAATAGATCTTGCCATGAGAATCGCCAAAAGGATGTTCCTCAAAATGAAGGAAGATGAGGCGAAGAATAAGATTGAAGAAGAAGAAAATGATCGATGGAGACCAAACAACGAATCCACCTCTTCACAAGGTTCGTCTTTCAAATCCACTTCTCATATGTGCTTTGTCGCTAATGGGAGTGACAGTGAAAGCGAAAGTGAGGATGAGGATGAACATTGAAAGTCGCCTAGAGGGGGGAGGGGTGGATAGACGAAACCTGAAAATTATAATTCTAAACCCCAACTAGATCTCTTGATTAGAGGTTAGAACAAGGTTCACAATTATCGGAGTATAAAAACTAAGTCCTTTGCTTGTAAAAAGTGTTGCTTTCAAATAATGCAGAATTGATAAATCAATACAAGTTATAGGTCTATGAAGAATAAAGCAAGAGGGCTTAGATAAGTAGAGCAATATCACAAGTTCTTTCTTGCAAGGCATCGCTTCACTAAATGAAAATTTAACTTGAAGCAACACCAAATAATGTTAGCAAAGAGTAGTGCAAGAGAACTTAGAAAGGGAGAGAACAAACAAATCACAAGCAATAAACACAAGAGACACGGGTGATTTGTTTTACCAAGGTTCGACCCTCGAAGGCTAGTCCCCATTGATGTCACACCCGGTTTTGGAAGGCAAACCGAATGCGAACTATGTACGTGCCAGGATCAGAACTCACGTACACAGCGATTACATAAATGAACATCGTCGCACAATGCTCGAATAATAACATAAAAGAGTATTAACTTATTACATCACAGAGTCATAGACATCCACATAGTCATCAAGTTAACAGTTAAATCAAAGTGCTAGCGAAACGCAGTAAAGATAAGGCCTTCACAGGCAGCTGACTGGGGGTTGCCGCCAACCCACACCTAGAATTCGTCGTAGTCTTGGAACTCCTGGAAGTCTCCTTCCACGGCTTCGCCTTCTCCTGAGCAGTGGTTACAATGCGGACAACCTGGTGTTTGGTGGTAAAGCAAGGATGAGTACACATCAACGTACTCAGCAAATGTCCCGTTTGGCTGAAGTGGACTAGCTTTATGTGGGGTTAGGCTCAAGCAGTTGCTTTTAGTTGGTCAGGTATTTATCATTAGTAGAAGCCAGATTTTAGCATTAACCAACCCATGAACCATTCCCTCATCGAGGAACAACATCATCATATTCGAATCAAAACCATAACATAATCCTTGTATCTCGAACCATCCGTATCTCTAATCAAAGAGGATCCCAAGGCTGCTCTTAACCGTGAGCACGGCTGATATATCAGTTTCACTACCCTCTGCAGAGGTCGCACACTTTACCCATGAGTCATGATTCCCTTTCTGCCCGGGGAGAGCTAATCCCCATTGACCACTACCTAGGTGGTCCGGCAGGGTATCACTACGTAGCTTTTACAAAGATTCCCTAGAGATCATAGCTGCCCGTTAGGTTTCTCCAGTTTGATAAACACAGTACTCCTCCCCGCAGGAGAGTGACTAACAAAAGCAAAACGAAAGAACCTCGGCACTCAGCCTCGGCAGAGCAAGCACTGTTCCTGGACCCCATTGACGGCACAACGGCGAAGCAACTACACCTCTAGTTCCTCTAATTAATTAGCTAAGGGCATCCCATTTCACCCTCATGGTTGCACTGTTATCCCGGGTGGTCTCTCAACGAACAGGTCCTTACGGAGAGGTACTCAGGGAACAGCCTGAGCCCCCTAGAGTATCACAAGATCATCAATATCATCAGGATAACAGTATCGTAAATAGTCACATCATGTTCATTGATTGAGTTAAGGCAATAGCAGAATGCTAACCATAACAGCCCATAAGGTTATCAAGGATAAAGTAAAGTGTAAAGCTAGTCAATCCTTAGGTTTCAAGTAAGTAATGCGGGGTAGTAAGTTATAAATGAATAGGACATAATGGGTCAGAGGACACTTGCCTTCACCAAACTGTTGATCAGGAACTTCCTCTGCAACTTCCTCGGAAAACATAGACTGCTCGTTGTCTACGTAAAGTAATCATTCACACTATGCACTTGGGAAATAACAAACAAAAGCCATATACCAAACATATGCAGCAGAGGGATCACAAGTTCATAATAGAAAAGGATAGGCACTCTGGTGTTCCCTAGGTCTAGGGTAGAGGACTATACAAAATGATTCATTATCCACTAATCAAGTTTAAGTCAGTGGTGGGGTTTAATCATTACATAGTGTTAAGTCCATAAACTTAAGTGCTCCAACTTTTATTAAAGTCTACTATCTTTTATTTATCTCAAATAGGGTTCCCATAACATTAATTTTACCCCAATGATCAACTATTAATTGGGACATAGAAACAGCAGGGAAACATTGCATAAACAGATAGATAATAATATTATGGACATTTTGCAATTTGAAGCACCTAATTTGGAGTTCATATGGCAAAGTTATGAATTTTACAAGTTTAGGGGTTAAAAATATACCCTAAGGACCTATTTTGAATTAAATAAAAGGTCCGAGGACCTAACTGTAAGAAACCAGGGACGGCGGGTTCAAATTCCAGAAAACCGGGGGTCTCTTTAAGAAAACGCGCGGACGAAGGGGTATCAGGCTCCTACAGCCGTTGGATCCCAGATCAACACCCGAGATTAGATCGCGGGCGGGCGCGCGAGCGCGCGGCGGCGTGAGCGGCTGACAGGCGGGGCCGGGCGGCAGAGCGGGGCGCGGGCGGGCTGACAGGCGGGGCCCAGTTGGCAGGGAGGCGGGGCGCGGGGGAAACGGCTCTGGGCCGTTGGATCTTGGGCGGACGGCTAGGATTGGACTCGGCCTATTTAAAACGGGGCCGCCCGATCTGAGATGGACGGCGGGGATGGGGCGGCTGGCTTCTGTCTCCTTCCCCAGCCAGCTGAGGTGGCGGCGCCCGTCCCCGCGGCGGAGGAGCTCGCCGGAGACGAGGGGCGCGGGGGCCCTGCGGGTCCTTGGGGCGATCTGAATGGCCGGGGAGGTTGGGGAGGGCGCGGGGAACCTTTTGGTGGGGACTAGGTCGGGACAGGGGCACCGGAGGGGGGCGGTTCACGGCGGAGTGGCTCGGCGGCGGCATTGAACAACTCCGGCGAGGAATCAAACGCGATAGAGAGCAAAACAAAGGTCAATAGGGGCGGGAGAGGTTCTTTACCTCAAGGCGGGTTCCGGGAACTCCTCGGTGGCGGCAATGGCGCGACGACGGCCCGGGTCGACGGTGGCGGACCTCCGCGGCTGCACGGTGGACGGCGGGTGAGCGCGGGCAGAGGGAAATAGGGAGGGGAAGGGGAAATTGGAGCGCGTCCCGGGTTGTGGACGTCGGGGCGAAGCTTACCGTGGCAAAAGGCACGGCGGAGCTCCAACGACGACGGGGAAACGAGCTCGGGACGACGGCGGTTCGCGGCGATGGCGCTCTGGCGTGCGCGCAGCGAGGGGGAGGTGAGAGAGGGGTCGGCAGGCGCGCAAATGAGGGAGGGGGAGAGGGCGAGTGGGGCTCTGGGCTCTAGTGGTCGAGGCGAGGTGGGGGCGAGCTCCACGTGCGACGTGGGCGCGAAGTCCGCGGCACGCGCGGCGGCGGTTACGCGGGGACGACGGGGCTGACAGCCCGGGTCCGCGAGCAGAGAGAGAGGAAAGCGGGCGCGGGCGCGGAGGACGGTTGCCTGACGGGCGGGCCCGCCAGGGCAGAGAGAGCGGGGGAAGCGGGCGCGCGCGCGGGGAACGCGGCTGCGCTGACGGGTGGGCCCGCCAGGGCAGAGAGAGAGGGAGGCGGGCGTGGAGACGACGGCCGCGCCGACAGGCCGGGCCCGCGGCGCAGAGAGAGAGGGGGGGGGGGGGGGAAGGGCGCGCACGTGGGATGGGCCTAGCTGGGCCGAAAGGGCGAGGAGAGCGGGGGAGTGGGCTTCTTCCTTTTTTTCTTTTTATCCTGGAATTGATTTTCCCTTTTCTTTTTATTTTCTCTATTTGATTCAAATCCAAATGAGCCACAAATTCAAATTAGACTTTCTAAGAATTATGCACCAAACAAAAGTGAAATCTAGGGTTCAACATGATGCAACAATTCATACTCCCTTGGAGTTTGAGCTAATAGACTATAGTTATAAATAAAATAACCACTTTTCTCCTATAGAAATGAGAAAGAGAAGATTGGGGAAGGATGAGAAAAGGGAAGTAACACCTGAATTTGTGAATATGAGCAAAGAAATTTTATACCCCCAAATTCAGGGTGTTACAAACCTATCCCCCTTAAAAGAATCTCGCCCCGAGATTCAGGGTTGGTCAGCAAAGAGTTCAGGGTATTTGGCCTTCAGATCATCTTCTCGTTCCCAGGTTGCTTCTTCCTCGGAGTGGTGACCCCATCTGACTTTGCACATTCTGATGGTATTCCTCCGGGTGACTCTGTCTGCAAACTCCAGAATCTGCGTTGGCTTCTCTATGTATGTCAGATCCTCCTGGACTTCCAAACCCTCCACTGGCAACTGTTCTTCTGGTACTCGCAGACACTTCTTCAATTGCGACACGTGGAACACATTGTGCACTGCTGACAAGCTCTCTGGTAGGTTGAGTTGGTAAGCCACTTCTCCACGCTTTGCTTGAATCTGATATGGTCCAACGTACCGGGGTGCTAACTTGCCTTTAACTCCGAACCTTCTGACTCCCCTGATAGGTGACACCTTCAGATAGACGAAATCCCCCACTTCGAAACTCAGTTCTCTTCTCCTTCGGTCCGCATAGCTTCGCTGCCTTGATTGGGCTATCTTCAGATTCTCCCGAACCATTTTGATATTCTCTTCGGCTTCAAGCAAAATGTCGGGGCCAAACACCTGTCTCTCTCCAGGCTGGTCCCAATGCAGCGGAGTCCTACAACTCCGCCCATAGAGTGCCTGAAACGGTGACATCTTCAAGCTGGCCTGGTAACTATTGTTATAGGAGAATTATGCATAAGGTAACCTTTTGTCCCATCCTGACTTGTCTTGCAACGCACAGGCTCTCAGCATATCTTCTAGGATCTGATTAGTTCTTTCAGTCTGACCGTCTGTCTGCGGGTGATAAGCCGAGCTTAAGTTCAAATGTGTGCCCAAAGCTTCTTGTAGCTGCTGCCAAAAATGAGAGGTGAACTGCGTTCCTCGATCTGACACTATCTTCTTCGGCACACCATGAAGGCAGACTATCCGTGACATGTATAATTCAGCTAACGTTGCTCCGGTATATGTGGTCTTCACAGGTATGAAATGGGCCACCTTTGTTAAGCGGTCCACAACCACCCAGATGGAATCATAGCCGGCCCGGGTACGAGGTAGGCCAACTATAAAATCCATCCCGATCTCATCCCACTTCCACTGAGGAATCCGCAATGGCTGCAACAATCCGGCGGGCCTTTGATGCTCTGCTTTGGTTCTTTGACAGCTATCACAGATGGCGACATATTCTGCGATTTCTCTTTTCATGCCATACCACCAAAACCTCCTTTTTAAATCCTGGTACATCTTTTCACTTCCCGGGTGTATGGAGTAAGCTGTCTCATGAGCTTCCTTTAGGATCAGCTCCCGAATAGGTTTGAGGTCGGGGACACACAATCGGTCCTTGAACCATATTACCCCCTCTTCATCCTCTCGAAAGTCTTTGCCTCTTCCTTCTAAGATTAGCTGCCGGATCTTGTTGATGCTTTCATCATCCTTCTGCCCTTCTTTGATCTCCCGCTCTAGGGTGGGCTCTAACTCCACTGTTACTCCTTGCGTACTGTTCAAAAAACCAAGACTCAGTCTGTCGAACTCCTTGGCTAACTCATATGACATTGGGTACGTGGCCATCATATTGACTTGACTCTTCCTGCTCAGAGCATCTGCAACAACATTGGCTTTGCCCGGATGGTAATGTATCTCCAACTCATAGTCTTTGATCAATTCCAACCATCTTCGCTGCCTCATGTTTAATTCTGACTGGGTGAATATGTACTTCAGACTTTTATGATCTGTGTAAATGTCGCACTTCTGCCCATACAGGTAATGTCTCCAGGTCTTCAAAGCATGAACTACTGCTGCCAACTCTAGGTCATGTGTGGGATAATTTTTCTCATGGATCTTCAGCTGTCGAGATGAATATGCTACAACTCTTCCTTCTTGCATTAGCACACATCCCAATCCGGTGTAAGAAGCATCGCAATACACTGAGAATGGCTTGTGAACATCAGGCAGGACTAACACCGGAGCTGTAGTCAACTTATTTTTCAGTTCTTCAAATGCTTCCTGACACTTTTGGGTCCACTTGAACTCAACTTTCTTCGCTAGTAACGCTGTCATTGGTCTAGCAATCTTTGAGAAGCCTTCGATGAAACGCCTGTAATACCCAGCCATTCCAATGAAGCTCTTGATCCCACGAACATCCTTTGGTGCTTTCCAGTTCAGGATATCTGCCACTTTCTTTGGATCCACTGCCAACCCATCTTGGTTTATGATGTGTCCCAGAAACAAGACTTCATGAATCCAGAACTCGCATTTACTCAGCTTGGCATACAACTGATGCTCTCGAAGTCTTTGCAATACCATCTTCAGATGCTCTACATGATCTTCCTCACTTTGAGAGTATATGAGAATATCATCAATAAACACTACCACAAACTTGTCCAGATAATCCATGAACACACTGTTCATCAGGTACATAAAGAAGGCTGGCGCATTTGTCAAACCAAAGGACATAACTGTGAATTCATATAACCCGTACTTGGTGATGAATGCCGTCTTTGGTATGTCCGAGGGTCGGATTCTGAGTTGATGGTAACCTGATCTCAGATCTATCTTCGAGAATACGCTGGCACCTCTGAGCTGGTCGAACAAATCTTCTATCCTTGGCAGGGGGTACTTGTTCTTGATAGTGACTTCATTCAAGGCTCTGTAGTCTATGCACATCCTTTTGGTACCATCTTTCTTCTCTACAAACAACACTGGAGCGGCCCAAGGCGAGGTACTTGGTCTGATGTAACCCTTCTCCAACATCTCATCTATCTGCTTCTTGAGTTCCACCAATTCTGGTCCAGACACTCGGTAGGCTCTTTTGGAAATGGGGGCGGTACCAGGGATAAGCTCTATGGCAAACTCAACTTTTCTCTCGGGTGGCATGCCCGTTAGCTCCTCGGGAAATACATCCGGAAAGTCCGACACAACCTTGATAGTCTCGAGCGGGTTGGGCTCCTTACTATCAACTGAAATCTGGTGACAGACACCCTCCGCTGATTTAGGCATCCTTAGCTTGGCCACTACCTCTTCTCCTGACGGGGACTTCAATGTTACGGTCCTCTTGTCACAGCTAACATTTGCTTCATACTTCATTAACCAATTCATCCCTAGGATGACATCTATCCCAGGGGTGTCTATTACTATTAAGTCACTGGGGAATCCTATCCCCCTTATTTCCACCCTTATGTTTGAGCATATTTTATCTGTTTGCACCTTGCCACCAACTGAATTAATCCTCATGGGCGGCATCATTGCCTCTACTGAGATGTTATGCAATTCTACCCAGGTTGCAGTGACAAATGAATGAGTTGCACCAGTATCAAATAGCACTTTCGTGGGATGAGATTCGACTGAGAACATACCTACTGCCACATCTGGTGCATCCTGGATCGCTTCGGCCTCCAAGTGGTTCACCTTTCCACGGTTGTACGCTTGGTTACGATTGCCTGCTGTCGGCTGCAGTACACCTTGCCTTGTTGGAGCATTGGGGTTGGTCTGCTGCTGCGCCATCTTCTTCGGGCATTGCATCGCCCAGTGGCCTTGTTCTCCACAGTGGAAACATCCTCTGCCTCCTCCTTGTGCTGGGGCTTCTTGGTTGCTCTGATTTGCTGCTGGGGCAGGAAGGCGAGGTGCCTGGTTGTTCTGCTTCTGATACTGATTACCTCCCTGCTGGCTGTGCTGACGATACTGCTGCTGCTGCTATGGGTACTGCCTCTGAAACTGCTGCTGATGCGGACGCTGGTTCTGATTCTGATATCCCTGTGGGTGACCGGGCCTGCCTTGTGTGACACCCCAGTGTCACTCAGGGTTTTTCCTTCAAAAGCTAAACCTAGAACCATTATTTTATGTGAACCAAAGTAAGCATGAGCATCAAATAACTTAAGTAATGATGAAGTCACCAAGTACATACTTAAAAGTGTCATGATCAAAGCAATTGAGTCCCTTAAAAGATAAGATCATGCAACCCTAGTTTAAAAATCCCAAAATGAGCCCCAAGAGCAAAATTCAGAAAGTAAGAAAAAGGAAGTGAAAAGTTTAAAATTTTGAGTTGAGCCAATTATAAAAATTAAAGTATATTTAATGGGCAGCAAGAAAGATTGAGAAAGCTTAGCCAAAATAGCTCAAATAAAACCCCAAATCAAGCTTTCCATGTGTGGACTTAATAGGAATTCTGAATTTCAGATTTCTGAAAATCAGACCTTGATCCAAAGATCAGAGATGTTCACCTTGATCCTTAACTCGAATCCTAATGGTCCCATTGACAAAAATGTGCCTAACTAACCCCTCTGTCGTGTGCTAGAAGATGGCATTGGGACGCGAGCCCTAGACACGACTAAACCTTGGATTTGCCTCGGATTTGCGCAGGGAGACAGACCAGATTTCCTGGCTCCATATCTCTGCAACCAGTAGGCAAAATCCTATGACCTCCACACAAGAATGGTAGCTTGTAGGGAGGGGAAGAGGTTTTGTGCATTGACCAAGGCGAGAGCAGGCTCGGATGAGCGACTACACGCGCCAGAACTTGGGCAGAACGCGTGCTCCCACGTGTTCGACCCTGGCCGGCGTGCCAGAGCTCGCCCAACCCGCGCGCGCGCGCTCCCCGGCGTTCGGTCAAGTCCGCCGCGCGTCCTCGCCCTCGGCCGTGCCCGCCCGCGCCTATAAAGCCTCCCCAGGCGCGCCTCACTTCACCCCGCACTCACCCTCTTCGGCCAGCCGCTTTCCTTAGCTCCGGCGAGCTTGATTTCCGCCCGCCATTGCCGCCCGAGCTTCGGCCACCGTGGCCAGCTCCCTCCAGCCACCTTCAAGTCAAGCCAGTGCTTCGGCCAGCTCCACCAGTAGCCCGTGAAGCTCGCCAAGCCCTCGGACCCAGCCGGACTTCACCGGAGGCCCGAGATCGACTTCGCCGGACTTCGGTCATCCGCCGCCGCGCGTGGACCGAGTTATCCGGTGAGTCTCCGCCCAATTCCTTTCGCTCATGTCTTCTCTGGCATCCCGTGAACCTCTCTGACCCATTCAATTGACCTATCTCGCCGTGGCCAGGCCGGTCTCCTCGCCGCCGACGAGCATCCCCGCCTGCGCGCGTGGACCGACCGACTCCGGCCATCTCCGACGGTGTTTCGCCCACCGTTGTGATCCCCAGGACCTCCCCTTCATCCTCGACCACTTCACCGGAGCAGTCTCGCCGACGGTAAGCCCCTCCGCCCTTTTCCCCGCCGCGGCTACTGTTTAAGATTAGCTAAGGACCTCGGGTTAGGAGGTGAAGAACCCGAGGGGTTTTCTGCAATGTCAGAGACCCTGGTGAATAGTAACCTGAGGACTGATTCGCGAGGAAAAACTTAGAAAACGTCCAGGGACCCCAGTGCAAAGTAGTTTTCATTTAAATCGATTCTGAAATCCTTTTTAATAACCAGAGAACTTGTAAAATTCATAACTTGATGAATTCTTACTCAAAAAATGTCAAACCAATTTTGCTAGCCTCTGTATATTACAATCTATCATTTAAAAATAGTAAACCCTATGCTTTCTGTTCAACCTTTTAGAGTTTAAAATTAAAAACAGAAACCCCCTAAACCTTATTTAATCAAGGAAAATTAGTTTTTCTTCTGTACTAGACTTAAGAAAATTTATGGGTATTCAGACCTCTTTTAGACACTGTTTAAAAATAGTAGGAACCCCAGCATTAGACATTATGATGTAGTTTCTCATTTGAAGATGTTTTGACCAAAACTTAGAGAAAATCATAAGGGTGTTAGAAACTAATGAACAGTGACTAATATTATTTTTCCTAGTTTATTTATGAAACAAAGAACCTAGGAAAAATACAGAGACTATTAGTTTGGATTAGTTTTAAATTAAAGTGATTTGTTTAGCCTAAATAAGACTGAAAATCAATTATTAAAGAGGCAAAACTATAACCAAAATGCTTAACAAAAATCCAGTGAACTTATAACCACCAGAGCCCCACTACAAAAATATGGAGCACCTCAGTCCAACTTTTTAAGTAAGGGAAATAAATACAAAGTGATAATAAGGCATTTTCCAACTAAATCATGAACAACCTCAAATAATGAGATAATGGGCAACCAAAAATTAGCTAAGCCCATGATGAGGTAAACTACCAGAGAAAAATGCAAACCCATGAAAAAAGGAGCAAACTCATACCATTTGTTAATAATTCAAGGGAAAGGCCATTTAATTCAAATAAGGCACCCCACCCCCTTCCCTTAAGCAAAAAGATGCCAAACTTCAGAATGATTGCTCTTGCACAAAACAATGACTAAGAAAAATAAGAATTCTGTTGTTTGATATTTTTCAAATATAGTGGTAGTAGAAAGCACCCATTTGGCTAGAAAATTGAGAAAACCATAGAAAAATAATTAAAAGGTATTAATGACTAGAAATTTGTATCAAGTCATGTTATAACACCTAAAAGTCAGCAAAAATAAGTTTTGAAGAATTACCCACTGTTAAATGGTAGTTGCAGTTCAAAGCACCTCTTTTACCCTAGAATTTAACAATTTTGTGCAGAGAAAACTATTCACTTTCTGATCCCCAAATTTTAAGACAGAGAAACACACACCAGTAGCAAGCCACTGTAATTTTTACAGAATTTTTTAGAATTTTATAAAAGCAACTTGTAGTTCAAACCTACTCCAAAACATTAAAGAGAATAAAGAAAAAGGAAAGAGGAAATAAACCCCACCTCAATAAGTCTAACTTGAGTACTTATCATTTATCCCTAAGACTTAAAGGAATTCAGTGGAACCCCTAAAAGTAAAACCTACCACTTGCCTTAGCTAAAGTTTAACTTAATCTACCAAGTATACCACCCAAGGGTCTTGCATAAGTAAAGTTGACTTTGTTTAACTCAAGAAAGATTATACACCTTTAAGTTATGATTTCAAAAAAAAAGGCACATATTATATCATGCATATATCTTACGCATTGCATTCATTAGATTGTAATCTAGCCGACGGAGAGTACGTGCTCATCCCCGAGCAAGGACCTGTCCAAGAGGAGGACCAGGAGCAGACTTCAGAGGCTGCCATTGAGGATCTCCCCGCAGCCCCAGCAATCGAAGGCAAGCCCCGGTCTTATGCATAACCATGTTATTATATGCTACTTTACTACACTTAATGCTTGTAGGTTTGTAATGTGCACTTAAGTGTAGGAGTTGCTTGAAACCTCTAGTTGCATGAACTTAGGACTCCTTTTTGAGATGGATACTAGTATGCTAGGTCGAGTAGCTGCTTGCTAATCAGGATCTCGGTAGAAGTCGAGTGATTTTTCTAGCACTCGCGCGAGGTCAGGAATTGATTGTATTCATCTTGATAATGGGATATATGTTGGTCTATGGACTTGGATCCAGGGAGGATGCCTTGTCCATAAGACGGGAAAATGAATTAAGGATTAATGTGTGGATACCTGAGTCAAGCTTTTGAACGTACTAAACACATGCCGGGAAAAATGGTAACCGGTAAACCTAGTACCTGAGTGAAGCCGGGCGCGGACTTTATCCCTCATGCGACCTGAGACTGGTTCTCCCATGCTAGCTATGGTGGGTACAAGTGCGGTCACTGCACGGCGGCAGCCGGGGTCAGTGGAGCATTGTATGCCAAGGCGGTGAGGCCTGGACGCGAACGGGGAATCGATGGGGACGGTTGTCATGTGTGGGGTCGGAGTACCCTGACATGCCGTGTGTTTAGGTTTACCTTGCAAGGTTTAAAACTCGATTCGAATCGTCTGCTTCTCGCAGCTAATGAGACTGCTTGATTCCTTGTACTGCATCGAGTAAGAAGTGAAATGTGGTTATATGAGATAACTTGTTGTTTGAACTAATTGATTGTTACCATGTATGCTTAGAAAGAGCAAACTTAGCTGAATTAATGATACTAGAATTGGAAAAGCTAAAACTTGTTTTTAGACTCGGCTAGTGCTTTTGGCAAACCAAACCCCTCAGCCAAATAGCTGCATAGTCTAGAGGTAGAGGAGTAGACTCCTCACACCGGGTAAGTCTAGCTGAGTATTAGTATACTCAGCCTTGCTTGTGGCACCATTTTTGCAGGTACCATGCAGGAGTTGGTTGATGGTGTGACTTGGCCTACCACCCTGCCACCGGGTTGGACGGTCGAGTGGGATGTTGCTCCGGCAGGAGAGGAGCATGAGGAGTAGTGGGCTAGGCCTTGCCCATTTCCTCATTACCGACGACATCGATTATCCGCTGCACCTTACTTAATGAACTTTATTTGCTACTCCAGAACTCCGATTTATGTAATAATTCAGTACTTAATTTGAGGTTTCCTGTTTTATTGTATTTCTTCTGTGACTCACCTTCGAGTGGGATTGTGGAATTTGATCCTGGTTAAGTGGCTCTATCAGACTAGATCTGAAGGACTGACGGGTTATTCCGATTTAAGTGTGTCACGGCCCTTGAGGCATGACTTAGGCACTTAAGCTGGAATAATTCGGGTGGTTCTGCCACAGCTGGTATCGGAGCAAATTCCACCACAGAGAAAAACAATAAAACCAAGAATACCAATTTTCAAAATCTAAAACTTGCCTAGAAACTGCTATAGATCGTCAGGACTAGACCGCTAGACCTAGGACGAAAGGCCTTAGGCATAGAGGGGAATAGGTGGCTAATTAATTAGGCCCCGTGGGCCAATACCTATAATTTAGGATGCCCTAAAAAGGCACCCTATTTTCTTTTGAGAGGTAACGTTTCTTCCAGCATGCATGCATTATAAAACACAAAGAGGAATTAAAACTGAGCTAACCCCTTTTTCTTTAAAATCATTCGGGCTCTCTTTTTCTTTTTCCCTCCACCATAATCTTTATCTTTGATCCCCTTCCGCAGATGAATTCACCCACCCCCGCTAGTGGAGGAGACTCTCGTTTCAGTTCTGACTTCCTTTCTCGCGATGGCTTTCCATCCATCTTGTGGGAAGTGCTTAACTCCGCCGGTTACCCTACGCCCCCTTTGTACACGGTGCAGTTGTATGAGGAGCATCGGGTACCTCGTTGTCGGGTCTGGCTGGCCTTGGAGGCTCATCCCCTTCAGCCGGGTTGGCGTTCTCTTGACTCTGAGACGATCGGACTCAGGACGGACGACACCGTTGAGGCAGCAGCCATGAAGGCTCTGACGACTTTCTGTGGCTACCACCCCCTGGAGATGGTGATGCACCCCTTGGGACTCTTCCCTGCTGAGAGGAAGGATGATCCCATGTGGTGTAACCGCGTGAGCCATGTGAAGGATGTGTGGGCCATGTATCCTGACTTGGTTGGGAGGGTCACTGTTCAGTGCATGAGTGCGCTGTACCGCCTTCAGGCCCTTCAGAGCGATGCTATGACACTTCTCGCTAACACCGCTCGGACTGCCAAGCTCACTCTCGACAGTCGGGAAGATTTTGTGGTCGACCTATCCACAGAGTTGGTGGAAAAGGATCTGCAGGTGGAGAGGCTGAACCAGCGTATCGCTACCCTGGAACAGCAGGTGGAGATCCGAGACAACACTATTGATGTCTTGGAGAACCAGCTTCACGATGTGCAGAGGGAACTCGAGGAAGCAAATGACCACCTGGACATGCACCACCTGGAAATGGAGGCCAATGAAGCAGGAAGCGAGGGAGAAGAGGCTCCCGAGGAGCTAGGACCAGCCCCTGGTGCCAATGGGACTACCTCCGCGATGCCCCCTTCACCCGCATCCAGTGTCGCTTCCACCGCTCAGGGTTAAGCTGTCACCTTGACATTTTAGGTGGATAGAAACCTATGCGAGCTTAGTAGTATCACATTTTGGACTAGGCTTGTGGGTACTTTCCCCTGATAAATGTAACCCTGTGAACATTTGGAATCTGTGGGATCCTTGTCACCATGTTATCTTCATTTCGAACCTGATATTATGATTATGGCATTCTTTTTCTTCTATATGAAATGATATCTTGCCGTTCGAAATTGTGAGTTGGGATAACAATGGCGACAATCTCTGTTTTCAGATGGCAGCTAGGCAGCGTCGCGGGCAGAACGAGCAGGTTCCCCCGCCACCTCCTCCAGCTCCCACAGTGCAGGAGCTGATGGCCCAGCAGAATGAGATTCTGCGACAGCTCTTGCAGCGGCAGCCCCACCCCCAGCAGCATGGTGGAGGCCAGCCTCAGCGACCTCCGGCTATGGCAACATACCAGGAGTTTCTGAGCACGCAGCCGCCCTTGTTCGCCAAAGCAGAGGATCCGTTGGACGCCGACGTATGGCTTCGCGTCGTCGAGTCCAAGTTTCCCCTCCTCACGGGAGACTGCCCTGATGCTACCAAGACCCGCTTCGCCGCGCAGCAGCTTCGCGGATCTGCTCGGACTTGGTGGGATCACTTCCGTGCTATGCTCCCCGCTGATCGTGAGGTATCTTGGGAGGAATTCAAGACTGCCTTCAGAGGACACCACATTCCAGCTGGCATTCTTGATCGGAAGTTGAATGAATTTCTGGCCCTCAATCAAGGAACCCGCACGGTACTGCAGTATGCGCAAGCCTTCAATGACTTATGCCAGTATGCAGGGTATCATGCTGATTCCGATGAGAAGAAGAGGGATCGCTTCCGCAGGGGTCTCAATACCAAGCTGCGGGAACGACTCAACCCTGTCCGGGCCAATAGCTTCAATGAGTTGGTCAACATGGCCATCTCTCAGGAGGATTGCATTGTTGCTCACCGGGCAGAGAAGAAGAGAAAGGCACCAATGGCAGCACCATCCGCTCAAGCTCAGAGGTTCCGGACTGTTTCTCACAACCAGAGCAGGGGTTTCCAGCAGCAGGCAGGCAGATGGGTGATCAGGCCACCTCAGCAGCAGCAGCAGCCGACACCCAACCGCTACCCAGCTCCCGCTCCAAGGAACAATCAGCCTCCGCAGCAGCAGCAGTTCCGCCAGGGCAATGGGAACAAGTGTTTCACTTGTGGCAATGTGGGCCACTATGCTAAAAATTGCCCCAGGAACCAGCAGAGGCAGATGCCAGCACCAAATCAAGACAAGGGAAGAAAGCAGAAGGTGCAAGTCAGGCAAGGGAAGCTCAACTTCACTGCTCTTGAGGAAGTGCCAGAAGGAGCTCCTATCATGACTGGTATCTTTTCAGTTTATAATCAACCTGCTTTAATTCTGTTTGATTCTGGTGCATCTCATAGTTTCATTAGCCGAAAGTTCAGTGCTAAATGCAAACTGCCATTCTCTCACTCAAAAGGGTCATTCATGATAGTCACACCTGGGGGTAAAATTGCAACAAATCAATTAAACCAAAGTGTGCCTATTCAACTGGGAAGCCACATTATCAAAACCACTCTTCTTGTGTTGGGATTGGAGAATGTGGACATTATTCTAGGGGCAAATTGGATGACCTTGCACCAAGCTGTGCTTGATGTAGCCAGTCGTACCGTGGAAGTTAGTTCTCCCTTCTGCGGAAATTTCACTTTGATTTTGCCTAGTCAGGGTTCTTCTCAGTCATGTGCTTTCTCTATGACGGAGCTACCCCTGAAGAAGATCCCAGTAGTCTGTGAGTATGCAGATGTCTTTCCTGATGAATTGCCAGGAATGCCACCGGACCGGGACATTGAATTCGCCATCGAGTTGCAACCGGGAACGGCCCCAATTTCCAAGAGGCCCTACCGAATGCCACCCGCTGAGTTGGCAGAATTGAAGAAGCAATTGCAAGAGTTGCTGGATAAGGGTTTCATTCGCCCAAGCACTTCGCCTTGGGGATGCCCAGCACTGTTTGTGAAGAAAAAGGATGAAAGCTTGAGGCTGTGTATAGATTACCGCCCTCTTAATGCGGCAACTATCAAGAACAAGTATCCTTTGCCTCGTATTGATGTTCTCTTTGACCAGTTGGTCGGAGCCAAGGTGTTTTCCAAAATAGACCTTCGCTCTGGCTACCATCAGATCAAAATACGAGCAAGTGATATTCCGAAGACGGCATTCTCAACCAGATATGGGCTATATGAATTCTTGGTGATGTCATTTGGGCTGACAAATGCACCAGCGTATTTCATGTATCTGATGAATTCTGTTTTTATGCCGGAATTGGATAAGTTCGTGGTGGTTTTCATCGATGACATTCTGGTGTACTCAAAGAACGAGGAAGAACATGCCGGGCATTTGCATGTAGTGCTTCAACGTCTGCGAGAGCACCACCTTTACGCCAAGTTATCCAAGTGTGATTTTTGGCTAAAGGAAATCAAATTCTTGGGTCACACTATCTCTCAGGCTGGAATAGCTGTTGATCCTGATAAAGTGCAAGAGGTGATGAACTGGAAGCCACCAACAACTGTTCGTCAGATTCGGAGTTTTCTGGGATTAGCTGGTTATTACCGAAGATTTATTCCGGACTTCTCTCGAATTGCGAAGCCTATAACTGAATTGCTAAAGAAAGAAGTCAAATTTGTGTGGAGTCAGAAGTGCGAAGATGCCTTCCATGCATTAAGGCAGCATCTGACCACAGCACCAGTATTGGCGCAACCCGACAGCAGCAAGCCTTTTGATGTATATTGTGATGCCTCGGGCACCGGGCTAGGTTGTGTCTTGATGCAAGACAACCGAGTCATTGCTTATGCTTCAAGAGCACTCAGGCCTCATGAGCAGAATTATCCCACTCATGACCTTGAGTTAGCAGCAGTGGTTCATGCATTAAAGATGTGGAGGCACTATCTAATGGGAACCCACTGCAACATCTTCACTGATCATAAGAGCCTTAAGTACATTTTTACTCAGGCTGATCTTAACATGAGGCAGAGAAGATGGCTAGAGCTGATCAAGGATTATGACCTGGAGGTGCATTATCACCCAGGAAAGGCTAATGTGGTAGCTGACGCTTTGAGTCGGAAGTTGCAGTGCAACTGTGTTCTGATGGATTCTCGCATTAACACCTTGTGTGATGAGTTGAGCAAGATGCAAATTGAAGTAATTTCCTCTGGTTCTTTGTCTCACATTTCTGTTGAGCCAGCTTTGCAAGACCAGATTATTATGGCCCAGCTCAGTGACAAGGGGGTGCAGATTATCAAGAAGAATCTCCATCAGAAGATTGAGAAGTATAATTGTTTCCGCCAGGATGAGAAGGGTGTGTTATGGTTCAAAAGCAGATTGGTAATTCCTAAAGATCAGGATCTCAAGAGGAGAATTTTGGATGAAGCTCACCTCTCCAGATTCTCTATGCATCCGGGAAGCACCAAGATGTACCATGATTTGAAGCCTTTGTACTGGTGGACCAGAATGAAGAGGGAGATAGCCCAGTATGTATCAGAATGTGACACCTGTCAGAGGGTAAAGGCAAGCCACTTGAAGTCCGCTGGAGCTTTGCAACCACTACCCGTACCTTCGTGGAAGTGGGACGACATCAGCATGGATTTCATTGTGGGTCTGCCTAACACCTCCCGTCATCATGATTCAATTTGGGTTATTGTGGACCGATTGACAAAAGTGGCACATTTTCTTCCTGTGCACACCACTGATAAGGCTCAGAAGTATGCAGAATTGTATATTGACCGGATCGTGTGTTTGCACGGATTACCTCGGACCATTGTTTCTGACCGAGGAGCCCAATTTGTTGCCAGATTTTGGGAACAATTGCAAAAGTCTTTGGGAACTAAGCTAATCAGAAGTTCAGCTTACCACCCACAGACTGATGGTCAGACGGAAAGGGTAAACCAAATCTTGGAAGATATGCTGAGAGCTTGTGCGATCGATTGTGGCAAGAACTGGGATAAGCACCTCTCCTTGGCAGAGTTTGCTTATAACAATAGTTATCAATCCAGCCTAAAGATGGCACCTTTTGAAGCTCTCTATGGAAGAAGGTGCAGGACACCACTCAATTGGTCTCAGTCTGGTGAAAGAGAAGTTTTTGGACCTGATTTAGTGACTGAAGCCGAAAGGAAGGTCAAGCTAATCAGGGAGAATCTAGAAGCTGCTCAGGCCAGGCAGAAGAGTTATCATGATAGAAGAAGGAAACCTCTCCAGTTCGAGGTGGGGAGTTTTGTATACCTCAAGGTATCACCCACCAAGGGAATGCAGAGGTTTGGGATCAAAGGCAAGCTAGCCCCTCGTTACATTGGACCTTATGAGATCATAGAAGCATGTGGACCCGTGGCATACAAGCTGAAGTTACCTTCAAGGATGTCTGCCATTCACAATGTTTTCCATGTATCTCAGCTGAAGAAGTGTGTTCGATTACCGACTGAAATCTTAGCAGAGCCAGAATTGGAGATAGAGCCAGATCTCTCGTACCAAGAGTACCCCTCCAAGATTCTGGATTGCAAGGAAAGATCAACTCGGGCTAAATCGATCAAGATGTTCAAGGTCCAGTGGAGTAATCACTCAGAGGAGGAAGCTACTTGGGAAACCGAGGAATTCCTGAGATCCAACTTTCCCGATTGCCTACCTAAGGAAGCTGGTACGTAATCACCCCCAACCCCTCCTCCTGCCTTTCGAATCTAATTTCCAAAAATATGATCTTAATTCAGAATGAAGTAACTATAAAGAAAAACTTAAAAGGACTTCCTTCTGAAGTTGCAAAGAGAATGACATTCGAAGAGCAGTTTATCCTAATAATGGCAATCATCACCCTTTTTCCTATCAGTCTCACCCTTCGCTTTACCCCGGGAGGACTCTGGCCCGAATCTCGGGACGAGATTCCTTTAAGGGGGGAAGGCTGTGACACCCCAGTGTCACTCAGGGTTTTTCCTTCAAAAGCTAAACCTAGAACCATTATTTTATGTGAACCAAAGTAAGCATGAGCATCAAATAACTTAAGTAATGATGAAGTCACCAAGTACATACTTAAAAGTGTCATGATCAAAGCAATTGAGTCCCTTAAAAGATAAGATCATGCAACCCTAGTTTAAAAATCCCAAAATGAGCCCCAAGAGCAAAATTCAGAAAGTAAGAAAAAGGAAGTGAAAAGTTTAAAATTTTGAGTTGAGCCAATTATAAAAATTAAAGTATATTTAATGGGCAGCAAGAAAGATTGAGAAAGCTTAGCCAAAATAGCTCAAATAAAACCCCAAATCAAGCTTTCCATGTGTGGACTTAATAGGAATTCTGAATTTCAGATTTCTGAAAATCAGACCTTGATCCAAAGATCAGAGATGTTCACCTTGATCCTTAACTCGAATCCTAATGGTCCCATTGACAAAAATGTGCCTAACTAACCCCTCTGTCGTGTGCCAGAAGATGGCATTGGGACGCGAGCCCTAGACACGACTAAACCTTGGATTTGCCTCGGATTTGCGCAGGGAGACAGACCAGATTTCCTGGCTCCATATCTCTGCAACCAGTAGGCAAAATCCTATGACCTCCACACAAGAATGGTAGCTTGTAGGGAGGGGAAGAGGTTTTGTGCATTGACCAAGGCGAGAGCAGGCTCGGATGAGCGACTACACGCGCCAGAACTTGGGCAGAACGCGTGCTCCCACGTGTTCGACCCTGGCCGGCGTGCCAGAGCTCGCCCAACCCGCGCGCGCGCGCTCCCCGGCGTTCGGTCAAGTCCGCCGCGCGTCCTCGCCCTCGGCCGTGCCCGCCCGCGCCTATAAAGCCTCCCCAGGCGCGCCTCACTTCACCCCGCACTCACCCTCTTCGGCCAGCCGCTTTCCTTAGCTCCGGCGAGCTTGATTTCCGCCCGCCATTGCCGCCCGAGCTTCGGCCACCGTGGCCAGCTCCCTCCAGCCACCTTCAAGTCAAGCCAGTGCTTCGGCCAGCTCCACCAGTAGCCCGTGAAGCTCGCCAAGCCCTCGGACCCAGCCGGACTTCACCGGAGGCCCGAGATCGACTTCGCCGGACTTCGGTCATCCGCCGCCGCGCGTGGACCGAGTTATCCGGTGAGTCTCCGCCCAATTCCTTTCGCTCATGTCTTCTCTGGCATCCCGTGAACCTCTCTGACCCATTCAATTGACCTATCTCGCCGTGGCCAGGCCGGTCTCCTCGCCGCCGACGAGCATCCCCGCCTGCGCGCGTGGACCGACCGACTCCGGCCATCTCCGACGGTGTTTCGCCCACCGTTGTGATCCCCAGGACCTCCCCTTCATCCTCGACCACTTCACCGGAGCAGTCTCGCCGACGGTAAGCCCCTCCGCCCTTTTCCCCGCCGCGGCTACTGTTTAAGATTAGCTAAGGACCTCGGGTTAGGAGGTGAAGAACCCGAGGGGTTTTCTGCAATGTCAGAGACCCTGGTGAATAGTAACCTGAGGACTGATTCGCGAGGAAAAACTTAGAAAACGTCCAGGGACCCCAGTGCAAAGTAGTTTTCATTTAAATCGATTCTGAAATCCTTTTTAATAACCAGAGAACTTGTAAAATTCATAACTTGATGAATTCTTACTCAAAAAATGTCAAACCAATTTTGCTAGCCTCTGTATATTACAATCTATCATTTAAAAATAGTAAACCCTATGCTTTCTGTTCAACCTTTTAGAGTTTAAAATTAAAAACAGAAACCCCCTAAACCTTATTTAATCAAGGAAAATTAGTTTTTCTTCTGTACTAGACTTAAGAAAATTTATGGGTATTCAGACCTCTTTTAGACACTGTTTAAAAATAGTAGGAACCCCAGCATTAGACATTATGATGTAGTTTCTCATTTGAAGATGTTTTGACCAAAACTTAGAGAAAATCATAAGGGTGTTAGAAACTAATGAACAGTGACTAATATTATTTTTCCTAGTTTATTTATGAAACAAAGAACCTAGGAAAAATACAGAGACTATTAGTTTGGATTAGTTTTAAATTAAAGTGATTTGTTTAGCCTAAATAAGACTGAAAATCAATTATTAAAGAGGCAAAACTATAACCAAAATGCTTAACAAAAATCCAGTGAACTTATAACCACCAGAGCCCCACTACAAAAATATGGAGCACCTCAGTCCAACTTTTTAAGTAAGGGAAATAAATACAAAGTGATAATAAGGCATTTTCCAACTAAATCATGAACAACCTCAAATAATGAGATAATGGGCAACCAAAAATTAGCTAAGCCCATGATGAGGTAAACTACCAGAGAAAAATGCAAACCCATGAAAAAAGGAGCAAACTCATACCATTTGTTAATAATTCAAGGGAAAGGCCATTTAATTCAAATAAGGCACCCCACCCCCTTCCCTTAAGCAAAAAGATGCCAAACTTCAGAATGATTGCTCTTGCACAAAACAATGACTAAGAAAAATAAGAATTCTGTTGTTTGATATTTTTCAAATATAGTGGTAGTAGAAAGCACCCATTTGGCTAGAAAATTGAGAAAACCATAGAAAAATAATTAAAAGGTATTAATGACTAGAAATTTGTATCAAGTCATGTTATAACACCTAAAAGTCAGCAAAAATAAGTTTTGAAGAATTACCCACTGTTAAATGGTAGTTGCAGTTCAAAGCACCTCTTTTACCCTAGAATTTAACAATTTTGTGCAGAGAAAACTATTCACTTTCTGATCCCCAAATTTTAAGACAGAGAAACACACACCAGTAGCAAGCCACTGTAATTTTTACAGAATTTTTTAGAATTTTATAAAAGCAACTTGTAGTTCAAACCTACTCCAAAACATTAAAGAGAATAAAGAAAAAGGAAAGAGGAAATAAACCCCACCTCAATAAGTCTAACTTGAGTACTTATCATTTATCCCTAAGACTTAAAGGAATTCAGTGGAACCCCTAAAAGTAAAACCTACCACTTGCCTTAGCTAAAGTTTAACTTAATCTACCAAGTATACCACCCAAGGGTCTTGCATAAGTAAAGTTGACTTTGTTTAACTCAAGAAAGATTATACACCTTTAAGTTATGATTTCAAAAAAAAAGGCACATATTATATCATGCATATATCTTACGCATTGCATTCATTAGATTGTAATCTAGCCGACGGAGAGTACGTGCTCATCCCCGAGCAAGGACCTGTCCAAGAGGAGGACCAGGAGCAGACTTCAGAGGCTGCCATTGAGGATCTCCCCGCAGCCCCAGCAATCGAAGGCAAGCCCCGGTCTTATGCATAACCATGTTATTATATGCTACTTTACTACACTTAATGCTTGTAGGTTTGTAATGTGCACTTAAGTGTAGGAGTTGCTTGAAACCTCTAGTTGCATGAACTTAGGACTCCTTTTTGAGATGGATACTAGTATGCTAGGTCGAGTAGCTGCTTGCTAATCAGGATCTCGGTAGAAGTCGAGTGATTTTTCTAGCACTCGCGCGAGGTCAGGAATTGATTGTATTCATCTTGATAATGGGATATATGTTGGTCTATGGACTTGGATCCAGGGAGGATGCCTTGTCCATAAGACGGGAAAATGAATTAAGGATTAATGTGTGGATACCTGAGTCAAGCTTTTGAACGTACTAAACACATGCCGGGAAAAATGGTAACCGGTAAACCTAGTACCTGAGTGAAGCCGGGCGCGGACTTTATCCCTCATGCGACCTGAGACTGGTTCTCCCATGCTAGCTATGGTGGGTACAAGTGCGGTCACTGCACGGCGGCAGCCGGGGTCAGTGGAGCATTGTATGCCAAGGCGGTGAGGCCTGGACGCGAACGGGGAATCGATGGGGACGGTTGTCATGTGTGGGGTCGGAGTACCCTGACATGCCGTGTGTTTAGGTTTACCTTGCAAGGTTTAAAACTCGATTCGAATCGTCTGCTTCTCGCAGCTAATGAGACTGCTTGATTCCTTGTACTGCATCGAGTAAGAAGTGAAATGTGGTTATATGAGATAACTTGTTGTTTGAACTAATTGATTGTTACCATGTATGCTTAGAAAGAGCAAACTTAGCTGAATTAATGATACTAGAATTGGAAAAGCTAAAACTTGTTTTTAGACTCGGCTAGTGCTTTTGGCAAACCAAACCCCTCAGCCAAATAGCTGCATAGTCTAGAGGTAGAGGAGTAGACTCCTCACACCGGGTAAGTCTAGCTGAGTATTAGTATACTCAGCCTTGCTTGTGGCACCATTTTTGCAGGTACCATGCAGGAGTTGGTTGATGGTGTGACTTGGCCTACCACCCTGCCACCGGGTTGGACGGTCGAGTGGGATGTTGCTCCGGCAGGAGAGGAGCATGAGGAGTAGTGGGCTAGGCCTTGCCCATTTCCTCATTACCGACGACATCGATTATCCGCTGCACCTTACTTAATGAACTTTATTTGCTACTCCAGAACTCCGATTTATGTAATAATTCAGTACTTAATTTGAGGTTTCCTGTTTTATTGTATTTCTTCTGTGACTCACCTTCGAGTGGGATTGTGGAATTTGATCCTGGTTAAGTGGCTCTATCAGACTAGATCTGAAGGACTGACGGGTTATTCCGATTTAAGTGTGTCACGGCCCTTGAGGCATGACTTAGGCACTTAAGCTGGAATAATTCGGGTGGTTCTGCCACACCTTGCTGAGATGAACTGCCTGAGAAACGTGGACGGCTGATGCTTCCGGACTGGGGTCCACTCATCTTGCGCTTCCGATCTTCCATATCCTTACGCTTCTTCTCAGTCATAACTGCCCTATCGATCAGGTGCTAGAAGGTGGGGAAGGTGTGGTTCATCAGCTGGTAATGCAGGGGATCCACCAAACCCCTCATGAACCTGTACTGCCTTTTAGCATCAGTGTTGACATCCTCAGGTGCATAACGAGATAGCTGCAGAAACTTGTCTCTGTATTCACTAACAGACAGGGGTCCCTGCTTCAGAGCCAGAAACTCCTCCTTCTTCACGATCATCAGTCCCTCCGGCACATGGTACCTGCGGAAACTCTCGCTGAATTCTTCCCAGGTGATGGCTTCGGGGTCAGCATGTGTGGCGAGGTAGGACTCCCACCAGGACTGGGCTGCTCCCCTTAGCTGACGGGGACCATACAAAACCTTCTCCCTGTCGTTACATTGAGCGGTGCGTAGTTCTCTTTCCACTGCGCGCAGCCAGTCTTCTGCATCCATGGGGTCGTCAGAATGGGCGAAGGTAGGAGGGTGCCCTCTCATGAACTCACCACGCTTATCTCGTGGCATCTGGGGCATCTGCACTTGCAATTGGGGTTGGGGTTGCTGTTGAGCCTGCTGCATGGCTGCCAGAGTCTGCCCAATGGCCTGCACTGCTTGAGTCTGCATCAAGAACATCTGCTCCACTGACATCGGGGGTGGTGGGGGAGGCTGCCTCTGATGTTCCTCCTGCTGGTCCTGCTGCTCTTGCTGAGCACGCCTGTTGCATCGGCGCCTGTTGTCAGACATCTGTGGAAGACATTCATACATCAGCATTGATCTTTACAACCCTCCAGCATAAGAAAAGAGAACCCAGAATTCTTCATGACACTGAGTGAACAAAGAGCTTCACTGATCCTCATTACGATTCAACACAGCTTCTCAGATAAGAAGGAAAGTAGAAGTAAATGGCTTCCCAACTAAATAACTGACTTTATTAACATTATAGCTAGGCCAAACTGCAGGAGAAACCCACAGGTTGGCAACAGTCATTACAAAGATTCAAATCCAGCACAAGTTCACCATAACAAGCATGCAAGCAACTGATAAGCAAACTAAGCTAATTGGAAGCAACTGATAAGCAAACTAAACTAACTATCTAAGACTGAGACATCTGACTTAAGAATTATTACAAACTTAGACGCTAACGATCTAAGGATCCAGATCTATCCTGGTCTTACAGGCAGGGGAACCATAAGTGTGGTGACCACGTGGCGGCGAGCGGTATGGGTGCTGAGTCCCAACAAGAGCGGGAGAACCACCCTCCTGGTGATGGCGCTCTGCCAGCTCAGCACGCAACTCCGCAATCTCCATTCGAGCCCTGCTCAGCTCGTCCAGAGAGTGATCCAGCTCAGTGTTAAGCACTGCGACTAGGTTGACTGTGCTGCTCAACCTAGGGTTAGCCTCACCAACAGGGGAGACAACCACACTCTCTGTGCTGCCAGTAGGGCGGCGGGGGTAGTACCGAAGGTTAAGACCGTCGGCCACCCCACCAAACAAAGAACAGTACTGGGAGAGTGCACGTCGTGCTGCATCCTGCATAGCCGCCTCTGCAGTGTCCCTCTCGAAGATGGAATAGTGCTCCGAAACGGCCTCCGCACCCCGGAGGTCATCCTCCGGACGACGAACTAGGCAGGTAGCCTCCCAGCGGTCCGGGTACCTCCCGCGACTGTGCTGGTAGACTACACAACGATACTCGATCGACCAGGTGTGCCGGTCGAAAGCCTGGCGCAGCAAGGTGTCGAGTGCGTCGTGGAAGTGACAACCGCGAGCGGCGTCACGGGTGATGGGTCGGGCGACCCATCCTTCCGCCTCCTGCGGCTCAGAAGACTCCGTGCTGTGGTCTGAGTCGTCGTCGTCGGGGTCTCCTCCAGTAGCTCCTCCAACAGCCGGGGCGTCCCGCGGTGGTGCAGGGGGCGCCTCCAACTGGGCAACAGAGGAACGGGGCCTCACGGACTCCACCTCTTGCTGGGGTGGGGAGGTAGAGCCCTGCTGCTCTCTGTGCTGGCGCCGGTGTTCCTGCTCCTCACGCAGGCAGTGGTGCAGTCTCTCAGGTGACTCGACTGACCGGACACGGTGCGGTGCAGAGGACGCTCCGCAAGTCGAGACGGCAGGAAAGGAATCACTGACTTACGTGCAGTGTGTCTAAGACGAGCCATCTACAAAAGACACCGTAAGCATAAGAGTAAGAGCAGAACTAATATGACAAGTGAATAAACCATAGACAGAATAAGATAAAAATTTTAACAAGGTGTAATATAGTATATATATATGTAGTAAAACATAGGGTTGGTCGAGGTGACCGACTTTTGAAGTAACATCAGAGGTCAAGGTGAGGGGGAAGGTCAATAGTCCTTAGTACGACCAGTGCTACTCTAGGTCAGCGGTCCTACAGTCAGCACGGCTTTGATACCACTTATGTCACACCCGGTTTTGGAAGGCAAACCGAATGCGAACTATGTACGTGCCAGGATCAGAACTCACGTACACAGCGATTACATAAATGAACATCGTCGCACAATGCTCGAATAATAACATAAAAGAGTATTAACTTATTACATCACAGAGTCATAGACATCCACATAGTCATCAAGTTAACAGTTAAATCAAAGTGCTAGCGAAACGCAGTAAAGATAAGGCCTTCACAGGCAGCTGACTGGGGGTTGCCGCCAACCCACACCTAGAATTCGTCGTAGTCTTGGAACTCCTGGAAGTCTCCTTCCACGGCTTCGCCTTCTCCTGAGCAGTGGTTACAATGCGGACAACCTGGTGTTTGGTGGTAAAGCAAGGATGAGTACACATCAACGTACTCAGCAAATGTCCCGTTTGGCTGAAGTGGACTAGCTTTATGTGGGGTTAGGCTCAAGCAGTTGCTTTTAGTTGGTCAGGTATTTATCATTAGTAGAAGCCAGATTTTAGCATTAACCAACCCATGAACCATTCCCTCATCGAGGAACAACATCATCATATTCGAATCAAAACCATAACATAATCCTTGTATCTCGAACCATCCGTATCTCTAATCAAAGAGGATCCCAAGGCTGCTCTTAACCATGAGCACGGCTGATATATTAGTTTCACTACCCTCTGCAGAGGTCGCACACTTTACCCATGAGTCATGATTCCCTTTCTGCCCGGGGAGAGCTAATCCCCATTGACCACTACCTAGGTGGTCCGGCAGGGTATCACTACGTAGCTTTTACAAAGATTCCCTAGAGATCATAGCTGCCCGTTAGGTTTCTCCAGTTTGATAAACACAGTACTCCTCCCCGCAGGAGAGTGACTAACAAAAGCAAAACGAAAGAACCTCGGCACTCAGCCTCGGCAGAGCAAGCACTGTGCCTGGACCCCATTGACGGCACAACGGCGAAGCAACTACACCTCTAGTTCCTCTAATTAATTAGCTAAGGGCATCCCATTTCACCCTCATGGTTGCACTGTTATCCCGGGTGGTCTCTCAACGAACAGGTCCTTACGGAGAGGTACTCAGGGAACAGCCTGAGCCCCCTAGAGTATCACAAGATCATCAATATCATCAGGATAACAGTATCGTAAATAGTCACATCATGTTCATTGATTGAGTTAAGGCAATAGCAGAATGCTAACCATAACAGCCCATAAGGTTATCAAGGATAAAGTAAAGTGTAAAGCTAGTCAATCCTTAGGTTTCAAGTAAGTAATGCGGGGTAGTAAGTTATAAATGAATAGGACATAATGGGTCAGAGGACACTTGCCTTCACCAAACTGTTGATCAGGAACTTCCTCTGCAACTTCCTCGGAAAACACAGACTGCTCGTTGTCTACGTAAAGTAATCATTCACACTATGCACTTGGGAAATAACAAACAAAAGCCATATACCAAACATATGCAGCAGAGGGATCACAAGTTCATAATAGAAAAGGATAGGCACTCTGGTGTTCCCTAGGTCTAGGGTAGAGGACTATACAAAATGATTCATTATCCACTAATCAAGTTTAAGTCAGTGGTGGGGTTTAATCATTACATAGTGTTAAGTCCATAAACTTAAGTGCTCCAACTTTTATTAAAGTCTACTATCTTTTATTTATCTCAAATAGGGTTCCCATAACATTAATTTTACCCCAATGATCAACTATTAATTGGGACATAAAAACAGCAGGGAAACATTGCATAAACAGATAGATAATAATATTATGGACATTTTGCAATTTGAAGCACCTAATTTGGAGTTCATATGGCAAAGTTATGAATTTTACAAGTTTAGGGGTTAAAAATATACCCTAAGGACCTATTTTGAATTAAATAAAAGGTCCGAGGACCTAACTGTAAGAAACCAGGGACGGCGGGTTCAAATTCCAGAAAACCGGGGGTCTCTTTAAGAAAACGCACGGGCGAAGGGGTATCGGGCTCCTACAGCCGTTGGATCCCAGATCAACGCCCGAGATTAGATCGCGGGCGGGCGCGCGAGCGCGCGGCGGCGTGAGCGGCTGACAGGCGGGGCTGGGCGGGCAGCGCGGGCGCGGGGCTGACAGACGGGGCCGGGCGGCAGAGCGGGGCGCGGGCGGGCTGACAGGCGGGGCCCAGTTGGCAGGGAGGCGGGGCGCGGGGGAAACGGCTCTGGGCCGTTGGATCTTGGGCGGATGGCTAGGATTGGACTCGGCCTATTTAAAACGGGGCCGCCCGATCTGAGATGGACGGCGGGGATGGGGCGGCTGGCTTCTGTCTCCTTCCCCAGCCAGCTGAGGTGGCGGCGCCCGTCCCCGCGGCGGAGGAGCTCGCCGGAGACGAGGGGCGCGGGGGCCCTGCGGGTCCTTGGGGCGATCTGAATGGCCGGGGAGGTTGGGGAGGGCGCGGGGAACCTTTTGGTGGGGACTAGGTCGGGACAGGGGCACCGGAGGGGGGCGGTTCACGGCGGAGTGGCTCGGCGGTGGCATTGAACAACTCCGGCGAGGAATCAAACGCGATAGAGAGCAAAACAAAGGTCAATAGGGGCGGGAGAGGTTCTTTACCTCAAGGCGGGTTCCGGGAACTCCTCGGTGGCGGCAATGGCGCGACGACGGCCCGGGTCGACGGTGGCGGACCTCCGCGGCTGCACGGTGGACGGCGGGTGAGCGCGGGCAGAGGGAAATAGGGAGGGGAAGGGGAAATTGGAGCGCGTCCCGGGTTGTGGACGTCGGGGCGAAGCTTACCGTGGCAAAAGGCACGGCGGTGCTCCAACGACGACGGGGAAACGAGCTTGGGACGACGGCGGTTCGCGGCGATGGCGCTCTGGCGTGCGCGCAGCGAGGGGGAGGTGAGAGAGGGGTCGGCAGGCGCGCAAATGAGGGAGGGGGAGAGGGCGAGTGGGGCTCTGGGCTCTAGTGGCCGAGGCGAGGTGGGGGCGAGCTCCACGCGCGACGTGGGCGCGAAGTCCGCGGCACGCGCGGCGGCGGTTACGCGGGGACGACGGGGCTGACAGCCCGGGTCCGTGAGCAGAGAGAGAGGAAAGCGGGCGCGGGCGCGGAGGACGGTTGCCTGACGGGCGGGCCCGCCAGGGCAGAGAGAGCGGGGGAAGCGGGCGCGCGCGCGGGGAACGCGGCTGCGCTGACGGGTGGGCCCGCCAGGGCAGAGAGAGAGGGAGGCGGGCGCGGAGACGGCGGCCGCGCCGACAGGCCGGGCCCGCGGCGCAGAGAGAGAGGGGGGGGGGGGGGGGGGGGGGGGGAAGGGCGCGCGCGCGGGATGGGCCTAGCTGGGCCGAAAGGCCGAGGAGAGCGGGGGAGTGGGCTTCTTCCTTTTTTTCTTTTTATCCTGGAATTGATTTTCCCTTTTCTTTTTATTTTCTCTATTTGATTCAAATCCAAATGAGCCACAAATTCAAATTAGACTTTCTAAGAATTATGCACCAAACAAAAGTGAAATCTAGGGTTCAACATGATGCAACAATTCATACTCCCTTGGAGTTTGAGCTAATAGACTATAGTTATAAATAAAATAACCACTTTTCTCCTATAGAAATGAGAAAGAGAAGATTGGGGAAGGATGAGAAAAGGGAAGTAACACCTGAATTTGTGAATATGAGCAAAGAAATTTTATACCCCCAAATTCAGGGTGTTACAATTGAGGAGTCCACTAAGGATGGGTCTCTTTCAACCCTTTCCCTCTCTCCACCGATCACCAAGACCGGCGAGCTCTTCTTCTTCTCAAGGATCACTTAAGATCCCGCAAGGATCACCACACTCTTTGGTGTCTCTTGCTAGCTTTACAAGCCTCCAAAACTTTGGAGGAAGTTCAATGGGAGTCAAAACTCCACGCACAAATGATCACAAGATGTAGCACACACTTTCTCTCAATGAATCTCACAAGGCACTAGTGCTAAACTCACACGAGAAGCTCTCTTTTGCTTGCTCTCTCTTTTGTAGCACTTGTGTTGGTTGTAGTGGTCTAAATCTTGTGCATAGGATGGATCAATGAATAGAGGTGGTTGGGAGGGCTTGAATATGTCAACTATATGACTTGTTATGTTGCTTAGGCTCCCACACCTTGAAGTGGCCAGTTGGGGTGGTATTTATAGCCACCAACCAGATTGTAGCCGTTGGAGAAGGCTGCTGGCGATGGGCGCACCAGACAGTGTCCGGTGCGCCGCCACGTCATCCTATCGTTAGGGCTTGGAGCTGGTCGACCGTTGGAGGCTTTGTCCTCATGTGGCACCGGACAGTCCGCTGCCGCACTGGATAGTCTGGTGCCCCTCTGACCATCTGCTCTGACTTCCACCGCGTTTACTGTGCTGCACTGTTCACTGTTAGAGTCGACCATTGCGCACAGATAACCGTTGCTCCGGTGGCACACCGGACAGTCCGGTGAATTATAGCGGAGCTACGCCTGAGAAACCCGAAGCTGCAGAGTTTGGAGTGTACGGTCCCTGGTGCACCGGACACTGTCCGGTGCGCCAGACCAGGGAGCACTTCGGTTTCCTTTGCTCTTTTCCTTTTGAGCCCTTTTTAATCTTTGGATTGGTTTGAGTTGAACCTTTGGCACCTGTAGAACATATACTCTAGAGCAAACTAGTTAGTCCAATTATTTGTGTTGGGCATTTCAACCACCAAAAACATTTAGGAAAAGGTTTAAAGCCTATTTCCCTTTCAATCTCCCCCTTTTTGGTGATTGATGCCAACACAAACCAAAGCAAATATATAAGTGAATAATTGAACTAGTTTGCATAAGATAGTGCAAAGGTTGCTTGGAATTAAACTAATCTTTTTCTTCTACTAGATATGCATGGATGCTTTCTTTTATTTTGGACCACGCTTGCACCACTAGTTTTGTTTTTGCAAATTCTTTGTAAAGTTCTTTTCAAAAATATTTTGCAAATAGTCAAAGGTATATGAGTAAGATTGAAAGAAGCATTTTCAAGATTTCAAATTTTCTCCCCCTGTTTCAAATGCTTTTCCTTTGACTTAAACAAAACTCCCCCTCAATAAAATTCTCCTCTTAGTGTTCAAGAGGGTTTTGCCAATTGAGATATAATTTCTTAGAGAAATACTAATTTCAAAGATACTAATTGAAAAACATTTAAAAACTTAAACTTCGAAATTTTTGAAATTTGGCATAGTGGTGCGGTCCTTTTGCTTTGGGCTAATACTTTCTCCCCCTTTGGCATTAATCGCCAAAAACGGATACTTTGAGTGAAATATGGGCCCTGCAACTTTCTCTCCTTTGGTATGAGTAATAAGAGTGAAGATTATACCAATTGAAAGTACTATGTGGAGTGATGGCGAAGGATAGATAATACCGATGGAGTCGAGTGGAAGCCTTGTCTTCACCGAAGACTCCATTTCCCTTTCAATCTACGACTTAGCATAGAGATCACTTGAAAGCACATTAGTTGTAGACATAAAGAGATATGATCAAAAGATATATCATTTAAGCATAATCATAGTTCTATATAACATAGATTACTCCCCTTAAATATGTACATGGAGAGGAACACATATTTTGGCCTTAAATGCCAATTGCACATAATTAGGTTAATGAGAACATATCTATATCATACAGAATGTGAAGTGCATTGTGTCATAGTATAAGTGTGACGCTCATGACAGTTTATGCACTTATGAAAGCATGTTATAAACATCTTAAGCATTTTCCCTTAAGGATTTCAAAGAGGCTTAAGGACCATCCACCTTTGGAACAAAGGTAGCTTATCCTCATTACAAGGTTAAGCTTTAAGCTCTTTGACAACAAAATTACTTCACCTAGTTTTAACAAAGATGCATTAATGCAGGAATGAAATTTTTGAGAGGTTAAACTAGGTATGAAGCAGGGATAATGCATGGACATGCTTTCTCTTCCTTTTATACAAGATATGCAAAGAAAGTAGAGAAAAGGAAGATCTAGGTACATGTGTAAATGAGAGGAAGTAGTTTTACCCTTTTGTACCTTCACAAAGAGACGCGCTCTTCACTGTGCTTTGTCCTTAGTCTTAGTTGCTTAAGACCTATATTCAAGACAATGTATAGAAATATTTTGCACAAGAGAGAGTTCTACAACTAGTGATCCTTCTCCAAGTCATTGTTAGCATATATCAAATGGATCACAAATTGCATAAATGTATCATGAATTCTCCTTTTAACTTAGTGCATATCTGGAGAGATATCGATTGATAGTATATACGTGTCGGGTACCATAATTAGGGGTACCCCCAACGCTCCTAATCATGGCTGGTAAACACCCTCAGACCAACTGACGGGTGCGGTTCAAGCCAAGACTTCGTCTACCCAAGGGACGCGATCTCACCCGAGCCCAGCCTCGGGTTGGAACAGTAGTCCTAGACGAGTTCACGCCTCGCCCAAGGGCCTCCTCAGGCAGCGGGCGCCCCCTCGGCTCTCCCGAGGCCCGGCTCGGGCAGGCTTCGTTGTGAAGCAACCTTGGCCAGACCGCCTCACCAACCGACCGCTTCACAGGCGCATTAAATGCAGGGGATGCCTGACACCATATCCTGACACACGCGCCTCAGTCGGCCAGGCCGAAGTGACCGCAGTCACTTCGCCCCTCTTCTTTACTGTCCGATATGACAGGAAAACAGCGCCGCTCGCTCCGCTCCGACTGCCGTGTCAGCCACTCTGGCAACGACTGACAACAAGTCACGATCAACCACCGAGTTTAGCCTCGGGCGCAACAGAAAGCTCTGTCTCGCCCGACCTCATGCTCCGGCCTCGAGAGGAGGTCTCTGCCTCGCCCGACCTCAGGCTCCGGCCTCGGGAGGAGATCTCCGCCTCGCCCGACCCCCGGACTCGGCCTCGACCCCGGTCTCGGGAGGAATCGCGTCCTCGCCCGACCTCGACCTCGGCCTTAAGAGAAGTCTTCGCCTCGACCGACCCTGGGCTCGGACTGACCGCACTAATAAGGGATGCATCATTTCCCTATTCCTAGCCTGCTCAGGCTACAAGGAACAAGACCGGCATCCCATCTGGCTTACCCGGCGACGGGTAATGATGGTGCCCCGCGTGCGCCACGACGCCGGTGGCTCTCAGCCCCTTACGACAGCAAGGAGACGTCAGCAGGATCCTCGCCGTGCTGCCAGCTGTGCTCCTACAGGACTCAGGCGCTCCTCCGACGGCCACGTTGGCATGTACACAGGGCTTAGGCACTCCACTGTCGGACACGTTAGCGCATAGCTACGCCCCCCGTTGTACGTCTGGATCCTCTCCTTGCCTCTATAAAAGGGAGGTCCAGGGCCACCCTGAGGGGGGTTCGCGCGAGGGAAGCGGCGGACGAGCTCTGTGTCCCTCTCTCTCTCACGCGACGCGCTTGTAACCCCTACTGCGAGCGGCACCCCTAGTACAGGATAATACAAGGCTTGTCCCACCTCTTGTGTTCCATCCTGTGCCAACCCATCTGGGCAGGGACACGCAACAATTTCACTAGTCGGTCCAAGAGACTCCCCCGGGTCCGAGACGCCGACAGTTGGCGCGCCAGGTAGGGGCCTGTTGCGTGTTAGCGAACAGCTTCCTGTTGAGATCCAGATGGGGAGTCTTCAGCAACCTCTCCAGCCCAGGACGGTGCTCCGCTTCAGGAGCCTCGAGTTCATGTTCCTCAACGGCAGCTACGACATGATACTCCTCCCCCCGCGGCGTGACGACAACGACGGACTCCGACTCGCCCGGCGGCGGTGAGCTCTACGACAGCATCTCCCCGCGGCAGAAGAGGAGCACTCCGGTCGTCCCCGCCGCCCTCCTCGTCGGAGGAGGCAGAGACGAGGCAACCATGGCCACGCAGGAGGCGACACCTTGTCGGCTGTCGCACCAGAGCGAGTCGACGGTGCCGGCACTCCCCCGGGGGACATGTCAGACATTGCCCTCGCACCTGAGGCGACGGCGGGTGTCACTTCCCCGTGACGTGTTAGCCCCAAGCGGACTGATGACGTCAGCACCCTCGCAAAGGACCTGCTAGGCGTTACCCTCGTACCTGAGTTGACGGTGTGCTCCGCCCCCGACACGACTTCACCACCGTCCAACGACCAAGAGGTACCGTCCGTTTTCCATCCCGTACCTTTTCGGTTCAGCTTCGATCCACCTAGCGACCCCGCTACGGTGAGCGCCTTCGTAAAGGCGTATCCAAACCTTCCGGGGTACCACATGTGGTCGACCTAGGACCGACTGACAACCGTCTCAACCTTCGGACCGGCGGGTTCTGAGGAAGAGGACGACCCCGAGTCCGGTTGGGATTTCTCTGCCCTCAATGACCCCGGTGCCATGCGGGGCTTCATGTCCGCATGTGACCACTGCCTCTTCGGTTGTTCTGACGATGGCCATGACCTTGACGATGAGGGTTACGACCCAAGTCGCGAATGTTTCCACGTCGATCTGGAAGATCACAACGAAGGCAACCACCTCGGTATGCCAGAGGTTGACGATCCCCCTGGGCCCGCATCTCGCGTTGGCATCCCGCGGGAGCTAGCCGTGGTCCCAGTCCCTGCGGGGGGTCAGGACATACAGCTCAAGCAAATCCGTGAGATGCAGGCCCGAGTCGACGGGGAAATAGGCCGGCTTGTACAACTCCGACAGAACATCGAACAGGAGTGGGCAGACCGATCACTCGCCAGAGAAGCCTTTCATCGGGCCCAAGACATCCGGTGCCGCATCGTCGACAATGCCAGGGCAGCGCTGCCCCCGGCCGTCAGCGGGTCCGGCCAGGACCTAGCTGCAGCAGCGATGCTGCTTCGAGCCATGCCGGAGCCATCCACCACCGAGGGACGCCGTATCTAGGGCGAACTCAAGAATCTCCTAGAAGGCGCCGCGGTTCGACGAGCCAAGAGCTCCGCCTCCCGCAGGCGAGCTGACCCCTCGGAGCATCACGCGGTGTCCTCCCGGCGCATTCGGGAAGCCTTGGTCCATCCCGAGCGTACGCGGGACGAGGCGCCCGCTGCTCGGGAATGCCTCGGCAACGAGCACCACCATCTCGACCATCGAGCCCGCCTCGATGAGAAGGTGCGCCGAGGCTACCATCCTAGGCGCGGGGGACGCTGCAATAGTGAGGAGGATCGCAGTCCTTCGCTCGAACCACCCGGTCCATGAGTCTTTAGCCGGGCCATACGACGAGCGCCGTTCCCTGCCCGTTTCCGAGCCCCGACTACTATCACCAAGTACTCGGGGGAGACGAGGCTGGAGCTGTGGCTCGCAGACTACCGACTGGCATGCCAGTTGGGAGGGGCGGATGATGACAACCTCATCATCCGTAATCTACCCCTTTTCCTCTCCGACGCCGCCCGAGCCTGGCTGGAGCATCTGCCCCCTGCGCAGATCTCCGACTGGGACGATCTGGTCATAGCTTTCGCGGGGAACTTCCAAGGCACATACGTGCGCCCTGGGAACTCGTGGGACCTCCGAAGCTGTCGCCAGCAGCCAGGGGAGTCCCTCCGAGAGTACATCCGGCGGTTTTCAAAGCAGCGCACCGAGCTACCCAACGCTACCGACTCGGATGTCATCGGGGCTTTCCTTGCCGGCACCACTTGCCGAGACCTGGTGAGAAAACTGGGGTGCAAGACTCCCACCCGTGCGAGCAAACTGATGGACGTCGCCACCAAGTTCGCCTCGGGTCAAGAGGCGGTCGAAGCCATCTTCCGGAAGGACAAGCTGCCTCAGGGGGAGCCGAAGACAGACGCCCCTGAGGCGTCCGCCCAGCGGGGCACGAAGAAGAAGGATAAAAACAAGTCGCGAGCGAAGCGCGATGCCGCAGACGCGAATCTCGTCGCTGCGGCCGAGCACAGGAACCATCGGAAACCTCCTGGAGGGGCCGGCGCGTTCGACAAGATGCTCAAAGAGCCGTGCCCCTATCACCAGGGGCCCATCAATCACACCCTCGAAGAATGTGTCATGCTCCGGCGCTACTTCCATAAGACCGGGCCCCCGGCGGAGGATGGCAAGGGCCATGACAACGACAAGGAGGGCAACAAGGAAGAGGGATTCCCGGAAGTCCATAACTGCTTCATGATCTACGGCGGGCAGGCGGCGAACGCCTCAGCTCGGCACCGCAAGCAGGAGCGCCGGGAAGTCTGCTTGGTGAAGGTGGCAGCGCCAGTCTACCTAGACTGGTCCGACAAGCCTATCACCTTCGACCAAGGCGACCACCCCGACTTCGTGCCAAGCCCGGGAAGGTAACCGCTCGTCGTCGATCCGATCATCGACAATGTTAGGCTCTCCAAGGTCCTCATGGACAGAGGCAGAAGCCTTAACATCATCTACGCCGAGACCCTGGAACTCTTAGGGGTTGATCGGTCCGAAGTCCGGGCCGGCACGACACCCTTCCACGGGATCGTGCCCGGGAAGCGAATCCTACCCCTCGGACGGATCGACTTACCCGTCTGCTTCGGAACTCCCTCTAACTTCCGAAAGGAAGCTCTCACCTTTGAGGTCCTCGGGTTCCGAGGAACCTACCATGAGGTGTTGGGAAGACCATGCTACGCCAAGTTCATGGCCGTCCCCAACTACACCTACCTCAAGCTCAAGATGCCGGGCCGAATGGGATCATCACCGTTGGCTCCACGTACCACCACACGTACGAATGCAACGTGGAGTGCGTGGAGTACGCCGAGGCTCTCGCCGAGTCCGAGGCCCTCATCGCCGACCTGGAACGCCTCTCCAAGGAGGCGCCCGACGCGAAGCGGCACGCCGGTAACTTCGAACCAGTTGAGGCGGTCAAGTCCGTCTCTCTCGACCCCAGCAACAACGCCAGCAAGCAAGTTCGAATCGGCTCCGAGCTCGACCCCAAATAGGAAGCAGTGCTCGTTGACTTTCTCCGTGCAAACGCCGAAGTCTTTGCGTGGAGTCCCTCGGACATGCCCGGCATACCGAGGGATGTTGCCGAGCACTCACTGGACATCAGAGCTGGAGCTCGACCTGTGAAGCAAACCCTACGCCGTTTTGACGAAGAAAAGCGCAGGGCCATAGGCAAGGAGATCCACAAGCTACTCGCAGCAGGGTTTATCAAAGAGGTATTCCATCCCGAATGGTTAGCTAACCCTGTTCTTGAAAGGAAGAAGGATGGGAAATGGAGGATGTGCGTAGACTACACTGGTCTAAACAAAGCATGTCCGAAAGTTCCCTACCCTCTACCTCGCATCGATCAAATCGTGGACTCCACTGCCGGGTGCGAAACCCTGTCATTCCTCGATGCCTACTCAGGCTATCACCAAATCAAGATGAAAGAGTCCGACTAGCTCGCGACTTCTTTCATCACACCTTTTGGCATGTACTGTTACACTACAATGCCATTTGGGTTGAGGAATGCAGGCGCCACTTACCAGAGGTGCATGAACCACGTGTTCGGAGAACACATCGGCAGAACGGTCGAGGCTTACATCGACGACATCGTTGTCAAGACAAAGAGAGCCTCCGACCTCCTCTCTGACCTTGAAACGACATTCAAGTGTCTGAGAGCGAAAGGCGTGAAACTCAATCCCGAGAAGTGTGTCTTCGGAGTCCCCCGAGGCATGCTCCTTGGATTCATCGTCTCCGAGCGGGGCATCGAGGCCAACCCGGAGAAAATCGCTGCCATCACCAACATGGGACCGATCAAAGATTTGAAAGGAGTACAAAGGGTCATGGGATGCCTTGCGGCTATGAGCCGCTTCATCTCACGCCTTGGCGAGAAAGGCTTGCCTCTATACCGCCTCTTAAGGAAGGCCGAGTGCTTCACTTGGACCCCCGAGGCCGAGGAAGCCCTTGGAAACCTTAAGGCGCTCCTTACAAACACACCCATCCTGGTGCCTCCCGCTGCAGAAGAAGCCCTCTTGATCTACGTAGCCGTGACTACTCAGGTGGTCAGCGCCGCGATCGTAGTCGAGAGACGAGAAGAAGGGCATGCACTGCCCATCTAGAGGCCAGTCTACTTCATCAGCGAAGTGCTTTCCGAGACCAAAGTCCGCTACCCACAGATCTAGAAGTTGCTCTACGCAGTGATCCTGACACGGCGAAAGTTGCGACACTACCTCGAGTCTCATCCGGTAACTGTGGTGTCATCCTTCCCCCTGGGGGAGATCATCCAGTGCCGTGAGGCCTCGGGTAGGATAGCAAAGTGGGCGGTGGAGCTTATGGGCGAAACGCTATCATTCGCTCCTTGGAAGGCCATAAAATCCCAGGTCTTGGCAGACTTCATGGCTGAGTGGACTGACACCCAGTTACCGACAACTCCAATCCAGCCCGAGCTCTGGACCATGTACTTCGATGGGTCACTCATGAAAATAGGAGCAGGCGCTGGCCTGCTCTTCGTTTCACCCCTCAGAAAGCATCTCCGCTACGTCATTCGCCTCCATTTTCCGGCATCAAACAATGTGGCTGAGTACGAGGCACTGGTTAACGGGCTATGCATCGCCATCGAGCTAGGGGTCCGATGCCTCGATGCTCGAGGCGACTCGCAGCTTGTCATTGACCAAGTCATGAAGAACTCCCACTGCCATGACCGGAGGATGGAAGCCTACTGCGACGAAGTCCGGCGCCTGGAAAACAAGTTCTACAGGTTGGAGCTCAACCACATCGCCCGACGGTACTATGAGACTGTGGACGAGCTGGCGAAGATAGCCTCGGGGCGAACGACGGTTCCCCCGGACGTCTTCTCCAGAGACCTACATCAACCATCCGTCAAGATCGACGACGCACCCGAGCCTGGGGAAGCCTCGGCCCAGCCCGAGGTACCCTCGGCCGAGCCCGAGGCACCCTCGACCATCGAGGAAGAGGCCTTGCCCGTCGAGGAGGAACAGAATGGGGTCACACCAGATCCAAACTGGCAGACCCCGTACCTGGAATATCTCCTCCGAGGAGAGCTTCCCATCGACAAGACCAAAGCTCGGCGGCTGGCTCGATGCGCCAAGTCATTCGTCTTGCTGGGTGATGAAAAAGAGCTCTATCACCGCAGCCCCTCGGGTATCCTCCAACGATGCATATCCATCGGCCAAGGACAAGAACTATTGCAAGAAATACACTCGAGGGCTTGCGGCCACCATGCAGCGCCTCGAGCCCTCGTGGGGAATGCCTTCCGACAAGGTTTCTACTGGCCAACCGCGGTGGCCGACGCCACTAGGATTGTGCGCTCCTGCCGGTGGTGTCAATTCTACGCAAAGCAGACACATCTGCCCGCTCAGGCCTTGCAGACGATACCCATCACCTGACCATTTGCTGTGTGGGGTCTAGACCTCGTCGGTCCCTTGCAAAATGCACCCGGGGGCTTCACGCACCTGCTGGTCGCTATCGACAAATTCTCCAAGTGGATTGAGGTTCGACCCCTAAATAGCATCAGGACCGAGCAGGCGGTGGCGTTCTTCACCAACATCATCCATCGCTTCGGGGTCCCAAACTCAATCATCACCGACAATGGCACGCAGTTCACCGGAAAAAAGTTCCTAGACTTCTGCGACGACCACCACATCCGTGTGGACTGGGCCGCTGTAGCTCATCCCATGACGAATGGGTAGGTGGAGCGTGCCAACGGTATGATTTTGCAGGGGCTCAAACCAAGGATCTACAATGACCTCAACAAGTTCGGCAAGTGGTGGATGAAAGAGCTACCCTCGGTAGTCTGGAGTCTAAGGACGACGCCGAGCCGTGCCACGGGTTTTACGCCGTTCTTTCTAGTCTATGGGGCCGAGGCCGTCCTCCCCACGGACTTAGAATACGGCTCCCCGAGGACCAAGGCGTACGACGACCGAAGCAACCAGACCAGCCGAGAAGACTCGCTGGACCAACTTGAGGAGGCTCAGGAGGTTGCCTTACTACATTCGGCACGGTACCAGCAGTCGCTGCGGCGCTACCACGCCCGAAGCGTTCGGTCCCGAGGCTTCCAAGTGGGAGACTTGGTGCTTCGCCTGCGACAGGACGCCCGAGGGCGTCACAAGCTCACTCCTCCCTAGGAAGGGCCCTTCATCATCGCCAAGATCTTGAAGCCCGGAACATACAAGCTGGCCAATGACCAAGGCGAGGTCTACAGCAACGCTTGGAACATCCAACAGCTACGTCGCTTCTACCCTTAAGATGTTTTAAGTCGTTCATGTACCTCGTTTACATACACAAAGTCTAACCGTCAAGGAAGGGTCGGCCTTGCCTCAGCAAAGTCCGACCCTCCCTCGGGGGCTAGAAGGGGGGAACCCCCTCTGCGTCAAAATTTTCCTCGGAAAAATTTTCTACCAAAACAACCTTTGTGCTTTCGACTTCCGTATCGATAGCGGGATCCTGAGAACGACGAGAGTACATGTAAGCGGCAAGGCCGACCGAGCCAAGGAACTCCTACGCCTCCGGGATACGGATACCTCACTCATCACCTTCCGCGAGAAGTAACTCACGCTCGGATAAGCGATCCTGCTACCGAACAAGTCCTAACACTCAGGTAGAAAACGACTTTCGCGCCTTCTCGACTATACCAATAATGGAATCCTTCGACCAAATGGGAGCGCACATAAGCGGCAAGGCCAACCGAGCCGAGGGACTGCTACGCCTTCGGGATACGGATACCTCACTCATCACCTTCCGCAAAAAGTAACTCTCGTTCGGATAAACGATTCTGCTATTGACAGACAAGTCGTGATGCTCGAAACAAGAGGAGAGAAGATGCACCTTTTTAAACACGACGATAAAGTGTTTAGGCCTCGGCGGCCGCGAAAAAGCATGCACATGCTACAGGCAAACTGTTCCTGCAGGTTCGAGCATCAGCAGGGGGAGCAGCAGCACCCTCGGCGTTGTTTCCACCCTCGGCAGAACTAGGCCCGGCCTCGGACGGCGACCCGGGCAAAAGGACCTCCACCTAAGGGAGGACGCCAGCACCGCGCCAGCCGAGGGTTCCAAAAACTGAGCAAGGGAAGCCTAGAGCGGCAAGGCTGACAGAGCCGAGGGACTCCTACGCCTCTGGGATACGGACACCTCACTCGTCACCTTCCGCGAAAGGCAACCGACGCTCGGTTAAGTGGTTCGGCTAGCCAACAGATAAGTCCCAGCGCTCGGAATGAGGAAGACACATAGCTTCATTCTCGAATACCCAAATGTTCATGCCTCGGCAGCCACAAAGAACAAACACATATACCTGGGGTAACTATGCTACACAGACTTAGACGTCGGCAGAACCCTTGGCGGTTCTCCCGACCTACGACAAATGTCTAAGTACTTAAAGCGGTTACATTTTGCTCCGGCAAAAACCCAGTATATCTCCTTACAAACGGGACTCCGGTTCCGCTCCCGTGGGTATGAACAACCTCCATACCAGAGGGCCTACGGAATAACAAACTCCGAGTGGCTCGCCGGTAGCCACTACACCAACAGCGACAACGACCCCTGCTCCGGGCGGCTAAACAGCAGCAGCGATGACCTCAGGGCCGACGCTGCTGTGACGAGGCCCTCGCCCACGTCTCTGCTCGAGGGGCGAGGACAAGCCATCAAAGCCAAAGAGTCGGGGGTCCAGCCACAGCTGGCGCCGATGGTCTCGTCGACGGAGAAACCTTCTCCGGCTGCCACCACCTCATCACCGACGACAACGGCCACCTGCGTGCCGGCGCCACGCCGACGAATGGCGGACGCCCCAGCCTGCGCTGGCAGATCCCCACTCAGGTCCTCGCGGACGGGCAGGCCCCGACCTCCGCGCGGAGGCGTCGTGCCGGAGTGAGGACAAGACAATCCAAGAACACGAACACCGCCCATGCGGCGTACGGCGTCTTGGACGGTCCACCGGTGCGCATGGCGCAACAGATGCCCGAGCCCGGATCAAGCGGCAAGAGGCAGCGTTGGAGGCCGCGACAGAGCCAGCGAGCCAGGCATGCTGGAGCTGACGACGCTTGCGGCCGACCGGTCCTGCATTGCCGAAGTTCGCCCCTCTGCAAGGTCGGTGAGCGCCTTCTCCCCTGAATGCTGAAGGAGGAGACGGCCTGCCGGCCCATGTGGGAGGTAGAACCCCGGCTCAGCTCTCCCTCCGCCTCAGCAAGGATGACGAAGATCCTTGAAGTTGAGGGCGGGGCGGAGGCCGCAACCCGGCTTGCTTCTCCCCACCAAACTGCCCATTGGTGAGGGAATGCAGCTAGGCTGCATGACAAAAATCCTTGAAGCCGAGCAATGGCTGAAAGGTGCCGATCTCCACGAGGCCGCGCTCCTCCAATGACAGCAAGAGTAAGGCGGCACTGGAGCACCCCATCCGGGGGCTCAAAAGGCGAAAGGGCGCAATGCATCAGGGGAGGACGAAGGCATGGCCACTGCCCAGGGGATCGATCCCCCTTTTATAGGCAGACCTCCTCGCTTGCACCCCTTAGCGTCACGGGCAAAATCCCCACTGACATCCTCCAGGGTTCTCCCCCTACGACACGGGGGCTAGGACCCACACGTCATACGAGCTGATCCGAAGCACGAAGAAGGCGAACCGCCGCACGCGAGTCATGTAACCGTCCCGCGGTTACAAGCGCTCTCCCATCTTCGCAGAAACCAGTGGTCGAAAGGGTGGACTGCCACGCGACAGGCATCCAACTGCACCGCAACTGTGCGCCCCTTCGGCCCCATCCACATCCGGCGGACCGACGCAAAGGAAGCGGGCCCGCATATCATGTAACCGACGCGCCGGTTACGACGTGCGAGAAGTTACACCGTCACTCGCGCCAATGCTGCACCTCCTCGACTGTGGAACTAGTACCGTGACTCGAGGTAGCCCTGCGCATGACCCAACAGTGCCAGTTAAAGGTGACGGCCACGGGTCAGTCAGCCGCGAGGTGGGCACAACGATTGGCATGGTCAAAAGCGGGCCGACAGTAACTGCAGCGGCAGACGAGCGAAGGCAGCGGTCAAGTCGCCTACCGGCTCGCGTCCCCTCCTGAAGCGACGGGAGAGCCCTCTCCCACGGCGTGAAGACGACGCGCCCGTGCCCCATTCCTCGAACGGCCCGCACGCGCAACGGGCGCCATGTGAATCGCCCGTCCTGTCGCATTAACTCCCCAACGAAGCAGGCAACACCTCTGGCAGGCGAGGCGGGCGTCTCTTTGCCTTCGCCATAATGACCGCGTCAAAAAAGGTGCGCCACCTTATTTAAATTCATATCCTTCCCCTCCTCCTCTCTCTCTCTTGCCACAGGGACCAGGAAAGGGGACGTTGTGGAAAGGATCTTTCTCGGCGGAGGAAGCGGGCCCCGAGCCCTCCTACTGATCAGGGGTTCGAAGGCTGGCCCCTCGAAAGGGTTTCGACAGCCGCCCCAGAGCACTCGGACTTCAAGCCCATTACTGAGCAGGGGTTCAAAGGCTGGCCCCTCGGAAGGGTTCGACAGCTGCCTCAGAGCGCCCGGGCTCCGCGCCCACTATTGATCAGGGGTTCGTAGGCTGGCCCCTCGGAAGGGTTCGACAGTCTCCCCAGAGCACGCAGAGTGAGGGATGACTCTGGGTACGTTCGATACATAGCCGAGGCTCGGGCTACGCTCCCGAGGTACCCTAGGACATTTCCGAGACCGGCGGGAACGATTTGTAATGGAATCCCACCGGAGGGAGGCATCGAGCCCTCGGACCCTGTCGAAGGGGTCAGGGTCCGGCGAATCACCCGCAGGTACTTTTGGAGCGCGCCTCTGGGCCACCAGCCGACCCCTAACGAACGGGGCACGGGCGTCCACTCGGATCACCCGTTAGCAGCTCACTGGAAACACCATGTTCGGCGCCCTCCGAGGGCAACATGGTGCTTCCCCCCCCTCCTTGCGGAAAGGCGACGCAGGGGCGTATAATAAAAGTCGAGAAAGTCCTTGATCGTCCTCTCGCTCCGTGCAGAGGCTCGGGGGCTGCTCTCGCACCCGGCTACGGCCAAAACTGTTGACAGCGTCAACAAACTAGCTTGATAACTCGGAACCCGACCACGCACCAGGGCTACTGCTGGGCCGCATGAGGGAACGATCAGACCGGCCGAAGCACCACAAAAAGCATTCAGACCTCAGAGGAGTCAAACCACTCCTCCAAGGCCTCGGGGGCTACACCCGGCGGGTGCGCTCGCGCACACCCACCAGAACAAGGCAAAAACCGAGGAAGGCCGGTCCCTTCACCGAAAACGCGGCAAAAGCCTCCAAGCGAGTACCATCACTCCCTTCAAGGCTCGGGGGCTACTGTCGGGTACCATAATTAGGGGTACCCCCAACGCTCCTAATCATGGCTCGTAAACACCCTCAGACCAACTGACGGGTGCGGTTCAAGCCAAGACTTCATCTACCCAAGGGACACGATCTCACCCGAGCCTAGCCTCGGGTTGGAACAGTAGTCCCAAACGAGTTCACGCCTTGCCCGAGGGCCTCCTCAGGCAGCGGGCGCCCCCTCGGCTCTCCCGAGGCCCAGCTCGGGTAGGCTTCGCTGTGAAGCAACCTTGGCCAGACCGCCTCACCAACCGACCGCTTCGCAGGCGCATTAAATGCAGGGGATGCCTGACGCCGTATCCTGACACACGCGCCTCAGTCGGCCAGGCCGAAGTGACCGCAGTCACTTCGCCCCTCTTCTTTACTGTCCGATATGACAGGAAAACAGCGCCGCTCGCTCCGCTCCGACTGCCGTGTTAGCCACTCTGGCAACGACTGACAACAAGTCACGATCAACCACCGAGTTCAGCCTCGGGCGCAACAGGAAGCTCCGCCTCGCCCGACCTCATGCTCCGGCCTCGGGAGGAGGTCTCTGCCTCGCCTGACCTCAGGCTCCGACCTCGGGAGGAGATCTTTGCCTCGCCCGACCTTCGGACTCGGCCTCGACCCCGGTCTCGGAAGGAATCGCGTCCTCGCCCGACCCCGGCCTCGGCCTCAAGAGAAGTCTCTGCCTCGACCGACCCTGGGCTCGGACTGACCGCGCTAATAGGGGATGCATCATTTCCCTATTCCTAGCCTGCTTAGGCTACAAGGAACAAGACCGGTGTCCCATTTGGCTTACCCCGGCAACGGGTAATGATGGTGCCCTGCGTGCGCCACGACGCCGGTGGCTCTCAGCCCCTTACGACAGCAAGGAGACGTCAGCAGGATCCTCGCCGCGCTGCCAGCTGTGCTCCTACAGGACTCAGGCGCTCCTTCGACGGCCACGTTGGCATGTACACAGGGCTTAGGCACTCCACTACCAGACACGTTAGCGCATAGCTATGCCCCCCGTTGTACGTCTGGATCCTCTCCTTGCCTCTATAAAAGGGAGGTCCAGGGCCACCCTGAGGGGGGTTCGCGCGAGGGAAGCGGCGAACGAGCTCTATGTCCCTCTCTCTCTCACGCGACGCGCTTGTAACCCCTACTGCGAGCGGCACCCCTGGTGCAGGATAATACAAGTCTTGTCCCACCTCTTGTGTTCCATCCCGCGCCAACCCATCTGGGCAGGGACATGCACCGATTTCACTGGTCGGTCCAAGGGACCCTCCCCGGGTCCGAGACGCCGACAATACGACACTAAGAAACATAAGTGTTAATTGAAGTTATTCAATGATCAAACAAATAACAGATGTGATCAAAAGAACAACATATGCATTAGATAAAAATAGGAGAATCCAGTAAATATGCTACTCTAGCAGTCAAAGTTACATTGTTTGATTACTCTATAGGTTAGATTGATTTGTAGTAGCATACTTCATGAGAAACTTATTCTCATGCATGAGACTATATGATATTTATTAAGATAAAGTGATAGTCTCAATATAATCAAGATATAGAAATGGGCTCCCCTAAAGACATGCATCAAGAATTTGAATGACTAGGTTAGATGCATTCTCCTTTAAAGACAAATAGGGGGAAGCAATGTACATCTTGATTAAGGCATATAAAATCTGTGATGATTAGCTTATGCCTTGAATTCTCAAAATGAAAAAGGTTTAGAATACTTACAACCATACCATTGATAAATTTGACGATCTTAATGTCTAGGTAGGTGTTGCTGTTTTTGACATTGTCCTTTTCATTTGAGTGTCCTCCTTTTAAAGTTGTCCCTTTTTCTTTTCAAACTTATTGAAAATACTAGAAAAAGAGATATTAGCAGCACAAAGGAGTATATGACAAATGATGATTTCTTTTGATAAGAGATATAAACAATTCATCATTAACAAGTCACACAGATATGAAGTAAAATCCTTAATAATAATGCACATCATTGGAAGTGAGGAATATGCACCTTTTAGTATTTCTAATCAATCATAGGAAATTTACTTCTTCATATTGAATTTATTATCATTACTTAGAAGCATATCAATATGAGAACAGTTATGGCAAAGGCATGAATTAGATTCTAATGGACAAGTGCATTTATGAGAACGAGATTGAATGCACATCTAGTTGACTTTAGTCCAATAAAGAATCTATGCTTCACATGATAATTTAGAGTAAATAACCATTGATGGGAACTATATTTGATTAAGAAGATAAGTTCCCATACCTTTGCTTATACCTTTCTCCCTTTGGGTGAAGAGCAACCCTTGAGGCTTGTGGCTTTAATCATGCACTTACTCTCTTGTAGATTTCCATAAGTAAGCTCAAGAGATATGTTATTAGTAACACAAGTACTAGTTTCCCTTTTTGTAATCATTTTTGACAAGGAATGAAAAGATAGATTACTAAAACATGGAAACTTCATAGCATGAACTAGATTATCCCATAGATGATGTTATGCTCAATTTTAACTCATAAAACAAGCATAATTAATCCTTTAAGATTATGGGAATAAATCTAATTCATAACATGGAGAGCGATAAATGTAGAAGAATCATATCCAATTAAAGCAAGAGGCAAAACAACATAAATCATTGGATTGACTTTTTCTTTTCATGTTAAATTACGCATCTCCATAGAGAAACTTATTCTCTATATGTGAGACTATTTAGATTAATTGAGTAGAAACATTAGTCTCACTATTCTAGTTATAAAGGGAGATTCCCATTATAAGTGTCCTAAGGATTTGAATTCCTTACATGACACCTTATTCTTTTAAGAACTTGGAATATCTCTCTATATCTATAATCATGGCATAATAAGATAATTAGTGTAAAACATGCCATGAGGTACTTATGATAATTTAAAGCATGTAGATTGCCATAGTATAGAAAAGATGAATATGCAATCTACCATATGCGAGGAATTTCTTCAAAGAATGGTGACATAATTTTAAGACATTTTAAGTGCTTCTTTTTCTATGTGACTACACAAGACACATGAGAAGTGATAATTTAAGATACGTGCACTTAAAAACATAAGTGTTACCATCCATTGGCTTTCCTCCATGTTGTAGGCCTTGATCTTTCCACACAGGATAATTCTTTATTGCCTACAACATCAATATCTTCCCCGAGATGATATGAGTTTTAGACATAATAATTTGAAATAACTTAGGGTCAATCTTGGATATATAGATCATTGAAGATTGATAGCTTGAGTTAATAAGAATTGAATTGACTCTCTCAAGCACCCCAAAGCTTCATATCATCTCCTTCTCCTACAAAGCTTGTCAAGCATATTTTGGTACCCATCGCTTGATGGGTCCATCAAGGTTAGTCAACAAAGATCTAGGAACCCAAAATTCCTTTGTGTTAGCACTTGGTAAACTCATTATCTTTCTAGCACAAGTTGCAATTTTGGGTTGCCTAGTTACATGAGAAATAATTGACAAGCTAGAGGTGGGGTAGTTACCAATGGGATAATCCTTGCATTGATGTCCCTTCTTTCGGGATATGTAGCAAAGGCGATCTTCAAGTCTTGAAGATTCTTCTTTCCTTTTTTCTTGCTTGCTGAAAGTCGCCTAGAGGGGGGGGTGAATAGGCGGAATCTAAAATTTATAAACTTAAAGCACAACTACAAGTCGGGGTTAGCGTTAGAAATAAAATCGAGTCCGAAAGAGAGAGCAAAAACAAATCACAAGCAAATGAAGAGTGTGACATGGTGATTTGTTTTACCGAGGTTCGGTTCTTGCAAACCTACTCCCCGTTGAGGTGGTCACAAAGACCGGGTCTCTTTCAACCCTTTCCCTCTCTCAAACGGTCACGTAGACCGAGTGAGCTTCTCTTCTCAATCAAACGGGACACTAAGTCCCCACAAGGACCACCACACAATTGGTGTCTCTTGCCTTGATTACAATTGAGTTGGGAACAAGAAAGAAGAAAGAAGAAAAGCGATCAAAGCACAAGAACTCAAATGAACACAAGTATCACTCTCTCACTAGTCACTATTTGATTGGAATGATCTTTGGACTTGGGAGAGGATTTGATCTCTTGTTTGTGTCTTGGAGTGAAGTCTAGAGCTCTTGTATTGAATGCAATGGCTGAAAACTTGGATGCCTTGACATGTGGTGGTTGGGGGGTATTTATAGCCCCAACCACCAAAGTTGCCGTTGGGGATGGCTGCTGTCGTATGGCGCACCAGACAGTCCGGTGTGCCACCGGACACTATCCGGTACGCCAGCCACGTCACCCAACTGTTAGGGTTCGACCGTTGGAGCTCTGACTTGTGGGGCCACCGGACAGTCCGGTGGTGCACCGGACAGTCACTGTTCACTGTCCGATGCGCCTTCTGGCGCCTGCTCTGACTTCTACGCGCGCAGTTGCACTGTTCACTGTTCACTATAGACTTTTGCAGACGACCGTTGGCGCAGATAGCCGTTGCTCCGCTGGCACACCGGACAGTCCGGTGCTACATCGGACAGTCCGGTGAATTATAGCGGAGTGGCTCCCCAAATTTCCGAAGCTGAGTGTTGGGGACTTGTTCTCAAATGCTATGAATTAAGAACAAGGCAACATAAAATGTTAAATATTAATGTCCCTCGTCCGCTGAAGCATTATCTCCCCAAGGATTTAATGAACTTCGGACGAAGGTCATGAGCAAAATATTATGAAGGTCACACCTTCGTAATCAGATTTATAAAACAATGAAATACAAAATATAAAATATTAGAGAAAAATGTACCAAAGATAGATAACATCATTCACACATATTTTATTATACAAGCCTAAATATTATACACAATATTTAGGTATATTTATACCTTCGCCTTGGCAGAAAACAATAATTCCAGCGTAATGTGTCAGCGATTATAAGATTGCGTGAACAGTATAGGGATACTGTTCACCTATTTATAGGCACAGGGCGCATCCTGTGCAAAATTACATTTATGCCCTTTACAATCGACTACAATAATGACACAAAACATCATGGGTCTTTAAGTCATCTCATCTTTAAGTCGGTTCACCCCTTCATCTCGAGATCTGTCACTGTACCGAAACTTTTTAGGTGATAGCTTCGGCGCTGCTTCTGAGAGGATCTGCCGAAGGTGTTCTCTTTCTTTAGGATCTTCGGCTACGAAGCATACCCCCAATAGTAGCCCCTTCGCGGTGCTAGATCGTTTTTCGTAATGAGCTTGATCTGTGAAAAAGTCTTCTTGGATTCGGGATGCCGAAGATCCGAAAAACACCTTCCCTGAGCTCGTTGGCGAGAAACGATTAAAATAATCCGCGCGCGAAGTGGCCTCATTTTGCAGCAGTTACGCGTGCCCTGGCGATTCACCTTCTCGGACCTTATGGCCCACCGTTCAGTGAGTGCAGGTGGTTGTCTGTCCGGTGCGGAAGACCTTGACGATTCACCTTCCCACCTGCGGCACTATATAAACATACGGGTAGGTGTGAAGTTACCACATCATTCATTGCTATTGCACTGTTTTGCTGCCAAAATATTGACCAAAACCAAAGGTTGTTTGCTGCATCCTCAACCGAAGCTATTTACTTTGCTCAAACTTCGTAACAAGAAAGAGCTTCGGCAAAAAAGAAAAAAAATTTCAACTTCATTCAAAAAACAAGAAATTCAATCATCAGATGGCCAGAGTGCGTTCCACAGCCAGGGTTACGCGCGACAGAGAGGAAGTCGAAGGTGCTAAAACTGCCTCAATCTCCAAAGTGATGAAGCGCTCAGGGCTGATAGCATCGAAGGATGCACCTGCCGCTGAAACAGAACAGGCTGATGTTGAGGAGACTGAGTCTGAAGATGATTATAGCGTGGTACCAAGTAAACCCATCCACCTGGATTTTGGGAAATCCACCATCTCCGAAGATGATTTGCCTAAGCTATTGAAATTGGGCTATTTCAGTGAAGCGAAGAAAGAGTTGGTTCATTTTGGTGGGGAAGAGACTACTCCGAAGCCAGGAAAAGATGAAGTGGTAGTCTTCAAAAGTTTCTTTAAGGCTGGCTTAAGATTTCCTTTGAACAAGATGATTGCTGTTGTACTGAAGAAGTTTGGGATCTACCTTCATCAGCTAACTCCCAACGCTATTGTCCGGCTTAGTGTTTATATCTGGGCTCTCCGAAGCCAAGGGGTGGAGCCATTTGGCGAAGGCTTCTGCCGAGTGCACGAGCTTCAATATCAGACGAAAGCTAGAGGAGATGGGCTACATAAAAATTTTAGCTGTTACAATTTTGCCTATCACAAGAACAAAAAATTTCCAGTGATTAGCTACCGAAGCAAGTGGCCAGCTGGCTGGAAGTCTGAGCGGTTTTACGTCAAAGTTGACGAAGACAAGGAGGAGCTGGTCCAGAGTCTGCTAGATTTGATCTTCGGAGAGACCAGACCGCAGTGCAACATGACACCAGGGAGTCCAAGCCAAATTGCTCTGGCTGAATTTCGAGTTATTGCAGATCATATCGGCACTTAGGGATTTAGTGCAAGAATTTTTGGCCTTCAGAGTGTTCCCAACTGTGAAAGAGTGGGACATGCCGAAGCTTAAAGGAGAAAAGAAAAAGGGGGAACTTATTCGGTTACCCTATCATTATAAATTCAAGAAATATTTCAAAGTGCCTTGCCAAGAGTGGCTAGACATGATTGAAGTGATGTGCAATGAAATTCTCGGCAATTACTCCAAAAAAGAAGATCAACTAATGACTGCAGCCTTCGGCACCCGCCCGAAGCAAAGGTTGAACCGAGTAATGGATGCTCTGGACTTTGAGTATCCTGACTACGAGCGGCTAGACAAGGATGCCGAAGGGCAAAAAAGAAAGAGAGTGGCTGGCGTTCTGAATAAAGACGATGAAAAACAACTGAAAAAGAAAAAGCTGAAGCCTGAGCCGAAAACAGATGCTTCGAAGAAGAGAAAGGCTACAGCTTCAAAGCAGAAGGCAATTGACGAAGAAGAAGAAACTGCTGCAACAACCTCTACCACCGACGTGGAGGAAATTCTAAAGGTAATGACTGAATCTTTGCCTGTCAAGCTAAGTCCACTGGGGCCACATCTGACGAAGCTTTTTCAGAAGGAAAAGGAGCCCGCAAAAACGAAGAAGGCAGCTAGGCCAAAAAAGCAAAGAATCATTACAGTGACAGAAGTCATTGAAGGGACACCACCAGGAGCTTCAGCTCTGAAGGCACCAGCTGTTGAGAGCACGACAGCCACCGAAGCTGCACCTTCGGAAGCCGCAGCTACCACAGCCGAAGATATTCATTTAGAGTGCACGATTGCCGATATTGATAAGATACTGATAAACATGGCCACAGAAGAAGCTGCTGTAGCCACCGAAGAGATTATGACCCCAGAACCCGAGAAGGAGAAAGAAATAGTCGAAGACACTTCGGAAGATGAAAATTTTAACTTTCAAAACTTAGTTGGTCAAGAGCTGATGTTGGGGACTTGTTCTCAAATGCTATGAATTAAGAACAAGGCAACACAGAAAGAAGTTAATGGTAAATACCCTTCGTCCTTCGAAGCGTTATTTCCTTTAGGATATAACGATCTTCAGACGAGGGTCATGAAAGACACACCTTCATCATTGCAGTTATATGTTGATAAAAGGAGAAGCATATGAAACATGAGAGAATAACATGGATAATCACATGGCATTATTACATGTTCTTATTAAATAATCATGGAAGAATAAAGACAATGTTGAATTACATTTGTACCTTCGGCTTGACAGGAGGAAAAAATACAAGCGTGACGCACGAGCGAGTACAAGTCAGCGTGAACAGTACGGGGGTACTGTTCATCTATTTATAGACACAGGACACAGCCTGTGACGAATTACAATTATGTCCCTCATAAAAGTTTACAACATTGACTCAGACCTTTATGGATTAAAAGGTCATTCTATCTCTATGTCGGTTTGTAATGCCGAAGCTTCATGAAGAGGAACCTTCGGTCATCTCCTGGGGACAACTTCAGCCGAAGCTGCTTCTTCCCGTAAGACCTTCGGCGCAACGAAGCATGGCCCCAACAGTAGCCCCTTTCGCGGCGCTAGATCGTTTTTCGTAACGAGCTTGATCCGTGAAAAAAGCCTCTTAAGCTTCGGGAAGCCGAAGGTCCAAAAAACACCTTCCCTGAGCTCGTTGTCGAGAAACGATCCAGTTTCCGAGCGCGTGCCAGGCCCACCTTGCAGAGTTACTGTTTGGTCTCTGCGGTCCACCGCGCAGCGAGTGCTAGTGACTGTCCGCCTGGTGTAAAAATCCTGGCGCTTCGCCTTCTTACCTGCAGCACTATATAAACAGACGGGTAGGTGTGAAGTTACCACAGCATTCATTGCGATTTGCACTGTTTTGCTGCCAAAATTTTTAACCATAGCCGAAGCTTGACTCTCGGAATTGAACGAAGGTCCAACTCGAAGTCTGCTTCGTCAGAAGGAAAGGCTTCGGGAGAAAAAAGTATTCAATTTCCACAAACTCAGAATCAAATGGCCAGAGTGCGATCTACTGCCAGGGTTGAGCGTGAAGGAGGCGAAGCTGAAGGTTCGGAAACTGTTCCCATCTCCGAAGCAATGCAACGATCCGGACTGGTAACTGCGGAAGAAATCCCCACTGTTGAAGCAGAACAAGCAACTGCCGAAGCAGAAGAGGAGAACATTGAAGAAACTGATCCCGAAGATGATTATCGTATTGCCATGCCAAGCAAGCCCAGCCACTTGGTCTTCGAAAAGTCGATCGTTTTGAAGGCTGATCTCTCCAAGATGGTAAAATCAGGTTATTTCAGTGAAAATCAGAAGAAGCTACTTCGCTTCGGGGGGGAAGAAACTACCCCGAAGCCAGAGAAGGATGAAATAGTCATTTTCAAGAGCTTTCTAAAGGCTGGGCTGAGATTCCCCCTTCATGGGATTATTGCAGATGTATTGAAGAAGTTTGGTATTTACTTTCATCAGTTGACTCCTAACGCTATCGTTAGGCTTAGTGTTTATATCTGGGCCCTCCGAAGCCAGGCGGTGGAGCCGTTTGCCGACAGCTTTTGTCGAGTCCATGAGCTGCATTACCAGACGAAAGCCAGAAAAGATGGATTACATGATAACTTTGGTTGCTATAATTTTGCCTACCGGAAAACCACAAAGTTTCCTGTTATTAGCTACCGAAGCAAATGGCCGGCAGGCTAGAAGTCAGAGTGGTTTTATGTGAAAGTTGACGAAGACAAAGAGAAGTTGGTACAAAGCCCACTTGAATTGATCTTCGGAGAAACAAGACCACGATGCCACATGAAATTAGAAGGTCCCACCTGGGCTGCACTGGGTGAGTTTAAAATTATTTCAGAGCAAATCAGTACTAGGGACCTGGTCCAAGAGTTCTTGGCCTTCAGGGTTTTCCCTAGTTTAAAAGAATGGAAAATGCCGAAGCTGGAAGGGGAGAAGAAAGAAGGGGAACTTGTCCGGCTTCCTTACCATTTCAAGTTCAAGAAATACTTTAAAAAACCTTGCCAAGAGTGGCTGGACACAGTTGAAGTAATGTGCAATGAAATTCTTGGAAATTACTCGAAAAAAGAAGATCAACTGATGACTGCGGCCTTCGGCACCCGTCCGAAGCGAAGGCTGAACCGAGTGTTTGATGCCCTGGGTTTTGAGTACCCTGACTATGAACGGCTGGATAAGGGTGCTGAGGGCCAAAAAAGGAAAAGGATGGCCGAAACTTTGAACAAAGATGAGGAAGAACCACCAAAAGAGAAGAATATTCCAAAGAAGAGAAGAATATCATCTCCGAAGCGAAAATTATCCGATGAAGAGGGGACTCCTGCACCACCCTCTACCAGCGACGTGGAGGAAATTTTAAAGGTAATGACTGAACCCCTGCCCGCGAAGCTAAGTCCATTAGGGCCTCAACTGACGAAGCTTTTTCGAAAGGTGGAGGAGCCCGAAAAAACGAAGATAACCAAAACAAAGAGGCAAAGAATTATTGCAGTGACCGAAGTTATTGTCAAGACGCCACCGAGGGCTTCAACTCGGAAAACGCCAGCGGTTGAGGGCACAACAAATGTCGAAGTCGCACCTTCGGAGGTCGCGGCTACCGAAGCCGCTTCGGCCGAAGATTTGAACTTGGAAACTACTATTGAAGACATCGACAAGATACTGCTAGATATGGCCGCAGAAGAAGCCACCACTGTTGCCGAAGAAACCATGGCCACAGTGCCTGGGAAGGGAAAGGAAATAGCCGAAGATACTTCGGAGGAGGAAGCCTTCATATTTCAAAATTTAGTCGGGCAAGAACTGTCGAAGGCCGAAATAGAAGAGCTTAAAGAATATGCCAAATCTTGCGGATATAAGCCAGGAGCTCTTCTTTTCGGAGGTATTGACGATGAGAAATTGGGCTGCATCCGGGATCAAACTGGGGCTAAGGTCATCGGTACTCTATCAAAGAGTATCGGTTTTCTGAAGCTGGAAACGGATATCAGCCGCTACCGACGACAACATATCGTTGGTAGTTTATTTTACTCCAATTTCAAGGTAAACAACTTTTCGCTGAGTTTTATTGTTTTTAATAATGAGAGTGCTCCTGACGAAGGTTGTTTATGTGCAGAGCATGCTACTGAGCAAAGCTTTGAAGATGCAACAAGATCTAGAGGATAAGAAACACGAAGCTATAATTGAAAATCTAGAGAGCAAGATAAAAGAGCAATCAGCTATTATTGAAAAGAAAGACTTCGAACTCCAAACAACTGAAGGCTTATTGGCAGAAACTGAAGCTAAAGTAGCAGAATTGAATTCGAAGCTTCTCTGCCAATCAAAACAATTTGAACAAGAGAAGCTAGAGCTTAATTCAAAACTTGAGGCCGAAGTCCAAACCAGCTCAGATTTGAAGAAATCATTAACAAGCCTTCAAGACAAATGTTTGAAATTTAGTAACAACTGTATTCAACAATTAAAAAAGATCTTTTATTCAGTTGGAGCCAGCAGTGGAAAGTTCACCCCTTCAGCTGAAAATTTGCCAAGAACCTTCGAACATATTGAAGCTGAAATTGATGAGCTTGACGAAGTTATAGCCGGGCACGGTGACTTTTGTGCCTGGGTAGCTTCTCGGGGCACTGCTGCAGCGTTCCTGAAGGCTGGCTGTGATCATGGAAAAATCGTCAACAGGCCCAATTTCACTCTGTCTCCATCAATTCTAGACGATATTCCTGACCTCGCCCGAAGCATTTCAAACAGATTTATAAAAATGATATGGACAAAAGGCGGGCGAGAGAAGGCTGGAGACGAAGCTCGAAGTCATCTTGAACCAGTAAGAAATCATACCTTGTGCTTACCTTCTCCTTCAGACTTGATTTTTACTTGCAATACCTTGATTCATGTAGGATGACGAAGCTGATAGCGATGCTTAGAAAATATACCGCCGAAGCTGAAGCCCGGTGAAGATCAGTAGGAGTACATTGTAGAAAAAACCTAAGAGACTTTTGTAATAACTTATGTAAATACAGCTAAACTGTTCTTAATGAACTTTGTACATACCTTGTAATATATTCTTACCCTTCCATTGAGGTGCTTTGATGTGGACGAAATTAGTATTTTGAGCCAGAGGCGAAAAAACACCTTCCCTTCTTTTCGTACACAACGAAGCATAAAAGACCACTTCTTCTTTTTGCCGAAACCTTTCTTTTTTGCACTCAACGAAGCATAAAAGATCGCTTCTTCTTTTTGCCGAAACCTTTCTTTTTTGCACTCAACGAAGCATAAAAGACCGCTTCTTCTTTTATGTCGAAACAACCACTTATGTCATAATGATGATTATCCTATATATGCCTGAATGAATGTTTATGAATGCAAATGCTATGATGTAATGTGATGTGCGAATGATTGTCCAAAACACATATCCGAAGCCATACGCTTAGCCATTATTTCCTTAGAAACAATCACACATCAGCTCTGCATTCCCTTAGGAACGACTTTGGAGCTTCTTCGCCTTTTACTTTTGGCGGAATCAGCGTTGACTTTTCGCTGTAAGCTCTGCATTCCCTTAGGAACGTCTTTGGAGCTTCTTCGCCTTTTACTTTCGGCGGAATCAGCGTTGACTTTTCGCTGTAAGCTCTGCATTCCCTTAGGAACGTCTTTGGAGCTTCTTCGCTTTTTCAGTTTCGGCACTCGATGGTGCGTTCTCAGCTTTTACATTTACATTCTTTGAGGGATTTTGCTCTTATAGAACTAAAAAGGAAATTACATATGATGGCCCCATTAAAAACCTTTCTCCCCCTTTAGAAAGGAAAAGGGTGCCATGAAAAAGAAAAAACATAAAAGAGTTACATCAAGTTACACATAATATCGCCGAAGCTCATCCGCATTCCAAGATCTTGGAATGTCGTTGCCGTCCATGTCCTTCAATCTGTATGAACCAGGTCTTGACGAAGATGCTACTAAGAAAGGTCCTTCCCATTTCAACTGTAACTTGCCCACTGTGTCTGGGTTGGCCACTCTCCGAAGCACCAAGTGTCCCGGCTCAATATTTTTTAGCCGGACCTTTCTATCTCACCATTTGACTGTTTCAGCTTGGTATTTATTGATATTCTCCACAGCTTGAAGCCTGATCCCTTCTAAAGCATCTTTTTCCACAAAACAAGCATCTTCAGGACCTGATTCTGCCGAAGTTACTACTCTTATTGATCCAGCTTTAGCTTCTTCCGGAGTTATTGCTTCGTCACCGAATAATAACTTGAATGGAGTAAAGCCTGTAGACCTTGATGTTGTTGTATTGTGGCTCCACACCACTTTGGTTAACTGATCTGGCCACTTTCCCCTGGGTTGATTGAAGATTAACTTCATTATTCCTGTCATTATAATGCCGTTGGCTCTTTCAACGAGCCCATTTGACTCCGGATGCCTGACTGATGCAAAATGGATCTTCGTACCAATTTGATCACAGAAATTTCTGAAAGCTTCGGAGTCGAACTGCGTTCCATTATCTACAGTGATGGCCTTCGGTACCCCGAAGCGACAAACAATATTCTGCCAAAAAAACTTTTGGACAGTGGCCGAAGTTATTGTGGCCAATGGCTTTGCCTCAATCCATTTAGAAAAATACTCCACAGCCACTATGACATATCTTAAATTCCCTTGTGCCGGTGGTAATGGTCCTAACAAGTCAAGACCCCACCTTTGCAATGGCCAAATGGGTTGTATGAGCTGTGTTAAAGACGAAGGCTGTTTTTGATCTCTTGCACATTTTTGACAACCTTCGCACTTTTGAACTAATTCCGCTGCATCCGAAGCTGCCTTCGGCCAATAAAACCCTTGACGGAAAACTTTTCCAAGTAACGGCCTAGATCCAATGTGAGATCCACACAGGCCTGCATGTATTTCTTTCATCAACTCTATACCTTCGGTTCTAGATAAACACTTGAGCAGCGGAGCACAAACTCCATGCTTGTACAACTCCCCTTCTATCATGACATATGGACGAGCTCTTGCCTCTATCCTGCTGTTATAAGCTTCGTCATCTGAAAGGAACTTACCCTGAAGGTAAGAGATGATCTCAGTTCTCCAATCTTCGCTATAAACAGGAGATATGTTGAGGACTGCTCTTTCAAGGAGCTCTACTGAAGGTGCCTTTATTGTTTCGAAGAACACATCCGAAGGTAACGACAGCCCCTGTGCTGCTGACTTAGCTAACAAATCAGCATGCTCATTTTGTCCTCGAGGGATATTTTTGACAGAAAATCCTTCGAAGGAAGCTTCGATTCTTCGGACCGTGTCTAGATATTTTTCAAGCTTCGGATCTTTAGCCTTGCAACTTTTGTCGATATGACCCGAAACAACCTGGGAATCAGTTTTAAGAATCGCCCTTCTAATTCCCATTGCCTTTAATTTCCGAAGGCCCAGGAGCAGAGCTTCGTACTCAGTAATATTGTTTGTACAGCTGAAATCAAGTCTTGCCGCATAACAAGTTTTAACCTTGGATGGTGAGACTAACACAGCGGCTGCTCCTGCTCCGAAGGTTCCCCAAGACCCATCGCAAAACACTGTCCACACTTCGGCATCTTTATTTGTTTCTTCGTCCTGAGCCCCTGGCGTCCAATCGGCAATGAAATCTGCCAACGCTTGAGACTGGATCGAGGATCTATGCACATAATCAATGCAAAATTCATTGAGCTCTGCAGCCCATTTTCCAATCCGTCCAGTAGCTTCTCTATTTCTCATAATATCCTTCAACGGCTGCGAAGAAGGAACAACAATATTGTATGCTTGAAAATAATGCCGAAGCTTCCTGGATGCCATTAAGACGGCATATAATACCTTCTCCAATTCCGTATAGTTTTTCTTTGATACACTAAGGACTTCAGATACAAAATACACTGGAACCTGCTTCTTGACTTGGCCATCAAGCTTCTCCTGGACAAGTGCTGCACTTACTGCTGAGTGCGAAGCTGCCACATATAACAACAAAGGAGCCCCTGGCGTTGGTGGAGTTAATGTTGTTAGATCTATCAAATACTGCTTCAGCTCTTCAAAGGCTTTTTGTTGATTTGATCCCCATTGAAAGACTTCGGCTGATTTCAGCACTTCGAAGAATGGTAAATTTCTTTCTGCTGATCTGGATATGAATCTATTGAGAGATGCCAGCCTCCCTGTCAATCTTTGGGCCCCCTTTCTTGTAGTTGGTGGCTCCATTCGAAGTATAGCTTCAATTTTACTTGGATTAGCTTCAATTCCCTTTGTTGAAACCAAGCATCCAAGAAATTTCCCCTTCTTTACTCCGAAGACACATTTTTCTGGGTTCAGCTTTAAGCCAGCTTGTCTGAAACTGGCGAAGGTCTCCTGCAAATCAGCAATATGATTTTCCTGTTTCGTGCTTTTTACAATGATGTCATCAACATAAGTTAGCACATTTCTGCCTATCTGAGACTGGAGGACCTTCGCAGTCATTCTGCTAAAACTTCCTCCAGCATTTTTGAGTCCCTCAGGCATCCGAAGATAGCAATATGTGCCACTTGGGGTTATGAAGCTAGTCTTCGGCTCATCTTCCTTCTTCATCCAGATTTGGTGATAACCTGAGTAACAGTCTAGCAGACTCATGAGCTCTGAAGAAGCTGCTGCATCAACTAAAGAGTCTATTCTTGGCAATGGGAATTCGTCCTTCGGACAAGCCTTGTTGAGATCTGTAAAATCGATACACATCCTCCACTTGCCATTGGCCTTTTTTACCATAACAGTGTTAGCTAGCCACTCTGGGTACTTTACTTCTCTAATAACTCCTGCACTGAGGATTCTTTTTACTTCATTACGAGCACCTTCGGCCTTATCATCAGACATTTTCCGAAGCCTCTGCTTTCTGGGTCTGAAGGATGGGTCAACATTGAGCGAGTGTTCAATAACATCCCGATTTACTCCGCAGAGGTCATTAGCTGACCATGCAAAAACATCTTTGTTGTTGAACAAAAACCTTATCAAGGTTTTCTCCTGATCTTCGGATAATTGAGAGCCTAACAGCACCTTCTGCTCTGCTATGTCCTCACATAGGAGCATGGGCTTCGGCTGATCTGCTGAAGCTGCTTTCTCCCTTCTGAATTTGTACTGTTCACAAGCTTCAGCTCCATCTATGTTATGGATTGCTTTGGAGTCAGTCCAGCTTCCTTCGGCCCTTCTAGCAGCTTCCTGACTTCCATGAATAGCGATGGGTCCTTGATCCGAAGGTATTTTCATGCAAAGGTAGGCAGGATGAAGGATTGCTTCGAAAGCATTAAGGGTGCCACGACCAATAATTGCATTGTAAGGGTATTCCATGTCGACAATGTCAAACACGACTTGCTCAGTTCTAGTGTTGTTGATGAACCCGAAGGTCACTGGCATGGTGATCTTGCCCAGCGCTACAATCTGTCTTCCTCCGAAGCCACAGAGAGGGTGCGTTGCATCATGAATCTTGTCTTCTGGCTCTTGCATTTGCCTGAAGGCCTTAGCAAATATGATATCAGCTGCACTGCCTGTATCAACCAAGACATTGTGAACTAGAAATCCTTTGATAACACAAGAGATAACCATGGCATCGTTGTGTGGGTAATCTTTGAGTTGAAGGTCCTCTTGGGAGAAGGTAATAGGAATGTGAGACCATCTCGACTTAATGAAGGGCCCTTGCACCCCAACATGCTGTACCATTCTCTGCGCTTCCTTCTTCTGCTTCTTGTTGGCTGGCTCTGAACATGAACCGCCTGTTATCGGGAACAGCAGCTTCGGAGCCGAGGCAGCTCCAGCTTGGTCGTTGAACGAAGCCATCAGCTCAAAAAAAGTGGAAGTGAGTTCACCGGAGGTGGGCGCCAATGTTGTGGACTTGTTCTCAAATGCTATGAATTAAGAACAAGGCAACACAGAAAGAAGTTAATGGTAAATACCCTTCGTCCTTCGAAGCGTTATTTCCTTTAGGATATAACGATCTTCAGACGAGGGTCATGAAAGACACACCTTCATCATTGCAGTTATATGTTGATAAAAGGAGAAGCATATGAAACATGAGAGAATAACATGGATAATCACATGGCATTATTACATGTTCTTATTAAATAATCATGGAAGAATAAAGACAATGTTGAATTACATTTGTACCTTCGGCTTGACAGGAGGAAAAAATACAAGCGTGACGCACGAGCGAGTACAAGTCAGCGTGAACAGTACGGGGGTACTGTTCATCTATTTATAGACACAGGACACAGCCTGTGACGAATTACAATTATGTCCCTCATAAAAGTTTACAACATTGACTTAGACCTTTATGGATTAAAAGGTCATTCTATCTCTATGTCGGTTTGTAATGCCGAAGCTTCATGAAGAGGAACCTTCGGTCATCTCCTGGGGACAACTTCAGCCGAAGCTGCTTCTTCCCGTAAGACCTTCGGCGCAACGAAGCATGGCCCCAACAGCTGACAAAGGCTGAAAAAGAAGAGCTAAAAGAATATGCTATATCTTGCGGATATCAGCCGAGAGCACTTCTCTTCGGTGGCATCGACGATGAAAAATTGGGCTGCATCCGGGATCAGACCGGAGCAAAGGTTATTGGTACTCTATCAAAGAGTATTGGTTTCCCGAAGCTCGAAACAGATATTAGCCGCTATCGACGACAACACATCGTCGGTAGTTTATTCTATTCCAATTTCAAGGTAAACTTTTCTTTAACTTTTATTATTTCAATAACGAAGATGTTTTCTAACGAAGGTTGTATGTATGCAGCAAATTTAGAAAGCAAGATAAAAGATCAATCAGCTGCTCTTGAAAAGAAAGACTTCGAGCTTCAGACAACCGAAGGCTTATTGGCAGAAGCTGAAGCTAAAATAGCAGATTTAAATACGAAGCTTCTCTCCCAGTCAGAAAGCTTCGAACAAGAAAAGCAGAAGCTTAATGCAAAATTTGAGGTCGAGGTCCAGAAAAATTCAGATTTGAAAAATCATTGACAAGCCTTCAAAACAAATGTCTGGAGTTCAGTAATCGATGTGTTCAACGGCTGAAGCAAGTCTTCTATTCGGTTGGAGCCAGCAGCGAAAAATTTAATCCTTCGTCTGAAGACCTGTTAGGGGCCTTCGAACATATCGAAGGTGAAATTGATGACCTTGAAGAAGTTATAGCTGGACATGGTGACTTTTGTGCCCTGGTAGCTTCTCGGGGCACAGCTGTCGCCTTCCTGAAATCTGGCTGCGAACATGGAAAGGTTATCAATAGACCCAATTTCAACTTATCGCCAGCAGATGTGGATAATATTCCCAACCGTGCCCGAAGCATAGCAAATAGATTTATAAAACTGGTATGGACAAAGGGTGAACGAAGCAAAGCTGGTGATGAAGCTCGGAGTCATGTTAAGCCGGTAACAAAAATCATACCTTGTGCTTACCTCTTCCTTCGAACTTGAATTTTACTTACAATACTTAAATACATACAGGATGACGAAGCTGAGGCCGAAGCTAAAGAGTAAAAAGACGAAGCCGAAGTTAAATGGATGACAAAGTCGAAGCCGAAGCCGAAGCTCAATGGACTCTAATGAAGCTTGAATAGATAACTGTAGAAAAAACTCTAAAAACCCTTGTAATAACCTTTGTAAAGAACAATGTAATTATTTTTTACTTTGTAAACTTTGTCCATACCTTGTAATATATTCTTACCTTTCCATCAATGTATAAAGTGCTTTGGTGTGAACGAAATTAGCATTTTTGAGCCGAAGGCGAAAAACACTTTCCCTTCTTTTCGTACACAGCGAAGTATAGAGACTGCTTTTTTTCTTTTTGCCGAAGCCTTATCTTTAGAACCGAAGCAACTGCCTATGTTATGATGATGATGATCCTATGTATGACTAAATGAATGTTTATGAATGCAAATGTATGATGTAATGTATGGTGCAAATGAATGTCCAAACACACACATATGAAGCCACAACCATATCCTTCATTCCCATAGGAATAACCAAAGTCTCTTTGCCATTTATTTTTCGGCTTCACCGCTTATTTTTCGGTGTATCAGCGCTGACTTTTCGCTGTAAGTTCTGCATCCCCTTAGGAACGTCTTTTGAACTTCTTGGCCTTCTATTTCAGCGGTATCGCGTTGACTTTTCACGCTTCGCCTTATATTTCGGCGGAATCAGCGTTGACTTTTCGCTGTAAGCTCTGCATTCCCTTAGGAACGACTTTTGAGTAGAAAACTTACACTGCGCTCCCTTAGGAACGGCTTTTTGTAGCTTCGTCGTGCTCTGCATCCCCTTAGGGACGTCTTTCAAGCTTGTCCCTGCTTTTCCTTTTCTCTTTGCCCTCGATGGTGCGTGCTCAGCTTTTACATTTACATCTTTGGGGATATTGCTCTTGTAGAGCTGAAATAAGAAAAAGCGAAATTACATGCTATGGCCCCATTAAAAACCTTTCTCCCCCTTTGGAAAGGAAAAGGGTGCCATAGGAAAAAATAAAAAATAAAAAGATTACATTAAGCTACACATAATATCGCCGAAGCTCATCCGCATTCCAAGATCTAGGAATGTCGTTGCCGTCCATATCTGTAACACCACTAGTGTTACTGCAACTAAAACTTGAGCATGGCATCATAAACATTGACATTGCATATGTTTGACACACCTAGAGTGCATTCACTAGGTAAAAATTTCAAACCAGTTGTATTGTTATGCATTTTGCAAATAGAACCCTGGATAGGGAACTTAACCCTAAATAGGGATTAAAGGGGTAAAACCTAACCCAAGTGGAGAAAACCTAAAAGCTTTAGGGGAATGGTCATAAAATGTTCCCAAAAATGAACTTGAATCACATTTATACCCCTGAGGTACTAAAAATTCCCATTTGAACCCTAAAAAACCTAAGTCCAAACCCTAGGGGCCTATGTGCAAAAATTGTGCACATTTGGACTAAAGTGTAAAAACTGCTATGTTAAAGCATATAAAGTCACATGGTTCACATTTGGGAAGATTTACAAGCCAAACCCTAAGTTTTGGATTGATTTGCAAAAAGGACCCCAATTGAGAATTTACTCTAAGTCTGAATTTCAGATTTGTGGGCTCAACTTTGGAGCCTTGTAACTTTCAAATTATAGAGTCTTTGCCCTAGGTCACCACATCAAGTTTGTAGCTCAATCATAGGAGAACAACTTTGCTTAAGAGTGTGAGCTCAGTTGTTAAGAAAAATCCAGAGATAATTAAGCTCAAAGTCGGGCTGTCAGGCAAACCCTAGACTGAATTTTCAGTAACAGTGTGATGGGGTGAACTTTGAGCTCGATTTTGAATGTGATTCAGTAGCTATTTGATGGTAAGCATTGTGGCAAAATTGAAGATGGATTATAGGTGTATAACTTTGATGCAGAAAGTTGGCTTAGGTACCACATAAAAATTTGAGAAAATAGAGCTCTAACTTGGTCTGTTAGATAAGCTCTTTACTGAATTAGGCGCACTGTTCATCGGTTTTCAGAAAGATCACGCCGTGGATAAGGGTCAGCCCTCGCCGGCGATAAGAACGCCACGACGGTCGGGATGGGCTAGCGGCCGCGGTAAATATCCTCGGTAACGTGGCAGGCTCCGGTTAAACGGCGGCCACCGTGCCATCACCGGGATCCGCCGCGCGGTATGCTCGCCAGCGCGATCCAAGGATCCACGATCCTCATCCGTCTCTGGCCAGTAGCCTATAAATTGAGCCCTGACGCTGCTTCTTCACCACATCGCAAGCACGAGTGCCTGTGCAATTGACTCACTTTAACCGGAGAGCTTACACAGTCCGCAAATTTCTGTTCTCCCCGTTCTTAACTCCGCCGTGAAGAACCCCTCCGTGGCCAGCATTCCTCGGGTGAGTACTTACCCAATTGTTTCATGTTCTTGCTTGTTGTTAGCCCCCTATTGCTCCCAGTACCAACCAATCGAAATTCGGCCGAAACCTTTCACCGGAACGCGCGTCTGCTCTGTAGAACGCCGCCGTAACCCCCTCACCGTCGACCCGCTCTTCGGGTCTTGTTCTGCCCAACCCAAAGTGTGTCCATGGACCCTGGTGAACCCGTGAACCTTTACCCAGCCTCAATTTGCCATCCTCGTTGCTGTTTGATCGGAACACGTTCATCCCCTTGCCCATCCGCTCGGTCACCGTGAACTAATCAATTCAGTGCCCCTTGGTGAAATTGATGGAGGGGAAGTGTTCGGTAAAGGTTTAATTGCGCCCCTGTCGCACGAGAGCTCCAGCCGTGGCGTCATCCGGCCAGAATAAGCTCGCCGGAGTGCAGCGAGGTCTGTTCTTCGTCGTGGGTTGGTCGGTGTAAAAGAGTAGAACCCGGGGGACCTTTCTGAGAATTGTCAGCGACTCATGCAATAGTGATTGAACCCGCTTCGGAATGATCAGTATGTCGAGGCCCTTTCTGTAAAGATGCCAGCGCAGGCGCGGGCGCGCGCGCGATTCCGCGTGGGCCTGGGCCGCCTGGTTTGATTTCAGCCCATCACTGTTTCAATCTTTTCTTTTTCTTTTTCAGTAGAGCTTTGGAAATCTGTTATAAATTGTAGAAAAACCCTAAAATTGTGAAACCAATTTTCCTAGACTTCTTATTTTCCATAGTATTTAATAAAAATAGTTTCATGATTTTTAAAATAAATAAGGAATTTTGAGGCATTTAAAGTAGTTTAAAACATTAGTTGTGGATTTTTAGAAGATAAATGGTAATTCCAAAAATGTCCAAACTTTTTATATGAGTTTTATACATTATTTAGAAGCCTTGGGTAGAATTTGGGTTGATTTAGACCTTGTTTGATAACTAGAACCCAAAACCCCCTGCCCTGTGAACTCCTTTACTGACTCCGGAAACCCTAAGTTCTCGGAGTTCCGTGAAGGAAAATTGTATTCAAGACCTTAGATAATAAATTCTTATTATCTTTGCACTCTCATGAGCATTACATGGCATTCATTCTTATACATGTATATATGGTTATGTTTAGAAAACGAAGAAGAAATCGAAGTGACCGAAGAGAAGACACCACCACCTTTGGAATCTCAGCCAGGAACTTGTCTCTACTTTGACATCTGTGGGCCTGAGCCTGACTCACCTACTAACGAAGGCAAGCCCCGGTGCATTTGCCACCTTCCTTGATGTTTTTAAATCTTTTTTTTCACTTACTTGCTGCATTAAGTAATAGGAGTTGATTGCTAAACAATTCCTGCATCACCTTCCTTGATCTTGATTACTCTCCTTGATACCCTGTTTTACAAAAGGTTTTTACTATGCTTAGTATTGCTCTAGCAAAACAAAAGGTTTTGTTTTACAAAAGATGATTGGCAAAGTGGGAGGAATGTTTTTGGAAATAAAACTTGATGGTGGATCCATCATGGCCATGATGGGTTCAACATCGGAAAGATGTACCTCTGCCAGGTACCAAGTTTTTGGGTTTAAATGATTAAGCCGAGACCGGGCGGGTGACTTGCACGAGAAGAGAGTCTCGGTGTAGTGTCTCCGTCTAAGTCGATTAAGGACCATGTCGATGTAGGCCTGCTGACCGAGGACCCTTTAACTGGTCACATGCCTCATCATGGGTAAGCCTTGCCTCGGGCAGACTAAGGCCAGAATAAGATAACACGAAATGGGCGTGGAGCGGTGGCGAGAGTAGCGTGTACCCTCCGTAGCAAGAGGCTGGACAGTGGTGTATCTGTGCTCTCGGTTTGCGTGAACCTGATCTGGTCTTAAGAACCCCGGTGGCGGGTTGACATATGCAAGGGTTAAGTGCTACATATGTCGTGTGATTGGAGATCCTCAGCTGAGTATAATCGATTCGGATCGCCGTACCTCCGCGGTTATGGAGACTTGGTCACTGACTTATACGTAGAATTCCACTAAAGATGAAGGGATTGATGAGAAACTGGCTAGTGCAGGACAAGTGTTTGAACTAGGGTAGAAAGAACCCTAGATGCAGGTAAGTTTACCTAACCTGAAAATAAAACTGGATTTTTAAGGATCCACTCTTAGTAAGCATTTATGCAAAACAGAGTCTTTGATCTTGAGATACCTTACCTTGACTCCCTTATAACCAGCATATCCTTGAGAGTCTTTTCTTTAGTCGGGTAAGACTTGCTGAGTAATTCCATACTCAGGGTTTATTCCCTCGTTGTTTTTAGGTGAGGAAGCAGCAAATTTTTGTTGCTTTTGTACCAAGGTGGTTCCAAATGAAGAAAAACAAGAGTGAAGCTGCGGGAGGACATGGTCCTCCATAAGAAACTTTTATGTAAGAACTTATCGGGAGGAGTTTTTGCCTCCCTTGGTATTGTAATAATACTACTCAGCACTCGTTTTATAGCTCTGGTCTATAATAAGTAACTTGATCTTACTTTCTAAATAAATGTAAGTTTATGTAATCACTTCCGCATTTCGATATCTCTGATGTTCTGTAATGTCTGCAAGACGGGTGAAACGTTCCTGGAAAGGTAAGAAAGAAGATACCGAACTTGTCAAGTGATTTAGGAACATCTACAGGGTTGTCTGATGTCTGTTGGACAAGGACAACTGTAGGTGGGCCTAATGACTTGAGAGGTTCCGTCACAATATCCTTCAATCTGTAGGAATCGGGTCTTGACGAAGATACTACCAGAAAAGGTCCTTCCCACTTCAACTGTAACTTGCCTACTGTATCTAGGTTGGCAACTCTCCGAAGTACCAAGTGCCCTGGCCTGATATTTTTTAACCGAACTTTTCTGTCACGCCATTTTATTGTTTCGGCTTGGTATTTATTGATGTTCTCCACAGCTTGAAGCCTGATCCCTTCTATAGCATCTTTTGCGACAGAATAATTAGCTTCGTCCTCCGCTGAAGCCACTGTTCTTATTGATCCTGCTTTAGCTTCTTCCGGGGTTATTGCTTCGTCACCAAACAATAATTTGAATGGTGTAAAGCCTGTTGACCTTGACACTGTTGTGTTGTGGCTCCACACCACTTTGATCAATTCATCTGGCCACTTTCCTCTGGGCTGATTGAAGATTAACTTCATTATTCCTGTCATTAGAATACCATTAGCTCTTTCGACAAGTCCATTTGACTTCAGATGCCTAACCGATGCAAAATGGATCTTCGTGCCAATTTGTTCACAGAACTCTTTGAAAGCTTTGGCATCAAACTGTGTTCCGTTATCCACAGTAATAGCCTTCGGCACTCCGAAGCGACAAACAATATTTTGCCAGGAAAATTTCTAAACAGTGACCGAGGTTATTGTGGCTAAAGGCTTCGCCTCAATCCATTTGGAAAAATATTCCACTGCCACCACAACATATTTTAAATTTCCTTGTGCTGGTGGAAGTGTGCCTAACAAATCAAGGCCCCACCTTTGCAACAACCAAGTGGGCTGTATTAGCTGAGTCAGATATGAAGGCTGTTTTTGATCTCTTGCACATTTTTTGACAACCTTCGCAGTTTTGGACTAATTCTGCTGCATCCGAAGCTGCCTTCGGCCAATAAAATCCTTGACGAAAGACTTTTCCCAGTAAGGGCCTAGATCCGATGTGAGATCCACACAGACCTGCGTGTATTTCCTTCATCAATTCTATACCTTCAGCTCTAGATAAACATTTGAGCAACGGAGAACAGACTCCATGTTTGTATAACTCCCCTTCTATTATTACATATGGTCGGGCTCTTGCCTCTATTCTCTTATTATAAGCTTTGTCATCTGAAAGGCAATTGCCCAGGAGAAACGATATAATCTCAGTTCTCCAATCTTCACTATGAACAGGAGATATATTGAGCACTGCTCTTTCAAGAAGTTCCACCGAAGGTGCTCTTATTGTCTCAAAGAATACTTCCGAAGGTAAAGGCAGCCCCTGTGCCGCTGACTTGGCTAGCAGATCAGCGTGCTCATTTTCTCCTCGTGGAATATTCTTGACAGAAAATCCTTCGAAAGAAGCTTCAAGCCTTCGAACTGTATCCAAGTATTTCTCAAGCTTTGGGTCTCTTGCTTTACAACTCTTGTCAATATGACCAGAAATTATTTGGGAATCGGTTTTAAGAACCGCCCTTCTTATCCTTATTGCCATTAACTTCCGAAGCCCCAAAAGCAAAGCTTCATACTCAGCAATATTATTTGTGCAGCTGAAATCAAGTTTCACTGCATAACATGTTCTGACTTTGGAAGGTGCAACTAAAACAGCAGCTGCACCTGTTCTGAAGGTTCCCCAGGAACCGTCGCAGAACACTGTCCAAGCTTCGGCATCTTTACTTGCTTCTTCTTCCTGAGCCCCTGGCGTCCAGTTAGCGATGAAGTCTGCTAACGCCTGGGACTGGATCGAGGATCTATGCACATAATCAATGGTGAATTCGTTGAGTTCCGCAGTCCACTTTACAATCCTTCCCGTAGCTTCTCTGTTCCTCATAATATCCTTCAAAGGTTGTGATGAAGGAACAATTATATGGAATGCTTGAAAGTATTGCCGAAGCTTCCTGGAGGCCATTAAGACAGCATATAGCACTTTCTCCAATTCTGTATAGTTTTTCTTTGATAAGCTAAGGACTTCGGAGACAAAATATACTGGGGCTTGCTTTTTGATTTGTCCTTCAAGCTTTTCCTGCACAAGCGCTGCACTTACTGCAGAATGCGAAGCTACGACGTATAATAACAAAGGAGCCCCTGGCGTGGGTGGAGTTAACGTTGTTAGGTCTATCAGGTACTGCTTTAGCTCTTCGAAGGCTTTCTGCTGAGCTGATCCCCATTGAAAGACTTCGGTCGACTTCAGCACTTCAAAGAATGGTAAATTTCTCTCTGCTGATCTAGATATGAATCGATTCAGAGATGCCAGTCTTCCTGTCAGCCGTTGAGCTCCCTTTTTTGTGCTTGGCGGCTCCATTCGAAGAATAGCTTCGATTTTATTTGGATTAGCTTCAATCCCTTTTGTTGAAACTAAACAACCAAGGAATTTCCCCTTCTTTACTCCGAAGACACACTTTTCTAGATTCAATTTCAGGCCAGCTTGCCTAAAGTTAGCGAATGCCTCCTGCAGATCAGCAATGTGATTTTCTTGCTTCGTGCTTTTTACTATGATATCATCTACATAAGTTAGCACATTTCTGCTTATCTGAGAATGAAGGACTTTGGCTGTCATTCTGCTGAAGCTTCCTCCAGCATTCTTGAGCCCCTCAGGCATCCGAAGATAACAATATGTACCACTGGGGGTTATGAAGCTGGTTTTTGGCTCATCTTCCTTCTTCATCCAGATTTGATGGTAGCCTGAATAACAATCTAGTAGACTCATGAGCTCTGACGAAGGTGCTGCATCTACTAGAGAATCTATCCTTGGTAATGGAAACTCATCCTTCGGACATGCCTTATTAAGATCAGTAAAATCGATGCACATTCTCCATTTACCATTGGCCTTCTTCACCATAACAGTGTTAGCTAGCCATTCTGGGTATTTTACTTCTCTGATGACTCCAACACTAAGAAGTCTTTTCACTTCATTCCGAGCACCTTCGGCTTTGTCATCAGACATTTTCCGAAGCCTCTGCTTTCTGGGTATGAAGGATGGATCGACATTGAGCGAGTGTTCAATGACATCCCTGTTGACACCACAGAGATCGTTGGCAGACCATGCGAAGACATCTTTGTTGTTGAACAGAAACCTTGTTAGGTTTTTCTCCTGTTCCTCAGACAATTGAGATCCCAGCAACACCTTCTGCTCTGCTATATCTTCACATAAGAGCATGGGCTTCGGCTGATCGACCGAAGCAGCCTTCTCCCTTCTGTACTTGTATTGCTCACAAGCTTCGGCTCCATCTATATTATGAATTGCTTTTGAATCTGTCCAGTTTCCTTCAGCCCTTCTGGCAGCTTCCTGGCTTCCATGAATAGCAATAGGCCCTTGATCCGCAGGTATCTTCATGCAAAGATATGCTGGATGAAGAATTGCTTCAAAAGCATTGAGTGTCCCACGACCAATGATTGCATTGTAGGGGTACTCCATGTCGACAATATCAAACACAACTTGCTCAGTTCTTGTATTGTTGATAAATCCGAAGGTCACTGGCATCGTGATCTTGCCGAGCGCTACAATCTGTCTTCCTCCGAAGCCACAAAGAGGGTGTGTAGCATCATGAATCTTATCCTCTGGCTCTTGCATCTATCTGAAGGCCTTAGCAAATATAATATCTGCTGCACTACCTGTGTCAACCAGAACATTGTGAACCAGAAATCCTTTGATAACACAAGAAATAACCATAGCATCATTGTGAGGGTAATCCTTGAGCTGAAGGTCCTCTTGGGAGAAGGTAATTGGGATGTGGGACCATCTTGACTTGATGAAGGGTCCCTGCACCCCAACATGCTGTACCCTTCTCTGTGCCTCCTTCTTCTGCTTCTTGTTGGCCGGCTCTGAGCATGAACCGCCTGTTATCGGGAGTACCAGCTTCGAAGCCGAAGCAGCTCCAGCTTGGTTGTTGAACGAAGCCATCAGCTCAAAAAGTGAAAGTGAGTTCACCGGAGGTGGGCGCCAATGTTGGGGACTTGTTCTCAAATGCTATGAATTAAGAACAAGGCAACATAAAATGTTAAATATTAATGTCCCTTGTCCGCTGAAGCATTATCTCCCCAAGTATTTAATGAACTTCGGACGAAGGTCATGAGCAAAATATTACGAAGGTCACACCTTGGTAATCAGATTTATAAAATAATGAAATACAAAATATTAAATATTAGAGAAAAATGTACCAAAGATAGATAACATCATTCACACATATTTTATTATACAAGCCTAAATATTATACACAATATTTAGGTATATTTATACCTTCGCCTTGGCAGAAAATAATAATTCCAGCGTAATGTGTCAGCGATTACAAGATTGCGTGAACAGTATAGGGGTACTGTTCACCTATTTATAGGCACAGGGCACATCCTGTGCAAAATTACATTTATGCCCTTTACAATCGACTACAATAATGACACAAAACATCATGGGTCTTTAAGTCATCTCATCTTTAAGTCGGTTCACCCCTTCGTCTCGAGATCTGTCACTGTGCCGAAGCTTTTTAGGTGGTAGCTTCGGCGCTGCTTCTGAGAGGATCTGTCGAATGTGTTCTCTTTCTTTAGGATCTTCGGCTACGAACCATACCCCCAACACTGAGCAGTTCAGAGAGGATCTCCCTGGTGCACCGGACACTGTCCAGTGGTGCACCGGACACTATCCGGTGGCACACCGGACAGTCCGGTGTGCTAGACCAGGGCAACCTTCGGTTGTCTTTTGCCCTTTTTATTTGAACCCTTTCTTGGACTTTTTATTGGTTTGTGTTGAACCTTTGGCACCTGTAGAACTCATAATCTAGAGCAAACTAGTTAGTCCAATAATTTGTGTTGGGCAATTCAACCACCAAAATCATTTAGGAAAAAGGTTTGACCCTATTTCCCTTTCAATCTCCCTATTTTTTGTGATTGATGCCAACACAAACCAAAGCAAATATAAAAGTCCAGATTTGAACTAGTTTGCATAAGGTAAGTGCAAAGGTTGCTTGGAATGAAACCAATATAATTATTTCTACTAGATATGCATGGATGGTTTTCTTCTTATTTAAAATTTTGGACCACATTTGCACCATGAGTTTTGTTTTTGCAAATTCTTTTATAAATTCTTTTCAAAATCCGTTTTGCAAATAGTCAAAGGTCTATGAGTAAGATTGAAAGAAGCATTTTCAAGATTTAAAATTTTCTCCCCCTGTTTCAAATGCTTTTCCTTTGACTTAAACAAAACTCCCCCTCAATGAAATTCTCCTCTTAGTGTTCAAGAGGGTTTTACAAATTTTTGAAGATACTTTCTCCCCTTTTGAAAACACATTAAGATATCAATTTGAAAACTTCATTTTAAAATTTGGTGGTGGTGCGGTCCTTTTATTTTGGGCTTACTTTCTCCCCCTTTGGCATGAATCGCCAAAAACGGATACTTGTGAGTGAAATATAAGCCCTTTGACTTTCTCCCCAATGGCAAACAAATAGATATGAGTGAAGATGATACCAAAGTGGAGAATTATGCGGAATACCGGCAAATACCAATGGAGTTGAGTGGAAGCGTCGTCTTTGCCGAATACTCCATTTCCCTTTCAATTCTATGACTAAGCATAAGATTACACTTAAAAACACATTAGTCATAGATATAAAAGAGATATGATCAAAGGTATGTAAATGAGCTATGTGTGCAAAGTATCAATCAAAATTCCTAGAATCAAGAATATTTAGCTCATTCCTAAGTTTGGTAAAGGTTTTCTCATCTAGTGGCTTGGTAAAGATATCGGCTAATTGATCTTTGGTGTTAATATAGGCTATCTCGATATCCCCCCTTTGTTGGTGATCTCTCAAAAAGTGATACCAAATGGCTATGTGCTTAGTGCGGCTGTGTTCAACGGGATTATCCGCCATGCGGATTGCACTCTCATTATCACATAAGAGAGGGACTTTGCTAAATTTGTAGCCATAGTCCCTAAGGGTTTGCCTCATCCAAAGCAATTGCGCGCAACAATGGCCTACGACAATGTACTTTGCTTCGACGGTAGAAAGAGCTACCGAGTTTTGTTTCTTTGAAGCCCAAGACACCAGGGATCTCCCCAGAAACTAACAAGTCCCTGATGTGCTCTTCCTATCAATTTTACACCCTGCCCAATCAGCATCGGAATATCCTAATAAATCAAAAGAAAATCCCTTAGGGTACCAAAGACCAAACTTAGGTGTATGAACTAAATATCTCAAGATTCGCTTTACGGCCCTAAGGTGAACTTCCTTAGGATCGGCTTGGAACCTTGCAAAGCATAATGTCCGGTCGAGATGCACATAAATAGAGTAAATATTGTATCATCGACCGGTATACCTTTTGATCTACGGATTTACCTCCCATGTCGAGGTCAAGATGCCCATTGGTTCCCATGGGTGTCTTGATGGGCTTGTCATCCTTCATTCCAAACTTGGTGAGTATGTCTTGAATGTACTTGGTTTGGCTGATGAAGTTGCTTGACTTGAAATCTAAGAAAATACTTCAACTCCCCCATCATAGACATCTCGATTTTTTGTACCATGATCCTACTAAACTCTTCACAAGTAGATTTGTTAGTAGACCCAAATATGATATCATCAACATAAATTTGGCATACAAACAAATCATTTGCAATGGTTTTAGTAAAGAGAGTAGGATCGGCCTTGCGGACTTTGAAACCATTAGCGATAAGGAAATCTCTTAGGCATTCATACCATGCTCTTGGGGCTTGCTTGAGCCCATAAAGCGCCTTAGAGAGTTTATAAACATGGTTAGGATACTCACTATCTTCAAAGCCGGGAGGTTGTTCAACATAGACCTCTTCCTTGATTGGTCCATTGAGGAAGGCACTCTTCACGTCCATTTGATAAAGCTTAAAGCCATGGTAAGTAGCATAGGCAAGTAATATACGAATTGACTCAAGCCTAGCTACGGGTGCATAGGTTTCACCAAAATCCAAACCTTCGACTTGTGAATAACCCTTGGCCACAAGTCGGGCTTTGTTCCTTGTCACCACACCATGCTCATCTTGCTTGTTGCAGAATACCAACTTGGTTCCTACAACATTTTGGTTAGGACATGGAACTAAATTCCATACCTCATTCCTGGTGAAGTTGTTGAGCTCCTCTTGCATCGCCAGCACCCAATCCGAATCTTTAAGTGCATCCTCTACCATGTGTGGCTCAATAGAGGAAACAAACGAGCGACTCCAGATTGAGTTGTTACCCCCTTATGAATATCGCCGAGGATGGTGTTCACGGGGTGATCTCTTTGAATCGCTTGGTGGACTCTTGGGTGTGGCGGTCTTGGATCTTGTTCATCTTCCTTGTCTTGAACATTGGCATCTCCCCCTTGATCAATGTCCTCCTCTTGAGGTGGCTCATCTTCTTGATCTTCATTTTCATCCTCTTGAGTTTGATCCTCATCTTGAGTTGGTGGAGATGCTTGTGTGGAAGATGATGGTTGTTGATCTTGTGCTTGTGGAGGCTCTTCGGATTCCTTAGGACACACATCCCCAATGGACATGTTCCTTAGCGCGACGCATGGAGCCTCTTCATCATCTAGCTCATCAAGATCAACTTGCTCTACTTGAGAGCCGTTAGTCTCATCAAACACAATATCACAAGAAACTTCAACTAGTCTAGTGGACTTGTTAAAGACTCTATATGCCCTTGTGTTTGAATCATAACCAAGTAAAAAGCCTTCTACAGCCTTAGGAGCAAATTTAGATTTTCTACCTCTTTTAACAAGAATAAAACATTTGCTACCAAAGACTCTAAAATATGAAACATTGGGCTTTTTACCGGTGAGGAGTTCATATGATGTCTTCTTAAGGATTCGGTGAAGATATAACCGATTGATGGCGTAGCGAGCGATGTTGATTGCCTCGGCCCAAAACCGGTCCGGTGTCTTGTACTCATCAAGCATGGTCCTTGCCATGTCAAGTAGAGTTCTATTCTTCCTCTCCACTACACCATTTTGTTGTGGCGTGCAGGGAGAAGAGAACTCATGCTTGATGCCCTCCTCCTCAAGAAAGCCTTTAATTTGAGAATTCTTGAACTCCGTTCCATTGTCGCTTCTAATCTTTTTGATCCTTAAGCCAAACTCATTTTGAGCCCGTCTCAAGAATCCCTTTAAGGTTTCTTGGGTTTGTGATTTTTCCTGCAAAAAGAACACCCAAGTGAAGCGAGAATAATCATCCACAATAACTAGACAGTACTTACTCCCGCCGATGCTTATGTAAGCAATCGGGCCGAATAGGTCCATGTGGAGTAGCTCAAGCGGCCTGTCGGTCGTCATGATGTTCTTGTGTGGATGATGAGCACCAACTTGCTTCCCTGCTTGACATGCGCTACAAATCTTGTCTTTCTCAAAATAAACATTTTTTAGTCCCAAAATGTGCTCTCCCTTTAGAAGCTTATGAAGATTCTTCATCCCAACGTGGGCTAGTCGGCGATGCCAGAGCCAACCCATATTAGTCTTAGCAATTAAGCAAGTGACAAGTTCAGCTCTATTAAAATCAACTAAGTATAGCTGACCCTCTAACACTCCCTTAAATGCTATTGAATCATCACTTCTTCTAAAGACAGTAACACCTACATCCATAAAAAGACAATTGTAGCCCATTTTACATAATTGAGAAATAGAAAGCAAGTTGTAATCTAAAGAATCTACAAGAAAAACATTGGAAATAGAGTGGTCAGGCGATATAGCAATTTTACCAAGTTCTTTGACCAAACCTTGATTTCCATCCCTGAATGTGATAGCTCTTTGGGGATCTTGGTTTTTCTCGTAGGAGGAGAACATTCTCTTCTCCCCAGTCATGTGGTTTGTGGACCCGCTATCAATGTTCCAACTTGAGCCCCTAGATGCATAAACCTACAAAACAAATTTAGGCCTTGTTCTTAGGTACCCAAACGGTCTTGGGTCCTTTAACATTAGAAACAAGCACCTTGGGTACCCAAACACAATTCTTTGACCCCTTGTGTTTGCCCCCAACATATTTGGAAACTACTTTGCTTGATTTGTTAGTGAGCACATAGGAAGCATCAAAAGTCTTAAATGAAATGTTATGATCATTTGATGCAATAGGAGATTTCTTTTTAGGCATTTTAACATGGGTAGAACGCCTAGAGCTAGAAGCCTCATTTTTATAAATAAAAGCATGGTGAGAAACAGAATGAGTCTTCTTATCATGAATTCTCCAAATCTTATCATCAGGATAACCAGCAGGATATAAAATATAGCCCTCCTTATCCTGAGGCATGGGAGCCTTGCCCTTAACAAAATTAGACAATCTCTTAGGGGCATCAATTTTGACATTGCCTCTCTGTTGGAAGCCAATGCCATCCTTGATGCCAGGGTGTCTCCCACTATAGAGCATGCTTCTAGCAAATTTAAATTTCTCATTTTCTAATTCATGCTCGGCAATTTTAGCATCTAATTTTGCTATATGATCATTTTGTTGTTTAATCATATCAATGTGATCATGGATAGCATCAATATTAACATCTCTACATCTAGTGCAAATAGAGACATGACTAACAGTAGATGTAGAGGGTTTGCAAATATTTAGTTCATCAATCTTAGCATGTAACATTGCATTTTCATTTCTAAGATTGGAAATAACATCATTGCAAACATTTAAATCTTTAGCCTTAGCAATTAATTTTTCATTCTCAATCTTAAGGCTAGCAAGTGATTCATTCAACATGTCAATCTTAGCAATTAAACTAGCATTATCATTTCTAAAATTAACAATTGAATCATCACAAACATTTGATTTCTCAACCTTAGCAATTAATTTGGCATTTTCATTTCTAAGGTTAGAGATAGTGTCATGGCAAGTGCTTAGCTCACTAGTCAAATTTTCACATTTTTCTACCTCTAGAGCATAAGCATTTTTAACCTTAACATGCTTCTTATTCTCTTTAATTAGGAAGTCCTCTTGGCTATCCAAAAGTCCATCCTTCTCATGAATAGCACTAATCAATTCATTCAATTTTTCTTTTTGTTGCATGTTTAGGTTGGCAAAAAGAGTGAGCAAGTTATCCTCATCATTACTAGAATTATCCTCATCACTAGAAGTTGCATACTTAGTGGAGGATCTAGATTTTACCTTCTTCTTCTTGCCGTCCTTTGCCATGAGGCACTTGTGGCCGACGTTGGGGAAGAGGAGGCCTTTGTTGATGGCGATGTTGGCGGCGTCCTTGTCGTCGGAGGAGTCGGTGGAGCTCTCGTTGGAGTCCCACTCCCGGCAAACATGGGCATCGCCACCCTTCTTCTTGTAGTACCTCTTCTTCTGCTTCTTCTTCCCCCTCTTGTCGTCGCTCCTGTCACTGTCACTAGAAATAGGACATTTTGCTATAAAGTGACCAAGCTTACCATACTTGTAGCAAACCTTCTTGGAATGGGGCTTGTAATCTTTCCCCTTCCTTTGCTTGAGGATTTGGCGAAAACTCTTGATGATGAGCGCCATTTCCTCGTTGTCGAGCTTGGAGGCATCAATGGGAAGCCTACTTGATGTAGACTCTTCTTTCTTCTCCTCCGTCGCCTTGAATGCGACGGGTTGTACCTCGGGTATGGAGGAGGCACCTTGCTCGATGATTTTCTTGGAGCCTTTGATCATATTCGAAGCTCACAAATTTTCCTATCACTTCCTCGGGAGACATTAGTTTATATCTAGGATCACCACGAATTAATTGAACTTGAGTAGGGTTAAGAAAAACAAGTGATCTAAGAATAACCTTGACCATTTCATGGTCATCCCATTTGGTGCTCCCGAGGTTGCGCACTTGGTTCACCAAGGTCTTTAGACGGTTGTACATGGCTTGCGGGTCTTCTCCTTGGTTGAGCATGAACCGACCGAGCTCCCCCTCGATTGTTTCCCTCTTGGTGATCTTGGTCACCTCGTCTCCTTCGTGCGCGGTCTTGAATACGTCCCAAATCTCTTTGGCACTCTTCAACCCTTGCACTTTATTATACTCCTCTCGACTTAGAGAGGCGAGGAGTATAGTAGTTGCTTGGGAATCAAAGTGCCAGATTTGGGCAACCTCGTCCAGGTCATAATCTTCATCCCCTATGGATGGTACCTGCGCTCCAAACTCAACAACATCCCAAATGCTAGCGTGGAGTGAGGTTAGATGATGCCTCATTTTATCACTCCACATAGAATAATCTTCACCGTCAAAAACTGGTGGTTTACCCAGTGGGACGGAAAGTAAAGGAGTGCGTTTGGAAATGCGAGGATAGCGTAAGGGGATCTTACTAAACTTCTTGCGCTCATGGCGCTTAGAAGTGACGGACGGCGCGTTGGAGCCGGAGGTGGATGGCGACGAAAAATCGGTCTCGTAGTAGACCACCTTCTTCATCTTCTTTTTCTTGTCGCCACTTCGATGCGACTTATGAGGAGGTGATTCCTCCTTCTTCTTGTTGTGGGACTCTCCCGATGGAGCCTTCCCGTGGCTTGTGGCGGGCTTCTCGCCGGTCACCATCTCCTTCTTGGCGTGATCTCCCGACATCACTTCGAGCGGTTAGGCTCTAATAAAGTACCGGGCTCCGATACCAATTGAAAGTCGCCTAGAGGGGGGTGAATAGGCGGAATCTGAAAATTATAAACTTAAAGCACAATTACAAGCCGGGGTTAGCGTTAGAAATAAAATCGAGTCTGAAAGAGAGGGCGAAAACAAATCACAAGCAAATGAAGAGTGTGACACGGTGATTTGTTTTACCGAGGTTCGGTTCTTGCAAACCTACTCCCCGTTGAGGTGGTCACAAAGACCGGGTCTCTTTCAACCCTTTCCCTCTCTCAAACGGTCACCTAGACCGAGTGAGCTTCTCTTCTCAATCAAACGGGACACTAAGTCCCCACAAGGACCACCACACAATTGGTGTCTCTTGCCTTGATTACAATTAAGTTGGGAACAAGAAAGAAGAAAGAAGAAAAGCGATCCAAGCGCAAGAACTCAAATGAACACAAGTATCACTCTCTCACTAGTCACTATTTGATTGGAATGATCTTTGGACTTGGGAGAGGATTTGATCTCTTGTTTGTGTCTTGGAGTGAAGTCTAGAGCTCTTGTATTGAATGCAATGGCTGAAAACTTGGATGCCTTGACGTGTGGTGGTTGGGGGGTATTTATAGCCCCAACCACCAAAGTTGCCGTTGGGGATGGCTGCTGTCGTATGGCGCACCGGACAGTCTGGTGCGCCAACCACGTCACCCAACCGTTAGGGTTCGACCGTTGGAGCTCTGACTTGTGGGGCCATCGGACAGTCCGATGGTGCACCGGACAGTCACTGTTCACTGTCCGGTGCGCCTGCTCTGACTTCTGCGTGCGCAGTTGCACTGCTCACTGTAGACTTTTGCAGACGACCATTGGCGCAGATAGCCATTGCTCCGCTAGCACACCAGAGAGTCCGGTGCTACACCGGACAGTCCTGTGCATTATAGCGGAGTGGCTCCCCAAATTCACGAAGCTGAGCAGTTCAGAGAGGATCTCCCTGGTGCACCGGACACTGTCCGGTGGCACACTGGACAGTCCGGTGCGCCAGACCATGGCGGCCTTCGGTTGTCTTTTGCTCTTTTTATTTGAACCCTTTCTTGGACTTTTTATTGGTTTGTGTTGAACCTTTGGCACCTATAGAACTCATAATCTAGAGCAAACTAGTTAGTCCAATAATTTGTGTTGGGCAATTCAACCACCAAAATCATTTAGGAAAAAGGTTTGAGCCTATTTCCCTTTCACTTGCTACATGGTTAGTTAATATTTTATTTTCTAATACTATGCCTTTTTGTTTCAAATTGGGACAAGACTTAATTAAGTGTCCCTTCTTTGAGCAATTAAAACAAAGTTTATCATCCTTGTTAATAATCAAGTCATTTTTAATATAGGGACATGACCTAATCGAGTGTCCCTTTTCAAAGCATTCACTACACTTCTTACTTTTCTTAGTGTGAAGTGTGGCTTGATCATTACCTTGGATGTTACTTGCTTGGAGGCATGGTTGAGGCTTTTGGCAGAGGTACTAATTTTTTTTTCTTTTGTTCTTTCCTCTTGGCAATCCTCAAGTCCTTGACATTTTCTTCAAGGGATTTAGTGCATGCCACGGTTGTTCCCATCTCAAGGTTCTTCACCTTGTGATCACGGTTATCTTGAGAAGGTTGAGTGATGCACTTCCCTTTTAGTTGTGTCAAGCTCATCTTTAGCCTCTCATTTTCTTCTTTGAGCTTTTGATATGTATCATCTTTTGTTTCTGCAAATTCTAGCTCAAAGGAAGATTTGCTTGTCGACGGACAACAAGCATTAGCACATGGTAATATAGTTTCAATTTGAATACATGTGCATGGGTGAGGTTGTTGGTTTAAGTTTTCTACCACAACCTCATGAGTAACGTTTAACATGATATGATCATCCATAAGATTTTCATGAGAATATAGAAGCATATCATGTTTTTCTTGAAAAGCTAGATTTTCAATTTTTAGCTTTTCTACTTGGTCCTTAAGCAAGGCATTCTTATTTACTAATTGAGCGATACAATGTAAAGAGTTATCTTGCTCAATTGAAATAATTTCATACTTTTGGATCAAAACAACATGAGAGCACTTTAGCTCCTCATGTTCTTTAGTCAACTCATCAAATCTTAGCATTTTTATGGAGAGAATATCTTCTAGCATTTGATGAGCTTCGTTTTGCTCTCTAGCTCTTTCTAGAAGTTTGAGCATGACCGCCTTATCTTCTTGGCTTAGATGAGCGTAGAGTTGCATGAAGCTTCTTTCATCCTCCTCATCCTCATTTGTGCTTCCACTATCATTTTCATTAGCCACACAACATATGTAGGAATCGAAATGGGAAGACAAACCTTTTGGAGAGGTGGATTCATCATTTGGTCTCCAACGTTCACTTTCTTCTTCTTCCTTCAAAGGGTTAGTTTCACAAGGACCAAAAGAAGTAGAAGCACAAAATGAACCATCATGTTTGGACTCATCAAATTTATTTTTAATTCTAGTCCAAATATCATGCGCATCATGAATAGATTCATTATAATTCATTATGAAGGCACGATAATCTTCTTTGCTAAGAGAATTACTTAAGATGTCATAAGCTAGGTAGTTTAAGTGTATACATCTTTGATCTTCCTCGGAAGCATTTTTCCCATTATAACTAGAGGGTATAATACTCTTGTCTAAAATTTGTTCTAATTGTGAATCTACGGTTCTAAAAGCATTTATCACACTAGTAGACCATGAAACATAATTAGAACAATCCGAAAGTAATATCTCAAGAGTTACCTCATTGTTTTCCTTCGGAGGTGTCTTCTTGTTCTTTTGGGATCTTCTACGAGCCATCACTTCGAGTTGTTATACTCAATATGAAGTGCCTAGCTCTGATACCAATTGAAAGTCACCTAGAGGGGGGGTGGATAGGCAAAACCTGAAAATTATAATTCTAAACCCCAACTAGATCTCTTGATTAGAGGTTAGAACAAGATTCACAATTATCGGAGTATAAAAACTAAGTCCTTTGCTTGTAAAAAGTGTTGCTTTCAAATAATGCGGAATTGATAAATCAATACAACTTATAGGTCTATGAAGAATAAAGCAAGAGGGCTTAGATAAGTAGAGCAATGTCACAAGTTCTTTCTTGCAAGGCGTTGCTTCACTAAATGAAAATTTAACTTGAAGCAACACCAAATAATGTTAGCAAAGAGTAGCACAAGAGAACTTAGAAAGGGAGAGAACAAACAAATCACAAGCAATAAACACAAGAGACATGGATGATTTGTTTTACCGAGGTTCGGCCCTTGAAGGCCAAGTCCCCATTGAGGAGTCCACTAAGGACGGGTCTCTTTCAACCCTTTCCCTCTCTCCACCAATCACCAAGACCGGCAAACTCTTCTTCTTCTCAAGGATCACTTAAGATCCCGCAAGGATCACCACACTCTTTGGTGTCTCTTGCTAGCTTTACAAGCCTCCAAAACTTTGGAGGAAGTTCAATGGGAGTCAAAACTCCACGCATAAATGATCACAAGATGTAGCACACACTTTCTCTCAATGAATCTCATAAGGCACTAGTGCTAAACTCACACGAGAAGTTCTCTTTTGCTTGCTCTCTCTTTTGTGGCACTTGTGTTGGTTGTAGTGGTCTAAATCTTGTGCATAGGATGGATCAATGAATAGAGGTCGTTGGGAGGGCTTGAATATGTCAACTATATGACTTGGAATGTTGCTTGGGCTCCCACACCTTGAAGTGGCCGGTTGGGGTGGTATTTATAGCCACCAACCAAATTGTAGCCGTTGGAGAAGGCTGCTGGCGATGGGCGCACCGGACAGTCCGGTGCGCCACCGGACAGTGTCCGGTGCGCCGCCACGTCATCCTGTCGTTAGGGCTTGGAGCTGGTCGACCGTTGGAATCTTTGTCCTCATGTGGCATCGGACAGTCCGGTGCCCCTCTGACCATCTGCTCTGACTTCTACCGCGTTTACTGTGCTGCACTGTTCACTGTCAGAGTCGACCGTTGCGCGCAGATAACCGTTGCTCCGCTGGCACACCGGACAGTCCGATGGCACACCGGACAGTCCGGTGAATTATAGCGGAGCTGCGCCTGAGAAACCCGAAGCTGTAGAGTTTGGAGTGTACGGTCCCTAGTGCACTGGACACTGTTCGGTGGCACACCGAATAGTCCGGTGTGCCAGACTAGGGAGCACTTCGGTTTCCTTTGCTCTTTTCCTTTTGAGCCCTTTTTAATCTTTGGATTGGTTTGAGTTGAACCTTTGGCACCTATAGAACATATACTCTAGAGCAAACTAGTTAGTCCAATTATTTGTGTTGGGCATTTCAATCACCAAAAACATTTAGGAAAAGGTTTAAAGCCTATTTCCCTTTCAAACATAAAAGTGATAGTGAAGATGAGGATGATCTTCAAAAATTCTTCGCTCAACTAAGCAAGAAGAACCGGATGAGCTTGCTCAAACTCATGAAAAGAGCGGAAGAACAAAAGGAAATGCTTCATAAGCAAGAAAATATCCTCATTGAAAAATTCAAAGACTTGGAGAAGTTGACCAAAGAGCATGAGAAGCTAAAGTGCTCTCATGATGATTTGGTCCAAAGGTACAAAAAGATTTCAATTGAGCAAACTAGTACTTAAAATGCTTTATCATGTGTTGCTCAATTAGAAAAAGAAAATACTATGCTCAATATCATGATAGAAAAGCTAAATATTGAAAATCTAGCTTTGCAAGAAAAACATGATATGCTTGTGTGCTCTCATAATAAATTTATGGATTCACATATCATGTTAGAAATGGCTCATGAAGTTGTGTTAACTAATTTGAAATCATACCAACCTCACATATGCACATGTACTCAAATAGAAACTATATTATCATGTGCTAATAAATGTTGCTCTCCAGAAAGCCAATCTTCCATCGAGCTAGAATTTTCAGGAACAAGTAATGTTTCCTATGCAAAAGAAAACAATGATCTCAAGGAAGAAAATGAGAGGCTAAAAAGGAGCTTGACTCAATTGAAGGGAAAGTGTCATGCTCAACCTTCTCAAGATAACCATGATAATATAGTGAAAAACGTTGAGAAGGGGACAACAGTAGCATGCACAAAACCCCTTCAAAAGAATACTAAGCTTTCCAAGAAGGACATTAGTAAGACTCAAGGTGAGAAAATTAATGCTCATATTATTTGCTCTAACAATGTACCTATGTGCTTCAACAAAGAAAGATCAAAGAGAAGCGGTAGGAGGTGCTATGGATGCAAGGAGAAGGGTCATGAAATTGGTTCATGCCCCCGCATGAAGAACCAAGACCTTGCACGATCAAGAAAGATGACCATCAAGAAAGATGAAAGCAAAAGACAAATGCATTGCAAGGACTAGCACCGCATTTGCTACAATTTCCGTGAAATAGGTCATCTATTCAAGGTTTGTCCAAAGGGTAAAACTCCTAAGCCTAACTTGTCAATACATTCAAATATGCTTAGGAGACCCAAATTTGACTCTTGCGCTAGAAAGGTGATGAGTTCACCACATTCTAGGACCAAGGCTATTTGGGTGCCTAAGTCCTTATTGGCTAACCTTGATGGACCTATCATGAGATGGGTACCAAAATATGTTTGAAGGAGCTTGTAGGTACCCAAAGATGATATGAAGCTTTGGGGTGCTTGAGCGGTTTTACTCAATTCTTATCTCAAGCTATCAATCTTACATTGACTATTCTTTTAAGATTTACCCAAAGAAGAATTGAGTTGTTATATCTCTAACTTCATATTCATCTCTAGCAAGAACTTATGTTGTAGAGAATAAGGATTACCCTTTGTGGGAATCAAGCAAAAGGCCTACAACTAAGGGATATCCAAATAATGGTAACATTTAAATCTTAAGTGCACATTGCTTTCAATTGTATATTCCTCTGTGTCTTGTGTAGCCACATAGGAAAAAGAGAAGCACTTAAGAATGACCTTAAAGGAATTTACCTTGCTTTGGAAAGGATCCAATTATATGTTAGATTGCACATTCATTTTCATATTATGGAAATCTACATGCTTTGATTGGTAATGATAAATTCATGGCATATTTTAAATGAATTATCATATTATTGCCATGACCTAGACATAAAGAGAATTATCCCAAGTTTTTAAATGAATAGGGTGCTAAGTAAGAAATTCAAATTCTTAAAGCACTTATCAAAAAGGGGATTCTCTATATGACTACAGTTGTGAGACTAATGTTTTTATCTAAGTGATTTATGTAGTTTCACAACATGAGAATGTGTTTCCCAAATGGAGTGGCCATTAAACATTAAAAGAAGATCAATCCAATACTATGTGATGTATTCCGTCTTGTTTAAATTGGTTGAGTCTTCTATATTAATCACTCGCCATGTTATGAATGAAACTTGCCGTATAAACTTAATTAAATAATCATGCTACTTTCAACTTTTTTCAATTGATGTTATGCATGATGCTTATAAGGGTAATTTAGTTCATATCATGAGGTTTCCTTATTTTAGTAACCTTCTTGTCATTCATATACTAGAGGTGGCTAAATAGGAAACTATTGCTTGTGTTTCTAATGCAATCTATTTTAAGCCATTTCATGGAAATTAATAAGTAGAGATTGTGCTCGTTCAATTGATAAAATCACAAGCATTAAAGGTTACTCTTCACCTAATGAAAGATTAAAATTGCTCAAGGCAAAGGTATGGAACTAATTGCTTCAATTAGTAGTTGATCAATAGTAGTTCCTTTCAATTGGGATTCTTTCAATTGGTAATAATCTATTATGTGGAAAGAAATGTCAATATGAAGGTTAAGTTCCTTATGGCTTAAATTTGTAAATTGGTGCATATTGTTAATTCCCTCCTCCATGTGCATTAACTTAAAAGGAATTGAATTTATGCCTTTATGCCTCATAAATGATGATTTGTTTGCCATTCATATATAAATATCATCATTCATTAAATACTTCCATGTACCACTAATACCTTTTTTCAAAGTGGTTTTTCGACTAGTTTTAAAAGGAAAAGAGATAACAAGCTAAAGAAGGAAGTCTCCACAAATGAAGAAAATAAGAATACTTACATGACACCGTCTCATATAGTAAGATCTTTCAATTGATATAACAAGTGGTATGTTCTATATGGTGGTAAGTATTCTTAGGCATAAGTTTATTCATTGCAAATTTGTCATGCCTTGACCAATATATCTAATGTACTCCTCATGCGACTCTTGATTGAATTGAAAGTGCATTTGACAAGTCATTCAAATACTTGATGCACATATCTGGGGGGAGCACATTAGGTATCTTGTGTCTTAGAGAATAAGTTTCTCTTGAGTAAGCTATACTAACTCAATCCATAATGGTAAGATTTGTATCTCGTTCATATGGATTGTAATCTTTGTTTTCTAAATAGCTACTCTTGATGCAGTTTAAAATTTCCTTATCGTTGAATCTAAAAGTGCAAAAGAATCCTTTTTGTTGATATTCATCACATACATATGCATTAAAATGGATATGATTTTTAAACTGTAAAAGGTACAATTAGTGATCCATACTCTCTAAATTTTGGAAACCCATATTGTGATATCTTCAAAATCTACTTCAATCGGTATCCATATGCTTCACATTGAATTGGATCACTAAGTTGTAAATTCCATGCATAACTTGTCCTCATTGGTTAAGATATGATATGAATGCTTGTGTGACTAACCTTGATAAGCTAGGTGCACTCAAGGTCAAGCTAGGTACATTATCAAGAATACGTTCACCAACGATGATGTATCAACAATAGTTGAAGCCAAGAATAAGTCCCTAAGAAACAACCATGGACGAAGGGCACTAGGCTACAACCCATCTAAGCATATAACATGATCAACATGGGTTGTTTGAAGAGCAAGTTAAGTGAAATGTAACAAAAGGAGAAAATGCTCCTATTCTTAACTCTAGCTCTTATCTATGTGATTACATATTGACTTGAAACCGCGTAAGATGGTTGTCAAATATATGTGGGTGCCTACACAAAGAGAAAGGCCACAATAAGGAATGTATACCCAAGGCTCTTACTACTAATCTCAATGGACCCAATTAAAATTGGGTACCAAAATACAAAGCTTAATCTTGTTTTGCAGGATCACTTCTTAAATGGATCAAGCTAGGTGCTCAATAATGGATGTATGAATCATATTTGGAGTTAGTAGTAAGGGTGGTAACAATTGAATCTCAAGTGCATATTATTTTCAAATCTTATATCTTTGTGACTTGTGTAGCCACTAGGGAATAAGAAGCACTTGAGGAAATAAATAAGTTGTTGATTATAAAATAAAGGTCCAATTGTAAGATAAATGAATATTATCATATGGTCAACAATCCAAAACTATGTGATGTACTCTCTCTAGTTAATTTGGATTTGATTCTTCTATATTAGACACTCGCCATAATATGGATTTAGTCAACCCTTTAGACTTCATTGAATAACCGTGCATATTATCCATGTCATTCAAAATATATTGTGCATGCGGGTTCAAGGAAAATTTAGTCAATAATATGAGGTTTCTCTCTTTTAGCAACTCGCTTGCCTTCCTCATATAAATGGTTGCTAAATAAAAAACTAGTGCTTGTGCTACTAATGCCATCTCTTGTGTTGAGTTTATCCATAGAAAATCTATGTTAAGAGATGGTGCATGTTTTAAATTAGATAAATCACAAGCTTAAAGGATACTATTCAACTAAAGTACAATGAAGTTGATAAGACGCCAAGGTATGAAAACTTACTCCCATTCAGTTGTTTTAGTACTCTATCCTTAGTGGGATGTACCATAGTATATGTTAATTTCCTTGCAATATAAAATATTCAATAGTGCATATTACTTTGACATCAACTATATGTGTGCACTAATTTAAAGGAATTTAATCTATCCTTTTGGGTTTCAAGAATGATGATTCATTTGCCATCCACATATAAGGATCATCATTTGTGAAAGCCTCCCTTGTGTTTTAATGCTCTCTTTTCTAAGTGTTTCAACAAGGTCCTTCCAAGTGCTTTCAAGATGGATTGAAAATCTACAAATATAAGAGTCTTGGTTCTTTCAATCATTGAGTTTCAATGGATCTCATATCAAGAATGATCGAACCAAGCAAAGATGAATGAAGTTCAAGATCACTTGGTTGGATGAAATCATAAAGAGAAAAGAAATTACAGTGAATCAACAAGGAAGTTGAACTATCCTGTAAACCAAATAATGAAGAAGTAGTGACATAATCATATAATATCCTTCATCATGAGGTTTGAGGTTCATATTAGCATGCTTTACCCTTCAGGATTTCAATTGATATACTTTTAGTTCTTAAACTTTCAATTGGTTTAATTTTCATCATCTATGTAAAGCATGTTATGTTAAACAAAGATATAGTGCAAACATCTCCTTTAACCTTGTATTGTTGATGTGCATAAGTGTACTTTGTGTACTCTTGCATGCACATATTGAGGGAGAGTTTAGCCTATATCCTGTGAAACTAATGATTTCTTTCAAGTCCATGTTGTGTAGTCTCACACCTTGGAGAACATCAAATGAGGATGAATGGTTCCATAGAATTTAAAATGAGTTTCTCTTGAAGCTATCAAGAAAATGAGTTTCTCTTGATCGTTTAAAGAGGATAAGTTTCTCTTTGAAATGTCAAGCCTATCAAAAGATAAGATAGAAATTCATGATTATAATGGAGACCATGTGGTGTGGAACAAAGGTGTGTCACTCCATGAACTATTGTATTACATTTGTGTATCTAGGCTCTTACATGCTAGTGTGTGCATGTATATGCAATATCTTAAGTCACACCATAAGGTTGCACTTGTGGTGACGATTAAAGAATCTCTAGATATTTGATTAATACCTCTTGTGGTGATGTCATAAGTTAGTCTTAAGTCATCTTAATGAGATATGTGTCAAACATGCTAACTTCTCAAGAACCTTGGCTTAAAATATTGCATATCATGTCTATTAGTATACCTTTTGATTATGAGTAATTCCTTAAATTGGTACAATTTCACATTTTCATACTTTATTTGTACCAAATTCAAATTGTAGAACTTAATCCCCTGGCCTCACAAGTCCAAGTGCATAAGCTAAACAAGTATTCATCACTTGTATGCATACATTTAGGGAGAGAATGATCTATAATTTGAATCTTTGAGACTAACTTCATTTCTAAGTCTATTATGTGTGTAGTCTCAAATTAGCAAGGAATTTTCGGGCAAAGACAACAGCTTGCACTGCAAATTTTGATGGGTATCAAAGATTATTTGCTCCTATAAATGTATCTTTTATACATTTCATAAGAGAATGAGTTTCTCTTGTATATGATACTCCAACGTCATCTAAAATTGGTAAATATGTATCACATCCTTTTGGAGTGCAAATATCTAAAGTAGCATAGCTTATAAATTCTCCTGTCTAGAACTTAATTGATTAAATAGTGCACATGTTTCTTATGTTGCATGATTATCTTCAATCGATACTGTCGGTACCCTGAAACTAGGGTACCCCTTGCTACTATATAAATACGCAGTACCCACGCGACTATCTCTTAGTCGCGTGGTAAAGGTGCTGTGTGTGGGACCAAGCCATGACTCGCCCTAGCCTCGGGCGACTACTCTGGGTTCGCAACAGCGCCTGACCCCACCATAAGGGCGGGTCCGAAGCCACCACATATCCAGAGAAAGTGATATAGTCCAAGGCATCAACAGTGAGTCTGAACCCCCATGGGAGAGTGCCGGACCCCTGGATATACAATCCGGACCTCCAAGATTGGTCCAGGACCTCCACGTGTGCAAGACGGACCCCTGGAATGGGATCCAGACCCCCCCCCCGCCCGTATGGGGTCTAGGCCACCTATAATGGGGTCCCAAGGTTCCAGGACAGAACATACTCGGGCCTTGAATAGGGCCCAGGCGGGGGTCCGGTGCCGACACGTGTCCAGACTCGATGCTGCCACTGGCCTACTGCGCGCGGTATAAGCCAGTGGGCGGAACCTGGCACGACGCCTCTGGGCTACGCGTGCCTCCGCATTCATTGCAGATAAGACATGCGCCTGTCCATTCCACTGATAGGCGGCGTGCTTAGTCCAAGATACGTGGGCCGAGCGGTTACTCACCATTACTCGCACATTTCGACTATCAATGCTGCATGGACTACGGTCATCATGACTCCCGCTGATTACTCATACGTTACTAAGGCAGAGGATCCTTGTGTACTGTTAGCATTTACTATTCACATAATGTATTCCTACCATTATGCTCCTAGGCCCACATGTCGGGGCTCAGCATCCTTGTATGTGCCTCCCTTAAACTATAAAAGGGAAGGCACACAACGTTACAAAGGGGAAGTTCACATACACAAGCTCACACGCTCATGCTTACACACACTCTCAATACAACATTCATACAGTGGAGGTAGGGTATTACGCTCCGGCGGCCTGAACCACTATAATCCCTCGAGTCCTCTTGTGTTCATCCCGGATCCACCTAACAGGCAAACCGCTTAGGCCCCCTCCTCAGCTTAGGATTAGGGCGGGTGCATTCCGCCACCCGGCCGGAGCATTTTCTCTCCGACATTTGGCGCGCCTGGTAGGGACCAAAACTTGTACTTTTGCTTCGACATGGCCTGATTGGTGATTGGTGTGCCATTTCAGCACGTCTGGTGACGTACCCTCTGTCAATCTCCTTCGGTCACGCCAACTGCCATATCTGTCCCCACGGCTGACTGACCCACGGCCCCCACGCCTGGTGGTTTTGTCGGGCCACGCGCGGGGCGGGCCTGGGGGCCACTGTCGGTACCCTGAAACTAGGGTACCCCTTGCTACTATATAAATACGCAGTACCCACGCGGCTATCTTTTAGTCGCGTGGTAAAGGTGCTGTGTGTGGGACCAAGCCATGACTCGCCCCAGCCTCGAGCGACTACTCTGGGTCCGCAACAGCGCCTGACCCCACCACATGGGCGGGTCCAGAGCCGCCACGTGTCCAGAGAAAGTGATATACTCCAAGGCATCAACAGTGAGTCCGGACCCCCATGGGAGAGTGCCGGATCCCTGAATATACAGTCTAGACCTCCAAGATTGGTCCAGGACCTCCACGTGCAAGCTGGACCCCTGGAATGGGATTTGGACCCTCCCGTATGGGGTCTGGGCCACCCACAATGGGGTCCCAAGGTTCTAGGACAGAACATACTCGGGCCTTAAACAGGGCCCAGGCGGGGGTCCGGTGCCGACACGTGTCCAGACCCGATGCTGCCACATGGCCTACTACGCGTGGTATAAGCCAGCGGGCGGAACTTGGCATGACGCCTCTGGGCTATGCGTGCCTCCGCATTCATTGCGGATAAGACATGCGCTTGTCCATTCCACTGACAGGCGGCATGCTCAGTCCACGATACGTGGGTCGAGCTGTTACTCACCATTACTCGCACGTTTCGACTACCAATGCTGCATGGACTATGGTCATCATGACTCCTGCTGATTACTCATACGTTACTAAGGTGGAGGATCCTTGTGTACTATCAGCATTTACTATTCACATATTGTATTCCTACCATTATGCTCTTGGGCCCACATGTCAGGGCTCAGCATCCTTGTATGTGCCTCCCTTAAACTATAAAAGGGAAGGCACACAACGTTACAAAGGGGAAGTTCACATACACAAGCTCACACACTCACGCTTACACACACTCTCAATACAACATTCATACAGTGGAGGTAGGGTATTATGCTCCTGCGGCCTGAACCACTATAATCCCTCGAGTCCTCTTGTGTTCATCCCGGATCCACCTAACAGGCAAACCGCTTAGGCCCCCTCCTCATCTTAGGATTAAGGCGGGTGCATTCCACCACCCGGCCGAAGGATTTTCTCTCCGATAGATACTCATTTTATGTAAATGGTACTTTAAATTGCAAATAAGTACCCTCAAAAGGTATCAATTGAAATTATACATATGTGTGCACTAAAGCTTGAGAAGATGTTTTGTAACACCCCTGGTGTTACTATAATTAAAACTTGAGCATGACATCATAACATTGGCATTGTATATGTTTGATACACCTAGAATGCATTCACTAGGCAAAAATTTCAAACAAGTTGTATTGTTTTAAGTGTTTTTGCAAATAGCACCCTGGTTCAGGAACTTAACCCTAAATAGAGGTTAAAGGGGTAAAACTTCACTTAAGATGAGAAAACCTAAAGACTTTAGGGAAAGAGTCATAAAATGACCCCAACAACAAAGTTGAGTCACATTTATACCCCTCGGTACCAAAAATCTCAAATAGAACCTGGAAAACCCTAAAACTAAACCCTAGGGACCTATGTGCAAAATTAGTCCACTTTTGGACTAAAGTGCAAAAACCAAGCCAAATAGGTATCATAAGTTCCTTGGTTCACAAATGTGTGGACTTGAAAGCCAAATGTTGAGTTTTGGACTTAAATGCAAAATGGACCTCATTTGAGTTCTATACTAAGTCTGAAATTTCATTGATATTGGCTCAACTTTAGAGCTCTACATCTTCCAAATTATTGAGAATTTGCCCTAGGTCACCACATCAAAGTTGAAGACCAATCATTGGAGAACAACTTTGTTTAAGGATTCAAGCCATGTTCTTATGAAAAATGTGGAGAAAATCTCAACCCAAGTTGGACTGTCAGTCTGGTTCTGTCTGAATATCAGACTAACAGATTCATGCCCTGAACTTCAAGCCCAATTTCAAACCAGATTCAGTGACTTTTTGTGACAACACCATGTAGCAAAGTTGTAGCTGGTATGTAGCACTACAACTTTGATGCAGAGACTTGGACCTGTTGTCACATGAAACTGGGAGAAAATGATGCTCCAATGTGCTCTGTCAGTCACTCTGAATTGGTGTTCACCATGGTACAGTAAAGGATAACTGAAGAAGATCCCGTTCCCTGCTCACTGCCGGTGGTCCATCACCGTTGATCACCGCTCGCCGTGATTCGTGCGTCGTGGTCATCGGTTAAGCATAGCTCGGTAAAGATCCTTACCGCCGGTGAGCTGGCCACCACTCCGACGACCCCCCCTGTCTTCCTTTCTGCTTTGCGGCTGGCACGATAAGTTCACCGTCGACCGCCGCTTCCCGACCGTGCGCCGCATGGCCTAGCCGTTTCACAGCACCGCCGTGACGCCCTATGACTGTCCCATCATCGCCGGGGAGGTTGCCACGGCGGTGGACACGTATTTACCACGCCCAGTATTCTTCCTCACCTCCGGCCACCGCGCTGCTTGTCCAAAATTCGCGGCCACCGCTCGCTCCGCCTATAAATTGAGCCCTCCTCTAGCTGCATAACATCATCACCCCCTCGGCCACCAACAATCGCTAGCAATCGTGCCTCCAAGAGCCTGAATTTTGGTTTTGCCCCAAATCCACCTTCCGCCATCGTGAAAATCCGTTCGTCGTGGTCAGCTCAATTCGGGTCAGCTCCTCCCCTCTGCCCACTTGTTTACGCCTTTGCATACGTCTGTGATACTCGCTAACCCATCCAATTGAATTAGGAATCCTCTGGTCGCCGGGAACGCGACTGCCTAGCTGCCATGCTCACGGTTGCCGTGGTCAGGGCAAAATAGGGCACCATTCTTTAAATTAACCTAGGGGAAACATTCGCTAGGTTGTGAATTTGGTTTTAGCCGAAGCTGAGCACCGGTCATGGCCCCGCTCGGCCGGTCTACGCGCTCGCCGAAGCTCCTCCGCGCGCTGCCGTCGTCGAGGACCTCACCAGTGGAGAAATAGAACCTCAGGGACCCCGGTGCAAGTTGTCAGTGACTGATACAAATAGTAACTGAACTCGTTCACATTTAGCCAGAAACCCGAGGCCCTTTCTGCAAAGCCGCCAGGGCGCGGGCGCGCGCGCGCGCTTTCCCCTCTGGACTGGGCCGTCTGGGCTGGTTTCAGCCCGTTACTATTGAAGCTTTTTCCTTTTTCTTTTTCCACAGAGTTTTAGAAATATATAGAAAAATGTAGAAAAATGCTAAAATTGTGAAACTAATTTTCCTAGGCTTGTTAATTTCCCTAGAATTTAATAAAAATAGTTTTGTGATTTTTAGTGGAAATAAGAAATTTTAGGGTATTTAAAGTAGTTAAAAGTATTAGTTATGGATTTTTAGAAAATAATTGGTAAGTCCAATAATTCCCAAACTTTTTGTGGGAATTTAAAACAATATTTAGGAGCCTTGGGTAGAGTTTGAATTGTTTTGGACCTTGTTTGATCACTAAACCCAAAACCAACCCCCCTGCCTTATGAACTCCTTTACTGACTCCGGAAGCCCTAGGTTCTCGGAGTACCTGAAAGGGAAATGTGCCCTTGGGCCATTTCTAAGTATTTTGGTGATTGAGTGCCAACACATGTGTTTAATTATGAATTTGTGTACATGGATGAACAAGGTGCAAATCATGAAGTAAAGGTATGTTTCTAAGCCTTAGTACATTGGTTTTATGGACTAACATATTTGTCTAAGTGTTAGAAACAGAAAGAAGAAAAAGAGAAAAGGGGAGAGAATGACTTGGCTGTGTGCAGCCAAGTCCCAGCTCGGTCTGGAGCACCGGACTGTCCGGTGTGCACCGGACAGTGTCCGGTGCGCCAGGCTGACTCGGCTCGAACTGGCCGCTCTCGGGAATTCGCCGACGGCGTACGGCTAAAATTCACCGGACTGTCCGGTGTGCACCGGACTGTCCGGTGAGCCAACGGTCGGCCAGGGCCAACGGTCGGCCGCGCAATCCGCGCGAGACACGTGGCCGAGCCAACGGTCGGAAGACGGCACCGGACTGTCCGGTGTGCACCGGACATGTCCGGTGCGCCAACGGCTCGCAGATCTCCAACGGGCTGCAACGGTCGGCAGCGCCAGAAAAGGAAACAAATCGGGCACCGGACAGTGTCCGGTGTGCACCGGACTGTCCGGTGCCCCCGACGACAGAAGGCAAGGATGGCCTTCCGGATTTGCTCTCAACGGCTCCTAGCTGCCTTGGGGCTATAAAAGGAGCCCCTAGGCGCATGGAGGAGACACACAAGCAACTCTTGAGCATTCTTGATCATCCACACTAAGTCTCTGCGCATTCGTTCTGTGCTTCTAAGTGATTCGAGCTCTGTTCTAAGTGAGAACTTTGAGATAGTCATTCGAGCTCGATTCTTGGCCGTGTGTGTGCGAGTTTCTCTGTGGATTTGTGTGTGTTGCTTCCCTCCCTTACTCTGTGCTTTCTTGGTGATCATATACTTGTAAGGGCAAGAGACTCCAATTTGTGGAGATTCCTTGCAAACGGGATAGTGAAAGGAACAACAAAACACCGTGGTATTCAAGTGGGTCTTTGGACCGCTTGAGAGGGGTTGATTGCAACCCTCGTCCGTTGGGACGCCACAACGTGGAAGTAGGCAAGCATTGGCTTGGCCGAACCACGGGATAAACCACTGTGTCCCTCTGTGCTTGATTCTTGTGGTATTGTGTTTTGTTGAGACTTCACCTTAGCCACTTGGCAATAATCGTGCTAACACATAACAAGTTTTTGTGGCTTAAGTTTGAAGTTTTTACAGGATCACCTATTCACCCCCCCCCCTCTAGGTGCTCTCAATTGGTATCAGAGCCGTTCTATTCACAAAGGGACTAACCGCCCGAATAGATGGATCCTAAGGGGAAGGGTATAGTGATCAACGACAAAGAGAAGGAGACCTTCGTCAACGAGCCAAAGGACGACAAGCCTACCGACTCCGGCTCGGGTCAAAGACGGAAGGAAGGGAAGAAGAAGAAGACCAGGCGCATCAAGGAGATCGTCTACTACGACAGCGACGAGTCTACTTCTTCCCAAAAGGACGAGGACCACAACGACCACGAGAGAAGGAAACCGGTTAATTCAAACTTTTCTTTCGATTACTCTCGCATTCCGCAAAGTTCACATTCACATTTGCTCTCCATTCCACTCGGCAAGCCCCCACACTTTGATGGAGAGGACTACGGATTTTGGAGCCACAAAATGCGTAGTCACCTATTCTCTCTCCATCCTAGTATATGGGAGATTGTAGAGAGCGGAATGCATTTTGATAGTTCGGATAGTCCCATGTTCATTAATGAACAAATTCATAAGAATGCACAAGCTACTACTGTTCTTCTAGCTTCCTTGTGCAGGGATGAATACCATAAGGTGAGCGGCTTGGACAACGCCAAGCAAATCTGGGACACCCTCAAGATTTCTCATGAGGGGAACGACGTCACCTTGCTCACCAAGATGGAATTGGTGGAAGGAGAGCTTGGACGATTCGCCATGATAAGGGGCGAGGAGCCCACGCAAACGTACAACCGGCTCAAGACCCTTATCAACAAGATAAGAAGCTACGGGAGCACGCGATGGACGGACCACGACATCGTCCGCCTAATGCTCAGGTCCTTTACCGTACTTGATCCTCATCTCGTGAACAATATTCGTGAGAATCCCAGGTACACGATGATGACGCCCGAGGAAGTGCTTGGAAAATTCGTAAGCGGGCGGATGATGATCAAGGAGGCAAGATACGTCGACGAAGCGTTGAACGGTCCGATCAACGAGCCGCAACCCCTTGCTCTCAAGGCAACACGAAGCAAGGAGGCGCTACCTAGCAAGGTGGCACAGATTGAGGCAGCTGGCCTTAATGATGAAGAGATGGCTCTCATCATTAAAAGATTCAAGACAGTGCTTAAAGGTCACAAGGGACAACCAAGCAAGACCAAAGCCAAGGGGAAGCGCTCATGCTTCAAATGCGGTAAGCTTGGTCATTTCATTGCTAACTGTCCCGATAATGAAAGTGACCAGGAAAAGGGGAACAAAAGAGAGAAGAAGAAGCAATACAAGAAGGCAAAGGGCGAGGCGCATCTAGGAAAGGAGTGGGACTCGGATTGCTCCTCCTCCGACTCCGACAACGAAGGACTCGCCGCCACTGCCTTCAACAAATCGGCTCTCTTCCCCAACGAGCGTCTCACTTGCCTTATGGCAAGGGAGAAGAAGGTGAATACTCAAGACTCCACTTATGCTTCTTCTAGTGATAGTGAGTCTAGTGACGATGATGACATAGATTATTCTTGCTTGTTCAAAGGCTTAGATAGATCTAAGATAGATAAAATCAATGAATTGATTGATGCTTTGAATGAAAAGGATAGGCTTTTAGAGAAGCAAGAGGATTTATTGTATGATGAACATGATAAGTTTATAGAGGCACAAAAATCATATGCTTTAGAAGTGAAAAGAAATGAAGTGCTTTCTAGTGAAATATCTTCTTGTCATGAAACCATTGCTACTTTACAAAGTGTTAACCATGATTTAAATGCTAAATTAGAAGTAACAAATAAATCTAAGTCTTGTGTTGAAAATTTTACAATTTGCACTAGGTGTAAGGATTTTGATGTTAATGCCTGTAGTGAACACTTAGTTTCAATTTCTAAACTAAGTGATGAATTGGCTAGTCTTAATGCACAACTTAAGACTAGCAAAAGTGAATTTGACAAATTAAAATTTGCAAGGGATGCCTATACAATTGGAAGACATCCCTCAATTAAGGATGGGCTTGGCTTCAAGAAGGAGGCCAAGAACTTAACAAGCCATAAGGCTCCCATCTTCGTCAAGGAGAAGGGGAAGGCTCCTATGGCTAGTAGTGTGAAAAAGAACCATGCTTTTATGTACTATGATAGGAGAAATGCTAGAAATGCTTATAATGATTTTGATTCACATGTTTATGATTCTCATGCCATGTGTAGGAGAAATGTTGTAGGGATATGTGTAGGAGAAATGTTGTACATATGCCTAGGAGAGATATTGCTCATGTTCCTAGAAAGAATGTTATTCATGCTCCTAGGAAAGTAGTGAATGAACCTTCTACCATTTATTATGCTTGTAATGCTCCCTTTGCTATTTGTAGAAAGGGTAAGAAGGTAATTGCTAGGAAGTTAGGGGCAAGATGCAAAGGAGACAAAACTTGCATCTGGGTCCCTAAGAATATTTGTGCTAACCTTGCAGGACCCAACATGAGTGGGTACCTAAGACCCAAGCCTAAATTTGCCTTGCAGGTTTATGCATCCGGGGGTTCAAGCTGGATTATCGACAGCGGATGCACAAACCATATGACGGGGGAGAAGAAGATGTTCACCTCCTACGTCAAGAATAAGGATTCCCAAGATTCAATTATTTTCGGTGATGGGAATCAAGGCAAGGTAAAAGGGTTAGGTAAAATTGCAATTTCTAATGAGCATTCTATCTCAAATGTATTCTTAGTGGAGAGTCTTGGATATAATTTGCTATCAGTTAGTCAATTATGTCAAATGGGGTATAATTGTTTATTTACAAATGTAGATGTGTCTGTCTTTAGAAGATGTGATGGTTCACTAGCTTTTAAGGGTGTACTAGACGGCAAGCTTTACTTAGTTGATTTTGCAAAAGAAGAGGCCGGTCTAGATGCATGCTTAATGGCTAAGACTTGCATGGGCTGGCTGTGGCATCGCCGCTTAGCACATGTGGGGATGAAGAATCTCCACAAGCTTCTAAAGGGAGAACACGTGATAGGCCTAACCAATGTTTATTTCGAAAAAGATAGACCTTGTGCAGCTTGTCAGGCAGGCAAACAAGTTGGAGGAGCACATCACAGCAAGAATGTGATGACCACGTCAAGACCTCTGGAGCTGCTGCATATGGACCTCTTCGGACCCGTCGCCTATCTAAGTATAGGAGGAAGTAAGTATGGTTTAGTTATTGTTGATGACTTTTCCCGCTTCACTTGGGTGTTCTTTTTGCAGGATAAGTCTGAAACCCAAGAGACCCTCAAGCGCTTCCTCAGGAGAGCTCAAAATGAGTTTGAGCTCAAGGTGAAGAAGATTAGGAGCGACAACGGGTCCGAGTTCAAGAACCTTCAAGTGGAGGAGTTTCTTGAGGAGGAAGGGATCAAGCACGAGTTCTCCGCTCCCTACACACCACAACAAAATGGTGTGGTAGAGAGGAAGAACAGGACGCTAATCGATATGGCGAGGACGATGCTTGGAGAGTTCAAGACCCCCGAGTGCTTTTGGTCGGAAGCCGTGAACACGGCTTGCCACGCCATCAACAGGGTCTACCTTCACCGCCTCCTCAAGAAGACGTCATATGAGCTACTAACCGGTAACAAACCCAATGTATCGTACTTTCGTGTATTTGGGAGCAAGTGCTACATTCTAGTGAAGAAGGGTAGAAATTCTAAGTTTGCTCCCAAAGCTGTAGAAGGGTTTTTGTTAGGTTATGATTCAAATACAAAGGCGTATAGGGTCTTCAACAAATCATCGGGTTTGGTTGAAGTCTCTAGCGACGTTGTATTTGATGAGACTAATGGCTCTCCAAGAGAGCAAGTTGTTGATTGTGATGATGTAGATGAAGAAGATGTTCCGACGGCCGCTATACGAACCATGGCGATTGGAGACGTTCGGCCACAGGAACAAGATGAACGAGATCAACCTTCTTCCTCAACAACGGTGCAACCCCCAACTCAAGACGATGAACAGGTTCATCAAAAGGAGGCGTGTGATCAAGGGGGAGCACAAGATGATCACGTGATGGAGGAAGAAGCGCAACCGGCACCTCCAACCCAAGTTCGAGCGATGATTCAGAGGGATCATCCCGTCGACCAAATTCTGGGTGACATTAGCAAGGGAGTAACTACTCGATCTCGATTAGTTAATTTTTGTGAGCATTACTCTTTTGTCTCCTCTATTGAGCCTTTCAGGGTAGAGGAGGCCTTGCTAGATCCGGATTGGGTGTTGGCCATGCAGGAGGAACTCAACAACTTCAAGCGCAATGAAGTTTGGACGCTGGTGCCTCGTCCCAAGCAAAATGTTGTGGGAACCAAGTGGGTGTTCCGCAACAAAAAGGACGAGCACGGAGTTGTGACAAGGAACAAGGCTCGACTTGTGGCAAAAGGTTATGCCCAAGTCGCAGGTTTGGACTTTGAGGAGACTTTTGCTCCTGTGGCTAGGCTAGAATCCATTCGCATCTTGCTAGCATATGCCGCTCACCATTCTTTCAGGTTGTACCAAATGGATGTGAAGAGCGCGTTCCTCAACGGGCCAATAAAGGAGGAAGTGTACGTGGAGCAACCCCCTGGCTTCGAGGATGAGCGGTACCCCGACCACGTGTGTAAGCTCTCTAAGGCGCTCTATGGACTTAAACAAGCCCCAAGAGCATGGTATGAATGCCTTAGAGATTTTTTAATTGCTAATGCTTTCAAGGTTGGGAAAGCCGATCCAACTCTTTTCACTAAGACTTGTAATGGTGATTTGTTTGTGTGCCAAATTTATGTCGATGACATAATATTTGGTTCTACTAATCAAAAGTCTTGTGAAGAGTTTAGCAGGGTGATGACGCAGAAATTCGAGATGTCGATGATGGGCGAGTTGAACTACTTCCTTGGGTTCCAAGTAAAGCAACTCAAGGACGGCACCTTCATCTCCCAAACGAAGTACACGCAAGATCTGCTAAAGAGGTTTGGGATGAAGGACGCCAAGCCCGCAAAGACGCCGATGGGAACCGACGGACACACCGACCTCAACAAAGGAGGTAAGTCCGTTGATCAAAAAGCATACCGGTCAATGATAGGGTCTTTACTTTATTTATGTGCTAGTAGACCGGATATTATGCTTAGCGTATGCATGTGTGCTAGATTTCAATCCGATCCTAAGGAATGTCACTTGGTGGCGGTGAAGCGAATTCTTAGATATTTAGTCGCTACGCCTTGCTTCGGGATCTGGTATCCAAAGGGGTCTAACTTTGACTTGATTGGGTACTCAGATTCCGACTATGCTGGATGTAAGGTCGATAGGAAGAGTACATCGGGGACGTGCCAATTCTTAGGAAGGTCCCTGGTGTCATGGAACTCTAAGAAACAAACCTCCGTTGCCCTATCCACCGCTGAGGCCGAGTATGTTGCCGCAGGTCAGTGTTGCGCGCAACTACTTTGGATGAGGCAAACCCTCAGGGACTTTGGCTACAATCTGAGCAAAGTCCCACTCCTATGTGATAATGAGAGTGCTATCCGAATAGCGGAAAATCCTGTTGAGCACAGCCGCACAAAGCACATTGACATCCGGCATCACTTTTTGAGAGACCACCAGCAAAAGGGAGATATCGAAGTGTTTTATGTTAGCACCGAGAACCAGCTAGCCGATATCTTTACCAAGCCTTTAGATGAGAAGACCTTTTGCAGGCTGCGTAGTGAGCTAAATGTCTTAGATTCGCGGAACTTGGATTGAAATATAGCATACATGTATTTATGCCTTGATCATGTTCTTTCTGCATTTTGTTGCTTATTATGGTGCTCAAGTTGTACAAACACTCCCTGGACCTCACAAGTCCGTTGCAAAGTGATGCACATGTTTAGGGGGAGATGTGTTACAACTTGACCCTTTGAGACTAACCATATGTTTGAGTTTGCTTGTGTTAGTCTCAAAGGAGAATTGAAAGGGAAAAGGTGGACTTGGACCATGAAAGACTTCCACTGCACTCCAATGAGGGGTAACTTACTCCAAGTCCATCTCATTAACTCTTATTGCTATTTGCTCTTAAGTGAAGATTTTGGTGCGGCAATGGGGTTAAAGGGCCAAGATTGATCCCGTTTTGGTGCTTGATGCCAAAGGGGGAGAAAATAAAGGCCAAAGCAATAAATGGATCAGCTACCACTTGAGAGATTTTGAAAATAGTAGAATAGAGTTTTTGGTCTGTCAAAATTCTTAAGTTGTCTCTCTTGTCAAAAGTTGGCTTCTTGTGGGGAGAAGTATTGATTATGGGAAAAAGGGGGAGTTTTTGAAATCCTTGATCAATCTCTTTTTGAATGACTCTCTTTATGCTTAAACATGTGTGTTTAACTTAGAGATAGAGATTTGTGTTTGATTTGCAAAAACAAACCAAGTGGTGGCAAAGGATGATCCATATATGCCAAAATTGAATAAAACTTAAATTTATTTTATTTGAAGTGAGTTTGCACTTGTTCTAGTTGCTTTATGTAGTGTTGGCATAAATCACCAAAAAGGGGGAGATTGAAAGGGAAATGTGCCCTTGGGCCATTTCTAAGTATTTTGGTGATTGAGTGCCAACACATGTGTTTAATTGTGAATTTGTGTACATGGATGAACAAGGTGCAAATCATGAAGTAAAGGTATGTTTCTAAGCCTTAGTACATTGGTTTTATGGACTAACATATTTGTCTAAGTGTTAGAAACAGAAAGAAGAAAAAGAGAAAAGGGGAGAGAATGACTTGGCTGTGTGCAGCCAAGTCCCAGCTCGGTCTGGAGCACCGGACTGTCCGGTGTGCACCGGACAGTGTCCGGTGCGCCAGGCTGACTCGGCTCGAACTGGCCGCTCTCGGGAATTCGCCGACGGCGTACGGCTAAAATTCACCGGACTGTCCGGTGTGCACCGGACTGTCCGGTGAGCCAACGGTCGGCCAGGGCCAACGGTCGGCCGCGCAATCCGCGCGAGACACGTGGCCGAGCCAACGGTCGGAAGACGGCACCGGACTGTCCGGTGTGCACCGGACATGTCCGGTGCGCCAACGGCTCGCAGATCTCCAACGGGCTGCAACGGTCGGCAGCGCCAGAAAAGGAAACAAATCGGGCACCGGACAGTGTCCGGTGTGCACCGGACTGTCCGGTGCCCCCGACGACAGAAGGCAAGGATGGCCTTCCGGATTTGCTCTCAACGGCTCCTAGCTGCCTTGGGGCTATAAAAGGAGCCCCTAGGCGCATGGAGGAGACACACAAGCAACTCTTGAGCATTCTTGATCATCCACACTAAGTCTCTGCGCATTCATTCTGTGCTTCTAAGTGATTCGAGCTCTGTTCTAAGTGAGAACTTTGAGATAGTCATTCGAGCTCGATTCTTGGCCGTGTGTGTGCGAGTTTCTCTGTGGATTTGTGTGTGTTGCTTCCCTCCCTTACTCTGTGCTTTCTTGGTGATCATATACTTGTAAGGGCAAGAGACTCCAATTTGTGGAGATTCCTTGCAAACGGGATAGTGAAAGGAACAACAAAACGCCGTGGTATTCAAGTGGGTCTTTGGACCGCTTGAGAGGGGTTGATTGCAACCCTCGTCCGTTGGGACGCCACAACGTGGAAGTAGGCAAGCATTGGCTTGGCCGAACCACGGGATAAACCACTGTGTCCCTCTGTGCTTGATTCTTGTGGTATTGTGTTTTGTTGAGACTTCACCTTAGCCACTTGGCAATAATCGTGCTAACACATAACAAGTTTTTGTGGCTTAAGTTTGAAGTTTTTACAGGATCACCTATTCACCCCCCCCCCTCTAGGTGCTCTCAGTACCGTGAAGGAAAGTTGTACTCAAGACTTAGATAATAAGTTTATATTATCTTTGCATCCTCATGAGCACCCCATGGCATCCATTCTTATGCATATATATGATTATGTTAGAACACGAAGAAGAAGAAGTCACTGAAGAGGGAACTCCACCAACCTCAGATCCTCAAGCAGGCAACTGCTTTTATTTCGATATTTGTGGATCCGAGCAGGACTCACCTGATAACAAAGGCAAGCCCCGGTGCATTTGCCACCCTCCTTGTCGTTTTTAAAACCTTTCTCACTTGCTTGATGCATTAGGTGATAGGAGTTGATTGATAAAACAATTTCTGCATTACCCTCCTTGAATTTGATTACCTTCCTTGATCACCTGTTTTACAAAAGATTTTGATGCTTAGCATTGCTTTAGAAAAACAAGATGTTTTGTTTTTACAAAAATTGATGTGGCAAAGGTGGGTGGGTTGTTTTCAAAAATAAAACTTGATGGTGAATCCATCACGGCCGTGATGGATTCAACATCGGAAAAGATGTACCTCTGTCAGGTACCAAGTTTTTGGGTTAAAAAGATTAAGCTGAGACCGGGCGGGTGACTTGCACGAGAAGAGAGTCTCGGTGTAGTGTCTCCGTCTGAGTCGATTAAGGACCGTCTCGATGTAGGCTTGATGATCGAGGACCCTTTAGCTGGTCACATGCCTCGTCATGGGTAAGCCTTGCCTCGCGCAGACTAAGGCCGGAATAAGATAACACGAAATGGGCGTGGAGCGGTGGCGAGAGTAGCGTGTACCCTCCGTGGCAAGAGGCTGGACGGTGGTGTATCTGTGCTCTCGGTTTGCGTGAACCTGATCCGGTCTTAAGAACCCCGGTGGCGGGTTGACATATGCAAGGGTCACTACAACACCTATGACCTTCTGTGACGTTCTATTAATGTCACCAAACCTTGAATTTATGTCACGTTTTAAAATTTATGACATCTCCGTGACGAAAATCACTTCGTCACCTATCATACGTGGCATTACATGATTTATGACGTTTCATGTTTTTTCGTCATAAATTTAGTGACGTGTTATATGTCGTCATAGTTTTGTGACACATTATTTTCGTCACTAACAATTTCCAAAAAATGCCACATCATGCTTCCACGTAGGATAGAAAACGTCATAAAATTAAACATGTGCATGACATGTCATGACTGAGATCTTAGGTAGCATCTATGCTTATGACAATTTTATTCGTCACAAAATATTTGGCCACAAACCAAATTTTGCACCATATTTTTGTTTTTATTTTTTAAAATTTGGTAGCTCAGCGCAGATGCAAGACAACCAATTTATTTTACCATATTTTTTTGCCTTTTTTATTTTTGAATTTGTAACCACCAGCACAGAAACAGTTGACTCCCTGCTGCAGGAACCAACACTGGGTTGCAGCAGAACCCAACCAATTTGTTCCACAATGTACCATAAGCAAAATCCTCTGTAATTAAACAACAACCATTGGTCATCACATATATTTAGCAACATATATCATAGATATCATTTATCAAGAACAAAATCCTTCAAAATTTTCAAAACTAGCATCATGTTTCATCACACCAACATCAAGTAGAGTGCTAAGGACAGTACCAAAAAGGATATAACGAAATGAAAACTGGCAGCATGTTTTCAACACACCAGCATCAAGTAGAGTGCAAAGGACAATACCAAAAGGACAACAAAATGTGGGCCATAGAGCAGCAATATGAGATACAAGAGCCACACTAAAATGAATCGACCAACTACTTATTCATGCTAAAGAGACGCCAAAGGAGAATTGGTCTCATATGCTCCTTTTTGCAGATCATCGATCTTTTCTAACTCCTTAGCCCTCACTTCTTCTGATTCTTCTACCTTCTTCTTGATGGCATCCAACTGTGAGCTCTAACTTCTAATGAGTTTTGCTTCTCTGATTCAAGTTCTGCCACACATGTAGGATCACCATTGCCACTTTTCTTTGTGGCAGGTACAAGACCAATATTTTGAAGAAATTTTGATGAAGCTAACACTTGAGCAACTGCTTCGGTTGGGGTTTTAGATTCTTTCCCTTCTTTGGGCTCAGCCACAAGTGCTTTCATTGTGTCCTGTGAATGGGAAGGTGTAAAAATAAGACAAGAGGTATGGATAAAATAAAACCAATATCATATCGGAATAAAGTCATTTACACTATACAAACAATTCTACACTTCATACCAGTAAGTCAATCTGAAAAGAATGAACTTAACAACCACCTAATGTATTTTATAACAAGAAAAAGTAGCACCTATAGCTAAAGCTGAATTTATACGTGCACGCAAAAGAAAAAGAACTCAGGATTGATTTATATACACTACTGTTTATATACACTACTAGTTATAAACCTACAAACAACTAGTCCCTTGGATTAGTACTCTTTTTATGCAACGAAGATAATGGATCGCATTTTGCAGTCCTAAAAACATAGTCAAGGAAGAATCGATATATATGTTTGAATATCAATTGGATCAACCAAGATAAAAACTGGTATAGCATATTCTGAGACACTAGCTATGTTTACATATTTCTAAATCGTCCATGTTATTTGCATTGTAAAACTTTTCCATTAGTGACATTATGCACACACATCTTGATATATAATTGGTGCGGAGTCATTGAGATTATACTAGTATTTTTGGAAGGCACTAGCTATGTTCATGAATATGGATTGACATAGGTTCTGGTGAAGATCAACCACTTGGATTCTAGGAATTGGGAGCTAAATTTTTTTTGCTATCCTTATTATAACATTTTTTATTAGGGTCAGTTTACACTTGCTTCACAAACAAAATCAGTCCACCAGATAATCAAAGCACAAAACAAACACAAGAAAAGGCAGCACCATATAGCTATAGCTGAATTTATATGTGCACACAAAAGAAAAGAACTCTGGATTGATTTATGTACACTACTGTTTATAAGTTGTAAATACTGAAGCAACTGCTAATTGTAGCATGCCGCGTGAAGCTGATCGAAGAATAAGGGACATTGTGGCAAGTTGGCTCAGTCAAGTGATACGCCAAACCTACAAACTATTAGTCCCTTGGATTAGTAATCTCTTTATGCAACGAGGATAACAGATAGCAATTTGAAGTCCTAAAAACAAAGACAAGGAAGAATCAGTATATATGTTTGAAGATCAATTGGATCAACCAAGATAAAACAAGTACAGACGGTAGAATCCACTCTCTTCACCTGTTGTGACAAATAAAATATTCCCAAATTTTTCCCCAGAAGCAAATGGAATGGGTATTTCTTAGGCTCTTGTTCGCTTATTCTCATCCCATATGGATTGTAGTGGATTGAAAAAATTAAGAAAGGTTTTAACTAGCTGGTGATTTGAACCCACTCAATCCCCTCCAATCCATATGGATTGGGATTAAAACGAATAGACCCTTAGTTGGCTTTTAGTTTTTAGGAAGAAAAATCACAGGAAGCCAAAGGTTTGTGGACATTGTTTCCGGGTGCTGATCTAGTCCATAACCACCAAGCTAACATGATAAGATATATACACACACATGAAACATAGGTCCATGCATGATGCATGACCGAGACACAAATACATGCTTTCCGTCCATTCCTTGCTTACCTAACACAACCCACAATAGAAGGTAAACTATATATCATATTCAGATAGGGACAGCACATACAATTTCAATTCAATATTTAATAATAGGTTCCTATGTACATTGAATGAAGAAACAGAAAGCACAGAGACGAATAGTGGTGCGGTCTCTGAATTTGTTCTAGTTGTACAAATCCCAAAACAGATGCAATTCTATGCAGTAAATTAGTAAATGTGTGAAGAACTTAAGTCACTTACCGCCCAGATCTTTGCGCGTCCTTGGCCTAGCCATCCTTCTAAGGAACATCTTGATCACGGCAAGGCAGCAAGGAGCAGACCGCCGAGGAAGACGACTGGGGCGGAGGCGCCGAGGCGGATGGCTGGGGCTGTGGTGACGAGGCGGACGGCTAGGGAGACGGCGGCGAGGTGGATGGTAGGGGCGTTGGTGATTAGGAGGACGGTTGTTGCGGCTGTTGAAGAGAAAGTTAGGTTTAGGGTTATGGAATATATAGTCATATGGAAAATTCTTGGAAGATGGCAGGCTATGTGAAAATTTTTGCTGGGAAAGGTAGCGGGTTGTGGGTTCTGGTGGGATTATTCCTCGCCGGCCGCCGGCGGTCATGAAAAAATTAGATATCAATAATAATGATCAGATGCCCTTAGCTAGCTTTGTGGTGACGAACAGTGCCTTTGTACTCTGAGATCAAGGGTTAAAATGTCCATTCTAGTTATTAATAAAAACAATATACATGTTAAAAATGGCTATGATTAAACTTTTTCTCTCATTGAAATGGTGATGTATGGTCGACAGTTAAAAATCATAGCTATTTTTTAACATGTATATTGTTTTTTTATTAATAACAAGAATGGACATTTTTAAATCATTACTTATTTTTAATATCTTATGATGAAATAGAATTGTCATATACTTATGAAATTTATAGCTAGTATCTTAGGATAACAAGAGTTCGTCACAATATGGCAATTGACTATTGTTATGACGTTTTTTCAATGCTATCAGTGATGCTTGCCTGAATTCGTCATAAACTTGCCTTGCCACAAAAAATACGTCATAAAACAAAATAACCAATGACAAAAATATTCATTGTCATGAGATATTCGTCATAAAAGGCTATATATGTTGTAGTGGGTTAAGTGCTACATATGTCGTGTGATTGGAGATCCTCAGCTGAGTATAATCGATTCGGATCGCCGTACCTTCGCGGTTATGAAGACTTGGTCACTGCCCTACACGTAGCTTTCCACTAAAGATGATGGGTATTTGTTAAGAAATTGGCTAGTGCAGGACCAGTGATTGAACTAGGGTAGAAAGAACTCTAGTTGCAGGTAATTGAACTTAACATGACAAATAAAACTGGATTTTTAAGGATCCACTTTAGTAAGCATTTCTGCAAAACAGAGTCTTTGATTATTGAAAAGCCTTACCTTGACTCCCATATAACCAGCATACCCTTGAGAGTCTTTTCTTTAGTCGGGTAAGACTTGCTGAGTAATTCCATACTCAGGGTTTATCCCTTCGTTGTTTTTAGGTGAGGAAGTAGCAGACTTTTGCTGCTTCTATGCCAAGGTGGTTCCCAAAGAAGAAAAACAAGACTGAAGTGCGGGAGGACTCGGTCCTCCACATAGGATCTTTTGCTTATAACTTATCGGGAGAAGTTTGTGCCTCCCTTGGCTTGTATAATATTACTACTCTGCACTCACTTTTAGTCTGGTCTGTAATAAAATAACTCGAGCTTGCTTTTGAAATAAATGTAAGTTTATGTAATTCGCTTCCGCATTTCTTTATCTCCGATGTTCTGTAATGTCTGCAAGACGGGTGAAACGTTCCTGGTGAGGTCGGGAAAGATACCGAGCTTGTCAAGTGACTTAGGAACATCTACAGGGTGTCTGATGTCTGTTAGACAAGGACAACTGTAGGTGGGCCTAATTACTTGGGAGGTTCCGTCTCAGCTGGTATCGGAGCGTAGCCCTTCTTTGCAGATATTATGAGGCATCTTCAAAAGGATTTTCGAAAATCTTACCTAAAAACTCTTTTCTCTTCTTACCTAAGTACTCTGAAGAGTTTATTTAAAGACCAGATAGGATGAGTGCAATGTATAGAAGGTTGAATCGACCAAGGTTGATTCTGTACTTATTCATGCATCATGCTAAGAATTATACTAATAACATTTTCCCCCTTAGAAAGATGCCGCCACGCACAAGGCTAACGGCACGTAAGTCAACGGGACCAATTGGAGTACCCCGGCATCAACTAGCCCCTCGACACGAAAGTAGTAGCAGCGGAAGTAATGACCCTATAGGAGACCTGGAAGCCGAAGTGAGTCGACTTCAAGCAACGCTGCAACACAGGACCAATGTTTGGATCACAGACGGAGATAGAATCAATGAACTAAGAAGGGATATCCGTCACTTGCAGGATCAGCTGGCTGATCGGGACTTAGCACTTGACTGGGCAGTATAGTCTCATATGTTGGTATGTGCTAAGGAAGCGAGGGCTCAGGCCTGAATTAAAGAACTTAGCTCAGCTGTCGACAACCTGCAGGTCTACTGCAATACGTTGCATGAGGAAGTCCATGTGTTATACTCACAATTACACCCTAGTGTGCCTGCACACTCTGCTGAGGCGGAAGCCGGACCCTCTCACGTTGCGGGACGCGCACTGGGTGGGGAGTTAGACCTTTTTGAACCCCCTCCTTCTTTGAGGTTGGTTGACGTCTGGACTCCCACACCTGACGATGAGGCCGCCAAAAGTAACGGAAAGCAGGACTAATGGTGTAATAAAAGTAGAGTAGTGTATTGTAGGGTGTACGGTTGTATAACAGGTTGAACTTTTGTAAAATGGGTAATGTATCCTGTTATGTAGTGTCGAGTCTGTATCATTACTCTTTATAGTAATGTAAAATGGAAGGTTTTCTTTGGCACATTATGTTTATTCAAATGTTTTTGCCTCAGATGCCGACCAGGACTCGCGGACAGGACGCAGCCGGAACTTCTGGGGGTCGGGATGTCACCCCAAATCCACCTCCGGTTCCACCCACGCTAGCCGAGGCGATTGCTGCCTTGGTGAATGCCACCGCCGACAATACCCGCTTCCTTAGGGAAATGGCGGGTCAGCAGCAGTTCCAGCAGCAGGCAGGAAGAGGTTTTCAGCAAGGTCCCCGTGAAACTACTTATCTGGACTTCTCCGAAACTCGTCCACCTCTATTCACCAAAGCAGAAGACCCGCTAGAAGCCGACGAGTGGATACGAGTTATTGAACAAAAGTTTGGCCTTCTTCGTTGTTCGGAAACACAGAAGCCATTGTTCGCGGCATAGCAACTTCGTGGCCCTGCCAGTACTTGGTGGGGAAATTTTGTGGCTATTCAACCTGACAACCATCAAATCACTTGGGACGAATTTAAAGCAGCCTTCCGCGAGCACTACATACCAGAAGGAGTGCTGCATATGAAACAAGAGGAATTTATGAAGCTGAAACAAGGAGGAGACACTATCAATCAGTATCTTAACAAGTTTAATCACCTGTCGCAGTATGCCATTGATCAGGTGAATACTGATTTGAAGAAAAGGAACTGTTTTATGAGAGGTCTAAATGACCGGTTGCAGCGAAAAATGGCCACATGTATTGATCTCACATATGGAAAGGCTGTCAGTACAGCCTTATCTGTGGAAGCAAAATACGCAAGTTCTGGGAAGATTAAGGGATTCAGTGGTGAGAGGCCTAATCAGGGCCAGGCGAAGAGGCAACGGTTCGTCATCCGGCCTTCTAGCCAAAACCAAACTTTTTCTCGTCCACCAGTATTCCCTTTCAAACAACCCATTATTATCCGCCCCAACAATACCTCCACTTCCCCAAATCAGCCGGGTGCCCCAGGCACTCGATTCCCTGCCTTGCCCAGCTCTTCAACTGGGTGTTTCAACTGCGGCAAGTCGGGACATTTTATCAAAGACTGCCCGTATCCCAAGCAAAATCAATCCAATGCTCAGCAAGGAACTGGGAAGTCCACTCAGCCCAAGGGAAATGCTGTGGGGAGGAATACCAAGAAGACGGGGCGTGTATATTACACCCAAGTGGCCACTACACCGGAGGGAGAGCCGGTGATGATGGGTACGTTTCCCGTGGCCAGTCACCCTGCAATTATTCTTTTTGATTCTGGTGCTTCGCATACCTTCATTAGCAAGAAATTTGTGGAGCAACATCACATTGCATATCATGAATCAAAAGAGGGATTTAAAATTCATTCACCTGGGGGACACATTTTTACTAGAGAAGTGGCCTATGAAGTGCCAGTAACAATGGCCGGACGGAACTTTCCTGCTAACATGATTGTTCTGAAAGGCCAGGATATAGATGTAATTTTGGGTATGAATTGGTTAACTCAACACAAGGCAATTCTCAACACTGAACTCAGAACCGTCAGGTTGAGCTATAATCAAGAAGAAATTCTTTTGTCTCTCCCCAAAAGCAATCCAGCCAAAGCTTCTGGTAGAATATTTGAAGCCATTGTACCGGAGATCAAGAACATTCTGGTAGTATGTGAGTTTCCAGATGTATTTCCGGAAGATTTGCCTGGACTACCCCCTGAAAGAGATGTAGAATTCGTAATTGAGCTAAAGCCCGGTACGGCTCCCATCTCCCGAAGATCGTACCGTATGCCCCCTAATGAGTTGGCGGAATTGAAGATTCAATTACAAGATCTACTGAATAAGGGATTCATCCGGCCAAGCTCGTCCCCATGGGGTTGTCCCGCCATTTTTGTTAAGAAGAAGGATCAAACCTTGCGCATGTGCGTGGACTATCGGCCCCTGAATGAGGTCACCATCAAGAATAAGTACCCTCTTCCAAGGATCGACATCTTATTTGATCAACTGACTGGGGCGAGGGTGTTTTCCAAAATTGATCTCAGGTCGGGCTAGCATCAAATCCGTATTCGGCCCGAGGATATACCAAAGACCGCATTTACTACGCGGTATGGATTGTTTGAATACTTGGTAATGTCTTTCGGGCTCACAAATGCTCCTGCCCACTTCACCTATTTGATGAACTCGGTATTCATGCCCGAGTTGGACAAGTTCGTGGTGGTCTTCATTGACGATATTTTGATATACTCTAAAAATGAAGAGGAGCATGCTCAGCATCTATGGATTGTATTGACGCGCCTGAGGGAACATCAGCTGTATGCCAAGTTCAGCAAGTGTGCATTCTGGCTGGAGGAAATTCAATTTTTGGGGCACGTGTTATCAGCTAATGGAATTGCGGTAGATCCTAGCAAGGTCAAAGATATTCTGGAGTGGAAACCCCCAACCACTGTTCACCAAGTCCGGAGTTTTCTTGGACTGGCTGGGTATTATCGCAGATTCATACCCGATTTTTCTAAGCTTGTGAAGCCAATCACAAGTTTGTTGAAGAATGACATTAAGTTCAATTGGTCTTCTAAGTGTAATGAAGCCTTTGAGCAATTGAAGACATTATTAACCACTGCTCCGGTATTGGCTCAACCGGACATCACTAAGCCTTTTGATGTATATTGTGATGCATGTGGCAGTGGGCTCGGCTGTGTACTGATGCAAGAAGGCCGAGTAATTGCGTATGCTTCAAGGCAGCTGCGCCGACATGAGGAGCATTATCCAACTCATGATCTGGAGTTAGCTGCTGTGGTTCATGCCCTGAAAATATGGCGTCACTATCTGCTGGGAAATATCTGTCACATATATACAGATCATAAAAGTTTGAAGTACATCTTCACCCAGTCAGAGTTAAATATGAGGCAAAGACGATGGCTTGAGCTCATTAAAGACTATGATCTGGAGATCCATTATCACCCAGGCAAGGCCAATGTGGTGGCAGATGCACTGAGTCGTAAGACTTCCTGCCACTGTCTTATGGCGAAGGCCTCCGAAAACACCTTATGTCAAGAAATGGAGAAGCTAAACCTGGGGATAATCCAGCATGGGACTCTAAATCAGTTAAGGCTTGAGTCAATCATTCTGCAGAAGATAATTGATGCTCAAAAGGATAATCTGGGTATGAAGCACATATGAGAGAAGATAAGGGCTGGAACGGCCAAATGTTTCAAGGAAGACGATCAAGGTGTGTTATGGTTTAACAACCGCATAGTAGTGCCAAAGAATGAAGAACTCCGCCAGCAAATTTTAGATGAAGCGCATCTTAGTCGCTATTCTATTCATCCGGGAAGCACTAAGATGTATCATGATCTAAAACAACACTACTGGTGGACGAAGATGAAAATTGAAATTGCACGCTATGTGGCTAAGTGTGACACTTGCAGACGTGTCAAGGCCATACACATGAAAACTGCGGGTCCATTGCAGTCATTACCAATACCAACATGGAAATGGGAAGACATAAGCATGGACTTCATCGTGGGATTACCCAGGACCGCAAAAGGATATGACTCTATTTGGGTTATCATTGATCGACTTACCAAGATCGCCCACTTCCTCCCTGTCAAAGTAAAATATCCCGTCATTACCTATGCGGAGTTGTACATCGCCCGTATTCTCAGTTTGCATGGTGTTCCAAAGACCATAGTGTCGGATCGTGGACCACAATTTGTATCTAAATTTTGGGAAGAACTTCATAAATTCCTGGGTACTAAACTGCTCCACAGCTCGGCCTATCATCCTCAAACCAGTGGACAAACTGAGAGAGTGAATCAGATACTTGAAGATATGTTGCGGGCATGTGTCCTGGATTTCTCACAGAAATGGGATGAATGTTTACCTTTGGCGGAGTTTTCATATAATAACAGTTATCAAGAAAGTATCAAGATGGCACCTTTTGAAGCTTTATACGGACGTCGGTGTCGAACTCCGCTAAATTGGTCTGAACCCGGTGAAAGGTATTTCTTTAGGCCTGATATGGTAAAAGAAACCGAGGATAAGGTTCAGAAAGTTATTCATAATCTAAAGAAAGCACAAGCTCGTCAAAAGAGTTATGCAGACAAACGGCGAATGCCCTTATACTTCTTAGAAGGGGACTATGTCTACCTAAAGGTTTCACCAATGAAGGGAGTATCACGTTTCGGGGTAAAGGGAAAACTTGCACCCAGGTACATTGGTCCATTTCCTATTCTTCAAAGATATGGGCCAGTGGCGTATCAACTTCAACTTCCCGAAACATTGTCTGCTGTACATAATGTGTTCCATGTATCGCAATTGAAGAAGTGTCTACGGGTTCCCGATCGAACCATTGAAGTGACAGATGTTGTCCTGGAACCAGACTTAACGTACTCAGAACATCCTCTTCGAGTTCTGGATCAAAAGGACAGGGTTACCCGAAGAAAGACTCTCAAGTTCTACAAGATACAATGGAACCAGCATTCTGAAGAAGAGGCTACGTGGGAAACTCAAGACTTCTTGAATAAGAATTTCCCAGGCTTTCTAGCCTCATGTAACTTGTAAAGTGTATATAGTTATGGCAATAAAGGAATGAACCCCACACCACCCTGCCTTGTACCAGAAATAAGGAAATAAAAATGTGACACATTTCCTTTTCCATTACTCACCCTAGGACTTTAAATCTCGGGACGAGATTCTTTTATGGGGGGAAGGATGTAACACCCCTGGTGTTACTATAATTAAAACTTGAGCATGACATCATAACATTGGCATTGTATATGTTTGATACACCTAGAATGCATTCACTAGGCAAAAATTTCAAACAAGTTGTATTGTTTTAAGTGTTTTTGCAAATAGCACCCTGGTTCAGGAACTTAACCCTAAATAGAGGTTAAAGGGGTAAAACTTCACTTAAGATGAGAAAACCTAAAGACTTTAGGGAAAGAGTCATAAAATGACCCCAACAACAAAGTTGAGTCACATTTATACCCTTGGGTACCAAAAATCTCAAATAGAACCCTGGAAAACCCTAAAACTAAACCCTAGGGACCTATGTGCAAAACTAGTCCACTTTTGGACTAAAGTGCAAAAACCAAGCCAAATAGGTATCATAAGTTCCTTGGTTCACAAATGTGTGGACTTGAAAGCCAAATGTTGAGTTTTGGACTTAAATGCAAAATGGACCTCATTTGAGTTCTATACTAAGTCTGAAATTTCATTGATATTGGCTCAACTTTAGAGCTCTACATCTTCCAAATTATTGAGAATTTGCCCTAGGTCACCACATCAAAGTTGAAGACCAATCATTGGAGAACAACTTTGTTTAAGGATTCAAGCCATGTTCTTATGAAAAATGTGGAGAAAATCTCAACCCAAGTTGGACTGTCAGTCTGGTTCTGTCTGAATATCAGACTAACAGATTCATGCCCTGAACTTCAAGCCCAATTTCAAACCAGATTCAGTGACTTTTTGTGACAACACCATGTAGCAAAGTTGTAGCTGGTATGTAGCACTACAACTTTGATGCAGAGACTTGGACCTGTTGTCACATGAAACTGGGAGAAAATGATGCTCCAATGTGCTCTGTCAGTCGCTCTGAATTGGTGTTCACCATGGTATAGTAAAGGATAACTGAAGAAGATCCCGTTCCCTGCTCACCGCCGGTGGTCCATCACCGTTGATCACCGCTCGCCGTGATTCGTGCGTCGTGGTCATCGGTTAAGCATAGCTCGGTAAAGATCCTTACCGCCGGTGAGCTGGCCACCACTCCGACGACCCCCCCTGTCTTCCTTTCTGCTTTGCGGCTGGCACGATAAGTTCACTGTCGACCGCCGCTTCCCGACCGTGCGCCGCGTGGCCTAGCCGTTTCACAGCACCGCCGTGACGCCCTATGACTGTCCCATCATCGCCGGGGAGGTTGCCACGGCGGTGGACACGTATTTACCACGCCCAGTATTCTTCCTCACCTCCGGCCACCGCGCTGCTCGTCCAAAATTCGCGGCCACCGCTCGCTCCGCCTATAAATTGAGCCCTCCTCTAGCTGCATAACATCATCACCCCCTCGGCCACCAACAATCGCTAGCAATCGTGCCTCCAAGAGCCTGAATTTTGGTTTTGCCCCAAATCCACCTTCCGCCATCGTGAAAATCCGTTCGTCGTGGTCAGCTCAATTCGGGTCAGCTCCTCCCCTCTGCCCACTTGTTTACGCCTTTGCATACGTCTGTGATACTCGCCAACCCATCCAATTGAATTAGGAATCCTCTGGTCGCCGGGAACGCGACTGCCTAGCTGCCATGCTCACGGTTGTCGTGGTCAGGGCAAAATAGGGCACCATTCTTTAAATTAACCTAGGGGAAACATTCGCTAGGTTGTGAATTTGGTTTTGGCCGAAGCTGAGCACCGGTCATGGCCCCGCTCGGCCGGTCTACGCGCTCGCCGGAGCTCCTCCGCGCGCTGCCGTCGTCGAGGACCTCACCTGTGGAGAAATAGAACCTCAGGGACCCCGGTGCAAGTTGTCAGTGACTGATACAAATAGTAACTGAACTCGTTCACATTTAGCCAGAAACCCGAGGCCCTTTCTGCAAAGCCGCCAGGGCGCGGGCGCGCGCGCGCGCTTTCCCCTCTGGACTGGGCCGTCTGGGCTGGTTTCAGCTCGTTACTATTGAAGCTTTTTTCCTTTTTCTTTTTCCACAGAGTTTTAGAAATATATAGAAAAATGTAGAAAAATGCTAAAATTGTGAAACTAATTTTCCTAGGCTTGTTAATTTCCCTAGAATTTAATAAAAATAGTTTTGTGATTTTTAGTGGAAATAAGAAATTTTAGGGTATTTAAAGTAGTTAAAAGTATTAGTTATGGATTTTTAGAAAATAATTGGTAAGTCCAATAATTCCCAAACTTTTTGTGGGAATTTAAAACAATATTTAGGAGCCTTGGGTAGAGTTTGAATTGTTTTGGACCTTGTTTGATCACTAAACCCAAAACCAACCCCCCCTGCCTTATGAACTCCTTTACTAACTCCGGAAGCCCTAGGTTCTCGGAGTACCGTGAAGGAAAGTTGTACTCAAGACTTAGATAATAAGTTTATATTATCTTTGCATCCTCATGAGCACCCCATGGCATCCATTCTTATGCATATATATGATTATGTTAGAACACGAAGAACAAGAAGAAGTCACTGAAGAGGGAACTCCACCAACCTTAGATCCTCAAGCAGGCAACTGCTTTTATTTCGATATTTGTGGATCCGAGCAGGACTCACCTGATAACAAAGGCAAGCCCCGGTGCATTTGCCACCCTCCTTGTCGTTTTTAAAACCTTTCTCACTTGCTTGATGCATTAGGTGATAGGAGTTGATTGATAAAACAATTCCTGCATTACCCTCCTTGAATTTGATTACCTTCCTTGATCACCTGTTTTACAAAAGATTTTGATGCTTAGCATTGCTTTAGAAAAACAAGATGTTTTGTTTTTACAAAAATTGATGTGGCAAAGGTGGGTGGGTTGTTTTCAAAAATAAAACTTGATGGTGAATCCATCACGGCCGTGATGGATTCAACATCGGAAAAGATGTACCTCTGTCAGGTACCAAGTTTTTGGGTTAAAAAGATTAAGCTGAGACCGGGCGGGTGACTTGCACGAGAAGAGAGTCTCGGTGTAGTGTCTCCGTCTGAGTCGATTAAGGACCGTCTCGATGTAGGCTTGATGATCGAGGACCCTTTAGATGGTCACATGCCTCGTCATGGGTAAGCCTTGCCTCGGGCAGACTAAGGCCGGAATAAGATAACACGAAATGGGCGTGGAGCGGTGGCGAGAGTAGCGTGTACCCTCCGTGGCAAGAGGCTGGACGGTGGTGTATCTGTGCTCTCGGTTTGCGTGAACCTGATCCGGTCTTAAGAACCCCGGTGGCGGGTTGACATATGCAAGGGTTAAGTGCTACATATGTCGTGTGATTGGAGATCCTCAGCTGAGTATAATCGATTCGGATCGCCGTACCTTCGCGGTTATGAAGACTTGGTCACTGCCCTACACGTAGCTTTCCACTAAAGATGATGGGTATTTGTTAAGAAATTGGCTAGTGCAGGACCAGTGATTGAACTAGGGTAGAAAGAACTCTAGTTGCAGGTAATTGAACTTAACATGACAAATAAAACTGGATTTTTAAGGATCCACTTTAGTAAGCATTTCTGCAAAACAGAGTCTTTGATTATTGAAAAGCCTTACCTTGACTCCCATATAACCAGCATACCCTTGAGAGTCTTTTCTTTAGTCGGGTAAGACTTGCTGAGTAATTCCATACTCAGGGTTTATCCCTTCGTTGTTTTTAGGTGAGGAAGTAGCAGACTTTTGCTGCTTCTGTGCCAAGGTGGTTCCCAAAGAAGAAAAACAAGACTGAAGTGCGGGAGGACTCGGTCCTCCACATAGGATCTTTTGCTTATAACTTATCGGGAGAAGTTTGTGCCTCCCTTGGCTTGTATAATATTACTACTCTGCACTCACTTTTAGTCTGGTCTGTAATAAAATAACTCGAGCTTGCTTTTGAAATAAATGTAAGTTTATGTAATTCGCTTCCGCATTTCTTTATCTCCGATGTTCTGTAATGTCTGCAAGACGGGTGAAACGTTCCTGGTGAGGTCGGGAAAGATACCGAGCTTGTCAAGTGACTTAGGAACATCTACAGGGTGTCTGATGTCTGTTAGACAAGGACAACTGTAGGTGGGCCTAATTACTTGGGAGGTTCCGTCTCAAACATAGTATAATATGCAATTAGTGATATGATTATCTATCAAATTATATTAATTGATGCTTTTCAATTGGTATTTTTTTATACATGATCACTAGTTGTACAATCTATACTTGTGCTATTTTCATATTGCCTCTTGTTGTGATAAGAAAATGCTAGATGACATCTAGACTCTAGGTATCAAGATTCACCTTCGATTTATTATGACAATCTTCATTTGATATCTTGGACCTATGCCACAATTATGCCAACAAGAGCTTGCAAATGAATTCTAAATACAACACAAGTTTGGAACACCCCCTTTGAAAAGGTAAAATGTAAAGGTACATCACTTCATGTCACTTCTCCATTACCTTTGTGCCATATAAGGACCCTTTTCATGATAGATTGATAGTGTGTTCAAATCTTGATTAATCATAATTTCTACCCTTTATATTCTTTGTATCCTTTTTGGAGATTTATGATAAAGGGGGAGAAATTGTGCATTAAAGCTTACCTTTAGTCTTATGTAACTATGTGTAAGAAGACTTTTGAAAAGGGGGAGAAATAATTGACAAAAGCGGGAGAATCATAAGTAAAACATAAGATGTAGGAAATTGATGAGTGCATAATATGTCATGAGCATCACGTTTATTTTATGACTCAGTGCACCCCATGAATAGTATGATATAAGTTGTCTCCATACTTTGACCCAAATATGTGCTTTTGGCATTTGAGTACAAAATTGGTATTTTCTGAAATGCACATATTTAGGGGGAGGAAACTATATCATAGGATTCAAAATCTTATTTATCAAATCTTATGTAAGCTTTAAATGTGTTGTCATCAATCACCAAAAAGGGGGAGATTGAAAGTGCATTCACCCCTTTTGTGAATTTTGGTGATTTGGATAACAACACATTTAAAGGTCTAACAAGTTCGCTAAGTGTTGAACAGGAAATTTAGTATGATAAACATACTTGAATAGTGTTAATGATCAGTGAACAAAGGTTCAGCACAAGGTTAAATAACCAGGGAGACAATGCAAATGGATATAATATGGTCTCTATATTAGTTTGAATATATAGACAAGTCCTGAGAAATCACTATGCATAAATATGATCAGAATAGAGGTTGAAGTGATTAAGAGTATTGGTCAAGCCAAAGTGAATGAGATATGAGGAATCATGAATTGGCTTGACCATATTACTATTAGTCCATATATGCTTCTATGAGAATCAAACTAGAGCTTGATTGATCTTAGCATTTATATCTAGATGACATTCAAGCAAGGTTCACAATATTAAAGAAGTGATTCACTCAATGGATGCTCAATATGATGTGACTCAAGAATGGCTTGATAGGGTGAAGATAGCAAGGAAAGGGCTTCGAGGAACTAAGCGAAGGTGAAGGCCAAGCGACGGCTTGTCGACCGAGGTACCATGACTAATGTGAAGAAGAGAGTACTTGCACTAAGTCGATGAACTAATCAACTATGAAGAGTTATAATATGTTGATGCATCAGTAAGGTGACTTGAAGCCATGATTTGAACTCATATATGGTGAAATGGTACAAGTCACAGGGTTTGATGTGTGTTTGCTTCAAAAGGTGAGACAAAGATGTTTGTGATCCTTATGAAGCAACGCCATGGAGAAATCACACATAAGACACCAATGACTCAAGGAGTTTACTTAATTATATTTTATTTAACTTGAGTATAGGAATCGCCGTACTATCAAGGGGGTCCAAAAAGAAGGTTGGTGTTGGTACTAAAGCTCAAAATCCTTGATCCAAAACTTCTATTTTACCCTTGTTAATCCTTAGTGAAAGTATGTAGTACAACCTTTTTAAGTTTATCTTCGCCAAAATTGCTCTCTAGAAAATACTGGTTCAGCTGGTTTTCAGGATGGTTCAGCTCGTATTCAAATACTGGCTCAGCTGGTTTCAGGCTGGTTCAGCTGGTATTCAAAAACCAGCTCAGTCGGGTTTGACTCAGGTCCACCCACCGGCTCAGCCGGTCACTAAACTGGAATTCAGTCTGGTGGAAACTGGCTCAGCCGGTTTTGTGCGGAAAAGTAAAAAATGGCTAGTTTTGGAGCCCCACCTATATATTCTCACTCCTACCTCTCTCCCCACATATGAGCACGACTCAAACTCCATTCCTAACCTGAGAAACACCTCCCACTCTCTCTCACACACCTCTTGCCTCTCCTATTTCAAATCTTTGGAGAGAAATCTTTGAGTGAGATTGAAGAGCTACGATTTTTGTGCTTCATCTCCAAATCCTTCTTGTTCTTCTTGATTCAAGCTTTGGTACTACATCGAGTTCTTTACGAATTCATTACTCTTGGAGCCTCTAGCTCCTAGACGACTAGTTGTCTCTTGTGAGTCTCCAAATCTTGTGGAAGACCACAAGAAAGTTTGTATTACCCGCTCGTTTGAGCAAAGATTAGTGTGTGGCCTTGACCTTTGTGGTCGGCAAAGGGAGGATTAGGGTTGAAAGAGACACGGCTCTTGGTGGGCACCTCAACGAGGAAGTAGGGCACCTTGGTGGTGTGACCAAACCTCGGGATAAATCTTGTGTCTCTTGTGTTCTTACTCATTGTGTTTGTTTGTGTTCTTCGTTCTCTCACCATTCCGTGGAAGATTTGATTATCTTTTTGGTGTGTGGATTTTGAGAAGTGCCCTTCTCAGATCTACTACTTTGAACCATGTGGATCAACTAGAACATCTCATTTCAAAAGTTAACTGGGTGAATTTCGAGATCAATTCAGTTTATATCTCATTCTTTAGTTGAGCTCGTGCAAACCGAATGAACCGGTTTTGACACCGGCTGAACCGGTTTTGCCCAGTTCGTTTCTAGTTTTTGTTGAAAACGTTTCTGCTTGCCTATTCACTCCGCCCTCTAGGCAACTTTCAGAATCCCAGCGCCACAGCACACAGCTCCACAAACTTAGCTGGGTTGCCTCCTACGCAGACATTCAACGTCCCAAGTGCTCATCCGCAGTGTGTATAAGTCCCTAAGCGTCTTCATTGTCTAACCCTAACGCCCTCTCACTCCTGCGTCCTGCCTCTCTGTGCGACGGCTCCCGGTCCCGGCTCTCGGTCTCTCTCGGGGTTCCTCCAGTGCTCCCTGCTACCTCCTCCTGGCGCGGCGCACGGTGAACCCTGGTAATCCGGTGCTCCCTGGTCCCTGCTCTCTCGGTCTCGGGGTCCCTCCATCCCGGGCGCCTGCCTCTCTCGGTGCGTGACGCACAGTGAACTTTGGTGCTCCCTGCTCCCTCCTCCCGGTGCGGCGCACGGCAAACTCCGGTAGTCCGGTGCTCCCTACTCTTAAGGTCTCGGGGTCCCTCCATCCCTAGCTTCTGCCTCTCCGTGCGTGGCACACAGCGAACTCCAGTGCTCCTTGCTCCCTCCTCCCGGCGCGGCGCACAGAGAACTGCGGTGCTCCCTCCTCCAGTGGTCTGGTGCTCCCACCTCCCTGCTCCAGTGGTCCGGTGCTCCCTCCTCCCTGCTCCAGTGCTCCGGTGCTCCCTCCTCCTTGCTCCAGTGCTCCTGTGAGGTGTGTGCGTGTGTGGATCCATGAGGAACCAGTGCGTGCCGGCTCCATCTAATTCCACGGTGAGTCGGCGACGGAATCGGTGCTCCGGATCTACCGCTCACTGGTGCCATCACCCTGTCCAGCACGCCCAGCACAAAGGTAACCAGATCCTGCTCTGGATCTATTGCTCACTAGTGTGGTGAACTGATGAACTGTTGTTAAGCTCCTGATCTGGTTGCTATGTGGTGAACTGATGAACTGATGTTAAGCTCTTGATCTGGTTGCTGTATGGTGAATGGATGAACTGCGGTTTATGGTGATCTTGATTCTATTTAAGTAACCTGATCTTGATCCTATTGTAGTGATATTGTTTAGGTAACATGATCTTGATACTGTTGTGATATTGTTTAGGTAACTTGATATTGTTTAGGTTTGTTCTATTATTTTGAATATATAGCCCTAGAGGTAACCTCTATTGTTTAGGTAACCTAATCTTGATCTATTGTTCACTGGTGCTCCTATTGATTATGGTGATCTTGATCCTGTTTAGGTAACCTGATCTTGATCCTGTTGTTCACTGGTGATCCTGTTGTGATATCTGTTCTGATATCTGTCATTTAGTGAATATCTGCTTACATTGATATGTTGTCTCATTTAGTGAATATTTGCTTACACTTATCTGTTCTCTCATTTCGTGAATATCTGCTTACACTTATTTGTTCTCTCATTTAGTGAATATTTGTTTATATGAACTAAATATCTGTGGTTTTCACATGTGTGGAAGGCCATGAGGAATCGGTGCACGCCACCTTGGTGGCGACGGAACTGGTGCTCCGGCCTCTGAGCTGTGATGGAGCAAGATGCGCACACTGATCATTCGCAGCTCATCAACAATGATCTGAGGATTGTGCCCGCTGATGAGGATGGTCCATCTCAATCCATTAACAATGGTAGCAGTGCCGCCCCTATTAACTTAGAGGAGGGTGTTGCTACCAACAATGGTTCTAGGCTATCTGCTACCAACAATGGTTCTAGGCTATCTGCTACCAACAATTTGCTTTTATATTAGATCCTAGAGCCAAACTAAGGGGTTTCAGCAATATCTTGAGATTATTATCTAGGCTATCTGGTAGTGACTAATCACTTTACAATACCTGTGTGAAAAGTGAACTGTCTACAATGTTTAATAAATATGATCTGAAGTTTGGTGCAGTTAGGCAGCAAATGCCTCCTCCTCCAACTGTCACAGGTAAAAGAAAACAAAACTAGGAATTGATTTATGCATCTGATTGTACCTCTGAGTTCCCTTGCCTGGTTCTACCACACCTAACCTTGGTAGTGGAACATCAACATCTGCTTTTCTTCAACAAACAAACTCTAGTGCTAGCCTTAGTTCAGTTGACACAGAGCTACCCTCCTACCTGGATAGTGACACTTTGCAGAAGTTTGATGAGGACTTCAATATCCTAAACTGGTGGCATGAACATAAGTTGTCCTATCCTATTCTCTCCATCTTAGCTAGGGATGTTATTTCTGTTCCTATTTTAATTATATCCTCAGAATCTGCATTTAGTCTCTGTGGCAGGATAATCAAGGAACGACGAAGGCGCCTAGCACCAGAAATGGTAGAGATGCTTCTTTGCATGAAAGACTGGGAACTTGGTGAAGCTAGAGGGCAGCACTGTGCACAGGACCAAGAACTTGAAGATGCATTTGAAGGACTTTATCTTGATGACCCTTAGGACTTTTATCTTCCTAGTTCCTACTCCATTTTGTTGATTTGGAAATCTGGTGATGTAAGTTGTAATATGTAACTGAAAAACCTTGACATGAACTTATTAAATTAGAGCTGGGCTGTACTTTTTTCCTTTCTAGGGTTTTCTCACGAGGAGTGAGTTTTTACCTAGAAAGGTTTTTAATGAGGCAGTCATTGCACGAACAGCTCTAATCCTTTATTTAAGATCTCTTTATCTCTGAGGATTTTTGTGCTGTCAGTTTTAGGGTTTTTGTGCTAAATATGGTTGTGTGCTTTGCGGGCTCGGACCGGCACGGGCTACTAAATGGGTCGTGCTATTCGGACTAGCTTGGCATGGTCGGGCCTCCACTGTACCATGCTCAGGTAGAGGTATTGGCCCGTCGGACGGCATGGCATGACACGATTATGTGATCGGACTTAACCATGTTGGACTCAAATAGGCCGGGCTAAGTTGTGCTCTGGTTGGATCGGGCTGTGTCGTCTGTTTACTCGCTACATAATCATGGGACCCCTCGGCCGCACGCAACCGCCTAAGACTCCAGCGCCTGAGTTCACCACAGAAGAACCATCGTTGCGTTTGGTGTTCACATAGACCATGCGAGAGAGGAGGGCCCCTGCATAGGAACTGTTGGGGGCCATCGTCCTCCGAAGGTCCTCAAAACGTGATTTAACAATATCTTCCAAGTGTGACATATGAACAGGAACCTTCGGAATCGAAATGAAGCTGTCCACAATATGAAAAGCATGGTTGGGACGAAGGTCGAACCAGTTCCGAAGCTATGCGCAAGGGAGCTTCGGCTCAATAGCAGAAAAGGAACCGACTTAAAGAGGAAAAGGCTTTTTAGTCCTCGATAGATTGTCCTAATGTCAATAGTAAACATGAAGGGCATGAATGTAATTTTGCACAGGCTGTGCCCTGTGCCTATAAATAGATGAACAGTACTCCCGTACTGTTCACGCTGACTGGTATTCGCTTTTGTGTCACGCTTGTACTTTTACCTTCTGTCAAGCCGAAGGTACATTTGTAATTCAATATTGTTTCTGTCTTCCCAGAATAATAGAATGAGGATGGAATAATAATGTTATATAATTATTTATGTTGCTTTTCATATTTCATATGCTTCTCCTTTTATTAACACATATTCCATTGATGAAGGTATGTCCTTCATAACCTTCGTCTGAAGATCATTATATCCTAAGGGAAATAATGCTTTGAAGGACGAAGGACATTAACATTTAACATTTTGTGTTGCCTTGTTCTTAACTCATAGCATTTGAGAACAAGTCCCCAACATTGGCGACCACCTCCGGTGAACTCTTTCGACCACCTTCGGCAAGCACTGACCTTCGTCATGCCACCAAAGAAAGCTTCAGCGCCAGGGACTGCTGCACTGCAGCCGCTGGACCCAAACCAGGAAACTCTTTCTCTCCGAGAGGCTCGAAGCCAGAAGAGGAAAGCCACCAGTCCAACGCTCCAGGAGGAGTTGGACCAAGAGATCAGGGACATGGAAATAATCCATCAGCAAGTACAAAGGAAGAAGGAGAAGATGGCGCAGCTGGCTGATCTTCAAAGGAAGATCGACGAAGCTACTGAAGAAGTGTGTCATCTTGTTCAAGATGAACAAGATCGAAGGCCCCAACATAGGGAGCTTCATCAAGAAGGCTTGTTCAACGAAGATGGATGGTATGATGATTTTAATCATGATACCTTTACTTTTGATGATGCTTCTCCCTTGGCAGCAGAACTGCAGACTACCCCCATGGCCCCCATCATACAAGCCACCTCAGCTTCCCATGTATGATGGGCACTCAGATCCAAAGCATTTTCTGATGAGCTACGAAGCAACTATATCTTCATATGGGGGCAATACTGTAGTTATGGCGAAGTCCTTCGTCATGGCAGTCTGGAATGTAGCCCAAACATGGTATTCTTCTCTTTGGCCAGGGACTATCACATCGTGGCAGAAGCTTAAGGACATGCTGATGACCAGTTTCCAAGGTTTTTAGATGAAGCCAGTCATAGCTCAGGCCCCATTCCAATGCACGCAAGATCATGAGGAATACCTCCAGGCGTATGTCCGAAGGTTCTTGCGATTGAGGGCACAAGCGCCCACAGTGCCTAATGAAATTATCATTGAGGCCATGATTAAGGGCCTTCGACCAGGACCTACGACTCAGTACTTCGCCAGGAAGCCCCCACAAACTCTGGAGAAGCTGCTCCAGAAAATGGATGAGTACATCCGGGCTGACAACGACTTCTGCCAAAGAAGGGAGGAAGCTTACAGATTCTCGAAAATGACCAGGGGCTTCGGAGGAAGAATTCAGCCGAGGCATGTCAGGTCAATCTATAATTCCACTCAAGGTGATGACAAAGGGAGTCAGCCTTAGAGGTCGCAATACACCTCACAATCTTCGGGGCAACGGCAAAGCTCTTTTAGGCCAAGAGCTCCAAGGGGCAGAGGCGCCAGGGGCTTCGGGGGGAAGATTTGGGGATCAGTCTAGAAAGATCTACTGCTTATTCTGTGGTGAGGACAAGGGCCATACTACAAGAATGTGCCAAATCATCGTTCAGAAGCAAAAGGAGATAGCAGAAGCCGAAGCTCGACAGAATCAGCCAAAGCAGGTCTTGCACACTGCTTCGTGCCATTCTCCCTACATACCAGAGTATGTGGGCAATCATCCTGCAGCTTCTGTTGCTTTGGCTAGCCATTTACAGGCTTCTTGGCCACAACTCCCACCACCACTACAACCGACCTATTCCCAAAGCCAGCAGCCAGAAGGGCACCAACACTCTCAACATCAACGGGAATTCAGGGAGGAATCCGAAGCTTGCATAGTCAACAGCACTGTGCCGGAATCAAAGCACATTTATTGAGAGATATCCTACCTCTAATTTTTTTTACATTCTATGTCCTTTTTGTTTTTCAATAAAGAACAAGTAATGTAAATCTAGTTTTAATTCCTTGTAATAGTTTCATTTCTATTAAAATGAAATATATCTTCTTCACAGATTTACGAAGCTCAAAAATTACCGAAGCTCAAAAGTCATTCCTAAGGGAATACAGAGCTAGATAAATACCGAAGCTATAAGAAAAAGATGTTCCTAAGGGAGCGCAGTGTAAGTTTTGACGAAGCTACAAAAAAGTCGTTCCTAAGGGAGCGCAGTGTATGTTTTCTGCTCAAAAGTCGTTCCAAAGGGAATGCAGAGCCAAATACCGCCGAAATATAAGGCGAAGAAGTTCAAAAGATGTTCCTAAGGGAATGCAGAACTTACACGGAAAAGTCAACGGTGATACCGCTGAAATAGAAGGCGAAAAAGTTTAAAAGACGTTCCTAAGGGGATGTAGAACTTACACCGAAAAATAAGCGGTGAAGCCAAAAAATAAACGACAAAGAGATTCCGATCGTTCCTAAGGGGACGTAGAGATGGTGTGTTCCAGTGTGGGCGTGTGGGTGCGTATCTTCGGCATTAGCATCATCCTTCGCATCATATCATCACATCATCCCGCATAGCATCACATCATACATCATATTGCATCGATGACACAAATTGAATACGAAGTCGACCTTCGAAGACTGCTTTATAAAAAATGGAAATGTGCTAAGGCACAAAGTAAGCTGAGAAATACAGCTTCGTCAACTCTATTGCAAAAGAAGCAATCTTTTGTTTACGAAGCTAGGATGTTTTTACGAAACATGGATATTTGCACGAAGCACGGGTTTTCTTCTTTACGAAGCATGAAAAGAAGGGAAGGTGTTTTTTCGCCGAAGGCTCAAAAACGGTATGTATATAAAGTTTCATGCATCGCAAAGAACTGAATTACAAATAATTTACATATTAGATTCAAAAATATGCACATCGAATGTTACAAGTCTTGATACAGCAAAGCTACATTGATCATCTAAAAATACTTTTACAATAATGTCGGGGACCGTAATTAGGGGTACTCCCAATGCTCCTTAACCTGGCTGAAAAACATCTTCGGAACAAACCATCAACGACTGATAAGCACGGTTCGAGTCAGGGCCCCGTAGGACACGACCTTGCCTCGTCCGAGCCTAGCCTCGGGTGCAGGCAATAGTCCCGGGCCAGTTCACGCCTCGCCCGAGGGTCCCCTCTATCGACAGGCACACCCCCGTCTCACCCAAGGCTAAGCTCGGGCGAACTTTGTCGTGCAGCGACCTCGACCGAATCGCCTTACCAACCGACCGTATCGCATGCGTATTTAATGCAGGGATCGCCTGACACCTTGTCCTGACACGTGTGCCTCAGTCGGCAAGGTCGAAGTGACCGCAGTCACTTCGCCCCTTTACTGACCGCTCTGACAGGAAAACAGCACTGTTCACCCCGCTCTGGCAACTGTGCCAGCCACCAGGGAAAGACTAACAACAGTCGTGGCCTTTCCCAAGTTTGGCCTCGGGCACAACAGGGAGCTCTGCCTCGCCCGACCCCAGGCCTCGGCCTCAGCTTCGGTCTCGGGAGAAGGTCTCCGCCTCGACCGACCCCGACCTCGGCCTCAGCCGCGGCCTCGGGAGAAGGACTCCGCCTCGCCCGACCTCAGCCTCAGCCTCGGAGGAGTCACCGCCTCACCTGACCTCGGCCTCGGAATCAACTACGCTACAGGGGATACATCATGACCCTACCTCTAGCTAGCCGCCCCAGGCTACGAGGGAACAAGACCAGAGTCACATCTTGCTTACTCCGGCCATAGGTAATGATGGTTCCCCGCGTGCGCCCATGACGTTGGTTGCTCTCAACCGCCTACGGAAGCAAGGAAATGTCAGCAGGATCCATGCCGCACCGTCAGCTATGCTTCTACAGAACTCAAGGCACTCCTCCGACGGCCACGTTAGTACATGTACAGGGCTCAAGGCACTCCTCCGCCAGCCACGCTAGCATATAGCTACACCCCCATTGTACAGCTGGGCATCTCCTTGTATCTATAAAAGGGGATGTCTAGGGCCTTCCCGGAGGGGGGAGGGAGACGGGAAAAACGCACGTACGAACGTGCGGAGTACAAACAGGCGAGCAGAGGCAAGCAGAGTAGGAGAGACGCGGTAGAGGCAGACTTAGACAGCTCGCCTCAAGGCCGAACCCTCTCTTTCTCTCTCTCGCGCTCTCGCTCTCCCGCAACGCTTGTAACCCCTACTACGAGCACCCCGGTGCAAGATAACATAAGCCTCATTTCCCTCTTGTGTTCCATCTTGCATCAACCCATCTAGGCAGGGACACGCGACGACAAATTTACTGGTCGGTTGACGGTCCTCGCGGGTCTGAAACGCCGACAGTTGGCGTGCCAGGTAGGGGCCTGCTGCGTGTTAACAAATACTTTCCCGTTGAGTTCCAGATGGGTAGCATTCAGCAGCCTCTTTAGCCTGGGACGGTGCTCCACTTCGGGAGTCTCGAGTTCATGTCCCTCGATGGCGGTTACGACATGGTACTGCTCCCCTCGCAGCACGGCAACAACGATGATCGTCGGCTCGCCCGGCGGAGGCGAACTCGACGACGGCATCTCCCCGCGGCAGAAGAGGAACACCCGGGTTTGCCCCGCCACCCTCCTCGCCGGAGGAGGAGGAGACGGGGCAACCGTGGCCGGGCAGGAGGCGGCACCTCATCGGCTGTCGAACCAAAGCGAGTCGACGACGCCGGCACCCCTGCGGGGGACATGTCGGGTGTTGCCCTCGCGCCTGAGACAACGACGGATGTCACTTCCCAGCAACATGCCAACCCCAAGCTGGCTGATGACGCCAGCACCCTCATGAAGGACTTGTTGGGCGTTAGCCTCGAACCTGAGATAACGGTGCAGTCCGTCCCCGATGCGACTTCGCCACCGTCCATCAACCAAGAGGTACCATCCGTTTTTCATCCTGTTCCCTTTAGATTCAGCTTCGATCCACCAAGCAACCCCGCTTCGGTGAGCGCTTTCGCTAGGGCATATCTTGACCTTTCGGGGTACCATATGTGGTCAACTTGGGACCGACTGACGGCCGTCCCAACCTCCGGACTCATGGGTTCCGAGGAAGAGGACGACCCCGATGTCAGTTGGGATTTCTCCGGACTTCGTGATCCCGGTGCCATGCGTGACTTCATGTCCGCATGTGACCACTGCCTCTTCGGCTGCTCTGATGATGGCCACAGCCTTGACGGTGAGGGTTGCGACCCAACTCGCGAGTGCTTCCACATCGATCAGGAGGGTCATGGCAGAGAAAACCACTTTGGCATACTAGGAAGTGACGGCACCCTTGCACCTACGTCTCGTGTTGAGATCCCACGGGAGCTAGCTGTGGTACACGTCCCTGCGAGGGGTCAGGACACACAGCTTGAGCAACTCCACGAGATGCAGGCCAAGCTCGACGAAGAAGCAGGGCGGCTTGTGCAGCTCCGACAAAACATCGAGCAAGAGTGGGTAGGCTGGGCACTCGCCAGAGGAGCGCGTCATCGGGCCCGGGACGTCCAGCGCCGTATCGCTGACGATGCCAGGGTGATGCCACCCCCAGCCTTCAGCGGGGCCGGCCAGAACCTAGCTGCAGCGACGATGCTACTTCGAACAATACCGGAGCCATCCACCACCGAGGGGCGACGTATCCAAGGTGAGCTCAAGGGCCTCCTGGAAGACGCCGTTGTCCGACAAGCCGAGAGCTCTGCCTCCCGGAGGCGAGGAGACCCCTCGGAGCATCGCGCAACGCCTTCCCGACGCATGAGGGAGGCCTCGGTCCACACCGAGCGCACACAGGACAGGACACCTACAGCTTCGGGTCGCCTCGGCAACAAGCAGCACCGCCGCGACCGTCGAACCCGACTCGAGGAGAAGGTGCGCCGAGGCTGCCACCCCAGGCGCGGGGGACGCTACGACAGTGAGGAGGATTGGAGTCCCTCGCCCGAGCCACCAGGTTCGCGAGTCTTCAGCCGGGCCATACGACGAGCATCGTTCCCGGCCCGGTTCCGAGCCCCGACTACCATCACTAAGTACTTGGGAGAGACAAAGCCGGATTTGTGGCTTGCGGACTACCGGCTGGCATGCCAGTTGGGAGGGACGGACGACGACAACCTCATCATCCGCAACCTCCCCCTTTTCCTCTCCGAAGCTGCCTGGGCCTGGCTAGAGCATCTGCCTCCTGCACAGATCTCCGACTGGGACGACCTGGTCAAGGCTTTCGCTGGAAATTTCTAGGGTACGTACGTACGCCCTAGGAACTCATGGGATCTCCGAAGCTACCGCCAGCAGCCAGGGGAATCCCTGCGAGAGTACATCCGGCGGTTTTCAAAGCAGCGCACCGAGCTGCCCAACATCACCGACTCGAATGTCATCGGAGCTTTCCTCGCCGGCACCACTTGCCGGGACCTGGTGAGCAAACTGGGACGCAAGACTCCCACCAAGGTGAGCGACTTGATGGACATCGCCACCAAGTTCGCCTCTGGTCAGGAGGCGGTCGAAGCCATCTTCTGGAAGGACAAGCAGCCTCAGGGAGGACAGAACGAAGACGCCCCCGAGGCATCCGCCCAGCGTGGCACGAAGAAGGCCAAGAAGAAGGCGCAAGCAAAGCGCAACGCCATCGACACGAATCTCGTCGCTGCTACCGAGCCCAGGAACCCTCGGAAGCCTCCCGAGGGAGCCAACGCGTTCGACAAGATGCTCAAGGAGTCGTGCCCCTATCACAGGAGTCCCCATCAAGCACACCCTTGAAGAGTGTGACATGCTCCGGCGCTACTTCAACAAGGCTGGACCCTCGGCAGAAGGTGGCAAAGACCAGGGGGCGACAAGGAAGAGGAGTTCCCGGAGGTCCACAACTGCTTCATGATCTACGGTGGACAGGTGGCGAACGCCTTGGCTCAGCACCGCAAGCAGGAGTGCCGGGAGGTCTGCTCGATGAAGGTAGCGGCGCCGGTCTACCTAGACTGGTCCAACAAGCCCATCACCTTCGACCAAGGCGACCACCCCGACTACGTGCCGAGCCCAGGAAGGTACCCGCTCGTCGTCGACCCGATCATCAGCAACGTTAGGCTCTCCAAGGTCCTCATGGACGAAGGTAGTAGCCTCAACATCATCTACGTCGAGACCCTGGAGCTCTTGGGGGTTGATCGGTCCGAGATTCGGGCTGGTGCAGCACCCTTCCACGGGATCGCACCCGGAAAGCGTATCCTGCCCCTCGGACAGATTGACTTACCCGTCTGCTTCGGAACTCCCTCCAATTTCCGAAATTAAACCCTCACCTTCGAGGTAGTTGGGTTCCGAGGGACCTATCACGTGGTGCTAGGAAGACCATGCTACGCCAAGTTCATGCCCATCCCTAACTACACTTACCTCAAGCTCAAGATGCCTGACCCAAGGGAGTCATCACCATCGGACCCACGTACCGCCACGCTTACGAGTGCGACGTGGAATGCATGGAGTACACCGAGGCCCTCGCCGAGTCCGAAGCCCTCATTGACGACCTGGATTGCCTCTCCAAAGAAGCACCCGACGCGAAGCGGTGCGCCGACAACTTTGAACCGGCCGAGGCAGTTAAGTCTGTCTCCATCGACCCCAGCAACGACGCCAGCAAGAAAGTCAGGATCGGCTCCGAGCTCGACCCCAAATAGGAAGCAATGCTCATCGACTTTCTCCGCGCAAACGTCGAAGTTTTTGCGTGGAGTCCCTCGGACATGCCCGGCATACCGAGGGATGTCGCCGAGCACTCACTGGACATTCAAGCCGGTGCCCGACCCGTGAAGCAGTCCCTGTGCCGCTTTGATGAAGAAAAGCGCAGGGCCATAGGCGAGGAGGTCCACTAGCTGGTGGCTGTAGGGTTCATCAAAGAGGTATTCCATCCCGAATGGTTAGCTAACCCTGTGCTTGTAAAGAAAAAAGGTGGGAAATGGAGGATGTGCATAGACTACACTGGTCTAAACAAAGCATGTCCAAATGTTCCCTACCCTCTGCCTCGTATCGATCAAACTGTGGACTCCACTGCTGGGTGCGAAACCCTGTCTTTCCTCGCTCAGGTTATCATCAAATTAAGATGAAAGAGTCCGACCAGCTCGCGACTTCTTTTATCACGCCTTTTGGCATGTATTGCTATACTACTATGCCATTTGGTTTGAGGAATGCAAGTGCCACTTACCAAAGGTGCATGAACCATGTGTTCGGAGAACACATTGGCAGAACGGTCGAGGCTTATGTCGATGACATCGTTGTCAAGACAAGGAAAGCCTCCGACCTCCTCTCCGACCTCGAAGTAACTTTCGGGTGCCTGCGTGCGAAGGGCCTAAAACTCAATCCTGAGAAGTGTGTCTTCGGAGTCCCCCGAGGCATGCTCCTAGGGTTCATCGTCTCCGAACGAAGCATCAAAGCCAACCTGGAGAAAATTGCGGCCATCACCAACATGGGGCCCATCAAAGACTTGAAAGGAGTACAAAGGGTCATGGGATGCCTTGCGGCTCTGAGCCGCTTCATCTCGTGCCTCAGCAAGAAAGGATTGCCCTTGTACCGCCTCTTAGGGAAGGTCGAGCGCTTCACTTGGACCCCTGGGGCTGAAGAAGCCCTCGGAAACTTAAAGGCACTCCTTACTAATGCACCCATCTTGGTGCCCCCTGCTGCGGGAGAAGCCCTCTTGATTTACGTAGCCGCAACCACTTAGGTGGTCAGCGCCACGATCGTAGTCGAGAGACGAGAAGAGGGGCATGCACTGCTCATCCAAAGGCTGGTCTACTTCATCAGCGAGGTACTATCCGAGACCAAGATCCGCTACCCACAAATCTAGAAGCTACTGTATGCAGTAATTCTGACACGGCGAAAGTTGGGACACTACTTCGAGTCTCATCCGGTGACTGTGGTGTCATCCTTCCCCCTGGGAGAGATCATCCAGTGCCGAGAGGCCTCGGGTAGGATAGCAAAATGGGCAGTGGAACTCATGGGCGAAACACTTTAATTCGCTCCTCGGAAGGCCATAAAATCTCATGTCTTGGCAGACTTCTTGGCTGAATGGGTCGACACCCAATTGCCGACAGCTCCAATATAGCCCAAACTTTGGACCATGTACTTTGATGGGTCGCTTATGAAAACAGGAGTAGGTGCTGGCTTGCTCTTCATCTCACCCCTCGAGAAACATGTGCGCTACGTACTGTGCCTCCATTTTCCAGCGTCAAACAACGTGGCCGAGTACGAAGCCTTGGTTAATGGACTACGCATCGCCGTCAAGCTAGGGGTTCGGCGCCTCGACGCTCGTAGCGACTCGCAGCTCGTTATCGACAAAGTCATGAAGAACTCCCACTGCCGCGGACAAAAAATGGAGGCCTACTGCGACGAAGTTCGGCGCTTGGAAGACAAGTTCTACGGGCTAGAGCTCAACCATGTTGCTCGACGGTACAACGAGACCGCAGATAAGCTGGCAAAAATAGCCTCAGGGCGAACGACGGTTCCCCCGGACGTCTTCTCCAGGGACATATATCAACCATCCGTCAAACTCGACGACATGCCCGAGCCTGAGGAGACCTCGGCCCAGCCCAAGGTACCCTCGGCCGCCAAGGGTGTGGCCCTGCGTGTCAAGGTGGAGCGGAATGGGGTCACACCGGTCCCGAACTGGCAGACCCCATACCTAGAATATCTCCTCCGAGGAGAGCTGCCCCTCGACAAGGTCGAAGCTCGGCGACTGGCTCGGCGCGCCAAGTCGTTCGTTTTGCTGGGTGATGAAAAGGAGTTGTACCACCACAGCCCCTCAGGCATTCTCCAACGATGCATATCTGTCACCCAAGGACAAGAGTTGTTACAAGAAATACACTCAGGGGCTTGCGGTCACCATGCAGCACCTCGAGCCCTTGTCGGAAACGCTTTCCGACAAGGTTTCTACTGGCCAACCGTGATGGTCGACGCCACAAGGATTGTACGCTCCTGCCGAGGATGTCAATTCTACGCGAGGAAGACGCACCTGCCCGCTCAAGCCCTGCAGACGATACCTATCACTTGGTCGTTTGCCGTGTGGGGTCTAGATCTCATCCGTCCCTTGCAGAAGGCACCCGGGGGCTTCACGCACCTGCTGGTCGCCATTGACAAATTCTCCAAGTGGATCGAAGTCCGACCCTTAACCAGCATCAGGTCCGAGCACGCAGTGGCGTTCTTCACAAATATCATCCATCGCTTCGGGATCCCAAACTCTATCATCACCGATAATGGCACACAGTTCACTAGGAAAGAGTTCCTCGACTTCTACGAGGACCACCACATCCGTGTGGACTGGGCCGCCGTAGCGCACCCAATGACAAATGGGCAGGTAGAGCGCGCTAACGGCATGATTTTGCAGGGACTAAAGCCGAGGATCTACAACGACCTCAACAAGTTTGGCAAGCTATGGATAAAAGAACTACCCTCGATGGTTTGGAGTCTGAGGACGACGCCGAGCCAAGCCACGGGTTTCTCGCCGTTTTTTCTAGTCTATGGGGCCGAGGCCATCTTACCCACAGCCTTGGAATACGGTTCCCCGAGGACAAAGGCTTACGACGACCAAAGCAACCAGACCAGCCGAGAGGATTCATTGGACCAGCTGGAAGAGGCTCAGGACGTGGCCTTACTACACTCGGCACGGTACCAGTAGTCTCTGCGACGCTACCACGCCCGAAGGGTTTGGCCTCGAGACTTCCAAGTGGGGGACTTGATACTTCGGCTGCGACAAGACGCCCGAGGACGCCACAAGCTTACTCCTCCCTGGGATGGGCCATTCATCATCGCCAAGATTTTGAAGCCCGGGACATACAAGCTGGCCAACGATCAAGGCGAGGTCTACAACAACGCTTGGAACATCGAACAGCTACGTCGCTTTTACCCTTAAAATGTTTCAAGTCGTTCATGTATCTCACTTTTCTTTACATGCATAAATGAAGTCTAGCTGTCAAGGGAGGATCGGCCTTGCCTCAGCAAAAACCGACCCTCCCTCGGGGGCTACAAGGGGGGAACCCCCTCTGCGTCAAAATTTTCCTCGGAAAAGTCTTTTACCAGAACGATTTTCGCGCTTTTTCGACTGCGTCGATAACAGAATCCTAAAGACGAGCAAGAGAGACCTTGAACGGCAAGGCCGACCGAGCCGAGGGACTCCTACGCCTCCGAGATACGGATACCTCACTTGTCACCTTCCACGAAGGGTAGCTCACGCTCGGATAAGTGATTCTGCTACTGAACAAGTCCTAACGCTCGAAAACTCTTCTACCAAAACGACTTTTCATGCTTTTTGACTATATCGATAACGGAATCCTAAAAACGACGAGAGAACATGTAAGCGGCAAGGCCAACTGAGCCGAGGGACTCCTACGCCTCCGGGATACGGATACCTCACTCATCACCTTCCGCGAAAAGTAACTCACGCTCGAATAAGCGATTCCGCTACCGAACAAGTCCTAAGGCTCGAAACGAGAGAAAAGAAAGCGCAGCTTTAAATTTCAACAACGAAAATGTCTAGGCCTCAGCGGCCGCAAAAGACATATGCATACTTAAAACAAACTATTCCTGCAGGCTCAGACATCGGCAGGGGGAGGAGCAGCACGCTCGGCGTCATTCCCACCCTCGGCAGAATCTGGCCCGGCCTCGGACAGCGACACGGGCGGAAGGACCTCCACCTCGAAGGAGGAAGCCAGCACTGCGCTTGGGCCCTCGACAGCCGTGTCAAGCCTCTAGACCTCGGCTAAGGCAGCCTCCTCTTCGTCGGGTAAGCAGTACCCCTTGCTGACCCGCTCCAGATCCACGTCGTAGTGGGAAGCGAGCACGGTGAAGGCCCGCCTAATGTCATGGTGCAGCACCCCGTGGAGTCTGCTACGCACATGGTCGCCCAAGGCCCGCAGATGACCCTAGGGGGAGCTACCCGAGGGGACGTCATCGAGGCCAAAGGCCTGGCAGAAAGCTGAGATAGCCTCGGACATGGCCACGCGGTCGGCCTCCTTCTGCTCAGCCACCCCGGTAAGCGCCTTGCAGTTCTTGACGGACTCATTAAGAGCCGTCTCGAACCCTGCAGATAGCCAGACAACATTCTTCAGACGCAAGGAGAAGAATGGAGACAAAAACAAAGTCACAAAGCGGGCGAAACAACCTTCGACTCGGACACGCTGCTGCGAGGCCTTAGCTTGGGCGGACCAAGCATACCCGACGGCCACGACCAGACCCTCCGCAAGGGTCCCGGCCCGGGCGGTCGCCTCGGAGTCTATAAAGAAGGAACCCCCTCTGCACCGAAAACTTTCCTCGGAAAAGTTTTTCCACCAAAATGACTTTCGTGCCTTTCGACTATATCGATGGCGGAGTCCTAAAGACAACGCGAGAGACCTTGAGCGGCAAGGCCGACCAAGCCGAGGGACTCCTACGCCTCCAGGATACGGATACCTCACTCGTTACCTTCAGCGAAAGGTAGCTCACGCTCGGATAAGTGATTCTGCCACCGACGAACATGTCCTAATGCTCGAAACAAGAGGAAAGAAGCACGGCTTTATACCCCAAATGTTCAGGCCTCGGCAGCCACAAAGAACAAACACACATACTTGGGATAACTATGCTACGTAGATGTCGGCAGCACCCTCGGTGGCTTTCCCGACCTACAGTAGATATCTCGGTACTCAGGGCAATTAAATTTTGCTCTTACATTTCCTTACAAACGGGACCCAGCTCCATTCCCGCAGGAATGAGCAACCTCCATACCGGAGGGGCTACGAGATAACGAGCTCCAAGCGGCTCGCCGGTGACCACTGCACCAGCAGCGCGACAACGACCTCCGACTCGGGCGGCTAGACAGCAGCAGTGATTGCCTCAGGGCAAGCACTACTGTGAAAAGGCTCTCGTCCCCGTCCTCCACACGAGGGGCGAGGACAAGCCATTAAAGCCAAAAGCCAGAGGTCCGCCCGTAGGTAGCGCTGATGGTCTCGTCGGCAGAAGCAACTCACTAGAAACACCATGTTCGGTGCCCTCCGAGGGTAACATGGCGCTTTCCCCCCCCCCCTTCCTCCTCACGGAGAGGCGACAAAGGGGCATATGATAAAAGTTGAGATGGTCCTTGATCGTCCTCTCACTCCATGCAGAGGCTCGGGGGCTGCTCTCGCGCCAGGCTACAGCCAAACTGTTGACCATGTCAACGAACCAGCTCAAAAACTTGGAGCCTGACCGTGCACCCGGGCTGCGGCCAGGCTGCATGAGGGAACAACAAGGCTGACCGAGGCATCACAAAAAGGATTAAGACCTCAGAGGAGTCAAACCACTCCTCCGAGGCCTCGGGGGCTACACCCGGCGGGTGCGCTCGCGCGCACTCACCGGAACAAAGCATAACCGAGAAGGGCTGGTCCCCTTGCAAAAATCCGGCAGAACCTCCAAGCGAGTACCTACACTCCCTTCGAGGCTCGGGGGCTACTGTCGGGGACCGTAATTAGGGGTACCCCCAATGCTCCTTAACCTGGCCGAAAAACATCTTCGGAACAAACCATCAATGACTGATAAGCACGGTTCGAGTCAGGGCCCCGTAGGACACGACCTCGCCTCGTCCGAGCCTAGCCTCGGGCGTAGAAAATAGTCCTGGGCAAGTTCATGCCTCGCCTGAGGTCCCCTCTGTTGACAGGCACACCCCCGTCTCACCCAAGGCTAAGCTCGGGCGAACTTTGTCGTGCAGCGACCTCGACCGAATCGCCTTACCAACCGATCGTATTGCATGCGCATTTAATGCAGGGATCGCCTGACACCTTGTCCTGACACGCGTGCCTCAATCGGCAAGGTCGAAGTGACTACAGTCACTTCGCCCCTTTACTGACCGCTCTGACAGGAAAACAGCACTGTTCACCCCGCTCTGGCAACAAGACCGAAGTCACATCTTGCTTACTCCGGCCACAGGTAATGATGGTTCCCCGTGTGCGCCCATGACGTTGGTTGCTCTCAACCGCCTATGGAAGCAAGGAAACGTCAGCAGGATCCATGCCGCACCGTCAGCTATGCTTCTACAGAACTCAAGGCACTCCTCCGACAGCCACGTTAGTACATGTACATGGCTCAATGCACTCCTCCACCAGCCATGCTAGCATATAGCTACACCCCCATTGTACAGCTGGGCATCTCCTTGTATCTATAAAAGGGGATGTCCAGTGCCTTCCCGGAGGGGGGAGGGAGAGGGGGGGAGACGGGAAAAACGCACGTATGAACGTGCAGAGTATGAACATGCGAGCAGAGGCAGGCAGAGTAGGAGAGACACGGTAGAGGCAGACTCAGACAGCTCTCCTCAAGGCTGAACCCTCTCTTTCTCTCTCTCTCTCTCTCTCTCTCTCTCTCTCTCTCTCTCTCTCTCGCTCTCGCTCTCCCGCAACGCTTGTAACCCCTACTACGAGCACCCCGGTGCAAGATAACATAAGCCTCATTTCCCTCTTGTGTTCCATCTTGCATCAACCCATCTAGGCAGGGACACACAGCGACAAATTTACTGGTTAGTTCACGGTCCTCGCGGGTCCGAAACGCCGACAAATAAGTACTAGTTCTCTTTTAGAACCTTCTCCGCAATTTCATTTAACAACTTCATCAACAATGGATTCGACCATATTGATGATCTCTATTGCTTTCTTCGTTTCTGGGTCGGCCAGGGGGTCAAATGGTTCCGGTGGAGGAGATAGTTCAGCTACAGTAGAAAAAAATAATCATTTCGAAGTCACGAAAACAAATGTCGAAGCTAGATGCCGTGAAACAATACCTATGCGCCTCTCGCACTCTGCAGCTTCTTCAGTTTGCTTAGTTTGTACTCGGGCGTCATGGATGTCTTTTTCACTCTTCTTCATAATTTCGTGAGCTATTTCTCGGCCACCATTTGCCCAGATGTCAGTGTAAAATTCTCTGCCCATTAAGCTTGCTTCAGCTGAAGGATCCTTTGTGTCATCCACGGAGAAGGCAGCTTCGGTTTGGGCTAGGGTCTTGACATGATCGCAACCTGCCTTCTCTAGGATGGCTGAAATTCCTCTTGCACCGGAGAACGCGCAGACATCCCCGCGATCACATAAAATTTCTTCAAAAGCTTCGGCCTCTCTGCTTATCCATTTGAGAACACCTTTAGGGTCGCCTCATATAAAGTTATCTTCGTTGGAATAGACGCCCACGTTGGCGAAGCTAGCCTTTATCTTCTCCATGCAGCCCAGAGATTTTTCGAAGCATCTTTCATTAGATGCGCGTAGTTCTTCAACTATTTTTTCTAAATAGTTTTTCCAATATTCACTAATATCTCGGTTGGCCTCTATGAGCCCACATTTTTCTTTGGCTTCGGCTAGCTGTTTCCGAAGGTCTTCGATCTCATTCCTTTGAATTTCAGCTTGAGCCTTGAAACTTGCTTCATCTTCTTTTACTTTATCCACCAATGAAAGTAGAATTTTGTCTTTTTTCTGTGGCTTCGTTTCTCAGCCTGATAACCTCTGTTTTAAGGTTGTTGAGAGCTATAGTGCAGCTCTCGTCTTGAGCATTCTTTTGCGCCCTTAGGGCGTTGCTAAGTATCAAGCCCTGCAAGAAAGAATAAAATGATTAACATGAGAGTAAAAGACTTCATTCCAGAGTTCATAAGCTTCAAAATTCACAATATCTGTACCTTCAGACTGTTGTATGCAAGACTATCTGTGAGATCGGCCTTCGACATGGCGCAAAGGCCAATTTCGAGCTTCGGGAAGCCCATACTTCTGGCCGTCTCCTGGCAGACGAATAATTCTTTATTGTCCGGGAGACAGTACAAGAAATCATCTTCGTCCGAACCGTTGAACACTAATTAAGGCCCCCTTCGGGTACTTCAGTTCTTGGGCATAGTGTTTGGCTTCAAAAATTTCTTCTTCGGACAATCTTTTTCCCGCAGCATGTCGAATGAAAAAATCAAAATCTTTGGAGAATGCTTCGGGAGTAAGGGATTCGGCTTCTTTGGCCACACTTTTCTCAAAAGCTATATTAGTATCTGGAGTTATTCTTTCGCCCCCCAGCTCGGTTGTGGCAAGCTTCATTTTAGCAGGCACTGTTGGCCCTGCCTTGGTTTCAGCCTGGGTTTTTGTAGCTTCAACTTCTATTTGCTTAGTATCAGCTTTGGGTTGCGTTTTGTCAGCTTCGACAACCTTCCCTGTGGGAGCAAGACTTATGGAGTCGGTCGTTTCCAATACATCTAATACATTTACCATCCTCCTCTTAAGAGTTGTGGCAGAGCTCTTTTGTGCCTTCAGCGCTGTTGTTTCTGTTGAGGGATTTAAAATCCCTGGCATCTTTGTTACTTCTTCAGTTTTTGACCTTTCAGCCTTATCTTTGTCAACCTTCGTTTCAACTAGCTCAACCGAAGGTACCTTCGGCATTGTAGCCGGCTTTTCAGTATTCTATGTAGTCGAAGCAGTTTCTTTTCTTTCGGCAGCAGAAGATGTCCCTGCGCCAAACTCAGGAACCACGACCGGTTCAATGTAACGCGGCCGGTGGGTAAGAACCTTCAATTTTTTGCCTTTCAGCACAGGCTTATCCGGGCTGTCCGAAGCAGAAGATTTCCTCTTTTTCCCTTGTTCCCGCAGCGGGTAGCAGTAGTCAGGGTATACGAAGCCGATGGCGTCGAAAACTCTGTTTAATCTTTTCTTTCTCCGGCCACCGAAGGCTGTGGACAAGGCATTGTCCTCGGTTTTGGAGTACGCCCCAAGTAACTCGTCGCTAGTAGTTTCAATACACTTCAGCCAACATCATTTCGTTCATCAAACTTATCTCCAAACCTGAAGGTGTATTTCAGCCGAACCAAATCACCTTCGCTAGAATCATTGATGGTTTCCTTCGGCATTTCCCAGCCTTCCACAAGCGGCCACACCCTGAAGGCTATGTGCTCTTGAACTAAATCTCTTATGTCGATGAAGGAGCAGACAGTACTGAAGGCCTTCTGACACGCTTCGGCGGCGTCATCAATTTCGACCTTCGGCCTTCGGAGGCCGAAGCGGGACCAAATGCGGCGCATAATGACTCCTTTAATACCTTCCCTCGCTGATAAATCATTCTTCACATAGAACCATTCTTCCATCCAAGCCCCGGGCCATCTCTTCCGAAACGTTGGCACTGGGTGGCTTGCGTTGGGACAAGCAATAAATCCATAACAACCAAAGTTGTTGTGGTACTATTCTTTACCCATGACCTTCGTCTCATACAAAAGTTCGTGCATACTGTAGAAGCACTTCGCACTTGGCTCTATCCTGTAAAACCCTAAAATTTGTATAGGGTAAAAAAATAATAAAATAAATAAATACATGTATTTACATAAAGGTGTTTTGGGAATTATTTTTCCTTTTCTTTGTGCATATTCAGTTAATGGAAACATATTGATCAAATAACAAATAAATAAAAAACTGAAATATGCATTTTATGCTGAGGTTCTTGTATTTTTTCATTTGTATTCAAGTTATGAGACAAGTTTAAGTTTTAAAAAAAGAAGTTGGAATTTTGAAAAATGAAATGGAAGACAAAGGAGGAGAAAAGGGAAACAATATGCACTAAAGAAATATATATATATATAAATATATCACTTTAGGCTACTAATTTTTATTTGTGCACTTGATCCCTGTGTGCAATCCATAAACAAATTTGAATTCAAAACATAAATTTGAGTGGGAAAAACAAAACAGGAATAAAAAAAGAGAAAGAAAGAACCTTACCCCGCATGGGCCGAATGTGCCAGGGCGGCCCAACTCCCCACAACGCGTAGCCCACTACTCACCTCGCTCGGTCGGCCCAACCCGCTCACACTGCGCCTTCAATCTTCCACTGACATCCCGGCCCACACCCTCAGCCACTGACCGGTATTGTGCTTGCACGCCTCTCTCCGCTCTCATTGACACTTGGGCCCGGTGCGTCAGCCCCACACCACACAAACCGCGCCACAGACTTGTGGGCCGCGTCTGTCAGGTCCTTCTCCCCATTGTCGTTGCAACCGGATACCGACCACCTCGTCGGAGATCTCGCTTCTCGTGCCCATGCTCAGACTTCGCTACCGGGGTATAAATCGGGCATCACGGTATCCTCGTTCTCCCCAACCTGATGTGTCGAGCCCATCTCCTAGAACCTAAGCTTGTTTGTCGCCCGCATGAGCTTACGCCATGAATTCTCATCACCATCGCCAGCCAAACCAAGCTTGACCGCAGCCTGTGCCTCGCTATGGAATCGGGTGCGATACTTGGTGCTCACCGCTCAATATCTCCACCTTGGGGGCGTGATTTAATATGCGCGGGTCGATGAATTATTCGTCGGAATCTTGGGGGAACCACCGGCCGAGCCACACCGTGGCCTGACTTCGCCATGTCTTCCCCACTGGTGAGAATTCCCTCATGCGATTCGCTTCGGTTCTTGGGTCGTGTTGCATCGTTCGGATTTTCTGTTTGGCGCTTGGGGCGTCGGATCGTGTTTCTCCAGTGAGGGGCGCCGTCGCGGTTGGGCAAGGCATCGCCCAGCTCAGACTGAGGTAGGAGAGAGCATTAGGGCCGTTGGTTTTCCGATGGGCGTATGGGATCGAATCCAGGGCATATCGCTTCAGGATGAGTTTTGGGCCATTGATTCCGGATCCAATAGCTGTGGGCGCGTGTCACTTCATTAATGCTTGGACCTAATCTGGTCGGCCCGTTTCTAATCGGACGACTCTGATTTCCCCGTACCCCTTCGCTATGGCTATCTTACATAAGAGCCCCTCAAGTTCTTTATAATCAACCCGCGGTCCCACCAAGTCTTAGAACTATCGCAGCTAGGCCCGAAAGTTTGCGTGCGACCCCTCGGACTTCTCTGGAATTGTGGCCGCCGTCCTCGGGTCTGAGAATTTCAGAAAAATAAAATCTAAAAGGATTTTCATGACAAAAAAAATAAATATGATAAACTTAGAAAATTCATAACTTTATGAGTGTAACTCCAAATTGATCCATTCCAGTTGCATTAATTTTGTTTTAATATTTTTATCACCTAGTACCTTTGTTTAACCATGAATCATGAATTAAAATTGTTCAATTGAATTACTCTATTCTAGGTATTAAATAACTTTAGAAATTCATAACTCGATAACCGTAGCTCTGATTTTGGTGATTCTCAAACCCACGATCTCATAGAGATGCGTAGAATATTATTATGCAGTTTATTCTTATGTTTGCTGTGATGTTAATTTTGCCTATACCATGTATGTTTGTATTGCTACGACTAGCGCGAGGTCACGTGTCATCCGAAGATCATCATGGTACCTGGAATCTCAAGTCCCAGGCAAGTTGTGCCCTTGATCACTTCTTTTTACCCAGTCATGTTCTGATTAATCATAATGATCTACATAGGTTAATTTTGATGGGACCCAATAGGTTACCCCAGTTTGACTATCTTTATACCTTGTTCACCACTGAATTTTTGGGTAGTACCTGCTGTTGCTTTATGTGGTTTTGGGGTATAGAGATACATTTTATTCATGATTATATTTTATTATCAGTTATTATTTACTGTTTATGATAAGATCATTATGTTAATTGGAACATGGAGAACCACCCGGGAAAACAGTGCTACCAGAAGGGTTTAATGGGACGCCCTTGGTTGACTAACTAGGAAAGCTAGTGGAGGACTACCTTACCCGAAAGGGGTAAGGGCAGTAGGGGAGTGGTCAGTGTAGGGAGGTCCTCGGGTTAATTTTGCTGCGATGGCGGTCAGACGAGGGATTCCTGCATTGGAGCTTCTTATAAACTGTAGCGGGTTTTCTGAAGCTAGTGGAACTTTGTAAAGGCCTCATAGCGTTACCCTGCCTCACCTCCTCGGTAGAGGTGTATGGGATTGGTCGTCTCTTGGCAGATGGGTAACATGACTTGTGGGTAAAGATGTGCAACCTCTGCAGAGTGTAAAACTGGTATACTAGCCGTGCTCACGGTCATGAGCAGCTCGGACACTCACATGATTAATTTATGGAACTAAATTCAATTTGTCATATGCATTGCATCGCAGGTGATGTTGTTACTTTTGTTCTACTACTTAATTGGGTTTGGTATTTACTTATACTTAGTAATTGCTAATAAAATTTTGTCCAACTTTAAAAGCAATGCTCAGCTCTAACCATCCTCTTTGGTAAGCCTTACACTTCACATGAGCTCCCACCTTTGGCGAGTTCATGCACATTATTCCCCACAACTTGTTGAGCTATGAACGTATGTGAGCTCACTCTTGCTGTCTCACACCCCCCCACAGGTCAAGAGCAGGTACCACAGGATGAGGCGCATGGAGGATGCTGTGACGAGTTCGTGAGAGGTCTAGGTCGTCGTCTCCTAGTCAACATTGGGTTGCTGGACCGTTGTCTTCTTATAATGTATTTATTTATTTATTTTGTACAGAACTCCTGTTATATAGTAAATATGTGACATTCGATCATGTGCCATGATTCATCATATGTGTGAGACTTGGTCCCAGTACACCTGGTGATTATGTTCGTGCCCGGGTCTTGGTGCCCCAAAACCCGGGTGTGACAGAAGTGGTATCAGAGGAATGTTGACTGTAGGACAAAACCTAGATAGAAATCGACAAAACTCTTACCTACTTACCTTATTCTGAATCCTTCTAAACTTACCTTACTTTGATTCTTTCTACACTTATCTTGATCCTGTCTCACCTTCTACTGTTCTACTCTGATCATTCTTACCTTCTCTATTCTAAGACAAGACATATTTCACCCCTTGGAATCCCTACCCCTATGACATTCTTAAGAGATAGGAGGCCTAAGACCAAACCAAAACTATTTTCTATATTTAAAAATGTTGTTTGATTGTTCTGATGATAAATGTTTGATTTGCTTCTTTGATTGATTGAGTGTGATGAGTTTTGGAGTAATGTCCACAATTACGTGTGCATATACATATAGGAAAAAATGCTTATAAAAATAACCAGACAAACTAGATTACCCCTCTTTAAAGTATCTAGTCTAACAATATCCATCTCATCTTAAAAGATTCTATCCTACACTCATAGATCCATCTTATCTTAAAAGATACTCATCTTATCCTGAAAAGATCTTATGTCATCCTAATAGATCTAACTGACCTCAAAAGATTCTAACATATATTAATAATATATATTCTACCCTAGTAGATCTATCTAAACTTAAACTAGTCTAATCTAGATATATCCAATCTAATCTAGACTCTACCTATTCTAATATGATCCAATCTAAAGAGAATTACTTAAACAAGTTAGTTAATACGGGTGACATAGATTAGACCATATTCCTATAAGTGGGATTTAAACCTAAATTGGTGTCTTGGACTAACTCGGCCATACACCAACAACTTGACCTACATAACAGATCTATCTTATCCTCTTGTCCCAAACCCGAATGGAGACACCAAAGAGCAACAAGGAGGAGATCAACCTCGACATGGAATAATGGGAGTCAAATCAGATCTCGAGAGGATTCAAGACACCTTGGATGGAGTCTTCCCTTACCAAGTTCTTCTTACCATCAACTAACCTTACTCTAATCATCTCTCTTCTTACCTAACTGCGTGTCTAAACATAGAAGATACACATGCATTTCTAATCACCTGCTAAATAGTATTAAAAAATGAGAGAGACTCTTAATTTTTGTATCAATTAGAAACTATAACCTCAATTACAAACCAATCTTAGTATAATCCTTTTTCTTACAAATCTCGAGGACGAGATTTCTGTTAAGGGGGATAGGATTTGTAAAACCCTAAAATTTGTATAGGGTAAAAAAATAATAAAATAAATAAATACATGTATTTACATAAAGGTGTTTTGGGAATTATTTGATTTCTTTTTCTTTGTGCATATTCAGTTAATGGAAACATATTGATCAAATAACAAATAAATTAAAAAAAAACTGAAATGTGCATTTCATGTTGAGGTTCTTGTATTTTTTCATTTGTATTCAAGTTATGAGACAAGTTTAAGTTTTAAAAAAGAAGTTGGAATTTTGAAAAATGAAATGGAAGACAAAGGAGGAGAAAAGGGAAACAATATGCACTAAAGAAATATATATATATATATATCACTTTAGGCTAGTAATTTTTATTTGTGCACTTGACCCCTGTGTGCAATCCATAAACAAATTTGAATTCAAAACATAAATTTGAGTGGGAAAAACAAAACAGGAATAAAAAAAAGAGAAAGAAAGAACCTTACCGCGCGTGGGCCGAATGTGCCAGGGCGGCCCAACTCCCCACTCCGCGTAGCCCACTACTCACCTCGCTCGGCCGGCCCAACCCGCTCACACTGTGCCTTCAATCTCCCACTAACATCCCGGCCCACACCCTCAGCCACCGACCGGTATTGTGCTTGCGCGCCTCTCTTCGCTCTCATTGACACTTGGGCCCGGTGCGTCAGCCCCACACCGCACAAACCGCGCCATAGACTTGTGGGCTGCGTATATCAGGTCCTTCTCCCCGTTGTCGTTGCAACCGAATACCGACCACCTCGCCGGAGATCTCGCTTCTCGTGCCCATGCTCGGACTTCGCTACCGGGGTATAAATTGGGCGTTGCGGTATCCTCGTTCTCCCCATCCCAATGTGTCGAGCCCTTCTCCTAGAACCTAAGCTTGTCTGTCGCCCGCATGAGCTTACGCCATGAATTCTCATCACCGCCGCCAGCCAAACCAAGCTTGACCGCAGCCTGTGCCTCGCTCTGGAATCGGGTGCGATACTTGGTGCTCACCGCTCAATATCTCCACCTTGGGGGCGTGATTTAATATGCGTGGGTCGATGAATTGTTCGCCAGAATCCTGGGGGAACCACCGGCCGTGCCACACCGTGGCCTGACTTCGCCATGTCTTCCCCACTGGTGACAATTCCCTCATGCGATTCGCCTCGGTTCTTGGGTCGTGTTGCATCGTTCGGATTTTCCGTTTGGCGCTTGGGGCGTCGGATCGTGTTTCTTCAGTGAGGGGCGCCGTCGTGGTTGGGCAAGGCATTGCCCAGCTCGGACTGAGGTCGGAGAGAGCATTAGGGCCGTTGGTTTTCTGATGGGCGTATGGGATTGAATCCAGGGCGTATCGCATCAGGATGAGTTTTGGGCCATTGATTCCGGATCCAACAGCTATGGGCGCGTGTCACTTCATTAATGCTTGGACCCGATCTGGTCGGTCCGTTTCTAATCGGACGTCTCTGATTTCCCCGTACCCCTTCGCTATGGCTATCTTACATAAGAGCCCCTCAAGTTCTTTATAATCAACCCGCGGTCCCACCAAGTCTTAGAACTATCGCAGCTAGGCCCAAAAGTTTGCGTGCGACCCCTCGGACTTCTCTGGAATTGTGGCCGCCGTCCTTGGGTCTGAGAATTTCAGAAAAATAAAATCTAAAAGGATTTTCATGACAAAAAATAAATATGATAAACTTAGAAAATTCACAACTTTATGAGTGTAACTCCAAATTGATCCATTCCAGTTGCATTAATTTTGTTTTAATATTTTTATCACCTAGTACCTTTGTTTAACCATGAATCTTGAATTAAAATTGTTCAATTGAATTACTCTATTCTAGGTATTAAATAACTTCAGAAATTCATAACTCGATAATCGTAGCTCCGATTTTGGTGATTCTCGAACCAACGATCTCATAGAGACGCATAGAATATTATTATGCAGTTTATTCTTATGTTTGGTGTGATGTTAATTTTGCCTATACCATGTATGTTTGTATTGCTACGACTAGCGCGAGGTCATGTGTCATCCGAAGATCATCATGGTACCTGGAATCTCAAGTCCCAGGCAAGTTGTGCCCTTGATCACTTCTTTTTACCCAGTCATGTTCTGATTAATCATAATGATCTACATAGGTTAATTTTGATGGGACCCAATAGGTTACCCCAGTTTGACTATCTTTATACCTTGTTCACCACTCAATTTTTGGGTAGTACCTGCTATTGCTTTTATGTGGTTTTGGGGTATAGAGATACATTTTATTCATGATTATATTTTATTATCAGTTATTATTTACTGTTCATGATAAGATCATTATGTTAATTGGAACATGGAGAACCACCCTGGGAAAACAATGCTACCACAAGGGTTTAATGGGACGCCCTTGACTGACTAACTAGGAAAGCTAGTGGAGGACTACCTTACCCGAAAGGGGCAGGGGCAGTAGGGGAGTGGTCAGTGTAGGGAGGTCCTCGGGTCGATTTTGCTGCGATGGTGGTCAGACGAGGGATTCCTGCATTGGAGCTTCCTATAAACTGTAGCGGGTTTTCTGAAGCTAGTGGAACTTTGTAAAGGCCTCGTAGTGTTACCCTGCCTCACCTCCTTGGTAGAGGTGTATGGGATTGGCCGTCTCTTGGCAGATGGGTAACATGACTTGTGGGTAAAGATGCGCAACCTCTACAGAGTGTAAAACTGGTATACTAGCCGTGCTCACGGTCATGAGCAGCTCGGACACTCACATGATTAATTTATGGAACTAAATTCAATTTGTCATATGCATTGCATCGCAGGTGATGTTGTTACTTTTGTTCTACTACTTAATTGGGTTTGGTATTTACTTATACTTAGTAATTGCTAATAAAATTTTGTCCAACTTTAAAAGCAATGCTAAGCTCTAACCATCCTCTTTGGTAAGCCTTACACTTCACATGAGCTCCCACCTTTGGCGAGTTCATGCACATTATTCCCCACAACTTGTTGAGCTATGAACGTATGTGAGCTCACTCTTGCTGTCTCACATCCCCCACAGGTCAAGAGCAGGTACCACAGGATGAGGCGCATGGAGGATGCTACGACGAGTTCGTGAGAGGTCTAGGTCGTCGTCTCCCAGTCAACTTTGGGTTGCTGGACCGTTGTCTTCTTATAATGTAATTATTTATTTTTTTGTACAGAACTCCTGTTATATAGTAAAGATGTGACATTTGATCTTGTGCCATGATTCATCATATGTGTGAGACTTGGTCCCAGCACACCTGGTGATTATGTTCGTGCCCGGGTCTTGGTGCCCCGAAACCCGGGTCTGACATATCCCTTGGCTTCTTACTGGCCAGATGAAGACTCCCATCCTCAATATGGCTTCAGGGGTCATCTGATGAAGGAAGATTTGGTAAGTTTTCAGCACTTCAACTACAAACCTGCTCAGTGGGAACCGAAGCCCAGCTTTGAAGAAGCTTCGGTAAATCACAACTTCGTTTTCCTCGGGGGCAGGGATGTTGTTGTCTCCACCAGCTCTTACAATAGACATATCTCGAAAGTACCTTTCTCTCATATTGTCAAGATGACTCTGTTTAATTGTTGATTTCCCAAAGATTGTATGACTTGGCCTCCAGGGCCGATCCTCAGAATCTTCGCTCCCGCTTTTCGCATCATAACTGTCACTGTCACCATTATCTTCAGACAGGCCTTCCAGTATCTCCTTAGTAATCTTCTCTGTATTTGTTTTTGCCATTGACTCGATAAATCCAGCAATGAAGGGATTCACATCCTTCTTCTCCTCAAAAAGCTTCTCCTCTTCAGTCAGCTTCGTCTCAGCAGCAACATTCTTGTCCGGAGACATTTTTCCTCCAGGAAGGACGAAAATGTGTCTTTTTAGCCGAAGCTTAGAAAGCTTGAAAAACCAGCAAGCGTTAGTGAGCAAGTGCTGCGAAATTGAGGAAGTAAAACAAATGGCACAAGCAGCGTATCAAATATAGCTGGTGTGAGTTCTTATTTATATGCTCAGCACGCTCCAAATTGGGGGGCCGTTTGTCATAGACTGTTGCTATTCTACCAAAGGGAAGGTGTTTTTTTGGACCTTCGGTTTAAGGCCTTCGTCCATATCGCAGTTTGAATTCGTTATCTTAAACAAATTAATACTGCGAGGGGCTACTGTTGAGGGCCTTCGTCCTCCGAAGGTCCCCAAAAACGTGATTTAACAATATCTTCCAAGTGTGACATATGAATAGGAACCTTCAGAATCGAAATGAAGTTGTCCACAATATGAAAAGCATGGTTGGGACGAAGGTCGAGCCAGTTCCGAAGCTATGCGCGAGGGAGCTTCAACTCAGTAGCAGAAAAGGAACCGACTTAAAGAGGAAAATGCTTTTTAGTCCTCGATTGATTGTCTTAATGTCAATAGTAAACATGAAGGGCATGAATGTAATTTTGCACAGGCTGCGCCCTATGCATATAAATAGATGAACAGTACCCCCGTACTATTCGCGCTGACTGATGTTCGCTTTTGCGTCACGCTTGTACTTTTACCTTCTGTCAAGCTGAAGGTACATTTATAATTTAATATTGTTTCTGTCTTCCCAGAATAATAGAATGAGGATGGATTAATAATGTTATATAATTATTTATGTTGCTTTTCATATTTCATATGCTTCTCCTTTTATTAACACATATTCCATTGATGAAGGTATGTCTTTCATAACATTCGTCTAAAGATCATTATATCCTAACGAAAATAATGCTTTGAAGGACGAAAGACATTAATGTCGGCGTTTCGAGACCGGGGGGTCCCTAAGCCGACGAGTGAGTGTGCCGCGTGCCCCAGCCCAGATGGGTCGAGCGCGTGGGCGAGTGCGAAGGGGGGAAAAGCGAGGTGGCCGGAGACGAGTCGTGAGAGAGGTGGGAATCCCGCGGCCTTCGTGTTTGACCCACGCCCAGGTCGGGTGCGCTTGCAGTAGGGGGTTACAAGCGTCCACGCGGGTGAGGGAAGCGAGCGGCCCCAAGAGAGCGCCTGCCCCGTCCTCGTCCCCGCGCGGCCAACCTTCTCTAAGAAGGCCCTGGTCCTTCCTTTTATAGGCGTAAGGAGAGGATCCAGGTGTACAATGGGGGTGTAGCAAGGTGCTACGTGTCTAGTGGGGGTGAGCTAGCGCCCTAAGTACATGCCTGTGTGGCAGCCGGAGGGATCTTGGCACCCAGCTGGTGTTGTGTCGTGGCTGTCGGAGGAGCAACGGAGCCTGGCGGAGGGACAGCTGTCGGAGCGGTTGGGCCCTTGCTGACGTCCCCCTGCTTCCGTAAGGGAGCTGAGAGCCGCCGTCGTCATGGGTCTAGCGGGGCGCCATCATTGCCTATCTGGCGGAGCTAGCCAGATGGGACGCCGGTCTTGTTCCCTGCGGCCCGAGTCGGCTCGGGGTAGGGTGATGATGGCGCTTCCTGTCGACGTGGCGGACTTGTGTCCTAGGTCGGGCGACGTGGAGGCTCCTCCGAAGCCGAGGTCGAGTCTGTCCTGCATGGCCGAGGCCGAGCCCGAGCTTCTGGGTCGGGCGAGGCGGAGGTCGTTCGGTAGAGGCCAGGGCGGAGTCTGACCCCTGGGGTCGGGCGGAGCGGAGTTCGTCGTCTTCCGGGGCCTAGCCCGAGTCCGAGCCCTGGGTCGGGCGGAGCGGAGTTCGCCGTCTTCCGGGACCTTAGCCCGAGTCCGAGCCCTGGGTCGGGCGGAGCGGAGTTCGCCGTCTTCCGGGGCCTTAGCCCGAGTCCGAGCCCTGGGTCGGGCAGAGCGGAGTTCGCCGTCTTCCGGGGCCTTAGCCCGAGTCCGAGCCCTGGGTCGGGCGGAGCGGAGTTCGCCGTCTTCCGGGGCCTTAGCCCAAGTCCGAGCCCTGGGTCGGGCGGAGCAGAATTCGCCGTCTTCCGGGGCCTTAGCCTGAGTCCAAGCCCTGGGTCGGGCGGAGCGGAGTTCGCCGTCTTCTGGGGCCTTAGCCCGAGTCCGAGCCCTGGGTCGGGCGGAGCGGAGTTCGCCGTCTTCCGGGGCCTTAGCCCGAGTCCGAGCCCTGGGTCGGGCGGAGCTTCCTATGGTGCCTTTGGCAAGGCCTGACTGCCTGTCAGTCTCACTCTGTCAAGTGGCACTGCAGTCGGAATGGCGCAGGCGGCGCTGTCCTTCTGTCAGACCGGTCAGTGGAGCGGCGAAGTGACGGCGGTCACTTCGGCTCTGCCGGGGGGCGCGCGTCAGGATAAAGGTGTCAGGCTACCTTTGCGTTAAATGCCCCTGCGACTCGGTCGGTTGGCGCGGCGATTTAGTCAGGGTTGCTTCTTAGCGAAGGCAAGGCCTCGGGCAAGCCGGAGATGCGTCTACCGTTAAAAGGGGGCCTCGGGCGAGACGGAAACATCTCGGGGTCGGCTGCCCTTGCCCGAGGCTAGGCTCAGGCGAGGCATAATCGAGTCGCTCGTATGGACTGATCCCTGACTTATTCGCACCCATCAGGCCTCTGCAGCTTTATGCTGATGAGGGTTACCAGCTGAGAATTAGGCGTCTTGAGGGTACCCCTAATTATGGTCCCCGACAGTAGCCCCCGAGCCTCGAAGGGAGTGTTAGCACTCGCTTGGAGGCTTTCGTCGCACTTTTTTGCAAGGGGACCAGCCTTTCTCGGTTGCATTTTGTTCCGGTGGGTGCGCGCGAGCGCACCCGCCGGGTGTAGCCCCCGAGGCCTCGGAGGAGTGGTTTCACTCCTTCGAGGTCTTAACACCTTGCGTAATGCTTCGGCTGGTCTGGTGGTTCCCTCATGCGAACTGGCCGTAGCCCGGGTGCACGGTCGGGGCCCAAGTTCTCGGGCTGGTATGTTGACGCTGTCAACGGTTTGGCCGGAGCCGGGTTTGCAAGAGCAGCCCCCGAGCCTCCGCACAGGGCGAGAGGGCGATCAGGGACAGACTCGGCTTTTTTACATACGCCCCTACGTCGCCTTTCCGCAAGGAGGAGGGGGGAGAGCGCCATGTTACCCTCGATGGGCACCGAACATGGTGTCTCCGGTGAGCTGCAGCGGGTAATCCGAGTGGACGTCCGTGCCCCATTCGTTGGGGGTCGGCTAGGGGCCCAGAGGCACGCCCAAAAGTACCTGCGGGTGATCTGTCGGACCCGGTCCCCTGGCGATGGGGTCCGAGGGCTCGATGCCTCCCTTCGATGGGATTCCGTTACAAAATCGCTCCCGCTGGTCTCGGAAATGTCCTAGGGTACCTCGGGAGCGCAGCCCGAGCCTCGGTTATGTATCGAACGTACCCCTGGTCATCCCTCGCTCGGTGTCTGAGGCGACTGTGAACCCTTCGGGGGCCAGCCTTCGAACCCCTGATCAGTAATGGGCGCGGAGCCCGAGTAGCCTGAGGCGGCCGTGGAACCCTTCGGGGGGCCGGCCTTCGAACCTCTGACTAGTAGTGGGTGTAGGGCCCACGCGATCTGAGGCGGCTGTTGAACCCCCCGGGGGGCCAGCCTTCGAACCCCTGATCAGTAAGGAGGCTCGGAGCCTAGTTCCTTCACGGGGAAGGATCCCTTTCGGGGTATCCCCCTTTCCCGGTCCCTGTCGCAAGAGATAGAGAAAGAGGAAAAAAGGAAAAAGGATACGAAACCGAACGACGCGGCGTACCTTTTTTTGGCGCGGTTGTTTCGGCGAAGGCGAAGCGTCGCCCGCTGCTCCTGCCAGAAGCGCCGCCTGTCCAGCCGCGGAGTTGATGCGACGGGGTGAGTAGTTGGTGGGGCTGCCATTGCGCGTGCGCGAGCCGTTCGAGGAACGGATCACGGGCGCGTTGTCTTTACGCCGTGAGAGGGGGTTCTCTCGCGGCCTCCGGATGGGACTTGAGCTTGGCTGACGACGTGACCGCTGTTCCCGCGCGCCTGCCACCGTCATTACTACCGGCCCACCTTTGGCCGCGTTGGCCGCTGCGTCAGGCTGGCGCTGCTGGGTCACGCGCTGGGTTGCCTCGAGTCGCGGTATTGGTTCCGCGATCGAGGAGGCGCGGTGGTGGCACAGGCGATACAGTCGCTTGCATGCGGCATCCGGCGCGCCGGTCGCGCGACGCGTGGGCCTGGGCCTCCGTGCTGGCGTGTCGGGAGTCGGAGAGGCGCGTCCACTTGGCGCGATTGCATGCCGCCTGCATGGCTGCCCGCCCCTTTCGCCCGTTGGTCTGGGCAAAAGTGGAGGGTCACTTGTAACCGCTGGGCGGTTGCGTGCACCACGCGCGGCGGTTTGGCTTCTTCTGCTTGGAGCCGGTCTGCATGACATGCGGGACCCAGCCCCCGCGCCGCAGGGGAGGGCTTTGGAGCGTTGTTGGAGAAGACTCAGCCCGTGACGGTTGGGGGCGCAAGCAGGGAAAGTCGCCTTTAAAAGGAGGGCGACCCCTTCCGTAAGGCGACCATGTCTTCTTCCTCCCTGATGCACCGTGTCTTTCCACCTTCCAAGCCCCCGGATGGGGGAAACCGCCGTCTTTTCGCCTCATCGTTGGAGGAACGCAACTCCGTGGGAGTTAGTACCTTTCAGCCATCGTTCGGCTTCAAGGATTTTCATCATGCAGCCCGGTTGCTCCCCTCCGCTGGTGGTCACCCGAGACGGCGACCACCAGCTCCTGGGTGGGGAGGAGTAAGCCGGGCTACGATCTTGGTCCCACCCTCAGCTTCAAGGATGTTCATCATCCTCGCTGGGGTGGGTGCCGGGCTGAGCCGACGCTCTACCTCCCGCACGGGTTCGTGGGTCATCCTCTCCCGCAGCATTCGAGGGAGAGGGCGCTCACTGGCCCTGCGGGTGGCCCGGACTTTGACAACGCGGGGCGGATCGACGGCAGGCGTCGTCACCTCCAGCGTGTCGGGTTCGTCGGCTTGGCTCCCGACGGCCCCTTCTGCAGGGGGGGGGCGGCTGCCGCGCCGTGTATACGGGAGGACCACCCTAGATGCCGCGCGCTGCTAGGGCGGTGTTCGTGTTCTGGGTGGTCCTGCCTTTGCACCGGGACGGCGCCTTCACGCGGAGGCCGGTGCCCCACTCATCTGGGAGGACTTGAGTGGGGATCTGCCGGAGGGCTGATGGCTCCTACCGTTGGTGCAGAGGCGGAAGCGGCTCGAGAAGCCCCCGTCGCCGACGGGATCACCGCCACCATCCGCGCTTCGGGCCTCCGGCTCTTTGTACTTGTCCTCGCCCCTCGAGCGTCGGCGTGGGCGAGGGCAAGACTGCAGCAGTGCCTACCCTGAGGCCTGCGCTGCTGCAGTTCGGCCATCCGGAGTGGGGGCCGTTGTCGTCGTAGTCAGAGCGGGCGGCGGCGAGCCACCCGTCAGTCTTCTGTAGCCCCGCAGGCCCGCCCCTATCGAGTGGGGTTGTTCGTACCTGCGGAGGGGGACCGGAGTTCCGTTTGTAATGGCACTTCGAATGCCAGGGTTTTTTTTGTTCATTTCGGCTTTCAGGGCCTGAACATGTATGTAACTTCGGCACGGAGCCGTATTTTTTCCTCATTCTTGAGCACTAAGACTCGTCTGTTGACTATCTGAACCGCTTCACCAAGCATGAGTCGCCCCGTGTCAAGGTGACGAGTGAGGTATCCGTATCCCGGAGGCGTAGGAGTCCCTCGGCTCGGTCGGCCCTGCTGTCCGAGGCTCCTCTAGCTTAGTTAAAGAGACCCCTCGGCCGCTCTTCGACGAGCCGAGGCCAGGGGTAGCGATATCAGTATGAACAGAGGCGGAATTGGCTCGAAAATGAAACCTGGTTGGCCGGAGCCTAGCCAGGTTGTCCGTTGGCAGGATTGACGTCGGAGTTGATCAGCCGAGGCTTCGGACCGGGCTGGCGCCCTCGGAAGATGGTTGGCCGAGGCCCCAGGGGTGACCGGCTGAGCCGCCTGCTCGGGCCGGATTCCCGGAGAAGTCCCTGACAGCGATTGCCCGGGTGTAGTGATGACGTCGTCCTTCGGAGTGGAGAACCTCAGACCACGTCGCCGTCCGAGGCTAGGTCGGGCCTCGCCGAAGGTGCCGTCGATGCCGAGGGTGTTGCTGCCCTCTTCCAACGTCGAGACCCGAGCCTGCAGGATCAGATTGTCTTGTAGCGTGCGCCTTGTGCAGCCATCGAGGCCAGAACACACACCCTCGCTGCGTTGTAAAGTTGCGTCTCTTTTCCTCTTGTTTCGAGTATCTGGACTTTTTGTCGGTAACAGGGATGTTTGTGCGAGCGAGAGTTGCTTCTCGCGGAAGGTGATGAGTGAGGTATCCGTATCCCGGAGGCGTGGGAGTCCCTCGGCTCGGTCGGCCTTGCCGCTTACGCGTACTTTCACCCATCCATGAGGCCCTGTCACCGACTCGGTCGAGAAGGCTCGAAGGATCGCTTCGGCAGAAGGGCTTCCGAACGTAAAGACTTGTTCGATCCGCGGAGTCGCTTTATCCGAACGCGAGTTACTTATCGCAGAAGGTGATGAGTGAGGTATCCGTATCCCGGAGGCGTAGGAGTCCCTTGGCTCGGTCAGCCTTGGCTGCTTACGTGTACTCCGTCGTTTCCAGGACCCACTTTTCGAAGTAGTCAAAAAGCACGAAAGATATTCTGGTAGAAGAGATTTTTTTTCGAGGAAAATTTTGACGCAGAGGGGGTTTCCCCCCTTTTAGCCCCCGAGGGAGGGTCGGGCTTTGCCGAGGCGAGGCCGACCCTTCCTTGTTGACTAAACTTTGCGTGGGTGCGGGGTATATGAACAACTTGGAAACATCTTAAGGGTAGAAGCGACGTAGCTGTTGGATGTTCCAAGCGTTGCCGTAGACCTCGCCTTGACTGTTGGCCAGCTTGTACGTTCCGGGCTTCAGAACTTTGGCGATGACGAATGGCCCCTCCCAGGGGGGCGTGAGCTTGTGCCTCCCTCGGGCGTCTTGCCGCAGTCGAAGCACCAGGTCGCCCACCTGGAGGTCTCGGGGTCGGACCCCTCGGGCGTTGTAGCGTCGCAGGGACTGCTAATACCGCGCCGAGTGTAGTAAGGCCCTGTCCCGAGCCTCTTCCAGCTGGTCCAGCGAGTCTTCTCGGCTAGCGTGGTTGCTTTGGTCGTCGTAGGCCCTCGTCCTTGGGGAGCCGTATTCCAGGTCAGTGGGCAAGACAGCCTCGGCCCCGTAGACCAGGAAGAACGGCGTGAAACCCGTGGCTCGGCTCGGCGTTGTCCTCAGGCTCCAGACCACCGAGGGGAGTTCCTTCATCCATCGTTTGCCGAACTTGTTGAGGTCGTTGTAAATCCGAGGCTTGAGCCCTTGTAGAATCATGCCGTGGGCACGCTCTACTTGCCCATTCGACATGGGATGAGCTACGGCAGCCCAGTCCACCCGGATGTGGTGATCCTCTCAAAAATCCAAGAATTTTCTGCCGGTGAACTGGGTGCCGTTGTCGGTGATGATGGAGTTTGGGACCCCGAAGCGATGGATGATGTTGGTGAAGAACGCCACCGCCTGCTCGGACCTGATGCTGTTCAGGGGTCGGATCTCGATCCACTTGGAGAATTTGTCGACGGCGACCAGCAGGTGCGAGTAGCCCCCGGACGCCTTCTGCAGAGGGCCGACGAGGTCCAGACCCCACACGGCGAAGGGCCAGGTGATGGGTATCGTCTGCAGAGCCTGAGCGGGCAGGTGGGTCTGCTTCTCATAGAATTGACACCCTTCGCAGGTGCGGACAATTCTTGTGGCGTCAGCCACCGCCGTCGGCCAGTAGAAGCCTTGCCGGAAAGCGTTCCCGACGAGGGCTCGGGGCGCTGCATAATGGCCGTAAGCCCCCGAGTGTATCTCTTGCAGGAGTTCCTGACCTTCGGCGATGGAGATGCATCGCTGGAGGATGCCCAAGGGGCTGCGGTGGTAAGGCTCCTTCTCATCGCCCATCAGGACGAACGACTTGGCGCGTCGCGCTACCCGCCGAGCCTCGGCTTGGTCGAGGGGTAGCTCTCCTTGGCGGAGATAGTGCAGGTACGGGGTCCGCCAATCTCGATCAGGCGTGACCTCGCTCCGCTCCTCCTCGATGCGCAGCGCCTCGCCCTCGGGGGCCGAGGGTACCTCGGGCTGAACCGAGGACGCCTCGGGATGGGCCAAGGGTACCTCGGACTGAACCGAGGACGCCTCGGGCTGGGCCGAGGGTACCTCGGACTCAGGCGTGTCGTCGATCTTGATGGAGGGTTGGTGCGGATCCTGGGAGAAGACGTCCGGGGGAACCGTGGTTCGCCCCGAGGCTATCTTTGCCAACTCGTCCGCAGTCTCGTTGTAGCGCCGGGCGATGTGGTTAAGCTCGAGCCCGTAGAACTTGTCTTCCAGGCGCCGAACCTCATCGCAGTAGGCCTCCATCTTCGGGTCGCGGCAGTGGGAGTTCTTCATGACTTGGTCGATGACGAGCTGCGAGTCGCCGCGAGCGTCGAGGCGTCGGACCCCTAGCTCGATGGCGATTCACAATCCGTTGATCAGAGCTTCGTACTCAGCCACATTGTTGGACGCCGGGAAATGGAGACGCAGCACGTAGCGTAGGTGTTTCCCGAGGGGCGAGACGAAGAGCAGGCCCGCGCCGGCTCCCGTCTTCATCAGCGACCCGTCGAAAAACATGGTCCAGAGCTCCGGTTGGATCGAAGCCGTCGGCAGCTGGGTGTCGACCCATTCGGCTACGAAGTCCGCCAGTACCTGGGACTTGATGGCCTTCCGAGGGGCGCACGAAATTGTCTCGCCCATGATTTCCACCGCCCACTTTGCGATCATGCCCGAGGCCTCTCAGCACTGGATGATCTCCCCCAGGGGGAAGGATGACACCACAGTTACCGGATGAGACTCGAAGTAATGTCGCAACTTTCGCCTCGTTAGGATTACTGCATACAGTAGCTTCTGAACTTGTGGGTAGCGGACCTTGGTTTCGGACAGCACCTCGCTGACGAAGTAAACTGGCCTCTGAACGGGCAATGCATGCCCCTCTTCTTGCCTTTCGACCACAATCGCGGCGCTAACCACCTGAGTGGTCGCGGCGACGTAGACCAAGAGGGCTTCTCCATCAGCTGGGGGTACCAAGATAGGCGCCTGGGTGAGGAGCGCCTTCAGGTTCCCGAGAGCTTCCTCGGCCTCGGGGGTCCAAGTGAAGCACTCGGCCTTCCTTAAGAGGCGGTACAGAGGCAGGCCTCTTTCGCCGAGGCGTGAGATGAAACGGCTCAAGGCCGCGAGACATCCCATGACCCTCTGTACGCCTTTTAAGTCCTTGATGGGCCCCATGCTGGTGATGGCTGCGATTTTCTCCGGGTTGGCTTCGATGCCCCGCTCGGAGACGATGAACCCCAGGAGCATGCCTCGGGGCACCCCGAAGACACACTTCTCGGGATTGAGCTTGACGTCCTTTGCCTTGAGACACCGGAATGTCACTTCAAGGTCAGAGAGGAGGTCGGAGGCTTTCCTTGTCTTGACTATGATGTCATCGACGTAGGCCTCGACCGTGCGACCGATGTGTTCGCCGAACACATGGTTCATGCACCGCTGGTACGTCGCGCCCGCGTTCCTCAAACCGAACGGCATGGTGACATAGCAGTACATGCCGAAGGGCGTGATGAAAGAAATCGCGAGCTGGTCGGACTCTTTCATCTTGATTTGATGATACCCTGAGTAGGCATCGAGGAAAGACAGGGTTTCGCACCCAGCAGTGGAATCCACGATTTGATCGATGCGAGGTAGAGGGTAGGGAACCTTCGGACATGCTTTGTTGAGACCAGTGTAGTCTACACACATCCGCCATTTCCCCCCTTTCTTTCTCACAAGCACAGGGTTGGCGAGCCATTCGGGATGGAATACCTCTTTGATGAACCCTGCTGCCATCAGCTTGTGGATCTCCTCACCTATCACTCTGCGCTTCTCCTCGTCGAATCGGCGCAGAGGCTGCCTGACCGGTCGGGCTCCGGCCCGAATATCCAGCGAGTGCTCGACGACATCCCTCGGTATGCCGGGCATGTCCGAGGGACTCCACGCAAAGACGTCGGCGTTTGCGCGGAGAAAGTCGACGAGCACTGCTTCCTATTTGGGGTCGAGCCCGGAACCGATCCGGACCTGCTTGGAGGTGTCGCCACTGGGGTCGAGAGGGACGGCCTTAACCGTCTCCGCTGGCTCGAAATTGCCGGCGTGTCGCTTCACGTCTGGCACCTCTCGGGAGAGGTTTTCCAGGTCGGCGATGAGGGCCTCGGACTCGGCGAGGGCCTCGGCGTACTCCACGCACTCCACGTCGCATTCGAACGCGTGTTTGTACGTGGGGCCGACGGTGATGACCCCGTTGGGGCCCGGCATCTTGAGCTTTAGGTAGGCGTAGTTGGGGACGGCCATGAACTTCGCGTAGCATGGCCTCCCCTATACCACGTGGTAGGTCCCTCGGAACCTGACCACCTCGAACGTCAGAATCTCACTTCGGAAGTTGGAGGGCGTTCCGAAGCAGACAGGAAGGTCGAGCCGTCCGAGGGGCTGGACGCGCTTCCCAGGAATGATCCCGTGGAAGGGCGCAGCTCCTGCTCGGACGGAGGACAGATCGACGCGCAGGAGCCTGAGGGTCTCAGCGTAGATGATGTTGAGGCAGCTGCCCCCATCCATCAGGACCTTGGTGAGCCTGACGTCGCCGATGATGGGATCGACGACGAGCGGGTATTTGCCCGGGCTCGGCACGTGGTCGGGGTGGTCAGCTTGGTCGAAGGTGATGGGCTTGTCGGACCAGTCTAGATAGACTGGCGCCGCCACCTTCACCGAGCAGACCTCCCGACGCTCTCGCTTGCGATGCCAAGCCGAGGCATTCGCCGCATGCCCTCCGTAGATCATGAAGCAGTCGCGGACCTCGGGGAACTCTCCTGCTTGGTGATCTTCCTTTTTGTCGTCGTCGCGGGCCCTGCCACCCTCTGCGGGTGGCCCGGCCCGGTGGAAGTGGCGCCGAAGCATGACACACTCCTCGAGGGTGTGCTTGACGGGCCCCTGATGGTAAGGGCACGTCTCCTTGAGCATCTTGTCGAAGAGGTTAGCACCTCCGGGGGGCTTCCGAGGGTTCTTGTACTCGGCGGCGGCGACAAGGTCTGCGTCGGCGGCGTCGCGTTTCGCTTGCGACTTCTTCTTGCCTTTCTTCTTGGCGCCGCGCGGAGTAGACGCCTCGGGAGCATCTTCCAACGGGCGGCCCTGGGGCTGCTTGTCCTTTCGGAAGATGGCCTCGACCGCCTCCTGGCCAGAGGCGAACTTGGTGGCGATGTCCATCAGCTCGCTCGCCCTGGTGGGGGTCTTGCGACCCAACTTGCTTACCAGGTCACGGCAGGTGGTGCCGGCAAGGAACGCGCCGATGACATCGGAGTCGGTGATGTTGGGCAGCTCGGTGCGCTGCTTCGAGAATCGCCGGATGTAGTCCCGAAGAGACTCTCCCGGCTGTTGCTGGCAGCTTCGGAGGTCCCAGGAATTCCCGGGGCGCACGTACGTGCCCTGGAAATTGCCGGCGAAGGCTTGGACCAAATCCTCCCAGTTGGAGATCTGCCCCGGAGGCAGGTGCTCCAACCAGGCGCGAGCAGTGTCGGAGAGGAACAGGGGGAGGTTGCGGATGATGAGGTTATCGTCGCCCGTTCCACCCAGTTGGCAGGCCAGGCGGTAGTCTGCGAGCCACAATTCTGGTCTCGTCTCCCCCGAGTACTTTGTGATAGTAGTCGGAGGTCGGAAACGGGCCGGAAACGGCGCCCGCCGGATGGCCCGGCTGAAGGCCTGCGGACCGGGTGGTTCGGGCGAGGGACTCCGATCCTCCCCACTGTCATAGCGTCCCCCACGCCTGGGGTGGTAGCATCGGCGCACCCTTTCGTCGAGGCGGGCCTGATGGTCGCGACGATGGTGCTCGTTGCCGAGGTGGCCCGGGGCCGCAGGCGCGGTGTTGCGCGTGCGCCCGGTGTAGACCGAGGCTTCCCGCATGAATCGGAAAGTCGCGGCATGAGGTCCCGAGGGGTACCCCTGCCTTCGGGAGGCTGAGCTCTCGGCCCGCCGGGCCGCAGCGCCTTCCAGGAGATTCTTGAGCTCTCCCTGGATTCGCCGACCCTTGGTGGTTGATGGCTCCGGCATCGCGCGGAGGAGCGTCGCTGCGGCTGCCAGGTTCTGACCGACCCTGCTAGATGCGGGTGGCGGCCTGTCCCTGACATCGTTGGCGACGCGGTGCTGGAAACCCTGGGGCAGATGACGTGTTTCTCCGGCCAGGGGTTGGCCCGCCCATACCTGCCCGACGTCCCGGCGGATCGACTCGAGCGCTCCTGCTCCCTCGTCGAGCCTGGCCTGCGCCCCGCGGACTTGCTCGAGCTGTGGGTCGTGACCCCCCGCCGGAACGGGGACCACAGCTAGCTCCCGCGGGATGTCGGCGCCAGGCACCGGCCTAGGGAGATCACCATCCTCCGGCATGCCGAGATGGTTGCCTTCGGAGGGATCCCCTAGCTCGACGTGGAAACATTCGCGGCTTGGGCCGCAGTCCTTGTCGTCAAGGCTGCGGCTGCCGTCGGAACAGTCGGAGAGGCAGTAGTCACATGCGGTCATAAAGTCCCGCATGGCACTGGGGTTGCCAAATCCAGAGAAATCCCAGCAGATGCTGGGATCGTCATCTTCCTCGGACCCAGAGGGCCCGTAGGTCGAGACGTCCGTCAATCGGTCCCAAGGCGACCGCACACGAAACCCCAGTGGGGTTGCACTCGCCTCAACGTGAGCGCCCGCCAAAGCGAGGTCGCTAGGCGGGTTGAGGCCGAGTCGAAATGACGTAGGATGGGAATCAGTCGGTACCTTTTGGTCGACGAGGAGCGACACAGTCACGTCGGGGACTGATTGCGCCGTCGTCTTGGGTACGAGGGCGACGTCCTGCAGGCCCTCCGCGAGCGTGCTGGCGTCGTCCACTTGCTCGGGATTGGCGTGCCGCGGGGGGACGGCGCTCGCCTTCGTCTCAAACGCGAGGTTGACGCCCGACGCGCCCTCCGTTGGGGCGCTGGGGACGTCGGTTCGCTCGACAGCCGACGGAGCGCGGCCTCCCGCTTGGCCCTGGTTTGCCCCGCCTCCTCCTCCGATGGCGGGGGAGAGGACGGGGCGAGCTCGAATGTTGTTCTTCCACCACGCGGGGAAGACGTCGTTGATTCCGCCGCCGGTGGGCGGGCTGTCGACCGCCATTGTCGTCGTCGCGCGGCGGTGGAAGGAGTATCATGTCGTAGCTGCCGTCGAGAGACATGAACTCGAGACTCCTGAAACGGAGCACCGTCTCGGGTTGGAGAGGTCGTTGGAGACTGCCCATCTGGAGCTTGACGGGAAGCTGCTCGTCAACACGCAGCAGGCCCCTACCTGGCGCGCCAACTGTCAGCGTTTCGAGACCGGGGGGTCCCTAAGCCGACGAGTGAGTGTGCCGCGTGCCCCAGCCCAGATGGGTCGAGCGCGTGGGCGAGCGCGAAGGGGGGAAAAGCGAGGTGGCCGGAGACGAGTCGTGAGAGAGGTGGGAATCCCGCGGCCTTCGTGTTCGACCCGCGCCCAGGTCGGGTGCGCTTGCAGTAGGGGGTTACAAGCGTCCACGCGGGTGAGGGAAGCGAGCGGCCCCAAGAGAGCGCCTGCCCCGTCCTCGTCCCCGCGCGGCCAACCTTCTCTAAGAAGGCCCTGGTCCTTCCTTTTATAGGCGTAAGGAGAGGATCCAGGTGTACAATGGGGGTGTAGCAAGGTGTTACGTGTCTAGCGGGGGTGAGCTAGCGCCCTAAGTACATGCCTGTGTGGCAGCCGGAGAGATCTTGGCACCCAGCTGGTGTGGTGTCGTGGCTGTCGGAGGAGCAACGGAGCCTAGCGGAGGGACAGCTGTCGGAGCGGTTGGGCCCTTGCTGACGTCCCCCTGCTTCCGTAAGGGAGCTGAGATCCGCCGTCGTCATGGGTCTAGCGGGGCGCCATCATTGCCTATCTGGCGGAGCTAGCCAGATGGGACGCCGGTCTTGTTCCCTGCGGCCCGAGTCGGCTCGGGGTAGTGTGATGATGGCGCTTCCTGTCGACGTGGCGGACTTGTGTCCTAGGTCGGGCGACGTGGAGGCTCCTCCGAAGCCGAGGTCGAGTCTGTCCTGCATGGCCGAGGCCGAGCCCGAGCTTCTGGGTCGGGCGAGGCGGAGGTCGTTCGGCAGAGGCCAGGGCGGAGTCCGACCCCTGGGGTCGGGCGGAGCGGAGTTCGTCGTCTTCCGGGGCCTAGCCCGAGTCCGAGCCCTGGGTCGGGCGGAGCGGAGTTCGCCGTCTTCCGGGACCTTAGCCCGAGTCCGAGCCCTGGGTCGGGCGGAGCGGAGTTCGCCGTCTTCCGGGGCCTTAGCCCGAGTCCGAGCCCTGGGTCGGGCGGAGCGGAGTTCGCCGTCTTCCGGGGCCTTAGCCCTAGTCCGAGCCCTGGGTCGGGCGGAGCGGAATTCGCCGTCTTCCGGGGCCTTAGCCCGAGTCCGAGCCCTGGGTCGGGCGGAGCGGAGTTCGCCGTCTTCCGGGGCTTTAGCCCGAGTCCGAGCCCTGGGTCGGGCGGAGCGGAGTTCGCCGTCTTCCGGGGCCTTAGCCCGAGTCTGAGCCCTGGGTCGGGCGGAGCTTCCTATGGCGCCTTTGGCAAGGCCTGACTGCCTGTCAGTCTCACTCTGTCAAGTGGCACTGCAGTCGGAATGGCGCAGGCGGCGCTGTCCTTCTGTCAGACCGGTCAGTGGAGCGGCGAAGTGACGGCGGTCACTTCGGCTCTGCCGGGGGGCGCGCGTCAGGATAAAGGTGTCAGGCTACCTTTGCGTTAAATGCCCCTGCGACTCGGTCGGTTGGCGCGGCGATTTAGTCAGGGTTGCTTCTTAGCTAAGGCAAGGCCTCGGGCAAGCCGGAGATGCGTCTGCCGTTAAAAGGGGGTCTCGGGCGAGACGGAAACATCTCGGGGTCGGCTGCCCTTGCCCGAGGCTAGGCTCGGGCGAGGCGTAATCGAGTCGCTCGTATGGACTGATCCCTGACTTATTCGCACCCATCAGGCCTCTGTAGCTTTATGCTGATGGGGTTACCAGCTGAGAATTAGGCGTCTTGAGGGTACCCCTAATTATGGTCCCCGACAATTAACATCTAACATTTTGTGTTGCCTTATTCTTAAGGCATAATATTTGAGAACAAGTCTCTTGACGGCGTGTGGCTCGGGAGAGGTCTGGTCATGATGTGTGGAGTGTGCCCGAGGTGGTGGTCGGGTGCATGATTCTCCGTGCTCACCGAAATTGCTTGCCAGAGTCGGGCGGGCACGACAGATCCATACTGCACCATGGTCAGAGGTCTTCACGGCTCCAAATCACGTGTATGGCACCTCAAACTAGTTCGCTAGGACCTCCACATTCAATAGCACCGGATCTCGTTGGAAGTAGATCACTTGCACGCTGGCAACATCGTAGCCATGAGAACGAACACGCCGTCGTTGCCAGCCTACTCCGGCAACATGATATTTTGAAGGGTACGGCCGAATAAAATATCAACAATCAAATCAAAATCAATATATTTTTGTTCCTTTATTTTTGCCTTAGCAGAAGATAACAACATAGCCATCTTTATCTCAACCTTCACGTCTCTTCAACTATACGTCGTCTGGATACGTCTTAGGTGAGCTGTCGATTTTAAGACAAACTCTATGATCTATTTTTTCCGACGGGGTCCCTTCCGGCAACGAGTACATATACTGTTGGTGAACGCCGTCGTAGACCGTTCGACTTCACCGCATGAAAGACCCGTCTTTGCGCTAGGTTACGGACCGTCCGACCTTAGGCCACGGACCGTCAGTGTTACCGGAGAGAGTATCGCCGCCGGTTCACCTCGCAGTGATTGGCCACTAGATGGACGCCAATAAAGAGTTAATAATCAGCTTGCTCATTTAGTTGATGACCTCGATCGAACTTTAGTTTGGGGGGTTTTGTCCGGGTGGTTGTGGACTTTGTGACCGAAAAAGAAAGAAGAAATATAGTGTTGTATTAGCGTAGGCAAGAAAAAGACAGAATCGTATTGTATTAGGGTAGGCAACGTAGCGAGCTGTGTTTGGTTAATGAGAACGCAAACGAATCATTTGGCAGCACTAGCTGTTTATAATCCTTTGGGAAAGAGGGTTTGCTGCTGCTTGGCGGCTTGTGGTACGTGGACATCACATCTAACTATCCATATATCAAATACTAGTTTATAATAAAAATATATAAATTTAGAAATAACATAATTTAAACTTTGGCTTTATTTGCTTGGTTTTGTCACCCCGACGCGACCACTTGCTCGTGTGACGTCAATCTCCGGTTTGTTGGCTGGGACGACCCACTTTCGGTTTGAGATACAAGCTCTGCCGCTCCCAATTCCTAACGACGGCGAAAAATTATATATAGATGCGACAAAGCTTGACGTTTTTAATTAAAGACGAGAAGTAAATCTTAAATTGGTGAATGTTTATTATGCTTAGAATTAATGATGAGAAGTAATAAATCTTAAATTGGTGCGGTTGGTTCACCGGTTTGGTTACCTTTCTGATCCGATTAGACATTGATTTGATTCAGAAGAACATGTGTGGTCAATTACTCTTACGGACGTCTGGATCTCGGAATTGGAATTCACTCAATAAAGTAAGTTATTTAGTTTGGAATTTAACATTCCACCACTTTTCAAAGTTCGGATATAAGTCTATCATTAGTAGAATTTATTTCTACTATGTAACTTACATGATACTTTTCGTCGTCTTATTTCTTTATAGTAAAAATATAGCACGTAAATATCTACGACATCATACTAATAATAATATATAAATATATTTTACAGAAAAACAAATTAGCTTAATTGATATAAACTAAATTATTATTATTATAATGAAATTTAATTCTAATGATCTAAACGGGTAGTCAATGATGAATAACGTTTAGGTATATATGATAACGTGTACCTTGATTGTCGAAATAGCTAGGACGTTGCAGCCCGTCTCACTCTGGGTCTGGGCAGGAGGCGGGCATGGGCGGCGGCGGCAGCAAGGCACCATTCAGCAACACCAACACAGATGCCGCGTCGCCGGAAAAGCTCCCGCCGCTGGAAAGGCTGCCGCCAGCGAGGTACGGGAAGCACATCACGATGCTGAGCATCGACGGTGGCGGGATACGCGGCCTGATCCCGTTGGTCATTCTCGAATCCCTCGAGAAAAAGCTCCAAGTAAGCAAATCAGTCACACCGTGGTACCTGCTCCAATCCGATCAGACTGAAAAAACATTGGCCTAGCTGTTCATCGTCATCAGGACTTGGATGGGAAGCAAGCCCGGATAGCGGACTACTTCGATGTGATCGCGGGCACCAGCACGGGCGGGCTTATCGCCGCCATGTTGGCGGCGCCGGACAAGGAGAGGAAGCGGCCAAGGTTCAGGGTCCAGGAGATCACCAGTTTCTATAAAGATCACGGGCATAACATCTTCAAGAGGTACCGTATATCTGGCCGGCTCCAGCTTGAGCTATTTCCTGCACCTCGTAATACTCTTCTTTTCCCCCATATCTCTTTCATTTCAAAATGAACCGAAGTCGGTAGATAGAACCACCGATATACACATACTCCGTTGAAGTTTTTTTAGTTTTGCTTTCTATATGTAAATTAAAGTACTCCCTCCTTCGATATAGTTTGTCTTTCTAGTTTTGTCTTAAGAACTTGTACAGCCTAGCTAGATACTAGATACTATGTTGTGATTCTTCAAGCAATAGATACACTTAAGAAACTCGGTCATACAATTTAATGTATCGAAGCCTTTTCTTATTCACTAGAACCCATCAGAACACAACTCATTTAGGTCTTGTTCGGTTATTCCAATTCCATGTGGATTGGAGTGTATTAGAATGTATTGGAATGGATTTTGACTTGCTATGGATTTAAATCGACTCAATACCACTTAACCCACATGGATTAATGGTGAAACGGACAAGCTCTTATGTGGGTTATATGGGTGTAACCGTATCTTAGACTCAGAGAACCGTGCTAAAACGTTTCTTCACCTAGATACATCTCTCACTTTTTCACTAATTTGTGGCCACTCCAAGCCCTTGCGGTAGCATCGAGACTCCTAAGAGGAAGGGGTCAAATTTTCGAGGCTCTGACCCTCTCCTCATCACTGTTAAGGTTCCCGAAGCGAAACGTCGCCTTGGGGATCTAATCGGCGTCATGGACGGCCATCCGGAGGCTAGAAAGATCGTCGAGAATACGCAAGGATCCTACCTGGCGTGCCAACTACCGGTGTTTCGAACCTCCGCTCCGACAACTAAATATCTATGTGCGCGTTCTAGGCTCCGGACGGTGTGCTCGGTGGATACCAGGTTTATACTGGTTCGGGTAGAACGTCCATACATTCAGTCTTCGGCGTCTCGCGCTACTAGCACCTTTGTTTGCTCGATGCTCGTAGTAGGGGTTACAAGCGGGTAAGAGAGAGAGGAAAGGCTCACAGGTCTCTTATGCGGGAGTGGTCCTAAAGACTACGAAACTAGAGTCCTATGCTATGCCTTGGCTCTGGTCTCCAAATCTTCAGGTCTCTACGAGCGTGTGTCTCCTCTGTCCCGTGTCCTCGTGACCGACCTCCTTCTTTTATAGGCCAAGGTGGGGGTCGCCCGTCAGTGGCTTTCTTGAGAAGGAGCCACAATACTTTGGAAAAACCAGGTGTTTTACCCTGGCAAGGCTGCATTGTCCGCATGCGTCTTATCGTCTCTGCTCATGCTCATTATGACGGACGATGTAAGTGGCGCGGGCCCTAGTGCCATAATTACCAGCTTGTTCGGACTGCTGCAACTGCAATCCATAGAGACAAAATATTGTAGAAGTCGTAGCTGAAAGTCGCCTAGAGGGGGGGTGAATAGGGCGAAACTGAAATTCTCAAAAATAATCACAACTACAAGCCGGGTTAGCGTTAGAAATATAATCGAGTCCGCGAGAGAGGGCGCAAAACAAATCGCAAGCGAATAATGAAGTGAGACACGCGGATTTGTTTTACCGAGGTTCGGTTCTCTCAAATCTACTCCCCGTTGAGGAGGCCACAAAGGCCGGGTCTCTTTCAACCCTTACCCTCTCTCAAACGGTCCCTCGGACCGAGTGAGCTTTCTCTTCTCAATCACTTGGAACACAAAGTTCCCGCAAGGACCACCACACGATTGGTGTCTCTTGCCTCAATTACAAGTGAGTGTTTGATCACAAGAAAGAATCAAGAAAGAAGAAAGCAATCCAAGCGCAAGAGCTCGAAAGAACACAAGCAAATCACTCTCTCTAATCACTAGGGCGTCGTGTGGAATTTGGAGAGGATTTGATCTCTTTGGTGTGTCTAGAATTGAATGCTAGAGCTCTTGTAAGTAGTTGAGAAGTGGAAAACTTGGATGCAATGAATGGTGGGTGGTTGGGGGTATTTATAGCCCTCAACCACCAAACTAGCCGTTTGGTGAGGCTATCTGTTCGATGGCGCACCGGACAGTCCGGTGCACACCGGACATGTCCGGTGCGACAGCCACGTCACCAAAGCCGTTGCAATCTGACCGTTGGAGTTCTGACTTCTGGGCCCGCCTAGATGTCCGGTGCACACCGGACATGTACTGTTCAATGTCCGGTGCACCAGAATGGGCGTGCCTGACTTCTGCGTGCTTCTGGCGCGCATTGAATGCGCCTGCAGGTGACCGTTGGCGCGAAGTAGTCGTTGCCCCGCTGTTACACCGGACAGTCCGGTGTACACCGGACATGTCCGGTGAATTATAGCGAAGCGCCCACTGCAAAATCCCGAGGCTGCCAAGTTCCAGAGCCGCGTCCCTTTGGAGCACCGGACACTGTCCGGTGTACACCGGACAGTCCGGTGAATTATAGCGCGCCGGCTCCTAGAAATTCCCGAGGCTGAGGAGTTCTGTGCGCGGTTCCTTGGTGCACCGGACACTGTCTGGTGCGCCACCGGACAGTCCGGTGCGCCAGACCAGGGAGCCTTTCGGGATGCCTTTAGCTTTCTAATTTGAACCCAACTTTGGTCCTTTTAATTGGCTTGTTGTGAACCTTTGACACCTGTATAACTTATACACTGGAGCAAACTAGTTAGTCCAATTGTTTGTGTTGGGCAATTCAACCACCAAAATTAATTAGGGACTAGGTGTAAGCCTAATTCCCTTTCAATCTCCCCCTTTTTGGTGATTGATGCCAACACAAACCAAAGCAAAGATAAATGTGCATAAATTGAACTAGTTTGTATAATGTAAGTGCAAAGGTTGCTTGGAATTGAGCCAATATAAATACTTACATGATGTGCATGGATTGTTTCTTTGTTTTTAACATATTGGACCACGTTTGCACCACATGTTTTGTTTTTGCAAATTCTTTTGTAAATTCTTTCAAAGTCCTTTTGCAAGATAGTCAAAGGTGAATGAATAGGATTTTGAAAAGCATTTTCAAGATTTGAAATTTTCTTCTTTTGTTTGAGATGCTTTTCCTTTGACTAAACAAAACTCCCCCTCAAATAAATTCTCCTCTTAGTGTTCAAGAGGGTTTTAAGACATCAATTTTGAAAATACTACTTGCTCCCCCTTTAGTTTTCAAATTTTGAAATTTACCAATTGAAATTCATCAATTTTAAAATTAGGGTGGTGGTGCGGTCCTTTTGCTTTGGGCTCATACTTTCTCCCCCTTTGGCATGAATCGCCAAAAACGGATACTTTGAGTGAGATATAAGCCCTTCTTTGTTAACTATTTTCTCCCCTTTGGCAAATAAAACATATGAGTGAAGATTATACCAAAGACGGAGAGTGGAGCGGAGCGACGGCGAAGGATGAGTAGTAGAGTGGAGTGGAAGCCTTGTCGTCGCCGAAGACTCCAATTCCCTTTCAATATACCTATGACTTGGTTTGAAATACACTTGAAAACACATTAGTCATAGCATATATAAAAGAGACATGATCAAAGGTATATTTATGAGCTATGTGTGCAAATTAGCAAAAGAAATTTCTAGAATCAAGAATATTGAGCTCATGCCTAAGTTTGGTAAAAGTTTGTTCATCAAGAGGCTTGGTAAAGATATCGGCTAATTGATCTTTAGTGTTAATGTATGAAATCTCGATATCCCCCTTTTGTTGGTGATCCCTAAGAAAATGATACCGAATGGCTATGTGTTTAGTGCGGCTATGCTCAATGGGATTATCCGCCATGCGGATTGCACTCTCATTATCACATAGAAGGGGAACTTTGGTTAGTTTGTAACCGTAGTCCCGCAGGGTTTGCCTCATCCAAAGCAATTGCGCGCAACAATGGCCTGCGGCAATGTACTCGGCTTCGGCGGTAGAAAGAGCGACCAAATTTTGCTTCTTTGAAGCCCAAGACACCAAGGATCTTCCCAAGAACTGGCAAGTCCCCGATGTGCTCTTCCTATTAATCTTACACCCTGCCCAATCAGCATCCGAATAACCAATCAAATCAAATGTGGATCCCCGAGGGTACCAAAGCCCAAACTTAGGTGTATAAGCCAAATATCTCAAGATTCGTTTTACGGCCGTAAGGTGTGATTCCTTAGGATCGGCTTGGAATCTTGCACACATGCATACGGAAAGCATAATGTCCGGTCGAGATGCACATAAATAGAGTAATGAACCAATCATCGACCGGTATACCTTTTGATCCACGGACTTACCTCCCGTGTCGAGGTCGAGATGCCCATTTGTTCCCATGGGTGTCTTGATGGGCTTGGCATCCTTCATTCCAAACTTGGTTAGAATGTCTTGAGTGTACTTTGTTTGGCTAATGAAGGTGCCCTCTTGGAGTTGCTTAACTTGGAATCCTAGAAAATACTTCAACTCCCCCATCATCGACATCTCAAATTTCTGTGTCATGATCCTACTAAATTCTTCACATGTAGATTCGTTAGTAGACCCAAATATGATATCATCAACATAAATTTGGCATACAAACAAATCGTTGTCAAGAGTTTTAGTGAATAGAGTAGGATCGGCTTTGCCGACTTTGAAGCCATTATCAATAAGGAAATCTCTAAGGCATTCATACCATGCTCTTGGGGCTTGCTTGAGCCCATAAAGCGCCTTAGAGAGCCTATAAACATGGTTAGCGTACTCACTGTCTTCAAAGCCGGGAGGTTGCTCAACATAGACCTCCTCCTTGATCGGTCCATTGAGGAAGGCACTCTTCACGTCCATTTGATAAAGCTTGAAGCCATGGTAAGTAGCATAGGCTAATAATATGCGAATTGACTCAAGCCTAGCTACGGGTGCATAGGTTTCACCAAAATCCAAACCTTCGACTTGTGAATACCCCTTGGCCACGAGTCGAGCTTTGTTCCTAGTCACCACACCATGCTCATCTTGCTTGTTGCGGAAGACCCACTTGGTTCCTACAACATTTTGGTTAGGACGTGGAACTAAGTGCCATACCTCGTTCCTTGTGAATTGTTGAGCTCCTCTTGCATCGCCATCACCCAATCCGAATCTTGTAGTGCTTCCTCTACCCTGTGTGGCTCAATAGAGGAAACAAAAGAGTAATGCTCACAAAAATGTGCAACACGAGATCGAGTGGTTACCCCCTTATGAATGTCGCCGAGGATGGTGTCGACGGGGTGATCTCGTTGTATTGCTTGGTGGACTCTTGGGTGTGGCGGCCTTGGTTGTTCATCCTCCTTGTCTTCATCATTTGCATCTCCCCCTTGATCATTGCCGTCATCTTGAGGTGGCTCATCTCTTTGATCTTTACCTTCATCAACTTGAGCCTCGTCCTCATTTTGGGTTGGTGGAGATGCTTGCGTGGAGGAGGATGGTTGATCTTGTGCATGTGGAGGCTCTTCGGATTCCTTAGGACACACATCCCCAATGGACATGTTCCTTAGTGCTATGCATGGAGCCTGTTCTTCACCTATCTCATCAAGATCAACTTGCTCTACTTGAGAGCCGTTAGTCTCATCAAACACAACGTCACAAGAAACTTCAACAAGTCCTGAGGACTTGTTAAAGACTCTATATGCCCTTGTGTTTGAGTCATATCCTAGTAAAAAGCCTTCTACAGTTTTAGGAGCAAATTTAGATTTTCTACCTCTTTTGACAAGAATAAAACATTTGCTACCAAAAACTCTAAAATATGAAATATTTGGCTTTTTACCGGTTAGGAGTTCATAGGATGCCTTCTTGAGGATTCGGTGTAGATATAACCGGTTGATGGCGTAGTGGGCGGTGTTGACCGCCTCGGCCTAAAACCGATCCGGTGTCTTGTACTCATCAAGCATGGTCCTTGCCATGTCCAATAGAGTTCGATTCTTCCTCTCCACTACACCATTTTGTTGTGGGGTGTAGGGAGAAGAGAACTCATGCTTGATGCCCTCCTCCTCAAGGAAACCTTCAATTTGTGAGTTCTTGAACTCCGTCCCGTTGTCGCTTCTAATTTTCTTGATCCTTAAGCCGAACTCATTTTGAGCCCGTCTCAAGAATCCCTTTAAGGTCTCTTGGGTGTGAGATTTTTCCTGCAAAAAGAACACCCAAGTGAAGCGAGAATAATCATCCACAATAACTAGACATTACTTACTCCCGCCGATGCTTATGTAAGCAATCGGGCCGAATAAATCCATGTGTAGGAGCTCCAGTGGCCTGTCACTAGTCATGATGTTCTTGTGTGGATGATGAGTGCCAACTTGCTTCCCGGTTTGGCATGCGCTACAAATCCTGTCTTTCTCAAAATGAACATTGGTTAGTCCTAAAATGTGTTCTCCCTTTAGAAGCTTATGAAGATTCTTCATTCCAACATGGGCTAGTCGGCGGTGCCAGAGCCAACCCAAGTTAGTCTTAGCAACCAAGCAAGTGTCGAGTTCAGCTCTATCAAAATCTACCAAGTATAGCTGACCCTCTAACACTCCCTTAAATGCTATTGAATCATCACTTCTTCTAAAGACAGTAACACCTACATCAGTAAATAGACAGTTGTAGCCCATTTGACATAATTGGGATACGGAAAGCAAATTGTAATCTAAAGAATCTACAAGAAAAACATTGGAAATAGTATGGTCAGGTGATATAGCAATTTTACCCAATCCTTTGACCAAACCTTGATTTCCATCCCCGAATGTGATAGCTCGTTGGGGATCTTGGTTTTTCTCATATGAGGAGAACATCTTCTTCTCCCCTGTCATGTGGTTTGTGCACCCGCTGTCGAGTATGCAACTTGATCCCCCGGATGCATAAACCTACAAAACAAGTTTAGTTCTTGACTTTAGGTACCCAAACGGTTTTGGTTCCTTTGGCATTAGAAACAAGAACTTTGGGTACCCAAACACAAGTCTTGGAGCCCTTGTGTTTGCCCCCAACAAACTTAGCAACTACTTTGCCGGATTTGTTAGTTAAAACATAGGATGCATCAAAAGTCTTAAATGAAATGTCATGCTCATTTGATGCAATAGGAGTTTTCCTTTTAGGCAACTTAGCACGGGTTGGTTGCCTAGAACTAGATGTCTCACCCTTATACATAAAAGCATGATTAGGGCCAGAGTGAGACTTCCTAGAATGAGTTCTCCTTATTTTGCTCTCGGGATAACCGGTAGGGTACAAAATGTAACCCTCGTTATCCTGAGGCATGGGAGCCTTGCCCTTAACAAAGTTAGACAAGTTCTTAGGAGGGGCATTAAGTTTGACATTGTCTCCCCTTTGGAAGCCAATGCCATCCTTGATGCCAGGGCGTCTCCCATTATAGAGCATACTTCTAGCAAATTTAAAATTTTCATTTTCTAAGTTATGCTCGGCAATTTTAGCATCTAATAATGCTATATGATCATTTTGTTGTTTAATTAAAGCCATGTGATCATGAATAGCATTGATATCAACATCTCTACATCTAGTACAAATAGAAGTGTACTCAACGGTAGATGTAGAGGGTTTGCAAGATTTTAATTCTACAACCTTAGCATGTAGTATATCATTCTCATTTTTAAGGTTAGAAATAATAACATTGCAAACATCAAAATCTTTAGCCTTAGCAATTAATTTTTCATTTTCAATCCTAAGGCTAGCAAGAGAATCATTCAATTCCTTAATCTTAGCAAGCAAATCATCATTATCATTTCTAAGACTAGGAATTGAAGCATCACAAACATGAGAATCAATCTTAGCAATTAATTTAGCATTTTCATTTCTAAGGTTGTTAATGGTCTCATGGCAAGTGCTTAGCTCACTAGACAAATTTTGACATTTTTCTATTTCTAGAGCATAAGCATTTTTAACCTTAACATGCTTTTTGTTTTCCTTAATAAGGAAGTCCTCTTGAGAGTCCAAGAGATCATCCTTCTCATGAATAGCACTAATCAATTCATTTAATTTTTCCTTTTGTTGCATGTTAAGGTCAGCAAAAAGGGTATGCAAATTATTTTCCTCATCACTAGCATTATCATCACTAGAGGACTCATATCTAGTGGAGGATTTGGATTTAACCTTCTTCCTTTTGCCGTCCTTCGCCATGAGGCACTTGTGGCCGACGTTGGGGAAGAGGAGTCCCTTGGTGACGGCGATGTTGGCGGCGTCCTCGTCGTCAGAGGAGGAGTCGGTGGAGCTCTCGTCGGAGTTCCACTCGCGGCACACGTGGGCATCGCCGCCCTTCTTCTTGTGATACCTCTTCTTTTCTCTCCTCTTGCCCTTCTTGTCGTTATCCCTGTCACTGTCACTTGATAATGGACATTTAGCGATAAAGTGACCGGGCTTACCACACTTGTAGCAAACCTTCTTGGAACGAGATTTGTAATCCTTCCCTTTCCGTTGCTTGAGGATTTGCCGAAAGCTTTTGATGATTAAGGCCATCTCCTCATTGTCGAGCTTGGAGGCGTCAATTGGTTGTCTACTTGGTGTAGACTCCTCCTTCTTCTCCTCCGTCGCCTTAAATGCCACCGGTTGCGCCTCGGACGTGGAGGGTTCATCAAGCTCGTTGATCTTCTTTGAACCTTTAATCATACATTCAAAGCTCACAAAATTCCTGATAACTTCCTCGGGGGTCATTAGTGGGTATCTAGGATTACCACGAATTAATTGAACTTGAGTGGGGTTAAGGAAAATGAGAGCTCTTAGAATAACCTTAACCACCTCATGGTCGTCCCACTTTTTGCTCCCGAGGTTGCGCACTTGATTTACCAAGGTTTTGAGTCGGTTGTACATATCTTGTGGCTCCTCCCCTTGGCGAAGACGGAAGCGACCGAGCTCCCCCTCGACCGTTTCCCGCTTGGTGATCTTGGTGAGTTCATCACCCTCGTGCGCGGTCTTGAGTAGGTCCCAAATCTCCTTTGCATTCTTCAACCCTTGCACTTTGTTGTGTTCCTCCTTGCTTAAAGAGGCGAGGAGTATGGTTGTGGCTTGGGAGTTGAAGTGCTCGATTTGGGCCACTTCGTCCGTATCATAATCCTCATCCCCTATGGATGGTACCTGTGCTCCAAACTCAACAACATTCCATATACTTTTGTGGAGTGAGGTTAGATGAAATTTCATTAAATCACTCCACCTAGCATAATCCTCGCCATCAAAGTTTGGGGGTTTGCCTAATGGAACGGAAAGTAATGGAGTATGTCTAGATGTACGGGGATAGTGTAAGGGGATCTTACTAAACTTCTTGCGCTCTTGGCGCTTAGAAGTTACGGACGGCGCATCGGAGTCGGAGGTCGATGTTGATGAAGTGTCGGTCTCATAGTAGACCACCTTCCTCATCCTCTTGTGCTTGTCGCCTTTCCGATGCGACTTGTGAGAAGAAGATTTTTCCTTCTTCTCTTTGTGGTGAGAAAAGGAAGATCTTTTCTCCTTCCGTTTGGAGGAGTCCTTCTTCTTCTCCCTCCTCTTGGTGCGGGACTCTTCCGATGAAGTGCTCCCTTGGCTCGTAGTGGGCTTGTCGCCGGTCTCCATCTCCCTCTTGGTGTGATCTCCCGACATCACTTCGAGCGGTTAGGCTCTAATGAAGCACCGGGCTCTGATACCAATTGAAAGTCGCCTAGAGGGGGGTGAATAGGGCGAAACTGAAATTCTCAAAAATAATCACAACTACAAGTCGGGTTAGCGTTAGAAATATAATCGAGTCCGTGAGAGAGGGCGCAAAACAAATCGCAAGCGAATAATGAAGTGAGACACGCGGATTTGTTTTACCGAGGTTCGGTTCTCTCAAACCTACTCCCCGTTGAGGAGGCCACAAAGGCCGGGTCTCTTTCAACCCTTACCCTCTCTCAAACGGTCCCTCGGACCGAGTGAGCTTTCTCTTCTCAATCACTTGGAACACAAAGTTCCCGCAAGGACCACCACACGATTGGTGTCTCTTGCCTCAATTACAAGTGAGTGTTTGATCACAAGAAAGAATTAAGAAAGAAGAAAGCAATCCAAGCGCAAGAGCTCGAAAGAACACAAGCAAATCACTCTCTCTAATCACTAGGGCGTTGTGTGGAATTTGGAGAGGATTTGATCTCTTTGGTGTGTCTAGAATTGAATGCTAGAGCTCTTGTAAGTAGTTGAGAAGTGGAAAAACTTGGATGCAATGAATGGTGGGTGGTTGGGGGTATTTATAGCCCTCAACCACCAAACTAGTCGTTTGGTGAGGCTGTCTGTTCGATGGCGCACCGGACATGTCCGGTGCGACAGCCACGTCACCAAAGCCGTTGCAATTTGACCGTTGGAGTTCTGACTTCTGGGCCCGCCTGGATGTCTGGTGCACACCGGACATGTACTGTTCAATGTCCGGTGCACCAGAATGGGCGTGCCTGACTTCTACGTGCTTCTGGCGCGCATTGAATGCGCCTGCAGGTGACCGTTGGCGCGAAGTAGCCGTTGCCCCGCTGTTACACCGGACAGTCCGGTGTACACCGGACATGTCCGGTGAATTATAGCGAAGCGCCCACTGCAAAATCCCGAGGCTGCCAAGTTCCAGAGCCGCGTCCCTTTGGAGCATCGGACACTGTCCGGTGTACACCAGACAGTCCGGTGAATTATAGCGCGCCGGCTCCTAGAAATTCCCGAGGCTGAGGAGTTCTGTGCGCGGTTCCCTGGTGCACCGGACACTGTCCGGTGCGCCACCGGACAGTCCGGTGCGCCAGACTAGGGAGCCTTTCGGGATGCCTTTAGCTTTCTAATTTGAACCCAACTTTGGTCCTTTTAATTGGCTTGTTGTGAACCTTTGACACCTGTATAACTTATACACTGGAGCAAACTAGTTAGTCCAATTGTTTGTGTTGGGCAATTCAACCACCAAAATTAATTAGGGACTAGGTGTAAGCCTAATTCCCTTTCAGTAGCCATATTAAAGCTGCAGCAAGCCACAACGAACAAGTTGACCTTTGCGCCACGACATCCCCTGGCCTCCGTAGCTTCAGCCTCGGCATGGCTCGTCGCATTGCAGGCCCTATGGATGGTCCGCGTACTCAGGCCTATGCTTGATAGGTCATGAGTGCTCCGCAGACCGAGAGGCTCATAGGTCATGAGTGTGTTGCTGACCAAAGGGCTGCGTGGATCATGAGTGCGTTGCAGGTCGAGGGGCTACGTAGATCATGAGTGGGAGGCGGACTAGCTCTATATTGTAACTCGGTGTTAGACGTAGTTAATGCGGTCGGGCATTTATAGCGGGTCAGTTTTGGGCCTGGCGAGGAATCCACTCGAGTGACTTCCTTTCGCCCCTCCTTCCGTAGCTCCTCCATGTCCGACCCCAGCTATAGCCTTTTGGAGGACCTAAAGCTACGATATTTCACTTTTAGATGCTATTTCAGCTACAACCACTATAGCCCAATTTAGCTCCGCTAAATGTTGTAGCTTTAGCGCTAAATAGCCACGCTATTTCTATTTTTCATGGTGGGCCAAAAAAATAATGAATGTAATAAAGAAGGATGAGGAAGTTTGCTAATAAGATGATGCACATGATATCGACATGGATCAATAGTTCTCAAGTGTTCATTCTTCTTATTTAGATGACTCTATGCTTGATCAATAGATTGCACTAGCAAGTTTTTTGTATGTACTAAATCATGGTATTGTGTCGCTATCATGTTAGTGAGATGGTAAATTCTTTACTACTCTAGTTATTAGAACTAAGTAAACCTATTAATTATCATGTTGTGCACCTACCTACCTAGTGGCTAACTATGTTATTAAAGTGTCAAACACTTGAATTCCATGAATCATGTATTGTGTATCGTCTCTAGTCTCCTAGAGCCTTAGAAACATATTGGTCTCAGTCAAATATCTTGACTTCCACATTTTTTTTGCATAAATCATGCATATTTCATTTATGTTTTTTTATAAATCTGCTATTTTCTATAGATGCACTATAGCCGCGCAATAGCCTTGTAGCCTCGAAAAAATGATGCCGCTATTTTAAACCTTGCTCAGGGTTTATTCGGGGGCGGTTGCTTCCAAGGTAGTCGATTTCTATACTCCCTCGCTGATGGTGGTCCCCAATAGTTCGGGAGTCCTTACTCGTACGCACTCTCTGACCGGTGGACCTTAGGAGCACACGGCTCTTTTCTCCGACAATACGTCTCTTGCGTCTTTTTTTACGTACCCCTTTAAATACCTATTAAGATACGTGTCATTTATGTGGATGCTCTAAGTCATACTATTTAAACTTTGAAAACAATATATATATATATATATATATAAGATTGAATTATTTTAAACTAAAAGAATTACTTATTATGATATAAAATCTTTTGAGACTTTTAGTAATAATAAGGGGAAATTAATTACTGGAGTTTGTGTGTTTTGGCAACAAATATAATAAAATACTACTATACGCAGGGACGGGCTGCTGGGTCTACTGTACCGAGCTATACCCTTGATGCCCGTTCTGATGGGGCCCAAGTACGACGGCGTGTACCTGCGCGACAGGATCGAGGAGAAAATGAAGGGCCTCACCATGGGCGACACCCGCACCAACATCGTGGTGCCGGCGTTCAACGTCAGATCGATGATGCCTGTCGTCTTCTCCTCGTTCGGTCCCAGGCGAGGACCATGGTCCAGACTGGCGGACGTCTGCATCGCCACATCGGCCGCGCCGACCTACTTCCCGGCGCACAACTTCCCGATACGTTCTTCCACCACCAACGGCAGCCAGTACCACCACGACCTCGTCGACGGCGGCCTGGCCGCCAACAACCCCACCATGATTGCCATGGCGATGGTCGCGCAACAGATAAATCACTACAGGAATCGCTACTTCCCACCCCGGCTGGACTACGACAAGCTCATCGTCGTCTCCCTCGGGACCACGTATGCCAAGGAGATAGGTAGCTACACCGCTGGGGATGTTGCCCAGTGGGGCGCCCTCCGATGGGTCAGAGACGGGCCCCGCCGCACCCCGCTCTTCGAGATGTTGTCCTGCGCCAATGACTACCTGGTCAACGTCAACATCGCCTTCCTTTTCCATAGTCAAAAATTCCAGAACAACTACCTCCGCATCCAGGATGTCACTCTGGTAAACAATCTTATATCTGCAACTATATATATATTTTGTTATATCACACGGTTAATCTAACAATAATAACACTAAAAACAAAGGAGTATCAATACTTTACATACATTTCTTTAATGTTTTCTTCAATACAGAGAGACTCTGCATGATTTATTTAAGTTATAGTACGTTTGTTTGTTTGTTTTTTTACTCAACCTTTTTTCATATAAATATGTATGTAGGCCAAGCGTAAGGACAATGTGTTATCATTCGCCAAGAAATACATCCGCATCAAGTCTGCTGTGCCTCTGGTAAGTAGATGAAAACAGTACACTTTATTGCGTGATTACTATTACACAACCACCGTTTGTAATCCCCACAATACTCAGCTTCCCAAGATTACTACTGTAGACGGTAGAATCCATCATTTTCTAGATCATAAACCCTACAAACTTCTTTATCTTTCGTCCGCACGTAATCACTACGATAGTTAGATTTTCCCCACAGCTAGATTCTTCATCGTCAGAAAAAAGTTGAAACAAGCATGCCATATGTCCTCTTGATACTCATTGATTGATGAACACAAAAGTGAAGAAGATTGCAAGGTAAAGATTCTCCACTTTCCACTAGGTTCTGATGGGAGTTCTTGCCTACATGTACTAATCCGCCTTTATGCATACCCTTATTATCTGCTATGAGCGGGAGTTTCTGTTTCCCCTAGACTTCTTAGGGCTAGTTTGGAAACTCAAATCCCCTCCAGGATTGGAGAGATTGGGGAGGGAGAATTAGTTCATTCCCCTCCAAATCCCCTCCCATCCCAGAGGGGATTGGAGTTTCCAATCTAGCCCTTAATGTTACTCTACTCCCACCTTTTAAAGATCAAGGGAGGAGAGAGGTTACATCAGTTGGACCTTGGATATAACTAAGAGTCCATGCCCTCTTATTCTATTCATAAAGTCGTATGCAGAGCCATACCTTCGCTCATGGCATAGTGTAAGAGATTTCCTTCATCAGCGGCTGCCATACCTACTGTAGGAGTAGGTATGTTATGTCGCTTCTATGGACGTTAGGGCCCATGCTGTTGGGTACGATACACTTGGTAGCCGGTGTAGCCTTCTATACTTAATAATACTTTATGGTACACTAACATGGGCATGTGTGGCTATAGGGTCGATGAGTGTTCTAGAGTACCATGTTGCCTAAGTCATGATGATAGTGTGCATGTCAAGATATAATGTCACACATCACATATTTAATGTGTTGTATGGGAGACTTATTCACAATGCTAGAGTTACGGACTTGTCAGTATGCCCTAGGTATAGGTTTTTTGTTTTGGGGCCAGGCACATTCTTCTATCGTGTGGACACGATTACACTTAGTCGTAGCAAGTCCCTTGTTCCTATGGGAGGCCTTGGTCCCCAAGGGATTTGAGGCCTAGTCGTTCATAATACGAGAGTTCGAGGATCTTAAGGCCCAACGACAAATAAAGGCCTCGAGTAGATAAGTGTCATTGATTGAATGCCTTGGTGTCTGAAAGGCACTGAACACTTACATCCCCCACGAGCGCCCTAGGGCACGAGGGGCCCTAGGGGCCTAGTCCTTAATCCATCCATGTAGACTACCACCATAAGTGCAGAACACCCTAAATCTTGATGTGCCTCAAGACAAAGAGGGGCCCAGGTTTATTAGTTGTTCTCAACAGGTCTTGGTGGTGTAGATGCCATCCTTTTGGAGTGGCCTAAGATCAAATTTCTTGAGGGTCAAGCACCTGCCCTAGTAGAGGCCAGGGGAGGTCTCGGGGTATGGGACCTAGGAGCGATGGTCCTAATAGCTAGGCCCCATTGTACCTTTCTATATTAGAATCCTTGAATGTGTATTGGCAGCATTTGGGGGTATGAACTTCCTCAAGCGTTGATAGAGGTCCTGGGTTTGTTATTGGAATCGTCCTATAGGCGGGTCCATCTTTCTTGCTAGACACAAAATAAAATGTATTCCAAGTATGCCTGGTTGGTACTATACATCTCATCATCGAGGGTGTTGGCAAGCATTGTGACATCTAGGTCCCTAGGATGATCAAGCGCAAGGGAAGGATTGGACCGAGCAAGGAAGAACTAACCATCATGACGAAGAGGATTCATACATTGGTTTATCTATCCCTTGGGTTCTATCTCCACTACTACCACAACGATTAATGATGGCAGGCAAAAACGATTTTAGGAGGGGACATTGCAACCGCCTCTAACGTAAGGCCTCTGCCTCTGTTAATCAATGATTAACGGAGGTGGATACTATGCCTGCCTCGATTAATGGGTTAACGGAGGTGGGCGCTTTAAGGCAACCACCTCTGTTAATACAGATTAACTAAGCGGGTTGCCTTACTGTTCCTGTTTCAGAAAATAGTTTTAGGATTTAAAAAGCCCACCCGAGCCTGGCCCTGTGCCACTACCGCTGCCAGCTCCATCAGCGCACCGACGCTATTTCCATTAGAGCTCGACCCACTTTTATCGTGCATCCTCCTCGCTGAATCCATTGGAGCTCACCAAGCGGGAACGACACGGCGTGCCGGCGTTGTGCGCACACGTGTCCCTACCGACGCTATGCTCACGTGGGCCCCCACTGTTGTTAGGTGCCTCCGTGTGCGGCTGTCGTGGTGGAGAGAGAGGAAGGGAGACTACTGTAGTGGACCCACATCATTGTGGTGTAGACCACCCCACTGTCGTGGGACCCCTGCCATGGCGGTGGAGATCTGCGCCGCTCGCCCAGCAACCAAATCCTCACCATTGCCAGCATGGATCTACGATAGAGAAGTTGTGTGTGTGTGTGTGTGAAAGAGAGGGGATAGAGGAATACTGGGAGGCATCAAGATCTTATCACCGCCTAGACTGCACATCGCCACCGTCGAAGCGAGATCCTATCCATAGGCTCACCCATCACTGGAACCCCTCCACATCTACGTCATAGGTCTGCCGTGACACCCCCTTTTGTCGTGGAAGCGAGATGTAGCCCATGATATTCTAGATCCACCCGCCCACCCATCCTTTGTGAACCCCTCTAGGAGCACCAGCCTGACATCATTGGAATTGGAATTGTGGTCCCTCCACAGGTTGGAGGTGGAGGCAGATCGATCTCAGGTAGTAGTGATGCCAGGAGGCGACCAATGGTGGTGAGAAGACAGTGGGGATGGTGGAGAGATCTTTGCCATGGAGAAGAAAGGGAACAGAAAAGGGATCAAGCGGTGGAGATGACCATGTGGAGAATGGAATGGAGCACTTAGGCTTTTTATGGACCGAGTGGGTGGTACTGGCGGCCTGTTAGGTTGCTTGCCTTAGAAAATAGATTTTCAGAGGGGGCCTCTTAAATGGACTACCTCTATAAATAATAAATAACAGAGGTGGCCCAATTAAGAGGCACGCCTTCAAAAATCAATTTTTAGAGGCAAACATATTTTCTAGTGTTTTCCAAAATCATATGTCCCATAAAATCGTTGACTGAGGCGGTTGGATGTGAGCGACACCTCTATAAAATCAGTGTCTTGTAAAATTGTTATTGCAGTAGTGCTCTAGGCCTTGTTGCTATGCCACACGTGGGCTAGTTGCCAATCATTGTTACCTTTAGTTCGAAAAATAGAAGCACTAATAGCAGTTACATTTTCATGTTTCCACCCCTCTAATATGATGTGGTATACCTCTAGCGTAAAACCCAATCATATGTGGAATAAAATGAATTACCATTGATTTTTAGTGTGGAGGTTTATTTGGTAATTATTGTGAACTTCGAGCAGGGCTCGGTCCCGAGCGTATATGACAGATCTCACCCATCATATATGGTGGATTCTCGGGTGTAAATAATCATAGTGGTTGGACAATTATTGCCTGAACATCTATCATGTCGCATGACTCGCCTTTTCACGTGTGTTGTGCGTCGCTTTAGGTTCTTTACCCAAGAATAGAGAGACATAAGGGCACTAAATATGTTTTTGTGGGATATTTTCCTTTATTTTTCACATGGCCTTGTAACACTTTTTTACTTTGTTTTTGCCTTCTTCTCCCACCAGTCATCTTCCTCCTTGAACTGTTCTTCCTTCATGTTTGCCTCTCCTATTCTTGCTGACCACAATGGTTGTAACCTTTGTCCTTGATTAGCTTCCTCGAGGGGGAGTGCTGAATGAGGAGGGTTTGTAGAAGGTTTGAGAAATCCTAGTATGGATCTCCCCACCGATTTGCAATCATGTCTGTCCAGCAACATGATTTTCTATTCCCATGTAATGATGAACCTAAACTTTGCCTTTTAATGTTTTTAATATGGCCTCTAGGTTAGGCATCTCATGCCTAAATACTATTTTCCCTATCGACCTTCGGATATGTGTGTGAAGCATTCATTAAGGTGAGGCAGTGTGTAGAACTGTTCTAAGACTTCTTTGTTTTTAGGCATCGAGCGACTCAGTTCTCTTCAAGAAGGTTTACTTCCTATTTTGAACCAGGCCCCCGGTGTCGATCTCCATATGTGTCCACCAATTTTTCGAGGTGGGAACCCTAGTAGACGTCATGGGTCTATGTCATGGTTCGCTCGAGTTCATACCTAAAGATGCTAACAACTAAGTTGATGGTGGATTGGGCCTCGTGGGAAGATCTTTTAGGGCTAGTTTGAGAACCTCATTTTCCCAAGGGGTTTCCATTTTCCCAAGGGAAATTAGTTCATTTCCCTTGGGAAAATAGAAATCCCTTGTAAAAATGGAGTTCCCAAACTAGCCCTTAGAGATGGATGAAGCATGGGAAACTGTCCTTTAAAGATTGAGGATTTCACTGGGATGGGACTCTCCACCACAACCCTTCTAGTGCACTTATCATCTCGACTGTTACAAAATATTACATATGTGACCAACCCAAGGGGTGCGACAGTTTTTCCCCAAGGGACACACCCCTTGGGATGCACCCCTTCACTCGTATATAAATGTAATTATCCCTAGAGTACAACTATCACTGTCATTTATCCCTAATCCCGTTCCACTAATTACAACATGTTATTAGCACGAGCTCGCGAGAACAGAGGAAGAAGAGAAGAACGGTCGCTGTTTTGGAGAAGAACGGAGGCACCAGCCTCAAAATCGACAGGAAAGGAATGGAGCAAACTATTCCTATTCGCATCCGTCGTATGCATGAAGTTCTCCATGTCGTCAATGATACGTTGTTGGAGTATGCCGCTGGGCAAGAGGCAGTGATCCACCAGTGAACGCCATCCTTGCATGTCGTGTTCAAGTGCACAATGTGCACTTTTGCGTGATCCACGGATGAACAGCGGTAGTGCCGCAGCTGGTGGTTGGATGCATCCTCCCCATCTCGCTCCTGTCATCGCCGGTGCCGATGGGAGATGCGGAATCGTCGGCAACAGTGTCGATGGATGTCGAGTTGGTGGCACCACCGCCTCCTCCACCCACTGCAGCGGCTGTTCGTTGCCGTTCCCCAACCCCGCCAGAGTCGGTTATCGCTGGGACCATCATTGCCCGTGGATGTCGAGTTGGTGGCACCATCGCCTCCTCCACCCACTATAGTGGCTGTTCGTTGCCGTTCCCCAACCCCGCCAGAGTCGGTTATCGCTGGGACCATTATTGCCCGTCGCGGACAACCTCCTCGCGGTGTTGACACTATGCGCGGACGCATCATCTTCACTTGCCACTGCTCTAATGGGGTGGCCTCAACCTCCTCCAATGTGAGGGCCTAAAGGGCCCTCGGACCGGCCTGTGGCAGTTGGGGCCACGTCGGCCGGTGAAGAGGAAGGGGTGGGGACGTTGGTGGAGGCCACGACACGGGTTTCGGCGAGCCCCATCGTGGGTCCTGGCGGGTGCGCCTTGGCACCCCGACGCGTGTCCCGGTGTGCCCCAGCGTGGGCATGGTACCCTAGTGCGGCGACCGAGCCCTCCTCGGCGAGTGGGCGTGCTCCTGGCGCAGCACCGTGGTGGCCCCTGGTTTGGCCCTAGGGTGACCCCAGACGCGGCCATGGACTCGGCGCGACAGGCCCCAGCGAGGGCTCGGCGCAGACGGCCCCAACGAGGGCACGCAGGGCCCTGACTCGGGAGCGGATGGCCTCGGGCGGACTGGCCGAACCCTAGCAGTGTAGCTCCGGCCACGGCCCCTGCCGGGCGGGCTCAGGCTGCGGCCCTGGAGGGCAACTATGACCACGACCACTGGCAGGCGGATTCGACGCATCTGACCGAACCCCCTGGTGGCGGTGATGGTTGGGGCACTGAAAGGGAATTAGGCTTACACCTATTTCCTAAACTAATTTTGGTGGTTGAATTGCCCAACACAAATAATTGGACTAACTAGTTTGCCCTAGTTTATAAGTTCTACAGGTGCCAAAGGTTCACAATAAGTCAATGAAAAGATCAAAAGAAAAGGGTTCAAACAAAGGAGCAAAGGGACAACCGAAGGCACCCTGGTCTGGGGCACCGGACTGTCCGGTGCGCCACCGGACATGTCCGGTGCACCAGGATTCTCCACGCGCTGAACTCCTCGCTTTCGGGAAAACGTAGAGTCGCTCCGCTATAATTCACCGGACTGTCCGGTGTACACCGGACAGTGTCCTGTGCTCCAGGGATGAAGCGACTCTGAACTCGCCAGCTTCGGGAATTCGCAACGGCTCTCCGCTATAATTCACCAGACATGTCCGGTGTACACCGGACTGTCCGGTGTAACTACGGAGCAACGGCTACTTCGGCGCCAACGGTCACCTGCAGGCGCATTTAATGCGCGCCAGAGCGCGCAAAAGTCAGGCACGCGCGAACAGGCGCACCGGACACTCTACAGTGCATGTCCGGTGCGCCACAGGACATCAAGGCGGGCCCAGCGTCAGAGCTCTAACGGTCGGAACCCTAACATTCGGGTGACGTGGCTGGCGCACCGGACATGTCCGGTGTGCACCGGACTGTCCGGTGCACCATGCGACAGACAGCCTCCACCCAAACGGCTAGTTTGGTGGTTGGGGCTATAAATACCCCAACCACCCCACATTCAAGTCATCCAAGTTTTCCACTTCTCAACCACTTACAAGAGCTAGGCATTCAATTCTAGACACACTCAAGTGATCAAATCCTCTCCAATTCCACACAAGGCTTTAGTGATTAGCGAGAGAGATTTGCCGTGTTCTTTTGAGCTCTTGCGCTTGGATTGCTTCTTTTCTTTCTCACTTGTTCTTGTGATCAAAACTCATTTGTAACCGAGGCAAGAGACACCAATTGTGTGGTGGTCCTTGCGGGGAAGTTTTGTTCCCGTTTGATTTGGGAAGAGAAGCTCACTCGGTCCGAGGGACCGTTTGAGAGAGGGTAAGGGTTGAAAGAGACCCGGCCTTTGTGGCCTCCTCAACGGGGAGTAGGTTTGCGAGAACCGAACCTCGGTAAAACAAATCCGCGTGTCACACTCTCCATTCGCTTGCGATTTGTTTTGCGCCCTCTCTCTCGGACTCATTATTATTTCTAACGCTAACCCGGCTTGTAGTTGTGATTAATTTTGTAAATTTCAGTTTCGCCCTATTCACCTCCCCCTCTAGGCGACTTTCAATTGGTATCAGAGCCCGGTGCTTCATTAGAGCCTAACCGCTCGAAGTGATGTCGGGAGATCACACCAAGAGGGAGATGGAGACCGTCGACAAGCCCACTACGAGTCACGGGAGCACTTCATTGGAAGAGTCCCGCACCAAGAGGAAGGAGAAGAAGAAGAGCTCCTCCAACAAAGGGAAGGGGAAGGAGAAGAAATCCTCTTCCCATAAATCGCATCGGAGAGGCGACAAGCACAAGAGGATGAGAAAAGTGGTCTACTACGAGACCGACTCTTCATCACCATCGACCTCCGACTCCGATGCGCCGTCCGTAACTTCTAAGCGCCAAGAGCGCAAGAAGTATAGTAAGATCCCCCTACGCTACCCCCACATTTCAAAGCGTACTCCTTTACTCTCCGTTCCATTAGGCAAACCACCGGTTTTTGACGGTGAAGATTATAACATGTGGAGTGACAAAATGATGCACCATCTAACCTCACTCCACACAAGCATATAGAATGTTGTTGAGTTTGGTGTACAGGTACCATCCGTAGGGGATGAAGACTATGACTCGGACGAGGTGGCCCAAATCCACCACTTTAACTCCCAAGCAACCACTATACTCCTCGCCTCTCTAAGTCGAGAGGAGTATAACAAGGTGCAAGGGTTAAAAAGTGCGAAGGAAATTTGGGACGTACTCAAGACCGCGCACGAAGGAGACGAGGTGACAAAGATCACCAAGCGGGAAACGATCGAGGGGGAGCTCGGTCACTTCATGCTTCACCAAGGGGAGGATCCACAAGCTATGTACAACCGCTTGAAGACCTTGGTGAACCAAGTGCGCAACCTCGGGAGCGAAAAATGGGATGACCATGAGATGGTCAAGGTTATTCTTAGATCCCTCGTATTTCTTAACCCTACACAAGTTCAATTAATTTGAGGTGATCCTAGATATAAGCTAATGTCTCCCGAGGAAGTTATAGGAAAATTTGTGAGCTTTGAGCTAATGATTAAAGGCTCAAAGAAAATCATCGAGCAAGGCACTTCCTCCACAACCGAGGCACAACTGGTCGCATTCAAGGCGACGGAGGAGAAGAAGGAGGAGCTACTTCAAGTAGACAACCCATCAACGCCTCCAAGCTCGACAACGAGGAAATGGCGCTCATCATCAAGAGTTTCCGCCAAATCCTCAAGCAAAGGAGGGGGAAGGATTACAAGCCCCGCTCCAAGAAAGTGTGCTACAAATGTGGTAAGCCTGGTCATTTCATTGCTAAATGTCCATTATCTAGTGATAGTGACAGGGGCGACGACAAGAAGGGGAGAAGAAAGGAGAAGAAGAGACACTACAAGAAGAAGGGCGGCGATGCCCATGTTTGCCGGGAGTGGGACTCGGACGAGAGCTCCACCGACTCCTCCTCCGACGAGGACGCCGCCAACATCGCCGTCACCAAGGGACTTCTCTTCCCCAACGTCGGCCACAAGTGCCTCATGGCAAAGGACGGCAAAAGGAAGAAGGTTAAATCCAAATCCTCCACTAAATATGAGTCCTCTAGTGATGATAATGCTAGTGATGAGGAGGATAATTTGCGTACTCTTTTTGCCGACCTAAACATGCAACAAAAAGAAAAATTAAATGAATTGATTAGTGCTATTCATGAGAAGGGTGATCTCTTGGACTCCCAAGAGGACTTCCTAATCAAGGAGAACAAAAAGCATGTTAAAGTTAAAAATGCTTATGCTCTACAAGTTGAAAAATGTGAAAAAGTGTCTAGTGAGCTAAGCACTTGCCATGAGACTATTGACAACCTTAGAAATGAAAATGCTAGATTAATTGCTAAGGTTGATTCACATGTTTGCGATGTTTCAATTCCCAGTCTTAGAAATGATAATGTTGATTTACATGCTAAGATTAAAGAATTGAATGATTCTCTTGCTAGCCTTAGGATTGAAAATGAAAAATTAATTGCTAAGGCTAAAGATTTTGATGTTTGCAATGTTACTATTTCTAACCTTAGAAGTGAGAATGATATATTACATGCTAAGGTTGTAGAATTAAAATCTTGCAAACCCTCTACATCTACTGTTGAGCATGTTTCTATTTGCACTAGATGTAGAGATGTTGATATTGATGCTATTCATGATCATATGGTCTTAATTAAACAACAAAATGATCATATAGCAAAATTAGATGCAAAAATTGCCGAGCATAACTTGGAAAATGAAAAGTTTAAATTTGCTAGGAGTATGCTCTATAATGGGAGACGCCCTGGCATCAAGGATGGCATTGGCTTCCAAAGGGGAGACAATGTCAAACTTAATGCCCCTCCTAAAAATTTGTCTAACTTTGTTAAGGGCAAGGCTCCCATGCCTCAGGATAACGAGGGTTACATTTTGTACCCTGTCGGTTATCCCGAGAGAAAAATTAGGAGAATTCATTCTAGGAAGTCTCACTCTGGCCCTAACCATGCTTTTATGTATAAGGGTGAGACATCTAGCTCTAGGCAACCAACCCGTGCTAAGTTGCCTAGAAAGAAAACTCCTAGTGCATCAAATGTTCATAGCATTTCATTTAAAACTTTTGATGCATCTTATGTTTTGACTAACAAATCCGGCAAGGTAGTTGCCAAGTTTGTTGGGGGCAAACACAAGGGCTCCAAGACTTGTGTTTGGGTACCCAAAGTTCTTGTTTCTAATGCCAAAGGACCCAAAACCGTTTGGGTACCTAAAGTCAAGAACTAAACTTGTTTTGTAGGTTTATGCATCCGGGGGCTCAAGTTGGATCATTGATAGCGGGTGCACAAACCACATGACAGGGGAGAAAAAGATGTTCTCCTCCTACGAGAAAAACCAAGATCCCCAACGAGCTATCACATTCGGGGATGGAAATCAAGGTTTGGTCAAAGGTTTGGGTAAAATTGCTATATCTCCTGACCACTCCATTTCCAATGTTTTTCTTGTGGATTCTTTAGATTACAATTTGCTTTCCGTATCTCAATTATGTCAAATGGGCTACAACTGTCTATTTACTGATGTAGGTGTCACTGTCTTTAGAAGAAGTGATGATTCAATAGCATTTAAGGGAGTGTTAGAGGGTCAGCTATACTTGGTAGATTTTGATAGAGCTGAACTCGACACTTGCTTAATTGCTAAGACTAACATGGGTTGGCTTTGGCACCGCCGACTAGCTCATGTTGGAATGAAGAATCTTCATAAGCTTCTAAAGGGGGAGCACATTTTAGGACTAACAAATGTTCATTTTGAGAAAGACAGGATTTGTAGCGCATGCCAAGCCGGGAAGCAAGTTGCCACTCATCATCCACACAAGAACATCATGACAAGTGACAGGCCACTGGAGCTCCTACACATGGATTTATTCGGCCCGATCACTTACATAAGCATCGGTGGGAGTAAGTACTGTCTAGTTATTGTGGATGATTATTCTCGCTTCACTTGGGTGTTCTTTTTGCAGGAAAAATCCCATACCCAAGAGACCTTAAAGGGATTCTTGAGACGGGCTCAAAATGAGTTCGGCTTAAGGATCAAGAAAATTAGAAGCGACAACGGGACGGAGTTCAAGAACTCTCAAATTGAAGGCTTCCTTGAGGAGGAGGGCATCAAGCATGAGTTCTCTTCTCCCTACACCCCACAACAAAATGGTGTAGTGGAGAGGAAGAATCGAACTCTATTGGACATGGCAAGAACCATGCTTGATGAGTACAAGACGCCGGATCGGTTTTGGGCCGAGGCGGTTAACACCGCTTGCTACGCCATCAACCGGTTATATCTACACCGAATCCTCAAGAAGACATCCTATGAACTCCTAACCGGTAAAAAGTCCAATATTTCATATTTTAGAGTTTTTGGTAGCAAATGCTTTATTCTTGTTAAAAGAGGTAGAAAATCTAAATTTGCTCCTAAAATTGTAGAAGGCTTTTTACTAGGATATAACTCAAACACAAGGGCATATAGAGTCTTTAACAAGTCCTCAGGACTAGTTGAAGTTTCTTGTGACGTTGTGTTTGATGAGACTAACGGCTCTCAAGTAGAGCAAGTTGATCTTGATGAGATAGGTGAAGAACAGGCTCCGTGCATCGCGCTAAGGAACATGTCCATTGGGGATGTGTGCCCTAAGGAATCCGAAGAGCCTCCACATGCACAAGATCAACCATCCTCCTCCACGCTAGCATCTCCACCAACTCAAAATGAGGACAAGACTCAAGTTGATGAAGGAGAAGATCAAAGAGATGAGCCACCTCAGGATGACGGCAATGATCAAGGGGGAGATGAAAATGATCAAGACAAGGAGGATGAAGAGCCAAGACCGCCACACCCAAGAGTCCACCAAGCAATCCAACGAGATCACCCCGTCGACACCATCCTCGGCGACATTCATAAGGGGGTAACCACTCGATCTCGTGTTGCACATTTTTGTGAGCATTACTCTTTTGTTTCCTCTATTGAGCCACATAGGGTAGAGGAAGCACTTCAAGATTCGGATTGGGTGATGGCGATGCAAGAGGAGCTCAACAACTTCACTAGGAATGAGGTATGGCATTTAGTTCCACGTCCTAATCAAAATGTTGTAGGAACCAAGTGGGTCTTCCGCAACAAGCAAGACGAGCATGGTGTGGTGACAAGGAACAAAGCTCGACTTGTGGCCAAGGGATACTCCCAAGTCGAAGGTTTGGATTTCAGTGAAACCTATGCACCCGTAGCTAGGCTTGAGTCAATTCGCATATTATTAGCCTATGCTACTTACCATGGCTTCAAGCTTTATCAAATGGACGTGAAGAGTGGTTTCCTCAATGGACCAATCAAGGAAGAGGTCTATGTTGAGCAACCTCCCGGCTTTGAAGACAGTGAGTACCCTAACCATGTTTATAGGCTCTCTAAGGCGCTTTATGGGCTCAAGCAAGCCCCAAGAGCATGGTATGAATGCCTTAGAGATTTCCTTATTGCTAATGGCTTCAAAGTCGGCAAGGCCGATCCTACTTTGTTCACTAAAACTCTTGACAATGATTTGTTTGTATGCCAAATTTATGTTGATGATATTATATTTGGGTCTACTAACGAATCTACATGTGAAGAATTTAGTAGGATCATGACACAGAAATTCGAGATGTCTATGATGGGGGAGTTGAAGTATTTTCTAGGATTCCAAGTCAAGCAACTCCAAGAGGGCACCTTCATTAGCCAAACAAAGTATACTCAAGACATTCTAACCAAGTTTGGAATGAAGGATGCCAAGCCCATCAAGACACCCATGGGAACAAATGGGCATCTCGACCTTGACACGGGAGGTAAATCCGTCGATCAAAAGGTATACCGGTCGATGATAGGTTCATTACTTTATTTATGTGCATCTCGACCGGACATTATGCTTTCCGTATGCATGTGTGCAAGATTCCAAGCCGACCCTAAGGAATCACACCTTACGGCCGTAAAACGAATCTTGAGATATTTGGCTTATACTCCTAAGTTTGGGCTTTGGTACCCTCGGGGATCCACATTTGATTTGATTGGTTATTCGGATGCCGATTGGGCGGGGTGTAAAATTAATAGAAAGAGCACATCGGGGACTTGCCAGTTCTTGGGAAGATCCTTGGTGTCTTGGTCTTCAAAGAAGCAAAATTCGGTCGCTCTTTCTACCGCCGAAGCCGAGTACATTGCCGCAGGACATTGTTGCGCGCAGTTGCTTTAGATGAGGCAAACCCTGCAGGACTATGGTTACAAATTAACCAAAGTTCCTCTCCTATGTGATAATAAGAGTGCAATCCGCATGGCGGATAATCCCGTTGAGCATAGCCGCACTAAACACATAGCTATTCGGTATCATTTTCTTAGGGATCACCAACAAAAGGGGGATATCGAGATTGCATACATTAACACTAAAGATCAATTAGCCGATATCTTTACCAAGCCACTAGATGAACAAACCTTTACCAAACTTAGGCATGAGCTCAATATTCTTGATTCTAGGAATTTCTTTTGCTAAACTTGCACACATAGCTCATAAATATACCTTTGACCATATCTCTTTTATATATGCTATGACTAATGTGTTTTCAAGTGCATTTCAAACCAAGTCATAGGTATATTGAAAGGGAATTGGAGTCATCGGCGAAGACAAAGGCTTCCACTCCACTCTACTACTCATCCTTCGCCGTCGCTCCGCTTCACTCTCCGTCTTTGGTATAATCTTCACTCATATGTTTTATTTGCCAAAGGGGAGAAAGTAGTTATCAAAAGGGTTTATATCTCACTCAAAGTATCCGTTTTTGGCGATTCATGCCAAAGGGGGAGAAAGTATGAGCCCAAAGCAAAAGGACCGCACCACCACCCTAATTCTAAAATTAATGATTTTCAATTGGTAAATTTCAAATTGATATCTCTTTGTGTTCTAAAGGGGGAGAAAGTAGTATTTTCAAAATTGATATCTTAAAACCCTCTTGAACACTAAAGGGGGAGAATTTATTTGAGGGGGAGTTTTGTTTAGTCAAAGGAAAAGCATTTGAAACAAGGGGAGAAAATTTCAAACTTGAAAATGCTTCGCAAAATTTTACTCATTTACCTTTGACTATTTTGCAAAAGAACTTTGAAAAGGATTTACAAAAAGAATTTGCAAAAACAAAACATGTGGTGCAAGCGTGGTCCAAAATGTTAAAAATAAAGGAACAATCCATGCTTATCTAGTAAGTGATATTTATTGGCTCAAATTCTAGGTAACCTTTGCACTTACATTCTGCAAACTAGTTCAATTATGCACCTCTATACTTGCTTTGGTTTGTGTTGGCATCAATCACCAAAAAGGGGGAGATTGAAAGGGAATTAGGCTTACACCTATTTCCTAAACTAATTTTGGTGGTTGAATTGCCCAATACAAATAATTGGACTAACTAGTTTGCCCTAGTTTATAAGTTCTACAGGTGCCAAAGGTTCACAATAAGCCAATGAAAAGATCAAAAGAAAAGGGTTCAAACAAAGGAGCAAAGGGACAACCGAAGGCACCCTGGTCTGGGGCACCGGACTGTCCGGTGCGCCACCGGACATGTCCGGTGCACCAGGATTCTCCACGCGCTGAACTCCTCGCTTTCGGGAAAACGTAGAGTCGCTCCGCTATAATTCACCGGACTGTCCGGTGTACACCGGACAATATCCGGTGCTCCAGGGATGAAGCGACTCTGAACTCGCCAGCTTCGAGAATTCGCAACGGCTCTCCGCTATAATTCACCGGACATGTCCGGTGTACACCGGACTGTCCGGTGTAACTACGGAGCAACGACTACTTCGGCGCCAACGGTCACCTGCAGGCGCATTTAATGCGCGCCAGAGCGCGCAGAAGTCAGGCACGCGCGAACAGGCGCACCGGACACTCTACAGTGCATGTCCGGTGCGCCATAGGACATCAAGGCGGGCCCAGCGTCAGAGCTCCAACGGTCGGAACCCTAACGTTCGGGTGACGTGGCTGGCGCACCGGACATGTCCGGTGTGCACCGGACTGTCCGGTGCACCATGCGACAGACAGCCTCCACCCAAACGGCTAGTTTGGTGGTTGGGGCTATAAATACCCCAACCACCCCACATTCAAGTCATCCAAGTTTTCCACTTCTCAACCACTTACAAGAGCTAGGCATTCAATTCTAGACACACTCAAGTGATCAAATCCTCTCCAATTCCACACAAGGCTTTAGTGATTAGCGAGAGAGATTTGCCGTGTTCTTTTGAGCTCTTGCGCTTGGATTGCTTCTTTTCTTTCTCACTTGTTCTTGTGATCAAAACTCATTTGTAACCGAGGCAAGAGACACCAATTGTGTGGTGGTCCTTGCGGGGAAGTTTTGTTCCCGGTTTGATTTGGGAAGAGAAGCTCACCCGGTCCGAGGGACCGTTTCAGAGAGGGTAAGGGTTGAAAGAGACCCGGCCTTTGTGGCCTCCTCAACGGGGAGTAGGTTTGCGAGAACCGAACCTCGGTAAAACAAATCTGCGTGTCACACTCTCCATTCGCTTGCGATTTGTTTTGCGCCCTCTCTCTCGGACTCATTATTATTTCTAACGCTAACGCGGCTTGTAGTTGTGATTAATTTTGTAAATTTCAGTTTTTCCCTATTCACCCCCCCTCTAGGCGACTTTCAGGCACATGCCCTTGGCGATGGCTAGACTGGGGCGGTTAGAAACCCTAACCACACCCATTTTTAATGGGTGCGTGGGGCTATGGTGGGCCGGCCGCTTGGCTGGGCTGGCGTGCAGACGGCCCCATGTGCCAAAAATGCCTAAATGGCATGTTTACCATTTTAATTTCTGATTTTCTCAGTACAAGACTATGTTTTGTATATAATTTAGTTCTAACCCATGTTAGTGTGTCTGAATTTGGCATTTAGACTGCAATTGTTACATGTATTTGTACCATTTTAATTTCTAAATTATTGCATGCAAAAATAGCAATAATTAAGTTCAAACTTAATAATTCTAATGCAAAATAAAATTACATTACATTATTTTGGGATATAAGCACAGGGTGATAGAGTCCTAAGCACTGGCTGCGCTAAATCCTTTTATAGAGTTTAGTAGCCCAGAGACCGTGCTTTAAGCCGCATTTTGCATGCCTATCACTATGAGGTCTACATCTTTCAGGATGATTACCTATACGTGCTAACCAAAAATAAAATACCATTAGTTTGATAATTAGTTGAGCATGGGTAGTGGAGTCCTAAGATTGGTTGCGGTTTGTTCATTCATGAACTTATCAGTCTAGAGACCGTGCTTTTAGGCAACAAGTTTCTTGCCCACTACTATGAGATCTACCTCATTAATCTGAGAATTATCTATAAATTGCTCACTAATATTCAAAATATTTATTCAATTGGAAGGTTTAATACCTTTCATGCAACTCATATCATATGTAATTTTAAAGTTTTTTTGCATTTGAGCTTACAACATCACAATTGTGACTCTTAATTTACACATAAATCAATGGCAGTTCATGGTCATGATTGTAGGGACATGTCAACTAAAGAGTTCGAGAAACTCGCTCTTGATGGGAACAATTACCCAACTTGGGCTTCAGACATTGAAATAACTTTTGCTTACCGTAGGATTATTGATGCTATTGCAGCACCAATCACTGGTGCCAACCTAGTTAATGATGTTAAAAAGAACACTACTCTTTTCCTTTTGAGGCTCTACATGCATAAAGATCTCAAGCAATAGTACCATATGGAAAGATGTCCACATAATTTATGGAAAGCTCTTAAAGAGTGCTATGAACAGTAGAAGGAACTCATATGGACTTCGACCAATCATGAGTGGAATCACCTTTGTCTGCAAGATTTCAAATCTGTTGTAGATACAATCATGCTCTTCATAGTATTTGCTCTAAGTTGAAGTTTTGTGAGAAAGAGCCCTCAGAGGCAAATAAGATAGAGAAGACTCTATCTACCATGCTTCCAGAGGATAGGATAATGCACCAGCAATATCGCTCTAATCATTTACAAAAATATTATTAGCTTATGCATACATTGACTCATGCAAAAACATCATGAGCTTCTTTTAAAGAATGCTCAGCAGCACCCTCCGGGTTTTGCTCCACTGCCTAAGGTTCAGTTCAATGTTCATAAGTCTGATAATAAGAAGGGATTCAAGAAAAATTTCAAGAATTCCCCGTTCGAGGACGATGTGGTGTTTGATTGGGTGGTCCAAATGGTGCCTCTCTACAACTTGTTGTAAGGGCCTGGTCCTCATCGGGATAGGAGGCTCTCGGGTGTAAAGTGTCCCATAAGGGCAAGGGGCCCTAGTAGCGAGGCATTGAGGAAGGGGAAAGGAGTTGCCATGGAGGCCAGACCCAACAACACTACTAGGAGGAAGAGGATACCTCACTACGATGACTCGTCCCCAAGGAAGCGCTAGTGGTGAGACCCGATGGCCCCTTTCGTCGACACCTGGTGTTGTGTGGATAATCAGGCCCATTGAGTAGCCTAGTATATATATATTTTTCCTTTCCTTCCTATTTTCTTTTATTTTTGTATTCTAATGGACTTTTGTTATCAGTCATAAAACGATGGTAGGCTCTGTACAGGGTGTTTGGGGGCCTAGATGTGACCCTAGCACTACCCTGAGAAGCACCCGAGCATTAACTGCTTGGAGTGACCAAAGAACGTCGACCCCGACACGAGACGAGTTACCACGATATCTCGAGTGGTGGTACACCTAGAGTTAACCATTTCGTTTTCTCTTCATTTCCCCTACCTCTCGAGAACGAGAAACTGAGTGATTTTCATCATTTTCTCAAAAATCTTGAACGGTTTAGAAATTCAAATTCGAAACATCGGGTTTCAGTTGCCTCGAGTGTTTTTTTTCCATATTTCGAGCGGTTTTCGCCAAAAATATGAATTTTTTAACAACATTTTTTTTCACCTCATGGGGCCTTCTACTCGAAAGATGGGGATGTTGCTACAAATCAAATAAGATGGGGATGTTGCTACAAATCAAGTCTTATATATAGTAGTGTGTGCTTATGCGGATGATAATGAGCTGTCTACTTTTTTGTTGAATTTAGTTTGCCTCGAATCAAATAAAGTACAAGTCACATAGCTAGTGCACATAGTCTCCCTAAGGCTATCTGCAATGGTTTCTTCTAAATTTTGTCCACTATATCTCACTTTTGTGTTACGCCACCCAGATTCCACACCTATTTTTCTATCTCTCACGACGGTTCCCTCTAAATTTTCCCTTTATACTCTACTGCAACCATAAAATTGCATTTTTTTATCTACCATTATCGTTTTTTCTAACCAACAAATAATGTAAAAAAAAGAGGGAGGAGATAGTAGGGGAGAGACCGAGGGAGATAGCGTCCGGGCGCTAGGGGAGGATTTAGAGGCATCCGTTGCACCATTTGAAGCGTCACTATTGCCTCTAAATGTGCTACTGTAATTGCCTCTAAATGCTGGCACTTGGTGCCGAATTGAATCTGATTCCATTTCCATGAAAGTGACGATGTCTCTCCTTCTCCCAACAATTACAATTACTGTTTTATATATATAGGATAAGGATAGATTCCTGATGAAGACGCCCATGAAGCCAATGGACGACGCTAGTGAGAAGAATATAGAAAATCTTGTGAAGGTCGGCCAGAAGCTGCTGCAGATGCCAGTGGCTGAGACGGACATCGCCTCGGGGTACTACCATTACCGCAGGAAGCTCCCAGTCAGAGGTACTAGGCAAAAGCTCCCCACAAATGGGCAAGAGCTGCACCGCTTCGCCAAGATGCTTTCCAAGGAGCGCAAGCTGCGCCTTAAGAATCAAAGAGAGGGGAGAACAAGCTCTTAATTAGCCAGTTTCATATTGCACTGTTTCAACAGAGCAGTGGCCGTCTATGCATTTTTATAATAATCTTTCCTTTTTTATAATATGCCCAGCCCAGCTCAGCTCCAAAACGCACAAATAAATGCATTACTCGCAGGAGGTATCTCTTCTATTAAAACTACACCCATCCAGTTTACTCATTGGAGAAACGGCCACGAGAGCTTCGACCCGCACGCCGCGAGAAAATTGCATTTTTTGGGACTCCAAATAATGTGTTTCACACTTTTCTATTTTTAGCATTGACTTCAAAAAAATAAAACAAAAAATATGTCACCTTTGGTTTCAATACCAATTTTGATATTTCTGCCCTTTTACCGCGTACGAAGTCAATGTTAGAAATAGCAAAAGTGTTGGAGTCTCAAAAATCCAATTTTCTCGTCGATGTTAGACCCAAAATTTTAGTCCAATCCAGCTAAGCCGTGACCCCGCGCTCGAGGCTCCCTCCACACTCTCACCCTCTTCACCTTCCTTCCTTACCATGCCTACCACCACATCGTCGTCGCTCAGTGGAGGCGGAAGGTTCATGTCGTCATCTGTTTACCTTTGCGGGTCGTCTCCCATCCCGAGTCCTAGGCTGTTAGCCCTGTGTTGTCACCGTCTATCAAAGCCGAGCTCGAAAAAGGGAAAGGCGGTTACGCAAACACAAGGCTCCCCACCCCATCAACCACAACTGAAGCAATTAAAAAGCAGGTGGTGGGGATAGGAATGGCAATAGCTCGGGTAGAGTACATACCCGCCCGCGATCATACCCGCGGTTATACCCGCTCACGACTATACTCGTGGGTACCTATCAGGTATCACATAGGTATCGGATACCCGTTGAATATAACAACATTAACCAAATCATATGTGCCAAGGCTGCAGACCCCGTCTACGTGCACTCTGCGTCACGTAACCGAAGGTCGTCCTCCCTTCTCGAAGCATCCTAGCCGGGTTCACCTGCCCACATCGAGGAAGACTGCAACGTCATGACGACCGAGGGATGCACTCACTCGCACCGCGCCTGGAGACGTGCCCACGCGACTGCGGCGGGGACAACACCCGTGCTGCCATGCAGAGGTACACGCCTGCGCCACCATGCCAAGGACCCACACACGCGACGCTGTTGGATGTGGGAGCAGAGCAGTCAGTAGTGGATGCGAAGCGTGGAGCAATGGCGGTGAAGTGAGTGTGGTCCTGGCGGCTGGATGTGGGAGTCAGATGGAGGAGTGGAAGCGACACAAGCCACTAGGTTAATGTCGTGATGGACCAGATGGGTCGATTGTCGGGATTTTTGAATTTGGGCTAAAACGAATTTTGGATATCCGCAGGGAACCCGCGGGTAAGAGGTAAAACCTGCACCCAACCCGATTTTATCACAGGCCGGGTGCGGGTGAGACCCGCGGGTCAAATTTTGTGCCCGAACTCGACGAGTCAGATATTCGATAGATACCCAAATTCACAGGTAAAATTGACATCCATGTTGGGGGCCTTCGTCCTCCGAAGGTCATCAAAAACATGATTTGACAATATTTTCCAAGTGGATTATATGAACAGGTATCTTCGGACTCAGAATTATGAACATGGAGTACGGTCAGGACGAAGCCTAAGCCAGACGAAGGGGGACTGAGATGAAGGACGGGCTGATTACCAAGCTGTACGAAGGATGGTGCACAGCCGAAGCTGTGCGCAGGAAAGCTTCGTCGCGATAGCAGGAAGGAGAACCGACTTAAAGATAAAAAAGACTACTTAGGCCTTGACAGATTCCCATAAGTCATTAACAAATGTAATGGGCATGAATGTAATTTTACATAGGCTGCGTCCCACGCCTATAAATAGATGAACAGTACTCCCGTACTGTTCACGCTGATCTGGCATTTGCTCTTGCGTTATCCTTGTACTTTTGCCTTCCCGCAAACCGAAGGTACACTTGTAATCTAAAGTCATTTCCATTTTCATATGATAACAAAATAGAAATGATATGATAATGATATTTGGATGTTTATATTATTTTTTATGTTGCATGTGATATCTTCGTCATGGTTTATTATGCTTACGAAGATATGTTGTTTGCGACTTTCGTCCGGAACACATTATAATGTCTAAAAGGACGAAGTGCTTTATCATTTAACATTTTCTGTGTTGCCTTGTTCTTAAACCGAAGCATTTGAGAACAAGTCACCAACATTGGCGCCCACCTCTGGTGAACTCACTTCCACTTTGAGTTTTTTGAACATCTTCGGAAGCCACAGACCCTCGCTATGGCGCCGAAGAAAGCTTCAGCGACTGGGGCTGCAGCTCTGCAGCCGCTGGACCCCAACCAGGAGACTGTCTCTCTTCGGGAGGCTCGAAGCCAGAAGAGGAAGGCCGTCAGCCCGACACTTCAGGAGGATGAGCTAGACCAAGAGATCAGGGATATGGAGATGCTTCATCAACAGGTGCAGAGGAAGAAGGAAAAGATGGCCAGGCTAGCTGAGCTGCAAAGGCAGATAGACGAAGCTTCTGAAGAAGTTCGCCATCTTACTCACGACGAGCAGAACAGAAGGCCTCAACAAAAAGACCTTCATCAGGAAGGCTTCTTCAACGAAGATGACTGGTATGATAATTTCCATCATGGAAATTTTGTTTTCGATGATGCTTCTCCCCTGTCCGCTGAGCTGCAGGCTACACCTTGGCCTCCGTCCTACAAGCCGCCCCAGCTTCCCATGTTCGATGGTCATTCAGACCCGAAGCAGTTTTTGATGAGCTACGAAGCAACAGTATCTTTGTATGGTGGCAATGCTGCAGTCATGGCAAAGTCTTTTGTTATGGCTGTCAGGAATGTTGCTCAGACCTGGTATTCCTCCCTTCGACCAGGAACGATCACTTCATGGCAAAAGCTGAAGGACATGTTGTTAACCAGCTTTCAAGGGTTTCAGACGAAGCCAGTCACTGCTCAAGCCTTGTTCCAGTGCACTCAGGATCATGAAGAATACCTTCAGGCGTATGTCAGAAGGTTCTTGCGTTTGAGGGCGCAGGCACCAACGGTGCCCAATGAAATTGTCATCGAAGCCATGATCAAGGGGCTTCGTCCTGGACCTTCAGCTCAATACTTTGCTAGGAAGCCTCCTCAGACTTTGGAGAAGCTGCTCCAGAAGATGGATGAGTACATTCGTGCCGACAATGATTTTCGCCAGAGAAGGGAGGAGGCTTTCAGATTTTCTGAAATGACCAGGGGCTTCGGGGGAAGATTCTATCCGAGGCATGTCAGGTCCATCCACAACTCTACTCAAAATGATGATAAGGGGAGTCAGCAGAACAGGCCGCAGTGCTCCTCACATGCTTCGGGGCAACAGCAAACTTTCTTCCGGCCACCAGCTCCAAGAGGCAGAGGCGCCAGGGGCTTCGGCGGAAGATTTGGAGATCAACCAAGGAGAGTGTTTTGCTTATTCTGTGGTGAAAACAAGGGCCATACCACCAGGATGTGCCATGTTACCATCCAAAAGCAAAAGGAGATAGCCGAAGCTGCAGCGCAACAAGTTCAGCCGAAGCAGGTCATGCATACTGCTTCGTACCATCAGCCTTACATCCCAGAATACGTGGGCAACCACCCTACAGTTTCTGTAGCTTCGGCGAGTCAACCTCAAGCTTCATGGCAATAGCCCCCACCTCCACCACCACTGCAACAAGGCCAACAGCCGGAAGGGAGCCAATATGTTCCACACCAAAGGGATCTCAGAGAACAATCTGAAGCTCGCACAGTCAATAGCACTGTGCCAGAGTCGAAGCACATTTATTGACAAATATCCTACCTTGATAGCAGTCTTTTACATTCAGTACTACTTTCTGTGTAATAAAGAACATTTCAGTTTTCATGTAATAGTTTCGTGGTTGGTCATGAGGAAAACTTATCTTCTCCACAGGCTTAAGTTGCTGAAGCTTAAAAATTCGTGATAACAAGGAGGACCTTCGAATTATTAAAAATCCTTTGAAGCAACAAAAGTCGTTCTAAGGAACGCAGAGTAAGTTGCTGAAGTCGCAAAAAGCCGTTCCAAAGGGAGCGCAGTGTAAGTTTTCTGCTCCAAAGTCGTTCCTATGGGAATGCAGAGCATACAGCGAAAAGTCAACGCTGATTCCGCCAAAAGTAAAAGGCGAAGAAGCTCCAAAGACGTTCCTAAGGGAATGCAGAGCTTACAGCGAAAAGTCAACGCTGATACCGCCTAAGTAAAAGGCGAAGAAGCTCCAAAGACGTTCCTAAGGGAATGCAGAGCTTACAGCGAAAAGTCAGCGCTGATACAAAGATATTTTGTGTTTTACGGGGATATGTGTGTATCTTCGGAACCAAATGCCATCTACATAACATAGCATCATCACATCATTCTGCATAGCATAAGCATCATACATCATGTTGCATATGGCAAAAGAAGGGGACACAGTATCAACATTCGAAAGGATGCTTTGAGAAAGTGAAAATTGTGCAAAGTCATGAGGGAATACAATGTCGATCTTCGGAATACAGCTTCGAAGAATGTTTTCACGAAGCATGGACATGCTTCATCAGAGTAATATCGAAATTGTACAGCTTCGGAGAATATTTTCACGAAGCATGGACGTGATTCATCAGAATAGTATTAAAGGAGAATGTCTTCTTCACGAAGCATGAAAAGAAGGGAAGGTGTTTTTTCGCCGAAGGCTCAAAAATGGTACGTATGTAGAATTTCATGCATCGTAAAGAATTGAATAATGAAAAGAGATTTGTATATTACATTCAAATGTACAAAATATTACATAGATCACACTTCAAATGTTTTTTCTAATAACATCTAGTCTTCTCTTGGTACTACTTCGGCAGCCTCATTTAGAAGTTGCTCAATAACTTTATCCATGATAGCTTCGGCCATTTGTTTAATTTCGTCATCCCCTTTCGTGTGAGGGGCAGCAGACGATCCGACAGGTTCTGAGGGAAGAGAATATATGTCTATGTTACTATTACAAACCATAAGCAAGTTCGAAAATCAAACAGACCTAAAAACCACTAGTTGGTACCTATTTGGCTTTTGGGCTCTGCGCTTTTTTCGGCGGCCTTGGCTACTTCCCTAGCATCATGGATACCTTGCTCGCTTCTTCGAATAATTTCCTGGGCCATTTCTCGGCCACCATTGTCCCAGACGTCGGTGAAAAATTTTCCACCGACCTGGCTGGCTTCGGGCGAGGGGTCTTTAATATCTTCAGCGGATAAAGTGGCTTCGGATTGCGCAAGAAGCTTAATATAATCGCAGCCTTTCCTCTCCAAAACAGTAACAATTCCTCTAGCGCCCGAAAAAGCGCAGATGTCACCGCGGCTACTCAAAATTTCCTCGAAGGCCTCTGCTTCGTGACTGATCCATTCCAATGGACCTTCGGGATTGCCTCTTGAGAAATTTTCTTCACTAGAGAATGCGCCAACGCTGGCGAAGCTGGTTTTTATTTTCTTTACACATTCCATGGATTTTTCGTAGCATCTTTTCTTAGAAGACCGAAGCTCTTCAACGGTTCCTTCCAAATGATCAGCCCATTGGTCGCTACATTCCCGTCTTGTTTCTTCAAGTATGCGTTCTTCTTTCGCCCGGGCCAGTTGCTTCTGAAGATCTTTAATTTCGCGTCTGTGAGCTTCAGCCTGAACCTTTGAAGCAGCTTCGTCCTTTTTTATCTTGTCTACTAATGTAAGCAGAATTTTATCTTTTTCTAGAGCTTCGTTTCTCAGTTTAATAACTTCTGATCGTAAATTGTTGAACGCAATTTCATAGCTCTCGTCTTCGGCACTCTTTTGTGCTCTTAATGCGTTGCTTAGAATCAAACCCTATACGAAAAAGAATCCATATAAGAATAAAAGAATGAGTTACGAATTAAAAAATTTTCAAGCGCCCAATTCCCATACCTTTAGGCTATTGTACGCAAGACTGTCCGCGAGATCCTCCTTCGTCATAGCGCATAATCCAGCTTCGAGCTTCGGAAACCCCATACTTCTAGCCATCTCCCGGCAGACAGATAATTCTTTGTTGTCAGGGAGGCAGTATAGGAAGTCATCTTCGTTTGTCCCATTAAACACTAGTGCCCCCTTCGGATATTTTAATTCTCTGGCATAGTGATTGGCTTCATAAATCTCTTCTTCAGATAATTTTTTACCCGAAGCATGTCGCACAATGTAATCACGTGCGGCGGAAGGTGCTTCGGGGGCCGCTGTGTCAATTTCTTTAACCAAAATTGGCTCTGCCATTTTTATTTTGTCTTCGGCTTCCAAAGGTTGTTCCTTGGTGGGCTCTGGAGGCCCAGCTTCGGCTTCAGGTTGTTGCTTCGAAGTTTCAGCAACTGAAGCTTCAGCAGATACTCCAGAAAGTTCAGCAGTCTTCTTTGGAGTTACACTTGAAGACTTAATTGTCTCCAAAACATCTAGCACGTTCACCATTCTTTTTCTTTTTGGGGTCGCCGCTGGGCCCTTTTGATTTTTTATTGTTTCAACATTTGCTGAAGGACTTAAGATTTCCAATATTTTTTGTGTTCTTCAATTCTCGGTTTTTCTGCCTTCTCTGCTGAAGGTGCTTCAGTTTTATCTTCTATCTTCGGCACTGGAGCTGGTTCTGTAGCTTCAGTGGCCAAAGAGACTTCACCAATAAACTCAGGCACTGTGGCCGGCTCAATAAAACGCGCCCGGTGGGTGAGCACCTTCATCTTTTTTCTTTGCGGCGCTGGCTCACTAGTGGCACTCGTGGCAACCTCTGTCGCAGGAGAAGTATTTTTTCTTTTGCGGCCCAATACCGGATAGTGATAGTCAGGGTAGACAAACCCGACTGCATCAAATACCCGGTTGAGCCTTTTCTTCTTTCGGCCCCCGAAGGCTGCCGATAATGCAGTGTTCTCGGCCTTCGAATATGCCCCAAGCAGTTCGTCACTTAACGTTTCAATGCTTTTTAACCAGTCGTCATTAGGTTCAACAAACTTATCCCCGTATTTGAATGTGTATTTCAGCCTGACCAGTCCGCCTTCGTCAGACTCTTTGATGGTCTCCTTCGGCATTTCCCACTTTCCTGTAAGTGGCCACACCCTGAAGGCAATATGCTCTTGGACCAAGTCCCTTGTCCCAATAAAAGAGCAGACTACGCCGAAGGCTCTTTGGCATTCTTCGGCTGCTTCATCCATTTCAATCTTCGGTTTTCGGAGACCGAAGCGTTGCCAAATAGGACGCATAATGATACTTTTAATATCTTCCTGCGCTGTCAAGTCGTTCTTTACATAAAACCATTCTGTCATCCAGGCACCGGGCCATCTCTTCCGAAAGGTTGGCACGGGGCAGCTTGACCCGGTGCGGGCACCGAAGCTGTAACAACCAAAGTTGTTGTGATATTGTTCTTTCCCCCAGGGCTTCGTCTCATATAACAACTCATGAATGTTGCAAAAGCTTTTAGCATTTGGTTCCAAACCTTGGCTTCTTACAGCCCAGACAAAGATCCCCATTCTAATGATAGCTTCGGGAGTAATTTGATGAAGGTAGATTTGAAATGTCTTCAGGACTTCGACAACAAAGCTGCTTAGGGGGAATCGAAGCCCAGCCTTGAGAAAGCTTCGGAAGATTACGACTTCATCTTCTTCGGGGGTGGGAGAAGTTTTTTCTCCAGCATCAGCCCTCACAATAGATATATCTCGAAAATATCTCCCCCTCATATTGTCAATATGGCTCTGCTTAACAGTGGTTTTCCCGAAAACCGTGTGACTTGGTCGCCACGGTCGACCTTCGGACTCTCCCCCACAGCTTTCTGCATCATAACTGTCGCTGTCACCAGTATCTTCAGACAAACCTTCCAGAATCTCCTTGGTGATTTTTTCCGTATTGGTCTCCGCCATCGCTATAAGGAACCCCAAGTTCTTCTCTTCGTCGAGACTCAGCTTCATCTCAGCAGTAACCTTCTTATCTTCAGACATCTTCGGAAACACTAAAAAACTGTTTTCAAGGCCGAAGCTTCAAAACCAAAAGATCAGTAAATCTTAGTGCGCAAGAGCTAAAAATTTAGTAAGCGGGAGCAGATGGCAAGAAAGCGTACCAAACAAATTGTGGCGGGCCTCTATTTATACACTCGATATAACGGAAACTGTGTGGTCCCGCGTGTCAGTGACTTTTGCTATTCTAGCAAAGGGAAGATGTTTTTTCGGACCTTCGGCTTAAGGCCTTCGTCCATATCGCAATCTGAATTTATCATTAACAAATTAATATTGCGAGGGGCTACTGTTGGGGGCCTTCGTCCTCCGAAGGTCCTCAAAAACATGATTTGACAATATTTTCCAAGTGGATTATATGAACAGGTATCTTCGGACTCAGAATTATGAACATGGAGTACGGTCAGGACGAAGCCTAAGCCAGACGAAGGGGGACTGAGATGAAGGACGGGCTGATTACCAAGCTGTACGAAGGATGGTGCACAGCCGAAGCTGTGCGCAGGAAAGCTTCGTCGCGATAGCAGGAAGGGGAACCGACTTAAAGATAAAAAAGACTACTTAGGCCTTGACAGATTCCCATAAGTCATTAACAAATGTAATGGGCATGAATGTAATTTTACATAGGCTGCGTCCCACGCCTATAAATAGATGAACAGTACTCCCGTACTGTTCACGCTGATCTGGCATTTGCTCTTGCGTTATCCTTGTACTTTTGCCTTCCCGCAAACCGAAGGTACACTTGTAATCTAAAGTCATTTCCATTTTCATATGATAACAAAATAGAAATGATATGATAATGATATTTGGATGTTTATATTATTTTTTATGTTGCATGTGATATCTTCGTCATGGTTTATTATGCTTACGAAGATATGTTGTTTGCGACTTTCGTCCGGAACACATTATATCCCGAAGGGATATAATGTCTAAAAGGACGAAGGGCTTTATCATTTAACATTTTCTGTGTTGCCTTGTTCTTAAACCGAAGCATTTGAGAACAAGTCACCAACAATCCATATGTGGGGAAGTGGGTTGAGGAATTGGAAGCGATCAGAGAAATCAAGCTTGCTTGCTTGCTTTGTCCACCAAATTGCCCATCTCATGCCCTCCATTCACTACATGAAACCATTAAAAACATCGGACAAGGATCGACATTCTTACTCTAATGGGCCGACATACTTAGGTGAACATTAGGGTCGATGTTCTTAATTTAAGAACGTCGGTCCTGTGAAAGCCGACGTACTTGAAGGCCTTAAGTATGTTGGCCTCCGTTAGCCGACGTACTTATAACCTGGCCACGTGGCAGGTCGTAGGGGCTTCCTGGAAATGCCACGTTGTCGTAACTACGTCGGTCGCCCAACATACTTAAGGCATGTAAGTATGTCGGCCAAGTTGAGTCGATGTTCTTAGTTAGCCTAGCTGGCGTTGTCCCCCTTCCTGCTGGCCTTGCCATATGGCTTTCAGAACGCTGGCTTACTGAGATACTTAGCTGATGTGACTATAAGAACGTCGGTTAAGCCGACATTCTTATCTATTTTTTAACATATAAACATTGTTCTATCTCTCTCCCCGAATGGGAAGCCTCTAAAATAGGGTTTATATTTTTAAAACCTGCATAATCACATAAATGCAATACATCTCAAACATCATATACACAATAGTCTAAACACGGCACAAGTCCAGAAGTCCAAACATGACCAAACATTAGCCTTGAGGTGGATCATCGGGAGGCACGTCGCTCATGTTAAAGATTTGGTCGACGAAGTTTGTAGCATCATCTGGAGTACGAAGCGAACCCTAACACTACAAGAGATATAGTCCATGTGTTAACATATAGATTTAGCTTGAATTACTATATTTTCCTTAACTAAAGCTCAAAGTAGACTTATCTTACCACTCCTAGAGATGGAGGTGATTGTGTTGACCATGGAGCATATCCCCAAGGCATTTGTGACTACCCCATTAGAGGATATCCCCAAGGCATCTTGGGCGGTGGCATTTGTGACTACCCTCTGAGGAGTCATCGTGGCATCTGTGGTGGAACTTGAGATGGCCATGGAACAAATCCCCATGACATTGATGGCAGCATCACTTGGTCGTGGGTCTATCCTAGAACCCTATAACAAGAGAATTAATTTCATGTTCACGATTTAAAACTCTAACTTTATCAAGTTGCATAAGTTTACATGTGATGCATCGCCATGTGAAGGCAAGGGGTTCAATGGTGGAGTCGGAGTAATGGCGTACTGAGGTTTTCCGCTACCGTACTGCTGCAAGTAAATTAATTATCACTTGTACATTTAGAAACAGTTGGATCATTTGTAATTGCATCATTTTGCATCATTACCTGCTGCATCCACATATTATGCATCATATGTGATTGCATCATTTGCGTCTGTTGTTGCATTTGTTGCATATCCTTCCGCGTCTTTTGTTGCTCCTCTAGTAGCTCATCCTCCTGTGCAGATGATCGCCGAGGCCGATTGGTCCCGATAGAGGACGAGGACTGCCTACTATAACTTTGGCGATCCACAACGTCGTCACCAATAGGAAACCTACATAGAGTGTTATAATATATATAATAAATAGAACCACAATTATCAAAATGAAATGACTTGATAGTATAAAGTACCTCACATGTCACACACCTCCATCAGCTGCATAAGTTGTCATCGTGTCAAAGTTGGTTTGTCATCCAGTCCATGTTTCTCTTGCAAATTTTCAATATAGTGACCCTGCAAAACATTTATATCGATTGAAAATCCAAAATTAGAGTTTTAGATTTAGTATTTGACATACCAACTTTTGTGTCTGAAAGTGCATTCATCCCTTTTGTGAGTTTTGGTGATTTGGATGACAACACATTTAAAGGTCTAACAAGTTTGCTAAGTGTTGAACAGGGAATTCAGTATGATGAACATACTTGAATAGTGTATAATGATCAGTGAACAAGGTTCAACACAAGGTCAAATAACCAGTGAGACAATGCAAATGGATATAATATGGTCTCTATATTGGTTTGAATATATGGACAAGTCCTGAGAAATCACTATGCATAAATATGATCATAATAGAGGTTGAAGTGATTAAGAGGGTTGGTCAAGCCAAAGTGAATAAGATATGAGGAATCGTGAATTGGCTTGACCATATTACTATTAGTCCATATATGAATATATGAGAATCAAACTAGAGCTAGATTGATCTTAGCAGTTATATCTAGATGACATTCAAGCAAGGTTCACAATATTGAAAAAATGATTCTCTCAATGGATGCTCAATAGGATGTGACTCAAGAATGGCTTGATAGGGTGAAGATAGCAAGGAAAGGGCTTCGAGGAACTAAGCGAAGGTGAAGGCCAAGCGACGGCTTGTAGACCGAGGTACCATGGCTAAGGTGAAGAAGAGAGTACTTGCACTAAGTCGATGAACTAATCAGCTATGAAGAGTTACAACATGTTGATGCATCAGTAAGGTGACTTGAAGCCATGATTTGAACTCATATATGGTGAAATGGCACAAGTCACAGGCTCTATTTGTGTTTTCTTCAAAAGGTGAGACAAAGATGTTTGTGATCCTTATGAAGCAACGCCATGGAGAAATCACACATGAGACACCAATTTCTCAAGGAGGTTACTTAATTATATTTTATTTAACTTGAGTATAGGAATCGTCGTACTATCAAGGGGGATCCAAAAAGAAGGTTGGTGTTGGTACTAAAGCTCAAAAATCCTTGATCCAAACTTCGATTTTACCCTTGTTAATCCTTAGTGAAAGTATGTAGTACAACCTTTTTAAGTCTATCTTGGCCAAAACTGCTCTCTGAAAAATAATGGTTCAGTCGGACACTCAACCGGACACTCAACCGGTTTTTGTCTGGTGGAAACAGGTTCAACCGGTTTTAAAATAGGTTCAACCGGTTTTTGCACTGTTCACTTTTTTCTGCCAGTCTGCTGTGTCAGCCAAAAAGCTGTGCGCAGCTTTTTGAAAACCGGTTCAACCGGTTTTTGGGCAGAAAAGTCAAAAACGGCTAGTTTTGGAGCCCCACCTATATATACTCACTCCTACCTCTCTCCCCACAGTAGAGCACGCACAAAACTTCATTCCAAACTTGAGAAACACCTCCCACTCTCTCTCACACACCTTTTGCCTCTTCCATTTCAAATCTTTGGAGAGAAATCTTTGAGTGAGTTTGAGAGCTGCGGTTTTTGTGCTTCATCTCCAAATCTCTCTTGCTCTTCTTCATTCGAGCTTTGGTACTACATCGAGTTCTTTGTGGATTCATTACTCTTGGAGCTTCTAGCTCCTAGACGACTAGGTGTCTCTTGTGAGTCTCCAAATCTTGTGGAAGACCACAAGAAAGTTTGTATTACCCGCTCGTTTGAGCAAAGATTAGTGTGTGGGCTTGACCTTTGTGGTCGGCAAAGGGAGGATTAGGGTTGAAAGAGACCCAGCTCTTTGTGAGCGCCTCAACGAGGAAGTAGGGCACCTTGGTGGTGTGACCGAACCTCGGGATAAATCTTGTGTCTCTTGTGTTCTTGCTCATTGTGTTGGTTTGTGTTCTTCGTTCTCTCACCATCCCGCGGAAGATTTGTTTATATCTTTTTGGTGTGTGGATTTTGAGAAGTGCCCTTCTCAGATCTACTACTTTGAAGCATGTGGATCATTTAGATCATCTCATTTCCAAAGTTAACTGGGTGAATTTCGAGATCAATTCAGTTTTACCCAGTTTGCTTCTAGTTTTTGTTGAAAAAAGTTTAACTTGCCTATTCACCCCCCTCTCTAGGCAACTTTCAATTGGTATCAAAGCCTAATCCTCGTTCTAACGCTTAACCGCGTGAGGAAAAGATCATGTCGGGGGGACTAAGAAACGAAAGTGCTTCTAAGCTTGAAAAAGTTGAGGTTGCCTCAACTTTATCTTTTGGTGCAGATGTTGATCCTAGGGCAATAGATCTTGCCATGAGAATCGCCGAAAGGATGTTCCTCAAAATGAAGGAAGATGAGGCAAAGAACAAGATTGAAGAAGAAGAAAATGATCGATGGAGACCAAACGACGAATCCACCTCTTCACAAGGTTCGTCTTTCAAATTCACTTCTCATATGTGCTTTGTCGCTAATGGGAGTGACAGTGAAAGCGAAAGTGAGGATGAGGAGGAGCATGAAAGTGATAGTGAAGATGAGGGTGATCTCCAACAATTCTTCGCTCAACTAAGCAAGAAAAATCAGATGAGGCTGCTCAAACTCATGAAAAGAGCAGAAGAACAAAAAGAAATACTTCATAAGCAAGAAGATTTCCTCATCAGAAAAATTGAAGATTTAGAAAAGTTGACCAAAGAGCATGAGAAGCTAAAGTTCTCTCATGATGATTTGGTCCAAAGGTATGAAGACATTTCAATTGAGCAAATTAAAGCTGTTAATCATTCATCATATATTGCTCAATTAGAAAGTAAAAATGCTATGCTCAAGAACTCAATAGAAAAGCTAAATATTGAAAATCTAGCTTTGCAAGAAAAACATGATAAGCTTGTGTCCTCTCATAATAAATTTATGGATTCACATATCATGTTAGAAATGGCTCATGAGGTCGTGTTAACTAATTTGAAATCATACCAACCTCACATATGCACATGTACTCAAGTAGAAACTATATGTGCTAACAAATGTTGCTCTCAAGAAATCCAATCTTCCATTGAGCTAGAGATTTCAGGAATTAGTGATATTTCTATCACACAAGAAAATAAAGAGCTCAAGGAAGAAGTTGGAAGGCTAAGAAGGAGCTTAACTCTTTTGAAGGGAAAGTGTCATGCTCAACCTTCTCAAGATAACCGTGATAATATGGTGAAAAAGCTTGAGAAGGGGACAACCGTAGCATGCACAAAACCTCTTCAAAAGAATACCAAGCTTTCCAAGAAAGGCATGAGCAAAATCCATGGTGAGAAAATTAATGCTCACATGATTTGCTCTAACAATGTACCTATGTGCTTCAACAAAGAAAGATCAAAGAGAAGCGATAGGAGGTGCTATGGATGCAAGGAGAAGGGCCATGAAATTGATTCATGCCCCCACATGAAAAATCAAGACCTTGCACGATCAAGAAAGATGACCATCAAAAAGGATGAAAGCAAAAGGCAAATGCATTGCAAGGACAAGCATCGCATTTGCTACAATTGTCGTGAAAAAGGTCATCTATTCAAGGTTTGTCCAAAGGGTAAAACTCCTAATCCTAACTTGTCAATACATTCAAATATGCTTAGGAGACCCAAATTTGACACTTGTGCTAGAAAGGTAAGTAGTTCACCTAAAACTAGCACAAAGGCCATTTGGGTGCCTAAGTATTTATTAGCTAACCTTGATGGACCCATCCAAAAATGGGTACCAAAATGTACTTAATAAGTTTTGCAGGTACCTAGAGATGATATGAAGCTTTGGGGTGCTTGAGCGGTTCAACTCAATTCTTATCTCAAGCTATCAATCTTACATTGTCTATCATTTAAGATTGACCCAAAGATGAATTGAGTTGTTATATCACTAACTTCATATTCATCTCTAGCAAGAACTTGTGTTGTAGGGAATAAGGATTAACCTTTGTGGGAATCAAGCAAAAGGCCTACAACCAAGTGATATCCAAAGGATGGTAACATTTAATTCTTAAGTGCACATTGCTTTTAATTAGTATATTTCTTTGTGTCTTTTGTAGCCACAAAGGAAAAATGAAGCACTTGAGAATGAACTTAAAATATTTTTACCTTGCTTTGGAAAAGATCTAATTATATGGTAGATTGCAAGTTCATATTTTTATATTGTGACAATCTACATGCTTTAAAATTGGTTGTATGTATCTTGTGGCATATTTTAAGTTAATCATCATATTATTGCCATGACCTAGACATAAAGAGTATTATCCCATGTTCTTAAATGAATAGAGTGCTAAGTAAGAAATTCAAATTCTTAAAGCACTTATCAAAAGGGGAATTCTCTATATGACTAGAGTTGTGAGACTAATGTTTTTATCTGAGTGATTTATGTAGCCTCTCAACATGAGAATGTGTTTCCCAAATGGAGTGTGTCATTAAACATTCAAAGAAGATCGAACCAATACTATGTGATGTATTCATTCTTGTTTAAATTGGTTTTGAGTCTTCTACATTAATCACTCACCATGGTGTGAATTAAACTTGCCCTGTAAACTTAATTAAATAATCATGCTACTTTCATCTTTTTTACAGTTGATGTTATGCATGATGCTTGTAAGGGTAATTTAGTTCATATCATGAGGTTTCCTTGTTTTAGTAACCTTGTCATTCATATACTAGAGGTTGCTAAATAGGAAACTATTGCTTGTATTACTAATACAATCTCTTTTAAGATATTTCATGGAAATTCATAAGTAGAGATTGTGCTCTTTCAATTGGTAAAATCACAAGCTTTAAAGGTTAATCTTCACCTAAAAGAAAGATTAGGAATGCTCAAGGCAAAGGTATGGAACAAATTGCTTCAATTAGTAGTTGATCAATAGTAGTTCCTTCCAAGTGACATTCTTTCAATTAGTAATAATATATTCTATGGAAAGGAATGTCAATATGAAGGTTAAATTCCTTTTGGCTTAAATTTGTAAATTAGTGCATATTGTGAATTCACTGCTCCATGTGCATTAACTTAAAAGGAATTTAATTTATGCCTTTACGCCTCATAAATGATGATTTGTTTGCCGTTCATATATAGATATCATCATTCATTAAATACTTCCTTGTACTACTAATACCTCTTTTCAAAGTGTTTTATTGACTAGTTTTAAAAGGAAAAGAGATAACAAAGAAGGAAGTCTCCACAAATGAAAAGAAGAATACTAAGGTGACACCACCACAGATAGTAAGATCTGTCAAATTAGTATAACAAATGGTACATTCTATATGGTGGTAAGTATTCTTAGGCATAAGTTAATTCATTGCAAATTTATCATGCCTTGACCATGATATGTAATATACTTCTCATGAGACTCTTAACTGAATTGAAAGTGCATGTGGCAAGTCATTCAAATACTTGATGCACATATCTAGTGGGAGAACATCAGGTATCTTGTGTCTTAGAGAATAAGTTTCACTTGAGTGAGCTATACTAAGACAATCCAAAATGGTAAATTTGTATCTCATTCATATGGATTGTAATCTTTGTTTTCTAAATAGCTACTCTTGATGCAGTTTAAAATTCCCTTATCGTTAAATCTAAAAGTGCATAAGAATCTTTTTGTTGATATTCATGACATACATATGCACTAACATGGATATGATTTTTAAACTATAAAAGGTACAATTAGTGATCCATACTCTCTAAATTTTGGAAACCCATATTTTAATATCTTAGAAATCTACTTCAATCGGTATCCATATGCTTCACATTGAATTGGATCACTAGGTTGTAAATTCCATGCATAACTTGTCTTTATGATATGAATGCTTGTGCGACTAACCTTGATAAGCTAGGTGAACCCAAAGTCAAGGTAGGTTCATCATCAAGAAGGCAACACAATGATGTATTAATAAAAGGAGAAAAGGCTCCTATTCTTAACTCTAGTTTTTATCTATGTGATTAAATATTGACTTGAAACCATGTAAGATGGTTGTCAAGTATATGTGGGTGCCTACACAAAGAGAAAGGCCACAATAAGGATTGTGTGGGTACTCAAGGCTCTTACTACTAATCTCAAAGGACCCAATTCAAATTGGGTACCAAGATATGAAGCTTAAACTTGTTTTGTAGGATCACTCCTTCAATGGATCAAGTTGGGTGCTCGATAATGAATGTATAAATCATCCTTGGAGATAGTAGCTAGGGTGGTAACAACTGAATCTCAAGTACATATTATTTTCAAATCTTATCTTTTTGTGACTTGTGTAGCCACTAAGGAAAAAAAAGCATTTGAGGATATACATCAGTTGTTGATTATGAAATAAAGGTCTAATTGGAAGTTGAACGAATATTATCATATGGTGAACAATCCAAAATTATGTGACGTATTCTCTATCTAGTTAATTTGGATTTGATTCTTCTATATTAGACACTCAGCATAATATGGATTAAGTCATCCCTTTAGACTTCATTGAATAACCATGCATATTATCCATGTCATTCAAAATATATTGTGCATGAGGGTTCAAGGAAATTTAGTCCATATTATGATGTTTCTCTATTTTAGCAACACGCTTGTCTTCCATATATAAAGGGTTGCTAAATAAGAAACTAGTGCTTGTGCTACTAATGCCATCTCTTGTGTCGAGTTTATCCATAGAAAATCTATGTTAAGAGATGGTGCTTGTTTTAAATTGGATAAATCACAAGCTTAAAGGATACTATTCAACTAAAGTAAGATGAAGTTGATAAGAGGCCAAGGTATGAAAACTTCCTCTCCTTCAGTTGTTTTAGTATTCTATCCTTAGTGGGATGTACCATAGTATAGGTTAATTTCTTTGTAATATAAAATGTTCAATAGTGCATATAACTTTGACATCAACTATATGTTTGCACTAATTTAAAGGAATTTAATCTATCCTTTTGGGTTTCAAGAATGATGATTCATTCTCCATCCACATATAAGGATTATCATTTGTGAAACCCTCCCTTGTGTTTCTAATGCTCTCTTTTCTAAGTGTTTCAATAAGGTCTTTCCAAGTGCTTTCAAGATGGATTCAAAATCTACGGATATAAGAGTCTTGGTTGTTTCAATCATTGAGTTTCAATGGGTCTCATATCAAGTATGATTGAACCAAGCCAAGATGAATGAAGTTCAAGATCGCCTGGTTGGATGAAATCATAAAGAGAAAAGAAATCACAGTGATCCAAGAAGGGAGTTACACTTTTTGTCAACCAAATAATGAAGATGTAGTGACATATTTATATGATATCCTTCATTATGAGGTTTGAGGTTCATATTAGCATGCTTTACCCTTCAGAATTTCAATTGATATACTTTCAGTTCTTAAACTTTCAATTGGTTTAATTTTCATCATCTATGTAAAGCATGTTATGTTAAACCAAGATATAGTGCAAACATCTCCTTTAACCTCGTATTGTTGATGTGCATAAGTGTACTTTGTGTACTCTTGCATGCACAAATTGAGGGAGAGTTTAGCCTATATCTTGTGAGACTAATGATTACTTTCAAGTTCATGTTGTGTAGTCTCACACCTTGGTGAAAGAAGAACATCAAATGAGGATGAGTGGTTCCAAGGAAATGATCAAATAATTACCACATATCACCCCATGGATTAGTTCTTTTGGGGAACGATATGTGTTCTCTAGCATGATTTCAATTGTTACAAATTTATTATGCCCTGGCCAAGATATATGATGAACCCCTCTAAGAATCTTAATTGAATCAAGTGCATGTTACAAGTAATTCGAGTACTTGATGCACACATTTAGGGGGAGCTCATTCTATATCATGTGTCCTTAAATACTAACATTTTCTTTTAGTGAACTTGTGTAGTTCTTTGAAAAGAATGGGTTTCTCTTGATTTTTTTAAGAGGATATGTTTCTCTTTGGCATGCTAAATTCACTCAATACATGTCGTAATGAAGACTGATGGGCATGAATGAAAATCATCTTGCTTTGTGCAAAAATAATGTCAATCCTGTCAAAACGCTAAGTTGAAAATTGATGATCATGATGGAGAACATGTGGCATAAAACAAAGGTGTGTCATTCCATAAACTATTGTATTAGCTTTGTACATCTAGTCTCTTACATGCTAGTGTGTGAATGTATATGCAATATCTTAAGTCACACCATAAGATTGCACTTGTGGTGACAATTAAAGAATCTCTATGTGACGGAACCTCCCAAGTTATTAGGCCCACCTACAGTTGTCCTTGTCCAACGGACCTCAGACAACCCTGTAGGTGCCCCTGAATTACTTGAAAAGTTCGGTATCTGCTTTTTTTACCTTTCCCAAGAGCGTTTCACCCGTCACGCAGACATTACAGGCCATCGGAGATACAGAAATGCGAAAGAAATTACATAAACTTACATTTATTTGAAAGTAAGATCAAGTTAGTTATTACAGACCAGCGTATAAACACGAGTGCAGAGTACTTATTATTACAATACCAAAGGAGGTAAAAACTCCTCCCGATAAGTTCTTACATAAAAGTTTTTATGGAGGACTAGGTCCTCCCGCAGCTTCATTCTTGTTTTTCTTCATTTGGCACCACCTTGGTACAAAAGCAACAAAAATTTGCTGCTTCCTCACCTAAAAACAATAGGGAATAAAACCCTGAGTATGGGATTACTCAGCAAGTCTTACCTGACTAAAGAAAAGACCCTCAAGGGTATGCTGGTTATACGGGAGTCAAGGTAAGGTATCTCTAGATCGAAGACTCTGTTTTGCATAAATGCTTACTAAAAGTGGATCCTTAAAAATCCAGTTTTATTGTCAAGTTAGGTAAAATTACCTGCAGCTAGCGTTCTTTCTAACCTAGTTCAAACACTTGACCTGCACTAGCCAATTTCTTAACAAACCTTTCACTTTTACTGGAGTTCTACGTATAGGTCAGTGGCCAAGTCTCCATAACCGCGGAGGTACGGCGATCCGAATCGATTATACTCAGCTGAGGATCTCCAATCACACGACATATGTAGCACTTAACCCTTGCATATGTCAACCCGCCATCGGGGTTCTTAAGACTAGATCAGGTTCACGCAAACTGAGAGCACAGATACACCACCGTCCAGCCTCTTGCCACGGAGAGTACACGCTACTCTCGCCACCGCTCCACGCCCATTCCGTGTTATCTTATTCTGGCCTAAGTCTGCCCGAGGCAAGGCTTACCCATGAAGAGGCATGTGACCAGTTAAAGGGTCCTCGGCCAGCAGGCCTACATCGAGACGGTCCTTAATTGACTCAGACGGAGACACTACACCGAGATTCTTCCTTCTCGTGCAAGTCACCCGCCTGGTCTCAGCTTAATCATTTTAAACCCAAAGCTTGGTACCTGGCAGAGGTACATCTTTTCCGATGTTGAACCCATCACGGCCATGATGGATCCACCATCAAGTTTTATTTTCAAAAACATCCTTCCCACTTTGCCAATCATCTTTTGTAAAACAAAACCTTTTGTTATGCTAGAGCAGTACTAAGCATAGTAAAACCTTTTGTAAAAACAGGGTTTCCAGGTAGATAATCAGGTTCAAGGAAGGTAATGCAAGAATTGTTTAAGCATTCAACTCCTATCACCTAATGCATTAATCAAGTGAGAAAGATTTTAAAAACATCAAGGAAGGTGACAAATGCACCAGGGCTTGCCATCGTTGATAGGTGAGTCAGGCTCGGACCCGCAGATATCAAGGTAGAAACAGTTTCCTGCTTGAGATTCCGAAGGTGGTGGTGCCTGAGATAACCATATATATGTATATAAGAATGTATGCCATGAAATGCTCATGAGAGTGCAAAGATAATAAGAATTTATTATCTAAGGTTCTTGAATACAATTTTCCTTCACGGTTCTCCGGAAAACTAGGGTTTCCGGAGTCAGTAAAGGAATTCAAAGAGCAGGGGTGGGGGTTTTGGGTTCTAAGTATCAAACAAGGTCCAAATCAAACCAAACTCTACCCAAGGCTTCTAAATAATGTGTAGAGCTCATATAAAAAGATTAGGCATTTTTGGACTTATTATCTATTTTCTAAAAATCTAGAACTAATGTTTTAGGCTATTTTAAATACTCCAAAATTCCCTATTTAACCTAAAAATCATGGTACTATTTTTATTAAATACTGCAGGAAATTAGGGATCTAACAAAATTGATCTCATATTTTTAGGATTTTTCTACATTTTCCTAGAATTTATTTGGCCCTAGAAGAAAAAGAAAAGGAAAAACTAGCAACAGTACTTGGCCAATTTTAGCCCAGTCAGCCTAGCATACAGGGAACAGGGTCGCGTGCCCGCTCCTGCGGTGGAAGCTTTGCAGAAACGCCCTCAGGGTTTTGGCTAACTGGAGATGGGTTCGGTTACTATTGCTCTATGTCACTGACAGTTTACACGGGGGTCCTTCGGTTTCTATTCCTTTACCGCGCCAGGTCCTCGACGACGGTGAGCGTGGGGAAGCTCCGGCGAGCTTGCAGACTGGCCGAACGGGGCAATGACCGGCGCTCCCGAGCGGCGGACACGAAATTGGACCTTCCCCGACCCATTCCCCTAACCTAATTTCATCAATGACCACATGGTTTACTCTGGCCACGGTGACCGAGGGTGTTACGGACAGATGAGTGCGTTCCCGGTGATCTAAGGCTACCCAGTGCAATTGAGTGGGTCGATGGGCATCACGGATATATGAGAGCACTCAAACGAAGGAGAAGGCGACATGAACTGACCTAAACGGTGCTGACCACGACGAGCTCGGTTCTTGCGGTGCGACGGACCGATTTGGGGGCAAACAACGATTCTCCGGCTGGGGTGGCTAATCGGGGACGGGAGTGGGTGCTATGGCTTCGCAATGACCTAGCGCAGCAGGTTCGGCCATCAATTTATAGAGGGCTTAGGCGGTGGCGCGTGATTTGATCGGGCAGTGCGGGCGGCCGGAGATGAAGAAGAACACTGGCGCAGTGAATACGTGTTCAACGCCGTGGCAGCTATTCCGGTGAGCAACGGGGAGTTAAAGTGAATCGTGGCGGTGCGGTGGCGAAGCTCGGACACGCGGCGCAAGGCCGAGAGGCGGTGATCACCGGCGTTCTTATCGGTTTCCATCGCGGTGAACATGGTACGGCGGTCGGAATTGTTTATCGGCCGGAGTTTATCCCCAGCGACGTACACCGGGTGTTATCCTCTCACCCCGAGCACAAAGTGGGCCGGCGGTCGCACGAATCACGGTGGCAATCAGTCGCTGGTGGTGAAGCAACTGTGCTGGCGGTCTAATCCATACACGACACTGTACCATGGCGAGTGCTTCTTTAGTAAGCCTGACAGCCATAGTTTAGGGCCAGATTTCTTCTAAATTTCTGTGGCAACACATCCAGATCTCTGCAGCAATATTGTAGTGCTATAAACCAACTACAACTCGACTATAGGGATTAAACTCAGTTGAGCACTGGATCAAGGTTGAATCCAAGTCCAAAGTTAGCTCTGTTACACTGCAATTCTGAATTTTAGAGTACCATCAGCCTGATAGTCCAACTTTGGGCTTAATTATTTCCAATTTCTTCTCAACAACTGTGCTTACACTCTTAAGAAAAATTGTTCTCCTTTGTTTGGTCTACAAGTTTGATGTGGTGAGCTAGGGCAAAAACCCTAGAATTTGAAAGATACAAAGCTCCAAAGTTGAGCCCTCAACACTGAATTTCAGACTTAGTATAGAACTCACTTGAGGTCTATTTTGCAAATAAGTCCAAAATCCAAGGTTTATATTACAAATCCACACATTTGTGAACCAAATGACTTTATATGCTTTAACATAGTAGTTTTTACACTTTAGTCCAAATATGCACTGTTTTTGCACATAGGCCCCTAGGGTTTGAATTTAGGGTTTTTCCAGGGTTTCAATTAGGGTTTCTGGTTTCTCAGGGGTATGAATGTAATGTAGATCCATCTTTAGTAACATTTTATGATTGTTTTACTTAAACCTTAGGGTTTTCTCAATTTGGGTCATATTTTACCCCTTTAAACCCCATTTAGGGTTAAGTCCCCTATCCTAGGGTTCTATTTGCAAACACTAGAACAATACAACTTGTTGGAAATTTTTACCTAGTGAATGCACTCTAGGTGTGTCAAACATATGCAATGCCAATGTTTATGATGTCATGCTCAAGTTTTAGTAGCAGTAACACCAGGGGTGTTACAGTCTAGATATTTGATTAACACCTCTTGTGCTGATGTCATAAGTTAGTCTTAAGTCATCTTAGTGAGGTATGAGTCAAACATGCTAACTTCTCAAGAATCTTGGCTTAAAACATTGCATATCATGTCTATTAGTATACCTTTTGATTATGAGTAATTCCTTCAATTGGTGCAATTTCATATTTTCATACTTTATTTGTACCAAGGTTCAAATTGTAGAACTTAATCCCCTGTCCTTACAATTCCAAGTGCATAAGGTAAAACAAGTATTCATCACTTGTATGCACACATTTAGGGGGAGAATGGTCTATAATTTGAATCTTTGAGACTAACTTCATTTCCAAGTCTATTATGTGTGTAGTCTCAAATTTTGATAGATATCAAGATTTATCTTTCAATTAGTATGACAATATTCAGTTGATATCTTGGACCTATGTCACAACTATACCAACAAGAGCTTGCAAATGAATTGTAAATCCAACACAAGTTTGCAACTCCCCTTGAAAAGGTAAAATGCAAAGGTACATCACTTTATGTCACTTCTCCATTACCTTTGTGCCATATAAGGACCCTTTTCATAATAGTGTGTTCCCATCTTGCTTAATCATAATTTCTACCCTTTATATTCTTTGTATCCTTTTTGGAGATTTATGACAAAGGGGGAGAAATTTTGCATTAAAGCTTACCTTTAGTCTTATGTAACTAAGTGTTATAAGACTTTAAAAAGGGGAGAAATAATTAAAAAAAAGGGGAAGTCATAAGAAAAACATAAGATGTAGAAAGTTGATGAGTGCATACTATGTCATGAGCATCACGTTTAACCTTTAGTCTTATGTAACTAAGTGTTATAAGACTTTAAAAAGGGGAGAAATAATTAAAAAAAGGGGAAGTCATAAGAAAAACATCAGATGTAGAAAGTTGATGAGTGCATACTATGTCATGAGCATCACGTTTATTTTATGACGCACTGCACCCTATGAATAGTATGATATAAGTTGTCTCCATACTTTGACCCAAATATGTGCTTTTGGCATTTGAGTACAAAATTGGTATTTTCTGAAATGCACATATTTAGGGGGAGAAAACTATATCATAGGATTCAAAATCTTATTTATGAAATCTTATGTAAGCTTTAAATGTGTTGTCATCAATCACCAAAAAGGGGGAGATTGAAAGTGCATTCATCCCTTTTATGTGTTTTGGTGATTTGGATAACAACACATTTAAAGGTCTAACAAGTTTGCTAAGTGTTGAACAGGGAATTCAGTATGATGAACATACTTGAATAGTGTATAATGATCAGTGAACAAGGTTCAACACAAGGTCAAATAACCAGTGAGACAATGCAAATGGATATAATATGGTCTCTATATTGGTTTGAATATATGGACAAGTCCTGAGAAATCACTATGCATAAATATGATCATAATATAGGTTGAAGTGATTAAGAGGGTTGGTCAATCCAAAGTGAATAAGATATGAGGAATCGTGAATTGGCTTGACCATATTACTATTAGTCCATATATGAATATATGAGAATCAAACTAGAGCTTGATTGATCTTAGCAGTTATATCTAGATGACATTGAAGCAAGGTTCACAATATTGAAGAAATGATTCTCTCAATGGATGCTCAATAGGATGTGACTCAAGAATGGCTTGATAGGGTGAAGGCAGCAAGGAAAGGGCTTCGAGGAACTAAGCGAAGGTGAAGGCCAAGCGATGGCTTGTAGACCGAGGTACCATGGCTAAGGTGAAGAAGAGAGTACTTGCACTAAGTCGATGAACTAATCAGCTATGAAGAGTTACAACATGTTGATGCATCAGTAAGGTTACTTGAAGCCATGATTTGAACTCATATATGGTGAAATGGCACAAGTCACATGCTCGATTTGTGTTTGCTTCAAAAGGTGAGACAAATATGTTTGTGATCCTTATGAAGCAACGCCATGGAGAAATCACACATGAGACACCAATTTCTCAAGGAGGTTACTTAATTATATTTTATTTAACTTGAGTATAGGAATCGTCGTACTATCAAGGGGGATCCAAAAAGAAGGTTGGTGTTGGTAGTAAAGCTCAAAAATCCTTGATCCAAAACTTCCATTTTACCCTTGTTAATCCTTAGTGAAAGTATGTAGTACAACCTTTTTAAGTCTATCTTGGCCAAAATTGCTCTCTGGAAAATACTGGTTCAGCCGGACACTCAACCGGACACTCAACCGGTTTTTGTCTGGTGGAAACAGGTTCAACCGGTTTTAAAACAGGTTCAACCGGTTTTTGCACTGTTCACTTTTTTCTGCCAGTCTGCTGTGTCAGCCAAAAAGTTGTGCGCAGCTTTTTGAAAACCGGTTCAACCGGTTTTGGGACCGGTTCAACCGGTTTTTGGGCAGAAAAGTCAAAAACGGCTAGTTTTGGAGCCCCACCTATATATACTCACTCCTACCTCTCTCCCCACAATAGAGCACACACAAAACTTCATTCCCAACCTGAGAAACACCTCCCACTCTCTCTCACACACCTCTTGCCTCTCCCATTTCAAATCTTTGGAGAGAAATCTTTGAGTGAGTTTGAGAGCTGTGGTTTTTGTGCTTCATCTCCAAATCTCTCTTGCTCTTCTTCATTCGAGCTTTGGTACTACATCGAGTTCTTTGTGGATTCATTACTATTGGAGCTTCTAGCTCCTAAACGACTAGGTGTCTCTTGTGAGTCTCCAAATCTTGTGGAAGACCACAAGAAAGTTTGTATTACCCGCTCGTTTGAGCAAAGATTAGTGTGTGGGCTTGACCTTTGTGGTCGGCAAAGGGAGGATTAGGGTTGAAAGAGACCCAGCTCTTTGTGAGCGCCTCAACAAGGAAGTAGGGCACCTTGGTGGTGTGACCGAACCTCGGGATAAATCTTGTGTCTCTTGTGTTCTTGCTCATTGTGTTGGTTTGTGTTCTTCGTTCTCTCACCATCCCGCGGAAGATTTGTTTATATCTTTTTGGTGTGTGGATTTTGAGAAGTGCCCTTCTTAGATCTACTACTTTGAACCCTGTGGATCATTTAGATCATCTCATTTCCAAAGTTAACTGGGTGAATTTCGAGATCAATTCAGTTTTACCTAGTTTGCTTCTAGTTTTTGTTGAAAAAATTTTAACTTGCCTATTCACCCCCCTCTAGGCAACTTTCAGTGTCGCATTCTCGTCGCACAGAATCTTCAGGTGATCTAAATATAGACCCTTGTGCCCTGCGACGTAAGTCTAGACAATTGTAGGTTCGACGCCATCTCGAGAAGCCCGCAATACAAGATTACATGTTCATATATTTGTTTAGGATACAATAATTTAGCATACTAGGCGTTTAGCCTTGCAAGTTTTACCATCAGCCCCAAAGTGGTGGAGAGGGAGCTTACTTAACCGGTTGCGATGATTTCTATCCAATCTGGATCCGAACTCGTTAGAAGCCCAATAATTGCATAACCACAACCAAGCATCAGGATGTTGGCTTAGCCAATCCACCTCACTTTCTCTGTACTGCACCATTGTGAGGTGTATCTTCTTAGCTCATCTATGCTCATGTTTGTCTTCTAGCGTTTATGCCAAACAACCACCGCCTTGACTCGTGCATCATACATCATGCCCTTCACAACTCTTTGAGTAGTGACATTAAAAACCTCTCGCATGTATTGATCGTCAAGGATCATATCATTGGGCAAACCATATTGTTCCTACAACATAGACAATTTTTTATATTTTACCATCAAAGCAAAATATGATAAAATTAAAGAGGCGAGGAAAACTAACCCACAAGCTATCCCACACGATGTCTGTGTGGGATCCACCAGAGCCATAGGCCTTTTGGCTCCAATGACTCCAGATAGTAGCCGCTATAGCCCCACCGACCTCAATGATCATCCTAGGGTAGAATAATCAACTACAGATCCCAATCACGATGTTGACTGGTGTACGGTGGCCTTGCCTATCCTAGTCCTTCTCTTCCTAAGACCTGGTCCCCGTCGGCTTAATTATTTGCCACTGCTCGAATTTCTTCCGAGGCTTCAATGTTAGGGAGCGACGAAATCTGCAAAAATGAAACTTGTTATTTGAAAATGAAATTATGGCTTCAGTATCATGGAGCGATGAAATCTACGAAAATGAAACTTGTTATTTGAAAATGAAACTAATATTATTGTAAAATTTAAAGGTGTTAATCAGTCATAAAATACCTAATGTTGCCAGTAGTTGCAGCTGTCGTCTGGTCTGCTTTGTCATCTGCCGCAACGGCAGTGCCCCATATCACATTGGCCTCTACCGGAGCAATTGAGTGATCCAACGACTGCTGCTGGTTTGAAAGTCGTGAGGTGAACTGCTCTAGCCTTTATTGACTAGATGTGGTTTCATGCGAATGGAAACAATATTAAGATACAAATGACTATTTATCAAATATAATTTCAAAGGAAGAGGGGTGGCTACAATATGATCGGTCTCCCTACTCGACCGAGAATGAGTTGACCTGGAAGAGCCTTCACTCTTTTTCTTCCCTTTCCCCTTACCAAGCATCCTAAACATTTGCACAATTTCTACACTATAGTTAGTATAAAAATTCAATTATAAAAAAAAATTAAAACGAGTGTATGACAATAAATTGTAGTAATAAACATACATAAATTGTAGTAATAAAAAAGTGTCAGTGTCACTCGAATCCCAGGCTTCCTCAATCTCTTAGAATACAACTCATAGTGGAGTAGGGTATTACGTTACGATAGCCCAAACCACTCTTAACCCTGGTGTGTTCTTGTGTTCATCTATCTCATCAGGCTAACCCTAGGCTATCCCTGAAAGGGAAATGTGCCCCTGGGCCATTTCTATAAGTATTTTGGTGATTAGATGTCCAACACATATTGATTAAGTTCTTATGTGCTAAAGGAGTGAGAAGTGCGAATCAAAGAACAAGGTATGTTTCTAGACTTAGTGAATTGTTTTTCAATAGTAACATGGTTATCTAAGTGCTAGAAACTGTGATAAGAAAAGGAGATTTGAATTAGAGAAAAGTTGGCTGAGTAAAGCCAAAACCAGCTCGGGCCTCGCACACCGGACTGTCCGGTGGTGCACCGGACAGTGTCCGGTGCCCTAGGCTAGTCGACGGTGAATCGGCTGCTCTCGGGAAACGACGGAGCAACGCGGCTATAAATCACTGGACTGTCCGGTGGTGCACCGGACTGTCCGGTGAGTCGTGAGTGATGAACTCGTCGCTCTCGGGAAAAGAAAAAGGCGACGTGGCTATAATTCACTAGACTGTCCGGTGAGTCAACGGCGCCTGCGGCCAACAGTCGTCCGTGCGATCAATGCACGACACGTAGGCCGCACCAACGGTCGGTTGGGCACACCGGACTATCCGGTGTGCACCGGACAGTGTCCGGTGCGCCAACTGGCCCAGAGGACCAACGGTCGGCTGTGCCCGGTATGGAAGAAAATCGAGCATGGGACTGCTAAAGTGGTTGTCCAGTGTGCCACTCGACTGAAGGCAGGAATTGCCTTCCAAGTTGGTCTCCAACGGCTCCTAGCTGCCTTGGGGCTATAAAAGGGACCCCTAGGCGCATGGAGCAATATACTAAGCTTACAAGAAACATCCTAAGACACCTAGACTCTGCATTCACGCAGTCGGATCATCGTTCTTGAGATTTGATCACTGTTCTAGTTGTAAACTCCTTGCGCTGTGTTTGTGTGCTCACTTCTTCACCTATGTGTGTGGTTGTGCTGTGGATTTGAGTCTTGCGTGTGTTGCTCTCCCATCCTTACTCTTGTGCTTTCTTTGTGATCTATATTGTAAGGGCGAGAGGCTCCAACTTGTGGAGATTCCTCACAAACGGGAAGAATACTTAAAAGAGAAAAGACCGTGGTATTCAAGTTGATCATAGGATCACTTGAAAGGGGTTGAGTGCAACCCTCGTCCATTGGGACACCACAACATGGAAGTAGGCAAGTGTTACTTGGCCGAACCATGGGATAAAAATCGCGTGTCTCTTGTGTTGCTTTTCTATGATTGTTTTGTTCACAAGAACTCACTTCATAGCTACTTAGTCGCATTAACACTTTAATAATCAAGTTTGTGGCTATTTAGTGTTTGATTTTACAGGATGACCTATTCACCCCCCTCTAGGTGCTCTCAATTGGTATCGGAGCCATACTCTTCATTTAAAGGTCTAACCGCCCGAAGAGATGGATCCTATGGGTAAGGGGATGGTGGTGAACGACAAGGAGGAGTCCCTCTTCAACGAGCCAAGAGATGACAAGCCCATGGACTCAGGCTCGAGTCACAAAAAGAAGGATGGGAAGAAGAAGACGCCCATCAAGAAGATCATCTACTACGACAGCGATGCCTCCTCTTCTTCACCAAGGGACGATGACGACGACTCCTCGTCCAAGAAAAAGACGGTTAATCAAAATTATTCTTTTGATTATTCTCGCATTCCCTATAATTCAAATGTGCATTTACTATCAATTCCCCTTGGAAAACCTCCACACTTTGATGGAGAGGACTATTCGTTTTGGAGTCATAAAATGCATAGTCATTTATTCTCTCTCCATCCTAGCATATGGGAAATTGTAGAAAATGGGATGCATTTCGATAGCACTTATGATCCTGTTTTTATAAATGAACAAATTCATAAAAATGCCCAAGCTACTACTGTTTTGCTAGCATCTCTTTGCAGGGATGAGTACAATAAAGTGAGTGGATTGGACAACGCTGAACAAATCTGGGACACCCTCAAGATATCACATGATGGAAATGATGCCACCATGATCACCAAGATGGAACTGGTGGAGGGTGAGCTAGGGAGGTTCGCGATGATCAGGGGAGAGGAGCCAACACAAACCTACAACAGGCTCAAGACCCTGGTCAACAAAATCCGAAGCTATGGAAGCACAAGATGGACGGATCATGATGTCGTCCGACTCATGCTCAGGTCATTTACTGTTATTGACCCCCATCTTGTCAACCTTATTTGTGAAAATCCCAAGTACACCAAAATGACGCCCGAGAAGATTCTCGGAAAATTCGTGAGCGAGCGCATGATGGTGAAGGAGGCGCGATACGTGGACGATGCTCTAAATGGTCCACTGCCCATCTACGAGCCGCAGCCCGTTGCCCTCAAGGCAACTAGCAGCAAGGAGGCACTACCAAGCAAGGTAGCACAAGTGGAGGCTGCCGGGCTCAATGAAGATGAGATGGCGCTTATCATCAAGCGCTTCAAGACCGCGTTAAAAGGACGCAAGGAGCACCCCAACAAGAATAAAACAAGGGGAAAGCGCTCCTGCTTCAAATGTGGTAAGACTGGTCATTTCATAGCCCGATGCCCCGATAATGATAATGACCAGGGACAAGAAAAGCACGGGAAGAGGGAGAAGAAGAAGAACTACAGGAAGGCCAAGGGCGAGGCACACATCGGGAAGGAATGGGACTCCGACTGCTCCTCCTCCGACTCTGAGGATGAAGGACTGGATGCCTCGGCCTTCAACAAATCTTCGCTCTTCCCCAACGAACGCCATACATGTCTTATGGCTAAGGAGAAGAAGGTACGTATTCGGGACACTCCTAAGTATACTTCTTCTAGTGATGAAGAGTCATCTGATGATGAAGTAGATTACACTGATTTGTTCAAAGGATTAGATAGAGCTAAAGTAGAGAAAATTAATGAATTAATCAACGCTCTTAATGAAAAGGATAGACTACTAGAAAAGGAAGAGGATATTTTATATGAGGAACATGACAAGTTTGTTAGTGTTCAAAAATCTCTTGCTTTAGAAATAAAGAAAAATGAAATATTGTCATCTGAGTTGTCTTCCTGTCATGAATCCATTTCTAGCCTAAAGAATTTAAATGTAGAATTAAATGCTAAGCTAGAGAAAGTAAATGAAACTAGTTCATGTGTAGAGCATGTAGTAATTTGCAATAGATGTAAAGACTTTGATTTTAATGCTTGTGATGAATATGCTGCTTCTATTGATAAATTAAATAATGAGGTTGCAAGTCTTAATGCTCAACTTAAGACTTGCAAAGATGATTATAATAAATTAAAATTTGATAGGGATGCCTACACTATTGGTAGACACCCCTCAATTAAGGATGGACTTGGTTTTCGAAAGGAAACCAAGAACTTAATAAGCCAAAGGACTTCCGATCTCAAGGGGAAAGGGAAGGCTCCTATGGCCAGTAGCGCACATGATCAAAAGAAACATGCCTATCTTTATACTCATGTTAAGAAAGTTTCTAATTATAATTAGAGTTAGGATCATGCTGTTTATAATGATTCACATGCTATGTTTGCATCTAGTTCCACTTTTGTTCATGGTAGAAGTAGGCCTAGGAGAAATCATATTGTGTCTCATGCGCCTAGGAGAGTGTGCAATGGTCCTACTACTGTTTACCATACTTGCAATACTTCCTTTGTACTTTTATGTAAGAATACAAAAGTAGTTGCTAGGAAGTTGGGATCCAAATGCAAGGGAGACAAAACTTGCATATGGGTTCCAAAAACTGTTGTGACTAACCTTGCAGGACCCAACAAGAGTTGGGTACTTAAAACCCAAGCTTAAATTGTCTTGCAGGTTTATGCATCCGGGGGCTCAAGCTGGATTATCGACATCGGATGCACAAACCACATGACGAGAGAGAAGAAGATGTTCACCTCCTACGTCAAGAATAAGGATTCCCAAGATACAATCATCTTTGGAGATGGGAACCAAGGCAAGGTCAAAGGCTTGGGCAAGATAGCCATCACTAACGAGCACTCAATATCAAATGTATTTTTAGTAGAGTCACTCGGGTACAACGTTCTGTCTGTAAGTCAATTGTGTCACATGGGTTACAATTGTCTGTTTACAAATGTTGATGTATCTGTCTTTAGAAGGAGTGATGGTTCATTAGCTTTTAAGGGTGTATTAGATAGCAAACTCTATTTAGTTGATTTTTCGAAAGAGGATGCCAATCGAGATGCATGCTTAATAGCTACGACTAATATGGGCTGGCTCTAGCATCGTCGTCTAGCACATGTTGGGATGAAGAACCTTCATAAGCTTCTAAAGGGAGATCATGTGTTAGGACTAACCAATGTCTGTTTTGAGAAAGCCAGACCTTGTGCAGCATGTCAGGCAGGGGAACAGGTGGGAAGTACTCATCACAGCAAGAATGTGATGACGACATCAAGACCACTGGAGCTTCTTCACATGAATCTTTTCGGACCCATTGCCTACCTCAACATCGAGGGAAGTAAGCATGGTCTTGTAATTGTTGATGATTTTTCCCGCTTCACTTGGGTATTCTTTTTGTAGGATAAGTCAGAAACCCAAGGGACCCTAAAGCGCTTCTTAAGGAGAGCTCAAAATGAATTTGAGCTAAAGGTGAAGAAGATAAGAAGCGACAATGGGTCCGAGTTCAAAAATCTACAAGTTGAAGAATATCTTGAGGAGGAAGGCATCAAGCATGAGTTCTCCGCTCCCTACACACCACAGCAAAATGGTGTAGTAGAGAGGAAGAACAAGACGTTAACCGACATGGCGAGAATGATGCTTGGAGAGTACAAGACGCCTGAGTGGTTTTGGTCGGAAGCTGTGAACACAGCTTGCCATGCCATAAATCGGCTCTACCTGCACTGACTCCTCAAGAAGACCTCCTACGAACTCCTTACTGGTAACAAACCCAATGTCTCTTACTTTCGTGTATTTGGGAGCAAATGCTACATTCTGGTGAAGAAAGGTAGACATTCTAAATTTGCTCCCAAGGCAGTAGAAGAGTTTTTACTAGGATATGACTCAAATACAAAGGCGTATAGGGTCTTCAACAAATGATCGGGATTAGTTGAAGTCTCTAGCGACGTTGTATTTGATGAGACTAATGGCTCTCGAAGAGAGCAAGTTGATCTTGATGATATAGATGAAGAAGATGTTCTGACGACCGCAATGCGCACGATGGCGATAGGTGATGTGCGGCTACAGGAGCTACATGAACAAGATCAACCTTCTTCCTCAACAATGGTGCATCCCTCAACTCAAGATGATGTACAGGTACCTCAAGAAGAAGGGCAGGATCAAGGGGGAGCACAGGAAGAACAGGTTTTTGGAGGAAGAAGCACCACATGCCCCTCCAACTCAAGTCCGAGCGTCGATCCAAAGATATCACCCCGTCGATCAGATTCTGGGTGACATTAGCAAGGGAGTAACTACTCGCTCACGATTAGCTAATTTTTGTGAGCATTACTCGTTTGTCTCTTCTATTGAGCCTTTCAGGGTAGAAAAGGCCTTGTAGGATCCGGACTGGGTGTTGGCCAAGCAAGAAGAGCTCAACAACTTCAAAAGAAATGAAGTCTAGAGCCTGGTGCCATGTCCAAAGCAAAACGTTGTGGGAACCAAGTGGGTGTTCCACAACAAGCAAGACGATCATGGAGTGGTGATAAGAAACAAGGCTCGACTTGTGGCAAAAGGTTATGCCCAAGTCACAGGTTTGGATTTTGAGGAGACTTTTGCTCCTGTTGCTAGGCTAGAGTCAGTTCGGATATTATTAGCCTATACTGCTCACCATTCTTTTAGGCTATTCCAAATGGACATGATGAGCGCTTTCCTCAATGGGCCAATCAAGGAGGAGGTATATGTGGAACAACTCCCTGTCTTTGAGGATGACAGGTATCCCGACCACGTGTATAAGCTCTCTAAAGCGCTCTATGGTCTTAAGCAAGCCCCAAGAGCATGGTATGAATGCCTTAGAGATTTTCTTATTTCTAACGCTTTCAAGGTTGGGAAAGCTGATCCCACTCTTTTCACAAAGACATGCAATGGTGATCTTTTTGTTTGCCAAATTTATGTCGATGACATAATATTTGGTTCTACTAACCAAAAGTCTTGTGAGGAGTTTAGCAGGGTGATGATGCAAAAGTTCGAGATGTTGATGATGGGCGAGTTGACCTACTTCCTTGGATTCCAAGTGAAGCAACTCAAGGACGGCACCTTCATCTCCTAAACGAAGTACACTCAAGATCTTCTCAAGAGGTTTGGGATGAAGGACGCCAAGCCCGCGAAGACACCAATGGGAACTGACGGGCATCTTGACCTCAACAAAGGAGGTAAGTCCGTTGATCAAAAGGCATACCGTTCAATGATAGGTTCATTACTATATCTTTGTGCTAGTAGACCGGACATTATGCTTAGTGTATGCATGTGTGCTAGATTTCAATCCGACCCCAAGGAATGTCACCTTGTGGCCGTTAAGCGAATTCTTAGGTATTTAGTATCTACGCCTTGCTTCGGGATCTGGTATCCAAAGGGGTCTACCTTTGACTTAATTGGATACTCAGACTCCGACTATACCGGGTGCAAGGTTGATAGGAAGAGCACATCAGGGACGTGCCAATTTCTAGGAAGGTCCCTAGTGTCCTGGAGTTCCAAGAAACAAACATCCGTTGCCCTATCCACCGCTGAGGCTGAGTACGTTGCCGCAGGACAGTGTTGCGCGCAACTGCTTTGGATGAGGCAAACCCTCTGAGACTTTGGCTACAATCTGAGCAAAGTCCCACTCCTATGTGACAATGAGAGTGCAATCCGCTTGGTGGATAATCCTGTTGAACACAACTGCACTAAGCACATAGACATCCGGCATCACTTCCTGAGAGACCACCAACAAAAGGGAGATATCGATGTGTACCACATTAGCACTGAGAACCAGCTAGCCGATATCTTCACTAAGCCTTTAGATGAGAAAAGGTTTTGCAGGTTGCGTAGTGAGCTAAATGTCCTAGATTCACGTAACTTGGATTGATCTATAGCATACATGTGTTCTATGCCTTTGATCATGTTACTTTGAGCATTTAATTCTGTTATTGTTTATTTCTGGTGCTCAAGTTGTACAAGTCATCCCCGGACCTCACAAGTCCATATGCAAATGATGCACATGTTAAGGGGGAGATAAACTACAACTTGACCTCTCGAGACTAACTTAGTTGTTTGAGTATACTTGAAGTAGTCTTGAAGAAACATTGAAAGGGAATATGAACTTGGACGACGACAAGACTTCCACTGCACTCCGGTATTAGTGTATTTAATTCCAAGTTCATACTAATGCTCTAGTTGCCTTTTTTGCTCTTATTTGACATTTTGGTGAGGCAATGGGGTTAAAAGGCCAAAAATGATCCCGTTTTGGTGCTTAATGCCAAAGGGAGAGAAATTAAGGCCAAAGCAAATGGGTCAGCCAACCACTTGTGAATTTTGAAAATAGTAGAGTTAGAATTTGTGATTTGTCTAAAATACTCTTATTGCAAAATTTAGTCTCTTATGGGGGAGAATTTTGATTATGGGAAAAAGGGGGAGTTTTTGGCACTTGATCAATTTTACTCTTGGAATATCTCTCTATTTGCTCAAACAAGTGTGTTCGACTTAGAGATAGGAAAAAGAATTTGATTTGCAAAAACAAACCAAGTGGTGGCAAAGAATGATCCAAATATGCCAAATCCTAAGTAAAGAGAATTTGGCCTTCAATTCGAATTGATATTGCACTTCTTTTGTTGCTTTTTAATGTGTTGGCATAAATCACCAAAAAGGGGGAGATTGAAAGGGAAATGTGCCCCTGGGCCATTTCTATAAGTATTTTGGTGATTAGATGTCCAACACATATTGAATAAGTTCTTATGTGCTAAAGGAGTGAGAAGTGCGAATCAAAGAACAAGGTATGTTTCTAGACTAAGTGAATTGTTTTTTAATACTAACATGGTTATCTAAGTGCTAGAAATAGTGATAAGAAAAGGAGATTTGAATTAGAGAGAAGTTGGCTGAGTAAAGCCAAAACCAGCTCGGGCCTGGCACACCGGACTATCCGGTGGTGCACCGGGCTGTGTCCGGTGCCCCAGGCTAGTCGACGGTGAATCGACTGCTCTCAGGAAATGACGGAGCAACGCGGCTATAAATCACTGGACTGTCCAGTGGTGCACCGGACTGTCCGGTGAGTCGTCAGCGACAAACTCGTCGCTCTCAAGAAAAGAAAAAGGCGACGTGGCTATAATTCACCGGACTGTCCGGTGAGTCAACGACGCCTGTGGCCAACGGTCGTCCGCGCGATCAATGCGCGACACGTGGGCCGCACCAATGGTTGGTTGTGCACACCGGACTGTCTGGTGTGCACCGGACAGTGTCCAATGCACCAACTAGCCCGGAGGACCAACAGTCAGCTGTGCCCGGTATGGAAGGAAATCGAGCACCGGACTGCTACAGTGGTTGTCCGGTGGCGCACAGGACTGTCCGGTGCGCCACTCGACTGAAGGCAGGAATTGCCTTCCAAGTTGGTCTCCAACGGCTCCTAGCTGCCTTGGGGCTATAAAAGGGACCCCTAGGCGCATGGAGCAATACACCAAGCTTACAAGAAACATCCTAAGACACCTAGGCTCTGCATTCACGCAATTGGATCATCGTTCTTGAGATTTGAGCACTGTTTGAGTTGTAAACTCCTTGCGCTGTGTTTGTGTGCTCACTTCTTCACCTATGTGCGTGGTTGTGCTGCGGATTTGAGTCTTGCGTGTGTTGCTCTCCCATCCTTACTCTTGTGCTTTCTTTGTGATCTATATTGTAAGGGCGAGAGGCTCCAACTTGTGGAGATTCCTCGCAAACGGGAAGAATACTTAAAAGAGAAAAGACCGTGGTTCATTGGGACACCACAATGTGGAAGTAGGCAATTGTTACTTGGCCGAACCACGGGATAAAAATCGTGTGTCTCTTGTGTTGCTTTTCTGTGATTGTTTTGTTCACAAGAACTCGCTTCATAGCTACTTAGTCGCCCTAACACTTTAATAATCAAGTTTGTGGCTATTTAGTGTTTGATTTTACAGGATCACCTATTCACCCCCCTCTAGGTGCTCTCAGTCCCCTGTTCATAGGATTAGACGGACGCACTCCGCCACTTGGGTGGAGTTTTCTCTCCGACATTTGGTGCACCAGATAGGGGGATACTGAGCCCTAGTAAGTTCTTCCACCCCTCCCTCTACAGCCTCCGGTCGGTGCATTCTATCACCCGACCGGAGTCTACGTCTCCAACATTTTACGGTAGAGGGATGGTGGAACTAGAGATGTTTTCTTCTATGAGCCACTTCGTCATCCTGGTAGGGAGAATCTTGAATATGATTCTCTCAGCCAGGCGATGAAGTTCTCCCTCCGACACTGGTTGGGGCAAAGCGGGTGCTTCCCGGCACCCAGCCCTTGTTGGCCCTCCTTCCTAGAACGATTTGGCCAGATAGGGGAAGTTGCATTGTGAATTCCTCTATTTGCCAATGAATTTTAGAAGGGAGGCCAACAAGGGTTATGCCTTTGTCAACCTCATCGCATCAGAGGTGGCCTACCAGCCGTGGAGGCCCCTATGGGCCCACCATGCACACCGATGGGTTTTCAACGGCAGCGCCAAGACTTGCGCCGCCCCCTGCATCGACCTACTATTGGACTCTGTGGCACCAGACCCAACTCATCGGCCACAACACAAGCGCATGGCATTCAGGGTTTGCTATGTCGGTCAGCAGACTGAGCTCCATGGCGTTCGGGGTAGCCACCACCGACCACCGCTAAGCACTACCTTTGTCTATCACCAAGGCTGAACAGGTCGTTGCTTACTCTTCGAGTCTGAGGGTAGGCAGTGCTCGCACCGAATAGGTCAGCCCCATACCTTTTGTTTGAAAGAAAGCATGAGAATGTACTCTTCCTCTGTAATAGGACAACATTTATCTATGGCCCAATCAGTAAGGCCTGACCCTCATAAGCCCGGTCGCTGGCTCCATCTGTGGACCAGCCCGGTGAGGGTCGCCCTTATAAACCCAATCTCATGTGTTTACTGTACAAATATCATGTATCTAGTTATAAAGGAAGAATCTATTCTCATCCATTGATTTCTTTTCCTGTTTACACATGTTTTTCTCTACCCCTTCTGTGGACTCAGACTTCTATTGCAACCATGAAATCAGAGTCATGTATCTAGCCTTGCACCTAATTTTGGACCTGACTTGATGATGAATGAGGATTGGATTACTAGGAACTTGGTCTAAGGGAAAAGTCTACATTCTCAGGAGTGATCCGAAGCTAAGTAGTCGCTTGGCCTGGTCCCGTACCATAAGCCTACACCTTCCATCGCCCTAGAATAGTTAACTTAGTACTTTTTGGACTGGGTACCTAGAAGTTCGAACCTCATACTAATTCAAGTGCTAGTCCCAAAACTGAGTTCAGTAAGACTCAGATGCATGATTCGATGGATTGAATACAACAGAAGTAGGGGTCCCGAGGGTGCGCTGCTATACACCAACCTTGAGCGATACCCAAGGTTGGTCCCTAGTACAATATTACTCCTAGACAATCAGGATAACTAGCGGGTGGTAGAGGAAAAACTTGTTTTTACAGTAGGTAGCAAGGTCCAGTCCAGTAGGGGTATGTCCTCGAAAAACCTGACCTACTAAGCTTCCTAGCACATTCCAAACATACTTATCTTTGAAGAGAATTACTCGCCCTTAGTTTGTCTTTGTAGCAGTGGCAAGGTGCCATCGAGAGTGGAGACAATGGACGCGAAGCCACAGAATGCCTATCGTCGTCAGCACACTAGGAACAAGATACAGAGATGGCCCCACCTTTGGGTTCGCTGCCTCATCCAAGGTGGATCCAGGGGCCACTATGGATACCTCAAGACTGGGGCCACTCCTACTAGAACAAGGTGGGACCCTCTGGATATCCATAGTCACGTAGCCATAGTTTGTCCACCTGGCTCAAAATAAGGGTTTGTCTGATGAGGCCGCTGGCCTCGGGTGGGGTCCAACTTCCATGTAGGGCTCTCCGAATCCCCAATAGTGAGGCTCTGAAGTCGCCATGTGCTCCAAGTGCGAACATAAGGTGGATTTGTCCCTTGTGGTTCGGGTTGATGATGAGTGATTGTCAACGGGTAGCGTCTCAGGTCGAGTAATGGACTGACCGAGGCATGAGATTATGTATTATGTAACCATCTCGATCAGCTTATGGTGTGCAGGTGTGGAGCACAGGGACAGTGGTCGACGACAAAGGTGAAGGCCATGCCGGTTCACGCCAATGGACTAGGAGCAGTGAAGGATGGGCACTAGGACTTGACTAAGGGACTAAAATCACTGGGTGACCAGTCATGGTGGCTGACACCTGGGACATGCACTCGCGTGAGGACGTGGCGGAGTGGGCCATGTTGCCGGCACGATCGAGGACTGACGGGACACGTGTCTAGGATGTGGGGAACACGCCCGTGATGCGCTACTCACGATGGTTTGGTGGTTGAGCCTAGAAAACCACCCTGTGCTGTGGATGATGGGTTTTGCTAAGTTTGGGCATCAAAACTCGGTGGTGGCAGTTCTAGAGGGAATTGGTGGTGGCACGTGGCGTCATAGCAGAGGGTGCGTTGAGGCAAAGCAACTTCATGCGGAGCACGTGCTCGTTAGATCAAACTATAAGAGTTGGTCCATTTTGCCTCGATGGAGTGGATAGACTCAATGTAAATAGGGGTAGTTTAGGGAATGAAAATAACCCTCTATAAATAGAGGCATAGGGCTGGTTAGTTCAGCATCTCTTTTGGCTATCTCTTTTGCACTTGTGTTTTCGATTCCCTAGAGACATCTAGTCTTGTAACCGGAGATCCACAACGCTTTGAACTTCGCGGCTGTGATTTGTAATCTGTAGTGATTAATTCGAGGAAGGGTGGCCGGTACTGCCCACAGGTTTTGGTGGACCTCAATCTCAGTTTGCATACCTTGCTGAAATTTTGTGTCACTTTGCTCTTGTGTTCTTCCCCCTTCCTGTTTTTTGATCCTGTTAAGAACCATCGAGTTCTTGTGTAAGGACTTGATTTGGGGATTAATTGGTGGTGAGTTACACTTCTCGGATCGCTGCATACACCCAGTTGTTGCAGTTCTTAGTCATGATTTGAGAAGAACTCAATTTGAACTCGAAATAGAAAACCCCATTAAAACCCCAACAGAAATGGGATTTTTGATCTGCGCTTTATTTTCTATGTTGCTGGGGTTAAGCTTTCACCAGTAGATATACTTTCCTTTGTGCAAACTGTTTGTAATATTTGAGGTCAATTTGTGAAGATTTGACTACATGGCACTGCCGCTCTCTAGTACGGCATTGCCGCCGGCTAGGAGTTTTGATTCTTTTCTACTCAAACTTCATGGTTCACATTTTTCCCTTGTATCTTGCTGCCTACAAAATTTGAGGTAATTTTGGAAAAATTGTGCAGCCCAACACTGCCGCACTTACAAGCGGCTCTGCCGCTCGGTGAATTTTTCAGACTTTGACCTAGATTTTTTACTGGACCTTTAGAGTCTCATTTGGAGTTTATTGTGAAAGTTTGGGTTTGAATCAAGTCTTTTAAGTTCTGTTGAGCTATTATTGTTCTCTTGAACTTGATAGGAGCAGTCAATCGATCCATGGTTGATCTATTCTTTTGTGAAGTGTTTTTGGTGTCCCTAGAGGTTGGATTGGGTCAGGGAATCAAGTCACAGTGTTCTTGCAATTCGAGAATTTTTAGTGGCTTCCATTCACCCCCTCTGATTGCCTCACCGGTCCTTCAATTGGTATAATAGCCGGTTAAGGATGTCTCTTCCCTAATCGGTTCAAAATCCATGAAGGCGACATGGAACGTGGTGTTGGCAAACCATCGTTCTTTGATGGTACTAACTATCTATGCTAGAAGATTCACATATCGGCATATATTCAGAGTTTTGGGTACCACGTCTGGGAAATCTTCCTCAATGCTGCTTTCGACGCTGCGAGTTCTCGGATCACTCCGATTGAGATGGAGTTCCATGATTCGAACAACAAATCTCACAATGCTTTGTTCTCGTGCCTCTTGCTTGCTGAGTTTGATCAAATTGGACATTTGGCTATAGCTTAGTAGATCTACTCCACCCTCGAGAGATTCCATGAGGGCAATGATCATGTAAAGACAAGACTGTTTGAGACGTACCGACGAGAGTACGAGAACCACTACAAGAATATTAACCTTCTATGACATTTTGTTGATATCATGAGCATCACAGAAGATGTGTAAGTAAATGTATTCTATGATGAAACATCATAAATTATGACATTCCTAAGGAGGAATATTTTTAGGAATGTCATAATTTATTATGTTTCTTAATAAGAACATCACAGAAGATCTTTACTTACGCACCTTCTGTGAAACTTATGATACTATCATAACATCTTAGAAGGTTAATATTCTTGTAGTGAACTTTGTGCATTTGACTAGAGAGACCATTGACACAATGTTTTCTCAGTTCAAGTTGATTGTGAACAACATGTGTGACAACAAGGCATAACTTCCATATGATGATCATGAGAGAGCACTGGAGTTATTACATTCTCTAGATCGGAGGGTTTGGGAGGTGAAGGTCTCAGTGATTATCGAGTCGCCCAACTATGAGACTCTCACTATGGATGAGCTTTTTAATAATCTCAAGTCCATCAAGATTGACCACCAGACCCAGGCCAAGATTAAGAACCCTGGTGCACCCACCATGGCCCTGGTCTCTCGAGGTGGTTCCTCCTCTAAACTATCACCTGTTTTGTTTGCTTTGTTTTCTTTGTTGTATATCACAGAGGAGCAGGTGGAGAGCCTTGAGGATAAGGAAGAGGTGCTTCTGGCTAGTTGGTTCACGTGGTTCCACAACAATCGCCAGAACCGGTAGCATAGCGGGTAGAAGGATGAATGCTTCAACTACACCAACCCTGACCACTTTGTTGCCAGTTGCCCCAAGAAGGGCAAGTCAGAGGTTGGCCTGCGCGACCATCACTCTAGTTGGTGCAAGGGCAAGTGGTAGTACTCCTCCAGCAAGTATAAGTCCAAGGGAGTATTTGACAAGGAGGCGCTCAAGAAGAAGTACCTCAAGAAGGCCAAGAACAAGGAGTGTGCCTTCCTCGCCTCCCTCAGCAACCTCAACCATGTCTCCGACAACGGAGTGTCTTCCTCGAGCAACGGGGAGACTGACAAGTAGGTCGAGGACAAGTTGAATGGACTCTATTTTCTCGCCAACACCGTAGGAGGCATTTGCACCGTGGCCCTTGGTGATGATGTGGTGGGCGGTGATGGACAGGACATAGGTGATGGCTCTGCTTCTGAGGTATCACATTCCGCAGATGATCTCGCCGCTGAGATAGATGAGCTAAATGCTTCTTTGGTGAGTCAGGATAAGTTGCTTAGGTGGGCTGCTCATGGGAGGAGAGAGTTTAGATCCAAGTATGAGAACACTCTTAGGGAGCTTGAGTCTGCTAGAGCTGCAATTGTGGTGTCTGACGAGATAGAATGTGACGAGTGTGCTCTACACATGTTAAACATCACCAACTTTGTAGACTAAGTATGCCATCTTGCTAGATGAGCACGGCGAGTTGAGATCCAGATCTAACTTGTTAGGTGCGTGTACTGCTTGTCCTAGCTTGCAGACTGAGCTCGTAGAGAGAAACACTAGGATAGCCTTGATTGAGAAGGCTAGCTCAGTGAGTGCCTCTGCACCTGCATAGTGTGCACTTTGTGAGAGTTTGGAGTATGATCTTGAGACCTACAGACACGACAAGGCCCAGATCAAGGAATAAAACACATACCTTTGGTCGATCTTGAACTAGGTGTCGTGTAGTGAGCCCCAATCGGGCATGGTGGTCAATCAGTTCAAGAGGGGAAAACGGGTGGACCGGGAATAGGCTTTGCTTCTAGGTCTAAGTGTGACACTCAGCTTGGCAAGATTGGTGAGTTTAGTGGATTGAAACCATCAGAGAAACCTTTAGCCACTCCCAAGCTTAACAAAATCACCCACCTAAGCAAATCACCCCTGTGAGAGATGGTGTGATTGAGGAGCTTGTGAGAGCCCTCCTTAGAAACAAGTGTGTGTTCTAAAACCTAACCACCTCAGCACTACACTTGATACCCTTCCCGACATCTCTAGTGATCCCCTTCCCAGAGCCCCTCAGCCACAACCACCTAAAAAGCTCAAAACTCACAAACAGACTCCACATAGAGAGAGGTGGGATTTCACTGTCACTATTTTTGAGAGGGAGGGTCATCTAGCTACCTTTTGCTTTAGGAGGAAGAGAGATGAGTGACGGGTTTCTGAGCTGAGCAAAAAGAACATGAATCACCTTTCTCATGGTGTTCATGATCTTCCTCTTCGAAGACATCCTGCGAGGCCTAGAGGTGCTTTTGCCTCTTGCTGCTAGGCCTCAATCAAATAGACCACATGGTGGTCATGCCCGATTGGGTGCTAGTCATGTGCCTTATGGCCAAGGACCCCGTGGAAGTGGATTTTGTTCTTACTTCCCTAGCGTACCACAATTTCCTTCTTGTGGTGATCGCTTCCCTTCAGGATTGGGGATGGCTGCTGTTTTTCCTAACACCTTTTATGGGCAGATGCAGTAGCACTAGATCTTGTTTGTCAAATTTCCCCTTTTGGTTGAGTTTTTAAGATGATTTTACACACTCTTCTGGCCCTTCTCGATGTCTTTTGGCATGATCCTCTTCTTTGACTTGGAAGTGGCATAGGAGACTAGGACACTTGAGCTTTGATCTTTTGTGTGGACTGAGCTCACTTGGCTTGATCCAAGGATTGTCCAAGTTGAAATTTAATAAGGATCTTGTTTGTCACCCTTGTCATCACGACAAGTTGGTTGCTGTTTCCCATCCCTCGGTCACCAAGGCGATGACTTTGCAACCTGACGAATTGCTTCATATGGACACCATTGGTCTAGCTCGGGTTTGCTCTTTTGGGGGATGTGGTATGTGTTTGTGGTCGTTGACGACTTTTCTCGCTCTTCTTGAGTGTTCTTTATGAAGGTGAAGGATGAGGCTTTTAATCATGCTCGAGATTTGATTCTTAGGTTGCAAAATGAGTTTCCCAAGAATTCCATGAGAGCTATATGCAGTGACAATGGCACATAATTAAAAAACACTCATTTTGAGACCTTTTGTGCTTCTTTTTGGGACTCGAGAATCCGTTTTCCTTTTCATATGTGTCTCAACTGAATGACATTGTAGAATGCTAGAATTGGGCCCTTGTTGAGATGGCTAGGATGATGCTTGATGAGCATATGACTCTTAGGCATTTTGGGGCCGAAGTGATCAACACTGCTTGCATATGTCAAACCACATCTTTCTTAGAGATTTCTTGAACAAGACTTCATATGAGTTGTGGTTTGGACGGCCACCCAAGGATAGTCATTTCAGGGTATTTAGTTGCAGATGCTTTGTGCTGAAATAGGGAAATTTGGACAAAGTTGAGTCTCGGTCTTCTAATGGGGTTTTTCTGGTTATGCATTACAGTCTCATGCTTATCGTGTTCGTAACCTAGAGACTAACCATATCATGGAGACTTGTGAGGTTACATTCGATGAGACTGCACCTTGTCCATCCCCTATCTTTATGCTTGCAGGTCCAGATCAGATGGGACAGACCATCTTTGTGGAGGAGGAGCACGACGACGCTAATTAGGGTGATCCTGAGCCGACTCCACCGGTTGCCCTAGTCGAGCTAGCTCCTACTAAGACTGGAGGAGTTGAGGCTACTGTTGAGGGGGAAGCCACCTCTTCGAGGATGGCTTCGTGGCATGTTTAGCGTGATCACCCTCCTAAACAGATGATTAGTGAGATTGATGAGAGAATCACTTGCTCTAGGTATCAGTAGATGTCCCATTTTGCTCACTCAGCTTTCGTCGCGCGTTTTAAGCCTTAGGATGTTGGACCTGCTTTGGCTGATCCTAACTGGGCCAATGTTATGCATGAGGAGCTTGAAAATTTTGAGGGAAATTAGGTTTGGGTTTTGGTGCCACCTCCTTCAAACTGTCATCCCATTGGTACCAAATGGATTTTCAAAAACAAACAGAGTGAGCATGGGTTGTTAGTGAGATACAAAGTGAGGTTGGTTGCCCACTGGTATTGCTAGAAAGAGGGTATTTATTATGAAGAGACATCTGCCCTTGTTGCCCATTTAGAGGCCATTAGGATCCATTTAGTCCTTAGTGCTTTAAAGGGTTTTAAGCTTTTTCAAATGGATGTCAAAAGTGGCTTTTTGAATGGGTATATAGAGGAAGAGCTCTATGTGAGACAACCCCCTAGTTTTGTGAGTTCAAAGTTTCCAAACCATGTTTTAAACTCCAAAAAATATTTGTATGGTTTCAAAAAAGCCCCTAGATCCTAGTACGAGGGATTGAAATCTTTTTCGCTTACCAAGGATTTTAATATGGGGTCAGTGGACAAAACACTTTTTCTCCTCAAACAAGGCAGCGACATCCTTTTAGTCCAGATATATATGGATGATATTATCTTTGGTGGCTCTTCTCATGCTCATGTTTCCAAGTTTTTAGATATTATGAGTAGTGAATTTGAGATGAGCATGATGGGCAAGCTGAACTTCTTTTTTGGGCTACAAATCAAGCAAACCCAAGACGGGACCTTTGTGCATCAAGGGAAGTATACAAAGGATGTCCTAACGAAGTTTGACGCCCATGTCCACCACGACGGTGCTTGATTGAGAGCACCTAGAGGGGGGTGAATAGGTGACCTGTAAAAATCAACACTAAATAGTACAAACTTGGTTTATGAAATGTTAGTGGAATTAAAACCAAGGAGATATGTCTAGAGAGAAAGAGATGACTTCTTCACTTAATTGCTCTTTACAAGGTGAGTATCAAACTTAGAGCAATTATCAAGTGAGTAGAAGTAGAGAGAATCGTACACGAATAACAACAGGTGAGACGACGATTTTTATCTCGTGGTTCGGCCAAGTAGAACACTTGCCTACTTCCATGTTGTGGCGTCCCAATGGACAAGGGTTGCACTCAACCCCTTTCAAGCGATCCAATGATCCACTTGAATACCATGGTTTTCTTCCTTTTAGCTGATATTCCCCTTGTGAGGAATCTCCACAAGTTGGAGCCTCTCACCCTTACAATATTGATCACAGTGAAAACCACAAGAGTAAGGGAGGGAATAGAAACACACGCAAGAACTAGAGTCGCAGCAACGACACGCACACAAGTCAAGAAACGAGCACACAAACATAGCGCAGGGAGTTCACAACTCAAGAAGTGCTCAAATCTCAAACACAATGATCTGGATGCGTGCTTGCAGAGTCTAGGTGTCTTAGGATGTTCAATGGAGGCTTGGTATTCTGCTCCATGCGCCTAGGGTTCCCTTTTATAGCCCCAAGGCAGCTAGGAGTCGTTGATCTCCATTTGGTAGGCAATTCTTGCCTTCTGTCCGTTGGCGCACCAGACAGTCCGGTGCACCACCGGACATGAACAGTGCACGATTTCTTTCCTTCTTTAGCGAAGTCGACCGTTGAACCCTTGGTCCACTTGGCACACCGGACAGTCCGGTGCGGCCTAGTGACCGTTGGCCCTGGCCATGCATCGCCCGTTGATCGCATTGCCGACCGTTGGCGCGTGCGTTGTTGGCTCAACGGACATTCCGGTGCACACCGGACAGTCCGGTGAATTTTAGCCACAGCGGCCTCGGAGATTCCCGAGCGCAGTGAGTTTGTCGCTGAGCCAGCCTGGGCATCAGACACTGTTCGGTGCACACCGGACAGTCCGGTGCACCGCAGGTTGGTGCAAGTCTGGCTGGACTTAGCTAAACTTCTTCAATCCAATCTCATTTGATTTGATAAGGTTCCTAGCACTTAGAGGAATATGTTAGTACCAAAAACAATTCATTAAGGCTAGAGTCATACCTTGATTCTTGATTTGCATTTCTTTAACACTTAGCACATATCAATCAAAACAATGTGTGTTTTGCATCTAATCACCAAAACATTTATAGAAGTGGCCCAGGGGCACATTTCCCTTTCAATCTCCCTCTTTTTGGTGATCTGTGCCAACACATTAAAAGCAACTCAAATTGCAACAACATTTTCAAAGAGTAGCTAAAGAGTGCAAATTGACAACCAATTTATCTCACATAGGATTTGGCATATTTGGACCACTTTTGCCACCACTTGGTTTATTTTCACAAAACAAATTCTTTTTCCTATCTCTAAGTCCAACACACTTGTTTTGGCAAATCGAGAGATATTTCAAGAGTAAATTTGATCAAATGCCACAAACTCCCCCTTTTTCACATAATCAAAATTCTCCCCCATAAGATAACAATTTTTGCAATAAGAGGGTTTTGATCAAACATAAAGCTTCTAACTCTACAATTTTTGAAATTTCACAAGTGGTTGGCTGATCCATTTGCTTTGGCCTTAATTTCTCCCCCTTTGGCATTAAGCACAAAAATAGGAGAACTTTTGGCCTTTTAACCCCATTGCCTCACCAAAATGCCAAATAAGAGCAAAAGGCAATGAGAACACAAGTATGAACTTGGGACAAGATACATTGATACCGGAATGCAGTGGAAGCCCTTCCTTTGTCCAAGTTCACTTTTCCCTTTTAATACAACTTTGAGACTATGTCAAGAATACTCAACAAACAAGTTAGTCTCAAGAGAGTCAAGTTGTAGCACATCCTCCCCCTAAACATGTGCATCATTTGCATAGGGACTTGTGAGGTCCAGGGATGACTTGTACAACTTGAGCACCAAAATCAATTAAAGACATTAATGCTTAAAGTAACATGATCAAAGGCATAGAACACATGTATGCTATAGATCAATCCAAGTTACGTGAATCTAAGACATTTAGCTCACTACGCAACCTGCAAACCTTTTCTCATCTAAAGGCTTGGTGAAGATATCGGCTAGCTAGTTCTCGGTGCTAATATGGTAAATATCGATATCTCCCCTTTGCTGGTGGTCTCTCAAAAAGTGATGCCGGATGTCTATGTGCTTAGTGCGGCTGTGTTCAATAGGATTATCCACCAAGCGGATTGCACTCTCATTATCACATAGGAGGGGGACTTTGCTCAGATTGTAGCCAAAGTCCCAGAGGGTTTGCCTCATCCGAAGCAGTTGCGTGCAACACTATCTTGTGGCAACATACTCGGCCTCAGCGGTGGATAGGGCAACGAAAGTTTGTTTCTTAGAGCTCCAAGACACTAGGGACCTTCCCAGAAACTAACAAGTCCCTGATGTGTTCTTCCTATCAACCTTGCACCCAGCATAGTCGAAATCTAAGTATCCAATTAAGTCAAAGGTAGACCCTTTTGGATACTAGATCCCGAAGCAAGGCATAGAAACCAAATATCTAAGAATTCGCTTAACAGCCACAAGGTGACACCCCTTGTTGTCGGATTGAAATCTAGCACACATGCATACACTTAGCATAATATCTAGTCTACTAGCATAAAGGTAAAGCAAAGATCCTATCATAGACCGGTATGTCTTTTGATCAACGGACTTACCTCCTTTGTTGAGGTCCAGATGTCTGTCCGTTCCCATCAGTGTCTTTGCGGGCTTTGCATCCTTCATCCCAAACCTCTTGAGCAAATCTTGAGTATACTTCATTTGGGAGATGAAGGTTCCTTCCTTGAGTTGTTTCACTTAAAATCCAAGGAAGTAGTTCAACTCACCCATCATTGACATCTCAAATTTCTGCATCATCACCCTGCTAAACTCCTCACAAGACTTTTGATTAGTAGAACCAAATTTAATGTCATCAACATATATTTGGCATACGAAAAGATCATCATTATAAGTCTTAGTAAAGAGAGTAGGATCAGCTTTCCCAACCTTGAAAGCATTAGAAATAAGGAAATCTCTAAGGCATTCATACCATGCTCTTGGGGCTTGCTTAAGTCCATAGAGCACCTAAGAGAGCTTATAGACATGGTCGGGATACCTGTCATCCTCAAAGTCAGGGGGTTGTTCCACGTACACTTCCTCCTTGATTGGTTCATTAAGGAAGGCGCTCTTCATGTCCATTTGAAACAGCTTAAAAGAGTGGTGAGCAGCATAGGCCAATAAAATTCGAATTGATTCTAGCCTAGCCACAGGAGCAAAAGTCTCCTCAAAATCCAAACCTACGACTTGGGCATAACCTTTTGCCACAAGTCGAGCCTTGTTTCTTATCACCACACCGTGTTCATCTTGTTTGTTGCAGAACACCCACTTGGTTCCCACAACATTTTACTTTGGACGTGACACCAGGCTCCAAACTTCATTTCTCTTGAAGTTGTTGAGCTCTTCCTGCATGGCCAACACCCAGTCCGGATCCTGCAAGGCTTCTTCTATGCTGAAAGGCTCAATAGAAGAAACAAACGAGTAATGCTCACAAAAATTAGCTAAACGTGAGCGAGTTGTTACTCCCTTGCTGATATCACCCAGAATCTGATCCACTAGATGATTTCTTTGAATCGTGGTCCGGACTTGAGTTGGTGGAACTTGTGGTTCTTCTTCCTCCTTATCCTATTCTTCATGTGCTCCCCCTTGATCCTGCCCTTCTTCTTGGGATACCTGTTCATCATCTTGAGTTGGGGGATGCACCAGTGCGGAGGAAGAAGGTTGATCTTGCTCTTGTTGTTCCTGCGGTCGCACATCACCTATTGCTCTCTTGGGATACCTATTGCTCTCTTGGGATACCTGTAAAAATCAACGCTAAATAGTAAAAACTTGGTTTATGAAATGTTAGTGGAATTAAAACCAAGGAGATATGTCTAGAGAGAAAGAGATGACTTCTTCACTTAATTGCTCTTTACAAGGTGAGTATTAAACTTAGAGCAATTATCAAGTGAGTAGAAGTAGAGAGAATCGTACACGAATAACAACAGGTGAGACGACGATTTTTATCTCGTGGTTCGGCCAAGTAGAACACTTGCCTACTTCCATGTTGTGGCGTCCCAATGGACGAGGGTTGCACTCAACCCCTTTCAAGTGATCCAATGATCCACTTGAATACCATGGTTTTCTTCCTTTTAGCTGATATTCCCCTTGTGAGGAATCTCCACAAGTTGGAGCCTCTCACCCTTACAATATTGATCACAGTGAAAACCACAAGAGTAAGGGAGGGAATAGAAACACATGCAAGAACTAGAGTTGCAGCAACGATACGCACACAAGTCAAGAAACGAGCACACAAACACAGCGCATGGAGTTCACAACTCAAGAAGTGCTCAAATCTCAAACACAATAATCCGGATGCGTGCTTGCGGAGTCTAGGCGTTTAGGATGTTCAATGGAGGCTTGGTATTCTGCTCCATGTGCCTAGGGGTCCCTTTTATAGCCCCAAGGCAACAAGGAGTCGTTGGATCTCCATCTGGTAGGCAATTCTTGCCTTCTATCCGTTGGTGCACCGGACAGTCCGGTGCACCACCGGACATGAACAGTGCACGATTTCTTTCCTTCTTTGGCGAAGCCGACCGTTGAACCCTTGGTCCAGTAGCACACCGAACACTGTCCGGTGCACACCGGACAGTCTGGTGCGACCTAGTCACTGTTGGCCCTAGCCACGCGTCGCCCATTGATCACGTTGCCGACCATTGGCGCAGGCGCTGTTGGCTCAATAGACAATCAGGTGCACACCAGACAGTCCGGTGAATTTTAGCCACAACAGCCTCAAAGATACCCGAGCGCAACGAGTTTGTCGCTGAGCCAGCCTGTGTCCGGTGCACTCCGGACACTGTCCGGTGCACCGCAGGCTGGTGCAAGTCTGGCTGGACTTAGCCAAACTTCTTCAATCCAATCTCATTTGATTTGATAAGGTTCCTAGCACTTAGAGGAATATGTTAGTACCAAAAACAATTCACTAAGGCTAGAGCCATACCTTGATTCTTGATTTGCATTTCTTTAACACTTAGCACATATCAACCAAAACAATGTGTGTTATGCATCTAATCACCAAAACATTTATAGAAGTGGCCCAGGGGCACATTTCCCTTTCATTGATGCCGATGAGTATGGTGATCCCGTAGACCAGAAGGAGTATAGGACCTTGATTGGCTCCCTTCTGTACTTGATAGCGATGAGGCCAGATATACACTTTGCAGTGTGTCTGTGCACTCGCTTTCAAGCCTCCACACACACTTCTCATAGATATGCCGTGAAACGGATCATGAGGTACCTATGCTTCACACCAGAGTTGGTTTGTGGTACTCTTATTCTTCTGTTATGTCTTTGTGTGGTTATTCAAATACTGATTTTGTGGGATGCCACATGGAGCACAAGTCTACATCTAGGACATGTCAGTTTTTTGGGACTTTGTTGGTTCCTGGTCTTCACGCAAACAGTCTAGCGTGGCTCAGTCTACCATAGAGGCTAAGTATGTCGCTGTCGCTAGCTGTTGCTTGCAGTTGTTATGGATGATGGCTATTTACCAGATTTTGGCTTGGATTTTCATCATTTGCCTCTGCTTTGTGATAGCACGAGTGCCATAAGTGTTGCTAAGAATTTGTGTTGCATTCAAAGACCAAGCATATTGATGTTCACTTTCACTTTCTTTGTGATCATTATGGGAAAGCCGGCATTGATTTGTGCCACGTCGATACCCACAGATAGCTTGCTGACATTTTTACCAAACCCCTTGATCAGTCTACTTTTGCACATTTGTGAGGGGAATTGGGTGTTTGTTTCCCTTTTTGACCAAGGGCTCCCTTTTGGTTTTTATCCTTTTCTGTTGCTTTTTCTTGTAGTTTTTAGTATTTTCTTTTTGATTCGTGTATTATATCTTCATCTCATGTAGAATTTTGAGCTTCACTTGTATAACTGACATCCATCCAAGAACCTCATGACAACCTCAACACCATTGGAGCTCCTGCACATGGATCTATTTGGCCCTGTTGCTTGCATAAGCATCGATGAGAGTAAGTATGGTTTAGTTATTGTGGATGATTATACACGCTTCACTTGGGTGCTCTTTTTGCAGGATAAAAGTGAAACTCGATAAACTTTGAAGAGATTATTGAGAGGAGCTCACGATGAGTTCAACTTGAGGATTGAGAAAATTAGAATTGACAACGAAATAGAGTTCAAGTATACACAAGTGGAAGAATTCCATGAGGAGGACGGAATTAAGCATGAGTTATCTTCTCCCTACTCACCACAACATAATAGTGTGGTAGAGAGAAAGAATCAAACTCTAGCTGATATGGCAAGGACCATGCATGAAGAATACAAGACATTGGATCTGTTTTGGGTGGAAGCAATCAACATGGCTTGACACGCCATCAAACCGATTATATCTACATTGACTCCTCAAGAAAACATTGTATGAACTCCTTACTAGTAAAAAGCCCAATGTATCATATTTTAGAATCTTTGGGAGTAAATGTTTCATTTTAGTTAAGAAGGGTAGAAATTCTAAATTTGCTCCTAAAGTAGTAGAAGTCTTTTTACTTGGTTATGATCCAAACATAAGGGCATATAGAGTCTTCAACAAAATCACAAGTTGTGTTGAAGTATCTTGTGACATTGTGTTTGATGAAACTAATGGCTCTCAAGTAGAGCAGGTTAATCTCGATGAACTAGATGAGGAAGCTCTATGCATTGCACTAAGGAATATGTCCATTGGAGATGTGTTCCAATAAGAGCCAAAACAAGAACAAGATCAATTGTCCTCCACACAAGCCTATCCTCCAATTCAAAATGGTGAGCAAACTCAAGATGGTGAACAAACTCAAGATGATGAGCAAGCTCAATATGACAGCATGGATCAAGGGGTAGATGAAGAACGTCAAGAAAACTAGGATGATCAAGAAATAGAAGCAACAAAGGTGCCACACCCAAGAGTCCATTAAGCATTTCAAATAGGCCACCCCGTCGACATGATTCTTGGTTATATCCAAAAGGGGGTGACCACTCACTCTAGAATTGCTATTTTTTAAAAAAAATACTCTTTTGTGTCTTCCCTTGAGCCTTTCAGGGTTGAACACATTAAATGATCCAGATTAGGTGATGGCCATGTAAAAAGAGCTCAATAATTTTAAGAGGAATAAGGTATGGAATTTAGCACCACGTCCTAACCAAAATGTTGTAGGAACCAAGTGGGTCTTTTGCAACTAACAAGATGAACATGGTGTGGTGACAAGGAATAAGGCACAACTTCTGGTCAAAGGTTACTCACAAATCGAAGGTTTGGATTTTTGATGAAACCTTTGCACCTATAGCTAGGCTTGAGTCAATTCGCATATTATTGTCTATGCTACTTATGTCACACCCGATTTTGGAAGGTAAACCGAATGCGAACCATGTACGTGCCAGGATCAAAAACTCACGTACACAACGATTACATAATTGGACATCATCACACAATGCTCGAAATAATAGCGGAAAGATATTTTATTACATCAAAATATCTAAGACATCCACAGAGTCTAATACATAACCATTGTTCAACATAATTATCAAAGTGCGGAAATACAAAACGTAGATGCTAAGCCTACATAGGCAGCTGACTGGGGGTTTGCCACTAAGAAAGAACTAGAACTCGTCGTAGTCCTAAAACTCCTCGAAATCTTCTATGATGTCAGCATCACCTCCTTAGTACTGAGTACAGTGGGGACAACCTGGGGTGGGCGTGGTGTGTAAAGCAAGGGTGAGTACACATCAATGTACTCAGCAAATGTCCCATTTGGCTAAAGTGGACTAGCTGTATATGGAGTTGAGGTCAAGCAGTGCTTTTAAGTTAGTCAAGTATTTATTATTATTAGTAGAGCCAACTTTTAGTAATAAACCCAGTTATTACCCAAAAGTACTTCCTCAAACAAGGAAATACCAAAGATCAGATTTTATAGCATCATTGTTAATCATCATCATAAAAGTATCCAAAGTTCTTCTAATCAAAGAGGATCCCAAGGCTGCTCTTAACCATGAGCTCGGCTGATATACCAGTTTTTAACACTCTGCAGAGGTTGTACACTTTACCCACAAGTCGTGATCCCTTACCAGCCTGGGTTGTACAGGCCCGATCTTCACTACCAAGGTGAATGGCCAGGGATACACTACGTAGCCTTTACAAAGATTCCCCTGGTGCATAGTTGCTCGTTAGCTTTCACCAGTCGTACAAATGCAGTACACCTCCCCAAGGTGGGTGACTAACAAAACCAAATCGAAAGAACCTCTGCACCCCAACCTTGGCAGAGCGAGCAGTACGCCCTAGCCCCCATTGACGGCCCTCCGGCAAAGCCAACTACACCCCCAGGTTCATCTAATTAATCAGCTAAGGGCATCCCATTCCACCCTCATGGTTGTACTGTTATCTCGGGTGGTCACTACATGAACAGGTCCTTACGGAGAGGTACTCAGGAAAAAGGCCTGAGTCCCCTAAGGTATCACAAGATCATTCACATAATCGGGATAACAGTATCGTATCATACATTTTCGCATCATGTTCATTGATTAAGTTAAGGCAATAGCAACATGCTAACCATGGACCCAAAAGGATAAACAAGGATAAGTGAATACAGACTAGTCAATCCTTAGGTTTCATAAAGTAATGCGGGACAGTGAATTATAAAGTAAGTAGAACATAATAGGTTAGAGGGCACTTGCCTTCACCAGGTGGTTGCTCAGGAGGTCTCCAACAACACACTCAGGAACCTCGGACTGCTCGTTGTCTAAATAAAGCGAGCATGCATTCAATACCTTTGGAAAGTACAAATGAACAACACACCACACACGTACAAACATTGGATCACATCTTAAAAGACACAATACTACATAAGGGATAATGAATTCAAAGTATAACATAAACTATAACATACATTAACTTTATTTGAAAATAGATTACCATTTCCCTAAGTGTTACTTACAAGTACATAATCATAGATCAATTTATTTTATGGTGACCTAAAATTTAGAACAGAGGTAAACTCATGTAATACACATTATTAATCTCTCAAGCTTACACATGTTTAAATCTCTAAGGTTCTCCTTTTATTTATTTTATTAAGTAAATAAAAATACATCTACATTAGTTCATATTCAATCCTAAAAATTAGAGTGTGCAGACAGTAAGTGAAACCATTTTATTTAAATAGAGAATAAATCTATGAGCATTTTGCAATTTGAATCACTAAATTTGGAGTTCATATGCAAAAGTTATGAAATAAACAAGTTTGGGAATTCAAAATATAAAATTAGGGCTAATTCTGTGAATATTTAAAAGTCCATGGCTAAATCTGTAAGAATACAGGGGTCTGCGCGCGAAAACTAGGGACGACGGGTTGATTTCTAGTAAACCGAGGGTCTCTTTGACAAGACAGCCACGCGAAGGGGTATCGGGTGAATCTAACCGTCAGATCTAAAACCAACGGTCGAGATTAGATCTGCGGCCGAGGGCGCGCGCACGGGCGGGCGAGCACTGACAGGTGGGCCAGGGAGTGTCAGCGACAGAGTGGGGAGCGCGCTGATCGAGTGGGCCCAGCGCCAGGGGGGTTTGGGCGCTGACAGGCGGGCCAGGGAATCAGGGCGCGCAGGCGCGAAGCTGTATCCTGGGGTCCGGGCCGTTCGATCAAGATCGGACGGAGGGGGTCCGAGGGGGTCCGAGTCTTTCCATCAAGATCGGGCGGGGGAAATCAGACCGGGGAAAGATGAGTGGCTGTGGGTGGCGCTGATAGGCGGGCCAGGGCTTCAGGCGCGCATGCGCGAAGTGGTATCCCGCGGTTCGGGCCATGCGATCAAGATCAGAAGGGGGAAATCAGACCAGGGAAATAGACATGCGCGAAGCGGCACCGCTCCTTTCCACGGTGGTGAGGTCACTGGAGTTGAGGCAGGCGCGAGCTAGGGTGGCTCCGGGGTCACCGGAGTTGGGCAGAGAGGGAGAGGGCGCCACGGCGAACTCAATGGCAGGGAAGGGGCCATGAATCCACTGGCAGAGAGGGTAGAACGGCGGTGAGAAGGCCTCGGGCGGGCCGGAGCAACTCCGGTGAGCCATTCCGGCCACGGGGAGGGGTCCTAAGGCGCGCTAAGGCCTTGGCTAAATTCAGCAGAGGCAGGGGTGACACAGGGGCCTACTCCGGTGAACTAGACCGGGCTAAATCGGCCGACCACCGCGTGAGCACGGCGGACCACCGCGGTCGAGCACCGGCGAAGGTGAAATTGGCCGAGCACAGAGCGCAATAAGGAAAATTGGGCATGGGCAAAGGTGTCTCACCTTGGGGCAGAGCTCGAGGAGGCTTGGAGCGGTCTCCGGCGAGTTGGATGGCCGGGAACGCGGGCGTGGGTCTCTGGCGACGGCTGGTGGCGTGAGCAGAGCGCGAGAGAGGGCAAAGGTGTGCGAAATGAGGTGAGGGGTGTGCGCGGGGCACTAGCGGGGCTCTAAAAAGGGAGCTGGGCGCGTGGGCGGGCGTCATGGCTGAGAAATCCAGCGATGTGCGCGAGTGCGCACGCGCCGGTCCACAGCGAGCGCGGAAGGGGTGGAACTGACAGGTAGGGTCCACGGTGCAGAGAGAGAAGAAAGGGGTGCACGGGGCAACGGCTTGGCGACTGGCGATCCAGGCCCACAGGACAGAGAGAGAGAGAGAGGGAGCGTGGGGGCAAGGGGAAACCGGCGTCGACAAATCGGCCCCACTAGGCAGCGGCCGAGAGAGGGAGGGCGCGCGCGAGGGAGAACTGCCGTTGACAGGCGGGGTCCGCGTGTCAGACGAAGCGGGCGCGCGGGCGCACGGCCTGGCTGGGCTTAGTGGGCCGACTGGGCTGCTTTCTCTTTTTCTTTTCTCTGTATTTTCTAATTCCTTTTCTATTTCTTTTTCTATAGGGTTTTCAAATTCAAATTCAAACTTGGTTTCAAATTCAAATAAATTCAAACTTGTGCAACACTTCAAAGAATATTTTAAGCTCAGCATGATGCAACATGTCATGACTCATAAGGTATTGACAAAAATAAATAATTAACCTCCACTAGTTTAGGCTATCTCTAATCAAAAAGGAAAAAGGGAGAATGAATCTAGAGAGAGAAAACCTAGAGTGAGAAAAAGAAGAGTAACACATGATTTTGGGTGATAATTAGAAAGAAATTTTATACCCCCAAAATTAGGATGTTACAGACCTATCCCCCTTAAAAGAATCTCGCCCTCGAGATTCAGGGCTTGCTAGAAAAAAGCTCAGGGTACTTGGCTTTTAAATCATCTTCTCTTTCCCAGGTTGCTTCTTCCGAGTGATGGCCCCATTTGACTTTGCACATCCTGATGGTACTTCTCCGGGTGACCCGATCTGTTGTCTCTAGAATTTGAGTTGGCTTCTCAATATAAGTCAGATCTTCTTGAACTTCAAGATCCTCTGCTGGCAACTGCTCTTCTGGCACTCTCAAGCATTTCTTCAACTGAGACACATGGAACACATCGTGCACAGTGTGACGGAACCTCCCAAGTTATTAGGCCCACCTACAGTTGTCCTTGTCCAACGGACCTCAGACAACCTTGTAGATGCCCCTGAATTACTTGAAAGTTCGGTATCTGCTTTTCTTACCTTTCCCAAGAGCGTTTCACCCATCACGCAGACATTACAGAACATCGGAGATACAGCAATGTGGAAGCGATTACATAACTTACATTTATTTGAAAGTAAGATAAAGATAGTTATTACAGACCAGCATATAAACACGAGTGCAGAATACTTATTATTACAATACCAAGGGAGGTAAAAACTCCTCCCGATAAGTTCTTACATAAAAGTTTTTATGGAGGACTAGTTCCTCCCGCAGCTTCATTCTTGCTTTTCTTCATTTGGCACCACCTTGGTACAAAAGCAACAAAAATTTGCTGCTTCCTCACCTAAAAACAATAGGGAATAAAACCCTGAGTATGGAATTACTCAGCAAGTCTTACCCGACTAAAGAAAAGACTCTCAAGGGTATGCTGGTTATAAGGGAGTCAAGGTAAGGCTTCTCAATGGTCAAAGACTCTGTTTTGCATAAAAGCTTACTAAAAGTGGATCTTTAAAAATCCAATTTTATTGTCAACTTAGGTAAAATTACCTGCATCTAGAGTTCTTTCTAACCTAGTTCAATCACTTAACCTATACTAGCCAATTTCTTAACAAGTCCCTCATCTTTACTGGAGTTCTACGTATAGGTCAGTGGCCAAGTCTCCATAACCGCGGAGGTACGGCGATCCGAATCGATTATACTCAGCTGAGGATCTCCAATCACATGACATATGTAGCACTTAACCCTTGCATATGTCAACCCGCCACCGGGGTTCTTAAGACCAGATCAGATTCACGCGAACCGAGAGCACAGATACACCATCGTCCAGCCTCTTGCCACGGAGGGTACACACTACTCCCGCCACCACTCCACGCCCATTTCGTGTTATCTTATTCTGGCCTTAGTCTGCCCGAGGCAAGGCTTACCCATGATGAGGCATGTGACCAGTTAAAGGGTCCTCGGTCAGCAGGCCTACATCGAGACGGTCCTTAATCGACTCAGACGGAGACACTACACCGAGACTCTTCCTTCTCATGCAAGTCACCCGCCTGGTCTCAGCTTAATCATTTAAACCCAAAGCTTGGTACCTGGCAGAGGTACATCTTTTCCGATGTTGAACCCATCACGGCCATGATGGATCCACCATCAAGTTTTACTTTCAAAAACATCCTTCCCACTTTGCCAATCATCTTTTGTAAAACAGAAGTTTTCGTTTTGCTAGAGCAATACTAAGCATAGTAAAACCTTTTGTAGAACAGGGTTTCAAGGAAGGTAATCAAGTTCAAGGAAGGTAATGCAGGCATTGTTTAAGCATTCAACTCCTATCACCTAATGCATTAATCAAGTGAGAAAGATTTTAAAAAAATCAAGGAAGGTGGCAAATGCACCGGGGCTTGCCTTCGTTGATAGGTGAGTCAGGCTCGAACCCGCAGATATCAAGGTAGAAACAGTTTCCTGCCTGAGATTCCGAAGGTGGTGGTGATGTCTTCTCTTTAGTTACTTCAATTTCTTCTTCGTTTTCTAAAGATAACCATATATATGTATATAAGAATGAATGCCATGTAATGCTCATGAGAGTGAAAAGATAATAATAATTTATTATCTAAGGTCTTGAATACAACTTTCCTTCACGGAACTCCGAGAACTTAGGGTTTCCGGAGTCAGTAAAGGAATTCAAAGAGCAGGGGTGGGGGTTTTGGGTTCTAGTTATCAAACAAGGTCCAAATCAAACCAAACTCTACCCAAGGCTTCTAAATAATGTGTAGATCTCATATAAAAAGTTTGGGCATTTTTGGAATGATTATCTATTTTCTAAAAATCCAGAACTAATGTTTTAAGCTACTTTAAATACTCCAAACTTCCTTATTTAATCTAAAAATAATGAAACTATTTTTATTAAATACTATGGAAAATAAGAAGTCTAGGAAAATTGGTTTGACATTTTTATCATTTTTCTATGATTTTCTACAATTTCCTAAAGCTTCACTGAAAAAGAAAAAGGAAAAGACTAAACAGTACTGGGCCGGTTTCAGCCCAGGCGGCCCAGTAACACAGGGAAAGAGGGGCACGCCCGCGCCGCGGTGGAGACTTTGCAGAAACGCCCTCGGGGTTTTGGCTAACTGGGAACGAGTTCTTTTACTATTTTATTGTGTCACTGACGGTTTGCACATAAGCCCTCCATATTCTATTTCTTCGCAGGGAAAGGTCCACGACGATGGTGAGTGTGGTGGAGCTCCGGCGAGCTAGCAGACCGGCCTAACGAGGCAATGACTAGCGTTCCCGAGCGGCGGACACCAAATCAGACCTACTCCGAGCATTTTCCCTAAGTTAATTGCATGCCTGGTGACCTACTCCGCCCTGCCCTCGAGAACAGCGAAGGCTAAGGACTTTTGCTCGTGTTCCCGGCAATGGGTGGCGGCCTAATTCAATTGGACGGGTTGGAGAGCATCACCAGCATACAGAGGCATAAGAACAACGCGCGAATTGGACGGTGCCTTACCAGAATGGGCTGGCCACGGTGAAGATATTCTTCGCGGTGGCGGAGACCAATTTGGGGGAAACAAGAAATTCTCGAGCTCTGGCGAATGATCGTGGCTAATTAGTAATGGCTGGATGCTTCACTGCCTTACGGAGCTCGCGGCAGGGTCAATTTATAGGGAGCGGTAGCGGTGATGAGCAATTCGAGCAGATTGCGCTGGCGGCCAGAGATGAAGAAGAACACTAGCGCAGTGAATACGTGTTCAACGCCGTGGCAGCTATTCCGGTGAGCAACAGGGAGTTAAAGTGAATCGTGGCGGTGCGGTGGCGAGGCTCAGACACGAGGCGCAAGGCCGAGAGGCGGTGATCACCGATGTTCTTATCGGTTTCTATCGCGGTGAACATGGTACGGCGACCGGAATTGTTTATCGGCCGGAATTTATCCCCGGCGACGTACACCGGGTGTTATCCACTCATCCCGAGCACAAAGTGGGCCGGCGATCGCACGAATCACGGCGACAATCAGTCGTCGGTGGTGAAGCGACTGCGCTGGCGTCCTAATCCCCAACAATCACTGTACCATGGTGAACTCCATTTAGAGCACATGACAGATCATCTTGGAGCTCCATTTTCTCCCAAATTCGAATGGCAACTCGTCCAGATCTCTGTAGCAATATTGTAGTGTTATAAACCAGCTACAACTCGACTATAGGGATTAAACTTAGTTGAGCACTAGATCAAGGTTGAATCCAGGTCCAAAGTTAGCTGTGTTACACTGCAATTCTGAATTTCAGAGTTCCATCAGCTTGACAGTCCAACTTTGGGCTTAATTATCTCCAATATCTTCTTAACAACTATGCTTACACTCTTAAGCAAAGTTGTTCTCCTTTGTTTGATCTACAAGTTTGATGTGGTGACCTAGGGCAAAAACCCTAGAATTTGAAAGTTACAAAGCTCAAAAGTTGAGCCCATAACACAGTTTTTCAGACTTAGAGTGGAATCACAATTGGGGTCTTTTTGCAAATTTGTCCAAAACTTAGGGTTTGGCTTGTAAATCTTCATAAATGTGAACCATGCAACTTTATATGTTTTAACATTGTAGTTTTTACACTTTAGTCCAAATGTGCACTGTTTTGCACATAGGCCCCTAGGGTTTGGATTTAGGGTTTTCCATGGTTTCAATTAGGGTTTCTGGTATCTCAGGGATATAAATGTAATTCAAGTTCATTCTTAGGAACATTTTATGATTGTTTTACTTAAACCTTAGGGTTTTCTCAATTTGGGTCATGTTTTACCCCTTTAAACCCTATTTAGGGTTAAGTCCCCTATTCCAGTGTTCTATTTGCAAAACACTAGAACAATACAACTTGTTTGAAATTTTTACCTAGTGAATGCACTCTAGGTGTATCAAACATATGCAATGCCAATGTTTATGATGTCATGCTCAAGTTTTAGTAGCAGTAACACCAGGGGTGTTACATCCTTTCCCCCATAAAAGAATCTCGTCCCGAGATTAAAAGTCCTAGGGTAGGTAATGGAAAAGAAAATAATTCACATTTTTATTTCCTTATTTTTGGTACAAGGCAGGGGTGGGTTGGGACTCACTCCTTTATTATAACAATGTTGTACACTTTACAAATTATAAGAGGCTAAAAAGCCTGGGAAATTCTTATCTAAAAAGTCTTGAGTTTCCCATGTAGCCTCATCTTCGGAATGTTGGTTCCACTGTATCTTGTAAAACTTGAGAGTTTTTCTTCGGGTAATCCTGTCCTTTTGATCCAAGACTCAAATAGGATGCTCTGAATATGTTAAGTCTAGTTCAAGGACAACATCTGTCACTTCAACGGTTCGATCTGGTAACCGAAGACATTTCTTCAATTGGGACACGTGGAACACATTATGTACAGCAGACAAAGTTTCGAGTAGTTGAATTCGATACGCCACTGGCCCATATCTTTCAAGAATGATAAAAGGACCAATATATCATGGTGCAAGTTTCCCTTTGACCCCGAAACGCGATACGCCCTTCATTGGTGAAACCTTCAGGTAGACATAGTCTCCCTCAAGAAAATATAAGGGCATTCGTCGTTTGTCTGCATAACTCTTCTGACGGGTTTGAGCTTTCTTCAAATTATGTATTATTCTCTGAACTTTTTCTTCGGTTTCTTTTACCAGGTCAGGCCTGAAGAAGTACCTTTTACCTGGTTCAGACCAACTTAGCGGAGTTCGACATCGTCGTCCATATAAAGCTTCAAAAGGTGCCATCTTGATGCTTTCTTGTTAGCTATTATTATATGAGAATTCCGCTAATGGAAAACATTCATCCCATTTCTGTGAGAAGTCCAGCACACATGCCCGTAGCATATCTTCAAGTATTTGATTAACCCTCTCAGTCTGCCCACTTGTTTGAGGATGATAGGCCAAACTGTGGAGCAATTTAGTACCCAGGGATTTATGAAGTTCTTCCCAAAATTTGGATACGAATTGAGGTCCACGATCCGACACTATAGTTATTGGGACCCCGTGCAAACTGAGAATACGAGCAATATACAATTGGGCATAAACAACAACTGGGTGCACTGTCTTGACGGGTAGAAAATGAGCAATTTTCGTAAGCCGATCAACGATAACCCAGATAGAGTCATACCCTTTTGCGGTCCTGGGCAATCCCACAATAAAGTCCATACTTATGTCTTCTCATTTCCATGTTGGTATTGGTAGAGACTATAATGGACCGGCAGCTTTTAGGTGTATGGCCTTGACACGTCTGCAGATGTCACATCTAGCCACATAGCGTGCAATCTCGATCTTCATTTTCGTCCACCAATAATGTTGTTTTAGATCTTGATACATCTTACTGCTTCCGGGATGAATAGAATAGCGACTAAGATGTGCCTCATCAAGAATTTGCTGGCAGACTTCTTCATTCTTCGGCACCACTATGCGGTTATTAAACCATACCACACCTTGATTATCTTCTTGGAAACAATTGGCTTTTCCAACCTTTATCTTTTCACGTATGTGTTTCATACCCTCATCATTTTTCTGTGCGTCAATTATCCTTTGTAAGATGACTGACTCCAGCTTCAAGTGATTTGAAGTCCCATGTTGAATCATACCCAGGTTTAGATTCTCCATCTCTTGGCACAACGTAATGTCAGAAGTCTCCATAGTTAGACAATGGCAGGAAGCTTTGCGACTGAGTGCATCTGCCACTACATTAGCCTTGCCTGGGTGATAATGGATCTCCAGTTCATAATCTTTAAAAAGCTCAAGCCATCTCCTTTGTCTCATGTTGAGTTCAGACTGGGTAAAGATATATTTCAAACTTTTGTGGTCTGTGTAAATATGACAGACATTTCCCAGTAGATAATGATGCCATATCTTCAGAGCATGAACCACTGCAGCTAGCTCCAGATCATGAGTAGGATAATGCTCCTCATGCCGGCATAACTGCCTTGAAGCATACGCAATTACTCGGCCTTCTTGCATTAATACACAGCCAAGACCACTGCCAGATGCGTCACAATACACATCAAATGGCTTGTTAATATCCGGTTGAGCCAATACCGGAGCAGTGGTTAATAATGTCTTCAATTTCTCAAAAGCTTCATTACAGCTGGAAGACCAATTGAATTTAGTATCATTCTTCAATAGACTTGTGATTGGCTTCACAAGTTTAGAAAAATCGGGTATAAATCGGCGGTAATAACCAGCCAGTCCAAGGAAGCTTCGGACTTGATGAACAGTGGTTGGGGGTTTCCACTCCAAAATGTCCTGGACTTTGCTGGGATCTACCGCAATCCCCTTAGCAGATAGAACATGTCCCAGAAATTGAATTTCTTCCAGCCAAAATGCGCACTTACTGAACTTGGCATATAATTGATGTTCTCTCAAGTGCGTTAATACGACCCGTAAATGTTGAGCATGCTCCTCTTCATTCTTTGAATATATCAAAATATCATCTATGAAGACCACCACAAATTTGTCCAACTCGGGCATGAATACCGAGTTCATCAGATAAGTGAAGTGGGCAGGAGCATTCGTTAGTCCGAAAGACATTACCAGGTATTCAAATAATCCATACCGCGTAGTAAATGCGGTTTTTGGTATATCCTCGGGCCGAATACGGATCTGATGGTAGCCCGATCTGAGATCAATCTTGGAGAATACCCTCGCCCTGGTCAGTTGATCAAATAAAATGTCAATTCGTGGAAGAGGGTACTTGTTCTTGATAGTGACCTCATTCAGGGGTCGATAATTCACACACATCCGTAAAGTTTGATCCTTCTTCTTGACGAATATGGCGGGACAACCCCATGGTGACGAGCTTGGCCGGATGAATCCTTTCGATAGTAGATCTTGTAACTGAATCTTCAGTTCTGCCAGCTCATTTGGAGGCATGCGGTACGATCTTCTAGAAATGGGAGACGTACCGGGCTTCAATTCAATTACAAACTCTACATCTCTCTCGGGTGGCAATCCAGGCAAATCCTCTGGAAAGATATCTGGGAACTCGCATACTACCGGAATATCCTTGACCTCTGGTATAATGGCTTCATAAACTCTGCCAGTAGTTTTGGTTGGGATGGGGATGGACAAGAGAATTTCTTCTTGATTATGACTCAACCTGATAGTTCTCTGATCAGTGTTGAGTGTTGCTTTATGTTTGGCCAACCAATTCATGCCCAAAATCACATCTATGTCTTGGCCTTTCAGAACTATCATATTAGTAGGAAAGTCCCGTCCGGCCAATGTTACGGGCACTTGATAGGCCACTTCTCTAGTAAAGATTTGTCCCCCAGGTGACTGAATTTTAAACCCCTCTTTTGATTCATGGTATGAAATGCAATGTTGCTCCACAAATTTCTTGCTGATAAATGTATGGGAAGCACTAGAATCAAAGAGAATAATTGCGGGACAATTGGCCACAAGGAACGTACCCATCATGACCGGTTCACCGTCCGGTGTAGTGGCCACTTGCGTATAATATATGCGTCCCGTCTTCTTTGTATTTTTGCCCATAGTATTTCCCTTGGCTTGAGATGAATTCCCAGATCCTTGTGGATTGTTTGACTTGTTTTGCTTCGGATAAGGGCAATCCTTGATAAAATGCCCAGATTTTCCACAATTGAAGCATCCTGTCGATGAACTGGGAAGGGCAGGGAATCGAGTGCCAGGGGCACCCGACTGACTTGTTGTTGTAGGGGCAGTATTGGGACGGATGAATACTGGCTGTTTAAATGGGAAGGAGGGTGGACGTGCTGAAGAACGACCCTGATTAACAGGCCGGATAACAAACCGTTGCCTTTTTTCAGGGCCCTAAGTAGGCCTGTTTCCTCCACTCCCCTTGATCTTTCCAGAACTTGCATATTTGGATTCGACTGCCAGCGCTGTGCTGATAGCCCTTCCGTATGTAAGGTCAATGCAAGTAGCCATTTTTCTTTGCATCCTGTCATTCAGTCCTCGCATGAAACAATTTTTTCTTCTTCAGATCGGTGTTCACTTGATCGATTGCATACTGCGACAAATGATTGAATTTATTGAGATACTGATTAACAGTATCCCCTCCTTGCTTCAGCTTCATAAATTCTTCTTGTTTCATGTGAAGGACACCTTCTGGTATATAATGTTCGCGGAAGGCCAACTTAAATTCTTCCCATGTTATCTGATGATTGGCCGGTTGAACGGCCATAAAATTTCCCCACCAAGTGCTGGCAGGGCCACACAGTTGTTGGGCTGCGAACAAGGGCTTCTGGGTTTCAGAACATCGCAGAAGTCCAAACTTTTGCTCGATGACACGAATCCATCGTCTGCCTCTAAAGGGTCTTCGGCTTTGACAAACAGCGGTGGACGTGTTTCAGAGAAGTCTAAATAAGATGTTTCACGGGGCCCTTGCGGATAGCCCCGTCCGCCTTGTTATTGAAATTGCTGACCCGCCATTTCCCGTAGGAAACGGGTATTATCCGCTGTCGCGTTTACCAAGGCGGCGATAGCCTCAACAAGTGTGGGAGGGACTGGAGGTGGATTCGGGGTGGACTCCCTCCCACTGGAGGTTCCGGCTGCATCCTGTGATCGGGTCTTGGACGACATCTGTGGCAACAAACATTTGGAAACAAATATAATATGCCAAAGAAAAACCATCCACTTTACATTACTAAAAAGAGTAATGTTACAGACTCGAATTTTACAACAGGAGTACAATACCTATTATACAATAACACTATTAATTCTACAACTATACTATTCCTACTTCCTATCACTCTTAGTAGCCTCACAGTCGGGCGTAGGAGACCATTCATCGACCAACTTCATGGAGGGAGGGGGCCTGAAAAGGTCCAATTCGCCACCAAAAGCTTCTCCCGCTGCATGAGAAGGTCCGGCTTCTGTCCCGACAGGATTTGCAGGTACGCTGGGGTGCAATTGCAAATACAGTACATGAACTTCCTCATGTAGAGTATTGCAATATGCCTGCAGATTATCAATAGCTGAGCTAAGTTCTTCGACTCGGGCTTGAGCTTTTGCCTCCTTAGCCCAGGCAAGCGAACGAGACTAAACCGCCCAGTCGAGCGCTAAATCTCGATCAGCAAGCTAATCCTGCAGGCGGCGGATGTGGCTTCTCAATTCATTTATTCTGTCGCCATCCACGACCCATATGTTAGTCCTGCGTTGAAGTTCCGCTTGAAGCTGATTTACTTGGGCTTCAAGATCCCCGATCGGATCGTTACTCCCACTACTGCTATCCTCATGTCTGGGAGCGAGTTGATGACGGGGTACACCAATTGGGCCAGTTGACTTGCGCGCGGTTTTCCTTGTGCGCGGCGGCATTTCTCTAAGGGGGAAATTTTATTAGTATAGTTCTTAGCATGATGCATGTATAATTACAGAACCAACCTTAGTTGATTCACACCTTCTATACATTGCACTCCTCCTATCTGGTCTTTCATATAGATTCTTTTTCTAGATAAGTCTTTAGAAAATCCTTTTGAAGATGCCTCATAATATCTGCAGAGAAGGGCTTCTCTCCGATACCAGCTGTGACGGAACCTCCCAAGTTATTAGGCCCACCTACAGTTGTCCTTGTCCAACGGACCTCAGACAACCCTGTAGATGCCCCTGAATTACTTGAAAGTTCGGTATATGCTTTTCTTACCTTTCCCAAGAATGTTTCACCCGTCACGCAGACATTACAGAACATTGGAGATACAACAATGTGGAAGCGATTACATAACTTACATTTATTTGAAAGTAAGATAAAGTTAGTTATTACAGACCAACATATAAACACGAGTGCAGAATACTTATTATTACAATACCAAGGGAGGTAAAAACTCCTCCTGATAAGTTCTTACATAAAAGTTTTTATGGAGGACTAGTTCCTCCCGCAGCTTCATTCTTGCTTTTCTTCATTTGGCACCACCTTGGTACAAAAGCAACAAAAATTTGCTGCTTCCTCACCTAAAAACAATAGGGAATAAAACCCTGAGTATGGAATTACTCAGCAAGTCTTACCTGACTAAAGAAAAGACTCTCAAGGGTATGCTGGTTATAAGGGAGTCAAGGTAAGGCTTCTCAATGATCAAAGACTCTGTTTTGCATAAAAGCTTACTAAAAGTGGATCCTTAAAAATCCAATTTTATTGTCAAGTTAGGTAAAATTACCTGCATCTAGAGTTCTTTCTAACCTAGTTCAATCACTTAACCTATACTAGCCAATTTCTTAACAAGTCCCTCATCTTTACTGGAGTTCTACGTATAGGTCAGTGGCCAAGTCTCCATAACCGCGGAGGTACGGCGATCCGAATCGATTATACTCAGCTGAGGATCTCCAATCACATGACATATGTAGCACTTAACCCTTGCATATGCCGACCCGCCACTGGGGTTCTTAAGACCAGATCACGTTCACGCGAACCGAGAGCACAGATACACCACCATCCAGCCTCTTGCCATGGAGGGTACACGCTACTCCCGCCACCGCTCCACGCCCATTCCGTGTTATCTTATTCTGGCCTTAGTCTGCCCGAGGCAAGGCTTACCCATGACGAGGCATGTGACCAGTTAAAGGGTCCTCGGTCAGCAGGCCTACATCGAGACGGTCCTTAATCTACTCAGACGGAGACACTACACTGAGACTCTTCCTTCTCGTGCAAGTCACCCGCCTGGTCTTAGCTTAATCATTTAAACCCAAAGCTTGGTACCTGGCAGAGGTACATCTTTTTCGATGTTGAACCCATCACGGCCATGATGGATCCACCATCAAGTTTTACTTTCAAAAACATCCTTCCCACTTTGCCAATCATCTTTTGTAAAACAAAAGTTTTTGTTTTGCTAGAGCAATACTAAGCATAGTAAAACCTTTTGTAAAATAGGGTTTCAAGGAAGGTAATCAAGTTGAAGGAAGGTAATGCAGGCATTGTTTAAGCATTCAACTCCTATCACCTAATGCATTAATCAAGTGAGAAAGATTTTAAAAAAATCAAGGAAGGTGGCAAATGCACCGGGGCTTGCCTTCGTTGATAGGTGAGTCAGGCTCGGACCCGCAGATATCAAGGTAGAAACAGTTTCCTGCCTGAGATTCCGAAGGTGGTGGCGATGTCTTCTCTTCAATTACTTCAATTTCTTCTTCGTTTTCTAAAGATAACCATATATATGTATATAAGAATGAATGCCATGTAATGCTCATGAGAGTGCAAAGATAATAAGAATTTATTATCTAAGGTCTTGAATACAACTTTCCTTCACGGAACTCCGAGAACTTAGTGTTTTTGGAGTCAGTAAAGGAATTCAAAGAGCAGGGGTGGGGGTTTTGGGTTCTAGTTATCAAACAAGGTCCAAATCAAACCAAACTCTACCCAAGGCTTCTAAATAATGTGTAGAGCTCATATAAAAAGTTTGGGCATTTTTGGAATGATTATCTATTTTCTAAAAATCCAGAACTAATGTTTTAAGCTACTTTAAATACTCCAAACTTCCTTATTTATTATAAAAATAAAGAAACTATTTTTATTAAATACTATGGAAAATAAGAAGTCTAGGAAAATTGGTTTGAGATTTTTATCATTTTTCTATAATTTTCTACAATTTCCTAAAGCTTCACTAAAAAAGAAAAAGGAAAAGACTAAACAGTACTGGGCCGGTTTCAGCCCAGGCGGTCCAGTAACACAGGGAAAGCGGGGCGCGCCCGCGCCGCGTGGAGACTTTGCAGAAACACCCTCGGGGTTTTGGCTAACTGGGAACGGGTTCTTTTACTATTTTATTGTGTCACTGACGGTTTGCACATAAGCCCTCCATATTCTATTTCTTCGTAGGGAAAGGTCCACGACGACGGTGAGCACGGTGGAGCTCCGGCGAGCTAGCAGACCGGCCTAACGGGGCAATGACTGGCGTTCCCGAGCGGCGGACACCAAATCAGACCTACTCCGAGCATTTTCCCTAAGTTAATTGCATGCCTGGTGACCTACTCCGCCATGTCCTCGAGAACAGCGAAGGCTAAGGACTTTTGCTCGTGTTCCCGGCAATGGGTGGCGGCCTAATTCAATTGGACGGGTTGGAGAGCATCACCATCATACAGAGGCATGAGAACAACGCGCGAATTGGACGGTGCCTTACCAGAATGGGCTGGCCACGGTGAAGCTATTCTTCGCGGTGGCGGAGACCAATTTGGGGGAAACAAGAAATTCTCGAGCTCTAGCGAATGATCGTGGCTAATTAGCGGTGGCTGGATGCTTTACTGCCTTACGAAGCTCGCGGCGGGGTCAAAGTGGGCCGACGGTCGCGCGAATCGCGGCGGCAATCGGTCGCCGGCGGTGAAGCGACTGCGCTGGCGTCCTGATCCCCAACAATCACTGTACCATGGTGAACTCCATTCAGAGCACCTGACAGATCATCTTGGAGCTCCATTTTCTCCCAAATTTGAATGGCAACTCGTCCAGATCTCTGCAGCAATATTGTAGTGTTATAAACCAGCTATAACTCGACTATAGGGATTAAACTTAGTTGAGCACTGGATCAAGGTTGAATCCAGGTCCAAAGTTAGTTGTGTTACACTGCAATTCTGAATTTCAGAGTTCCATCAGCCTGATAGTCCAACTTTGGGCTTAATTATCTCCAATATATTCTTAACAACTATGCCTACACTCTTAAGCAAAGTTGTTCTCCTTTGTTTGATCTACAAGTTTGATGTCGTGACCTAGGGCAAAAACCCTAGAATTTGAAAGTTACAAAGCTCAAAAGTTGAGCCCATAACACTGTTTTTTAGACTTAGAGTGGAATCACAATTGGGGTCCTTTTGCAAATTTGTCCAAAAATTAGGGTTTGGCTTGTAAATCTTCATAAATGTGAACCATGCAACTTTATATGCTTTAACATTGTAGTTTTTACACTTTAGTCCAAATGTGCACTGTTTTGCACATAGGCCCCTAGGATTTGGATTTAGGGTTTTCCAGGGTTTCAATTAGGGTTTCTGGTATCTCAGGGGTATAAATGTAATTCAAGTTCATTCTTAGGAACATTTTATGATTGTTTTACTTAAACCTTAGGGTTTTCTCAATTTGGGTCATGTTTTACCCCTTTAAACCCTATTTAGGGTTAAGTCCCCTATTCCAGGATTCTATTTGCAAAACACTAGAACAATACAACTTGTTTGAAATTTTTACCTAGTGAATGCACTCTAGGTGTATCAAACATATGCAATGTCAATGTTTATGATGTCATGCTCAAGTTTTAGTAGCAGTAACACCAGGGGTGTTACACACATTGGATAGGTTCTCCGGTAAATAGGAAAGGGGAAATAAAGAGATTACCCAACTAAATAACTGACTTTATTAATAACTACACCAAGTTGTAGGAGATACCCACCCCTTGGTGACAATCATTAGAAAGATCCAACTTCATTACATGTTCATCATGACAAACATTCCAACATACGATAAGCAAACTAACTTGAACTAAGACCAACTAGACTAAGGCACTGAATTCATTATTACAGACTTCGACTCCACCGATCTATGGATCTAAATCTATGCGAGTCCTGTAGTCTGGGGTACCATAGTAGAAGTGACCACGGGGCGGTGAATGATAAGGGTGTTGAATCCTGACAGGGGCGGGAGAACCACCATCCAGATAGTGGCGTGCTGCGCACTCAGCACGCAATTCCGCAACCTCTGCCCAAACCTTGCCCAACTCGTCAAGGGTGTGGTCCAACTCTATGTTGAGCACGGCGACCAAGTTGACCATGCTGCTCAGCCTGGGATTGCCCTCATCAACTGGCGAGACAATCACACCTCTAGCACTGCCGGTCGAACGACGAGGATAGTACTTCAGGTCAAGGCCATCAGCTACCCCGCTGAACAACGAGCAATACTGAGAAAGTGTCTGTCGTGCTGCATCTTGCATGTCTATCTTGGCAGTATCCCTCTCAGTAATAGAATAGTGCTCTGAGAAGGCCTCTGCACCCCAGAGATCATCGTCTAGACGACGCACCAAGCAAGTAGCCTCCCACTGGTCCGGGTATAGCCCACGACGATGCTGGTAGACTACAAACGGTACTTGATGGACCATGTGTGTCGGTTGAAGGCCCGACGCAACAGGGTATCGAGAGCGTCGTGGAAGTGACACCCATGAGCGGCGTCACGAGTGATGGGTCTAGTGATCCATCCCTCTGGCTCTGGCTCTGGCTCCTCCGAGAGCTCTGTGCCGTGGCTCGAACTGCCACCGGTGTCGTCGTCGTCTCCGTCTCCGTCAGGGTCTCCTCCAGCAGCCGGGATGCCCTGTGGTGGTGCAGGGGGCATCTCTGGCTGAGGTGCAGGGGAAAGTGGCCTCTCAGACTCCACCTCCTGCTGAGGCAAGGGGGAAGAGTCCTGCTGCTCCTGCTCCGGGCGTCGACGCTCCTGCTCCTCGTGCAGGCGACGATGCAGTCTCTCCAGGTGACCGGACTGACCTAGCACTGTGCGACGCAGTGGACGCTCCGCCAGACGAGAAGGCAAAAAGGAAATCACAGACTTACGTGCAGTGCACCTAATACGGGCCATCTACAAAAGACATCGTAAGCACAAGGGTAAGAGTAGAACTATGAGACCAGGAAGTAAACAGATAGAAAAGTGAGATAAAACTTTTAAGATAAGTAAACAACATAGAGTTGGTCAAGATGACCAACTTTTGAAAAGACACTGAGGTCAAGGTAAGAGTAGGGGTCTATAGTCCTTAGGGCGACCATTCTAGTCTAGGTTAGCGGTCCTACAGTCAGCAAGGGCTTTGATACCACTTATGTCACACCCGGTTTTGGAAGGTAAACTGAATGCGAACCATATACGTGCCAGGATCAGAAACTCACGTACACAGCGATTACATAATTGGACATCATCACACAATGCTCGAAATAATAGAGGAAAGGTATTTTATTACATCAAGATGTCTAAGACATCCACAGAGTCTAATACATAACCATTGTTCAACATAATTATCAAAGTGCGGAAATACGAAACATAGATGCTAAGCCTACACAGGCAGCTGACTGGGGGTTTGCCATTAAGAAAGAACTAGAACTCGTCATAGTCCTGAAACTCCTCGAAATCTTCCATGATGTCAGCATCACCTCCTGAGTATTGAGTACAGTGGGGACAACCTGGGGTGGGGGTGGTGTGTAAAGCAAGGGTGAGTACAAATCAACGTACTGAGCAAATGTCCCATTTGGCTAAAAAGGACTAGTTGTATATGGAGTTGAGGTCAAGCAGTTGCTTTTAAGTTAGTCAAGTATTTATTATTATTAGTAGAGCCAACTTTTAGTAATAAACCCAGTTATTACCCAAAAGTACTTCCTCAAACGAGGAAATACCAAAGATCAGATTTTATAGCATCATTGTTAATCATCATCATAAAAGTATCAAAAGTTCTTCTAATCAAAGAGGATCCCAAGGTTGCTCTTAACCGTGAGCTCGGCTGATATACCAGTTTTTAACACTCTGCAGAGGTTGTACACTTTACCCACAAGTTGTGATCCCTTTTCTAGCCTGGGTTGTACAGACCCGATCTTCACTACCAAGGTGAATGGCCAGGGATACAGTACGTAGCCTTTACAAAGATTCCCCTGGTGCATAGCTGCTCGTTAGGTTTCGCCAGTCATACAAACGCAGTACACCTCCCCAAGGTTGGTGACTAACAAAACCAAATCGAAAGAACCTCTGCACCCCAACCTTGGCAGAGCGAGCACTATGCCCTGGCCCCCATTGACGGCCTAGCACAGAAAACCACTGTCTGGGCTTAGTGGGCCGACTGGGCTGCTTTCTCTTTTTCTTTTTCTCTGGATTTTCTAATTCCTTTTCTATTTTTTTTTCTTTAGGGTTTTCAAATTCAAATTCAAACTAGGTTTCAAATTCAAATAAATTCAAACTTGTGCAACACTTCGAAGAATATTTTAAGCTCAGCATGATGCAACATGTCATGACTCATAAGGTTTTGACAAAAATAAATAATTAACCTCCACTAGTTTAAGCTATCTCTAATCAAAAAGGAAAAAGGGAGAATGAATCTAGAGAGAGATAAAACCTAGAGTGAGAAAAAGAAGAGTAACACATGATTTTGGGTGATAATTAGAAAGAAATTTTATACCCCCAAAATCAGGGTGTTACAACTTACCATCATTTCAAGTTGTTTCAAATGGACGTAAAAAGTGCATTCCTCAACAGGGCAATCAAGGAAGAAGTATATGTTGAGCAATGTCATGGATTTGAAGACAATAGTTATATTTTTCATGTCTATAAGCTCAATAAGGCGCTCTACAAACTCACGCAAGCACCAAGAGCTTGGTATGAATGCCCGAGAGAATGTATTATAGTAAATTCGTTTGAAGTTGTAATGGTCGATCCTACTCTTTTCAATAAACCTATTAACAATGATTTTTTGTATGCCAAATCTATGTTGATGATATTATTTTTTGGTCTACTAATAAATCATCTTGTGAAGAGTTTAGTAGGATTATGATAAGGAAGTTCGAGATGTCTGTAAGGAAAATGGACTCCGGGCCATTTGGCTTAATAAGTTTTGGTGTTTGATGATTAACACAATCCGTGAACTAATGAGTTTCCTAGTGTTTGTGTTTGTAGTTCACAGGATGCTAGAATTACTTGGACCAAGGAATTGAGGAAAGCAACACCTCAAAAGAAGACATTAAGAAGATCAAAGAAAAGTCCAAGAAAAGAAGATGTGTTGCCTGCGGACTGTCTGTGCGTGGAGCATCGGACTGTCCGGTGCACCAGGGAACCGCAGCCAACCGGCTAGTTCTAGGTGGCACTGTGCAGAGAAGACCACCTGACTGTCCGGTGCGGTGTCCGGACTGTCCAGTGTGAAAAGCCTACAGCGCCAACGGTCACCTGTCGTGGCAAGGCAATGGCTAGGCGCACCGGACACTAAACAGTGCGCTGTCCGGTGCACCACCAGACTGTCTAGTGTGCCACAGAGAGCAGCAGCTTTTCTCTAACGTCTACAATTGTGTTGGGGGCTATAAATACACCCCCAACTAGTCATTTTCAAGTGTGGGAGCCCAAGAGACATACCAAGGCATATAATAGACATTCCCAAGTGCTCTTACACCCAAGTGCTTAATAGAATCACTCGGTGATTAGTGTAGGTGCTTTGCAAAGTGCTTAGGTTAGTTAGACCGCTTTAGCGCTTGCTCTAGGTGAACCCTAGTTAGTTGAGTGAGTTTTGTAACCACACAACCCCTCGGCTCTTGCGCGAGCCATTGTAATTGTACCGAGTGGGGCGAGAGTCTTGCGAGACCGTGACAACTGCGTTTGTGTCACGGCCACCACCGTGTACCGGAGGGAACGAGGCCCACGGCGTTTTCGTCTGGAAGCTCGATAGTGGAGACGGCGGGGAGCATCCGAGAGGAGCCGGAAGCGGAGCACCACTTGCACGTGGAGAAGGCCCGCGGCTCTCTACGGAGTTACTCGACCGAGGTGCTTAGCCCTCGCGTGGGCTTCCCTTTGCATAGGGGCACCACCGAGGATTAGTCGGAACCTTGCGCGGTTCCGGATACCTCGTTAAAATACCAGCGTCATCCACGAGAGTTTGCATCCCTACCTTGCTCTTTAAGTTTCCGCATTTATATTAAGCATTTAAGTTTCAATCTTGTCTTTCATACTTATATAGTGTAGATTGAAACTTAGCCTTTGTGGTAGAGATAGCAACACTTAAACAAAACCTAGTTTGCACATTCTTGTTTGATTATTTGCATAGGTTTTGCTCTAGGGATTTATTTGTGGCCTAGTTTAGTAAAAGTTTTAGAAGTCCTAATTCACCCCCCTCTTAGGCGTCATCGTTTCCTACAAGTGGTATTAGAGCCTGATTTGGCTCGTTTGAAAAGCTTTAGCTTCACCGCTAAAAGAGCCGACGCTTTTTAGAGGAAGGGATGGATACCCATAGGCCACCACACTTCGACGGCACTAACTTTCCATATTATAGTGCTAGAATGGCTTGTTACCTAGAGGCTGTTGATCTAGGTGTTTGGAGAGTCACTTGTGACGGGATGAAACCCCCCAAGAATCCCAAGAAACCCACCACGAGTGAGGAAAAAGAAATTCATTTAAATGCTAGAGCCAAAAATTGCTTGTATGAATCTCTTAGCATGGATATTTTTAATCAAGTATTTACCTTAAAAACTGCTAATGAGATTTGGCTAAAATTACATGAGCTCCATGATGGCACATCCAATGTTCGTGAGCAAAAACATTGCCTAGTCTTGAATGAGTATAATTCTTTTGCTATGAGAGATGATGAGCTTGTTAGAGACATGTATTCTCGTTTAAATCTAATCATAAATGAGCTCAACTCTATTGGCATAAATAAGCTAGGTGATGCGGACATTGTGAGGAAGATTATCTCCCTACTACCACAACAAAGATATGGGAGCATCATCACCATCCTTCACAACATGGAGGACTTGAGTACCATGACCCCGACCATTGTGATTGGGAAAATCGCGGCTTTTGAGATGTCGCGAAAAATGTGTCGGAGAGAGGAGCCAACTTCCTCAAGGCCATATGCTTTTGCATGTGATGAAAGGAAGGGTAAAAAGAAGGCTCCAACTCCAAGTTCCTCAAGTGAAGAAGAGGAAGAAGAAGAAAGTGATGATGATGAAGATAATCAATCATGCACATCATCCTTCAAGGACGAAGAAACAATCCGACGCATCGAAAAAGTAATGAGGATGATCCGCAAGATTAATCTAATGGGTGTGCCCCTGCAGGTAGAGGATCATCTCTTTACATTGACAGGAAAAAGCAAAGAAAGAGAGGATGCTTCGCATGCGGGGAGAAGGGCCACTTCAGGGAATACTGTCCAACTATGGCCAAACCCAAAAAGGAGAGGAGCAAAGGCAAGGCGCTAACAAGTGTCAGAACTTGGGATGATTCTTCAAGTGAAGATGAACCTCCAAGGACGTGCAGCCACCGGTACTCATCACGGTCATCACACAAGTGCCTTATGGCAAGAAGTAAAATGAGTATTCCATCCTCTAGTGATGATAGTAGTAGTGATGATGAAGGTGAGGGAAAGCCCTCCATAGATGAGCTTGCGGAAGCCGTTAAATTTTTCCAGGATGTTTGCACTAAGCAAAAAGCTCAACTTAAAACATTGAAAAATAAGTTGATTAGCTCTCAAAATGATTATAAAAGTTTGCTAGAAAAATTTGAAACTTTTGCAAACTTAAATAGTGAGCTATCAACTAAAATTGAGCTATTAGAGTCTAGTGCTCCATCCACTGCTACCGATGGTGGCCTTATTAAAAAGAATGAAAAACTTAAGGCTAAGTTAGCTAGCTCCCAAGAAGCTATTGAAAATTTGCTAGAGAAAATGGAAATTCTTAGCATACACAATAATGAGCTAACTACTAAGCTAGAAAACATTGGTAGCACCCCAGCAGCATCTTTGGTTAAAATACTTGAAATAATTAAGAAAGATGCTTCTACCTCCTGCTTTGATTTAATTGATAATTCTAACCCCTGCAACCAAGTTTTTGTTGAGAATATTGTTGTAGAAACATGTTCGGATGAGGTTGCAAAGGAAAATGAACAATTTAAGTAAGAAGTGGCTCGCCTTGGCAAAGCTTTGTATGACAAGAAAGGCAAAGCCAAACAAATCCGACCTCCACAGGATAACACCACTACAGGAGTGAACAAGCCTATGGAGGAAGAAACTGTGATTTGTAGGCTATGCCACATGGAAGGCCATAAGTCTTTCCAATGCAAGGTGATGACCGGGGATAAGCAAAGGCAAAAGCTCAAGCAAAAGCCAACAAGCAAAATCTCCAACACCTACATCAAAAAGGTGGACAAAAAGGCTACTACACCATATTTGATCAAAAAGAAAAAGAATGGAAAGGTGATAGCAATCAAGGCCAACAAGCAAGCCAACAAAGAAAAGGGGGGCCAAACGCATCTAGGTGCCAAAGGAAATAATTTCAACCATGAAAAGCACCAAGAAGGTTTGGATCCCGAGAGGGAAGTGAGTAGTCCGAAGGATTACGGGAAATTTGGAGACTTGACAAAGTTGGGATGTATATCATGGGATACATCATATTGGATCAAGTTTATTGCCAAGTGAGGTAGTGAAAATTTTGGACCCAAATTTCCCCACCCATGATTAAGGTAACTAGATTTATTGCATTCCTTATTTTTAGATATGTATATCTAATTTTTCTTGTATCTAGTTTTACCTCTCATGCCTAGTATTACATTTGGTACTTACATGTGTTTAAATGCATGCATATTAGGAAAATCACATGGTAGGATTGCTTGTTCTCAATTCATATTAATGAGCAAACCTACATGGTTTAAAATGTTTATTTAAGCACGGCACATAGCTTCTTTATCACTCCATAATAAATGATACACCAATTGATATTTTTAATGCCACAAGTGGTAAAACACTAATATTCTACAATTTGTATCATTTAACTTATATGTGCCAAAGTCCAGATTATGGATAATCTGCCCCTCTCAATATCAAATCAAAGTGCATGTCTCCTACAAGTACTCAAAACTAGTATGCACGCCCTCAGGGGGAGGTTACTCTATTGTCACACCCAGTTTTGAAGGTAAACCGAATGCGAACCATGTACATGCCAGGATCAGAAATTCACGTACACAGCGATTACATAAATGACTCATCATAGCACAATGCTTCGAATTACAATAAAAAGTAAGTAATAATATTAAAGACTAGAGTCATTTACATAATATAAATTAAAGTGCACAAAATAGAAACGTAGCCAACGTAAATAAACCCACCATAGGCAGCTGGCTGGGGGAGGTCGCTAGCCTAATCCTCGAACTCGTCGAAGTCATGGAACTCCTGGAGATCCGCCTCGACGTCTTCTTCCTTACCTGAGCATAGATTGCACCAAAGGCAACCTGGTGTTTTGTGAAAGCAAGGGTGAGTACACATCAACGTACTCAGCAAATGTCCCATTTGGTTGAGGTGGACTACCTTTATGTGGCGTTAGTGTCAAAGCAGTTTCTTTTAGTTTGTCAGGTATTTATTATTAGTAGAAGCCAAGTTTTAGCAATAACCAACCCGTGAATCATTTCCTCATCGAGGAACATTATTATCATCATCGAACCAAAATAATAAATAGAACCATTGTATATCGAACCATCTGTATCTCTAATCACAGAGGATCCTAAGGTCGCTCTTAACCGTGAGCACGACTGATATATCAGTTTCATAACACTCTGCAGAGGTTGCACACTTTACCCATGAGCTGTGATTCCCTTTCTGCCCGAGGATCGCGACTCCCCATTGATCACTCCCAAGGTGAACTGGCGGGGTCTCACTACATGGCTTTTCCCTAGGGTCCTCAATATGTGAATGTTGGAAATGACCATTGCATAAAGTCCATCTAACGTCCCAAAACCTATACCTCTGCCCTCAGGAAAAAGCCGTGGGACGATGCCCGTACCCAGATCCCTGAGCGAGAATATAGGAGCCATAATAGATGCCTCCGTTTCCCAATGACCAAAAACCAGCACCCAACATAAGACTTCCCTAATTACTTGGCCAAGGGCGTCCCATACCACCCTCATGGTTGTACTATTTTCCTGGGGTGTCGCTCCCCAAATAGGTCCTTACGGAGAGGTACTCAGGAAACAGCCTGAGTCCCCTAAAGTATCACAGGATCATCATCGGGATAACATCATCGTATCATAAGTAATCACATCATGTTCATTGATTAAAGTAAAGCAATAGCATGAAGCTAACTATAGTAACCCAAAAGGTAATCAAGGACAAGGTAAATACAAAGCTAGTCAATCCTTAGGTCAATTAAATAATGCGGGACAATGAATTATAAGTACGTAGGACATAATGGGTCAGAGAACACTTGCCTTCACCAAACAGATGCTCAGGGTCTTCAATCTCGTAGAACTCGAAGAACCAGATCACTTGGTCGCCAACGCTTGACCGTCGATTCCTCAAAGCTCGGAAACGAACCACAATCTATTCGTGATGCACAGCCAATACGAATAGACATAGACAAACAACCATATACATGCATAAGAACATTACACCATACAAAGGAAACCATTATAAAAACATGTACTATAAAATAGAGATCGCTTCTACAGTCACGCGAGGAAATAAGCGCTGAAATCGAAACTATGGTTGAGACGGTATGGTTTACGGAAGGTTTACATAATAAATGTGTAACCTATGTTCTAGGTCGATTCTAATTAATATAAATCATTTGCAGAAGATACTCTAAAGAAATATCTAATGTGATATTAATCGAGATTGTAATTCGATCGGAACCCACATTTTTAAAGTGATCGGATTATATTTATGAACACGACGCATAAGACTCACTATGTTTAAACATATAATAAATTTATATACGACACGACATACGGGTACCACTAAATTATATCGTTTTATATTAATCGAATATTGAATATAATGTCTAAGTCGGCATAATCGCTTAATAGGTTCGATCAAACTATTATTTTAACTAACCGTCGCTAAACAAGAAATTAATTATTTAACTTGAACGATGCGGCGAAGCGATTTTATCAAAGCGCCTGAATAGCAATTTATGTGAGCGGCGACGCAAGCGAACAGCGTGTGAATTAGCACGCGCGACGACACGCGAAACAACCCTGCGGCACACGTGAAGGGGCGCACGGACAGCGCGCACGACAACACGTGACCATGTGCGACTGACGCATGACGACGCGGGCGAACAGCACGCGACAACACGTATTTAAGTTAATATTAACTATGTTAATGTTTATTATCAAAGCGCAAGTTGAACACTACACATTTAATCTAGTTAGAATATTAATCTAACAAATATTAGTCAAGAAAACATTAAGTTAACTATCTAAAATATGACGTTATTAACATGAGTGTTTATAAGTGAAAACAATTTATTATCACGCGCAGACGCCGCGCGACACACGTAATCGACACGTGAGATACGCGTGACACGCAAACCAGACGCGCGACGCGAGCGCGCGAATAATATGCGACGACGTACGAACACACGCGACTTAGTGCGCGGATAACGCGTGGCGATGCGCACGATCCGCACGCGCGACACGCGAAGACAACGTGTGGAGACACGTGCAAAACAGCACACATGACCCAGCACGCCATCACACGCAGAACAGCATGCGCGACATACAAGAAATATTTAAATAGATAACGCGCATACACTAAGCAATTATTAATATAAAATATTTGAGTTGGCATTCATCAAATTAACGAGTATTTGTAAACGCAAGTTAGAACTATAAATTAATTTTAATTGAAGAGTCGTTCTCTAACCACTATCGAATGAACAAATAATTAATCACTTAAGACCTGCGACATACCAAAATAATGTTACTAATACGAAATTGATGTTGTTACGAAGTTAACGCGACTGGAACGAGTCATGACGGGTTTACGATGCAAAATATATTGAATACATAGCATCTCTCAAATTTAAACTACATGGCGCGATTCTATTGGTCGAACCAAAGTCACACGAATGACCACATGGGAAACAGCCACATAGGATCTAGAGAGGTGGGATCTCATGTAGCTACCTTCTTCCCAAATCCCAACGGCATGGTTGGTTTCTTCTCATCTCCTTCTTCCCAATTGCACAAACACAGCAGGGATTCTTCTTCCATGGACGGAACAGAGAACAGAGCGAGAGGAGACCAGCTAGCAGGGATCTCGCCAGGGCCATGGGATTTAGTGGGACGGAGAGGAAACGGTTCCCCTTTCTCTCCCCTGGAATCACCAATCCGTCCTCACGCACGACGGTAGTTCCAGGCAATTTCTTCCATGGACGAATACGAGCAGCAAAGGGAAGGGGAGAGAAGGATCACAGCCATGGGGATGCGCGCGAGGACGCTGGTCGGAGCCTTCTCAGCATGCGCATGGGGCAACGACTGGGCTCGCTGGGCAGAGGTTGGACGCACAGCCATGGGCAGCGAACCGTGCCGCGCGCGGGGTTCCTAGCCGCACTGAGGCCCAGGCGAGCTGGCCGGGGATGGCTGCCACACCGCGCTGGCTGGCCGTCAGGCCGCCGCGCCGGCTGCCGCGCGGGCCGAGCCCGCGCGCACCCGCGCCGAGACGCCGGGCCTGGCCTGGCCACGCCACGCCGCCGATCGAGGAAAATAGAGAGAGCATGCAGGGGAGAGAACATCGAACGAAGGGAGTAGAGATGGCAATGGGTACCCACGACCCGATACCCAATGGATATTTACTCCATTAGGGTATGTATGTGGGCTAAATATTCTACCTATGGATCTGTTATTGGGCAAAAATCTGCACCCAATGGGTAAACGGGTATTAGAACGTTCCGCCTTCACCCATACTCGTTAACCCGTGGGTATAAAATACCCAATATAAACTTAGCCAAGCATGAACTTTTACTTTAGTCATCCATCTTTTTTACTATTTAACAACCTTTTAGGTCATAATGTCATAGAAGGCTTAATGACCATGTAATGGAACATGTAATGTGCTATGTAGTACATCCTAGTGTTACTACTTTATCCAATTATCTTTGGTGTGTTGAATGAATGGTTAAATGATGCTAGAAATTTTGTAATGGTATATAGATGGATATACTTTACATTTGTATCATATAATATTTTGATAGATGTTTAGCTTTTGTGGATATGGGTGACCCGATGGGTGACCCATACCCACATGGGTATGGGTATGGGGGTAAATCCATATCCGCCAGTGTATATGGGTGACCCGATGGGGTTATTTTTGTGTCGTGGGTATGTGTATGGGGTAGTAATACCCGATGGGTATTTACCCATTGCCATCTCTAGGAGGGAGGAGAGACTCACCTGCGGCTGGTAACCGCTGAGACGAGTTGCCTGCCCTGCGCGATTTGGATCTAGGGAAAGACAGGAGGTTATGCGACGGCAGGGTAAATTTATAAAAAGAGCGAGCGCGGGAGATGGTTGCCGAATTCGTCGTCAATTGCGTTGCGACTGAGCGAACGAGGCGGTTGCGAACATGACGATGAAAAACACGAGCAGCACGGCGTTTGCAAGGAAAGACATTTTAATGATCCCGCGAAAAGGACACGAGATCTAGAATGGGCTTGGCAAGAGGAACATTTATATATATTATCGACTTTCCAAGGTTTTGTAGTTTTCGCAAATACTAAATTTTAGGTATTTAACTAATATTAAAGAGACCAAAATTCATAATGGATACTCGAGGAAACGTTTTCAAAGGTTTCCGAAAAAAATTCGGAAACAAGATCAAGATAATTTGATTTAGTTTGAATAACCTTTGTACTCATAAACACTATGCAATGAAATGAATGCAACAATTAAAGTTTCTCCAGGATTTTATTTTACTACGCCAAGAACTCATATATATATAATAAAAATAATATCCATTATTTAGACACAACAAAGAGAGAAGAAAAACAAGTGAAGAAGAAGGTAACACCTGAATTTGGTGGATATTAGAAAAGAAATTTTATACCCCCCAAATTTAGGGTGTTACATCTATAATCTAAGACTTTGAGACTAATAACTTTTTCAAGTCTATTTCATGTGATAGTCTCATTGTAAGGAAAGTGAAGTCCCCGGAGAAAGACAACAATCTTCCACTGCAAAATCTCCAAGAACTCTCATGTCTCACCAGCCTGCCATTGACTTTCAATCGGTATCTTTGAGACTACATTTAATATCATCTACATGTCTTCTCCAATATTTGATTAGACTATATATTCATATCTTATACTTCCATGTTGCTATACATGCATAAGTGGTTAAATCATATTTTGTTACCTATGCATAAGGAAGTTAGTCTAATCAAATCATGTCTTGCACCTCTAATCTTCACATGCTTTTTCCTAAGTAGAAGATCTCATTCAGGGGGAGTAACTATTTGATGGCTCAACTGGTACCCTACATGTGGTTTAATTTAGTATCTTACAATATAATTGGTATCATTTGACAAATTCTTTATGAGGGCAAGCTTTATTTACTTCCTATATGCTTTTAATGTCTTCCTTTTCGGTGGTTGATGCCAAAGGGGGAGAAGTTTAGGGACCAAAGCAATGAAAAATGTATCAAACACCAAACACCACCAAATTAAAATTTTATTTATTCAAGTAACTTTTCAAGTGGTTTTGGTTCTTTGGTCCAAAATAGGAAGTGAATTATGGAGTTAGAGGGAGGCTTAAGTCCATAATATCACATTGTGGGGACAAACATGCATCCTAGCAAGTTGATTGCATATTTTTATTTCAAATGCTTGTATTATTTGCTTGCTTTGGTTGTGTTGTCATCAATCACTAAAAAGGGGGAGATTGTAAGGAAAATGGACCCCGGGCCATTTGGCTTAATAAGTTTTGGTGTTTGATGATTAACACAATCCGTGAACTAATGAGTTTCCTAGTGTTTGTGTTTGTAGTTCACAGGATGCTAGAATTACTTGGACCAAGAAATTGAGGAAAGCAACACCTCAAAAGAAGGAATTAAGAAGATCAAAGAAAAGTCTAAGAAAAGAAGATGTGTTTCCTGTGGACTGTCTGTGCGTGGAGCACCGGATTGTCCGGTGCACCAGGGAACCGCAGCCCAACGGCTAGTTCTAGGTGGCACTATGCAGAGAAGACCACCGGACTGTACAGTGCGGAGTCCGGACTGTCCGGTGTGAAAAGCCTACAGCGCCAACGGTCACCTGTCGTGGCAGGGCAATGGCTAGGCGCACCGGACACTAAACAGTGCGCTGTCCGGTGTGCCGCAGAGAGCAGCAGCTTTTCTCCAATGGCTACAATTGTGTTGGGGGCTATAAATACACCCCAACTGGCCATTTTCAAGTGTGGGAGCCCAAGAGACATACCAAGGCATATAGTAGACATTCCCAAGTGCTCTTACACCCAAGTGCTTAATATAATTACTCGGTGATTAGCGTAGGTGCTTTGCGAAGTGCTTAGATTAGTTAGACCGCTTTTGTGCTTGCTCTAGGTGAACCCTAGTTAGTTGAGTGAGTTTTGTAAAACCACACAACCCCTCGGCTCTTGCGTGAGCCGTTGTAATTGTACTAAGTGGGGCAAGAGTCTTGCGAGACCGTGACAACCACGTTTGTGTCATGGCCGCCACCGTGTACTGGAGGGAACGAGGCCCACGGTGTTTTTAGCTGGAAGCTCGATAGTGGAGACGACGGGGAGCGTCCAAGAAGAGCCGGAAGCGGACACCACTTGCGTGTGGAGAAGGCCTGCGGCTCTCTACGGAGTTACTCGACCGAGGTGCTTGGCCCTCGCATGGACTTCCCTTTGCGTAGGGGCACCAACGAGGATTAGTCAGAACCTTGCACGGTTCCGGACAACTCGGTAAAAATACCAGTGTCATCCATGAGAGTTTGCATCCCTACCTTGCTCTTTAAGTTTCCGCATTTGTATTAAGCATTTAAGTTTCAATCTTGTCTTTTATACTTATATAGTGTAGATTGAAACTTAGCCTTTGCGGTAGAGATAGCAACACTTAGACAAAACCTAGTTTGCACATTCTTGTTTGATTATTTGCATAGGTTTTGCTCTAGGGATTTATTTGTGGCCTAGTTTAGTAAAAGTTTTAGAAGTCCTAATTCACCCCCCCCCCTCTTAGGCGTCACCCGTTTCCTACAATGTCTATGGTGGGGAGGTTGTTTTTGGGATTACAAATCAAGCAACTCAAGGATGACACCTTAGTCAAACAAAGTATATCCAAGACATCCTGAAGAAGTTTGTAATGGATGATGCTAAACCATCAAGACACCCATGGGAACCAACAAACATCTCAACCTTGACACGGGATGTGTATTTGTTGGTCAAAAGGTATACCGGTCTATGATAGGGTCACTTCTTTATTTATGTGCAGCTAGATCGAACATAATGCTTTTAGTTTGCATATGTGCAAGATTCCAAGCTGACCCTAATGAATGCCACCTTAGGGTCATTAAGAGAATCTTGAGATATTTAGTTCATACTCCTAATTTTGGGCTTTGGCATCCTAAGGGTTCGAACTTTGATCTCATTGGATATTCCAATGTCGATTATGCTAGATGTAAGGTTGATAGAAAGAGCACATCTGGGACTTGCCAATTTTTTGGAATATCCTTAGTGTCTTGGGATTCAAAGAAACAAAACTCTGTTGCCCTACCCACTTTCGAGGTCGAGTACATTGCTAAAGACATTGTTGTGCACAATACTCTAGATGAGGCAAACCCTCATGAACTTTTGCTACAATCTTAACAAAGTCTCCTTCCTATATGATAATGAGAGTGCAATCCGCATGATGGATAATCTTGTTGATCATGGTCGCACTAACCACATAGACATCCAGTATCACTTTCTGAGAGATCACTGACAAAGGGGAGATATTGTTATTGATCATGTAAGCACCCATAAATAGTTAGTCGATATCTTCACCAATCCCCTACATGAGAAAATGTTTTGTAATCTTAGGAGTGAACTAGATGTTCTTGATTCTCAAAATATGGATTGAAACACACACATTACTTATTTCGTATACCTTTGATCAATCCTGTCTCTTTCAATTGGTAATACATATTTCACATTCTTGCTTGTACCAAGGTTCAAAATGTAGAACTTGTCTCCCCAAGCCTCACAAGTCTAAGTCCATTGATTCAACAAGTATTTATCACTTGTATGCATAAATTAAGGGGGGTAATGATCTACACTTTAAATCTTTGAGACTAATGTCATTTCAAGTCTATTTTGTGCTTAGTCTCAAACTGAAAGGGAATTGGAGTTTCGGGCAAAGGAAGCGCTTCCACTGCACATTTGTTTGGTATCATGTCACACTCGGTTTAAGAAGGCAAACCGAATGTGAACCATGTACGTGCTAGGATCAGAAATTCACGTACACAGCGATTACATAATTGAACATCATCACACAATGTTTGAATAATAACATAAATAAGTATTACTTTATTACATCACGATGTCAGAGACATCCACATAATCATTAACTTAAAGAATAATCAAAGTGCTAAAGTGAAACACAGTAAAGATAAGGCCTTCACATGCAGCTGATTATGGGTTTGCCGCTAATCTAGTCTAGAACTCCTTGAAGTCCTGGAACTCCTAAAAGTCCTCCATGGTGTTGTTATCTTCTCCTGAGTAGTGGTTGTAATGTGGACAACCTGGTGTTTTGTATTTAAGCAAGGGTGAGTACACATCAAAGTACTAAGCAAATGTCCTGTTTGGCTGAAGTGGACTAGCTGTATGTGGGGTTAGGCTCAAAGCAGTTGCTTTTAGTTCATCAGGTATTTATCATTAGTAGAAACCAACTTTTATTATAGAACTCGAGTTGTTATCCCCTAAAGGCACCTCCTTAGAGAGGAAAATACCAGAAATCATAAGTATAATCATCATCATTAAACCATCATCATAAAGTATCTAGAGTATCTCTAATCAAAGAGGATCCCAAGGTTGCTCTTAACCGTGAGCATGACCGGCATACCAATTTCTAACCCTCTACAGAGGTCGCACACTTTACCCCCGAGTCGTGATCCCTTCCTAGACTAGGATTGCAAAACCCAATCTTCACTACTGAGGTGAATGGCTAGGGATTCACTACGTAGCCTTTACAAAGATTCCCCTGGTGTGTAGCCACCCATTAGGTTTCACCGGTCGTACAAACATGGTACTCTTCCCTAAGGGGGTGACTAACAAAACCAAATCGATTGAACCCTGACATCCCACCCTTAGCAGAGCAAGCACTATGCCCCAATCGCCATTGACAGCACAATGGCAAAGAAAACTACTCCCCAGATTCCTCCAATTAATCAGCTAAGGTTGTCCCATACCACCCTCAAGGTTGCACTATTTTCCTGGGTGGTCTCTCAATGAATAGGTCCTTACAGAGAGGTACTCAGGAAACAACCCGAGCCCCCTAAAGTGTCACAAGTTCATAATCATAACTAGAATGAATCACCGTATCATAAAGTATGTCATCATGTTCATTGATTAAAGTAAAGCACTACCATGTAGTTGATCATAATAGCCCAACCCAAAAAGGTAATCAAGGACAGGTTAAATAGAAAGCTAGTCAATCCTTAGGTTGATCATGGTATGTGGGAGAGTGAATTATAAAGTAAATAGGACATAATAGGTTAGAGGACACTTGTCTTCACCAAGCTGCTACTTAGGGACTTCTACTGCAACTCCCTCGGGAAACTCAGACTGCTTGTTGTCTACACGAACAATCATTCATTAAATACACTTGGGGAATAGCAAATGAACAATACACCAAATAGTATAGGTCAAGTAAATATATGCAACGTGACATGAAGCTTGCATCTATGGAAAGAAAACGTCTGAGGCTAAGGGGTGTCGGCAGAACCAAGCTAGGTGGCTTGGCCGAGCGCACCGAGGACAGGCACAACGCGTCGAGGACAGACACAATGTGCCGAGGACATAACACACCAAGGGCAGACACAACGCACCGAGGGTACAGCTTTTCGAGGGCGTGTCGTTAGATGATATAGTGTGCTGAGGGCACAACATGCCAAGGACAGACATAGCACACCAAGGACACAGCGTGTCGAGGGCACAGGCTCAAACGGCTGATAGATTCTTTGCCTCTCCCAAGGGTGTGGCATAGGGTTGGACGACTGATGGCTTCTCGCCTTGCCTGAGGGCATGGCGCAGGCTGGCTCGGGTGGCTGAGGGATTTCTCTGCCTTGCTCGAGGGCGCGGCACATACTAGCTCGAGTAGCTAAGGGATATCTCCGTCTCTCTCGAGGGTGCCACGTAGACTGGCTTGTATCCGGGTTGGCTCGAGTGTGGGGCTAGCTCTGGTGTGGGCGTGGGTCCTTGGGTCTCAAGCGGATGGTGAGGTTTAGGCTCGGGTTAGTTAGAATCCAACCTATGGATTTGGGGTGAACAGTAGGGATCGAACGGCCGGCTTCAGCCATTTCCTCCAGCCACCAAAGGCGGCATCACCCATGTCTATAGCGAGAAGCTCGCTAGAGACAAGGGTCCCTGGTGCTTTAGGGGTCTTAGAACTACTAGGATGGATTGGGATGATGGGGAAGGGTGTGGGGAACCCAATGGTGGGGCTGAATCGGAGTAGGGGCATCAGAGGGTGAGGGTTCATGGTGGGGTGGCTCAGCGACGGTGCTGGGAACTCCGAGGAGTGATCGCGTGCAATGAAGAACAAGAGAGGGAAATGGAGGGGATAGTGGAGGTTTCTTAGCTCAAGGTGAGACTCGGGATCCGCACAGAGGTGACAACGACACGATGGTGGCTTTAAATGACGGCGGTGGCTCTAGGACTGCACCAGGGAACGACGGGTGACCGCGGGCAGAGCAAACTAGAGGGAGAAAGGGGAATTGGGGGCAAGTCCTGAGCGACTGGCACCGAGGCGAAGCTCATCGTGACAAGGGGGACATAAGGAGTTGGGCGGCGATGCCGAAACGGCCTTCATGACGGCGATGGCACTATTGCGTGCAGGGTGGGGAAAACAAGCAGGGCGAGCAGTGGGGCTCTAGGGTCTGGGGTCATTATTTGAAGCCCGAGTGAGGCACATGGGATGGGGTCGTGGGGTGCGGGCGGTGGTTGTCTGTGTAGAACTCACGAGTTGGGCATGGCCTCTACAGAGCGGATGGTTGCGGGGGGGAGAGGATGGGGCTGACAAGCGGGTCAGCTAGTCAGAGAGGTTATAGAGAGAGCATGCGCGAGAGTGAGCGTGTGGTTGACGGCTCGGTTGGGGACGATGTGCCGACAGGGCGGACCCACGGGTCAGAGAAAAGAGTGGCTCAGTTGAGGGCTCAGCTAGCTCACATTCAAATATGCCAATAATTCAAACATATGCATCAAACAAAGACAAAAAATGGGGTTCAGCATGATGCAACATTTCATACTTCCTTAGAGTTTTGTCTACTAGAAAAAATACATCTCCAACTAAAACAATGACTCTCTTTCTAAAGAAAAAAAGAAATGGGTTAAAAGAGAAAAGAGAAGAAGAGTAAAACCTAAATTTGTGGATACGAGCAAAAAAAAACATTTATACCCCCAAATTTAGGGTGTTATATATCAACACTCTTTGCTCCACTTCCTATTATTAATTGCTACATCTTTGTTGAAAAAATACAAACTATCTCCATTTTTGGTGCTCGATGCCAAAGGGAAGAAATTATTAGGCCAAAACAAAAAAGACCACAACATTAAGTTTTTAAAATTTTACATTTCCAATTGGTATCTTCTCAAACTCCGGAAAACCTTTCATATCAAAGGGGGAAAGGTTTTGACCAAAACAAAAGCATTTGAAAAGGGGGGAGAATTTTTAAAACTTGATAAATGCTTGCAAAGTAGGAAAAACTTTCAAATCTTTGTGAAATCAAATGCTAAAGTGGTGGAAATGTGGTCCAAAATTTGATATCTTCAAAACAACTCATATTCAACTTAGAACTGTTTCTAACTTAGTATCTTATGATGTTTTAATTCTGAAATTTCATATTTGCTTTGATTGTGTTGGCATCAATCACCAAAACAGGGAGATTGAAAGGGAAATGGGCTTTAATATATTGCAGTACTTCTTTTGGTGCTTGATGACCATCACAAATGTTTGGGCTAACTAAACTTTGCCAAGTATATGGTCACAGGTTCAAAAGATCATCGATTGTGTTTCCAAGTCAGAAAACAACTCAAATCTAGCCAAAAGGGGTAAAATTTGGACAAGATGAACTTGCAGTAGTTCAACACCTTAGATAAGTTCCAAGCACACCTACAAACCTATTTGATTTATTTAGAGAGGTCGCAAAGCTCAGGTTTTAAGTATCACTCTTTTTTAGCTAAGTTGACCTAAAGTCGGAATATGAGTTAGAGAAATCAAAATGTACGTCCAAATTCCATGACTTAGATAGTTGGCTAGTCTCTAGATATGTTTGTATAAGTCGTAGAAAGATCCTCAAGTACAACCAAATTAATTTGAAGATGATTTACCAAAGTTTGCCAAAATTCAGTTGAGCAGAGGTGCACCAAACCTAGTGCCTAGAGAGGTTGCAAACTTGGTTTCGGTCGGCTGGCGCATCAGATAGGTATGGATGTGCACCTGACCGAGTTTGTAGAGACATAGTAAATGGAATTCTTCGGCTGGCGCACCAGACCTTTGCATCGGTGGCACTCTATACCTGTCAGGATTCAACTATCGATTTTGGTTCCAACAGCTAGATGATGTGGCAATCGATGTGGCATGGTCTGGTGGTGCACCAGATCGGTCTGGTGAGGCTCTAACAAGAGTGTTCCCGTCAGAATGGTCACCTGCTACATCTTATCAGAGGTATGGTGGTGCACCAAACCGACACTGTTCAAGGTCCGGTGCACCCGCAGACTGTGCCGATTTGCCCATCCACTCCAATGGCTATATTTGTAGTTGGCGGCTATAAATACACCCCAACCAGCACATTGAAGACACAAGAGCTAGAGCAAACCTTCATACATTCATTGCAACAACTCCAAGCTATCCAACTCCTCCCAAGTGCCATATTCAAGTGATTTGAGCTAGAAAAGATACAATGCCTTTGTGTGAGAGATTGTGTTGAGTTTGTTGCTATGTTCTTGTGCTCATGCGATTGTGATTCATCTTCCATTCTCTATAAAGCTAGCAAGAGACTCTGTGTGTGTTGAGATCCTTGAGAGGACTTAGGTTCTTCGATTGAGAAGAAAGAGAGGGCTCGAGCTTGATCTTTGGAATCGCTTGAGAGGGTTGAATGAGACCCGTCCTTAGGGACACCTCAACAGAGATGTTGGTTTAATTAGGAAACTGAACTCTAATAAACAAATCATACGTGTCTTTTGTGTTGTGTCGCTTGCAATTTGTTCCTCCCTTCCCTCTCCTAAGTTTTCTTGCTTATGCATGATTCTAACTTTTTTTGTTGTTCCCAAGTATTTCTTCAATCATAAGGCAACATTAGCAAGAAGAATACCTCTTCCTCATGTTTTGTATTAAGTGATAAATTTCAGATTCTGCCTGTTTACCCCTCCTTTAGGTGACTTTCAGTTAGGCCAAGAGGTAATGTGATCAGAGAAGGGAGAGATGATCTTTTTATACTTGTGGCTTATTGCTCAATTGATTGTGGAATAAACTTGAAGAGCAACTCAAGTGATTTGGAATGAAAGATTCAATCAAGAGAACCTAGAGGGGATAGGGAAGATCAAATCACAAAGCAAAATCAAGCACACACAAAGACACATGCGATTTGATTTATTGGAGTTTGGTTCGAACAAACCTATGTCTCTATTGAGGTGTCCCAAAGGACGAGGCCTCTTTCAACCCTCTCAAGTGATTTAGATTGATCTTGAGCCCTCTAGTACGTCTTCCTGAGATGTGAGATAATGTCTCCACAAGGTACTCCACAAATCTTGAGCCTTTTGCAAGCCTTTACAGGGTTGCAACACAAACACCAAGCACAAGAACGCAGCAACATAAAGCACTCACATATGGAACTATCAAGATATACACTATAAGACTATCTCCAGCAGCTTACCCACCCATCCTTATATTAAGACTCCACTCTACGAACAGTGTAGTCTATAATGCAAAATAGTGTTTTGGGTAACCATATGGTAAATTGTTGGACATAGTCAAATGGATATCTTCTCACAAATGGCACTTGGTGTGGCAGAACCTCCCAAGTTATTGGGCCCATATGCACCTGTCCTTGTCTCAAAGACCTCAGACGGCTATGCATGTGCACCAGATAACTTAACAGGATCCATCCAAGTGCCCCAAGGACACCGGATAAACCACTTACAACCAGGACCGCAGGATTAAGTAAACACAAATCACACACCAACAATTTGCAGTGGAAACCTGATTACCAAATTTTACAGGTTACAAAAATTTTACATTATATTCATCGGAGTGATTACAAAAGTATAAGTTTGAAATATATGCTAGCTCAAGTGACCATCCTCAATAAGAAGTATATGAGAGATACTTAGACTTATAAGAAGGCCAAGCCCACCGGCACTTAATACCTTCATCAGCAGCACAAAATTATAACCTGAAAAACAACAGGGAATAAAACCCTGAGTACGCAATTACTCAGCAAGACTTAAAAGGATTCAAGGTAAGGCTTATCAAGAATCAAGGACTCTATTTTGCAGAAAAGCTTACTATGAGTGGATCCTTAACATCCATTTTTACTTGTCAGGTTATGTAAAGTTACCTGCATCTAGAGTTCTTTCTACCCTAGTTCAAGCACTTGGCCTAGACTAGCCGTCTTTTTATCATCCCATCAGTTCACTGGATTGCTACGTGTAGGGCAGTGACCAAGTCTTCATATCTGAGAAGTATCGGCGATCCGAATCGATTAATACCCAGCTGGGGATCTCCAATCACACGACATATGTAGCACTTAACCCTTGCATATGTCAACTCGCCACCGGGTTTCTTAAGACTAGACCGGGTTCACGCCAACCGAGAGCATAGATACACCACCGTCCAGCCTCTTGCCATGGAGGGTACACGCTACTCTCGCCATCTCTCCACTCCCATTGCGTGTTGTCCTTTTCTGGTATTAGTCTGCCCGAGGCAAAGCTTACCCATGATGAGGCATGTGGCAAGTTAAAAGGTCCTCAATCAGCAAGCCTACATCGAGACGGTCCTTAATCGACTCAGACGGAGACACTACACCGAGACTCTCTTCTCGTGCAAGTCATCCGCCCGGTCTCAACTTTATCATTTAAAACCCCCAAGTTTGGTACCTGGCAGAGGTACATCTTTTCCGATGTTGAACCCATCATGGCCATGATGGATCCACCATCAAGTTTTATTTTTGAAAACATCCCATCCAATCTGTAGCATCACTTTTGTTTTAAAACAAAACATTTTGTTTTTCTAAAGCAAGGCTAAGCATCATAAAAATCCTTTTCATAAAAGGGTATCAAGGGAGGGTATTCAATTTTCCAAGGAAGGAAATGCATCAATTGTTTAGCACACAACTCCTATCACCTAATGCAGCAAACAAGGTGATAAACACTACTAGAAAACCCCCCTTGTATGTATGTTTTAGTTGTAGCGCACACAAAAGCGTCTCTACGGTGGTACATAAAGATGTTATTTGAAACAATTTTAAGAACGCATCAAAATGTTACGATATTTGACACGCTTTCAACGTGAAGAGATACCTAAACACAATTTTTAACACGCTATTAAAATCTTATTAGAATGACACGAAATTAGACACGCTTTCAATCGTCAGTAACCTATAGACACGTTGCAAAACACGTATTAAAATCGTCTATAGAAACCTTAAGACGCTTTTTGATATGCAATTAAAAACGTATAAAAATGATATAGTTAGACATGCTTTCAATACGTGACTAACATGAAGATACGTCATTAAGCGCATCGAATAACCGTTCTTAGCCACATAGAGATGTTTTTATGTGATAACGAAATATCTCTAGTTGATATGAAATTAGATACGCTTTTAACCGTTACTACTTGAAGACACGTTTTAATGTGTATTAGCAATTTATCCTTAACCATGTAGAGATGTTTTTGGTGTAAAATTTAAAACATGTAACCTACCGAGGTATATTAGTCACCATAGTTGTTGTGTGGTATATCTTCCACTAGAGCTAACGTGGCATATATTATAGGAGGCTAAAACAATGTTAACATTAATTATGTTTAGCTAGTGTATGTTGTATAGGTCTAATAAAGGCATAATAATAATAATAATAACAATAATAATAATAATAATAATAATAATAATAATAATAATAATAAATCAGAAAAAATATGGTCATGCCCACTTGAAATGGGAAAAAGTATGGTCACTCACTCGATAATAATAAATAGAAAAAGCGCCTGATTTGGGCACACTCATAACCAGAAAACATCAAAGCTAAGAATAATTAAATAAGCCATGTTACAAGTCTCATGGATTGTAGTATTTAATCAAATAGGAAAATTTGTACACTAAACAACATTAACCCAACAAGTTGGCACCTCCTATCTGAAGTAACACATATTAGTTCATTCTGATTCAGTGCAAGTAAAAAACCCACAATATTCTTCTATAGCATTAGATGACCGGAAAACCTAAGCCTTGTCTAACTTTCTTCATCGAGTTATATACCCATGTCAAAATTATCTCTTGGGCTAACTCTCACCACAGTGTTCCATGGTTTAGCTTTTGGGTTTTGGACATAAAAGGCTTGCTGAATTTGTGATGAAAATACAAAAGGATCATCATCTAGTTTATCACCAGTGTGTATTTTCCGGGAAAAATTCACATGACTGTATCCGAACTCATCTTGTCGCAACCCAGCTTTATGATGAACATCATACCATTCACACTTGAAAAGCACTACCTTGTAGTTTGCATATGACAATTCAACTATATCTAATAATCTGCCAAAATAATTAACCCCATCATCAGCAATGTTGACCACACTACTGTTTTGTGTCAACCGTGCAGCCTCACGACTCAAAGTGTGGAACCTCGAACCATTAATAATGTAACCACTATATGTCACTCCATATCTGTTTGGTTTTGCAGCCAAAGCTCGGACCTTTGTCGTGATCCCTGTTCCATCGCCTAATATAACATGTATATAAGGAAAAACGCTCACGTACATTTCTTTTATTAGTTCCATGCCAAATTTGCAACAATTTTAGATGTACAGACCTTTTGCTCCAACCAGTCAGAAAGTGTTGATCCATCAAATTCTGAATGGAGGAAGGTGTTAGATTAATTGAGGGATGTAATTTTCTTTTCTCCTCATCCAAGAATTCTCTACAACAATAGTATCAGTGTCATGTCAGCAAATAGCAGTAAAAAATAAATACAGGTTACTGGTTATAATAAATGTGATGTTGTGTGTTTTAGAAATACTGAACGCACCTGCGGAAATCTTCAAGTTCATCACAATGCCGCAACACATATCGATGAGCCTGAACAAGAAGCTGCTTATCAAGGTTGACGGCAGTACTCTTTCCAATAGGTTCACCAGCAGTATCAAACAAATACATGTTTGCTATTTCATCAGATGGTCCAGGATTTCTAGATGGCCTTGTAAAACGTGTAGTTCCTTCTATAAATCTGGAACAAATGGTCAAGCACTCCTCCATGCAATATCCTTCAGCTATTGATCCTTCTGGTTGAGCTTTATTCTTCACAAGTGCCTTCAGCTTAACAAAATATCTAAATGCAATAATTGACACATGTAAGTTAAAATTGAATTATTGATTATCATTGTGCAAATTAATTAAAGTTGACTACATACCTCTCCATGGGGTACATCCACCGGTACTAAACCGGACCGCCTAGTTTAACTTCTTCTACCAAGTGCACCATCAAATGCACACTTACAGTAAAGAATGATGGCAGGAAAATTCTCTCCATATCACAAAGTGTCATCACAATACTGTCTTGAAGCTGCTCCAGCTCAGCAACATCTATGACCTTGGAGCACAACTTCTTGAAGAAGTTAGATAACTGAACAACTACTTTCATGACATCCTTGCTAGGGTAACAAGATTGCAGTGCCACTGGAAGAATGTCATGCAGTAAAATATGATTGTCGTGACTCTTTAGTCCAGTCAATGTACAATCTTTCATATTTACACACCTAGATATATTTGATGCATACCCATCTGGAGTCCTGAGGTTCTGAATTACTGAGCAAAAAATCTCTTTTTGATCTTTAGACATAGTAAAAGGTGCATCAAGAGTTGTTTGCTTTCCTTGAGCATCTACAACAGGATGAAGATCCTCTCGAATTCCAAGTTCAACTAAATCTAGTCGGGCATTCAGATCATCCTTTGTTTTATGACAAATATTCAATAGAGTGGCGATAAAGTTGTCACACACATTTTTTTCTAAGTGCATTACATCTAGATTGTGTCTTAGTTTGTTGTGTTCCCAATATGGTAGTTGAAAGAAAATTGACCTCTTTTTCAACCAATCTTCTGGTTTCTTCTCCACTTTACCACAACCCCCATCTAATTCCTTCTTTGTTCCCAGTCTTGTACGCTTGCGTTTCTGACCACTTTTATCTTCGACTTTCTTATTCTTGCCTTTCTTCTTACCCACCTTGGATGTTCTCTCCCCTTTCCCTAACACGAACTCTTTGCCTTCCAACATTTTCAAAACAGTAGTTCCACTCATTTTTTCAGGTGAAAGTCCAGTCTCTACCAAGCCATCAAATTGCATCCTTTGCCTTCGGTATTTGTGATTTATTGGCAGCCAGCGACGATGTCCCATATAGCACATCTTTTTACCTTTCTTCAGGTGAAATGATTTTGTAGCTGGACCACAAGAAGGACATGCATATCTACCGCTCGTGGTCCATCCGTATAGGTAAGCTAGTGCAGGAAAATCATTTATAGTCCACAATAATGCAGCTCGAAGAGTAAAATTCTTTTCTGAGGAGGCATCAGGTGTTCTATCTATTCCCGCCCACAAAAGTAATAGTTCATCGATAAGGGGCTGCAAATATACATCTACATCATTACCTGGAGAATTTGGTCCAGGTATGATCATTGACAAAATTAAAGATGTTTGCTTCATGCAGATCCAAGGTGGAAGGTTGTAGGGAACTAGCATTACTGGCCATGTACTGTGCTTTAAATTCTTGTTCCCAAAAGGGTTAAATCCATCACTAGCTAGACCAAGGCGTACATTACGAGCATCTTCTTTAAAGTCAGGATATCTACTATCAAAGTCTTTCCAAGCATCACCATCTGCTGGGTGGCGTAGTTTTCCATCCTTTGTTCGCCCCTCGTCATGCCAACGCATGTCATCTGAAGTTTTGGTAGATGAAAATAACCTTTGGATCCTAGGAATCAATGGAAAGTAACGCAACACTTTGGCTGGTTTCCTTTTCCCCTTAGATTTCACTACAGAGGCATTTGAATCCTTCTTATCAACTTTCCAACGAGAGCTCTCACACACGTGACAAAAATCTTGTTTGGCAAAATCACCTCGAAAAAGAATGCAATCTTTGGGGCAAGAATGGATTCTCTCATAATCAAGACCTAAGTCACGGATGATTTTCTTCGCTTCATAGTATGTCTTGGGTAGATTAGCTCCAGGAATACCAGATAGCAGATCCATTAGTCCTGTAAATGATTCTTGTGACCAGCCATGTAAGCACTTCAAGTGATATAAGTGGACTAAAATGACAGCCTAGAATATTTACACCCAGAAGAAAACATTCTTGCATCTGCATCCTTCAATAAGCTTGCATATATATTTTGTTGCCTCCCCAAAGTATCTCCTTCCGCTAGATTCACATTATCCTCAGTGGCATTATGTTCCACATCTATAGATCTAGACTGAATATCATCTGCTTCAGCACCAATTATACTTGCAACCCTTCCAAATGCAGCCTGCAAGAGTTCTTGCATGTCATCCAATCTTCCATCCTGGTGGTCTCGTATTGGACCTGAAGTAGTCAAATTTGCACTGATATTTGGTACATCAGCAAGTTCTATAGATGGCCTGTCATATTTTTCATCATGATGAACCCAGATAGTATAACCTTTAATAATACCATCACATCTCAGATGTGTCCTGACCTCATCACAGCTATGGTTGTATCTATTTTTGCAGTTTATGCATGGACAAAGTATCTCGCTACCTTGTGGAAGGTCTCGGTAAGCAAATGCTAAAAACTCCTCAACGCCATTTTTGTATGCAGTGTCCAATCTTGATTCTTTCATCCAACTTCGATCCATCAATCTTTATATTATGACCTATTAAAGTTGAATAAAACCCGTAAGCATTTATCCAAACCAGTTTAATTTATCTGTCCAAATCCCTATAAGCAATCTGTCAACAACTCCAATCGAAACACAAATTTACCAGAGGGACAGAGAAGGCAGTCAGCAGCACCTCAGCGGTCACTGGTCAGCCGGTTAGCCGTTCAGAGCCTTGGACAGTCGGACCTCAGCAAGTGACTCTCGGGCCTCAGCAAGCCTCAGCTGGTGGTGGGTCTAAACAGTGACAACACCTAATGTCCTAATTGATTCTCACTTAATTCAACATAACCCACAAGGGGAATATAGTGGACCAAATCCTGTTCCGCGGTACCTGTTCCGCGGTTCGCCCAAGCAGGCAAGGATACGCTCCATTGCCCAAGCAGGCAAGGATACGCTCCATTTTATAACCAACCAGCGGTCCATCTGGGGAGGAGAGAGCGGTTTCCGAGTCGTCGCATCAGGTCCGATCCCCTCGATTCGCCGGCGGCGCCACCAACCAGCAAGGTGATGCCTCCTCCTTCCTCTTCCCCAATTAGTTCCGTGTTTTCGTGTTTCCCCAATTAGTTCCGTGTTTCCGATGGTGCCGTCGGGGAGGGTGCCGATGGGTTGGCGGTCCTGGCGGTTCGATTTTAACCCCACATCAGGGAAGGTGCCATCGGCGTCAATCCCGACGGCGGCGGCCACCGTGGCGATCTCGGAGCCGATGCAGAGCGGGAAGTTGAGGAGCGCGCGGGAGCTGCGCATGCGGTACGCGGCGCGGTCGTAGGCCACGGCGGCGTCCTTGGTGCCGTCGTACGTGTCGAGCCACACGCGCGTGCCGTTATTGGCCGGGTCCCAGATCTCCGCCGCGAACTTGCCCCACGGCCGCTGCCTCACCCCGCGGTAGTGCTTCCCCCTGGACACTGCCACCGCGGCCTCCTCCACGCTCCCGGGCGTCATCGCCGCCTCGGTCGGCTTCTCAGGCCCCTCCGCGAGAAGGAAGCCACCAAGGCAGGGATTGGATCCGCGCTCGTAAGGGGAGTCCGGGAACGCCAGGGGTCGATCCTGCCTCGAACGTCGAGCGGGAGGCCCCTGAGCCTCGCCACGTGGTCCTGCAGCCGCCGCACGAGCCGTCATCCTCCCCGCCGCTGCCCAGGACCTCCGCGACACATAGATTTCTTCATCTCGCATGAGCCGTCTTCCTCCGCGATGCTCTATTTTGGCGTCGTGTCTTCGCTGCTCGGCTGATAGGAAAGCTAGAGGCAAGGCAAGGAACAAAGCAGTCAAGTCGTCCGTGCAAACTGGGATCATCAGACGTGTTTACAGGGATGGTTGCAGCTGTGAGCCAGGGTATGCTATTTCAGGGTGAGAGTGCCTGTCACTTGATGGTTTAGCAAGGTTTTCTGATTAGGGTGAGTGTTTGGTGAGCAAGGTAGCCATGAATATAGATTAATGTGATACGATAGTGTGGGATGAAGAAATCTGTGACAACTCTATCTGGCATGAGGGTTTGTTACAATAGTTAGCTTCGAGAAGTAAGAGCACAAATTGATTTATGTTGATTGAATGAACTATGATCCACAAATACCCGTGGGTTATGATTAAATAAATAGTCTGTGTATCTAAATATGTCATACATTAGGGACATAAGATGCTAATGCACTGGTGATCTGAATTTGGATTTTTTTTTTCTGTAACTAACACTAATGCACTGGAAATCTATGTTCGTTAATGTACATACCATTTATAAATATTTGCTGATTGCTAGGATTGCTGTGTTGGGTCCCCGATCCCGGTGACCGACTTCTCAGAAAGCAGCGGCTGCGAACGGCGCGTTGTGCTCCTGAAAAACCCTCAGGTATGGATTCTCAGATTTAGGGAAAAAAGCACTTTGTTGCTGCTCAACTGCCGCAGCTATTTCTGCACTCTATTCCTTTATTAAAGTAGTGGGGATTACATGGGAGATTCACCCGGACCCCCCCCCCCCCGTCACACGCAGCGTCCCACGATCTCCACCAAAACCGGATCACCGTGGGCATGCGCAACGCTCACGAGCAACGGGGTCAAACCCACACACACAGCAGTCACGGCGCGCTTAGGCACAGCTCTGACGCCCGCGATTCTACGCCAACCACTAAAGAAAACAGCAAGAATAAAAAGCTAGCTATCCAACGAGATTAATACTAACTAGTGAATCTTATTCAGACTAACAATTCACCCCCTAATCTTGTTGGACTCGGACCACTCCCAGTTTTGTTCTCAGCTCCACGAACTTGATTCTGCCCAACGGCTTGGTCAGTATATCGGCAAGTTGATCATCAGTCCCCACATGATCTACACTTACCATACCTTGTTCGATGCAATCTCAAATGTAATGGTAACGAGTATCAATGTGCTTGCTTCTATCGTGAAACACCGGGTTCTTGCTCAGTTCTATTGCTGACTGATTGTCAATAAATAAATTGAACTTCTTCATATTTTCCTTTAATATATCTGCTAGTAGCATACTTAGCCACACTCCCTGACATACACCCAGAGCAGCAGCTACATATTCTGCCTCGCAAGACGATAGAGCAACTACTCTTTGCTTCTGCGACGACCAGGTTATTGGATTCAGACCCAGAAAGAACAGGATACCTGAGGTACTCTTTCTATGCACAAGATCACCTGAATAATCACTGTCGGTGTACCCCAGCAGTGACAGACCAACTCCACCACCTCTCTTATATTTGACTCCAAAATTGACTGTTCCAGCAACATACCTGATAATCCTTTTCACTGTACCCCAGTGATCTTTGTTTGGAGCTTCCATAAATCTACTAACAAGGCCAACCGAGAAGGTCAAATCTGGTCTTGTGTTCACTAAATACCTCAGACTACCAATAATGCTTCTGTATCTAGTCTGTTCAAAATCAGTTCCTTTTTGAGTAGTTGTCAGTTTTACTCGCTGTTCCATAGGTGTATCTATAGGATTGCACCCTGTCATTCGACATTGATCCACAATCTTTGCTGCATAGGAACTCTGATAGATAGTTATTTCATTCTTCGACTGTCTGACCTCCATACCTAGGTAGTAGCTGAGCAAGCCCAGATCACTCATACTGAAAGTATGCATCATTTGATGTTTGAAGTGTGTGATGTCAGACACTGATGGTCCACAAATGATGAGATCATCAACATAAACTCCTACCACCAGCAAAGAAAACCTTGACCCCTTCCTATAGACAGCATGTTCCACCTTGCACTTCTCAAACCCGAGGGAAATAAGCTCTGAATCAAGTCGAGCATTCCAAGCCCTTGGTGCTTATTTCAAACCATATAGAGCCTTAGTCAGTTTCAGAACCTTTCTAACTTTTGTTGGATCTTGGAAACCTGGTGGTTGTAAGACATATACTTCTTCTTGCAGATTACCATTCAAAAAGGCTGATTTCACATCCATATGGTGCACCTGCCAGTTTTCTTGTGCTGCTAATGCTAATAACACTCTGACAGTCTCTAGTCTAGCTACTGGTGCGAAAACTTCATCATAGTCCACACCTTCCTTCTGAGCATAACCTTTTGCAACAAGCCTGTCCTTGTGTTTAACAACATTTCCTGCTGCATCTTTCTTATGTTTGAAAACCCACTTCAAACCTATAGCCTTTTGACCTCTTGGTAAATCAGACCAAAACCAAGTTTTATTGGATTCTATAGCTGTAACACCCGGGATCTAGGGGTATTAAAAATCTCTTCTACAATACTCACCAAGTTCAGGCTTTAATAAAAAAACCCTAAGGGAACAATGGTTGTTGCATCATGTTGGAAAGCATTTATTTTTTTTGTTTGATGAATGGTTTGCTTGATCTTTCATTTAATCATTTATTTGCACATAATGTCAAATTGAAATAAATATAAAAGAGAAAGAAAAGAGAGAGAAAAGGAGAAAAGGAAATCAGCCCATTCGGCCAGCTTTCAGCCCACCCCTCCCCCCTCTCTTTTCCCCCCATTCGGCCCACGTCAGCATTCCCCCTCGTGGGCCCGCGCGAGCGCGGCCCAGCTCCCCCACCGCGCCAGCCCCGCTCCCAGCCGCGAGCGCCCCCCGGCCCAGCGCGCGCGTCGCCCCCCCCCCCCCCAGCCCAGCGCGCCAGCGCCGTGCGGCCCAGTTCCGCCCAGCGCGTGCAACCCCAGCCCAGCTGCCGCGCCCCAGCCCAAGTCCCGCGCCCAGCGCGCCCAGCGCGCGCGTGGAGCGCCGCCGCCGCCGCTGCTCGTGGTCCCACACGTAGGAAACACTGTGTTTCTTCCCCAAACCGACCCTGCGAACTTTCAGCCGCCCACGACGTCTCCAAAACCAAACCGTTCGTGCTCTCACCCAGATTTTTCGCCCACGCCGCCTTCCCTCGTCACGATATCGCCCTCCGACCTCGCCGAACCGCCGCTGGAGCCACATCCCACCGGAGCGCCGCCGCTCGTCCGCCGAGGTGAGCTCGCCCCGTCCTCTCTCCCCTTCCCCATCCTCTCTCCCACCGTGTGCGTTCGCTGTGTCCTTGCAGCCCCTCGTCGTGCCGTTCTTCTTTCCCCGGTGAGACCTCGCCCTGCCGTCGCGGCCCGCTGCGCACAGCAAGTCCAGTGCCCCGGCGTGCAGGCCCCGCGCGCCCTCGCCTTGCTCCTTCGCGCAGCCGCGCCGACGTAGCAGCCGCGCCCCACCTGCGCAGCGTGCCTCACCCCTGCGCGTTGCAGCCGAGTCGCTGTGCTCGATGCGCTCGCTGCACGCCCAGCTGCTAAGCGTGTCTAGTGCAGCCCCTGCGCGCAACCCTCGCATGCTCCTCGCCGTGCCGCGCTACTGCTACTTAGCGCGTCGCGTACTCGTCAAGTCTCATGCGCGCGGTTTCGCACATGATCACGGGTATTGCGCGAGCCGTCGTCATTGTCTGCATAGTCCTCACGCTGTTTCGCGCGTGTCGCGCGCGCAATCTGCACGCATTAGTTAATCACTTCGCTATAATCGTCCATACGCATTAGTCAATTTATTTTTGTTGTAATCATTGATTAATTGACAATTCTCTTTATCTAAAATATCCCACACAAATGATTTATGTTAGACTACGTTGAACTTAGAAGTATAGTTTTTTTTCGTGTTTAAGCGTAACATAGGGTGTTCGTTCGTCTACCTTCGCCGTGCCTCGGGCTCGCTGTTAGCTGTGTCGTGCACGTCAAATCGCGCGTGCGCAGCGCCTCGCCGTGCTCTCGCAGCCGTCATCACGCAACTAGTGCGCGCGCTCGCGTTCGCTTGCGCGCAGTGCGTCGACGGGACCCCGTCTACCCCCAGTCTACCCCCAGTCTACCCCTCGTCTACCCCCCGTCTACCCCAGTCTACCCCCCCCCACCCGTGTGCACTCGTGTCGCTCGCCATTGCCCGCACGTCGCGCAATAAATCGTCGCGTGCTGTTCGCACGTGCCGTCGTGCGTTCTACGCACGTTAATAATTCGTCTCACCTAGAATAGCTCGCGCTAATTAAATATATATTTAAACAACGGTTACTCGAGTAGCAAACTAATCGGGACTAAGTAGTGATTTTACTTAGCATAAGATTAATGTCTGTCAATATGGTTAAGCCGAATTAAACATTATAATTCATATCCGCTTGGTGTAAACGTGATATCCCTCGACCGTAGCGTCAGTCGTCTCAGTTCCGTTCTCGCGTAGTCGTAGATGCGAATTCTATGTCGCGTGCATATTTATTTGATCTACATTGTTGTATGGTGTATTGTTTCCTTCCGTTTCAAGAATGTGGATGTATGTTTGCACTCGCGTAGATATCGGGCCGTTCGTGGAGTCTGAGGGAATTGCAGGAGAGTACCCTAAGCAGCAGCAGCTTGGTGAAAGCAAGTGTCCTCTGTCCTATTATGTCCCATTTACTTTATAATACACTGTCCCGCATACTATGAACAACCTAAGGATTTACTAGCTTTCTATTTACCTTGTCCTTGATTTACCTTTTGGGTTACTATGGTTAACTACATGCTAGCGCTTTACTCTAATCAACGAACATGATGAGAATTACTTTATGATACGATGTTTTTATTCTGGATACGATGGTGATATACTTGTGGCATTTTAGGGGACTTGGGCTGTTTCCCGAGTACCTCTCCGTAAGGACCTGTTCATTGAGAGACCACCCGGGATAACAGTGCAACCATGAGGGTGAAATGGGATGCCCTTAGCTAATTAATTAGAGGAAACTAGAGGTGTAGTTACTTCGCCGTCGTGCCGTCAATGGGGTCCAGGCACAGTGCTTGCTCTGCCGAGGCTGAGTGCCGAGGTTCTTTCGTTTTGCTTTTTGTTAGTCACTCTCCTGTGGGGCGGGGTACTGTGTTTATCAAACTGGAGAAACCTAACGGGCGGCTATGATCTCTAGGGAATCTTTGTAAAAGCTACGTAGTGATACCCTGCCGGACCACCTAGGAAGTGATCAATGGGGATTAGCTCTCCCCGGGCAAAACGGGAATCACGGCTCATGGGTAAAGTGTGCGACCTCTGCAGAGGGTAGTGAAACTGATATATCAGCCGTGCTCACGGTTAAGAGCAGCCTTGGGATCCTCTTTGATTAGAGATACTCCGGATACACCTCAGATGATGACTTTAATGATGATGGTTAAGGATGGTGACTTTAATTATGTATTCTAGTATTTCCTCTCTGAGGAGGTACTTTTGGGACTATAACTTGGGCTTGATGATAAAATATGGCTTCTACTAACAATAAATACCTGACCAACTAAAAGCAACTGCTTGAGCCTAACCCCACATAAAAGCTAGTCCACTTCAGCCAAACGGGGCATTTGCTGAGTACGTTGATGTGTACTCATCCTTGCTTTACCACAAAACACCAGGTTGTCCACATTGCAACCACTGCTCAGGAGAAGACGAAGCCGTGGAAGGAGACTTCCAGGAGTTCCAAGACTACGACGAGTTCTAGGTGTGGGTTGGCGGCAACCCCCAGTCAACTGCCTGTGAAGGCCTTATATTTACTGCGTTTCGCTTAGCACTTTGATTTATCCGTTAAGTTGATGACTATGTGGATGTCTCTGACTCTGTGATGTAATAAGTTAATACTCTTTTATGTTGTTATTCGAGCACTGTGCGATGATGTTCATTTATGTAATCGTTGTGTACGTGAATTCTGATCCTGGCACGTACATAGTTCGCATTCGGTTTTCCTTCTGAAACCGAGTGTGACATAAGTGGTATCAAAGCCAGGCTGACTGTAGGACCGCTGACCTAGAGTAGCACTGGTCGTACTAAGGACTATTGACCTTCATTCTCACCTTGACCTCTGGTGTCACTTCAAAAGTCGGTCACCTCGACCAACCCTATGTTTTATCATATATATATTATATTATACCTTGCTAAAATTTTATTTTGTTCTGTCTATGGTTTACTTACTTGTCATATTAGTTCTGTTCATAATCTTATGCTTATGGTGTCTTTTGTAGATGGCTCGTCTTAGACACACTGCTCGTAAGTCGGTGATCCCTTTCCTGTCGTCTCGCCTTGCGGAGTGTCCTCTGCGCCGCACAGTGTCCGGTTAGTCGAGTCACCTGGAGAGGCTACACCACCGCCTGCGTGAGGAGCAGGAGCGCCAGCGTCAGCAGAGGAAGCAGTAGGGCTCTTCTTCCTCCCCACCTGAGCAGGAAGTGGAGTCCGTGAGGCGCCACTCCCCTGTTCCCCAGCTGGAGGCGCCCCCTGCACCACCGCAGGACGCCCCGGCTGTTGGAGGAGCTACTGGAGGAGGTCTTGGAGGAGACCCCAACGACGGCGACGGCTCAGACCACAGCACGGAGTCCTCTGAGCCGCAGGAGGCGGAGGGATGGGTCGCCCGACCCATCACCCGTGACGCCGCTCGCGGTTGTCACTTCCACGACGCACTCGACACCTTGTTGCGCCGGGCTTTCGACCGGCACACCTGGTCGATCGAGTATCATTGTGTAGTCTACCAGCACAGTCGCGGGAGGTACCCGGACCGCTGGGAGGCTACCTGCCTAGTACGCCGTCCGGAGGATGATCTCCAGGGTGCAGAGGCCTTTTCGGAGCATTACTCCATCTCCGAGAGGGACACTGCAGAGGCAGCTATGCAGGACGCAGCACGGCGTGCACTCTCCCAGTATTGTTCCTTATTCGGTGGGGTGGCCGACGGTCTTAACCTTAGGTACTACCCCCGCCGTCCTACTAGTAGCACAGAGAGTGTGGTTGTCTCGCCTATTGGTGAGGATAACCCTAGGTTGAGCAGCACAGTCAACCTAGCCATTGTGCTTAACACCGAGCTGGACCACTCTCTAGACGAGCTGAGCAGGGCTCGAACGGAGATTGCTGAGTTGCGTGCTGAGCTGGCAGAGCGCCGCCACCAGGAGGGTGGTTCCCCCGCTCCTGTTGGGACTCAGCACCCTTACCGCTCGCCGCCACGTGGTCACCACACCTATGGTTCCCCTGCCTGTAGGACCAGGATAGATCTGGATCCTTAGATCGTTAGCGTCGGAGTTTGTAATAAATTCTTAAGTCAGATGTCTCAGTCTTAGATAGTCAGTTTAGTTTGCTTATCAGTTGCTTCCATTCTGTTTAGTTTGCTTATCAGTTGCTTACATGCTTGTTATGATGAACTTGTGCTGGATTTGAATCTTTGTGATGACTGTTGCCAACATGTGGGTTTTCCCCTGCAGTTTGGCTTAGCTAGTGATGTTAATGAAGTCAGTTATTTAGTTGGGAAACCATTTACTTCTACTTTTCTTTCTATCTAAGAAGCTGTATTGGATCATAATGAGGATCAGTGAAGTTCTTTGTTCACTCAGTGTCATGAAGAATTCTGTATTCCCTTTTCTTATGCTGAAGGATTGTAAGATCAATGCTAACGTGTGAATGTCTTCCACAGATGTCTGACAACAGACGCCGATGTAACAGACGTGTTCAGCAAGAGCATCGTGCCCAGCAGGAGGAACATCGGAGGCAGCCTCCCCCGCCACCCTCGATGACAGTGGAGCAGATGTTCTTGATGCAAACTCAGGCAGTGCAGGCTATTGGGCAGACTCTGGCAGCCATGTAGCAGGCTCAACAGCAACCCCAACCCCAGTTACAAGTGCAGGTACCCCAGATGCCACGGGACAAACGTGGCGAGTTCATGAGAGGGCACCCTCCTACCTTCGCCCATTCTACTGACCCCATGGATGCAGAAGACTGGCTGCATGCAGTGGAAAGGGAACTGCGCACCGCCCAATGTGACGACAGGGAGAAGGTTCTGTATGGTCCCCGCCAGCTAAGGGGAGCAGCCCAGTCCTGGTGGGAGTCCTACCTCGCCACCCATGCTGACCCCGAAGCCATCACTTGGGAGGAATTCAGCGAGAGTTTCCGCAGGTACCATGTTCCAGAGGGACTGATGATCGTGAAGAAGGAGGAGTTTCTGGCTCTGAAGCAGGGACCCCTGTTTGTTAGTGAATACAGGGACAGCTTTCTGCAGCTATCTCGTTATGCACCTGAAGACGTCAACACTGATGCTAAAAGGCAGTACAGGTTCATGAGGGGTTTGGTGGATCCCCTGCATTACCAGCTGATGAACCACACCTTCCCCACCTTCCAGCACCTGATCGATAGGGCAATCATGACCGAGAGGAAGCGCAAGGAAATGGAAGATCGGAAGCGCAAGATGAGTGGACCACAGTCCAGGAGCAACAGCCGCCCCCGCTTCTCAGGAAGTTCATCTCAGCAAGGCAAGCATGGTCACCCACAGGGATATCAGCATCAGAGTCAGCGCCTGTATCAGTAGCAGTCTCAGAGGTAGTACCCACAGCAGCAGCAGTATCGTCAGAATAGCCAACAGGGAGGTAACCAGCATCAGAGGCAGAACAACCAGGCACCTCGCCTTCCTGCCCCAGCAGCGAATCAGAACAACCAAGCAGCCCCAGCACAAGGAGGAGGCAGAGGATGCTTCCACTATGGATAACAAGGCCACTGGGCGATGCATTTCCCAAAGAAGATGGCGCAGCAACAGACAAATCCCAATGCTCCAGCAAGGCAAGGTGTACCTCAACAGGCAGCAGGTAATCGTGGCCAAGTGTACAACCGTGGAAAGGTGAACCACTTGGAGGCCGAAGCGATCCAGGATGCACCCGATGTGGCAGTAGGTATGTTCTCAGTCGAATCTCATCCAGCAAAAGTGCTATTTGATACTAGTGCAACTCATTCATTTGTCACTGCAACATGGGTAGAAATGCATAACATCTCAGTAGAGGCAATGATGCCGCCCATGAGGATTAATTCGGTCGGTGGTAAAGTGCAAGCAGATAGGATATGCTCAAAATTAAGGGTGGAAATAAGGGGGATAGGGTTCCCCAGCGACCTAATAGTAATAGACACCCCTGGGGTAGATGTCATCCTAGGGATGAATTGGTTAATGAAGTATGAAGCGAATGTTAGCTGTGACAAGAGGACCGTAACATTGAAGTCCCCGCCCGGAGAGGAGGTAGGGGCTGAGCTAAGGATGCCTAAAACAGCGAAAGGTGATTGTCACCAGATTTCGGTGGATAGCAAGGAGGCCAACCCGCTCGAGGCTATCAGGGTTGTGTCGGACTTTCTAGATGTATTTCCCGAGGAACTAACGGGCATGCCACCCGAGAGAAAAGTCGAATTTGCCATAGAGCTTATCCCTGGTACCGCCCCCATTTCCAAAAGAGCCTATCGAGTGTCTGGACCAGAATTGGTGGAACTCAAGAAGCAGATAGATGAGCTGTTAGAGAAGGGTTACATCAGACCAAGTACCTCGCCTTGGGTCGCTCCGGTATTGTTTGTAGAGAAGAAAGATGGTACAAAAAGGATGTGTATAGATTACAGAGCCCTGAATGAAGTCACTGTTAAGAACAAGTACCCCCTGCCAAGGATAGAAGATCTGTTTGACTAGCTCAGAGGTGCCAGCGTATTCTCGAAGATAGATCTGAGATCAGGTTACCATCAACTCAGAATCCAACCCTCAGACATACCGAAGACAGCATTCATCACCAAGTATGGGTTATATGAGTATACAGTTATGTCCTTTGGTCTGACAAACGCACCAGCCTTCTTTATGTATCTGATGAACAGTGTGTTCATGGACTACCTAGACAAGTTTGTGGTAGTGTTCATCGATGATATTCTCATATATTCTCAAAGTGAGGAAGAACATGTGGAACATTTGAAGATGGTATTGCAAAGGCTACGAGAGCATCAGTTGTATGCCAAGCTGAGTAAATGCGAGTTCTGGATTCATGAAGTCTTGTTTTTGGGTCACATCATAAACCAAGATGGGTTAGCTGTGGATCCAAAGAAAGTAGCAGATATCCTGAACTGGAAAGCACCGAAGGATGTTCGTGGAATCAAGAGTTTCATTGGAATGGCCGGATACTATAGGCGTTTCATTGAAGGCTTTTCAAAGATTGCTAGACCAATGACAGCGTTGCTAGCGAAGAAAGTTGAGTTTAAGTGGACCCAAAAGTGCCAAGAGGCATTTGAAGAACTGAAGAATAGATTGACTACAGCACCTGTGTTAGTTCTGCCTGATGTTCACAAGCCATTCTCGGTTTACTGTGATGCTTCCTACACCGGACTGGGATGTGTGCTAATGCAAGAAGGAAGAGTTGTAGCATACTCATCTCGACAGCTGAAGATCCATGAGAAAAATTATCCCACACACGACCTGGAGTTGGCAGCAGTGGTTCATGCTTTAAAGACATGGAGACATTACCTGTATGGGCAGAAGTGCGACATCTACACAGATCACAAATGTCTGAAATACATATTCACCCAGTCAGAGTTAAACATGAGGCAGCGAAGATGGTTGGAATTGATCAAAGACTACGAGTTGGAGATACATTACCATCCAGGCAAAGCCAATGTTGTTGCAGATGCTCTGAGCAGGAAGAGTCAAGTCAATATGATGGCCACGTACCCAATGTCATATGAGCTAGCCAAGGAGTTCGACAGACTAAGTCTCGGTTTTCTGAACAGTACACAAGGAGTAACAGTGGAATTAGAGCCCACCCTAGAGCGGGAGATCAAAGAAGGGCAGAAGGATAATGAAAACATCAACAAGATCCGGTGGCTGATCTTAGAAGGAAGAGGCAAAGACTTTCAAGAGGACGAAGAGGGAGTAATATGGTTCAAGGACTAATTGTGTGTTCCCGACATCAAACCTATTCGGGAGCTGATCCTCAAGGAAGCTCATGAGACAGCTTACTCCATACACCCTGGAAGTGAAAAGATGTATCAGGATCTAAAAAGGAGGTTTTGGTGGTATGGCATGAAAAGAGAAATCGCAGAATATGTCGCCATCTGTGATAGCTGTCAAAGAACCAAAGCAGAGCATCAGAGGCCCGCCGGACTGTTGCAGCCAATGCAAATTCCTCAGTGGAAGTGGGATGAGATCGGGATGGATTTTATAGTTGGCCTGCCTCGTACCCGGGCCGGCTATGATTCCATCTGGGTGGTTGTGGACCGCTTAACAAAGGTGGCCCATTTCATACCCGTGAAGACAACGTACATCGGAGCAACATTAGCTGAGTTATACATGTCCCGGATAGTCTGCCTACATGGTGTGCCGAAGAAGATAGTGTCAGATCGGGGAACACAATTCACCTCTCATTTTTAGCAGCAGCTGCAAGAAGCCTTGGGCACACATTTGAACTTCAGCTCGGCTTATCACCCGCAGACAGACGGTCAGACCGAAAGAACTAATCAGATACTAGAAGATATGTTGAGAGCCTGTGCGTTGCAAGACAAGTCAGGATGGGACAAAAGGTTACCTTATGCAGAATTCTCCTACAACAATAGTTACCAGGCCAGCTTGAAGATGTCACCGTTTCAGACGCTCTATGGACGGAGTTGTAGGACTCCGCTGCATTGGGACCAGCCTGGAGAGAGACAGGTGTTTGGCCCCGACATTTTGCTTGAAGCCGAAGAGAGTATCAAAATGGTTTAGGAGAATCTGAAGATAGCACAATCAAGGCAGCGAAGCTATGCTGACAGAAGGAGAAGAGAACTGAGTTTTGAAGTGGGAGATTACGTCTATCTGAAGGTGTCGCCTATCAGAGGAGTCAGAAGGTTCGGAGTCAAGGGCAAGCTAGCACCCCGATACGTTGGACCATATCAGATTCAAGCAAAGCGTGGAGAAGTGGCCTACCAGCTCAACCTACCAGAAAGTATGTTGGCAGTGCACAATGTGTTCCACGTGTCGCAATTGAAGAAGTGTCTGCGAGTACCAGAAGAATAGTTGCCCGTGGAGGACTTGGAAGTCCAAGAGGATCTGACATACATAGAGAAGCCAATGCAGATTCTGGAGTTTGCAGACAGAGTCACCCGGAGGAACACCATCAGAATGTGCAAAGTCAGATGGGGCCACCACTCTGAGGAAGAAGCAACCTAGGAACGAGAAGATGATCTGAAAGCCAAATACCCCGAACTCTTTGCTGACCAACCTTGAATCTCGGGGCGAGATTCTTTTAAGGGGGATAGGTTTGTAACACCCAGGATCTAGGGGTATTAAAAATCTCTTCTACAATACTCACCAAGTTCAGGCTTTAATAAAAAAACCCTAAGGGAACAATGGTTGTTGCATCATGTTGGAAAGCATTTTTTTTGTTTGATGAATGGTTTGCTTGATCTTTCATTTAATCATTTATTTGCACATAATGTCAAACTGAAATAAATAGAAAAGAGAAAGAAAAGAGAGAGAAAAGGAGAAAAGGAAATCAGCCCATTCGGCCAGCTTTCAGCCCACCCCTCCCCCCTCTCTTTTCCCCCCATTCGACCCACGCCAGCATTCCCCCTCGTGGGCCCACGCGAGCGCGGCCCAGCTCCCCCACCGCGCCAGCCCAGCTCCCAGCCACGAGCGCCCCTCGGCCCAGCGTGCGCGTCCCCCCCCCCTAGCCCAGCGCGCCAGCGCCGTGCGGCCCAGTTCCGCCCAGCGTGCGCGTCGCCCCCCCCCCCAGCCCAGCGCGCCAGCGCCGTGCGGCCCAGTTCTGCCTAGAGCGTGCAACCCCAGCCCAGCTGCCACGCCCCAGCCCAAGTCCCGCGCCCAGCGCGCGCACGTGGAGCGCCGCCGCCACCGCTGCTCGTGGTCCCACGCGCAGGAAACACTGTGTTTCTTCCCCAAACCGACCCTACGAACTTTCAGCCGCCCACGACATCTCCAAAACCAAACCGTTCGTGCTCTCGCCCAGATTTTTTGCCCATGCCGCCTTCCCTCGTCACGATCTCGCCCTCCGACCTCGCCGAACCGCCGCCGGAGCCACATCCCGCCGGAGTGCCGCCGCTCGTCCGCCGAGGTGAGCTCGCCCCGTCCTCTCTCCCATTCCCCATCCTCTCTCCCACCGTGTGCGTTCGCTGTGTCCTTGCAGCCCCTCGTCGCGCCGTTCTTCTTTCCCCGGCGAGACCTCGCCCTGCCGTCGCGGCCCGCAGCGCGCAGCAAGTCTAGTGCCCCGGTGTGCAGGCCCCGCGCGCCCTCGCCTTGCTCCTTCGCGCAGCCACGCCGACGTAGCAGCCGCGCCCCACCTGCGCAGCGTGCCTCGTCCCTGCGCGTCGCAGCCGAGTCGCTGTGCTCGCTGCGCTCGCTGCACGCCCAGCTGCTAAGCGTGTCTAGTGCAGCCCCTGCGCGCAACCCTCGCATGCTCCTCGCCGTGCCGCGCTACTGCTACTTAGCGCGTCGCGTACTCATCAAGTCTCACGCGCGCGGTTTCGCATGTGATCACGGGTATTGCGCGCGCCGTCGTCATTGTCTGCATAGTCCTCACGCTGTTTCGCGTGTGTCGCGCGCGCAATCTGCACGCATTAGTTAATCACTTCGCTATAATCGTCCATACGCATTAGTCAATTTATTTTCGTTGTAATCATTGATTAATTGACAATTCTCTTTATCTAAAATATCCCACACAAATGATTTATGTTAGACTACGTTGAACTTAGAAGTATAGTTTCTTTTTCGCGTTTAAGCGTAACATAGGGTGTTCGTTCGTCTACCTTCGCCGTGCCTCGGGCTCGCTGTTAGCCGTGTCGTGCACGTCAAATCGCGCGTGCGCAGCGCCTCACCGTGCTCTCGCAGCCGTCATCGCGCAACTAGTGCGCGCGCTCGCGTTCGCTTGCGCGCAGTGTGTCGACGGGACCCCGTCTACCCCCAGTCTACCCCCCCCCCCCCCCCCGTGTGCACTCGTGTCGCTCGCCATCGCCCGCACGTCGCGCAATAAATCGTCGCGTGCTGTTTGCGCGTGTTGCGCGTGCTGTTCGCACGTGTCGTCGTGCGTTCTACGCACGTTAATAATTCGTCTCACCTAGAATAGCTCGCGCTAATTAAATATATATTTAAACAACGGTTACTCGAGTAGCAAACTAATCGGGACTAAGTAGTGATTTTACTTAGCATACGATTGATGTCTGTCAATATGGTTAAGCCGAATTAAACATTATAATTCATATCCGCTTGGTGTAAACGTGATATCCCTCGACCGTAGCGTCAGTCGTCTCAGTTCCGTTCTCGCGTAGTCGTAGATGCGAATTCTATGTCGCGTGCATATTTATTTGATCTACATTGTTGTATGGTGTATTGTTTCCTTCCGTTTCAAGAATGTGGATGTATGTTTACACTCGCGTAGATATCGGGTCGTTCGTGGAGTCTGAGGGAATTGCAGGAGAGGACCCTGAGCAGCAGCAGCTTGGTGAAAGCAAGTGTCCTCTGTCCTATTATGTCCCATTTACTTTATAATACACTGTCCCGCATACTATGAACAACCTAAGGATTTACTAGCTTTCTATTTACCTTGTCCTTGATTTACCTTTTGGGTTACTATGGTTAACTACATGCTAGCGCTTTACTCTAATCAACGAACATGATGAGAATTACTTTATGATACGATGTTTTTATTCTGGATACGATGGTGATATACTTGTGGCATTTTAGGGGACTCGGGCCGTTTCCCGAGTACCTCTCCGTAAGGACCTGTTCGTTGAGAGACCACCCGGGATAACAGTGCAACCATGAGGGTGAAATGGGATGCCCTTAGCTAATTAATTAGAGGAACTAGAGGTGTAGTTGCTTCGCCGTCGTGCCATCAATGGGGTCCAGGCACAGTGCTTGCTCTGCCGAGGCTGAGTGCCGAGGTTATTTCGTTTTGCTTTTTGTTAGTCACTCTCCTGCGGGGAGGGGTACTGTGTTTATCAAACTGGAGAAACCTAATGGGTGGCTATGATCTCTAGGGAATCTTTGTAAAAACTACGTAGTGATACCCTGCCGGACCACCTAGGAAGTGATCAATGGGGATTAGCTCTCCCCGGGCAAAACAGGAATCACGGCTCATGGGTAAAGTGTGCGACCTCTGCAGAGGGTAGTGAAACTGATATATCAGCCGTGCTCACGGTTAAGAGCAGCCTTGGGATCCTCTTTGATTAGAGATACTCCGGATACACCTCAGATGATGTCTTTAATGATGATGGTTAAGGATGGTGACTTTAATTATGTATTCTAGTATTTCCTCTCTGAGGAGGTACTTTTGGGACTATAACTTGGGCTTGATGATAAAATCTGGCTTCTACTAACAATAAATACCTGACCAACTAAAAGCAACTGCTTGAGCCTAACCCCACATAAAAGCTAGTCCACTTCAGCCAAACGGGGCATTTGCTGAGTACGTTGATGTGTACTCATCCTTGCTTTACCACAAAACACCAGGTTGTCCACATTGCAACCACTGCTCAGGAGAAGACGAAGCCGTGGAAGGAGACTTCCAGGAGTTCCAAGACTACGACGAGTTCTAGGTGTGGGTTGGCGGCAACCCCCAGTCAGCTGCCTATGAAGGCCTTATCTTTACTGCGTTTCGCTTAGCACTTTGATTTATCCGTTAAGTTGATGACTATGTGGATGTCTCTGACTCTGTGATGTAATAAGTTAATACTCTTTTATGTTGTTATTCGAGCACTGTGCGATGATGTTCATTTATGTAATCGCTGTGTACGTGAATTCTGATCCTGGCACGTACATAGTTCGCATTCTGAAACCGGGTGTGACAATAGCTTGCAGTTTAGCTTGCATAGCTTCTCTCCACTCCTGACTCTTCAAGGCATTTTCAATGGTCACTGGTTCATCTACAGCTAGCATACAAACACCACTGTATTCATAGTCAAGAATTTCTTCAGTGTTTTCAAACAAGTCAGTTAAGGTCCTATATTTTAGAGGAACCATGCCTGAGTTTTCTGAACTCGATGATTGTGGAATGTTGTTTGCACCAAATATTGGACCTGTATTCTGTCCTTGTGAGGTTGAGGCTACAACTGGAGTCTGTGAGTTTAAAGGTGTCACAAGTGATTGTGGATGTGGTGATAGTGGAAGTGATCCACCACCCCTAGAATATTCACTCACATCACCTGTACCCGCTGGAATACCCATTTGCTGACCAGGTACAGTAAACTGAAACAGTGTGATTGAAATATCTGTGTCTATTTCAGTCGACTGAAAACCACTGTCACTGTTCCAGTTCCATGCCACATCCTCTTCAAACTTCACATCTCTACTTATGTATAATATCACAGTTGTAGGATCAACCATTCTGTAACCCTTTGTGCCTGATTCATATCCTAGCAGAACCATTTTAGTAGACCTGTCTAACAGCTTGTCGACTCCAGGACCTACCTTCTTGACATGACCTATGCATCCAAAAGTTCTGAGATGACCCACTTGTGGGTACTGCCATGCCATGCCTCATATGGAGTTTTCCCTTGCACACTTCTTGTAGGTGATCTATTCAGCAAATACACAGCCGTAGAGACTGCTTCTCCCCAATATCTTGGAGGGACACCTTTACTCTTTAACAAACATCTTGCCATTTCAACTACTGACTGGTTTCTTCTCTCTACAACACCATTCTGTTGAGGGGAATAGGGAGCAGTTGTGTAGTGTTTTATCCCTTGATCACTGCAGAAAATAGAAAACTGGCTTGAGTTGAATTCACCTCCTCTATCAGTTCTCAATGCTTTTAATCTACCTTCCTGATCAACCTCAGCCCTTTCCTTGATCCTTTTTAGACAAACCAGTGCTTCATCTTTGGTTCTCAACAGTTCTACCCACATATATCGGCTGAAGTCATCAACTACCAACAGAAAATAGTTCTTTCCTCCAGCTGTTGATGGTTTGACTTGGCCACAGAGATCTACATGGAACAAATCCAGTCCCTTTTTAGCTCTAAAAGCTGACTGTTTTGGAAAAGGAGTACGGTGTTGTTTTCCCAAGGTGCAACCATCACATACTTGCTCAACTCGATCTACTACAGGCATACCTTCAACCAACTGTTTCTTGCCCAATTCTCGAAGAGCTCTGAAGTTGAGATGCCCATATCTGGCATGCCACTTCCATGCTATATCATTCAGCTTATGCATTAGACAGACTGGTGGTGTCACTCCTAACTTGATGATGTAGAGCCTGTTGCTAGTGCGAGGTGCACTAATTAACATATTGTATTCTGGATCAAACACCTTTAACCAACCATCAAATAGCCTAATATCACACCCAGCCTCTTCTAGTTGACCAAGACTGACAATGTTACTCTTCAGCTTTGGAATATAATAAACACTAGTCAGTACTTTGTGTTGATCATGTCGACCTTGAATCACAACAGACCCAAGTCCATAGATTTCTACTGTAGATCCATCTCCAAATCTCACAGAACCCCGAATCTTCTCATCAAGGTGTGTCAGTGTAGACCTTGTACCAGTCTTGGCTCCTGTGTCCAGTACCCATTCCTCCTGTGAACACACTAACGGCACTACTTTCTCCTCAGAGAGATGAACATACTGGGAAGACACAGTTTCTATTGTTTCTACTTCAGCTAACAAAAGAACCCCTTGCTCTTCGCCTGCAACAGCCACATTTGCTTTTGGCTGTTTCTGTTCTTTCTTCTCTCTTTTCGGCCTTTTACAATCTTGTGCCCAGTGTCCATAAATACCGCAATTATGGCATCTGCCTTTCCTCCTTGGTGTTCCTTGTGAGGTCAGTTTTCCTTTGTTGTAGTTGCCAGAACTCCCACCCTCTGATCGATGTGAACTCTTTGGCTTCCACTGTCCTGGGCTATTATTGTCTTTGTTAGAAGCTGACTGAAATCGATGCTTATTTTTTTCAAGCCACTCCTCCTCAGCCAGCAGCAGTCTCCCTGCTTTGTCAGTGACATGATCCAGCTTATCATCAAACCTGTCTTCAGCTGCTCGCAGACGGCCAACCAGATCTTCAACAGTGAGTGTTTTGGTGTCACAAAACATTTCAATTGAAACTGCTACTTGGTTAAAACGAGGTGGTACAACTCTCAAGAATTTTTTTACAACCCGAGCATCATCTATGATTTCTCCAAGTGACTTTATATTTGTGACAAGGTTAATAATCCTCATCCCAAAATCTTCTACACTCTCACCTTCCTTAAACTCGATGTTATCAAATTCTTTCAAGAGTTTCTGTGCATTTACCTCTTTCACCCGATCAGCTCCAATCCTCATCACCATCACTGTCTCCCAGGCTTCCTTCACTGTCTATTTTGCACCGAGAGTTCACCACATCTCCTTAGGTACGGATCTCATCAACGCACCCATAGCCTGTCGATTCTACGCCAACCACTAAAGAAAACAGCAAGAATAAAAAGCTAGCTATCCAACGAGATTAATACTAACTAGTGAATCTTATTCAGACTAACATGATGTCCATATGATTTGCTACTGCCACCTGTAATTTCTGCCTGTTCTGAAGGCTGTATTGAACCTGTACATAATCTGATATGTGTTTGCCTATTTTGTTTATGAAAATTATAGAATGAAATGTTTGTTTCTTGCCTAAATTTTGGATAATGAAATTCCTAATTTCTAATCTTAGCTCTTAACTGAGAATGCAATTTCACAAGGCAACTAACATGCTCATCTTTTATTTTCTTGATCTCCTATATGTAATAAGCAAAATCAATCATGACAAGAGGACTTCGAAGATTAAAGAATTTGAACATTGATGGAGATGGTGCAGAAGCTGCTCAGGAGGAGCACGAAAATGTGGCAGATAATGAGAACAATGAAAGTTTACAGTCCCCTCCTGATGTTGATGGTTTATTAGTCCGCCTGCCACACCAACCTCGAAGTCCAATTAAGATCATATGTAAGTTTCAGGTTTGTTCTTGTATATCTTGGTACAATGTGAAATCTTACATTTTCATATATGCAGGGCCAAATGGAGAGGTTAGACAGATTATAGGGGAATTCACACTTTCAAATTTACTAGCATTACAAGGAGGAAAGGTAATTGTAGAGACAGATGAAAATGGTGTCCCAAATGAAAGGTCAGCCTCCATTCTTGGGCAGCACCTTGGCCATGTAGCAGAAAGCCCAACCTTAGCCCCTTTAGACATCCCAAGATTTAACAATCGTAGGTTTAATTCACACAAGGAACAAATAATAAAGGATGTTGAGGTAATTTTTTGTTATCGATGCAAGCATGTACCTTCATTTTTTATATATGTACTAACATTTACCTTCCTGTATATAGCTAAAGTTTGCCTTCCCAAGGCAAACCATACATCTTACAAGGGACTGGATCCTAAGGACAGTTAATAATAGGTGGCGAGCGTACAAATCTAAGTTGAAGAAACAATACTTCAATCGTGATGAGAGAACTCTAGAAGAAATCCTAAGAGAGAAGCCACTAACGACTAATGAACATCAATGGAGATCTCTAGTTGGAATTTGGTGCCAAGAGCAACATAAGGTGCCATCTATTTACTCAACACGTTTATATCAATTTTTAATCAAGGAATGTTACATTATTGCTTAATCATTGCCTGTCTTTGCAGAAATTATGTTCCACAAACTCTCGTTGTGCAAAAGAACAAAAGACTGCACACACATGTGGGAGGAACAGCCTTGCTAGATTAAAAAAAGAGATGGTGATAAATATTCATCCATATTTGTTAAATTTCACTATCATCTATCTGAGGATTGAAATGATAGCCAAATAACTCAATTATGCAGGAAACCAGAACTAAATGAAAGGTTCATAGGATAGAACTATGGGAGGCAGCTCATAAAAAGAAGAATGGTAGATACACAACAGAAAAGGCAGAGACACTGATGGTACGTACATTTTCTGGTATAAATGATTTATGCTTGATCTAAAAATCAGCTTATAGTTCCTTAACCTTCCTATATACTTGTTTCAATAGGCTGCATCTTATGAGGAATTTAAAAAAAGGCGAGGGAACAACGATGGTAATCGTCTTTCATCTAAAGATTACAATGAAGTGTTCAATGATATTGTTGCCAAGGATTTCAAAGCACGTGGGTACTATGATGATAAGTACTGGAGTCAAGTACAAGCTTTTCAAGGTTTACCGTTTGTTATTCAAACGGAGGAAGAAAGAATGTACCAAGAGAAAGTAAATGAAATTGACAATAAAATGGAATCCGTGAGTGGTCTCATGAAGCATTGGCTTACTTTTATGTCAAAAAAGTATCCAGAAGATTTAACCCCAGAGATGAGAGAAGCTTTACAAAATGAAGTAAGCTTGCATTCAACCATGGCCCCCCTCCCTCTCTAGAATAAGAGCATATTTTTAACAGTATGTTGGATCAAATATTTCAGGGTGGTGATAGTTATGACCAATGCACTGAAGATGACAAATCTGAAAATTATGCTGCCAAAGATACGAGTAGCATCCAAGAAGATTCAAATGCTGACGTGACCTCTCGAACAAATGAAGTGCATGTATACTTCCTTTATTTCAATTATTAAATATCATTAGCTACTATATAATAATATTCAAGCTCTTGCTAATGGCTTGTAGAACATGGTTCATGTCGAGCAGCAGCAACAACAATCTGTCCATAGAAGTCTTGGACGAACTCAAGTCCATACATCTACACCACATGAGCAAACATCTTCAAAGGTATGTTAGAAAGGCCTACTCAATTACCAATGCACATGTATCTTGTATTTTTTGTATTTTGTTACCTGCTTCAAAGTTGTTATTTTGCAAATTTGAATACTTGTAGTTGGATATAGATTGTTCTTGCAGAATAGAAGAGATATAAAGGATTTTCATGTGAGATAAATTTGCAAAGTTTCTTTTCACCTGTTGATTTATTGCTCTTTGTTTCTGTGTAGTTTTTAAGAAGAAGTACTGAAGTAGCATGTACTCTGCTTTCATTCAGTTGTTAATCCGTCTCATTTAGCCTATATAAACTTAAGTGAAAAGCATTAAAAACTCCCTTTTAGTTTAGTTGCCTAATTAATTAGCTTTCTTTTGCAACTCTAGGGTTCAGTAATTGGTTCCTGTTCGTCTACATTCCGTGCTAAAATCTAATATTTATAATTTTCTTTTTCTATAATAATTGAGTGAAACTATTCCTGTAGGAGGCACAACTTGATGGCAATGTAGTCACAGATTTGCCAAGTGATCCTATATTGCACAACATGGTATGTCTAAGCTAACTGTATTATTGTTTCAATTAAAATATAAAGCATAATTTGATTAAGTGATGCTATGATTTGATGTTTATTATAGAGAACTCGAAGGGTTCAAGCTGCCAGCATGGGCATATCAGAATCAGTATGTGGTTTTATTTGCCTTGTTTCTTTCCAATTATGATGTTGTTTTACCAAAAGATCATATGTTCATGTTTTGTAATTTGTAGAGACAAAAGCAAGTCTACCTTATTTCACTGATAAACAAAGGCAGAGTTGTGGCCAAAGGGAAGTTAGTGACTACAGATAGCCAAAGAGAAATATTAGGAGCAAAGCTTGGACTAGAATATTGTGGTGTTCTTGTTGAAGGCCTTGAAAATATTGAACTTGGCAATATTATAGATGAGGAGGTACCTAGACCATCTAATCAGATTCGTACACTAATTGATGCTATTGGCTATGTTATTCCTTGGCCAATTACACATGTAAGTTTCTTTTTTATTTGAAATAGTACATGTGTCCCCATAACAACTTCAAATTGAGTTATTGATCTAACACATGCTTCATAGGTGAAGCAAGCTAGAAGCTCATCTTGTACCCGCAACAAGTTGGTACCTACAACACGTGGACAAAGCTAGATGGCGTGGACAAAGCTAGATGGGAAGCCTAGTATAATTGCAAAGTGAATCAGTTAGATTCTAGTAGTTACTAAAATTTTTAAGTGATATTTGTATGATATTGCCACTTTGGCTTTGCTTCTTTGTGAACACAATTGGCAGTTACTGAACATGTTTGCTATCGAGTTAGTTAGCAAACTTTAGGAGATGATAAAACTACATAAATATGAAAGAAAATTCCTAGCTAGTTGATTAATTGAGAGCAGTAAAGCAGACATATATGTTTTCTTGAAGCATATGATAAAATGTTTTTGAAGGCAATGGCAGTTTACTCACAAAGTCCACGGACCACAAAGATAGTAGACCTAGTATGAGAAACAGGATTTGGAGTTGAGAAAGTTCCAATGCAGCTGATACAGAAAGCCCTCCTAGAACTGCAGCGATTTGGAGATTTCTCTCAATTGATCCTAGTGTCAGATCTACGGGTGATAGGAAAGCAGAAGTATCAATCCCATTCAATTTAAGCTCATCCAATTTATAAAGTCGTTGAGGTACCTAGTACAGATTTGGTTAAATAAGAGACTGTAAAATGAGGTACCAAAAATGAAAAAAAAGGTAACTCATGTTTCTTCCCTTGGAAAAGAAATATCACCACCCAGAACCATGTATGAAAACCTAATAGAGAAGCAGATGGACACTTTGACGTTACTATATAACGTATTGATATGCGTAGGCAAACAATACAAACGTGGCTATAGTATTGTTTCTACTTTTATTAACACGCATTTTGGCATTACTATAAAATGTGTCACTCTCCAGTTCAGCTGACATGTCACCTATCCACATCACCTGCCACGTCATTTTCCACATCACCTGCCATGTCACCTATCCACATCACCTGCCATGTCATCATTCGTGTCACCTACTATATCGTCTCTATACTCCTTAATGCGCAATAAAGCGTCACTATAAAACGTGACTATAGTAATACACATGAATTATGAATGTATCTATAATATCGTATCTATATTTTTTTCACACATAATGAAACGATACTATATGACGTAACAACAATAATAGACACATGTTATATGCGCATCTATAAAAGCGTATCAATGTGTCTAAACATGCATCTAACGTGTCTATGAAATGTCTATTCATCTAATATATACGCTTACGATAATCGTTTCTACAAAGTCTGATACGGTCCATACGAAGACGCTTCTAACATGTTTTTGGAAAGCGTGCGTACATTCATATAGAGACAAATTAAAGCGTGCCTATTGTCCAAAAAAGCATAGCTACAAGGGGTTTTCTAGTAGTGAAAGGTTTTAAAACAACAAGGAGGTGGCGAATGCACCGGGGCTTGCCTGGAATAAACACTAGGTTAGTGTTTGTTAGGTGACGACCACTTGGCGATCAGCCTTTTGTGTTGGCACTTGTTCAGTCTGCCCATCTTCAGGTTTGTCCATCAGCTTCACTATGCGGAGTAGTCCACCCGTTACGTCATCTTGGGGTCGACTTGGCTCGTCTTCCGCATCACGCGATTATTTATCGTACCTCATGAGATGCACGATGCACATGTATGAGCATGAGTATAAAGAGTATAAGATAGATATCTACACCAAAGTGGATGAAACACTTATAACAAAACATTAAGCAAATACTAGCTAGCGATGTACGACTAATTATAATAATTACGTTATTCCGGTCTAGGTAGCACATACATCGCAATACAATAAAATATACACATGCTCTACTCTCCTTAGCTAAAGCTCAACATTTTAAGACTAATAAACTTAGAATCATTAGTCTAAGATATTTAAATCTTAGTACTCTCCTTAGCTAAAGCTCAACATTTTAAGACTAATAAACTTAGAATCATTAGTCTAAGATATTTAAATCTTAGAACAAGGATAGAAGCACGTCAACTTTCTAAACTACCAGACCGGACGACTTTGCATAATCTGCCAGCTAATTAAAATGTCTACTAGCAAAGCATTATTTTATTTAAGCAAACTAAATCGGCACAGCAACATCGTCAGAACTTACTAGCTAGCCAGATAAACTACTTAACTTATCTTTTGTATCATAAACTAATCACGCTATGTATACAAGTCTTCCAACACATACTTCATATCATTAATACCTAAAATCTATACTTCACCGCATATCACAACTATTTCATGACCAGATATACAACTAACTGCTACGCGAAATGAGACGCCTCAATAAGCATTTTATGCGCCATTATAATATAAAAAGAAAACAAAGGAAGGGAGATCCTTCCAAAGACGCTTTAGAGGATCAGCAACAGGTACGACTACCGATCTGGAAGTCGTCACACAATGCGCCTATGCTAACAACAAGAAAAATCATCATGGCTATATAACTATCCAATTCAATTAACTGAATTAATAAATTGACTCACATGACCGAATCGATTTGATAACCGCGAGGGCGACGACGGTTCTCATTTTAGACATCCGATCGAGCTCCTGGCAATTATTGCACGGACTTCTCTCACATTTTCATCCAACTCCAGGATCAGTCACCGGGAGATAAAGTCGACGACAAGTTCCATGGAGTGAATGACAACGTTGTTGTACCCACGGCGTGGAGACGAATGACAGCAACTCCACAATGTCTTCACAAACACGGCAAGGACACAGGGTGCGGCGACTATGCTTCACTGGCGAGAAACGTCTTGGCGAGCTAGTCGACGGGAGCAACAAACTATGGATTTAAAACTTGGACTAGGAAACCATGGCCTACACGACACGGACGAGTGCCGGGGCTGTCAACTCGTCGCGCGACCGGGTGACGACGATGAACAGCAAGTGCGGTAAGGAGCTAAAGAATGATGACGGGCCTAGCAGAGGAGCTCGCGCGCACAGGGAGGAACCTCGGCTGGGGCTAGCTGGGAAAGATGCGAGTCGCCGGCGAGCAGAGAGGGAGTGTTGGCGGGAACTTGATCAGGCAGACGTCAAGCTGCAGAAATGAATAGGGCGGCGTCCATGGCCAGAGCGAGCACTGTCGAAGGAGACCGAGCTGGGGCTTCCATGGAACGGTGCGTGGGCGGATTCCATGGCAGCCATGGCAAAGTGGAGGATGAGCTAGAGCAGAGAGAGCATACTAAAAACAGAACATCAGCAATCAAATGCTTGAAAGAAAACCCATCAATGGCGGCTCAGATCCCGTGTCACTCGACCAGGGCCACGGCTTCCTACAGCCAGAGCAGACAAGGGAACAACGGCTTGAGGGCGCGCGCAGGGAAGAGCACGCGGCTGGACTGGAGCAGGGAGAAGGGCGCGCGCGCATGGAGCTTGGCAGGGATGAGCGTGGCGGCCAAGGGAAGCAGCTGGAGGGAAGAGCGCGTGCCGTAGTGACCAGCCACGGCGTGGTGATGTATCCGTGATCCATGAGGCAATGTGCGGAGCCGAGGTGGTCGGGGAAGAGCAGCCCCGCGGCGGAGAAGCTAAAACCAGGGCTAGTGAGCTCCCACACCACCCTGTCCCTCGCCTCCACCTCACCCACCGTGGCCCCCACTGCTACGCTCGGCCCTGATCCCGCGCAGCAGCAGCGCTGCCAGCCCTAGGAACGGCTCCCCCGTTCTGACGACCAGCGACCGCCTCTCCTCGGCCGCCGGCGCAGGCTCGGAGTCGTGTTGCCGCTGTGTCGCGGTGCACGCGAACAGGAGGCAAAACCGGGATGGGCGCGACGAAATGGCCGAGAAGGAGAAATCTGAGCGCCATAGGAGGGAGAGGAGCGCACGTGACTCGCGGCCAGAGTGAGTGTCGCAGCCAAGGAGAGAGAGACTCGGCTGGGTGCTACTGGGAAGATGGCGCACGGCTTGGGTAAGACAAAGCGCGTGCAGAGGAAGAATATCAGGGAGAGGGAGAGAAAGATAGCGACAGGAGGAAGACGGTGAAAAATCAGCAGGGTGATGCGGCGGAAGATAGGGATGAAGGGGATATTTCCCTTTTTCCTTTAAACAAAAATCATGTGCAAATATCTAGCTTCTAGGGCTTGTAAAGGTTCACAAGGGTTGATCCAAAACATGTTTCATCCAAACATTTTTACTATCCGAATTACGAAATAGATAACCAAACTAGTTATACAACATTTGGTTTGATTTAATTTGAAACCTAATAATTCATCTGTAGTCTGAACGGGAAATAGATTAATTACGACTACTCAATATTGGCTCTAACTATCTCGGTCTGATTTAATTTTGCATCAATATTGTTGTCGTCGAGTTCTAATAAATCTTGTTTTGGAAAAAAATCACAGAGTGGATCGAGCTTCTGATTTCGTATTCGCGCGAGCGATGAATTTTAAATAATCACCGGACGCACCGATTTTTGGAACAACTATGTTCCGAACATCACAAAAATTTAGGAAGAGCCCGGATAGATAAAAATAAAAACGATGTCGCACTCGCGACAAATGGAACAGATGCGATATTAAAATTGCGATAGACGAAGATGATTAAAATTTAGCATCTGTTTCATCCACTGATATTACGTGCTTAAATCCATACCCATTGTCAAGCAGAATATAAACATCAGGGGTGTTACACTTGGGAGGCTATTTAATCTCTATATAGTGTTGCTCTAATGCATATGAATGAGTCCCTATCTCTTGTGCTGCTTGGTTACTCGAGTAGGCTGTTTGACGGTATTTATAGCCCTAAAGCCTCAAAAGAGTCGTCAGAATAACTATAAAAAACTTATTTATTCGGTGCACAGGACCGGTCCAGTGCACCACCGGACCTCCAACAGTCAATTGCAATCACCTGGATCTGTTTTGTCGTGTGCCACCAAACCCTGCCACGTGTCCTACTGTCGGCGTTCCGAGACCGGGGGGTCCCTGAGCCGACGAGTGAATGTCGCCGCGTGCCCCAGCCCAGATGGGTCGAGCGCGAGGGCGAGCGCGAAGGGGGGAGAGCGAGGCGGCCGGAGACCGGCGTGAGAGAGGTGGGAATCCCACGGCCTTCGTGTTCGTCCCGCGCCCAGGTCGGGTGCGCTTGCAGTAGGGGGTTACAAGCGTCCACGCGGGAGAGGGAGCGAGCGGCTTCGAGCGAGTGCGTATCTCGCCCTCGTCCCCGCGCGGCCAACCCTCTCTAAGAGGGCCCTGGTCCTCCCTTTTATAGGCGCAAGGAGAGGAACCAGGTGTACAATGGGGGGTGTAGCAGAGTGCTACGTGTCTAGCGGAGGAGAGCTAGCGCCCTAAGTACATGTCGTTGCGGCAGCCGGAGAGATCTTGGCACCCAGCTGGTGTGATGTCGTGGCCGTCGGAGGAGCGATGGAGCCTGGCGGAGGGACAGCTGTCAGAGCGGTTGAGTCCTTGCTGACGTCCTCTTGCTTCCGTAAGGGGGCTGAGAGCCGCCGTCGTCATAGAGTATGCGGGGCGCCATCATTGCCTATCTGGCGGAGCAAGCCAGATGGGACACCGGTCTTGTTCCCTGCGGCCCGAGTCAGCTCAGGGTAGGGTGATGATGGCGCCTCCTGTTGACGTGGCTGGTCTGCGCCCTAGGTTGGGCGATGTAGAAGCTCCTCCGAAGCCGAGGTCGAGTCTGTCTTCCGTGGCCGAGGTCGGGTCCGAGCCCCAGGTTCGGGCGAGGCGGAGATTGCCGGCTGGTGCCAGGGCGGAGTCCGAGCCCTGGGGTCGGGCGAAGCGGAGTTCGTCGTCTTCTGGGGCCGAGCCCAAGTCCGAGCCCTGGGTCGGGCGAGGCGGAGATCGTCGTCTTCTGGGACTTAGCCCGAGTCCGAACCCTGGGTCGGGCGGAGTTCGCCGTCTTCTGGGACTTAGCCCGAGTCCGAGCCCTGGGTCGGGCGGAGTTCGTCGTCTTTCGGGGCTTAGCCCGAGTCCGAGCCCTGGGTCGGGCGGAGCGGAGTTCGCCGTCTTCCGGGACTTAGCCCGAGTCCGAGCCCTGGGTCGGGCGGAGTTCGCCGTCTTCCGGGACTTAGCCCGAGTCCGAGCCCTGGGTCGGGCGGAGCGGAGTTCACCGTCTTCCGGGACTTAGCCCGAGTCCGAGCCCTGGGGTCGGGCGAAGCGGAGCTTCCTATGGTACCTTCGGCAGGGCCTGACTGCCTGTCAGTCTCACTCTGTCAAGTGGCACCACAGTCAGAGTGGCGCAGGCGGCGCTGTCCTTCTGTCAGGCCGGTCAGTGGAGCGGCGAAGTGACGGCGGTCATTTCGGCTCTGCCGGCTGGGGGGCGCGCGTCAGGATAAAGGTGTCAGGCCACCTTTGCATTAAATGCTCCTGCGGTTTGGTCGGTCGGTGCGGCGATTTGGTCAGGGTTGCTTCTTAGCGAAGGCAGGGCCTCGGGTGAGCTGGGAACACATTCACCGTTGGAGGGGGGCCTTGGGCGAGACGGAGATCCTCCGGGGTCGGCTGCCCTTGTCCGAGGCTAGGCTCGAGCGAGGCGTGATCGAGTCCCTCGTATGGACCGATCCCTGACTTAATCGCACCCATCAGGCCTTTGCAGCTTTATGCTGATGGGGGTTACCAGCTGAGAATTAGGAGCCTTGAGGGTACCCCTAATTATGGTCCCCGACAGTAGCCCCCGAGCCTCGAAGGGAGTGTTTGCACTCGCTTGGAGGCTTTCGTCGCACTTTTTTGCAAGGGGACCAGCCTTTCTCGGTTGCGTTTTGTTCCGGTGGGTGCGCGCGAGCGCACCCGCCGGGTGTAGCCCCCGAGGCCTCGGAGGAGTGGTTTCACTCCTTCGAGGTCTTAATGCCTCGCGTAATGCTTCGGCTGGTCTGGTCGTTCCCTCATGCGAGTTGGCCGTAGCCCAGGTGTACGGTCGGGTCCCAAGTTCTCGGGCTGGTATGTTGACGCTGTCAACGGTTCGGCCGGAGCCGGGTTTGCGAGAGCAGCCCCCGAGCCTCTGCACAGGGCGAGAGGACGATCAGGGACAGACTTGACTTTTTTACATACGCCCCTGCGTCGCCTTTCCGCAAGGAGGAGGGGGGGAAAGCACCATATTGCCCTCGATGGGCGCCGAACATGGTGTCTCCGATGAGCTGCAAGCGGGTGATCCGAGTGGACGTCTGTGCCCCGTTCGTTAGGGGTTGGCTAGGGGCCCAGAGGCACGCCCAAAAGTACCTGCGGGTTATCTGCCGGACCCGGTCCCCTGGCGACGGGGTCCGAGGGCTCGATGCCTCCCTCTGATGGGATTCCGTTACAAGATCGTTCCCGCTGGTCTCGGAAATGTCCTAGGGTACCTCGGGAGCGCAGCCTGAGCCTTGGTTATGTATCGAACGTACCCATGGTCATCCCTCGCTCGGCGTCTGAGGCGGCTGTGAACCCTTCGGGGGCCAGCCTTCGAACCCCTGATCAGTAATGGGCGCGGAGCCCGAGTAGCCTGAGGCGACCGTGGAACCCTTTCGAGGGGCCGGCCTTCGAACCTCTGACCAGTAGTGGGTGTAGGGCCCACGCAATCTGAGGCGGCTATCGAACCCTTCCGGGGGGCCAGCCTTCGAACCTCTGATCAGTAGGGGGGCTCGGAGCCTGGTTCCTTCTCGAGGAAGGATCCTTTTCGGGGTATCCCCCTTTCCCGGTCCCTGTTGCAAGAGAGAGATAGAGGAAAAAAGGAAAAGGATACGAAATCGAACGACGCGGCGTACCTCTTTTGACGCGGTCATTATGGCGAAGGCGAAGCGTCGCACGCTTCTCCTGCCAGAGGCACCGCCTGTCCCGCCGCGGAGTTAATGCGACGGGGCGAGTGGTTTGCAGGGCAGCCGTTGTGCGTGCGCGAGCCGTTCGAGGAACGGATCACGGGCGCGTTGTCTTCACGCCGTGCGAGAGGGTTCTCTCGCTGCCCCCGGACGGGACGTGAGCTTGGCTGACGACGTGGCCGCTGCTCCTGCCCGCCTGCCACCGCCATTACTGTCGGCCCATTTTTGGCCGCATTGACCGTCGCGCTAGGCTGGCGCTGCTGGGTCGCGCGCTGGGTCACCTCGAGTCACGGTATTGGTTCCGCAGTCGAGGAGGCGCGGTAGTGGCGCAAGTGGCGGTGCAGTTGCATGCACGAAGCATTCGGCGCGCCGGTTGCATGACGCGTGGGCCTGGGCCTCCATGCCGGGCGTGTTGGGAGTCGGAGAAGTGCGCCCACTTGGCGCGGTTGCATGCCGCCTGCATGGCTGCCCACCCTTTCGCCCGCTGGTCTGGGCAAAAGTGGAGGGTCGCTTGTAACCGCTGGGCGGTTGTACGCACCGCGCGCGGCGGTTTGGCTTCTTCTGCTCTAAGTCGGCTTGCATGACGTGTGGGACCCAGCCCCCGCGCCGTAGGGGAGGACCTTGGAGTGTGTTGGAGAAGACTCAGCCCATGACGGCTGGGGACGCAAGTAGGGAGAGCCGCCTTTAAAAGGAGGGTGACCCCCTTGGAAGGCGACCATGTCTTCGCGCTCCCTTATGCATCGCGTCTTTCCACCTTCCAAGCCCCCGGATGGGGGATATCTGCCGTCTTTCCACCTCGTCGTTGGAGGAACACAACTCTGCGGGAGTTGGTACCTTTCAGCCATCGTTCGGCTTCAAGGATTTTCATCATGCAGCCCGGCTGCACCCCTCTGCCGGTGATCACCCAAGATGGTGACCTCCAGTTTGATGGTGGGGGAAAGCGAGCCGGGCTGCGGCCTCTGCCCCTCCCTTAGCCTCAAGGATTTTCATCACCAGGGCTGGGGAGGGGAGTGAGCCGAGTTGGGGTCGGCCCCTGCGTGGGCGGTGGCCTGCTCCTTCTGCTGTAGCACCCGCCCCGAAGCCACTGCTGAAGCTGCTTCGTCGCCCGGGACGGGGGTTGTTGTCGCTGTTGCCGGATCGGGCGGCGGCGAGCCACCCGTCGGCCCTCGATTGCTCCGCGGGTTCCCCAATCTTGTGGGGTTGTTCGTACCCGCGGAGACGGAACCGGAGTTCCGTTTGTAATGGCACTTCGAATGCCTGTGTTCATTGTGGCTGTCGAGGCCTGAACATGTATGTAATTTTGGCATGGAGCCGTGTTTTTTCCTCCTTTTCGAGCGCTAAGACTCGCCTGTTGGTTGTCTGAACCGCTTCACCAAGCGTGAGTCGCCCCGTGTAAAGGTGATGAGTGAGGTATCCGTATCCCGGAGGCGTGGGAGTCCCTCGGCTCGGTCGGCCTTGTTGTCCGAGGCTTCTCTAGCTTAATTAAAGGAACCCCTCGGCCGCTCTTCGATGAGCCAAGGCCAGGGGTAGCGGTGTCAACATGAACAGAGGCAGAGTTGGCTCGAAAAGAAAACCTGGTTGGCCTGAGCCTGGCTGGGTCGTCCGTTAGCGGGACCGACGCCAGAATTGACCAGCCGAGGCCTCGGGTCGGGCTGACGTCCTTGGAGGGCAACTGGCCGAGACCCCGGGGTGACCGGCCGAGCCGCCTGCTCGGGCCGGATTCCCGGAGAAGACCCTGGTAGCGATGGCCCGGGCGTGGCGATGGCGTCGTCCTTCGGAGTGGAGATCTTCGGACCGCGTCGCCGTCCGAGGCTAGGTCAGACCTCGCCGAAAGTGTTGTCGATGCCGAGGGTGCTGCTGCTCCCTTCCAGCGTCAAGACCCGAGCCTGCAGGATCGGATTGTCTTGTAGCGTGTGTTTTCTGCGGCCGCCGAGGCCTAAACACACCCTCGCCGTGTTGTAAAGCTGCGTCTCTTTTCCTCTTATTTCGAGTATCTGGACTTTTTTGTCGGTAACAGAAATGTTCGTGCGAGCGAGAGTTGCTTCTTGCGGAAGGTGATGAGTGAGGTATCCGTATCCCGGAGGCGTAGGAGTCCCTCGGCTTGGTCGGCCTTGCCGCTTACGCGCATTCTTACCCGTCCATGGGGCTCTGTCACCGACGCAGTCGAGAAGGCTCGAAGGATCGCTTTGGCAGAAGAGCTTTCGAATGTGAAGACTTGTTCGGTCCGCAGAATCACTTATTCGAACGTGAGTTACTTATCGCAGAAGGTGATGAGTGAGGTATCCGTATCCCGGAGGCGTAGGAGTCCCTCGGCTCGGTCAGCCTTGGCTGCTTACGTGTACTCCGTCGTTTACAGGATCCACTTTCGAAGTAGCCAAAAAGCGTGAAAGACATTCTAGCAGAAAAGATCTTTTTTCGAGGAAAATTTCGACGCAGAGGGGGTTCCCCCCCTTTTAGCCCCCGAGGGAGGGTCGGGCTTTGCCGAGGCGAGGCCGACCCTTCCTTGATTACTAAACTTTGCGTGGGTGCGAGGTATATGATCAACTTGAAAACATCTTAAGGGTAGAAGCAACGTAGCTGTTGGATGTTCCAGGCGTTGCCGTAGACCTCGCCTTGACTGTTGGCCAGCTTGTACGTTCCGGGCTTCAGAACCTTGGCGATGACGAATGGCCCCTCCCAGGGGGGCGTGAGCTTGTGCCGCCCGCGGGCGTCTTGTCGCAGCCGAAGCACCAGGTCGCCCACCTGGAGGTCTCGGGACCGGACCCCTCGGGCGTGGTAGCGTCGCAGGGACTGCTGGTACCGTGCCGAGTGTAGTAAGGCCTTGTCCCGAGCCTCCTCCAGCTGGTCTAGCGAGTCTTCTCGGCTTGCTTGGTTGCTTTGGTCGGTGTAGGCCCTCATCCTCGGGGAACCGTATTCTAAGTCTGTGGGCAAGATGGCTTCGGCCCCATAGACTAGAAAGAACGGCGTGAAGCCCGTGGCTCGGCTCGACGTTGTCCTCAGACTCCAGACCACCGAGGGGAGTTCCTTCATCCACCGCTTGCTGAACTTGTTGAGGTCGTTGTAGATCCGAGGCTTGAGCCCTTGTAGAATCATGCCGTTGGCACGCTCTACCTGCCCATTCGTCATGGGATGAGCCACGGCGGCCCAGTCCACCCGGATGTGGTGATCCTCGCAGAAGTCCAGGAACTTTCTGCCAGTGAACTGGGTGCCGTTGTCGGTGATGATGGAGTTCGGGACCCCGAAGCGATGGATGATGTTGGTGAAGAACGCCACCGCCTGCTCGGACCTGATGCTGTTCAGGGGTCGGACCTCGATCCACTTGGAGAATTTGTCGATGGCGACCAGCAGGTGCGTGTAGCCCCTGGGTGCCTTCTGCAAGGGGCCGACGAGATCCAGACCCCACACAGCAAAAGGTCAGGTGATGGGTATCGTCTGCACAGCCTGAGCGGGCAGGTGGGTCTGCCTCGCGTAGAACTGACACCCTTCGCAGGTGCGGACAATTCTAGTGGCGTCGGCCACCGCCGTCGGCCAGTAGAAGCCTTGCCGGAAAGCATTCCCGACAAGGGCTCGAGGCGCTGCGTGATGGCCGCAAGCCCCCGAGTGTATCTCTCGCAGGAGTTCCTGACCTTCGGCAATGGAGATGCATCGCTGGAGGATGCCTGAGGGGCTGCGGTGGTAGAGCTCCTTTCCATCTCCCAGCAAGACGAACGACTTGGCGCGCCGCGCCAACCGTCGAGCCTCGGCTCGGTCGAGGGGTAGCTCTCCTCGGTGGAGATATTGCAGGTACGGGGTCTGCCAGCTTCGATTAGGCGTGACCCCGCTTCGCTCCTCCTCGACGCGCAGTGCCTCACCCTCGGGGGCCGAGGGTACCTCGGACTGAACCGAGGGCGCCTCGGGCCGAGCTGAGGGTGCCTCGGGATGAGCCGAGGGTGCCTCAAACTGAGCCGAGGGCGCCTCGGGTTGAGCTGAGGGTGCCTCGGACTGAGCCGAGGGTACCTCTGGCTCGGACGTGTCGTCGATCTTGACGGAGGGTTGATGCAGGTCTCGGGAGAAGACGTCCGGGGGAACCATTGTTCGCCCCAAGGCTATTTTAGCCAGCTCGTCCGCAGTCTCATTGTAGCGCCGGGCGATGTGGTTGAGCTCGAGCCCGTAGAACTTGTCTTCCAGGCGCCGAACCTCATCACAGTAGGCCTCCATCTTTGGGTCGCGGCAATGGGAGTTCTTCATGACTTGGTCGATGACGAGCTGCGAGTCACCGCGAGCGTCGAGGCGTCGGACCCCTAGCTCGATGGCGATCCGCAACCCGTTGACCAGAGCCTCATACTCGGCCACATTGTTGGACGCCGGGAAGTGGAGGCGTAGCACGTAGCGTAGATGCTTTCCGAGGGGTGAGATGAAGAGTAGGCCTGCGCCGGCTCCTGTCTTCATCAGCGACCCATCGAAGAACATAGTCCAGAGTTCCGGCTGGATCGGAACTGTTGGGAGCTGAGTGTCGACCCATTCAGCCACGAAGTCCGCCAAGACCTGGGACTTGATGGCCTTCCGGGGAGCGAACGAGATTGTTTCGCCCATGATTTCCACCGCCCACTTTGCAATCCTACCCGAGGCCTCACGGCACTGGATGATCTCCCCCAGGGGGAAGGATGACACCACAGTTACCGGATGAGACTCGAAGTAGTGTCGCAACTTTTGCCGTGTCAGGATCACCGCATACAGCAGTTTCTGCACTTGTGGGTAGCAGATTTCGGTCTCGGACAGTACCTCACTGACAAAGTAGACTGGCCTCTGAACGGGCAATGCATGCCCCTCTTCTTGCCTCTCGACCACAATCGCGGCGCTAACCACCTGAGTGGTCGCGGCGACGTAGACCAGGAGGGCTTCTCCGGCAGCTGGGGGCACCAAGATAGGCGCCTTTGTGAGGAGCGCCTTCAGGTTCCCGAGGGCTTCCTCGGCCTCAGGGGTCCAAGTGAAGCACTCGGCCTTCCTTAAGAGGCGGTACAGAGGTAGACCTCTTTCGCCGAGGCGTGAGATGAAACGGCTCAGAGCCACGAGGCATCCCATGACCCTCTGTACGCCTTTCAAGTCCTTGATGGGCCCCATGCTGGTGATGGCTGCGATCTTCTCCGGGTTGGCTTCGATGCCCCGCTCGGAGACGATGAACCCCAAGAGCATGCCTCGGGGCACCCCGAAGACACACTTCTCGGGATTTAGCTTGACGCATTTCGCCTTGAGACATCGGAATGTCGCTTCAAGGTCGGAAAGGAGGTCGGAGGCTTTCCTCGTCTTGACTATGATGTCATCGACGTAGGCCTCGACCGTGCGGCCAATGTGTTCGCCGAACACATGGTTCATGCACCGCTGGTACGTCGCGCCCGCATTCCTCAAGCCGAACGGCATGGTGACATAGCAGTACATGCCGAAGGGTGTGATGAAAGAAGTCGCGAGTTGGTCGGACTCTTTCATCCTGATTTGATGATACCCTGAGTAGGCATCGAAGAAAGACAGGGTTTCGCACCCAGCAGTGGAATCCACGATTTGATCGATGCGAGGCAGAGGGTAGGGAACCTTCGGACATGCTTTGTTGAGACCAGTGTAGTCTACACACATCCGCCATTTCCCCCCTTTCTTTCTCACAAGCACAGGGTTGGCAAGCCATTCGGGATGGAATACCTCTTTGATGAACCCTGCCGCCATTAGCTTGTGGACCTCCTCGCCTATGGCTCTGCGCTTCTCCTCGTCGAATCGGCACAGTGGCTGCTTGACGGGTCGGGCTCCGGCTCGGATGTCCAGCGAGTGCTCGGCGACATCCCTCGGTATGCCGGGCATGTCCGAGGGACTCCACGCGAAGACGTCGGTGTTCGCGCGGAGAAAGTCGACGAGCACTGCTTCCTATTTGGGATCGAGCCCGGAGCCGATCCGGATCTGCTTGGAGGCGTCGCTGCTGAGGTCGAGGGGGACGGACTTAACCGTCTCCGCTGGCTCAAAGTTGTCGGCATGACGCTTCACGTCTGGCACCTCCTTAGAGAGGCTCTCCAGGTCGTCGATGAGGGCCTCGGACTCGGCGAGGGCCTCGGCGTACTCCACGCACTCCACGTCGCATTCGAACGCGTGTTTGTACGTGGGGCCGACGGTGATGACCCCGTTGGGGCCCGGCATCTTGAGCTTCAGGTAGGTGTAGTTGGGGACGGCCATGAACTTCGCGTAGCATGGCCTCCCCAGTACCGCGTGGTAGGTTCCTCGGAACCCGACCACCTCGAACGTCAGGGTCTCCCTTCGGAAGTTGGAGGGTGTTCCGAAGCAGACGGGGAGGTCGAGTTGTCCGAGGGGCTGGACGCGCTTCCCGGGAATGATCCCATGGAAGGGCGCAACGCCTGCTCAGACGGAGGACAGATCGACGCGCAGGAGTCCGAGGGTTTCGGCGTAGATGATGTTGAGGCTGCTGCCTCCGTCCATGAGGACCTTGGTGAGCCTGACGTCGCCGATGACGGGGTCGACGACGAGCGGGTATTTCCCCGGGCTCGGCACATGGTCGGGGTGATCGGCTCGGTCGAAGGTGATGGGCTTGTCGGACCAGTCTAGATAGACTGGCGCCGCCACCTTCACCGAGCAGACCTCCCGGCGCTCTTGCTTGCGGTGCCGAGCCGAGGCATTCGCCGCTTGCCCACCGTAGATCATGAAGCAGTCGCGGACCTCGGGGAACTCTCCTGCTTGGTGATCTTCCTTCTTGTCGTCGTCGCGGGCCTTGTCACCCTCCGTGGGTGGCCCGGCCCTGTGGGAGTGGCGCCGAAGCATGACGCACTCCTCAAGGGTGTGCTTGACGGGCCCCTGGTGATAGGGGCACGGCTCCTTGAGCATCTTGTCGAAGAGGTTGGCACCTCCGGGGGGCTTCCGAGGGTTCTTGTACTCGGCGGCGGCGACAAGGTCCGCGTCGGCGGCGTCGCGTTTCGCTTGCGACTTCTTCTTGCCCTTCTTCTTGGCGCCGCGCTGAGTTGACGCCTCGGGAGTATCTTCCGATGGGCGGCCCTGGGGCTGCTTGTCCTTTCGAGCTGTGGGTCATGGCCCCCCGCCTGAACGGGGACCACAGCTAGCTCCCATGGGATGTCAACGCGAGGCACCGGCCTAGGGAGGTCACCTTCCTCCGGCATGCCGAGATGGTTGCCTTCGGAGGGACCCCCTAGATCGACGTGGAAGCATTCGCGACTTGGGCCGCAGTCCTCGTCGCCGAGGCTACGGCTACCGTCGGAACAGTCAGAAAGGCAGTAGTCGCATGCGGTCATGAAGTCCCGCATGGCACTGGGGTTGCCAAGTCCAGAGAAATCCCAACAGATGCTGGGGTCGTCGTCTTCCTCGGACCCAAAGGGCCCGTAGGTCGAGACGTCCGTCAGCCGGTCCCAAGGTGACCGCGTACGAAACCCCAGAGGGTTTGGACTTGCCTCTACGAGAGCACCCGCCAAAGCGAGGCCGCTAGGCGGGTCGAGGCTGAATCCGAAAGACGTGGGATGGGAATCGGTCGGTACCTTTTGGTCGACGGGCGGCGATGAGGTCACGTCGGGGACTGACTGCGCCGTCGTCTCAGGTACGAGGGTGACGTCCAGCAAGCCTTTCGCGAGCGTGCTGTCGTCGTCCGCTTGCCCGGGATTGGCGTGTCGCGGGGAGACGGCGCTCACCTTCGTCTCAAACGCGAGGTCGACGCTCGGTGCGCCCCCCATTGGGGCACTGGGGCCGTCGACTCGCTCGACAGCCGACGAGGCACTATCTCCTGCTTGGCCTTGGTTGCCCCACCTCCTCCTCCGTCGGCGGGGGAGAGGACGGGGTGAGCTCGAAGGTTGTTCTTCCACCATGCGGGGAAGACGTCGCCGATTCCGCCGCCGGCGGGCAGGTTGTCGGCCGCCACTGTCGTTGTCGCGTGGCGGTGGAAGGAGTATCATGTCGTAGCTGCCGTCGAGGGACATGAACTCAAGACTCCTGAAACGGAGCACCGTCCCGGGTTGGAGAGGTTGCTGGAGACTGCCCATCTGGAGCTTGACGGGAAGCTGTTCGTCAACACGCAGCAGGCCCCTACCTGGCGCGCCAACTGTCAGCGTTCCGAGACCGGGGGGTCCCTGAGCCGACGAGTGAATGTCGCCGCGTGCCCCAGCCCAGATGGGTCGAGCACGAGGGCGAGCGCAAAGGGGGGAGAGCGAGGCGGCCGGAGACCGGCGTGAGAGAGGTGGGAATCCCGCGGCCTTCGTGTTCGTCCCACGCCCAGGTCGGGTGCGCTTGCAGTAGGGGGTTACAAGCGTCCACGCGGGAGAGGGAGCGAGCGGCTTCGAGCGAGTGCATATCTCGCCCTCGTCCCCGCGTGGCCAACCCTCTCTAAGAGGGCCCTGGTCCTCCCTTTTATAGGCGCAAGGAGAGGAACCAGGTGTACAATGGGGGGTGTAGCAGAGTGCTACGTGTCTAGCGGAGGAGAGCTAGCGCCCTAAGTACATGCCGTTGCGGCAGCCGGAGAGATCTTGGCACCTAGCTGGTGTGATGTCGTGGCCGTCGGAGGAGCGATGGAGCCTGGCGGAGGGACAGCTGTCGGAGCGGTTGAGTCCTTGCTGATGTCCTCTTGCTTCCGTAAGGGGGCTGAGAGCCGCCGTCGTCACAGAGTATGCGGGGCGCCATCATTGCCTATCTGGCGGAGCGAGCCAGATGGGACGCCGGTCTTGTTCCCTGCGGCCCGAGTCAGCTCGGGGTAGGGTGATGATGGCGCCTCCTGTTGACGTGGCTGGTCTACGCCCTAGGTTGGGCGATGTGGAAGCTCCTCCGAAGCCGAGGTCGAGTCTGTCTTCCGTGGCTGAGGTCGGGTCCGAGCCCCAGGTTCGGGCGAGGCGGAGATTGTCGGCTGGTGCCGGGGCGGAGTCCGAGCCCTGGGGTCGGGCGAAGCGGAGTTCATCGTCTTCTGGGGCCGAGCCCAAGTCTGAGCCCTGGGTCGGGCGAGGCGGAGATCGTCGTCTTCTGGGACTTAGCCCGAGTCCGAGCCCTGGGTCGGGTGGAGTTCACCGTCTTCTGGGACTTAGCCCGAGTCCAAGCCCTGGGTCGGGCGGAGTTCGCCGTCTTCCGGGACTTAGCCCGAGTCCGAGCCCTGGGTCGGGCGGAGTTCATTGTCTTCCGGGGCTTAGCCCGAGTCCGAGCCCTGGGTCGGGCGGAGCGGAGTTCGCCGTCTTCCGGGACTTAGCCCGAGTTCGAGCCCTGGGTAGGGCGGAGTTCGCCGTCTTCCGGGACTTAGCCCGAGTCTGAGCCCTGGGTCGGGCGGAGCGGAGTTCGCCGTCTTCCGGGACTTAGCCCGAGTCCGAGCCCTGGGGTCGGGCGAAGTGGAGCTTCCTATGGTACCTTCGGCAGGGCCTGACTACCTGTCAGTCTCACTCTGTCAAGTGGCACCGCAGTCGGAGTGGCGCAGGCGGCGCTGTCCTTCTTTCAGGCCGGTCAGTGGAGCGGCGAAGTGACGGCGGTCACTTCGGCTCTGCCGGCTGGGGGGCGCGCGTCAGGATAAAGGTGTCAGGCCACCTTTGCATTAAATGCTCCTACGGTTTGGTCGATCGGTGCGGCGATTTGGTCAGGGTTGCTTCTTAGCGAAGGCAGGGCCTCGGGCGAGCCGGGAACACATTCGCCGTTGGAGGGGGGCCTCGGGTGAGACGGAGATCCTCCGGGGTCGGCTGCCCTTGTCCGAGGCTAGGCTCGGGCGAGGCGTGATCGGGTCCCTCGTATGGACCGATCCCTGACTTAATCGCACCCATCAGGCCTTTGCAGCTTTATGCTGATGGGGGTTACCAGCTGAGAATTAGGAGCCTTGAGGGTACCCCTAATTATGGTCCCCGACACCTACCACGTCGGCTAACCATTGAGATGATCGTTGAATCCTGAAGTAGTCGTTGGACCCGACTACTCTGGTGTGCCATCAACTCGAATGTTCCATCTGTAGACCTCTATGTGCAATCGATCTAGCATGTGGTCCGGTGCGCTAGGCTGACGAAGACGATTTGTAGAGCTCTCTACACAATCGGTTCGGTGCACCAACATACTAGTCTGGTGCGCTAGGCCACAATAGACCTGTTGTAGAGCTCTCTGCGCAATTAGTCCGGCACACCACATGACTAGTCCCGTACACTAGGCCGCCAAAGTCCATTTACATACCTCTCTGCGCAGTGGTCTGGTGCTCCTCTATACAACCCAAAATTTCCATCCACTTTTTGGATTTTCTTCTTCGAAACAATTTGGCTATCTTTAAGAGATTTCCTATGACTTAAACAAACTTATTTAGAGTATGTCCAACTAGTCTAAGTTAAAGATTCATATCTTTAGCTCATCTCCAACTCAGAAATCCCATTTTAGCTCAAAACAAGCACTAAAAATCACTTTTCCAAAATCCAATATATTTAGTCCACCCAAAGTGCTCAAAAACATTCCTAAGGGAATTTAGAACTTATCAAAATACGTGAACTACTCATAGCTCACCTTTTCCAAGATTTGCCCTTTTTAGCCTCTATTTGTGATAAGTGTTGAGTTGTAAACCTCAATTTGACTCGTATGAACCTGCAAATGCACACTTAGCAAACTAGTTAGATCTCAGCGTTGTGTTGTTCATTAATCACCAAAATCAAGCTAGAAATGACATATAACACATTTCCCTTTCAAGCTTGACCAAGCTTAAGATAGATGGTTGTATCGTTAAGGGGAGAAAACTTGTTTGCATATCAGTCATCTAGTCCACTTGTGAGATCTAACACGTGATGTACATAGATCAAGTGGCATGGTTAAAAGGAAGAGAGAGAAACCCTTCGAAAATATTTGTAGAAATGCTAATTCATATTCTCAAGTTGGTAGAATACTTGGAGTTGTTTTATTTGAAAAGGGGTAAACTATGTACAACATATTGTTTGGCTTAGAGGCGCAAACTATCTACAAAGCCACCCATGGAATGGCTAGAAACTACAAGTTTGTCTTATGTGAATGTTTGAATGGTCGACTATCCAACCCTTTGGGACATATTATACATGAGACCTTTGTAGTGGTGGATAGAAACCTAGAAGTTTTTAAGAGTGTTATAGTCTATCCAACACACAATTTGAGCCCTTAGGCAGACTATCCATTATACTTATCTAGAGAAGGACAAAAACTTGGAAGTTTCTAGGCAAACATATGGTTTTGTTGGCAAATTGCCTAGGCCCTCGTGGCTGGCTGGTCGTCCTTTAATTTCAAAAGAGGACATAAACTGAGAAGTTTTTGGGTATACTAATTTTGACCAGTGAATTGTTCGCGTCCTAGTGGTGGACTACCTGCTAGTCACTTCTATTATGCCTATCACACTTTTATTTGAAATACATAGTTGTTGGAGTTCTAGGAATGTTTATGAATCGTAGTGCGGATTATCCATGAGTGTATAGAATCCACGAAAAACAGCAATAATGGCTAGTTGGCCCCTCCCCTCTGTAAATAGAGTGATGGCATGCCATTTGTAGCAAAAAGCACCTTGAGAATGTTGTTGGGGGAGGGCCTTCATGTTGAAGGTCTCTAAGATACTAACTTCATTATAAAGAGCAAGTTTTAGATTAAATCCTTCACCTTCATCACCAAGTCAAACTGTCAATAGGGACAAAATTAAGAGGATTCAAGCTATTGAAAGCGTTAAGCCAGACGAAGCCGAAGGAGGTAGCTTCGAGTGATGCGCTATGGCTTAAGAAGTGGAGACGAAGATAAATGTTGTGAAAGACTTGATCCACGAGATGTATAGGAGAAGTACAATATGGCCCTCATGATGTTTGTAGTAGCCATGTATTGGGTTTGAGGACATGTTTGTAATTTCATACGAAGTTATACCACATGACTATAAATATAGGAATAATGTCATGCATAACTGCACCTAGAGGAGCCCAGAGCATTGATTCGCTCAACCTTCAAAGATACCTCTAAGAAAATGTGTTGACCAACAAATGTGTTGACCAAGTGTTGTGCTTATGCCACACCCGGTTTTAGAAGGCAAACCGAATGCGAACCATGTACGTCCCAGGATCAGAACTTACGTGCACAACGATTACATAAATGACTCATCATAACACATGCTTTGAATAATCATAAAGAGTGAACATGTGGTCATTTTTATCATGTGCGCAGCGACGATTATACTCAGTTATCCCTTGATTTCAGGTGCTAGCCACTGATTTTTATCGGGCTGAGTAAACATATGGCCATTTTTTGAGAAAAACCCAGGACCATTTCACAAATTCACGGCTAATGCTAAAACCGAGGTAATGTGGCCAAAATCTGGTGGTTGTGTTGCAGCCACTGAGACTACAAAGTCCTGGTCGTAGAGCATCACGAGGTAGTGAAACACGGCCAGTCGCGTCAAGACGTGCGGCCGGGGAAAGATCGCACGCGGTTCTGTTGACAGGTGGGTCCCATATGTCTTCCCCTCACAACGTGCGCGACGACCATGCCACCATGTTGAGGAAAACAACGCACCATCGGGAGAGGATACAATGGTAGCGATAACTAGCGTCATGAGGCTAACAGCCGATCGACGAGCGCACAACATGGGGATGCGAAGCGCGTGTGACACAAGGGCAAGGCGGCACACACGACGGTTGAGGAGCCCGGCCGCCATGGGAGCATGGGAGACGGAAGGTGGGGGTAGACGATCTTTGCTTTCACGATGGGGCATGGTGAGGAGGAACGTAGACGGTAGCCCGGTGTAGCTCTGATGTGCACCACTTGACGACGGCTTCAACAGCGTGTGGACACTACGTGGCACAACAACTCCAAGAACGACGCGGCGGGGGTAGGGCATGGCAAGGTGAGGCACGACGAGGCAAGCATGACGAGGTGAGGGTGAGGTACGTCGGGGGTGTAACACCTTGAATTTGGGGGTATAAAATTTCTTTCTAAGTATCTTACCAAATTCAGGTGTTACTCTTGTATCTCTCTAGCTTCTCCCTCTTTTCCTTTTGAGTAGATTTAGCTTAATTAGTGAGGGATTAATTATTTATTTTTGTTAAAACATTATGAGTCATGAAATGTTGTATCATGCTGAGCTTAAATATTCTTTGAATTGTTGCACATGTTTGAATTAGTTTGAATTTAAAACTTGGTTTGAATTTGAATTGAAAACCCTAGAGAAAATAAAATAGAAAAACAATTAGAAATAACCTAGAAAAAGAGAAAACCATTCCGGCCCAGCCAGGTCGCGCGCCCGCGCCGCCTAACAGGTGGGTTCCACCTGTCAGCGGCGGTTTCTCTTCGCGCGCTCTCTCCACCTCTCCCTCTACCTAGTGGGGCCGCTCTATCGGCACCAGTTGCCCTCGCCTGCGTGCCCCTTTCCCTCTCTGCCTCGCGAGCCCATCTCGTCAGCACGCCAAGTCGTTTCCCCAGCGTGCCCGCTCCCTCTCGTTGCACCGTGGGACCGCCTTGTCAGCCCTGCCTTCCCCGCGAACTGCCATGGACCAGCGCGCATGCCCGCTGAGATCCTCGGCCATGTCGCATGCCCATGCACCCCAATTCCCTTTTGAGCTCCGCTCGCACTCGCACTCGCTCCCCTGCCTCATTTCGCGCAAGCTCACCCTCTCTCGCGCTCTCCTCTCACCACTCGGCCTCGCCAGAGTTCCGCGCCCGCCGTGCTGGACATCCAAACCGCTAGAAGCTGCGCAAAGCGACCCCGAGCTTTGCCCCGAGGTGATACATCCGTTTCCATGCTCGGTTTCTCCCAATTTTGCTTTGCATTGGCCAATTCAGCTTCGCCGGAGTTCGACCGCGGTAGTTTGCCACACCCGCTCGGTGACTGGCCGAATTAGATCGGCCTGGTGCCCCTACATTGGTCCCTGATATTCCCCTCACCCTGCCGTAGTTAGTCTAGGCCTTAGCGCGCCCCAGATCCCCTCTCCCTGGCCGCGACTCCTCGTTGGAGTTGCCTCAACTCGCCTGGAGCTTTTTCTCCGCCATTCTCTCCTCTTTGACCACAGTCTCATGGCCAAAGCCCCCTCAGCGTGTTCGCCGAGCCCTCCTCGTCATTTCTGGCCAACCCCGGCGGCCTCGGAACCGCTGTAGCCCGCACCTGCACCTGCCTCAGCTCCGATGACCTCACCGCGTGAGTGACAGCGGCGCCGCCTGCAGCCGTGAACCCCTCTGGCGCTCGATCTCAGTCATTCGATCTTTATTGTGCGGACCGGATCACCGGATACCGCTTCACGCATGCGCACCTGCACCTGGACCACACCTGTCGGCCGCCGGTGCCTCTGGCGCCGGGACCGGCCGGTCAGTCCGTTTCCCGCCCCCGGTCGCTGACCGCCCTGGCCCGCTGGTCAGTGCGTGCTCACGCCCGCATCCGCACGCTTGCCCGTGGATCTAATCCCGGCCATTGATCGTAGATCCGACGACTGAGTAAACCCCGTACCCCTTCGCGCTGTAGTTTTTCTAAAGAATCCCTCGGGTTTCAAGGAATCAACCCGTCGTCCTGTGTTTTAGCGTGCAGGCCCCTGAACTCTTATAAACAGACCCCTGCACTTTTAAACAATTACATAATTGGACCTATTTTCATATTTCAAACTTCAAAACATGTTTATTTCATATATTTTTCATATGAACTCCAAATTTAGTGATTCAAATTGCAAAATGTTCATAGGAATATTCTCTGTTCAAATAAATTATGTTCATTCACATTCTATACACCTTAGTTTTGTGTCTAACTATAGGTTAGTGTATGTGTTAATTTATTCACTTAATAAAATAAATAAAAGGAAACCCTAGTGGTAAATAGGTATTTAATATTGTGAAGATAACATGTGATGTATGAACTTATCTCTGGTTTAAATTTGATATCTCATTAAAATAAGTAGAGTTAGATTATGTAATCATGGACAACACTCAAAGAATAATCAACTACTAAATGAGATTAGTTCATCCTATAATTCAAACTCCCTTTTGAGTTTATACTTTTCCTTTTGAGATGTGTTCCAATGTTTGTACATGATTGATGTGTTGTTCATTTGTCATTTACCAAATGTATTGAATGCATGATCGCTTTATTTAGACAACGAGTAGCTCGTGGTTCCTGAGTGTGTTGCCGAAGATCTTCCTGAGCAACAACCTGGTGAAGGTAAGTGTCCTCTGACCTATTATGTCCTACATACTTCATAATTCATTGTCTCGCATTAAAATTATTGAAACCTAAGGATTGACTAGTCTGTCTTATCCTTGTTTACCTTTTGGGTTAATCATGGTTAGCCTATGCTATTGCTTCAACTTAATCAATGAACATGATGTGAACATTTATGATACGATGATGTTATCCCGATGATGATATTGTGATACTTTAGGGGACTCAGGCCATTTTCTTGAGTACCTCTCTGTAAGGACTTGTTCGTGGAGTGACCACCCAGGATAACAGTGCAACCATGAGGGTGGAATGGGATGCCCTTAGCTAATTAATTAGATGAACCTAGGGGTGTAGTTGGCTTTGCCTGAGGGCCGTCAATGGGGGCCAGGGTGTAGTGCTCGCTCTGCCAAGGGGGTGCAGAGGTTCATTCGATTTGGTTTTGTTAGTCACCCACCTTGGAGAGTTTGTATGACTGGCGAAACCTAACGAGTAGCTATGCACCAGAGGAGTCTTTGTAAAGGCTTTGTAGTGAGACCCTGCTAGGTCACCTTCGTAGTGATCAATGGGGAGTCATGATCTCCGAGCAGAATGGGAATCACGACTCATGGGTAAAGTGTGCAACCTCTGCAGAGTGTTAGAAACTGGTATATCAGTCGAGCTCACGATTAAGAGCGGCCTTGGGATCCTCTTTGATTAGAAGAACTCTGATTACTTTTATGATAATGGATAATAATGATGGTTATAATTTTGATCTCTGGTACTTCCTATTGGAGGAGGTACATTTGGGTAATAACTGGGTTGGCTATTACTAAAACTTGGCTCTACTAATAGTAATAGATACTTGACCAACTAAAAACAAATGCTTAACCTTAACCCCACATACAGCTAGTCCACTTTAGCCAAACGGGACATTTGCTGAGTACATTGATGTGTACTCACCCTTGTCTCACAAACCACCCCACCCCAGGTTGTCCCCATTGTACTCAGTGCTCAGGAGGTGATGTTGGCAACATGGAGGACTTTTAGGAGTTCCAGGACTACGATGAGTTCTAGTTTTTCTTAGTGGCAAACCCCCGGTCGGTGTAAGCCTTATCTGCTACGTTACGTACTTTCCGCACTTTGATGATATTAATGACTATGCTATGTATTAGACTCTGTGGATGTCTTGGACATCTTATTGTAATAAAAGTACCTTTCCGCTATTTATTTTGAGCAATGTGTGATGATGTCCAATTATGTAATCGCTGTGTACGTGAGTTTCTGATCCTGGCACATACATGGTTCGCATTCGGTTTGCCTTCCAAAACCGAGTGTGACATAAGTGGTATCAAAGCCTTGCTGACTGTAGGATCGCTAACTTAGACTAGAATGGTCGCCCTAAGGATATTAGACCCCTACTCTTACCTTGACCCTTAATGTCATTTCAAAAGTTGGTTATCTTGACCAATTCTATGTTATTACTCATCTTACAAATATTTGTCTCACTTTTCTTTCTGTTTATTTGCTGGTCATATAGTTCTACTCTCACTCTTGTGCTTACGATGTCTTTTTGTAGATAGCTTGTATTAGATGCACTACAAGTAAGTCAGTGATCCCCCTTTTGCCTTCTCGCCTGGCAGAGCGCCCTCTACGCCACACAGTACCAGGTTAGTCCAGTCACCTAGAGAGACTGCATCGTCGCCTACATGAGGAGCAGGAGCGCCGACGCCAGGAGCAGCAGGACTCTTCCCCCTCGCCTCAGCAGGAGGTGGAGTCTAGGATGCAGTCTTCCCCTACACCTCAGCTAGAGATGCCCCTTGCACCACCACAGGGAATCCTGACTGCTAGAGGAGACCCTGACGGAGTCGACGACGACGACGTCGGTGGTAGTTCGAGCCATAGCACGGAGCTCTCGGAGGAGCAGGAGCCTGAGGGATGGATCGCTAGACCCATCACTTATGACGCTGCTCGCGGGTGTCACTTCCACGATGCTCTCGACATCTTGCTGCATCGGGCCTTCGACCGACACACTTGGTCTATCGAGTACCATTGTGTAGTCTACCAGCATCGTCGCGGGTTATACCCAGACCAGTGGGAGGATACTTGCTTGGTGCGTCGTCCGGACAATGATCTTCAGGGTGCAGAGGCCTTCTTAGAGCACTATTCTATCACTGAGAGGGATAATGCCGAGGCAGCCATGCAAGATGCAGCACGACGTGCACTTTCTGAGTACTACTCGTTGTTTAGCGAAGCTAACGGCCTCAACCTGAAGTACTACCCTCACAGTTCGACCGGCAGTGCTGGAGGTGTGATTGTCTCACCTATTGGTGAGGGTAATCCCAGGTTGAACAGCATGGTCAACCTGGTCACCGTGTTCAACACCAAGCTGGACCACGCCCTTGACAAGTTGGGCAAGGTTCGGGCGGAGGTTGCAGAATTGCGTGCTGAGTGCGCAACGTGCCACTATCTGGATGGTGGTTCTCCCGTCCCTGTTGGGATTCAGCGCCCTTATCGTTTGTCGCCCCGTGGTCGCTTCGATTACAATACCCTTGACTGCAGGACCCAGATATATTTGGATCCATAGATCAACAGAGTCAGAGTCTGTAATAATGCTTAAGTAAGTGTCTTAGCCTCAGTTAGTCTTAGTTAGAGTTAGCTTGCTTGTCATAAGTCTTGATGCTTGTCGTGACGAACTTGTATTGGAGTTGGATCTTTGTAATGATTGTCATCAAGGTGTGGGCATCCCCTGCAACTTGGTATAGTTATTAATAAAGTTATTTATTTAGTTGGGCAACCTATTTACTTCCGCTTTCCTCTTTATCTGAGAAGCTGTCAGTGAAGATGATCAATTGTTCAGTGCTATGAAGTTTTTCCATATATCTTTTCTTATGCTGAAAGACTGCAAAGTCGGATCTGATTTGTGTGTGCTTTCTACAGATGTCTGAGAATAGGCACCGAGGTGCAAGGCGTGCTCAGCAGGAGCAGTAGGCACCCCAGGAAGATGCAGCTCAGCACCAGTTGCCACCGCCACCCCCCGATGACCATTGAGCAGATGTTCCTGATGCAGACCCAAGCAGTCCAAGCAATTGGTCAGACCTTAGCAGCAATGTAGCAAGTGCAGCAGCAGCCACCCCCACCTCAACCTCAGGTGCAAGTCTAGATGCCACAGGTGCCCAGAGACAAGCGGGCAGAGTTCATGAGGGGCCATCCCCTGTCTTTGCCCATTCTGTTGATCCCATGGACGCCGAAGATTGGTTGCGTACCATGTAACGTGAGTTGCACACTGCTCAGTGCAACGATCGTGAGAAGGTGTTGTATGGACCCTGTCAGCTAAGAGGAGCAACACAGTCTTGGTGGGAGTCTTACCTCGCCACCCATGTCGACCCTAAAGCCATCACCGGAGAGGAATTCAGGGATAACTTCCGTCGTTACCACGTGCCCGAGGGACTGATGATAGTAAGGAAGGAGGAGTTTCTAGCCTTGAAGCAAGGTCCGCTGTCCGTCAGTGAGTACAGGGACAAGTTTCTACAGCTCTCACGCTATGCGCCAAAAGATGTCAATACAGATGCTAAGAGGCAGTACCGTTTTCTAAGAGGTTTGGTTGATCCCCTTCACAATCAGCTGATGAACCACACTTTCCCTACCTTCCAGCATCTGATCGATAGAGCCATTATGACTAAAAGGAAGCACCGGGAGATAGAAGACAGGAAACGCAAGATTGGTGGATCTCAGGCCGGGAGTAGCAGTCGTCCCCGCTACTCAAGCAACCCACCTCAGCAATTAGAGCAAGGTCACCAGCACCCGCACCAGCATCAGTGTCAGAACCAGCAACAACAGTACTAGAGGCAGTTTCCTCACTAGCAGCAGTAGTACCGTCAGAATAACCAGCAGGGAGGAAATTAGTATCAGCGTCAGAGCAACCAGACACCTCGCCTTCCTGCCCCAGCAACTAACCAGAACAACCAAACAGCTCCAGCGCAAGGAGGAGGTCGTGTATGTTTCCACTGTGGGGAACAAGGCCATTGGGCGAATCATTGCCCAAAGAAAGCAGCTCAGGAACAGCTAGCTCCCAATACCCCTACCAGGCAGAATGCAATCCAGCAAGGAGGCAACAACCATGGGCAGCCTCATGCCCAGTATGGAAAGGTGAACCACCTGGAGGCTGACATAGTCCAGGAGACCCCAGGAGTGGCACTAGGTACGTTCTCAATCGAGTACCATTTTGCAAATGTGTTATTTGATACTGGAGCAACGCATTCTTTTGTGACTGCATCATGGGTAGAATCACACAATATACCAGTAGCACCCATGTATCCACCTAGAGGGTTAGTTCAATTGGTGGGAGAACCCAAACGGATAGATTTTGCCCTAGTGCAAGAGTTCAAATAGGGGGGATAGAGTTCCCCGCTGATCTAATAGTTATGGGTAGCCAGGATGCAACTATAGATGTCATCCTAGGGATGAATTGGCTAACCAAATATCAAGTCAGTCTTAACTGTGACAAGAGAACGGTGAAGTTAGTGTCCTTATCAAGAGAGGAAGTGTTAGTGGAGTTGGTATTGTCTGGACTAAGGAAAGGAAGTTGTCACTAAGGCACCGCCCATATTGAGGAAATTGAACCATCAGAAGCTATCAATGTAGTATCAGAATTCCTAGATGTGTTTCCCGAGGAGCTACCAGGTATGCCACCTGAAAGGAAAGTTGAATTTGCCATAGAGCTTATACCTGGAACCGCCCCTATTTTCAAGAGAGCCTATCGAGTGTCCGGACCAGAATTGGTGGAACTCAAGAAGCAGATTGATGAGTTGTTAGAGAAAGGCTACATCAGACCAAGTACCTCGCCTTGGGTGGCCCCAGTTCTATTTGTGGAGAAGAAGGATGGAATGAAAAGGATGTGCATTGATTACAGATCCTTGAATGAAGTCACTGTCAAGAATAAGTACCCCCTGCCCAGAATTGAAGACTTATTCGATCAGTTGAGAGGAGTCAGTGTGTTCTCAAAGATAGATCTGAGGTAAGGTTACCATCAGCTTAGAATCCGACCTTCAGATGTACCGAAGACAACATTCATCACCAAGTATGGACTATATGAGTTCACGGTCATGTCATTCGGTCTGACGAATGCGCCAGCTTATTTCATATACTTGATGAACAGCATGTTCATGGATTACCTCGACAAGTTTGTAGTGGTGTTCATTGATGATATCCTTGTATATTCCCAGAATGAGCAAGAGCATGAAGAGCGCTTGAGGAAAGTACTACAGAGGCTACGAGATTACCAGTTGTATGCCAAGCTTAGCAAGTGTGAGTTCTGGATCAGTGAAGTCCTGTTCTTGGGTCACATTATAAACCGAGAGGGATTGGCTGTGGATCCGAAGAAGGTAGCAGCTATTCTGGACTGGAAAGCACCGAAAGACGTCCGGGGAATCAAGAGTTTCATTGGAATGGTCGGTTATTATCGGTGTTTCATTGAAGGTTTCTCTAAGATTGCTAGGCCAATGACAGCCTTGTTGGCAAAAAAGGTTGAGTTCAAGTGGACCCCAGCATGCTAAAAGTCCTTTGAGACATTGAAGCAGAAGTTGACAACAGCACTAGTATTGATTCTGCCAGATGTTCACAAGTCGTTCTCAATATATTGTGATGCTTCGTACACCGGACTAGGATGTGTGTTAATGCAGGAAGGGAGAGTATTGGCATACTCATACCGACAGTTGAAGATTCATGAGAAGAATTACCCTACTCATGATCTGGAGTTAGCCGCAGTGGTTCATGCACTGAAGACCTGGAGGTACTACTTGTATGGGCAGAAGTGTGATATCTACACGGATCACAAGAGTCTCAAGTACATATTCACCCAGTTAGAGCTAAACATGAGGCAGCGAAGATGGCTAGAGTTGATCAAGGATTATGAACTGGAGATACATTATCACCCACGCAAAACAAATGTGGTTGCAGATGCTCTGAGCAGAAAGAGTCAAGTCAACATGTTGGCTGCTCACCCGATGTCGTATGAGCTAGCAAAGGAATTCGATAGATTGAGTCTCGGATTTCTGAACAACACTCAAGGAGTGACAATTGAGCTAGAACCCACCCTAGAGCAAGATATCAGGAAGGGCCAGAAGGATGATGAGAAGATCAACGAGATTCGGCAGCTGATCATAGATGGAAAAGGCAAGGATTTCCGTGAAGATGCAGAAGGAGTGGTATGGTTCAAGGGTAGACTATGTGTTCCTGACATCAAATCGATCGAGGAACTGATTCTCAAGGAAGCTCACGAGACAGCATATTCTATACACCCTGGTAGCGAGAAGATGTACCAAGACCTGAAGAAAAGATTCTGGTGGTACGGTATGAAAAGGGAGATAGCAGAGTAAGGCAGAACATTAGAGGCCCACAGGTTTGCTGCAACCATTGCAAATTCCCCAGTGGAAATAGGATGAGATCGTGATGGACTTTATAGTTGGTTTGCCTCGCACTCGTACTGGTTATGACTCCATCTGGGTAGTAGTGGACCGTTTGACAAAGGCAGCCCATTTCATACCAGTCAAGACCACCTACAACAGTGCGGTGTTGGCCGAAGTATACATGTCTCGGATCGTGTGCTTGCATGGCGTTCCAAAGAAGATAGTATCCGATAGAGGCACCCAGTTCACTTCTCATTTTTGGCAGCAGTTGCATGAAGCATTGGGCACACACTTGAAATTCAGTTCAGCCTATCACTCATAGACAGATGGTCAAACAGAGAGAACCAACCAGATTCTTGAAGATATGTTGAAGGCTTGTGCTTTGCAAGACAAGATAGGTTGGGACAAGAGGCTACCATATGCAGAATTCTCTTACAACAATAGCTACCAAGCCAGTCTGAAGATGTCACCATTCGAAGCACTTTATGGGAGAAATTGCAGAACTCCATTGCATTGGGACCAACCTGGCGAAAGACAGGTGTTCAGTCCAGACATTCTTCTTGAAGCTGAAGAGAACATCAGAATGGTCCGAGAGAATCTGAAGGCAGCGCAGTCCAGACAGCGAAGCTACGCTGACACCCAAAGTAGAGAACTGAGTTTTGAAGTGGGAGATTATGTCTACTTGAAGGTGTCACCGAGTCAAAGGCAAGCTAGCACCTCGATACATCGGACCGTACCAGATTCAAGCAAGACGTGGAGAAGTGGCATATCAGCTCGGCTTACCAGAAAGTCTGTCAACTGTGCATGACGTGTTCCATGTTTCTCAGCTGAAGAAATGCTTGAGAGTGCCAGAAGAGCAGTTGCCAACGGAGGACCTTGAAGTTCAAGAAGATCTGACATATATTGAGAAGCCAACTCAGATTCTGGAGACAACAGATCGGGTTACTTGGAGAAGCACCATTAGGATGTGCAAAGTTAAATGGGGCCATCACTCAGAGGAAGAAGCAACCTGGGAAAGAGAAGATGATTTGAAAGCCAAGTACCCTGAACTCTTTCCTAGCCAACCTTGAATCTCGAGGACGAGATTCTTTTTAAGGGGGATAGGTCTGTAGCACCCTGAATTTGGGGGTATAAAATTTCTTTCTAAGTATCTACCAAATTCTGGTGTTACTCTTGTATCTCTCTCTAGCTTCTCTCTCTTTTCCTTTTGAGTAGATTTAGCTTAATTAGTGAGGGATTAATTATTTATTTTTGTCAAAACATTATGAGTCATGAAATGTTGCATCATGCTGAGCTTAAATATTCTTTGAATTGCTGCACATGTTTGAATTAGTTTGAATTTGAAACTTGTTTGAATTTGAATTGAAAACCCTAGAGAAAATAAAATAGAAAAGCAATTAGAAATTCCCTGGAAAAAGAGAAAACCATTCCGGCCCAGCCAGGTCGCGCGCCTGCGCCGCCTCACTGGTGGGTTCCACCTATCAGCGGTGGTTTCTCTCCACGCGCGCTCCCTCCCCCTCTCCCTCTGCCCAATGGGGTCGCTCTATCGGCACCAGTTGCCCTCGCTCGTGCACCCCTTTCCCTATCTGCCACGTGGGCCTGTCTCGTCAGCGCCGAGCCGTTTCCCCAGCGCGCCCGCTCCCTCTCGCTGTGCCATGGGACCGCCCTATCAGCTTCGCCTTCCCCACAAACCGTCGTGGACCAGTGCGCACGCCCCTTGAGATCCCCGATCATGTCGCCTGCCCATGCACCCCAGCTGCCTTTTGAGCTCCGCCCGCACCTGCACTCGCTCCCCTGCCTCATTTCACGCAAGCTCACCCTCTCTCGTGCTCTCCTCTCGCCGCTCGACATCGTCGGAGTTCCACGCCCGCCGTGTTGGACATCCAATCCGCCAGAAGCTATGCCAAGCGACCCCGAGCTTCGCCCCGAGGTGAGACATCTGTTCCCATGCTCGGTTTCTCCCAATTTTGCTTTGCCTTGGCCAATTCGGCTTCGCCGATGTTCGGCCGCGGTGGTTCGCCGCGCCCGCTCGGTGACTGGCCGAATTAGCCCGGTCCTATTGCGGAACCTTCCAAGGTATTAGGCCCACCTACAGATGTCCTTGTACTAAGGACCTCAGACAGTCATGCAGGTGTGCATAATGACTCGGCAAGTTCGGTTATCTGTATCTTCATCATATCGCCCAAGAGCGCTTAACCCATCACGCAGACATTACACATAATCGGAGTAGAGAATGATCGGAAAGGATTACAATAATATAATTTACATTCATATATAAATATAAAAAGAGTAGTTATTACATAACCGGGTGTTTGAGTGTGGAACTTATTATTACATTTCTAGGAGGCAAAACACCCTCCCCCAAATAAGTTTAGTGTTCTTTCTCCTGCTTGGGCACCACCTTGGAGCAGAAAGAGCAGAACTCAGCTGTTTCATCACCTACAACAACATGGGTTCGAAAACCCTGAGTACGGAGTGTACTTTCGCAAGTCTTACCCATCAAAGGAAAAAGACTCTCAAGGATATGCTGGCCTTTTGGGAATCAAGGTAAAGCTTATCAAGATTCAAAGACTCTATTTGCAGAAAAGCTTACTATGAGTGGATCCTTAAAAATCCATTTTTATTATCAGGTTAAGTAGTTACCTGCATCTAGAGTTCTTTCTATTCTAGATCAAACACTTGGCCTATGCTAGCCGGCTCTATCAACCTTTCAGTTCACTTGATTGCTACGTGTAAGTCAGTGACCAAGTCTTCATGTCCGAGAAGTAACGGTGATCCGAATCGATTAATACCCAGCTAGGCATCTCCAACCACACGACATATGTAGCACTTAACCCTTGCATATGTCAACTCGCCACCGGGTTTCTCAAGACCAGAATGGGTTCACGCCAACCGAGAGCACAGAAACTCCATCGTCCAGCCTCTTTCCACAGAGGATACATGCTACTCTCGCCATCTCTCCACTCCCATTGCGTGGTGGCCTTTCTGGTATTGGTCCGACCGAGGCAAAGCTTACCCATGACGAGGCATGTGGCCAATTAAAAGGTCCTCGATCATCAAGCCTACATCGATTCGGTCCTTAAACGACTCAGACGGAAACACTACACCAAGACTTCCTTCTCGTGCAAGTCACCCGCCCGGTCTCATCTTTATCATTTACAACCCAAAGTTTGGTACCTGACAGAGGTACATCTTTTCAGATGTTGAACCCATCACGGCCATGATGGATTCACCATCACAAGTCTTTTCTTTGTAAAAATCCCCATCCCATATGATGCATCCCTTTTTGTTTAAAACAAAACATTTTGTTTTTCTAGAGCAAGGCTAAGCATCATAAAATCCTTTTTATAAAAGGGAATCAAGGAATGGTGATCAATTTTCCAAGGAAGTAATGCATCAATTGTTTTTCACACAACTCCTATCACCTAATGCATCATATAAGGTGATAAAGACTTGAAAGTAAACAACAAGGAAAAGGGATAATGCACCGGGGCTTGCCTTGTGTTGCAGGAGGCTCCAGGTCTACTCCATAGATGTCGAAGTAGAAGTTATTCTTGCCTGGAGGATTCTCAGCTTGAGTGACAACTTCTTCTTCAACCACACTTTCTTCCTCGTTTTCTATACATGACAAAACATGTACATGAATGCTTATGTGATGTCATGAATATGCAGTTACAAAATAGAAACATACTAAGTTGTATCTTTAATACAACTTTCCTTCACGGTACACATTAATCACTAGGGTTTCCTAAGTTGGTATTCTATCAGTATTAAGCAGCTAAACCGTAGGAGGCTAGTTATTGGGTTTGTGACCAAATAGTATCCAAATCATTTCAAGCTTCACTCAAGGTCTTCAATCATCATACCCTAAAAAGTTGTACCATTTTTGGAGCTACTAAATTATTTCTAAAATTATAAAAGGCTTGGTTTGAACACCTTTAAAGGCTACATAATTCTTGGTTTGGGATAAAAATCTTGGAACTATTTTTATTAAATACTAGATGATTTTAGGAGTCTAGCAAAATTTGTCCCATAATTGTATCATTTTTCTACTATTTTCTATAGTTTTTACAATCTCCCAGTAAAAAGAAATGGATAAGCGATGAATAGTGTTGGGCCGATTCTGGCCCGAGTCGGTCCACAAAGAGCAGAAAGGCGCGCATGCCGCGCCCGCGCTGTCGGTTTTGCATGAAGGCCCCTGGCTATTCAAATAACCCGTAAAGAGCCCGTGACACTATTCACCTGTCTCACTGACAGTTGCATAAAACCCCTTGCAATTCTATTTCTTTACGACTTTCGGTCCCCGACGGAACCGCATCGAGCACCTGGCCGGAGTCGCGGTTCCACGGCGACGGCGACCTGTATAGGTGGCAACAAGCATACGAACATCGTGCGCAAGTCTACCCAAGCAAAAGCCCTCACTCAATTGGATGGGTTCGACCTTAATCGATGCTTGTTCCCGATCACGGCGGCGCTAGAGCTTCGGTGAGCGTGTTCTGAGCAACCAAATGCAGTAGCACTTAAATTGAAGCTAGGGTGAGTTTCACCGATTCACCAGAGGTCGGGTACACGCATGAATTTGTATAGAACGGGGGTGGAAGAGTGGGTCGATGTGAGTGCACGCTCGGAGGTGTTCCGCGACGGCGAGGTGATGTTCTTGATGCCCAAACATGATAGCGCTGAATTGTGTGGCGGAACTGCCCGAATTATTCCGACTTAAGTGCCTAAGTCCGACCTTAGAGGCTAGACCACACTTAAATGGGAATAACCCGTCAATCCCTCGGATCTAGTCCGACACGGCCACTGACAGGATCAAGTACCACAGTCTCACTCGATGGTGAGTCACAGAGCAAATACAATAAAGCATAAAACCATGCATGGAAGAGTATTAAATTATTACATCACCATTGTCATCATCGGAGTTTTCGCAAAAGTAACCATCATTGTTTTGAAGTGCAGTGGAAATAAACTAACGATAAATAAATGGAGAGATGGGGAAGCCTGTCCCATCACTCCTCATGCTCCTCCTCAGCCGAGGCAGGGTCCCACTCAACAGTCCAACCCGGTGGCAGGGTGGATGGCCAAGTCACTCCAGCAACCATGTCCTCCAGAGAACCTGTAAAATTGTGCCACAAGCAAGGCTGAGTATACTAATACTCAGCTAGACTTACCCGGTGTGAGGAGTCTATACTCCTCTACCTCTAGACATGCAGCTGTTTGGCTGTGGGGTTTGGTTGCCAAAAGCACTAGCTGAGTTTCTAGATCAAGATTTTAACTTAATCAAAATTAAGTGTGACTCTCTTAAGGCTAAAAGTGTACTATCTATTCATGCATAGTAGCAAGCATTATTAGCAATCAACAGTTTGTATCATCTCAACCAGTTCCACTTGTTACTCAATGTAGCAGCATGGATCAAGCAGTCTCATTAGCTGCGAGAAGCAGACGATTCGAATCGAGTTTTTATCCTTGCAAGGTCAACCTAAACACACGACATGCAGGGGCACTCCTTCCCCACACATATCAACCGTCCCCATCGATTCCCTGGCAGCAGATCAGGGCTCACCGCCTTGGCGTACAATGCCTCACTGACCCCGACTGGCCGTCGTGCAGTGACAGCACTTGTACCCACCATAACCGGAATGGGAGACTACGTCTCAGGTCGCGTGAGGGGTAAAGTCCACTGGCAGGTTCAATCAGGTACTAGGCTTACCGATTTACCATATTTCTCGGTATGTGTTTAGTACGTTCAAACGCTTGACTCACGGTACCACACCTTAATCCTTAATCAACTTTTTATCCCGTGAACAACCAATCCCCATGGATTGTTGCCCACCAACCAACATCAATATGATAGGAAAGTGGATACAGCCAATTCCTGACCTCGCGCGAGTGCTAGAAAAATCACTCGACTTCTACCGAGATCCTACTTAATAAAGCAGCTACTCGACCTAGCATACTAGTATTCATCTCAATAGGATTCCTGAGATCATGCAACTAGGGTTTCAAACAATTCCTACACCTAAGTGCACAATCAATCCTACAATCATTAAGTGAAGTAAAATAACATAAACAACAGGTTATGCATAAAACCGGGGCTTGCCTTCCAAAGCAGTGGCAGGCAGGTCCTCTGGTGCAGGCTCTGGGGCTGGGTCGGGGGCAACCTCCTGGGCAGCTCCTTGCTCCGGCACGAGGACGTACTCTCCGTCAGCAAGATTACAGTCTATCGAGATGCAATGAACATGTATGTCATGATTATGCAAAATTTAAGAACATTAAGCTACAGAATTTACGTCAAGAATTAACTTAGGGTTTCTTGGCTACGAGGGCCTTCTAGTGGTATACATAGACTTATCACCCTTTTGGTTTAGGTTTTCTTTCTAAAATAATATATTGGATTTGTATTGCCTCTATAAATTTCAGTGGTCAATTATGAAGGTCTTAAGAGGACATTAAGTTCCATCATCCATTTTCCCTTCTTAATTTCCACCTAGGGTTTCTAGTAGGGGTCTTGAACTATGATAGTGGGTTAATAATTTCCAAAAATCCTGTAAAAATCACAGTGGGTTGCCTTTTGCTATTCTAGCTTGTTTTAAGAATTTAAGGCTTAAGGTGCAAAAGCTAGGCTTTAAATAACAATAGTTAGGCAAAATGGGCCACTTTACACTACAAGTCCTTTATTAAAGTGGTTTCTGACCTAATGGTTAATTTTGCTGGCCTCTAGTAGTGATAAAAAGCTCTTGTACCAAAAATGACAGAGAGCAACATGGTGGTTAATTAATGGTGAATTTCTAAACTTGGGTGCAAAAAGAGTGATTAGAACTAACTTGTCTTTTGAAAAATATCAAACAACAGATTCCAGATTTTTCTTAAGTTCTTATTATCAACACATTAGTTATCCTAAGGTTTGGGGAGGTTTCACCTTATGGTTATTTTTGTAGGATTTTTCTAAGTTATCCCCACTTTCTTCATTTAAAAGGTATCTTGTTTATTTTACACTACAACAGGGTATGACATATTTTTCCAGTGAACTACATTGACTAAGTATCTCAACAAAAATAGGTGTGCCCTCTGGTTCATCATTTGTAGCACTTTTTTCTATTTTCCTTAACTTAAGCATATTATAGAATAAGGGGTTTAAAATTATCTTAATGTAATAGACAGAGAGGTTCAACATTTTTACTAAGTTAGTGAGTGAATATAAACTTCTCCAAATTTTTCTAACCCTAGTTAAATAGTGCAACTATTTTTCTTGCTATTATTAAGCTTTTGGCCAAAACTAAAAATAAATCAGAACCTTATATTTTTCTCTAGTTCATATGTGGTTTTATATTTTTCTTAGACAGGTTACAGTATTTAGAGTTTGGCAAAATTGGTTTGACCAAATTTGGATGATTTAAACAAAAGTTATGCATTTTTAAAGTTGCTGTCCAATTAAAAACAGATTTAATTAAGGTTTTCTGGAAAAACCAGTTTGCGCCGAGACCCCTAGGGTTAAACTGATTCAACTCTCGCAGAACTACCCCCAGGTCACTATTCATATGAGTCTTGGGCTTTACACTTAACCCCCCAGGGTTTTCTTCCTCACACCCGCGGTCCTTCTTCTAAACCGAACAGTAGCCGTAGGAAAGAAAGGACGGCGCGGCTTACCGGCGGCGAGGGAGGTCCGGCGAAGGGTGGGGTCGGCTCGGGGAGGCTCTGGCGGTCACGTCGAGGTGCGGGTCGTCGCCGGAGGTGGCCGGAATCGCCTGGTCCACGAGCGCAGGCGGGTGTCCTCGTCGGCGGCGAGTATACCGGCCAAATCACGGCGAGCTGGTTCAATCCGACGGCACGGTGAGCTTCACGGGGTCGCGTAGTGACTGTGTGCGCAAGGAATCGAAGAATGGCTGAGTGGATTACCCGGTCCACGAACTCCGGCGAGGTTAAGTGCTCCGGCGTGGGTGGACTGGCTTCTCCGGCGAAGGAAACTCCAATTCCTCGCTCGGGGAGTCTCGCAGAGGGGTGCACAAGCTTCTCCGAGGGCGGGACGGGGCTGGAAATGGCGGAGTGGGCCGGTCGACGGTGGCAGGGGGACTGGGTGGCCGCGGACGGCGACGCACGGGCCAACGACGGCGAACCAAGCTCCGGCGAGGGTCGGGTGGGTGCGGACGGGTATGGTCGACGCTCGGGAGGGTTTTATAGGCGCGGGCGTGCACCAGGGCGTTGGCTTGCCCGTTTGGCACGACGCGGGCGCGAGGGGCGCGCGCGGGCGTGCTCTGGCGTGCTCAGAGCGCGTCGAACACGTGGCGCTTTGCTTCTGCCCGTGTTCTTCGCTCTGCTGAGCGGCCAAGCGTACGAATCTCGCCATGTCGACTGTGAAAGATCTCTTCCCTGCACCTAGAGCTACCTATTTCATGTGAGTTCCAAGGGAGGATACGCCCTAGGTTAGGAGATAGACCGGCGCCAAGTTTGGTTTGTCTCACTGCACACTCCGCGACAAAACCGATGTCAAAGCTTGTCAAATGTCCAAGTCTCGGTTTCAAATTTTTCCAGGGGGTGCCTTAAGTGGTATAGCACATTTTTGGTATAGAACCCAAGTGGTTTTGGCGCCATTTTCAAAGTGAACACGGCTGGTCTTTGAATTAGGGTCAAAATGTGACTTAGAGAAAATTAGAGAGCTCTAGCTCTCTCTCCACTTGGAGATTTGAAATGGGGTTTCTCCAGGGGCCTTTTTGCAAAATTTCCCTCCCCTAAATGCTGGTTACAAGTCACCTAAGGTTTGGGTAAAAGTTACCCATGTTTTGCTCACCTGCTCACTCTCTTTTCCCTCCTTAACTAGGGTTTTGGAAGGTATGGCTTTGAAGAAATCTAGGGTTCTTCTCCCCCCTATTATCCAAGATAGTAAATGTACAAGGATTTAGGGTAAAGTTTCTCATGTCATGTGCAACTTAATCATAACATGAGCCCCAAGGTTCTTATGTGCTGCCCTAAGCCTTTATCTTATGTGATCACAGCTTCTAGTGCCAAAGTGGCTCTAGCCAGGGTAACACCTGGGTGTTACAACCCTCCCCCTTAAAGGAATCTCGTCCCGAGATTTAGGTAGAGTTCCTTGGAGGGTGCTTGAAGGGGTGATGGTGGTGTTTCTCCTTTACACAAGTTTCTCTTGTTAACTGTTCTTCGAATGTCATCCTCTTTGCAACTTCAGAAGGAAGCCCTTCTTAAGTTAAGTCCATAACTTAGACTATCCTTGTTATCTAAGTTTTTCTTATAATTGTATTCAAAGGGCAGGTGGGGGTGGGGTTTCGGGGTTACGTACCGGCTTCTTTGGGTAGAAAGTCGGGGAAGCGAGAGCGTAGAAAATTCTCCGTCTCCCATGTAGCTTCTTCTGCTGAATGATGACTCCACTGAACCTTATACATTCTGATTGACCTTGCCCGAGTTGATCTTTCCTTCTGATCCAATATCTTGACGGGGTACTCTTGGTAGGACAAATCTGGTTCTATCTCAATGTCTGGTTCTGGTAGTACTTCAGTGGGTAGACGAACACATTTCCGCAGCTGAGATACATGGAACACATTGTGAACTGCTGACATGTGGGGTGGCAATTCCAATTGGTAAGCTACGGGTCCACAACTTTCCTTGATCTTATAGGGTCCAATGTATCGAGGGGCCAACTTGCCCTTGATCCCAAATCTTTGGATACCCTTAGTTGGTGATACCTTGAGATAGACATGATCTCCCACCGCAAACTGTAGAGGCTTCCGCCTCTTGTCATGATAACTCTTTTGTCTGGCCTGCGCAGCTTCCAAGTTCTTTTTGATAATTCTAACCTTTGCCTCTGCTTCAAGCACCAAATCTGGCCCAAATATCTCCCTCTCTCCTGCTTGAGACCAATTTAACGGGGTTCTGCATCTTCTCCCATACAAAGCCTCAAAAGGTGCCATTTTCAGACTGGACTGATAGCTGTTATTGTAAGAGAACTCCGCTAAGGAGAGACACCTGTCCCAGTCCTTTCCATAGTGCAGTGCACATGCTCTCAACATGTCTTCCAAAACCTGATTTACCCTTTCTGTCTGACCATCTGTTTGAGGGTGATATGCTGAGCTTCGGATGACATGGGTCCCAAGTGATTCCTGTAATTGCTCCCAAAATCGTGCCACAAAAGGTGCTCCTCGGTCAGAGACTATGGTCCTTGGTATCCCATGCAGACGAACTATCTGGTCGATGTAAATTTCCGCATACTTCTCCGTCCGGTGGGCGGTGTGCACTGGCAAGAAATGAGCAGTTTTGGTCAATCTGTCCACAATAACCCATATGGAATCATGGTGCCGGGAGGTATTGGGTAATCCTACTATGAAGTCCATGCAAACGTCCTCCCATTTCCAAGATGGTATGGGAAGGGGTTGCAAAGGGCCTGCTGCTTTCAGATGACTAGCTTTTACCCTCTGACAAGTGTCACATTCTGAAACGTACTTGGCAATTTCCCTCTTCATCCTGGTCCACCAATAAAGAGGTCTGAGATCATGGTACATCTTGTTGCTACCAGGGTGCATGGAGAACTTAGAAAGGTGAGCTTCATCCAATATCTTCTTTCTGAGCTCTGGGTCCTTGGGAACCACCAATCGGTCTTCAAACCATAAAATTCCTTTGCTGTCCTGGCGGAAACACTTGTATTTCTCTGCCTTCAGCTGGATCATTTCTTTAATAACCTGAACTCCCTTATCCCCAAACTGTGCCTGAGCTATTTGTTCTTGCAATGTGGGCTCCACTGTAATATATCTCAATTCACCAGAAGGAACAACTTCCAGGTTCAGCTTGCACAACTCATCACACAGGGTGGTGATTCTTGCATCCATGTTCATGCAATTACATTGGGCCTTTCGGCTCAAAGCATCTGCCACGACATTTGCCTTGCCAGGATGGTAATGCACCTCCAAATCATAGTCCTTGATTAATTCCAGCCATCTCCTCTGCCTCATATTCAGATCTGCCTGAGTGAAAATGTACTTGAGGCTCTTGTGATCAGTGTAAATATTACAGTGAGCTCCCATCAAGTAGTGTCTCCATATCTTGAGAGCATGAACTACCGCTGCCAACTCCAAGTCATGTGTCGGGTAATTCTGCTCATGAGGTCTGAGGGCTCGGGAAGCATAAGCAATTACTCTGTTCTCTTGCATCAACACACAACCCAATCCCGTACTAGAAGCATCACAATAAACCTCAAATGGCTTGGTGTTGTCGGGTTGGGCTAGCACTGGAGCGGTTGTCAAATGTTGCCTCAAGGTATGAAAAGCATCCTCACATTTTTGGCTCCACTCAAATTTGACTCCTTTCCTTAACAGTTCAGTCATTGGCTTGGCAATTCTAGAGAAATCCGGAATAAATCGTCGGTAATATCCTGCCAATCCCAGAAAACTCCTAATCTGCTTCACTGTAGTCGGGGGTTTCCAGTCCATCACTTCTTGCACCTTCTCGGGGTCAACTGATATCCCATTCTGAGAAATTGTGTGACCCAAGAATTTTATTTCTTTCAGCCAGAACTCACACTTGGACAACTTAGCATACAACTGATGGTCGCGAAGTCTTTGAAGCACGATATGCAGATGTTTAGTGTGCTCAGCCTCATTCTTGGAATAAACCAGGATGTCATCAATGAAGACAACCACAAACTTGTCCAGCTCTGGCATGAATACCGAGTTCATCAAATACATGAAATAAGCCGGGGCATTGGTTAGCCCGAAGGACATTACCAAAAACTCATAGAGCCCATATCTGGTAGAGAAAGCCGTCTTGGGAATATCACTGGTTCGAATCTTGATCTGATGGTAGCCTGAGCGAAGGTCTATCTTGGAGAATACCTTGGCTCCTACCAATTGATCAAATAGAACATCAATGCGGGGTAACGGGTACTTGTTTTTGATAGTCACCGCATTGAGAGGGCGGTAATCAACACACATCCGTAAACTCTCATCCTTCTTTTTCACGAACAAGGCGGGACATCCCCATGGTGAAGTGCTTGGACGAATAAACCCCTTATCCAATAATTCTTGCAGTTGCCTCTTCAATTCGGCCAATTCCGCGGGAGGCATCCTATAAGGTCTCTTGGAGATAGGAGCAGTCCCGGGTTGCAATTCAATGGCAAACTCAATGTCTCTGTCAGGTGGCATTCCTGGCAACTCATCCGGAAAGACATCGGGGTAGTCACAGACGACGGGGATCTCTTCCACTGGGGAGTTCGTCGTAAGGAATGCACAAGAACGGGTGCAACTCTGATCGGGCAGAAACAATGTGGTCTCTCCACAAGTTGGTGAGTGCACTTCAATGGCCCTAGCTGCAATGTCAAGAACCGCCCGGTGCCTTGTTAACCAGTCAGTCCCTAATATGATATCCACGCTGTCCAAACCCAAAACGAGGAGGGTGGTTTTAATTATTAGACTACCAAACTTTATGGGCACATGCCTGCTGATTTGATTAGTGGCAATCCTGCCTCCTGGGGTTGAAATGGTAATAGCCCCGTGGGTGTGGCAAAAAGGCAGCTGGCACTTGACACTAAATTTGGCACTGACAAAACTATGCGATGCACCAGAATCAAAAAGAATAGTAGCAGGGAAATTTAAAACTGTAAAGATACCAGTCATGACGGGTGCTCCCTCTGGAAGGTCAGCCATTGTGGTGAAGTTCAGCTTGCCCTGCCTCACCTGCACTTTCTGCCTCTTTCCCTGGTTCTGGTTGACATTTTGCCCCTGCCTCTGCTGATTCTTGGGACAATTCTTGGCATAGTGCCCAGTACTGCCACAAGTGAAACACCGGTTATCATTAGCCTGGCGGTACTGCTGCTGCTGGTTGTTCCTCTGAGCTGGGAATTGGGCACGGTTGGGTGCCTGCTGCTGCTGCTGCTGCTGCTGTGGTGGCCTGATCACCCACCTCCCTTGCTGCTGCTGAGGTCCCCTGCTCTGTGAGTCAGACACAATCCTGAAGCGCTGTGGCTGAGACGAGGGTCCTGCCACAGGGGTCTTCCTCTTCTTCTCCGCCTGCCGAGCCAAGATGCAGTCTTCCTGGGAGATAGCCATGTTGACCAACTCATTGTAACTGTTGGCCCTAACGATGTTGAGACGGTCACGGAGCTTGGTGCTGAGCCCCCTCCTGAACCTGTCTCGCTTCTTCTCATCCGTATCTGCATGGTATCCGGCATACTGACACAAATCGTTGAAGGCCTGGGCATATTGCAACACTGTCCTGCTGCCCTGAGTGAGTGCCAGAAACTCATTGAGCTTCCGGTCCATGATGCCAGCTGGAATATGATGCCCTCTGAAAGCGGCCTTGAACTCCCTCCACTCCACCTCTCTACCATCTGGCTGCATGGCAAGAAAATGGTCCCACCAAGTCCTTGCGGGTCCGCGAAGCTGCTGGGTGGCAAACCTGACCTTGGCGACCTCTGAGCAAGCCCCATGGAGCAGTGGGAACTTGGATTCTACCACCCTCAACCACACATCTGCATCAAGTGGGTCCTCCGACCTGGTAAACAATGGTGGCTGGGTGCTGAGAAACTCCTGGTAAGTAGCAGCGGCGGGGTGACGCTGATGGTCTCCACCATAATGCTGAGGTGGTGGCTGACGTTGAGCCAGCTGCCTCAGAATCTCATTCTGCTGGGCCATGAGCTCCTGCAGAGTGGGAGGCGGTGGCGGTGGAGGAACGTGCTCATTCTGTTCACGGCGCGCTCTCCTAGCCATCTGAAAAAGCCACATGGTTGCTTAATAACATATCTCCAAGCTTAAGGTTCGAACATGGTAGGGGAGTCAAAGTAATTGATAGATTCCAAATAAAACAAATGAAAACATGATCCTTTCATCCGAATTTTAATTACCATCAGTCATCCCTAAACATCCAAGAGAGTTTTACCACTGGTTACATCAAGGAAGCAAAAGACTCAACTCTACCTGGCCTAGTACCCTAAGGGTGCAAAAGCTAAGCTAGCGGCGAGGAGTCCAACTATCACCAATTTCTAACATTAGTCTGGCCTCTACTGAGCGAACGAGGCGACGCTAGACTCGGGGGAAGGGGGTCTCCCTGAGCCAGCGGTGTCTACACTGGAGGCAGACTCATCTCCTCCCTCGATGTCGACGTCCTCGTCAGCCTCCGCATCATGGATCTCTTGGTGATGCATGTCCAGATGCGCATTAGCCTCTGCTAACTGCTGCTGAGTGTTGAGGAGCTGATCCTCGAGGACCTCTATGGTATTCTCCCTGGTACCCACCAGCTCTTCCAACTCATGAGCCTCGTCAGTCAGCTGCTCCACCTGTAAATCCTTCTCCACCAGCTCCTGGGATAAATCCACCACGAGCTCCTCCCTGTTATCCAGGGTGATCTTGGTGTCTTCCAGCAACGCCATCAGGTGGGACATGGCCTCCCCACGCATCACTTGCAGACGATACAGAGCATTCATGCACCGTACCGACAAGTGTGCCGTGTGGCCTGGGTAGAGAGCCCAGATGTCCTTGGCATGCTCCACCCGGTCCTTCCACATCGGGTCGTCCTCCTTCTCCGCAGGGAACAACCCAATGGGGTGAGTAGCCAACTCCAAGGGGTGAAATCCACAGAAGGTGGTCAGTCCATGCAGAGCGATAGCCTCAACAGTGTCCTCAGCCCGGTATCCATAGGACTCAGAGTCCAGTGAACGCCAGCCTGGCTGCAAGGGATGAGGCTCCAAGGTCATCCTCACCCTACAGCGAGGTACCCGGTGCTTCTCGAATAGCTGCACCGCGTACTGAGGGGGTGTCGAATATCCTGCCCCCTGAAGCACCTCCCACAAGATGCGGGGAAAACCCTCTCGCGCAAGTCCGTCAGTGTGGGTCAGTGCATCTCCATCCTCGGAGGATCCGTGGGAAGTCATCTGTGCATGGTTTAAGCGTAAGTAAAGAAAAAGAAGTAAAAAGAACCGGGAAAACAAAACTCAACCTGCCTCTGGTTAAAAGAAAAAGGTAGTGAGGACCTAGTTGGCTGCTATTTCACTTTTAAGTCTTTTTATTTAATCAATTATTTACTTAATTAAGAATGCATGCATGCACGTCCTGAACGACCTCACAAGAAAATAAAAGGAATAGGAAAAACTCCCATCCTGTAAAAGTGGCCTGTAGGGCCTAGTCACTTAGCCACCTAGCTACCCTTCTATTATCCTAAGGCTTCACGTCCTAGGTCTATCCTGCTCGCCCTACTATCTATCCAACATTGTTTCTATCCAGTTTTACTTTTAGAAAAGGGATGGTGTTTAGGATTTATTGATTCCTCTGTGGTGGTACAAGCTCCGATACCAGCTGTGGCGGAACTGCCCGAATTATTCCGACTTAAGTGCCTAAGTCCGACCTTAGAGGCTAGACCACACTTAAATGGGAATAACCCGTCAATCCCTCGGATCTAGTCCGACACGGCCACTGACAGGATCAAGTACCACAGTCTCACTCGATGGTGAGTCACAGAGCAAATACAATAAAGCATAAAACCATGCATGGAAGAGTATTAAATTATTACATCACCATTGTCATCATCGGAGTTTTCGCAAAAGTAACCATCATTGTTTTGAAGTGCAGTGGAAATAAACTAACGATAAATAAATGGAGAGATGGGGAAGCCTGTCCCATCACTCCTCATGCTCCTCCTCAGCCGAGGCAGGGTCCCACTCAACAGTCCAACCCGGTGGCAGGGTGGATGGCCAAGTCACTCCAGCAACCATGTCCTCCAGAGAACCTGTAAAATTGTGCCACAAGCAAGGCTGAGTATACTAATACTCAGCTAGACTTACCCGGTGTGAGGAGTCTATACTCCTCTACCTCTAGACATGCAGCTGTTTGGCTGTGGGGTTTGGTTGCCAAAAGCACTAGCTGAGTTTCTAGATCAAGATTTTAACTTAATCAAAATTAAGTGTGACTCTCTTAAGGCTAAAAGTGTACTATCTATTCATGCATAGTAGCAAGCATTATTAGCAATCAACAGTTTGTATCATCTCAACCAGTTCCACTTGTTACTCAATGTAGCAGCATGGATCAAGCAGTCTCATTAGCTGCGAGAAGCAGACGATTCGAATCGAGTTTTTATCCTTGCAAGGTCAACCTAAACACACGACATGCAGGGGCACTCCTTCCCCACACATATCAACCGTCCCCATCGATTCCCTGGCAGCAGATCAGGGCTCACCGCCTTGGCGTACAATGCCTCACTGACCCCGACTGGCCGTCGTGCAGTGACAGCACTTGTACCCACCATAACCGGAATGGGAGACTACGTCTCAGGTCGCGTGAGGGGTAAAGTCCACTGGCAGGTTCAATCAGGTACTAGGCTTACCGATTTACCATATTTCTCGGTATGTGTTTAGTACGTTCAAACGCTTGACTCACGGTACCACACCTTAATCCTTAATCAACTTTTTATCCCGTGAACAACCAATCCCCATGGATTGTTGCCCACCAACCAACATCAATATGATAGGAAAGTGGATACAGCCAATTCCTGACCTCGCGCGAGTGCTAGAAAAATCACTCGACTTCTACCGAGATCCTACTTAATAAAGCAGCTACTCGACCTAGCATACTAGTATTCATCTCAATAGGATTCCTGAGATCATGCAACTAGGGTTTCAAACAATTCCTACACCTAAGTGCACAATCAATCCTACAATCATTAAGTGAAGTAAAATAACATAAACAACAGGTTATGCATAAAACCGGGGCTTGCCTTCCAAAGCAGTGGCAGGCAGGTCCTCTGGTGCAGGCTCTGGGGCTGGGTCGGGGGCAACCTCCTGGGCAGCTCCTTGCTCCGGCACGAGGACGTACTCTCCGTCAGCAAGATTACAGTCTATCGAGATGCAATGAACATGTATGTCATGATTATGCAAAATTTAAGAACATTAAGCTACAGAATTTACGTCAAGAATTAACTTAGGGTTTCTTGGCTACGAGGGCCTTCTAGTGGTATACATAGACTTATCACCCTTTTGGTTTAGGTTTTCTTTCTAAAATAATATATTGGATTTGTATTGCCTCTATAAATTTCAGTGGTCAATTATGAAGGTCTTAAGAGGACATTAAGTTCCATCATCCATTTTCCCTTCTTAATTTCCACCTAGGGTTTCTAGTAGGGGTCTTGAACTATGATAGTGGGTTAATAATTTCCAAAAATCCTGTAAAAATCACAGTGGGTTGCCTTTTGCTATTCTAGCTTGTTTTAAGAATTTAAGGCTTAAGGTGCAAAAGCTAGGCTTTAAATAACAATAGTTAGGCAAAATGGGCCACTTTACACTACAAGTCCTTTATTAAAGTGGTTTCTGACCTAATGGTTAATTTTGCTGGCCTCTAGTAGTGATAAAAAGCTCTTGTACCAAAAATGACAGAGAGCAACATGGTGGTTAATTAATGGTGAATTTCTAAACTTGGGTGCAAAAAGAGTGATTAGAACTAACTTGTCTTTTGAAAAATATCAAACAACAGATTCCAGATTTTTCTTAAGTTCTTATTATCAACACATTAGTTATCCTAAGGTTTGGGGAGGTTTCACCTTATGGTTATTTTTGTAGGATTTTTCTAAGTTATCCCCACTTTCTTCATTTAAAAGGTATCTTGTTTATTTTACACTACAACAGGGTATGACATATTTTTCCAGTGAACTACATTGACTAAGTATCTCAACAAAAATAGGTGTGCCCTCTGGTTCATCATTTGTAGCACTTTTTTCTATTTTCCTTAACTTAAGCATATTATAGAATAAGGGGTTTAAAATTATCTTAATGTAATAGACAGAGAGGTTCAACATTTTTACTAAGTTAGTGAGTGAATATAAACTTCTCCAAATTTTTCTAACCCTAGTTAAATAGTGCAACTATTTTTCTTGCTATTATTAAGCTTTTGGCCAAAACTGAAAATAAATCAGAACCTTATATTTTTCTCTAGTTCATATGTGGTTTTATATTTTTCTTAGACAGGTTACAGTATTTAGAGTTTGGCAAAATTGGTTTGACCAAATTTGGATGATTTAAACAAAAGTTATGCATTTTTAAAGTTGCTGTCCAATTAAAAACAGATTTAATTAAGGTTTTCTGGAAAAACCAGTTTGCGCCGAGACCCCTAGGGTTAAACTGATTCAACTCTCGCAGAACTACCCCCAGGTCACTATTCATATGAGTCTTGGGCTTTACACTTAACCCCCCAGGGTTTTCTTCCTCACACCCGCGGTCCTTCTTCTAAACCGAACAGTAGCCGTAGGAAAGAAAGGACGGCGCGGCTTACCGGCGGCGAGGGAGGTCCGGCGAAGGGTGGGGTCGGCTCGGGGAGGCTCTGGCGGTCACGTCGAGGTGCGGGTCGTCGCCGGAGGTGGCCGGAATCGCCTGGTCCACGAGCGCAGGCGGGTGTCCTCGTCGGCGGCGAGTATACCGGCCAAATCACGGCGAGCTGGTTCAATCCGACGGCACGGTGAGCTTCACGGGGTCGCGTAGTGACTGTGTGCGCAAGGAATCGAAGAATGGCTGAGTGGATTACCCGGTCCACGAACTCCGGCGAGGTTAAGTGCTCCGGCGTGGGTGGACTGGCTTCTCCGGCGAAGGAAACTCCAATTCCTCGCTCGGGGAGTCTCGCAGAGGGGTGCACAAGCTTCTCCGAGGGCGGGACGGGGCTGGAAATGGCGGAGTGGGCCGGTCGACGGTGGCAGGGGGACTGGGTGGCCGCGGACGGCGACGCATGGGCCAACGACGGCGAACCAAGCTCCGGCGAGGGTCGGGTGGGTGCGGACGGGTATGGTCGACGCTCGGGAGGGTTTTATAGGCGCGGGCGTGCACCAGGGCGTTGGCTTGCCCGTTTGGCACGACGCGGGCGCAAGGGGCGCGCGCGGGCGTGCTCTGGCGTGCTCAGAGCGCGTCGAACACGTGGCGCTTTGCTTCTGCCCGTGTTCTTCGCTCTGCTGAGCGGCCAAGCGTACGAATCTCGCCATGTCGACTGTGAAAGATCTCTTCCCTGCACCTAGAGCTACCTATTTCATGTGAGTTCCAAGGGAGGATACGCCCTAGGTTAGGAGATAGACCGGCGCCAAGTTTGGTTTGTCTCACTGCACACTCCGCGACAAAACCGATGTCAAAGCTTGTCAAATGTCCAAGTCTCGGTTTCAAATTTTTCCAGGGGGTGCCTTAAGTGGTATAGCACATTTTTGGTATAGAACCCAAGTGGTTTTGGCGCCATTTTCAAAGTGAACACGGCTGGTCTTTGAATTAGGGTCAAAATGTGACTTAGAGAAAATTAGAGAGCTCTAGCTCTCTCTCCACTTGGAGATTTGAAATGGGGTTTCTCCAGGGGCCTTTTTGCAAAATTTCCCTCCCCTAAATGCTGGTTACAAGTCACCTAAGGTTTGGGTAAAAGTTACCCATGTTTTGCTCACCTGCTCACTCTCTTTTCCCTCCTTAACTAGGGTTTTGGAAGGTATGGCTTTGAAGAAATCTAGGGTTCTTCTCCCCCCTATTATCCAAGATAGTAAATGTACAAGGATTTAGGGTAAAGTTTCTCATGTCATGTGCAACTTAATCATAACATGAGCCCCAAGGTTCTTATGTGCTGCCCTAAGCCTTTATCTTATGTGATCACAGCTTCTAGTGCCAAAGTGGCTCTAGCCAGGGTAACACCTGGGTGTTACAAATTGGTTGGGCCGACGAGCAACGTTAACAGTCAAGGATGCCAAAACATGACACAGAAGGGGATGAACAGACCTGGAAAGGGCTGAGCACGGTAGAATGCCACACGGCGACGTGAGTGACCCGATTTAGGGGAAATCCGGTGATCGTGGGCTATGTTGCACGGCAGAGACTAACTGCGGGTGGTATGAGCGTGTATAGAGAGGCGGAGCGAGGGTAGTGCTCAATTGAAAGGAACCAGCTACGTGCTTCGCTAATTTGGGCCAAAGACGATCATGGCGGCGATGGGATATTCCACAGGACGAGCTCGTCGTGGCACCTGTTGGTACAACGGCTCAAGGATGGTAACTCCAGGCTTGCCACGATTATAGCTACATGGTGAAAGGATAATGGCATGGCGCAATTGCGAAGAATGACGGCCACTATGGTGATGGTCGTCCGGCCATGTCGCGCGTGCAAGTGGGTAGGCGAGCTGAGCAGTAACAGGGCCCAATCTCATCCCAACCCGAGATCTTTTACCCCAAGTCGTTATCCACGTGCCATAGAGCACGAATCCCAACACCGACATGGATCGCAGCGCGGGTTCACCGGCGACGAGATTCACTGCACCTGATCTTCTTTAGGTTAATGTACCATGGAAACATCATTCAGTGCGCTTGACAGAGCAAGTTAAGGAGCTTCTTTCTCAAATTTTCATGTGGGAAGCTACCAATTCATCTGTATCAAAGTTGTTGCTCTTCATACCAGTTTTGATTTTGTTATAAAGATCGTGATCAAACATCCACTGGATTGGGCGCTACTTGGTTCTAAAGTTGATCTGATGCCACTGTGAGTCTGAATTTTAGACTAACAATTGACTAACAACTCATCTTCAGGTCCATTTTTCTCTAATTTACATATAGTTTTAGGGCTTAATCACTTAATCAAACTTGTACTACTATAGTAGCCTACAAAATTGTTGTAGTGACCTAGGGCAAAATCTCTATGGATTATGAAATACAGGGACCCAAAGTCAGCCTAATCTCACTGTTTTTCAGGGTTAAGTCATATGGGTGCCTTTGAGACTTTTTGCAATTTACTCCAAATTGTTCCACAAAACCTGGAAACCTCCAAATGTAAAAGTTGCTTAGATTTTGTTACTCTACCACTTTGATATATGCACTTTGGTCCAAAAGTGTATAGAAATTGATCTCATCTCATAGAGCTCTAATTAGGGTTTCTAGGGCCTTTATTAGGGTTTTGAATGTCCTAGGGTTTAAGTGGCACTTAACTTTCCAAATTTAGTCTCTCTTGAACATCTCCACAGATCTTTTGAGATCATACTCCAATTATTATGTCACACATACCCACATACCACTATCCCTGGGTTAAGTACCCTATCCTAGGGTTAAGGATCAATTCAAGTCATCGCATCACAACTTGTTTTGAAGTTTTAGCCTAGTGGATGCACTCTAGGTGTAACATACATAATGAAATGTCAATGCATATGATGCCATGCCCAAGTTTTAGTTCTTGTAACACCAGGGGTGTTATAGGTCCGGTGCCCCTGCATTGGTCCCTGATGTTCCCCTCACCATGTCATAGTTAGTCCAGGCCTTAGCGCGCCCCAGATCCCCTCTCCCCAGCCGTGATTCCTCGCCGAAGTTGCCCCGACCCGCTTGGAGCTTTTTCTCTGCCATTCTCCCCTCTCCGACCCCGGTCTCATGGCCGAAGCCCCCTTAGTGTGTTCGTCGAGCCCTCCTTGTCATTTCTGGCCAACCCTAGCGGCCTCGGAACCACCGTAGCCCGCACCCGCCTTGGCTCCGGCGACCTCACCACCATGAGTGAGAGCGGCGCCGCCTGCAGCCCTGAACCCCTCCAGCGCTCGATCTCGACCATCCGATCTTTATCGTGCGGCCCAGATCACCGGATACCGCTTCGCGCACGCGCACCTGCGCCTGGACCCCACCTGTCGGCCGCTAGTGTCCCTGGCACCGGGTCCGGCCGGTTAGTCTGTTTTGCTGCCCCGGTCGCTGACTGCCCTAGCCCGCTGGTCAGGGCACGCTCGCGCCCGTGTCTGCGCGCTCACCCGTGGATCTAATCCCGGTCGTTGATCGTAGATCCGACGACTGAGGAAACCCCGTACCCCTTCGCGGGGCAATTTTGCTAAAGAATCCCTCGGGTTTCCAGGAATCAACCCGTCGTCCTATGTTTTAGCGCGCAGGCCCCTCAACTCTTATAAATAGACCCCTGCACTTTTAAACAATTACAAAATTGGACCTATTTTCATATTTCAAACTTCAGAACTTGTTTATTTCATATCTTTTTCATATGAACTCCAAATTTAGTGATTCAAATTGCAAAATGTTCATAGGTGCGTCCCATATGTGCGCCAAAGAAGAACACCACATATAATGACAAAGTGTATAGAGATAAATGTCACAAATATCATAAATGTCATTATTACATAGCGAAAGTCTTACAAGAAAATAAATGATAATAATAAAGCGAACTAAGTATTATTCCTTGGCGCCATCAAGCTGACTAGGAGACGCCACCTAGATCAACTCAAATTCTTCATTGTAGGGCAGCTCCTCGTGGACCACCCGCTCTTCACCTGTGGGGGGTTTATATATCGCAAGAGTGAGCTCACAAAAGATCATAGCTCAACAAGTTGTGGGGAATAATTGAAAGGGAAATGTGCCCTTGGGCCATTTCTAAGTATTTTGGTGATTGAGTGCCAACACTAGTGCTTTTGTGTTAATCTATGCAAAATGGTGGACAAAGTGCAAATCATGTCAAAGGTATGTTCCTGGACTTAGTACATTGTTTTATGGACTAATGTATTGTGTCTAAGTGCTGGAAACAGGAAAAATTGAATTGGAAATGAGATGGCTATGTTCAGCCAAAGTCAGCTCGGTCTGGGTGCACCGGATTGTCCGGTGGTGCACCGGACAGTGTCCGGTGCGCCAGGCTGACTCTGGTGAACTTGCTGCTCTCGGGACTTCGACGGCAGTGTACGGCTATAATTCACCGGACTGTCCGGTGGTGCACCAGACTGTCCGGTGAGCCGTTCACAGGCGAACTCGTCGCTCTCGGGAGTTGATTAACGGCGTACGGCTAAAATTCACCGGACTGTCCGGTGGTGCACCGGACTGTCCGGTGAGCCAACGGTCAGCCGGGGCAACGGTCGGCCGAGGATTCCGCGCGTGACGCGTGGCCGAGCCAACGGTCACATTGGAGCACCGGACTGTCCGGTGTGCACCGGACAGTGTCCGGTGCGCCAACGGCTCTCAATCAGCAATGGTCGACTGCGCCATAGAAGGAAAGAAATTTGTACTGGAGAGTGTCCGGTGGTGCACCGGACTGTCCGGTGCGCTAGTCGACAGAAGGCAAGATCTGCCTTCCTAGAATGCTCTCAACGGCTCCTAGCTGCCTTGGGGCTATAAAAGGGACCCCTAGGCGCATAGAGGAGCACATCAAGCATACTCAAAGCATTCCTAAGCACCAAGACTTCGATTCCACGCATTTGTTTCTTCGTGATAGCATCTAGAGCTCTTGTTGAGTTGTGAACTCGTCGGGTTGTGTTGCGAGCTCCTGTTGCGACTTGTGTGCGTGTTGTCACTGTGATTTTGTGTCTTGTGTGCGTTGCTCATCCCTCCCTTACTTCGTGCTTCTTTGTGAACTTCAAGTGTAAGGGCGAGAGACTCCAAGTTGTGGAGATTCCTCGCAAACGGGATTAAGAAAAGCAAAGCAAAACACCGTGGTATTCAAGTGGGTCTTTGGACCGCTTGAGAGGGGTTGATTGCAACCCTCGTCCGTTGGGACGCCACAACGTGGAGTAGGCAAGCGTTGGTCTTGGCCGAACCACGGGATAATCACCGTGCCATCTCTGTGATTGATATCTTTGTGGTTATTGTGTTTTGTTGAGACTCCTCTCTAGCCACTTGGCAATTATTGTGCTAACACTTAACCAAGTTTTTTGGCTTAAGTTTCAAGTTTTACAGGATCACCTATTCACCACCCTCTAGGTGCTCTCAATTGGTATCGGAGCCGTTCTCTTCACAAAGGGACTAATCGCCCGAAGAGATGGATCCTAAGGGGAAGGGAATCGTGATCAACGATAAGGAGAAGGAGTCCTTCGTCAACGATCCGAATGATGACAAGCCTACCGACTCGGGCTCGGGCCACAAACGCAAAGATGGGAAGAAGAAGAAGACAAGACGCATCAAGGAGATCGTCTACTACGACGACAGTGATGAGTCCACTTCTTCCCAAAAGGACGACTACGACTACGAGAAATGAAAGACGGTTAATTCGAACTTTTCTTTCGATTACTCTCGTATTCCGCAGAGTTCAAATGCACATTTGCTTTCCATCCCTCTTGGCAAACCTCCACACTTTGATGGGGAGGACTACAGATTTTGGAGTCACAAAATGTGTAGTCACTTGTTCTCTCTCCATCCAAGCATATGGGAGATTGTTGAGAATGGAATAAAATTTGATAGCTCGGATAGTCCTATATTTATTAATGAACAGATTCATAAAAATGCACAAGCTACTATTGTGTTGTTAGCCTCTTTGTGCAGGGACGAGTACCATAAGGTGAGCGGCTTGGACAATGCCAAGTAGATCTGGGACACCCTCAAGATCTCTCATGAGGGGAATGACGTCACCTTACTCACCAAGATGGAGTTGGTGGAGGGCGAGCTTGGAAGATTTGCGATGATAAGAGGCGAGGAGCCAACCCAAACATAGAACCGGCTCAAGACCCTTATCAACAAAATAAGGAGCTACGGAAGCACGCGATGGACGGACCACGACGTCGTCCGCCTAATGCTAAGGTCCTTTACTGTACTTGATCTACATTTGGTGAACAATATTCGTGAAAATCCTAGGTACACCAAGATGTCGCCCGAAGAAGTCCTTGGAAAGTTCGTAAGCGGGCGAATGATGATCAAGGAGGCGAGGTACGTGGACGACGCGTTGAACGGTCCAATCCATGAGCCTCAACCCATTGCTCTCAAGGCAACAAGGAGCAAGGAGGCGCTACCTAGCAAGGTGGCGTAAGTTGAGGCGACCGGGCTCAATGATGAAGAGATGGCCCTCATCATCAAGCGCTTTAAGGCGGCGCTAAAGGGCCGCAAGGGACAGCCAAGCAAGACCAAGACAAAGGGGAAGCGCTCATGCTTCAAATGTGGTAAGATTGGTCATTTCATTGCTAACTGTCCCGATAATGAAAGTGACCAAGAAAAAGGGAACAAGAGGGAGAAGAAGAAGGCATACAAGAAGGCCAAGGGCGAGGCACATATCGGAAAGGAGTGGGATTCGGATTGCTCCTCTTCCGACTCTGACAATGAAGGACTAGCCGCCACCGCCTTCAACAAGTCATCCCTCTTCCCCAACGAGCATCACACATGCCTCATGGCGAAGGAGAAGAAGGTATGTACTCAGGATGCCACTTATGCTTCTTCAAGTGATGATGATTCTAGTGATGACGATGAAATAGACTATTCTAGTTTATTTAAAGATTTAGATAGAATTAAAATTGGCAAAATTAATGAGTTAATTGATGCCTTAAATGACAAGAATAGGTTACTAGAAAAGCAAGAGGATTTGTTGTATGAAGAACATGATAAATTTGTAGAGGCACAAAAATCTCATGCCTTAGAAGTTAAAAGAAATGAAATGCTTTCTTGTGAACTATCTACTTGCCATGAGACAATTTCTAGCTTAAAAAGCATAAATGATGATTTAAATGCTAAGTTAGAAAAATCTAGTAAATTAACATCTTGTGTAGAACATGTTGTGATTTGCACTAGGTGTAAAGATTTTGACGTCGATGCTTGTAGTGAACACCTAGTTTCAATTTCCAAACTGAATGATGAATTGGCTAGTCTTAATGCCCAACTTAAGACTAGCAAAAGTGAATTCGATAAGCTAAAATTTACAAGGGATGCCTACACGATTGGTAGACACCCCTCAATTAAGGATGGACTTGGCTTCAAGAGGGAAGCCAAGAACTTGACAAGCCATAAGGCTCCCATCTCTGCCAAGGAGAAAGGGAAGGCCCCATGGCTAGTAGTACTAAAAAGAACCATGCTTTTATGTACCATGATAGGAGACAATCTAGAAATGCTTATGATGCTTTTGATTTTCATGCTATGACTGCTTCTAGCTCCCAAGTTATGCATGATAGAAATGTTGCTAGGAGAAATGTTGTTCATAATATGCCTAGGAGAAATGTTGTTAATGTTCCTAGGAAAGTTAATGAACCTTCTACAATATATCATGCTTGCAATGCTTCATTTGCCATTTGTAGAAAGAATAAGAAGGTGATTGCTAGGAAGTTAGGGGCAAGATGCAAGGGAGATAAAACTTGCATTTGAGTCCCTAAGACAATTGTGACTAACCTTGTAGGACCCAACAAGAGTTGGGTACCTAAGACCCAAGCCTAAATTTGCCTTGTAGGTTTATGCATCCGGGGGTACAAGCTGGATTATCGACAGCGGATGCACAAACCACATGACGGGGGAAAAGAGGATGTTCTCTTCCTACGTCAAGAACAAGGATCCCCAAGATTCAATAATATTCGGTGATGGGAACCAAGGCAAGGTAAAAGGGTTAGGTAAAATTGCTATTTCATCCGAGCACTCTATTTCTAATGTGTTTTTAGTTGAGTCGCTTGGATATAATTTGTTATCTGTTAGTCAATTATGCAATATGGGATATAATTGTCTATTCACAAATGTAGATGTGTCTGTCTTTAGAAGGTGTGATGGTTCACTAGCTTTTAAGGGTGTACTAGACGACAAACTTTATTTGGTTGATTTTGCAAAAGAAGAGGCTGGTCTAGATGCATGCTTAATTGCTAAGACTTGCATGGGCTGGCTGTGGCATCGCCGCTTAGCACATGTGGGGATGAAGAACCTCCACAAACTTCTAAAGGGAGAACACGTGATAGGTCTAACTAACGTACATTTCGAAAAAGATAGACCTTGTGCAGCTTGTCAAGCAGGGAAACAGGTGGGAGGCTCTCATCACACCAAAAATGTGATGACCACATCAAGACCCTTGGAGATGCTTCATATGGACCTCTTCGAACCCGTCGCCTATCTAAGTATAGGAGGAAGTAAGTATGGTCTTGTTTTAGTTGATGATTTTTCCCGCTTCACTTGGGTATTCTTTTTGCAGGATAAATCTGAAACCCAAGGGACCCTCAAGCGCTTCCTCAGGAGAGCTCAAAATGAGTTTGAGCTCAAAGTGAAGAAGATAAGAAGCGACAACGGGTCCGAGTTCAAGAACCTTCAAGTGGAGGAGTTCCTTGAGGAGGAAGGGATCAAGCACGAGTTCTCCGCTCCCTACACACCACAGCAAAATGGTGTGGTAGAGAGGAAGAACAGGACGCTCATCGATATGGCGAGGACTATGCTTGGAGAGTTCAAGACCCCCGAGCGCTTTTGGTCGGAAGCCATGAACACGGCTTGCCACGCCATCAACCGGGTCTACCTTCACCGCCTCCTCAAGAAGGCTTCGTATGAGCTGCTAACTGGTAACAAACCCAATGTGTCTTATTTTTGTGTATTTGGGAGCAAGTGTTATATTCTTGTGAAGAAAGGTAGAACTTCTAAATTTGCTCCCAAAGCTGTAGAAGGGTTTTTATTAGGTTATGACTCAAATACAAAGGCGTATAGGGTCTTCAACAAATCATCGGGTTTGGTTGAAGTCTCTAGCGACGTTGTATTTGATGAGACTAATGGCTCTCCAAGAGAGCAAGTTGTTGATCTTGATGATGTAGATGAAGAAGATGTTCCAACGGCCGCGATACGCACCATGGCGATTGGAGATGTGCGGCCTCAGGAACAATTGGAGCAAGATCAACCGTCTTCCTCAACAATGGTGCATACCCCAACCCAAGACGACGAACAGGTACCTCAAGTGGAGGCGCATGATCAAGGGGGAGCACAGGATGTTCAAGTTGAAGAGGAAGAAGTACCTCAGGCACCTCCAACCCAAGTTCGAGCGACGATTCAAAGGAATCATCCCGTCGACCAAATTTTGGGTGATATTAGCAAGGGAGTAACTACTCGTTCTAGATTAGTTAATTTTTGTGAGCATTACTCCTTTGTCTCTTCTATTGAGCCTTTCAGGGTGGAAGAGGCCTTGCTAGATCCGGATTGGGTGTTGGCCATGCAGGAGGAGCTCAACAACTTCAAGCATAATGAAGTTTGGACACTGGTGCCTCGTCCCAAGCAGAATGTTGTGGGAACCAAGTGGGTGTTCCGCAACAAACAGGACGAGCACGGGGTGGTGACAAGGAACAAGGCTCGACTTGTGGCAAAAGGTTATGCCCAAGTCGTAGGTTTGGATTTTGAGGAGACTTTTGCTCCTGTGGCTAGGCTAGAATCTATTCGTATTTTGCTAGCATATGCCGCTCACCATTCTTTCAGGTTGTACCAAATGGATGTTAAGAGCGCTTTCCTCAACGGGCCGATCAAGGAGGAGGTGTACGTGGAGCAACCCCCTGGCTTCGAGGATGAACGGTACCCCGACCACGTGTGTAAGCTCTCTAAGGCGCTCTATGGACTTAAGCAAGCCCCAAGAGCATGGTATGAATGCCTTAGAGACTTTCTAATTGCTAATGCTTTCAAGGTTGGGAAAGCCGATCCAACTCTTTTCACTAAGACTTGCGATGGCGATCTTTTTGTGTGCCAAATTTATGTCGATGACATAATATTTGGTTCTACTAACCAAAAGTCTTGTGAAGAGTTTAGCAGGGTGATGACGCAGAAATTCGAGATGTCGATGATGGGCGAGTTGAACTACTTCCTTGGATTCCAAGTGAAGCAACTCAAGGATGGCACCTTCATCTCTCAAATGAAGTACACGCAAGACTTGCTAAAGCAGTTTGGGATGAAGGACGCCAAGCCCGCAAAGACGCCGATGGGAACTGACGGACACACCGACCTCAACAAAGGAGGTAAGTCCGTTGATCAAAAAGCATACCGGTCAATGATAGGGTCTTTACTTTATTTATGTGCTAGTAGATCGGATATTATGCTTAGCATATGCATGTGTGCTAGATTTCAATCCGATCCAAGGGAATGTCACTTAGTGGCCGTGAAGCGAATTCTTAGATATTTAGTCACTATGCCTTGCTTCGGGATCTGGTATCCAAAGGGGTCTAACTTTGACTTGATTGGATACTCAGATTCCGACTATGCTGGATGTAAGGTCGATAGGAAGAGTACATCGGGGACGTGCCAATTCTTAGGAAGGTCCCTGGTGTCGTGGAACTCTAAGAAACAAACTTCCGTTGCCTTATCCACCACTGAGGCCGAGTACGTTGCCGCAGGACAGTGTTGCGCGCAACTACTTTGGATGAGGCAAACCCTCCGGGACTTTGGCTACAATCTGAGCAAAGTCTCACTCCTATGTGATAATGAGAGTGCTATCCGAATAGCGGAAAATCCTGTTGAGCACAGCCGCACAAAGCACATTGACATCCGGCATCACTTTTTGAGATACCACCAGCAAAAGGAAGATATCGAAGTGTTTCATGTTAGCACCGAGAACCAGCTAGCCGATATCTTTACCAAGCCTTTAGATGAGAAGACCTTTTGCAGGCTGCGTAGTGAGCTAAATGTCCTAGATTCATGGAACTTGGATTGATTCATAGCATACATGTGTTTATGCCTTTGATCATGTTCCTTATGCATTTTGTTGCTTACTTGTGGTGCTCAAGTTGTACAAACACTCCCTGGACCTCACAAGTCCTTTTTGCAAGTGATGCACATATTTAGGGGGAGCTGTGCTACAACTTGACCCTTTGAGACTAACTGTGTGCTTGAGTTTGCTTGTTTTAGTCTCAAAGGAGGTTTGAAAGGGAAAAGGTGGACTTGGACCATGAAAGACTTCCACTGCACTCCGATGAGAGGGTAACTTATTCCAAGTTCATCTCATGTACTCTTATTGCCTTTGTATTCTTATTGAAGATTTTGGTGAGGCAATGGGGTTCTAGGGCCAAGATTGATCCCGTTTTGGTGCTTGATGCCAAAGGGGGAGAAAATAAAGGCCAAATCAATAAATGGATCAGCTACCACTTGAGAGTTTTTGAAAATAGTAGAATAGAGTTTTTGGTTTGTCAAAACTCTTTTATTGTCTCTCTTGTCAAAAGTTGGCTTCTTGTGGGGAGAAGTGTTGATTATGGGAAAAGGGGGAGTTTTTGAATCTTGAATCAATTTCTCTTGGAATGACTCTCTTTATGTTTTAACAAGTGTGTTTGACTTAGAGATAGAAATTTGAGTTTGATTTGCAAAAAGAAACCAAGTGGTGGCAAAGAGTGATCCATATATGCCAAATTTGAATCAAAACAATATTGAGTTCTCATTTGCATTGATATTGCACTTGCTCTAGTTGCTTTATGTTGTGTTGGCATAAATCACCAAAAAGGGGGAGATTGAAAGGGAAATGTGCCCTTGGGCCATTTCTAAGTATTTTGGTGATTGAGTGCCAACACTAGTGCTTTTGTGTTAATCTATGCAAAGTGATGGACAAAGTGCAAATCATGTAAAAGGTATGTTCCTGGACTTAGTACATTGTTTTATGGACTAATGTATTGTGTCTAAGTGCTGGAAACAGGAAAAATTGAATTGGAAATGAGATGGCTATGTTCAGCCAAAGTCGGCTCGGTCTGGGTGCACCGGACTGTCCGGTGGTGCACCGGACTGTCCGGTGGTGCACCGGACAGTGTCCGGTGCGCCAGGCTGACTCTGGTGAACTTGCTGCTCTCGGGACTTCAACGGCGGTGTACGGCTATAATTCACCGGACTGTTCGGTGGTGCACCGGACTGTCCGGTGAGCCGTTCACAGGCGAACTCGTCGCTCTCGGGAGTTGATTAACGGCGTACGGCTAAAATTCACCGGACTGTCCGGTGGTGCACCGGACTGTCTGGTGAGCCAACGGTAAGCCGGGGCAACGGTCGGCCGAGGATTCCGCGCGTGACGCGTGGCCGAGCCAACGGTCACATTGGAGCACCGGACTGTCCGGTGTGCACCGGACAGTGTCCGGTGCGCCAACGGCTCTCAATCAGCAACGGTCGACTGCGCCATAGAAGGAAAGAAATCCGCACCGGACAGTGTCCGGTGGTGCACCGGACTGTCCGGTGCGCCAGTCGACAGAAGGCAAGATCTGCCTTCCTAGAATGCTCTCAACGGCTCCTAGCTGCCTTGGGGCTATAAAAGGGACCCCTAGGCGCATAGAGGAGCACATCAAGCATACTCAAAGCATTCCTAAGCACCAAGACTTCGATTCCACGCATTTGTTTCCTCGTGATAGCATCTAGAGCTCTTGTTGAGTTGTGAACTCGTCGGGTTGTGTTGCGAGCTCTTGTTGCGACTTGTGTGCGTGTTGTCACTGTGATTTTGTGTCTTGTGTGCGTTGCTCATCCCTCCCTTACTCCATGCTTCTTTGTGAACTTCAAGTGTAAGGGCGAGAGACTCCAAGTTGTGGAGATTCCTCGCAAACGGGATTAAGAAAAGCAAAGCAAAACACCGTGGTATTCAAGTGGGTCTTTGGATCGCTTGAGAGGGGTTGATTGCAACCCTCGTCCGTTGGGACGCCACAACGTGGAGTAGGCAAGCGTTGGTCTTGGCCGAACCACGGGATAACCACCGTGCCATCTCTGTGATTGATATCTTTGTGGTTATTGTGTTTTGTTGAGACTCCTCTCTAGCCACTTGGCGATTATTGTGCTAACACTTAACCAAGTTTTGTGGCTTAAGTTTCAAGTTTTATAGGATCACCTATTCACCCCCCCTCTAGGTGCTCTCAATAATGTGCATGAACTTACCAAAGGTGGGAGTTCATGTGAAGTGTAAGGCTGATCAACAAATAAGGGTTAAAGCTGAGCATTGCTTTTAATAAGTTGGTCAAATTTTATTAGCAATTACTAAATATAAGTAAATACCAAACCAAAGTAATAGTAGATCAAAATAAATAATAAATCCTAATGTGATGCAAATGACAAATTGAATTTAATTCCATAAATTAATCATGTGAGGGTTCAAGCCGCTCATGACCGTGAACACGGCTGATATACCAGTTTTACACTCTACAGAGGTTGCACATCTTTACCCACAAGTCATGTTACCCATCTACCAAGGGATCACGACTTCCCATACACCTCTACCAAGGAAGAGAGGCAAGATAACACTATGAGTCCTTTACAAAGTTCCAGTAGCTTCAGAAAACCCGCTACAGTTCTAGGAAGCTCCAATGCAGGGATCCCTCGCCTGACCGCCATTGCAGCTAAATCAACCCAAGGTCCTCCCTACACCATGACCACTCCCCTACTGCCCTTGCCCCTTTCGGGTAAGGTAGTCCTCCACTAGCTTTCCTAATTAGTCAGTCAACCCATACCACCCTTGTGGTAGCACTGTTTTTCCGGGCAATCGCTCCATGTTCCAATTAACATAATGATCTTATCATGAACAGTAAATAACAAACTGATAATAAAAGTATGATCATGAATAATGTGTATCTCTATACCCAAAACCACATAAAGCAATAGCAGGTACTACCCAAAAATTTAGTGGCAAATAAGGTATAAAGATAGCCAAACTAGGGTAACCTATTGGGTCTCATAAAAATTAACCTATGCAGATTATTATGATTAATAAGAATATGATTGGGTAAAAAGAAGTGATCAAGGGTACAACTTGCCTTCAACGAGCTCTTGCTCAGCAGTCTCCACCTGTTGAACCCTAGTTCCTATGTGGCTTGCTCGTCTACTCACATCAATACAAACAAACATGGTATAGCAAAAATTAACATCACACTAAACAACAGATCAGAATGCATGATAATATTCTATGTGTCGTAACGAGATCGTAGGAACAAGAATCACTAAATTCGGAGTTACGATTATCTAGTTATGAATTTCTGAAGTTATTTAGTACCTAGAATAGAGTAATTCAAGTGAATAATTTTAGTCCAAATTTCATGGCTAAACAGAGGTACTAGATGATAAACAATATTAAAACAAAATTAATGCCACTAGAATGAATCAATTTGGAGCTAAAATGAATAAAATATGATTTATAAAAGTTTCTAGAATTATTTTTATATTAAAAAATCAATTTCTAATATTAATTATCTGGTTTTCTCTGTTCTCTAGACTATGCGCCAAATTCTGAGAAGTGCAGGGGTTAACTCGCAAATTTTCTCAGACTTAGGCTACAACTACGGTGGACGACGGGTTCTATTTAAAACAAACGCATAGGCTCATTTGTAAATCTGCAGAGCCGAAGGGGTATGGCGGCCAATCAGTCGTCTGATCAGGAACGAGCACACCAGATTAAATCGTTAAGCTAGAATACTCCTATGCCATCCTAGCCACCCGCGGAACGATCAACGACCCACATTCGATGCAGACCCGCCCTGATCCTAGCCCTCCACGTCGATATTAATGGTTCAGATCTAACACCGAAACGGTACCGAGCGGATCTAATCTTGGCTGCCGCATAGGGAATCAACGGCCAGCGCGCCCTCTTCCCCCAGCATCCCGCCAACACGACAAACGGCGGCACCGCGACGACGACCATCACCAACGAATAGCCGATCAACGCCACTGGTCGCAACCACAAGTCTAAGTAGCGTTTCATGATGAGGATATGATAGCCAATTTAATGGGGTGTGAGTTACCTCTTGTGGTATAGCAGGAGCCCCGATCCACGTGCACCGCGGCGTCACCATTGTGGGCTGACGCCGACGACAAATTCCGGTCACACCCCAGACTTCCGCGCTCGGGCACTTGTTTGCGAGGATCTGCGAACCCAGAAGCTACCCCCAATCACAGGTCGTGTGGTGGCGGCGCGTGCGGGCGCCAGACAACGACGATGGGGTCTGGCGAGTTTCTCCCGACGCCCTTTTGAGTCCCTCGGTGATGGCGGTTCACAGGGAAGAAGACTTGGGTTTGCCAGGGGCAAAGGTACCCAAGGTCGGGTTTATACCCCGGTTCCATCACTTTTCTAACAGAATGAGTCGGATTCATAGCAAGGTGCGTGCATGCATGGTGATGTTTGGTGGAGAGGATAGATCCGACACGGGTGGCCCACCAGTCGGCGATTGAGAAAGCTGTGGCGCGCGCTCGTAGTGTGGTTGGTTCGTGGGACCACCATGTCGACGCTATACCGTTGATTCCATCAAGTGTACCGCAGTTCAGCTGACAGTGCGGCCCCACTAGGCGGTGACCGACATCTTCCCCACTGGCCCGCGCAGCGCGAAAGAACAAATGGGCCAACCGGCTAGATTTAGCCCAAACTCGAGTTTTCTCATTTCTTTCTTTTTTCTATTTTTCCAGTTTTCAAAGATTTCCATTGAATTCAACTGAATTTCAAATCTTGGTTTGTAAATTTGAAATTTAAATTAAATATTCAATCCAGTGATGCTAGTAAAAGACACATTTATCTATGTATATTTTCTTCATAATAAATATAGGATTTCCTTTTCCTCACTTTTATTTTATACATTATCTCCAAATTCTAGAATTTAAATTGGGTTAAACCTCCTTTCCATTATTAAGGTATTCTTATTACCATTATTATTATTAAATGCACAAACAATTAAACTCCAACATGATGCACAAGTTGTTCATGTGTTATTTGTTATTCATTCTTTTTTAGGAGTGGGTGTTCTCATATGATCATAAGTAGAGACAAAATACATAAGAGAGTTATCCCCATTTTCTATGGTTTACGAGCTTAGGCTTTGCGTGCTTTGCTCACTAGTATTTGTAGGAGCTCCCTGTTCGTTTGAAGTACTAGCTGTATAGGTTTGTATGACCTTGTCAACTATAATTGTTAGGTGAGCTCTGCAAAGAGTAGTACTTTAGTTGTTTAACTAAGATCTTTATAAGGTGTTATTAATAGATAGTGGGGTATAGTCTTGACTAGATCGGTAAGTTTAATTCCGTTGTGCCTAAAGTTTTAGAAAAAACACTATTTATGTTCTTCTTGTTCTCCATGTTTACCCTACAACATCCTTACAGAGAGTGGTGCTACACATTCACCATGCTACCAAGTACATAAAAAAGTGGCCAGCAGAGCTAGCAGAGTTTGACCTCCATTTTTGCAACCTCCATTTTTGGTCCCCGCCATAGTGAAGAGCTAGGCACCCGTAGACTTTTTGTGGTAGAGTGGACCCCCTCAGGTCACTTAGACTTAGATCCAGATTCTACCCATATCGTTTATGAACCACCTCTCAATGATGATCCTTTGGTGCTCAACTTTGATGGGTCTAGCCGTCATGACAACGCTAACACATGGTTTCTTCTGGTTTCTCCAACCAATGAACAAATCTACTATGTATTATACCTTTATTTTTTCACCACAAACAATATGGTTGAGTACGAGACACTCACCATGGCCTGAAAAACCATCATCCCTCTCGAAGTTCCCTAGTTGTTAGTCAAAGGTGACTTTGAGCTGGTAATCAATCAAGTTTGTAGGCTCTGCATGTAACAACAAACAGCCGGCGACCAACAGCATCGACGCCAAGTAGTTGGATCTCTCATTCGACATTGTGCATATATATTCTTATAAGACAGAAAACATGATGTCCAATGAACTGTTCACAGTTTCTTCAACTTAGGTACCTCAACTTGTGAGGACCTTCGAGTTAAGGCTCCCAAAACATGCCACTAACTATATCGACCTACGCGAGGACTCAACTGACACATGAGCTTTGGTGGCCCCAACAGTGTTGGATTCAAACGCCTCGCCCACCATAAATGATGTCTTAGACTACCCTGGCCCAGGGCCATAGACCTAGCTAGGAATGCTTAGATAGACCTTGATGCATAGATCTCTAAGATCCTAGACTACTTAAATGACAATAACCTCCCTAATGATGATATAGTTGTGGAGTACATCTCTTACTAGGCTAAGAAGTACACATTTGGTAGAAGGGGACCTTTACTATCATGGTGCCACAGAGTCATCTATAAATGTGTTTTCTAAAGGGACAATAACAATATACTCATTGACATCTATGATGATGACTATAGCAACTATTCATTGTCTCAGACGATAGCTGATAAATCCTTCCAAAAGTTCTCTACTACGGTGTTTTCTATAACACATCATAAATATACCCCTGCACTAAAACATGTTAGGGCCTCTTTGGGATTTGACGGATCTCAGAAAGTGTCTTCAAAGTTGGATCGACTTCTGCTAAACAATTTTCTTTTTCTACCAACCGATTCTACGTTGATGATGTGAAGTGATTAACTAAAATGAAACAAGATTAGGAGCTAAAAATTGACTCTCTCTTTGAATTCACTCCATGCATAGAATTACAATACGCAAATAGTTTATCCAAATAAAAGCAATTTTTTAAGAGGACCGCAAAGAATCATTTTCAAATTTCACCGTACAGAACCAATTCCCATTAATTCTCTTCTTTCAGTCTACTTGTATGTTTGGATCCACTTATTTTTAAGAGCTTATTTTAATAAGCTAGCATTTACCTGGTTGTTGAAAAAAACACTTACTGAATAAGCTAGAAAAAAGCCAACCCAGATGTTTGGTACTTTTGTAGCTTTTCATGATCCCTCTCGCTCATTGTTTATCGCGTTGCCAATAGTGAAACGGAGGGAAGAGCAGGATCCATGGCTGGCCCAAAAGCAAGGATAAGAAGGATCTTGCCTCGACGCGATGCAAGTGGAAGGAGGATGCGCGTTAGGTGATGGCTTTGCGGGAGGCGCACACAGTGACAACGATGGGGAACTCGTGCTCGACGCCAACAATAAGAGAAGCTCGCGAGCGATGCCTATGATGGGGGAGGCCGTGAACTTCGTTGGCGGGGACGAGGAGAGGGGCGCCGGAGGCGACAGAGAGGTGCACTGTCGATGGGTGGGGAAGGGTGGCACTGGTGGTCGGGGCGGTCACATGCGGACTTGACAGAGAAGAGGCACACACGGGCGAAAAGCTGGAGAGCCGCTCGGTGGTGGCGTTTGGCTCATGTGTTTCGCTAGTTATTTTGGAAAAGCTGATGTTGGGATAAGCTCGTAAGACATCTCCAAAAGATCCTAAAAATAAATCTCCCATTACATGGGAATTAAGATCTCCCTAAATCTATTAATTCCAAAAAAAGTGTTAGTACTCCAACAACTCCCAATATATTCTCAAAAACGTACTCAATAGGACCCATAATACTATATCATCATGACTTATTGCACGTGAAAAATTCTTCATTTGTTGCATCCAGATCGAATGTCAAATAATTAGAGCACAGTTTGGTGTAGAGGGCACAATTTGACTAAGATGACGTGTTGTGTTGCACATTCATGTCAATGTTTACGGCTTGTAGGATGTGTGGCATTGTACATTATTTTCTAATGTTTTTTGCTGTTCATTTTCGCTGTATATTGTCCACGGACAGGTGCAAAAGTGCGTGCCACCCTAGTCGACTGAATGCTGGTGAAAACCACGTGGGAAACGAAAAACGGTGCGATTGGGAGCTCGACGACGATAGATGTTTGCGCCGTGCACACGATGATTTTCACCTGCGCAAGTTTAGGAATGCTACATACATTACTGTGGAATTGTTTCCCCTAAAATAAGGATTAGGACAATGATTTTAGGGATGTATTGGAGATGCACTAAAAAGTTGGGTGTTTGGAACTGTTTCTACTTATTTTAGATGAAAAGCCCCCAAAAATCAGATCCAAACACGGCCTCCTTTTGCGGGGCGTCTATTGGGCCAACTGGGCCGAAAAAAAGGAGTGGACATGGACAGCAGCCGGGGCTCTTTTCACACAGACACGGGTGGGTTGAGTTGGAGTGTCAACTGTGGATGGAACCATACACTCTATCTCTTCCTTCTCCCAACCCCGCTCAAAACCCTAGCTCAACGCCACAGGCTCGCCGACTTTCGCCCGGCCGCCGCCGGGGACGATGGCGAAGCCTCGGCGCGGCCGCTCCGCGTCTCGCTCCTCCTCGGGATCTTCTTCCCGCTCGCTGTCCCACTCCGTCTCCTCCGGCTCTGTCTCGTCCCGCTCCCGGTCGCGCTCCCGCTCCTTCTCGTCGTCGTCCTCCCAGTCCCGGAGCCGCTCCCCTCCTCAGGCTAAGCGCAGGTGAGGCTCGACCCTATACGGTATAGATCCACTGATTCTAGGCTAATCTGTTAGGTTCTCTTGCATTTGTTCGGATGTTTTTTCATGTGTGTTTAGTTGTTTGTCCGGGTAGCGAGTTATCCCCGTCTTCAAAGTTTACGATTTACTTACATATTTGTGTGTCACTTTGTCAAACCCTAGTGCCATCTGTAACCTCATCTTAAGCCTTGAGGTGGCTGCAACTGGAGTATCTAGAACGGGGCTGCTTGATTCAGATAATTTTACACTTCCACAATCGTGGCTTGCGTGTTCAAACTACTTCTGTTGAATACAGTTACAGTTATACCTTGGGGCACTCAACAGAATTGATGCTGTCATTCAGCAGTGAACAGAGCCAGAGTCTGGTAACAGTTTTTTCTAACGCTGAATTCAGTTTTTTCAGTTTTGCTTGTGATAGGCTGGAAACATAAGTTAAATATATGACCCTGCATTCAGAATTCAGATGGACACCTTTGATTGGTTCCAATTCTCTGCCGTAGGCTTATTATTTAGCCGTGCCTTTTGCAGTTCCTATAATAGCACAGGCCTGTGCTGGCCAGCATTTGCAACCCAAATCAATTTGTTGATACCATTTTACTGATTGAATCCATCCTGCCACATGCTTTTGCTTCTCCCTGTTAACATATTTTTATTGCTGTCATGGGCTCATGGCAATTTAAACTTTTCTCATATATGAAGTCAAACAGTTACACGGCGTACATTCTGCTTGAACATGGTTGTTTGGTATTTTTCTCATGAACTGTAATGTTGCTTATGCTGGTTCTCTTTATCTCGGGTGCATTTACTTATGGATACTATTGTCTGCCCAGTTCGCCTGGAGCACGGAAAGGGCGATCACCTTCACCGCCCCCTAAAAAGGGTTCACCTTCAAAGAAAGTCCGTTCGCCATCACCACCACTTAAAAAGGCTTCACCCCCTAGGTATATACAGGTTTTCATATAACTGCATATGTTACTTTAATTCTCTGGCTATGTTTATTGTTAATTATATATTTAAGCATGCTGTTTCACTTTTTATTTGACTATCATTTTCATCTTCTATATGTGAAGTAAATTGTATTTTGTCAAATAGGATGCTGTATATGGGTTTTATCTTGTATATATGAAGTGAATTGTAGTTTGTCAAATAGGATGCTGTATATGTGCTAACGATACAAAGGATCTTCAAAATTCTTATTATGCTGGGTGCTACGGCTCCTCACGTTAGTAAGAAAATATCATAGCAACATCTGATAATTTTCTTTGCACCTGTGATGTTGCTGATTGCTGTTCATAAGCTTATCGACTTCTTTTGCACTATATATTTCTGGGAAATTTTCTATCATGTAACATAACCTGCTGTTTAGCAATTTCTGCTATGTCCAGAGATTTCATCTGTTTCCCTAGGAACTCTGCATGGTTTTGTGCTCCGTGTTTCCATCTCTTATCTCTACACATGACTCTTGTGCCCTAAATTATTAAAGATTAAAGAAATGGTTATTGGTTTCAGGAAAGTGTCGCCTCCTGCTGAATCAGCTGTTCTCTGCATTGATCATTTATCAAGGAATGTTAATGAGGCTCACTTGAAAGAGATATTTGGTGAGTTTGTGTTTATATTTCCATGCACTTTATTCTGTTGTAACTTGAAAGTCTACTGTGATGATTATATTCATAGTGAAGACATTAAAGATAGTAAAATTATATTTGCATTTCCATGAGTTTTCCTTGTGTGATTATCACCTGAGTGACCACTTAGTGTTTATGATAGTAATAGTATCCATTTTTTAGTATTCAAATGTCTACAGTCTATATTATGGTTGGAGCCAATATATATTTTTGTATCTATCTCCAACAATCATGTGTTCATGATGTACCCACGTTGGTTTGGTTAAACACACTGATCTTCCCACTGGTAGCCACATGTGGGGATGATCCTGTTTCTATAGTAATCGGCCAAAAGACTTGCTGATTCTAGTAGGATTTTACTGTTGTTCCTACAAACTCTTGCATACAGTACTGGCAATAAACAAGTGCTTTTGCGAAGTCGTTATGTTGCCAAATGAATCCAAAAAACCATATTGGACTAATTATCTGTATTTTCAGGAAACTTTGGCGAAGTGGTGAATGTGGAGCTATCAATGGACCGAATGGTAATTGAACATGTCGATCTCTTGTTCTATTATTCTGGTGGGGATGTATGTCTTGTGCTCTCCTGAACACCTGCTGTTTGTTTTCTTAGGTTAACCTTCCTCGTGGCTATGGATATATTGAATTCAAGAAGAGAGCTGATGCTGAAAAGGCTCTTCTTCACATGGATGGTGTATGCATTCTACCCTATGCTTATTCCGTCTTTTTTTGTTGAAAAGTAAATGGCCAACAAGTTCTAAAAATATATCCAGGGTCAAATTGATGGAAATATTGTTAAGTTGAGATTCACTCTTCAACCACGCCAAAGGGCTGCATCACCTGTAAAAGCTCCGCCCCCTCCTCCAAAAAGAGATGCTCTTCAGATTGAAAAAGGTGTTAGCAGTGCTGAAAAGGATGCCCAGCAGCGTCCTAAGGAATGTACGCTTCTGAAGCTTCGAAACTATATAATCTTCCTTATTGTTCGCTTGTTACTTCTGCTTGTATCAAGGAACTTGCTCCCTGAAGGTGCATGTTCAGCTCTATGATGAATTAATTGTTTGCATACCTCACACTTGTCTGCAGCATCTCCACGAAGGAAACCAGCTTCACCTCTACGGAAACGATCTCCAAATCGAAGGGCTGAATCACCCAGGCGTCCACCTGACCCATCACCTAGGCGCCGTCCTGATTCTCCGCCTATACGTCGCCGACCAGATCCTTCTCCTGTCAAGCGTGGTGACACACCTCGCAGGAGACCACCATCTCCAGTTCGAAGGCGTTCTCCTTCACCACCTAGGAGGCATAGGTCACCGATGCGGTAATCAATGCTTAAATAACTTCTATAAATTTATAAGATATGTGAATGGATCACTGGAGTTGCTGATACTATTTTCTCAAACCAGTCTTTCACCTAGGAGGGGACGTGGTAGCCCATCACCACGCAGGCGCTCCCCTGGGCCTCTTAGGCGGCGGTGAGTTTCTTTGAGCCTGTTTCTCTTTACCATTTCTGTGCAGTGCCCTTTAATACAAAGGTGACCAGATTGTGCACTTCCCTGATGTGCTAAAACTATGTAGTATTCTCCATTTTATATTTCATAGCTGTGGACTACACGTCCATATCCCTGCTAAATGTATCAAATATTCTCTTGACATGGGAGGAGGCAATCAAAAGGGACTTGAAGGAATGGAATATCCCAATGGAGTTGTGTTTGGATAGAAGTGCTTGGAAAGAAGTTATCCACGTGCCCGAACCGTGATTAGGCCTTTTTCCTTTTAGTGCTCTCAAAAGCTTTTCCCTCCCCTTTCTATCTCTTTCCCCTTTTGGTGGCATCTTGTTGGGTTTCAACTCTAGCCTACCCCAACTTGCTTGGGACTAAAAGGCTATGTTGATGTTGATTCTCTATTTTATATTTCATAGCTGTGGATTAGATATACCTTTTTGTAGATAACACAAGTGGATTATGTATATGTATCTCATGTTTATAATTAGTTGCTGACTGTTCTAAGCATGATCTTGTGATTGATTTCTAAGCTCTGAACTTATTACGCTTTTAGTATTTGGATACTTGTTTTCCCCCTTTTATTTTTCACATCTTGGGCTCGTATTGAAGTTCTGTCGATTTTTTAGTCCTCCCTCCATATTCTGCTTGCTTAACTGCTGTGTCCATTCCTTACTTTTTGAAGTCGCTATGTATAGCAACTGTGCTCATTCCTTTCTTCAACCCCTCCTGTAGCTCACCACCTCCAAGGCGGTTGAGGAGCCCACCAAGAAGGCCACCACCTCCACGTCGCTTCAGTCGCTCTCCTCCTCGCCGACCCCTTCGCTCCCGCTCCAGATCAATTTCTCCAAGAAGGTAGTGGGTCTGATACCGAAATCTACCAGCTGACACTGCCTCTTTTGCACCCTATCAATTCCCATTCTCTTGTATAATGCAGGGGACGAGGGCCTCCATTGAGGCGTGGTAGGTCAGACTCATCATATTCTCGATCACCTACTCCACCACCAAGAAAGGTGAGTGCTACAACTAATATGTATTTTTGTAGCATCAAACACAAAGTAATGCTGTTTTCTTTGCTTCTATTGCTGGTCATGCCTTGTAATATTGATTTACTAATTGCTTAAACATGTTTCTTGTATAGGGGCCAAGGAGGGTATCAAGGAGCCGCAGCCCTAGAAAGTAACATATATGTCACTCTTTTTTTCAGTCCACATTCATCCAAATGATAATGAACGTAGACATAAATACAAACTACATTCGTAGATTAATTAATTAATGTTTGTTTAGTCAAACGAATTATATTTTGGGATGGAGTATGTTTTTTCTGGTGTTTTTGCATATACCAAGAGTATTCCATCCATAACTGAAAATATCTCCCGTTTGCAGGCCTCCTAGAGGAGGAAGAAGCGTCTCCAGTGACAGCCGCAGCAGCAGTTCACCTTCCCCTAGACGCGGCAGGTAGAAAGAACCCGTGACATTGTGTATGCGGCAGGTAAAGCCTTTTATCCCTTGACTCTATCTGTATCGTTTGCCTGTGCTTGTGACTTGCTGTGAGTTCAAGTATATTGGTTCGAGGAGAAGATGAGAGAACGCTACAGCAATGCTCCAAACGGATCTGCTCAACATGCCTGGTCGACTGCCCTAGTTTGTGTGGTCTACCCTAGACAGAATTATCTGCTGTGTTGGCTTGTGTACTTTGATTGTACCCCAAGTATTTTGAAGTTCTGAACTTATTTCTGCTAATTGGTGTCTGAAGTGGATATGTTGAATGTATTTTGTTTTGTTGGATAGAGTTCCTCAGCATTGCCACCGTATGAAAGATGAATCTATTGATCAACCAATTTGTGAATGCACGTCACTAGTAGTTGAGACTAGACGCATGTGCCACGCGCAGCTTACAATTTGTTTTCTAATCTGTTTTTAAAAAAGTTCCATTTTGCCAACCCATGCTCAGCCTGTTGGCTGTTGCTCTGACCCACGACCCTTTCTTCAGATTGAGTGGCATTGCTAACATAAACTCATTGATCTCATTTGTTAGAATGGAATGCTGTAACTTTGTAACTCATTGATCTCTGTTGTTTATATATATACACACTAACGCACACGTGGTGAGTGATGAGGTGTGCCTCTTTGTATGACCAATCAACCGTTTCTATAGCTTGGGTTGGCAAGCAACCCTTCCTAAAGCTTAGTTGCCGTTTGCAACCATTCCTAAAGATTCAGGTGTGGTTGTTTGGGAGGGCTGCACCGCTGCAGTATTTTTTTTTTTGAAGAGAATTAGGGTATGTTTGGTAGAGCTGTGGCTGTGAAAGAGCTGCGAAAAATACTGCTATGAGCTATAAAAAAACTAAAAGCCACTAAAAGGTCTTCTATATATTGTTGTATAGTTTCATCCAAAAGGTCTATATATATAGTTGTATAGTTTCATTCAAAAGTTTAGACGTGCTTTTAATTTTGCACTGTGAAAAAGCCACACATCGGCTGAAAAAAATGGTTTCTGTTTAAGGCTCTTTGGTTTGGTTTTTAGCCGACAAAAGACATCCAAAAGTTAAACCAAACACACTCATTATTAATCACCCAAATGCGTAAAGTGGTAATCCGAACTGTTAGAATAAATTTAATATTTTAAAATAGATATGTATAAAATTTGATGTTGATCTTTTATTATGTTATCAAACACATTAGTATAAATATGAATAAAATATTATATAAGTTGTTTTATGTATTATTTGCTCCCTACAACACAAAAAGTTGAAAAAATTATCGAATTTATTTCTGAATCTATACCGAAGTTTATATCTATTATTTGATAAAATGTAGGATGAATTTGAGGTTTACCTCTTATGAATCTTAACAAGCTGGATGTTAAAAACAAGAATACAAATTTATATTGTATATTATATATCTATTTATTCGCAATCAAAGAAAAAACTGATTATCAAATAAATACCGTTTCCGACCGTTTTTATCGCTGAATGCGCAAAATGTCTTCGGCTACCCAAATTCTCGAAATGTCAACTGGTCTAAGTGAGAATGAGAGAATTACTTCTCTATTTATATTGGGAGCCATGAAGTTATATATTTGGTAATTAATTTTAATTAGCTCTCTACTCTACTCTTCTATGAATCCTATATAATCATTCCATCGAAGAGTCATTCTATGAAACCATTCCATCAAAGAATCAAAGAGCAAGACTAAAGAACGGGGAAGGAGAGCTCTTCCAACGAATCATTCTGTAAAATCATTCCATCAAAGAATCAAGTAGCATCGAAGAATCGAAGAGCACATAAAACTGAATGTATGTTTATTTACATATAGAGCTAGTAATAATGTCCCTAGCCTAGCCTATGACTGAATGAGATTATTTTATGGTGTGTTTGGTTGTAATGATGTAACAGAATAAGATAAGATGGTCCTTTATATAAGCTTATAAGGTTGTTTGGTTTAAGATGTTGTTTGATTTAAGGTTAGAGGTTAGGATAGGACCGTTCCGACGCTTAGACTATCTCCATTAGATTTATTACTCTATTTTCTATATCGCTCCTTATTTCAAACTTCACTATAAAAACAGTGTAATATACAGTGCAAAACAGTACTTTACATGACTGATTACACGACCTGCCTTAAACTTGCATACACCTCTTCTTTAAATAGGATCTTGGATGGTCAAACTCACACGAATTCTCGTTAGGGCTTGTTCGTTTTTGCTCTCAATCCATATGGATTGGGTAAGATTGAGTGGGTTCAAATTCCAAACAAATCAAAAAATTTCATAATTTTTTTAATTTCATCCAATCCACGTAAGATAGTAATAACCGAACAAGCGATGGAAATTTACTAATCTAATGAAGACGCTCACTTGAGTGTGCATACGTGTGTAATTAAAGTCTTCCTGCCGATTCGCTGGTTCAAGCGTCTCCCGCCTCTCCCCTGGCGATACCCCGCCGCCGCTCGCTTGTCCCTCTGTTCCCGCACAATCCCTGGTTGGGAGGGGGCCCAAGGGGCGGCTGCGGCCAGATGGCCAGTAACGTGCAAAGATGAGCAGTAGATTACTATCGGTCTGCTCCATCGCCGGCGTCCATGGAGGCCTTCTACCTCCACCTTCTCCGCTCCTGCGCGGCGCTACCGCACGTCGCGGCAGTGCACGCCCACCTCGCGCGCGCCCACCCAACCGCCTCTCTCTTCCTCCGCAACTGCCTCCTGGCCTCCTACTGCCGCCTCGGGGTCGGGGCTCCACTCCCCGCCGCCCGCCTGCTCGACGAAATGCCCCGCCGCAACGCCGTCTCCTACAACCTCGTCATCGTCGCCTACTCCCGCGCGGGACTCCCGGCCCTCTCCCTGGCGACGTTCGCGCGCGCGCGGGCGCGAGCCAGGGTGGTCGACCGGTTCACGTACGCCGCGGCGCTCGCCGCTTGCTCTCGGGCGCTGGACGTGAGGACGGGGAAGGCCGTGCACGCGATGGTCGTCCTGGGAGGTCTCGGCAACGGGGTGTTCCTGTCCAACTCGGTCGCCAGCATGTACGCCAGGTGCGGCGAGATGGGCGAGGCCAGGCGCGTGTTTGATGCAGCCGAGGAGCGTGACGACGTCTCGTGGAACGCGCTGCTCTCCGGGTACGTCCGTGCCGGCGCACGTGAGGAGACGCTGGAGGTGTTCTCTCTGATGTGCCGGCATGGCCTGGGGTGGAACTCGTTCGCGCTTGGGAGCATCATCAAGTGCTGTGCCTCCTCCTCTTCTTATGCTGCTGGTCGTGATGTCGGAGGAGGGCGCATCGCTGAGGCGGTTCATGGGTGCATGGTGAAGGCTGGACTGGACGCCGACCTGTTCCTCGCGAGCGCAATGATCGACATGTACGCTAAGAGAGGCGCCTTGACCAACGCGGTTGCTCTTTTCAAGTCGGTGGCAGACCCGAACGTGATTGTTTTAAATGCGATGATTGCAGGATTCTGTCGTGAGGAAGCAGCCGACGTCGCTAGAGAAGCTTTGGGCCTGTATTCAGAGCTGCAGAGGCGAGGGATGCAGCCTTCTGAGTTCTCATTCTCAAGTATCCTGCGTGCGTGTAACCTGGCCGGTGAATTTGGATTCGGTAAACAGATACATGGCCAAGTGCTCAAGCACAGCTTCCAAGGCGATGTCTATATCGGGAGCGCACTCATTGACTTGTACTATGGCTCTGGTTGCATGGAGGACGGATACAGGTGTTTCAGATCCCTGCCTAAGCAGGACGTCGTCAACTGGACGTCAGTGATTTCAGGGTGCGTTCAGAACGAGCTTTTTGAGGAGGCACTGAGGCTGTTCCAAGAATCAATACGCTGTGGACTGAGACCTGATGTTTTCGCGATGTCGAGCGTGATGAACGCATGTGCCAGTTTAGCTGTTGCAAGGACCGGTGAGCAGATCCAGTGTCTTGCTGTAAAGTCTGGCTTTAACCGCTTCACCGCCATGGGGAATTCCTTCATACACATGTGTGCTAGGTCAGGCGATGTTGATGCTGCCACCCGGAGGTTTCAGGAGATGGAATCGCGTGATGTTGTCTCTTGGTCCGCGGTGATATCAAGCCACGCGCACCATGGCTGTGCAAGGGATGCTTTATGCGTTTTCAATGAAATGCTGGATGCGAAGGTGGTGCCGCCTAACGAGATCACTTTTCTCAGCGTCCTTACTGCATGTAGTCATGGAGGATTGGTTGATGAGGGACTCAGGTAAGACTAGAGTTTCGTTTCATCATCTCAGAGCATTCGATCAATTTTCCGGTGCAACTTTCTATATATACATACATCCTCCTTATGCAGGTATTATGGAACTATGAATGATGAATATGGATTGAGCCCAACCATAAAGCATTGCACCTGTGTTGTTGATCTTCTTGGACGAGCCGGGAGGTTAGCCGATGCTGAGGCTTTCATAAGGGATTCAGCATTCCATGACGATGCTGTGGTCTGGCGGTCTTTGCTGGCCTCGTGTCGTATCCACGGAGACATGGAGAGAGGCCAACTTGTGGCAGACAAGATAATGGATCTGGAGCCCACTTCCTCAGCATCCTACGTAATTCTTTACAACATGTATCTGGATGCTGGCGAGCTGTCCTCGGCTTCAAAGACTCGAGATCTGATGAAAGAGCGAGGCGTGAAGAAAGAGCCTGGTCTTAGTTGGATCGAGCTGAGGTCTGGAGTTCACTCTTTTGTTGCCGGTGACAAGTCCCATCCAGAGAGCAAAGCAATATACAGAAAACTGGCAGAGATGGTTTCCAAGGTGGCGGGCATCTCTAGCAGGGAGCAGGATTTGGCGGGTTGCCACAGCGAAAAACTAGCTGTGGCATTTGGAATGATCCATTTGCCGCAATCAGCTCCGATCCGAGTGATGAAGAACCTGAGAGTTTGCCGTGACTGCCACTCGACCATGGAGCTGATATCCAAGAGTGAGAGGAGAGAGATAATCTTGCGAGACGCGATTCGCTTCCATCGCTTCAGAGGCGGTTCCTGTTCCTGTGGCGGTTACTGGTGATGACCCACCTACTGCTTGACGCGATCACCTGACATGGCCTCCGCTGGGGGCAAGCTAGGCCACTGCCGGTGCACACAACGCTACATGACGCTGCATGGCTTAATTAAGTTATTCAACCCGCACTGTAGCTGGATACCACAGGCTGATACACGGTTTGTCGTCAAGTGAAACGACCAGGAACAAAGCCTACAACGTGTGATGCCAAGTGTCTATGGGGACAAATGGCCTTTTCTTTTGGACCTAAATACAAGCGGTGTATTCTATGCGACCGAATCAAGACTTCTGTATGAACATGTTCAAGATTTCGAGCTTCACCAATACAAGTTCGTTTAAAAAGCAACAAAGAGAATATTGTGCTACTAGAAGCATACGCCAAATTTTGGTCTTTGGACTTTATCGATTGGTATCTCTGTTACTATCAAGTGGTATGTTTAACAAACAAAGTCGTATCTTTCTTTCATATGTAATGAATGTTGGGTTTGCTAAAACATGCAAGTAATAACTACATTCAAAATATCTATTGTCAAGTGGCATGTAGACATCTTGTCATGATGTTGATCTCACAAAGGTTTCTAGTATGTCTAACTGTCGGGTACCCACAAAAGGCGTACCCAAGGCAAGGCCCATAAACCTCTCTATGGTCTATGAACCGACTAAATCCCCGCCGAGCAAACCCTCGCTGAGCCAGTCTGCGAGGCAAGACGAACGACTAAGTCTCCACCGAGCAAGTCTGCGAGACGGGGCGGCCGACCATACCCCCGCCGAGCAAGTATGCGAGATGGGTCGAATGACCAAGTCCTCGCCGAGCAAGTCTGCAAGGCGGGACGACCGACCAAACCCCCGCCAAGCAAGTCTGCGAGGCGGGGTGACCGACCAAACCCCCAGCGAGTCTACGAGGTGGGGCGAACAACACAGTCTCCGCCAAGCAGATCCGCAAGAAAAGAACTCAGGTCGATGCTGTCGACCCATGACGACCGCGACAAGACACAACATCACCAAACGATGGTCAGGTCGTACCAAAATATGTTAGACAGACACGATGGAACACCCCCGCGTGCGCCGACGGATATGCCCTCACTGACTCGTGGGACCGGTCAACTCCAGTCGCAAAGGACTCAGCACAAGAGTCTCTACAGTGACCCATACATCAGAAATGGACGAGGAAATACCCCATATTGGGCCTATACCTACGCATGCTTCACAATCACGCAATGGTATGACAGAAGATGAAGCTTACCGGACACGACCTGGAACCCTACCATAAGCCTGCTTTACGGGACCCGCCAGGTGCCGCAGCGCTGGCACCAAGCAAGCTACAGGGACTCGTATACCGAACGGACAAGATGGAACGTCATACTATGGGTACGACAGCGCACGACCCTACAGACGATGTCAGAGGACTACGCCATCTAGAGGCAGCAAGTTGAGCTTCCTCCTGGTAGAATACAAGTCCTCACTATAAAGCCCCCTTGAGCTATAAAAGGGCGGGGAAACTTTCTTTCTATACACAAGCACACGAACTGTAATACGCCCTACTGTAATACTACAATCAGCACTACACTGGACTAGGGCTCCGGCCTGACCAGTATAACCCAGTGTCTCAGTTCTTTGCTTGGATCTCCGTGATCCACCGTTTGGAAGAGGTGTTAAGGAAGAACCTTTCTAATTGGTATTCAAAGAGGTGTAGACGTTTAAAGGTTTATCTTATACACGTCATCATCTTTCGGTAGAAATGCTTCTTTTAAAATTTTGAAATCTAACATATGTTGAATATTTAGCACATATGTAGGGGAAAGAAAATACTGTCAAAATTGAGGCCATGAAACTTATCTAAATATCCACTTGTGGTTAAAATGCTTAGACACGTTACCCAAATTCAAACTAAGTAGTGAATCTATTTGTATGGTATTCTAGCTTGGAATTCAGATTTTAATTCTAGCTTTATCAGTCACAATATGTTTACTTTGGTAATTGCATATAGGCGTACTCTGGCCATGTGTTGAGCACCAAATTTAGCACCTGGATGGTCAGATGGTTTGTGGATTAGCTTAGACGGTCAGTGATATGATTAATTCATGCTGAAATCTTTATCCCTTACATGATTATCCTAACAAATCTCGTGGGAACGGTTAGGAACAACTTAGGAATGGGTCCATGAAAGTTGCATAGAGGGGGGGGTGAATAGGCAAGTTAAAACTTTTTCAACAAAAACTAGAAGCAAACTAGGTAAAACTGAATTGATCTCGAAATTCACCCAGTTAACTTTGGAAATGAGATGTTCTAAATGATCCACAGGGTTCAAAGTAGTAGATCTGAGAAGGGCACTTCTCAAAATCCACACACCAAAAAGATATAAACAAATCTTTCACGGAATGGTGAGAGAACGAAGAACACGAATAAACACAATGAACAAGAACACAAGAGACACAAGATTTATCCCGAGGTTCGGTCACACCACCAAGGTGCCCTACTTCCTCGTTGAGGTGCCCACAAAGAGCCGGGTCTCTTTCAACCCTAATCCTCCCTTTGCCGACCACAAAGGTCAAGCCCACACAATAATCTTTGCTCAAACGAGCGGGTAATACAAACTTTCTTGTGGTCTTCCACAAGATTTGGAGACTCACAAGCGACAACTAGTCGTCTAGGAGCTAGAAGCTCCAAGAGTAATGAATCCACAAAGAACTCGATGTAGTACCAAAGCTCGAATGAAGAAGAGCAAGAGAGATTTGGAGATGAAGCACAAAAACTGCAGCTCTCAAACTCACTCAAAGATTTCTCTCCAAAGATTTGAAATGGAAGAGGCAAGAGGTGTGTGAGAAGGAGTGGGAGGTGTTTCTCAGGTTAGGAATGAAGTTTTGTGCGTGCTCTTTGAAAGGGAATTAGGCTTACACCTAGTCCCTAATAAATTTTGGTGGTTGAATTGCCCAACACAAATAATTGGACTAACTAGTTTGCTCTAGTGTATAAGTTATACAGGTGCCAAAGGTTCACACTTAGCCAATAAAAAGACCAAGTATTGGGTTCAACAAAAGAGCACAAGGGCAACCGAAGGCACCTCTGGTCTGGCGCACCGGACTGTCCGGTGTGCCACCGGACATGTCCGGTGCACCAGAGGACTCCAGCGCAAACTCGTCGCCTTCGGGAAAATCCAGAAGGCAACTCCACTATAATTCACCGGACTGTCCGATGTACACCGGACAGTGTCCGGTGCTCCAAGGAAGAGCGGCCTCAGGAACTCGCCAGCTTCGGGAAACTGCATCGGCTGCTCCGCTATAATTCACCGGACATGTCCGGTGTACACCGGACTGTCCGGTGTAACTGCGGGGCAACGGCTACTTCGCACCAACGGTCACCTGCAACAGCAATTAATGCGCGCCAGAGCGCGCAGAAGTCAGGCACGCGTGTAGTGGTGCACCGGACACTCTACAGTACATGTCCGGTGCGCCACCGGACATCCAGGCGGGCCCAGAAGTCAGAGCTCCAACGGGCAGAACCCAACGGCTTTGGTGACGTGGCTGGCGCACCGGACTGTCCGGTGCACCATGCGACAGATAGCCCCATCAAACGGCTAGTTTGGTGGTTGGGGCTATAAATACCCCCAACCACCCCCCATTCAAGTCATCCAAGTTTTCCCACTTCAACTACTTACAAGAGCTCTAGCATTCAATTCTAGACACACCAAAGTGATCAAATCCTCTCCAAACTCCACACAACGCCCTAGTGATTAGTGAGAGAGATTTGCTTGTGTTCTTTTGAGCTCTTGCGCTTGGATTGCTTTCTTCCTTCTTTGATTCTTCATTACGATCAAACTCACTTGTAATTGAGGCAAGAGACACCAATCTTGTGGTGGTCCTTGTGGGAACTTTGTGTTCCAAGTGATTGAGAAGAAAAGCTCACTCGGTCCGGGGGACCGTTTGAGAGAGGGTAAGGGTTGAAAGAGACCCGGCCTTTGTGGCCTCCTCAACGGGGAGTAGGTTTGCAAGAACCGAACCTCGGTAAAACAAATCCGCGTGTCACACTCTTCATCCGCTTGTGATTTGTTTTGCGCCCTCTCTCTCGGACTCATAATTATTTCTAACGCTAACCCGGCTTGTAGTTGTGATTAATTTTGTGAATTTCAGTTTCGCCCTATTCACCCCCCCTCTAGGCGACTTTCAATTGGTATCAAAGCCCGGTGCTTCATTAGAGCCTAACCGCTCGAAGTGATGTCGGGAGATCACACCAAGAGGGAGATGGAGACCGGCGACAAGCCCACTACGAGTCACGGGAGCACCTCATCGGAAGAGTCCCGCACCAAGAGGAAGGAGAAGAAGGACTCCTCCAAAGGGAAGAAGTCTTCTTCACACCACAAGGAGAAGAAGGAGAAATCTTCTTCCCACAAGTCGCATCGGAAAGGCGACAAGCACAAGAGGATGAGGAAGGTGGTTTACTACGAGACCGACACTTCATCAACATCAACCTCCGACTCCGATGCGCCGTCCGTAACTTCTAAGCGCCAAGAGTGCAAGAAGTATAGTAAGATTCCCCTACGCTACCCCCGCATTTCTAAACATACACCTTTACTTTCCGTCCCTTTAGGCAAACCACCAACATTTGATGGTGAAGATTATGCTAGGTGGAGTGATATGATGCGATATCACCTAACCTCACTCCACAAAAGTATATGGGATGTTGTTGAGTTTGGTGTACAGGTACCATCCGTAGGGGATGAAGACTATGATACGGACGAAGTGGCCCAAATCGAGCACTTCAACTCCCAAGCCACAACCATACTCCTCGCCTCTCTAAGTAGAGAGGAATATAACAAGGTGCAAGGGTTGAAGAGTGCGAAGGAGATTTGGGACCTACTAAAGACCGTGCACGAGGGTGATGAACTCACCAAGATCACCAAGCGGGAAACGATCGAGGGGGAGCTCGGTCGTTTTCGTCTTCGCCAAGGGGAGGAGCCACAAGATATGTACAACCGGCTCAAAACCTTGGTGAACCAAGTGCGCAACCTCGGGAGCAAGAAGTGGGACGACCACGAGGTGGTTAAGGTTATTCTAAGATCTCTCATTTTCCTTAACCCCACTCAAGTTCAATTAATTCGTGGTAATCCTAGATACACACTAATGACTCCCGAGGAAGTAATCGAGAATTTTGTGAGCTTTGAGTATATGATCAAGGGCTCGAAGAAAATCAACGAGCTAGATGATCCCTCCACATCCGCGGCACAACCGGTCGCATTCAAGGTGACGGAGGAGAAGAAGGAGGAGTCTACACCAAGTAGACAACCAATCGACGCCTCAAAGCTCGACAATGAGGAAATGGCGCTCGTCATCAAGAGCTTTCGCCAAATCCTCAAACAAAGGAAGGGGAAAGACTACAAACCCCGCTCCAAGAAAGTGTGCTACAAATGTGGTAAGCCCGGTCATTTTATTGCAAAATGTCCTATATCTAGTGACAGTGACAGGGGCGACGACAAGAAGGGAAAGAGGAGAGAAAAGAAGAGGTACTACAAGAAGAAGGGCGGCGATGCCCATGTTTGCCGGGAGTGGTGAAAGGGAAATGTGCCCTTGGGCCATTTCTAAGTATTTGGGTGATTTAGTGTCCAACACAAGTGCCTAAGTGTAAAATGGTGGACAAAGTGCAAATTAAGGATAAAGGTATGTTTCTCAGACTTAGTACATTGTTTTAAAGACTAATGTATTGTGTCTAAGTGCTGGAAACAGGAAAAATCCGATTGGAAAGGTCTTGGCTCGAGCAGCCAAGAATCTGCTCAGTCTGGGAGCACCGGACTGTCCGGTGTGCACCAGACAGTGTCCGGTGCGCCAGGCTGGCTTGAGCAAAGTGGCTGCTCTCGGGACTTCGACGGCGGTGTACGACTATAATTCACCGGACTATCCGGTGTGCACCGGACTGTCCGGTGGGCCGTTCACAGGCGAACTCGTTGCTCTCGGGAATTCATCGGCGACGTACGGCTATAATTCACCGGACTGTCCGGTGTGCACCGAACTGTCCGGTGAGCCAACGGTCGGCCGGGCCAACGGTCGGCCGCGCAATCTGCGCGGGACACGTGGCCGAGCCAACGGCTAGAAGAAGGCACCGGACTGTCCGGTGTGCACCAGACATGTCAAGTGCGCCAACGGCTCTCAGGATGCCAACGGTCGACTGCGCTGTTTATGGAAAGAAATCAAGCACCGGACATGTCCGGTGTGCACCGGACTGTCCGGTGCGCCAGTCGACAGAAGGCAAGATCAGCCTTCCAAGATTGCTCTCAACGGCTCCTAGCTGCCTTGGGGCTATAAAAGGGACCCCTAGGCGCATGGAGGAGCACACCAAGCATTCCTACAACATTCATAAGCACCAAGACATCGATTCCGCACCTTTGATTCTTTGCGATAGCAATTAGAGCTCTAGTTGAGTGGTGAACTCATTGAGTTGTGTTGTGAGCTCTCGTTGCGACTTGTGTGCGTGGTGTCGCTGTGATTTCTTGTCTTGAGTGCGTTGCTAATCCCTCCCTTGCTCCGTGTTTCTTTGTGATCTTAAAGTGTAAGGGCGAGAGGCTCCAAGTTGTGGAGATTCCTCGCAAACGGGATTGAGTAAAGCAAGCAAAACACCGTGGTATTCAAGTGGGTCTTTGGACCGCTTGAGAGGGGTTGATTGCAACCCTCGTCCGTTGGGACGCCACAACGTGGAGTAGGCAAGCGTTGGTCTTGGCCGAACCACGGGATAACCACCGTGCCATCTCTGTGATTGATTTCTTGTGGTTATTGTGTTTTGACTCCTCTCTAGCCACTTGGCAATTATTGTGCTAACGATTAACCAAGTTTTGTGGCTTAAGTTTTCAAGTTTCACAGGATCACCTATTCACCCCCCTCTAGGTGCTCTCAATTGGTATTAGAGCCGTTCTCTTCACAAAGGGACTAATCGCCCGAAGAGATGGATCCTAAGGGGAAGGGTATCGTGATCAACGATAAAGAGAAGGAATCCTTCGTCAACGAGCCGAAGGACGACAAGCCAACCGACTCCGGCTCGGGCCATAGACGGAAGGAAGGGAAGAAGAAGAAGACAAGGCGTATTAAGGAGATAATCTACTACGACGACAGTGATGAGTCCACTTCTTCCCACAAGGACAACGACGACAACGACTACGACAAACGAAAGACGGTTAACTCGAACTTTTCTTTCGATTATTCACGTATTCCTCAAAGTGCAAATGCTCATTTATTATCTATTCCACTTGGTAAACCTCCTCATTTTGATGGAGAGGACTACGGATTTTGGAGTCACAAAATGCGTAGTCACTTGTTCTCTCTCCATCCTAGTATATGGGAGATTGTAGAGAGTGGAATGCACTTTGATAGTTCGGATAGTCTCATGTTCATTAATGAGCAAATTCATAAGAATGCACAAGCTACTACTGTTCTTCTAGCTTCATTGTGCAGGGATGAATATCACAAAGTGAGCGGCTTGGATAACGTCAAGCAGATCTGGGACACCCTCAAGATTTCACATGAGGGGAACGACGTCACCTTGCTCACCAAGATGGAGTTGGTGGAGGGCGAGCTTGGACGATTCGCGATGATAAGTGGCGAGGAGCCGACACAAACATACAACCGGCTCAAGACCCTTATCAACAAAATAAGGAGCTACGGAAGCACGCGGTGGACAGACCACGACGTTGTCCGACTGATGCTAAGGTCCTTTACCGTTCTTGATCCTCATTTGGTGAATAATATTCGTGAGAATCCCAGGTACACCAAAATGTCGCCCGAAGAAGTCCTTGGGAAATTCGTAAGCGGGCGAATGATGATCAAGGAGGCGAGGTACGTGGACGACGCCTTGAATGGTCCGATCAACGAGCCGCAACCCCTTGCTCTCAAGGCAACAAGAAGCAAGGAGGCGCTACCTAGCAAGGTGGCACAAATTGAGGCGGCCGGACTTAATGATGAAGAGATGGCCCTCATCATCAAGAGATTCAAGACAACGCTAAAGGGTCGCAAGGGGCAGTCAAGCAAGACCAAGACAAAGGGGAAGCGCTCATGCTTCAAATGTGGTAAGCTTGGTCATTTTATTGCTAACTGTCACGATAATGATAGTGATCAGGACCAAGGGAACAAGAGGGAGAAGAAGAAGAACTATAAGAAGGCAAAGGGCGAGGCACATCTAGGAAAGGAGTGGGATTCGGATTGCTCCTCCTCCGACTCCGACAATGAAGGACTCGCCGCCACCGCCTTCAACAAGTCATCCCTCTTCCCCAACGAGCGTCTCACATGCCTTATGGCAAGGGAGAAGAAGGTATGTACTCGAGACTCTACTTATGCTTCTTCAAGTGAGGACGAATCTAGTGATGAGGATGAAATAGATTATTCATGTTTATTTAAGGGCCTAGATAGAACCAAGGTAGATAAAATTAATGAATTGATTGATGCCTTGAATGACAAGAATAGGCTTTTAGAAAAACAAGAGGACTTGTTGTATGAAGAACATGATAAATTTTTAGAAGCACAAAAATCTCATGCCTTAGAAGTTAAGAGAAACGAAATGCTTTCGTGTGAATTATCTTCTTGCCCTGAGACAATTTCTAGCTTAAGGAGCATTAATGATGATTTGAATGCTAAGTTAGAAATAGCTAGGAAATCAACAACTTGTGTAGAAAATGTTGTTATTTGCAATAGATGTAAAGATTTTGATATTGATGCTTGTAGTGAACACATAGCTTCTATTGCAAAATTAAATGATGAAATGGCTAGTCTTAATGCCCAACTTAAGGCTAGCAAAAGTGATTTCGATAAGCTAAAATTTGCAAGGGATGCCTACACGATTGGTAGACACCCCTCAATTAAGAATGGACTTGGCTTCAAGAGGGAAGCCAAGGACTTAACAAGCCATAAGGCTCCCATCTCCGCCAAGGAGAAAGGGAAGGCCCCTATGGCAAGTAGTACTAAAAAGAACCATGCTTTTATGTACAATGATAGAAGACAGTCTCATAGGAGTTGTAATGCTTTTGATTCACATACCTATGATTCCTATGCTATGTATGCTTCCAGTTCTTCCTATATGCATTGTAGAGATATGCCTAGGAAAAATATTCATCATGTGCCTAGAAAGAATTTTGTTCATGCTCCTAGGAAAGTTATGAATGGACCCTCTACAATTTATCATGCTTTAAATGCTTCCTTTGCTATTTGTAGAAAGGATAGGAAGATAGTTGCTAGAAAATTTAGGGGCAAAATGCAAGGGTGATAAAACTTGCATTTGGGTCCCTAAGGAAATTGTGACTAACCTTGTAGGACCCAACAAGAGTTGGGTACCTAAGACCCAAGCCTAAATTTGCCTTGCAGGTTTATGCATCTGGGGGTTCAAGCTGGATTATCGACAGCGGATGCACAAACCATATGACGGGGGAGAAGAAGATGTTCACCTCCTATGTCAAGAATATGGATTCCCAAGATTCAATCATATTCGGTGATGGGAACCAAGGCAAGGTGAAAGGTTTAGGCAAGATTGCAATATCCAATGAGCACTCTATCTCTAATGTGTTTTTAGTTGAGTCTCTTGGATATAATTTATTATCTGTCAGTCAATTATGTAATATGGGATATAATTGTCTATTTACAAATGTAGATGTGTCTGTCTTTAGAAGATGTGATGGTTCACTAGCTTTTAAGGGTGTACTAGACGTCAAACTTTATTTGGTTGATTTTGCAAAAGAAGAAGCCGGTCTAGATGCATGCTTAATGGCTAAGACTTGCATGGGCTGGTTGTGGCATCGCCGCTTAGCACATGTGGGGATGAAGAACCTCCACAAGCTTCTAAAGGGAGAACACGTGATAGGTCTAACCAATGTTCATTTCGAAAAAGATAGACCGTGTGCAGCTTGTCAAGCAGGTAAACAAGTGGGAGGAGCACATCACAACAAGAATGTGATGACCACGTCAAGACCTTTGGAGCTGCTGCATATGGACCTCTTCGGACCCGTCGCCTATCTGAGCATAGGAGGAAGTAAGTATGGTCTAGTTATTGTTGATGACTTTTCCTGCTTCACTTGGGTGTTCTTTTTGCAGGATAAGTCTGAAACCCAAGGGACCCTCAAGCGCTTCCTAAGGAGAGCTCAAAATGAGTTTGAGCTCAAAGTGAAGAAAATAAGGAGCGACAACGGGTCCAAATTCAAGAATCTTCAAGTGGAGGAGTTCCTTGAGGAGGAGGGGATCAAGCACGAGTTCTCCGCTCCCTACACACCTCACCAAAATGGTGTGGTAGAGAGGAAGAACAAGACGCTCATTGATATGGCGAGGACTATGCTTGGAGAGTTCAAGACCCCCGAGTGTTTTTGGTCAGAAGCCGTGAACACGGCTTGCCACGCCATCAACAGGGTCTATCTTCACCGCCTCCTCAAGAAGACCTCATACGAGCTGCTAACTGGTAACAAACCCAATGTATCGTACTTTCGTGTATTTGGGAGTAAATGCTACATTCTAGTGAAGAAGGGTAGGAATTCCAAATTTGCTCCCAAAGCTGTAGAAGGGTTTTTATTATGTTATGATTCAAATACAAAGGCGTATAGGGTCTTCAACAAATCATCGGGTTTGGTTGAAGTCTCTAGCGACGTTGTATTTGATGAGACTAATGGCTCTCCAAGAGAGCAAGTTGTTGATCTTGACGATGTAGATGAAGAAGACGTTCCAACGGCCGCGATACGCACCATGGCGATTGGAGATGTACGGCCTCAGGAACAATTGGAGCAAGATCAACCGTCTTCCTCAACTATGGTGCATCCCCCAACCCAAGATGACGAACAGGTACCTCAAGTGGAGGCGCATGATCAAGGGGGAGCACAGGATGGTCAAGTTGAAGAGGAAGAAGCACCTCAGGCACCTCCAACCCAAGTTCGAGCGACGATCCAAAGGGATCATCCCGTCGACCAGATATTGGGTGATATTAGCAAGGGAGTAACTACTCGTTCAAGATTAGTTAATTTTTGTGAGCATTACTCTTTTGTCTCTTCTATTGAGCCTTTCAGGGTAGAGGAGGCCTTGCTAGATCTGGACTGGGTGTTGGCCATGCAGGAGGAACTTAACAACTTCAAGCGCAATGAAGTTTGGACACTGGTGCCTCGTCCCAAGCAAAATGTTGTGGGAACCAAGTGGGTGTTCCGCAACAAACAGGACGAGCACGGGGTGGTGACGAGGAACAAGGCTCGACTTGTGGCAAAAGGTTATGCCCAAGTCGCAGGTTTGGACTTTGAGGAGACGTTTGCTCCTGTGGCTAGGCTAGAATCAATTCGTATTTTGCTAGCATATGCCGCTCACCATTCTTTCAGGTTGTACCAAATGGATGTGAAGAGCGCTTTCCTCAACGGGCCGATTATGGAGGAGGTGTACGTGGAGCAACCCCCTGGCTTCGAGGATGAACGGTACCCCGACCACGTGTGTAAGCTCTCTAAGGCGCTCTATGGACTTAAGCAAGCCCCAAGAGCATGGTATGAATGCCTTAGAGACTTTTTAATTGCTAATGCTTTCAAGGTATGGAAAGCCGATCCAACTCTTTTTACTAAGACTTGCGATGGTGATCTTTTTGTGTGCCAAATTTATGTCGATGACATAATATTTGGTTCTACTAACCAAAAGTCTTGTGAAGAGTTTAGCAGGGTGATGACGCAGAAATTCAAGATGTCGATGATGGGCGAGTTGAACTACTTCCTTGGGTTCCAAGTGAAGCAACTCAATGACGACACCTTCATCTCCCAAACGAAGTACACGCAAGATTTGATGAAGCGGTTTGGGATGAAGGACGCCAAGCCCGCAAAGACGCCGATGGGAACCGACGGACACACCGACCTCAACAAAGGTGGTAAGTCCGTTGATCAAAAAGCATACCGGTCGATGATAGGTTCTTTGCTTTATTTATGTGCTAGTAGACCGGATATTATGCTTAGCGTATGCATGTGTGCTAGATTTCAATCCGATCCTAAGGAGTGTCACTTAGTGGCGGTGAAGCGAATTCTTCGATATTTAGTCGCTACGCCTTGCTTCGGGATCTGGTATCCAAAGGGGTCTAACTTTGACTTGATTGGGTACTCAGATTCTGACTATGCTGGATGTAAAGTCGATAGGAAGAGTACATCGGGGACGTGCCAATTCCTAGGAAGGTCCCTGGTGTCGTGGAACTCTAAGAAACAAACTTCTGTTGCCCTATCCACCGCTGAGGCCGAGTACGTTGCCGCAGGACAGTGTTGCGCGCAACTACTTTGGATGAGGCAAACCCTCCCGGACTTTGGCTACAATCTGAGCAATGTCCCACTCCTATGTGATAATGAGAGTGCTATCCGAATAGCGGAAAATCCTGTTGAGCACAGCCGCACAAAGCACATTGACATCCGGCATCACTTTTTGAGAGACCACCAGCAAAAGGGAGATATCGAAGTGTTTCATGTTAGCACCGAGAACCAGCTAGCCGATATCTTCACTAAGCCTTTAGATGAAAAGACCTTTTGCAGGCTGCGTAGTGAGCTAAATGTCCTAGATTCGCGGAACTTGGATTGAATTGTAGCATACATGTGTTTATGCCTTTGATCATGTTTATTCTGCATTTTGTTGCTTATTGTGGTGCTCAAGTTGTACAAACACTCCCTGGACCTCACAAGTCCTTTTTGCAAGTAATGCACATATTTAGGGGGAGCTGTGCTACAACTTGACCCTTTGAGACTAACCATATTCTTGAGTTTGGTTGTTTTAGTCTCAAAGGAGGATTGAAAGGGAAAAGGTGGACTTGGACCATGCAAGACTTCCACTGCACTCCGATGAAAAGAGTAACTTTTCCAAGTTCATCTTTATACTCTTATTGCCTTTGTACTCTTATTTGAAGATTTTGGTGAGGCAATGGGGTTAAAGGGCCAAGATTGATCCCGTTTTGGTGCTTGATGCCAAAGGGGGAGAAAATAAAGGCCAAAGCGATAAATGGATCAGCTACCACTTGAGAGATTTTGAAAATAGTAGAATAGAGCTTTTTGTTTGTCAAAACTCTTTTATTGTCTCTCTTGTCAAAAGTTGGCTTCTTGTGGGGAGAAGTATTGATTATGGGAAAAAGGGGGGGTTTTGAAATCTTGAATCAATTTCTCTTGGAATGACTCTCTTTATGTCTTAACATGTGTGTTTAACTTAGAGATAGGAATTTGAGTTTGATTTGCAAAAACAAACCAAGTGGTGGCATAGAGTGATCCATATATGTCAAATTGAATCAAAACAACTTTGAGTTCTTAGTTGAATTGATTTTGTACTTATTCTACTTGCTTTATGTTGTGTTGGCATAAATCACCAAAAAGGGGGAGATTGAAAGGGAAATGTGCCCTTGGGCCATTTCTAAGTATTTTGGTGATTTAGTGTCCAACACAAGTGCCTAAGTGTAAAATGGTGGACAAAGTGCAAATTAAGGATAAAGGTATGTTTCTCAGACTTAGTACATTGTTTTAAAGACTAATGCATTGTGTCTAAGTGCTGGAAACAGGAAAAATCCGATTGGAAAGGTCTTGGCTCGAGCAGCCAAGAATCTGCTCAGTCTGGGAGCACCGGACTGTCCGGTGTGCACCGGACAGTGTCCGGTGCGCCAGGCTGGCTTGAGCAAAGTGGCTGCTCTCGGGACTTCGACGGCGGTGTACGGCTATAATTCACCGGACTGTCCGGTGTGCACCGGACTGTCCGGTGGGCCGTTCACAGGCGAACTCGTCGCTCTCGGGAATTCATCGGCGACGTACGGCTATAATTCACCGGACTGTCCGGTGTGCACCGGACTGTCCGGTGAGCCAACGGTCGGCCGCACAATCTGCGCGGGACACGTGACCGAGCCAACGGCTAGAAGAAGGCACCGGACTGTCCGGTGTGCACCGGACATGTCATGTGCGCCAACGGCTCTCAGGATGCCAACGGTCGACTGCGCTGTTTATGGAAAGAAATCAAGCACCGGACATGTCCGGTGTGCACCGGACTGTCCGGTGCGCCAGTCGACAGAAGGCAAGATCAGCCTTCCAAGATTGCTCTCAACGGCTCCTAGCTGCCTTGGGGCTATAAAAGGGACCCCTAGGCGCATGGAGGAGCACACCAAGCATTCCTACAACATTCATAAGCACCAAGACATCGATTCCGCACCTTTGATTCTTTGCGATAGCAATTAGAGCTCTAGTTGAGTGGTGAACTCATTGAGTTGTGTTGTGAGCTCTCGTTGCGACTTGTGTGCGTGGTGTCGCTGTGATTTCTTGTCTTGAGTGCGTTGCTAATCCCTCCCTTGCTCCGTGTTTCTTTGTGATCTTAAAGTGTAAGGGCGAGAGGCTCCAAGTTGTGGAGATTCCTCGCAAACGGGATTGAGTAAAGCAAGCAAAACACCGTGGTATTCAAGTGGGTCTTTGGACCGCTTGAGAGGGGTTGATTGCAACCCCCGTCCGTTGGGACGCCACAACGTGGAGTAGGCAAGCGTTGGTCTTGGCCGAACCACAGGATAACCACCGTGCCATCTCTGTGATTGATTTCTTGTGGTTATTGTGTTTTGACTCCTCTCTAGCCACTTGGCAATTATTGTGCTAACGATTAACCAAGTTTTGTGGCTTAAGTTTTCAAGTTTCACAGGATCACCTATTCACCCCCCCTCTTGGTGCTCTCAAGTGGGACTCGGACGAGAGCTCCACCGACTCCTCCTCCGACGAGGACGCCGCCAACATCGCCGTCACCAAGGGACTCCTCTTCCCAAACGTCGGCCACAAGTGCCTCATGGCAAAGGACGGCAAAAAGAAGAAGGTTAAATCTAAATCCTCCACTAAATATGAGTCTTCTAGTGATGAAAATGCTAGTGATGAGGAAGATAACTTGCGTACCCTTTTTGCCAACCTTAACATGGAACAAAAGGAAAAATTTAATGAATTAATTAGTGCTATTCATGAAAAGGATGACCTTTTGGATTCCCAAGAGGACTTCCTAATTAAGGAAAACAAGAAACATGTTAAGGTTAAAAATGCTTATGCTCTAGAAATAGAAAAATGTCAAAAACTATCTAGTGAGCTAAGCACTTGCCATGACACTATTACCAACCTTAGAAATGAAAATGCTAAATTAATTGCTAAGGTTGATTCTCATGTTTGTAATATTTCAACTTCCAATCCTAGAGATGATAATGTTGATTTACTTGCTAGAATTGATGAGTTGAATATTTCTCTTGCTAGCCTTAGAGTAGAAAATGAAAATTTGATCGCTAAGGCTAAAGATTTTGATGTTTGCAATGTTACTATTTCCAACCTTAGAAATGAGAATGATATATTACATGCTAAGGTTGTAGAATTAAAATCTTGCAAACCCTCTACATCTAATGTTGAGCATGTTTCTATTTGCACTAGATGTAAAAATGTTGATATTGATGTTATTCATGATCATGTGGCTTTAATTAAACAACAAAATGATCATATAGCATTATTAGATGCTAAAATTGCCGAGCATGACTTAGAAAATGAAAAGTTTAAATTTGCTAGAAGTATGCTCTATAATGGGAGACGCCCTGGCATCAAGGATGACATTGGCTACCAAAGGGGAGACAATGTCAAACTTAGTGCCCCTCCTAAAAGATTGTCTAATTTTGTTAAGGGCAAGGCTCCCATGTCTCAAGATAACGAGGGTTACATTTTGTACCCTGCCGGTTATCCCGAAAGCAAAATTAGGAGAACTCATTCTAGGAAGTCTCACTCTGGCCCTAATCATGCTTTTATATATAAGGGTGAGACATCTAGCTCTAGGCAACCAACCCGTGCCAAGTTGCCTAAGAAGAAAACTCCTAATGCATCAAATGATCATGACATTTCATTCAAAACCTTTGATGCATCTTATGTTTTGACTAACAAATCCGGCAAGGTAGTTGCCAAGTTTGTTGGGGGCAAACACAAGGGCTCCAAAACTTGTGTTTGGGTACCCAAAGTTCTTGTTTCTAATGCCAAAGGACCCAAGACCGTTTGGGTACCTAAAGTCAAGAACTAAAATTGTTTTGTAGGTTTATGCATCCGGGGGCTCAAGTTGGATCATCGATAGCGGATGCACAAACCACATGACGGGGGAGAAGAAGATGTTCTCCTCCTACGAGAAAAATCAAGATCCCCAAAGAGCGATCACATTCGAGGATGGAAACCAAGGTTTGGTCAAAGGTTTGGGTAAAATAGCTATATCTCCTGACCATTCCATTTCCAATGTTTTTCTTGTTGATTCCTTAGATTACAATTTGCTTTTCATATCTCAATTATGTCAAATGGGCTACAACTGGCTATTCACTGATGTAGGTGTCACTGTCTTTAGAAGAAGTGATGATTCAATAGCATTTAAGGGAGTGTTAGAGGGTCAGCTATACTTGGTAGATTTTGATAGAGCTGAACTCGACACTTGCTTAATAGCTAAGACTAACTTGGGTTGGCTCTGGCACCGCCGACTAGCCCATGTTGGAATGAAGAATCTTCATAAGCTTCTAAAGGGAGAGCACATTTTAGGACTAACAAATGTTCATTTTGAGAAAGACAGGATTTGTAGCGCATGCCAAGCCGGGAAGCAAGTTGGCACTCATCATCCACACAAGAACATCATGACAAGTGACAGGCCACTGGAGCTCCTACACATGGATTTATTCGGCCCGATCGCTTACATAAGCATCGGCGGGAGTAAGTACTGTCTAGTTATTGTGGATGATTATTCTCGCTTCACTTGGGTGTTCTTTTTGCAGGAAAAATCCCATACCCAAGAGACCTTAAAGGGATTCTTGAGACGGGCTAAAAATGAGTTCGGCTTAAGGATCAAGAAAATTAGAAGCGACAACGGGACGGAGTTCAAGAACTCTCAAATTGAAGGCTTCCTTGAGGAGGAGGGCATCAAGCATGAGTTCTCTTCTCCATACACCCCACAACAAAATGGTGTAGTAGAGAGGAAGAATCGAACTCTATTGGACATGGCAAGAACCATGCTTGATGAGTACAAGACACCGGATCGGTTTTGGGCCGAGGCGGTCAACACCGCCTGCTACGCCATCAACCGGTTATATCTACACCGAATCCTCAAGAAGACATCATATGAACTCCTAACCGGTAAAAAGCCAAATATTTCATATTTTAGAGTTTTTGGTAGCAAATGCTTTATTCTTGTTAAAAGAGGTAGAAAATCTAAATTTGCTCCTAAAACTGTAGAAGGCTTTTTACTAGGATATGACTCAAACACAAGGGCATATAGAGTCTTTAACAAATCGTCAGGACTTGTTGAAGTTTCTTGTGACGTTGTGTTTGATGAGACTAACGGCTCTCAAGTAGAGCAAGTTGATCTTGATGAGATAGGTGAAGAACAGGCTCCGTGCATCGTGCTAAGGAACATGTCCATTGGGGATGTGTGTCCTAAGGAATCCGAAGAGCCTCCACATGCACAAGATCAACCATCTTCCTCCACGCAAGCATCTCCACCAACTCAAAATGAGGACGAGGCTCAAGTTGATGAAGGAGAAGATCAAAGAGATGAGCCACCTCAAGATGACGGCAATGATCAAGGGGGAGATGCAAATGATCAAGATAAGGAGGATGAACAACCAAGGCCGCCACACCCAAGAGTCCACCAAGCAATCCAACGAGATCACCCCGTCGACACCATCCTCGGTGATATTCATAAGGGGGTAACCACTAGATCTCGTGTTGCACATTTTTGTGAGCATTACTCTTTTGTTTCCTCTATTGAGCCACATAGGGTAGAGGAAGCACTACAAGATTCGGATTGGGTGATGGCGATGCAAGAGGAGCTCAACAACTTCACTAGGAACGAGGTATGGCATTTAGTTCCACGTCCTAACCAAAATGTTGTAGGAACCAAATGGGTCTTCCGCAACAAGCAAGACGAGCATGGTGTGGTGACAAGGAACAAAGCTCGACTTGTGGCCAAGGGATACTCCCAAGTCGAAGGTTTGGATTTCGGTGAAACCTATGCACCCGTAGCTAGGCTTGAGTCAATTCGTATATTATTGGCCTATGCTACTTACCATGGCTTCAAGCTTTATCAAATGGACGTGAAGAGTGTCTTCCTCAATGGACCAATCAAGGAAGAGGTCTATGTTGAGCAACCTCCTGGCTTTGAAGACAGTGAGTACCCTAACCATGTTTATAGGCTCTCTAAGGCGCTTTATGGGCTCAAGCAAGCCCCAAGAGCATGGTATGAATGCCTTAGAGATTTCCTTATTGCTAATGGCTTCCAAGTCGGCAAGGCCGATCCTACTTTATTCACTAAAACTCTTGACAATAATTTATTTGTATGCCAAATTTATGTTGATGATATTATATTTGGGTCTACTAACGAATCTACATGTGAAGAATTTAGTAGGATCATGACACAAAAATTCGAGATGTCCATGATGGGGGAGTTGAAGTATTTTCTAGGATTCCAAGTCAAGCAACTCCAAGAGGGCACCTTGATTTGCCAAACGAAGTACACTCAAGACATTCTAACCAAGTTTGGAATGAAGGATGCCAAGCCCATCAAGACACCCATGGGAACAAATGGGCATCTCGACCTCGACACGGGAGGTAAATCCGTCGATCAAAAGGTATACCGGTCGATGATTGGTTCATTACTCTACTTATGCGCATCTCGACCGGACATTATGCTTTCCGTATGCATGTGTGCAAGATTCCAAGCCGACCCTAAGGAATCACACCTTACGGCCGTAAAACGAATCTTGAGATATTTGGCTTATACTCCTAAGTTTGGGCTTTGGTACCCTCGGGGATCCACATTTGATTTGATTGGTTATTCGAATGCCGATTGGGCGGGGTGTAAGATTAATAGGAAGAGCACATCGGGGACTTGCCAGTTCTTGGGAAGATCCTTGGTGTCTTGGGCTTCAAAGAAGCAAAATTCGGTCGCTCTTTCTACCGCCGAAGCCGAGTACATTGTCGCAGGCCATTGTTGCGCGCAATTACTTTGGATGAGGCAAACCCTGCGGGACTATGGTTACAAATTAACCAAAGTTCCTCTTCTATGTGATAATGAGAGTGCAATCCGCATGGCGGATAATCCCGTTGAGCATAGCCGCACTAAACACATAGCCATTCGGTATCATTTTCTTAGGGATCACCAACAAAAGGGGGATATCGAGATTGCATACATTAACACTAAAGATCAATTAGCCGATATCTTTACCAAGCCTCTTGATGAACAAACTTTTACCAAACTTAGACATGAGCTCAATATTCTTGATTCTAGAAATTTCTTTTGCTAATTTGCACACATAGCTCTTGAGTATACCTTTGATCATGTCTCTTTTATATGCTATAACTAATGTGCTTTCGAGTATATTTCAAACCAAGTCATAGGTATATTGAAAGGGAATTGGAGTCTTCGGCGAAGACAAAGGCTTCCACTCCACTCTACTACTTATCCTTCGCCGTCGCTCCGCTTCACTCTCCGTCTTTGGTATAATCTTCACTCATATGTTTTATTTGCCAAAGGGGAGATAGTAGTTAGACAAGGGCTTATATCTCACTCAAAGTATCCGTTTTTGGCGATTCATGCCAAAGGGGGAGAAAGTATGAGCCCAAAGCAAAAGGACCGCACCACCACCCTAATTTTTAAAATTAATGATTTTCAATTGGTAAATTTCAAATTGGTATCTCTTTGTGTTCTAAAGGGGGAGCAAGTAGTATTTTCAAAACTTGATATCTTAAAACCCTCTTGAACACTAAGAGGAGAATTGATTGAGGGGGAGTTTTGTTTTTAGTCAAAGGAAAAAGCATTTGAAACAAGGGGAGAAAATTTTCAAATCTTAAATGCTTCTCAAAATCTTATTCATTTACCTTTGACCATTTTGCAAAAGGACCTTGAAAAGGATTTACAAAAAGAATTTGCAAAAACAAAACATGTGGTGCAAGCGTGGTCCAAAATGTTAATAATAAAGAAACAATCCATGCATATCTTGTAAGTATTTATATTGGCTCAATTCCAAGCAACCTTTGCACTTACATTATGCAAACTAGTTCAATTATGCACTTTTATATTTGCTTTGGTTTGTGTTGGCATCAATCACCAAAAAGGGGGAGATTGAAAGGGAATTAGGCTTACACCTAGTCCCTAATAAATTTTGGTGGTTGAATTGCCCAACACAAATAATTGGACTAACTAGTTTGCTCTAGTGTATAAGTTATACAGGTGCCAAAGGTTAACACTTAGCCAATAAAAAGACCAAGTATTGGGTTCAACAAAAGAGCACAGGGGCAACCGAAGGCACCTCTGGTCTGGCGCACCGGACTGTCCGGTGCACCAGAGGACTCCAGCGCAAACTCGTCGCCTTCGGGAAAACCCAGAAGGCAACTCCACTATAATTCACCAGACTGTCCGGTGTACACCGGACAGTGTCCGGTGCTCCAAGGAAGAGCGGCCTCAGGAACTCGCCAGCTTCGGGAAACTGCATCGGCTGCTCCGCTATGATTCACCGGACATGTCCGGTGTACACCGGACTGTCCGGTGTAACTGCGGGGCAACGGCTACTTCACGCCAACGGTCACCTGCAACAACAATTAATGCGCGCCAGAGCGCGCAGAAGTCAGGCACGCGTGTAGTGGCGCACCGGACACTCTACAGTACATGTCCGGTGCGCCACCGGACATCTAGGCGGGCCCAGAAGTCAGAGCTCCAATGGGCAGAACCCAACGACTTTGGTGACGTGGCTGGCGCACCGGACATGTCCGGTGTGCACCGGACTGTCCGGTGCACCATGCGACAGACAGCCCCACCAAACGGCTAGTTTGGTGGTTGGGGCTACAAATACCCCCAACCACCCCCATTCAAGTCATCCAAGTTTTCCCACTTCAACTACTTACAAGAGCTCTAGCATTCAATTCTAGACACACCAAAGTGATCAAATCCTCTCCAAACTCCACACAACGCCCTAGTGATTAGTGAGAGAGATTTGCTTGTGTTCTTTTGAGCTCTTGCGCTTGGATTGCTTTCTTCCTTCTTTGATTCTTCATTATGATCAAACTCACTTGTAACTGAGGCAAGAGACACCAATCTTGTGGTGGTCCTTGTGGGAACTTTGTGTTCCAAGTGATTGAGAAGAAAAGCTCACTCGGTCCGGGGGACCGTTTGAGAGAGGGTAAGGGTTGAAAGAGACCCGGCCTTTGTGGCCTCCTCAACGGGGAGTAGGTTTGCAAGAACCGAACCTCGGTAAAACAAATCCGCGTGTCACACTCTTCATCCGCTTGCGATTTGTTTTGCGCCCTCTCTCTCGGACTCATAATTATTTCTAACGCTAACCCGGCTTGTAGTTGTGATTAATTTTGTGAATTTCAGTTTCGCCCTATTCACCCCCCTCTAGGCGACTTTCACTCTTCTGTGGGGAAGAGTGTGGGAGGTGTATATAAAGGTGCCCCCAAAAGCTGGTGGCCGTTGGGGAAAACTGACTGAAATTCGGTTGAACCGGTTCTAAAACCGGTTGAACCGGATTCCACCAGTCGGTTTTCGGTTCACTGGCGGACTCAGTCGGAGACTGGACCGGACTCAAATTCGGTTGAACCGGTTTCAAATTCGGTTCAACTGGTTTCAAATTCGGTTCAACCGGTTTCAAATTCGGTTGAACCGGATTCAAAATTCGGTTGAACCGGTTTTCCAAAAATCTGCACACGACTTTTTCTGACAGGACTGACTGGCAGACTGGCAGTGATAGAGGGGAACAGTGCAAAAACCGGTTGAACCGGTTTTAGGTCCGGTTGAACCGGTTTTTGAACTGTTGCAAAGATTTTGAGAAAACCGAAGTGAAACCAGGGTAAAATGGAAGTTTTAGATCAAGGATTTTGAGCTTTAGTACCAACACCAACTTTCTTTATGGATCCCCCTTGATAGTACGACAATTCCTATACTCAAGTTAGATAAAATATAATTAAGTAAACTCCTTAAGTAATTGGTGTCTCATGTGATTTTTCCATGGCGTTGCTTCATAAGGATCACAAACATCCTTGTCTCACCTTTTGAAGCAAACACAAAGCAAATCTTGTGACTTGTACCATTTCACCAAATATGAGTTCAAATCATGGCTTCAAGTCACCTTGCTGATGCATCAACATGTTGTAACTCTTTATAGCTGATTAGTTCATCGACTTAGTGCAAGTACTCTCTTCTTCACCTTAGCCATGGTACCTCGGTCTACAAGCCGTCGCTTGGCCTTCACCTTCGCTTAGTTCCTCGAAGCCCTTTCCTTGCTATCTTCACCATATCAAGCCATTCTTGAGTCACATCATATTGAGCATCCATTGAGAGAATCATTTCTTCAATATTGTGAACCTTGCTTGAATGTCATCTAGATATAACTGCTAAGATCAATCAAGCTCTAGTTTGATTCTCATATATTCATATATGGACTAATAGTAATATGGTCAAGCCAATTCACGATTCCTCATATCTTATTCACTTTAGCTTGACCAATCCTCTTAATCACTTCAACCTCTATTATGATCATATTTATGCATAGTGATTTCTCAGGACTTGTCCATATATTCAAACCAATATAGCGACCATATTATATCCATTTGCATTGTCTCACTGGTTATTTGACCTTGTGTTGAACCTTGTTCACTGATCATTATACACTATTCAAGTATGTTCATCATACTGAATTTCCTGTTCAACACTTAGCAAACTTGTTAGACCTTTACATGTGTTGTTATCGAAATCACCAAAACTCACAAAAGGGATGAATGCACTTTCAGTCTATATATATATATATATATACTGCGTCTGATTGAAACACACAATAATTGATCTATCAACCCACTTTTACCTTGCATTAGGAGTAGAGTATTTTAGCCCTAGTTTAAGCCTTCCCCAACCTCAATCTTCACCTCTCTTCGGCTCTACGTCGTCTAGAGGTGTTTTGGGTGGCCTGCTGATCCCAAGACAAGATCCTTCTTTCTCGATGGGGTCCCTCTAGGCGATGAGATCCAGATTCTACAGGAGACTTACGAAGCCCTCTGTGTGGCTCACGGACGGTCCGCCCGCATGTGCAGAATCGTAGACGGTTCGACCGCCTGTTGCGAACGGTCCACACGCTTGTCGAGGATGGTCCACACACTTGTTGCGGACGGTCTGCACTCCTGTAGGATGTAGAGAAGTCCTCAAGGTCTCGTTTCCCACAAGCGAGATCTAGAGATAGTTGGTGTTTGGCGTAGAAAGACGCAATACCATACATGTGTTATGTACGTGCCAATGGGCCAAAGTGTATAGTACACTAGTGCCTGCTATGTGTTTCTTCAGTGTTCTGTTGGTTGTACACTAGTGTTGTTCTCGTCCGATCATCCCTAAAATCTACTTTAGGGCTGAAAAAAAGTTTGAGACTCACGAGCCAGCACGAGCTCGAATTGGCTTGGCTTAGAACGGCTCATAATCCTCGAGCGAGTCGATCCGAGCCAAGTTTTCGAGCTCGTTGGTCCAGCGAGCCGAGCCTGGCTCGTTCTGGCTCTTGAACTGTGCCAAATTAATCAACCTATATAATAATGATGTATATTGAATAATTTTATAAATATTTGACTCGTTCCTTAGCCTTATAATTTAGATTACTTACAATATTAGATGACGCTTATATTTTTCAGATTTATATATTATTAAATCACTATATAATACAATATTATTTATCAAGGTAAAGCTCTCGAGCCTCTTTCAACTCGTTGTCCTTCCTTTTTGAGCTGGTTATCAGCCCCTATGTAGGGTACGCATGTGTTGCTGCTGCTTGGTTGGAATCCTTGCAGTTGCATGCCCTCAACAGTTTTATGCTGCTTTGGGTGCCCGCGATTTACGCGGCAGGTTTTGAACAGGACGAACGCGACAATGGATTTAGAAGATGATATTCATTTTCTTGACTTGAATATGGTACCACCATTTGAAGAATGCTTAGGTAAGTGATCTGCTAGGCGAGCCACGCATCGGCGACTATGGACGACCAGATGCACCTAGTGATGAATCCATGGCTGGCGACACCGAGCCGCGTGTTGGAGACGAAGGAGACCGCACACGGCTTGCTCCCGGTGACTAATCCATGGCTCGGCGAGGTGGAGATCTCAGGGGCAGCGTTCTGCGGTCGCGAGGTGGAGATCTAGTGCGAGTGAGACGTGATGGGTCACTTCCATTTGAAATTTTGGAAACAACAGCAGAACGACTAGAAAAATCTGGGCCTTAATTTGGGACCGCTGAGATTTTTTTCTTGGGGGTGCACAAAAATCAGCAAGTATAAAAAATAATTGCATTTGAAAATTTGGAAACAACAGCAGAACGACTAGAAAAATATGGGCCCGCTGAGATTTTTTTCTTGGGGGTGCACAAAATCAGCAAGTATAAAAATAATTGCGGTGAGCGTGGATCGAACACGCGACCTTCAGATCTTCAGTCTGACGCTCTCCCAACTGAGCTATCCCCGCTTTTGTATTTTATTATTTCATATTTTTTAATTATAGTTAGCACAAGATGGACTGTGAGAATTCCAGCTGTTTTTTTTAATTTCAAGCATCTATCCCTGCAAGCCTAGTACATTACTACGCAGGAGCAGAAACAGGCAACTATGCAGTACACATGCGATACAATTAGTTTCATTTGATCGGAAACTAGCGGTAGCTATCCTAACCCTTTGCCCAAACAATGGAAGCTAATAAGTTATTGTAGAGATGGATCCAATATCCGATTGCGCTCCATGTCTATTCACAACTTCGTCTACCCGAGGGACGCAATCTCACCCAAGCCCAGCCTCGGGTTGTAACCGTAGTCCCAGACGAGTTCACGCCTCGCCCGAGGGCCTCCTCAGGCAGCGGGCGTCCCCTCGGCTCTCCCAAGGCCCGGCCCGGGCAGGCTTCGTTGTGAAGCAACCTTGGCCAGACCGCCTCACCAACCGACCACTTCGCAGGCGCATTAAATGCAGGGGATGCCTGACGCCGTATCCTGACACACGCGCCTCAGTCGGGCAGGCCGAAGTGACCGCAGTCACTTCGCCCCTCTTCTTTACTGTCTGACATGACAGGAAAACAGCGCCGCTCGCTCCGCTCCGACTGCCGTGTCAGCCACCCCGGCAACGACTGACAACAAGTCACGATCAACCACCGAGTTCAGCCTCGGGCGCAACAGGAAGCTCCGCCTCGCCCGACCTCACGCTCCGGCCTCGGGAGGAGGTTTCCGCCTCGCCCGACCTCAGGCTCCGGCCTCGGGAGGAGGTCTCCGCCTCGCCCGACCTCCGGACTCGGCCTCAACCCCGGTCTCGGGAGGAATCGCGTCCTCGCCCGACCCCGGCCTCGGCCTCAAGAGAAGTCTCCGCCTCGACCGACCCTGGGCTCGGACTGACCGCGCTAATAGGGGATGCATCATTTCCCTGTTCCTAGCCTGCTCAGGCTACAAGGAACAAGACCGGCGTCCCATCTGGCTTACCCCGGCGACGGGTAATGATGGTGCCCTGCGTGCGCCATGACGCCGGTGGCTCTCAGCCCCTTACGACAGCAAGGAGACGTCAGCAGGATCCTCACCGCGCTGCCAGCTGTGCTCCTACATGACTCAGGCGCTCCTCCGACGGCCACGCCATCACATGTACAGGGCCCAAGCTCTCCCCCAACGGCCACGTTGGCATGTATACAGGGCTTAGGCATTCCACTGCTGGACACATTAGCGCATAGCTACGCCCCCCATTGTACGTCTGGACCCTCTCCTTGCCTCTATAAAAGGGAGGTCCAGGGCCACCCTGAGGGAGGTTGGCACGGGGGAAGCGGTGGATGGACTCTGTGTCTCTCCCTCTCTCATGCGACGCGCTTGTAACCCCTACTACGAGCGGCACCCCTGGTGCAGGATAATACAAGGCTTGTCCCACCTCTTGTGTTCCATCCCGCGCCAACCCATCTGGGCAGGGGCATGCAGCGATTTCACTGGTCGGTCCAAGGGACCCCCCGGGTCCGAGACGCCGATAGTTGGCACACCAGGTAGGGGCCTGCTGCGTGTTAACGAACGCCTTCCCGTTGAGATCTAGATGGGGAGTCTTCAGCAACCTCTCCAGCCCGGGACGGTGCTCCGCTTCGGGAGTCTCGAGTTCATGTCCCTTGACGGCAGCTACGACATGGTACACCTCCCCCCGCGGCGTGACGACAACGACGGTCTCCGACTCGCCCGGTGGCGATGAGCTCTATGATAGCATCTCCTTGCGGCAGAAGAGGAGCACTCCGGTCGTCCCCGCCACCCTCCTCGTCGGAGGAGACGGAGACGAGACAACCGTGGCCACGCAGGAGGCGGTACCTTGTCGGTTGTCGCACCAGAGCGAGTCGACGACGCCGGCACTCCCCCGGGGGACATGTCGGACATTGTCCTCGCACCTGAGACGACGGCGGGTGTCACTTCCCCGCGACGTGTCAGCCCCAAGCGGACTGATGACGCCAGCACCCTCACGAAGGGCCTGCTGGGCGTTACCCTCGTACCTGAGATGACGGTGTGCTCCGCCCCCGACATGACTTCACCACCGTCCAACGACCAAGAGGTACCATCCGTTTTCCATCCCGTACCTTTTCGATTCAGCTTCGATCCACCTTGTGACCTCGCTATGGTGAGCGCCTTCGTAAAGGCGTATCCAAACCTTCCAGGGTACCACATGTGGTCGACCTAGGACCGACTAACGGCCGTCTCAACCTTCGGACCGGTGGGTTCTGAGGAAGAGGACGACCCCGACTCCGGTTGGGATTTCTCTGCCCTCAATGACCCCGGTGCCATGCGGGGCTTCATGTCCGCATGTGACCACTGCCTCTCCGGTTGTTCTGACGATGGCCATGACCTTGACGACGAGGGTTACGGCCCAAGTCATGAATGTTTCCACGTCGATCTGGGAGATCACAACGAAGGCAACCACCTCAGTATGCCAGAGGTTGACGATCCCCCTGGGCCCGCATCTCGCGTTGACATCCCGCGGGAGCTAGCTGTGGTCCCAGTCCCTGCGGGGGGTCAGGACATACAGCTCGAGCAAATCCGTGAGATGCAGGCCCGGGTCGATGGGGAAGCAGGCCGGCTTGTACAGCTCCGACAGAACATCGAACAGGAGTGGGCAGGCCAAACACTCACCGGAGAAGCCTGTCATCGGGCCCAAGACATCCGGCGCCGCATCGTCGACAATGCCAGGACAGTGCTGCCCCCGGCCGTCAGCGGGTCTGGCCAGGACCTAGCTGCAGCGGTGATGCTGCTTCGAGCCATGCCGGAGCCATCCACCACCGAGGGACGGCGTATCCAGGGCGAACTCAAGAATCTCCTAGAAGGCGCCGCGGTTCGACGAGCCGAGAGCTCCGCCTCCCGCAGGCGAGCTGACCCCTCGGAGCATCACGCGGTGTCCTCCCGACGCATTCGGGAAGCCTCGGTCCATCCCGAGCGTACATGGGACGAGGCGCCCACCGCCCGGGAACGCCTCGGCAACGAGCACCACCATCTCGACCATCGAGCCCTCCTCAACGAGAAGGTGCGCCAAGGCTACCATCCTAGGCGTGGGGGACGCTGCAACAGTGAGGAGGATCGCAGTCCTTCGCCCGAACCACCCGGTCCGCGAGTCTTCAGCCGGGCCATACGACGAGCGTCGTTCCCTGCCCGTTTCCGAGCCCCGACTACCATCACCAAGTACTCGGGGGAGACGAGGCCGGAGCTGTGGCTCACGGACTACCGACTGGCATGCCAATTGGGAGGGGCGGATGATGACAACCTCATCATCCGTAATCTACCCCTTTTTCTCTCCGACGCCGCCCGAGCCTGGCTGGAGCATCTGCCTCCTGCGCAGATCTCCGACTGGGACGATCTGGTCAAAGCTTTCGCGGGAAACTTCCAAGGCACGTACGTGCGCCCTGGGAACTCGTGGGACCTCCGAAGCTGCCGCTAGCAGCCAGGGGAGTCCCTTCGAGAGTACATCCGGCGGTTTTCAAAGCAACGCACCGAGCTGCCTAACGTCACCGACTCGGATGTCATCGGGGCTTTCCTTGCCGGCACCACTTGCCGAGACCTGGTGAGCAAACTGGGGCACAAGACTCCCACCCGTGCGAGCAAACTGATGGACGTCGCCACCAAGTTCGCCTCGGGTCAAGAGGCGGTCGAAGCCATCTTCCAAAAGGACAAGCAGCCTCAGGGAGAGCCGAAGACAGACGCCCCTGAGGCATCCGCCCAGCGGGGCACGAAGAAGAAGGCTAAAAACAAGTCGCGAGCGAAGCGCGACGCCGTAGACGCGAATCTCGTCGCTGCGGCCGAGCACAGGAACCCTCGGAAACCTCCTGGAGGGGCCGGCGCGTTCGACAAGATGCTCAAAGAGCCATGCCCCTATCACTAGGGGCCCGTCAAGCACACCCTCGAAGAATGTGTCATGCTCCGACGCTACTTCCATAAGACCGGGCCCCCGGCGGAGGATGGCAAGGGCCATGACAACGACAAGAAGGAGGGCGACAAGGAAGAGGGATTCCCGGAAGTCCATAACTGCTTCATGATCTACGGCGGGCAGGCGGCGAACGCCTCGGCTTGGCACCGCAAGCAGGAGCGCCGGGAAGTCTGCTTGGTGAAGGTGGCGGCACCAGTCTACCTAGACTGGTCCGACAAGCCTGTAAGGAAAATGGACCCCGGGCCATTTGGCTAATTGAGTTTTGGTGTTTGATGATTAACACAACCTGTGGACTAATATGTTTGCTAGTGTTTATGATTATAGTTCACAGGATGCAAAGAGAATTGGACCAAGGCAATGAGGATGCAACACCTCAAAAGAAGACATAAAAAGATGCATAGGAGTCCAATACTCAAGAACAAAGAAGCCCGAAGAAATCAGCGAAGAAATCCAAGATGAGGGCCGTCAGCCAGCGCCTGGTGGCGCACCGGACATTGGTGTCCGGTGTGCACCGGACTGTCCGGTGAGGCACCGGACAGTCTGCGCAGAGAGGCCGCAGACAGGCGCTCTCTGGCTGTAGCACCGGACTGTCCGGTGTGCATCGGACTGTCCGGTGTGCCAACGGGCAGACGGCAACGGTCGGATCCAACGGTCGACTGCTACAGGCGCCAACGGTCGGCTGACGTGGTGTGCACCGGACATCTACTGTGCAGTGTCCGGTGGTGCACCGGACTGTCCGGTGCACCCGACGACAGAAAGCTGCTGCTTTCTGTCCAACGGCTAGTTGGGGGTGTGGAGGCTATAAATACCACCCCAACCGGTCATTCTCAAGTGTGAGAGCCCAAGCAACATACCAAGGCATATAGTGCACATTTCCAAGAGCTCAAACACCCAAGTGCTTAATAGAATCACTCGGTGATTAGCGTAGGTGCTTTGCAAAGTGCTTAGGTTAGTTAGACCGCTTTAGCGCTTGCTCTAGGTGAATCCTAGATTGTTGAGTGAGTTTAGATAAACCTCACAACCCCTCGGCTCTTGCGTGAGTCGTTGTAATTGTACCGAGTGGGGCGAGAGTCTTGCGAGACCGTGACAACCGCGTTTGTGTCACGGCCGCCACCGTGTACCGGAGGGAACGAGGCCCGTGGCGTTTCGGCCGGAAGCTTGATAGTGGAGATGGCGGGGAGCGTCCGAGAGGAGCCGGAAGCGGAGCACCACTTGCGCGTGGAGAAGGCCCGTGGCTCTCTACGGAGTTACTCGACCGTGGTGCTTGGCCCTCGCGTGGGCTTCCCTTTGCGTAGGGGCACCAACGAGGATTAGTCGGGACCTTGCGTGGTTCCGGATACCTCGGTAAAAATACCGGCGTCATCCACGAGAGTTTGCTTCTCTACTTAGCTCTTTACATTCCGCATTTATATTAAGCATTTAAGTTTCAATCTTGTAGTCATACCTATTTAGTGTAGATTGAAACTTAGCCTTTGCGGTAGAGATAGCAACACTTAGACAAAACCTAGTTTGCACATTCTAGTTTTGATTATTTGCATAGGTTTTGCTCTAGGGATTTAATTGTGGCCTAGTTTAGTAAAAGTTTTAGAAGTCCTAATTCACCCCCCCCCCCTCTTAGGCGTCACCCGTTTCCTACAAGTGGTATCAAAGCCCGGTTTGGCTCATTTGAAACGCTTTAGCTTCACCGCTAAAAGAGCCGACGCTTTTTAGAGGAAGGGATGGATACCCATAGGCCACCACACTTCGATGACACTAACTTCCCATATTATAGTGCTAGAATGGCTTGTTACCTAGAGGCCGTTGATCTAGGTGTTTGGAGAGTCACTCGTGACGGGATGAAACCCCTCAAGAATCCCGAGAAACCCACCACGAGTGAGGAAAAAGAAATTCATTTAAATGCTAGAGCCAAAAATTGCTTGTATGAATCTCTTAGCATGGATATTTTTAATCAAGTATTTACCTTGAAAACTGCTAATGAGATTTGGCTAAAATTGCATGAGCTCCATGACGGCACATCCAATGTCCGTGAGCAAAAACATTGCCTAGTCTTAAATGAGTATAATTCTTTTGCTATGAAAGATGATGAGCTTGTTAGAGACATGTATTCTCGTTTGAATCTAATAATCAATGAGCTCAATTCTATTGGCATTAATAAGCTAGGTGATGCGGACATTGTGAGGAAGATTATCTCCCTGCTACCACAACAAAGATATGGGAGCATCATCACCATCCTTCACAACATGGAGGACTTGAGCAACATGACCCCGACCATTGTAATTGGGAAAATCGTGGCCTTTGAGATGTCGCGAAAAATGAGTCGGGGAGAGGAGACAACTTCCTCAAGACCATATGCTTTTGCATGTGATGAAAGGAAGGGCAAAAAGAAGGCTCCCACTCCAAGTTCCTCAAGTGAAGAAGAGGAAGAAGAATAAAGTGATGATGATGAAGATAATCAACCATGCACATCATCCTCCGAGGACGAAGAAACAATCCGACGCGTCGGAAAGGTAATGAGGATGATTCGCAAGATTAATCTAATGGGTGTGCCCCTGCAGGTCGAGGATCTTCTCTTTAACATTGACAGGAAAAAGCAAAGAAAGAGAGGATGCTTCGCATGTGGGGAGAAGGGCCACTTCAGGGACAACTGTCCAAATATGGCCAAACCCAAACAGGAGAGGAGCAAAGGCAAGGCGCTTACAAGTGTTAGAACTTGGGATGATTCTTCAAGTGAAGATGAACCTCCAAGGACGCGCAGCCACCGATCCTCGTCACGATCATCACGGTCATCACACAAATGCCTTATGGCAAGAGGTAACAAAAGCATTCCATCCTCTAGTGATGAAAGTAGTAGTGATGATGAAGGTGAGGGAAAGGCCTCTCTAGATGAACTTGCGGAAGCCGTAGATTTTTTCCAGGATGTTTGCACTAAGCAAAAAGCTCAACTTAAAACTTTGAAAAATAAGTTGGTTAGCTCTCAAAATGATTACAAAGGTTTGCTAGAAAAATTTGAAACTTTTGCAAACTTAAATAGTGAGCTATCAACTAAAATTAAGCTATTAGAATCTAGTGCTCCATCCACTGCTACCGATGATAGCCTTATTAAAAAGAATGAAAAACTTAATGCTAAGTTAGCTAGCTCCCAAGAAGCTATTGAAAATTTGCTAGAGAAAATGGAAATTCTTAGCATTCACAATAATGAGCTAACAACTAAGCTAGAAAACATTGGTAGCACCCCAGCAGCATCTTTAGTTGAAATACCTGAAATAATTAAGAAAGATGCTTCTACTTCCTGCTTTGATTTAATTGATGATTCTAACCCCTGCAACCAAGTCGTTGTTGAGAATATTGTAGAAACATGTTCGGATGAGGTTGCAAAGGAAAATGAACAATTAAAGCAAGAAGTGGCTCGCCTTGGCAAGGCTTTGTATGACAGGAAAGGCAAAGCCAAACAAATCCAACCTCCACAGGATAACACCACTGCGGGAGTGAACAAGCCTATGGAGGGAGAAACTGTGATTTGTAGGCTGTGCCACAAGGAAGGCCACAAGTCTTTCCAATGCAAGGCGATGACCGGGGATAAACAAAGGCAAAAGCTCAAGCAAAAGCCATCAAGCAAAATCTCCAACACCTACATCAAAAAGGTGGATAAAAAGACTGCTACACCATACTTAATCAAAAAGAAGAAGAATGGAAAGGTGATAGCAATCAAGGCAAACAAGCAAGCCAACAAAGGAAAGGGGGACAAACGCATCTGGGTGCCAAAGGAAATAATTTCAACCATGAAAAGCACCAAGAAGGTTTGGATCCCGAAAGGGAAGTGAGTGGACCAAAGGTCGTACGGAAAATTTGGAGACTTGGCAAAGTTGGGATGTATATCATGGGATACATCATATTGGATCAAGTTTATTGCCAAGTGGGTTAGTGAAAATTTCGGACCCAAATTTCCCACCCATGACTAAGGTAACTAGTTTTATTGTATTTCTCGTTTTTAGATATGCGTATCTATTTTTCTTTATCTAGTTTACCTTTCTTGCCTAGTATTACATTTGTTATGTACTTTTGTTCAAAATCATGCATACTAGGTAAATCATATGGTAGGATTGCTTGTTTTTAATTCATATACTTAAGCAAACCTACATGGCTTAAAATGTTTATCTAAGCACGACACATAGCTTTTATATCACTCCATAGTAAATGATGCATCAATTGAAAACTTTGATTTCTACAAGTTGTATCATTTAACTTATATGTGCCAAAGTTAGGATTATAGATAATTTGCCCCTCTTGATATTAAATCAAAGTGCATGTCTCCTACAAGTATTCAAAACTTGTATGCACACCTTTAGGGGGAGGTTACTCTATAATCTAACACCTTGAGACTAATATCTTTTCAAGTCTATTTCATGTGATAGTCTCATTGTAAGGAAAATGAAGTCCCCGGAGAAAGACAACAATCTTCCACTGCAAAATCTCCAAAAACTCTCATGTCTCTCAAGCTCGCCATTGATCTTCAATTGGTATCTTTTGAGACTACACTCAGTATCATTTACATGTCTTCTCCAACATTTGATTAGACTATATTTCATATCATATGCTTCCATGTTGCTAAAAATGCATAAGTAGTTAACTCATATTCTGTTACCTATGCATAAGGGAAGCTAGTCTTTTCAAATCATCTAGTGATATCATTTGATTCAATTCTTGTTGAGGGCAAGCTTTTATTTACTTCCTACATGCTTTTAATGTCTTCCTTTTCGGTGGTTGATGCCAAAGGGGGAGAAGTTTAGGGACCAAAGCAATGAAAACTATATCAAACACCAAACACCACCAATTTAAAATTTTATATCTCCAAATGGTTTTTCAAGTGGTTTTGGTTATTTGGTCCAAAAATAGGAAGTAAGTGAATTATGGAGTTAGGGGAGGCTTAAGTCCATAATTTCACATTGTGGGGACAATCATGCATCCTAGCAAGTAGATTGCATATTTTAGTACAAATACTTGTATTATTTGCTTGCTTTGGTTGTGTTGTCATCAATCACCAAAAAGGGGGAGATTGTAAGGAAAATGGACCCCGGGCCATTTGGCTAATTGAGTTTTGGTGTTTGATGATTAACACAACCTGTGGACTAATATGTTTGCTAGTGTTTATGATTATAGTTCACAGGATGCAAAGAGAATTGGACCAAGGCAATGAGGATGCAACACCTCAAAAGAAGACATAAAAAGATGCATAGGAGTCCAATACTCAAGAACAAAGAAGCCCGAAGAAATCAGCGAAGAAATCCAAGATGAGGGCTGTCAGCCAGCGCCTGGTGGCGCACCGGACATTGGTGTCCGGTGTGCACCGGACTGTCTGGTGAGGCACCGGATAGTCTGCGCAGAGAGGCCGCAGACAGGCGCTCTCTGGCTGTAGCACCGGACTGTCCGGTGTGCATCGGACCGTCCGGTGTGCCAACGGGCAGACGGCAACGGTCGGATCCAACGGTCGACTGCTACAGGCGCTAACGGTCGGCTGACGTGGCGTGCACCGGACATCTACTGTGCAGTGTCCGGTGCACCCGACGACAGAAAGCTGCTGCTTTCTGTCCAACGACTAGTTGGGGGTGTGGAGGCTATAGATACCACCCCAACCGGCCATTCTCAAGTGTGAGAGCCCAAGCAACATACCAAGGCATATAGTGCACATTTCCAAGAGCTCAAACACCCAAGTGCTTAATAGAATCACTCGGTGATTAGCGTAGGTGCTTTGCGAAGTGCTTAGGTTAGTTAGACCGCTTTAGCGCTTGCTCTAGGTGAATCCTAGATTGTTGAGTGAGTTTAGATAAACCTCACAACCCCTCGGCTCTTGCGTGAGTCGTTGTAATTGTACCGAGTGGGGCGAGAGTCTTGCGAGACCGTGACAACCGCGTTTGTGTCACGGCCGCCACCGTGTACCGGAGGGAACGAGGCCCGTGGCGTTTCGGCCGGAAGCTCGATAGTGGAGACGGCGGGGAGCGTCCGAGAGGAGCCGGAAGCGGAGCACCACTTGCGCGTGGAGAAGGCCCGTGGCTCTCTACGGAGTTACTCGACTGTGGTGCTTGGCCCTCGCGTGGGCTTCCCTTTGCGTAGGGGCACCAACGAGGATTAGTCGGGACCTTGCGTGGTTCCGGATACCTCGGTAAAAATACCGGCGTCATCCACGAGAGTTTGCTTCTCTACTTAGCTCTTTACATTCCGCATTTATATTAAGCATTTACGTTTCAATCTTGTAGTCATACCTATTTAGTGTAGATTGAAACTTAGCCTTTGCGGTAGAGATAGCAACACTTAGACAAAACCTAGTTTGCACATTCTAGTTTTGATTATTTGCATAGGTTTTGCTCTAGGGATTTAATTGTGGCCTAGTTTAGTAAAAGTTTTAGAAGTCCTAATTCACCCCCCCTCTTAGGCGTCACCCGTTTCCTACAAAGCCTATCACCTTCGACCAAGGCGACCACCCCGACTTCGTGCCAAGCCCAGGAAGGTACCCACTCGTCGTCGATCCGATCATCGGCAACGTTAGGCTCTCTAAGGTCCTCATGGACAGAGGCAGCACCCTTAACATCATCTACGCCGAGACCCTGGAACTCTTAGGGTTTGATCGGTCCGAAGTCCGGGCCGGTGCGGCACCCTTTCACGGGATCGCGCCCGGGAAGCGAATCCTACCCCTCGGACGGATCGACTTACCCGTCTGCTTCAGAACTCCCTCTAACTTCTGAAAGGAAGCTCTCACCTTTGAGGTCATCGGGTTCCGAGGAACCTACCATGCAGTGTTGGGAAGACCATGCTACGCCAAGTTCATGGCCGTCCCCAACTACATCTACCTCAAGCTCAAGATGTCAGGCCCGAATGGGATCATCAACGTTGGATCCACGTACCGCCACGCGTACGAATGCGATGTGGAGTGCGTGGAGTACGCCGAGGCTCTCGCCGAGTCCGAGGCCCTCATCGCCGACCTGGAACGCCTCTCCAAGGAGGCGCCCGATGCGAAGCGGCACGCCGGCAACTTCGAACCAGTTGAGGCAGTCAAGTCCATCTCTCTCGACCCAGCAACGACGCCAGCAAGAAAGTTCGGATCGGCTCCAAGCTCGACCCCAAATAGGAAGCAGTGCTCGTCGACTTTCTCCGCGCAAACGCCGAAGTCTTTGCGTGGAGTCCCTCGGACATGCCCGGCATACCGAGGGATGTCGCCGAGCACTCACTGGACATCAGAGCTGGAGCCCGAGCCATGAAGCAAACCCTGCGCCGTTTTGACAAAGAAAAGCGCAGGGCCATAGGCGAGGAGATCCACAAGCTACTCGCGGCAGGGTTTATCAAAGAGGTATTACATCCCGAATGGTTAGCTAACCCTGTTCTTGTAAGGAAGAAGGATGGGAAATGGAGGATGTGTGTAGACTACACTGGTCTAAACAAAGCATGTCCGAAAGTTCCCTACCCTCTACCTCACATCGATCAAATCGTGGACTCCACTGCTAGGTGCGAAACCCTATCATTCCTCGATGCCTACTCAGGATATCACCAAACCAAGATGAAAGAGTCCGACCAGCTCACGACTTCTTACATCACACCTTTTGGCATGTACTGTTACACTACAATGCCATTTGGGTTGAGGAATGCAGGAGCCACTTACCAGAGGTGCATGAACCACGTGTTTGGAGAACACATCGGCAGAACGGTCGAGGCTTACATCGACGACATCGTTGTCAAGACGAAGAGAGCCTCCGACCTCCTCTCTGACCTTGAAACGACATTCAAGTGTCTGAGAGCGAAAGGCGTGAAACTCAATCCCGAGAAGTGTGTATTCGGAGTCCCCCGAGGCATGCTCCTTGGATTCATCGTCTTCGAGCGGGGCATCAAGGCCAATCCGAAGAAAATCGCGGCCATAACCAACATGGGGCCTATCAAGAACTTGAAAGGAGTACAGAGGGTCATGGGATGCCTTGCGGCTCTGAGCCGCTTCATCTCGCGCCTCGGCGAAAGAGGCCTACCCTTGTACCGCCTCTTAAGGAAGACCGAGCGCTTCACTTGGACCCTCGAGGCCGAGGAAGCCCTCAGGAACTTAAAGGCGCTCCTTACAAGCGCGCCCGTCTTGGTGCCCCCTCGCCGCAGGAGAAGCCCTCTTGATCTACGTAGGCGCAACTACTCAGGTGGTCAGCGCCGCGATCGTAGTCGAGAGACGAGAAGAAGGGCATGCACTGCCCGTCCAGAGGCCAGTCTACTTCATCAGCGAAGTGCTTTCTGAGACCAAAGTCCGCTACCCACAGATCCAGAAGCTGCTCTACGTAGTGATCCTGACACGGCGAAAGTTGCGACACTACTTCGAGTCTCATCCGGTGACTGTGGTGTCATCCTTCCCCCTGGGGAGATCATCCAGTGCCGCGAGGCCTCGGGTAGGATAGCAAAGTGGGCGGTGGAGCTTATGGGCGAAACGCTATCATTCGCTCCTCGGAAGGCCATAAAATCCTAGGTCTTGGCAGACTTCCTGGCTGAGTGGACTGACACCTAGTTACCGACAACTCCAATCCAGCCCGAGCTCTGGACCATGTACTTCGATGGGTCACTCATGAAAATAGGAGCAGGCACTGACCTGCTCTTCGTTTCACCCCTCGGAAAGCATCTCCGCTACATCATTTGCCTCCATTTTCCGGCATCAAACAAAGTGGTCGAGTACGAGGCACTGGTTAACGGGCTACGCATCGCCATCAAGCTAGGGGTCCGACGTCTCGACGCTCGAGGCGACTCGCAGCTTGTCATCGACCAAGTCATGAAGAACTCCCACTGCCATGACCGGAGGATGGAAGCCTACTGTGACGAAGTCTGGCGCCTGGAAAACAAGTTCTATGGGCTAGAGCTCAACTACATCGCCCGACTGTACAACGAGACTGCGGACTAGCTGGCAAAAATAGCCTCGGGGCGAACGACGGTTCCCCCGGACGTCTTCTCCAGAGACCTACATCAACCATCCGTCAAGATCGACGACACGCCCGAGCCTGAGGAAGCCTCAGCCCAGCCCGAGGTACCCTCGGCCGAGCCTAAGGTACCCTCAGCCGCACCCGAGGCACCCTCTACCATCGAGGAAGAGGCCTTGCCCATCGAAGAGGAACAGAATGGGGTCACGCCAGATCCGAACTGGCAGACCCCGTACCTGGAATATCTCCTTCGAGGAGAGCTTCCCATCGACAAGACCAAAGCTCGGCGGCTGGCTCGGCGCACCAAGTCATTCGTCTTGCTGGGTGATGAAAAAGAGCTCTATCACCGTAGCCCCTTGGGCATCCTCCAACGATGCATATCTATCACCCAAGGACAAGAGCTGTTGCAAGAAATACACTCGGGGGCTTGCGGCCACCATGCAGCACCTTGAGCCCTCATGGGGAATGCCTTCTGACAAGGTTTCTACTGGCCAACCGCGGTGGCCGACGCCACTAGGATTGTGCGCTCCTGTCGGGGGTGTCAATTCTACGCAAAGCAGACGCATCTGCCCGCTCAGGCCTTGCAGACGATACCCATCACCTGGCCATTTGCTGTGTGGGGTCCAGACCTTGTCGGTCCCTTGCAGAAGGCACCCGGGGGCTTCTCGCACCTTCTGGTCGCCATCGACAAATTCTCCAAGTGGATCGAGGTCCGACCCTTAACCAGCATCAGGTCCGAGCAGGCGGTGGCATTTTTTACCAACATCATCCATCGATTCGGGGTCCCAAACTCAATCATCACCGATAATGGCATGCAGTTCACCAGAAAAAAGTTCCTGGACTTCTGACCACCACATCCGTGTGGACTGGGCCGCCGTAGCTCATCCCATGACGATTGGGCAGGTGGAGCGTGCCAACGGTATGATTTTGTAGGGGCTCAAACCAAGGATCTACAACGACCTCAACAAGTTCGGCAAGCGGTGGATGAAAGAGCTACCCTCGGTAGTCTAGAGTCTGAGGACGACGCCGAGCCGCGCCACGGGTTTTACGCCATTCTTTCTAGTCTATGGGGCCGAGGCTGTCCTCCCCACGGACTTAGAATACGGGTCCCCGAGGACCAAGGCGTACGACGACCGAAGCAACCAGACCAGCCGAGAAGACTCACTGGACCAACTCGAGGAGACTCGGGGCATTGCCTTACTACATTCGGCACGGTACCAGCAGTCGCTGCGGCGCTACCACACCCGAAGCGTTCGGTCCCGAGGCTTCCAAGTGAGAAACTTGGTGCTTCGCCTGCGACAGGACGCCCGAGGGCGCCACAAGCTCACTCCTCCCTGGGAAGGGCCCTTCATCATCGCCAAGGTCTTGAAGCCTGGAACATACAAGCTGGCCAACGACCAGGGCGAGGTCTACAACAACGCTTGGAACATCCAACAACTACGTCGCTTCTACCCTTAAGATGTTTTAAGTCGTTCATGTACCTCGTTTACATACACAAAGTCTAACCGTCAAGGAAGGGTCAGCCTTGCCTCAGCAAAGCCTGAACCTCCCTCGGGGGCTAGAAGGGGGGAACCCCCTTTGCGTCAAAATTTTCCTCGGAAAAATTTTCTACCAAAACAACCTTTGTGCTTTCGACTTCCGTATCGATAGCGGGATCTTGAGAACGACGAGAGTACACGTAAGCGGCAAGGCCGACCGAGCCGAGGAACTCCTACACCTCCGGGATGCGGATACCTCACTCATCACCTTCCGCGAGAAGTAACTCACGCTCGGATAAGCGATCCCGCTATCGAACAAGTCCTAACACTCGAGTAGAAAATGACTTTCGCGCCTTCTTGACTGTACCAATAATGGAATCCTTCGACCAAATGAGAGCGCACGTAAGCGGCAAGGCCGACCGAGCCGAGGGACTCCTACGCCTCCGGGATACGGATACCTCACTCATCACCTTCCGCAAAAAGTAACTCTCGTTCGGATAAATGATTCTGCTATTGACAAACAAGTCGTGATGCTCGAAACAAGAGGAGAGAAGACGCAGCTTTTTAAACACGATGATAAAGTGTTTAGGCCTCGGCGGCCGGGAAAAAGCATGCGCATGCTACAGACAAACTGTTTCTGCAGGTTCGGGCATCGGCAGGGGGAGCAGCAGCACCCTCGACGTTGTTTCCACCCTCGGCGGAACCTGGCCCGGCCTCGGACGGTGACCCGGGCAAAAGGACCTCCACCTAAGGGAGGACGCCAGCACCGCGCTAGCAGATGTCTTGGCCAAGCTCCAGCGCCTGCTACCACATCTTCCTCAGCCTAGGAAGCCACCATCTCCCAGGTCGACGAAGTCTCTTTCCGAGCCGACTCCTCGTCTGTCCGCGCTAACACCGCTGCCTCCGGCTCCGGCTCATCGTAGAGCAGCCGAGGGTCCCAAAAACTAAGCAAGAGAAGCCTAGAGCGGCAAGGCCGACAGAGCCGAGGGACTCCTACGCCTCCGAGATACGGACACCTCACTCGTCATCTTCCGCAAAAGGCAACTGACGCTCGGTTAAGTGGTTCGGCTAGCCAACAGGCAAGTCCCAGCGCTCAGAATGAGGAAGACACACAGCTTCATTCTCGAATACCCAAATGTTCAGGCCTCGACAGCCACAAAGAACAAACACATATACTTGGGGGTAACTATGCTACACAGACTTAGACGTCGGCAGAACCCTCGGCGGTTCTCCCGACCTACGACAAATGTCTAAGTACTTGAAGCGGTTACATTTTGCTCCGGCAAAAACCCGGTATATCCCCTTACAAACGGGACTCTGGTTCCATTCCCGCGGGTATGAACTACCTCCACACCAGAGGGCCTGTGGGACAACAAATTCCAGGTGGCTCACCGACGACCGCTACACCAGCAGCGACAACAACCCCCGCTTCGGGCGGCTAAACAGCAGTAGCGATGACCTCAGGGCCGACACTGCTGTGACGAGACCCTCGCCCGCGTCTTCGCTCGAGGGGCAAGGACAAGCCATCAAAGCCAAAGAGCCAGGGGTCCGGCCGCAGCTGGCGCCGATGGTCTCGTCGGTGGAGGAACCTTCTCCGGCTGCCACCACCTCAGCACCGACGACAGTGGCCACCTGCGCGCCAGCGCCACGCTGAAAAATGGCGGACGCCCCAGCCTGCACCGGCAGATCCCCACTCAGGTCCTCGCGGACGGGCAGGCCCTGACCTCTGCGCGGAGGCGTCGTGCCGGTGTGAGGACAAGACAATCCAAGAGCACGAACGCCGCCCATGCGGCGTACAGCGTCTTGGACAGTCCACCGGTGCGCACGGCGCAACATACGCCTGAGCCCGGATCAAGCGGCAGGAGGCAGCGTCGGAGGCCGCGACAGAGCCAGCTGAGCCAGCGAGCCAGGCACGCTGGAGCTAACGACGCTCGTGGCCGACCGGTCCTGCGTTGCCGAAGTTCGCCCCTCCGCAAGGTCGGTGAGCGCCTTCTCCCCTGAAGGCTGAAGGAGGAGACGGCCTGCCGGCCCATGCGGGAGGTAGAACCCCGTGAAAGAATCTAGGCCCCTGGTTGGTTTTAGTGATTAATGACAACGTAATATTATATGTGACTAACGTGTGTTTTGCAGAGACAAATGCTAAGTTAGGTCGCATGACAGGTAGAAGTACTACAACGGTGAAAACAATCCCAGAGATAAGAACTCGAAGCGACGGCTAAAATGACGAAACAAAAGGTGAAGGTCTACGGAGTCCGAGTGTCAAGGAGATGTGGACACTCGCGATTTAGTTAGGTCTTTTATTCTCTTTTAGCCGTACTATAAAGAGGGGTTGTCGATGAGTAGTTTGACCAAGAGAGTTCTAGTGTAGTGTTGGTGCACAATCACACTCATATACAGTGCTAGGTGTCACTCTAGAACTCACTCACAAGTTAGAACGAAAACCGATTTCAAAATCAGCTGAAAAACAACAAGTAGGGTTTCTGTCCCTGGGGCACCGGACTGTCCGGTGTGCACCGGACTGTCCGGTGCACCCTCTGCCAAATGGGACCAGGCTGGTCCGAGGAAGAAGCTTCCTCCACAGAAAACCCGAGAGCGCCTGTTTCAGAGTTGAATTTTAGTGGCGCACCGGACATCGCACCGGACTGTCCGGTGTGCACCGGACAGTGGCTGTTCACTGTCCGGTGTGCCATGAGTCCAACAGCTAGCTGTCAGAACTAACTGTTGGAAACGACCGTTGGCGCACCGGACTGTCCGGTGCGCCAGTGCGCAGAAAGTTGCCTGTAACGACTAGTTGGTGGGTGAGGGCTATTTATACCCCTTCCACCCACCATATTCAATGTCTTGCACTCCACATTTATTCCAGCACATTGCTAGAGCATTGCAAGCACCAAAAGCCTAGTGAGGAGATTAGAGAATCTTAATCCGCGTTTATTCCTCATTAGCGCTAGCGAGAGCCACCTAGAGCACACACCACTTGCATTAGGCTTCTCTTGGTCAAGCGAAAGTCTACGGCTTGTTACTCTTGGTGATCGGCATCACCTAGACGGCTTGGTGGCGTTGGGAGCTTGGTGATCACCGTGAAGATCTTGTTGGTGACCCGACTCAAGTTTGTAAGCGGTCTCGAGGGATCCACCGCGCCGGAGTGGCAAAGGATCATCTCGTAGTGAGCACTTGGTTCTTGCGAGGACCAAGGGGGAGCGATACCCTTGCGCGGGTGCTCCAATGAGGACTAGTGGAGAGTGCCGACTCTTCGATACCTCGGGAAAAATTGGAGGAGTCTTCTAAACCTTGCTTTACATTCCGCACTTAATTCAAGCACTTTACATTGTGTATTTGTTTAGCAAGTATTTGAAGTATTGTCTTAGCATTGTTGCATTTCTAGTATTATATTCTTAGTGCTAGTTGTTGGGGTGAAGTTGGGCTCTTGCTTAGCTCTTGCTTAGGTTTTAATTAGTGTTGATTTTTAGAAAAGCCCAATTCACCCCCCCTCTTGGGCATCGTGATCCTTTCAATTGGTATCAAAGCCTTGTTGCTCATAGATTAGCTTAACCGCTAGAGTTACGATGTCCGGTGGGGATGGCCCTCCTCCCGTTTTAGATGGTGACGATTTTCCTTATTGGAAAATTCGTATGGAAGCATATTTAGAGGCTATAGACATTGGTGTCTATAAAGCCGCCACACAAGGATTCCCCGGACCTAGAGATCCCACAAATCTTGTAGGTGATGAGTTTAATTATGAAAAATGGAATGCCAAGGCCAAAAACACCCTTTTTAGAGGCCTTTGCAAAGATGTGTTCAATAGAGTAAGAAATCATAAAAATGCTCATGATTTGTGGATGGACATTTGTGCTTTACATGAAGGAACTAGAAGTGAGCGTGAGGAGAGATATCACATAGCCATGAGAAAGTTAAATTCTTTTGAAATGCTTGCAAATGAAAATGCTAATGCCATGTACTCACGTCTCAATATTCTTGTAGAGGAAGTTAATGGATTGGGGCTTACTCAAATCTCACAACCGGATGTTGTGAGGAAGATTCTCAGTGTCCTCCCAATAGACAAATATGGACACATTGTCACTGTGCTACATCAAATGGATCTTTCAGTTACCACACCTACACAGATTTTGGGAAAGATCAATGCTCATGAGATGTACATGCACATCAACAACAAAGAAGAATCATCTTCCAAAAGAAAGGATTTGGCTCTCAAAGCAAATCATGAAAGAAAAGGAAAATCCAAAGTACAAATTGAGGAAGAATCCTCAAGTGATGATGACCTTGATGCTAACATTGCCTTGATGGTGAGGAAGACCACCAAGATGTTAAAGAAGCTCAACAGGGACGACATCAAATTTGATTCAAGAAAGAAGAAATTCTTTTCCAGCAAAAGAAAGCCCATCTCTGAGATGGATTGCTATAACTGTGGAGAGCTTGGTCATCTTGCTCATCAATGTACCAAGCCCAAGAAGAACAAGTTCAAGGGCAAGAAAGAAGATGACAGCGGCGATGAAAAGAAGGAAAAGAAATTTTTCAAGAGGAAAGATGGGAAGCAAAAGAGGTTCCACAAGAAGAAGAATGGAAAGGCATACATTGTTGGTGACTGGCTCACTGACATTGAGTCATCAAGTGGATCTTCTTCAAGTGAAGAAGAGAATGATGAAAAAGTTGCCGCCATCGCCGGGGACTTCTCTTCACCACCACCATTGCCATCATCGACTTCTCACCTATGCCTTATGGCTAGGGGTGAACGGAAGGTACAAAATGATATTAATATTACTGATGATAGTGATAGTGATAGTGATGAGGAATTTGCTTCACCTTCATATGATGAGCTAGCTGACTTGCTTAAAGAATACACTCAAATCATTAGAAAGTCAAAGGCTAAATGTGATAGGTTGAAAAATGAAAATGAATCTTTAAATGCCAAATATGACATAGTTATGAAAGCTAGTGATGAAATAAAAGAAGAAAATAAAACTATGTCATCAACTGTAAATGAGCTCACAATCTCCCTAAAAGATGCTAAGGATAAATGTGACAAATTAAATGAAACTAATAGGGAGTTGCAAAATAGACTAGTAAAGATCAAGGAAGACTATACTCAAATTAAATTTGATCATGACAATCTTCTTGTTGAAAATGAACTTTTATCTTGCAAAACACATGAGGCTATTAACCTTGTTGTTAAGATTGATGTAGCAACCTCATGTGATGATTTGAGTCAAGAAGAGCAAACTAGTCTACATGCTGAATTGACTGAAAAAGTTGAAGTCCTGACTTTAGACAACCAAAAATTGAAGAATTACTTGACTGATGCAACTACTAGAGGAAAGGTTGCTATTGAGAACAATGATTTCAACAATGAGTTGGCAGTGGATAATCAAAGGCTTAAAAATGAAGTCAAGAAACTAAAAAGTGAAAATGAACATCTTGCAACAAGTGTGCAAAAGTTCAACAAGGGTCAATACCTCCAAAATGAGCTGCTTATGAACACTGTCATGAAAAACAACAAGAGTGGTATTGGATACAATGCTTTTGTGCAAAAGAAAGCTACCACTCAATACAAGCCAAAGCAGACTCACAGGCCTATCAAATGCTTTGAGTGTGGAAATGAAGGTCATTTTGCCCACAACTGCAAAGCCAAACCACCAACTCCCTTGCCTAAGTACTCAAGACCATTTGCTTTCAATGCTCATTATGTTCTAAGAAAGGTTGCAAATGGAAAGGTCAAAGTTACATTTCTAGGTCCACCAAACAAGAGTAGACCTAGACAAATCTGGGTTGCAAAGTCCTTGATTGAGAGAGTCACTGGTCCTATGCAATATAGGGCCCTCAAAACTCAAGCTTGAATTGTCTGTGGATGTAGGTGAACTACAAAACCGGTGGGAGTCATTGAGTTATTGACAGTGGATGCACACAACATATGACAGGCAACCCACGAATGTTCACCTCACTTGATGAGAATGTTGATGGACAAGATAAAATCACATTTGGAGACAATTCAAAAGGAAAAGTGCAAGGACTTGGCAAGGTGGCAATCTCAAATGATCTATCAATATCAAATGTTCTCTTAGTTGCACCTTTGAGCTTCAATTTATTATCAGTGGGTCAACTCTGTGATCTTGGACTTCAATGCTTATTCACTCCAACAAAGGTTATTGTAACAAAGATGGATGATGAATCAATGGTGTTCAAAGGTTTTAGGTACAACAACCTCTACTTAGTGGATTTCACTTCAGAAGATGCAGACTTAAGAACTTGCCTCTTCACCAAAGCTTCACTTGGATGGCTCTGGCATAGGAGGCTTGCACATGTTGGGATGAGCACACTCAAGAAGGTATTAAAGAAAGACATGGTTAGAGGATTAAAGGATGTGGTGTTTGAAAAAGACAAGCCATGTAGTGCATGTCAAGCTGGAAAGCAAGTTGCTAATACACATCCTACTAAAGCTTTCATGTCAACATCAAGGCCACTGGAACTACTTCATATGGATTTATTTGGACCTACAAATTATGTAAGTGCCGGTGGCAACCTCTACTGTCTAGTGATTGTTGATGACTTCTCAAGATACACTTGGGTGTTCTTTCTCCATGACAAATCTGAAGTTGCATCTATATTCAAGAAGTTTGCCAAGAAAGCACAAAATGAATTTGATTGCAAGATCAAGAAGATTAGAAGTGACAATGGCAAAGAATTTGACAACACCAACATTCATGAGTACTGTGATGAAATTGGGATCAAGCATGAAGTATCTGCAACATACACACCTCAACAAAATGGAGTTGTTGAAAGGAAGAACAGGACCTTGATCACTCTTGCAAGAACAATGATTGATGAGTATAACACACCGGAGAGGTTTTGGGCTGAAGCTGTCAACACTGCATGTTATGCATCAAACAGGCTATTTCCTCACCGGCTTCTTGCGAAGACTCCCTATGAACTGCTAAATGGGAAAAAGCCAGACGTCTCCTTCTTTCGGGTGTTTGGATGCAAATGCTATATCTTCAAGAAACGCCATCACCTAGGGAAGTTTTAAAGACGTTGTGATATTGGTTTTCTTTTGGGTTATTCATTAAAGTCCAAAGCATATCGAGTATTCAATCATGCCACTGGCGTGGTAGAAGAAACATATGATGTGGAATTTGATGAGACTAATGGCTCCCAAGGAGCACTTGAGAATTTTGATGATGTAGGTGATGAGCCACTTAGGGAAGCAATGAAGAACATGCCAATTGGAGCTATCAAACCAAAAGAAGATGAAGAAGAGGTGCAAAACATTGACATGCCTTCTTCATCAAATGTACCACAAGATGATGATAAAGATGAGAGGCATGCAAATGAAGATACATTTGTCTCTCATGAACAAGCAAGGGTACACGCCAAAGATGTTGATGCTCCAGGATCTTCTTCCCAAGTGGTCAACAGGAGAAATTCATCACTACTTCAAGCTCATCCTCAAAACCAAATCATCAGGAGTCCTTCACAAGGGGTTATTACTCGATCCCATAGACATGCTTCTTTTATTGAACATCACTCCTTTGTTTCTTGTGTTGAGCCTACTTGTATAGATGAGGCATTACAGGATTCGGACTGGTTGAATGCCATGCATGAAGAACTTAACAACTTCACCCGTAACAAAGTTTGGACCCTGGAGAAGCCCCCACAAGATGCAAGAATCATTGGAACAAAGTGGGTGTTCAGAAACAAACAAGATGATCAAGGTGTGATTGTAAGGAACAAGGCAAGACTTGTTGCAAAAGGATTCTCTCAAGTTGAAGGCTTAGATTTTGGAGAGACCTTTGCACCGGTTGCTCGACTGGAAGCCATCCGTATCCTACTTGCATATGCATCATGCTACGATATAAAACTTTATCAAATGGATGTAAAAAGTGCATTTTTAAATGGCTTCATAAATGAACTTGTATATGTTGAGCAACCACCTGGATTTGAAGACCCTAGATATCCTAACCATGCTTACAGGTTGTCCAAGGCGCTATATGGGCTAAAGCAAGCTCCAAGGGCTTGGTATGAGCGCCTTCGCGACTTCCTCATCGAAATGGGCTTCAAGATCGGGACCGTCGACACAACTCTCTTCACAAAGAAACATAACAGTGATATTTTCATTTGTAAAGTATATGTTGATGATATAATATTTGGCTCGACAAATGATTATCATTGCAAGGAATTTGGTGAGTTGATGTCGAAGGAGTTCGAGATGTCAATGATTGGTGAGCTCACATACTTCCTCGGCTTTCAAGTCAAGCAAATGAAAGATGGTAACTTTCTCTCACAAGAGAAGTATACCAAAGACTTGTTGAAAAGGTTCAACATGGAGAAGTGCAAACCAATCAAGACCCCCATGCCTACAAATGGACATCTCGACTTAGATGAGGGAGGTAACCCGGTTAATCAAACTCTCTACCGTTCTATGATTGGTAGTTTATTGTACCTTACCGCATCTAGGCCCGATATCATGTTTAGTGTCTGCATGTGTGCTCGATTTCAATCTAATCCTAAGAAAGCTCATCTTCGTGCTGTTAAGAGAATTCTTAGGTATCTCAGGCACACCACAAGCGTTGGTCTGTGGTATCCCAAAGGAGCTACTTTTGATTTAATTGGCTATTCCGATTCGGATTATGCCGGTTGCAAAATTGATAGGAAAAGTACTTCTGGGGGATGCCACCTGCTTGGTAGATCACTAGTTTCATGGACATCCAAAAAGCAAAACAGTGTTGCCTTGTCAACTGCCGAAGCGGAATACATTGCCGCGGGTGCTTGTTGCACACAGATTTTATATATGAAACAAACTCTTCTAGACTATGGTGTAGTTCTAGAAAAGGTACCTTTGTTGTGTGACAATGAGAGTGCTGTTAAAATTGCTAATAATCCTGTACAACACTCTCGCACCAAGCACATTGATATCCGTCATCACTTCCTTAGAGATCATGTTGCTAAAGGAGATATCATTTTAGAAGGAGTGAGGTCGGAAGATCAATTAGCGGATATTTTCACTAAGCCACTTGATAAGACCCGCTTTTGCATGTTGAGGAATGAACTAAATATTCTTGATCTCAGAAATTTTAAGTAAAATGTCAAATGGTGTTGTCAAGCTTGCATTGCATGTTTAAATTTCTTGTATTGCATCTAGGGCTTGTCTAACCTAGTTGAGATAACCGCCAACAAAGCGAGTGAAAAAGCTTAACTCGGATCAAACTTGACAAGTCTTAGTTTTAAGCTTTTAGCACTTAAATTCTTACTTTTTATGCAATTGTTGGTTCTTGAAATATGCATGAGGTACTGCACTTAGGGGAGTATTCAAAACTCAAATCATTCATGAAAACCCCTAGTGCAAGCCAAAATGCAAATTTCACCATTTGCCTATTTTCTCTAAAAATTATCTAGCCTATGGCAAAATATTTTGAAAAGTATATGAGGGTGCCAATACCTGTCCCAACAAGTGTTATTTTGTGTGATTATAAGTTGGGATTTGGTTTGGTTGAAAGTTAGATAGAAAAATTCAAAATTTTCCAATCTTCCCTCTGTCCGGTGTGCACCGGACACTGCACTGTGCAATGTCTGGTGCACCGGCAGCCGCGCGCTAAAATTCCTTTTTCCTATGCGCTATCCGGTGGTTCACCGGACAGCTACTGTGCGCTGTTCGGTGTGCACCAGACAGGCTCTGTAGACTGTCCGGTGCGCCCATATCGCGTTTTAAAAAAAAGGGCCTCCAGCCCGAGACCGAGCCAGAGGCTCACTTATTTCTCCCTGCCAGCGCTCCCTCTCTGTGCCTGGCGGTTTCCTCCTCTCACCGGCGATCTCCCTCCACCGGCGGCCACCGTCTCCGACTGTGCTCCGGCGACCTCGTGCCCCTCTCCTTCCCTCCTCGGTGAGTAGCCCATCTCTCCCTCAGTTCTCCCTCCTCTCTATTTCTTTTTGAGCAGAGCACTCCATTCCACCCCTTTTGCCCCAATTCCAATTCCTGTGAAATCCAGTGCAACCAAGTTGTGAAATGTGTTCCCCTGTATTCCTTGAGTACTCCTGCAGGCTCTCAGCTCCTTCGGGAGGGTTTTCCCACCTCAAATAGCCGTTTCACCGAAACCCTAGAACTCCGCACGTCACGTGCTCGGTGAAATTCCCAAACCAGCAAAAAATGCTCCAATTGAACCCAAATTTTTCACACACCTTCACAACATCCCCAGTAACTCATTTGCCAAATTTCACGCCAATCCGAGATTCTAGGCTTTATTTTCACCAAATTCCCCGTTTCGAGCGATCGTTTCCGAGCCAAGTGCCCAAATCTTTTTTTCTTCGCCTAAATTCAAACCAAGCCCACACTTCACTCATATTCACCTACATAAACCTATTCATGAAGTATCGGCTCAATTCCATGTCGTTTCGTGCCTCAATTCGAATTACAAACCTCCTATGGCACTATTTTTCGTTCAAACGTCGTTTTCACGCCGTTTGACCTATCGATCGTCTCGTCTCTTGTTTTCTGTGCCATATTTCTCTGTGTATGTATTTATTCACATTTCATATACTTATGACTATGTGACTAATACGTGCTCACCTCTTCTGTCATTTCAGTGACTTTTGACTGCCCGTGTGTCGTCTCCTGTCCTGCCTGGATCGTCACCTATTGTGTGAGCTTTCCAGGTAGCCATCTCATTCTTTGCTATTCTATTGGATATTATCGATCTATGCTTAGTCACTCTCTCATTTGCAGTCATCAGATTTAGGATGCCGCGCATGAAGAATGTGTCGGCGCTAGGGGGAGGCGATGATGAGGATCCTCGTCGCCCCTTCAGGCAGGTCAAGGGAAAGACAATATATTTGGAGCAGCAGGAAGGCCGCAAGAAGCGGCGTTCGGACAGAGCAGCCCGTGCAGCAGCAGCAGCAGCCGCTGCGCAGGCCGAGCTTGGAGAGCAGCCACAGACTCCGTCAGATCAGATCGCATACCGTGTTCGTCGTCTCGCCTCCCGGCGCTCGTCCACTCACACCTCTGCTTCCACTCCGCCACCCACTCTGCCTGCTCCTGTCACTCCTGTTGCGCCATCCACCACCACAGCCATACCCACTACCTCCACTACGCCAGCTTCCACTGCTCCTCCTCCTCCCGCTCCCGCTTCAGCTCCTCCTGTCCCTCCACCTCGATTCCGGGAGCGCGATGAGACTGAGGTACGACCACTTGCTGCGGATCCTAGACTGTTTGACCTTCAGCGTGCTACAGCGGCACGGGTACGTAGGTTCAGATACGTACCCGTGGAGTCTTGGTTACCAGCTCAGAGGGACCCTGCAGCAGTTGACCTATTCAGCACACGTATTCAGGAGTCATTTTTCAGAGCCCAGATGTCTGCTCAGATAGCTCTGCGAGTGCACCGGCTTTTGGATCTTCCAGCCTTTCTGCTTGCAGCCGGTGCTGACTCTGAGGCGCACCTCACATATCTGCCTGGCCTTCAGACCCTTTTGACTACCAGCGGCAGGTATATTGAGGAGTGGGTATGAGTCTTCTACGCCTCTGTATGGATTGACCCGGATCATCACTGGATGAGGTTTCGTTTTGAGCGCGAGGATGTCACCATTACTGCCAGTCAGATTCGCCAGCTTTTTGGATTTCCCGAGTCGACGACTCGTCTTCACAGCCTCTGCTACGGCACTTCTGACCCTCCTCGTCGCCCTCACGGCGGTGTGGCTCCGGGTACAGCTCACGTCGCGGCTCTGTTCCGCCCGCCCTTCACAGATGGGTCGCGACGTTCACCGGCAGATTTTACTACAGCAGCCAAGTATTTATATGAGCTTATCAGACGGACTCTTCTGCCGAGGATGGGATACAGGGAGGCTACCACACATATTCAGCTTTGGCTCCTTGGTGCCCTGGTCTCTCACTCTGAGTTCGACGTCGTGGACTTCCTTCTTTGTGAGATCGAGGACACCATTTTGGATGGGATTCGTGCTCGTCGGCAGTTGCCCTATGCTCACTACTTGTGCCACATCTTTGCGCAGCTGATTCAGCCTCCTCGGTTTCAGGGCACACTTGAGGCCTCACGCCTCGTTTTTGGATCCTACCGTCCTGCGCCTGAGACTCCTGTGCCGGCTTCTGCTCCTGTTTTTGACTCTCAGGCCGAGGACGCTGCTCTTCGTCAGTTCGACACTCAGGCTACAACAGTTGATGATGTTGATGATGATGATGATGATTTTGGGGTTCCTCCTCCGCCTCCTATGCCTCCACGCTCACATGATCATGAGGCTGGGAGTTCTAGTGCTGCCCCTGCTGCCCCTCCAGCTATGGACCCTGCTCTTGCTTCGATTCTGGCTCACCTGGCAGCCGAGCAGGCCCGGTTATCTAAGCAGATGCTCTCAATGTTTCAGAACATGCAGGACAGGCAGGATGCGCTTCAGCAGCAGCTTCTTCAGGATCGGGCTGAGAGCAGGGCATTCATGGCTCTTATGCTACAGCAGTCTGGTGTCTCAGTTCCTCCAGTTCAGTCTGCTCCTCCTCCTCCGCTTCACGCTCCTGTTGTGCCAGCGATTTTGTCAGGACCCCCTGTTGGTACTTCTCTGCTCCGGCCGGTCACTTTGGCTTTCACCTCTCCGGCTCTCAGCTCTGTCTGCCCGCAGCCGCCAGTGCCACCAGCATCTGCTGTTACCACTACTGCTGTGGCAGTATCTGTGACCACTTCTGTTCCGGCAGCTCCTGCAGCGTGGCCTCAGTCCGAGTCAGTACCAGCTCCAGCTTCTACCGCAGATCCTGGATCTGAGACTGACTCTGACCCTCCGCCGGCGTTCACTCTGCTGCCTCGACCGCGACCGGACGCGCCCCCGCCGCCTCCTCCCGCTTCAGATGTTTAAGTTCGGGTGCCCTTTTAGTGTTTGACGCCAAAGGGGGAGAGATATGAGTTGTGAGAGCTAGGGGGAGTTAGAGGGTTAGTAGAGAGTCATTTTGGTGTAATATATGTGCTTGCTACTCTCTGTACTAGCTTGATGTTTTTGGCTCACAAACTCGATATATACTCTCGTTGCTTATGATTGACTGTGTGTATTATGTTTTCACCTTATATTTTATCACCAGTCTTCTTGTTCTTGTTTCATTGATTTAACTTCACTTTTATATGAACAAGAATCTTATGATGTGTATGCGCTCACTCTTATTATTATGGTACACGTTCTTTCTGTCAAAGATTACTGAGTATAACTAACCATCCTTCCTATTGACAGAAACTTCAAAATAAACTACTCTCACAAAACTTGTAAGGTTGTCATCAATCACCAAAAAGGGGGAGATTGAAAGCATCTAGGCCCCTGTTGGTTTTAGTGATTAATGACAACGTAATATTATATGTGACTAACGTGTGTTTTGCAGAGACAAATGGTAAGTTAGGTCGCATGACAGGTAGAAGTACTACAACGGTGAAAACAATCCCGGAGATAAGAACTCGAAGCGACGGCTAAAACGACGAAACAAAAGGTGAAGGTCTACGGAGTCCGAGTGTCAAGGAGATGTGGACACTCGCGATTTAGTTAGGTCTTTTATTCTCTTTTAGCCGTACTATAAAGAGGGGTTGTCGATGAGTAGTTTGACCAAGAGAGTTCTAGTGTAGTGTTGGTGCACAATCACACTCATATACAGTGCTAGGTGTCACTCTAGAACTCACTCACAAGTTAGAACGAAAACCGATTTCAAAATCAGCTGAAAAACAACAAGTAGGGTTTCTGTCCCTGGGGGCACCGGACTGTCTGGTGTGCACCGGACTGTCCGGTGCACCCTCTGCCAAATGGGACCAGGCTGGTCCGAGGAAGAAGCTTCCTCCACAGAAAATCCGAGAGCGCCTGTTTCAGAGTTGAATTTTAGTGGCGCACCGGACATCGCACCGGACTGTCCGGTGTGCACCGGACAGTGGCTGTTCACTGTCCGGTGTGCCATGAGTCCAACGGCTAGCTGTCAGAACTAACCGTTGGAAACGACCGTTGGCGCACCGGTGGCGCACCGGACTGTCCGGTGCGCCAGTGCGCAGAAAGTTGCCTGTAACGGCTAGTTGCTGAGTGAGGGCTATTTATACCCCTTCCACCCACCATATTCAATGTCTTGCACTCCACATTTATTCCAGCACATTGCTAGAGCATTGCAAGCACCAAAAGCCTAGTGAGGAGATTAGAGAATCTTAATCCGCGTTTGTTCCTCATTAGCGCTAGCGAGAGCCACCTAGAGCACACACCACTTGCATTAGGCTTCTCTTGGTCAAGCGAAAGTCTACGGCTTGTTACTCTTGGTGATCGGCATCACCTAGACGGCTTGGTGGCGTTGGGAGCTCGGTGATCACCGTGAAGATCTTGTTGGTGACCCGACTCAAGTTTGTAAGCGGTCTCGAGGGATCCACCGCGCTGGAGTGGCAAAGGATCATCTCGTAGTGAGCACTTGGTTCTTGCGAGGACCAAGGGGGAGCGATACCCTTGCGTGGGTGCTCCAACGAGGACTAGTGGAGAGTGCCGACTCTTCGATACCTCGGGAAAAATTTGAGGAGTCTTCTAAACCTTGCTTTACATTTCGCACTTAATTCAAGCACTTTACATTGTGTATTTGTTTAGCAAGTATTTGAGGTATTGTCTTAGCATTGTTGCATTTCTAGTATTATATTCTTAGTGCTAGTTGTTGGGGTGAAGTTGGGCTCTTGCTTAGCTCTTGCTTAGGTTTTAATTAGTGTTGATTTTTAGAAAAGCCCAATTCACCCCCCCTCTTGGGCATCGTGATCCTTTCACCCCGGCTCAGCCCTCCCACCGCCTCAGCAAGGATGACAAAGATCCTTGAAGCTGAGGGCGGGGCGGAAGCCGCAGCCCGGCTTGCTTCTCCCCACCAAACTGCCCATTGGTGAGGGAATGCAGCCAGGCTGCACGACGAAAATCCTTGAAGCCGAGCGATGGCTGAAAGGTGCCAATCTCCACGAGGCCTCGCTCCTCCAACGACAGCAAGAGCAAGGCGGCGCTGGAGCACCCCATCCGGGGGCTCAAAAGGTGAAAGGGCGCGATGCATGAGGGGAGAACGAAGGCATGACCACTGTCCGGGGATCGGTCCCCCTTTTATAGGCAGACCTCCTCACTTGCACCCCTTAGCGTCACGGGCGAAATCCCCACTGAAATCCTCCAGGGTTCTCCCCCTACGACACGGGGGCTGGGACCCACATGTCATACGAGCTGATCCGAAGCACGAAGAAGGCGAACCGCCGCACGCGAGGCATGTAACCGTCCCGCGGTTACAAGTGCTCTCCCATCTTCACAGAAACCGTGGGTCGAAAGGGTGGACTACCACGCGACAGACATCCAACTGCACCGCAACTGTGCTCCCCTTCGGCTCCGTCCACATCTGGCGGACCAGTGCAAAGGAAGCGGGCCCGCATGTCAAGTAACCGGCGTGCCGGTTACGACGTGCGAGAAGTTACACCGCCACTCACGCCAATGCTGCGCCTCCTCGACTACGGAACCGGTACCGCGACTCGAGGTAGCCCTGCGCAAGGACCCAACAGTGCCGGTTAAAGGTGACGGCCATGGGCCGGTCAGTCGTGGGGTAGGCACGACGGTTGGCATGGTCAAAAGCGGGCCGGCAGTAACTGCAGCGGCAGACGAGCGGAGGCAGCGGTCAAGTCGCCTGCAGGCTCGTGTCCCCTCCTGAAGCGACGGGAGAGCCCTCTCCCACGGCGTGAAGACGACGCGCCCGTGCCCCGTTCCTTGAACGGCTCGCACACGCAACGGGCGCCACACGAATCGCTCATCCCATCGTATTAACTCCCCGATGGAGCAGGCAACACCTCTGGCAGGCGAGGCGGGCGTCGCTTCGCCTTCGCCATAATGACCGCGTCAAAAAAGGTGTGCCACCTTATTTAAATTCATATCCTTCCCTTCCTCCTCTCTCTCTTGCCATAGGGACCAGGAAAGGGGACGTTGTGGAAAGGATCCTTCTCGGCGGAGGAAGCGGGCCCCGAGCCCTCCTACTGATCAGGGGTTCGAAGGCTGGCCCCTCGGAAGGGTTTCGACAGCCGCCCTAGAGAATTCGGACTTCAAGCCCATTACTGATCAGGGGTTCGAAGGCTGGCCCCTTGGAAGGGTTCGACAGCTGCCCCAGAGTGATCGGGCTCCGCGCCCACTACTGATCAGGGGTTCGTAGGCTGGCCCCTCGGAAGGGTTCGACAGTCGCCCCAGAGCATGCAGAGTAAGGGATGACTCTGGGTACGTTCGATACATAGCTGAGGCTCAGGCTACGCTCCCGAGGTACCCTAGGACATTTCCGAGACCAGCGGGAACGATTTGTAATGGAATCCCACCGGAGGGGGGCATCGAGCCCTCAGACCCTGTCGAAGGGGTCTGGGTCCGGCGAATCACCCGCAGGTACTTTTGGAGCACGCCTCTGGGCCACCAGCCGACCCCTAACGAACGGGGCACGGGCGTCCACTCGGATCACCCGTTAGCAGCTCACTGGAAACACCACGTTCGGCGCCCTCCGAGGGCAATGTGGCGCTTTCCCCCCTCCTCCTTGCGGAAAGGCGACGCAGGGGCGTATAATAAAAGTCGAGAAAGTCCTTGATCGTCCTCTCGCTCCGTGCAGAGGCTCGGGGGCTGCTCTCGCACCCGGCTATGGCCAAAACTGTTGACAGCGTCAACAAACCAGCTTGATAACTTGGAACCCGACCACGCACCTGGGCTACGGCCGGGCCGCATGAGGGAACGATCAGACCGACCGAAGCACCGCGAAAAGCATTCAGACCTCAGAGGAGTCAAACCACTCCTCCGAGGCCTCGGGGGCTACACCCGGCGGGTGCGCCCGCGCGCACCCACCAGAACAAGGCAAAAATCGAGAAAGGTCGATCCCCTCACCGAAAACCCGGCAAAAGCCTCCAAGCGAGTACCATCACTCCCTTCGAGGCTCGGGGGCTACTGTCGGGTACCATAATTAGGGCTACCCCCAACGCTCCTAATCATGGCTGGTAAACACCCTCAGACCAACTGACGGGTGCGGTTCAAGCCAAGACTTTGTCTACCCGAGGGACGCAATCTCACCCGAGCCCAGCCTCGGGTTGGAACCGTAGTCCCAAACGAGTTCACGCCTCGCCCGAGGGCCTTCTCAGGCAGCGGGCGCCCCCTCGGCTCTCCCAAGGCCCGGCCCGGGCAGGCTTCGTTGTGAAGCAACCTTGGCCAGACCGCCTCACCAACCGACCGCTTCGCAGGCGCATTAAATGCAGGGGATGCCTGACGCCGTATCCTGACACACGCACCTCAGTCGGGCAGGCCGAAGTGACCGCAGTCACTTCGCCCCTCTTCTTTACTGTCTGACATGACAGGAAAACAGCGCCGCTCGCTCCGCTCCGACTGCCGTGTCAGCCACCCCGGCAACGACTGACAACAAGTCACGATCAACCACCGAGTTCAGCCTCGGGCGCAACAGGAAGCTCCGCCTCGCCTGACCACATGCTCCGGCCTCGGGAGGAGGTTTCCGCCTCGCCCGACCTCAGGCTCCGGCCTCGGGAGGAGGTCTCCGCCTCGCCCGACCCCCAGACTCGGCCTCGACCCCGGTCTCGGGAGGAATCGCGTCCTCGCCCGACCCCGGCCTCGGCCTCAAGAGAAGTCTCCGCCTCGATCGACCCTGGGCTCGGACTGACCGCGCTAATAGGGGATGCATCATTTCCTTATTCCTAGCCTGCTCAGGCTACAAGGAACAAGACCGGCGTCCCATCTGGCTTACCCCAGCGACGGGTAATGATGGTGCCCTGCGTGCGCCATGACGCCGGTGGCTCTCAGCCCCTTACAACAGCAAGGAGACGTCAGCAGGATCCTCACCGCGCTGCCAGCTGTGCTCCTACAGGACTCAGACGCTCCTCCGACGGTCACGCCATCACATGTACAGGGCCCAAGCTCTCCCCCAACGACCACGTTGGCATGTACACAGGGCTTAGGCACTCCACTGCCGGATACGTTAGCGCATAGCTACGCCCCCGTTGTACGTCTGGACCCTCTCCTTGCCTCTATAAAAGGGAGGTCCAGGGCCACCCTGAGGGGGGTTCGCGCGAGGGAAGCGGCGGACGAACTCCGTGTCTCTCCCTCTCTCACGCGACGCGCTTGTAACCCCTACTACGAGCGGTACCCCTGGTGCAGGATAATACAAGGCTTATCCCACCTCTTGTGTTCCATCCCGTGCCAACCCATCTGGGCATGGGCACGCAGCGATTTCACTGGTCGGTCCAAGGGACCCCCGAGTCCGAGACGCCGACAATTACCATGAATTTCTTGTGTTGTAATAATTTTAAATGTCATTGCGGTATATATCGCAACAAAATTGTAAGGCGTTGGTTAAAAAAGATTTGTTACCATGAAGTCACTATGATGTCGTAAAAATAAATGTCGTTGCTTAAGGTTTATATATTTAGTACAATGAAATTGTAAGACGTTGCATCAAAAAGATTTATTGCAACAAATTTATAATTTTGCTATAATCTTAACTTTAATTAGAAAATGTTCCTCCGTTCATAAATATATGACACCATTGACTGTTTTAAAAAACTTTGACCACTCGACTTATTCAAAAAATAATAGGTTATCATTTATTTTTTTGTGGTTTATTTTATCACTTAAGGTAGTTTATGCTTGACTTAAAATTTTACATTTTTAAATAAATATTTTGAATAAGACGAGTGGTTAAAGTTTTCAAGAAAAGTCAACGGTTTCATATATATGAACAAATATAGTAACAAAACTATAAAACATTATTTTAACAAAAAAATATTACCATGAATTCGCTATGTTGTTGTAATTTTAAATTTGTTGATATATACTAGAATGAAAACATGGTACTTTTCTTCGCTTTAATTCACATGCGAGTTTGGTAGCGACCACCGAGGCGAGACAGACGTCTGTCTATCTTGTTCTGCTTGAGAATTGTCCAATAGTTATAATGAAACGCATAATATTTTAACATCAAAGACAGTTTGGCCGAGTGGTCTAAGGCGCCAGATTTAGGCTCTGGTCCGAAAGGGCGTGGGTTCAAATCCCTAGGATTTGCAGCCTCACGTGACACGGAGATGCATACGCCTACTGCCTACCCAAGTTTCCTCCTCCATCAAATCCTCAAGAGTGATCTGCCTGCCATTGTATTCACTGGTGCTGACACAGAGAAGCGTAACATTGCCTTGTCCTTTTGATTGTGGCAATTACTATGCTTCAAAGTCGTTCTTCGATTCGAAGAAACGAAGAAGGATCACTTGGGAATACGTTAATGTTTAAAATACAGCAAATCGTTTATTAGAGTGACTGACCATACAAAATCTGAAAGAGGATAGTTTCTCAGGTACCATACATCAAGAAAGTATTCTCAGCCTATGATGCTAGAATATGAATGTTTTATTACTTTCATTAGTACTACATGCATCAATCCTTCTTGGCATTTCCCATGGGGTTGCCATCGAAGCGCCCGATCCGGAAGAAGCCGAGGTCCAGGCCAGCCTCCGCCGCCGTCTCGGAGCCGCCATCAATGGCCATCTCCGCCAGGATCTTCCCCACGGCGGGGCCCATCTTGAAGCCGTGGCCCGAGAAGCCGGCCCCGACCACCACGTCCCGGCCGCCGCCCAGGAAGTCCATGACGAAGTCGGCGTCGGGGGTCATGGAGCAGATGCACGACTGCCGGACGACCGGCCCTCCCGCGGCGTCCACGTGGTCCGGCATGGCCTCCTGGATCCACCTGGCCACCCGGTGCGTGACCTCCGCGTCGCCCGCGAGCCAGTTGCGGGCGTCCGGGTCGCACGGCGGGCCGCCGTCGCAGCTGATCTTGATGAGCCCCGGGAGCTCCAGCGACGGCGCGCCGTACACGGGCGGGTCGCCGTAGCTGGAGAAGGTCGGGAACCCGGCGCTCGCCGAGACAGTCTGCTCCTGCCCGGGCTTCACGCGCCAGTAGAGGTGGAGCGTGTGCAGCGGCCTGATGGGGAGGTCCACGCCCCAGGAGCCGAGCAGCTTGGCCGCCCACGCGCCCACCGTGACGACGCACCTGGCGCCGCGGAACGCCTCGCCGCCGGCGGCCCTCACCACGACGCCGCCGCCGTCGGGCTCGGGCGCCCTGTCGATGCCGACGACCTCGGTGTTGTCCCTGACCACGGCGCCTTTCGCGACGGCGAGCGACTGGAACATGGCCACGGCCTTGGTGGCGCTGAGCACGCCGCCGTGGTCGCTGAGCGCGGTGACCCACCCGTCCACCGGGCCCGGGACGGTGAGGGCGAAGGCGCCGCCCCACCTGCGGTGAAGGTCGTCCTCGTCCACCTCCTCGGCGCCGATGTTGGCGATGGCGGCGGCGAGCGAGGCGCTGCTCCGCGGGCCCATGGAGAGGTGCGGCGTCGGGGTGAGCACGCGGTAGCCGGCCTCCGCCTCGGCGGCGGCCCAGAGGCGGCGGGCGAGGCGCACCATGCGGAGGTACCGCGGCTGCGCGTAGGCGTCGCGGATGATGCGGGAGTCGCCGTGCGAGGAGCCCAGCGGGTGGAGCAGGTCGAAGCGCTCCAGCAGCAGGACGCGGGCGCCGCGAGACGCCGCCGCGTGCGCCGTGCAGCTGCCCATGATGCCGGCCCCCACCACGATGACGTCGAAGTTGGGGGCTGGGCGACCGGCCTGGGGAACTGCGGGCGCACCGGCGCCGGCCATGGCAGCAGCTCGCGAGCGCTTTGCAAGCTGGAACGGACCGGACGTACGGCAGTCGGCAGGAGGAGAAAAAGATAGACTTCGCCACTTGGTGTACTGGACTACTGGAGTCCAGTGGGATGGAGATGGGATCGTAACTGGTGGCCGCGACCGTGACCTGTCCGATAAACGACAAGATTGCTTTGCTTGGGCCCGCTGCTAGAGGAGTTTGCCCCTGTTTGGTTGGGATTCTGGGCCGATTTTGGCCGCCAGAAGCTGAAGCCGCTGCCAAACGGCTAGCTTCTGGGCCAGCTTCTGGCGGTGGCGCTTCCCACGGAAGCCGGCCTTGTACACGAAATCAGAAGCCGCCCGACCCACGCGTCCGCTGGAAGTCGGCTATTCGCGAGCGTCCGCCCGAGCCCAGCGTCCTCTGCAATCCTCAGCTCTCTCCCGCAACCGCCGCCTGCTCCTCCGCCGCATCGGGGCGGCGACCTCGACCAGACTCCCGTCTCCCCTTCCGCGGCATTCGCTCAGGTACATTCCTCCATTCCGTTGCGTATGCGCTCGTCCCCCGCTGCATCGTCGCTAGGGTTTTGACCTCGCTGCATCGTTGCTAGGGTTTTGACCTCGCCGCATCGTCGCTAGGGTTTTGACCTCGCCGCCGCCAGGTCTTCCGTATCCGGTCGTCCCCCGTTGACGTCGCTGCATCGTCGCTAGGGTTTTGACCTTGCCGCCGCCAGGTCTTCCGTATCCGCTCGTCCCCCGTTGACGTCGCTGCATCGTCGCTAGGGTTTTGACCTCGCCGCCGCCAGGTCTTTCGTATCCGCTCGTCCCCCGTTGACGTCGCTAGGGTTTTCACCTCGCCGCCGCTAGGGTCTTCCGCAAGGTTGGACTCCGCCGTTATCCGAAGTCGTCGTATTCGTAGGTGCATTCGTAACTTCCATGTGTACCTTTCTTCCCCGATGTCGTGTTACGGATCGGGTGTACCCCATGTAGTGATTATGCTATAAGGTTGCATCGACGTGTGTGGTTCAAACTTCCCACTGTAATGAAGCCAATTGTTAACTGCTTATTAACGAATATCCTGTTGATTTGATGTTCAGATCTCGGGGTGTTAGCTGTTTGTCTCTCTGTTGCATCACAGAATCTCCACTCCAACGAAGGTGATGTTCACATTAAATTATTTTCCCCTTCTTGTCATAAACATGCTGTGTATGTTAAGCAGTAATTGTTCATATGTTCACGTTTTTTGGTTACTCCATTCAAAGTGTGTTTGTACTGTCACAAGTACAGACGTTAGTAGTAAATGTTTGGTATATCCTCGTTTGTTAGCAGCCTAGGCACTGGAAAAGTAAGCCAAATTTGTGTACATAGTCCCCATGTCTGGTATACTAACGACCTAATAAATCCACATCAGATGGATTCAGCTGACTCCATAGCCGACAAGGCAATTGGAAGGATGCAAGAGATTGCGGACAAGATTTTTTCGGTAGCGAGGTAAACAATCCGTCCTGGTCGCGGGTTGACCTCATTTGACGCTACAAAACTTCGTGTAGCATTGGAGGACATAGCTTGCATGCTGGAGCAAGACTCTCTGGTGTTGCAAGAGAATTTGGACATCGTGAACAACGTTAACAACCCGGGTGACAGCAGCTACGAACCTTCTACCTTGTCCTCACCACCCCCTGATGACGACGACCTTACTCCTGATTGGGACTTTGCCCAGCATTTCGAAATCTTCTGGGGTGTTGAATATGATTCCGATCAGATGCCGTCATTTAGTGACAATGACGTTTAAGTTAGAACATGGTGAACCTAGCTGACAGGTGTTAGGGTAACAGGGAGACATCAACCTTTTGCTTACTGCGCAGTTGAATATTCTTCCCTGCGCTTTTGTGTCTACCAGAACATGACTTCGTTAAGTCTTTATATGTAATTATGTCAAACCGAATGTGACTCCTTATGGCACTGCCTTATTTTATTATATGCTGAGTTAAGTGTTGACTTTGTTTGCTTAGTAAAAGCATTTCAATACGTATTTTCATATCGTGTACACTTGTTTTGCACTAGATGGACAAGTCTGGGAAAGTCATTGCAAAGTGGGATAGTAGAGCAACAAAAATTTACACAGAAATATGTGTAGAAGAGGTGAATGCACGGAACAGGCCACAACAATTCCTAAACGCCGAAGGGTACGCTAACCTGATAAGAAAGTTTAAGGAACACACTGGTCGCACATACACAAGGGATCAAATGAAGAATAGGTGGGACTCGTTGAAGAGAATGTTCACCCAGTGGAAAACTCTAAATGAAAGGGCTACAGGTCTTGGTCGAGACCCTCATACTGGTTCAATCAGTGCGCCAGATGAGTGGTGGGCCAAGCAAAATGAAGTAAGTAGATATTTTTTTTTGTTTTGTAGACTAACAATAGTATTGGCCATCTCAAACTAGGAACTACCATGTTGGTGCAGGCAATGCCAGGTTGTATTATGTTCAAAACAGCCCCCCTAGAGAATGAGGACGAGCTAAAGGTTATGTTTGGCCCCATTGTTTGCACAAATGAAAGAACCCTGGTTCCTGGAGTCGAGGATGCTAATTCATCATCTGATGATCATTTGGAAGCCACTTTAGGTGGGGGTGAAAACAGCACACCTGACCCCTGCACAAATGCTAGTGGGAAGCGTAAGATGCGCCATGATTCTCCTAAACCCAAGAAGAAAAAAGATTCGAGGGAAGAGTACATGAGAAGACTAGTGGAGGCTTTTGAGTCGCGTTCAATGACCACTAACAAGTCCATTACCTCTGCTGACAATGACCCAGTTCGACTTGAGATTAAAAAGCAGTTGCAACAAGTTATGGATGATGGATCACCAGAAGGCAGCCAAATACATTTGTTTGCCACTCATCTATTGACTGAGAAAAAGTATAGAGATATTTTTGCAAACTTGCAGACAAAAGAAGGAAGGATCGCTTGGCTTCGCAATGCTTACGAGATAGATCTTAAAAAGTGCACTTAGCTGCTGCTGGTCCGACAACAGAGGGTTATTCAGTTTTACCGTTGTTTCAGTCTTTTTTCTGAGTCATGTCGTTTCATTGTTGTGAGTAATAAACTTGTCGTGCGCTTCAGTTTTCCGGTCAAACAGTTATCCAGATATTCGAGTTGAACTTGTATTTGAATAATCAGAGAAGTGTGCTTGTGAACAATCTGAACGTTGTGTCTCATTTGAATACTGATTATATGTGCCTTGTAAACTGTGGTTGTACATTGAATATGTCTCTGTTATTTGTTGTTACATATGAATATGTCTCTGTTATTTGTGTGCATGCAGATGTCTGACCCTGCTGCACACACATTTGATAATGAAATGGATGACAGAGATGCAGATTTGGTGGTTGCTATATGTGCTGTAGATGTTTGGGGCAGGAATTTTAGTCAGGTTCCTAGAAGAACATTGGTTGAAACTGGTATTCAATGGGTGGAGAGAACCTTGGAGAATAGTAACGACTGCTTCGATATGTTTCGCATGCGACGAACCGTGTTTAGACGATTGCATGACACATTGGTGGACAATTATGGTCTGATTCCAAGCCGGGGTGTCAGTACTATGGAAGCACTTGGCATTTTCTTGTGGGCATGTGGGGGTCCACAATCATTTAGGCAAATACGGAATAAGTTTGGTCACTCTTTGGAAACAATTAGTCGCAAGTATAGTGAAGTCCTTGATGCACTGTTTAAGATGTCATCTGACATCATTAAGCCCAAAGACCCATATTTCAGCGAGATTCATCCGCGTTTGCGAGAGGCGAGATTTTGGCCACACTTCAAGGACTGCATAGGAGCAATTGATGGTAGTCACTTTCCAGCGGCAGTGCCGGCCTCAGAGCAAGCCAAATATATTGGACGACACGGTTACGCATCGCAGAATGTAATGGCCGTTTGTGACTTCGATATGAGGTTCACATTTGTTGTCACAGGATGGCCTGGATCCGTACATGACACTAGAGTACTACAAGATACTTTGATAACTTATGCGGACAGGTTCCCCCAGCCACCAGAAGGTATACAATTATATACCTTGTTTTTATGACATATGCTATTAATTACTGGCTTAAGTATTGAACTTTTGTATTTCATGTTTGTGCAGGTAAATACTATCTTGTCGATTCAGATTATCTAAATAGAAAGGGCTACCTTGCACCTTATAAGGGTCAGAAGTACCACATTTCTGAATGGCAAAATGCGAGGCATCCTATTGGTAGCAAAGAAGTATTCAACTATGCACACTCTTCGCTACGCAATGTTATAGAGCGATCGTTTGGGGTGCTTAAAATGAAGTGGAGAGTTCTATTAAGTCTCCCTTCTTTTTCGCTTACCAAACAGTCCAAGATAATTATTGCTTGTATGACATTGCATAACTTCATTAGAGAGAGTGCTCTACACGATAGAGACTTTGATGAACTAGGACCTACTAGCAGCAGTCATGATGTACCTTTACCTGAGAGTAGTAGTACCACATCTGATGAGTTAGACATGAGTGCTTTTCGAGATGCAATTGCTAATGCATTAGTGGCGTAGTTCAGTATGACAATGTAACGGGACTTATGATGTAATCAACTGCACTAATTATTGTGTAATGACCTTTTCATCGTTATGGGTTTCATTTTATCGTTTCTTCGAACAGAATCTGCAATTTCAGAATCTGATTATCCAAACACGTAGATTCTCACGAACAACTTTTCTGCACAGCTGGCGAACCAAACACCTAAATTCTACCCACCAGCTTTTCCCAACAGCCAGCTTTTCCCCACAACCAGCTTTTCAGAAAAGCTGGTCAGAAAAAAGCCGAACCAAACACGCCCTTTGTCTCTTGTGTGCACTGCCCACCTTGCTTTGCTTGTAATATTTTATTGAAATACAAATTTATCAAAGAATATAATTAAAAATTATAATTCAGAACAAATAAAAATTATATAATTCATAAACCATAAATAAAAATATATAATTTGAAGCTAAAAATTGTATAATTTTTATTTTTTTTAAAAAAAAATCAAACTATTTTAAAGATAGGTGTCTGATGGAGCTCACGCGTGGATTAACACCTCAAGTCATTAAGCGCGTGATTGGTTAAGTGGCTTCAGTGGGCCGGCCTCCCGCGCGCCTGGCTCACCAATGAAGACCATTCGCTCTGTCTCCACGCGTGCAGACGGGTGGTGGAATATAGGCCTAGCCTGTACGTACACATGCAGGTCGATATCCTCCCATACAAGTAACCAATCACAATCTCGTATCTGGTCAAATCGTGTGGGGAGCCTGGTTGCTTCTGTATAGGCAACCAATCATATAGTAAATCTAGTTGTTTCGACCGGTCCTGGTTGATACCAGCGTCAGCTCTAATATAGATATAGTTGGTACCGATCGATCGATGGACCCATCGATCAGCCGAACAACGAATCGTCATTAGAACAAAATCAGTACCAACCGGTCCGTAGACCACGCTAATGGTCAACAATGCTGTCAGAAAAATGATCCCCGGTCCCTAGGACCCATCAGTCAAAAAGTGCGCTGAGGAAGGGTCCCTAGTCACCCGTTAGTCAGTTGGAGAGTGGATACGTCAACCCTAAAAGAGCTCGTCCCCAGTACGTGACGTCGTACCGTTTGACGTTTGTTGATGACCCTTTTACACCGTACCCGAAGCCCGAACGTGGTTCCATGATGATCTGTCTTGTCATGCTGACGCGAGCCCGAAGCATTGGGCCGACCCTTCTCTTACGCCGGTTAAATTGACATGGGACCTGGTCGCTTGCCCTGCCTCGCGGGGTTACTCGTCATGAAGTTGGTCATCTGCTCCGCCTCGCGAGGATGCTTGGCAGGGACTTAGTCGTCCGCTCTGCCCCGCAAGGTTGCTCGGCAAGGACTTGGTCGTCCGCTCTGCCTCGCGGGGTTGCTCGATAAGGACTTGACCGTCCGCCACGCCCCGCGAGGTTGCTCAGCAGGGACTTGGTCGTCCGCTCCGCATCGAGGTTGCTCGATAGGGATTTGGTCGTCCGCTCCGCCCCGTGAGGTTGCTCGACAGGGACTTGGTCGTCCGCTCCGCCTCACGGGGTTGCTCAATAGGGACTTGGTCGTACGCTACACCCCACAAGGTTGCTCGACAGGAACTTGATCGTCCGTTCCGCCCTGCGAGGTTGTTCGGCAGGGACTTGGTCGTTCACTCTGTCCTACAAGGTTGCTTGGCAGGGACTTGGTCGGTGGGCCGTTCTTGAGGGAAGTTTCTTAGGCTTTATTTGGATACCCCGTTCCTGGGTGCCTGACACGGGTTTACAAAAACGAACGGGAGCAAAAATATTAAGCAAAAACTCGTAATTTAATACAAAGACACATGATATTAATTGTTAACTGGTGATGACTAGCAGGGTAACATCATGAAACAAATAGATACAGAGAGACAACATTTCATTGTTGTTTGCTTACTAGTGGTATACATATAGTTGTGGATAGTGATGTTTGAGCCTTTAGACCACTTGTCATTGAGTAGAGCTGGTGGTTAGAATAGCCTCTTATGCTATAATTTGTCACCAATGCATATTTGGTTGATCCTTGATTTCTCAAATACGAGATAATATGGGTTCAACCTAGGTAAAAAAGGGCAAGATAGACCATCTCCGGTTTATGTCTCGCTTTCATATTTTTTCGCAAATACAAAAACGGATAGGTCGAATGTGGAAAACGGTACACTTAAGGGCAGGATTTTACCCGACGATTTGCAACCCTACACATAGATTCATATGATACTAGTTAGGTGCTCGTGCATTGCTACAGTTTCCATATATCACACAGTTAAACCTTATTTCGATATGATAGTTGTTCAAACATGTTTCAAACCTGTACAATGATTTATCCTCTATTTTGAACGGGTCATTGGACCCAATCTCAATGCATCTACCATATAACATGCATAAATGTATTTCATATACCAAGCAAGAAACTATAATTTCAATCTCCGCGATGTCTCCTATAAGGTGGCTCGAGTGACAGCAAACCCTAGCCGTCATCGTCCCTTCCTCCACTCTCCGCCACAAAGCAACCAAAAGAAGTAAGCAACCAAAAGTCTCGACCGACTTGCAAAGATGTGATGGCATGGTCCTCACGTGGTCTAGTACAGTTTACCCCCAGCTCAATCATCGTGTCATACCTAGGCCTTAGGTACCACATGGTGGGCTAGATCCAACATGCCCTTTTCATCTAACTAGAACATAAGGCGCCCTTACGGGCGCCCTATCAGACAGAGCTTGTAAAAACTATTGGCTTCTGTATGTAGATTTGAGTGTATGGCTATTAAGAAATGCAATAGGCTTTAGAAATGCATGCAGCGATGAGTTTACATCATGCTTTAATTCTTATGCAGCAAAATAAATTACAAAACAAAGTGTGATCTACAGGTACCTGTAAGCCTACTATCTACTATGTGAACAAGCAACAATGTGCTCATCCTTCTAGGAAACTGCTAGTAGAATGGAAAACATATGAATGTTTTATTGAACATATTGATAGCAAAGTGGAGCAATAAAATAAGCAAAACTCTGGCCTTTAATGCAAACTCCATTACGCAGATGATCCACCTAGTTGCTGCTTCTGAACTTCTCGCACCCAACTGAAAAAACACTATTCAACATAGGCAAAAATAAACCTTACTATCACAAACCAAGCAGAGCAATACAAGCCGCCCAATGAAACGAGTAGTCGACTCCTTACCTTAGGTTGATCATAATGCTTGCTTCCAATCATTATGATATTTTGAAGAAAATAATTGAACAAAATGTCAGAGAAGTTCCAATTAGTACATGAATAAAGACATTACTTAATTACTTACCAAGGTGAAGAAATTGATCACAATACAATCCCCACTGATGATTGGGCCGTTTCCAAAAAAACTTCTTCCACAGAAGAAATTGATCATAAAAAAATCCCCACCGATGATTGATTAAATGCATAGTGGACATGTTCTCATCTGCGGCAACCTCCGCAGCCCTCATCATTTCATTCAAAGCAGCCCTCCTGGAATCAGACGACTACTACAACCTTCCAAGATGCTCCTTCAGATAGCTGTGCATAGTTCACCACAGGCAATCAGATTTACCACAGACGCTAATGCTACATCGAGTAGTAAACACAGAGATGGTATGTATGCAAAAAAAAGAGGAGGGGTGCAAGGCAAATATATCGTTTTATTCAACCTATAGGAACTGTTAGTATATGTAGGGGAAATAACACTAATACCTTTAATTCTATAACAGATGATGTGCAGCAAAATAGAACCACTGGGATGACGCTCCAGTGAGAAAAAATACGAGAAAAAATAATAGCATAGTAGATCCAAACATCCATGAAGAAATAATTTATAGAACTCACAAATGTAAATGAGTGTACCTATACCATCAGTCTGAAAGATCCTGTGAAAGGCAAGGCTAATGCTTGGATAAGCCTCTCGATTGACAGTCAAGTGATCCTGCCAGAACGTCAAATGTTCCAAGTTCGACCGCTTGGGTTGGAATAATCTGGAGCATGTTGATTGTATTCCCTACCCAAATTTCTTGCCCCCTTTTCATTGGATGATCACCACCAAACCACGAAAAATATGCCTAGATCCTACTCCTACAATCATTCTTGTCCTGAAATTAGTACATGATTATTCTTTTTTTTGCTTTACTTATGAAACTATTCAGCCAACAACATTAGTTGAATTACATGTTTCAACACCATGGTCGAAATACCCCATGTGGTAAGTTGCGAGCAGCACACATATGCTCGGGAGAAATCAATAAACAACTGGTTCAAGTTTGGTCAGATCTGATAAAGTCAAAGATGAAGAGCACCCATGTGTGAGTCATTCAGCCATGCATATATAGTATAAAAGAATCCATACCTCTTATACTCAACCAATTAATTCCATATTACTTTATATGAAGTAGATGGCAGGCTAGGTTTTGGTTGGTTCCCTTTAAACTTATTTTCTATATAAGTATATATGTACTAAATTGCTATTTTTTGTATCATTTTGTGCTCCAAACTTAGTAAGAGATGAGATAGGCAGATGTATCTTCTGTCCAATTGTTGCATGGATGGATCAAGTAGATCAAAACATATTTTAGGCTAAAAAGATATCCACGTTCTGAAATAGTTTATTATGCAATCTAGTCTTTTCAATTAGTGTCAGCCAGAGTTAGTTCACTTAAACTTTTGGTACAAGAGTACTTGATTCTTGGCAATTATGTTTAAGTTTTGCTACTATTGCAAAAGAGGTGTAGCGAAGCAAAAAAAATCATTGCCTATTGAAACAAACATTTATGTGGTGGGTCACTAAAATTTCTAGATTCTATCCATCAATTAAACTCCAGTTTCTGATTTGTTTCATTGAAAATCCAGTAACATGGTAGCAAAGTTAAACATTTATCTAGACAATGCAATGCTAGAATGTCCCACAACTGCAATTCTATCTGTGAAGGTAAATGATCCCAAATGAATGATAAAGCTTTTCTGGTCGTGCAAAAATATTTGTACCTTCAGAAACCACTCTGTCGCAGACATTTGCCACTCTGTCGCAGACATTTGCATGATAAAACTCTTGACAAAGTGCCACACCATGCTTCAATTCTTGAGCACAGGACAGAAGCATATTGTACCATGCACCGACATAATCACCCTGTTCCTCTTTGGATGCTAGTTTCAATAGATCTAGGGTGGAAACACTGAACTTGTAAAGTTCAACTGCAATATCTGTGTCCTCTGTTGCCTGAAATTGGGTATCAAGCAGATCAATATATTATTTATTTTCTTATTCAAAATCACATCAACCATGTGAGCAAAAAAACAGCAAGTAAACGATAGAAAATCATTCAAGAAAAATTTCTAGAGTCAGTTTACCAGAAAGGATTGGTTATGATAATGTTAAGATAAAATAACGAAGCCAAACTGATCAGAGGAAAAAAGTGGTTCAGCAAAACTGTAATTGTGATTAGATCCAGCTAAATATGTTTGTATGTCTATTTCATGCCACTGAATTTTGGGACAAGTGCCCATATTGTTTGTGTATGATAGGAAATCATTCAAGGACCAACCCAGCAAGTAAACAATAGGAAATCATTCAAGGACCAACCCAGCAGTGCACGAACCCAAAGTGGACCTCTGCAGTTAGTTTTAATAGAAGTGTAAATAGCAAGGTTAGACAAATTTACCACCATAGGATCAATTTTGTGAAACCGATCATGGTATCGTTGTCAACAGGGTTGTACATGCTATTAGCTTTCTTGATCTGAATGTAGGAGACATCGTACTCCCTATTAGCTGCAAGTAAATAGCCAGCTGAAACAAGTGTTTCCAAGTGAATATAATTCTCAGTGTAATAACTAAACAGTCTAAGCTAGAAGATGAATAAAATGCCACAAAGTGATGAAACCTATCCTTAGGACCAACTCAGGAACAAGCTAGCCTAGATCTCCATCGTCAAAAATATCATAATAGAATTGTCACTCACCACAAAGGTCACTGTTAAGCCAAAGCTGTAAGTAGCTGATATTTTAGAATTTAGATCAATGAGACAGTCAAATGTATAGGTCATGGCTCACAAGCGTTTGTCAAATTGAACTCTAAAGATTGATACAGGACAGATAATATTTGAGGCACCCATTCCCTGACAAAGTAAACAAATTTTAGATAATATAGGAAATTTGTGTATTGGTTATGAAACGAATAGGCTAAGAGTACCAAAAAGATTGATGAACACAATCCATTTCTTAACAAGAGGCAAAATATTTTAACAAGTTTATGGTGGCAATACAATATATTGACCAAAAGTCAAATTACTAAGGAAAACTTTGTTTCACCATAATTGACAGTTGTCATGGCACAAAATGGAGAACGAGGTTCCAGTGCACTCAAACATTTCTGATTCTCTGCATAAGTTTAGGCAGTCATTTCCAGTGTTCTGCATTATGGTACAGTGACTTATGAATACCTTCAAACTGAAACCCTTGCTCCAAATTATAGGTCATTTAATCTTGGTTCTAAGTCAGACCTGTCCAACAAAAGTTCTGTTCAGTAACCACCTACGAATAAGAGTTCCATAGCTGATGGCAATACTCTGAATAGCAGTACCTGTACTGGAAATGTAATTAAAGGGAACAAACATGAGTATGTAAAAATGTGATTTTAAGAATATTGATTATTGAATGACCAACTGTATTTCTATACAGATTTATGCAGCCTACATGTATGTACTTCAATGTAGAATGTGTATTGTTTTGTGTGCCATCTGCATACTCTAGAATAAATAGCCAAAGTAATTCTGTTAGCATAGCCTCCTATTTCATAGAAGTATACCACAAAATATTTTCAAACAAGAGAAGAAATTGGGCACGTTCCCAACTAATGAAAGATGATAATCATGCCATCTGTTCAGTCTGTGCAACATTTCTTAGATGATCATGTGTGGTAGAAAACTTAAAATATGAGGAAAAATTCATGATCAGGTTCAAATAACAGAATCAAAACAAGAGGTAATGATATAGGCAACACCAAATTTTAATGAGAAATGTGTAGAAGGCAATGATCATATCTTGGCGTTCGGTGTGTTTAACCCTCAGATGTAAAAAAAGTGGGCTCGTTCAGTTTTTTTCTTCTAGAAAGGTGATCAATCCGTCGATAAATCGTATAATGTCCCATTCAAAAGTTGAACTCTTGCCAAGACCTGACGTTATATGCAAGGAGCTATTGCAAGAGGACGAGTATGTTTTGTATTACAATGAAATATATGCAGATCCTTCAAATTCTATGTAAAAAAGCAACAAAAAATCTGAATTGATTAAAACTTTACCACCATATTTTGTTCATATTTAAAGTGAAGTATATGCATGAACAAATATGTATTCATTTTTTCCATGTGCCAAATCGACTAAGCAACATCTGGGATGCACAAAGATCACAAAATATTCCCAAGGCATGTTTCATGTCTTCTCTACCAAAGAAATGCAGTGCATATGAAAATTGCACAAGCAAGACTCTTTGTTTTCTGCTATCACATAATGACTACAAAAATATGAAAAACGTTTTATTTACTGTGGGTAATCACACCCACAACTGTATACCTGCCGATTTGTCCCAGTTAAGCAAATAAGCAACAACAAATCTATCTATGGGTGACAAGCCAAGAGGGGATGCTAAAATAAACAAAAGGCATAATTGGCAGCAGAAATTAGAAACTTCACAATGCGTCCAAAACGGCCAAAACGACCAATGCGATGATGGTGATGGTGAGTGTACCCTAAAGATCACAAGGTGATGGTGATGGTGAGTGTACCCTAAAAATAAAACAAGGTGTCTTTCTCTTAGTATGCAGAAAATAACAGCTTTGGTGATGGTGAGTGTACCCTAAAGATCACAAGGCGTATCAAACTTTCACTCCTCTTTCTTAACAGCAACTACAAACATGACACTAAAAATCTTAGTAGCCAAAAAGGCACCAAAATAGTTCAAAGCATAACTCTCAACGATATTTTACCTCTACGGTGAGCTCATCACACTTCACAAGGGTCCTAACTGGTTTAATCAAGAGCTAGCTGTCAAAGGTCTACCAGTCCTAGACAGTATTGCTTATACAAGTCTGGTACTATGCTTCTAAGTGAAGTGAACATGCGGGTCCACTGCTTAGATCAAATTGAATATCTATTTTTGGAGGAGCATCGTCAGTACAACCACATAGATCTGTTGATTAGTCTGTAACTCCCAGTGCAAAAGTAGGTGTGTTGATCTTAAGAACTCTGAAACCACATAAAGTGTTGTTGTCTTATAGTAAAAGTGGAATGTGAAATAAAAAAATGGGTCGATCTTAAGAACTCTGAAAAGAGTCAACATGGTAAGTAGGTAGCTCAAGACAAAGAATAATATATTCTAGTATATTCAAGACAAAGAATAGTTGGAGTCTTAAATGACAAGGTAAGCTAAAAACAATAAATAAATCAAAGGATAGTGCCAATGGAGTCTTAATTCTAACAAAGGACCAAGCTATTAGCACATCTGTACCTTGTCGATTAGCAGTTCCCATAGAACAATAGCAAAGCTAAAAAAACATATGCTCTGTGATTGTGGGGCTTATGTTCTATGACCTAAAATTTCAATAATAACATGGAATATAAGAAAAGTCAAAATATGCATTTTTTCTTCTGAAATACATATTCATGATGGTGCACCTCAGGTGCCATCCAAATCTAAGCTTCAGTTTCTGCGGTCATCACTCCAGATTGGTCTTTCACATGTGCAACACCGACTTATGAAACCTTTACAACCTACAGAATATATTCCAAATACTTTTTAGTGGTGTCGGTCACCACTTCAGTATTTCAGGAAACCTGGTAGCATTACAATTTTTATGGCAGTAATCATAGACACTCCCTCCTGACATGAAATCTAAGACCAAGAGATTAAAAAAGGGTACATGGATTAGGCACTGCACAAATTTATTAGCATATCTACTGCAAAGATGAATCTCACTGTTGTGTACCTGTTACTATATACAATGTTGTTTGTTTTGTCCATGAATCGATAAACTGCGACAATTTGTGTGAAGAATGTTGATTCAGATTTAGCTTTTCCTATATGCTTGACATGTTAACACAAAATAAAATCAATGATTGAAGGTGTAAACATAGTCATCGGATGGCCCAAGCTCGCCAGGGCACGGTCGAGCAGGGAGAAAGCGGACGTGTCCAGGTTCAGTTCAGGAGCACACACGCGGGCGCGGGCATCCATTTGGGCGCTACGACGGTGGCAGCGTCCAAGGCAGCGGAGAAGGAGGGGGCAGGGACGGGGAGGCCAGTGATCTCCTGCACCATGCGTTGGAACTTGACGGGGCTGGTCGTGATGTAGGTGGTCTGCGGGCGCAGCAACGAGCGTGGCTTGCGCTTGGTGACATGGCCCCCTCTAGGTCTCGCCAGGGCCCCCTAGACATCGACGCAGGAGCTAGTGGCCGCTGTATAGGAGCTCGGCAACAGAGGAGGTCGAGGGGGACGGGGAGGGGTAGGCATGGGTGGGCGCCATGGAGCTGGTGGCCGCTGTATAGGAGCTCCGTGAGGCTCTTGAGAAAATAGCACAGAAACAAGGTGAAGTTAAAGATTTGTGTAAGATGTTGGATGCCTTTGAAATCGAATTAGGATATTATGAGGAGCAGGCAACTGAAGTTGCTGCTGAAGAGAATCATAAGGTTAAATTTGATGAAGTTCCATAGAAGATAAAAATCTTGGGGGAACAACCTGCAAAGACACATAGCAAGTTCGAGCAACTCCTTACAGAGAAGGAAAGCTTGGCTCAAGCAAGTAGAACCTTGAATGAGTTGGAAATACATCAGAACCTTGCATGACCTCAACCAGGCACAACGGATATATCTATATTTTTTTAGATAAAGGAAGCTTGTATTGAAAATACCAAGTCATTACATCAAGAGGATACAAATCCTTGGTACAGAACTTCCGGCCTCTGCCTAAGGCACATAGCCAACTAAAAAAAACCAAAAAAGACATTGATCTAATGATAACCGATCCGAAGCCTAGATCGCCACCCGTGCCTCCGGGAGAAAAACGTCGTGGCCACCCTCACCAAGGTTCGTGATCCTGTTACAACCATAGGTCGAACCTCCTTCCTCTGTAGAATAGCCCACCGTGAAAGGCATTGTGACGCCGACAAGATAACCTGCAAAGGAGAGCAATAGAGTTTTTTCTCAAACACTAAATCGTTTCTACCGGTCCAAAGAGCCCAGCACAAGACCGCCGCTCCAAGTAGAAACACAGATTTCAGTATTTTATTCAGGCCCAAAAGCCATCCCCCAAACATATGTTCTACATTATGCGGTGGATTGAAACCGGTAGCCATTTGTACAATATTCCAAACTGACCGAGCTAAACGGCACTCAAAGAAAAGGTGGTTGATGGTCTCTTCCTTATGGCAGAAAACACAAGTTAAACTTCCATGCCAGTTTCGTTTGGCCAGATTATCTTTTGTGAGAATTACTCCCTTTCGTAAATACCATAAAAAAAGTTTAATTTTCAAAGGGGCCTTCATCTTCCACATGTCTCTGTTTACATTAGGGGTAGTACTAAACTTTAAGGCTGTGTAAAACGATTTTACCGAGAACTTCCCATTTGGGGTAAGGTTCCAATAAAATGTATCACGGTCATGGGACAACTCCAAACCCTCTATGCGTGACAACAAGGAAATCCAATCCACCAAGTTGGATCCATAAAGTTGTCGTCGCCAGGAAAAGTTAGGAGGGAAGGAGCTCATAGCTTCCGCTATAGTTATTGATTTGGGTCTTGTAATGTTATACAGGGAGTGATATTGATCTTTCAGCGGGGACCCGTCCAGCCAGCTATCCTCCCAGAACCTTACTTGAGATCCGTCATTGACCAGAAAGGTTCCGAAGCGTAGAAAATCTGGTTTTACCTTCATTAGACAAGACCAAAAGTGGGAGTCACCAATTTTCCATTCCACTTGAGCCAGTGATTTTGAACCTATGTATTTATTACGGAGCAATTGTTGCCACATACCATCAGAGGTAAGCAATTTATACAACCATTTGCTAAGAAGGGCTCTATTCATAGTGTTCAAATCTAGGATTCCAATTCCTCCCTGGTCTTTTGGTTGACACAGAATAGACCATTTAGCAAGCCTATATTTTTTTTTGTTTTCATCCCCCTGCCAAAAGAATCTTGAACGAAAATAATCCAATGTCTTGATAACTCCTTTGGGGATGGAGAAGAAAGACATCATATACATCGGAAGGCTACTAAGAACTGAATTAATCAAAGTCAGACGGCCTCCGATGGAGAGATGTTTCCCTTTCCAGCTACTGAGTCTCTTCTCAAAGCGCTCTCCAACTCTAGCCCAATCCCGATTTCTTAATTTTTTGTAGTGAATTGGGATGCCAAGGTAATTGATTGGAAAGTTGCCGGCTTTGCACCCGAAGAGTTCCGTGTACACCTCTACCTGCTCATGGGCATCCCCAAAACAGAACAACTCACTCTTGTGGAAATTAATCTTAAGACCTGAAGCTAGTTCAAAAGCAAATAGAAGAAGCTTCAAATTGCGAGCTTTATCCAGATCATGATCCATGAAGAGTATAGTGTCATCTGCGTACTGGAGGATCGAAAGCCCACCATCAACTAGATGGGGGATGATTCCCACAACCTGCCCGTCCAATTTTGCTCGACTAATGAAAACTTTCAGCATGTCCACCATAATATTAAATAGGAGGGGAGACAAAGGATCCCCTTGACGGAGTCCCTTTTTTGTTTGAAAGTAGTGTCCGACATCATCATTAACATTTACAGCTACACTGCCGCCCGAAATGAAAGTCTCAATCCAAGAAATCCATTTGGACGAGAAGCCTTTCATCCGGAGTGTTTGTAAAAGGAACGGCCACCGTACTTTGTCGTATGCTTTCTCAAAATCTAGTTTTAGGATTACTCCGCTCTGTTTTGTTCGATGTAATTCGTGAATTGTTTCATGAAGAATGATCACTCCTTCGAGTATATTTTTATACTAATTAATTACTTGATATGTGAAAAGAAAAGAAATGTTATCGAGAACTTAGATGTAATTTGTGAGTGGATCGTGATTGTATCCACTGCCTCTAGAAGCAAAGGCTACACCAGTGATGTTGTCAAAATCTGCAAACATGTTTTTTCTAACTGAAATTTCACTTATTCTCAGATTAAAATTTTAAAGTGACAAGCGGTAACAAATCAGATTTGGTTTTTAGATTAAATATCATTTCAGTTTTAGTTTGCAGAATTGGAAGGTTCTATTTATTCCGTGGAAGGTCTTACAGATAGGAATTATGGTTTATTTTATTCAGCATGCTAATAAGAACAAAGAGCACTGTCAAACTATATGAAAAAGTAACACTTGCATAAAACAGAGAAGACCAAGAAGTTTGACAGCATGTTCCCTAACAACTAAGCAATCTTTGTTGTTATTCATATATCACAACTACATACTTCCTGCATGTTTCCAAAATACATACATTGTACCATTATTAATGTTCACAATCCTCTTATGTTCCAAGTATTTTGTCCTAATTTAATAGCTACAACAACATCCTATAAATGGTTCCTCCTATAAAACTCAGAAAGAAGAAATATCTGAAGTATCGATATATTTCCATATGAGCTGAAGCAATTTCAGTTATGAATGAGATGGGACTTGCAAGGATACAATTGGACGATTACTTTGTAGTGAGGCATAAGAGGCACATTATTTTGTCATTTCAATGAAATCTGCCAAAGAGTTATACACAATTATTTTTCTTTGTGATACTAAGGGTGAGTTGCTAATCCTACATGGCATATATACTTATTTCAATTTGCTGATGCAACATTCAAAATCTGGTTGCTCAGTTTGATACAAGCCACAACTTTAGCATTATGGAGGGAGAGGAATCACTGCCACACTACTCACTTGAAATTATCGCCCAAAAATTAAGTGCAGAAACCATATCTCTACTATCTCAAATCGTCCTGTTTCAACAATAGAGAAGCCATCACCACTGATTCATGGATCATCCAACACAAGCAATTCATACACCATTGAATTATGCAATGCAATGGTGCACACAGCAGCAGGTGAGAGGAATTACCCTGGGAGAGGCTACATTTGGTAGCCTAAGCATCCTGCTCACCCTTTTGAATCCAAAGAAATTGACGATCTTAGTCTGGGTCATTGGAAAACCTAAAGATCCCCACAAAGAAAATAGAAGGGAAAAGTGAGATATAATACCACAAGGCTAGAGGTAAGAGACAAGTGAAGGAAAATGGTGAGATGGAGGCAGCGAGGAGGGCGAGAGAAAGACACACTCTTGAGTGCCTTGGCGGGTGAGGCGCAAACGGGGCAGAACCAGGTAGATCCGCGGATGGGGACCTTGGCGGCGATGGGAGGAGGCAGAAGATGTGAAGCCCGCGGTCGCAAAGGAGCAGGTCATCGTCACGGTCGCTGGAGCAGCAGGTCTCGCAGAGGAGCAGGTCATCCTCACGGTCGTCCCCCAACATCTGCGACGACGGCGGTGGTCCCCCGCCGGAGCCGTCCCCCAACATCTGCGACGACGGTGGTGAGTCGGAGTCGGGGCCGTCCTTCGACATCTGCGACGGCGGCGGCGAGTCGGAGCCAGGGCCGTCCTTTGACATCTGCGATGACGACAACTCCCACATGTCCGACATGCAAGATGCGGAGGAGGAGGAGGGCGAGGCAGAGAACGTTATGGGCAGGAGATCTAGGGAGAGGAGGCGCGGTGGGGGTGGAGGACGAGTGGGGACTGGAGAGTGCGAGTGACTTTGCCGCGCAGAAAAGAGAGAGACGGACGTGACGAAGCTCAAGCTCAACACGCGCGACTAACAGAAATCTCAGGTCCGAGCTGCAGGACACGCGTCAGCACGCGATCGACCGAAGACGCGTCGAACGCGGAGGAGCCTCCAATTCCTCTGGGCTTTTAACAAGAAGTAATTTCGTAAAAATATCTATATTTTGCTTAAGTATAAAGTATAAAACACACAAAAAGTGTATTTTTTGGTTAAGTGAGTGCGAATGTATGTTTTAAACCCCTATTTGTTGTCGTTCTTTACAGTCTGCTCTCTCAATTCTACTACTGCAACTATCAACCTGTATTCCACCAGCATTCCAAAACAACATGCACACATACTGGTAGACAATGAGGCACAACATGAAGGAACCAGGGGGCCGACTATTTCCTCATGTCGTCAAGAAAAGACATGCATGCATTTGGCGCCTCCCTGCATCGTTGTACCACAGACGCGCAGGCTCCCTGGATGCCTCACCGAATTTTGTTGTTCCTTGTTCAGCTGCCAGAAGCTCCCCACGTTTATGCTGTGCTGGCTTGGACGGCCTCCTCTGAAGAACCATCCGACTCGACTGCAACTGATCCCAGCTGCTCTCGCTGTCTCCTGTGGGTAGCCATGCGTCGGTTGCTCTCCATCCAAATGAGGAGAACTGTCATGTCTGCTGGGCTCACACCGCCGATTCTGCTAGCTTGACCTATTGTTTGTGGACGCACCTGCAAATGAATCACACAGTACAATCTTAGATAAAACAATACCTACAGAATTGGCTCCCAATCTACATTACTGACCTTGTGCTCGCACATGACAGTGTGACACCAAGTTTCAGAAAAAGATGTAGCCTTGTCCCCGAACTTACCTTGGAAAGTTTCTCACGAGCTTCAAGTGATAGATTTGTCATTGAGTGGTAATCCAAATCTTCAGGAAGTTTCCTGTGTTCTTGGTTTACGATCTTAACAAAGAGAGAAAACAAACAACACAAAAGTTAGCTGCCTTATCAATTAAACAAAACAAAACAAATGAAATCATGCATAATGTGCTACTGTTGGACATCTTGAACGATTCATGTACCATTGTTCTAGCAGTTCAGCTTCCATCGTAAATCTACTCCATAACACTATCGCATAACCCCATAAGCAATTACCTGATGTAATTGACTTTGTTGTCGTGCGATGAAACCTTCATACTTGATATCAATCTCTACACATTCCTTCTCAATTCGAGATAAATTTTCATTTCCGCATCCATGCTCGTCAAGGAGTTTATATTGTACATGTGGCTTCTTTAATATGGCTTCAAGTGTAGATGAATCCTTTACAGGTTGGTTGGATACTGCAGTAACTTCAGCAGCAAATTCACCTCCTGATAACAGAACATTGGAGCTAGAGCATGTGAACCATGCTAACAGCGTTTTATATACTAATTACAGTCAAAACACATGATTCTCTAGTACATGTGCTTTAAAACATTGGCCACTGATGTATAAAAAAAATATATTGGCTCCTCCCTTTCTTGTCAATTAAGGTATCAATTTTCTTCAATAAATCTATAAGATCATTTATCTTTCTAATTATATGTTACCATAACTCTTAAATGTCATTACACATCTACTTATGTAGTTCCATGATAAAGTCTAAATACTTTTATGTAAATTTTGCATCAAAATCTAAAAGCATGCATTCAAGGACACCTAAATATATGTCAAAGGTATGTCCTTATTCATTAGCTAAGAAGACATATGATGCTCACCTGGAACTTTCGTAGATCTCAACCGTTCTTTCTCTTGCTTAATGCGGGCTTGTTTTGACTGATAAAGCTCCCAACGTCTATCATCTATTAAACCAATCTCTCGTCCCAAAGGGGTCAAACGACTATCAGCATTATCTGATCGAAGCAATAGCCGGTGTTCTGAACGGCTGGATGTCCATAAATGTCCCAGCAAAAACAAAGGAAAAAGGGGGGGGGGGGGGGAGTTTAGTCATATTTGATTAGACACTAGACAGCATAAAAATTCAAAGAACTCAGCATGTAATTTTGTGTTACCGAAATAAAACCATGTGTATCTGTAGCCTACAGGAATTCACAATCATTAACAATTTAACATTATCCCATTCATCCGATCCAAGTGGCCCAAAGTTAAGGTGGGAGTTCTCTCATCCCCTCTCGTAACTGAATCTAGTCCAGTAAAAAGGTGGAGAAGAGGATGAGGGAATTCCCACCTCTCACTTGGATCACTCAAATTGGATCTGAGGGATGAGATTGAGTTTATGCACATGTGCACCAATATACTCTTGTCCAGTTGTGCACCTAATACTTCCTCTTAAAGGATAAACTCAACTATTAACTGAATAACACAAATATTACATAACACTGCTCAGGCTTACTATATATTGTAGAAGTAGAAGTAAAAAAAGGTATTTTCAACGCCAGTAATTTAAGCATCAATAATAAAAATGTCTTATACTAAAATTCCATACCTTGTTAGCATGCGATAGGGCTCTCTAAGATCTTTTGTAACAAGATCATCAATAAGAGTTCCTATATAACTGCTTTCCCTCTCAAGAATAATTAATGATTTCCCATCAGAATGCCTAGCTGCATTGATTCCAGAAATTATACCCTATATACAGCAATCAGCAAGTTTAACATCCAGCAAATCTAGTCCAACCAACCATACAAACTGCAATTAGCTAATGAAGAACAAGCAGAACAATGAATAAACCTGAGCTGCAGCTTCTTCGTATCCCGTTGTTCCATTTATCTGGCCAGAGAAGAATAAACCCTCAATCTTCTTTGTCATAAGTGATCTTGAGCATTGGTATGCGGGTAAGTAATCATATTCAACTGCATATGCAGGTCTTAGCATTAGACAGTTCTCCAGCCCTGGTATAGTTCGCACAAGGGACAATTGCAATCTCTCAGGAAGCCCAGTAGAAAAGCCCTAATGAAGATGTATAAATAATCATAAGTAGTAGGTTTCTCATCTTAAAAAGAAGGGTTTGGTTGAGCAATATTACACAGACATTACTTTCACAAACAAATGGGGACAAGCAGAAAAGAAGCACAATATATGCCAATGTTGACCAAAGAAGGGGAGAATCGCGAATGGAGATAGGGAAGGAGGAACATACCTGTAGATATAGTTCAGGAACATTTCTACCCTCAGGTTCAAGAAAGATCTGATGAGACTCTTTATCTTTGAACCTTACAATCTGCAACAAGGGTTAGTGGGTACATCAGTTAATTTTTTGCAAGAAAAAAATACAAGTTCTGTTGGCAATCCAATAATCAAAATATAAGAAGTTTGCCATGTAACAAACCAACAAGGTCCATTATACAGTACCTTGTCTTCAATTGACGGGCAGTATCTTGGTCCCTTCGCTTCAACCCAACCACCATAAGTTGGTGTTTCATCTAAGTTGTCTATAACAATTTGGTGCGTCTCTTTTGTAGTTCGTGTTAGATAGCAGCACATCTGTTCTCTCTCGACGTGAAATTCAGGATCAAAACTAAACCAACCTACCTGTTTCAAGAGGAACCATCCTTTTATCCCCCCAAAAATGTGTAACACAAAAGTAACTTGAACTTCAAGCTTAACCATCCTGACAAGCCCTACATTCTAAAAATGCAACTGATTTCCTTTACCATATGGACCTGCAAGGTTTACAGCATATACTAGATGCAGGAAATGTCATAAAACTCCTGTGGGAGAATACACCTCCGTGTAGTCGAAATGGTGGGAACAGCTAGTGAACTCATATTGATTATTCTCTGTAAGTTTGCCAGTGTACTTAATTCAAGGCTTCTTTTGATCTTAAACATGCAAGGAACACTCTTCATGGCATAATTTCTTATAAGATTTATAAACTACAGAAACCAATTAGAGAGAAACCAGTATAACTGGACCATTTCAAAAGCACGATGCTGCTATATCTAGCTGCTCCCTCCGCCTCCACAATTATTGTCAGTTTGGACAATGTTAGAGGTCAAAATTTTAGAGCTTCGATTATCAATAAATTTTCAAATATTTAGTTTGAATTTGAAGATACTAAGACAACATATACAGATTAGTCTTGCAAAGTACTTTAAGAAACTGACATATTTGCTATTTTGTTGTATATGCTGTAATAATAAAACATAGTCAAAGTTATATTTTGGGCGACAAGAACTACAGAACCAGAGGGAATACTTGATACAGAATTGCAGCATTTAATTTGAAAGTACTTATCTTGTTCTTTGCTTTGACATGCATTATACAATGCAAATCAAAATGAATAGAAAAGACAGTAATGAAAAACTATTGCATTATTGAATATGCATTTCTCAATATAAGTGGGAAAATTCTGTTCTGTACTATATACCTCTTCATCACCATGCTGGGGTTCCAATCCAGAAACATCAACTGTCCTGCGATCAATTCGTGGTGGTGTACCGGTTTTCAAGCGGTCAGTTTCAAAACCCAGAAACTGCAAGTTTTCAGTTAGTCCATGAGAAGCTGACTCTCCAGCTCGCCCAGCAGGCATTGATGTCCTACCAACCCAAATCTTACCACTCATGAATGTTCCGGTGGTAAGTACAACAGATGGTGCATAAAAGTCCATGCCGAAGAAAGTGCGAACACCCTCAATGCTGTCATTTTTTCCAATTAAAACCTCTGTAGCCATTGCTTCTCTAATGAAAAGATTTTCTGTGCTGAAGCATAGTACACAAAATAGTCAATAAGCAATGTGAAATCTATCACAATACATGCGATCAACGATAAGAAACATCAGCAAAGCATGACAAAAGTTGGCAAGCAGAAAAAAATGCTAAACTCTTATGTCAGAAGATTAAAATATTTACATCTACCTTGAGTGTTTTTTACTACATTGAGAACTTAAGACTAGTCATGCAGAACCATGGTCTTAATACAGTAACAACAATATCTGGTGCCAAATTTTGAGAAGGTGTCATGTTTGATATAGTTTAAACCAAAGATCACAATTTTGTGAGTACAACCTAAGAAGCTCTGAAATGATGATCAAATTAACATAACTTAAATGAGGTCAGCTAAACGAAACATATTCAGAAATTATGTAGCACTAACCACTTATGGAGGCGCCAGACAAGATTACAAATCCAAGTAAAGTTAGCAACTTAGTATACACTGACCTTTCCACACTGTTCTTCATCTCTATTGCATACTCTCTCTTATCAGTCTGAGCACGCAGTGCACGTACAGCAGGGCCTTTTGAGCTGTTCAGTACACGCTTTTGCAAGTAGCACCTATCAGAAGAAGATGCAATCAGTATGCTAAGATATCTTTGTTGATTAACTAGCAATCAAAATCTGGACTCTCAGCCATTTGCACTCAGAGAAACTCATTCTCCAGCCAACAAGACGTTTGAACTCGTACCTATCAGTAATTTTTCCAATTTCACCACCAAGGGCATCTACCTCATGGACAAGTTGAGACTTTGCAGGGCCACCAACAGCAGGGTTACAAGGCTGGGTAGGGCAGAAGATGAGTTGAAGCAGAACCACACTTCTAATACTAAAATTTAAATGGAATTCATTGACAAAGAATGTTTCCTTATAGTTATAGGCTATAGCTACTAAGATATGCAACATACTAATCAAAAATCATCTCTTCAGTTTCTATCGTCCATTCATACCTTGGAACAGAATCTGTGCCCTACAAAAATGCTATCACAGGTGAGATTTCACATTGCTAAATTTCTACACTGCAGGGTTTGATGGATCAATTCTTCATATAAGGGGCATGATTTTTATTATCTGGCATCAGGAGTCAATGTTCAAGTAATTTCAGTCATGAACTTGACTAGAATATCTACCATCGGGGCAAAGTTAGCTCAGCGCAGACCTGCCACGCAATCCGGTCAATGTTGAGCGTAAGAAGCAGGGTGCGCGCGCCGAGGCGAGCCGAAGCAAGGGCGGCCTCGCATCCGGCATGGCCGCCTCCGACCACAATGACGTCGTACCGCTCCTGGCGCGGATCCAACCGGCCGCTCGAATCTAGCACCGCAGAAGAAATTTGGCAGTAAGCACCTCTTCTCCGTTTCTCGCCAGCATCAGTCAAAGCTGTGAAATAGAGCTTTACCCTTGGCGGCGGCGGAGAGGCGGCGGCGCGGAGGGGGGCGCCAGCGCGGCAAGGGGATGAGTCGGCGGAAGGAAGTGGAGGGGAGGAAGGAAGAGAGGGTTGTGGCCGCCGCGGTGGACGGGTGCCGCGGCGGGCGGAGGCGGAGCAGCATGGCCGCCGAGGAGGAAGGCGGATGCTGAGGAGGAGCTATCTCTTCTCTTCCCAGCCCAACATCAGAAACCCGCCCCACGCCCAGCCAGTGAGCCAGCCCCTTGTCACCCAATCCACTGCGACTGACACCTAAGGCCCACGAGGCAGACGCACACAGGGGAGCGCGTGCGTGTCCTAACAATCCAACGGCAATTGGAGGGAGGATTAGGGCCGGCGCCCGCGCACGGCGCACGGCGCACGGCAAAGCAAGGAGACGAGAAAAGCCTACCGCGACGCCCTTCGCCTCGACGGCAGGTCAGCTGCACCGCCGCCCTTCGCCTCGACACCAGGTACGTTGCACCGCCGCCCAACTCCTCCATCCGCTCGTCCCTGTCCTGTAAACGTATCGCTTGCTTGATTGCTTGCACACCCGGCCACTGTCTACATGTCGTGTAAAAGAATTGGATATAGCATGATTTCCAAATTATTACTGTCTGATCAAGTAGCACTGGTAGCAGAACACGGTGTTGTAGTGTCCTTGTGCAGATTAAGACTGACAGCATCTCCAACAAGAAGTCCTATATTTGAGTCTTCAAAATTAAAATAGAACCTGATTTAGAGGGTGTTTGAATGCAATAGAGTTAATAGTTAGTTAGCTAAAAATATACTAGCAGAATTAGCTAGCTAACAAATAGTTAGCTAACTAGTAGCTAATTTACTAAGGGTGTTTGAATGTACTAGATGTAACAGTTAGTTGGCTAAAAAATTGCGGAATTAGTTAGCTAACAAATAGCTAGCTAACTATTAACTAATTTACTAAAAATAGTTAAATAGTTGAACTATTAGCTAGGGTGTTTAGATGTCTTCAGCTAATTTTAGCCACTAACTATTAGCTCTAGTGCATTCAAACACCTCCTTAAATTTGTTTAGGGCCACAAAAACGTTTGTGGTTTCAACAGTTGAGCCCTATATCATATTATTAGGAAATAAATCATGTTATTTAGGAAATAAAAAGGTTAGGGATAGTTACAAAATAAGGATAGGACTCCAGTATTTGAGGTATTATATTTAGGATCTGAGAGACCGGGCCCTATAATCATTTGATGATTTTTTGTAAAATAGGGTCATTGTTGAAGCATGTTTTTGATGTTAGAGTCCTATATTTAAAAATAGGACCCTGTTTAGGGCTCTTATTGGAGATGCTCTGAGGTCAGTTCCTAGTGTTACTTTTGAATTATACCGAATTTGTTTCACCGCGGCATATTAACGACCATGGCCATCTTGTTTCTTCACTGGAAGATTCCACAAGAAATGGTCGATGTACATCAAGGACACGGGCTTAGTTTAATGCTAGTAAGATTTCTAGCCTGGGTGTGCAGAGATTATAGTTGTGCTATGGCCATAAGAACATATTATCAAACGTTTCTAGTACATCGTCACCATACTAGAAGACCAATACTCTGTTTCAATGTTAGATATACATGCTTTGCATCTGTATCACCCCCTTTGTAAAGAATCTCTTCATGGAGAAATGGTGCTCTATCTGTAACTATTAATTACCTTAACAAAATTCTCGTGTGGCTGGTCTCTAAGGACTTCTGTGAGTTAGCCAGGATTCGGAAACTCCAACCACTGCATGCAGGAAATAGCCGGTTCTGCAAATTTGCAAAGTAGTTAATTTCCTCAGTTACAAGAGAAGGCTCTTGGTGGTTTTAACTTTTTGCTGGTTTTGTGTAACATTATTATTTGGAGACACATGAATGAATTCAATCATTCATAAGGAGTCATGTCTCTTTACCAATAATCTCTTGGGTTTAGCTATTATGTGCAATCAGCATGGAAATCAATTAATAAGTTTGCCTGTTCAGTAATGGGAACTCCCTGAAAATTTTGATACGTTTTGTCTATTTCTTTTCTGGTTCAGGCATATTTGTTTTATCAGTGATGGCTAATGGGTCGTAGGAGGAGCAGAAATATTTATGTCTCCAATGATCCTGTGGCGGTGGACCAAATGTACTGCTGAATGCTTCAGGCGCAGGAAGCTTTTTCACTGTGAAGTTGCTTGCCCCTACTCTAAGATCGCCGCTTCTGTTCAGTGTGATGACTCAAGTGGTGATGAAAAGCTGAACTTTGCTCCTGATAATGAGCCTATCCAGAAATGGCACCGGTCTTTGAGCTCTGACAGTGTTGTGCAGACACTCCGCTGTCTAAGGAGGAAACCTGCAGTTGCATTCACCTACTTTAAAGATACACATAGCCTTGGTTTTCACCATGACTTCTCAACCTACTCAGAGATCATACAAATTTTGTCCCATTCATTCCAGGGGAAGATGCTGGTATCCTTGTTTCGTGAGATTCTCTTGGGAACTGGTAGTGGTGGCCCTGAAATCTTACCGCTCATTGATCACTTGAGAAAAACATGTGCCACTTCTCACGTACTCTCGTATGCAGTCAATTGCTTAATCAAGGCATACACCACCTGCCACGATGCACAAGAAACAGTAGAGATGTTTTGTTGCCTTTGCAGGCTTGGATTTGTTCCAACACTTTGGGCTCGCAACTTTCTGCTCAAATTTGTATCTCAGAGCAGTGGTGATTCGCATATGGTTGTCGCAGCTTATGATCGAATGAAGTGCTTTCAGTTGACACTGGATGCTCAATCATTGAACATAGTCACTAGATCGCTTTTTCAAGCAAACAAGGCAGACGAAGCATTCCAAATGTGGGTCGGGATGATTGAAACGGGAGTGAAATTAGATGTACATGGATTCTCATCATTTATAATTGGCCTTTGTGATTGTGGAAAGTTTGATCTAGCTTATAACATGGTAAGAAGATATGCTGTTCTACAAGAGATATCCCAAGAGAGGGTTCCAATTGAAGCCATGGCTTATAATATGGTAATCGATGGACTATGCAAAGAAATGAAACTGGAGGAGGCTGAAAAGGTCTTGGAGATCAAGACCAGACATGGATCTGCCCCTGATCTATATAGCTATAGCTATCTCATTCATAGTCATTGCAAAATGGGTAACCTAGAGAAGGCATGGTATCATGTTGAAGACATGGTATCCCATGGCATTGAGATAAATTGTTACATTGTTGCTTACCTTCTACAGTGCCTCAGGAAGTTAGGCATGGTATCTGAAGTAATTGTGCACTTCCAGAAATTTAGAGATTTAGGGGTCCATCTTGATGGCGTGCTTTATAACATTGCTATGGATGCTTATTGCAAGCTTGGGAACATGAATGAGGCAGTTAAGCTACTGAATGAAATGATGGCTGGAAGTTTGGTACCAGACAAAATCCACTATACATGCCTGATCAATGGTTACTGTCTGAAAGGAGAAACAGAAAATGCCTGGCAAGTATTTGAGGAGATGCTGAAGGCAAATATAAAACCAGATGTAGTTACATATAACATATTGGCCAGTGGATATAGCAGGAATGGCCTTGTTATGAAGGTATTTGACATTCTAGAGCACATGATGGATCAAGGGCTCGAACCTAATTCACTCACCTATGGTATAGCTATTGCTGGTTTTTGTAGAGGAGGCAACTTGAGCGAAGCAGAGGTGCTGTTTAATATAGTAGAAGAAAGAGGGATAGATAATATCAGTGTGTTGTACGGTTCCATGGTTTGTGGTTATTTGCACTCAGGCTGGACTGACCATGCTTACATGCTTTTTCTTAGAGTTGCTAAACAAGGAAATATGGTGGATCGTTTGTCATGTTCAAAATTGATAAACGAACTCTGTAGGGATGAAAAGGTTGGAGAGGCTTCAACTGTATGTAGTATGATGCTTGAAAAGAATGTTGTCCCTGATGTAATTTCATATAGCAAACTTATATCAGCTTATTGTCAGACAAGAGATATGCACAATGCTCGCTTATGGTTCCGTGATATGGTTGAACGAGGACTTTCTGATGTTATTGTATACACTGTACTGATGAATGGTTATTGCAAGGTTGGTCGGTTGCAAGAAGCATGTGAATTATTTGTTCAAATGATAAATTTAGGAATCAAGCCTGATGTAGTTGCATACACAGTGCTATTGGATGGCCACCTAAAGGAGACCCTACAACAAGGGTGGCAGGGCATCGCTAAGGAAAGGAGGACCTTTTTTCTTAGGACAAAGCATAAGGTGTTGCTGAACTCTATGAAAGATATGGAAATCGAACCTGATGTAACCTGTTACACAGTATTGATTGATGGACGGTGCAAAGCAGAATATCTAGAGGAAGCACGAGGATTGTTTGATGAGATGTTAGCAAAAGGACTTATCCCTGATGTTCACACATACACAGCTCTTATAAATGGATACTGTAGCCAGGGAGAAATAGCTAAGGCTGAAGATCTTTTCCAAGAAATGATAGCTAAGGGAATGAAGCCAGATGTACTGAGCTTTTCAGTATTACATAAGAGAACCTTGAGACATGAAAAGGCTCATTAATATTTATGTGTCCTAATGGTTATGTTGATGAATGTCAGTTTGACTGAAGGGGCGTCCTGCCAACAAAGGGGTAATACTTTCTTGTGATTGTATTTGCCCTTTTCAATCATGAATGGATTTACTAAAAAAAAGCATCTGCTAGATTGTGTTATCCAATATAATGATTATATTATCCACCTGCAGATTGTTTTGGTCAATGATGCGAGTGATCGGTGTGCCTATGTCAGGAAGGCGAACACCTGGATTGAAAGACTTCTCTCTCAGTCCAGCATCGGGTCGTCAAGGAGAACAAAATGATGGTACCTTCAGCGTGAGGATCGATGACTATCAATGGAGCTGTGCAAACACAATCGTGGCAAAGCTGGCTGTGGCACTGGCGCCTATGCCATTTATGAGGGTTTGCTTGACCGTTTTGTGGCTGCAACTAGTGGTGTGTTCCCAGACAACCAAGAGCTACAAGACAGAGGTAAGCTCTCGGGTTCCGTCCTGGGGCAATGGGGAGCTGTTGATGATCCTGAGTCCATGCCATCCATTGGGCAGTAATGAGGTGATTCCAATCGTTAAGAGTCAAGCATAATGTTGTGTGATAGATCTATTTGCAGTGTTTGACATCGAGGCTGGGGAAGTTGGAAAATGGACAGAGTTCGCAGAGCTCGGTTAAACAAGTAGGCATCCTGAGACATGCTATTAAGCTAGTTACTGTGTTTTGGATAAACTACATTGAACTGCAGGTGGCCTGTGCCCATGCCATGTTGGTGTCATCCAAACAGTCCCCATGTCTGCATTATACTGATGACTGGAATGAGGGTGTATCCAAGGAGGAGCTGGACTCTGAGATCCCACCTGGCGAGGAGTCGATCTACGGATACATAATGGGAATGACAGATACATGTAGTCTGTAGAATCCATCAGTATTTCCCCTTGAGGGCTTGTTCGATTATTTTCAATCTATATGGATCGGAGGGGATTGATACGGATTGGAGGGGATTTTGACTTGCTAGGGATTAAAACTCCTCAATCCCCCTCAATCCATATAGATTGGGAGAGAACCGAACAAGCCCTGATAGGTCTCAGGTTTCACTATATTGTGCATTACCCTTCAAGATGTTAATACAGCTTTGTGGGAGACAGAAAGAACCCTAGTTTTTTTTGGCGAACTGTTGATTCATATCAGAATCCAAAGATTGGATGACCTATTTCGTATTTCAAATATGGCATCCAAATGGGCATGGATTTCACTAGTTGCTGGACATTCTTAGGTGGCATTCCATTCACCAAGGTAACAAAGTTCGCTGCTACTGATACAAGATAACATTAGAATTTTACATGTGATTGATGGACAATACTCGTCAACAACATTACTGATTAGGTACGGAGAAGTTTTTGTACATGCATCGTGTTCACGACATTCACATCTTGAAGTGCAAAGTCCTTGCGCTCCAAAGTTCTTGCTTGTTACTGTTTGGTCCCATCCCTCCAGACACCAACCGACCTATGCCTAGTTTGGGTACTCTAGTATTGATCACAATCCACATGTATTGAGGTGGATTGAGGTGTAATTTAAACTAATTTACACTCCAATCCACATCAACACATGTCAAATTAGTGCTTAACACAAAGCCTTAAGAGTAGAGCCTTATACACGCATGGTAATTGGCACACGACACAATTATTCCTCCTAAGGGCTAGTTTGGAAAATTCATTTTTTTCAAGAGATCTCTATTTTTCTAAGTGAAAAAATAATTTCCTTTGAAAAAATGGGATTCTCAAACTAGCCCTAAAAAATTTATTCTAGCTCATCAAAGCTTGTATAAATTAGCTAAACAATTGGACAAGATCACGACGTAGAAGCAGGTGAGGGTACAGTAGCAGACGTGTTTAAGGGTCTGTTTGGTTGGGTTGTGGCTGTGAAAAAATGTTGAAAATGTTGTGGGCTGTGAGATGTGAAAAAAACTGTTATGGTTTGTGAGTTATTAAAAAGCTAAAACTGTTTGATGCAAACCTCTAAAAATCGTTAAAAAAATTTCAATATATGTTTTCATAGTTTGAAAGGGAAATGTGCCCTTAGACCATTTCTATAATATTTTGGTGATTAAGTGCCCAACACGATTGACTAAGCGTTTATGTGCCAAATGAAGAGGGAAATGCAAATCAAAGAAAAAGGTACGTTTCTAGGCTTAGTGCATTGCTTTTAGGTACTAATGTGTTTTGTCTAAGTGCTAGAAACAGTGAGAAAAGGATTGCAAAAGACTGGGCTGTGTACAGCCAACTACAGCTCGATCTGACACACCGAACTGTCTGGTGGTGCACCGAACAGTGTCCGGTGTGCCAGACTGGTCTCCGGTGAAAAGGCCGCTCTCGGGAGTTGACGATGATGTACGGATATAATTCACTGGACTGTCCGGTAAGTCGTCCGTGACGAACTCGTCGCTCTCGGGAAACGAAAAAGGGCGACGTGGCTATAATTCATCGGACTGTCCGGTGGTGCATCAGACTGTCCGGTGAGCCAATGGTCGCCAACGCCAACAGTCGGCCGCACAATCCGTGGGCGACGCGTGGCATCTCCAACGGTCGACTAGGTGCACCGGACAGTGTCCGGTGCGCCAACTGGCCCGGAGCTGCAACGGTCGACTGTGCCCGATATGGAAGGCAATCACGCACCGGACAGGCTACTGTAGCTGTCCGGTGGCGCACCGGACTGTCCGGTGCGCCACTCGACAGAAGGCAAGGATGACCTTCCAAGTTTTCCTCCAACGACTCTTAGCTGTCTTGGGGCTATAAAAGGGACCCCTAGGCGTATGGAGGAGTTACCTAAGCATTAACTAAGCATTCTAAAACTCCCACACTCCACCTGCACGCATTTGATCAGTTTTGTTAGTGATTTGAGCTCCGTTCTAGTTGTGAACTCTCTGTGCTACGTTTCGAGCTCAAGTCTTGGCTTGTGTGCGTGTGTGTGCTGTGGATTTGTGTCGTGTGTGTTGTTTCTCCCAACCTTACTCCGTGCTTTCTTTGTGATATTTATTGTAAGGGCGAGAGACTCCAAATTATAGAGATATTCCTCGCAAACGGGAAGATACTCTAAACAAAAAGACCGTGATATTCAAGTTGATCATTGGATCACTTGAAAGGGGTTAAGTGCAACCCTCGTCTATTGGGACGCCACAACGTGAAAGTAGGCAAGTGTTACTTGGCCGAACCACGTGATAAAAATCGCGTGTCTCTTGTGTTGGATTCTCTGTGATTGTTGTGCTCACAAGAACTCGCTCCAAAGCTACTTAGTCACGCTAACGCTATAACATCTAAGTTTTGTGGCTATTTAGAGTTTGATTTTACAGGATCACCTATTCACCCCCTCTAGGTGCTCTCACAGTTTCAGCCAAAAGCCACTAAAAGCAGATCTAGGGATGTTTTTAGTTTTGGACTGAGAGAAAGTCGGTTTTTTAAAAAGCTACTTTTTAGATCCAACTCTTTAGTTTAGCCTTTGGCTTTAAGGGATCAAAAGCCAAAACTAAAAGCTAAACCAAACACACTCTAAATCTTGATAATGTAACACGCCCGGTGGTCAAGGCGAAGGATGGTTGTGTGGGGCAGCTTCGAGGCATAAAATAAATCTTATGATGAAACACGCCCGTTGGCCAAGACGAAGGATGGGAGTCTAGGGCAGCTTCGAGGCATAAAAAAAATTAGGCACGCCCGGTGGGACTCGAACCCACAATCGCCTGATTAGAAGTCAGACGCCTTATCCATTAGGCCACGGGCGCTTTCGTGTTAGAGTAATCAATATTTGTTTAATTATATAATACTTAACGTCATCGTTGCGTTGCTGTAATAACCACATGCTCCCGCGTTGCTACTTACCTACCCTCTCTCAAGGCCCCAATCGATGGCCTCCTTGTTGACATCTAACTCCTTCCTTATGTCCTCTACGTCCCTCGTTAACGTTTTTTTTTTCACTACACGACGATTCACTTACAGCGACCTACGGTTGGTTGCTAAAACAGCCTTCAGCGACCTACGGTTGGTCGCTAAAAACTTTTAGCGACCCATAAGGATGGTCGCTGTAAGTGCCGTCGCTAAAGGCTTTAGCGACCGACATCTTTTTAGCGACCGACCGTCTGTTGCTAATATTGTATATTTAGCGACCAACCATGGGTTGTTGTACTATAGATTTAGCAACCAATCGTGAGTCGTTATACTATACATTTATCAACCAACAGAAAGTTGTCCCTAGTTATAGTCGTTAATAATGATAATATACCATTAATTAGCATTCAACAACTGTTATATATACAAAAGCATCACAAATCACCAATTTTTATACACATAATCACATAGATATACAAATTTAATTAGTATTGCACAATGATAGATCCACATCACATAAACCATCAACAAGCACCACAACAAAGTCATTCACAAATACAGTACAGTCTGATGACCAGCTAGCGCATCATGAGAAAGACAACACACCAGATCGAATTCAGTAGGATAGTAAAAAAACTTTTAAATAAATATTAAATAGCCATGTGTCTGGAGCCTTATTTGACTGATGAATCAGCACATGATGATCAGAACACTGTAACCATCAATGACGATGAACTCTAACCCTGAATACTTGTCAGCCGCATGCAGTTCGCCCTAATAATTAAAAAACAAACACTGATCATTACACTTGATTAATCAACATCGATTGGTATTTCAGGAATGCAATATTATTATTGATTACGAGGACACACCGACGCCGAGGAAATCAAAGAACGACACGTCCTTCTTTAGTGGCTCATTGGCGCTGTCGCTGGCGTGATAATCCTTTTGGTGGTGCTCATGGCAGTCATGGTGGCCGATATCCATGCCTAGCGCTTCTCCTGGAGAGAAGAAGATGATGGAGAGAGGTGCTGTCGGCTGCTTGCCGCTGTAGCTGTACCGTCCTGACGCCTCGAAACTCGGCCCCAGCAAGCCCTTACTCGCAGTGGCTGTGCCAAAGTTCTTGAACAGTGAAGTAGGAGGTGCAGGCACCGGCGACCTGAATAGGCCGCCGCTTCCGCTGGCGCTGCCGGCACCACCAAGATTGGTGAAGCCGAAGCAGAGCGAGCTAGTCGCCGGCGTGACAGCGCCGAAGAGGTACCCACCGGTGGACAACGAGGAGGATGAGCTCGCGGCCCTAGCAAGGAGGCTGGAGCGCTCGCGGCTGCGACGTGCCATGACGACATGCCAGTGATTCTTGACATCCGCTCGCGGCTGCTGCTCGGTCGGGACAGAGAGGAGCGAGGCGAGGGAAGGGAGGAGAGAGGTGAGGGGAGAGAGAAGAGGGAAGGGAGAGATAGAGGCGGCGGCGGCTGGGAGAGCGTGTGGCTGCTAGGGTTAGGTAGGTGGGCCTTAGGGTAAGGGAGGGTTTCTTTTTTATTTATTTCGAAATGCATTTTTAAATTACTCAAAAATTCATAAAAATTTTACTAAATAAATAATAAACATTTGAATAAATTATTATGAATGCAAATAAATAATAAACATTTGAATAAAAATTTGTTATCCTATTTATCGTAATAACCAAATAAATAACTAACATCTAGGTACGTTCAGGCTATAAGATTTGATAGTGATCCTTGCTCTATAGCGACCCACCGCTAGTCCCCGACGACATCTATAGCGACCAACCATAAGTTGTTAAATTTCTAGACTTTTAGCAACCAACTGACCGTTGCTACAAAAGGATTTAGCGACTGACCGTCGGTCCTTAACCTTTAGCAACCAACAGTTAGTACCTAATAAGGGTCGCTAAAGATCAACCGTCGTGTAGTGTTTGTTCTTCCACCCTATGTAGTTATCATAGAGATGGTGACATCAGGTCAGGTTTGATGCCGGTGAAATCCGTCTTAATTTGAGCCCCCCACGATATTTGGTAATGTCCGCCCTCAATGAGACGCGGCGTGGGTACAGTAATTACTAATACAGAAATCTCTTAACGTTGGTACTCATTTTAGATTTTACCCTTTTTTTAAGGGAAGATTTTCATTTCATTTAAAAGTTTGACACAAACCATCTCTCGGGCCTCCTCTGCAACAATAAAATGCACACAGCCTAGAAAATTTCATTGTTATTTTCATGTGACTAGGCGAGCAAAGCATTCGCCTCCTCCCAAAAGCTCGCGCTAATAACATGCAGGCGGTCTCCTTATAATGATTGTCTGTGTTAATAACCATTAGCGCATGCATGACGGATGTGCTAAGGAGACCAGCATAGTTAAATGGTTAGCAGAGGCGACAGTGCTATAACCGTCCGCCTCCATTAATCAGTTTCCATTTTTTTAAAACACATACAATATATATTTATAACGCAGAGAACATATATATCTCATTCGCGTCTGATCGTTAAAAATCTTTAGCATCTTGTAATCACCTAACTATAACTTTTCCTAGTTTTGGATCTTGTTGTACTTTTAGTTCAGCGTCCGATCGCTCTCATGGTTGAATAACTTGGCATGCTCCCTTCGGGATTGAAGGGGATTGGAGAGGAAATTAGTATATTTTCACCTCAATTCACTCAAATCTTGAAGGGGATTTGAGATTCCCAAAGTAGCCCTTAGAATGTAGGGTGCTTGAGAGTTGAGACTGCTACACGGTACATGAATCAATCGTGCAACAACGCGAACACACGCATCATGTACTAGAAAATGTAATAAAGTACAAGGGACTATACCAACATCCAATCATCCTAGGTCAGTTTGTACTAGGTCCTGCTTTGTAGTCATTAGGATAGTTGTTTTGTGAAGGTATAGCTTGAGCACCAAAAGTGGCGGACAGTCTGGCCTTTGGGTCCGGACAGTCCGTGTGTCCCTGAAAGCTCTCTTGTGGGTTTTGGTGTTTGGATGACAACTCAATTAAAGAACTAACAAGTGTGCTAAGTGTTGAACAGGTGCTTAATGTAAAGCTAACAGGGTTCAACACAAGTGAACAAGTGTGGTGGTCCAAGGACTAGATGATGGATAGATAATGGGCATCACAAGTAAGATGGACATAGCATAAAGTGAGACTCGGGTGCGTAGCTCGAAGACAACTGATCAAACCAAGGATGGAGTCAAGTAGAGCTTCGAGGTACCAAGTGCACGGGAGAAGGTCAAAGAGGCTGAGGAACCCAAAGCCAAGGGTGAAGAAGAAGACTTGCAAAGTCAAGGGTGATCGAGTTGAGAAGAGCTATGACACATCAAGGATCACTACATAAGGACGTGACTTACAACCAATGAGGAAACATCTATAGTTATGTGGTGTAAGTCATAAGGCTCAAGATCAAGCTCTAAGAAGGAGAACAAAGTCACTAGAAGGAGAACAAATGTCAAATCAGAACTGGAAGCAGCCCAAAAGAGCTAAGTGCACTTTGACCTTTAGTTCGGGTTGTTCCTATGTTTGGAGATATTCTATGTGACCTTTGCAGGATGTTGGAGCTCAGAAATGTCAGTGTAGATCAAGTTAAGCTGACTTGATTTATGAGTCCAACATCAATCTTAAGCTTGTAAAATGCTAGAGAGGTGAAAATCCAAGAGAAGGTATGTTTCTAGACTTAGTACATTGGTTTTTGTGTACTAACATATTTGTCTAAGTGTTGGAAATAGAGAGAAGAAGAAAAGAAAAGGACTTCGTTGGTGGAGCCATGACTATGCGCAGTCTAGGTGCACCGGACTGTCCGGTGGTACACCGGACAGTGTCCGGTGCGCCAGGCCGGCGTTTGGTCAACAGGATGCTCTCGGGTCTCGACGGCGGCGAACGACTAAAATTCACCGGACTGTCCGGTGTGCACCGGACTGTCCGGTGAGCCAACGGTCGGCCGCGCAATCCGCGCGTGACGCGTGGCCGAGCCAACGGTAAGATGGGGGCACCGGACTGTCCGGTGTGCACCGGACAGTGTCCGGTGTGCACCGAACAGTGTCCGGTGCGCCAACGGCTCCAAGACTGCAACGGTCGACTGTGCCATTTTTGGAAGGAAATCGGGCATCGGACAGTGTCCGGTGATGCACCGGACTGTCCGGTGTGTGTCCGGTGGTGCACCGGACTGTCCGGTGCGCCACCCGACTGAAGGCAAGATTTGCCTTCCTGGATTGCTTCCAACGGCTCCTAGGCCCTTTGGACCTATAAAAGGAACCTCTAGGCGCCTCAAACAAGTGAACAAGAGCAGCCAATGATAGTATACATCACTCTGATCAATTCTCACTCTCCCTCTTGTGTGTATCTCTCTAGTTTGTGTAGAAGGCAAAGCTATAAGCCTTTAGAGTATGGAGAAGTACTGCTAAGAGCTAGAGCAAGGTCTTGAGCACATTGTTATTCTGCCGGAGTGCTGTCAAGAAGATTGTAAGCAGCCGCGGCTTTGTTGTAACTCAACTCAACATAGTGGAAGGCTCTATCTGTCATAGTGACAGATCTGAGCAAACGGAGGAAGGAGTTGGAAAAGACTCCAAGCCCAGGTGTGGCTAACTCCAACGAGGACTAGGCAAGCGTTTTAGGCTTGGCCGAACCTCGGGATAAATCCTTGCGTCTGTGTGCTCTATTCTGTATTGTATTCCGACTTTCTGTCTCACTCGCTTTTATATCTGCACTTCAACACTTATCTATGGTACAAGCTTTATTTGAAGTGCAGGACATTTTGAGACAGGATCTTCTATTCCGCTACAACCTACTCGAAGGGTCTTCTTATTCCACTGCGTTCTAGTCTTCGAGTAGAGTAAGAATTTAAGTTTTAAAGTGATAATTTTTATTCGCCTATTCACCCCCCTCTAGGCGACATCCAGATCCTGTTCCCGGGCCAAAGGGAACTTTCAATTGGTATCGGAGCTAGGCCTCTCCAGTGTGGGCTTAGCCGTCCGGAGATGACGATGTCGTCACAAGAGGTAACTGTAGAACTTCTTTTAGGCGATGGTTCTAATTACAAATCTTGGTCTGTCTCTATTTATAATGCTTTCGTGCATGTTGATCCTGATTTGAGACAGATCTTTAGTAGAAGTATTTTTCCCTCTGATATTAGTAAAAATCCTTCTAATGCTGAACTAAGATGTTTATCTCTCAATCACCGTGCTTGCAACATCTTAGTTGACTCTCTTTCTAGAAGTGCTTATTTTACCATCATGAGTAGTGATAGTGATTTATTTGTTGATGCTCATGATTTATGGAATAGAATTAAAGGAAAATATTCTGTGGCAAATTGTGATGCTCCTACTCCCTATATTACTTGTGATACTAACCCTTCAAAGGGAGAAGAAAAGTGTTGGGCACCAAACGTTGAATCCACCCCGTCGACAGGTTTGTTCTCCACTAGTAATAAATGTTTTATTGCTAACAATGACGGTGGAGACGAAAGCCATGATGAGGAGGAATATGAGGATGATAGCAAGGATGAATCTTCATCACCACAGGGTGCATTTTCCTGTATTGCTTCCAGTGACATTAATGACAGGGAAAATGAGACCGACGATGTGGAAGAAGAGGAGATTCGCCGTTTCTACATCCATCTCAACAAAGAGGACAAAGCGCTCTTGGTTAAGCTATTGAGAAGGAACAAGGAACAAGGCGAGACACTTCTCAGGCTAGAGGAGACACTCATCAAAACAAACAATAGCCTAGAGAAGATGACCAAAGAACATGAGGAGCTAAAGTGCTCTCATGATGATTTGGTCCAACGGTATGATTCAATTTTATTTGAGCAAAGAAATAATGATGATGCTTTATCTTGTGTTGCTCAACTTAAAATGGAAAATGCCATGTGAAAGTCGCCTAGAGGGGGGGGGGGGTGAATAGGCGAAACCTGAAAATTAAAACTTTATCCCCCAACTAGATCCCTTGATTAGTGGTTAGAACAAGATATACAAACTAAGTTCTTGCTTGAAAAGAATATTGCTAAATAATGCAGAAGTGGTAAATCAATACAACTAATAAGTTATAGAATAACAAAGCAAGAAGCCTTAGATGAGAAGAGCACTAGGACAAGTTCTTTCTTGCAACGAGTTGCTTCACTAAATGGGAATTTAACTTGAAGCAACACCAAATGATATTAGCAAATAATGGTGCAAGAAAACTTAGAGCAAGGGAAAACAAACTGAAAGTCGCCTAGAGGGGGGGGGGGGGTGAATAGGGCGAAACTGAAAATCTCAAAAACAATCACAACTACAAGCCGGGTTAGTGTTAGAAATATAATAGAGTTCGCGAGAGAGGGCGCAAAACAAATCGCAAGCGAATAATGAAGTGAGACACGCGGATTTGTTTTACCGAGGTTCGGTTCTCTCAAACCTACTCCCCGTTGAGGAGGCCACAAAGGTCGGGTCTCTTTCAACCCTTCCCTCTCTCAAACGGTCCCCCGGACCGAGTGAGCTTCTCTTTCTCAAATCACTTGGGAATCAAACTTCCCGCAAGGACCACCACACAATTGGTGTCTCTTGCCTCAATTACAAGTGAGTGTTTGATCACAAGAAAGAATGCCAAAGAAAAAGAAGTGATCCAAGCGCAAGAGCTCAAATGAACACTACAAATCACTCTCTCTAGTCACTAGGGCTTTGTGAGGAGTTGGGAGAGGATTTGATCTCTTTTGGTGTGCTTTGCAATGAATGCTAGCTCTTGTATAATGGTTGGAAGTTGGAAAACTTGGATGCAATGAATGGTGGGGTGGTTGGGGTATTTATAGCCCCAATCACCAAACTTGACCGTTGGTGGAGGCTGTCTGTCGATGGCGCACCGGACAGTCCGGTGCACACCGGACATGTCCGGTGCCCCCGCCACGTCATCAATGCCGTTGGATTCTGACCGTTGGAGCTTCTGACTTCTGAGCCCGCCTGGACCGGACATCACCTGTTCATTGTCCGGTGCGCCAGTATGGGCGCGCCTGACTTCTGCGCGCGCAGAGCGCGCATTAAATGCGACGCAGGTAGCCGTTGGCGCCGAAATAGCCGTTGCTCCGTGGTTACACCGGACAGTCCGGTGCACACCGGACATGTCCGGTGAATTATAGCGGAGCGGCTGCTGCGCGATCCCGAGGCTGGCGAGTTGAGGAGGCCGCGCTTCCATGGAGCACCGGACACTGTCCGGTGTACACCGGACAGTCCGTTGAATTATAGCGCTGCGGCCTGAGAAATTCCCGAAGGTGGCGAGTTCGAGTTGAAGTCCTCTGGTGCACCGGACACTGTCCGGTGTACACCGGACAGTCCGGTGCCTCCAGACCAGAGGTGCCTTCGGTTGCCTCTTTGCTCCTTTGTTGAATCCGAAACTTGATCTTTTTATTTGCTGAGTGTGAACCTTTTGCACCTGTTTAACTTATACACTAGAGCAAACTAGTTAGTCCAATTATTTGTGTTGGGCAATTCAACCACCAAAATTATTTAGGAACTAGGTGTAGGCCTAATTCCCTTTCAATCTCCCCCTTTTTGGTGATTGATGCCAACACAAACCAAAGCAAATATAGAAGTGCATAATTGAACTAGTTTGCATGATGTAAGTGCAAAGGTTGCTTGGAATTGAGCCAATATAAATACTTACATGATGCGCATGGATTGTTTTCTTTTGTTTTTGACATATTGGACCATATTTGCACCAAGAGTTTTGTTTTTGCAAATTCTTTTCAAAGTCCTTTTGCAAGATGGTCAAAGGTAAATAAATAAGATTTTTCAAAGCGTTTTCAAGTTTGAAATTTTCTCCCCTTGTTTCAAATGCTTTTTCCTTTGACTAAACAAAACTCCCCCTCAAATAAAGTCTCCTCTTAGTGCTCAAGAGGGTTTTAAGACATCAATTTTGAAAATACTACTTGCTCCCCTTTTAGAACACAAAGAGATACCAATTTGAAATTTTCCAAATGAAAACCATTAATTTTTAAAATTAGGGGTGGTGGTGCAGTCCTTTTGCTTTGGGCCAATACTTTCTCCCCCTTTGGCATGAATTGCCAAAAACGGATAATTAGAATGAAATATAGGCCCTTTGAAGTACTTTCTCCTCCTTTGATCATAAAATAAAGTAGTGAAGATTATACCAACGTTGGAGAGTGATGCGGAGCGACGGCGAAGGATGAGTAGTAGAGCAGAGTGGAAGCCTTTGTCTTCGCCGAAGACTCCAATTCCCTTTCAATATACCTATGACTTGGTTTGGAATACACTTGAAAACACATTAGTCATAGCATAAAGAAGAGACATGATCAAGGGTATTCTAATGAGCTATGTGTGCAAGTTTAGCAAAAGAAATTCCTAGAATCAAGAATATTAAGCTCATGCCTAAGTCTGGTAAAAGATTGTTCATCAAGTGGCTTGGTAAAGATATCGGCTAATTGATCTTTAGTGTTAATGTATGAAATCTCGATATCCCCCTTTTGTTGGTGATCCCGAAGAAAATGATACCGAATGGCTATGTGTTTAGTGTCGGCGTTCCGAGACCGGGGGGTCCTCGAGCCGACGAGTGAGAGTGCCGCGTGCCCCAGCCCAGATGGGTCGAGCGCGTGGAGCGAGCGCAAAGGGGGGAACGGAGTGAGAGAGAGGTCGGTGGCCGGAGCCGGATCGCGAGGGAGTCGGAGAAATTCCCACGGCCTTCGTGTTCGTCCCGCGCCCAGGTCGGGTGCGCTTGCAGTAGGGGGTTACAAGCGTCCGCACGAGGTGAAGGGAGAGGGCGGCCCCGAGAGAGCGCCTGCCCCTGCCTTTCGTCCCCGCGAGGCCAACCCTTTTTTTAAGAAGGCCCTGGCCCTTCCTTTTATAGTCGTAAGGAGAGGGTCCAGGTGTACAAGACGGGGGTGTAGCAAGGTGCTACGTGTCTAGCGAGGGAGAGCTAGCGCCCTATGTACATGCCCAGGTGGCAGCCAGAGAGATCGTGGCACCCTGTTGGAGTGGCGTCGTGGCTGTTGGAGGAGTAACGGAGCCGGACGGGGGGACAGCTGTCGAGGTGGCTGGGTCCTTGCTGACGTTCTCCTGCTTTCGTAAGGGAGCTGGGAGCCGCCGTCGTCATGATCTAGCGGGGCGCCATCATGGCCTATCTGGCATAGCTGGCCAGATGGGACGCCGGTCTTGTTCTCTGCGACCCAAGTCGGCTCAGGGCAGGGTGATGATGACGCTTCCTGTTGACGTGGCGGTCTCGTATCCTAGGTCGGGCGTCGTGGAGGCTCCTCCGAGGCTGTGGCCGAGTCCGTCCTGCAAGACAGAGACAGAGTCCGAGCCCTGGTCGGGCGAGGCGGAGATTATTCGGCAGAGGCCGAGGCGGAGTCCGAGCCCTGGGTCGGGCGAGGCGGAGGTCGCCGTCTTCCGAGGCCTTAGCCTGAGTCCGAGCCCTGGGTCGGGCGGAGCGGAGTTCGCCGTCTTCCGAGGCCTTAGCCTGAGTCCGAGCCCTGGGTCGGGCGGAGCGGAATTCGCCGTCTTCCGAGGCCTTAGCCTGAGTCCGAGCCCTGGGTCGGGCGGAGCGGAGTTCGCCGTCTTCCGAGGCCTTAGCCTGAGTCCGAGCCCTGGGTCGGGCGGAGTCTCCTATGGCACCACTGGCGAAGTCTGGCCGCCCGTCGGTCTTACCTTTTGCGTTAAACGCCCTGGTGACTCGGTCGGTTGGTGCGGTGATTTAGTCAGGGTTTCTCCTTATCGGAGGCGGGGCCTAGGGCGAGCCGGGGATGCGCCTGCCGTGAAAGAGGAGACCTCAGGCGAGACGGAGTCATCTTAGGGTCGGCTGCCCTCGCCCGAGGCTAGGCTCGGGCGTGGCGTGGTCAAGTCACTCGTGTGGACTGATCCCTGACTTAATCAAACCCATCAGGCCTTTGCAGCTTTATGCTGATGGGGGTTACCAGCTGAGAATTAGGCGTCTTGAGGGTACCCCTAATTATGGTCCCCGACAGTAGCCCCCGAGCCTCGAAGAGAGTGTTAACACTCGCTTGGAGGCTTGCATCGCACTTTTTTGCAAGGGGACCAGCCTTTCTCGGAGGTACCTTGTTCCGGTGGGTGCGCGCGAGCGCACCCGCCGGGTGTAGCCCCCGAGGCCTCGGAGGAGTGGTTTCACTCCTTCGAGGTCTTAATGCCTTGCGTAATGCTTCGGCGTGACTAGCGGTTCCCTCATGCGAGCAGGGCGTAACCCAGGTGCACTGTCGGGGCCCAAGTTCTCGGGCTGGTATGTTGACGCTGTCAACGGTTCGGCCGGAGCCGGGTTTGCGAGAGCAGCCCCCGAGCCTTCGCACGGAGCGAGAGGACGATCAGGGACAGACTCGACTTTTTATATACGCCCCTACGTCGCCTTTCCGCAAGGAGGAGGGGGGGAGTGCGCCATGTTACCCTCGATGGGCACCGAACATGGTGTCTCCGGTGAGCTGCGATCGGGTAATCCGAGTGGACGTCCGTGCCCCGTTCGTTGGGGGTCGGCTAGGGGCCCGGAGGCACGCCCAAAAGTACCTGCGGGTGATCTGCCGGACCCGGTCCCCTAGCGACGGGGTCCGAGGGCTCGTTGCCTCCCTCCGATGGGATTCCGTTACAGAGTCGTTCCCGCCGGTCTCGGAAATGTCCTAGGGTACCTCGGGAGCGCAGCCCGAGCCTCGGTTATGTATCGAACGTACCCCTGGTCATCCCTCGCTCGGCGTCTGAGGCGGCTGTGAACCCTTCGACAGGCCAGCCTTCGAACCCCTGATCAGTAGGGGGCACGGAGCCCTAGTAGCCTGAGGCGGTCATGGAACCTTTCGGGGGCCGACCTTCGAACCCCTGACCAGTAGTGGGTGTCGGGCCCACGCGATCTGAGGCGGCTGTTGAACCCTTCGGGGGGCCAGCCTTCGAACCCCTGATCAGTAGGGAGGCTCGGGGCCTAGTTCCTTCTCGGGGAAGGATCCCTTTGGGGTTATCCCCCTTCTCGGTCCCTGTTGCAAGAGATAGAGAAAGAAGGAAAAGGGAAAAAGGGATTCGAAATTGAACTTCGTGGCGTACCTTTCTCGGCGTGGCCGTTTTTGGCGGAGGCGAAGCGCCGCCAGCTGCCCCTGCCAGAAACGTCACCTATTTCGCCGTGGAGTTAATGCGCTGGGGTGAGTAGTTGGTGAGGTTGCCGTTGCGTGCGCGAGCCGTTCGAGGGACGGCTGTTTCGCTTCGCGTTTTTTGAACCGCGCGTCTGGTTCGGGCGATGCGTTGGAACCGTCTCGCCCTGGGTCCTTTATGTACCCCTGAGAGGGTCCTGTGACGATTCTCGACTCCACTTTTCGCCTTCTTCTCAGGTTTTTTGCAACCTGAGAGATCTAGCCAGGAAAAGGAAACCGCCTTCCCCTGTTCTTCACGCCGCCATTCCTTCTGCCTTGGCGATGGCCGACCGGGTGACCATCCTCTCGCCGCGCGACCCGTGGCCCTCCTCCACGGTGACGGCGGGTGACCTGGGGGACCTCGTCGACGAGGGTTTGCTCCGCCCCCTCACCGATAAGGAGCGGCCGGAATGGATCCCTCCCTCGGGCGAAGCTGCTCCGTCCCCTCCGCCGGGGTATGTCGTGAGCTTCATCTCCTTCCATGAGCGGGGGTTTGGAATGCCGTCGAGCCGCTTCATGCGGGCCATCCTGTTCCACTACGGGGTGGAACTACACAATCTTACCCCCAACTCCATCGCACAAGCCGCTATCTTTGTAGCGGTGTGCGAGGGGTATCTGGGGATCGCCCCCCATTGGGATTTGTGGACTCACCTCTTCTTTGCTGAGCTTTTTGCTTCGTCGACGGGGGAGAGGAAGGCCCGTGCGGCGGTGCGGGCCGGCGGCTGCACCCTTTTGCTGAGGCAGTCACGGGCGTTGCAGTATATCCCTACCGTCCTTTCGTCCTCAAACAAGGGCTGGCAGCGCCGGTGGTTCTATCTCCGGAATGACGGAGAGTCGCTCCCGCCGTTCTCTCAGCGGGTCGTCACCGCCGCCCCCGACGCCTGGCGTCACGGGACTCCACACGAGAGGCAGAAGAAACTCGAACCTCTTCTCCAGGCTCTGAAGGTGTTGCGGGAGGAAGGGCTCACCGTCGCGGGAGTGGTTGCCGCCATCCACCGCCGGAGGGTGCTTCCCCTGGCGGAGCGGCGGTTGCCGCTTTGGGAGATGACCCAGGAGGCCGACTGGGAGGGGTCACGGATGTCCCCTGATCCTCTTCCCCACGACGCCCTCTATCGGCGGGTGTCGGTCGCGATGGGGAAGCCGGACCCCCATGCCCTCTCCCAGCCTCGAATGCGCCCCGACCAGGGGTGCGTCGCTCTGGTGAGTGCTCGTCCTTTCCTTCTTCATATACCGGGTCGCTCCCGATTCTGACTATCGATTTCCTTTCCCCCCCCCCCCTTTTTAGGAGGTGGGGCGGCACAAACCCTCCCTGCCGCCGGTCCCGGAGGACGCGGTGGGTCGGGCGGCGAGGCGGGTCGCCGCGGAGGAGGAGAAGAAGAAGAAGGACGCGGAGAAGGCTCGGGCCCGCAGGCGGAGGCGGGCTCGAGACGCCCTGGAGAAACGCCGCCGTCAGCAGGAGAGGGAAGGGCTTCCCAGGGAGCCGTCGCCGGAGACGTCCGACGATGACGACGACGTCGATGATGAAGAGGAGGAGGACGACATGGCCGCACGTCTCGGCCTCAGCCCCGGCTTGGGATGTGGCCGGGGGTCGTCGAGCCAGCCCCCGAGCGGGCCTACATCGTCGGTCCCTGGTGCCGAGGTGCCGGATCCCCGACCTGAGGAGCAGGGGCAACCCGAGAGGGTTCTCGTCTCCCCGGCTGGGGGAGCTGACGTCACTCCAGGGAGCCGAGCCGAGGGGTCCGTTCCTCGGGAGCTGTTGCCCGCGCCGGCGGCATGCGGGAGCGGTCCTCAGGTTGTCATGGCGGTGCCTGGGCAGTCCGCCACCCGGGCCTCGGGGGTGTCCGAGGCGAGGGCGGCGCCGGGGCTGTTGGTGAAGCGGACCACGGCGGTGGTTCCAGGAAGCGGGAGCCAGGAGACCTCCCCCCAGACGCCGTGGATCATGATCCGGAGCGGGTAGGTACCTTGGAATCTTTCCGTCCCGGCGCTTCATCCATATGTACGGGCCGTAATCTTCCCTTACTCGTTTTCTTCAGCAAACGGAGCCATGGCCCCACCGACCTGGCGCCTCGGAAGGCCCTCAAGACGGCGTTTGTCCAGGCAGCTGGCGCCACCTCGGGCTCTCCCGCTCAGCCGACCCTTTCGCAGGGTGCCCCGCAGCGCGGGGCTCAGGCGTCGCGTATTTCGGGGGAGCAGGTCCCCGAGGTGGGCTCCTCTGCTGAGGTGGCCACCGTGACCGGGGAGGCGGCCAGCGCCGATGCGGTCACGAGCTCGCCAGCCATGTTGGCCATGCCGGTGTCTGCCGCTACCGCAACCGGCACCGTTCCGGTCGGAGAGCGCCCAGTCGGCGCCGACGTCGGGACGGCCGCGGCGTCGGCGCCCGAGGCCTCGGAAGAGGTGGGCGCGGATGCGCAGCGTTCCCAGGCGGGCGGCAGCCTTGTCGTTGTGGGGCGGAGCCCCGAGGCCCGGGGCCAGTTGCTCCGATTCCGGACCCGCGAGGCTTCGGACCCCATCTTCGTTCTTGACGACGAAGAGGAGGACCAGTCCTGGGACGAGCTCCGCAAGCGTGCTGAGGCGACAGTGGGGTTGCTCCGATCGTCGCTGGAGGTTCTCTGCGGGGACGTCCCCAAAATCCTTCAGGTAATGGTTTCAGACATACCTTCTTGCTTCCGCGAACGAGGCGTTCGTCGTGAAATCTTGTTTTCCTTTCCAGGACCTGACGGATCGGAGCGCCGCCAAGTCATCGTTCATTCGCCGCGAGGCCGTCGTCTGGGGCTCACTGCGGTCCCTGAGGACTTCGCTCGCCGGGGCTACCGTGCGCCTCTCTCAGCAAGACGCTAAGATAGCGGACCTCCAGTTGCTTTGTGCTGACCTGAAGGCCGAGGCGGCGGCAGCGCGCACGGAGCTTGCCCAGGTTGCCGAGGAGCGGGACCAAACTCGGGGCCGAGCTGCCGAAGCTGAGAGCCGGGCCCAGATCCTTGCGGCCGATCTGGTCGCAGCCCAAGTCGCAGCCTCGGAGCAGCACGTTCGAGCCAGAGGTATGGCTCGACCGTCCTCGGTTCTCAATCCTGTCCGTTTCTTCCGCTTGGGTTTAAGATCTTTCTTCTGGTTGTTCGCAGAGCTCGAGTCTGCCCTCGATGAGTCTGCCAAGGCTCTTGCCGAGGCGCTCGACGGGGCTGCTGAGCAAAGGGAGGCCGATCTTGCGGCTATGTCCGAGGCCGTCTCGGAGGTCTATCGGAAACTCGGTCCCGGCGACGTCCCTTCAGGGAGCTCTCCCCAAAGCCGTCTTCAAGCCCTTGGCGATTACGTGCGTGGCAAAGTCCGCGGGGCGCTGCACCACGGCGTCAGGCGGGCCTTCGCCGTGCTCGCTTCCCACTACGTCGTGGACTTGGAGCGGGTCAGTGAGGGGTACTGTCTGCCTGACGAGGACGAGGCAGCCCTGGCGGAGATTCAGCGGCTCGACGCGGTCGCTGCGGGTCCGAGCGCGTCGCTGGCGACCGTCTTCGAAGCGGAGATCCTTCCTCCTGCGCCGCCACCGGAAGCGGAGGTGGTCTTTACCGACGGCGGGGGCGGAGTTGAGGGCGCGGCTCCTGCCCGAGGCGACGCCTGATTTTAGTTGGGACAATTTCTGATGGGTGTGTGATTTGCCGTGGCCACTGGGGCCTGAACATTTTACTCCTTCTTTCGTGAAGTCGTGCTTCTTTTCGTTTCGATTTTAGCGCCTGGCCCGTAGTGTCGACAACAGGGTGATTTCCCGAGCTGGGTTCTTTTTCGCGGCAGGCGACGAGCGAGGCGTCCCTAGCCCGGAAGCATAGGTGCTCCCCAGCTCAGTCGGTCTCGCCACTCTACTCGTACCCCAACTCGCTCCTCAGGACTCTGTTTCTGGCGCATCCGGGAGAACGCGGAAAACCCTTCTTGGCCGAAAAAAGAGCTTTTCTGACGCGGAGCGGTACGTTCGAACCCGATGAGAGGGGTTCCCCCCTTTTTTAGCCCCCGAGGTGCTTCCGGGCTAGGGACGCCTCGCCACTCTACTCGTACCCCAACTCGCTCCTCAGGACTCTGTTTCTGGCGCATCCGGGAGAACGCGGAAAACCCTTCTTGGCCGAAAAAAGAGCTTTTCTGACGCGGAGCGGTACGTTCGAACCCGATGAGAGGGGTTCCCCCCTTTTTTAGCCCCCGAGGGAGGGTCGGGCTCTGTCGGGGCGAGGCCGACCCTTCCTTGATAATTGATTCGTATGTATGAGTTGGGGAAGGGCGCAGCCCCCGGGTGTCGTTCGCGCAGAGGCCGTTTGGCGAGTCGGGCTCCTGCCCAGATATGCGGCGAGTGCTGGGTGACATCCCCGGCATGGCGGGCACGCCCGAGGGACCCTATGCAAACACGTCAATGTTTGCGCGAGGGAAGCCGCCAAGCACTGCTTCCTATCTAGGGCCGAGCCCAGAGCCAATCCGGACACGCCTGGAGGCGTCGCCACTGTGGTCGAGAAGGACGGCCTTAACCGTCTCCGCTGGCTCGAAGTTGCCGGCATGCCGCTTCCCATCCGGCACCTCTCGGGAGAGGCTTTCCGGGTCGGCAATGAGGGCCTCGGACTCGGCGAGGGCCTCGGCGTACTCCACGCACTCCACATCGCACTCGAATGCATGTTTGTACGTGGGGCCGACGGTGATGACCCCGTTGGGGCCCGGCATCTTGAGCTTCAGGCAGGTGTAGTTGGGGATGGCCATGAACTTCGCGTAGCATGGCCTTCCCAACACCGCGTGGTAGGTCCCTCGGAACCCGACCACCTCGAACGTCAAAGTCTCCCTTCGGAAGTTGGAGGGTGTTCCGAAGCAGACAGGGAGGTCGAGCTGTCCGAGGGGCTGGACACGCTTCCCGGGAATGATCCCGTGGAAGGGCGCAGCGCCTGCTCGGACGGACGACAAGTCGACGCGCAGGAGCTTGAGAGTCTCGGCGTAGATGATGTTGAGGCAGCTGCCCCCATCCATCAGGACCTTGGTGAGCCTGACGTCGCCAATGACAGGATCGACGACGAGTGGGTACTTCCCCGGGCTCGGCACGTGGTCGGGGTGGTCGTCCTGGTCGAAGGTGATGGGCTTGTCGGACCAGTCTAGGTAGACTGGCGCCGCCACCTTCACCGAGCAGACCTCCCGACGCTCTTGCTTACGATGCCGAGCCGAGGCGTTTGCCACATGCCCCCCGTAGATCATGAAGCAGTCGCGGACCTCGGGGAACTCTCCTGCTTGGTGATCCTCCCTTTTGTCGTCGTCGTGAGCCTTGCCACCCTCGGCGGGTGGCCCGGCCCGATGGAAGTGACGCCGAAGCATGACGCACTCTTCGAGGGTGTGTTTGACGGGCCCCTGATGGTAGGGGCACGTCTCCTTGAGTGCGTTGTCGAAGAGGTTTGCACCTCCGGGGGGTTTCCGAGGGTTCTTGCGCTCGGCGGCGGCGACAAGGTCAGCATCGGGAACGTCGCGTTTCGCTTGCGACTTCCTCCTGCCTTTCTTCTTGGCGCCGCGCGGAGCAGACGCCTCGGGAACATCTTCCGACGGGCGGCCCTGGGGCTGCTTGTCCTTTCGGAAGATGGCCTCTACCGCCTCCTGGCCGGAGGCGAACTTGGTAGCGATGTCCATCAGCTCGCTCGCCCTGGTGGGGGTCTTGCGACCCAACTTGCTCACCAGGTCGCGGCAGGTGGTGCCGGCGAGGAACGCGCCGATGACATCGGAGTCGGTGATGTTGGGCAGCTCGGTGCGCTGCTTCGAGAACCGCCGGATGTAGTCCCGAAGGGACTCTCCCGGCAATTGCCGACAGCTTCGGAGGTCCCAGGAATTCCCGGGGCGCACGTACGTGCCCTGGAAGTTCCCGGCGAAGGCCTGGACCAGGTCCTCCCAGTTGGAAATCTGCCCCGGGGGCAGGTGTTCCAACCAGGCGCGAGCGGTGTCGGAGAGAAATAGGGGGAGGTTTCGGATGATGAGGTTGTCATCGTCCGTCCCACCCAGCTGGCAGGCCAGGCGGTAGTCTGCAAGCCACAATTCCGGTCTCGTCTCCCCCGAGTACTTCGTGATAGTAGTCGGGGGTCGGAATCGGGGCGGAAACGGCGCCCGCCGAATGGCTCGGCTAAAGACCTGCGGACCGGGTGGTTCGGGCGAGGGACTTCGATCCTCCCCGCTGTCATAACGTCCCCCACGCCGGGGGTGGTAGCCTCGGCGCACCCTTTCGTCGAGGCGTGCCCGACGGTCACGATGAGGGTGCTCCTCGCCGAGGTGGCCCGGGGCCGCAGGCGCGGTGTTGCGCGTGCGCCCGGTGAAGACCGAGGCTTCCCGCGTGAGTCGGGAAGTCGCGGCACGAGGGTCCGGGGTGTATCCCCGCCTTCGAGAGGCAGAGCTCTCTGCCCGCCGGGCCGCAGCGCCTTCCAGGAGATGCCTGAGTTCTCCCTGGATCCGCCGTCCCTCGGTGGTTGATGACTCCGGCATCGCGCGGAGGAGCATTGCTGCAGCGACCAGGTCCTGGCCAGTCCCGCCGGATGCGGGTGGCGGTTTGTCCCTGGCATCGTTGGCGATGCGGTGCTGGAGACCTTGGGGCAAGTGACGTATTCCTCCGGCCGGGGGTTGGCTCGCCCATACCTGCCCGATGTTCTGACGGATTGCCTCGAGCGCTCCTGCTCCTTCATCGAACCCGGCCTGCGCCCCGCGGACTTGCTCGAGCTGTGGGTCGTGACCTCCCGCCGAAGCGGGGACCACAGCTAGCTCCCGCGGGATGTCAGCGCGAGGCGCTGGCCTAGGGGGATCACCATCCTCCGGCATGCCGAGACAGCCGCCTCCGGAGGGATCCCCTAGCTCGATGTGGAAACATTCGCGACTCAGGCCGCAGTCCTTGTCGCCAAGGCTGCGGCTGCCGTCGGAACAGTCGGAGAGGCAGTAGTCACATGCGGTCATGAAGTCCCGCATGGCACTAGGGTTGCCAGATCCGGAGAAATCCCAGCAGATGCTGGGGTCGTCGTCTTCCTCGGACCCAGAGGGTCCGTAGGTCGAGACACCCGTCAATCGGTCCCAAGGCGACCGCACAGGAAACCCCAGAGAGGTTGCACTCGCCTCAATGTGAGCGCCCGCCAAAGCGAGATCGCCAGGCGGGCTGAGGCCGAGTCGAAATAACGAAAGATGGGTAGCAGTCGATACCTTTTTGTCGACGAGGAGCGATGAAGTCGCGTCGGGGGCGGACCGCGTCGTCGTCTTGGGTCCGAGGGTGACGTCCTGCAGGCCTTCCGTGAGCGTGCTGGCGTCGTCCACTTGCTCGGAGTCGACGTGTTGCGGGGGGATGGCGCTCGCGTCTGCCTTGAACGCGAGGGCGACGCTTGGCGTGTCCTCCGTCGAGGCGCCGGGGACGTCGATTTGCCCGACAGCCGTCGGAGCGCGACCTCCCGCTCGGCCCCGGTTGCCCTGCCTCCTCCTCCTCCGATGGCGAGGGAGAGGATGGGGCGAGCTCGAAAGTTGTCCTTCCCCTACGCGGGAAAGACGTCGTCGATTCCGCCGCCAGCGGGCGGGCTGTCCGCCATCAATGTCGCCGTCGCGCGGCGGTGGAAGGAGTATCATGTCGTAGTCGCCGTCGAGCGAGATGAACTCGAGGTTCCCGAAACGGAGCACCGTCCCGGGTTGAAGAGGTTGTTGGAGACTGCCCATCTGGAGCTTGACGGGAAATCGGACGTCAACACGCAGCGTGCCCCTACCTGGCGCGCCAACTGTCGGCGTTCCGAGACCGGGGGGTCCTCGAGCCGACGAGTGAGAGTGCCGCGTGCCCCAGCCCAGATGGGTCGAGCGCGTGGAGCGAGCGCAAAGGGGGGAACGGAGTGAGAGAGAGGTCGGTGGCCGGAGCCGGATCGCGAGGGAGTCGGAGAAATTCCCACGGCCTTCGTGTTCGTCCCGCGCCCAGGTCGGGTGCGCTTGCAGTAGGGGGTTACAAGCGTCCGCACGAGGTGAAGGGAGAGGGCGGCCTCGAGAGAGCGCCTGCCCCTGCCTTTCGTCCCCGCGAGGCCAACCCTTTTTTTAAGAAGGCCCTGGCCCTTCCTTTTATAGTCGTAAGGAGAGGGTCCAGGTGTACAAGACGGGGGTGTAGCAAGGTGCTACGTGTCTAGCGAGGGAGAGCTAGCGCCCTATGTACATGCCCAGGTGGCAGCCAGAGAGATCGTGGCACCCTGTTGGAGTGGCGTCGTGGCTGTTGGAGGAGTAACGGAGCCGGACGGGGGGACAGCTGTCGAGGTGGCTGGGTCCTTGCTGACGTTCTCCTGCTTTCGTAAGGGAGCTGGGAGCCGCCGTCGTCATGATCTAGCGGGGCGCCATCATGGCCTATCTGGCATAGCTGGCCAGATGGGACGCCGGTCTTGTTCTCTGCGACCCAAGTCGGCTCAGGGCAGGGTGATGATGACGCTTCCTGTTGACGTGGCGGTCTCGTATCCTAGGTCGGGCGTCGTGGAGGCTCCTCCGAGGCTGTGGCCGAGTCCGTCCTGCAAGACAGAGACAGAGTCCGAGCCCTGGTCGGGCGAGGCGGAGATTATTCGGCAGAGGCCGAGGCGGAGTCCGAGCCCTGGGTCGGGCGAGGCGGAGGTCGCCGTCTTCCGAGGCCTTAGCCTGAGTCCGAGCCCTGGGTCGGGCGGAGCGGAGTTCGCCGTCTTCCGAGGCCTTAGCCTGAGTCCGAGCCCTGGGTCGGGCGGAGCGGAATTCGCCGTCTTCCGAGGCCTTAGCCTGAGTCCGAGCCCTGGGTCGGGCGGAGCGGAGTTCGCCGTCTTCCGAGGCCTTAGCCTGAGTCCGAGCCCTGGGTCGGGCGGAGTCTCCTATGGCACCACTGGCGAAGTCTGGCCGCCCGTCGGTCTTACCTTTTGCGTTAAACGCCCTGGTGACTCGGTCGGTTGGTGCGGTGATTTAGTCAGGGTTTCTCCTTATCGGAGGCGGGGCCTAGGGCGAGCCGGGGATGCGCCTGCCGTGAAAGAGGAGACCTCAGGCGAGACGGAGTCATCTTAGGGTCGGCTGCCCTCGCCCGAGGCTAGGCTCGGGCGTGGCGTGGTCAAGTCACTCGTGTGGACTGATCCCTGACTTAATCAAACCCATCAGGCCTTTGCAGCTTTATGCTGATGGGGGTTACCAGCTGAGAATTAGGCGTCTTGAGGGTACCCCTAATTATGGTCCCCGACAGTAGCCCCCGAGCCTCGAAGAGAGTGTTAACACTCGCTTGGAGGCTTGCATCGCACTTTTTTGCAAGGGGACCAGCCTTTCTCGGAGGTACCTTGTTCCGGTGGGTGCGCGCGAGCGCACCCGCCGGGTGTAGCCCCCGAGGCCTCGGAGGAGTGGTTTCACTCCTTCGAGGTCTTAATGCCTTGCGTAATGCTTCGGCGTGACTAGCGGTTCCCTCATGCGAGCAGGGCGTAACCCAGGTGCACTGTCGGGGCCCAAGTTCTCGGGCTGGTATGTTGACGCTGTCAACGGTTCGGCCGGAGCCGGGTTTGCGAGAGCAGCCCCCGAGCCTTCGCACGGAGCGAGAGGACGATCAGGGACAGACTCGACTTTTTATATACGCCCCTACGTCGCCTTTCCGCAAGGAGGAGGGGGGGAGTGCGCCATGTTACCCTCGATGGGCACCGAACATGGTGTCTCCGGTGAGCTGCGATCGGGTAATCCGAGTGGACGTCCGTGCCCCGTTCGTTGGGGGTCGGCTAGGGGCCCGGAGGCACGCCCAAAAGTACCTGCGGGTGATCTGCCGGACCCGGTCCCCTAGCGACGGGGTCCGAGGGCTCGTTGCCTCCCTCCGATGGGATTCCGTTACAGAGTCGTTCCCGCCGGTCTCGGAAATGTCCTAGGGCGAGCGGCCATGCAAGCGGCATGCAACCACGCCAAGTGGACGCGCCTCCCCGACTCCTGACGGGCCAGCGCGACGGCTCAAGACCACGCGTCGTTCAACTGGCGCGCCAGGCGCTGCATGCGAACCGCTGCGCCTCTCGCTCCACCACCGCACCTCCTCGATTGCGGAACCGATACCGCGACTCGAGGCCGCCCAGCCTGCGATCCAGCGGCGCCAGCCTGGCGCAGCGGTCAAACGCGGTCAAAAATGGGCCGGCAGTAATGACGGTGGCAGGCGTGTGAGGGCAGCGGTCACGCCATCGGCCAGGCTCACGTCCCATCCGGGGGCAGCAAGAGAACCCTTCTCACGGCGTGAAGACGACGCGTCCGTGACCCGTACCTCGAACGGCTCGCGCACGCAACGGCGACCTCGCCAACTACTCACCCCAGCGCGTTAACTCCACGGCGAAATAGGTGACGTTTCTGGCAGGGGCAGCTGGCGGCGCTTCGCCTCCGCCAAAAACGGCCACGCCGAGAAAGGTACGCCACGAAGTTCAATTTCGAATCCCTTTTTCCCTTTTCCTTCTTTCTCTATCTCTTGCAACAGGGACCGAGAAGGGGGATAACCCCAAAGGGATCCTTCCCCGAGAAGGAACTAGGCCCCGAGCCTCCCTATTGATCAGGGGTTCGAAGGCTGGCCCCCCGAAGGGTTCAACAGCCGCCTCAGATCGCGTGGGCCCGACACCCACTACTGGTCAGGGGTTCGAAGGTCGGCCCCCGAAAGGTTCCATGACCGCCTCAGGCTACTAGGGCTCCGTGCCCCCTACTGATCAGGGGTTCGAAGGCTGGCCTGTCGAAGGGTTCACAGCCGCCTCAGACGCCGAGCGAGGGATGACCAGGGGTACGTTCGATACATAACCGAGGCTCGGGCTGCGCTCCCGAGGTACCCTAGGACATTTCCGAGACCGGCGGGAACGACTCTGTAACGGAATCCCATCGGAGGGAGGCAACGAGCCCTCGGACCCCGTCGCTAGGGGACCGGGTCCGGCAGATCACCCGCAGGTACTTTTGGGCGTGCCTCCGGGCCCCTAGCCGACCCCCAACGAACGGGGCACGGACGTCCACTCGGATTACCCGATCGCAGCTCACCGGAGACACCATGTTCGGTGCCCATCGAGGGTAACATGGCGCACTCCCCCCCTCCTCCTTGCGGAAAGGCGACGTAGGGGCGTATATAAAAAGTCGAGTCTGTCCCTGATCGTCCTCTCGCTCCGTGCGAAGGCTCGGGGGCTGCTCTCGCAAACCCGGCTCCGGCCGAACCGTTGACAGCGTCAACATACCAGCCCGAGAACTTGGGCCCCGACAGTGCACCTGGGTTACGCCCTGCTCGCATGAGGGAACCGCTAGTCACGCCGAAGCATTACGCAAGGCATTAAGACCTCGAAGGAGTGAAACCACTCCTCCGAGGCCTCGGGGGCTACACCCGGCGGGTGCGCTCGCGCGCACCCACCGGAACAAGGTACCTCCGAGAAAGGCTGGTCCCCTTGCAAAAAAGTGCGATGCAAGCCTCCAAGCGAGTGTTAACACTCTCTTCGAGGCTCGGGGGCTACTGTCGGGGACCATAATTAGGGGTACCCTCAAGACGCCTAATTCTCAGCTGGTAACCCCCATCAGCATAAAGCTGCAAAGGCCTGATGGGTTTGATTAAGTCAGGGATCAGTCCACACGAGTGACTTGACCACGCCACGCCCGAGCCTAGCCTCGGGCGAGGGCAGCCGACCCTAAGATGACTCCGTCTCGCCTGAGGTCTCCTCTTTCACGGCAGGCGCATCCCCGGCTCGCCCTAGGCCCCGCCTCCGATAAGGAGAAACCCTGACTAAATCACCGCACCAACCGACCAAGTCACCAGGGCGTTTAACGCAAACGGTAAGACCGACGGGCGGCCAGACTTCGCCAGTGGTGCCATAGGAGACTCCGCCCGACCCAGGGCTCGGACTCAGGCTAAGGCCTCGGAAGACGGCGAACTCCGCTCCGCCCGACCCAGGGCTCGGACTCAGGCTAAGGCCTCGGAAGACGGCGAACTCCGCTCCGCCCGACCCAGGGCTCGGACTCAGGCTAAGGCCTCGGAAGACGGCGAACTCCGCTCCACCCGACCCAGGGCTCGGACTCAGGCTAAGGCCTCGGAAGACGGCGACCTCCGCCTCGCCCGACCCAGGGCTCGGACTCCGCCTCGGCCTCTGCCGAATAATCTCCGCCTCGCCCGACCAGGGCTCGGACTCTGTCTCTGTCTTGCAGGACGGACTCGGCCACAGCCTCGGAGGAGCCTCCACGACGCCCGACCTAGGGTATGAGACCGCCACGTCAACAGGAAGCGTCATCATCACCCTGCCCCGAGCCGACTTGGGTCGCAGAGAACAAGACCGGCGTCCCATCTGGCCAGCTATGCCAGATAGGCCATGATGGCGCCCCGCTAGATCATGACGACGGCGGCTCCCAGCTCCCTTACGAAAGCAGGAGAACGTCAGCAAGGACCCAGCCACCTCGACAGCTGTCCCCCCGTCCGGCTCCGTTACTCCTCCAACAGCCACGACGCCACTCCAACAGGGTGCCACGATCTCTCTGGCTGCCACCTGGGCATGTACATAGGGCGCTAGCTCTCCCTCGCTAGACACGTAGCACCTTGCTACACCCCCGTCTTGTACACCTGGACCCTCTCCTTACGACTATAAAAGGAAGGGCCAGGGCCTTCTTGAAGAAGGTTGGCCTCGCGGGGACGAAAGGCAGGGGCAGGCGCTCTCTCGGGGCCGCCCTCTCCCTTCACCTCGTGCGGACGCTTGTAACCCCCTACTGCAAGCGCACCCGACCTGGGCGCGGGACGAACACGAAGGCCGTGGGAATTTCTCCGACTCCCTCGCGATCCGGCTCCGGCCACCGACCTCTCTCTCACTCCGTTCCCCCCTTTGCGCTCGCTCCACGCGCTCGACCCATCTGGGCTGGGGCACGCGGCACTCTCACTCGTCGGCTCGAGGACCCCCCGGTCTCGGAACGCCGACAGTTGGCGCGCCAACTGTCGGCGTTCCGAGACCGGGGGGTCCTCGAGCCGACGAGTGAGAGTGCCGCGTGCCCCAGCCCAGATGGGTCGAGCGCGTGGAGCGAGCGCAAAGGGGGGGAACGGAGTGAGAGAGAGGTCGGTGGCCGGAGCCGGATCGCGAGGGAGTCGGAGAAATTCCCACGGCCTTCGTGTTCGTCCCGCGCCCAGGTCGGGTGCGCTTGCAGTAGGGGGTTACAAGCGTCCGCACGAGGTGAAGGGAGAGGGCGGCCCCGAGAGAGCGCCTGCCCCTGCCTTTCGTCCCCGTGAGGCCAACCTTCTTCAAGAAGGCCCTGGCCCTTCCTTTTATAGTCGTAAGGAGAGGGTCCAGGTGTACAAGACGGGGGTGTAGCAAGGTGCTACGTGTCTAGCGAGGGAGAGCTAGCGCCCTATGTTCATGCCCAGGTGGCAGCCAGAGAGATCGTGGCACCCTGTTGGAGTGGCGTCGTGGCTGTTGGAGGAGTAACGGAGCCGGACGGGGGGACAGCTGTCGAGGTGGCTGGGTCCTTGCTGACGTTCTCCTGCTTTCGTAAGGGAGCTGGGAGCCGCCGTCGTCATGATCTAGCGGGGCGCCATCATGGCCTATCTGGCATAGCTGGCCAGATGGGACGCCGGTCTTGTTCTCTGCGACCCAAGTCGGCTCGGGGCAGGGTGATGATGACGCTTCCTGTTGACGTGGCGGTCTCGTACCCTAGGTCGGGCGTCGTGGAGGCTCCTCCGAGGCTGTGGCCGAGTCCGTCCTGCAAGACAGAGACAGAGTCCGAGCCCTGGTCGGGCGAGGCGGAGATTATTCGGTAGAGGCCGAGGCGGAGTCCGAGCCCTGGGTCGGGCGAGGCGGAGGTCGCCGTCTTCCGAGGCCTTAGCCTGAGTCCGAGCCCTGGGTCGGGTGGAGCGGAGTTCGCCGTCTTCCGAGGCCTTAGCCTGAGTCCGAGCCCTGGGTCGGGCGGAGCGGAGTTCGCCGTCTTCCGAGGCCTTAGCCTGAGTCCGAGCCCTGGGTCGGGCGGAGCGGAGTTCGCCGTCTTCCGAGGCCTTAGCCTGAGTCCGAGCCCTGGGTCGGGCGGAGCGGAGTTCGCCGTCTTCCGAGGCCTTAGCCTGAGTCCGAGCCCTGGGTCGGGCGGAGTCTCCTATGGCACCACTGGCGAAGTCTGGCCGCCCGTCGGTCTTACCTTTTGCGTTAAACGCCCTGGTGACTTGGTCGGTTGGTGCGGTGATTTAGTCAGGGTTTCTCCTTATCGGAGGCGGGGCCTAGGGCGAGCCGGGGATGCGCCTGCCGTGAAAGAGGAGACCTCAGGCGAGACGGAGTCATCTTAGGGTCGGCTGCCCTCGCCCGAGGCTAGGCTCGGGCGTGGCGTGGTCAAGTCACTCGTGTGGACTGATCCCTGACTTAATCAAACCCATCAGGCCTTTGCAGCTTTATGCTGATGGGGGTTACCAGCTGAGAATTAGGCGTCTTGAGGGTACCCCTAATTATGGTCCCCGACAGTAGCCCCCGAGCCTCGAAGAGAGTGTTAACACTCGCTTGGAGGCTTGCATCGCACTTTTTTGCAAGGGGACCAGCCTTTCTCGGAGGTACCTTGTTCCGGTGGGTGCGCGCGAGCGCACCCGCCGGGTGTAGCCCCCGAGGCCTCGGAGGAGTGGTTTCACTCCTTCGAGGTCTTAATGCCTTGCGTAATGCTTCGGCGTGACTAGCGGTTCCCTCATGCGAGCAGGGCGTAACCCAGGTGCACTGTCGGGGCCCAAGTTCTCGGGCTGGTATGTTGACGCTGTCAACGGTTCGGCCGGAGCCGGGTTTGCGAGAGCAGCCCCCGAGCCTTCGCACGGAGCGAGAGGACGATCAGGGACAGACTCGACTTTTTATATACGCCCCTACGTCGCCTTTCCGCAAGGAGGAGGGGGGGAGTGCGCCATGTTACCCTCGATGGGCACCGAACATGGTGTCTCCGGTGAGCTGCGATCGGGTAATCCGAGTGGACGTCCGTGCCCCGTTCGTTGGGGGTCGGCTAGGGGCCCGGAGGCACGCCCAAAAGTACCTGCGGGTGATCTGCCGGACCCGGTCCCCTAGCGACGGGGTCCGAGGGCTCGTTGCCTCCCTCCGATGGGATTCCGTTACAGAGTCGTTCCCGCCGGTCTCGGAAATGTCCTAGGGTACCTCGGGAGCGCAGCCCGAGCCTCGGTTATGTATCGAACGTACCCCTGGTCATCCCTCGCTCGGCGTCTGAGGCGGCTGTGAACCCTTCGACAGGCCAGCCTTCGAACCCCTGATCAGTAGGGGGCACGGAGCCCTAGTAGCCTGAGGCGGTCATGGAACCTTTCGGGGGCCGACCTTCGAACCCCTGACCAGTAGTGGGTGTCGGGCCCACGCGATCTGAGGCGGCTGTTGAACCCTTCGGGGGGCCAGCCTTCGAACCCCTGATCAGTAGGGAGGCTCGGGGCCTAGTTCCTTCTCGGGGAAGGATCCCTTTGGGGTTATCCCCCTTCTCGGTCCCTGTTGCAAGAGATAGAGAAAGAAGGAAAAGGGAAAAAGGGATTCGAAATTGAACTTCGTGGCGTACCTTTCTCGGCGTGGCCGTTTTTGGCGGAGGCGAAGCGCCGCCAGCTGCCCCTGCCAGAAACGTCACCTATTTCGCCGTGGAGTTAATGCGCTGGGGTGAGTAGTTGGTGAGGTTGCCGTTGCGTGCGCGAGCCGTTCGAGGGACGGCTGTTTCGCTTCGCGTTTTTTGAACCGCGCGTCTGGTTCGGGCGATGCGTTGGAACCGTCTCGCCCTGGGTCCTTTATGTACCCCTGAGAGGGTCCTGTGACGATTCTCGACTCCACTTTTCGCCTTCTTCTCAGGTTTTTTGCAACCTGAGAGATCTAGCCAGGAAAAGGAAACCGCCTTCCCCTGTTCTTCACGCCGCCATTCCTTCTGCCTTGGCGATGGCCGACCGGGTGACCATCCTCTCGCCGCGCGACCCGTGGCCCTCCTCCACGGTGACGGCGGGTGACCTGGGGGACCTCGTCGACGAGGGTTTGCTCCGCCCCCTCACCGATAAGGAGCGGCCGGAATGGATCCCTCCCTCGGGCGAAGCTGCTCCGTCCCCTCCGCCGGGGTATGTCGTGAGCTTCATCTCCTTCCATGAGCGGGGGTTTGGAATGCCGTCGAGCCGCTTCATGCGGGCCATCCTGTTCCACTACGGGGTGGAACTACACAATCTTACCCCCAACTCCATCGCACAAGCCGCTATCTTTGTAGCGGTGTGCGAGGGGTATCTGGGGATCGCCCCCCATTGGGATTTGTGGACTCACCTCTTCTTTGCTGAGCTTTTTGCTTCGTCAACGGGGGAGAGGAAGGTCCGTGCGGCGGTGCGGGCCGGCGGCTGCACCCTTTTGCTGAGGCAGTCACGGGCGTTGCAGTATATCCCTGCCGTCCTTTCGTCCTCAAACAAGGGCTGGCAGCGCCGGTGGTTCTATCTCCGGAATGACGGAGAGTCGCTCCCGCCGTTCTCTCAGCGGGTCGTCACCGCCGCCCCCGACGCCTGGCGTCACGGGACTCCACACGAGAGGCAGAAGAAACTCGAACCTCTTCTCCAGGCTCTGAAGGTGTTGCGGGAGGAAGGGCTCACCGTCGCGGGAGTGGTTGCCGCCATCCACCGCCGGAGGGTGCTTCCCCTGGCGGAGCGGCGGTTGCCGCTTTGGGAGATGACCCAGGAGGCCGACTGGGAGGGGTCACGGATGTCCCCTGATCCTCTTCCCCACGACGCCCTCTATCGGCGGGTGTCGGTCGCGATGGGGAAGCCGGACCCCCATGCCCTCTCCCAGCCTCGAATGCGCCCCGACCAGGGGTGCGTCGCTCTGGTGAGTGCTCGTCCTTTCCTTCTTCATATACCGGGTCGCTCCCGATTCTGACTATCGATTTCCTTTCCCCCCCCCCCTTTCACTCCTTTTTAGGAGGTGGGGCGGCACAAACCCTCCCTGCCGCCGGTCCCGGAGGACGCGGTGGGTCGGGCGGCGAGGCGGGTCGCCGCGGAGGAGGAGAAGAAGAAGAAGGACGCGGAGAAGGCTCGGGCCCGCAGGCGGAGGCGGGCTCGAGACGCCCTGGAGAAACGCCGCCGTCAGCAGGAGAGGGAAGGGCTTCCCAGGGAGCCGTCGCCGGAGACGTCCGACGATGACGACGACGTCGATGATGAAGAGGAGGAGGACGACATGGCCGCACGTCTCGGCCTCAGCCCCGGCTTGGGATGTGGCCGGGGGTCGTCGAGCCAGCCCCCGAGCGGGCCTACATCGTCGGTCCCTGGTGCCGAGGTGCCGGATCCCCGACCTGAGGAGCAGGGGCAACCCGAGAGGGTTCTCGTCTCCCCGGCTGGGGGAGCTGACGTCACTCCAGGGAGCCGAGCCGAGGGGTCCGTTCCTCGGGAGCTGTTGCCCGCGCCGGCGGCATGCGGGAGCGGTCCTCAGGTTGTCATGGCGGTGCCTGGGCAGTCCGCCACCCGGGCCTCGGGGGTGTCCGAGGCGAGGGCGGCGCCGGGGCTGTTGGTGAAGCGGACCACGGCGGTGGTTCCAGGAAGCGGGAGCCAGGAGACCTCCCCCCAGACGCCGTGGATCATGATCCGGAGCGGGTAGGTACCTTGGAATCTTTCCGTCCCGGCGCTTCATCCATATGTACGGGCCGTAATCTTCCCTTACTCGTTTTCTTCAGCAAACGGAGCCATGGCCCCACCGACCTGGCGCCTCGGAAGGCCCTCAAGACGGCGTTTGTCCAGGCAGCTGGCGCCACCTCGGGCTCTCCCGCTCAGCCGACCCTTTCGCAGGGTGCCCCGCAGCGCGGGGCTCAGGCGTCGCGTATTTCGGGGGAGCAGGTCCCCGAGGTGGGCTCCTCTGCTGAGGTGGCCACCGTGACCGGGGAGGCGGCCAGCGCCGATGCGGTCACGAGCTCGCCAGCCATGTTGGCCATGCCGGTGTCTGCCGCTACCGCAACCGGCACCGTTCCGGTCGGAGAGCGCCCAGTCGGCGCCGACGTCGGGACGGCCGCGGCGTCGGCGCCCGAGGCCTCGGAAGAGGTGGGCGCGGATGCGCAGCGTTCCCAGGCGGGCGGCAGCCTTGTCGTTGTGGGGCGGAGCCCCGAGGCCCGGGGCCAGTTGCTCCGATTCCGGACCCGCGAGGCTTCGGACCCCATCTTCGTTCTTGACGACGAAGAGGAGGACCAGTCCTGGGACGAGCTCCGCAAGCGTGCTGAGGCGACAGTGGGGTTGCTCCGATCGTCGCTGGAGGTTCTCTGCGGGGACGTCCCCAAAATCCTTCAGGTAATGGTTTCAGACATACCTTCTTGCTTCCGCGAACGAGGCGTTCGTCGTGAAATCTTGTTTTCCTTTCCAGGACCTGACGGATCGGAGCGCCGCCAAGTCATCGTTCATTCGCCGCGAGGCCGTCGTCTGGGGCTCACTGCGGTCCCTGAGGACTTCGCTCGCCGGGGCTACCGTGCGCCTCTCTCAGCAAGACGCTAAGATAGCGGACCTCCAGTTGCTTTGTGCTGACCTGAAGGCCGAGGCGGCGGCAGCGCGCACGGAGCTTGCCCAGGTTGCCGAGGAGCGGGACCAAACTCGGGGCCGAGCTGCCGAAGCTGAGAGCCGGGCCCAGATCCTTGCGGCCGATCTGGTCGCAGCCCAAGTCGCAGCCTCGGAGCAGCACGTTCGAGCCAGAGGTATGGCTCGACCGTCCTCGGTTCTCAATCCTGTCCGTTTCTTCCGCTTGGGTTTAAGATCTTTCTTCTGGTTGTTCGCAGAGCTCGAGTCTGCCCTCGATGAGTCTGCCAAGGCTCTTGCCGAGGCGCTCGACGGGGCTGCTGAGCAAAGGGAGGCCGATCTTGCGGCTATGTCCGAGGCCGTCTCGGAGGTCTATCGGAAACTCGGTCCCGGCGACGTCCCTTCAGGGAGCTCTCCCCAAAGCCGTCTTCAAGCCCTTGGCGATTACGTGCGTGGCAAAGTCCGCGGGGCGCTGCACCACGGCGTCAGGCGGGCCTTCGCCGTGCTCGCTTCCCACTACGTCGTGGACTTGGAGCGGGTCAGTGAGGGGTACTGTCTGCCTGACGAGGACGAGGCAGCCCTGGCGGAGATTCAGCGGCTCGACGCGGTCGCTGCGGGTCCGAGCGCGTCGCTGGCGACCGTCTTCGAAGCGGAGATCCTTCCTCCTGCGCCGCCACCGGAAGCGGAGGTGGGCTTTACCGACGGCGGGGGCGGAGTTGAGGGCGCGGCTCCTGCCCGAGGCGACGCCTGATTTTAGTTGGGACAATTTCTGATGGGTGTGTGATTTGCCGTGGCCACTGGGGCCTGAACATTTTACTCCTTCTTTCGTGAAGTCGTGCTTCTTTTCGTTTCGATTTTAGCGCCTGGCCCGTAGTGTCGACAACAGGGTGATTTCCCGAGCTGGGTTCTTTTTCGCGGCAGGCGACGAGCGAGGCGTCCCTAGCCCGGAACGCCGGGACGGAAAGATTCCAAGGTACCTACCCGCTCCGGATCATGATCCACGGCGTCTGGGGGGAGGTCTCCTGGCTCCCGCTTCCTGGAACCACCGCCGTGGTCCGCTTCACCAACAGCCCCGGCGCCGCCCTCGCCTCGGACACCCCCGAGGCCCGGGTGGCGGACTGCCCAGGCACCGCCATGACAACCTGAGGACCGCTCCCGCATGCCGCCGGCGCGGGCAACAGCTCCCGAGGAACGGACCCCTCGGCTCGGCTCCCTGGAGTGACGTCAGCTCCCCCAGCCGGGGAGACGAGAACCCTCTCGGGTTGCCCCTGCTCCTCAGGTCGGGGATCCGGCACCTCGGCACCAGGGACCGACGATGTAGGCCCGCTCGGGGGCTGGCTCGACGACCCCCGGCCACATCCCAAGCCGGGGCTGAGGCCGAGACGTGCGGCCATGTCGTCCTCCTCCTCTTCATCATCGACGTCGTCGTCATCGTCGGACGTCTCCGGCGACGGCTCCCTGGGAAGCCCTTCCCTCTCCTGCTGACGGCGGCGTTTCTCCAGGGCGTCTCGAGCCCGCCTCCGCCTGCGGGCCCGAGCCTTCTCCGCGTCCTTCTTCTTCTTCTCCTCCTCCGCGGCGACCCGCCTCGCCGCCCGACCCACCGCGTCCTCCGGGACCGGCGGCAGGGAGGGTTTGTGCCGCCCCACCTCCTAAAAAGGAGTGAAAGGGGGGGGGGGGAAAGGAAATCGATAGTCAGAATCGGGAGCGACCCGGTATATGAAGAAGGAAAGGACGAGCACTCACCAGAGCGACGCACCCCTGGTCGGGGCGCATTCGAGGCTGGGAGAGGGCATGGGGGTCCGGCTTCCCCATCGCGACCGACACCCGCCGATAGAGGGCGTCGTGGGGAAGAGGATCAGGGGACATCCGTGACCCCTCCCAGTCGGCCTCCTGGGTCATCTCCCAAAGCGGCAACCGCCGCTCCGCCAGGGGAAGCACCCTCCGGCGGTGGATGGCGGCAACCACTCCCGCGACGGTGAGCCCTTCCTCCCGCAACACCTTCAGAGCCTGGAGAAGAGGTTCGAGTTTCTTCTGCCTCTCGTGTGGAGTCCCGTGACGCCAGGCGTCGGGGGCGGCGGTGACGACCCGCTGAGAGAACGGCGGGAGCGACTCTCCGTCATTCCGGAGATAGAACCACCGGCGCTGCCAGCCCTTGTTTGAGGACGAAAGGACGGCAGGGATATACTGCAACGCCCGTGACTGCCTCAGCAAAAGGGTGCAGCCGCCGGCCCGCACCGCCGCACGGACCTTCCTCTCCCCCATCGACGAAGCAAAAAGCTCAGCAAAGAAGAGGTGAGTCCACAAATCCCAATGGGGGGCGATCCCCAGATACCCCTCGCACACCGCTACAAAGATAGCGGCTTGTGCGATGGAGTTGGGGGTAAGATTGTGTAGTTCCACCCCGTAGTGGAACAGGATGGCCCGCATGAAGCGGCTCGACGGCATTCCAAACCCCCGCTCATGGAAGGAGATGAAGCTCACGACATACCCCGGCGGAGGGGACGGAGCAGCTTCGCCCGAGGGAGGGATCCATTCCGGCCGCTCCTTATCGGTGAGGGGGCGGAGCAAACCCTCGTCGACGAGGTCCCCCAGGTCACCCGCCGTCACCGTGGAGGAGGGCCACGGGTCGCGCGGCGAGAGGATGGTCACCCGGTCGGCCATCGCCAAGGCAGAAGGAATGGCGGCGTGAAGAACAGGGGAAGGCGGTTTCCTTTTCCTGGCTAGATCTCTCAGGTTGCAAAAAACCTGAGAAGAAGGCGAAAAGTGGAGTCGAGAATCGTCACAGGACCCTCTCAGGGGTACATAAAGGACCCAGGGCGAGACGGTTCCAACGCATCGCCCGAACCAGACGCGCGGTTCAAAAAACGCGAAGCGAAACAGCCGTCCCTCGAACGGCTCGCGCACGCAACGGCAACCTCACCAACTACTCACCCCAGCGCATTAACTCCACGGCGAAATAGGTGACGTTTCTGGCAGGGGCAGCTGGCGGCGCTTCGCCTCCGCCAAAAACGGCCACGCCGAGAAAGGTACGCCACGAAGTTCAATTTCGAATCCCTTTTTCCCTTTTCCTTCTTTCTCTATCTCTTGCAACAGGGACCGAGAAGGGGGATAACCCCAAAGGGATCCTTCCCCGAGAAGGAACTAGGCCCCGAGCCTCCCTACTGATCAGGGGTTCGAAGGCTGGCCCCCCGAAGGGTTCAACAGCCGCCTCAGATCGCGTGGGCCCGACACCCACTACTGGTCAGGGGTTCGAAGGTCGGCCCCCGAAAGGTTCCATGACCGCCTCAGGCTACTAGGGCTCCGTGCCCCCTACTGATCAGGGGTTCGAAGGCTGGCCTGTCGAAGGGTTCACAGCCGCCTCAGACGCCGAGCGAGGGATGACCAGGGGTACGTTCGATACATAACCGAGGCTCGGGCTGCGCTCCCGAGGTACCCTAGGACATTTCCGAGACCGGCGGGAACGACTCTGTAACGGAATCCCATCGGAGGGAGGCAACGAGCCCTCGGACCCCGTCGCTAGGGGACCGGGTCCGGCAGATCACCCGCAGGTACTTTTGGGCGTGCCTCCGGGCCCCTAGCCGACCCCCAACGAACGGGGCACGGACGTCCACTCGGATTACCCGATCGCAGCTCACCGGAGACACCATGTTCGGTGCCCATCGAGGGTAACATGGCGCACTCCCCCCCTCCTCCTTGCGGAAAGGCGACGTAGGGGCGTATATAAAAAGTCGAGTCTGTCCCTGATCGTCCTCTCGCTCCGTGCGAAGGCTCGGGGGCTGCTCTCGCAAACCCGGCTCCGGCCGAACCGTTGACAGCGTCAACATACCAGCCCGAGAACTTGGGCCCCGACAGTGCACCTGGGTTACGCCCTGCTCGCATGAGGGAACCGCTAGTCACGCCGAAGCATTACGCAAGGCATTAAGACCTCGAAGGAGTGAAACCACTCCTCCGAGGCCTCGGGGGCTACACCCGGCGGGTGCGCTCGCGCGCACCCACCGGAACAAGGTACCTCCGAGAAAGGCTGGTCCCCTTGCAAAAAAGTGCGATGCAAGCCTCCAAGCGAGTGTTAACACTCTCTTCGAGGCTCGGGGGCTACTGTCGGGGACCATAATTAGGGGTACCCTCAAGACGCCTAATTCTCAGCTGGTAACCCCCATCAGCATAAAGCTGCAAAGGCCTGATGGGTTTGATTAAGTCAGGGATCAGTCCACACGAGTGACTTGACCACGCCACGCCCGAGCCTAGCCTCGGGCGAGGGCAGCCGACCCTAAGATGACTCCGTCTCGCCTGAGGTCTCCTCTTTCACGGCAGGCGCATCCCCGGCTCGCCCTAGGCCCCGCCTCCGATAAGGAGAAACCCTGACTAAATCACCGCACCAACCGACCAAGTCACCAGGGCGTTTAACGCAAAAGGTAAGACCGACGGGCGGCCAGACTTCGCCAGTGGTGCCATAGGAGACTCCGCCCGACCCAGGGCTCGGACTCAGGCTAAGGCCTCGGAAGACGGCGAACTCCGCTCCGCCCGACCCAGGGCTCGGACTCAGGCTAAGGCCTCGGAAGACGGCGAACTCCGCTCCGCCCGACCCAGGGCTCGGACTCAGGCTAAGGCCTCGGAAGACGGCGAACTCCGCTCCACCCGACCCAGGGCTCGGACTCAGGCTAAGGCCTCGGAAGACGGCGACCTCCGCCTCGCCCGACCCAGGGCTCGGACTCCGCCTCGGCCTCTGCCGAATAATCTCCGCCTCGCCCGACCAGGGCTCGGACTCTGTCTCTGTCTTGCAGGACGGACTCGGCCACAGCCTCGGAGGAGCCTCCACGACGCCCGACCTAGGGTACGAGACCGCCACGTCAACAGGAAGCGTCATCATCACCCTGCCCCGAGCCGACTTGGGTCGCAGAGAACAAGACCGGCGTCCCATCTGGCCAGCTATGCCAGATAGGCCATGATGGCGCCCCGCTAGATCATGACGACGGCGGCTCCCAGCTCCCTTACGAAAGCAGGAGAACGTCAGCGAGGACCCAGCCACCTCGACAGCTGTCCCCCCGTCCGGCTCCGTTATTCCTCCAACAGCCACGACGCCACTCCAACAGGGTGCCACGATCTCTCTGGCTGCCACCTGGGCATGTACATAGGGCGCTAGCTCTCCCTCGCTAGACACGTAGCACCTTGCTACACCCCCGTCTTGTACACCTGGACCCTCTCCTTACGACTATAAAAGGAAGGGCCAGGGCCTTCTTGAAGGAGGTTGGCCTCGCGGGGACGAAAGGCAGGGGAAGGCGCTCTCTCGGGGCCGCCCTCTCCCTTCACCTCGTGCGGACGCTTGTAACCCCCTACTGCAAGCGCACCCGACCTGGGCGCGGGACGAACACGAAGGCCGTGGGAATTTCTCCGACTCCCTCGCGATCCGGCTCCGGCCACCGACCTCTCTCTCACTCCGTTCCCCCCTTTGCGCTCGCTCCACGCGCTCGACCCATCTGGGCTGGGGCACGCGGCACTCTCACTCGTCGGCTCGAGGACCCCCCGGTCTCGGAACGCCGCGCGCACCCGCCGGGTGTAGCCCCCGAGGCCTCGGAGGGGTGGTTTCACTCCTTCGAGGTCTTAATGCCTTGCGTAATGCTTCGGCGTGACTAGCGGTTCCCTCATGCGAGCAGGGCGTAACCCAGGTGCACTGTCGGGGCCCAAGTTCTCGGGCTGGTATGTTGACGCTGTCAACGGTTCGGCCGGAGCCGGGTTTGCGAGAGCAGCCCCCGAGCCTTCGCACGGAGCGAGAGGACGATCAGGGTCAGACTCGACTTTTTATATACGCCCCTACGTCGCCTTTCCGCAAGGAGGAGGGGGGGAGTGCGCCATGTTACCCTCGATGGGCACCGAACATGGTGTCTCCGGTGAGCTGCGATCGGGTAATCCGAGTGGACGTCCGTGCCCCGTTCGTTAGGGGTCGGCTAGGGGCCCGGAGGCACGCCCAAAAGTACCTGCGGGTGATCTGCCGGACCCGGTCCCCTAGCGACGGGGTCCGAGGGCTCGTTGCCTCCCTCCGATGGGATTCCGTTACAGAGTCGTTCCCGCCGGTCTCGGAAATGTCCTAGGGTACCTCGGGAGCGCAGCCCGAGCCTTGGTTATGTATCGAACGTACCCCTGGTCATCCCTCGCTCGGCGTCTGAGGCGGCTGTGAACCCTTCGACAGGCCAGCCTTCGAACCCCTGATCAGTAGGGGGCACGGAGCCCTAGTAGCCTGAGGCGGTCATGGAACCTTTCGGGGGCCGACCTTCGAACCCCTGACCAGTAGTGGGTGTCGGGCCCACGCGATCTGAGGCGGCTGTTGAACCCTTCGGGGGGCCAGCCTTCGAACCCCTGATCAGTAGGGAGGCTCGGGGCCTAGTTCCTTCACGGGGAAGGATCCCTTTGGGGTTATCCCCCTTCTCGGTCCCTGTTGCAAGAGATAGAGAAAGAAGGAAAAGGGAAAAAGGGATTCGAAATTGAACTTCGTGGCGTACCTTTCTCGGCGTGGCCGTTTTTGGCGGAGGCGAAGCGCCGCCAGCTGCCCCTGCCAGAAACGTCACCTATTTCGCCGTGGAGTTAACGCGCTGGGGTGAGTAGTTGGCGAGGTCGCCGTTGCGTGCGCGAGCCGTTCGAGGTACGGGTCACGGACGCGTCGTCTTCACGCCGTGAGAAGGGTTCTCTTGCTGCCCCCGGATGGGACGTGAGCCTGGCCGATGGCGTGACCGCTGCCCTCACACGCCTGCCACCGTCATTACTGCCGGCCCATTTTTGACCGCGTTTGACCGCTGCGCCAGGCTGGCGCCGCTGGATCGCAGGCTGGGCGGCCTCGAGTCGCGGTATCGGTTCCGCAATCGAGGAGGTGCGGTGGTGGAGCGAGAGGCGCAGCGGTTCGCATGCAGCGCCTGGCGCGCCAGTTGAACGACGCGTGGTCTTGAACCGTCGCGCTGGCCTGTCAGGAGTCGGGGAGGCGCGTCCACTTGGCGTGGCTGCATGCCGCTTGCATGGCCGCTCGCCCCCTTTGCCCGTTGGTCTGGGCAAAAGTGGAGGGTTACTTGTAACCGCTGGGCGGTTGCGTGCGTCGTGCGCGGCGGTTTGGCTCCCTCTGCTTGGAGCTGGTCTGCATGACAGGCGGGCCCCAGCCCCCGCGCCGCGGGGAAGGGCCTTGGAGGCGTGTTGGAGAAGACTCAGCCCATGACGGTTGAGGGTGCTAGCAGGGGGAGTTGCCTTTAAAAGGAGGGCGACCCTCTTCGTGAGGCGACCATGTCTCCTTTCTCCCTTATGCATTGTGTCTCTCCATCTTCCAGGCCCCCGGATGGGGGGAACCGCCGTCTTTTCGCTCCATCGTTGGAGGAACGCGACCCCGCGGGGGTTGGTACCTTTCAGCCATCGTTCGGCTTCAAGGATTTTCATCATGCAGCCCGGCTGCACCCCTCCACCGGCGATCGCCCGAGAAGGCGACCTCCGGCTTGATGGTGGGGGGAAGCGAGCCGGACTGCGGTCTCTGCCCCTCCCTCGGCCTCAAGGATTTTCATCACCAGGCCAAGAGGGAGGACGAGGCGAGCCAGGGGGCTGTCTCCGTGTGGGTCGGTTGCCCTTTTCTTCCCCGTGTTCCCGGGGTGAGAACGGCATCCTCCAGCATCTCGGAGACTTCCTCTAGCCATGCCGGGAGTGGGGGGTCCCGAGGCGCCGGCGGACGGAACTGGCTTCTCTACTGATGAGATTGCCAACTCCGTCAGTAGCCCTGGGTCTCCGTCTCCCGGCCTGAATGGCTGGCTCTCGTCCTCGAGGGGTGAGAGTCTTTCCGCTGCCCCGCAGGCCCGCCCCTATCGAGTGGGGTTGTTCGTACCTGCGGGGGGGGGGGGGGGGAACCGGAGTTCCGCCTGTAGTGGCACTTCGAGTGCCGGGTTTTTTGTTCATTTCGGCTTTCGGGGCCTGAACATGTATGTAACTCCGGCACAGAGCCGTGTTTTTTCCTCATTTCTGAGCAATAAGACTTGCCTATCGATTGTCTGAATCGCTTCACCAAGCATGAGTCGCCCCGTGTCCAGGTGACGAGTGAGGTATCCGTATCCCGGGGGCGTAGGAATCCCTCGGCTCGGTCGGACCTGTTGTCCGTGGCTCTTCTAGCTTAGTTAAAAAGACCCCTCGGTCGCTCTTCGACGAGCCGAGGCCAGGGGTAGCGATATCAGCACAAGCAGAGGCGTTGTTGGCTCGGAAATGGAACCTGGTTGGCCGGAGCCCAGCTGGGTCGTCTGCTGGCAGGCTCGGCGCCGGAGTTGATTGGCCGAGGCCTCGGACCGAGCTGGCGCCCTCGGAAGGGGTCGGCCGAGGCCTCGGAGGTGGCCGGCCGAGCCGTCCGCTTGGGCCGGATTCTCGGGGAAGCCTCTGGCGGAGGTTGCTCGAGCGCGGTGTCGACGTCGTCCTTTGGAGCGGAGGCCTTCGGGCCGCGTGGCCACCCGAGGCCAGGTCGGGTCTTGCCGAAGGTGCTGCTGATGCCGAGGGTGTCGTCACCCTCTTCCAGCGCCGAGGTCCGCGCCTGCAGGGTCAAGTCGTTCTGTAGCGTGGGCCTTGTGCGGCCGTTGAGGCCAGAACACACACCCTTGTCGCGTTATAAAGCTGTGTCTCTTTTCCTCTTGCTTCGAGTATCTGGACTTTTTGTCGGTAGCAGGGATGTTAGTGCGAGCAAGAGTTGCTTCTCGCGGGAGGTGACGAGTGAGGTATCCGTATCCCGGAGGCGTGGGAGTCCCTCGGCTCGGTCGGCCTCGCCGCTTACGCGTACTTTTACCCATCCATGAGGCCCTGTCACCGACTCGGTCGAGAAGGCTCGAAGAACCTGCTTCAACAGAAGAGCCTCCGTACGTAAAGACTCATTCGATCCACGGAGTCACCTTATCCGAACGCGAGTTACTTATCACAGAAGGTGACGAGTGAGGTATCCGTATCCCGGAGGCGTAGGAGTCCCTCGGCTCGGTCGGCCTTGGCTGCTTACGTGTACCCCGTCGTTTCTAGGACCCACTTTTCGAAGTAGTCAAAAAGCACGAAAGATGTTCTGGTAAAAGAGGTTTTTTGTTCGAGGAAAATTTTGACGCAGAGGGGGTTAACCCCCTTTTAGCCCCCGAGGGAGGGTCGGGCTCCGCTGAGGCGAGGCCGACCCTTCCTTGTTGACTAAACTTCGCGTGGGTACGGGGTATAAGAACAACTTGGAAACATTCTTAAGGATAGAAGCGACGTAGCTGTTGGATGTTCCAAGCGTTGCCGTAGACCTCGCCTTGACTGTTGGCCAGCTTGTAAGTTCCGGGCTTCAGAATTTTGGCGATGATGAACGGCCCCTCCCAGGGGGGCGTTAGCTTATGCCTCCCTCGGGCGTCCTGCCGCAGCCGAAGCACCAGATCGCCCACCTGGAGATCTCGGGGTCGGACCCCTCGGGCGTGGTAGCGTCGCAGGGACTGCTGATACCGCGCTGAGTGTAGTAGGGCCCTGTCCCGAGCCTCGTCCAGCTGGTCCAGCGAGTCTTCTCGGCTGGCTTGGTTGCTTTCTTCGTCGTAAGCCCTCGTCCTCGGGGAACCGTATTCCAGGTCCGTGGGCAGGATTGCCTCGGCCCCGTAGACCAGGAAGAACGGCGTGAAACCCGTGGCTCGGCTTGGAGTCGTCCTCAGGCTCCAGACCACCGAGGGGAGTTCCATCATCCATCGCTTCGGGATCCCGAACTCCATCATCACCGACAATGGCACCCAGTTCACCGGCAAAAAATTCTTGGATTTTTGCGACGATCACAACATCCGGGTGGACTGGGCCGCCGTAGCTCACCCCATGTCGAATGGGCAAGTGGAACGTGCCTGTCGGGGACCATAATTAGGGGTACCCTCAAGACGCCTAATTCTCAGCTGGTAACCCCCATCAGCATAAAGCTGCAAAGGCCTGATGGGTTTGATTAAGTCAGGGATCAGTCCACACGAGTGACTTGACCACGCCCGAGCCTAGCCTCGGGCGAGGGCAGCCGACCCTAAGATGACTCCGTCTCGCCTGAGGTCTCCTCTTTCACGGCAGGCGCATCCCCGGCTCGCCCTAGGCCCCGCCTCCGATAAGGAGAAACCCTGACTAAATCACCGCACCAACCGACCGAGTCACCAGGGCGTTTAACGCAAAAGGTAAGACCGACGGGCGGCCAGACTTCGCCAGTGGTGCCATAGGAGACTCCGCCCGACCCAGGGCTCGGACTCAGGCTAAGGCCTCGGAAGACGGCGAACTCCGCTCCGCCCGACCCAGGGCTCGGACTCAGGCTAAGGCCTCAGAAGACGGCGAATTCCGCTCCGCCCGACCCAGGGCTCGGACTCAGGCTAAGGCCTCGGAAGACGGCGAACTCCGCTCCGCCCGACCCAGGGCTCGGACTCAGGCTAAGGCCTCGGAAGACGGCGACCTCCGCCTCGCCCGACCCAGGGCTCGGACTCCGCCTCGGCCTCTGCCGAATAATCTCCGCCTCGCCCGACCAGGGCTCGGACTCTGTCTCTGTCTTGCAGGACGGACTCGGCCACAGCCTCGGAGGAGCCTCCACGACGCCCGACCTAGGATACGAGACCGCCACGTCAACAGGAAGCGTCATCATCACCCTGCCCTGAGCCGACTTGGGTCGCAGAGAACAAGACCGGCGTCCCATCTGGCCAGCTATGCCAGATAGGCCATGATGGCGCCCCGCTAGATCATGACGACGGCGGCTCCCAGCTCCCTTACGAAAGCAGGAGAACGTCAGCAAGGACCCAGCCACCTCGACAGCTGTCCCCCCGTCCGGCTCCGTTACTCCTCCAACAGCCACGACGCCACTCCAACAGGGTGCCACGATCTCTCTGGCTGCCACCTGGGCATGTACATAGGGCGCTAGCTCTCCCTCGCTAGACACGTAGCACCTTGCTACACCCCCGTCTTGTACACCTGGACCCTCTCCTTACGACTATAAAAGGAAGGGCCAGGGCCTTCTTAAAAAAAGGGTTGGCCTCGCGGGGACGAAAGGCAGGGGCAGGCGCTCTCTCGGGGCCGCCCTCTCCCTTCACCTCGTGCGGACGCTTGTAACCCCCTACTGCAAGCGCACCCGACCTGGGCGCGGGACGAACACGAAGGCCGTGGGAATTTCTCCGACTCCCTCGCGATCCGGCTCCGGCCACCGACCTCTCTCTCACTCCGTTCCCCCCTTTGCGCTCGCTCCACGCGCTCGACCCATCTGGGCTGGGGCACGCGGCACTCTCACTCGTCGGCTCGAGGACCCCCCGGTCTCGGAACGCCGACAGTTGGCGCGCCAGGTAGGGGCACGCTGCGTGTTGACGTCCGATTTCCCGTCAAGCTCCAGATGGGCAGTCTCCAACAACCTCTTCAACCCGGGACGGTGCTCCGTTTCGGGAACCTCGAGTTCATCTCGCTCGACGGCGACTACGACATGATACTCCTTCCACCGCCGCGCGACGGCGACATTGATGGCGGACAGCCCGCCCGCTGGCGGCGGAATCGACGACGTCTTTCCCGCGTAGGGGAAGGACAACTTTCGAGCTCGCCCCATCCTCTCCCTCGCCATCGGAGGAGGAGGAGGCAGGGCAACCGGGGCCGAGCGGGAGGTCGCGCTCCGACGGCTGTCGGGCAAATCGACGTCCCCGGCGCCTCGACGGAGGACACGCCAAGCGTCGCCCTCGCGTTCAAGGCAGACGCGAGCGCCATCCCCCCGCAACACGTCGACTCCGAGCAAGTGGACGACGCCAGCACGCTCACGGAAGGCCTGCAGGACGTCACCCTCGGACCCAAGACGACGACGCGGTCCGCCCCCGACGTGACTTCATCGCTCCTCGTCGACAAAAAGGTATCGACTGCTACCCATCTTTCGTTATTTCGACTCGGCCTCAGCCCGCCTGGCGATCTCGCTTTGGCGGGCGCTCACATTGAGGCGAGTGCAACCTCTCTGGGGTTTCCTGTGCGGTCGCCTTGGGACCGATTGACGGGTGTCTCGACCTACGGACCCTCTGGGTCCGAGGAAGACGACGACCCCAGCATCTGCTGGGATTTCTCCGGATCTGGCAACCCTAGTGCCATGCGGGACTTCATGACCGCATGTGACTACTGCCTCTCCGACTGTTCCGACGGCAGCCGCAGCCTTGGCGACAAGGACTGCGGCCTGAGTCGCGAATGTTTCCACATCGAGCTAGGGGATCCCTCCGGAGGCGGCTGTCTCGGCATGCCGGAGGATGGTGATCCCCCTAGGCCAGCGCCTCGCGCTGACATCCCGCGGGAGCTAGCTGTGGTCCCCGCTTCGGCGGGAGGTCACGACCCACAGCTCAAGCAAGTCCGCGGGGCGCAGGCCGGGTTCGATGAAGGAGCAGGAGCGCTCGAGGCAATCCGTCAGAACATCGGGCAGGTATGGGCGAGCCAACCCCCGGCCGGAGGAATACGTCACTTGCCCCAAGGTCTCCAGCACCGCATCGCCAACGATGCCAGGGACAAACCGCCACCCGCATCCGGCGGGACTGGCCAGGACCTGGTCGCTGCAGCAATGCTCCTCCGCGCGATGCCGGAGTCATCAACCACCGAGGGACGGCGGATCCAGGGAGAACTCAGGCATCTCCTGGAAGGCGCTGCGGCCCGGCGGGCAGAGAGCTCTGCCTCTCGAAGGCGGGGATACACCCCGGACCCTCGTGCCGCGACTTCCCGACTCACGCGGGAAGCCTCGGTCTTCACCGGGCGCACGCGCAACACCGCGCCTGCGGCCCCGGGCCACCTCGGCGAGGAGCACCCTCATCGTGACCGTCGGGCACGCCTCGACGAAAGGGTGCGCCGAGGCTACCACCCCCGGCGTGGGGGACGTTATGACAGCGGGGAGGATCGAAGTCCCTCGCCCGAACCACCCGGTCCGCAGGTCTTTAGCCGAGCCATTCGGCGGGCGCCGTTTCCGCCCCGATTCCGACCCCCGACTACTATCACGAAGTACTCGGGGGAGACGAGACCGGAATTGTGGCTTGCAGACTACCGCCTGGCCTGCCAGCTGGGTGGGACGGACGATGACAACCTCATCATCCGAAACCTCCCCATATTTCTCTCCGACACCGCTCGCGCCTGGTTGGAACACCTGCCCCCGGGGCAGATTTCCAACTGGGAGGACCTGGTCCAGGCCTTCGCCGGGAACTTCCAGGGCACGTACGTGCGCCCCGGGAATTCCTGGGACCTCCGAAGCTGTCGGCAATTGCCGGGAGAGTCCCTTCGGGACTACATCCGGCGGTTCTCGAAGCAGCGCACCGAGCTGCCCAACATCACCGACTCCGATGTCATCGGCGCGTTCCTCGCCGGCACCACCTGCCGCGACCTGGTGAGCAAGTTGGGTCGCAAGACCCCCACCAGGGCGAGCGAGCTGATGGACATCGCTACCAAGTTCGCCTCCGGCCAGGAGGCGGTAGAGGCCATCTTCCGAAAAGACAAGCAGCCCCAGGGCCGCCCGTCGGAAGATGTTCCCGAGGCGTCTGCTCCGCGCGGCGCCAAGAAGAAAGGCAGGAGGAAGTCGCAAGCGAAACGCGACGTTCCCGATGCTGACCTTGTCGCCGCCGCCGAGCGCAAGAACCCTCGGAAACCCCCCGGAGGTGCAAACCTCTTCGACAACGCACTCAAGGAGACGTGCCCCTACCATCAGGGGCCCGTCAAACACACCCTCGAAGAGTGCGTCATGCTTCGGCGTCACTTCCATCGGGCCGGGCCACCCGCCGAGGGTGGCAAGGCTCACGACGACGACAAAAGGGAGGATCACCAAGCAGGAGAGTTCCCCGAGGTCCGCGACTGCTTCATGATCTACGGGGGGCATGTGGCAAACGCCTCGGCTCGGCATCGTAAGCAAGAGCGTCGGGAGGTCTGCTCGGTGAAGGTGGCGGCGCCAGTCTACCTAGACTGGTCCGACAAGCCCATCACCTTCGACCAGGACGACCACCCCGACCACGTGCCGAGCCCGGGGAAGTACCCGCTCGTCGTCGATCCTGTCATTGGCGACGTCAGGCTCACCAAGGTCCTGATGGATGGGGGCAGCTGCCTCAACATCATCTACGCCGAGACTCTCAAGCTCCTGCGCGTCGACTTGTCGTCCGTCCGAGCAGGCGCTGCGCCCTTCCACGGGATCATTCCCGGGAAGCGTGTCCAGCCCCTCGGACAGCTCGACCTCCCTGTCTGCTTCGGAACACCCTCCAACTTCCGAAGGGAGACTTTGACGTTCGAGGTGGTCGGGTTCCGAGGGACCTACCACGCGGTGTTGGGAAGGCCATGCTACGCGAAGTTCATGGCCATCCCCAACTACACCTGCCTGAAGCTCAAGATGCCGGGCCCCAACGGGGTCATCACCGTCGGCCCCACGTACAAACACGCATTCGAGTGCGATGTGGAGTGCGTGGAGTACGCCGAGGCCCTCGCCGAGTCCGAGGCCCTCATTGCCGACCCGGAAAGCCTCTCCCGAGAGGTGCCGGATGGGAAGCGGCATGCCGGCAACTTCGAGCCAGCGGAGACGGTTAAGGCCGTCCTTCTCGACCACAGTGGCGACGCCTCCAGGCGTGTCCGGATTGGCTCTGGGCTCGGCCCTAGATAGGAAGCAGTGCTTGGCGGCTTCCCTCGCGCAAACATTGACGTGTTTGCATAGGGTCCCTCGGGCGTGCCCGCCATGCCGGGGATGTCACCCAGCACTCGCCGCATATCTGGGCAGGAGCCCGACTCGCCAAACGGCCTCTGCGCGAACGACACCCGGGGGCTGCGCCCTTCCCCAACTCATACATACGAATCAATTATCAAGGAAGGGTCGGCCTCGCCCCGACAGAGCCCGACCCTCCCTCGGGGGCTAAAAAAGGGGGGAACCCCTCTCATCGGGTTCGAACGTACCGCTCCGCGTCAGAAAAGCTCTTTTTTCGGCCAAGAAGGGTTTTCCGCGTTCTCCCGGATGCGCCAGAAACAGAGTCCTGAGGAGCGAGTTGGGGTACGAGTAGAGTGGCGAGGCGTCCCTAGCCCGGAAGCACCTCGGGGGCTAAAAAAGGGGGGAACCCCTCTCATCGGGTTCGAACGTACCGCTCCGCGTCAGAAAAGCTCTTTTTTCGGCCAAGAAGGGTTTTCCGCGTTCTCCCGGATGCGCCAGAAACAGAGTCCTGAGGAGCGAGTTGGGGTACGAGTAGAGTGGCGAGACCGACTGAGCTGGGGAGCACCTATGCTTCCGGGCTAGGGACGCCTCGCTCGTCGCCTGCCGCGAAAAAGAACCCAGCTCGGGAAATCACCCTGTTGTCGACACTACGGGCCAGGCGCTAAAATCGAAACGAAAAGAAGCACGACTTCACGAAAGAAGGAGTAAAATGTTCAGGCCCCAGTGGCCACGGCAAATCACACACCCATCAGAAATTGTCCCAACTAAAATCAGGCGTCGCCTCGGGCAGGAGCCGCGCCCTCAACTCCGCCCCCGCCGTCGGTAAAGACCACCTCCGCTTCCGGTGGCGGCGCAGGAGGAAGGATCTCCGCTTCGAAGACGGTCGCCAGCGACGCGCTCGGACCCGCAGCGACCGCGTCGAGCCGCTGAATCTCCGCCAGGGCTGCCTCGTCCTCGTCAGGCAGACAGTACCCCTCACTGACCCGCTCCAAGTCCACGACGTAGTGGGAAGCGAGCACGGCGAAGGCCCGCCTGACGCCGTGGTGCAGCGCCCCGCGGACTTTGCCACGCACGTAATCGCCAAGGGCTTGAAGACGGCTTTGGGGAGAGCTCCCTGAAGGGACGTCGCCGGGACCGAGTTTCCGATAGACCTCCGAGACGGCCTCGGACATAGCCGCAAGATCGGCCTCCCTTTGCTCAGCAGCCCCGTCGAGCGCCTCGGCAAGAGCCTTGGCAGACTCATCGAGGGCAGACTCGAGCTCTGCGAACAACCAGAAGAAAGATCTTAAACCCAAGCGGAAGAAACGGACAGGATTGAGAACCGAGGACGGTCGAGCCATACCTCTGGCTCGAACGTGCTGCTCCGAGGCTGCGACTTGGGCTGCGACCAGATCGGCCGCAAGGATCTGGGCCCGGCTCTCAGCTTCGGCAGCTCGGCCCCGAGTTTGGTCCCGCTCCTCGGCAACCTGGGCAAGCTCCGTGCGCGCTGCCGCCGCCTCGGCCTTCAGGTCAGCACAAAGCAACTGGAGGTCCGCTATCTTAGCGTCTTGCTGAGAGAGGCGCACGGTAGCCCCGGCGAGCGAAGTCCTCAGGGACCGCAGTGAGCCCCAGACGACGGCCTCGCGGCGAATGAACGATGACTTGGCGGCGCTCCGATCCGTCAGGTCCTGGAAAGGAAAACAAGATTTCACGACGAACGCCTCGTTCGCGGAAGCAAGAAGGTATGTCTGAAACCATTACCTGAAGGATTTTGGGGACGTCCCCGCAGAGAACCTCCAGCGACGATCGGAGCAACCCCACTGTCGCCTCAGCACGCTTGCGGAGCTCGTCCCAGGACTGGTCCTCCTCTTCGTCGTCAAGAACGAAGATGGGGTCCGAAGCCTCGCGGGTCCGGAATCGGAGCAACTGGCCCCGGGCCTCGGGGCTCCGCCCCACAACGACAAGGCTGCCGCCCGCCTGGGAACGCTGCGCATCCGCGCCCACCTCTTCCGAGGCCTCGGGCGCCGACGCCGCGGCCGTCCCGACGTCGGCGCCGACTGGGCGCTCTCCGACCGGAATGGTGCCGGTTGCGGTAGCGGCAGACACCGGCATGGCCAACATGGCTGGCGAGCTCGTGACCGCATCGGCGCTGGCCGCCTCCCCGGTCACGGTGGCCACCTCAGCAGAGGAGCCCACCTCGGGGACCTGCTCCCCCGAAATACGCGACGCCTGAGCCCCGCGCTGCGGGGCACCCTGCGAAAGGGTCGGCTGAGCGGGAGAGCCCGAGGTGGCGCCAGCTGCCTGGACAAACGCCGTCTTGAGGGCCTTCCGAGGCGCCAGGTCGGTGGGGCCATGGCTCCGTTTGCTGAAGAAAACGAGTAAGGGAAGATTACGGCCCGTACATATGGATGAAGCGCCGGGACGGAAAGATTCCAAGGTACCTACCCGCTCCGGATCATGATCCACGGCGTCTGGGGGGAGGTCTCCTGGCTCCCGCTTCCTGGAACCACCGCCGTGGTCCGCTTCACCAACAGCCCCGGCGCCGCCCTCGCCTCGGACACCCCCGAGGCCCGGGTGGCGGACTGCCCAGGCACCGCCATGACAACCTGAGGACCGCTCCCGCATGCCGCCGGCGCGGGCAACAGCTCCCGAGGAACGGACCCCTCGGCTCGGCTCCCTGGAGTGACGTCAGCTCCCCCAGCCGGGGAGACGAGAACCCTCTCGGGTTGCCCCTGCTCCTCAGGTCGGGGATCCGGCACCTCGGCACCAGGGACCGACGATGTAGGCCCGCTCGGGGGCTGGCTCGACGACCCCCGGCCACATCCCAAGCCGGGGCTGAGGCCGAGACGTGCGGCCATGTCGTCCTCCTCCTCTTCATCATCGACGTCGTCGTCATCGTCGGACGTCTCCGGCGACGGCTCCCTGGGAAGCCCTTCCCTCTCCTGCTGACGGCGGCGTTTCTCCAGGGCGTCTCGAGCCCGCCTCCGCCTGCGGGCCCGAGCCTTCTCCGCGTCCTTCTTCTTCTTCTCCTCCTCCGCGGCGACCCGCCTCGCCGCCCGACCCACCGCGTCCTCCGGGACCGGCGGCAGGGAGGGTTTGTGCCGCCCCACCTCCTAAAAAGGGGGGGGGGAAGGAAATCGATAGTCAGAATCGGGAGCGACCCGGTATATGAAGAAGGAAAGGACGAGCACTCACCAGAGCGACGCACCCCTGGTCGGGGCGCATTCGAGGCTGGGAGAGGGCATGGGGGTCCGGCTTCCCCATCGCGACCGACACCCGCCGATAGAGGGCGTCGTGGGGAAGAGGATCAGGGGACATCCGTGACCCCTCCCAGTCGGCCTCCTGGGTCATCTCCCAAAGCGGCAACCGCCGCTCCGCCAGGGGAAGCACCCTCCGGCGGTGGATGGCGGCAACCACTCCCGCGACGGTGAGCCCTTCCTCCCGCAACACCTTCAGAGCCTGGAGAAGAGGTTCGAGTTTCTTCTGCCTCTCGTGTGGAGTCCCGTGACGCCAGGCGTCGGGGGCGGCGGTGACGACCCGCTGAGAGAACGGCGGGAGCGACTCTCCGTCATTCCGGAGATAGAACCACCGGCGCTGCCAGCCCTTGTTTGAGGACGAAAGGACGGCAGGGATATACTGCAACGCCCGTGACTGCCTCAGCAAAAGGGTGCAGCCGCCGGCCCGCACCGCCGCACGGGCCTTCCTCTCCCCCGTCGACGAAGCAAAAAGCTCAGCAAAGAAGAGGTGAGTCCACAAATCCCAATGGGGGGCGATCCCCAGATACCCCTCGCACACCGCTACAAAGATAGCGGCTTGTGCGATGGAGTTGGGGGTAAGATTGTGTAGTTCCACCCCGTAGTGGAACAGGATGGCCCGCATGAAGCGGCTCGACGGCATTCCAAACCCCCGCTCATGGAAGGAGATGAAGCTCACGACATACCCCGGCGGAGGGGACGGAGCAGCTTCGCCCGAGGGAGGGATCCATTCCGGCCGCTCCTTATCGGTGAGGGGGCGGAGCAAACCCTCGTCGACGAGGTCCCCCAGGTCACCCGCCGTCACCGTGGAGGAGGGCCACGGGTCGCGCGGCGAGAGGATGGTCACCCGGTCGGCCATCGCCAAGGCAGAAGGAATGGCGGCGTGAAGAACAGGGGAAGGCGGTTTCCTTTTCCTGGCTAGATCTCTCAGGTTGCAAAAAACCTGAGAAGAAGGCGAAAAGTGGAGTCGAGAATCGTCACAGGACCCTCTCAGGGGTACATAAAGGACCCAGGGCGAGACGGTTCCAACGCATCGCCCGAACCAGACGCGCGGTTCAAAAAACGCGAAGCGAAACAGCCGTCCCTCGAACGGCTCGCGCACGCAACGGCAACCTCACCAACTACTCACCCCAGCGCATTAACTCCACGGCGAAATAGGTGACGTTTCTGGCAGGGGCAGCTGGCGGCGCTTCGCCTCCGCCAAAAACGGCCACGCCGAGAAAGGTACGCCACGAAGTTCAATTTCGAATCCCTTTTTCCCTTTTCCTTCTTTCTCTATCTCTTGCAACAGGGACCGAGAAGGGGGATAACCCCAAAGGGATCCTTCCCCGAGAAGGAACTAGGCCCCGAGCCTCCCTACTGATCAGGGGTTCGAAGGCTGGCCCCCCGAAGGGTTCAACAGCCGCCTCAGATCGCGTGGGCCCGACACCCACTACTGGTCAGGGGTTCGAAGGTCGGCCCCCGAAAGGTTCCATGACCGCCTCAGGCTACTAGGGCTCCGTGCCCCCTACTGATCAGGGGTTCGAAGGCTGGCCTGTCGAAGGGTTCACAGCCGCCTCAGACGCCGAGCGAGGGATGACCAGGGGTACGTTCGATACATAACCGAGGCTCGGGCTGCGCTCCCGAGGTACCCTAGGACATTTCCGAGACCGGCGGGAACGACTCTGTAACGGAATCCCATCGGAGGGAGGCAACGAGCCCTCGGACCCCGTCGCTAGGGGACCGGGTCCGGCAGATCACCCGCAGGTACTTTTGGGCGTGCCTCCGGGCCCCTAGCCGACCCTCAACGAACGGGGCACGGACGTCCACTCGGATTACCCGATCGCAGCTCACCGGAGACACCATGTTCGGTGCCCATCGAGGGTAACATGGCGCACTCCCCCCCTCCTCCTTGCGGAAAGGCGACGTAGGGGCGTATATAAAAAGTCGAGTCTGTCCCTGATCGTCCTCTCGCTCCGTGCGAAGGCTCGGGGGCTGCTCTCGCAAACCCGGCTCCGGCCGAACCGTTGACAGCGTCAACATACCAGCCCGAGAACTTGGGCCCCGACAGTGCACCTGGGTTACGCCCTGCTCGCATGAGGGAACCGCTAGTCACGCCGAAGCATTACGCAAGGCATTAAGACCTCGAAGGAGTGAAACCACTCCTCCGAGGCCTCGGGGGCTACACCCGGCGGGTGCGCTCGCGCGCACCCACCGGAACAAGGTACCTCCGAGAAAGGCTGGTCCCCTTGCAAAAAAGTGCGATGCAAGCCTCCAAGCGAGTGTTAACACTCTCTTCGAGGCTCGGGGGCTACTGTCGGGGACCATAATTAGGGGTACCCTCAAGACGCCTAATTCTCAGCTGGTAACCCCCATCAGCATAAAGCTGCAAAGGCCTGATGGGTTTGATTAAGTCAGGGATCAGTCCACACGAGTGACTTGACCACGCCACGCCCGAGCCTAGCCTCGGGCGAGGGCAGCCGACCCTAAGATGACTCCGTCTCGCCTGAGGTCTCCTCTTTCACGGCAGGCGCATCCCCGGCTCGCCCTAGGCCCCGCCTCCGATAAGGAGAAACCCTGACTAAATCACCGCACCAACCGACCGAGTCACCAGGGCGTTTAACGCAAAAGGTAAGACCGACGGGCGGCCAGACTTCGCCAGTGGTGCCATAGGAGACTCCGCCCGACCCAGGGCTCGGACTCAGGCTAAGGCCTCGGAAGACGGCGAACTCCGCTCCGCCCGACCCAGGGCTCGGACTCAGGCTAAGGCCTCGGAAGACGGCGAATTCCGCTCCGCCCGACCCAGGGCTCGGACTCAGGCTAAGGCCTCGGAAGACGGCGAACTCCGCTCCGCCCGACCCAGGGCTCGGACTCAGGCTAAGGCCTCGGAAGACGGCGACCTCCGCCTCGCCCGACCCAGGGCTCGGACTCCGCCTCGGCCTCTGCCGAATAATCTCCGCCTCGCCCGACCAGGGCTCGGACTCTGTCTCTGTCTTGCAGGACGGACTCGGCCACAGCCTCGGAGGAGCCTCCACGACGCCCGACCTAGGATACGAGACCGCCACGTCAACAGGAAGCGTCATCATCACCCTGCCCTGAGCCGACTTGGGTCGCAGAGAACAAGACCGGCGTCCCATCTGGCCAGCTATGCCAGATAGGCCATGATGGCGCCCCGCTAGATCATGACGACGGCGGCTCCCAGCTCCCTTACGAAAGCAGGAGAACGTCAGCAAGGACCCAGCCACCTCGACAGCTGTCCCCCCGTCCGGCTCCGTTACTCCTCCAACAGCCACGACGCCACTCCAACAGGGTGCCACGATCTCTCTGGCTGCCACCTGGGCATGTACATAGGGCGCTAGCTCTCCCTCGCTAGACACGTAGCACCTTGCTACACCCCCGTCTTGTACACCTGGACCCTCTCCTTACGACTATAAAAGGAAGGGCCAGGGCCTTCTTAAAAAAAGGGTTGGCCTCGCGGGGACGAAAGGCAGGGGCAGGCGCTCTCTCGGGGCCGCCCTCTCCCTTCACCTCGTGCGGACGCTTGTAACCCCCTACTGCAAGCGCACCCGACCTGGGCGCGGGACGAACACGAAGGCCGTGGGAATTTCTCCGACTCCCTCGCGATCCGGCTCCGGCCACCGACCTCTCTCTCACTCCGTTCCCCCCTTTGCGCTCGCTCCACGCGCTCGACCCATCTGGGCTGGGGCACGCGGCACTCTCACTCGTCGGCTCGAGGACCCCCCGGTCTCGGAACGCCGACAACTGTCGGGGACCATAATTAGGGGTACCCTCAAGACGCCTAATTCTCAGCTGGTAACCCCCATCAGCATAAAGCTGCAAAGGCCTGATGGGTTTGATTAAGTCAGGGATCAGTCCACACGAGTGACTTGACCACGCCACGCCCGAGCCTAGCCTTGGGCGAGGGCAGCCGACCCTAAGATGACTCCGTCTCGCCTGAGGTCTCCTCTTTCACGGCAGGCGCATCCCCGGCTCGCCCTAGGCCCCGCCTCCGATAAGGAGAAACCCTGACTAAATCACCGCACCAACCGACCGAGTCACCAGGGCGTTTAACGCAAAAGGTAAGACCGACGGGCGGCCAGACTTCGCCAGTGGTGCCATAGGAGACTCCGCCCGACCCAGGGCTCGGACTCAGGCTAAGGCCTCGGAAGACGGCGAATTCCGCTCCGCCCGACCCAGGGCTCGGACTCAGGCTAAGGCCTCGGAAGACGGCGAATTCCGCTCCGCCCGACCCAGGGCTCGGACTCAGGCTAAGGCCTCGGAAGACGGCGAACTCCGCTCCGCCCGACCCAGGGCTCGGACTCAGGCTAAGGCCTCGGAAGACGGCGAACTCCGCTCCGCCCGACCCAGGGCTCGGACTCAGGCTAAGGCCTCGGAAGACGGCGACCTCCGCCTCGCCCGACCCAGGGCTCGGACTCCGCCTCGGCCTCTGCCGAATAATCTCCGCCTCGCCCGACCAGGGCTCGGACTCTGTCTCTGTCTTGCAGGACGGACTCGGCCACAGCCTCGGAGGAGCCTCCACGACGCCCGACCTAGGATACGAGACCGCCACGTCAACAGGAAGCGTCATCATCACCCTGCCCTGAGCCGACTTGGGTCGCAGAGAACAAGACCGGCGTCCCATCTGGCCAGCTATGCCAGATAGGCCATGATGGCGCCCCGCTAGATCATGACGACGGCGGCTCCCAGCTCCCTTACGAAAGCAGGAGAACGTCAGCAAGGACCCAGCCACCTCGACAGCTGTCCCCCCGTCCGGCTCCGTTACTCCTCCAACAGCCACGACGCCACTCCAACAGGGTGCCACGATCTCTCTGGCTGCCACCTGGGCATGTACATAGGGCGCTAGCTCTCCCTCGCTAGACACGTAGCACCTTGCTACACCCCCGTCTTGTACACCTGGACCCTCTCCTTACGACTATAAAAGGAAGGGCCAGGGCCTTCTTAAAGGAGGTTGGCCTCGCGGGGACGAAAGGCAGGGGCAGGCGCTCTCTCGGGGCCGCCCTCTCCCTTCACCTCGTGCGGACGCTTGTAACCCCCTACTGCAAGCGCACCCGACCTGGGCGCGGGACGAACACGAAGGCCGTGGGAATTTCTCCGACTCCCTCGCGATCCGGCTCCGGCCACCGACCTCTCTCTCACTCCGTTCCCCCCTTTGCGCTCGCTCCACGCGCTCGACCCATCTGGGCTGGGGCACGCGGCACTCTCACTCGTCGGCTCGAGGACCCCCCGGTCTCGGAACGCCGACAGTTGGCGCGCCAGGTAGGGGCACGCTGCGTGTTGACGTCCGATTTCCCGTCAAGCTCCAGATGGGCAGTCTCCAACAACCTCTTCAACCCGGGACGGTGCTCCGTTTCGGGAACCTCGAGTTCATCTCGCTCGACGGCGACTACGACATGATACTCCTTCCACCGCCGCGCGACGGCGACATTGATGGCGGACAGCCCGCCCGCTGGCGGCGGAATCGACGACGTCTTTCCCGCGTAGGGGAAGGACAACTTTCGAGCTCGCCCCATCCTCTCCCTCGCCATCGGAGGAGGAGGAGGCAGGGCAACCAGGGCCGAGCGGGAGGTCGCGCTCCGACGGCTGTCGGGCAAATCGACGTCCCCGGCGCCTCGACGGAGGACACGCCAAGCGTCGCCCTCGCGTTCAAGGCAGACGCGAGCGCCATCCCCCCGCATCACGTCGACTCCGAGCAAGTGGACGACGCCAGCACGCTCACGGAAGGCCTGCAGGACGTCACCCTCGGACCCAAGACGACGACGCGGTCAGCCCCCGACGCGACTTCATCGCTCCTCGTCGACAAAAAGGTATCGACTGCTACCCATCTTTCGTTATTTCGACTCGGCCTCAGCCCGCCTGGCGATCTCGCTTTGGCGGGCGCTCACATTGAGGCGAGTGCAACCTCTCTGGGGTTTCCTGTGCGGTCGCCTTGGGACCGATTGACGGGTGTCTCGACCTACGGACCCTCTGGGTCCGAGGAAGACGACGACCCCAGCATCTGCTGGGATTTCTCCGGATCTGGCAACCCTAGTGCCATGCGGGACTTCATGACCGCATGTGACTACTGCCTCTCCGACTGTTCCGACGGCAGCCGCAGCCTTGGCGACAAGGACTGCGGCCTGAGTCGCGAATGTTTCCACATCGAGCTAGGGGATCCCTCCGGAGGCGGCTGTCTCGGCATGCCGGAGGATGGTGATCCCCCTAGGCCAGCGCCTCGCGCTGACATCCCGCGGGAGCTAGCTGTGGTCCCCGCTTCGGCGGGAGGTCACGACCCACAGCTCGAGCAAGTCCGCGGGGCGCAGGCCGGGTTCGATGAAGGAGCAGGAGCGCTCGAGGCAATCCGTCAGAACATCGGGCAGGTATGGGCGAGCCAACCCCCGGCCAGAGGAATACGTCACTTGCCCCAAGGTCTCCAGCACCGCATCGCCAACGATGCCAGGGACAAACCGCCACCCGCATCCGGCGGGACTGGCCAGGACCTGGTCGCTGCAGCAATGCTCCTCCGCGCGATGCCGGAGTCATCAACCACCGAGGGACGGCGGATCCAGGGAGAACTCAGGCATCTCCTGGAAGGCGCTGCGGCCCGGCGGGCAGAGAGCTCTGCCTCTCGAAGGCGGGGATACACCCCGGATCCTCGTGCCGCGACTTCCCGACTCACGCGGGAAGCCTCGGTCTTCACCGGGCGCACGCGCAACACCGCGCCTGCGGCCCCGGGCCACCTCGGCGAGGAGCACCCTCATCGTGACCGTCGGGCACGCCTCGACGAAAGGGTGCGCCGAGGCTACCACCCCCGGCGTGGGGGACGTTATGACAGCGGGGAGGATCGAAGTCCCTCGCCCGAACCACCCGGTCCGCAGGTCTTTAGCCGAGCCATTCGGTGGGCGCCGTTTCCGCCCCGATTCCGACCCCCGACTACTATCACGAAGTACTCGGGGGAGACGAGACCGGAATTGTGGCTTGCAGACTACCGCCTGGCCTGCCAGCTGGGTGGGACGGACGATGACAACCTCATCATCCGAAACCTCCCCCTATTTCTCTCCGACACCGCTCGTGCCTGGTTGGAGCACCTGCCCCCGGGGCAGATTTCCAGCTGGGAGGATCTGGTCCAGGCCTTCGCCGGGAACTTCCAGGGCACGTACGTGCGCCCCGGGAATTCCTGGGACCTCCGAAGCTGTCGGCAATTGCCGGGAGAGTCCCTTCGGGACTACATCCGGCGATTCTCGAAGCAGCGCACCGAGCTGCCCAACATCACCGACTCCGATGTCATCGGCGCGTTCCTCGCCGGCACCACCTGCCGCGACCTGGTGAGCAAGTTGGGTCGCAAGACCCCCACCAGGGCGAGCGAGCTGATGGACATCGCTACCAAGTTCGCCTCCGGCCAGGAGGCGGTAGAGGCCATCTTCCGAAAGGACAAGCAGCCCCAGGGCCGCCCGTCGGAAGATGCTCCCGAGGCGTCTGCTCCGCGCGGCGCCAAGAAGAAAGGCAGGAGGAAGTCGCAAGTGAAACGCGACGTTCCCGATGCTGACCTTGTCGCCGCCGCCGAGCGCAAGAACCCTCGGAAACCCCCCGGAGGTGCAAACCTCTTCGACAACGCACTCAAGGAGACGTGCCCCTACCATCAGGGGCCCGTCAAACACACCCTCGAAGAGTGCGTCATGCTTCGGCGTCACTTCCATCGGGCCGGGCCACCCGCCGAGGGTGGCAAGGCTCACGACGACGACAAAAGGGAGGATCACCAAGCAGGAGAGTTCCCCGAGGTCCGCGACTGCTTCATGATCTACGGGGGGCATGTGGCAAACGCCTCGGCTCGGCATCGTAAGCAAGAGCGTCGGGAGGTCTGCTCGGTGAAGGTGGCGGCGCCAGTCTACCTAGACTGGTCCGACAAGCCCATCACCTTCGACCAGGACGACCACCCCGACCACGTGCCGAGCCCGGGGAAGTACCCGCTCGTCGTCGATCCTGTCATTGGCGACGTCAGGCTCACCAAGGTCCTGATGGATGGGGGCAGCTGCCTCAACATCATCTACGCCGAGACTCTCAAGCTCCTGCGCGTCGACTTGTCGTCCGTCCGAGCAGGCGCTGCGCCCTTCCACGGGATCATTCCCGGGAAACGCGTCCAGCCCCTCGGACAGCTCGACCTCCCTGTCTGCTTCGGAACACCCTCCAACTTCCGAAGGGAGACTTTGACGTTCGAGGTGGTCGGGTTCCGAGGGACCTACCACGCGGTGTTGGGAAGGCCATGCTACGCGAAGTTCATGGCCATCCCCAACTACACCTACCTGAAGCTCAAGATGCCGGGCCCCAACGGGGTCATCACCGTCGGCCCCACGTACAAACACGCATTCGAATGCGATGTGGAGTGCGTGGAGTACGCCGAGGCCCTCGCCGAGTCCGAGGCCCTCATTGCCGACCTGGAAAGCCTCTCCCGAGAGGTGCCGGATGTGAAGCGGCATGCCGGCAACTTCGAGCCAGCAGAGACGGTTAAGGCCGTCCCTCTCGACCCCAGTGGCGACGCCTCCAAGCAGATCCGGATCGGTTCGGGGCTCGACCCCAAATAGGAGGCAGTGCTCGTCGACTTTCTCCGCGCAAACGCCGACGTTTTCGCGTGGAGTCCCTCGGACATGCCCGGCATACCGAGGGAAGTCGCCGAGCACTCGCTAGATATTAGGGCCGGGGCCCGACCGGTCAGACAGCCTCTGCGCCGATTCGACGAGGAAAGGCGCAGAGTGATAGGCGAGGAGGTCCACAAGCTGATGGCAGCAGGGTTCATTAAAGAGGTATTCCATCCCGAATGGCTTGCCAACCCTGTACTTGTGAGGAAAAAAGGGGGGAAGTGGCGGATGTGTGTAGACTACACTGGCCTCAACAAAGCATGTCCAAAGGTCCCCTACCCTCTACCTCGCATCGACCAAATTGTGGACTCCACAGCAGGGTGCGAAACCCTGTCTTTTCTCGATGCCTACTCAGGGTATCATCAAATCAAGATGAAAGAGTCCGACCAGCTCGCGACTTCTTTCATCACGCCCTTCGGCATGTACTGTTATGTCACAATGCCGTTCGGGTTGAGGAACGCGGGTGCAACGTACCAGCGGTGCATGAACCATGTGTTCGGCGAACACATTGGTCGCACGGTCGAGGCCTACGTCGACGACATCGTGGTCAAGACGAGGAAAGCCTCCGACCTTCTCTCCGACCTCGGACTGACATTCCGGTGTCTCAAGGCGAAGGGCGTCAAGCTCAATCCCGAGAAGTGCGTCTTCGGGGTGCCCCGGGGCATGCTCTTGGGGTTCATCGTCTCCGAGCGGGGCATCGAAGCCAATCCGGAGAAGATCGCAGCAATCACAAACATGGGACCTATCAAGGACTTAAAAGGCGTACAAAGGGTCATGGGATGCCTCGCGGCCTTGAGCCGCTTCATCTCGCGCCTCGGCGAAAGAGGCCTGCCCCTGTACCGCCTCTTAAGGAAGGCTGAATGCTTCACTTGGACTCCCGAGGCCGAGGAAGCCCTCGGGAGCCTGAAGGCACTCCTCACATAGGCGCCCATCTTGGTACCCCCAACTGATGGAGAGACCCTCCTGGTCTACGTCGCCGCAACCACTCAGGTGGTCAGCGCCGCGATCGTGGTCGAAAGGCAGGAAGAAGGGCATGCTTTGCCCATTCAGAGGCCAGTTTACTTCGTCAGCGAAGTGCTGTCCGAGACCAAGACCCGCTACCCACAAGTCCAGAAGCTGCTATACGCTGTGGTCCTGACGAGGCGAAAGTTGCGACATTACTTCGAGTCCCATCCGGTGACTGTGGTGTCATCCTTCCCCCTGGGGGAGATCATCCAGTGCCGAGAAGCCTCGGGACGGATCGCAAAGTGGGCGGTGGAAATCATGGGCGAGGCGATCTCGTTCGCCCCTCGGAAGGCCATCAAGTCCCAGGCACTGGCGGATTTCGTAGCCGAATGGGTCGATACCCAGTTACCAACGGCTCCGATCCAACCAGAACTCTGGACCATGTTTTTCGACGGGTCGCTGATGAAGACGGGAGCTGGCGCGGGCCTGCTTTTCGTCTCGCCCCTCGGAAAACACCTGCGCTACGTGCTTCGCCTCCATTTCCCGGCGTCTAACAATGTAGCTGAGTACGAGGCTCTGATCAACGGGTTGCGAATCGCCATCGAGCTAGGGGTTCGACGCCTCGATGCACGCGGCGACTCGCAGCTCGTCATCGACCAAGTCATGAAGAATTCCCTCTGCCGCGACCCGAAGATGGAGGCCTACTGCGAAGAGGTTCGACGCCTGGAGGACAAGTTCTACGGGCTCGAACTTAACCACATCGCCCGACGCTATAACGAGACTGCGGACGAGCTGGCGAAGATAGCCTCGGGGTGGACAACGGTTCCCCCGGACGTCTTCGCCCGCAATCTGCACCAACCCTCCGTCAAGATAGGCGACGCGCCCGAACCCGAGGCACCCTCGGCCTCGTCCGAGGTGACCTCGGCTCAGCCCGAGCCGTCCTCGGCTCAATCCGAGGAACCCTCGGGGCCCGAGCGCGAAGCGCTGCACGTCGAGGAGGGGCAGGACGGGGTCGTGCCAGATCAAGATTGGAGGACCCCGTACCTGCAATATCTCCGCCGAGGAGAGCTGCCCCTCGACCAAACCGAGGCTCGGCGGGTAACGCGACGAGCAAAATCGTTCGTCCTGCTGGGCGACGAGAAGGAGCTCTACCACCGCAGCCCCTCGGGCATCCTCCAGCGATGCATCACCATCGCCGAGGGTCAGGACCTCCTGCAGGAAATACACTCGGGGGCTTGCGGTCATCATGCAGCACCTCGAACCCTCGTCGGGAATGCTTTCCGCCAAAGCTTCTACTGGCCAACGGCGGTGGCTGACGCCACTAGAATTGTCCGCGCCTGCGAAGGGTGCCAATTCTATGCGAAGCAGACCCACCTGCCCGCTCAGGCTCTGCAGACGATACCCATCACCTGGCCCTTCGCTGTGTGGGGTCTGGACCTCGTCGGCCCACTACAGAAGGCACCCGGGGGCTACACGCACCTGCTGGTCGCCATCGACAAATTCTCCAAGTGGATCGAGGTCCGACCCCTAAGCAGCATCAGGTCCGAGCAGGCGGTGGCATTCTTCACCAACATCATCCATCGCTTCGGGATCCCGAACTCCATCATCACCGACAATGGCACCCAGTTCACCGGCAAAAAATTCTTGGATTTTTGCGACGATCACAACATCCGGGTGGACTGGGCCGCCGTAGCTCACCCCATGTCGAATGGGCAAGTGGAACGTGCCAATGGCATGATTCTACGGGGGCTTAAGCCTCGGATTTATAACAGTCTCAACAAGTTCGGCAAGCGATGGATGAAGGAACTCCCCTCGGTGGTCTGGAGCCTGAGGACGACTCCAAGCCGAGCCACGGGTTTCACGCCGTTCTTCCTGGTCTACGGGGCCGAGGCAATCCTGCCCACGGACCTGGAATACGGTTCCCCGAGGACGAGGGCTTACGACGAAGAAAGCAACCAAGCCAGCCGAGAAGACTCGCTGGACCAGCTGGACGAGGCTCGGGACAGGGCCCTACTACACTCAGCGCGGTATCAGCAGTCCCTGCGACGCTACCACGCCCGAGGGGTCCGACCCCGAGATCTCCAGGTGGGCGATCTGGTGCTTCGGCTGCGGCAGGACGCCCGAGGGAGGCATAAGCTAACGCCCCCCTGGGAGGGGCCGTTCATCATCGCCAAAGTTCTGAAGCCCGGAACTTACAAGCTGGCCAACAGTCAAGGCGAGGTCTACGGCAACGCTTGGAACATCCAACAGCTACGTCGCTTCTATCCTTAAGAATGTTTCCAAATTGTTCTTATACCCCGTACCCACGCGAAGTTTAGTCAACAAGGAAGGGTCGGCCTCGCCTCAGCGGAGCCCGACCCTCCCTCGGGGGCTAAAAGGGGGTTAACCCCCTCTGCGTCAAAATTTTCCTCGAACAAAAAACCTCTTTTACCAGAACATCTTTCGTGCTTTTTGACTACTTCGAAAAGTGGGTCCTAGAAACGACGGGGTGCACGTAAACAGCCAAGGCCGACCGAGCCGAGGGACTCCTACGCCTCCGGGATACGGATACCTCACTCGTCACCTTCTGTGATAAGTAACTCGCGTTCGGATAAGGTGACTCCGCGGATCGAATGAGTCTTTACGTACGGAGGCTCTTCTGTTGAAGCAGGTTCTTCGAGCCTTCTCGGCCGAGTCGGTGACAGGGCCTCATGGATGGGTAAAAGTACGCGTAAGCGGCGAGGCCGACCGAGCCGAGGGACTCCCACGCCTCCGGGATACGGATACCTCACTCATCACCTCCCGCGAGAAGCAACTCTTGCTCGCACTAACATCCCTGCTACCGACAAAAAGTCCAGATACTCGAAGCAAGAGGAAAAGAGACACAGCTTTATAACGCGACAAGGGTGTGTGTTCTGGCCTCAACGGCCGCACAAGGCCCACGCTACAGAACGACTTGACCCTGCAGGCGCGGACCTCGGCGCTGGAAGAGGGTGACGACACCCTCGGCATCAGCAGCACCTTCGGCAAGACCCGACCTGGCCTCGGGTGGCCACGCGGTCCGAAGGCCTCCGCTCCAAAGGACGACGTCGACACCGCGCTCGAGCAACCTCCGCCAGAGGCTTCCCCGAGAATCCGGCCCAAGCGGACGGCTCGGCCGGCCACCTCCGAGGCCTCGGCCGACCCCTTCCGAGGGCGCCAGCTCGGTCCGAGGCCTCGGCCAATCAACTCCGGCGCCGAGCCTGCCAGCAGACGACCCAGCTGGGCTCCGGCCAACCAGGTTCCATTTCCGAGCCAACAACGCCTCTGCTTGTGCTGATATCGCTACCCCTGGCCTCGGCTCGTCGAAGAGCGACCGAGGGGTCTTTTTAACTAAGCTAGAAGAGCCTCGGACAACAGGTCCGACCGAGCCGAGGGATTCCTACGCCTCCGGGATACGGATACCTCACTCGTCACCTGGACACGGGGCGACTCATGCTTGGTGAAGCGATTCAGACAATCGATAGGCAAGTCTTATTGCTCAGAAATGAGGAAAAAACACGGCTCTGTGCCGGAGTTACATACATGTTCAGGCCCCGAAAGCCGAAATGAACAAAAAACCCGGCACTCAAAGTGCCACTACAGGCGGGACTCCGGTTCCTCCCTCTACGGCGGCGCAGACCTCAGGGGGAGGCACAGCTGCTGTCTTGCCCTCGCCCATAACGCCACCCGAGGGGCGAGGACAAGTACGAAGAGCCGAAGGCCCAAAGCGCCGATGGTGGCGGTGATCCCGTCGCTGACGGGGACTTCTCGAGCCGCCTCCACCTCGGCACCGACGCCAGGAGCCGCCTGCTTACCGCCAGATCCCCACTCAAATCCTCCCCGATGAGTGGGGCACCGGCCCCTGCGCGAAGCCGCCGCCCTGGTGCAAAAGCAGGCCCACCCCAGAACACGAGCGCCGCCCTAGCGGCGTGCGGTGTCTAGGGTGGACCCCCCGTGTACACGGCGCGGCAGCCCCCCCCTCGACAAAGGGGCCCGCCGGAGCCGAGCTAGCGGACCCGACACGCCGGAGGCGACGGCGTTCGCCGCCGATCCATCCCGCGTCGTCGAAATCCGCGCCGCCCGAAGGGCCAGGGAGCACCTTCTCCCTCGAATGTCGTGGGAGGGGATGACCCCCGGACCCGTGCGGGAGGAGGAGCGCCGGCTCAGTCCGGCACCCACCCCAGCGAGGATGATGAACATCCTTGAAGCTGAGGGTGGGACCAAGATCGCAGCCCGGTTTGTTCCTCCCCACCCAGGGGCTGGTGGTCACCGTCTCGGGTGACCCCCAGCCGAGGGGGGCAACCGGGCTGCCTGATGAAAATCCTTGAAGCCGAACGATGGCTGAAAGGTACCAACCCCCGCGGGGTCGCGTTCCTCCAACGATGGAGCGAAAAGACGGCGGTTCCCCCCATCCGGGGGCCTGGAAGATGGAGAGACACAATGCATAAGGGAGAAAGGAGACATGGTCGCCTCACGAAGAGGGTCGCCCTCCTTTTAAAGGCAACTCCCCCTGCTAGCGCCCTCAACCGTCACGGGCTGAGTCTTCTCCAACACGCCTCCAAGGCCCTTCCCTGCGGCGCGGGGGCTGGGGCCCGCCTGTCATGCAGACCAGCTCCAAGCAGAGGGAGCCAAACCGCCGCGCACGACGCACGTAACCGCCCAGCGGTTACAAGTGACCCTCCACTTTTGCCCAGACCAACGGGCAAAGGGGGCGAGCGGCCATGCAAGCGGCATGCAGCCACGCCAAGTGGACGCGCCTCCCCGACTCCTGACAGGCCAGCGCGACGGTTCAAGACCACGCGTCGTTCAACTGGCGCGCCAGGCGCTGCATGCGAACCGCTGCGCCTCTCGCTCCACCACCGCACCTCCTCGATTGCGGAACCGATACCGCGACTCGAGGCCGCCCAGCCTGCGATCCAGCGGCGCCAGCCTGGCGCAGCGGTCAAACGCGGTCAAAAATGGGCCGGCAGTAATGACGGTGGCAGGCGTGTGAGGGCAGCGGTCACGCCATCGGCCAGGCTCACGCCCCATCCGGGGGCAGCAAGAGAACCCTTCTCACGGCGTGAAGACGACGCGTCCGTGACCCGTACCTCGAACGGCTCGCGCACGCAACGGCGACCTCGCCAACTACTCACCCCAGCGCGTTAACTCCACGGCGAAATAGGTGACGTTTCTGGCAGGGGCAGCTGGCGGCGCTTCGCCTCCGCCAAAAACGGCCACGCCGAGAAAGGTACGCCACGAAGTTCAATTTCGAATCCCTTTTTCCCTTTTCCTTCTTTCTCTATCTCTTGCAACAGGGACCGAGAAGGGGGATAACCCCAAAGGGATCCTTCCCCGAGAAGGAACTAGGCCCCGAGCCTCCCTACTGATCAGGGGTTCGAAGGCTGGCCCCCCGAAGGGTTCAACAGCCGCCTCAGATCGCGTGGGCCCGACACCCACTACTGGTCAGGGGTTCGAAGGTCGGCCCCCGAAAGGTTCCATGACCGCCTCAGGCTACTAGGGCTCCGTGCCCCCTACTGATCAGGGGTTCGAAGGCTGGCCTGTCGAAGGGTTCACAGCCGCCTCAGACACCGAGCGAGGGATGACCAGGGGTACGTTCGATACATAACCGAGGCTCGGGCTGCGCTCCCGAGGTACCCTAGGACATTTCCGAGACCGGCGGGAACGACTCTGTAACGGAATCCCATCGGAGGGAGGCAACGAGCCCTCGGACCCCGTCGCTAGGGGACCGGGTCCGGCAGATCACCCGCAGGTACTTTTGGGCGTGCCTCCGGGCCCCTAGCCGACCCCCAACGAACGGGGCACGGACGTCCACTCGGATTACCCGATCGCAGCTCACCGGAGACACCATGTTCGGTGCCCATCGAGGGTAACATGGCGCACTCCCCCCCTCCTCCTTGCGGAAAGGCGACGTAGGGGCGTATATAAAAAGTCGAGTCTGTCCCTGATCGTCCTCTCGCTCCGTGCGAAGGCTCGGGGGCTGCTCTCGCAAACCCGGCTCCGGCCGAACCGTTGACAGCGTCAACATACCAGCCCGAGAACTTGGGCCCCGACAGTGCACCTGGGTTACGCCCTGCTCGCATGAGGGAACCGCTAGTCACGCCGAAGCATTACGCAAGGCATTAAGACCTCGAAGGAGTGAAACCACTCCTCCGAGGCCTCGGGGGCTACACCCGGCGGGTGCGCTCGCGCGCACCCACCGGAACAAGGTACCTCCGAGAAAGGCTGGTCCCCTTGCAAAAAAGTGCGATGCAAGCCTCCAAGCGAGTGTTAACACTCTCTTCGAGGCTCGGGGGCTACTGTCGGGGACCATAATTAGGGGTACCCTCAAGACGCCTAATTCTCAGCTGGTAACCCCCATCAGCATAAAGCTGCAAAGGCCTGATGGGTTTGATTAAGTCAGGGATCAGTCCACACGAGTGACTTGACCACGCCACGCCCGAGCCTAGCCTCGGGCGAGGGCAGCCGACCCTAAGATGACTCCGTCTCGCCTGAGGTCTCCTCTTTCACGGCAGGCGCATCCCCGGCTCGCCCTAGGCCCCGCCTCCGATAAGGAGAAACCCTGACTAAATCACCGCACCAACCGACCGAGTCACCAGGGCGTTTAACGCAAAAGGTAAGACCGACGGGCGGCCAGACTTCGCCAGTGGTGCCATAGGAGACTCCGCCCGACCCAGGGCTCGGACTCAGGCTAAGGCCTCGGAAGACGGCGAATTCCGCTCCGCCCGACCCAGGGCTCGGACTCAGGCTAAGGCCTCGGAAGACGGCGAATTCCGCTCCGCCCGACCCAGGGCTCGGACTCAGGCTAAGGCCTCGGAAGACGGCGAACTCCGCTCCGCCCGACCCAGGGCTCGGACTCAGGCTAAGGCCTCGGAAGACGGCGAACTCCGCTCCGCCCGACCCAGGGCTCGGACTCAGGCTAAGGCCTCGGAAGACGGCGACCTCCGCCTCGCCCGACCCAGGGCTCGGACTCCGCCTCGGCCTCTGCCGAATAATCTCCGCCTCGCCCGACCAGGGCTCGGACTCTGTCTCTGTCTTGCAGGACGGACTCGGCCACAGCCTCGGAGGAGCCTCCACGACGCCCGACCTAGGATACGAGACCGCCACGTCAACAGGAAGCGTCATCATCACCCTGCCCTGAGCCGACTTGGGTCGCAGAGAACAAGACCGGCGTCCCATCTGGCCAGCTATGCCAGATAGGCCATGATGGCGCCCCGCTAGATCATGACGACGGCGGCTCCCAGCTCCCTTACGAAAGCAGGAGAACGTCAGCAAGGACCCAGCCACCTCGACAGCTGTCCCCCCGTCCGGCTCCGTTACTCCTCCAACAGCCACGACGCCACTCCAACAGGGTGCCACGATCTCTCTGGCTGCCACCTGGGCATGTACATAGGGCGCTAGCTCTCCCTCGCTAGACACGTAGCACCTTGCTACACCCCCGTCTTGTACACCTGGACCCTCTCCTTACGACTATAAAAGGAAGGGCCAGGGCCTTCTTAAAGGAGGTTGGCCTCGCGGGGACGAAAGGCAGGGGCAGGCGCTCTCTCGGGGCCGCCCTCTCCCTTCACCTCGTGCGGACGCTTGTAACCCCCTACTGCAAGCGCACCCGACCTGGGCGCGGGACGAACACGAAGGCCGTGGGAATTTCTCCGACTCCCTCGCGATCCGGCTCCGGCCACCGACCTCTCTCTCACTCCGTTCCCCCCTTTGCGCTCGCTCCACGCGCTCGACCCATCTGGGCTGGGGCACGCGGCACTCTCACTCGTCGGCTCGAGGACCCCCCGGTCTCGGAACGCCGACAGTTGGCGCGCCAGGTAGGGGCACGCTGCGTGTTGACGTCCGATTTCCCGTCAAGCTCCAGATGGGCAGTCTCCAACAACCTCTTCAACCCGGGACGGTGCTCCGTTTCGGGAACCTCGAGTTCATCTCGCTCGACGGCGACTACGACATGATACTCCTTCCACCGCCGCGCGACGGCGACATTGATGGCGGACAGCCCGCCCGCTGGCGGCGGAATCGACGACGTCTTTCCCGCGTAGGGGAAGGACAACTTTCGAGCTCGCCCCATCCTCTCCCTCGCCATCGGAGGAGGAGGAGGCAGGGCAACCGGGGCCGAGCGGGAGGTCGCGCTCCGACGGCTGTCGGGCAAATCGATGTCCCCGGCGCCTCGACGGAGGACACGCCAAGCGTCGCCCTCGCGTTCAAGGCAGACGCGAGCGCCATCCCCCCGCATCACGTCGACTCCGAGCAAGTGGACGACGCCAGCACGCTCACGGAAGGCCTGCAGGACGTCACCCTCGGACCCAAGACGACGACGCGGTCCGCCCCCGACGCGACTTCATCGCTCCTCGTCGACAAAAAGGTATCGACTGCTACCCATCTTTCGTTATTTCGACTCGGCCTCAGCCCGCCTGGCGATCTCGCTTTGGCGGGCGCTCACATTGAGGCGAGTGCAACCTCTCTGGGGTTTCCTGTGCGGTCGCCTTGGGACCGATTGACGGGTGTCTCGACCTACGGACCCTCTGGGTCCGAGGAAGACGACGACCCCAGCATCTGCTGGGATTTCTCCGGATCTGGCAACCCTAGTGCCATGCGGGACTTCATGACCGCATGTGACTACTGCCTCTCCGACTGTTCCGACGGCAGCCGCAGCCTTGGCGACAAGGACTGCGGCCTGAGTCGCGAATGTTTCCACATCGAGCTAGGGGATCCCTCCGGAGGCGGCTGTCTCGGCATGCCGGAGGATGGTGATCCCCCTAGGCCAGCGCCTCGCGCTGACATCCCGCGGGAGCTAGCTGTGGTCCCCGCTTCGGCGGGAGGTCACGACCCACAGCTCGAGCAAGTCCGCGGGGCGCAGGCCGGGTTCGATGAAGGAGCAGGAGCGCTCGAGGCAATCCGTCAGAACATCGGGCAGGTATGGGCGAGCCAACCCCCGGCCGGAGGAATACGTCACTTGCCCCAAGGTCTCCAGCACCGCATCGCCAACGATGCCAGGGACAAACCGCCACCCGCATCCGGCGGGACTGGCCAGGACCTGGTCGCTGCAGCAATGCTCCTCCGCGCGATGCCGGAGTCATCAACCACCGAGGGACGGCGGATCCAGGGAGAACTCAGGCATCTCCTGGAAGGCGCTGCGGCCCGGCGGGCAGAGAGCTCTGCCTCTCGAAGGCGGGGATACACCCCGGACCCTCGTGCCGCGACTTCCCGACTCACGCGGGAAGCCTCGGTCTTCACCGGGCGCACGCGCAACACCGCGCCTGCGGCTCCGGGCCACCTCGGCGAGGAGCACCCTCATCGTGACCGTCGGGCACGCCTCGACGAAAGGGTGCGCCGAGGCTACCACCCCCGGCGTGGGGGACGTTATGACAGCGGGGAGGATCGAAGTCCCTCGCCCGAACCACCCGGTCCGCAGGTCTTTAGCCGAGCCATTCGGCGGGCGCCGTTTCCGCCCCGATTCCGACCCCCGACTACTATCACGAAGTACTCGGGGGAGACGAGACCGGAATTGTGGCTTGCAGACTACCGCCTGGCCTGCCAGCTGGGTGGGACGGACGATGACAACCTCATCATCCGAAACCTCCCCCTATTTCTCTCCGACACCGCTCGTGCCTGGTTGGAGCACCTGCCCCCGGGGCAGATTTCCAGCTGGGAGGATCTGGTCCAGGCCTTCGCCGGGAACTTCCAGGGCACGTACGTGCGCCCCGGGAATTCCTGGGACCTCCGAAGCTGTCGGCAATTGCCGGGAGAGTCCCTTCGGGACTACATCCGGCGGTTCTCGAAGCAGCGCACCGAGCTGCCCAACATCACCGACTCCGATGTCATCGGCGCGTTCCTCGCCGGCACCATCTGCCGCGACCTGGTGAGCAAGTTGGGTCGCAAGACCCCCACCAGGGCGAGCGAGCTGATGGACATCGCTACCAAGTTCGCCTCCGGCCAGGAGGCGGTAGAGGCCATCTTCCGAAAGGACAAGCAGCCCCAGGGCCGCCCGTCGGAAGATGCTCCCGAGGCGTCTGCTCCGCGCGGCGCCAAGAAGAAAGGCAGGAGGAAGTCGCAAGCGAAACGCGACGTTCCCAATGCTGACCTTGTCGCCGCCGCCGAGCGCAAGAACCCTCGGAAACCCCCCGGAGGTGCAAACCTCTTCGACAACGCACTCAAGGAGACGTGCCCCTACCATCAGGGGCCCGTCAAACACACCCTCGAAGAGTGCGTCATGCTTCGGCGTCACTTCCATCGGGCCGGGCCACCCGCCGAGGGTGGCAAGGCTCACGACGACGACAAAAGGGAGGATCACCAAGCAGGAGAGTTCCCCGAGGTCCGCGACTGCTTCATGATCTACGGGGGGCATGTGGCAAACGCCCCGGCTCGGCATCGTAAGCAAGAGCGTCGGGAGGTCTGCTCGGTGAAGGTGGCGGCGCCAGTCTACCTAGACTGGTCCGACAAGCCCATCACCTTCGACCAGGACGACCACCCCGACCACGTGCCGAGCCCGGGGAAGTACCCGCTCGTCGTCGATCCTGTCATTGGCGACGTCAGGCTCACCAAGGTCCTGATGGATGGGGGCAGCTGCCTCAACATCATCTACGCCGAGACTCTCAAGCTCCTGCGCGTCGACTTGTCGTCCGTCCGAGCAGGCGCTGCGCCCTTCCACGGGATCATTCCCGGGAAGCGTGTCCAGCCCCTCGGACAGCTCGACCTCCCTGTCTGCTTCGGAACACCCTCCAACTTCCGAAGGGAGACTTTGACGTTCGAGGTGGTCGGGTTCCGAGGGACCTACCACGCGGTGTTGGGAAGGCCATGCTACGCGAAGTTCATGGCCATCCCCAACTACACCTGCCTGAAGCTCAAGATGCCGGGCCCCAACGGGGTCATCACCGTCGGCCCCACGTACAAACACGCATTCGAGTGCGATGTGGAGTGCGTGGAGTACGCCGAGGCCCTCGCCGAGTCCGAGGCCCTCATTGCCGACCCGGAAAGCCTCTCCCGAGAGGTGCCGGATGGGAAGCGGCATGCCGGCAACTTCGAGCCAGCGGAGACGGTTAAGGCCGTCCTTCTCGACCACAGTGGCGACGCCTCCAGGCGTGTCCGGATCGGCTCTGGGCTCGGCCCTAGATAGGAAGCAGTGCTTGGCGGCTTCCCTCGCGCAAACATTGACGTGTTTGCATAGGGTCCCTCGGGCGTGCCCGCCATGCCGGGGATGTCACCCAGCACTCGCCGCATATCTGGGCAGGAGCCCGACTCGCCAAACGGCCTCTGCGCGAACGACACCCGGGGGCTGCGCCCTTCCCCAACTCATACATACGAATCAATTATCAAGGAAGGGTCGGCCTCGCCCCGACAGAGCCCGACCCTCCCTCGGGGGCTAAAAAAGGGGGGAACCCCTCTCATCGGGTTCGAACGTACCGCTCCGCGTCAGAAAAGCTCTTTTTTCGGCCAAGAAGGGTTTTCCGCGTTCTCCCGGATGCGCCAGAAACAGAGTCCTGAGGAGCGAGTTGGGGTACGAGTAGAGTGGCGAGACCGACTGAGCTGGGGAGCACCTATGCTTCCGGGCTAGGGACGCCTCGCTCGTCGCCTGCCGCGAAAAAGAACCCAGCTCGGGAAATCACCCTGTTGTCGACACTACGGGCCAGGCGCTAAAATCGAAACGAAAAGAAGCACGACTTCACGAAAGAAGGAGTAAAATGTTCAGGCCCCAGTGGCCACGGCAAATCACACACCCATCAGAAATTGTCCCAACTAAAATCAGGCGTCGCCTCGGGCAGGAGCCGCGCCCTCAACTCCGCCCCCGCCGTCGGTAAAGCCCACCTCCGCTTCCGGTGGCGGCGCAGGAGGAAGGATCTCCGCTTCGAAGACGGTCGCCAGCGACGCGCTCGGACCCGCAGCGACCGCGTCGAGCCGCTGAATCTCCGCCAGGGCTGCCTCGTCCTCGTCAGGCAGACAGTACCCCTCACTGACCCGCTCCAAGTCCACGACGTAGTGGGAAGCGAGCACGGCGAAGGCCCGCCTGACGCCGTGGTGCAGCGCCCCGCGGACTTTGCCACGCACGTAATCGCCAAGGGCTTGAAGACGGCTTTGGGGAGAGCTCCCTGAAGGGACGTCGCCGGGACCGAGTTTCCGATAGACCTCCGAGACGGCCTCGGACATAGCCGCAAGATCGGCCTCCCTTTGCTCAGCAGCCCCGTCGAGCGCCTCGGCAAGAGCCTTGGCAGACTCATCGAGGGCAGACTCGAGCTCTGCGAACAACCAGAAGAAAGATCTTAAACCCAAGCGGAAGAAACGGACAGGATTGAGAACCGAGGACGGTCGAGCCATACCTCTGGCTCGAACGTGCTGCTCCGAGGCTGCGACTTGGGCTGCGACCAGATCGGCCGCAAGGATCTGGGCCCGGCTCTCAGCTTCGGCAGCTCGGCCCCGAGTTTGGTCCCGCTCCTCGGCAACCTGGGCAAGCTCCGTGCGCGCTGCCGCCGCCTCGGCCTTCAGGTCAGCACAAAGCAACTGGAGGTCCGCTATCTTAGCGTCTTGCTGAGAGAGGCGCACGGTAGCCCCGGCGAGCGAAGTCCTCAGGGACCGCAGTGAGCCCCAGACGACGGCCTCGCGGCGAATGAACGATGACTTGGCGGCGCTCCGATCCGTCAGGTCCTGGAAAGGAAAACAAGATTTCACGACGAACGCCTCGTTCGCGGAAGCAAGAAGGTATGTCTGAAACCATTACCTGAAGGATTTTGGGGACGTCCCCGCAGAGAACCTCCAGCGACGATCGGAGCAACCCCACTGTCGCCTCAGCACGCTTGCGGAGCTCGTCCCAGGACTGGTCCTCCTCTTCGTCGTCAAGAACGAAGATGGGGTCCGAAGCCTCGCGGGTCCGGAATCGGAGCAACTGGCCCCGGGCCTCGGGGCTCCGCCCCACAACGACAAGGCTGCCGCCCGCCTGGGAACGCTGCGCATCCGCGCCCACCTCTTCCGAGGCCTCGGGCGCCGACGCCGCGGCCGTCCCGACGTCGGCGCCGACTGGGCGCTCTCCGACCGGAACGGTGCCGGTTGCGGTAGCGGCAGACACCGGCATGGCCAACATGGCTGGCGAGCTCGTGACCGCATCGGCGCTGGCCGCCTCCCCGGTCACGGTGGCCACCTCAGCAGAGGAGCCCACCTCGGGGACCTGCTCCCCCGAAATACGCGACGCCTGAGCCCCGCGCTGCGGGGCACCCTGCGAAAGGGTCGGCTGAGCGGGAGAGCCCGAGGTGGCGCCAGCTGCCTGGACAAACGCCGTCTTGAGGGCCTTCCGAGGCGCCAGGTCGGTGGGGCCATGGCTCCGTTTGCTGAAGAAAACGAGTAAGGGAAGATTACGGCCCGTACATATGGATGAAGCGCCGGGACGGAAAGATTCCAAGGTACCTACCCGCTCCGGATCATGATCCACGGCGTCTGGGGGGAGGTCTCCTGGCTCCCGCTTCCTGGAACCACCGCCGTGGTCCGCTTCACCAACAGCCCCGGCGCCGCCCTCGCCTCGGACACCCCCGAGGCCCGGGTGGCGGACTGCCCAGGCACCGCCATGACAACCTGAGGACCGCTCCCGCATGCCGCCGGCGCGGGCAACAGCTCCCGAGGAACGGACCCCTCGGCTCGGCTCCCTGGAGTGACGTCAGCTCCCCCAGCCGGGGAGACGAGAACCCTCTCGGGTTGCCCCTGCTCCTCAGGTCGGGGATCCGGCACCTCGGCACCAGGGACCGACGATGTAGGCCCGCTCGGGGGCTGGCTCGACGACCCCCGGCCACATCCCAAGCCGGGGCTGAGGCCGAGACGTGCGGCCATGTCGTCCTCCTCCTCTTCATCATCGACGTCGTCGTCATCGTCGGACGTCTCCGGCGACGGCTCCCTGGGAAGCCCTTCCCTCTCCTGCTGACGGCGGCGTTTCTCCAGGGCGTCTCGAGCCCGCCTCCGCCTGCGGGCCCGAGCCTTCTCCGCGTCCTTCTTCTTCTTCTCCTCCTCCGCGGCGACCCGCCTCGCCGCCCGACCCACCGCGTCCTTCGGGACCGGCGGCAGGGAGGGTTTGTGCCGCCCCACCTCCTAAAAAGGAGTGAAAGGGGGGGGGAAAGGAAATCGATAGTCAGAATCGGGAGCGACCCGGTATATGAAGAAGGAAAGGACGAGCACTCACCAGAGCGACGCACCCCTGGTCGGGGCGCATTCGAGGCTAGGAGAGGGCATGGGGGTCCGGCTTCCCCATCGCGACCGACACCCGCCGATAGAGGGCGTCGTGGGGAAGAGGATCAGGGGACATCCGTGACCCCTCCCAGTCGGCCTCCTGGGTCATCTCCCAAAGCGGCAACCGCCGCTCCGCCAGGGGAAGCACCCTCCGGCGGTGGATGGCGGCAACCACTCCCGCGACGGTGAGCCCTTCCTCCCGCAACACCTTCAGAGCCTGGAGAAGAGGTTCGAGTTTCTTCTGCCTCTCGTGTGGAGTCCCGTGACGCCAGGCGTCGGGGGCGGCGGTGACGACCCGCTGAGAGAACGGCGGGAGCGACTCTCCGTCATTCCGGAGATAGAACCACCGGCGCTGCCAGCCCTTGTTTGAGGACGAAAGGACGGCAGGGATATACTGCAACGCCCGTGACTGCCTCAGCAAAAGGGTGCAGCCGCCGGCCCGCACCGCCGCACGGACCTTCCTCTCCCCCGTCGACGAAGCAAAAAGCTCAGCAAAGAAGAGGTGAGTCCACAAATCCCAATGGGGGGGCGATCCCCAGATACCCCTCGCACACCGCTACAAAGATAGCGGCTTGTGCGATGGAGTTGGGGGTAAGATTGTGTAGTTCCACCCCGAAGTGGAACAGGATGGCCCGCATGAAGCGGCTCGACGGCATTCCAAACCCCCGCTCATGGAAGGAGATGAAGCTCACGACATACCCCGGCGGAGGGGACGGAGCAGCTTCGCCCGAGGGAGGGATCCATTCCGGCCGCTCCTTATCGGTGAGGGGGCGGAGCAAACCCTCGTCGACGAGGTCCCCCAGGTCACCCGCCGTCACCGTGGAGGAGGGCCACGGGTCGCGCGGCGAGAGGATGGTCACCCGGTCGGCCATCGCCAAGGCAGAAGGAATGGCGGCGTGAAGAACAGGGGAAGGCGGTTTCCTTTTCCTGGCTAGATCTCTCAGGTTGCAAAAAACCTGAGAAGAAGGCGAAAAGTGGAGTCGAGAATCGTCACAGGACCCTCTCAGGGGTACATAAAGGACCCAGGGCGAGACGGTTCCAACGCATCGCCCGAACCAGACGCGCGGTTCAAAAAACGCGAAGCGAAACAGCCGTCCCTCGAACGGCTCGCGCACGCAACGGCAACCTCACCAACTACTCACCCCAGCGCATTAACTCCACGGCGAAATAGGTGACGTTTCTGGCAGGGGCAGCTGGCGGCGCTTCGCCTCCGCCAAAAACGGCCACGCCGAGAAAGGTACGCCACGAAGTTCAATTTCGAATCCCTTTTTCCCTTTTCCTTCTTTCTCTATCTCTTGCAACAGGGACCGAGAAGGGGGATAACCCCAAAGGGATCCTTCCCCGAGAAGGAACTAGGCCCCGAGCCTCCCTACTGATCAGGGGTTCGAAGGCTGGCCCCCCGAAGGGTTCAACAGCCGCCTCAGATCGCGTGGGCCCGACACCCACTACTGGTCAGGGGTTCGAAGGTCGGCCCCCGAAAGGTTCCATGACCGCCTCAGGCTACTAGGGCTCCGTGCCCCCTACTGATCAGGGGTTCGAAGGCTGGCCTGTCGAAGGGTTCACAGCCGCCTCAGACGCCGAGCGAGGGATGACCAGGGGTACGTTCGATACATAACCGAGGCTCGGGCTGCGCTCCCGAGGTACCCTAGGACATTTCCGAGACCGGCGGGAACGACTCTGTAACGGAATCCCATCGGAGGGAGGCAACGAGCCCTCGGACCCCGTCGCTAGGGGACCGGGTCCGGCAGATCACCCGCAGGTACTTTTGGGCGTGCCTCCGGGCCCCTAGCCGACCCCCAACGAACGGGGCACGGACGTCCACTCGGATTACCCGATCGCAGCTCACCGGAGACACCATGTTCGGTGCCCATCGAGGGTAACATGGCGCACTCCCCCCCTCCTCCTTGCGGAAAGGCGACGTAGGGGCGTATATAAAAAGTCGAGTCTGTCCCTGATCGTCCTCTCGCTCCGTGCGAAGGCTCGGGGGCTGCTCTCGCAAACCCGGCTCCGGCCGAACCGTTGACAGCGTCAACATACCAGCCCGAGAACTTGGGCCCCGACAGTGCACCTGGGTTACGCCCTGCTCGCATGAGGGAACCGCTAGTCACGCCGAAGCATTACGCAAGGCATTAAGACCTCGAAGGAGTGAAACCACTCCTCCGAGGCCTCGGGGGCTACACCCGGCGGGTGCGCTCGCGCGCACCCACCGGAACAAGGTACCTCCGAGAAAGGCTGGTCCCCTTGCAAAAAAGTGCGATGCAAGCCTCCAAGCGAGTGTTAACACTCTCTTCGAGGCTCGGGGGCTACTGTCGGGGACCATAATTAGGGGTACCCTCAAGACGCCTAATTCTCAGCTGGTAACCCCCATCAGCATAAAGCTGCAAAGGCCTGATGGGTTTGATTAAGTCAGGGATCAGTCCACACGAGTGACTTGACCACGCCACGCCCGAGCCTAGCCTCGGGCGAGGGCAGCCGACCCTAAGATGACTCCGTCTCGCCTGAGGTCTCCTCTTTCACGGCAGGCGCATCCCCGGCTCGCCCTAGGCCCCGCCTCCGATAAGGAGAAACCCTGACTAAATCACCGCACCAACCGACCAAGTCACCAGGGCGTTTAACGCAAAAGGTAAGACCGACGGGCGGCCAGACTTCGCCAGTGGTGCCATAGGAGACTCCGCCCGACCCAGGGCTCGGACTCAGGCTAAGGCCTCGGAAGACGGCGAACTCCGCTCCGCCCGACCCAGGGCTCGGACTCAGGCTAAGGCCTCGGAAGACGGCGAACTCCGCTCCGCCCGACCCAGGGCTCGGACTCAGGCTAAGGCCTCGGAAGACGGCGAACTCCGCTCCGCCCGACCCAGGGCTCGGACTCAGGCTAAGGCCTCGGAAGACGGCGAACTCCGCTCCACCCGACCCAGGGCTCGGACTCAGGCTAAGGCCTCGGAAGACGGCGACCTCCGCCTCGCCCGACCCAGGGCTCGGACTCCGCCTCGGCCTCTGCCGAATAATCTCCGCCTCGCCCGACCAGGGCTCGGACTCTGTCTCTGTCTTGCAGGACGGACTCGGCCACAGCCTCGGAGGAGCCTCCACGACGCCCGACCTAGGGTACGAGACCGCCACGTCAACAGGAAGCGTCATCATCACCCTGCCCCGAGCCGACTTGGGTCGCAGAGAACAAGACCGGCGTCCCATCTGGCCAGCTATGCCAGATAGGCCATGATGGCGCCCCGCTAGATCATGACGACGGCGGCTCCCAGCTCCCTTACGAAAGCAGGAGAACGTCAGCAAGGACCCAGCCACCTCGACAGCTGTCCCCCCGTCCGGCTCCGTTACTCCTCCAACAGCCACGACGCCACTCCAACAGGGTGCCACGATCTCTCTGGCTGCCACCTGGGCATGAACATAGGGCGCTAGCTCTCCCTCGCTAGACACGTAGCACCTTGCTACACCCCCGTCTTGTACACCTGGACCCTCTCCTTACGACTATAAAAGGAAGGGCCAGGGCCTTCTTGAAGAAGGTTGGCCTCGCGGGGACGAATGGCAGGGGCAGGCGCTCTCTCGGGGCCGCCCTCTCCCTTCACCTCGTGCGGACGCTTGTAACCCCCTACTGCAAGCGCACCCGACCTGGGCGCGGGACGAACACGAAGGCCGTGGGAATTTCTCCGACTCCCTCGCGATCCGGCTCCGGCCACCGACCTCTCTCTCACTCCGTTCCCCCCTTTGCGCTCGCTCCACGCGCTCGACCCATCTGGGCTGGGGCACGCGGCACTCTCACTCGTCGGCTCGAGGACCCCCCGGTCTCGGAACGCCGACAGTCTTACTCGTTTTCTTCAGCAAACGGAGCCATGGCCCCACCGACCTGGCGCCTCGGAAGGCCCTCAAGACGGCGTTTGTCCAGGCAGCTGGCGCCACCTCGGGCTCTCCCGCTCAGCCGACCCTTTCGCAGGGTGCCCCGCAGCGCGGGGCTCAGGCGTCGCGTATTTCGGGGGAGCAGGTCCCCGAGGTGGGCTCCTCTGCTGAGGTGGCCACCGTGACCGGGGAGGCGGCCAGCGCCGATGCGGTCACGAGCTCGCCAGCCATGTTGGCCATGCCGGTGTCTGCCGCTACCGCAACCGGCACCGTTCCGGTCGGAGAGCGCCCAGTCGGCGCCGACGTCGGGACGGCCGCGGCGTCGGCGCCCGAGGCCTCGGAAGAGGTGGGCGCGGATGCGCAGCGTTCCCAGGCGGGCGGCAGCCTTGTCGTTGTGGGGCGGAGCCCCGAGGCCCGGGGCCAGTTGCTCCGATTCCGGACCCGCGAGGCTTCGGACCCCATCTTCGTTCTTGACGACGAAGAGGAGGACCAGTCCTGGGACGAGCTCCGCAAGCGTGCTGAGGCGACAGTGGGGTTGCTCCGATCGTCGCTGGAGGTTCTCTGCGGGGACGTCCCCAAAATCCTTCAGGTAATGGTTTCAGACATACCTTCTTGCTTCCGCGAACGAGGCGTTCGTCGTGAAATCTTGTTTTCCTTTCCAGGACCTGACGGATCGGAGCGCCGCCAAGTCATCGTTCATTCGCCGCGAGGCCGTCGTCTGGGGCTCACTGCGGTCCCTGAGGACTTCGCTCGCCGGGGCTACCGTGCGCCTCTCTCAGCAAGACGCTAAGATAGCGGACCTCCAGTTGCTTTGTGCTGACCTGAAGGCCGAGGCGGCGGCAGCGCGCACGGAGCTTGCCCAGGTTGCCGAGGAGCGGGACCAAACTCGGGGCCGAGCTGCCGAAGCTGAGAGCCGGGCCCAGATCCTTGCGGCCGATCTGGTCGCAGCCCAAGTCGCAGCCTCGGAGCAGCACGTTCGAGCCAGAGGTATGGCTCGACCGTCCTCGGTTCTCAATCCTGTCCGTTTCTTCCGCTTGGGTTTAAGATCTTTCTTCTGGTTGTTCGCAGAGCTCGAGTCTGCCCTCGATGAGTCTGCCAAGGCTCTTGCCGAGGCGCTCGACGGGGCTGCTGAGCAAAGGGAGGCCGATCTTGCGGCTATGTCCGAGGCCGTCTCGGAGGTCTATCGGAAACTCGGTCCCGGCGACGTCCCTTCAGGGAGCTCTCCCCAAAGCCGTCTTCAAGCCCTTGGCGATTACGTGCGTGGCAAAGTCCGCGGGGCGCTGCACCACGGCGTCAGGCGGGCCTTCGCCGTGCTCGCTTCCCACTACGTCGTGGACTTGGAGCGGGTCAGTGAGGGGTACTGTCTGCCTGACGAGGACGAGGCAGCCCTGGCGGAGATTCAGCGGCTCGACGCGGTCGCTGCGGGTCCGAGCGCGTCGCTGGCGACCGTCTTCGAAGCGGAGATCCTTCCTCCTGCGCCGCCACCGGAAGCGGAGGTGGGCTTTACCGACGGCGGGGGCGGAGTTGAGGGCGCGGCTCCTGCCCGAGGCGACGCCTGATTTTAGTTGGGACAATTTCTGATGGGTGTGTGATTTGCCGTGGCCACTGGGGCCTGAACATTTTACTCCTTCTTTCGTGAAGTCGTGCTTCTTTTCGTTTCGATTTTAGCGCCTGGCCCGTAGTGTCGACAACAGGGTGATTTCCCGAGCTGGGTTCTTTTTCGCGGCAGGCGACGAGCGAGGCGTCCCTAGCCCGGAAGCATAGGTGCTCCCCAGCTCAGTCGGTCTCGCCACTCTACTCGTACCCCAACTCGCTCCTCAGGACTCTGTTTCTGGCGCATCCGGGAGAACGCGGAAAACCCTTCTTGGCCGAAAAAAGAGCTTTTCTGACGCGGAGCGGTACGTTCGAACCCGATGAGAGGGGTTCCCCCCTTTTTTAGCCCCCGAGGGAGGGTCGGGCTCTGTCGGGGCGAGGCCGACCCTTCCTTGATAATTGATTCGTATGTATGAGTTGGGGAAGGGCGCAGCCCCCGGGTGTCGTTCGCGCAGAGGCCGTTTGGCGAGTCGGGCTCCTGCCCAGATATGCGGCGAGTGCTGGGTGACATCCCCGGCATGGCGGGCACGCCCGAGGGACCCTATGCAAACACGTCAATGTTTGCGCGAGGGAAGCCGCCAAGCACTGCTTCCTATCTAGGGCCGAGCCCAGAGCCGATCCGGACACGCCTGGAGGCGTCGCCACTGTGGTCGAGAAGGACGGCCTTAACCGTCTCCGCTGGCTCGAAGTTGCCGGCATGCCGCTTCCCATCCGGCACCTCTCGGGAGAGGCTTTCCGGGTCGGCAATGAGGGCCTCGGACTCGGCGAGGGCCTCGGCGTACTCCACGCACTCCACATCGCACTCGAATGCGTGTTTGTACGTAGGGCCGACGGTGATGACCCCGTTGGGGCCCGGCATCTTGAGCTTCAGGCAGGTGTAGTTGGGGATGGCCATGAACTTCGCGTAGCATGGCCTTCCCAACACCGCGTGGTAGGTCCCTCGGAACCCGACCACCTCGAACGTCAAAGTCTCCCTTCGGAAGTTGGAGGGTGTTCCGAAGCAGACAGGGAGGTCGAGCTGTCCGAGGGGCTGGACACGCTTCCCGGGAATGATCCCGTGGAAGGGCGCAGCGCCTGCTCGGACGGACGACAAGTCGACGCGCAGGAGCTTGAGAGTCTCGGCGTAGATGATGTTGAGGCAGCTGCCCCCATCCATCAGGACCTTGGTGAGCCTGACGTCGCCAATGACAGGATCGACGACGAGCGGGTACTTCCCCGGGCTCGGCACGTGGTCGGGGTGGTCGTCCTGGTCGAAGGTGATGGGCTTGTCGGACCAGTCTAGGTAGACTGGCGCCGCCACCTTCACCGAGCAGACCTCCCGACGCTCTTGCTTACGATGCCGAGCCGGGGCGTTTGCCACATGCCCCCCGTAGATCATGAAGCAGTCGCGGACCTCGGGGAACTCTCCTGCTTGGTGATCCTCCCTTTTGTCGTCGTCGTGAGCCTTGCCACCCTCGGCGGGTGGCCCGGCCCGATGGAAGTGACGCCGAAGCATGACGCACTCTTCGAGGGTGTGTTTGACGGGCCCCTGATGGTAGGGGCACGTCTCCTTGAGTGCGTTGTCGAAGAGGTTTGCACCTCCGGGGGGTTTCCGAGGGTTCTTGCGCTCGGCGGCGGCGACAAGGTCAGCATTGGGAACGTCGCGTTTCGCTTGCGACTTCCTCCTGCCTTTCTTCTTGGCGCCGCGCGGAGCAGACGCCTCGGGAGCATCTTCCGACGGGCGGCCCTGGGGCTGCTTGTCCTTTCGGAAGATGGCCTCTACCGCCTCCTGGCCGGAGGCGAACTTGGTAGCGATGTCCATCAGCTCGCTCGCCCTGGTGGGGGTCTTGCGACCCAACTTGCTCACCAGGTCGCGGCAGGTGGTGCCGGCGAGGAACGCGCCGATGACATCGGAGTCGGTGATGTTGGGCAGCTCGGTGCGCTGCTTCGAGAACCGCCGGATGTAGTCCCGAAGGGACTCTCCCGGCAATTGCCGACAGCTTCGGAGGTCCCAGGAATTCCCGGGGCGCACGTACGTGCCCTGGAAGTTCCCGGCGAAGGCCTGGACCAGATCCTCCCAGCTGGAAATCTGCCCCGGGGGCAGGTGCTCCAACCAGGCACGAGCGGTGTCGGAGAGAAATAGGGGGAGGTTTCGGATGATGAGGTTGTCATCGTCCGTCCCACCCAGCTGGCAGGCCAGGCGGTAGTCTGCAAGCCACAATTCCGGTCTCGTCTCCCCCGAGTACTTCGTGATAGTAGTCGGGGGTCGGAATCGGGGCGGAAACGGCGCCCGCCGAATGGCTCGGCTAAAGACCTGCGGACCGGGTGGTTCGGGCGAGGGACTTCGACATGATACTCCTTCCACCGCCGCGCGACGGCGACATTGATGGCGGACAGCCCGCCCGCTGGCGGCGGAATCGACGACGTCTTTCCCGCGTAGGGGAAGGACAACTTTCGAGCTCGCCCCATCCTCTCCCTCGCCATCGGAGGAGGAGGAGGCAGGGCAACCGGGGCCGAGCGGGAGGTCGCGCTCCGACGGCTGTCGGGCAAATCGATGTCCCCGGCGCCTCGACGGAGGACACGCCAAGCGTCGCCCTCGCGTTCAAGGCAGACGCGAGCGCCATCCCCCCGCATCACGTCGACTCCGAGCAAGTGGACGACGCCAGCACGCTCACGGAAGGCCTGCAGGACGTCACCCTCGGACCCAAGACGACGACGCGGTCAGCCCCCGGCGCGACTTCATCGCTCCTCGTCGACAAAAAGGTATCGACTGCTACCCATCTTTCGTTATTTCGACTCGGCCTCAGCCCGCCTGGCGATCTCGCTTTGGCGGGCGCTCACATTGAGGCGAGTGCAACCTCTCTGGGGTTTCCTGTGCGGTCGCCTTGGGACCGATTGACGGGTGTCTCGACCTACGGACCCTCTGGGTCCGAGGAAGACGACGACCCCAGCATCTGCTGGGATTTCTCCGGATCTGGCAACCCTAGTGCCATGCGGGACTTCATGACCGCATGTGACTACTGCCTCTCCGACTGTTCCGACGGCAGCCGCAGCCTTGGCGACAAGGACTGCGGCCTGAGTCGCGAATGTTTCCACATCGAGCTAGGGGATCCCTCCGGAGGCGGCTGTCTCGGCATGCCGGAGGATGGTGATCCCCCTAGGCCAGCGCCTCGCGCTGACATCCCGCGGGAGCTAGCTGTGGTCCCCGCTTCGGCGGGAGGTCACGACCCACAGCTCGAGCAAGTCCGCGGGGCGCAGGCCGGGTTCGATGAAGGAGCAGGAGCGCTCGAGGCAATCCGTCAGAACATCGGGCAGGTATGGGCGAGCCAACCCCCGGCCGGAGGAATGCGTCACTTGCCCCAAGGTCTCCAGCACCGCATCGCCAACGATGCCAGGGACAAACCGCCACCCGCATCCGGCGGGACTGGCCAGGACCTGGTCGCTGCAGCAATGCTCCTCCGCGCGATGCCGGAGTCATCAACCACCGAGGGACGGCGGATCCAGGGAGAACTCAGGCATCTCCTGGAAGGCGCTGCGGCCCGGCGGGCAGAGAGCTCTGCCTCTCGAAGGCGGGGATACACCCCGGACCCTCGTGCCGCGACTTCCCGACTCACGCGGGAAGCCTCGGTCTTCACCGGGCGCACGCGCAACACCGCGCCTGCGGCCCCGGGCCACCTCGGCGAGGAGCACCCTCATCGTGACCGTCGGGCACGCCTCGACGAAAGGGTGCGCCGAGGCTACCACCCCCGGCGTGGGGGACGTTATGACAGCGGGGAGGATCGAAGTCCCTCGCCCGAACCACCCGGTCCGCAGGTCTTTAGCCGAGCCATTCGGCGGGCGCCGTTTCCGCCCCGATTCCGACCCCCGACTACTATCACGAAGTACTCGGGGGAGACGAGACCGGAATTGTGGCTTGCAGACTACCGCCTGGCCTGCCAGCTGGGTGGGACGGACGATGACAACCTCATCATCCGAAACCTCCCCCTATTTCTCTCCGACACCGCTCGCGCCTGGTTGGAACACCTGCCCCCGGGGCAGATTTCCGGCTGGGAGGATCTGGTCCAGGCCTTCGCCGGGAACTTCCAGGGCACGTACGTGCGCCTCGGGAATTCCTGGGACCTCCGAAGCTGTCGGCAATTGCCGGGAGAGTCCCTTCGGGACTACATCCGGCGGTTCTCGAAGCAGCGCACCGAGCTGCCCAACATCCCCGACTCCGATGTCATCGGCGCGTTCCTCGCCGGCACCACCTGCCGCGACCTGGTGAGCAAGTTGGGTCGCAAGACCCCCACCAGGGCGAGCGAGCTGATGGACATCGCTACCAAGTTTGCCTCCGGCCAGGAGGCGGTAGAGGCCATCTTCCGAAAGGACAAGCAGCCCCAGGGCCGCCCGTCGGAAGATGCTCCCGAGGCGTCTGCTCCGCGCGGCGCCAAGAAGAAAGGCAGGAGGAAGTCGCAAGCGAAACGCGACGTTCCCGATGCTGACCTTGTCGCCGCCGCCGAGCGCAAGAACCCTCGGAAACCCCCCGGAGGTGCAAACCTCTTCGACAACGCACTCAAGGAGACGTGCCCCTACCATCAGGGGCCCGTCAAACACACCCTCGAAGAGTGCGTCATGCTTCGGCGTCACTTCCATCGGGCCGGGCCACCCGCCGAGGGTGGCAAGGCTCGCGACGACGACAAAAGGGAGGATCACCAAGCAGTAGAGTTCCCCGAGGTCCGCGACTGCTTCATGATCTACGGGGGGCATGTGGCAAACGCCTCGGCTCGGCATCGTAAGCAAGAGCGTCGGGAGGTCTGCTCGGTGAAGGTGGCGGCGCCAGTCTACCTAGACTAGTCCGACAAGCCCATCACCTTCGACCAGGACGACCACCCCGACCACGTGCCGAGCCCGGGGAAGTACCCGCTCGTCGTCGATCCTGTCATTGGCGACGTCAGGCTCACCAAGGTCCTGATGGATGGGGGCAGCTGCCTCAACATCATCTACGCCGAGACTCTCAAGCTCCTGCGCGTCGACTTGTCGTCCGTCCGAGCAGGCGCTGCGCCCTTCCACGGGATCATTCCCGGGAAACGCGTCCAGCCCCTCGGACAGCTCGACCTCCCTGTCTGCTTCGGAACACCCTCCAACTTCCGAAGGGAGACTTTGACGTTCGAGGTGGTCGGGTTCCGAGGGACCTACCACGCGGTGTTGGGAAGGCCATGCTACGCGAAGTTCATGGCCATCCCCAACTACACCTACCTGAAGCTCAAGATGCCGGGCCCCAACGGGGTCATCACCGTCGGCCCCACGTACAAACACGCATTCGAATGCGATGTGGAGTGCGTGGAGTACGCCGAGGCCCTCGCCGAGTCCGAGGCCCTCATTGCCGACCTGGAAAGCCTCTCCCGAGAGGTGCCGGATGTGAAGCGGCATGCCGGCAACTTCGAGCCAGCAGAGACGGTTAAGGCCGTCCCTCTCGACCCCAGTGGCGACGCCTCCAAGCAGATCCGGATCGGTTCGGGGCTCGACCCCAAATAGGAGGCAGTGCTCGTCGACTTTATCCGCGCAAACGCCGACGTTTTCGCGTGGAGTCCCTCGGACACGCCCGGCATACCGAGGGAAGTCGCCGAGCACTCGCTAGATATTAGGGCCGGGGCCCGACCGGTCAGACAGCCTCTGCGCCGATTCGACGAGGAAAGGCGCAGAGTGATAGGCGAGGAGGTCCACAAGCTGATGGCAGCAGGGTTCATTAAAGAGGTATTCCATCCCGAATGGCTTGCCAACCCTGTACTTGTGAGGAAAAAAGGGGGGAAGTGGCGGATGTGTGTAGACTACACTGGCCTCAACAAAGCATGTCCAAAGGTCCCCTACCCTCTACCTCGCATCGACCAAATTGTGGACTCCACAGCAGGGTGCGAAACCCTGTCTTCTCTCGATGCCTACTCAGGGTATCATCAAATCAAGATGAAAGAGTCCGACCAGCTCGCGACTTCTTTCATCACGCCCTTCGGCATGTACTGTTATGTCACAATGCCGTTCGGGTTGAGGAACGCGGGTGCAACGTACCAGCGGTGCATGAACCATGTGTTCGGCGAACACATTGGTCGCACGGTCGAGGCCTACGTCGACGACATCGTGGTCAAGACAAGGAAAGCCTCCGACCTTCTCTCCGACCTCGGACTGACATTCCGGTGTCTCAAGGCGAAGGGCGTCAAGCTCAATCCCGAGAAGTGCGTCTTCGGGGTGCCCCGGGGCATGCTCTTGGGGTTCATCGTCTCCGAGCGGGGCATCGAAGCCAATCCGGAGAAGATCGCAGCAATCACAAACATGGGACCTATCAAGGACTTAAAAGGCGTACAAAGGGTCATGGGATGCCTCGCGGCCTTGAGCCGCTTCATCTCGCGCCTCGGCGAAAGAGGCCTGCCCCTGTACCGCCTCTTAAGGAAGGCTGAATGCTTCACTTGGACTCCCGAGGCCGAGGAAGCCCTCGGGAGCCTGAAGGCACTCCTCACACAGGCGCCCATCTTGGTACCCCCAACTGATGGAGAGACCCTCCTGGTCTACGTCGCCGCAACCACTCAGGTGGTCAGCGCCGCGATCGTGGTCGAAAGGCAGGAAGAAGGGCATGCTTTGCCCATTCAGAGGCCAGTTTACTTCGTCAGCGAAGTGCTGTCCGAGACCAAGACCCGCTACCCACAAGTCCAGAAGCTGCTATACGCTGTGGTCCTGACGAGGCGAAAGTTGCGACATTACTTCGAGTCCCATCCGGTGACTGTGGTGTCATCCTTCCCCCTGGGGGAGATCATCCAGTGCCGAGAAGCCTCGGGACGGATCGCAAAGTGGGCGGTGGAAATCATGGGCGAGGCGATCTCGTTCGCCCCTCGGAAGGCCATCAAGTCCCAGGCACTGGCGGATTTCGTAGCCGAATGGGTCGATACCCAGTTACCAACGGCTCCGATCCAACCAGAACTCTGGACCATGTTTTTCGACGGGTCGCTGATGAAGACGGGAGCTGGCGCGGGCCTGCTTTTCGTCTCGCCCCTCGGAAAACACCTGCGCTACGTGCTTCGCCTCCATTTCCCGGCGTCTAACAATGTAGCTGAGTACGAGGCTCTGATCAACGGGTTGCGAATCGCCATCGAGCTAGGGGTTCGACGCCTCGATGCACGCGGCGACTCGCAGCTCGTCATCGACCAAGTCATGAAGAATTCCCTCTGCCGCGACCCGAAGATGGAGGCCTACTGCGAAGAGGTTCGACGCCTGGAGGACAAGTTCTACGGGCTCGAACTTAACCACATCGCCCGACGCTATAACGAGACTGCGGACGAGCTGGCGAAGATAGCCTCGGGGCGGACAACGGTTCCCCCGGACGTCTTCGCCCGCGATCTGCACCAACCCTCCGTCAAGATAGGCGACGCGCCCGAACCCGAGGCACCCTCGGCCTCGTCCGAGGTGACCTCGGCTCAGCCCGAGCCGTCCTCGGCTCACTCCGAGGAACCCTCGGGGCTCGAGCGCGAAGCGCTGCACGTCGAGGAGGGGCAGGACGGGGTCGTGCCAGATCAAGATTGGAGGACCCCGTACCTGCAATATCTCCGCCGAGGAGAGCTGCCCCTCGACCAAACCGAGGCTCGGCGGGTAACGCGACGAGCAAAATCGTTCGTCCTGCTGGGCGACGAGAAGGAGCTCTACCACCGCAGCCCCTCGGGCATCCTCCAGCGATGCATCACCATCGCCGAGGGTCAGGACCTCCTGCAGGAAATACACTCGGGGGCTTGCGGTCATCATGCAGCACCTCGAACCCTCGTCGGGAATGCTTTCCGCCAAGGCTTCTACTGGCCAACGGCGGTGGCTGACGCCACTAGAATTGTCCGCGCCTGCGAAGGGTGCCAATTCTATGCGAAGCAGACCCACCTGCCCGCTCAGGCTCTGCAGACGATACCCATCACCTGGCCCTTCGCTGTGTGGGGTCTGGACCTCGTCGGCCCACTGCAGAAGGCACCCGGGGGCTACACGCACCTGCTGGTCGCCATCGACAAATTCTCCAAGTGGATCGAGGTCCGACCCCTAAGCAGCATCAGGTCCGAGCAGGCGGTGGCATTCTTCACCAACATCATCCATCGCTTCGGGATCCCGAACTCCATCATCACCGACAATGGCACCCAGTTCACCGGCAAAAAATTCTTGGATTTTTGCGACGATCACAACATCCGGGTGGACTGGGCCGCCGTAGCTCACCCCATGTCGAATGGGCAAGTGGAACGTGCCAATGGCATGATTCTACGGGGGCTTAAGCCTCGGATTTATAACAGTCTCAACAAGTTCGGCAAGCGATGGATGAAGGAACTCCCCTCGGTGGTCTGGAGCCTGAGGACGACTCCAAGCCGAGCCACGGGTTTCACGCCGTTCTTCCTGGTCTACGGGGCCGAGGCAATCCTGCCCACGGACCTGGAATACGGTTCCCCGAGGATGAGGGCTTACGACGAAGAAAGCAACCAAGCCAGCCGAGAAGACTCGCTGGACCAGCTGGACGAGGCTCGGGACAGGGCCCTACTACACTCAGCGCGGTATCAGCAGTCCCTGCGACGCTACCACGCCCGAGGGGTCCGACCCCGAGATCTCCAGGTGGGCGATCTGGTGCTTCGGCTGCGGCAGGACGCCCGAGGGAGGCATAAGCTAACGCCCCCCTGGGAGGGGCCGTTCATCATCGCCAAAGTTCTGAAGCCCGGAACTTACAAGCTGGCCAACAGTCAAGGCGAGGTCTACGGCAACGCTTGGAACATCCAACAGCTACGTCGCTTCTATCCTTAAGAATGTTTCCAAGTTGTTCTTATACCCCGTACCCACGCGAAGTTTAGTCAACAAGGAAGGGTCGGCCTCGCCTCAGCGGAGCCCGACCCTCCCTCGGGGGCTAAAAGGGGGTTAACCCCCTCTGCGTCAAAATTTTCCTCGAACAAAAAACCTCTTTTACCAGAACATCTTTCGTGCTTTTTGACTACTTCGAAAAGTGGGTCCTAGAAACGACGGGGTACACGTAAGCAGCCAAGGCCGACCGAGCCGAGGGACTCCTACGCCTCCGGGATACGGATACCTCACTCGTCACCTTCTGTGATAAGTAACTCGCGTTCGGATAAGGTGACTCCACGGATCGAATGAGTCTTTACGTACGGAGGCTCTTCTGTTGAAGCAGGTTCTTCGAGCCTTCTCGACCGAGTCGGTGACAAGGCCTCATGGATGGGTAAAAGTACGCGTAAGCGGCGAGGCCGACCGAGCCGAGGGACTCCCACGCCTCCGGGATACGGATACCTCACTCGTCACCTCCCGCGAGAAGCAACTCTTGCTCGCACTAACATCCCTGCTACCGACAAAAAGTCCAGATACTCGAAGCAAGAGGAAAAGAGACACAGCTTTATAACGCGACAAGGGTGTGTGTTCTGGCCTCAACGGCCGCACAAGGCCCACGCTACAGAACGACTTGACCCTGCAGGCGCGGACCTCGGCGCTGGAAGAGGGTGACGACACCCTCGGCATCAGCAGCACCTTCGGCAAGACCCGACCTGGCCTCGGGTGGCCACGCGGTCCGAAGGCCTCCGCTCCAAAGGACGACGTCGACACCGCGCTCGAGCAACCTCCGCCAGAGGCTTCCCCGAGAATCCGGCCCAAGCGGACGGCTCGGCCGGCCACCTCCGAGGCCTCGGCCGACCCCTTCCGAGGGCGCCAGCTCGGTCCGAGGCCTCGGCCAATCAACTCCGGCGCCGAGCCTGCCAGCAGACGACCCAGCTGGGCTCCGGCCAACCAGGTTCCATTTCCGAGCCAACAACGCCTCTGCTTGTGCTGATGTCGCTAGCCCTGGCCTCGGCCCGTCGAAGAGCGACCGAGGGGTCTTTTTAACTAAGCTAGAAGAGCCTCGGACAACAGGTCCGACCGAGCCGAGGGATTCCTACGCCTCCGGGATACGGATACCTCACTCGTCACCTGGACACGGGGCGACTCATGCTTGGTGAAGCGATTCAGACAATCGATAGGCAAGTCTTATTGCTCAGAAATGAGGAAAAAACACGGCTCTGTGCCGGAGTTACATACATGTTCAGGCCCCGAAAGCCGAAATGAACAAAAAACCCGGCACTCAAAGTGCCACTACAGGCGGGACTCCGGTTCCTCCCTCTACGGCGGCGCAGACCTCAGGGGGAGGCACAGCTGCTGTCTTGCCCTCGCCCATAACGCCACCCGAGGGGCGAGGACAAGTACGAAGAGCCGAAGGCCCAAAGCGCCGATGGTGGCGGTGATCCCGTCGCTGACGGGGACTTCTCGAGCCGCCTCCACCTCGGCACCGACGCCAGGAGCCGCCTGCTTACCGCCAGATCCCCACTCAAATCCTCCCCGATGAGTGGGGCACCGGCCCCCGCGCGAAGCCGCCGCCCTGGTGCAAAAGCAGGCCCACCCCAGAACACGAGCGCCGCCCTAGCGGCGTGCGGTGTCTAGGGTGGACCCCCCGTGTACACGGCACGGCAGCCCCCCCCTCGACAAAGGGGCCCGCCGGAGCCGAGCTAGCGGACCCGACACGCCGGAGGCGACGGCGTTCGCCGCCGATCCATCCCGCGTCGTCGAAATCCGCGCCGCCCGAAGGGCCAGGGAGCACCTTCTCCCTCGAATGTCGTGGGAGGGGATGACCCCCGGACCCGTGCGGGAGGAGGAGCGCCGGCTCAGTCCGGCACCCACCCCAGCGAGGATGATGAACATCCTTGAAGCTGAGGGTGGGACCAAGATCGCAGCCCGGTTTGTTCCTCCCCACCCAGGGGCTGGTGGTCACCGTCTCGGGTGACCCCCAGCCGAGGGGGGCAACCGGGCTGCCTGATGAAAATCCTTGAAGCCGAACGATGGCTGAAAGGTACCAACCCCCGCGGGGTCGCGTTCCTCCAACGATGGAGCGAAAAGACGGCGGTTCCCCCCATCCGGGGGCCTGGAAGATGGAGAGACACAATGCATAAGGGAGAAAGGAGACATGGTCGCCTCACGAAGAGGGTCGCCCTCCTTTTAAAGGCAACTCCCCCTGCTAGCGCCCTCAACCGTCACGGGCTGAGTCTTCTCCAACACGCCTCCAAGGCCCTTCCCTGCGGCGCGGGGGCTGGGGCCCGCCTGTCATGCAGACCAGCTCCAAGCAGAGGGAGCCAAACCGCCGCGCACGACGCACGTAACCGCCCAGCGGTTACAAGTGACCCTCCACTTTTGCCCAGACCGACGGGCAAAGGGGGCGAGCGGCCATGCAAGCGGCATGCAACCACGCCAAGTGGACGCGCCTCCCCGACTCCTGACGGGCCAGCGCGACGGCTCAAGACCACGCGTCGTTCAACTGGCGCGCCAGGCGCTGCATGCGAACCGCTGCGCCTCTCGCTCCACCACCGCACCTCCTCGATTGCGGAACCGATACCGCGACTCGAGGCCGCCCAGCCTGCGATCCAGCGGCGCCAGCCTGGCGCAGCGGTCAAACGCGGTCAAAAATGGGCCGGCAGTAATGACGGTGGCAGGCGTGTGAGGGCAGCGGTCACGCCATCGGCCAGGCTCACGTCCCATCCGGGGGCAGCAAGAGAACCCTTCTCACGGCGTGAAGACGACGCGTCCGTGACCCGTACCTCGAACGGCTCGCGCACGCAACGGCGACCTCGCCAACTACTCACCCCAGCGCGTTAACTCCACGGCGAAATAGGTGACGTTTCTGGCAGGGGCAGCTGGCGGCGCTTCGCCTCCGCCAAAAACGGCCACGCCGAGAAAGGTACGCCACGAAGTTCAATTTCGAATCCCTTTTTCCCTTTTCCTTCTTTCTCTATCTCTTGCAACAGGGACCGAGAAGGGGGATAACCCCAAAGGGATCCTTCCCCGTGAAGGAACTAGGCCCCGAGCCTCCCTACTGATCAGGGGTTCGAAGGCTGGCCCCCCGAAGGGTTCAACAGCCGCCTCAGATCGCGTGGGCCCGACACCCACTACTGGTCAGGGGTTCGAAGGTCGGCCCCCGAAAGGTTCCATGACCGCCTCAGGCTACTAGGGCTCCGTGCCCCCTACTGATCAGGGGTTCGAAGGCTGGCCTGTCGAAGGGTTCACAGCCGCCTCAGACGCCGAGCGAGGGATGACCAGGGGTACGTTCGATACATAACCGAGGCTCGGGCTGCGCTCCCGAGGTACCCTAGGACATTTCCGAGACCGGCGGGAACGACTCTGTAACGGAATCCCATCGGAGGGAGGCAACGAGCCCTCGGACCCCGTCGCTAGGGGACCGGGTCCGGCAGATCACCCGCAGGTACTTTTGGGCGTGCCTCCGGGCCCCTAGCCGACCCCTAACGAACGGGGCACGGACGTCCACTCGGATTACCCGATCGCAGCTCACCGGAGACACCATGTTCGGTGCCCATCGAGGGTAACATGGCGCACTCCCCCCCTCCTCCTTGCGGAAAGGCGACGTAGGGGCGTATATAAAAAGTCGAGTCTGTCCCTGATCGTCCTCTCGCTCCGTGCGAAGGCTCGGGGGCTGCTCTCGCAAACCCGGCTCCGGCCGAACCGTTGACAGCGTCAACATACCAGCCCGAGAACTTGGGCCCCGACAGTGCACCTGGGTTACGCCCTGCTCGCGTGAGGGAACCGCTAGTCACGCCGAAGCATTACGCAAGGCATTAAGACCTCGAAGGAGTGAAACCACTCCTCCGAGGCCTCGGGGGCTACACCCGGCGGGTGCGCTCGCGCGCACCCACCGGAACAAGGTACCTCCGAGAAAGGCTGGTCCCCTTGCAAAAAAGTGCGATGCAAGCCTCCAAGCGAGTGTTAACACTCTCTTCGAGGCTCGGGGGCTACTGTCGGGGACCATAATTAGGGGTACCCTCAAGACGCCTAATTCTCAGCTGGTAACCCCCATCAGCATAAAGCTGCAAAGGCCTGATGGGTTTGATTAAGTCAGGGATCAGTCCACACGAGTGACTTGACCACGCCACGCCCGAGCCTAGCCTCGGGCGAGGGCAGCCGACCCTAAGATGACTCCGTCTCGCCTGAGGTCTCCTCTTTCACGGCAGGCGCATCCCCGGCTCGCCCTAGGCCCCGCCTCCGATAAGGAGAAACCCTGACTAAATCACCGCACCAACCGACCGAGTCACCAGGGCGTTTAACGCAAAAGGTAAGACCGACGGGCGGCCAAACTTCGCCAGTGGTGCCATAGGAGACTCCGCCCGACCCAGGGCTCGGACTCAGGCTAAGGCCTCGGAAGACGGCGAACTCCGCTCCGCCCGACCCAGGGCTCGGACTCAGGCTAAGGCCTCGGAAGACGGCGAACTCCGCTCCGCCCGACCCAGGGCTCGGACTCAGGCTAAGGCCTCGGAAGACGGCGACCTCCGCCTCGCCCGACCCAGGGCTCGGACTCCGCCTCGGCCTCTGCCGAATAATCTCCGCCTCGCCCGACCAGGGCTCAGACTCTGTCTCTGTCTTGCAGGACGGACTCGGCCACAGCCTCGGAGGAGCCTCCACGACGCCCGACCTAGGATACGAGACCGCCACGTCAACAGGAAGCGTCATCATCACCCTGCCCTGAGCCGACTTGGGTCGCAGAGAACAAGACCGGCGTCCCATCTGGCCAGCTATGCCAGATAGGCCATGATGGCGCCCCGCTAGATCATGACGACGGCGGCTCCCAGCTCCCTTACGAAAGCAGGAGAACGTCAGCAAGGACCCAGCCACCTCGACAGCTGTCCCCCCGTCCGGCTCCGTTACTCCTCCAACAGCCACGACGCCACTCCAACAGGGTGCCACGATCTCTCTGGCTGCCACCTGGGCATGTACATAGGGCGCTAGCTCTCCCTCGCTAGACACGTAGCACCTTGCTACACCCCCGTCTTGTACACCTGGACCCTCTCCTTACGACTATAAAAGGAAGGGCCAGGGCCTTCTTAAAAAAGGTTGGCCTCGCGGGGACGAAAGGCAGGGGCAGGCGCTCTCTCGGGGCCGCCCTCTCCCTTCACCTCGTGCGGACGCTTGTAACCCCCTACTGCAAGCGCACCCGACCTGGGCGCGGGACGAACACGAAGGCCGTGGGAATTTCTCCGACTCCCTCGCGATCCGGCTCCGGCCACCGACCTCTCTCTCACTCCGTTCCCCCCTTTGCGCTCGCTCCACGCGCTCGACCCATCTGGGCTGGGGCACGCGGCACTCTCACTCGTCGGCTCGAGGACCCCCCGGTCTCGGAACGCCGACAACTGTCGGCGTTCCGAGACCGGGGGGTCCTCGAGCCGACGAGTGAGAGTGCCGCGTGCCCCAGCCCAGATGGGTCGAGCGCGTGGAGCGAGCGCAAAGGGGGGAACGGAGTGAGAGAGAGGTCGGTGGCCGGAGCCGGATCGCGAGGGAGTCGGAGAAATTCCCACGGCCTTCGTGTTCGTCCCGCGCCCAGGTCGGGTGCGCTTGCAGTAGGGGGTTACAAGCGTCCGCACGAGGTGAAGGGAGAGGGCGGCCCCGAGAGAGCGCCTGCCCCTGCCTTTCGTCCCCGCGAGGCCAACCTCCCTCAAGAAGGCCCTGGCCCTTCCTTTTATAGTCGTAAGGAGAGGGTCCAGGTGTACAAGACGGGGGTGTAGCAAGGTGCTACGTGTCTAGCGAGGGAGAGCTAGCGCCCTATGTACATGCCCAGGTGGCAGCCAGAGAGATCGTGGCACCCTGTTGGAGTGGCGTCGTGGCTGTTGGAGGAGTAACGGAGCCGGACGGGGGGACAGCTGTCGAGGTGGCTGGATCCTTGCTGACGTTCTCCTGCTTTCGTAAGGGAGCTGGGAGCCGCCGTCGTCATGATCTAGCGGGGCGCCATCATGGCCTATCTGGCATAGCTGGCCAGATGGGACGCCGGTCTTGTTCTCTGCGACCCAAGTCGGCTCGGGGCAGGGTGATGATGACGCTTCCTGTTGACGTGGCGGTCTCGTACCCTAGGTCGGGCGTCGTGGAGGCTCCTCCGAGGCTGTGGCCGAGTCCGTCCTGCAAGACAGAGACAGAGTCCGAGCCCTGGTCGGGCGAGGCGGAGATTATTCGGCAGAGGCCGAGGCGGAGTCCGAGCCCTGGGTCGGGCGAGGCGGAGGTCGCCGTCTTCCGAGGCCTTAGCCTGAGTCCGAGCCCTGGGTCGGGTGGAGCGGAGTTCGCCGTCTTCCGAGGCCTTAGCCTGAGTCCGAGCCCTGGGTCGGGCGGAGCGGAGTTCGCCGTCTTCCGAGGCCTTAGCGACACCCGGGGGCTGCGCCCTTCCCCAACTCATACATACGAATCAATTATCAAGGAAGGGTCGGCCTCGCCCCGACAGAGCCCGACCCTCCCTCGGGGGCTAAAAAAGGGGGGAACCCCTCTCATCGGGTTCGAACGTACCGCTCCGCGTCAGAAAAGCTCTTTTTTCGGCCAAGAAGGGTTTTCCGCGTTCTCCCGGATGCGCCAGAAACAGAGTCCTGAGGAGCGAGTTGGGGTACGAGTAGAGTGGCGAGACCGACTGAGCTGGGGAGCACCTATGCTTCCGGGCTAGGGACGCCTCGCTCGTCGCCTGCCGCGAAAAAGAACCCAGCTCGGGAAATCACCCTGTTGTCGACACTACGGGCCAGGCGCTAAAATCGAAACGAAAAGAAGCACGACTTCACGAAAGAAGGAGTAAAATGTTCAGGCCCCAGTGGCCACGGCAAATCACACACCCATCAGAAATTGTCCCAACTAAAATCAGGCGTCGCCTCGGGCAGGAGCCGCGCCCTCAACTCCGCCCCCGCCGTCGGTAAAGCCCACCTCCGCTTCCGGTGGCGGCGCAGGAGGAAGGATCTCCGCTTCGAAGACGGTCGCCAGCGACGCGCTCGGACCCGCAGCGACCGCGTCGAGCCGCTGAATCTCCGCCAGGGCTGCCTCGTCCTCGTCAGGCAGACAGTACCCCTCACTGACCCGCTCCAAGTCCACGACGTAGTGGGAAGCGAGCACGGCGAAGGCCCGCCTGACGCCGTGGTGCAGCGCCCCGCGGACTTTGCCACGCACGTAATCGCCAAGGGCTTGAAGACGGCTTTGGGGAGAGCTCCCTGAAGGGACGTCGCCGGGACCGAGTTTCCGATAGACCTCCGAGACGGCCTCGGACATAGCCGCAAGATCGGCCTCCCTTTGCTCAGCAGCCCCGTCGAGCGCCTCGGCAAGAGCCTTGGCAGACTCATCGAGGGCAGACTCGAGCTCTGCGAACAACCAGAAGAAAGATCTTAAACCCAAGCGGAAGAAACGGACAGGATTGAGAACCGAGGACGGTCGAGCCATACCTCTGGCTCGAACGTGCTGCTCCGAGGCTGCGACTTGGGCTGCGACCAGATCGGCCGCAAGGATCTGGGCCCGGCTCTCAGCTTCGGCAGCTCGGCCCCGAGTTTGGTCCCGCTCCTCGGCAACCTGGGCAAGCTCCGTGCACGCTGCCGCCGCCTCGGCCTTCAGGTCAGCACAAAGCAACTGGAGGTCCGCTATCTTAGCGTCTTGCTGAGAGAGGCGCACGGTAGCCCCGGCGAGCGAAGTCCTCAGGGACCGCAGTGAGCCCCAGACGACGGCCTCGCGGCGAATGAACGATGACTTGGCGGCGCTCCGATCCGTCAGGTCCTGGAAAGGAAAACAAGATTTCACGACGAATGCCTCGTTCGCGGAAGCAAGAAGGTATGTCTGAAACCATTACCTGAAGGATTTTGGGGACGTCCCCGCAGAGAACCTCCAGCGACGATCGGAGCAACCCCACTGTCGCCTCAGCACGCTTGCGGAGCTCGTCCCAGGACTGGTCCTCCTCTTCGTCGTCAAGAACGAAGATGGGGTCCGAAGCCTCGCGGGTCCGGAATCGGAGCAACTGGCCCCGGGCCTCGGGGCTCCGCCCCACAACGACAAGGCTGCCGCCCGCCTGGGAACGCTGCGCATCCGCGCCCACCTCTTCCGAGGCCTCGGGCGCCGACGCCGCGGCCGTCCCGACGTCGGCGCCGACTGGGCGCTCTCCGACCGGAACGGTGCCGGTTGCGGTAGCGGCAGACACCGGCATGGCCAACATGGCTGGCGAGCTCGTGACCGCATCGGCGCTGGCCGCCTCCCCGGTCACGGTGGCCACCTCAGCAGAGGAGCCCACCTCGGGGACCTGCTCCCCCGAAATACGCGACGCCTGAGCCCCGCGCTGCGGGGCACCCTGCGAAAGGGTCGGCTGAGCGGGAGAGCCCGAGGTGGCGCCAGCTGCCTGGACAAACGCCGTCTTGAGGGCCTTCCGAGGCGCCAGGTCGGTGGGGCCATGGCTCCGTTTGCTGAAGAAAACGAGTAAGGGAAGATTACGGCCCGTACATATGGATGAAGCGCCGGGACGGAAAGATTCCAAGGTACCTACCCGCTCCGGATCATGATCCACGGCGTCTGGGGGGAGGTCTCCTGGCTCCCGCTTCCTGGAACCACCGCCGTGGTCCGCTTCACCAACAGCCCCGGCGCCGCCCTCGCCTCGGACACCCCCGAGGCCCGGGTGGCGGACTGCCCAGGCACCGCCATGACAACCTGAGGACCGCTCCCGCATGCCGCCGGCGCGGGCAACAGCTCCCGAGGAACGGACCCCTCGGCTCAGCTCCCTGGAGTGACGTCAGCTCCCCCAGCCGGGGAGACGAGAACCCTCTCGGGTTGCCCCTGCTCCTCAGGTCGGGGATCCGGCACCTCGGCACCAGGGACCGACGATGTAGGCCCGCTCGGGGGCTGGCTCGACGACCCCCGGCCACATCCCAAGCCGGGGCTGAGGCCGAGACATGCGGCCATGTCGTCCTCCTCCTCTTCATCATCGACGTCGTCGTCATCGTCGGACGTCTCCGGCGACGGCTCCCTGGGAAGCCCTTCCCTCTCCTGCTGACGGCGGCGTTTCTCCAGGGCGTCTCGAGCCCGCCTCCGCCTGCGGGCCCGAGCCTTCTCCGCGTCCTTCTTCTTCTTCTCCTCCTCCGCGGCGACCCGCCTCGCCGCCCGACCCACCGCGTCCTCCGGGACCGGCGGCAGGGAGGGTTTGTGCCGCCCCACCTCCTAAAAAGGAGTGAAAGGGGGGGGGGAAAAGGAAATCGATAGTCAGAATCGGGAGCGACCCGGTATATGAAGAAGGAAAGGACGAGCACTCACCAGAGCGACGCACCCCTGGTCGGGGCGCATTCGAGGCTGGGAGAGGGCATGGGGGTCCGGCTTCCCCATCGCGACCGACACCCGCCGATAGAGGGCGTCGTGGGGAAGAGGATCAGGGGACATCCGTGACCCCTCCCAGTCGGCCTCCTGGGTCATCTCCCAAAGCGGCAACCGCCGCTCCGCCAGGGGAAGCACCCTCCGGCGGTGGATGGCGGCAACCACTCCCGCGACGGTGAGCCCTTCCTCCCGCAACACCTTCAGAGCCTGGAGAAGAGGTTCGAGTTTCTTCTGCCTCTCGTGTGGAGTCCCGTGACGCCAGGCGTCGGGGGCGGCGGTGACGACCCGCTGAGAGAACGGCGGGAGCGACTCTCCGTCATTCCGGAGATAGAACCACCGGCGCTGCCAGCCCTTGTTTGAGGACGAAAGGACGGCAGGGATATACTGCAACGCCCGTGACTGCCTCAGCAAAAGGGTGCAGCCGCCGGCCCGCACCGCCGCACGGACCTTCCTCTCCCCCGTCGACGAAGCAAAAAGCTCAGCAAAGAAGAGGTGAGTCCACAAATCCCAATGGGGGGCGATCCCCAGATACCCCTCGCACACCGCTACAAAGATAGCGGCTTGTGCGATGGAGTTGGGGGTAAGATTGTGTAGTTCCACCCCGTAGTGGAACAGGATGGCCCGCATGAAGCGGCTCGACGGCATTCCAAACCCCCGCTCATGGAAGGAGATGAAGCTCACGACATACCCCGGCGGAGGGGACGGAGCAGCTTCGCCCGAGGGAGGGATCCATTCCGGCCGCTCCTTATCGGTGAGGGGGCGGAGCAAACCCTCGTCGACGAGGTCCCCCAGGTCACCCGCCGTCACCGTGGAGGAGGGCCACGGGTCGCGCGGCGAGAGGATGGTCACCCGGTCGGCCATCGCCAAGGCAGAAGGAATGGCGGCGTGAAGAACAGGGGAAGGCGGTTTCCTTTTCCTGGCTAGATCTCTCAGGTTGCAAAAAACCTGAGAAGAAGGCGAAAAGTGGAGTCGAGAATCGTCACAGGACCCTCTCAGGGGTACATAAAGGACCCAGGGCGAGACGGTTCCAACGCATCGCCCGAACCAGACGCGCGGTTCAAAAAACGCGAAGCGAAACAGCCGTCCCTCGAACGGCTCGCGCACGCAACGGCAACCTCACCAACTACTCACCCCAGCGCATTAACTCCACGGCGAAATAGGTGACGTTTCTGGCAGGGGCAGCTGGCGGCGCTTCGCCTCCGCCAAAAACGGCCACGCCGAGAAAGGTACGCCACGAAGTTCAATTTCGAATCCCTTTTTCCCTTTTCCTTCTTTCTCTATCTCTTGCAACAGGGACCGAGAAGGGGGATAACCCCAAAGGGATCCTTCCCCGAGAAGGAACTAGGCCCCGAGCCTCCCTACTGATCAGGGGTTCGAAGGCTGGCCCCCCGAAGGGTTCAACAGCCGCCTCAGATCGCGTGGGCCCGACACCCACTACTGGTCAGGGGTTCGAAGGTCGGCCCCCGAAAGGTTCCATGACCGCCTCAGGCTACTAGGGCTCCGTGCCCCCTACTGATCAGGGGTTCGAAGGCTGGCCTGTCGAAGGGTTCACAGCCGCCTCAGACGCCGAGCGAGGGATGACCAGGGGTACGTTCGATACATAACCGAGGCTCGGGCTGCGCTCCCGAGGTACCCTAGGACATTTCCGAGACCGGCGGGAACGACTCTGTAACGGAATCCCATCGGAGGGAGGCAACGAGCCCTCGGACCCCGTCGCTAGGGGACCGGGTCCGGCAGATCACCCGCAGGTACTTTTGGGCGTGCCTCCGGGCCCCTAGCCGACCCCCAACGAACGGGGCACGGACGTCCACTCGGATTACCCGATCGCAGCTCACCGGAGACACCATGTTCGGTGCCCATCGAGGGTAACATGGCGCACTCCCCCCCTCCTCCTTGCGGAAAGGCGACGTAGGGGCGTATATAAAAAGTCGAGTCTGTCCCTGATCGTCCTCTCGCTCCGTGCGAAGGCTCGGGGGCTGCTCTCGCAAACCCGGCTCCGGCCGAACCGTTGACAGCGTCAACATACCAGCCCGAGAACTTGGGCCCCGACAGTGCACCTGGGTTACGCCCTGCTCGCATGAGGGAACCGCTAGTCACGCCGAAGCATTACGCAAGGCATTAAGACCTCGAAGGAGTGAAACCACTCCTCCGAGGCCTCGGGGGCTACACCCGGCGGGTGCGCTCGCGCGCACCCACCGGAACAAGGTACCTCCGAGAAAGGCTGGTCCCCTTGCAAAAAAGTGCGATGCAAGCCTCCAAGCGAGTGTTAACACTCTCTTCGAGGCTCGGGGGCTACTGTCGGGGACCATAATTAGGGGTACCCTCAAGACGCCTAATTCTCAGCTGGTAACCCCCATCAGCATAAAGCTGCAAAGGCCTGATGGGTTTGATTAAGTCAGGGATCAGTCCACACGAGTGACTTGACCACGCCACGCCCGAGCCTAGCCTCGGGCGAGGGCAGCCGACCCTAAGATGACTCCGTCTCGCCTGAGGTCTCCTCTTTCACGGCAGGCGCATCCCCGGCTCGCCCTAGGCCCCGCCTCCGATAAGGAGAAACCCTGACTAAATCACCGCACCAACCGACCAAGTCACCAGGGCGTTTAACGCAAAAGGTAAGACCGACGGGCGGCCAGACTTCGCCAGTGGTGCCATAGGAGACTCCGCCCGACCCAGGGCTCGGACTCAGGCTAAGGCCTCGGAAGACGGCGAACTCCGCTCCGCCCGACCCAGGGCTCGGACTCAGGCTAAGGCCTCGGAAGACGGCGAACTCCGCTCCGCCCGACCCAGGGCTCGGACTCAGGCTAAGGCCTCGGAAGACGGCGAACTCCGCTCCGCCCGACCCAGGGCTCGGACTCAGGCTAAGGCCTCGGAAGACGGCGAACTCCGCTCCACCCGACCCAGGGCTCGGACTCAGGCTAAGGCCTCGGAAGACGGCGACCTCCGCCTCGCCCGACCCAGGGCTCGGACTCCGCCTCGGCCTCTGCCGAATAATCTCCGCCTCGCCCGACCAGGGCTCGGACTCTGTCTCTGTCTTGCAGGACGGACTCGGCCACAGCCTCGGAGGAGCCTCCACGACGCCCGACCTAGGGTACGAGACCGCCACGTCAACAGGAAGCGTCATCATCACCCTGCCCCGAGCCGACTTGGGTCGCAGAGAACAAGACCGGCGTCCCATCTGGCCAGCTATGCCAGATAGGCCATGATGGCGCCCCGCTAGATCATGACGACGGCGGCTCCCAGCTCCCTTACGAAAGCAGGAGAACGTCAGCGAGGACCCAGCCACCTCGACAGCTGTCCCCCCGTCCGGCTCCGTTATTCCTCCAACAGCCACGACGCCACTCCAACAGGGTGCCACGATCTCTCTGGCTGCCACCTGGGCATGTACATAGGGCGCTAGCTCTCCCTCGCTAGACACGTAGCACCTTGCTACACCCCCGTCTTGTACACCTGGACCCTCTCCTTACGACTATAAAAGGAAGGGCCAGGGCCTTCTTGAAGGAGGTTGGCCTCGCGGGGACGAAAGGCAGGGGCAGGCGCTCTCTCGGGGCCGCCCTCTCCCTTCACCTCGTGCGGACGCTTGTAACCCCCTACTGCAAGCGCACCCGACCTGGGCGCGGGACGAACACGAAGGCCGTGGGAATTTCTCCGACTCCCTCGCGATCCGGCTCCGGCCACCGACCTCTCTCTCACTCCGTTCCCCCCTTTGCGCTCGCTCCACGCGCTCGACCCATCTGGGCTGGGGCACGCGGCACTCTCACTCGTCGGCTCGAGGACCCCCCGGTCTCGGAACGCCGACATTTAGTGCGGCTATGCTCAACGGGATTATCCGCCATGCGGATTGCACTCTCATTATCACATAGAAGAGGAACTTTGGTTAATTTGTAACCGTAGTCCCGCAGGGTTTGCCTCATCCAAAGCAATTGCGCGCAACAGTGGCCTGCGGCAATATACTCGGCTTCGGCGGTAGAAAGAGCGACCGAATTTTGCTTCTTTGAAGCCTAAGACACCAAGGATCTTCCCAAGAACTGGCAAGTCCCCGATGTGCTCTTTCTATTAATCTTACACCCCGCCCAATCGGCATCCGAATAACCAATCAAATCAAAAGTGGATCCCCGAGGGTACCAAAGCCCAAACTTAGGAGTATAAGCCAAATATCTCAAGATTCGTTTTACGGCCGTAAGGTGTGATTCCTTAGGGTCGGCTTGGAATCTTGCACACATGCATACGGAAAGCATAATGTCCGGTCGAGATGCACATAAATAAAGCAATGAACCAATCATCGACCGGTATACCTTTTGATCCACGGTCTTACCTCCCGTGTCGAGGTCGAGATGCCCATTTGTTCCCATGGGAGTCTTGATGGGCTTGGCATCCTTCATTCCAAACTTGCTTAGAATGTCTTGAGTATACTTTGTTTGGCAAATGAATGTGCCCTCTTGGAGTTGTTTGACTTGAAATCCTAGAAAATACTTCAACTCCCCCATCATCGACATCTCGAATTTCTTTGTCATGATCCTACTAAATTCTTCACATGTAGATTCGTTAGTAGACCCAAATATAATATCATCAACATAAATTTGGCATACGAACAAATCATTGTCAAGAGTTTTAGTGAACAAAGTAGGATCGGCCTTGCCGACTTTGAAGCCATTAGCAATAAGGAAATCTCTAAGGCATTCATACCATGCTCTTGGGGCTTGCTTGAGCCCATAAAGCGCCTTAGAGAGCCTATAAACATGGTTAGGGTACTCACTGTCTTCAAAGCCGGGAGGTTGCTCAACATAGACCTCCTCCTTGATTGGTCCATTGAGAAAGGCACTCTTCACGTCCATTTGATAAAGCTTGAAGCCATGGTAAGTAGCATAGGCCAATAATATGCGAATTGACTCAAGCCTAGCTATGGGTGCATAGGTTTCACTAAAATCCAAACCTTCGACTTGTGAATACCCCTTGGCCACGAGTCGAGCTTTGTTCCTTGTCACCACACCATGCTCGTCTTGCTTGTTGCGGAAGACCCACTTGGTTCCTACAACATTTTGATTAGGACATGGAACTAAATGCCATACCTCATTCCTTGTGAAATTGTTGAGCTCCTCTTGCATCGCCATCACCCAATCCGAATCTTGAAGTGCTTCCTCTACCCTGTGTGGCTCAATAGAGGAAACAAAAGAGTAATGTTCACAAAAATGTGCAACACGAGATCGAGTAGTTACCCCCTTATGAATGTCGCCGAGGATGGTGTCGACGGGGTGATCTCGTTGTATTGCTTGGTGGACTCTTGGGTGTGGCGGCCTTGGTTGTTCATCCTCCTTGTCTTCATCATTTGCATTTCCCCCTTGATCGTTGCCGTCATTTTGAGGCGGCTCATCTTCTTGATCTTCTTGTTCAACATCTTGAGCCTCATCCTCAATTTGAGTTGGTGGAGATGCTTGCATGGAGGAGGATGGTTGATCTTGTGCATGTGAAGGCTCTTCGGATTCCTTAGGACACACATCCCCAATGGACATGTTCCTTAGCGCTATGCATGGAGCCTGTTCTTCACCTATCTCATCAAGATCAACATGCTCTACTTGAGAGCCGTTAGTCTCATCAAACACAACGTCACAAGAAACTTCAACAAGTCCCGAGGACTTGTTAAAGACTCTATATGCCCTTGTGTTTGAGTCATATCCTAGTAAAAAGCCTTCTACAGTTTTAGGAGCAAATTTAGATTTTCTACCTCTTTTAACAAGTATAAAACATTTGCTACCAAAAACTCTAAAATATGAAATATTTGGCTTTTTACCGGTTAGGAGTTCATAGGATGTCTTCTTGAGGATTCGGTGAAGATATAACCGGTTGATGGCGTAGCAAGCGGTGTTGACCGCTTCGGCCCAAAACCGATCCGGTGTCTTGTATTCATCAAGCATGGTTCTTGCCATGTCCAATAGAGTTCGATTCTTCCTCTCCACTACACCATTTTGTTGTGGAGTGTAGGGAGAAGAGAACTCATGCTTGATGCCCTCCTCCTCAAGGAAGTCTTCAATTTGAGAGTTCTTGAACTCCGTCCCATTGTCGCTTCTAATTTTCTTGATCCTTAAGCCGAACTCATTTTGAGCCCGTCTCAAGAATCCCTTTAAGGTCTCTTGGGTATGAGATTTGTCCTGCAAAAAGAACACCCAAGTGAAGCGAGAATAATCATCCACAATAACTAGACAGTACTTACTCCCGCCGATGCTTATGTAAGCGATCGGGCCGAATAAATCCATGTGTAGGAGCTCCAGTGGCCTATCACTAGTCATGATGTTCTTGTGTGGATGATTAGTGCCAACTTGCTTCCCGGCTTGGCATGCGCTACAAATCCTGTCTTTCTCAAAATGAACATTGATTAGTCCTAAAATGTGTTCTCCCTTTAGAAGCTTGTGAAGATTCTTCATTCCAACATGGGCTAGTCGGCGGTGCCAGAGCCAACCCAAGTTAGTCTTAGCAACCAAGCAAGTGTCGAGTTCAGCTCTATCAAAATCTACCAAGTATAGCTGACCCTCTAACACTCCCTTAAATGCTATTGAATCATCACTTCTTCTAAAGACAGTAACACCTATATCAGTAAATAGACAGTTGTAGCCCATTTGACATAATTGGGATACGGAAAGCAAATTGTAATCTAAAGAATCTACAAGAAAAACATTGGAAATAGTATGGTCAGGTGATATAGCAATTTTACCCAAACCTTTGACCAAACCTTGATTTCCATCCCCGAATGTGATAGCTCGTTGGGGATCTTGGTTTTTCTCATATGAGGAGAACATCTTTTTCTCCCCTGTCATGTGGTTTGTGCACCCGCTGTCGAGTATCCAACTTGAGCCCCCGGATGCATAAACCTACAAAACAATTTTAGTTCTTGACTTTAGGTACCCAAACGGTTTTGGGTCCTTTGGCATTAGAAACAAGAACTTTGGGTACCCAAACACAAGTCTTGGAGCCCTTGTGTTTGCCCCCAACAATCTTGGCAACTACCTTGCCGGATTTGTTAGTTAGAACATATGATGCATCAAAAGTTTTAAATGAAATGCTATGATCATTTGATGCATTAGGAGTTTTCTTTCTAGGCAACTTGGCACGGGTTGGTTGCCTAGAGCTAGATGTCTCACCCTTATACATAAAAGCATGGTTAGGGCCAGAGTGAGACTTCCTAGAATGAGTTCTCCTAATTTTGCTCTCAGGATAGCCAGCAGGGTACAAAATGTAACCCTCGTTATCCTGAGGCATGGGAGCCTTGCCCTTAACAAAGTTAGATAGATTCTTTGGAGGGGCATTAAGTTTGACATTGTCTCCCCTTTGGAAGCCAATGCCATCCTTGATGCCAGGGCGTCTCCCATTATAGAGCATACTTCTAGCAAATTTAAACTTTTCATTTTCTAAGTTATGCTCGGCAATTTTAGCGTCTAATAATGCTATATGATCATTTTGTTGTTTAATTAAAGCCATGTGATCATGAATAGCATTGATATCAACATCTCTACATCTAGTACAAATAGAAACATGCTCAACATTAGATGTAGAGGGTTTGCAAGATTTTAGTTCTACAACCTTAGCATGTAACATATCATTCTTAGTTCTAAGGTCGGAAATAATAGTATTGCAAACATCAAAATTTTTAGCCTTAGCAATCAAATTTTCATTTTCTACTCTAAGGCTAGCAAGAGACTCATTCAATTCCTTAATCTTAGCAAGCAAATCATCATTATCATTTCTAAGATTGGGAATTGAATCAATATAAACATGAGAATCAACCTTAGCAATTAATCTAGCATTTTCATTTCTAAGGTTGTTAATGGTCTCATGGCAAGTGCTTAGCTCACTAGACAATTTTTCACATTTTTCTACCTCTAGAGCATAAGCGTTTTTAACCTTAACATGTTTCTTGTTTTCCTTGATTAGGAAATCCTCTTGGGAGTCCAAGAGATCATCCTTTTCATGGATAGCACTAATTAGCTCATTTAATTTTTCTTTTTGTTCCATGTTAAGGTTGGCAAAAAGGTTATGCAAATTGTCTTCCTCACCACTAGCATTATCATCACTAGAAGATTCATATTTAGTGGAGGATTTAGATTTAACCTTCTTCCTTTTGTCGTCCTTTGCCATGAGGCACTTGTGGCCGACGTTGGGGAAGAGGAGTCCCTTGGTGACGGCGATGTTGGCGGCGTCCTCGTCGGAGGAGGACTCGGTGGAGCTCTCGTCGGAGTCCCATTCCCGGCAAACATGGGCATCGCCGCCCTTCTTCTTGTAGTACTTCTTCTTTTCTCTCCTCTTTCCCTTCTTGTCGTCGCCCCTGTCACTGTCACTAGACATAGGACATTTTGCAATAAAATGATCGGGCTTACCACATTTGTAGCAAACCTTCTTGGAACGGGATTTGTAATCCTTCCCCTTCCGTTGCTTGAGGATTTGCCGGAAGCTTTTGATGATTAAGGCCATCTCCTCATTGTCGAGCTTGGAGGCGTCAATTGGCTGTCTACTTGGTGTAGACTCCTCCTTCTTCTCTTCCGTTGCCTTGAAGGCCACCAGTTGCGCCTCGGATGTGGAAGGTTCGTCAAGTTCGTTGATCTTCTTTGAGCCCTTAATCATGCATTCAAAGCTCACAAAATTCCCGATAACTTCCTCGGGGGTCATCAGTGGATATCTAGGATTACCACGAATTAATTGAACTTGAGTGGGGTTAAGGAAAATAAGAGCTCTTAAAATAACCTTAACCACCTCGTGGTCATCCCACTTTTTGCTCCCGAGGTTGCGCACTTGGTTCACCAAGGTCTTGAGCCGGTTGTACATATCTTGTGGCTCCTCCCCTTGGCGAAGACGGAAGCGACCGAGCTCCCCCTCGATCGTTTCCCGCTTGGTGATCTTGGTGAGTTCATCACCCTCGTGCGCCATCTTGAGTAGGTCCCAAATCTCCTTTGCATTCTTCAACCCTTGTACTTTGTTGTATTCCTCCTTGCTTAGAGAGGCGAGGAGAATGGTTGTGGCTTGGGAGTTGAAGTGCTCGATTTGGGCCACTTCGTCCGTCCGTATCATAATCCTCATCCCCTATTGATGGTACCTGTGCTCCAAACTCAACAACATTCCATATACTTTTGTGGAGTGAGGTTAGATGAAATTTCATTAAATCACTCCACCTAGCATAATCTTCGCCATCAAAAGTTGGCGGTTTGCCTAATGGAACGGAAAGTAATGGAGTATGTCTAGAAGTACGGGGATAATGTAAGGGGATCTTACTAAACTTCTTGCGCTCTTGGCGCTTAGAAGTTACGGACGGTGCATCGGAGTCGGAGGTGGATGTTGATGAAGTGTCGGTCTCGTAGTAGACCACCTTCCTCATCCTCTTGTGCTTGTCGCCTTTCCGATGCGACTTGTGAGAAGAAGATTTTTCCTTCTTCTCTTTGTGGTGAGAAGAGGAAGATCTTTTCTCCTTCTGTTTGGAGGAGTCCTTCTTCTTCTCCCTCCTCTTTGTGCGGGACTCTTCCGATGAAGTGCTCCCTTGGCTTGTAGTGGGCTTGTCGCCAGTCTCCATCTCCCTCTTGGTGTGATCTCCCGACATCACTTCGAGCGGTTAGGCTCTAATGAAGCACCGGGCTCTGATACCAATTGAAAGTCGCCTAGAGGGGGGGGTGAATAGGGCGAAACTGAAAATCTCAAAAACAATCACAACTACAAGCCGGGTTAGTGTTAGAAATATAATAGAGTTCGCGAGAGAGGGCGCAAAACAAATCGCAAGCGAATAATGAAGTGAGACACGCGGATTTGTTTTACCGAGGTTCGGTTCTCTCAAACCTACTCCCCGTTGAGGAGGCCACAAAGGCCGGGTCTCTTTCAACCCTTCCCTCTCTCAAACGGTCCCCCGGACCGAGTGAGCTTCTCTTTCTCAAATCACTTGGGAATCAAACTTCCCGCAAGGACCACCACACAATTGGTGTCTCTTGCCTCTATTACAAGTGAGTGTTTGATCACAAGAAAGAATGCCAAAGAAAAAGAAGCGATCCAAGCGCAAGAGCTCAAATGAACACTACAAATCACTCTCTCTAGTCACTAGGGCTTTGTGAGGAGTTGGGAGAGGATTTGATCTCTTTTGGTGTGCTTTGCAATGAATGCTAGCTCTTGTATAGTGGTTGGAAGTTGGAAAACTTGGATGCAATGAATGGTGGGGTGGTTGGGGTATTTATAGCCCCAACCACCAAACTTGACCGTTGGTGGAGGCTGTCTGTCGATGGCGCACCGGACAGTCCGGTGCACACCGGACATGTCCGGTGCCCCCGCCACGTCATCAATGCCGTTGGATTCTGACCGTTGGAGCTTCTGACTTCTGAGCCCGCCTGGACCGGACATCACCTGTTCATTGTCCGGTGCGCCAGTATGGGCGCGCCTGACTTCTGCGCGCGCAGAGCGCGCATTAAATGCGACGCAGGTAGCCGTTGGCGCTGAAATAGCCGTTGCTCCGTGGTTACACCGGACAGTCCGGTGCACACCGGACATGTCCGGTGAATTATAGCGGAGCGGCTGCTGCGCGATCCCGAGGCTGGCGAGTTGAGGAGGCCGCGCTTCCATGGAGCACCGGACACTGTCCGGTGTACACCGGACAGTCCGGTGAATTATAGCGCTGCGGCCTGAGAAATTCCCGAAGGTGGCGAGTTCGAGTTGAAGTCCTCTGGTGCACCGGACACTGTCCGGTGTACACCGGACAGTCCGGTGCCTCCAGACCAGAGGTGCCTTCGGTTGCCTCTTTGCTCCTTTGTTGAATCTGAAACTTGATCTTTTTATTTGCTGAGTGTGAACCTTTTGCACCTGTTTAACTTATACACTAGAGCAAACTAGTTAGTCCAATTATTTGTGTTGGGCAATTCAACCACCAAAATTATTTAGGAACTAGGTGTAGGCCTAATTCCCTTTCACAAACAAATCACAAGCAATAAACACAATAGACACTGGTGATTTGTTTTACCAAGGTTCGGCCCTCGAAGGCCTGGGTTGAGGAGTCCACTTAAGGATAGGTCTTTTTCAACCCTTTCCCTCTCTCCCCCGATCACACAAGGATCGGCGAGCTCTTCTTCTTCTCAAGGATCACTCTCGATCCCGCAAGGACCACCACACACTTTGGTGTCTCTTGCTAGCTTTTACAAGCCTCCAAAACTTTGGAGGAAGTTCAATGGGAGTCAAAACTCCACGCACAAATGAACACGAAGATGTAGCACACACTATCTCTCAATGAATCTCACAAGGCACTAGAGCTAAAACACACAAGAGACTTTCTTTTGCTTGCTCTTGCTTTTGTGGCACTTGTGTGGGTTGTAGTGGTCTAAATCTTGTGTATAGGATGGATCAATGAATATATGTGGTTGGGAGGGCTTGAGTATGTCAACTAGATGACTTGGAATGTTGCTTGGGCTCCCACACTTGAAGTGGCCGGTTGGGGTGGTATTTATAGCCACCAACCAAAATCTAGCCGTTGGGTGAGGCTGTCTGTTCGATGGTGCACCGGACAGTCCGGTGCACACCGGACATGTCCGGTGCGACAGCCACGTCACCCGGCCGACAGGGTTCTGACCGTTGGAACTCTGACTGCTGGGCCCGCTTGGATGTCCGGTGGCGCACCGGACATGCACTGTAGATTGTCCGGTGCGCCAGCATGGGCGTGTCTGACCCCTGCGCGCGCTGGCGTGCATTTAATGCGCCTACAGGTAGCCGTTGGCGCCGAAGTAGCTGTTGCCCCGCAGTTACATCGGACATGTCCGGTGTACACCGGACATGTCCGGTGAATTATAGCGGAGCAGCCGAAGTGAATTCCCGAGGCTGCCGAGTTCGGAGCCGCGACCTCTTGGAGCACCGGACACTGTCCGGTGTACACCGGACAGTCCGGTGAATTATAGCGCGCCGGCTCCGAGAATTCTCGAAGGTGAAGAGTTTGATGTCGACCTTCCCTGGTGCACCGGACACTGTCCGGTGGTGCACCGGACAGTCCGGTGCGCCAGACCAGGGTGCCTTCGGTTGGCCCTTTGCTCCTTTGTTTGAACCCTTTTTCTTGGTCTTTTTATTGGCTTATGATGAACCTTTGTACCTGTAGAACTTAAAAACTTGGGCAAACTACTTAGTCCAATTATTTGTGTTGGGCAATTCAACCGCCAAAATTAGTATAGGAAATAGGTGTAAACCTAATTCCCTTTCAATCTCCCCCTTTTTGGTGATTGATGCCAACACAAACCAAAGCAAGTATAGAAGTGCATAATTGAACTAGTTTGCAAAGTATAAGTGCAAAGGTTGCTTGGAATTGAGCCAATAAATATTACTTACTAGATATGCATGGATTGTTTCTTTATTTTTAACATTTTGGACCACGCTTGCACCACAAGTTTTGTTTTTGCAAATTCTTTTGTAAAATCTTTTCAAAGTCCTTTTGCAAGATAGTCAAAGGTAAATGAATAAGATTTTGAGAAGCATTTTCAAAATTTGAAATTCTCTCCCCTTGTTCCAAATGCTTTTCCTTTGACTAAACAAAACTCCCCCTCAAATAAATTCTCCTCTTAGTGTTCAAGAGGGTTTTAAGATATCAAGTTTTGAAAATACTACTTGCTCCCCCTTTGGAACACAAAGAGATACCAATTTGAAATTTTCCAATTGAAAACCATTTAAAATAGGGGTGGTGGTGCGGTCCTTTTGCTTTGGGCCAATACTTTCTCTCCCTTTGGCATGAATCGCCAAAAACGGATACTTTGAGTGAGATATAAGCCCTTTGCTAATTATTTTCTCCCCTTTGGCAAATAAAACATATGAGTGAAGATTATACCAAAGATGGAGAGACATTGTGGAGTGATGGCGAAGGGTAGATAAATATCGATAGAGTAGAGTGGAAGCTTTGTCTTCGCCGAAGACTCCAATTCCCTTTCAATGTACCTATGACTTGGTTTGAAATTCACTTGAAAACACATTAGTCATAGCATATAAAAGAGATATGATCAAGAGGATATATCAAATTAAGCATGATCATAGTTCTATATAACATAGATTGCTCCCCCTAAATATGTGCGGGAGGAAAACATATTTTTGGCCTCAAATGCCAATTGCACATAATTAGGTAAATGAGAACATATCTATATCATACAGAATGTGAAGTGCATTGTGTCATAGTATAAGTGTGATGCTCATGACAATTTATGCACTTATGAAAGCATGTTGTAAACAATTTAAGCATTTTCCCTTAAGGATTTCAAAGAGACTTAAGGACCATCCACCTTTGAAACAAAGGCAACTTATCCTCGTTACAAGGTTAAGCTTTAAGCTCTTTGACAAGAAAGTACTTCATCTAGTTTTACCAGAGATGCACTAAAGCAGGAATGAATTTTGGGAAATTAAACTAGGTATGAAGCAGGGATAATACATGGACATGCTTTCTCTTCCTTTCATACAAGATATGCAAAGAATGTATAGAAAAGGAAGATTTAGGTACAAGTTTTAAATGAAAGGAGATAGTTTTACCCTTTTGTACCTTCATAGAAATGCTCTTCCTAATTGTGCTTTGTCCAAAGTCTTTAGATGCTTAAGACCTATATTCAATGACAATATATATGGAAATATTTTGCACAAGAGAGAGTTTTACAACTAGTGACCCTTTTCCAAGTTATTGTAAGCATATATCAAATGGATCACCAACTGTATAAATGAATCATGAATTCTCCTTTTAACTTAGTGCATATCAAGAGAGATAATGATTGAAAGAATATGAGGCACTAAGAGGCATGGTTGTTAATGAAAGTCATTCAAAGATCAAACAAATAACACATGTGATCAAAAGAACAACATACGCATTAGATTATCAATTAAGCTTAGGATAGGAGAAAACAGCAAATACTTCATGAGAAACTCATTCTCATGCAAGAGACTATATGAAATTTCTAAGATAAAGTAATAGTCTCAACATAATCAAGATATAAAAAGAGGCTCCCCCTAAAGATATGCATCAAGTATTTGCATGAATTGAATGGATGCATTTACTTTAAGGCCAAATAGAGAGAAGCATTATACATCTTGATCAAGGCTCATTAAATTTGTAATAAACAACTTGAGCCTAGTATTCTCATAATGAAAGTATTTAGAATACTCACAACCACACCATTGATTGTTTTGTAGACCTTATTATCCAAGTAGGTGATGTTGTTCTTGATGTCCTCCTTTTTCATTTGAGAGTCCTCCCTTTGTAGTTGTTTCCTTTTCCTTTCAAACTTATTGAAAATACTCAAGAAAGATGTTAATAGCACAAGGGAGTATATGATGAAAGATGATCTCTTTAGATAGAAAATATAGATAGTTCATCATTCATAAATCACATATACATGAAGTAAATTTCTTAACTTTTTGATCAATCATAAGAATTTTACTTCTTCATATTGAGTTTATTAATCATTACTTGGAAGCAAATCAATATGATAACAAATATAGCAAAGGCATGAAATAGATTCTAATGAATAAGTGCATTGATGAGAATGATATTGAATGCACATCTTAGCCAATTTAAATTCGATCAAGAATCTATTTCTTCACAGAGATATAATTAGAGTAAATAATCATTGATGGGAACTATATTTGATTAAGAAGATGAGTTCCCATACCTTTGCTTTTACCTTTCTTCTTTTAGGTGAAGAACAACCCATGAGGCTTGTGCATTTTTTTGTAGATACTCATAAGTAGGCTCAAGAGATACTTTGTTAGTAACACAAGCACTAGTTTCCATTTTTGTAACCATTTTTGATAAGGAATGAAAAGCTAGATTACTAAAACATGGAAACTTCATAACATGAACTAGATTATCCATAGATGATGTTATGCTCAATTTTAACTCATAAAACAAGCATAAATAATCCTTTGAGATTATAGGAATAAATCTAATTCATGATTTGGAAAGCGATAAATGTGAAAGAATTATATCCAATTTGAGCAAGTAAAAATACATCATAAAACATTGGATTGATTTTTCTTTTCATGTTAGATTACATGCTTCCAAAGAGAAACTTATTCTCTACAAGTGAGACTACTTGGGTTACTTAGATAAAGACATTAGTCTCACTATTCTAGTTATAGAGAGAGTTTTCCTTTTACAAGTGTCCTAAGGATTTGAATTCCTTACATGACACCTTATTCTTTTAAGAACATGAAATATCTCTCTATATCTAGAATCATGGCAATAACAAGATAATTAGAGGAAGAACATGCCATGATATACTTGCAACAAATTAGAGCATGTAGATTGACATAGTATGGAAATGATGAATGTGCAATCTACCATATGAGAGGAAATTCTTCAAAGAATGGTAATATCAATTTAAAGACATTTGAAGTGCTTTAATTTTTCTATGTGACTACTCAAGACACATAAGAAATGATATTCTAAAATACTTGCACTTAAAAGATAAGTGTTACCATCCTTTGGCTTTCCTCCATGTTGTAGGCCTTAATTTTTCGCACATGATATCTCTTCACTTCCTACAACATATAATATCTTTCTCGAGATGATATGAGTTTAAGACATAGCAATTTGAAAAATAACCTTGGGTCAATCATGTATATAGATCATTGAAGATTGATAGCTTGAGTTGATAAGAATAGAATGGACTCTCTCAAGCTCCCCAAGGCTTCATATCATCTCCTTTTCCTGCAAAGCTTGTCAGGCATATTTTGGTACCCACTGCTTGATGGGTCCATCATGGTTAGTCAACAAAGATCTAGGAACCCAAAGGTCCTTTGTGTTAGCATTAGGTAAACTCATTACCTTTCTAGCACAAGTTGCATTTTGGGTTGCCTAGTTACATAAGAATTAATTGACAAGATAGGAGTGGAATTGTTACCAATGGGACAATCCTTGCATTGATGTCCCTTCTTTCAGCATGTGTAGCATAGGCGTTTTTCAAGTTTTGAAGTTTTCTTCTTTCCTTGTTTGTTGCCTGCTACATGGTTAGTAAAAACTTTCTTTTCTAACCCTATGCCTTTTTGTTTTAAATGGGGACAAGATCTAAGCAAGTGTCCCTTCTTGGAGAATTTAAAACAAAGTCTATCATCCTTGTTAATAATCAAGCCATTTTTAATGTAGGGACATGACCTAATCAAGTGCCCCTCTTCAAAGCATTCACTACACCTCTTAATGTGAAGTGTGGCTTGATCATTACCTCGAATGTTACCTTTTGTGGAGGCGTGGTTGAGGCTTTTGGAGGAGGTGTTGAATTTCATCTTTTGTTTCTTCCTCTTGGCAATCCTCAAATCCTTGACATTTTCTTCAAGGGATGTAGTGTATGCCACGGTTGTTCCCGTCTCAAGCTTCTTCACCATGTGATCACGGTTATCTTGAGAAGGTTGGGCAATGCATTTCCCTTTTAGTTGTGTCAAGCTCATCTTTAGCCTCTCATTCTCTTCTTTGAGCTTTTGATATGTATAATCTTTTGTTCCTGCAAGTTCTAGCTCAAAAGAAGATTTGCTTGTTGACGAACAACAAGCATTAGCACATGGTAATATAGTATCAATTTGAGTACATGTGCATGAGTGAGGTTGTTGGGATTTTAAGTTTTCTATCACAACCTCATGAGCAATGACTAATATGATATGATCATCTCTAAGATTTTCATGAGAGCATAGGAGCATATCATATTTTTCTTGAAAAGCTAGATTTTCAACCTTTAGCTTTTCTACTTGGTCCTTAAGCAAGGTATTTCTATTTACTAATTGAGTGATACAATGTAAAGCGTTATCTTGCTCAATTGAAATAGTTTCATACCTTTGGACCAAATCAACATGAGAGCATTTTAGCTCCTCATGTTCTTTAGTCAACTCGTCAAAGCATTGCATCTTCATTGAGAGAATACTTTCCAGCCTTTGACGAGCTTCGCTTTGCTCTCTTGCTCTTTCTAGAAGTTTGAGCATGACCGCCTTATCTTCTTGGCTTAGGCGAGCGTAGAGATGCACAAAGCTTCTTTCTTCCTCCTCATCCTCATTTGTGCTTCCGCTATCATTTTCATTAGCCACACAACACATGTGGGAATCGAAATGGGAAGACAAACCTTTTGGAGAGGTGGATTCATCGTTTGGTCTCCATCGTTCATTCTCTTCTTCTTCCTTGCAAGGGTTAGTATCACAAATACCAAAGGAAGTAGAGACACAAAATGAACTATCATGTTTGGACTCATCAAATTTGTTTCTAATTCTAGTCCAAATATCATGCGCATCATGGACGGATTCGTCATAGTTTGATATGAAGGCATGATAATCTTCTTTGCTAAGAGAATTAGTTAAGATGTCAAAAGCTAGATAGTTTAAGCGATAACATCTTTGATCCTCCTCGGAATTAATTTTTCCATTGAAATTAGAGGGAAAAATACTCTTGACTATAATTTGTTCTAATCGTGGATCTATGGTTCTAAAAGTATTTATTACACTAGTAGACCATGAGTCATAATTGGAACAATCATCAAATAATATTTCAAGAGTTACCTCCTTTTGAGTTGCATTCGATGGAGGAGTCTTCTTGTTCTTTTGGGATCTTCTACGAGCCATCACTTCGAGTTGTTAGACTCAAGATGAAGTGCCTAGCTCTGATACCAATTGAAAGTCGCCTAGAGGGGGGGGTGAATAGGCGAAAACTGAAAATTAAAACTTTATCCCCCAACTAGATCCCTTGATTAGTGGTTAGAACAAGATATACAAACTAAGTTCTTGCTTGAAAAGAATATTGCTAAATAATGCGAAAGTGGTAAATCAATACAACTAATAAGTTATAGAATAACAAAGCAAGAAGCCTTAGATGAGAAGAGCACTAGGACAAGTTCTTTCTTGCAACGAGTTGCTTCACTAAATGGGAACTTAACTTGAAGCAACACCAAATGATATTAGCAAATAATGGTGCAAGAAAACTTAGAGCAAGGGAAAACAAACAAATCACAAGCAATAAACACAATAGACACTGGTGATTTGTTTTACCGAGGTTCGGCCCTCGAAGGCCTAGTCCCCGTTGAGGAGTCCACTTAAGGACGGGTCTTTTTCAACCCTTTCCCTCTCTCCCCCGATCACACAAGGATCGGCGAGCTCTTCTTCTTCTCAAGGATCATTCTCGATCCCGCAAGGACCACCACACACTTTGGTGTCTCTTGCTAGCTTTTACAAGCCTCCAAAACTTTGGAGGAAGTTCAATGGGAGTCAAAACTCCACGCACAAATGAACACGAAGATGTAGCACACACTATCTCTCAATGAATCTCACAAGGCACTAGAGCTAAAACACACAAGAGACTTTCTTCTGCTTGCTCTTGCTTTTGTGGCACTTGTGTGGGTTGTAGTGGTCTAAATCTTGTGTATAGGATGGATCAATGAATATATGTGGTTGGGAGGGCTTGAGTATGTCAACTAGATGACTTGGAATGTTGCTTGGGCTCCCACACTTGAAGTGGCCGGTTGGGGTGGTATTTATAGCCACCAACCAAAATCTAGCCGTTGGGTGAGGCTGTCTGTTCGATGGTGCACCGGACAGTCCGGTGCACACCGGACATGTCCGGTGCGACAGCCACGTCACCCGGCCGACAGTGTTCTGACCGTTGGAACTCTGACTGCTGGGCCCGCCTGGATGTCCGGTGGCGCACCGGACATGCACTGTAGATTGTCCGGTGCGCCAGCATGGGCGTGTCTGACCCCTGCGCGCGCTGGCGTGCATTTAATGCGCCTGCAGGTAGCCGTTGGCGCCGAAGTAGCCGTTGCCCCGCAGTTACACCGGTCAGTCCGGTGTACACCGGACATGTCCGGTGAATTATAGCGGAGCAGCCGAAGTGAATTCCCGAGGCTGCCGAGTTCGGAGCCGTGACCTCTTGGAGCACCGGACACTGTCCGGTGTACACCGGACAGTCCGGTGAATTATAGCGCGCCGGCTCCGAGAATTCCCAAAGGTGAAGAGTTTGAAGTCGACCTTCCCTGGTGCACCGGACACTGTCCGGTGGTGCACCGGACAGTCCGGTGCGCCAGACCAGGGTGCCTTCGGTTGGCCCTTTGCTCCTTTGTTTGAACCCTTTTTCTTGGTCTTTTTATTGGCTTATGATGAACCTTTGTACTTGTAGAACTTATAAACTTGGGCAAACTAGTTAGTCCAATTATTTGTGTTGGGCAATTCAACCACCAAAATTAGTATAGGAAATAGGTGTAAACCTAATTCCCTTTCACCATGCTTGAGAGACAAGTAGAATTGTTAAGTCATGATAAACTTGCTCTAACTGAAAAATATGATTTATTGTCTTGTTATCATGATAATCTCTTGGATAGACATATCATGCTTGAAGTTGCTCATGAGGTTGTAATTACAAACTTAAAGTCATGTGAACCTCATTCTTGCACAAGTGCACATTTGGATAATATATCACCATGTGCTAACCCCTGTCGCTTAAAAGGAAGCGAATGTTTGAATGAGCAACAAGTTGTAGGGTCAAAAAGGAATTTGCTTGGGAACAAGAAACAAAGACAATTAAGGAGAAGACGCCATGCTCAACTTTCTCAAGATATCTGCAAAAACGTGGTGAAGAAGCTTGAGGAAGGAGAAACCGCAGCAAGGGTCAAACTCCTTGAAAAAGATGTTCCTAAAGCAATAAGTGAAGAAATCAACATGATACAGGAAAAAGGTAATGATTCAATTAATCATGCTATTTGCACTAATAATTTCTCTATGAGTAAAGAGAGAAGAGGAAAAAGGAGGTGCTTTAAGTGCAACAAGTCAGGACATCTCATTGCGTCGTGTCCATACAACGACAAGGATGAAGGGATAAGAAGATGCTTCGGATGCAAGGACAAGAATCATAAGATCACTTCTTGTCCGCTAATGATAAATCAAGCACGTGCACTCTCCAAGATGACCCTCACCAAGAAAAATGACAAACAGCAAGCGTCATGTCAGGTTGAGCAACGCTTCTGCTACAAGTGTGGTGAGCAGGGTCATCTATCAAAGGTATGTAATAAAGGTAAGGTTCCTAAGCAAGTAAATTTGTCTCAATCTCATTCGCTTAGGAGACCCAAATCATACACTTGTGCTAGATCTATAATAAGATCACCTAGAACTAGCACAAAGGCTATTTGGGTACCAAAGGCACTTTTAGTTGAACATCATGGACCCATCCCGAGATGGGTACCAAACTGTGTCAACTAGACCATACATGTGCCTCGAGATGGAATGGAGACCGTGGGAGAGCTTAAGAAGGTTAAGTCAAATTCTATGCTTAAGCTGTTAATCCTTATTGTCTATTTATTAACCCAAGGTTGGATTATTGTGCAATATTAATCCCATATTCATCTCGAGTGAAATAAGTTGTAGAGGTCATTAATCATTATTAGTGAATCAAGCAAAGGACTTTGATGAGAATCTGCATCTGGCTCTCCAAAGGACGGTACCTATGTGCATTATCAATATTGCTCTTAAAGTTGAGTGTCGTGCTATCTGTCCTTGGAGTAGTTAAGCTTTGAAGATTGCTTGTGTTGGATTGATTCATGATTTCAAAGATCACATTCATGTTTGCTTAATCATGACTAGGTGCTCTATAAGTCATATCTTTTGAATCATTCATTGGGTAGCTTATCATTTGAGATATTTACCATGATTAGTCCTTTATGTGTTCATGGATAAACCTGTATCTTTTTGTAAATCATGCTATACGTGTGTAATGAGTAACCTATGTGTGCAAGCATGACATCTTGTTTAGTCCATGTTCACATGATTACCCTATTTTGGCACTATGTGTTATGCCTCTAATGCACCCTCTCGAGCTATTAAGTGCATAAACAATAGGGAACTTGTGGTAATAACTGGTGCTCTCATGGCCATACAGGTAAAAGGCAAAAGTATGGAAAATGGAACTATGCAATTTCATTAAATATCTTGAAGTTCCATTGATTGTGATCATAGCTATGTTCTTGCATTTCATTGGTAGTATCTTGGCTTAGGTGACTTATGCCTTAAAATGTTGTTTCTCTTGGTGTACCTAAGAAAATTTTTCTTAATCTTGATGTGAGTAGACATTATGCTTTATTTGCATGATCTTGTCATTTTCAATTGGCATATATGGTGAAATGATTATCATGTATGAAGCATGCCTAGCTAGGTTGCTTGTAAAATGTCATACTCCTTGAGGCATGCATTGTTGTATTAAGTCAACTATTCAATTGGTATCTCTTTGTGATGAAATTGATAGAGTATGCCTTGACCAAGAGATGTTGTGATCCCCTCTAGTTCTGAGGAAGCTAGAATGTGCAAATTGCAAGTCATTCAAATACTTGATGCACAACTTTAGGGGGAGCACACATAACTTGTGTCTTTTGAGACTAATTATTTTTTTAGAGATCTTGTATAGTCTCAAGGTGGAAAAGGGAAGATGAGCAAGAAATGGAGCAATCAGGACTTGGGTACCTCCGTAAGTCAAGTAATTGGTATCTTAAGCCGTGACTAATTGCATATTCTTAGATTGCTCATGCTCTATAAATACTTGGTGTTACTAGATGCTTATCTTTAATATCATGGAGCTAAGATAATAAATGAGTTTTCAATTGGTAGCCGTGATAGTTTGTTTCAATTGACATCTTTTGATAATCACTACAATAGAAGCTTCATCTTGTGCCACAATACTATAACTTGCTCTAAGCTTGGTGTCTTAGCAACAAGAAAAGGTTAGGATAAAGGATCAGGCGCAAGTGTGGAGAAGCTCCCGAGAGATTAATACTTTCAAGATGGGAAGTACACCACAACATGGTAAAGGTACAAAAGGAAGTATTGATCTTTTGTGTATATGTACCTTAACTTTCCTCCAAATGCCTGTGGTGCATATGTTGAATGAGTAAGGGGGAGTATTGTTAGTGTGTTTTTACCTACTCAATACCCTGCTGTCCCTTGACATCATTCTATGTTCTTGCTTGAATATGGTTTTGGTGTTTGATGTCAAAGGGGGAGAATTTGTGCATTAAAGCTTATCTCAACCTGAGAGGAAAGCTTATCCTAAGGGGTGGTGTGTTAGTTTGAGCATTGTCAGTGTGTTATTGTGTTATTGATAATTCTTATCATATGCTTCTTGCAGTATTATATGTGTTGCATCATATGGACTAGTGCTTCCGCTGCTATGAATTAATTGGCATCTATAGTGTTTATTCTGTATTAGATATTCATGTGGGTAATGGTGCTTTAAGATTAATGGTGTTTATTTTGTATTAGATATTCATGTGGGTAATGGTGCTTTAAGATTAATGGTTCTTTAAAATTGCTTTAAATTGGTATCTTAATGGTGAATAGTAGTAGGTTGATATTCCTGTGATATATCCACTCAGTTGATTGGTGTTTAACTCTGATTAACTCTGATTCTATGCATTTGTGTGTTATACGCATCATGGTTTGATTCTTGACAATGCATCCCACAGGTGCTAAGGTGTAGCAATGCTTCGATTTAGCCTAAGTATGTGCATTTTGGCATTTAAGGCCAAAGCTAAGATTTTAATGTAAGCACATATTTAGGGGGAGCATTCTACAATCTTAGAGCTCAACATTTGTGCTTTAAATTTCACTCTTATGTAAGCTTTAATTGTGTTGCCATCAATCACCAAAAAGGGGGAGATTGAAAGCTCTCTTGTGGGTTTTGGTGTTTGGATGACAACTCAATTAAAGGACTAACAAGTGTGCTAAGTGTTGAACAGGTGCTTAATGTAAAGCTAACAGGGTTCAACACAAGTGAACAAGTGTGATGGTCTAAGGACTAGATGATGGATAGATAATGGGCATCACAAGTAAGATGGACATAGCATAAAGTGAGACTCAGGTGTGTAGCTCGAAGACAACTGATCAAGCCAAGGATGGAGGCAAGTAGAGCTTCGAGGTACCAAGTGCACGAGAGAAGGTCAAAGAGGCCGAGGAACCCAAAGCCAAAGGTGAAGAAGAAGACTTGCAAAGTCAAAGGTGATCGAGTTGAGAAGAGCTATGACACATCAAGGATCACTACATAAGGACGTGACTTACAACCAATGAGGAAACATCTATAGTTATGTGGTGTAAGTCATAAGGCTCAAGATCAAGCTCTAAGAAGGAGAACAAAGTCACTAGAAGGAGAACAAATGTCAAATCAGAACTGGAAGCAGCCCAAAAGAGCTAAGTGCACTTTGACCTTTAGTTCGGGTTGTTCCTATGTTTGGAGATATACTATGTGACCTTTGCAGGATGTTGGAGCTCAGAAATGTCAGTGTAGATCAAGTTAAGCTGACTTGATGATTTATGAGTCCAACATCAATCTTAAGCATGTCAAATGCTAGAGAGGTGAAAATCCAAGAGAAGGTATGTTTCTAGACTTAGTACATTGGTTTCTGTGTACTAACATATTTGTTTAAGTGTTAGAAACAGAGAGAAGAAGAAAAGAAAAGAAAAGGACTTCGTTGGTGGAGCCATGACTATGCGCAGTCTGGGTGCACCGGACAGTGTCTGGTGCGCCAGGCCGGCGTCTGGTCAACAGGATGCTCTCGAGTCTCGACGGCGGCGAACGGCTAAAATTCACCGGACTGTCTGATGTGCACCGGACTGTCCGGTGAGCCAACGATCGGCCGGGCCAATGGTCGGCCGCGCAATCCGCGCGTGACACGTGGCCGAGCCAACGGTAAGATGGGGGCACCGGACTGTCCGGTGTGCATCGGACAGTGTCCGGTGCGCCAACGCTCCAAGACTGCAACGGTCGACTGCGCCATTTTTGGAAGGAAATCTGGCACCGGACAGTGTCCGGTGGTGCACCGGACTGTTCGGTGCGCCACCCGACTGAAGGCAAGATTTGCCTTCCTGGATTGCTTCCAACGGCTCCTAGGCCCTTTGGGCATATAAAAGGAACCTCTAGGTGCCTCAAACAAGTGAACAAGAGCAGCCAATGATAGTATACATCACTCTGATCAATTCTCACTCTCCCTCTTGTGTGTATCTCTCTAGTTTGTGTAGAAGGCAAAGCTATAAGCCTTTAGAGTGTGGAGAAGTGCTGCTAAGAGCTAGAGCAAGGTCTTGAGCACATTGTTATTCTGCCGGAGTGCTGTCAAGAAGATTGTAAGCAGCCGCGGCTTTGTTGTAACTCAACTCAACATAGTGGAAGACTCTATTTGTCATACTGACAGATCTGAGCAAACGGAGGAAGGAGTTGGAAAAGACTCCAAGCCTAGGTGTGGCTAACTCCAACGAGGACTAGGCAAGCATTTCAAGCTTGGCCGAACCTCGGGATAAATCCTTGCGTCTGTGTGCTCTGTTCTGTATTGTATTCCGACTCTCTGTCTCACTCGCTTTTATATATGCACTTCAACACTTATCTGTGGTATAAGCTTTATTTGAAGTGCAGGACATTTTAAGACAGGATCTTCTATTCCGCTGCAACCTACTCGAAGGGTCTTCTCATTCCACTGCGTTCTAGTCTTCGAGTAGAGTAAGAATTTAAGTTTTAAAGTGATAATTTTTATTCGCCTATTCACCCTCCCCCTCTAGGCGACATCCAGATCCTGTTCCCGGGCCAAAGGGAACTTTTAGTCCCGCGATTAGATTAACTAGAGTGATTATTCTTATCTCGTGCGTGATTATCCATCTAATCATGCGGGAGTTGTTGGCTATCTCCTAGGAATAGGTCTAGACCTCCTCCCTGTCGGCGTTTCGGACCCGGGGGGTCCCTTGGACCGACGAGTGAAATCGCTGTGTGCCCCTGCCCAGATGGGTTGGCGCGGGATGGAACACAAGATGTGGGGCAAGCCTTGTATTATCCTGCACCAGGGGTGCCGCTCGTAGTAGGGGTTACAAGCGCGTCGTGAGAGGGAGAGAGAGAGAGGAGAGAGAGTTCGTCCGCTCCTTCCCTCGTGCGAACCCCCCTCAGGGTGGCCCTAGACCTCCCTTTTATAGGCGCAAGGAGAGGGTCCAGACGTACAACGGGGGGCGTAGCTATGCGCTAACGTGTCCGGCAGTGGAGTGCCTAAGCCCTGTGTACATGCCAACGTGGCCGTTGGGGGAGAGCTTGGGCCCTGTACATGTGATGGCGTGGCCGTCGGTGGAGCGCCTGAGTCCTATAGGAGCACAGCTGGCAGTGCAGCAAGGATCCTGCTGACGTCTCCTTGCTGCCGTAAGGGGCTGAGAGCCACCGGCGTCATGGTGCACGTGGGGCATCGCCGGGGTAAGCCAGATGGGACGCCGGTCTTGTTCCTTGTAGCCTGAGCAGGCTAGGAATAGGGTAATGATGTACCCCCTGTTGGCGCGATCGGTCCGAGCCTAAGGTCGGGCGAGGCGGAGACTTCTGTCGAGGCCGAGGCCGGGGTCGGGCGAGGACACGATTCCTCCTGAGACCGAGGTCGAGGCCGAGTCCGGGGGTCAGGCGAGGCGGAGACCTCCTCCCGAGGCCAGAGCTTGAGGTCGAGGCCGAGTCCGAGGGTCAGGCGAGGCGGAGACCTCCTCCCGAGGCCGGAGCCTGAGGTCAAGGCCGAGTCCGGGGGTCGAGCGAGGCGGAGACCTCCTCTCGAGGCCGGAGCCTGAGGTCGGGCAAGGTGGAGCTTCCTGTTGCGCCCGGGGCCGAACTCGGTGGTTGATCGTGACTTGTTGTCAGGCTTCGCCTGGGTGGTTGGCACGGCAGTCAGAGCGGGGCGAGCGGCGCTGTTTTCCTGTCATATCGGACAGTAAAAGAGAGGGGCGAAGTGACTGCGGTCACTTCGGCCTGGCCGACTGAGGCGCGTGTGTCAGGATATGGCGTCAGGCATCCCCTGCATTGAATGCGCCTGCGAAGCGGTCGGTTAGTGAGGCGGTCTGGCCAAGGTTGCTTCACAACGAAGCCTGCCCGAGCCAGGCTTCGGGAGAGCCGAGGGGGCGCCCGCTGCCTGAGGAGGCCCTCGGGCGAGGCGTGAACTCGTGTGGGACTACTGCTCCAGCCCGAGGCTGGGCTCGGGTGAGATCGCGTCCCTTGGGTAGACTAAGTCTTGACTTGAACCGCACCCGTTAGTTAGTCTAAGGGTGTTTACCAGCCGTGATTAGGAGTGTTGGGGGTACCCCTAATTATGGTACCCGACAGTAGCCCCCGAGCCTCGAAGGGAGTGTTGGTACTCGCTTGGAGGCTTTTGCCGCATTTTCGGTGAGGGGACCGGCCTTTCTCGATTTTTGCTTTGTTCTAGTGGGTGCGCGCGAGCGCACCCGCCGGGTGTAGCCCCCGAGGCCTCGGAGGAGTGGTTTGACTCCTCTGAGGTCTGAATGCTTTTCGTGGTGATTCGACCGGTCTGATCGTCCCCACATGCGGTCTGGCCGTAGCCTGGGTGCATGGTCAGGTTCCAAGTTACCAAGCTGGTTTGCTGACGCTGTCAACAGTTTTGGCCGTAGCCGGGAGTGAGAGCAGCCCCCGAGCCTCTGCACGGAGCGAGAGGACGATCAAGGAGTTTCCCGACTTTTATCATACGCCCCTGCGTCGCCTTTCCGCAAGGAGGAGGGGGGGAAGCGCCATGTTGCCCTTGGAGGGCGCCGAACATAGTGTTTCCAGTGAGCTGCTAACGGGTGATCCGAGTAGATGCCCGTGCCCCATTCGTTAGGGGTCGGCTGGTGGCCCAGAGGCGCGCTCCAAAAGTACCTGCGGGTGATTCGCCGGACCCAGACCCCTTCGACAGGGTCCGAGGGCTCGATTCCTCCCTCCGGTGGGATTCCGTTACAAATCGTTCCCGCCGGTCTCGGAAATGTCCTAGGGTACCTTGGGTGCGTAGCCCGAGCCTCGGCCATGTATCGAACGTACCCATAGTCATCCCTCACTCTACGTGCTCTGGGGCGACTATTGAACCCTTCCGAGGGGCCAGCCTACGAACCCCTGATCAGTAATGGGCACGGAGCCTGAGTGCTCTGGGGTGGCTGTCGAACCCTTCCGAGGGGCCAGCCTTCGAACCCCCGATCAGTAATGGGCTTGAAGTCCGAGTGCTCTGGGGCGGCTGTCGAAACCCTTCCGAGGGGCTAGCCTTCGAACCCCGGATGAGTAGGAGGGCTCGGGGCCCGCTTCCTTCGCCGAGAAGGATCCTTTCCACAACATCCCCTTTCCCGGTCCCTGTAGCAAGAGAGAGAGAGGAGGAGGGGAAGGATATGAATTTAAATAAGGTGGCGCACCTTTTTTGACGCGGTCATTATGGCGAAGGCGAAGCGACGCCCGCCTCGCCTGCCAGAGGTGTCGCCTGCTCCGCCGGGGAGTTAATGCGACGGGACGGGCGATTCGCGTGGCGCCCATTGCTCGTGCGAGCCGTTCGAGGAACGGGGCATGGGTGCGTCGTCTCCACGCCGTGGGAGAGGGCTCTCCCGTCGTTTCAGGAGGGGACGCGAGCCTGCAGACGACTTGACCGCTGCTTCCGCTGTAGTTACTGCCGGCCCACTTTTGGGCCATGCCGACCGCCGCGCCTATCCCTACAGTCGACTAACCCGTGGACGTCACCTTTAGTTGGCACTGTTGGGTCACGCACAGGGCTGCCTTGAGACGCGGTACTGGTTCCGCAGTCGAAGAGGCGCAACATTGGCGCGAGTGGCAGTGTAGCTTCTTGTACGTTGTAACTGGCGCGCCGGTTACATGACATGCGGGCCCGCTTCCTTTGCGCTGGTCCACCGGATATGGTCGAAGCCAAAAGGGCGCACAGTTGCGGTGCAGTTGGATGCCTATCGCGTGGCGGTCCACCCTTTCGACCACCGGTTTCTGCGAAGATGGGAGAGCGCTTGTAACCGCGGGGCGGTTACATGCCTCGCGTGTGGCGGTTCGCCTTCTTCGCACTTCGGATCAGCTCGCATGACGTGTGGGTCCCAGCCCCCATGTCGTAGGAGGAGAACCCTGGAGTATGTCAGTGGAGACTTCGCCCGTGACGCTAAGGGGTGCAAGTGAGGAGGTCTGCCTATAAAAGGGGGATCGATCCCCCAGGCAGTGGCCATGCCTTCGTTCTCCCCTCATGCATTGCACCCTTCCACCTTTCGAGCCCCCAGATGGGGAGCACCAGCGTCGCCTTGCTCTTGCTGTCGTTGGAGGAGCGCGGCCTCGTGGAGATCGACGCCCTTCAGCCATCGCTCGGCTTCAAGGATTTTCGTCGAGCAGGCTGAGGCAGAGGGCGTGCCGAGCCGGGTTTCACTTCCCATGTGGGCCGGCGACCCGCTTCTTCCTCCAACATTTGGGGGAGAAGGGCATACCCCAGCCCTACGGAGGTGACTCCCTCCAGTCATGCAGAGGAAGGCGAACCGCTGCTGCCCGGCCAGGGCACAGCCGTCCATCCCCTACTCGGGCAACGATCGTGCCGTACGCCGGTGGCTGCTGTCACCACCTTTGCGGAGAGGGCGGACCTCGACAACGCGGGTTCGGTTGGTCATAGACATCGTCATCTGCAGCGTGTCCGGCTTGCTGGCCCAGCTGGCTCTAGCGCCGCTCCCAACGCTGCCTCCTGCCGCTTGGTCCTCGTGGGGACCGGCGCTGGCCGGTCCTCGAGGATTTGAGTGGGGATCTGCCGGTGAGCCGCTTGGAGTTCGTCATCCCACGGGCCTCCTGGTGTGGAGGTTGTTCATACCCGTGGGAGCGGAACCGGAGTCCTGTTTGTAAGGTGATATACCGGGCTTTTGCTGGAGCAAAATGTAACCGCTTTAAGTACTTAGACATTTGTTGTAGGTCGGGAGAACCGCCGAGGGTTCTGCCGACGTCTAAGTCTGTGTAGCATAGTTACCCCAAGTATATGTTTTGTTTTTCGTGGCTGTCGAGACCTAAACATTTGGGTATTACGAGTATAAAGTTGTGTTTCTTCCTCATTTCGAGCACTAGGACTTGCCTGTTGGCTAGCCGAACCACTTAACCGAGCATGAGTTGCCTTTCACGGAAGGTGACGAGTGAGGTATCCGTATCCCGGAGGCGTAGGAGTCCCTCGGCTCGGTCGGCCTTGCCGCTCTAGGCCTCTCTTGCTCAGTTTTTAGAACCCTCGGCTGCTCTGCGATGAGCCGGAGGCAGCGGTGTTAGCGCGGATAGAGGCGGAGTCGGCTCGGAAAGAGACTTCATCGGCCTAGGAGATGGCGGCTTCCCAGGCCGAGGAAGATGTGGCAGCAGCCGCTGGAGCTTAGCCAAGACATCCGCTAGCGCGGTGCTCGCGTCCTCCCTTAGGTGGAGGTCCTTTCGCCCGAGTCACCATTCGAGGCCGGGCCAGGTTCCGCCGAGGGTGGAAATAATGCCGAGGGTGCTGCTGCTCCCCCTGCCGATGCTTGAACCTGCAGGAATAGTTTGTCTGTAGCATGCGCATGTTTTTTCTCGGCCGCCGAGGCCTAAACACTTTATCGTCGTGTTTAAAAAGCTATGTCTTCTTTCCTCTTGTTTCGAGTATCACGACTTGTCTGTCAGTAGCAGAATCGTTTATCCAAGTGAGAGTTACTTCTCGTGGAAGGTGATGAGTGAGGTATCCGTATCCCAGAGGCGTAGGAGTTCCTCGGCTCGGTCGGCCTTGCCGCTTACGTGCACTCTTACTTGGTCGTCGGATTCTGTTATTGACACAGTCGAGAAGGCACGAAAGTCGTTTTCTACCCGAGTGTTTGGACTTGTCCGGTAGCAGGATCGCTTATCCGAGCGTGAGTTACTTCTCGCGGAAGGTGATGAGTGAGGTATCCATATCTCAGAGGCGTAGGAGTTCCTCGGCTCGATCGGCCTTGCCGCTTATGTGTACTCCCGTCATTTTCAGGATCCCGCTATCGATACGGAAGCCGAAAGCACGAAGGTTGTTTTGGTAGAAAATTTTTCCGAGGAAAATTTTGACGCAGAGGGGGTTCCCCCTTCTAGCCCCCGAGGGAGGGTTGGGCTTTGGTGAGGCAAGGCCGACCCTTCCTTGACGGTTAGACTTTATGTATGTAAACGAGGTACATGAACGACTTAAAACATCTTAAGGGTAGAAGCGATGTAGCTGTTGGATGTTCCAAGCGTTGCTGTAGACCTCGCCTTGGTCGTTGGCCAGCTTGTATGTTCCGGGCTTCAAGATCTTGGCGATGATGAAGGGCCCTTCCCAGGGAGGAGTGAGCTTGTGGCGCCCTCGGGCGTCCTGTCGCAAACGAAGCACCAACTCTCCCACTTGGAAGCCTCGGGGCCGAACACTTCGGGCGTGGTAGCGCCGCAGCGACTGCTGGTACCGTGCCGAATGTAGTAAGGCGACGTCCCGTGCCTCCTCGAGCTGGTCCAGTGAGTCCTCTCGGCTGGTCTGGTTGCTTCGGTCGTTGTATGCCCTGGTCCTCTGGGAGCCGTATTCTAAGTCCGTGGGGAGGACAGCCTCGGCCCCATAGACTAGAAAAAACGGCGAGAATCCCGTGGCGCGGCTCGGCGTCGTCCTCAGACTCTAGACTACCGAGGGTAGCTCTTTCATCCATCGCTTGCCAAACTTGTTGAGGTCGTTGTAGATCCTCGGTTTGAGTCCCTGCAAAATCATACCGTTGGCGCGCTCCACCTGCCCATTCGTCATGGGGTGAGCCACGGCGGCCCAGTCCACCCAGATGTGGTGGTCGTCGCAGAAGTCCAGGAACTTTTTTCTGGTGAACTGCGTGCCGTTGTCGGTGATGATGGAGTTTGGGACCCCAAATCGATGGATGATGTTGGTGAAGAACGCCACCGCCTGCTCAGACCTGATGCTGGTCAAGGGTCGGACCTCGATCCACTTAGAGAATTTGTCGATGGCGACCAGCAGGTGCGAGAAGCCCCCGGGTGCCTTCTGCAAGGGACCAACGAGGTCTAGACCCCACACAGCAAACGGCCAGGTGATGGGTATCGTCTGCAAGGCCTGAGCGGGCAGATGCGTCTGCTTTGCGTAGAATTGACACCCCCGGCAGGAGCGAACAATCCTAGTGGCATCGGCCACCGCGGTTGGCCAATAGAAACCTTGTCGGAAGGCATTCCCCACGAGGGCTCGAGGTGCTGCATGGTGGCCGCAAGCCCCCGAGTGTATTTCTTGCAACAGCTCTTGTCCTTGGGCGATAGATATGCATCGTTGGAGGATGCCCGAGGGGCTGCGGCGATAGAGTTCCTTTTCATCACCCAGCAAGACGAATGACTTGGCGCGCCGAGCCAGCCGCCGAGCTTTGGTCTTTTCGAGGGGAAGCTCTCCTCGGAGGAGATATTCCAGGTACGGGGTCTGCCAGTTCGGATCTGGTGTGACCCCATTCTGTTCCTCCTCGACGGGCAAGGCCTCTTCCTCGATGGCCGAGGGTGCCTCGGGTTTAGCTGAGGGTACCTCGGGCTGGGCCGAGGCTTCCTCGGGCTCGGGCGTGTCGTTGATCTTGACAGATGGTTGATGTTGGTCTCTGGAGAATACGTCCGGGGGAACCGTCGTCCGCCCCGAGGCTATCTTCGCTAGCTTGTCCGCAGTCTCGTTGTATCGTCGGGCGATGTGGTTGAGATCTAGCCCGTAGAACTTGTCTTCCAGGCGCCGGACTTCGTCGCAGTAGGCTTCCATCCTCCTATCGCGGTAGTGGGAGTTCTTCATGACTTGGTCGATGACAAGCTGTGAGTCGCCACGAGCGTCGAGGCGCCGGACCCCTAGCTCGATGGCGATGCGCAGCCCGTTAACCAGAGCCTCGTACTCGGCCACGTTGTTTGATGCTGGAAAATGGAGGCGAATGACGTAGCGGAGATGCTTTCCGAGGGGTGAAACGAAGAGTAAGCCAGCGCCTGCTCCTGTTTTCATGAGTGACCCATCGAAGTACATGGTCTAGAGCTCGAGTTGGATTGGAGTTGTCGGTAACTGGGTGTCAGTCCACTCAGCCAGGAAGTCTGCCAAGACTATCCTACCCGAGGCCTCACGGCACTAGATGATCTCCCCCAGGGGGAAGGATGACACCACAGTCACCGGATGAGACTCGAAGTAGTGTCGCAACTTTCGCCGTGTCAGAATCACTGCGTAGAGCAGCTTCTGGATCTGTGGGTAGCAGATTTTGGTCTCGAAAAGCACTTCGCTGGTGAAGTAGACTGGCCTCTGGACGGGCAGTGCATGCCCTTCTTCTCGTCTCTCGACTACGATCGCGGCGCTGACCACCTGAGTGGTCGCAGCTACGTAGATCAAGAGGGCTTCTCCTACAGCGGGGGGCACCAGGATGGGTGTATTTGTAAGGAGCGCCTTAAGGTTTCCGAGGGCTTCCTCGGCCTCGGGGGTCCAAGTGAAGCACTCGGCCTTCCTTAAGAGGCGGTACAGAGGCAAGCCTTTCTCACCAAGGCGTGAGATGAAGCGGCTCAAAGCCGCAAGGCATCCCATGACCCTCTGTACTCCTTTCAAATCTTTGATTGGTCCCATGTTGGTGATAGCCGCGATTTTCTCTGGATTGGCCATGAATCCAAGGAGCATGCCTCGGGGGACTCCGAAGACACACTTCTCGGGGTTTAGTTTCACGCCTTTCGCTCTTAGACACTTGAATGTCGTTTCAAGGTCAGAGAGGAGGTCGGAGGCTCTCTTCGTCTTGACAACGATGTCATCGACGTAAGCCTCGACCGTTCTACCGATGTGTTCTCCGAACACGTGGTTCATGCACCTCTGGTAAGTGGCGCCTGCATTCCTCAAACCAAATGGCATTGTAGTGTAACAGTACATGCCAAAAGGTGTGATGAAAGAAGTCGCGAGCTGGTCGGACTCTTTCATCTTGATTTGGTGATAGCCTGAGTAGGCATTGAGGAATGACAGGGTTTCGCACCCAGCAGTGGAGTCCATGATTTGATCGATGCGAGGTAGAGGATAGGGAACTTTCGGACATGCTTTGTTTGGACCAGTGTAGTCTACACACATCCTCCATTTCCCATCCTTCTTTCTTACAAGAACAGGGTTAGCTAACCATTCGGGATGGAATACCTCTTTGATAAACCCTGCCACGAGTAGCTTGTGGATCTCCTCGCCTATGGCCCTGCGCTTTTCTTCGTCGAAACGACGCAGGGTTTGCTTCACGGGTCAGGCTCCAGCTCTGATGTCCAGTGAGTGCTCGGCGACATCCCTCGGTATGCTGGGCATGTCCGAGGGACTCCACGCAAAGACTTCGATGTTTGCGCGGAGAAAGTCGACGAGCACTACTTCCTATTTGGGGTCGAGCTCAGAGCCGATCCAAACTTTCTTGCTAGTGTCGTTGCTGGGGTCGAGAGAGACGGACTTGACCGCCTCAACTGGTTCGAAGTTGCCGGCGTGCCGCTTCGCGTCGGGCGCCTCCTTGGAGAGGCGTTCCAGGTCGGCGATGAGGGCCTCGGACTCGGCGAGAGCCTCAGCATACTCCACGCACTCCATGTCGCATTCGTACGCGTGGCGGTACGTGGATCCGACGGTGATGATCCTGTTCGGGCCCGGCATCTTGAGCTTGAGGTAGGTGTAGTTGGGGACGGCCATGAACTTGCCGTAGCATGGTCTTCCCAATACCGCATGGTAGGTTCCTCGGAACCCGACGACCTCAAAGGTGAGAGCTTCCTTTCGAAAGTTAGAGGGAGTTCCGAAGCAGACGGGTAAGTCGATCCGTCCGAGGGGTAGGATTCGCTTCCCGGGCGCGATCCCGTGGAAGGGTGCCGCACCGGCCCGGACCTCGGACCGATCAACCCCTAAGAGTTCCAGGGTCTCGGCGTAGATGATGTTAAGGCTGCTGCCTCCATCCATGAGGACCTTGGAGAGCCTAACATTGCCGATGATTGGATCGACGACGAGCGGGTACCTTCCTGGGCTTAGCACGAAGTCGGGGTGGTCGCCTCGGTCGAAGGTGATAGGCTTGTCAGACCAGTCTAGGTAGATGGGCGCTGCCACCTTCACCAAGCAGACCTCCCGGCACTCCTGCTTGCGGTGCCGAGCCGAGGCGTTCGCCGCCTGCCCGCCGTAGATCATGAAGCAGTTATGGACTTTCGGGAACCCCTCTTCCTTGCTGCCCTCCTTCTTGTTGTTGTCATGGCCCTTGCCATCTTCCGTCGGGGGCCCGGTCTTATGGAAGTAGTGCCGGAGCATGACACATTCTTTGAGGGTGTGCTTGATGGGCCCCTAGTGATAGGGGCATGGCTCCTTAAGCATCTTGTCGAACGCGCCGGCCCCTCCAGGAGGTTTCCGAGGGTTCCTGTGCTCGGCCACAGCATTGAGATTCGCGTCAGCGGCGTCGCGCTTCGCTTGCGACTTGTTTTTGGCCTTCGTCTTCGTGCCTCGCTGGGCGGACGCCTCGGGGGCGTCTGTCTTTGGCTCTCCCCGAGGCTGCTTGTCCTTTCGGAAGATGGCTTCGACCGCCTCTTGACCCGAGGCGAACATGGTGGCGACGTCCATCAGTTCGCTCGCACGGGTGGGAGTCTTGCGCCCCAGTTTGCTCACCAGGTCTCGGCAAGTGGTGCCGGCGAGGAAAGCCCCAATGACATTCGAGTCGGTGACATTGGGCAGCTCGGTGCGCTGCTTCGAAAACCGCCAGATGTACTCTCGGAGGGACTCCCCTGGCTACTGGCGATAGCTTCGGAGGTCCCACGAGTTCCCAGGGCACACGTACGTGCCTTGGAAGTTTCCCGCGAAAGCCTTGACCAGATCGTCCCAGTCGGAGATCTGCGTAGGAGGCAGATGCTCCAGCCAGGCTCGGGCAGCGTCGGAGAGGAAAAGGGGTAGATTACGGATGATGAGGTGGTCATCATCCGCCCTTCCCAACTGGCATGCCAATCGGTAGTCTGCGAGCTACAGCTCCGGCCTCGTCTCCCTCGAGTACTTGGTGATGGTAGTCGGGGCTCAGAAACGGGCAGGGAACAGCGCTCGTCGTATGGCCCGGCTAAAGACCCGCGGACCGGGTGGTTCAGGCGAAGGACTGCGATCCTCCTCGCTGTTGCAGCGTCCCCCAGGCCTGGGATGGTAGCCTCAGCGCACCTTCTCGTCGAGGCGGGCTCGATGGTCGAGATGGTGGTGCTCGTTGCCGAGGCGTTCCCGGACGGCAGGCGCCTCGTCCCACGTGCGCTCGGGATGGACCGAGGCTTCCCAAATGTGTCGGGAGGACACCGCGTGATGCTCCGAGGGGTCAGCTTGCCTGCGGGAGGCGGAGCTCTCGGCTCGTCGAACCGCGGCGCCTTCCAGGAGATCCTTGAGTTCGCCCTGGATACGTTGTCCCTCAGTGGTGGATGGCTCCGACATGGCTCGAAGTACCATCGCCGCTTCAGCTAGGTCCTGGCCGAACCCGCTGACGGCCGGGGGCAGCGCTGCCCTGGCATTATCGATGATGCGGTGCCAGATGTCTTGGGCCCGATGACAGGCTTCTCCGGCGAGTGTTCGGCCTGCCCACTCCTGTTCGATGTTCTGTTGGAGCTGCACAAGCCGGCCTGCTTCCCCGTCGACCCGGGCCTGCATCTCGCGGATTTGCTCGAGCTGTATGTCCTGACCCCCCGCAGGGACTGGGACCACAGCTAGCTCCCGCAGGATGTCAACGCGAGATACGGGCCCAGGGGGATCGTCAACCTCCGGCATACCGAGGTGGTTGCCTTCATTGTGATCTCCCTGATCGACGTGGAAACATTCGCGACTTGGGCTGTAACCCTCGTCGTCAAGGTCATGGCCATCGTCAGAACAACCGGAGAGGCAGTGGTCACATGCGGACATGAAGTCCCGCATGGCACTGGGGTCATTGAGGCCAGAGAAATCCCAACCAGAGTCGGGATCGTCCTCTTCCTTAGAACCCGCCGATCCAAAGGTTGAGACGGCTGTCAGTCGGTCCCAGGTCGACCACATGTGGTACCCCAGAAGGTGTGGATACGCCTTTACGGAGGCGCTCACCGTAGCGGGGTCGCTAAGTGGATCGAAGCTGAACCGAAAAGGTACAGGATGGAAAACGGACGGTACCTCTTGGTCGATGGACGGTGGTGAAGTCACGTCAGGGGCAGAGCACACCGTTATCTCAGGTACGAGGGTAACGCCCAGCAGTTCCTTTGAGAGGGTGCTGGCATCATCAGTCCGCTTGGGGCTGACACGTCGCAGGGAAGTGACACCCGCCGTCGTCTCAGGTGCGAGGACAATGCCCGACATGTCCCCAGAGGGAGTGCCGGCGTCGTCGACTCGCTCTAGTGCGACAGCCGTCAAGGTGCCACCTCCTGCGTGGCCATGGTTGCCCTATTTCCGCCTCCTCCGGCGAGGAGGGTGGCGGGGATGACCGGAGCGCTCCTCTTCTGCCGCGGGAAGATGCTGTCGTAGAGCTCGCCGCCGCCGGGCGAGTCAGAGACCGTCGTTGTCGTCACGCCGTGGGGGGAGGAGTACCATGTCGTAGCTGCCGTCGAGGGACATGAACTCGAGACTCCCGAAGTGGAGCACCGTCCTGGGCTGAAGAGGTTGCTGAAGACTCCCCATCTGGAACTCAACGGGAAGGTGTTCGTTAACACGCAGCAGGCCCCTACCTGGCGCGCCAACTGTCGGCGTTTTGGACCCGGGGGGTCCCTTGGACCGATGAGTGAAATCGCTGCGTGCCCCTGCCCAGATGGGTTGGCGCGGGATGGAACACAAGATGTGGGGCAAGCCTTGTATTATCCTGCACTAGGGGTGCCGCTCGTAGTAGGGGTCACAAGCGCGTCGCGAGAGGGAGAGCGAGAGAGAGGGAGAGAGAGTTCGTCTGGTCCTTCCCTCGCGCGAACCCCCCCTCAGGGTGGCCCTGGACCTCCCTTTTATAGGCGCAAGGAGAGGGTCCAGATGTACAACGGGGGGCGTAGCTATGCGCTAACGTGTCCGGCAGTGGAGTGCCTAAGCCCTGTATACATGCCAACGTGGTCGTTGGGGGAGAGCTTGGGCCCTGTACATGTGATGGCGTGGCCGTCGGTGGAGCGCCTGAGTCCTGTAGGAGCACAGCTGGCAGTGCGGCAAGGATCCTGCTGACGTCTCCTTGCTGCCGTAAGGGGCTGAGAGCCACCGGTGTCATGGTGCACGCGGGGCACCATCATTACCCATCGCCGGGGTAAGCTAGATGGGACGCCGGTCTTGTTCCTTGTAGCCTGAGCAGGCTAGGAATAGGGTAATGATGTACCCCCTGTTGGCGCAGTCGGTCCGAGCCCAAGGTCGGGCGAGGCGGAGACTTCTGTCGAGGCCGAGGCCGGGGTCGGGCGAGGACGCGATTCCTCCCGAGACCGAGGTCGAGGCCGAGTCCGGGGGTCGGGCGAGGCGGAGACCTCCTCCCGAGGCTGGAGCCTGAGGTCGAGGCCGAGTCCGGGGGTCGGGCGAGGCGGAGACCTCCTCCCGAGGCCGGAGCCTGAGGTTGAGGCCGAGTCCGGGGGTCAGGCGAGGCGGAGACCTCCTCCCGAGGCCGGAGCCTGAGGTCGGGCGAGGTGGAGCTTCCTGTTGCGCCCGGGGCCGAACTCGGTGGTTGATCGTGACTTGTTGTCAGCCTTCGCCTGGGTGGTTGGCACGACAGTCGGAGCGGGGCGAGCGGCGCTGTTTTCCTATCATATCGGACAATAAAAGAGAGGGGCGAAGTGACTGCGGTCACTTCGGCCTGGCCGACTGAGGCGCGTGTGTCAGGATACAGCGTCAGGCATCCCCTGCATTGAATGCGCCTGCGAAGCGGTCGGTTGGTGAGGCGGTCTTGCCAAGGTTGCTTCACAACAAAGCCTGCCCGAGTCGGGCTTTGGGAGAGCCGAGGGGGCGCCCGCTGCCTGAGGAGGCCCTCGGGCGAGGCGTGAACTCGTCTGGGACTACTGCTCCAGCCCGAGGCTGGGCTTGGGTGAGATCGCGTCCCTTGGGTAGACGAAGCCTTGACTTAAACCGCACCCATCAGTTGGTCTGAGGGTGTTTACCAGCCGTGATTAGGAGTGTTGGGGGTACCCCTAATTATGGTACCCAACACTCCCCTATAAATATAAAGGAGTACGACCGATTGAGAACCCCCGAACACTTTCCAATCGAATCTATCTACTTTATTTACTTTTCTTGCCCTAGGAGTAGATGTAGCGTAGCTTTAGTTGTAGTCTTTCGCATATCCACCTCCATCCCTATTCGACTCTATGTCGTCTAGATTCGTCCTGGGGTGGCCTGCCGACCACAGGACAACCCTATGATCTTTACCCCTCCCGAGGGGCAAGATCTACTTTGTCTACTTCAATCAAAATCTCTTCCTCTAATTGATCTCTTAATTTCTAGGCGACTCTATGTCGTCTATAGACGCCCCGGGTGACCTGCTGACCCGGAGCACCCTAAGGTCTCTCCCCCAGAGGGTGAGATCTAGGTCCTACAAGGAGAAGAAGATGACCCTGTGCCATCGTGGGCCGTCCGGCCCAGAGCTAGGACCGTCCGGACTACGCGCGGGGAAGGCGCCGCTTCTATCACCAGGTTGCGGATCGTCTGGTCCAGAGCCGCGGACCGTCCACTCTCCCGCAGCGAGCACTGCCAGGCGACTCGGTGACCCGTCGCACACCACCGCCACTGTTCACCTCGCGGAGCCAAACCCAAGGTATTGCTCATCGCGAGAAGGCCCTAGGGTTCGTTGGTGTTTGGTCCCAAATAGGTGGTGACCATCATAGATGTGTTGCCCCATATTTAGGATAACCACTTTATTTGACCCTACATCATCTAAAGGTGCCAAGTACCGCCAGGCGGTTCATTATAGTGTTTGGTGACCAAAAAGGCGCCAACACACTTTTTGGCGACTCTGCTGGGGACGAAAAATCGGATCTATCAAATCCGATCCATTAGATTAGATCAATTAAATTAAACCTATCAGATCGGTCGCAATGGCAAATCTCAAAGATCACAACAACGTTGTCCTAGACATTAACACAAGGTTGACTGACTCGTCGGCCGATGAGGATGATAAATTAGAAGACCACATGAAAAGGTTGGACGACAAATTCCAACAACAACAGGCTCAGATAAGCAAGGTGGCGGAAAAGTGGTACCTCTCGCACTTCAAGGTAGATCACTACCAGAAGGTCGTCAAGAAGAGGGAAGTAAAGTACGATTCACTGTCAGCCTTGCTGCATCAGCTCCCCATTGTAAGTAACACCACGCCATTAGCCGATATTTAATCCGTTAATTTTTTTCATAATCGGATTAAAATTATAATGAAGGATATAGAAAATATGACACATGTATTAGAAAATACTCATACACCTGGTTTTTTGTCACATAAATTGGGCACTAAAATAACTGCGTCAAAAACATCGGCGACAAATGGGGCTTCTCAGTCCCAACCATATTATGGTAATGTCGATGAACTCATATCCGGGGAAAATATTGTCACCATCTTCACTGCATGATAGATCGGCTCTAGGCACGACCAGATAGTCTGCGCATGATCACGGACCGTCCGGCCCTCCAATGGACCATCCGGTACCTTAAGCTGCATAGTCTGGAGTCGCACTGAGCTTGTCACAAGTCTCGCAGGCAAAGCCCTGCATGGCCGGGCGGTCCGGATACAATACCAGACCATCCGGTCCCTCTGCGGACCGTCCAATCACCAAGATCGGACTATCCGGGTGTGCATACGTAGACCAGGACACTACGCGTCAGACACAATCTTTATGATGCACCACACCTGCAACGCACCATAGTCGCACCATGCCATCACCCACGCATGAGGTCGAATGCCTTTCGGACCCTGCAAAGCCGAAAAACTATAGGTCACTGAGTGTAACACCCCGGGCTTTAAAGGACAAAGCCGGGTGCATCTCATACATGCGCCAAAGAAGACAACATATATAATAATAGAGTATATAGCGATAAATGTCACAATATAATCAGAGTACTTATTACATAGAGGAAGTCTTACAAAAATAAAAGATAAATATAATAGGATCTAAAATCCATCTTTGGCGCCAGAAAGTCAACTGGGAGACGTCACCTAGATCGAATCGAACTCCTCGTTGTGGCTCCTCTTGAACCACCTGTTCTTCTCCTGTGGGGGGTGTGAGACAGCAAGGGTGAGCTCACACATATTCATCGCTCAACAAGTTGTGGGGAATAATGTGTATGAACTCACCAAAGGTGAGAGTTCATGTGAAGTGTAAGGCTGATCAACAAAATAAAGGTTGAAGCTGACCATTGCTTTTATAAGTTGGTTAAAATTTTATTAGCAATTACTAAGTATAAGTAAATACCAAACTATAATAAATAATAGAACAAAATTAATAAATAATCCCATGCAAATGCAAATGACAAATTGAATTTAGGTTCAATAAATTAATCATGTGAGGGTCCGAGCTGCTCATGACCGTGAGCACGGCTAGTATACCAATTTTACACTCTGCAGAGGTTGGCATCTTTACCCACAAGTCATGTTACCCATCTGCCAAGGGGTCATGAATCTCATACACCCCTACCGAGGAGGCGATGCAGGGTAACACTACGAGGCCTTTACAAAGTTCCACTAGCTTTAGAAAACCCGCTACAGTTTATAGGAAGCTCCAGTGCAGGAATCCCTCGCCTGACCACCATCGCAGCAAAATCAACCCAAGGACCTCCCTACACTGACCACTCCTCTACTGCCCTTACCCCTTTCGGGTAAGGTAGTCATCCACTAGCTTTCCTAATTAATCAGCCAAGGGCGTCCCATTAGGGAACGTATCTGGTGCTCAAAGGGGTACGATGCTCATGTGCACATTTTAAATCTGGTGCATCCATCTTGCATTCAACGACACCAGCTAATTTTACGAAGAACCCCTTCCACCAGGGGAAGAAGGTGGAAGGGGTTCTTCACAAAATTGGTGCTGCTATTAGATGCGAAATGGATGCACCAAATTTAAAATATGCACATGAGCACAATACCCCTTTGAGCACCAGATACGTTCCCGTCCCATTAAACCCTTGTGGTAGCACTGTTTTCCCGGGTGGTCGCTCCATGTTCCCATTAACATAATGACCTTATCATGAACATAAATAACATAACAGAATAATAGGAACATGGATATAATGAAATATTAACCTGAAACCACATAATGCAATATCATAACTGACCAAGTGAATCAGGGGTAAACAAGGTAAACAGGATAAACATACTAGGGTGACCTATTGGGTCCCATCAAAATTAAACCTATGCATTAAATAGTGATAATAAAGAATATTATTGGGTAACAAAAGTGGATCAAGGGCACAACTTGTCTGACACTTGAGATTCTAGTTACCAGGGTGATTCTTCGGATCCTCGTGACCTCACTGCTAGTCGTATCAATACAAACAAACATGGTATAAACAAAATTAACATCACACCAAACATAAGTACAACTGAATAATAATGATCTACGTGTCGTAACGAGATCGTTGGATCGATTACTACTAATATCGGAGTCATGGTTAAGGAGTTATGATTTTATAAAAAATCTGTGTGATTAAAATATTAAACTATATTATAAATTGGTTACTACAAATCATATGAGAGAATATCTTATAAAAAATTAACTCACTTTGATCTAAGTTATAATTTGACCATAGATCATATTTTAGTAAATTATAATGATAAGCAAATTAACAAGATTAACCAACCTAAGTTAAATAAATATCTAATTATAAAAGAATGAGACATGGTATAATAAATGTTTTTATTGCATAGTAAATATTTATACGAGACTAACTCAACTTGAACGGATCAAATCAGAATTAAAACGGAGGAGTTATGAATTTCTAATGATTTTGTGTGTTTTGTACAAGATTAAAGGTGTGTTTGGTTTGGCTTTTGGCTTTGGCTTTTGCCCCCTAAAAGCCAAAAGCCAACCAAAGGGCTGGATCCAGAAAGCAGCTTTTTCTAAAAGCCGACTTTCTCGTAGTGCAAAACTGAAAGCACCCCTAGACCTGCTTTTAGTGGCTTTCGGATGAAACTGTGAAAACATATATCGAAGAACTTTTAACGACTATTAGAGGTTTCCACCAAACGGTTTTTAGCTTTTTAACATCTCACAGCCTACAGCAGCTTTTTCCACAGCTCACAGCCCACAGCAACTTTTTTCACAGCCACAGCCCAACCAAACAGACCCTAAATAGGATATAAATTTTAATGTGACTTTCATGTGAAAACAGTGGTACTAATTGATAAACAATAATATTACAAAATTATAGGAACTGAAATGGGTCAATTTGGACAAGATATGAATTAAATATGATTTATACTAGCTTCTCGAATTATTTTTTTACTAAAAATCAATTTCTAAATGATTTTCTCTATTTTATAATCAGTCTGGACTGCACGCCAAAATCAGAGAACTGCAGGGTCTTGGGGGTAAAAGTTCCCAAGACTCAGAATTCCCAGCCAGTGGACCGCGGGTTCATTTCAAAATAACCTAGGGTTCTTCACGCAATAGCGCCACGACTAAGGGGTATAGGATTACAACGGTTGTTGGATCTTCACTGGACGACCGAGATTAAAACCCACACCTACGCGAACCGGTATCCGATGCAGGCCGCACGATCACACCTTGTCGGACTAGATTTTATGTGGCACACGATATGGTCTTGGTCGTCTCTTCAAGATCGACGGTCAACAATTTGCTTGAACCCGATTGAATACTGCCCGCCGATTTCTGATCCAACACTCCCAGATCGCCTCCTACCTCTATCTCTCTCACCAGACGCCCCGCCGGCCGCCGCGCACACTAACCAGAACATGGCGGCGCCATTGCCGTTCACCCCGTTCATGTCCCCAATAAGCTAACCTTCGATTGGAGACGCACAACACGATGCAAGAGCGAAGGTAAAAGTAACGGGCAAGGTATTACCGACAGAGGCGCGGTGGGGAGCCACAACCACGACAAGGGGCGGGGTAACGGTGGTGGACCACGTCGGCGTGAAATCCAGGCGATTCTAACCATCGAGCAACCCACGAGGGTCACGAAAGTGTGCGAAGTACCCCAGGGCAGTTTCCGATGCCCACCTAAGCCCGGCACCCGGCGTGTTGACGACGTGCCCGCGGCGGCGAGCAGACCTTTTCAAATTTTCTAGGCGCATGGCGTGCACAAGCGGCTGAGCAAGAGGCAGCTGGGGAGGGGGCAGTGGCACGCGGCGCCAGCAGGGTGTTTCCCCCAAGCGCCAGCGATTCACATGGCTACCGCCAAAGCCAGAGGATTAGACGCGGCGCAAGCTCAACGCGGCCATGGCGGACAACGAACCTCTCTCTCTTCCTATTCTATCAGCAGGTACAACAATGGTGATATGGTCATCGATTCGATGGGGCTAGGGCACGGCACATCGGGTTGGGGAGGACGAGGATGCCGCGACACTCGATTTATACCCGGTAGCGAAGACCGAGCATGGGCACAAGAAGCGAGATCACCCAGCGAGTTGTTACGAAGGGCGCCAAGAATCTCGCTGTCTGTTAGCGCCTGAAGCGGAGAAGAGATAGGGAGGGGGAGGATCTGACGGGTAGAGCCCAGACGTTGGTCACTGCATCAGGTGCACACGTGCCAGAGGAACATCACGACGGTCACCAGTCAATGCAGATTTCGCGCAGGCGCGCGCACGTAAGGAAGCAGATAGGTCCGACCAGTGGGACCCATGCGTCTGTGACTCAGCAAAGGAAACACAATAGCACGTGGGTTTTGCCGTTTGGGCCGGCTGGGAGACAAATTGGGGCTGGGCCGAGTGGCTGCATTTTTTCTATTTCAATTCAATTCAAAAGCAAGTTGTGACTTCCAAATTTCAAATTTAGATTATAAATTCAAATACGAATGCAACAATACAAGAGACCCAACATGATGCAACGTATATTTTATTTGACTTCTATTATTATTCTATTCTTTTAAGTAACTGCATCAAAACATATAACTCCTCACAAATTAAATTGCACCATTTAAAGATCCTTTCAAATTATTTATTTGAGAGAATAGTTTTTTAACCACATTCAAAAATAATTGTTTATTACCCACTTATAAAGGAATGCTTATGAAACATTTATTTATTAATTATTCTATTCATCGAAAATGAGCACTATAAAAGAAATAAGCTACATAATAATAGAATTATTAGGTCTCCCTATTCATATAGAATTTGGGTATTACATTGAGCTTGTTTGGCCTGCTAAGGCTAAATCTGCTGCTTGCCCTCCCCTACATTTGACACAAAAGGAGAAAGTTAAGTTCACATTTAATATTACTAAGTGTGATAAAATATTTGATGAGTTACTTAAACATGGTAATATTAAATCGTCACATATAATTCCTTCGATTGAGGAATTAAAAGGATGTGTATATTGTAAATGGTATGGCTCTTTTCTTCATAACACCAATGATTGTGTTGTCTTTCGTTGGCAAATACAATCGGCTATAAACGAAGGCCACTTGAGGTTTCAAAAGGCGGTGAGGATTGATAGGCCACCTGTCCCTGCCACCACATTAGAGCCGACGAGCAAAAAATTCATAGTTCGGCCTTGTGCGGCCGATAAAATCAAAGATAAAAATATCGTCATTGGTGATCCCTGCATACCAAATATGTCATGCAGAGTGGTTACTCAGAAGGCTCCAGACAAAAGAAAGACCGAAGGCACCGGGGGCAAGCACGATCGGACACCCGATCACGGTCACCTGTCCTGCGTACGCCGAACGGTCTGGGTACTAAGGTCAGACAGTCCGAGACAGACGCGGACAGTACGACTATGATGGACGGACGGTCTACAGAAGGTCAGAAGCAGCAACCTCAGACCATCGGACAACAACGTTCCAAAACAAGTGTTAGGAAGCAAAACACTGCTAGGGCGTCTGGACGACTCAGTAGAGTCGACCCTACTTTTGATTAGTTGCTTGCCAAATATATGAAGAAGGTCGTTCCACACAATCGGCCAATAAAACCAACAAAGTCAAAAAGGCGATCTGTGCGAAAGCAAAAGCCGACTAAAACAGCTCAAAAGGTAGCACAACCAAGATCGCCTAGTCATCCTCCTCTAGGGATAGCATGGTGCTTCCTGTTCTATCCATCGCCGATGTGTTGTCCTACTCATGTGTGGGGTGGTACGACGGTGAATCCGTATTACTGGCCCAATCCGTTTGCTTATTTTGGCTAGGGGCACCACAAGTTTTTGCCTATTGACAGGTTGATCAGGCAGACATGTCCGAAGAGGATGCAATCCGAAACGGCCTATGTGCATTAAAGTTCTATCAAGTATTTATATTATCTGATCGCAAGAGCCGATGACTTGCATCGAGCTGAGTCCTTACTTCAGGAACAAAATAACTCATGAGGTCAATTGTTTCTGAAGTTTTCACTGGTGCTTTTGGTTCGCCAAGCTCCACTAAAAGGCAGGGGGGCATATGTTGAGCACCAAAAGTGGTGGACGGTCCGACCCTTGGGCCCAGACAGTCTGCGTGCCCCGCGATTAGATTAACTCGGGTGATTATCCTTATATCGTGTGTGGTTATCCATCTAATCACGTGGGAGTTGTTGTCTATCTCCTAGGAATAGGTCTAGACCTCCTCCCCTATAAATATAAAGGAGTATGGCCGATTGAGAACCCTTGAATACTTTCCAAACAAATCTATCTACTTTATTTACTTTTCCTGCCCTAGAAGTAGATGTAGCGTAACTTTAGTTGTAGCCTTTAGCATATCCACCTCTACCCCTATTTGACTCTATGTCGTCTAGATCCGTCCTGGGGTGGCCTGCCGACCACAGGATGACCCTATGATCTGTACCCCTCCTGAGGGGAGGAGGGGCAAGATCTATTTCGTCTACTTCAATCAAGATCTCTTCCTCGAATTGATCTCTTATTTTCTAGGCGACTCTATGTCGTATGAAGACGCCCTAGGTGACCTGCTGACCCGGAGCACCCTAAGGTCTCTCCCCCAGGGGACGAGATCTAGGTCCTATGAGGAGAAGAAGACAACCCTGCGTAATTACGGACCGTCCGGCCCAGAGCTCGGACCGTCCGGAGTTCGCGCAGGGAAGGCACCGCTTTTGGGGGCCTTCATCCTCCAAAGGTCCTCAAAAACATGGTTTAACAATGTTTTCCAAGTGTAACATGTGAACAGGTACCTTCGGATACCGATCAAAATTGTACACGACGTAAGAAGCATGATTAAGACGAAGGATGATGCTGCTCCGAAGCCACGGGCGGACTAGCTTCGGCTCAACAGCGGAAAAAGGAACCGACTTAAAGGGGAAAAAGCCATCCAGTCCTTGTTGAATTGTCCATAATTCAGTAGTAAATATGAAGGACATAAATGTAACTTTACACAGGCTGCGCCCTATGCCTATAAATAGATGAACAGTACTCCCGTACTGTTCACACTGACTTGTATTCGCTTGTGCGTCACGCTTGGACTTTAGCCTTCTGTCAAGCCGAAGGTATAAATGTAATTCAATATTGTTCATGTTCATTCATGATGATATAATTAAGAGATATTAATAATGTCATATGATTATTTATATTATCTCTCATGTTTCATATGCTTCTTCTTTCATTAATATATACTGTGATGATGAAGGTACGTCCTTCATGACCTTCGTCCGAAGATCATTATATCCTGAGGGAGATAATGCTTCGAAGGACGAAGGGCATTAACCATTAACCCTTTTTTGTGTTGCCTTGTTCTTAATCCATAGCGTTTGAGAACAAGTCCCCAACATTGGCGCTGACCTCTGGTGAACCCTTTTTTCGACCACCTTCGGCAAGCACCGACCTTCGTCATGCCGCCGAAGAAAACTTCAGCGCCAGGGGCTGCCGCACTACAACCACCGGACCCAAATCAAGAGACCCTTTCTCTCCGAGAGGCCCGAAGCCAGAAGAGGAAGGACACTAGTCCAACACTCCAGGAGGAAGAGTTGGATCAAGAAATCAGAAACATGGAGATAATCCATCAGCAAGTACAAAGGAAGAAGGAGAAGATGGCCCGACTGTCTGATCTTCAAAGGCAGATCGATGAAGCCACTGAAGAAGTACGCCATCTTGCTCAAGACGAACAAGATCGAAGGCCCCAACACAGGGAGCTTCATCAAGAAGGCCTATTCAACGAGGATGGATGGTATGATGATTTTAATCATGATATCTTTACCTTTGATGCTGCTTCTCCCTTGGCAGCAAAACTGCAAGCTATCCCATGGCCTCCATCATACAAGCCACCTCAGCTCCCTATGTATGATGGGCATTCAGATCCGAAGCAGTTTTTGATGAGTTATGAAGCAACTATATCTTCATATGGAGGCAATGCAGCTGTCATGGCCAAGTCCTTCGTCATGGCAGTTCGAAATGTGGCCCAGACATGGTATTCTTCTCTTCGGCCAGAGACTATTACTTCATGGCAGAAGCTCAAGGATATGCTACTAACAAGTTTCCAAGGTTTTCAGATGAAGCCGGTCATAGCTCAGGCCCTGTTCCAATGCACGGAAGACCATGAGGAGTATCTTTAGGCATATGTCCGAAGATTCTTGCGACTGAGAGCACAAGCGCCTACAGTGCCCAATGAAATTATCATTGAGGCCATGATCAAGGGGCTTCGTCCAGGACCTACTGCCCAGTATTTCACTAGAAATCCTCCACAAACTCTGGAGAAGCTGCTTCAAAAGATGGATGAATATATCCGAGCTGACAATGACTTCCGCCAAAGAAGGGAGGAGGCTTATAGGTTCTCTGAGATGACCAGGGGCTTCGGAGGAAGAATCCACCCAAGGCATGTCAGGTCAATTCATAACTCCACTCAGAGTGATGATAGAGGAAATCAGCTGCAGAGGCCGCAGTATACTTCACAATCTTCGGGGCATCAACAAAGCTCTTTCCGACCGCCAGCTCCAAGAGGCAGAGGTCCCAAGGGCTTCGAAGGAAGATATGGGGATCAGCCCAGAAAGATCTACTGCTTATTTTGTGGAGAAGACAAGGGCCATACCACAAGAATGTGCCAAATTACTATCCAAAAGCAGAAGGAGATCGCAGAAGCCGAAGCTCGGCAAAGCCAACCGAAGCAGGTTCTGCATACTGCTTCGTGTCACTCACCCTACATACCAGAGTATGTGGGCAACCATTCTGCAGCCTCTGTTGCTTCGGCTAGTCAGCCACAGGCTTCTTGGCCACAGCTTCCACCTCCGCCGCCACTACAACCTGCCTATTCACGAGGTCAGCAGCCAGAAGGGAGCCATCAGACCCATCAGCAGCGAGATCTCAGGGAGGAATCCGAAGCTTGCATAGTCAACAGCACTGTGCCAGAATCAAAACACATCTATTGAGAGATATCCTACCCCTGAAGCATTTTTTCATTGTCATTTTCTTTTTTAAATAAAGAACAATCGATGTAAATCTAGTCTTCTTGTCATTTTTTAATAGCTTTGTTCTTGTGAAATATATCTTTTTACAGATTTACGAAGCCCCAAATTGTCAAAGCTCAAAAGTCGTTCCTAAGGGAATGCAGAGCTAAAAATCGTATTGTAACTTTTACCGAAGCTATAGAAAGTCTTTCCAAAGAAACGCAGCGTAAGTTCGCCGAAGCTACAAAAAGTCGTTCGCAAGGGAGCGCAGTGTAAGTTTTCTGTTCAAAAGTCGTTCCAAAGGGAATGCAGAGCCAAATACCGCCAAAATATAAGGCGAAGCGCGAAAAGTCAACGCGAATACCGCCGAAATAGAAGGCGAAGAAGTTCAAAAGACGTTCCTAAGGGGATGCAGAACTTACACCGAAAAATAAGCGGTGAAGCCGAAAAATAAACAGCAAAGAGATTTTGATCGTTCCTAAGGGGACACAAAAATTGTGTTTCAGTGGGAGTATGTGTCTTCGACATTAGCATCATTCCTTGCATCATATCATCACATCATATTGTATAGCATCCCATCATACATCATACCACACCAATGACATCAATTGGAAACAAAGCCGATCTTCGGAGATTGCCTTACAAAAATGAAAAGGTGCTAAGACAAAAGCAAGCTAAGAATCACGGCTTCATCAGTCCTGATATGGAAGAAGGGGTCTATTGTTTATGAAGCATCGATGTTTTTACGAAGTATGGATGTTCTTGTGAGGGATAAAAATTCTTTTTTGCGAAGCATGAAAAGAAGGGAAGGTGTTTTTTTGGCCAAAGGCTCAAAAACGGTATGTACATGAAATTTCATGCATTGCAAAGAATTGACTTACAAATAATTTACATATTACATTGAAAAATATAAACATCAAATATTACAAACTTAGTTTAGCAAATGTTACATTAATACCCTAGAAATGTTTTTACAATAACTCCTATTCTTCCTTCAGAACTTTCTCTGCAACTTCGTTAAGCAGTTTGGTAACAACTTCGTCAACAATAGCTTCGGCCACATTAATGACTTCTATTGCTTTCCTTGTTTCTGGGTCGGCCAACGGGTCGAACGGCTCTGGGGGAGGAGGTAGTTCAGCTGTGGTAGAAAACATCAATCAGTTCGAAGTCACGAAAATAAACGACAAAGCTAAAAGCCATTAAGAAATACCTATCCGTCTTTCGAGTTCCGCAGATTTCTCAGCTTTTTTCGTTGCTTCTCGAGCGTCATGAATATCTTTTTCGCTCTTCTTCATTATTTCATGAGCCATCTTTCAGCCACCATTTTCCCAGATATCAGTGAAAAATTTTCCGCCTATTAAACTTGATTCGGCTGACGGGTCCTTCATATCGTCAACAGAGAAGGCACTTTCGGCCTGGGCCAATGTTTTAACATGTTCGCAACCCGCCTTCTCCAGGACAGCGGCAACTCCTCTCGCGCCAGAGAAGGCGCAGACGTCCCCACGATCACTTTGGATTTCCTCAAAAGCTTCGGCTTCACAACTGATCCACTCAATAACGCCCTCGGGGTCGCCTCGTATGAAATTGTCTTTGTTAGAGTAGGCGCCCATGTTGGCGAAGCTAGTCTTTATCTTTTTCACGCACTCCACAGATTTTTCAAAACACCTTTCCTTTGATGCGCGAAGCTCTACAACTGTCTTTTCAAAATAATTTTTCCAGTACTTACTGGCATCTCGATCAGCTTCAGCAACAGCGCATTTTAATTTGGCCTCAGCCAATTGTCTCCGAAGATCTTCAATTTCACTCTTCTGGGCCTCAGCTTGAACTTTGGAATTAGCTTTGTCTTCTTTTATTTTGTTTATCAATGAAATTAATATTTTATCTTTTTCAAGGCCTTCGTTCCTTAGCTCAATCACCTCTGAGCGAAGGTTGTCCAAAGCCATTCTATACCCTTCATCTTCGATATTTTTCTGTGCCCTGAGGGCATTGCTAAGGATCAAGCCCTGCAAGAGGAGTACAAAATTAAGTATAAATAAATAAAATAATTCGTTTTCAAATACAAGAATTGATTTTCATACCTTTATACTATTATATGCTAAACTGTCAGCTAGTTCATCCTTTGACAGTATGGAGAGGCCATCTTCTAGCTTCGGAAATCCGAAGCTTCTTCCTATCTCCCGGCTGACGGATATCTCTTTGTTATCCGGGAGACAGTATAAAAAATCTTCTTCTCCGCTGCCATTAAACACCAGTGCCCCTTTCGGGTATTTCAGTCTTTGGGCATTGTGCTGGGCTTCTCGTTTTTCTTCCGAAGTAAGTGTCTTTCCCGAAGCATGGCGAATGATGTAATCAATGCTCTCCTCCAAAGCTTCGGGAGCAGGAGTAGTAACCTTTTCAGGCAAAGTTTGCTCTGAGGTTTTTTCTTCTGTTGCCTTTTCTTCAGTTTCTGAAGGTTTTTTCTCGGCAAGCTCTGAAGGCCCAGCTTCGGCACTAGCTTGGCCTAGTGTAGCTTCGATTTCAGCCAGTTTTGTTTCAGATTCGGTTTGCAGTTTCGAAACCTCTGCGATTTTCCCTGAAGGAGTAGAGCTTAAAGCCTTTACTGATTCTAACACATCTAGTACATTTGCCATCCTTCTTATTTTGGGAATTGCCGCAAAACTTTTTCCAACTTTCGGCATTGTTACTTCTGCCGAAGGGCTTAAAATCCCCAACACTTTTGCTCCTTCAATTTTTGGTTCTTCCACCTTATTTTCATCGGCTTTTGACTCAGTTAGCTCAGATGAAGGTACCTTCGGCATCGTAGCCGGATCTTCAGCCTTCTGTGTAGAAGGAATAGGCTCCTTCGGTTTAGCAGCTGAAGAAGTTTCCCCGTCAAACTCGGGTACCATGACCGGCTCGATATAGCGTGGCCGGTGGATAAGGACTTTCAACTTTTTGCTCTTCGGCGCGGGCTCATCTGGAGTGGCCGAAGCAGCAGTCTTGGCCGAAGCAGCGGTTTTCCTCTTTCTTCCCCATCCCCGCAGCGGGTAGCAGTAGTCGGGGTAAACAAAACCAATGGCATCAAAAACTCTATTCAATCTCTTTTTTCCTCGGCCCCCGAAGGATGTGGATAATGCATCATCTTCTGCTTTGGGATATGACCCAAGCAATTCATCACTTATAGATTCGATACATTTCAGCCAGTCGTCATTTGGTTCATCAAATTTATCTCCATATCTGAAGGTGTATTTCAGTCGAACTAGATCACCTTCGCTAGACTCGGTGACAGTCTCCTTCGGCATCTCTGAAAGGGAAATGTGCCCTTGGGCCATTTCTAAGTATTTTGGTGATTTAGTGTCCAACACAAGTGCCTAAGTGTAAAATAGTGGACAAAGTACAAATCAAGGATAAAGGTATGTTTCTCAGACTTAGTACATTGTTTTAGAGACTAATGTATTGTGTCTAAGTGCTGGAAACAGGAAAAGACCAACTGGAAATGTCTTGGCTCGAGCAGCCAAGACTCTGCTCAGTCTGGGTGCACCGGACTGTCCGGTGGCTCACCGGATAGTGTCCGATGGTGCACCGGACAGTGTTCGGTGCGCCAGGCTGGCTCGAGCGAACTGGCCGCTCTCGGGAATTCACCGGCGACGTACGGCTATAATTCACCGGACTGTCCAGTGTGCACCGGACTGTCCGGTGAGCCAACGGTCGGCCGGGCCAACGGTCGGCCGCGCGATCTGCGCGGGACACGTGGCCGAGCCAACGGCTAGAAGGAGGCACCGGACTGTCCGGTGTGCACCGGACATGTCCGGTGCGCCAACGGCTCCAAGACTACCAACGGTCGGCTTCGCCGTAGAAGGAAAGAAATCGGGCACCGGACAGTGTCCGGTGTGCACCGGACTGTCCGGTGCGCCAGGCGACAGAAGGCAAGATCAGCCTTCCTGGAATGCTCTCAATGGCTCCTAGCTGCCTTGGGGCTATAAAAGGGACCCCTAGGCGTATGGAGGAGAAAATCAAGCATCCTCTAAGCATTCCTAAGCACTAAGACATCGATTCCGCGCCTTTGATTCTTTGCGATAGCAATTAGAACTCTAGTTGAGTGGTGAACTCATTGAGTTGTGTTGTGAGCTCTCGTTGCGACTTGTGTGCGTGGTGTTGCTGTGATTTCTCATCTTGAGTGTGTTGCTTATCCCTCCCTTAATCCGTGCTTCTTTGTGAACTTCAAGTGTAAGGGCGAGAGGCTCCAAAGTGTGGAGATTCCTCGCAAACGGGATATAGTAAAGTAAGCAAAACACCGTGGTATTCAAGTGAGTCTTTGGACCACTTGAGAGGGGTTGATTGCAACCCTCGTCCGTTGGGACGCCACAACGTGGAGTAGGCAAGCGTTGGTCTTGGCCGAACCACGGGATAACCACCGTGCCATCTCTGTGATTGATCTCTTGTGGTTATTGTGTTTTGACTCCTCTCTAGCCACTTGGCGTTTATTGTGCTAACACTTAACCAAGTTTTTGTGGCTTAAGTTTCAAGTTTTACAGGATCACCTATTCACCCCCCTCTAGGTGCTCTCAATCTCCCAATTCTCTGCAAGAGGCCATACTTTGAATGCTATATGTTCTTGAATTAGGTCCCTTATACCAATAAAGAAGCATATAGTACCAAAGGCCTTCTGGCATGCTTCGGCGGCTTCATCGATTTCAACCTTCGACCTTCGAAGGCCGAAGCGGGACCATATGGGACGCATAATAACCTCTTTAACATCCTCTCTCTCTCTCTCTCTACCAAATCGTTCTTCACATAGAACCATTCCTCCATCCAATTTCCCAGCCATCGTTTCCTAAATGTTGGTACTGGGTAGCTTGAGTTGGGATGGGCAATAAATCCGTAACAACCGAAGTTGTTATGATACTGTTCCTTCCCCGTAGCCTTCGTCTCATACATAAGTTCATGCATGTTGCAGAAGCATTTTGCGCTTGGTTCTATCCCTTGACTCCTTACTGCCCAGACGAAGACTCCCATCCTCAATATGGCTTCGGGGGTCAGTTGATGAAGGAAAATTTGGAAGGTTTTCAACACTTCCACTATGAACCTGCTCAGTGGGAACCGAAGCCCAGCTTTAAAAAAGCTTCGAAAGATCACAACTTCATTCTTCTCAGGCGCAGGAGTGGTATTGTTTTCGCCAGCCCTCACAATAGATATATCCCGAAAGTACCTCCCCCTCATGCTCTCAAGGTGACTTTGCTTGATGGTCGACTTTCCGAAAATTGTATGGCTTGGCCTCCACGGTCGATCTTTGGAATCTTCACCCCCACTCTCTGCATCATAACTGTCACTGTCACCGGTATCCTCAGACAGGCCCTCCAATATTTCTTTTGTAATCTTCTCTATATTTGATTTGGCCATTGATTCTAGAAATCCAGCTATATAAGGATTTGTAGCCTTCTTCTGTTCAAAGAGTTTCTCCTCCTCGGTTAGCTTCACCTCAGCAACAACTTTCTTGTCTTGAGACATCTCTCCAGAAATAATGAAAATGTGCCCTTCAAGATGAAGCTTAGAGAACTCGAAAAACTAAGCAAGTGTTGGTGAGCAAGAGCTATAAAATTGAACAAACAAAGCAGCTAACACAAATAGTGTACCAAATGTGGTCACGATGAGTTCTTATTTATATGCTCGACGCGCCCCGAGTTGGAGGGGCCCATCTGTCATTGATTGTTGCTATTCTAGCAAAGGGAAGGTGTTTTTTCGGACCTTCGGCTTAAGGCCTTCGTCCAGGTCGCAGTCTGAATTCGTTATCTTAAACAAATTAATACCGCGAGGGGCTACTGTTGGGGCCTTCGTCCTCTGAAGGTCCTCAAAAACATGGTTTAACAATGTTTTCCAAGTGTAACATGTGAACAGGTACCTTCGGATACCGATCAAAATTGTACACGACGTAAGAAGCATGATTAAGATGAAGGATGATGCTGCTCCGAAGCCATGGGCGGACTAGCTTCGGCTCAACAGCGGAAAAAGGAACCGACTTAAAGGGGAAAAGGCCATCCAGTCCTCGTTGAATTGTCCATAATTCAGTAGTAAATATGAAGGACATAAATGTAATTTTACACAGACTGCGCCCTGTGCCTATAAATAGATGAACAATACTCCCGTACTGTTCACGCTGACTTGTATTCGCTTGTGCGTCACGCTTGGACTTTAGCCTTCTGTCAAGCCGAAGGTATAAATGTAATTTAATATTGTTCACGTTCATTCATGATGATATAATTAAGAGATATTAATAATGTCATATGATTATTTATATTATCTCTCATGTTTCATATGCTTCTTCTTTCATTAATATATACTGTGATGATGAAGGTACGTCCTTCATGACCTTCGTCCGAAGATCATTATATCCTGAGGGAGATAATGCTTCGAAGGACGAAGGGCATTAACTATTAACCCTTTTTTGTGTTGCCTTGTTCTTAATCCATAGCGTTTGAGAAAAAGTCCCCAACAGCCGCTTCTGCCGCTAGGTTGCGGACCGTCTAGCACAGAGCCGCGAACCGTCCGCGCCCCCGCAGCGAGCACTGCCGCCACTGTTCACCTCACGGAGCTGAACCCAAGGTATTGCTCATCACGAGAAGGCCCTAGGGTTCGTTGCTGTTTGGTCCCAAATAGGTGGTGACTATCATAGAGGTTTTGCCCCACATTTAGGATAACCACTTTATTTGACCCTACATCATCTAAAGGTGCTAAGTACCACCAGACGGTTAATTATAGTGTTCGGTGACCAAAAAGGCGCCAACAATAACTACAACGGAGATCACATTAAATGTGAGCACAATATTGTAGGCACGCCTGCACCCTGACACACGTATAGGGGCATGTGTATCCGATGCCACTACACAACCATATCATTGTATTTATGGCCATATCTAGTCAGACAATCCTGCCTGCTATAGAAGATGAAAAATCTATATAACCATCACTAAGCAGTACAATGGTTCTAACTTATAGTAAAAGGTACAAGGAACCATATTAGGCACCAATAATATGCCATCCTCACTCTAATAGAGCTCTGGTTAGTCACCTCCTTAGGTATGATTACATTGTTGCATGTCTATTGCATGTTTCATGATTACATTCCCAAGACATGATAGGGGCAGTTGATCAAATGACAAGTAGGGTCCATATATAGTGTATGTGTAAGACTACCACTCCCTTGAACTATAAAACAGAGTGGTAGAGTAGATTCAATTTAGGTCCAATCTCTCACACGGAAGGGGATCTCCATTCGGTTCCACTCAACTTCCATTCAAATTCCAATCCTCACCAAACACCAACTAACAACAATCAATTCAATCTAGCCAAGGCATCCACAACTAGAGTTGGTCTAGCTCTCCACAACACTGTCATCCTATAGGAGGTCTTGGAATCCCTTAACACTAGACTTCGTAATCTTGTGTGTCATCTGCATATATATACATATGTACATTATCAACAAGAGGATGTTTAGTATTACACTCATTGTAGTCCAACCCTCTATACAAATCTATGTGTATTAGGTTGTGATGTCATGACTTCGTAGACATGCTCTACAACGTTAGGACTCGCTCCCTATTTCTCTAGCTATCGTTTCTCTATTACTCTTAGTACCCTTGTGTCTTTATAATGACACATCTATAGGGACATGAAAACTATTGATGCCGATTAATCAAAGATCATTACTGCCTAACTTATAGTGCCTTTAGAAAGCACACATTAGTTATAACGATTATACTATCGTTCATCTCCAAAACTAAATTAGGAGCCTATATGCTTAACCACTCCCACGATATGGTATTAAGGCCACTACTAGCGATCAAGGACCACGGGAAGATGTGCTTCAAGATCGTGTTAGGTCCTCATCATGTGGCCATAGAGCGCCAAGCCCTTACTATTCTTGCTTTTATTGGTTGATTGTGTGGAGGTCGTGGCTTCTTATCCTTGCTAGTCATGCCATTGTATTTGCTACTTCTTCTAGTGTCGATCTTAATTTTTTTATCTAATCACTTAGTTATAAACTTTACTAGTGATCCTTGTGAGATGATATGGCATGGATCGTGTTGGTTTTGGTAAGGATAGGCTTACCAATATAGCTTGTTTAGTAGTCTTCTCTTCCTCTTAATGAAAAATATGGTGAGATATCATTTCAAAAAAAAACTTATCTACAATATCATGCGATTATCTTCTGCCAAGAGTCAACACATGGGACTAGTAAGCAATAGCTTACTAATTAAATTTAATGAATTATGCTGTTTATTACTCTATCCGTCCGAATTTATATTTTGATTGACTTTTTTTTACCTAAATTTGACCGGCTCATCTTATTAAAAATCATAAAATTTATTATTTTTTTACTATGGTATCCTTTAGCATATAATATACTTTAAACATGACTTTGAATTTTCATTTTAAAAAATAAATAAGATGAGCCAGTCAAACTTGGTAAAAAAAAGACAAACGAATTATAAATTGGAACCAATGAAGTATAATATTAGTGGCTCATGGTTTAATTTACACCAATGATATAAGTACAAAAATTCACAAAATGATTGTGTTTTTGAGTGGAAACCCTAGCATACACACCTTACATTACATACATGGATGCACTCTTACTCGGTGTTTTAGCGGGGCCATTGAGTTGGATGATATGGTGCTCTTTTTGTCTAGAGTGGTAGTTTGGTGTTGTGGTTACATACTTCGTTCCACTTGCACGTCCTAGGTCCTACTTGGTATTTTTGTTATGTTACTGTACTTTTCTTCTGTGGTGTCTTTTATTTTTATCTCCTTTTCCCCTTGCTTTGTATTCAGGCTTCTTCTCGATATAATGGCAGAGAACTCTGTTACCGGTTGAGGGGGAGGGGGATATGCTACCAGATAAGTTGACAGACATCAAATTAATGAAATTTGGGATATATATAATTAAGTCAAGTTGAACCCCTACAAAATAGACTATTAGTTTTATGGCAAAAGATGCTAAATATATTATATGCTGGCTGCTAAATTGAATATTATATTGCATATCCCAATGTCAATGGATTACACTTAAAATATTAAGAATCTATTTGGTGCCACAACTTATCTAAGGTTAGTCGGCCTTAGACATAAAAACTTAGTTAAATTGTGATAAGTTAGGTGAATCCCTAACTGCATCATGAGGTGTATACGTTTCAGTGCGAATTATTGAAGTACAAGCAAGCAAGCAACAAAAGTTGTATATATAGTCAAAGAATAAAAGCTTACAAATGATAGATTTCACATAGGTAGAGCCAGAGAATAATCCATATTTGAGTGGCGTCACCAGTCTAGTGACTGTTTTTTTCCCCTCATTAGTATTGTCATGACGTATGTTTTACTTCGAAAATGATAGGTGGACGAGTTATTGGAAGCCAAAAACAAGCAAACAAAAATAAAAAAGAAAATTAAAGAAACCGGGATGCTGTCGTGATGATGTGATGGATGGCCATGGGGATGGGATGGGATGGGATGCAGTGCACAGCACAGCAGGAGAGAAGTGTCGACACCGTGGGCTGCAATTGCAGGAGCAGGGACGAACGGAAAGACCGGCAGCGCCTCGGGGTGCGTGCCCACTGCCTCGGCGATGAGCACACCATGTCCTCATCCGGGTCCACCCCCTCCCCGGACCCGGATCGCCATCGATCAGTCACTCGAGCTCCTGCTCTGCATCACAACAACGCCATCTGATCTGCTCAACAAACAAGATTGCAAAACAAAACAAAACAAAAAAAACAGGAAAATTATTCTGAACTTAAAGCAGCTGCGAATAATGCATGGCAACTATATATACATCTTTTCATATTTTTGCTAAGGTTGTAAAGATTTTACAGGCACTTAATTGGCGCAACACTGTATATTTTCATCTTGTATTGCATGTGGATGGATAGCCAGCGGCCAGTAGGTGTAGCATCACATGGCGATGAGCACATCATGAGGCAAATCCGTGTCGGTGACGCACGCATCCATTGATAATTGAGAATGCCTCACACTTTAACCTAACCCCGGCCGGCGCCCCCTATAAATATACAGTACACGTGCACACGCACAGTAACTCTACGATCAATGCTGAAAATTAAAACAGCACCATATATATAGATCTTAAAATAAGGGGGTGTTTGGTTAGAGGGACTAAAGATTAGTCTCTAGTTTTTAGTCTCATTTAGTCTCTTTTTTGTCAAACACTAGAACTAAAATGATTTAGTCTTTAGTCCTTCACATAGGTGCTAAAAGAGACTAAAAGCCCACATGAGTGTATTCCAAGGGCATTTGGGTCTTATGGACAATGTATTTAATGACTTTAGAATCTATTTAGTCCCTAGAACCAAACAAGTAGGGACTAAAGTTTAGTCCTAAGACTAATTGAAACCAAACATGGCCTAAATCATCATGGAAAAAAGTACGAGTTTCTTCAATTAATCACAGCTGGTCCCAATTTAAAATGCATTTATTTCATTCCATCTCAAAACAGGCTAGCTAGCTAGCTAACCATCGAGCTAGATGACGACATAAAATGCAACTGGATGGATCTTACAGGGTACTGCTACTGGTACCGTGATTTCATGTACCATATATATACCTCGGTACGTACGTCTATATATATATATATATATATATATATATATATATATATATAATATATATATATATATACAACAAATGACGACGGCGTACTAATTAATAAGGTTATTATTTTTAAACGAGTTTAAAAATTACAGCAGTAATACGCACCGCATTTTAATTACAAACATAGTTCGTACACGTACGCTTTAATATTTAGCAACAAGCTAGCTACACAATGACAAATTAAAAAACAAGCCACCTGCTGTCTGCTGCCCGCTGCGCTGAGCGTGAGAGCTAGCTACTACCTTATTACCTCTCTCCGCAGCTGTAGGCGGCGGCGGCGGCCATGGACTTCGTGCTCCAGGTCCTGCTGCGAGTGGTGATGAGAAGAAGCATCCGCAGGCTGCAAGAGGTCGTTGACATCGCCGTGGACATCGGCACGGCTGTCTTCGTGGCCGTGCGGGTCTCCGGCCTCGTCTTCCGCCGCCGGCTGCCGACGCCGACTACGACATCGTCGTCGTCGACGACGTACTACTACTCCCCGGGGACGTCCTCCTCGATCGGCATGCATGTCCAGGAGGATTAAATATTCACAGGCACTAGATGAGCTAGCTAGCTAGGGCCAGAAGATGTATACTTCTCGCGGGGGGCATGTAAGTACCAAGGTCATATATCTGTGCGTTCTTTTTTGTGGAATCAAACTAATTTCGCTAGCTACCCTATATATATGTGTTGTGCTATTGCTCTAGCTATATCTATACATGTGTAATTTGAGGAATTGAGGCCGCAAATCAAAACAAACACTTTTGCGCCGATTCGAGTTGCAGTTGAGAAAGAAACAGTGATTAATTTAGAAATTAAGAAACAGCCTTGACATGATCACGTAGCTTATTTGCAAATAATAAAAAGCAGAAAACTTGATAGATCACTGACTAGCGGTTGTTGTAGATGCCATCTATGTGTGGTGAACTTGTTGATGCGGCTGGGTTGACATAGATGATGCAGGTTTAATTTGAAGATCCTGATCAGTTTTGAAGATCTTAATCATTACTAGGACCCTATCATTCATATATGAGGTGTTTGGTTTGATTAATCACTCTATCTAAAATGAAGTGGTGCATCATGAGTCTATTCCTCAAATTTGGTGGATGACTCCGTTCTACGTATTAGTACTAAACAACTAAATATGAGGAATGAGATAGTGATAGATTAACTCACTCCAATTCCACAAACCAAACAAAAAAATAAGGAGTGAAAAGATAATGGACTACATCATTTCTCAAACCAAACACTCCAATATAGTTTGCTGGAATGCCTCGTTATTCAGGATCAGTTTAAAGGCTCTCCTACAACACGTCTATTTTTGAGTTTCAGAGGGCTTATTTGAAAACCCAATTTTGTTTCGATGGATTTTCATTTTCTAAAAGTAAATTAGTCTAATTTTCCTTAAAAAATAGAAATCCCTTAGAAAATGGAGCTCATAAACTAGCTCTAAATGGGAAAAGTAGCAGCAAGCCGTAAATAAACATATATACTAATAGTATCGGCTTAACACTTATTTTCTCTAGCTTAAAGATTCGATTTTGGGTTCTTTCTATTTCACGACATAATACTTAAGCAATATACTAGCTAGTTGTCCATGTTTTACTACGGCTATTATATAATCTCTTCGTCCCATAACATATAAGTCGTAACTACTTTTTGTTTTCGTTCCACAATATAAAGTGTGCTCTCTATATATACGTACATTGATACAGTGATGATATAGAGAGAATTAAATATATTTTTTGTCTTTAAATCAAAGATGGTTACGCTTTATATACTGAGACAGAGGGAGTATCACATAAATAGGTATTGAGATATTTATTAAAATATAATTATTATTTATTTTTAAACACTAAGATATGTGTGGTCTGGTGGTTAGCTTCGAATTTCTGAAGCAGAGGGGTGTGGTTTCGAGTGCTTGCTCTATACTATTTTTTGCGCGGTATGGAGGGTGGGCCTAAAGTGTCAGCGCGGAGGGTGAAGCCGTGTGTCGGTGTTTAGATCAAGGGTCCTAACCAACTAGTAAATAATGTCGTGTGCCCAAAGTCTAGATGGTGTGCGAGTTGACACAAGCAGTTTATCCTGGTTTGGGCAATATAAAGTCCTACCCCCAACAGAGGGGGATGAGACTTATATTACTCGCACCTGAGTGCCTGCAGTAGGGATTACAAGCACGACGGAAGAGGGAAAGTTCCCAAGTCCCTGGAACTTATTGAGGCAAGGGCCAATATCCTAAGACTTAGTGGGAGACGACTGAGGGTTCGCCTGTGTGTCTGCCTTGCCCCTTGGAAGAACTACACTGCCCTATTTATACATGTAGGATATTACGCTGTGAAGCCTGGGCCCTTGTATTCCAAGGGGAGATCCTGTAAGCCGGCGTGAAGGTGTACTGCATTATTGACTTGTGCCTGCTGATTTCCCGCTAGGAGCCGAGGCAGAGGCCAAGGGGTTGGACGTACATCAGAGCCCCCCGAGGAAGGGTTGCCCATACCATAGTTGTTGTAACAACATCGTGATATGGATAAAAGCCTGCTTAGGGGGTGCGTCAGCGTCCCTGTGCGGAGTGACATTGTGATTTCTGGCTGCGTTTATCGAGGTCAGAGCCCTTCTCGGGCGAGGCAGAAGTCTTCCCGAGGCATTGGTTGAGCCATCCCTTGACGTGTGCCACAGTCGACGGAGTGGCCACCCGTAGGATTCGCGGTGGAGCAGGTAGCTGAGGCCGAGCTTGGGTGAGACGGAGATTGCGCCCGAGGCTGAACTCAGCGTCAGACAAGACAGAGATTGTGCTCGAGGCCGAACTCAACGTCAGGTGAGGCGGAGATTTGCGCCCGAGGTCCAATCTGCTTCACCCGTTGTATTAGATGTCTCATCGGGGGAATGGCAGGCGGGCTGCGCGTACTGTAGAGGGGGCGTAATCATGCTGTTGCGCCCGTATATGACCGCTGTCTTGTTAGCCACTGTGCTCCTGGTGCCACGGCGTGGGGTAGGTGTGCGCATTAAATGCGAGTGTTCCACACCTGTTTTCGGGCGCCTTTGCCTTATCTGCCTGGGATTAGCTTGGGTGAGACAGATGGGGCGGTGGTGACTTCGGGGCGAGGAGTTCTGCCTTAGGTGGGAGACTCTCGGGGAGAGGCCTCGGGTTAAGAGGTACCTCGGCTGCTCCCCCTTGGGGGTTATGTGTTTACTTGTCCTGAGTGCATTTTTCGGAGGGATAATCCGGGTACCCCTAATTATCACCCAGACAGTAGCCCCGAGCCTTCCAAGACAGTACTTTAGTACTTGTTTGGAGGCTCTGCTGCTTGCTCGTGGGTGTGCCACATTTTCTTGAGGAGTAGGACATTTGGTTTCCGATGGGTGTAGCCCCTGAGGCCCCGAATGAGTAATTGATTCCTTTGGGGGCTTTTGCTCTTAATAGGTTCAATTTGATCTTCGCCCAACCTGTTGGAACCTTCAACGTAGTTTTACGAGGATAGCCTCCGAGCCTTTGCGCGGGGCAAGAGGTCGGTCGAGGTGTGTCTCGACTTTTGGTTCGTACGCCCTTTCGTCGCCGCTCCGCAAGGAGGAAGGGGGAACGCGTCATGCTACCCTCGATGGGTGACGAGCAAGACATTTCTGTTGAGTTGTTATCGGATAATCCGAGCGGGGGTTCGAGCTCCTTTCGATAAGTGTCGGCTAGTGCTCCGGAGACACGCCCCAAAAGATACCAGCGGGTGATTCAGATCGAGGGCTCGATGCCTCCCTACGATGGGACACCATCATGAATCGCTCCTGGGGGTCTCGGATATGTCTTAATCGGGTCGCAACCCGAGTGTCACACTTGGTTTTGGAAGGAAAACCGAATGCGAACCATGTACGTGCCAGGATCAGAACTCACGTACACAGCGATTATATAATTGGACATCATCACACAATGCTTGAATTAAATAGCGGAAATGTACTTAGTTACATCAAGATGTATGAGACATCCACAGAGTCTATTACATAAACATAGTCTTTAACAATAACATCAAAGTGAACAGTATCGAAACATAGAATGTAAGCCTACACAGGCAGCTGACTGGGGGTTTGCCACTAAGATAAACTAGAACTCATCGTATTCCTGAAACACCTCGAAGTCATCCATGTTGCCAGCTTCACCTCCTGAGTATTGAGAACAGTGGGGACAACCTAGGGTGGGGTGGTTTGTAAAGCAAGGGTGAGTACACTTCAACGTACTCAGCAAATGTCCCGTTTGGCTAAAGTGGACTAGCTGTATGTGGAGTTAAGGTTAAGCAGTTGCTTTTAGTTGGTCAAGTTTTATTATTATAAGTAGAGCCAACTTTTAGTAATAACCCAGTTATTACCCAGAGGCACTGCCTCCAAGAGGAAATACTAGAGATCAGGATTATAATCACCATTGTTAATCATCATCACAAAAGTAACCATTGTTCTTCTAATCGAAGAGGATCCCAAGGCTGCTCATAACCGTGAGCACGACTGATATACCAGTTTCTAACACTCTGCAGAGGTTGCACACATTACCCACAAGCCGTGATTCCCATTCTGCTCGGGGTTCTAGCCTCCCCATTGATCACTACCAAGGTGACCTAGCAGGGTCTCACTACTTAGCCTTTACAAAGATTTCCCAGAGGTCATAGCCGCCCGTTAGGTTTCTCCAGTTTGATAAACACAGTACATCTCCCCAAAGGAAGGGTGACTAACAAAACCAAATCAAAGAACCTCTGCAACCGCCTCGGCAGAACAAGTACTGTGCTCGGACCCCATTGATGGTACGGCGAAGCCAACTACTCCTCTGGTTCCTCTAATTAATCAGCTAAGGGAGTCCCATTCCACCCTCATGGTTGCACTGTTATCCCGGGTTGTCACTCCCCAAATAGGTCCTTACAGAGAGGCACTCAGGAAAGAGCCTGAGCCCCCTAAAGTAATCACAAGGACCCCATCGGGATAACATCATCGTATCATAAAAGACCACATCATGTTCATTGATTAAGTTAAAGCAATAGCATAAGCTAACCATGATTAACCCAAAAAGGTAAACAAGGGTAAGGGAAATACAAACTAGTCAATCCTTAAGTTTCAGTATTGTAATGCGGGACAATGAATTATAAAGTATAGTAGGACATGGTAGGTCTAAGGACACTTGCCTTCACCAGGTTGTTGCTTAGAGGGATCTTCGGCAACACACTCAGGAACCACGAGCTGCTCGTTGTCTAAGTTAAGCGAGCATACATTCAATACATTTGGAAAAATATAACTGAACAGCACATCAATCATTTATAATCATTGACTCACAAAAAGGTATAGTAATAAGTGTAGGGGAATGATATCAAGCTACAAAGAAAATGGAGTACTCCTACTTGGGGAATTGATTACTCTTTAAATGTTTAGGACATAGCTCAAAAGGGTTAAGTAGTGATTAAAACAAAGGAAGGTTAGAATTATAATATAAACTACTCTCATTTAGGAATTTGATTATCCTTGAAATATTATCCATACCTACATACCTAATTCTTTTTATCACATTAGGGTCTAAAGGTCAAACCAGAAGTGAATCCATGAAATGCATAACACTAATCTCACAAACTTCAATATGTTTTAACTCCTAGGGCTTTCATTTTATTTATTTTATTAAATAAATAAACTAACATAAACATTAATCCTATATTATAAGTGTAAAATTAAGGTATACAAATTACAGTTGGTCATATTTTATTTGAATAGAGAATAATCTTGTGAACATTTTGCAATTTGAACCACTCAATTTGGAGTTCATACGAAAAAGATATGAAATAAACAAGTCACAAAGTTTGAAATATGAAATTAAGGCTAAATCTGTAATTAAATCAAAGTCCAGCGGCTATTCTAAAGAAACCAGGGACCTATGCGCTAAAACAGAGGACAACAGGTTGATTTCCTAAAACCAGGGGGTTCCTTAAGCAAAACAGCCATGCGAAGGGGGTATCGGGTGAATCTAACTGTTGGATCAGAAACCGACGACCGAGATTAGATCTGCGGCTGAGGGCGCACGCGCGGGCGGACGAGCGCTGACAGGTGGGACAGGGAGTGTCAGCGACAGAGGGGGAGAGCGTGTGACCGAGCGGGCCCAGCGCCAGAGGGGAAACAGACGGCTGCAGGGGTCCGAGGGGGTCCGAACCGTTGGATCAAGATCGGACGGGGAAAATCAGACCGGGAAGGATGAGCGGCTGCGGGTGGCGCTGACAGGCGGGCCAGGGCGTCAGGCGCGCGTGCGCGAAGCGGTATCCCGCGGTCCGAGCTGTTCGATCTGAATCGGACGGAGGGGATCAGACCGGGGAAACAGACGTGCGCGAAGCGGCGCTGCTCCTCTCCGCGGCGGTGAGGTCGCCGGAGTTGAGGCAGGCGCGAGCTAGGGTGGCTCCGGGGTCGCCGGAGTTGGGCAGAGAGGGAGAGGGCGCCACGGCGAACTCAATGGCGGGGAAGAGGCCATGAATCCATGCGCAGAGACGGTAGAACGACGGTGAGAAGGCCTCGGGCGGGCCGAAGAAACTCCGATGAGCCATTCCGGCCACGTGGAGGGGACTTAAGGCGCGCTAAGGCCTTGGCTGGCTTCAGCAGAGACATGGGTGACCCAGGGAACTACTCCGGTGAACTAGACTGGGCTAAATCGGCCGGCCACCGCTCGAGTACGGCGGACCGCCGCGGCCGAGCACCGACGAAGGCAAAATTGGACGAACACATGACACAATAAGGGAAAATTGGGCACGGGGACGAGTGTCTCACCTCGGGGCGGAGCTCGGGGAGGCTTAGAGCGGTCTCCGGCGAGCTGGATGGCCAAGAATGCGGGCGTGGGTCTCCGGTGGTGGCTGGCGGCGTGGGCAGAGCGCGAGAGAGGGCGAGGCTACACGAAATAAGGTGAGGGGTGTGCGCGGGGCACTGGCGGGGCTCTAAAAAAGGGAGCTGGGCGCGTGGGCGTGCGTCGTGGCCGAGAAATCCGGCGACGTGCGCGAGTGCGCATGCACCGGTCCACGGCGAGAGCGGGGAAGGCGGATCTGATAAGGCAGGCCCACGACGCAGAGAGAGAAAAGGGGACGCGCGGGGGCAACGGCTCGGCACTGGCGAACCGGGCCTGCGAAACAGAGAGAGAGGGAGAGCGAGCGGGCGAAGGAAACTGGCGCCGACAGGTTGGCCCCACTGGGCAGCGAGCGAGAGAGGGAGGGCGCACACGAGGGAGAACTGCCGCTGACAGGCGAGGTCCGCCTGTCAGGCGGCGCGAGCGAGCGGCCTGGCTGGGCTTATTGGGGCGGCAGGGCTGCTTTCTCTTTTCCTTTTCTCTAGATTTTCTAATTTCTTTTTTATTTCTTTTTCTATAGGGTTTTCAAATCCAAATTCAAACTAGGTTTCAAATTCAAATCAATTCAAACTTGTGCAACACTTCAAAGAATATTTTAAGCTCAGCATGATGCAACATGTCATGACTCATAAGATTTTGGCAAAAATAAATAATTAACCTCCACTGGTTTAAGCTATTTCTAACCAAAAAGAAAAGAGAGAGAGAGAGAGAATCTAGAGAGATAAAACCTAGAGTGAGAAAAGGAAGAGTAACACATGATTTTGTGTGATAATTAGAAAGAAATTTTATACCCCCAAAATCAGGGTGTTACAGACCTATCCCCCTTAAAAGAATCTCGCCCTCGAGATTCAGGGCTGGCTAGAAAAGAGCTCAGGGTACTTGGCTCTCAGATCATCTTCTCTTTCCCAGGTTGCTTCTTCTTCTGAGTGGTGACCCCACTTGACTTTGCACATCCTGATGGTACTTCTCCGGGTGACTTGATCTGCTGTCTCCAGAATCTGCGTTGGCTTCTCAACATATGTCAGATCCTCTTGAATGTCAAGGTCTTTCATTGGCAACTGCTCCTCTGGTACTCGCAAGCATTTCTTCAACTGAGACACATGAAACACATCATGCACTGCGGACAAGTTCTCTGGTAAGCTTAGCTGATAAGCCACTTCTCCAGGTCTTGCCTGAATCTGATACGGGCCGATATAGCGAGGTGCTAACTTGCCTTTGACTCCAAACCTCTTGGTTCCTCTGATGGGCGACACCTTCAAATAGACATAATCTCCCACTTCAAAACTGAGTTCTCTTCTTCTGGTGTCAGCATAGCTTCGTTGTCTGGACTGTGTTGCCTTAAGATTTTCTCGGATCATCATGATATTCTCTTCAGCTTCAAGCAAGATCTTGGGGCTGAATACCTGTCTTTCGCCGGGTTGATCCCAATGCAATGGAGTTCTGCAATTCCTCCCATAAAGTGCTTCGAATGGTGACATCTTCAGACTGGCCTGATAGCTGTTGTTGTAAGAGAATTCTGCATACGGTAGCCTCTTGTCCCATCCTAACTGGTCTTGCAAAGCACAAGCTCTCAACATATCCTCAAGAATCTGGTTGGTTCTCTCAGTCTGACCATCTGTCTGCGGGTGATAAGCTGAGCTGAACTTCAAGTGCGTACCCAAAGCTTCATGCAACTGCTGCCAAAAATGAGAGGTGAACATGGTACCTCTATCCGATATTATCTTCTTTGGAATACCATGCAAGCACACAATCCAAGACATGTATAACTCTGCCAACACTGCACTACTATAAGTGGTATTGACTGATATGAAATGGGCCATCTTTGTCAAATGGTCCACTACTACCCAGATGGAGTCATAACCAGCTCGAGTGCGGGGCAGACCAACTATAAAGTCCATCCTAATCTCATCCCATTTCCACTGTGAAATCTGCAACGACTGCAACAAACCTGTGGGTCTCTGATGCTCTGACTTGATCCTCTGGCAACTGTCGCATCTAGCACATACTCTACTATCTCTCTTTTCATACCATACCACCAAAATCTCTTCTTCAAGTCTTGGTACGTCTTCTCACTACCAGGGTGTATAGAGTATGCTGTCTCATGAGCTTCCTTGAGAATCAGTTCCCAAATCGAGGTGATGTTGGGAACACATAGCCTATCTTTGAACCATACCACTCCTTCGACATCTTCATGGAAATCTGGACCTTTCCCATTGATGATCAGCTGCTGGATCTCGTTGATCTTCTCATCATCCTTCTGACCTTTCCTGATGTCTTGCTCTAGAGTGGGCTCTAGCTCAATTGCCACTCCTTGGCTGTTATTCAGAAATCCGAGACTCAATCTGTCGAACTCCTTTGCTAGCTCATACGGCATCTGGTGAGCGGCCAACATATTGACTTGACTCTTCCTGCTAAGAGCATATGCAACTATATTTGCTTTGCCTGGGTGATAATGAATCTCCAGCTCATAATCTTTGATCAACTCCAGCCATCTTCGCTGTCTCATGTTTAACTCTGACTGAGTGAATATGTATTTGAGACTCTTGTGGTCCGTGTAGATATCACACTTCTGCCCATAAATACAATGCCTCAAGGTCTTCAATGCATGAACCACCACTGCTAACTCCAAATCATGAGTAGGATAGTTCTTCTCATGAATCTTCAACTGTCGAGACGAGTATGCCACTACTTTCCCTTCCTGCATTAACACACATCCCAGTCCGGTGTACGAAGCATCGCAATACACTGAGAATGGCTTGTGAACATCTGGCAGAACCAACACTGGCGCTGTTGTTAACTTCTGCTTCAACATTTCAAATGATTCTTGGCACGCTGGGGTCCACTTGAACTCAACCTTCTTTGCTAGTAAGGCTGTCATTGGTCTGGCAATCTTGGAGAAACTTTCAATAAAACGCCGATAGTAACCGGCCATTCCAATGAAACTCTTGATTCCTCGGACATCTTTTGGTGCTTTCCAGTCCAGAATCGCTGCTACCTTCTTTGGATCCACAACTAATCCATCTCAGTTTATAATATGACCCAAGAATAGAACTTCGCTGATCCAAAACTCACACTTGCTAAGCTTGGCATACAACTGGCAATCTCGTAGCCTTTGAAGTACTTTCTGTAAATGTTCCTCATGCTCTTGCTCATTCTGGGAATATATAAGAATATCATCAATGAACACCACTACAAACTTATCGAGGTATTCCATGAACACATTGTTCATCAGATATATGAAGTACGCTGGCGCATTCGTCAATCCGAATGACATAACCATGAACTCATATAGTCCATACTTAGTGATGAATGTTGTCTTCGGTATATCCACAGGTCGGATTCTGAGCTGATGGTAACCTGACCTCAGATCTATCTTTGAGAACACACTGGCTCCTCTCAATTGATCAAATAAGTCTTCAATTCTGGGCAGGGGGTTCTTGTTCTTGACAGTGACTTCATTCAGGGCTCTGTAATCAATGCACATCCTCTTCGTGCCATCCTTCTTCTCCACAAATAGCACTGGGGCTGCCCAAGGCGATGTACTTGGTCTGATGTAGCCTTTCTCTAACAACTCATCAATTTGCTTCTTGAGTTCCTCCAACTCTGGTCCAGACACTCAATAAGCTCTCTTAGAAATAGGGGCGGTGCCTAGGATAAGCTCTATGGCAAATTCAACTTTCCTTTCAGGTGGCATGCCTGGTAACTCTTCAGGGAATACATCAGGGAATTCTAACACAATCCTAATTGTTTCAATCAGATTGGACTCCTTATCATCTACTGATAAATGGTGACAAGCTCCTTCTTCTAGTTCAGGTAAGTACAGCTTGGTTACTACCTCCTTTCCGGATGGGGACACCAACTTAACTATTCTCTTGTCACAACTGACAGTGCCTTGATTTCTGTGTAGCCAATTCATCCATAGGATGACATCTAACCCTTGAGTTCCCATGACTACTAGGCTAGCAGGGAAGGCTATCCCCCTTATTTCAATCCTTAGATTCAGACAAATCCTATCGGACTGAACTTTTTCCCCAACTAAATTAACTCTCAAAGGTGGGATCATTGGTTCTATGGGGATGTTATGTGATTCTACCCAAGATGCAGAAACAAAAGAATGTGTGGCACCAGTATCAAATAGTACTTTTGCTGGGTAGGATTCGATTGGAAACATACCTACTGCCACGTCCTGAGCATCCTGGATTGCTTCGGCCTCCAAGTGGTTCACCTTTCCACGGTTGTAGGCCTGACCATAGACTCCTGGTGCTTGCTATGGTGCTCCTTGTCTTGCTGGGGCATTGACTGCTGGCGGTTGCTAGGTTGCTTTCTTTGGAAAATTCTTTGCCCAATGATTTTGTTTTCCACTGTAGAAGCATGCACGACCTCCTACTTGTGCTGGGGCTGCTTGGCCATTCTGGTTGGTTGCGGGGGCAAGAAGACGAGCTGCCTGGTTGTTCTGACGCTGGTATTGATTTCCTCCCGGCTGAGTGTTCTGACGGTACTGTTGCTGCTGTTGCTGAGGAAACTGCCTCTGGTACTGGTGCTGGTGACCTTACTTGAATTGCTGTGGCGAGTTGCCTGAGTAGCGGGGATGACTGCTACTCCCGGCCTGAGGTCCACCAATCTTGCGCTTCCTATCCTCCATCTCCCGATGCTTCCTTTCAATCATGATTGCTCTGTCTATCAAATGCTGGAAGGTGGGAAAAGTGTGGTTCATGAGCTGGTAATGGAGGGGATCAACCAATCCTCTCAGAAAACGGTACTACCGCTTGGCATCTGTGTTGACGTCTTCTGGGACGTAACGTGACAGTTGCAGAAACTTATCCCTATACTCACTGACTGACAGGGGACCTTGCTTCAGGGCGAGAAATTCCTCCTTCCTCACTATTATCAGTCCCTCGGGCACATGGTAGCGATGAAAATTATCCCTGAACTCCTCCCAAGTAATGGCTTCAGGGTTGGCATCGGTGGCAAGGTAGGACTCCCACCAAGACTGTGCTGCTCCCCTCAGCTGTCGGGGACCATGCAACACCTTCTCGCGGTCATTGCACTGGGCAGTGTGCAACTCACGCTCCACGATATGCAGCCAATCTTCCTCGTCCATGGGGTCAGCAGAGTGGGCAAAGACAGGGGATGACCCCTCATGATTTCTGCCCCCTTATCCCTGGGCACTTGAGGCATCTGGACTTGCACTTGAGGCTGAGGTGGTGGTGGCTGCTGCTGAGCTTGCTGCATCGCTGCTAATGTCTGACCAATTGCCTGAACTGCCTGGGTTTGCATCAAGAACATATGCTCAATGGTCATCGGGGATGGCGGTGGTAAATGCTGCTGCGGAGCTGCCTCCTTTTGGGGTGCCTGCTGCTCTGGCTGTGCACGTCTCGCACCTCTGCGCCTGTTCTCAGACATCTGTAGAAACCACACACATATATCAAATCTGACTCTGCAGTCTTTCAGCATAAGAAAAGATGTATAGAAAATCTTCATAGCACTTAACAATTGACCATCTTCACTGATAGCTTCTCAGATAAAGAGGGAAGTGAAGATAAATGGATTACCCAACTAAATAACTGACTTTATTAATAACTACACCAAGCTGCAGGGGATACCCACACCTTGGTGACAATCATTACAAAGATCCAACTTCATTACATGTTTATCATGACAAGCATCCAACAAAAGATAACCAAACTAACTCTAACTGAGACTGACTAGACTAAGACACTGAATTAAGCATTATTACAGACTCCGACTCCATCGATCTATGGATCTAAATCTATGCGGGTCCTGCAGTCTGGGGTACCATAATCGAAGCGACCACGGGGCGGTGAACGGTAAGGGTGCTGAATCCCAACAAGGGCGGGAGAACCACCATCAAGATAGTGGCGTGCCGCGCATTCAGCACGCAATTCCGCAACCTCCGCCCGAACCTTGCCCAACTCATCAAGGGCGTGGTCCAACTCTGTGTTGAGCACGGCGACCAAGTTGACCATGCTGCTTAGCCTGGGATTGCCCTCACCAACAGACGAGACAATCACCCCCCCAGCACTGCCGGTCGAACGGCAAGGATAGTACTTCAGGTCAAGGCCATCAACTACCTCGCTGAACAACGAGCAATACTGAGAAAGTGCACGTCGTGCTGCATCTTGCATGGTTGCCTCGATAGTATCCCTCTCAGTTATAGAATAGTGCTCTGAGAAGGCCTCTGCACCCCGGAGATCATCGTCCGGACGGCGCACCAAGCAAGTAGCCTCCCACTGGTCCGAGTATAGCCTGCGACGATGCTAGTAGACTACACAACGGTACTCGATAGACCAGGTGTGTCGGTCGAAGGCCCGATGTAGAAAGGTATCGAGAGCGTCGTGGAAGTGACACCCGCAAGCGGCGTCACAAGTGATAGGTCTAGCGATCCATCCCTCCGGCTCCTCTGAACGCTCCATGTCGTGGCTCGAACTGCCACCGACATCGTCGTCATCTCCGTCTCCGTCAGGGTCTCCTCCAGCAGCCGAGATGCCCTGTGGTGGTGCAGGGGGCATCTCTGGCTGAGGTGCAGGGGAAGGAGGCCTCTCAGACTCCACCTCCCGCTGAGGTGAGGGGGAAGAGTCCTGCTGCTCCTGGTCCTGCTCCTGCTCCTGGCATCGGCGCTCCTAATCCTCGTGCAGGCGACGATGCAGTCTCTCCAGCTGACTGGACTGACCTGACACCGTGCGTGTGACGGAATCTCCCAAGTAATTAGGCCCACCTACAGTTGTCCTTGTCCAACGGACTTCAGACAACCCTGTAGGTGTCCCTGAACTACTTGACAAGTTCGGTATCTTACCTTACTTTACCAGGAACGATTCACCCGTCTTGCAGACATTACAGAACATCGGAGATAAAGAATTGCGGAAGCGATTACATAATTCACATTTATTTAAAAGCAAGCTCAAGTTGTTTTATTACAGACCAGAACTAAGAGCGAGTGCTGAGTAGTATTATTATACAAACCAAGGGAGGCAAAAACTCCTCCTGAGAAGATTTAAGTAAAAGATCTATATGGAGGACCAAGTCCTCCCGCACTTCAGTCTTGTGTTTCTTCTTTGGGAACCACCTTGGCACAGAAGCAGCAGAAATCTGCTACTTCCTCACCTAAAAACAACGAAGGGATAAACCCTGAGTATGGAATTACTCAGCAAGACTTACCCGACTAAAGAAAAGACTCTCAAGGGTATGCTGGCTTTTAGGGAGTCAAGGTAAGGCTTCTCAATACTCAAAGACTCTGTTTTGCAGAAATGCTTACTAAAGTGGATCCTTAAAAATCCAGTTTTATTTGTCAAGTTACGTTCAATTACCTGCAACTAGAGTTCTTTCTACCCTAGTTCAATCGCTGGTCCTGCACTAGCCAATTTCTTGACAAATACCCATCATCTTTAGTGGAATGCTACGTGTAGGGTAGTGACCAAGTCTTCATAACCGCGAAGGTACGGCGACCCGAATCGATTATACTCAGCTGAGGATCTCCAATCACACGACATATGTAGCACTTAACCCTTGCATATGTCAACCCGCCACCGAGGTTCTTAAGACCGGATCAGGTTCACGCAAACCGAGAGCACAGATACACCACCGTCCAGCCTCTTGCCACGGAGGGTACACGCTACTCTCGCCATCGCTCCACGCCCATTTCGTGTTATCTTATTCCGGCCTTAGTCTGCTCGAGGCAAGGCTTACCCATGACGAGGCATGTGACCAGCTAAAGGGTCCTCGATCAACAAGCCTACATCGAGACGGTCCTTAATCGACTCAGACGGAGACACTACACCGAGACTCCTTTCTCGTGCAAGTCACCCGCCCGGTCTCAGCTTAATCTTTTCAAACCCAAAGTTTGGTACCTGGCAGAGGTACATCTTTTCCAGATGTTGAATCCATCACGGCCCTGATGGATCCTCCATCAAATTTTATTTTCAAAAACATCCCACCCACTTTTGCCACATCATCTTTTGTAAAAACAAAACATTTTGTTTTTCTAAAGCAAGGCTAAGCATCAAAATCTTTTGTAAACGGGTGATCAAGGAAGGTAATGCAGGAATTGATTTAGCAATCAACTCCTATCACCTAATGCATCAATCAAGTGAGAAAGATTTTTTTTAAAAACATCAAGGAAGGTGGCAAATGCACCGGGGCTTGCCTTTGTTAACAGGTGAGTCCTGCTCGGATCCACAAATATCGAAATAAAAGCAGTTGCCTGCTGGAGGATCTGAGGTTGGTGGTGTCCCCTCTTCAGTGACTTCTTCTTCTTCTTCGTGTTCTAACATAACCATATATATGCATAATAATGGATGCCATGGGATGCTCACGAGGATGCGAAGATAATATAAACTTATTATCTAAGTCTTGAGTACAACTTTCCTTCACGGTACTCCGAGAACCTAGGGTTTCCGGAGTCAGTAAAGGAGTTCATAGGGCAGGGGGGGTGGTTTTGGGTTCTAGTTATCAAACATGGTCCAGATCAACCCAAATTCAACCCAAGGCTTCTAAATATTGTTTTAAGTTCCCATAAAAAGTTTGGGCATTTTTGGACTTACCAATTATTTTCTAAAAATCCATAACTAATACTTTTAACTACTTTAAATGCCCTAAAATTTCTTATTTCCACTAAAAATCACAAAACTATTTTTATTAAATTCTAGGGAAAATAACAATCCTAGGAAAATTGGTTTCATAATTTTATTATTTTTCTACTGTTTTCTATAATTGTTTTGGCTCTGGAGATAAAAGAAAAAGAAAAACAGATGAATAGTATTGGACCGAATCCAGCCCAGGTCGGCCCACTACCAGCAGAAGCACGCCCATGCGCGCGCCCGCGCTGGCAACTTTACAGGAAAGGCCTCGGGGTTTTCACTATCTGCGAACGGGTTTTCTCACTGTTTAACAGAGTCACTGACACTTTGCAAGAAGGTCCCTCGAGTTCTATTCCTTTACGTTCCACGGTCCCCGACGGCGTGGAGCACGGCCGAGCTCCGGCGAGCTCCCACGCCAGCCGATTGGGGCAACGGCTAGGGTTCCCGAGCGGCGGACATCAAATTGGACCACGCCCGAGTGTTTTCCCTAATCTAATTTCAAGAATGATGAACTAATTTGGCCTGGCCATGGTAAACGCGCGGATGAACCAAAGAACCACACGTTCCCGACGATTGGTGGCGGTCTAATTCAATTGGAGGGGTCGAAGAGCTTAAGGAGGGCATAAAGATGCTAGAACAAGCAGCAGAGGGACTTGAGCTCACCTGAGTTGAGCTGGTCACGGTGAGGTCTTCTTTGCGGCGGCGGAAACCGAATTGGGGGAAGTGAGCGATTCTCTGGCTATGGGGCTAATCGGAGACGGGAGTAGTGGCTATGGCTTTGGTACGACCTAGCGCAACTGGCCGGGGGCTCAATTTATAGATCCCCGGGGCGGTGGCGCTCAATTTGAGCGGATAACGGAGGCGGCCGGAGATGAGGAAGAAGGCGGCGCGGTGAATACGTGGCTAACGCCGTGGCAAGCTCATCGACGCTGATGGGACTGCAGTAGGGAATCACGGTGATGCAATGTCGCGGTTAGGACACGCGGTGGCCAACGGCGAGGGCACGTCGGCGGTGAGCACTTTACCCGCAGGCGATGAACCAGGGGAGGAGCACCGCGGCCGACCGAGGTGGTTTCCAGCTTGACGACGATGAGGATCTTTTACCCCGAGAGGTTATCCACAAGTCCGGTGCACGAATCCAAACGCCGGTGACCCGAATCACGGCGGAGGGATCCGTCGGCGGTGAGGGCAGCCGCGCGGTTGATCTGATCCAGTCCAGCTACTGTACCATGGCGAGCTCCTTTCAGATGAACTGACAGAGAGATTTGAGGCTAGATTTTCTCCCGATTTTGTATAGTAACCGAGCAAGCTTTCTGTACCAAAGTTATAGGGCTACATACCAGCTACAAATCGACTATAGTGACTGAGCTCATTTGATAACTAGATCATGGTTGAATTCAGCTCCAAAGATGGCTTTGCTACACTGAAAGTCTGAATTTTAGAATAAACCAGCCTGTCAGTCTGACTTTGGGTGTGATTATCTCCAAAATCTTCATAACAACTGTGCTTACACTCTTAAGTAAAGTTTTTCACCTAAGATAGATCTACATAGTTGATGTGGTGACCTAGGGCAAAAACCTTATAGTTTGAAAGTTACAAAGCTCAAAAGTTGAGCCCATAACACTAAGTTTCAGACTTAGAGAAATCTCAATTGGGGGTCCTTTTTGCATTTAAGTCCAAAACTTAGGGTTTGGCTTGTAAATTCACATATGAGTGCTCCAAATGACTTTAGATACTTATTTAACTTGGTTTTTGCACTTTAGTCCAAAAGTGGACCAATTTTGCACATAGACCCCTAGGGTTTAGTTTTAGGGTTTTCCAGGGTTTCATTTAGGGTTTCTAGTATCCCAGGGGTATAAATGAGATTCAACTTTGTTTTTGGGGATATTTTATAGCTATTTCACTAAGCCTTTAGGTTTTCTCAATTTGGGTTAAGTTTTAGCCCCTTTAATCCTTGTTTAGGGTAATGCTTCCTATCCAGGGTCCTATTTGCAAAACCTTAAAACAATACAACTTGTTTGAAATTTTTGCCTAGTGAATGCACTCTAGGTGTATCAAACATATGCAATGTCAATGCTTATGATGCCATGCTCAAGTTTTAGTCATAGTAACATCAGGAGTGTTACATCCTTCCCCCCATAAAAGAATCTCGTCCCGAGATTTAAAGTCCTAGGGTGAGTAATGGAAAAGGAAATGTGTCACATTTTTATTTCCTTATTTCTGGTACAAGGCAGGGTGGTGTGGGGTTCATTCCTTTATTGCCATAACTATATACATTTTATAAATTACATGAGGCTAGAAAGCCTGGGAAATTCTTATTCAAGAAGTCTTGAGTTTCCCACGTAGCCTCTTCCTCAGAATGCTGGTTCCATTGTACCTTGTAGAACTTGAGAGTCTTTCTCCGGGTAACCCTGTCCTTTTGATCCAGAACTCGAATAGGATGTTCTGAGTACGTTAAGTCTGGTTCCAGGACAACATCTGTCACTTCAATGGTTCGATCAGGAACCCGAAGACACTTCTTCAATTGCGATACATGGAACACATTATGTACTGCAGACAATGTTTCGGGAAGGTTAAGTTGATACGCCACTGGCCCATATCTTTGAAGAATAGGAAATGGACCAATGTACCTGGGGGCAAGCTTTCCCTTTACCCCAAAACGCGATACTCCCTTCATTGGTGAAACCTTTAAGTAGACGTAGTCTCCTTCCCGGAAGTATAAGGGCATTCGCCGTTTGTCTGCATAACTCTTCTGACGAGCTAGTGCTTGCTTCAGATTACGAATAATTTTCTGAACTTTATCCTCGGCTTCTTTCACCAGATCAGGTCTAAAGAAGCACCTCTCACCAGGTTCAGACCAATTTAGCGGAGTCCGACACCGTCGTCCATATAAAGCTTCAAAAGGTGCCATCCTAATACTTTCTTGATAACTATTATTGTATGAAAACTCTGCCAAAGGTAAACATTCATCCCATTTTGGTGAGAAATCTAGGACACATGCCCGCAGCATATCTTCAAGTATTTGGTTCACTCTCTCAGTTTGTCCACTGGTTTGAGGATGATAGGCCGAACTGTGGAGTAACTTAGTACCCAGGGATTTATGAAGTTCTTCCCAAAATTTGGATACAAATTGTGGTCCACGATCCGACACTATAGTCTTTGGAACCCCATGCAAACTGAGAATACGGGCGATGTACAACTCCGCATAGGTAATGACGTGATATTTTACCTTGACAGGGAGGAAGTGGGCGATCTTGGTAAATCGATCAATGATAACCCAAATAGAGTCATACCCTTTTGTGGTCCTGGGCAATCCCACAATGAAGTCCATGCTTATGTCTTCCCATTTCCATGTTGGTATTGGTAATGACTGCAATGGACCGGCAGTCCTCATGTGTATGGCTTTGACACGTCTGCAAGTGTCACACTTAGCCACATAGCGTGCAATTTCAATTTTCATCTTCGTCCACCAGTAGTGCTGTTTTAGATCGTGATACATCTTAGTGCTTCCCGGATGAATAGAATAGCGACTAAGATGCGCTTCATCTAAGATTTGCTGGCGGAGTTCTTCATTCTTTGGCACTACTATGCGGTTGTTAAACCATAACACACCTTGATCGTCTTTCTTAAAACATTTGGCTGTTCCAGCCCTTATCTTCTCTCGTATGTGCTTCATACCCAGATTATCCTTTTGAGCATCAATTATCTTTTGCAGAATGATTGACTCAAGCTTTAGCTGATTTAGAGTCCCTTGTTGGATTATTCCCAGGTTTAACTTTTCCATCTCTTGACATAAAGTATTGTCAGAGGTTTTTACCATAAGGCAGTGGCAGGAAGCCTTACGGCTTAATGCGTCTGCCACCACATTGGCCTTGCCTGGGTGATAATGGATCTCCAGCTCATAGTCCTTAATAAGCTCAAGCCATCGTCTTTGCCTCATATTTAACTCTAACTGGGTGAAGATGTACTTCAAACTTTTATGATCTGTATATATGTGACAGATATTTCCTAGCAGATAGTGACGCCATATTTTCAGGGCATGAACCACAGCAGCTAGCTCCAGATCATGAGTTGGATAATGCTCCTCATGTCGGCGCAACTGCCTTGAAGCATACGCAATTACTCAGCCTTCTTGCATCAGTACACAGCCGAGCCCACTGCCAGATGCATCACAATATACATCAAAAGGCTTAGTGATGTCCGGTTGAGCCAATACCGGAGCAGTGGTTAATAATGTCTTCAATTGCTCAAAGGCTTCATTACACTTAGAAGACCAATTGAACTTAATATCATTCTTCAATAAACTTGTGATTGGCTTCACAAGCTTAGAAAAATCGGGTATGAATCTGCGATAATATCCAGCTAGTCCAAGAAAACTCCGGACTTGGTGAACAGTGGTTGGGGGTTTCCACTCCAAAATATCTTTGACCTTGCTAGGATCTACCGCAATTCCTTTAGCTGATAACACGTGCCCCAAAAATTGAATTTCCTCCAGCCAGAACGCGCACTTGCTGAACTTGGCATACAGCTGATGTTCCCTCAGGCGCGTCAATACAATCCGTAGATGCTGAGCATGCTCCTCTTCATTTTTAGAGTATATCAAAATATCATCGATGAAGACCACCACGAACTTGTCCAACTCGGGCATGAACACCGAGTTCATCAAATAGGTGAAGTGGGCAGGAGCATTTGTGAGCCCGAAAGACATTACCAAGTATTCAAACAATCCATACCGTGTAGTAAATGCGGTCTTCGGTATATCCTCGGGCCGAATACGGATTTGGTGATAGCCCGATCTGAGATCAATTTTGGAAAATACCCTTGCCCCAGTCAGTTGATCAAATAAGATGTCGATCCTTGGAAGAGGGTACTTATTCTTGATGGTGACCTCATTCAGGGGTCGATAATCCACGCACATCCGCAAGGTTTGATCCTTCTTCTTAACAAAAATGGCGGGGCAACCCCATGGGGACGAGCTTGGCCGGATGAATCCCTTATTCAGTAGATCTTGTAATTGAATCTTCAATTCCGCCAACTCATTAGGGGGCATACGGTACGATCTTCGAGAGATGGGAGCCGTACCGGGCTTTAGCTCAATTATGAATTCTACATCTCTTTCAGGGGGCAGTCCAGGCAAATCTTCCGGAAATACATCTGGAAACTCACATACTACCGGAATGTTCTTGATCTCCGGTACAATGGCTTCAAATATTCCACCAGAAGCTTTGGTTGGATTGGTTACGGGGAGAGACAAAAGAATTTCTTCTTGATTATAGCTCAACCTGACGGTTCTGAGTTCAGTGTTGAGGATTGCCTTGTGTTGGGTTAACCTATTCATACCCAAAATTACATCTATATCCTGGCCTTTCAGAACAATCATGTTAGCAGGAAAGTTCCGTCCGGCCATTGTTACTGGCACTTCATAGGCCACTTCTCTAGTAAAAATGTGTCCCCCAGGTGAATGAATTTTAAATCCCTCTTTTGATTCATGGCATGCAATGTGATGTTGCTCCACAAATTTCTTGCTAATGAAGGTATGCGAAGCACCAGAATCAAAAAGAATAATTGCAGGGTGACTGGCCACGGGAAACGTACCCATCATCACCGGCTCTCCTTCCGGTGTAGTGGCCACTTGAGTGTAGTATACACGCCCCGTTTTCTTGGTATTTCTCCCCCACAGCATTACCCTTGGGCTGAGTAGACTTCCCAGTTCCTTGCTAAGCATTGGATTGATTTTGCTTGGGGTATGGGCGGTCTTTGATAAAATGTCCTGATTTGCCGTAGTTGAAACACCCAGTTGAAGAGCTGGGCAAGGCAGGGAATCGAGTGCCTGGGGCACCCGGCTGATTTGGGGAAGTGGAGGTATTGTTGGGGCGGATAATAATGGGCTGTTTGAAAGGGAATGCTGGTGGACGAGAAAAAGTACGGTTTTGGCTAGAAGGCCGGATGACGAACCATTGCCTCTTCGCCTGGCCCTGATTAGGCCTCTCACCACTGAATCCCTTATTCTTCCCAGAACTTGCGTATTTTGCTTCCACAGATAAGGCTGTACTGACAGCCTTTCCATATGTGAGATCAATACATGTGGCCATCTTTCGCTGCAACCGGTCATTTAGACCTCTCATAAAACAGTTCTTTTTCTTCAAATCAGTATTCACCTGGTCGATGGCATACTGCGACAGGTGATTAAACTTGTTAAGATACTGATTGATGGTGTCTCCTCCTTGTTTCAGCTTCATGAATTCCTCTTGTTTCATATGCAGCACCCCTTCCGGTATGTAGTGCTCACGGAAGGCTGCTTTAAATTCTTCCCAAGTGATTTGATGGTTGTCAGGTTGGATAGCCACAAAATTTCTCCACCAAGTACTGGCAGGGCCACGTAGTTGCTGTGCCGCGAACAATGGCTTCTGCGTTTCAGAACAACGAAGAAGACCAAACTTTTGTTCAATAACTCGTATCCACTCGTCGGCTTCTAGCGGGTCTTCTGCCTTGGTGAATAGAGGTGGACGAGTTTCGGAGAAATCCAGATAAGTGGTTTCACGGGGACCTGCTGAAAACCTCTTCCTGCCTGCTGCTGGAACTGCTGCTGACCCGCCATTTCCCTAAGGAAGCGGGTATTGTCTGCGGTGGCATTCACCAAGGCGGCAATCGCCTCGGCTAGCGTGGGTGGAACCGGAGGTGGATTTGGGGTGACATCCCGACCCCCAGAAGTTCCGGCTGCGTCCTATCCGCGAGTCCTGGTCGGCATCTGAGGCAAAAACATTTGAAATAAACATAATATGCCAAAGAGACCTTCCATTTTACATTACTATAAAAAGTAATGATACAGACTCGATATTACATAACAGGATACATTACCCATTATACAAAAGTTCAACCTATTATACAACAGTGCATTCTACAATACACTACTCTACTTCTATTACACCATTAGTCCTGCTTTCCGTTACTTTTGGGCGGCCTCATTGTCAGGTGTGGGAGTCCAGACGTCAACCAACCTCAAAGAAGGAGGGGGTTAAAAAAGGTCTAACTCCCCACCCAACGCGCGTCCCGCAACGTGAGAGGGTCCGGCTTCCGCCTCGGTAGAGTGTGCAGGCACACTAGGGTGTAATTGTGAGTATAGTATATGGACTTCCTCATGCAACGTATTGCAGTAGACCTGCAGGTCGTCAACAGTTGAGCTAAGTTCTTTAATTCGGGCCTGAGCCCTTGCTTCCTTAGCACATGCCAGCAAATGAGACTGTACTGCCCAGTCAAGTGCTAAGTCTCGATCAGCAAGCTGATCCTGCAGGTGACGGATGTCCCTTCTTAGTTCATTGATTCTATCTCCGTCTACGACCTAAACATCGGTCCTGTGTTGCAGCTCTGCTTGAAGTCGACTCACTCGGGCTTCAAGGTCTCCTATAGGGTCATTACTTCCGCTGCTGCTGCTTTCGTGTCGAGGGGCTAGTTGATGCCGGGGTACTCCAATTGGTCCCGTTGACTTACGTGTCGTTAGCCTTGTGCGTGGCGGCATCTTTCTAATGGGGGAAAATTTATTAGCATAATTCTTAGCATGATGCATGAATAAGTACAGAATCAACCTTAGTCGATTCAACCTTCTATACATTGCACTCTTCTTATCTGGTCTTTAAGATAGACTCTTCAGAATACTTAGGTAAGAAGAGAAAAGAATTTTTTTTAGGTAAGACTTTCGAAAATCCTTTTGAAGATGCCTCATAATGTCTGCAAAGAAGGGCTACGCTCCGATACCAGCTGTGACGGAACCTCCCAAGTAATTAGGCCCACCTACAGTTGTCCTTGTCCAACGGACTTCAGACAACCCTGTAGGTGTCCCTGAACTACTTGACAAGTTCGGTATCTTACCTTACTTTACCAGGAACGATTCACCCGTCTTGCAGACATTACAGAACATCGGAGATAAAAAATTGCGGAAGCGATTACATAATTCACATTTATTTAAAAGCATGCTCAAGTTGTTTTATTACAGACCAGAACTAAGAGCGAGTGCTGAGTAGTATTATTATACAAACCAAGGGAGGCAAAAACTCCTCCTGAGAAGATTTAAGTAAAAGATCTATATGGAGGACCAAGTCCTCCCGCACTTCAGTCTTGTGTTTCTTCTTTGGGAACCACCTTGGCACAGAAGCAGCAGAAATCTGCTACTTCCTCACCTAAAAACAACGAAGGGATAAACCCTGAGTATGGAATTACTCAGCAAGACTTACCCGACTAAAGAAAAGACTCTCAAGGGTATGCTGGCTTTTAGGGAGTCAAGGTAAGGCTTCTCAATACTCAAAGACTCTGTTTTGCAGAAATGCTTACTAAAGTGGATCCTTAAAAATCCAGTTTTATTTGTCAAGTTACGTTCAATTACCTGCAACTAGAGTTCTTTCTACCCTAGTTCAATCGCTGGTCCTGCACTAGCCAATTTCTTGACAAATACCCATCATCTTTAGTGGAATGCTACGTGTAGGGTAGTGACCAAGTCTTCATAACCGCGAAGGTACGGCGATCCGAATCGATTATACTCAGCTGAGGATCTCCAATCACACGACATATGTAGCACTTAACCCTTGCATATGTCAACCCGCCACCGAGGTTCTTAAGACCGGATCAGGTTCACGCAAACCGAGAGCACAGATACACCACCGTCCAGCCTCTTGCCACGGAGGGTACACGCTACTCTCGCCATCGCTCCACGCCCATTTCGTGTTATCTTATTCCGGCCTTAGTCTGCCCGAGGCAAGGCTTACCCATGACGAGGCATGTGACCAGCTAAAGGGTCCTCGATCAACAAGCCTACATCGAGACGGTCCTTAATCAACTCAGACGGAGACACTACACCGAGTCTCCTTTCTCGTGCAAGTCACTCGCCCGGTCTCAGCTTAATCTTTTCAAACCCAAAGTTTGGTACCTGGTAGAGGTACATCTTTTCCAGATGTTGAATCCATCACGGCCCTGATGGATCCACCATCAAATTTTATTTTCAAAAACATCCCACCCACTTTTGCCACATCATCTTTTGTAAAAACAAAACATTTTGTTTTTCTAAAGCAAGGCTAAGCATCAAAATCTTTTGTAAACGGGTGATCAAGGAAGGTAATGCAGGAATTGTTTTAGCAATCAACTCCTATCACCTAATGCATCAATCAAGTGAGAAAGATTTTTTTAAAAAACATCAAGGAAGGTGGCAAATGCACCGGGGCTTGCCTTTGTTAACAGGTGAGTCCTGCTCGGATCCACAAATATCGAAATAAAAGCAGTTGCCTGCTGGAGGATCTGAGGTTGGTGGTGTCCCCTCTTCAGTGACTTCTTCTTCTTCTTCGTGTTCTAACATAACCATATATATGCATAAGAATGGATGCCATGGGATGCTCATGTGGATGCGAAGATAATATAAACTTATTATCTAAGTCTTGAGTACAACTTTCCTTCACGGTACTCCGAGAACCTAGGGTTTCCGGAGTCAGTAAAGGAGTTCATAGGGCAGGGGGGGTGGTTTTGGGTTCTAGTTATCAAACATGGTCCAGATCAACCCAAATTCAACCCAAGGCTTCTAAATATTGTTTTAAGTTCCCATAAAAAGTTTGGGCATTTTTGGACTTACCAATTATTTTCTAAAAATCCATAACTAATACTTTTAACTACTTTAAATGCCCTAAAATTTCTTATTTCCACTAAAAATCACAAAACTATTTTTATTAAATTCTAGGGAAAATAACAATCCTAGGAAAATTGGTTTCACAATTTTATTATTTTTCTACTGTTTTCTATAATTGTTTTGGCTCTGGAGATAAAAGAAAAAGAAAAACAGATGAATAGTATTGGACCGAATCCAGCCCAGGTCGGCCCACTACCAGCAGAAGCACGCCCACGCGCGCGCCCGCGCTGGCAACTTTACAGGAAAGGCCTCGGGGTTTTCACTATCTACGAACGGGTTTTCTCACTGTTTAACAGAGTCACTGATACTTTGCAAGAAGGTCCCTCGAGTTCTATTCCTTTACGTTCCACGGTCCCCGACGGCGTGGAGCACGGCCGAGCTCCGGCGAGCTCCCACGCCAGCCGATTGGGGCAACGGCTAGGGTTCCCGAGCGACGGACATGAAATTGGACCACGCCCGAGTGTTTTCCCTAATCTAATTTCAAGAATGATGATCTAATTTGGCCTGGCCATGGTAACCGCGCGGATGAACCAAAGAACCACACGTTCCCGACGATTGGTGGCGGTCTAATTCAATTGGAGGGGTCGAAGAGCTTAAGGAGGGCATAAAGATGCTAGAACAAGCAGCAGAGGGACTTGAGCTCACCTGAGTTGAGCTGGTCACGGTGAGGTCTTCTTTGCGGCGGCAGAAACCGAATTGGGGGAAGTGAGCGATTCTCTGGCTATGGGGCTAATCGGAGACGGGAGTAGTGGCTATGGCTTTGGTACGACCTAGCGCAACTGGCCGGGGGCTCAATTTATAGATCCCCGGGGCGGTGGCGCTCAATTTGAGCGGATAACGGAGGCGGCCGGAGATGAGGAAGAAGGCGGCGCGGTGAATACGTGGCTAACGCCGTGGCAAGCTCATCGACGCTGATGGGACTGCAGTAGGGAATCACGGTGATGCAATGTCGTGGTTAGGACACGTGACTGAGCTCATTTGATAACTAGATCATGGTTGAATTCAGCTCCAAAGATGGCTTTGCTACACTGAAAGTCTGAATTTTAGAATAAACCAGCCTGTCAGTCTGACTTTGGGTGTGATTATCTCCAAAATCTTCATAACAACTGTGCTTACACTCTTAAGTAAAGTTTTTCACCTAAGATAGATCTACATAGTTGATGTGGTGACCTAGGGCAAAAACCTTATAGTTTGAAAGTTACAAAGCTCAAAAGTTGAGCCCATAACACTAAGTTTCAGACTTAGAGAAATCTCAATTGGGGGTCCTTTTTGCATTTAAGTCCAAAACTTAGGGTTTGGCTTGTAAATTCACATATGAGTGCCCCAAATGACTTTAGATACTTATTTAACTTGGTTTTTGCACTTTAGTCCAAAAGTGGACCAATTTTGCACATAGACCCCTAGGGTTTAGTTTTAGGGTTTTCCAGGGTTTCATTTAGGGTTTCTAGTATCCCAGGGGTATAAATGAGATTCAACTTTGTTTTTGGGGATATTTTATAGCTATTTCACTAAGCCTTTAGGTTTTCTCAATTTGGGTTAAGTTTTAGCCCCTTTAATCCTTGTTTAGGGTAATGCTTCCTATCCAGGGTCCTATTTGCAAAACCTTAAAACAATACAACTTGTTTGAAATTTTTGCCTAGTGAATGCACTCTAGGTGTATCAAACATATGCAATGTCAATGCTTATGATGCCATGCTCAAGTTTTAGTCATAGTAACACCAGGAGTGTTATAGTGCGACGCAGGGGACGCTCCGCCAGTCGAGAAGGCAAAAAGGGGATCATAGACTTATGTGCAGTGCACCTGATACGGGCCATCTACAAAAGAGATCGTAAGCACAAGAGTAAGAGTAGAACTACGAGACCAGAAAGTAAGCAGAAAGAAAAGTGAGGCGAAACTTTTTGAGATAAGTAAATAACATAGAGTTGGTCAAGATGACCAACTTTTGAAAAGACACTAAGGTCAAGGTAAGAGTAGGGGTCTTTAGTCCTTAGGTCGACCATTCTAGTCTAGGTTAGCGGTCCTACAGTCAGCAAGGCTTTGATACCACTTATGTCACACCCGGTTTTTGAAGGCAAACTGAATGCAAACCATGTACGTGCCAGGATCAGAACTCACGTACACAGCGATTACATAATTGGACATCATCACACAATGCTTGGATTAAATAGCGGAACGGTACTTAGTTACATCAAGATGTCTGAGACATCCACAGAGTCTATTACATAAACATAGTCTTTAACAATAACATCAAAGTGCGGAGTATCAAAACGTAGAATGTAAGCCTACATAGGCAGCTGACTAGGGGTTTGCCACTAAGATAAACTAGAACTCATCGTATTTGTGGAACTCCTCGAAGTCATCCATGTTGCCAGCTTCACCTCCTAAGCATTGAGAACAGTGGGGACAACCTAGGGTGGAGTGGTTTATAAAGCAAGGGTGAGTACACTTCAACGTACTCAGCAAATGTCTCGTTTGGCTAAAGTGGACTAGCTGTATGTGGAGTTAAGGTTAAGCAGTTGCTTTTAGTTGGTCAAGTTTTATTATTATAAGTAGAGCCAACTTTTAGTAATAACCCAGTTATTACCCAGAGGCACTCCCTCCAAGAGGAAATACCAGAGATCAGGATTATAATCACCATTGTTAATCATCATCACAAAAGTAACCATTGTTCTTCTAATCGAAGAGGATCCCAAGGCTGCTCATAACCGTGAGCACGATGGATATACCAGTTTCTAACACTCTGTAGAGGTTGCACACTTTACCCACAAGCCGTGATTTCCATTCTGCCCGGGGTTCTAGCCTCCCCATTGATCACTACCAAGGTGACCTAGCAGGGTCTCGCTACGTAGCCTTTACAAAGATTTCCCAGAGGTCATAGCCGCCCGTTAGGTTTCTCCAGTTTGATAAACACAGTACATCTCCCCAAAGGAAGGGTGACTAACAAAACCAAATTAAAGAACCTCTGCAACCAGCATCGGCAGAGCAAGTACTGTGCCCAGACCCCATTGACGGCCCTACGACGAAGCCAACTACTCCTCTAGTTCCTCTAATTAATCAGCTAAGGGCATCCCATTCCACCCTCATGGTTGCACTATTATTCCGGGTTGTCACTCCCCAAACAAGTTCTTACAGAGAGGCACTCAGGAAAGAGCCTAGGCCCCCTAAAGTAATCACAAGGACCCCATCAGGATATCATCATCGTATCATAAAAGATCACATCATGTTCATTGATTAAGTTAAAGCAATAGCATAAGCTAACCATGATTAACCCAAAAAGGTAAACAAGGGTAAGGGAAATACAAACTAGTCAATCCTTAAGTTTTAGTAATGTAATGCGGGACAGTGAATTATAAAGTATAGTAGGACATAGTAGGTTTGATGACACTTGCCTTCACCAGGTTGTTGCTCAGAGGGATCTTCGGCAACACACTCAGGAACCACGAGCTGCTCGTTGTCTAAGTAAAGCGAACATACATTCAATACATTTGGAAAAGTATAACTGAACAGCACATCAATCATTTATAATCATTGACTCACAAAAAGGTATAGTAATAAGTGTAGGGGAATGATATCAAGCTACAAAGAAAATGGAGTACTCCTACTTGGGGAATTGATTACTCTCTAAATGTTTAGGACATAGCTCAGAAGGGTTAAGTAGTGATTAAAACAAAGGAAGGTTAGAACTATAATATAAACTACTCTCATTTAGGAATTTGATTATTCTTTAAATATTATCCATACCTACATACCTAATTCTTTTTATCACATTAGGGTCTAAAGGTCAAACTAGAAGTGAATCCATGAAATGCATAACACTAATTTCACAAACTTCAATATGTTTTAACTCCTAGGGCTTTCATTTTATTTATTTTATTAAATAAATAAACTAACATAAACATTAATCCTATATTCTAAGTGTAAAATTAAGGTATGCAGATTATAGTTGGTCATATTTTATTTGAATAGAGAATAATCTTGTGAACATTTTGCAATTTGAACCACTCAATTTGGAGTTCATATGAAAAAGATATGAACTAAACAAGTCACAAAGTTTGAAATATGAAATTAAGGCTAAATCTGTAATTAAATCAAAGTCCAGGGGCTATTCTAAAGAAACCAGAGACCTATGCGCTAAAACAGAGGACGACGGGTTGATTTCCTAAAACCAGGGGGTTCCTTAAGCAAAACAGCCACGCGAAGGGGTATCTGGTGAATCTAACCATTGGATCAGAAACCGACGGCCGAGATTAGATCTGCGGCTGAGGGCACGCGCGCGCGGGTGGGCGAGCGCTGACAGGCGGGACAGGGAGTGTCAGCGACAGAGGGGGAGAGCGCGCTGACCGAGCGGGCCCAGCGCCAGAGTGGAAACGGACAGTTGTAGGGGTCCGAGGGGGTCCGAGAGGGTCTGAGGGGGTCTGAGCCGTTCGATCAAGATCGAACGAGGAAAATCAGATCGGGAAGGATGAGCGGCTGCGGGTGGCGCTGACAGGCGGGCCAGGGTGTCAGGTGCACGTGCGCGAAGCGGTATCCCACGGTCCGGGCCATTCGATCTGAATCGGACGGAGGGGATCAGACCGGGGAAACAGACGTCCGCGAAGCGGCACCGCTTCTCTCCGTGGCGGTGAGGTCGCCGGAGTTGAGGCAGGCGCGAGCTAGGGTGGCTCCAGGGTCGCCGGAGTTAGGCAGAGTGGGAGAGGGCGCCATGGCGAACTCAATGGTGCGGAAGAGGCCATGAATCCACGGGCAGATAGGGTAGAACGGTGGTGAGAAGGCCTCGGGCGGGCCGGAGAAAGTCTGGTGAGCCATTTCAGCTACTGGGAGGGGACTTAAGGCGCGCTAAGGCCTTGGCTGGCTTCAGTAGAGACATGGGTGACCTAGGGAACTACTCCGGTGAACTAGACTGGGCTAAATCGGCCGGCCACCGCGCGAGTACGGCGGACCGCCGCGGCCGAGCACCGGCGAAGGCAAAATTGGACAAACACATGACACAATAAGGGAAAATTGGGCACAGGGATGAGTGTCTCACCTCGGGGCGGAGCTCGGGGAGGCTTGGAGCGTTCTCCGGCGAGCTGGATGGCCGGGAATGCGAGCGTGGGTCTCCGGCGGTGGCTGGCGGCGTGGGCAGAGCGCGAGAGAGGGCGAGGCTACGCGAAATGAGGTGAGGGGTGTGCGCGGGGCACTGGCGGGGCTCTAAAAAAGAGAGCTGGGCGCGTGGGCGGGTGTCGTGGCCGAGAAATCCGGCGATGTGCGCGAGTGCGCACACGCCGGTCCACGGCGAGAGCGAGGAAGGCGGATCTGACAAGGCAGGCTCACGACGCAGAGAGAGAAAAGGGGACGAGCGGGAGCAACGGCTCGGCACTGGCGAACCGGGCCCGCGAAACATAGAGAGAGAGGGAGAGCGAGCGGGCGAAGGAAACTGGCGCCGACAGGTTGGCCCCACTGGGCAGCGAGCGAGAGAGGGAGGGCGCACACGAGGGAGAACTGCCGCTGACAGGCGGGGTCCGCCTGTCAGGCGGCGCGGGCGCGTGGGCGCGCGGCCTGGCTGGGATTATTGGGCCAGCTGGGCTGCTTTCTCTTTTCCTTTTCTCTAGATTTTCTAATTCCTTTTCTATTTCTTTTTCTATAGGGCTTTCAAATCCAAATTCAAACTCGGTTTCAAATTCAAATCAATTTAAACTTGTGCAACACTTCAAAGAATATTTTAAGCTCAGCATGATGCAACATGTCATGACTCATAAGGTTTTGGCAAAAATAAATAATTAACCTCCACTGGTTTAAGCTATTTCTAACCAAAAAGGAAAAAGAGAGAGAGAATCTAGAGAGATAAAACCTAGAGTGAGAAAAGAAAGAGTAACACATGATTTTGGGTGATAATTAGAAAGAAATTTTATACCCCCAAAATCAGGATGTTACACCGAGCTAGAGCCATGTACGGGCGTACCCACAGTCATCCCTGACTCTATGCTCTGGGCCGGTTATGGAGCCCTTCCGAGGGGCCAACCTTCGAACCCCTGATCAGTATTGGCCTCGGAGCCCTGACGTTCTAAGGCGGTTTTTTCGAACCCTGCCGAGGGCCGGACCTTCGAACCTCTAAACAATATTCCTCCTCGCCTTTTTCCTTCCTGAGGTGAGTTGCCCGAGGTAGAAGATGCCTTCTTCCGGTTAACTGTTGAGAGGATAAAGGGCGAAGAGGCAAAGGGCGGAGGACGTACCTTTTGAGGCGGAATGCGAAACAACGTTTGGCACATTTTTTCTCAGAGGGGGCACAATCATTTAATGCGGCGAGACGTCCTATCGGTCAGCCGACCGTTTGTGGCGCGCGTGCATGCGGGATTCGAAACGACTGCCATCCGACTACAACGATTCGCATCTTGGTGACATCGCCCGTCCCTATAAATTAGCCCGAGACAGATGCTTCGGACTGTTACCTTTGCAGTTGAGAAACAAATAGTGATTAATTCATAAATTAAGAAACAACCTTGACATCATCATGTAGCTTATTTGCAAATAATAAAAAGCAGAAAACTTGATAGAATGACTGACTAGCGGTTGTTGTAGATGCCATCTATGTGTGGTGATCTTGCTGATGCGGCAGGGTTGACATAGATGATGCAGGTTTAATTTGAAGATCCTGATCAGTTTTGAAGATCTTAATCATTACTAGGATCCCTATCATTCATATATAGTTCGCTGGAATGTGCCTCGTTATTCAAGATCAATTTAAAGGCTCTCTACTAACACATCATCATGTAGCTTATTTTCAAGTGCTAGTTTGGAAACCCATTTTCAATGGATTTCCATTTTCTATAGGAAAATTAGCCCATTTTTCTCTGCAAAAATAGAAATCACTTGAGAAAATGGAGTTCCCAAATTAACTCTAAATAGAAAAAGTAGCAGAAAGCCTTTAATAAACAGATATGCTAATATTATCGGCTTAACACTTATTTTCTCTAGCTTAAAGATTCAATTTTGGGTTCTTTCTATTTCACGACATAATACTTAAGAATTATACTAGTCAATTGATCGTGCTTTGCTATGGTCGTTATATAATAAGGTTGTTATATAATCCCTGGTGTGAGTCCATGGAGAGTCGGGGTCGGGCGCGACCTAGCGCTTGATCTTTGATATGCACGCTTCCACTTGGTAGGATCTTTAGGGTCCTATTGAGGGGAGGGACACCTTCCACCGACCTAGTCGGCGTGTGGAAAGAGGTCGACGAACTACAAATAGGTAATCCAAGTGAGATCCGACCGCCCTCTGGTAGGGTTGGGCCTTGGCGAGAGGTCCCACTAGGGGCTCGACCCACTAGGGGCATCTTATCGAGTCCTTCCTTATTTGATCATGTATCGACCCTTTGGTCGGTCTGGTCGATTAAAGAGGGGACTTGTGGCCACCCCGTTAGTCGGGTTATCGCAGGAGAATGTGAGGTACGACCTTAGAGGTTGAAAGGGAAATAGGGTTAACCATTTCCTATAAATAGATTTTGGTGGTTGCCGACCAACACAAACCATGTGGACTAACTAGTTTGGCTAGACGTGATTTACTCATGTGCATAAGGTTCAACACAAACCAAGAAAGAATTCAGTTAGGGGACACAATTAATTTGGAGCAAAAAGGACTTGAGTGTGATGATTTTTAGCGCACCGGACACTGTCCGGTGCACTAGGCCAGACGCCCTCCAAACCAGCCACTCTTGGGAATTCCAGGGCAACCTCCGCTATAATTCACTAGACTGTCCGGTGAGCTAGCGGAGCAATGGCTAACTGAAGCCAATGGTCGACTGCAAAAGCGTTCTGCGGTGAATAGTGCAAATGCAGAAGTCAGAGCGCAGAAGTCAGAGGGCACCAGACTGTCTGGTGTGGCACCGGACTGTCCAGTGCAGCTAGAAGACAAACGACTCCAACAATCAACTGCTCCGAACCCTAATGGTTGCGCTGACATGGCGCGCACCGGACAGTGCACAGTGGATGTCCGGTGGCGGATCGGACTGTCCGGTGCGCCCATCGCCAGCAGCCTTTGCCAACGGCTAGGAAGTGGTTGAGGGCCATAAATACCCCCCAACTACCACATTCATTGGCATCCAAGTTTTCTGAAGGTCACATTCAATACAAGAGCTCTAGCATTCATACCAAGACACAATTCAAAAGATCAAATTCTCTCCAAGTCCCAAATTCATCTCAACCACTTAGTGACTTGTGTGAGAGAGATTTTTTGTTCATTTGCGCTCTTGTTGCTTGGATTGCCTTCTTCCTTTCTCATCTCTTTTCTCAAGTGATTTGTAAAGCTAAGCAAGAGACACCAAGTGTGTGGTGGTCCTTGCGGGGTCTAAGTGATCCGTGTGATTAAGGGAAGGCTCACTCGGTCTAAGTGACCATTTGAGAGAGAGGGAAAGGGTTGAAATAGACCTGGCCTTTGTGGCCTCCTCAACGGGGACTAGATTCTTTGGAACCGAACCTCGGTAAAACAAATCACCATGTCTACTCGCTTTGATTCTCGCTTGATTTGTTTTGCCCTCTTTCCTCTCTCTAACATTTCCTTACTAGCATTAATTTGAGTTTGCTCCCATACGTCATCCGCACTCTTTGAGCAACTCGTAGCAAGAGAAATAATCTTTCGGACTTGGATTTAATTCTAACGCTAACCCCAGCCTTTAGTGTGTGTTTAAGTTTATAAATTTCAGGTTTCGCCTATTCACCCCCCTCTAGGCGACTTTCAATTGGTATCAAAGCTAGTGCTTCATTAAGAGCCTAACCAACTCGAAGTCATGTCTAGAGATCACGCCAAGAGGGAGATCATGACCGGCGAAAAGCCTACTGGCGCGGGGAGGTCTCTCTCAAGGGAGTCCGATAACTAGTACAAGGAGGAATCCTCTTCCTCCATCAAGTCACATAGGAGGGGTGACAAGAAGAAGAAAAAGATGAAGAAAGTGGTATGCTACGAGACCGACTCTTCGTCACCCTCCACGCCTGGCACCGAGTCGTCGACTACTTCTAAGCGCCATGAGCGCAAGAAGTATAGTAAGATGCCCCTACGCTATCCCCGTATTTCAAAGCGCGCTCCATTACTTTCCGTACTCCTAGGCAAACCACCATATTTTGATGGTGAAGATTATTTTATGTGGAGTGATAAAATGAGGCATCATCTAACCTCACTCCACGAAAGTATTTGGGATATTGTTGAGTTTGGAGCGCGGGCACAAAAGTTGGGGGACGAGGACTACAACTCGGATGAGGCCACCCAAATTTGGCACTTCAACTCCCAAGCAACTTCTATACTCCTCGCCTCCTTGTGTCGAGAGGAGTATAATAAGGTGCAACGGTTGAAGAACGCCAAAGAAATTTGGGACGTCCTCAAAACCACGCACAAAGGGGACGATCTGAACAAGATCACCAAGCGCGAAACGATCGAGGGAGAACTCGGTCGATTCGTCCTCAACAAAGGGGAAGAGCCGCAAGCCATGTAGAATCGGCTCAAGACAATGGTCAATCAAGTGCGCAACCTCGGGAGCACCAAGTGGGATGACCATGAGATGGTCAAGGTTATTCTTAGATCACTTGTTTTTCATAATCCCACTCAAGTGCAACTAATCCGTGGAGACCCTAGATATAAACAGATGTCTCCCGAGGAAGTGATTGGCAAGTTTATGAGCTTTGAACTTATGATCAAAGACTCCAAACATATTGTCAACTTGGATCAAGGCGCCACCTCTACTCCCGAGGTGCAACCCGTTGCATTCAAAGCAACCGAAGAAAAGAAGGAGTCTACACCAAGTAGGCTTCCAATCGACGCCTCCAAGCTCGACAACGAGGAGATGACGCTCATCATCAAGAGCTTTCGCAAAATCCTCAAGCAAAGGAGGGGGAAGGACTACAAGCCCCGCTCCAAAAGGGTGTGCTACCGGTGTGGTAAGTCCGGTCACTTTATCGCTAAATGTCTATACTCTAGTGAAAGTGACAGGGACGAAGACAAGAAGGGGAATAAGGAAAAGAAGAGATACTACAAAAAGAAGGGCGGCGAGGCGCACATGGGGCGCGAGTGGGACTCCGACGAGGACGCCGCCATCATTGTCGTCAACAAGGAACTTCTCTTTCCCAACGTCAGCCACAAATGTCTCATGGCCAAGGACGGCAAAAAAGAAGAAGGTACACTCTAGAGCCACACCCAAATATACTACATCTAGTGATAAGGGTAGTTCTAGTGAAAACGAAGATGATTTAATTTCTCGCTTTGCCAACCTTAACATGGAACAAAAGAAAAAATTAAATGAATTGATTGAGACCATTATCGAGAAGGATGATATCTTGGAATGCCAAGAGGACTTGCTTGTTAAGGAAAATAAAAAGTTCGTTAAGTTGAAAATTGCTTATGCTCTAGAAGTAGAAAAATATGAAAATTTGTCTAAGGAGCTTAGCATGTGCCATGATTCAATCTCAAGTCTTAAAACTGAAAATGACAATTTAGTTTTCAAGATTGAAAATTTGAATGTTTGCAATGATTCAATTTCCTGTCTTAGAGATGAGAATATTAGATTAAATGCTAAGATACTAGAATTGAATGCGTGCAAACCATCTACATCTACTGTTGATCATGTTACTATTTGCACTAGATGTAAAGATGTTAATATTGAAGCTATGGATGATCACCTTGTCATAATTAAACAACAAAATGATCACATAGCTAAATTAATTGCTAAAATTGCCGAGCATGAGTTAGAAAATGAAAAAATTAAATTTGCTAGAAGCACGCTCTATAATGGGAGACGCCCTGACATTAAGGATGGTATTGGGTTCCAACAAGGGAGCCAATCCAATGTCAAGCTTAATGCCCCCAAAAGATTGTCTAATTTTGTTAAGGGCAAGGCTCCCATGGTTCAGGATAGTGAAGGCTATATTTTATATCCTACAAACTATCCTGAGCACAAAATTAACAACTACCTCATACTATTTCTCACCATGCTTTTATGTATAAAATGAGGCTTCTAGTTCTAGGCATTCCACTCATGTTAAAATGTCTAAGAAGAAAATTCCTAATGAATAAAATGAGCATAATGTTTCATTTAAAACTTTTGATGCTTCATATGTGCTAACTAACAAATCAGGCAAAGTAGTTGTTAAATATGTTGGGGGCAATCACAAGAGTCCAAAGACTTGTGTTTGGGTACCCAAGGTGCTTGTTTCTAATGTCAAAGGACCTAAAACCGCTTAGGTACCTAAGAAAAAGGCCTAAATTTGTTTTGTAGGTTTATGCATCCGGTGGTTCAAGTTGGATAATCGATAGCGTGTGCATAAACCACATGACAGGGGAGAAAAGAATGTTCTCCTCATATAAGAAAAATGAAGATCCCCAAAGAGCTATTACATTCGGGGATGGAAATCAAGGTTTGGTCAAAGGTTTCGATAAAATTGCTATATCCCCTGACAATTCCATTTCTAATGTTTTTCTTGTAGATTTTTTAGATTACAACTTGCTTTCAGATTCTCAATTATGAAAAATAGGCTACAACTGTCTATTTACTGATGTAGGTGTTACTGTCTTTAGAAGAAATGATGATTCAATAGCATTTAAGGGGGGTGCTAGATGGTCAGCTATACTTAGTTGATTTTAATGATAACCAAGCTGAACTAGACACTTGCTTAATTGCTAAGACTAACATGGGTTGGCTCTGGCATCGCCGACTTGCCCATGTTGGAATGAAGAATCTCCACAAGCTTCTAAAGGGAGAGCACATTTTAGGACTAACAAATGTTCATTTTGAAAAAGATATAATTTGTAGCGCATGCCAAGCAGGAAAGCAAGTTGGAGTCCATCATCCACACAAAAACATCATGACAACGGGCAAGCCACTTGAATTACTCAACATGGACCTATTCGGCCCGATCGCTTACATAAGCATCAGCAGGAGTAAGTATTGTCTAGTTTTTGTGGATGATTATTCTTGCTTCACTTGGGTATTCTTTTGCAGGAAAAACCTTAAACGCAAGAGACTTTAAAGAGATTCTTAAGACGAACTCAAAATGAGTTTGAATTGAGAATAAAAAAGATAAGAAGCGATAATGGAACGGAGTTCAAGAACTCACAAATTGAAGGATTTTTTGAGGAGGAGGGCATCAAGCATGAGTTCTCGTCTCCCTACACACCTCAACAAAATGGTGTAGTGGAGAGGAAGAATAGAACTCTATTGGACATGGCAAGAACCATGCTTGATGAGTACAAGACACTGGATCGATTTTGGGCGGAGGCGATTAACACTGCCTGCTACTCCATCAACCAGTTATATCTTTGCCAAATCCTCAAGAAGACATCATATGAACTCCTCACTGGTAAAAAGTCCAATGTTTCATATTTTAGAGTCTTTGCGAGCAAATGCTTTATTCTTATTAAAAGAGGTAGAAGTTCTAAATTTGCTCCTAAAGCAGTAGAAGACTTTTAATTAGGTTACGACTCAAACACAAGGGCATATAGAGTCTTCAACAAATCTACTGGACTAGTTAAAGTTTCTTGTGACATTGTGTTTGATGAGACAAATGGCTCCCAAGTGGAGCAAGTTGATCTTGATGAATTAGATGATGAAGAGGCTCCATGCGTCGCACTAAGGAACATGTTCATTGGGGATGTGTGTGCTAAGGAATCCGAAGAGCCCACACAAGCACAAGATCAACCATCATCTTTCATGCAAGCATCTTCACCAACTCAAGATGAGGATGAGGCTCAAGATGATGAAGATCAATGGGATGAGCCACCTCAAGAGGAGGATATTGATCAAGGGGGAGATGAATATAATGAAGATAAGGAAGATGATCAAGAAATTAGGGATCAAAAACTGTCACACCTAAGTGTCCACCAAGCAATTCAAAGAGATCACCCCATCAACTCCATTCTTGGTGACATTCACAAGGGGGTAACCACTAGATCTCGAGTTGCACATTTTTGTGAACATTACTCTTTTGTGTCTTCTATTAAGCTATACATGATAGAGGATACACTAAGAGATCCGGATTAGGTGGTGGCAATGCAAGAGGAGCTCAACAACTTCACGAGGAATGAGGTATGGCATTTAGTTCCACGTCCTAATCAAAATGTTGTAGGTACCAAGTGGGTATTCCGCAACAAGCAAGATGAGCATGGTGTGGTGACAAGGAACAAAGCCCGACTTGTGGCAAAGGGATAATCACAAGTCGAAGGTTTGGATTTCGATGAAACCTATGCACTCATAGCTAGGCTTGAGTCAATTTGTATATTACTTGCCTATGCTACTTACCATGGCTTTAAGCTTTATCAAATGGACGTGAGAAGTGCCTTCCTCAATGGCCCTATCAAGGAAGAGGTCTATGTTGAGCAACCTCCCGGCTTTGAAGATAGTGAGTATTCTAACCATGTTTATAACCTCTCAAAGGCGCTTTATGGGCTCAAGCAAGCCCCAAGAGCATGGTATGAATGCCTGCGAGATTTTCTTATCACTAATGGCTTCAAAGTCGGAAAGGTCGATCCTACCCTCTTCACTAAAACTGTTGCAAAAGACTTGTTTATATGCCAAATTTATGTTGATGATATTATATTTGGGTCTACTAACAAGTCAACTTGTGAAGAGTTTAGTAGGATCATGATACAGAAATTTGAGATGTCTATGATGGGGGAGTTGAAGTATTTCCTTGGATTTCAAATCAAGCAACTCCAAGAGGGCACCTTCATCAGCCAAACTAAATACATTCAAGACATACTTAAGAAGTTTGGAATGAAGAATGGCAAACCCATCAAGACGCCCATGGAAACCAATGGGCATCTCGACCTCGACACGGGAGGTAAGTCCGTGGATCAAAAGGTTTACCGGTCGCTGATAGGTTCTTTACTTTACTTATGTGCATCTCGACTGGATATTATGCTCTCTGTATGCATGTGTGCAAGGTTCTAGGCAAATCCTAAGGAAGTTCAACTTAGTTCCATGAAAAGAATCATGCGATATTTAGTTTACACTCCTAAGTTTGGGCTTTGGTACCCCAAGGGATCTACCTTTGATCTAATTGGGTATTCCAATGCCAATTATGCCGTAGGTAAAATTGATAGGAAAAGCACATCAGGGACTTGTCAGTTTCTAGGAAGATCCCTGGTGTCATGGGCTTCAAAGAAACAAAATTCAGTAGCTCTCTCCACCGCCGAAGCCGAGTACATTGCCGCAGGCCATTGTTGTGCGCAATTGCTTTGGATGAGGCAAACCCTTAGGGATTGTGGCTACAAGTTGAGCAAAGTACCTCTCCTATGTGATAATGAGATGCAATCCGCATGGCAAATAATCCCGTTGAACACAGCCACACTAAGCACATAGACATCAGATATCACTTTCTGAGAGATCACCAACAAAATGGGGATATCGAAATTGCTTATGTGAGCACCCATAACCAATTATCCGATATCTTCACCAAGCCACTAGATGAGAAAACTTTTAGCAAACTTAGGAATGAGCTAAATATACTTGATTCTCAGAATTTTGATTGAAACATTGCACACATAGCTCAAGTATATACCTTTGATCATATCTCTTTCATTTGGTGCAAATGATATTTCTTATTCTTCTTGTGCCAAGGCTAAGACTAATATGCTTTCAAGTATATCTCTATGATTAGTCTTAAATTGAAAGGGAAATGGAGTATTCAGCAAAGACAAGGCTTCCACTCCAACTCTGACGGTATCACTTACCCTTTGCCATTACTCCTGTCACTCTCAATGGTATGACCCTTCACTCGTATTTATATTACCATTTGGGAGAAGATATTAAGCCCCAAAGGGAGAGAAAAATGAAAAAGGGCTCTCAAAATTCTCCGTTTTTGGTGATTAATGCCAAAGGGGAATAAAATATTAAGCCCAAAGAAAAAGGACCGCACCACCACCATTTCAAAAATTTCACAATAAAGTATTTCAATTGGTTTTTAAGATTGTCTCAAAATAAATTTTCAATTGGTATGTGAAGTGAATTTTTCAATTGGCATCTCATTTGGTCTTTCAAAATTGTTTTTCAAATTGATATCTTTAAAACTTCACATTAGTATGAAAGATTTCAATTGGGACAATTTCACTTGGTATCTATCTCAAAACCCTCTTGAAAGCTAAGTGGAGAATTTCATTCAGGGGGCTTTTATTTAGTCAAAGGAAAAGCATTTGAAATAGGGGGAGGAATTTCAAATCTTAAAAATGCTTCTTGCAATCGTATTCCTATACCTTCGACTATTTGCAAAAGATTTTTGAAATAATTTTTCCAATGATTTGCAAAAATAAACATGTGGTGCAAATGTGGTCCAAAATGTTGAATAAGGAAAAGAAATCCATTCACTCTTAGTCATATGTTTAAAATCTTTCAATTGGTATAAATTCAAAGTAACCTATGCTCATCTATCTCAATTGCAAACTAGTTACATTTCTACACTTCATATTTGCTTTGGTTAGTGTTGGCATCAATCACCAAAAAGGGGGAGATTGAAAGGGAAATAGGGTTAACCATTTCCTATAAATAGATTTTGGTGGTTGACGACCAACACAAACCATGTGGACTAACTAGTTTGGCTAGATGTGATTTATCTCATGTGCATAAGGTTCAACACAAACCAAGAAAGAATTCAGTTAAGGGACACAATTAATTTGGAGCAAAAAGGACCTGAGTGTGCTGATTTTTGGCGCACCGGACACCAGGCGAGACGCCCTCCAAACCAGCCACTCTCGGGAATTCTAGTGCAGCCTCCGCTATAATTCACCGGACTGTCCGGTGTGCCACCGGACTGTCCAGTGAGCCAGCGGAGCAACGACTAACTAGAGCTAATGGTCGACTGCAAAAGCGTTGTGCGGTGAATAGTGCAAATGTAGAAGTCAGAGCGCAGAAGTCAGAGGACACCGGACTGTCCGGTGCAGCTAGAAGACAAACGACTCCAACGGTCAACTGCTCCGAACCCTAACGGTTGCGCTAACGTGGCGTGCACTGGACAGTGCATAGTGGTTGTCTGATGGCGCACCAGACTGTCCGGTGTGCCCATCGCCAGCAGCCTTTGCCAACGGCTAGGAAGTGGTTGGGGGCTATAAATACCCCCGAGCCACCACATTTATTGGCATCCAAGTTTTCTGAAGATCACATTCAATACAAGAGCTCTAGCATTCATTCCAAAACACAATTCAAAAGATTAAATCCTCTCTAAGTCCCAAATTCATCTCAACCACTTAGTGACTTCTGAGAGAGAGATTTTTTGTTCATTTGCGCTCTTGTTGCTTGGATTGCCTTCTTCCTTTCTCATTTCTTTTCTCAAGTGATTTGTAAAGCTAAGCAATAGACACCAAGTGTGTGGTGGTCCTTGCAGGATCTAACTGACCCGTGTGATTAAGGGAAGGCTCACTCGATCTAAGTGACCGTTTGAGAGAGAGGGAAAGGGTTGAAATAGACCCAGCCTTTGTGGCCTCCTCAACGGGGACTAGGTTCTTTGGACCGAATCTTGGTAAAACAAATCACCGTGTCTACTCACTTAGATTCTCGTTTGATTTGTTTTGCCCTCTTTCCTCTCTCTAACATTTCCTTACTAGCATTAATTTGAGTTTGCTCCCATACGTCATCCGCACTCTTTGAGCAACTTCTAGCAAGAGAAATAATATTTCGGACTCGAATTTAATTCTAATGCTAACCCCGGCCTTTAGTGTGTGTTTAAGTTTATAAATTTCAGGTTTCGCCTATGCACCCTCCATCTAGGCGACTTTCAGAGGTGAATATGAGCAAATGACATGTGGGTCGGTCACCTAGTTTGCGGTTCATTAGGAGCTTGTTCGGTCCACCCCTTTCTCTATGTGAGAAGTTGGGTGAGTTTTGGATTTTTTTTACCTAGTTAGCATGAGGAGGTTGTTGTGATGGCGTGGTAGAAAAAAATGCGGCCATCATGACACCGCTCAGCGTGGGCCGCTTCATGGGACGTGAAACAACCTATTTCTCCATATCGTGCGCAGGTGGCATGATAGGGTGGTTAACCACCTGGCCCATTACTATCGCTTTCATTATCGCGTGCCCCATTTGGCCCTCTGTCTGGGGCGACACGGGACCTAGAGAATGAACAACCTTTCGCTTAGCGCCCGAGGCGGTTGTGATCTGAAGTGGTGGATCCTCCCTCGCTAGTTGCGGGGGCCCACCCTTAGACGCTACATGGCTCCCCTGTGCCAACGTATAAATGGAATGGGAAAGGTACCTGGGGTCGATTACGCTTATCGCATTCTTGCACCCGAGCATCTGTCATTTTCTTTCCTTGGAAGCCTCCTTGTCGTGCTTCCTTGCACCCTTTCTACGCCCCCAGCGTTCGCGTGGCTTGCCCCTTGCGCTGATGGTGTCGTTTTCGGTGTGCTAGATTCAAGAGAGTCACCTTCTTGGTCTAGAGAAGAAGGGGTTCATCTCAGCGAAGGAGGTCTCGAGGTAGATGCTGGAGAATGGGGGTGAAGTGCATCACCCGAGGGACGATGAGGTGGTCGTGCGCGCATCTTTCTACAAGTGTTGGTTCGGCCTGCCTCTGCATCCTTTTATGCGAGGATCCTTCACTACTACCAGTTGTAAATCTAGAATCTTCATCCCAATACCGTCCTCCACATAGTTTCATTATGCTATGTGAGACTTTCATGGAATCAACCCCCACTAGAAGTTATGGCAGTACCAATTTAGCGCTCGGGTGACTCCAGGTCACGGTGGTCAGCTATACTGAAAGTCGCCTAGAGGGGGGGTGAATAGGCAAAACCTGAAAATTATAAACTTTGAACACGCACTTCACCCGGGGTTAGGGTTAGAAACAAATAATATGAATACGGAGTGTAGAAGATAGTTCTTCTTGCAATGAGTTGCTCAATCAATACAGATAACATTGGGAGCTAACTCAAAAGATTGTGAGCAAGAGAACTTTTAGAGAGAGGGGAAAGGGAAGAAACAAATCGAATGGTTAAGATCAACACAAATGGACACGACGATTTGTTTCCCGAGGTTCGGTTCCAATGAACCTACTCCCCGTTGAGGAGGCCACAAAGGCCAGGTCTATTTCAACCCTTTCCCTCTCTCAATCGGTCACCTAGACCGACTGAGTGCTTCTTCTTAATCTCATAGGTCACTAAGATCCTGCAAGGATCACCACACAATTAAGTGTCTCTTGCTAGCTTTACAAATCACTTAGAAAGTTTAGAGAGAGATGAAGAAAGCAACCAAGCAACAAGAGCAACAAATGAAACACAAATTACCCTCTCTCAAGTCACTAATCTCTTTTGCTCACTTGACTTGATTATGACACTTGGAGAGGATTGGAAGCTTTGAATGTGTCTTTGGATTGTATTCTTTGCTTTTGTATTGAGTGTTGAGAGTGGAAAGCTTGGATGTCTTAAATGATGGTGGTTGGGGGATATTTAAAGCACCAAGCACTATTCTAGCCGTTTGATGGGCACACTGGACAGTTCGGTGCGCATCGGACATGGCACTATTCATTGTCCGGTGCATGCCACGTCAGCCGACCGTTGGGGTTTGGAGCAGTCGACCGTTGACTTCGCCTGTCCTTGTGGTGCACCAGACAGTCTGGTGCGACCTAACATCACAGACTGTCTCTGACTTTCTGACGTTTTGAACCCGTAGCAGTCGTGTGGCAGTCGACCGTTGGCGAAGATGATTGTTGCTCGTGGGCTCACTGGACAGTCTAGTGCACACCGGACAGTCCGGTGATTTTTAGCCGAGGAGCGCTACATTTTCCCGAGAGCAGCCAGTTTGCTGGGCGCGTCAGCTTGGGCACCGGACAGTCCGGTGCGCCGCAGGCTGGTGCAAATTTGTTTTGATCCATACATATAGAATTGCCCGAGGGTCATTTTCCTTGTATGTGTATGTGAACTTTATGCACCTGAGAAAAAATCAACTAGGCAAACTAGTTAGTCCAAAAGGTTTGTGATGGTCGTCAAACACCAAAATCGATTATAGGAAATGTTGAGGCAATTTCCCTTTCAATCTCCCCTTTTTTGGTGATTGGTGCCAACACAAACCAAATCAAATTCAAAGTATAGAATTGTAGCTAGTTTGCATTTTGACAGATGTGCATAAGTTACTTTGAAATGGAAGCATTTCTAAGCATATATGATTGTTTTGATATATTTAACATTTTCGACCATATTTGCACCACTTAGCTTGTTTTTGCAAATCTTTTGGAAAAGTCTTTTCAAATTCTTTTGTAATTAGCCAATGGTATAAGAAAATGATTTCATAAGCAAGCATTTTCAAGTTTTGAAAGATTCTCCCCTTTTTTCAAATGCTTTTTCTTCAGCTAAATAAAAGCTCCCCCTGAAAAAGTTCTCCCCTTAGCTGTCAAGAGGGTTTTTGCGAATGCAAATTTTTGTAAAAAGTTTTCAGAAAACAGGGTGGTGATGCAGTCCTTTTGCTTTGACCTATTTTTTTCTCCCCCTTTGGCATTAAGCGCCAAAAATAGAAAAATCGAGAGGTCTGTTACAAGAAAGATATGAAAAGTTAATACATGAGTAGGGCAAAGTATATATAATACCGACAGAGTCGTAGTGGAATCCTTGCCTTTGTCTATTGCTCCATTTCCCTTTCAATATAAGACTAAATATAGAAATACTCTTGGTAGCATATTAGTCTTGGCTTTGTCACAAGAAGAATAAGAAATATACATTTGTACCAAATGAAAGAGACATGACATGATCGAAGGTATAAAAATGAGCAATGTGTGCAAGATTTCAATCAAAGTTCCGAGAATCCAAGATGTTTAGTTCATTGCTAAGATTGCTAATAGTCCTTTCATTTAGGGGCTTGGTGAAGATATCGGCTAAATGGTTGTGGGTGCTAACATAGGCAATTTCGATATCCCCCTTTTGTTGGTGATCTCTCAGAAAGTTATACCGGATGTCTATGTGCTTTGTGCGGCTATGTTCAACAGGATTATTCGCCATGAGGATTGCACTCTCATTGTCACATAGGAGAGGGACTTTGCTCAACTTGTAGCCATAGTCCCTAAGGGGTTGCCTCATCCAGAGTAATTGTGCACAACAATGTCCTACAACAATATACACGGCCTCGGCAGTTGATAGATGTGACGGAATCTCCCAAGTCATTAGGCCCACCTACAGTTGTCCTTGTCCAATGGACCTTGGGCAACCCTGTAGATGCACATAATCACTTGACAAGTTTGGTATCTGTAACATTTTCCTTTCCCAAGAGCGTTTCACCCGTCACGTAGATATTACAACACATCGGAGGAACGAATAAGCGGAAGCGAATTACAATAACTTAGTTTACATTCATTAAAATATAGAAAGAGTATTATTATTACATCACCAGGATATAAGAGTGCATAGGTATTATTATTACAACCCTGGGAGGCAAAAACCCCTCCCACACAAAAGTATATTATTTATCAAAAGGAAGGACCACGTCCTTCCGCAACCACGTTACAGTTGAGGTTTGTCCTTGGGCACCACATCCTTGGGCACCACCTTAGTGCAAAAATAGCAAAAGTCTGCTGTTTCACCACCTACAACAACATGGGTTTGAAAACCCTGAGTATGAAGTGTACTTTCGCAAGTCTTACCCGTCAAAATAAAAGACTCTCAAAGATATGCTGGCTTTAGGGAGTCAAGGTAAGGCTTAATCAAGAATCAAGACTCTGTTTGCAAAAATGCTTACTAATAGTGGATCCTTAAAAATCTAGTTTTATTAGCAAGTTAAGTCATTACCTGTCACTAGAGTTCTTTCTACCCTAGTTCAAGCACTTGGCCTATACTAGCCATCCTTTTATCAACCCTTCACGTTCACTGGAATGCTACGTGTAAGTCAGTGACCAAGTCTTCATGTCCGAGAAGTAACGACGATCCGAATCGATTAATATCTAGCTGGGGATCTCCAATCACACGACATATGTAGCACTTAACCCTTGCATATGTCAACTCGCCACCGGGGTTCTTAAGACCAGATCGGGTTCATGCCAACCGAGAGCACAGATACACCACCGTCCAGCCTCTTGCCACGGAGGGTACACGCTACTCTCGCCATCTCTCCACTCCCATTGCGTGTTGGCCTTTCTGGTATTAGTCTGCCCGAGGCAAAGCTTACCCATGATGAGGCATGTGACCAGTTAAAGGGTCCTCGGCCATCAGGCCTACATCAACAAGGTCCTTAATTGACTCAGACGGAGACACTACACCGAGACTCTCTTCTCGTGCAAGTCACCCGCCCAGTCTCAGCATTATTATTCAAAACCCAAAGTTTGGTACCTGGCAGAGGTACATCCTTTCTGATGTTGAACCCTTCATGGCCATGATGGATCAACCATCAAGTTTTATTTTTGAAAACATCCCATCCATTGTGAAGCATCACCTTTTTAAAACAACACATTTGCTTTTCTAAAGCAGGACTAAGCATAAGAAAATCCTTTTAAGAAAAACAGGTAATCAAGGAATGGTAAGCAGTTCCAAGGGAGGAAATGCATCAATTGGTTTAACACCCAACTCCTATCACCTAATGCATCATTCAAGTGATAAAGAGTTTGAAATTGCAAGGAGGTGACAAATGCACCGGGGCTTACCTTGAGTTTTAGGAGAGTCGGGCTCTGTTCCACAGATGTCAAAGTAAAAACAGTTCCCGACAGGTGGATTCTCAGAAGCTGGTGTAGCTTCTTCTTCTTCAACCACTATTTCTTCTTTGTTCTCTATACATAACCATATATAACCATGAATGCTCATGTGATGCTTATGAAAATGCAATAATAGAAAGGATGTATCAAGTTGTATCTTGAATACAACTTTCCTTCACGGTACTCCGGGGAACTAGGGTTTTTTGGAGTCGGTACTTCATTTCATAGGGTAGACACTACTTAGAAGACTAGGGTTTTGGGTTTGGGGATCAAACATTGTCCAAATCATGTCTAACTTCACCCATGGGTTCTAAGTACCAAAATAAGTTCACCCAAAAAGTTTTATGATTTTTGGAGCCATCTAATAATTTATAAAATTCAAAAAGACTAAGTTTAGGTCTTCTTAAATACTACATAATTCTTGGTTTGGGCTAAAAATCTTGGAACTGTTTTTATTAAATACTAAAGAAATTTATGAGCCCAGTAAAATTGGTCTCATATTTTTATCTTTTTCCTAGAATTCTTTATGGATTTTTAAAGGTTCTCGGAAAAAGAAAAAGATAAATTGTCAACAGTGTTGGGCCCAAACTGGCCCAACCAGCCCAGTCCTATACAGAAAACGGGCACGCTCACGACCACGCAGTTGGTTTTGCAGAAAAGCCCCTACCGGTTCAAAAATCAGAAGAGAAGTCCTCGACACTATTCACGCGTCTCTCTAACATTTACACTAAGGTCCTCTGTTTTCTGTTTCTTCTCCAAAACGAACCTTGGCAACGACGCGCTTGCCGCCAGCCACCTTGTTGCTCAGACTGGCCATGACCGGCGTCGGCTGCCCAAATTAACTAATGGGCAAGCATTACCGACCCGAGGCGAACCTAGAACAAGCCTTAATTGAACTAATACGGCCCTGGATTCACCTGACCACGGTGACGGCGAATACCGAATACAAATCAAAGTGTTCCAGTTGATTGAGTGTGGTCAAGCACAAAGGGTTGAGCCGATGAGTATCACAAGCATGTGTGGGTGCTAAAACATGACCAAGGAGAGCGAGAGCAGATCTGGAGACGGCTGGCCACGGAGCGCGGAGAATTCATGCTCGACGGTGTCTGAAAAGGGGAAAACAGCGTCGCGACGATCTCTGGTGGAATTAGGGGGTCATGTTGGGGCTATACGGTCGCAAAGGGCTACCGATTCACCGTGCACAACTAATTTGGGGAGAGGTGGAGAGGATCCCGCGAATTTTAGCTTCAACCGAGCTCACTGGTGAAATTGTGAGTACCTCACCGTGGTTCATGGCGCTATTTATAGGCACGACGGTCTGGCTAACGATCAGCGGCCATGAAACACATCGTTAACGCATGGCGACCACGTAACAAAGGAACACAGTGAGGTAGAATGGCGGAGTTAGTGACATGGTGACAAAAGAACCGAGCCACGGTGGCTGCCGGTGAAATATCTCCGGTCAGTCTCCGGCCAAGTTCGCGGAACCGTGACATGACTCGTAGTTATGTCGCCGCGGTCGATCCTTCCTCCAATTCACTCGAGCACATCCGAATCCATAGTGCCTCAGATCTTTTATTCGTTCTTCAGATATTTCCTGCGCTCTGATCTTCATCGTTTCACTGAACCGACCTCCCTTCACCCACTCTTTCTCCTAATTCTTGTGAAGAACAGGGCAGTCTCCATTAATAAGAAGTGTTCACCAAACAACAATCTTCAACTTTACTATAGGATTTATGGATCAAATCTGCATAAATTCTCAGATCTGGTGCTCTCAAATCGACTGCATTTCACTGAGGCCATCCTATTCTGAATCTAGTTTTCAGTGTTATTCAATTCGCATAACTTGTGTCCCACAGCACAACTTCATAACACTAGTTCTCTGATTTTTGTACAACAACCTAGCAAGTCGACTGTACCAAAGTTACTCCACTACAAACTAGCTTTAACTTTGTTACAGGGGTTTTAGTTAAACACTCATTAAATCGAGCTCCACATGGTCCCAAAGTCGGCCCTACTCAACTGATCTTCAGAAAACTACAGAACCTTAGTCTGATAGCTCCACTTTGAGGGATTTTTTCGTTAAACTCCTCTAGGTTTTAGGGTTGTGTATTTCAATCAAACTTATTCTCCTATCATAGCTCTATCATCTTGATGTACTGATCCAAGACAAAATTCTCATGGACTAAAAGATATAAGACTCCAAAGATGCTCCAAGTCCACTGAATTTCAGACTTAACCCTGTAGGGTTTAAGTGGTGCTTTTTGCAAATAAGTCCAAATCTCATAATTTGATTTGAAAATTCTCAAATGTGTAAAACATATGATTTTTGGTGTTCTAATACTTTGGTTTTTGCACTTGGGTCCAAAAGTGCACAAAATTTACACTTAGCCCCCTAGGGTTCTAGATTAGGGTTTTTTAGGGGTCTTTTTAGGGTTTTTAGCACTTTAGGGTTTTGGTGTCACTAAAGTCCTTCCAAGATGATATCTTAGGATCATGTCTCATGTCTTTTGAGGTTTTCACATGTTTGGGCTTCACTTATATCCATAAGCCCTGATCTGAGGTTAAGCACTTTATCCTAGGGTTAACCACACATCAAGTCATATTAGTACAACTTATTTGAAATTTTTACATAGTGAATGCATTCTAGGTGTAACAAACACATGATATGCCAATGCTCATGATGTGATGCTCAAGTTTTAGTGATAGTAACACCAGGGGTGTTACATCCTTCCCCCCACAAAAGAATCTCGTCCCGAGATTTAAAGTCCTAGGGCAAGTAGTGGAAAAGGAAACACGTCATATTTTTATTTCCTTATTTTTCTTGTACAAGGCAGGGGGTGGTATGGGTCTATTCCATTCTTACAAACAACTGTACATATCTCACAAATTACATGAAGCTAAAAGCTAGGGAAATTCTTTTCTAAAAAGTCTTGGGTTTCCCATGTAGCTTCATCTTCCGTATGTTGGTTCCATTGTATCTTATAAAATTTGAGAACTCTTCTTCGGGTGACCCTGTCCTTTTGATCCAGGACTCAAATAGGATGTTCGGAATACGTCAAATCTGGTTTCAAGGTAACATCCATTACATCAATGGTTCAATCTGGAACCTGAAGACACTTTTTCAATTGGGATACATAGAACACATTGTGCACTGCAGACAATGTTTCAAGTAGTTGGAGTCGGTACGCCACTAGCCCACATTGTTCAAGAATCGGGAACAGACCAATGTACCAGGGTGCAAGCTTTCCTTTTACACCGAAACGGGTCACATCCTTCATTGGTGATACTTTTAGGTACACATAATCTTTGACTTGAAAGTACAAGTGTTCGCGGTGTTTGTCTGCATAACTCTTTTGTCGATCCTGTGCTTCTTTCAAGTTATGTATGATTCGTTGAACCTTTTCTTCCATTTCTTTGACCATATTAGGCCTGAAAACCACTTTTCCCCTGGTTCAGACCAATTCAATGCAGTACGGCACCGTCGTCCATATAATGCTTCAAATGGTGCCATCTTGATGCTTTCTTGATAACTATTGTTATATGAAAATTCTACCAGTGGTAAACAATCATCCCATTTTTGTGGGAATTCTAGAACGCATGCTCACAACATGTCCTCAAGTATTTGATTTACTCTCTCAGTCTGCCCGCTTGTTTGGGGATGATAGGCCGAACTGTGGAGCAACTTAGTACCCAAAGTTTTGTGGAGCTCTTCCCAGAATTTGGATACAAATTGTGATCCGCGATCCGACACTATTGTCTTCGGAACTCCGTGTAAACTGAGAATACGGGCAATATATACCTGGGCATAGGTGAGGATCGGATAGGATGCTTTGACCAGTAGAAAATGGGTTATTTTTGTAAGTTGATCAACTATAACCCAGATAGAATCAAATCCTTTTGCTATCCTAGGTAATCCCACAATGAAGTCCATGCTAATGTCCTCCCATTTCCATGTTGGGATGGGCAAAGATTGCAATGGACCAGCAGTCTTCATATGTATGGCTTTGACATGTCTACAGGTGTCACATCTCGCCACATAGCGTACAATTTCGATCTTCATTTTTGTCCACCAATAATGTTGCTTTAAATCTTGATACATCTTAGTGCTTTCGGGATGAATGGAATGTTGACTAAGATGAGCTTCGTCCAATATTTGCTAGCGGACTTCATCATCTTTAGGCACAACTATGCGGTTATTAAACCATACTATGCCTTGATCATCCTTTCTGAAACAGTTTGCTTTACCGACTTTTATTTTCTCATGAATATGTCTCATACCCTTATCACTCCTTTGTGCATCAATAATCTTTTGCAGAAGAACCGACTCAAGCTTCAATTGGTTCAGGGTTCCATGTTGAATCATTCCCAAGTTTAATTTATCCATTTCTTGACATAATGTGATGTCAGAAGTCTTTACTATAAGACAATGGCAGGAAGCCTTGCGACTTAGTGCATCTGCCACCACGTTGGTGAGAGCACCTAGAGGAGGGTGAATAGGTGATCCTGTAAAATTCAAGACTAAATAGCCACAAAACTTGGTTATAGAAATGTTAGTGCGACTAAGTAGTTGAGAAGCGAGTTCTTGTGGACAAAACAATCACAGAGAGATCAACACAAGAGACACGTGATTTTTATCCCGTGGTTTGGCCAAGTAATACTTGCCTACTTCCATGTTGTGGCGTCCCAATGAACGAGGGTTGCACTCAACCCTTTCAAGTGATCCGATGATCAACTTGAATACCACAGTTTTTCCTTTCTTAGTCTTTCTCCCGTTTGCGAGGAATCTCCACAACTTGGAGCCTCTTGCCCTTATAATGATGATCACATAAGAAGCATAGAAGTAAGGGAGGGGAGAGCAACACACACAAGACTCAAATCCATAGCACAACCATGCACACAATTCACAACTTGAGCTCAAAACTCAACGCACGGAGTTCACAACTCAAATGGAGCTCAATTCACTATCTCAAGGAATCGAATGCGTGAAGTTAGAGTCTTAGAATGTTTCTTGTAAGCTTGGGTGACTCCTCCATGCGCCTAGGGGTCCCTTTTATAGCCCCAAGACAGCTAGGAGCCGTTGGAGGCCAATAAGGAAGGCCATCCTTGCCTTCTATCGGGTGGCGCACCGGATAGTCCGGTGCGCCATCGGACAGTCACTGTAGACGATCTGGTGCTGATCTCCTTCCTATTCTGGCGTAGACGACCGTTGCACCTCCGGTCCAGTTGGCGCACCGGACACTGTCTGGTGCACACCGAACAGTTCGGTGCCCCATGCCAACCATTGGCGCGGGCCACGCGCCGCCCGTGGATTGCGCGGCCGACCGTTGGCTCATCGGACAGTCTGGTGCCCCACCGGACAGTCCGGTGAATTATAGCCGTACGCCGCCGATTTTTCCTGAGAATGGCCTTTTCACCGGAGTCCATCCTGGCACACCGGACACTGTCCGATGCACCACCGGACAGTCCGGTGTGCCAGACTGAGCTGAGCTTCGGCTGCACACAACCAGTCTTTTGCAATCCTTTTATTTTCTTCTTTTCTCTATTTCCAACACTTAGATAACTATATTAGTATACAAAAACAAATGTACTAAGTCTAGAAACATACCTCATGCCTTGATTTGCACTTTTTCAATCTTTGGCACATTTAGAACTTAGAGAATATGTGTTGGGCACTTAATCACCAAAACATTATAAAAATGGCCCAAAGGCACATTTCCCTTTCAATCTCCCCCTTTTTGGTGATTTATGCCAACACAACTAAAAGCAACCAAAAGAAGTGCAATATCAATGCAATTGAATACCAAATTGTTTTTGACTAGAATTTTGGCATATTTGGATTGCTCTTTACCACCACTTGGTTTGTTTTTGCAAATCAAATTCATTTTCCTATCTCTAAGTCAAACTCACTTGTTTGTGCATAAAGAGAGATAATCCAAGAGTGAAATTGGTCAAGTGCCAAAAACTCCCCCTTTTTCCCATAATCATAAATTCTCCCCCATAAGAGACTAAATTTTGCAATAGGAGCATTTTGGACAGATCAAAAGTTCTAACTCTATTGTTTTCAAAATTCACAAGTGGTAGCTGATCCATTTGCTTTGGCCTAAATTTCTCCCCCTTTGGCATTAAGCACCAAAACGGGATCATTATTGGCCCTTGAACCCCATTGCCTTACCAAAAATGTCAATTAAGAGCAAAAAGGCAATAAGAGCATAAGTATGAACTTGGAATTAAATACACAAATACCGGAGTGCAGTGGAAGTCTTTGCAACGTCCAAGTCCACCTTTCCCTTTCAATCCACCTTTGAGACTACATCAAGTGTACTCAAACAAATAGATTAGTCTTAAAGGGTCAAGTTGTAGCACATCTCCCCCTAAATATGTGCATCATTCACACATGGACTTGTGAGGTCCGAGGATCCTTTGCACAACTTGAGCACCATCAATAAGCAACAAATTACATAAATGCATAAAGTAACATGATCAAAGCCATAGAACACATGTATGCTATAGATCAATCCAAGTTACGCGAATCTAAGACATTTAGCTCACTACACAGCCTGCAAAAGGTTTTCTCATCTAATGGCTTGGTAAAGATATCGGCTAGCTGGTTCTCGGTGTTAATATGGTACACCTCGATATCTCCCTTTTGCTGGTGATCCCTCAGAAAGTGATGCCGGATGTCTATGTGCTTAGTGCGGCTGTGTTCAACAGGATTATCCGCCATGCGAATTGCACTCTCATTGTCACATAGGAGTGGGACTTTGCTCAGATTGTAGCCAAAGTCCCTGAGGGTTTGCCTCATCCAAAGTAGTTGCGCGCAACATTGTCCTGCGGCAACATACTCAGCCTCAGCGGTGGATAGGGCAATGGAGGTTAGTTTCTTTGAACTCCAAGACACCAGGGACCTTCCTAGGAGTTGGTACGTCCCTGATGTACTCTTCCTATCAACCTTGCATCTAGCATAATCGGAGTCTGAATATCCAATCAAGTCAAAGGTAGACCCCTTTGGATACTAGATCCCGAAGCAAGGCGTAGCAACTAAATACCTAAGAATTCGCTTAACGGCCACAAGGTGACATTCCTTGGGGTCAGATTGAAATCTAGCACACATGCATACACTAAGCATAATGTCCGATCTACTAGCACATAAATAAAGCAAGGAACCTATCATGGACCGATATGCCTTTTGATCAACGGACTTACCTCATTTGTTGAGGTCGACATGTTCGTCGGTTCCCATAGGTGTCTTCACGGGTTTGGCGTCCTTCATCCCAAACCGCTTGAGAAGATCTTGTGTGTACTTCGTTTGGGAGAGGAAAGTGCCATCCTTGAGTTGCTTCACTTGGAACCCAAGGAAGTAGGTCAACTCTCCCATCATTGACATCTTAAACTTTTGTGTCATCACCCTGCTAAACTCCTCACAAGACTTTTGATTAGTAGAACCAAATATTATGTCATCGACATAAATTTGGCACATAAAAAGATCACTGTTACAAGTCTTAGTGAAAAGAGTGGGATCGGCTTTCCCAACCTTGAAAGAATTAGCAATTAAGAAATCTCTAAGGCATTCATACCATGCTCTTGGGGCTTGCTTAAGTCCATAGAGCGACTTAGAGAGCTTAAACACATGGTCGGGGTACCTGTCATCCTCAAAGCCAGGGGGTTGTTCCACATACACCTCCTCCTTAATTGGCCCGTTGAGGAAAGCGCTCTTCACATCCATTTGAAACAACCTGAAAGAGTGGTGAGCGGCATAGGCTAATAATATTCGAATAGACTCTAGCCTAGCCACAGGAGCAAAAGTCTCCTCGAAATCCAAACCTGCGACTTGGGCATAACCTTTTGCCACAAGTCGAGCCTTGTTTCTTGTCACCACCTCGTGCTCGTCTTGCTTGTTGCGGAACACCCACTTGGTTCCCACAATATTTTGCTTAGGACATGGCACCAGGCTCCAAACTTTGTTCCTCTTGAAGTTGTTGAGCTCTTACTGCATGGCCAACACGTAGTCCAGATCTTGTAAGGCCTCTTCTACCCTGAAAGGCTCAATAGAAGAGACAAATGAGTAACACTCACAAAAATTAGCTAAACATGAGCGAGTTGTTACTCCCTTGCTTATGTCACCCAGAATCTGATCGACGGGGTGATTTCTTTGAATCGTCGCTCGGACTTAAGTTGGAGGGGCCAATGGTGCTTCTTCTTCCATAACTTGTTCTTCTTGTGCTCCCCCTTGATCACACGCTTGTTCTTGAGGAACTTGTCCATCATGAGTTGGGGGATGCACCATTGTAGAGGAAGAAGGCTGATCTTGCTCCTGTTGTTCCTGTGGTCGCACATCTCTAATCGCCATCGTGCGCATTGTGACCATTAGAACATCATCTTCATCTATGTCATCAAGATCAACTTGCTCTCTTGAGAGCCATTAGTCTCATCAAATACAACGTCGCTAGAGACTTCAACCAAACCCGATGATTTGTTGAAGACCCTATACGCATTTGTATTTGAGTCATATCCTAGTAAAAACCCTTCTACAGCTTTGGGAGCAAATTTAGAATGTCTACCTTTCTTCACCAAAATGTAGCATTTGCTCCCAAATACACGAAAGTAAGAAACGTTGGGTTTGTTACCGGTGAGGAGTTCGTAGGAGGTCTTCTTGAAGAGGCGATGCAGATATAGCCAGTTTATGGTGTGGCAGGCTGTGTTCACAGCTTCCGACCAAAACCGCTCGGGTGTCTTGAACTCTTCAAGCATCGTCCTCACCATGTCGATAAGCGTCCTGTTCTTCCTCTCTACAACACCATTTTGCTGTGGTGTGTAGGGAGTGGAGAACTCGTGCTTGACGCCTTCCTCTTCAAGATACTCCTCCACTTGCAGATTCTTGAGCTCGGACCCGTTGTCGCTTCTTATCTTTTTCACCTTGAGCTCAAATTTGTTTTGAGCCCTCCTTAGAAAGCGCTTTAGGGTCCCTTGGGTTTCTGATTTATCCTGCAAAAAGAACACCCAAGTGAAGTGGGAAAAATCATCAACAATTACTAGACCATACTTACTTCCCCTGATGCTAAGGTAGGCGAGGGGTCCGAAGAGGTCCATGTGAAGAAGCTCCAGTGGTCTTGATGTTGTCATCACATTCTTGTTGTGATGAGTGCTTCCCACCTGTTTCCCTGCCTGACAAGCTGCACAAGGTCTATCTTTTTCGAAACATACATTGGTTAGTCCTAACACATGTTCTCCCTTTAGAAGTTTATGAAGGTTCTTCATCCCAACATGTGCTAGATGGTGATGCCACAGCCAGCCCATACTAGTCTTAGCTATTAAGCATGCATCTAGATCGGCATTCTCTTTCGAAAAATCAACTAAATAGAGCTTGACGTCTAATACACCCTTAAATGTTAATGAACCATCACTCCTTCTAAAGACAGAAACATCTATATTGGTAAATAGACAATTATAACCCATGTTACATAATTGACTCACAGACAATAAGTTGTACCCGAGCGATTCAACTAAGAACACATTGGAGATAGAATGCTCGGATGTAATGGCTATCTTTCTCAATCCTTTAACCTTGCCTTGGTTCCCATATCCAAAGATGATCGAATCCTAGGAATCCTTATTCTTAACGTAGGAGGTGAACATCTTCTTCTCCCCCGTCATGTGGTTTGTGCATCCGCTGTCGATAATCCAACTTGAGCCCCCGGATGCATAAACCTACAAGGCAATTTACACTTGGGTTTTTGGTACCCAACTCTTGTTGGGTCCTACAAGGTTAGTCACAATAGCCTTTAGAACCCATATGCAAGTCTTGTCTCCCTTGCATTTGGATCCCAATTTCCTAGCAACTACTTTTGCATTCTTAAATAAAAGAACAAATGAAGCATTGCAAGCATGGTAAATGGTAGAGGGTTCATTGCACATTTTTCTAGGAGCATGAGACACAACATTATTTTTCCTAGGCCTACCATTCACAAAAGTAGAACTTGATGCAAACATAGCATGTGAATAATTATAAGTAGTATGAGCATAATTTCTATTATAATGATAACGACTAGCAACTTTTTCATTATAGATAAAGGCATGGTTCCTTTGAGGACTACTAGCCATAGGGGCCTTTCCTTTCTCCTTGTTGAGAACGGGAGCCCTATGGCTTGTTAAGTTCTTGGCTTCCCTTCGAAAGCCAAGCCCATCCTTAATTGAGGGGTGTCTACCAATAGTGTAGGCATCCCTAGCAAACTTTAATTTATCAAAACCAATTTTGCAAGTCTTAAGTTGAGCATTAAGACTTGCCACATCATCATTTAGTTTAGCAATAGAAATAAGGTGTTCATCACAAGAATTAACATTAAAGTCCTTGCATCTATTACAAATGACAACATGCTCTACACATGAACTAGATTTATTAGCTTCCTTTAGCTTAGCATTTAAATCATCATTCATAATCTTTAGACTAGAGATAGATTCATGGCAAGCAGATAACTCAGAAGATAACATTTCTTTTCTTTTTAGTTTCTAAAGCAAGAGATTTTTGTACACTAACAAATTTGTCATGTTCTTCATATAAAATGTCCTCTTGCTTCTCTAGCAATCTATCTTTTTCATTTAGAGCATCAATTAGCTCATTGATTTTATCTACCTTAGCTCTATCTAAACCCTTAAATAGATCAGTATAATCTACTTCATCATCACTAGAATCATCATCACTAGAAGTAGTACACTTAGAGGTATCTCGAACACTTACCTTCTTCTCCTTGTCCATGAGGCAAGTGTGGCGTTCGTTGGGGAAGAGAAAAGACTTGTTGAAGGCCGAGGCAGCGAGTCCTTCATCGTCGGAGTCGGAAGAAGAGCAGTCCGAGTCCCATTCCTTTCCAAGGTGTGCCTCGCCCTTTGCCTTCATGTAGCTCTTCTTCTTCTCCTTCTTCCCGCTCTTTTCTTATCCCTGGTCACTATCATTATCGGGACAGTTTGCAATAAAGTGACCAGTCTTACCGCATTTGAAGCAGGAGCGCTTTCCCCTTGTTTTGTTCTTGTTGGGGTACTCCTTGTGTCCTTTAAGAGCGGTCTTGAAGCGCTTGATGATAAGTGCCATCTCATCTTTGTTGAGACCGATAGCCTCCACTTGAGCTACCTTGCTTGGTAGCGCCTCCTTGCTGCTTGTTGCTTTGAGAGCAACGGGCTGCGGCTCGTAGATGGGTAGTGGACCGTTCAAGGCGTCATCCACATATCGTGCCTCTTTTACCATCATGCACCCGCTCACGAATTTTCCGAGTATCTCCTCGGGCGTCATCTTGGTGTACCTAGGGTTTTCACGAATAAGATTGACAAGATGGGGGTCAATTACCGTGAATGACCTCAGCATGAGTCGGACGACATCGTGGTTTGTCCATCTTGTGCTTCCGTAGCTTTGGATCTTGTTGACCAGGGTCTTGAGCCTGTTGTAAGTCTGAGTTGGCTCCGCTCCCCTGATCATGGCAAATCTCCCCAGCTCGCCTTCCACCAGTTCCATCTTGGTGATCATGGTGGCATCATTTCCCTCATGTGAGATCTTGAGGGTGTCCCAGATTTGCTTGGCGTTGTCCAAGCCGCTAACCTTGTTGTATTCATCCCTACACAAGGATGCTAGCAAAACAGTGGTAGCTTGTGCATTCTTATGAATTTGTTCATTTATCATCATAGGATTATCCGTACTATCGAAATGCATTCCATTTTCCACAATTTCCCAAATGCTAGGGTGGAGAGAAAATAGATGACTACACATTTTATGACTCCAAAATGAGTAATCCTCTCCATCAAAGTGTGGGGGTTTTCCAAGAGGATTAGAAAGTAAATGGGCATTTGAATTGTACGGAATACGGGAATAATCAAAGGAATAGTTTTGATTAACCGTCTTTTTCTTTGACGAAGAATCGTCGTCGTCGTCGTCTCTTGGTGAAGAAGAAGATGCGTCGTTGTCGTAGTAGACGATCTTCTTGATGTGCCTCTTCTTCTTCCCGACCTTCTTCTTGTGACTCGAGCTAGAGTCGGTTGGCTTGTCGTCTCTAGGCTCGTTGAGGAAGGACTCCTTTTCCTTGTTGTTGACCACCATCCTCTTTCCCTTAGGATCCATCTCTTCGGGCGATTAGTCCCTTACGTGAAGAGAACGGCTCTGATACCAATTGGGAGCACCTAGAGGGGGTGTGAATAGGTGATCCTATAAAATTCAAGACTAAATAGCCACAAAACTTGGTTATAGAAATGTTAGTGCGACTAACACTACAAAATGACCCCCCCCCTTTAGCAATGCATATATGTGTTGGTACAAGCCTATATAAGCGTTGCTAGGGTCTATACCAACGCATAATTATGTGTTGCCTATACTGCCGTTGCTAGGGGCTACTGCAACGTTTGTACATACGTTGGTAAGTCATATAAATAAGCGTTGGTAAACTGCAACAGAATTTTATAAGATACAACAACACTTACATGTGTTGGTGCCGCCCAAGACCAGCTCTTTATCATAGGATGCTACAACGTTTAGTTTCGAGTTGTAGCAACATTTTTATCCGTTGCAAGCAATAAACCAATAAAAAATATTTGAATATTTTATTTTGAGGTTAAGATTATAACATGCTAAACAATGCACATTTGATATTTCTGGAATCATCCACACACACATGGCAAATAAGCAAAATATATATATTTAAAATCAATAGTTGTATTACAAAAAGTTGATCCATAGTTTCATATATAATTGCACACAACATGGAGACTGAGACTAAGCTGCTAATTAGAGGGTGCAGACGAGAAGAAAAAGGTTGTTCAACTGTGGACATTTTTTCTAGAAATCTGACCAGAGGCAATTATCCCTAGCGTTGGCGATGACAATCCTTTGAATGGAGGGGATAGCTAGGGGCATAGCAAAGCTCCACCTCCACAGTAAGTGCCGCAACATGGGAGCGCCAGGTTTATTACAAAGAAAGTTCGAAGTACATATTCATGCATCCTTAAATCTTTCGCTGCCACTGTGTTTTGCGCTGAGGATGGGCACAAGCACGTCTAAAGTTCCTTCAATTCACCCTTGCAAAAGAATTAGAGTACTCAATAAACATCATCGAAGAAGTATTTGACATGTTTTTTTGACAAATAAATAGAGACTAGAAGAAGGAAGCGCCCTACCAGGCGGATGTAATAGCCACTTATACACAGACCTTAATTGAATATTTTCTCTATAAATAATAGGAAAGTACTCTATACCTTTGCACTTAATTGGTGCCTACTGTCTTGCTTTACCATCTCCATAAGCACTGTTTGCAGTTCATCAGCTCTGCAAAAGCAAAAGCAAGCAAGGAAAAAGGTAAAACAACACTTCAATTAAAAAGAAAATATCCAACCTTCTTTCTGAGACCGTTACATGTCTAGCCCTATCTGGAGTTGACTGTCCAGTGGAGTGTCACATGGTCCATCATAGTCATCAATTTAGACTTTAAAATACATATTCTATCAATTTTGTTGTCACGAAACAAATCATATTCCTTACAAAGCATGCATCTCATAGAATGCAAGAAAACAAAGAATAGTAAAAAATACAGATGAGTACACCACCTAACTTTTTAAATTATATTTCCTATTAAGTGTCAAAATTTCTATCAAAAGTTACTCTAGATTTACCTTTGAACAATAGACACTGCAAAGAGCTTCATGCAAAAGTCAACTCCCGTATAAACAGATCCTGAAATGCAGGCCAAACAATCATGATACAATAGATTTCAAACATTCCAATTCATTTTCTATCCTAAAATATGGAACAGTAGAGGGTAGTGCTGGATGAAATGAAAAGTAGATAGAACAATCAACAAATAATCTTCTACGAAGACCCAGAACTTCCAAGAGATTCTTTCGCATGTGCACTGGGAAGAACTCTGGTACTTCATAACAATGAAAATAGGATGTGGCATTTTTATGGGCAACCACAATGTTCAACTATCTATATATTATATAGCACAAAGCATAATAAGTAAAGTAACAGAAAAATTCAGTGATAATTTATTTCAAAAACATTAAGAAACACTCATCAATGAAATATGTACCAGAACTTAATAGTTTCGGAAAGGCCACAAATATGCATAGAAAATAGCAAATGCTATGTTCATCCAGTAGTGTTATAGTCCCAATTTTGCTGAAACATGTTCCTTCCCTTTGCTCTGAAATGATGACATCAGATTCATCGATCTAACAAAACAATGACCAATGATTTGTATCATAATAAGAGTGCAAAGTAAAATAAAATAATAATTCATTTGGGTCTGGCACATAAAAGAATAGTAAATAAAAACCAATAACATGACAATGAAATTAACCAGGACACTTTTTTTCTTTGATGGAGTGGGGGAGTTTTTTTAGGTGGGGTAGGCAGGGGGATGACAACATGTGGCTGAGGTCTTGATAGTAAATGGCTACTCTAATGCAAATCAAGGAAGCATAACACTGCTAATCATATGAAGTATGCCAATGTACACCATTTACCATGCGTAGCTTATTTTAAAGCAAAAGGCTTCAAATGTACATGTATACTAACAAATTTAATAAGTTGGCGCCAATATCTAGAGTATGAAATGATAACAGAGAACTACAATAGCATTCCTAAAAAAATAAAGAGAAAGCTTTCATAACAGAAATTCAGTCTGATCACAATAAATAACATCCACGGCATGCCACCAAGTCTGATCACAAAACAGCAAAGGTCTCTTAATTTACAAGGGAGGCGCTACTGGCTTGGCCGGACAAAATTGATGAAAGCAAGGCATCGAAATTGCAAATTATCTATGTAATTTCAGTAAGTAATCATACTGATTTCTCCAAATCAACACTAATTCCCATACTAATCTTGTTTTTCGCTTCTCATACCCACAGCATCTATTTACACGAACATGAAGCTAGAACATCACAACATAATTGCCAAAAAAAACAAAGCAGCATGGACACGTTAACTAGAATTTTACCTTGAACAGGCATTTCATCAAACACCTAAACTACAAAGGTCCTCACCTTATTGGGGAAAGAGACCTGAGTCGTTGGGTGTGTATAGGAGATTGCAGACTGCCGTGGCCAGCAGTGTTGGAGATTGGAGAAATCTACAGGGTAGATAGAAGGGAAAAGGTGGCTCTTTAATCTCAACCAATCAGTAGAAACATATTGTAAAGCTGATAAGTTAAACATCTAATACACCAGCTTATCAAATCATCACTATATATATTAGTAAACAACAAAATTATTGCAGCAGAATAAATTCAAAAAAGAGGAAAAATCATTCACCAATCTCCAGTCATCCAAATGTGTTGGACAGCAGAGGCTTCTACTGTGTACCTCGAGGCAATGTCATCCACACTCATCAGTCGACATCCCTTGGTACAGTTGGATTATCTAGCTTTTGAATGTGCTGGATGTTCAGAACCTGATGGTAGCAAAAACAAGAATAGTCGGAAAAAATCCCCATAGTAGGGCACGTGACTATAATCAAGTCAGTTATAGGGAGAAACAAACAAGGATGGGACATGAGTGGGTTTCTATTCAAGGTATCACATAGCTAACAGAACCATGAACATCGAAATGGTGAAATCATACTAAACCATACTAAACGATAAGCAAGGTAAACTGAACCATGAAAACATTAGTTTTAATTTCCATTAATCTATTACCACAGTCCAGCCTCACAGACGGACATTAACTTTGTCATTGTATAGTAATATGTAAATGGTAAAAAGAAGCAGAAAACAAATAAATTACCTTTATCAAACTTTTTGCTATCAAGGTATAGCCTGGTAACGATGGAGGCTTCCTCGAAGAGATGCTCAGACATATTTTGTGTAAAAAAGATGAGCACATTGCATACATGAACCAAAATCATGCAAGTAATAAGGCGGAAAAGCAAACTCTGAGCTATTAAATACGGCACCATGGTAAGTTCAATCGAAACCAACAGAAGCAAACGACCTTGAATCTGCACACATGCACAGTGACAACCAAAGCAGCGAAAGGCTAGAGGAAGCGGCCTGGGTCGACAAGTGGGGACGTGAGGAGAGCATACCGTGGATGCGCGGCGGCAAGGCGACAACATTTCTAGGGGCTAGCAGGCAGGCCCCGGCAGCGACGAACTGGTGGAGACAGGGGGCACGACCACGGGAGTGAATTGCCGTTGCCGTTGCCATACAAGTCGTAGAACACAGAATAGGAGGAGCCACTGTTGCCGTTGCCAGATGGGGTCAGACGACCTAAGGGGACGACGATGCGGGATCTGGGATCGAGGAGCGGGGACAAGCCGGGGTTGAGGACGAGGAGGAGCGGGGCAGGCCAGAGATGAGTAGGTTAGCGGTGGGGACAGAACAGATGGCGCCAGGGCTGGAGGCAGTGGCGGAGGACGTGACAAAATCAAGGTGTTGCTAACGCAACGACGAAAAAAATTCACTATACACCAAAGTAATTCATGGCTAGGAAAGTAATTCACAACACAATTTAAAGAGATCCTTTTTGTTAAATAACTACTACGGCAAAGCAGGATGAGCTAAGCTTAACACTAATGAGACATAAAGCACTTAAAACATTAATCCACACAACAAAAATAGTACACACTGAATACCAAGTACAGCAGTTACCTAAGTATCATCATAAACAACAATTCTATCCTATATAAAGTCAAGTATTGTTTGGCACAAGATAATGGTTTCCTGAAATCTAGAAGGAAGCTATAGTTGGTTCAATATAAATAGAATCAAACGTTCTAAAGTCTATTCTTCATAGAGGAATTACAACATACCTTAAAGGATAGCTAACCATCAAGATATTATTCTTACGACAGAAAATTGTTTATAGTATGAGAATTGATTCCCAAGTTAATGCACGCGCTTTCACTTGGGAAATTCAGAACAGTAGTGATACTGATACCCTGAAGCCTTTTGAAGTACCAGAAACTTAACTGAATTGTAAGGTAAATGAAAGTGTAAATGCAAGGCAACAAATCTAAGCAAAAAGCACCAATCAGACAAGCTTGCAGCATTCACTAGCGAGACGTCGTTCACCGACGAGCAACGACGGCGGCCCGGGCGGGACGATGGGTGGCGGACACACACGCGTGGAGCTTTGCTGTGGCGCCGCACCACGCGCAGACCTGGGGAAGGCCGACGAGAGGCTAGTTCTCTGGTGAGCTGCTACGGGCGGGCGGGGCTCAACCGGCGAGGGGCAGTTCGCGCCACCGTGGACAGCCTGTCGAGGCCAAAGTGGATGACTCGGGGCGACCGCCGCGCTGCTACTTAGGCCACACCGCCTCAGCTTAAGGGCCGTCGGATGATTCGGCCGGTGCGGCAGGCGGGCGGGCGCCGGGCGGCAGTGGCCGAGGGGCGAGGTTGAGTGGATGATGGAGGCGGCGGGCACAGGCAGGTGCACTACGGGTTGTGGCTGGTGAGATCTCGCGGCTGGTCCGTTTGTGTGCGGGACCTGGCTGGAGGTGGCCGCGACGGCGTAGAGCAGACAGCGCCAGGACGAACTGGCGCTAGGGTTCCATGGTTCGGTTCCATTTATTTTTTATCTAGGATTGGACGGACGGATGGGGCAGAACAGATGGCGCCAGGGCTGGAGGTTGCTTTTAATAAATGAGAATATATTAATCAATACATTCTGCTTGCAACGTATATTAAGTGTTGTTGCATCCTATTTAAACAACAGATGCCACTAGCAACGCATATTAAGTGTTGTTACATCCTAGTTAATGAACGAATGGTGCTAGTAACATATATTAAGCATTGCCATCACCCTAATAACGTAACGGATGATGCTTGCAATGCATATTAAGCGTTGCCCGCTAATTTTTTACAACGCATAAAACCATGTGTTGCTACGGATGCGTTGCTATAGGGGGATTTGTGTTGTAGTGTAAGTAGTTGAGAAGCGAGTTCTTGTGGACAAAACAATCACAGAGAGATCAACACAAGAGGCACGCGATTTTTATCCCGTGGTTTGGCCAAGTAATACTTGTCTACTTCCACGTTGTGGCGTCCCAATGGACGAGGGTTGCACTCAACCCCTTTCAAGTGATCCGATGATCAACTTGAATACCACGGTTTTTCCTTTCTTAGTCTTTCTCCTGTTTGCGAGGAATCTCTACAACTTGGAGCCTATCGCCCTTACAATGATGATCACAAAAGAAGCACAGAAGTAAGGGAGGGGAGAGCAACACACACAAGACTCAAATCCACAACACAACCACGCACACAAGTCACAACTTGAGCTCAAAACTCAACGCACGGAGTTCACAACTCAAATGGAGCTCAAGTCACTATCTCAAGGAATCGAATGCGTGAAGTTGGAGTCTTAGAATGTTTCTTGTAAGCTTGGGTGACTCCTCCATGCGCCTAGGGGTCCCTTTTATAGCCCCAAGGCAGCTAGGAGCTGTTGGAGGCCAACAAGGAAGGCCATCCTTGCCTTCTGTCGGGTGGTGCACCGGACAGTCCGGTGCGCCACCGGACAGTCACTGTAGACGGTCCGGTGTCGATCTCCTTCCTATTCTGGCGCAGACGACCGTTGCACCTCCGGGCCAGTTGGCGCACTGGACACTGTCCGGTGCAAACCGGACAGTCCGGTGCCCCCTGCTGACCATTGGCGCGGGCCACGCGTCACCCGCGGATTGCGCGACCGACCGTTGCGCTGGCGACCGTTGGCTCACCGGACAGTCCGGTGCACCACCGGACAGTCCGGTGAATTATAGTCGTACGCCGCCGATTTTCCCGAGAGAGGCCTTTTCACCGGAGTCCAGCCTGGCGCACCGGACACTGTCCGGTGTGCCAGACTGAGCTAAGCTTTGGCTGCACACAGCCAGTCTTTTGCAATCCTTTTATTTTCTTCTTTTCTCTGTTTCCAACACTTAGATAACTATATTAGTATACAAAAACAAATGTACTAACTCTAGAAACATACCTCATGCCTTGATTTGCACTTTTTCAATCTTTGGCACATTTAGAACTTAGAGAATATGTGTTGGGCACTTAATCACCAAAACATTATAGAAATGGCCCAAAGGCACATTTCCCTTTCAGTTGGCCTTGCCTCGGTGATAGTGAATCTCTAGTTCATAATCCTTAATCAGCTCAAGCCATCTCCTCTGGCTCATGTTTAGTTCTGACTAGGTAAAAATGTACTTCAAACTTTTATGATCTGTATATATATATGGCAGATATTTCCTAGCAGATAATGATGCTATATTTTAACGGCATGAACCACAACAACTAATTCCAAGTCATGAGTTGGATAATTTTCCTCATGTCGGCGCAACTGTCTTGAAGCATATGCTATAACTCAGCCCTCTTGCATTAAGACACATCTGAGACCACTGCCTGATGCGTCACGGTATACATCAAAAGGCTTCTCAATATCCGGTTGAGCTAATACTGGAGCAGTGGTCAATAATACCTTCAGCTGCTCAAAGGCTTCATTGCATTTTAAGGACCAGTTAAATTTGGTATCATTGTTCAATAGGCTTGTGATTGGCTTCACAATCTTGGAGAAATCCAAGATAAATCTGCGGTAATAGCCAGCCAGCCCAAGGAAACTTCGAACTTGATGTACAGTGATTGGTGGTTTCCACTCTAAAATATCCTTGACCTTGCTGGGATCAACCGCAATCCTATTTGCAGACAAAACATGTCCCAAAATTGGATTTCCTCCAGCCAAAACGCGCACTTGCTGAATTTAGCATATAATTGATGTTCCCTTAGGCGCGTTAATACGATCCGTAGATGCTGAGCATGCTCCTCTTCATTCTTGGAATAAATCAAGATATCGTCAATGAAGACCACCACAAATTTGTCCAACTCGGGCATGAATACCGAGTTCATTAGATATGTGAAGTGGGTAGGAGCATTCGTTAATCCGAAGGACATAACCAAATATTCGAATAGTCCGTACCTCATAGTAAATGCGGTCTTGGGTATATCTTTGGGTCGAATACGGATCTGATGATAGCCCGACCTGAGGTCAATTTTGGAGAATACCCATGCTCTAGTAAGTTGATCGAATAAGATATCGATCCGGGAAGAGGGTACTTGTTCTTGATTGTGACCTCGTTATGGGGTCTGTAGTCCACGCACATTCGAAGCGTTTGATCCTTCTTGACAAAGATTGCGGGACGTCCCCAAGGTGATGAACTGGGCCGAATGAATCCCTTCTTAAGTAAGTCTTGTAATTGTGTCTTGAGCTCCGCCAATTCATTTGGTGGCATCCGGTATGATCTTCTAGAAATAGGGGCTGTACCGGACTTTAGTTTAATTACAAACTCTACATCCCTTTCTGGAGGTAATCTAGGTAGATCTTCAGGAAATACATTCAGAAATTCACATACTACCGGAATATCCTGGATTTCTGGGATGATGGCTTCATAGACCCGTCCAAATGGTTTAGCTGGAATAGCCACAGGGATGGACAGGAGAACCTCTTCATAGTCAACTCAACTAGATAGTCCTTAAGTCAGTGTTAAGGATAGCTTTGTGCTGGGCTAACCAATTCATGCCCAGATTTACATCTATATCTTGGCCTTTCAAAACAATCATGTTGGTGGGAAAATCCCGTTCAACCAATGTTACTGGCACATAGAAGGCTATTTCCTTAGTAAATATTTGTCCCCCGGGCAAATGAATAATAAACCCTTCTCTTGATTCAGTGCAAGGAATGCAATATTTTTCCACAAATTTCTTGCTTATGAATGTATGTGAAACACCAGAATCAAAGAGAATGACTGCTGGGTGATTGGCCACAAGGAACGTATCCATCATTGCTGGCTCTTCTTCCGGTGTAGTGGCCACTTGAGTGTAATAAATTCGCCCAGTCTTCTTCACATTTATGTCTGCTGAATTATTTGCCACATTCCCTTTGCCTTGATTTGAGCTCCCCGAGTTCTGCTGATTGTTAGACTTATTCAGCCTCGGATATGGGTAGTCTTTGATAAAATGACCAGACTTCCCACAGTTGAAGCAGCCAGTTGAGGAACTAGGGAGGGTGGGGAAACGAGCACCAGGGGCACTCGACTGATTTGTAGAAGTGGGGGCAGTGGCAGGGCGAATGAAAACAGGCTGTTTGAATGGATAGGAGGGTGGACGAGGCGAAGAACGATTTTGATTGAAAGGTCGGATTACCAACCTGGTTCGCTTCTCAGGTCCTTGATTGGACCTGTCACCCCAAATCCCTTGGATTTTCCTTGGCCTGTATTCTTGGCTTCTACTGCCAGCGCTGTGCTGATAGCCCTGCTGTATGTAAGATCTAGGCAGGTGGCCATTTTCCTTTGGAGCCGGTCGTTGAGTCCTCTCATGAAGCAATTCTTCTTTTTCAGGTGAGTGTTTACTTGATCAATTGCATATTGGGATAAATGATTAAACTTGTTGAGATACTGCATCACAGTATCCCCTCCTTGTTTTAGTCGAATGAATTCCTCTTGTTTCATGTGAAGCACTCCTTCTGGAATATAGTGCTCACAGAATGCCAATTTAAATTAATCCCAAGTGACCTGATGTCCGACTTGTTGAATCGCCACAAAATTTCCCCACCAGGTACTGGCGGGACCTCTTAGTTGTTGGGCGGCGAACAACAACTTCTGTGTTTCGGTGCAGCGGATTAATCCGAACTTCTGCTCCATTACCCTGATCCACTCATCAGCTTCAAGAGGATCTTCAGCTTTAACAAAGAGTGGGGGACGCGTTTCAGAAAAGTCCAGGTATGAAGTTTCACGCGGTCCCTGGGGAGGAGCCCTTCCGCCTTGCTGCTAGAATTGGTTACCCGCCATCTCGCGTAAAAAGCGGGTATTATCGGCAGTCGCGTTGACCAAGGCAGCGATAGCCTCGGCCAGCGTTGGTGGTACAGGTGGTGGATTTGGAGTATCTTCCCGACCACAGGAAGTACCCGCACCGTCATGCGCACGAGTCCTTGATGACATCTAAGGTAGAAACATTTGGGAGGAATATAACATGCCGATACACACCATCATTTTACATTACCAAGATGTAATGATACAGACTCAAGTGTACAACATGACTTCATTATTTATTTTACATAGGTATAGTTTCTAAACTAGTCTAGTCTTCATTATCTTTTGTTGCTTCACTGTCTGTTGCAGGAGATTGCTCATCGGCCAAGTTCATAGAAGGAGGGGGCTTAAAAGATCTAGTTCCCCATAAGGTCCTTCACCGGCTGTCTCCGATGGTCCGGCTCCCATTGCAACAGGGTCAGCAGGCACGTCCGGGTGTAGTCGACCATACAGTACATGTACTTCCTCATGTAGAGTATTACAATATACTTGCAGGTTATCAAGGGTCGTGCTGAGCTCATCCACACGAGCTCGAGCTTTTGCTTCATGATGCCAAGCGATCGAGCGCGAGTTGATGGCCCAATCAATGGCTGAGTCTCGTTCGGAGAGCTCAAACCGCAAGCGACCGACTTCGACTGACAACTCAGCTATACGCTGACTGTCTTCTGCCCACACCCTGTTCCGGTGACGTAGCTCCGTCCGAAGCTGTTCCACTTGGGCCTCCAAGTCCCCGATTGGATCATTGCTGCCGCTGCTGCTCCCTTCATTTCTTGGAGCCAACTGATGACGAGGCACGCCAATGGGTCCAGTGGACTTATGCGCAGTTTTCCTCGTACGTCGGATATCTCCATAAGGGGGAAATTTATTAGTATGGTTTTTAAACATGATGCATGCATAATTACAGAATCAACCTTTGTTGATCCTACTTCCTCTATTTTGCACTCTATTATCTGGTCTTGCCAGATGAGTACTTCCAAAAAGTGGCAAGGTAGGAATGAAAGAAAATTTCTTGGATAAGTATTTGAAAATTCTTTTTGAAATGCTTCATAAAACTGAAGAGATGGGCTTCGCTCCGATACCAGCTGTGACGGAACCTCCCAAGTCATTAGGCCCACCTACAGTTGTCCTTGTCCAATGGACCTTGGGCAACCCTGTAGATGCACATAATCACTTGACAAGTTCGGTATCTGTATCCTTTTCCTTTCCCAAGAGTGTTTCACCCGTCACGGAGATATTACAACACATCGAAGGAACGAATAAGCGGAAGCGAATTACAATAACTTAGTTTACATTCATTAAAATATAGAAAGATTATTATTATTACATCACCAGGATATAAGAGTGCATAAGTATTATTATTACAACCCTAGGAGGCAAAAACCCCTCCCACACAAAAGTATATTGTTTATCAAAAGGAAGGACCACGTCCTTCTGCAACCACGTTACTGTGGAGGTTCGTCCTTGGGCACCACATCCTTGGGCACCACCTTAGTGCAAAAATAGCAAAAGTCTGTTGTTTCATCAACTACAACAACATGAGTTCGAAAACCCTGAGTATGAAGTGTACTTTCGCAAGTCTTACACGTCAAAATAAAAGACTCTCAAAGATATGCTGGCTTTAGGGAGTCAAGGTAAGGCTTAATCAAGAATCAAGGCTCTATTTGCAAAAATGCTTACTAATAGTGGATCCTTAAAAATCCAGTTTTATTAGCAAGTTAAGTCATTACCTGTCACTAGAGTTCTTTCTACCCTAGTTCAAGCACTTGGCCTATACTAGCCATCCTTTTATCAACCCTTCTTGTTCACTGGAATGCTACGTGTAAGTCAGTGACCACGTCTTCATGTCCGAGAAGTAACGGCGATCCGAATCGATTATACTCAGCTGAGGATCTCCAATCACACGACATATGTAGCAATTAACCCTTGCATATGTCAACTCGCCACCGGGGTTCTTAAGACCAGACCGGGTTCACGCCAACCGAGAGCACATATACACCACCGTCCAGCCTCTTGCCATAGAGGGTACACGCTACTCTCACCATCTCTCCATTCCCATTATGTGTTGGCCTTTCTGGTATTAGTCTGCCCGAGGCAAAGCTTACCCATGATTAGGCATGTGACCAGTTAAAGGGTCCTCGGTCATCAGACCTACATCAACAAGGTCCTTAATTGACTCAGACGGAGACACTACACCGAGACTCTCTTTTCGTGCAAGTCACCCGCCCAGTCTCAGCTTTATCATTCAAAACCCAAAGTTTGGTACCTGGCAGCGGTACATCCTTTCCGATGTTGAACCCATCATGGCCATGATGGATCCACCATCAATTTTTATTTTTGAAAACATCCCATCCATTGTGAAGCATCACCTTTTTAAAACAACACATTTGCTTTTCTAAAGCAGGACTAACCATAAGAAAATCCTTTTAAGAAAAACACGTAATCAAGGAATGGTAAGCAGTTCCAAGGGAGGAAATGCATCAATTGGTTTAACACCCAATTCCTATCACCTAATGCATCATTCAAGTGATAAAGAGTTTGAAATAGCAAGGAGCTGGCAAATGCACCGGGGCTTGCCTTGAGTTGTAGGAGAGTCAGGCTCTGTTCCACAGATGTCAAAGTAAAAACAGTTCCCGGCAGGTGGATTCTCAGGTGGTGGTGTAGCTTCTTCTTCTTCAACCACTATTTCATTTTCGTTCTCTATACATAACCATATATAACCATGAATGCTCATGTGATGCTTATGAAAATGCAATAATAGAAAGGATGTATCAAGTTGTGTCTTGAATACAACTTTCCTTCACGGTACTCTAGGGAACTAGGTTTTTTTGGAGTCAGTACTTCATTTCATAGGGCATACACTACTTAGAAGACTAGAGTTTTGGGTTTGGGGATCAAACATTGTCCAAATCATGTCTAACTTCACCCATGGGTTCTAGGTACCAAAATAAGTTCAGCCAAAAAGTTTTTATGATTTTTGGAGCCATCTAATAATTTATAAAATTCAAAAAGACTAAGTTTAGGTCTACTTAAATACTACATAATTCCTGGTTTGGGCTAAAAATCTTGGAACTATTTTTATTAAATACTAAAGAAATTTAGGAGCCTAGTAAAATTAGTCTCATATTTTTATCTTTTTCCTAGAATTCTTTATGGATTTTTAAAGGTTCTCGGAAAAAGAAAAAGATAAATTATCAATAGTGTTGGGCCGAAACTGGCCCAACTAGCCCAGTCCTATACAGAAAACAGGCGCACTCACGACCGCGGACTTGATTTTGCAGAAAAGCCCCTATCGGTTCAAAAATCAGAAGAGAAGTCCTTGGCACTATTCACGCGTCTCTCTGACATTTACACTAAGGTCCTCTGTTTTCTGTTTCTTCTCCATAACGAACCCTGGCAACGACGCGCTCGCTGCCGGCCACCTTGTTGCTCAGACTGGCCATGACCGGCGTCAGCTGCCCAAATTAACTAATGGGCAAGCATTACCGACCCGAGGCGAACCTAGAACAAGCCTTAATTGAACTAATACGGCCCTGGATTCACCTGACCACGGTGACGGCGAATACTGAATACAAATCAAAGTGTTTCGGTTGATTGAGTGTGGTCAAGCACAAAGGGTTGAGCCAATGAGTATCACAAGCATGTGTGGGTGCTAAAACATGACCAAGGAGAGCGAGAGCAGACCTGGAGATGGCTGGCCTCGGAGCACGGAGAATTCGTGCTCGACGGTGTCTGAAAAGGGGAAAACGGCGTCGCGACGATCTCTGGTGGAATTAGGGGGTCACGTTGGGGCTATACGGTCGCAAAGGGCTACCGATTCACCGTGCACAACTAATTTGGGGAGAGGTGGAGAGGATCCCGCGAATTTTAGTTTCAACCGAGCTCACTGGTGAAATTGTGAGTACCTCGTCGTGGTTGATGGCGCTATTTATAGGCACGGCGGTCCGGCTAACGATCAGCAGCCATGAAACATATCGTTAACACATGGCGACCATGTAACAAAGGAACACAATGAGGTAGAATGGAGGTGTGACACCCGGTTCTAGGGGTAGAACCGAGTGCATACCATATGTGTGCCAAGATCCATTTCCACACATATGTTGACGTCACAAGTGTAATATATCAAAAGACAATGCAATAAAGGCGTAAAGAGAGTATACTACTTTATTACATCATCTGAATCATTGTATCTTTAACAAGTATCAACATCAAAGTAAGGCGGAATTTAAGTAACATGGGTAATCTCCCACAGGAAGATGACCGGCGCATCGTTAGACTTAGAACTCATTGTCAAAACCTCCATCAAAGTCTCCAGCATCACCCTCTGATCAAAATATTAGCAAGGGTGAGCTCACTTATGGTCGGGGCTCAGCAAGTGGGGGAAAAATTAATGCAAGTATAACAAGGTGAGGCTAAGGTTGAGCAGTAAGCATTTTAGTTGGTCAATATTTTATTAACAACACCTGTCTTACTAATAAGAGTGTATCCCAAGTATCCCATTTAAACAAAGGAATATGAGTATATCAAAAACACTTAAGTGAAACCACTTAAGCAAACCATTGGCAGATCATCGGATCTCGATTTATTTCCATCTTCAAGTTCAATTATCATGTGAGGAGTCCAAGCCGCTCGTAACCGTGAGCACGGCTGATATATCAGTTTTACACTCTGCAGAGGTGGTACAACTTTACCGACAAGCTGTGTATCCCATCTAGCCTGGGTTGTACGGTCCCTTAAACAATGCCGAGGTGAATGGCTAGGGATCCACTATGAGGCTTTCACAAAATACACTTAATACAAAGCAACCCGCTAAGGTTTCTAAAGTCAGTGTGGAGGCCCTCTGGGTGAGGTACCTTAGCCAAGAATACGTCCCCATGTCAACGTGAGATGTCACCACTGCCGCTCCCCCTCTTGCCCATATTTCAGGTAAGGTTGCTAGGCACTAAGCATATAAAACTAATTACCAAAGCCAGAGCCATGATAGCACTCGTGGTTGCACTGTTATCCTGGGTGGTCACTCCATGTTCCAATTAATATGAAATAATATTGTTTTAACCATGGGGTTAACATTATATTGCCAATTTCATTTTCGGAACATTAACATCAAATAATGAGTGACATAAAGATTATTTAGTTGAGCGGTAGCACAAATTTGCAAAGCTTAATAATTTCCCAGGGTAATCAAGGAATACAGTTGGTAAATCTAGGAAATCCTTAATTAGGCAAAACCCATCAAATTATGCAGTATATCAAAAAGTAAATATTATTATATGCATTAATTGGGTACGAATAGAATATGCAGAGGGAGAATCCACTTGCCTTGCTCAAGCGTGTCCTGCGGTTCGTCTTCAAACAAATTCGAATCCTCTACCACACAATCAGCTTCTAATAACGTCGTATGTTGCCATACAAAAAGAAAGCATACACCAATAAATAAACATATACCATTCAACAAACAATGAAACATACACTTTACAAATCATACTTATAAAAGGGAAACATTTAAAAACAGAACTTGATTTGTAACTATAGTATAAAATAAAACACACTAACGATCATCTTGTTTGCTACGACATAACATACTATTTGTTTTGTTTGCATACTTCACTAGCGAGATCTATGTGGTAAATTTGACTATGGAAGTGCGTACTATATAAATTCATTATATTAATATAAATGTAGTGCTAAACCAAACTCTATAGAGCTAGATTAATTAGCTAATTAATTATTTCTATCGGATAGCACGTGGGTTTATTTTTATTCTTTCTTTCAAAAGGGAAATTATAGTAGACGTTACAATATTATTTAAAAAGTCACATAACCTTAATATTTAAGATAACTAAATTAAACCACCAATTTAATTCTACTATTTAGTTTACAGTGGATATAGTTGCTATATTATTTTATTAATCGAGACTCTAGCATGACTAGCAATTTGTGTATAATCGCACATATGAACACATACGGTGTGACTAAAAACCTATAGTTCATCCTGAGCAAAGACAACCGTAGAATTATTCATCTAGTATTATTGTTACAAATATATGTTTTACCTATCCCTTAATATTTTACTCTAACAAACTATATTTAAATCAATGTCAACAATCTTAGTCAAATTAAAATACACAAAGGCAAAAGAAAGCATACACTAATTAAAATAGACCATCACATACATATGAAATTAATCGTTCGGTATACACCTGATTTTCACACAACAAAAATATACGACTAAATTTACGTAACGATACAGAAATTAGATCGTGATAGCACATAAAATTCACAGGGGCTATTTTCACTTTCTTTTGGAACTGGAAAAAATGTCTAAATAACTTTTACATAGAAACAGGGGTTGGCTAGAATAATTGTGTTCATCTTCTACCTCGCTGTACTGGCACAGAGGGCAGATGGGGCACAGCAACGTCAAGGCGAGTAGAGGGGCTGGCGGCGTTCGTACGGACAGCGCACGGCTTCCTGGGCATGTGCTCGGTCAGTCGGTCCGTCTAGTCGCGCGGGGTCGTCGCGGGAGCTCCTGACGGGGTCAATTCGCGTCCTTGGGCGTTCGGTGGTTGGGTGCAGGGCGTGGCGGGGTTGCGGGTCACGGTTTCGCTGCATGGCAGGCGTGGGCGGTGGTGCAGCAAGAAGAAGAGCTTGAGCGAATGGGCAGATAGGCGAGGTGAGGTGTGACTGCGTTTTATAGGACAAGCAAGGAGAGCGAGGGGCGCCGATGTACTTCATGGACGCCGGCGGGTCTTCAAGTGCCGCCAATGGCGTCGGTTAACAAAGAGAATAATGGGGGGAGGAAGAAACGGAAACATATCGTGCTCCATTAATGGGCAAGACGAATGGACGCGCGGGCTTCATGGCGCTTCGGGCGCGTAGGTCGTCGGTTGGGTCTTGGGTAGCTTCTAGCCAGGGCGCTGGAGGTCGGTCCTGGCGCGGTTCGGCGGGCACGGGCGTCGCTCGATCGGCCGGTCGCGTGGCTGGGCATCGGGGCGCTAGTCCGCGGCAGGGCTCCTGGCACGCGCGCGACTTGGCGCGGCCGTGGGGAGGGCGGCTCGGGCAGGCTCGGCCGGCTCCCTGGTTCATGCGGGTGAGAGAGGAAGGGAAGAGAGAGGTGAGAGAAGAGAGAATAGGGGAGGGGAGAGGATAGGGGTGGCGACGGCTAGGAACAGAGAGAAGCCAGGGCGCCTAGGGTTAGTAGTTGGGCCCCTAGTGGGCCTTAGGGTTAGGAGTTTTTTTTCAAATTTCGAAATGCATTTTTAAAGAGCTCAAAATTTCATAAAAATTCACCAAAACTATTTATAAATAAAATATTTATTTTTAGACTACTAATTATTATATTATTTAATTATTATGTTATTTACTAGGATATTTTTCCTATGAAAAGAATTTGCTATTAAACATCCAATAATCAGTCATGCGCAATCAAAAGTGATTCAAAATGCAAATAAATAATAAACACTTGAATAAAAATTTATTATCCTAATTACCATAATAACTAAATTCATTATTTTTAGTTGATGGCTTTTATAGTGTTACAAACCTACCCCTCTTAAAAAGAATCTCGTCCTCGAGATTAAGAAACTTCCGAGAATAAGTGAGGGAATTCTGCTCTGAGTTCATCTTCTCTTTCCCAAGTGGCCTCATCTTCCGAATGATGACTCCACTGAACCTAGCACAATATGTTAATGACTTTACTCCGCGTAATTCTGCAAGATGTTTCTAGAATTCTGATAGGGTACTCCGAATAAGTCAAATCCTCATTGACACTCAGTTCTTCCATGGGTAATTGTTCCTCCGGTACTCTCAAGCACTTCTTAAGTTGTGACACATGAAATACGTCATGCACATCCGATAAACTATCAGGTAGCTCTAACTGATATGCTACTTCACCTTTTCTTTCCAAAATCTTGAACGGGCCAATATAGCGAGGAGATAATTTTCCTTTAACCTTAAACCTTTTCATTCCTATCATTGGTGAAACTTTAAGGTATACGAAGTCTCCTACTTTGAATATCAACTCTCTTCTTCTATTATCAGCATAGCTTTTCTGTCTTGAATGTGTTGTCTTCAAATTCTCTCTGATAATCTGCAGTTGCTTTTTCGCTTCTTGGAGAATTTCTAGACCAAATACTTGACTTTCTCCGGTCTGATTCCAATAAAGCGGTGTTCTACACTTTCGTCCGTAAAGTGCTTCAAATAGTGCCATTTTTAGACTTGCCTGATAACTGTTGTTATACGAGAATTCTGCATAAGGCAAACTTTTATCCTAGCTTCTACCATGTTTCAGAACGCAAGCTCTTAGCGTATCTTCCAACACTTGGTTTGTTCTTTCCGTATGCCCATCTATTTGCGGATGGTAAGCTGAATTAAAGTTTAGCATGTAGTCTTTTCCAAAAGCGCGAGGTAAACTGGGTTCCTCGATCTGATACGATCTTCTTCGGTACTCCATGTAGACAAACAATCCTCGACATGTATAACTTCGCTAACTGGGCTCCCGAGTAAGTTGTCTTCATAGGTATAAAGTGTGCCACTTTAGTCAACCTGTCTACTATGACCCATATTGAATCATAGCCATCCCGAGTATGGGGTAGTCCTACTTTAATCCATATCGATTTCTTCCCATTTCCATTCAGGTACCTTGAGAGGTTGTAGTAATCCTGCTGGTCTTTGGTGTTCGACTTTAACTCGCTGACACACGTCACACAATGCAACATGAGTAGCAACATCTCTTTTCAAACCGTACCACCAATACTTTTCCTTTAGATCCTGGTACATCTTTGTACTTCCAGGGTGAATAGAGTAGGCCAAATCATGAGCTTCTCTCAAAATAAGTTAGCGTAGGTGTCCAATTTCCGGTACACAGATTCTCTTCTTAAACCATAGTGTGCCTTGATCATCTTCCGTGAAATTTGGGGCTTTACCCAACCCAATCAAAGTTTTAATTTCCTTGATTTTCTCATCAGCTTCTTGTCCTTTATGAATCTCTTCTTCCAATGTAGATTCAACTTCCATAACTGTCGCTTCCATATTATTGAGCATGCCAATGTTGAGTTGTTCCATTTCCCAGCACAATTCCTATGACATCAAATGAGTAGTGATGTTGTTCACTTGACCCTTACGGCTCAAAGCATCAGCCACTACATTTGCTTTGCCTAGGTAATATTGTATTTCCAAATCATAGTCTTTAATCAACTCAAGCCATCTTCTCTGTCTGAGGTTGAGTTCTTTTTGAGTGAATATATATTTCAAGCTTTTGTGATCCGTGAAGATTTTGCACTTGTTTCCAATCATATAGTGTCTCCAAATCTTCAAAGCATGCACTACGGCAGCTAGTTCCAAATCATGTGTAGGATAATTCTTCTCATGCTTCCTCAACTGTCTTGAAGCATAGGCTATTACTTTTCCTTCTTGCATTAGTACACATCCAAGTCCAAGGTGTGATGCATCGCAATACACATCAAATCCCTTGTGGATGTCTGGCATTACCAATATTGGTGCAGTGGTTAACCTTTTCTTGAGTTCCTCAAAACAATTCTGGCATGCTTCATCCCACTTAAACTCTTTACCTTTCTCCAGTAGTGAGGTGAGAGGTTTCACTAACTTAGCAAAACCTTCAACAAATCTTCTGTAGTATCCTGCCAATCCAAGAAAACTTCTGATCTTGGACGCACCATTTGGTTGCTTCCAATTTAGAATCTCACTTATATCTTTCCTGGGTCCACTTTAATTCCACCATCAGTAACAATATTCCTAAGAAAGCAACTTCCTTCAACCAAAAATCACACTTTGAGAACTTTGCATAAAGTTGGTTGTCACGAAGCTTTTGTAGGACTAGCCTTAGATGATTTTCATGGGTTTCTTCATTCGAAGAATATATCAGTATGTCGTCAATGAATACGACCACAAACTGATCTAGATATTCCATGAATACTTTATTCATCAAGTTCATAATGTATGCCGGTGCATTAGTCAGTCCAAACAACATGACCAAAAACTCATATAATCCATATCTCGTAGTGAAGGCTGTCTTGGGTACATCTTCTGCTCAAATTTTTAACTGATGATATCCTGATCTCAAATCTACCTTTAAGAATGTCTTAGCTCCCTTCATCTAATCAAATAAATCTTCAATCCGAGGTAATGGGTATTTATTCTTGATAGTTACTTCATTCAAACTTCTATAATCAACACACATTCTTCTCGAACCATCTTTCTTGCTCACAAATAGAACTAGGGCTCCCCAAGGGGATGAATTTGAGCGGATGAAACCTTTTTCTAGTAATTCTTCTATTTGTTTCTTCAGTTCTACTAAATCCTTGACATCCATTCTATAAGGTCTTTTCGAGATAGGTGCGGTTCTGGGTAATAATTCAATAGAAAACTCTACATCACGGTGAGGTGGCATACCTGGTAATTCCTCCAGAAATACGCCTGGGTATTCACACACTACCTTGATATTTTCCAAGGGCTTTTCTTCCAAGTGATTTATCACTATCTTCCCTTTTGCATTTGTTGACTTGTCTATGCTAACTTGGATTCTGTCACCTTGAGGACTTGTCAACATAATTGTTCTGTTGGCACATTGTATCACTCCATCACAACTTTTCAACCAGTCGCATGCAAGAATCACATCAATACTGTTGGATCCTAGGACCACTAGGTTGACTAAAAAATCTATTCCTTGAATCTTGAGATTAACATGGAGGCATGAGTGTGTGGCCTTCATGTCACCTCCTGGTGAACTAATGTGTAACATCTTCTTAAGAGGGTACTTTGGTATGTTATGTTTTTCCACAAATGACTCAATTATAAATGAATGTGATGCTCCAGAGTCAAATAAAACTGATGATGGTATGGAGTTAATAAGGAACATACCATACACCACATCGGCATCCTCAGGCACTGATTCCGCTGTGACGTGATTGACCCTTCCTCTACTCTGGTTCTGCGGAGTCTTGTTCTGTGCAGATCCACGAGCAGGGGTGTTCTGGTCATTCCTCTGATTGTTGCTCTTTTGAGGTGTTTGCTGGTTGTGCCTTGGGCAGTTGTTAGCATAATGGCCAAGCTCACCGCACTTGAAACAACCATTAGGTTGTACTGGTGTGTTGTTGCTTCTGGCCTGCGTGATTACGGCGCCACCTTGATGATTCTGTGAACTCCCACCAGACCTCTGGTTGGTCTGGGAGTTGTTCCTCTGCTGGTTCTGGCTTTGATTTCTCCTCTGGCCTTGTTGTCCAGAGCGTTGCGCTTGATAATTATTTCCACCCTGATTTCCAGAGCGGAACTGAGAACCTTGAGCGTTGTTCGGGCAGGTGTTCCTACTGGACTGACCTTGGAACTTCCTTTTGTGGTTAGACAGTTCCCTTCTTTTACTTTCAAGGCCAATTGCCTTGTTTAGCAGAGTCTGAAAGTTGGGGAAGGTATGACTCTGCAGTTGGTAATTCAGTGGTCCAATCAATCCTTCTAAGAAACACTCTTGGTGCTTCTCATCTGTATCCACTTCCTCAGGGGCGTAGCGTGAAAGCTGAGTGAAGCGATCACGGTACTCACTAACAGTCATATTCCCTTGAGTAAGGGAAAGGAACTCTTTCTTCTTCAGCTTCATAATTCTCGAGGGAATATCATGAGCGCGGAAGTTTGCTTGAAACTCCTGCCAGGTTATAGTATCCGCATTGGGGTGTGCCGCTGTGAAGGCATCCCACCAATCGGACGTGGAACCCTCGAGTCTTCCCGAGGCATACAAGACCTTCTCCCGGTCGTTGCACTGGGTGATATCCAACTTCTTTCCAATGACCTTCAGCCAGTCATCAGCATCCAAAGGATCAACCGCATGAGAGAACGTTGGCGGGTGATGACTCATAAAATCCCGGTGTTTGTCTCTAGCCGGGGGTGCATTCTGTTGTTGCTGCTGATGCTGTTGATTCATCTGGTTCTGCTGAATCTGTTGAACAGTTGTAGTGAGTCCTTGCAGAAGCTGCATCTGGGTGGCGATGAACTGTTCCATGTTGGGGTTTGGTGGTGGTGGCAGTATCTGTTGACCACACTGGTTCCTGTTGTTGTTGGGTCCTTGGCGAGCGTTCACCATCTGATTGGTTAGAAAGTGAACTTCTTTGAAGAGTGAGGAGTAGAAAAGATTCTAGAGGGGAATATTCTAAGTTTATATATTTTTATATGCTCTTATGGCCATCATTCCATAAGACCATTGCACTCAAACAAAAATCCAAATCAAACATAGCATCCAACACCATCACATAGTTGTTATTATTATAAAAATAACTTAAAAGAGTACTCATTGTCTGACGCGAGAACTAACTTATTACAACATAACCTTAAATTTTCTAGAGCAGCCTGGTGACGGATCTGGACTCCCCATAGCGAAGCCTCTTGCAGGGAGGAGACAACGCCATGGTGGGGACCTGGGCTTCAGGCGGATCCCGTCCTTGAAGTTGGGCTTCCAGGGCTGCAATCCTGGCATGGGCATCCTCCAGCTCCAAGTACACCCTAGAGAGATCTAGGGTGGCACTGTCCAGGTCGGTGTTTAGGCCGGCCACCACACCAGCTAGGGTGTCGAGGCGCTCCTCACCAGCTCCACCTGGAACGATGCTGGTCTAGCTTCCTCCACTCAGACACAGAGGAAGATGCCTGAATCTCGTGTCATGCAGCTGCTGCCGGTAGGTGTGGCTAAGAGACCACAAAGTCCGTCTGGCAGCATCGCTGACCGAAGCAGCGTAGGTGGATAGCGGTGTCAAGGACTCATGGGCAGACAGAGTTCTGAATCCCCTATCCCCTGCATCCATCACCTTGACCTGGATGCGAGTGATGTAATAGCAAGCCCGGGGAGGCTCGCTCACTCGCCTTGTTTCGTACAGGGGGTGGACGTAGGTTCCCAACGCGTGCAGCACTTCTTGCAGCAAGTTGGGGAAGTACCCCGTCTCGAACATTAATGTGTAATGTTCGGTGACAGGACCAAACTCCATGAAATAGTCCTGCTGGGCGTAGTTGGCTTCTTCGTTGACATGTTCCTCTTCGTCCTCGTCGTCGTTGTCATCCTCGTCATCATCCCTAGAGTCATCTGGGTCGTCGCCTCCGGGTGCAGGAGCTTGGACGGCTGGTGCAGACGGTGCCGATGTCGATGACCCAGCTGCGAAGGCCAGTGACTCTGCCAATGGGGTGGGCGTCGGCAGCTGTTCCTCCGAGCTGTCCTCTAGGATGACTCCATTCTCCACTTGAATGTGAGGGACATCCACCGGAACTTCCTCGACTACCACTGGGTAGACAGGGATTTGCCGGGGCGGAGGGGCGTAGCTGGTGTTGACCCAGGTACTTTGGAGAGTACAAACCATCTACAAGAGAAATGTCAACTCAGTTGAATTTTAAAGAGGTAAGGCTAACAAAATAATTTTATAAGGATGAAATTAGCAAGTTTTGAACAAACTAGGCTTTCCATTTCTAACTAATCTAACGACCTAGGGTCAGCATAGCTTTGATACCACTTCTGTCACACCCGGTTCTAGGGGGTAGAACCGAGCGCATACCATATGTGTGCCAAGATCCATTTCCACACATATGTTGACGTCACAAGTGTAATATATCAAAAGACAATGCAATAAAGGCGTAAAGAGAGTATACTACTTTATTACATCATCTGAATCATTGTATCTTTAACAAGTATCAACTTCAAAGTAAGGTGGAATTTAAGTAACATGGGTAATCTTCCACAGGAAGATGACCGGCGCATCGTTAGACTTAGAACTCATCGTCGAAACCTCCATCGAAGTCTCCAGCATCACCCTCTGATCAAAATATTAGCAAGGGTGAGCTCACTTATGGTCGGGGCTCTGCAAGTGGGGGGAAAATTAATGCAGGTATAACAAGGTGAGGCTAAGGTTGAGCAGTAAGCATTTTTGAAAGGGAAATAGGCTCACACCTTTTCCTAAATATTTTGGTGGTTGAATTGCCCAACACAAATAATTGGACTAACTAGTTTGCTCTAGATTATAAGTTCTACAGGTGCCAAAGGTTCAACACAAACCAATAAAAAGTCCAAGAAAGGGTTCAAATAAAAAGAGCAAAAGACAACCGAAGGCTGCCCTGGTCTGGCACACCGGACAGTGTCCGGTGCACCAGGGTGGATCAACTCCAACTTGCTAGCTTCAGGTTTCTAGAAATAGCTCTCCGCTATAATTCACCGAACTGTCCAGTGTCGCACCGGACTGTTGAAAGGGAAATGTGCCCTTGGGCCATTTCTAAGTATTTTGGTGATTGAGTGCCAACACATGTGCTTAATTGTGAATTTATGTACATGGATGAACAAGGTGCAAATCATGAAGTAAAGGTATGTTTCTAAGCCTTAGTACATTGGTTTTGTGGACTAACATGTTTGTCTAAGTGTTAGAAACAGAAAGAAGAAAAAGAGAAAAGGGGAGAGAATGACTTGGCTGTGTGCAGCCAAGTCCCAGCTCGGTCTGGAGCACCGGACTGTCCGGTGTGCACCGGACTGTCCGGTGCGCCAGACTGACTCGACTCGAACTGGCCGCTCTCGGGATTTTGGCCGGCGGCGTACGGCTAAAATTCACCGGACTGTCCGGTGTGCACCGGACTGTCCGGTGAGCCAACGGTCGGCCAGGGCCAACGGTCGGCCGCGCAATCCGTGCGAGACACGTGTCCGAGCCAACGGTCGGAAGACGGCACCGGACTGTCCGGTGTGCACCGGACTGTCCGGTGCGCCAACGGCTCGCAGATCTACGGCAGTCTTCCAACGGTCGGAAGCGCCAGAAAAGGAAACAAATCGGGCACCGGACACTGTCCGGTGTGCACCGGACTGTCCGGTGCCCCCGACGACAGAAGGCAAGGATGGCCTTCCGGATTTGCTCTCAACGGCTCCTAGCTGCCTTGGGGCTATAAAAGGAGCCCCTAGGCGCATGGAGGAGACATACAAGCAACTCTTGAGCATTCTTGATCATCCACACAAGTTCTTTGCGCATTCGTTTGTGATTCTAAGTGATTCGAGCTCTGTTCTAGTGTGAACTCTGAGATAGCCATTCGAGCTCGAGTCTTGGCCGTGTGTGTGCGCTTTTTGTTGTGGATTTGTGTGTGTTGCTTCCCTCCCTTACTCTGTGCTTTCTTTGTGATCATATACTTGTAAGGGCAAGAGACTCCAATTTGTGGAGATTCCTTGCAAACGGGATAGTGAAAGGAACAACAAAACACCGTGGTATTCAAGTGGGTCTTTGGACCGCTTGAGAGGGGTTGATTGCAACCCTCGTCCGTTGGGACGCCACAACGTGGAAGTAGGCAAGCATTGGCTTGGCCGAACCACGGGATAAACCACTGTGTCCCTCTGTGTTTGATTCTTGTGGTATTGTGTTTTGTTGAGACTTCACCTTAGCCACTTGGCAATAATTGTGCTAACACATAACAAGTTTTTGTGGCTTAAGTTTGAAGTTTTTATAGGATCACCTATTCACCCCCCCCCCCTCTAGGTGCTCTCAATTGGTATCAAAGCCGTTCTATTCACAAAGGGACTAACCGCCCGAATAGATGGATCCTAAGGGGAAGGGTATAGTGATCAACGACAAAGAAAAGGAGACCTTCGTCAACGAGCCGAAGGACGACAAGCCTACCGACTCCGGCTCGGGCCATAGACGAAAGGAAGGGAAGAAGAAGAAGACGAGGCGTATCAAGGAGATCATCTACTACGACGATAGTGATGAATCCACTTCTTCCCAAAAGGACGAGGACCACAACGACTACGAGAGGAGAAAACCGGTCAATTCGAACTTCTCTTTTGATTACTCTCGTATTCCGCAAAGTTCACATTCTCAATTGCTCTCCATTCCACTCGGCAAGCCCCCACACTTTGATGGAGAGGACTACGGATTTTGGAGCCACAAAATGCGTAGTCACCTATTCTCTCTCCATCCTAGTATATGGGAGATTGTAGAGAGCGGAATGCACTTTGATAGTTCGGATAGTCCCACGTTTATTAATGAACAAATTCATAAGAATGCACAAGCTACTACTGTTCTTCTAGCTTCCTTGTGCAGGGATGAATATCATAAAGTGAGCGGCTTGGATAACGCCAAGCAAATCTGGGACACCCTCAAGATTTCTCATGAGGGAAACGATGTCACTTTACTCACCAAGATGGAGTTGGTGGAGGGAGAGCTTGGACGTTTCGCCATGATAAGGGGCGAGGAGCCGACACAAACATACAACCGGCTCAAGACCCTCATCAACAAGATAAGGAGCTACGGGAGCACGCGATGGACGGACCACGACGTCGTCCGCCTAATGCTCAGGTCCTTTACCGTACTTGATCCTCATCTCGTGAACAATATTCGTGAGAATCCCAGGTACACGATGATGACGCCCGAGGAAGTACTTGGAAAATTCGTGAGCGGGAGGATGATGATCAAGGAGGCGAGATACGTCGACGACGCGTTGAACGGACCACTCCACGAGCCTCAACCCATTGCTCTAAAAGCAACAAGGAGCAAGGAATCGCTACCTAGCAAGGTGGCGCAAGTTGAGGCGGCCGGGCTCAATGATGAAGAGATGGCTCTCATCATCAAGAGATTCAAGACGGTGCTAAATGGTCGCAAGGGGCAACCAAGCAAGACCAAGACCAAGGGGAAGCGCTCGTGCTTCAAATGCGGTAAGCTTGGTCATTTTATTGCTAACTGTCCCGATAATGAAAGTGACCAGGAAAAGGGGAACAAGAGGGAGAAGAAGAAGGCATACAAGAAGACAAAGGGCGAGGCGCATCTAGGAAAGGAGTGGGACTCGGATTGCTCCTCCTCCGACTCTGACAATGAAGGACTCGCCGCCACTGCCTTCAACAAATCGGCTCTCTTCCCCAATGAGCGTCTCACTTGTCTTATGGCAAGAGAGAAGAAGGTAAGTACTAAAGACTCCACTTATGCTTCTTCTAGTGATAGTGAGTCTAGTGATGATGATATAGATTATTCTTGCTTGTTCAAGGGCTTAGATAGATCTAAGATAGATAAAATCAATGAATTGATTGATGCATTGAATGAAAAGGATAGGCTTTTAGAAAAGCAAGAAGATTTATTGTATGATGAACATGATAAGTTTGTAGAGGCACAAAAATCATATGCTTTAGAAGTGAAAAGAAATGAAATGCTTTCTAGTGAAATATCTTCCTGTCATGAAACCATTTCTACCTTAAGAAGTGTTAATATTGATTTAAGTGCTAAACTAGAAGTAGCTAGTAAATCAAATTCTTGTGTTGAACATGTTGAAATTTGTACTAGGTGTAAGGATTTTGATGTTAATGCTTGTAGTAAACACCTAGTTCTAATTTCCAAATTAAATGATGAAGTGGCTAGTCTTAATGCCCAACTTAAGACTAGCAAGAATGAAGTTGATAAAATAAAATTTGCAAGGGATGCCTACACGGTTGGTAGACATCCCTCAATTAAGGATGGGCTTGGCTTCAAGAAGGAAGCCAAGAACTTAACAAGCCATAAGGCTCCCGTCTTCGTCAAGGAGAAAGGAAAGGCCCCTATGGCTAATAGTGCTAAAAAGAACCATGCTTTCTTATACCATGATAGGAGACATGCTAGAAATATTTATAATGATTTTGATTCACATGTTTATGATTCTCATGCCATGTTTGCCTCTAGTTCCTCTCATAAGCATGATAGAAATATGAGTAGGAAAAATGTTGCGCATATGCCTAGGAGAAATATTGCTCATGTGCCTAGAAAGAATGTTATTCATGCTCCTAGGAAAGTAGTGAATGAACCTTCTACCATTTATTATGCTTGTAATGCTCCTTTTGCTATTTGTAGAAAGGGTAAGAAGGTTGTTGCTAGGAAATTAGGGGCTAGATGCAAGGGAGATAAATCTTGCATTTGGGTCCCTAAAGATATTTGTGCTAACCTTGCAGGACCCAACATGAGTTGGGTACCTAAGACCCAAGCCTAAATTTGCCTTGCAGGTTTATGCATCCGGGGGTTCAAGCTGGATTATCGACAGCGGATGCACAAACCATATGACGGGGGAGAAGAAGATGTTCACCTCCTACGTCAAGAATAAGGATTCCCAAGATTCAATTATATTCGGTGATGGGAATCAAGGCAAGGTAAAAGGGTTAGGTAAAATTGCAATTTCTAATGAGCATTCTATCTCAAATGTATTCTTAGTGGAGAGTCTTGGATATAATTTGCTATCTGTTAGTCAATTATGTCAAATGGGATACAATTGCCTTTTTACTAATGTAGATGTGTCTGTCTTTAGAAGATGTGATGGTTCACTAGCTTTTAAGGGTGTACTAGACGGCAAGCTTTATTTAGTTGATTTTGCAAAAGAAGAGGCCGGTCTAGATGCATGCTTAATGGCTAAGACTTGCATGGGCTGGCTGTGGCATCGCCGCTTAGCACATGTGGGGATGAAGAACCTCCACAAGCTTCTAAAGGGAGATCACGTGATAGGTCTAACAAATGTTTATTTCGAAAAAGATAGACCTTGTGCAGCTTGTCAAGCAGGTAAGCAGGTGGGAGGAGCACATCACAGCAAGAATGTGATGACCACATCAAGACCTCTGGAGCTGCTGCATATGGACCTCTTCGGACCCGTCGCCTATCTAAGCATAGGAGGAAGTAAGTATGGTTTAGTTATTGTTGATGACTTTTCCCGCTTCACTTGGGTGTTCTTTTTGCAGGATAAGTCTGAAACCCAAGGGACCCTCAAGCGCTTCCTCAGGAGAGCTCAAAATGAGTTTGAGCTCAAGGTGAAGAAGATAAGGAGCGACAACGGGTCCGAGTTCAAGAACCTTCAAGTGGAGGAGTTTCTTGAGGAGGAAGGGATCAAGCACGAGTTCTCCGCTCCCTACACACCACAGCAAAATGGTGTGGTAGAGAGGAAGAACAGGACGCTAATCGATATGGCGAGGACGATGCTTGGAGAGTTCAAGACCCCCGAGTGCTTTTGGTCGGAAGCCGTGAACACGGCTTGCCACGCCATCAACAGGGTCTACCTTCATCGACTCCTCAAGAAGACTTCGTATGAGCTACTAACCGGTAACAAACCCAATGTATCGTACTTTCGTGTATTTGGGAGCAAGTGCTACATTCTAGTGAAGAAGGGTAGAAATTCTAAGTTTGCTCCCAAAGCTGTAGAAGGGTTTTTATTAGGTTATGATTCAAATACAAAGGCGTATAGAGTCTTCAACAAATCATCGGGTTTGGTTGAAGTCTCTAGCGACGTTGTATTTGATGAGACTAATGGCTCTCCAAGAGAGCAAGTTGTTGATTGTGATGATGTAGATGAAGAAGATGTTCCAACGGCCGCTATACGAACCATGGCGATTGGAGACGTTCGGCCACAGGAACAGGATGAACGTGATCAACCTTCTTCCTCAACGACGGTGCATCCCCCAACTCAAGACGATGAACAGGTTCATCAAAAGGAGGCGTGTGATCAAGGGGGAGCACAAGACGATCAAGTGATGGAGGAAGAAGCGCAACCGGCACCTCCAACCCAAGTTCGAGCGATGATTCAAAGGGATCATCCAGTCGACCAAATTCTGGGTGACATTAGCAAGGGAGTAACTACTCGATCTCGATTAGTTAATTTTTGTGAACATTACTCTTTTGTCTCCTCTATTGAGCCTTTCAGGGTAGAGGAGGCCTTGCTAGATCCGGATTGGGTGTTGGCCATGCAGGAGGAACTCAACAACTTCAAGCGCAATGAAGTTTGGACGCTGGTGCCTCGTCCCAAGCAAAATGTTGTGGGAACCAAGTGGGTGTTCCGCAACAAACAGGACGAGCACGGGGTGGTGACGAGGAACAAGGCTCGACTTGTGGCAAAAGGTTATGCCCAAGTCGCAGGTTTGGACTTTGAGGAGACTTTTGCTCCTGTGGCTAGGCTAGAGTCCATTCGTATCTTGCTAGCATATGCCGCTCACCATTCTTTCAGGTTGTACCAAATGGATGTGAAGAGCGCGTTCCTCAACGGGCCAATAAAGGAGGAGGTGTACGTGGAGCAACCCCCTGGCTTCGAGGATGAGCGGTTCCCCGACCACGTGTGTAAGCTCTCTAAGGCGCTCTATGGACTTAAGCAAGCCCCAAGAGCATGGTATGAATGCCTTAGAGATTTCTTACTTGCTAATGCTTTCAAGGTTGGGAAAGCCGATCCAACTCTTTTTACAAAGACATGTGATGGTGATTTGTTTGTATGCCAAATTTATGTCGATGACATAATATTTGGTTCTACTAATCAAAAGTCTTGTGAAGAGTTTAGCAGGGTGATGACGCAGAAATTCGAGATGTCGATGATGGGCGAGTTGAACTACTTCCTTGGGTTCCAAGTGAAGCAACTCAAGGACGGCACCTTCATCTCCCAAACGAAGTACACGCAAGATCTGCTGAAGCGGTTTGGGATGAAGGACGCCAAGCCCGCAAAGACTCCGATGGGAACCGACGGACACACCGACCTCAACAAAGGAGGTAAGTCCGTTGATCAAAAAGCATACCGGTCAATGATAGGGTCTTTACTTTATTTATGTGCTAGTAGACCGGATATTATGCTTAGCGTATGCATGTGTGCTAGATTTCAATCCGATCCTAAGGAGTGTCACTTGGTGGCGGTGAAGCGAATTCTTAGATATTTAGTCGCTACGCCTTGCTTCGGGATCTGGTATCCAAAGGGGTCTAACTTTGACTTAATTGGGTACTCAGATTCCGACTATGCTGGATGTAAGGTCGATAGGAAGAGTACATCGGGGACGTGCCAATTCTTAGGAAGGTCCCTGGTGTCATGGAACTCTAAGAAACAAACCTCCGTTGCCCTATCCACCGCTGAGGCCGAGTACGTTGCCGCAGGTCAGTGTTGCGCGCAACTACTTTGGATGAGGCAAACCCTCAGGGACTTTGGCTACAATCTGAGCAAAGTCCCACTCCTATGTGATAATGAGAGTGCTATCCGAATAGCGGAAAATCCTGTTGAGCACAGCCGCACAAAGCACATAGACATCCGGCATCACTTTTTGAGAGACCACCAGCAAAAGGGAGATATCGAAGTGTTTTATGTTAGCACCGAGAACCAGCTAGCCGATATCTTTACCAAGCCTTTAGATGAGAAGACCTTTTGCAGGCTGCGTAGTGAGCTAAATGTCTTAGATTCGCGGAACTTGGATTGAATTGTAGCATACATGTATTCATGCCTTTGATCATGTTCATTCTGCATTTTGTTGCTTATTATGGTGCTCAAGTTGTACAAACACTCCCTGGACCTCACAAGTCCGTTGCAATGTGATGCACATGTTTAGGGGGAGATGTGTTACAACTTGACCCTTTGAGACTAACCATATGTTTGAGTTTGCGTGTGTTAGTCACAAAGGAGAATTGAAAGGGAAAAGGTGGACTTGGACCATGAAAGACTTCCACTGCACTCCGATGAGGGGTAACTTATTCCAAGTCCATCTCATGAACTCTTATTGCCATTTGCTCTTAATTGAAGATTTTGGTGAGGCAATGGGGTTAAAGGGCCACAATTGATCCTGTTTTGGTGCTTGATGCCAAAGGGGGAGAAAATAAAGGCCAAAGCAATAAATGGATCAGATCAGCTACCACTTGAGAGATTTTGAAAATAGTAGAATAGAGTTTTTGATTTGTCAAAATTCTTAAGTTGTCTCTATTGTCAAAAGTTGGCTTCTTGTGGGGAGAAGTATTGATTATGGGAAAAAGGGGGAGTTTTTGAAATCCTTGATCAATCTCTTTTTTGAATGACTCTCTTTATGCTTAAACATGTGTGTTTAACTTAGAGATAGAGATTTGTGTTTGATTTGCAAAAACAAACCAAGTGGTGGCAAAGGATGATCCATATATGCCAAAATTGATTCAAAATAAATTTAAGTGTTATTTGAATTGAGTTTGCACTTGTTCTAGTGGCTTTATGTTGTGTTGGCATAAATCACCAAAAAGGGGGAGATTGAAAGGGAAATGTGCCCTTGGGCCATTTCTAAGTATTTTGGTGATTGAGTGCCAACACATGTGCTTAATTGTGAATTTATGTACATGGATGAACAAGGTGCAAATCATGAAGTAAAGGTATGTTTCTAAGCCTTAGTACATTGGTTTTGTGGACTAACATGTTTGTCTAAGTGTTAGAAACAGAAAGAAGAAAAAGAGAAAAGGGGAGAGAATGACTTGGCTGTGTGCAGCCAAGTCCCAGCTCGGTCTGGAGCACCGGACTGTCCGGTGTGCACCGGACAGTGTCCGGTGCGCCAGACTGACTCGACTCGAACTGGCCGCTCTCGGGATTTTGGCCGGCGGCGTACGGCTAAAATTCACCGGACTGTCCGGTGTGCACCGGACTGTCCAGTGAGCCAACGGTCGGCCAGGGCCAACGGTCGGCCGCGCAATCCGCGCGAGACACGTGTCCGAGCCAACGGTCGGAAGACGGCACCGGACTGTCCGGTGTGCACCGGACTGTCCGGTGCGCCAACGGCTCGCAGATCTACGGCAGTCTTCCAACGGTCGGAAGCGCCAGAAAAGGAAACAAATCGGGCACCGGACACTGTCCGGTGTGCACCGGACTGTCCGGTGCCCCCGACGACAGAAGGCAAGGATGGCCTTCCGGATTTGCTCTCAACGGCTCCTAGCTGCCTTGGGGCTATAAAAGGAGCCCCTAGGCGCATGGAGGAGACATACAAGCAACTCTTGAGCATTCTTGATCATCCACACAAGTTCTTTGCGCATTCGTTTGTGATTCTAAGTGATTCGAGCTCTGTTCTAGTGTGAACTCTGAGATAGCCATTCGAGCTCGAGTCTTGGCCGTGTGTGTGCGCTTTTTGTTGTGGATTTGTGTGTGTTGCTTCCCTCCCTTACTCTGTGCTTTCTTTGTGATCATATACTTGTAAGGGCAAGAGACTCCAATTTGTGGAGATTCCTTGCAAACGGGATAGTGAAAGGAACAACAAAACACCGTGGTATTCAAGTGGGTCTTTGGACCGCTTGAGAGGGGTTGATTGCAACCCTCGTCCGTTGGGACGCCACAACGTGGAAGTAGGCAAGCATTGGCTTGGCCGAACCACGGGATAAACCACTGTGTCCCTCTGTGTTTGATTCTTGTGGTATTGTGTTTTGTTGAGACTTCACCTTAGCCACTTGGCAATAATTGTGCTAACACATAACAAGTTTTTGTGGCTTAAGTTTGAAGTTTTTACAGGATCACCTATTCACCCCCCCCCCCTCTAGGTGCTCTCAACTGTCCGGTGTGCCAAGCGGAGTAACGGTGTAATACCCAATTTTGGAAAATAAGAGAAAGAAATAAATCTTCATGTGTGGTACCTTTTCATTCATGATAATTATTAGTAGGCATAGATAAAGTGGATAAATCCTTAATAAAATGTGCATCATGCTGGACTTTTTCTTGTTTGTGCATCAAAATTTAAGGCAAGTCTATCATTGAATTTACAATTAGAGCACTAAATAAAATGGGAAATTAAATCTTAAAAGAAATTCTAGAATTAAAACCAAAAAGAGAAAAGTTACAAAAAAAAAATAATACATATATTCAAAATAGTACTGCGTATAGCTCAATATCATCTGAGAATCTTTGGTCACAAAAGTTTGAATTAAATTTGAATCCCATTTGAATTTGAAGCAAGAAAGGAAATTAGAAAGGTTAAAAGAAAAAGAAAAGGAATTATAACCTACCTGGGCCGCAGGCTGTTGATTTTGGCCCATCATCCCTTCACTCCCGCACAGCCCATTTCCCTCCCTTCGCTTACGGGTGGACCCGGTCTGTCATTCGTGTGGTGCGCGCCGACAGGTGGGATCCACGTTGTCATCCTCTCCCTGTTTCGCTGCACGCCCTCCCCTCTGTTGCCTCCTCTCGTTGCACTTACTGGTGGGCCCACGCGTCAGCTCGCCATCCCCGCCATGGTGATCGGACTTCGCCCACGGATGCTCCGGGGATCTCGGCTGGGGAGGGGCTCCGGAGATCTCGGTCGGGTTGTTGCTCGACTCTAGTATAAGACTGAGCCCTACGCGCGTTGCCAAACCATCTTAACCTATGCCAAAGACTTGGCTGCTACGTTCGCCGCCGAGATTCAGGAGACGAAGCTGCCGTCGTGGATTGCGTCCTGCAGCGTGACTCAGGCCCGGATCTGGTCACCCAGGGCTCGGATAGTTTACCAGGAAGCCGTGTGTGGGCGCAATCGGATGGTGGTGCTCGGTAGCGGTGGGAATTCGTCGTCGGGTTGGAAATCCGCCACTAGCCGCGACTGGGGCTTTCTGCAGTTCATAGCGGGGTAAGTATCTCGTCCAACGCATTCTACTTGTCTGGGGCGTCATTATAGACTCTTCGAATTAAATCATAGTGCGGGGTCGAGTTTTGGGCCGTCTCGGCCATGGCGCCGCCGCCGGGGGTGAGCACCGTCGCGGCTCGGCGTCCGGGGGGGAAGAAAACCCGCCGGCCACTGGTTTGGCGATGTAGGGCTAGGATCTAATCCGGTGTACCGTTTCGGCCTGATCCTTGGATAAGAAAGCGACGGTCGCGATTAGATAGAGTGATACCCCTTCGTGGGATTAGATCTGGGCCATCGATCGGTGATCGGACGGCCCTGAGCGTTCGCGGTTCATAATGGGCGAGATCCGATCCTGGCCCTTGGATCTGATCTAAACGGTCTGAATCCTCCTGTACCCCCCCTTCGCGGGGCATTTTTCTAAAGAGACCCTATGAAATTTCGAAATCAACCCGCCGTCCACCGCGGGTGTAGTCTAAGTCTGTGGAGTTTTACACCGTAGCCCCTGCGCTTTCTGGAAAATGAGGCCCAGTCCAGAGACATTTAAAAACAGCGAAATAATATTAGAAATTCATTTTTAATACAAAAACAAATCTAGAAACTTGTAAAATTCATAGAAAATCCATTTTAGCTCCAAATTGAACCATTCCAGTTTCTAAAATTTTGTAATAATATTCTTCATCATTTAGTGTCTTTGTTTTGACATGAACTCTGTCAGAAAATTTATTTATCATTTAATCATATTTTAATCACATTAAACCTTAGGAAAATCATAACTTAAAATCTATAATTCCAAAATTAATGATTCCTGTTCCTGTGATCTTATTTTAATATGTAGATTATTAATATGTATTTTGGCATACATGTTTGGTGTAATGTTAATCTTGCCTATACCATGTTTGTTTGAATTGCTACGACTAGCAGTGAGGATACGTATCACCTGAAGAATCATCCTGGTACCTGGATTCTCAAGGCCCAGGCAAGTTGTGCCCTTGATCACTTCTTTTCACCTACTCATGTTCTAATTAATCATAATGATCTGCATAGGTTAATTTTGATGGGACCCAATAGGTTACCCTAGTTTGTCTATCTTTATACCTTGTTTACCACTGAACTTTCTGGGTAGTACTTGCTAGTGCTATATGTGGTTTTGGGTATGAAGTTTACACTATTCATGATTATACTTTTGTTATCAGTTGTTATTTATGGTTCATGTTAAGATCATTATGTTAATTGGAACATGGAGAACCACCCGGGAAAACAGTGCTACCACGAGGGTGGAATGGGACGCCCTTGGCTGATTAATTAGGAAAGCTAGTGGAAGACTACCTTACCCGAAAGGGGCAAGGGCAGTAGGGGAGAGGTCAGTGTAGGGAGGCCCTCGGGAGGATTTTGCTGCGATGGCGGTCCTGCAAGGGATTCCTGCACTGGATCTTCCTATAAACTGTAGCGGGTTTTCGGAAGCTAGTGGAACTTTGTAAAGGCCTCGTAGTGGATCCCTAGCCATTCACCTCGGAAGTGTCTAAGGGCTTTGCAAACCCTGGCGACATGGGATACACGACTTGTGGGTAAAGATGCGCAACCTCTGCAGAGTGTAAAACTGGTATACTAGCCGTGCTCACGGTCATGAGCAGCTCGGACACTCACATGATTAATTTATGGAACTAAATTCAAATTGTCATATGCATTGCATTGCAGGTGGTGTTGTTACTTTTGATCTATCACTTAATTGGGTTTGGTAATTACTTATACTTAGTAACTGCTAATAAAATTTTGACCAACTTTAAAAGCAATGCTCAGCTCTAACCATCTTCTTTGGTAAGCCTTACACTTCACGTGAGCTCCCACCTTTGGCGAGTTCATGCACATTATTCCCCACAACTTGTTGAGCGATGAACGTATGTGAGCTCACTCTTGCTGTCTCACATACACCACAGGTCAAGACCAGGTACTGCAGGATGATGCTCATGGAGGATGCTGTGATGAGTTCGTGAGAGGTCTAGGTCGTCGTCTCCCAGTCAACTTTTGGGTTGCTGGACCGTTGTCTCCTTATAATGTAACTAATTATTTGTATAGAACCCCTGTTATATATAAAGATGTGACATTCGATCCTGTGCCACTATACATCATATGTATGAGACTTGGTCCCAGCATACCTGGTGTTTATGTTAACCCCGGGTTTTGGACCCCAGAATCCGGGTGTTACAGAAGTGGTATCAGAGGAATGTTGACTGTAGGACGAAACCTAGATAGAACTGGACAACCATCCTTTACTTACCTCACTCTGATTCTTTTCTAAACTTATCTTAATCTTTTTCTCATCTAATTCCGCTTTACTCTGATTATTCTTACCTTTTCATTCTAAAGACAAACTTGGATTTCACACTTTGAAATCTTGTGCCTAAAGTGACTTTAGGAATAGGAGACCTACTCTTAGGAACAAAAACAAAACTATTTTTATCTATGTACTTGAATGTTTGTTCTTATGATACTTGTCTGATTTGGATCTTTGATTGAGTGTGATGGGTTGTGGAATAATGTCCACAATTGCATCTGCATATACACATAGGTATAAGAATATATATATAAAATAACTAGACAAACTAAATTATCCTTCAATAAAGTAACTAGCCTAACAATACCCATCTTATCTTAAAAATTCTCCCTTATCTTAATAGATTCATCTCATCCCAAGAGATTCTATCCTATCCTAATAAATCTAACTGACCTCAAAAGATTCTACCTTATCCTTATGGATTCATCTTGTCCTAATAAGCATATTTACCCCACCTTAGTAACAACCAAGATCTAATCCAAAGTAATTAGATATTATCTAGTCTAATCTAGTTATATCCAACCTAATCCAGATTCTATTTAATCCAATATGACCCAATCTAAGGTGAGTTATTAACAATTTAGCTAAGTTGGTGGTATAGGTTAGACACTGTCTCTACAAATATATCTTAACCTAAATTAATGTCTTATACCAACCCATCCTTGAACAATGGCCTACATATATCATATAATCCATACTAGCCTAAAAGATTCTAACATATCCTAGTAATATTTATCCTACCCTGGTAGGTCTAGCTAATCTTAACTAGTTTAATCTAGTCATACCAACCTAATCTGGATTCTATCTAATCCAATATGATCTAAGCTAGATTGAGTTACTTAATGCAGATACAAAGGATAAGGCCATACTCCTAAATCACTTAAGCCTAATTTGGAGACTTATATCAACCTTGGCTATACACAACAACTTGACCTATATAACAAGTTACATAACAACCCAACCAATAGAGTCTTGATGGATTGCATGACCTGCCTATCCACCTAACATCAAACAAACTTTTGACCTACATCATGTAGTCTATCTCATCCACACCTATATTAACCATAATCCCCAGCCCAATAATATACACTAACTCCTAATCAATGAGACAAGACCGAAGAAGATGATCAACTTCATCAAGGAAGGATGAGCACCAACTCAAGTCTTCAAGGATCAAGTGAGGTCACCAAGATGAATCAAGATCCACAATTCTGGATGGAGTCTTTTCTTACCCCACTCTTTCGTACCCAAACCTATATATATGCCCTAAAGACATCTTCTATCCTACATAATAAAGTAGACATACATATATACACCCATGCTTTCCTAATCACCTGCCAATTTGGGTTTAGATTTGAAAAAAAAAAAAAAAAAAAATCTTTTGATACTACAACCACTTAGACACTGAAATTTAGATTTCAAACCAGTCTCTCTGTAACCCCTTTTCTTACAAATCTCGAGGACGAGATTATTTTTAAGGGGGGTAGGATTTGTAATACCCAATTTTGGAAAATAAGAGAAAGAAATAAATCTTCATGTGTGGTACCTTTTCATTCATGATAATTATTAGTAGGCATAGATAAAGTGGATAAATCCTTAATAAAATGTGCATCATGCTGGACTTTTTCTTGTTTGTGCATCAAAATTTAAGGCAAGTCTATCATTGAATTTACAATTAGAGCACTAAATAAAATGGGAAATTAAATCTTAAAAGAAATTCTAGAATTAAAACCAAAAAGAGAAAAGTTACAAAAAAAAAAATAATACATATATTCAAAATAGTACTGCGTATAGCTCAATATCATCTGAGAATCTTTGGTCACAAAAGTTTGAATTAAATTTGAATCCCATTTGAATTTGAAGCAAGAAAGGAAATTAGAAAGGTTAAAAGAAAAAGAAAAGGAATTATAACCTACCTGGGCCGCAGGCTGTTGATTTTGGCCCATCATCCCTTCACTCCCGCACAGCCCATTTCCCTCCCTTCGCTTACGGGTGGACCCGGTCTGTCATTCGTGTGGTGCGCGCCGACAGGTGGGATCCACGTTGTCATCCTCTCCCTGTTTCGCTGCACGCCCTCCCCTCTGTTGCCTCCTCTCGTTGCACTTACTGGTGGGCCCACGCGTCAGCTCGCCATCCCCGCCATGGTGATCGGACTTCGCCCACGGATGCTCCGGGGATCTCGGCTGGGGAGGGGCTCCGGAGATCTCGGTCGGGTTGTTGCTCGACTCTAGTATAAGACTGAGCCCTACGCGCGTTGCCAAACCATCTTAACCTATGCCAAAGACTTGGCTGCTACGTTCGCCGCCGAGATTCAGGAGACGAAGCTGCCGTCGTGGATTGCGTCCTGCAGCGTGACTCAGGCCCGGATCTGGTCACCCAGGGCTCGGATAGTTTACCAGGAAGCCGTGTGTGGGCGCAATCGGATGGTGGTGCTCGGTAGCGGTGGGAATTCGTCGTCGGGTTGGAAATCCGCCACTAGCCGCGACTGGGGCTTTCTGCAGTTCATAGCGGGGTAAGTATCTCGTCCAACGCATTCTACTTGTCTGGGGCGTCATTATAGACTCTTCGAATTAAATCATAGTGCGGGGTCGAGTTTTGGGCCGTCTCGGCCATGGCGCCGCCGCCGGGGGTGAGCACCGTCGCGGCTCGGCGTCCGGGGGGGAAGAAAACCCGCCGGCCACTGGTTTGGCGATGTAGGGCTAGGATCTAATCCGGTGTACCGTTTCGGCCTGATCCTTGGATAAGAAAGCGACGGTCGCGATTAGATAGAGTGATACCCCTTCGTGGGATTAGATCTGGGCCATCGATCGGTGATCGGACGGCCCTGAGCGTTCGCGGTTCATAATGGGCGAGATCCGATCCTGGCCCTTGGATCTGATCTAAACGGTCTGAATCCTCCTGTACCCCCCCTTCGCGGGGCATTTTTCTAAAGAGACCCTATGAAATTTCGAAATCAACCCGCCGTCCACCGCGGGTGTAGTCTAAGTCTGTGGAGTTTTACACCGTAGCCCCTGCGCTTTCTGGAAAATGAGGCCCAGTCCAGAGACATTTAAAAACAGCGAAATAATATTAGAAATTCATTTTTAATACAAAAACAAATCTAGAAACTTGTAAAATTCATAGAAAATCCATTTTAGCTCCAAATTGAACCATTCCAGTTTCTAAAATTTTGTAATAATATTCTTCATCATTTAGTGTCTTTGTTTTGACATGAACTCTGTCAGAAAATTTATTTATCATTTAATCATATTTTAATCACATTAAACCTTAGGAAAATCATAACTTAAAATCTATAATTCCAAAATTAATGATTCCTGTTCCTGTGATCTTATTTTAATATGTAGATTATTAATATGTATTTTGGCATACATGTTTGGTGTAATGTTAATCTTGCCTATACCATGTTTGTTTGAATTGCTACGACTAGCAGTGAGGATACGTATCACCTGAAGAATCATCCTGGTACCTGGATTCTCAAGGCCCAGGCAAGTTGTGCCCTTGATCACTTCTTTTCACCTACTCATGTTCTAATTAATCATAATGATCTGCATAGGTTAATTTTGATGGGACCCAATAGGTTACCCTAGTTTGTCTATCTTTATACCTTGTTTACCACTGAACTTTCTGGGTAGTACTTGCTAGTGCTATATGTGGTTTTGGGTATGAAGTTTACACTATTCATGATTATACTTTTGTTATCAGTTGTTATTTATGGTTCATGTTAAGATCATTATGTTAATTGGAACATGGAGAACCACCCGGGAAAACAGTGCTACCACGAGGGTGGAATGGGACGCCCTTGGCTGATTAATTAGGAAAGCTAGTGGAAGACTACCTTACCCGAAAGGGGCAAGGGCAGTAGGGGAGAGGTCAGTGTAGGGAGGCCCTCGGGAGGATTTTGCTGCGATGGCGGTCCTGCAAGGGATTCCTGCACTGGATCTTCCTATAAACTGTAGCGGGTTTTCGGAAGCTAGTGGAACTTTGTAAAGGCCTCGTAGTGGATCCCTAGCCATTCACCTCGGAAGTGTCTAAGGGCTTTGCAAACCCTGGCGACATGGGATACACGACTTGTGGGTAAAGATGCGCAACCTCTGCAGAGTGTAAAACTGGTATACTAGCCGTGCTCACGGTCATGAGCAGCTCGGACACTCACATGATTAATTTATGGAACTAAATTCAAATTGTCATATGCATTGCATTGCAGGTGGTGTTGTTACTTTTGATCTATCACTTAATTGGGTTTGGTAATTACTTATACTTAGTAACTGCTAATAAAATTTTGACCAACTTTAAAAGCAATGCTCAGCTCTAACCATCTTCTTTGGTAAGCCTTACACTTCACGTGAGCTCCCACCTTTGGCGAGTTCATGCACATTATTCCCCACAACTTGTTGAGCGATGAACGTATGTGAGCTCACTCTTGCTGTCTCACATACACCACAGGTCAAGACCAGGTACTGCAGGATGATGCTCATGGAGGATGCTGTGATGAGTTCGTGAGAGGTCTAGGTCGTCGTCTCCCAGTCAACTTTTGGGTTGCTGGACCGTTGTCTCCTTATAATGTAACTAATTATTTGTATAGAACCCCTGTTATATATAAAGATGTGACATTCGATCCTGTGCCACTATACATCATATGTATGAGACTTGGTCCCAGCATACCTGGTGTTTATGTTAACCCCGGGTTTTGGACCCCAGAATCCGGGTGTTACAAACGGCTACAGCGCCAACGGTCGACTGCAAAAGTGAACAGTGAACAGTGAACAGTGTCGACTGCACGCACAGAGTCAGAGCAGGCGCCAGATGGTGCATCGGACAGTGAACAGGACCTGTCCGGTGCACCACCGGACTGTCCGGTGGCCCACATGTCAGAAGCTCCAATGGTCGAACCCTAACGGTTGGGTGACGTGGCTGGCGCACCGGATAGTGTCTGGTGGTGCACCGGACTGTCCGGTGCGCCCGTCAACAGCAGAGTTCCCCAACGGCCATTTTGGTGGTTGGGGCTATAAATACCCCCAACCACCACTCTCTAAGGCAATCCAAGCATTCACTACTCCTCATTCAATACAAGAGCAATACACAACACTCCAAGACACAAATCAAAGCCTCCGATCAAATCAAAGTCCACAATTCAACTCTAGTTCTTAGGACTTGTGAGAAGATCAACTTGTGTTCTTTTGTTGTTCTTGTTGCTTGGTTGGCTTTCTTCTTTCTCTCATTCTTACTCTCAAAGCCTTGTAAGCAAAGCAAGAGACACCAATTGTGTGGTGGTCCTTGCGGGGTCTAAGTGACCCGAGAAATCAAGGAAGGAAGCTCACTCGCTCTAAGTGACCGTTTGAGCGAGGGAAAGGGTTGAAAGAGACCCGGTCTTTGTGACCACCTCAATGGGGAGTAGGTTTGCAAGAACCGAACCACGGTAAAACAAATCATCGTGTCATCCGCTCTTATTTGCTTGTGATTTGTTTTCGCCCTCTCTTTCGGACTCGATTATATTTCTAACGTTAACCCCGGCTTATAGTTGTGCTTAAACTTTATAAATTTCAGATTCGCCTATTCACCCCCCCTCTAGGTGACTTTCAATTGGTATCAGAGCCTGGTACTTAATTAGAGCCTAACCGCTCGAAGTTATGTCGGGAGCTCACACCAAGAAGGAAATGGTGACCGGCGACAAGCCCGCTACAAGCCACGGGAAGGCTCCATCGGGGGAGTCTCGCAACAAGAAGAGGGAGGAATCACCTCCCCGCGTCAAGTCGCACCAGAGTGGCGACAAGAAGAAGAAAATAAAGAAAGTGGTCTACTACGAGACTGATTCTTCATCGCCTTCCACTTCCGGCTCCAACGTGCCGTCCGTCACTTCTAAGCGCCATGAGCGCAAGAAGTTTAGTAAGATCACCTTATGCTATCCTCGCATTTCCAAACACACTCCTTTACTTTCTGTCCCACTAGGCAAACCACCGGTTTTTGACGGTGAAGATTATTGTATGTGGAGTGATAAAATGAGGCACCACCTAACCTCACTCCACGCTAGCATTTGGGACATTTTTTAGTTTGGTGCGCAGGAACCGTCCGTGGGGGATGAAGGCTATGACTCGGACAAGGTAGCCCAAATCCGGCACTTCAACTCCCAAGCCACTACTATACTCCTCGCCTCTCTAAGTCGAGAGGAGTATAATAAGGTGCAAGGGTTGAAGAGCGCCAAAGAGATTTGGGACGTGCTCAAAACCGCGCACGAAGGAGACGAGGTGACCAAGATCACCAAGCGGGAGATGATCGAGGGGGAGCTCGGTTGATTTATGCTCAACCAAGAAGAGGAGCCACAAGCCATGTACAACTGGCTCAAGACCTTGGTGAACCAAGTGCGCAACCTCGGGAGCACCAAATGGGATGACCATGAAATGGTCAAGGTTATTCTAAGATCACTCGTTTTTCTTAATCCTACACAAGTTCAATTAATTCATGGTGATCCTAGATACAAGCTAATGTCTCTCGAGGAGGTTATAGGAAAATTTGTGAGCTTTGAATTAATGATCAAAGGCTCCAAGAAAATCATCGAGCAAGGCACCTCCTCCACACCCGAGATGCAACCCGTTGCATTCAAGGCGACGGAGGAGAAGAAAGAAGAGTCTACGTCAAGTAGGCTCCCCATCGACTCCTCCAAGCTCGACAACAAGGAGATGGCGCTCATCATCAAGAGCTTCTGCCAAATCCTCAAGCAAAGGAGGGGGAAGGATTACAAACCCCGCTCCAAGAAGGTTTGCTACAAATGTGGTAAGCCCGGTCATTTTATCGCTAAATGTCCTTTATCTAGTGATAGTGATAGGGATAACGACAAGAGGGGAAAGAAGAAAGAATAGAAGAAGTACTACAAGAAGAAGGGCGGCGATGCCCATGTTTGTCGGGAATGGGACTCCGATGAGAGCTCCACCCACTCCTCCTCCGACGAGGACAACGCAAACATCACCGTCAACAAGGGTCTTCTCTTCCCCAACGTCGGCCACAAGTGCCTCATAGCAAGGGACGACAAAAAGAAGGTAAAATCTAGAGCCTCCAAATATGCAACATCTAGTGATGAGGCTAGCTCTAGTGATGATGAGGATGATTTGCTCACCCTTTTTGCCAACTTAAACATGCAACAAAAAGAAAAATTGAATGAATTGGTTAGTGCTATTCATGAGAAGGATGAACTCTTGGATAGCCAAGAGGACTTCCTTATTAAAGAAAATAAGAAGCATGTTAAAGTTAAAAATGCTTATGCTCAGGAGATAGAAAAATGTGAAAAATTAACTAGTGAGCCAAGCACTTGCCATGACACTATTTCCAACCTTAAATTTGAAAATGATAAATTGATTGCTAAGGTTGAGAAATTAAATGATAGTAATGATTCTCTTGTCAACCTTAGAAATGATAATGCTAATTTGATTGCTAAGATTGATAAATTGAATGCATCTCTCTCTATCCTTAAAATTGAGAATGAAAAATTAATTGCTAAGGCTAAAGATTTAAATGTTTGCAATGTTTCTATTTCCAATCTTAGAGATGAGAATGCTATTTTACATGCTAAGATTGTTGAATTAAATACTTGCCAACCCTCTACATCTACCGTTGAGCATGTTACTATTTGCACTAGATGTAGAGATATTAATGTTGATTCTATTTATGATCACCTAGCTTTAATTAAACAACAAAATGATCACATAGCTCAACTTAGTGCTAAGATTAATGAGCATGACTTAGAAAATGAAAATTTTAAATTTGCTAGAAGCATGCTCTATAGTGGGAGACGCCCTGTCATTAAGGATGGCATTGGCTTCCAACAGGGAGACAATGTCAAGCTTAATGCCCCTAGAAATTGTCCAACTTTGTTAAAGGCAAAGCTCCCATGGTTCAGGATAACGAGGGTTACATTTTATACCCTGCCGGTTATCCCGAACACAAAATTAGAAGAATTCATTCTAGGAAGTCTCACTCTGGCTCTCATCATGCTTTTATATACAAGAGTGAGGCATCTAGCTCTAGACAATCAACCCATGTTAAATTGCCTAAAAGGAAATCTCCTATTGCATCAAATGAACATAACATTTCATTTAAGACTTTTGATGCATCATATGTTTTAACTAACAAATCAGGCAAAGTAGTTGCCAAATATGTTGGGGCCAAACACAAGGGCTCAAAGACTTGTATTTAGGTACCCAAGGTGCTTGTTTCTAATGTCAAAGGACCCAAGACCGTTTGGGTACCTAAGAACAAGGCCTAAATCTGTTTTGTAGGTTTATGCATTCGGGGGCTCAAGTTGGATCATCGATAGCGGGTGCACAAACCACATGACTGGGGAGAAAAGAATGTTCTCCTCCTACGAGAAAAACCATGATCCCCAAAGAGCTATCACATTCGGGGATGGAAATCAAGGTTTGGTCAAAGGACTTGGTAAAATTGCTATATCTCCTGACCACTCTATTTCCAATGTTTTTCTTGTAGATTCTTTAGATTACAACTTGCTTTCTGTTTCTCAATTATGCAAAATGGGCTACAATTGTCTTTTTACGGATATAGGTGTTACTGTCTTTAGAAGAAGTGATGATTCAGTAGCATTTAAGGGAGTGTTAGAGGGTTAGCTATACCTAGTTGATTTTAATAGAGCTGAACTCGACACTTGCTTAATTGCTAAGACTAACATGGGTTGGCTCTGGCATCGCCGACTAGCCCATGTTGGGATGAAGAATCTTCATAAGCTTCTAAAGGGAGAGCACATTTTGGGACTAACAAATGTTCATTTTGAGAAAGGCAGGATTTGTAGTGCATGCCAAGCAGGGAAGCAAGTTGGTGTTCATCATCCACACAAGAACATCATGACGACCGACAGGCCACTTGAGCTACTCCACATGGACCTATTCGGCCCGATAGCTTACATAAGCATCGGCGGGAGTAAGTACTGTCTAGTTATTGTGGATGATTATTCACGCTTCACTTGGGTGTTCTTTTTGCAGGAAAAATCTCAAACCCAAGAGACCTTAAAGGGATTCTTGAGACGGGCTCAAAATGAGTTCGGCTTAAGGATCAAAAAGATTAGAAGCCACAACACGACGGAGTTCAAGAATTCACAAATAGAAGGCTTTCTTGAGGATGAGGGCATCAAGCATGAGTTCTCTTCTCCCTACACACCACAACAAAATGGTGTAGTGGAGAGGAAGAATAGAACTCTACTTGACATGGCGAGGACCATGCTTGATGAGTACAAGACTTTTGACCGGTTTTGGGCGGAAGCAATCAACACCGCTTGCTACGCCATCAACCGTCTCTACCTTCACCGAATCCTCAAGAAGACATCATATGAACTCCTAACTGGTAAAAAGCCCAATGTTTCATATTTTAGAGTCTTTGGTAGCAAATGCTTTATTCTTGTTAAAAGAGGTAGAAAATCTAAATTTGCTCCTAAGGCTGTAGAAGGCTTTTTACTTGGTTATGATTCAAACACAAGGGCATATAGAGTCTTTAACAAGTCCACTGGACTAGTTGAAGTTTCTTGTGACATTGTATTTGATGAGACTAACGGCTCTCAAGTAGAGCAAGTTGATCTTGATGAGCTAGATGATGAAGAGGCTCCGTGCATCACGCTAAGGAACATGTCCATTGGAGATGTGTGTCCTAAGGATTCCGAAGAGTCTCCACATGCACAAGATCAACCATCTTCCTCCATGCAAGCATCTCCACCAACCCAAGATGAGGATCAAGCTCAAGATGATGAAAATGAAGATCAAGAGGAGCCACCTCAAGAGGAGGACAATGATCAAGGGGGAGATACTAATGATCAAGACAAGGAAGATGATGAGAGTCCAAGACCGCCGCACCCAACACCAAGCAATACAACGAGATCACCCCGTGAACACCATCCTCGGTGATATTCAAAAGGGGGTAACCACTCGATCTCGTGTTGCTCATTTTTGTGAACATTACTCCTTTGTGTCTTCTATTGAGCCATATAGGGTGGAAGACGCATTAAGGGATTGTAAGGAAAATGGACCCCGGGCCATTTGGCTAATCGAGTTTTGGTGTTTGATGAACAACACAATCCGTGAACTAATATGTTTGCTAATGTTTATAATTATAGTTCACAGGATGCGAAGAGAATTGGACCAAGGCAATGAGGATGCAACACCTCAAAAGAAGACATAAAAAGATGCATAGGAGTCCAATACTCAAGAACAAAAGAAGCCCGAAGAAATCAGCGAAGGAACCCAAGAAGCGGGCTGTCAGCCAGCGCCTGGTGGCGCATCGGACATTGCTGTCCGGTGTGCACCGGACTGTCTGGTGTGGCACCGGACAGTCTGCGTAGAGAGGCCACAGACAGACGCTCTCTGGTTGTAGCACCGGTCTATCCGGTGGGTCGGCACCGGACTGTCCGGTGTGCACCAGACAGACGGCAACGGTCGGATCCAACGATCGACTGCTACAGGCGCCAACGGTCGGCTGACGTGGCGTGCACCGGACACTGCACAGTGGATGTTCGGTGGTGCACTGGACTGTCCGGTGCACCCGACGACAGAAAGCTGCTGCTTTCTGTCCAACGGCTAGTTTGGGGTGTGGAGGCTATAAATACCACCCCAACCTGCCATTCTCAAGTGTGGGAGCCCAAGCAACATACCAAGATACATAGTGCATATTTCCAAGTGCTCAAACACCCAAGTGCTTAATAGAATCACTCGGTGATTAGCGTAGGTGCTTTGCGAAGTGCTTAGGTTAGTTAGACTGCTTTAGCGCTTGCTCTAGGTGAACCCTAGTTAGTTGAGTGAGTTTTGTAAAACCACACAACCCCTCGGCTCTTGCGTGAGCCGTTGAAATTGTACCGAGTGGGGCGAGAGTCTTGCGAGATCGTGACAACCGCGTTTGTGTCACGGCCGCCACCGTGTACCGGAGGGAACGAGGCCCGCGGCATTTCAGCCGGAAGCTCGATAGTGGAGACGGCGGGGAGCGTCCGAGAGGAGCCGGAAGCGGAGCACCACTTGCGCGTGGAGAAGGCCCGTGGCTCTCTACGGAGTTACTCGACCGTGGTGCTTGGCCCTCGCGTGGGCTTCCCTTTGCGTAGGGGCACCAACGAGGATTAGTCGGGACCTTGCGCGGTTCCGGATACCTCGGTAAAAATACCAGCGTCATCCACGAGAGTTTGCTTCTCTACTTTGCTCTTTAAGTTTCCGCATTTATATTAAGCATTTAAGTTTCAATCTTGTATTCATACTTATTTAGTGTAGATTGAAACTTAGCCTTTGCGGTAGAGATAGCAACACTTAGACAAAACCTAGTTTGCACATTCTAGTTTGATTACTTGCATAGGTTTTGCTCTAGGGATTTAATTGTGGCCTAGTTTAGTAAAAGTTTTAGAAGTCCTAATTCACCCCCCTCTTAGGCGTCACCCATTTCCTACAAGTGGTATCAGAGGCGGTTTGGCTCATTTGAAACGCTTTAGCTTCACCGCTAAAAGAGCCGACGCTTTTTAGAGGAAGGGATGGATACCCATAGGCCACCACACTTCGACGGCACTAACTTCCCATATTATAGTGCTAGAATGGCTTGTTACCTAGAGGCCGTTGATCTAGGTGTTTGGAGAGTCACTCGTGACAGGATGAAACCCCTCAAGAATCCCGAGAAACCCACCACGAGTGAGGAAAAAGAAATTCATTTAAATGCTAGAGCCAAAAATTGCTTGTATGAATCTCTTAGCATGGATATTTTTAACCAAGTATTTACCTTGAAAACTGCTAATGAGATTTGGCTAAAATTGCATGAGCTCCATGACGGCACATCCAATGTCCGTGAGCAAAAACATTGCCTAGTCTTAAATGAGTACAGTTCTTTTGCTATGAAAGATGATGAGCTTGTTAGAGACATGTATTCTCGTTTGAATCTAATAATCAATGAGCTCAACTCTATTGGCATTAATAAGCTAGGTGATGCGGACATTGTGAGGAAGATTATCTCCATGCTACCACAACAAAGATATGGGAGCATCATCAACATCCTTCACAACATGGAGGACTTGAGCAACATGACCCCGACCATTGTGATTGGGAAAATCGCGGCCTTTGAGATGTCGCAAAAAATGAGTCGGGGTGAGGAGCCAACTTCCTCAAGGCCATATGCTTTTGCATGTGATGAAAGGAAGGGAAAAAAGAAGGCTCCCACTCCAAGTTCCTCAAGTGAAGAAGAGAAAGAAGAACAAAGTGATGATGATGAAGATAATCAACCATGCACATCATCCTCCGAGGACGAAGAAACAATCCGACGCGTCGGAAAGGTAATGAGGATGATCCGCAAGATTAATCTAATGGGTGTGCCCCTGCAGGTCGAGGATCTTCTCTTTAACATTGACAGAAAAAAGCAAAGGAAGAGAGGATGCTTCGCATGTGGGGAGAAGGGCCACTTCAGGGACAACTGTCCAAATATGGCCAAACCCAAAAAGGAGAGGAGTAAAGGCAAGGCGCTAACAAGTGTTAGAACTTGGGATGTGTCGGCGTTTCGAGACCGGGGGGGTCCCCGAGCCGACGAGTGAGTGTGCCGCGTGCCCCAGCCCAGATGGGTCGAGCGCGTGGGCGAGCGCGAAGGGGGGAAAGAGCGAGGTGGCCGGAGCCGGGTCGTGAGGGAGGCGGAGATCCCGCGGCCTTCGTGTTCGTCCCGCGCCCAGGTCGGGTGCGCTTGCAGTAGGGGGTTACAAGCGTCTGCGCGGGTGAGGGGAGCGAGCGACCCCAAGAGAGCGCCTGCCCCTGCCCTCGTTCCCGCGAGGCCAACCTTCTCTAAGAAGGCCCTGGTCCTTCCTTTTATAGGCGTAAGGAGAGGATCCAGGTGTACAAATGGGGGTGTAGCAAGGTGCTACGTGTCTAGTGGGGGAGAGCTAGTGCCCTAAGTACATGCCAAGGTGGCAGCCGGAGAGATCTTGGCACCCAGCTGGTGTGGCGTCGTGGCCGTCGGAGAAGCAATGGAGCCTGGCGGGGGGACAGCTGTCGGAGTGGTTGGGCCCTTGCTGACGTCCCCCTGCTTCCGTAAGGGAGCTGAGAACCGCCGTCGTCATGGGTCCAGCGGGGCGCCATCATTGCCTATCTGGCGGAGCTAGCCAGATGGGACGTCGGTCCTGTTTTCTGCGACCCGAGTCGGCTCGGGGTAGGGTGATGATGGCGCTTCCTGTCGACGTGGCGGACTTCGTGCCCTAGGTCGGGCAACGTGGAGGCTCCTCCGAAGCCGAGGTCGAGTCTGCCTGCATGGCCGAGGCCGAGCCCGAGCTCCTAGGTCGGGCGAGGCGGAGGTCGTTCGGCAGAGGCCAGGGCGGAGTCCGAGCCCTGGGTCGGGCGAAGCGGAGTTCGTTGTCTTCCGGGGCCTTAGCCCGAGTCCGAGCCCTGGGTCGGGCGGAGCGGAGTTCGCCGTCTTCCGGGGCCTTAGCCCGAGTCCGAGCCCTGGGTCGGGCGGAGCGGAGTTCGCCGTCTTTCGGGGCCTTAGCCCGAGTCCGAGCCCTGGGTCGGGCGGAGCGGAGTTCGCCGTCTTCCGGGGCCTTAGCCCGAGTCCGAGCCCTGGGTCGGGCAGAGCGGAGTTCGCCGTCTTCCGGGGCCTTAGCCCGAGTCCGAGCCCTGGGTCGGGCGGAGCGGAGTTTGCCGTCTTCCGGGGCCTTAGCCCGAGTCCGAGCCCTGGGTCGGGCGGAGCGGAGTTCGCCGTCTTCCGGGGCCTTAGCCCGAGCCCGAGCCCTGGGTCGGGCGGAGCTTCCTATGGCGCTTTTGGCCAAGCCTGGCCGCCCGTCAGTCTCACTCTTTGCGTCAAATGCCCCAGTGACTTGGTCGGTCGGCGCGGTGATTTAGTCAAGGTTGCTTCTTAACGAAGGCAAGGCCTCGGGCGAGCCGGAGATGCGTCTGCCGTAAAAAAGGGGGCCTCGGGCGAGACGGAAACACCTCAGGGTCGGCTGCCCTTGCCCGAGGCTAGGCTCGGGCGTGGCGTGATCGAGTCGCTCGTATGGACTGATCCCTGACTTAATCAAACCCATCAGGCCTCTGCAGCTTTATGCTGATGGGGGTTACCAGCTGAGAATTAGGCGTCTTGAGGGTACCCCTAATTATGGTCCCCGACAGTAGCCCCCGAGCCTCGAAGGGAGTGTTAGCACTCGCTTGGAGGCTTTCGTCGCACTTTTTTGCAAGGGGACCAGCCTTTCTCGGTTGCACTTTGTTCCGGAGGGTGCGCGCGAGCGCACCCGCCGGGTGTAGCCCCCGAGGCCTCGGAGGAGTGGTTTCACTCCTTCGAGGTCTTAATGCCTTGCGTAATGCTTCGGCTGGTCTGGCGGTTCCCTCATGCGAACAGGCCGTAGCCCGGGTGCACTATCGGGGCCCAAGTTCTCGGGCTGGTATGTTGACGCTGTCAACGGTTCGGCCGGAGCCGGATTTGCGAGAGCAGCCCCCGAGCCTCCGCACAGAGCGAGAGGACGATCAGGGACAGACTCGGCTTTTCTACATACGCCCCTACGTCGCCTTTCCGCAAGGAGGAGGGGGGAGAGCGCCATGTTACCCTCGATGGGCACCGAACATGGTGTCTCCGGTGAGCTGCAATCGGGTAATCCGAGTGGACGTCCGTGCCCCGTTCGTTGGGGGTCGGCTAGGGGCCCGGAGGCACGCCCAAAAGTACATGCGAGTGACCTGCCGGACCCGGTCCCCTGGCGACGGGGTCCGAGGGCTCGATGCCTCCCTCCGATGGGATTCCGTTACAGGATCGTTCCCGCTGGTCTCGGAAATGTCCTAGGGTACCTCGGGAGCGCAGCCCGAGCCTTGGTTATGTATCGAACGTACCCCTGGTCATCCCTCGCTCGGTGTCTGAGGCGACTGTGAACCCTTCAGGGGGCCAGCCTTCGAACCCCTGATCAGTAATGGGCGCGGAGCCCGAGTAGCCTGAGGCGGTCGTGGAACCTTTCGGGGGGCCGACCTTCGAACCTCTGACCAGTAGTGGGTGTCGGGCCCACGCGATCTGAGGCGGCTGTTGAACCCTTCGGGGGGCCAGCCTTCGAACCCCTGATCAGTAAGGAGGCTCGGAGCCTAGTTCCTTCACGGGGAAGGATCCCTTTGGGGGTATTCCCTTTCCCGGTCCCTGTTGCAAGAGATAGAGAAAGAAGGAAAAGGGAAAAAGGATACGAAATTGAACGACGTGGCGTACCTTTTTTGGTGTGGTCGTTTTGGCGAAGGCGAAACGTCGCCAGCTGCTTCCGCCAGAAGCGCTGCCCGTCGAGCCGCGGAGTTAATGCGCCGGGGCGAGTAGTTGGCGAGGCTGCCGTTGCGCGTGCGCGAGCCGTTCGAGGAATGGGTCACGGGCGTGTCGTCTTCACACCGTGAGAGGGGGTTCTCTCGCTGCCTCCGGATGGGACGTGAGCTTGGCTGATGGCGTGACCGCTGCTCCCGCGCGCCTGCCACCGTCATTACTGCCGGCCCACTTTTGACCGCGTTTGACCGCTGCGTCAGGCTGGCGCTGCTGGGTCGCGCGCTGGGTCGCCTCGGGTCGTGGTATTGGTTCCGCAACCGAGGAGGTGCGGTGGTGGCGCAAGTGGTACAGTTGCTTGCATGCAGCATCCGGCGCGCCGGTCGCGTGACGCGTGGGCTTGGGCCTCCGTGCTGGCAGGTTAGGAGTCGGCGAAGCGCGTCCACTTGGCGCGGTTGCATGCCGCCTGCATGGCTGCCCGCCCCTTTCGCCCGTTGGTCTGGGCAAAAGTGGAGGGTCACTTGTAACCGCTGGGTGGTTGCGCGCGCCGTGCGCGGCGGTTCGGCTTCTTCTGCTCGGAGCCGGTCTACATGACATGTGGGTCCCAGCCCCCGCGCCGCAGGGGAGGGCTTTGGAGGCGTGTTGGAGAAGACTCAGCCCGTGACGGTTGGGGGCGCAAGCAGGGAGAGTTGCCTTTAAAAGGAGGGCGACCCCTTTCGTAAGGCGACCATGTCTTCTTCCTCCCTTATGCATCGTGTCTTTCCACCTTTCAAGCCCCCGGATGGGGGAACCCGCCGTCTCCGTGCCTCATCGTCGGAGGACACTACTCCGTGGGAGTGGGTACCTTTCAGCCATCGTTCGGCTTCAAGGATTTTCATCAGGCAGCCCGGTTGCTCCCCTCCGCTGGGGGTCACCCGAGACGGTGACCGCCAGCTCCTGGGTGGGGAGGAGCAAACCGGACTGCGATCTTTGCCCCGTCCCCAGCTGGTCTTTATCATCCCCGCTGGGACGGGGCCCGGGCCACGCCGGCGCCCTGCCCCCTGCGTGGGTCGGCCGACCGCCTCCTCTTCCAGCTTCTGGTGGTGGAGACCATCCTCCGGTTCTGCGGAGGAGACGCCCTCCAGTCATGCTGGGGGAGGCGGGCTGTTGCTGTCCAGCTAGGATGCAACATCCCGTCCTCTTCCTCGCTTGCGTGGCGAGGACAGGAGTGAGGACCTGCCGATGCGCCTTGGGGCGACCCGCGTTTGCTAGTGATTCACCCAGAGCTTGTCGCTCTACGGGCTTCCCTGGCGGGGAGGTTGTCCGTACCCGCGGGGACGGAACCGGAGTTCCGTTTGTAATGGCACTTCGAATGCCGGGCTTTTTGTTCATTTCGGCTTTTGGGGCCTGAACATGTATGTCGGCACGGAGCCGTGTTTTTTCCTCATTTTTCGAGCACTAAGACTCGTCTGCTGATTATCTGAACCGCTTCACCAAGCATGAGTCGCCCCGTGTCAAGGTGACGAGTGAGGTATCCGTATCCCGGAGGCGTAGGAGTCCCTCGGCTCGGTCGGCCCTGTTGTCCGAGGCTCCTCTAGCTTAGTTAAAGAGACCCCTCGGCCGCTCTTCGACAAGCCGAGGCCAGGGGTAGCGATATCAGCATGAGCAGAGGCGGAGTTGGCTCGAAAATGAAACCTGGTTGGCCGGAGCCTAGCCGAGTTGTCCGTTGGCAGGATCGACGCCAGAGTTGGTCAGCCGAGGCTTCGGACCGGGCTGGTGCCCTCGGAAGGTGGTTGGCCGAGGCCCCGGAGGTGGCCGGCCGAGCCGCCCGCTCGGGCCGGATCCCGGAGAAGTCCCTGACAGCGATCGCTCGGGCGTGGTGATGACGTCGTCCTTCGGAGCGGAGACCCTCGGACCGCGTTGCCGTTCGAGGCTAGGTCGGGCCTCGCCGAAGGTGCCGTTGATGCCGAGGGTGTTGCCGCCCCCTTCCAGCGTCAAGACCCGAGCCTGCAGGATCAGATTGTCTTGTAGCGTGGGCCTTGTGCGGCCGTCGAGGCCAGAACACACACCCTTGCTGTGTTGTAAAGCTGCGTCTCTTTTCCTCTTGTTTCGAGCATCTGGACTTTTTGTCGGTAACAGGGATGTTTGTGCGAGCGAAAGTTGCTTCTCGCGGAAGGTGAGGAGTGAGGTATCCGTATCCCGGAGGCGTGGGAGTCCCTCGGCTCGGTCGGCCTTGCCGCTTACGCGCACTTTTACTCGTCCATGAGGCCCTATCACCGACTTGGTCGAGAAAACTCGAAAGATCGCTTCGGCAGAAGGGCTTCCGAACGTAGAGACTTGTTCGATCCGCGGAGTCACCTTATCCGAACGCGAGTTACTTATCGCAGAAGGTGATGAGTGAGGTATCCGTATCCCGGAGGCATAGGAGTCCCTCGGCTCGGTCAGCCTTGACTGCTTACGTGTACCCCGTCGTTTCCAGGACCCACTTTTCGAAGTAGTCAAAAAGCACGAAAGATATTCTGGTAAAAGAGATTTTCTGTTCGAGGAAAATTTTGACGCAGAGGGGGTTTCCCCCCTTTTAGCCCCCGAGGGAGGGTCGGGCTTTGCCGAGGCGAGGCCGACCCTTCCTTGTTGACTAAACTTTGCGTGGGTGCGAGGTATATGAACAACTTGGAAACATCTTAAGGGTAGAAGCGACGTAGCTGTTGGATGTTCCAAGCGTTGCCGTAGACCTCGCCTTGACTGTTGGCCAGCTTGTACGTTCCGGGCTTCAGAACTTTGGCGATGACGAACGGCCCCTCCTAGGGGGGCGTGAGCTTGTGCCTCCCTCGGGCGTCTTGCCGCAGCCGAAGCACCAGGTCGCCCACCTGGAGGTCTCGGGGTCGGACCCCTCGGGCGTGGTAGCGTCGCAGGGACTGCTGATACCGTGCCGAGTGTAGTAAGGCCTTGTCCCGAGCCTCTTCCAGCTGGTCCAGCGAGTCTTCTCGGCTAGCTTGGTTGCTTTGATCGTCGTAGGCTCTCGTCCTCGGGGAGCCGTATTCCAGGTCCGTGGGCAAGACGGCCTCGGCCCCGTAGACCAGGAAGAACGGCGTAAAACCCGTGGCTCGGCTCGGCGTTGTCCTCAGGCTCCAGACCACCGAGGGGAGTTCCTTCATCCATCGCTTGCCGAACTTGTTGAGATCATTGTAAATCCGAGGCTTGAGCCCTTGTAGAATCATGCCGTTGGCACGTTCTACTTGCCCATTCGACATGGGATGAGCCACGGCGGCCCAGTCTACCCGGATGTTGTGATCCTCGCAAAAATCCAAGAATTTTTTGCCGGTGAACTGGGTGCCGTTGTCGGTGATGATGGAGTTCGGGACCCCGAAGCGATGGATGATGTTGGTGAAGAACGCCACCGCCTGCTCGGATCTGATGCTGTTCAGGGGTCGGACCTCGATCCACTTGGAGAATTTGTCGACGGCGACCAGCAGGTGCGTGTAGCCCCCGAGCGCCTTCTGCAGAGGGCCGACGAGGTCCAGACCCCACACAGCGAAGGGCCAGGTGATGGGTATCGTCTGCAGAGCCTGAGCGGGCAGGTGGGTCTGCTTCGCATAGAATTGGCACCCTTCGCAGGCGCGGACAATTCTAGTGGCGTCAGCCATCGCCGTCGGCCAGTAGAAGCCTTGGCGGAAAGCGTTCCCGACGAGGGTTCGAGGTGCTGCATGATGGCCGCAAGCCCCCGAGTGTATTTCCTGCAGGAGTTCCTGACCTTCGGCGATGGAGATGCATCGCTGGAGGATGCCCGAGGGGCTACGGTGGTAGAGCTCCTTCTCATCGCCCATCAAGACGAACGACTTGGCGCGTCGCGCTACCCGCCGAGCCTCGACTCGGTCGAGGGGCAGTTCTCCTTGGCGGAGATATTGCAGGTACGGGGTCTACCAATCTTGATCTGGCGTGACCCCGCTCCGCTCCTCCTCGATGCGCAGTGCTTCGCCCTCAGGGGTCGAGGGTTCCTCGGGCTGAACCGAGGATGGCTCGGGCTGGGTCGAGGTCACCTCGGACGGGGCCGAGGGCGTCTCGGGCTCGGGTGTGTCGCCGATCTTGATGGAGGGTTGGTGCAGGTCCTGGGAGAAGACGTCCGGGGGAACCGTTGTTCGCCCCGAGGCTATCTTTGCCAGCTCGTCCGCAGTCTCGTTGTAGCGCCGGGCGATGTGGTTAAGCTCGAGCCCGTAGAACTTGTCTTCTAGGCGTCGAACCTCATCACAATAGGCCTCCATCTTCGGGTCGCGGCAGTGGGAGTTCTTCATGACTTGGTCGATGACGAGCTGCGAGTCGCCGCGTGCATCGAGGCGTCGGACCCCTAGCTCGATGGCGATTCGCAATCCGTTGATCAGAGCCTCGTACTCAGCCACATTGTTGGACGCCGGGAAATGGAGGCGGAGCACGTAGCGCAGGTGTTTCCCGAGGGGCGAGACGAAGAGCAGGCCCGCGCCGGCTCCCGTCTTCATCAGCGACCCGTCGAAAAACATGGTCTAGAGCTCCGGTTGGATCGGAGCCGTCGGCAACTGGGTGTCGACCCATTCGGCTACGAAGTCCGCCAGTACCGGGGACTTGATGGCCTTCCGAGGGGCGAACGAGATTGTCTCGCCCATGATTTCCACCGCCCACTTTGCGATGTGTCCCGAGGCTTCTCGGCACTGGATGATCTCCCCCAGGGGGAAGGATGACACCACAGTCACCGGATGAGACTCGAAGTAATGTCGCAGCTTTCGCCTCGTCAGGATCACTGCATACAGCAGCTTCTGGACTTGTGGGTAGCGGATCTTGGTCTCGGACAGCACCTCGCTGACGAAGTAAACTGGCCTCTGAATGGGCAAAGCATGCCCCTCTTCCTGCCTTTCGACCACGATCGCGGCGCTGACCACCTGAGTGGTAGCGGCGACGTAGACCAAGAGGGCTTCTCCATCAGCTGGGGGTACCAAGACGGGCGCCTGGGTGAGGAGCGCCTTCAGGTTCCCGAGAGCTTCCTCGGCCTCGGGAGTCCAAGTGAAGCACTCGGCCTTCCTTAAGAGACGGTACAGGGGCAGGCCTCTTTCGCCGAGGCGCGAGATGAAACGGCTCAAGGCCGCGAGACATCCCATGACCCTCTGTACGCCTTTTAAGTCCTTGATGGGCCCCATGCTTGTGATGGCTGCGATCTTCTCCGGGTTGGCTTCGATGCCCCGCTCGGAGACGATGAATCCCAAGAGCATGCCTCGGGGCACCCCGAAGACGCACTTCTCGGGATTGAGCTTGACGCCCTTTGCCTTGAGACACCGGAATGTCACTTCAAGGTCGGAGAGAAGGTCGGAGGCTTTCCTCGTCTTGACTACGATGTCATCGACGTAGGCCTCGACCGTGAGACCGATGTGTTCGCCGAACACATGGTTCATGCACCGCTGGTACGTTGCACCCGCGTTCCTCAAACCGAACGGCATGGTGACATAACAGTACATGCCGAAGGGCGTGATGAAAGAAGTCGCGAGCTGGTCGGACTCTTTCATCTTGATTTGATGATACCCTGAGTAGGCATCGAGGAAAGACAAGGTTTCGCACCCTGCAGTGGAGTCCACGATTTGATCGATGCGAGGTAGAGGGTAGGGGACCTTCGGACATGCTTTGTTGAGACCAGTGTAGTCTACACACATCCGCCATTTCCCCCCTTTCTTCCTCACAAGTACAGGGTTGGCAAGCCATTCGGGATGGAATACCTCTTTGATGAACCCTGCTGCCATCAGCTTGTGGATCTCCTCGCCTATCACCCTGCGCCTTTCCTCGTCGAATCGGCGCAGAGGCTGTCTGACCGGTCGGGCTCCGGCCCGAATATCCAGCGAGTGCTCGGCGACATCCCTCGGTATGCCGGGCATGTCCGAGGGACTCCACGCAAAGACGTCGGCGCTTGCGCGGAGAAAGTCGACGAGCACTGCTTCCTATTTGGGGTCAAGCCCGGAACCGATCCGGATCTGCTTGGAGGTGTCGCCACTGGGGTCGAGAGGGACGGCCTTAACCGTCTCCGCTGGCTCGAAGTTGCCGGCATGTCGCTTCACGTCCGGCACCTCTCGGGAGAGGCTTTCCAGGTCGGCGATGAGGGCCTCGGCGTACTCCACGCACTCCACATCGCATTCGAACGCGTGTTTGTACGTGGGGCCGACGGTGATGACCCCGTTGGGGCCCGGCATCTTGAGCTTCAGGTAGGTGTAGTTGGGGATGGCCATGAACTTCGCATAGCATGGCCTTCCCAACACTGCGTGGTAGGTTCCTCGGAACCCGACCACCTCGAACGTCAAAGTCTCCCTTCGGAAGTTGGAGGGTGTTCCGAAGCAGACAGGAAGGTCGAGCTGTCCGAGGGGCTGGACGCGCTTCCCAGGAATGATCCCGTGGAAGGGCGCAGCGCCTGCTCGGACGGATGACAGATCGACGCGCAGGAGCCTGAGGGTCTCGGCGTAGATGATATTGAGGCAGCTGCCCCCATCCATCAGGACCTTGGTGAGCCTGACGTCGCCGATGACGGGATCGACGACGAGCGGGTACTTCCCCGGGCTCGGCACGTGGTCGGGGTGGTCATCCTGGTCGAAGGTGATGGGCTTGTCGGACCAGTCTAGGTAGACTGGCGCCGCCACCTTCACCAAGCAGACCTCCCGACGCTCTTGCTTACGATGCCGAGCCGAGGCATTCGCCGCATGCCCTCCGTAGATCATGAAGCAGTCGCGGACCTCGGGGAACTCTCCTGCTTGGTGATCTTCCTTTTTGTCATCGTCGCGGGCCCTGCCACCCTCTGCGGGTGGCCCAGCCCGGTGGAAGTGGCGCTGAAGCATGACGCGCTCCTCGAGGGTGTGCTTGACAGGCCCCTGATGGTAGGGGCACGTCTCCTTGAGTGCCTTGTCGAAGAGGTTGGCGCCTCCGGGGGGCTTCCGAGGGTTCTTGTATTCGGCGGCGGCGACAAGGTCCGTGCTGGCGGCGTCGCGTTTCGCTTGCGACTTCCTCCTGCCTTTCTTCTTGGCGCCGAGCGAGTAGACGCCTCGGGAGCATCCTCCGACGGGCGGCCCTGGGGCTGCTTGTCCTTTCGGAAGATGGCCTCGACCGCCTCCTGACCAGAGGCGAACTTGGTGGCGATGTCCATCAGCTCGCTCGCCCTGGTGGGGGTCTTGCGACCCAACTTGCTCACCAGGTCACGGCAGGTGGTGCCGGCAAGGAACGCGCCGATGACATCGGAGTCGGTGATGTTGGGCAGCTCGGTGCGCTGCTTCGAGAATCGCCGGATGTAGTCCCGAAGGGACTCTCCCGGCTGTTGCCGGCAGCTTCGGAGGTCCCAGGAATTCCCGGGGCGCACGTACATGCCCTGGAAGTTGCCGGCGAAAGCTTGGACCAGATCCTCCCAGTTGGAAATCTGCCCCGGAGGCAGGTGCTCCAACCAAGCGCGAGCAGTGTCGGAGAGGAACAGGGGGAGGTTGCGGATGATGAGGTTGTCGTCGTCCGTTCCACCCAGTTGACAGGCCAGGCGGTAGTCCGCGAGCCACAATTCCGGTCTCGTTTCCCCCGAGTACTTTGTGATAGTAGCCGAGGGTCGGAATCGGGTCGGAAACGGCGCCCGCCGAATGGCCCGGCTGAAGACCTGCGGACCGGGTGGTTCGGGCGAGGGACTCCGATCCTCCCCGCTGTCATAGCGTCCCCCACGCCTGGGGTGATAACCTCGGCGCACCCTTTCGTCGAGGCGGGCCCGACGGTCGCGATGAGGGTGCTCGTCGCCGAGGTGGCCCGGGGCCGCAGGCGTGGTGTTGCGCGTGCGCCCGGTGTAGACCGAGGCTTCCCGCATGGGTCGGGAAGTCGCGGCACGAGGCTCCGAGGGGTACCCCTTGAAAGGGAAATGTGCCCTTGGGCCATTTCTAAGTATTTTGGTGATTTAGTGCCCAACACAGGTGCCTAATTGTAAAATGGTGGACAAAGTACAAATCAAGGATAAAGGTATGTTTCTAAGCCTTAGTACATTGGTTTTGTGTACTAATATACTTGTCTAAGTGTTAGAAACAGAAAGAAGAAGAAGAGAAAAAGACTTGGCTGTGAACAGCCAAGAGTCAGTTCGGTCTGGAGCACCGGACTGTCCGGTGTGCACCGGACAGTGTCCGGTGCGCCAGACTGACTTGGCGCAAACTAGCTGCTCTCGGGAATTCGCCGACGGCGTACGGCTAAAATTCACCGGACTGTCCGGTGTGCACCGGACTGTCCGGTGAGCCAACGGTCGGCCGGGCCAACGGTCGACCGCGCAATCTGCGCGGGACACGTGGCCGAGCCAACGGTCGGAAGACGGCACCGGACTGTCCGGTGTGCACCGGACATGTCCGGTGTGCCAACGGCTCCAGATCTGCCAACGGTCTGCAACGGTCGGCTTCGCTGTTTAAGGAAACAAATCGGGCACCGGACAGTGTCCGGTGTGCACCGGACTGTCCGGTGCCCCCGACGACAGAAGGCAAGGATGGCCTTCCGGATTTGCTCTCAACGGCTCCTAGCTGCCTTGGGGCTATAAAAGGGGCCCCTAGGTGCATGGAGGAGACACACAAGCAACCTTTGAGCATTCTTGATCATCCACACTCAGTCTTTGCGCATTCGTTTGTCATTCTAAGTGATTCGAGCTCCGTTCTAGTGAGAACTTTGTGATACTCTTGTGAGCTCGATTCTTGGCCCTGTGTGTGCGCGTTTCGCTGTGGATTTGTGTGTGTTGCTTCTCTCCCTTACTCTGTGCTTCTTTGTGATCATATACTTGTAAGGGCAAGAGACTCCAATTTGTGGAGATTCCTTGCAAACGGGATAGTGAAAGGCAAAACAAAACACCGTGGTATTCAAGTGGGTCTTTGGACCGCTTGAGAGGGGTTGATTGCAACCCTCGTCCGTTGGGACGCCACAACGTGGAGTAGGCAAGCGTTGGTCTTGGCCGAACCACGGGATAAACTACTGTGTCACCTCTGTGCTTGATCTCTTGTGATATTGTGTTTTGTTGAGACTTCTCTTAGCCACTTGGCAATTATTGTGCTAACACTTAACAAGTTTTTGTGGCGTAAGTTTTAAGTTTTCACAGGATCACCTATTCACCCCCCCCTCTAGGTGCTCTCAATTGGTATCGGAGCCGTTCTCTTCACAAAGGGACTAACCGCCCGAAGAGATGGATCCTAAGGGGAAGGGTATCGTGATCAACGACAAAGAGAAGGAATCCTTCGTCAACGAGCCAAAGGACGATAAGCCTACCGACTCCGGCTCGGACCAAAGACGGAAGGAAGGGAAGAAGAAGAAGACAAGGCGCATCAAGGAGATCGTCTACTACGACAGCGATGAGTCTACTTCTTCCCAAAAGGACGACCACAGCGACTACGAGAGAAGGAAACCGGTTAATTCGAACTTTTCTTTTGACTACTCTCGTATTCCGCAAAGTTCAAATTCACATTTGCTCTCCATTCCACTCGGCAAGCCCCCACACTTTGATGGAGAGGACTACGGATTTTGGAGCCACAAAATGCGTAGTCATCTATTCTCTCTCCATCCTAGTATATGGGAGATTGTAGAGAGTGGAATGCACTTTGATAGTTCGGATAGTCCCATGTTCATTAATGAACAAATTCATAAGAATGCACAAGCTACTACTGTTCTTCTAGCTTCCTTGTGCAGGGATGAATACCATAAAGTGAGCGGCTTGGATAACGCCAAGCAAATCTGGGACACCCTCAAGATTTCTCATGAGGGGAACGACGTCACCTTGCTCACCAAGATGGAGTTGGTGGAGGGAGAGCTTGGACGGTTCGCGATGATAAGGGGCGAGGAGCCGACGCAAACATACAACCGGCTCAAGACCCTTATCAACAAAATAAGGAGCTACGGGAGCACGCGATGGACGGACCACGACGTCGTCCGCCTAATGCTAAGGTCATTTACCGTTCTTGATCCTCATTTGGTGAACAATATACGTGAAAATCCTAGGTACACCAAGATGTCGCCCGAAGAAGTTCTTGGGAAATTCGTTAGCGGGCGAATGATGATCAAGGAGGCAAGGTATGTGGACGACGTCTTGAATGGTCCGATCAATGAGCCGCAACCCCTTGCTCTCAAGGCAACACGAAGCAAGGAGGCGCTACCTAGCAAGGTGGCACAGATTGAGGCGGCCGGACTCAATGATGAAGAGATGGCTCTCATCATCAAGAGATTCAAGACGGCGCTAAATGGTCGCAAGGGGCAGCCAAGCAAGACCAAGACAAAGGGGAAGCGCTCATGCTTCAAATGCGGTAAGCTTGGTCATTTTATCGCTAACTGTCCCGATAATGAAAGTGACCAGGAAAAGGGGAACAAAAGAGAGAAGAAGAAGCAATACAAGAAGGCAAAGGGCGAGGCACATCTAGGAAAGGAGTGGGACTCGGATTGCTCCTCCTCCGACTCCGACAATGAAGGACTCGCTGCCACCGCCTTCAACAAGTCTTCCCTCTTCCCCAACGAGCGTCTCACATGCCTTATGGCAAGGGAGAAGAAGGTGAGTACTCAAGACTTCACTTATGCTTCTTCTAGTGATAGTGAGACTAGTGATGATGATGACATAGATTATTCATGCTTGTTCAAGGGCTTAGATAGATCTAAGATAGATAAAATTAATGAGTTGATTGATGCTTTGAATGATAAGAATAGATTACTAGAAAAACAAGAGGATCTTTTATATGAGGAGCATGATAAATTTGTTAGTGCACAAAATTCTCTTGCTCTAGAAATTAAAAGAAATGAAGTGCTTTCTAGTGAATTATCTTCCTGTCATGAAACCATTGCTACCTTAAGAAATGTTAATAATGATTTAATTGCTAAACTAGAAGTAGCTAGTAAATCAAATTCCTGTGTTGAACATGTTGAAATTTGTACTAGGTGTAAGGATTTTGATGTTAATGATTGTAGTGAACACTTAGTGTCAATTTCAAAACTAAATGATGAAGTGGCTAGTCTTAATGCCCAACTTAAGACTAGCAAGAGTGAAGTTGATAAAATAAAATTTGCAAGGGATGCCTACACGGTTGGTAGACATCCCTCAATTAAGGATGGTCTTGGCTTCAAAAGAGAGGCCAAGAACTTAACAAGCCATAAGGCTCCCATTCCCGCCAAGGAGAAAGGGAAGGCCCCTATGGCCAGTAGCGCTAAAAAGAACCATGCTTTTATGTATAATGATAGGAGACATGCTAGAAATGCTTATAATGATTTTGATTCACATGTTTATGATTCTCATGCCATGTTTGCTTCTAGCTCTTCCTATATGCATGGTAGAAATATGTCTAGGAGAAATGCTATCCATCATGTGCCTAGAAAGAATGTTATTCATGCTCCTAGGAAAGTAGTGAATGAACCTTCTATAATTTATTGTGCTTTAAACACTTCCTTTGCTATTTGTAGAAAGGATAAGAAAATAGTTGCTAGGAAGTTAGGGGCAAAATGCAAGGGAGACAGGACTTGCATTAACCTTGCAGGACCCAACATGAGTTGGGTACCTAAGACCCAAGCCTAAATTTGCCTTGCAGGTTTATGCATCCGGGGGTTCAAGCTGGATTATCGATAGCGGATGCACAAACCATATGACGGGGGAGAAGAAGATGTTCACCTCCTACGTCAAAAATAAGGATTCCCAAGATTCAATTATATTCGGTGATGGGAATCAAGGCAAGGTAAAAGGGTTAGGTAAAATTGCAATTTCTAATGAGCACTCAATCTCTAATGTGTTTTTAGTAGAGTCTCTTGGTTACAATTTGCTATCTGTTAGCCAATTATGCAATATGGGATACAACTGTTTATTTACAAATGTAGATGTGTCTGTCTTTAGAAGATGTGATGGTTCACTAGCTTTTAAGGGTGTACTAGACGGCAAGCTTTACTTAGTAGATTTTGCAAAAGAAGAGGCCGGTCTAGATGCATGCTTAATGGCTAAGACTTGCATGGGCTGGCTGTGGCATCGCCGCTTAGCACATGTGGGGATGAAGAATCTCCACAAGCTTCTAAAGGGAGAACACGTGATAGGTCTAACCAATGTTTATTTCGAAAAAGATAGACCTTGTGCAGCTTGTCAGGCAAGTAAACAAGTGGGAGGAGCACATCACAGCAAGAATGTGATGACCACGTCAAGACCTCTGGAGCTGCTGCATATGGACCTCTTCGGACCCGTCGCCTATCTAAGCATAGGAGGAAGTAAGTATGGTTTAGTTATTGTTGATGACTTTTCCCGCTTCACTTGGGTGTTCTTTTTGCAGGATAAGTCTGAAACCCAAGGGACCCTCAAGCGCTTCCTTAGGAGAGCTCAAAATGAGTTTGAGCTCAAGGTGAAGAAGATTAGGAGCGACAACGGGTCCGAGTTCAAGAACCTTCAAGTGGAGGAGTTTCTTGAGGAAGAAGGGATCAAGCACGAGTTCTCCGCTCCCTACACACCACAGCAAAATGGTGTGGTAGAGAGGAAGAACAGGACGCTAATCGATATGGCGAGGACGATGCTTGGAGAGTTCAAGACCCCCGAGTGCTTTTGGTCGGAAGCTGCGAACACGGCTTGCCACGCCATCAACAGGGTCTATCTTCATCGACTCCTCAAGAAGACTTCGTATGAGCTACTAACCGGTAACAAACCCAATGTATCGTACTTTCGTGTTTTTGGGAGCAAGTGCTACATTCTAGTGAAGAAGGGTAGAAATTCTAAGTTTGCTCCCAAAGCTGTAGAAGGGTTTTTATTAGGTTATGATTCAAATACAAAGGCGTATAGAGTCTTCAACAAATCATCAGGTTTGGTTGAAGTCTCTAGCGACGTTGTATTTGATGAAACTAATGGCTCTCCAAGAGAGCAAGTTGTTGATTGTGATGATGTAGATGAAGAAGATGTTCCAACGGCCGCTATACGAACCATGGCAATTGGAGACGTTCATCCACAGGAACAAGATGAACGAGGTCAACCTTCTTCTTCAACAACGGTGCATCCCCCAACTCAAGACGATGAACAGGTTCATCAAAAGGAGGCGTGTGATCAAGGGGGAGCACAAGATGATCATGTGATGGAGGAAGAAGCGCAACCGGCACCTCCAACCCAAGTTCGAGCGATGATTCAAAGGGATCATCCCGTCGACCAAATTCTGGGTGACATTAGCAAGGGAGTAACTACTCGGTCTCGACTAGTTAATTTTTGTGAACATTACTCTTTTGTCTCCTCTATTGAGCCTTTCAGGGTAGAGGAGGCCTTGCTAGATCTGGATTGGGTGTTGGCCATGCAGGAGGAACTTAACAACTTCAAGCGCAATGAAGTTTGGACGCTGGTGCCTCGTCCCAAGCAAAATGTTGTGGGAACCAAGTGGGTTTTCCGCAACAAACAGGACGAGCACGGGGTGGTGACGAGGAACAAGGCTCGACTTGTGGCAAAAGGTTATGCCCAAGTCGCAGGTTTGGACTTTGAGGAGACGTTTGCTCCTGTGGCTAGGCTAGAATCAATTCGTATCTTGCTAGCATATGTCGCTCACCATTCTTTCAGGTTGTACCAAATGGATGTGAAGAGCGCTTTCCTCAACGGGCCGATCAAAGAGGAGGTGTACGTGGAGCAACCCCCTGGCTTCGAGGATGAGCGGTACCCCGACCACGTGTGTAAGCTCTCTAAGGCGCTCTATGGACTTAAACAAGCCCCAAGAGCATGGTATGAATGCCTTAGAGATTTCTTAATTGCTAATGCTTTCAAGGTTGGGAAAGCCGATCCAACTCTTTTCACTAAGACTTGTGATGGTGATTTGTTTGTGTGCCAAATTTATGTCGATGACATAATATTTGGTTCTACTAACCAAAAGTCTTGTGAAGAGTTTAGCAGGGTGATGATGCAGAAATTCGAGATGTCGATGATGGGCGAGTTGAACTACTTCCTTGGGTTCCAAGTGAAGCAACTCAAGGACGGTACCTTCATCTCCCAAACGAAGTACACGCAAGATCTGCTAAAGCGGTTTGGGATGAAGGATGCCAAGCCCGCAAAGACTCCGATGGGAACCGACGGACACACCGACCTCAACAAAGGAGGTAAGTCCGTTGATCAAAAAGCATACCGGTCAATGATAGGGTCTTTACTTTATTTATGTGCTAGTAGACCGGATATTATGCTTAGCGTATGCATGTGTGCTAGATTTCAATCCGATCCTAAGGAGTGTCACTTAGTGGCGGTGAAGCGAATTCTTAGATATTTAGTCGCTACGCCTTGCTTCGGGATCTGGTATCCAAAGGGGTCTAACTTTGACTTGATTGGGTACTCAGATTCCGACTATGCTGGATGTAAGGTCGATAGGAAGAGTACATCGGGGACGTGCCAATTCTTAGGAAGGTCCCTGGTGTCATGGAACTCTAAGAAACAAACCTCCGTTGCCCTATCCACCGCTGAGGCCGAGTATGTTGTCGCAGGACAGTGTTGCGCGCAACTACTTTGGATGAGGCAAACCCTCCGGGACTTTGGCTACAATCTGAGCAAAGTCCCACTCCTATGTGACAATGAGAGTGCTATCCGAATAGCGGAAAATCCTGTTGAGCACAGCCGCACAAAGCACATAGACATCCGGCATCACTTTCTGAGAGACCACCAGCAAAAGGGAGATATCGAAGTGTTTTATGTTAGCACCGAGAACCAGCTAGCCGATATCTTTACCAAGCCTTTAGATGAGAAGACCTTTTGCAGGTTGCGTAGTGAGCTCAATATCTTAGATTCGCGGAACTTGGATTGAAATGAAGCATACATGTATTTATGCCTTTGATCATGTTCATTCTGCATTTTGTTGCTTATTATGGTGCTCAAGTTGTACAAACACTCCCTGGACCTCACAAGTCCGTTGCAAAGTGATGCACATGTTTAGGGGGAGATGTGTTACAACTTGATCCCTTCAGACTAACCATATGCTTGAGTTTGTTTGATTTAGTCTCAAAGGAGAATTGAAAGGGAAAAGGTGGACTTGGATCATGCAAGACTTCCACTGCACTCCGATGAGAGGGTAACTTATTCCAAGTCCATCTCATGAACTCTTATTGCCATTTGCTCTTAATTGAAGATTTTGGTGAGGCAATGGGGTTAAAGGGCCAAAATTGATCCCGTTTTGGTGTTTGATGCCAAAGGGGGAGAAAATAAAGGCCAAAGTGATAAATGGATCAGCTACCACTTGAGAGATTTTGAAAATAGTAGAATAGAGTTTTTGGTTTGTTAAAACTCTTTTGTTGTCTCTCGTGTCAAAAGTTGGCTTCTTGTGGGGAGAAGTAGTAATTATGGGAAAAAGGGGGAGTTTTTGAAATCCTTGATCAATCTCTTTTGAAATGACTCTCTTTATGCTTTAACATGTGTGTTTGACTTAGAGATAGAGATTTGAGTTTGATTTGCAAAAACAAACCAAGTGGTGGCATAGAGTGATCCATATATGTCAAAATTGAATCAAAATAATTTGAGTTCTTATTTGAAGTGTTTTTGTACTTGTTCTACTTGCTTTATGTGGTGTTGGCATAAATCACCAAAAAGGGGGAGATTGAAAGGGAAATGTGCCCTTGGGCCATTTCTAAGTATTTTGGTGATTTAGTGCCCAACACAGGTGCCTAATTGTAAAATGGTGGACAAAGTACAAATCAAGGATAAAGGTATGTTTCTAAGCCTTAGTACATTGGTTTTGTGTACTAATATACTTGTCTAAGTGTTAGAAACAGAAAGAAGAAGAAGAGAAAAAGACTTGGCTGTGAACAGCCAAGAGTCAGTTCGGTCTGGAGCACCGGACTGTCCGGTGTGCACCGGACAGTGTCCGGTGCGCCAGACTGACTCGGCGCAAACTAGCTGCTCTCGGGAATTCGCCGACGGTGTACGGCTAAAATTCACCGGACTGTCCGGTGTGCACCGGACTGTCCGGTGAGCCAACGGTCGGCCGGGCCAACGGTCGGCCGCGCAATCTGCGCGGGACACGTGGCCGAGCCAACGGTCGGAAGACGGCACCGGACTGTCCGGTGTGCACCGGACATGTCCGGTGCGCCAACGGCTCCAGATCTGCCAACGGTCTGCAACGGTCGGCTTCGCTGTTTAAGGAAACAAATCGGGCACCGGACAGTGTCCGGTGTGCACCGGACTGTCCGGTGCCCCCGACGACAGAAGGCAAGGATGGCCTTCCGGATTTGCTCTCAACGGCTCCTAGCTGCCTTGGGGCTATAAAAGGGGCCCCTAGGCGCATGGAGGAGACACACAAGCAACCTTTGAGCATTCTTGATCATCCACACTCAGTCTTTGCGCATTCGTTTGTCATTCTAAGTGATTCGAGCTCCGTTCTAGTGAGAACTTTGTGATACTCTTGTGAGCTCGATTCTTGGCCCTGTGTGTGCGCGTTTCGCTGTGGATTTGTGTGTGTTGCTTCTCTCCCTTACTCTGTGCTTCTTTGTGATCATATACTTGTAAGGGCAAGAGACTCCAATTTGTGGAGATTCCTTGCAAACGGGATAGTGAAAGGCAAAACAAAACACCATGGTATTCAAGTGGGTCTTTGGACCGCTTGAGAGGGGTTGATTGCAACCCTCGTCCGTTGGGACGCCACAACGTGGAGTAGGCAAGCGTTGGTCTTGGCCGAACCACGGGATAAACCACTGTGTCACCTCTGTGCTTGATCTCTTGTGATATTGTGTTTTGTTGAGACTTCTCTTAGCCACTTGGCAATTATTGTGCTAACACTTAACAAGTTTTTGTGGCGTAAGTTTTAAGTTTTCACAGGATCACCTATTCACCCCCCCCTCTAGGTGCTCTCACCCCTGCCTTCGGGAGGCAGAGCTCTCGGCCCGCCGGGCCACAGCGCCTTCCAGGAGATGCTTGAGCTCTCCCTGGATTCGCCGACCCTCGGTGGTTGATGACTCCGGCATCGCGCGGAGGAGCATCGCTGTGGCGGCCAGGTCCTGACCGGTTCCGCCGGATGCGGGTGGCGGTCTGTCCCTGGCATCGTTGGTGATGCGGTGCTGGAGACCCTGGGGCAGGTGACGTATTTCTCCGACCGGGGGCTGGCCCGCCCATACCTGCCCGACGTCCCGGCGGATTGCCTCGAGCGCTCCTGCTCCCTCATCGAGCCCGGCCCGCGCCCCGCGGACTTGCTCGAGCTGTGGGTCGTAACCCCCCGCCGAAACGGGGACCACAGCTAGCTCCCGCGGGATGTCGGCGCGAGGCCCTGGCCTAGGGGGATCACCATCCTCCGGCATGCCGAGACAGCTGCCTCCGGAGGGATCCCCTAGCTCGACGTGGAAACATTCGCGGCTCGGGCCGCAGTCCTTGTCGTCAAGGCTGCGGCTGCCGTCGGAACAGTCGGAGAGGCAGTAGTTGCATGCGGTCATGAAGTCCCGCATGGCACTGGGGTTGCCAGATCCAGAGAAATCCCAGCAGATGCTGGGGTCATCATCTTCCTCGGACCCAGAGGGTCCGTAGGTCGAGACGCCCGTCAATCGGTCCCAAGGCGACCGCACGCGAAACCCGAAAGGGGTTGCACTCGCCTCAACGTGAGCGCCCGCCAGAGCGAGGTCACTAGGCGGGTTGAGGTCGAGTTGAAATGACAAAGGATGGGAATCAGCCGGTACCTTTTGGTCGACGAGGAGCGACGAAGTCACATCGGGGGCTGATCGCGCCGTCGTCCTGGGTGCGAGGGCGACGTCCTGCAGGCCCTCCGTGAGCGCGCTGGCGTCGTCCACTTGCTCGGGGTCGGCGTGTCGCGGGGGGACGGCGCTCGCCTTCGCCTCAAACGCGAGGGTGATGCCCGACGCGTCCTCCGTTGGGGCGCTGGGGATGTCGATTTGCTCGACAGCCGACTGAGCGCAGCCTCTCGCTCGGCCCTGGTTGCCCCTCCTCCTCCTCCGATGGCGAGGGAGAGGATGGGGCGAGCTCGAAAGTTGTCCTTCCCCCACGCGGGAAAGACGTCGTCGATTCCGCCGCCGACGGGCGGGCTGTCCGCCACCATTGTCGCTGTCGCGCGGCGGTGGAAGGAGTATCATGTCGTAGCTGCCGTCGAAAGAAATGAACTCGAGGCTCCCGAAACGGAGCACCGTCCCGGGTTGAAGAGGTCGTTGGAGACTGCCCATCTGGAGCTTGACGGGAATCTGCTCGTCAACACGCAGCAGGCCCCTACCTGGCGCGCCAACTGTCGGCGTTTCGAGACCGGGGGGTCCCCGAGCCGACGAGTGAGTGTGCCGCGTGCCCCAGCCCAGATGGGTCGAGCGCGTGGGCGAGCGCGAAGGGGGGAAAGAGCGAGGTGGCCGGAGCCGGGTCGTGAGGGAGGCGGAGATCCCGCGGCCTTCGTGTTCGTCCCGTGCCCAGGTCGGGTGCGCTTGCAGTAGGGGGTTACAAGCGTCCGCGCGGGTGAGGGGAGCGAGCGGCCCCAAGAGAGCGCCTGCCCCTGCCCTCGTTCCCGCGAGGCCAACCTTCTCTAAGAAGGCCCTGGTCCTTCCTTTTATAGGCGTAAGGAGAGGATCCAGGTGTACAAATGGGGGTGTAGCAAGGTGCTACGTGTCTAGCGGGGGAGAGCTAGTGCCCTAAGTACATGCCAAGGTGGCAGCCGGAGAGATCTTGGCACCCAGCTGGTGTGGCGTCGTGGCCGTCAGAGAAGCAATGGAGCCTGGCGGGGGGACAGCTGTCGGAGTGGTTGGGCCCTTGCTGACGTCCCCCTGCTTCCGTAAGGGAGCTGAGAACCGCCGTCGTCATGGGTCCAGCGGGGCGCCATCATTGCCTATCTGGCGGAGCTAGCCAGATGGGACGTCGGTCCTGTTTTCTGCGGCCCGAGTCGGCTCGGGGTAGGGTGATGATGGCGCTTCCTGTCGACGTGGCGGACTTCGTGCCCTAGGTCGGGCGACGTGGAGGCTCCTCCAAAGCCGAGGTCGAGTCTGTCCTGCATGGCCGAGGCCGAGCCTGAGCTCCTGGGTCGGGCGAGGCAGAGGTCGTTCGGCAGAGGCCAGGGCGGAGTCCGAGCCCTGGGTCGGGCGAAGCGGAGTTTGTCGTCTTCCGGGGCCTTAGCCCGAGTCTGAGCCCTGGGTCGGGCGGAGCGGAGTTCGCCGTCTTCCGGGGCCTTAGCCCGAGTCCGAGCCCTGGGTCGGGCGGAGCGGAGTTCGCCGTCTTCTGGGGCCTTAGCCCGAGTCCGAGCCCTGGGTCGGGCGGAGTGGAGTTCGCCGTCTTCCGGGGCCTTAGCCCGAGTCCGAGCCCTGGGTCGGGTGGAGCGGAGTTCGCCGTCTTCCGGGGCCTTAGCCCGAGTCCGAGCCCTGGGTCGGGCGGAGCGGAGTTCGCCGTCTTCCGGGGCCTTAGCCCGAGCCCGAGCCCTGGGTCGGGCGGAGCTTCCTATGGCGCTTTTGGCCAAGCCTGGCCGCCCGTCAGTCTCACTCTTTGCGTCAAATGCCCCAGTGACTTGGTCGGTCGGCGCGGTGATTTAGTCAGGGTTGCTTCTTAACGAAGGCAAGGCCTCGGGCGAGCCGGAGATGCGTCTGCCGTAAAAAAGGGGGCCTCGGGCGAGACGGAAACACCTCAGGGTCGGCTGCCCTTGCCCGAGGCTAGGCTCGGGCGTGGCGTGATCGAGTCGCTCGTATGGACAGATCCCTGACTTAATCAAACCCATCAGGCCTCTGCAGCTTTATGCTGATGGGGGTTACCAGCTGAGAATTAGGCGTCTTGAGGGTACCCCTAATTATGGTCCCCGACAGGATGATTCTTCAAGTGAAGATGAACCTCCAAGGACGCGCAGCCACCGGTCCTCGTCACGATCATCACGGTCATCACACAAATGCCTTATGGCAAGAGGTAACAAAAGCATTCCATCCTCTAGTGATGAAAGTAGTAGTGATGATGAAGGTGAGGGAAAGCCCTCTCTAGATGAGCTTGCGGAAGCCGTAGAATTTTTCCAGGATGTCTGCACTAAGCAAAAAGCTCAATTTAAAACTTTGAAAAATAAGTTGATTAGCTCTCAAAATGATTACAAAGGTTTGCTAGAAAAGTTTGAAACTTTTGCAAACTTAAACTGTGAGCTATCAACTAAAATTGAGCTATTAGAATCTAGTGCTCCATCCACTGCTACCGATGATAGCCTTATTAAAAAGAATGAAAAACTGAAAGCTAAGTTAGCTAGCTCCCAAGAAGCTATTGAAAATTTGCTAGAGAAAATGGAAATTCTTAGCATACACAACAATGAGCTATCTACTAAGCTAGAAAACATTGGTAGCACCCCAGCAGCATCTTTAGTTGAAATACCTGAAATAATTAAGAAAGATGCTTCTACTTCCTGCTTTGATTTAATTGATGATTCTAACTCCTGCAACCAAGTCGTTGTTGAGAATATTGTAGAGACATGTTCGGATGAGGTTGCAAAGGAAAATGAACAATTAAAGCAAGAAGTGGCTCGTCTTGGCAAGGCTTTGTATGACAAGAAAGGCAAAGCCAAACAAATCCGACCTCCACAGGATAACACCACTGCGGGAGTGAACAAGCCTATGGAGGGAGAAACTGTGATTTGTAGGCTATGCCACAAGGAAGGCCATAAGTCTTTCCAATGCAAGGCGATGACCGGGGATAAACAAAGGCAAAAGCTCAAGCAAAAGCCATCAAGCAAAATCTCCAACACCTACATCAAAAAGGTGAACAAAAAGGATGCTACACCATATTTGATCAAGAAGAAAAAGAATGGAAAGGTGATAGCAATCAAGGCCAACAAGCAAGCCAACAAAGGAAAAGGGGTCAAACGCATCTGGGTGCCAAAGGAGATAATTTTAACCATGAAAAGCACCAAGAAGGTTTGGATCCCGAAAGGGAAGTGAGTGGACCAAAGGTCATCGGGAAATTTGGAGACTTGGCAAAGTTGGGATGTATATCATGGGATACATCATATTGGATCAAGATTACTTGCCAAGTGGGTTAGTGAGAATTTTGGACCCAAATTTTCCACCCATGACTAAGGTAACTAGATTTATTGTATTTCTTGATTTTAGATATGCGTGTCTGTTTATCTTATATCTAGTCTACCTTTCTTGCCTAGTATTATACTTGCTATTTACTTTTGTTTAAATTTATGCATACTAGGTAAATCACATGGTAGGATTGCTTGCTTTCAATTCATATACTTAAGCAAACCTACATGGTTTAAAGTGTTTAGTTAAAGCACGGCACATAGCTCTTATATCACTCCATAGTAAATGATGCACAAATTGAAAATTTTGATTTCTACAAGTTGTATCATTTAACTTATATGTGCCAAAGTTCGGATTATGGATAATTTGCCCCTCTTGATATCAAATCAAAGTGCATGTCTCCTACAAGTATTTAAAACTTGTATGCACACCTTTAGGGGGAGGTTACTCTATAATCTAACACTTTGAGACTAACACCTTTTTCAAGTCTATTTCATATGATAGTCTCATTGTAAGGAAAATAAGGTCCCCGGAGAAAGACAACAATCTTCCACTGCAAAATCTCCAAGAACTCTCATGTCTCTCAAGCTCACCATTGATCTTCAATTGGTATCTTTTGAGACTACATTCAGTATCATTTACATGTCTTCTCCAATATTTGATTAGACTATATTTCATATCATATACTTCCATGTTGCTAAAAATGCATAAGTGGTTGACTCATATTCTATTACCTATGCATAAGGGAAGTTAGTCTTTTCAAATCATGTCTTGCACCTCTAATTTTCACATGCTTTTTCCTAAGTAGAGGATCTCTGTCAGGGGAAGTATTTCTTCATCTCTAAAAAGGGAGAGAAACTTCTTTCTAAAGAGAACACTCATTTAGGGGGAGTAATCTTTTCAACTGATATCATTCAGGTGGTTTAATTTAATATCCTTCTAGTGGTATCATTTGATAAAATTCTTGTCGAGGGCAAGATTTTATTTACTTCCTACATGCTTTTAATGTCTTCCTTTTCGGTGGTTGATGCCAAAGGGGGAGAAGTTTAGGGACCAAAGCAATGAAAACTATATCAAACACCAAACACCACCAATTTAAAATTTTATATCTACTAATGGTTTTTCCAGTGGTTTTGGTTATTTGGTGCATAAATAGGAAGTAAGTGAATTATAGAGTTAGGGGGAGGCTTAAGTCCATAATATCACATTGTGGGGACATTCGTGCATCTTAGCAAGTAGATTGCATATTTTAATTCAAATACTTGTATTATTTGCTTGCTTTGGTTGTGTTGTCATCAATCACCAAAAAGGGGGATATTGTAAGGAAAATGGACCCCGGGCCATTTGGCTAATCGAGTTTTGGTGTTTGTTGAACAACACAATCCGTGAACTAATATGTTTGCTAGTGTTTATAATTATAGTTCACAGGATGCGGAGAGAATTGGACCAAGGCAATGAGGATGCAACACCTCAAAAGAAGACATAAAAAGATGCATAGGAGTCCAATACTCAAGAACAAAAGAAGCCCGAAGAAATCAGCGAAGGAACCCAAGAAGCGGGCTGTCAGCCAGCGCCTGGTGGCGCACCGGACATTGCTGTCCGGTGTGCACCGGACTGTCCGGTGTGGCACCGGACAGTCTGCGCAGAGAGGCCACAGACAGGCGCTCTCTGGCTGTAGCACCGGTCTGGCCGGTGGGTCGGCACCGGACTGTCCGGTGTGCACCAGACAGACGGCAACGGTCGGATCCAACGGTCGACTGCTACAGGCGCCAATGGTCGGCTGACGTGGCGTGCACCGGACACTGCACAGTGGATGTCCAGTGGTGCACCGGACTGTCCGGTGCACCCGACGACAGAAAGCTGCTGCTTTCTGTCCAACGGCTAGTTTGGGGTGTGGAGGCTATAAATACCACCCCAACCGGCCATTCTCAAGTGTGGGAGCCCAAGCAACATACAAAGACACATAGTGCATATTTCCAAGTGCTCAAACACCCAAGTGCTTAATAGAATCACTCGGTGATTAGCGTAGGTGCTTTGTGAAGTGCTTAGGTTAGTTAGACCCCTTTAGCGCTTGCTCTAGGTGAACCCTAGTTAGTTGAGTGAGTTTTGTAAAACCACACAACCCCTCGGCTCTTGTGTGAGCCGTTGAAATTGTACCAAGTGGGGCGAGAGTCTTGCGAGACCGTGACAACCGCGTTTGTGTCACGGCCGCCACCGTGTATCGGAGGGAACGAGGCCCGCGGCGTTTCGGCCGGAAGCTCGATAGTGGAGACGGCGGGGAGCGTCCGAGAGGAGTCGGAAGCGGAGCACCACTTGCGCGTGGAGAAGACCCGTGGCTCTCTACGGAGTTACTCGACCGTGGTGCTTGGCCCTCGCGTGGGCTTCCCTTTGCGTAGGGGCACCAACGAGGATTAGTCGGGACCTTGCGCGGTTCCGGATACCTCGGTAAAAATACCGGCGTCATCCACGAGAGTTTGCTTCTCTACTTTGCTCTTTAAGTTTCCGCATTTATATTAAGCATTTAAGTTTCAACCTTGTATTCATACTTATTTAGTGTAGATTGAAACTTAGCCTTTGCGGTAGAGATAGCAACACTTAGACAAAACCTAGTTTGCACATTCTAGTTTGATTACTTGCATAGGTTTTGCTCTAGGGATTTAATTGTGGCCTAGTTTAGTAAAAGTTTTAGAAGTCCTAATTCAACCCCCCCTCTTAGGCGTCACCCATTTCCTACACATCACGCTAAGGAACATGTCCATTGGAGATGTGTGTCCTAAGGAATCCGAAGAGTCTCCACATGCACAAGATCAACCATCTTCCTCCATGCAAGCATCTCCACCAACCCAAGATGAGGATCAAGCTCAAGATGATGAAAATGAAGATCAAGAGGAGCCACCTCAAGAGGAGGACAATGATTAAGGGGGAGATACTAATGATCAAGACAAGGAAGATGATGAGAGTCCAAGACCGCCGCACCCAAGAGTCCACCAAGCAATACAACGAGATCACCCCGTGAACACCATCCTCGGTGATATTCAAAAGGGGGTAACCACTCGATCTTGTGTTGCTCATTTTTGTGAACATTACTCCTTTGTGTCTTCTATTGAGCCATATAGGGTGGAAGACGCATTAAGGGATTCGGATTGGGTGTTGGCGATGCAAGAGGAACTCAACAACTTCACAAGGAATGAGGTATGGCATTTAGTTCCACGTCCTAATAAAAAGATTGTAGGAACCAAGTGGGTCTTCCGCAACAAGCAAGATGAGCATGGTGTGATGACAAGGAACAAAGCCCGACTTGTGGCCAAGGGATATTCACAAGTCGAAGGTTTGGATTTCGGTGAAACCTATGCACCCGTAGCTAGGCTAGAATCGATTCGTATATTACTTGCCTATGCTACTTACCATGGCTTCAAGCTTTATCAAATGGACGTGAAAAGTGCCTTCCTCAATGGACCAATCAAGGAGGAGGTCTATATTGAGCAACCTCCCGGCTTTGAAGATAGTGAGTACCCTAACCATGTATATAAACTCTCTAAGGTGCTTTATGGGCTCAAGCAAGTCCCAAGAGCATGGTATGAAAGCCTAAGAGATTTTCTTCTCACTAATGGCTTCAAAGTCAGAAAAGCCGATCCTACTCTCTTTACTAAAACAATTTCAAATGATTTGTTTGTATGCTAAATTTATGTTGATGATATCATATTTGGGTCTACTAATAAATCTACTTGTGAAGAGTTTAGTAGGATAATGGTTCAAAAATTCGAGATGTCAATGATGGGAGAGTTGAAGTATTTTCTAGGATTTCAAGTCAAGCAACTCCAAGAGGGCACCTTCATCAGCCAAACTAAGTATATTCAAGACATACTCACCAAGTTTGGGATGAAGGATGCCAAGCCCATCAAGACACCCATGGGAACTAATGGGCATCTTGACCTGAACACGGGAGGTAAATCCGTAGATCAAAAGGTATACCGGTCGATGATAGGATCTTTACTCTATTTATGTGCATCTCGACCAGATATTATGCTTTCTGTATGCATGTGTGCAAGATTCCAAGCCGATCCTAAGGAAGTTCACCTTAGGGCCGTGAAACGAATCTTGAGATATTTAGTTCATACTCCTAAGTTTGGCCTTTGGTACCCCAAGGGATCCACTTTTGATTTAATAGGATATTCAGATGCTGATTGGGCAGGGTGTAAAATTGATAGAAAGAGCACATCAGGGACTTGTCAGTTCTTGGGAAGATCCCTGGTGTCTTGGGCTTCTAAGAAACAAAATTCCGTAGCTCTTTCTACCGCCGAAGCCGAGTACATTGCCACAGGCCATTGTTGCGCGCAATTGCTTTGGATGAGGCAAACCCTTAGGGACTATGGTTACAAATTAACCAAAGTTCCTCTCCTATGTGATAATGAGAGTGCAATCCGCATGGCGGATAATCCCGTTGAGCACAGCCGCACTAAGCACATAGCCATTCGGTATCACTTTTTGAGAGATCACCAACAACGGGGGGATATCGAGATTGCATATGTTAGCACCAAAGAACAATTAGCCGATATCTTCACCAAGCCATTAGATGAGAAAACCTTTACCAAACTTAGGCATGAGCTAAACATTCTTGATTCTAGGAATTTTGATTAATATTTTGCACACATAGCTCATTTATATACCTTTGATCATATCTCTTTCATGTGCTATGACTCATGTGGTTTTCAAGTGTATTTCATGCTAAGTCATAGATTGAAAGGGAAATGGAGTCTTCGGTGAAGACAAGGCTTCCACTCCACTCCATCGAATTATTCATCCTTCGCCGACACTCCGCGTCGCTCTCCAACTTTGGTATAATCTTCACTCCTACATTATTTACCAAGGGGGAGAAAGTTTTGAAAAAGGGCTTATATTTCACTCATAAGTATCCGTTTTTGGCGATTCATGCCAAAGGGGGAGAAAGTATTAGCCCAAAGCAAAAGGACCGCACCACCACCAATTTCAAAAATGTTTTTTTAATTTGTATTAAAGAAGTTTTTCAAATTGGTATCTTATTTATGATATAATTTCAAATTGGTATGATCCCTTTCAAAATTAATATCTAAAACCCTCTTGAACACTAAGAGGAGAATTTCATTAAGGGGGAATTTTGTTTAGTCAAAGGAAAAGCATTTGAAACAGGGGAGAAATTTTCAAATCTTGAAGATGCTTCTCAAAATCTTATTCATATACCTTTGACTATTTGCAAAAATACTTTGAAAAAGAATTTACAAAAAGTTTGCAAAAACAAAACAAGTGGTGCAAGCGTGGTCCAAAATGTTAAAATAGAAGAAAGCATCCATGCATATCTTATGAAATGTATATTGGTTTAATTCCAAGTAACCTTTGCACTTACCTTATGCAAACTAGTTCAATTCTGCACTTATATATTTGCTTTGGTTTGTGTTGGCATCAATCACCAAAAAGGGGGAGATTGAAAGGGAAGTAGGCTCACACCTTTTCCTAAATAATTTTGGTGGTTGAATTGCCCAACACAAATAATTGGACTAACTAGTTTGCTCTAGATTATAAGTTCTATAGGTGCTAAAGGTTCAACACAAATCAATAAAAAGTCCAAGAAAGGGTTCAAATAAAAAGAGCAAAAGACAACCGAAGGCTGCCCTGGTCTGGCACACCGAACTATCCGGTGCACCACCGGACAGTGTCCGGTGCACCAGGGTGGATCAACTCCAACTTGCTAGCTTCGGGTTTCTCGAAATAGCTCTCCGCTATAATTCACCGGACTGTCCGGTGTAGCACCGGACTGTCCGATGTGCCAAGCGGAGTAACGGCTATAGCGCCAGCAGTCGACTGCAAAAGTGAACAGTGAACAGTGCCGACTGCACACGCAGAGTCAGAGCAGGCGCTAGATGGCGCACCGGACAGTGAATAGGAGCTGTCCGGTGCACCACCGGACCGTCCGGTGGCCCACATGTCAGAAGCTCCAACGGTCGAACCCTAACGGTTGGGTGGTGTGGCTGGCGCACCGGACAGTGTCCGGTGGCGCACCGGACTGTCCGGTGCGCCCGTCGATAGCAGAGTTCCCCAACGACCATTTTGGTGGTTGGGGCTATAAATACCCCCCAACCACCACTCTTCAAGGCAATCCAAGCATTCACTACTCCTCATTCAATACAAGAGCAATACACAACACTCCAAGACACAAATCAAAGCCTCCGATCAAATCAAAGTCCACAATTCAATTCTAGTTCTTAGGACTTGTGAGAAGATCGACTTGTGTTCTTTTGTTGTTCTTGTTGCTTGGTTGGCTTTCTTCTTTCTCTCATTCTTACTCTCAAAGCCTTGTAAGCAAAGCAAGAGACACCAATTGTGTGGTGGTCCTTGCGGGGTCTAAGTGACCCAGGAAATCAAGGAAGGAAGCTCACTCGGTCTAAGTGACCGTTTTAGAGAGGAAAAGGGTTGAAAGAGACCCGATCTTTGTGACCACCTCAACGGGGAGTAGGTTTACAAGAACCGAACCTCAGTAAAACAAACCACCGTGTTATCCGCTCTTATTTGCTTGTGATTTGTTTTCGCCCTCTCTTTCGGACTCGATTATATTTCTAACGCTAACCCTGGCTTGTAGTTGTGCTTAAACTTTATAAATTTTAGATTTGCCTATTCACTCCACCTCTAGGCGACTTTCAATTTTAGTTGGTCAATATTTTATTAACAACACCTGTCTTACTAATAAGAGTGTATCCCAAGTATCCCATTTAAACAAAGGAATATGAGTATATCAAAAACACTTAAGTGAAACCACTGAAGCAAACCATTGGCAGATCATCAGATCTCGATTTATTTCCATCTTCAAGTTCAATTATCATGTGAGGAGTCCAAGCCGCTCGTAACAGTGAGCACGGCTGATATATCAGTTTTACACTCTGCAGAGGTGGTACAACTTTACCCACAAGCCGTGTATCCCATCTAGCCTGGGTTGTACGGACCCTTAAACACTGCCGAGGTGAATGGCTAGGGATCCACTATAAGACTTTCACAAAATACACTTAATACAAAGCAACCCGCTAAGGTTTCTAAAGTCAGTGTGGAGGCCCTCTAGGTGAGGTACCTTAGCCAAGAATACATCCCCATGTCAACGTGAGCTGCCACCACTGCCGCTCCCCCTCTTGCCCATATTTCAGGTAAGGTTGCTAGACACTAAGCATATAAAGCTAATCACCTCGTGGTTGCACTGTTATCTTGGGTGGTCACTCCATGTTCCAATTAATATGAAACAATATTGTTTTAACCATCGGGTTAACATTATATTGCCAATTTCATTTTCAGAACATTAACATCAAATAATGAGTGACATAAAGATTATTTAGTTGAGCGGTAGCACAATTTTGCAAAGCTTAATAATTTACCAGGGTAATCAAGGAATATAGTTGGTAAATCTAGGAAATCCTTAATTAGGCAAAACCCATCAAATTATGCAGTATATCAAAAAGTAAATATTATTATATGCATTAATTGGGTACGAATAGAATATGCAGAGGGAGAATCCACTTGCCTTGCTCAAGCGTGTCCTGTGGTTCGTCTTCAAACAAATTCGAATCCTCTACCACACAATCAGCTTCTAATAACGTCGTATGTTGCCATACAAAAAGAAAGCATACACCAATAAATAAATATACACCATTCAACAAACAATAAAACATACACTTTACAAATCATACTTATAAAAGGGAAACATTTAAAAACAGAACTTGATTTGTAACTATAGTATAAAATAAAACACACTAACGATCATCTTGTTTGCTACGACATAACATACTATTTGTTTTGTTTGCATACTTCACTAGCGAGATCTATGTGGTAAATTTGACTATGGAAGTGTGTACTATATAAATTCATTATATTAATATAAATGTAGTGCTAAACCAAACTCTATAGAGCTAGATTAATTAGCTAATTAATTATTTCTATCGGATAGTACGTGGGTTTATTTTTATTCTTTCTTTCAAAAGGGAAATTATAGTAGACGTTACAATATTATTTAAAAAGTCACATAACCTTAATATTTAAGATAACTAAATTAAACCACCAATTTAATTCTACTATTTAGTTTACAGAGGACATAGTTGCTATATTATTTTATTAATCGAGACTCTAGCATGACTAGCAATATGTGTATAATCGCACATATGAACAGATACGATGTGACTAAAAATCTATAGTTCATCCTGAGCAAAGACAACCGTAGAATTATTCATCTAGTATTATTGTTACAAATATTGGTTTACCTATCCCTTAATCTTTTACTCTAACAAACTATATTTAAATCAATGTCAACAATCTTAGTCAAATTAAAATACACAAAGGCGAAAGACAGCATACACTAATTAAAATATACCATCACATATATATGAAATTAATCGTTCGGTATACACCTGATTTTCACACTAAAAGAAAATATACGACTAAAATTACGTAACGATACAGAAATTAGATCGTGATAGCACATAAAATTCACAAGGGCTTATTTTCACTTTCTTTTGGAACTGGAAAAAAATGTCTAAATAACTTTTACATAGAAACAGGGGTTAGCTAGAATAATCGTGTTCATCATCTACCTCGCTGTACTAACACAGAGGGCAGATGGGGCACAACGACGTCGAGGCGAGTAGAGGGGCTGGCGGCGATCGTACGGGCAGCGCACGGCTTCCTGGGCACATGCTCAGTCAGTCGGTCCGTCTAGTCACGCGGGGTCCTCGCGGGAGCTCCTGGCAGGGTCGATTCGCATCCCTGGGCGTTCGGTGCTTGGGTGCAGGGCACGGCGGGGTTGCGGGTCACAGTTTCGCTGCACGGCAGGCGTAGACGGTGGTGCGGCGAGAATAAGAGCTTGAGCGAATGGGCAGAGAGGCGAGGTAAGGTCCGACTGCGTTTTATAGGACGAGCAACGAGAGCGAGGGGCACCGAGGGACTTCATGGACGCCGGCGGGTCTTCAAGTGTCGTCAATGGCGTCGGTTACCAAAGAGAATAATGGGGGAGGAAGAAACGGAAACAGATCGTGCTCCATTAATGGGCGAGACGAACGGACGTGCAGGCTTATGGCGCTTCGGGCGCGCAGGTCGTCGGTCGGGTCTTGGGCAGCTTCTGGCCGGGGTGCTAGAGGTCGGTCCTGGCGCGGTTTGGCGGGCGAGGGCGTCGCTCGGTCGGCTGGACGTGCGGCTGGGCGTCGGGGCGCTGGTCCACGGCAGGGCTCCTGGCACGCGCGCGACTTGGCGCGGCCGCGGGGAAGGCGGCTCGGCCAGGCTCGGCCCGCTCCCTGGTTCGTGCAGGTGAGAAAGGAAGGGAAGAAAGAGGTGAGAGAAGAGAGAATAGGGGAGGAGAGAGGATAGGGGCGGCGGCGGCTAGGAACAGGGAGAAGCCAGGGCGCCTAGGGTTAGTAGTTGGGCCCCTAGTGGGCCTTAGGGTTAGGAGTTTTTTTAAAAATTTCGAAATGCATTTTTAAAGAGCTCAAAAATTCATAAAAATTCACCAAAACTATTTATAAATAAAATATTTATTTTTAGACTACTAATTATTATATTATTTAATTATATGTTATTTACTAGGATATTTTTCCTATGAAAAGAATTTGCTATTAAACATCCAATAATCAATCATGCGCAATCAAAAGTGATTCAAAATGCAAATAAATAATAAACACTTGAATAAAAATTTGTTATCCTAATTACCATAATAACTAAATTCATTATTTTTAGTTGATGGCTTTTATAGTGTTACAGGCGGAGTAAGTGACACGGCGACAAAAGAACCGAGCCACGGTGGCCGCCGGTGAAATATCTCTTGTCAGGCTCCGGCCAAGTTCACGGAACCGTGACACGGCTCGTAGTTATCTCGCCGCGGTCGATCCTTCCTCCAATTCACTCGAGCACAACCGAATCCACAGTGCCTCATATCTTTTCTTCGTTCTTCAGATATTTCCTGTGCTCTGATCTTCATCGTTTCACTGAACCGACCTCCCTTCACTCACTCTTTCTTCTAATTCTTGTGAAGAACAGGGCAGTCTCCATTAATAAGAAGTGGTCACCAAACAACAATCTTCAACTTTACTATAGGATTTATGGATCAAATTTGCATAAATTCTCAGATCTGGTGCTCTCAAATCGACTACATTTCACTGAGGCCATCCTATTCTGAATCCAGTTTTCAGTGTTTTTCAATTCGCATAACTTGTGTCTGGCAGCACAACTTCATAACACTAGTTCTCTGATTTTTGTACAACAACCTAGCAAGTCGACTGTACCAAAGTTACTCCACTACAAACTAGCTTTAACTTTGTTACAGGGGTTTTAGTTAAACACTCATTAAATCGAGCTCCACATGGTCCCAAAGTGGGCCCTACTCAACTGATCTTCATAAAACTACAGAACCTTAGTCTGACAGCTCCACTTTGAGGGGGTTTTTCGTTAAACTCCTCTAGGTTTTAGGGTTGTGTCTTTTAATCAAACGTATTCTCCTATCATAGCTCTATCATCTTGATGTACTGATCCAGGACAAAATCCTCATGGATTAAAAGATATAAGGCTCCAAAGATGCTCCAAGTTCACTGAATTTCAGACTTAACCCTATAGGGTTTAGGTGGTGCTTTTTGCAAATAAGTCCAAATCTCATAATTTGATTTGCAAATCCTCAAATGTGTAAAACATATGATTTGTGGTGTTCTAATACTTTGGTTTTTGCACTTAGGTCCAAAAGTGCACAAAATTTACACTTAGCCCCCTAGGTTCTAGTTTAGGGTTTTTCAGGGGTCTTTTCAGGGTTTTTAGCACTTTAGGGTTTTGGTGTCACTAAAGTCCTTCCAAGATGATATCTCAGGATCATGTCTCATGTCTTTTGAGTTTTTCACATGTTTGGGCTTCACTTGTATCCATAAGCCCTGACCTGAGCTTAAGCACTTTATCCTAAGGTTAACCACACATCAAGTCATATCAGTACAACTTATTTGAAATTTTTACCTAGTGAATACATTCTAGGTGTAACAAACACATGATATGCCAATGTTCATGATGTGATGCTCAAGTTTTAGTGACAATAACACCAGGGGTGTTACAATAGAGCTACTGAATTTTGTTTCTTTGAAGCCCAAGACACCAGGGATCTCCCTAGAAACTGACAAGTCCATGATGTACTCTTTCTATCAATTTTACATCCGGCATAATCAGCATCAGATTACCCGATTATATCTTAGGGTTTAGGGTTTAGGGTACCATAGCCCAAACTTAGGAGTGTAAACTAAATATCTCATGATTCTTTTCACAGCCCTAAGGTGGATTTCCTTAGGATTGGCCTGGAAGCTTGCACACATGCATACTAAAAGTATAATATCCTGTCGTGAAGCACATAAATAGAGTAGGGATCCTATCATCGACTGGTTTACCTTTTGATCTATAGATTTACCTCCTGTGTCGAGGTCGAGATGCCCATTTGTTCCCATGGGAGTCTTGATGGGTTTGGCATTCTTCATTCCAAACTTTTTGAGTATATCTTGAATGTACTTGGTTTGACAAATGAAGGTGCCCACTTGGAGTTGCTTGATTTGGAATCCGCCGCCGCTCACCGAAGACCGTCGTTGTTCCGCGACCGCCATTGAGTCCCTGTCACGTCCATGGCCTCGCCGGAGCCCGCCGTCGTAGACCCGAGGCTCCACCGCACCCCCGTCGTCCCCCAAGCACTCTGGAGTTCGCACTTGAGGTGAGAAACCTTCCTGTGCCCTTAATTCGTTTGTTACTATCCTTTTGCCCGCGTAATTCCTCACCGAAGTTGATCTTCACCGCCGTTAGCCCGCCTCACCATGTCCCGCGCTCTCTGGTGCTCCTGCGCCGGCATGGTGCCCACGGTCTGGTTCACCAGATCGCCCTGAGCGCGCTCGAGCTATTCCCCAAACCGATAGAGCCCCGCCGTGGCCATCCCCCTCGTCTCCGGCGAGACCTCACCGTGGAGCCAAGCGGCACCGCCGTCATCCGTAAAACCTTCCTGGCGTCGATCTCCACCGTCCGATCCTAATCGCACGGTCCAGATCACCGGATATCGGTTCGCACCTGCGTGCCCTGTCCCCGGGCCCGCTAGTCAGCGCCTGCGCCCCCTGGCGTTGAGCCCGACCAGTCAACCCATCTCCCCCTCTGGTCGCTGACAACCATCCCCGCCTGTCAGTCGCGCCCGCGCGTGTCCGCGGATCTAATCCTGTCTATTGATCTGCGATCCGATGGTTGAGATCGTCTGATACCCCTTCACGTGTATTTTTGCTTAAGAGACCCTTGGGTTTTAGGAAATGAACCCGTCGTCCCTAGTTTTCACGTGCATGCCCCTGTGTTCTTTTAAACAGCCCCCTGTGCTTTTAAATAATAACAGAATTAGACCTAATTTCATATTTTAAACTTCAACACTTGTTTAATTCATATCTTTTTCATATGAACTCCAAATTTAGTGGTTCAAATTGCAAAATGTTCATAAGATTATTCTCTATCCAAACAAATTATGTTCATCTATAGTTTGTGCACTTTAATTTTTACCTAGAATATAAGATTAATGTATATGTTGATTTATTCATTTAATAAAATAAATAAAAAGGAAAACCTTAGAGGGAAATGGATGTTTAATCTTGTGAGTTTAATAATGTGTAAGATAAGAATTAATCTCTGGTTTAACCTTTAGGTCTCAATAAAATGAATAGTATTAGATTATGTAATCATGGACAACACTTAAAGAGTAATCAACTCCTAATTAAGATTAGTTCATGTTATAATTTGATCTCCTTCTTCTTTAATTAATACTATACCTTTCGAGATGTGTTCCAATCTTTGTACATGTTTGATGTGTTGTTCATTTGTACTTCCAAATGTAGTGAATGTATGATCGCTTTATTTAGACAACGAGCAGCCCGTGGTTCCTGAGTGTGTTGCCAAAGATCTCCCTATGCAACAACCTCGTGAAGGCAAGTGTCATCATACCTATCATGTCCTACTTTACTTTATAATTCACTGTCCCACATTACATTATTGAAAACTTAAGGATTGACTAGTATTTATTTACCTTACCCTTGTTTACCTTTTGGGTTATCATGATTAGCTTTATGCCATTGCTTTACTTTAATCAATGAACATGATGTGAATATTACGATAGATGATGTTATCCTGATGATGTTCTTGTGATACTTTAGGAGACTCAGGCTGTTTCCTGAGTACCTCTCCGTAAGGACCTGTTTGGGGAGTGACAACCCGGGATAACAATGCAACCATGAGGGTGGAATGGGACGCCCTTAGCTGAGTAATTAGAGGAACCAGAGGAGTAGTTGGCTTCGCCGTAGGGCCATCAATGGGGTCCAGGCACAGTACTTGCTCTGTCGAGGCTGGTTACAGAGGTTCTTGATTTGGTTTTGTTAGTCACCCTTCCTTTGGGGAGATGTACTGTGTTTATCAAACTGGAGAAACCTAACGGGTGACTATGACCTCTGGGGAATCTTTGTAAAGGCTATGTAGTGAGGCCCTGCTAGGTCACCTTGGTAGTGATCAATGGTGAGGCTTGATACCTGGGCAGAAAGGGAATCACGACTTGTGGGTAAAGTGTGGGACCTCTGCAGAGTGTTAGAAACTGGTATATCAGACGTGCTCTTAGTTATTGGGCCTGTTTGTTTCGGCTTCTGGCAGCTTCTAGCCACCAAAAGCTGCTGCGGACTGCCAAACACTCAGCTTTTCAGTCAGCTTTTATAAAATTCGTTAGGGCAAAAATCATCCAAAATCAACATAAACACATAATCGGTTGAGTCGTTGTAATAGTAGGAATCCATCACTTTTTAGATCCTGAGCCCTATGAACAACTTTATTTTCCTCTACACGTAATCATAATAATACTCAGATTCTCCCCACCGCCAGATTCTCTCTACAACCAGATTTTCAGAAAAGCTGGTAAGAAAAAATCTGAACCAAACAGACCCATTGTGATAGAACCTCCCAAGTCATTAGGCCCACCTACAGTTGTCCTTGTCCAACGGACCTCAGACAACCTTGCAGGTGCACCTGATCACTTGACAAGCTCGGTATCTGAATTCCTTACCTTCCCAAGAGCGTTTTACCCGTCACGCAGACATTACAAATCATCGGAGATGCGAATGTGCGGAAGCAGTTACAATAACTTACTTTTATTTGAAAAGTAAGACAGAGTTAAATATTTACAGACCAGAACATAATATACGAGTGCAGAGTATTATTATTACAAACCATGGGAGGCAAAAACTCCTCCCCAAATAGATAGTAAAAAGTTTTTAACGGAGGGCCTTCCCTCCCGCAGCTCTAGTCATGGTGCTCGTCTTTGGGTACCACCTTTGAACAGAAGCAACAAAAATTTGTTGCTTCCTCACCTAAAACAACATGGGACAAAGCCCTGAGTATGAAGTGTACTTTCGCAAGACTTACCCGACAAAGTAAAAGACTCTCAAGGAGATGATGGCTTTAAGGGTGTCAAGGTAAGGCTTATCAATAATCAATGACTCTGTTTGCAGAAATGCTTACTAAAAGTGGATCCTTCAAAATCCAATTTTAATTGTTAGGTTAAGTAGGATTACCTGTATCTAGAGTTCTTTCTACCCTAGTTCAATCACTTGACCTGCACTAGCCAATTGATTAACAACGCTTCATCTTTACTGGATTTCTACGTATAGGTCAGTGACCAAGTCTTCATAACCGCGAAAGTACGGCGATCCGAATCGGTTATACTCAGCTGAGGATCTCCAATCACACGACATATGTAGCACTTAACCCTTACATATGTCAACTCGCCACCGGGGTTCTTAAGACCAGATCAGGTTCACGCCAATCGAGAGCACAGATACACCACCGTCCAGCCTCTTGCCACGAAGGGTACACGCTACTCTCGCCATCTCTCCATGCCCATTGTGTGTTATCTTATTCTGGTATTAGTCTGCCCGAGGCAAAGCTTACCCATGACGAGGCATGTAACCAGTTAAAGGGTCCTCGATCAGCAGGCCTACATCGAGACGGTCCTTAATCGACTCAGACGGAGACACTACACCGAGACTCTCTTCTTGTGCAAGTCACCCGCCTGGTCTCAGCTTAATCATTTCAAACCCAAAGTTTGGTACCTGGCAGAGGTACATCTTTTCCGATGTTGAACCCATCATGGCCACGATGGATCCACCATCAAGTTTTATTTTCAAAAACATCCCTCCCACTTTGCAACATCATCTTTTTTGTAAAAACAAAACATTTTTTTTGCTAGAGCAAGACTAAGCATAGGAAAACCTTTTGTAAAACAGGGATTCAAAGGAAGGTAATCAACTTCAAGGAAGGAAATGCAGGAATTGTTTTAGCACACAACTCCTATCACCTAATGCATCAAGCAAGTGAGAAAGATTTTAAAAGAATCAAGGAGGTGGCAAATGCATCGAGGCTTGCCTTGTTTTACTGGTGAATCAGGCTCGGACCCGCAGATGTCAAAATAGAAATAGCTGCTCGCCTGATGTTCCTTAGGTGGTGGTGGTGGTGGTGTCCTTTCTTCTTCAACTTCAACTTCTTCTTTGTTTGCTATATATAGCCAAGTATAATAATGAATGCTCATGTAGTGCTCATGAAGATGCACAAACAATAGAAATTGGTTATCTAAAGTCTTGAGTACAATTTTCCTTCACGGTTCTCCGAGAACCTAGGGTTTCCGGAGTCAATAGTGAAGTTCATAGGACAGGGGTAGGCTTTAGGGTTCTAAGTATCAAACAAGGTCCAAATCATACCAAACTCTACCAAAGGCTCCTAAATACTATTTAGAGATTATCCTAAAAATTTAGTGAATTTTGGATTTATTATTTATTTTCTAAAAGTCCAGAAGCAAGGTCTTAGGCTGTTTTAAATACTCTATAATTTCCTGTTTGGATTAAAAATCCTAAAACTATTTTTATTAAATTCTATGGAAAATTAGGAATCTAGCAAAATTGGTCTTGCATTTTTAGCATTTTTCTACAATTTTCTAGAATTGTTTTAACTCTGGCAAAAAAAGAAAAGGAAAAAGTCATGAATAGTGTTGGACCGAATCTAGCCCAGGTCGGCCCAACAACTGGTGAAACTGTGCCCGCGCGCGCCCGCGTGTGTTCATTTTGCAAAAAGGGGCTTGTCTTATGGGATAACCTGAAGCGGGGTTGCGGCACTATTTGACTGAGTCGCTGACATTTGTAGAAAAGGCCCTACATTTCTATTCCTTTACACTCCGAAGCCCTCGACGGTGGACGGCGACGTGCAGAGCTCCGACGAGCTCGTGTACCGGCCAATTCGCTCAACGACTGGCGTCCTACTTTGGCCGAAGCCAAATTCAAGATCTAGTGAGCGTTTCCCCTCACCTAATTCCAAGAATGGCTACCCGGTTTGCTCTGGCCATGGTGGTCGTGGGCATCACGGAAGAACACAGGCGTTCACGGCAACCCAAGGTGGTCTAGTTCAATCAAAGGAGTCATGAAGCTTGAGGAGGACCTAAGGACGCTAGAACAATCGACTAGAGAACTTGAACGAACCTGGAATAAGCTGGCTGCGGTGAAGGTGCCTCTGCGGTGGCGGAAACAGAATTGGGGGAAGTTCAAAATTGAAGCTCTCTGATGATCGATTGAGGGCACGGTTTGGGTGGCTTAGTGCTTGACTGCCCTACGGAGCTCACGGTGGCCTCAATTTATTGTAGGAAAGAGCGGTGGCCATTGAATCATACGACGACGCGCGACGGTCGGAGGAGTGGGAGGTCACTCGCGCAAGGAATTCATGGCATCTACCGTGGCAGCCCTCACCGGCGATGATCAGACGGCCAAAGTGAGTCACGGCGATGCGATGAATGTGCCTAGGTATGTGGCGCAAGGCCGTGAAGCGGCTGTCACCGGCGAGCTCATCCGAAATGACCGTGGTCAACTCGGTACGGTGGCCGGAGTAGTTTAATGGCTGGAAAATATCCACGGTGATGATACTTACTCAACCCCGAGTGTTATCCAGTCGATCTGATCGCGAATCACGGCGGCGAGGGCACGAATCTACGTGCGGCTCGTCGGCGGCGAGCTGACCGAGCTGGCAGTCTGATCCAGGAACTGTACCATGGAATTCATCTTCAGTGCACCTGACAGCCAAGGTTTAGGGCAGGTTTTCTCCAAATTTTCCATGGCAACATCATCATCCTTCTGCACCAAAGTTGTAGACATATAGATCATCTTCATCTTTGTTAAAGCAGTTCTAGTCGAATTTCTACTGGATTTAGCTCAAATCCGATCTCAAGTTCGACCAATAACACTGACGACCATTTCTGCTATCAGATTCAGATTCATTTATTCAATACAAGTCTGATAGAGCAACCTTGGGCAGCAATTTTCTTTAATTTTTGTATAACAACTAAAGAGACTGTCTGCATCAAAGTTATTCTCCTATAATGGCTCTACAAAATTGATGTGGTGACCTAGGGCAAAAACTTCATAATTTGAAAGTTACAAGGCCCCAAAGTTGAACCCACTATACTGAAATTTAGACTTTGTCAAAAGAGCACAAGTGTGGCTCTTTTGCAAATAAGTCCAAACCTCAAGGTTTTACTTGCAAATTCACACATTTGTGAACCATATTACTTAAGACACCTTAACTTCATAGTTTTTGCACTTTAGTCCAAAAGTGCACTAATTTTGCACTTAGCCCCCTAGAGTTTAAGTCTAGGGTTTTCCAAGGTTCTATTTAGGGTTTCTTGCACTCTTAGGGTTTGGATCCCACTTAAGTTCATCGATGGTGACACTTTATGACTTCTTCAATTGAATTTTGAAGTTTTCTCTTGTTTAGGCCTTGTTTGCTTTATTAAACCCAATCCAGGGTTGAGTACCCTACTCTAGGGTTTAATTCACAAAATGTCATATCAACACAACTTGTTTGAACTTTTTGCCTACTGAATGCATTCTAGGTGTGACAAACACATGATATGCTATGCTTATGATGTTATGCTCAAGTTTTAGTAACAGTAACACCAGGGGTGTTACATCCTTCCCCCATAAAAGAATCTCGTCCCGAGATTAAAAGTTCTAGGGCAAGTAATGGAAAAGGAAACACGGCATGTCTTTATTTCCTTATTCTTGGTACAAGGCAGGGGTGGTTTGGGGCTCACTCCTTTATTACAACAATGGTATATACTTTACAAATTACATGAGGCTAAAAAGCCTGGGAAATTCCTTTCTAAAAAGTCCTGAGTTTCCGATGTAGCCTCATCTTCTGAATGCTGGTTCCACTGTATCTTGTAAAACTTGAGAGTTTTTCTTCGGGTAATTCTGTCCTTTTGATCCAAGACTCGAACAGGATGCTCGGAATATGTCAAGTCTAGTTCTAGGGCAACATCCATTACGTCAACGGTTCGATCGGGAACCCGAAGACACTTCTTCAATTGAGAAACATGGAACACATTATGTACTGCAGACAAGGTTTCGGGTAACTGAAGTCGGTATGCCACTGGTCCATATCTTTCAAGGATAGGAAAAGGACCAATATACCGGGGTGCAAGCTTCCCTTTTACCCCGAAACGTGATATACCCTTCATTGGTGAAACTTTCAGGTAGACATAATCTCCAACTAGAAAGTACAAGGGTATCCGGTGTGTGTTTGCGTAACTCTTCTGACGAGCTTGAGCTTTCTTCAAATTATGAATTATTCGTTGAACCTTGTCTTCTATCTCCTTTACCATATCAGGCCTGAAGAAATTTCTTTCACCAGGTTCAGACCAGTTTAACGGAGTGTGACATCGTCGTCCATATAAAGCTTCGAAGGGTGCCATCTTAATGCTTTCTTGATAGCTATTATTATATGAGAACTCCGCTAAAGGTAAACAATCATCCCATTTCTGTGGGAATTCCAGAACACATGCTCGCAACATATCTTCAAGTATTTGATTTACCCTCTCAGTCTACCCACTGGTTTGAGGATGATAGGCCGAACTATGGAGCAACTTGGTACCCAGGGATTTATGAAGTGCTTCCCAAAACTTGGCTACAAATTGCGGTCCACGATCCGACACTATAGTGTTGGGAACCCCATGCAGACTAATAATACGAGCAATGTATAATTGGGCATAGACAGTAACCGGGTGATCTGTTTTGACTGGCAAAAAATGGGCTATCTTGGTAAGTCGATCAACTATAACCCAAATAGAATCATACCCTTTTGCTGTCCTGGGAAATCCCACAATAAAGTCCATGCTTATATCTTCCCATTTCCATGTAGGGATAGGTAGAGATTGTAATGGACCAGCAGCCTTCATGTGTATGGCCTTGACACGTCTACAAGTGTCACATCTTGCCACATAGCGTGCGATTTCAATTTTCATCTTTGTCCACTAATAATGTTGTTTCAGATCATGATACATCTTAGTGCTTCCGGGATGAATAGAATAGCGACTAAGATGTGCTTCATCGAAAATTTGCTGGCGGATCTCATCATTTTTAGGCACAACTATGCGGCTGTTGAACCATACAACACCTTGATCATCTCTTCGGAAGCAGTCGGCTTTTCCAGCTTCTATCTTCTCATGAATGTGCTTCATCCCCCCATCATTTTTTTGTGCGTCAATTATTTGTTGCAGGATGACTGACTCAAGCTTCAAATGATTTGAAGTTCCATGCTGAATCATCCCCAGGTTCAACTTCTCCATTTCTTGGCAGATCGTAATGTCAGAAGTCTTCATGGTAAGAAAATGGCAGAAAGTCTTACGACTTAATGCATCTGCCACAACATTAGCTTTGCCTGGGTGATAGTGAATTTATAATTCATAATCCTTTACCAGCTCGAGCCATCTCCTGTGTCTCATATTCAGCTCTGACTGGGTAAAGATGTACTTCAAACTTTTGTGGTTTGTATAAATGTGACAGACATTCCCCAGCAGATAGTGACGCCATATTTTGAGGGCATGAACCACCGCAGCTAACTCTAGGTCATGAGTTGGATAATGTTCCTCATGCCGGCGCAACTGCCTTGAAGCATAAGCTATTACTCGGCCTTCTTGCATTAGAACACAGCCGAGACCACTGCCTGATGCGTCACAATACACATCAAAGGGTTTTTCAATATCCGGTTGAGCCAATACCGGAGCAGTGGTTAATAATACTTTTAGCTGCTCAAAAGCTTCATTACATTTTGAAGACCAATTGAATTTAATATCACTCTTCAATAAACTTGTGATTGGTTTCACAAGCTTAGAAAAATCTGGAATGAATCGACGGTAATAACCAGCCAGCCCAAAGAAACTTCGGACTTGATGTACAGTGGTTGGGGGTTTCCACTCCAAAATATCCTTGACTTTGCTGGGATCCACCGCAATCCCCTTGGCCGATAATACATGTCCCAGAAATTGAATCTCCTCCAGCCAGAATGCGCACTTACTGAACTTAGCATACAGTTGATGTTCCCTTAAGCGCGTCTATACAATCCGCAAGTGTTGAGCATGCTCCTCTTCATTCTTGGAGTATATTAAGATATCGTTAATGAATACCACCACAAATTTGTCCAACTCAGGCATAAAAACCGAGTTCATTAGATATGTGAAGTGGGCAGGAGCATTCGTCAGTCCGAAAGACATAACCAAATATTCAAATAGTCCATACCGCGTGGTGAATGCGGTCTTTGGTATATCTTCGGGTCGGATACGGATCTGATGATAACCCGACCTGAGGTCAATCTTGGAGAATACCCGAGCTCCGGTAAGTTGATCAAATAGAATGTCAATCCGGGGAAGAGGGTACTTATTCTTGATAGTGACCTCATTAAGGGGTCTATAATCCATGCACATCCGCAGTGTTTGATCCTTCTTCTTGACGAAAATGGCTGGACAACCCCAAGGCGAAGAACTTGGTCAGATAAATCCTTTTTCAAGTAGATCTTGCAATTAGGCCTTGAGTTCTGCCAGTTCATTTGGAGGCATTCGGTACGACCTTCTAGAAATAGGAGTCGTACCGGGCTTCAACTCAATCACAAATTCTACATCTCTTTTTGGAGGCAATCCCGGCAGATCTTCTGGGAAGACATCTGGGAACTCACATACTACCGGAATATCTTGGATCTCCGGTATGATGGCTTCATACACTCTGCCAGTTGGTCTAGCTGGAATGGCTACGGGGATAGACAAAAGAATCTCTTCTTGGCCATAACTCAACCTGATTGTTCTCAGATCAGTGTTGAGGATTGCTTTATGTTGGGCTAACCAATTCATGCCCAAAATTACATCTATGTCTTGGCCTTTTAGAACAATCATGTTTGTTGGAAAGTCCCGTTCAGCCAATGTTACGGGCACTTGGTAAGCCACTTCTTTAGTAAATATTTGTCCCCCAGGCGAATGAATAATAAACCCTTCCCTTGATTCAGTATATGGAATGCAATGTTTTTCCACAAATTTCTTGCTCATGAAAGTATGCGAAGCACCAGAATCAAAGAGAACAAGTGCAGGGTGATTGGCCACGAGGAACGTACCCATCATCACCGGTTCGCCTTCCGGTGTTGTGGCCACTTGAGTATAATAGATCCGTCCCGTTTTCCTTATATTTTTGCCTGCGGTATTGTTGACCGCATTTCCCTTGGAACTCCCAGAACTCTATTGATTATTTGATTGATTCTGCCTCGGGTATGGACAGTCTTTAATAAAATGCCCGGACTTTCCACAGTTGAAGCAGCCAGTTGATGAGCTTGGAAGAGCAGGGAAACGAGTGCTAGGGGCACCCGGCTGATTTGTAGCGGTGAGGGCAGCGGTAGGACGGATGAAAACTGGTTGCTTGAAAGGGAAGGAGGGTGGGCGAGATGAAGAACGATTCTGATTGAAAGGTCGGATGACCAACCTTTGTCTCTTTTCAGGCCCCTGGTTGGGCCTGTCGCCTCCATTTCCCTTTGATTTGCTAGAGCCTGCATATTTAGCTTCTACTGCCAGCACCGTGCTGACAGCCCTTCCATAGGAAAGATTGATGCAGGTGGCCATCTTTCTTTGCATTCGATTATTCAAGCCTCTCATGAAGCAATTCCTCTTCTTTATATCCGTGTTGACTTGATTGATTGCATATTGGGATAAGTGGTTGAATTTATTGAGATACTGGGTGACAGTATCCCCGCCTTGCTTAAGCTTCATAAACTCCTCCTGCTTCATAGGGAGGACTCCTTCAGGTATATAATGTTCTCTGAAGGCCAACTTGAACTCATCCCACGTGATTTGATGACCAGCCGGCTGAATGGCAACAAAATTTTCCCACCACGTACTGGTAGGGCCATGCAATTGTTGTGCTGCGAATAGGGGCTTTTGAATCTCCGTGCACCGGAGAAGCCCGAACTTCTGTTCAATAATGCGGATCCATTCATCCGCTTCCAAAGGATCTTCGGTTTTGACAAACAATGGAGGGCGTGTCTCGGAGAAATCCATGTATGATGTTTCACGGGGGCCTTGCGGATATGCCCGTCCGCCTTGCTGCTGCATCTGTTGCCCTGCCATTTCCCGCAGGAAACGGGTATTGTCAGCTGTAGCATTAACCAAGGCAGTGATGGCCTCGGCTAGTGTCGGAGGTACTGGGGGTGGATTCAGAGTTGGCTCCCTCCGACGGGAGGTGCCTGTCCCATCCTGTGCGCGAGTCTTAGACGACATCTAGGGATGAAAGTGGTAATCCGAATTGTTAGAACAAATTTAATATTTTAAAATAGATATGTGTAAAATTTGATGTTGATCTTTTCTTATGTTATCAAGCACATTAGTACAAATATGAATAAAATATTATATAAGTTGTTTTATGTATTATTTGCTCCCTACAACACAAAAAGTTGAAAAAATTACCGAATTTGTTTCCGAATCCATACCGAAGTTTATATCTATTATTTGAGAAAATGTACGATGAATTTGAGGTTTACCTTTTATGAATCTTAACAAGCTGGATGTTAAAAACAAGAATACAAATTTATATTGTATATTCTATATCCCATTTATTCGCAATCAAAGAAAAAACTAATTACCGAATAAATACCGTTTCCGACCGTTTTCATCCCTAACGGCATCTGAGGCAAAGAAGATTTAAAAATATGATATGCCAGAACAAACCATCCATTTCACATTACTGAAAAAGGTAATGTTACAGACTCGTATATACAACAGGATTACATTACCTATTACACACTACTACTACTTCTATACTATACTATTCTTGCTTCTTGTCGCTTTTGGTAGCCTCGCTGTCAGGCGTAGGAGACCACTGGTTGACCAAATTCATTAAAGGAGGGGGCCTGAAAAGGTCCAGTTCTCCTCCAAAGGCTTCTCCTGCTGCTCTAGATGGTCTGGCTCCCATCCCGACAGGATCCGCAGGGACGTTTGGGTGCAATTGTGAATACAACACATGAACTTCTTCATGTAATGTATTACAATATACCTGCAAGTTATCAACAGCTGAGCTAAGCTCTTCCACGCGGGCTCGAGCTCTAGCTTCCTTTGCCCAGGCTAGTGAACGAGAGTTCACAGCCCATTCGAGCGCTAGATCCCGATCCGCTAGCTGGTCTTGTAGGTGGCAGATTTCTGTCCTCAATTCATTGATTCTTTCGCCATCCGCAACCCATAGATCGTTCCTATGTCGGAGTTCTGATCGAAGCCGATTAACTTGTGCTTCTAGATCCCCGATTGGATCGTTACTACCACTGCTGCTATCTTCATGTTGTGGGGCAAGTTGATGACGGGGCACGCCAAACGGCCCGGTAGACTTGCGCGCGGTCTTTCTCGTGCGTGGCGGCATATCTCCATGAGGGAAAAAACTTATTAGCATAGTTTTTAGCATGATGCATGTATAATTACAGAATCAACCTTAGTTGATTCACACCTTCTATACATTGCACTCCTACTATCTGGTCTTTCAAATAAACTCTTCAGAGATACTTAGGTAAGAAGGGAAGAAATTTTCTAGATAAGTCTTGGAAAATTCTTTTTGAAGATGCCTTATAATATCTGCAGGGATGGGCTTCGCTCCAATACCAGCTGTGACAGAACCTACCAAGTCATTAGGCCCACCTACAGTTGTCCTTGTCCAACGGACCTCAGACAACCCTGTAGGTGCACCTGGTCACTTGACAAGCTCGGTATCTGAATTCCTTACCTTCCCAAGAGCGTTTTACCCGTCTCGTAGACATTACAAATCATCGGAGATGCGAAAGTGCGGAAGCAGTTACAATAACTTACTTTTATTTGAAAAGTAAGACAGAGTTAAATATTTACAGACCAGAACATAATATATGAGTGTAGAATATTATTATTACAAACCATGGGAGGCAAAAACTCCTCCCCAAATAGATAGTAAAAAGTTTTTAACGGACGGCCTTCCCTCCCGCAGCTCTAGTCTTGGTGCTCGTCTTTGGGTACCACCTTTGAACAGAAGCAACAAAAATTTGTCGCTTCCTCACCTAAAACAACATGGGACAAAGCCCTGAGTACGAAGTGTACTATCGCAAGACTTACCCGACAAAGTAAAAGACTCTCAAGGATATCCTGGCTTTAAGGGTGTCGAGGTAAGGCTTATCAATAATCAATGACTCTATTTGCAGAAATGCTTACTAAAAGTGAATCCTTAAAAATCCAATTTTAATTGTCAGGTTAAGTAGGATTACCTGTATCTAGAGTTCTTTCTACCCTAGTTCAATCACTTGGCCTGCACTAGCCAATTTCTTAACAACCCTTCATCTTTACTGGATTTCTACGTATAGGTCAGTAACCAAGTCTTCATAACCGCGAAGGTACGGCGATCCGAATCGGTTATACTCAGCTGAGGATCTCCAATCACATGACATATGTAGCACTTAACCCTTGCATATGTCAACTCGCCACCGGGGTTCTTAAGACCAGATCAGGTTCACGCCAATCGAGAGCACAAATACACCACCGTCCAGCCTCTTGCCATGGAGGGTACACGCTACTCTCGCCATCTCTCCACACCCATTGTGTGTTATCTTATTCTGGTATTAGTCTGCCCGAGGCAAAGCTTACCCATGATGAGGCATGTGACCAGCTAAAGGGTCCTCGGTCAGCAGGCCTACATCGAGACGGTCCTTAATCGACTCAGACGGAGACACTACACCGAGACTCTCTTCTCGTGCAAGTCACCCGCCCGGTCTCAGCTTAATCATTTCAAACCCAAAGTTTGGTACCTGGCAAAGGTACATCTTTTCCGATGTTGAACCCATCATGGCCATGATGGATCCACCATCAAGTTTTATTTTCAAAAACATCCCTCCCACTTTGGAACATCATCTTTTTGTAAAAACAAAACATTTTGTTTTGCTAGAGCAAGACTAAGCATAGGAAAACCTTTTGTAAAACAGGGATTCAAAGGAAGGTAATCAACTTCAAGGAAGGAAATGCAGGAATTGTTTTAGCACACAACTCCTATCACCTAATGCATCAAGCAAGTGAGAAAGATTTTAAAAGAATCAAGGAGGTGGCAAATGCACTGGGGCTTGCCTTGTTTTATTGGTGAATCAGGCTCGGACCCGCAGATGTCAAAATAGAAACAGCTGCCTGCCTGATGTTCCTCAGGTGGTGGTGGTGGTGTCCTTTCTTCTTCAACTTCAACTTCTTCTTCGTTTGCTATCTATAGCCAAGTATAATAATGAATGCTCATGTAGTGCTCATGAAGATGCAAAAACGATAGAAATTGGTTATCTAAAGTCTTGAGTACAATTTTCCTTCACGATTCTCCGAGAACCTAGGGTTTCCAGAGTCAATAGTGAAGTTCATAGGACAAGGGGTACGGTTTTGGGTTCTAAGTATCAAACAAGGTCCAAATCATACCAAACTCTACCTAAGGCTCCTAAATACTATTTTGAGATTATCCTAAAAATTTAGTGAATTTTGGATTTATTATTTATTTTCTAAAAGTCCAGAAGCAAGGTCTTAGGTTGTTTTAAATACTCTATAATTTCCTGTTTGGATTAAAAATCCTAAAACTATTTTTATTAAATTCTATGGAAATTAGGAATCTAGCAAAATTGGTCTTGCATTTTTAGCATTTTTCTACAATTTTCTAGAATTGTTTTAACTCTGGCAGAAAAAGAAAAGGAAAAAGTCATGAATAGTGTTGGACCGAATCTAGCCCAGGTCGGCCCAACAACTGGTGAAACTGTGCCCGCGCGCGCCCACGTGTGTTGATTTTGCATAAAGGGGCTTGTCTTATGCGATAACCTGAAGCGGGGTTGTGGCACTATTTGACTGAGTCGCTGACATTTGTAGAAAAGCCCCTACATTTCTATTCCTTTACACTCCGAAGCCCTCGACGGTGGACGGCGACGTGCAGAGCTCCGACGAGCTCGCGTACAGGCCAATTCGCTCAACGACTGGCATCCTACTTTGGCCGAAGCCAAATTCAAGATCTAGTGAGTGTTTCCCCTCACCTAATTCCAAGAATGGCTACCCGGTTTGCTCTGGCCACGGTGGCCGCGGGCATCACGGAAGAACACGGGCGTTCACGGCAACCCAAGGTGGTCTAGTTCAATCAAAGGAGTCATGAAGCTTGAGGAGGACCTAAGGACGCTAGAACAATCGACTAGAGCGCTTGAACGAACCTGGAATAAGCTGGCCGCGGTGAAGGTGTCTCTGCGGTGGCGGAAACAGAATTGGGGGAAGTTCAAAATTGAAGCTCTCTGATGATCGATTGAGGGCACGGTTTGGGTGGCTTGGTGCTTGACTACCCTACGAAGCTCACGGTGGCCTCAATTTATAGTAGGAAAGAGCGGTGGCCATTGAATGAGATGAAGACGTGCGGCGGTCGGAGGAGTGCGAGGTCACTAGCGCAAGGAATTCGTGGCATCTATCGTGGCAGCCCTCACCGACGATGATCAGACGGCCAAAGTGAGTCACGGCGATGCGATGAATGTGCCTTGGTACATGGCGCAAGGCCGTGAAGCGGCTGTCACCGGCGAGCTCATCCGAAACGACCGTGGCCAACTCGGTACGGTGGCCGGAGTAGTTTAATGGCCAGAAAATATCCACGGCGATGATACTTACTCAACCCCGAGCGTTATCTAGTCGATCCGATCGCGAATCACGACGGCAAGGGCACGAATCTACGCGCGGCTCGTCGGCGGCGAGCTGACCGAGTTGGTAGTTTGATCCAGGCACTGTACCATGGAATTCATCTTTAGTGCACCTGACAGCCAAGGTTTAGGGCAGGTTTTCTCCAAATTTTCCATGGCAACATCATCATCCTTCTACACCAAAGTTGTAGACATATAGAACATCTTCATCTTTGTTATAGCAGTCCTAGTCGAAATCCTACTGGATTTAGCTCAAATCCGATCTCAAGTTCGACCAATAACACTGACGACCATTTCTGCTATCTGATTCAGATTCATTTATTCAATACAAGTCTAATAGAGAAACCTTGGGCAGCAATTTTCTTTAATTTTTGTATAACAACTAAAGAGACTGTCTGCATCAAAGTTATTCTCCTATAATGGCTCTACAAAATTGATGTGGTGACCTAGGGCAAAAACTTTATAATTTGAAAGTTACAAGGCCCCAAAGTTGAACCCACTATACTGAAATTTAGACTTTGTCAAAAGAGCACAAGTGTGGCTCTTTTGCAAATAAGTCCAAACCTCAAGGTTTTACTTGCAAATTCACACATTTGTGAACCATATTACTTAAGACACCTTAACTTCATAGTTTTTGCACTTTAGTCCAAAAGTGCACTAATTTTGCACTTAGCCCCCTAGAGTTTAAGTCTAGGGTTTTCCAAGGTTCTATTTAGGGTTTCTTGCACTCTTGGGGTTTGGATCCCACTTAAGTTCATCGATGGTGACACTTTATGACTTCTTCAATTGAATTTTGAAGTTTTCTCTTGTTTAGGCCTTGTTTGCTTTATTAAACCCAATCCAGGGTTGAGTACCCTACTCTACGGTTTAATTCACAAAATGTCATATCAACACAACTTGTTTGAACTTTTTGCCTACTGAATGCATTCTAGGTGTGACAAACACATGATATGCTATGCTTATGATGTTATGCTCAAGTTTTAGTAACAGTAACACCAGGGGTGTTACAGTTATGAGAGGCCTTGGGATCCTCTTTGATTACTTTTATGATGATGGTTAGCAATGATAGTCATAATTTTTGCTCTCTGGTATTTCCTTTTGGAGGGAGTACTTCTAGGTAATAACTGGGTTTATTACTAAAATATGGCTCTACTTATAGTAATAAAACTTGACCAACTAAAAGCAACTGCTTAACCTTAACTCCACATACAGCTAGTCCACTTTAGCCAAACGGGACATTTGCTGAGTACGTTGATGTGTAATCACCCTTGCTTTACAAACCACCCCACCCCAGGTTGTCCCCACTGTGCTCAGTGCTCAGGGGGTGATGCTGGTAACATGGAGGACTTTGAGGAGTTCTAGGACTACGATGAGTTCTAGTTTATCTTAGTGGCAAACCCCCAGTCAGCTGCCTGTGTCGGCTTATCTTCTACGTTTCGTTTTCCGCACTTTGATATTAATGTTAAAGACTATGGTTATGTATTGGACTCTATGGATGTCTTGGACATCTTGATGTAATTAAAGTACCTTTCCGCTATATACTTTGAGCATTTGTGATGATGTCCAATTATGTAATCGTTGTGCATGTGAGTTCTGATCCTGGCATGTGCATGGTTCGCATTCTGTTTGCTTTCCAAAACCGGGTGTGACATAAGTGGTATCAAAGCCTTGCTGACTGTAGGACCGCTAAGCTAGACTAGGATGTTCGCCTTAAGGACTATAGACCCCTACTCTTACCTTGACCTTGGGTAGCCCTAATGCTATTTGTGGAGAAGAAGGATGGCACGAAGAGGATGTGCATTGATTATAGAGCTTTGAATGAAGTCACTGTCAAGAACAAGTACCCTCTGCCTCGAATTGAAGACCTATTTGATCAGTTGAGAGGAGCCAGTGTGTTCTCAAAGATAGATCTGAGGTTAGGTTACCATCAGCTCAGGATCCGACCTTCAGATATACCGTAGACCGCATTCATCACCAAGTATGGGCTATATCAGTTCATGGTTATGTCATTCGGTTTGACGAATGCGCCAGCTTACTTCATGTACCTGATGAATAGTGTGTTCATGGACTACCTCGATAAGTTCGTGGTGGTGTTCATTGATGACATTCTTATATATTCCTAGAATGAGCAAGAGCATGAGGAACACTTGAGAAAGGTACTTCAGAGACTACGAGATTGCCAGTTGTACGCCAAACTTAGCAAGTGCGAGTTCTGGATTAGCGAAGTTCTGTTCTTGGGTCATATTATAAACTGAGATGGACTAGCTGTGGATCCAAAGAAGGTAGCAGCGATTCTGGACCAGGAGGAGTAGCATAGCCAGGCTTCGCCATGTTACTCGGTTTTCTCCGTTAGTTATTTCCGCTGCATTAAAATTTATAGTTATTGTTTCTGAAACTCCGATAATGTAATCACTAATGATACTTATTAACTTTGTGGTATTATGTTTATTGTATTTCTCTGTGCCTCACCTTCGAGTGATCTAGTGGTATTCGATCCTGGATAAGTGGCTTTATCGGACTAGATCCGAGGGACTGACGTTTTATTCCTATTTAAGTGCGGTCTAGCCTGTAAGGCGGGACTTGGGCACTTAAGTTGGAATAATTCGGGCGGTTCCGCCACAGCTGGTATCGGAGCGAATACCAGTACAGAGAAGTCAATAAGTCATGATTACCAACCTTTTCAAAAGTAAAACTTGCTTAGAAACCCAGTTGGATAGATGTCAGGACGATAAGGATAGACATAGGACGTGAAGCCTTAGGAAATAGATGGGTAGCTAGGTGGCTATATTTATATAGGCCATAAAGGCTACTATTTCTACTATTAGGATGTTGTAGAAGCATTCAAAAAAGTAGTTAGGTCTGAGAAGACGACTAGAATGAGCATGCATCCTGATTGTCGCATCATTGTCTCTTGTGCATCAACATGCTTCTCTCACCTTTATTCCAATAATAAGAAATTGTGAATAATGTGCTGTATTGCTATGAATTGCAAAAAAAATGTCTTATCTGGTGTGTCATGATAGTCTTGACTAGGTTGTGTGGTGTGCTTCTCTTGTCTTGCTATCTAGGTGGCACTGTAATTGTTCTACCCTTTTGCCAATAAAAATTGTTGCTTGTTTTGCCCATAAAAGACCCCCATCCTAACAACCTTGAGTTTAGAAAGTGATACCTACAAAAATAATAAAAAAATCATGCTTGCGTTGAAGTTTTCTAGCCCTTGTGTGTTGCGCTATTGGTAATGCACCTGCACAGCTTATAGACCCCCATAGCTTGACCGCTAGACCAACCCAAGTCCCCTTGTGCACTTGTTGTTTCAAAAAAATTGTTGTTGGTGTCTCGTTGTGCAAACCCTATCAAGGCCATGTTTCTTCCCATAAATTCTTGCCCCTAAAACTTCATAGTATTTCTGTTGATCATCCTAGCTGATCTTGTTTGCCTGCCTCTCCTTTGTTCGAATCTGGTAATCATTTTCCTTGTGAATCATGTTGTGGCTTTATCATCCAAATCTCCGGATCCCTTATTGACCCTGTCCCGTTTTCTGGTTATCTGCTATAACCCGTCCTCAAGTATTGGATGTTCATCTTGCCTAAATCTCTCATTCCTGATCATTCTCATACTCTTTCTCTAAGGATCATGACGTCATTTTATCAACTTATCTCTAAACGCCATATCCATGTGGATTAATGGATGTTGCTGTTATCTTGGGATCTCTTATGTCTCTAAAAGCTTATCAGTCTCGCTCCCATGGTTGGTTCCTCCTCATATCAAAATCTCGTATAAATCTCTTGCCTGATAATCTCAATGTTGATCATAAAATGGTTCTCTAAGTTTAAGAGTTCTCACGTGATGCTCTTTTGTCAGCAATCTCTGCTTCAACTCCGGTCACATTCTTATTTTCTGAGCCATACTCTCATAGGCTCCATCTATATTTGCTATGTGGATTTCATTGGTTACGTTTGGTAATGGTGTCATGACTAACGACTGATGGTGCCGCGACGAGACCGAGAGCCTACTATGGTGCACACATGGTTGAGCTGCTCGGCACGCGCTGGTATCGCGGTTAATAGTCATGGTCCATTACGAGACTATACTGATGTGCTATCTTTTGGAACATTATCTCAAAGTGATCGTGGCATTTTATCTCAATATGTCACGATATCCGATCCAAATCTATATTCAGTATCTTGTTAGATCCCATCTCATGAATTTGCATCTATCTCCAGCCTGGGAGTTACATGCTTCTCCACCCTTGAAGATCCTCATTCGAATCTCGGGACGAGATTCTTTTTAAGGGGGAAAGGCTGTGACACCCCAGGTGTCAGTTTCGTGTTATGTCGGGAGATTTATCCTAATCTCGGATGATCAGTGAAAATTTCTATCCCTTTATCACATTTATCTCCATTTATCAAGTTACTCATGAATGTTTCACCAAATTTGGAATTATTCGATCTCAAGAATAGCCAAATTTGGAGCCTGATAAAACTTTTTATTTCTTGAAGCAAACGCAAATTCGAAAGTCAATCTCGTCTCGCAACTTCCATCCAGACTCATTTGTTCGGACTCTCAATAGTTGCTATGTTATCCAATAGGTGTCCGAATCCGCCTTCTCGATAGTCGGTCTACGTCCAAATACTTCATCTGAATCCGCATTCTCCCGTAGAATCTCTTTGTGTCAACCTCGGATTAATTCTTATGCAAATCGACTTGTTTCTCTATATCACAATTCCTCTCTATCTATCAAGCGTATTTTAAAAAATTCTAGAAGTTCAAAGCCAATACTCACATGAAAAGATAAATCCTATACACGCTTGAAACGGCTCGTCTGGACAAATGCAAATTATGAAATTCAACAAAACCTTGTCATCTTGATCAAACAACTCTATATCAACTCTACAATAAAAGTTATTAAGGGTTCATGTAGAGAAAATGCCAAGAAAATATCGAGAAAATACTTCAATTGCTTTAAAAATATAAATTGAAGCTTTATAACTATACTACTTTGACCAAAGTGAAACTTTAATTTATATTCGAGATATGAGGTTTGACCTTTAATAAAAGTTGCAGAACATGTGATATACAACAAATGTTATAATTAAACCAAGCCTTGATTCAATACCTAATTGTCCCAAATAGTGCCCTCAATTTGGATTAAAAATCTGATTCAGGACTTGAATTTTCCTAAGTCTGAAATCAATGCCGATCGGGTTGACATCTCGCGTTCTCTAAATTTTGCTAAGCAACTCGAGTTTCACCAAATATAAAAGTTGTTAATAACTAAAAGGGGCACAACATATTAAAAGATGGCCTTCATCCGACCCAATTTGACAAGGTTTGACATCCATTCTTTAGATAAAATTTACCACCTGACAGCACTAACTTGGAAGCTAAATATCTCCCAAACCGTGGCTCAAATGGTCGAGCATCCTCTATCAATTTCGAAGAGCATTGTGCGGGAAGCAACTTTGCTACAGTGTCCAAGATCCGGTTCTAAACAGAAGGCGCCAAAAACTGCTGCCCAACGTCGCTACAGTGATACCTGCCACCTGTTTGTTGCTTTGCTTCTAAGGAAAGCAAGCTCTGCAGCCTTGCCGCCCATGTCCTCCAATAGATGAAGCTCGCCCCTTCTATTTATACACCCACCCTCTCCCTCTCTTCTCCTACACGCCACCCCCTTCTCCTCCATTTGAATGCAGCAGCAGGGCAGGCCACGCGCCCTTCACCTCCCTACAGCCATGGCCCGTGGCCATCTCCTACCTCCAGCCCCTGCCCTCCCCCTGCTAGCCAGCCCCGGCCTCCCCTGCAGCGAGCAAGCGCAGCCCGTCGGCAAGCCCTAGTGGTCTGCAGCCTGGCCAGGCAAAGACCCATGCGTCGCGGCCAGCCCAGCATCCCCAGCAAGCACCATGGCCGAGCCCCTGCTGTTCACGTGAGGGAGGTTGAAGATGACCCTTGTCTCTATGACGAGTGGGCCCAGGTGACTAGTTCAGGCGTGCACAAATTTGCAGATTTTTGTGTGGTTTTCCACAATTCATATCTCGAGTTTTAGAGCTCCTAAAATCGCGAAACTTGTTTTGTTGTCTTCCTTATGAAATGCTCTAACTATTGGATCTATATGTTGATATGTTTTAGTGGAAAAGTTTTGCTGTATAAATTCGTATTTAAAAAACTGGTTTAAAGAATAAACGAACTTGCTTCTCTCCATAATTTTATTTATAAAAATCCAAAAATGATGAAACATGTTTTGTTAGTTAGATGTTGTCATACTCCATCAAGGAAAAATAGAAAACTCATATGTTGTTCACTGTTTTCTTGGTGTGCTAATTAAATCATGTTAAATAGGAAAAAGAAGATTTATTTGCTTATTATTTTTGGATCTGTAGCTCTAGTGCTCCAAATGGGTTGAAATTTTTACAGTAGACTCTTGGTGTGATGCTTGGTGACTGGTAAACATTTCATGAATTGTTGTGCATGTATTATTAAGTTAGTGATTTAACTTGTTTAATGCACCTTAAGTAGTTTTTAATGATTTATAAATAATATATGAATGCAAAAATGGAAAAATAGAGTTCCACTGTCCTTGCATGATATTATAGTAGCCTAAGGAAACTTAATATGGTCATGCATCTACAGAAAATAATTAAGTTTAGATTTAACTTGCTCTCACATGCTTTATTGTATTAACAAATTGTTATTTTTGTATTAAATAAAATATAAAACCTGGGCATGTGAAATTTATACATTGGTCATGATTTGTTATTACCTATGCCTCATAAAAATCCCAGCCCCAAATTAGATAGTTTCATATGGTGCTAAAATAGCACTCATTTTATAATTACAAGACTTAGTGAAAAATTAGGAGTAAACAAAATCATGCATATTCATGGAATGCTTGAGTTGTACCTTAAAACCAATTAGAGGTTAAGTGGTTATATCAGGGTGGTCTAAAGCTAAATATTAGTAGTGCTTCATCGTAGTTTTGTGTGATGTCGGACATGTGTGCCGAAATGCTTTATTTGGTGAATGTGTTTGTTAATTGTGTGGTAGTTCTAGAGCGTGAAACAAATTGTATAAAGATTAGTAAGTCTACTTGTTAGTTTTCACTCAGTTATTTTAACTCTAACAATTGTCAAAGTGTTAGAATAATTCAAGTATCTAGAACACGGCAATCCTTGAATTGTATAGGAGCTGAAATTTATTAATTATTGTTTTGGACTGCACACAGTGATTTCCCCATGCTGTATGTTTGATGAACTAAATTGTATTTTATGTAGATATGTGCTATAGAAAAGTGGTAGATAACTTTATTATCTTGTTGGTGTTAAAATTTGACAGACATAAGTCTGATCGTTTAGGAGTTATGCTTTTTACAAATTCAGTAACTGAATCTGTCCAATTTCTATACAGATTTCAGAGATTGAATTGTTTGCTTAAGATAATGTTACAATCTGTTCATGGTCGTTATAAGAAAGTTATAGACGCTTTTCTGATCTTGCTTGTGTTAAAATTTCATAACCATAGGTCTGACAGTTTAAGAGTTATGAATTTTACAACTTGGTTGCTGTGTTCTGTCCACCGTCAGAACAGATTTTGAAAACTGCGTTGTTTGATTCAGTTAAGCACAGAATCACTTCTTGGTGATTATAAAAGTTGTGTAGTACTTTTCCTGAGCTTTCCAAAAAGTCATGGATCACTCTTTATGGTGATTTGAAGGTTTAGTTATGGATGTTTAAAATGTGAAGACTGAATCTGCCCAGTTCTGGACAGCACAACCTTCATAGTGTATTTTACCCTTGATACACATTAAACCAGCCAGGGATGTTTATAAATAATTTGTAGAACATTTAAGTAGCTTTCCAGAAAGTCTAAGATCACTTTGTTTGGATGCCTGAATCTTTAGTTGTGAATTGTTGAAGTTGCAAGTCTAAATCTGTCCAAATCTGGACAGCACTGTTGTGTTAGCACTTTTGACCTTGCTAAGTGTTGAATCATGTTGAGGTGAAAATATCAAAGTTGTAGTTCACTTTTTAAGCTTTCCAGAAATTCCTAGTTTGCTATTTTTGGATTAATATTTGAAGACTTATGATTAAAACAAACAACTATGGTGCTGCTGTCCTAAATGTGATAAATGTGATTGATTGCTCTACTCTATTGTGTTTGCCTTGAGTGACTGTTTACTTGTTTTGCTTTTGAGTGAAAATGAGTAATAATGATAGTAACTGATATAATTTGGTTATATGTAAGTAACGAGTGCACGTTCCTAAGTAGTAAATTAAATTGTTGAAGTCTAGTAAGTAATCAGCTTCAATCAACATTATTTTAGCAAGTATCGTTATATGGATAAGAAACACAATTAATGAGATATCACCATTTCTAATAATTATGCTGCTAATATGAGTATCACTAAATAATCAACCTCAATAGATTAGTATAATAAGCAATGTGATTAGGTTATCACTATCTTGTATGCTCTTGGATGTATGCTTACATTAGAGTATTGTGAATAATTATAAAACCGATTAAGTGACTAGTTCCTTTTCAACTAAGTCGGTATATAAGTCGTAGCGAACTTATGGACTTAACTAATCTAATGTTAAGTAGCTAATAGATGATAAAAGTGAACGTAGTAAATGCTTGTACTCGTGATGTCGCGTTGTGTTGGTTAATTATAGGTAGTGACTGCGTGTGTCCGATGACGCGTAGATAACTAAAGCTAACATGTGGTTGTCTGCGGTGTCTTCTAATTTAATGTTTAGTTCACCATTGTGTCTTTGTATATCTGATGCTACTTTTGTGCTACTTTCATTATATTCATACATATGCATCCTGCATCTCATTTAGGACCGAGAGGTGCTGATCGTGCAAATGATATGGTGCCAACCACAAGACACAGTTGGTGGACGACCTGAAGAATGGTGGACTTACCCAGTGGATGCTCGCCAAGCGAGTACCTCCCCCAGCAAACACTATTTAAGTGATTAAAGGCAAGCCCCGGTTTTATGCATAACCGTTTATATATGTGATTTTACTATACTTAATGTTTGTAGGCTTGTATTGTGCACTTAAGTGTAGGAGTTGACTGAAACCCTAGTTGCATGAACTCAGGATTCCTTTTTGAGATGGATACTAGTATGCTAGGTCGAGTAGCTGCTTTGCTAATTAGGGATCTCGGTAGAAGTCGAGTGATTTTTCCAGCACTCGCGCGAGGTCAGGAATTGGTTGTATCCATTTTTATATCAGGATGATGATGGTCTGCGGATAACGGTCCATGGGGATGCGTTGTCTACGAGACGGAAATTGGAATAAGGATTAAGGTGTGGTACCGTGAGTCAAGCGTTTGAATGTACTAAACATATGCCGAGAAATATGGTAAATCGGTAAGCCTAGTACCTGAGTGAACCTGCCCGCAGATTGCCCTCCTCACGCGACCTGAGACGTGGTCTCCCATTCCGGTTATGGTGGGTACAAGTGCGGTCACTGCACGACGGCAGTCGGGGTCAGTGAGGCATTGTACGCCAAGGCGGTGAGCCCCTTTCTGTTGCCAGGGAATCGATGGGGACGGTTGATGTGTGTGGGGACGGAGTGCCTCGCCACGTCGTGTGTTTAGGTTTACCTTGCAAGGATAAAACTCGATTCGAATCGTCTGCTTCTCGCAGCTAATGAGACTGCTTGATCCATGCTTCTACATTGAGTAATAAGTGGGAATGAGGTGACTGGCAAAAGATGTTGATTGATAAAAATGTTTGATACCATGTATGAATAGATAGGTACACATCTAGTTTAAAAGGATCATACTAAAACTTGAAAAGCTAAAACTTGATTTTAGACTCAGCTAGTGCTTTTGGCAAACCAAACCCCTCAGCCAAACAGCTGCATGTCTAGAGGTAGAGGAGTAGACTCCTCACACCGGGTAAGTCTAGCTGCATTGGGATGGACTTTATAGTCGGTCTACCCCGCACTCGAGCTGGTTATGACTCCATCTGGGTAGTAGTGGACCGTTTAACAAAGACGACCCATTTCATACTAGTCAAGACCACCTATAACAGTTTGGCAGAATTATACATGTCTCGGATTGTGTGCTTGCATGGAATCCCAAAGAAGATAGTATCGGACAGAGGCACCCAATTCACTTCTCATTTTTGGCAGCAGTTGCATGAAGCTTTAGGCACACACTTGGAAGTTCAGTTCAGCTTATCACCTGCAGACAGATGGTCAGACTGAGAGAACCAACCAGATTCTTGAGGACATGTTGAGAGTTTGTGCTTTGCAAGACAAGTTAGGTTGGGATAAGAGGCTACCGTATGCAGAATTCTCCTACAACAACAGCTATGTTGGGACTATGCTTCGTCGCGCCGAAGGTCTTGTAGGAAGAAGCAGCTTCGGCTGAAGCTGTCCGCAGAAGATGACCGAAGGTCCCTCTTCATGAAGCTTCGGTATTACAAACCGACTTAAAGATAGAATGACCTTTTAGTCCATAAAGGTCCGAGTCAATGTTGTAAATTTTTATGAGGGGCATAATTGTAATTCTTCACAGGCTGTGTCCTGTGTCTATAAATAGATGAACAGTACCCCCGTACTGTTCACGCGGACTTGGCATTTGCTTTCCGTCATCCTTGTACTTTGGCCTTCCAAATTGAAGGTACAAATGTAATTCAATATTGTTCTTATTCTTTCATAATTATATGATGGGGACACTTAATAATGTTATATGGTTAATCATGTATTCTTTCATGTTTCACATGCTTTTCCTTTTATCGATATAAACTGTGATGAAGAAGGTATGTCCTTCTTAACCTTCGTCCAAAATCGTTATATCCTAAGGGAAATAACGTTTCGGAGGACGAAGGACATTAACCATTAACTTCTTTCTGTGTTGCCTTGTTCTTAATTCATAGCCTTTGAGAACAAGTCCCCAACATTGGCGCCCACCTCCGGTGAACTCACTTCCACTTTTTTGAGCTGATGGCTTCGTTCAACGATCAAGTTGGACCTGCTTCGGCTCCGAAGCTGCTGTTCCTGATAACAGGCGGTTCATGTTCAGAGCCAGCTAACAAGAAGCAGAAGAAGGAAGCGCAGAGAAGGGTACAGCATGTTGGGGTGCAAGGACCCTTCATCAAGTCGAGATGGTCTCACATTCCTATTACCTTCTCCCAAGAGGACCTTCAACTCAAGGATTATCCACACAACGATGCTATGGTTATCTCTTGTGTGATCAAAGGATTTCTGGTCCACAATGTCTTAGTTGATACAGGCAGTGCAGCTGATATCATATTTGCTAAGGCCTTCAGACAAATGCAAGAGCCCAAAGACAAGATCCATGATGCTACGCACCCTCTTTGTGGCTTCGGAGGACGGCAAATTGTAGCACTTGGGAAGATTACCATGCCAGTAACCTTCGGATTTGTTAACAACACTAGAACTGAGCAAGTTGTGTTTGACATTGTTGACATGGAATACCCTTACAATGCAATTATCGGTCGTGGCACCCTCAATGCTTTCGAAGCAATTCTTCATCCTGCCTATCTTTGCATGAAGATACCTTCGGATCAAGGACCCATCGCTATTCATGGAAGTCAGGAAGCTGCCAGAAGGGCCGAAGGAAGCTGGACTGACTCCAAAGCAATCCATAACATAGATGGAGCTGAAGCTTGTGAGCAGTACAAATTCAGAAGAGAGAAAGCAGCTTCAGCAGATCAGCCGAAGCTCATGCTCTTATGTGAGGACATAGCAGAGCAGAAGGTGCTGTTGGGCTCTCAATTATCCGAAGACCAGGAGAAAACCTTGATAAGGTTTTTGTTCAACAACAAAGATGTTTTTGCATGGTCAGCTAATGACCTCTGCGGAGTAAATCGGGATGTTATTGAACACTCGCTCAATGTTGACCCATCCTTCAGACCCCGAAAGCAGAGGCTTCGGAAAATGTCTGATGATAAGGCTGAAGGTGCTCGCAATGAAGTAAAAAGACTCCTCAGTGCAGGAGTTATCAGAGAAGTAAAGTATCCAGAATGGCTAGCTAACACTGTTATGGTAAAGAAGGCCAATGGCAAGTGGAGAATGTGTATCGATTTCACAGATCTCAACAAGGCTTGTCCGAAGGACGAATTCCCATTGCCAAGGATAGAATCTTTAGTTGATGCAGCAGCTTCTTCAGAGCTCATGAGTCTGCTAGATTGTTACTCAGGCTATCACCAAATCTGGATGAAGAAGGAAGACGAGCCGAAGACTAGCTTCATAACCCCAAGTGGCACATATTGCTACCTTCGGATGCCTGAGGGGCTCAAAAACGCTGGAGGAAGTTTCAGCAGAATGACTGCGAAGGTCCTCCAGTCTCAGATAGGCAGAAATGTGCTAACTTATGTTGATGACATCATTGTAAAAAGCACAAAACAGGAAAATCATATTACTGATTTGCAGGAGACCTTCGCCAGTTTCAGACAAGCTGGCTTAAAGCTGAATCCAGAAAAATGTGTCTTCGGAGTAAAGAAGGGGAAATTTCTTGGATGCTTGGTTTCAACAAAGGGAATTGAAGCTAATCCAAGTAAAATTGAAGCTATACTTCGAATGGAGCCACCAACTACAAGAAAGGGGGCTCAAAGGTTGACAGGGAGGTTGGCATCTCTCAATAGATTCATATCCAGATCAGCAGAAAGAAATTTACCATTCTTCGAAGTGCTGAAGTCAGCTGAAGTCTTCCAATGGGGACCAAGTCAACAAAAAGCCTTTGAAGAGCTGAAGCAATATTTGATAGATTTAACAACATTAACTCCACCAACGCCAGGGGTTCCTTTGTTGTTATATGTGGCAGCTTCGCACTCAGCAGTAAGTGCAGCACTTGTCCAGGAGAAGCTTGATGGCCAAGTCAAAAGGCAGGTTCCAGTGTATTTTGTATCTGAAGTCCTTAGTGTATCAAAGAAAAACTATACAGAACTGGAGAAGGTATTATATGCCGTTTTGATGGCATCCAGGAAGCTTCGGCATTATTTTCAAGCATACAATATTGTTGTTCCTTCTTCGCAGCCGTTGAAGGATATTATGAGAAATAGAGAAGCTACTGGACGGATTGGAAAGTGGGCTGCAGAGCTCAATGAATTTTGCATTGATTATGTGCATAGATCTTCGATCCAGTCTCAAGCGTTGGCAGATTTCATTGCCGATTGGACGCCAGGGGCTCAGGATGAAGAAACAAATAAGGATGCTGAAGTGTGGACAGTGTTTTGTGATGGCTCTTGGGGAACCTTCGGAGCAGGAGCAGCCGCTGTGTTGGTCTCACCATCCAAGGTTAAAACTTGTTACGCGGCAAGACTTGATTTCAGCTGTACAAACAATATTACTGAGTACGAAGCCCTGCTCCTGGGCCTTCGGAAATTAAAGGCAATGGGAATCAGAAGGGCGATTCTTAAAACTGATTCCTAGGTTGTTTCGGGTCATATCGACAAAAGTTGCAAGGTTAAAGATCCGAAGCTTGAAAAATATCTAGACACGGTCCGAAGAATCGAAGCTTCCTTCGAAGGATTTTCTGTCAAAAATATCCCTCGAGGACAAAATGAGCATGCTGATTTGCTAGCTAAGTCAGCAGCACAGGGGCTGCCGTTACCTTCGGATGTGTTCTTCGAAACAATAAAGGCACCTTCAGTGGAGCTCCTTGAAAGAGCAGTCCTCAACATATCTCCTGTTTATAGCGAAGATTGGAGAACTGAGATCATCTCTTACCTTCAGGGTAAGTTCCTTTCAGATGACGAAGCTTATAACAGAAGGATAGAGGCAAGAGCTCGTCCATATGTCATGATAGAAGGGGAGTTATACAAGCATGGAGTTTGCGCTCCGCTGCTCAAGTGTTTATCTAGAACCGAAGGTATAGAGTTGATGAAAGAAATACATGCAGGCCTGTGTGGATCTCACATTGGATCTAGGCCGTTACTTGGAAAAGTTTTCCGTCAAGGGTTTTATTGGCCGAAGGCAGCTTCGGATGCAGCGGAATTGGTTCAAAAGTGCGAAGGTTGTCAGAAATGTGCAAGAGATCAAAAACAACCTTCGTCTTTAACACATCTGATACAACCCATCTGGCCATTGCAAAGGTGGGGCCTTGACTTGTTAGGTCCATTACCACCGGCTCAAGGGAATTTAAGATATGTTATAGTGGCTGTGGAGTATTTTTCTAAATGGATTGAGGCAAAGCCATTAGCCACAATAACTTCGGCCACTGTCCAAAAGTTTTTCTGGCAGAATATTGTTTGTCGTTTCGGGGTACTGAAGGCCATCACTGTAGATAATGGAACACAGTTCGACTCCGAAGCTTTCAAAAATTTCTGTGATCAAATTGGTACGAAGATCCATTTTGCATCAGTCAGGCATCCGGAGTCAAATGGGCTCGTTGAAAGAGCCAACGGCATTATAATGACAGGAATAATGAAGTTAATCTTCAATCAACCCAGGGGAAAGTGGCCAGATCAGTTAACCAAAGTGGTGTGGAGCCACAATACAACAACATCAAGGTCTACAGGCTTTACTCCATTCAAGTTATTATTCGGTGACGAAGCAATAACTCTGGAAGAAGCTAAAACTGGATCAATAAGAGTAGTAGCTTCGACAGAATCAGGCCCTGAAGATGCTTGTTTTGTGGAAAAAGATGCTTTAGAAGGGATTAGGCTTCAAGCTGTGGAGAATATCAATAAATACCAGGCCGAAACAGTCAAATGGCGAGATAGAAAAGTTCGGCTAAAGAATATTGAGCCGGGACACTTGGTGCTTCGGAGAGTGGCCAACCCAGATACAGTGGGCAAGTTACAGTTGAAATGGGAGGGACCTTTCTTAGTAGTATCTTCGTCAAGACCTGGTTCATACAGATTGAAGGACATGGACGGCAACGACATTCCAAGATTTTGGAACGCGGATGAGCTTCGGCGATATTATGTATAACTTGATGTAACTTTTTATGTTTTTCTTTTCTTTTTTATGGCACCCTTTTCCTTTCTAAAGGGGGAGAAAGGTTTTTGATGGGGCCATCATATGTAATTTCCTTTTTAGTTCTATAAGAGTAAAATCCCCCAAGGAATGTAAATGTAAAAGCTGAGAACGCACCATCGAGTGCCGAAAACTGAAAAGGCGAAGAAGCTCCAAAGTCGTTCCTAAGGGAATGCAGAGCTTACAGCGAAAAGTCAACGCTGATTCCGCCGAAAGTAAAAGGCGAAGAAGCTCCAAAGTCGTTCCTAAGGGAATGCAGAGCTTACAGCGAAAAGTCAACGCTGATTCCGCCGAAAGTAAAAGGCGAAGAAGCTCCAAAGTCGTTCCTAAGGGAATGCAGAGCTGATGTGTGATTGTTTCTAAGGAAATAATGGCTAAGGGTATGGCTTCGGATATGTGTTTGACATTCATTCGCACATCACATTACATCATAGCATTTGCATTCATAAACATTCAGGCATATATTGGATAATCATCATCATGGCATAAGTGGTTGTTTCGGCATAAGAGAAGCGGTCTTTTATGCTTCGTTGTGTACAAAAAAGAAAGGTTTCGACAAAAAGAAGAAGCGGTCTTTTATGCTTCGTTGTGTACAAAAAAGAAAGGTTTCGGCAAAAAGAAGAAGCGGTCTTTTATGCTTCGTTGTGTACAAAAATGAAAGGTTTTGGCAAAAAGAAGAAGCGGTCTTTTATGCTTCGTTGTGTACGAAAAGAAGGGAAGGTGTTTTTTCGCCTTTGGCTCAAAATACTAATTTCGTCCACATCAAAGCGCCTCAATGGAAGGGTAAGAATATATTACAAGGTATGAACAAAGTTCATTAAGAACAGTTTAGCTGTATTTACAAAAGTTTCTTGAGTTTTTTCTACAGTGCTCCTACTGATCTACACCGGGCTTCAGCTTCGGCGGCATATTTTTTAAGCATCACTTTCAGCTTCGTCATCCTACATGAATCAAGGTATTGTGAGTAAAAATCAAGTGTGAAGGAGAAGGTAAGCACAAGGTATGATTTCTTACTGGTTCAAGATGACTTCGAGCTTCATCTCCAGCCTTTTCTCGCCCGCCCTTTGTCCATATCATTTTTATAAATCTGTTTGAAATGCTTCGGGCGAGGTCAGGAATATCGTCTAGAATTGATGGAGATAGTGTGAAATTGGGCCTGTTGACGATTTTTCCATGATCACAGCCGGCCTTCAGAAACGCTGCAGCAGTGCCCCGAGAAGCTACCCAGGCACAGAAGTCACCGTGCCCGGCTATAACTTCGTCAAGCTCATCAATTTCAGCTTCAATATGTTCGAAGGTTCTTGGCAAATTTTTAGCTGAAGGGGTGAACTTTCCACTGCTGGCTCCAACTGAATAAAAGATCTTTTTTAATTGTTGAATACAGTTGTTACTAAATTTCAAACATTTGTCTTGAAGGCTTGTCAATGATTTTTTCAAGTCTGAGTTTTCTTGGACTTCGGCCTCAAATTTTGAATTAAGCTCTTGCTTCTCTTGTTCAAATTGTTTTGATTGGCAGAGAAGCTTCGAATTCAATTCTGCTACTTTAGCTTCAGTTTCTGCCAATAAGCCTTCAGTTGTTTGGAGTTCGAAGTCCTTCTTTTCAATAATAGCTGATTGCTCTTTTATTTTGCTCTCTAAATTTTCAATTATAGCTTCGTGTTTCTTATCCTCTAGATCTTGCTGCATCTTCAAAGCTTTGCTCAGTAGCATGCTCTGCACATAAACAACCTTCGATTAGGAACATTTTCATTATTAAAAACAATAAAAGTCAGAGAAAAGTTGTTTACCTTGAAATTGGAATAAAATAAGCTACCAACGATATGTTGTCGTCGGTAGCGGCTGATATCCGTTTCTAGCTTCGGAAAACCGATACTCTTTGATAGAGTACCGATGACCTTAGCTCCAGTTTGATCCCGGATGCAGCCTAATTTTTCATCGTCAATACCTCCGAAAAGAAGAGCTCCTGGCTTATATCCGCAAGATTTGGCATATTCTTTAAGCTCTTCTATTTCGGCCTTCGACAGTTCTTGCCCAACTAAATTTTGAAATATGAAGGCTTCGTCCTCTGAAGTATCTTCGGCTATTTCCTTTCCCTTCCCAGGCACTGTGGCCATGGTTTCTTCGGCAGCAGTGGTAGCTTCTTCTGCGGCCATGTCTAGCAGTATTTTGTCGATGTCTTCAATTGTAGTTTCCAAGTTCAAATCTTCGGCTGAAGCGGCTTCGGTAGCCGCGACCTCCGAAGGTGCGATTTCGACATTTGTTGTGCCCTCAACCGCTGGCGCTTTCCGAGTTGAAGCCCTCAGTGGCGTCTTGTCAATGACTTCGGTCACTGCAATAATTCTTTGTCTCTTTGTTTTGGTTATCTTCTTCGTTTTTTCGGGCTCCTCCACCTTTCGAAAAAGCTTCGTCAGTTGAGGCCCTAATGGACTTAGCTTCGCGGGCAGGGGTTCAGTCATTACCTTTAAGATTTCCTCCACGTCGGTGGTAGAGGGCGATGCAGGAGTCCTCTCTTCATCGGATAATTTTCGCTTCGGAGATGATATTCTTCTCTTCTTTGGAATATTCTTCTTTTTTGGTGGTTCTTCCTCATCTTTGTTCAAAGTTTCGGCCACCCTTTTCCTTTTTTGGCCCTCAGCACCCTTATTTAGCTGTTCATAGTCAGGGTACTCAAAACCCAGGGCATCAAACACTCGGTTTAGTCTTCGCTTCGGACGGGTGCCGAAGGCCGCAGTCATTAGCTGATCTTCTTTTTTGGAGTAATTACCAAGTATTTCATTGCACATTACTTCAACTGTGTCCAGCCACTCTTGGCAAGGTTTTTTAAAGTATTTCTTGAACTTGAAATGGTAAGGAAGCCGGACAAGTTCCCCTTCTTTCTTCTCCCCTTCCAGCTTCGGCATTTTCCATTCTTTTAAAGTAGGGAAAACCCTGAAGGCCAAGAACTCTTGAACCAGGTCCCTGGTACTGATATGCTCTGAAATAATTTTAAACTCACCCAGTGCAGCCCAGGTGGGACCTTCTAGTGTCATGTGGCATCGCGGTCTTGTTTCTCCGAAGATCAATTCAAGTGGGCTTTGTACCAACTTCTCTTTGTCTTCGTCAACTTTCACATAAAACCACTCTGACTTCCAGCCTGCCGGCCATTTGCTTCGGTAGCTAATAACAGGAAACTTTGTGGTTTTCCGATAGGCAAAATTGTAGCAACCAAAGTTATCATGTAACCCATCTTTTCTAGCCTTCGTCTGGTAATGCAGTTCATGGACTCAACAAAAGCTGTCGGCAAACGGCTCCACCGCCTGGCTTCGGAGGGCCCAGATATAAACACTAAGCCTAACGATAGCGTTAGGAGTCAACTGATGAAAGTAGATACCAAACTTCTTCAATACATCTGCAATAATCCCATGAAGGGGGAATCTCAACCCAGCCTTTAGAAAGCTCTTGAAAATGACTATCTCATCCTTCTCTGGCTTCGGGGTAGTTTCTTCTCCCCCGAAGCGAAGTAGCTTCTTCTGACTTTCACTGAAATAACCTGACTTAACCATCTTAGAGAGATCAGCCTTCGAAATGGTCGACTTTCCGAAGTCCAAGTGGCTGGGCTTACTTGGCATGGCAATGCGATAATCATCTTCGGGATCAGTTTCTTCAATGTTCTCATCTTCTGCTTCGGCAGTTGCTTGTTCTGCTTCAACAGTGGGGATTCCCTCCAAAGTTACCAGTCCGGATCGTTGCATTGCTTCGGAGATGGGAACAGTCTCCGAACCTTCAGCTTCGTCTCCTTCACGCTCAACCCTGGCAGTAGATCGCACTCTGGCCATTTAATTCTGAGTTTGTGGAAATTGAATACTTTTTTCTCCCGAAGCCTTTCCTTCTCACGAAGCAGACTTCGAGTTGGACCTTCGTTCGATTCCGAGAGTCAAGCTTCGGCTGTGGTTAAAAATTTTGGCAGCAAAACAGTGCAAATAGCAATGAATGCTGTGGTAACTTCACACCTACCCGTCTGTTTATATAGTGTTGCAAGTAAGAAGGCAAAACGCCAGGATTTTTACACCAGGCGGACAGTCACTTGCACTCGCTGCGCGGTGGACCGCAGAAACTAAACAGTAACTCTGCAAGGTGGGACTGCCACGCGCTCGGAAACTGGATCGTCTCTCGACAACGAGCTCAGGGAAGGTGTTTTTTGGACCTTCGGCTTCCCGAAGCTTAAGAGACTTTTTTCACGGATCAAGCTCGTTACGAAAAACGATCTAGCGCCGCGAAAGGGGCTACTGTTGGGACTATGCTTCGTCGCGCCGAAGGTCTTGTAGGAAGAAGCAGCTTCGGCTGAAGCTGTCCGCAGAAGATGACCGAAGGTCCCTCTTCATGAAGCTTCGGTATTACAAACTGACTTAAAGATAGAATGACCTTTTAGTCCATAAAGGTCCGAGTCAATGTTGTAAATTTTTATGAGGGGCATAATTGTAATTCTTCACAGGCTGTGTCCTGTGTCTATAAATAGATGAACAGTACCCCCGTACTGTTCACGCGGACTTGGCATTTGCTTTCCGTCATCCTTGTACTTTGGCCTTCCAAATTGAAGGTACAAATGTAATTCAATATTGTTCTTATTCTTTCATAATTATATGATGGGGACACTTAATAATGTTATATGGTTAATCATGTATTCTTTCATGTTTCACATGCTTTTCCTTTTATCGATATAAACTGTGATGAAGAAGGTATGTCCTTCTTAACCTTCGTCCAAAATCGTTATATCCTAAGGGAAATAACGTTTCGGAGGACGAAGGACATTAACCATTAACTTCTTTCTGTGTTGCCTTGTTCTTAATTCATAGCCTTTGAGAACAAGTCCCCAACAAGCTATCAAGCCAGTCTGAAGATGTCACCATTCGAAGCGCTTTATGGGAGGAATTGCAGAACCCCGTTGCATTGGGACTAACCCGGCGAAAGGCAGGTGTTCGGTCCAGATATTCTGCTTGAAGCTAAAGAGAATATTAGAATAGTCCAGGAGAATCTGAAGGCAGCACAGTCCAGACAGCGAAGCTATGCTAACGCCAGAAGAAGAGAACTAAGTTTTGAAGTGGGAGACTATGTCTACTTGAAAGTGTCACCCATCAGAGGAACCAAAAGGTTTGGGGTCAAAGGCAAGCTAGCACCTCGATATATTGGGTTGTATCAGATTCAAGCAAGACGTGGAGAAGTGGCTTATCAACTCAGCTTACCAGAGAATCTATCCGCCGTGCACGATGTGTTGCACGTGTCTCAGTTAAAGAAATGCTTGTGAGTACTAGAAGAACAGTTGCCAACGGAAGACCTTGAAGTTCAAGAAGATCTAACGTATATTGAGAAGCCAACTCAAATTCTGGAGACAGCAGATCGAGTCACTCGGAGGAGCACTATCCGGATGTGCAAAGTCAAATGGGGCCATCGCTCAGAAGAAGAAGCAACCTGAGAAAGAGAAGATAATCTGAGGGCCAAGTACCCTGAACTCTTTGCTAGCCAGCCCTGAATCTTGAGGGCGAGATTCTTTTAAGGGGGATAGGTCTGTAACACCCTGAATTTGGGGGCATAAAATTTCTTTCTATTTATCAACCAAATTCAGGTGTTACTCTTCTCTCTCTATATATATATATAGTTTCTCTCTCTCTCCTTTTCTTTTTGTAGAATTAGCTTGATTAGTAAGGGATTATTTATTTTATTTTGTCAAAACCATATGAGTCATGAAATGTTGCATCATGTTGAGCTCCAAATATTCTTTGAATTGTTGCACATGTTTGATTTAATTTGAATTTGAAACTTGGTTTGAATTTGAATTGAAAACCCTAGAGAAAAAATAGTAAAGGCATTAGAAATTCCTTAGAAATCGAAAAGGCCAATGTGGCCCAGTTAGCCCAAGTCGGCCCACCCCGCGCGCCCGCCCGCACTGATAGGCAGACCCCGCCTGTCTGCCTGTCTCGCCCGCGCGCTCTCTCCCCTCTCTCCCTCCCGCTACCCAGTGGGCTAGGCTTGTCGGCGTCGTTCCTCTCGCACGCGCGCCCTCTCTCTCTCTGTCCCGCGAACCCCACCTGTCAGTCCGTCCCCAACCTCCCGCCCACGTCCTTCGCCGTGGACGCGCCCACGACCGTGTTTTCTCTAGCCACCTTCGCACGTCCTCGCCCCTCTCGCCCACTTCCCCTCGCTCACTTGCGCCCTCAGCCGAACCCCCTCGCCCCCTCTCTCACCCTGCGCACGTGACCAGCCAAGCTCCGCCGCCGCTCACCGAAGACCGTCGTTGTTCCGCGACTGCCGTTGAGTCCCCATCGCGTCCGTGGCCTAGCTGGAGCCCGCTGCCATCGACCCGAGGCACCATCGCACCCCTGCTGTCCCCCAAGCGCTCCGGAGTTCGCACTCGAGGTGAGCAACCTTCCCGTGCCCTTAATTCGTTCGTTACTGTCCTTTTGCCCGCGCAATTCCTCGCCGAAGTTGATCTGCGCCGCTGTTAGCCCGCCTCACCGTGTCCCGCGCTCTCTGGTGCTCCTGCGCCGGCGTGGTGCCCACGCTCGGGTTCACTAGATCACCCTAAGCGCGCTCGAGCTATTCCCCAAACCGCTAGAGCCCCACCGTGGAGCCGAGCGGCGCCGCCCTCATCCGTAAAACCTTCCCAGCATCGATCTCCACCATCCGATCCTAATCGCGTGGTCCAGATCACCAGATACTGGTTCGCACCTGCGCACCGTGTCCCTAGGCCCGCCAGTCAGCGCCTGCGCCCCCTGGTGTTGGGCCCAACCGGTCAGCCCGTCTCCCCCTCTGGTCGCTGACAACCGTCCCCGCCTGTCAGTCGCGCCCGTGCGCCCGCTCCCGCGCGCGTGTCCGCGGATCTAATCCTGTCCGTTGATCTATGATCCGATGGTTGAGATCGTCTGATACCCCTTCGCGTGTATTTTTGCTTAAGAGACCCTCGGGTTTTAGGAAATGAACCTGTCGTCCCTGGTTTTCGCGCGCAGGCCCCTGTGTTCTTTTAAACAGCCCCCTGTGCTTTTAAATAATTACAGAATTAGACCTAATTTCATATTTTTAAACTTCAAAACTTGTTTATTTCATATCTTTTCATATGAATTCCAAATTTAGTGGTTCAAATTGCAAAATGTTCATAAGATTATTCTCTGTCCAAATAAATTATGTTCATCTATAGTCTGTGCACCTAAATTTTTACCTAAAATATAAGATTAATGTATATGTTGATTTATTCATTTAATAAAATAAATAAAAAGGAAAACCCTAGAGGGAAATGGATGTTTAATCTTGTGGGTTTAATAATGTGTAAGATAATAATTAATTTCTGGTTTAACCTTTAGGTCTCAATAAAATGAATAGTACTAGATTATGTGATCATGGACAACACTTAAAGAGTAATCAACTCCTAATTAAGATTAGTTCATGTTATAATTTGATCTCCTTCTTCTTTAATTAATACTATACCTTTTCAGATGTGTTCCAATCTTTGTACATGTTTGATGTGCTGTTCATTTGTACTTTCCAAATGTATTGAATGTATGATCACTTTATTTAGACAACGAGCAGCCCATGGTTCCTGAGTGTGTTGCCGAAGATCTCCCTGAGCAACAACCTAGCGAAGGCAAGTGTCCTCAGACCTATCATGTCCTACTTAACTTTATAATTCACTGTTCCACATTACATTATTGAAAACTTAAGGATTGACTAGTTTGTTTTTACCTTACCCTTGTTTACCTTTTGGGTTATCATGATTAGATTTATGCTATTGCTTTACTTTAATCAATGAACATGATGTGAATATTACGATACGATGGTGTTATCCTGATGATGTTCTTGTGATACTTTAGGGGACTCATGTTGTTTCCTGAGTACCTCATCGTAAGGACCTGTTTGGGGAGTGACAACCCGGGATAACAGTGCAACCGTGAGGGTGGAATGGGACGCCCTTAGCTGAGTAATTAGAGGAACCAGAGGAGTAGTTGGCTTTGCCGTAGGGCCGTCAATGGGGTCCGGGCACAGTACTTGCTCTACCGAGGCTGGTTGCAGAGGTTCTTGATTTGGTTTTGTTAGTCACCCTTCCTTTGGGGAGATGTACTGTGTTTATCAAACTGGAGAAACCTAACGGGCGACTATGACCTCTGGGGAATCTTTGTAAAGGCTACGTAGTGAGACCCTGCTAGGTCACCTTGGTAGTGATCAATGGGGAGGCAAGAACCCTGGGCAGAAAGAGAATCACGACTTGTGGGTAAAGTGTGCGACCTCTGCAGAGTGTTAGAAACTGGTACATCAGTCGTGCTCGCGGTTATGAGCGGCCTTGGGATCCTCTTTGTTTACTTTTATGATGATGGTTAGCAATGATAGTCATAATTTTTGCTCTCTGGTATAACCTTTTGGAGGGAGTACTTCTAGGTAATAACTGGGTTTATTACTAAAATATGGCTCTACTTATAGTATAAAACTTGACCAACTAAAAGCAACTGCTTAACCTTAACTCCACATACAACTAGTCCACTTTAGCCAAACGGGACATTTGCTGAGTACATTGATGTGTACTCACCCTTGCTTTACAAACCACCCCACCCCAGGTTGTCCCCACTGTACTCAGTGCTCAGGAGGTGATGCTGGCAACATGGAGGACTTTGAGGAGTTCCAGGACTACGATGAGTTCTAGTTTATCTTAGTGGCAAACCCCTAGTCAGCTGCCTGTGTAGGCTTATCTTCTACATTTCATTTTCCGCACTTTGATATTAATGTTAAAGACTATGGTTATGTATTGGACTCTGTGGATGTCTTGGACATCTTGATGTAATTAAAGTACCTTTCTGCTATATACTTTGAGCATTGTGTGATGATGTCCAATTATGTAATCGCTATACACGTGAGTTCTGATCATGGCACATGCATGGTTCGCATTCGGTTTGCCTTCCAAAACCGGGTGTGACACCTAAAAGTCGCCTAGAGGGGGTGAATAGGCAAAACTTGAAATTTTTAACTTTTAAACACACACTACAAGTCGAGGTTAGCGTTAGAGTTAAATTCAAGTCCGAAAGAGAGGGAAAACAAATCAACCAAGAAATAAGGCGAGTGAACACGGTGATTTGTTTTTACCGAGCTTCGGTTCCAAAGAACTTAGTCCCCGTTGAGGAGGTCACTAAGACCGAGTCTATTTCAACTCTTTCCCTCTCTCAAATGGTCACTTAGACCGAGTGAGTCTTCTGCCTTAATCTCATGGGTCACTAAGACCCTGCAAGGACCACCACACACTTGGTGTCTCTTGCCTTGCTCACAAAGCACTTGAGAATAAGAGTGGGAAAACAAGAAAGGCAATCTAAGAAGCAAGAGCTCAAAAGAACACAAAATCTCTCTCTCACAAGTCACTAAGTGTTTGGATGAATTTGGGACTTGGAGAGGCTTTGATCTTTTGAATTGTGTCTAGGAGTGAATGCTAGAGCTCTTGTATTGAATGTGACCTTCAGAAAACTTGGATGCTTGAAGTTCAAGGTAGCCATTGGGAAGGCTGTTGGAGATGGGCGCACCGGACAGTCTGGTGAATTATAGCGGAGCGCGCCTGCGTTTTCCGGAGAGTGGCTGGTAGACCCTTGTACGGTCCTGGTGCACCGGACACTGTCCGATGGCACACCGAACAGTCCGGTGCGCCAGACCATAGCACACTCAGTTCTTTGCTTCGGTTCAATTTAGTCCCTAACTTGAATCTTTTATTGGTTTGGGTTGAACCTTATGCACCTGTAATACATGAGTTCTAGAGCAAACTAGTTAGTCCATATGTTTATGTTGGACATTCAACCACCAAATTTAATTGTAGGAAAAGTTTAACCCTATTTCCCTTTCAATCTCCCCTTTTTTGTGATGGATGCCAACACAAACCAAAGCAAATATATGAACTGCAGAAATGAACTAGTTTTCATTTTGGAATGTGCATAGGTTACTTGGAATTAAACCAATTGATAATCTCACTAGATATGAATGGATTGCTTTTCTTTTATTTAACATTTTGGACCACATTTGCACCACTTGTTTTGTTTTTGCAAATCCTTTTGGGAAAATCTTTTCAAAATCTTTTGCAAATAGTCAAAGGTATATGAGTAAGATTGCAAGAAGCATTTTCAATATTTGAAATTTCTCCCCTGTTTCAAATGCTTTTCCTTTGACTAAACAAAACTCCCCCTGAATGAAATTCTCTTCTTAGCTTTCAAGAGGGTTTTTAATGGATACCAATTGAAGGTTTAATTGTAAATTAGATACCAATTGAAATTTTACTTTCACAAATCAAGTGAAGCATAGATACCAATTGAGATATTGCCATGACATAGATACCAATGTGAAAAATGTCAATTAAAACTTCATTTCAAAAATTTTTGAAATTATGGTGGTGCGGTCCTTTTGCTTTGGGCTTAAAATTTGCTCCCCTTTGGCATTAAGCGCCAAAAACGGAGACCTTGAGAGCCCTTGAATTCTCTCCCCCATTGGTAAAAGAAATATGAGTGCAGAATTATACCAATTGAGGGTGTGGAGGAACAACGACAAAGGGTAGATGATACCGTCAGAGTTGTGGAGTGAAAGCCTTGTTCTTTGCCGAAGACTCCATTTCCCTTTCAATCTACGACTTAGTATAGAAACATACTTGAAAACACATTAGTCGTAGCTTTGGTACAAGAATAATAAGAAATATGCATTTGTACCAAAATGAAAGAGACATGATCAAAGGTATATAAACAAGTTGTGTGTGCAATGTTTCAATCAAAATTCCGAGAATCAAGTATATTTAGCTCATTCCTAAGTTTGCTAAAGGTTTTCTCATCTAAAGGCTTGGTAAAGATATCGGCTAATTGATTCTTGGTGTTTACATAAGCTATTTTGATATCCCCCTTTGTTGGTGATCCCCCCAGAAAATGATACCGAATGTTTATGTGCTTAGTGCGGCTGTGTTCAATGGGATTATCCGCCATGCGGATTGCACTCTCATTATCACATAGGAGAGGGAATTTGCTTAATTTGTAGCCATAGTCACTAAGAGTTTGCCTCATCCAAAGTAATTGCGCACAACAATGGCCTGCGGCAATGTACTCGGCTTCGACGGTGGAAAGAGCTACTGAGTTTTGTTTCTTTGAAGCCCATGACACCAGGGATCTTCCCAGAAACTGGTAAGTCCCTGATGTGCTCTTCCTATCAATTTACACCCTGCCCAATTGACATCAGAATATCCTATTAAATCAAAAGTGGATCCCTTGGGGTACCAAAGCCCAAACTTAGGAGTGTAAACTAAATATCTCATGATTCTCTTCACGACCCTAAGGTGAACTTCCTTAGGATCGGCCTGGAACCTTGCACACATGCATATAGAAAGCATAATATCCAGTCGAGATGCACATAAGTAGAGTAAAGATCCTATCATCGACTGGTATACCTTTTGATCTACAGATTTACCTCCCGTGTTGAGGTCGAGATACCCATTGGTTCCCATGGGTGTCTTGATGGGTTTGCCATCCTTCATCCCAAACTTCTTAAGAATGTCTTGAATGTACTTTGTTTGGCTAATGAAGGTGCCCTCTTGGAGTTGCTTGATTTGAAATCCAAGGAAATACTTTAACTCCCCCATCATAGACATCTCAAATTTCTGTATCATGATCCTACTAAACTCTTCACAAGTTGATTTGTTAGTAGACCCAAATATGATATCATCAACATAAATTTGGCATACGAACAAATCTTTTGCAACAGTTTTAGTAAAGAGAGTAGGATCGGCTTTACCGACTTTGAAGCCATTAGTGATATGGAAATCTCGCAGGCATTCATACCATGCTCTTGGGGCTTGCTTGAGCCCATAAAGCGCCTTTGAGAGTTTGTAAACATGGTTAGGGTACTCACTATCTTCAAAGCCAGGAGGTTGCTCAACATAGACCTCTTCTTTGATAGGTCCATTGAGGAAGGCACTTTTCACGTCCATTTGGTAAAGCTTAAAGTCATGGTAAGTAGCATAGGCAAGTAATATTTGAATTGACTCAAGTCCAGCTATGGGTGCGTAAGTTTCATCGAAATCCAAACCTTCGACTTGTGAATAACCTTTGGCCACAAGTCAGACTTTGTTTCTTGTCACCACACCATGCTCGTCTTGCTTGTTGCGGAATACCCATTTGGTACTATCGGCGTTTCGGACCCGAGGGGGCCCTGGACCGATGAGTGAAATCGTTGTGTGCCCCTGCCCAGATGGGTTGGCGCGGGATGGAACACAAGAGGTGGGACAAGCCTTGTATTATCCTGCACTAGGGGTGTCGCTCGTAGTAGGGGTTACAAGCGTGTCGCGTGAGGGAGAGAGAGACAGAGAGCGGGAGCCCGTTCGTCCGCTCCTTCCCCGCGTGAACCCCCCTCTAGGATGGCCCTGGACCTCCCTTTTATAGACGCAAGGAGAGGGTCCAGACGTACAACGAGGGGCGTAGCTATGCGCTAACGTGTCCGGCAGAGGAGTTCCTAAGCCCTGCGTACATGCCAACGTGGCTGTCGGGGGAGAGCTTGGGCCCTGTACACGTGATGGCGTGGCCGTCGGAGGAGCGCCTGAGTCCTGTAGGGGCACAGCTGGCAGTGCGGCAAGGACCCTGCTGACGTCTCCTTGCTGCCGTAAGGGGCTGAGAGCCACCGGCGTCATGGTGCACGCGGGGCACCATCATTACCCGTCGCTGGGGTAAGTCAGATGGAACACCGGTCTTGTTCCTTGTAGCCTGAGCAGGCTAGGAATAGGGTAATGATGTATCCCCTGTTGGCGCGGTCGGTCCGAGCCCAAGGTCGAGCAAGGCGGAGACTTCTCTTGAGGCCGAGGCCGGGGTCGGGCGAGGACGCGATTCCTCCCGAGACCGGGGTCGAGGCTGAGTCCGAGGGTCGGGCGAGGCGGAGACCTCCTCCTGAGGCCGAAGCCTGAGGTTGGGCGAGGCGGAGCTTCCTGTTGCGCCCGAGGCCGAACTCGGTGATTGATCGTGACTTGTTGTCAGTCTTTGCCTAGGTGGTTGACACGGCAATCGGAGCAGGGCGAGCGGCGCTGTTTTCCTATCACATTAGACAGTAAAGAAGAGGGGCAAAGTGACTGCAGTCATTTCGGCCTGGCCGACTGAGGCGCGTGTGTCAGGATACGGCGTCAGGCATCCCCTGCATTGAATGCACCTGCGAAGCGGTCGGTTGGTGAGGCGGTCTAGCCAAGGTTGCTTCACAATGAAGCCTGCCCGAGTCGGGCTTCGGGAGAGCCGAGGGGGCGCCCGCTGCCTGAGGAGGCCCTCGGGCGAGGCGTGAACTCGTCTGGGACTACTGCTCCAGCCCGAGGCTGGGCTCGGGTGAGATCGTGTCCCTTGGGTAGACGAAGCCTTGACTTGAACCGCACCCGTCAGTTGGTCTGAGGGTGTTTACCAGCCATGATTCGGAGCGTTGGGGGTACCCCTAATTATGGTACCCGACAGTAGCCCCCGAGCCTCGAAGGGAGTGTTGGTACTTGCTTGGAGGCTTTTGCAGCATTTTCGGTGAGGGGACCGGCCTTTCTCGGTTTTTGCCTTGTTCTGGTGGGAGCGCACGAGCGCACCCGCCGGGTGTAGCCCCTGAGGCCTCGGAGGAGTGGTTTGACTCCTCTGAGGTCTAAATGCTTTTCATGGTGCCTCGGCTAGTCTAATCGTTCCCTCATGCGGTCTGGCCATAGCCCAGGTGCGTGGTCAGGTTCCAAGTTATCAAGCTGGTTTGTTGACGCTGTCAACAGTTTTGGCGGTAGCCGGGTGCGAGAGCAGCCCCCGAGCCTCTGCACGGAGCGAGAGGACGATCAAGGACTTTCCCGACTTTTATCATACGCCCCTGCGTCGCCTTTCCGCAAGGAGGAGGGGGGAAAGCGCCATGTTGCCCTCGGAGGGCGCCGAACATGGTGTTTCCAGTGAGCTGCTAACGGGTGATCCGAGTGGACGCTCGTGCCTCGTTCGTTAGGGGTCGGCTGGTGGCCCAGAGGCGCGCTCCAAAAGTACCTGCGGGTGATTCGCCGGACCCAGACCCCTTCGACAGGGTCCGAGGGCTCGATGCCTCCCTCCGATGGGATTCCATTACAAATCGTTCCCGCCAGTCTCGGAAATGTCCTAGGGTACCTCGGGAGCGTAGCCCGAGCCTCGGCCATGTATCGGACGTACCCAGAGTCATCCCTCACTCTACGTGCTCTGGGGCGACTGTTGAACCCTTCCGAGGGGCCAGCCTACGAACCCCTGATCAGTAATGGGCACGAAGCCCGAGCGCTCTGGGGCGGCTGTCGAACCCTTCCGAGGGGCCAGCCTTCGAACCCCTGATCAGTAATGGGCTTGAAGTCCGAGTGCTCTAGGGCGGCTGTCGAAACCCTTCCGAGGGGCCAGCCTTCGAACCCCTGATCAGTAGGAGGGCTCGGGGCCCGCTTCCTTCGCCGAGAAGGATCCTTTCCACAACATCCCCTTTCTCGGTCCCTGTAGCAAGAGAGAGAGAGAGAGGAGGGGAAGGATATGAATTTAAATAAGGTGGCGCACCTTTTTTGACGCGGTCATTATGGTGAAGGCGAAGCGACGCCCGCCTCGCCTGCTAGAGGCGTCGCCTGCTCCGCCGGGGAGTTAATGCGACAGGACGAGCGATTTGTGTGGCGCCCGTTGCGTGTGCGAGCCATTCGAGGAACGGGGCACGGGTGCATCGTCTTCACGCCGTGGGAGAGGGCTCTCCCGTCGCTTCAGGAGGGGACGCGAGCCTGCGGGTGATTTGAACACCGCTTCCGCTGCAGTTCCTGTCGGCCCACTTTTGGGCCATGCCGACCGCCGCGCCTGTCCCTGCAGTCGACTAACCCGTGGCCGTCGCCTTTAGTTGGCACTGTTGGGTCATGCACAGGGCTGCCTTGAGTTGCGGTACTGGTTCCGCAGTCGAGGAGGCGTAGCATTGGCGCGAGTGGCGGTGTAGCTTCTTGTACGTCGTAACCGGCGCGCCGGTTACATGACATGTGGGCCCGCTTCCTTTGCGCTGGTCCACCGGATGTGGTCGAAGCCGAAAGGGCGCACAGTTGCAGTGCGGTTGGATGCTTGTCGCGTGGCGGTCCACCCTTTCGGCCATCGGTTCCTGCGAAGATGGGAGAGCGCTTGTAACCGCGAGACGGTTACATGCCTCGTGTGCGACGGTTTGCCTTCTTCGTGCTTCGGATCAGCTCGTATGACATGTGGGCCCCAACCCCCGTGTCGTAGGGGGAGAACCCTGGAGTATGTCAGTGGGGACTTTGCCCGTGAAGCTAAGGGGTACAAGTGAGGAGGTCTACCTATAAAAGGGGATCGATCCCCCGGGCAGTGGCCATGACTTCGTCCTCCCCTCATGCATTGCGCCCCTCCACCTTTCGAGCCCCCGGATGGAGTGCACTAGTGTCGCCTTGCTCTTGCTGTCGTTGGAGGAGCGCGACCTCATGGAGATCCGTGCCCTTCAGCCATCGCTCGGCTTCAAGGATTTTCGTCGCGCAGCCCGGCTGCATTCCCTCACTAATGGGCAGTTTGGTGGGGAGAAGCAAGTCGGGCTGCGGCCTCTGCCCTGCCCTCAGCTTCAAGGATCTTCGTCGCCTTGCTGAGGCGGAGGGCAAGCTGAGCCAAGGCCTGCCTCTGCGTAGGCAGCGGCCCGCTCCTTCCCTCGGTGATCTGGGGAAAAGGGCATTCGCCGCCTGTGGCGCTTGGCAGCTGCCGTGCATCTGGCTCCCCAGCACGAGCGGTTCTACCGCTGCTTCCGGTGCCGCCCCCTCACTGCCAGCTCTCGCTGTTCTGCCGGCTATTAGGGGGGTTGCCCAACACGTCATACGTCGCGAGGGCGGCGTTCGTGTTCTGGGACGGCCCCGTTCTCGTTCTTGTGGCGAGGACGGGAGTGAGGACCTGCCGGTGCGCTTCGGGGCGACCGCTATTCGCCGGCGCGGTGTTGGAAGGTAGGTGGCCGCTGTCGTCGGTGCTGAGGCGGCGGTCGCCATAGGTGAGGCTTCCTCTTGCACCAGCGGTTGTTTCCGCCGATGAGACCGTCGGCGCCACCTGCGCTCTAGGCCTCCAGCTCTTTGGATTTAATGGCTGGTTCTCGTCCTCCGTGAGGGACGCAAACGAAGGCCCTTCAGCAGTAGCATTTGCCCTGAGGCCATCGCTGCTGTTGTCTAGCCGCCCGAGACGAAGGTCGTTGTCTCTGCTGCTGCGGAGGTCGCCGGCGAGCCGCTTGGAGTTTGTTATCCCGCGGGCCTCCTGGTGTGGAGGTCGTTCGTACCCGCGGGAGCGGAACCGGAGTCCCGTTTGTAAGGAGATATACCGGGTTTTTGCCAGAGCAAAATGTAACCGCTTCAAGTACTTAGACATTCGTCGTAGGTCGGGAGAACCGCCGAGCGTTCTGCCGACGTCTAAGTCTATGTAGCATAGTTACCCCAAGTATATGTGGTGTTCATTTGTGGCTGTCGAGGCCTGAACATTTGGGTATTGAGTATGAAGCTGTGTTTCTTCCTCATTCCGAGCACTGGGACTTGCCTATTGGCAAGCCGAACCACTTAACCGAGCATGAGTTGCCTTTCGCGGAAGGTGACGAGTGAGGTATCCGTGTTCCGGAGGCGTAGGAGTCCCTCGGCTTGGTCGGCCTTGCCACCCTAGGCCTCTCTTGCTCAGTTTTTAGAACCCTCGGCTGCTCTGCGATGAGCCAGAGCCGGAGGCAGCGGTGTTAGCGCGAACAGAGGCGGAATCGGCTCAGAAAGAGGCTTTGTTGGCCCGGGAGCTGGCGGCTTCCTAGGCCGAGGAAGATGTGGCAGTAGCAGCTGGAGCTTGGCCAAGACATCTGCTGGCGCGGTGCTGGCGTCCTCCCTTAGGTGGAGGTCCTTTCGCCCGGGTCGCCGTCCGAGGCCGAGCCAGGTTCCGCCGAGGGTGTTGCTGCTCCTCTGCTGATGCCTGAACCTGCAGGAACAGTTTGTGTGTAGCATGCGCATGCTTTTTCGCGGCCGCCGAGGCCTAAACACTTTATCGTCGTGTTAAAAAGCTGTGTCTACTTTCCTCTTGTTTCGAGCATCACGACTTGTCTGTCAGTAGCAGAATCGTTTATCCAAGCGAGAGTTACTTTTCGCGGAAGGTGATGAGTGAGGTATCCGTATCCCGGAGGCGTAGGAGTTCCTCGGCTCGGTCGGCCTTGCCGCTTACGTGCACTCTCATTTGGTCGTAGGATTCTGTTATTGATACAGTCGAGAAGGCACGAAAGTCGTTTTCTACCCGAGTGTTTGGACTTGTTCGGTAGCAGGATCGCCTATCCGAGCGTGACTTACTTCTCACGGAAGGTGATGAGTGAGGTATCCGTATCCCGGAGGCGTAGGAGTTCCTCGGCTTGGTCGGCCTTGCCGCTTACGTGTACTCTCGTTGTTCTCAGGATCCCGCTATCGATACAGAAGTCGAAAGCACAAAGGTCGTTTTGGTAGAAAATTTTTTCGAGGAAAATTTTGACGCAGAGGGGGTTCCCCCCTTCTAGCCCCCGAGGGAGGGTCAGGCTTTGCTGAGGCAAGGCCGACCCTTCCTTGATGGTTAGACTTTGTGTATGTAAACGAGGTACATGAACGACTTAAAACATCTTAAGGGTAGAAGCGACGTAGCTGTTGGATGTTCCAAGCGTTGCTGTAGACCTCGCCTTGGTCGTTGGCCAGCTTATATGTTCCGGGCTTCACAATCTTAGCGATGTTGAAGGGCCCTTCCCAGGGAGGAGTGAGCTTGTGGCGCCCTCGGGCGTCCTGTCGCAGACGAAGCACCAAGTCTCCCACTTGGAAGCCTCAGGGCCGAATGCTTCGGGCATGGTAGCGCTGCAGCGACTGCTGGTACCGTGCCGAATGTAGTAAGACGACGTCCCGAGCCTCTTCGAGCTGGTCCAGCGAGTCCTCTCGGCTGGTCTGGTTGCTTCGATCGTCGTACGCCCTGGTCCTCGAGGAGCTGTATTCTAAGTCCGTGGGGAGGATGGCCTTGGCCCCATAGACTAGAAAAAACGGCGAGAAACCTGTGGCGCAGCTCGGCGTCGTCTTCAGACTCCAGACTACCGAGGGTAGCTCTTTCATCCATCGTTTGCCGAACTTGTTGAGGTCACTGTAGATCCTCGGTTTGAGTCCCTGCAAAATCATACCGTTGGCACGCTCCACCTACCCATTTGTCATGGGATGAGCTATGGCGGCCCAGTCCACGGATGTGGTGGTCGTCGCAGAAGTCCAGGAACTTTTTTCCGGTGAACTACGTGCCATTGTCGGTGATGATGGAGTTTGGGACCCTGAATCGATGGATGATGTTGGTGAAAAACGCCACCGCCTGCTCGGACCTGATGCTGGTCAAGGGTCGGACCTCGATCCACTTGGAGAATTTGACGATGGCGACCAGGTCGCACGAGAAGCCCCCGGGTGCCTTCTGCAAGGGACCGACAAGGTATAGACCCCATACAGCAAACGGCCAGGTGATGGGTATCTTCGGCAAGGCCTGAGCGGGCAGATGCATCTGCTTTGTGTAGAATTGACACCCCCGGCAGGAGCGTACAATCCTAGTGGCGTCGGCCACCACGGTTGGCCAGTAGAAACCTTGTCGGAAGGCATTTCCCACGAGGGCTCGAGGTGCTGCATGGTGGCCGCAAGCCCCCGAGTGTATTTCTCGCAACAGCTCTTGTCCTTGGGCGATAGATATGCATCGTTGGAGGATGCCCGAGGGGCTGCGGTGATAGAGTTCCTTTTCATCACCCAGCAAGACGAATGACTTGGCGCACCGAGCCAGCCACCGAGCTTTGGTCTTGTCGAGGGGAAGCTCCCCTCGAAGGAGATATTCCAGGTACGGGGTCTGCCAGTTCGGATCTGGCGTGACCCCATTTTGTTCCTCCTCGACGGGCAAGGCCTCTTCCTCGATGGCCGAGGGTACCTCGGGCTTGACCGAGGGTACCCCGGGCTGGGCCGAGGCTTCCTCGGGCTCGGGCGCGTCATCGATCTTGACGGATGGTTGATATAGGTCTCTGGAGAAGACGTCCGGGGGACCGTCGCCAGCTCGACCACAGTCTCGTTGTACCGTCAGGCGATGTGGTTGAGCTCTAGCCCGTAGAACTTGTCTTCTAGGCGCCAGACTTCGTCACAGTAGGCTTCCATCCTCCGGTCGCGACAGTGGGAGTTCTTCATGACTTGGTCGATGACAAGCTGTGAGTTGCCACGAGCGTCGAGGCGCTGGACCCCTAGCTCGACGGCAATGCGCAGCCCGTTAACCAGAGCCTCGTACTCGGCCACGTTGTTTGATGCCGGAAAATGGAGGCAAACGACGTAGCGGAGATGCTTTCCGAGGGGTGAAACAAAGAGCAAGCCAGCGCCTGCCCTTGTTTTCATGAGTGACCCATCGAAGTACATGGTCCAGAGCTCGGGTTGGATTGGAGTTGTCGGCAACTGGGTGTCAGTCCACTCAGCCAGGAAGTCTGCCAAGACCTGGGATTTTATGGCCTTCCGAGGAGCAAATGATAGCGTCTCGCCCATGAGCTCCACCGCCCACTTTGCTATCCTACCCGAGGCCTCACGGCACTGGATGATCTCCCCCAGGGGGAAGGATGACACCACAGTCACCGGATGAGACTCGAAGTAGTGTCGCAACTTTCGCCGTGTCAGAATCACTGCGTAGAGCAGCTTTTGGATCTGTGGGTAGCGGACTTTGGTTTCGGAAATCACTTCGTTGATGAAGTAGACTGGCCTCTGGACGAGCAGTTCATGTCCTTCTTCTCGTCTCTCGACCACGATCGCGGCGATGACCACCTGGGTGGTTGCAGCTATGTAGATCAAGAGGGCTTCTCCTGCAGCGGGGGGCACCAGGATGGGTGTATTTGTAAGGAGCGCCTTAAGGTTTCCGAGGGCTTCCTCGGCCTCGGGGGTCCAAGTGAAACGCTCGGCCTTCCTTAAGAGGCGGTACAGAGGCAAGCCTTTCTCGCCAAGACGTGAGATGAAGCGGCTCAGAGCCGCAAGGCATCCCATGACCCTCTGTACTCCTTTCAAATCTTTAATCGGTCCCATGTTGGTGATGGCCGTGATCTTCTCTGGATTGGCCTCGATGCCCCGCTCGGAGACGATGAATGCCAGGAGCATGCCTCGGGGGACTCCGAAGACACAATTCTCAGGATTGAGTTTCACGCCTTTCGCTCTCAGACACTTGAATGTCGTTTCAAGGTCAGAGAGGAGGTCAGAGGCTTTCTTCGTCTTGACAACGATGTCATCGACGTAAGCCTCGACCGTTCTGCCGATGTGTTCTCCGAACACGTGGTTCATGCACCTCTAGTAGGTGGCACCTGCATTCCTCAAACCAAATGGCATTGTAGTGTAACAGTACATGCCAAAAGGCGTGATAAAAGAAGTCGCGAGCTGGTCGGACTCTTTCATCTTGATTTGGTGATAGCCTGAGTAGGCATCGAGGAATGACAGGTTTCGCACCCAGCAGTGGAGTCCACCATTTGATCGATGCGAGGTAGAGGGTAGGGAACTTTCGGACATGCTTTGTTTAGACCAGTGTAGTCTACACACATCCTCCATTTCCCATCCTTCTTCCTTACAAGAACAGGGTTAGCTAACCATTTGGGATGGAATACCTCTTTGATAAACCCTGCCGCGAGTAGCTTGTGGATCTCCTCGCCTATGGCCCTGCGCTTTTCTTCGTCAAAACGGCGCACGGTTTGCTTCACAGGTCGAGCTCCAGTTCTAATGTCCAGTGAGTGCTCGGCGACATCCCTCGGTATGCCGGGCATGTCCGAGGGACTCCACGCAAAGACTTTGGCGTTCGCGCGGAGAAAGTCGACGAGCACTGCTTCCTATTTGGGGTCGAGCTCGGAGCCGATCCAGACTTTCTTGCTGGCGTCGTTGCCGGGGTCAAGAGAGACGGACTTGACCGCCTCAACTGGTTCGAAGTTGCCGGCGTGCCGCTTCGCGTCGGGTGCCTCCTTGGAGAGGCGTTCCAGGTCGACGATGACGGCCTCGGACTCGGCGAGGGCCTCAGCGTACTCCACGCACTCCACGTCACATTCGTACGCGTAGCAGTACGTGGATCCGACGGTGATGATCCCGTTCGGGCCCGGCATCTTGAGCTTGAGGTAGGTGTAGTTGGGGACGGCCATGAACTCGGTGTAGCATGGTCTTCCCAACACCGTGTGGTAGGTTCCTCGGAACCCGATGACCTCGAAGGTGAGAGCTTCCTTTCGGAAGTTGGAGGGAGTCCCGAAGCAGACGGGTAAGTCGATCCGCCCGAGGGGTAGGATTCGCTTCCCGAGCGCGATCCCGTGGAAGGGTGTCGCACCAGCCCGGACCTCGGACATGTCGACCCCTAAGAGTTCTAGGGTCTCGGCGTAGATGATGTTAAGACTGCTGCCTCCGTCCATGAGGACTTTGGAGAGCCTAACGTTGCCGATGATCGGATCGACGACGAGTGGGTACCTTCCTAGGCTTGGCACGAAGTCGGGGTGGTCGCCTCGGTCGAAGGTGATAGGCTTGTCGGACCAGTCTAGGTAGACTGGCGTTGCCACCTTCACCAAGTAGACCTCCTGGTGCTCCTGCTTGCGGTGTCGAGCCGAGGCGTTCGCCGCCTGCCCGCCGTAGATCATGAAGCAGTTGCGGACCTCTGGGAACTCCTCTTCCTTGCCGCCCTCCTTCTTGTTGTCGTCATGGCCCTTGCCATCTTCCGTCGGAGGCCCGGTCTTATGGAAGTAGCACCGGAGCATGATACATTCTTCGAGGGTGTGCTTGACGGGCCCCTGGTGATAGGGGCACGGCTCCTTGAGCATCTTATCGAACACGCCGGCCCCTCCAGGAGGTTTCCGAGGGTTCCTGTGCTCGGCCGCAGCGACGAGATTCACGTCAGCGGCGTCACGTTTCACTTGCGACTTGTTCTTGGCCTTCTTCTTCGTGCCCCACGGGGCGGACGCCTCGGGGGCGTCTTTCTTTGGCTCTCCCTGAGGCTGCTTATCTTTTCGAAAGATGGCTTCAACCGCCTCTTGACCCGAGGCGAACTTGGTGGCGACGTCCATCAGTTCGCTCGCACGGGTGGGAGTCTTACGCCCCAGTTTGCTCACCAGGTCTCAGCATGTGGTGCCGGCGAGGAAAGCCCTGATGACATCCGAGTCGGTAACGTTGGGCAGCTCGGTGCGCTGCTTCGAAAACCGCTGGATGTACTCTTGGAGGGATTCCCCCGGCTGCTGGCGGCAGCTTCGGAGACCCCACGAGTTCCCAGGGCGCACGTACATGCCTTGGAAGTTTCCCGCGAAAGCCTTGACCAGATCGTCCCAATCGGAGATCTGCACAGGAGGCAGATGCTCCAGCTAGGCTCGGGCGGCGTCGGAGAGGAAAAGGGGTAGATTACGGATGATGAGGTTGTCATCATCCGCCCCTCCCAACTGGCATGCCAGTCGGTAGTCCGCGAGCCACAGCTCCGGCCTCGTCTCCCCCGAGTACTTGGTGATGGTAGTCGGGGCTCGGAAACGGGCAGGGAACGGCGCTCGTCGTATGGCCCGGCTGAAGACCCGCGGACCGGGTGGTTCGGGCGAAGGACTGCGATCCTCCTCGCTGTTGCAGCGTCCCCCATGCCTGGGATGGTAGCCTTGGTGCACCTTCTCGTCGAGGCGGGCTCGATGGTCAAGATGGTGGTGCTCGTTGCTAGGGCGATCCCGGGTGGCAGGCGCCTCGTTTCGTGTGCGCTCGGGATGGACCGAGGCTTCCCGAATGCGTCGGGAGGACACCGCGTGATGCTCCGTGGGGTCAGCTCGCCTCCGGGAGGCGGAGCTCTCAGCTCATCGAACTATGGCGCCTTCCAGGAGATCCTTGAGTGGATGCGCCGTCCCTCGATGGTGGATGGTTCCGGCATGGCTCGAAGTAGCATCGCCGCTGCAGCTAGGTCCTGGCTGGACCCGCTGACGGCCAGGGGCAGCGCTGCCCTGGCACTGTCGACGATGCGGCGCCGGATGTCTTGGGCCCAATGACAGGCTTCTCCAGCGAGTCTTCGGCCTGCCCACTCCTGTTCGATGTTCTGTCGGAGCTGCACAAGCCAGCCTGCTTCCCCATCGACCCGGGCCTGCATCTCACAGATTTGTTCGAGCTATATGTCCTGACCCCCCGCACGGACTGGGACCACAGCTAGCTCCCGCAGGATGTCAACGCGAGATGTGGGCCCAGGGGGATTGTCAACCTCTAGCATACCGAGGTGGTTGCCTTCGTTGTGATCTCCCTGATCGACGTGGAAACATTCGCGACTTGGGCCGTAACCTTCGTCGTCAAGGTCATGGCCATCGTCAGAACAACCGGAGAGGCAGTGGTCACATGCGATCATGAAGTCCCACATGGCACCGGGGTCATTGAGGCCAGAGGAATCCCAACCGGAGTCGGGGTCGTCCTCTTCCTCGGAACCCGCCGGTCCGAAGGTTGAGACGGCTGTCAGTCAGTCCCAGGTCGACCACATGTGGTACCCCGGAAGGTTTGGATACGCCTTTATGGAGGCGCTCACCGTAGCGGGGTCGCTAGGTGGATCGAAGCTGAATCGAAAAGGTACGGGATGGAAAACGGACGGTACCTCTTGGTCGATGGACGGTTGTGAGGTCGCGTCGGGGGCGGAGCACACCGTCATCTTAGGTACGAGGGTAACGCCCAGCAGGTCCTTTGCGAAGGTGCTGGCGTCATTAGTCCGCTTGGGGCTGACACGTCGCGGGGAAGTGACACCCGCCGTCGTCTCAGGTGCGAGAAAAATGCCCGACATGTCCCCTGGGGGAGTGCCAGCGTCGTCGACTCGCTCTGGTGCGACAGCCGACAAGGTGCCGCCTCCTGCGTGGCCATGGTTGCCTCGTCTCCGCCTCCTTCGGCATGGAGGGTGGCGGGGACGACCGGAGTGCTCCTCTTCTGCTGCGGGGAGATGCTGTCGCCGAGCTCTCCGCCGCCGGGTGAGTCGAAGACCATCGCTGTCGTCGCGCCGCGAGGGGAGAAGTACCATGTCATAGCTGCCGTCGAGGGACATGAACTCGAGACTCCCGAAGCGGAGCATCGTCCCGGGCTTAAGAGGTTGCTGAAGACTCCCCATCTGGAACTCAACGGGAAGGTGTTCGTTAACACGCAGCAGGCCCCTACCTGGCGCGCCAACTGTCGGCATTTCGGACCCGGGGGGTCCCTGGACCGACGAGTGAAATCGCTGCGTGCCCTGCCTAGATGGGTTGGCGCGGGATGGAACACAAGAGGTGGGACAAGCCTTGTATTATCCTGCACCAGAGGTGCCGCTCGTAGTAGGGGTTACAAGCGCGTCGCGTGAGGGAGAGAGAGACAGAGAGCGAGAGCCTGTTCGTCCGCTCCTTCCCCCGCGCGAACCCCCCTCCAGGATGGCCCTAGACCTCCCTTTTATAGACGCAAGGAGAGGGTCCAGAGGTACAATGGGGGGCGTAGCTATGCGCTAACGTGTCCGGCAGAGGAGTGCCTAAGCCCTGTGTACATGCCAACGTGGCTGTCGGGGGAGAGCTTGGGCCCTGTACACATGATGGCGTGGCCGTCGGAGGAGCGCCTGAGTCCTGTAGAGGCACAGCTGGCAGTGCGGCAAGGACCCTGCTGACATCTCCTTGCTGTCGTAAGGGGCTGAGAGCCACCGGCGACATGGTGCACGCGGGGCACCATCATTACCCATCACCAGGGTAAGTCAGATGGGACGCCGATCTTGTTCCTTGTAGCCTGAGCAGGCTAGGAATAGAGTAATGATGTATCCCCTATTAGCGCGGTCGGTCCGAGCCCAAGGTCGAGCGAGGCGGAGACTTCTCTTGAGGCCGAGGCCGGGGTCGGGCGAGGCGGAGACCTCCTCCCGAGGCCAGAGCCTGAGGTCGGGCGAGGCGGAAACCTCCTCCCGAGGCTGGAGCCTGAGGTCGGGCGAGGCAGAGCTTCCTGTTGCGCCCGAGGCCGAACTCGGTGATTGATCGTGACTTGTTGTCAGTCTTTGCCTGGGTGGTTGACACGGCAGTCGGTGCAGGGCGAGCGGCACTGTTTTCCTGTCACATCAGACAGTAAAGAAGAGGGGCGAAGTGACTGCGGTCATTTCGGCCTGGTCGACTGAGGCACGTGTGTCAGGATACGGCGTCAGGCATCCCCTGCATTGAATGCGCCTGCGAAGCGGTCGGTTGGTGAGGCGGTCTGGCCAAGGTTGCTTCACAATGAAGCTTGCTTGAGCCGGGATTTGGGAGAGCTGAGGGGGCGCCCGCTGCCTGAGGAGGCCCTCGGGCGAGGCGTGAACTCATCTAGGACTACTGCTCCAGCCCGAGGCTGGGCTCGGGTGAGATCGTGTCCCTTGGGTAGACGAAGCCTTGACTTGAACCGCACCCGTCAGTTGGTCTGAGGGTGTTTACCAGCCATGATTAGGAGCGTTGGGGGTACCCCTAATTATGGTACCCGACAGGTACCTACAACATTTTGATTAGAACGTGGAACTAAATGCCATACCTCATTCCTCGTGAAGTTGTTGAGATCCTCTTGCATAGCCAGCACCCAATTCGGATCTCTTAGTGCATCATCTACCCTATATGGCTCAATAGAGGAAACAAAAGAGTAATGTTCACAAAAGTGAACAACTCGAAATCTAGTAGTTACCCCCTTATGAATGTCACCAAGGATGGAGTTGACGGGGTGATCTCGTTGAATTGCTTTGTGGACTCTTGGGTGTGGCGGCCTTCGACCCTAAATTTCTTGATCATCTTCCTTGTTTTCATTCTCTTCATCTCCCCCTTGATCATTGTCCTTCTCTTGAGGTGACTCATCCTCTTGATCTTCATTTTCATCAACTTGAGCCTGATCCTCATCTTGAGTTAGTGGGGATGCTTGGTTGGAAGATGACGGTTGATCTTGTGTTTGTGTGGGCTCTTCGGATTCCTTAGGACACACATCCCCAATGGACATGTTCCTTAGCACGACGCACGGAGCCTCTTCATCATCTAGTTCATCAAGATCAACTTGCTCCACTTGGGAGCCATTAGTCTCATCAAACACAATGTCACAAGAAACCTCAACTAATCCATTGGATTTGTTGAAGACTCTATATGCCCTTGTGTTTGAGTCGTAACCAAGTAAAAAGCCTTCTACCGCCTTAGGAGCAAATTTGGATTTTCTACCTCTTTTAATAAGAATAAAGCATTTACTCCCAAAGACTCTAAAATATGAAACATTAGGCTTTTACCAGTGAGGAGTTTATAAGATGTCTTCTTGAGGATTCGGTGAAGATATAACCGGTTGATGGAGTAGCAAGCGGTGTTAATCGCCTTAGCCCAAAACCGATCTGGTGTCTTGTATTCATCAAATATGGTTCTTGCCATATCCAGTAGAGTTCTATCTTCCTCTCCACTACACCATTTTGTTGAGGTGTGTAGGGAGAAGAGAACTCATGCTTGATGCCCTCTTCCTCAAGAAAACCTTCAATTTATGAATTCTTGAACTCCGTCCCATTGTCACTTCTTATCTTTTGATCCTTAAATCGAACTCATTTTGAGCTCGTCTCAGGAATCCTTTTAAGGTCTCTTGGGTTTGTGATTTTTCCTGCAAAAAGAACACCTAAGTGAAGCAAGAATAATCATCCACAATAACAAGACAGTACTTACTCCCGCCAATGCTTATGTAAGCGATCAGGCTGAATAGATCCATGTGGAGTAGCTCGAGTGGCCTGTCAGTTGTCATGGTGTTTTTGTGTAGATGATTGGTGCCAACTTGCTTTCCTGCTTGGCATGCGCTACAAACTCTGTCTTTCTCAAAGTGAACATTTGTTAGTCCTAAAATGTACTCTCCCTTTAGAAGTTTGTGAAGATTCTTCATTCGAACATGGGCAAGTCGGCGATGCCAGAGCCAACCCATATTAGTCTTAGCAATTAAGCAAGTGTCAAGTTCAGCTTTGTTTTCATTAAAGTCAACCAAATATAGCTGACCTTCTAACACTCCCTTAAATGCTAATGAATCATCACTCCTTCTAAAGACAGTAACACCTACATCTATAAATAGACAGTTGTAGCCCATTTTGCGTAATTGAGAGACAGAAAACAAATTGTAATCTAAAGAACCTACAAGAAAAACATTGGAAATAGAATGGTCAGGTGATATAGCAATTTTACCCAAACCTTTGACCAATCCTTGATTTCCATCCCCAAATGTGATAGCTCTTTGGGGATCTTCATTTTTCTCATAGGAGGAGAACATTCTCCTCTCCCCTGTCATGTGGTTTGTGCACCCGCTATCGATTATCTAACTTGAACCACCGGATGCATAAACCTGCAAAACAATTTTAGGCCTTGTTCTTAGGTACCCAAATAGTCTTGGGTCCTTTGACGTTAGAAACAAGCACCTTGGGTACCCAAACACACGTTTTGGAGCTCTTGTGTTTACCCCCAACATATTTTGGCAACTACTTTGCCTGATTTGTTAGTTAAAACATATGAAGCATCAAAAGTCTTAAAAGAAACATTATGCTCATTTGATGCAGCAGGAATTTTCTTTCTAGGCATTTTAACATGTGTGGTATGCCTAGAGCTGGAAGCCTCATTCTTATACATAAATGCATGATGAGAAACATTGTGAGGTTTCCTAGCATGAATTTTCCTAATTTTGTGCTCATGATAGTTAGCAGGATATAAAATGTAGCCCTCATTATCCTGAACCATGGGAGCCTTGCCCTTAACAAAATTAGATAATCTTTTAGGGCATTAAGCTTGACATTGCTCCCCTGTTGGAAACCAATGACATCCTTAATGCCAGGGTGTTTCCCATTATAGAGCATGCTTCTAGCATATTTAAACTTTTTATTTTCAAGTTCATGCTCATTAATTTTAGTAGTTAATTTAGCTATGTGATCACTTTGTTGTTTAATCATAGCAAGGTGATCATCAATAGCTTCTATGTTAATATCTCTACATCTAGTGCAAATAGAAACATGATCAACAGTAGATGTAGAGGGTTTGTAGGCATTTAAATCCTCTATCTTAGCATTTAATCTAACATTCTCATCTCTAAGACAGGAAATAGAATCATTGCAATCATTTAATTCTTTAACCTTAGAAATTAAACTAGCATTTTCATTTCTAAGACTAGTAATTGAATCATGACAAATGCTAAGCTCTTTAGTTAAGTTCTCACATTTTTCTACTTCCTGAGCATAAGCATTTTTCAATTTAACAAATTTTTTGTTCTCTTTAATTAGGAAGTCCTATTAGCTATCCAAGAGTTCATCTTTTTCATTAATTGCTTCAATTAATTCATTTAATTTTTTCTTTTGGTCCATGCTAAGGTTGGCAAAGAGAGACATTAAATTATCTTCACTATCACTAGAGCTACCCTCATCACTAGATGTTGTGTATTTGGGGGTGGCTCTAGATTGTACCTTCTTCTTTTTGCCGTCCTTAGCCATGAGACACTTGTGGCCGACGTTGGGGAAGAGGATGCCCTTGTTGACGGCGATGTTGGCGGCGTCCTTGTCGGAGGAGGAGTCGGTGGAGCTCTCATCGGAGTCCCATTCCCGACATATGTGGGCATCACCGCCCTTATTCTTGTAGTACCTATTCTTGTCCTTCTTCTTCCCTTTCTTGTCGTTGTCCCTATCACTTTCACTAGAAATAGGACATTTTGCAATAAAGTGATCGGACTTACCACACCGGTAGCAAACCTTCTTGGAGTGGGACTTGTAGTTTTCCCCCTCCTTTGTTTGAGGATTTGGCGTAAGCTCTTGATGATGAGCGTCATCTCCTCGTTGTCGAGCTTGGAGGCGTCAATTGGGAGCCTACTTGGTGTAGACACCTTCTTCTCGTCTTCCGTCGCCTTGAATGCGATGGGTTGCACCTCGAGTGTAGAGGTGGCGCCTTGCTCCAAGTTGACAATGTGTTTGGAGACTTTGATCATTAGCTCAAAGCTCACAAACTTGCTAATCACTTCCTCGGGAGACATTAGTTTGTATCTAGGATCCCCACGTATTAATTGAACTTGAGTAGGATTACGAAAAACAAGGGATCTTAGAATAACCTTGACCATTTCATGGTCATCCCATTTGGCGCTCCCGAGGTTGCGCACTTGGTTGACCATCGTCCTAAGCCGGTTGTACATCGCTTGCGGCTCTTCCCCTTTGTTGAGGACGAATCGACCGAGTTCTCCCTCGATCGTTTCGCGCTTGGTGATCTTGGTCACCTCGTCCCCTTCGTGCGTCGTCTTGAGGATGTCCCAAACTTCTTTGGCGCTATTTAATCCTTGCAACTTGTTATACTCCTCTCGACACAAGGAGGCGAGGAGTATAGACGTGGCTTGGGAGTTAAAGTGCCTAATTTGGGTGGCCTCATTCGAGTCATAGTCTTTGTCCCTGACTTGAGGTACCTACGTTCCATACTCAACAATATCCCAAATACTTTAGTGGAGTAAGGTTAGATGGTGCCTCATTTTATCACTCCACATACAATAATCTTCACCATCAAAATATGGTGGTTTGCCTAGGGGTACGGAAAGTAATGGAGCGTGCTTGGAAATATAGGGATAGCGAAGAGGCATCTTACTATACTTCTTGCGCTCATGGCGCTTAGAAGCGACGGATGACTTGAAGCTTGATGTGGAGGGTGACGAAGAGTCGGTCTCGTAGTAGACGACCTTTTTCATCTTCTTCTTGTCACCTGTCCGATGCGACTTGATGGAGGAAGAGGATTCCTCCTTGTGTTTGTTGCCGGACTCCCTTTAGAGAGTCCTCCCCGAGCTAGCGGCCTTTTCGCCGGTCATAATCTCCCTCTTGGCATGATCTCCCAACATCACTTCGAGTTGTTAGACTCTAATGAAGCACCGGGCTCTAATACCAATTAAAAGTCACCTAGAGGGGGGTGAATAGGCGAAACCTGAAATTTTTAACTTTTACACACACACTACAAGCTAAGGTTAGCGTTAGAGTTAAATTCAAGTCCGAAAGAGAGGGAAAACAAATCAACTAAGAAATAAGGCGAGTGAACATGGTGATTTGTTTTTACTGAGGTTCGATTCCAAATAACCTAGTCCCCGTTGAGGAGGTCACTAAGACTGGGTCTATTTCAACCCTTTCCCTCTCTTAAACGGTCACTTAGATCGAGTGAGCCTTCTTCCTTAATCTCACAGGTCACTAAGACCCCGCAAGGACCACCACACACTTGGTGTCTCTTGCCTGGCTCACAAAGCACTTGAGAATAAGAGTGGGAAAAGAAGAAAGGCAATCCAAGAAGCAAGAGCTCAAAAGAACACAAAATCTCTCTCTCATAAGTCACTAAGTGTTTGAAATGAATTTGGGACTTGGAGAGGCTTTGATCTTTTGAATTGTGTCTAGGAGTGAATGCTAGAGCTCTTGTATTAAATGTGATATTCAGAAAACTTGGATGCTTGAAGTTGTGGTGGTTGGGGGTATTTATAGCCCCCAACCACCAAGGTAGCCGTTGGGGAGGCTGCTGGCGATGGGCGCATCGGACAGTCTGGTGCGCCACCGGACAGGCACTGTGCGCTATCTGGTGCGCCGCCACGTCACCCAACCGTTAGGATTCTAGAGCAGTTGATCGTTGGCGCCTTTGTCTTCTTGTGGCACCGGACAGTCTGGTGGTGCACCGGACAGTCCGGTGCCCCTCTGACTCGCTGCTCTGACTTCTGCCTCGACACTGTAGCTACACTGTTCACTTGGCAGAGTCAACCGTTGCGCGCAGATAGCCGTTGCTCGCTGGCTCATCGGATAGTCCGGTGGCACACCGGATAGTCCGGTGAATTATAGCGGAGCGCGCCTACGTTTTCCTGAGAGTGGCTGGTTGACCCTTGTACTGTCCTGGTGCACCGGACACTATCTGATGGCACACCAGACAGTTCGGTGCGCCAAACCACAGCACACTCAGTTCTTTGCTTCAGTTCAATTTAGTCCCTAACTTGAATCTTTTATTGGTTTGGGTCGAACCTTATGCACCTGTAATACATGAGTTCTAGAGCAAACTAGTTAGTCCATATGTTTGTGTTGGACATTCAACCACCAAAATTAATTGTAGGAAAAGGTTAACCATATTTCCCTTTCAACCCCCTCACGCCGCTAGCGCTGGTGAGGATGGTTCCTTCGGCCATTCCGACCACCCCACCTATTAATGCAGCGACCACCCCTTCTGTTGTGGGCAAGCCGACCTCCCTGGTCACTCAGGGGATGTCGGGAGCGACTATTCCTGACACGGTCCTCTCTGAGCCGCCATCCCCTACAACCAGCCTGGGGAGGTCCTAGCGGTGGAAATGGAAGTTGGTGCTTCTTCATTGCCGCCCCACGCTCCCTTGCCTTCGGGCATTGTGGTGACAAGTGACCAATCTAGGCAGCATCAACGATACGAGATTTGATTCCCTACGGTCAGGTGGGTGCTCCTTTTCGGTTGTTTCTTTTTTACCAAAGTTTTGTTGACTGTTTGATCACCATTTGTAGCGCCTTTTCGCGCGGTCGGTGGCTCGAGCGGAAGTGCTATTGGTCACCTAGTGGGAACTGGATCAGCTATGTGCTAGGGCCATCTGTTTTGAGGAGAGGGGGCACAAGTTCGCTGTTCTCAACTCCGAGGCTGACATGGCTTCGCGACGAGGCCGCGCGCTTGCGTAAAGAGCGTGACAACGTGTGGGGCGACACAAAGCGTCTTCGAGAAGCGAGGTCCCAGCTTTAGAAGGACCTTCGCGAGGCTAATCTTTTAGTTGAGGAGGTTGGGTCGACCCTCAGGGAGGTCTCCGCTCGTCTGGAGAGGGCAAATTTAGAGCTTTTGAGAGAGCGCAATGCGGCCAGAGGTTAACTTTTCTTCTGTCCTTGTGCTTCATTTATTTGGTACTTTAAGTTGTTTGAGTTCCCTTCTTTCGCATAGCTCCAAAAGATGTTCCCCAAGCCCAAGACACCAAGAATACGACGGGAGAGGCAAAGACCATGGCAGAGGACGAGGCCCAGAAGCTCTCGTTTGCCCAAGACAACACTGTTATCGTGTGAGTTCAAGCGGAGGCTTCACTCTCAGAGCAGAGCACAGAGCTCCAGGCTCTCAAGGCGGCCGTGAGCACGGTGTGCGCCCACCTTTCTCCCCCTCCGCCGGTCAAAGTTGCCCTGCCCGATTGGCTGTGGACGCTACCTGACCACGTGGAATACGTGGTCCTTGAGGGTGTAGTCTATGGGAGCAGTATAGCCTTGAGGTAGATGGCTCTCATTTTGACGAGACCAACACGATCGTGATCATGAAGGGCTTTGCCGCCAGACGGAGCGATGAGGAGCTATATCGTATTGAAGAACAAATTCACCTTCACGCCCGGTTGATTGCAAGTTGGGTTGACGCGAAGTTCCTCCTGATGAGCCCTTGGAGTATGGAGCCGTCCACTGGCATCTAAACGACATTACATCGTTGTCTTGTAATAAACTTTGTTTGAATGATGGGGCTAAACATATGTTCGTGCCTTTTGGTGTGATATTGTTTCTTGCTTGAGTCATGGGCCTTGCGATTGGTCACGGTAGCTGGTGTGTATGTCCGGGCACGTTTTCATGGAGTGATCCCTGTTTCCCACCCTCGAGCAGAGCGTGGTGACTTAATCGTCATGTTCTGCTTATTCGGGCGTGTAGATGAAGACGGGATCCCGGAAGGACTCACAGTCGGTAGCAAAAACATAAGCCTGGTCGTTGCGTAGCAGTGGAAAAGGGCTCACATCTAGCCGCTCTCATTCTTTTTCTTGATAAGTACATGATTCGTCGCCCACGTCGGGTGGTGTATTTCTGTTACAAATCCTGTTTCTAAGAACTTTTTGGCGTCCTTCTCGCTAACGACTTTGCACTTTTTTCTTGTCGACTGTCCCGACCGTTGACCAGATGTTGAGGGAGAGCTCCGGGGCAGACAACGAGAGAGCCTTCTCACTTGTCGGAGGACGATGTCCCGACACGAATGTGCTTGGTTGCGTTGGCCACGCTGGTCCATGTGTCCTTCGCCCCTTTGGCGGACTTGGAGGTGCCTAAGCTAGTCGCGGGAGCACCTTGGGTAGGGCTGGAAAATTAGCTCGAGCCTCGCGAGCCGGCTCGCGAGCCTCGAACGAGCCGAGCCGAGCCTCTTCTTCGAGCTCGTTTTTGCAGCGAGCCGAGCCGAGCCGGCTCGTTCCAGCTCGCGAGCCTCGCAAAAATGATCATTTATGGAATAATAATGAATATTAGATAATTTTATGGATAATAGCTCATTTTTTAGTCTTTGATGATGAATATATTACAAGTTATAATTTAATTTACTCATAATGTAGAATGATGATTCTATATTTCAAATTTATATAATGTTAATTCACCAAATAATGCAACGGTAAGTACCAGAATATGGCTCGCGAGCCGAGCCGAGCCTCTTTCGCTAGCTCGTGAAATGGACGAGCCGAGTCGAGCCGAGCTCGTTCAGACACCGAGCCGCACCGAGCCGAGCCGAGCTCGGCTCGGCTCATTTCCAGCCCTAGCCTTGGGTGCCCCTAGGGGCAGTCTCTTGAAGCTCGACTCGTTCTTTTGTCGTGGCCAGTGTTGAGGCGAGCTCGTAGTTATCTTGCTTGCAAGTGTAGGCAGCCTTGAAGGAAGAGGACGCCATGATGGTCCCGCGGGAACTGGGCATCTTTAGCTTCAAGTATGTAACACCCTAAATTTGGGGTATAAAATTTCTTCTTTAATATCTACCAAATTTAGGTGTTACATGTTTTATCCTCTCTATAGTTTTATTTTCTCTTCCTTTTAGTAGAGGTTTGATAGGTTTGATTATTTATTTGGAGATGTATTAATAATTTAGTAGATTAAACCCTAGGGGAGACATGAAATGTTGCATCATATTGAGCCTAAAATTTGATATTCGTTTGATGCATATGTTCGAAATATTCAAATTTGAATTTGTGGTTTGGTTGGATTTGAATTCAAAAGAGAAAATAAAAAGAAAAGGGATTAGAAATTCAGAATAAAAAGAAAAACCAAAATCAGCCCGCTACCCCCTCTTCCTCGACCTTTCGACCTAGCTTGGCCGCGCCCGCGCGCGTGCTTTCGCTCTCTCTGCTCGGTGGGACCCACTTGTTGGCGCCAACTCCCTCAGTCGCGCGCGCTCCATCGCTCTCTACGCCACGGGCCCGGGCTGTCAGCGTCGTTCCCGCCTCGCGCGCCCGTGTCTCTAAGCCGCGAGCCCCGCATGTCAGACCCGTTGTCCCCGCAACCACCGCTCCGCTAGGCGCGCGCGCACGCCGAGAAGACCGACCCACGTCTCCCAGCTTCTTTTTGAGCCCCGCACGCACCCGTCCTCTCTCCCCTGCCTCATTTCACTCGCTCCTAGTCCCTCTCGTGCACAACCGCCGCCACCCGAGCTCACCGGAGAAGTGCGCCAGCCGTGTCGACTGCCTGGAGCTCCAGACGCCGCGCTAAGGCTTTCCGAGCGCCGTCCTGAGATAAAGAACTGCCTCTCGTGCTTTTCTTGCCTCGATTCCACCTCACCGTAGCGAATTAGCGCTTGCTAGAGCTGTGGCGTGTTGGTCCGCCGCACCCCAAGGTGTCCGGCCAATTTAGCTCCACCCCGTGCCTGCTTTTTGGCCCTAATTGTCCTAAACCTGTAACCAGAGCCCGCACCAGCCTCGATGCCCTCGATTGCCCCTCCCTGTGGTTGGTAATGCTTGCCGGAGTAACCTCGACCCGCGCAGAGTGTCCATCCACCGTTCACCCATTTCTAGCCCCGCTCTCATGGCCAAAACCCCGCCATCGAGTTCGTCGGGTCCCACTCACCAGCCCTAACCAACTCTGGTGACCCCAGACTCCCTGGAACTCGCGCCCGCCTCATCTTCGGTGACTTCACCGCCACGGATGGGAGCAGCGCCGCCCGAACCCGTTAACCCCTTAGGCGCTAGATCCCAATCGCCCGCCCCGAATTCAATGACCCGAATCTCTGGATACCGGTTCGCGTGGACGCCCCTGCCCCTAGACCCGACTCATTGGTCGTCTGCGCCTTTGACGCTGGGCCCGACCGATCAGCCCCACCCTCACCCTGAGCCACTGACCGCCCTGGCTAGCCTATCAGTGCGCGCGCGTGCCCGCGCCCGCGTGCCTGCCCATGGATCTATTCTCATCCATCGATCTGAGATCGAATGGCCGTTAGCACCCGATACCCCTTCGCTCAGTCATTTTGTTGAAGTGACCTTCGATTTCTTAGAAATAAACCCGCCATGCTGATTTCTTTCGCCTGAGTCCTTGGCTTCTTGCAGAGAGACCCCTAGACTTTACAGAAATGGGTATAAATTAGGGTTTTTGAATTCTAAAACTTCCAAAGTTCATAACTTTTGCATATGAACTCCAAATTGGACGGTTCAAATTGCAAAATGTTCATTATGTTATTTTCTATCTATTTAAATTATGTTCATTCACTGTTTCCATGTCTCAATTTTATGGTTGGTCTCTAGGTTAGGGTAAGACTATGGAAACCCGATTAGAAATAAAATAAAGATGAAAGCCCTAATGAATATTCAAGTGCTTAACTTTGTAGACCTAATCCCATTTAATGTATGATCCCATCCCTAGAATAAGTTTATTTAAGTAAGTAATTTACTAAGATAGACTTAGTTAGAAACCAGTAAACCACTTGGCATAGTAACCTACCCCAAAACTGATATTGGCACCTATGTGTCTTTACCCTTTTATTAAACATGTGTTCACTCTGTTGCATACGTTTGGTGTACTGTTCTTTTGGTTATTCTCCAAGTGTGTTGAATGAATGATTGCTTTGCGTAGACAACGAGCAGTCCGTGGTTCTCGAGTGTGTTGCAGGAGACTTACCTGAGCAGCAACCTGGTGAAGGCAAGTGTTCTCCGACCCACTATGTCCTACTTACTTTATAATTCATTATCCCGCTTACTATGATCAACCTAAGGATTGGCTAGTGTTCTATTTTTCCCGTCCTTAGTTATCATTTGGGAATTGGTTACTATGATTAGTATCATGCTATAGTTTTACTTTAATCAATGAACATGATGAAAATATTTATGATACGATGATGTTATTCTAGATATGATGATGAACTTGTGATATTCTAGGGGACTCGGACTGTTTCCCGAGTACCTCTCCGCAAGGACCTGTTCATTGGATGACCACCCAGGAAAACAGTACAACCATGAGGGTGGTATGGGATGCCCTTAGCTGATTAATTAGAGGAACTTGAGGTGTAGTCGGCTTCGCCGTTGTGCCGTCAATGGGGTCCGGGTACAGTACTTGCTCTGCCAAGGCTGGGTGCCGAGGTTCTTTTATGTTGCTTTTGTTAGTCACCCTTCCTATGGGGAGAGGTACTGTGTTTATCAAACTGGAGAAACCTAACAGGCGGCTATGACCTATAAGGAATCTTTGTAAAGGCTACATAGTGAATCCCTGGTCATTCACCTCAGTAGTGAAGATCGAGTCTTGCAAACCTTGGCTGGAGAGGGATCACGACTCGTGGGTAAAGTGTGCAACCTCTACAGAGTGTTAGAAACTGGTATATCATTCATGCTCACGGTTATGAGAAGCATCGGGAGCTCCTTTGATTAGAGTTACTCTAGATACGTTTATGGTGATGTTTAATGATTATGATTATAATTATGGATTCTTGTATTTCCTCTTGGAGGGACTATTATCTAGGTTAATAACTTGGGATTATTACTAAAACTTGGCTCTCTACTAGTAATAAATACCTGGCCAACTAAAAGCAACTGCTCTGAGCTTAACCCCACATACAACTAGTCAACTGTCTGTGAAGGCCTTATCGTACTACATTTCGTTCAGCACTTTGATTATGGTTTAAGTTAATGACTTTGTGGATGTTATGGACATCGTGATGTAATAAAATACTTATTTCTGTTATTATTTTTGAGCAATGTGTGATGATGTCCAATTATGTAATCGATGTGTACGTGAATTTCTGATCCTGGCACATACATGGTTCGCATCCGGTTTGCCTTTCCAAAACCGGGTGTGACAAAGTACATGTAGTTGTGGACGACCATGAACTTGGCATAACACGACCTCTCGAGAATGGCATTGTAGGACCCTAAAAAGTCCACCACCTTGAACTATAGTCGTTTGATGCGGAAGTTGCGAGAGTCACCGAATGTGACATGTGAAAAGGAAATGGTCTTAAACCATTTTTATATTTTGGTGCTTGATTACCATCACAATCATTCATACTAACTAGCTTGTCTAGTCTTTAATTCACAGGTTCATAAGTTCAACAATTTAGTCTCTAAGTCGCAATCAGCTCAGATCCAACCAAATAGGGGTAAAACATGGAATAGATGAGCTACCAATAGTTCTACTCTTTGGATAAGTTCTAAATACCCTGAGGAACTTATTCAGCACTTCTAGAAAGGTTGGAAAGCTCGAAATCAACATATCACTATTTTGGAGCAAGTTTGAGCAAAAGAAGAAATATGAGTTAAAGAATCAAAATGTTCATGATCCATGACTTAGACTAGATGGAAAGCCACTTGAGATGTTTGTCTAAGTCATAGGATCTCTCTCAAGTTTAGCCAAAGCAACTTGGAGAAGATTGTGCAAAGATCAACGAGAAGTCATAAACTCAAGTTCTGAAATTGTCAAGTGCGGACCGTCCGACCCCTTCTAGCGGACCGTCTGCGACACCGTTTTGACTTCGGCCAGGAATTGTAAATCGTGGATAGTCCGACTAAAATGAGGATCGTCCAGCTATTCAGTGCAGACTATCCAGCTATAATTCACGGATCGTTCGCAATGGAAGACCTAGTTCAGCCCGAAGGTGACAAGTTGAGCAAAAGGAATTTTAGAGCTGGTGCGGACCGTCCGGGAATAAGGGCGGACCGTCTGCGTGGTGTCACCAAGGCAAATAGCCACTGATCTAGCCATTGATCTATCAAGCGTATCCATTGGAGATGTCAGAATCGACCGTTGGAGGATCGTGGACCGTCCGGGCCCTAGCCGTGGACCGTCCGCCAGTGCAGTTTCTGGCAGATGCGCCCCCAACGACTACATGGGTGGTTGATGGCTATAAAAGCCACCCCAACCAGCCCATTCATAATATTCATTGATCTATATCATACACAAGAGTTGGGTATTCACTCCTATCTACTAGAGCAACACTTCTATACACATCAAAGCCTCACAAGTGCCACAAAAGAGAGACCAAGCAAGAAAGAGCTACTCGTGTGCGTTTAGTGATAGTGCCTTGTGAGAATCATTGAGAGAAAGTGTGTGCTACCTCTTGTGATCATTTGAGCATGAAGTTTTGACTCTCATTCATTGTAAAGCTAGCAAGAGCCCCTTATCTTTGTGGTTGGCCTTGCAGAGACTTCAGTCTTTTGTTGACAAAGAAGAAGGAACACTCGCCGGTCTTGGTGACTGTTGGAGAGAGGGAAAGGATTGAAAAAGACCCGTCCTTAGTGGACTCCTCAACGGGGATTAGGTTCTTGGTGAACCGATCCTCGATAAAACAAATCACCCGTGTCACTTGTGTTTATTGCTTGTGATTTGTTTGTCTTCTCCCTCTCTAAGTTCCCTTGCACTATTCTTTGTTGATATTACTTTGTGTTGCTTTGTGTTAAATTCTCATATTTAAAAGCAACGCCTTGCAAGGAAGAACTTGTGTTATTCCTCTTCTTATCTAAGCCCTCTTGCTTTATTCTTCATAGATATTTTAATTGTGTTGCTTTGTGTTAATTCCACATTCTTTGAAAGCAATACTCTTTGCAAGCAAAGGACTTAGTTTTATACCCCGATAATTGTTCATCTTGTTCTAACTGCTAATCGAGGGATCAAGTCCGGGTTTAAAGTTATAATTTTCAGGTTTCGCCTATTCACCCCCCTCTAGGCGACTTTTAGACGGGCAAAGAGATTCACCCAAGCGGGTAGGACTGGTGGCCTAGGATGATGGTGTGGAATGACGCTGAGATGGGGCACAACGTGGGGCGTGCGATCCCTAGGTCATCGAGGGTCTCAACATACATGATGTTGAGGTTGCTCACCCTATTCATTAGCACCTTGGATAGGCACTTTGAGGCTATGATTGGCTCGATGATAAAGGGGTAGGTCCTGGGATGTGGGATCTTGTCCGAGTGGTCGCATCGTCGAAGACTATCAGGAACTCCGACCACCGGAGATACCGCGGGATGGCCGATCTTCGACATATGCATTATCCTCTTCAAAGTTGAATTCTTCGATATCATCAGAATCATCATATAGGCCAACCATGATTTCTTCAATAATCTTTTCATCTTGGATCTTCTCTGCCGCATCATAGTATTTCACCAACACGAGCTCGTCACCCTTTCCCTCTCCAGTCATTTCAGAAACTCCGAAGATGATAAGGGCAAAGCTTTGAGGAAGTAAGGTTGCCAAAGAAAGCTTTAGGGTATGAGAAAATGATAGTGACAGGTTGGCAAGAACACGCGAATGTCGTGCCTGGTTGCTTGAGACTCGGCTAGTTTTGTAAAAAAAAACGAGGGAGATTAAAACATTCAAATTTACCCCACTATTGTAAGTGGACCCTCCATAGCATGTTTTCACAAAAGTGTGTTTTAATCATTCGTTTTCACCAACGAGCTCAGAGAAAGTGTTTTTAGACCTTCAATGTGAGGTCTTCATTTATTCCGTGGTCTGAGCTCATTATGAAAATGAACTAATTCCACAGGGGCTACTGTTGGGGGCCCTATGTAGTCAAAGGTCCTCAAAATATTAATTAACTAGTTATTCTTTAGTTTATTTCGAGAGTAACAGGATAAATGTTGAATGAGACCTTCATTCGAAGATGACTACATGCGATCACGATCGCGAAGACGAAGCTATAAGCTTCGTATCTATGGTGTGCGTGTACAATGAAGAATCCATCAAGAGAATGACGAGATCACCAAGACTTGTTCAACAATGTTATCACCAAGAGATGCAATTTTGCTGAAGTTGTACCCCGTGACTATAAATAGGAGCACAGTGCCATGCACACAGACACGCTCGGAGATTGGAAGAAAGTGATTCTTTCTACCTAGGAAGTTGTATCTTCTTTACCTTCATATTGCTTCTTGCAAGCTAGAAGGTATGATTGTAATCATTTGTTGTATGATCAAGGCAGAATGATACTCAATATTAATGAGTCAAATATTTTTTGTATTTACTTATTATTTGAGTTATTAGCTCCATCTTTCAATTACTTTAGTTACCTCTCTCATTTGATTAATCTCTTACAAAGAGCTAATTAAAGGGGAGGTAAAAAATTGATTCATGTGTGTTGCCTTGTTTTTGATATCTTTCAGGAGAGTGCCACCAATATCTCAAGCTATTTCTAGCAGCTTACCTGTTTCTATCTCCATATCGAAACTCCACTTCGTGAACAATGCAGTCTACAATGTAAAACAACGTTTTTGGTGACTATATGGTTGAACTCCTAAGACGGTCTCATCTTAATAAAATTGTAGACTTTGCTATACGAAATGTCTAACACTCTCGAGTTTGACTATATACCAGTATTTTTGTTGTATTCTTGTTGGTTGTTTCTTATATGTAGAAAGTTCTCGAATGCATTTGAGACTTTTATAAAAAGTTCTGACTACTTTTCATATTTTCAGGAGCTTCAAGTATTTTACCTGGATCTCGCTTCCCAATCTATCTACACGGTTTTGTTCGAAGTTTTAGAAGCTCGTAGACAATTTTTATTGTTTATTAAAACCTCGCTACATATGTACCATATTTTTTAAAAACCAAAATAAATGAAATCGTCTTCAAAACTATTTTTAGCCGGTTATAAGAGTTATGGCAAGATGTCTCGATCTTGATTTTAGATCCAGAGAAGAAAATCATATCATAACAAGTTTGTAGAGCGTACAAATGAGACTTTTTTCCTCGGGTAGGATCGTCTCAGGTCCAGTCTCCTGCCTCGGCCACAAGCAATGTGGAATATGGACTTGGAGGCATCGCGACTCGCGAGTAGCCCATTATCTAGGTGGGCTGCGTACAGATTCTTGGCCTGCCAGACGCATCTCTAGGAAGCAACAAGCGCTCCAAACACTCGGCCTTTGGCGGTTAGAGTGCTCCCGTTCCACCAAAATAGTCAGATGCTTGTGAGCGCTCTCCTCCATTTTCTTTCCTCTACACTCATATACTCATATGACTCTCCAACTAAATAAAGAACGGAGCGGCTCCACTTTATTCTACTCTTTAACCAAACAAAAAACAAAGTAACTCTTTTCTACTTAACCAACAAAGAATAGAACGACTCTATTTAAAAAACTAGAATGAACCGCTGCATTCTAATAACGCACCCTTAGGGTGTGTTTGGTTGGTGAGCAGATGAGAATGAAGCCGTTCTATTCCTATGTTTCAGGTGTTTGGTTAGCTACTTGGGAAAAGTGGAGCGGCTCTCATAATCTATCTGTTTCGGTATAGTGCAAAAATCTGGATGAACCTGCTCGCCAAAATCAGGCGGACGCAAGCGTTCCCATTCTTCCTCTGGCAAAATCGAACCCATACGCACCTCCCTCCGCTCCTCCATTACGCGTCTCCGTCGTGGAGGAATTTAGCAAAACAGGTCACTCTAGGTTGTCGCTCTGCGAAATACACCATTTCGAGGCCAGGTCGTCAAAACAGGTCACTCAAACATCGTTGCTCTTCAAAACGGGTCAGGAGGGTTTTGGCGTTTCTGGCAGGTGGGTCCACGTCGTTATGTGCCGCTTTTGCCCTTACGCCTGAACGCAACGCCGTCTCCTCCCGTCTTCTTCCTCCATTTCCCTTTCTTCTCTTCTCTGCCTCCTTCTCTGGACGACGCGACCGCACTCAACGGTGAACCCTTTCTTCGCTGCGGCACATCGACGACGTTGACGATGACCTTCTCCTCTTTTCAGGTGATCTTCCCATTTCCCTCTGTATCCTTTCCCCTGCCCTTTCCCTACACTCTGTAACCTTTTCTCTTCCTACACAGTCGGATGTGAGCCGGCGTCGAGCTGGTGGAAATAGGGGGTCGTCCAAGCCTGTGATAGGATCTTGTCACGCCACTTCCTTCTGCAGGTAACCTATCCCCTCCCCTCTGTCGCAGCTCTTGTGGCAGCACCTTATTTTGCAGCATTTGTTTCATCATTTTGTGTAATAATTTGTGCTAACACTAGAAATAGGTGGTGACAATTGTGTGCTCGCATCATAGATGGTAATGATGATGACACCATGTCTATTGACTAGAGTAGCTTTATATTGAGAATGCTGAAAATAAGGATAATGGGGATCAGGGTGATATGTTTAGAATCTGTGATGAGGATGAGATGTATGCGTTCTTGGGACTTGGAGATGAGGATGAGGAGATGAATCGAACCCACCCGGAACCAAGTAACTTTGCATCTCATTTTACATCGGAAAGTAACAGTTTTGATCCAAGTGATCTAGATGCTGCCATGCCAGTTGATGATGAAAATGCAGAAATGGTCAATATATTGCACGATGTTGATCACCCTGATCTGAAGTTGGGTACTCTATATCCATCAATGAAAGAGTTTAGACTAGCTGTGAGGCAATATGCTATAAATGAGGAGTTTGAGCTTGGAATAACAAAGTCGGATAGAAATAGATATAGAGTGTACTGCAAAGGGAATGATGGCACATGCCCTTGGAAACTGAATGGTTCTACAAGACCGGATTGCACATGCCCTATATGATGCAAAAAATGTGGAGAGCTTGGTCACAGACAAACAAGTTATAAGTGCCCACTAAACGGTACCAAAAAAAGAAATAGGAAACAGAGGAGTCGCAAATATGCTAGTGCAAATGAACCTTCACAGACCGACATTTAGTCTCCGAAGTCTACATATGATAGGTACATTTCACTTATAACTCTCTTGCTTCAAATGTCGTCATATAATGACTAATTAAAATTATATTTTGTACTAGCCTTGTACTTGTGTCTGTTAGTGGCATCCAATCTTCAAGTGCGCCAAGTGGAGAAGGTGGACCATTCACTGTTTTAGAAACACAAGGTGCAACGCCAAGTGGAGAAGGTGGAGGGTCCACTGTTTTTAGAAACACAAGGTGCAGCGCCAAGTGGAGAAGGTGGACCAGGAAAAGATGGCGGAAGACCTCTTTTATTACTAGGACCATCCAGTGTAGCGCCAAGTCTTCCATCTACTTCATCATGCCATGGCACTGGTCCTAGAATGCTTAAAAGAAGCTCACACCAAAAAAAGGAAGGCATGGGTACCTGATATGTAAAATTTCACATATGTTGTTTGAACTATGTGTTATTTGAACTATGTGTTGTGTAAACTATGAATTCAGTTGTATTCAGAATTCAGCTGGTAGTGAAACTGGAAATCCTTCTTGTCAAGTGTTCTTTCTGTCTATCTTCCTCATTACCATGTTCAGTCCATGTGAATCTAGGACCATTTTCAGTCCATGTTGATAGAGTTCAATTATGGTCATTTTCAGTGAATCTGATAGAGTTCAGTACATGTGAATCTGATAGAGTTCAGTCCATTTTACAGTCTGTTTCACCGATAGAGTTCAGTCCATTTCAGTCCATGTGAATCTGAAAGAGTTCAGTCCATTTCACTGACCCAGTCCAAAGTTCACAGTCAGTGGCCAAGTTACATGGTCATCTGTTCATGTAACTGAAAATGAACTGAAAATCTGGGACTGGGTCAGTGCAGAAAATGACCATGTAACTTGGTCATGCATGGAATGCGCAAGGGATGTGGTGTCTTACATGAAGCTGTTGGCCATGGACTGAAATGAAGCTGTTGGGCATATTTCAGTCCCAGATTCTTCACATGGGTTGTTTCCTCCTACACTGATGAACTGAAAATCTGGGACTGTAAATCTGGGACCGCAATGATAATGAACTGAAAATCTGGGACTGGGTCAGTGTAGAAAATGACCATGTTCAGCCCATGTGAAGAATGTATAGGAAATGAACAGATAAACTGAGGAGGAGGAAACTGTCCCAGAATTCAGCCGAAGTCCCATTACCAGAACTTGGTCATTTTCGGTCAGTGCAGTCCATGTGAAAATGAACTGAACATGTGTGAACTGAAATTCAGTTCACAGTCAGTTTGACAATTCAGTTTGACAATTGAATTCAGTCCACATGAATTCACATGAAGTCAGACAATTCAGTTCAAGGCTGACCCACAATTTAGTTCTGGATGTCAAACTGACAATTCAGTTCAAATGAAGTCAGAGAACAAGGTAAAATGACCCACAATTTCAGTTCACCAGAATTTCAATTCACACATCGAGGATTACAGTTCACACAGCCACAATTTCAGTTCACCGGAATTACATCCACACATCCAGAATTTCAGACACCATAAACCATTACAAGACACATATCCATAATTTCAATCACCATAAACCATTACAAGACACACATCCAGAATTCAGTCACCATAAACCCTAAACCTAGTCGGAGTAGCTAGGCATCTGGTCTGAGTTGTAATCAACGCCCAAAACTTCTCAATGTGCTCTTCAAGGGATAGGAAGCAGTCCGAATCAGGAGAATGTAGTGGGCTTTCAATCCTCTCTAAAGCCACCTTCTCGTCATGCTCCAATTGTTCCTCCTTAACAGTAGCATCCAATTCCTCTTGGCAAAAAAGGAATCCTGGTCCAATCCTTCGGTGGCGAATTCAAGTGCTTCACGAAGTTCTTTAACCTCAAATGCAGTCAAGCCCTTACTCAAGGGTAGCTTCTCGTTGCAAATACGATAGATATGCTTGGCATGATCCTGCATCAAGATGATTGCTTTATCTGCGATTTCAGTGCTCTTCGACATCCCTACATCCATTAGTACACGGCGAGGAGCAGATAAAAATCACCACTGCAGATAAACACTAAACCTCTAAACCCTAAAACCTAAAATACACGGTGCACAACCATTCCTAAGCGTCGATTAGGGTAGGGGAAAGGTTACTGGGGGAAGGGGGAAGGTTACCTGCGAGGGAACTGGTGGACGACGTGCCTAATCGCTATTCCGTCTCCGACGACCGCCGCTTGGACAGAGGAGGAGGAGGAAGCTGCGTGCGACGAAGACATAGGAGACGACGTTGCGTTCAGGCGTAAGGGCAAAAGCGGCATATAAAGATGCGGGCCCACCTGCCAGAAACGCCAAAAGCCCTTCTGATCTGTTTTGAAGAGCAACGATGTTTGAGTGACCCGTTTTGACGACCCAGCCTCGAAACGATATATTTTGAAGAGTGGCAACATAAAGTGACATGTTTTGCCAAATTCCATCCCGTCGCCGTGGTGAGGACCTCAGCCGTCGTCAGCTTAGGTGAATCCGCTGCCCCCTTTTCTCCTCCCTTCACCAGATCCGTTTCTGCTCCTCCCTCTCAACGCTGCACCCAGCTTGCCCATCAATGAAGCGATAATCAATCATCAATGATTGTGCTACTCGCTTGCTCCGGTGCTCCCCTCCCCTCCCCCTCCCTAACCTGCCTGCCCCGGTAAGCAACCCAACCAGCGGCGCTAATCTCGGCTGGCTTTGGCGGTCTGTCTTACGGTCCCTCTCTCTCTCCCGTTCTCAGGTCATTGGCTCATTGCTTGCTGCTAACACTAACACCAACCCCCCAAGCAGTTCAAAGTACTTGCCTTGCCTTGTCTGCTCCAGTAATCTCTCTCTCGCCCCCAACCACTCCTTTAAACCCGAGCTATCAGCGCTAGGCGCCGCGGCGGAGGCGACTGCGTTCGCGCCGCCGGCATGCTCCAGCGCGGCAGAGCTGTCTCGCTTGCTGTACTGAGTTCAAGAAAGGAAGAAGGGCGAAGCTGATCTTCCGAAAGCCAAGGTTTGCACGAATGCTCTGCTTTTCCTCCCTTCTCCTTTCCTTTCCCCTGGTGAGATCGATGGGGACCGAGGCTACTCCTTCCTCCTCGCAGCCCCAGAGCCGGGGCGGATGCTTTTGGATCCGTCGATATTTCCGCGCAAATCTCTTCTTCCCTGCCAAATGCTCCATGTTTCGAGGGGTGCGGCGTTACCTCCGGCGACCGCCCCGTTTGCGCTCTCTGGATCCTTGGAACAAAAATTCGAGACTTCGTGGTTGCCATTAGCAGGGTGAGAAAATTTCTAAATGACTGGGGTCTGCTGCTATGTCCGGTGGATCTGAATGCGCTGCGCTGCGTACATTTCATTTTCGTGAAATCTTATAGCGTTTTGGACAAGGGATTGTTGGCAGGTGTACTGTTGGGGAGCTGTTCGATGCAAACAAGGTGCGGGCTTCTCCCAGCAATTGTCAGCTGTCAAAGTGGATAGTTTATTTGGGGCGAGTGTTCTCTTTTTAGGATCCGTAGAATTTGGTTTGTCAAAGCCACCCTTGTCCGATGTGCATCCCTGATCAATATTGAGGGCAAAGCCCCAAAAGTCGTGGCCAAAATTTTCTTGTACCAAAAGCTGTCTCCACATTAAAAACATCTGCATTTTAGGATGCTGCAGTCGTAGCATTCAATCCTGTAGTGGTGCATTGGTTCTGGGCCCTGCGTGAGATGTAAATTGGAAGCCTGCCTTGGCTTTTTTGAGGGTTTGGTGGATCTGAGTTGATTAAATAGAGCTTTTGTTGTTAGCTGGAAATGCTTTTGGTTGGTCATATGTACAATGCTGATGGGTGGGCCCTTAGACGGTATACCTTTAGTGGAAAGACGAGAGCATTTTCGAGCTAACATTGAGTTTCCAATATTTTGCTGATGATTCAGTGGATCCTTTGGTTCGACGCTTATGCTTTAATGGGTTATTATTAGCCAGGCATGACATTTTTTAAAGCACAACTTTTTTATGATTCTTCACTGAAACATCTGAGCTTCTGGACAGAATTGGATTCTTTTTTCTTCTTTTTGACAGTGGGAGCTTTGCTGGTAATAACGGTACTCTTGGTTTGTCAATTTCTTCTGGTTGGATCTGAGCCAGCCAAGTCACTGATGCTTAGTTTTTTTGGGTCTATGCACATCAACTTCCCAGTGTAAGAATGCTAGCTTGTGTACGAGGACAGAGGGTGTTGTTTGTCTTAGAATCATCTAGGTCCTTTTTCTTGGGGTGTGGTAAGTCAGTTCTGCCAGTAGTGAGTCTGCTGATATCAGACCTTATTTCATTGTCTTCTGAAAGTCGACCACGTCTTTTCCTGTTGATATATGTGGTTAACTATGGAAGATTGTACTTTGCAATACAACACAATAATATCGCTAACACTCTAGGCCTTTGTGGTGTATCCAGGATCCACTAGTCCTTAAGCGAGCCTATGTAGGAGCTACACAGGCACTCATGGAAATCTTTTCTGATGGCTTTCATGTGTACCCTCGAACCTCTTATATGATTATATTACACCATGAGAGCTGCTTGTAATACTGAATTTTATTGGGCAGGAAACTTTCTAGGTGCTTGAAACCTAAGCCTAGTTTTGTTCAGTTAGGTGTAATAGTGCATTCGGCTTAATCCAATATTGCAAATATTATAAGATAAGATGTTCAATATAGCACCAATTTTATTCTTAGATTACCCTTTTGGATAAAGTTCGCAATAAACACGTTACTGACTATTTTATCCTATCCAGTGACCATTGCCAGCTGCATATATCCTTCACACGTTATTGACAAGGGGGAAAATCATACATCTAGTGAGGACATGTAAAACCAAACATCCAAGTTTCAGATCTAAGGAGGGGGATGTAGATGCATTGGGCCTCACATGGAGGAGCTGGGCGATGGAAGTGGACTAGTGACTTTGGTTGATGGTGTCTGTCTCTGAACGATGCATGCTAACAGCCTCGTGTGTTGGTGTGTGCGTCCAGCTGTCTAAAAGGGTATGGGAAACAGTGAGGAGTGGCTAAGCGGAGTGGGTGAGAGGGGTGGTGGGCAGCAGCCAGCAGGGAAAACCTAATCACCCATGTCAAGAGCGAGAACCTAGAGGAGTTGGGCATAGCGGTATAGCAGAGAAGCAGAGAGAGGTGATTGGGGGCTTCTGAGTGAGTTGGGGGGGGGAGTGGTGGAGCTAGGCTTTAATGGAAGCCTGGGCATCACAGGCTGCCGTGCAATCCTAATCCATCCTGCCATAATTTAAACTCTGCCTAAAATATGGTTAGCCATCGGTCAGCCCCCCTCCGATCTAGCACCATTTTCAAGGACCGTGTCCAAGCAAAGGACACCCACCATAGCTGCATTGAGAGCTAGCCAATGAACGTGATAAAGCGTGACCTACAGCGTAAGCGTCAGCTCCTCAACATCAGTTTCGGCGGCCGCAACATCATCCGCCACACGAAATCGAGGCCTGCAAGCTCCAACGCCTCCGTGAAGCCGAACACCAGCTCCTCCAAAAGGAGTGAAAATGAGCACCAGCTCCTCCAAAAGCAGCACATGCCTACTGGTTCCTCTTCGAGCTCCATATGTGATGTGTCCGTACTGGTTTCTCCTCGAGCTCCAACTCCATGCGTCCGTCATGAAGCAGCAAACGGCGGAGCCCAGGCACGTGCCCAGGCTCGCCAGGCTGTCGCTCCGGCACTGGCTCCACTTAATTCCTACCAGGAGCTAATTGATATAGGCATATAGCGCAACTTGACATTGTTCTCAGATTCTCATGGGGAAATTGGTTTTGAGAGCGGTACTAGACATGCCTTCAGTGTAGGTAGATTTTCATAAAGTGGTTCTTCTATTGATTCTTTTCTGATTTTATATCATGCTTTACTCTTGAATGGATGAACTGCACTGTTGATAAACTGGCCTTTTTCATGGACTGATATGAAACCGGAAGGGGTGTACAAATATCAACATAATTTTTTACTGATGTATAGAAATTTACCAGCCATTTGTGTTTCATGGCTTTCGTTGGTGTTTTTTCCAGATATTCACATTAGTTTATACTGTGAATATGGCAGTTATTGTTATTGCTTCATCTTTTTTTTATGTTTTTGTTCATTGTCATAGACTCATAATATGGTGTGTGTTTGATTGTTTCTGGTTTGCTGTGTGAATTTTACCCCTTTTTGTGTGTAAAGGGAAATGAATTACATTCATTGATGTGAAGAAGTTTGTGTTGCCTTTGCTTTCAGTCAAAAAAAGAATGCTACTCCTAACCTTGAGAGACGTTTGAACTGCAAACCTTTTCTGGGAGCTATCATTATACTGTCGCAATGTCAAGGGTACCAAAATGGAAGATCGAAAAGACTAAAGTTAAGGTTGTATTCCGGCTGCAATTCCATGCCACAAATGTGAGTTCTTATACATTTACTTTAATTCTATTGTTTCTTCTTCTCTTGGTTGTTCGCAGGAAATTTTCTTTTAGCAAATTGTATTTTTATTTGTTACTAGATTTGCTTGTGCAGTATGTGTGAGCATTTTTACTTGTTTCTCTTAATAGTCTTGGTTAATCTGTCACACTAATAATTTTGGTTGCAGATTCCATCAACAGGATGGGACAAATTATTTTTGTCCTTCATCTCTGCTGATACGGGAAAGGTGAGTGCAAAAACAAATAAGGCAAATGTCAGGAACGGAAGTTGCAAATGGCCGGATCCCATCTATGAAGCAACACGGCTTCTTCAGGATCCTCGGACTAAGACATACGATGACAAGCTATATAAGCTTGTTGTGGCCATGGTGTGTTCCAGAAATTGTTTAATCCTGATCTTTGTCTTGCTCTGTCTCTCCCAATATTCTTTTAAGTTAAGGTGCTGATTTCTGTAAAAAAAAGCACCGGAAGAACGAATAATTTACTAATAACTGATGTTAAGTCTTTCACCATATTAATGGAAATAACAGGGGACGTCACGGTCTAGTATTCTTGGTGAGGTTGATGTCAATCTTGCTGAATTCGCAGAAGCACTGAAGCCGACTTCAATAGCACTTCCTCTTCGTGGTTCTGACTTCGGGACACTGTTACATGTATGTATCTTAAAAACGTTTATTTTAGTATAAAAGGAGTCATCAGAAGCTGGCATTATGCCATGATGAGTAGTTCAACAGTTTTGTTCTCTGTTTTGTGGGAATAGCAGCTATTTTTTTTTTCTCTCTGACGCGGTTCTTTGATAAAATCATTTCAGATCACAGCACAACTTCTCACTACAAAAACTGGTTTCAGGTTTGGTTGCCATGCAACAATATATATATTTCTTCTGCAAAATAAGTTATTGTTCCTAACCCTTATAAATTCTTGTTTGCTACAGAGAATTTGAGCAGCAAAGAGAAACTGGCACTAGAAGCTCTCAGCAGTTATTGAACCAAAGAAGTCATGATCCTGTTGAAGTTGCTGCGGCCTCATCAGACATTGGCACTGATAAGGTTGGTGAATAATATGAATGATCTAGTTGGCATTATTTATGTTCATTTGATGATAGACTTTCTTGTGTCATGCTGAATAGGTTAATTCGAGGATTAAGCTAAAAGAAAATTCTTTGGGGTTCCCCTTGGCTGAAGATTCTGCAGGGTCAACAGACGACTATGAAAATTCATCACATACTTCAGATGGTATTTTTACTGAAAAGAATGATCCACACGGTGCTCATGAAATCAATAGCTTTAGGAGCTCAAATGACTTACCCCTTTGTTCTACCAGTCAAAGTCCTACACCAGAAAAAGGTGCCCATTGGGTTAAACATCTTTTATCACAAGGGAGCAATGATTGGGCTCATAGCTCAAGTCCTGAGTATTGTGCTGATAAAGATTTAGCTGCGGCTCATGATGAGAATAACCGGCTCAGGACAAGATTGGAGGTGGCTGAGTCAGCATTTTCTCAGCTTAAGACAGAAGCAACATCTCTGGAGCATGTTACTGACAAGTTAGGCACTGAGACACAGGGCCTTGCTCAACAGCTCGCTGTTGAACTTATGTCACGTAATCAACTCACTACTGAAGTGTCCTTGCTAAGAACAGAATGTTCTAATCTGAAACAAGAGTTGGAAGAAATAAAATCTTCTAAACACTTACAGAACAAGTTTGACGTAGAAGGTAAAACTATGACTAAGTATGGTAAGGATATTCTTGCTACAGAGTCCATTCATCATCTCCAAACTGAATGGCTGCAAGGTTTGCTACTTCTTGAAAGTAAACTGCAGCAGACCAGAAACAATGCCCTCCATGGACTACAAGCAAGTGATCTTGATTTTCTTCTTGCTGATCTGGGGGCACTTCAACGTGTCATTGAGAACCTCAAGCAAGGTGTTCAGCCAGGTCAAATGAAAGAAAATCACAATGCAGAACATTTGGTTCCACTTGCTGGTTATCTATCAAACTCAGGACATGATGATACCATCAAGAAAAGTTCTGGTGGTAGTACAGGCACAATGGAGGAGAAAATGTGTGAGCTCCTGCAGAAGCTGGAGGACTCAAAAACTGAGAAGGAGAATCTCCTGGAGAAGATGAGTCAGATGGAGCGCTACTATGAATCTTTTATCCATAAGCTTGAGGAGAGCCAGAAGCAGACAACAATTGAATTAGAAAATCTCAAGAAAGAGCATAACTCTTGCTTTTATACAGTTTCTGTCCTACAAGCTCAGAAGCAAAAAATGCACGAGGAAATGAATGATCAATTAATGAGATTTGTGGAGGACCGGACAGCTTTAGAAGCTCAAAATAAGGAGTTTGAGAGGAGGGCTGTTGCTACAGAAACTGCACTCAAGAGGGTTCGATTCAATTATTCTGCAGCTGTGGAACGTCTCCAGAAAGACCTTGAGTTACTGTCGTTTCAGGTTCTCTCTATGTACGAGTCAAATGAAACTCTTGCCAAGCAATCATTACTAGAAGATTTTGATAGTTTGCCTGAGGAACACTCTGCCGTGGAAGATTTATGTGGCAATAATGAACATGAGCAATACAGACCTGGTGTCAAACAAATCAGACCTGAAGGTCTATATGCAGAGAAAGAAACTGATGGCCAGAAAAATCTTATTCGGGCACTCAAGATTGAAGACCTCCGTGCGAGGTCAGAGTTTCAAGCACATACTGATTCACGGGGGAACCACTCAAACTTGGAAGGGCCAAGAAGGGCCTATAGTGCTATGGAGTCTGAGCATTTAGAGATGTTTATTTCTAATATCGAGTGGCAGATATTCTCTGATGTATTACGTGAGTCTCACTATGCTACATTGGATATCATTAAATGCATGCAGGGAAGGTTGGACGTGTTAGAAATGCAGCATCATGACTCTAATGATGCTAGGCAATCTCTAGTGCTCAAGTTGAACTCTGCACTGGACCAAGCCAAAAGTGTCAAAGAGAGCGAAGCAGGATATGTTTTGAAGTGTGATGATCTGACTGTGAAGAACCAAATATTAGAAGCAAAGCTTCATGATATTACAGTTGAAAATGCTTTGCTTATGGAAAAGCTCACGGAGTCTGAAAGACTTGTTCAGGAACATAAAACTTGTGAAAGCAAGTACAAGGTCTGTACTGAGGAAGTTACGAGATTGGACAACCTTTTAATCAAAGAAAGTCTACTAACCAACCAGCTTAAGGATGAGCTCACTTCACTAAGAGAAAGTTTTGAGGCCATGAAAGATGCGTTAAATAAGCAATCATCCATAAACAATGATATACAAATAATTTCTACATCCCTTCAAGATCAACTGGGTGACCTATGCTCTAAAATTATATCTTTTAACAAGGAAGCAAACATTTCAGGCTTAGAAGAGGCATCTTTGCTGCATGAACTTGAGAGTAAGAATTACGCTGCTGTGATGAAAAGATTGGAATCCTTCCATCAGCAAACATGTGACAAGGTACTTCATCTTCTTGAGGAGAAGGAAGTAATGGAAAAAATGTGTGATGCTCTTCAGAGAAGGTCAGAGAAGGCTGAGACAAAATTGCATGGTATGGAGCAGCAGTTTATATGTGATATGGATGCCACAAAACAGAAGCTAAACTTGTCTGAGGAAATTGTAGAGAAGCTTCAGCAAGAACTCCAGGACATGGCTCACAAACTTAGGATTTGCTCCGATTCTCAAGAAAAATATTCTGTTACCAATGGTGATTTAACATCAAAATTGTCACAAATGGAAATTGAGCTACATCATGCAACTAGTGAGAACAAGGCTCTTGTTGAAAAATTGAAAGAGTTTAGTGTTACTGTAGAGGAACTCGAGAGGACCAAAATGTGTCTTGTACAACATGAGGAGGATACCCGTACCTTGACCCAGTCATTACAGTCTAAACATGAATTGTTAGTGCATATGGAGAGCGAAATCAAATGTTTACGTGATGATCTGATGCGCACTGATGAGAATTTGCTGAGAGAAAAGAGACTTAAGGAGGAACTTGAGTCTGCCCTTGCTAGTCTTACATCACAGATTGGTGAGAAGGATCAAATTCTACTTTCTTTTGATGAACACAAAACGGAGTTCATTCATCTGAAGGGCCAACTTTTGGACATGGAAAAAACACATAGTTTAATGCAAGATTCACTGTCACAGAGTGAACAAATCCAAAGGGACCTCAACTGTAAGAATCACTCTCTTCAGTCCCAGCTTTCAATTCTGGAAAACCAGTTAGGAGCAGTTGTTGAGACCATGTTTTCCAGTGAAATTGAAGCTAGTTATATGAGAAGTCAGGTAAGAGAGGCTGTTGTGCAGCTTAATATGTTAAGAAATGAGCTTGAGAAACTTCAACTCAAAAGTAAAGATGCTAATGAATCATTACGGGCACACATGTCCACTGAAGCAGAATTAGCTGATAGAAATAGCACACTTGAAGCAGCTATCCATTCTCTTGAAACCAACCTTAGCAGTGTTATTCAAGAGAAGGAAGGTCTTGAGGAGCTTATGAAAGGACATGACGAAGCGTCAAATCCAGTTAGTAACAAGTCTCGTGATATAGCAGTCAATAACAGTGATAGAGTATTGAAGGATCAAGATGAGATTTTACAACTTAGGGTCTTGCAGGCAGATCTTGAAGAGCAAGTTGATAATTTGAAATCTGCAAAAGATGAGACTGAAATTTTAAACATGATTCTTAGGTCAAAATTGGAGGAGCAACACGCTGTGATGTCATTATTGCTCCAGAATCAGAGGCATGAGTTGATAAATTCAATAGAAGAGAACAAGGATCTCACTCAAAAACTTGCTGAACAAAGTCTGAAGGCAGAAGAGTTCAAAAACTTGTCTATCCATTTGAGAGAGCTAAAAGAAAAGGCTGAAGCTGGAAGAAAGGAGAAGGAAGGGTCGCTACATACCATGCAAGATTCTCTTAGAATTGCATTTATTAAGGAGCAGTATGAATCGAAGGTCCAAGAGCTTAAAGGTCAAGTTTTTGTCAGTAAAAAATATGCCGAAGAGATGCTGCTGAAACTGCAAAGTGCTTTGGATGATGTTGAAACTGGGAAGAAAAATGAGATTGCTCTTGCCAAGAGAATTGAGGAGTTGTCGATGAAAGTTTCTGAAATGGAGGTGGAGATGCTGGATTTATCAGCTGATAAAAGAGAACTGTCAAATGCATATGACAGCATGATGACAGAACTAGAATGCACAAAATTAAACTTAGATTGCTGCAATGAAGAAAAACAGAAGATTGAAGTCTCTCTGGAAGAGTGCAGTGAGGAACGCAACAGAATAAGGGTGGAACTTGACCTGATTAAGAAGTTATTGGAGAATATGGCATTAACTGACAATAACACATCACATGATAGTTCTGAATCATGCACCCCTGGAACCACATCGATTAGGCATGTTCTTGGAGATGGTAAGGCTGAGCCTGCATCAAAGGCTACACCAAATACAACAAAAATAGACTCAGGGTTACAGGAACGTGAAATTCAGAGTAGAAGTTCCTCTTCAAATTTGTCTCAAGGAGCAGAGGATGTTGTGAAGTTTGACAATAATGAAGAGAGCAAGAACTTGGAGGTAATCAATCTACAAACTGTTTGCCTTTTGGTCATTTCACTATTTGACAAGTTTATGGAAGAACCTTGAAAGGGAAGCATATATATATCGTGGCTTACAAACTACAAACCTCCTTGTGATCTTGAGGTGTAGGGAAATGTGATCCAACTATGAAATTTTAGAATGATTCGCATGCGTAGTGCATAAAATAGATTTTATTTAGTATCCAAGATAATTGGTCAATATTCTGGCATGCCAAAAAATGTAACATGATTGCTCAACATTTGGCTAATTGGACCGTGTTATTTTTTGGTTAATTTTACTGATTGGAATTTGGAAATGTAAGTCATTTTGTTATCCCTTTCAGTCAAACTTTTTTAACTCTAACTATCAATATGTAAAGAATTATGTAGATTGGCAACATAAGGCTGATTTCACTAGCTTCATCATGAGAAACACTTTTATAATTTGTAACCACTTTATCTCAGAATATCACGTTTAATAGAGAGGACTAATCAAAAGTGTCCTATTGTAGTCATGTTGATATCCTAAGCGACTTGCATCTGGATAATGTCACTATGTCAGAGACCACACCTGTTGTGCTTTTACCTTTCCCCTTAATGACATAGAAATATGTTATGTATTACACGTGGTCAGTTTACAACACTAATTCGTTACATCTTTGGTTCTTTGTTGTTTTTTCCATGATGGATAACAGTTGTAGTATGTCACTATGTCAGAGACCACACCTGTTGTGCTTTTACCTTTCCCCTTAATGACATAGAAATATGTTATGTATTACACGTGGTCAGTTTACAACACTAATTCGTTACATCTTTGGTTCTTTGTTGTTTTTTCCATGATGGATAACAGTTGTAGTAGTGAGTTGTTGACTGTCAGCTGACTTTTTTTTTGTTATTGTGACAGAATTGCGATGAGGAAATGGAATCGCCAACAAAGAACAATTTGAATAGCAACATTAGCATCAAAGATATTTCTCAAGAGCACAAGAAATTAGCAAATGGATTCAACCTTTTCCAGAAGGAGGTAATGACGGAACTTCTCTTGGTGTATTATTTCTTTCAGGTTGTAATACATATTATGTGAAAAGCAAATTTCACTTGTTGGGAAAATGTCCAGACATTTTGGGATTGTCATATATACTGTTTCTTTCCCATGCTCCTATGGGACAGGGAGACAAAGATACTTATGCTAGTACATCTGTAGTGTTAGGACTTGTAGTCAGGGTGCTGCGATGTTACCATATTATATGAATTACAAAAATGAAGCAATATGATTAGCCTACTTGCTTGATTTGCTTGTGTTCATGATGGACAATGCTTGGATTAGAGATTTGCTGGCTAGCCATATATGAACTTTGCACAACTAATGCATTAATGCAATAAGGGCTGGTTTGCTTGTAGGCTTGTGCAGTGTAGGCTCTTATGTAAGCTTAGACAGTGCTTAAAGCTGGCCCAATGCAGCATTAGCTAGTATACTAGATTTGATCGTGTTAGGCAAGTTGGTGGGCCGCACAAAATTGAAATATTCTCACCTCCTCCACCCCTACTAGAACATATGACCTCTACAGCCATATGAGGTGTCTACATATGACCAAACATAATCTTACCGAACACAGCCTGCTTATGCAAGAGAAACAAACACAAAGACATTGCATACATTTGTGCTGGCTTGAGTTTTGATGCATAAGATCTAATGTAGGCTAAGACTAATGCAATCAATCACACCCTAATTGAATTAGTAATATGATTGCCACACGGATGAGTCTTCAGCATTTATAAGTTAGTATATGAAATCATGAAGGCTTATAACTCCTGCTAGACAATTTGGAAAACTATATCTTTGTACATCTCAGTAATGAAACCATGTGTGGCATGATATGGAAGGAGGCTGATTTCAACGGAAATTGTTTTTTGTGTGCAGCTGGAAAGATTGAAAGATGAGAATCTGTCCCCTCTTCTTCCCCTAGACGTCAATCTAACTGACCCATCACTCAGTGGTTTGGAAAGGACATTGTCACAACTCGATATGGTACGAGTCCTGTCTGTATAGTAAACGCGAACCTGTACCATGATATATCTCATTCTTATTTTCTGCATTTGTTACTACTTTAGGCAAATGAGCATTTGCAAAGTATTTTTCCATCATTTAAAGAGCTTCCTGGTTCTGGCAATGCTTTGGAAAGATTACTCGCCTTGGAACTCGAGCTTGCAGAGGCTCTCCAAGCAAAGAAGAAAACAAACATCCTTTTCCAGAGGTAACTAGTACATTCAATGAGCACTGTTATTTCTTTTCATGCCTGATAATCTAATGAAGCATATGCCTTTTTTCTTTTCTTTTCTTACCTGGAGAACTGTATAAATGATGAACAAAACCATTCTAAACACTGATCCATTGCAGTATGAGTGTAAATAATGCTTTTGCCATTTCTGAATCTTTTATCATTTTCTTCTTTGAAGAAATACTAGAATGGAGACTAACTAGAAAAATGTAGCGCCAACAAATTTAGATCTGTAGACTACTCCCATACCACAAAACATCTGGGGACAGCTGCTAAGTTTCTGAAGCTAACAGTTGCAGCGGTTTTTTCATTGCAATATAAAAAAAAAGTAGTAGTTCTAGTAATAACACACGAGTCAATTACACTAGCTAGTATATATTTTGATTCTCTTTGGTCCTTGTTAGTTCATTCTTGAAGCAGCACAATGATGAAGCAGCGATCTTCCAAAGCTTCAGGGACATCAATGAAGTGATACAAGATACGATCGAGCTGAAGAGGAGGCAGATGGCGGTAGAAAACGAGCTAAAGGAGATGCAGGGCAGGTATTCAGAGCTCAGCGTGCAGTTCGCCGAGGTGGAGGGCGAGCGACAGAAGCTCGAAATGAATCTGAAGAACCGATCACCATGGAGATCATAGGGAACCACCAATCAAAGCGAAGAAAACTAACGAGAGAGAGAGAGAGAGAGAAGTGTCAGCCAGCTGCAGGCTTTGTATACAATCTTGTGCGACGGCAGTGGGATACATTTTGTAGTGTATATATCAGCTGTATCGATTGTAGAGTTGTAGTGAGTGAGTGATATGCATAAAATGTAACACAGCACCTTGTACAAGAAACAAGTCTTGTTATCTGATTGTTCCTTGCCAACGACCAACCATCATCAGTCTTTGAAGCAGTGGGTGTATCCACGTTGCTGATTGTATTTTGCAGTTATTTGTATATATATCATGTTTGACTGGAACCGCTCCTTGTTCTGTTTTTAATAGACACCAGGTTGTAGTAGATGGCTCTATCAAAATTCTTTTAGTGTGTGAGTTAGAAAAGCTTAAATATGATCTTAACATAAGAAGCTGTATTAAAACATGTGTCTAGACAATTTTTTTTTCTAGTAAGATAGATTTCTTAACAGGTTTAATCATAATGTATTTTATAAGAATGTGTTGATTTAGAAATTATATATTACATAAAAAATTAAAATTTTGTGTATAAATAAAAAGACGTTGGTTATTATATATATATACAAGAGAGGTGGATAGGGTGATGCAACGTTTTAGACCACTTTTAGGATGATTCCAACCACCTTCTCTTCATCTACATATTATTTGTTTATTTTTAAATATATCTCCTTTTTTTCCCCCTCCCTATTTCATCTCCTCTTCGAACATTTTTTTTCCTATTTAACTTTTATTTACATATTTGACTTTTATACGTTTTAAATGAGTTATTTGAAGTTTTAAAAATTATATAATATTTGTAGCCGTAAATAATACACATTGTTTTTAGCTAAATAAACTTAAAAGGATTAATTTCGTAGTCAATCTGAGAGACGAGAGAATTCAGCGCAGCTTTCGATACCGCTTTTACTTTTTTTAATAAAAATTTATCCAAGCTACTCTAAAAGTGGCCGGGTTGACGACTAGACAGACAAAGTGAGAGAGGCGGAAGTGGAAAAAAGACACAGCACCGTACGCTTGTTGTGCACATCGCCACATGCATCCAGGATGGAAGAAGCGGCGAGGCGATATCCAGAAAGGGGACTGCGGATAGGATCGCAACAAGAAATTAAAGAGGCATGGGTGCATGAATAGTTGGTGACGAAGCATGAATGCATTCTTCGTGGCGAAGCGCGACGCCTGCCTGCAAGACACGAGGGGGTAGGTGCACGTGTGCCGCCCTGCCGGAGCACACGTGTCCCAAATCTGGAACTCATCCATCCATCCGGTCGCCCGGCCGGCCTCATCTCCTCACCAGATCACCTAGCTACTACTTGCTACTCTTGCTACTAGCTAGGTGAGGAGTAGGATCGTGGATCGTACGAGTAGCTCAAGTAAGGAAACAAAACGGCAGGCTTGCAGTTCCAATCCATCCCGCTGGCATCGTCTGTTCTTCGTCCTTCCATGCTCTATAGACTAGCTAGCGTTGCAGCGCAGAGCATGACACAGGCAGGCATGGAGTAGTGACATATAGATGGAGCTGGCCTGGAGCTGCTGCTGCTTCTTGCTCGCCGCCTGCGCGCGCTCTCTCCGTCGTCTGCTCCAGCTCCCCGCGCTCCTCTGCTGCGAGGCCATGGCGTGGGCGGTCACCTTCCTCGCCTTCCCGCTCCGCATGCTCACCGCCGTCGAGAGGGAGCGCAAGGTGAGGCTCTCCAGCTTTTGTTTCCCTTTTAGCCCTTTGCTATATATATATATATGCTAGCAGCTCATTAATCTGACAACCTTTCCACCAGTTGGGGTGGCTGGTTGCCGAGATGCAGGCGCAGATGGACGACCTGGCGTGGGAGAACGCGGCGCTGGAGGACAGGCTGCGAGCGGCGCTCCAGGAGCGGGAGGCCGTGGAGGCGGTCCTTGATGACGTGGAGGACGAGCACGAGGACGCCCTCGCCAGGATCCATGTCCTCGACGCCCAGGTATGTCGTACATCTAGACCTAGGGGAGTTCTCATGCTCATGCGTACGTACATGACATGCGGCGTTGCCAGTTGCCACCGCTCACTATCCCGGCCCCCTCTCTTTGCTGCTCTTCATTCAGCTCAAGGCGCTGAGGCAGGAGAACGTGCGGCTGAACGAGCACAAGGGCAAGTCCAGGTGGGACAAGCTCGCGGGGCAGGCGCAGGCGGCGTCCCACCAGTCCGACGACAAGCTGAAGCCGGCGGCCAAGAGGGATCGGGAAGACGCGGCGGTGGCGACGACAGCCGAGTCAGCCAATCATGCTGGCGGCCAGGCGTCGTCGGAGCCACCGCCGGTGGACGGCTACGATGCCCTGCAGGCGACGGCCGTGGCGCGGTGCCGCAGCCTGTTCAGCCTCGGCATATCGCTGGCGGTGGGCGCCGTGGCGTGGTCGGCCGACGCGCCGTGCCTGCCGCTGCTGGCGGGGCTGTTCGCCGTCGTGGCCGTGTCCATGCGCAGCGTGTCGCGGCTGCGCCGGCGCCGGCGGGCCGGGGACGACGGCGCCGTCGCGCTGCTCGGCCTCAACTGGTTCCTCCTCGGCCTGCTCACCTCGCCCATGCTACCGGCCGCCCTCGGCCCCGCGCTCACGTGGCTCGCCGCAACCGCGCCCCTGTGACGCCCCGGCCCCGGCCCGCTATTTCCGTTTCCGTTCGACACACGTGTCTGTTGTAACTTCTTCACACGTACTGTGCTACTGCTGCCTGCAGTGTACTACTACTGCTTCTCTCCTTTTCAAGTTTCCACTGGACATTAGCAGCGGTTGAACCGCACCCGGCCGTCAGTTCAACCGAACCGGCCCCTTTTTTCTCAGCCCCGTGGGACGGATTATAAAATCCTCCCCTCTCTCTCCCTCACTCATTCTATGAACCTCCAGCTCTCTTTCACTCCTTCCCTCCTCTCCATTCCACAGAAGGCTCCGTGCCTAGATCCCGTGGAGAATGTGTTGGGGATCAAGGAGTGGTTGATTGGATCCATCCCCTCACGTGCTAACCTCATCAAGTTTCAAATCCGCATCTGCGCGAGAAACTCCTCTCTCAAGGTATCTTCCCTCGATCTACCTTTCTAGCGAGTTTGGGTTGAATCCCTTTGGAGTAAATAAACGAAAGGTTCATACTGCCTCATTCTCTAATGGATTCATTATTTGGTTTGAATTTGATAATTTGGGGGAGGGGAAATCGCTCGTAACTGTGCAAACACTTGTTCCTCGATCCCCCCTCAATCAATCGAGCCGTGGTGTTTGTTGTCTCTCTCTCTCTTTAAGATGGTTGCACGGAGGAATCCATCCATTATTGAAGAAGGTAGTAGATCTGAAGAAATCCAGGTGGAGCTGGAGCGTCCTCGCCGCTCCCAGACCGGTCATGGTAGAGGCCAAGCTCGGGGAGATGTTGGTGGGAGTAGTTCTCAACAACCTGAAATCGTCCATGCCGCTCGAGGTGAGAGACTTCCTTCTCTCCGGCCGAGGGCAACATCCTGGTCGTGTTGCAAATCCTAATGCTGATAACCTAATAACGGGCTGCTGCAGAAGAACCTGTCCCTCAGCCACCTCTCCATCCATCTTCATCACGGGCTGCTGCAGCTGCCGCCTCTCGCCCCATGAGCCGTGGTAAGAGAAGCAAGAAGAGAGGTGTTCGTGCGCTCATCAGGGGTTTAAATGGAATGTATGCTATCTGTCGTGAGAGTTATGTTCAAATCGCCGAGCTAACAAGGAAAATTGACGAGTACAATGAGAACTTTAGGAGATTATTTATGTTAGAGTCGGAGAACTTTAGGCGTTATGTTGGTCGTGTACCTCTGCGTCCTGCTCCACCATACAATCCTCCGCCGCCTATGCCCGACACTCTGGATCAGTGGGTTCAGCAGGCATACGGTGTTCCTTTCGACGAAGAAATCTCTGATGATGAGGAAGAAATCTCTGATGATGAAGATGGGTCCTTCTGGTGAAACATGGTCCTTATGGTGGCTGCTGCTTCTTTTTGGTGCTTGTCCCTAAAAGGGAGAGAAGTTTGTGACATTTGATCTCGTCTTTTGTTGCTGGCAGCTGTGAGAGTGAGAACCTAAACTATGTGGGATGTAATAACTTTATGATTATGTTGTCTCAAAACACCTGGCCTGTAATAGATAATTAGGTGAACTTGTTCTTATTATGCTACTACTCGTTTCATTATGCCGTGAATCCTCTTTATGCTAAGCTTTATGTATATTGTTACTGTATCATTTGGGATCTACTATTCTTCCGCGGTATTTTACATGACACTTTGTTGCATCCCTCGATACATGTGTATTGTGTGACCTTTTTACTTAACTTACCGTAGGAATTCCTACAGCATTTTTATTTCAGAGAAGGATTTACCGGGGTTAATTTTACAATGCTTGTAACCACGTTCTAATGTCTTGTGCTAGCTGATCTCTCATTCTATATGTGATGAGGAGCAACTCCTTTTTTGACATATATTTCCATAACTGTGTTGTTGGAGCAATACCCTCAAAGATCCAGACATTTTTGCACTTTCAGATATATCATGCCATGGTGATTAACAGTTCCACACTTCCAGATATATCAAGCCAGGGTGATCTTTTTTAGATCTTGTACCATCACGTGAGGATTTGATCTTCTGAGAGGGGTCATGCCAAATATTCGCAAGCACCTTTTGGCGAATCCGTATTTTACAAGATGTTACCATGTGTAGCACTCCCAAAAACTCAAATCCAGAAAATTTCTTAAACTAATGTTTGTTTACAAATTGATCTCAACAAAAAAAATATAGTGGTATATTTTCTCTCCAAAATTCTTAAGATATTCTACAAATATTTTTCAAGTGACTCCTTCAAATTCTTTCTATAAATATTGTCTAAATATTCTATCGATATTTCGCTAAATATTTTTCTCCTCAGAAATACCATTGGATCATTTTTAAATCCCTACAAATATTTTGTTAATATGTTTTCATATGCTCATACGTGTATATACGCCTACAGTGTCATACAATAAGCTTTACAAGCTAATTTCAATTATACATGGCTAATACATGCTTATTTTCCACTAATCTCCGCATCCCCCTAATCCTCCATCTTGCCTATAAATAGAGAGGCAAGAGGCTCCCTCATGCCATCCCAAGTCATTTTATGACAACCCACTCACTTCCACATAGAGATGGCAATGGGTACCTGAAAGTAGCCTAGAGGGGGATGAATAGACGTAATCTGAAATTTACAACTTAAAACACAAGCTACGAGCCGGGGTTAGCGTTAAATTAAATCTGAGTCTAGTAGAGAGGGAAAAACAAATCAACCAAGAAATAAAGTAGATGAACACGGTGATTTGTTTTACCGAGGTTCGGTTCTAACGAACCTAGTCCCCATTGAGGTGGTCACAAAGACCGGGTCTCTTTCAACCCTTTCCCGCTCTCAAACGGTCACTTAGACCGAGTGAGCCTTCTTCCTTAATCTCACGGGTCACTTAGACCCCACAAGGACCACCACACAATTGGTGTCTCTTGCCTTGCTTACAAAGCACTTGAGAGTAAGAATTGAAAAGAAAAAGAAGGCAAAGCCAAGCAAATAAAAGCAACAAAAGAACACAAGAGATCCTCTCACAAGTCCTAATGCACTAGAGTTGATTTGGGGACTTTGATTGGATCGATCGCTTTGATTTGTGCCATGGAGTGAAGTATATTGCTCTTGTATTGAATGCAATGTTCAGAATGCTTGGATACTTAGAGTTGTGGTGGTTGGGGGTATTTATAGCCCTCAACCACCAACAAGCCGTTGGGGATGGCTGTTGTCGATGGACGCACCGGACACTGTCCGGTGCTCTGCCACGTCACCCAACCGTTAGTGTTTGGGAGCAGTTGACCGTTGGAGGCCTTGTCATCTTGCGGCACCGGACATGTCCTGTTCACTGTCTGGTGTGCCTCTGACTTCTGTCGCGCACTGTTACGCACTGTAGATTTTGCAAAGTCGACCGTTGTGCTGGATAGCCATTGCTCCTCTGGTGCACCGGACAGTCCGGTGGCACACCAGACAGTCCGGTGAATTATAGCGGAGTGTGTCTTCTGAAACCCAAGAGTGGCTGGTTCAGCCCTGTACGGACCTGGTGCAACAGACACTGCCCGGTGGCACACCGGACAGTCCGGTGCGCCAGGCCACATCACACTTGGTTTCTTTGCTCCTTTGAATTTGGATCCTTAACTTGAATATTTATTGGTTTGTGTCGAACCTTTGTGCACCTGTAGAACATGTATTCTAGAGCAAACTAGTTAGTCCAAATATTTGTGTTGGGCATTCAACCACCAAAATTAATTGTGGAAAAAAGGTTAACCCTATTTAGAGATGGCCAAACAGGCCGCCCGGCCCGGGCCCGATGAAGCCCGGCCCGCCAGGCACGCTTAGAAAATCAGGTCGGGCCGTCTAAGCACGCTGGCTCAATTTCCTGTCCGAGCCCGGCCCGCAGCGGGCCTAAACGAGCCGGTGAAAAGGAATTAGGCTTACACCTTTTTCCTAATTGATTTTGGTGGTTGAATTGCCCAACACAAATAATTGGACTAACTAGTTTGCTCTAGTCTATAAGTTCTACAGGTGCCAAAGGTTCAGCATATGTTGGGGACTTGTTCTCAAATGCTAAGAGTTAAGAACAAGGCAACATAAAAAGTGTTAAGTGTTAAAGTCCTTCGTCCTTCAAAACATTATTCCCCTTTGAGAAATAATGAGTTTCGGACGAAGGTCACAAGAGACATACCTTCGTAAATATAACAAGTAATGACGAAGGATTCATATACAGCATGAAATATAATATAAACATCATCATAGAATCATTTCTATTTTATTAACATGGAAAAATAGAAATGATTCCAAATTACAAATGTACCTTCGGTCCTGAGAGAAGGTAAAAAGTACAAGCGTGACGCAAAAGCAAATGCCAAGTCAGCGTGAACAGTACGGGAGTACTGTTCATCTATTTATAGGCGTGAGACACAGCCCATACAAAATTACATTCATGTCCATTACATTGGCTGATGACTTATGGAAATCTGTCGAGGCTTAAGTAGTCTTTTCATCTTTAAGTCGGTTCCCCTCTCTGCTATCGCGACGAAGCTTCCCTGCGCACAGCTTCGGCTGTGCACCATCCTTCGTGGAACTTGGTAATCAGCCCGTCCTCCATTTTAATCCCCCTTCGTCTGGTTCAGGCTTCATCCTGACCGTACTTTATGTTCATAGTTCTAAGTCCGAAGATACCTGTTTACATAATCCACTTGGAAAACATTGTCAAATCATGTTTTTGAGGACCTTCGGAGGACAAAGGCCCCCAACAGTAGCCCCTCGCAATATTAATTTGTTAATGATAAATTCAGATTGCGATATGGACGAAGGCCTTGAGCCGAAGGTCCGAAAAAACACCTTCCCTTTGCTAGAATAGCAACATTCACTGACAAGCGGGGTCTTTCAATTTTCAACGCCCTGGGGGTATAAATAAGATCATACCGCAAACTTATTTGGTACGCACCCTTGCCATTTGCTTCGGCCCACTAAACTTTTAGCTCTTGTGCACTAAGATTTGCTGATCTTTTTGATTTTGAAGCTTCGGCCTTGAAAACAGTTTTTTAGCGTTTCCGAAGATGTCTGGAGGTAAGAAGATCCCTGCTGAGACGAAGCTGAGTCTCGACGAAGAGAAGAACTTGGGGTTCCTTATAGCGATGGCGGAGACCAATACGGAGAAAATCACCAAGGAAATTCTTGAAGGTTTGTCCGAAGATACTGGTGACAGCGACAGTTTTGACGTAGAAAGTGGTGGGGAAGAGTCCGAAGATCGACCATGGCGGCCAAGTCACACGGTTTTCGGGAAAACTACTATTAAGCAGAGTCATATTGATAATATGAGGGGGCGGTATTTTCGAGATATATCTATTGTGAGGGCTGATGCTGGAGAAAAGACTTCTCCCACCCCCGGAGAAGATGAAGTCGTAATCTTCCGAAGCTTTCTCAAGGCTGGGCTTCGATTCCCCCTAAGCAACTTTGTTGTTGAAGTCCTGAAGACATTTCAAGTCTACCTTCATCAAATTACTCCCGAAGCTATCATAAGAATGGGGTTGTTTGTCTGGGCTGCGAGAAGCCAAGGTTTAGAACCAAATGCTAAAAGCTTTTGCAACATTCATGAGTTGTTATATGAGACGAAGCCCTGGGGGAAAGAACAATATCACAACAACTTTGGGTGTTACAGCTTCGGTGCCCGCTCCGGGTCAAGCCGCCCTGTGCCAACCTTTCGGAAGAGGTGGCCCGGAGCCTGGATGACAGAGTGGTTCTATGTAAAGAATGACTTAACAGCGCAAGAAAATGTCAAGAATATCATTATGCGCCCCATCTGGCAACGCTTCGGACTTCGAAGGCCGAAGGTTGAAATGGATGAAGCAGCCGAGGAATGCCAAAGAGCCTTCGGCGTAATCTGCTCTTTCATTGGGACAAGGGACTTGGTCCAAGAGCATATTGCCTTCAGGGTGTGGCCACTTGCAGGAAAGTGGGAAATGCCGAAGGAGACCATCAAAGAGTCCGACGAAGGCGGACTGGTCAGACTGAAATACACATTCAAATATGCGGATAAGTTTGTTGAACCTGATGATGACTGGTTGAAAAGCATTGAAACATTAAGTGACGAACTGCTTGGGGCATATTCGAAGGCCGAGAATACTGCGTTATCAGCAGCCTTCGGAGGCCGAAAGAAGAAAAGGCTCAACCGGGTATTTGACGCAGTCGGGTTTGTCTACCCTGACTATCACTATCCGGTATTGGGTCGCAAAAGAAAAAATATTTCTCCTGCGACAGAAGCTACCACGAGTGCTACTAGTGAGCCGGCGCCGCAAAGGAAAAAGTTGAAGGTGCTCACCCACCGAGCGCGTTTTATTGAGCCGGCCACAGTGCCAAAATTTATTGGTGAAGTCTCTTTGGCCTCTGAAGCTACAGAACCAGCTCCAGTGCCGAAGATAGAAGAGAAAACTGAAGCGCCTTCAGCAGAAAAAGTAGAAAAACCGAAGATTGAAGGGCCAAAAGCATCGGAAATCTTAAGTCCTTCAGCAAATGTCGAAACAATAAAAAACCAAAAGGGCCCATTGGTGACCCCGAAAAGGAAAAGAATGGTGAACGTACTAGATGTCTTGGAGACAATTAAGTCTTCAAGCACAACTCCAAAAAAGACTGTTGAACTTGCAGAAGCGTCTACTGAAGCTTCGAAACAACAAGCTGAAACTGAAGCTGGGCCTTCAGAGCCCACCAAGGAACAATCTTTGGAGACTGAGAAAATATCAGAACCAGCTTTGGTTGAAGAAGTTGACACTGCCGCCCCCGAAGCTCCTTCCAGCACATGCGATTACATCGTGCGACATGCTTCGGGGAAGAAATTATCTGAAGAAGAGACTTATGAAGCGAATCACTATGCTAGAGAGTTAAAGTATCCGAAGGGGGCAGTAGTGTTCAATGGGACAAATGAAGATGACTTCCTATACTGCCTCCCTGATAACAAAGAATTATCTGTCTGCCGGGAGATGTCTAGAAGTATGGGTTTCCCGAAGCTCGAAGCTGGATTATGTGCTATGACGAAGGAAGATCTCGCGGACAGTCTTGCGTACAATAGCTTAAAGGTATGGGAATTAAACGCTTGAAAATTTTTTTATTACGTAATTCATTCTTTTATTCTTATATGGATTGTTTTTCGTATAGGGTTTAATCCTAAGCAACGCATTAAGAGCCCAAAAGAGTGCCGAAGATGAAAGCTACGAAATTACGTTCAACAATTTACGTTCAGAAGTTATTAAACTGAGAAACGAAGCTCTAGAAAAAGATAAAATTCTGCTTACATTAGTAGACAAGATAAAAAAGGACGAAGCTGTTGCAAAGGTTCAGGCCGAAGCTCACAGACGCGAGATTAAAGATCTTCAAAAGCAACTGGCCCGGGCGAAAGAAGAACGCATACTTGAGGAAACAAGACGGGAATGTAGCGACCAATGGGCTGATCATTTGGAAGCAACCGCGGAAGAGCTTCGGTCTTCTAAGAAAAAATGCTACGAAAAATCCATGGAATGCGTAAAGAAAATTAAAACCAGCTTCGCCAGCGTGGGCGCATTTTCCAGTGAAGAGAATTTCTCAAGAGGCAATCCCGAAGGTCCACTGGAATGGATCAGTCACGAAGCAGAGGCCTTCGAGGAAATCCTGAGTAGCCGCGGCGACATCTGCGCCTTTTCGGGCGCCAGGGGAGTTGCTACTGTCTTGGAGAAGAAAGGTTGCGGGCATGTAAAATCTTTAGCTCAGTCCGAAGCTGCCTTATCCTCCGAAGACATCAAAGACCCCTCGGCCGAAGCAAGCATGGTTGGTGGCAAATTCTTTACTGATGTCTGGGACAACGGCGGCCGAGAAATGGCGCAAGAAATCATTCAAAGGAGTGAAAAAGGCATCCATGATGCTAGGAAAGTGACAGAAGTTGCCGAAAAAAGTACAGAGCCCGAAGGTCAAATAGGTATTAATTAGTCGTTCTTATTGTGTTGTAATTTTTATTTCAAACTTTGTTCGCGGTTTGTAATAGTAATGCAGAAATATTCTCTTCCCTCAGAACCTGCTGGATCGTCTGGTGACCCTCACACAAAAGGGGATGACGAAATTAAACAAATGGCCGAAGCTATCATGGATAAAGTTGTTGAACAACTTCTAAATGAGGCTGCCGAAGTAGTATTAAGAGAAGACTAGGTGTTATTAGAAAAACATTTGAAGTGTGATCTATGTAATATTTTGTACATTTGAATGTAAAATACAAGTCTCTTTTCATTATTCAACTCTTTACGATGCATGAAATTCTACATACATACCATTTTTGAGCCTTCGGCGAAAAAACACCTTCCCTTCTTTTCATGCTTCGTGAAGAAGACATTCTCCGTTAAAATTATTCTGATGAATCACATCCGCGCTTCGTGAAAACATTCTCCGAAGCTGTACAATTTCGATATTACTCTGATGAAGCTCATCCATGCTTCGTAAAAACATTCTCCGAAGCTGTACTCCGGAGATTATCATTGTATTCCCTCGTGACTTTGCACAATTTGCACTTTCTCAAAGCATCCTTTCGAAGGTTGATACTGTGTCCCCTTCTTTTGCCATATGCAACATGATGTATGATGCTTATGCTATGCAAAATGATGTGATGATGTTATGTTATGCAAATGACGTTTGTTCCGAAGATACACACAAAATATCTTTGTAAGCTCTGCATTCCCTTAGGAACGTCTTTGGAGCTTCTTCGCCTTTTACTTAGGCGGTATCAGCGTTGACTTTTCACTGTAAGCTCTGCATTCCCTTAGGAACGTCTTTGGAGCTTCTTCGCCTTTTACTTTAGGCGGTATCAGTGTTGACTTTTCGCTGTAAGCTCTGCATTCCCTTAGGAACGTCTTTGGAGCTTCTTCGCCTTTTACTTTAGGCGGTATCAGCGTTGACTTTTCGCTGTATGCTCTGCATTCCCTTAGGAACGTCTTTGGAGCAAAAAACTTACACTGCGCTCCCTTTGGAACGGCTTTTTGTAACTTCGGCAACTTACTCTGCGTTCCTTAGAACGACTTTTTGTTGCTTCGAAGGATTTTTAATAATTCGAAGGTCCTCCTTGTTACCGCAAATTTTTAAGCTTCAGCAACTTAAGCCTGTGGAGAAGATAAGTTTTCCTGATAACCAACCACGAAACTATTACATGAAAACTGAAATGTTCTTTATTATACAGAAAATAGAACTAAACGGAAAAGACTGCTATCAAAGTAGGATATTTGTCAATAAATGTGCTTCGACTCTGGCACAGTACTATTGACTGTGCGAGCTTCAGATTGCTCTCTGAGATCCCTTTGATGCGGAACATATTGGCTCCCTTCTGGCTGTTGGCCTTGTTGCAGCGGAGGTGGGGGCGGAGGCTGTTGCCATGAAGCTTGAGGTTGACTCGCCGAAGCTACGGAAACTGCAGGGTGGTTGCCCACGTATTCCGGGATGTAAGGCTGATGGTACGAAGCAGTATGCATGACCTGCTTCGGCTGGCCCTGTTGCGCTGCAGCTTCTGCTAGCTCCTTTTGTTTCTGGATGGTAACATGGCACATCCCGGTGGTATGGCCCTTGTTTTCACCACAGAATAAGCAAAATACCCTCCTTGGTTGATCTCCAAATCTTCCGCCGAAGCCCCTGGCGCCTCTGCCTCTTGGAGCTGGTGGCCGGAAGAAAGTTTGCTGTTGCCCCGAAGCCTGTGAGGAGCTCTGCGGTCTGTTCTGCTGACTCCCCTTATCATCATTTTGAGTGGAGTTGTGAATGGACCTGACATGCCTCGGATAGAATCTTCCTCCGAAGCCCCTGGTCATTTCAGAAAATCTGAAGGCCTCCTCCCTTCTTTGGCGAAAGTCATTATCGGCACGAATGTACTCGTCCATCTTTTGGAGCAGCTTCTCCAGAGTCTGAGGAGGCTTCCTAGCAAAGTATTGAGCTGCAGGTCCAGGACGAAGCCCCTTGATCATGGCTTCGATGACAATTTCATTGGGCACCGTTGGAGCCTGCACCCTCAAACGCAAGAACCTTCTGACATACGCCTGAAGGTATTCTTCATGATCCTGAGTGCACTGGAACAAGGCTTGAGCAGTGACCGGCTTCGTCTGAAACCCTTGAAAGCTGGTTAACAGCATATCCTTCAGTTTCTACCATGAAGTGATCGTTCCTGGTCGAAGGGAGGAATACCAGGTCTGAGCAACACTCCTGACGGCCATAACGAAAGACTTTGCCATGACTGCAGCATTGCCACCATACGAAGACACTGTTGCTTCGTAGCTCATCAGGAACTGCTTCGGGTCTGAGTGGCCGTCGAACATGGGAAGCTGGGGTGGCTTATAGGACGGAGGACAGGGTGTAGCCTGCAGCTCAGCGGACAGAGGAGAGGCATCATTGAAAACAAAATTTCCATGATGGAAATTGTCATACCAGTCATCTTCGTTGAAGAAGCCCTCCTGATGAAGGTCTTTTTGTTGAGGCCTTCGGTTCTGCTCGTCGTGGGTAAGATGACGAACTTCTTCAGAAGCTTCGTCTATCTGCCTTTGCAGCTCAGCTAGCCTGGCCATCTTTTCCTTTTTCCTCTGCACCTGTTGATGAAGCATCTCCATATCCCTGATCTCTTGGTCTAGTTCATCCTCCTGAAGCGTCGGGCTGACGGCCTTCCTCTTCTGGCTTCGGCCTCCCGAAGAGAGACGGTCTCCTGGTTGGGGTCCAGCGGTTGCAGTGCTGCAGCCCCAGTCGCTGAAGCTTTCTTCGGCGCCATAGCGAGGGTCTATAGCTTCCGAAGGTGTTCAAAAAACTCGAAGTGAAAGTGAGTTCACCGGAGGTGGGCGCCAATGTTGGGGACTTGTTCTCAAATGCTAAGTGTTAAGAACAAGGCAACATAAAAAGTGTTAAGTGTTAAAGTCCTTCGTCCTTCAAAACATTATTCCCCTTTGAGAAATAATGAGTTTCGGACGAAGGTCACAAGAGACATACCTTCGTAAATATAACAAGTAATGACGAAGGATTCATATACAGCATGAAATATAATATAAACATCATCATAGAATCATTTCTATTTTATTAACATGGAAAAATAGAAATGATTCCAAATTACAAATGTACCTTCGGTCCTGAGAGAAGGTAAAAAGTACAAGCGTGACGCAAAAGCAAATGCCAAGTCAGCGTGAACAGTACGGGAGTACTGTTCATCTATTTATAGGCGTGAGACACAGCCCATACAAAATTACATTCATGTCCATTACATTGGCTGATGACTTATGGAAATCTGTCGAGGCTTAAGTAGTCTTTTCATCTTTAAGTCGGTTCCCCTCTCTGCTATCGCGACGAAGCTTCCCTGCGCACAGCTTCGGCTGTGCACCATCCTTCGTGGAACTTGGTAATCAGCCCGTCCTCCATTTTAATCCCCCTTCGTCTGGTTCAGGCTTCGTCCTGATCGTACTTTATGTTCATAGTTCTAAGTCCGAAGATACCTGTTTACATAATCCACTTGGAAAACATTGTCAAATCATGTTTTTGAGGACCTTCGGAGGACAAATGCCCCCAACAGCATAAGCCAATAAAAAGACTAAGAAAGGGTTCAAACAAAGAGAGCAAAAGATAACCCAAAGGCACCCTGGTCTGGCGCACCGGACTGTCCGGTGTACCAGGGCACTCGAAGCTGAACTCAATACCTTCGGGGAAATCAGAGGGCGCTCCGCTATAATTCACCGAACTGTCCGGTGTGCCAGCGGAGCAACGACTACTTCACGCGCAACGGTCGACTGCAACGCATTTAATGCGCGCCTGCGCGCGAAGAGTCAGAGCACGCGCAGTTGGCGCACCGGACAGTCTACAGGACTTGTCTGGTGCACCACCGGACAGCCCAGAGGCTCCACCTGTCAGAGCTCCAACGGTCGAACCCCAACAACCTACTGACATGGCTGGCGCACCGGACTGTCCGGTGCGCCATGCGACAGCAGATTTCCAACGGCCATATTTTGGTGGTTGAGGCTATAAATACCCCAACCACCCCACATTTAATTGCATCCAAGTTTTCCACCTTCAACACATTACAAGAGCTATAGCATTCAATTCTAGACACTCCAAAGAGATCAAATCCTCTCCAAAGTCTGGAATCACTCCAAATCAAATAGTGACTAGAGAGGGCGATATTTGTGTCCATTTGAGCTCTTGCGCTTGGATCGCTTCTTTTCTTTCTCATTCTTCTTGTGATCAAACTCAATTGTAACCAAGGCAAGAGACACCAATTGTGTGGTGGTCCTTGCGGGAACTTTGTGTTCCGTTTGATTGAGAAGAGAAGCTCACTCGGTCTAAGTGACCGTTTGAGAGAGGGAAAGGGTTGAAAGAGACCCGGTCTTTGTGACCACCTCAACGGGGAGTAGGTTTGCAAGAACCGAACCTCGGTAAAACAAATCATCGTGTCTCGCTCTTTATTTGCTCACGATTTGTTTTGCGCCCTCTCTCTCGGACTCGTTTATATTTCTAACGCTAACCCGGCTTGTAGTTGTGCTTAAGTTTATAAATTTTAGATTCGCCCTATTCACCCCCCTCTAGGCGACTTTTAATTGGTATCAGAGCCCGGTGCTTCATTAGAGCCTAACCGCTCGAAGTGATGTCGGGAGCATCCGCCAAGAGGGAGATCGAGACCGGCGAGAAGCCCGCCACAAGCCATGGGAAGGCTCCATCCGGAGAGTCCGCCAACAAGATGAAGGGATCCCCTTCACACGACAAGTCGCGTCGGAGCGGTGACAAGAAGAAGAAAATGAGGAAGGTGGTCTACTACGAGACCGACTCTTCGTCACCATCCACCTCCGGCTCCGACACGCCATCCATCACTTTTAAGCGCCATGAGCGCAAGAAGTTTAGTAAGATTCCCCTACGCTATCCTCGTATTCATAAGCATACTCCATTACTTTCCGTCCCATTAGGCAAACCACCGACATTTGACGGTGAAGATTGTTCTAGGTGGAGTGATATGATGAGATATCACCTAACCTCACTCCACAAAAGCATATGGGATGTTGTTGAGTTTGGTGTACAGGTACCATCCGTAGGGGATAAAGATTATGATGAGGACGAGGTGGCCCAAATCGTGCACTTCAACTCCCAAGCCACCACTATACTCCTCGCATCTCTAAGTCGAGAGGAGTATAACAAGGTGCAAGGGTTAAAAAGCGCCAAGGAGATTTGGGACATTCTCAAGACCGCGCACGAAGGAGATGAGGTGACCAAAATCACCAAGCGGGAGATGATCGAGGGGGAGCTCGGTCGCTTCCGGCTTCACCAAGGGGAGGAGCCACAAGACATGTACAACCACTTGAAGACCTTGGTAAACCAAGTGCGCAACCTCGGGAGCACCAAATGGGATGACCATGAGATGGTCAAGGTTATTCTAAGATCCCTCGTTTTTCTTAATCCTACGCAAGTTCAATTAATTCGTGGTAATCCTAGATATACACTAATGTCTCCCGAGGAAGTAATAGGAAACTTTGTGAGCTTTGAGTTAATGATCAAAAGCTCAAAGAAAATCATCGAGCTAGATGGCCCCTCCACGCCCGAAGCACAATCGGTCGCATTCAAGGCAACAGAGGAGAAGGAGGAGTCTACATCAAGTAGACAACCCATCGATGCCTCTAAGCTTGACAACGAGGAGATGGCGCTCATCATCAAGAGTTTCCGCCAAATCCTGAAGCAAAGGAGGGGGAAGGATTACAAGCCCCGCTCCAAGAAAGTTTGCTACAAGTGTGGTAAGCCCGGTCATTTCATTGCTAAATGTCCATTATCTAGTGATAGTGACAGGGGCGACGACAAGAAGGGAAAGAGGAGAGAAAAGAAGAGATACTACAAGAAGAAGGGCGGCGATGCCCATGTGTGTCGCGAGTGGGACTCCGACGAGAGCTCCTCCGACTCATCCTCCGACGAGGACGCCGCCAACATCGCCATCACCAAGGGCCTCCTCTTCCCCAACGTCAGCCACAAGTGCCTCATGGCAAAGGACGACAAAAGGAAGAAGGTAAAATCAAGATCCTCCACTAAATATGAAACCTCTAGTAATGAGGATAATTGTAGTGATGAGTAAGATAATTTGCGTACCCTTTTTGCCAACCTAAACATGCAACAAAAAGAAAAATTAAATGAATTAATTAGTGCTATTCATGAGAAGGATGAACTCTTGGACTCCCAAGAGGACTTCCTTATTAAAGAAAATAAGAAGCATGTTAAGGTTAAGAACGCTTATGCTCTAGAAGTAGAAAAATGTGAAAAATTATCTAGTGAGCTAAGCACTTGTAATGATATTATTGCCAACCTTAGAAATGAAAATGCTAAATTAATTGCTAAGGTTGATTCTAATGTTAGTGATGTTTCAATTCCCAATCTTAGAGATGATAATGTTAGTTTACTTGCTAAGATTGAAGAATTGAATATCTCTCTTGCTAGCCTTAGAAATGATAATGAAAAATTAATTGCTAAGGCTAAATATTTAGATGTTTGCAATGCTTCCATTTCCGATCTTAGAGATAACAATGATATTTTGCGTGCTAAGATTGTTGAACTTAATTCTTGCAAACCCTCTATATCTACCATTGAGCATGTTACTATTTGCACTAGGTGTAGAGATATTAATGTTGATGCTATTCATGATCACCTAGCGTTAATTAAGAAACAAAATGATCACATAGCTCAACTTAATGCAAAGATTAATGAGCATGACTTAGAAAATGAAAAATTTAAATTTGCTAGAAGCATGCTCTATAGTGGGAGACGCCCTGGCATCAAGGATGGCATTGGCTTCCAAAAGGGGGACAATGTCAAACTTAATGCCCCTCCTAAAAGATTGTCTAACTTTGTAAAGGGCAAGGCTCCCATGCCTTAGGATAACGAGGGTTACATTTTGTACCCTGCCGGTTATCCCGAGAGCAAAATTAGGAGAATTCATTCTAGGAAGTCTCACTCTGGCCCCAATCATGCTTTTATGTATAAGGGTGAGACATCTAGTTCTAGGCAATCAACCCGTGCAAAATTGCCTAAGAAGAACACTCCAATTGCATCAAATGATTCTAAAATTTCATTTAAAACTTTTGATGCATCTTATGTTTTAACTAACAAATCCGGCAAGGTAGTTGCCAAATATGTTGGGGGAAAGCACAAGGGGTCAAAGACTTGTGTTTGGGTACCCAAAGTTCTTGTATCTAATGTCAAAGGACCCAAAACCATTTAGGTACCTAAAATCAAGAACTAAAATTGTTTTGTAGGTTTATGCATCCGGGGGCTCAAGTTGGATCATCGATAGCGGGTGCACAAACCATATGATAGAGGAGAAGAAGATGTTCTCCTCCTATGAGAAAAACCAAGATCCCCAACGAGCTATCACATTCGGGGATGGAAATCAAGGTTTGGTCAAAGGATTGAGTAAAATTGCTATATCTCCTGACCACTCCATTTCAAATGTTTTTCTTGTAGACTCTTTAGATTACAACTTGCTTTCAGTTTCGCAATTATGTAAAATGGGCTACAACTGTCTTTTTACAGATGTAGGTGTTACTGTCTTTAGAAGATGTGATGATTCAATAGCATTTAAGGGAGTGTTAGAGGGTCAGCTATACTTAGTAGATTTTGATAGAGCTGAACTCAACACTTGCTTAATTGTTAAGACTAACATGGGTTGGCTCTGGCATCGCCGACTAGCACATGTTGGAATGAAGAATCTTCACAAGCTTCTAAAGGGAGAACACATTTTGGGACTAACAGATGTTCATTTTGAGAAAGACAGGATTTGTAGCGCATGTCAGGCAGGGAAGCAAGTTGGTGTTCATCATCCACACAAGAACATCATGACGACTGACAGGCCACTCGAGCTCCTACACATGGATCTATTCGGCCCGATTGCTTACATAATCATCGGCGCGAGTAAGTACTGTCTAGTTATTGTGGATGACTATTCTCGCTTCACTTGGGTGTTCTTTTTGCAGGAAAAATCTCATATCCAAGAGACCTTAAAGGGATTCTTGAGACGGGCTCAAAATGAGTTCGGCTTGAGGATCAAGAAAATAAGAAGCGACAACGGGACAGAGTTCAAGAACTCTCAAATTGAAGGCTTCCTTGAGGAGGAGGGCATCAAGCATGAGTTCTCTTCTCCCTACACCCCACAACAAAATGGTGTAGTGGAGAGGAAGAATCAAACTCTATTGGACATGGCAAGAACCATGCTTGATGAGTACAAGACTTCGGATCGGTTTTGGGCCGAGGCGGTCAACACCGCCTGCTACGCCATCAACCGGTTATATCTACACCGAATCCTCAAGAAGACATCTTACGAACTCCACACCGGTAAAAAGCCCAATGTTTCATATTTTAGAGTCTTTGGGAGCAAATGCTTTATTCTTGTTAAGAGAGGTAGAAAATCTAAATTTGCTCCTAAAGCTGTAGAAGGCTTTTTACTAGGATATGATTCAAACACAAGGGCATATAGAGTCTTTAACAAGTCCTCCGGACTACTTGAAGTTTCTTGTGACATTGTGTTTGATGAGACTAACGGCTCTCAAGAAGAGCAAGTTGATCTTGATGAGATAGGTGATGAAGAGGCTCCGTGCGTCGCGCTAAGGAACATGTCTCTTGGAGATGTGTATCCTAAGGAATCCGAAGAGCCTCCAAATGCACAAGATCAACCATCTTCCTCCATGCAAGTATCTCCACCAACTTAAGATGAGGATGAGGCTCAAAATGATGAAGGAGAAGATCAAGAAGTTGAGCCACCTCAAGAAGAGAGCAATGATCAAGGGGGAGATGCCCATGATCAAGATGAGGAAGATGAACAAGTTCCAAGACCGCCACACCCAAGAGTCCACCAAGCAATCCAACGAGATCACCCCGTGAACACCATCCTCGGCGATATTCAAAAGGGGGTAACTACTCGATCTCGTGTTGCTCATTTTTGTGAACATTACTCTTTTGTTTCCTCTATTGAGCCACACAGGGTAGAGGAAGCACTTCAAGATTCGGATTGGGTAGTGGCGATGCAAGAGGAGCTCAACAACTTCACTAGGAATGAGGTATGACATTTAGTTCCACGTCCTAACCAAAATGTTGTAGGAACCAAGTGGGTCTTCCGCAACAAACAAGATGAGCATGGTGTGGTGACAAGGAACAAAGCCTGACTTGTGGCCAAGGGATACTCACAAGTCGAAGGTTTGGATTTCGGTGAAACCTATGCACCCATAGCTAGGCTAGAATCAATTCGTATTTTACTTGCCTATGCTACTTACCATGGCTTCAAGCTTTATCAAATGGACGTGAACAGTTCCTTCCTCAATGGACCAATCAAGGAAGAGGTCTATGTTGAGCAACCTCCCGGCTTTGAAGATAGTGAGTACCCTAATCACGTATATAAACTCTCTAAGGCGCTTTATGGGCTCAAGCAAGCCCCAAGAGCATGGTATGAATGCCTAAGAGATTTTCTTATCACTAATGGCTTCAAAGTCGGAAAAGCCGATCCTACTTTATTTACTAAAACTCTTGACAATGATTTGTTTTTATGCCAAATTCATGTTGATGATATTATATTTGGGTCTACTAACGAATCTACATGTGAGGAATTTAGTAGGATCATGACACAGAAATTTGAGATGTCGATGATGGGGGAGTTGAAGTACTTCTTAGGATTTCAAGTGAAGCAACTCCAAGAAGGCACCTTCATTAGCCAAACGAAGTATATTCAAGACATTCTAAACAAGTTTGGAATGAAGGATGCCAAGCCCATCAAGACACCCATGGGAACCAATGGGCATCTCGACCTCGACACGGGAGGTAAATCCGTCGATCAAAAGGTATACCGATCGATGATAGGTTCTTTACTCTATTTATGTGCATCTAGACCGGATATTATGCTTTCCGTATGCATGTGTGCAAGATTCCAAGCCGACCCTAATAAAGCTCACCTTTCGGCCGTAAAACGAATCTTGAGATATTTAGTTTATACTCCTAAGTTTGGGCTTTGGCACCCTCGGGGATACACATTTGATTTAATTGGTTATTCGGATGCCGATTGGGCGGGGTGTAAAATTAATAGAAAGAGCACATCGGGGACTTGCCAGTTCTTGGGAAGGTCTCTGGTGTCTTGGGCTTCAAAGAAGCAAAATTTTGTGGCTCTTTCTACCGCCGAAGCCGAGTATATTGTCGCAGGCCATTGTTGCGCGCAATTACTTTGGATGAGGCAAACCCTTAGGGACTATGGTTACAAATTAACCAAAGTTCCTCTTCTATGTGATAATGAGAGTGCAATCCGCATGGCGGATAATCCCGTTGAGCATAGCCACACTAAACACATAGCCATTCGGTATCATTTTCTAAGGGATCACCAACAAAAGGGAGATATCGAGATTGCATATATTAACACCAAGGAACAATTAGTCGATATCTTTACCAAGCCACTAGATGAACAAACTTTTAACAAACTTAGGCATGAGCTAAATATTCTTGATTCTAGGAATTTCTTTTGATATTTTGCGCACATAGGTCATGGGTATACCTTTGATCATATCTCTTTTATATACTATGACTAATGTGCTCTCAAGTGTATTTCAAACCAAGTCATAGGAGTATTGAAAGGGAATTGGAGTCTTCGGCGAAGACACAGGCTTCCACTCCACTCCATCGAATTAACTCATCCTTCGCCGTCGCTCCGAGCAACTCTCCGTCTTTGGTATAATCTTCACTCATATATTGTGCGCCAAAGGGGGAGAAAGTAGTTTCAAAGGGCTTATATTTCACTCAAGTATCCGTTTTTGGCGATTCATGCCAAAGGGGGAGAAAGTATTAGCCCAAAGCAAAAGGACCGCACCACCACCAATTTTGGGTTTAAAATGATGAATTTTTCAATTGGTATCTTATTTTTGAGAGAATTTCAAATTGGTTCACCCTCTTCAAAAACTAATGTCTAAAACCCTCTTGAACACTAATAGGAGGATTTTATTGAGGGAGAGTTTTGTTTAGTCAAAGGAAAAGCATTTGAAACAGGGGGAGAAAATTTCAAATCTTGAAAATGCTTCTCAAAATCTTATTTCATTTACCTTTGGCTATTTACAAAAGAATTTGCAAAAACAAAACATGTGGTGCAAGTGCGGTCCAAAATGTTAAGAATATAAAGAAACAATCCATGCGTATCTTATGAGAACATATTGGTTTCATTCCAAGCAACCTTTGCACTTACAATTATGCAAACTAGTTCAGTTATGCACTTCTATATTTGCTTTGGTTTGTGTTGGCATCAATCACCAAAAAGGGGGAGATTGAAAGGGAATTAGGCTTACACCTTTTTCCTAATTGATTTTGGTGGTTGAATTGCCCAACACAAATAATTGGACTAAATAGTTTGCTCTAGTCTATAAGTTCTACAGGTGCCAAAGGTTCACCATAAGCCAATAAAAAGACCAAGAAAGGGTTCAAACAAAGAGAGCAAAAGACAACCCAAAGGCACCCTGGTCTGGCGCACCGGACAGTGTCCGGTGCACCACCGGACAGTGTCCGATGCACCAGGGCACTCGAAGCTGAACTCAATACCTTCGGGAAAATCAGAGGACGCTCCGCTATAATTCACCGGACTGTCCGGTGAAGCACCAGACAGTGTCCGGTGCCACACCGGACTGTCCGGTGTGCCAGCGGAGCAACGACTACTTCGCGCGCAATGGTCGACTGCAACGCATTTAATGCGCGCCTGCGCGCGCAGAGTCAGAGCACGCGCAGTTGGCGCACCGGATAGTCTACAGGACCTGTCCGGTGCACCACCGGACAGCCCAGAGGCCCCACTTGTCAGAGCACCAACGGTCGAACCTCAACGGCCTGCTGACGTGGCTGGCACACCAGACAGTGTCCGGTGGCGCATCGGACTGTCCGGTGCGCCATGCGACAGCAGATTTCCAATGGCCATATTTTGGTGGTTGAGGCTATAAATATCCCAACCACCCCACATTCAATTGCATCCAAGTTTTCCACCTTCAACACATTACAAGAGCTATAGCATTCAATTCTAGACACTCCAAAGAGATCAAGGTAGTGTTTGGTTGAAGAGCCAAGTAGAATGGAGTCGTTCTGTCCCAGTTTTGTTGCTGTTTGGTTACAAAGTAACTAGAACGGAATGGCTCCAATTAGAGAATATTCTCCTGAGATCCGGAACCATTCCGCTCCAAAAAATCAACCGAACGGAGCCGCTCTATTCCAATCCCGCTCTCACAGTCACGCTCCGTTCCGTTCACTCTGCAACCAAACAAAAAACAGAGCCGGTCCGTTCTAGATTACCAAACACAGAACAGAGCGGCTCCGTTCCTAGAATCAGGGATGGAACGGCTCCGTTCTACTTGGCTCCTCAACCAAACACTACCCAAATCCTCTCCCAAGTCCGGAATCACTCCAAATCAAATAGTGACTAGAGAGAGCGACATTTGTGTCCATTTGAGCTCTTGCGCTTGGATCGCTTCTTTTCTTTCTCATTCTTCTTGTGATCAAACTCAATTGTAACCAAGGCAAGAGACACCAATTGTGTGGTGGTCCTTGCGGGAACTTTGTGTTCCGTTTGATTGAGAAGAGAAGCTCACTCGGTCTAAGTGACCGTTTGAGAGAGGCAAAGGGTTGAAAGAGACCCGGTCTTTGTGACCACCTCAACGGAGAGTAGGTTTGCAAGAACCGAACCTCGGTAAAACAAATCATCGTGTCTCGCTCTTTATTTACTCACGATTTGTTTTGCGCCCTCTCTCTCGGACTCGTTTATATTTCTAACACTAACCCGACTTGTAGTTGTGCTTAAGTTTATAAATTTCAGATTCGCCCTATTCACCCCCTCTAGGCGACTTTCAGTCGGGCCGACCCGTTTAGCACAAAAAAGCGGGCCGAAAAACGGGCTATGCGGGCCGATAAGCATATTTTAGTGTAAAAAAAGCAGGCTTAACGTGCTTAGAGGTAAACGGGCCGTGCCGGGCTAGCCCACCGTGCCTAGTTTCCTGTCCGAGCCCGGCCCACTTATTCGTGCTGGCCCGGCCCGGGCCTGCATAGAACCGGGCCGGCCCGGGCCCGCATAGAACCGGGTCGTGCCGAGCTCGGACCGGGCCCAAACAGCAGGCTTCGTGTCGGGCTCGCGGGCCTCATGCTTATTGGCCATCTATAACCCTATTTCCCTTTCAGTACCCGAAAGTTAAAGTAGCCTAGAGGGGGTGAATAGGCTACACCTAAAATTTTCCACTAAAAACTTCGAGATAGTGTCAAATCCAAGTTGCACTGGTGCAAACCGGTTCAGTTGATTTTGTTTACAACTGAACAAATTTGAACCTGCTCAACTTAGATTAGATAAACAGTTAAACAAATGTGACGAAGTAGTGAGAGATTTTGCTAAAGACTTGCCCTAGAGAAAATCCACTCGAATAGATGACAAATCGGTGTGAATTGCTTTCACACGATTTGCACACAATATAATCGAATATGAACTAACCAACCAAATAAAGTACTTATGAAGAACACACAAGAACACACGATTAAACCCGAGGTTCGGCAACCACCACAAAGGTGTCCTACTCCTCGTTGAGGAGCCCACAAAGGGCCGGGTCTTTTCCAACCCTAATCCTCCACAAGCCGACCACCAAGGTCAAGGCAATCTCTTCTCAAATTTGCTCAAAGAGCGGGTGATACAAACTTCTTGGGGTCGTCCACAAATTTGGAGACTCCCAAGCAACCTCTAACCGTCAAGGAACGCAAGGTTCCAAGAGTAACAAATCCGCACAAGGTTAAGTTTGCAATGAGCTCAAGAATGAAGAGAATAGGAGAATCAAGATGAAATCAACAGTGTGTTAGATCGACTTCACCTCACACCAAGGGTCCTTCAAATGATTGAAGGGGATGCGATTGCGGGTGTGAGAGGTGAATTGAATGCCTTTGTTTGGAGGTTGGTCAGCTAAGAAATCGTGGAAGGGGCAAAAGTGAATGAAGAGAGATAGTGTGGGGGGTATTTAAAGGATCCCCCAAAAGCTCGCAGCCGTTGGGAGAAGTGGACCAAAAACCGGTTGAACCAGTTCTTAAACCGGTTGAACCGGTTTCCACCAGGGAGTTCTCGGTTCACTGAGCTACTCAGCTCGAGACTCGACCAGACTCAAAAACCGGTTGAGTCAGGCCCAAATCTGGTTGAACCCGTTTTTGAAAAACTCTGCACACGACTTTTCTGATAGCTTTTGACTGTCAGACTGGCAGGACAGAGGTGGCAGAATGAACAGTGCAGAAACCGGTTGAACCGGTTTATGAAACTGAAGAGCAAGTTTTAAGAAAACAGAAGTGAACCAATGTGGAACTTTTTGTGGAGAGTAAGAGTGGTTTTTCCAAGGACATTCAAGATCTAGAAAAGTGTTCTCTTAGAGGATTTGAAGGAATTGGAACTGAGCTCACTGCATAGCTTACTTAACTTATTGCGGATCCCTCTTTATTGAACAACGATTTCTATAACTCGAGAATTACAAAAAGTAAACTGCTGTTGTTTCAAAGCACTTGGAGCACGCCATATGATGTAGAATTTTAATCCGTTGTGCTTTTACATTTGCATACTCATAAGATCTGTGCTTCTCCTGTCTGTAGAATAACTGTGTACATGCTAGGAGCAAACTTGTTAGAATCTTTGTTTGTTTTGTCATTTAATCACCAAAACCCTCAATTAGGGTTGATTGCACTTATAGAAAGTCGACTACTCGGTGGGTTTTACCCGATATAAAGGTGGGTACGGGATGATTTCTATACCCGCAGGTATGTTAATGGGCAAGAACCTCTACCCATTGGGTAGATGGGTAATGGTACGTGTTAGTACTACCCATACTCGTCTACTCATGGGTAAAATATACCCGCATCAATACCACTATAACTATCTAATAGAGCCCATTTTAGCTAAAATAAAACCCTTCTCTAGCTATCATTTGTCTAGCTACCAAGTTATGTAATCATATGATTTGTTATATGTAAAGTTGAACTTGTTTTTTATGTTTATTTAATATTTTGAGTGATTGATATATTGGAATTTAAGACTTTCCTAGCGGGTACGGGTTACCCGATGGGTAAAATTACCCGTGCGGGTACGGGTATGGGTAAGATTTTATACCCGCGACCATATATGGGTAACCTAACGGGTAGAATTTTTTTATGAGTACGGGTATGGAATGGCACTACCCGACGAGTATGTACCCGTTGCCATCCCTACTCCCACACAAGCACAAGGATCATTCGGTCGTTCATTGTTCGTTCGATCATTCATGGTTCGTTCGATCATTTGTCCGATCGTTTGTCTGTTCGTTCGTCCAAATAATTATTGTTCAGTTGTTATGCTGCCAAAATTCCGATCGTTCGTCCGTTCGTTCAAAATCACTAGGCAATGTCTATCGTTCGTTTGTACGAACTATTCATCGTTCATTCATATGAACTATTCATCGTTTATCGTTCGTTCACCATTCATCGGATCGTTCATAGTCACTATTCATCGTTCATCGAATCGTTCATCCTACTATTCATTGTTCATCCGATTGTCCAAATATTCAACTTCTCATCCATTATGGTGTTTAGCTCACCTAAGACTTACTAGACCAATATCTCAAACATACGAACTCCGGTGACTGTCATTTTTCTTCCAGTAAGAACTTCCCGATTGGTCACCCATCCCAAAATTGCTCTAAATTGAGCACGCTTAAATTTGAGGTTCTTTCGAACCAGGCTTCCAAAAAGAAAGGCAAACCATGTTTGTATGGATATACCGTCAATCCTATAAAATCTGGCCAAAGATACCACAACCCGCCTGGACTAGAATATCGTAGTATTTCAGTTGTCTCGGTCCTGCCTTATTGTTGTCCCAGGTGACAAAGTTGGTAAGAACAGTTGCCAACAACATAAAGCTCTGCCCATGAATAGCCTAGAAATAATTGTTGGCACTCTTCTCAAAATATATTTGTATTTTTTCATTTTCTAAATATTCTCAAATATTCAAAATTTATCTTTCTTCATTTTCTTTTCTAATTCCTATGATTGTAAAATCCAAAACTCCTCCGTCTAGACTCTGATTTCGACAGTTCTAATTTCTAAATTCTTATCAAATTAACCTCTATCCAACCTTCTCATCCCGTAAACATGGTTCATATTACAGAAAACTCTAAAAAATACTATTGTCCCATATTTCGCCTATAATTCTCTATTCAAACTGATTCATTCACCACGATTCTCATAAAACAGTAAATTCTACCATACTAAACCATACACACCCAGCTATAAATACACCTAGAGAGTTACCCTCTCTCCCCGCACCCTCAGCACCCAGAGCCAAGGCAACCCCCCACGCACTCAGTTGCCTCGCTCTGCCACTACACTTCTATTATTGGTTCACCTCCAATACACCCTTCGTGTAAGGATCTCTACTTCATCAACACAAACTCTACTCAAAACTATATCCACCCATCCACCACCATTACTGACCACTATAATGAATATTTGTTGATATACTTGCTGGTTTATATGTTTATTTGTTCATGCTGTGTAGTTATCGGAGCGTTCGTGCCGTCTCGTGAAGGCCAGTTCTACGAGTTTATGCCAAACCATGGAGCCAGAAGCCAATTCTGCGAGCGCTCACCCTTTTGCTGGTTAAAGCATGGCAAGCACACTGGATCCCTTTGATACATAAATTACCTATATTTTCAAATACATCCCTCAGCCTGTTATTTTATGCATTATATGGTTTTGCTACTAAGAGACATGTTAGTATGGCCACCCAGTCTTAGAACTTTGTCACAATTCATCTTTATACTCTGTGACATTTTATTACAAAAGTATTTGAGAAAAGGTGTGAGTTTTTCAAAGGAATATATTTTTCAAAATGGGTATGATGAAAGGGTTATCACCCTTGTCACCTTTGAGCGGGATGATTAAGGACTCCCTAGTTTGTCAGGGCCTTAAGGTGTTGGCTCAACCGGGTTAGGTGTGAGCATGAAGGATCGTCCCTCTCGCATAAGTACCAGTTTGTCATCACTCCTTACATATACTCTTATCAAGTACAACCACTCAACACTGTATGGGATGTCGCCTGATCTGAACTTGCACGGTCTGCACCCCAGGGTTATGGTGGCTGGGAAGCATCGGAAGGACGAGGGTGAATAATTCCGTCCTAGTTTGGGCGAGGAGGTGGCCTTGTTCCTTTTGGTATAACCGTTAAGGTAAAGTCGTGCAAGGGAGGAGAGAGTTTTGGTATTCGGATCTCACGACAATGAGATTGTAGAAACCGGAGTAGTGGGTAAAGTGTACACCTCTGCGCAGAGTTCAAAATCTATTCAAATAGTCTGTGTCCACGGATATGGATGAGTTATGGCATGGATTTGACAATTAGTGTTTTATTTTCCAAAATGGTATGAAAAACGGTTTTGAAAGGTCTAGCATTGAGCCATGAGCTATGGTGGACGAGAAGTCCAGTAGCTGTTTTTGAAAATGAAAACTTGTGGAAAACTATCGAGGTTCCTGGATGGTTTAGTTCAGGGGATTTGATTCTATTTGAAAAACTTCCTGCTCCTTTGGGAGAGGATGCATTTTGAAAATAAAATGTTTTACAAAATAGCCCTGCATTAAAATTGCTTTTTCTGCAAAATATCCTAAACTCCACATACTCCATGCATTTTATCTGATTTCCCTATTTCTTGGGTGAATGTGGGCTGCTGGGTACGTAAGTACTCACTCTTGCTTATTTGTTGTTTTTCAGAGAAGGAGATCGTTGATCGGGTAAGAGTTACGCGTGTTCCTTACCATGCCTGTGGCTATTGGACCTCTGATTTGCTTCGCTGCGTATATTGGGCTGCTTCACCCCACTCTGATGATATGTCTCGAGTTGTGGACCAACTCTTAAAGTTGATCGCCACATGTATAGGTTTTCTCGTTTAAGCAAATCTGGAACCATCTGATATATAAATGTGTATACTAGCCTCCTAAGACTAGTATTTGAATTACATTTGAGTCCGAGAGGATTGGGACACTTCACCATATTTCTTCTTTCTGGAATAAGCAATTTTCACAAGTGTATGAGTCTAGCTCCATCCCCCTTCTCTTCAGCATTGCTTTTGTATTTAACCTATCCTGTAGCACCAACCAGAAGAACACTTTCTACTTTGGCTGACATTTGGATCACCATAATTGAGTGATGGTGTGGGTGCAGGAGGGGACTTATGGATGATCTTGTAAACCTTCTGTGAAGAGTGTCTTCCTAACCCCTAGACGCATTCCCATCTGTCAACTTCATCACTCATTTGAGTATTCTGGAAATTGTTTTCTAGTGTTTGCAATTGAGATAATGCTACAACATATAGTGGCAACTGGAAAAGGTCTTGAAGTAGGGGTGATTCTTTTGCACTGGAGAGTGTTAAGTTTTTGTTCCTCGCGTAAGAGAATAATTCATGATGCACTAGGCTAAGGGGCTTATCCACCCATTTGTCATGCCATAATAGCACTGTGCGACCATCTACCACATTTACCTTCACGATGTCTTTGAAATATTGAAGTGTTTTGAGAATATCTTTCCACCAGAACGAGCCTCTCCTGTGATGAACTAGAACACCACCATTCTTGTAATGATTGTTCCAGACCAGTTGCACCCAAGGAAGGCCCTATCCGTTAAAGAATTTATGCAAAGATTTTAGCAGGAGTGCTTCATTGTGCTTTCTAAGATCAACGATGCCAAGGCAAACACATGATTTTGGGTTGCACACTAACTGCCAAACTGCCTGTGGTGGCCTTCTGTATTCCATGTCCGCCCTCCTCCAGAGGCAATGTTTTCTACACTTATCAATTTGTGCTATGATTGCTTTGGGAATTCTGAGGGTGCATAAGAAGTATGTGGGCAATAATGAGAATACCGAGTTTACCATTTGCAATCTTCCTGCTAGAGATAGGAACATAAATGTCGATGTCAATCATTTCTAAATTTTCTAAAGTAGTGGCATGAACGAGGACAAGTTTGGTTTGGTCGTTGTTGGGGACTTGTTCTCAAATGCTATAAGTTAAGAACAAGGCAACACAGAAAATGTTAAATATTAAAGCCCTTCGTCCTTCTGAGCATTATTTCCCTTGAGAGATAATGATTTTCGGACGAAGGTCATGAAGGACATACCTTCATGATTACGGCATATAATAGTGAAAATGTTAAACGCATGAAGTACGAAAGATATCATTAACATTTATATATCATTATTAACTCATTTCTATTAACACAAAATAGAAATGACATTAAATTACAAGTGTACCTTCGGCTTGAAAGAAAATAAAGGTACAAGCGTGACGCAAGAGCAAAATGTCAAGTCAGCGTGAACAGTACGGGAGTACTGTTCACCTATTTATAGGCATGGGTCGAAGCCCATGTAAAATTACATCTAGACCCTTTTCATTTGATAATAACTCTATAGTAATTTGTCGGGGTCTAGATAGTCTTTTCCTCTTTAAGTCGGTTTCCTCTTTTCTACCAACATGCCGAAGCTTCCTCGCACACAGCTTCGGCTCTGTTTCATCTTTCATTCTCCTTGAGTTTCTTCATACAGCGGTTTTGACATGTCCAAAGGGTCCATGTCCGAAGGTACCTGTTCATGTATTACACTCCAGAAACATTGTCAAATCACATTTTTGAGGACCTTTGAAAGCCGAAGGCCCCCAACAGTAGCCCCTCGCAATATTAATTTGTTAGGATAATAAATTTAGATTGCGATATGGACGAAGGCCCTAAGCCAAAGGTCCGAAAAAACACCTTCCCTTTGCTAGAATAGCAATAGTCAATGACAAGCGGGACCCTCCCATTTGCATCGCCCTGGGCGTATAAATATGATCCGATCGCGAACTCATTTGGTACGCTTTCTTGCCATCTGCTTTGCCTGCTCAAATAACTCTTTGCCTACAAATACTTGTCCAGCTTCCTAGATTTTTTAGCTTCGGCCGCGCGAGCACATTTTCGGCATTTTCGAAGAGATGTCTCAGGAAAAGAAAGCCGTTGCCGAAATGAAACTGAGCCTCTCTGAGGAGAAGAATCTTGGCTTTATTGAATCAATATCAAAGACAAATACAGAGAAGATTACAAGGGAGATTTTGGAAGGTTTATCTGAAGATACTGGTGATAGTGATAGTTATGATGTGGAAAGCGGAGGTGAAGACTCCGAAGACCGACCATGGCGACCAAGCCACTCAGTCTTCGGAAAATCAACTATTAAATAGAGTCATCTCGATATTATGAGGGGAAGATATTTTCGGGACATGTTGAAAGGGAATTAGGCTTACACCTATTTCCTAATTGATTTTAGTGGTTGAATTGCCCAACACAAATAATTGGACTAACTAGTTTGCTCTATTTTATAAGTTATACAGGTGCCAAAGGTTCACACTAAGCCAATAAAAAGACCAAGAAATGAGTTCAACAAAGAGAGCAAGGGATAACCGGAGTGTGCCCTGGTCTAGCGCACCGGACTGTCCGGTGTGCCACCGGACAGTGTCCGGTGTGCCACCGGACAGTGTCCGGTGCACCAGGGAACTCCAAGCTGAACTCAACACCTTCGGGAATTCTCAGAGGCGCTTCGCTATAATTCACCGGACTGTCCGGTGCACCACCGGACAGTGTCCGGTGCCCCAGGGGAGAGCGACTCTGAACTCGCCAGCTTCGGATTTCTGCTCCGCTAAAATTCACCGGACATGTCCGGTGAGCCAGCGACTGCAACGCATTAAATGCGCGCCTGCGCGCGCAGAGGAGCAGTGCACGCGCGGGTGTCACACCGGACAGTCTACAGGACTTGTCCGGTGTGCCACCGGACAGCCAGGCGGGCCCACAAGACAGTGCTCCAACGGTTGGAACCCAACGGACTGGTGACGTGGCTGGCGCACCGGACAGTGTCCGGTGGCGCACCGGACTGTCCGGTGCGCCATGCGAGAGCAGCCTCCACCAAACGGCTAGTTTGGTCGTTGAGGCTATAAATACCCCAACCACCCCCACATTCAAGTCATCCAAGTTTTCCACCTTCCGACTACTTACAAGACCTCTAGCATTCAATTCTAGACACACCCAAGTGATCAAATCCTCTCCCAATTCCACACAAAGCATTAGTGATTAGTGAGAGAGATTTTTTGTGTTCTTTTGAGCTCTTGCGCTTGGATTGCTTCTTTTCTTTCTCAATCTTTCTTGAGATCAAATTCACTTGTAATTGAGGCAAGAGACACCAATTGTGTGGTGGTCCTTGCGGGAACTTTGTGTTCCATTTGTTTGAGAAGAAGAAGCTCACTCGGTCCGAGGGACCGTTTGAGAGAGGGAAATGGTTGAAAGAGACCCGGTCTTTGTGACCACCTCAACGGGTAGAGGAAGCACTCCAAGATTCGGATTGGGTGGTGGCAATGCAAGAGGAGCTCAACAACTTCACTAGGAATGAGGTATGGCATTTGGTTCCACGTCCTAATCAAAATGTTGTAGGAACCAAGTGGGTTTTCCGCAACAAGCAAGACAAGCATGGTGTGGTGACAAGGAACAAAGCCCGACTTGTGGCCAAGGGATACTCCCAAGTCGAAGGTTTGGATTTTGGTGAAACCTATGCACCCGTAGCTAGGCTTGAGTCAATTCGTATATTATTAGCCTATGCTACTTACCATAGCTTCAAGCTTTACCAAATGGATGTGAAAAGTGCCTTCCTCAATGGACCGATCAAGGAAGAGGTCTATGTTGAGCAACCTCCCGGCTTTGAAGATAGTGAGTACCCTAACCATGTTTACAAACTCTCTAAGGCGCTTTATGGGCTCAAGCAAGCCCCAAGAGCATGGTATGAATGCCTTAGAGATTTCCTTATCACTAATGGATTCAAATTCGGAAAAGCCGATCCTACTTTATTTACTAAAACTCTTGACAATGACTTGTTTGTATGCCAAATTTATGTTGATGATATCATATTTGGGTCTACTAACGAATCTACATGTGAAGAATTTAGTAGGATCATGACATAAAAATTCGAGATGTCGATGATGGGGGAGTTGAAGTATTTCTTGGGATTTCAAGTAAAGCAACTCCAAGAGGGCACCTTCATTAGCCAAACAAAGTATACTCAAGATATTCTAAGCAAGTTTGGGATGAAGGATGCCAAACCCATCAAGACACCCATGGGAACCAATGGGCATCTCAACCTCGACACAGAAGGTAAATCCGTCGATCAAAAGGTATACCGGTCGATGATAGGCTCGTTACTCTACTTATGTACATCTCGACCGGATATTATGCTTTCCGTATGCATGTGTGCAAGATTCCAAGCCGACCCTAAGGAAGCTCACCTTACGGCCGTAAAACGAATCTTGAGATATTTAGTTTATACTCCTAAGTTTGGGCTTTGGTATCCTAGGGGATCCACTTTTGATTTAATTGGTTATTCGGATGCCGATTGGGCGGGGTGTAAAATCAATAGAAAGAGCACATCGGGGACTTGCCAGTTCTTGGGAAGATCCTTGGTGTCTTGGGCTTCAAAGAAGCAAAATTCCGTAGCTCTTTCTACCGCCGAAGCCGAGTATATTGCGGCAGGCCATTGTTGCGCGCAACTACTTTGGATGAGGCAAACCCTTAGGGACTATGGTTACAAATTAACCAAAGTTCCTCTTCTATGTGATAATGAGAGTGCAATCTGCATGGCGGATAATCCCGTTGAGCATAGCCGCACTAAACACATAGCCATTCGGTATCATTTTCTAAGGGATCACCAACAAAAGGGAGATATCGAGATTGCATATATTAACACTAAGGATCAATTAGCCGATATCTTTACCAAGCCACTTGATGAACAAACTTTTAACAAACTTAGGCATGAGCTAAATATTCTTGATTCTAGGAATTTTTTTTGATGTCTTGCATACATAGCTCAGACATATACTTTTGATCATCTCTCTTTCATGTGCTATGACTAATATGTTTTCAAGTTCATTTCAAACCAAGTCATAGGTATATTGAAAGGAAATTGGAGTCTTCGGCGAAGACAAAGGCTTCCACTCCGTAACTCATCTTTCACCGTCGCTCCGGGCAACTCTCCGTCTTTGGTATAATCTTCACTTATGTTTTATTTGCCAAAGGGGAGAAAGTAGCTAGGAAAGGGCTTATATCTCACTCAAGTATCCGTTTTTGGCGATTCATGCCAAAGGGGAGAAAGTATTAGCCCAAAGCAAAAGGACCGCACCACCACTAATTTTACAAAAGAGTTTTTCAATTGGTATGATTTTCAAATTGGTATCTCATTGTGTTCAAAAGGGGGAGAGAGTAGTATTTTCAAAATCAATATCTTAAAACCCTCTTGAACACTAAGAGGAGGAATTTATTGAGGGGAGTTTTGTTTAGTCAAAGGAAAAGCATTTGAAACAGGGGGAGAAAAGCTTCAAATCTTGAAAATGCTTCTCAAAATCTTATTCATTTACCTTTGACTAGTTGCAAAAGGACTTTGAAAAGAATTTACAAAAGAATTGCAAAAACAAAAACAGTGGTGCAAGCGTGGTCCAAAATATTAAAAATAAAGAAACAATCCATGCATATCTTATAAGTATTTATATTGGCTCAATTTCAAGTAACCTTTGCACTTACAATTATGCAAACTAGTTCAATTATGCACTTCTATATTTGCTTTGGTTTGTGTTGGCATCAATCACCAAAAAGGGGGAGATTGAAAGGGAATTAGGCTTACACCTATTTCCTAATTGATTTTAGTGGTTGAATTGCCCAACACAAATAATTGGACTAACTAGTTTGCTCTAGTTTATAAGTTATACAGGTGCCAAAGGTTCACACTAAGCCAATAAAAAGACCAAGAAATGGGTTCAACAAAGAGAGCAAGGGATAACCGGAGTGTGCCCTGGTCTGGCGCACCGGACTGTCCGGTGTGCCACCGGACAGTGTCCGGTGCACCAGGGAACTCCAAGCTGAACTCAACACCTTCGGGAATTCTCAGAGGCGCTTCGCTATAATTCACCGGACTATCCGGTGCACCACTGGACAGTGTCCGGTGCCCCAGGGGAGAGCGACTCTGAACTCGCCAGCTTCGGATTTCTGCTCCGCTAAAATTCACCGGACATATCCGGTGAGCCAGCGGAGCAACGACTACTTCGCGCCAACGGTCGACTGCAACGCATTAAATGCGCGCCTGCGCGCGTAGAGGAGCAGTGCACGCGCGGGTGTCACACCGGACAGTCTACAAGACTTGTCTGGTGTGCCAACCGACAGCCAGGCGGGCCCACAAGACAGTGCTCCAATGGTCGGAACCAAACGGACTGGTGACGTGGCTGGCGCACCGGATAGGGTCCGGTGGCGCACCGGACTATCTGGTGCGCCATGCGAGAGGAGCCTCCACCAAACGGCTAGTTTGGTGGTTGAGGCTATAAATACCCCAACCACCCCCACATTCAAGTCATCCAAGTTTTCCACCTTCCAACTACTTACAAGAGCTCTAGCATTCAATTCTAGACACACCCAAGTGATCAAATCCTCTCCCAATTCCACACAAAGCATTAGTGATTAGTGAGAGAAATTTGTTGTGTTCTTTTGAGCTCTTGCGCTTGGATTGCTTCTTTTCTTTCTCAATCTTTCTTGAGATCAAACTCACTTGTAATTGAGGCAAGAGATACCAATTGTGTGGTGGTCCTTGCGGGAACTTTGTGTTCCGTTTGTTTGAGAAGAAGAAGCTCACTCGGTCCGAGGGACCGTTTGAGAGAGGGAAAGGGTTGAAAGAGACCCGGTCTTTGTGACCACCTCAACGGGGAGTAGGTTTGCGAGAACCGAACCTCGATAAAACAAATCCAAGTGTCACACTCTTTATTCGCTTGCGATTTGTTTTGCACCCTCTCTCTTGGACTCGATTATATTTCTAACGCTAACCCAGCTTGTAGTTGTGATTAAGTTTGTAAATTTCAGATTCGCCCTATTCACCCCCCCTCTAGGCGACTTTCACATGTCTATTGTAAGGGCTGATGACGGAGAGAGGACTGTGCCTACTCCCGAAGAGAATGAAGTTGTGATCTTCCGAAGATTTTTTAAAGCTGGGCTTCGGTTTCCATTAATGTAATACCCACTTTGTAAGAAAGATCTAAATGGAGAAAATTACATTTCTTTATAGATATGTGTGTTATCTCTATTCATTATTTCATGTGGACATCACACTTACAAAAAAAATAATAAATAACAAAGGACACCAAAAATAAATTATGCATCATGCTGAGGTTTTGTGTGGTGTGCATTTTGTGACATAATATAAAGAAAATCATCATGTGAAAAGAAATATATCAAGCCCAAAAATAGAATTTAAGACCTAAAGGAAAATTCAAGAATTTAGAAAAGAAGAGGAGAAAAATATTATATGACGGATCCTTTGCCGAGTGCCTACGGCGACACTCGGCAAAGACTGGTCCAGTGGACCCCACAGCCAGTCCCTGTGCCGAGAGCTCTAGTAGGCACTCGGCAAAGGAGGTTTCTTTGCCGAGTGTCTGGTGGACTGGCACTCGGCAAAGAACCCTCCAGTGGGCCCCTTTGCCAGTCCCTTTGCCGAGTGCCTTGGCAATGGCACTCGGCAAAGATGTCTTTGCCGGTTCCCAGGTTTCCTTCTTTGCCGAGTGCCATTGTCAGCACTCGGCAAAGATGGCTTTACCGGTTCCCAGGTTGCCTTCTTTGCCGAGTGCCATGGTCATAGCACTCGGCAAAGCGCCCCTTTGCCGAGTGTAACACTCGGCAAAGTGACCAGAATGTCCCTTTTTTATTTGCTTTTGTTGTTCCATCCAAACAAACAAAAGATACATATGATTCACATCACATTATATATCAATCACATCACAGAATGAACACATTTATCATCAACACCATAAATATCACAAAGTCTCACTAAAGTCTCACAAATATAAGTAAGGATCATCATAAAACAGATATAAGTCTGCGTCATCACTAACATCACCAAGTATCTCACAAGATAAAGTTTAACTAACATCACCAACACTCATAAAGGTAAGTCTGGATCATCACAAAACAGATCATCAACGAGGTGGGCATCTGGACTGGTTCGGCGAAGGGCTGGACGAAGCATGAGGGTTGTTCGACGCCGCCGATTGACCCTGCACAGAGAAGAGATTGTATGTGTGAGAACATATGAATAAATATCATGCAGTACTAAAATTTTGATACTCACAGGAGTAGTGAACTCTGTAGGGTCAGCTGCAGGGAACAACGGAGGTGGTGGAGCATGACCCTGTGCGGCGCCAAGGCTCTGCATGTACGCGAACATCTCCGCCATCCTCTTCTCCAGCTCCTCATGTTGCCTCCTCTCATCATCTAGCTGAGTCTGTAATATTTCGCCCTAATGTTACGATAATGCAAAGAGAAGATATATAAAAATCAATGAACGATGAATAGATAAGGAATAACCTGGAGTTGCTGGATACAATGCTGTGAGGTGTCCTGCCGAGGTCGTATGGCTGGGCTCGCGCTCGTGCTCCTTGCTCGCACCTGAGAGAGAGTGGGAGTGGAGGACGAGTCGATTGCCCCGTCGGCAATCCAGTACCGCCCATGCCTCTTGCCTCCTCCGACCCTCATGAGGACATCTCCGTCGATGTCCTCGGTCCTCGGATCGTAATCTGGCCCATGGACCTCCTTGGCCATGGCGGTGTACTCACTGAGTCGGCTGTGGATGGCGGGGTTGGTGTACGCCTCGGGCCCGTCATCCGGGTTGTAGGTGACGTCGGACGTCGCCTTCCCCTTGTGGGCCATGGCATATGCCGAGAACGTGGAGCAAGGCGCGCCACCATGTGCCGCCAACTGCGAGAAAACCAACGATATGGTTAGAAATCATGTCTAATCGAAAGTTATATACCTAAATAAAAAAGAGCGCGTACCCATGCTTCCGCGTATTTGCCCAGGCTGCGGCTGCCTTGATGGTGGGAGGGACCTTGCATCAGCAAACGCCGTTCCCGGCTAGCGTTGTGCGCCTCGTCCCACTCAGCCGAGCACCACCTCTGCACCATCTTCTCCCAGCACTCAGGATGCGCGGCGCACCAATGAGGAATCATCTAAAAAAATATAAGTACACCGCATATCAGAAGATAAGAATAAGCATATTTAGTACCAATAATAAAGTTTTGTATTTACCTGCAAGTACTGGTCCGCAGTCAATGACATGGTTCGGGCGTCCTTCTTGTTCACCTTCTCCCCAAGGACGGAGCCGTGGTAAGTGACGATGGCCTGGATGCGCGCCTCGTAGTGCATGTCCACGACGAGCTTCTTACAGCACGTCGTAGACACCACATCCGCCCTGGCCTCGTATCCAGCATCGCACCTGAAGAAATCCTACATACAAAGACGATGTATCCATACATTATTTCAAGAATATGCAACAAATGCGACTTATTAAACAATATAGTGCGAGGAAGACTTACCCACAGCTCTTGCTTCACCCGCTCCGCCTTGTTGTTGAATTGTCTGCCGTCCCGATCTACTGCATCGGGGGCGACGGCGTAGTGGTCGAAGGTGTATGCTGGGCTCGTCACTCCGGCGTACTCGACAAGTCTAGGGAAGTGTTCCCGGCATAGAAGGCCGAGGATGCCATTGGGGTTGTGAGAGCACCTAGAGGGGGGGGGGGTGAATAGGTGATCCTGTAAAAACTTCAAACTTAAGCCACAAAAACTTGTTAAGTGTTAGTACGATTATTGCCAAGTGGCTAAGGTGAAGTCTCAACAAAACACAATACCACGAAAGATCAAGCACAGATGTGACACAGTGGTTTATCCCGTGGTTCGGCCAAGACCAACGCTTGCCTACTCCACGTTGTGGCGTCCCAACGGACGAGGGTTGCAATCAACCCCTCTCAAGCGGTCCAAAGACCCACTTGAATACCATGGTGTTTTGTTTTTCCTTTCACTATCCCGTTTGCAAGGAATCTCCACAAATTGGAGTCTCTTGCCCTTACAAGTATATGATCACAAAGAAGCACAGAGTAAGGGAGGGAAGCAACACACACAAATCCACAGCAAAAGCGCACACACGGCCAAGAATCGAGCTCACAAGACTATCTCAGTGTTCTCACTTAGAACAGAGCTCGAATCACTTAGAATGACAATCAAATGCGCAGAGACTGAGTGTGGATGATCAAGAATGCTCAAGGGTTGCTTGTGTGTCTCCTCCATGCGCCTAGGGGCTCCTTTTATAGTCCCAAGGCAGCTAGGAGCCGTTGAGAGCAAATCCGGAAGGCCATCCTTGCCTTCTGTCGTCGGGGGCACCGGACAGTCCGGTGCACACCGGACAGTGTCCGGTGCCCGATTTGTTTCCTTAAACGGCGAAGACGACCGTTGCAGACCGTTGGCAGATCTGGCGCCGTTGGCGCACCGGACATGTCCGGTGCACACCGGACAGTCCGGTGCCGTCTTTCGACCGTTGGCTCGGCCACGTGTCCCGCGCAGATTGCGCGGCCGACCGTTGGCCCGGCCGACCGTTGGCTCACCGGACAGTCCGGTGCACACCGGACAGTCCGGTGAATTTTAGCCGTACGTCGCCGGCCAATTTCCCGAGAGCGGCCAGTTCGAGTCGAGCCAGCCTGGCGCACCGGACACTATCCGGTGCACACCGGACAGTCCGGTGCTCCAGACCGAGCTGGGTCTTGGCTACAAACAGCCAAGTCCTTTTCTCCTCTTCTCTTTTCTTCTTCTTCCTGTTTCTAACACTTAGACAAATATATTAGCACACAAAACCAATGTACTAAGGCTTAGAAACATACCTTTACTTCATGATTTGCACCTTGTTCATCCATGTACATAAATTCACAATTAAGCACATGTGTTGGCACTCAATCACCAAAATACTTAGAAATGGCCCAAGGGCACATTTCCCTTTCAATCTCCCCCTTTTTGGTGATTTATGCCAACACAACATAAAGCAACTAGAACAAGTGCAAACTCACTTCAAATAAAATAAATTTAAGTTTTATTCAATTTTGGCATATATGGATCATCCTTTGCCACCACTTGGTTTGTTTTTGCAAATCAAACTCAAATCTCTATCTCTAAGTCAAACACACATGTTGAAGCATAAAGAGAGTCATTTCAAAAGAGATTGATCAAAGATTTCAAAAACTCCCCCTTTTTCCCATAATTACTACTTCTCCCCACAAGAAGCCAACTTTTGACACAAGAGACAATAAAAGAGTTTTGTCAAACCAAAATCTCTACTTTACTATTTTTAAATTTCTCAAGTGGTAGCTGATCCATTTATCGCTTTGGCCTTTATTTTCTCCCCCTTTGGCATCAAGCACCAAAACGGGATCAATCTTGGCCCTTTAACCCCATTGCCTCACCAAAATCTTCAATTAAGAGCAAATGGCAATAAGAGTTCATGAGATGGACTTGGAATAAGTTACCCTCTCATCGGAGTGCAGTGGAAGTCTTGCATGATCCAAGTCCACCTCTTCCCTTTCAATTCTCCTTTGTGACTAAATCAAACAAACTCAAGCATATGGTTAGTCTCAAAGGGTCAAGTTGTAACACATCTCCCCCTAAACATGTGCATCACTTTGCAACGGACTTGTGAGGTCCAGGGAGTGTTTGTACAACTTGAGCACCATAATAAGCAACAAAATGCAAAAAAAAAGGAACATGATCAAAAGCATGAATATATGTATGCTACAATTCAATCCAAGTTCCGCGAATCTAAGACATTTAGCTCACTACGCAGCCTGCAAAAGGTCTTCTCATCTAAAGGCTTGGTGAAGATATCGGCTAGCTGGTTCTCGGTGCTAACATAAAACACTTCGATATCTCCCTTTTGCTGGTGGTCTCTCAAAAAGTGATGCCGGATGTCTATGTGCTTTGTGCGGCTGTGCTCAACAGGATTTTCCGCTATTCGGATAGCACTCTCATTATCACATAGGAGTGGGACTTTGCTCAGATTGTAGCCAAAGTCCCGGAGGGTTTGCCTCATCCAAAGTAGTTGCGCGCAACACTGACCTGCGGCAACGTACTCGGCCTCAGCGGTGGATAGGGCAACGGAGGTTTGTTTCTTAGAGTTCCATGACACCAGGGACCTTCCTAAGAATTGGCACGTCCCCGATGTACTCTTCCTATCGACCTTACATCCAGCATAGTCGGAATCTGAGTACCCAATCAAGTCAAAGTTAGACCCCTTTGGATACCAGATCCCGAAGCAAGGCGTAGCGACTAAATATCTAAGAATTCGCTTCACCGCCACCAAGTGACACTCCTTAGGATCGGATTGAAATCTAGCACACATGCATACGCTAAGCATAATATCCGGTCTACTAGCACATAAATAAAGTAAAGACCCTATCATTGACCGGTATGCCTTTTGATCAACGGACTTACCTCCTTTGTTGAGGTCGGTGTGTCCGTCGGTTCCCATCGGCGTCTTTGCGGGCTTGGCGTCCTTCATCCCAAACCTCTTTAGCAGATCTTGCGTGTACTTCGTTTGGGAGATGAAGGTGCCATCCTTGAGTTGCTTCACTTGGAACCCAAGGAAGTAGTTCAACTCGCCCATCATCGACATCTCGAATTTCTGCGTCATCACCCTGCTAAACTCTTCACAAGACTTTTGATTAGTAGAACCAAATATTATGTCATCGACATAAATTTGGCATACAAACAAATCACCATCACATGTCTTTGTAAAAAGAGTTGGATCGGCTTTCCCAACCTTGAAAGCATTAGCAAGTAAGAAATCTCTAAGGCATTCATACCATGCTCTTGGGGCTTGTTTAAGTCCATAGAGCGCCTTAGAGAGCTTACACACGTGGTCGGGGTACCGCTCATCCTCGAATCCAGGGGGTTGCTCCACGTACACCTCCTCCTTTATTGGCCCGTTGAGGAAAGCGCTCTTCACATCCATTTGGTACAACCTGAAAGAATGGTGAGCGGCATACGCTAGCAAGATACGAATTGATTCTAGCCTAGCCACAGGAGCAAAAGTCTCCTCAAAGTCCAAACCTGCGACTTGGGCATAACCTTTTGCCACAAGTCGAGCCTTGTTCCTCGTCACCACCCCGTGCTCGTCCTGTTTGTTGCGGAACACCCACTTGGTTCCCACAACATTTTGCTTGGGACGAGGCACCAGCGTCCAAACTTCATTGCGCTTGAAGTTGTTAAGTTCCTCCTGCATGGCCAACACCCAATCCGGATCTAGCAAGGCCTCCTCTACCCTGAAAGGCTCAATAGAGGAGACAAAAGAGTAATGTTCACAAAAATTAACTAGTCGAGACCGAGTAGTTACTCCCTTGCTAATGTCACCCAGAATTTGGTCGACGGGATGATCCCTTTGAATCATCGCTCGAACTTGGGTTGGAGGTGCCGGTTGCGCTTCTTCCTCCATCACGTGATCATCTTGTGCTCCCCCTTGATCACACGCCTCCTTTTGATGAACCTGTTCATCGTCTTGAGTTGGGGGATGCGCCGTTGTTGAGGAAGAAGGTTGATCTCGTTCATCATGTTCCTGTGGTCGAACGTCTCCAATCGCCATGGTTCGTATAGCGGCCGTCGGAACATCTTCTTCATCTACATCATCACAATCAACAACTTGCTCTCTTGGAGAGCCATTAGTCTCATCAAATACAACGTCGCTAGAGACTTCAACCAAACCCGATGATTTGTTGAAGACGCTATACGCCTTTGTATTTGAATCATAACCTAATAAAAACCCTTCTACAGCTTTGGGAGCAAACTTAGAATTTCTACCCTTCTTCACTAGAATGTAGCACTTGCTCCCAAATACACGAAAGTAAGATACATTGGGTTTGTTACCGGTTAGCAGCTCATACGAAGTCTTCTTGAGGAGTCGATGAAGATAGACCCTGTTGATGGCGTGGCAAGCCGTGTTCACGGCTTCCGACCAAAAGCACTCGGGGGTCTTGAACTCTCCAAGCATCGTCCTCGCCATATCGATTAGCGTCCTGTTCTTCCTCTCTACCACACCATTTTGCTGTGGTGTGTAGGGAGCGGAGAACTCGTGCTTGATCCCTTCCTCCTCAAGAAACTCCTCCACTTGAAGGTTCTTGAACTCGGACCCGTTGTCGCTCCTTATCTTCTTCACCTTGAGCTCAAACTCATTTTGAGCTCTCCTGAGGAAGCGCTTGAGGGTCCCTTGGGTTTCAGACTTATCCTGCAAAAAGAATACCCAAGTGAAGCGGGAAAAGTCATCAACAATAACTAAACCATACTTACTTCCTCCTATGCTTAGATAGGCGACGGGTCCGAAGAGGTCCATGTGCAACAGCTCCAGAGGTCTTGATGTGGTCATCACATTCTTGCTGTGATGTGCTCCTCCCACTTGTTTACCTGCCTGACAAGCTGCACAAGGTCTATCTTTTTCGAAATAAACATTTGTTAGACCTATCACGTGTTCTCCCTTTAGAAGCTTGTGGAGGTTCTTCATCCCCACATGTGCTAAGCGGCGATGCCACAGCCAGCCCATGCAAGTCTTAGCCATTAAGCATGCATCTAGACCGGCCTCTTCTTTTGCAAAATCAACTAAGTAAAGCTTGCCGTCTAGTACACCCTTAAAAGCTAGTGAACCATCACATCTTCTAAAGACAGACACATCTACATTAGTAAAAAGGCAATTGTATCCCATGTTGCACAGTTGACTAACAGATAGCAAATTGTAACCAAGAGACTCAACTAAAAACACATTTGAAATTGAGTGCTCATTAGAAATTGCAATTTTACCTAACCTTTTTACCTTGCCTTGATTCCCATCACCGAATATAATTGAATCTTGGGAATCCTTATTCTTGACGTAGGAGGTGAACATCTTCTTCTCCCCCGTCATATGGTTTGTGCATCCGCTGTCGATAATCCAGCTTGAACCCCCGGATGCATAAACCTGCAAGGCAAATTTAGGCTTGGGTCTTAGGTACCCAACTCATGTTGGGTCCTGCAAGGTTAGCACAAATGTCCTTAGGGACCCAGATGCAAGTTTTATCTCCCTTGCATCTTGCCCCTAACTTCCTAGCAATTATTTTCCTATCCTTTCTACAAATAGCAAAGGAAGTGTTTAAAGCACAATAAATTATAGAAGGTTCATTCACTACTTTCCTAGGAGCATGAATAACATTCTTTCTAGGGACATGAGCAATATTTCTCCTAGGCATATGTACAATATTTCTCCTACACATATCCCTATCATGCTTATAAGAAGAACTAGAAGCAAACATGGCATGAGAATCATAAACATGTGAATCAAAATCATTATAAGCATTTCTAGCATTTCTCCTATCATAATACATAAAAGCATGGTTCTTTTTAGCATTACTAGCCATAGGGGCCTTCCCTTTCTCCTTGACGAAGATGGGAGCCTTATGGCTTGTTAAGTTCTTGGCCTCTCTCTTGAAGCCAAGACCATCCTTAATTGAGGGGTGTCTACCAACCGTGTAGGCATCCCTTGCAAATTTTATTTTATCAACTTCATTCTTGCTAGTCTTAAGTTGGGCATTAAGACTAGCCAATTCCTCATTTAATTTGGAAATTAAAACTAGGTGTTCACTACAGGCATCAATATCGAAATCCTTACACCTAGTACAAATTTCAACATGTTCAACACAGGAATTAGATTTATATGCTACTTCTAATTTAGCACTTAAATCATTGTTAACACCTTGTAAAGTAGAAATGGTTTCATGACAAGCTGATAGTTCACTAGAAAGCATTTCATTTCTTTTAATTTCTAAAGCATATGATTTTTGTGCCTCTACAAATTTATCATGTTCATCATACAATAAATCCTCCTGCTTTTCTAAAAGCCTATCCTTTTCATTCAATGCATCAATCAATTCATTGATTTTATCTATCTTAGATCTATCTAAGCCCTTGAACAAACATGAATAATCTATGTCATCATCATCACTAGACTCACTATCACTAGAAGAAGCATAAGTGGAGTCTTGAGTACTCACCTTCTTCTCCCTTGCCATAAGACAAGTGAGACGCTCGTTGGGGAAGAGAGCCGATTTGTTGAAGGCAGTGGCGGCGAGTCCTTCGTTGTCGGAGTCGGAGGAGGAGCAATCCGAGTCCCACTCCTTTCCTAGATGCGCCTCGCCCTTTGCCTTCTTGTATTGCTTCTTCTTCTCTCTTTTGTTCCCCTTTTCCTGGTCACTTTCATTATCGGGACAGTTAGCGATAAAATGACCAAGCTTACCGTATTTGAAGCATGAGCGCTTCCCCTTGGTCTTGGTCTTGCTTGGCTGCCCCTTGCGACCATTTAGCACCGTCTTGAATCGCTTGATGATGAGAGCCATCTCTTCATCATTGAGTCCGGCCGCCTCAATCTGTGCCACCTTGCTGGGTAGCGCCTCCTTGCTTCGTGTTGCCTTGAGAGCAAGGGGTTGCGGCTCGTTGATCGGACCGTTCAACGCTTCGTCGACGTATCTTGCCTCCTTGATCATCATCCGCCCGCTTACGAATTTTCCAAGCACTTCCTCGGGCGTCATCATCGTGTACCTGGGATTCTCACGAATATTGTTCACGAGATGAGGATCAAGTACGGTAAAGGACCTGAGCATTAGGCGGACGACGTCGTGGTCCGTCCATCGCGTGCTCCCGTAGCTTCTTATCTTGTTGATAAGGGTCTTGAGCCGGTTGTACGTTTGCGTTGGCTCCTCGCCCCTTATCATCGCGAACCGTCCAAGCTCTCCCTCCACCAACTCCATCTTGGTGAGCAAGGTGACGTCGTTCCCCTCATGAGAAATCTTGAGGGTGTCCCAGATTTGCTTGGCGTTGTCCAAGCCGCTCACTTTATGGTATTCATCCCTGCACAAGGAAGCTAGAAGAACAGTAGTAGCTTGTGCATTCTTATGAATTTGTTCATTAATGAACATGGGACTATCCGAACTATCAAAGTGCATTCCACTCTCCACAATCTCCCAAATACTAGGATGGAGAGAAAATAGGTGACTACGCATTTTGTGACTCCAAAATCCGTAGTCCTCTCCATCAAAGTGTGGGGGCTTGCCGAGTGGAATGGAGAGCAAATGTGAATGTGAACTTTGCGGAATACGAGAGTAATCAAAGGAAAAGTTCGAATTAACCGGTTTTCTTTTCTCGTAGTCGTTGTGGTCCTCGTCCTTTTGGGAAGAAGTAGACTCGTCGCTGTCGTAGTAGACGATCTCCTTGATGCGCCTTGTCTTCTTCTTCTTCCCTTCCTTCCGTCTTTGGCCCGAGCCGGAGTCGGTAGGCTTATCGTCCTTCGGCTCGTTGACGAAGGATTCCTTCTCTCTGTCATTGATCACAATACCCTTCCCCTTAGGATCCATCTCTTCGGGCGGTTAGTCCCTTTGTGAAGAGAACGGCTCCGATACCAATTGAGAGCACCTAGAGGGGGGGGGGTGAATAGGTGATCCTGTAAAAACTTCAAACTTAAGCCACAAAAACTTGTTAAGTGTTAGTACGATTATTGCCAAGTGGCTAAGGTGAAGTCTCAACAAAACACAATACCACGAAAGATCAAGCACAGATGTGACACAGTGGTTTATCCCGTGGTTCGGCCAAGACCAACGCTTGCCTACTCCACGTTGTGGCGTCCCAACGGACGAGGGTTGCAATCAACCCCTCTCAAGCGGTCCAAAGACCCACTTGAATACCACGGTGTTTTGTTTTTCCTTTCACTATCCCGTTTGCAAGGAATCTCCACAAATTGGAGTCTCTTGCCCTTACAAGTATATGATCACAAAGAAGCACAGAGTAAGGGAGGGAAGCAACACACACAAATCCACAGCAAAAGCGCACACACACGGCCAAGAATCGAGCTCACAAGACTATCTCAGTGTTCTCACTTAGAACAGAGCTCGAATCACTTAGAATGACAATCAAATGCGCAGAGACTGAGTGTGGATGATCAAGAATGCTCAAGGGTTGCTTGTGTGTCTCCTCCATGCGCCTAGGGGCTCCTTTTATAGTCCCAAGGCAGCTAGGAGCCGTTGAGAGCAAATCCGGAAGGCCATCCTTGCCTTCTGTCGTCGGGGGCACCGGACAGTCCGGTGCACACCGGACAGTGTCCGGTGCCCGATTTGTTTCCTTAAACGGCGAAGACGACCGTTGCAGACCGTTGGCAGATCTGGCGCCGTTGGCGCACCGGACATGTCCGGTGCACACCGGACAGTCCGGTGCCGTCTTCCGACCGTTGGCTCGGCCACGTGTCCCGCGCAGATTGCGCGGCCGACCGTTGGCCCGGCCGACCGTTGGCTCACCGGACAGTCCGGTGCACACCGGACAGTCCGGTGAATTTTAGTCGTACGTCGCCGGCCAATTTCCCGAGAGCGGCCAGTTCGAGTCGAGCCAGCCTGGCGCACCGGACACTATCCGGTGCACACCGGACAGTCCGGTGCTCCAGACCGAGCTGGGTCTTGGCTACACACAGCCAAGTCCTTTTCTCCTCTTCTCTTTTCTTCTTCTTCCTGTTTCTAACACTTAGACAAATATATTAGCACACAAAACCAATGTACTAAGGCTTAGAAACATACCTTTACTTCATGATTTGCACCTTGTTCATCCATGTACATAAATTCACAATTAAGCACATGTGTTGGCACTCAATCACCAAAATACTTAGAAATGGCCCAAGGGCACATTTCCCTTTTAGGTTGCGGCCGTGACCCCCTGCAGTCTCCAAAACCATCCAAGACCTGTCGAAGTGATTAAGATGAAGTATTAGTTTCTATTATTAATTTGAACATATAATATGAAAAAGCAGCAACAACATCTAAAGTTACCTACCTCTCTCCATCGGGTCGTATCAGCGGACGTCTGTCACGAAGTATGGGTCGCTTAGGTAGGCTCGCGGGACCTCGCAGGTAGATACTCCTCGAACCTGAGGAGCCAGAACCTGAGACGTCCTGCTGAGCGGCGTCGTCGTCGTCGTCGTCCTGCTGCGCCGCATCGTCGTCGTCCTGCTGTGCCGCATCGACAGCGGCTTGCTGCTCCACCTGCTGCTGTACGGCGTCGTCCTGCTGCGCCTCCTCCTCCGTCCTACGGGTGCTCCTCCTCCCCCTCCCCCTCCCCCTCCTCGTCCTCGTCCCACCGCCCACCATCTTTGTCCAACAACCTGCAATTAAGAGTAAACAATCAAGCACAGATAAAAAAATATGTATTTAGAAACATATGCAAAATAAATGAAATATAGCATTACATCGATTAAAAATAATCTTCATATGTGTCCGGGTTAGCCGGATCATAAGTGTCATCATCACTATCAACCATTTCATAGTCAACATCATCTGAAGGCGCAATTTCATCATTGGCATTGCCTTCAAGTATTTCTAAGTCATTCTCATTTTGCACCTCATCATCCTCGTCATCAACAACCATTTCAATATCTACTTCCATTCCGATCGCTTCGGTTAAGTCTATCTCAAATTGCCCTTCGAGCCCATCTTCTTGGAAGAACTCTCCGTCATATGTGTCCGGGTCTAAGTTATAATCTTCATCGTTTGGAACAGGTAATTTAGCGTGCGGTGATACCTTATACACAACATCCCAACCCTTAAGATGTTGTTTCGTTTGGCACGCATATGGAAGATAATACACTTGTGTGGCCTGTTGGGCCACAATATAGACATCGTCTCCTATTAAGGTGGAATCCTGTCGAATTTCGACTATCCCAAGATTAGAATGTGTCCGTCTCGTAACTTCAGGGTCAAACCAATGACATTTGAATATCACTGGAGTAAGAGGTTTGGAACCATAAAAATTGAGTTCATATATTTCTTCAATTCTTCCATAATACTCGACCTCGTCAAGCCCGGGCGTAAAGACTCCAGAACACGTGGTTTTTCGATTGGGCCGACTTTGGTCGTAGCTTGTTGTGCGAAAACGGTATCCATTGACGTCATACCCAGAAAATTTCCTGACCCTATAGGCAAAGCCATTGGCTACTTGTCTCAACTCGGCACTCATAGACGGCTCTCTTTGGCCCTGCAAGTTCAAACACGCTAGATTGTTATATTATTCGCACGTAAGAGCAACTTGGAATAACAAACTAAGCACGTACCTTATGTTTAAACCAGGAAATGAAATCGGGCAATCCATTTCCTGCACCCTTTCTAAGAAGGGTATCATATTCCTGTGGAGTTGGGTCCCTTGATCGACGCCAGAATTCATGAAGAAATTGCTCCATGTATGGCGTCACCTCTTCAAGGTTGGTCAATACATATAGCATGATATGGCGCCACTCTTCATATCTCAGGGTCTTGGTGGTCGAACCACTCGCGCTTCTGAGTTGCCCTCGAAAAATGCTGAGGTTCGATTCATTGCCGCCATCATTGTAACGAGGGGGTGGATTATGCACGCTCGGCAGTTTGTCACCATAGTAAGTTGTTGTGAAGTTTGACACCTCCTCCAGTATGTATGCCTCTGCAATGGAAGCCTCGATTTTGCATTTATTTCTACATTTCTTTCGGATACTCTTTAGACATCTCTCGATTGGATAGCACCAACGTCCCTGCATGGGCCCCCCCATTCGTGCCTCATACGGGAGATGAATAATCAAATGCTGCATCGGATTGAAGAAGCCGGGTGGAAAGATCTTCTCCAGCTTACACAGTAACACGGGTGCCATCCTTTCCAAGTCTGCAATCATGGTCCGAGCTAACTCTTTTGCACAAAGCTGGCGGAAGAAATAGCTCAACTCTGCAAGCGCTAGCCAGACATGCTCAGGGACATAGCCTCGAACCATCGCCAGAAGAATTCGTTCAATCCATATGTGGAAGTCATGACTCTTCATCCCTAAGACTCGCAGAGTAGATAAGTTCACCCCCCCCTACTAAGGTTAGCTGCATACCCTTCAGGGAACATTAACATCTTGATCCATTGTAGTACTTCCTTCCTCTGGGCCCTGCTCAGGACAAAATCGGCCTTAGGCCTTCTCCATGTCTTACCACCACTAGGCGGCTTCATCTCTTGGTTTGGTCTATCACATAACTTTGCCAGATCCACTCTTGCCTTTACGTTATCCTTTGACTTATCAGGAATCTCCATAATTGTCGCCCAAAGTGCCTCGGCGACATTCTTTTCAGTGTGCATCACGTCAATGTTGTGTGGAAGGAGCAGGTCATCATAATAGGTGAGCCGAGTCAAGCCCGACTTATGTGTCCACATATGTTGCTCACCATATCCCACAAAACCACCTTCTGGGTTGGCCACGAGACCATCTATCTGTTCGCGAACTTCGTCACCAGTCATCATTGCAGGTGGGCGGTCTGTCACCACGACACCTTTCGTAAAGTTCTTGATGTCTAGTCGGAATGCATGGTCAGGAGGGAGAAATTGTCGATGTTTATCGAATGATGAATATTTGCCACCCTTATTCAACCAAATGAACCTAAGAGCTTCCTTGCAAACTGGGCATGGGAACTTACCGTGAACACACCAGGCGCAAAATAGCCCATACGCCGGAAAGTCATGCATGGAGTACTGGTACCAAACATGCATTTTGAAGTTTGTCTTTGTAGCTCGGTCGTACGTCCATACCCCTTCCTCCCAAGCACGGACCAATTCATCAATCAAAGGCTCCATGTACACGCCCATTTTATTCCCCGGGTGTCCAGGAATTATCAACGACACGAATATGTTCTGTCTTTGAAAGCATACGCCGGGGGGGGGAGATTGATGGGGATAACGAACACGGGCCAACATGTGTATGGGGCAGCGGTCATTCCATAGGGATTGAACCCATCTGTGGCCAGCGCAACACGAACATTACGAGCCTCTTTGGCTTTCTCATGGTGAATGGCATCAAAGTGGGTCCATGCTTCACCATCGGATGCGTGAACCATCTTGTCAGGATTGTATCGTTTGCCTTTTTTGTGCCATGTCATCTGTTTCGCGGATTCCTCTGTCATGTATAGATGCTGGATCCTCGGTATGAACGGAAGGTGGCGTAGGATTGTCACGGGGATGTCGAGCTGCCTCTTCTGTCCATCACCAGAGTCTACCTCCATGAACCTAGATGATTTACACTTTAGACAGTACTTTGCCTCAGTGTGTTCTTTCCTAAATAGGACGCAGCCCTTCGGACAAGCATGTATCTGCTCATACGTCATCTTGAGTGCACGAAGGAGTTTCTGTGCCTCGTACATGCTCTTTGGCAGAACGTGATCCTCCGGAAGCAGGCTGCCAATAACTGTCAACAAACCATCGAATGCGTCTCGACTCATGCTATACTGCGACTTGAACGCCATTATACGCCCAATGGCATCCAGTTGAGAAACCTTTGTCTTGCCGTGAAGGGGTTTCTGTGCCACGTCAAACATGTCGTAGAATGCCTTTGCGGTCGCCTCTGGCTCGTCCTCCGTACGTCCTTCGGCGAACTGTGCCTCGTGATAGTCGTTCAACATGTCTCCTACCCCGGCATCAGTATCGTAATCCTCGACGCGTTGTCTCACCACCTCCTCTCTCGTGCGATGCGCTTCACCATGGAAGATCCATCGAGTATAGTCCGGCGTAAATCCATTCTTCCAAATATGTTCTACCATGGCCTTCTTTGGCTTTCTTTTCCGGTTGTCACATTTGCTGCACGGACAAGGGACTAGGCTAGCTCCTTTAGCAGCTTCGCCATATGCCCGTTCCACGAAAGCATCGGTCTTCCTAATCCATTCTGGGGTGACATCATTACGTCGAACGCGGCCCGTGTACATCCACTCACGGTCCTCCATCCTCTAACATATATAACCGAGTATAGTTTAATATAGACATGTAATGCATGTACACTACGTTCCTACCTTCTAATAGGTGATGATAGGTCCTAATCCCACCCGCGGTTGCATAGATGGAATTAGTTTCCATGCTCTACTCCGATCCGAGATAGAATTTTGGCAGCACCTCCCCGCTGTTCTCCGGATACACGTCCTGGCAGGGAGAGTGTACTGTCCGGAGAACAACAGGGAGGTGACGCCGAAACTCTATCTCGGACTGGAGTAGAGCATGAAACTAACACCATCTACGCAACCGCGGGCTGTCCAAAAAACGTGGACAATCCGAAACTGATACATTTGTAGATATGCAAAGATCTGCATATCTACACCGTATCTCTTTCGAACGGGAGACGCCTAACTGGGTTACGTGATCTACGACCATGATGCGGATGTAAAGGTTATACCTAGGGTGACGGTGGAATCAGGCTAGCGGGGCTGTGGCGGGTCGGTGCAGTGGCGACGCGACGCGGTGCAGGCAGACCCGCAGTGGCTAGGAAGACAAGTATCTTCTCTATAAAAAAGAAACACAAGTCTATTAATACAAAAAATATTGCCAAACTTTGTTCATATGAATTCACATCAACGACCGCCATCCTTAGGACCACGCATGCCATCGGCAAACCTACCACTACTTGTGCCTATCTACCGCTATCGGTTAGTTCTGTCACCAGAGTGGCCATCCGAGCCATGGGCCACACCCATAAGAGTTATGGAGTTCTCCTATGGTGGTTAAGGTTAGGGAGTTGTCAATCGTGGAAATCTAGCCGTGTGTCCATTGTGGTGAGCTATGCCAATGTGGTCTAGTTTGGCCAAGTCAGAGGTTTCTAGGATTGGTGTCGATGATGGATATGGTGGTTGATGCGTTGGGTAACTCTGGAACCATATCAATACACTGTTGTCGTTGTGGTGTGTGTAGGGTTGGACGAAATACTTGTGCCTCATCAGCTCGGCTTGGCTCGTGACCGGCTCGGTACGGCTCGAAAAAATAAACAAGCATGTCAAAAAAATCGGCAGCACTTCCCCTGTACGGGGAGGTTTCCAAAACCTGCAAATAGATCTAACAGCACGATGGCTGACACGCACATATACAAACGACACGATGAATGCAAGTCACATCTAAGTGGCATCCATATCCACCATCACAATATATAGAAGTATTTTAATAAACATAGCAAATTCACTATAATGCCCTAAAACTACCGCTAATTCATACCCTAATTAAAGACTTACAAAGGAGTGAGGCGCGGCGACGGTGGGGCGCGGCGACGGACAGAGCGGGCGGCGGTGGGGCGCGGCGGAGGAGAGGGCGGGTGGCGGTCGGCTCACCGGCGGCGGCGTGCCGGGCTTTGCGGGCGGGCGGGCGGGCACGTGGGGCGGCCGGGCGAGCGGCGGCCGGGCGCGTGGGGCTGCGCCGACGGCGAGCCGGAGCGTGGGGCGGCGCCGGCGGCGAGCCGGAGCGTGGGGCGGGCGGCGGCGGTGAGGAGAAGGAAAGGAGAGAAGGAAAGGAGAAGGAAAGGTGAAGGAAGAAGAGAGCCGGCCGCGCGCGGGCGGTTTAGTCACCTTCTTTGCCGAGTGCCCGCGATCCGGCACTCGGCAAAGATTTTTTAAAAATTTTAAAATAAACTTTGCCGAGTGCCGGATCGCGGGAACTCGGCAAAGACGCCTTTGCCGAGTTCCGGATCGTGGGCACTCGGCAAAAGACGCCTTTGTCGAGTGCCGGATCGCGGGCACTCGGCAAAGACTCCTTTGCCGAGTGCTAGCTGTAGAGCACTCGGCAAAGATGTGTTGTACAAACTTTGCCGAGTGCTCAAGGACAGGCACTCGGCAACGCCGTCTTTGCCGAGTGCTAACTGGCCAGCACTCGGCAAAGTATATTTTTTTTATTTTTGGCAACCAAACTTTTTGTTGTGTGTTCCTACACTATGTAGACCTACAAGTACCATTTTGGTACAATTATAAAAGTGTTTTTTATAACTATTATATTTAGTTCGTTTATTTGAATTTCTTCGGAAAATTCATATTTGAACTGCAGGTCACTCGAAACTTGGGAAATCGTGCATGCAAAAATGATATCTGTCCTATTTAGCACAAGTTACGACCGATTCCATGAGCGGACCGGAAACTTCGAGCAACATGCTCACTAAACATGGTCATGAACTTGCCATCCACATGTTTAAAAATTGTATAAAACACAAACAAAGTCAGAAAATCATGAAACTTGGCCACGTGTCATGATATCATATGTATAGGTTGTGATAAAAAATTGAGAATGTTTGGACAAAGTTGTGAGACACTATGTGTAGAAACCTAAGAGAACTACACATGAAATCATAGAGTTTCAATGTGGATCTCTTAGGTTTGTACACATAGCACGTCATAGTTTTCTCGAAATTTTTTCAATTTTTTATCGCAGCCTGTACATATGATATCATGACACGTGGACAAGTTTCAGGATTTTCTGACTTTGTTTGTGTTTTATACAATTTTTAAACATGTGTATGGCAAGTTCACGGCCATGTTTAGTGAGCATGTTGCTCGAAGTTTCCGGTCCGCTCCTGGAATCGGTCGTAACTTATGCTAAGTAACATGAATATCATTTTTGCATTCACGGTTTTCCAAGTTTCGAGTGACCTACAGTTCAAATCTAAATTTTCCGAAGAAATTCAAATAAACGAACTAAATCTACTAACGATTGAAAACTCTGTTAAAATTGTCCACAAATGATACATGTAGGTCTACATAGTGTAGGAACATACCACAAAAATTTTGATAGACAAAATAAAAAAAATAAAAATATACTTTGCCGAGTGTCCAGAGATGACACTCGGCAAAGTATGTTTTGCCGAGTGCCTACTATGTGGCACTCGGTACAGAACCTCTTTGCCGAGAGCCAACGGCTGGCACTCGGTAAAGACTGACGGCCGTCAGCTTTGGGACGGCCGCTGACGGCCATTTGCCGAGAGCCCCCTTTGCCGAGTGTTTAACACTCGGCAAAGTTGTCTTTGCCGAGTGTCGTTCTGTGCCGAGTGTTCAGCCCTCGGCAAAGCACGGTTTGCCGAGTGCCTGGCTTTACCGAGCGCGGCACTCGGCAAAGACTTCTTTGTCGAGTGCCCGACAAAAGGCACTCGGCAAAGAGGCCAACACTCGGCAAAGCCTCGGATTCCGGTAGTGATTGGAGCTTCCTATAAACTGTAGCGGGTTTTCTAAAGCTAGTGGAACTTTGTAAAGGCCTCATAGTGTTACCCTGCCTCGCCTCCTCGGTAGAGGTGTATGGGAAGTCGCGATCCCTTGGCAGATGGGTAACATGACTTGTGGGTAAAGGGTACCACCTCTGCAGAGTGTAAAACTGGTATACTAGCCGAGCTCACGGTCATGAGCAGCTCAGGACTCTCTAATGATTAATTTATGGAATTAAATTCAATTTGTCATATGCATTGCATCGCAGGTGATGTTGTTACTTTTGTTCTACTACTTAATTGGGTTGGTATTTACTTATACTTAGTAATTGCTAATAAAATTTTGACCAACTTTAAAAGCAATGCTCAGCTTCAACCATCCTCTTTGGTAAGCCTTACACTTCACGTGAGCTCCCACCTTTGGCGAGTTCATTCACATTATTCCCCACAACTTGTTGAGCGATGAACGTATGTGAGCTCACTCTTGCTGTCTCACACCCCCCCACAGGTCAAGAACAGGTACCGCTGGATGAGGCGCAAGGAGGATGCTGCGATGAGTTCGTGAGAGATCTAGGCCGTCGTCTCCCAGTCAACTTTGGGTTGATGGACCGTTGTCTCCTTATATGTAATTATTTATTTTGTATAGAACTCCTATTATATAGTAAAATTGTGACATTCGATCCTGTGCCATGATTCATCATATGTGTGAGACTTGGTCCCAGCACACCTGGTGATTATGTTCGCGTCTGGCTTTGGACCCCTAAAACCCGGGTGTGACAGAAGTGGTATCAGAGGAATGTTGACTGTAGGACAAAACCTAGATAGAACTGGACAATCATTATCTACTTACCTTTGCTACCCTGATTCTTTTCTAAACTTCTCTTAATCTTTTCTCCTCTATTTCCGCTTTACTCTGATTATTCTTACCTTTTCCTTCTAAAGACAAATGTGGATTTCACACTTTGAAATCCTGTACCTAAAGTGACTTTTAGGAATAGAAGACCTACTCTTAGGAACAAAAACAAAACTATTTTTATAGGTATCTATACGCTTGAGTGTTTGTTCTTATGATACTTGTCTGATTTGGATCTTTGATTGAGTGTGATGGTTTGTGGAGTAATGTCTACAATTACATCTGCATATACATATAGGCATAAAGGATAATATTTATAAAATAACTAGACAATCTAGAATGTTCCCATTAAAATGTATCTAGTATTCTGTATCTATCTCATCTCAAAAGATCCTAACTTATCCTAATTAAAATATATCTCATCTGAATAGATCCATCTTATCTTAAAAGATTCCCTCTTATCTTAATAGACCCATCTTATCTTAAAAGATTCTTCTTACTTTAATAAATTCATCTTATCTTGAAGAGATTCTATCTTATGATAACATATTTAACTGATCTCAAAAGATTCTAACATATCCTAATAATACATATTCTACCCTATTAGACCTATCTAACCTAAACCAGTTTAATCTAGTCATATCCAATCTAATCTAGATCTTATCTTACCTAATGTGATCTGATCTAGTGTGGTCTAACGTAATCTAACCGAATGTGGTCCACTTAAACAGATTAATGACACTAGTAGAAGAAATTAGACCCTACTAGCCATATATTAACTTAGCATATTGGATCAACTCAACCATGAGCTAATCCAACCCATAGAGTCATGATGAAAGGTATAATCTATTTGTCCCCACTTAACATCAAACAAACTTTTAACCTACATCATGTAGACTATCCCATCTTAACAAAATTCTATCCTACCTTGGATATTCACCTTATATGACTAATTATCCCAAGCTTGGTATAAAATAAAAAAAAGATTAAGCCATGCCAAAGAATCCTCAGATCAACCAGTTATTGGCCTATTCGTTTGCCTGCCAAATAATTTTCCTTGCAAAAAAGTATAACTATATTCCCATATGCTTCTAACTTTCATGGTCAATAACAGGAAAGGAAAGATTATCACGCAACAGCAAATAGAAATGAATCCTCCAAATCCTCCACCTGTTGAAATCGATCAAGTGGTTGCTGCTCAAAGACTGGTAATACAACAATTGACAGACCTAGTGACCGAGATGCAAAATCAGATAAGACAAGGACGCGAGGAAATACGTCAGGTCCGCCAAGAAATAAGCCAAGCGCGGTTGGAGAGACAACGACAACAACAACCTCCACCACCACCACCAGCTCCACCAAGCTACATAAATATATATATAAATTACTACTATTTGTAAGATCTAGATGTTACTTTAATTAGTGGATGATATGATATTATTTTAGAAGGAATAATAAGGTCTAATCGACCCCATGTCTTGCTAATGAAGTATGCATCATGCTGAGATTTTGTTTGCGTATATGTGTTGAGTATACACCCTTTCCTTGCAAATCTCGAGGACGAGATTATTTTTAAGGGGGGTAGGATTTGTAATACCCACTTTGTAAGAAAGATCTAAATGGAGAAAATTACATTTCTTTATAGATATGTGTGTTATCTCTATTCATTATTTCATGTGGACATCTCACTTACAAAAAAATAATAAATAACAAAGGACACCAAAAATAAATTATGCATCATGCTGAGGTTTTGTGTGGTGTGCATTTTGTGACATAATATAAAGAAAATCATCATGTGAAAAGAAATATATCAAGCCCAAAAATAGAATTTAAGACCTAAAGGAAAATTCAAGAATTTAGAAAAGAAGAGGAGAAAAATATTATATGAGTGAAAATGAATATAAAATAAAATATAATATTAGAACGGGTACATCTAACTTAAAGGAAACTCCTAAAAGGGTCTCAAATTCAAATTTGGAATTCAAAATAAAAAGGAGACATAATAGGGAAATGAAAATATAAAAAGAAAAGGTGAAATCTCACTGTTGGGCCAAGAATTACCCATTCAGCCCAATTCCCTCCTTTGATCTGCGCGGCCCAACTGGGCAGTCCACGCGCGCCGACAGCCGGGGTCCACGGCGCAGCCCCTTGCTCGCGCGCGGCTATCTTCCATGCGGGGCCCGCAGGTCAGCCTTAGCCGTTTATGCGTGCGCCTGGCATACTGACAGGGCAGGCCTACTTCTCAGCTGCCGCCTCACGTCGCCGTTTGGTGGGCCCAGGGGGTCAGACTCGTCTTCAACGACACCGCGGGGATCTCGGCGGGGCTTGCGGCGCCATGACCGCTCTGAGCCTGGCGCAAATCCGAACTCTCTCGGCTATATAACCCGATTAAGTCTCGCCTCTTGCTCAAACCCCCCTGCGCCGCCATAGTGCAACCCTAACGTAGACAGAGAAAGGGAGTGCAGCAAGAGAGAGAGAGAGATTTCCATCGCCGAGGGAGTGCCGCCGCTGATATACGTCGACGGTGGAATTCAGGCGCCAGCAAGGCTTTGCGGGTGCTGGGCTGACCTCATTGCAGCTGGGTGAAAGGCTAATTAGTGGGGCGCCTGCGGGACTGGGGAGCAATTCCTCGCCGTTGATTGGTCTCCGCCGCGAGCAGCTTCACCCCCGTGACCGGGTACCTCTACGGCGTCAGGGCCGGTATGTCATCCATCCATGTGTTCATTGTAGTCTCCGCATTGTGTCGATGCTGTCAAATTTTGGAATGGCCTCCTTGGGCGCGGGCGTGCAGTTCACCGGCGAAATCGCCGCCGCAGTGGCGGCCTCGACTGCTGTGTGCCCAGAGTAAGGGAGGAAGAGAACGTTGCCGCCGCTAATCTTGGGATGGACGGCCAGGGACGATTAGTGCCGGGGGGGATTGTGAACCCTTGATCATGGATTCAGTGGTCACGATCTTCCATCGACTTATAACGTTCGTATCGGATCTGGGCGGTTGGGGCATGATCCAACGGCTGCGGTTGGGTACCGGTTCGCGCAGGGTAGTGTCTAATCCTGTGTGCACGCCTTAGATCGGACGGCCAGTATTTGTCCATACCCCTTCACGGGTCAATTTTGCTAAACAGCCCCCAAATTTATACTTAAATAACCCGCCATCCGCGTAGACTGTTCCCTGTGCCTTAGAAATCTTACTCTTAGACCCCTGTACTTTGCAGAAAATTGAGGCCCAGTCCAGAGCGTTGAAAATCAAAGAAGGATTAATTAGAAATTGCTTTTTAATACAAAAATAAGTGCTAAATCTTCAATAATTCATAGAAAATTCATATGAGCTCCAAATCACTCCATTCCAGTTCCTAAAATTTTGTAATTTTATTCTCTATCACCTAGAGCCTCTGTTTTGTCATGAAAATAGTAAGAAATTTAATTCCTCACTTAATCTATTTTAAACACTTAAAACCTTTGAAAATTCATAACTTAAAATCTATAACTCCAAAATTAATGATTCATGTTCCTAGAATCTTATTTTAATATGTAGATTATTAACATGTATTTTGTTCTTATGTTTGGTGTGATGTTAATTTTGCCTGTACACTATTTGTTTGTATTGCTACGTTTAGGAGTGAGGACACGAGTCATCTGAAAAGTAAGTTGGTACCTGTAATCTCAAGTCCCAGGCAAGTTATACCCTTGATCACTTCTTTTACCCACTCATGTTCTAATTAATCATAATGATCTGCATAGGTTAATTTTGATGGGACCTAATAGGTTACCCTAGATTGTTTATCTCATTACCTTGTTTACCACTGAACTTTTTGGGTAGTACTTGCTAGTGCTATATGTGGTTTTGGGCATTGAGATACACATTATTCATGATTGTACTTTTGTTACCCGTTGTTATTTACTGTTCATGTCAAGATCATTAATGTTAATTGGAACATAGAGCTTAACTTGAGAAACACGTGCCACCATAAGGGTTTATGGACGCCCTTGGCTGATTAATTAGGAAAGCTAGTGGAGGACTACCTTACCCGAAAGGGGCAAGGGCAGTAGGGGAGTGGTCAGTGTAGGGAGGTCCTTGGTTCATTTTGCTGCGATGGCGGTCAGGCAAGAAACCTGCATTGGAGCTTCCTATAAACTGTAGCGGGTTTTCTAAAGCTAGTGGAACTTTGTAAAGGCCTCGTAGTGTTACTCTGCCTCGCCTCCTCGGTAGAGGTGTATGGGAAGTCACGATCCCTTGGCAGATGGGTAACATGACTTGTGGGTAAAGGGTACCACCTCTGCAGAGTGTAAAACTGGTATACTAGCCGAGCTCACGGTCATGAGCAGCTCAGGACTCTCTGATGATTAATTTATGGAATTAAATTCAATTTGTCATATGCATTGCATCGCATGTGATGTTGTTACTTTTGTTCTACTACTTAATTGGGTTGGTATTTACTTATACTTAGTAATTGCTAATAAAATTTTGACCAACTTTAAAAGCAATGCTCAGCTTCAACCATCCTCTTTGGTAAGCCTTACACTTCACGTGAGCTCCCACCTTTGGCGAGTTCATTCACATTATTCCCCACAACCTGTTGAGCGATGAACGTATGTGAGCTCACTCTTGCTGTCTCACACCCCCCACAGGTCAAGAACAGGTACCGCTGGATGAGGCGCAAGGAGGATGCTGCGATGAGTTCGTGAGAGATCTAGGTCGTCGTCTCCCAATCAACTTTGGGTTGTTGGACCGTTGTCTCCTTATATGTAATTATTTATTTTGTATAGAACTCCTATTATATAGTAAAATTGTGACATTCGATCCTGTGCCATGATTCATCATATGTGTGAGACTTGGTCCCAGCACACCTGGTGATTATGTTCGCGTCCGGGCTTTGGACCCCTAAAACCCGGGTATGACAATTAAGAAAATTTGTGGTTGAGGTTTTAAAGATTTATCAAGTGTACCTTCATCAAATTACGCCCGAAGCAATCATAAGAATGGGAATCTTCGTATGGGCCGTGAAGAGCCAGGGTTTGGAACCGAATGCAAAAAGTTTCTGCAATATACACGAGCTAGTGTATGAGACGAAACCGTGGGGTAAAGAGCAATATCACAACAATTTTGGCTATTATAGCTTTGGTGCTCGCTCTGGGTCAAGCTGTCCCGTGCCGACTTTTCGGAAGAGATGGCCCGGAGACTGGATGAAGGAATGGTTCTATGTGAAAAATGACTTGAAGGCGCGAGAAGATATTAAAGATATCATTATGCGCCCTATCTGGCAGCGCTTCGGCCTTCGAAAACCGAAGGTGGAAGTTGACAAAGCAGTCGAAGAATGCCAGAGGGCCTTCGGCGTAGTTTGCTCTTTCATTGGGACAAGGGATTTAGTCCAGGAGCACATAGCCTTCAGAGTATGGCCGCTTGTAAAAAAAGTGGGAAATGCCAAAAGAGACTATCACCAAGCCTGACGAAGGTGGGCTGGTTAGGATGAAGTTCACCTTCAGATATGAGGGTAAATTTGTCGAGCCAGATGATGATTGGCTGAAATGTATTGAAGCTACAAGTGATGAATTGCTCGGGCCATACTCAAAGGCAGAAGATACTGCGCTATCAGCGGCCTTCGGAGGCCGGAAAAAGAAGAGGCTGAACAGAGTTTTCGATGCTATCGGATTCGTCTATCCTGACTACCGTTACCCGTTGAGGGGTCAGAAAAGAAAAGGTACAGTTTCTGTGAAGGAAGTTGCTTCGGCCGCTCCTAGTGAACCAGCGCCGAAGAGAAAAAAGGTGAAGGTTCTTGCCCACCGGTCACGCTACATTGAGCCGGCCATAGTGCCCGAGTTTGTTGGTGAAGCTTCTTCGGCTACTGAAGCCAAAAAAGTTATTCCTGCGCAGAAAGCTGAAGAGCTGACTGCAACATCGAAGGCTGAAATTATTGAAGAGCCGAAAGCTGAAGGAACAAAACTATCAGAAATTTTAAGCCCTTCGGCAGAAGTTGGATTGCCACAAGCTCAGAAAGGTCCAGCGGTGACCCCCAAAAGAAAAAGAATGGTTAACGTTCTGGATGTATTAGAGACAATAAAGTCTTCAAGCTCTACTCCGAAAAAAGTTGTCGAAGCTCAAAAAGCACAAATTGAAACAACAGCCTCTGGAACCGAAGCTACGAAGCACTAGGCCGAAATTGAAACTGGACCTTCAGAGTCTGCCAAGGAGAAATCCTTGGAAACCGAAGGAGAAAATACAAAGGAAACTTTAAAGCAAATTCTGTCTGAAAAATTCTTTCTTCAGCTCCCGAAGCATCTTCCAAATTGCCCGATTATATTGTACGACATGCTTCGGGCAAAATGCTATCTAAAGAGGAAAAGCGAGAAGCTCATCATTATGCCCAGAAATTAAAATATCCGAAAGGGGCGTTGATATTCAATGGCAGCGGAGAAGAAGACTTCTTGTATTGTCTCCCAGACAGCAAGGAGATCTCTGTCTGCCGGGAGATGGCAAGAAGCTTCGGATTCCCAACTCTAGAAGATGGGCTCTCGGTCTTGTCAAAAGATGAATTGGCCGACAGCTTAGCGTACAACAGCTTAAAGGTGAAAAAATAAACTTTTTGCGTGGTTAAAAATTCGTGTGTTTATTTCTTAATACCACATTCCTATTGCAGGGCCTTATTCTTAGCAATGCCCTCAGAGCGCAGAAAAGCACTGAAGACGAAGGATGTACCATGGCATTAAATAACCTTCGTTCCGAAGTGATTGAGCTAAGGAACGAAGGTCTTGAGAAAGATAAAATATTAAATTCATTGCTTAACAAAATAAAAGAAGACGAAGCTACTTCCAAGGCCCAAGCTGAAGCCCAGAAGTGCGAAATTGAAAATCTTCAGAAACAGCTGGCTGAAACGAAATTGAAGTGTGCAACTACCGAAGCTGACCGAGACGCCAGCGATTACTGGAAGAATCATTGGGAGAAAACAACTGCAGAACTTCGGTCTTCAAAAGAAAGATGTTATGAAAAATCCATAAAATGTGTGGAAACAATTAAGACTAGTTTTGCCAGTGTCGGCGCATATTCGAATGAAGGCAACTTCGTACTTGGAGATCCCGAAGGTCCAATTGACTGGATCAACGGCGAGGCCGAAGCTTTTGAAGAAATTTTGAGTGGCCGTGGGGACATATGCGCCTTCTCGGGTGCTAGGGGGATAGCCGCTATCTTGGAAAAGGGAGGCTGTGAACATGTGAAATCCTTGGCACAAACCGAAGCTGTCTTATGCATTGAAGATATAAAAGACCCCTCAGCCGAAGCAAGCTTGGTTGGTGGAAAATTTTTCACCGACATCTGGGAGAATGGCGGTCGGGAGATGGCTCGAGAAATTATAAGAAAAAGTGAAAAGGCATTCACGATGCTAGAGAAGTAGCAAAGGCCGCTGAGAAAAGTGCGGATCTTGAGAGGCGAATAGGTATTAATTAATAGCTTCTGACTTTATGTTCTAATTTTATAACTTCGAACTTATTTTACGGTTTGCATCACAGCCGCACTATCTCCTCCCCCAGAGCCCGCCGAGCCATTGGCGGACCCCAGAGCAAAGGAAGATGATGAAATTAGAAAAATGGCCGAAGCTATTATGGATAAAGTTGTTGATCAACTACTAAACGAAGCTGCAGAAGTAGTTTTAAGAGAAGATTAGCTGTCATTGTAAAGACATTTGGAATGTAATATTTGCTGGATGATATGTGTAATATTTTGTAATTTTGAATGTAATATATAAGTTGTTTATGATTCAACTCTTTACGATGCATGAAACTTTACGTACATACCGTTTTTGAGCCTTCGGCGAAAAAACACCTTCCCTTCTTTTCATGCTTCGTGAAGAATATCCATATTCCGTAAAAATATTACAGTTTCCGAAAAAACATTTATGTTTTGTGAACAATGGATCTCCTTTTCATATCAAAGTGACGAAGCTGTATTTCTCGAAAACCTATTTTGTGCCTTGGCACTTCTTCGAAACGATCTCCGAAGCTCAATATTGTAGGTCAGCATTGTCTATCTTTCCGAAGGTCCATATTGCATCCCCTTCTTGTGCCATTGATGCAATATGATGTATGATGCTATGTTGTGCACATGATGTAATGATGTAATGATATGCAAAATGATATTTACGCCGAAGGACCACACACATTCCCCAGTGGAGCACACAATCTTTTTGCCATTTTTCGGTATATCAGCATTGACTTTTCGCTGTAAGCCTCCCTTAGGAGCTTCTTCGCCTTCTATTTCGGTGGTATCAGCGTTTATTTTTCGTTTGAAAGCTCTCTTGTGAGTTTTGGTGTTTGGATGACAACTCAATTAAAGGACTAACAAGTGTACTAAGTGTTGAACAGGTGCCTAAGGTAAAGCTAACAGGGTTCAACACAAGAGAACAAATGTGATGGTCCAAGAACTGGATTATGGATACATATGGACATCACAAGTAAGATGGACAATGCATAAAGTGAGACTCGGGTGCGAAGCTCGGAGACAACTGATCAAGCCAAGGACGGAGGCAAGAGAAGCTTCGAGGTACCAAGTGCACGGGAGAAGGTCAAGGAGGCTGAGGAACCCAAAGCCAAGGGTGAAGAAGAAGGCTTGCAAAGTCAAGGGTGATCGAGTTGAGAAGAGCTATAACACACCAAGGATCACTACATAAGGACGTGACTTACAACCAATGAGGTAACAGCTACAGTTATGTGGTGTAAGTCATAAGGCTCAAGACCAAACTCTAAGAAGGAGATCAAGGTCACTAGAAGGAGAACAAGTGTCAAAACCAGAACTGGAAGCAGCCTAAAAGAGCTAAGTTCACCTTGATCTTTAGTTTGGGTTGTTCCTAGGTTTGGAGATGTTCTATGTGATCTTTGCAGGATGTTGGAGCCAAGAAATGTCAATCTAGATCAAGTCAAGCAGACTTGATGATTTATGAGTCCAACATCGAAACTCATGCATGTGAAATGCTATAGATGTAATAATTAAGAGAAGGTATGTTTCTAGACTTAGTACATTGGTTTTGTGTACTAATATACTTGTCTAAGTGTTAGAAACAGAAAGAAGAAGAAAAGAAGAAAGGTGCAAAAGACTTGGCTGTGGACAGCCAAGACTCAGCTCGGTCTGGCACACCGGACTGTCCGGTGGTGCACCGGACTGTCCGGTGGTGCACCGGACAGTGTCCGGTGCGCCAGGCTGACTCGGCATGAAGAGGCCGCTCTCGGGAATTCGCCGACGGCGTACGGCTAAAATTCACCGGACTGTCCGGTGTGCACCGGACTGTCCGGTGAGCCAACGGTCGGCCGGGCCAACGGTCGGCCGCGCGATCTGCGCGGGACACGTGGCCGAGCCAACGGCTAGATGGAGGCACCGGACTGTCCGGTGTGCACCGGACATGTCCGGTGCGCCAACGGCTCCAAGACTGCCAACGGTCGGCTTCGCCATAGAAGGAAAGAAATCGGGCACCGGACAGTGTCCGGTGTGCACCGGACTGTCCGGTGCGCCACCCGACAGAAGGCAAGATTTGCCTTCCTGGATTGCTTCCAACGGCTCCTAGGCCCCTTGTGCCTATAAAAGGGACCCCTAGGCGCCTCAAGCAACGCAGAAGAGCAGCCAACAAGTGTAGACATCACTCGGATCAATTCTCACTCTCCCTCTTGTGTGTATCTCTCTAGTTTGTGTAGAAGGCACAACTATAAGCCTTTAGAGAGAGGAGAAGTGCTGCTTAGAGCTAGAGCAAGGTCTTGAGCGTATCGTTACTCTGCCGGGGTGCTGCCAAGAAGTTTGTAAGCAGCCGCGGTTCTGTTGTAACCCCACTCAATAGTGAAAGGCTCTATCTGTCATACTGACAGATCTGAGCAAACGGAGGAAGGAGTTGAAATAGACTCCAAGCCCAGGTGTGGCTAACTCCAACGAGGACTAGGCAAGCATTTCAGGCTTGGCCGAACCTCGGGATAAATCCTTGCGTCTGTGTGCTCTGTTCTGTATTGTATCCTGACTCTCTTTCTACTCGCCTTTATATCTGCACTTCAATACTTATCTGTGGTATAAGCTTTATTTGAAGTGCAGGACATTTTGAGACAGGATCTTCAATTCCACTGCAACCTACTCGAAGGATTCTTCACTCCACTGCGATCCTGTCTTCGAGTAGAGTAAGATTTAAGTTTTAAAGTGATAATTTTTATTCGCCTATTCACCCCCCCCCCCCCCTCTAGGCGACATCTAGATCCTGTTCCCGGGCCAAAGGGAACTTTCAATTGGTATCGGAGCTAGGCCTCTCCAGTGTGAGCTTAGCCGTCCGGAGATAATGATGTCGTCACAAGAGGTAATTGTAGAACTTCTTTTAGGCGATGGTTCTAATTACAAATCTTGGTCTGTCTCTATTTACAAAGCTTTCATGAATGTTGATTCTGATTTGAGACAGATCTTTAGTAGAAGTATTTTTCCATCTGATATTAGTAAAAATCCCTCTAATGATGAACTAAGATGTTTATCTCTCAATCACCGTGCTTGCAACATCTTAGTTGATTCTCTTTCTAGAGGTGCTTATTTTGCCATCATGAGTAGTGATAATGATTTATTTGTTGATGCTCATGATTTATGGAATAGAATTAAAGTAAAATATTGTGTGGCAAATTGTACTGCTTCTACTCCCTATATTGCTTGTGATACTAACCTTTCAAAGGGAGAAGATCAAGAACGATGGGCACCCAACGATGAATCCACCTCGTCGACAGGTTTGGTCTCCACTAATAATAAGTGTTTTATTGCTAACAATGACCGTGGAGACAAAAGCCATGATGAGGAGGAATATGAGGATGATAGCGAGGATGAATCTTCATCACCTCAAGGTACATTTTCCTATTTGGCTTCCACTGACATTAATGACAGGGAAAATGAGACCGATGATGTGGAAGAAGAGGAGATTCGCCGTTTCTACATCCATCTCAACAAAGAGGACAAGGCACTCTTGGTTAAGCTGTTGAGAAGGAACAAGGAACAAGGCGAGACGCTTCGCAGGCTAGAGGAGTCCCTCATCAAAACCAACAACAGCCTGGAGAAGATGACCAAAGAACATGAGGACCTAAAGTGCTCTCATGATGATTTGGTCCAAAGGTATGAATATGTTTTAATTGAGCAAAGAAATAGTCATGATGCATTATCTAATATTGCCCAACTTAAAACGGAAAACTCTATGCTTAAGAGTCAAGTAGAAACAATGGACTTAGAAAAATGTGCTCTAGGTAAAAAGTATGATATATTGTCATATTCTCATAATAAATTAATTGATGACCATATCATGCTTAATGTTGCTCATGAGGTTATAATTGCAAACTTAAATTCATGTGAACCTCATTCTCGCACGTGTGCGCATTTGATTTGTATATCACCATGTGCTAACCCCTGTTGCTCAAAAGAAAGCCAATCATTGATTGAGCAACAAGTTTTAGGGTCACAAAAGAAGTTCTGTGGGAACAAGAAGCAAAGACAACTAAGGAGAAGACACATTGCTCAACTCTCTCAAGATATCCACGGGCGCGTGGTGAAGAAGCTTGAGAAAGGAAAAACTGCAGCAAGTGTTAAGCTCAATAAGGAGAATGTTCCCAAAGCTATAAATGAAGAAATCAACATGAAAAAGGAAAAAGGTAAAAATTCAATGAGTCATGTTGTTTGCACTGATCATCTCTCCATGTCATTCAAGCACAAAAAGGGAAAAAGGAGGTGTTTCAAGTGCAAGAAGTTAGGCCACCTCATCGCGTCTTGTCCGTACAAAGACAAGAATGAAGGGACAAGGAGTTGTTTTGGATGCGACAATAAGGACCACACGATCACTTCATGTCCGGTCATGAAGAATCAAGGATGTGCATCCTCCAAAGTGACCCTCACCAAGGAAAATGACACACAGCAAGCGTCATGTCAAGTTGAGCGACGCTTCTGCTACAAGTGTGGTGAGCAGGGTCATCTATCCAAGGTATGTTACAAAGGTAAGATTCCTAAACAAGTGAATTGGTGTCAATCTTATTCGAGTAGGAGACCCAAATCATACACTTGTGCTAGATCTATAATGAGATCACCTAGAACTAGCACAAAGGCAATTTGGGTACCAAAGGAACATTTACATGATCATTATGTACCCATCCCGAGATGGGTACCAAACTGTGCTAACTAGACCATGCAGGTGCCTTGAGATGGACTGGAGACCATGGGAGAGCTTAAGACGGTTATCTAAAACTCTATACTTAAGCTGTTAATTGTTGTGATGTTTATTGACCCAAGGTTGAATTATTGTGAGACACTAATCCCATGTTCATCTCAAGTGAAATAAGGTGTATTGGTCCTGAATCATTATTGGTGAATCAAGTAAAGGACCTTGATGAGAATCTACAACCTGCTCTCCAAAGGACGGTACCCGTGTATTTTAAGTACATAATTGCAATTTAGTATTGCTCTTAAGTTGGCTTGATGTGCTACCTGGCCTTAGAGTAGTTATGCTTTATGATCGCCTGTGTTAAATGGATCATAATGATGGTTGCTTAATCATGGCTGGTGCTCTATAGGATATATCTTTTGAATCATTCATTGGTAGCTCTTTCATTTGTTATATCCACAACGATTAACTCTCTTGGTGTATATGGATAAACCTGTAACTTTTTGTAAGTAATGCTATGTGCAAATATGACATTTTGTTTAGTCCATGTTCACATGATTACCCTAGTTTGGTACTGTGTGAATTTCAAATCCATGTCGTGCCCTTTTGAGCTATGAGGTGCGTAAGCAAAAGGAGCCCTGAATTGGTGATAACAAGGGCTCTCATAAAGGCAAAGGTATGGAAAATGGAGCTATGCAATTTCATTAAATATTCTTGAAATTCCATTCATTGTGATCATAGCTATGTTCTTGTCTTTCAATTGGTAATATCTTGGCTTAGGTAATTTATGCCTTTAAAATGTTGTTTCTTTTGTGCACCTAAGAACCTTCTTAACTATGATGTGCTTAGACATGATCATGTTGTTCTTCAATTAGTATATGTGACGCAATGATAGTTAAGTATGAAGCATGTCCAAGTTACGTGTAAATGTTATACTTCCTGTGAGTATTCAATTGGCTTAGGTGCCACTGAGGCATGCATTGTTGTATTTAGTCAACCTTTCATTTAGCCTTCAATTGGTGTTAAGTGGCTTTTTCATTTGATATTCAAATTGACATCTTTGTGTGATGAAAGTGATAGAGTATGCCTTGACCAAGGTATGTTGTGATCCCCTCTAGTTCTAAGGAAGCTAGAATGTGCAAAGTGCAAGTCATTCAAATATTTGATGCACAACTTGAGGGGGAGCACACATAACTTGTGTCTTTTGAGACTAACTGTTTCTTGAGCAATCTTGTATAGTCTCTAGGTGGAAAAGAGAAGATAAGCAAGAAATGGAGCAATCAGGACTTGGGTACCTCTGTAAGTCAAGAAATTGGTATCTCAAGTCGTGAGTAAGTGCTGGTGATAATCAATGCTTATTCTTAAATATCATGGAGCAATGATAATAAATGAACTTTGCAATTGGTATCTTTCAATTGGTAGCCGTGATAGTCTGCTTCAATTGACATCTTTTGATAATCATTAGAATAGAAGTTTCTTCTTGTGCCCAATACTATAACTTGTTCTAAGTTCGGTGTCTTAGCAACAAGAAAAAGTTAGGAGAAAGAATCAAGCACAAGTGTGGAGAAGCTCTCGAGAGATTAAAAACTTTCAAGATGGAAAGTACACTACAACATGGAAAAGGTACAAAAGGAAGTATTAATCTTTTTGCATGTATGTATCTTACCTAAATGTTGATAGTGCATATGTTCAATAAGTAAGGGGGAGTTTTGATAGTTGTTTTTCCTCCTTGACACCCTGCTGTCCCTTGACATCATCCTATGTTCTTGCTTGAGTATGGTTTTTGGTGTTTGATGTCAAAGGGGGAGAATGTGTGTATTAAAGCTTATCTCAACCTGAGAGGAAAGCTTATCCTAAGGGGTGATGTGTTAGTTTAAGCTTTGCTAGTGTGTTATTCATATGCTTCCTGCAGTATTATATATGTTGCATCATAGGGACTAGTGTTTCTGCTGCGGTATTATATATGTTGCATCATAGGGACTAGTGTTTCTGCTGCGATAAATTAACTGGTTTCTATAGTGTAATAGATAGTCATGTGGTTAATGGTGCTTTAAGATTGGTTAATGGTGCTTTAAGATTGCTTTAAATTGGAAACTGGTATCTCAGTTTAAATTGGTATCTTAAAAGTGAATAGTGGTAGGTTGATATTCCTGTGATATATCCACTAATTTGAATGGTGTTTAACTCTGATTATGTGCATTTGTGTGTTATAGCATCATGGTTTGATTCTTGACACAATGCATCCTAAAAGGTGCTAAAAGTGTAGAAATGCTTCGAATTGCCTAAGTGTGTGCATATTGGCGTATGAGGCCAAAATTATGTTTTTGAAGTAAGCACATATTTAGGGGGAGCTTTCTATAAACTTAGAATTCAAAATTTGTGTTTCTAATCTTATTCTTATGTAAGCTTTAATTGTGTTGCCATCAATCACCAAAAAGGGGGAGATTGAAAGCTCTCTTGTGAGTTTTGGTGTTTGGATGACAACTCAATTAAAGGACTAACAAGTGTACTAAGTGTTGAACAGGTGCCTAAGGTAAAGCTAACAGGGTTCAACACAAGAGAACAAATGTGATGGTCCAAGAACTGGATTATGGATACATATGGACATCACAAGTAAGATGGACAATGCATAAAGTGAGACTCGGGTGCGAAGCTCGAAGACAACTGATCAAGCCAAGGATGGAGGCAAGAGAAGCTTCGAGGTACCAAGTGCACGGGAGAAGGTCAAGGAGGCTGAGGAACCCAAAGCCAAGGGTGAAGAAGAAGGCTTGCAAAGTCAAGGGTGATCGAGTTGAGAAGAGCTATAACACACCAAGGATCACTACATAAGGACGTGACTTACAACCAATGAGGTAACAGCTACAGTTATGTGGTGTAAGTCATAAGGCTCAAGACCAAACTCTAAGAAGGAGATCAAGGTCACTAGAAGGAGAACAAGTGTCAAAACCAGAACTGGAAGCAGCCTAAAAGAGCTAAGTTCACCTTGATCTTTAGTTTGGGTTGTTCCTAGGTTTGGAGATGTTCTATGTGATCTTTGCAGGATGTTGGAGCCAAGAAATGTCAATCTAGATCAAGTCAAGCAGACTTGATGATTTATGAGTCCAACATCGAAACTCATGCATGTGAAATGCTATAGATGTAATAATTAAGAGAAGGTATGTTTCTAGACTTAGTACATTGGTTTTGTGTACTAATATACTTGTCTAAGTGTTAGAAACAGAAAGAAGAAGAAAAGAAGAAAGGTGCAAAAGACTTGGCTGTGGACAGCCAAGACTCAGCTCGGTCTGGCACACCGGACTGTCCGGTGGTGCACCGGACAGTGTCCGGTGCGCCAGGCTGACTCGGCATGAAGAGGCCGCTCTCGGGAATTCGCCGACGGCGTACGGCTAAAATTCACCGGACTGTCCGGTGTGCACCGGACTGTCCGGTGAGCCAACGGTCGGCCGGGCCAACGGTCGGCCGCGCGATCTGCGCGGGACACGTGGCCGAGCCAACGGCTAGATGGAGGCACCGGACTGTCCGGTGTGCACCGGACATGTCCGGTGCGCCAACGGCTCCAAGACTGCCAACGGTCGGCTTCGCCATAGAAGGAAAGAAATCGGGCACCGGACAGTGTCCGGTGTGCACCGGACTGTCCGGTGCGCCACCCGACAGAAGGCAAGATTTGCCTTCCTGGATTGCTTCCAACGGCTCCTAGGCCCCTTGTGCCTATAAAAGGGACCCCTAGGCGCCTCAAGCAACGCAGAAGAGCAGCCAACAAGTGTAGACATCACTCGGATCAATTCTCACTCTCCCTCTTGTGTGTATCTCTCTAGTTTGTGTAGAAGGCACAACTATAAGCCTTTAGAGAGAGGAGAAGTGCTGCTTAGAGCTAGAGCAAGGTCTTGAGCGTATCGTTACTCTGCCGGGGTGCTGCCAAGAAGTTTGTAAGCAGCCGCGGTTCTGTTGTAACCCCACTCAATAGTGAAAGGCTCTATCTGTCATACTGACAGATCTGAGCAAACGGAGGAAGGAGTTGAAATAGACTCCAAGCCCAGGTGTGGCTAACTCCAACGAGGACTAGGCAAGCATTTCAGGCTTGGCCGAACCTCGGGATAAATCCTTGCGTCTGTGTGCTCTGTTCTGTATTGTATCCTGACTCTCTTTCTACTCGCCTTTATATCTGCACTTCAATACTTATCTGTGGTATAAGCTTTATTTGAAGTGCAGGACATTTTGAGACAGGATCTTCAATTCCACTGCAACCTACTCGAAGGATTCTTCACTCCACTGCGATCCTGTCTTCGAGTAGAGTAAGATTTAAGTTTTAAAGTGATAATTTTTATTCGCCTATTCACCCCCCCCCCCCCTCTAGGCGACATCTAGATCCTGTTCCCGGGCCAAAGGGAACTTTCATCGTTGTAAGCCTCCCTTAGGAGCTTCTTCGCCTTCTCGGCGGTATCAGCGTTTATTTTTCGCTGTAAGCTCTGCATTCCCTTTGGAACGACTTTTGAGCAGAAAACTTACGTTGCGTTCCCTTAAGAACGACTTTTGTTGCTTCGACAATATCTTGCAATGCATTCCTTCATCAAGGCCTTTAGAACTTCATCAATGTTTGAAGAAGGTATATTCATTATGATAATGACGAAGCTATTACAAGAAATTGAAAACAACAAAAGAACTAAGTTTTCAATGATTGCTCTTTATTGAAAAGGCAGATGATAACAAATGTAAAAGATGTTTCAAAGGTAGGATATATCTTAGTAGATGTGCTTTGATTCTGGCACAGTACTGTTGACTGTGCGAGCTTCGGACTGCTCCCTAAAGTCTCTCTGCTGGTGATTGTGCTGACTCCCTTCTGGCTGCTGGCCCTGGGGATAAGCGGGTTACATTGGTGGTGGAGGTGAGGGCTGTTGCCAAGATGCCTGAGGTTGGCTTGCCGAAGCAACAGAAACTGCAGGATGGTTACCCACATACTCTAGAATGTATGGTGAGTGGTACGAAGCAGTATGCATAACCTGCTTCGGCTGGCTCTGTTGGGTTGCAGCTTCTGCTATCTCTTTCTGTTTTTGAATGGTGACATGGCACATCCTGGTAGTATGGCCCTTGTCCTCACCACAAAATAGGAAGTAAATTTTCTTGGGCTGATCCCCAAACCTTCCTCCGAAGCCCCTGGCGCCTCTACCCCTTGGAGCTAGGGGCCGATGATAGTTCTGTTGCTGCCCCAAAGCTTGAGAGGAATACTGTGGCCTTTGTTGCTGACTTCCCCTATCGTCAGTTTGAGTAGAATGGATAGATCTGATGTGCCTAGGGTGGATTCTCCCTCCGAAGCCCCTGGTCATTTCGGAGAACCTGTAAGCTTCCTCCCTCCTCTGTCGAAAGTCATTATCTGCTTGGATATATTCATCCATCTTCTGAAGCAGTTTTTCCAGGGTCTGAGGGAGTTTCCTGGCGAAGTATTGGGCTGTAGGTCCTGGCCGAAGCCCCTTAATCATGGCTTCGATAACAATTTCATTAGGCACTGTTGGCGCCTGCGCCCTCAGTCGTAAGAACCTTCGGACATACGCCTGAAGGTATTCTTCATGATCTTGAGTGCACTGGAACAAAGCTTGAGCAGTGACCGGCTTTGTTTGAAACCCTTGAAAGCTGGTGATGAGCATGTCCTTCAGCTTTTGCCACGATGTGATTGTTCCTGGCCGAAGAGAAGAGTATTAGGTCTGTGCAACATTTTTGACTGCCATGACGAAGGACTTCGCCATGACTGCAGTATTGCCACCATATGAAGATATGGTTGCTTCGTAGCTCATCAGAAATTGCTTCAGATCTGAGTGTCCGTCATACATTGGGAGCTGAGGTGGTTTGTAAGACGGGGGCCAAGGTGTAGCCTGCAGCTGACAGAGGAGAAGCATCATCAAAAGCAAAATTTCCATGATGGAAATCCTCATACCAGTCATCTTCATTGACGAAGCCCTCTTGGTGAAGCTCTTTGTACTGGGGCCTCCGGTTCTGCTCGTCTTGCGTAAGATGACGAACTTCTTCAGAGGCTTCGTCTATCTGCCTTTGTAGGTCAGCTAACCGGGCCATTTTTTCTTTCTTCCTTTGCACTTGTTGATGCAGCATCTCCATGTTCCTGATTTCTTGGTCCAGATCGTCCTCCTGAGGCGTTGGACTGGTGGCCTTCCTCTTCTGGCTTCAGGCTTCCCGAAGAGAAAGGGTCTCCTGGTTCGGGTCCAGCGGCTGCAGAGCAGCAACCCCTGTTGCTGAAGCTTTCTTTGGCGGCATGACGAAGGTCAATGCTTGCCGAAGGTGGTCAAAAAAGGGTTCACCGGAGGTGGGCGCCAATGTTGGGGACTTGTTCTCAAATGCTATAAGTTAAGAACAAGGCAACACAGAAAATGTTAAATATTAAAGCCCTTCGTCCTTCTGAGCATTATTTCCCTTGAGAGATAATGATTTTCGGACGAAGGTCATGAAGGACATACCTTCATGATTACGGCATATAATAGTGAAAATGTTAAACGCATGAAGTACGAAAGATATCATTAACATTTATATATCATTATTAACTCATTTCTATTAACACAAAATAGAAATGACATTAAATTACAAGTGTACCTTCGGCTTGAAAGAAAGTAAAGGTACAAGCGTGACGCAAGAGCAAAATGCCAAGTCAGCGTGAACAGTACGGGAGTATTGTTCACCTATTTATAGGCACGGGTCGCAGCCCATGTAAAATTACATCCAGACCCTTTTCATTTGATAATAATTCTATAGTAATTTGTCGGGGTCTAGATAGTCTTTTCCTCTTTAAGTAGGTTTCCTCTTTTCTGCCAACATGCCGAAGCTTCCTCGCACACAGCTTCGGCTCTGTTTCATCTTTCGTTCTCCTTGAGTTTCTTCATACAGCGGTTTTGACATGTCCGAAGGGTCCATGTCCGAAGGTACATGTTCATGTATTACACTCTAGAAACATTGTCAAATCATATTTTTGAGGGCCTTCGGAAGCCGAAGACCCCCAACAGTCGTTCCCATAGGCAAACCCAGATACGTGAATGGGAGGCTCCCAATGTTGTAGTTGAATGTCTTCGCTAGGATGATCAACTTGTCAGTTGGCACATTGATTGGGTATATGTTGGATTTTTAGTAGTTGACATGAAGCCGAGATGACTCTGTAAAAGAGTTTAGCATCACTATGAGGAAGAATAGTTGTTTGTGGCATGCTTCCATAACTAGGATCATGTCATCAGCATATTGGATTACTGGGTAGTCCTGACCATAGTGCTGCTCTAGGGAAGCCTAAGAAGGCCCATATCTTTGGCTCTGTTGAGGATGGACTGTAGTAAATCTGCTGCCAGCACAAAGAGTGGGGATAAGGGGTCCCCTTGGCGAACTCCTCTTTTGCAACCAAAAGATTTCGCAAGTACTCCATTTAGCAAGATCGAGGATGACCATGAGCTCATGATCATTGATATCCAATTGAGCCATTTCGGGCCAAAGCCCTTATGTTTTAGAATATCCATGATTAGATATGGCAACGGGTACAAACCCGCTGGGTTTTGCTATCCCAAACTCGTACCCGTGAAAAATATCTACACCCATTAAAAACTCGTACCCATGACGGGTTTGAAATTTAGCCCAAAGTCGTACCCATCGGGTTAGCGGGTACCCACAAGTTTTATCTCCAATATGCTTGTTCTTCTCATAATCAATAAGTATCGTAATGATTAATGAGATCATGGTCCAAAATTTATATAATGAACAACGAGTTCATGATTTGGTATAAAAATTATTAGTAGAGAGAATAAAATACAAATAATAAGTTGTATAATCAAGTGACCTTGCACTAAGTTATCTATCCACCACATATATAATGCTATTAATAACTATAATAGCAAGCAAGCAACACTCACCAACTACTTATACATTCACCATTTGATAAAAATTAGGAAATAAATAAGAGAGATAACAAGTTTGTTGTTCGTTTATAAAATAAAATGACAATATACACTTGGTTTGGTCAGGTTTAAAACCCCACGGGTTCACGGGTTTGGGTACTAGGAACAAACTCGTACTCATGAACACGTTGGTATACATTTATGTCCATTAACAAACTCATGTGTATAAAAATTGATCTAAACTCGTACCCTAAATAGGGTAAAAAAACCATCGTGTTTCGGATACCCATTGACATCTCTATCCATGATGGTGTTGTGCTCTAGTTTGTCAAAAGCTTTCTCAAAGCCTAGGTATTGTGTGACCTCTATACTTCTCTAATGTGATGCGTGATTGACATGTGAGGTAAATTATTGTGAAATTCATCACACGCACTCATTGAGTGGGAGTCACAAATGCACGTGTATTCAAAAGCTTGTTGTTTTTTCTTCTTCTTATACATGGCAGTTTTAATCATTTTGTCGAATCATATGAACTGTCTGAACTGGCAAACAAAAGGGAGTGACTAATAACGGGGCAGATGAACTGTAGCAATTTCTCATATTTATATATATGAACACGTCTCCGTAGTTGATTATACATGCTTTGGAAGAGTAACGCAACAATTTGCTGAATCTTTACACAGAAAGGGTGAAAAAAAAAGAAGAGATCAATCTCAGATTACAATTGCATCCCATGATGCCGTCGCTAGTAGTGTACATGCATGTGGACACCAGAGAGACCACGATGCTGCCCATCATCGTCTCCGGCCGTCAACCTTCACCCTTCCAGAATCCTTCAGTGCGCAGCAGCCCGAGGTGAACGATGAACCGCGCAGAGAGAGAGAGAGACGCACGTACGCCTAGGTCACATTAACTCTGGCTGTCCGTCCGTCGTCTTGCGGAGAAATGCGACGAGGAAGAGGTCCTGTCCCGTTCCGGTCGCTACGACAAACTCTCAGCTTGGGTGCTGCTGAACGGCAACCGGTCGTCGGCGCCCCTCTCGACGGCGTCCCTCCACAGCCGGTACCGGATCCCGAGTTTGTCGTACGACACCGGCCAGTTCCAGACGTTGGCGCCGTCGATCATCCGCTCTTGCTGGCCAAGAACGAGCCGTAGGTCCTCGTTCAACACCTGCGCAGGACAACACAGCACCATGCATGGTCTAGATTTTGAGCAAGAGTCGGTTTCGTTTCAGTTGGACAAGAGACAAGCTAGACTCGCCTTCTCTGCGAAATGCGACCACAGCAGGTGCATGAGCGGCACGTGCTTGAGCCACGGCGCGAAGTCCAGCGACATCCGGTACAGCAGCCTGGTCTTGTTCCGGGAGGAGGGCAGGCAGACGTGGAGCTGGTGGAGGTGCGTGGAGCACTGCCTCGTGCTCTTCCCTTGTAGCTTCCCGGGCTTGGAGATGCCGATGGTCGATAGGACCATGCACGGTGGCCGGAACTCCATGTCGATCGGGTACGGGTCCCAGTACCCTTGGAGGCCAGACGCGGGTGTCAGGAACTTGACCAAACTGAAGGAACACAGTCAGCTGAGCTTCCTGACGAATTGAAGAAGTGGTATGGAAGGTATGCATACAATGCATACATACCTTGGCACACTCCAGCCCTTGGCAAAGGTGGACGTGTGTGTGAAAGGAGCATGAGCAAGGTCCAGGAGATTGTCCAGGAGGAGTCCATGTTCAACTGGTAGTTCCATCACTATCTGCAGGATAGAGAGAACACCGGCCGGCCGTTACATCAGGAGATTTCATTGCATTGCATTGCATTGTAGGAATTCCTAGCTTTAATTTTACCTCTGCGTGGACCGTAAATCCTTTAGGAGGCAGCAGAGAAGGGATGGTAGCCTTGGGTGGGTCGTCCCCGGGCCAGATCCAGACCATCCCTTCCTGCTCAAAGCATGGCAGCGACTGGATGCGCACGTCGAGCATCTTTGTGGATGGCATCTTTTCGCACTTGCCATCGGTCGAGTACTCCCAGCCTGAAGATTATTATATACTATAGACGTTATACATTAACCGTGCATTAATTGCTTTTTCAGTAGGTCGATCGACTGATTTGCCTTCTTAATTACCATGGTAAGGGCACTGGATCCTGCCCTCGCTCACTGAACCAAGATGCAGCGGGCATGCCCTGTGGGCGCATGTGTTCTGAACACACCCGGGCCTCCCGTCTTTGCCTCGGAAGATCACCCACTGCTCCTCGAAGCAGTCGATTGGCACCTGATAAGAATTGAATGCGCGTAGGTTGTCAGCAGGTAATTAAGCGAGCAAGCGCGCGCACACACACACACGCTGAATGTGCTGAGTTACCATGGTGTCAGGAGCCTTGAGATCGCTGGAGAAGGCGACTGGGTACCAGAAGTTCTTGAGGCTGGGGTTGTAAGGCTTCACTGGGCCGGACACGTCAAGCCTCCTCCGACGTGGCTGTTTGTTCTTGGCTCGGACACGGGCGGTGCTGCTTGCAGTTGCAGTTGCAGTTGCAGCCAGGGAAGAAGAAGTGGGCGGCTCGGCTGTGGATGATGCGCTCACCAGGGTCTCCATATGCGCTAGCTTGTCGAGCGCCGATGAGACTATGGCTTCCGAGAGATGGACCTGCTGCATCAGATTGTCAGGTTAGCTAGCTAGGCTCGTTCTCCATGCTTCCATGTGTGTAATAATCGATCTGTATACCTGATTGTGAGCTTTTTCCAGCTCCTGCTGTAGCTCGGCGAGCTCTTTCCTCAAGGTCCCGATGGACTTGAACTCCCTCGCCAGAGGGTTGAGGACCTCCACCACCTGCATTTCAGTTTCAAGTTCCTCGAGCGTCTGATGATTCAGCAAAACTGAACTGATAATCGAAGCTTATGGTACTACCTTGCTGTGGAGAAGCATGATGGTGAGGAGATCCTGGCGCGCCCTCCAGTCGCAGTACTGGATGTCGAAGCGGACCACCTCCAGAGCCTCGTTCACGTCCAGGAACTTCTTGACGGGGGCCCGCGGCCCGGGGTCGTCCACCTGGAACAGGGCCCCCAGGTTGTTGTTCCGGGCGAACTCGGCCCCGTCTTCCCTGAGCACGGCGTACACCTTGATCCCGCCATAGCGGGCGACGTCCTGCACGCGCCGACCGAGCATCGGCATCGGCGTCGTCAGAGACAGGCAGGCTTCGATCAATCTCAACTCACAACATACATACATACATACTCCATCCATATAGACGATGAGGACGTACGAAGAGGGAGACCAACCTTTCTGGAGAAGCAGGCGAGGGAGGGCTTAATGAGCAGGCGCGGCGCCAAAGGCAGCGAAGCCACCGTGTTCATGGAGAAGGCCGCCGAAACTTTTGAGTCCAATTCCAATTCCAAGAGAGAAAGAAAGAGAGGGACGGGGGAAAGGAAAAGAGAGAGAAACGAAAATCGGAAAGCAAAAAAAACACACACACGCACAAGGAAATCCGATAAGATGCCGGCCGGAGCCCGGAGGTGGTCGCGATCCCCGTGAGCCTCACACGCGGCGCCACGTGTGGATCCGGCGGCGCAGGGAAAGAGAGTAGCGATAGGTCGGGCCCAGGCCCAGCGCGGGGCTGTTTCGGCTTTTCCCGGTCGATTTTTATTGCCTGGTTGGCTCGCTCCTGGCCATCAGTTTCCCGGCGCCGCCGAGCGACTGCGAGCTCTCCGCTTCCGTGGAAGGATCTCGGAGTCCATGTACGGTCGCTGCAGCCGGCGCCAAACTAGGACAGCGAAAATCTCGGAGTGCATTTAATCTCTGACGTGCTTAAAAAAATCTCCCTAGCAGACGATGTACCTTCTGGCAATGTGGATTTTAAAAAACTTCAATTCAGAAATCAGATATCTACCTCAACATTGCATGAACGTTCATGAGACAGTTTTTTTTTACAAGTTTAGTGCACCACACTTCAAGTTTGCTATATCATTTAACGGCTTGAGGGTGCTTGAGCTCAATATAAATCCGAATATAGCTTTAAATATCAAGACTTCTTCAAATCTTGTCCTCAAAGATGTGATTGACATATGAACCAGAACCAAAAAAAATTCTTTAACTTCAAAAGTTGTCTCAGCTTCTAGGCTTTCTTCATTAGAATTCTTTTTATCACATTGCCTCTTTCTTCTACATGGTGTTTTACTGGAAATGACGCATTTATAGCCATATCCTTCGGAATATCTTCAGCAATTTAGGGAAGAACATCTCATTTCTATACTTATCAAAGTATTCCATCATACCTCTCATTAAATCCATAGTAGAGTCAATGCACATGATGGAAGATTGCAACTTTTTGCTAACTTTATTTACAACAAATAAAACATCATATCAGATAACCATACTAAGTAGAAACTGAAAACTGCCAATCACTTCAAATATTTTTGCGTCGCTTTTATTCTTAGGTTCAACCTCAAAAGCGTTATGTAGCTCATACAAAGTTGATCTTATCTCAATTGCGTGATATCGTATTGTTGTAACACTTTTAATTCGATTATACCGTCGATTGTTGGACAATGGTTTCATAGTTAAATAGGAACATGTGAAAGCAAAACATTCCACTTTGTGTAGAACAAAAAAAACATGTATATGCACTGAACAATTCCAAAAAAAAATTGCAATAGCCTTCCCACAAGATTTGTCCATATTGCAAAGAGCAAGATTGAGATTATGGCAATCACATGGCATATACAATACCCTTGGTTAATGTCAATTATCATTTTTTGCACAATTTGGTGTTTCCCTTTCATATTTGAACCATTAGCATAGCCTCTGATGTCATTAATATTTAGGCCAAATAACTTTAAAGCATCAGTTAAAACATTTAAAAGGGACAAACCAAATGTGTCATCAACCTTCAAGAACCCCAAAAAAGTACTACTCAATATTTATCCTTCCATTAAACAAATTGACACAACAAACCAAGAAATCCATTTGTTCTTGATGACTAGTATAAAAGGTTTAATTTAGAATGGTAGATAAATAGTTTACCTCTTTAATAACCTTAATAATATAACTTGTAAAATAAGAAGCCAAAAAACAGTAATAACAACTAATTCTGAATTTTATAACCGAGAGCAACCCACGATGGACTTTATGACGTAGATATCAACTCATTTTGTTCCAATACACAAGTATTGGAGAGAGTTGAAGGAGATTAAATCTCTTTCTATTTAATTTTAACTAAGAAGAGATTTAGAAGGTGTTTGGTTTCTATGAACTAATTTTTAGTCCCTCTGTTTGTCTCTTTTATTCCCTAAATTATCAAACACATGAACTAAAATAGAGATAATCCCTTTTTTAGCCCATTTGTTTAACAATTTAGGTACTAAGACAGAGAGACTAAAATTAGACCCTAAAAAACAAACACCCCTTAATCCCCTTCCATCCTCTTCAATCCCTTCCGAACATGTCCTTAGATGGTTTTGAACTGACTGATGGCGCGAGCAAAGCAGGATCATATCGCTCTGTGCAGACAGAAAGCGGCTAATTGAGTCGATTCAGATACTGGATTCACTTTCAGAAATCTCTCCAGTCTCCACATACAAACAGAGAGCATACAACTTGAGACATGTACGGTAAGGTTCGCTTATTATCCTTGTAACAACATCCTACAGCCAAGCAAGGCCAACATCAAAGCTTTATTTCTCTCAAGTTTTGCTCATTATGCATTGGACTGTATATATCATCTAATCGGAAGACATGACTACAGCTCCAACTCTATCGCGAGGGATGAGACGCAGCTCCGAACCATGTTTCAGAAACACGTTGCCTGAAAGGGGGGAAAAACCAGTAGTTCATGTCAGAAACCGAGGCCTCATACCAAAAAAAAAAACAAAAAACAAAAGGTAACACTCCAATCACCGCCCTGTTGGTAATTTCAGCTGACAGAAGCTAAAGCACATTTCAATTCAGAAATCCAGAAGCTAAAGCAAACTAACTAAAGTTTAGCTCCTCCTTAGGAGCTAAAAGTGACTAAAAGAATACATTTTTATTAATTTATTCATTTTTAACTCTTCCTGTTTAGATCTTTAGCCTCTAAAGTGACTAGACTTTATTTGTATTAGCTCCAGGGATCCAAACAGGCCTAAGTAGTGACTTTCTGGAAGGTCTGAGGTACGCTAGGGGGGAAAATACTGATCTGAAAAAAAAATGTATGGGTATCTTGAAATGGTACCTGCACTTTGCTGGGGGTTGATGCCAATTCCATCTGCAAAGGGAAATAAAATGCAAAATCATTGAGAGAGAGAGAGGGTATGGTGTGCCACAAGCTTGATGGTTTTTTTTCCTAAAATACGCAGGAGAGAACTGTGCCTTATTATATTATAAGAAGAAAAGAAACAAAGGTTACAAATAGTCGCATAAAAAGTGCTATTTTACAACGTTGCTGATCACCATCAGGCAACGACAACAAAGACACAAAGCTATTAAGAGTGGGAAGAGGACCACATTCTTTTCCGGTTGAACCTATGATTGCCTAAATTTTAATGCTTGCAAATTATCATCCCATTTTTCCAAGTGTACTGAATCAGGATTTGGGTGATCAACCAGAGGACCGAAAATCTGATGATAATTTGCTTAACAGGAACTAAATGATGTATACGCCTACGCCTCTATACTCAACAGCTCGAAAGGCCCAAATTACCTTCCATTATGCATTGAGGTATAGATTGTATCACTGTATCAGGATGCATGGAACCATAATATCAAGGAAAAGACTGGAACAATTTGAAACTACAGAATGCCATTGCCTAGGGCATAATAAACCCACGATGGCGAACCAAAAAAAAAAAAACAAAGACCGCTCCAGCAGCAGCATTCTTATATACTGCAGCGACAGGTTTCCATTCCTGAGCAACGTGGTATTGAACAGCTTGCCACAGATCCCAAAATAGTTGTGATAAAAAGCAATGCAATCATCCACCGAAAACGAAAACAACGTATAGCTCGCAAGAGTCCTTGTAAAATTGCTACCGCACGATTCCTCCCTTCTAAAATTGCTATCAGACATCATGATCGGGTAGATCCTCTCCGGGCAGCTACGCGTCTAGGCGAGGACGATCCGAATCGCGTACGAGCAAGAGAGAGAGAGAGAGAGAGATCACGATCCAAGCGAAGATTTCTTATGACGCGACGGGGCGATGGACGGGTGGCGTACCGTTGGTGATGATGGCGCTGGTCTGGGGCGGGACCTTGAACTCCTCCGCGGCGTACTTGAGCACCGCGGTGAAGGGCGCCGCCTCGGGCACGCTGAACCTGCGGGAACCCAGAGCGGACGGGTCGGGTCAATCGCAGATCGGGGAGCAGCAGCCAGAGGCGTGCAGACAGCCACGGCGGGCGATCGATCGATCGCCGGGGCATCCAGATCCGAGGGAGAGAGGGAGCGCTGGTGGTACTCACACTTTGAAAGGGAGCTTGGGGTCGGAGGTGAGGATGATCTTGAAGGATACCTTCCCTCCTGCGCCGCCGCCAGCCGCCGCCATGGGGGTGTTAGCCTCCGACTCCGATCGAGGCCGCGGCGTCGCTTGCCAGATAGGTGTGCGGCTCTCTCGCTCTCTCGCTCGCTAGATCCCAGCCGCGTTGCCTTTTGTTTGCAGCAAAAGCCAAAGCCCAAAAAAGGGTTGCGTTTTTCTCAGGCGTCTCAGCTTTCACAACTCACGCGTGCCGCGCGTTTCAGCAGATTCTTTTCCCCTGGCCACTTTAGGACAAGAGATCAGTTCAATTTTTATTGTGCTTTTGCTCTATTATTCATCTTAATTTACACTTCTCAATCTACAGTACATATCTACAGTACATATGGATTGAAATTAATACTAGAGTATCCAAACTAAGCCAGCCCAGGGTATTCCTACCTACTTGAGATATCCATCGCAATTCATCATTGCACAGCTTGAGAAATCCTCAACATCCATATCCCCAAACAGCCATCATCTCTTACAAAATTAGAACCCCAAAATTTCTTGCTGCTCTGGCAGAGCTACATAACACAACAGCGAGACTAAAGAAAACGATAAAGAATAAAAGAGGCTGCATAGTTTCAAGTTGCAGCTATACAAGCTAGGTACATGTGAGAGTGTTCCACCATTACGTCGCATGACATGTCCTAGAAAAGCACGACACAGACTCTTCCGCTCGAGTGCCGCATCATGTGAAGCATCACGTTCTTCCTTCACAATGTTGGAATCTCCCCTTCCTCCAAGTCGTCCCTCGGTAACCCAGACGTTGCATCTACTGGTTCGTCCCTGTTCACCATTGCAAAATCGCAGCTTAAGAAGTCATCCACATCCATGTTCTCGAAGAGCTCTGGGTAGGTATCCAACATCTCTTGCTCAAAGGCCAAGTCGGGTACCTCGGGGAACAATCCCTCGTCAATGTCCAGCGGATAAACTTTCATGCAAGATTTCCTTTTCAGCGCTTCAGGAGTCGAGCTTGGCGTCCGTTTGTTTTGCTGACTTTGTTCCAGCTGAGGACCCGTCGCGCCATCAGATACTACAATGCTGGTGGAAGATGGTACTAAGGGATATGTTGCCTTGGCGTCTATCTTGGATAGAGCTGCACCTCCTGCCTCTGCAGTGCTGACAGGATATGAAATTCCATACCCCTTCAGATCTACAACCTCTGAGGACAACCCGCTTTCCCTTGTCTTCTCCATATCCAGAGGACAGACTTCCATGCGGGATTTAGTTTCTGCAGGCCCAGAGGTACCATTTGGTGATATCTTGCTATATTGATTCAGTCCTTTCGGCTGACCATGTAATGCTTGAGCTTGACAACCCGGGTATGAGAGCACAGAAGAATCGACATTGTTAACTATCTTTGATTCACTTGTTACATCTGCTGGAGAAACTTTGCAGGCATTTGAAGTTCCACGGTCCTTGAGATCTATAATCTCGGTTTCAGGTGAAAGTTCGCCTTCCTCTATTTCCTCCTCATGAAACTTGCTGCCCTCTACAGGTGGCTCGTCAGTCATGCTGCCAGGGCCTTTTCCATCTTTAGGAAGCCTGTTCACCATTTTCTCGATTTCAAAGTCACAATTGTCTGACGGAAGAAATACATTGATAGTTGGGTACTCGACAACAAGTATACCCCTTAGCTGTGGGCGCAATGGCTCTTCTATATTGAGTAGGCGGTACGGTGACTCTGATTGCTACAACAGATTAAAATTGAAGAATTATATGATGAAATTGAACTACAGCAAAAGTCAACAAGCATTCCATGTTCATGAAAACCTGGTTTACAATACCTTGGCACACTTTCGAATGAACAGTTTCAGATCATGTAATTTGGTGTTCCGATATTGTGTAAGCTGATCCTTCCAAGGGCCAGGAATAAGATGTTTTTCCAATAGAGAGAGCAAGGTTGTGTGCTCATCTATCCTGAAAAAAAAACATAAAAATCAGCGCACAAAGAAAGGGGAGGGGGATAGCAACTAGGGCCCTGCGGTCACCATATGTTTCTATTTCACATGGAAGACTATTATGATAATAATTCTGGTACTCAATTTCTCGTGGAACCAAGTAAAGACAGAACAATAACATTTGTGCCAACAGACATTTGAGGACGACAGAACAACGAAAAAGAGCAATTGTTACAGAAACTGAACTATCATAAACTTACCCATGATCAGTTAGGACAACATCAGTTGAATTGAATTTCCACTCAAGTGTCCAGAATATGCAATCCTTCCTGCACATAGAGATACAGAGCAGCTTTCGTATGACATAATCTAGCAAAGCAAGAAACGGTGATGCAAGTGGCATGGCTCGCTGAGATATACTTTTGTTGTAGGAAAAAATGACTGAGGTCCTGTTTGCATCCAATGGAGATAATACTTAGCTGTTAAAAATTATCTCCTTTGATCCAAACAGGTCTAGTTTTGTTAGCTGAGTACACAACTAACAACTATTTCTCTAGTTGGACCAAACTAGCTAATAGAAGCTAATGTTAGTTGTGACCTATTAGCTAGATAACTATTAGTGGCTAATGGATCCAAACAGGCCCTGATAAGGGTGGAATATATCAATATAAGTTTGCACTAGATACAGACAATGAGACATTATCGTTATCACCTAACTAGTGCATATTAAGCTGAATGGTAACTAGACAGCTCTATGGGCTTATCATGAAAGTTCCATCTCATCTTTTCTCTAACACTGTTAGAGGCACCAAATACTTGAACTGAAACAAGATCCTTCCAAATAATAATGAGAAAGGAACTGCATGCCATGTCATTCAACAACTGCAGAGCAAGCCTGCTGAACATCTCCAGTTCACACCGATGGCAAGTAAAAATTAAATCAACAAGGCAAAGCACCTGTAATTGTGTTGCGACCGGTTCTGCTCTCTCCTGGCCATGCCCCTGGGGAGAAAGCAGAGCCTGACGCCACGGCGGTGCGCCGCCTTGCTGAGGTAGAACAGCCATCTGGGCAGCTGGGCGCCGCCTGATCCCCGTCCCCCGTAGTTGCGGCCGAAGCCGCCGATGAGCCTGTGCGCGGAATCGTGGGCCTGCTTCACCTCCTCCAGCAAGTTGTAATCTTTGACGACAGCGACATGCACAGCGCGGACACAACAACAAGGTAGCAATTCAAGAGGCGGCCAGCGTTGACTGCTAATCAGAAGAAAGAGGGGGGGCGGAGGCGTACCGGATATGAGCTGGTTGTCGTCGAATCGGGCGAGCGGGACGGGGTCCGTGCGTGGGCGCTTGCCCGTGCAGGCGGTACGGCGCTTGTGGGCCTGCACGCAGGGGAGGCTGCAGGTGAGGCGGCCGCACCCGGGGCACCGGTACTTCCACGGCTGCTCCCCACACTCCTCGCACGGGGACCCCTTGCTCCCGCCGCTGCCGCCGCCGGAGGTGGAGCTGGCGTTGGCGGCCGCGCTCCCCGCGGGCGGCGGCTCTTCCAGGCCGTCCTCCATTCCAGGTGAGGAGGGTGGCTCGATCCTCCAGGGGGACGGCGCGTGCGAACGGGCGATGTGTGCGGCGACGCGCGGAGATACTAGGGTTTAACTGGAGGTTTATCAGCGCCCGCTGCGGCGCGTCGGACGAGCTGCCAAGCACGCAATGGGACAATTTTTTTCTTCTTTTTTTCCTTTTTGATTTGTCTTTTTTCAGGCAAACGGCTGTGCCAAAGATCACATGGCTGATGGCTCCGTTAAATTCAGGTATTTTATTGAGATCCTACGATAATCAATTTTTTTTGTTACAAACAAAATGCAGGAAATAATTTAAAAAATGGCATTCCATAGATGGCTTAAACCAGGATTGTTATGTATTGGCTGTTTGATTGTCTGAGTCGATCAAAACTTATTTTTTGGCAGTGTATTGGCTTTCATGTCAGATATGAATATCTTGAAAATGAAACAAATTTTCCTGGAACGTGGTGTCGTTAAGTGCTCTTTTGCTACGTTAAAAAAAAGAAATACTATCTTCATTTTAAATTATAGATATTTAACTTTTTATATAAAAATTTCACTATATATTTAGATGTACAGCAATACGCTTTCTACATCTACATAGGTAGTTAAATACTCTATCCATCTCATTTTATAATTCGTTTGATTTTTAAATTTAAACCAAGTTCGACCAATTTATTTTATTAATTTTTTTAGAAAATAAAAAGTCAGAACCAAATTATTATGTTAAACAATATCATAGTAAAGATTAATAATGACTATGAATTTTTTTGAATAAAACATTTTTTAACAAGACGAGCCGAGCCGGTCAAACTTAAACTAAAAAGGTCAAACAAGTCACAACTGCTGTAATCCACTGTAGAAGCACCAGCGAACAAGTATATAAGACACAAAACATCCTTAAATTTAGAAGGGTTATACATTGCACCACCTTCTGATCCAAATTGTGTACTGTTTTGACTTGTATAGAAACTTGGTTTGCAGTTACATATATATTTTATAAACGTTGCCACACGTCAAAGTTTTATACACCTGCACCAACAGAGACGATTTCAAGCGCTAGGGAGTGCAATGCCTTGTCCAGCGATATCAAAACTCTGAGCACAATACAGAGAGCAAGGTCATTCCCAGCGAGATCAGATATCAAAACAGGGGGCAATAGCACCATCGATGCGAATGATGACTTGCTGCTTTAATAATTTAATGTAACAAAAAAAAGGAGGATCACAAAACCATGTCAAGCCACGGCAACAGCTCGGTAAACCAAAATCTCATTGTCCTCAAAAGTTCAAAGATCAACAAACATGTGCCTATCCTTTGAATCAATTTTCCCGCTTAAGTTGATAGATCACTCCATGGAAGATCCACTGGCACCAAAAGCGCTGCCGCCACCACGGCCAAAGCCAGGTCTGCTACCCTGAAAAAAAGAAGAGAAAACATTGGAGTCAGTTCACAAGCTATATTTGCTTGCATTAGCAGCAAGAACACTGTTAGCAGTCCAGAAATGTTTAAGAAAATGCTGTATTTACAATGACTTGCCACATAGAGGTCAAAAAGAATATCCCACCTGCTTACCAACAGCAAACCACACTACCATAACTTATAAAGGCAGTTTGGAGTTTACCAGCACAAAGACATGAACATGGCATGGATATACCAAAGGGGCTCAAGCGGATTACTACACACAAACTTAAGTACTCCCTCAGTTCAAAACTTCAAATTATAAGACGCTTTGACATTTCTAAATGCATCCCTTTTATTATGTAACTAGGCATACTGTATATCCAAGCGCATAGCAAAAACCACGAATCTAGAAAAAACATCTAATAATTTGGAAGAGAGAGCGGGAGTAGCAAAGCTGGACAAGTTGTGCAAAAATTAAGCTTGTTTTCTTGAAACGAACTGGACATTGTGAGTTAAGAAACCAATGTAAACAAAAAATCTATGAGATGCGCGCAGTTTTCTAGAACTTACCCTAAAAGATGGCTGGAAATCCGCAGGAGCACTACCCTTCTCACCACCAAAATCACCCGTTGCACCTCGTGGACCTCCTCTGTAACCATCCCTATCCCCAAACCTAGGTCTGTCTTCCCCAAAGCGAGGTGGACCCCTGTCAAATAAACAGAATAGGTAAGTAACCATGGCTTCATGGTGAAACTCTACTGGCAATCCAGGAATATGGTATAATGTACAAAGTAAATGTAGAAGCCTTATGGCAATTTCGAAATTAGATGCATATGAGAGAAAAATTTGTAGGCTCTGGAACAATTCACAATGACTGTCAAAATAGCAAGCAGCAATGACGAGTTCAATTATCATCATGTGAAAATCTGGTGTCAGAATACAGAACTGCAAACAACTCTAGTGAGACAAATGTACCTGGGGCGGTCACCCGGTGGGCCAGAGCCAAAGGGGCGGGACGGGGGCTTGGAGGACTTCTTGAGGGTGTTGGGCACAACCTCTGACGGCAGGTTGAGGAAGCTGCGGAGGTGCTCAATGCCATCGTTGGTGAGGTACCAGTAGTAGTACTGCCAGGAGAAGGTCTCCCTGACATACTCCTTGGACTTGAAGCTCTGCATGAGCTTAATCACCTCCAGGTTGGGCACGTCAAGCTTGGGGTGCTTGGCCAGGTTGTAGTCCTTCTTGGCATACAGGACCCCCTCTGCAACATAAAGTTGAACGGTTTTCAATCTAAGACAAGGACGGACTTGGGTCGTACACGATCCGAATATTGCTAATGCTTGTAATGTCTGAATTGGTATCTAAATCTAATGAAATAATCTTATATTGGGCGCGCCTAGGGGGGCGTACGAAGAGGGAGGAGAATAAGCTCACCATGGAAGATGTACTTGCAGATCTCGCGGCGGTTCTTCTTGGAGATGATCTGCGAACGGAGGAAGTGATGGAAATAGCGTTAGAAGAAGCACTGGTAATGAACCAACAGACGAGGTAATGGAATCGATGAGAGGCGCTCACCATGGTGAATGAAGGACTCGCGGCGGCGGCGGCGTGACGGCTGGGAGTGTTGGGGTGTCGAGGAGCGTTGGCGCGGACAGAAAACCCTACCTTTGTGGCGAGTTGGTATATAGGGAGAGGCGGACCTGGGCCGCACGGGTCCCTCTCTTCGTTACAGGTTGAAGTCGGCCCATTTTCATAAGACGTAGTAGGAAGTAAGGCCCTGTTTGGAAGTGTAGTATTTTTGCAGTTTTGAAACAATACTATGGTATTTGATGATACTATAGTATTATAACTCAAAAGGTGTTTGGTTTGTGCAGGCAAAACACAGTTTTAAATACCATGGTTTACCCAAAACCGTGGTATTTTTGGAGTTTTCGAAACTCCACTCCGGACCTCAATTTTCTTCTCTTCTCTCTACATATACTTTGTTTTTCCAATGGAACCAAACATATCTCGGTTTTGAGCAATACTGTGGTTTTACTGTGGTAAAGTAATACCATAGTATTTATGTCATGTACAATTGTAAACTGTGATATCTCAAAATTACAGTATTTCAAAACCACATTTCCAAACAGGCCCTAAGGGGGTGTTTGGGAACAAAGTTTTTCTGCAGTTTTGGAAGAATACTACAGTATTCTCAAATACTGCAGTATTATATACATAATGGTGTTTGGCAAGCTTGGTAAAATCTCTGTTTTCAAAACTGAAGTATTGCAAATACTATAGTTGTTTTAAGGCATTCTAAACTTAGCTCTGGACCTCAGTTTTCAAAACTGCGGTATTATAAACTACGGTATTGTCATAACTAAAGTATAGTATAGTATTTCAAAAACTGTGGTTTTCAAAAACTTTGTTCCCAAACAGGGCCTAAGCTGCGCTAGGCATTGGGCCTGTGAAATGCGGGAGGGTATTCTCATCGGAGCTCAGATTCAAATGTCGCTAGGTAGCTAGCTAGATTATGGTGTGTTTGGTTTGGTTTTTAGCTTTGGTTTTTGTTCTATAAAAATTAAAAGCTAAACCAAGGGATTAGGAACTTGTTTGGTTCAGTTTTTCTCTGACCAGTTTTTCGAGAATCTGGTTGTAGGGAGAATCGGGCTGTAGAGAATCTGAGTATTATTAGGACTACGTGCGGAGAAAGATAAAGTTGTCTATAAAGCTCAGGATGTAGAAAGTGACAGATTCCTACTATTGCAACGACTCAACCGATTATGGGTTTATGTTGATTTTGAATGGTTTTTACCCAAACGAATTTAATAGAAGCTGGCTGAAAAGTTGAGCGTTTGGTAGTCCACAGTAGCTTTTGGTGGCCAGAAGCTGACTTTCCCGTAGTGCAAAACTGAAAGCACCCCTAAACCTGCTTTTAGTGGCTTTCGGATGTAACTGTGAAAACATGTATCGAAGAACTTTTAACAGCTTTTAGTGGTTTCCACCAAAAGCTAAACCAAAGGATTAGGGACCTGTTTGGTTCAGTTTTTCTCTGACCAGTTTTTCGAGAATCTGGTTGTAGGGAAAATCGGGCTGTGTAGAGAATCTGAGTATTATTAGGATTACGTGCGGAGAAAGATAAAGTTGTCTATAGAGCTCAGGATGTAGAAAGTGACAGATTCCTACTATTGCAACGACTCAACCGATTATGGGTTTATGTTGATTTTGAATGGTTTTTACCCAAACGAATTTTATAGAAGCTGGCTGAAAAAGTTGAGCGTTTGGTAGTCCACATTAGCTTTTGGTGGCCAGAAGCTGACTTTCCCGCAGTGCAAAATTGAAAGCACCCCTGGACCTGCTTTTAGTGGCTTTTGGATGTAACTGTGAAAACATATATCGAAGAACTTTTAACGGCTTTTAGTGGTTTCCACCAAACGGTTTTTAGTTTTTTAACAGCTTACAGTCCACATCAACTTTTTCCACAGCTCACAGCCCACAACAGCTTTTTTCACAGCTACAGCCCAACCAAACAGACCCTTAATACTTAGAGCGACTTAAAAAAAACCTAAATTAACCCCAAAATTAATATTAGAGAAATATTCGCTTTTTAATTAGTCTAACAGATCTTTTTTTTCTCCCAAAAACTTCACGTCCCTTATTAGTCTTCTTTCCCTCATATTTGCTCGTCCCTCGTCTGGGCGCCATTGACACTGACGCTAGCTACGAGCCTATGGGTCTGTTTGGTTCGGTTTTTTTCTGAAAAGTTTTTTTAAAAAAACTGACTATGGGGAAAAACAGGTTGTGAGAAGAATCTGTCTTAGAAGAATCTAAGTGTTTGATTGGACTACCGTGGGGAGAAGCTGGTGATTAGAATCTGAGTGCTTTGATACGCAAATTCTGATATATAGATTCTAAGTGAAAAAAAAGAAACAGCCAAAGACACAATAATCAACATCTCATTAAAACTACATTATTGAACTAATGAGCATGTAATTGGAAAGTATCTCATGTGTTCTCCATTATAAATAGAGACCTATTAGTATTAATACACTTATTAATACTTTCTTATGTGAACCCAAGACGTCTTAGAAGATGACCACAACACGAACACGCTCCACAACATAAATTGAAACTAGAAACAAAAGCTACCCACATGCAAACAAAAGGCACGGTGTTTCAAAGGAGAATTACCTTGACTTAGGTCTTAGGCCTGCCTTCGGCCTAAATTAAATCAATCTAAGTGAAATGGAGTCTTTATCGTTCCGATGCAAGAACTTACTATGAGACTTCATACACCTTAAAGTTCATAGAACGAAAAGAAGTTTTTTGGAGGCCCTTATCCTCATTACGCCTAGCATTGAGTGGGCTAGATATTTACCTTATCAACTAGCAAATTAATATGAGTTCTATTTGAGTAAGCACCTTAATTGGCACCTGAATCGGACTGAACCAGCTGTTTGTCACTGTCAGGCTACTGTTCTTCTATTCTTTCGAATCCATGAAGTAAGATATTGATTTTGCAACAAGGTCAATTATGTTCATTGCATAATAAGTTCCATTGAAAAGCATTGGCACACGTGTAAACGAGTTGTTCTACCGAACTGAGTTATAGCCCTTGTCAGAGATATCTTAACATATAGATAATTTCTTGTCAAGATGAATATTCTCTAATGCCAGAGACGGGCACAGTCGCACAGACAGGGGTGTGGGTGAGGTAGGGCTGGGCATTCGGTTTTTTTGAAACTTCGGTTCGGTTTTTTGGTTTTAAAAAACTTCGGTTTTCTAGACATTAGAAACTGATCGTTTTTTTTAAATGAAAAACCGAGAAGTTCGGTTTCAGTTTTTTTATTTCGGTTTTTCGGTACAAACCGAATACCAAACTTATACTCATGACAACACATACAACAAGTTTATACAAAATAATTTTAAAAAGTAAAAATTATATAGGTATAAATATTTAGAGATACATCATACATCACATATAAATAAGTGAATAACAATTTAATTGCTTCACACATATAGTCCACATAATCGAATAGTCAAATTTTAGAATTGATAAAGTTTGGCAATTCGGTTTTTGGGTATTTCGGTTCGGTGTACGGTGAAACCGATTACGATACCGAAAATCGAACTTTTGAGATACAAAAACCGAACTGAACTACCAAAAAAAGCCGAAATTTCGGTTCGGTACGGTTCGGTTCAGTACGGTTCGGTTTGGTTTTCGGTTTATGGTAAAAAAAGTGCCCACCCCTAGGGCGAGGGTAGGAATCGAGCGGTTTCTCCCAGATGCGACCTCTCGTGCACTTCTCAGTCCTGGTTATATTTTGGCTTTTGAACGAAACGCTTCATCGAGAATCGCTGCGATAATCTAGGCGTTTGGATGATAAAAGCTGCTTTTGGTCACTAGAATCGGCAAAAAACCGAACCAAACAACGCCAGTGCTAGGGCCCAATGAATGAAGGACGTATGCATGGGAGCTAGGTGGAGGGAGAGGGACGAGACAACTACACTAGTGTCGGTGTTTCGACCCCGGGGGGTCCCTGGACCGACGAGTAAATTGTCGCTGCGTGTCCCAGCCTAGATGGGTCGGCGCGAGACGGAACACAAGGGGGAAAACAATAAGGGGAACCGCGGCTCGTGTTGTCCTGCGCCCAGGGCGGATGCGCTTGCAGTAGGGGGTTACAAGCGTTCGCGAGGGAGAGAGAGAGAGAGAGCCTGCTCGTCAGCCCGTCCTCCCGCGCGGCCCCCTTTTCGTACGAGGGCCCTGGACCTTCCTTTTGTAGACGTAAGGAGAGGGCCCAGGTGTACAATGGGGGGGTGTAGCGGAGTGCTAACGTGTCTAGCAGAGAGGAGCCAGAGTCCTATGTACATGCCGACGTGACTGTCGGAGAGGTGTTGGTGCCCAGTTCATGTGATGTCGTGGCCATCGGAGGAGCGCTTAAACCCTATAGAAGCACAGCTGTCGGGGCTGTCGGGTCCTTGCTGACGTCTCCTTGCTTCCGTAGGGGGCTGAGAATCGCCGTCGTCACGGAACACGCGGGGTGCCATCATTACTTGTTTTACCGGGGCGAGCCAGATGGGACGCCGGTCTTGTTCCCCGTAGCTTGAGCTAGCTAGGGGTAGGGTAATGATGGGCCCCCCTGTAGCGTGGTCGGTCCGAGCCCAAGGTCGGACGAGGCGGTGACTCCTCCGAGGTCGAGGCTGAGTCCGAGCCCTGGGGTCGGGCGAGGCGGAGACCGTCGTCCGAGGTCGAGGTTGAGTCTGAGCCCTGGGGTCGGGCGAGGCAAAGACCGTCGTCCGAGGTCGAGGTTGAGTCCGAGCCCTTGGGTCGGGCGAGGCGAAGACCTTCGTCCGAGGTCGAGGTTGAGTCCGAGCCCTGGGGTCGGGCGAGGCGGAGACCGTCGTCTGAGGTCGAGGTTGAGTCCAAGCCCTGGGGTCGAGCGAGGCGGAGACCATCGTCCGAGGTCGAGGTTGAGTTTGAGCCCTGGGGTCGGGCGAGGCGGAGACCGTCGTCCGAGGTCGAGGTTGAGTCCGAGTCCTAGGGTCGGGCGAGGCAGAGACCGTTGTCCGAGGTCAAGGTTGAGTCCGAGCCCTAGGGTCGGGCAAGGCGGAGCTTCCTATGGCACCTGAGGCCGGACTTGGCGGCTGTCAGCCTCACCCTAGCGGGTGGTACAGCAGTCGGAGCAGCGCAGGCGGCGCTGTTTTCCTGTCAGGTCAGTCAGTGGAGGGGCGAAGTGACTGCGGTCACTTCGGCCTTGTCGACTGAGGAGCGCGCGTCAGGATAAGGTGTCAGGCGATCCTTGCATTGAATGCTCCTGCGATCCGGTCGGCTGGTGAGGCGATCTAGCCAAGGTTGCTTCTCCGCGAAGCCTGCCCGAACTGGGCCTCGGGCGAGTCGAAGGTGCGCCCGTTTCTTGAGGAGGCCCTCGGGCGAGGCGTGAATCTGCCTGGGTCTACTGTTCCTGCCCGAGGCTGGGCTCGAGCGAGGCGAGATTGCGTTCCTTGAGCGGGCGGAGCTTTGACCTGTATTGCGCCCATCAGGCCTTTGCAGCTTTGTGTTGATGGTGTTTACCAGCCGAGTTTTAGGAGTCTTAGGGGTACCCCTAATTATGGTCCCCGACAGTAGCCCCCGAGCCTCGAAGGGAGTGTTGGCACTCGCTTGGAGGCTTTGTCGCACTTTTTTGCAAGGGGACCGGCCTTTCTTGGTTGCATTTTGTTCCGGTGGGTGCGCGCGAGCGCACCCGCCAAGTGTAGCCCCCAAGGCCTCGGAGGAGTGGTTTGACTCCTTCGAGGTCTTAATGCTTTTCGTGATGCCTCGGCCGGTCTGGTTCTTCCCTCATGCGAACTGGTCGTCGCCCGGGTGCATAGTCAGGTTCCGAGTTCTCGGGCTGGTATATTGACGCTGTCAACGGTTTTGGGCGGAGCCGGGTTTGCGAGAGCAGCCCTCGAGCCTCCGCACAGGGCGAGAGGACGGTCAAGGACTGACTTGGCTTTTTTCATACGCCCCTTCGTCGCCTTTCCGCAAGGAGGGGGGAAAGCGCCATGTTGCCCTCGGAGGGCGCCGAACATGGTGTCTCCAGTGAGTTGCTAACGAATGATCCGAGTGGACGCCCGTGTCCCGTTCGATAAGGGTCGGCTGGTGGCCCAGAGGCGCGCTCCAAAAGTACCTGCAGGTGATTTGCCGGACCCGATCCCGTTTGATGAGGACATCACTTCTATACATACAATGAATGGACCAATAACACGATCTCGTGCACGACAGCTAAATCTCCAGGTACGTTCTACCCTAGTCAATTGTGTTTCAGAGCTTACGCTTGGGGCCATGGATGTTTTGATGATTAGGTACCTTGGAGAGGACCAGCAAGGACTTGAGAAAGGCCAAGGTGTTGAGGAGGAGCAGCAAGGGCGTCCACAACAGGAAGGATATCAAGTCCGAGTCGGCTGCGACTCCATCTCGGGTTCTAGGACCAGTCTGCACTAAAATGGACGCCCAAGATGCATCCGGACTCCGATTGCGACGGACTAGATATGGTTGAAAATATAACGAGATTATCTAACTAACCCAACTAGTTCCACCCTAAAATTCATCCGGAGTCAACAGGAATCGTCGAAACAAGTCAGCATTCAGATTCTATTTTGGTGCTGCGACACCGTCTGTTGGGTCGTTGGGCCGTGTATCGCGTCGGAGCCCATTAGGGGCGAGTCCAGGGCTACGCACGCCCTAATACTCTATTTATTCAGCAGCCACCGTCACATTTAGGTTTGGGTTTTGCTTAGATCAATTCTGTCATCGAACAGTGTCGCTGTCATCGGCTTGTGAGACCCCATCCCGTAATCAATACAATTTTGGTTGCGTTTCTTTCCTGTTCTTGCTTGTGTTCTTGATTGCGCTTGCAGGGATAAGCCTTCGTGGCGAGGTCATTCGTGTGTCACGGGTGATAACCAACGGAGCCGTGGTGTAGTGATTGTGAGGAACCATTCGCTCGGAGCCTTGGATCATCAACGTCGAGATCTCCACACAATCAAGTTATCGTATCTCACGGAAGATCGGGCCGCGTCTACTATCAATTGGTATCAGATTTCCAGGTTGCCCATGAGGTATAATTCTACCTCTAGATTAGTTTTGTTTCGTCCCATAGTCCACAAAAAGCCAAAAAAATTACGATCAGTTTATTCCGACCTAAAACCATCGCCTTAGCCTTTGCACAATTCAGTTTTAGAGTCCGTAGTTCTGAGTTCGTGTTCTAGTTGAGTTTGGTTGCTGGATTAGATTTGTTTTGGTTCAGTTTGATTGTATCCATCCACTTCCATCCTACAAAACCGACCCTATCTATAAAACAGATCCTATCTCTACAACGGACCCTATCCATAAAACAGATCCTATCTCTACAACCGATCCTATTCACAAAATAGATCCTATCTCTACAACCGACAATATCCACAAAACATATCCTATCTCTAAAACCGACCATATCCACAAAACAGATCCTATATCTAAACCGACCATATCCAGAAAACAAATCCTATCTCTAAAACTGACCCTGTGCTCCATAGCCGTCGCTTCGGTTCCTGCCAATTTGTGCCTTTGAAAACCATAACTTGAGGTATCTTTCATAAAACGGGCATAACTTTTCGCTCGGTGCTCCGTTTGAGCTCAAATTTTTACAGCAGATTCCTGACTCCATTCTGAGGTGACCCAAACTTGCCTACGGCCTGTTTGGTTCGGTCAAAAAATTCAAAAAAAATTCGGGAAGATAATTAAAAAAAATGTTTAAGTGTTTTCAGGAATTTCAGATATCCTTTGTGAATTTCTCTAGGCCACAATACAACTCTGTTTCAAGTGAAATTTTGTGTGCTTCCATGCTTTGTGTTTTTGGATCAGTGGTAAAAAAATCAGAATATTTTGAGCTCTTTTGATGGTACTCCTTTTGAAACGCGCCTTTGATTTCTACTAGTGCTGAAAAATCTGCCCTATTTACAGAACTGCCATTCCCACTAGATACTTGTACCTCCTTTCTTGTGCTTTGGTCCAACTGTTCTATTACATTTTCTAGGCCAGCAACTAGGACAAGTACTTGGAACACTTATTCAGCATTGCTATCTGTTACTGACTTGTGTGCCACATATATATATTTAGTCAGCCTTCCCATAGCTCCAATTTTCTCTCGAGCAGAACAGGTACTTTTTTGCAATCACACCCACGCTCGTTGGACAGTCACACCAGTCACCGTTTGCCACCTGCAGTGCTGGTAAGAACGTTGTAAGAGCGGGGTAAGACGCTTCATAATTTGTATTCCACCACATCCACCACCACCCTGAGAGATAGTTGTAGGGTTCACATTGTTTGTTGCCTTTTTGTCTCTGTTTTGTGCTAACAATGACAGGACTAAAAAATCAAATGGACAAGGACAAGGGGCCTAAACTTAACGACGATGAGTGTGTCTCTCAAATGGAATTGAAGGAGATGATGCGCGCGATGACTGAAGCTTTTAAAAAATACCAGGACTTTGCCTCGACATCCTATGAGCAGCTTGATCGACGAGTTGCTGAACTTGTTACACGTATGGACGTACTGGAGGCTCGTCCCCCACCACCAACTCCAGCCCCAGCTCACTCTCCTGTGGACGACGACGATGACGACGATGTTTATGCACCGCTGCGACAACGCCTCGCACGTAATCGACAAGGTATGGGAGGTAATGGTAGACGTCGTCATCATAATCCTGAACCAGACCATGATCCATTTGCTAAGATTAAGTTTTCTATTCCACCATTCATGGGTTCTTATGATGCTGAAGCTTACTTAGACTGGGAGATGACGGTAGAACAAAAATTTAATTCCCATCTTGTTCCTGAGCAGCATAGGGTTAGACAAGCCACTAGTCAATTTAGAGATTTTGCTATCATTTGGTGGAATGAACTTGTTAACACACGTGCTGCACCACAAACATGGAATGCGTTAAAAGAGGAGATGCGAGCTCGCTTTGTTCCCCCTTCTTATAGACATGATCTTTGAAAAAAATTGCAACGCTTAGATCAGGGAGACATGTTGGTACAGGAATACTACCAAGAACTTCAGAAAGGTATGCTACGATGTGGGGTAGTTGAGGATCCGGATGATCAAATGGTTAGGTTTTATGGGGGATTGAGGCGGGAGATTCAGGATATTGTTGATTATAAAGAATATCATTCTATACAATGCTTGTTCCATCTTTCTATGTTGGCAGAAAAAGAATTGTGGGGTCGTCAACAACGGAGGAGCAGCACTTTCGCTCCATGCCAGCCACCGGCGCCAGCCAAGGCGTCATCATCTTCGGGCGTACGGACGTCCACATCTTCCACTGTACCTTCGGGTGTTGCAGCAAAACCTGCTACGACCACCTCTTCCACAGGCCGCTCCTCCGACATCAAGTGCCACCGCTGCCAGGGACTTGGTCATATTCAGCGAGATTGCCCCAGCAAACGGGCATACATTGCTACTGGTGATGGTGGGTATGTTAGTGCTTCTGATGTTGAAGATGAAGATACTGTTGGAGCTAACATTGCAGAGACTTATGATGGTGATGAAGAGGTTCTTGGTACAACAGCGACCGAGACCTATAAGGCCTTGATTGTGCAATGAGCTTTGAGTACCACGGCTAGTGATGACGACAACAGACAGTGCCACAACCTTTTCAACATGTTCCTCATTGTCAAGGACTGCCGTGTACATACCATCATTGACGGTGGTAGCTGCAACAACTTGGTGAACGTTGAGGTGGTCAAGAAGCTTGGCTTGACCACACGAGAGCATCCCCACCCTTATCACATTCAATGGTTTAACAACAGCGGTAAGTTCAAGGTAACAAAAACAGCAAGGGTGCATTTTTCTATTGGCTCTTACCATGACTTTGCTGATTTCGATGTGGTGACTATGGATGCTTGCTCTCTTTTACTGGGACGTCCTTGGGAGTTTGATACTGATGCTATTCACCATGGTAGATCTAATAAATATACTTTCATGCATAAGGGAAAGAAAATTGTGTTGCTTCCTATGACTCCCACTGAGATTGTCCACTTTGAACATGAGAAAAAGACTAATGCTAAGCAAAATGGTGTTTTGAACTCTGAAAATCAGCAACCTATTAAGTTAAAAACTCCTACTTTGCTAGCCACTAAATCTGATCTTGATGAGTTACATGCCTCTCTTGGACTTTGCTATGCCTTAGTGTGCAAAAATGCTTTCTATTCCATTGATGATACATCTATTGTCTTGCCACCTGCTATTGCTAACCTTTTGCAAGAGTATATGGATGTGTTTCCCTCTGAGATACCCCCTGGATAGCCACCTGTGCGAGGCATTGAGCACAAGATTGATTTAATTCTAGGGGCGAGCTTGCCCAACTGTGCTGCCTACAGGACCAACCCCGAGGAGACTAAGGAGATTCAGCGCCAGGTCCAGGACCTTCTGGACCGTGGGTACATTCGTGAGAGCCTTAGTCCTTGTTCTGTTCCTGTTCTTTTGGTTCCTAAGAAAGATGGCACTTGGCGCATGTGTGTTGATTGTAGAGCCATTAATAACATCACAATTCGATACAGATATCTTATTCCTAGATTGGATGACACGCTTGATGAATTAAGTGGTTCTATTGTTTTCTCTAAAATTGACTTGCATAGTGGATACCACCAGATTCGTATGTCTTTAGGTGATGAATGGAAAACTGCATTTAAAACTAAGTTCGGTCTTTATGAGTGGTTAGTCATGCCTTTTGGGTTAACTAATGCGCCTAACACTTTCATGAGATTGATGAACGAGGTTTTATGTGCTTTCATCGGTAAATTTGTGGTGGTATATTTTGATGATATTCTTATCTATAGTAAGTCTCATGATGATCATATTGAACATTTACGTGTTGTTTTTGATGTTTTGCGTGATGCACGTTTATTTAGTAACCTTGAGAAGTGCACCTTCAGCACCGATCGTGTGTCTTTTCTTGGATATGTTGTGACATCGCAGGGCATTGAGATGGATGAGGCAAAAATTGTTGCCATCACGAGCTGGCCACTTCCAACCACGGTCACGCAGGTTCGAAGTTTTCTTGGTCTTGCAGGATTCTACAGGCGATTTGTGCGGGATTTCAGCACCATTGCAGCACCTCTCCACGAGTTGACAAATAATGGAGTGTCGTTTCGTTGGGGACCATCACAACAACAAGCCTTTGATGCCCTCAAGTCGAAGCTTACACAAGCACCACTGCTGCAACTTCCTGATTTTGACAAGACATTCGAGCTCGAGTGTGATGCGAGCGACATTGGGATTGGAGGAGTGCTCATTCAAGGAGGTAAGCCTGTTGCTTTCTTTAGTAAAAAATTGAATGGTCCAACTCTGAATTATTCTACATATGACAAAGAATTATATGCTTTAGTACGAGTTTTACAAACTTGGCAACATTATCTATGGTCTAAAGAATTTGTCATAAATTCGGATCATGAATCTTTGAAGTATCTTAAGGGACAATCTAATCTAAACAAACGACATGCTAAATGGATTGAATTCATAGAATCATTTCCTTACATTATTAAGCATAAAAAAGGAAAGGATAATGTAATTGCTGATGCTTTATCTAGACGTTATACTATGCTGTCCCAACTTAATCATAAAATATTTGGTTTGGAGACTATAAAGGAATTATATGCTGCTGATTTGGACTTCAAAGATGCTTTTGAAAATTGCAGAGAGGGAAGAACGTGGCAAAAATTTATGCTGCGTGAAGGCCTTCTCTACCGTGCTAACAAGTTGTGTGTTCCAGCTAGCTCCGTTCGTCTTCTACTCTTGCAGGAAGCACATGGAGGTGGCTTGATGGGACATTTTGGTGTTAAGAAGACCGAGGATGTGTTGTTTACTCATTTCTATTGGCCTCAGATGCGGCGTGATGTTGAGCGCTACGTCTCTCGTTGCACCACGTGCAACAAAGCTAAGTCCCGACTTAACCCCCATGGTCTTTATTTGCCTCTTCCTGTTCCTCGTGCACCTTGGGAGGATATTTCTATGGATTTTGTTTTGGGATTGCCTAGAACAAAGAGGGGGAGTGATAGTGTTTTTGTCATTGTCGATCGTTTTTCAAAGATGGCACATTTTATACCCTGTCACAAAACTGATAATGCTTCACATATTGCTGATTTGTTCTTCACTGAGATTGTGCGTTCGCATGGTGTGCCAAATACTATTGTTTCTGATAGGGATGCTAAGTTTTTAAGTCATTTTTGGAGAACTTTGTGGTTTAAATTGGGAACAAAGTTGTTGTTTTCTACTACTTGTCATCCCCAAACTGACGGGCAAACAGAGGTTGTTAATCGCACTTTATCTACCATGTTGCGGGCTATTTTGAAGGATAATTTGAGGTTGTGGGAGGAATATTTGCCACATATTGAGTTTGCTTATAACAGATCGATTCATTCCACAACCAAGCTTAGTCCATTTATGGTAGTATATGGTTTTAATCCTCGTGCCCCAATTGATTTGCTACCTTTACCACCTTCTAAAATAGTGAACTTGGATGCTACACAACGTTCTGAATTCATTCTTAAGTTACATGAAACAACTAAGTTGCAAATTGAAAAGATGAATGAAAAGTATCGTATTGCTGCTAATAAAGGTAGGAAGGAAATGAAATTGGAACCTGGTGACTTGGTGTGGGTTCATTTGAGAAAGGATAGGTTTCCTGATTTGAGAAGATCTAAACTTATGCCACGAGCTGCAGGTCCTTATAAAGTTCTTGCAAAAATTAATGATAATGCATATACATTTGAGTTGCCGCCAGATTTTGGGGTTAGTCCCCACCTTTAACATTTCAGATTTGAAGCCATATATGAGTGACGAAGATGAGACCGAGTCGAGGACGACTCCAATTCAAGAGGAGGAGGATGATGAGGACATCACTTCTATACATACAATGAATGGACCAATAACACGATCTCGTGCACGACAGCTAAATCTCCAGGTACGTTCTACCCTAGTCAATTGTGTTTTAGAGCTTACGCTTGGGGCAATGGATGTTTTGATGATTAGGTACCTTGGAGAGGACCAGCAAGGACTTGGGAAATGCCAAGGTGTTGAGGAGGAGCAGCAAGGGCGTCCACAACAGGAAGGAGATCAAGTCCGAGTCGGCTGCGACTCCATCTCGGGTTCCAGGACCAGTCTGCACTAAAATGGACGCCCAAGATGCATCCGGACTCCGATTGCGACGGACTGGATATGGTTGGAAAGATAACGAGATTATCTAACCAACCCAACTGGTTCCACCCTAAAATTCATCCGGAGTCAACGGGAATCGTCGAAACAAGTCAGCATTTAGATTCTGTTTTGGTGCTGCGACACCGTCTGTTGGGCCGTTGGGCCGTGTATCGCGTCGGAGCCCATTAGGGGCGAGTCTAGGGCTACGCCCGCCCTAATACTCTATTTATTTAGCAGTCGCCGCCATATTTAGGTTTGGGTTTTGCTTAGATCAATTCTGTCATCGAACAGTGTCGCCGTCATCGGCTTGTGAGACCCCATCCCGTAATCAATACAATTTTGGTTGCGTTTCTTTCCTGTTCTTGCTTGTGTTCTTAATTGCGCTTGCAGGGATAAGCCTTCGTGGAGAGGTCATTTGTGTGTCACGGGTGATAACCAACGGAGTCGTGGTGTAGTGATTGCGAGGAACCGTTCGCTCGGAGCCTTGGATCATCAACGTCGAGATCTCCACTCAATCAAGTTATCGTATCTCACGGAAGATCGGGTCGCATCTACTATCACCGTTTGATAGGGTCTGAGGGCTCGATGCCTCCCTCTGATGGGATTCCATTACAAAATCGCTCCTGCTGGTCTCGGAAATGTCTTAGGGTACCTCGAGAGCGTAGCCCGAGCCTCGGCCATGTATCGGACGTACCAAGAGTCATCCCTCGCTCTACGTGTTCTGAGGCGGCTGTCGAACCCTTCGGGGGTCAGCCTTCGAACCCCTGATCAGTAGTGGGCGCGGAGCCCAAGTGGCCTGAGGCGGCTGTCGAACCCTTCCGAGGGGCTAGCCTTCGAACCTCTGATCAGTAGGAGGGCTCGGAGCCCGAATGCTCTGAGGCGGCTATCGAACCCTTTCGAGGGGCCAACCTTCGAACCTCTGATCAGTAGGAGGGCTCGGGGCCCACTTCCTTCACAGAGAAGGATCCCTTTCGGAGTGTCCCCTTTCCTGGTCCCTGTAGCAAGAGGGAGAAAGGGGAAGAGGAAAAGGATACGAAATTGAACAATGTGGCGCACCTTTTTTGACGCGGTCATTATGGCGGAGGTGAAGCGTCGCCCGCTTCGCCTGCCAAAGGTGTCGCCTGCCCCGCCGCGGAGTTAATGCGATGGGACGAGTGGTTCGCGGGGTAGCCGTTGTGCATGCGCGAGCCGTTCGAGGAACGGAACACGGGCGCGTCGTCTTCACGCCGTGGGAGAGGGCTCTCCTGCTGCTCCAGGAGGGGACGTGAGCCTGCAGACGATTTGACTGCTGCTTCCGCCCGTCTGCCACCGCCATTACTGCCGGCCCACTTTTGGCCATATCGACCGTCGCGCCTTCTCCCGCGGCTGACTGACCCGTGACCGATGCGCCTGGTTGGCACTGTTGGGCTATGCGCAGGGTTGCCTTGAGTCGCGGCACCGGTTCCGCAGTCGAGGAGGCGTGGCACTGGCGCAAGTGGCGGTGTAGTTTTTCGCACATAGTAACCGACGCGTCGGTTACATGACGTGTGGGCCTGGGACTCCATGCTAGACGCGTCGGAGTCGAAAGGGTGCATCCCCGTGGTGCGGTTGCATGCCGCCTGCATGGCGGTCTGCCCTTTCACCCGCTGGTTCAGGCGAAGACGGAGGAGTGCTTGTAACCGCTGGGCGGTTACACGCTCCGCGCGCGGTGGTTTGGCTTCTTCTGTCCTGGGCCAGCTCGCATGTCATGTGGGACCCAGCCCCCGTGTCGTAGGGGGAGGACCTTTGACCGCGTTGGTGAAGACTTAGTCCGCGACGCCTGAGGATGCGGGTGGGGTGAGTTGTCTTTAAAAAGGGATCGACCTCCTGGGAGGCAGCCACGCCTTCGCACTCTCCTCATGCGTCGCGTCCTTTTGCCTTCCGAGCCCCCGGATGGGGAGCGCTCACGTTGCTTTCGTCTTGCTGCCATTGGAGGAGCGCAACTTCGCGGAAGTTGGCACCTTTTAGCCATCGCTCGGCTTCAAGGATTTTCATCAGGTAGCCCGGCTGCATCCCCTCACCAATGGTCACCCAAGACGGTGACCACTTGTTCGATGGTGGGGAGAAGCAAGCTGGGCTGCGGCCTCTGCCCCGCCCTCAGCTTCAAGGATCTTCATCATCCTTGCTGGGGCGGAGGGCGAGCTGAGCCGGAGCTCTGCCTCCCGTACGGCCCAGTGGGCCACCTCTTCCTTCAGCATTCAGAGGAGAGGGCTCTCACCGGCCTAGCGGAGGGGCGGATTTCAACAACGCGGGGCCGGTCGGCCGCGAGCATCGTCAGCTCCAGCGTGTTGGGCTCGCTGGCTCAGCTGGCTCTGGCTCAGTTTCCGGTGCCCCCTCCCGCCGTTGGGCGGAGTGTGGCTATCTGGCTGCTGTACGGGCGGCTATCGCGTCGCGCGCACCGGGGGACCGCCCAAGACGTCGCGCGCTGCTAGGGCGGCGTTCGTGTTCTTGGGCTGTCCTGCCCGTGCTCCGGCACGACGCCTCCGCGCGGAGGTCGGTGCTCGCCTATTCGGGAGGACTTGAGTGGGGATTTACCGGTAGGCAGGTGGCCGCCGTCGTCGGTGTTGAGGTGGTGGCAGCTGGAGAAGTCCTCGTCGCCGACGAGATCGTCGGCGCCATCTGCGCTCCGGGCCTCCGGCTCTTTGGCTTTGATAGCTTGTCCTCGCCCCTCGAGTGGGGACGTGGGCGAGGGCCTTATCGCGGCAGCGTCTGCCCTGAGGTCATCGCTGCTACTGTTGGCCGCCCGGAGCAGAGGTCGTTGTCGCTGCTGCAGGAGTGGGCGCCGGCGAGCCACCTAGAAGTTGTCGTCCCGTGGGCCCTCCGATGTGGGGGGTTGTTCGTACCCGCGGGAACGGAATCGGAGTCCCGTCTGCAATGGCACCTTGAGTGCCGGTGTATGTTCGTTGTGGCTGTCAGGGCCTGAACATCTGTGTATTTGGGCGTAAAGCCGTGTTGCTTCCTCATTTCGAACACCAGGACTCGCCTGTCGGCTAGCTGAACCGCTTAACCAAGTGTGAGTTGCCCTGCGCGGAAGGTGACGAGTGAGGTATCCGTATCCCGGAGGCGTAGGAGTCCCTCGGCTCGGTCGGTCTTGCCGCTCAAGGCTTCTCTCGCTTAGTTAAGGAACCCTCGGCTGCTCTGCGATGAGCCAAAGCCGGAGGCAGCGGTGTCAGCATGGACAAAGGCGGAGTTGGCTCAAAAAGGGGCTTCTTTGGCCCAGGCCAAGGAGGCGTAGCAGCGGTGGCCGGAGCCTGGTCGGGTCATCCACTGGCGGGACCAACCCCGGAGTCGGGATGCCGAGGCCATGAGCCGGGCTGGTGTCCTCGGGGAACAGCTGGCTAAGGCCACGGAGCGGCCGGACAAGCCGTCTGCTTGGGCCGGGTTCCTGGAGGAGACCCTGGCGGCGATGGCCCAGGCGCAGTGCTGACATCTTCCTTCGAGGTGGAGATCCTTCACCCGTGTTGCCGTCCGAGGCCGGGTCAGATTCCGTCGAAGGTGGAGATGATGCCGAGGGTGCTGCTGCTCCCCCTATTGATGTCTGAACCTGCAGGAACAGTTTGTCTGTAGTGTGCGTATGTTTTTTGCGGCCGCCGAGGCCCAAACATGTCATTGTCGTGTTATAAAGCCGCGTTTCTTTTCCTCTTGTTTCGAGTATCAGGACTTGCTTGTTGGTAGTAGAATCGCTTATTCGAGCGAGAGTTACTTATGGCGGAAGGTGATGAGTGAGGTATCTGTATCCCGGAGGCGTAGGAGTCCCTCGGCTCGGTCGACCTTCTCCGCTTACGTGTACTCTTGCTCGTCCACGGGATTCTGTTATCGATATAGTCGAGAAGGCACGAAAAATCGTTTCGGCAGAGAAGTTTTCGAGCGTTAAGACTTGTTCGGTTAGCAGAATCGCTTTATCCGATCGTGAGTTACTTATCGCGGAAGGTGATGAGTGAGGTATCCGTATCCCGAAGGCGTAGGAGTCCCTCGGCTCAGTCGGTCTTACCGCTTACGTGTACTCCGTCGTTTTCAGGATCCCACTATTGACGTAGTCAAAAAGCGTGAAAGATGTTCTGGCCGAAAGACTTTTTCCGAGGAAAATTTTGACGCAGAGGGGGTTCCCCCCTTCTAGCCCCCGAGGGAGGGTCGGGCTTTGCCGAGGCAAGGCTGACCCTTCCTTGATGGTTAGACTTTACTTGTGTATGTAAACGAGGTATATGAATGACTTGAAAACATCTTAAGGGTAGAAGCGACGTAGTTGTCGGATGTTCCAAGCGTTGTTGTAGACCTCGCCTTGACTGTTGGCCAGCTTGTATGTTCCGGGCTTCAAAATCTTGGCGATGATGAATGGCCCTTCCCAGGGAGGTGTGAGCTTGTGGCGCCCTCGGGCGTCTTGTCGTAGCCGAAGCACCAAGTCGCCCACCTGGAGGTCTCGGGACCGAACCCCTCGGGCGTGGTAGCATCGCAGGGACTACTGATACCGCGCCGAGTGTAGTAAGACCATGTCCCGAGCCTCTTCCAGCTGGTCCAGTGAGTCTTCTCGGCTTGTTCGGTTGCTTTGTTCATTGTACGCCCTCGTCCTCGGGGAGCCGTATTCTAAGTCTATGGGCAAGATAGCCTCGGCCCCATAGACTAGAAAAAACGGCGTGAAGCCCGTGGCTCGGCTTGGCGTCGTCCTCAGACTCCAGACCACCGAGGGGAGTTCCTTCATCCATCGCCTACTGAACTTGTTGAGGTCGTTGTAGATCCTCGGCTTAAGTCCCTGTAGAATCATTTCGTTGGCTCGCTCTACCTACCCATTCGTCATGGGGTGAGCTACGGCGGCCTAGTCCACCCGGATGTGGTGGTCCTCGCAGAAGTCCAGGAACTTCTTGCCGGTGAACTGGGTGCCATTGTCGGTGATGATGGAGTTCGGGACTCCAAAGCGATGGATGATGTTGGTGAAGAACGCCACCGCCTGTTCGGACCTGATGCTGTTTAGGGGTCGGACCTCAATCCACTTGGAGAATTTGTCGATAGCGACCAGCAGGTGCGTGAAGCACCCGGGTGCCTTCTGCAAGGGACCGACGAGGTCCAGACCCCACACAGCAAACGACCAGGTGATGGGTATTGTTTGCAGGGCCTGATCGGGCAGGTGGGTCTGCCTTGCGTAGAATTGACACCCTTGGCAGGTGCGTACAATCCTAGTGGCGTCGGCCACCGCGGTTGGCCAGTAGAAACCTTGTCGGAAGGCGTTTCCAACAAGGGCTCGAGGCACTGCGTGGTGACCGCAAGCCCCCGAGTGTATTTCTTGCAATAACTCCTGACCTTCGGTGATGGATATGCATCGCTGGAGGATGCCTGAGGGGCTGCGGTGGTAGAGCTCCTTCTCGTCACCCAGCAAGACGAACGACTTGGCGCGCCGCACCAATCGCCGAGCTTCGGCTCTGTCGAGGGGTAGCTCTCCTTGGTGGAGATATTGTAGGTACGGGGTCTGCCAGTTTTGATTAGGCGGGACCCCATTCCGCACTTCCTCGACGCGCAGGGCCTCACCCTCGGTGGCCGAGGGTGCCTCGGGCTGAGCCGAGGGCTTCTCCGGCTCGGGCGTGTCGTCGGTCTTGACGGAGGGTTGATGTAGGTCTCGGGAGAAGACGTCCGGGGGAACCGTTGTCTGCCCCGAGGCTATTTTAGCCAGCTTGTCCGCAGTCTCGTTGTATCATTGAGCGACGTGGTTGAGCTCGAGCCCGTAGAACTTGTCTTCCAGGCGCCGAACCTCGTCGCAGTAGGCTTCCATCTTCAGGTCGCGGCGGTGGGAGTTCTTCATGACTTGGTCGATGACAAGCTGCGAGGCGCCACGAGCGTCGAGGCGCCGAACCCCTAGCTCGATTGCGATGCGCAACCCATTAACCAGAGCCTCGTACTCGGCCACGTTGTTGGACGCCGAGAAATGGAGGCGCAACACGTAGCGGAGGTGCTTTCCGAGGGGTGAGATGAAGAGCAGGCCCGCGCCCGCTCCTGTTTTCATCAGCGACCCATCGAAAAACATGGTCCAGAGTTCCGGTTGGATTGGAGCTGCAGGAAGCTGGGTGTCGACCCATTCAGCCACAAAGTCCGCCAAGACTTGGGACTTGATGGCCTTCCGAGGAGCGAACGAGATTGTCTCGCCCATGATCTCCACTGCCTACTTCGCAATCCTACCCGAGGCCTCTCGGCACTGGATGATCTCCCCCAGGGGGAAGGATGACACCACAGTCACCGGATGAGACTCGAAGTAGTGTCGCAACTTTCATCGCGTCAGAATTACCGCGTACAGTAGCTTCTGAATTTGCGGGTAGCGGATCTTGGTCTCGAACAGTACTTCACTGATAAAGTAGACCGGCCTCTAGACAAGCAATGTGTGCCCTTCTTCTCGTCTCTCGACTACAATAGCGGCGCTGACCACCTGAGTGGTTGCGGCTACGTAGATCAAGAGGGCTTCTCCGGCAGCGGGGGGCACCAGGATGGGTGCGCTTGTAAGGAGCGCCTTCAAGTTCCCGAGGGCTTCCTCGGCCTCGGGGGTCCAAGTGAAGCGCTCGGTCTTCCTTAAGAGGCGGTACATGGGTAGGCCTCTTTCGCTGAGGCGCGAGATGAAGCGGCTCAGAGCCGCAAGGCATCCCATTACCTTCTGTACTCCTTTCAAGTCCTTGATAGGCCCCATGCTGGTGATGGCCGCGATTTTCTCCGGGTTGGCCTCGATGCCCCGCTCGGAGACGATGAACCCCAAGAGCATGCCTCAGGGGACTCCGAAGACACACTTCTTGGGATTGAGTTTTACGCCTTTCACCTTGAGACACTTGAATGTTGTTTCAAGGTCGGAGAGGAGGTCGGAGGCTTTCCTCGTCTTATCTACGATGTCATCGACGTAAGCCTCGACCGTTCGGCCAATGTGCTGTCCGAACATGTGGTTCATGCACCTTTGGTATGTCGCGCCTGCATTCCTTAAACCGAATGGCATAGTAATATAGCAGTACATGCCAAAGGGTGTGATGAAAGAGGTCGCGAGCTGGTCGGACTCTTTCATCCTGATTTGGTGATACCCTGAGTAGGCATCGAGGAATGACAGGGTTTCGCACCCAGCAGTGGAATCCACGATTTGATCGATGCGAGGCAGAGGGTAGGGAACCTTCGGACATGCTTTGTTTAGACCACTGTAGTCTACACACATCCGCCATTTCCCACCTTTCTTTTTCACAAGCACATGGTTGGCTAGCCATTCGGGATGGAATACCTCTTTGATGAACCCTGCAGCCATCAGCTTGTGGATCTCCTCGCCTATGGCTCTACGCTTTTCTTCGTTGAATCGACACAGGGGCTGCTTCACGGGTCAGGCTCCAGCTCGGATATCCAACGAGTGCTCGGCGACATCCCTCGGTATGCCAGGCATGTCCGAGGGACTCCACGCAAAAACCTCGGCGTTCGCGCGGAGAAAGTCGACGAGCACGACTTACTATTTGTGGTCGAGCTCGGAGCCGATCCGGACTTGCTTGGTGGCATCATTGCTGGGGTCGAGAGGGACGGACTTAACCGCCTCTGCTGGCTCGAAGTTGCCGGCGTGGCGCTTCGCATCTGGCACCTCCTTGGAGAGGCTCTCCAGGTCAGCGATGAGGGCCTCGGACTCGGCGAGGGCCTCAGCGTACTCCACGCACTCCACGTTGCATTCGTAGGCGTTTCGGTACGTGGAGCCGACGGTGATGACCCCGTTGGGGCCCGGCATCTTGAGCTTGAGGTAGGTGTAGTTGGGGATGACCATGAACTTGGCATAGCATGGTCTCCCCAGCACTGCGTGGTAGGTTCCTCGGAACCCGACCACCTCGAACATGAGGGTTTCCTTTCGGAAGTTGGAGGGAGTTCCGAAGCAGACAGGCAGATCGAGTTGCCCAAGGGGCTGGACGTGCTTCCCGGGAATGATCCCTTGAAAGGGCGCCGCACCGGCCCGGATCGTGGACAAATCGATCTGCAAGAGCCTGAGGGTCTCGGCGTAGATCATGTTGAGTCTGTTGCCTCCATCCATGAGGACCTTGGTAAGCCTGACGTTGCCGATGATAGGATCGACAACGAGCGGGTACTTACCTGGGCTCGGCACGCGGTCGGGGTGGTCGCCTTGGTCGAAGGTGATGGGCTTGTCGGACCAGTCTAGGTAGACTGGCGCCGCCACCTTCACCGAGCAGACCTCCCGGCGCTCCTGCTTGCGGTGCCGAGCCGAGGCGTTCGCCACTTGCCCACCGTAGATCATGAAGCAGTCATGGACCTCGGGGAACTCCTCTGCCTTGTGGGCTTCTTTCTTGTCGTTGTCGTGGGCTTTGCCACCTTCCGCCGGGGCCCGGCCTTGTGGAAGTAGCGCCGAAGCATGACGCACTCCTCAAGGGTGTGCTTGACGGGACCCTGATGATAGGGGCACGACTCCTTGAGCATCTTGTCGAACAGGTTGGCCCCTCTTGGAGGCTTCTGGGGGTTCCTGTGTTCGGCAGCGGCGACAAGATCTACGTCGGTGGCGTCGCGTTTCGCTTGCGACTTCTTCTTGCCCTTCTTCTTCGTGCCGCGCTGAGCCGACGCCTCAGGGACGTCTTCCTGCAGGCGCCCCTGAGGCTGCTTGTCCTTCCGAAAGATGGCCTCGACCGCCTCCTGGCCAGAGGCAAACTTGGTGGCGATGTCCCTCAGCTCGCTCGCCCTGATGGGGGTCTTGCGACCCAGCTTGCTCACCAGGACGCGGCAAGTGGTGCCGGCGAGGAACGCGCCGATGACATCTGAGTCGGTGATGTTGGGCAGCTCGGTGCGCTGCTTCGAGAATCGCCGGAGGTAGTCCCGCAGGGATTCTCCCGACTGCTGGCGGCAGCTTCGGAGATCCCAGGAGTTCCCAGGGCGCACGTATGTGCCCTGGAAGTTCCCAGCGAAGGCTTTGACCAGGTCGTCCCAGTTGGAGATCTGCGCAGGAGGCAGATGCTCGAGCCAGGCTCGGTCGGCGTCGGAGAGGAACAGGGGGAGGTTGCGGATGATGAGGTTGTCATCGTCCGTTCCACCTAGCTGGCAGGCCAGCCAGTAGTCCGCGAGCCACAGTTCCAGCCTCGTCTCCCCCGGGTACTTGGTGATGGTAGTCGGGGTTCGGAACCGGGTCGGGAACGGCGCCCGTCGTATGGCCTGGCTGAAAGCTTGCAGACCGGGTGGTTCGGGCGAGGGGCTCTGATCCTCCCCGCTATCGTAGCGTCCCCTACGCCTGGGGTGGTAGCCTCGGCGCACCTTCTCGTCGAGGTGGGCTCGACGGTCACGGTGATGGTGCTCGTTGCCGAGGCGACCCGGGGCTGCAGGCGTTGTGGCCCGCGTGCGCCCGGTGTGGACCGAGGCTTCCCGCATGAATCAGGAAGTCGCGGCGCGATGCTCCGGGGGGTACCCCTGCCTTCGGGAGGCAGAACTTTCGGCCCGTCGGACCGCGGCATCCTCCAGGAGATTCTTGAGTTCTCCCTGAATACGCCGCCCCTCGGTGGTGGATGGTTCCGGCATCGCTCGAAGTAGTATTGCTGCTGCAGCCAGGTTCTGGCCGACCCCACTGGAAGCCGAGGGCAGCCTTGCCCCGACATCGTCAGCGATGCGGTGTTGGACGTCCTGGGGCAGATGACACGCTTCTCCGGCTGGTGCTCGGCCTGCCCACTCCTGCCCGATGTTCTGCCGGAGCTGCACAAGTTGTCCTGCTTCCTCGTCGAGCCTGGCCTGCATCTCGCGGATTTGCTCGAGCTGAGCGTCCTGACCCCCCGCAGGGACTGGGACCATAGCTAGCTCCCGAAGGATGTCAACGCGAGGCGCAGGCCTAGGGGGATCACCGTCCTCTGGCATACCAAGGTGGTTGCCTTCGTCGAGACCCCCTAGATTGATGTGGAAACATTCGCGACTTGGGCCACAGTCATCGTCGCCGAGGCTGTGGTTATCATCGGAGCAATCGGAGAGGCAGTAGTCACACGCGGTCATGAAGTCCCGCATGGCACTGGGAGCACGGAGCCCGGAGAAATCCCAACCATAGTCGGGCTCGTCATCTTCCTCGGAACCCGGGGGCCCGTAGGTCGAGACGGCCGTCAATCGATCCCAGGTGGACCACATATGGTACCCCGGAAGGTTCGGATATGCCTTTATGAAAGCGTCCACCGAAGCGGGGTCGCTTGGTGGGTCGAAGCTGAATCTAAAAGGCAAAGGGTGGAAAACGGAAGGTACCTCTTGATCGACGGGTGGTGGCGAAGTCGCGTCGGCGACGGACTGCACCGTTGTCTCAGGTACGAGGCTAACGCCCAGCAGGTCCTTTGCGAGCGTGCTGGCGTCATCCGTCCGCTTGGGGTTGGCGTGTTGTGGGGAAACAACGCCCGTCTTTGTCTCAGACGCGAGGTCGACGCCCGACGTGTCCCCCGTTGGGTGTCACACCTGGGTTTCGGGGCACCAAGACCCGGGCGCGAACATAATCACCAGGTGTGCTAGGACCAAGTCTCACACATATGATGAATCATGGCACAGGATCGAATGTCACATCTTTACTACATAACAGGAGTTCTATACAAAATAAATAAATAATTACATTATAAGGAGACAACGATCCAGCAACCCAAAGTTGACTGGGAGACGACGGCCTAGACCTCTCACGAACACATCGCAGCATCCTCCATGCGCCTCATCCTACGGTACCTGTTCTTGACCTGTGGGGGTGTGAGACAGCAAGAGTGAGCTCACATACGTTCATAGCTCAACAAGTTGTGGGGAATAATGTGCATGAACTCGCCAAAGGTGGGAGCTCACGTGAAGTGTAAGGCTTACCAAAGAGGATGGTTGAAGCTGAGCATTGCTTTTAAAGTTGGTCAAAATTTTATTAGCAATTACTAAGTATAAGTAAATACCAACCCAATTAAGTAGTAGAACAAAAGTAATAACAACATCACCTGCGATGCAATGCATATGACAAATTGAATTTAGTTCCATAAATTAATCATGTGAGTGTCCGAGCTGCTCATGACCGTGAGCACGGCTAGTATACCAGTTTTACACTCTGCAGAGGTTGCACATCTTTACCCACAAGTCATGTTACCCATCTGCCAAGAGACGGCCAATCCCATACACCTCTACCGAGGAGGCGAGGCAGGGTAACACTACGAGGCCTTTACAAAGTTCCACTAGCTTCAGAAAACCCGCTACAGTTTATAGGAAGCTCCAATGCAGGAATCCCTCGCATGACCGCCATCGCAGCAAAATCATCCCAAGGGCCTCCCTACACTGACCACTCCCCTACTGCCCTTGCCCCTTTCGGGTAAGGTAGTCATCCACTAGCTTTCCTAATTAATCAGCCAAGGGCGTCCCATTAAACCCTTGTGGTAGCACTGTTTTCCCGGGTGGTTCTCCATGTTCCAATTAACATAATGATCTTATCATGAACAGTAAATAACAACTGATAATAAAAGTATAATCATGAATAATATGTATCTCTATACCCAAAACCACAGAAAGCAATAGCAGGTACTACCCAAAGATTCAGTGGTGAACAAGGTATAAAGATAGTCAAACTAGGGTAACCTATTGGGTCCCATCAAAATTAACCTATGCAGATCATTATGATTAATTAGAATATGACTGGGTAAAAAGAAGTGATCAAGGGCACAACTTGCCTGGGACTTGAGATTCTAGGTACCAACTTGCTCTTCAGATGACACGTGACCTCACTGCTAAACGTAGCAATACAAACAACATGTATAGGCAAAATTAACATCACACAAAACATAAGAATAAACTAGGTAATAGTATTCTACGCTGCGTAACGAGATCGTAGAAACAAGAACCACTAAATTCGGGGCTACAACTATCGAGTTATGATTTCCCGAAGATCCACGTGGTTAAATGTAGAATATACTAAGTGCAACATTTTAACCTATATTTCATGACAAAACAAAGTTATCAGATGATAATAAATATTATTGTGGGACTAATGCAACTAGAAGGGATCTAAACGAAGTTACGGTTATTGAATTATGAATTTCCGAGATTATTTAGTGCTTAGAATAGATTAATCCAAATGAACATTTTTTTGTTCAAGTTTCATGGCTAAACAGTATTACTAGTTGATATACAATATTAATACAAAATTATTGCAAATGACTCAATTTGGAGCTAAAATGAATTAAATATGAATTAAATCAGTTTCTATAATTATTTTCCTACTAGAAATCAATTTCTGAATTAATTCTGAATTTTCCCAATGGTTCTAGACCGCGGATATAATTTACAGAGAGCTCGGGGTTAATTCTTGTAATACTCAAAGTTGTATACCAAGAGTAATAGAGAGAGCTCCTCAATTCTATGTGCCTCATTTGCATCATAAAAAGAGCACACATATAATTAATAGTGCTTGATTAAAAACAAATGATACAAAAATAAAATAAAGTACATCTTATTGGAGTTTTTGTTTGTGCACTTAATAAAATAATAACATGGATAAAAGTATATAGAAAAATAAAATGAAAATAAGTGGAGGTTGGGCTAAAACATAAATTGAGTTTGGAATATAAAAATGGTAAAGGGGAGGAATATAAATATAAAGGAAATTTATATATTTCCAAAAATTTATACTTTTAAAGTCACAAAATAAATTAAGAATAAACTTGATACAAGTTTGGTTTGGATTCAAGTTAGAAACTCAAATTGAACTTGAGAATAAGAAAGAAAAGGGAATAAATATTGTACAATACAAATTAGAATTTTAATTACATGGCTTCACCACATTTTGTATGACCAAAATTTATAGTTAGTCTGTATACAAATGTGCCACAAAGTTTAAATTTGGTTTGAAGCTTGGAATTTGGAAGGAGGAGATAAAATAAAATAGAAAAGAATAAAGAAAAGAATAAGAAGGGGTTGCGTGGGCCCAATCTTCCGCAGCCGGCCCACCTAAACCAACCATCGCGTGGCCTGGGTTCTCGCGTGTGTGCGTCCGCACCCGACTGGTGGGGCCTCCCGGTCAGCTGGCCGTATGCCTCTCCTGCGCGCGCCGTGTCTGTGTCCTTCACCGACGTGTGGGACCCACACCACCAGCGTCGTCTCGCCCGCAATAGACCCACGCTCCTATTCCTCTTCCTGCCGTAGATTCCGCTCGGTCTTGAACGGAAGCAGCCGTCACCCACCTCCGTTCCTTGCACGCGATTCCAGCGGAGTCGTTGACGAAAACCCGGGTGGGATTCATCTTTATCCTCCGCTTCCGTGGCCCATCCCGACGCTCGAAGTCTCCCTCGAACTGGGCGATAAAGCGGGAGCCGTGGCCCCTCTCTCTCTCACCTCACGCGCCACCCCAAATCACAACCTTCCGTCGATTCGCCCCGGGAGGGAGCTCTGGGTGTCGTCGATCGATCGTGGATTCACATCCAAGGCACACTGGAGCTCGGATCGGCGCACGGTGCCGGAATTGCACGTCGGCGCAGGCTTCTACTCCGACACCCGCCCCGCACCATGGACCAGGACCTCTCGGCGTTGTCCGTGGTAATACTCTGCCCCACCTCGTTCACCGTTGGTCGCGCTATGATTATCGCCTTGCGGATTGGGCCTGGGACGCCGGGTCGTGGTCGGATGCCTCGCCGGAGTCTTCTCCGCCGCGGAGGGGAACTCGTCGTCATCGCTCAGCCGGGTAGAGGAGGAAGACTAGGATTCGCGCCGTCGGATGTGTTTTGGACGGCCGTGATTAGATCTAGGGATGGAGAAATCTAGGTCGTGGATCTTCTAATGGACGGTCCTGGTTATATCAACAAATACCCCTTCGACACTTTAGATCTGGGCCATTGATTGTCGATCTGACGGTCCAGGGGCGATCCCACTTATTTGCACGTGCGGGCGGTGGTGGGGATCTTGTGTGGATCGGATCCCGTGCGCCTCACCATGTGCACCGGGGTGTGGCATGATTTCAGCCAGTCGCAGGGCGCCATGTGTCCTGGTATAGGAGTCCGATATCAGTTTTGCAAGGAAGCGCCTCAGTTTAGTTAAAACCAACCCGCCATCCACTCGTACTGTGCTCTGGGTCTTAGAAAATTTACACTGCAACCCCTGATCTCTCTGGAAAATGAGGCCCAGTCCATAACTGTATTAAAATCAGAGAAAATAAATTATAAATGGATTTTTTAAAATGAAAATAAATACTAGAACTTGATAAATCCATAGAAAATTCATTTTAGCTCCAAATTGACCCATTCCAATTTCTAAAATTTTGTAATATTATTCTCTATCAGTTAGAATCACTGTTTTGACATGAACTCTGTTAGAAAATTAATTTATCATCTAATCCTATTATAATCACCTTAAATCTTAGGAAATTCATAACTTAAATTCTATAACTCCAAATTCAGTGATTCCAGTTCCTATGATCTCATTTTAATGTGTAGATTTTTACTGTATATTTTATTCATCTGTTTGGTTGATGTTGATTTTGGCTATACTATGTATGTATTGTGTTGATGCGAGTAGACGAGCAAGCCACTGTGGAAACTGAGGTTCAACAAGTAGAGATAGCTGAGCAGGAGCTCATTGAAGGCAAGTTGTGCCCTTGATCACTTACTTTTCCCAGCCATGTTCTTATTAATTTTAATGATCTGCATAGGTTAATTTTGATGGGAGCCTTTATGTTACCCCAGTTTTGATTACCTCTATACTTTGTTCACCCCTAAAATATTTTTGGGTAGTACTTGCTATTGCTTTATGTGGATTGGGTATGGAGAAACACTATTCATGATTATTCTGTTATTATCTTGTTATTATTACTGTTCATGTTAAGATCATTAAATTAATGGGAACATGGAGCGACCACCCGGGAAAACAGTGCTACCACAAGGGTTTAATGGGACGCCCTTGGCTGATTAACTAGGAAAGCTAGTGGAGGGCTACCTTACCCGAAAGGGGCAAGGGCAGTAGGGGAGTGGTCAGTGTAGGGAGGTCCTTGTTTGATTTTGCTGCGATGGCGGTCGGCAAGAACCCTGCACTGGAGCTTCCTATAAACTGTAGCGGGTAGTCTGAAGCTAGTGGAACTTTGTAAAGGCCTCGTAGTGTTACCCTGCCTCGCTTCCTTGGTAGAGGTGTATGGGATTCATGACCCCTTGGCAGATGGGTAACACAGCTTGTAGGTAAAGATGCGCAACCTCTGCAGAGTGTAAAACTAGTATACTAGCCGTGCTCACGGTCAAGAGCGGCTCGGACCCTCACATGATTAACTATGGAACTTAAGTTTAATTTGACATTTGCATCGCATTTGGGATTATTTTACTCTCACTGTTCTTTATTATTATTAAGGTTTGGTATTTACTTACACTTAGTAATTGCTAATAAAATTTTTGACCAACTTATAAAAGCAATGCTCAGCCTCAGCCTTTACTTCATTGATTAGCCTTACACTACATGAACTCCCACTTTTGGTGAGTTCATGCCACATTATTCCCCACGACTTGTTGAGCTATGAACGTATGTGAGCTCACTCTTGCTGTCTCACACCCCCCCACAGGAGAAGAACAGGTGGTCGAAGAGGAGCCGCCTAACACTGAGGAGTTCGATCTGATCTAGGTGGCATTTCTCAGTCGACATTGGCGCCGACGATCCTTAGTTCGTTTTATAATTATCTTTATTTTGTAATAAGACTTCCGCTATGTAATAAGTACTCTGATGTTTTATGACATTTATCTCTATACACTCTGTTATTATATATGTTGTCTTCTTGGCGCATGTATGAGATGCACCCGGCTTTGTCCTTTAAAACCGGGTGTTACAGAAGTGGTATCAGAGGAAATGTTGACTGTAGGACGAAACTTAGATAGAAATGGATAAAGCCCTTACCTACTTACCTTACTCTGATTCTTCCTATACTTATCTTGATCCTGTCTCACCTTCTACTGTTCTACTCTGATCATTCTTATCTTTTCTACTCTTAGACAAGATGGATTTCACACCTTGGAATCCCTACCCCTATGACATTTTTAAGAGATAGGAAGCCTAAGACAAAAATTAAAACTATTTTCTCTATTAAAAATATTGGTTGATTGTTCTGATGATCAATGCCTGATTTGCTTCTTTGATTGATTGAAATATTACATGGACATCTTAGCATGTGCCAGCATAAGGTAATAAATTAGCTATGGTAGGTAAAACATTAAACTGCTTAGCTAATAAATCCCCCAAAGTAACATGATTGTAATTACTGCCTTGTCTACTGCTCTTTCTTACCATATGTATCTAACTCAGATGGTCAATACCAGGAGGGGTGGTGGAATTGATTTGCCTCCTAACCAACACACTCGAAGGATATATAGACAACCTCAGCCACAGCCTGCAGAGATGAATCCTCCTAATCCTCCACCAGGCGGAGTTGATCCACTGGTTGCTGCTCAGATGGCGGTGATGCAGCAAATGGCAGACACTATGGCTGATATGCGTGCCCAGATGCAGCAAGAACGCCAAGAGATGCGTCAGGAAAGAGAAGACATACGCCAGGAGTTGCGCTAGGAGAGAGATGAGATACGCCAAGAAAGGAGGGCGCAACAACAGCAGCTGCAACAGCAACTTCAACAACAGCAACAGCAGCAACAAGTACCACTGCCTCCACCACCACCACCAGTTCCACCTCGTGATAAGCACCGAGAGTTCATGAGTCATAAGCCACCTACATTTGCAAGTTCGCCAGATCCACTTGATGCAGATGATTGGCTGAAAGCAATTGAGAAGATGCTCAACATTGCACAATGCACTGACCGGGAGAAGGTTTTATATACTTCTGGACGTCTGACGGGTCCTGCTGCTGACTGGTGGGATTCTTATACTGCTGCCCATGATGCTGCTGATACTATTACCTGGGCAGAGTTCAGTACACAATTCAGGAACTACCATATTCCAGCTGGTATGATAAAGATCAAGAAGAAGGAGTTTCTGTCATTGAAGCAAGGTAACATGTCAGTCAGCGAGTACAGAGACAAATTTATTCAGTTGTCGAGATATGCTCCAGAGGAAGTTGCTGAGGATGAGAGAAAGCAGGAGCATTTTATTGAAGGACTTAATGGACCCTTGCAGTATGCACTGGTTGCACACACCTTTCCATCATTTCAGAGGCTACTGGATAAGGCTCTTGCTATTGAACACAAGCGTGTTCAACTGGGTGATTTGAAGAGGAAGGCTATCTCACAAGGACAGGGTAGCAGCAGTGTTCGTCCTCGCTACAGTTCACCACAGGGTACACCGACCCGACCAGGAGGACCGCGCACAGTTCAGCAATCACCACTGAGGACTCCACCTCCTCGACAGGCTACTCCCACTGGCACCCCGACGAAGTTTGCAGGACAGAGTCCAGGCACTACGTGTTTCAAGTGTGGGAAGACTGGTCATTATGCAAATGTCTGCCCACAGAGGATTGCTACTACTCCAGCTCAGAACAAGCAACAGACCCCTGGCAAGGGATATTCTATAGCCAGGGTGAATCAAGTCAGCGTTGATGATACTCCTGATGGTGGGGACCTCGTAATTGGTATGTTTTATGTTAATGCAATTCCTGCAACCATATTATTTGATTCTGGTGCTACACATTCATTCATGTCTGCTAGATATGCCAACACAAATGAAATACCACTGCTAAATATGAGAAAACCCATGATAGTAATTACACCTAAAGGGCCTGTTGAGGCGAATCAAATGACCCGTAGATTGACATTGACCATTATGGGTAGAGAATTTGGAGCTACTGCTATAATATTAGAGTCAAGCAGTATAGATCTGATCCTTGGTATGTCATGGCTAAGAAAAGCAAAGGCCGTTATAGCATGTGGTAGAGGTACCGTAGAACTCACTACCACTAAAGGAGAAAGATTTCAAGTTAATATTGCAGTAACCTCCTCATCCATGCGTGCAATGTTCTTTATACCTGAGGAGTTTGTTGGTGACAATATCCGGGTGGTTAGAGATTTTCCGGATGTCTTTCCAGAGGAGTTACCAGGGATGCCACCTGATAGAGAAGTTGAGTTTGTGATTGATCTCTTACCTGGAACCGCCCCTATTTCTAAACGGCCCTATAGAATGTCCGTAGAGGAGTTGAAGGAACTTAAGAAGCAGTTAACTGAGTTACAGGAGGCGGGGTATATTCGTCCGAGTTCCTCACCTTGGGGAGCACCAGTGTTATTTGTGCAGAAGAAGGATGGATCACAAAGAATGTGTGTGGACTATAGATCACTTAATGATGTCACGGTGAAGAACAAGTATCCATTACCCCGTATTGAGGATTTGTTTGATCAAATGAGAGGAGCAAGAGTATTTTCGAAGATTGATCTCCGATCCGGTTACCATCAGATGAGGATTAGACCATCGGATATTCCCAAGACGGCTTTCTCGACTCGATATGGATTATATGAGTTTACTGTTATGTCATTTGGATTAACCAATGCACCGGCTTATTTTATGAATTTGATGAATAAGGTGTTTATGGAGTATTTGGATAGATTCGTCGTGGTGTTCATCGACGATATTCTGATCTATTCTAGGAATGAAGGTGATCATGAACAACATCTAAGGTTGGTGCTACAGAAGTTGCGAGATAATCAACTCTACGCTAAGTTCAGCAAGTGCGAGTTTTGGATTGACAAGGTGCCATTCCTTGGTCATATTATTTCTAATGGAGGAATAGCAGTGGATCCTGCTAAGGTCAATGAGATAATGGAGTGGAGAGTGCCCACTACAGTTACTGAGATTCAGAGTTTCTTGGGACTCGCAGGATATTATCGGAGATTTATTGAAGGGTTCTCTAAGATTGCCAAGCCTATGACCTCGCTTTTGGAGAAAGGAAGAGAATTCAAGTGGGATGAGAAATGCTAAGAAAGCTTTGATCAGTTGAAGGAGAGATTGATGTCACCTCCAGTATTGATTATGCCAGATCTGCAGAAGGGATTTGACATTTACTGTGATGCATGTGGCCAAGGACATGGATGTGTGCTTATGCAAGATGGTCATGTGATTGCCTATGCATCTCGTCAGTTGCGGAAGCATGAATTGAACTACCCCACTCATGACTTGGAATTAGCAGCGGTTGTGCATGCACTTAAGATTTGGAGACACTACATTATGGGAACTAAGTGCCAAGTATACACGGATCATAAGAGTTTGAAGTATATATTCACTCAGAAGGATCTCAACCTTAGGCAACGCCGTTGGTTGGAGCTCATTAAGGATTATGATTTGGAGATTCACTATCACCCAGGCAAGGCAAATTTGGTTGCAGATGCCTTGAGTCGAAAGGAGCATGTTCACTCCGCTTTCGTTGTCCAGCTACCTGATGAATTAGCAAAAGATTTTGAGAGACTTAACCTGGGAATTGTCACACATACGGAAGGAGTCACCATTGAATTGGAACCTACCTTGGAACAAGAAATTCGTAAAGGTCAGATTGGTGATGCTAAGATTCAGGAGATCAAGGATCTGATAACAGAGGGTAGAGGCCCAGAGTTCACGGAGGATGAGCAAGGCACGATATGGTTCAAGAATCGGATCTGTGTTCCTGATATTGATAGTCTTCGGGAAACCATATTGAAGGAAGCACATGACTCAATTTATTCTATTCATCCTGGAAGTACTAAGATGTATCAGGATTTGAAGCAAAAGTATTGGTGGTATGGACTAAAGAGAGATGTGGCTGCACATGTGGCTATGTGCGATGTATGCCAAAGAGTTAAAGCTGAACACCAGAGGCCAGCCGGACTATTGCACCCACTGAAGATACCTGAGTGGAAATGGGAAGAGATTGGCATGGACTTCATTGTTGGATTACCCCGCACGTCTGCTGGATATGATTCTATATGGGTGATTGTGGACAGGCTAACTAAAGTAGCCCACTTTATTCCAGTGAAGACCACGTATTCAGGAGCCAAGTTGGCAGAGTTGTACATGGCACGGATTGTCTGCCTACATGGTGTACCAAAGAAGATTGTGTCAGACCGGGGATCACAGTTTACCTCTCGATATTGGAAGAAGTTGCACGAGTCATTGGATACAAGATTGAATTTTAGTTCGGCTTACCATCCCCAGACTGATGGGCAGACTGAGAGGACTAACCAAGTGTTAGAAGATATGTTAAGAGCTTGTGCCCTTAAGCATGGTGGTAGTTGGGATAAGAGTTTGCCTTATGCTGAGTTCTCTTACAATAATAGCTATCAGGCCAGTTTGAAGATGTCACCGTTTGAGGCTTTGTATGGCAGAAAGTGCAGGACTCCCTTGTATTGGAATCAAATTGGTGAAAGGCAGTTGTTTGGGCCTGAGATTATACAGGAAGCAGAAGAACAAGTTCAGCAAATAAGGGAGAATTTGAGAACTGCGCAGTCAAGACAGAAAAGTTATGCTGATACCCGGAGAAGACTGCTTGAGTTTAAGGAAGGAGATTATGTCTATTTGAAGGTGTCACCACTCCGGGGTATGAGGAGATTCAAAGTCAAAGGAAAGTTGTCCCCTCGCTTTATTGGACCCTTCTTAATCTTAAAGCGAGTAGGAGAGGTTGCATACCAATTGGAGTTACCGGATCATCTCGCGGATGTTCACGATGTCTTTCATGTATCTCAGCTGAAGAAATGTCTCAGGGTGCCTGAAGAGCAACTACCAATGGAAGACCTTAGTGTTCAAGATGATCTAACTTATGCTGAGTACCCCATTAAGATTCTGGATACATTGACTCGAGTTACAAGAATAAGGTTATAAAGATGTGCAAAGTGCAATGGAGCCACCACGGAGAAGATGAGGCAACTTGGGAAAGAGAAGAAGAGCTTCGCATAGATTTTCCCCACCTTTTCCCTAGATCTTCCTAAATCTCGAGGACGAGATTATTTTTAAGGGGGGTAGGATTTGTAATACTCAAAGTTGTATACCAAGAGTAATAGAGAGAGCTCCTCAATTCTATGTGCCTCATTTGCATCATAAAAAGAGCACACATATAATTAATAGTGCTTGATTAAAAACAAATGATACAAAAATAAAATAAAGTACATCTTATTGGAGTTTTTGTTTGTGCACTTAATAAAATAATAACATGGATAAAAGTATATAGAAAAATAAAATGAAAATAAGTGGAGGTTGGGCTAAAACATAAATTGAGTTTGGAATATAAAAATGGTAAAGGGGAGGAATATAAATATAAAGGAAATTTATATATTTCCAAAAATTTATACTTTTAAAGTCACAAAATAAATTAAGAATAAACTTGATACAAGTTTGGTTTGGATTCAAGTTAGAAACTCAAATTGAACTTGAGAATAAGAAAGAAAAGGGAATAAATATTGTACAATACAAATTAGAATTTTAATTACATGGCTTCACCACATTTTGTATGACCAAAATTTATAGTTAGTCTGTATACAAATGTGCCACAAAGTTTAAATTTGGTTTGAAGCTTGGAATTTGGAAGGAGGAGATAAAATAAAATAGAAAAGAATAAAGAAAAGAATAAGAAGGGGTTGCGTGGGCCCAATCTTCCGCAGCCGGCCCACCTAAACCAACCATCGCGTGGCCTGGGTTCTCGCGTGTCTGCGTCCGCACCCGACTGGTGGGGCCTCCTGGTCAGCTGGCCGTATGCCTCTCCTGCGCGCGCCGTGTCTGTGTCCTTCACCGACGTGTGGGACCCACACCACCAGCGTCGTCTCGCCCGCAATAGACCCACGCTCCTATTCCTCTTCCTGCCGTAGATTCCGCTCGGTCTTGAACGGAAGCAGCCGTCACCCACCTCCGTTCCTTGCGCGCGATTCCAGCGGAGTCGTTGACGAAAACCCGGGTGGGATTCATCTTTATCCTCCGCTTCCGTGGCCCATCCCGACGCTCGAAGTCTCCCTCGAGCTGGGCGATAAAGCGGGAGCCGTGGCCCCTCTCTCTCTCACCTCACGCGCCACCCCAAATCACAACCTTTCGTCGATTCGCCCCGGGAGGGAGCTCTGGGTGTCGTCGATCGATCGTGGATTCACATCCAAGGCACACTGGAGCTCGGATCGGCGCACGGTGCCGGAATTGCACGTCGGCGCAGGCTTCTACTCCGACACCCGCCCCGCACCGTGGACCAGGAGCTCTCGGCGTTGTCCGTGGTAATACTCTGCCCCACCTCGTTCACCGTTGGTCGCGCTATGATTATCGCCTTGTGGATTGGGCCTGGGACGCCGGGTCGTGGTCGGATGCCTCGCCGGAGTCTTCTCCGCCGCGGAGGGGAACTCGTCGTCATCGCTCAGCCGGGTAGAGGAGGAAGACTAGGATTCGCGCCGTCGGATGTGTTTTGGACGGCCGTGATTAGATCTAGGGATGGAGAAATCTAGGTCGTGGATCTTCTAATGGACGGTCCTGGTTATATCAACAAATACCCCTTCGACACTTTAGATCTGGGCCATTGATTGTCGATCTGACGGTCCAGGGGCGATCCCACTTATTTGCACGTGCGGGCGGTGGTGGGGATCTTGTGTGGATCGGATCCCGTGCGCCTCACCATGTGCACCGGGGTGTGGCATGATTTCAGCCAGTCGCAGGGCGCCATGTGTCCTGGTATAGGAGTCCGATATCAGTTTTGCAAGGAAGCGCCTCAGTTTAGTTAAAACCAACCCGCCATCCACTCGTACTGTGCTCTGGGTCTTAGAAAATTTACACTACAACCCCTGATCTCTCTGGAAAATGAGGCCCAGTCCATAACTGTATTAAAATCAGAGAAAATAAATTATAAATGGATTTTTTAAAATGAAAATAAATACTAGAACTTGATAAATCCATAGAAAATTCATTTTAGCTCCAAATTGACCCATTCCAATTTCTAAAATTTTGTAATATTATTCTCTATCAGTTAGAATCACTGTTTTGACATGAACTCTGTTAGAAAATTAATTTATCATCTAATCCTATTATAATCACCTTAAATCTTAGGAAATTCATAACTTAAATTCTATAACTCCAAATTCAGTGATTCCAGTTCCTATGATCTCATTTTAATATGTAGATTTTTACTGTATATTTTATTCATCTGTTTGGTGTGATGTTGATTTTGGCTATACTATGTATGTATTGTGTTGATGCGAGTAGACGAGCAAGCCACTGTGGAAGCTGAGGTTCAACAAGTAGAGATAGCTGAGCAGGAGCTCATTGAAGGCAAGTTGTGCCCTTGATCACTTACTTTTCCCAGCCATGTTCTTATTAATTTTAATAATCTGCATAGGTTAATTTTGATGGGAGCCTTTATGTTACCCCAGTTTTGATTACCTCTATACCTTGTTCACCCCTGAAATATTTTTGGGTAGTACTTGCTATTGCTTTATGTGGATTGGGTATGGAGAAATACTATTCATGATTATTCTGTTATTATCTTGTTATTATTACTGTTCATGTTAAGATCATTAAATTAATGGGAACATGGAGCGACCACCCGGGAAAACAGTGCTACCACAAGGGTTTAATGGGACGCCCTTGGCTGATTAACTAGGAAAGCTAGTGGAGGGCTACCTTACCCGAAAGGGGCAAGGGCAGTAGGGGAGTGGTCAGTGTAGGGAGGTCCTTGTTTGATTTTGCTGCGATGGCGGTCGGCAAGAACCCTGCACTGGAGCTTCCTATAAACTGTAGCGGGTAGTCTGAAGCTAGTGGAACTTTGTAAAGGCCTCGTAGTGTTACCCTGCCTCGCTTCCTTGGTAGAGGTGTATGGGATTCATGACCCCTTGGCAGATGGGTAACACGGCTTGTGGGTAAAGATGCGCAACCTCTGCAGAGTGTAAAACTAGTATACTAGCCGTGCTCACGGTCAAGAGCGGCTCGGACCCTCACATGATTAACTATGGAACTTAAGTTTAATTTGACATTTGCATCGCATTTGGGATTATTTTACTCTCACTGTTCTTTATTATTATTAAGGTTTGGTATTTACTTACACTTAGTAATTGCTAATAAAATTTTGACCAACTTATAAAAGCAATGCTCAGCCTCAGCCTTTACTTCATTGATTAGCCTTACACTACATGAACTCCCACTTTTGGTGAGTTCATGCCACATTATTCCCCACGACTTGTTGAGCTATGAACGTATGTGAGCTGACTCTTGCTGTCTCACACCCCCCCACAGGAGAAGAACAGGTGGTCGAAGAGGAGCCGCCTAACACTGAGGAGTTCGATCTGATCTAGGTGGCGTTTCTCAGTCGACATTGGCGCCGACGATCCTTAGTTCGTTTTATAATTATCTTTATTTTGTAATAAGACTTCCGCTATGTAATAAGTACTCTGATGTTTTATGACATTTATCTCTATACACTCTGTTATTATATATGTTGTCTTCTTGGCGCATGTATGAGATGCACCCGGCTTTGTCCTTTAAAACCGGGTGTTACAATTCTATAAATTCTAGGGCCTCGGTTGTAAGGGTTTCTTTACAGTCAAGGACGACGGGTTAAATAAGAGAAAGGGCAGGGGTTCTTTATGAATTATGCCATGGCCGAAAGGGTATGGGTTACTCAGGGCAGTTAGATCTATTTTGGATGGCTTTGATTAGATCCAAACTAGTCAACACACCCGAGCCATCAATCCTGAGATCAATGACCAGAATCAATCCCGCGAAGTGGTTATGTGCCTTTTAATCCTGGCTGTTTACGCGAAGATCAACGGCCCACGCGCGTTTTCTCCCCATCTCTAATCCTAGCCGCTCGGTGCACATCTAACGGTAGCGCCGCGTTCACCCCAACCAGAGCCGAGATGCGGCGGCGGCGCACAAGGTCCCAACGGCGGAGCCATGGCCGGCGTTCCCCGATTCGGCGCGTAGGTGTACCAAACTCCGTGGAAGCTCTATGAAAACGATGTGGAGATTCAAACAAACACGCAGGGGGTTTCCTTACCTACAATCACGCAGTGGAATCAGCAATCCACGGAGGAGGGCGGGTCCGCGACGGAACACAGACGACGGCGAGAAATTGTCCTCAATCCACCACCTCCCACCCCCGATTTCTGTCAGGGACACGACACACAGGTTCGCGCGCACCTTCTCGACCCGAAACCGACCCTACCCGGACAGTGCTAGGGGCGAACTACTACGGCAGCGGCGACACGCTTCTTCACGGCTGCCCAACAATGGTGGCCCAGGCGCGGTGCGATTTGAGGGAGCTAGGGAGACGACCCGAGCTTTATACCCAGGTATGAGGCATACCGGCCGAGCGACAATCTCGGAACGCGGACTTGGTCTTGGCAGATGCAACGGCGCAGAGCGATCCCGGCGGACACGGCTTTGACTGCGACGACAGGGGAAGAGGGCGGATCTGACCGCGAGGCCCCACCAAGCAGAGACGCAGGGACAGGAGCGCTAGATGAACGGGGATAGCGGGGATGGATGACGATGCGGGCCTGCGGCCAGATTCGCGCGGTGCCGAGGCAAAGCCTACGCGACCGCGGAGCTCAGAAGGATGAAGACAAGGCTGACACCGCGGTCCCAGTCGCCAGCCAAGGTGAGCCCGCGCGCGCGTGTGAGGCTGAAGAGTTGGGGGTGCGACAATGACTGACAAGGGGCCCCACATGGCATACACAGATATAGAGTTGAAGCGCGCGTGGCCAAGAATCTGACAGGGGATGCCCGCCTGTCAGTGCACAAGGGAGGCGCGGGTTATGGGCCGTGCGGGGTTGGGAGCCAAGTGGGCCGAATACCAGATCTGCGACCCAATTTAGGTAGTTTTCCTCTTTTTTCTTTTTCATTTCTTTTCTAATTCCAATTTTAAAGATTCAAACTGAATTTTAAATTTCATGTTTTAAATTTCTGAATTTAAAATATTAAATAATATTCAATTGTGATTATATTATCCACTATTTCCAATATTTTTATTTATTATCATCCTTGTCATCTATTTATAGGAGGAATATAGAGTTTCATAAACATTTTCTTTCTCATTTCAATCTAAGTTTGATTCTGAATTTCAAGCATATATTTGATGCATCAAACAGAAATCACAGCATGACAATGCAAGTATAAATTATATATTTATTTATATTGGTTACTTTGTCCATGCCAAAAAACATATAATTCAATAAGACATGATTTATGTAAAATATCTCACCATATTATTTAGTTGGGAAAATAGTTCAACTACATAGCCAAAATTTATATTAACTTTTTATTTCACTTTAGGAAAATATTTCAATTGATAAACTTATTAGAAATACACTTTTAAATTGTAAATCTTTAGTAAATTTTTCTCAAATACCAAAATAGGATTTTAGGGTGTTACATTGGGGCGCCAGCTTCGTCGACTCGCTCGACAGCCGACGAGGTGCCACCTCCTGCTTGGCCATGGTTGCCCCGCCTCCTCCTCCGTCGGGAGAGAAGGTGATGGGACAGACCCGGATGCTTCTCTTCCGCCACGCGGGGAAGACGTCGTCGATTCCGCCGCCGGCGGGCGGGCTGGCGGCCGCCATTGTCGTTGTCGCGCGGCGAAGGAAGGAGTACCACGTTGTAGCTGCCGTCATGGGACATGAACTCGAGACTCCCGAAACGGAGCAGCATCCTGGGCTGGAGAGGTTGATGGAGACTACCCATCTGGAGCTTGACGGGAAGCTGTTCGTCAACACGCAGCAGGCCCCTACCTGGCGCGCCAACTGTCGGCGTTTCGACCCCGGGAGGTCCTTGGACCGACGAGTAAATTGTCGCTGTGTGTCCCAGCCCAGATGGGTCGGCGCGAGACAGAACACAGGGGGAAAACAATAAGGGGAACCGCGGCTCGTGTTGTCCTGCGCCTATGGCGGATGCGCTTGCAGTAGGGGGTTACAAGCGTTCGCGAGGGAGAGAGAGAGAGCTTGCTCGTCAGCCCGTCCTCCCGCGCGGCCCCCTTTTCGTACGAGGGCCCTGGACCTTCCTTTTATAGACGTAAGGAGAGGGCCCAGGTGTACAATGGGGGTGTAGCGGAGTACTAACGTGTGTGGCAGAGAGGAGCCAGAGTCCTATGTACATGCCGACGTGGCTGTTGGAGAGGTGTTGGTGCCCTGTTCATGTGATGTCGTGACCGTCGGAGGAGCGCTTAAACCCTGTAGAAGCACAGCTGTCGGGGTTGTCGGGTTCTTGCTGACGTCTCCTTGCTTCCGTAGGGGGATGAGAATCGCCGTCGTCACGGAGCACGCGGGGTGCCATCATTACTTGTTTTACCGGAGCGAGCCAGATGGGACGCCAGTCTTGTTCCCCGTAGCCTGAGCTAGCTAGGGGTAGGGTAATGATGGGCCCCCTTGTAGCGTGGTCGGTCCGAGCCCAAGGTCGGACGAGGCAGTGACTCCTCCGAGGTCGAGGCTGAGTCCGAGCCCTGAGGTCGGGCGAGGCGGAAACCGTCGTCCGAGGTCGAGGTTGAGTCCGAGCCCTGGGGTCGGGCGAGGCGGAGACCGTCGTCCGAGGTCAAGGTTGAGTCCGAGCCCTGGGGTCGGGCGAGGCGGAGACCGTCGTCCGAGGTCGAGGTTGAGTCCGAGCCCTGGGGTCGGGCGAGGCGGAGACCGTCGTCCGAGGTCGAGGTTGAGTCCGAGCCCTGGGGTCGGGCGAGGCGGAGACCGTCGTCCGAGATCGAGGTTGAGTCCGAGCTTCCTATGGCGCCTGAGGCCGGACTTGGCGGCTGTCAGCCTCACCCTGGCGGGTGGCACAGCAGTCGGAGCAGCGCAGGCGGCGCTGTTTTCTTGTCAGGTTAGTCAGTGGAGGGGCGAAGTGACTGCGGTCACTTCGGCCTTGTCGACTGAGGAGCGCGCGTCAGGATAAGGTGTCAGGCGATCCTTGCATTGAATGCTCCTGCGATCCGGTCGGCTGGCGAGGCGATCTGGCCAAGGTTGCTTCTTCGCGAAGCCTGCCCGAACTAGGCCTCGGGCGAGTCGAAGGTGCGCCTATTGCTTGAGAAGGCCCTTGGGCGAGGCATGAATCTGCCTGGGTCTACTGTTCCTGCCCGAGGCTGGGCTCGGGCGAGGCGAGATTGCGTTCCTTGAGCGGGCGGAGCTTTGACCTGTATTGCGCCCATCAGGCCTTTGCAACTTTGTGCTGATGGTGTTTACCAGCCGAGTTTTAGGAGTCTTGGGGGTACCTTTAATTATGGTCCCTGACAACTAGGTAGCTGGACATACACTAACTTTTAAAACAGCATACAAAAACATATGTAATGTATATATATATATATACATATATATATATTGATGTCTCAGATAGCAATGTTCATATGTAGAATTCTCTTAAGGGCTAATTTGGTGACCAGTGATTCCGGAGGGATTGGAAAGGATTGAGAGGGAAATTAGTTCATTTCCCCCACAATCCACTTCAATTCTCCCAGAATCCCTTTGTCACTAAATCATCTCTAAAATAGTTTTGATATAGCCTATGATACCCTGCTATTCTGTCTCACCGAAAGATTCAATGTCCTTGATAGAACCACAATATTTCTTTTCATCATCGAACTCATCCGCGCTAGTTGTTTACTATTTCGCGGACTGCTGGAGTAACAGTTTGTTCCACCCCTAAAACTTAGTTTTAGTATGTTCCTCCTGATCAGTTTTTTTTTTGAAAATAAAATTAAAAGAAAATTGCTCTTACTGCTGCTTATATACTCGAGATGCATGGCTAGTCTAGTCGCATCGTACGTGGGGCCTACACATCAACACATGTATGATGATTACAGGATGATTGGCAATGCTGTGATCGATGTGAAGACTGAAAAAAGAAAAAAGGATCAACTTTTGCTCCTGGTCAAGGAGCAAAGAGATGCAAAGTATGCAGACCACACAGCAAGTAGTCGACAGTGACGGCGTTTAACTGAAACAGCCAGCGAGGCGGCAAAGAAAAGCTTTACTTTCTGGAGCTAGTCATGGGCCGCGGCCTACTACTTGCAGCTTCAGTTCCTCCTCCACATCCGTCACCTCGCTCCGCGTCGCTTTCAGATAGGATAGGAGACACTGCGTGCTACTTTGAACTCAGTTTCTGTCTGCATCAATCGATGACTGCATGGATGAGAACCAACTGTACGTCTGAATAGAGATGCCAAATGGGTCGTCTGGCCCGGGTCCGATAAAGCCCGGCTTGTTAGACACGGTTTTAGAAAACCGGATCGGGCTATTTAAATTTTAAACCCGCGGACTCGTTTTCCTGTCTAAGTCTGGTCCGCAGCGGGTCTAAACGGGTTAGGCCGTCCCGATAAGCACGAAAAAAGCAGACCAAAAACAGGCTAAGCAGGCCGATAAGCACGGTTTAGTGTAAAAAACGGGTTTAACGGATTTAGAGGTAAATGGGCCGTGCCGGGCTAGTCCATCATGCTTAGTTTTCTACAGGGCCGGGCCAGAGAAATTTGAGGCCCTGTGCCAAATCTAAATCAGTGTAATGTATTTTTATTAAAAATCAGTAATAACAATCTACAAGTTACAGTAATATATATTGCAATATAATATCTAAAGAAACATTTCTATTTTATTTGAATAACATCATTCTTTTGACGGGTTTTAAAGAAAATCTTGTACAATATGCTTATATTTGATTTTCTCCAAAGCTTCACTCTCGAGTGTTAGGTCATATTTGGTTTCTTTAGTCTAGGGACTAAAGTTTAGTTAATGGACTAAAGTCTAGTCCCCAACATGTTTGGTTTAGGGGCTAAAAATAGTAAGAATATACTAAATGACTCATAAGAAGACTAAAATGACATTTAACATTCTCCTGCTACTAGTACAATTGAACTAAATGAGTGGTAAATGTGGAATTAATATGGTTTAGTCCATTTTAGCACATATGTGAAGGACTAAAGACTAAATCATTTTAGTCCATATTTTAGTTCTAGTGTTTGGCAAAAAAGGGACTAAATGGGACTAAAAACTAGAGACTAATCTTTAGTCCCTCTAACCAAACACCCCCTTATTGTGGCTAAATAATACGTCTTTATCATAGTAGAACACAAATATGAATTTAGTAGCTTTAATTTAGAGAACTTCGTTCACGCGGACAGATATGTTAAGATTCTACGAAGATTTATTCTTTAGTGCAGCGCTCGATAGTTTCGCTTCAGCGCAGCGGTATGGTAGAGAGAAAAATATGTGCTACATATTAACATGTATAGAAGATCATAAAACTAAAATATATACATCTGCTAAGTTTTGGGGCCCTTAATTTTTGGAGGCCCTGTGCGAGCGCGCGGCTCGCACATGCCTCTGCCCGGCCCTGGTTTTCTATCTGGACTCGACCCACTTATTCATACCGGGTCGGGCTCACAGACCTCATACTTATTGACCATCTATACGTTTGATCAACCATCGATCCAAGTGCATGTGTTTCATTTGGGTTGCTGCCGCTGCTGCTTCTTCAAGTGGAGTATTCTTTAGCCTAGACTGATACAACGTAATAACCAGATAGAAAAGGACGACTCAGAGGCTGGATTTTATTATTGTGTGTTTGGTTTGAGGTTAAAATAGGATGAGATGAGAACAACATCGTCCGCTTGATTTTTAGGGATCACGCCGTCACAAAAAACACTCCCATGTTTATCTTGCACATAACTCTCATTTAAACATTACAGTGGGAAAGCTCGAGGAGAAAATTTGGACAAAAGTGCTGCTGCTGCTTCTAACAAACACAGACTAGACTAGACTAGCCAGCAGGGAAGGCAACCACCAGTCCAGATGTGATGGATATAGATATGTGTCGCTATTGCCTGCCTGCACGTTCACCACCGTGCCTCCACGACTTCTTCCCGTCCAGCGCGTGCATCTCGAGCCCATGGTTTATAGACTGAAAGACGCCTTTAAACTGTCGACGATTCAGACTGAAAATGGATGGAGCTCTCCTCCTCTCGTCTTGAAGCTGGGAGGAAGTCGTCGTCATCTTCGTGGTTGCAAGACTTGTCAAATGCCAAATACAGTGGACCTCCACGTCGGCTAGGTTCCAAGAATTAAGAGGTATAGGGCCGACCGGCTGCTCATCGATACATGCTTAGGTTGTGGCCGTGGAAAAGCTGTCATAGTATGTGAGTTGAGGAAAAAGCGACTGTGAGCTGTTAAAAAGTTAAAAATCGTTTGGTGAAAATCACTAAAAGCTATTAAAAGTTATTCGATATATGTTTTTACAGTTTCATACGAAAGCCAGTAAAAACAGGTTCAGGGTGCTTTCAGTTTTGCACCGCGAAAAAGTCAGCTTTTAGAAAAAAGCTACTTCCTAGATCCAACCTTTTGGTTTGACTTTTGGTTTTTAGTGTGCAAAAGTCAAACCAAACTGTTGGAATGCGAACCCATACCCCTAACCAGGGATGGGGAGTAGTATTAATAGACTTGGTAACTGGGCCAGGCCCATTACAGTGAGGGGTGAGACGGTAATTACATGGGGAATACCCCAAACCCTAGAATCCTAGACGGGTAGTCTAACACCCCCCGCAGTCACAACTCTATCCTGTACAGATGTTGAGACTGGAACGAAAGTCTAAGAATACACTCGACGGTAGTCCCTTGGTGAAGATGTCGGCGAACTGCAGCGTGGTGGGGACGCTGAGAACCCGAACGTCACCGGCAGCGACACGCTCGCGGACGAAGTGCAGGTCGATCTCCACATGCTTTGTGCGCTGATGCTGCACGGGGTTGGTGGAGAGGTAGACCGCGCTGACGTTGTCGCAGTAGACGAGGGTGGCGCGCTGGAGGGGACTGTGGAGCTCGTGGAGGAGCTGGCGCAGCCAGGAGGCCTCTGCCACGCCGTTGGCCACGGCACGGTACTCGGCCTCAGCGCTGGAGCGAGAGACGACGGGCTGACGCTTGGCGGCCCAAGAAACGAGGTTGGCGCCCAGGAACACGGCGTAACCGGAGGTGGACCGGCGCGTGTCGGGACAGCCAGCCCAGTCAGCGTCGGTGTAGACCACGAGCTCTGACGTTGGTGATGGTCGGAGAAGGAGGCCGTAGTCGAGGGAGCCGCGGAGGTAGCGCAGAATCCGCTTGAGCGCAGTGAGATGGGGCTCCCGCGGAGTGTGCATATGCAGGCACACCTGCTGGACGGCGTATGCGATGTCGGGCCTGGAGAAGGTGAGGTACTGGAGCGCGCCGGTCAGGCTCCGGTAGGACGTCGCGTCGGCGACCGGAGGCCCATCGTCCTCAGAGAGCTTGGCCTGAATGTCGACAGGCGTGGAGCAGGGCTTGCAGTCAGACATGCCAGCGGCTCTCCAGGATGTCGATGGCGTACTGGCGCTGGTGGAGGAAGAGACCCTGGGGCCGGCGCTCGGCGGTGATGCCGAGGAAGTGGTGTAGGGGCCCCAGGTCCTTCATCGCGAACTCCCGCTGAAGGGCGACGATCGTGCGGTGTAGAAGATCGGCGGTCGATGCCGTGAGCACAATGTCGTCGACGTAGAGCAGGAGGTAGATGGTGTCGTCGCCGCGCCGGTAGATGAACAGGGACGTGTCCGACTTGGCCTCGACGAAGCCGATGGAGGCCAGGTAGGAGGCGAAGCGACTGTACCATGCCCGTGGCGCCTGCTTGAGGCCGTACAGGGACCGGTTCAGCCGGCAGACCAGATCCGGACGGTCAGCGTCGACGAAGCCGGTGGGCTGGCTGCAGTAGACAGTCTCCGTCAGAGTGCCATGCAGGAAGGCATTCTTGACATCGAGCTGATGGATCGCCCAGTCGCGGGAGAGGGCGAGGGAGAGGACGGCGCGAACAGTGGCGAACTTGACGACGGGGCTGAAGGTCTCGTCGTAGTCCACTCCGGGGCGCTGTGTGAAACCCCGAAGGACCCAACGGGCCTTGTAGCGGTCGAGGGAGCCATCCGAGGTCAGCTTGTGGCGAAATAGCCACTTGCCGGTGACCACGTTGGTGCCTGGTGGACATGGCACCAGGTCCCAGGTGTGGTTGGCCAAGAGGGCCGCGTACTCCTCCTCCATAGCACGACGCCAATGTGGGTCGGCGAGGGCAGTGCGAACGGAGGAGGGCACCGGGGAAGCGCCGGGTGGAGTGCTGGACGTATCAGCAGCCAGGATCAGCCGGTCGACGGGGCGGAGAACGCCAGCAGCGCGCCGAGTCACCATCGGGTGGACGTGCCCGGGGTCGCGATGGATGGCGACCGGGTGGTATACGGCCGGCTCGGAGTGAGCCGCCGGAACGTCGGGAGCGGCTGGTGGGGCCGGCTCACGGCGGTGATAGACGACGGCGGGGTCGGCGAATCGGGCCGCGCTCGTCGACGGGCCCGAGTCGGGGGGCGCCGAGGTAGTGGCGTGGCCGCGGCGATGGTAGACGAGGGCGGGGTTGGCGAATCGAGCCGGAGTCGACGGGGCCGCGCGTGGCGCAGGCGGGGTCGACAGGGCCGCGTGTGGCGTAGGCGGGGTCGACGGGGCCGCGCGTGGCGCAGGCAGGACCGACGGGGCCGCGCGTGGCGCAGGCAGGACCGACGGGGCCGCGCGTGGCGCAGGCGTGGTCGATGGAGCCGCGCGTGGCGCAGGCGGGGTCGACGGGGTCGCGCGTGTCGTGGAAACCGACGGGGCCGCGCGTGGCGCAGGCGTGGTCGACGGGGTCGCGCGTGGCGCAGGCGGGGTCGTGGGGGCCGTACGAGGAGCAGGTAACGGCGCAAGACGGGGAGCCGAAGGTGGGGGAGGAATCGGATCGGACTCGAGGAGGGAGTCAAGGTCGGTGGGTGGGGTGGAGCCAGCAAGGGGAAACACATCTTCGTCAAAGACGACGTGACGAGAGATGATGATGCGGTGGGAGGTGAGGTCTAGGCACCGATACCCCTTGTGGTCAGGGGAGTAGCCGAGGAAGAGGCATCGAGTGGAGCGAGGAGAAAGCTTGTTAGGGGCGGTAGCGGAAGTGTTAGGGTAGCAGGCACAGCCGAACACGCGCAGGTGGTCGTAGGAAGGGGCTGTGCCGTACAGGGCAAAGTGAGGAGTAGGGTGGCTCACCGCCTTCGAGGGAAGACGGTTGAGGAGATGCGTGGCAGTATGAAGGGCCTCTGCCCAGTAGGTGGCAGGGAGAGATGCCTGAAAGAGAAGGCAGCGGATCATGTTGGTGGTGGTGCGAATCATACGCTCGGCCCGGCCGTTCTGAGCAGAGGTGTAGGGACACGAGAGACACAACTGGACGCCGTGAGTGAGGAAGAAAGAACGAGAGGCGTTGTTGTCGAACTCGCGGCCATTGTCGCACTGCAGGGCACGGACCGGGCGCCGGAACTGGGTGGATACCCAGGTGAAGAAGTGAGTGAGGGTGGTAAACGTGTCGGACTTCAGCCGAAGGGGGAAAGTCCAAAGGAAATGGGAGTAGTCATCCAGAATGACTAGGTAGTACTTGTAGCCGGAGAGGCTAAGGACAGGAGATGTCTAGAGGTCACAGTGGACAAGATCAAAGGCCTGAACAGCCCTGGACGTGGAAGTGGAAAAAGGGAGACGTGAGTGATGGCCGAGCTGACAAGCATGGCAGAGGCGCTCAGAAGAGCCCCGAGTATATGAGATGTCGGAGTGGCCGGAAAGCTGGGACATGACGTCAGGTCCAGGGTGGCCGAGGCGGCGGTGCCAAATGGCGGAGGAGGTGGTGGTAGTAGCGAGAACATGTGATGTGGTGGTAGTAGTAAGTACAGGAGATGAGGCTACTCTGGTGTGGGGAGTGGAGGGCAAGTGAAGGGAATAGAGGGGGCCGGAGCTGTTACAGCGAGCGAGCACAGCATGTGTGGGAAGGTGGCATATGGTGAGGCCCCAGGGGTCGAACTCCATAGAGCACTGGTTGTCACTAGTGAAGCGACGAACCGAGAGAAGAGGATGAGTCAGCCCGGGAGCAACAAGGACGTCGTTAAGGCAGAATGGTCCGGGAAGAACCGATGTACCTACTGAGGTGACCGGGAGGGTGGAACCGTTGCCGACGACGATGGAGGTAGGATGTGAGGGGTGGGGTGGATGGGAGTGGAGTAACGAATTAGTGGTGGGGGTAGTGTGGAAGGAGGCCCCGGAATCAACCACCCAATCGGTGGTGGTTCGGGGAGGTGGAAGTGGCGAAGGTATGGTGTGAGCGGAGAGGGCCAAAGAGGGTGCCCCGACAGAGGCACTAGGAGGGGAGGGAGATGACACGGGCTCAACCGCCAGGGAGGCGATCGCAGCATGTGGGAAGACAAGCGGTCCAGGCACGTGACGGCCCGCCTGAGGGTGGACCTCGACGCAGTCCCGAAGAATAGGGTTCCAGACAGGATCGAAGGACACGAACATGCCTCGGATGAGCTGGCCGTCGTGGAGGAGGACATGCACAGTCACGAGAGCGGCGGGCGAGGTAAAGCTCATGGCAACCGGTGCAGGAGGGTCAAGGTACTGCTGGGGCCGGGGCGCGGTCAGCCGGCGCAGAATTGCAGGGGTGGCTGGGTGCTCAGCGTCAAGCGTCCACGGCACGGGACAGCAGGGGCGCCGACGAAGGGGCGGCGGCCAGCGGGGGCTACGCACGGGAGCAGCCAAGCACCAGGAAGACACGAGCAGGGGGCGCGCGACTGAGCGAACAAGCGTGCGGCGGGGCCACGGGTAGCGTGGCGGGGGCCGCGACACGGGGTCGTGGAGGCGGGCGCCGCTACTGCTCCTCCAAGCGCGGCGGCGAGCGGCGGCACGAAGGTGGCGGCGCTGGGGCTGCTGGAGGACTTGGAGCTGGGGTTGGGGCTGCGCAGGAGGAGCTCGGGGAGGAGGAAGGTGGCGCCGTCCCTGCCGTGGCGGTACCCGCCCGCGCCCTGCTCCGCCCAGCTGCCGCTGCTGCTGACCGCCTGAGGGGCGAGAGCCGAGAGCGGGGCCCGAGGAGGTGACGCGCACGGCGGCGGGCGTGCGGTTGGCTGAGCCGCTGAGGCCGGAGTCGAGCGCGTCGCGCGAGGCCGGACCGCCGATCGCCGGAGGCCAGAGCCGCGAACGCCGGTCGTGCTGGCGCTGCGCGCGGGTGACTGCGCGGCCGAGGCACGCGGGTGGAGCGTCGCGCGCAGGGGCCGGCGAAGCAGGGGCGCGGGGTCGCAGGAGAAGGCCAGGCGGCGGCGCGGCTTGGGGAGAGGAGAGAGGAATGGAAGGGAGCAGGGCAGGCGGCCAGCAGGGGGCCGACGGCGGGAGGGAGGCCGGCGGCTGGGAGGGAGAAGGGTGTGGCGGCTGCAGCTGCTGTAGAGAAAAACCTAAACCTAGTCTGATACCATGTTGGAATGCGAACCCATACCCCTAACCAGGGATGGGGAGTAGTATTAATAGACTTGGTAACTGGGCCAGGCCCATTACAGTGAGGGGTGAGACGGTAATTACATGGGGAATACCTCAAACCCTAGAATCCTAGACGGGTAGTCTAACACAAACACACCCTAAATACTCCCTCCCCAAAATAGTATTTGTTCTACCTCTTGGTTTTTTGTCTTTATTTAAATAGATGATCAAGAATCTAGACACATGTATAAAACACACATTAAGTATTATATGAATCTATCAATCATCTAAAACAAATTTTAATTTATGACGGAGGCGGAGTACGAATGTACAACAAAGCACTTATAGCTATAATACTATCTTAAAAACACATATGTATATTTTCACCACTAGCTATGAGTTACTCTTGTAATACATCTAAGTTATTAAAACCTCACCCGTTTTCGACGCCTCCCCGCGCTCAGCGGGCTGCGCGGCCTGCTTCGCGCGACACGTGCACACGCTGTGTTGACGTGCGGTGATTCTTTTCTCTGCGTTCGCTCGCATTACTAGGACAGGCAGGTATTGCTGCTCTGTTCGTGAGGTCGTGACAGGCATGGGTGGAGCCATGCTCGAGTGATGGCATAGCCATGACGCAGACCCCGCCTCTACTCCATCGCGGTAACCTCATCCCTCTTCCTTTTTGTGGCCACAACCTTCACGGACACGACGGAAACGCATCAGATGCTCTCTCCCTCCTTGCTCATGTCGTCCCTTAGACCGAGTCCAGCAAGGGGCCCGACGCGGATGCAGAAAAAAGGGTGGAACCGCGGTGGGGCCCACCAAATGGGAAGAAGTATCCGCGAGCTGGTTCCAGTGGCACCCCGAGCTGCGCTCCAACTGCGGCCCCCCGGGTGGCGCGACAATCTCCCGCGCTCGGGCGGAAGGTTCCGTGGCGCAGCGATGAGGGAGGGCGGCGAGGGAGGGTGTGCGCTCCGTCGGCGACGAAACTCGGCCGGAGAGGTGGGCATTGCAAGCAAAACGGGTTGAGGTCGGTTTGGAGGTGGGCGGCATCACAGCCACCGGCGCGCGGCGTAGAGGAAGGACGTCGGAGAAGAGGACCGCCGCGGCACCGCACACCATCGTCTATTGGAGGCAACCTTCTGCAGCAACGTCGACAAGATTGGCGGCTTCCCCCAACGGTACCATGTCGCCGTGAGCCCGCATCACCGAGCGCCGCCGTCGAAGTAGCAATAGAAGGTCGAACCGTTGGCGTCGGGGGTGGGTCCTCGCGCTCGACTGTTGGCCAGAATGGATGGGGGAGAGCTCCGAGCCTCGCGGATATGGGGGGCGACGGGGGTGGCCGCGGGATTTCGGTGGCCGTATGGGGGTCTGCTGGACGACGCTACAGTGGCCCCTTGCTGGATAGAAGGTCTGCCGACTGCCGTGAGTTCTTGTAAAACTGTTTGTCAATCTGTGTAGTGAGTTCATCTGTTCCTAAATCTTTGTCTGTTACATGTACATGCTTCTTTTTCCTTTCATAGATGTAAATATAAAGAAATTTACAGTAGCTATAAAAAATGTTTACTGGTGGCCTTCAAACTCAGTCTCTTTAGTTCTCTCTTTTGCTTATCATTACTTTACTTTAGCATGTAAAGAGCTTTTTTTTAAATATGTTTTATATCCAACATATATTTCTTGATTTGTTATTTTCAATAACTATGTAAAGGATAACGAGGTTTGCTTCAATGACCTTCTTTCAAAATATTATTTTTGATGTGTTCTATGCAGTGGCTAGCTGCTTTTGAAACCATTATTATAATATACTAGCGTAACTATGTAATCTCTCTCTGCAATGTGCCCATGAGCTTGGCTTGCCTTCATTCAAGTTCCACGCAGTGACCAAAAACTGGGAGGATGCTACTTGTACCATGGAGGATCACTTGCATAGAGACGCCGACGAGGTGCTTGTCGTGATTGACCTCTTCAGTTTCAGCATCTTGATGGAGGAGAGCATGTTCTTCGTTGCTCCAAGCCCTAGGGACACTGTCCTCAGCAACATCAGGAAGATGAGGTCAGTCGTGTTCATCCAGAGCATTGTGAACCGGTCTTATGGTTCCTCCTTCCTGTCACGGTTTTGGGAGATACTCTTCTACTGCACGGCGATGTTCGACATGTTGGACGCAACCTTGCCGAGGGAGAGCGAATCTCGACTGGTGTTCGAGAAACTCATTCTAGGATGCTACGCGTTCAATGGCATCTCCTGTGAGGGCAGCGACCTTGTGCTGCGCCCTGAGAAGTATAGACAGTGGCAGGCAAGAAACGAGCGAGCAGGCCTACGGCAGCTGCCGCTGAAACCAAGCATTGTGAAGGTTGTGAAAGACGAGGTCATGAAGCATTACCACAAAGATTTATTAGTTTGTCAGGATGGCCAATGGCTTCTGCAAGGATGGATGGGGCGGGTCCTCACTGCCCACACGACATGGGTTGCGAACGGAGATGCCTCTTCTGGATGAAGCCGAAGCTCTCTATTTAGACCAAAGACCCCCTCCCTCCCCCTTTGAAGATATGTTTGCTGGAAGCAAAATAAGTCCCACATATGTTTGCTGGATATGAGCTTATAAGAAAGTTTTGCTACCATATCAAGGAAAGAGACACTGGAAGCAAAGATGAAGCGAAAGAAGAGATTTTTCTTCCTTCTACTAATGAAATGATACACAGCTCTCCTGCGTGTTCGAGAAAAATTTAGATCATTTGCTATTTGTGATAAATAAGTATTCCTAAAAAATGAACTTATGAAATTGAAAAATATCTTCACCCGATCTTTCTACCTGCGTCTGTAAAAGTTAAAATTTAAGATGGCTATGCTAAAGTTTCAAGAACAAAATTGATATGTTTTTGAATCAACTGGAATTTAATTTTATGCGCTCTGTTTGTACATCTGCATCTACATCGATTGGTGTGCCTAGTTAGAACAACATATATTGTATGCTCATTAATTATCGTGATAGTCTCATGAGGTATATAGCAATTTACTCAAGAATTCTATTGTCTCGATAGGGCGCCCGTAAGGGCGCCACTTATTCTAGTGTAGATAAATGACGTCATCTTTTCCGTGTTCTAGATTTCATAAGCACCGCCACCGTACCTCTGCAATGGAGTTCACCATCGATGCTTGGATCTCAAATAATAATATATTTAGCCAACTTAGTGTAGTTCTAGTATTTTTAACGTCTAAAAAATTTAGAGACCGAAACAGGTGAGCAGACGAGATGAAACAGAGCCAGTAAAAAATTGCACAAAATAATTTTGATTTAATTCCTATATCTTTATCTAATCTCCTAAAACATCAAAACTCATAAACGAAATGCTAAGCTAACAAGTGGCTAGATTTTCTTAGTGTCGAGGAAATGATCTCTAAGCCCCCGGAACGCTCACTAATCAGTAGAAGCGGCCCTCTAGTCAGTACAAAGCCATAAAAAAGGTTCGTCCTGTAAGGATTCTCCCCCGGTTAGTCCTGAGGCACCCAGCCCGAGATCGGGCGAGGCGGAGCCAAAATGGGGGCGGTGGAACGAGAGGAAGACACTCGAGTGGATTCGACGCCTGACCTAGGACTGACTCATCGTGTCGCATTAACTACGATTGGCAGCAAGTCGTAGATGGAGACTCGATCCACCTTCCACTCATGACCTATGACCCCTTAGGCCTGTGGTCCACTCATGACCTATCGAGACTAGGCCTGAGTGCGCTGGCCGCCTACAGGACCCACAACATGACGGGTCGCGCTGAGACCCAGGCTACGGCAGCCAGGGGTCGTTGCGGCACAAAGACGACAATGATGGCATTGGGGCTCTTCGTCACCCACGTCGCCCCACATAAAGAGCGCGACTTGGGAAGTACAGCCGATAAAGGCACATACAGACAAACACAACTTTACCAAGGTAGAACACCCCATTCTACCACAGTGCAACGGTTCCTTCCATGAGAAGCTACCGATAGTCGACCTCCACCTTGACCTATATAAAGGGGAGGTTGGCTAGAATATAAGGGGGTGGATGAACAGATATACTCGCACACGGACGACGAGGCCAGAAGACCCGGAGGTCGAAGCCAAGGCACGAACCAACGCGACGTCCAAGGTTTAGCATAGAACTCGAGTCTCGTAGTGTCGGTGTTTTTACCCGATGGTCCTAATGAAAGTCGCCTAGAGGGGGTGAATAGGCGGAATCTGAAAATTACAAACTTAAGCACGCACTACAAGTCGGGGTTAGCGTTAGAAATAAAATCGAGTCCGAAAAGAGAGGGCGAAAACAAATCACAAGCAAATGAAGAGTGTGACACGGTGATTTGTTTTACCGAGGTTCAGTTCTTGCAAACCTACTCCCCGTTGAGGTGGTCACAAAGACCGGGTCTCTTTCAACCCTTTCCCTCTCTCAAACGGTCACCTAGACCGAGTGAGCTTCTCTTCTCAATCAATCGGGACACTTAGTCCCCACAAGGACCACCACAACTTGGTGTCTCTTGCTTTGATTACAAAAGTCTTGGGAACAAGAAATGGGAAAGAAGAAAAGCGATCCAAGCGCAAGAGCTCAAAAGAACACGACAAAACTCTCTCTTCTAGTCACTATTGCTTTGAGTGGAATTGTGACTTGGAGAGATTTTGATTCACTCTAATTGTGTCTTATATTGAATGCACTAGCTCTTATATTGAATGTGTTGGCTGAAAACTTGGATGCCTTGAATGTGTGGTGGTTGGGGGTATTTATAGCCCCAACCAGGCGCACCGGACAGTCCGGTGCGCTAGCCACGTCACCCAACCGTTAGGGTTCGACCGTTGGAGCTTCTGACAGCTAGGCCACCGGGACAGTCCGGTGGTGCATCAGACATGTCCTGTTCACTGTCCGGTGCGCCTTCTGGCGCCTGTGAGAGCACCTAGAGGGGGGGTGAATAGGTGATCCTGTAAAATTCAACACTAAATAGCCACAAAACTTAGTTAAGTGTTAGTACGGCTAAGTAGCGAGCTCTTGCGAAAACACAAGTAAGAAAAGCAATCACAAGAGACACAATGGTTTATCCCATGGTTCGGCCAAGTATAACACTTGCCTACCTCCACGTTGTGGCATCCCAATGGACGGGGGTTGCACTCAACCCATTTCAAATGATCCAACGATCAACTTGAATACCACGACTTTTCTTTGCTTATCTCTTTTTCCCGTTTGCGAGGAATCTCCACAAGTTGGAGTCTCTCGCGCTTACAACAAAGATCACAGTGAAAGCACAAGAGTAAGGGTGGGAAGCAACACACACAAATCCGCAGCAATACACACGCACACAAGCCAAGACTTGAGCTCAAAATGAAGCACAACGAGTTCACAACTAGAACGGAGCTCAAATCACTAACATAGTCGATCAAGTGCATGGAGACGGAGTGTGGAAGACTTAGAATGCTTAGAGTATGCTTGAGTGACTCCTCCATGCGCCTAGGGGTCACTTTTGTAGCCCCAAGGCAGCTAGGAGCCGTTGGAGGCAATCTTGGAAGGCTAATCTTGCCTTTTGTCGGGTGGCGCACCGGACAGTCCGGTGCGCCACCGGACAGTCACTGTAGCTGTCCGGTGCGCGATCTCCTTCCTTTTCTGGCGCATCCGACCGTTGCAGATTCGTGGCAGTTGGCGCACCGGACAGTCCGGTGCCCCCTACCGATCGTTGGCGCGCCCACGCGTCGCGCGAAGATTGCGCGGCCGACCGTTGGCGCAGTCGACGTTGGCTCACCGGACAGTCCGGTGCACCACCGGACAGTCCGGTGCACCACCGGACAGTCCGGTGAATTTTAGCCGTACGCCGTTGAACTTTTCCTGAGAGCGATGACTTCGCCGCGGACATCTCACCGGCAGTCCGTTGAATTATAGCCGTACGCCGCCGTCGAGTCCTAGAGCGGCCTGTTCACCGGAGACTAGCCTGGCGCACCGGACACTGTCCGGTGCACCCAGACCGAACTCTTTTCCAATTGCTTTTCTCCTGTTTCTAGCACTTAGACACAATACATTAGTACCCAAATCAATGTACTAAATCTAGAAACGTACCTTGTTACATGATTTGCACTTCTTCAATCTTAGGCACAAATTAACACTTAGAAAATATGTGTTGGGCACTTTAATCACCAAAACACTTTAAAAATGGCCCAAGGGCACATTTCCCTTTCAATCTCCCCCTTTTTGGTGATTTATGCCAACACATCCAAAGGCAACCAAAAGAAGTGCAATATCAATGCAAAAGAGAACCAAATTGTTTTTGACTCTAATTTGGCATATTTGGATCATACTTTGCCACCACTTGGTTTGTTTTTGCAAATCAAATTCATTTTCTTATCTCTACAACAAACTCACATGTTTGGGCATAAAGAGAGATAATCCACAAGTAAATTTGATTAAGAGCCAGAAACTCCCCCTTTTTCCCATAGTCATAAATTCTCCCTACAAGAGACCAAATTTTGCAATGAGAGTGTTTTGGACAAATCAAAAATTTCTAACTCTACTCTTTTCGAAATTTCACAAGTGGTAGCTGATCCATTTGCTTTAGCCTTAATTTCTCCCCCTTTGGCATTAAGCACCAAAACGGGATCATTCTTGGCCCTTTAACCCCATTGCCTCACCAAAATTGTCAATTACGAGCAAAAAGGCAATAAGAGCATAGATATGAACTTGGAGTGAATACCGGAGTGCAGTGGAAGTCTTTGCATGGTTCAAGTTCACCTTTCCCTTTCAATTCACTTTTGAGACTAAAACAAGTAAACTCAAACATAAGGTTAGTCTCAAAGGGTCAAGTTGTAGCATGCCTCCCCCTAAATAAGTGCATCACTTGCAAATGGACTTGTGAGGTCCGGGGATCATGTGTACAACTTGAGCACCACAAATGAACAAAATAGATTTAAATGCATAAATTAACATGATCAAAGGCATAAAACACATGTATGCTATAGATCAATCCAAGTTACGAGAATATAAGACATTTAGCTCACTACGCAACCTGCAAAACCTTTTCTCATCTAAAGGCTTGGTGAAGATATCGGCTAGCTGGTTCTCGGTGTTAATATGGTACACCTCGATATCCCCCTTTTGCTGGTGGTCTCTCAGGAAGTGATGCCGGATGTCTATGTGCTTAGTGCGGCTGTGTTCAACAGGATTATCCGCCATGTGGATTGCACTCTCATTGTCACATAGGAGTGGGACTTTGCTCAGATTGTAGCCAAAGTCCCGGAGGGTTTGCATCATCCAAAGTAGTTGCGCGCAACACTGTCCTGCGGCAACATACTCGGCCTCAGCGGTGGATAGGGCAACGGAAGTTTGTTTCTTTGAACTCCACGACACCAGGGACCTTCCTAGGAATTGGCACGTCCCTGACGTACTCTTCCTATCAACCTTGCACCCGGCATAATCGGAGTCTGAATATCCAATCAAGTCAAAGGTAGACTGAGAGCACCTAGAGGGGGGGTGAATAGGTGATCCTGTAAAACTTGAAAAACTTAAGCCACAAAAACTTGGTTAAGCATTAGCACAGTAAATGCCAAGTGGCTAGAGAGAAGTCTTAACAAAACACAATAACCACAAGAAATCAATCACAGAGATGGCACGGTGGTTATCCCGTGGTTCGGCCAAGACCAACGCTTGCCTACTCCACGTTGTGGCGTCCCAACGGACGAGGGTTGCAATCAACCCCTCTCAAGCGGTCCAAAGACCCACTTGAATACCACGGTGTTTTGCTTGCTTTACTCAATCCCGTTTGCGAGGAATCTCCACAACTTGGAGCCTCTCGCCCTTACACTTGAAATTCACAAAGAAGCACAGAGCAAGGGAGGGATTAGCAACGCACTCAAGACAAGAAATCACAGCAACACCATGCACATAAGTTGCAACGAGAGCTCACAACACAACTCAATGAGTTCACCACTCAACTAGAGCTCTAATTGCTATCGCAAAGAATCAAAGGCACGAAATCTATGTCTTGGTGCTTAGGAATGTTGTAGGAATGCTTGGTGTGCTCCTCCATGCGCCTAGGGGTCCCTTTTATAGCCCTAAGGCAGCTAGGAGCCGTTGAGAGCAATCTAGGAAGGTTGATCTTGCCTTCTGTCGATTGGCGCACCGGACAGTCCGGTGCACACCGGACACTGTCTGGTGCCCGATTTCTTTCCATAAATGGCGCAGTCGACCGTTGGCAGGCTGAGAGCCGTTGGCGCACCGGACATGTCCGGTGCACACTGGACAGTCCGGTGCCTTCTTCTAGCCGTTGGCTCGGCCACGTGTCCCGCGCAGATTGCGCGGCCGACCGTTGGCCCTGCCGACCGTTGGCTCACCGGACAGTCCGGTGCACACCGGACAGTCCGGTGAATTATAGCCGTACGTCGCTGATGAATTCCCGAGAGCGACGAGTTCGCCTGTGAACGGCCCACCGGACAGTCCGGTGCACCACCGGACAGTCCGGTGAATTATAGCCGTACACCGCCGTCGAAGTCCCGAGAGCAGCCTGTTCGCCAGAGCCAGCCTGGCGCACCGGACACTGTCCGGTGCACCACCGGACAGTCCGGTGCTCCAGACTGAGCAAAGTCTTGGCTGTCCGAGCCAAGGCATTTTCAATTGTATTTTTCCTGTTTCCAGCACTTAGACACAATACATTAGTCCATAAAACAATGTACTAAGTCTGAGAAACATACCTTTATCCTTGATTTGTACTTTGTCCACCTTTTTACACTTAGGCACTTGTGTTGGACACTAAATCACCAAAATACTTAGAAATGGCCCAAGGTCACATTTCCCTTTCAATCTCCCCCTTTTTGGTGATTTATGCCAACACAACATAAAGCAAGTAGAACAAGTACAAAATCAATTCAACTAATAACTCAAAATTGTTTTGATTCAATTTGACATATATGGATCACTCTATGCCACCACTTGGTTTGTTTTTGCAAATCAAACTCAAATTCCTATCTCTAAGTCAAATCCACTTGTAGAGACATAAAGAGAGGTTTTCCAAAGAAATTTGATCAAGGATTTCAAAAACTCCCCCTTTTTCCCATAATCAACACTTCTCCCCACAAGAGGCCAACTTTTGACGTAAGAGACAATAAAAGAGTTTTGACAAACCAAAAGCTCTAATCTCCTATTTTCAAAATTTCTCAAGTGGTAGCTGATCCATCTATTGCTTTGGCCTTTATTTTCTCCCCCTTTGGCATCAAGCACCAAAACGGGATCAATCTTGGCCCTTTAACCCCATTGCCTCACCAAAATCTTCAAATAAGAGTACAAAGGCAATAAGAGTATAAAGATGAACTTGGAAAAGTTACTCTTTTCATCGGAGTGCAGTGGAAGTCTTGCATGGTCCAAGTCCACCTTTTCCCTTTCAATCCTCCTTTGAGACTAAAACAACCAAACTCAAGAATATGGTTAGTCTCAAAGGGTCAAGTTGTAGCACAGCTCCCCCTAAATATGTGCATCACTTGCAAAAAGGACTTGTGAGGTCCAGGGAGTGTTTGTACAACTTGAGCACCACAATAAGCAACAAAATGCAGAATGAACATGATTAAAGGCATAAACACATGTATGCTACAATTCAATCCAAGTTCCGCGAATCTAGGACATTTAGCTCACTACACAGCCTACAAAAGGTCTTTTCATCTAAAGGCTTAGTGAAGATATCGGCTAGCTGGTTCTCGGTGCTAACATGAAACACTTCGATATCTCCCTTTTGTTGGTGATCTCTCAAAAAGTGATGCCGGATGTCAATGTGCTTTGTGCGGCTGTGCTCAACAGGATTTTCCGCTATTCGGATAGCACTCTCATTATCACATAGGAGTGGGACTTTGCTCAGATTGTAGCCAAAGTCCCGGAGGGTTTGCCTCATCCAAAGTAGTTGCGCGCAACACTGTCCTGCGGCAACGTACTCGGCCTCAGCGGTGGATAGGGCAACGGAAGTTTGTTTCTTAGACTTCCACGACACCAGGGACCTTCCTAAGAATTGGCACGTCCCCGATGTACTCTTCCTATCGACCTTACATCCAGCATAGTCGGAATCTGAATATCCAATCAAGTCAAAGTTAGACCCCTTTGGATACCAGATCTCGAAGCAAGGCGTAGTGACTAAATATCGAAGAATTCGCTTCACCGCCACTAAGTGACAGTCCTTAGGATCGGATTGAAATCTAGCACACATGCATACGCTAAGCATAATATCCGGTCTACTAGCACATAAATAAAGCAAAGAACCTATCATGGACCGGTATGCTTTTTGATCAACGGACTTACCACCTTTTTTGAGGTCGGTGTGTCCGTCGGTTCCCATCGGCGTCTTTGCGGGCTTGGCGTCCTTCATCCCAAACCGCTTTAGCAAATCTTGCGTGTACTTCGTTTGGGAGATGAAGGTGCCGTCCTTGAGTTGCTTCACTTGGAACCCAAGGAAGTAGTTCAACTCGCCCATCATCGACATCTCGAATTTCTGCGTCATCACCCTGCTAAACTCTTCACAAGACTTTTGGTTAGTAGAACCAAATATTATGTCATCGACATAAATTTGGCACACAAAAAGATCACCATCGCAAGTCTTAGTGAAAAGAGTTGGATCGGCTTTCCCAACCTTGAAAGCATTAGCAATTAAAAAGTCTCTAAGGCATTCATACCATGCTCTTGGGGCTTGCTTAAGTCCATAGAGCGCCTTAGAGAGCTTACACACGTGGTCGGGATACCGTTCATCCTCGAAGCCAGGGGGTTGCTTCACGTACACTTCCTCCTTGATCGGCCCGTTGAGGAAAGCGCTCTTCACATCCATTTGGTACAACCTGAAAGAATGGTGAGCGGCATATGCTAGCAAAATACGAATTGATTCTAGCCTAGCCACAGGAGCAAACGTCTCCTCAAAGTCCAAACCTGTGACTTGGGCATAACCTTTTGCCACAAGTCGAGCCTTGTTCCTTGTCACCACCCCGTGCTCGTCCTGTTTGTTGCGGAACACCCACTTGGTTCCCACAATATTTTGCTTGGGACGAGGCACCAGTGTCCAAACTTCATTGCGCTTGAAGTTGTTGAGTTCCTCCTGCATGGCCAATACCCAGTCCGGATCTAGCAAGGCCTCTTCTACCCTGAAAGGCTCAATAGAAGAGACAAAGGAGTAATGCTCACAAAAATTAACTAATCTCGAGCGAGTAGTTACTCCCTTGCTAATATCACCCAATATTTGGTCGACGGGATGATCTCTTTGGATCGTCGCTCGAACTTGGGTTGGAGGTGCCTGAGGTGCTTCTTCCTCCTCAACTTGAACATCCTGTGCTCCCCCTTGATCATGCGCCTCCACTTGAGGTACCTGTTCGTCATCTTGGGTTGGGGGATGCACCATAGTTGAGGAAGACGGTTGATCTTGCTCCAATTGTTCCTGAGGCCGTACATCTCCAATCGCCATGGTGCGTATCGCGGCCGTTGGAACGTCTTCTTCATCTACATCATCAAGATCAACAACTTGCTCTCTTGGAGAGCCATTAGTCTCATCAAATACAACGTCGCTAGAGACTTCAACCAAACCCGATGATTTGTTGAAGACCCTATACGCCTTTGTATTTGAATCATAACCTAATAAAAACTCTTCTACAGCTTTGGGAGCAAATTTGGAATTCCTACCCTTCTTCACTAGAATGTAGCATTTACTCCCAAATACACGAAAGTACGATACATTGGGTTTGTTACCAGTTAGCAGCTCGTATGAGGTCTTCTTGAGGAGGCGGTGAAGATAGACCCTGTTGATGGCGTGGCAAGCCGTGTTCACGGCTTCCGACCAAAAACACTCGGGGGTCTTGAACTCTCCAAGCATAGTCCTCGCCATATCAATGAGCGTCCTGTTCTTCCTCTCTACCACACCATTTTGCTGAGGTGTGTAGGGAGCGGAGAACTCGTGCTTGATCCCCTCCTCCTCAAGGAACTCCTCCACTTGAAGATTCTTGAATTCGGACCCGTTGTCGCTCCTTATCTTCTTCACCTTGAGCTCAAACTCATTTTGAGCTCTCCTTAGGAAGCGCTTGAGGGTCCCTTGGGTTTCAGACTTATCCTGCAAAAAGAACACCCAAGTGAAGCGAGAAAAGTCATCAACAATAACTAGACCATACTTACTCCCTCCTATGCTCAGATAGGCGACGGGTCCGAAGAGGTCCATATGCAGCAGCTCCAGAGGTCTTGAAGTGGTCATCACATTCTTGCTGTGATGTGCTCCTCCCACTTGTTTACCTGCTTGACAAGCTGCACAAGGTCTATCTTTTTCGAATTGCACGTTAGTCAAACCTATCACGTGTTCTCCCTTTAGAAGCTTGTGAAGGTTCTTCATCCCCACATGTGCTAAGCGGCGATGCCACAGCCAGCCCATGCTAGTCTTAGCGATTAAGCAAGAATCTAGACTGGCCTCCTCTTTTGTAAAATCAACTAAATAAAGTTTGCCGTCTAGTACACCCTTAAAAGCTAGTGAACCATCACATCTTCTAAAGACAGACACATCTACATTTGTAAATAGACAATTATATCCCATATTACATAATTGACTGATAGATAGTAAATTATTTCCAAGAGACTCAACTAAAAACACATTAGAGATAGAGTGCTCATTGGATATTGCAATCTTGCCTAAACCTTTCACCTTGCCTTGGTTCCCATCACCGAATGTGATTGAATCTTGGGAATCCTTATTCTTGACGTAGGAGGTGAACATCTTCTTTTCCCCCGTCATATGGTTTGTGCATCCGCTGTCGATAATCCAGCTTGAGCCCCCGGATGCATAAACCTGCAAGGCAAATTTAGGCTTGGGTCTTAGGTACCCAACTCTTGTTGGGTCCTACAAGGTTAGTCACAATTTCCTTAGGGACCCAAATGCAAGTTTTATCACCCTTGCATTTTGCCCCTAATTTCCTAGCAACTATCTTCCTATCCTTTCTACAAATAGCAAAGGAAGCATTTAAAGCATGATAAATTGTAGAGGGACCATTCATAACTTCTCTAGGAACATGAACAATATTCTTCCTAGGCACATGATGAATATTTTTCCTAGGCATATCTCTACCATGCATATAGGAAGAACTGGAAGCATACATAGCATAAGAGTCATAGGCATGTGAATCAAAAGCATTACAACTCCTATGAGACTGTCTTCTATCATTGTACATAAAAGCATGGTTCTTTTTAGTACTACTTGCCATAGGGGCCTTCCCTTTCTCCTTGGCGGAGATGGGAGCCTTATGGCTTGTTAAGTTCTTGGCTTCCCTCTTGAAGCCAAGCCCATCCTTAATTGAGGGGTGTCTACCAATCGTGTAGGCATCCCTAGCAAATTTTAGTTTGTCAAAATCACTTTTGCTAGCCTTAAGTTGGGCATTAAGACTAGCCATTTCATCATTTAACTTTGCAATAGAAGCTATGTGTTCACTACAAGCATCAATATCAAAATCTTTACATCTATTGCAAATAACAACATTTTCTACACAAGTTGTTGATTTACTAGCTATTTCTAACTTAGCATTCAAATCATCATTAATGCTTCTTAAGCTAGAAATTGTCTCATGGCAAGAAGATAATTCACAAGAAAGCATTTCATTTCTCTTAACTTCTAAGGCATGAGATTTTTGAGCTTCTACAAATTTGTCATGTTCTTCATACAACAAGTCCTCTTGTTTTTCTAAAAACCTATTTTTATCATTCAAGGCATCAATCAATTCGTTAATTTTATCTACCTTGGTTCTATCTAGGCCCTTAAATAAACATGAATAATCTATTTCATCCTCATCACTAGATTCGTCCTCACTTGAGGAAGCATAAGTAGAGTTTCGACTACATACCTTCTTCTCCCTTGCCATAAGGCATGTGTGACGCTCGTTGGGGAAGAGGGATGACTTGTTGAAGGCGGTGGCGACGAGTCCTTCATTGTCGGAGTCGGAGGAGGAGCAATCCGAATCCCACTCCTTTCCTAGATGTGCCTCGCCCTTGGCCTTCTTGTAATTTTTCTTCTTTTCGCTCTTGCTCCTGTGTTCTTGGTCACTTTCATTATCGGGACAGTTAGCAATGAAATGACCAATCTTACCGCATTTGAAGCATGAGCGCTTCCCCTTGGCTTTGGTCTTGCTTGGCCGTCCCTTGCGACCCTTAAGCGCCGTCTTGAATCTCTTGATGATGAGGGCCATCTCTTCATCATTAAGTCCGGCCGCCTCAATTTGTGCTACCTTGCTGGGTAACGCCTCCTTGCTCCTTGTTGCCTTGAGAGCAACGGGTTGAGGCTCATTGATTGGACCGTTTAGAGCGTCGTCCACATACCTCGCCTCCTTGATCATCATTCGCCCGCTTACAAATTTTCCAAGGACTTCTTCGGGCGACATTTTGGTGTACCTAGGATTCTCACGAATGTTATTCACCAAATGAGGATCAAGAACGGTAAAGGACCTTAGCATCAATCGGACGACGTCGTGGTCCGTCCATCGCGTGCTTCCGTAGCTCCTTATTTTGTTGATAAGGGTCTTGAGCCGGTTGTATGTTTGTGTCGGCTCCTCGCCCCTTATCATCGCGAATCGTCCAAGCTCGCCCTCCACCAACTCCATCTTGGTGAGTAAGGTGACGTCGTTCCCCTCATGTGAAATCTTGAGGGTGTCCCAGATCTGCTTGGCGTTATCCAAGCCGCTCACTTTGTGGTATTCATCCCTGCACAATGAAGCTAGAAGAACAGTAGTAGCTTGTGCATTCTTATGAATTTGCTCATTAATGAACATGGGACTATCCGAACTATCAAAGTGCATTCCACTCTCTACAATCTCCCATATACTAGGATGGAGAGAAAACAAGTGACTACGCATTTTGTGACTCCAAAATCCGTAGTCCTCTCCATCAAAATGAGGAGGTTTACCAAGTGGAATAGATAATAAATGAGCATTTGTACTTTGAGGAATACGAGAGTAGTCAAAAGAAAAGTTCGAATTGACCGGTTTCCTTCTCTCGTAGTCGTTGTGGTCGTCGTCCTTTTGGGAGGAAGTAGACTCATCGCTGTCGTCGTAGTAGACGATCTCCTTGATGCGCCTCGTCTTCTTCTTCTTCCCTTCTTTCCGTCTATGGCCCGAGCCGGAGTCGGTAGGCTTGTCGTCCTTCGGCTCGTTGACGAAGGATTCCTTCTCTTTATCGTTGATCACGATACCCTTCCCCTTAGGATCCATCTCTTCGGGCGGTTAGTCCCTTTGTGAAGAGAACGGCTCCGATACCAATTGAGAGCACCTAGAGGGGGGTGTGAATAGGTGATCCTGTAAAACTTGAAAAACTTAAGTCACAAAAACTTGGTTAAGCGTTAGCACAGTAAATGCCAAGTGGCTAGAGAGAAGTCTTACACAATAACCACAAGAAATCAATCACAGAGATGGCACGGTGGTTATCCCGTGGTTCGGCCAAGACCAACACTTGCCTACTCCACGTTGTGGCGTCCCAACGGACGAGGGTTGCAATCAACCCCTCTCAAGCGATCCAAAGACCCACTTGAATACCACGGTGTTTTGCTTGCTTTACTCAATCCCATTTGCGAGGAATCTCCACAACTTGGAGCCTCTCGCCCTTACACTTGAAATTCACAAAGAAGCACAGAGCAAGGGAGGGATTAGCAACACACTCAAGACAAGAAATCACAGCAACACCACGCACACAAGTTGCAACGAGAGCTCACAACACAACTCAATGAGTTCACCACTCAACTAGAGCTCTAATTGCTATCGCAAAGAATCAAAGGCGCAGAATCGATGTCTTGGTGCTTAGGAATGTTGTAGGAATGCTTGGTGTGCTCCTCCATGCGCCTAGGGGTCTCTTTTATAGCCCCAAGGCAGCTAGGAGCCGTTGAGAGCAATCTAGGAAGGCTGATCTTGCCTTCTGTCGATTGGCGCACCGGACAGTCCGGTGCCCGATTTCTTTCCATAAATGGTGCAGTCGACGTTGGCAGGCTGAGAGCCGTTGGCGCACCGGACAGTCCGGTGCCTTCTTCTAGTCGTTGGCTCGGCCACGTGTCCCGCGCAGATTGCGCGGCCGACCGTTGGCCCTGCCGACCGTTGGCTCACCGGACAGTCCGGTGCACACCGGACAATCCGGTGAATTATAGCCGTACGTCGCCGATGAATTCCCGAGAGCGACGAGTTCGCCTGTGAACGTGGGATAGTCCGATGCACCACCGGACAGTCCGGTGAATTATAGCCGTACACCGCCGTCGAAGTCCCGAGAGCAGCCTGTTCGCTAGAGCCAGCCTGGCGCACCGGACACTGTCCGGTGCACCACTGGACACTGTCCGGTGCACCACCGGACAGTCCGGTGCTCCAGACTGAGCAAAGTCTTGGCTGCCCGAGCCAAGGCATTTTCAATTGTATTTTTCCTGTTTCCAGCACTTAGACACAATACATTAGTCCATAAAACAATGTACTAAGTCTGAGAAACATACCTTTATCCTTGATTTGTACTTTGTCCACCTTTTTACACTTAGGCACTTGTGTTGGACACTAAATCACCAAAATACTTAGAAATGGCCCAAGGGCACATTTCCCTTTCATAGACCCCTTTGGATACCAGATCCCGAAGCAAGGCGTAGCGACTAAATATCTAAGAATCCGCTTAACGGCCACAAGGTGACATTCCCTTGGGTCGGATTGATATCTAGCACACATGCAAACGCTACGCATAATATCTGGTCTACTAGCACATAAATAAAGCAAGGAACCTATCATAGACCGGTATGCCTTTTGATCAACGAACTTACCTCCTTTGTTGAGGTCGACATGTCCGTCGGTGCCCATTGGTGTCTTCGCGGGCTTGGCGTCCTTCATCCCAAACCGTTTGAGAAGATCTTGAGTGTACTTCATTTGGGAGATGAAGGTGCCATCCTTGAGTTGCTTCACTTGGAACCCAAGGAAGTAGTTCAACTCGCCCATCATCGACATCTCAAATTTCTGTGTCATCACCCTGCTAAACTTCTCATAAGACTTTTGGTTAGTAGAACCAAATATTATGTCATTGACATAAATTTGGGAAACAAATAGGTAACCATCACAACTCTTAGTGAAAAGAGTTGGATCGGCTTTCCCAACCTTGAAAGCATTAGCAATTAGGAAATCTCTAAGGCATTCATACCATGCTCTTGGGGCTTGCTTAAGTCCATAGAGCGCCTTAGAGAGCTTACACACATGGTCAGGGTACCGTTCATCCTCAAAGCCAGGGGGTTGCTCCACGTACACCTCCTCCTTGATTGGCCCGTTGAGGAAAGCGCTCTTCACATCCATTTGGAACAACCTGAAAGAGTGGTGAGCGGCATAGGCTAATAGAATGCGAATAGACTCTAGCCTAGCCACAGGAGTAAAAGTCTCCTCGAAATCCAAACTTGCGACTTGGGCATAACCTTTTGCCACAAGTCGAGCCTTGTTTCGTGTCACCACCCCGTGCTCGTCTTGCTTGTTGCGGAACACCCACTTGGTTCACACAACGTTTTGCTTGGGACGTGGCACCAGGCTCCAAACTTCATTCCTCTTGAAGTTGTTGAGCTCTTCCTGCATGGCCAACACCCAGTCCGGATCTTGCAAGGCCTCTTCTACCCTGAAAGGCTCAATAGAAGAGACAAACGAGTAATGCTCACAAAAGTTAGCTAGTCTTGAGCGAGTAGTTACTCCCTTGCTTATATCACCCAGAATCTGGTCGATGGGATCATTCCTTTGAATCGTCGCTCGGACTTGAGTTGGAGGGGCCCGTGGTGCTTCTTCCTCCACAACTTGGTCTTGTTGTGCTCCCCTTGATCACATGCCTCCTCTTGAGGAATTTGTTCATCATCTTGAGTTGGGGGATGCACCATCGTTGAGGAAGAGGGTTGATCTTGCTCTTGTTGTTCCTGTGGTTGCACATCTCCAATCGCCATGGTGTGAATTGCGGCCGTTGGAACGTCATCTTCATCTACATCATCAAGATCAACTTGCTCTCTTGGAGAGCCATTAGTTTCATCAAATACAACGTCGCTAGAGACTTCAACCAAACTCGATGATTTGTTGAAGACTCTATATGCCTTTGTATTTGAGTCATAACCTAGCAAAAACCCTTCTACAGCTTTGGGAGCAAATTTGGAATTTCTACCTTTCTTTACTAGAATATAACATTTACTCCCAAATACACGAAAGTATGAAACGTTGGGTTTGTTACCGGTTAGAAGTTCATACGAGGTCTTCTTGAGGAGGCGATGAAGGTAGACCTGGTTTATGGCGTGGCAAGCTGTGTTCACAGCTTCCGACCAAAACCGCTCGGGCGTCTTGAATTCTCTAAGCATCGTCCTCGCCATGTCTATAAGCATCCTGTTCTTCCTCTCTACCACACCGTTTTGCTGTGGTGTGTAGGGAGCGGAGAACTCGTGCTTGATTCCTTCCTCCTCAAGGTACTCCTCCACTTGTAAGTTCTTGAACTCGGACCCGTTGTCGCTTCTTATCTTTTTCACCTTGAGCTCAAATTCGTTTTGAGCTCTCCTTAGAAAGCGCTTTAGAGTCCCTTGGGTTTCTGATTTATCTTGCAAAAAGAATACCCAAGTGAAGCGGGAAAAATCATCAACAATAACAAGACCATACTTACTTCCCCCGATGCTGAGGTAGGCAATGGGTCCGAAGAGGTCCATATGAAGTAGCTCTAGAGTCTTGATGTGGTCATCACATTCTTGCTGTGATGAGTGCTTCCCACCTATTTACCTGCTTGACAAGCTGCGCAAGGTCTATCTTTTTTGAAAAATACATTAGTTAGACCTAACACATGTTCTCCTTTTAGAAGTTTATGAAGGTTCTTCATCCCAACATGTGCTAGACGACGATGCCACAGCCAGCCCATGCTAGTCTTAGCAACTAAGCATGCATCTAGATCGGCCTCCTCTTTCGAAAAATCAACTAAGTAGAGTTTGCTGTCTAGTACACCCTTAAAAGCTAATGAACCATCACTCTTTCTAAAGACAGACACATCTACATTGGTAAATAGACAATTATAACCCATATTACATAGTTGACTAACATACAATAAGTTGTATCTGAGCGATTCAACTAAGAACACATTGGATATGGAATGCTCGGATGAAATGGCTATCTTTCCTAGTCCTTTAACCTTGCCTTGGTTCCCATCTCCAAAGATGATCGAATCTTGGGAATCTTTGTTCTTGACATAGGAGGTGAACATTTTCTTCTCCCCCATCATGTGGTTTGTGCATCCGCTGTCGATAATCCAGCTTGAGCCCCCGAATGCATAAACCTGCAAGGCAAATTAGGCTTGGGTTTTAGGTACCCAACTCTTGTTGGGTCCTACAAGGTTAGTTACAATAGCCTTTGGGACCCAAATACAAGTCGTGTCACCCTTGCATTTGGACCCCAACTTTCTAGCAACCACTTTTCATTTTTACATGAAAGTACATACGTAGTGTTGCAAGCATGAAAAACAGTGATAGGTTTATTACACATTTTCTTAGGAGTATGAGACACAAAATTTCTCCTAGGCCTACCATTAAAATTAGAACTTGAAGCAATCATAGCATGAGAATCAAAAGCATTATAACTCCTATTATAATGAGAATTTCTAGAAAATTTTCTATCATTATACATGAAAGCATGATTCTTTTGATTACTACTAGCCATAGGGGCATTCCCTTTCTCCTTGTTGGGAATGGGAGCCCTTTGGCTTGTTAAGTTCTTGGCTTCCTTTCGAAAGCCAAGTCCATCCTTAATTGAGGGATGTCTACCAACGGTGTAGGCATCCCTAACAAATTTTAACTTATCAAAATCTGTCCTACAAGTCTTAAGTTGAGCATTAAGACTTGCCACCTCATTATTTAATTTAGTAATTGATGTAAGGTGTTCAACACAAGCATCAACATCAAAATCCTTACACCTATTACAAATGACAACATGTTCTACACAAGATCTAGTTTTATTAGCTACTTCTAGCTTAGCATTTAAATCATCATTAACACTCTTTAAGCTAGACACAGTTTCATGACAAGCAGATAGTTCAGAAGATAGCATTTCATTCCTTTTAACCTCTAAAGCAAGAGATTTTTGCACACTAACAAACTTGTCATGCTCTTCATACAATATATCTTCTTGCTTCTCTAACAATCTATCTTTTTCATTCAAAGCATCAATTAACTCATTAATCTTATCCACTTTTGCTCTATCTAACCCCTTAAATAATTCAGTATAATCTACTTCATCATCACTAGAATCATCATCGCTTGAAGTAGTATACTTGGGCGTTTCTCGAGCGCTTACCTTTTTCTCCTTTGCCATGAGGCAAGTGTGGCACTCGTTGGGGAAGAGTGACGATTTGTTGAAGGCTGAGGCGACGAGTCCTTCATCGTCGGAGTCGGAAGAAGAGCAATCCGAATCCCCTTCTTGTAGGCCTTCTTCTTCTCCCTCTTCCCGCTCTTTTCTTGTTCCTGGTCATTAGCATTATCAGGACAATTTGCTATGAAATGACCAGTCTTACCGCATTTAAAACAGCAGCGCTTTCCCTTTGCTTTACTCTTGTTGGGATGCTCCTTGCGTCCTTTTAGCGTGGTCTTGAAGCGTTTGATGATGAGGGCCATCTCATCTTCATTTGGCCCGGCAGCCTCAACTTGTGCCACCTTGCTAGGTAGCGCCTCCCTGCTGCTGCTTGTTGCCTTGAGTGCAACGGGCTAGGGCTCATAGATGGGCATTGGGCCGTTCAATGTATCATCAACATATCTTACTTCCTTGACCATCATACGCCTGCTAACAAACTTTCCGAGTATCTCCTCGGGCGTCATCTTTGTGTACCTGGGATTCTCACGGGTGAGGTTCACAAGATGAGGGTCAATAACAGTGAAAGACCTGAGCATAAGTCAAACGACGTCGTGGTCCGTCCATCTCGTGCTTCCATAGCTCCTGATCTTGTTGACCAGGGTTTTGAGCCTGTTGTATGTTTGAGTTGGCTCCTCTCCCCTGATCATGGCAAACCTTCCTAGCTCACCTTCCACCAACTCCATTTTGGTGATCATGGTGGCGTCGTTCCCCTCATGCGATATCTTGAGGGTGTCTCATATTTGCTTGGTGTTGTCCAAGCCGCTCACCTTGTTGTATTCATCCCTGCACAACGATGCTAACAAAACAGTGGTAGCTTGTGCATTCTTATGAATTTGTTCGTTAATGAATACAGGGTTATCCATACTATCAAATTGCATTCCATTTTCAACTATCTCCCATATACTAGGATGGAGAGAAAATAAGTGACTACACATTTTGTGACTCCAAAAAGCGTAGTCCTCTCCATCAAAGTGTGGAGGTTTACCAAGAGGAATAGAAAGCAAATGAGCATTGGAATTATAAGGAATATGAGAATAATCAAATGAAAAATTTGAATTAACCAGTTTCTTTTTCTCGTCGTCGTCTCTCGGGGAAGAAGAAGACTCGTCGCTGTCGTAGTAGACGATCTTCTTGATGCGCCTCTTCTTCTTCGTGTCCTTCTTCTTATGACTTGAGCCAGAGTCAGTGGGCTTGTCATCCCTTGGCTCGTTGAAGATGGACTCCTTCTCCTTATCACTGACCACCATCCCCTTTCCCTTAGGATCCATCTCTTCGGGCGATTAGTCCCTTTCGTGAAGAGAACGACTCTGATACCAATTGAGAGCACCTAGAGGGGGGGTGAATAGGTGATCCTGTAAATTCAACACTAAATAGCCACAAAACTTAGTTAAGTGTTAGTACGGCTAAGTAGTGAGCTCTTGCGAACACACAAGTAAGAAAAGCAATCACAAGAGACATAGTGGTTTATCCCGTGGTTCGGCCAAGTATAACACTTGCCTACCTCCACGTCGTGGCGTCCCAATAGACGAGGGTTGCACTCAACCCCTTTCAAGTGATCCAACGATCAACTTGAATACCACGACTTTTCTTTGCTTATCTCTTTTTCCCGTTTGCGAGGAATCTCCACAAGTTGGAGTCTCTCGCCCTTACAACAAAGATCACAGTGAAAGCACAAGAGTAAGGGTGGGAAGCAACACACACAAATCCGCAACAATACACACGCACATAAGCCAAGACTTGAGCTCAAAATGAAGCACAACGAGTTCACAACTAGAACAGAGCTCAAACCACTAACATAGTCGATCAAGTGCGTGGAGACGGAGTGTGGAAGTCTTAGAATGCTTAGAGTATGCTTGAGTGACTCCTCCATGCGCATGGGGTCCCTTTTATAGCCCCAAGGCAGCTAGGAGCCGTTGGAGGCAATCTTGGAAGGCTAATCTTGCCTTCTATCGGGTGGCGCACTGGACAGTCCGGTGCGCCACTAGACAGTCACTGTAGCTGTCAGGTGCGTGATCTCCTTCCTTTTCTGGCGCATCCGACCGTTGCAGATTCGTGGCAGTTGGCGCACCGGACACTGTCCGGTGCCCCCTGCCGACCGTTGGCGTGCCCACGCGTCGCGCGAAAGATTGCGCGGCCGACCGTTGGCGCAGTCGACCGTTGGCTCACTTGACAGTCCGGTGCACCACCGGATAGTCCGATGAATTTTAGCCGTACGCCGTTGAACTTTTCCTGAGAGCGACAACTTCGCCGTGGACGACTTCGCCGTGGACGACTCACTGGACAGTCCAGTGCACCACCGGACAGTCCGGTGAATTATAGTCGTACGCCGCTGTCGAGTCCCGAGAGCGGCCTGTTCACCGGAGACTGGCCTGGCGCACCGGACACTGTCCGGTGCACCCAGACCGAGCAGACAGCCAACTCTTTTCCAATTGCTTTTCTCCTGTTTCTAGCACTTAGACACAATACATTAGTACCCAAATCAATGTACTAAGTCTAGAAACGTACCTTGTTACATGATTTGCACTTCTTCAATCTTTGGCACAAATTAACACTTAGAGAATATGTGTTGGGCACTTTAATCACCAAAACACTTTAGAAATGGCCCAAGGGCACATTTCCCTTTTAGCCTGCTCTAACTCTACGCACGCAGTACGAACTGTTCACTGTTCACTGTTCACTTTTGCAGTCGACCGTTGGCGCGCTAGCCATTGCCCCCGCTGGCACACCGGACAGTCCGGTGCTGCACCGGATAGTCCGGTGAATTATAGCGGAGAGCAATTTCTAGAAACCCGAAGCTGAGCAGTTCGGAGTGATTCTCCCTGGTGCACCGGACACTGTCCGGTGGCACACCGGACAGTGTGGTGCGCCAGACCAGGGCAGCCTTCAGTTTTCTTTGCTCCTTTGTTTTGAACCCTTTCTTTTAACTTTGTATTGGTTTGTTGTGAACCTTTGGCGCCTGTAGAACATATATTCTAGAGCAAACTAGTTAGTCCAACTGTTTGTGTTGGGCAATTCAACCACCAAAATTATTTAGGAAAAGTTTTGACCCTATTTCCCTTTCAATCTCCCCCTTTTTGGTGATTGATGCCAACACAAACCAAAGCAAATATATAAGTGTAGAATTGAACTAGTTTGCATAAGGTAAGTGCAAAGGTTGCTTAGAATGAAACCAATATAATTATTTCAATAGATATGCATGGATTGTTTTCTTCTATTTTAACATTTTGGACCACGCTTGCACCACAAGTTTAGTTTTTGCAAATTCTTTTCAAAGTCTTTTTGCAAATAGTCAAAGGTATATAAGTAAGATTTCGAGAAGCATTTTCAAGATTTTGAAATTTTCTCCCTCTGTCTCAAATGTTTTTCCTTTGACTAAACAAAACTCCCCCTCAATGAAATTCTCCTCTTAGTGTTCAAGAGGGTTTTACAAATTTTTGAAGATAGTAGAACTTTCTCCTCTTTTGAAAACACATAAAGATACCAATTTGAAAACTTTATTTTTAAAATTCGTTGGTGGTGGTGCGGTCCTTTTGCTTTGGGCTAATACTTTCTCCCCCTTTGGCATGAATCGCCAAAAACGGATACTTGTGAGTGAAATATAAGCCCTTTTACTTTCTCCCCAATGGCAAACAAATAAATAGGAGTGAAGATTATACCAATGTGGAGAGATGGCGGAATACCGGCAAAGAGTAGATAATACCGATGGAGTTGAGTGGAAGCGTCGTCTTTGCCGAATACTCCATTTCCCTTTCAATTCTATGACTAAGCCTGAGAATACACTTGAAAACACATTAGTCATAGACATAAAAGAGATATGATCAAAGGTATATAAATGAGCTATGTGTGCAAAGTATCAATCAAAGTTCCGAGAATCAAGAATGTTTAGCTCATTCCTAAGTTTGGTAAAGGTCTTCTCATCTAGTGGCTTGGTAAAGATATCGGCTAATTATTCTTTGGTGTTAATATAGGCTATCTTGATATCCCCCTTTGTTGGTGATCTCTCAAAAAGTGATACCGAATGGCTATGTGCTTAGTGCGGCTGTGTTCAACGGGATTATCCGCCATGCGGATTGCACTTTCATTATCACATAGGAGAGGGACTTCGCTAAATTTGTAGCCATAGTCCCTGAGGGTTGGCCTCATCCAAAGTAATTGCACGCAACAATGGCCTACGGCAATATACTCGGCTTCGACGGTGGAAAGAGCTACTGAGTTTTGTTTCTTTGAAGCCCAAGACACCAGGGATCTTCCCAGAAACTGACAAGTCCCTGATGTGCTCTTCCTATCAATTTTACACCCTGCTCAATCAGCATCTGAATATCCTAATAAATCAAAAGAGGATCCCTTGGGGTACCAAAGACCAAACTTAGGTGTATGAACTAAATATCTCAAGATTCGCTTCACGGCCCTAAGGTGAACTTCCTTAGGATCGGCTTGGAACCTTGCACACATGCATACGGAAAGCATAATATCCGGTCGAGATGCACATAAATAGAGTAGAGATCCTATCATCGACCGGTATACCTTTTGATCAACGGATTTACCTCCCGTGTCGAGGTCGAGATGCCCATTGGTTTCCATGGGTGTCTTGATGGGCTTGGCATCCTTCATTCCAAACTTGGTGAGTATATCTTGAATGTACTTCGTTTGGCTGATGAAGGTGCCCTCTTGGAGTTGCTTGACTTGAAATCCTAGAAAATACTTCAACTCCCCCATCATAGACATCTCAAATTTTTGTACCATGATCCTACTAAACTCTTCACAGGTAGATTTGTTAGTAGACCCAAATATGATATCATCAACATAAATTTGGCATACAAACAAATCATTTGCAATAGTTTTAGTAAAAAGAGTAGGATCGGCCTTGCCGACTTTGAAGCCATTAGTGATAAGAAAATCTCTTAGGCATTCATACCATGCTCTTGGGGCTTGCTTGAGCCCATAAAGCGCCTTTGGGAGTTTGTAAACATGGTTAGGGTACTCACTATCTTCAAAGCCGGGAGGTTTTTCAACATATACCTCTTCTTTGATTGGTCCATTGAGGAAGGCACTCTTCACGTCCATTTGATATAGCTTAAAGCCATGGTAAGTAGCATAGGCAAGTAATATACGAATTGACTCAAGCCTAGCTATGGGTGCATAGGTTTCACCAAAATCCAAACCTTCGACTTGTGAATATCCCTTGGCCACAAGTCGGGCTTTGTTCCTTGTCACCACACCATGCTCATCTTGCTTGTTGCGGAACACCCACTTGGTACCTACAACATTTTGATTAGGACGTGGAACCAAATGCCATACCTCATTCCACGTGAAGTTGTTGATCTCCTCTTGCATCGCCAGCACCCAATCCGAATCTTTAAGTGCATCCTCTACCCTGTGTGGCTCAATAGAGAAAACAAAAGAGTAATGTTCACAAAAATGAGTGACTCGAGATCGAGTGGTTACCCCCTTATGAATATCGCCGAGGATGGTGTTCACAGGGTGATCTCTTTGAATCGCCTGGTGGACTCTTGGGTGTGGCGGTCTTTGATCTTATTCATCTTCCTTGTCTTGATCATTGGCATCTCCCCCTTGATCATTGTCCTCCTCTTGAGGTGTCTCATCTTTTTGATATTCATTTTCATCATCTTGATCTTGATCCTCATCTTGAGTTGGTGGAGATGCTTGTATGGAAGATGATGATTGATCTTGTGCTTGTGGAGGCTCTTCGGATTCCTTAGGACACACATCCCCAATGGACATGTTCCTTAGCGCGATGCATGTAGCCTCTTCATCATCTAATTCATCAAGATCAACTTGCTCTACTTGAGAGCCGTTAGTCTCATCAAACACAATGTCACAAGAAACTTCAACTAGTCCAGTGGACTTGTTAAAGACTCTATATGCCCTTGTGTTTGAATCATAACCAAGTAAAAAGCCTTCTACAGCCTTAGGAGCAAATTTAGATTTTCTACCTCTTTTAAGAAGAATAAAACGTTTGCTACCAAAGACTCTAAAATATGAAACATTGGGCTTTTTACCAGTGAGGAGTTCATAGGATGTCTTCTTGAGGATTTGGTGTAGATATAACCGGTTGATGGAGTAGCAGGCGGTGTTAATCGCCTCGACCCAAAACCGGTCCGGTGTCTTGTACTCATCAAGCATGGTCCTCGCCATGTCAAGTAGAGTTCTATTCTTCCTCTCCACTACACCATTTTGTTGTGGCGTGCAGGGAGAAGAGAACTCATGCTTGATGCCCTCCTCCTTAAGAAAGCCTTCATTTTAAGAGTTCTTGAACTCCGTTCCATTGTAGCTTCTTATCTTTTTGATTCTTAGGCCGAACTCATTTTGAGCCTGTCTCAAGAATCCCTTTAAGGTCTCTTGGGTTTGAGATTTTTCTTGCAAAAAGAATACCCAAGTGAAGCGAGAATAATCATCCACAATAACTAGACAGTACTTACTCCCGCCAATGCTTATGTAAGCTATCGGGCCGAATAGGTCCGTGTGGAGTAGCTCAAGTGGCCTGTCGGTCGTCATGATGTTCTTGTGTGGATGATGAACACCAACTTGCTTCCCTGCTTGGCATGCGCTACAAATTCTGTCTTTCTCAAAATGAACATTTGTTAGTCCCAAAATGTGTTCTCCCTTTAGAAGCTTGTGAAGATTCTTCATCCCAAGGGCTAGTCGGCGGTGCCAGAGCCAACCCATGTTAGTCTTAGCAATTAAGCAAGTGTCGAGTTCAGCTCTATTGAAATCAACTAAGTATAACTGACCCTCTAACACTCCCTTAAATGCTACTGAATCATCACTTCTTCTAAAGACAGTAACACCTATATCCGTAAAAAGACAATTGTAGCCCATTTTGCATAATTGAGAAACTGAAAGCAAGTTGTAATCTAAAGAATCTACAAGAAAAACATTGGAAATAGAATGGTCAGGTGATATAGCAATTTTACCCAATCCTTTGACCAAACCTTGATTTCCATCCCTGAATGTGATAGCTCTTTGGGGATCTTGGTTTTTCTCATAGGAGGAGAACATCCTTTTCTCCCCAGTCATGTGGTTTGTGCACCCGCTATCAATGATCCAACTTGAGCCCCCGGATGCATAAACCTACAAAACAAGTTCAGGCCTTGTTCTTAGGTACCCAAACGGTCTTGGGTCCTTTGACATTAGAAACAAGCACCTTGGGTATCCAAACACAAGTCTTTGACCCCTTGTGTTTGCCCCCAACATATTTGGCAACTACTTTGCCTGATTTGTTAGTGAGCACATAAGAAGCATCAAAAGTCTTAAATGAAATATTAGGTTCATTTGACACAATAGGAGATTTCTTTTTAGGCATTTTAACATGGGTAGAACGCCTAGAGCTAGAAGCCTCATTCTTATAAATAAAAGCATGGTGAGAAACATAATGAGTCTTCTTAGCATGAATTCTCCTAATCTTATCCTCAGGATAACCAGCAGGATATAAAATATAGCCCTCGTTATCCTGAGGCATGGGAGTCTTGCCTTTAATAAAATTAGACAATCTTTTAGGGGCATTAATTTTAATATTGCCTCCCTGTTGGAAGCCAATGCCATCCTTAATGCCTGGGCGTCTCCCACTATAGAGCATGCTTCTAGCAAATTTAAATTTTCCATTTTCTAAGTCATGCTCATTGATTTTAGCTCTGAGTTGAGCTATGTGATCATTTTGTTGTTTAATTAAAGCTAAGTGATCATGAATAGCATCAACATTAATGTCTCTACATCTAGCACAAATAGAAACATGATCAATAGTAGATGTAGAGGGTTTGCAAACATTTAATTCATCAATCTTAGCATGTAACATGGCATTTTCATTTCTAAGATTGGAAATAACATCATTGCAAACATTTAAATCTTTAGCCTTAGCAATTAATTTTTCATTCTCAATCTTAAGGCTAGCAAGAGAGGCATTCAATTTATCAATCTTAGCAATTAAACTAGCATTATCATTTCTAAGATTGGTAATTGAATCATCACAAATAATTGACTTCTCAACCTTAGCAATTAAATTAGCATTCTCAATTCTAAGGTTAGAAATAGTGTCATGGCAAATGCTAAGCTCACTAGTTAATTTTTCATATTTTTCTACTTCTTGAGCATAAGCATTTTTAACCTTAACATGCTTTTTGTTTTCCTTAATAAGGAAGTCCTCTTGGCTATCCAAGAGTTCATCATTCTCATGAATGGCACTAATTAATTCATTCAATTTTTCCTTTTGTTGCATGTTTAGGTTGGCAAAAAGTGCAAACAAATTTTCCTCATCATCACTAGAGTTATCCTCATCACTAGATGTTGCATATTTAGTGGAGACTCTAGATTTTACCTTCTTTTTGCCGTCTTTTGCCATGAGGCACTTGTGGACGACGTAGGGGAAGAGGAGGCCTTTGTTGACAGCGATGTTGGCGACGTCCTCGTCGGAGGAGGAGTCGGTGGAGCTCTCATCGGAGTCCCACTCCCGGCAAACATGGGCATCGCCACCCTTCTTCTTGTAGTATCTCTTCTTTTCCTTCTCCTTTCCCCTCTTGTCGTCGCCCCTGTCACTATCACTTGATAATGGACATTTAGCAATAAAGTGACCGGGCTTACCACACTTGTAGCAAACTTTCTTAGAGCAGGGCTTGTAATCCTTCCCCCTCCTTTGCTTGAGGATTTGGCGAAAGATTTTGATGATTAAAGTCATCTCCTCATTGTCGAGCTTGGAGGCGTCGATGGGGACCCTACTTGGTGTAGAATCCTTCTTTTCTTCTTCTGTCGCCTTGAATGCAACGGGTTGCACCTCGAGTGTTGAGGTGGCGCCTCGCTCGATGATTTGTTTGGAGCCTTTAATCATCAATTCAAAGCTCACAAACTTTCCTATCACTTCCTCGGGAGACATTAGCTTATATCTAGGATCACCACGAATTAATTGAACTTGAGTAGGATTAAGAAAAACGAGTAATCTAAGAATAACCTTGACCATTTCATGGTCATCCCATTTTGTGCTCCTGAGGTTGCGCACTTGGTTCACCAAGGTCTTGAGCCGGTTGTACATTGCTTGTGGCTCCTCCCCTTGGTTAAGCATGAAACGACCGAGCTCCCCCTTGATCGTTTCCCGCTTGGTGATCTTGGTCACCTCGTCTCCCTCGTGCGCGGTCTTGAGCATGTCCCAAATCTCTTTGGAGCTCTTCAACCCTTGCACCTTATTATACTCCTCTCGACTTAGAGAGGCGAGGAGTATAGTAGTGGCCTGGGAGTTGAAGTGCCGGATTTGCGCAACCTCGTCCGAATCATAATCTTCATCCCCTACGGATGGTACCTGTACTCCAAACTCAACAACATCCCAAATGCTAGTGTGGAGTGAGGTTAGATGGTGCCTCATTTTATCACTCCACATACAATAATCTTCACCATAAAAAATGGGTGGTTTGCCTAATGGGACGGAAAGTAAAGGAGTACGTTTGGAAATGTGAGGATAGCGTAGGGGGATCTTACTAAACTTCTTGCGCTCATGGCACTTAGAAGTAATGGACGGCGCGTCGGAGCCGGAGGTAGATGGCAATGAAGAGTCGGTCTCATAGTAGACCGCCTTCTTCATCTTCTTTTTCTTGTCGCCGCTCCGATGTGACTTGGTGTGTGAAAGGGATCCTTTCCCTTTGTCGCCGGACTCTCCCGATGAAGTCTTCCCGTGGCTTATGGCGGGCTTTTCGCCGGTCACCACCTCCTTCTTGGCGTGATCTCCCGACACCACTTCGAGCGGTTAAGCTCTAATGAAGTATCGAGATCTGATACCAATTGAAAGTCGCCTAGAGGAGGGGGTGAATAGGCGGAATCTGAAAATTACAAACTTAAGCATGCACTACAAGCTGGGGTTAGCGTTAGAAATAAAATCGAGTCCGAAAAGAGAGGGCGAAAACAAATCACAAGCAAATGAAGAGTGTGACATGGTGATTTGTTTTATCGAGGTTCGGTTCTTGCAAACCTACTCCCCGTTGAGGTGGTCACAAAGACCGGGTCTCTTTCAACACTTTCCCTCTCTCAAACGGTCACCTAGACCGAGTGATCTTCTCTTCTCAATCAATCGGGACACTTAGTCCCCACAAGGACCACCACAACTTGGTGTCTCTTGCTTTGATTACAAAAGTCTTGGGAACAAGAAATGGGGAAGAAGAAAAGCGATCCAAGCGCAAGAGCTCAAAAGAACACGACAAAACTCTCTCTTCTAGTCACTATTGCTTTGAGTGGAATTGAGACTTGGAGAGATTTTGATTCACTCTAATTGTGTCTTGTATTGAATGCAATAGCTCTTGTATTGAATGTGTTGGCTGAAAACTTGGATGCCTTGAATGTGTGGTGGTTGGGGGTATTTATAGCCCCAACTACCAAAGTGGCCGTTGGGGAACTCTGCTATCGACGGGCGCACCGGACAGTCCGGTGCGCCAGCCACATCACCCAACCGTTAGGGTTCGACCATTGGAGCTTCTGACAGCTGGGCCACTGGACAGTCCGGTGGTGCACCAGACAGGTCATGTTCACTGTCCAGTGCGCCTTCTGGCGCCTGCTCTGACTCTACGTGCGCAGTCCGCACTGTTCACTGTTCACTATTCACTTTTGCAGTCGACCGTTGGCGCGCTAGCCGTTGCCCCCGCTGGCACACCGGATAGTTCGATGCTGCACTGGACAGTCCGATGAATTATAGCGGAGAGCAATTTCCAGAAACCCGAAGCTGAGCAGTTCGGAGTGATTCTCCCTGGTGCAGCGGACACTGTCCGGTGGCACACCAGACAGTCCGGTGCGCTAGACCAGGGCAGCCTTCGGTTTTCTTTGCTCCTTTGTTTTGAACCCTTTCTTTTAACTTTGTGTTGGTTTGTTGTGAACCTTTGGCACTTGTAAAACATATATTCTAGAGCAAACTAGTTAGTACAATTGTTTGTGTTGGGCAATTCAACCACTAAAATTATTTAGGAAAAGGTTTGACCCTATTTCCCTTTCACCTAACCAACTAGTGAATCAGTACTGCGTGCCTAGATCCATATGGTGATGCAAGAAGATATAAGTTTTATCCTAGTTCGGGCAAGAGAAGGCCCCACTTCCAGTAGAGGGGGATGACACTTATATTATCTTGCACCTAAGTGCTTGTAGTAGAGGTACAAGCAGGACGGGAGAGGGAGTGGATCCCAAGTCCCTGGTAGTGATTGAGGCAAGTGTCAATATCGTTGTGGAGGCGAAAACTAGTAAAGTGTTCTCCTCCGCCTTTGAAGCCTTGGGCTCCTCCTTTTATACCCTTAAGGAGGGATCCCTGGAGCGCCTAGGTTTATTGTAAGTGGGAGAGGATATAAGTCTGAGCCCCTATAGCAGCATGGCCGCCGGGATGGCCTTTGTACTCATAGTTTACTTGGATCAGGAGGAGGATGTCTGACCCCTATGTCCTGCATCTTGACCGAGCAGAGAGTCGAGGCCTCGGCCGGGGGCTCGGACGCGTACCCGAAATTGTCTTGTGGATGTGTTGTCCGAGTCGTATGTTAGAAACGGTGACGCCTAAGGGGGTGAATTAGGACTTCTAAAAACTTCTTCTAAACTAGGACACAAATAAATCCCTAGAACAAAACCTATGCAAATAACAATATAGAATGTGCAAACTAGGTGTTGTCTAAGTGTTGCTATCTCTACCGCAAAGCCTAGGTTTCAATCCTAAATAATTTAACTAGAAAGGCAAGATTGAAACTTAAATACTTAATATAAATGCATAAGGTAAAGAGCAAGATAGAGATGCAAACTCTCGAGGATGACACTGATATTTTTACCGAGGTATCCAAAACCATGCAAGGTTCCGACTAATCCTCGTTGGTGCCCCTATGCAAAGGGTAGCCCACGCGAGGGCGAAGCACCTCGGCCGAGTAACTCCGTAGAGAGCCGCATGCCTTATCCACGTGCAAGTGGTGCTCCGCTTCCGGCTCCTCTCAGACGCTTCCCATCGTCTCCACTATCGAGCTTCCGGTCGAAACGCTGCGGGCCTCGTTCCCTCCAGTACACGGTGGTGGCCGTGACAAACTCAGTTGTCACGGTCTCGTAAGACTCTCACCCCACTCGGTACAATTACAATGGCTCGCGCAAGAGCAGAGGGGTTGTGTGGTTTTTCTAAACTCACTCAACTAACTAGGATTCACCTAGAGCAAGCACATAAGCAGTCTAACTAACCTAAGCACTTTGCAAAGCACCTACGCTAATCATCGAGTGATTCTATTAAGCACTTGGGTGTTTGAGCACTTGGAAATGTCTACAATATGTCTTGGTATGTTGCATGCTTGGGCTCCCGTACCTTTAAATGGCCGGTTGGGTGAAGTATATATAGGCCCCAACACAAAACTAGTTGTTGAAGAAAAGTTGTTGCTTCTCTACGGCACACCGGACAGTCCGGTGGTAGACACCGGACAGTTCGGTGCCCTGTCCGGTGCACCACTAGCCGTTGGATCTGACGTTGGCAGGTGACCGTTGGCGCGTGCCGCCTTGCATCGGACAGTCTGGTGGCTTTCCTCCATAGTGCCACCAGGAACTAGCAGTTGGGTCACTGTTCCCTGATGCACCGGACAGTCCAGCGGTGTGGCACCAAATAGTCTGATGTGCCATCGGACAGTTCAGTGCTCTCAGCCGGACGGTCCGCTAGTGGCAACACTTTTCTTCATGTCTTGGACTTTGCTTGATACTTGTTGATCTTCACTTATGGTCTTCATAATATCTTCTTTTGTGGTGTTGCTTCCTCAATGCCTTAGTCCAAGTCACTTTAGCATCCTGTGAACTACAAACACAAAACCTAGCAAACGCATTAGTCCATAGGTTACGTTGATCATCAAACACCAAAATCATTTAGACAAATGGGTCGGGATCCATTTTCCTTACAATCTCCCCCTTTTTGGTGATTGATGATAACACAACCAAAGCAAGCAAATATAACAAACATTTTGAAAACAGTTTGATGCCGTTTAACACAGAGTATTAGTGCAACAATGTTTTTTCTTCGTCCCCCACAATGGTGCAGTACAGGGGTATTTATAGGTAACCGAGGGTCGGCCCTGCCCCGTCAAAGACGATTATACCCTCAGTTACCTACGTTATCCCCGGAATATTCCCCTTTGAGGGTTATGGCGGGTCATTACATCGTAATTAATTACAAATATGGGCTGACCCACTAACAACTCTGCCCGTGTGGAGGCTTACAGGTGGGATCATGTAGCATGGGCCGACTATACACGGGCCCCTCATTACAGTTAGTGGCAGGTTACAATGCATGGTCTTCGCAGTCCTAAATGTTCAGTCTTCGGAGTCCTTGATGGTCTGTGCCCTGGCCTATCCAGGCAGAGGTAGCACCCGAGTCTTCGCCTGCGTGCTCTCTCCGTGCACTTCGTAGTGTAGCTCACTCTTCAAGCCTTTGAGGTCTCCAGTATTGAATTTTCTGACACTAGCCTCTTGAGCGAGGGGGCGTTGCGCCTTCGCTCCAACAGCTAGTAATGGACGAGCTGTAACAGTTGTCGGCTAGTAACAGACTCGTTCGTAACTGGTCGTTTCCTATGTTATGGCTAGTAACAGACGAGCTGTAATGGCTGTCGGCTAGTAACGGACGTGTCTGATGGCGTCAGTTTCTGGCTGGTTGTAGCGGTAGCTCTGATGGCGACTGTTACTGTCCGTTCACCCTGTCTACGCGTGTACAAATACGGATGAGGTGAGGCTGCTTCAGGTGACACGCGAACAAACTGTCATACGTATTGCACACAGCCCATTTCTGTCCCACCTCCTGCGAGCATAGAGTGAGTGGGAGAGCAGGCCTCCGAAATCGTCGTCCGAAGAGCTACACTTGCACTGGTGTGCGGACGATTAGGTTTTTGGGGAGCATACTCGCGACTGCTCGCTATGTCTGCCCGACCAATGCTGATCTAGTTCTTCGTCGTCGTCGGCGGCGTTCGTGGGACTGCACTGCGTACATCTGCCTGCATCGACTGCATACGACGACATCGAACATACACACGGGGTGTCACTGATGCCTTGAGCATTGGTCCCTCCGTGGGGCTAGGGGTGGATATCGAGCCAGCTCGGCTCGTTATAACTCGGTAATCAAACAAGCTAGCTCGGCTCGACTCGTTAAAGTAGCGAGCTAGGAACCACGCTCAGCTCGACTCGTTTTGTAGCTCGAGCCAGCTCGTTTGACTCGCGAGCCATACATAACAAAATAGGGCATGGCTTTAAAAAAACAGCAGAAGTTCAATTTAAATTCTCAATCACACACAACATGAGTAACAACATTGCAGATTAAGACATTCACACTGATAACATGAGTTCATCACAGATTCACACTGTCACACATTAACAGTTAACACAGATCCATAGCCATAGAACATAGCCCATAAGAGTAGTATATCAGTCCATCACAGTTCACAGATTCACACATTAACAGTTAACACTGATAATAGTCTAGGACAGTTTAGACTTTATATTCTTATTAAAGAACACTGAAGGACTCAAAAGTTCCCAGGCCACGAAAATGCAATACAATAAAATCTTCTTGTAGCAGCCTGCAGACCATCAGCGCATCAGACTCAGTCACTCAGACCATCAGTTTGAACTCTTTGGAACCTGTGAGACCTACATTTCAAAATATGAAAATACCATCAGTCACTGAAGAACCTGTGACTGAAGAACCTGTGAGCTCAAATTCTTTTCAACGTGTGCATAAGAACACATTTTGGAACATTTTACACATTTGAACACCACATTGCACAACACACTTACAGACTTATTGTTACTAGTTGCTTCCAACCACACAGTTTGGAAATTCCACATATTCATTATCATCATCATTTTCTCCTCCCTGTAATCAGTCAAAAATAAACATTGAATATGTTTAGAAACAAAAATAGTCAAAATAAATTAATCATCACATAGAAACATACCACAACGATAGGATTTGGCGAACCCCGTATCCAACTAGATGCACAAACTAGTGCCTGAATTATCGCTGGCTTTAAAGAACTCCTATAATCATCAAGAATCCTTCCTCCACAACTAAAAGTTGATTCTGATGATACACTTCCAGCAGGAACAGCTAAGAATCTCTTTGCCATACTCGCCACAACAGGAAATCTATGAGAATTCACTTTCCAATAGTTCACCAAGTTGAACTTCTTATCATCTATGGACACATTTGCTTCATCTAGATAGATAAGCAACTCTAATTTTGAGCTTTCTGTGGCACTTGAGTGCAAAAAATCCTGAAACTCACATGGGACTATGGAAGCAAGATCACTGCTTACATCCTTTGCTATTGAAGCTGACTGGGTATTTGAGCTACTGTCACCATTTTTCTGCCTATACACCAAATCATATTTCTTGTAGATATCTTCTAATTCTATGCTGATCTCTTCAAGCTCTGTTTGACACCTAAAAGCATCATAAAGCTGACCGAAACACCATCTGATGTACCTCATTTTGAACCTAGGGTCAAGGATTGTAGCAATAACCATCACATTGTTCCTCACCTCCCAATATTTATTGAATTTTTCTAACATTGCAACAGCCATACACCTCAAATATGCATCACTAGATTTCTATGCTGTTAACAAAGCAATCTTAACTTTCACTATGTAAGGGTAGAAGACATTGGCAGTTGGATAAAGTGAACCTGAAAAAGCTGTGGTTGCTCCAGCCATTGTTCCTAAAATTGGCCTAATCTTCTGATACTTATCCCAATCAGTTTGTGTAGGTTGCCACACATAGTTATGGTCTACTTCAGCATAGTATCGAAATGCATCCCTATACTCCATACATGTGTCCAACATTCTATATGTTGAATTCCACCTTGTTTTAACATCAAGGGATAGGCCTTTTCCAACTTTAATAGCATACTCATTGCAAACCTCAATGAATTTATACATACATGAAGGAGACCTCTTAAAATATTTGACTATGTCCCGAAGATTACTTAGAAGAGCATATAATGGTTGCAGACCATCATTTACAGCCAAATTCACTATATGAGTAGCACAACGGACATGAAAATATTTTGGATCAAACTGTGCATTTCTTCTTGCAAGAAGCTTGGACTTCAAATTTGTAATAGCAACATCATTATTTGAGGCATTGTCAAGAGTTATTGTCATAACCTTGTCTTCTATTTTCCATTCAACCAAACAATCAAAAACAGCTTGAGCTATTACTATACCAGTGTGGGGGGATCCAATTCAACAAAGTTAAGGACACGACATTGCAAAACCCATTCAACATCTATGTAATGTGCCACTAAACACATATATTGTACACCTTGATTAGATGTCCACAAATCAGTAGTTAAACTTATTGATTCAGCTTCTCTAAGACTCTTCTTCAGTTTCTCTTTCTCAGATTCATAGACTCTCATACATTCACTTCTAATAGTGTCGGGTACCATAATTAGGGGTACCCCCAACGCTCCTAATCACGGCTGGTTAACACCCTCAGACCAACTGACGGGTGCGGTTCAAGCCAAGACTTCGTCTACCCGAAGGACGCGATCTTACCCGAGCCCAGCCTCAGGTTGGAACAGTGGTCCCAGACGAATTCACGCCTCGCCCGAGGGCCTCCTCAGACGGCAGGCGCCCCCTCGGCTCTCCCAAGGCCCGGCTCGGGCAGGCTTCATTGTGAAGCAACCTTGGCCATACTGCCTCACCAACCGACCGCTTCGCAGGCACATTAATTGCGAGGGATGCCTGACGACGTATCCTGACACACGCACCTCAGTCGGTCAGGCCGAAGTGACCGCAGTCACTTCGCCCCTCCTCTTTTCTGTCTGATATGACAGGAAAACATCGCCGCCCGCTCCGCTCCGACTGCCGTATCAGCCACCCCGGCAACGACTGACAACAGGTCATGATCAACCACCGAGCTCAAGCCTCAGGCGCAATAGGAAGCTCCGCCTCGCCCGACCTCACGCTCCGGCCTCGGGAGGAAGTCTCCGCCTCGCCCGACCTCACGCTCCGGCCTCGGGAGGAGATCTCCGCCTCGCCCGACCCCCGGACTCGGCCTCGACCCCGGTCTCGGGAGGAATCACGTCCTCGCCCGACCCTGGCCTCGGCCACAAGAGAAGTCTTCGCCTCGACCGACCCTGGGCTCGGACTGACCGTGCTGATAGGGGATGCATCATTCCCCTACTCCTAGCCTGCTTAGGCTACAAGGAACAAGACCGGCGTCCCATCTGGCTTACCCCGGCGACGGGTAATGATGGCACCCCGCGTGCGCCATGACGCTGGTGGCTCTCAGCCCCTTACGACAGCAAGGAGACGTCAGCAGGGTCCTCGCCGCGCTGCCAGCTGTGCTCCTACAGGACTCAGGCGCTCCTTCGGCGGCCACGGCATCACATGTACAGCGCCCAAGCTCTCCCCCGACGGCCACGTTGGCATGTACACAGGGCTTATGCACTCCACTGCCGGACACGTTAGCGCATAGCTATGCCCCCCGTTGTACACCTGGACTCTCTCCTTGCCTCTATAAAAGGGGAGTCCAGGGCCACCCTGAAAAAGGGTTCGGGGGGTTCGCGCGATGGGAAGCGGCGTACGAGCCCACTCTCTCTCTCCCTCATGCGATGCGCTTGTAACCCCTACTGCGAGCGGCACCCCTGGTGCAGGATAATACAAGGATTGTCCCACATCTTGTGTTCCATCCCGCGCCAACCCATCTGGGCAGGGACACGCAGCGACAATTCACTCGTCGGTCCAGGGACCCCCCCGGGGTCGAAACGCCAACAGTTGGCGCGCCAGGTAGGGGCCTGCTGCGTGTTAACGAACACCTTCCCGTTAAGATCCAGATGGGGAGTCTTCAGCAACCTCTCTAGCCCGGGACGGTGCTCCGCTTTGGGAGTCTTGAGTTCCTGTCCCTCGACAGTAGCTACGACATGGTACTCCTCCCCCCTCGGCACGACGACAACGACGGTCTTCGACTCGCACGGCGACGACGAGCTCTACGACAGCATCTCTCCGCGGCAGAAGAGGAGCACTCCGGTCGTCCCCGCCACCCTCCTCGTCGGAGGAGGCGGAGACGGGGCAACCATGGCCACGTAGGAGGCGGCACCTTATCGGCCGTCGCACCAGAGCGAGTCGACGACGCTGGCACTCCCCCATGGGACATGTCGGACATTGCCCTCGCACCTGAGGCGACGGCGGGTGTCACTTCCCCGCAACGTGTCAGCCCCAAGTGGACTGATGACGCCAGCACCCTCGCGAAAGGCCTGCTGGGCGTTACCCTCGTACCTGAGTTGATGGTGTGCACCGTCCCCGACGCGACTTCACCACCTTCCAACGACCAAGAGGTACCGTCCGTTTTCCATCCCATACCTTTTCGGTTCAGCTTCGATCCACCTAGCGACCCCGCTGAGGTGAGCGCCTTCGTAAAGGCGTATCCAAACCTTCCGGGGTACCACATGTGGTCGACCTGGGACCGACTGACAGCCGTCTCGACCCTCGAACCGGCGGGTTCTGAGGAGGAGGACATCCCCGACTCCGGTTGGGATTTCTCTGCCCTCAGTGACCCCGGTGCCATGCGGAGCTTCATGTCCGCATGCAACCACTGCCTCTCCGGTTGTTCTGACGATGGCCATGACCTTGTCGACGAAGGTTACGGCCCAAATCACGAATGCTTCCATGTCGATCTGGGGGATCACGACGAAGGCAACCACCTCGGTATGCTAGAGGTTGACGATCTCCCTAGGCCCTCATCTCGCGTTGACATCCTGCGGGAGCTAGCTGTCGTCCCAGTCCCTACGGGGGGTCAGGACATACAGCTTGAGCAAATCTGTGAGATGCAGGCTCGGGTCGACGGGGAAGCAGGCCGGCTTGTACAGCTCTGACAGAGCATCGAACAGGAGTGGGCAGGCCGATCACTCGCCGGAGAAGCCTGTCACCGGGCCCAAGACATCCGGCACCACATCGTCGACAATGCCAGGGCAGCGCTGCCTCCGGCCGTCAGTGGGTCCAGCCAGGACCTAGCTGCAGCGGCGATGCTGCTTCGGGCCATGCCGGAGCCATCCACCACCGAGGGGCGGCGCATCCAGGGCGAACTCAAGAATCTTCTAGAGGGCGCCGCGGTTCGACGAGCCAAGAGCTCCGCCTCCCGTAGGCGAGCTGACCCCTCAGAGCATCACGCGGTGTCCTCCCGGTGCATTCAGGAAGCCTCGGTCCGTCCCGAGCGTACACGGGACGAGGCGCCCACCGCCCGGGAACGCCTCGGCAACGAGCACCACCATCTCGACCATCGAGCCCGCCTCGACGAGAAGGTGCGCCAAGGCTACCGTCCTAGGCACGGGGACGCTGCAACAGCGAGGAGGACCGCAGTCCTTCGCCCGAACCACCCGGCCCGCGAGTCTTTAGCCGGACCATACGACGAGCACCGTTCCCTACTCGTTTCCGAGCCCCGACTACTATCACCAAGTACTCAGGGGAGACGAGGCCGGAGCTGTGGCTCGCGGACTACCGACTGGCCTACCAGTTGGGAGGGGTGGATGATGACAACCTTATCATCCGTAATCTACCCCTTTTCCTCTCCGACGCCGCCCGAGCCTGGCTGGAGCATCTGCCTCCTGCGCAGATCTCCGACTGGGACGATCTGGTCAAAGCTTTCGCGGGGAACTTCCAAGGCATGTACGTGCGCCCTAGGAACTCGTGGGACCTCCGAAGCTGCCGCCAGCAGCCCGGGGAGTCCCTCCGAGAGTACATCCGGCGGTTTTCGAAGCAGCACACCGAGCTGCCCAACGTCACCGACTCGAATGTCATCGGGGCTTTCCTTGCTGGCACCACTTGTCGGGACCTGGTGAGCAAACTGGGGCGCAAGACCCCCACCCGCGCGAGCGAACTGATGGACGTCGCCACCAAGTTCGCCTCGGGTCAAGAGGCGGTCGAAGCCATCTTCCGGAAGAACAAGCAGCTTCAGGTCGAGCCGAAGACAGACGCCCCTGAGGTGTCCGCCCAGTGGGGCACGAAGAAGAAGGCCAAAAACAAGTCGCGAGCGAAACGCGATGCCGCAGACGTGAATCTCGTCGTTGCGGCCGAGCACAGGAACCCTCGGAAGCCACCTAGAGGGGCCGGCGCGTGACAAGATGCTCAAAGAGCCATGCCCCTGTCACCAGGGGCCCGTCAAGCCCACCCTCAAAGAATGTATCATGCTCCGACGCCACTTCCATAAGACCGGGCCCCTGGCGGAGGATGGAAAGGGCCATGACAACGACAAGAAGGAGGGCGGTAGGGAAGAGGGATTTCCGGAAGTCCATAACTACTTCATGATCTACGGCGGGCAGGCGGTGAACGCCTCGGCTCAGCACCGCAAGCAGGAGCGCTGGGAGGTCTGCTTGGTGAAGGTGGCGGCACCAGTCTACCTAGACTGGTCCGACAAGCCAATCACCTTCGACCAAGGTGACCACCCCGACTTCGTGCCGAGCCTGGGAAGGTACCCGCTCGTCGTCGATCCGATCATCGGCAACGTTAGGCTCTCCAAGGTCCTCATGGACGGAGGCAGCAGCCTTAACATCATCTACGCCGAGACCCTGGAACTCTTAGGGGTTGATCGATCCGAAGTCTGGGCCGGTGTGGCACCCTTCCACGGGATCGCGCCCGGGAAGCGAATCCAACCCCTCGGACGGATCGACTTACCCGTCTGCTTCAGAACTCCCTCAAACTTCCGAAAGGAAGCTCTCACCTTTGAGGTCGTCGGGTTCTGAGGAACCTACCATGCGGTGTTGGGAAGACCATGCTACGCCAAGTTTATGGCCGTCCCCAACTACACCTACCTCAAGCTCAAGATGCCGGGCCCGAATGGGATCATCACTGTCGGGTCCACGTACCGCCACGCATACGAATGCGACGTGGAGTGCGTGGAGTACGCCGAGGCTCTCGCCGAGTCTAAGGCCCTCATCGCCGGCCTTGAACGCCTCTCCAAGGAGGCGCCCGACGCGAAGCGGCACGCCGACAACTTCGAACCGGTTGAGGCAATCCAATCCGTCTCTCTCGACCCCAGCAAAGATGCCAGCAAGCAAGTTCGGATCGGCTCCGAGCTCGACCCTAAATAGGAAGAAGTGCTCGTCGACTTTCTCTGCGCAAACACCAAAGTCTTTGCATGGAGTCCCTCGAACATGCCCGACTTACCGAGGGATGTTGCTGAGCACTCACTGGATATCAGAGCTGGAGTCCGACCCGTGAAGCAAACCCTGTGCCGCTTCGATGAGGAAAAGCGCAGGGCCATAGGCGAGGAGATCCACAAGCTACTCGTGGCAGGGTTCATCAAAGAGGTATTCCATCCCGAATGGTTAGCTAACCCTATTCTTGTAAGGAAGAAGGATGGGAAATGGAGGATGTGTGTAGACTACACTGGTCTAAACAAAGCATGTCCGAAAGTTCCCTACCTTCTACCTCGCATCGATCAAATCGTGGACTCCACAGCTGGATGCGAAACCCTATCATTCCTCGATGCCTACTCAGGCTATCACCAAATCAAGATGAAAGAGTCCGACCAGCTCGTGACTTCTTTCATCACACCTTTTGGCATGTACTGTTACACCACCATGCCATTTGGGTTGAGGAATGCAGGCGCCACTTACCAGAGGTGCATGAATCACGTGTTCGGAGAACACATCGGCAGAACGGTCGAGGCTTACGTCGATGACATCGTTGTCAAGACGAAGAGAGCCTCCGACCTCCTCTCCGACCTTGAAACGACATTCAAGTGTCTGAGAGCGAAAGGCGTGAAACTCAATCCTGAGAAGTGTGTCTTCGGAGTCCCCCAAGGCATGCTCCTCGGGTTCATCGTCTCCGAGCGGGGCATCGAGGCCAACCCAGAGAAAATCGCGGCCATCACCAGCATGGGACCGATCAAAGATTTAAAAGGAGTACAGAGAGTCATGGGATGCCTTGCGGCTCTAAGCCGCTTCATCTCACGCCTCGGCGAGAAAGGCTTGCCTCTGTACCGCCTCTTAAGGAAGGCTGAGTGCTTCACTTGGACCCCCGAGGCCGAGGAAGCTCTCAAAAACCTTAAGGCGCTCCTTACGAAAACACCCATCCTAGTGCCTCCCGCCGCAGGAGAAGCCCTCTTGATCTACATAGCCGCGACCACTCAGGTGGTCAGCGCCGCGATCGTAGTCGATATACGAGAAGAAGGGCATGCACTGCCCGTCCAGAGGCCGGTCTACTTCATCAGTGAAGTACTTTCTGAGACCAAAGCTCGCTACCCATAGATCCAGAAGCTGCTCTACGCAGTGGTCCTGACACGACGAAAGTTGCGGCACTACTTCGAGTCTCATCCGGTAACTATGGTGTCATCCTTCCCCCTGGGGGAGATCATCCAGTGTCGCGAGGCCTCGGGTAGGATAGCAAAATGGGCGGTGGAGCTTATGGGCGAAACGCTATCATTCGCTCCTCGGAAGGCCATAAAATCCCAGGTCTTGGCAGACTTCCTGGTTGAGTGGACCGACAACTCCAATCCAGCCCGAGCTCTGGACCATGTACTTCGATGGGTCACTCATGAAAACAGGAGCGGGCGCTGGCCTGCTCTTCGTTTCACCCCTCGAAAAGCATCTCCGCTACGTCATTCGCCTCCATTTTCCAACGTCAAACAACATGGCCGAGTACGAAGCACTGGTTAATGGGCTACGCATCGCTGTCGAGCTAGTGGTCCGATGCCTCGATGCTCGAGGCGAGACGCAGCTTGTCATTGACCAAGTCATGAAGAACTCCCACTGTCGTGACCGGAGGATGGAAGCCTACTGCGACAAAGTCCGGCGCCTGGAGAACAAGTTCTACGGGCTGGAGCTCAACCACATCGCCCGATGGTACAACGATACTGCGGACGAGCTGGCGAAAATAGCCTCGGGGCGAACAACAGTTCCCCTCGACATCTTCTCCAGAGACCTGCATCAACCATCCGTCAAGATCGACGACGCGCCCGAGCCTGAGGAAGCCTCGGCCCAGCCCGAGGCACCCTCGGCCGCACCTGAGGCACCCTCGGCCGTCGAGGAAGAGGCCTTGCCCATCGAAGAGGAACGGAATGGGGACGCGCCAGATCCGAACTAGCAGGCCCCGTACCTAGAATATCTCCTCCGAGGAGAGCTTCCCATCGACAAGACCAAAGCCTGACGGCTGGCTCGGCGTGCCAAGTCATTTGTCCTGCTGGGTGATGAAAAGGAGCTCTACCACCGCAGCCCCTCGGGCATCCTTCAACGATGCATATCCATCGCCCAAGGACAAGAGCTGTTGCAAGAAATACACTCGGGGGCTTGCGGCCATCATGCAGCGCCTCGAGCCCTCGTGGGAAATGCCTTTCGACAAGGTTTCTACTGGCCAACTATGGTGGCCGACGCCACTAGGATTGTACGCTCCTACCGGGGGTGTCAATTCTACGTAAAGCAGATGCATCTGCCCGCTCAGGCCTTGCAGACGATACCCATCACCTGGCCATTTGCTATGTGGGGTCTGGACCTCGTCGGACCCTTGCAGAAGGCACCCGGGGGCTTCACGCACCTGCTGGTCGCTATCGACAAATTCTCCAAGTGGATCGAGGTCCGACCCCTAAACAGCATCAGGTCCGAGCAGGCGGTGGCATTCTTCACCAACATTATTCATCGGTTCGGGGTCCCAAACTCGATCATCACCGACAATGGTACGCAGTTCACCGGAAAAAAGTTCCTGGACTTCTGCGACGACCACCACATCCGTGTGGACTGGGCCGTCGTAGCTCATCCCATGATGAAGGGGCAGGTGGAGCGTGCCAACGGTATGATTCTGCAGGGGCTCAAACCAAGGATCCACAACGACCTCAACAAGTTCGGCAAGCGGTGGATGAAAGAGCTACCCTCGGTAGTCTGGAGTCTGAGGACGACGCCGAGCCGCGCCACGAGTTTTACGTTGTTCTTTCTAGTCTATGGGGCCGAGGCCGTCCTCCCCACAGACTTAGAATATGGCTCCCCGAGGACCAAGGCATACGACGACCGAAGCAACCAGACCAGCCGAGAAGACGCGCTGGACCAACTCGAGGAGGCTCGGGACGTCGCCTTACTACATTCGGCACGGTACCAGCAGTCGCTGCGGCGCTACCACGCCCGAAGCGTTCGGGCCCGAGGCTTCCAAGTGGGAGACTTGGTGCTTCGCCGACGACAGGACGCCCGAGGACGCCACAAGCTCACTCCTCCCTGGGAAGGGCCCTTCATCATCGCCAAGATCTTGAAGCCCGGAACATACAAGCTGGCCAACGACCAAGGCGAGGTCTATGGCAACGCTTGGAACATCCAACAGCTACGTCGCTTCTACCCTTAAGATGTTTTAAGTCGTTCATGTACCTCGTTTACGTACACAAAGTCTAACCGTCAAGGAAGGGTCGGCCTTGCCTCAGCAAAGCCTGACCCTCCCTCGGGGGCTAGAAGGGGGAAGGCCCCTCTGCGTCAAAATTTTCCTCGGAAAAGTTTTCTACCAAAACAACCTTTGTGCTTTCGACTTTCGTATTGATAGCGGGATCCTGAGAACGACGAGAGTACACGTAAGCGGCAAGGCCGACCGAGCCGAGGAACTCCTACGCCTCCGGGATACGGATACCTCACTCATCACCTTCCGCGAGAAGTAACTCACGCTCGGATAAGCGATCCTGCTACCAAACAAGTCCTAACACTCGGGAAGAAAATGACTTTCGCGCTTTCTCGACTGTCCCAATAATGGAATCCTTCGACCGAATGAGAGCGCACGTAAGCGGCAAGGCCGACCGAGCCGAGGGACTCCTACGCCTCCGGGATACGGATACCTCACTCATCACCTTCCGCGAAAAGTAACTCTCATTTGGATAAACGATTCTGCTATTGACAGACAAGTCGTGATGCTCGAAACAAGAGGAGAGAAGACGCAGCTTCTTAAACACGACGAAAAAAGTGTTTAGGCCTCGGCGGCCGCAAAAAAGCAAGCGCATGCTGCAGACAAACTGTTCCTGCAGGTTCTGGCATCGACAGGGGGAGCAGCAGCACCCTCAGCGTTGATTCCACCCTCGGCGGAACCAGGCCCGGCCTCGGACAGCGACCCGAGCAAAAGGACCTCCACCTAAGGGAGGACGCCAGCACCGCGCCAGTAGATGTCTTGGCCAAGCTCCAGCAGCTGCTGCCACATCTTCCTTGGCCTGGGAAGCCGCCATCTCCCGGGCCGACGAAGTCTCCTTCTGAGACGACTCCGCGTCTTTCCGCGCTAGCACCGCTGCCTCCGGCTTCGGCTCATCGCAGAGCAGCCGAGGTTTCCGAAAACTGAGCAAGGGAAGCCCAGAGCGGCAAGGCCGACAAGCCGAGGGACTCCTACGCCTCCGGGATACGGACACCTCACTCGTCACCTTCCGCGAAAGGCAACCGACGCTAGGTTAAGTGGTTCGGCCAGCCAACAGACAAGTCCCAGCGCTCGGAATGAGGAAGACACACAACTTTGTTCTCGAATACCCAAATGTTCTGGCCTCGACAGCCTCAATGAACATACACCGGCGCTCAAGGTGCCATTACAAACGGGACTCCGGTTCCGTTCCCGCGGGTACGAACAACCCCCCATACCAGAGGCCGCGGGATGACGAACTCCAAGCGGCTCACTGGCAACCGCCCCGACAGCAGCGACAATGACCCCCGCTTCGGGCGGCGAAACAGCAGCAGCGATGACCTCAGGGCCGACGCTGCTGTGACGAGGCCCTCGCCCGTGTCTCCGCTCGAGGGGTGAGGACAAGCCATCAAAGCCAAAGAGTCGGAGGCCCGGAGCGCAGCTGGCGCCAACGATCTCGTCGGCGGAGAAACCTTCTCCGGCTGCTGTTACCACAGCACCGACGGCGGCGTCCACCTGTCCGCCAACACCACATCAGCGAGCGCCGGCTGCCCCAAAGCGCACTGGCAGGTCCTCACTCCCGCCCTCGCCGAGGCCTCCCCAGAACACGAGCACCACCCTCGCGGCGTACGACGTGCTGGGCAACCCTCTGGCACGGCTGACGGTGCGAGGAAGACCTGGACGTGGCCAACCCGTACGCGGCGCGACCGCCGCCCTGACGAAGGACGGAATGCTGCACCCTATCTAGGAAGCAGCAGTTCGCCTTCCCCCGCATGGCTGGAGGATGCCTTTCTCCCCCAAACGCTGGGGGAAGAAAAGGGTTACCGGCCCACGCGGAGGCAACCCCCCACTCGGTGCGCTCCTCCGCCTCAGCCCGGATGACGAAAATCCTTGAAGCTGAGGGTGGGGCGGAGGCCGCAGCCCGGTTTGCTTCTCCCCACCAAACTGCCCATTGGTGAGGGAATGCAGTCGGGCTGCACGACGAAAATCCTTGAAGCCGAACGATGGCTGAAAGGTACCGATCTCCACGAGTCCGCGCTCCTCCAATGACAGCAAGAGCAAGGCGACGCTAGGGCACCCCATCTGGGGGCTCAAAAGGCGGAAGGGCGCGAGGCATGAGGGGAGGACGAAGTCATGGCCACTGCCCAGGGGATCGTTTCCCCCTTTTATAGGCAGACCTCCTCGCTTGCACCCCTTAGTGTCACGGGCGAAGTCCCCACTAACAAACTCTAGGGTTCTCCCCCCACGACACGGGGGCTGGGACCCACGCGTCATACGAGCTGAACCGAAGCACGAAGGAGGCGAACCGTCGCACGCAAGGCATGTAACCGCCCCGCGGTTACAAGCACTCTCCCATCTTCGCAGAAACTGGTGGTCGAAAGGGTGGAGTGCTACGCGACAAGTGTCCAATTGCACCACAACTAGGCTCCCCTTCGGCTCCGTCCACATCCAGTGGACCAGCGCAAAGGAAGCGGGCCCACATGTCATGTAACCGGCGCGCCGGTTACGACGTGCAAGAAGCTCCACCGCCACTCACGCCAATGCTGCGCCTCCTCGACTGCGGGACCAGTACCGCGACTCGAGGTACCCCTGCGCATGACCTAGCAGTGCCAATTAAAGGCGACGACCATGGGTTGGTCAGCCGCGGGGCAGGCACGACGGTTGGCATGGTCAATAGTGGGCCGACAGTAACTGCAGCGGCAGACGAACGGAGGCAGCAGTCAAGTCGCCTGCAGGCTCGCGTCCCCTCCTGAAGCGACGGGAGAGCCCTCCATTACGGCGTGAAGATGACGCGCCCGTGCCCCATTCCTCGAATGGCTCGCACGCGCAACGGGCGCCACACGAATCACCCGTCCTGTCGCATCAACTCCCCGGCAGAGCAGGCAACACCTTTTGGCAGGCGAGGCGGGCGTACCTTCACCTTCGCCATAATGACCGCGTCAAAAAAGGTGCACCACTTTATTTAAAATTCATATCCTTCCCCTCCTCCTCCTCTCTCTCTTGCCACAGGGACCGGGAAAGGGGACGTCGTGGAAAGGATCCTTCCCGGCGAAGGAAGCGGGCCCCGAGCCCTCCTACTGATCAGGGGTTCGAAGGCTGGCCCCTCGGAAGGGTTCGACAGCCGCCCTAGAGCGCCCGGGCTCCGTGCCCACTGCTGATCAGGGGTTCGTAGGCTGGCCCCTCGGAAGGGTTCGACAGTCGCCCCAGAGCATGCAGAGTGAGGGATGACTCTAGGTACGTTCGATACATAACCAAGGCTTGGGCTACGCTCCCGAGGTACCCTAGGACATTTCCGAGACCAGCGGGAATGGTTTGTAACGGAATCCCATTGGAGGGAGGCATCGAGCCCTCGGACCCTGTCGAAGGGGTCTGGGTCCGGCGAATCACCCGCAGGTACTTTTGGAGCGCGCCTCCGGGCTACAGCCGACCCCTAACGAACGGGGCACGGGCGTCCACTCGGATCACCCATTAGCAGCTCACTGGAAACACCATGTTCGGCGCCCTCCAAGGGCAACATGGCGCTTTCCCCCTCCTCCTTGCGGAAAGGCGACGCAAGGGCGTAAATAAAAGTCGGGAAAGTCCTTGATCGTCCTCTCGCTCCATGCAGAGGCTCGGGGGCTGCTCTCGCACCCGGCTACGGCCAAAACTGTTGACAGCGTCAACAAACCAGCTTGATAACTTGGAACCCGACTACGCACCCGGGCTACTGCCAGGCCACAAGAGGGAACGACCAGACCGACTGAAGCACTACGAAAAGCATTCAGACCTCAGAGGAGTCAAACCACTCCTTCGAGGCCTCGGGGGCTACACCCCACGGGTGCGCTCGCGCGCACCCACCAGAACAAGGCAAAAAACCGAGAAAGGCCGGTCCCCTCACCGAAAATGCGGCAAAAGCCTCCAAGCGAGTACCATCACTCTCTTCGAGGCTCGAGGGCTACTATCGGGTACCATAATTAGGGGTACCCCCAACGCTCCTAATCACGGCTGGTTAACACCCTCAGACCAACTGAAGGGTGTGGTTCAAGCCAAGACTTTGTCTATCCGAAGGACACGATCTTACCCGAGCCCAGCCTCGGGTTGGAACAGTGGTCCCAGACAAATTCACGCCTCGCCCGAGGGCCTCCTCAGACGGCAGGCGCCCCCTCGGCTCTCCCAAGGCCCGGCTCGGGCAGGCTTCGTTGTGAAGCAACCTTGGCCATACCACCTCACCAACCGACCACTTCGCAGGCGCATTAATTGCGGGGGATGCCTGACGACATATCCTGACACACGCGCCTCAGTCGGTCAGGCCAAAGTGACCGCAGTCACTTCGCCCCTCCTCTTTTCTGTCCGATATGACAGGAAAACAGCGCCGCCCGCTCCGCTCCGACTGCCGTGTCAGCCACCCCGGCAACGACTGACAACAGTCACGATCAACCACCGAGCTCAAGCCTCGGGCGCAATAGGAAGCTCTGCCTCGCCCGACCTCACGCTCCGGCCTTGGGAGGAAGTCTCTGCCTCGCCCGACCTCACGCTCTGGCCTCAGGAGGAGATTTCCACCTCGCCCGACCCCCGGACTCGGCCTTGACCCCGATCTCGGGAGGAATCGCGTCCTCGCCCGACCCCGGCCTCGGCCACAAGAGAAGTCTCCGCCTCGACCGACCCTGAGCTCGGACTGACCATGCTGATAGGGGATGCATCATTCCCCTACTCCTAGCCTGCTCAGGCTACAAGGAACAAGACCGGCATCCCATCTGGCTTACCCCGGCGACGGGTAATGATGGCGCCCCGCGTGCGCCATGACGCCGGTGGCTCTCAGCCCCTTACGACAGCAAGGATACGTCAGCAGGGTCCTCACCGTGCTGCGAGCTGTGCTCCTACAGGACTCAGGCGCTCCTCCGGCGGCCACGCCATCACATGTACAGCGCCCAAGCTCTCCCCTGACGGCCACGTTGGCATGTACACAGGGCTTAGGCACTCCACTGCCGGACACGTTAGCGCATAGCTACGCCCCCCGTTGTACACCTGGACTCTCTCCTTGCCTCTATAAAAGGGGAGTCCAGGGCCATCCTGAAAAGGTTCGGGGGGGTCGCGCGAGGGGAAGCGGCGTACGAGCCCACTCTCTCTCTCCCTCACGCGACGCGCTTGTAACCCCTACTGCGAGCGGCACCCCTGGTGCAGGATAATACAAGGCTTGTCCCATATCTTGTGTTCCATCCCGCGCCAACCCATCTGGGCAGGGACACGCAGCGACAATTCACTCGTTGGTCCAGGGACCCCCTGGGGTCGAAACGCCGACAAATAGTCTTCCTACCGATAGGTTCATATTTGCTATTCATCCATGTCATCAAGATATTAAACCATTTATGCTCTACCATCCTAAAAGAATACTCATGAACAATGATCATCTTGGCAATCAATAGTCTAGTGTGCTCATGATCATATTCATCAGGGTTAACAATAATAGATCCATCAGTTGCAGTAAATGTGAGAGTACCTTGAGGAAGTTGAGATTTTGCCTTAGCCAATTTGTTCTGAAACTGTGTGCACTTCTGTAAATGACGGTTTAGCTGTGAAGTTGCCCCCCTGGATGGTATGCATAGCTTGTATAACAGAATTTGCACTTGGCTTTTGTCACCATAACCCCAAACTCCTTTTTAGACTGAACATGGATCTCCTTAAAATATTTCCAGCAACCAGCATGCTTTCCTCTCTTTGCCTTATCTTTGGAAGGAGACAGCTGACCACCACCTTTCAATCTTTTTCTTCCTCGATTTGTCTTCTGAGCCTTTGACACATCATCATCATCCCCCTCCTCCTCCTTCGCATCATCATCATCATCCCCCTCCTCTTGGCTTCGACCACAATCCCCCTCCTCATATAATTCATCATTCATATCGATCAAAATCTCTTCCTCTTCTTCATTTCGCACATGCTGTACAAATTAACCGATTCATTATTTCTCAACTAATGATCAGTCCAAATACAACATTAGCTAGTGAACACAGAACACACCTTTTCTATGGATGTACATGTAGCTACCACAGCATGAATTTGAGATGTCGATTGAGAGCCAGAACCTCGACGAACTTGGCCCCGCTCCCGCCCACGATTACCTTGCATAGCTGATGGTAATGGCTTCTTCCCCATTATTTTAACCCTTGATCCGCGACTTGCAGGTGATGGACGCACTTGGTTGTGGACTTCCTGCTCATGGTGCTTGTCCTCCATCTCTTCAACGGCCGACTTCCTGGCTTCCTGCTCGTGGTCGGCGTGGCGTGATGGCGTTTGTCGGTCTGTGCGCGGCCGCACGACGGGCGGTGAGCCGGCGACTCGACGGTGGGCGGTGGCCGTCGCAGCGTGATGGCGAGTCGGCGGCGGGCGATCGGTCGGCGGTGCACCGATAGCTGATGGTAGTGGCTTAGTGAGAGAGTGGACCGTGCGTCCGTGCCTGCGGGCTGCGGCGGCGGTCGGCGGTGCGCTGGTGTGCTAGGGTTTTCGAAAGCGCGACTGACGGCTGTGCGGTGCGTGCGCGGTGCACCTGTGCTAGCGTCTGTCTCTAAGACCGTGACTTTTTGCGTGTGGGCGGTGTGGCTGGCCTGTGGGCGTGTCCGCGTGTGGCCGTGTGGGCTGGGCCGACTGCCCACTTTGCCGAGTGGGCTTACTTAGTTGCGTCGCTGTGGCTGTGTATGTATGGCTCGATTGGCTCACGAGTTACAATGCTGGCTTAGCTCGCTATAAAATCAAAACGAGTCGAGCCGAGTCAAGCGAGTTATCGAGCCACGAGTATTTTGTCCAGCCTTACGTGGAGTACACTCTGTTTTTCATATTTGTGCATATTTTACTGTTGTTTACTGTTTATATGAGTAGTGATACACACATGCACATACATGTCGTCACATAATCATTCTAGTTTTCTGAATTAAATTAAAACTGAAAATACCTATTTCTAACATGGACTGATTAGAACACATCATCATATAACTAAAGTCGGTCGGCACAGATCGTTTTGAATCAGCAATGATCAAACTGTTCGCCATATCGATAGGGACCATGATCAGTATCAACCGGCGTTAGAGTTCTGGTTGGTACCGACTACCTATAGATCACACGCGCGTACGCAACTGTGGTGTTGGAACCAGCCTTAACACCCGCTTAAATTCGCCGCTCTCTTGAAGCTATAGCACCGCGCACATGCATAGGAAAAAGAGGAGCCGCACTGTGGCCTTTGGAATCCTGGAAGGAGCAGAGAAATTTCGTTCACGTGTTTACCTGTAGCTGCCTACTACTAATAGCTGCAACAAGCCCATAACTCAGGAACAGTGGAGATCGAGATGCTTTGGCTTGGATTAATGCCTGCCTAGCTAGACAGATATTTTTCTTCTTTTCTTCTGGTCCCAAAAGCATTTGACGACGCTGCATCTGGTTCAGACAACTTTACGTACGTGGTCGACCAAATTAACAGCCCACTGACATCGTTTGGTTCGTACAAATTAAGGGAAGAAGAACGTGGTCACAAGCTGGCGAGCTTAGCTATTTCCTCGATGCATCGTCGTCGTCGTCGTCGCGGAGTCTGATCAGAACAGCCGCCACAAGCCCTTCTCAACTCAAGTCTCATCTCATCATCTCCCACCCACCTAAACTAACAGCCCACGGCCAACTTGCAGGACGCATGGGCGCATGGCATGTGGGTGTGGCGGCATATAAATGGAGGCAGCCGAGCGCGCAAGGTCTCCACACGCCTCTTGCTCACCATTCTCTTCTAACCAGCCAAGGCGCATCTAGCGAGCTGAGCAGCAATGGCGGCTGCTACTTCTTCTAGGCGCCTTGCAGCTGCTCTGCTGGTCCTGGCAGCAGCCGTCGTGGCCCTGGCGGCCGAGGGGGCCAGGTACCCGCCGCTGGCGCCGGGCCTGTCGTTCGACTTCTACAAGAAGAGCTGCCCCAAGGCGGAGTCCATCGTGCGGGAGTTCCTGGCGTCGGCGGTCCGGCAGAACGTGGGGCTCGCCGCGGCGCTGATCCGGCTCCACTTCCACGACTGCTTCGTGCAGGGCTGCGACGCCTCCATCCTGCTGGACGCCACGCCCACCCAGCCCAGCGAGCAGCAGTCGCCGCCCAACCTCACGCTCCGCCCCGCCGCGTTCAAGGCCGTCAACGACATCCGCGCCCGCCTCGACCAGGCCTGCGGCCGCGTCGTCTCCTGCGCCGACATCGTCGCGCTCGCCGCACGTGAATCCGTCGCCCTGGTACACATACAGTATACTATACTGAACTGAACTGAATAATTAGTTAATTGCCTCGCCTGATCATCACCATGCATGAGCTGCTGCATTCAGGGTGGCGGCCCGGCGTACAAGTTGCCACTGGGCAGGCGCGACGGGCTGGCGCCGGCATCGAACGCCGCCGTCCTAGCGGCGCTCCCACCGCCGACGTCCAAGGTGCCGACGCTGCTGTCCTTCCTGGCGAAGATCAACCTGGACGTGACGGACCTGGTGGCGCTGTCGGGCGGGCACACGGTGGGCATCGCGCACTGCGGCTCCTTCGACAACCGCCTGTTCCCGACGCAGGACCCGACGCTGAACAAGTTCTTCGCGGGGCAGCTGTACCGGACCTGCCCGACCAACGCGACGGTGAACACGACGGCCAACGACGTCCGCACGCCCAACGCCTTCGACAACAAGTACTACGTGGACCTGCTCAACCGGGAGGGCCTCTTCACGTCGGACCAGGACCTGCTGACCAACGCCACCACGCGCCCCATCGTCACGCGCTTCGCCGTCGACCAGGACGCCTTCTTCGACCAGTTCGTCTACTCCTACGTCAAGATGGGGCAGGTCAACGTGCTCACGGGCTCCCAGGGACAGGTCCGCGCCAACTGCTCCGCGCGCAACGGCGCCGGTGCTGGTGACAGTGACCTGCCGTGGTCGTCCGTCGTCATCGAGACCGTCGCGGACGCCGCCGGTAGCCTCGTGCTCTAGATAATAAGCAAATAAGCAGTTTGAACCTTGCTTCGCATGCATGTTGCAACAAATAAGTGTTAAATCTACAGGATCTCTAGGAGTAGATCAGTGGGGTAATCTATATTCTATTGAGTAATTTCGGGTTCCTAAATTCTAGAACAAAACAGTATTAGATTGTTACCGTCATTGGGAAGCGCAGGCGTGTTGGAGGATGTAGATCCGTCCGCCATCAGGTTCCTTGATGAAGGTTGATGCAGCGAGGTTGTCGACGGCGATGAACGGTGGTGTCTTCCCGTCACTGGCTGCGCACCCTCTCAGATCGGTGTTAGGGTTTTGTCGGTGGGGAGTACGGCTCTCAAGAAACACGTGCACTTAGCCGCCGGCCCCCACCCTTTTATTTATAGCGCAGTGTGACAGGGGCCCACCAACCATATCGGGTTGGGCGCCCCCGATCAGGGCGCAATCAAAGGCCCAAGATGTCCGTTGGGCCCATCTTGGTGGAGATCAATCCAACATTCTCCCCCTTGATCTCATCGTTCACTTTAAACTTTAAACTTTAACTTCAACACTTTTCACTTTACTCGTTCCATCACAGATAAGTGCATAGAGCATGTTTCATCGTCACGATCAATCGTCGATAGATTTGACAGCTACAATACACATCTCTGATCTGAAACAGTTACTTTAACTTTAGGCCCTATTTATAGTCCAGGAATCATAGGCTTTCCCTTAAACCCATGCCGGCTACATGTTCTTTGAACACTTTGGGTGGTAAGCCTTTTGTAAGCGGATCCGCGAGCATCTTTTCACTTCTTATATGCTCAAGACTTATTATTTGATCCCGGACTTTATCCTTCACAACGTAGTACTTTATGTCAATGTGTTTGGCAGCACCACTTGACCTATTGTTGTGAGCATACTGTACTGCTGGAGCATTATCGCAGTATAACTTTAGTGGTTTATGTATGCTGTCGACCACCTTTAAACCGGGTATGAACTTCTTTAACCAGTTCACCTGCCCCGAAGCCTCAAAACACGCTACAAACTCGGCATACTCTGTGGACGATGTAGTGACAGTTTGTTTTGAGCTTTTCCATGAAATAGCTCCACCTGCGAGAGTGAACACATATCCAGATGTGGATTTTCTATCATCTCCCGCATAATCAGAATCTGTGTACCCCACTATTTGGAGTGAATCTGTCCTTCTATACGTCATCATGAGGCCTTTCGTGCCTTGCAAATATCGCAAGACTTTCTTTACCAATTTCCAGTGCTCAATCCCTGGATTACATTGAAATCTGCCAAGCAACCCGGTAACAAAAGCTAAGTCAGGGCGCGTACACACTTGAGCATACTGCAGGCTTCCGACAGCAGAAGCATATGGAACCACTTTCATTTGGTCGAGCTCGTACTGGTTCCTAGGGCATTGAAAATCCCCATATTTGTCGCCCTTGACTATTGGTGCAGGTGATGCACTACATTTGTGCATATTGAATCTCTTTAAAATCTTTTCTATGTATAACTTTTGGGACAGTCCCAATACCCCTTTTGTTCTATCTCGGTGAATCTCTATGCCCAAAACAAAAGACGCTTCACCAAGATCTTTCATGTCAAATTTTGAGGACAAAAACTTCTTTGTCTCCAGCAGTAGACTGACATCACTACTAGCAAGTAAGATATCATCCACATATAGGATTAGGAAGATGTACTTTCCATTCTTAAACTTTGCATATACACAGTTGTCCTCAACATTCTCTTTAAACCCAAAATCCTTTATTGTTCTATCAAACTTCAAGTACCACTGTCTTGAAGCTTGTTTTAAACCATAAATTGATTTCTTTAGGCGGCACCCCATGCCTTCTTTTTCTTTCACAACAAAACCTTTCGGTTGTGCCATGTAAACAATTTCTTCCAAATCCCCATTGAGGAATGCCGTCTTTACATCCATCTGATGTAACTCTAAATCATAGTGTGCCACTAATGCCATTATAATTCTGAAGGAGTCCTTACATGAGACTGGAGAAAATGTCTCATTGTAATCAATCCCTTCTCTTTGTGTAAAGCCTTTTGCCACAAGTCGCGCTTTATGTCTTTCAATATTCCCTTTGGAGTCGAGTTTTGTTCTGTAGACCCATTTACAGCCTACTGTTTTGGCTCCTTTAGGAATTGTCTCTAAATCCCAAACTTTGTTAGCATTCATTGATTCCATTTCATCTTCCATGGCTTTAAGCCACTTTGACGAGTGCTCACTTCTCATGGCCTCTTCAAATGAGGTGGGATCACCCTCCATTTGAAGTCCTTCGGTGTTGTACACCTCATAATCATCAGGAATAGCTGATCTTTTAATTCTTTGAGACCTTCTTGGGGCCTCTACATTTGGCACATCTGCTGTCTGGGGCTGTTGTTGCTCCCCCTCACTTGTGGCATCATTTTCTATAGGATCCTGAAGGATAGGTTCCTCATATCCATTCATTGTTGCCACAGGAGAACTAACAACAGGTGTTGTCACTACAGTGTCTTGTACTGTTCGTGCAACAGGAACAGGTAATTCAAAAATTGGTTCCTGAAACATTGGAGTGGGCACATATACCCGCTTTTCCTCAAGGTCAATTTTTCGACTTACCATGCTCCCCCTCATCATTTCATCCTCTAGGAACACAGCGTGTCTCGTTTCTACAAACTTTGTATATCTATCTGGACAGTAGAAACGAAACCCTTTCGATCTTTCTGGATAGCCAATGAAATGGCAACTTACTGTTTTGGGATCTAGTTTCCCAATGTTTGGGTTAAACACTTTAGCCTCAGCAGGACTCCCCCACACACGTAAGTGGTTTAGTGAGGGTACTTTTCCTGTCCACAACTCATACGGTGTTTTGGGCACCGACTTACTTGGTACTCTATTGAGAATATGAATGGCGGTTTTCAGTGCCTCCATCCATAGACTCAATGGTAAGGTAGAGTAACTCATCATACTACGCACCATATCCATCAATGTACGGTTACGCCTTTCAGCTACTCCATTCTGCTGAGGTTCGCCCGGTGTTGAGTACTGGGCTACTATACCATTTTCCTGTAAGAACCTTGCAAAAGGTCCAGGAACTTGGCCATATGGGGTATGCCGACCATAGTACTCTCCACCACGGTCTGACCGGACTACCTTAATCTTTAAACTATGCTGATTTTCAACTTCAGCCTTAAATATCTTAAATTTATCCAACGCTTCTGTTCTTTCTTTAATTGGATAAATATAGCCAAAACGAGAGTAATCATCTGTGAATGTTATGAACGAGTCAAAACCATCCACACTTTTCATAGGAAATGGACCACATATATCTGTGTGGATTATCTGTAGAATTCCTGTGCTTCGTTTGGCGTTCTTTTTAATTTTCTTTGCATACTTTCCTTTAATGCATTCTCTGCATTGTTCTAAGTCTGAGAACTCTAATGGAGGAAGAATATCATTCTTAACTAGTCTCTCTATTCTCCCCCTCGAAATATGGCCTAAACGATAGTGCCATAATTTCGATGATTCATCATGAGTTCTCTTTCGTTTTCTGTTTTCATTCAGTGACGAGGATACATTTTCATTCATATCGCTCACGGAATTCACATTTTCACGAAGCGATAACAAATAAAGATCTTCCTTTTGAAAAGCAAGACCAACACTTTCTTTATTATGAAATATCTCACATTTGCCATCTCCAAAATGACAATCAAAACCATTATTGTCCAAACATGAGACACTAATCAAATTCCTCTGTAAAGAGGGAACATAAAGAACATCTCTAAGTACAAGTATGAAGCCATTAGCAAGCTCTAGAGGAAGGTCGCCAACAGCTTCAACATCTGCTTGCACTCCATTTGCAACTTTAATGTGTCTTTCTTTTCTTTGCATAGTCCTCGTCGAACGGAATCCCTGTAAAGAATTAGCAACATGGATGGTTGCCCCTGAGTCAATCCACCAAGTAGATTTTGAATATTGTACATATAGGGATTCATTAATGAACGTAATAATGTTCTCACCATTCTTTGCCATGATAGACTTTAAGAATTCAGGACAGTCTTTCTTGTAATGTCCTGTCTTCTTACAGTGGAGACATTGATCTTTGTTTACCATAAACTTTTTCTGTTGAGGCTGATGGTGCTGAGGAGCCTTTCCCTTTGCTTTTGCGGGAGAGTTGGCATTAGCATTAAAATTTCTTTTCTTATTATCTTTAACATAGTGGAGAGTGCCACCATTGGCGGCTTTTATTCTCTCCTCTTCTTGCACACACATAGCCATACAACGATCAAGATCCCACTTCTCGGGTTGAATGTTGTAGTTGACAACAAAGGTGTCGAACTCTTTTGGCAGTGAAGCAAAAATCAAATGGACAAGGAATTCATCCTTAACATGCAAATCCATTGGTTTAAGCTTTGAGTTCATATGACTCATCTTTAGTATGTGCTCTCTTATGCCAGTGCCATTGCCTCCTCCAGAATACCTCTCTGTCATCATCTGCTTTATCAGCTGAGTTGCATATGTCTTTGAAGAGCCATAGAACTGACCCTTTATTCTATCGAGGTATTCTGTGACAGTGTCACACTCTGGAATTGAGCCCGCAATAGAAGGCTCAACTGTATTCTTTAGCACTGCCATGCACTTTTTGTTGGCAATAACCCACTTTCTATGTTCAAGGTCATAAGCCATCTGTTTGGGAGCATGGTCCCTCTGTCTGTTCTGCCAAGCAGACTCAGCCTCATCTGTCTCTCTCACTGGTGCCACAGGCTCAGTGGGACACGGTGTGGTGACTACCCAGTCCACCTCAGCCAAAACGAAGGCTAGGTCAATTTTTTTCTTCCATTCTGTATAATTATCTCCTTTTAGGGGTGGAATATCTTTAATAAACCCCATCAAGGAGTATCCTCCTGAAATTACAATTCATGTAAGTGAGAACAAATTACATTAATTGCATGCTTCAGTTCCAACAAAAATTAAAGCATACAAATTTATCCAGTTTATATTAATTCTACATCACCGGTGGGCAGAAATAGAATTAATGTAAAACAAAAGACACTATAATATTATAATATTGCTATTAATCAACGTTGGTCAGAATAATAACAATACTATAATAATATGAAAATCATATCCATTTTTCAAAATTAAATTCTCCCGTTGGTTCGAATTTAATAATGAAAATAATAACTTTAAATTCGCAGCGGAAACGTTAATAAAACTTTTATTCAGAAGCATAAAACAAATACTTTTCTATTCTCTAATCAAATTATCTCGTTGGTTCAAATTTGAATAGAGATAGAACATCAATAATTAAATAATGGCCTCTAAAAAAAATTTTACTGTTTTTTTTTTTTTTTTTTAGTTGGGCTGAAATCGGCCCGTCCGGCTTAGGGTTTGCACTAGTACATATACGTAGTGTCTTTCTTTTCTCTCTCCCAGCCGCCGCACTTCTTCCTGTTAGCATTTTTCTCGGGCGCAGTAACGGCTGGCGGCTGGCACCGAAACCGCAGCCCTCACCCTCGGCCCTAACTTCGCGCACGCCGCCATAGCCTTGCCGGCCTCGAGCTCCAGCTCCCTCGACAGCAGACGCCATGGACGTCGTGTCCAAGAGCGCCGCCCCTCTGTCTAGCGCTGGGAGGAAACAACGGCTACGCGGGCGGCGGTCTCCATTCAGCCCGTGACCTGCGCGCGGCCAGCAGACAGAGACGAGGCAGCGCCATCCTTCGCCCCGTCCGTGCACGTGAGTGCTTCCATTTCTTTTCTTCCTTTTTGATTTTACATGACGACTGTTTCTGTTTCCTTTTTGCAGGGGTAAATCCAGTCGCCATTTGACTTTCTTTTCTGTTGTTTTATCTCTGAATCCAAAACAGATTCGACCTCTTTTCATTTTCATCGATTAAAACTTTTCCCCAACTAGATCAACACCTAGATTAAGGCTCTGGTACCAATGTTAAATCTACAGGATCTCTAGGAGTAGATCAGTGGGGTAATCTATATTCTATTGAGTAATTTCGGGTTCCTAAATTCTAGAACAAAACAGTATTAGATTGTTACCGTCATTGGGAAGCGCAGGCGTGTTGGAGGATGTAGATCCGTCCGCCATCAGGTTCCTTGATGAAGGTTGATGCAGCGAGGTTGTCGACGGCGATGAACGGTGGTGTCTTCCCGTCACTGGCTGCGCACCCTCTCAGATCGGTGTTAGGGTTTTGTCGGTGGGGAGTACGGCTCTCAAGAAACACGTGCACTTAGCCGCCGGCCCCCACCCTTTTATTTATAGCGCAGTGTGACAGGGGCCCACCAACCATATCGGGTTGGGCGCCCCCGATCAGGGCGCAATCAAAGGCCCAAGATGTCCGTTGGGCCCATCTTGGTGGAGATCAATCCAACAATAAGCAGCTAGTAGCGATCGATCGATTGGAAATAAAGCAGCTAGTAGCGATCGTTATTACAGAAACGACGACGACGACGACGTCGATGGCAATGGCATGCAGCATGCTCTGCAGGGAGAGCGCGGGCGCGGGCACCAGTAGAGATGATCCCTGTCCGCGCCGGCTCAGCCGACCAATCGATGTCAACCGCGGCAGCAGTAGCATAGCTAAGGCATCCGCCGCCGCACGCCGACTCGGTCACGTGATCGCTGTCGGACTGGAACACGATCCAGCTGCCTCGCTCGCTCCATCGTCTAATAAGAGGGTGGCGGCGGCGAATATTGGAATTGGACCTTCCGGGAGAAAATATATCTTGGATGCCGGTCAAGACATCTTTCAATGATTTCCACAGCAATAATTTAAAGGAGGCTGACTAATGTCAGCCACGTGTCTCCCGGGTCTGAACCTTAGGTTGGAACCCCTTGAGGCAAGGAATCCTCTAAATTGTATACTCTAAAAAAATATTTATAGTTCTTTTTAAAAGACTTTATCCTCTATATCTTCACGCTCTCCGACTGTTGATTACTTGTCCTCAAATGTTGTGAATCAAGAATAAGGTAACATAATTGTTAAAGATTAAGAACCTTCGTGCTTCGAAGCATATATTATCTCCTTTCAGATATAACGATCTTTGGACGAAGGTAATGAAGGACACACCTTCATCACGCATGAGGATGAAAGTTCGTAAAGACAACATATATTACTCATTCATTCATTCATTCATCCATATATTTATTTCATGATTTACAGATGAACATTTAACAAAAATTATATTACATTGATACATTTGGTTTGATTGAAGGTGTTGACGCGAGAGCAATTACAATCCAGCGTGAACAACACGGGGTACTGTTCACTTATTTATAGGCATGAGACGCAACCCGAGTAAAAATACATTTATGACCTTAACATGTATTCATAATCGTAACATAAATCATCAGGGATTAGCTAGTCTTTTCCTCTTCGACTCGGCATCATGTTTGACCTTCGTTGCCACCTTAAGCCGAAACTGTCGCTCTTCGGTTGTAGCTTCGGTATTCGTTATTGTCGCTTTCAGACAATGTCTTCGTCTCAAAGAGCTTCAACGGAGAAGATGACCCCCAACACGAAGCTTTTCCAATGATGAAACTCCTGTAATATTTAGTAGTATGCTAAAAACAAATAGTTAGTCGTGTTTTGAGGACCTTTGGAAGAGAAAGGCCCCCAACAGTAGCCCCTCGTAGTATTAATTTGTTTCTTTGTAACAAATTCAGACTGCGAAATAAACGAAGACCTTTAGCCGAAGGTCCGAGAAAACACCTTCCCTTCGCTAGAATAGCGAAATGTTCCGTATTGTGGGTCCCACCGCTCAGTGGTGCTTTGTGTATATATACAAGGGCTTACGCTGAAAATATTTTTCATGCTACCAAGCTTTGTGTTGTGTTTGTCGTTTTAGCTTTCTATCTCTGTGACCGCAATTGTTTTTTGAGCTTCGGTTTTCTGTTGCAACCATCACTGAAATGGCTGAAGATAAGAAGAGCGTGGACCCCGCGCTTGCTGGTTTCTACGAAGCCATGAAGAGAACCAACGTTGAGAAAATTAATGATAAAATGTTAGCTAGGCTGTCTGGGGATTCTAGCGACAATGAGAGTTTTGATGTTGAGAGTGAGAACGAAGATACCGAAGATCGGCCATGGAGGCCAAGCCATGTTGTTTTCAGAAAATCTACTGTTAAGCAAGGGCATATTGAAGCAATGAAGGGCAAATATTTCCATGATATATTCATAGTGAGGGCTGGGAGAGAGAGTTCTGTTCCTCTTCCTGAAGCAGACAAAGTAGTGGTATTCAAAAGTTTTATGAAGGTTGGGCTTCGGTTTCCCTTACATAAGATATTAGTTGAAGTACTGAAGACATTTGAGAGCCTTCGTCAGCTTACTCCCGAAGCTTTGATTAAAGTTGGAGTTTTCATTTGGGCTATGAAGAACCAAGGGCTAGAGACATATGCCAACTGCTTCTGCAACATTCACGAATTGTCCTACCAGACGAAGGCAGTTGGGAAAGAGCAATATCATAACAACTTCGAATGCTATAGTTTTGTGTACCGGTCTGATGTGAGGTGTCCTATGCCAGCGTTGTGGAAAAAATGGCCGGCCTCTTAGATGAAGCAATGGTTTTATGTCAAGAATGATCTAAGTAAAAGGGAGTATGTGAGGGGCATAATCCAGCGCCCTATACGATCACGCTTCAACATTAGGAGGCCTTCAACCGCAAGTGGAAACGAAGTACAAGCATGTTTGCTGGCCTTCAACATAGTGTGTATTTACATTGGCACCAGAGATTTGGTTTAGGAGCACATCGCTTATAAGGTATGGCTGCTTATTAATGACTGGGAGATGCCAAAGGAGACCGCTGCTGGCTCCAGCGAAGGTGGCTTGGTTTATCTGAGATACACTTATCGCTACAGAAGCCAGTTTGACGAGCCGAATGATGATTGGCTTGAAGCCGTTGAGACGACCAGTGATGAGTTGTTGGGGGCTTATATGAAGGCAGAGGACGAAGCCATGACCACTGCCTTCGGCGCTCGAGGCAAAAGGAGACTGAACAGAGTTTTTATGTGATTGGGTTTTTTATCCTGACTATTGTTTTCCCGCGCGAAAACAAGGGTTGAAAAGGAGAATGGCGACTTCATCCTCTTCCGTCGCGTCGAAATCGAAGAGAGCCAAGGTTTTGACTCGGCGGCCGAAGCTACACTCTTCAGAGAAGACTGTTGCAGCGCCTGTCGCAGAGAAGATAGAAACTGTTGAATGCGCCGAAGCCACCCCCTTGGATTCAGAGATAATTCCTGCTGTGACTACCGAAGCTACTGTCGATCTAGCAGAAAAATCAGAGGCAGAGAGTTCAAAGTTAGAGGAGTATCCAAAGCTGTAGAGTCCCCCAAGCATGACAGTGTATCACATCGTAGGAGCATAGACATTTTGTTCCTCTATGAAATACACTCGTGAAGTATGAAACCTCCTTTAGCAAAAAAGCTTCATCGATGCATCCTTCTACTCTAGCTTTATTTCAAACCATGGCTCGCAGGTTTTTGGCTACACGTTTAATGCGATACATCCACCTATATTGTACAGGTCCACCAACATTTACCTCATATAGAATGTGAATAAGTAGATGCTCCATCGGATTGAAGAATCCAGGTGGGAATATTTTTTCTAGCTTGCATAGCAACACTGGTATTTCTTTCTCCAACTTCTCCATCATATTTTTACTTATTTCTTTAGCATAGATTTGCCTGTAGAAATAGCTTAGCTCCACTATTGCTTGCCACATGGTGTCAGTCATGTAACCACGAAACATGACAGGGATAATCCTCTCCATTAATATATGGAAGTCATGGCTCTTTAACCCAATTAGTTTTCTTGTTTTCAAATTCACAGCTCTTTTCAAGCCCGCAGCATAACCATCAGAAAATTTAATTTTTTTATCCATCTCATTACCTCGATCTTGTCTTTAGAGGTAAGACAAAACAAGTCACGTGGTGGCTTGCCGTTGTCATTGAGCACTTGGGTTGGTCGGTCACAAAGCATTGCTAGATCTCTTCGAGCTTTCAGATTGTCCTTTGTTTTTTCAAAATGCATGCATGTGTGTATGAGGGCTTCAACAACATTACTTTCTTGGTGCATGACATCAATGTTGTGCACAAGAATCAACGACGACATATAAGGGTGCTCCCACAGACCACATATATGTGTCCAGTTATGGTCCACTCCGAATCCTTGGTACTTGTCCCCCTTTTCATTTAGGACAAGGTTGTTCAGCTGAGCATATATTTCTGTTGCGTTCAAACGTTTAGGCGGTCCTTTGGTGACCACGGTGTTCTTTATAAAGTTTTTATCGCTCCTAAAGGGGTGTTTTCTGGGCAACCAGCGTCGATGGCAATCAAAGTAAGTGATCTTTCCACCATGAGCAAGACAAAAGCAATTTGTATCTAAACCAAAATATGGACATGTCAATCTACCATGTGTACTCCAACCGGCAAAAATAGCATACGCCATGAAGTCATGCACCAACCACAAATATGCAACTCAAAGTTTGAATATCTGTTTTTTTAAAACATCGTATGCTTCGACTCCTTTCCAAAGCTCCTTCAACTCTTCAATCAAGGGTTTTAACATGACATTGAGTTTTTTCCAAGATGGTTCGGGCCAGGTATGATTAAGCAAAGAAATATAGATTCATACTTCATACAAAGAGAAGGTGGGAGGTTGTATGGAATAACAAAGACGTACCAACATGAGTATGATGATGCCATTTGATCAAAAGGTGTGAAGCCATCGGTCGCAAGGCCGATTCGAACATTCCTCAATTCAGCTGCAAAGTCTAGATCAAACGTGTCGAGAGCCTTCCAAGCATCTCCATCTGAAGGGTGCACCATTAGCTCATCGTTCTCAGGGACACCTTTGTGCCATCGCATGTGCATGACAGTTTTTTTAGATAGAAACAACCGTTTCACTCGAGGATTTAGTGGCAAGTAGCGAAGCTGCTTATGTGCAACATCTATCATCACCTTGTCACCCTCATCATTAACAACTTCCACAAATCTAGATTGTCCACATTTCAGTCATTTTTTCTCTTCCGCATGCTCCTTCATGAAAATCATACAATTATTTTTGCACACATAAATCTTTTCATAATCCATACCGATACCTTTGATAATTGTCTTTGAATGGTACATGTCTTTAGGTAACTTATTGGGCTTTGGCAGCACATCTCCTAAAGTCCTAATAACTTTAAAATCTCATTGTAACTATTGTTGGGAAAATAAATACTTGGACTTAATGGCCATGAGCTGGGTCACAAAAGCGAGTATACTCACATCTCTATGTTCATGCAATGGCTCTTCAAAGTCTTTTAGTAGTTTAAAAAAACTGGAAACCTCTGTTGTGGCACGATCCTTGGAGCTTATGTTCAACTTTGGACGTAGCGAATCTAGCATCTCATGCATCGCATATCATCGCCAGCCCAATCATTGTTCTCCTCTTCTACATTCGGGTTGGGTACTACCTCACCATGATGTTCATGTTCTCACACCTCATATCCAGGCATAAATCCGAACTGACAAAGATCTAGGCTAACTGAAAGTCACCTAGAGGGGGGGGGGGGTAAATAGGTGAAACCTGTAAATTATAAACTTTGAACACGAACTTCACCCGGGGTTAGGATTAGAAACAAATTATAATAAATGCGGAGAGTGAAACATTGTTCTTCTTGCTATGAGTTGCTCAATCAATGCGGATGACTTTGGGAGCTAACTCAAAAGATTGTGAGCAAGAGAACTTAGAGAGAGGGACAGGGAGAATCAAATCGAAGAGTAATGAAACACAAATGAACACGATGATTTGTTTCTCGAGGTTCGGTTCTAATGAACCTACTCCCCGTTGAGGAGGCCATGAAGGCCGGGTTTTTTTCAACTCTTTCCCTCTCTCAATCAATCACCTAGACGATTGAGTGCTTCTTCTTAATCTCAAGGATCACAAAGACCCCGCAAGGATCACCACACACTTAGGTGTCTCTTGCTAGCTTTACAAGTCACTTAGAGAGTTTAGAAGGAGATGAAGAAAGCACGATTAAAAAGCCAAGCAACAAGAGCAACAAATGAAACACGAATGACACTCTCTAAAGTCACTAATCACTATTGATCACTTGTCTTAATTGTGGCAATTAGAAAGGATTGGATGCTTTGAATGTGTCTTGAAATGAATTCCTTGCTCTTGTATTGAATGTTGATGAATTGAATGCTTGGGTGTGCTGAATGGAGGTGGTTGGGGTTGTATTTATAGCTCCCACCACAATTATAGCCGTTGGACATAAAGCAGCAGCTTTCTGTCGACGGGCGCACCGGACAGTCCGGTGCGGACCGGACAGGGCACTGTTCACTGTTCGGTGCCTACCACGTCACCGACCGTTGGAATCTGAAGTAGTCGACCGTTCGATTCGTCTGCCCCTGTGGTGCACCAGACAGTCTGGTGGTACACCGGACAGTCTAGTGGCACACCGGACAGTCCGATGCGACCAAATTGTCGCTGGCCGTTTCTGACTTCTGATCGTTCCTGGCCCAGTGGCAATCGACCGTTGGCCCCCTGTGGTGAAGTCGACCGTTTTGGGCGTGGGCTCACCGGATAGTCCAGTGAATTATAGCCGTGTAGCGCTAAGTTTTTCCCAAGAGCGGCCTGTCGCCGGGCGCGCCAGCCTAGACACCGGACACTGTCTGATGCACCTTAGGCTGGTGCAAGTCTGACTCGTCCCATAATAATACTAATCACACAATAATCAAATAAACACAATTACAAATATATACTAATTTCGTCGGCAATTAAATAACGGCCGCCAAAAATATGAAATAAAATATGCAAAAAAATAACCTTTTGATTGAGAAGGGCTTAGCGGTGGAGTGGTGGTGGGAGGAGAGCTCAGCGATGGCCGAACGACGGGAGCGGTGGGGCAGGGGTGGTGTGGCGGGCCCAGGTGAGGGCGGCACAGCTAGCGGTGGGCTGGGACTCTGGGAGAGCGGTGTCAAGAGGAAGAAGGAAACCGGGAGGAAGACAGGGAGGAAAAAAGAAAACCGACGTTTAAAAGGACTTATTTTCGACGACCACTCGCACAATCGTCGAAAATAAGATTATTTTCAAGCCAAAAATAATATTGGCAGTCGAAAATTCTATGCAGGTGCTATTGTGGATCGTCTGATCTTGTTTCGTGGATAGTTCATACCTAAAAAAACATCGATAGATGGTTCGTTATAGTGTTTAACGTCGAGATCGACGCAAACATTACCCAAATTAACCGAACCCGAATTCCCGACAGAACATCGTGAGCGAGGAGTTGTACGTACGTACGTGTCGTGGGCGACGAGCCGGAGACCAAGACACGTTTGCACCGCGCGCTACACGAGACGCCCAAACTGAGTTGTGTGGCTTATGTTGCAAAACCTTTGCAGTGCTCAGTGGCAAATGGAGAAAGACAGAGACAAAATGGCAGAGAATAGAATCTTTATTGCAGAGATAAATGTATATATAGTGTAGTACACAGGGTTCCCAAAGGGTGCGACCCTTAGGCAATAACTGCCACCAGTTGGGATTGATCACATGTACAAATATTTTGTAACACTCCCCCTTGATCAATCCTAATCCATTTGATCATCTGCAATCTGTCATAAAATTCTTGATCTCCTCAAAAACCCTGTGGGAAAAATAAGGAGTACAATGTCTTTTGGATAATGAGAATAATCTCACAGAGTCTCCAAAAGAAAAATATGCTTGTAATCATCATGTATAAAAACCCCTGTGGGGAAAATCAATGATGAAGCATACAACTTTGTTGATATTACCTCGTTAAAAACTTTGGATGAGAAAACCTTAGCAAGGCAAAACTCATACAAAGAAAAGAGTGTAATATGATGGTTCAATACAGGTCATATATCACGGAGAAATACTCCCCCTGAACCTTGCAAGCACTTAAGTCTTCTCATACCAATCCCCTCAACACATTTCTGAAATGTAGAGTATGGTAGAGATTTTGTGAATAGATCTGCAAGATTATCACAAGACTTTGTTTGCAAGATGTTTATATCCCCTTTTTCCTGAAGTTCATGGGGATAAAACAGTTTAGGAGAAATATGTTTATTGATATTACTCTTGATATAACCTGTATCCATCTGAACAACACAAGCTGAATTATCTTCATAGATAATTGTTGGTGAGTCAAGAGAACCAATACCACAAGTTGTGAGTATATGATTCACCATTCTACGAAGCCATACACATTCACGTGATGCTTCAAATAATGCAATTATTTCAGAATGGTTGGTGGACGTGGTCACCAAAGTCTGTTTAGACGATTTCCACGAGATGGCAGTTCCACCTTGTAAGAATACGAATCCTGTTTGTGATCGGCCATTGTGGGGATCAGATAAATAGCCAGCATCTGTATACCCAATTAAACTAGGATCATTACTTCTTTTGTAAAAGAGTCCTAGATCCTTTGTGCCATTTAGGTATCGGAAAATATTCTTAATGCCAACCCAGTGTCTTTTTGTTGGAGCAGAACTGTGCCTTGCTAACAAATTTACTGCAAAAGCAATATCCGGCCGGGTATTATTAGCAAGATACATCAATGCACCAATAGCACTGAGATATGGGAATTCCGGTCCCAATACCTGTTCTTCATCATCCCGTGGTCTGAATGGATCTTTCTTTAAATCCAAAGATCTGACCACCATAGGAGTCTTTGAAGGATAAGACATATGCATATTGAATTTTTCCAATACCTTTTGGGTATATGTACTTTGATGTACAAGGATTCTAGAAGGTAAATGCTCAAGTTGTAGACCTAAGCAAAATTTGGTTTTACCCAAATCCTTCATCTCAAATTCCGTCGTTAAATGATGACGTGCTTCATCAATATCAAGTTTATTTCCTATGATGTTAAGGTCATCAACATAAACTGATATGATACAGAATCCCACTTTGGACCTTTTGATGAAGACGCACGGGCAATCATCATTTTTCGTGTATCCCTTACTCAAAAGGAATTCACTCAATCGGTTGTACCACATCCTGCCCAATTGTTTTAAGCCATATAATGACTTCTGCAACTTCACGCAATACATGTTGCGCTTTGCCTTTGGATTCGGTACATCTATTCCATCAGGAACTTTCATGTATATATCAGAATCCAGTGACCCATAAAGATATGCGGTCACTACGTCCATTAACTGCATAGATAGACGATTTTGTACTGCCAATGATATTAAATATCGGAATGTTATTGCACTCATGACTGGTGAATAAGTTTCGTTGAAATCAACGCCGGGTCTTTGCATAAACCCTTGTGCTACTAGCCTTGCTTTGTATCTCAATACATCACCATTTTCATTTCGTTTTCGAATGAAAACCCACTTATATCCCACAGGGAAGATATCACGTGGTGTAGGTATTACAGCCGAGAAAACTTCTCTTTTGTAAAGCGAGGCTAACTCCGCTTCAATTGCTGCCTTCCATTTGATCCAATCCGAGCGCTTACTGCACTCTGCCATGGTCTTAGGATCTAGATCATTTTGAAGGTCCTCAGCAATCTGCTCGGAGAAATATATGTCGACATTGGTAGCCTTTCTGTCATATGTTTCACCAGTCTCAACATAGTTGATGGCAATTTCATCATTCCTTAGAGACTCATCAGGATTTCCCAAATTGATGTGTCTAGGATTTTCCGATGTCCCAGCCTCGGTTATGTGCACATCCGAGCTGGGTTGTGGATCATCACAATCCACATGATACATTGTATCATATTGGTGTCCTTTTGCATTCACTATTGTTCTTTGCTTTTTAGCAACAGAACTGCGCTTATTCACCATACTTCTCCTCTCTAGGAGTTGAGTGGCCTTACTCGGTACTTCCACTCTTTCTGGTGCATTCCTAGCAGGAATGAATGATTTAGTGACACCTTTGTAATTAGTGAATGCATCTGGCAGTTCATTTGCAAGTCTTTGCAAATGTATAATTTTCTGAACTTGTAGTTCAGTTTCTGAAGTACATGGATCATAACCTGGAACACATTGAGTATTCCAATTTATTTCCTGGCATTCTTTTTGGTACTTGAATTCTCCCCCTAATGCCGGGAAATGTTCCTCATCAAAAATAGAGTCAGCAAAACGGGCTGTAAATAGATCCCCTGTTAAGGGTTCTAAATACTTAATGATCGACGGAGATTGAAATCCCACATAGATCCCCACTTTCCTGTGTGGGCCCATAGCTGTTCTCTGAGGTGGTGAGATTGGAATGTATACACAACATCCAAATTTACGCAAATGGGAAATACTTGGAGGATTTCCACGTACCATTTGTATTGGGGATGTTGAATGGTATGCAGTTGGTCGTAATTGTATAAGGTCAGCAGCGTGCAGGACTGCATGACCCCAACACGACGAAGGCAATTTGCAATTCAACAATAATGGCCTTGCTATGAGTTTAATCCTCTTGATTAGTGACTCAGCCAAACCATTCTGGGTGTGGACATACGGTACCGAGTGCTGTACCTGAATCCCCAGCGCCATACAGTAATCATTGAATGCCTGAGATGTGAATTCAGCAGCATTGTCCATTCGGATTGAACTAATCCGATGTTCAGGAAAATTTGCCTTTAACTTGATAATTTGAGACATTATCTTGGCAAATGCATGGTTGCGTGTTGATAGTAAACACACATGTGACCATCTAGTCGATGCGTCAATCAGTACCATGAAATACCTGAACGGCCCAGAAGTTGGCATAATTGGCCCACAAATATCTCCTTGAATCCTTTCAAGGAATTTAAGCGGTTCAGCTTTAATTTTGAGATATGATGGTCTCAAAATAAGTTTCCCAGTTGCACATGCGGTGCAAACAAAATCCTTAGATTTGGGAAAACTTGTTGTAGGCAAATTATGACCAATTGAATTGCCTGTAATTTTCCTCATCATCCCTATGCCAGGATGACCAAGTCGATCATGCCAAATCTGGAATGCATCAACATCTTGGAAAATTACCTTATATGCAACATGTGCATTACTCTTAATATATGTATAGTACAACCCTGACGTGAGTGATGGAATTTTCTCGCATATGCGTTTGCCATATTTATTCGGCTTTGTCAAGAAGAGAAACTCTTCTTGATTTTCATCATGTGTTTCAATATGAAATCCATTTTGCCGGATATCTCTAAAACTCAGGAGGGTACGTGTGGAATCAGGATACAATAATGCATCCTTGATCACAATTTCAGTACCCATGGGGAGGGTAATAGTTGCTCGACCAGAGCCAACTATCACAGCATCGCGTCCGGCGATGGTCAAAACTTTCCCATCTCTTTTCTTAAGAGTCTGAAAGTATTTGATCTCCCTAAGTATAGAGTTTGTGGTACAACTGTCCACAAGGCATAATTCCTCTTCCGTCAAGTTGGCATCATTATGCATCTATACATAAAGAAAATTCTGAATAAGAATTTTATGATGCAACTTAGTACTATACAGAACATGATATTAAATATCACAATGTCGAAACCATATTACAATAATGGTATGGCGACTCAACCAATGAGTTCGCACTACTTACAGGACCCATCACTGGTCTGTAGAGTATGTTACATCTCAGAACATGAGATTGTATACCTCTACTTATTACAACAACATTATAAAGACAGTATAGAACATCCACACAAGCCACAGTGATCATGATCAAGTCTCCAAGCATGAGAGATTTATGCCAAATCTCCAAATGGATCCTTTGACATATACTCAATGATCATATCATCAGATTCGTCTTCTTGTAGAAGTGGAGGCTTGTTGTCAACCACATTGAGGTGCTCTTTAGCAAGAGTGTTCTTCAGGTCACCAGAAGCCAGTGAAGAACTTCCAACCTCAATTGGTGCTTCAGTAGAATTGAAATGAGCCTCAAAACCAGGCTTATCAGACTTTGGCTTCTTTAGGGATTGTTGATACAAAAGAACAAGGTGCTTAGGGCAAGTGCAATCCCTAGCAAAATGGCCCTCAGTACCACATTTAAGGCAAGCTCTGTTGCCCTTAGATGGTAGAGGCTTGCCATTTCCTTTTCCTTTTCCTTTACCTTTCTTGTGGAATTTGTTCTTATTGAATTTGCGAGGTCCAGAAGGATTCTTGAAGTTTTTCTTGAATCCTTTCTTATTCCCAGTCTTATGCACATTGAAATGTACCTCAGGCAGAGGGGCAGACCCAGGAGGGCTCTGCTGAGCATTCTTGAGAAGAAGCTCATGATGCTTTTCTGCTTGGGTCAATGTGTGCATAAGTTGAGAATATTTCTGGAAATTACTAGAGCGATACTGCTGATGCAATATCCTGTCCTCTGGAAGCATGGTAGATAGAGTCTTCTCTATTTTGTCTGCTTCAGTGGGCTCTTTCTCGCAAAACTTCAATTTAGAACAAATGCTATGAAGAGCATGGTTATATTCTGCAACAGATTTAAAATCTTGCAGTCGAAGGTGGTTCCACTCATGGTTGGCTGACGGCCATATGAGCTCCTTCTGCTGTTCATAGCGCTCTTTGAGAGCTTTCCACAAGTTGTGAGGGCATCTCTCCATAAGGTACTCTTGCTTAAGGTCCTTATGGATATAAAGCCTCAAAAGGAAAAGTGTTGTGTTCTTTTTAACCTCATTCACTGGATCAGTACCAGTGATGGGTGCTGCAATTGCATCAATGATCCCACGAGAAGCAAAAGTTATTTCAATATCTGAAGCCCAAGTTGGGTAGTTATGCCCATCAAGGGCGAGTTCCTCGAACTCTTTGGTTGACATGTTCCTACAGTCATTACCATGGACATCCATTAATTTACGCATAAATTAATAGTCACAATGGTGATGTTGTAAGCTCAATATGCAAAAATCTTAAAATTACATATGTAACGAGTTCCTTGAAGGTTCCAAACCTTCCCATTGAATAAGTACTTTGAATTTTTAGTAAGCATAGTATAGATAATCCTCAAATTAATGAGGTAGATCTAGTAGTGGGCAAGAAACTTGCTGCCTAAAAGCACGGTCTCTGGGCTGATAAGTTCACGGATGAACAAATCGCAGCCAATGCTTAGGTCTCCACTACCCATGCTCTACTAATTATCAAAGTAAAATTCAATAACTCTTACATGTGATATGAGTTTCCTGAAGGTTCCAAACCTTCTAATTGAATAAATACTTTGAATTTTAGTAAGCATAGTATAGATAATCCTCAAATTAATGAGGTAGATCTAGTAGTGGGCAAGAAACTTGCTGCCTAAAAGCACGGTCTCTAGGCTGATAAGTTCACGGAGGAACAAACCGCAGCCAATGCTTAGGTCTCCACACTACCCATGCTCTACTAATTATCAAAGTAAAATTCAATAACTCCATATCATGTTATTTTGGATAGCACGTATAGGTAATCATCCCGAAGGATGTAGACCTCATAGAGATAGGCATTCCAGATGCTGCCACAAGCACGGTCTCTGGGCTACTAAATTCTATAAAAGAATTTAGTGCAGCCAATGCTTAGGACTCTATCTCCCTATGCTCTTAATCCAAAATAATGTAATTTCATTTTTGCATGAGTTTTATTAAGTCTGAACTTAATAAATGCTATATTTATATGCAAACATAAATGAATGCGTAAATAATAGCAAGTAGAGATATGTGAATTATTAATGTAAAACAAACAATAATTCACAAACTAAAATCTGCTATATGTACAATAAAACAGATATGTCTTTACAATATATGCGGTCTAAATTACGAATTTAGACGCTTAAGATAACTTTGAACTGAAAATGCATATAAAACAGAGTCTTATACTTAAATTCAGAATTTAAAATGGTAAATATAGACAATTTTGGGCTCTGAAAAGCAGCCCAGGCGGCCTGCCAGGCGGACCAGGCAGCGGCCTGGTGGCCTGCACGCCGGCCCAGCCAGGCTGGCCTGCCCAGGCGGCCCAACAGAGGGCCAATAAGTCGGCGGCTAGGGTTTCAAAAGAACCCTAACCGCCCAGGGTCTGCAGCCGCCGCCGCCAGGGAAGTTCCTGGCCGCCGCCAACGCCTGGGGCTACATCGCGCCCGCGCCAAGCGCGAGTTGGCGCGCGTGCCTGGCTTCCTTGGCCGCCACGCCGGCCGCCGCTGGCCTCCAGGCTGCCGCCAGCCTGGGCCACGTGCCTCGCCGAGCGCCCACGCCGGAGCCTGCTCCCGCGCGCTTGCCTCTGGAGGAGTCCGCGCGGAGCGCCGCCAACCGCCGGGCGCAGAGCCGCCGGGCGCGCAGCCGCCGGCCACGCGTGGGGCCTTGCCGCACCCTCTGGTGTCCGCGCCGAGCACCATGGCGGGCCGCGCCGAGCGTCGTAGCCGCTCCAGGCGACTGCTCGGGGCCGCGAGCCAGGGCTCCTCCTGGGAGCCGACGAGCTCCACCGTGGAGGCTGCACCGAGCGCGCCTGGTCCGCGTGAAAGCCATGGGGGCCGCGCCAGGGGGGTCCGCCTGCTCCCTGCGCACCATGTCCGAGATCGGACAGCGCCGTCGAGGGGCGCCGCGCAAGCTGCGCCGTGCGCCGGCCTTTGGCGCACCGAGCGCGCGTCCCTCCAGATCCGGCTGCGCCGCGCCTGGGTAGTAGGGCGTGCCACGCCGGGTGTGCCCTCGCCGGGGCTTGCCGAGCCGCCGCCGGGGAGCGCTCCAGGAGCCGCCCTGCGCCCCCATCCCTCCCCCAAACCGGCCGTCGTAGCGGTAACCGCCACGGGCCGGGCAGAGGGCCTTTAGGCCCTCCTATTGGAGGAGGAAGATGGTGCCACCCCATTTGGGCGGTGGCCAGTGAGGATAACTCGTCCGCGTGGAGCATTGACGGCGCGAGGGGGGCTGTCCACGACGGGCAGCGATGGTCCCGACGACCGCAGGTACTGGTGGAGATGGCGAACGACGAGCAACTGCCGCTGCAGTGAGCGGAGGCGGTGGTGGTGCCGCCAAATCGACATCCATGGGGGCCGATGCAGACGATCCCGCGTCAAATACCGGCGCCGGTGGCGACGGGGATGCAGTGGGGAGTCCACACTCCACCACCGGCAGCGGAACCACCGCTGTCCATCCATGGAGAACGCAGTAGTGCACATTTTGCACTTGCACACGGCGTTCAGGGATCGCATGCACCGGTGGAAGCGCTGTGGCTTGACCAGCGGTGAACGCCTCCAACATCGAATCATCAACAATGTGCAGAACTTCGCGCATACGGCGTATGCGCATGGAAATGGTATGTTCCATACCTTGCTGTTGATGTGCAGATCGATCTTGCTGTTCTTGTCAAGAACAGCGTGTTCTTCCTCTTTCTCTTCTCTGATTTCTCCTTGAGACAGTGCTGATAACGTGTTGCAAAACCTTTGCAGTGCTCAGTGGCAAATGGAGAAAGACAGAGACAAAATGGCAGAGAATAGAATCTTTATTGCAGAGATAAATGTATATATAGTGTAGTACACAGGGTTCCCAAAGGGTGCGACCCTTAGGCAATAACTGCCACCAGTTAGGATTGATCACATGTACAGATATTTTGTAACAGCTTACACGCGGCGCCGACCGCGTGATGTGTCCGGTCCGTCCGGACCTGCATGTGATGGTGACGTGTCATGTGATGTGAGGCCAACCGGCTTACCCTGCTGCATGCATGCATGCTTACGAGTTACGAGGATGAGTTGATGACTGAAATACGTACGTACGTACGTATGATGAGCGATGATCACATCGACATGGTTCTTCCCTCGATCGATCTATCGTCTAGATCTCTCTCCAATATATAGTCAGCCTTGTACAGTATATATATACATACTGGTAAAGATAGTGTTGGATCTTTTATAGGTTTGGCCCATTTATTGAATAAACTCTAAGGTGTGTAATGGTGGAGAATACCAATAATACCACATTGGAAGTCCAAGAGTCTTTTGCCTTGACTTATATGGTGGGATTCATTCCACTTAACTTGAGAAGTCAAGAAATGGACAAGGGCGTGCCACACACGCGCGCGCCGCCGCCGCCGACCGGGTCGGGCGTGGCGTGGCGAGGCAGGCAGGCCCTTCTCCTTCAGCTGGTCGACTCTTGGCGTGACTCGGCGACCTTTCTCCTTCAACTTCCCTCTGCGAGAGGTTAAATAGAGGAGCACCCCTGTCACTCGGTACCACGCGAGAAACACTTTCAGTCTCACAGTCCAGCCGCCCGAGTGAGGGTATTTCCATCTCGTGACTCTGCGCGCACAGAGAAGCGAGAGGGCAGGTGCTTCCGAAGCCGGTGCCGTTTGAGACCTTGCACGGGGGATCGGCAATTAGGTTTTTGGGGAGCGTCTACGCGACTGCCCAAAACATCTTCAACATGACAAAGGAAGCTGGTCAAGGATCTGGATCATCAGAGCGCATAGGAGGGTATGATCAGTTTATTTACTTACTGTTTTGTGTTCTGGAGATTATATATGTTTCATATATTCCTCTATGCTGTTTCATATTTACGAATGATTTTATCTTATCTGTTATGTCTTATTATAATATGATAGATCTGTCTGTTTTAATTTTACAGTCATGCTATTTATGTTTCTATCTGTTTATTTTCATTTGTTCAGTCAGTATACATGTTTATCGTATTTATATGATTTATATAATTCACATGCTCTATGTTCTCTTGATTCATATTGGTATGGATCAATTTAAGATCACGATTTCTATGGTTAATTATTTATTATATGTCATCATCATAATGTTAATTTATGGAATTAAAATAATAAGGAAAATGCCTATAATTCTAACATTCCAAAAACCTAATGTTAGGCATTTTTCTGTCAGAGGTTTTGCTGCTGTGCTAAAGCCTGATCCTTTTGATGGTAAAAACTTCTTGATATGGAAAGCTAAGATGGAATTGTGGCTAACTGCAATGTCTTGTTTTCATGCCGCTGAGGGCAAGCCTGCCAACTTACCTCCTGAGGATGAGGCTAAGTTTAAGGCTGAAGACAACCTCTTTAGAGGAGCAGTGATTAGCGCACTGGACACAAAATTCCAGAAAAGCTATATCATCCTTCCCACGGGGAAAGAGCTGTGGGATGCTCTTGTTGGAAAGTTTGGAGTTACTGACGCTAGTAGCGAGCTGTATCTCATGGAGCAGCTGTATGACTACAAGATGGTTGAGAACCGATCTGTAGTGGAACAGGCTCATGAGTTTCAGGCACTAGTTAAGGAACTCGAACTTTTTCCTTGTCCTTTGCCTGACAAGTTTGTGGCTGGCGGTATAATCGCCAAGTTACCACCTTCTTGGAAGGACTTTGCTACCTCTCTCAAACATAAGAGACAAGAGTTCAATGTAGAAGAGCTCATTGGTACTCTTAATGTTGAGGAAAGGGCTAGAACAAAGGACAGTGGAAAAGGTGTTGAGACCTCTACTGCTAATGTGGTGCAGAAGAGAAACTTCCGCAAGTTTAACAAGAAGAAAAACCAGAACAAACCAGAGAACGTGAATAAACCTGTTCAAACAGCACAGTTTAAAAAGAAGAACAACAATAACAAGGGAAAGGGAGGATGCTTTGTCTGTGGCAGTGATCAACATTGGGCAAGAGAGTGCCCTGATCGCAAGTTCACTCAAGACAAGAAATCAGCTAATGTTGTAACCACTGAAACTGAAGGAGGAACATCTGGGTATGGTAATTCTTTACCATTTGTTCTCTCAGTTTGTAATTCACCTGAGTGGTGGATGGACAGTGGTGCAAATATTCATGTGTGTGCTGATGCCTCTATGTTCTCCTCCTATCAGGTCGGGAGGTCTGGCGCCTTGTTGATGGGAAATGGGTCGCGTGCTCATGTTCTTGGTGTTGGTACGATCATTCTGAAGTTTACTTCGGGAAAGACGGTGCCATTGAAGAGCGTGCAGCATGTGCCCTCTATCAAGAAGAATCTCGTTAGCGCGTCTATGCTATGTCGAGATGGATACAAAGTTGTTCTTGAATCTAATAAATGTGTTGTGTCTAAACATGGTACTTTTGTTGGTAAAGGATATGACTGCGGAGGGTTGTTCCGCTTATCACTGCATGATGTGTGTAATAAACTCGTGAATTCTATTCATTTTTCTGATGAGTCGGATTTATGGCATTCACGTTTTTGTCATGCAAGCTTTGGCTGTCTTATGCGGTTAGCAAATATAAATTTAATTCCTAAATTTAACTTGGTCAAAAAGTCTAAGTGCCATGTGTGTGTTGAATCAAAACAACCCCGCAAGCCTCACAAGGCTGCTGAGGCGAGGAGTTTGGCACCTCTAGAACTTGTTCATTCTGATCTGTGCGAGATGAATGGAATTTTGATCAAAGGTGGTAAAAGATACTTTCTCACTTTTATAGATGACTCCACTAGATTTTGCTATGTGTATCTCTTAAAAACAAAAGATGAAGCGTTCAATTATTTTAAGGCCTATAAAGCTGAAGTTGAGAACCAACTTGAGAGGAAAATAAAACGGTTAAGGTCTGATCGAGGTGGAGAATATTTCTCTAATGTGTTAGATGAGTTCTGCGTGGAACATGGTATTATTCATGAGAGGACACCGCCATTCTCACCACAATCCAATGGGATTGCTGAAAGGAAAAACCGCACTCTAACAGATTTGGTGAATGCCATGTTGAGTACAGCGGGATTATCCAAGGCATGGTGGGGTGAGGCGATTTTGACAGCATGTCATGTCCTGAATAGAGTTCCAACAAAGAACAAAGAGATCACTCCATTTGAGGAATGGGAAAAGAGAAGAGTAAATCTCTCGTATTTGCGCACTTGGGGTTGCTTGGCTAAAGTGAATGTGCCAATCAACAAAAAGCGTAAACTTGGGCCTAAAACTGTTGACTGTATATTCCTTGGGTACTCTTTTCACAGCACTGGGTATAGGTTCTTAATTATAAAATCTGATGTGCCTGATATGTATGTTGATACTATTATGGAATCAAGAGACGCAACATTTTTTGAGAATGAGTTTCCCATGAAGAATACACCTAGTGATACAAGTCATGAGACTATAATTCCCCATGAGCACGAACTGTCGATTCCTATAGATCATGCTGAGGATTCTCACGTGCACATCCCTGAGGAGGATGACACTATAGTCACTCGAAAGAGCAAGAGACAGAGGGTTGCAAAATCCTTTGGTAATGACTTTATAGTGTACCTTGTGGAAGACACACCAACTACCATTAGTGAGGCATATTCCTCTCCTGATGCTGACTTATGGAAGGAAGCAGTAAGGAGTGAGATGGAATCTATTATGTCTAATGGAACTTGGGAGGTCGTTGACCATCCTTATGGTTGTCAACCTATAGGTTGCAAATGGATCTTCAAGAAAAAGCTTAGGCCTGATGGTACAATCGAGAGGTACAAGGCAAGGCTTGTGGCCAAAGGATATACCCAAAAGGAGGGTGAAGATTTCTTTGATACCTACTCACCAGTGGCTCGATTGACTACAATTCGCACATTAATAGCCGTGGCAGCCTCTTATGGTCTTATCATTCATCAGATGAATGTTAAGACAACTTTCCTAAATGGAGAGTTGGATGAGGAGATCTATATGGATCAGCCAGAAGGGTTCATTGCGGATGGTCAAGAGAACAAGGTGTGCAGGTTGATAAAATCATTGTATGGCCTAAAACAAGCACCTAAGCAATGGCATGAAAAGTTTGATAATACTCTTACAGCAGCTGGTTTTGTTGTAAATGAATCTGACACGTGTGTGTATTATCGGTATGGTGGGGGTGAGTCTGTTATGCTGTGCCTTTATGTTGATGACATCTTGATCTTTGGATCAAATCTCAATGTGATTGAGGAAGTTAAAAGTCTTCTATCGAGCAATTTCGAAATGAAAGATTTGGGAGAGGCTGATGTCATTCTAAACATCAAGCTTGTTAGAGAAGCTGATGGTGGGGTAACTTTGTTACAATCCCATTATGTGGAAAAGGTATTGAGTCGCTTTGGTTTTAGTGACTGTGATCCTGCTTCAACACCTTATGACCCCAGTGTGCTATTAAGAAAGAATCAGAGAATAGCAAGGGATCAACTGACATACTCCCAGATCATTGGCTCGCTCATGTACCTTGCAAGTGCAACAAGGCCAGACATCTCTTATGCTGTGAGTAAGCTAAGTCGGTTTGTGTCGAAACCAGGAGATGATCACTGGCGTGCTCTTGAGAGAGTGTTGCGGTATTTGAAAGGTACTATGACATACGATATTCATTATACCGGAAACCCAAAAGTGCTGGAAGGCTATTGTGATGCCAACTAGATTTCTGATGCTGATGAGCTTTATGCCACAAGCGGATATGTGTTTCTGTTTGGAGGTGGCGCTGTTTCCTGGAAGTCTTGCAAGCAGACTATCTTAACGAAGTCTACAATGGAAGCAGAACTCGCAGCATTAGACACTGCTGGGGCTGAGGCCGAGTGGCTTCGTGATTTCCTATTGGACTTACCGGTAGTTGAAAAACCGATACCGGCTATTTCCATGAACTGTGACAACCAAACGGTGATTACAAAGGTTAACAGTTCTAGGAATAACATGAAGTCTACAAGGCATGTTAAGAGGAGATTGAAATCTGTCAGAAAGTTGAAAAACTCCGGAGTTATAACTGTGGATTATGTCCACACATCAAATAATCTGGCAGATCAATTCACTAAGGGTCTATCACGCAATGTGATAGAAAGTGCATCGAGGGAAATGGGTATGAGACCCATGTGAGATCTACTCTAGTGGTAACCTGCTCTATGTGATTGGAGATCCCGTGAAGTAGAGTGGAGAAACAAGCTAGGAGTAGGTTGTGAGGAAAGATCCCTTCCTTAACTCATTTCTGATGCACATCTTTCCTATCTGTAAGGCAGGATGGTTTTTACCTTAATGTATTCCAAGAGTCTTATAAAGGTGAGATGTTGTCCTACAGAACATCTTTTGAGGAATACACCTATATGAGTCAGACTGCTGGTCACAGTCTATGGGACTTGGGTAATCTCTAAATACTCATGAAAGGCACTGAAGTGTGACTTATATGCTTCTAAACAGCGGGAATACCCTTTTGCAGCCTAGTATCAGCAAAGGATTTGAGTGAATCTTATTTCGCACAAAACTGTCAATTCAAGGCATAGTCCATTGTTCAGTTGTGAATGAGTGAAACTCTTATTCTAGATGGATGTTCAACTTAACAGTCTCCATCGAAAAACTGGTATATCAAAGGATTGTGATTCTGATACTTCATCATTACAAACCCTAGAGTTTGGTGGGGATTGTTGGATCTTTTATGGGCTTGGCCCATTTATTGAATAAACTCTAAGGTGTGTAATGGTGAAGAATACCAATAGTACCACATTGGAAGTCCAAGGGTCTTTTGCCTTGACTTATATGGTGGGATTCATTCCACTTAACTTGAGAAGTCAAGAAATGGACAAGGGCGTGCCACACGCGCGCGCGCGCGCGCCGCCGCCGCCGCCGGCCGGGCCGGGCCGGGCGTGGCGTGGCGTGGCGTGGCAGGCAGGCGAGCGGGCGGGCGGGCGTGGTGTGGTTGTGTTAATTTTTAGCACTCACTAACCGCGTACGTCAGCCGAGTGACCCTGTCTCTTCGTGTGCCGAGTGACCCTTTCTCTTCGTCAGCCAGCCGAGTGACCCTTCTCCTTCAGCTGGCCGACTCATGGCATGACTCGGCGAGTGCTGGCCGACTCATGGCATGACTCGGCGAGAGCTGGCCGACTCTTGGCGTGACTCGGCGACCTTTCTCCTTCAACTTCCCTCTGCGAGAGGTTAAATAGAGGAGCACCCCTGTCACTCGGTACACGCGAGAAACACTTTCAGTCTCACAGTCCAGCCGCCCGAGTGAGGGTATTTTCATCTCGTGACTCTGCGCGCACAGAGAAGCGAGAGGGCAGGTGCCTCCGAAGCCGGTGCCGTTTGAGACCTTGCACGGGGGATCGGCAATTAGGTTTTTGGGGAGCGTCTACGCGACTGCCCAAAACATCTTCAACATGACAAAGGAAGCTGGTCAAGGATCTGGATCATCAGAGCGCATAGGAGGGTATGATCAGTTTATTTACTTACTGTTTTGTGTTCTGGAGATTATATATGTTTCATATATTCCTCTATGTTGTTTCATATTTACGAATGATTTTATCTTATCTGTTATGTCTTATTATAATATGATAGATCTGTCTGTTTTAATTTTACAGTCATGCTATTTATGTTTCTATCTGTTTATTTTCCTTTGTTCAGTCAGTATACATGTTTATCGTATTTATATGATTTATATAATTCACATGCTCTATGTTCTCTTGATTCATATTGGTATGGATCAATTTAAGATCATGATTTCTATGGTTAATTATTTATTATATGTCATCATCATAATATTAATTTATAGAATTAAAATAATACGGAAAATGCCTATAATTCTAACAGATAGATGCATGGATCGAGTAGTGCGCTGCGTACATGTAAACTCTACGCCAAGCCAAAGTAGCCGCCCCAAACTGACCAACTCACAGAGCACGGTCGACGACCTAGCTAGCTAGCTCGCTCGTGGTGATCGAAGCAGAACCTAACACCAGCACAGTGTACGCGTGGCAGCTGCGTACGTGCTGCTACGTACAGCATACACAGACCATCCTAGTCGTCCTAGGCTAGCTAGCTAGCTAGGCCCCCTTTTTTTATCATATATATGATCTACACCGATCGATCGGAGATGGAAGAAGCTTCACGGGCCGGCCGGACCACATGGCAGTATGGCACATGGCAGCGATCACAGATGGTAGTTTGGCCAAGAGAACTCGAGAACACACCAAGACGGTGCGGTGGTTGCTGGCGTACTGGTGTCTACCGGTCTCGATCTGTTTGCAACCTTCCTGTTCTAACCTATATTTCACTTTATATTTTAAACTTCACGTTTCAGTACAGTCTAATATAAAACAGTGTTTATATAGTCATATATATATATATATATATATATATATATATATACTTTGCTGGTGTACTAGTGTCTACCATTTTGTTTCCATCCTTCCTGTCCTAATATCTATTTCACTCCATATTTTAAACTTTACATCTATAAATAGTCTATAGTGTTTATTAATAATGAAAACAAAAAAGTTCTAGCTGGTTTAAAAGTAAAGGTCACCTTATTACGACAACGCCAAGTAGACCGAAAAACTGCTGCCAGTCCGGTTACAAGTTTTCCCTACGCGTTGTTCCTTGCTAGCAGCCTAATTCATAATTATATGATTAGTAATGTTGGTCTCTTTATATAAAAGCAAAGTAAATAATTCTGCATGATAACAATAAAAACAAATATATGCCGTATAGTCTCATTTTAATTACAAAAGATGTATTTCATACTACCTTTCCACCCATATTTATTACTAAGTTGTCTTAAGTTAGAGTAACACCTCTCCCTAAATACCACAAGAAAATTATAATTTTGAGAGGGAGCTCTAGTTTCCAAAGCAGCATATTACAAGTTAGAGTGGAGACAATCACTAAAAGACAATACATCATTAAGGAAGTGAGAAAAATCCATCTCGATGTCTCTGGCCTAAGAATAATTTATCCTTCGATTGTCAAATAAACAGATGCAAGTAAATTTAATAAATTATACCATTCGACCAATTTTATTTCCACTATAATAGGTCTGCAAAAAGTAGATTAATTAAATTTCTATACATCACATATTTAACTAAAACATTCTTTTTACGTACAGTCCCTAGTGTAAGATAATGTTTATACGGTCATATGACCGCTTTGGTGAGCACGGTCTCACCGCGTCTAGCTTTAGGTAGGTAGGCAGCGACCCACCCGGTTTTATTGTTACTTCACTCTGCCGTCACGTAACGCCATCTTGCCAGTCTTGCTCTCCACACTCGCTCTGCTACTAGCTACTAGCAGTAGAGCAGTAGAGGAGAGAGCATCTAGCTAGCTAGCGCCGTCGGACGGAGCTACCTCACCGCCGACCGCGCGCGAAGAGATCGATGGTTCATGCTGCTACGCTCGCTGCTGCAGCCGCGGTCGTCGTCCTCATCGTCCTCTGCTGCTGCTCCTCTTCGGAGGCCGCCGGCCACAGCGGCAACGCGAGGCAGCCGCCGCTGGCGCCCGGCCTGTCCTTGGACTTCTACAAGCGGAGCTGCCCCAGGGCGGAGTCCATCGTGCGGAGGTTCGTGCAGGACGCCGTGCGCAGGGACGCCGGCCTCGCAGCCGGCCTCCTCCGCCTCCACTTCCACGACTGCTTCGTCCAGGGCTGCGACGCGTCCGTGCTCCTGGACGGCTCAGCCACCGGCCCAGGCGAGCAGCAGGCGCCGCCCAACCTCACGCTGCGCCCCACCGCGTTCAAGGCCATCAACGACATCCACGACCGCCTCCAGAAGGAGTGCGGTGGCGCAGTCGTGTCCTGCTCCGACGTCCTCGCGCTCGCCGCCAGGGACTCAGTCGTCGTGGTACGTCGTGGCATGCACATGCACTGCACACTCCTTAATTAAATTGGTTGGTCGTTCTTCATGCATTGCTTAGGCTATCTGCAACCGTTACCCCTAAATTTTTCCCTCTATATCACTTTTTCCCCTCTATTTTTTCGTCTCTCGCAGCGGTTCCCCCTAAATACTCCCCCTATACCCCACTATCACTATAAAATATCATTTTCTATATCAACTATCAATTTTTTATTTACTAACAATTACTCGTAGACCCACAGCACAGTGTTTAGGGTGATAAACAGTGACACGCTAGATCTAAGGGGAGAGAGAAGGAGACCGACACGTAGGGACGCTGTAAGGGGCACCGCTGCGGCCATAGAGTGCCCCCTATGCGCCGCATGCAAGGGGAGGGGGAGAGGCTGCGGCTAGTCTTACACTGCCTGCCTGCTGCCTCGCTCGTCTCCTTAATTGCATGCAGTCCGGAGGTCCCAGCTACAAGGTGCCGCTGGGTCGGCGCGACAGAGCGAGCTTCGCGACGCGAGAGGACGTCCTGAGCGGGCTCCCGCCGCCGACGGCCGCCGTGCCGGCGCTTCTCGCCGTGCTGTCCAAGATCAACCTGGACGCGACGGACCTGGTGGCGCTGTCGGGCGGCCACACCATCGGGCTGGGCCACTGCGCGTCCTTCGAGAGCCGCCTGTTCCCGCGGCAGGACCCGACGCTGAACGCCACCTTCGCCGCCCACCTGCGCCGGACCTGCCCGGCCAAGGGCACCGACCGCCGGACGCCGCTGGAGGTGCGCACGCCCGACGCGTTCGACAACAAGTACTACGTCAACCTGGTGAACCGGGAGGGGCTCTTCACCTCCGACCAGGACCTCTTCAGCAACCCCGGCACCAGGCCCCTCGTCGAGAGGTTCGCGCGCAGCCAGAGGGACTTCTTCGACCAGTTCGCCTTCTCCGTGGTGAAGATGGGGCAGATCAAGGTGCTCACGGGGGCGCAGGGGCAGATCCGCAGGAACTGCTCCGCCCGCAACGCAGGCATGACGTGGTCCGTCGTCGACGAGGCTGCACAGCAGAGCCTCGTGTTCTAGACTTGTACGTACTGGCTGCCGGGGGCGGCGGTGTCGTGTTCTAGACTTGTACGTACTGGCTAGCAGTAGCAGTAACACTGGACGGCATGCAGCGCTCCCATGCATCTATAGCTTGGAGCCATGCATAAATAAATCTACTGCAACCGATCTTCAAATAGTACTGGCGAAATCGAAAAAAACTTTTTAAAAAACATCAGATATTCAATCAAACGACTGATCTTGCTGAATTAAACTTTGACTAGCTAAATATCCGTGCGTTGCTACAGAGTGAAAATACTTAAAAATGTTGATAAAAAAGGAAGTATACCTGTCTTCGTCTCCGGTGATGCAAAGCCCAGCAAGAGCGAGCTATTACATAGCAAGGCAGAAAGAACCCCGGGAACTCAAGAGTCGCCTAAAACGTAACGAAGGAAGAAAAAGGAGTCTTGCGATCAAAATCAAACCGAAGCACACGACCACTCAAAACAGAAGCAGACCACCCCATCTGAGTCTCAGCAGGGACGATGTCGGAGAGGAAATTCTCTGGCCGGGTGGCGGAATGCATCCACCCTAAATCCTAAGATGAGGAGGGGGCCTAAGCGTTCTGCCTGTTATCGGGAGGTGTAAGAACACATGAGAAGACACGATGATTTAGAGTGGTTCGGGCCGTCGGAGCGTAATACCCTACTCCACTGTGTGTTGTATTGCTGATGCTCGAGAGCTTGGAGAACTTCCCGAAGGTCTAAGTTGGCTTGAATGAACTTGCCTTGTAACGTCGTGTGCTCTCCCTTTTATAGCTCAAGAGAGGCACTTACAAGGGTGCCGAGCCCCGACATGTGAGCCCAGAAATATAATGGATGGAATACCTAGAGCAACTAACGTAGGTGACGCCTGAGAGATCTCCTGGTGCAATGGTGTCTGCAGCCCGTGTAGCGTTGACATGCGGCGGCAGCTTCCTTGGTAACGTACGAGTAATGATGGGCGTCGTGCACGCGGCAATATGGGTGTATCGTCTGCCAGTGGAACGGACAGGCATACCGCCTGTGGGATGGACAGGTCGCTGCCTACCAGCGGAATGGACAGGTCTCATTAAATGCAGAGACGGCACATTGCCTGCCAGTGGAATGGACAGGCACGCCGCCTGCGAAATGGACAGGGCTCATTAAATACCGAGGGGGCACACCGCCTGTCAGCGGGATGGACAGGTGGCGCGCCTTATCCACAATAAATGCAGGGGCCGCGTAACCCGGAGGCCTTACGTCAGGCTCCGCCCGTTGGCTTACGTCACGCGTGGCGGGCCACGTGGCAGCATCGGGTCTCCGCCTGGGCGGGGAGCAGCAGCGCATGCGGACAGGTCCGCATCAGACTGGGTCTGGACACGTGTCGACACCGGACCCCCGCCTGGGTCCTGTTCACGGTCCGGGTATGTTCTGTCCTGGGACCTTGGGACCCCCTGTGGGCGGCCCGGACCCCATACGGGGGGGGGTCCGGATCCCATTCCAGGGGTCCAGCTAGCACAAGTGGAGGTCCGGGACCAACCCCGGAGGTCCGGCCTGTATATCCGGGGGTCCGGGACCAACCTTGGGGGTCCGGACTGTATATCCAGGGGTCCGGCACTCTCCCGTGGGGATCCAGACTCACTGTTGATGCTTTGGAGCATGCCGCCTTACGTGGCGGCTTCGGACCTGCCCATGTGGCGGGATCGGGCGCTGCTATGGACCTAGAGTGGTCGCTCGCGACGGGGGCGAGGCGCAGCTTGGTCCCACACAACTCTCTTGCCACACGACTAAGGGATAGCCGCTTGGGTTATGCGTCTTTGTACAGTAGCAGGGGGTACCCTAGTTTCAGGGTACCGATAGTGGTCCCTGGGCCCACCTAAGGGGAGGATGCGAGCCTGCAGGTGGGGCCAAATCTTGTACTTCGCGTCAACATGGCATGACCGGTGACTGGGGCGCCACCTCAGCACACGCCGTATTAACACAGCGCATCTAGTGACGCACGCACTGTCAGTCCGCCCTCGGTCACGTCAACTGCCACATTTGTCCCCACGGCTGACTAACCCACGACCCCACGTCTAGCGGTTCCATCGGGCCACGCGCGGGACGCCTCGTTGCCGCTGCCTCGGTTAAAAATATTCCCCCGCAGCGGCCCCGAGGCGGTGCGAGATCGTGCGCGGTGGTTCGCCTTCTTCGTACTCGGGGACCGGCGCACCAGCTGCATGACTCGTGGGCCCGGGCCCCCATGTCAGAGACTGGGTCGCTTGGTCGCTGGGTGCGCGTCGGACGGAATTTCCTGGGGCGCGAGCGGGAGAGTCTTCCTTGAAAAGGGATTCACCCCGCGTGCGGCAGTTACGCTTTCGCATTCTCTCCAATTGCCGCGCCCTTTCGCCTCTGAGCCATCTGCGCCCCTTTGCATTCGCGCTCTTCTGCTTTCCATCGTCGTAGTTGCCATGGCCTCGCTGGTTCATCCCGAGCGTTTCCAGTCCGAGGGGGCACTCAACCTGGTGCGCAACCTACTCGGATGGAACGCACCGGCGTTCACCGGACGGATCCGCGCCAACGCCACTCCCCTCGGCGATCTCGCCGCTGGGGAGTTCGTGCTCTTCGTCTCCTACCTCTCCTGCGGGTTGGCGCTGCCGATCTCGCCTTTCTTCCTGCTGCTGCTGGAGGAGCTCGGCCTTCAGCTTTAGCACCTCACCCCCACTCCATCCTCCAGGCGGCCATCTTTGCACACCTGTGCGAGATGTTCGTTGGGGTGGCGCCCTGCACCTCCCTCTTCAGCCATTTCTTTGTGCTGGTGAGGTCGGAGAAGGCGAAGGACCACCTCGGCGCCTACTACTTCCAGACAAGGCCGGATTCGGCCAGCGCATACATCCCCTCCCTCGACGACGTGAGGTAGGAGAACTGGCGCGCCGATTGGGTGATCGCCAGCGCCGAGGCCAATGACGGCCTTGCCCTGCCGAGCGACGGGCCAAGACTCGACCGGAAGCAGTGGAGGGCCAAGCCGTCCCTCGCGCCAGAGTTCGAGCCCGTACTGGACAGGATCAAGAGCTTGGTGGCGGGCGGCCTGACATCGATGCACGTGGTCGGCGACTTCCTGAAGCGTCGGATCGTGCCGCTGCAGAGGAGGGCACGCCTGTTGTCGGCGTTCCGAGACCGGGGGGTCCTCGAGCCGACGAGTGAGAGTGTCGCGTGCCCCAGCCCAGATGGGTCGAGCGCGTGGAGCGAGCGCGAAGGGGGGAACGGAGAGAGAGAGAGGTCGGTGGCCGGAGCCGGATCGTGAGGGAGTCGGAGAAATTCCCACGGCCTTCGTGTTCGTCCCGCGCCCAGGTCGGGTGCGCTTGCAGTAGGGGGTTACAAGCGTCCGCGCGAGGTGAGGGGAGTGAGCGGCCCCGAGAGAGCGCCTGCCCCTGCCCTTCGTCCCCGCGAGGCCAACCCTCTCTAAGAAGGCCCTGGCCCTTCCTTTTATAGTCGTAAGGAGAGGGTCCAGGTGTACAAGATGGGGGTGTAGCAAGGTGCTACGTGTCTAGCGAGGGAGAGCTAGCGCCCTATGTACATGCCCAGGTGGCAGCCGGAGAGATCGTGGCACCCTGTTGGTGTGGCGTCGTGGCTGTTGGAGGAGTAACGGAGCCGGACGGGGGGACAGCTGTCGAGGTGGCTGGGTCCTTGCTGACGTTCTCCTGCTTTCGTAAGGGAGCTGGGGGCCGCCGTCGTCATGGCCTAGCGGGGCGCCATAATTTGCCTATCTGGCGTGGCTGGCCAGATGGGACGCCGGTCTTGTTCCCTGCGACCCAAGTCAGCTCGGGGCAGGGTGATGATGACGCTCCCTGTTGACGTGGCGGTCTCGTGTCCTAGGTCGGGCGTCGTGGAGGCTCCTCCGAGGCCGAGGTCGAGTCCGTCCTGCAAGACAGAGACAGAGTCCGAGCCCTGGGTCGGGCGAGGCGGAGATCACTCGGCAGAGGCCGAGGCGGGGTCCGAGCCCTGGGTCGGGCGAGGCGGAGGTCGCCGTCTTCCGGGGCCTTAGCCCAAGTCCGAGCCCTGGGGTCGGGCGGAGCGGAGTTCGCCGTCTTCCGGGGCCTTAGCCCGAGTCCGAGCCCTGGGGTCGGGCGGAGCGGAGTTCGCCGTCTTCCGGGGCCTTAGCCCGAGTCCGAGCCCTGGGGTCGGGCGGAGCGGAGTTCGCCGTCTTCCGGGGCCTTAGCCCGAGTCCGAGCCCTGGGGTCGGGCGGAGCGGAGTTCGCCGTCTTCCGGGGCCTTAGCCCGAGTCCGAGCCCTGGGTCGGGCGGAGTCTCCTATGGCACCTCTGGCGAAGTCTGGTCGCCCGTCGGTCTTACCTTTTGCGTTAAACGCCCCGGTGACTCGGTCGGTTGGTGCGGTGATTTAGTCAGGGTTTCTCCTTATCGGAGGCGGGGCCTAGGGCGAGCCGGAGATGCGTCTGCCGTGAAAGAGGAGACCTCAGGCGAGACGGAGTCATCTTAGGGTCGGCTGCCCTCGCCCGAGACTAGGCTCGGGCGTGGCGTGGTCAAGTCACTCGTATGGACTGATCCCTGACTTAATCAAACCCATCAGGCCTTTGCAGCTTTATGCTGATGGGGGTTACCAGCTGAGAATTAGGCGTCTTGAGGGTACCCCTAATTATGGTCCCCGACACCTGTGTTGCTGGTTCACCGGCTCGAACAACATCGGCCGGATCCAGCGCGGGCCGGGCATTGACCTTTCTTTGGAGGAGTTGGAAGTCCTAGTGAAGGGGATTACTGGTGAGTCCTTCATCCCTGAGTCCCTAATCCTTCCCTAGGGCATCCCTGCGCTCTGCAATGACCTAGGATTGAGGATGGCGATCTTGGACTGGCTGCCGACCGTCGACGAGAGGGGCATGGCGGTTCGCCAGACCGGCGGCCGAGACCCCCATCGCGGGATCCAGATCCCCGGTGTACCGACCGAGGGTTCCCAGCCTGCCAGTGTGGGCTCCAAAGCACCCCCCGTGGCCCCCAGCCCCTTGGACAAGGGCAAAGGGGCTGCGAGTAGCTCCTCCGTCCTGGGTGGCACCGGGGGGTCGGAGGAAGACAGGCGACGCCGGCTGCGTCGCGCCGACAGGTCGTTCGTCTCGGACCCCCCTAGTGGGGCCGAGGAGGCCGGTGCCAAGAAGCGGCAGAGGACTGCCGGTGGGGCCGAGGAGGCTGGCTCCCAGGCCTAGGGCACGCAGAGGCGTGCCAGTCCTCCGCCACCACCACCATCGGATCCACCGCCGCCACCACCACCTGGGGGTGATCTCCCTTAGGGGCACCAGCGGCAGCAACAACAGCAGCAGCAACAGCAGCAACAATAGCGAATGTCCTGCTTCCAGGGTCGCTGGAAGGTCTAGGGCCCCAAGTAAGTGTAGCCCTGAAAGTCGCCTAGAGGGGGGTGAATAGGCGAAACCTGAAAATTAAAACTTTATCCCCCAACTAGATCCCTTGATTAGTGGTTAGAACAAGATATACGAATATAGGAGTATATAAACTAAGTTCTTGCTTGAAGAGAGAATAGCTAAATAATGCGGGAGTGATAAATCAATACAACTAATAAGTTATAGAACAACACAAGAAGCCTTAGATGAGAAGAGCACTAGGACAAGTTCTTTCTTGCAACGTGTTGCTTCACTAAATGGGAATTTAACTTGAAGCAACACCAAATGATATTAGCAAATAATGGAGCAAGAAAACTTATGGCAAGGGAAAATAAACAAATCACAAGCAATAAACACAATGGACAAGGGTGATTTGTTTTACCGAGGTTTGGCCCTCGAAGGCCTAGTCCCCGTTGAGGAGTCCACTTAAGGACGGGTCTTTTTCAACCCTTTCCCTCTCTCCCCCGATCACACAAGGCCCTCGAGCTCTTCTTCTTCTCAAGGATCACTCTCGATCCCGCAAGGACCACCACACACTTTGGTGTCTCTTGCTAGCTTTTACAAGCCTCCAAAACTTTGGAGGAAGTTCAATGGGAGTCAAAACTCCACGCGCAAATGAACACAAAGATGAAGCACACACTATCTCTCGATGAATCTCACAAGGCACTAGTGCTAAACTCAAATGAGTAGCTCTCTTTTGGTTGCTCTCTCTTTTGTGGCACTTGTGTTGGTTGTAGTGGTCTAAATCTTGTGTATAGGATGGATCAATGAATGTATGTGGTTGGGAGGGCTTGAGTATGTCAACTAGATGACTTGGAATGTTGCTTGGGCTCCCACACATTGGAGTGGCCGGTTGGGGTGGTATTTATAGCCACCAACCAAAATCTAGCCGTTGGTGAAGGCTGTCTGTTCGATGGTGCACCGGACAGTCCGGTGCACACCGGACATGTCCGGTGCGACAGCCACGTCACCCGGCCGAAGGGGTTTCGACCGTTGGAGCTCTGACACTGGGCCCGCCTTGATGTCCGGTGGCGCACCGGACATGAACTGTAGAGTGTTCGGTGCGCCTGCTCCCGCGTGCCTGACGACTGCGCGCTTCTGGCGCGCATTAAATGCGCTGCAGGTAGCCGTTGGCGCCGATATAGCCGTTGCCCCGCTGTTACACCGGACAGTCCGGTGTACACCGAACATGTCCGGTGAATTATAGCGGAGCAGCCGAAGTGAATTCCCGAGGCTGCCGAGTTCGGAGCCGCGACTTCGTGGAGCACCGGACACTGTCCGGTGTACACCGGACAGTCCGGTGAATTATAGCGCGCCGGCTACCGAGAATTCCCGAAGGTGAAGAGTTTGCAGTTAGTCTTCCCTGGTGCACCGGACACTGTCCGGTGGTGCACCGGACAGTCCGGTGCACCAGACCAGGGTGCCTTCGGTTGGCCCTTGCTCCTTTGTTTGAACCCAATACTTGGTACTTTTATTGACAAAGTGTGAACCTTTGGCACCTGTAAAACTTATACACTGGAGCAAACTAGTTAGTCCAATTGTTTGTGTTGGGCAATTCAACCACCAAAATTATTTAGGAACTAGGTGTAAGCCTAATTCCCTTTCAATCTCCCCCTTTTTGGTGATTGATGCCAACCCAACCAAAGCAAATGTAAAAGTGCATAATTTGAACTAGTTTGTAAGTGCAAAGGTTGCTTGGAATTGAGCCAATATAAATACTTACATGATGTGCATGGATTGTTTCTTTGTTTTTAACATATTGGACCACATTTGCACCACATGTTTTGTTTTTGCAAATCCTTTTGTAAATTCTTTTCAAAGTCTTTTTGCAAGATAGTCAAAGGTAAATGAATAAGATTTTTGCAAAGCATTTTCAAGTTTTGAAATTTTCTCCCTTTGATCCAAATGCTTTTTCTTTGACTAAACAAAACTCCCCCTAAATGAGATCCTCCTCTTAGTGTTCAAGAGGGTTTTGATATACCATTTTTGAAATACTACTTCCTCCCCCTTTAGAACATAGTAAGATATTAATTTGAAATTGACCAATTGAAAATCTCCAAATTTTTAAAGTTAGGTGGTGGTGCGGTCCTTTTGCTTTGGGCTCATACTTTCTCCCCCTTTGGCATGAATCGCCAAAAACGGATACTTTGAGTGAGATATAAGCCCTTTTCCTAACTATTTTCTCCCCTTTGGCAAATAAAACATATGAGTGAAGATTATACCAAAGATGGAGAGACATTGTGGAGTGATGGCGAAGGGTAGATAATATCGATAGAGTAGAGTGGAAGCTTTGTCTTCGCCGAAGACTCCAATTCCCTTTCAATGTACCTATGACTTGGTTTGAAATTCACTTGAAAACACATTAGTCATAGCATATAAAAGAGATATGATCAAGAGGATATATCAAATTAAGCATGATCATAGTTCTATATAACATAGATTGCTCCCCCTAAGTATGTGCATGGAGAGAAACACATATTTTGGCCTTAAATGTCAATTGCACATAATTAGGTTAATGAGAACATATCTATATCATACAGATTATGAAGTGCATTGTGTCATAGTATAAGTGTGATGCTCATGACAATTTATGCACTTATGAAAGCATGTTGTAAACAATTTAAGCATTTTCCCTTAAGGATTTCAAAGAGACTTAAGGACCATCCACCTTTGAAACAAAGGCAGCTTATCCTCGTTACAAGGTTAAGCTTTAAGCTCTTTGACAATAAAAGTACTTCATCTAGTTTTTCCAGAGATGCACTAAAGTAGGAATGAATTTTGGGAAATTAAACTAGGTATGAAGCAGGGATAATACATGGACATGCTTTCTCTTCCTTTTATACAAGATATGCAAAGAATGTATAGAAAAGGAGGATTTAGGTACAAGTTTAAATGAAAGGAGATAGTTTTACCTTTTTGTACCTCTACATAGGGACGCTCTCTTCATTGTGCTTTGTCCTTAGTCTTTAGATGCTTAAGACCTATACTCAATGACAATATATGAAAATATTTTGCATAAGAGAGAGTTCTACAACTAGTGATCTTTTCAAGTTTATTGTTAGCATATATCAAATGGATCACAAGTTGCATAAATGTATCATGAATTCTCCTTTTAACTTAGTGCATATCAAGAGATATCGAAGTATATACGGCACTAAGAAGCATGATTGTTGATTGAAGTTATTCAATGATCAAACAAATAACATATGTGATCAAAAGAACAACATACGCATTAGATTATCAATTAAGCTTAGAGTAGGAGAATCCAGCAAATATGCTACTTTAGAGTGAAAGACAAAAAAAAATAGTAGCAAATTTCATGAGAAACTTATTCTCATGCAAGAGACTATATGAAAATACTGAGATAAAGCAATAGTCTCAACAAAATCAAGATATAAGAATAGACTTCCCCTAAAGATATGCATGGATGTATTTTCTTTAAAGACAAATAGGGAGAAGCCTTATACATCTTGATCAAGGCTCATAAATTTTGCAATAAACAACTTAAGCCTAGCATTCTCATTATGAAAGGATTTAGAATACTCACAACCACACCATTGATTGTTTTGTAGACCTTATTATCCAAGTAGGTGTTGTTGCTCTTGATGTCCTTCTCTTTCATTTGAGAGTCCTCCCTTTGCAGTGGCTTCTTTTTCCTTTTAAACTTATTGAAAATACTCAAGAAGGATGTTAGTAATACAAGGGAGTATACAATGATGGATGATTTCTTTTAGATAGGAAATAAGCATAATTCATCATCCATAAGTCACACAGACATGAAGTAAAATCCTTAACATTAGTGCACTTTTACTTGAAAAGAGGAACATGCACTATTTAACAATTTGATCACTCATAGGAATTTACTTCTTTATATTGAACTTTATTAATGATTACATAAAACAGATCAATATAAGAATGGATATAGCAAAGGCATGAATTAGATTAAATACCCATTGAGATGGGAACCAAACTTAATTAAAAGGATGAGTTCCCATACCTTTGCTTTTACCTTTCTTCTTTTGGGTGAGGAACAACCCATGAGGCTTGTGCACTCTCCCTTTTGAAGATATTCAAGAGTAGGCTTAAGAGATACTTTGTTAGTAACACAAGCACTAGTTTCCATTTTTGTAACCATTTTTGATAAGGAATGAAAAGCTAGATTACTAAAACATGGAAACTTCATAGCATGAACTATATTACCCATAGATGATGTTATGCTCAATTTTAACTCATAAAACAAGCATAAATAATCCTTTGAGATTAAGGAATAAATCTAATTCATGATTTGGAAAGCGATAAGTGTGAAAGAATCATATCCAATTTGAGCAAGTAAAAATACATCATAAAACATTGGATTGATTTTTCTTTTCATGTTAGATTGCACGCTTCCAAAGAGAAACTTATTCTCTACAAGTGAGACTACTTGGGTTACTTAGATAAAAATCATTAGTCTCACTATTCTAGTTATAGAGAGAGTTTTCCTTTTACAAGTGTCCTAAGGATTTGAATTCCTTACGTGACACCTTATTCTTTTAAGAACATGAAATATCTCTCTATATCTAGAATCATGGCAATAACAAGATAATTAGAGGAAGAATATGCCATGATAAATTTGCAATAAATTAGAGCATGTAAATTGCCATAGTATAGAAATGATGAATGTGCAATCTACCATATGAGAGGAAATTCTTCAAAGAATGGTAATATCAATTTAAAGATATTTAGAGTGCTTCAATTTTTCTATGTGACTACACAGGACACATAAGAAATGATATTTTAAATACCTGCACTTAAAAGATAAGTGTTACCATCCTTTGGCTTTCCTCCATGTTGTAGGCCTTGATGATACCTCTTCACTTCCTACAACATATAATATCTTCCTCGAGATGATATGAGTTTAAGACATAGCAATTTGAAAAATAACCTTGGGTCAATCATGTATATAGATCATTGAAGATTGATAGTTTGAGTTAATAAGAATTGAATGGACTCTCTCAGACATCCCAAGGCTTCATATCATCTCCTTCTCCTGCAAAGCTTGTCAATCATATTTTGGTACCCATCGCTTGATGGGTCCATCATGGTTAGTCAACAAAGATCTAGGAACCCAAAAGTCCTTTGTGTTAGCACTAGGTAAACTCATTACCTTTCTAGCACAAGTTGCAATTTTGGGTTGCCTAGTTACATGAGAATCAATTGAAAAGTTAGGAGTAGGATTGTTACCAATGGGACAATCCCTGCATTGATGTCCCTTCTTACGGCATGTGTAGCAAAGGCGTTTTTCAAGTTTTGAAGCTTTCTTCTTTCCTTGTTTGTTGCTTGCTACATGGTTAGTAAAGACTTTCTTTTCTAACCCTATGCCTTTTTGTTTTAAATGGGGACAAGATCTAAGCAAGTGTCCCTTCTTGGAGCATTTAAAACAAAGTCTATCATCCTTGTTAATAATCAAGCCATTTTTAATGTAGGGACATGACCTAATCAAGTGCCCCTCTTCAAAGCATTCACTACACCTCTTAATGTGAAGTGTGGCTTGATCATTACCTTGGATGTTACCTTTTGTGGAGGCGTGGTTGAGGCTTTTGGAGGAGGTGTTGAATTTCATCTTTTGTTTCTTCCTCTTGGCAATCCTCAAATCCTTGACATTTTCTTTAAGGGATGTAGTGCATGCCACGGTTGTTCCCGTCTCAAGCTTCTTCACCATGTGATCACGGTTATCTTGAGAAGGTTGGGCAATGCATTTCCCTTTTAGTTGTGTCAAGCTCTTCTTTAGCCTCTCATTTTCTTCTTTGAGCTTTTGATATGAATCATCATTTGTTCCTGCAAATTCTAGCTCAAAGGAAGATTTGCTTGTCGACAAACAACAAGCATTAGCACATGGTAATATAGTATCAATTTGAATACATGTGCACGAGTGAGGTTGTTGGGATTTTAAGTTTTCTATCACAACCTCATGAGCAATGTTTAATATGATATGATCATCCATAAGATTTTCATGAGAACATAGAAGCATATCAAATTTTTCTATTGAAATTAGAGGGAAAAATACTCTTGTCTATAATTTGTTCTAATCGAGGATCTATGGTTCTAAAAGCATTTATCACACTAGTAGACCATGAGTCATAATTGGAACAATCATCAAATAATATTTCAAGAGTTACCTCTTTTTGAGTTACGTTCGATGGAGGAGTCTTCTTGTTCTTTTGGGATCTTTTACGAGCCATCACTTCGAGTTGTTAGACTCAAGATGAAGTGCCTAGCTCTGATACCAATTGAAAGTCGCCTAGAGGGGGGGGGGGTGAATAGGCGAAACCTGAAAATTAAAACTTTATCCCCCAACTAGATCCCTTGATTAGTGGTTAGAACAAGATATACGAATATAGGAGTATATAAACTAAGTTCTTGCTTGAAGAGAGAATAGCTAAATAATGCGGGAGTGATAAATCAATACAACTAATAAGTTATAGAACAACGCAAGAAGCCTTAGATGAGAAGAGCACTAGGACAAGTTCTTTCTTGCAACGTGTTGCTTCACTAAATGGGAATTTAACTTGAAGCAACACCAAATGATATTAGCAAATAATGGAGCAAGAAAACTTATGGCAAGGGAAAATAAACAAATCACAAGCAATAAACACAATGGACAAGGGTGATTTGTTTTACCGAGGTTTGGCCCTCGAAGGCCTAGTCCCCGTTGAGGAGTCCACTTAAGGACGGGTCTTTTTCAACCCTTTCCCTCTCTCCCCCGATCACACAAGGATCGGCGAGCTCTTCTTCTTCTCAAGGATCACTCTCGATCCCGCAAGGACCACCACACACTTTGGTGTCTCTTGCTAGCTTTTACAAGCCTCCAAAACTTTGGAGGAAGTTCAATGGGAGTCAAAACTCCATGCGCAAATGAACACAAAGATGAAGCACACACTATCTCTCGATGAATCTCACAAGGCACTAGTGCTAAACTCAAATGAGTAGCTCTCTTTTGGTTGCTCTCTCTTTTGTGGCACTTGTGTTGGTTGTAGTGGTCTAAATCTTGTGTATAGGATGGATCAATGAATGTATGTGGTTGGGAGGGCTTGAGTATGTCAACTAGATGACTTGGAATGTTGCTTGGGCTCCCACACATTGGAGTGACCGGTTGGGGTGGTATTTATAGCCACCAACCAAAATCTAGCCGTTGGTGAAGGCTGTCTGTTCGATGGTGCACCGGACAGTCCGGTGCACACCGGACATGTCCGGTGCGACAGCCACGTCACCCGGCCGAAGGGGTTTCGACCGTTGGAGCTCTGACACTGGGCCCTCCTTGATTTCCGGTGGCGCACCGGACATGAACTGTAGAGTGTCCGGTGCGCCTGCTCCCGCGTGCCTGACGACTGCGCGCTTCTGGCGCGCATTAAATGCGCTGCAGGTAGCCGTTGGCGCCGATATAGCCGTTGCCCCGCTGTTACACCGGACAGTCCGGTGTACACCGGACATGTCCGGTGAATTATAGCGGAGCAGCCGAAGTGAATTCCCGAGGCTGCCGAGTTCGGAGCCACGACTTCGTGGAGCACCGGACACTATCCGGTGTACACCGGACAGTCCGGTGAATTATAGCGCGCCGGCTACCGAGAATTCCCGAAGGTGAAGAGTTTGCAGTTAGTCTTCCCTGGTGCACCGGACACTGTCCGGTGGTGCACCGGACAGTCCGGTGCACCAGACCAGGGTGCCTTCGGTTGGCCCTTGCTCCTTTGTTTGAACCCAATACTTGGTCCTTTTATTGACAAAGTGTGAACCTTTGGCACCTGTAAAACTTATACACTGAAGCAAACTAGTTAGTCCAATTGTTTGTGTTGGGCAATTCAACCACCAAAATTATTTAGGAACTAGGTGTAAGCCTAATTCCCTTTCAAGCCCCATCCTTGTTTTTGCGAGTGTAGTTATCTTACCGACGAGTCTTAACCCATCCTTGTTTGTCAGGGCTTCCTCCCCCTCTGCTCCCAAGGGCGTGTCTCCTCTGCCGGGCACCGTGCCCGCCAGCGGGTCTGGCTCTCAGCAGCAGACATCTGCTAGGAGTGATGCCGGCGAACCACCGACGGCTACCACGGCCTCAACGATGGCGATGCCATCGAGTACACCATCGGCAGCGACCGAGGAGGTCCCTGCTGCACCTGCCCCCACCATGGGGGGCGCGTCCAGCTCTGTCCCGCCGCCCACTCTAGAGGAGCCGGAGGTGGTTCTTGGGCGGCGGCTCTGATCCAGCGTCGAGCCAGAAGCAGCGCCGGTTCCCCTCCCCTGGGTGCTATCTCGTGCACATCAGGCCCTTAAAGAGACCGAGGCGGTGATCCGGCGGGAATGGGAGGCGCTGGAATCTGAGCACCAGCGCCTCAGCGACTGGCGTACCTAGCTGGAGGAGCGCACCAAGGCGGCGTCCCAGCGGTTCGCCTTTGAGCGGTCCAAACTGGCGCGGGACCGCAAAGACTACAAGAAGGACCTCCAGAAGGTGTACGCCAGGGAGCTGGAGGTGAGCCAGAAGGAGAAGAGACTGGCCAAGAAGGAGGAGGACTTGAACCAGAGGGAGGAGGTTGTCACAGAGCTCCAGGCCAAGCTGAGTGCCTTTAATAAAATCCTGGAGGAGCAGCGGATCGAGCAGACTGCGGCTGTGGAGAGCCTGCAAAGGCTGCAGCGGGATCTCGATGGCAAGGCCCGCGACGCTGCCCTCGCTGAGGAGAAGCTTAAAGCGAAAGGAGAATCCTTAGACAGGCGGGAGACGGACCTCGCCGGGTGGGAGGCGGACCTCGTCAGGTGGGAGAAGGATCTCGCCTTCAAGGAGGAAATGCTTGAGAGGCGGGAGAAGTCGCTGGCCGAGCATGAGCTCGAGGCAGAGGAGAAGGAGCGAACGCTGGAGGAGCGGGTCCGCCGATTCTAGGCAGCGCAGGCAGCACCAGGCCCCCAGACGGTGGAGGCGATGAAGAAAACACTTGAAGATCTCCGGGCGGAGCAGCGCGTCGGGGTCCAGCGCATCGCCGCCTGGGCCGGCGAGGTGAGCCCCATCCTGGTGTCGGGCCTGCCGACGACCATCTTCGACGCGCTCTCGGTGCTGGATTCCATCGCCGACCGCCTTCGACGCCTGGACCAGATACTTGGCGCCCACCTGGAGGCCAAGGGCGGTAGGCTCTTGAAAGGGAATTAGGCTTACACCTAGTTCCTAAATAATTTTGGTGGTTGAATTGCCCAACACAAATATTGGACTAACTAGTTTGCTCTAGTACTTAAGTTATACAGGTGCAAAAGGTTCACATTTAGCCAATAAAAAGACCAAGTGTTGGATTCAACAAAGGAGCAATGAGGCAACCGAGGGCACCTCTGGCTGGAGGCACCGGACTGTCCGGTGTGCACCGGACTGTCCGGTGCGCCAAGAGGACTCTTCGCCCAGAGGACTCTTCGCCCAGAGGACTCTTCGCCCAGAGGACTCTTCGCTCAGAGGACTCTTCGCCCAGAGGACTCTTCGCTCAGAGGACTCTTCGCCCAGAGGACTCTGCGCCCAGAGGACTTCGATTTCAACTCTTCGCCCTCGGGAATTCCTGGAAGCCGGCGCGCTATAATTCACCGGACTGTCCGGTGTGCACCGGACATGTCCGGTGCTCCAAGACAGCGTGGCCTTCGGAACTCGCCAGCCTCGGGTTCGCGCAGCAGCCGCTCCGCTAAAATTCACCGGACTGTCCGGTGTGCACCGGACTGTCCGGTGTGCCAGCGGAGCAACGGCTCTCTGCGGCGCCAACGGCTCCCTGCGGAGCAATAAATGCGCGCGCAGCGCGCGCAGACGTCAGGCCGGCCCATACCGGTGCACCGGACATCAAACAGTGCATGTCCGGTGTGCACCGGACACCCAGGAGGACCCACAAGTCAGAAGCTCCAACGGTCAGAATCCAACGGCAACCGTGACGTGGCAGGGGCACCGGACTGTCCGGTGCGCGATCGAACAGAGGGTTCCAGCCAACGGTCACTTGTGGTGGTTGGGGCTATAAATACCCCAACCACCCCACATTCATTGCTATCCAAGTTTTCCACTTCTCAACTACTACAAGAGCTCTAGCATTCAATTCTAGACACACCAAATAGATCAAGTCCTCTCCAATTTCCACTCAACGCCATAGTGACTAGAGAGAGTGATTTGCTTGTGTTCTTTCGAGCTCTTGCGCTTGGATCGCATTCTTTTCTTTCTCACTTGTTCTTGTGATCAATCTCAATTGTAACCAAGGCAAGAGGCACCAATTGTGTGGTGGCCCTTGCGGGGAAATTTTGTTCCCGTTTGATTGAGAAGAAGAGAAAGCTCACTCGATCCGTGGGATCGTTTGAGAGAGGGAAGGGTTGAAAGAGACCCGGCCTTTGTGGCCTCCTCAACGGGGAGTAGGTTTGCGAGAACCGAACCTCGGTAAAACAAATCGGCGTGTCACACTTTTATTTGCTTGCGATTTGTTTTGCACCCTCTCTCGCGGACTCGTTTATATTTCTAACGCTAACCCGGCTTGTAGTTGTGATTATTTTTGTAAATTTCAGTTTCGCCCTATTCACCCCCCCCCCTCTAGGCCACTATCAATTGGTATCAGAGCCCGGTGCTTCATTAGAGCCTAACCGCTCGAAGTGATGTCGGGAGATCACGCCAAGAAGGAGATGGAGACCGGCGACAAGCCCACTACAAGCCAAGGGAGCACTTCATCGGAAGAGTCCCGCACCAAGAGAAGGGAGAAGAAGAAGAACTCCTCCAAGCGGAAGGAGAAAAGATCTTCCTCTTCTCACCACAAGGAGAAGAAGGAAAAATCTTCTTCTCACAAGCCGCATCGGAGTGGGGACAAGCCCAAGAGGATGAGGAAGGTGGTCTACTATGAGACCGACACTTCATCGACATCTACCTCCGGCTCCGACGCGGCGTCCGTTACTTCTAAACGCCAAGAGCGTAAGAAGTATAGTAAGATTCCCCTACGCTACCCTCGCATTCCTAAACATACACCTTTACTTTCCGTCCCATTAGGCAAACCACCAACTTTTAATGGTGAAGATTATGCTATGTGGAGTAATTTAATGCGATTTCATCTAACCTCTCTCCACAAAAGAATATGGGATGTTGTTGAGTATGGTGTACAGGTACCATCAATAGGGGATGAGGACTATGACACGGACGAAGTGGCCCAAATCGAGCACTTCAACTCCCAAGCCGCAACCATCCTCCTTGCCTCCCTAAGCAAGGAGGAATACAACAAAGTTCAAGGGTTGAAGAACGCCAAGGAGATTTGGGACCTACTCAAGACGGCGCACGAGGGTGATGAACTCACCAAGATCACCAAGCGGGAAACGATCGAGGGGGAGCTCGGTCGCTTCCGTCTTCGCCAAGGGGAGGAGCCACAAGACATGTACAACCGGCTCAAGACCTTGGTGAACCAAGTGCGCAACCTCGGGAGCACAAAATGGGATGACCACGAAGTGGTTAAGGTTATTTTAAGAGCACTTATTTTCCTTAACCCTACACAAGTACAATTAATTCGTGGTAATCCTAGATATCCACTAATGACCCCCGAGGAAGTCATCGGGAATTTTGTAAGTTTTGAATGCATGATTAAGGGCTCCAAGAAGATCAACGAGCTTGATGAGCCTTCCACATCCGAGGCGCAACCGGTGGCCTTCAAGGCATCGGAGGAGAAGAAGGAGGAGTCTACACCAAGTAGACAACCAATTGACGCCTCCAAGCTCGACAATGAGGAGATGGCCCTAATCATCAAAAGCTTCCGGCAAATCCTCAAGCAACGGAAGGGGAAGGACTACAAACCCCGTTCCAAGAAGGTTTGCTACAAATGTGGTAAGCCCGGTCACTTTATTGCAAAATGTCCTATGTCTAGTGACAGTGACAGGGGCGACGACAAGAAGGGAAGAAGAAAGGAGAAGAAGTATTACAAGAAGAAGGGCGGCGATGCCCATGTTTGTCGGGAGTGGGACTCCGACGAAAGCTCAAGCGACTCCTCCGACGACGAGGACGCCGCCAACATCGCCGTCACCAAGGGCCTTCTCTTCCCCAACGTCGGCCACAAGTGTCTCATGGCCAAGGACGGCAAAAAGAAGGTAAAATCAAGGTCCTCCACTAAATATGAAACATCTAGTGATGAGGATGATAAAAATGAGGAGGATAACTTACGCATTCTTTTTGCTAACCTCAACATGCAACAAAAGGAAAAATTGAATGAATTAGTTAGTGCTATACATGAGAAGGATGATCTCTTGGATTCTCAAGAGGACTTCCTTATTAAAGAAAATAAGAAGCATGTTAAGGTTAAAAATGCTTATGCTCTAGAAATGGAAAAATGTGAAAAATTGTCTAGTGAGCTAAGCATGTGCCATGACACTATTGCCAACCTTAGAAATGAAAATGTTAAATTGATTGCTAAGGTTGATTCTCATGTTTGCATTGATCCTAGAAATGATAATGTTGATTTGCTTACTAGGATTGATGAGTTAAATGTTTCCATTGCTAGCCTTAGAAATGAGAATGAAAAATTAATTGCTAAGGCTAAGGATTTTGATGTTTGCAATGCTACTATCTCCGACCTTAGAACTAAGAATGATTTGTTACATGCTAAGGTTGTCGAACTTAAATCTTGCAAACCCTCTACATCTAAAGTTGAGCATGTTTCCAGTTGTACTAGATGTAGAGATATTAATGTTGATGCTATCCATGATCACCTAGCTTTAATTAAGAAACAAAATGATCACATAGCACAACTTAATGCTAAGATTAGAGAGCATGACTTAGAAAATGAAAAATTTAAATTGGCTAGAAGTATGCTCTATAATGGGAGACGCCCGGGCATTAAGGACGGCATTGGCTTCCAAAGGGGAGACAATGTCAAAATTAATGCCCCTCCTAGGAACTTGTCTAACTTTGTTAAGGGCAAGGCTCCCATGCCTCAGGATAACGAGGGTTACATTTTGTACCCTGCCGGATATCCTGAGAGTAAAATTAAGAAAATTCACTCTAGGAAGTCTCACTCTGGCCCTAATTATGCTTTTATGTATAAGGGTGAGACATCTAGATCTAGGCAACCAACCCATGCCAAGTTGCCTAGAAAGAAAATTACTAATGCATCAAATGATCATATTGTTTCATTTAAAACTTTTGATGCATCTTATGTTTTAACTAGCAAATCCGGCAAGGTAGTTGCCAAAATTGTTGGGGGCAAACACAAGGGCTCCAAGACTTGTGTTTGGGTACCCAAAGTTCTTGTCTCTAATGCTAAAGGACCCAAAACCGTTTGGGTACCTAAAACAAAGAACTAAACTTGTTTTGTAGGTTTATGCATCCGGGGGATCAAGTTGGATACTCGACAGCGGGTGCACAAACCATATGACCGGGGAGAAAAGGATGTTCTCCTCCTATGAGAAAAACAAAGATCCCCAACGAGCGATCACATTCGGGGATGGAAACCAAGGTTTGGTCAAAGGTTTGGGTAAAATTGCTATATCTCCTGACCATTCCATTTCTAATGTTTTTCTCGTAGATTCCTTAGATTACAATTTGCTTTCCGTATCCCAATTATGTCAAATGGGCTACAACTGTCTTTTTACTAACATTGGTGTTACTGTCTTTAGAAGAAGTGATGATTCAATAGCATTTAAGGGAGTGTTAGAGGGTCAGCTATACTTGGTAGATTTTGATAGAGCTGAACTCGATACTTGCTTGATTGCTAAGACTAACTTGGGTTGGCTCTGGCACCGCCGACTAGCCCATGTTGGAATGAAGAATCTTCACAAGCTTCTAAAGGGAGAACACATTTTAGGACTAACAAATGTTCATTTTGAGAAAGACAGGATTTGTAGCGCATGTCAAGCCGGGAAGCAAGTTGGTGTCCATCATCCACACAAAAACATCATGACTACCGACAGGCCACTGGAGCTCCTACATATGGATCTATTCGGCCCGATCGCCTACATAAGCATCGGCGGTAGTAAGTATTGTCTTGTAATTGTGGATGATTATTCTCGCTTCACTTGGGTATTCTTCTTGCAGGACAAATCTTATACCCAAGAGACCTTAAAGGGATTCTTGAGACGGGCTCAAAATGAGTTCGGCTTGAGGATCAAGAAAATTAGAAGCGATAACGGGACGGAGTTCAAGAACTCTCAAATTGAAGGCTTTCTTGAGGAGGAGGGCATCAAGCATGAGTTCTCTTCTCCCTACACGCCACAACAAAATGGTGTAGTGGAGAGGAAGAATCGAACTCTATTGGACATGGCAAGAACCATGCTTGATGAGTACAAGACACCGGACCGGTTTTGGGCCGAAGCGGTCAACACCGCCTGCTACGCCATCAACCGGTTATATCTTCATCGAATCCTCAAGAAGACATCCTATGAACTCCTAACCGGTAAAAAGCCCAATATTTCATATTTTAGAGTTTTTGGTAGCAAATGCTTTATTCTTGTTAAGAGAGGTAGAAAATCCAAATTTGCTCCTAAAACTGTAGAAGGCCTTTTACTAGGATATGACTCAAACACAAGGGCATATAGAGTCTTTAACAAGTCCTCAGGACTTGTTGAAGTATCTTGTGATGTTGTGTTTGATGAGACTAACGGCTCTCAAGTAGAGCAAGTTGATCTTGATGAAACAGGTGAAGAACAGGCTCCATGCATAGCGCTAAGGAACATGTCCATCGGGGATGTGTGTCCTAAGGAATCCGAAGAGCCTCCAAATGCACAAGATCAACCATCCTCCTCCATGCAAGCATCTCCACCAACTCAAGTTGAAGATAAGGCTCAAGATATTGAACAAGAAGATGAGCCACCTCAAAATGACGACAACGATCAAGGGGGAGATTCAAATGATGAAGACAAGGAGGATGAACTACCAAGGCCGCCACACCCAAGAGTCCACCAAGCAATACAACGAGATCACCCCGTCGACACCATCCTCGGCGATATTCAAAAGGGGGTAACTACTCGATCTCGTATTGCTCATTTTTGTGAACATTACTCTTTTGTTTCCTCTATTGAGCCACACAGGGTAGAGGAAGCACTTCAAGATTCGGATTGGGTGATGGCGATGCAAGAGGAGCTCAACAATTTCACAAGAAATGAGGTATGGCACTTAGTTCCACGACCTAACCAAAATGTTGTAGGAACCAAGTGGGTCTTCCGCAACAAGCAAGACGAGCATGGTGTGGTGACTAGGAACAAAGCTCGACTCGTGGCCAAGGGGTATTCACAAGTCGAAGGTTTGGATTTTGGTGAAACCTATGCACCCGTAGCTAGGCTTGAGTCAATTTGCATATTATTGGCCTATGCTACTTACCATGGCTTCAAGCTCTATCAAATGGACGTGAAGAGTGCCTTCCTCAACGGACCAATCAAGGAGGAGGTCTATGTTGAGCAACCTCCCGGCTTTGAAGACAGTGAGTACCCTAACCATGTCTATAGGCTCTCTAAGGCGCTCTATGGGCTCAAGCAAGCCCCAAGAGCATGGTATGAATGCCTTAGATATTTCCTTATTTCAAATGGCTTCAAAGTCGGCAAAGCCGATCCTACTTTGTTCACTAAAACTCTTGACAATGATTTGTTTGTATGCCAAATTTATGTTGATGATATCATATTTGGGTCTACTAACAAATCCTCATGTGAAGAATTTAGTAGGATCATGACACAAAAATTCGAGATGTCGATGATGGGGGAGTTAAAGTATTTCTTAGGATTCCAAGTCAAACAACTCCAAGAGGGCACCTTCATTAGCCAAACGAAGTATACTCAAGACATCTTAAGCAAGTTTGGAATGAAGGATGCCAAGCCCATCAAGACACCCATGGGAACAAATGGGCATCTCGACCTTGACACGGGAGGTAAGTCCGTGGATCAAAAGGTATACCGGTCGATGATTGGATCATTGCTTTATTTATGTGCGTCTCGACCGGACATTATGCTTTCCGTTTGCATGTGTGCAAGATTCCAAGCCGACCCTAAGGAATCACACCTTACGGCCGTGAAACGAATCTTGAGATATTTGGCTTATACTCCTAAGTTTGGGCTTTGGTACCCTCGGGGATCCACTTTTGATTTGATTGGTTATTCGGATGCCGATTGGGCGGGGTGTAAGATTAATAGGAAGAGCACATCGGGGACTTGCCAGTTCTTGGGAAGATCCTTGGTGTCATGGGCTTCAAAGAAGCAAAATTCGGTCGCTCTTTCCACCGCCGAAGCCGAGTATATTGCCGCAGGCCATTGTTGCGCGCAATTGCTTTGGATGAGGCAAACCCTGCGGGACTACGGTTACAAATTAACCAAAGTTCCTTTGCTATGTGACAATGAGAGTGCAATCAAAATGGCTGACAATCCTGTCGAGCATAGCCGCACTAAGCACATAGCCATTCGGTATCATTTTCTTCGGGATCACCAACAAAAGGGGGATATCGAGATTTCTTACATTAACACTAAAGATCAATTAGCCGATATCTTTACCAAGCCACTTGATGAACAATCTTTTACCCGACTTAGGCATGAGCTCAATATTCTTGATTCTAGGAATTTCTTTTGCTAAAACTTGCACACATAGCACATGAATATACCTTTGATCATGTCTTTTTTTTATATATGCTATGACTAATGTGCTTTCAAGTGTATTTCAAACCAAGTCATAGGTATATTGAAAGGGAATTGGAGTCTTCGGCGAAGACAAAGGCTTCCACTTCGCTCTACTACTCAACCTTCGCCGTCACTCCGCATCACTCTCCATCTTTGGTATAATTCTCACTCATTCATTTTATGACCAAAGGGGGAGAAAGTACTTCATTGGGCTCTAATGATTCCGTTTTTGGCGATTCATGCCAAAGGGGGAGAAAATATGAGCCCAAAGCAAAAGGACCGCACCACCACCACCTAAGTTTTCAAATGGTCAATTTCAAAATTGATATCTTATTGTGTTCAAAAGGGGGAGTACTATTTTAAAATGACAAATCAAAACCCTCTTGAACACTAAGAGCAGGATCTCATTTAGGGGGAGTTTTGTTTAGTCAAAGCATTGGAAATAGGGGGAGAAAATTCCATATCTTGAAAATGCTTCGCAAAAATCTTATTCATCTACCTTTGACTGTTTGCAAAAGAACTTTGAAAAGGATTTACAAAAGAATTTGCAAAAACAAAACTTGTGGTGCAAATGTGGTCCAATATGCTAAAAACAAAGAAACAATCCATGCGCATCATGTAAGTATCCATATTGGCTCAATTCCAAGCAACCTTTGCACTTACATTAAGCAAACTAGTTCAATTATGCACTTCTATATTTGCTTTGGTTTGTGTTGGCATCAATCACCAAAAAGGGGGAGATTGAAAGGGAATTAGGCTTACACCTAGTTCCTAAATAATTTTGGTGGTTGAATTGCCCAACACAAATATTGGACTAACTAGTTTGCTCTAGTACTTAAGTTATACAGGTGCAAAAGGTTCACATTTAGCCAATAAAAAGACCAAGTGTTGGATTCAACAAAGGAGCAATGAGGCAACCGAGGGCACCTCTGGCTGGAGGCACCGGACTGTCCGGTGTGCACCGGACTGTCCGGTGCGCCAAGAGGACTCTTCGCCCAGAGGACTCTTCGCCCAGAGGACTCTTCGCCCAGAGGACTCTTCGCTCAGAAGACTCTTCGCCCAGAGGACTCTTCGCTCAGAGGACTCTTCGCCCAGAGGACTCTGCGCCCAGAGGACTTCGATTTCAACTCTTCGCCCTCGGGAATTCCTGGAAGCCGGCGCGCTATAATTCACCGGACTGTCCGGTGTGCACCGGACATGTCCGGTGCTCCAAGACAGCGCGGCCTTCGGAACTCGCCAGCCTCGGGTTCGTGCAGCAGCCGCTCCGCTAAAATTCACCGGACTGTCCGGTGTGCACCGGACTGTCCGGTGTGCCAGCGGAGCAACGGCTCTCTGCGGCGCCAACGGCTCCCTGCGGAGCAATAAATGCGCGCGCAGCGCGCGCAGACGTCAGGCCGGCCCATACCGATGCACCGGACATCAAACAGTGCATGTCCGGTGTGCACCGGACACCCAGGAGGACCCACAAGTCAGAAGCTCCAACGGTCAGAATCCAACGGCAACCGTGACGTGGCAGGGGCACCGGACTGTCCGGTGTGCACCGGACTGTCCGGTGCGCGATCGAACAGAGGGTTCCAGCCAACGGTCACTTGTGGTGGTTGGGGCTATAAATACCCCAACCACCCCACATTCATTGCTATCCAAGTTTTCCACTTCTCAACTACTACAAGAGCTCTAGCATTCAATTCTAGACACACCAAATAGATCAAGTCCTCTCCAATTTCCACTCAACGCCATAGTGACTAGAGAGAGTGATTTGCTTGTGTTCTTTCGAGCTCTTGCGCTTGGATCGCATTCTTTTCTTTCTCACTTGTTCTTGTGATCAATCTCAATTGTAACCAAGGCAAGAGGCACCAATTGTGTGGTGGCCCTTGCGGGGAAATTTTGTTCCCGTTTGATTGAGAAGAAGAGAAAGCTCACTCGATCCGTGGGATCGTTTGAGAGAGGGAAGGGTTGAAAGAGACCCGGCCTTTGTGGCCTCCTCAACGGGGAGTAGGTTTGCGAGAACCGAACCTCGGTAAAACAAATCGGCGTGTCACACTTTTATTTGCTTGCGATTTGTTTTGCACCCTCTCTCGCGGACTCGTTTATATTTCTAACGCTAACCCGGCTTGTAGTTGTGATTATTTTTGTAAATTTCAGTTTCGCCCTATTCACCCCCCCCCCTCTAGGCGACTATCAGCTCTGCTGAGCAATGATAGAGTACATCCTGACGTGCTTCCAGAGCCACGACCCAGCCATCTCCTTGGAGCCGGTGATCACTGGTCCGGTGGCCGACACCGAAGACATCGCCCGAGAGGGCGTACAAGACACCATGGAGGTGGTGGCCGAGCGCTTACAACGGGACCCTGCCGATGTGCAGTACATTCTGCAGAGACAGAACAAGGGTTCCGCTGGGGTGCGGCTTGTAATATTTTTTGGTTATGTAAGATACTTTCGTGAAGTATTAATCCAATAGTGACAGAACTTATCTGTATGCCATTTGTCTTTGCTGTGTGCATCGTTACCAACTTCTCCCTGGTACTTGGCCCCCCTAGGATGCAGGCTCGACGTGTCGAGGCTGGATGCCAGTATACTTAAGAAAGAATTGGTGACCTGGCCCCTAGGAGGTAAACTCGTCTGGGACCTGGATCTGCACACAGCCTTGGCTAGGAAGTTTTAGTAGTGCACCCATAGGACCCACTAACTGGTATCTTCTATCCTTTGATTCACGCAACAGGACCTACAAGACTTAGACTGGGAAGCCAACCTGTGCGTCTGGACCCCCTAGATGATAGCTCCAAGTACTAGAGCACCCGTCGTAGAGTGGTGGAGCGTGTAGGCTTAGGGTACGGGACCAGGCTAAGCGGCTACACAACTCCGGACCACCCCAGGAGACAAGTGTCCATTCTTTAGAACCGAACCCCAAGTTGCCGGACCTGCAAGACAATAGTTCTAAATACTAGGGTACCCGTCACAGAGTGGTGGAGCGTGCAGGCTTAGGGTACAGAACCAGGCTAAGCGGCTACACAGCTCTGGACCACCCTAGGAGACAAGTACCCATTCTCTAGAACTGGCCCCTAGGCTGCCGGACCCCCCTGCCGAGGGGTCCCATACTGCAAGCCTGACTTACTCAATTCGGATGTCATTATACCAGCATTGGTGGGAACTGTATGGGTGGGTTAGATAAAAAATGATGCCCATAAATTGAAGCAAAATAAGACCATCACAAAAACAAATCTGGGGGTGAATCTTTTCTTTATAACTTGATATACATGAGAGTAGGCCAACAGACCGGGTTTATGAGGGCGGACCTCACCGGGCTGGCGTACATATATGCGCAACCTAGTTACAAAGGAAGAAAACTGGGTCCCCAGGTTTGTTTTTATGGGAAAACTTACGGAGATGCTCTATGTTCCAAGGATTGGGAAGAGGCTCTCCTTCAGTTGTAGCGAGGCGGACACACCCAGGTCGGCATATTTCCATCACCTTGAAGGGTCCTTCCTAGCTGGGGGAGAGTTTGTGGAGCCCTTCTCGGTTCAGTACTCGCCTTAGGACCAGGTCCCCGACCCGAAGCTCCCTACTATGCATGAACCGTTGGTGGTAGCGCCTGAGCGCCTGGTTGTACCGTGCATTTCAGATCACCGCTTGCCATCTGCGCTCATCGATGAAGTCCATGTCCTCACACCGTAGCTGTTCCTGCACAGACTCATCGAAAGCCTGGACCCGTGGGGAGCCCATAATGATTTCCAAGGAAGGCAGGCTTCGGCCCCGTAGACCAAGAAGAACGGGGTCTCCCCGGTAGCTCGACTGGGTGTGGTCCGGTTCCCCCAAAGCACGGACGGAAGCTCACTGACCCAATTTACACCGTGCTTTTTCAAGCAGTCATAGGTGCGTGTCTTGAGTCCCCTGAGGATCTCTGCGTTTGCCCTCTCCACTTGGTCGTTGCTCCTGAGATGAGCCACAGACGCGAAGCAGAGCTGGGTGCCGATGCCCTCGCAATACTCTTGGAAAAGCCGGCTTGTAAATTGGGTCCCGTTGTCCGTAATTATACGGCTTGGGACCCCAAATCTACAGACAATCAACTTGAGGAAAGCGACAGCAGCACCCTGGGTGATGTTGACCACAGGGGTGGCCTCTAGCCACTTGGTGAACTTGTCGATGGCGACAAAGAGGTATCGGTATCCGCCGACGGCCCTGGGGAACGGTCCCAGGATATCCACCCCCCATACGGCGAATGGCCAGGAGGGCGAAATCATCTGCAGAGCCTGAGCTGGTGTGTGTATCTGCTTTGCGTGGAATTGACATGCCTTGCAGGACTTTACCATCTCAGCTGCATCCTGGAGGGCGGTTGGCCAGTAAAAGCCATGCCGGAAGGCCTTACCGACCAGCGTGCGGGATGAGGAATGACTTCCGCACTCTCCTCCATGGATCTCTGTGAGCAACTCACGACCCTCCTCCTGGGTAATGCACCGCATGAGAATGCTGTTGGCGCCACGGCGGTAGAGATCCCCTTCCACCACCGTGTGTCGTTTAGCCAACCGCACTATGCGCTCTGCGGACACATGATCTTCAGGAAGGATGTTTTCCTTCAGGTAGTCCTGGATCTCGGAGATCCATGCATCGGGACCACTTTGAGACACTAGTTGTGGCGCTAAGGGATAGGCAGGGCCCCCTATAGCACACACAGTCTTTAGCGGGTTCTGTAGATGTAACGCCACCGGGACCGCTAGCTTCGTGGTGCTAGTCTCGCCCCCTTCGCCCAGTTCGGCAGGCTGGGCGGTGGGTCTCAGCAGCCATCTTTCAAAGACGCCCTCGAGCATGGGTGCCCAAGTTGATGCCCTCACGGAGAGGTCATCTGCCGCCGAGTTGTCAGCCCGAGGAACATGTTGCAGTTCCAGGGCTGTGAAGTCTTTCTCCAGCTTCCTTACGTGGAGGAGGTAAGCTGCGAGCCTGGGCTCGTCGCAGCTAGACTCCCTGCGGACTTGCTTGATGATCAGCTGGGAGTCCCCCTTCACGAGGAGCTAGTGGATCCCTAGGGATAGGGCCGCAGACAAGCCGAAGATAAGTGCCTCGTACTCTGCCATATTGTTGGTGGCCTTGAACTCAAGGTGCACCATGTACTTCACTTGATCTCCGCTTGGGTCTACGAGGACCACCCCAGCCCCGCCAACTTGCTGGCGGGCGGATCCTTCGAAGAAGAGCATCCAGTGGGGCTCGATGAAGACCGGACCCCTGGGCTCCGTAGGTGTGGGGTTCGAATCGGGATCCAGACCCCTAGGGGCGCTCGGGGGAGGCATCCACTCCACGATGAAGTCAGCCAGGACCTGGCTCTTGATGGCGTGGCGAGGTTGGAAGTCTAGCTGGAACTCAGCGAGCTCCGCAGCCCACTTGGCGATGTTGCCTGTGGCGTTAGAGTTGTGGAGGATGGCCCTTAACGGAAAGGAGGTCACCACCACAACCCTATGTGCCTGGAAATAGTGGCGCAGCTTCCTGGACGCGAAAAGTACAGCATAGAGGAGCTTGTGCGTCTCAAGGTACCTGGTCTTTGCCTCATGGAGGACCTCGCTGACGTACTAGATCGACTTTTGAACGGTCCGGACCTCTGTAGCTGGTCCCGAGTCCTCAGGTTCCAGGCCTTCTTGTGCCGTCCTTTTGACGACCAGCACCATGCTCACTGCTTCTGCAGCCGCCACGATGTACAAGTACAGCGGCTCCCTGGATCTGGAGCTACTAGGATCGGCAGGGACACAAGGTGCTACTTCAACTCTTGGAAGGCACGTTCTGCCTCTTCGGTCCAAGAGAATGGACCGGATTTTCGCAGGAGCTTGAAGAAGGGTAGCGCTCTCTCAGCCAGCCTTGAAATTAAGCGGCTAAGGGCGGCTAATGACCCCATAAGCTTCTAGACATCCTTGATTTGGGCCAGAGGCCTCATTGCCTCGATTGCCCTGATCTTCTCCGGGTTTGCTTCGATGCCCCGGTACGAAACCAGGAACCCTAGCAACTTCCCTGCAGAGACACCAAAGACGCACTTGTCTGGGTTCAGCTTTGTGCGGGTTGCACGCAGCTTGTTGAAGACCAAGGTTAAGTCTTCCACTAGGGTCGACCCTCTCTTAGTCTTGACCACGATGTCATCAACGTATACTTCCACCTTGTCCCTAATCAGGTCCCCGAAAGTCTTACTCATCGCCCACACAAATGTCGGCAAGGCATTTTTTCAGACCGTAAGGCATAATAACATAGCAGTAAAGACCATCCACTATTACAAAAGCGGTATGCTTCCTATCTTCCCTAGCCATCTGGATCTGGTGGAAACTAGAGTAGGCATCTAGAAATGACAATAGGTCGAACCCGGAGGTCGAGTCCATGATTTGATCTATACGTGGAAGTGGATACGGGTCCTTGGGACAAGCCTTGTTCAGGCTGGTGTTGTCGATACACATCCGAAGCTTCCCATTCGCCTTGGGGACAACGACTGGGTTGGCCAGCCACACGGGGTGATGGACCTCTTCGATAAAGCCAGCGTCGAGCAGCTTCTGGACCTCCTAACGGATGAAGTCTTGCCGCTCAACGGACTACCTCTGAGGCTTCTGACTCACCGGTCTGGCGTCAGGGTTGATCTTCAGATGGTGCTCGATCACCTCCCTAGGGATCCCAGGCATCTACGACGGCTTCCACGCGAACACGTCGGCATTTGCCTAGAGGAAGGCGACGAGCGCGAGTTCCTATTTTTCATCCAGATCACCCACAATGCGAGTGGTCTGGGAGGAATCCGCAGTGAGCCAGATGGCCTTGATGGGGACGTCGTCCGCCTCGGATGGCCGCACCTTTAGCACCTTGGGAGGCACCTTGGTACTAGAGGTCGAGGGGTCCCTTCCTCTGTCGTCCAAGCGAGCAGCTTCCGCTGCCAGGGCGTGCAGCTTCTCCACAGCCGTCACCGCAGCGGCGCGGTCGCCCCGCATGGTGAGGACCCCAACGGGGGACAACATCTTGAGGACCAAATACCCGTAATGGGCAATGGCCATGAACTGGTACAGGGCCGGTTTGCCAATGATGGCATTGAATGGGAGGTTAACTTCCGCGACGTCGAACTGGACGTTCTCAGTGCGGAAGTTTTCCTCGGTCCCGAATGTTACCGGGAGTGCGATGCTCCCTAGGGGATACACCGGCTGTGGGCCCACTCTGGAGAATGGGCGTGAGGGTCAGACGGGACCCCGAGATCTGCAGCTGCTTGAATGCTGCATAGCTGATGACATTGAGGCCGGCCCCACCGTCAATCAGCACATGGTGCAGCTGCATGTTGGCGATGACAGGGGCGGTAATGAGCGGTAGTATACCGGCCCCTGCCATGTTGTCAGGGCAGTCGGATGCCCCGAAGGAGATGGTAGTGCTCCTCCACCGCTGGTGTGGAGTAGCCTTCGGGACCCCTGGGGTCGCTGGCAGGACTTCTCGGCGCAGGGACTTGACGTTCCTGCGAGAGGTGAGCTCTTAGCTCCCGCCGTACATGACGTACAACTTCTTGCGGCGGTCGCCCTCGCCACCGGAGTCGGAGTCCCCGATGAAGACGTCCTTCAGGACCCCCTCGGGTGACTGGTACCCGAGATCCCGCTCTCCGGCGACCATGTCACCGTCATCGACCCTCTCCTTGCCAGGCCGGCGACGGGGTGGGGAGCCGTCCTTGGAGGTCTGCTCGCGCCGTTCGCTGACGCGCTTCGCGAGCTTGATTATCTCGCGGCACTCCACGACGCTGTGGCGACTGTTGGGGTGCACAGGGCATGAGCCGCTGTTGCCCCCTGTGGCCGTGGGCGCTTGTTGCGCTCGCTCCGGCCCCCAGCCGCTGTCGCGATGACTGGAGCAGCAACCTGCGGCCTCTCGTGGTCACGGTTCTTCTTCTTCTTATCATCCTAGGCGACGGCACCAGAGCCACCCGTTTGGGCAACCCCGGTCTGTGGTGCCGAGTGCCATGCGCGGCCCTTGGTAGCTCTAGCACACTTATCGGCCAGAGCGAAGAGTGTGGTGACAGTTTCCCACGTCATACGTGGCCAACTTCTCCAACATCTTTTTCATCACGCACCCCCTGGCGAAAAGCGGTGATGATGGAAGCATCAGAGATACGAGGTATAGTCCCTCGTACCTTGGTGAAGCGGGAGATGAAGGCCCAGAGAGTTTCCCCGGGTTCCTGCCTCACTGCATGGAGGTGTGCCTCCACGCCATGCTATTGGTAAGCGCTGGCGAAGTTCGCGGTGAACCGCGCACAGAGCTCTTCCCAGGAGTAGATCGATCCTGGGGCAAGGTTCATGAGCCAGGTCCGGGCTAGCCCAGACAAGGCTACATGGAAGTATGTTGCCATTACAGTGGTGTCTCCACCTGCTGCCGTAATGGCGGTGACATATACCTGCAGAAATTCCGACGGGTTTGACATATCGTCGTACTTTTTCGGCAGGTGTGGCCGGAACTTGGATGGCCACGTCGCCACGCGGAGATGATCCGTGAGAGCGGCACAGCCCACGCCGGCCAACGGGACACCCGCTTGGATCCGGGCGCCCCCTGGAGTTTGCGGTGCGACCGCAACGAAGCCTTGGTCGAGGTTGCGACCCTTGATGTTCTGTCGGCGCTCACACGCCCTCTCCAGAGAGACACGGGCATCCTCACCCGCACGCCTGCGATTGAGTTCTGCCCGTAGGTCGTCAGACCTTTCTAGAGAGACAGGAGTGTCTTCTCCCGCACGCCTGCGGTTGAGCTTCGCCCGCAGGTCCTCGGTCGACGCAGCCCTTACTGAAGGCGAGCGCACCGACGCCTCATGGGATGACCGAGGCCTGGTTGAGCCAGAATGCGCCATGCCGAGCAGTCGGTCGACGTCGTCATGCCACTGCTTCATGGCCCCTGGCAAGGCCGTGGAGCTAGGAGGGTGGTGCAACAACTCCCTGGCTACAGACAGTGCACCAGGAGCAGCCCTTGACGCTCTGAATGTTTGCGCCAGAGTGTGCTGCCGCGCAGAGCGCACAACAGCTGCTCCAGGCGCAGGGCGGCTGGAGGCTCGTGGTGTCGAAGAGGCAGCCTCCTCCTCCATTGGGAAATCCTCAAGAATGAAGTCGTGGTGCTCGTCGATATGGACCATGGTGTCGAGCAAAAAAAACAAGCAAAAACCTAATGCCAATCCCCCTACCTGGTGCGCCAAATGTCAGAGAGGAAATTCTTCGGCCGGGTGACGGAATGCACCCGCCCTAAATCCTAAGATGAGGATGGAGCCTAAGCGTTCTGTCTGTTATCGGGAGGTATAAGAACACACGAGAAGACACGAGGATTTAGAGTGGTTCGAGCCGCCAGAGCGTAATACCCTACTCCACTGTGTGTTGTATTGCTGATGCTCGAGAGCTTGGAGAACTTCCCGAGGGTCTAGGTTGGCTTGAATGAACTTGCGTTGTAACGTCGTGTGCTCTCCCTTTTATAGCTCAAGGGAGGCACTTACAAGGGTGCCGAGCCCCGACATGTGGGCCCAGGAACATAATGGATGGAATACCTAGAGCAACTAACGCAGGTGACGCCTGAGAGATCTCCTGGTGCCATGGTGTCTACAGCCCGCGCAGCGTTGACATGCAGCGACAGCTTCCTTGGTAACGTACGAGTAATGATGGGCGTCATGGACGCGGCAGTATGGGTGTGCCGTCTGCCAGTGGAACGGACAGGCATGCCGCCTGTGGGATGGACAGGTCGCTGCCTACCAGCGGAATGGACAGGTCTCATTAAATGTGGAGGCGGCACATCGCCTGCCAGTGGAATGGACAGACACGCCGCCTGCGGAATGGATAGGGCTCATTAAATGCAGAGGGGGCACACCGCCTATCAGCGGGATGGACAGGCGGCACGCCTTATCTGTAATAAATGCAGGAGCCACGTAACCTAGAGGCCTTACGTTAGGCTCCGTCCGTTGGCTTACGTCACGTGTGGCGGGCCACGTGGCAGCATCGGGTCTCCGCCTGGGCGAGGAGCAGCAGCGCATGTGGACAGGTCCGCACCAGACTGGGTCTGGACACGTGTCGACACCGGACCCCCGCCTGGGTCCTGTTCACGGTCCGGGTATGTTCTGTCCTGGGACCTTGGGACCCCCTGTTGGCGGCCCAGACCCCATACGGGGGGGGGGGGGGGTCCGGATCCCATTCCAGGGATCCAGCTGGCACAAGTGGAGGTCCGGGACCAACCCCGGAGGTCCGGCCTGTATATCCGGGGGTCCGGACTGTATATCCAGGGGTCCGGCACTCTCCAGTGGGGATCTGGACTCACTGTTGATGCTTTGGAGCATGTCGCCTTCTCTGGACACGTGGCAGCTTCGGACCTGCCCATGTGGTGGGGTCAGGCGCTGCTGTGGACCCAGAGTGGCCGCTCGCGACGGGGCGAGGCGCAGCTTGGTCCCACACAGCTCTCCTGCCACGTGACTAAGGGATAGCCACGTGGGTTCTGCATCTTTGTACAGTAGCAGGGGGTACCCTAGTTTCATGGTACCGACAGATGACATGGTAGCTAGGTAGGTGTGCGGAAACTCACGCTGAACAGCACGGTTGCATCTTGCAGCATGCTAACGTCCCTCACGACGACGATCACTCAGCCTGCATCAGCTGCTGCTCTGCTCTGCGATGGCTAGGAAATGGGAGTCGTGAGGGTCGATTTGTCCAACCCAGTTTTGCCTGTTTGCTGGAAAGAAGAAGAAGAAAAAAGACCACCCATTTAGAATACCCACATTGGTGGTCATTATCTTTTTTCATCTAGAAACGACTCGTTTCCCGCAAATTGAACAAAGCATGAAGAATTGCATTAGCAGGTACCTAAGATCCATGCCCGTTTCATCTGAGCAACACTTGGGTGGTGGGATGGCATAATTTGGGGAGTATACATGTAGAACAACGAGGCAAACATGAAAACTTCAATAAGAGCAGCAAAATACAAGATACACGGCAGAGTTTTCCCGTTTCTCCTTATTTCTTCTGTACCACTTCAGTTGCTTTGGAATGGATTGCTCATAAACCTACCACATCTATCTGCAAGGTCAAACTGCGTGCCACCATCTAGAAATGGTACGGTACGTAGTATAAAACAGAGAGAGAGAGAGAGAAATGTGTCTTTTGGTAATGTAGCAAAGTAACATAGGCACCCACCTGGTTGCAGATTTCACATGTAATGTTGCCCTTCTTATTGCACCATCTCTGTATGCATTTCCTGTGGGCAAACTGTATATAACCAATGCCCATAGGTGAACACACAATTAGCATTTTTCTTCAACAGATACTCCAAAGTCACGTGTACAACAACATCAGGGGGGACGTTTGTATAACTAAAAATGGGTGTATATGCTAGGATAAGGATTATCGTGGTTCAAAATTTAGATAATTGGATGTATCTGAAGAAAAGAATATAATGTGTCCACAAAAAAAACGGTTCCTCTAGACCTCATTCAGTCGTAGATGAAGATAAAAACAATCCCATTTCTCAATAGAACACTTATGCTCCTACAGTGCCAATCCTAGAGCTATTAGAGATGTCCACAATAAAGAACAGCAACATAATCACATAAAAGAAGGAAACAGTTTCATCGAGGTAACCAAAGGCAAATTCCAAAAGCGTAGTGCCCGAAGGAAGGGTGAACAGAACTTCGGAAGCACAACAATTTCGTCTTGAAATCTGTCCAGCTCCCAAATAATCATCATTCTACTCGAAATTCACCAACCACTACACATTGACCCGCCTCGGCTCCTCAAGCATCCAGGCAAAGAAAACTTCAGATTGAGATAGGGGAAGGAGGGGGGCAGAGGAGAGCGCTCACCTTGAGTGTGCCAGTGCAGGCGCAGGGTGAGTCCATAGCGGCCTCCTCCCCCTCCTCCTGGCATATCCGGCACTCTGTGACCCCCTTCCCGACCATCCCCATGCCGACCTCCACCTCCACTTGGCCTTCGCCACCGGAGCAGCCATCGTCGGCGAGCTTATCGACGCGCACCATCTCCAAGAAGCTTTCTTGGAGAAGGTGGCAAAGTCTAACAATGAGCCAAAAGGCGGGGGAACAGGAGCGGCCCGCCGTCGAGCGTCAACATCCCACAACGCCGACGAAGAGCTCCGGCGGCGGCGACCGCGCGTCCCTTCTCCCTCGTAGGTATGGACACCATCTTCACCGGCTCTTGCCTCATAGATATGATCCCTTCTTATAGCGGAGCGTGGGTGGCTGTCGCGGGTGCATCGCGTGGGTGGGGCAGGCGCATCGGCGTTTGTCGCGGGGGAACACGTGCGATGGCTATCTCGGCGCATCGACGTCTATCGCGGCGGAGAGCGGGCACACAACAGTTGTCACGGGGTGGCGCGCATGCGGCGGCTATCTCGACGCATCAGCGTCTATCATGGGGAGGAGCGTGTGCCGCATGGGTGGAGCGGGCGCATCGCGTGTGCGCAGCAGGGGGATGACGACACGGAGAAGGTCGCGGCGGGCGTGGAGCGGGGCGCCGAGGACGAGGGCCACGCGGCATACTTTCCCCGTACAGCACATGGTGTTCGTGGCTGGATTGAAGCACGGGCGGGTGTGCTTGCAGCATGCGTGGAGGGCGTGCCTTAATAGATAGTAGAGATATCTCATTATTCCGATATTTATGTGTCCTGTTAAGGCAGTTAGCCCGCGCGTGCGACTCAAGAGTTCAAGACAGGAAAAGAGACGAACACTTGGCACTATAAATTAAGAAACAAAAATTCCAACATTCATTTGGTTGGTGAACATTCATTTAGTATCGGTTGCCTTTTAGCACGCATCCATCTCATCTCCAACAGTCACACTCCCGTCCCCATTTTACACGCTATATATAAAGCACTGTTCATCACTCCAACAACGCCGCTCCCATCCTCATTTTGCTTTGCGTGGAGAAAGAGGAATTGAATCGGCTGCCTCCATTTTGGATGATGAACAGTACCTCAAAATGAAGTCGTCTTAGTCGTAGAATTGATCTTCAGAGTTCTTCGAACAAGAGCGACTAGGGCATACCATAACACCGTTCCAATGACGGTGATCTCAGGCAGAACAAAATGCATTAAAAATCGGGATTTATAAAGGATACCTCCAGCACGTATACTTATGTTCGTACTAGGGAGGGAGGCACAACAAACGGGAGGGAGAAAATCGAGGACCCTGGTGCACTTGGCTATGTCAAGAACACCAAAACAAAAAGAATGATGAACAGAACAACCAGGAACACGATCAGCATGATCTGACCCTTGATGCCGGCCTTCTTCATCACCATGGCCACTCTTTTCTGCACCACAAAATGGGACAGGACATTTTAGGGCTTCATTTTTGAAGATTGAATTCTTGGTGCAAAGTAAGAAAAGGGTATGCAAACTGGAATGCGAAGAGGAATTCCCGTTGAAGATGGCGAAATAGCAGACCTGCACGAAATCAAGTCTGTTGGAAGTAGTCTCCATCTCCAAGCTTAGGTCGTTTATGATCCTTTCCTGTAAAACAACCGCCGCATGTATTCCCGGTAAAAGCTCCTGCACAAATCTACTAACTTTGCTCCATGTCAACAGCAATTACCTGTCCAGACAGCTCTTCGTGTATGGTTAGTCCTACGCCACCAATCCTTTGAACACTTTCACTGAGCTCGTCAAGTTCTTCATCCTGCTGCCTGTGTAAAACATGTCAAATTAAATGCAAAACATGTGACCTCCACATGGCTACCCTGGAATGGAACTATGCATAACTATACATGTAATCTGCCTACGAAATTTGAGTTTAGTCAGTGTACACTATTCTTATCTCTTTTCATTACTGACAGGGGCAAAAATTATCAGGAATAACGTGACGGAGCCAGGTGGTTTAGAGAGCCCGGGCACATGTGCCGGGAAGGATGCCACGGTTCAGCGCCTCAGCCAATCAAACTCGCTTGCCTCGTCTGTTCCGTCTTCTTCAGACAAGAACCAATCGCCTCTCCTTTACTTCCTGGTCACCCATGAACAAACAAGAACCAATCTACAGGCGGGCCTCTTTGGTGTGGGCCTTTGGCTGGGCTAGTTTTTCAGCTAGACAGGACGTCGTCCTCGTGTCCAATATGTGCTCCTTCAACTTTCTTCCTCTATATGCGATGCAGGCGCTGGCGTAACTTCGCCTTCGGCCTCGTTACTGCGTTATCTCCATGCGCTCATCAACGGCGGAGCCCAGGCTGGCCAGGCTCTGGCTCCGCCTCTGGTAGTACACGTCCATCTTCCAGAATTAAGAAAACAACAACAGAGCTAATAGATTTTATAAAACTATGTAGATTAAAAAAAACTTAACCTTGCTGCCAGAAGAAAAAGTCAGTACAGACATAAACCAACAGAAAAAACACATGAAGTTATGATCCTCACACTCACATGGTTACCATGGGAAATATGCGACCAAGAAATATTAGGTCTCCTATTCCAAGTTTAATCATCTGTATTTCTTTTACAACTTTGGACAGATCAATAAAATGGTATGAGATTTTGATATTCTAGCATGTGTGTGACCTACTTACCACAAGAAAGGAACAGAAAAAACTTAGTTGCATAAAATTAATAATTATGTGCTGGTGGAAACACCAGAATCAGTGAGCAACGATAAGTAAAACAATGTAATATTCCAGGAGGAGAAGCGATGACACTAACTAGAACAACTGAGGAGGAATACAAGGTTTATGTGCCACTAAGGCTAACTTTGGTTAGGAAAACAACAGATTTATGAACTGTCGACTACCTGTGTACAATAGACACAGCTCTGAGTTGCATATGTTGAATACTTGAATGCTGAACGGGCAACATATTTCTAACAAACATGTTTGTAAAGTTCGTTAAAAGTAACAAATTAAACTCACCTCATGAGTAGAAGCTGCCTATCTGATTCTGAAGAGATAAAGTCATCATTATCTTGGGCAGAATAGTGGTTGGTCCTGCTTGTATCCTGGTATTTTGAAGTTGCTACATTGCTCTTGCCCTTTTCAATAGCTCTCTTAACTGTACCAACCTGAATATGCTCATGCATAAAGTGCAAGTGAGGATCCATATAAAAAATTAAAGTACATTGGCAACTGCAAAATTAAGAACAAGGTAATAATTATTCATTAATGTCTGTACCAAACAACAGGAAAACATGCAACCTGAATTTGGTGTAACTCATTCATGTTGAAAACATACCTCGTTGGTAATCCTAACAAGTACGTACAAGAAACAACATGTCCAATCATCACATCACTGAAGAGTTGCTACAATATGATCGAATGCATACCTGCTTATGAGCAGAACCAGTCCAGTTTCTTCGTCTGGAAAGTTCAACTTCATCAAGTCCATAGTATGATGGATCCCTTGATGCAACTGAGATTGTCTTTTCCAGCTCATCTACCTTTGAAGTTTAAACACGAGCAAGCACCATTTAGGCCAAAATAATTCATACATCAAGAAAGCGGATAATGTATCTCATCAATGGAAAACTAATACATTAGGTGCATAACCTGAGCTCATATAGGAATAAATATGGTAGCGGAGAATGGAAAAAAAGGAAAAGAATTGCATAGCTCCATTTCTGCTTAAAATTTCTTCTAATTGTACCAACAACGCGGAAATGACATTGTCAAAGACTTGGTTCCTACCTGCCACTCGATGCTTTCACAGCTGGTCAGAAGCTCCTTTGTCAGATGAACATATTCTCCTGTGTTTGAAGCAGTTTGCTCCCAGCGGTGGAAGGTACTTTGCAATTTATCAATCTGAAACAGAAATAAATTTATCCTGAGGACCAAAAGAACATCATCTAAACATGAACTTGGATGTGGCTATATGTTTCCAGGGCTTCAATAGAGTTGAGCTACATAACTAGCAACCAGATGTAACTGCAAGATGGTGCTATATGTTTCTGAAACTATGAGAGGCCTGAGAGTGAAGAACAAAAGGCAAGCAAACAATTCGGCCATGAGTTACCAGATCAAGTAAAGGCCTAAGCCTCTAATGTAAGAGTTTAGTGATACAGGTGTATTAAGTACTAGTGTCCTTGTCCCCATTGACCTATGTTTATACACAAAAAACTGAGTTCATACTACAAAATGTAGACTTTTCAAGAGCATGAATATCCCTAGCTGGTAGTTGCATATTGGCCACTCCAGCATCTCTATGTCCCAATTCTTTCTATATATTAAACGAGGGAGCAAAGGTCGCACCTCGACCTCGCAATGTCCACATCGTCTCCTCCTCTGGCTGCCCGATCTAATTCCGACGGTGAAAACGTTTCATTTTCTTTCGTTCTGCAACTGTCGTCGCCGTATGAGCGGTTTCATATTATCGCTTACTTGGTTATTCTAGAACAGGGCGGCATATCCTCTGCACCGCAACGAAAAAGGCGCCATTTTGATCACCGAGTGATAGAGCAACGCGAGCGCCCGGCTGTGGGCGAGATAGCGGCGCTATGGCGGGTGAAGCGTGGGTGGCTGCTGGCTGGGGCCTAGGCACGCTACGACAGGGGTCTCCGCGCTCGACGATAGGGACTCGGATGTGCGCAACTGTGCCGTGCCGGATGGCCGCCTAGCCAGCTGGGACACGAGCAGCTAGGCGTCTACCGGTGGGAGCACTCCGTGCTGGGCGGCTACCGGCCGGGGCACAAGCTGCAGAGCATTGCGTGGCTAATGGCTATGCAGGATTGCGGTGGTCAAGCTATGCAGCTATGCATGATATGGAGGATTCAAGCCGCGGGGTGCCGGGCGACTATGCAGGATTCAGGTGGCTCTGTGTTGCAGTGCTCAGCGACCCGAAGGAGTTGTTACCGGCCGCGACAGACCACAGTGACGGCGGCAGTATCCCTGGCGCGCAGAGCAGCGACCTCGACCGCGCGTTGCTGCTCTTCCCCCCTCACATTCCCCTCCCCGCTCCCCCTGTGAGCCATATCCTTTTTTTACCAATTTGCAGCGTTCTTTGTCGCCCTTCCCCCTCACCAATATTCAGAATAATGTTGGATTTTGATATATTGGATAGAAGAAGTGGATCATGCTTCTGAAAACAAACAGTGTCAGTAATTAATCATTTTCAGAATGTATTGGGTGAATTGATCTAATCTTTTTGCCCTCATGTTATAGGGAAACGGTGGATTTCTCAACTGGTGCCTGGTGGTGGGAAAATAGAGCGAAGAGCCCAAGCATCTTTGGGACATCAATCACATAATTGACATTGTTTTTTCAGTTTACGCTAAAACTAGATTGATCAAGAAGGTGGCCAGTTGTCAAAATGCATTTTTTTAATAAATGAAGATTTTATTCATAGTTCCAAGTACATTACATCGAGGTGATATAAGCCCTTGAAACGTCTTCCAGCCTCTGCTTAAACAGCACACAGGTTAAAACAACAAAAAGATGATAACCCACACACTCTAATGGCTGTCAAAATGTGAAAATGCATAGACAGAAGATGCCAAACTCTGGGTGGGCTGCATTTGATTGCAAGCAGCAGTGCAGATGACAGTGGCTGCATTTGATCGCAAGCAGCAGTGCAGATGACAGTGGGTATGAAGGTCATGCTGATTCGTTTCCGACGCTCTCAAATTCTGGAGTCCCTAATCTTGCTAGCAGCTCTATTACATAAAAAAGAATGGGCTGAAACCAAAGCCTTTTGCTTTAGTGGTTTGCCCTTCTGTTGATTCTGAAGCTGTTAGTAATGGATGTGGAAATAACAATTCTACTAATCATGTCGATAATGGGAATCACAGTGCAATCTCTACATCTGTTAATAAAGTTATGCTCTTGAAAAAACGGCTATGTGGTGGGAAAGACAGTGCTGCTTGCCTATTGCCTAGGCACCACCTAGGATCTTTTTTTGAAACAGAGTGCTTATCGCATAGACCTAGATAATATATTAACAGGGTTCTCTTTCCATTTTCATTCGGTCAATGAATGGTTACCTTCTAATTTAGAAGCGTATGTCTCTGCACAATTAAATTTGGTTGCGGTATCTTGAGGCAATGGAAGGGGCTCAACTGGGGCTTAAAGCAGTTGTCAGTACTATTTTTTGATGGCCCAGCTGATTTGGAGACCAAATCCCAACTACACAAGACTTTTGAATGTTTCACTGAACATAACTTACTTTTATTTTAATCTTACAGTTCGGCCTATAGAGTTCTAAGTTTCTTTTGCTTCACAACCAGGCTTATTTCGATAGTTTTTTATTGCTAAATCTAAATGATTTCTACGCGCAGGACGCGCGCAATTTACTAGTTTGGTACAATTTGCGAACACGGTGAGATTAGACAACAACGCTCGAGTTTCCTATCTCTACCGGTGCAGAACGACGGCTCGATGATGGTAGGAAAGGTTGGCAATCACAACACGAATAAGAGAGTAATAAAGAGAGCGAGAGGGAAGTACGCATTACCGACTCCTGGATCTCCTCCCGGACGATGTAGAACGGATCCTGCGCCGAGCTCATGGCCTCTCCGACGAACGGATTGCCAGGCCTGGGCGCCTGGATTTTCCTCCCCTCGAATCCCTATTGGGGGCAGGGGATTTGCTTGGTGCGGAGTCGCGGACTCGCGGTGCAGACGAGAGAGGAGAGATCCAGATCCCACTTCCACATCCACTGGTTCCTTCCTTGTTTCGTCTCGGTGACACTGCCACCAGGGTCCCACCTGCTTGCCGCGGCCGCGCTCGTGGACTCGGTGCACAGAGCATCCTCGGCCCACGTGGCGCGTCGGGCCCATCACGCAGTGACTTTAAGTCGTCGCTCTCTCCACCTTCTTTCTCCGCTGCGGGAAAAGGGGAGCGAGAGGCGAAGCAGATAAGGAAGCCAGCCGGCAAGGGGAGCCACTCCGGCGTCGAGAAACCTAGGGCGAGCGCCTCGACGACTCCTATCACCCCATGGCGGCCTTCGCTACGGGCAGCACCACAGCGCGCGCGACGCTGGCATCGCCGACTTCGTGCCAGCCGGCCGCGCGCCGGCCGCCGGCCCGATGGATGCCGCTGCGCTGCTCGCCGCCGGCCCTGGGCCTCAGGGGAGGAGCGCGTTCTCGGCGGAGCGCCACGCTACGGGTGAGTCCTTGCTGACCTGTACTCTCTGATTCGCGTTGCCTTTCAAGTGGCAGCTAATTGAAATTAGAATGGAACTGTATGTGAGAATATCGTGGAATTGTTTCTTTATAAACTACAGTAGAATGTGTCATAGGAACTCATCTCCAAATTAATGGCAGATATTGACAATTTAGGTCCACTGGCTGCTGTCTAGATGCTTGAACTATGTCCTGTACTCGTCGTTGCACTAATGCACTTGCCGGAGTTTGCAGCTACTATGAGCCATCCAATTTTAGTTCTGCTGCTGTATCGAAATTTCTGTTCCTAGTCCAGGACATCTGGGCTCAAAGACAATAAACTAGCATGAACTTGGTGTATCTTGGATGCATCCATCTTTTTTGAAAAATGGCCCCTTATCTTTTTAGGTTGTCAGCCTTATCTAGGTGAAAAAATTATGGCATGTAATAGCTTTGAAGATGTTTTCATTTTAATACTTATCATGTTACTTTCCAGTTTTCTGAAAATGTAGTTTTGTTTTTCATCCATTGAGTAGCTCTAGAAGTGAGCAAGTGACAACTGTTACTATACACAGTTTTTTTGTGTGCGCTTATAGTCCTATAACTGTTTTCTTACATATATCCTTTTCCATTAGTGCTGTATATGTCGTCCTTACACTTTAAAAACTTGTGGATTTCTACTACTTTTTCGACATTTTATCTGTATTTAATTTTTGGATGGATAGGTGGAAGCTAAGAAGCAAACTTTTTCTTCATTTGATGAGTTGCTGGAGAAGTCTGAGAAGCCATTGTTAGTTGACTTCTATGCAACTTGGTAAGTTACTTACTGGAAGTAATGAAAGTGGCGATGACAGGTGTCATGCTGAGCTAGTTCAGTACTCTCTAGTCTCTACTAGATATAAGTTCTCTCCATTATTGTTGTGTTTTTAGGTCTTTGGTGTGTTTCATGTTCTTTCCATTATGCCAATGTGCTACCAAACATTTGGGAGGTGAAAATTGCACTTTGACTGGCATTATGTTCATCATCTGTGTAACTGCATGCATAATATCCACCACTGTGAAAAGGCCTCTAGCTTAATGGTTAAGCCTTCCGAGTAAGACCTCTAGGTCCCGGGTTCGATCCCCTTGGGGGCGAATTTCGGGCTTGGTTAAAAAAATCCCCTCGCTGTGCCCCGCCAGTTCCCGGGTTACGTCCTGTGCACCACCCTCCGTCTGTGTCGTTGCAGAGTGGGGGGTGACGGCCCGCTAGTGAAGGGGGGCCAGGGTTTGGGGATTTTTTCGTCTTGAACCATGTTTCAGTCGCTTTTTAATATAATACCGGGAAGATGGTCTTTCCCTTCCCGGCCGAGTTTTTTTTAATATCCACCACCTCCTACCATTTTTATTTTTTAGAAAAGATACCAAACTTTGGTGAAAGTTGAATAGTTTTTGCACTCTTTTTGCTCGAGTGGGGAAGACCTCTAGAAGTTTGGTCTGTTTTCCACTTTTGTCTTTAGTGTTCACCATGTGGACTAACCTGTTCAATTGTATTTCCTTCACAATTGATATTTGCAATACCTCAAACGCACCTTACTGATTTTAAAGCCTCTCCTTTCTACGGTCATTTGTTATGGCACTGTTCATGATGACATGCATTACTACTGATATCTAACAGAAAAAACGACACTACTCCCTCCAGTGCAGTAAAGGTAGTCGTTTAGGACATGATTGTGCATACCAAAGAGTGATTAATTATCATAGAGTTTTCCCTGTTTGCCCCTATTAAATAGGGATATGGGTGCATTAACGTCACTAAAACAATCAGGCTTGATTGGTTGCTGCAGCAGCTCCAAGGCATTCTAGACTGTAGGTCTCAAGTTCGATTCCTTTTAAATGCATCTTTTTTTGTGTAATTACTAGGGGCAACAACGTCCAAATCCCAGACCCACGCGCGCTATGACTTCTTTTTGTGCACGCTCGGTCACGCGCAGGATGACTTCTTTTACTGCACCGGAGGGAGTATATGATTAATTGGGTCATGTTCTGTTCATGATGATGCGCGAAAGGGCCTCTAGCTGAGTTGGTTAGGTGGTCTTAGTAGCACTCCTCAGGTCCTGGGTTCGACTCTCCGTGGGAGCGAATTTCAGGCTGTGGTTAAAAAAATCCCCTCGTCTGTCCCATGCCAAAGCACAGGTCTAAGGCTCAACCCCGGTCGTGGTCGTTCTCACATGGGCTTCGATGCCGCTGTATATGGATGGGGCAGGGGTTCGGGGGTTTTCTCGACCTGTGTGAGAAGGTTTTCTTCTTAATATAATGCCCAGGGGCTGTCTTACCCCTAGTAGGTCGAGTTTTTTGTTCATGATGATGTGCATTCTTTCCATCTGAGTTCTATCATATCCAGAAATGTTGTTTCACATTGTACTCATCAAACGACAAACATTGTCCCAACTCATAGCTGACAGGTGCATCATTGGTTTGTTAGCTCCATTGCACCATTCTTATTAAGAAGACAGTCCGTCATTCAAATTAGTTATGAGCAGTCTGTGCATGAGCATTGCCTCTACATACTTCAGTAACATACATTTGCATTTGTTTTTGTTCTTCTTGTTAGGTGTGGTCCATGCCAATACATGGTTCCCATACTTGAAGAAGTGAGTGAGAAGTTAGGCGACAAAATTCAAGTTGTGAAAATTGATACTGAGAAGTACACTAGCATTGCAAGTCGTTACAGAATTGAAGCATTGCCAACTTTTATCATATTCAAGGATGGGAAACCTTGTTATCGCTTTGTAAGTGTTGAAAAAACAACGTTTTCAATTTCCATCAATAATTTAACTTGTGCTAATATCTCATGTTTTTTTGTCTCCTTTGCTACCTGGCATTCAGGAGGGAGCATTACCTGTTGACCAGATGATCGAACAGATTGAAAATGCTTTGGCAGTCACAAAGTAGCACATATGTGAGCAGGGCAGAATCCCCCCCGCCCAAAAAAAAATATATATTGGTGGTACCTCATAACGTGTGCCTCTACATATTGAAAAATCTTGATTATTGTCTACAAGATCACAACATCAAGAGCCTAACATGCAAGGATTTGTTGGATCTTCTAGATTCTTATGGGGAGTTTGATGTTCTCTACCATTCGGGGCCTATATTTCGGTTTGAATTGAATGCTGCTCTATCATCTCTTTTTATGGTCTAAAAGAGTGGTTGCATTATTTTGTACTACCTCCATCCTTTTATATTTGACGCCAAATAGTGTAAAATTGTACTATTAAACGTCAAATAAAAAAAATGGAGGGAGTATATATCTCATGTGGTCCATATCTGTCATAGGGCCAAATTGGCCATGTCCTACCACTAGTTTTGTGATCATGTGTCCTGCAGTAAGCGTGCGCTGGCGTAATTATTCCGATGAGCCATGTAGATGTTGGTCTGCCATTGGCGTATTAATGGTTCCTTGTGTCTTTTATCGGGAGCAAGAGCCCTCGCATTGCCTAGTGTTTGGTAATAAGGATTATTTTAATCCTCCGATATGCATGATCGTCTACCAGGATGGTACCGTTCTCGAATATTTTGTTGTTCTCTAGTTTATTTTTAAATTAAACTGTGATAAATAAAAAAATAGAGTAAGTACTAAACTACGCTTGCACAGCGACTTTTGGGTACACCTGACACCTATCCATGTGATTGGTTGCTGCATAAGACTGACCGCATCGGTCGACGCTACCCATCCCCTTGCATGTCGGCTGTAGGAGGCACTCTATGGCCGCAGCGGTACCCCCTACAGCGCCTTTTACGTGTCGGTTCCCTTCTCTCTTCCCCTAAATCTAGCGTGTCACTGTTCATCACCCTAAACACTATGCTGTGGGTCCACGAGTAATTGTTAGTAGATAAAAAATTGATAGTTGTTATAGAAAATGATATTTTATAGTGGTAGTGGGGTATAGGGGGAGTATTTAGGGGGAACCGCTGCGGTAGATGAAAAAATAGGGGGGGAAATAAGGGGAAAAAGTGATATAGGAGGAAAAATTTAGAGGTAACGGTTGCGGATAGCCTAATGTTAGCTTATGTAAGGAGTCGGGCTTTTCTCATGCCCAGACTAGATTCGTACATTGTCTTTTATTTGGTTGTTGGCATCAGTGAATTCAGACTAGATACGGTAAGTGTTTGGTTACTTGTACTGAAACATGTAATAGACAAATGTACAATAAATAAATCTCTAAATTTTATATAGCACGAGAAATCTGATTTTGTTTATAAAAATCTCACGAACACAAATATAAAACCGGTTTGTTGATTAAATCTATTGATTAAAAAATATAATAAAAACGCCTTAAAAAAGGTTTCATATTCTGTGCCCATACATGCCGCCAACTTCATGCATCCTGCATGGCTGAATACGCGCCTCGCCAGCATCTCCATGGAGTCTGGCTGGTCGACGATTTTTGCATCAGCTGACACTGTATACGTCCAACAGACAACCAATCATAACATGCTTTAAAGGCATGTAGAACGGTGTTAAATACATCGTGTCTTGAGCACATGCAGGGGCTAAATGAAAAAAAATCCTAGAGATGTTTCTTGGCGAAGACACGCTGCCGACGTGCAGCTCGATGCTGAAGAAATGAAGGCGTGACTCTGTTGTATGATGAAGCTTGTGTCTTGGAGGTCCCATGCGGCACCCATTTAATCTCCCCGCAGCAGCAGATAGAGCGCCCTGGTCCTCCACACTAGCCATAGAGTTCATGTGCACACTAGATCAAGCATTGTTAATTAATGAGAGAATATGACACATTTACTAAGACACAGAGTTTAGATACAGTCTATTGTATCACACTGTGTCTTAGCTGTGTCTTATGCTTGGAGTACCGTGTCACGATGTCCTTTTGTACATGCCCTAAGGCTCCGCCGGTGTAGCTGCACACGCCCGCACGTGAACCAAACAGCCGGTATGTGTGTGTCAGAGCGAAAAGTGTGACCTTAATATCGCATTTAGGCCTTGTTCCAATCTCGCGAGATAAACTTTAGCAGCTTTTTTAGCTAATTTTAGCCATTTGTAATCTAAACAGGAGAGCTAATGGTAGTAATTGAAGCTAAACTTTAGCACTTTAATTCATATAACTAAAGTTTAGCAGGAAGCTAAAGATTATCTCGTGAGATTGAAACGGGGCCTTAATATGAGCGCGGTCGCAGTTATCCCTTTGCTGCAAAGATAACTGCTATATTGGTTATCAAGGTAGGCATTACAACTTACGACATTGGCTTCTGAGATCTAGGCTTGTCCTCAGGTCGTTGGTTGTGGGTAGTGTTTCTTATAGTATTACAATATTTATTTAAATATAATTATTGTTTATTTCTAAACATTAAAGTACGTGTAGTCTGTTGATTAGCTCTAAATTTCTGGAGCTAGGGTTGTGGGTTCGAGTGCTTGCTCTGCACTTTTTTGCGCGGTGTGGTAGCTGTGTTGGTGGGGTCGGGTGTTGAGCAGCCGCAATAGTTGATAGCGCGTGGGGCGGCCCTAGAGTGTTAACGTGGAGGGTGAAGCTGTGGATAAATATGTATTGAGATATTTATAAATACTAAGGTATATGTGGTTTGGTGGTAATCCCCAAATGTTTGGAGCAAGGGGGTGTGTGTTCGAGTGCTTGCTTTGCACTATTTTTTGCACGATGTAGTACTGCGGAGGGTGAAGCTATGATATCACCAGGTGCCCCATCAGTTTCTTAATAGATTAGTATAAATTGTATTTTAGGTACAACATGCATGCGTTTGTGCGGTTAGAGGACCAACATGTGTACTGTTTAGCGGTCTCAAGTGTCCAGCGGCCTATGTTGCGTGTGTTAGGACATATACAGTTGTATTTAATACAAAGACTCTTGATATGTCTAAATATGGTATTTACAAAAAAAATCATGGAGCTATCTCTCTATGAAGAGACGTCTCTGGCTTATAGCCCAAATAGTAACAAATGTTTTTACTTCTCTTGTATGAATACATCGTCTGTTATATCGATCCGATGCTCTACAGGCGCGCATTCACTTCTGCATTTATTAGAGATAGACACTCCATTGTATAATAGAATATATTAGTTGTCTCTTATGTTCCGTATTGCACCCATCATGCATTAAATGTATTACACCCAAAACTTATCCATTAAATTATTGCTTCGCGATAGTCTTTAGGGTATTTAGATGTGGGGCCCTGTCTCACAATCAAGCTATGCAAGGAACTTTACCTCAACGATGTGTAGCGACCAACGCTTGGATGGAGATATACCCATTGTGGCTCATGGTGACGATAACTCGATAGGGAAGAAAGCAACTCATGCAATCGAACAATGGGCTCCAAGTCTTCTTTAGTTTGCGAGACGTGGGTCTCACCTTTGGGCTTGCTACAACAATCCTTGATCCAATGGCCATATTTTTCATAGCTTTTTCACTGGTCTTGGTTGGGGGTCTGTCCACCATAGGATTGGCCCTTGTGTTGTTGTGTGATGCAGAGCCAAAGCTTTCACCTTTGTTGCGCCTATGGTCTCGACCGTGGCCACCATGCTTCTTGCAGCTATTGTCGTTGGAGCCATTCCCACCATCCGTCTCCCGGACTTATGGAGCTTGAGCCTGGTGAGTCAGTTTTCTTCACAATGAAGAAACCAGCCCTCGTTGTTGAGGATGAGTGTCGGCTTGTGCCATTGCTTGACGGTGTGCACTAGTCATCTCCTCGATAGAGATGTTGATGTAGATCAAGGTCTCAATGTAAATCGCCGCCTGAACTATGTTCTCTAGCACAAAAAATGCAGCACCTTTGACACTATCTTTACATTGGTTATGTTGTCACCAGGAGATGTAAATTCGTGAACTCTTCCATGTCTTTGCTTCCTTCCATACTGAGAAGCTAAGCTCACGGCAGAGTTGCTATGCATTAGACTGTGTTCAGCGGTTCCCCCTAAATTTTTCTCCTATATCACTTTTTTGCGTCACATCATAAACATTTCACTCTCTATTTTTCATCTCCCGCAGCGGTTCCCCCTAAATACCCCCTATACCCCACTACAATTATAAAATATCATTTTCTATATCTACTATCAAATTTTTATCTATTAATAATTACTCGTGGACCCACAGCACAGTGCCGTAAGGGATAAACAGTGTTCCCCTACATCTAAGGAGAGAGAAACAATGAACGCTACGTAGAGTAAGGGGTAGGGGGCAGCGATGTGCGGAAAGAAGTGCCCTGTAGCCACCACAGCAAAGGGAGGGGAATGCTCGCGGGGACCGTTGAAGAGAGTCTTAGACTCATATCCATTGGACCCCGATGCAGATATCCTTAATCGCCGCTCACACTGTTAACACCATTATACTCTCCTAAAGATAGGCAACATGTCGAGCGATAGGGAACGTAGGATTGCAATGGGCGATATGTAGGCATCATCATCCTATCGTCTTCAAGTTCATCCTATCGTCTTTCTCTAGCTCGATAAATGAACCATCATCCTATCGGCTTCAAGTTCATCTGCATCAACATTGCCCACTCTTGATAGTTGGTGCGCGTGAGCATGGAAAACAGAGTTTCGGTGGCGGATGTCTCCGTGATGGTGCAGATCATGGCCTCGCAACACTCTCTATACGACGTTGGTGAGGGCAAGATGTGGCGACCTCATTGCCTTGCATGACCATCGCCTGGTAGAGCAAAGTAGTGATCTATCCCTGACTCCTACTGCTCCAATACTAGATGGCTACCAAAACATTTTTTGACGGTGATTAAAGCTTCAGCGAGGATGAATTGACCATCACTAACTCTCAAGAACATGATGGATACTCTAAATTTGTGGTATTGCGTAACAACGATTTATTTTCTCAAGAACATGATTTGTCTATATATATGGACCTTAAAGAAGAAAGATAAAAAAGGAAAGAAAGGAACAAGAATGCACTTAGGGAGGATAACTTTCTAAATCTAGCTGAATACTATCTCTACTAAAGAAGGAAAAGAGCCGAAATATAGAATACATACCTTTTATCAAGTATGCAGTGTATTCACCTTTAAAACACCTCAATGTAATTGTCTTTATAAGGACAGTGAATCGTTATTGGTAAATGGTTTGTGTGGGATAGGGTAACGATGAAACTGTGACAAATGTATTATTGGCACACATTGTTGTTGACCATAACTAATGAACTTAGTTAGCATAGGGAACATATTCTAAATCTAAGATCTCTTAGGGGGCTTGCTTAAAAATAAGAGAGAGGAATTCTATGAAAATAGTATGAAATAAGGTTTGATCCTGTTTATAGGGATTTTGTAAATATCCCCTTCTAGAAATTGAAATAATTGAGACTTCTCGGATATTAGTTGCATTTATTAGTTCATGATATGGCATATACAAAATGAACACTTCATTCTCGATTCTACGAGAATATTTATGGAAGTGTTTCATTTGTTTTTATTTTATGGAATTTTCATTTTGCTAGAATGTATTCTATTTTTTGTCTAATCCTTCTTCTGGTGATTGATTTAATCTACGATAAAAAAGATAGACCTTGATTCTATTTCTCACAAAGTGCAACTAAGGGGGTTGCATGATACCCTTAACTAAAGTTTAGTCCATGTCACGTCGAATATTTGGATGTCAATTATAAGTATTCAATACAATTTAATTACAAAACTAACATACATAGATAAAGACTAAACAACGAGACAAATTTATTAAGTCTAATTAATTTATGATTAGCAAATATTTACTGTAACATCACATGGGAGAATCATCGAGTAATTAGGCTTAATAAGTTCAACTTGTTGTTTAGCCCTCGTCTATGTAATTATTTTTTATAATTACACTATATTTAATACTTTTAACTAGCATTTAAACCTATGATGCGACAAGACTAAAATTTAGTCCTTAGAACCAAACACCCCTTACTCATAAACCGATCCTGCGGTGGAGATACCTAACAAAGTCTCTCCATTGAATTATAGCAATTGTCCAAGCCATCACTTATAAAGATGTTGCCTGTCACCATAAAACAAGTACCCCAAAGTTTAGCTAATTATGTACTCCCTTTAGGTCCAAATTATAAGTTGCTTAGGACTATGACACGTCTTCCAAAATATAGCTTTGATCAATGTTTTTTCTATTAAAATACAAATGGACTCTTAATACATTTATACTTTTGTAAGAGAACTTTGAAATGTAAATTAGTGCATATATAACTATTAGGTTTTAAAACCAAATAACAAAATGAGTATTTGTAGTCAAACTTTTATAAGTTCGACTTAGATCTTATCTAAAACGACTTATAATCTAGACACGGAGGGAGTATTGACTATCGACTTACTACAAAGTTGGACCCAACGTCAAAGTGACAGAATGTTCTTAGACTAACTCTAGGAGCTTACTCATCGTCATTTCTCATTTCAAACTACACTTTGTAAACAATGCAGTATATAGTGTACAACTACGTTTTGCATAGCCATATGCATGATTTGTTGGCCTAGCCTCATTGCCTTATAGAACATTATGAATGAATCGTGATGACGGTAGCAAAAATGCAAGCTTTCGATCCTTTTTGGAAATGGAGTTTTCTCATAATAATACTTGAATACCATGGTTTACAATATAATGTGACACAATACCACAGTTTTAGCAAAACCAGAATAAAATCCAAGTATTTCTTCATACATAGCATTGCTTGGTAGCATAGTTTTGGCTTATATGAATAAGCAAGACAAGTTCAGATCCGAATAGTAGTTATGATGGACTGCACCATCAACAAGACAAGTTAAAAAGCGCTTGCAGCTAACAAACAAACAAAAGCACTTTCAGGGAGAACATTTGTTTAGGGCTGCACTCCAAATTCAAGTTTGCTTTCGTTTCACAACAAGTTGGTCTATTTCTGCCTTCCTTAACATGTCAATAAACATGCTAATTAGTGCTTTGATGAGATCAAGAATGAGTCAGCTAAAGTAAGTGCTTTGGTAATCACAACCATGATAATTAGAGTTGAAAGGAACACATACACCTAAGAGGGGGGTGAATTAGGACTTTTAAAATCTTGCTAATCTAGGCCACAAATAAATCTCGTAAACATATGCAAATAATTAAACAATAATGTGCAAACTAGCTTTTGTCTAAGTATTGCTATCTCTAGCACAAAATGAGTATGCAACCTAAGTTCTAATCCTAAATATTATAAACTAGAAATAGAGACATTGAAACTTAAGTAATTAACAAGGTATTTTTACCAAGGTATCTAGAACCGCGAAAGCTTCTGACTAATCCTCGTTGGTGCCCCTACGCAAAGGAAAGGCCACACGAGGGTCAAGCACCCGATCGAGTAACTCTGTAGAGGGTCGCTAGCCTTCTTCACGTGCAAGTGGTGCTCCGCTTCCATCCTCTCAGACGCTCCCCACCATCTTCACTATCGAGCTTTCAGCCAAAATGTTATGGGCCTCGTTCCTTCCAGTGCACGGTGGCGGTCGTACCACAAACATTGTTGATGCGATCTCGCAAGACTCTCACCTCACTCGGTATAATATTACAATGGCTCGTGCAAGAGACGAGGGGTTTGTGGGTCTGCTAACCTCACTCATACAAGTAGGAACAAATCTAGAGCAAGCGTCATTGCGGTCTAACTAACCTGATCACTTCGCAAAGCACCTACGCTAATCCTGAAAGTCGCCTAAAGGGGGGGTGAATAGGCGGAAACTGAAATTTACAAACTTTAAGCACAACTACAAGCCGGGGTTAGTGTTAGAAATAAAACCGAGTCCAAAAGAGAGGGCGAAAACAAATCACAAGCAAATGAAGCGAATGATATAGTGATTTGTTTTACCGAGGTTCGGTTCTTGCAAACCTAGTCCCCATTGAGGTGGTCACAAAGACCTGGTCTCTTTCAACCCTTTTCCTCTCTCAAACGGTCACCTAGACCGAGTGAGCTTTCTCCTTAATCAAACAGGTCACTTAGACCCCTCACAAGGGCCACCACAACTTGGTGTCTCTTGCTTTGATTACAAGTGTCTTGAGAATAAGAATGGAGGAGGAAGAAAGCGATCCAAGCGACAAGAACTCAAATGAACACGAAAATCTCTGTCTCACAAGTCACTAAGTGTTTGGAGTGGTTTTGGACTTTGGAGAGGATTTGATCTCTTGTTTGTGTCTTGGAGTGAAGCCTAGAGCTCTTGTATTGAATGCAATATGCTAGAAACTTGGATGCCTTGAATAGAGGTGGTTGGGGGGGGGGGTATTTATAGCCCCAACCACCAAAACAGCCGTTGGGGAGGGCTGCTGTCGATGGGCGCACCGGACAGTCCGGTGCGCCAGCCACGTCACCCAACCGTTAGGGTTCTGACGGTTTTGACCGTTGGAGCTCTGACAGCTTGGGCCACTGGATAGTCCGGTGCCGCACCGAACAGTCACTGTTCACTGTCCGTTGCGCCTTCTAGCGCTGCTCTGACTCTGCGTGAACTGTCCGCGCACTGTTCAGTTGTTAGTCGACTGTTAGAGTCGACCGTTGCGCTGGCGAGACATTGCTTCGCTGGCACACCGGACAGTCCGGTGACCCACCGGACAGTCCAGTGAATTATAGCGGAGCGCGGCCTCAGAAACCCGAAGGTGAAGAGTTTGAAGTCGATCCACCCTGGTGCACCGGACACTGTCCGGTGGCACACCAGACAGTCCGGTGCGCCAGACCAGGGTTCACTTCAGTTTCTTTTGCTCCTTTCTTTTGAACCCTAACTTTAATCTTTTTATTTGTTTGTGCTGAACCTTTGGCACCTGTAGAACATATAATCTAGAGCAAACTAGTTAGTCCAATATTTGTGTTGGACAATTCAACCACCAAAATCATTTAGGAAAAGGTTTGACCCTATTTCCCTTTCAATCTCCCCCTTTTTGGTGATTGATGCCAACATAAACCAAAGCAAATATATAAGCGCATAATTGAACTAGTTTGCATAAGGTAAGTGCAAAGGTTGCTTGGAATTAAACCAATTTATTTTCATTAGATGTGCATGGATTGCTTTCTTTCTTTTTAATATTTTGGACCACGCTTGCACTAATTGTTTTGTTTTTTGCAAATTCTTTTGGAGAATCTTTTCAAAGTCCTTTTGCAAATAGTCAAGGTATATGAATATGTATGCAAGAAGCATTTTCAAGATTTGAAATTTTCTCCCCCTATTTCAAATGCTTTTCCTTTGACTTAAACAAAACTTCCCTTGGATGAAATTCTCCTCTTAGTGTTCAAGAGGGTTTTACCCATTGAAAGAAGATTAACTATACCAATTTGAAAAATACTAACCAATTGAAAAATCCTCTTTTATTTCATCGTAAGATACCAATTGAAAACTTCATTTTTAAACTTTGAAATTGGTGGTGGTGTGGTCCTTTCGCTTTGGGCTAAAACTCTCTCCCCCTTTGGCATTAATCGCCAAAAACGGTGTCTTTAGAGCCCTTTGTACTTTCTCCCCAATGGTATAAATAAATATGAGTGAGGATTATACCAAAGTGGAGAGCGATGCAGAGTGACGGCGAAGGGTAAATAATACGGATGGAGTGGAGTGGAAGCCTTGTCTTCGCCGAAGACTCTATTTCCCTTTCAATCTATGACTTAGTAGAAATTCTCTTGAAAACATATTAGTCATAGGCATAAAAGAGATATGATCAAAGGTATGTAAATGAGCTATGTGTGCAAAGTATCAATCAAAGTTTCGAGAATCAAGAATGTTTAGCTCATTCCTAGGTTTGGTAAAGGTTTTCTCATCTAGTGGTTTGGTAAGGATATCGGCTAATTATTCTTTGGTGCTAACATAAGCAATCTCGATATCCCCCCTTTGTTGGTGATCCCTCAAAAAGTGATACCGAATGGCTATGTGCTTAGTGCGACTGTGTTCAACGGAATTATCCACCATGCGGATTGCACTCTCATTATCACATAGGAGAGGGACTTTGCTAAATTTGTAGCCATAGTCCCTAAGGGTTTGCCTCATCCAAAGCAATTGCACGCAACAATGGCCTGCGGCAATATACTCGGCTTCGACGGTAGAAAGAGCTACTGAGTTTTGTTTCTTTGAAGCCCAAGACACCAGGGATCTTCCTAGAAACTGACAAGTCCCTGATGTGCTCTTTCTATCAATTTTACACCCTGCCCAATCAGCATTTGAATAACCTATTAAATCAAAGGTGGATCCCTTGGGGTACCAAAGACCAAACTTAGGTGTCTGAACTAAATATCTCAAGATTCTTTTCAAGGCCCTAAGGTGAACTTACTTAGGATCGGCTTGGAACCTTGCACACATACATATGGAAAGCATAATATTCGGTCGAGATGCACATAAATAGAGTAAAGGTCCTATCATCGACCGGTATACCTTTTAATCTACGGATTTACCTCCCGTGTCGAGGTTGAGATGCCCATTGGTTCCCATGGGTGTCTTGATGGGCTTGGCATCCTTCATTCCAAACTTAGTAAGTATATCTTGAATGTACTTGGTTTGGCTGATGAAGGTGCCCTCTTGGAGTTGCTTCACTTGAAATCCTAGGAAATACTTCAACTCCCCCATCATAGACATCTCGAATTTTTGAATCATGATCCTACTAAATTCTTCACAAGTAGATTTGTTAGTAGACCCAAATATGATATCATCAACATAAATTTGACATACAAACAAATCATTTGCAATAGTTTTAGTAAAGAGTGTAGGATCGGCTTTGCCGACTTTGAAACCATTAGTGATAAGGAAATCTCTTAGGCATTCATACCATGCTCTTGGGGCTTGCTTGAGCCCATAAAGCGCCTTAGAGAGTTTATACACATGGTTAGGGTACTCACTATCTTTAAAGCCGGGAGGTTGCTCAACATAGACCTCTTCCTTGATTGGTCCATTGAGGAAGGCACTTTTCACGTCCATTTGATAGAGCCTAAAGCCATGGTAAGTAGCATAGGCAAGTAATATGCGTATTGATTCAAGCCTAGCTATGGGTGCATAGGTTTCACCGAAATCCAAACCTTTGACTTGTGAATATCCTTTGGCTACAAGTCGGGTTTTGTTCCTTGTCACCACACCATGCTCATCTTGCTTGTTGCAGAATACCCACTTGGTTCCTACAACATTTTGGTTAGGACATGGAACAAGATGCCATACCTCATTCCTCGTGAAGTTGTTGAGATCCTCTTGCATTGCCAACACCCAATCCAAATCTCTTAATGCATCTTCCACCCTGTATGGCTCAATAGAAGACACAAAAGAGTAATGTTCACAAAAATGAGCGACACGAGATCGAGTTGTTACCCCCTTATGAATATCGCTGAGGATGGAGTTCACGGGGTGATCTCGTTGTATCGCTTGGTGGACTCTTGGGTGTGGCGGTCTTTGACCCTGTTCTTCTTGATCATCTTCTTTGTCTTGATCATTGTCATCTCCCCCTTGATCATTGTCTTTCTCTTGAGGTGGCTCATCTTCTTGATCTTCTTCTTCATTGTCTTGAGCTTGATCCTCATCTTTAGTTGGTGGAGATGCTTGATTTGAAGATGATGGTTGATCTTGTGCTTGTGGAGGCTCTTCGGAATGCTTAGGACACACATCCCTAATGGACATGTTCCTTAGTGCGACGCATGGAGCCTCTTCATCATCTAGCTCATCAACATCAACTTGCTCTACTTGAGAGCCATTAGTCTCATCAAACACAATGTCACAAGAAACCTCAACTAATCCAGTGGATTTGTTGAAGACTCTATATGCCCTTGTGTTTTAGTCATAACCAAGTAAAAATCCTTCTATAGCCTTAGGAGCAAATTTAGATTTTTTACCTCTTTTGACAAGAATAAAACATTTGCTACCAAAGACTCTAAAATATGAAACATTAGGCTTTTTACCGGTGAGGAGTTCATATGATGTCTTCTTGAGGATTCGGTGAAGGTAGAGTCGGTTGATGGAGTAGCAGGCGGTGTTAATCGCCTCAGCCCAAAACCGGTCCGGAGTCTTGTACTCATCAAGCATGGTCCTTGCCATGTCAAGTAGGGTTCTATTCTTCCTCTCCACTACACCATTTTGTTGTGGTGTGTAGTGAGAAGAGAACTCATGCTTGATGCCCTCATCCTCAAGAAAGCCTTCAATTTGAGAATTCTTGAACTCCGTTCTGTTGTCGCTTCTTATCTTCTTGATCCTTAATCCAAACTCGTTTTGAGCCCGTCTCAAGAATCCCTTTAAGGTCTCTTGGGTTTGAGATTTTTCCTGCAAAAAGAATACCCAAGTGAAGCGAGAATAATCATCCACAATTACAAGACAATACTTACTCCCTCCGATGCTTATGTAAGCTATTGGGCCGAATAGATCCATGTGGAGTAGCTCAAGCGGCCTGTCGGTCGTCATGATGTTCTTGTGTGGATGGTGGGTACCAACTTGCTTCCCTGCTTGACATGAGCTGCAAACCCTGTCTTTCTCAAAATGAACATTTGTTAGTCCCAAAATGTGTTCTCCCTTTAGAAGCTTGTGAAGATTCTTCATCCCAACATGGGCTAGTCGGCGATGCCAGAGCCAACCCATATTAGTCTTAGCAATTAAGCAAGTATCGAGTTCAGCTCTATTAAAATCAACTAAGTATAGCTGACCCTCGAGTACTCCCTTAAATGCTACTGAATCATCACTTCTTCTAAAGACAGTAACACCTATATCCGTAAAAGACAGTTGTAACCCATTTTGCATAATTGAGAAACTGAAAGCAAGTTATAATCTAAAGAATCTACAAGAAAAACATTGGAAATGGAATGATCAGGTGATATAGCAATTTTACCAAGTCCTTTGACCAAACCTTGATTTCTATCCCTGAATGTGATAGCTCTCTGGGGATCTTTGTTTTTCTCGTAGAAGGAGAACATCCTTTTCTCCTCTATCATGTGGTTCGTGCATCCGCTATCAATGATCCAACTTGAGCTCCCGGATGCATAAACCTACAAAACAAGTTTAGGCCTTGTTCTTAGGTACCCAAACGGTCTTGGGTCCTTTCACATTAGAAACAAGCACCTTGGGTACCCAAACACAAGTCTTGGAGCCCTTGTGTTTGCCCCCAACATATTTGGCAACTACTTTGCCTGATTTGTTAGTTAAAACATAAGATGTATCAAAAGTCTTAAATGAAACATTAGGCTCATTTGATGCAACAGGAGATTTCTTTTTAGGCATTTTAACATGGATAGAATGCCTAGAACTAGATGTCTCATTCTTATACATAAAAGCATGATGAGAACTAGAATGAGACTTCGTAGAATGAATTCTCCTAATTTTATGCTTAGGATAACCAGCAGGATATAAAATGTAACCCTCGTTATCCTGTGCCATGGGAGCCTTGCCCTTAACAAAATTAGACAATTTCTTGGGGGCATTAAGCTTGACATTGTCTCCCTGTTGGAAGCCAATGCCATCCTTAATGCCAGGACGTCTCCCATTATAGAGCATGCTTCTAGCAAATTTAAATTTTTCATTTTCTATCTCATGCTCATTAATTTTACTAGTTAGTTGTGCTATGTGATCATTTTGTTCTTTAATTAAAGCTAGGTGATCATGAATAGCATCAACATTAATATCTCTACATCTAGTATAAATAGAGACATGATTAACACTAGATGTAGAGGGTTTGCAAACACTTAATTCATCAATCTTAGCATGTAAAATAGCATTTTCATTTCTAAGATTGGAAATAGAGGCATTGCAAACATTTAAATCTTTGGCCTTAGAAATTAATTTATCATTCTCAATCTTAAGGCTAGAAATTGATTTATTCAATTTGTCAATCTTAGCAATTAAAGTATCATTATCATTTTAAGATTGGCAATTGAATCATCACAAACATTTCTCTTTTCAACCTTAGTGATCAAATTAGCATTTTCATATCTAAGGTTGGAGATAGTGTCATGGCAAATGCTAAGCTCTTTAGACAAGTGTTCATTTTCTCTACTTCCTGAGCATAGGCATGTTTAACTTTAATATGCCTTTTGTTTTCCTTAATAAGGAATTCCTCTTGGCTATCCAAGAGTTCATCCTTCTCATGAATGGCATCTATCAATTCATTAAATTTTTCTTTTTGTTGCATGTTTAAGTTGGCAAAAAGAGCAAGCAAATCATCTTCATCATCACTAGAGCTACCCTCATCACTAGATGTTGTATATTTAGTGGAGGCTCTAGATTTTACCTTCTTCTTTTTGTCGTCCTTTGCCATTAGGCACTTGTGGCCGACATTGGGGAAGAGAAGGCCTTTGGTGATGGCGATATTGGTGGCGTCCTCGTCGGAGGAGGAGTCGGTGGAGCTCATGTCGGAGTCCCATTCCCGACACACCTGGGCATCGCTGCCCTTCTTCTTGTAGTACTTCTTCTTTTCCTTCCTCCTTCCCTTCTTGTCGTCGCCCCTGTCACTATCACTAGATATAGGACATTTAGCAATGAAATGATCGGGCTTACCACACTTGTAGCAAACTTTCTTGGAGCGGGGTTTGTAATTCTTTCCCCTCCTGTGCTTGAGGATTTGGCGGAAGCTCTTGATGATGAGCGCCATTTCCTCGTTGTCGAGCTTGGAGGCGTTGATGGGGAGCCTACTTGATGTAGATTCTTCTTTCTTTTCTTCCATGCCTTGAATGTGACGGGTTGCACCTCGGGTGTGGAGGTACCGCCTTGCTCAACAATTTGTTTGGAGCCTTTGATCATCAACTCAAAGCTCACAAACTTTCCTATAACCTCCTCGGGAGACATTAGCTTATATCTAGAATCACCACGAATTAATTGAACTTGTGTAGGATTACAAAAAACAAGTGATCTTAGAATAACCTTGACCATTTCATGGTCATCCCATTTGGTGCTCCCGAGGTTGCGCACTTGATTCACCAAGGTCTTGAGCCGGTTGTACATGGTTTGTGGCTCCTCTCCTTGGTTAAGGAAGAATCGACCGAGCTCCCCCTCGATTGTCTCCCACTTGGTGATCTTGGTCACCTCATCTCCTTCATGCGCGGTCTTTAGCACATCCCAAATCTCCTTGGCACTTTTTAGCCCTTGCACCTTGTTATACTCCTCTCGACATAGAGAGGCGAGGAGTATAGTGGTGGCTTGGGAGTTGAAGTGCCGGATTTGGGCGACCTCGTCTGAATCATATGCTTCATCCCCCACGGATGGTACCTACGCTCCAAACTCAACAATGTACCAAATGCTAGCGTGGAGTGAGGTTAGATGATGCCTCATTTTATTACTCCACATACAATAATCTTCACCATCAAAAACCGGTGGTTTGCCTAATGGGACGGAAAGTAAAGGAGTGTGTTTGGAAATGTGAGGATAGCGTAAGGGGATCTTACTAAACTTCTTGCGCTCATGGCGCTTAGAAGTGACGAACGGAGCGTCGGAGCCGGAGGTGGAGGGCGACGAAGTGTCGGTCTTGTAGTAGACCACTTTCTTCATCATCTTCTTCTTGTCGCCACTTCGGTGCAACTTGATGCGGGGTGGTGATTCCTCCATCCTTTGTCACCGGATTCCTTCGATGGAGCCTTCCCGTGGCTTGTGGCCGTTTCCATCTCCCTCTTGGCGGATCCTCCCGACATCACTTCGAGTTGTTAGACTCTAATGAAGTACCGGGCTCCGATACTAATTGAAAGTCACCTAGAGGGGGTGAATAGGTGGAAACTGAAATTTACAAACTTTAAGCACAACTACAAGCCGAGGTTAGCGTTAGAAATAAAACCGAGTCCGAAAGAGAGGGCAAAAACAAATCACAAGCAAATGAAGCGGATGACACAGTGATTTGTTTTACCGAGGTTCGGTTCTTGCAAACCTAGTCCCTGTTGAGGTGGTCACAAAGACCGGGTCTCTTTCAACCCTTTCCCTCTCTCAAACGGTCACCTAGACCGAGTGAGCTTTCTCCTTAATCAAACAGGTCACTTAGACCCCTCACAAGGACCACCACAACTTGGTGTCTCTTGCTGTAGGGGACAGATATCCCCCGGGTCCACTGGAAGGATAAAAGACCTCACGAAAGGCCCAAGGGTCCAATAAATCATAAGGTCATCCTTTCGTGGGCCTAGGGGAGGAACAACCAGTGAAGCAGATCGACACAAGGTTGGATAGGAGCAAGCTCAGACGGCCCAATGATCTCGAGCGAGTAATCACAACAGAGACCCGATCTTCCTGCGCTGGAGGCCCGAACAACGAGCCGAGCGAAGATGGGTCGGCGGAACTATAGGAAGATAGACTCAATCGGTTTACTATCTCTTAGGTGCACGTGATTATCATATCTGCATGTATTGCCCCACGGTCGAGTATATAAGGCCTAGGGGGCACCCCTTCAGAAAGAATCGAACTCACCACTTAGCCATCCACTCCAGCTTCATACGCATTAGAGAATCACCTTGTAACTCGCCATATACGACACTCTCGCCAGGATGTAGGGTGTTACGCACTTCAAAGCGACCCGAACCTGTAAATCATTGTCTGTCGTCTCTCGTGCAACTAGCACGAACCATTGAACTATAGTTGACAACACCGTCCTACTCCTAAAAGCACCTTGAGGGGCAACCCCGTGTGTGCGGTCGGACCCAAAACACCGACAGCTGGCGCGCCAGGTAGGGGGTGTGTCGTCGATCCAAGCTAGCTCAATGGCCATCACCTTCCTGCACAAGATCATCTTCCGCCCTGGGTCCACATTCTGCTTCGGAACCATCTCAGCTGTAGCAGATGAGGAGGGAACTCTGCATCGCATTGCGGACCCAACGGAGAGAAGATCTTCCTCGAAAATCTCCGTGGAAATCGGGGAAAAGCAGGAAAAGGCACAACCTCCAATGCTCCGAAAAAGGATCGCCTCCGGCAGGACTGAGGCTCGAGGTCCGCCAACCCGGAGAACTCCATTGTCTACCTCTCCGACGGAAGAATGGACACAAATTACAAGAAAGAAAGAAACAAATAAAATCAGGAGGAAGCAAGTTGTTCTTTCTGCGCCTCCGCCCTAAAAGGAGAACAGAAAGAAGATCGTCACGACAGCTACGCCATTCTACCCCGACGTGCTCTTCATCGGGAGAGTGGAGTCGCCCCCCATCTCCGACGATGAGCCGACTGTACCCGGAGAGGAACCTCCTCAGCGGGAATCCCGCCGACGAAGGAACCGACGCCAAAATATCCGGAGACATCACGAGGCCAGAGAGCGGGACCCGGTGCAGCCTATGTCACGAGACGAGGCCTCAAAGATGGGAGAAACCCCAGAAGAACGTGTCTTCCGGGAAAGGAGGAATTCCCGACGACGTGATCGCCGGCGAGCTCAAGAACAGGCCGAACAGGAAACTAAGCAACGTCGGGAAAATCCTCTCTTCGGGCGCAACCTAAACCCCGACTTCGCCTGAGCCTTGAACACGCCAAGTGAAGTCGGCGGAGTACTGGCTCGGATAGCCGACGGTCTCCCTCGGACTCCCGATGCCGAGGGCTACAGGCGACTGTTCACTCGAGCGGCCAACCATCTTCTACCTCTCGCGCATCCGCCGAATGATCTACGACATACCATCAACAGTCGGCGGGACGCACGAAGCTCCATCAACGCTTCACGTGAACGACGACATGAGAGCGAGATCCGTTGCCGGGAACAATATGATAGGGATCACGACATCCCAACCCGGAGTCAGGCCACCAGGACCGAGTCGGCAACGGCTTCGACTAGCGGCACCACCTGGGGACGGTCGAAGCACCACGACAACCACTCCCCTCCCCGGGGCAGACATTATCCTCGACGACAAGAAGACACGTGCGGAGTGTCGGCACTTACTCCACGCCTCAGAGCCATTCAATGGCCTCCTAACTTCAAGGTATCCAACGTTGACAAATATGAACCTAAGCAGGATCCGGGAGGCTGGCTGGCCGTCTACACTACCGCTGCCCGAGTCACCGGGGCAACTGAGGACGTAATGACCGCGTACTTGCCCATTGTCCTCGGGCAAGATGCACTGCAATGGCTGCGACACCTACCACGACACTGCATCGATGACTGGAGTGATTTCAGTCGACGCTTCATCGCCAACTTCCAGTCCCTCTCCGACAAGCCTAAAATCGTATCCGGGGGGACGAAACTCTCAGGTCATACCTCAAATGGTTCCAGACCATGAGAAATCGTATCCTCGAAGTCGCGGAGGCAGCAGTAATCGAGGACTTCTACAGAGGCTCCGATGACGCGGCCTTCGTCCGCGCCATATTACAGAAAGCGCCAACTACCTCCAAGCAGCTATTCAGGGAAGCCGACCTCTACATCACCGCCGACGAACAGGCTCGGGACCTCATCGGAGGAGCGAAGCCCGCACCGGCAGCGCCACAACGTGACACGAACCAGCAGCTCGATAAGCGTTGGGAGAAGAGATCTCGCGAAGAAGTTCACGCCGCCGGACCACCCGCCTCTCGCGCCCAAGGAGGGCCTCGTGGAGGCGAACGCACGCTGGACGACATCCTCGACGCCCAGTGCCCGTACCACAAGGACATGCGCCACACCCTTCGGAACTGCAGGGACTTCAAGCACTCCGTTGGGCACGGCCAACCTTTCCAGCCTCTACCTCCTCCTCCGCCGCGGGGAGGACCAGAACCGCGACAACCCCAACAACAGGAGGAGGGAGGAGATGGAGCCTTCCCGCGCGTCGACGGAGAGGTCAACGTCATCTTCGACGGACATGGATCGTAGGAGAACAAGAGACAACAAAAACTCAACGATCGCCAAATATTGGCAGCGACCACCGGTCCTCCCGCTCCGTACCGATGGTCGGAGCACCCGATCACTTTCACTCGGGCAGATCAGTGGCTCAACTTCGACCACTCGGGCAAATACCCGCTCCTCGTCGATCCGGTGATCCGAAAGAGCCGGGTGAAGAAGGTACTAGTGGACGGGGGGAGCAGCATCAACGTCACCTTCCCCCGGACGCTTCAAGGATTGGGAGTTCGCCTCAAAGAGCTCCATGAGTCCGATACTCCTTTCTTCGGCATCGTGCCGACCGAAGGAGAATACCCGCTGGGCCACATCTACATGCCGGTCACCTTCGAAACTCCGGAGAACTACAGAACCGAGTTCCTGACGTTCAGAGTGGCGAACTTCGACTGCGGGTACAACGCCATCATCGGGAGGCCCGGATTGGAGAAATTCATGGCCATTCCCCATTACACCTACATGATACTGAAGCTGCCAGGGCCGCAGGGGATCATAACTGTGCGCGCTGACTTCCAAGGCGCCACAGAATGTTTCCGGGTGGCCATCCAGGCGGCCCTCACCACCAAACCGTCGGCGACTTCTTCTATTCAGGCAAACTCTAAGCCTGAGGAAGGCCTCGTGGTACCTGCGAACGAGGCTCAAGCTGCGACCTCTATGCGGCCGACTGAAGAAACTAAAAGGATCAACCTCGGGTTTGCTGATGAACGCAAGACTGCCATCATCAGCTCCAGCCTGGATGACAAATAGGAAAACGCGCTCGTCCGGTTCCTGCAAGATAACCGAGATGTATTCGCATGGCAACATGCGGATATGCCAGGAGTCCCAAGAGAACTGGCCGAGCACAAACTGAAGGTCTACCCCTAGGCGAGGCCGATTCGGCAAAAACTACGTCGTTTCACGCCCGACAAGAGAGAGGCCATTCGTGCCGAGCTGGCTCGCTTGGTCGCGGCTGGGTTTATTAGAGAAGTATTACATCCCGAGTGGCTGGCTAACCCTGTTCTTGTACTCAAAAAGAATAAGGTGGATTGGTGCATGTGCGTCGACTATACGGATCTCAACAAACACTGTCCAAAGGATCCCTTTGGGCTCCCTAGGATAGATCAGGTGGTAGATTCCACCGCTGGATGTTCTATGCTGTCCTTCTTGGATTGCTACTTTGGATACCACTAGATTAGCTTGGCGAAAGAAGACGAGGAAAAAACGGCGTTCATCACTCCATTTGGTGCTTTCTGCTATACCTCCATGCCGTTCGGCCTCAAGAACGCTGGAGCGACTTATCAAAGAGCTATTCAAACATGCTTAGCCGATCACTGGGGCAAGCGTGTGGAAGCATATGTGGACGACGTGGTAATCAAAACAGAAAATTCGGAAAATTTCATCGAAGATTTACAACTGATTTTCAACAGTCTACGGCGATATCGATGGAAGCTTAATCCCGAAAAATGTGTCTTCGGGGTACCAGCAGGAAAGTTACTTGGGTTCATTGTCAGCCACCGAGGAATCGAGGCCAACCCAGAAAAGATCGAGGCTATTATGAGGATGGAGGCACCACGGTCGCAGAAGAAAGTGCAAAGACTCACAGGATGCATGGCAGCTTTGAGCAGATTCATATCGAGGCTGGGAGAAAAAGGTTTACCATTTTATAAGTTGCTCAAGAAGGTGGACAAATTTCAATGGACTTTAGAGGCACAGGAGGCTCTAAAGGCACTGAAAAATTCTTGACAACACCACAAGTGCTGAAACCGCCGCGTCGAGCCACGCCGACTCAACCAGCTGAAGATTTACTGCTATATATCTCTTGCACGACTCACGTGGTGAGCACCGCGTTAGTAGTCGAGCGAGCAGAAGAAGGACATGCTTATCCAGGGCAACATCCTGTTTATTTCATCAGCGAAGTTCTGGGTCCCTCGAAGAAAAAATACCCTCAAGTTCAGAAACTATTATATGCAGTACTTCTAACTGCACGCAAGCTCCGTCACTACTTCGGCGACCACAAAGTCATAGTAGTTACCGGTTTTCCAATAGGGGACATTCTTCACAACAAAGAAGCCATCAGGAGAATAGCCAAATGGGCCTGCGAGCTGGGATCTCACGACATTGAATTTCGACCTCGCACTGCCATTAAAACTCAAGCACTGGTTGACTTTGTATCAGAGTGGACTGAACAACAAGTACCAGATAACCCAGAAACTGCAGAAGTATGGTGAATGTATTTTGATGGCTCATTAAAGCTGCAGGGAGCAGGCGCAGGGATCCTCTTTACTGCACCTGGAGGCGAACACCTCAGATATGCCCTACAGTTGTTATTTCCAGCCTTTAACAATGCAGCAGAATATGAAGCTCTGATTCATGGACTGAACATTGCTATATCATTGGGGATCAAGAGATTGATGGTATACGGAGATTCTATGGTAGTCATAAATCAGATAAACAAAGAATGGGATTGCTCGAACGATTCCATGGGAAAATACTGCACTGCCGTCCGGAAATTAGAAGATAAATTTGAAGGTATGGAATTTCACCATGTAAAGAGAGATCGGAACACGGCAGCTGACATGTTGTCCAAGCTAGGGTCTAGTCGGACTCAGGTCCCGCCTGGAGTCTTTGTCCAAGAGATATCACACCCAAGCATCTTACTGGGTCAGGCAGGAGAATGTAATACTTTGAGCCAACCAAAGTCAGATTCTGATGACTGGAGGAGGCCGATCATCAGGTATATAAAAAATGAGGAGGAGCCAAACGACAAAAATACAGCCGAGCGCATCGCAAGGCAATAGGCTCACTATACACTCATTGGGGAAACACTATACAGAAGGGGCACATCAGGAGTCCTCATGAAATGCATTCTCTCAGCTACTGGAAATCAACTTCTGGACGAGGTCCATGCCGGGCAGTGTGGGGTGCACGCAGCGTCCAGAACCCTGGTTGGGAAGGTCTTCAGGTTAGGTTTCTATTGGCCAACAGCGAAGAATGACGCAGCCGAGTTAGTCCAGAGGTGCGAAGCCTGCCAGTACCTGTCAAAACAGCAGCATCTACCGGCACAGCAACTGCAAACGATACCCATAACTGTGACGGAACCTCCCAAGTCATTAGGCCCACCTATAGTTGTCCTTGTCCAACAGACATCAGACAACCCTGTAGATGTTCCTGAATCACTTAACAAGTTCGGTATCTTTTCTTACCTTTCCAGGAACGTTTCACCCGTCTTGCAGACATTACAGAACATCGGAGATATCGAACAGCGGAAGTGATTACATAACTTACATTTATTTAAACAGTAAGATCAAGTTACTTGTTACAGACCAGAAATATAAACGAGTGCTGATTAGTATTATTACATTACCAAGGGAGGCAAAAACTCCTCCCGATAAGTTTTTACATAAAAGTTTCTTATGGAGGACCAGGTCCTCCTGCAGCTTCACTCTTGTTTTTCCCCATGGGGAACCACCTTGGCATAAAAGCAACAAAAAATCTGCTCCTTCCTCACCTAAAAACAACGAGGGAATAAACCCTGAGTATGGAATTACTCAGCAAGTCTTACCCGACTAAAGAAAAGACTCTCAAGGGTATGCTGGTTACAAGGGAGTCAAGGTAAGGTATCTCAAGACCGAAGACTCTATTTGCAAAAATGCTTACTAAAAGTGGATTCTTAAAAATCCAGTTTTATTGTCAAGTTAGGTAACTTACCTATATCTAGAGTTCTTGCTACCCTAGTTCAAACACTTATCCTGAACTAGCCAAGTTCTTAATCCATCCTTCATCTTTACTGGAGTTCTACGTATAGGGCAGTGACCAAGTCTTCATAACCGCGAAGGTACGGCGATCCGAATCGATTATACTCAGCTGAGGATCTCCGATCACACGACATATGTAGCACTTAACCCTTGCATATGTCAACCTGCCACTGGGTTTCTTAAGACCAGATCAGGTTCACGCAAACCGAGAGTACAGATACACCACCGTCCAGCCTCTTGCCATGGAGGGTACCGCTCCACGCCCATTTCGTGTTATCTTATTCTGGCCTTAGTCTGCCCGAGGCAAGGCTTACCCATGACGAGGCATGTGACCAGTTAAAGGGTCCTCGGTCATCAAGCCTACATCGACACGGTCCTTAATCGACTCAGACGGAGACACTACACTGAGACTCTCTTCTCGTGCAAGTCACCCGCACGGGCTCAGCTTAATTATTTCAAACCCAAAGCTTGGTACCTGACAGAGGTACATCTTTTCCGATGTTGAACCCATTACGGCCATAATGGATTCACCATCAAGTTTTATTTTTGAAAACATCCCACCCACTTTTGCCACATCATCATTTGTAAAAACAAACATTTTGTTTTAGCTAAAGCAGTACTAAGCATAGTAATTTTTTTTGTAAAAACAGGGTTTCAAAGGAAGGGTACTCAAGTTCAAGGAAGGTAATGCAGGGATTGTTTGAGCAATCAACTCCTATCACTTAATGCAGCAAGCAAGTGAGAAAGATTTTAAAAACATCAAGGAAAGTGGCAAATGCACCGGGGCTTGCCTTCGTTAGTAGGTGAGTCAGGCTCAGGCCCGCAGATGTCAAAGTAGAGACAAGACCCTGCCTGAGAATCCGAAGGTGGTGGTGCCTTCTCTTCAGTCACTTCAATTTCTTCTTCGTTTTCTAAACATAACCACATATATGTATATAAGAATGAATGCCATGTAATGCTCATGAGAGTGCGAAGATAATAAAAATTTATTATCTAAGGCCTTGAATACAATTTTCCTTCACGGGACTCCGAGAACTTAGGGTTTCCGGAGTCAGTAAAGGAGTTCATAGAGCGGGGGGGGGTTGGGTTCTAGTTATCAAGCAAGGTCCAAATCAACCCAAACTCTACCCAAGGCTTCTAAATAATGTATAGAGCTCATATAAAAAGTTTGGATATTTTTGGAATTACTATATGTTTTCTAAAAATCCAGAACTGATGCTTTAAACTACTTTAAATGCCTTAAAATTCCCTATTTAACCTAAAAATCATGGAACTATTTTTATTAAATACTATGGAAAATAAGGAGCCTAGGAAAATTGGTTTCACAATTTTGGGATTTTTCTACAATTTTCTATGGATTTCTAAAGGTGGACTGGAAAAGAAAAAGGAAAAGACTGAATAGTATCGGGCTGGATTCAGCCCAAGCGGCCCAGTCCAGAGGGGAAAAGCGCGCGCGCGTCTGCGCCCTGGTGACTTTGCATAAAGACCCTCGGGTTTCTGGCTAACCGAAAACAAGCTTTACTACTATTTAACAGGGTCGCTGACGTTTACAGACAGACCCCCGCACTTCCATCTATTCTTGGTTTGAAGTCCACGACGGTGGCAGCGCGGGGGAACGAACTCCGGTGAGATTGTACTGGCGGATTTACGCTACGACCGGTGCTCTCGAGCGACATACACCGGATTGAACCCTCCCCGAACGATTCCCCTAAATCAATTTCACAATTGGTAAGCTATCAAGCTCTGTTCACGTGAACCGCGGACGATGAGGACAATTGGTACGTGTTCCCGGTGATCTAAAGCTACTCCGTACAAATTGGTGGTTCGGCAAGCATCACAGAGCGTCAAGAGTGCTCAAATGAGGGAGAGCGAGGGATGAACTGACCAGGAAAGGGCTGGCCGCGGTGAGGTGGGTTTCACGGTGGCGGAGACTTGATTTGGGGAAAATCTCAAATTCGAGTTCTCTGGTGGGGGGTTTGGGGTGCAGGTGGGTGCTCTAGCTGCTCGAATACATAACGAAGACGATGGTGCACTCAATTTATAGACTCCGAGGGCGGTGGCCGGTGAATCGAGCGATTACGCGCGGCGGCCGGGAAAGAAATAGGCACTGGCGCAAGCGCTAGGTGGCTTCTACCGTGGCGGTCTCACCGGCGATCACCGGACGACCTTAGCGTGACTATCCGCGACGTGGTAAAGCACCCAGACACACGGCGTAAGGCCGAGCGACTGCGGTTCACCGGCGAAGTCATCCGCAGTGGCCGTGGCAACTTGGTACGGTGGTCGGACTTGTTTAGTGACCAGAGTTATCCATGGCGGTGATATTTCTAGGACCCCGAGCGCTATTGTAACACCCCTGGTGTTACTGCAACTAAAACTTGAGCATGGCATCATAAACATTGGCATTGCATATGTTTGACACACCTAGAGTGCAATCACTAGGTAAAAATTTCAAACAAGTTGTATTGTTCTAGTATTTTGCAAATAGGACCCTGGATAGGGAACTTAACCCTAAAGAGGGATTAAAGGGGTAAGATATAACCCAAATTGAGAAAAACCTAAAAGCCTTAGGGGAATAGTCATAAAATATTCCCAAGAATAAAGTTGAATCACATTTATACCCCTGGGATACCAGAAACCCTAATTGGAACCCTGGAAAACCCTAAAACCAAACCCTAGGGACCTATGTGCAAAATTTTTCCACTTTTGGACTAAAGTGCAAAAACCAAGTTAAATAAGTATCTTAAGTCATTTGGGTCACTCATATGTGAATTTACAAGCCAAACCCTAAGTTTTGGACTAATTTGCAAAAATCACCCCTTTAGCTCTATTGAGCCTAAGTCTGAAATCAGTGTGTTTTCTTCAACTTTGAGCCCTTGTAACTTCTAAACAAAAGGGATTCTGCCCTAGGTGACCACATCAATATTGTAAATCTATGGAAGGAGAATAACTTTGCTATAGAACTCATGCCTTGGTACCATGAAGAATTCTGAAATAAATGAGCCTGAAGTTGGACTGTCAGACTGCTTGAAATCTGAAATTCAGATAAACAGTGGGATGGCATGGAGTTAGGGCTCGAATTTAAGCAGGATCCAGTAAGAATTTGGCTAGGGGTGCTATAACAAAGATGAATATGGTTTAATGGTTTACAACTTTGATGCAGACAGTCACTCAAGTTGTTATACAAAAATCAAAGAAATTGTTGCTCAAAGTTACTCTGTCAGAACTGGGTTTGAAAACTAAAACTGAACCCTAGATCAGAGGTGGTCGCAGTGAGATGAGGCTAAATCTGGTGAGCCTTATCTTTGGATTCATTCGATTTCAACCCAAGAATCCTATTGTAAGTTTGTAGCTTGATGTATGGTAAACAAATTCTATTAGGAGAGATTGTTCTGTTCTTGACAAAAATCCAGAGATCAAGATGGAAGAAGGTAGCTGGTTCAGATGACTAAAGAACAAACGCCATGGTACAATAACTATGTGGATCAGACTGCCAGTGCGGCAAACTCACCACCAGCGACCTCTCTGCGCCAAAATTCGTGCCGCCGCCGTCCGGATTTGCGCGCGATATGGAACGGATAATGCCGGAGTTAGATAACGCATACGTGGCACCCTACCCCGAGTCTAGCCGGAGACCTCACCGGCGGCCACCGAGTCAATCGTTTTCCACCGCGGTGTCCTCTGCACCGTGATTTTACCTCACTGTACCACTCCTCTACGTGCTAGGCATGCACTAAAGAAGCTATCCATGGCCGGGAGGTGATCGCCGGACCACCACGGCTATAAATAGTCACTGGGTCCACAGAGAGGTGTTTTCATCTCCACCAGTGAAGCTCAGTCGAAGTCCAAATTCGTGAAATTCCCTCCACCGTTCCCAAAATTGACAGTGCATGGTGAAACTATAGTCCTTTACGGACGTGTAGTCTTAATCTCGCCTCTCAATTCCACTCGTGAACGCCGCGGCGCCATTTTTCCCCAAATCGGTCCGCCGCACCGTGGGGAACAGCCCACCCGTGGCCAGCTTGTTCTGGTAAGTCGCTGTCCAAACCACGTGTTGTTTTCATGCCTTTGCATGCTTGCGAAGCTTACGGTGGTGCCCGATTGCTCGATTCCGCTATGGTTGTGTGGGAACACAAGCTTGTAGACACGGTGACCGCCATACACGTGAGCAGACCATTCTTCAAGTGTCCAAGCTAAATTAGCACACGTTCCTAGGCCGCCTTAGGTCAGTGATGCCTCCCCGGTAGTTGGCCGTAACCACCATCGCCGGCCATGGCCTGTACAAACCGCGTCAGTGGTGATCTGCGAGCGCGCCGCCGTCGGGGAGCTCCTTAGGGAAGAAATAGAATTGTGAGGATGTTTCTGCAAATCTTCAGTGACTCATAAGAATAGTAACCGAACCCAGTTTTAATTAGTCAAAACCCCGAGGGCCTTTCTGCAAAGCAGCCAGTGTGCGCGCGGGCGTGGGCGCGCTTTCACCCGTTGTTGGGCCGACCTGGGTCAGAATCGGCCCAATACTGTTACAAGTTTTTCCTTTTTCTTTTTCTTCAGAACCAAATAACTTGTAGAAAATTGTAGAAAAATCCTAAAATTGTGAAACCAATTTTCCTAGGCTTCTTATTTTTCCTAGAATTTAATAAAAATAGTTTCATGATTTTTAGGTTAAATTAGGAATTTTAAGGTATTTAAAGTAGTTTAAGGTAGTGGTTCTGGATTTTTAGAAAATAAATGGAATTTCCAAAAATGTCCAAACTTTTTATATGAGTCCTATACATTATTTAGAAGCCTTGGGTAGAGTTTGGGTTGATTTGGACCTTGTTTGATAACTAGAACCCAAAACCCCCACCCCTGCTCTATGAACTCCTTTACTGACTTCGGAAACCCTAAGTTCTCGGAGTTCCGTGAAGGAAAGTTGTATTCAAGACTTTAGATAATAAGTTTCTATTATCTTTGCACTCTCATGAGCATTACATGGCATTCATTCTTATACATATATGTGGTTATGTTTAGAAAACGAAGAAGAAGTTGAAGTGAGTGAAGAAAAGGCACCACCACCTTCGGACTCTCAGGCAGGATCTTGTCTTTATTTTGACATCTGCGGGCCTGAGCCAGACTCACCTACTAACGAAGGCAAGCCTCGGTGCATTTGCCACCTTCCTTGATGTTTTTAAAATCTTTCTCACTTGCTTGCTGCATTAAGTAATAGGAGTTGATTGCTAAACAATTCCTGCATTACCTTCCTTGATCTTGATTACCTTCCTTGATACCCTGTTTTACAAAAGGTTTTTACCATGCTTAGTATTGCTCTAGCAAAACAAAAGATTTTGTTTTACAAAAGATGATTGGCAAAGTGGGAGGTTTGTTTTTGAAAATAAAACTTGATGGTGGATCCATCACGACCGTGATGGATTCAACATCGGAAAAGATGTACCTCTGCCAGGTACCAAGTTTTTGGGTTGAAATGATTAAGCTGAGACCAGACGGGTGACTTGCACGAGAAGAGAGTCTCGGTGTAGTGTCTCCGTCTGAGTCGATTAAGGACCTTGTCGATGTAGGCTTGATGACCGAGGACCCTTTAACTGGTCACATGCCTCGTCATGGGTAAGCCTTGCCTCGGGCAGACTAAGGCCAGAATAAGATAACACAAAATGGGCGTGGAGCGGTGGCGAGAGTAGCGTGTACCCTCCGTAGCAAGAGGCTGGACGGTGGTGTATCTATGCTCTCGGTTTGCGTGAACCTGATCTGGTCTTAAGAAACCTGGTGGCGGGTTGACATATGCAAGGGTTAAGTGCTACATATGTCGTGTGATCGGAGATCCTCAGCTGAGTATAATCGATTCGGATCGCCGTACCTTCGTGGTTATGAAGACTTGGTCACTGCCCTATACGTATAACTCCAGTAAAGATGAAGGATGGATTAAGAACTTGGCTAGTTCAGGATGAGTGTTTGAACTAGGCTAGCAAGAACTCTAGATGTAGGTAAGATTACCTAACTTGACAATAAAATTGGCTAGTTCAGGATGAGTCATTGATCTTGAGATACCTTACCTTGACTCCCTTATAACCAACATATCCTTGAAAGTCTTTTCTTTAAACGGGTAAGACTTGCTGAGTAATTCCATACTCAGGGTTTATTCCCTCGTTGTTTTTAGGTGAGGAAGTAGCAGATTTCTGTTGCTTCTGTACTAAGGTGGTTCCTCAGGAGGAAAAGCAAGAGTAAAGATGCGGGAGGACTTGGTCCTCCATAGGAAAACTTTTATGTAAAACTTAACGGGGGAAGTTTTTGCCTCCCTTGGTTATGTAATAATACTACTCTGCACTCGTTTATATTTCTGGTCTATAATAAACAACTTGATCTTACTGTTTAATAAATGTAAGTTTATGTAATCACTTCCGCATTTCGATATCTCCGATGTTCTGTAATGTCTGCAAGACGGGTGAAACGTTCCTAGAAAGGTAAGAAAAGATACCGAACTTGTCAAGTGATTCAGGAACATCTATAGGGTTGCCTAATGTCTGTTGGACAAGGACAACTATAGGTGGGCCTAATGACTTGGGAGGTTCCGTCACAGCTGGTATCGGAGCGTAGCCCTTCTTCGCAGATATTATGAGGCATTTTCAAAAGGAGTTTCTAAAAACTCACCTAGAAAAATTTCTTCTATTCTTATCCCCCATATCTGAAGAATCGTTATGAAAGACCAGATAGGAGGAGTGCAATGTATAGAAGGTATGAATCAACTAAGGTTGATTCTGTAATTACACATGCATCATGCTAAGAATTATACTAATAAAATTTTCCCCCTAGAGAAATGCCGCCACGCACGAGGAAGACTGCACATAAGTCAACAGGCCCAATTGGAGTACCTCGTCATCAACTTGCCCTGCGGGATGAGGATAGTAGTAGCGGAAGCAACGATCCAATTGGGGATCTCGAAGCCCACGTGAATCAACTTCAAACGGAACTGCAACGCAGGACCAGTATGTGGGTCGCGGATGGCGATAGGATAAACGAATTAAGGAGTTATATCCGCCGTCTGCAGGATCAGCTTGCTGATCGGGATTTAGCGCTCAACTGGGCGGTACAGTCTCATTCAGTGGCTTGGGCTAAGGCAGCAAAGGCTCGAGCTCGAGTCGAGGAACTGAGTTCTGCCATGGACAACCTACAGGCGTATTGCAATACCCTACATGAGGAAGTCCATGTACTGTATTCGCAACTACATCCCAGTGCCCCTATGGATCCTGTCGGGTCGGAAGCCGGACCCTCGCACGTTGCGGGAGAAGCGCTTGGTGGTGAGCTAGACCTTTTTAAGCCCCCTCCTTCTATGAGGCTGGTCGATGAATGGTCTCCCACACCCGACGACGAGGCTGCCAGGAAAAACCAAAAGCAGGAATAGGGTTGTAGTGGTAGAAATAGAAATAGTGTATTGTAGGTTGTACTATTGTATAATAGGTAATGATATTGTATACTGGGTAATGTATCCTGTTGTAAAATCGAGTCTGTACATTACTTTTTTTGGTAATGTAAATTGGATGGTTTTGTCTTTGGCATATTATATTTATGTTCAAATGTTTGTTGCCACAGATGCCGTCCAAGACCCGATCCCAGGATGCAGCGGGACCCTCTAGTGGAAGGGAATCTACACCAAATCCACCTCCTGTTCCTCCCACACTGGCTGAGGCGATTGCCGCCTTAGTGAACGCGACTGCTGATAATACCCGCTTTCTGAGAGAAATGGCGGGCCAACAGTTCCAGCAGCAAGGTGGGCGGGGTTATCAATAGGGCCCCCGCGAAACTTCTTACCTGGACTTCTCGGAGACACGTCCACCCTTGTTTGTTAAAGCTGAAGATCCATTGGAAGCCGATGAATGGCTTCGAGTGATTGAACAAAAATTCGGACTTCTACGCTGTTCGGAGATCCAGAAGCCTTTATTTGCAGCCCAGCAACTACGCGGCCCTGCCAGCACTTGGTGGGGAAATTTCGTGGCCGTTCAACCGGCCAATCATCAAATAACCTGGGAAGAATTCAAAGTGGCCTTCCGCGAGCATTATATACCCAAAGGTGTTCTACATATGAAGTAAGAAGAATTCATGAAGCTAAAGCAAGGAGGGGATACTGTTAATCAGTATCTCAATAAGTTCAATCATCTGTCACAATATGCAATCGATCAAGTGAACACTGATTTGAAAAAGAAGAATTGCTTTATGAGAGGTCTAAATGATCGACTGCAGAGAAAAATGGCAACCTGCATAGATCTTACGTATGGGATAGCTATCAGTACAGCCTTGGCTGTGGAAGCAAAGTATGCAGGTGTCGGAAAATCTAAGGGATTTGGAGGTGATAGGCCTAGTCAGGGCCCGGTAAAGAGGCAACGGTTTATTCTCCGGCCTTCTAACCAGAATCATTCACGTGCACCATCCTTCCCTTTCAAGCAGCCAATAATTATTCATCCCAATAATGCCCCCACTGCCCCAAGTCAGCCGGGTGCCCCAGGCACTCGATTCCCTGCTTTGCCCAGCTCTTCAACCGGATGTTTCAATTGTGGCAAGTCTGGGCATTTCATCAAAGATTGCCCCTATCCCAAGCAGAACCAGTCAAATAATCAGCAAGGATCGGGGAATTCAACTCAAGGCAAGGGAAATACTAAGGGCAAAAATCTCAAGAAGACGGGACGCGTATACTATACACAAGTGGCCACTACACCGGACGGAGAGCCGGTAATGATGGGTATGTTCCTCGTGGCCAATCATCCTGCAGTCATTCTTTTTGATTCTGGTGCTTCGCATACGTTCATTAGCAAGAAATTTGTGGAGCAACATCACATTTCATGCCATGAATCGAAAGAGGGGTTTAAAATTCACTCACCTGGGGGACAAATCTTTACTAGAGAAGTGGCCTATCAAGTGCCCGTATCATTGGCCGGACGGGACTTTCCTACCAATATGATCATTCTGAAAGGCCAAGACATAGATGTTATTTTGGGTATGAATTGGTTGGCCAAGCATAAAGCAACACTCAATACTGATCAAAGAACCATCAGGTTGAGTCATAATCAAGAAGAAATTCTTTTGCCCATCCCCATTCCAAACAAAACTACTGGCAGAGTTTATGAAGTCATGGTATCGGAAATCAAGGATATTCCGGTAGTATGCGAGTTTCCCTATGTCTTTCCCGAGGATTTGCCAGGATTGCCACCTGAAAGGGATGTAGAGTTTGTAATTGAGTTAAAGCCCGGTACGGCTCCCATTTCTCGAAGATCGTACCGTATGCCTCCGAATGAGTTGGCAGAATTAAAGATTCAATTACAAGATCTCCTAGAGAAAGGATTCATCCGGCCAAGCTCGTCACCTTGGGGTTGTCCAGCCATATTCGTCAAGAAGAAGGATCAAACCTTATGGATGTGCGTGGATTATCGACCCCTGAATGAGGTCACTATCAAAAACAAGTACCCTCTTCCGAGGATTGACATCTTATTTGATCAACTGACCGGGGCGAGGGTATTCTCCAAAATTGATCTCAGGTCGGGCTATCATCAGATCCGTATTCAGCCCGAGGATATACCGAAAACCGCATTCACTACGCGGTATGGGTTGTTTGAATATCTGGTAATGTCTTTCGGGTTAACAAATGCTCCGGCCCACTTCACATATTTGATGAACTCGGTATTCATGCCCGAGCTAGACAAGTTTGTGGTGGTCTTCATTGACGATATTCTAATATATTCCAAGAATGAAGAGGAGCATGCTCAATATTTACGGATCGTGTTAACGCGCCTGAGGGAACATCAGTTGTATGCCAAGTTCAGCAAATGCGCGTTTTGGCTGGAGGAAATTCAATTTCTGGGACATGTTCTATCTGCCAGAGGGATTGCGGTAGACCCCAGCAAAGTCAAGGACATTTTGGAGTGGAAACCCCCAACCACTGTTCATCAAGTCCGAAGTTTCCTTGGACTGGCGGGATATTACCGCAGATTCATACCAGATTTTTCTAAGCTTGTGAAGCCAATCACAAGTTTATTGAAGAATGATATTAAATTCAATTGGTCTTCTAAGTGTAATGAAGCTTTTGAACAATTGAAGACATTCTTAACCACTGCTCTGGTATTGGCTCAACCGGATATCACCAAACCCTTTGATGTATATTGTGATGCATCAGGCAGTGGGCTCGGCTGTGTATTAATGCAAGAAGGCCGAGTAATTGCATATGCTTCAAGGCAGTTGCGCCGACATGAGGAGCATTACCCAACTCATGATCTGGAGCTAGCTGCTGTGGTTCATGCCCTAAAGATTTGGCGTCACTATCTGCTAGGAAATATCTGTCACATTTATACAGATCATAAAAGCTTGAAGTATATCTTCACCCAGTCAGAATTGAATATGAGACAAAGGCGATGGCTTGAGCTTATTAAGGTCTATGAACTGGAAATTCATTATCACCCAGGCAAAGCCAATGTTGTGGCAGATGCACTGAGCCGTAAGGTTTCCGACGGTGAAGACCTCTGACAACACTTTATGTCAGGAGATGGAGAAGCTAAACCTAGGAATGGTCCAACAAGGAACTCTGAATCAGCTGAAGCTTGAGTCAGTTCTCTTGCAAAAGATAATTGATGCTCAAAAGGATAATGAGGGTATGAAACACATTCGTGAGAAGTTAAGGGCTGGAAAAGCCAAATGTTTCAAAGAAGATGATCAAGGCATTGTATGGTTTAATAACCGCATACTGGTGCCGAAGAATGAAGAGATCCGCCAGCAAATTCTTGATGAAGCACATCTTAGCCGCTATTCTATTCATCCCGGAAGCACTAAGATGTACCAAGACTTGAAGCAACATTACTGGTGGACAAAGATGAAGATCAAAATTGCACGCTATGTGGCGAGATGTGACACCTGCAGACGTGTCAAAGCCATACATTTGAAAGCTGCCGGTCCATTACAGTCACTACCAATACCAACATGGAAATGGGAAGACATAAGTATGGACTTCATTGTGGGATTGCCCAGGACCGCAAAAGGGTATGACTCTATTTGGGTTATCATTGATCGACTTACCAAGATCGCCCACTTCCTCCCGGTTAAAGTAAAATATCCTGTCATCACCTATGCGGAATTATACATTGCTCGCATTCTCAGTTTGCACGGTGTTCCAAAGACTATAGTGTCGGATCGTGGATCCCAATTTTTATCCAAATTTTGGGAAGAACTTCATAAGTCCCTGGGTACTAAGCTGCTCCACAGTTCGGCCTATCATCCACAAACCAGTGGGCAAACCGAGAGGGTTAACCAAATACTCGAAGATATGCTACGGGCATGTGTTCTGGACTTCTCACAAAAATGGGATGAATGTTTGCCCTTGGCGGAGTTTTCATATAATAATAGCTATCAAGAAAGTATTAGGATGGCACCTTTTGAAGCTTTATATGGGCGACAATGTCGAACTCCGCTAAATTGGTCTGAACCTGGAGAAAGGCACTTCTTTAGACCTAATATGGTGAAGGAGGCCGAAGAAAAGGTTCAGAAAATTATTCATAATATGAAGAAAGCACAAGCTCGTCAGAAGGGTTATGCAGACAAACGGCGAATGCCCTTGTATTTTCAAGAAGGGGACTATGTCTACCTGAAGGTTTCACCAATGAAAGGAGTATCGCATTTCGGGGTTAAAGGGAAGCTTGCACCCAGGTACATTGGTCCATTCCCTGTACTTAAGCAATGTGGACCAGTGGCATATCAACTGCAGCTCCCCGAAACTTTGTCTGCTATACATAATGTGTTCCATGTGTCACAATTGAAGAAGTGTCTTCGGGTTCCCGATCGAACCATTGAAGTGACAGATGTTGTCCTTGAACCGGACTTGACATACTCTGAGCACCCTATTCGAGTCTTGGATCAAAAGGACAGGGTTACCCGGAGAAAAACTCTCAAGTTCTATAAGATACAGTGGAACCAACATTCTGAAGAAGAGGCTACATGGGAAACTCAAGACTTTTTAGATAAGAATTTCCCAGGATTTTTAGCCTCATGTAATTTGTAAAGTATATTTAGTGTTGTAATAAAGAAGTGACCCCCACACCACCCCCTGCCTTGTACCAGAAATAAGGAAATAAAAATGTGACACATTTCCTTTTCCATTACTCACCCTAGGACTTTTAATCTCGGGACGAGATTCTTTTATGGGGGGAAGGATGTAACACCCCTGGTGTTACTGCAACTAAAACTTGAGCATGGCATCATAAACATTGGCATTGCATATGTTTGACACACCTAGAGTGCAATCACTAGGTAAAAATTTCAAACAAGTTGTATTGTTCTAGTATTTTGCAAATAGGACCCTGGATAGGGAACTTAACCCTAAAGAGGGATTAAAGGGGTAAGACATAACCCAAATTGAGAAAAACCTAAAAGCCTTAGGGGAATAGTCATAAAATGTTCCCAAGAATAAAGTTGAATCACATTTATACCCCTGGGATACCAGAAACCCTAATTGGAACCCTGAAAAACCCTAAAACCAAACCCTAGGGACCTATGTGCAAAATTAGTCCACTTTTGGACTAAAGTGCAAAAACCAAGTTAAATAAGTATCTTAAGTCATTTGGATCACTCATATGTGAATTTACAAGCCAAACCCTAAGATTTGGACTAATTTGCAAAAATCACCCCTTTAGCTCTATTGAGCCTAAGTCTGAAATCAGTGTGTTTTCTTCAACTTTGAGCCCTTGTAACTTCTAAACAAAAGGGATTCTGCCCTAGGTGACCACATCAATATTGTAAATCTATGGAAGGAGAATAACTTTGCTATAGAACTCATGCCTTGGTACCATGTAGAATTCTGAAATAAATGAGCCTGAAGTTGGACTGTGAGACTGCTTGAAATCTGAAATTCAGATTAACAGTGGGATGGCATGGAGTTAGGGCTCAAATTTAAGCAGGATCCAGTAAGAATTTGGCTAGGGGTGCTATAACAAAGATGAATATGGTTTAATGGTTTACAACTTTGATGCAGACAGTCACTCAAGTTGTTATACAAAAATCAAAGAAATTGTTGCTCAAAGTTACTCTGTCAGAACTGGGTTTGAAAACTAAAACTGAACCCTAGATCAGAGGTGGTCGCAGTGAGATGAGGCTAAATCTGGTGAGCCTTATCTTTGGATTCATTCGGTTTCAACCCAAGAATCCTATTGTAAGTTTGTAGCTTGATGTATGGTAAACAAATTCTATTAGGAGAGATTGTTCTGTTCTTGACAAAAATCCAGAGATCAAGATGGAAGAAGGTAGCTGGTTCAGATGACTGAAGAACAAACGCCATGGTACAATAACTATGTGGATCAGACCGCCAGTGCGGCAAACTCACCGCCGGCGACCTCTCTGCGCCAAAATTCGTGCCGCCGCCGTCTGGATTCGCGCGCGATATGGAACGGATAATGCCGGAGTTAGATAACGCATACGTGGCACCCTACCCCGAGTCCAGCCGGAGACCTCACCGGCGGCCACCGAGTCAATCGTTTTTCGCCACGGTGTCCTCTGCACCGTGATTTTACCTCACTGTACCACTCCTATACGTGATAGGCATGCACTAAAGAAGCTATCCGTGGCCGGGAGGTGATCGTCGGACCACCACGGCTATAAATAGTCATTGGGTCCACGGCGAGGTGTTTTCATCTCCACCAGTGAAGCTCAGTCGAAGTCCAAATTCGCGAAATTCCCTCCACCGTTCCCAAAATTGACAGTGCATGGTGAAACTATAGTCCTTTACGGACATGTAGCCTTAATCTCGCCTCTTAATTCCACTCGTGAACGCCGCGCGCCATTTTTCCCCAAATCGGTCCGCCGCACCGTGGGGAACAACCCGCCCGTGGCCAGCTTGTTCTGGTAAGTCGCTGTCCAAACCACGTGTTGTTTTCATGCCTTTGCATGCTTGCGAAGCTTACGGTGGTGCCCGATTGCTCGATTCCACTATGGTTGTGTGGGAACACAAGCTCGTAGACACGGTGACCGCCATACACGTGAGCAGACCATTCTTCAAGTGTCCAAGCTAAATTAGCACACGTTCCTAGGCCGCCTTAGGTCAGTGATGCCTCCCCGGTAGTTGGCCGTAACCACCATCGCCGGCCATGGCCTGTACAAACCGCGTAAGTTGTGATCTGCGAGCGCGCCGCCGTCGGGGAGCTCCTTGGGGAAGAAATAGAATTGTGAGGATGTTTCTGCAAATCTTCAGTGACTCATAAGAATAGTAACCGAACCCAGTTTTAATTAGTCAAAACCCCGAGGGCCTTTCTGCAAAGCAGCCAGTGCGCGCGCGGGCGTGGGCGCGCTTTCACCCGTTGTTGGGCCGACCTGGGTCAGAATCGGCCCAATACTGTTACAAGTTTTTCCTTTTTCTTTTTCTTCAGAACCAAATAACTTGTAGAAAATTGTAGAAAAATCCTAAAATTGTGAAACCAATTTTCCTAGGCTTCTTATTTTCCCTAGAACTTAATAAAAATCGTTTCATGATTTTTAGGTTAAATTAGGAATTTTAAGGTATTTAAAGTAGTTTAAGGTAGTGGTTCTGGTTTTTTAGAAAATAAATGGAATTTCCAAAAATGTCCAAACTTTTTATATGAGTCCTATACATTATTTAGAAGCCTTGGGTAGAGTTTGGGTTGATTTGGACCTTGTTTGATAACTAGAACCCAAAACCCCCACCCCTGCTCTATGAACTCCTTTACTGACTTCGGAAACCCTAAGTTCTCGGAGTTCCGTGAAGGAAAGTTGTATTCAAGACTTTAGATAATAAGTTTCTATTATCTTTGCACTCTCATGAGCATTACATGGCATTCATTCTTATACATATATGTGGTTATGTTTAGAAAACGAAGAAGAAGTTGAAGTGAGTGAAGAAAAGGCACCACCACCTTCGGACTCTCAGGCAGGATCTTGTCTTTATTTTGACATCTGCGGGCCTGAGCCAGACTCACCTACTAACAAAGGCAAGCCCCGGTGCATTTGCCACCTTCCTTGATGTTTTTAAAATCTTTCTCACTTGCTTGCTGCATTAAGTAATAGGAGTTGATTGCTAAACAATTCCTGCATTACCTTCCTTGATCTTGATTACCTTCCTTGATACCCTGTTTTACAAAAGGTTTTTACCATGCTTAGTATTGCTCTAGCAAAACAAAAGATTTTGTTTTACAAAAGATGATTAGCAAAGTGGGTGGTTTGTTTTTGAAAATAAAACTTGATGGTGGATCCATCACGGCCGTGATGGATTCAACATTGGAAAAGATGTACCTCTGCCAGGTACCAAGTTTTTGGGTTGAAATGATTAAGCTGAGACCGGGCGGGTGACTTGCACGAGAAGAGAGTCTCGGTGTAGTGTCTCTGTCTGAGTCGATTAAGGACCTTGTCGATGTAGGCTTGATGACCGAGGACCCTTTAACTGGTCACATGCCTCGTCATGGGTAAGCCTTGCCTCGCGCAGACTAAGGCCAGAATAAGATAACACGAAATGGGCGTGGAGCGGTGGCGAGAGTAGCGTGTACCCTCCGTAGCAAGAGGCTGGACGGTGGTGTATCTGTGCTCTCGGTTTGCGTGAACCTGATCTGGTCTTAAGAAACCTGGTGGCGGGTTGACATATGCAAGGGTTAAGTGCTACATATGTCGTGTGATCGGAGATCCTCAGCTGAGTATAATCGATTCGGATCGCCGTACCTTCACGGTTATGAAGACTTGGTCACTGCCCTATACGTAGAACTCCAGTAAAGATGAAGGATGGATTAAGAACTTGGCTAGTTCAGGATGAGTGTTTGAACTAGGCTAGCAAGAACTCTAGATGTAGGTAAGATTACCTAACTTGACAATAAAATTGGATTTTTAAGGATCCACTTTTAGTAAGCATTTATGCAACAATAGAGTCATTGATCTTGAGATACCTTACCTTGACTCCCTTATAACCAGCATATCCTTGAAAGTCTTTTCTTTAGACGGGTAAGACTTGCTGAGTAATTCCATACTCAGGGTTTATTCCCTCGTTGTTTTTAGGTGAGGAAGTAGCAGATTTCTGTTGCTTCTGTACTAAGGTGGTTCCTCAGGAGGAAAAGCAAGAGTAAAGATGCGGGAGGACTTGGTCCTCCATAGGAAAACTTTTATGTAAAACTTAATGGGGGAAGTTTTTGCCTCCCTTGGTTATGTAATAATACTACTCTGCACTCGTTTATATTTCTGGTCTGTAATAAACAACTTGATCTTACTGTTTAATAAATGTAAGTTTATGTAATCACTTCCGCATTTCGATATCTCTGATGTTCTGTAATGTCTGCAAGACGGGTGAAACGTTCCTGGAAAGGTAAGAAAAGATACCGAACTTGTCAAGTGATTCAGGAACATCTATAGGGTTGCCTAATGTCTGTTGGACAAGGACAACTGTAGGTGGGCCTAATGACTTGGGAGGTTCCGTCACAGCTATCCACTCCATCCGAGCACCAATCGTGGCGATGACGGCACGAATCACGGCGGCAGGTCACCGGCGGTGAGGACAGCTGCGCTGGCGATCTGATCCTCCTGATAGCACTGTACCATGGAGAGTTACATTCAGACAGCCTGACAGTCAAGTTTGGAGCCCAATTTTCTCTCAATTCCTAATGATAACCCATGTCAGGCTCTGTAGCAAAATTGTAGAGTAATGTACCATCTACAACGTTGCCATATGGTGTTGCCACTAAAAGCCATTGAATCATACTTGAAATTGGTCTTGAAGTTGATGGTAGTTCACTGTTAGCCTGATTTCAGTCCTTTATCAGTCTGACAGCCAGACTTTGAGCATGATTATCTTCAAATTTCTCACAAAAACATGGCTTGCCCTCTTCAGCAAAATTGTTCTCCTTTGTTTGCTTTACAACATTGATGTGGTGCCCTAGGGCAAAAACCCTATATTTTGAAAGCTACAAGGCTCAAAAGTTGAGCAAAATCTCTGAAATTCCGACTTAAGCCATTTGGGACATAAGAAGTGATTTTTGCAAATAGACCCAAAACTTAGGGTTTAGCTTGCAAATTCACATATGAGTGACCCAAATGACTCAAGTACTTATTTGACTTGGTTTTTGCACTTTAGTCCAAAAGTGGACTAATTTTGCACATAAGCCCCTAGGTTTTAGTTTTAGGGTTTTCCAGGGTTCAAATGGGGTTTTTGGATATCCCAGGGGTACAAATGGGATTCAAGTTCATTTTTGGGAATATTTTATTACTATTTCCCTAAAGCTTTTAGGTTTTCCCAATTTGGTTAAGTTTTACCCCTTTAATCCCTATTTAGGGTTAAATCTCCTATCCAGGGTTCTATTTGCAAAATGTTATAACAATACAACTTGTTTGAAATTTTAGCTAGTGAATGCACTCTAGGTGTGTCAAACATATGCAATGCCAATGTTTAGGATGCCATGCTCAAGTTTTAGTTGTAGTAACACCAGAGGTGTTACATCCTTCCCCCCATAAAAGAATCTCGTCCCGAGATTAAAAGTCCTAGGGTGAGTAGTGGAAAAGGAAATGTGTCACATTTTTATTTCCTTATTCCTGGTATAAGGCAGGGGGTGGTGTGGGGTTCACACTTTATTACAACAACTAAACACACCTTACAAACACACTTTACAAATTACATGAGGCTAAAAAGCCTGGGAAATTCTTATCTAAAAAGTCTTGAGTTTCCCATGTAGCCTCATCTTCAGAATGTTGGTTCCACTGTATTTTATAGAACTTGAGAGTTTTTCTCCGGGTAACCCTGTCCTTTTGATCCAAGACTCGAATAGGGTGCTCAGAATATGTCAAGTCCGGTTCAAGGACAACATCTGTTACTTCAACGGTTCGATCGGGAACCCGAAGACACTTCTTCAATTGTGACACATGGAACACATTATGTATAGCAGACAAAGTTTCGGGGAGCTGCAGTCGATACGCCACTGGTCCACATTGCTCAAGTACAGGGAATGGACCAATGTACCTGGGTGCAAGCTTCCCTTTAACCCCGAAACGCGATACTCCCTTCATTGGTGAAACCTTCAGGTAGACATATTCCCCTTCAAGAAAATATAAGGGCATTCGCCGTTTGTCTGCATAACCCTTTTGACGAGCTTGGGCTTTCTTCATATTATGAATTATTTTCTGAACCTTTTCTTCGGCCTCTTTCACCATATCAGGCCTAAAGAAGTACCTTTCTATAGGTTCAGACCAATTTAGCGGAGTGCGACAATGTCGTCCATATAAAGCTTCGAAGGGTGCCATCTTGATACTTTCCTGATAGCTATTATTATATGAAAACTCCACTAGAGGCAAACATTCATCCCATTTCTGTGAGAAGTCCAGAACACACGCCCGCAGCATATCTTCGAGTATTTGATTAACCCTCTCAGTCTGTCCACTTGTTTGAGGGTGATAGGCCAAACTGTGGAGTAGCTTAGTACCTAGGGACTTATGAAGTTCTTCCCAAAATTTGGATACAAATTGGGATCCACGATCCGACACTATAGTCTTTGGAACACCGTGCAAACTGAGAATGCGAGCAATGTATAATTCCGCATAGGTGATGACAGGATATTTTACTTTAACCGGGAGGAAGTGGGCGATCTTGGTAAGTCGATCAATGATAACCCAAATAGAGTCATACCCTTTTGCGGTTCTGCGCAATCCCACAATAAAGTCCATACTTATGTCTTCCCATTTCCATGTCGGTATTGGTAGAGACTGTAATGGACCGGCAGCTTTCAAGTGTATGGCCTTGACACGTCTGCAGGTGTCACATCTAGCCACATAGTGTGCAATCTCGATCTTCATCTTTGTCCACCAATAATGTTGCCTCAAATCTTGGTACATCTTAGTGCTTCCGGGATGAATAGAATAGCGACTAAGATGTGCTTCATCAAGAATTTGCTGGCGGATCTCTTCATTCTTTGGCACCACTATGCGGTTATTAAACCATACAATGCCTTGATCATCTTCTTTAAAACATTTGGCTTTTCCAGCCCTTATCTTCTCACGAATGTGTTTCATACCCTCATTATTTCTTTGAGCATCAATTATCCGGTGTAAGAGGACTGACTCAAGCTTTAGCTGACTCAAGGTTCCTTGTTGGACCATTCCCAGGTTTAGCTTCTCCATCTCCTGACATAAGGTATTGTCAGAGGTCTTCACCGTAAGACAGTGGTAGGAAACCTTACGGCTCAGTGCATCTGCCACAACATTGGCTTTGCCTAGGTGATAATGAATTTCCAATTCATAGTCCTTAATAAGCTCAAGCCATCGCCTTTGCCTCATATTCAACTCTGACTGGGTGAAGATATACTTCAAGCTTTTGTGATCAGTATAAATGTGACAGATATTTCCCAGCAGATAGTGACGCCAAATCTTTAGGGCATGAACCACAGCAGCTAGCTCCAGATCATGAGTTGGGTAATGCTCCTCATGTCGGCGCAACTGCCTTGAAGCATATGCAATTACTCAGCCTTCTTGCATTAATACACAACCGAGCCCACTGCCTGATGCATCACAATATACATCAAAGGGTTTGGTGATATCCGGTTGAGCCAATACCGGAGCAGTGGTTAATAATGTCTTCAATTGTTCAAAAGCTTCATTACACTTGGAAGACCAATTGAATTTAATATCATTCTTCAATAAACTTGTGATTGGCTTCACAAGCTTAGAAAAATCAGGTATAAATCTGCGGTAATATCCCGCCAGTCCAAGGAAACTTCGGACTTGATGAACAGTGGTTGGGGGTTTCCACTCCAAAATGTCCTTGACTTTGCTGGGGTCTACCGCAATCCCCCTGGCAGATAGAACATGTCCCAGAAACTGAATTTCCTCCAGCCAAAACGCGCATTTGCTGAACTTGCCAACACGATCTGTAAATGTTGAGCATGCTCCTCTTCATTCTTGGAATATATTAGAATATTGTCAATGAAGACCACCACAAACTTGTCTAGCTCGGGCATGAACACCGAGTTCATCAAATATGTGAAGTGGGCCGGAGCATTTGTTAACCCGAAAGACATTACCAGATATTCAAACAACCCATACCGTGTAGTGAATGCGGTTTTTGGTATATCCTCGGGCCAAATACGGATCTGATGATAGCCTGATCTGAGATCAATTTTGGAGAATACCCTCGCCCCGGTCAGTTGATCAAATAGAATGTCAATCCTCGGAAGAGGGTACTTGTTCTTGATAGTTACCTCATTCAGGGGTCGATAATCCACACACATCCGTAAAGTTTGATCCTTCTTCTTGACGAATATGGCTGGACAACCCCAAGGTGACGAGCTTGGCCGGATGAATCCTTTCTCAAGCAGATCTTGTAATTGAATCTTCAATTCTACCAACTCATTCGGAGGCATACGGTACGATCTTCGAGAAATGGGAGCCATACCGGGTTTCAACTCAATTACAAACTCTACATCCCTTTCAGGTGGCAATCCCGGCAAATCCTCGGGAAAGACATCGGGAAATTCGCATACTACCGGAATATCCTTGATTTCCGGTACGATGGCTTCATAAACTCCGCCAGTAGTTTTGTTTGGAATGGGGATGAACAAGAGAATTTCTTCTTGATTATGACTCAACCTGATAGTTCTTTGATCAGTGTTGAGGGTTGCTTTATGTTTGACCAACCAATTCATACCCAAAATGACATCTATGTCTTGGCCTTTCAGAACGATCATATTGGTAGGAAAGTCCCATCCGGCCAATAATACGGGCACTTGATAGGCCACTTCTCTAGTAAAGATTTGTCCCCTAGATGAGTGAATTTTAAACCCCTCTTTTGATTCATGGCATGAAATGTGATGTTGCTCCACAAATTTCTTGCTAATGAATGTATGCGAAGCACCAGAATCAAAGAGAATGACTGCAGGATGATTGGCCACGAGGAACATACCCATCATTACCGGCTCTCCGTCCGGTGTAGTGGCCACTTGTGTATAATAGATGCGTCCCGTCTTCTTGGTATTTCTGCCCGGAGTATTTCCCTTGACTTGAGATGAATTCCCAGATCCTTGCTGATTATTTGACTGGTTCTGCTTTGGATAAGGGCAATCTTTGATGAAATGTTCAGATTTGCCACAATTGAAACATCCAGTCGACGAGCTGGGCAGAGCAGGGAATCGAGTGCATGAGGCACCCGGGTGAGTTGGGGCAGTGGGGGCATTATTGGGATGAATAATTATTGGCTTCTTAAAAGGGAAGGAGGGTGCACGAGAGCGATTCTGGTTAGAAGGCCGGAGAACAAACCGTTGCCTTTTCACCGGGCCCTGACTAGGCCTGTCACCTCCAAATCCCTTGGATTTTCCGACACCTGCATACTTTGCTTCTACTGCCAATGCTGTACTGACAGCTCTTCCATAAGTAAGATCTATGCAGGTTGCCATTTTTCTTTGCAGTCGATCATTTAAACCTCTCATAAAATAATTCTTCTTTTTCAGATCAGTGTTCACTTGATCGATTGCATATTGCGACAGATGATTGAACTTATTGAGATACTGATTAACAGTATCCCCTCCTTGCTTTAGCTTCATGAATTCTTCTTGCTTCATGTGAAGAACACCTTCGGGTATATAATGCTCGCGGAAGGCCACTTTGAATTCTTCCCATGTTATTTGATGATTGGCCGGTTGAACGACCACGAAATTTCCCCACCAGGTGCTGGCAGGGCCGCGCAGTTGCTGGGCTGCAAATAAAGGCTTCTGGGTCTCCGAACAACGCAGAAGTCCGAATTTTTGCTCAATAACCCGAAGCCATTCATCGGCTTCTAACGGGTCTTCAGCTTTAACAAACAGGGGTGGACGTGTCTCTGAGAAGTCCAAGTAAGAAGTTTCGTGGGGGCCTTGTTGATAACCCCGCCCACCTTGCTGCTGGAACTGTTGACCCGCCATCTCTCTCAGAAAACGGGTATTATCAGCGGTCGCATTCACTAAGGCGGCAATCGCCTCAGCCAGTGTGGGAGGAACAGGAGGTGGATTTGGAGTAGATTCCCTCCCACTGGAGGTTCCAGCTGCATCCTGGGATTGGGTCTTGGACGACATCTATGGCAACAAACATTTGAAAACAAATATAATATGCCAAAGACAAAACCATCCAATTTACATTACCAAAGAGAGTAATGTACAGACTCGATTTTACAACAGGATACATTACCCAGTATACAATAGCACTACCTATTATACATCAGTACAACCTACAATACACTACTTTTATTTCTACTACTATACCACTATTCCTGCTTCTGGTTGCTCCTGGCATCCTCGTCGTCGGGTGTGGGAGACCATTCATCCACCAGCCTCATAGAAGGAGGGGGCTTAAAAAGGTCTAGCTCACCACCAAGCGCTTCTCCCGCAACGTGCGACGGTCTGGCTTCCGACCCGACAGGATCTATAGGTGCACTGGGATGTAGTTGCGAATACAGTACATGGACTTCCTCATTTAGGGTATTGCAATACGCCTGCAGGTTGTCAATGGCAGAGCTAAGTTCTTCGACTCGGGCTCGAGCCTTTGCTGCCTTAGCCCAAGCCACTGAACGAGACTGTACCACCCAGTCGAGCGCTAAATCCCGATCAGCAAGCTGATCCCATAGACGACGGATGTAACTCCTCAACTCGTTTATCCTGTCGCCATCCGCGACCCACATGCTGGTCCTGCGTTGCAGTTCCGTTTGAAGCTGATTCACGTGGGCTTCGAGATCCCTAATTGGATCGTTGCTTCCGCTACTACTATCCTCATCCTGTGGGGCAAGTTGGTGACGAGGTACTCCAATTGTGCCTGTTGACTTACGTGCGGTCTTCCTCGTGCGCGGCGACATTTCTCTAGGGAGAAAATTTTATTAATATAATTCTTAGCATGATGCATGTGTAATTACAGAATCAACCTTAGTTGATTCATACCTTCTATTGCACTCCTCCTATCTGGTCTTTCATATAGATTCTTCAGATATGGGGGATAAGAATAGAAGAAATCTTTCTAGGTGAGTTTTTAGAAAATCCTTTTGAAGATGGCTCATAATATCTGCAAAGAAGGGCTTCGCTCCGATACCAGCTGTGACGGAACCTCCCAAGTCATTAGGCCCACCTACAGTTGTCCTTGTCCAATAGACATCAGACAACCCTGTAGATGTTCCTGAATCACTTGACAAGTTCGGTATCTTTTCTTACCTTTCCAGGAACGTTTCACCCGTCTTGCAGACATTACAGAACATCGGAGATATCGAACAGCGGAAGTGATTACATAACTTACATTTATTTAAACAGTAAGATCAAGTTACTTGTTACAGACCAGAAATATAAACGAGTGCTGATTAGTATTATTACATTACCAAGGGAGGCAAAAACTCCTCCCGATAAGTTTTTACATAAAAGTTTCTTATGGAGGACCAGGTCCTCCTGCAGCTTCACTCTTGTTTTTCCCCATGGGGAACCACCTTGGCACAAAAGCAACAAAAATCTGCTGCTTCCTCACCTAAAAACAACGAGGGAATAAACCCTGAGTATGGAATTACTCAGCAAGTCTTACCCGACTAAAGAAAAGACTCTCAAGGGTATGCTGGTTACAAGGGAGTCAAGGTAAGGTATCTCAAGACCGAAGACTCTATTTGCAAAAATGCTTACTAAAAGTGGATTCTTAAAAATCCAGTTTTATTGTTAAGTTAGGTAACTTATCTATATCTAGAGTTCTTGCTACCCTAGTTCAAACACTTATCCTGAACTAGCCAAGTTCTTAATCCATCCTTCATCTTTACTGGAGTTCTACGTATAGGGCAGTGACCAAGTCTTCATAACCACGAAGGTACGGTGATCTAAATCGATTATACTCAGCTGAGGATCTCCGATCACACGACATATGTAGCACTTAACCCTTGCATATGTCAACCCGCCACCAGGTTTCTTAAGACCAGATCAGGTTCACGCAAACCGAGAGTACAGATACACCACCGTCCAGCCTCTTGCCACGGAGGGTACACGCTACTCTCGCCACCGCTCCACGCCCATTTCGTGTTATCTTATTCTGGCCTTAGTCTGCCCGAGGCAAGGCTTACCCATGACGAGGCATGTGACCAGTTAAAGGGTCCTCGGTCATCAAGCCTACATCGACACGGTTCTTAATCGACTCAGACGGAGACACTACACCAAGACTCTCTTCTTGTGCAAGTCACCCGCCTGGGCTCAGCTTAATTATTTCAAACCCAAAGCTTGGTACCTGACAGAGGTACATCTTTTCCGATGTTGAACCCATTACGGCCATAATGGATTCACCATCAAGTTTTATTTTTGAAAACATCCCACCCACTTTGCCACATCATCATTTGTAAAAACAAACATTTTGTTTTAGCTAAAGCAATACTAAGCATAGTAATTTTTTTTGTAAAAACAGGGTTTCAAAGGAAGAGTACTCAAGTTCAAGGAAGGTAATGCAGGGATTGTTTGAGCAATCAACTCCTATCACTTAATGCAGCAAGCAAGTGAGAAAGATTTTAAAAACATCAAGGAAAGTGGCAAATGCACCGGGGCTTGCCTTCGTTAGTAGGTGAGTCAGGCTCAGGCCCGCAGATGTCAAAGTAGAGACAAGACCCTGCCTGAGAATCCGAAGGTGGTGGTGCCTTCTCTTCAGTCACTTCAATTGCTTCTTCGTTTTCTAAACATAACCACATATATGTATATAAGAATGAATGCCATGTAATGCTCATGAGAGTGCGAAGATAATAAGAATTTATTATCTAAGATCTTGAATACAATTTTCCTTCACGGGACTCCGAGAACTTAGGGTTTCCGGAGTCAGTAAAGGAGTTCATAGAGCGGGGGGGGGGGGGGGGGGGGGTTGGGTTCTAGTTATCAAACAAGGTCCAAATCAACCCAAACTCTACCCAAGGCTTCTAAATAATGTATAGAGCTCATATAAAAAGTTTGGATATTTTTGGAATTACTATATGTTTTTTAAAAATCCAGAACTAATGCTTTAAACTACTTTAAATGCCTTAAAATTCCCTATTTAACCTAAAAATCATGGAACTATTTTTATTAAATACTATGGAAAATAAGGAGCCTAGGAAAATTGGTTTCACAATTTTGGGATTTTTCTACAATTTTCTATGGATAAAGCTGGACTGGAAAAGAAAAAGGAAAAGACTGAATAGTATCGGGCTGGATTCAGCCCAAGCGGCCCAGTCCAGAGGGGAAAAGCGCGCGCGCGCGTCCTCGCCCTGGTGACTTTGCATAAAGACCCTCGGGTTTCTGGCTAACCGAAAATAGGCTTTACTACTGTTTAACAGGGTCGCTAACATTTACAGACAGACTCCCGCACTTCCATCTATTCTCGGTTTGAAGTCCACGATGGCGGTAGCGGGGGAACGAACTCCGGTGAGATTGTACTGGCGGATTTACGCTACGACCGGTGCTCTCGAGCGACATACACCGGATTGAACCCTCCCCGAACGATTCCCCTAAATCAATTTCACAATTGGTAAGCTATCAAGCTCTGTTCACGTGAACCGCGGACGATGAGGACAATTGGTACGTGTTCCCGGTGATCTAAAGCTACTCCGTACAAATTGGTGGTTCGGCAAGCATCACAGAGCATCAAGAGTGCTCAAACGAGGGAGAGCGAGGGATGAACTGACCGGGAAAGTGCTGGCCGCGGTGAGGTGGGTTTCACGGTGGCGGAGACTTGATTTGGGGAAAATCTCAAATTCGAGTTCTCTGGTGGGGGGTTTGGGGTGCAGGTGGGTGCTCTAGCTGCTCGAATACATAACGAAGACAATGGTGCACTCAATTTATAGACTCCGGGGGCGGTGGCCGGTGAATCGAGTGATTATGCGCGGCGGCCGGGAAAGAAATAGGCACTGGCGCAAGCGCTAGGTGGCTTCTACCGTGGCGGTCTCACCGGCGATCACCAGACGACCTTAGCTTGACTATCCGCGACGTGGTAAAGCGCCCGGACACACGGCGCAAGGCCGAGCGACGACGGTTCACTGGCGAAGTCATCCGCAGTGGCCGTGGCAACTTGGTACGGTGGTCGGACTTGTTTAGTGACCGGAGTTATCCACGACGGTGATATTTCTAGGACCCCGAGCGCTATCCACTCCATCCGAGCACCAATCGTGGCGACGACGGCACGAATCACAGCGGCAGGTCACCGGCGGTGAGGACAGCTGCGCTGGCGATCTGATCCTCCTGATAGCACTATACCATGGAGAGTTACATTCAGACAGCCTGATAGTCAAGTTTGGAGCCCAATTTTCTCTCAATTCCTAATGATAACCCATGTCAAGCTCTGTAGCAAAATTGTAGAGTAATGTACCATCTACAACGTTGCCATATGGTGTTGCCACTAAAAGCCATTGAATCATACTTGAAATTGGGCTTGAAGTTGATGGTAGTTCACTGTTAGCCTGATTTCAGTCCTTTATCAGTCTGACAGTCAGACTTTGAGCATGATTATCTTCAAATTTCTCACAAAAACATGGCTTGCCCTCTTCAGCAAAATTGTTCTCCTTTGTTTGCTTTACAACATTGATGTGGTGCCCTAGGGCAAAAACCCTATATGTTGAAAGTTACAAGGCTCAAAAGTTGAGCAAAATCTCTGAAATTCCGACTTAAGCCATTTGGGACATAAGAAGTGATTTTTGCAAATAGACCCAAAACTTTGGGTTTAGCTTGCAAATTCACATATGAGTGACCCAAATGACTCAAGATACTTATTTGACTTGGTTTTTGCACTTTAGTCCAAAAGTGGACTAATTTTGCACATAAGCCCCTAGGTTTTAGTTTTAGGGTTTTCCAGGGTTCAAATGGGGTTTTTGGATATCCCAGGGGTACAAATGGGATTCAAGTTCATTTTTGGGAATATTTTATGACTATTTCCCTAAAGCTTTTAGGTTTTCCCAATTTGGTTAAGTTTTACCCCTTTAATCCCTATTTAGGGTTAAATCTCCTATCCAGGGTTCTATTTGCAAAATGTTATAACAATACAACTTGTTTGAAATTTTAGCTAGTGAATGCACTCTAGGTGTGTCAAACATATGCAATGCCAATGTTTAGGATGCCATGCTCAAGTTTTAGTTGCAGTAACACCAGAGGTGTTACAATAACTTGGCCGTTCGCGTGTTGGGGACTGGACATGATTGGACCTTTCAAGAAAGCTCAGGGAGGATACACTCATGTGCTGGTGTCTATCGACAAATTCACTAAATGGATAGAGTTCAAACCCATTGCTTCCTTAACTTCAGCCAAGGCGGTGGAGTTCATACAAGACATAATATTTAGATTTGGAATACCGAATAGTATCATAACTGACTTGGGATCCAACTTCACAAGTTCAGAGTTCTTCGATTTCTGCGAGCAGAAAAGCATTCAGATCAAATACGCTTCGGTGGCACACCCAAGAGCCAACAGGCAGGTTGAAAGAGCTAACGGGATGATATTGGAGGCCCTCAGGAAAAAAGTCTTCGATAAAAATGAAAAGTTTGCAGGGAAATGGATAAGGGAGTTGCCCTACGTCGTTTGGAGCTTAAGAACTCAACCCAGTCGAGCTCTACATGGAAATACCCCTTTCTTCATGGTCTATGGTTCAGAGGCCGTGCTACCTGCGGATCTCAAGTTTGGGGCACCAAGGTTGATCTTTGAAAACATAGCAGAAGCCGAGGCTACTAGGCTAGAGGATGTTGATATACTCGAAGAAGAACGGCTGAACACGGTAATTCAATCAGCACGGTACCAGCAAACCCTGAGGCGCTATCACGATAAGACCATGAGACATCGATCCTTCACAGTAGGAGATCTCGTCCTCCGCCGAATTCTAACGGGGGAGGGGCGGCACAAGTTGTCACCTCTATGGGAAGGACCATTCATAGTAGCAGAAGTCACTCGGCCGGGATCATATCGTCTCACTCAGATGCATGGCATGGAAATCGGGAACTCATGGAACATAGAACACCTCAGGAAGTTTTACCCCTAGCTATATTCCAAAAGCTATTGGGACGACAATGTACTCTGTAAACTGGGAAATAGATCATCAATAAGAAGACTTCGAGAGCGCTCAAATTGTTCATTGTCGACCCGCATTCTTACTCAACTCAGGGTGACCACTATGCCCTGCTAACGGAGCAATCGGCTTAAGTCGGCGACGACTTAAGACGGTGCAACATGCTCACGCTTACTTAACTCAGGGTGACCACTATGCCCTGCTAACGGAGCAATCGACTTAAGACGGCGACGACTTAAGACGGTGCAACATGCTCACGCTTACTTAACTCAGGGTGACCACTATGCCCTGCTAACGGAGCAATCGGCTTAAGTCGGCGACGACTTAAGACGGTACAACATGCTCACGCTTACTTAACTCAGGGTGACCACTATGCCCTACTAACGGAGCAATCAGCTTATGTTGGCGATGACTTAAGACGGTGCAACATGCTCACGCTTACTTAACTCAGGGTGACCACTATGCCCTGCTAATGGAGCAATCGGCTTAAGTCGGCGATGACTTAAAACGGTGCAACATGCTCGCGCTTGCTTAACTCGGGGTGGCCACTAAACCACACTAATGGAGCGATTGGTTTGAGCTAATACTAACTTGAATTGGCGCAACACACTCAGCGCGTACATGATTACTCATCCAGGGGCGGCCTCTATGTCCCATGAAGAAGTCTCAAAACCATTACGCTACATTTTACCTCTACAAATGTAGATACTGTTGAATTCTAAAACAATAGGAGAACAATAGTAGCATTCAGTACTAAAAGGTGTCCTCTAACAAAACATCCGAGCACATTAATCACGCGCTCGAAGCGTGCAATGTTTTTCTATTTTGCGACATTCTTCTCAGGAGCAACTGACAAAGAAGGGTGACTCGAGGAATCGGGAGCAGCGTTCACATCTGCCACTATGTCGTCTGGGACAATCACACTAGGTCTCCTCATCAGAATCCGCCCCGCGCGAATAGCTTTATCCATAGCTTTATCGCGCTGGGCCCTCAGAGTAGCGGAAGTTTCCTCAGCAACCTTGACAGCCAACTGAGCGGTCTCTAGCTCTTGGGCGACAGATTTCTTGGAAACACGCAGATTCTTGATGACAACATCTTTGGCCGATATCAACTCCCTGAGGCGAATCACATCATCCAAGGATTCCTGCAGCTTATAACGAAGATTGTCTAACTCCTCCCTGGTGAAGCGATGACTCCTCTCCAAGATGGTCAGCGAGTTGCTAGAATCACGATATAGCCTATCAAGATTGTCACGAGAAGTAACAAGGGCACATTTTTCCTCCTGCAAGCAAGAATCAGCTTTTTCAAACGTCAAGCAAGCAATAAAAGCACAGCAAAACAATCCTGGATTCACAGGTCACCTTCTCAGAGTCAAGCTGAGCGCGGAGAGTAGAGTTCAGCGTGTTGGCATCATTCAGAGAAGAAGAGACCTGGGCCAGTTCTGTCTGACTTTGGGAATACTTTTCCTCAAGATCAGAACACCGCCGAACCAGTTCAGCTTGGTCTCGAGAGCGTTTTTCCTCAAGAGCAGAATACTGCCGAATCATATCTGGCGAGAAGCAATCAAGCAAAGGTGTTGGAATAAGAAGCAGTTTGATAAGGTAGCCAGAAGGAAGCAAAAGAGCACTGACCATCATTTGCCGCCTATAAGTCAGAAACACGCCGATGAAGCAGCACCGGATTCCAATGCGCCAGAGACAAAGCTCCTTCCGGGACGGAAGCACCCTGCAACCTCAGCCGACTAGACATCTCATCGACCAACGCCTGGCATTAAAAAGCAGACGAGCATGAGAATAATTACCTGCTTGGGTAAAAGTCGGACCAGAAGAAACCAAAATACCTGAAAGTTGGAGAAGAAGGAAGCGACTCCCAAATCGTGAGAGATCAACTGATGGCTCGGCAAAGGATCACCACTCGGAGCAACTTGCAACGATTCAGCAGGGACCAATTCAGTGACATCGGCAGAACCCAAAACCTTGTCATCAGGTACGCTGGCCTCTAAAGCGACCCCCTGACCAAAGGTTTGGGCTGTTACCACGCAACCAGAGTGTGGAGGAGAGGACCCTACGTGAACATCCATGGAGGTGCAAGAGGGAGAACCCGCTCGGACACCCTCAGGGGCTGGATCATAGCTTGCACTACCCATCCGAGCCGGATCATCTCCGACAGCACCCTCGGGGGCTGGGTAGTAGCTGGCACTATCCATTTGAGCCGGATCATCTCCGGCAGCACCCTCGGGGGCTGGGTAAAGGCTAGCACCGTCATTATGGGCCGAGTTCTCTGCAGCAGCCGCTTCTAAGGCTGAAGGTCCCTCGATCACTTCCATGGGAGCAGGGGAATCCAAACCAGCCTCATCACCCTCAAGACCGCGCTCCAAGGTCGATGAGGCACGGGACGCTGCCCGGGAGGACCCCAACCCGGCGTTGAGCACATCAACACAAACATCCATGGCGCCACCATCTACCGGTTCTGATAGCAGATCCTCTGGAATCATGTCCTCAAGAGTCTGATCAAAGTTAGCCAGAGATAATTCTTGCAGTCCAATGAGGGCAGACAAGGCTGGAGAGGGAACACCACTACTTTCCCCACTGGTAGTGTAACGGTAGCTGTTTTTCCGAATCAGGGGGATTTCGTCTTCTTCTTCACCGTTATCATCAGCAAGAAGGACAGTACACCCATTGGGTTCAGCGTCAGACAGGCTACACCCATTGGGATCAGCTTCAGTGAATTCAGGCACTGGCACTTCCTCGGCAACAGGAGCAGAAGGACCGGCACCTTCATCCAAGCTAGACACCTGACGAAGGTGTCTCTTCTTCTTTTTCTCCCCCTCAGCAGGAAAAGAGGCTTGGTCAACTCGGCGAGAACGTTTTGGGCGAACATTGACAGGCTTCTGAGCGTCCAAGGCTTTGTCAGCTTCAGGGATGGGTACCACCACCAATGTTTTAGCAGAAGCAGCATCAGAAGAATCCCCAGCCAACATATCCAGCATGGCACCTATCTCCGCATCACTGGGATCCAAGGGCACTTCAAAGTGGACCTGCCGTTCGTCATTAGGAATTTCTCCAAGCAAAGCAACCAAAGCACTAACTTCTTCGGCAGAGGGTCGCACTCTAAGGCCCAAACCGCCATCAGCAGAAGGAGGACTCGACACGAAATAAGTAAAGGCTTTGGAAGGAGGCAGGTTCCAGGCCGAGTACACAAGGGGCGCCAACGTTTGATACCTTGCCTCTAAGTATCATTTCAAGCCGGTTCATCGAGTCCACAGCAGGAATTCTTCTGTTGGTGACCCGGGTTGAGTCGGCTAGACCTCGATACAGATAGGCCGGGTATGCCCTGTCCTTCATTGGCTGAATATTCTTGAAGACAAAGTCAGCTACCACAGCCTCGGCAGTCAGACCCCTCCCCTTCAGCAATCCAACTTCAGCTAGTAAAGCCCCTGCTTCAGCCACCTCCTGATCTGTGGGGGACTCGGTCCAACTCGGAGTACGAACATCCGGTTGTCTCCCTGACCATGGTGGGAGGGAATTCCCATGATTTTCCATGATAAACCACTCCAAGCGCCTTCCTTTGATGCTGTCTTCGAGTGGGATGTCAAGATAATCGGTTTTCCTCCCGCGGCGCATCTCCAAGCTCGCGCCCCCTACCAGTTGGTGCTGACCTCCGGCCATCCCAGGGCGACAGTGATACAAATATTTCCACAGGCCAAAATGCGGCAGAATGCCAAGAAAAGCCTCACATAAATGAACAAAGATAGAGATTTGCAGAATGGAATTGGGGTTCAGATGGGTCAAATTCAGGTGATAGAAATCAAGGAGACCGCGGAAAAAGGGAGAAATAGGAAGAGCAAGACCGCGGAGGAGGAATGGAACATAAATAACAGATTCATGGGTGTCTTCTGTTGGAACAGTGACCCCACAACAGATCCGCCAGGAACAGAGTTCTTTCGGAGGAAGAACCCCGATGGACACAAGATGAAGAAGGTCAGACTCAGAAACAACAGACATATGGTTACCTGCGAAAGGCAACTGACTGTTGGGGTCGATGGGGGGAATGACAGCAGCGGACGAACTTGAAGCTTTCTGCTTAGGCGCCATCTCAACCTCGCCGGCGAGCAGAGCGGAAGCAGAATTGCAAATCGGCAGAGAGGATCTAGAAGCAGGAAAGCAAGAACTAGGGCACAGAATGTGGAGGCGCGGAACAGTGCAGTACATATAGGGTTTTCCCGGGCCAGATGCCGTTTCCAAAAGGTGCCCAGTCATCACCTAGCAGTTATTTCTAAAATCGCTGGCGTGCCACGTCATCACTCAGCTGCTATTTCTAAAAAAGCCAGCGTGCCATGTCATCACTCGGTCGTTGATTCCAAAACGGCCAACACGGCCCAAATTGACTCAGCTGTGGTTTCTAAAAACGCTAACTTCACTCGGCTGTTACTTCTAAAACGCCGACGTCGCCGTCAGTCACTCGGCCGTTACTTCTAAAACGCCGACGTTGCCATCAGTCACTTGGCCGTTGCCTCTAAAACGCCGATGCTACCGTAAGTCGCTCGGCTGTTACTTCTAAAACGCCGACGTCGTCGTCAGTCACTCGGTCATTACTTCTAAAACGCCGACGTTGCCATCAGTCACTCGGCCGTTGCCTCTAAAACGTCGACACTGCCATCAGTCACTCGGTTGTTACTTCTATAACGCTGGTATCAACAGTAGTCACTCGACCGTTAATTCTAAAAACACCAACGTGGCCCCGCCATTATTCGGACACTATTTCAGAAGCGCTAATGTCGTCGATAATAACTCGGCCACTGTTTCTAAGGCACCATCGTCGCAGGAAGCAAAGAAATTAACACAGGGAGAGACTATATCATTCTTCATGAAAGGGAAGTTACAGAACTTGCAAATCAACTCGTTATGAGTTGATACTTCCCTACTACTACTACATTACATTACACTACTCTATACTACTACTACTACTACGTTATTTCACTAATACTATTTCTACTACTAATCTATACTAATATCTAAAAACCAGTGGCATTTAGCCACTGGCCTGGTTGCTGCCCCTGCTGCTGCCCTTGCCGCCGCCGTCGCCGCCCTCGCCGCTGCCGTTGCCGCCCTCGCCGCTGCCATCGCCGCCCTTGCCGCTACCGTCGCCGCCGTCGTCGTCGCCTCCGTCGTCGTCGCTGTCTCCGCCATCACCGCCGCTGCCCTCCTCGGACGAGTTCGAGGAGTTCTCCTCGTCCGAGGAGTACTCCGACTCATCCGAGCCCTCGAGCCCGGCGCGCTCGACGGCCCAAATGTAGGTCCAGACCTCCGCGGCAATCCCCTGGGAGTCGTCTGAATCATCAGACGACGCCGGGGGAGAGGCGGGGGCCGGAGACCCCTCGGACTCGGAGGAGAACTCCTCCTCCGAGTACTCCGAGTTGCCAAAGTCCTCCGAGGGAGGAGTCGGCTCACGTTTGCGCTTATCACCAGGGCGAGGCGAGGAACTGCTACCCTTCTTACTCTTGCCCATGGTGGAAAGGAAGGAGGAAGAAGAAAGCAAGCAGCAGAGAGCAGTAAGAGATGTGAAAATGCCGGGGAAGCAAGAACACTATTTATAGAAGAAGGAGGCAACCGCTCACCTCCTACCACGGCTGCTGAACAGTCGCAAAAATTCAATTTGCAATTCAAACCGACTGAAGACACGCCAGGCGGCTGACGCCGTTTCACGCAACACAACACCCATTGCGACTCCAGTCAACTGCGTGGGCGATATGATTACACCCGCGGTCACATCAAGTTACTACTCAGAGACAGTTTGCTAAAACACTCAGTGTACCAAGCCGTCCCTTGCCTACACCCATTGGGGGGACGCCCAGGAAATACCAGTATATTTTTCAAAACTGTCACATCCGTGCAGCGCGTGCAATGAATACTTCAAGACAAAAGTGAGATATCAACAAGGATCAAAGGAAAGCCAAATATAGCCAACAAGGTACAAGTCTAATCGACAGAAGCATTGAAGCAAGAAGTGATAACAAAGACTAGCCAAAGGTCACCTGTCAAACGTCCAATCAGTCACAGATCAAATAAATAGCACTGCCTAGCAAGATATGAGCAGATCACGAACTCGGCCTCAAAAACAAAATATACGTCGATCTTTAAAGCATAATATCAATAACATAGTGCTGACCTCCAAGACATCCAGCAAAAAGGGAAGAAGATCACTAGAAAAAGGCATAAAATGAAGATCTTCGAGTGAATTATTTTCAAAAATCCACTCGAAGCTCGGGGGCTACACCCATTGGGTGCACCTTCGGCGCACCCAATGAATCATTATCTCGGATCAAGACAATGCTGACCTCTAAAGCATAAGGTAAGATCAATGCAAGGTTAACCTCCGACAAAATACAGGTGGAAGATGAAGGTGACTTCTGATAATACTCAAAGTGAAGACCTTCGAGTGGATTATTTTCAAAAATCCACTCAAAGCTCGGGGGCTACACCCATTGGGTGCACCTTTGGTGCACCCAATGACCTCGAAGTCCTGTAGTACGAAATGCTGACCTCCGAAGAAAAAGTCTAAGACAGAACACCAATTTTCAAGTGATGAAAGCATAAGGAGATAGTAAGAAATCGTTTTTACCAAACTACCCAGAAAGTACTTCCTGTTACAAACAAAGACCGCAAGCTGGACTTAGGATCTCTGGGCCGATTATTTCAAAATCAACCCAAAGATCGGGGGCTTGTGGGGGACAGATATCCCCCGGGTCCACTGGAAGGATAAAAGACCTTACGAAAGGCCCAAGGGTCCAATAAATCGTAAGGTCATCCTTTCATGGGCCTAGGGGAGGAACAACCAGTGAAACAGATCGACACAAGGTTGGATAGGAGCAAGCTCAGACGGCCCAATGATCTCGAGCGAGTAATCACAATAGAGACCCGATCTTCCCGCGTTGGAGGCCCGAACAACGAGCCGAGCGAAGATGGGTCGGCGGAACTATAGGAAGATAGACTCAATCGGTTTACTATCTCTTAGGTGCACATGATTATCATATCTGTATGTATTGCCCCACGGTCGAGTATATAAGGCCTAGGGGGCACCCCTTCAGAAAGAATCGAACCCACCACTTAGCCATCCACTCCAGCTTCATACGCATTAGAGAATCACCTTGTAACTCGCCATATACGACACTCTCGCCAGGACGTAGGGTGTTACGCACTTCAAAGCGGCCCGAACTTGTAAATCATTGTCTGTCGTCTCTCGTGCAACTAGCACGAACCATTGAACTACAGTTGACAACACCGTCCTACTCCTAAAAGCACCTTGAGGGGTAACCCCGGGTGTGCGATCGGACCCAAAACACCGACACTTGCTTTGATTACAAGTGTCTTGAGAACAAGAATGGAGGAAGAAGAAAGCGATCCAAGCGACAAGAACTCAAATGAACACGAAAATCTCTCTCTCACAAGTCACTAAGTGTTTGGAGTGGTTTTGGACTTTGGGGAGGATTTGATCTCTTGTTTGTGTCTTGGAGTGAAGTCTAGAGCTCTTGTATTGAATGCAATATGCTGGAAACTTGGTTGCCTTGAATAGAGGTGGTTGGGGGGTATTTATAGCCCCAACCACCAAAACAGTCATTGGGGAGGGCTGCTGTCGATGGGCGCACCGGACAGTCCGGTGCGCCAGCCACGTCACCCAACCGTTAGGGTTCTGAAGGTTTTGACCGTTGGAGCTCTGACAGCTTGGGCCACCGGACAGTCCGGTGCGCCTTCTGGCGCTGCTCTGACTCTACGCAAACTGTCCGCGCATTGTTCAGTTGTCAGTCGACCGTTGGAGTCGACCGTTGCGCTGGCGAGCCGTTGCTCCGTTGGCACACCGGAAGTCCGGTGACCCACCGGACAGTCCGGTGAATTATAGCGGAGCGCGGCCTCAGAAACCCGAAGGTAAAGAGTTTGAAGTCGATCCACCCTGGTGCACCAGACACTGTCCGATGGCACACCGGATAGTCCGGTGCGCCAGACCAGGGTTCACTTCGGTTTCTTTTGCTCCTTTCTTTTGAACCCTAACTTTAATCTTTTTATTGGTTTGTGCTGAACCTTTGGCACCTGTAGAACATATAATCTAGAGCAAACTAGTTAGTCCAATATTTGTGTTGGACAATTCAACCACCAAAATCATTTAGGAAAAGGTTTGACCCTATTTCCCTTTCAAATCCCCTAGTGATTCTATTGAGCACTTGGGTGTTTGAGCTGTTGGAGATGTGTTTCTACATTTGAGCAAACTTCTTGAGCTCTCCACACCTTCAAATGGCTGGCTAGGGGTATTCATAGAGTCCCCATTCAATTCTAGCCGTTGGGGGAAAGCAGCAACTTTCTGTCTATGGCGCACAGAACCGGCCCGGTGCACACCGGACGGCTTGTCCAGATCCCCACGTCGACTAGCCGTTGGGCCTCTGACAACACTATAGTAGGTCTGGTGTGCCACCCGCACGATCCGGTGCTGCCACATTAGACAACCGTTGAGATCTAGCCATTAGACCTTGGTTCAGTGCTTCACTAGACCAGTTCGGATAGCCAGCTGTTTGAGAGCCAGTTTGTAGGGCTCTCTGCGTAACTGGTTCGGTGCACACTAGACCAGTCCGGCGAACCAGCCGACATCCTAATTCTCCTTTCTTCTATCTTCTTTTCTTAGGCTTCTTTTGGTCTTGTGTCTTGGACTTGTGCTGAGTATTTGTAAGTCTTCTATGAGTCTTTTAGGTCTTCTTTTGAGGTGTTGCATCCTTAGAGCCTCAGCCAAATTCTCTTTGCATCCTATGAACTATAAAACACACTTGAAAAACATTAGTTCACCGGTTATGTTGGTCATCAAACACCAAAATGGGTTGGGGTCTATTTTCCTTACAATCTCCTCATTTTTGGTGATTGATGACAACACAACCAAAGCAAGCAAATATTGAATACCGAATTGAAACATGCACTCTAGTTGCTTTGGATGCATGTGCATAGGCAAGATGTATAAGATACCAAATTGACATATATGAGGTCATTTAGACTTTAAACACATACTCGCATATGCAAACAATCCCCTATGTGTGATTATGGACTTAAGATTCCCCCTAACTCCATAATCCACATACTTCATATCTAGGACCGAAACAAAAAATAAGCAACCACTTAAAAGATCATAACACAGTTGAAAGGTCATACAAACTTTAAATTGGTGGTTTTTGGTATTTGATAACTTTTGTTTGCTTTGGTCCACAAATTTCTCCCCCTTTGGAATCAAACAACGAAAAAATACATATTAAGCATATAGGAAGCAATATAAGACTTGTCATCTAAAAAGATTTCTCACCCTAAAAGAAAGTTCTCCCATTTGGAAAAGCAATCTCCTCCTTTAAGGAAAAAGACACTCCCCCTATCGAAAAACCCTCTACTTTAGATAAAGCATAATAATACAAGAGGAAATAACATGATCAAAATAGATGCATGGTAAAGAATATTCTAGTGATACCAAATGAAGAATTTTATAAAACATATGTATATTTGTCAACATGGGGTCATAAGATGTGAAATGACAGTCTATTCAAAGACTGGAGAAGACATGTAAATGTTACCAATCAAAAGATTGGAATGATGTTTATGGAACTCTTGCAGTGGAAGCACGTTGTCTTTCTCCCGGGTCTCCATTTTCCTTCAATGAGAGTACTTGTAACGCCCCGAATTTTGGAGTTGAATTTTTTCTTTTCTTCACTCGCCAAATTCAGGCGTTACCCTTTCCTTTTTCCTTTTCTCCTCGCTAAACCTTGATCTTTTCCGAAGTTATAGCGAGGATTAGCTCGACAACTGGTGTAAGTAAACCCTAGAAATATTTTCTTTGGTTGTGCATCATGCCGAACCACGCATCTCTTCCTTGTGATACTTGCTTGGTTTCCATAAAGAATGAGCTTAGTATAAGGTTAGAGGGAAAATAGGGAAATAAATAGAAAGGAAATTCCCCTCCCCCCTCTTGGGCCGGCGTCCTGGGGCCCAGCTCGGCCGCGCCCCCTCCCTCCCCCTCAGCCCAGCCGAGCCCCCCTCTCCCTTGGGCCGGCTCCCAGCCGCGGCCCGCCCCGCCTTCCCCCGCCTTGGGCCGAATCGGCACGCACGGCGGCCCAACCGCCCCACCTCGTGTCCTGCGCGCGCGCCGCGCGCGTGGGCGCAACCACCGCCGCCATCCCAGGTGGGCCCCGCCCGTCAGCCGCGCCCTCCCCCAAAACTGCCTCCCCCTTTCTCTCTCCCCTCCCCTCTACCCCCTAGCGCACAACTCCCTCTCCCCCTCTGCCTCATCGCCGATCGGACCCGCCCCGACGCCGTCCGCCCGCGCCGCCATCGCCCCTTCCATGGTGAGCCCGGCTCCCCTTCTTCCTCCCCCCCGCCCCTTCTCCCCTTTCCCCTGCTCGCGCGACCCAGCGCGGCCTGGCGCGGCTCGGCACGCCGGCGCGTGGCCATGGCCCCCCCGGCGCGTCCGCTCGGCCCCGTGCGTTCTCCCCCTCGCGCCCTTCCCCTGCGCGCGGCCGCTCCGGCGCGCGCGGCCCCATCCGGCCAGGGCGCGGCCTGCCCGTGGCGTGGCCCTCTCTCCTTCCACCGCTCTGGCGCGCGGCTTTCCCCGCCCCGACGTGCTCGGCCGCCGTCCCTAGCGTGCCCGCTCGACCTCGCCGCCCCTGCCCATGGCGCGGTTCCTCGCCCCGGTGTGGCCTCGCCTCGGCGCGGCCTAGCCTCGCTCCCCCAGCCACGGCGCGGTTCCCCGCCCAGGCGCGCACGGTCTCTGGCCCCCTCCCTACGCAGCCCCGCCATGGCGGCCCCGGCGCGCTCGCCTAGCGTGGCCCAGCTCACCCGCCCTGCGCGCGCGGCCCCTCCCCGCGCAGCAGCCCGCGACGTGGCATGCCCAGCGTGCTCCGTTCCTCCCCTGTCCCGACGCAGCCTTGAGCTCGGCCCAACGCGCCTATGGCCTGTGGCCTAGAGCTCGGCCAGCGCGCGGCCCCGCGCGTTTGGCCCCGGCGTGGTCCCGTTGCCACTCGCGACGCGCAACGCAGCGCGTGCGCAGCTCGGCCCCGACGTGTGCGTGGCTCGTTCGCGGCACGTTAGTGTGGCTTTGCGCGCGCACGTGCTCGCGTGGTGCACACGGTGCTTTGGCACGGCTTGCCGTGCCCTCGGCGCGCTCGTCTACCCCTAGACGTGCCCGTCTACCCTCTCCGTGTACTTTATGCGCGCTAAGCACGTTTTTCATATCAATAAATGGAAACTCAATTTAGAAATTGGTTACATTAGTTATTTCATGTAGCTAATCTTGGACCTCGTTCAATGTTGATCAATTGAAAATAGTTATAATTTTACTAGTGCATGTGGCTAATACTTGTTAGTGTAACTCGATGGAATTAGATCACGCAATGATTAGTTATGCATCTACCTGTAATACGCTTCGACTATAGATTTAACCACTGCGAGACCTTCCCTCTTCTCTTTCTAACCATGGCGAATGCAATATCGTATGTCATATCTTATGCATGTTTGACTTACCTGCTCTTTCGTATGGTGTACTGTTTATTTTCTAATTCGAATGGATGGATGTATGTATGTTTGCGCTCGCATAGAGAATGATCTGGTTGAGGAGCCCGAAGAACTCGCAGGAGAAGCCCCTGAGCAGCAGTCGGTTGGTGGAGGCAAGTGTCCCTTGACCTATCTTTGTCCTATACATTCTTTAATTCACCTCCTGCATTTCACAGTTATACCTAAGGATTGTCTAGCTTTTGTTATCCATGTCCTTGTTTACCTATTTGGGTTGGATTATTATTGTTTAGCTTTATGCTATTGCTCAACTCTAATCAATGAACATGATGAGATTTATCAATGATACGTTGCTTCCCTTCTTTATTATTGATGTTATACTTGAGTCATTCAAGGGGGCTCGAGCGGTTTCTCGAGTGCCTCTCCGTAAGGACCTGTTCGTTGGATGACCGCCCGGGAAAACAGTGCAACCATGAGGGTGGAATGGGATTCCCTTAGCTGAATAATTAGAGGAACTGGGGTGTAGTTCGCTTAGCCGTCGTGCCGTTAATGGGGCTCGGTGTATGCGGCTCGCTCTGCCAAGTTTGGTTCGCCCCTTGGGGAGGAGTGCGGTGCATTTAGGAAACCTAACGGGCGGCTACAGCCCTGGGGAATCTTTGTAAAGGCTACATAGTGAGACCCTGCCTATTCACCTTGGGAGTGTTCAAGGGTCCGTACAACCCGAGGAGAAAAGGAAATCACGGCTCATGGGTAAAGTGTGCAACCTCTGCAGAGTGTATGAAAACTGATATATCAGCCGTGCTCACGGTTATGAGCGGCCAAAGGAGCTCCAGTGATTAGTGGTACTTGATTAGAGATATCCGGATTTGTAGGTGGCAATAAGATTGATGGTTCTTGGTATTGGCTCTGGTAATGGTAAGTGGTACTCTTTCCGTTTGGAAAGGAGTACGCTCGGGTTAATAACATGGGTTAATTCTAAAACTTGGCTTTCTCTACTAGTAATAATAATCTGACCAACTAAAAGCAACAGCTTGACTTACCCTCCACATAAAGCTAGTCCACTATAGCCAAACAGGATACTTGTTGAGTATGTTGATGTGTACTCACCCTTGCTCTACACACCAAACCCCTCCCATCCCCAAGTTGTCAGCATTGCAACCACTGCACAGGAGAAGATGAAGCCGTGGAAGGAGACCTCCAGGAGTTCCAAGACTACGACGAGTTTTAGGCGTGGGTTAGCGGCAACCCCCCAGTCGACTGCCTGTGAAGGCCGCGTTTATCTATGTTTCATTTTCGTACTTTGATTATTGTAAAGACTATGTGGATGTCTCAGACATATGATGTAATCGACTATTTTCCCCTTTTTAATACTATTTGAGCACTGTGTGATGATGTCCATGCTATGTAACTGTTGTGTACGTGAATTGCTGATCCTGGCACGTACATGGTTCGCATTCGGTTTGCCTTCTAAAACCGGGTGTGACAGTACTACAAACAAAATGGATTTGAAAAGCAATGTTAGTCTCAAAGACTTAGGTTATAGTGTAACCTCACCCTAAAAGTGTACATACAAGTTTTGAATACTTGTAGGAGACATGCACTTTGACTTTGAGATCAAGTAGGGACAAATTGTCTATAATCCGAACTTTGGTACATATAGATCAAAATGACACAAATTGAAGGATATTAATTTAGAAACAAGCAATAGTGCCATTTATTTAGGAATTTTAATTAAGCTATGTGCCTTGCTTTACTAACTGAAAGTCGCCTGAAGGGGGGTGGATAGGCGGAATCTGAAATTTACAACTTTAAACACACACTACAAGCCGGGGTTAGCTTTAGAACAAATATCAAGACTGGGAAAGAGGGAAAACAAATCAACCAACAAATAAAATGGATGAACACGATGATTTGTTTTACCGAGGTTCGGTTCTAAAGAACCTAGTCCCCTTTGAGGTGGTCATAAAGACCGGGTCTCTTTCAACCCTTTCCCTCTCTCAAACGGTCACCTAGACCGAGTGAGCTTTCTCCTTAATCAAATGGGTCACTTAGACCCCATAAGGACCACCACACACTTGGTGTCTCTTGCTTTGATTACAATTCACTTGAGAACAAGAATGAGGAAGGAAGAAAGCGATCCAAGCACAAGAGCACAAAGAACACGAACAAAAACACTCTCTCAAGTCACTAAGTGATTGGAATGAGTTTGGGGCTTGGAGAGGCTTTGATTCTATTGAATTATGTCTAGGACTGAATGCACTAGCTCTTGTATTGAATGTGAAGTGCTGGAAACTTGGATGCTTGGAGTAGTGGTGGTTGGGGAGTATTTATAGCCCTCAACCACCACATAGCCGTTGGGGATGGCTACTGTCGATGGGCGCACCGGACAGTCCGGTGCGCCAGCCACGTCACCCAACCGTTAGGGTTCGGGAGCTTCTGACCGTTGGAGGCTTTGTCCTCTAGTGGCACCGGATAGTCCGGTGCCGCACCAGACAGACATTGTTCAGCGTCCGATGCGCCTCTGACGGGTGGCTCTGTTCTACTGCACACTGTTCTGTATTGTTTCTCTAAATCTTTAGCTTTTGCAGGCGACCGTTGCGCAAAGTCGCTGTTGCTCCGCTGGTGCACTGGACAGTTTGGTGGCACACTGGACAATCCGGTGAATTATAGCGAAGCACGCCCTGAGAAACCCGAGAGTGGCCAGTTCATTCTGGTACGGACTTGGTGCACCGGACAGTCCGGTGCGCCAGACCAAGGCACACCCGATTTCTTTGCTCCTTTGTTTTTGAACCCTTTCTTCAATCTTTTATTGGTTTGTGTTGAACCTTTATGCACCTGTTGAACATATATTCTAGAGCAAACTAGTTAGTTCAATATTTGTGTTGGACATTCAACCACCAAAATTATTTATAGGAAAAGGTTAACCCTATTTCCCTTTCAATCTTTCCCTTTTTGGTGATTGATGCCAACACAAACCAAAGCAAGTATATAAGTGCAGAATTGAACTAGTTTGCATAAGGTAAGTGCATTGGTTACTTGGAATTAAACCAATTTATAATTTCACTAGATATGCATGGATTGCTTTCTTTTATTTAACATTTTGGACCTCATTTGCACCACTTGTTTTGTTTTTGCAAATCTTTTTGGAATCTTTATAAAGTCTTTTGCAAATTATCAAAGGTATATGAGTAAGATTGCAAGAAGCATTTTCATGTTTTGAAATTTCTCCCCCTATTTCAAATGCTTTTCCTTTGACTTAACAAAACTCCCCCTAAATGAAATTCTCCTCTTAGCTTTCAAGAGGGTTTTAAAGGTTACAAATTGGAAGTATATTTAGATGCTAGTTTTGAAAATATATCTATCTTTAAATATACCAATTGAAAATATCATACCAATTGAAGAAATTGTTTATCACAAGATACCAATTGGAAAACCAAACTTTTGTAAATCAAAATTTTGAAGTTGATGGTGCGGGTGGTGCAGTCCTTTTGCTTTGGGCTTAATATTTCTCCCCCTTTGGCAGTAATCGCCAAAAACAGAGACGTTGAGAGCCCTTTTTTTACTTTCTCCCCCATTGGTAAATGAAATATGAGTGAGAGATTGTACTAATTTGAGAGTGATGCGGAGTGACGGCGAAGGGTAAATAATACCGTTAGAGTGGAGTGGAAGCCTTGTCTTCGCCGAAGACTCCATTTCCATTTCAATCTACGACTTGGCATAGAAACACACTTGAAAACACATTAGTCGTAGTCATGAAAGAGAGATGATCAAAGGTATGTAAATGAGCTATGTGTGCAATGTTTCAATCAAAATTTCGAGAATCAAGAATATTTAGCTCATTCCTAAGTTTGCTAAAGGTCTTCTCATCTAATGGTTTGGTAAAGATATCGGCTAATTGTTCTTTGGTGCTAAAATATGCTATCTCGATATCCCCCTTTTGTTGGTGATCCCTCAAAAAGTGATACCAAATGTCTATGTGCTTAGTGCGACTGTGTTCAATGGGATTATCCGCCATGCGGATTGCACTCTCATTATCACATAGGAGAGGGACTTTGCTCAATTTGTAGCCATAGTCCCTTAGGGTTTGCCTCATCCAAAATAATTGCGCACAACAATGGCCTGCAGCAATATACTCGGCTTCGGCAGTGGAAAGAGCGACTGAGTTTTGTTTCTTTGAAGACCAAGACACCAGGGATCTCCCCAAAAACTGACAAGTGCCTGAGGTGCTCTTCCTATCAATTTTACACCCTACCCAATCGGCATCTGAATAACCTTTTAAATCAAAAGTGGATCCCTTGGGGTACCAAAGTCCAAACTTAGGAGTGTAAACTAAATATCTCATGATTCTTTTCATGGCCCTAAGGTGAACTTCCTTAGGATCGGCTTGGAACCTTGCACACATGCATACGGAAAGCATAATGTCCGGTCGAGATGCGCATAAATAGAGTAAAGATCCTATCATCGACCGGTATACCTTTTGATTTATGGACTTACCTCCCGTGTTGAGGTCGAGATGCCCATTTATTCCCATGGGTGTCTTGATGGGCTTGGCATCCTTCATTCCAAATTTGTTAAGTATGTCTTGAATGTACTTTGTTTGGCTGATGAAGGTGCCATCTTGGAGTTGCTTGACTTGAAATCCTAGAAAATACTTCAACTCCCCCATCATAGACATCTCAAATTTCTGTATCATGATCCTACTAAACTCTTCACAAGTAGATTTGTTAGTAGACCCAAATATGATATCATCAACATAAATTTGGCATACAAACAAATCCTTTGCAATAGTTTTAGTAAAGAGAGTAGGATCGGCTTTTCCAACTTTGAAGCCATTAGTGATGAGGAAATCTCGTAGGCATTCATACCATGCTCTTGGGGCTTGCTTGAGCCCATAAAGCGCCTTTGAGAGCTTATACACATGGTTAGGGTACTCACTATCTTCAAAGCCAGGAGGTTGCTCAACATAGACCTCTTCCTTGATTGGTCCATTGAGGGAGGCACTTTTCACGTCCATTTGATAAAGCTTAAAGCCATGGTAAGTAGCATAGGCAAGTAATATACGAATTGATTCAAGCCTAGCTACGGGTGCACAGGGTGATCTAGTGGTTACCCCCTTATGAATGTCACCGAGAATGGAGTTCATAGGGTGATCTCTTTGAATTGCTTGGTGGACTCTTGGGTGTGGCGGTCTTTGACCCTGAATCTCTTGCTCATCTTCCTTGTCCTTATTGACTTGATCTCCCACTTGATCATTGTCCTCCTCTTGAGGTGGCTCATCCTCTTGATCTTCATCATCTTGAGCCTGATCCTCATCTTGAGTTGGTGGAGATGCTTGATTGGAAGAAGACGGTTGATCTTGTGCTTGTGGAGGCTCTTCAGATTCCTTAGGACACACATCCCCAATGGACATGTTCCTTAGCGCGATGCATGGAGCCTCTTCATCATCTAGTTCATCAAGATCAACTTGCTCCACTTGGGAGCCATTAGTCTCATCAAACACAATGTCACAAGAAACCTCAACTAATCCAGTGGATTTGTTGAAAACTCTATATGCCCTTGTTTTTGAATCATATCCTAGTAAAAAGCCTTCTACAACCTTATGAGCAAATTTAGATTTTCTACCTCTTTTAATAAGAATAAAACATTTGCTACCAAAGACTCTAAAATATGAAACATTGGGCTTTTACTGGTGAGGAGTTCATATGATGTCTTCTTGAGGATTCGGTGAAGGTAGAGCCAGTTGATGGAGTAGCAGGCGGTGTTAATCGCCTCAGCCCAAAACCGGCCCGGAGTCTTGTACTCATCAAGCATGGTCCTTGCCATGTCCAGTAGAGTTCTATTCTTCCTCTCCACTACACCATTTTGTTGAGGTGTGTAGGGAGAAGAAAACTCATGCTTGCTGCCCTCATCCTCAAGAAAGCCTTCGATTTGTGAGTTCTTGAACTCCGTCCCATTGTCACTTCTTATCTTTTTTATTCTCAAACCAAACTCATTTTGAGTCCGTCTCAAGAATCCTTTGAGTGTATCTTGGGTTTGAGATTTTTTCTGCAAAAAGAATACCCAAGTGAAGCGAGAATAATCATCCACAATTACTAGACAGTACTTACTCCCACCGATGCTTATGTAAGCTATCGGGCCGAATAGATCCATGTGGAGTAGTTCTAGTGGCCTGTCCGTTGTCATTATGTTCTTGTGTGGATGGTGAGCGCCAACTTGCTTTCCTGCTTGACATGAGCTACAAACCCTTTCTCAAAATGAACATTTGTTAGTCCTAAAATGTGCTCTCCCTTTAGAAGCTTGTGAAGATTCTTCATCCCAACATGGGCTAGTCGGCAATGCTAGAGCCAACCCATATTAGTCTTAGCAATTAAGCAAGTATTGAGTTCAGCTTTGTTAAAATCAACTAAGTATAGCTGACCCTCTAATACTCCCTTAAATGCTACTGAATCATCACTTCTTCTAAAGACAGTAACACCTATATCCGTAAAAAGACAGTTGTAACCCTTTTTGCATAATTGAGAAACGGAAAGTAAATTGTAATCTAAAGAATCTACAAGAAAAACATTGGAAACAGAATGGTCAGGTGATATAGCAATTTTACCAAGTCCTTTGACCAAGCTTTGATTTCCATCTCCTAATGTGATAGCTCGTTGGGGGTCTTCGTTTTTCTCATAGGAGGAGAACATTCTTTTCTTCCCTGTCATGTGGTTTGTGCATCCGCTATCAATTATCCAGCTTGATCCCCCGGATGCATAAACCTGCAAAACAATTTAGGCCTTGTTCTTAGGTACCCAAATAGTCTTGGGTCCTTTTACGTTAGAAACAAGCACCTTGGGTACCCAAACACAAGTCTTGGAGCCCTTGTGTTTGCCCCCAACATATTTGGCAACTATTTTGCCTGATTTGTTAGTTAGCACATAAGAAGCATCAAAAGTTTTGAATGAAATATTATGATCATTTGATGCAGTAGGAGTTTTCTTTTTAGACAATTTTACATGGGTTGATTGCCTAGAACTAGAAGCCTCATTCTTATACATAAAAGCATGATGTGAAACAGTATGAGGTTTCCTAGCATAAATTCTCCTAATTTTGTGTTCGGGATAATCAGCAGGATATAAAATATAGCCCTCATTATCCTAAACCATGGGAGCTTTGCCCTTTACAAAATTAGACAATCTTTTGGGGGCATCAAGCTTGACATTGCTTCCCTGTTGGAAACCAATGGCATCCTTAATGTCAGGGTGTCTCCCACTATAGAGCATGCTTCTAGCAAATTTAAACTTTTCATTTTCAATTTCATGCTCATTGATTTTAGCAGTTAATTGAGCTATATGATCATTTTGTTGTTTAATTAAAGCAAGGTGATCATTTATAGCATCAATATTAACATCTCTACATCTAGTACAAATAGTAATGTGATCAATAGTAGATGTAGAGGGTTTGCAACCATTTAATTCATCTATCTTAGATTTTAGCATGGCATTTTCATCTCTAAGATAGGAAAAAAATCATTGCAAACATTTAAATCTTTCACCTGAGAAATTAAACTAGCATTTTCAGTTCTAAGGTTAGAAATTGATTCATTCAATTTATCAATCTTAGCAATTAAACTAGCATTTTCATTTCTAAGACTGGTAAATGAATCATGGCAAATGCTAAGCTCCTTAGTCAAGTTTTCATTTTTCTCTTCTTCCTGAGCATAGGCATTTTTTACTTTAACATGCTTTTTATTTTCCTTAATAAGGAATTCCTCTTGGCTGTCGAAGAGTTCATCCTTCTCATGAATGGCTCCTATCAATTCATTTAATTTTTCCTTTTGTTGCATGTTAAGGTTGGCAAAAAGTGTAAGCAAATCATCTTCATCTTCACTAGAATTACCCTCATCACTAGATGTAGTATACTTGGGGGTGGTTCTAGTTTGTACCTTCTTCTTTTTGCCGTCCTTTGCCATGAAGCACTTGTGGCCGACGTTAGGGAAGAGAAGTCCCTTGTTGATGGCGATGTTGGTGGCGTCCTCGTCGGAGGAGGAGTTGGTGGAGCTCTCATCGGACTCCCATTCCTGACACACGTGGGCATCACCGCCCTTCCTCTTATTGTACTTCTTCTTCTCTTTCTTCTTCCCCCTCTTGTCGTCGCCCCTATCACTAGACATAGGACATTTAGCTATAAAATGACTAAGCTTACCACATTTGTAGCACACCCTCTTGGAGCGGGGTTTGTAGTCTTTCCCCCTCCTTTGCTTGAGGATTTGGCGAAAGCTCTTGATGATGAGCGCCATCTCCTCATTGTCGAGCTTGGAGGCATCGATGGAGAGCCTACTTGATGTAGACTCTTCTTTCTTCTCCTTCGTCGCTTTGAATGTGATGGGTTGCACCTCGGGTGTGGAGGTGCCGCCTTGCTCCAAGTCAATGATTTGTTTGGAGTCTTTGATCATTAGTTCAAAGCTCACAAACTTCCCAATTACCTCCTCAGGAGACATTAGCTTATATCTAGGATCACCATGAATTAATTGAACTTGAGTAGGATTACGAAATACGAGTGATCGAAGAATAACCTTGACCATTTCATGGTCATCCCATTTTATGCTCCTGAGGTTGAGCACTTGATTCACCAAGGTCTTGAACCAGTTGTACATTGCTTGTGGCTCCTCTCCTTTGTTGAGGACGAATCGACCAAGCTCCCCCTCGATCGTCTCCTGTTTGGTGATCTTGGTCACCTCATCTCCTTCGTGCACGGTCTTTAGGATGTCCCAAATCTCCTTGGAACTTTTTAACCCTTGCACCTTATTATACTCCTCTCGACATAGAGAGGCGAGGAGTATAGTAGTGGCTTAGGAGTTAAAGTGCCATATTTGGGCGACCTCGTCCGAGTCGTAGCCCTCGTCCCCCACGGTAGGTACATGCACTCCAAATTCAACAATGTCCCATATGCTTGCGTGGAGTGAGGTTAGGTGATGCCTCATTTTATCACTCCACATGCAATAATCCTCACCATCAAAATATGGTGGTTTGCCTAATAGAATAGAAAGTAAAGGAGCACGCTTAGAAATACGAGGATAACGAACTGGCATCTTACTATACTTCTTGCGCTCATGGCGCTTAGAAGTGACGGACGCGGCGTTGGAGCCGGATGTGGAGGGCGACGAGGAATCAGTCTCGTAGTAGTCCACTTTCTTCATCTTCTTCTTCTTGTTGCCACTCTGATGCGACTTGATGTGAGGAGGGGATTCCTCCTTGCCTTTGGCGCCGGACTCTCTTGATGGAGCCTTCCTGTGGCTTATGGCCTTCTCACCGGTTTCCATCTCCCTCTTGGCGGATCCTCCCAACATCACTTCGAGTTGTTAGACTCTAATGAAGTACCAGGCTCTGATACCAATTGAAAGTCGCCTAGAGGGTGGGTGGATAGGCATAATCTGAAATTTACAAATTTAAACACACACAACAAGTCGGGGTTAGCGTTAGAACAAATATCAAGTCCGAGAGAGAGGGAAAATAAATCAACCAACAAATAAAACAGATGAACACGGTGATTTGTTTTACCGAGGTTCGGTTCCAAAGAACCTAGTCCCCGTTGAGGTGGTCACAAAGACCGGGTCTCTTTCAACCCTTTCCCTCTCTCAAACGGTCACCTAGACCGAGTGAGCTTTCTCCTTAATCAAACGGGTCACTTAGACCCCACAAGGACCATCACACACTTGGTGTCTCTTGCTTTGATTACAATTCACTTGAGAACAAGAATGAGGAAGGAAGAAAGCGATCTAAGCACAAGAGAACAAAGAACACGAACAAAAACACTCTCTCAAGTCACTAAGTGATTGGAATGAGTTTGGGGCTTGGAGAGGCTTTGATTCTATTGAATTGTGTCTAGGAGTGAATGCACTAGCTCTTGTATTGAATGTGAAGTGCTAGAAACTTGGATGCTTGGAGTGGTGGTGGTTGGGAGGTATTTATAGCCCTCAACCACCACATAGTCGTTGGGGATGGCTGCTGTCGATGGGCGCACCAGACAGTCCGATGCACCACCGGACATTGTCCGGTGCGCCAGCCACGCCACCCAACCGTTAGGGTTCGGGAGCTTCTGACCGTTGGAGGCTTTGTCCTCTAGTGGCATCGGACAGTCCGGTGCCACACCGGACAGACACTGTTCAGTGTCCGGTGCGCCTCTAACGGGCGACTTTGTTCTGTCGCGCACTATTGCACACTGTTCCTCTGAATCTTCAGCTTTTGCAGGCGACCATTGCGCGAAGTAGCTGTTGCTTCGCTGGTGCACTAGACAGTCCGGTGGCACACCGGACAGTCCGGTGAATTATAGCGGAGCGCGCCCTGAGAAACCCGAGAGTGGCCAGTTCACTCTGGTACGGACCTGGTGCACTGGACAGTCCTGTGCACCAGACCAGGGCACACTCGGTTTCTTTGCTCCTTTGTTTTTGAACCCTTTCTTCAATCTTTTATTGGTTTGTGTTGAACCTTTATGCACCTGTTGAACATATATTCTAGAGCAAACTAGTTAGTTCAATATTTGTGTTGGGCATTCAACCACCAAAATTATTTATTGGAAAAGGTTAACCCTATTTCCCTTTCACTAACCATTTTAAGCCATGTAGGTTTGCTCAAACATGTGGAATTGAAACCAAGCAATCCTACCATAAAATATACCTAGCTTGCATGCAATAAAATTGAAACTAAATACTAATTGAAAAGACATGAATAATACTCAATTGAAAAACATAACAATTGAAAAGCAACTAATAGACATGAATGGTAAACTAGATACAAGAAAATAGATACACATATATAGAAATAAGGAAATGATCTAGTTACCTTAGTCATGGGTGAGGAATTTGGGTCCACGAGAGCGCTTTGCGGGTGATCTCCAAGTGGCAAGGAACGAGGCTGTTGAGGCCTGCACTCGTGCCGAATCGATCAAGAAGGCTTATGATGACCTGGCAAAAGCGACAAAAAAGATGAGGAGACGGGTTACCTTACTCGCCACGAGTGTATGCGGGTGACTTCCCGGCTTCGCATCTTGGAGCGAGGGAAGGAGACTGTCGAGGCTTAGGTCACGGCCTTGAAGAAAGAAGTGGGTTACTGGGTCGAGGAGGAAGAGAGGCTCCGGGCCTACCTAAGAGGTAGGATCTTTGTACCCTTACTCCTTGGTATGGTACTCATCCTGACCCCTTCTGCTCTTTCCATCGCTCATGTCCTCTTTTGCCAAATTTGCACGGGAAGTTTGATACTGCCAAGGGGAATTTCATCGAAGTGCAACATCGCCTAAAAAGGATGAAGAGGGAGAATGGTCGCCTATCAAAGGCGGTAGACATCGCGCGCACATGATTCAGGGTGCCCTTTCCTTCTGGGCATGAGCCCCTGATCTCTCACTTTGAGCTTTTCATGGGCTAAGCTAACGAGCTCAGGGTGGAGGTCTTCTGCATTGGGGTCAACCAAACCTTCGTCATCGCCATGTCCCAGTATGTGGGGGAATTGACTTGGAAGCCTTGAGCGTATTCTATTGCGACGCCTAGAGTGTCGTGGAGCTCACGGAGATGGCCAGAACTTTGGAACCCTTGGTCCTGAAGTTGGAAGACACCCTGATCGACAATGCTCTCCCTGGGAGGGCTCAGGGGAAACCCATGTCTTCGTAAGGTCGAGGGGTGAGACATCTCGGTACTTTTCTAGATATTATGAGTGTTTGTGTCATCTTCTTCTTCAGAGCATCCCCTGTGTGAGCCTCGAACATGGTTTCTGAAAAAGGAAACAAAAATAACGAATACAGGGTTCGTGGAATAAATTTCTTCTTGTCACTACTCTGATGGTCGGGGGATACAATGTCATCCATCCTAAGAGGCTCCGGTGCCTTCCGGGAGTTTTCGCCGACTTCCATTCAGAGCCTGGGGATGATGACGTCGAGAATGCGCAAGACCCCTACTTGGCGTGCCAACTGTCAATGTTTCGAACCTGCCCCGACAAGTAAATTTGTTTATGCGCGTTCTAGATCCAGATGGTGGGTTTAGTGGACGCAAGGCTTATACTGGTTCAGGCAGAACGTCCCTATGTCACACCCAGTTTTGAAGGTAAACCGAATGCAAACCATGTACGTGCCAGGATTAGAAATTCACGTACACAACAATTACATAAAAGACTCATCATAGCACAATGCTTCGAATATTAATAAAGAGTAAGTAATAATATTACAAACTAGAGTCATTTACATTATATAAATCAAAGTACACAGAATGGAAACGTAGCCAACGTAAACAAACCCACCATAGGCAGCTGACTGTGGGAGGTCCCTAGCCTAAATGCCTAATCCTCGAACTCGTCGAAGTCCTGGAACTCCTGGAGATCTTCCTCGACACCTTCTTCTTATTTACTTGAGCATAGATTGCACCATATGCAACCTGGTGTTTTGTGAAATCAAGGGTGAGTACACATCAACGTACTCAGCAATTGTCCCGTTTGGCTGAGGTGGACTCGCTTTATGTGGAGTTAGGCTGAAAGCAGGTTGCTTTTACTTCGTCAAGTTTTATTCATTAATATGAGCCAAGTTTTATCAGTAACCTCAAGTTATTATCCCAAAGAGTACCTCCTCATAGAGAAAATACCAGAACCCATAGTTAGAAACATTATTAATAAAACCATCATCATCATCCATAACCATTGAATCTCAGATCATTTGTATCTCTAATCAAAGAGGATCCCAAAGCCGCTCTTAACCATGAGCACGACTGATATATCAGTTTCATTCCTCTGCAGAGGTCACACACTTTACCCATGAGCCGTGATTCCCTTTTGCCTCGAGTCGATCAAACCCTCAAACACTTCTAAAGTGGGCCGGTAAGGTTTCACTACGTAGCCTTTACAAAGATTCTCCTGGTGTGCAGTTGCTCATTAGGTTTCACCAGTCGTACAAACATAGTTCTCCTCCCTAAGGTGGGTGACTAACAAAACCAATCCAATGAACCTCGGCACCCACCCTTAACAGAGCAACCACTATGCCCCGGCCCCCATTGACGGCCTACGACAAAGCCAACTACACCCCCAAATTCATCTAATTAATCAGCTAAGGGTGTCACATTCCACCCTCATGGTTGTACGGTTATCCCGGGTGGTCTCTCAATAAACAGGTCCTTACGGAGAGGTACTCAGGAAACAACCTAAGTCCACTAAAATATCACAAGTTCATCATTATAATCAAGATAACATGATCGTATCATAAAAAGTTCTCATCATGTTCATTGATTAAAGTAGAGCAATAGCATGAAACTAACCATAGCAACCCAAAAGGTAATCAAGGACAAGGTAAATAGAAAGCTAGTCAATTCTTAGGTTGATCATGGTGTGCGGGGAAATGAGTTATCATGTGAATAGGACATAAATAGGTTAGCGCACACTTGCCTTCACCAAACAGATGGTCAGGGTCTTCAACCTTGTAGAACTCGAAGAACATGATCACATGGTCGCCGAAGCTTGACCGTCGATTCACCGAAGCTCGGAAACAAATCACGCTCTATTCGCGACGCGCAATGAATACAAACACGCACAAGCAAACAAACATATACATGCATAAGAACATTACACCATACAAAGGAAAACATTATAAAACATACAGTATGAAATAGAGCCCGCTACTACGGTCCCACGAGAAAGAAAATACGACAGTCAGAGCTACGGTTGAGAAGTTATTGCGCTTACACTAAACAAGTATTATATTAGAATATTTAAGTCGACATACTCGCATTATTCGACATTTCTTAAATGCAACCTAGAGCTATCGTCTAGTTTTCATTAGTCTACTATGCTAACATCTTTCAGGTAAGTAAGTAATTTAAATAGCATTAGTGACTCTATGCGAGACAAATTAACGACGCGAGACGAAAAGCGCAACGCGCGAAACAGCATGGCAGCACGCGTACAACACCCGTATGGCGCCCGGCCGACACAACACGCGAGAACTAATTAATGGATAGCATGATTAAACTAAACAATTATTTAATAAAGAATAATTTAGTTAAGATTAACCACGCTAATGTTGATTTATAAATGTGCAACTCAGGGAGAGGATCGAGCTAGGCTGGCCGGGCACGGGCGCGGCACAGGGTGTGCGGGGCGCGGGGGCTGCGGCAGCCGCCGCTGCCAAGGAGGGGGAAAGGGGCGTCGCCGGGAGGGGAAACGGAGGGGGGAGGGACGCCGCCACCGAGGAATGTGAGGGGAGGCTCTGCGCGAATGGGAAACGGAAAAACAAAAAACTTCATGGACAACAATGGTGGAATGGCTCACTAGAGAAGAAGACCTTACCGGAGCCGAGGACAAAATCGTCGATTTGGGATCAACCGTCGGTCAGATCAATGAATCGAAGGCAGTAGGACGAAGTTCTCGATGAGACAAACGTAGCGATACCCTCAGATTCCGCCGACGATGCACGGATCAGAGTTGTCGCCGAAGTTAGAACCACCTCTGAACTTCGGCGAGCAATTCCGGGAGTTTCGGATCAATTCTGAGGGTGGGGTTTCGAATTTTGAAAAGGGGTCGACAAGAGGATTCCAGCCATATATATATATATTGCTAGGGTTTGAATATCTTTTATTTTTCGTTATTATCCTATTTTTACAATAAAAAATCATTTTCAGGAAAGGCTGAAATCGTTTTAATATTCGAAAAATATCTCGAGGGCTCCAAAAATTATAGGAAAATTCCTAGACATGATTTGGTACCCAATGAACTCAAAAAACATATTTATAACTTTTGAAAATATTTTTAAATACCTCAAATAAATAGATTTTTAATTTTGGAAAATATAAAAATATTCAGAAAAATATGAAAATTTACCGAAAACTTGTACATGATATATTAACAGGTTTCAAATACTTTTTGCACATATAAACACTATGTGTTGGGGGTATGCTTCGTAGCCGAAGATCCTAAAGAAAGAGAACACCTTCGGAAGATCTCCTCAGGAGCAAGCGCCGAAGCTATTACCTATAGAGCTTCGGCATAATGATAGATCTCAAGACGAAGGGTCGAACCGACTTAAAGATGGATTGACTTAAAGACCCATGATGTTTTGTGTCATTATTATAGTCGATTGTAAAGGACATAAATGTAATTTTACACAGGCGGCACCCTGTGCCTATAAATAGGTGAACAGTACCCCGGCACTGTTCACGCAATCCTGTAATTGCCAACGCTTTACGCTGGGATTATTTTCTGCCAGAGGCGAAGGTATAAATGTACCTAAATATTATGTTTCGACATTTAAGTTTATATTATGAAATATATGAATAATTTAATTTGTTTTCCATATAATGTTTAACATTTTATATTTTATTTCCTATTGATGAATGTTTAATCACGAAGGTGTGACCTTCGTGGTATTTTGTCCGTGGCCTTCGTTCGAAGTTCATTAAATCCATGGGGATATAATGCTTCAGCGAACGAAGGTCATTATTATTTAACATCTTTTGTGTTGCCTTGTTCTTAATTCATAGCATTTGAGAACAAGTCCCCAACATTGGCGCCCACCTCCGGTGAACTCACTTCCACTGTTTGAGCTGATGGCTTCGTTCAACAACCAAGCTAGAGCTGCTTCGGCTCTGTAGCTTGTACTCCCGATAACAGGCGGTTCATGTTCAGAGCCAGCTAATAAGAAGCAGAAGGAGGAGGCACAGAGAAGGGTACAGAATGTCGGGGTGCAAAGACCCTTCATCAAGTCAAGATGGTCTCACATCCCAATTACCTTCTCTCAAGAGGACCTTCAGCTCAAGGATTACCCTCACAATGATGCTATGGTTATTTCTTGTGTTATCAAAGGATTTCTGGTCCACAACGTTATGGTTGACACAGGCAGTGCAGCGGATATTATATTTGCTAAGGCCTTCAGACAGATGCAAGAGCCCGAAGATAAGATCCATGATGCTACACATCCCCTTTGTGGCTTCGGAGGAAGGCAGATTGTAGCACTCGGCAAGATCACGATGCCAGTGACCTTCGGATTTATCAACAATACAAGGACTGAACAAGTTGTGTTTGATATTGTTGACATGGAATACCCTTACAACGCAATCATTGGTCGCGGGACTCTCAATGCTTTTGAAGCAATTCTTCATCCAGCATATCTTTGCATGAAGATACCTTCGGATCAAGGACCTATTGCTATTCATGGAAGTCAGGAAGCTGCCAGAAAAGTCGAAGGAAACTGGACAAATTCAAAAGCAATCCATAATATGATGGAGCTGAAGCTTGTGAGCAATACAAGTACAGAAGGGAGAAGGCTGCTTCGGCTGATCAGCCGAAGCCCATGCTTTTATGTGAAGATATAGCAGAGTAGAAGGTGTTGCTGGGGTCTCAATTGTTTGAGGAGCAGGAGAAAACCTTGACAAGGTTTCTGTTCAACAATAAAGATGTCTTCGCATGGTCGGCCAATGATCTCTGTGGTGTGAATAGGGATGTCATTGAGCACTTGCACAATGTTGATCCATCCTTCAGACCCAGAAAGCAGAGACTTCGGAAGATGTCTGATGACAAAGCCGAAGGTGCTCGGAACGAAGTGAAAAGACTTCTTAGTGCTGGCGTCATTAGAGAAGTAAAGTACCCAGAATGGTTAGCCAACACTGTCATGGTGAAGAAGGCCAATGGTAAATGGAGAATGTGCATTGACTTTACTGATCTCAATAAGGCTTGTCCGAAGGATGAATTTCCATTACCAAGAATAGATTCTCTAGTAGACGCAGCAGCTTCGTCAGAGCTCATGAGTCTGTTAGATTGTTATTCAGGCTACCATCAAATCTGGATGAAGAAAGAAGATGAGCCAAAAACCAGCTTCATAACCCCCAGTGGTACATATTGTTATCTTCGGATGCCTGAGGGGCTCAAGAACGCTGGAGGAAGCTTCAGCAGAATGACAGCAAAGGTCCTTCATTCTCAGATAGGCAGAAACGTGCTAACATATGTTGATGATATCATAGTAAAAAGCACAAAGCAAGAAAATCACATTGCTGATCTGCAGGAGACATTCGCTAATTTTAGGCAAGCTGGTCTGAAGCTGAATCCAGAAAAATGTGCCTTCGGAGTAAAGAAGGGGAAATTCCTTGGTTGTTTGGTTTCAACAAAAGGGATCGAAGCTAATCCAAATAAAATCGAAGCTATCCTTCGGATGGAGCCGCCAAGCACAAAGAAAGGGGCTCAACGGCTAACAGGAAGACGGGCATCTTTGAATCAATTTATATCCAGATCAGCAGAGAGAAATTTACCATTCTTTGAAGTGCTGAAGTCAGCCAAAGTTTTTCAATGGGGATCAGCTCAGCAAAAAGCCTTCGAAGAGCTGAAGCAGTATCTAATAGATTTAACAACCTTAACTCCACCAGCGTCAGGGGCTCCTCTGCTACTGTATGTGGTAGCTTCGCACTCTGCAGTAAGTGTGGCGCTTGTCCAGGAGAAGCTTGAAGGACAATTGAAAAAGCAGGCTCCAGTATACTTCGTCTCCGAAGTTCTCAGTTTATCAAAGAAAAACTATACAGAATTGGAGAAGGTGCTGTATGCCGTCTTAATGGCCTTCAGGAAGCTTCGACATTATTTTCAAGCATACCATATAATTGTTCCTTCATCACAACCTTTGAAGGATATTATGAGAAACAGAGAAGCTACTGGAAGGATTGGAAAGTGGGCTGTGGAACTCAACGAGTTTAGCATTGATTATGTGCATAGATCTTCGATTCAGTCCTAGGCATTAGCAGACTTCATCGCTGACTGGACGCCAGGGGCTTAGGAGGAAGAAGCAAGTAAAGATACCGAAGCTTGGACAGTGTTCTGCGATGGCTCCTGGGGAACCTTCGGGGCAGGTGAAGCTGCCGTTTTAATTGCACCTTCCAAAGTCAGAACATGCTATGCAGTAAAACTTGATTTCAGCTGCACAAATAATATTACTGAATACGAAGCTTTGCTTTTGGGGCTTCGGAAGTTGAAGGCAATGGGGATAAGAAGGGCGGTTCTCAAAACCGATTCCCAAGTTATTTCTGGTCATGTTGACAAGAGTTGCAAAGCAAGAGATCCGAAGCTTGAGAAATATTTGGATACAGTTCGAAGGCTTGAAGCTTCCTTTGAAGGGTTTTCTATCAAGAATATTCCACGAGGAGAAAATGAGCACGCTGATCTACTAGCCAAGTCAGCGGCATAGGGGCTGCCTTTACCTTCGGAAGTATTCTTTGAAATAATAAAAGCACCTTCGGTTGACCTTCTTGAAAGAGCAGTGCTCAATATATCTCCTGTTTATAGCGAAGATTGGAGAACTGAGATCATGTCTTTTCTCCAGGGCAATTTCCTTTCAGATGATGAAGCTTATCATAAGAGAATAGCGGCAAGAGCCCGTCCATATGTAATAATAGAAGGGGAGTTATACAAGCATGGAGTCTGTTCTCCATTACTCAAATGTTTATCCAGAGCTGAAGGTATAGAGCTGATGAAAGAAATACATGCAGGGCTGTATGGATCTCACATCGGATCTAGGCCCTTGCTGGGTAAAGTTTTTCGTCAAGGATTTTATTGGCCGAAGGCAGCTTCGGATGCAGCAGAACTAGTCCAAAAATGCGAGGGTTGTCAAAAATGTGCAATAGATCAGAGACAACCTTCGTCTCTAACTCAATTAATACAGCCCACTTGGCCATTGCAAAGGTGGGGCCTTGATTTGCTAGGCCCACTTCCACCAGCACAAGGGAATTTAAGATATGTTGTGGTGGCAGTAGAATATTTTTCTAAGTGGATTGAGGCGAAGCCCTTAGCCACAATAACTTCGGTCACTGTTCAAAAGTTTTTCTGGCAAAATATTGTGTGTCGCTTCGGAGTGCCGAAGGCTATCACTGTGGACAACGGAACACAGTTTGATGCCGAAGCTTTCAAAGAGTTTTGTGAACAAATTGGCACGAAGATCCATTTTGCATCGGTTCGACATCCAGAGTCAAATGGACTTGTCAAAAGAGCTAATGGCATTATAATGACAGGAATAATGAAGTTAATCTTCAACCAGCCTAGGGGGAAGTGGCCAGACGAATTAATCAAAGTGGTGTGGAGCCACAACACAACAATGTCAAGGTCAACCGGTTTTACACCATTCAAATTGCTGTTTGGTGACGAAGCAATAACCCCAGAAGAAGCTAAAGCAGGATCAATAAGAACAGTGGCTTCGGCAGAGGACGAAGCTGATTATTCTGTGGCAAAGGATGCTATAGAAGGGATTAGGCTTCAGGCTGTGGAGAATATCAATAAATATCAAGCTGAAACAATAAAATGGCGTGACAGAAAAGTTCGGTTAAAAAATATTAAGCTAGGACACTTGGTACTTCGGAGAGTTGCCAACCCAGATACAGTAGGCAAGCTACAGTTGAAGTGGGAAGGACCTTTTCTGGTAGTATCTTCGTCAAGACCCAGTTCCTACAGGTTGAAGGATATGGATGGCAACGACATTCCTAGATCTTGGAATGCGGATGAGCTTCGGCGGTATTATGTGTAGCCTGATGTAATCTTTTTTATTCTTTCCTATGGCACCCTTTTCCTTTCCAAAGGGGGAGAAAGGTTTTTAATGGGGCCATAGCACGTAATTTCTCTTTTTCTTATATCAGCTCTACAAGAGCAATATCCCCCGAAGATGTAAATGTAAAATCTGAGCATGCACCATCGAGTGCAAAAAGAAAAGGAAAAAAGGGAGAAGCTCGAAAGACGTCCCTAAGAGGATGCAGAGCACGACGAAGCTACAAAAAGCCATTCCTAAGGGAGCGCAGCGTAAGTTTTCTGCTCAAAAGTCGTTCCTAAGGGAATGCAGAGCTTACAGCGAAAAGTCAACGCTGATTCCGCCCAAGTATAAGGCGAAGCGCGAAAATTCAACGCGATACCGCCGAAAGTAAAAGGCGAAGAAGTTCAAAAGACGTTCCTAAGGGAATGCAGAACTTACAGTGAAAAGTCAGCGCTGATACACCGAAAGATAAGCGGTGAAGCCGAAAAATAAACGGCAAAGATTTGTTATACCTAAGGGAATAAGAGTTTTGATTGTGGTTTCGTATGTGTCTTTGAATATTCATTTGCACGATACATTACATCATACATTTGCATTCATAAACATTCATTTAGACATACATAGGATCATCATCTTCATAACATACACACTTGCTTCGGCTTTAAAAGAGAAGGCTTCGGAAAAAAGGAAAAAGAGGCAATTTTATGCTTCGCTGTGTACGAAAAGAAGGGAAGGTGTTTTTCGCCTTCGGCTCAAAAATGTTAATTTCGTCCACACCAAAGCACTTTATACATTGACGGAAACGTAAGATTATATTACAAGGTATGGATAAAGTCCACAAAGTGAGATTTAATTACATCATACTTTATACAAGTTATTACAGAAGTTTTTTGAGCTATTTCTACAGACTACTTGAGCTTCGTCAGCATTCATGGAGCTTCGTCTTTTTACTCCGTAGCTTCAGCTTCGGCTTCGTCATCCTGTATGTAAGTATTATAAGATAAATTCAAAATTCAAAGGAAAAGGTAAGCATAAGGTATGATTTTGTTACCGGCTTAAGGTGGCTTCAAGCTTCGTCACCAGCCTTGCTTCGTCCACCCTTTGTCCATACTAATTTTATAAATCTATTCGCAATACTTCGGGCAAGGTTGGGAATATTATCTAAGTCTGCTGGTGACAAGCTAAAGTTGGGTCTATTGATAATCTTCCCGTGTTCACAGCCAGACTTCAGAAAGGCAACAGCTGTGCCCCGAGAAGCTACCAGGGCACAGAAGTCGCCATGCCCAGCTATAACTTCGTCAAGATCATTAATTTCACCTTCAATATGCTCGAAGGCACCATGCAGGTCTTCAGCCGAAGGAATAATCTTCTCGCTGCTGGCTCCAACAAAATAGAACACCTGCTTCAGCCGTTGAATGCATCGATTGCTGAATTCCAGACATTTATTTTGAAGGCTTGTCAAAGATTCTTTCAGCTCTGAACTTTTTTGGACTTCAGCCTCAAGTTTTGCATCAAGCTTCAGCTTTTCTTGTTCGAAGTTTTCTGATTGAGAAAGAAGCTTCGAATTTAATTCTGTTATTTTGGCTTCAGCATCCGCTAATAGGCCTTCGGTTGTTTGAAGCTTGAAGTCTTTCTTCTCGATAGCAACTGATTGCTCTTTTATCTTGTTCTCTAAGTTCTCAATTATAACTTCGTGCTTTTTATCCTCTAAGTCCTGTTGCATTTTTAAAGCCTTGCTCAACAGCATACTCTGCGAACAAATAACCTTCGTTAGAAAACATCTATGTTAGCAAAAACAATAAAAGTTAGAGAAAAGTTGTTTACCTTGAAATTGGAATAAAATAGACTACCGACAATGTGTTGTCGTCGGTAGCGGCTGATGTCTGCTTCAAGCTTCGGGAAGCCGATACTCTTTGATAGAGTACCGATAACTTTTGCCTCGGTCTGATCTCGTATACAGCCCAACTTTTCGTCATCAATGCCGCCGAAGAGAAGCGCTCCCGGCCGATACCCGCAAGATATAGCATAGTCTTTTAGTTCTTCTTTTTCAGCTTTTGGCAGCTCTCGGCCAACTAAGTTTTAAAAATTAAAAGCTTCGTCTTCCGAAGTCATTTCTTCTTTCTCGGGTTTTGTGGCCATAGTCTCTTCGGTGACTGCGGCAGCTTCCTCTGCAGCAGCTTCTTCCGCGGCCATGTTTAGTAGAATTTTGTCAATGTCAGCAACCATGCTTTCTAAATTAATATCTTTGGATTTGGCATCTTCGGCTCTGGCCTCTTCTGCGGCAGCCTTCAAAGGTACAGCTTCAGTAGCTGTCATGCTTCCAATAGCCGGTATCTTCGGAGCTGAAGCTCCTGGTGGTGTTGCTTCAATGACTTCTGTCACACTAACAATTCTTTACCTCTTTGGCCTATGCGCCTTTGTTTTTGCGGGCTACTTTTCCTTCTGAAAAAGCTTTGTCAGATGCAGTCCTAGTTGACTTAGTTTGACAGGCAAAGTTTTAGTCATTACCTTTAAGATTTCCTCTACTTCGGTAGCAGAGGATGTCGCAGAAGTCCTTTCTTTTTCATCAATTGATTTTTGCTTCGGAGTCGAAGCCTTTCTTTTCTTCAGAGCAATTGTTTTTGCCTCAGACTCTTGTTTTTTCTTCTTCGGTTGATCTTCATCCTCCTTATTCAGAGCACTAGCTACTCTCTTCCTTTTTTGGCCTTCGGCACCCTTGTCCAGCCGCTCGTAGTCAGGATATTCAAAACCTATAACATCCATCACTCGGTTTAGCCTTCGTTTCGGACGGGTGCCAAAGGCCGCAGTCATCAACTGGTCTTCTTTTTTAGAATAATTTCCAAGTATTTCGTTGCACATTACTTCGATTGTATCCAGCCATTCTTGGCAAGGCACTTTGAAATGTCTCTTGAATTTGTAATGGTAGGGTAGCCGGATAAGTTCTCCTTCCTTCTTTTTTCCTTCAAGCTTTGGCATGGCCCACTCTTTCATAGTTGGAAACACTTTGAAAGCCAAAAATTCCTGCACTAAGTCCCTAGTGCCGATGTGCTCTGCGATAACCCTAAATTCAGCCAACGCAATTTGGGTTGGACCCTCTGGTGTCATATTGCACGGTGGTCTGGTCTCTCTGAAGATCAACTCTAACGGACTTTGAACTAGCTTCTCTTTATCATCGTCAACTTTGACGTAGAACCATTCAGATTTCCAGCCAGTTGGCCACTTGCTTCGGTAACTGATCACGGGAAATTTTGTAGTCTTGCGGTATGCAAAATTGTAGCAGCCAAAGTTTTCATGTAATCCATCTCCTCTAGCCTTAGTCTGATAATGCAGCTCGTGCACTCGGCAGAAACCTTTGGCAAATGGTTCCACCCCTTGGCTTCGGAGAGCCCAAATGTAAACGCTAAGCCTAACGATAGCGTTAGGAGTTAGCTGATGAAAGTAGATCCCAAACTTCTTCAGCACATCAGCAATCATCTTATTCAAAGGGAATCTCAAACCAGCTTTGAAGAAACTTTTAAAAACTACTACTTCGTCTTTTCTTGGCTTCGGAGTAGTTTCCTCCCCACCAAAGAGAACCAACTCTTTCTTTTCTTCATTAAAATAGCCCAATTTCAACATCTTAGCTAGGTCACCTTCGGAGATGGTGGATTTTCCAAAATCCAGATGGCTGGGTTTGCTCGACACCGTGCTGCTATAATCACCTTCAGACCTGGTTTCCTCAACATCAGCTTGCTCTGCTTCAGCGGCAGGGACGTCCTTCGATGTTACCAGCCCAGGCCGCTTCATTGCTTCGGAAATCGGAACAGTCTCAGTAGCTTCGGTCTCATCTCCCTCACGATCAACCCTAGCAGTGGAGCGAACTCTGGCCATTTGATTATGACTTTCTTCAAATTTTGTTGTTGACTTTTTTGATTTTCCCGAGGCTCTTCCTCTTGTGACGAAGCAGAATCAAAAGCGAAGTTTTGTCTGAGCACGATGATTAAGCTTCGGCTATGACTAAAATTTTGGCAGCAAAACAGTGCAATAGCAATGAATGTTGTGGTAACTTCACACCTACCTGTCTATTTATATAGTGCCGTAGGTGGGAAGGTGAATCGTCAAGGTCTCCCGCACCGAACAAACAGTCACCCGCACTCACTGAACGGTGGGCCACAGGGTCCGAGAAGGTGAATCACTGGGGCGCGCGTAACTGCTGCAAGATGGGGCCACCACGCGCGCGATGATTATTTTAATCGTTTCTCGCCAACGAGCTCAGGGAAGGTGTTTTTCGGATCTTCGGCGTCCCGAAGCCTAGAAGATTTTTTCACGGATCAAGCTCATTATGAAAAACGATCTAGCACCGTGAAGGGGCTACTGTTGGGGGTATGCTTCGTAGCCGAAGATCCTAAAGAAAGAGAACACCTTCGGAAGATCTCCTCAGGAGAAAGCACCGAAGCTATTACCTATAGAGCTTCGGCATAATGACAGATCTCAAGACGAAGGGTCGAACCGACTTAAAGATGGATTGACTTAAAGACCCATGATATTTTGTTTCATTATTGTAGTCGATTGTAAAGGACATAAATGTAATTTTACACAGGCGGCACCCTGTGCCTATAAATAGGTGAACAGTACCTCGGCACTGTTCACGCAATCCTGTAATTGCCAATGCATTACGCTGGGATTATTTTCTGCCAGAGGCGAAGGTATAAATGTACCTAAATATTATGTTTCAACATTTAAGTTTATATTATGAAATATATGAATAATGTAATTTGTTTTCCATATAATGTTTAACATTTTATATTTTATTTCCTATTGATGAATGTTTAATCACGAAGGTATGACCTTCGTGGTATTTTATCCGTGGCCTTCGTTCGAAGTTCATTAAATCCATGGGGATATAATGCTTCAGCGAACGAAGGTCATTATTATTTAACATCTTTTGTGTTGCCTTGTTCTTAATTCATAGCATTTGAGAACAAGTCCCCAACACTATGCGACGACATGAATGCAACAACCAAAGCGCCTCTAGGGCTCACCCCACTAGGCTTACGCCGATATATAACAAATAACTCATATTTATTTTTTAAAAAAGAGAAGAAAAGCAAAGAAAGATGAGGGTAACACCTGAATTTGGTGGATATTAGAAGAGAAATTTTATATCCCCAAATTTAGAGTGTTACACCCTACATCCAGTCTTCGGTGGCTTGCGCTCCTGGAACCTTGTTGCTCAATATTTATTGTAGGGGTAATAAGTGGGCGAGAGAGGGAGGAGCTCCCAAGTCTCTTATGAGTGATGAAATCTAAGGAATGTGAATCTAGTGTTCTCTACTAAGCCTTGAGGATCGTGGTGGTGCGCTCCTCGACTTTGGCTTCCATAGTCCTCCGTGTGTCCTCTCTTCTCGTCTTGTCGGCGTTTCGACCCCGGGGGGTCCCTGGACCGACGAGTAAATTGTCGCCGCGTACCCCAGCCCAGATGGGTCGGCGCGAGACGGAGCGTGAAGGGAGGAAGAAGCCGGAGGGAGATAGGTGTAAAAGGGGAAACCCGTGGCCTTCGTGTTTGTCCCGCGCCCAGGTCGGGTGCGCTTGCAGTAGGGGGTTACAAGCGTCCGCGCGGGAGGGAGCGAGAGGCTTACGCGAGCGCCGTCTCGTCCTTCCCCGTGTGGCCAACCTTCTGTAAGAGGGCCCTGGACCTTCCTTTTATAGGCGTAAGGAGAGGATCCAGGTGTACAATGGGGGGTGTAGCAGTGTGCTAACGTGTCTAGCGGAGAAGAGCTAGTGCCCTAAGTACATGCCGTCGTGGCAGCCGGAGAGGTTTTGGCACCCAGTTCATGTGGTGTCGTGGCCGTCGGAGGAGCGCTGGAGCCTGGCGGAAGGACAGCTGTTGGGGCTGTCGAGTCCTTGCTGACGTCTCCTTGCTTCCGTAAGGGGGCTGAGAGCCACCGTCGTCATGGAGCATGCGGGGTGCCATCATTACTTGTTTATCGGGGCGAGCCAGATGGGACACCGGTCTTGTTCCCCGTAGCCTGAGTTAGCTTGGGGTAGGGTAATGATGGCGCCTCCTGTGACGTGGTCGGTCTGAGCCATGGGTTGGGCGAGGCGGAGGCTCCTCTGAGGTCGAGGTCGAGTCTGTCTTCCGAGGCCGAGGTCGAGTCCGAGCCCCTGGGTCGGGCGAGGCGGAGACCGTCGGCTGAGGCCAGGGCTGAGTCCGAGCCCTGGGGTCAGGCGAGGCAGAGTTCGTCGTCTTCCGGGGCTGAGCCCGAGTCCGAGCCCTAGGTCGGGCGAGGCGGAGTTCGTCGTCTTCCAGGGCCGAGCCCGAGTCCGAGCCCTGGGGTCGGGCGAGGCGGAGTTCGTCGTCTTCCGGGGCTGAGCCCGAGTCCGAGCCCTGGGTCGGGCGAAGCGGAGTTTCCTATGGCGCCTGAGGCCGGACTTGGCTGCTGTCAGCCTCACTCTGTCGAGTGGCACAGCAGTCGGAGCGGCACAGGCGGCGCTGTCCTCTTGTCAGGCCGATCAGTGGAGCGGCGAAGTGACTGCGGTCACTTCGGCTCTGTCGACTGAAGGGCGCGCGTCAGGATAAGGTGTCAGGCCACCTTTGCATTAAATGCTCCTGCGATACAGTCGGTCAGCGTGGCGGCTTGGCCAAGGTTGCTTCTTGGTGAAGTCTAGGCCTCGGGCGAGCCGAAGGTGTGTCCGTTGCTGGAGGGGGTCCTCGGGCGAGACGTAAATCATCTGGGGTCGGCTGCCCTTGCTCGAGGCTGGGCTCGGGTGAGGCGAGATCGTGTCCCTTGAGTGGACCGATCCTTGACTTAATCGCACCCATCAGGCCTTTGCAGCTTTGTGCTGATGGGGGTTACCAGCTGAGATTAGGAGTCTTGAGGGTACCCCTAATTATGGTCCCCGACAGTAGCCCCCGATCCTCGAAGGGAGTGTTAATACTCGCTTGGAGGTTTTTGTCGCACTTTTTTGCAAGGGGACCGACCTTTCTCGGTTGCATTTTGTTCCGGTGGGTGCGCGCGAGCGCACCCGCTGGGTGTAGCCCCCGAGGCCTCGGAGGAGTGGTTTGACTCCTTCGAGGTCTTAATGCGTTTCGCAATGCTTCGGCCGGTCTGGTTGTTCCCTCATGCGAGCTGGCCGTAGCCCGGGTGCACGGTCGGGTCCCAAGTTCTCGGGCTGGTATGTTGACGCTGTCAACGGTTTGGCCAGAGCCGGGTTTGCGAGAGCAGCCCCCGAGCCTCCGCACAGGGCGAGAGGACGGTCAAGGACAGACTCGACTCCTTTACATACGCCCCTGCGTCGCCTTTCCGCAAGGAGGAGGGGGGAAAAGCGCCATGTTGCCCTCGGAGGGCGCCGAACATGGTGTCTCCGGTGAGCTACTAATGGGTAATCCGAGTTGACGCCCGTGCCCCATTTGTTAGGGGTCAGCTAGAGGCCCGGAGGCGCGCTCCAAAAGTACCTGCGGGTGATCTGCCGGACCCGGTCCCCTTTTGACGGGGTCCGAGGGCTCGATGCCTCCCTCTGATGGGATTCCGTTACAAGATCGTTCCCGCTGGTCTCGGAAATGTCCTAGGGTACCTCGGGAGCGTAGCCCGAGCCTTGGTTATGTATCGAACGTACCCAGGGTCATCCCTCGCTCTGCGTCTAAGGCGGTTGTGAACCCTTCGAGGGCCAGTCTACGAACCCCTGATCAATAGTGGGCGCGGAGCCCGAGTGGCCTGAGGCGGTCGTTGAACCCTTCCGAGGGGCCGGCCTTTGAACCTCTGACCAGTAGTGGGCGCGGAGCCCGAGCGCTCTGAGGCGGCTGTTGAACCCCTCCGAGGGGCCAACCTTCGAACCTCTGATCAGTAGGGGGGCTCGGGGCCCGTTTCATTCGCGGGGAAGGATCCCTTTCGGGGTGTCCCCTTTCCCGGTCCCTGTTGTAAGAGAGAGAAAGAGGAACAGGAAAAGGATACGAAATCGAATGACGTGGCGTACCTTTTTGGACGCGGTCATTATGGCGAAGGCGAAGCGTCACCCGCTTCTCCTGCCAAAGGTGTCGTCTGTCCCGCGGCGGAGTTAATGCGGCGGGACAAGTGGTTCGCGGGGCAGCCGTTGCGCGTGCGCGAGCCGTTCGAGGAACGGGACACGGGTGCGCCATCTTCACGCCGTGGGAGAGGGCTCTCCCGCTGTCCTAGGAGGGGACGTGAGCTTGGCTGACGACTTGACCGCTGCTTTCGCTCGCCTGCCACCGCCATTACTACCGGCCCATTTTTGGCCGCATCGACCGTCGCGCCTTCTCCTGCAACTGACTGGCCCGTGACCGATGTGCCTGGTTGGCACTGTTGGGTCATGCGCAGGGTTGCCTCGAGTCGCGGTACTGGTTCCGCAGTCGAGGAGGCGCGGTAGTGGCGCGAGTAGCGGTGCAGTTTCTTGCACGTAGCGACCGGCGCGCCGGTTGCATGATGCGTGGGCCTGGGCCTCCATGCTGAACACGTCGAAGTCGAAAGGGTGCGCCCCTTCGGTGCAGTTGCATGCCGCCTGCATGGCGGTCCACCCTTTCACTCGCTGGTCTAGGCGAAAGTGGGGGAATGCTTGTAACCGCTGGGCAGTCGTGTGCACCGTGGGCGGCGGTTTGGCTTTGTCTGCCCTACGCCAGCTTGCATGACGCGTGGGGCCTAGCCCCCATGTCGTAGGGGGAGGACCTTGGAGCGTGTTGGAGAAGACTCAGCCCGCGACGGCTGAGGACGCGAGTGGGGAGAGTTGCCATTAAAAGGAGGGCGACCCCCTTGAAGGGCAACCATGTCTTCGCGCTCCCCTCATGCATCGTGTCTTTCCACCTTCCGAGCCCCCGGATGGGGGACACTCGCAGTCTTTCCGCCTTGTCGTCGGAGGAACGCAACTTCGCGGAAGTTGGTACCTTTCAGCCATCGTTCGGCTTCAAGGATTTTCATCAGGCAGCCCGGCCGCATCCCCTCGCCGGTGGTCACCCAAGACGGTGACCACCAGCTCCTAGGTGGGGAGAAGCAAGCCGGGCTGCGGCCTCTGCCCCTCCCTCAGCTTCAAGGATGTTCATCATCAGTGCTGGGGAGGGGAGTGCGCCGAGTTGGGGTCAGTCTCTGCGCGGGCAGCGGCCCACTCCTTCCCTTAGTGATCGGGGGGAAGGGCGTTCGCCGTTCGTGGCGCTGGCAGCTGCCGCATGCCCGGCTCTTCGACCCGAGCGGCTTCGGCGCTGCTTCCAGCGCCACCTTCCGACACGGCAGCCGGAAGAGGTTTCTCCGCCGACGAGATAGCCGGTGTCGCCCACGGACTGACCTCCACTCTACGGCCTTCTGTTGCTCCGCAGGCCCCCCAATCGTGTGAGGTTGTTCGTACCTGCGGAGGTGGAACCGGAGTTCCGTTTGTAATGGCACCTTGAGTGCTGGCGTATGTTCATTGTGGCTGTCGGGGCCTAAACATGTATGTATTTTCGGCGGGGAGCCGTGTTTTTTCTTCATTCCGAGCACTAAGACTCGCTTGTCGGCTATCTGAACCGCTTCACCAAGCGTGAGTTGCCTCGTGCGAAGGTGACGAGTGAGGTATCCATATCCCGGAGGCGTAGGAGTCCCTCGGCTCGGTCGGCCTTGTTGTCCGAGGTTTCTCTTGCTTAGTTAAAGAAACCCTCGGCCGCTCTTCGATGAGCCAAAGCCAGAGGTAGCGGTGTCAGCACAGACAGAGGCGGAGTTGACTCGAAAAGAAGGCTTCGTCGGCCGGAGCCCGGCTGGGCCGTCCACTAGCGGGACCAGCGTCGGAGTTGAGTTGCCGAGGCCACGAGCCGGGCTGATGTCCTCGGGGGACAGCTGGCTGAGGCTTCGGGGTGGCCGGCTGAGCCGTCTGCTCGAGCCGGACTCCTGGAAGAGAGCCTGGCGGCGATGGCCCAGGCGTGGTGCTGATGTCGTCCTTTGAAGAGGAGATCCTCCGACCGCGTCGCCGTCCGAGGCTAGGTCGGACCTCACCGAAGGTGTAATTGACGCCGAGGGTGTTGCTGCTCCCTTCAACCGTCAAGGTCCGAGCCTGCAGGATCGGGTTATCTTGTAGTGTTCGTATGTTTTCTACGGCCGCCGAGGCCCAAACATACTGTCGTCGTGTTGTAAAGCTACGTGTCTTTTCCCCTTGCTTCAAGTATCTGGACTTATTTGTCGGTGACAGAGTTGTTTGTCCAAGCGAGAGTTACTTTTCACGGAAGGTGATGAGTGAGGTATCTGTATCCCGGAGGCGTAGGAATCCCTCGGCTCGGTCGGCCTTGCCGCTTACGTGTACTCTTACTCGTCCGCCGGATTCTGCTATCGATGTAGTCGAGAAGGCCCGAAAAATCGTTTCGGCAGAAGGGTCTTCGAGCGTTGGGACTTGTTCGATCAGCGGAATCGCTTATCCGAGCATGAGTTACTTATCGCATAAGGTGATGAGTGAGGTATCCGTATCCCGGAGGCATAGGAGTCCCTCGGCTCGGTCAGCCTTGGCTGCTTACGTGTACTCCGTCGTTTTCAGGATCCACTTTCGAAGTAGTCGAAAAGCACGAGAGATATTCTGGCAGAAAAGATCTTTTTCCAAGTAAAAATTTTGACGCAGAGGGGTTCCCCCTTCTAGCCCCCGAGGGAGGGTCGGGCTTTGCCGAGGCAAGGCCAACCCTTCCGTGATGATTAGACTTCGTGTGTGAACGAGGTGTATGAACGACTTGAAAGCATCTTAAGGGTAGAAGCGACGTAGCTGTCGGATGTTCCAAGCGTTGCTGTAGACCTCACCCTGACTGTTGGCCAGCTTGTACGTCCCGGGCTTCAGAACTTTGGCGATGACGAACGGCCCTTCCCAGGGAGGCGTGAGCTTGTGCTGCCCTCGGGCGTCTTGTCGCAGCCGAAGCACCAGGTCGCCCACCTGAAGGTCTCGGGACCGAACCCCTCGGGCGTGGTAGCGTCGCAGGGACTGCTGATACCGCGCCGAGTGTAGCAAGGTCATGTCCCGAGCCTCCTCCAGCTGGTCCAGTGAGTCTTCTCGGTTAGCTCGGTTGCTTTGATAGTCGTAGGCCCTCGCCCTCGAGGAACCGTATTCTAAGTCTATGGGCAAGATGGCCTCGGCCCCATAGACTAGAAAGAACGGTGTGAAGCTCGTGGCTCGGCTCGGCGTTGTCCTCAGACTCCAGACCACCGAGGGGAGCTCCTTCATCCATCGCTTGCCGAACTTGTTGAGGTCGTTGTAGATCCGCGGCTTGAGTCCTTGCAGGATCATGCCGTTGGCACGCTCTACTTGCCCATTCGTCATGGGGTGAGCCACGGCGGCCCAGTCCACCCGGATGTGGTGATCCTCGCAGAAGTCCAGGAACTTTCTGCCGGTGAACTGGGTGCCGTTGTCGATGATGATGGAGTTCGGGACCCCAAAGCGATGGATGATGTTGGTGAAGAACGCCACCGCCTGTTCGGACCTGATGCTGTTTAGGGGCCGGACCTCGATCCACTTGGAGAATTTGTCGATGGCGACCAGCAGGTGCGTGTAGCCCCCGAGTGCCTTCTGCAAGGGGCCGACGAGGTCCAGACCCCACACAACAAACGGCCAGGTGATGGGTATGGTCTGCAGAGCCTGAGCGGGCAGGTGGGTCTGCCTTGCGTAGAATTGACACCCTTTGCAGGTGCGGACAATTCTAGTGGCGTCGGCCAGTAGAAGCCTTGTCGGAAGGCGTTTCCAACAAGGGCTCGAGGCGCTGTGTGATGACCGCAAGCCCCCGAGTGTATTTCTTGTAAGAGCTCCTGGCCTTCGGCGATGGATATGCATCGCTGGAGGATGCCTGAGGGGCTGCGGTGGTAGAGCTCCTTCCCGTCCCCCAGCAAGACGAACGACTTGGCGCGCCGCGCCAACCGCCGAGCTTCGGCTCGGTCGAGGGGTAGCTCTCCTCAGTGGAGATATTGCAGGTACGGGGTCTGCCAGTTTCGATTAGGCGTGACCCCGCTTTGCTCCTCCTCGACGCGCAGTGCCTCATCTTCGGGGGCCGAGGTTGCCTCGGGCTGAGCCGAGGGTGTCTCGGGCAGAGCCGAGGGTGCCTCGGGCCGAGCCGAGGATGCCTCGGGCTGGGCCGAGGCCTTCTCGGGCTCGGGCGTGTCGTCGGTCTTGACGGAGGGTTGGTGCAGGTCTCGGGAGAAGACGTCCGGGGGAACCGTTGTTCGCCCCGAGGCTATCTTAGCCAGCTCGTCCACAGTCTCGTTGTAGCGTCGGGCGATGTGGTTGAGCTCGAGCCCGTAGAACTTGTCTTCCAGGCGCCGAACCTCATCGCAGTAGGCTTCCATCTTCGGGTCGTGGCAGTGGGAGTTCTTCATGACTTGGTCGATGACGAGCTGCGAGTCACCGCGAGCGTCGAGGCGTCGGACCCCTAGCTCGATGGCGATGCGCAACCCGTTGACCAGAGCCTCGTACTCGGCCACATTGTTGGACGCCGGGAAGTGGAGGCGTAGCACGTAGCGTAGGTGCTTTTCGAGGGGCGAGATGAAGAGCAGGCCCGCGCCTGCCCCTGTCTTCATCAGCGACCCGTCGAAAAACATGGTCCAAAGTTCCGGTTGGATCGGAACTGTCGGGAGCTGGGTGTCGACCCATTCAGCCACAAAGTCTGCCAAGACCTGGGACTTGATGGCTTTCCAAGGGGCGAACGAGATCGTCTCGCCCATGATTTCCACCGCCCACTTTGCAATTCTACCCGAGGCCTCTCGGAACTGGATGATCTCCCCCAGGGGGAAGGATGACACCACAATCACCGGATGAGACTCGAAGTAGTGTCGCAACTTCCGCGTCAGGATCACCGCGTACAGCAGCTTCTTAATTTGTGGGTAGCGGATCTTGGTCTCGGACAGTACCTCACTGATGAAGTAGACTGGCCTCTGGACGGGCAATGCATGCCCCTCTTCTCGTCTCTCAACCACGATCGCGGCGCTAACCACCTGAGTGGTAGCGGCGACGTAGATCAAGAGGGCTTCTCCGACGGCGGGAGGCACCAAGATGGGCGTGTTCGTGAGGAGCACCTTCAGGTTCCTGAGGGCTTCCTCGGCCTCAGGGGTCCAAGTGAAGCACTCGGCCTTCCTTAAGAGGCGGTACAGAGGCAGGCCTCTTTCGCCAAGGCGTGAGATGAAACGGCTCAGAGCGGCAAGGCATCCCGTGACCCTCTGTACGCCTTTCAAGTCTTTGATGGGCCCCATGTTGGTGATGGCCGCGATTTTTTCCGGGTTGGCCTCGATGCCCCGCTCGGAGATGATGAACCCCAAGAGCATGCCTCGGGGGACCCCGAAAACGCACTTCTCGGGATTGAGCTTTACGCCTTTCGCCTTGAGACACCGGAATGTCACTTCAAGGTCGGAAAGGAGGTCGGAGGCTTTCCTCGTCTTGACCACGATGTCATCGATGTAGGCCTTGACCGTTCGACCAATGTGTTCGCCGAACACGTGGTTCATGCACCTTTGGTATGTCGCACCCGCATTCCTCAAACCGAACGGCATGGTAACATAGCAGTACATGCCGAAGGGTGTGATGAAAGAAGTTGCGAGCTGGTCGGACTCTTTCATCCTGATTTGGTGATACCCTGAGTAGGCATCGAGGAAAGACAGGGTTTCGCACCCAGCAGTGGAATCCACGATTTGATCGATGCGAGGCAGAGGGTAGGGAACTTTCGGACATGCTTTGTTTAGACCAGTGTAGTCTACACACATCCGCCATTTCCCTCCTTTCATTCTCACAAGCACTAGGTTGGCAAGCCATTCGGGATGGAATACCTCTTTGATGAACCCTGCTGCCATTAGCTTGTGGATCTCCTCGCCTATGGCTCTACGCTTTTCTTCGTCGAATCGGCGCAGAGGCTGCTTCACAGGTCGGGCTCCAGCTCGGATATCCAGCGAGTGCTCGGCGACATCCCTCGGTATGCCGGGCATGTCTGAGGGACTCCATGCGAAAACATCGGCGTTTGCGCGGAGAAAGTCGACGAGCACTGCTTCCTATTTGGGGTCGAGCTCGGAGCCGATCCGGATCTGCTTGGAGGCGTCGTTGCTGGGGTCGAGAGGGACGGACTTAACCGTCTCCACCGGCTCGAAGTTGCCGGCACGGCGCTTCACGTCTGGCGCCTCCTTAGAGAGGCTCTCCAGGTCGGCGATGAGGGCTTCGGATTTGGCGAGGGCCTCGGCGTACTCCACGCACTCCATGTCGCATTCGTACGCGTGTCGATAAGTGGGGCCGACGGTGATGACCCCGTTGGGGCCCGACATTTTGAGCTTGAGGTAGGTGTAGTTGGGGACGGCCATAAACTTGGCGTAGCATGGCCTCCCCAGCACTGCGTGGTAGGTTCCTCGAAACCCGACCACCTCGAACGTGAGGGTCTCCCTTCGGAAGTTGGAGGGTGTCCCAAAGCAGACGGGTAGATCGAGTTGTCCTAGGGGCTAGACGCGTTTCCCGGGGATGATCCCGTGAAAAGGCGCAGCGCCTGCCCGGACCGAGGACAGATCGATCTGCAGAAGCCCGAGGGTCTCGGCGTAGATGATGTTGAGGCTGCTGCCTCCGTCCATGAGGACCTTGGTGAGCCTGACGTTGCCGATGACGGGGTCGACAACGAGCGGGTATTTCACCGGGCTCGGCACGCGGTCGGGGTGATCGCCCTAGTCGAAGGTGATGGGCTTGTCGGACCAGTCTAGGTAGACCGGCGCCGCCACCTTTACTGAGCAGACCTCCCGACGCTCTTGCTTGCGGTGCCGAGCCGAGGCGTTCACCACTGGCCCACCGTAGATCATGAAGCAGTCGCGGACCTCGGGGAACTCTCCTGCCTTGTGATCCTCCTTCTTATCGTCGTCGCGGGCCCTGCCACCTTTCGTAGGTGGCCCGGCCTTGTGAAAGTGGCGCCGAAGCATGGCGCACTCCTCAAGGGTGTGCTTGATGGGCCCCTGATGGTAGGGGCACGGCTCCTTGAGCATCTTGTCGAAGAGATTGGCACCTCCGGGAGGTTTCCGAGGGTTCTTGTACTCGGCAGCGGCGACAAGGTCCGCGTCGGCGGCGTCGCGTTTCGCTTGCGACTTCTTCCTGCCTTTCTTCTTGGTGCCGCACTGAGTTGACGCCTCAGGGACATCTTCCGGTGGGCGGCCCTGGGGCTGCTTATCCTTCTGGAAGATGGCCTCAACCGCCTCCTGGCCAGAGGCGAACTTGGTGGCAATGTCCATCAGCTCGCTCGCCCTGGTGGGGGTCTTGCGACCCAGCTTGCTCACCAGGTCACGGCAGGTGGTGCCGACGAGGAACGCGCCGATGACATCCGAGTCGGTGACGTTGGGCAGCTCGGTGCGCTGCTTCGAGAATCGCCGGATGTAGTCCCGGAGGGACTCCCCCGGCTGCTGGCGGCAGCTTCGGAGATCCCAGGAGTTCCCAGGGCGCACGTATGTGCCCTGGAAGTTGCCGGCGAAGGCTTGGACCAGGTCGTCCCAGTTGGAGATCTGCCCCGGAGGCAGATGCTCTAGCCAGGCCCGAGCGGAGTCGGAGACGAACAGGGGGAGGTTGCGGATGACGAGGTTGTCATCGTCCGTTCCACCCAGTTGGCAGGCCAGCCGATAGTCCGCGAGCCATAGTTCCGGTCTCGTCTCCCCCGAGTACTTTGTGATAGTAGTCGGGGTTCCAAACTGGGTCGGGAACGGCGCCCGTCGTATGGCTCGACTGAAAGCCTGCAGACCGGGTGGTTCGGGCGAGGGACTCCGATCCTCCCCGCTGTCGTAGCGTCCCCCACGCTTGGGGTGGTAGCCTCGGCGCACCCTCTCGTCGAGGTGGGTTCGACGGTTGCGGTGAGGGTGTTCGTTGCCGAGGCGACCCGGGGCCGCAGGCGCTGTGTTGCGCATGCGCCCGGTGTGGACCGAGGCTTCCCGCATGAATCGGGAAGTCATGGGGCGATGTTCCGAGGGGTACCCCTGCCTTCAGGAGGCGGAGCTTTCGGCCCGTCGGACCGCGGCATCCTCCAGGAGATTCTTGAGCTCTCCCTGGATACGCCGCCCCTCGGTGGTAGATGGCTCCGACATCGCGCGGAGAAGTATTGCCACTGCAGCCAGGTTCTGGTCGACCCCACTGGAAGCCGGTGGTGGCCTTGCCCTGACATCGTCGATGATGCGGTGCTGGATGCCCTGGGGCGGATGACGCGTTTCTCCGGCCGGAGGTTGACCTGCCCATTCCTGCCCGATGTCCCGGCGGAACGGCTCAAGTGTTCCTGCTCCCTCGTCGAGCCTAGCCTGCATCTCGTGGATTTGCTCGAGCTGTGGGTCAGGACCCCCCGCCGGAACGGGGACCACAGCTAGCTCCCGAAGGATGTCAACGCAAGGCGCAGGCCTAGGGGGATCACCATTTTCCGGCATACCAAGATGGTTGCCTTCGTCGGGACCCCCTAGATCAACATGGAAACATTCACGACTTGGGCCGCAGTCCTTGTCGCCGAGGCTGCGGCTACCGTCGGAACGATCGGAAAGGCAGTAGTCGCATGCGGTCATGAAGTCCCGCATGGCACTGGGGTTACCAAGTCCGGAGAAATCCCAACAAAAGTCGGGCTCGTCATCTTCCTCGGAACCTGAGGGCCCGTAGGTCGAGACGGCCGTCAGCCGGTCCTAGGGTGACCGCATACAATACCCCAGAGGGTTTGGACTCGCCTCTATGAGAGCGTCCACCGAAGCGAAGTCGCTTGGTGGGTCAAGGCTGAATCCAAAAGGCACGAGATGGGAGTCGGTCGGTACCTCTTGGTCGACGGGCGGTGACGAAGTCGCGTCAGGGGCAGACTGCACCGTCGTCTCAGGTACGAGGGTGACACCCAGCAAGTCCTTTGCGAGCATGCTGGCGTCGTCCGTTTGCTTGGAGTTGGCGTGTTGCGGGAAGACGGCGCTCGTCTTCGTCTCAGACGCGAGGTCGATGCCCGACGTGCCCCCCGTTGGGGCGCCGGCGCCGTCGACTCGCTCGACAGCCGATTAGGTGCCGCCTCCTGCTTGGCCTTGGTTGCCCCGCCTCCTCCTCCGTCGGCGGGGGAGGGGACGGGACAAGCTCAAGTGTCGTTCTTCCGCCACGTGGGGAAGATGTCGTCGATTCCGCCGCCGGCGGGCGGGTTGTCGGCCGCCATTGTCGCTGTCGCGTGGCGGGGGAAGGAGTATCATATTGTCGCTGTCGTCGAGGGACATGAACTCAAGACTCCCGAAATGGAGCACCGTCCCGGGCTAGAAAGGTTGCTGGAGACTACCCATCTGGAGCTTGATGGGAAGTTGTTCGTCAACACGCAGCAGGCCCCTACCTGGCGCGCCAACTGTCGGTGTTTCGACCCCGGGGGGTCCCTGGATCGACGAGTAAATTGTCGTAGCGTGCCCTAGCCCAGATGCGTCGGCGCGAGACGGAGCGCGAAGGGGGGAAGAAGCCGGAGGGAGACAGGCGTAAAAGGGGAAACCCGCGGCCTTCGTATTTGTCCCGCGCCCAGGTCGGGTGCGCTTGCAGTAGGGGGTTACAAGCGTCCGCGCGGGAGGGAGCGAGAGGCTTATGCGAGCGCCGTCTCGTCCTTCCCCGCGCGGCCAACCTTCTGTAAGAGGGCCCTGGACCTTCCTTTTATAGGCGTAAGGAGAGGATCCAGGTGTACAATGGGGGGTGTAGCAGTGTGCTAACGTGTCTAGCGGAGAAGAGCTAGTGCCCTAAGTACATGCCGTCGTGGCAGCCGGAGAGGTTTTGGCACCCGGTTCGTGTGGTGTCGTGGCCGTCGGAGGAGCGCTGGAGCCTGGCGGAAGGACAACTGTTAGGGCTGTCGAGTCCTTGCTGACGTCTCCTTGCTTCCGTAAGGGGGCTGAGAGCCGCCGTCGTCATGGAGCATGCGGGGCGCCATCATTACTTGTTTATCGGGGCGAGCCAGATGGGACGCCGGTCTTGTTCTCCGTAGCCTGAGTTAGCTTGGGGTAGGGTAATGATGGCGCCTCCTGTGATGTGGTCAGTCCGAGCCCTAGGTTGGGCGAGGCGGAGGCTCCTCCGAGGTCGAGGTCGAGTCTGTCTTCCGAGGCCGAGGTCGAGTCCGAGTGTAACACCCTAAATCTCATTTTGAGAATATAGTAATTTTTTTTTCCTCTTTAGAACTCCCATAACATTTGAAGTCTCATCTCCCTATTTAAAAACATTTCCTTAAGTGAATAAAATAATAAATAGAACCATATTTGGCACTCATGTTGGAGTTTTAATTGTATGTGCATTTAATAATAAAATAATAATAATAATAAAATATAATAATAGAATTGAGAATTTAAAGCTAACCTAAAATGTGCACTTTAGGAAATTGGAAATAATATGTAAAGCAAGAGAGGAAAACGATGCAAAATAGAATAAATCGAGAAATAAAGAAAATGTATCCATACTATATTAAGAGGAATTGTGCATATAAATGTGAAAACAAATTTTCCATGAACTTTGAATTTCAATAGGAAGTGGAAATTGAAAACCAAATTCAAATTAGTAAAGGGAAATTCAAATAGAATAAAAGAAAAGGAATTATAACCTACCGGGGCCGCAGGCTATTGATTTTGGCCCATCATCCCTTCACTCCCGCGCCAGCCCACCACAGGATAACCCTGGTTCACTGACGTGTGGGGCCACGTAGGACAGCCTCCCATTCACTTGGCCGGGCGCGTGCTATGGCTTTGGTGGGGGACCCACATGCCAGATTCTCTCCCTGTACGCGCTGCCTTCACCTCGCTCTCATGGGCAAGGGCAGTAGGGGAGTGGTCAGTGTAGGGAGGCCCTCGGGAGGATTTTGCTGCGATGGCGGTCCTGCAAGGGATTCCTGCATTGGAACTTCCTATAAACTGTAGCGGGTTTTCGGAAGCTAGTGGAACTTTGTAAAGGCCTCGTAGTGGATCCCTAGCCATTCACCTCGGTAGTGTCTAAGGGCCTTGCAAACCCTGGCGACATGGGATACACGACTTGTGGGTAAAGATGCGCAACCTCTGCAGAGTGTAAAACTAGTATACTAGCTGTGCTCACGGTAATGAGCGGCTCGGACCCTCACATGATTAAATTATGGAACTTAAACTCAATTTGTCATATGCATTGCATCGCAGGTGAAGTTGTTACTTTTGTTCTACTATTTAATTGGGTTGGTATTTACTTATACTTAGTAACTGCTAATAAAATTTTGACCAACTTTAAAAGCAATGCTCAGCTCTAACCATCTTCTTTGGTGAGCCTTACACTTCACGTGAGCTCCCACCTTTGGCGAGTTCATGCACATTATTCCCCACAACTTGTTGAGCGATGAACGTATGTGAGCTCACTCTTGCTGTCTCACGCCCCCCCCCCCCCACAGGTCAAGAACAGGTACCGCAGGATGAAGCGCTTGGAGGATGCTGTGACGAGTTCGCGAGAGGTCTAGGCCGTCGTCTCCCAGTCAACTTTGGGTTGCTGGACCGTTGTCTCCTTATAATGTAATTATTTATTTTGTATAGAACTCCTGTTATATATAAAGATGTGACATTCGATCCTGTGCCACTATACATCATATGTGTGAGACTTGGTCCCAGCATACCTGGTGTTTATGTTCGCGCCCGGGTTTTGGACCCCTAAAATCCGGGTGTGACAGAAGTGGTATCAGAGGAATGTTGACTGTAGGACGAAACCTAGATAGAACTGGACAACCAATACTTACTTACCTTTTCTCATCTATTTCCGCTTTACTCTGATTATCCTTACCTTTTCCTTTTTCTAAAGACAAATGTGGATTTCACACTCTGAAATCCTGTGCCTAAAGTGACTTTAGGAATAGGAGACCTACTCTTAGGAACAAAAACAAAATTATTTTCTTTTATATAGATATCTATGAACTTGAATGTTTGCTCTTATGATATATGTCTGATTTGGATCTTTGATTGAGTGTGATTAGTTGTGGAGTAATGTCCACAATTACATCTGCATATACGTATAGGCATAAATAGAATTCATAAGATAACTAAACAACTTAGATTATCCTCCACTAAAAGGTATCTATTTCGTAGAAATTCTTCTTATCTTAAAAGACACTCTCTTATCTTAATAGATCCATCTTATCTTACAAGATACTCTCTTGCCTTAATAAATTCATCTTATCTTGAAAAGATTTTGTTATCCTAATAGATCTAATTTACCTCAAAAGATTATACCTTATCCTTATGAATTCATCCTACCCTAATTAGCATATTTATCCTAGTCTAAAATATCAACCATGATCTAATTCAAAGTAATTAGATATTGTCTAGACTAATCCGGTGATACCAATCTAGATCCCATCTAATCTAATATGATCCAATCTAAAGTGAGTTATTTAATAAATTAGTTAGTACTAGTGAAATGGATTAGACCTCACTCCTATAAAAATGATTTAAGCTAAATTGATGCCCTAGATTAACTTGACCATATACATATGCAACTACCTTATCCATCCGATAGTTGCATAATCCCTCTGTGTTAACCTAATAGAGCTTCTGACCTACCTACACCGTATACCCCATCCTATCTCAAAAGATTCTAACATATCCTAACAAGATATATCTTACCCTGATAAATCTATCTAACTTAAACTAGTCTAATCTAGATCATATCTAATTTAATATGGTCTAATCTAGTGTGAGTTACTTAATGCTGATACAATGGATAAGGCCATACTCCACATTCACTTAAGTCTAAATTGGTGACTTAGAGCCACTTGACCTACATAATGGGTTACATAACCTATCTAAACCAATCAGAAGCAAAATAACCGAACCAGATTCTGACTAATCTCATTCAACTTATAGCCATCTACTAAACTAACCTAATGTGGTCCACTTAAATAGATTAGTGATACTGGTAGAAGAGATTAGACCCTACTAGCCAGGTGTTGACTTAACACATTAGACCAACTCAACCATGAGCAGAAGATCTAACTAAACCAGTAGAGTCATGACGGATTGTATATCAACCCCCACCGAAAACAAACTTTTGACTTACATCGTGTAGTCTATCCCACAATATTTATCTTAAACATATTCCCCAGCCCGATAATATACACTAACTCCTGATCAATGAGACAAGACCGGAGAAGATGATCAACTTCATCAAGAAAGGATGAGCACCAACTCAAGTCTTCAAGGATCAAGTGAGGTCACCAAGATGAGTCAAGATCCGCAATCTTGGATGGAGTCTTTTCTTACCCCACTCCTTCTTACCCAAAACTATATATGCTTTAAAGATATCATTCATCCTGCATAATAAAGTGGCTATACCCATATATACCTAGGCCTTCCTAATCACCCACTATTGTCTATAAAAATATATGAAATTCCGGATCTTAAACCTAATATAGACTAAAACCCGAATCACAAACCAATCCTTTTATATCCCTTTTCTTACAAATCTCGAGGACGAGATTATTTTTAAGGGGGGTAGGATTTGTAACACCCTAAATCTCATTTTGAGAATATATTAATTTTTTTTCCTCTTTAGAACTCCCATAACATTTGAAGTCTCATCTCCCTATTTAAAAACATTTCCTTAAGTGAATAAAATAATAAATAGAACCATATTTGGCACTCATGTTGGAGTTTTAATTGTATGTGCATTTAATAATAAAATAATAATAATAATAAAATATAATAATAGAATTGAGAATTTAAAGCTAACCTAAAATGTGCACTTTAGGAAATTGGAAATAATATGTAAAGCAAGAGAGGAAAACGATGCAAAATAGAATAAATCGAGAAATAAAGAAAATGTATCCATACTATATTAAGAGGAATTGTGCATATAAATGTGAAAACAAATTTTCCATGAACTTTGAATTTCAATAGGAAGTGGAAATTGAAAACCAAATTCAAATTAGTAAAGGGAAATTCAAATAGAATAAAAGAAAAGGAATTATAACCTACCTGGGCCGCAGGCTATTGATTTTGGCCCATCATCCCTTCACTCCCGCGCCAGCCCACCACAGGATAACCCTGGTTCACTGACGTGTGGGGCCACGCAGGACAGCCTCCCATTCACTTGGTCGGGCGCGTGCTATGGCTTTGGTGGGGGACCCACATGCCAGATTCTCTCCCTGTACGCGCTGCCTTCACCTCGCTCTCATGGGCCACGCGTGCCATCGGTCCACTTACATATACCCCGCGCCTCCTCTCATTTCTCTGATATGTGGGCCCGCCATGTCATCCCTGTCGTTCTCGCTCGCACGCCAACGGCCGCGCGTGGCGACTTCGCCCCTGGCGGGTTCTTCCCCGTGGGCTCGGATCGCGCTGACCGGCTGGTGCTCTCGGATTGTTGGACCTGCACCCCAGCCCCAGCCCCTGCTCACCACGCTCGCGTCCGCACCAGGGACTCCATGGCCAGGAACTTCGCAACAGACTTGCGCGCGCGGGGGAGAATCGCACCAATCCCGCCGACGGTCTCGGCCTCCTCTCGCGCGGACTTATCCCTTCCTCCGGGCTATAAAATTCGAGCGCCCGTGACCCTGAGCCATAGCCTTTGCAAGCCGGACACCAAGGAGAGAAATCGCGAAGTCATCGCCGTGAGAAAGGGGGGCCGCCGCAAACGAATCACGGGTACGCCGTCGGTAGAGACTCGACAGCGGGTCTAGGAGTTTCGTCGGTTACCCTGGAGCGTGTTCGATGCGGTGCTGGAGTCGATGGCCAACCTGGTGGCGCGGAATTTGTCACCGAAATTTGATCTCCGCCACGGGACCGCCCCATGCCGCGGTCGGGTCTCCTCTCAGTCCGAATCATCGGTAAGTTGGTCCTATCATGTTCGCCTTGGCCCCGGCTATGTGTAGCGCTTTTCGGATCAATGCTTGGGTGCGAGCGCGGGTGATGGGCGTGCCTGCCATGGCCACCGCCGCGCCGGGCGTGTGCGCCGCCGCCGCCTGGTTACGTCGTGTGGAAGAAAGGCACCGACCGTCGGATCACGATCGGAAGGCCCTGATTAGATCCTGGGATAACTCTTCGTAGAGATTTAATCCAAGCCATCTGTAGGGAATCGTGTGGATCTGGGGGTTGATGGCGTTTCGGCCGTTGGATCATGATCCTGCGATCTGTATTACATACCGGTCCAGTTATGTAATCGGTTGATCTGGACCCTCTGATTCTAATCGTGCGGTCCAGGATGGCCTGTACCCCTTCGCCGTGACTTTTTGTTAAAGAGCCCCCGAGGAAAGCTGTAATCAACCCGCCATCCGGAATACACTATTCTCTGTGTCTCAGAAATCTTACGCCAGGGCCCCTGACTTTTCCAGGATTTGGCGCGCAGTCCAGATAACAGAGAAACTAGATAATTAATATTAGAAATTGATTTTTAGTATAAAAATAAATCTTAAAACTTGTATAATTCATATTAAATTCATTTTAACTCTGAATTGACTCATTCCAGTTGCAATAATTTTGTATTAATATTGTCTATCAACTAGTATCACTGTTTTCACATGAAAGTCACATTAAAATTTATATCCTATTTAATCTGGTATAAAACACATAAAATCTTCGGAAATTCATAACTCCTTCGTTTTAACTCCGATTTGATCCATTCAAGTTGCGTTAGTCTCGTACAAGAGCGTAGATTATTATTACGCAATTTATTCTTATGTTTGGTGTGATGTTAATTTTGCCTACACATGTTTGTCTGTATTGCTACGTTTAGCGTGAGGTCACGAGTCACTTGAAGATCATCCTGGTACCTGGAATCTCAAGTCCCAGGCAAGTTGTGCCCTTGATCACTTCTTTTTACCTACTCATGTTCTAATTAATCATAATGATCTGCATAGGTTAATTTTGATGGGACCCAATAGGTTACCCCAGTTTGACTATCTTTATACCTTGCTTACCACTGAACTTTCTGGGTAGTACTTGCTAGTGCTATATGTGGTTTTGGGTATGAAGATTACATTATTCATGATTATACTTTTGTTATCAGCTGTTATTTATTGTTCATGATAAGATCATTATGTTAATTGGAACATGGAGCGACCACCCGGGAAAACAGTGCTACCACAAGGGAGGAATGGGACCCCTTGGCTGATTAATTAGGAAAGCTAGTGGAAGACTACCTTACCCGAAAGGGGCAAGGGCAGTAGGGGAGTGGTCAGTGTAGGGAGGCCCTCGGGAGGATTTTGCTGCGATGGCGGTCCTGCAAGGGATTCCTGCATTGGAACTTCCTATAAACTGTAGCGGGTTTTCGGAAGCTAGTGGAACTTTGTAAAGGCCTCGTAGTGGATCCCTAGCCATTCACCTCGGTAGTATCTAAGGGCCTTGCAAACCCTGGCGACATGGGATACACGACTTGTGGGTAAAGATGCGCAACCTCTGCAGAGTGTAAAACTAGTATACTAGCCGTGCTCACGGTCATGAGCGGCTCGGACCCTCACATGATTAAATTATGGAACTTAAACTCAATTTGTCATATGCATTGCATCGCAGGTGAAGTTGTTACTTTTGTTCTACTATTTAATTGGGTTGGTATTTACTTATACTTAGTAACTGCTAATAAAATTTTGACCAACTTTAAAAGCAATGCTCAGCTCTAACCATCTTCTTTGGTGAGCCTTACACTTCACGTGAGCTCCCACCTTTGGCGAGTTCATGCACATTATTCCCCACAACTCATTGAGCGATGAACGTATGTGAGCTCACTCTTGCTGTCTCACGCCCCCCCCACAGGTCAAGAACAGGTACCGCAGGATGAAGCGCTTGGAGGATGCTGTGACGAGTTCGCGAGAGGTCTAGGCCGTCGTCTCCCAGTCAACTTTGGGTTGCTGGACCGTTGTCTCCTTATAATGTAATTATTTATTTTGTATAGAACTCCTGTTATATATAAAGATGTGACATTCGATCCTGTGCCACTATACATCATATGTGTGAGACTTGGTCCCAGCATACCTGGTGTTTATGTTCGCGCCCGGGTTTTGGACCCCTAAAATCCGGGTGTGACACCGAGCCCCTTGGTTGGGCGAGGCGGAGACCGTCGGCTGAGGCCAGGGCTGAGTCCGAGCCCTGGGGTCGGGCGAGGCGGAGTTCGTCGTCTTCCGGGGCTGAGCCCGAGTCTGAGCCCTAGGTCGGGCGAGGCGGAGTTCGTCGTCTTCCGGGGCCGAGCCCGAGTCCGAGCCCTGGGGTCGGGCAATGCGGAGTTCGTCGTCTTCCGGGGTTGAGCCCGAGTCCGAGCCCTAGGGTCGGGCGAAGCGGAGTTCGTCGTCTTCCGGGGCTGAGCCCGAGTCCGAGCCCTGGGGTCGGGCGAAGCGGAGTTCGTCGTCTTTCGGGGCTGAGCCCGAGTCCGAGCCCTGGGGTCGGGCGAGGCGGAGTTCGTCGTCTTCCGGGGATGAGCCCAAGTCCGAGCCCTAGGGTCGGGCGAAGCGGAGTTCGTCGTCTTCCGGGGCTGAGCTCGAGTCCGAGCCCTGGGGTCGGGCGAGGCGGAGTTCGTCGTCTTCCGGGGCTGAGCCCGAGTCCGAGCCCTGGGGTCGGGCGAAGCGGAGTTCGTCGTCTTCCGGGGCTGAGCCCGAGTCCGAGCCCTGGGTCGGGCGAAGCGGAGTTTCCTATGGCGCCTGAGACCTGACTTGGTTGCTGTCAGCCTCACTCTGCCGAGTGGCACAGCAGTCGGAGCGGCGCAGGCGACGCTGTCCTCTTGTCAGGCCGGTCAGTGGAGCGGCGAAGTGACTGCGGTCACTTCGGCTCTGTCGACTGAAGGGCGCGCGTCAGGATAAGGTGTCAGGCTACCTTTGCATTAAATGCTCCTGCGATACAGTCGGTCGGCGTGGCGGCTTGGCCAAGGTTGCTTCTTGGTGAAGTCTGGGCCTCGGGCGAGCCGAAGGTGTGTCCGTTGCTGGAGGGGGTCCTCGGGCGAGACGTAAATCCTCCGGGGTCGGCTGCCCTTGTCCGAGGCTGGGCTCGGGCGAGGCGAGATCGTGTCCCTTGAGTGGACCGATCCTTGACTTAATCGCACCCATCAGGCCTTTGCAGCTTTGTGCTGATGGGGTTACCAGCTGAGATTAGGAGTCTTGAGGGTACCCCTAATTATGGTCCCCGACACGTCTCGTCCAACCCTTCTTTTATAGACTAGTGGGGGCAGTTACAACTAGCTTCTCGAGAAATGAGTTACTTTACCATGGTAGAACGAAGAGTTCTACCTCCGGTAGAAACGTCGATATTCGCCTTGGTCGTCTGCGTCCCTAGCCAGGCTCATTAAATTCGGCTACACGTGGGTGGCGAGGGACTCTTGCATCATTATTATTTTTTTGGTGCTGCCCTGACCCATGGCCTTCGTATCATGAGTCTTGATGCAACTCGTCATGTTGCAGGTCCTGTAGATTGCCAGGGTAGATCATGAGTGGACCGCAGACTTAGGGCATGTAGGTTTTGAGTGAAAGGTGGACTGACTTTCCTACCATGATTCGGCGCCAGATGTGGTTAATGCGGTCAGTTATTTGTGGTGGGTCAGTCCTGGACCAAGCACAGAATCCACTCGACTAGCTTCCTCTCAATTCATCCGACCTTCTATTCTGGCTTCGCCTTACATGATCCTGGGCTTGGTGCCTCAAGACTATCCATGGATAGATCCTTCTTGCCTTATGGGGTGGAATATTCCACTATCCTCCCTATGAATTGTGGGTCTCATGTGATCTTTTCTCACAAAACTACACTTTAATGGTTACCTTCTTGCCTTATGGGGTGGAATATTCCGCTATCCTCCCTATGAATTGTGGGTCTCAGGTGATCTTTTCTCACAAAACTACACTTTAATGGTTAGTTTAGAAATCTCATTGTTTTAAGTGATTTCTATTTTCTTAAGAGATATTAATTTATTTTCCCTTTAAAAAATAGGAATCTCTCAGTAAGATGGAGTTCTTAAACGAACCCAATAGTACATTTTTCTGCATAAAATGCAATATGTAAAATCGAATGTTGTATAACTTTTATACAGCCCTCGTCAAAAGCGCCTTCTTCCTTTCGTCGGATTCGAGAAAAAGAAATCCAATGCCTGCCTCGTTACTGCAGACTTCCTGTGGTCGCCGATAGTCCTGCTCCTTCTGGCTGTGTTCGCTGCGGCTTAAAGCCGTACTGTTACGGCTGTTTGTACTGCTGCAGCTGCAATCAGTAGAGACAAAATACTGTAGAAGCCGCAGCCGCAGCCGGATTAAAGCCGCAGCAAGCCGCAGCGAACACAGCCATCTGCCTCCAGCAGTCCAACCACTGTAGCGTCCCTCCTCCTGGCTGCTGCTGCGCTCTGTACTGCACATTTTTAAAGGAAACCAGGACAGGTATCTAACGCTCGCCACTGTTGTGCTCAGACCTGGTACATTTTGCAGCTACTCGAGTCATTATTGCTTCACTTTCAACAAGAGAGCGCGAGGAAGCAGAGAAGAGGGGATGGTGGAGAAGCGACACGGCGGCGACGGCGGTAGAGCCGGAGCCGGAGCTGGTGGAGGCTTCACTATGCTCCACCTCCTCGGCGCCGGTGTCTTGGCGTTCCTGCTGCCGCGGGCCGCCGGAGCGACCGACGATGCCAAGGTAATCTCTCCGCGTCCCTCGGGCCAACTGTTTCGCTCATCGGCTTTCCACTAGCGACTCAACCGCAAACAATTGGCATTTGGCAGTGGCACGCCCATGCGGCCCATTCAGCCGCTGGCAGCAACGGCGCCGTCGCCGTCGGCCACGGTGCCCCCGCGCCCCACGTGCACGCGGCCGGTCTCCCGCCGCTCTCAGCACCGGCGCCCACAGCGGGAGCTGACGACCTGCCGCCACCGCCCGCGCCCGTGCCGACGTCCGTGTCCTCGCCGCCGAGCCGCGAGCCCGGCCCGCACTTCGGCTTCCCGCTGCAGCCAGGCCCGGGCACCGCGTCCGCTGCGGCACCTGGACTGGGACCCGGCGGCGAGGGGTACCCGTTCATCGGAAGCAACCCGACGGTGCCATTGCCCACCGGCACGACTAACACCGCCACCGTGATGCCGTTGACGGACACCGGGGACGCCGCCGCCGCCGCCACCAAGGTGCTCTCTGCTTTCTTTCCCTTTTGCTCGTCAGGTCACTGTGCTGTGCAATCAACCGTTGGCATTTGTTCATGCTTCGATGCAGGTGGTGGGGTTGGCAGCGTCCCTTGGTGCTCGCGTCTCCATGATTGGGCTTGGGATTTCCCTCGCCACCCTGTCCCTGTCCAAGATCTAATTAATCCAAAATGTGTACTACTGAGATACTGATGCTGCTGCCGCCTTCATCTAAAATGTGTACTAGCCTTGAGTTTTTGTCATGGACAGATCTAGAGATTTACTGGCAGTTTCTTTCACCTTCATGTGAATTCAACCTTGACAGCATCATGCTCAGCTTCACTCTTTCGCCTTCGCGGACGAACGATCAGGCTCATGCCATTCTTCAGAATTCAGATACGGGAGCAAAGAAAAGGGCAACAGCAGCACAGCTTGCTTAGGGCTTGCTCCCTTGTGGATATTGAAGGGAATTGGAGGGATAAAATCCCCTTACTATTTAAAATTTAAGTGCTAGTTTGAGAACCCCAATTTTCTAAGGGATTTCTATTTTCCCAAGGTAATTTTCTTTGGGAAAATAGAAATCCCTTAGAAAATTGGGGTTCCCAAACTAGCCCTAAATAGTAAGAGAATTTTAGCCTCACAATCCCCTTGCTTCCAAACATATCTATCCTAACTTGTCATGACTCTGCAAAGAGAAGGGAAGGCTCTTCCCGTCTAGTGTAGCCTAACGCTCCATCAAGTGATATATAAGCTTTTCTTTACAAACAGTTGGAATAAGAAAACCCTAACCCTGATTAGGGTTGGGAGTGTATATATATAGCTAAGTATTATGGACCAAGGCACAATACAATGGAGGTATACACAGTAACGTAAATAACACTCTAACACCTCTCCCACAGTCTCAACTCTATAATATACAGATATTGAGACCAGAGCGAAACTCGACGAAAACACTCGACGGGGCTGGGTGAAGATGTCGGCGAGCTGCAGCGTGGTGGGAAGCTAAGAACCCGAACGTCACCGGCGGCGACACGCTCGCGGACGAAGTGTAGGTCGATCTCCACGTGCTTCGTGCGCTGATACTGCACGAGATTGGTGGAGAGGTAGACCGTGCTGACATTGTTGCAGTAGACGAGGGTGGCACGCTGGAAGGGACTGTTGATCTCCTGGAGAAGCTGACATAGCCAAGAGGACTCGGCTACGTCATTGGCCACAGTGCGATACTCGTCCTTAGCGCTGGAGCGAGAGACAATAGGCTGGTGCTTGGCGGCCTAGGAGACGAGGTTGGCGCCTAGGAACACAGTGTAACCAGAAGTTGACCGACGCGTGTCGGGACAACCAGCCCAATCAGTGTCGATGTAGACCACGAGCTCTGACGTTGGTGTCGGGGACCGTAATTAGGGGTACCCCCAATGCACCTTAATACGGCTGGAAAACATCTTCAGAACAAACCATAAACGACCGATAAAGCGCGGGCTTCGTCTATCAAGGGACGCGACCTCATCCGAGCCCAGCCTCGAGCAAGGGCAGTAGTCCCGGACGAATTCACGCCTCGCCCGAGGGTCCTCTCAGTCAGTAGACACACCCTCGGCTCGCCCGAAGTCTAGCACAGGCAAGCTTTGTCGTACAGCGACCTCATCCGAATCGCCTTACCAACCGACCGTATCGCATGCACATTTAATGCAGGGATCACCTGACACCTTATCCTAACACACGTGCCTTAGTTGGCAGGGTCGAAGTGACCGCATTCACTTCGCCCCCCTTTACTGATCGTTCTGACAGGAAAACAGCGCTGTTCACCCCGCTCCGGCAACTGTGCCAGCCACCAGGGAAAGGCTGACAACAGCAAGTCATGACCTCCCTCGAGTTCGGCCTCGGGTGCAACAGGGAGCTCCGCCTCGCCCGACCCTAGGCCTCGGCCTCAGCTTCGGCCTCGGGAGAAGGTCTCCGCCTCGACCGACCCCGACCTCGGCCTCGGCTTCAGCCTCGGGAGAAGGTCTCCGCCTCGACCGACCTCGACCTCGGCCTCAGCTTCGGCCTTGGGAGAAGGTCTCCGCCTCGCCCGACCCCAGGCCTCGGTCTCAGCCTCGGCCTCGGGAGAAGGACTCCGCCGCGCCCGACCTCAGTCTCGGCCTTGGAGGAGTCGCCGCCTCGCCCGACCTCGGCCTCGTATCAGCTACGCTACTGGGGATCCATCATTACCCTACCCTTAGCTAGCCGCCTCAGGCTACGAAGGAACAAGACCGGTGTCCCATCTAAGTTACTCCAGTAACAGGTAATGATGGTTCCCCGCGTGCGCCCATGACGCCGGCTGCTCTCAACCCCCTACGGAAGCAAGGAAACGTCAGCAGGATCCATGCCGCACCCTCAGCTATGCTGCTACAGGGCTCAAGGCACTTCTCCGACGGCCACGTTATTACCTCTACAGGGCTCAAGGCACTCCTCAGATGGCCACGTCGGTACATCTACAGGGCTTAAGGTGCTCCCCCGACGGCCACGTTATTATCTGTACAGGGCTCAGGGCACTTCCCTACCAGCCACGTTAGCTCCAAGCTACACCCCCATTGTACAGCTGGGCATCTCCTTGTGTCTATAAAAGGGGGTGTCTAGGCCCCACGGGGGGGAGGGGGAGAAAAAAGGGGAGAAACGAGGGGGCAAGAGAGAAAGGGACGAACGTGCAGCGTACGAACACGCGGACGCACGACGCAGATGAGCGGAGGCAGGCAGAGTAGGAGAGACGTGGTGGAGGCAGTCCCAGACGGCTCGCCTCAAGGCCGAACCCTCTCTCTCTCTCTCTCTCTCTCTCTCTCGTTCTCGCTCTCTCGCAATGCTTGTAACCCCTACTGCAAGCGCCCCCTGGTGCAGGATAATATAAGCCTCATCCCATCGCTTGTGTTCCATCTTGCATCAACCCATCTGGACAGGGGCACGCGACACTAAAATTCACTAGTCGGTCCGGCTGAGGGCCCCCCAGGTTCGAAACACCGACAGTTGGCGCGCCAGGTAGGGGACTCGCTGCGTGTTAACGAATATTTTCCCGTTGAGTTCCAGATGGGTAGCTTTCAGCAGCCTCTCCAGCCCGAGATGGTGCTCCGCTTCGGGAGTCTCGAGTTCATGTCCCTCGACAGCGGCTACGACATGGTACTGCTTCCTCCGCAGCACGACAACAACGACGGTCGATGGCTCACGAGTGCTACCACATCGATCAGGAGGATCACGACGGAGATAACCACCTTGGTATGCTAGGAAGTGACGGCGCCCTTGCACCTGCGTCTCGCATTGAGATCCCGCGGGAGCTAGCCGTGGTCCAAGTCCCTGCGGGGGTCAGGACACACAGCTTGAGCAACTCCGTGAGATGCAGGCCAAGCTCGACGAAGAAGCGGGGCGACTTGTGCAGCTCCGGCAAAACATCGAGCAGGAGTGGGCAGGCCAGGCACTCGCCGGAGGAGTGCGTCATCAGGCCCAGGACGTCCAGCGCCACATTGTTGACGATGCCAGGGCAATGCCACCCCTGGCCTTCAACGGGGCCGGTCAGAGCCTAGCCGTAGCAGCAATGTTGCTTCGGGCAATGCCGGAGCCATCCACCACCGAAGGGCGACGTATCCAGGGCGAGCTCAAGGGCCTCCTAAAAGATGCCACTGTCCGACAAGCCGAGAGCTCTGCCTCCCGGAGGCGAGGATACCCCTCGGAGCATCATGCAGCGCCCTCCCGACGCATGTGGGAGGCCTCGGTCCACACTGAGCGCACACGGGACAGGACGCCTGCAGCCCCGGAACGCCTCGGCGCCGAGCAACACCACCACCACCGTCGAGCCTGCCTCGAGGAGAAGGTGCGCCGAGGCTACCATCCCAGGCGCGGGGGACGCTATGACAGTGAGGAGGATCGAAGCCCCTCACCCGAGCCACCGGGTCCGCGAGTCTTTAGCCGGGCCGTACGACGAGCGCCGTTTCCGGCCCATTTCCGAGCCCCGACTTCCATCACCAAGTACTCGGGGGAGACAAGGCCAGAGTTGTGGCTTGCGGACTACTGGCTGGCATGCCAGTTGGGAGGGGCGGACGATGACAACCTCATCATCCGCAACCTCCCCCTTTTTCTCTCCGACACTGCTCGGGCCTGGCTGGAGCATCTGCCTCCTGCGCAGATCTTCGACTGGGACGACCTGGTCAAGGCTTTCGCTGGAAATTTCCAGGGTACGTACGTGCGCCCTGGGAACTCATGGGATCTCCAAAGCTGTCGCCAGCAGCCAGGGGAATCCCTGTGAGAGTACATCCGAAGGTTTTTGAAGCAGCGCACCGAGTTGCCCAACATCACCGACTTGGATGTCATTGGGGCTTTCCTCGCTGGCACCACATGCCGAGACCTGGTGAGCAAGCTAGGACGCAAGACTCCCACCAAGGCGAGCGAATTGATGGACATCGCCACCAAGTTCGCCTCTGGTCAGGAGGCGGTCGAAGCCATCTTCCGGAAAGACAAGCAACCTCAGGGAAGGCAGAAGGACGACGCCCCCGAGGCGTCCGCCCAGCATGGCGCGAAGAAGGCCAAGAAGAAGGCGCAAGCGAAGCGCAACGCCGTCGACACGGATCTCGTCGCCGTCGCCGAGCACAGGAACCCTCAGAAGCCTCCTAGAGGGGCCGGCGCGTTCGACAAGATGCTCAAGGAGTCATGCCCCTATCACCAGGGTCCCGTCAAGCACACCCTTGAGGAGTGCAACATGCTCCGGCGCTACTTCAACAAGGCTGGACCCTCGGCAGAAGGTGGCAAAGGCCAAGGCAACAACAAGGGGGGCGACAAGGAAGAGGAGTTCCCGGAGGTCCACAACTGCTTCATGATCTACGGCGGACAGGTGGCGAACGCCTCGGCTCGGCACCGCAAGCAAGAACGCCAGGAGGTCTGCTCGGTGAGGGTGGCAGCGCTGGTCTACCTAGACTGGTCTGACAAGCCTATCACCTTCGACCAAGGTGACCACCCCGACTTCATGCCAAGCCTAGGAAGGTACCCGCTCGTCGTCGACCCGATCATCGGCAACGTTAGGCTCTCCAAGGTCCTCATTGACGGAGGCAGCGGCCTCAACATCATCTACGCCAAGACCCTGGAGCTCTTGGGGGTTGATCGGTCCGAGATCCGGGCTGGTGCGGCACCTTTCCATGGGATCGCACCCGGAAAGCGTATCCTGCCCCTCGAACAGATCGACTTACCCGTATGCTTCGGAACTCCCTCCAACTTCCGAAAGGAAACCCTCACCTTCGAGGTAGTTGGGTTCCGAGGGACCTATCACGCGGTGCTGGGAAGACCATGCTACGCCAAGTTCATGACCATCCCCAACTACACCTACCTCAAGCTCAAGATGCCTGGCCCCAAGGGAGTCATCACCGTTGGGCCCACGTACCACCACGCTTACGAGTGCGACGTGGAATGCGTGGAGTACGCCGAGGCCCTCGCCGAGTCTGAGGCCCTCATCGCCGACATGGATTGCCTCTCCAAGGAGGCACCCGACGCGAAGCGGCACGCCGGCAACTTCGAGCCGGCCGAGGCGGTCAAGTCCGTCTCTCTTGACCCCAGCAACGACGCCAGCAAGAAAGTCAGGATCGGCTCCGAGCTCGACCCCAAATAGGAAGCAGTGCTCATCGACTTTCTCCGCGCGAACGCCGAAGTTTTCGCGTGGAGTCCCTCGGACATGCCGGGCATACCGAGGGATGTCGCCAAGCACTCACTGGACATCTGAGCTGGAGCCCGACCCGTGAAGCAGTCCCTGCGCCGTTTTGACAAAGAAAAGCACATAGCCATAGGCGAGGAGGTCCACAGGCTGATGGCTGCAGGGTTCATCAAAGAGGTATTCCATCCCGAATGGTTAGCTAACCCTGTGCTTGTGAAGAAAAAAGGTGGGAAATGGAGGATGTGCGTAGACTACACTGTTCTAAACAAAGCATGTCCGAAGGTTCCCTACCCTCTGCCTCGCATCGATCAAATTGTGGACTCCACTGCTGGGTGCGAAACCTTGTCTTTCCTCGATGCCTACTCAGGCTATCACCAAATCAAGATGAAAGAGTCCGACCAGCCCACGACTTCTTTCATCACACCTTTTGGCATGTATTGTTATACTATAATGCCATTTGGCTTGAGGAATGCAGGCGCCACCTACCAGAGGTGCATGAACCATGTGTTCGGAGAACACATCGGCAGGACGGTCGAGGCTTACGTTGATGACATCGTCGTCAAGACAAGGAAAGCCTCCGACCTCCTCTCTGACCTTGAGGTAACATTCAGTTGCTTGAAAGCGAAGAGCGTAAAACTCAATCCTGAGAAGTGTGTCTTCGGAGTCCCCCGATGCATGCTCTTAGGGTTCATCGTCTCCGAATGAGGCATCGAAGCCAACCTGGAGAAAATCGCGGCCATCACCAACATGGGGCCCATCAAAGATTTGAAAGGAGTACAAAGGGTCATGGGATGCCTTGCGGCTCTGAGCCGCTTCATCTCGCGCCTCAGCGAGAAAGGGTTGCCCTTGTACCGCCTCTTAAGGAAGGCCGAGCACTTCACTTGGACCCCCGAGGCCGAGGAAGCCCTCGGAAACTTAAAGACGCTCCTTACAAATGCGCCCATCTTGGTGCCCCCTGCTGCGGGAGAAGCCCTCTTGACCTACGTAGCCACAACCACTCAGGTGGTCAGCGCTGCGATCATAGTCGAGAGACGGGAAGAAGGGCACGCACTGCTCGTCCAGAGGCCAGTCTACTTCATCAGCGAAGTGCTATCTGAGACCAAAGTCCGCTACCCACAAATCCAGAAGCTGCTCTACGCAGTGATTCTGACATGGCAGAAGCTGCGACACTACTTCGAGTCTCATCCGGTTACTATGGTGTCATCTTTCCCCCTGGGAGAAATCATCCAGAGCCGAGAGGCCTCGGGGAGGATAGCAAAGTGGGCAGTGGAACTCATGGGCGAAACACTTTCGTTTGCCCCTCGGAAGGCCATAAAATCCCAAGTCTTGGCCGACTTCCTGGCTGAATGGACTGACACCCAGTTGCTGACGGCCCCAATACAACCCAAACTTTAGACCATGTACTTCGATGGGTCGTTGATGAAAACAGGAGCAGGTGCTGGCTTGCTCTTCATCTCACCCCTCGGGAAACATCTGCGCTACAAACTACGCCTCCATTTTCCGGCGTCAAACAACGTGGCCGAGTACGAGGCATTGGTTAATGGCCTGCGCATCGCCGTCGAGCTAGGGGTTCGGCGCCTCGACGCTCGTGGTGACTCGCAGCTCGTCATTGACCAGGTCATGAAGAACTCCCACTGTCGTGACCAAAAAATGGAGGCCTACTGCGACGAAGTTCGGCGCTTGGAAGATAAGTTCTACGGGCTGGAACTCAACCATGTAGCTCGACGGTACAACGAAACCGCAGATGAGCCGGTGAAAATAGCCTCAGGGCGAACAACAGTTCCCCCGGACGTCTTCTCCAAGGATATATATTAGCCATCCGTCAAAGTCAACGACGCGCCCGAGCCCGAGGAGGCCTCGGCCCAGCCCGAGGTACCCTCGGTCGCCGAAGGTGAGGCCCTGCGCATTGAGGGGGAGTGAAATGGGGTCACACCGGTCCCGAACTGGCAGACCCCGTACCTAGAATATCTCCTCCGAGGAGAGCTGTCCCTCGACAAAGCCGAAGCTCGGCGACTGGCTCGGCGCGCCAAGTCATTCGTTTTGCTGGGTGATGAAAAGGAGTTGTACCATCGCAGCCCTTCAGGCATCCTCCAACGATGCATATCCATTGCCCAAGGACAAGAGCTGTTACAAGAAATACACTCGGGGGCTTGTGGTCACCATGCAGCACCTCGAGCCCTAGTGGGAAACGCTTTCCGACAAGGGTTCTACTGGCCAACCGCGGTGGCCGAAGCCACTAGGATTGTACGCTCCTGCCGAGGGTGTCAATTCTATGCAAGACAGACGCACCTGCCCGCTCAAGCCCTGTAGATAATACCTATCACTTGGCCTTTCGCTGTGTGGGGTCTGGACCTTGTCGGCCCCTTGCAGAAGGCACCCGGGGGCTTCACGCACCTGCTAGTCGCCATCGACAAATTCTCTAAGTGGATCGAGGTTCGACCCTTAAACAGCATCAGGTCCGAGCAGGCGGTGTCGTTTTTCACAAATATCATCCATCGCTTTGGGGTCCCAAACTCAATCATCACCGATAATGGCACGGAGTTCACTGGGAAAAAGTTCCTGGACTTCTGCGAGGACCACCACATCCGTGTGGACTGGGCCGCCGTAGCGCACCCATTGGCGAATGGGCAGGTGGAATGAGCCAACAGTATGATTTTACAGGGACTAAAGTCGAGGATCTACAACGACCTCAGCAAGTTTGGCAAGCGGTGGATAAAAGAGCTACCCTCGGTGGTTTGGAGTCTAAGGACGACGCCGAGCCGGGCCACGGGTTTCTCGCCGTTTTTCCTAGTCTATGGGGTCGAGGCCATCTTACCCATGGACTTGGAATACGGTTCCCCGAGGACAAAGGCTTCCAATGACCAAAGCAACCAGACCAGCCGAGAGGATTCATTGGACCAGCTGGAAGAAGCTCGGGACGTAGCCTTGCTACACTCGGCGCGGTATCAGCAGTCTCTGCGACGCTACCACGCCCGAAGGGTTCGACCTCGAGACTTCCAAGTGGGGGACTTGGTACTTCGGCTGCGACAAGACGCCCGAGGGCGCCACAAGCTTACCCCTCCCTGGGAAGGGCCATTCATCATCGCCAAGATTTTGAAGCCCGGGACATACAAGCTGGCCAACGATCAAGGCGAGGTCTACAGCAACGCTTGGAACATCGAACAACTACGTCGCTTTTACCCTTAAAATGTTTCAAGTCATTCATGAATCTCGTTTTCTTTACATGCATAAATAAAGTCTAACCATCAAGGAAGGATCAGCCTTGCCTCGGCAAAAGCCCGATCCTCCCTCGGGGGCTAGAAGGGGGGAACCCCCTCTACGTCAAAATTTTCTCGGAAAAGTCTTTTGCCAGAACGTCTTTCGTGCATTTCGACTGTATCGATAACAGAATCCTAAAGACGAGCAAGAGAGACCGTAAGCGGCAAGGCCGACTGAGCCGAGGGACTCCTACGTCTCCGGGATACAGATACCTCACTCATCACCTTCCGCGAAAAGGTAGCTCACGCTCGGATAAGCGATTCTGCTACCGAACAAGTCCTAACGCTCGAAAACTTTTCTGCCAGAACGACTTTCGTGCCTTTTCGACTGCGTCACTAATAGAATCCTAAAAACGACATGAGAACACGTAAGCGGCAAGGCCGACCGAGCTGAGGGACTCCTACGCCTCCGGGATACGGATACCTCACTCATCACCTTCCACGAAAAGTAACTCATGCTCGGATAAGCGAATCTGCTACCGAACAAGTCCTAACGCACGGAACAAGAGAAAAGAAAACACAGCTTTATAATACGACAACAATGTCTAGGCCTCAGCGGCCGCAAAAGACATACGCATACTTCAAGCAAATTGTTCCTGTAGGCTCAGACATCGGCAGGGGGAGGAGCGGCATGCTCGGCGTCATTGCCACCCTCGGCAGAATCTGGCCCGGCCTCAGACGGCGACACGGGTGGAAGGACCTCCACCTCGAAGGAGGAAGCCATCACCACACTTGGGCCCTCGACAGCCACGTCAAGCCTCTGGACCTCGGCTAAGGCAGCCTCCTCTTCGTCGGCCCCCCCGTGGAGTCTGCTGCGCACATGGCCGCCCAAGGCCCGCAGGTGACTCTAGGGGGAGCTAACCGAGGGGACGTCGTCAAGACCAAAGGCCCGACAGAAAACCGAGATAGCCTCGGACATGGCCACGCGCTCGGCCTCCTTCCGCTCAGCCGCCTCGGCAAGCACCTTGCAGTTCTTGATGGACTCGTCAAGAGCCGTCTCGAACCCTGCAGACGACAGGACAACATTCTTCAGACGCAAGGAGAAGAATGGAGACAAGAACAAAGTCTCAAAGCGGGGAAAACGCCCCTTCGGCAACGAGGGCCTCCAGATCCTCCACAGCGACGGTGGAGAAAGGCCATGGGTCGCGCGGTAGAATGATGGTCACCTTGTCAGCCATCGCCGAACGGAGGTGGTGGAGGCGGAAGGGATGAGGTGTGTGGTTTTCTTTTCTCTGGCTGCTCTCTTAGGTTGCGGAAACCAAAGCAGAAGGCAAGCGCAAATGGCAGGGTAAAAAACCACCACCGGCCCCTCTTCCGGGTATATAAAGGCCCAGGTGAGATCCACCGAAGGCTTCGCCCGAATCCGTCGCGGGATTCAAACTCAAAGGTGAAACGGTTTTTCCGTTCCTCGAACGACTCGCGCACGCGCAATAGACGCCCCGTGAATCACCCGTCCTGTCGCATTAACTCCTTGGCAGGGCAAGCGACACCTCCGGTAGGCGAAGCGGGCGCCGTTTCGTCTCTGTCATGATGACCATGTCAAAAAAGGTGCGCCACCTTATTTAAATTTATATCCTTTTCCTTTTCCTCTCTCTCTCTTGCCACAGGGACCGAGAAAGGAGATATTGCGAAAAGGATCCTTCTCGACGAAGGAAACGGGCCCCGAGCCTTCCTACTGATCAGGGGTTCGAAGGTTGCGCCCTCCGGGGTTCGGCAACCGCCCCAGAGCACTCGGGCTCTGAGCCCATTACTGATCAGGGGTTCGAAGGCTGGCCCCTCGGAAGGGTTCGACAGCCGCCCCAGAGCACGCAGAGTTAGGGATGACCCTGGGTACATCCGTTACATGGCCGAGGCTCGGGCTACGCTCCCGAGGTACCATAGGACATTTCCGAGACCAGCGAGAACGATTTGTAATGGAATCCCACCAGAAGGAGGCATCGAGCCCTCGGATCCTATCGAATGGGTCCGGGTCCAGCAAATCACCTGCAGGTACTTTTGGAGCGCGCCTCTGGGCCACTAGCCGACCCTTATCGAACGGGGCTCGGGCGTCCACTCGGATTACTCGTTAGCAGCTCACTGGAAACACCGTGTTCGGTGCCCCCCGGGGGTAACATGGCGCTTTTCCCCCCTTCCTCCTCACAGAGAGGCGACGAAGGGGCGTACAATAAAAGTCGAGACGGTCCTTGACCGTCCTCTCACTCCGTGCAGAGGCTCGGGGGCTGCTCTCGCACCAGGCTACGGCCAAACCGTTGACCACGTCAACAAACCAGCTTGAAAACTCGGAGCCTGACCATGCACCCGGGCTACGGCCAGGCCGCATGAGGGAACAACAAGGCTAACCGAGGCATCGCAAAAAGGATTAAGACCTCAGAGGAGTCAAACGACTCCTCCGAGGCCTCGGGGGTTACACCCGGCGGGTGTGCTCGCGCGCACCCACCAGAACAAAGCAAAACCGAGAAGGGCCGGTCCCCTTACGAAAAATCCGACAGAACCTCCAAGCGAGTACTTACACTCCCTTCGAGGCTCGGGGGCTACTGTCGGGGACCGTAATTAGGGTTACCCCCAATGCACCTTAATCCGGCTGTAAAACATCTTCAGAACAAACCATAAATGACCGATAAAGCGCGAGCTTCGTCTATCAAGGGACGCGACCTCATCCGAGCCCAACCTCGGGCAAGGGCAGTAGTCCCAGACGAATTCACACCTCGCCCGAGGGTCCCCTCAGTCAGCAGACACACCCTCGGCTCGCCCGAAGTCTAGCACAGGCAAGCTTTGTCGTACAACGACCTCATCCGAATCGCCTTACCAACCGACCGTATCACATACGCATTTAATGCAGGGATCACCTAACACCTTACCCTGACACGCGTGCCTCAGTCGGCAGGGTCGAAGTGACCACAGTCACTTCGCCCCCCTTTACTGACCGTTCTGACAGGAAAACAACGCTATTCACCCCGCTCCGGCAACTGTGCCAGCCACCAGGGAAAGGCTGACAACAGCAAGTCATGACCTCCCTCGAGTTTGACCTCGGGCGCAACAGGGAGCTCCGCCTCACCCGACCCCAAGTCTCGGCCTCAGCTTCGGCCTTGGGAGAAGGTCTCCGCCTCGATTGACCCTGACCTCGGCCTCAGCTTCGGCCTCGGGAGAAGGTCTCCGCCTCGACTGACCCCGACCTCGGCCTCAGCTTCGGCCTCGGGAGAAGGTCTCCGCCTCGCCAGACCCTAGGCCTCGGCCTCAGCCTCGGCCTCGGGAGAAGGACTCCGCCTCGCCCGACCTTAGCCTCGGCCTCGGAGGAGTCGCCGCCTCACCCAACCTCGGCCTTGTATCAGCTACGCTACTGGGGATCCATCATTACCCTACCCTTAGCTAGCCGCCTCAGGCTACGAAGGAACAAGACCGGTGTCCCATCTAAGTTACTCTGGTAACAGGTAATGATGGTTCCCCGTGTGCGCCCATGACGTCGGCTGCTCTCAAAACCCTACGGAAGCAAGGAAACATCAGCAGGATTCATGCCGCACCCTCAGCTATGCTGCTACAGGGCTCAAGGCACTTCTCCAACGGCCACGTTATTACCTCTACAGGGCTCAAGGCACTCCTCCGACGGCCACGTCGGTACATCTACAGGGCTCAAGGCGCTCCCCCGACGACCACGTTATTATCTGTACAGGGCTTAGGGCACTTCCCTGCCAGCCACGTTAGCTCCAAGCTACACCCCCATTGTACAGCTGGGCATCTCCTTGTGTCTATAAAAGGGGGTGTCCAGGGCCCCACGGGGGGGGGGGGGGGGAAGGGGGGAGAAAAAAGGGGTAGAAACGAGGGGGCAAGAGAGAAAGGGACAGACGTGCAGCGTACGAACACGCGGACGCACGACGCAGACGAGCGGAGGCAGGCAGAGTAGGAGAGACGCGGTGGAGGCAGCCCCAGACGGCTCGACTCAAGGTCGAACCCTCTCCTTCTCTCTCTCTCTCTCTCTCGTTCTCGCTCTCCCACAACGCTTGTAACCTCTACTGCAAGCGCCCCCTGGTGCAGGATAATATAAGCCTCATCCCATCACTTGTGTTCCATCTTGCATCAACCCATCTGGACAGGGGCACGCGGCACTAAAATTCACTAGTCAGTCCGGCTAAGGGCCCCCCGGGTCCGAAACACCGACAGTCGGGGAGGATCGGAGTAGAAGGCCATAGTCGAGGGAGCCACGGAGGTAGCACAGGATCCGCTTGAGAGCGATGAGATGGGGCTCCCGCGTGGTGTGCATATGCAGGCACACCTGCTGGACGGCGTAGGCAATATCAGGCCTGGAGAAGGTCAGGTACTAGAGCGCATCGATCAGGCTCTGGTAGGACATCGTGTCGGCGACCGGGTGTTTGTCACACCCGGGTTTCGAGGCCCCAAGACCCGGGCGCGAACATAATCATCAGGTGTGCTGGGACCAAGTCTCACACATATGATGAATCATGGCACAGGATCGAATGTCACATCTTTACTTCATAAAAGGAGTTCTGAACAAAAGAAATAAATAAATACATTATAAGGAGACAACGGTCCAGCAACCCAAAGTTGACTGGGAGACGACGGCCTAGATCTCTCACGAACACATCACATCATCCTCCAAGTGCCTCATCATGCGGTACCTGTTCTTGACCTGTGTGGGGGGGTGTGAGACAGCAAGAGTGAGCTCACATACGTTCATAGCTCAACAAGTTGTGGGGAATAATGTGCATGAACTCGCCAAAGGTGGGAGCTCACGTGAAGTGTAAGGCTTACCAAAGAGGATGGTTGAAGCTGGGCATTGCTTTTAAAGTTGGTCAAAATTTTATTAGCAATTACTAAGTATAAGTAAATACCAAACCCAATTAAGTAGTAGAACAAAAGTAGTAACAACATCACCTGCGATGCAATGCATATGACAAATTGAATTTAGTTCCATAAATTAATCATTTGAGGGTCCGAGCTGCTCATGACCGTGAGCACGGCTGATATACCAGTTTTACACTCTGCAGAGGTTGCGCATCTTTACCCACAAGTCATGTTACCCATCTGCCAAGGGATCGCGACTTCCCATACACCTCTACCGAGGAGGCGAGGCAGGGTAACACTACGAGGCCTTTACAAAGTTCCACTAGCTTCAGAAAACCCGCTACAGTTTATAGGAAGCTCCAATGCAGGGACCCCTCGCATGACCGCCATCGCAGCAAAATCATCCCAAGGACCTCCCTACACTGACCACTCCCCTACTGCCCTTGCCCCTTTCAGGTAAGGTAGTCTTCCACTAGCTTTCCTAATTAATCAGCCAAGGGCGTCCCATTAAACCCTTGTGGTAGCACTGTTTTCCCGGGTGGTCGCTCCATGTTCCAATTAACATAATGATCTTATCATGAACAGTAATAATAAACATATAATAAAAGTGTGATCATGAATAATGTACCTTCATACCCAAAACCACATAAAGCACTAGCAAGTACTACCCAAAAAGTTCAGTGGTAAACAAGGTATAAAGATAGACAAACTAGGGTAACCTATTGGGTCCCATCAAAATTAACCTATGCAGATCATTATGATTAATCAGAACATGGCTGGGTAAAAAGAAGTGATCAAGAGCACAACTTGCCTAGGACTTGAGATTCCAGTAACCAGGGTGATTCTTCAGATCCTCGACCTCACTGCTAGTCACAGCAATACAAACAAACATGGTATGGACAAAATTAACATCACACCAAACATAAGAACAGACTACATAATAATAATCTACGCGAAGCTACAAGATCGTGGGATCGAGAACTACTAAGATCGGGGTTATGGTTAAGGAGTTGTGATTTAACCATTCAACTATGTTAATACTTGGTTAGTATAAATCATATGAGAGATTATTCTATAAATAATTATCTCAACTTTAATCTAATTTATAAATTTACCATAAATTATATTTTGGTAGATAATGATGAGCACATTAACAAGACTAAACAACATAAGTTAAATAAAGACCTAATTATAACATAATAAGACATGGTATAATAAGTGTTGTTATTGCATAGTAAATATTTATACGAGACTAACGCAACTTGAACGGATCAAATCGGAGGTAAAACGGAGAAGTTACGAATTTCCTAAGGTTTTATGTATTTTGCACAAGATTAAATAAGAGATTAATTTTAATGGGGCTTTCATGTCCAAAACAGTGGTACTAGATGATAAACAATAATTTTACAAAATTATAGAAACTGAAATAGATTAAAAAGGAGTAAAAATGTATTTTCTAGGAATTACTTAAGTTCCTATAATTATTTTCACACAAAAAATGTATTTTCTAAATGAATTATTTGGATTTTCTGTTCTCTGGACTGAGCATTAAATTCTGTAAAAGACAGGGGCTGGCGCGCAAGTATTCCCTAGACTCAGATTTACCCCGCGGTGGACTGCGGGTTAGTTATCCTGAACTCGAGGGACTCTTATGTTAAATCGTCTGGGCGAAGAGGTATCGTCCATTCCCGGCCGTCCGATCCGGAATGATCGGATCAGATTAGATCTAGGTTTTTTTAACCGCATGGGTACGCGCCCCTAACCACAGGATCGAGGATCCATGGCCGGATTTCTCTCATAACTCTGCTTCCCATCCGACCGCCCGATTACGAACAGACCGCCATGATGTAATGGATCGCAATCGCCAGCGACCACACGATCGAAGATCGACGCTTCGAAGTCCACCGGGTGAAGGGGTACCTCGATCTAATCCTGACCGCTCGCCCACAATCCAACGGCGCGCCTAAGTTCTTCCTCCCTACGCCCTCCTATTTCCCTTTCTCTCTCTCTCCATGGCTGACCGATGGCGCGTGAGCACGACCGTGGCGGAGGCCATGGCCAGCGGCCCCCAACATGGCCCCAAGGCTCCCCCGAGGGAATATAAGCCCTAAACCCCTGCTCCCGCACACCTGCTTCATATCCGCCCCTACGTGATGCAGCCTGCTGTCCAAGTACCCGGTCGCGGCGAGTGAGAGCTTCACGGCACGCTATGACTTCGGTGAGCGATTCCTGATGAACCGCACACCCAACCTGAGGTCAATTTGGCGGCTCATGATCAGCGGAATAAGGCAAGCACAATAGAGGAATCCTTACCGGATTTCGAGGTGGCGGCTGCCCTGTCCACGGCGAGGCGTAGTTCCACGGCGGTGGTAAGACTCCGACGAGAAATTAAGCCACCCCCAGACGCCCCCAAACTACGGCAGGGCACCCCTGACTTGCGGCAGCCCCAGAAGAGACGCTCCCAAGCTTCCTGCGAGCCGAACACCGGTGAATCGTGCACTTGCTGTTGGCGGCAAATCTCGGTTTCGCTATGGATGGGGTGAGACGGCGAGCGCGCAGGCCACAGGGGTTGTCCCCAATTTTTATAGACGCAGGGAGCCAATCAGAGGAGGGCAGGAGCGCATCGGCTGCGGCAGAATCGACTGGGCTGTTGGCGGAGTCCGGTTCAGAAGGGGAAATCGGCATGGCTGTTGCAACGGCCCGAGCTCCACGCCCGTTTGTTACGGTGAGGGGAAGAAGAAAGGGATGACATGTGGGATCCCGCGGTCAGCGTCACGATTTTGTCTCCTGGACGCGGGCGTGACACGGCAGAGGGTGAGCAGAGCGACTGTGTCACGGGCCCAGTGGTCGGTGTCCCAATAGCGAGCCCAAGCGCACGCGGTGGGGAGTAATACTGGCGGCTAGGGTTTAGCTCAGTGGATCCGCGCGTGCGGGCGAAGCAGAAGCGGGCCGCGCAGAGCACAGTAGATGGGCCAAGCGCGCAGGGTTATTGGCCGAGAATGGTGGTTTCAGCCCAGGGGTTATTCTCTCTTCTTCTTCTTTTAATTCCTTTTAACATTTCTATTCCAAATTCTAAATCAACTTCAAACCCTTATTTTGAATTTCAAAGTTGGACACCAATTAGAGTACACAACCCAGAACTCCCTCATAAAATGCAAGGGTCTCATTGGATTTATATTAATATTGTTTAACCACATGCTTCTAATATAAACCACATACACCTATTTTTTTCCAAAGAAGTCATTTATTTGAATGTATGCTAAGCTTTAGGATTTATCCGAAGTTTAATATTCAATGCTTATTTATAGGAAGATGTTTGGATAATATTTTTAGTAGGATTTCTTTAGTAAAACATCTTAAAGTGCTAATTATATAGTTCATGAGAGGAACACTTCTCACCTTATCGTCATCTTATTATTTATTTGTTTTGGTAATTTGGCTAGTTTTCTTCCTTTTCATTGAATATTCAAAAGCATGAGGAATTCAAAAGGTTTAAAAATCACCTAAAGCACAATCTTAAATTTATTTTCTTATTGTTTTTTTAAACCAATTTTGAGTCTTACAAATCCTACCCCCCTTAACAGAAATCTCGTCCTCGAGATTTGTAATAAAAAGGGGTATAACTATGTTATCTCAACACATATGCCCAAACAAAAATCTCAGCATGATGCATAATTTATTAGCAACACTTGGGGTCAATTAGACCTTATTATTCCTCCTGAAATAGTATCATACCATATACTAACTAAAGTACATTTAGGTCTTACAAATAGTAGTAACGTATATATATGTTTATGTAGCTTGGTGGAGCTGGCGGTGGTGGTGGAGGTTGTTGTTGTCGTTGTCTTTCCAACCGTGATTGCCTTATTTCTTGACGTATCTCCAAACGAACCTGACGTATTTCCTCACATTCTTGTCTTATCTGATTTTGCATTTCGGTCACCATGTCTGTCAATTGTTGTATTACCAGCCTTTGGGCGGCAACCACTTGATCGATTTCAACAGGTGGAGGATTTGGAGGATCCATTTCTGTTGGCTGTTGCTTGATAATCTTCCCTTCCTGGTATTGACCATGAGAGTTAGAAGCATATGGGAATATAGTTTTGCAAGGAAAATTATTTGGTAAGCAGAATGAATAGGCCAGTAGTTGGTTATGATCTGAAGATTCTTTAGTAGGGCTTAATCTGTTTTATGTCCAGATTGGGGTAAAAGAAAGTCAGGTGAATATCCAAGGGTAGGATAGAATTTGTCAAGATGAGATAGATATGGGTGAGATAGGCCATATGATGTAGATTGAAGTTTGTTTAATGTTAGGTAGAAATAGACAGGTTATGCAATTCATCATGACACTATTGGTTGGGTTAGCTCATGGTTGAGTTAATCTAATGTGCTAAGTTAAGTTAACACCTGGCTAGAAGGGTCCAATCTATTTTCCCAGTATTATCTATCATGTTTGTCCATTATATTAGACTAGATAAGATCTACTTAATTTATTTTAGAATAGATCATGTTCGTTCCACTATTATGAGATAAGCAAAGTGGTGGGGATTTGTATGCTTATTAGAACAAGAGGGGTCTCTAAGAATAAGATAGAATTTTTTTTTAATTTTTTTTATAGATAGATTAGTTAGATCTATTAGGATATGATAAAATCTTTTGAGATAAGATGAACCTATTAAGGTAAGAAAGAGTCTTTCAAGATAAGATGATTCGGTTGAGATAAGAAAGAATCTTTTAAGATAAGACGGATCTAGTAGGATAAGATAGATTCCTTTAGGTTAAGAGGGATCTGTTATAGTAAGAGAGAGTCTTTTGAGATAGGAGGGATCTATATAAATTAGGTACACTTTAATGGAGGATAATCTAAGTTGTTTAGTTATCTTATGAATTCTATTTATGCCTATATGTATATGCAGATGGAGTTGTGGACATGACTCCATGACTCATCACACTCAATCAAAGATCCAAATCAAACAGGTATCATAAGAACAAACACTCAAGCAAATAGATACCTATAAAAATAGTTTTATTTTTTTTGTTCGTAAGAGTAGGTCTCCTATTCCTAAAGATCACTTTAGGCACAGGATTTCAAAGTGTGAAATCCACATGTGTCTTTTAGAAGGAAAAGGTAAGAATAATCAGAATAAAGCGGAAATAGATGAGAAGAGATTAAGAAAAGTTTAGAAAAGAATAAAAGTAGCAGAGGTAAGTAGACAATGGTTGTCCAATTCTATCTAGGTTTCGTCCTACAGTCAACATTCCTCTGATACCACTTCTGTCACACCCGGGTTTCGAGGCCCCAAGACCCGGGCGCGAACATAATCATCAGGTGTGCTGGGACCAAGTCTCACACATATGATGAATCATGGCACAGGATCGAATGTCACATCTTTACTTCATAAAAGGAGTTCTGAACAAAATAAATAAATAAATACATTATAAGGAGACAACGGTCCAGCAACCCAAAGTTGACTGGGAGACGACGACCTAGATCTCTCACGAACACATCACAGCATCCTCCAAGCGCCTCATCATGCGGTACCTGTTCTTGACCTGTGGGGGGTGTGAGACAGCAAGAGTGAGCTCACATACGTTCATAGCTCAACAAGTTGTGGGGAATAATGTGCATGAACTCGCCAAAGGTGGGAGCTCACGTGAAGTGTAAGGCTTACCAAAGAGGATGGTTGAAGCTGGGCATTGCTTTTAAAGTTGGTCAAAATTTTATTAGCAATTACTAAGTATAAGTAAATACCAAACCCAATTAAGTAGTAGAACAAAAGTAGTAACAACATCACCTGCGATGCAATGCATATGACAAATTGAATTTAGTTCCATAAATTAATCATGTGAGGGTCCGAGCTGCTCATGACCGTGAGCATGGCTGATATACCAGTTTTACACTCTGCAGAGGTTGCGCATCTTTACCCACAAGTCATGTTACCCATCTGCCAAGGGATCGCGACTTCCCATACACCTCTACCGAGGAGGCGAGGCAGGGTAACACTACGAGGCCTTTACAAAGTTCCACTAGCTTCAGAAAACCCGCTACAGTTTATAGGAAGCTCCAATGCAGGGACCCCTCGCATGACCGCCATCGCAGCAAAATCATCCCAAGGACCTCCCTACACTGACCACTCCCCTACTGCCCTTGCCCCTTTTGGGTAAGGTAGTCTTCCACTAGCTTTCCTAATTAATCAGCCAAGGGCGTCCCATTAAACCCTTGTGGTAGCACTGTTTTCCCGGGTGGTCGCTCCATGTTCCAATTAACATAATGATCTTATCATGAACAGTAATAATAAACATATAATAAAAGTGTGATCATGAATAATGTACCTTCATACCCAAAACCACATAAAGCACTAGCAAGTACTACCCAAAAAGTTCAGTGGTAAACAAGGTATAAAGATAGACAAACTAGGGTAACCTATTGGGTCCCATCAAAATTAACCTATGCAGATCATTATGATTAATCAGAACATGGCTGGGTAAAAAGAAGTGATCAAGAGCACAACTTGCCTAGGACTTGAGATTCCAGTAACCAGGGTGATTCTTCAGATCCTCGACCTCACTGCTAGTCGCAGCAATACAAACAAACATGGTATGGACAAAATTAACATCACACCAAACATAAGAACAAACTACATAATAATAATCTACGCGAAGCTACAAGATCGTGGGATCGAGAACTACTAAGATCGGGGTTATGGTTAAGGAGTTGTGATTTAACCATTCAACTATGTTAATACTTGGTTAGTATAAATCATATGAGAGATTATTCTATAAATAATTATCTCAACTTTAATCTAATTTATAAATTTACCATAAATTATATTTTGGTAGATAATGATGAGCACATTAACAAGACTAAACAACATAAGTTAAATAAAGACCTAATTATAACATAATAAGACATGGTATAATAAGTGTTGTTATTGCATAGTAAATATTTATACGAGACTAACGCAACTTGAACGGATCAAATCGGAGGTAAAACGGAGAAGTTACGAATTTCCTAAGGTTTTATGTATTTTGCACAAGATTAAATAAGAGATTAATTTTAATGGGGCTTTCATGTCCAAAACAGTGGTACTAGATGATAAACAATAATTTTACAAAATTATAGAAACTGAAATGGATTAAAAAGGAGTAAAAATGTATTTTCTAGGAATTACTTAAGTTCCTATAATTATTTTCACACAAAAAATGTATTTTCTAAATGAATTATTTGGATTTTCTGTTCTCTGGACTGAGCATTAAATTCTGTAAAAGACAGGGGCTGGCGCGCAAGTATTCCCTAGACTCAGATTTACCCCGCGGTGGACTGCGGGTTAGTTATCCTGAACTCGAGGGACTCTTATGTTAAATCGTCTGGGCGAAGAGGTATCGTCCATTCCCGGCCGTCCGATCCGGAATGATCGGATCAGATTAGATCTAGGTTTTTTTAACCGCATGGGTACGCGCCCCTAACCACAGGATCGAGGATCCACGGCCGGATTTCTCTCATAACTCTGCTTCCCATCCGACCGCCCGATTACGAACAGACCGCCATGATGTAATGGATCGCAATCGCCAGCGACCACACGATCGAAGATCGACGCTTCGAAGTCCACCGGGTGAAGGGGTACCTCGATCTAATCCTGACCGCTCGCCCACAATCCAACGGCGCGCCTAAGTTCTTCCTCCCTACGCCCTCCTATTTCCCTTTCTCTCTCTCTCCATGGCTGACCGGTGGCGCGTGAGCACGACCGTGGCGGAGGCCATGGCCAGCGGCCCCCAACATGGCCCCAAGGCTCCCCCGAGGGAATATAAGCCCTAAACCCCTGCTCCCGCACACCTGCTTCATATCCGCCCCTACGTGATGCAGCCTGCTGTCCAAGTACCCGGTCACGGCGAGTGAGAGCTTCACGGCACGCTATGACTTCGGTGAGCGATTCCTGACGAACCGCACACCCAACCTGAGGTAAATTTGGCGGCTCATGATCAGCGGAATAAGGCAAGCGCGATAGAGGAATCCTTACCGGATTTCGAGGTGGCGGCTGCCCTGTCCACGGCGAGGCGTAGTTCCACGGCGGTGGTAAGACTCCGATGAGAAATTAAGCCACCCCCAGACGCCCCCAAACTACGGCAGGGCACCCCTGACTTGCGGCAGCCCAGAAGAGACGCTCCCAAGCTTCCTGCGAGCCGAACACCGGTGAATCGTGCACTAGCTATTGGCGGCAAATCTCGGTTTCGCTATGGATGGGGTGAGACGGCGAGCGCGCAGGCCACAGGGGTTGTCCCCAATTTTTATAGACGCAGGGAGCCAATCAGAGGAGGGCAGGAGCGCATCGGCTGCGGCCAAATCGGTTGGGCTGTTGGCGGAGTCCGGTTCAGAAGGGGAAATCGGCATGGCTGTTGCAACGGCCCGAGCTCCACGCCCGTTTGTTACGGTGAGGGGAAGAAGAAAGGGATGACATGTGGGATCCCGCGGTCAGCGTCACGATTTTGTCTCCTGGACGCGGGCGCGACGCGGCAGAGGGTGAGCAGAGCGACTGTGTCACGGGTGAAAGGGAAATGTGCCCTTGGGCCATTTCTAAGTATTTTGGTGATTGAGTGTCAACACATGTGCTTAATTGTGAAATTTATGTCCATGGATGAACAAGGTGCAAATCATAAAGTAAAGGTATGTTTCTAAGCCTTAGTACATTGGTTTTGTGGACTAACATATTTGTCTAAGTGTTAGAAACAGAAAGAAGAAGAAAAGAGAAGGGGAGAGAAAGACTTGGCTGTGCGCAGCCAAGACCCAGTTCGGTCTGGAGCACCGGACTGTCCGGTGTGCACCGGACAGTGTCTGGTGCGCCAGGCTGACTCCGCGCGAACTGGCCGCTCTCGGGAATTCGCCGACGGCGTACGGCTAAAATTCACCGGACTGTCCGGTGTGCACCGGACTGTCCGGTGAGCCAACGGTCGGCCAGGGCCAACGGTCGGCCGCGCAATCCGTGCGGGACACGTGGCCGAGCCAACGGTCGGAAGACGGCACCGGACTGTCCGGTGTGCACCGGACATGTCCGGTGCGCCAACGGCTCCGAGATCTCCAGCGATCTGCAACGGTAGGCAGTGCCGTTTAAGGAAACAAATCGGGCACCGGACAGTGTCCGGTGTGCACCGGACTGTCCGGTGCCCCCGACGACAGAAGGCAAGGATGGCCTTCTAAAATTGCTCTCAACGGCTCCTAGCTGCCTTGGGGCTATAAAAGGGGCCCCTAGGCGCATGGAGGAGAAAAACAAGCAACTCTTGAGCATTCTTGATCATCCACACTTAGTCTTTGCGCATTCGTTTGTGATTCTAAGAGATTCGAGCTCCGTTCTAGTGAGAACTTTGAGATAGTCTTGTGAGCTCGATTCTTGGCCGTGTGTGTGCGCATTTCGCTGTGGTTTTGTGTGTGTTGCTTCCCTCCCTTACTCTGTGTTTCATTTGTGATCATATTCTTGTAAGGGCAAGAGACTCCAATTTGTGGAGATTCCTTGCAAACGGGATAGTGAAAGGAACAACAAAACACCGTGGTATTCAAGTGGGTCTTTGGACCGCTTGAGAGGGGTTGATTGCAACCCTCGTCCGTTGGGACGCCACAACGTGGAGTAGGCAAGCGTTGGTCTTGGCCGAACCACGGGATAAAACCACTGTGTCACCTCTGTGCTTGATTTTCTTGTGGTACTGTGTTTTGTTGAGACTTCACCTTAGCCACTTGGCAATAATCGTGCTAACACTTAACAAGTTTTTGTGGCTTAAGTTTGAAGTTTTTACAGGATCACCTATTCACCCCCCCTCTAGGTGCTCTCAATTGGTATCGGAGCCGTTCTCTTCACAAGGGACTAACCGCCCGAAGAGATGGATCCTAAGGGGAAGGGTATTGTGATCAATGACAAAGAGAAGGAATCCTTCGTCAACGAGCCGAAGGACGATAAGCCCACCGACTCCGGCTCGGGCCAAAGACGAAAGGAAGGGAAGAAGAAGAAGACAAGGCGCATCAAGGAGATCGTCTACTACGACAGCGACGAGTCTACTTCTTCCCAAAAGGACGAGGACCACAACGACTACGAGAGAAGGAAACCGGTTAATTCGAACTTTTCTTTTGATTACTCTCGTATTCCGCAAAGTTCACATTCTCATTTGCTCTCCATTCCACTCGGCAAGCCCCCACACTTTGATGGAGAGGACTACGGATTTTGGAGCCACAAAATGCGTAGTCATCTATTCTCTCTCCATCCTAGTATATGGGAGATTGTAGAGAGTGGAATGCACTTTGATAGTTCGGATAGTCCCATGTTCATTAATGAACAAATTCATAAGAATGCACAAGCTACTACTGTTCTTCTAGCTTCTTTGTGCAGGGATGAATATCATAAAGTGAGCGGCTTGGATAACGCCAAGCAAATCTGGGACACCCTCAAGATTTCTCATGAGGGGAACGACGTCACCTTGCTCACCAAGATGGAGTTGGTGGAGGGTGAGCTTGGACGGTTCGCAATGATAAGGGGCGAGGAGCCGACGCAAACATACAACCGGCTCAAGACCCTTATCAACAAGATAAGGAGCTACGGAAGCACACGATGGACGGACCACGACGTCGTCCGCCTAATGCTCAGGTCATTTACCGTTCTTGATCCTCATTTGGTGAACAATATACGTGAAAATCCCAGGTACACCAAGATGTCGCCCGAAGAAGTTCTTGGGAAATTCGTTAGCGGGCGAATGATGATCAAGGAGGCGAGGTATGTGGACGACGCCTTGAATGGTCCGATCAACGAGCCGCAACCTCTCGCTCTCAAGGCAACACGAAGCAAGGAGGCGCTACCTAGCAAGGTGGCACAGATTGAGGCGGCCGGACTCAATGATGAAGAGATGGCTCTCATCATCAAGAGATTCAAGACGGCGCTAAATGGTCGCAAGGGGCAGCCAAGCAAGACCAAGACAAAGGGGAAGCGCTCATGCTTCAAATGCGGTAAGCTTGGTCATTTTATCGCTAACTGTCCCGATAATGAAAGTGACCAGGAAAAGGGGAACAAAAGAGAGAAGAAGAAGCAATACAAGAAGGCAAAGGGCGAGGCGCATCTAGGAAAGGAGTGGGACTCGGATTGCTCCTCCTCCGACTCCGACAATGAAGGACTCGCTGCTACTGCCTTCAACAAGTCTTCCCTCTTCCCCAACGAGCGTCTCACATGCCTTATGGCAAGGGAGAAGAAGGTGAGTACTCAAGACTCCACTTATGCTTCTTCTAGTGATAATGAATCTAGTGATGATGATGACATAGATTATTCAGGCTTGTTCAAGGGTTTAGATAGATCTAAGATAGATAAAATCAATGAACTGATTGATGCATTGAATGAAAAGGATAGGCTTTTAGAAAAACAGGAGGATTTATTGTATGATGAACATGATAAATTTGTAGAGGCACAAAAATCATATGCTTTAGAAGTGAAAAGAAATGAAGTGCTTTCTAGTGAATTATCCTCTTGTCATGAAACCATTGCTTCTTTACGAAATGTCAATAATGATTTAAGTGCTAAACTAGAAGTAGCTAGTAAATCAAATTCCTGTGTTGAAAATGTTACAATGTGCACTAGGTGTAAGGATTTTGATGTTAATGCCTGTAGTGAACACTTAGTTTCAATTTCCAAACTAAGTGATGAATTGGCCAGTCTTAATGCACAACTTAAGACTAGCAAAAGTGAATTTGACAAGTTAAAATTTGCAAGGGATGCCTATACAATTGGAAGACATCCCTCAATTAAGGATGGGCTTGGCTTCAAGAGGGAAGCCAAGAACTTAACAAGCCATAAGGCTCCCATCTTCGTCAAGGAGAAGGGGAAGGCCCCTATGGCTAGTAGTGCGAAAAAGAACCATGCCTTTATGTATAATGATAGGAGAAATGCTAGAAAGGCTTATAATGATTTTGATTCACATGTTTATGATTCTCATGCCATGTTTGCTTCTAGTTCTTCTTATAAGCATGATAGGGATATGTGTAGGAGAAATGTTGTACATATGCCTAGGAGAAATATTGCTCATGTGCCTAGAAAGAATGTTATTCATGCTCCTAGGAAAATAGTGAATGAACCTTCTATAATTTATGATGCTTTAAACACTTCCTTTGCTATTTGTAGAAAGGATAGGAAAATAGTTGCTAGGAAATTAGGGGCAAAATGCAAGGGAGACAGGACTTGCATTTGGGTCCCTAAGGACATTTGTGCTAACCTTGCAGGACCCAACATGAGTTGGGTACCTAAGACCCAAGCCTAAATTTGCCTTGCAGGTTTATGCATCCGGGGGTTCAAGCTGGATTATCGACAGCGGATGCACAAACCATATGACGGGGGAGAAGAAGATGTTCACCTCCTACGTCAAAAATAAAGATTCCCAAGATTCAATTATATTCGGTGATGGAAATCAAGGCAAGGTAAAAGGGTTAGGTAAAATTGCAATTTCTAATGAGCATTCTATATCAAATGTATTCTTAGTGGAGAGTCTTGGATATAATTTGCTATCTGTTAGTCAATTATGTCAAATGGGATATAATTGTTTATTTACAAATGTAGATGTGTCTGTCTTTAGAAGATGTGATGGTTCACTAGCTTTTAAGGGTGTACTAGACGGCAAGCTTTATTTAGTTGATTTTGCAAAAGAAGAGGCCGGTCTAGATGCATGCTTAATGTCTAAGACTTGCATGGGCTGGCTGTGGCATCGCCGCTTAGCACATGTGGGGATGAAGAACCTCCACAAGCTTCTAAAGGGAGAACACGTAATAGGTCTAACAAATGTGCATTTCGAAAAAGATAGACCTTGTGCAGCTTGTCAGGCAGGTAAACAGGTGGGAGGAGCGCATCACAGCAAGAATGTGATGACCACGTCAAGACCTCTGGAGCTGCTGCATATGGACCTCTTCGGACCCGTCGCCTACCTAAGCATAGGAGGAAGTAAGTATGGTCTAGTTATTGTTGATGACTTTTCCCGCTTCACTTGGGTGTTCTTTTTGCAGGATAAGTCTGAAACCCAAGGGACCCTCAAGCGCTTCCTCAGGAGGGCTCAAAATGAGTTTGAGCTCAAGGTGAAGAAGATAAGGAGCGACAACGGGTCCGAGTTCAAGAATCTTCAAGTGGAGGAGTTTCTTGAGGAGGAAGGGATCAAGCACGAGTTCTCCGCTCCCTACACACCACAGCAAAATGGTGTGGTAGAGAGGAAGAACAGGACGCTAATCGATATGGCGAGGACGATGCTTGGAGAATTCAAGACCCCAGAGTGTTTTTGGTCGGAAGCTGTGAACACGGCTTGCCACGCCATCAACAGGGTCTACCTTCATCGACTCCTCAAGAAGACATCGTATGAGCTACTAACCGGTAACAAACCCAATGTATCTTACTTTCGTGTATTTGGGAGCAAATGCTACATTCTAGTGAAGAAGGGTAGAAATTCTAAGTTTGCTCCCAAAGCTGTAGAAGGGTTTTTGTTAGGTTATGATTCAAATACAAAGGCGTATAGGGTCTTCAACAAATCATCGGGTTTGGTTGAAGTCTCTAGCGACGTTGTATTTGATGAGACTAATGGCTCTCCAAGAGAGCAAGTTGTTGATTGTGATGATGTAGATGAAGAAGATGTTCCGACGGCCGCCATACGAACCATGGCGATTGGAGACGTTCGGCCACAGGAACAAGATCAACCTTCTTCCTCAACCACGGTGCATCCCCCAACTCAAGACGATGAACAGGTTCATCAAAAGGAGGCGTGTGATCAAGGGGGAGCACAAGATGATCACGTGATGGAGGAAGAAGCACAACCGGCACCTCCAACTCAAGTTCGAGCGGTGATTCAAAGGGATCATCCTGTCGACCAAATTTTGGGTGACATTAGCAAGGGAGTAACTACTCGATCTCGATTAGTTAATTTTTGTGAGCATTACTCTTTTGTCTCCTCTATTGAGCCTTTCAGGGTAGAGGAGGCCTTGCTAGATCCGGATTGGGTGTTGGCCATGCAGGAGGAACTTAACAACTTCAAGCGCAATGAAGTTTGGACGCTGGTGCCTCGTCCCAAGCAAAACGTTGTGGGAACCAAGTGGGTGTTCCGCAACAAACAAGACGAGCACGGAGTGGTGACAAGGAACAAGGCTCGACTTGTGGCAAAAGGTTATGCCCAAGTCGCAGGTTTGGACTTTGAGGAGACTTTTGCTCCTGTGGCTAGGCTAGAATCCATTCGTATCTTGCTTGCATATGCCGCTCACCATTCTTTCAGGCTGTACCAAATGGATGTGAAGAGCGCTTTCCTCAACGGGCCAATAAAGGAGGAGGTGTACGTGGAGCAACCCCCTGGCTTCGAGGATGAACGGTACCCCGACCACGTGTGTAAGCTCTCTAAGGCGCTCTATGGACTTAAACAAGCCCCAAGAGCATGGTATGAATGCCTTAGAGATTTCTTAATTGCTAATGCTTTCAAGGTTGGGAAAGCCGATCCAACTCTTTTTACTAAGACTTGTGATGGTGATTTGTTTGTGTGCCAAATTTATGTCGATGACATAATATTTGGTTCTACTAACCAAAAGTCTTGTGAAGAGTTTAGCAGGGTGATGACGCAGAAATTCGAGATGTCGATGATGGGCGAGTTGAACTACTTCCTTGGGTTCCAAGTGAAGCAACTCAAGGACGGCACCTTCATCTCCCAAACAAAGTACACGCAAGACTTGCTGAAGCGGTTTGGGATGAAGGACGCCAAGCCCGCAAAGACTCCGATGGGGACCGACGGACTCACCGACCTCAACAAAGGAGGTAAGTCCGTTGATCAAAAAGCATACCGGTCAATGATAGGGTCTTTACTTTATCTATGTGCTAGTAGACCGGATATTATGCTTAGCGTATGCATGTGTGCTAGATTTCAATCCGATCCTAAGGAGTGTCACTTGGTGGCGGTGAAGCGAATTCTTAGATATTTAGTCGCTACGCCTTGCTTCGGGATCTGGTATCCAAAGGGGTCTAACTTTGACTTGATTGGGTACTCAGATTCCGACTATGCTGGATGTAAGGTCGATAGGAAGAGTACATCGGGGACGTGCCAATTCTTAGGAAGGTCCCTGGTGTCATGGAATTCTAAGAAACAAACCTCCGTTGCCCTATCCACCGCTGAGGCCGAGTACGTTGCCGCAGGACAGTGTTGTGCGCAACTACTTTGGATGAGGCAAACCCTCAGGGACTTTGGCTACAATCTGAGCAAAGTCCCACACCTATGTGATAATGAGAGTGCTATCCGAATAGCGGAAAATCCTGTTGATCACAGCCGCACAAAGCACATTGACATCCGGCATCACTTTTTGAGAGACCACCAGCAAAAGGGAGATATCGAAGTGTTTTATGTTAGCACCGAGAATCAGCTAGCCGATATCTTTACCAAGCCTTTAGATGAGAAGACCTTTTGCAGGCTGCGTAGTGAGCTAAATGTCTTAGATTCGCGGAACTTGGATTGAATTGTAGCATACATGTGTTTATGCCTTTGATCATGTCCATTCTGCAATTTGTTGCTTATTATGGTGCTCAAGTTGTACAAACACTCCCTGGACCTCACAAGTCCGTTGCAAAGTGATGCACATGTTTAGGGGGAGATGTGTTACAACTTGACCCTTTGAGACTAACCATATGCTTGAGTTTGCTTGTTTTAGTCTCAAAGGAGAATTGAAAGGGAAAAGGTGGACTTGGACCATGAAAGACTTCCACTACACTCCGATGAGAGGGTAACTTATTCCAAGTTCATCTCATTACCTCTTTTTGCCCTTTGCTCTTAATTGAAGATTTTGGTGAGGCAATGGGGTTAAGAGGGCCAAGATTGATCCCGTTTTGGTGCTTCATGCCAAAGGGGGAGAAAATAAAGGCCAAAGCAATAAATGGATCAGCTACCACTTGAGAGATTTTGAAAATAGTAGAATAGAGTTTTTGGTTTGTCAAAACTCTTTTGTTGTCTCTCTTGTCAAAAGTTGGCTTCTTGTGGGGAGAAGTAGTGATTATGGGAAAAAGGGGGAGCTTTTGAAATCTTTGATCAAACTCTTTTGGAATGACTTTCTTTATGCTTCAACATGTGTGTTTGACTTAGAGATAGAGATTTGAGTTTGATTTGCAAAAACAAACCAAGTGGTGGCAAAGGATGATCCATATATGCCAAAATTGATTCAAAATAAATTTAAGTTTTATTTGAAGTGAGTTTGCACTTGTTCTAGTTGCTTTATGTTGTGTTGGCATAAATCACCAAAAAGGGGGAGATTGAAAGGGAAATGTGCCCTTGGGCCATTTCTAAGTATTTTGGTGATTGAGTGTCAACACATGTGCTTAATTGTGAAATTTATGTCCATGGATGAACAAGGTGCAAATCATAAAGTAAAGGTATGTTTCTAAGCCTTAGTACATTGGTTTTGTGGACTAACATATTTGTCTAAGTGTTAGAAACAGAAAGAAGAAGAAAAGAGAAGGGGAGAGAAAGACTTGGCTGTGCGCAGCCAAGACCCAGTTCGGTCTGGAGCACCGGACTGTCCGGTGTGCACCGGACAGTGTCCGGTGCGCCAGGCTGACTCCGCGCGAACTGGCCGCTCTCGGGAATTCGCCGACGGCGTACGGCTAAAATTCACCGGACTGTCCGGTGAGCCAACGGTCGGCCAGGGCCAACGGTCGGCCGCGCAATCCGCGCGGGACACATGGCCGAGCCAACGGTCGGAAGACGGCACCGGACTGTCCGGTGTGCACCGGACATGTCCGGTGCGCCAACGGCTCCGAGATCTCCAGCGATCTGCAACGGTAGGCAGTGCCGTTTAAGGAAACAAATCGGGCACCGGACAGTGTCCGGTGTGCACCGGACTGTCCGGTGCCCCCGACGACAGAAGGCAAGGATGGCCTTCTAAAATTGCTCTCAACGGCTCCTAGCTGCCTTGGGGCTATAAAAGGGGCCCCTAGGCGCATGGAGGAGAAAAACAAGCAACTCTTGAGCATTCTTGATCATCCACACTTAGTCTTTGCGCATTCGTTTGTGATTCTAAGAGATTCGAGCTCCGTTCTAGTGAGAACTTTGAGATAGTCTTGTGAGCTCGATTCTTGGCCGTGTGTGTGCGCATTTCGCTGTGGTTTTGTGTGTGTTGCTTCCCTCCCTTACTCTGTGTTTCATTTGTGATCATATTCTTGTAAGGGCAAGAGACTCCAATTTGTGGAGATTCCTTGCAAACGGGATAGTGAAAGGAACAACAAAACACCGTGGTATTCAAGTGGGTCTTTGGACCGCTTGAGAGGGGTTGATTGCAACCCTCGTCCGTTGGGACGCCACAACGTGGAGTAGGCAAGCGTTGGTCTTGGCCGAACCACGGGATAAAACCACTGTGTCACCTCTGTGCTTGATTTTCTTGTGGTACTGTGTTTTGTTGAGACTTCACCTTAGCCACTTGGCAATAATCGTGCTAACACTTAACAAGTTTTTGTGGCTTAAGTTTGAAGTTTTTACAGGATCACCTATTCACCCCCCCCCCCTCTAGGTGCTCTCAACGGGCCAGTGGTCGGTGTCCCAATAGCGAGCCCAAGCGCACGCGGTGGGGAGTAATACTGGCGGCTAGGGTTTAGCTCAGTGGATCCACGCGCGCGGGGGAAGCAGAAGCGGGCCGCGCAGAGCACAGTAGATGGGCCGAGCGCGCAGGGTTATTGGCCGAGAATGGTGGTTTCAGCCCAGGGGTGATTCTCTCTTCTTCTTCTTTTAATTCCTTTTAACATTTCTATTCCAAATTCTAAATCAACTTCAAACCCTTATTTTGAATTTCAAAGTTGGACACCAATTAGAGTACACAACCCAGAACTCCCTCATAAAATGCAAGGGTCTCATTGGATTTATATTAATATTGTTTAACCACATGCTTCTAATATAAACCACATACACCTATTTTTTCCAAAGAAGTCATTTATTTGAATGTATGCTAAGCTTTAGGATTTATCCGAAGTTTAATATTCAATGCTTATTTATAGGAAGATGTTTGGATAATATTTTTAGTAGGATTTCTTTAGTAAAACATCTTAAAGTGCTAATTATATAGTTCATGAGAGGAACACTTCTCACCTTATCGTCATCTTATTATTTATTTGTTTTGGTAATTTGGCTAGTTTTCTTCCTTTTCATTGAATATTCAAAAGCATGAGGAATTCAAAAGGTTTAAAAATCACCTAAAGCACAATCTTAAATTTATTTTCTTATTGTTTTTTTAAACCAATTTTGAGTCTTACAGTGTTCGTCATCCTCAGAGAGCTTTGCCTAAGTGTTGACAGGCATGGAGCAGGGCTTGCAGTCGGACATGCCAGCCCACTCTAGGATGTCAATGGCATACTGGCGCTGGTAGAGGAAGAGACCCTAAGGGTGGCACTCAGTGGTATTGCTGAGGAAGTGGTGAAGAGGCCCTAGGTCCTTCATCGCGAACTCCCGCTAAAGGGTGACGATCGTGCATTAGAGAAGGTCAGTGTTGGATGTCGTGAGCACAATGTCATCGACATAGAGCAGGAGGTAGACGGTGTCGTCGTCACGTTGGTAAATGAACAGGGGTGTGTCCGACTTGGCCTCGAACCCTTGATGAAGCCGATGGAGGCCAAGTAGGAGGCAAAGCGACTATACCATGCCAGCGGCGCCTGCTTGAAGCCGTACATGGAGCAGTTTAGTCGGTAGACCAGATCCAGATGAGCGGCGCTGACGAAGCCGGTGGGCTGGCTGCAGTAGACACTCTTCATCAGAATGCCGTGGCGGAAGGCGTTCTTGACATCAAGCTGATGGATCTGTAGTCCTAGGAGAGGGTGAGGGATAGGACAGCTCAAATGGTGGCAAATTGACGACAAGATTGAAGGTATCGTCGTACTCTGGGGCGCTGGGTGAAGCCTTGAAGGACCCAACGAGCCTTGTAGCGGTCGAGGGAGCCATTCGAGGTCAGTTTGTGGCAAAAGATCCACTTGTTGGTGACCATTTTGGCGCCTGGTGGATGCGGCACCAGGTCCTAGGTGTGGTTAGCCAGTAGGGTTGCGTACTCCTCCTCCATAGCACGAGCTCAATGGAGGTCGGCAAGGGCGGCACGAACAGATGAGGGGACTAGGGAGGCATCCGGAGGAGTGGCAGCCGTGTCAGCCGCCAGGATCAGCCAGTCGATGGGGCAGAGAACGCCAGTTGCGCGATGAGTTACCATCGGATGGACGTGTCTGGGGTCGCGTGAATGGCGATTGGTTGGTACACGGGAGGCTCGGTGCGGGTCGGCGAGGCATCGAGAGCTGAGGAAGTGGCCTGCTCGCGGCAGCGGTAGACTAGAGTGGGGTCGGCGAAGTGAGCCGCGCTCGTCATTGGGGCTAGGTTAGCAGTAGCCGAGGGAGTGGCCTGCTACGACAGTGGTAGATGAGGGCGGGGTCGACAAAGCTGGCCGAGCATGGTGTGTGAGGGGTCGACGGGGACACGCATGGTCGACAGGCCCACGCATGGCGTAGGTAGGGTCGACGAGGCCGCGTGTGGCGATGGAAGAGGTGCAAGCAGAGGCATCGAGACCGTGCGTGGTGCGGGTAGAAGTGCAAGCAAAGGTGTTGAGGCCACGTGTGGCGCCGGAAGAGGCGCGAGCGGAGGCATCGAGGCCGTGCATGGCGCGGGTAGAGGCGCAAGCAAAGCCGTTGAGGCTGTGTATGGCGTGGGCAGCGACGCAAGGGGATGCCTGTGCTGGAGGCGGAACCAGATCGGACTCAAGGAGAGAATTGAGATTGGTGGGTGGTGAGGAGATAGCAAGGGGAAACACATCTTCGTCGAAAACAACATGACGAGAGATGAGTATGCGGTGGGTGACGAGGTCAAGACAGCAATACCCCTTGTGGTTAGGGGAGTAATTGAGGAAGAGGCAGTGGGTGGAGCATGGAAATAGCATAAGGGGAGTGTTGGTCACTTGTTTTTTATTACTGTGAATTAAGAACAAGGCAACACGATTGTTAAACGTTAAAGACCTTCGTCCTTCGAAGCATTATTTCCCTTCGGGTATAATGAGTCTCGATGAAGGTCATGAAGAACAGTTCTTCATCATTCATAAATATGAAAACGTAATTATAAATGTAACATTATGTCATCTACTCATTTCATATCAAATGTACAGACAATATATGCTTTATATATTAACAAACTGATACACAATGCATATTACATTGATACCTTCGGTTTGCTCGAAGGTAAGGGCGTGAATTCAATTCCAATCCAGCGTGAACAGTACGGGGGTACTGTTCATCTATTTATAAGCAATCGTACAACTTTGTACGATATTACATTCATACCCTCAAAGATTACATACAAGGTTTACAAATGTCACAGGGACAATATTGTCATTTGCACTTAGTAGCTTGAACAACACCTTCTCCTTATGTCGCCCTCCTGCGTCATTGTAACGAAGCTTGCTTTGTCGCGCTTCCATTGATCTATGACGAAGCTTTTCCGGTAACGAAGCTCCTGTAACACTTGGAAACATGCTGATGACAAATGGTTAGCCGTGTTTTTGAGGACATTTGAAAGACGAAGGCCCCTAATAGTAGTCCCTCGCAGTATTAGTTTGTTTCTTTGTAACAAATTCAGACTATGAAACGAACGAAGGCCTTTAGCCGAAGGTCAGAAAAACACCTTCCCTTCGCTAGAATAGCGAAACCTTCTATTTCATGGGGCTCACCATGCAGTGGTGGTTTGCATATATATGAGGGTTGCGATGAAAATATTTTTCGTGCTATCAAGCTTGTGTTGGTTTTGTCGTTTAGCTTATTGACATTGTGCCCACGATTGTGTTGGAGCTTTGTCTCTTTGCTTCAACCAACACTGAGATGGCCAAAGATAAGAGAAGTGAGGACCCCGCACTGGCTGGGTTTTATGAAGATATGGAAAGGACAAATGTTGAAAAAATTACTGATGAAATTTTAGCAGGGCTATCTGAAGATTCTAGTGACAATGAAGATTTTGATATTGAAAGTGACAACGATGATGTCGAAGATCGACCGTGGAGGCCAAGTCATGTTGTATTTGGGAAATCAACCATGAAGAAAGGACATGTTGAGGCCATGAAAGGCAAATACTTTCATGATTTGTCTATCATGAGAATCGAAGGTGAAAATACTGTTCCACTTCCTGAAAAAGATGAAGTAATGGTTTTCGAAGCTTCATGAGGGCTAGGCTACGGTTCCCCTTACATAAGTTTCTAGTCGAAGTTTTAAAGAAGTTTGAAATTTTCCTTCATCAGCTCACCCTTGATGCATTAATCAAGGTTGGAATTTTTATTTGGGCGATAAGGAGCCAGGGATTGGAACCGGATGCTGATTGTTTTTGTAATATTCACGAGTTATCCTACCAGACGAAGGCCACCAGGAAGGAGCAGTATCATAATAACTTTGGGTGCTATACCTTCATATACTGGTCTGATGCAAGGCATCCTATGCCAACCTTTCTGAAAAATGGCTAGGTTCATGGATGAAGTAGTGGTTTTATGTGAAGAATGATTTGAATCAAAGAAGTGATATTAAGGATGTAATCTAATGGCCTATCCGATCCAGCTTCGGACTGAGGTGGCCTGCTATTGTGAATATAGAAAAATCACAAGGCTGCTTGGCGGCATTTGATGCTGTGTGCAACTACATTAGTACCCGGGACTTAGTGCAGGAGCATATAGCTTTCAAGGTGTGGCCTCTCGCTGCCGAATGGGAAATACCGAAGGATGCTGAAGTTGATTCAGAAGCTAAATACACTTTGGTTAGATGTCATTGAAGCAACAAGTGATGAATTTCTAGGGGGCTATTCAAAGGTTGAAGATGAAGCTATGTACACTGCCTTCGATGCTCGAGGGAAACGAAGACTGAACAAGGTCTTTGATGCTATTAGATTTGTTTATCCGTCCCTGCTCAGAAAAGGGGGTTAAAAAGGAAGAGTGCGCTGGGGGCTCCTTCTATTGCACCGAAGCAAAAGTGGGTGAAGGTTTTAACCCATCGACTGAAGTCATACTTCTTGGAGAGAGCTGCTCAACTGCCTGCCACAAGGACTTCAAAAACAGAGATTGCCGATAAACCGAAGGGGTCCTCCCGGCAACTGCAGTGAATGCCCCGGATTCTATCCATTTGGAACTGCCAGATTAGCCAAAGGTTCAAGAGTTGCCGAAGGCATCAACGTAACTACAAATTACAACCGCTCCAGCGGGAACTCCTAAGAGAGGAAGGAGAATGGCTAACGTGCTTGAGGTCGTTTTAAGACCTTTGAGGATGGCGACACCTGCACCGTCAAGAGTTTCCAAGGATAAAGCCAGTGATAAAGCCGGTGAACCTTCAGATTTAGACAAGGCTGGGCCTTCAGAGGCCACGCTGTCAGAGAAAAATTTCGAGAGCCTACCAGAAAGAATGACAACACCATCCTTCGGGACGGCATTGTCGAAAAATATTGACTTCATTATCTGTCATGCTTCGGGAAAGCAACTGACAAAGGAACAAATTGCCGAAGCTCAACATTATGCCAAATATCTGAAATATCCTAGAGGGTCCTTAGTTTGTGGAGGCAGTGATGAAGCTGATTTCCTGTACTGTCTTCCTGACAACAAGGAGATTGACGTTTGTCGAGAAATGATGGACAACATGGGTTACCTGAAGCTTGAGCTTGTGTTTTCCTTAATTCCAAAGGACCATCTAGCAGACTGCTTGGCTTACAATAGTTTGAAGGTTTGTGCTTATTTTTCCTTCGGGGTCTTGATAATCATTTTGAGTAAAGTATTTACTTGTTTTATTTTTGTCGTTATCTAGGGACTTATTTTAAGCAAAGCTTTGAAGGCACAAAAAGAATGTGAAGATGAGAGCACTAAAATAGCCTTCGGAAATCTACGCTGAGAAGTTATAACGCTTCGGAATTAGGCCCTTGAGAACGACAAGATTCTTCTTTCTTTAGTCGAAAGGCTAAAGACGAATGAAGCTAATTTGGCTAAATTCTCTGAAGAAAATCATAAGATTTCAAAGCTTGAAAAGGAAAAAGAGGCAGAAGATTTCAAAGCTTGAAAAGGAAAAAGAGGTTGACGGAAAACGCATAGCCAATCTAGAATACGCCTTAACCACCCAGGTAAAATTGCATAAATCTGAAGTGATGAGACTGGAGAACAAACTTGACGAAGTTACCGAAAACTTTAACGTTGAGCAATAAAAGCGTGAGATATCCAACACTGAACGGTCCAGGGTACAAAAGAATGTTGAAGAGCTTCGTCAAGCGAATGAAGAATGCTACACTGTTGCGATGAAATGCTCTGATAAGCAAAAAAATGCTTTTACTAGTGTTGGCACATTCTCGGCAGAGCAAAATTTTATCCATAGAGATCTCGAGGGTGTGATTGTAACACCATGAATTTAGGGGTATAAAATTTCTTTCCTAATATCCACCAAATTCAGGTGTTACTCTCTCGTTTCTTTGCTTTCCTTCACTTTTCCCTAAAAATGAAGAATTATTTTGTTTTATATTGGCGTAAACCTAGTGGAATGAGCCCTAGATGCACTTTGGTTATTGCATTCAAGCCGTTGCATAGTGTTTCTAAGTGCAAAATATGTTTGGAACATGTTAGTATATCCTATAGAAGCTCTCGGTAGATTTTTATATTTTTCGGAATATTTTTATTTTTAGGAAACCAAAATCTATTTATTTGAGATACTTAAAAATGTTTTTAGAAACTATAAATATGTTTTTTGAGTTCATTATATGCCAAAACATTTATAGAAATTTTTCTGGAATTTTTTGGAAGCATCTATAATATTTTGAGCACAAAATATAGATTTCAAGGCTTTTCTGAATTTTATAAATAGTAAAATCCAAATTTGAACCGAATTTCCATCTCATCCGAACCCTATATATATATATATATATATATATATATATATATATATATATATATATATATATATATATATACGGAATTCGAGGGTACCGCTGCGTTCGTCTCATCGACGGCTTCGTCGGGACATGTCCGGTTCATCGATCGGACATCGGAATCTTCGTCAATCTATGGATTTCTCCTCGGCTCCGGCGAGGGTCTTCTTCCCCGGTGAGAAATCTCCATTGTTGCACTTAGGGTTTCTTCATTTTTCCATTTTCCCGTCTGTGCAGGGCCTCCCTCTCGCTCCCCTCAGCTCCCCCGGTGGCGGTGCCCCTCCCCCCTCCTTTCCCCCCATCGGCGCGGCCCCCTCTCCCCCCGGCGGTCGGCGGCGGCGGGCGTCCGTGCCCCAGCCCGCAGCCCTGGGCGCGCCCGTGCATTGCGGCCACGACCCGGTCGACTCGGCCACCCCCTGCGCAGCCCCCTCTCCTTCCCCTTCCTCCTCCTCCTCTCTCTTCCATGAATGGGAGGAAGAAGATAAGCTGAGGAAGAAGATTGCAGTTTTGTAATTTAGTACACACGAATTTTAGTCTAGTTTAAAACAGTGATAAATTTTGCGTTTCAAACCCGATTCAATCCGTTTAAGTTGCGTTAGATTCGTATTAAAATTATCTACATGTTAGAAATATTTTCCCTACTGTTGCATATTTTATTTAATTTATTTAAATGCTTGTTTGACCGAAGCTTAATAGAATGACGTTTTATTTAAATCTAGTTTATAATTTTGAATTACGCATTTATAAATCAACATCAGCGAAGTTAATGTTAACTGAACTATTTTTATTAAATAATTAGTTAGTTTAATTTTGTTATTTATTTATTTATTAGTTTCTGTGTAACTTCTTGTCCCGTGCGCCGTGCGCGTGCCGCGGTGCTGTTTCGCGCACATCATCGCGTGTCGTTCGCGAGTGTCGTACGTGCTGTTCGCACACGTTGTCGCGTGCCGTTCGCATGTGTCGCGTGCCATTCGCTCGCATCGCGCGTTGTTCGCTTTTTACACCAGACACTGCAGACGTCACACCGGACAGGCCGGTGGTCTTCTCTCAATAGTGCCACCTGGAATTAGTCGTTAGGCTACTGTTCCTTGGTGCACTGGACAGTCCGGCGTATGCCACCGGACAGTCCGGTGCTCTAGACTAGACAGTCCGCCGTGGCAACACTTCCTTCGTTTCTTGGACTTCACTTGATCTTCATAATATCTTCTTTTGAAGTGTTGCTATTCTCAATGCCTTGGTCCCAGTAACTTTAGCATCCTGTGAACTACAAACACAAACACTAGCAAATGCATTAGTCCATAGGTTACGTTGATCATCAAACACCAAAACCTATTGAGCCAAATGGCTTGGGGTCCATTTTCCTTACACTCGTACCCCTAGATTCTTCAATAATCTTGTTTCAAATATTTGCATATGAATTTATGTCTGTTATTTAAAATCTCCTCTCCCATCTCGATTCGAGAGAAGTGTTTTACTTATCCCACCCTTGGTCGGAACCTCATCTTTGCTAGGTGAGTCTTGTCTTAACTCCATTCTTTGTTGTACTCATACCACTGGCTCTTCAATGCCTTCATCTTTTACCCTTGTTGGTTATCGTCTTTGACCCTTGCGATATTGATGTCTTCTAACTAAATGCTTATCTTGAACTTATCCTTTAAAAGCCTCCCCTTTCTTTCAACCCAGTTTTAGAGTTGCGAGGTACCTACCTCTCCCTTGATTTCTTTTCACTTCTTGTCGCCTTACAAGTTTTGTGTTAATTCCATCCCTTGCTGTGTTTTTATTTGCTATCACCCTCACCTTGTCGTCCATCGATCTTGCCTTGATACTCATCTTTATTCCTACTCTTTAAAAATCCCCTCTCTTACGCCTCAATTTGAGAGTGGCAGTTTACCTATCTAGCCCTTGGACGTACCCTCTCCTTTTCCATTTGCAGGTCCTATCTTAACTCCATAATTTAAAAACCCTCGTGATATCTATGCCCTTGTCTTCCTGCTTACTTTGAACCTACCCTTCAAAGCCTCCTAATGCCTCACCTACTTTACCATCGATTGCTTCCCCTTCTTTGACGCCTTGCAAGTTTTGTCTAAAATACATCCTTTGTTGTGTGTTTGTCCGTCATCACCTGAACCCTTGTCATCTCTTGATTTTACCTTGATGCTTATCCCGCACCTGCATTTTAAAGTTTCCTCTCCCATTCCAATTCAAGAGTGTTGTCTTACCCCTCCCCGCTCTTGTTCGTTCCCTTTTCCTCTGTCGCGTTGCAAGTCTTAACTTTTGTTTGATATCACCCTTACCTTTGTAATCACTAGATCTTTCCTTGATGCCTATCTTGGGTCTACTTTTTGGAATCTCCCCTTTTCTATCTCAACTAGAGAGTGGTGTTCTACCCATTATGCCCTTGGTCGTACTCTTATCCTAGTCACTTACAATGCTTGCTTTAACTCCATCCTTTATTATGCTCATGTCTCTCTCCTGCATGTCCTATCATTCCCCTTGTCTTTCGATGGCCTTAAAGTAGTTTCCCTTTTCAGGAAAGGCCACCATCTAGTTAAAAAGGAACATGTAGCAACAAGATGCTTGTTGTTGTATGCTTGTGCTACTTGTCTTTGTGTTATGACTAATTTGTTTCTTTGTGATGAGTGTTGATGTGTTGTGGCCCTTGGTCCGCAATGGCATCAGTTTACTAGGTGAGTGCCATAGAGTTAGGTAGTTGGGTGCTCTCCTGTTTCTCTCTTTAATGCATCTATGCTTACCTTTTCTACCTATATTCTTTCCTCTTGCACCTATGCAGTTGGCAACCTCCAGCTCCTTTTAATCAATCAAGATCAGAATCGACAGCATCTTCACCAAGTGCATATCAATGCTCCTGTTAAGGGGGTTAGCCACTAACCCCAATGAAGACAATGTGTTCAACCTCAACCAACAAGGTCAGAGTGGCGCAGCGGAAGCATGGTGGGTCCTAAGCCACAGGTCTAAGAGATCCTCAAGAATTGCATTAATCGGTCTCAAGCATCTGAAGGTCAAAGCAACCAGTCCGCAAGTTAAAGTTACCAGAGTCAAAGTTGAGTAAGAAGAAGCTTTGAAAAACCAACAAATCAATCTCATTTTCTTGCTAGCCTCTTCTTAAATCTCAAGGGAGAAATTCTGTTAAGGGGGTTAGATTTGTAACACCCTGAATTTGGGGGTGTAAAATTTCTTTCCTAATATCCACCAAATTCAGGTGTTAATCTCTCATTTCTTTCCTTTCCTTCTCTTTTTCCGAAAAATGGAGAATTATTTTGTTTTATATTGGCGTAAACCTAGTGGAATGAGCACTAGAGGCACTTTGGTTGTTGCATTCATGCCATTGCACGGTGTTTCTAAGTGCAAAATGTGTTTGAAACATGTTAGTATATCCTATAAAAGCTCTCGGTAGATTTTCATTTTTTCGGAATATTTTTCTATTTTCCATACACCAAAATCTATTATTTGAGATACTTAAAAATGGTTTTAGAAACTCTAAATATGTTTTTTGAGTTCATTAGATGCCAAAACATTTATAGAATTTTTTCTGAAATTTTTGAAAGTATCTATAATATTTTGGGCACAAAATATGGATTTCTAGGCTTTTCTGAATTTTATAAATAGTAAAATCCGAATTTGAATTGAATTTCCATCTCGTCCGAACCCTAGATATATATACATGTACTGCTTCTCCTCGTCGAGCCCGTTCTAGAGCATGAAATGGTTTCCCCAAATTAAACTCCCAGCTCCCAGAATTGCTCACCGAAGTTCGGAAGCGGTTCCAACTCCTGCGATAACTCCCGCGAGCAATTACTTCCAATCCGTGGATCGTCTGCAGAATCCGAGGGTACCGCTGCGTTTGTCTCGTCGAGGGCTTCGTTGGGGCGCGTCCAGTTAATTAATCGGACCTTCGAATCTCCGTCAATCGATGGATTTCTTCTTGGCTCCAGCGAGGGTCTTCTTCCCCAGTGAGTAACCTCCATTGTTGCACCTAAGGTTTCTTCGTTTCTCCGTTTTCCCATCTGTGCAGGGCCTCCCTCTTCCTCCCCTCACCTCCCCAGGCGGTGCCACCCCTCCCCCTCCTTTTCCCCCCACCGGCGCGGCCCCCTCTCCCCCGGCGGCCGCGCCCCAGCCTGTAGCCTGCACGCACGCCCGTGCGCCGCGACCACGACCCGGCTAGCTTGGCCCCCCTGCGCAGCCCCCTCCCCTTCCACTCCTTCTTTCTCTTCCATAGATGGGAGGAAAAAGATGAGGTGAGGAAGAGAATGACATTTTTATAATTTAGTACACACGAATTTCAGTCTAGTTTAAAACAGTGATAACTTTTAAGTTTTAAACCCGATTCAATACGTTTAAGTTGTGTTAGATTTGTATTAAAATTACCTACATGTTAGAAATATTTTTACCTACTATTGCATATTTTATTTAATTTATTTAAACGTTTGTTGGACCAGATGTTAATAGAACGATGTTTTATTTAAATATAGTTTATAATTTTAAATTATGTATTTATAAATCAACATCAACGCAGTTAATGTTAATTGAACTATTCTTATTAAATAATTGATTAGTTTAATTATGTTATTTATTTATTAGTTTTCGTGTACAGTGTCGGCCTGCACGTCGTGCGCGTGCCGCGGTGCTGTTTCGCGTACGTCGTCGTGTGTCATTCACGAGTGTCGCACGTGCTGTTCGCACACGTTGTCGCACGCCTTGCCGCGAGCCGTTTACGAGTATCACGTATTGTTCGTGTATGATATTAAACCATTCGCTTATAATCACTCATGTCAGTTAATTAGTTATTTATTTAATCATCCACAATTAAAACAGTAAGTTAGTCAAAACTAATTAGTTTTAATTTATATTTCATAAATAGCGATTAATATAGTTACGTCGAATTAAATATTGTAATTAATACTTGCTTAGTGTAAACACGCTAACCCCTCGACCGTAGCTTCGACTATCGCGGTTCTTTTCCTCGCGTAACCATAGAAGCACTCTCTATTTTATATTGCTCGCTTTTATAATATTTTATCTCGTATGGTGTAATGTTCTTATGCAAGTATATGTTTGCTTGTGCCTGTTTTATTCGTTGCGCGTCGCGAATAGACTGCGATCCATTTCCGAGCTTCGAGGAATCGACAGTCAAGCTTCGACGGCCAAGAGATCAAACTCTTTGAGTTCTACGAGGCTGAAGATCCTGAGCATCTGTTTGGTGAAGGCAAGTGTCCTCTGACCCATTATGTCCCATTTACTTTATAATTCACTGTCCCACATACTATGAACAACCTAAGGATTGACTATTATTCTGTTTTCCTGTCCTTGTTTACCCTTTGGGAATTGGTTACTATGATTAGTATTATGCTACTACTTTACTTTAATCAATGAACATGATAAGAACATTTACGACACGTTGATGATATCTTGATTATGATGTTGGACTGGTGATACTTTAGGGGGCTCGGGCGGTTTCTTGAGTGCCTCTCCGTAAGAACCTGTTCGTTGGATGACCACCCGGGAAAACAGTGTAGCCAAGAGGGTGGTTTGGGACGCCCTTAGCTAATTAATTAGAGGAACTGAGGTGTAGTTTGTTTCGTTGTCGTGCCGTCAATGGGGCTTGGTGTATGCGACTCGATCTGCCGAGGGTGGTTTGCCCCTTGGGAGGAGTGCGGTACATTTAGGAAACCTAACGGGCGGCTACAGCCTCAGGGAATCTTTGTGAAGGCTTCGTAGTGAAACCCTGGCCATTCACCTTGGGAGTGAACAAGGGTCTTGCAAGCCCAGGCTAGAGAGGGAATCATGGCTCGTGGGTAAAGTGTGCAACCTCTGCAGAGGGTTAGAAACTGATATATCAGTCGTGCTCACGGTTATGAGCAGCCTTGAGAGCTCCTTTGATTAGAAATACATATGATCTGAGATATAATGATTCGATTGATGGTTTTGGCTTTGATGATGATAATGATGTTCCTTGATGAGGAAATGCTTGATAGGTTGGTTATTGCTAAAACTTGGCTTCTACTAATAATAAATACATGACCAACTAAAAGCAACTGCTTTGAGCTTAACTCCACATAAAGCTAGTCCACCTCAGCTAAACGGGACATTTGCTGAGTACATTGATGTGTACTCACCCTTGCTTTCACAAAACACCAGGTTGCCTTTGGTGCAATCTATGCTTAGGTAAAGAGGAAAAATGCATCGAGGCAGATCCTCCAGGAGTTCTAGGACGTCGATGAGTTCTAGGATTAGGCTAGCGACCTCCCTAAGTCAGCTGTCTGTGGTGGGTTAATTTACGCTGGCTACGTTTCTATTATGTGCACTTTGATTTATATTATGTAAATGGTTCTAGTCTGTAATATTATTACTTACTCTTTATTGTTATTCGAAGCATTGTGCTATGATGAGTCATTTATGTAATCGCTGTGTACGTGAATTTCTGATCCTGGCACGTACATGGTTCGCATTTGGTTTACCTTCTAAACTAGGTGTCACAGTGATCAAATGGATTGAGGGTGAAATCGAAGCATTTGACAAAGTTCTAACTGGCAGGGGGACTTTTGTGCCTGTGTAGGCGCTCGAGGGGCTATGTCACTGCTGGAAAAAACTAGTTGTGAACATGCGAAGGCTATAGAATTCTCAGTTTCAGCAAATGACATTAAAGGTCCTTCAACTGAAGCTACCGCCATTGGTGGGAAACTTTATTCAGAAGTGTGGATGAATGGCGGCAGAGAGATAGCAGACAAAGCTATCAGGCAAAGCGAAGAAAAATCTCATCTTGCTTCAGAGGAAACAAGAAAAGCTGAAGAAACCATAGAGCACGAGTGGCGCATAGGTGCGTTTGTCATATTTTAGCTTCGTAAGTGCTTTAGCTTCGTATCTTACAGAAACTTATATTTTGGTGCAACTGAACTTTCACCTCCTTCGGAGCCATATGATCCTAACACCGATCCAGTCCTAAAGGGTACCTTCGACGAAATCAAAATAGTGAACGCAACAATAGATGATGTTGTAGAGAAACTTCTAAACAAAGCTGCTGAGAGAGTCCTGAAGGAGGATGATTAAAATATGTGTAAAAAACATTTGTAAAATTTGTACACTGCCTTTATGTAAGAAACAATTGCAAAGTGTGTGATTCATTATGTAATATATTTCTTTGTGTAGCGTGAAAGTGTCGTACATACCATTTTTTAGCCGAAGGCAAAAAAATACCTTCCCTTCTTTTCACGCATCATAAAAAATCCCTTTTTGCCAAAGGTCTTGCATAAGGAGTACCGTTGCCAAAGTGACATTATTTGGCCTGAAGGTCTTGCCGCAGGTCTTGCATAAGAAATACTATACCGTTTAAGAGTAACCGCTAGAGATGCAGTATCTTTTCTTTTGCCTTGCTTTGTTTCATAATTCCTTGACAAAAACACATTTAGCTTCGTAGGTCAACCATATTTGCGGATGAAGGAGCAATTTCCCTTCTTTTCCTATTTTGAATGATGCAAAATGATGAATGATGTGATGATATGATGCAGAATGACGCGATGATATGATGCAGAATGATGCGATGATATGATGCGAGGAATGATGATAGAAAACACTTCATAATAATAAAACTATGCATCCCCCTTAGGAACGACTTTAGAGTCTCTTCACCTTTTACTTAGGTGGCATTTAAGCTCTACATCCCCTTAGGAACAACTTTGGAGCTTCTTCACCTTTTACTTAGGTGGTATTTTAGCTCTGCATCCCCGTAGGAACGACTTTGGAGCTAAGCTCTGCATCCTCTTAGGAACGACTTTGGAACCTTTTCACCTTTTACTTAGGTAGTATTTTTGCTCTGCATCCCCGTAGGAACGACTTTAGAGCTTTTTCACCTTTGCTGTTACACTCGATGGTGTAACCACAGATTTATTACAACGTATCGAAGGTTGCACCTTCTCAAGTTGTTTCTGAGGCAAGAACATGAAGCGAGAGAAATGAAAATTGCAATAGATGTATATCAAGTTCTTAGTCCAGCCCCTCTGTAGTTTCAGTAAATGTGCCTAGACTCTAGAACAGTACCTGTTAACTGTTCGAGCTTTGGACTCTTCTCTTGCATCGTGTTGCTGCTGAATTTGGCACTGCCCTTCAGGCTGCTGGTTGTGGGACGAAGTTGGAGCCAGTGCATGTGGTTGTGGTAAGGCCCACGCAGCTGGAGAGTGACTTGTCAAAGCCACTAAAATTGTAGGTTGTGAAAATGGCTGTTGATTGCCCAGATACTCTGGAATGTATGGGGAATAACACGAAGCAGTATGTAGGACTTGCTTCGGCTAATTCTGCCGTGCTTTGGCCTCGGCTATCTCTTTTTTGCTTTTGTATTGTAACTTGATAGGTTCTTGTTGTGTGCCCCTTATCCTCTCCACAGAATAAACAAAACTTTCTTGGTTGAGAGTTGAATCTTCATCCGAAGCTTCGTCCCCTCTGCCTCTTGGGGCTGGTGGTCTGAAGGAGCTCTGTTGCGCCCCTGTTGATTGGGAACTATGCCGGTGCCCTTGGTTGTGATTGCCCCTGTCCTCACTTTGACTGGGATTGTGTATTGTTCTGACATGCCTTGGGTGGAGCCTTCCTCTGAAGCCCCTGGTCATCTCAGAATAACTGTAAGCTTCCTCCCTTCTTTGGCGGAAATCATTATCAGCTCTGATGTACTCATCCATCTTCTGGAGAAGCTTCTCTAGGGTTTGGAGGGCTTTCTGGTCAAATATTATGTTGTTGGTCCTAGACGAAGTCCCTTGATCATGGCTTCGATGAAAATCTCATTTGGCACCGTTGGCACCTAAGCTCTGAGACGCAGAAACCTTTGGACATATGCCTGCAGATACTCTTCGTGGTCCTGTGTGCACTGGAATAAGGCTTGAGCGATCACTGGCTTCATCTAAAACCCCTGAAAGCTAGTGACCAACATATCCTTCAACTTCTGCCATGATGTAATTGTTCCTGGCCTAAGAGAAGAATACCATGTTTGAGCAACACTTCTGGCTACCATGACGAAGGATTTTGCCATGACAGCAGTGTTGCCACCATATGATGATATGGTTGCTTCGTAGCTCATGAAAAACTGCTTCGGGTCCGAGTGATCATCATACATGGGAAGCTAGGGTGGTTTGTATGAAGGTGGCCATGGGGTAGCCTACAATTCTATAGCTAGGTGGCAAGCATCATCAAAAGCAATGTTATCATGATGAAAATCGTCATACCATATGTCATCATGGCTAGGTCTTTCTTGACGAAGGTCTCTCTGTTGTGGCTTATACTCTTGTTCATTGTCTTGTGTGATGTGCCGCATCTATTCGGCTGCTTTGTCAATCTTTTTCTGGAGCTCAGCCAATCGAAGCATCTTCTCCCTTCTTCTCTCCACTTGTTGATGAATAGCTTCTAGATCCCTGATCTCTTGATCCAACTCTTCTTCCTGTGGTGCTGGGCTAATAGCTTTCCTATTCTAGCTTCGGGCCTCCCTTAGTAGGAGCCCATCTTGATTGGTGTCCAGAGGAGCAAGGGCAGCCCCTAGCGCCGCTGTCTTCTTCGGCGACATGACAAAGGTGGTCATTCGAGTTCTCTTGATGAAGGTGGTCGTTCGAGTTCACCGAAGGTGGGCGCCAATGTTGGTCACTTGTTTTTGATTGTTGTGAATCAAGAACAAGGCAACACGATTGTTAAATGTTAAAGACCTTTGTCCTTCGAAGCATTATTTCCCTTCGGGTATAATGAGTCTCGGACGAAGGTCATGAAGAACAGGTCTTCATCATTCATAAATATGAAAAACATAATTATAAATGTAACATTATGTCATCTACTCATTTCATATCAAATGTACAAAAAATATTAAGATACACTTTATATATTAACAAACTGATACACAATGCATATTACATTGATACCTTCAGCTTGCTCGAAGGTAAGGGCATGAATTCAATTCCAATCCAGCGTGAACAGTATGAGACTACTGTTCATCTATTTATAGACAATCGTACAGCTTTGTATGATATTACATTCATACCGTCAAAGATACATACAAGGTTTACAAATGTCATAGGGACAATATTGTCATTTGCACTTAGCAACTTGAACAGCACCTTCTCCTTATGTCGCCCTCCTACGTCATCGTAATGAAGCTTGCTTCGTCGCGCTTCCATTGATCTATGCCAAAGCTTTTCCAGTAACGAAGCTCCTGTAACACTTGGAAACATGCTGATGACAAATGGTTAGCCGTGTTTTTGAGGACCTTTGGAAGACAAAGGCCCCCAACAGGGAGCAGTGGCGGAAGTGTTGGTATAGCAGGCACAACCGAACATGTGAAGGTGGTCGTAGGAGGGTGTTGTGCCATACAGGGCAAAGTGGGGAGGGGGGTGGCTCACCACCTTCGAGGGGAGGCAGTTGAGGAGATGTGTGGTGGTGTGCAGGGCCTCTGCCTAGTAGCTGGCAGGGAGAGACAAATGAAAGAGAAGATGACAGATCATGTTGGTGGTGGTGCAAATGATGCTTTCAGCCTGGCCATTTTGGGGAGAGATGTAGGGGCACGAGAGATGCAATTGGATAACATGGGTGAGGAAGGAGTGAGAGGTGTTGTTGTCGAACTCATAGCCATTATCACACTAGAGGGCACAGACCGGGTGATGGATATGGGTGGAGACCCAGGCAAAGAAATAGGTGAGGGTGGTGAACGTGTCAGACTTCAGCCGAAAAGGAAAAGTCAAAGAAAATGGGAGTAGTCGTCTAGAATAACCGGGTAGTATTTGTAACCAGAGAGGCTGAGGACAGTAGAAGTCTAGAGATCACAATGGACAAGATCAAAGGTCTGAACAGGCCTGGACGTGGAAGTGGAAAAAGGAAGATAAGAGTGATGGCCGAGCTGACAAGCATGGCAGAGGCGCTCAGAGGAGCCTCGAGTATAAGAGATATCTGAGCTGCTAGAAAGCTAGGACATCACGTCAGGTCCAGGGTGTCCGAGGCGATGATGCCAAACGATGGAGGTGGTGTAGTAGCAAGAGCATGGGATGAGGCTACGCTGGTGGGGGGAAGTAGAGGGCAAGTGAAGAGAGTAGAGGGGGCCAGAGCTATCACAACGAGCGAGCACGACATGCATGGGAAGGTGGCGTATGGTGAGCCCCAGGGATCAAATTCCATAGAACAGTGGTTGTCACTAGTGAAGCGACGAACCGAGAGAAGGGGATGAGTCCGATCGAGAGCAACAAGGACGTCGTTAAGGTAGAATGGTCCTGGAAGAACTGATGCACCTACTGTGGTGACCAGGAGGATGGAACCGTTGCCCACAACGATGTAGGGAGAATGTGAGGGCTGTGGTGGATGGGAGTGGAATAACGAGCTACCGGGGGGAGTGGTGGAAGGAGGCTCTGGAGTCGACCACCCAATCGGTGAGAGAGGGAAAGGGTGGTGAAGCCACTGGGTGCGTGAAAAGAGCCAGGGAGGTGCTCCAACAAAGTCACGAGTAGGGGAGGGAGACAACAAGGTCTCGATCGTCAGGGAGGCAATAATAGCTCTGAGGAAGACAAGAGGTTCAAACACGTGGCGGCTCGCATGTGGGTGTGTCGCACCTAGATTTTAGGGGGGGGCAAAACCCGGGCGCGAACTCACCAAGTGTGCTGGGACCAAGTGTCACACATATGATGACTCATGGTATAGAAACGAATGTCACAACTTTAATATATAATGGAGTTCTGTACAAAATAATTAAATAATTACATCATACGAAGACAACGATCTAGCAACCCAAAGTCGACTGGGAGACGATGGCCTAGACCTTTCACAAACACATCGCGCCATCCTTCATGATCCTCATCCTGCGGTACCTGTTCTTGACCAGGGGGATGTGAGTACAGCAAGGGTGAGCTCACATACGTTCATCGCTCAACAAGTTGTGGGGAATAATGTTCATGAACACACCAAAGGTGGGAGCTCATGTGAAGTGTAAGGCTTATCAAAGGAGATGGTTAAAGCTGAACATTGCTTTTAAAGTTGGTCAAAATTTTATTAGCAGTTACTAAGTATAAATAGATATCAACCCAATTAAATAAGAGATCACAATTGATAATAACACCCATAATGCAATGCAAATGACAAATTGAGTTTAATTCCGTAATTTAATCATGTGAGTGTCCGAGCCACTCATGACCGTGAGCATGGATGATATACCAGTTTTACACTCTGCAGAGGTTGCACATCTTTACCCACAAGTCATGTTACCCATTTGCCACGGGGTTGTACGGACCCTATACACCTCTACCAAGGAAGCGAGGTAGGGTAGCACTACGAGGCCTTTCCAAAGTTCCACTAGATCGAGAATACCCACTACGGTTTCAGGTCAAAGGAAGCATAGGAATCCCTCGTCCGAACAGCCATCACAGCGACCCGAGAACCTCCCTATACTCTAGCAGCGACGCCTCCCCGCTTGCCCCTTTCGGGTAATGTAATCTCTCCCTAGCTTTCCTAATTACTTGGTCAAGGGCGTCCCATTCCACCCTTGTGGTAGCACTGTTTTTCCGGGTGGTTCTCCATGTTCCAATTAACATAATGATCTTATCATAAACAATAATTAAAATAACAACATAATTGAAACATGATCATAATATAACATCAATTTCCCAAAACTAGGTAGAGCAATAGCAAATCTACCCAATAGTTCATCTGTTTGCAAGGTGGGGGATAAACAATACTAGGGAAACCTATTAGGTCCCATCAAATTAACCTGAGCATGTCACAGTAATTAACAGGAACATTATTAGGTAGAGAATAGTGATTAAGGGCACAACTTGCCTTAGACTTGAGATTCCTAGGTACCAACTTGGTCTTCAAGTGACTCGTAACCTCGCTGCTACTCGTAGCAATACAAACAAACATGGTATTGGCAATATTAACATCTGTAATACCCACTTTGTAAGAAAGATCTAAAAGAGGAATTATATCACCCTATCTCTATATGTACTACCAATGTGTATCATTTCATGTGGACACATTACTTACACAAATAAATAAGTAACAAAAGACACTCAATTAAATCATGCATCATGCTGGATTTTATGTTGTGTGCATTTTGTGACAACAATGTAAAAAAAATAAATATGTTAATACCCAAATTAGAATTTAAATCCTAAAGGAAAATTCTAGAATTGAAACAAGAGAAGAAAATGCTTACATATAAGAACAAACAAATGTAAAATAATCCAACCAGGTTCCTATTGGTATTTGAAATTATATAGTGGATTTAAGTATGAACTTCACATTTATAAATTCAAATTTGGGATTTAAATTCGAATTTAAAAGAGAAAAGAAAAGGGAAAAGTAAAAATATAAAAGAGAAATGAATTAAACACCTAACTGGGCTTCAGAACCTGATTTTGGCCCACTGATTTTCCCCTCCGCGCGGCCCACCACGGATGGCTCTCGCGCGCGCTTGACCGATGACTTGGTCACACTGCCGCGTGGGCCCGCTTGACCAGCCGCACACTTCGCTCGCGCGCTCAGGAAAGGAACAGACGCTGACAAATGGACCCCTCCCCGGCTGAGGTCTTCCTCTCCGCGGAGCTCGCGTTCGGGCGTAACAGAGCGCCGTCGTCCCCGCAAGACTCGCGGCGAGCTCAACCAAATCCGCAAAATTCACGCTGCGGGTGGCTCGCCTCCCGTATAAATTGATCGCGCAGCCGGCAGGCGAGCCCGAAGCATCCAATACCCTAGCCACCTGGAGGTTCTCTGGTCGCATACACCGGCCCTAGTAGAGAGAAGCAGAGAGTTGAGAAAGAGAGAGAGAGAGGAAAGCTGTTGCCGTCGTGACATTGTCTGTCCGTTCCGAGCTCTGTCGTCATCACGCCGTCGGGCGCTCTCCACCCGCGCACCTGCCACCACTGACGGCGCCGTGGACAGCCCCGTCCGTGTCACTGCGCCATCGAGCACGGTAAGAACTTGTCCATGATGTTAGCAATTTCCTTTACTTCGTTTAGCCCCTCCCCTATGTCGTGAATCGGTCCTTGGGCGAGGTTGGCGCTACTCGTCGGAGATGGAGCGTCGTAGGATGTCTCTGTGCAGCGGTGTCCTTAGGCTGGAGGTAGAAGAAGAAGCGTGGTTCGTTGATTTTCCTGTTGGCGGCTGGATTCACTTAATTGGATCTGGGCCGTTGATCTCAGGAGTTGTCGCTAGGAATGGTTGGAGTCGTGTAGGGGATAGGATCGTTGGATCTGTATCCAACGCGTGGGAATAGATCAGGGGTGGTACGATCTGGGACCGTTGATCCTAGAACGGGCGGCCCTGATGAGATAGTTCCTGGGCCGCCGTGCTTTTAATCTGGACCGTCCGTGAGGATCCAACGGCCCTCAACGGAGAATACCCCCTTCGCGAGACATATTCGCAAATGAGCCCCTCAGTTTTCTTGAAAACAACCCGCCGTCCACGCTAGGGACTCTCTGAGTCTTAGGAATATTTGCACCGAGACCCCTGCTGTTTTCTGTTATTGAGGCCCAGTCCAGTGGGTTATTAAATCAGAAAAATGAATTGGAAAATGAGTTTTAAAATAAAAACAATACCTAGAATTTGTATAATTCATAGAAACTCCATATGAACTCCAAATTGGTCCATTCCAGTTCCTATAATTTTGTAATATTACCCTTTATCAAATAGTGACACTGTTTTGGCATGAAAGACTCATTTAAATTTATTTAGCCCTTAATCTTGTATTAAGCACATAAAACATTAGAAAATCCATAACTTAAAATCTAAACCTCCAAATTTAATGATTCCAGTTTCTGTGATCTTAGTTTAATGTCTAGATTATTACTATGTATTTTATTTACATGTTTGTTGTGATGTTAATTTTTGCTATATCATGTATGTATTGTATTGATGCGAGTAGACGAGCAAGCTACAGAGGATTCCGGGGTTCTGGTAGAGACTGCTGAGCAGGAGCTCGTTGAAGGCAAGTTGTGCCCTTGATCACTTCTTTTACCCATTCATGTTCTTATTATTCATAATGATCTGCATAGGTTAATTTTGCTGGGACCCAATAGGTTACCCTAGATTTGACTATCTTTATACCTTGTTCCATCACTGGTTTTACTACTAAATTTTTGGGTAGTACATGCTATTGCTTTATGTGGCTTTGGGTATAAAGATATTCATCACTCATTTTTATACTTGTTATTATCTATTCATTATTTTCTGTTCATGATAAGATCATTATGTTAATGGGAACATGGAGAACCACCCAGGAAAACAGTGCTACCACAAGGGTTTAATGGGATGCCCTTGGCTGATTAACTAGGAAAGCTAGTGGACGGCTACCTTACCCGAAAGGGGCAAGGGCAGTAGGGGAGTGGTCAGTGTAGGGAGGTCCTTGGGTTGATTTTGCTGCGATGGCGGTCAGGCGAGGGATTCCAGCACTGGAGCTTCCTATAAACTGTAGCGGGTAGTCTGAAGCTAGTGGAACTTTGTAAAGGCCTCGTAGTGGTACCCTGCCTCGCTTCCTTGGTAGAGGTGTATGGGGTCTGATCAACTCCGTGGCAAATGGGTAACACGACTTGTGGGTAAAGATGCGCAACCTCTGCAGAGTGTAAAACTGGTATACTAGCCGTGCACACGGTCATGAGAGGCTCGGACACTCACATGATTAATTTATGGAACTTAAACTTAATTTGTCATCTCATTGCATTTGGGATTATTTTATTAATTACTTTTACTTATTATTACTATGGTTTGGTATTCACTTACACTTAGTAACTGCTAATAAAATTTTGACCAACTTATAAAAGCAATGCTCAGCTTCAGCCTTTATTTCATTGGTCAGCATTACACTTCATGAACTCCCACCTTTGGTGAGTTCATGCCACATTATTCCCCACAACTTGTTGAGCGATGAACATGTGTGAGCTCACTCTTGCTGTCTCACACCCCCCCCACAGGAGAAGAACAGGTGGTCGAAGAGGAGCCGCCTAACACTGAGGCATTCGACTTGATCTAGGTGGCGTTTCTCAGTTGACATTGGCGCCGATGATCCTTAGTTCGTTTTATGTTTATTCTTTTATTTTGTATTAAGTCTTCCGCTATGTAATAAATACTCTGATGTTTTATGACATTTATCTCTATACACTCTGTTATTATATATGTTGTCTTCTTTGACGCATGTATGAGATGCACCTGGCTTTGTTCCTTAAAGCCGGGTGTGACAGAAGTGGTATCAGAGGAAATGTTGACTGTAGGACAAAACCTAGATAGAAATGGACAAAACCTGTAAGACCTAAATTTGGTAGAAGAAAAAAAGTATATCATAAAATAATAAAATAAGGAAAATGAGAATAATTATGATAGTGGTTCTGAAATTTTAGAAACCCTGGGAATATATTAGGACCTTTTCTCTTCATAATCAAATGAGAGTACTAAATTAATTAAGTGATCAACAAAAAATAAGATAAAGAGGGGTTGATTTCTTGCCAATAATCTATAAGTGATTCCTTTTATTAAAAAATATAACCTCGACTTATAGATATATATATAAAAAGAGAAAGAGCTTGAGAAAAGTAATTATGATAATCATTTATCCCTTTTAGAACTAGATGGTGAGGAAGAAGATAAATAATAAAAATAATAACAATAATAATAATAAATATGATGATAGGATTTCTATCCACATTAGAATTGTGCTTGAAATTCAAAGTTGAGTCATGTTTGAATTTGAAATGAAAACCATAAAAATAGAAAAGAAAAGGAACTCACCAAAACGTCTTGGGCCAAAATGTCCAGCCGGCCCACTCACCTCCCCCACGCGGGCGCAGCCCACCCAGCATCTCCAGTTCCATCTACAAGCCGATGACAGGTGGGCCCATGGCCTCAGCTTCGCTCTCATCCCGCGCAGTCTCGCGTTGTACGTCTGACGCGTGGGCCACATCTGTCAGAACCATCTCCCCCGCGTATCTCGTAACAGCCTCTAACTCGGCTGCTCACTGTAACAGACGCGGCGAAATCTACGGCGAGCTCCCCGGCCAAACCTCCCCCGTCCTTGGGTGCCCTACGCCTATATAAATCGGCAGCCCTACTCCTCATCCCGAGCCCCGAAAACCACCAAGCAGCGCTTGAGCAATCGACAAGGTGACCCAACGCTACCCCCCCTGTCGTAGTAATGCCGCCGCCACCGTTCTTGCTAGTGGGCATCGATGGGACCTCGGCGTGTGTCTCTGAAGAATCGGCGGGATGCAAGGAAGCTACCCAACCACCAATTCGGCAAAACGGTCGATCGGTGCTCCACCAATTTCTCGTCGTAGACCGTACTCCGTCGCGAATCCGCCATACGCCGGTGTTGAGGCTTACGGGTACACAATCCATGGTATGATGCCCTTGATTGTGTTCGCCCTTTTCTCCTCTTTGTTTTGGCCAGGGTGCGTGTGCCATAAAACGTTGGGGGCACTGTATTGGGAACGTGCCGGCGATGCCTCGTCGTGGTGCGCTCTGCGCCGCCGGTGAGTCAGCCGATGGGGTGATGACGCTCGGGGGACCGTCGGTCGGGTGATCGACGGTGTCGATTAGATGGGCGATAACGGTTCGTTTCTGGCGATCATGGGCCGTTGGATTCACAAACGACGATCGGGATTAGGAGGAACATACCCCTTCGCCTATCTCGAATCCGGGCCGTGGATGATTGATCCTGCGACCACGATTGCGTATCGGTCCGGTTAAGTTATAGGCTTGATCTGGACCCTCAGATTCTAATCGGGCGACTCACGATCACTGGTACCCTTTCGCTGTGGTAATTTTACTGAAGAGACCCCGTAGAACCCGATAATCAACCCGCAGTCCCTACGGGAGTAGTCTGAGTCTGGTAGACTTTTATAAGTTTAACCCCGGGCTTCTCTGAATTAGTGTGCTTAGTCCAGTGACTTAAGAAAATAGGAAAAACAATATAGAAAATACTTTTCTAGTACAAAAATAACTCTAGAACTTGTGAAATTCATAGTAAATTCATTTTAACTCCAAATTGACCCATTCCAGTTGCAATAATTTTGTATTAATATTTTCTATCAACTAGTAATACTGTTTAACCATGAAACTTGAATTAAAATTGTGCATTTGAATTAATCTGTTCTAGGTGCTTAATAACTTCAGAAATTCGTAACTAAATAACTATAACTCCAAAATTAATGATTCCTGTTCCTAGAATCTTATTTTAATGTGTAGATTATTATTATATATTTTGTTTTCATGTTTGGTGTGATGTTAATTTTGCCTATACACTGCTTGTTTGTATTGCTACAACTAGCGTGAGGACACGAGTCACTTGAAAAGCAAGTTGGTACCTGGAATCTCAAGTCCCAGGCAAGTTGTGCCCTTGATCACTTCTTTTTACCCACTCATGTTCTAATTAATCATAATGATCTGCATAGGTTAATTTTGATGGGACCCAATAGGATACCCTAGTTTGTCTATCTTTATACCTTGTTTACCACTGAACTTTCTGGGTAGTACTTGCTAGTGCTATATGTGGTTTTGGGTATAGAGATACACATTACTCATGATTACACTTTTTATTATCTGTTTATTATTTATTGTTCATGATAAGATCATTATGTTAATTGGAACATGGAGAACCACCCGGGAAAACAGTGCTACCACAAGGGTTTAATGGGACGCCCTTGGCTGATTAACTAGGAAAGCTAGTGGAGGTCTTCCTTACCCGAAAGGGGCAAGGGCAGTAGGGGAGTGGTCAGTGTAGGGAGGTCCTTGGGCTGATTTTGCTGCGATGGCGGTCAGGTAAGAACCCTGCACTGGAGCTTCCTATAAACTGTAGCAGGATTTCTGAAGCTAGTGGAACTTTGTAAAGGCCTCGTAGTGTTACCCTGCCTCGCCTCCTCGGTAGAGGTGTATGGGATTGGCCGTCTCTTGGCAGATGGGTAACATGACATGTGGGTAAAGATGTGCAACCTCAGCAGAGTGTAAAACTGGTATACTAGCCGTGCTCACGGTCATGAGCAGCTCGGACACTCACATGATTAAATTATGGAAATAAATTCAATTTGTCATATGCATTACATTGCAGGTGAGGTTGTTACTTTTGTTCTTCTATTTAATTGGGTTGGTATTTACTTATACTTAGTAACTGCTAATAAAATTTTGACCAACTTTAAAAGCAATGCTTAGCTTCAACCATCCTCTTTGGTAAGCCTTACACTTCACGTGAGCTCCCAGCTTTGGCGAGTTCATGCACATTATTCCCCACAACTTGTTGAGCGATGAACGTATGTGAGCTCACTCTTGCTGTCTCACACCCTCCCCCCCCCACAGGTCAAGAACAGGTACCGCAGGATGATGCGCTTGGAGGATGCTGCGATGTGTTCGTGAGAGGTCTAGGCCGTCGTCTCCCAGTCAACTTTGGGTTGCTGGACCGTTGTCTCCTTATAATGTAATTATTTATTTTGTATAGAATTCCTGTTATGTAGTAAAGATGTGACATTCGATCATGTGCCATGATTCATCATATGTGTGAGACTTGGTCCCAGCACACCTGGTGATTTTGTTCGCGCCCGGGTCTTGGTGCCCCGAAACCCGGGTGTGACAGAAGTGGTATCAGAGGAATGTTGACTGTAGGACAAAACCTAGTAGAACTGGACAACCATTACCTACTTACCTTTGCTACTTTGATTCTTTTCTAAACTCTTCTTAATCTTTTCTCATCTATTTCCGCCTTACTCTGATTATTCTTACATTTTCTTTTCTAAAGACAAATGTGGATTTCACACTTTGAAATCTTGTGCCTAAAGTGATTTTAGGAATAGGAGACCTACTCTTAGGAACAAAAACAAAACTATTATTTTTTTTATATGCTTGAATGCTTGTTCTTATGATATTTGTGTGATTTGGATCTTTGATTGAGTGTGATGAGTTGTGGAGTAATATCCACAATTTCATCTGCATATACACATAGGCATAAAAAAATATATTTATAAAATAACTAGACAACTAAGAATATCCTCCATTAAAATATATCTAGCCTAACAATATCCATCTCATCTCAAAAGATTCTAACTTATCCTAATTAAAATATATCTAGCTTAATGAATCTACCTTATCTTAAAAGATTCTCTCTTATCTTAATAGATGCATCTTATCTTGAAAGATTTGTCTTACCCTAATCACTTTACTTAACTCATCCTAACGAAACAACCGGGACCTAATCCAAATCAATGAGATCGTAACTAGTTTAATCTAGTCATACCAACCTAATCTAGATTCTATCTAATCTATTATTATCTAATCTAAAGTAAGTTACTTAATGCTGGTACAAAGGATAAAGCCATACTCCAAATCCACTTAAGCTTAAACTGGTGACCTAGATCAACTCGGTCATACCCAACAACTTGACCTACATAACAGATCTATCTTAGCCTCTTGTCCCAAACCCAGATGGAGACACCAAAGAGCAAGACTGGAAGAGGACAAGATCAACCTTGTGAAGGAAGGAGAGAAGTCAAACTCGATCATCAGATGCATTACCACCCAATACGAAGTTCTTTCTCACCATAAACTTTCTTACCACTGGCTATTCTTGCCTATGCATCTCTTATATCCTACATAAGAAATAGTTAGATACCTATGCTCTCTTAATCACCCACTATTGACAAAAAAATGGAATTCTAGATTTTTGAACCAATTATAGACTAAAAGCCGAATTACAAACCAATCCTTTGTATCCTCTTTCTTACAAATCTCGAGGACGAGATTTCTTGTAAGGGGGGTAGGATTTGTAAGACCTAAATTTGGTAGAAGAAAAAAAAGTATATCATAAAATAATAAAATAAGGAAAATGAGAATAATTATGATAGTGGTTCTGAAATTTTAGAAACCCTGGGAATATATTAGGACCTTTTCTCTTCATAATCAAATGAGAGTACTAAATTAATTAAGTGACCAACAAAAAAAAAGATAAAGAGGGGTTGATTTCTTGCCAATAATCTATAAGTGATTCCTTTTATTAAAAAAATATAACCTCAACTTATAGATATATATATAAAAAGAGAAAGAGCTTGAGAAAAGTAATTATGATAATCATTTATCCCTTTTAGAACTAGATGGTGAGGAAGAAGATAAATAATAAAAATAATAACAATAATAATAATAAATATGATGATAGGATTTCTGTCCACATTAGAATTGTGCTTGAAATTCAAAGTTGAGTCATGTTTGAATTTGAAATGAAATCCATAAAAATAGAAAAGAAAAGGAACTCACCAAAACGTCTTGGGCCAAAATGTCCAGCCGGCCCACTCACCTCCCCCACGCGGGCGCAACCCACCCAGCATCTCTAGTTCCATCTACAAGCCGATGACAGGTGGGCCCATGGCCTCAGCTTCGCTCTCATCCCGCGCAGTCTCGCGTTGTACGTCTGCCGCGTGGGCCACATCTGTCAGAACCATCTCCCCCGTGTATCTCGCAACAGCCTCTAACTCGGCTGCTCACTGTAACAGAAGTGGCGAAATCTACGGCGAGCTCCCCGGCCAAACCTCCCCCGTCCTTGGGTGCCCTACGCCTATATAAATCGGTAGCCCTACTCCTCATCCCGAGCCCCGAAAACCACCAAGCAGCGCTTGAGCAATCGACAAGGTGACCCAACGCTACCCCCCTGTCGTAGTAATGCCGCCGCCACCGTTCTTGCTAGTGGGCATCGATGGGACCTCGGCGTGTGTCTCTGAAGAATCGGCGGGATGCAAGGAAGCTACCCAACCACCAATTCGGCACAACGGTCGATCGGTGCTCCACCAATTTCTCGTCGTAGATCGTACTCCGCCACGAATCTGCCATACGCCGGTGTTGAGGCTTACGGGTACACAATCCATGGTATGATGCCCTTGATTGTGTTCGCCCTTTTCTCCTCTTTGTTTTGGCCAGGGTGCGTGTGCCATAAAACGTTGGGGGCACTGGATTAGGAACGTGCCGGCGATGCCTCGTCGTGGTGCGCTCTGCGCCGCCGGTGAGTCAGCCGATGGGGTGATGACGCTCGGGGGACCGTCGGTCGGGTGATCGACGGTGTCGATTAGATGGGCGATAACGGTTCGTTTCTGGCGATCATGGGCCGTTGGATTCACAAACGACGATCGGGATTAGGAGGAACATACCCCTTCGCCTATCTCGAATCCGGGCCGTGGATGATTGATCCTGCGACCACGATTGCGTATCAGTCCGGTTAAGTTATAGGCTTGATCTGGACCCTCAGATTCTAATCGGGCGACTCACGATCACTTGTACCCTTTCGCTGTGGCAATTTTACAGAAGAGACCCCGTAGAACCCGATAATCAACCCGCAGTCCCTACGGGAGTAGTCTGAGTCTGGTAGACTTTTATAAGTTTAACCCCGGGCTTCTCTGAATTAGTGTGCTTAGTCCAGTGACTTAAGAAAATAGGAAAAACAATATAGAAAATACTTTTCTAGTACAAAAATAACTCTAGAACTTGTGAAATTCATAGTAAATTCATTTTAACTCCAAATTGACCCATTCCAGTTGCAATAATTTTGTATTAATATTTTCTATCAACTAGTAATACTGTTTAACCATGAAACTTGAATTAAAATTGTGCATTTGAATTAATCTGTTCTAGGTGCTTAATAACTTCAGAAATTCGTAACTAAATAACTATAACTCCAAAATTAATGATTCCTGTTCCTAGAATCTTATTTTAATGTGTAGATTATTATTATATATTTTGTTTTCATGTTTGGTGTGATGTTAATTTTGCCTATACACTGCTTGTTTGTATTGCTACAACTAGCGTGAGGACACGAGTCACTTGAAAAGCAAGTTGGTACCTGGAATCTCAAGTCCCAGGCAAGTTGTGCCCTTGATCACTTCTTTTTACCCACTCATGTTCTAATTAATCACAATGATCTGCATAGGTTAATTTTGATGGGACCCAATAGGATACCCTAGTTTGTCTATCTTTATACCTTGTTTACCACTGAACTTTCTGGGTAGTACTTGCTAGTGCTATATGTGGTTTTGGGTATAGAGATACACATTACTCATGATTACACTTTTTATTATCTGTTTATTATTTATTGTTCATGATAAGATCATTATGTTAATTGGAACATGGAGAACCACCCGGGAAAACAGTGCTACCACAAGGGTTTAATGGGACGCCCTTGGCTGATTAACTAGGAAAGCTAGTGGAGGTCTTCCTTACCCAAAAGGGGCAAGGGCAGTAGGGGAGTGGTCAGTGTAGGGAGGTCCTTGGGCTGATTTTGCTGCGATGGCGGTCAGGCAAGAACCCTGCACTGGAGCTTCCTATAAACTGTAGCAGGATTTCTGAAGCTAGTGGAACTTTGTAAAGGCCTCGTAGTGTTACCCTGCCTCGCCTCCTCGGTAGAGGTGTATGGGATTGGCCGTCTCTTGGCAGATGGGTAACATGACTTGTGGGTAAAGATGCGCAACCTCTGCAGAGTGTAAAACTGGTATACTAGCCATGCTCACGGTCATGAGCAGCTCGGACACTCACATGATTAAATTATGGAACTAAATTCAATTTGTCATATGCATTACATTGCAGGTGAGGTTGTTACTTTTGTTCTTCTATTTAATTGGGTTGGTATTTACTTATACTTAGTAACTGCTAATAAAATTTTGACCAACTTTAAAAGCAATGCTCAGCTTCAACCATCCTCTTTGGTAAGCCTTACACTTCACGTGAGCTCCCAGCTTTGGCGAGTTCATGCACATTATTCCCCACAACTTGTTGAGCGATGAACGTATGTGAGCTCACTCTTGCTGTCTCACACCCCCCCACAGGTCAAGAACAGGTACCGCAGGATGATGCGCTTGGAGGATGCTGCGATGTGTTCGTGAGAGGTCTAGGCCGTCGTCTCCCAGTCAACTTTGGGTTGCTGGACCGTTGTCTCCTTATAATGTAATTATTTATTTTGTATAGAATTCCTGTTATGTAGTAAAGATGTGACATTCGATCCTGTGCCATGATTCATCATATGTGTGAGACTTGGTCCCAGCACACCTGGTGATTATGTTCGCGCCCGGGTCTTGGTGCCCCGAAACCCGGGTGTGACAAAACCCTTACCTACTTATCTTACTCTGATTCATTCTATACTTATCTCACTCTGATTCTTTCTATACTTATCTTGATCCTGTCTCACCTTCTACTGTTCTACTCTGATCATTCTTACCTTTTCTACTCTAAGACAAGAAGGATTTCACACCTTGGAATCCTACCCCTATGACATTTTTAAGAGATAGGAGGCCTAAGACAAAAAAACTATTTTCTCTATTTTAAAAAATGTTGTTTGATTGTTCTGATGATAAATGTCTGATTTGCTTCTTTGGTTGATTGAAATAGTATAGACGGGCATCTTAGCATGTACCACCATAAGGTAATGTATTATCTTTAGTAGGACACACTTAGCTAATAAATCCCCCAAAGTAACATGCTTCGTAATTACATGCCTCGTCTACAACCCTTTCTTTCTTACCTTGTGTTTCCAACCCAGATGGGCTACCCCTATAGTGTAAGAAGAGAGCAGTACAGACTTGATTCTTGGTATGTCATGGTTAAGAAAGGCAAAGGCCATTATAGCATGTGGTAGAGGTACTATAGAACTCACTAGCCCTAAAGGAGAAACATTTCAAGTTAATATTGCAGTAACCACCTCATCCAAACGTGCAATGTTCTTTATACCTGAGGAGTTCGTTGGTGACAACATCTGGGTGGTTAGAGATTTTTCGGATGTCTTCCCAGAGGAGTTACCAGGGATGCCACCTAATAGAGAAGTTGAGTTTGTCATTGATCTTTTACCTGGAACTGCTCCCATTTCTAAACGGCCATACAGGATGTCTTTAGAAGAATTAAAGGAGCTAAAGAAGCAGTTAGCCGAGTTGCAAGAGGCTGGGTACATTCGTTCGAGTTCCTCACCTTGGGGAGCGCCGGTCCTATTTGTACAGAAGAAGGATGGTTCGCAACGGATGTGCGTGGATTATAGATCACTTAATGATGTTACTGTGAAGAACAAGTATCTGTTACCCCGCATTGAGGATTTGTTTGATCAGAAGAGAGGTGCCAGGGTATTCTCGAAGATTGATCTTCGATCGGGATACCATCAGATGAAGATTAGACCATCAGATATTCCTAAGATGGCTTTCTCAACTCGATATGGATTATATGAGTTCACTATTATGTCATTTGGATTAACCAATGCACTAGCTTATTTTATGAATTTAATGAATAAGGTGTTTATGGAGTATTTGGACAGATTCATCGTGGTGTTCATCAACAATATTCTTATCTATTCTAAGAGTGAAAGTGATCATGAACAACATCTAAGGTTGGTGCTACAGAAGCTACGAGACAATCAACTATATGCCAAGTTTAGCAAGTGCGAGTTTTGGATTGGTGAGGTGCCATTCCTTGGACATATCATTTCTAATGGCGGAATATCACTGGATCCTGCTAGGTCAAGGAGATTATGGAGTGGAGCGTGCCCACTACAGTTACTAAGATCCGGAGTTTCTTGGGACTTGCAGGATATTATCGGAGGTTTATTAAAGGATTTTCTAAGATTGCCAAGCCTATGACCTCGCTTCTGGAGAAGGGAAGAGAGTTCAAGTGGGACGAAAAGTGCCAAGACAGCTTTGATCAATTAAAGAAGAGATTAATGTCACCACAAGTGTTGGTTATGCCAGATTTACAGAAGGGATTATGATTTGGAGATTCACTATCACCTGGGCAAGGCGAATTTGGTTGCAGATGCCTTGAGTCGGAAGGAGCACGTTCATTCCGCTATTGTTGTCCAGCTACCCGATGAATTAGCAAAGGATTTTGAGAGACTCAACCTAGGTATAGTTACTCACACTGAAGGAGTCACCATTGAATTGGAACCTACCTTGGAGCAAGAAATTCGTAAAGGCCAAGTGGGTGATGCTAAAATTCAAGAGATTAAGGATCTTATTACTGAAGGTCGAGTTCCAGAATTCACGGAGGATGAGCAAGGCACTATATGGTTCAAAGATCGGATATGTGTTCCGGAGATTGATAGCCTTCGTGAGACTATATTGAAAGAAGCTCATGATTCTGATTACTCAATCCACCCTGGTAGCACTAAGATGTATCAAGATTTGAAGTAGAAATACTGGTGGTATGGACTAAAAAGAGATGTTGCTGCACACGTGGCTAAGTGTGATGTATGTCAAAGAGTCAAGGCCGAACATCAGAGACCAGCTGGACTATTGCACCCATTGAAGATACCTGAGTGGAAATGGGAAGAAATTGGTATGGATTTCATTATTGGACTACCCCACACTCCAGCAGGATATGACTCTATTTGGGTAATTATGGACAGATTGACAAAAGTAGCTCATTTCATACCAGTGAGGACTAATTATACGGGAGCCAAGCTAGCAGAATTGTATATGACTCGGATAGTTTGTCTACATGGAGTGCCTAAGAAGATCGTGTCTGATCGAGGATCACAGTTTACTTCTCGGTTTTGGAAGAAGTTGCATGAGAGCTTGGATACAAAGTTGAATTTCAGTTCAGCCTACCATCCCCAGACTGATGGACAGACAGAGAGGACTAATCAAGTGCTAGAAGATATGTTAAGAGCTTGTGCCCTCAAGCATGGTGGAAGTTGGGATAAGAGTTTACCCTATGCTGAGTTTTCTTATAATAATAGCTATCAGGCCAGTTTGAAGATGTCACCATTTGAGGCTTTATATGGCAGGAAGTGCAGGACTCCCCTATATTGGGATCAGACTGGAGAAAGGCAGTTCTTTGGGCCTGAACTTATTCAAGAGGCAGAAGAACAAGTCCGAATGATAAGGGAGAATTTGAGAATTGCACAATCAAGGCAAAAGAGCTATGCTGACAATAGGAGAAGACTACTAGAGTTTAAGGAGGGTGATCATGTTTATTTGAAGGTGTCACCACTTCGGGGTATGAGGAGATTTAAAGTTAAAGGAAAGTTGTCCCCTCGCTTCATTGGACCTTTTTTGATCTTAAAGCGAGTTGGAGAAGTTGCATATCAACTGAAGTTACCCGATCATCTATCAGATGTACATGATGTATTCCATGTGTCCCAGCTAAAGAAGTGCCTCAGGGTACCTGAGGAGCAACTACCAATGGAAGACCTTAGCATTCAAGATGATCTGACTTATGCTGAGTACCCTATCAAGATTCTGGACACCCTGACTCGAGTTACAAGAAATAAGGTGATAAAGATGTGCAAGGTACAATGGAGTCACCATGGTGAAGATGAAGCCACTTGGGAAAGAGAAGAAGAACTTCACATAGACTTCCCCCATCTTTTCCCTAGATCTTCCTAAATCTCGAGGACGAGATTATTTTTAAGGGGGGTAGGATTTGTAATACCCACTTTGTAAGAAAGATCTAAAAGAGGAATTATATCACCCTATCTCTATATGTACTACCAATGTGTATCATTTCATGTGGACACATTACTTACACAAATAAATAAGTAACAAAAGACACTCAATTAAATCATGCATCATGCTGGATTTTATGTTGTGTGCATTTTGTGACAACAATGTAAAAAAAATAAATATGTTAATATCCAAATTAGAATTTAAATCCTAAAGGAAAATTCTAGAATTGAAACAAGAGAAGAAAATGCTTACATATAAGAACAAACAAATGTAAAATAATCCAACCAGGTTCCTATTGGTATTTGAAATTATACAGTGGATTTAAGTATGAACTTCACATTTATAAATTCAAATTTGGGATTTAAATTCGAATTTAAAAGAGAAAAGAAAAGGGAAAAGTAAAAATATAAAAGAGAAATGAATTAAACACCTAACTGGGCTTCAGAACCTGATTTTGGCCCACTGATTTTCCCCTCCGCGCGGCCCACCACGGATGGCTCTCGCGCGCGCTTGACCGGTGACTTGGTCACACTGCCGCGTGGGCCCGCTTGACTAGCCGCACACTTCGCTCGCGCGCTCAGGAAAGGAACAGACGCTGACAAATGGACCCCTCCCCGGCTGAGGTCTTCCTCTCCGCGGAGCTCGCGTTCGGGCGTAACAGAGCGCCGTCGTCCCCGCAAGACTCGCGGCGAGCTCAACCAAATCCGCAAAATTCGCGCTGCGGGTGGCTCGCCTCCCGTATAAATTGATCGCACAGCCGGCAGGCGAGCCTGAAGCATCCAATACCCTAGCCGCCTGGAGGTTCTCTGGTCGCATACACCGGCCCTAGTAGAGAGAAGCAGAGAGTTGAGAAAGAGAGAGAGAGGAAAGTTGTTGCCGTCGTGACATTGTCTGTCAGTTCCGAGCTCTGTCGTCATCACGGCGTCGGGCGCTCTCCACCCGCGCACCTGCCACCACTAACGGTGCCGTGGACAGCCCCGTCCGTGTCACTGCGCCATCGAGCACGGTAAGAACTCGTCCATGATGTTAGCAATTTCCTTTACTTCGTTTAGCCCCTCCCCTGTGTCGCGAATCGGTCCTTGGGCGAGGTTGGCGCTACTCGTCGGAGATGGAGCGTCGTAGGATGTCTCTGTGCAGCGGTGTACTTAGGCTGGAGGTAGAAGAAGAAGCGTGGTTCGTTGATTTTCCTGTTGGCGGCTGGATTCACTTAATTGGATCTGGGCCGTTGATCTCAGGAGTTGTCGCTAGGAATGGTTGGAGTCGTGTAGGGGATAGGATCGTTGGATCTGTATCCAACGCGTGGGAATAGATCAGGGGTGGTACGATCTGGGACCGTTGATCCTAGAACGGGCGGCCCTGATGCGATAGTTCCTGGGCCGCCGTGCTTTTAATCTGGACCGTCCGTGAGGATCCAACGGCCCTCAACGGAGAATACCCCCTTCGCGGGACATATTCGCAAATGAGCCCCTCAGTTTTCTTGAAAACAACCCGCCGTCCACGCTAGGGACTCTCTGAGTCTTAGGAATATTTGCACCGAGACCCCTGCTGTTTTCTGTTATTGAGGCCCAGTCCAGTGGGTTATTAAATCAGAAAAATGAATTGGAAAATGAGTTTTAAAATAAAAACAATACCTAGAATTTGTATAATTCATAGAAACTCCATATGAACTCCAAATTGGTCCATTCCAGTTCCTATAATTTTGTAATATTACCCTTTATCAAATAGTGACACTGTTTTGGCATGAAAGACTCATTTAAATTTATTTAGCGCTTAATCTTGTATTAAGCACATAAAACATTAGAAAATCCATAACTTAAAATCTAAACCTCCAAATTTAATGATTCCAGTTTCTGTGATCTTAGTTTAATGTCTAGATTATTACTATGTATTTTATTTACATGTTTGTTGTGATGTTAATTTTTGCTATACCATGTATGTATTGTATTGATGCGAGTAGACGAGCAAGCTACAGAGGATTCCGGGGTTCTGGTAGAGACTGCTGAGCAGGAGCTCGTTGAAGGCAAGTTGTGCCCTTGATCACTTCTTTTACCCATTCATGTTCTTATTATTCATAATGATCTGCATAGGTTAATTTTGCTGGGACCCAATAGGTTACCCTAGATTTGACTATCTTTATACCTTGTTCCATCACTGGTTTTACTACTAAATTTTTGGGTAGTACATGCTATTGCTTTATGTGGCTTTGGGTATAAAGATATTCATCACTCATTTTTATACTTGTTATTATCTGTTCATTATTTTCTGTTCATGATAAGATCATTATGTTAATGGAAACATGGAGAACCACCCGGGAAAACAGTGCTACCACAAGGGTTTAATGGGACGCCCTTGGCTGATTAACTAGGAAAGCTAGTGGACGGCTACCTTACCCGAAAAGGGCAAGGGCAGTAGGGGAGTGGTCAGTGTAGGGAGGTCCTTGGGTTGATTTTGCTGCGATGGTGGTCAGGCGAGGGATTCCTGCACTGGAGCTTTCTATAAACTATAGCGGGTAGTCTGAAGCTAGTGGAACTTTGTAAAGGCCTCGTAGTGGTACCCTGCCTCGCTTCCTTGGTAGAGGTGTATGGGGTCTGATCAACTCCGTAGCAAATGGGTAACACGACTTGTGGGTAAAGATGCGCAACCTCTGCAGAGTGTAAAACTGGTATACTAGCCGTGCTCACGGTCATGAGCGGCTCGGACACTCACATGATTAATTTATGGAACTTAAACTTAATTTGTCATCTCATTGCATTTGGGATTATTTTATTAATTACTTTTACTTATTATTACTATGGTTTGGTATTCACTTACACTTAGTAACTGCTAATAAAATTTTGACCAACTTATAAAAGCAATGCTCAGCTTCAGCCTTTATTTCATTGGTCAGCCTTACACTTCATGAACTCCCACCTTTGGTGAGTTCATGCCACATTATTCCCCACAACTTGTTGAGCGATGAACATGTGTGAGCTCACTCTTGTTGTCTCACACCCCCCACAGGAGAAGAACAGGTGGTCGAAGAGGAGTCGCCTAACACTGAGGCATTCGACTTGATCTAGGTGGCGTTTCTCAGTTGACATTGGCGCCGACGATCCTTAGTTCGTTTTATGTTTATTCTTTTATTTTGTATTAAGTCTTCCGCTATGTAATAAATACTCTGATGTTTTATGACATTTATCTCTATACACTCTGTTATTATATATGTTGTCTTCTTTGGCGCATGTATGAGATGCACCCGGCTTTGTTACTTAAAGCCGGGTGTGACAACATCACACCAAACATAAGAACAAACTGCATAATAATGTTCTACGTATCATAATGAGATCGTAGGTTCGAGGACCACTAAATTCGGAGTTACGGTTATAAAATTACGATTTTTCGAATGTTTAAGCGTCTACTATAAAACAAAGTAGGTACAAGATTTTAACCATAGGTTTCATGGTAATACAGGGTTACTAGATGATAAGCAATATTAATATAAGATTAATGCAACTAGAATGGATCAAAAAGAAGTTAGAATGAATTAATTATGAATTAAACCAGATTCTAGAATTATATACTAGAAGTCATTTTCTATATTATTTTATTTGATTTATTCACTTTTTGGGCTGCACGCACAATTTTCAGAAAGCACAGGGTTCAATTCATAAATATTAGGACTCAGTTGCAATTACTTTCTAATTGGGTTGGATGGCGGGTTGATTAACTAATTTCCTAGGGTCTCTTTTGCAAAACGGCCGGGCCAAAGGGGTATCGTGGGATCTGAGCCGTAGGATCAAAATTGTGCGCCCACGATTCAATCAGAATCCTTATGAATTGGTACGCCTGGGATTTAATCCCGACCATCGAAACCCGATCGGATGGTACTGGATTAAAGATGCGAAAGGGTATGGTTGTTCTGATCGCAACCCTCAGTTACACGATCAACGGCCATGCGCCACTCCCTCACCACAGCACTTACCTACGACGGCATTGAACTGGGCCCCGCGGCGGCGCATGCGCTCCGATGAGCGATTCCGGCTATCTCAATCTCCAGTCCCCCTGCTGAGGCCATGATCACCCTTCGGATGACGTTGTGGAGCCCCCAGACCAACATCTACGCTCTGAAAGTTGATGTAGGAGAGGACCTTCAGCGGCGCGCGGATCTATGGCGTCACATTGCTCTGGTGAGCCATTGCTTGAGCTCCGATCGTCCGTTCGTTGAATTGGTGGTAGGAATAGTTTCCCCACGTCCAGGCGATACTCCACATTAGCTTCATGGACGCTAGCCGCCAACATAGGGGAGGAACGGAGTTGGCGGCGGGTTCCCTTCTTTTCCTTGGAATTGGTGGCTCATGAGGCACGACGTCGTTTGGCTCCACGGCACCAGATGGATGAGGACGCAGATCTGTTTGTATAGCCAACAAAGGGCTAACTCACCGAGGACGAGGATACGCGGTAGCCAGATTTCTAGGGTGGAGTCTCACCGTTCTATTACGCCGGAAAAAAGGAGAGGAGACGATGTATCCGACAGGTGGGGCCCTAAGGCAATGACCACATTCATGTGTGTGGCGCCGGGGTGTCAGGTTGGCGAGCGGCCCAGTCGTCAGTGGTCTTGGGCATAGGATGAGACGCTGCCTAGCGGGCCCCGCCTGCCAGTGCGTGGCGTGGGGATGGGCTGCGAGGACTGCAAATGGAAAATGGGCCGGCAGTGGGAAATCGGCCCAGCTAGGTAAGTTTTTCCCTTTTTCTGTTTTTATTTTCCATTCTCCTTTTGAATTCTATTTTGAGCCTCTAATTTCAAATCTAGATTTAACAATCCAAATGCAACAAATAAATACCTAGCATGATATGCAAGCATAACTTTATTTATTATTTATTTGTTATTTTGCTCATTTATGCAAATGTTTTTAAGCATCCACACCATAGTATTTATTTTAGAAAAATAAATTTATAAGGTGTAGTATTTATTGCAGGATATTCTAATCCATCATTAGAGAATGTCACAAATATATTATTCAAAGGTGTAACTTAAGTAATATGAAGACATTTTAATTGAGACTCTTCATATATATTTTAGGAGGTGTGGCTTAAAAGGTGAGAAATTTCTTATAAATGAACATTTTGAATTTTGAAATTGGTTGAAGAATTTTCCTAAATCCCAAAATAGAATTTCAGGTGTTACAGGTGAAGCTCGAAGCAGTGACGAAGGATAGGGCTTTTGGCGTGATCGAAGGCCACAAAGACATCTCGGATAAGCTGACCGTCGTGGAGGAAGATGCGCATAGCGACACATGTGGAAATGGATGAAGCCAGGAGGACGTCAAGGAAGCCAAGAGCCACGGGAGCAGCGGGTGAGGCACATGTATGTCGGTCATGTATGTTGGGGGTGAAGCCATAGAACCGGCGAGGGGAGGCATCGCAAATGCAGGGGAGGCGAGGTCCCTAGCGATGGGAGAAGTCCAAGCTACGTGCGGGCTAGGACAGAGACGGCGGTGCCGAGGAGACCGGGAGCCACAGAAACGGCAGGTGAGACGATGGGGTCGCCCTAGAGGAAGAATCTGCCACCAAGGAGGAAGACGCACGGTGGGGAAGAAGGGATGAGCAGGGAGGCGATGCTACAACACCTGCGGCAGCGCACGCCGGGCAGGGCGACGACGCGGAAGCGCTCCCGCGGGGGGAGGATGTTAACGACAGAGATATTATTGGGATCGAAGAAGAGAGATCAGGGGTAGCAGGAGAGCAATGCTTGGAAAAGGGGAAGAATAAGCCGATAGACACGACAATGGATTTCAATATTCTCTTCTTCGTTTTCTCTCCTATTACAAGGCATTCTTTTTATAGAAATCTATACTGGATCGCAGCCCACACATTTGGCCCACATTGGCCCACACATTTGGCTCACATTGCCCCCGTTTCCCTCTACTCAGCTTGCTGACAGCTTTCTCCATCTGTTGCTGCCTTCTCAGCCATCTCCTGGATATGTGTTGCTAACATTCCCCACTCCTCGAAATGTGGCTTGCCCCCAAGCCGCTGATAGTGTAGCCAGCATGATACGTAACTGGTTGCAGGTGATGACATTCTCATGGAAGTATTGCAGCTCCATCTGCCTAGAACTGTAGTCAAATAGCTTCACAAAAATGACAAGCTTCATAAAATTGTAGTCAGGGTGCACCGGTGTTGTATCAGAGAGAATGCTGAGTACTAACTGAAGAATCTGACAATAGCATGACTTCAACAGAAGTGCCAGTAGGTGCTGCGGGAGGTAATCCATGTAGCAACACCGTAGTTCCCTTGTATTGGTATAGCCATCCACTTGTTAGCCAAATCAATTGTCATATGACTGTATGCTTCCAACCAATTCCTGTTGACAACTAAATTATATTTGGACAAGGGCAATAACAAGATGTTGGACACAAACTTGTAATCCTGTATGAACCATTCCATAGTCAGCCGGTAATGTTGAGAAGACATGATTTCCCTGTTGTCCACTTGCACAGATTCAGTGCTGATCATGTCTGAAACTCCTGGTAAACTGGACGGAAATCGATTGATGAGGAAAGTGTAGGAACTTCCTGAGCCCACCAAGATCAACAAAGGGATAGACTGAAGGGATCCTCTGAACTTCAACGTTTGGCGTCCGTTCGAGCCTGAACAAGTTGCCTGGGATAAAGTCATCCTGAGTTGTGGACCCTCGATACCGTGGTGGCGAGTCTCACTGTCTTATGGTCACAAATGTACTAATTCTGTTCAGCTTCATGTCATGGATGGGGTCTTGGAATTAGTCAGCACAGACAGTTTCCCTTTACTCAGCTTGCTGACAGCTTTCTCTATCTGTTGCTGCCTTCTCAGCCATCTCCTGGATACGTGTTGGTGACAGAGGAGCGCCAGCCGAGCGGCCACGGTAGGAGTGCGGCTGACGGTGCTGCTGGAGTCCTGGTGCTATGTGTCCGGCGGCTGGGCAACACGGTCTGGGGGCACGACTGCTGGAGAGGTGCCGTCGGCTGGGGCCGGCGGAGGGCAGGGAAGAGACCAGCCGCCGAGAAGGAGCCTGCGGGGGCTTGAGGCCGGTCGCAGTGGTAGGGGAGCACGCGGCGGGGGAGTCAGCCACCGAGAAGAAGCCCGTGGTGGGGAGGAGGCCGACGGGCATGGCCGTGCTGCGCACGCCACCCCCCGAGACCGCGCCTGCAGCGCCCAGCACGTTCGCGCCTGCAGGGTCGAGGGCTACGGGATGCCCGCCCGCGCCCATGGCGACTGGGGAGGTGCTGAAGGGTGGCGGATCCATGGGAAAGAGAGTCGCCGGGAGAGGGAGGGCGGCTGCGGCTGCGGCTGGTGGGATCCGGTCACGTATTAATAATAATAATAATTTAAACAAAATAAAGAAAATGTAAAAGAATTTAAAAATTTATACATTTCACAAAAATTATACAATATTACTCTTTGTTATCCTCGTCCACTTCTTATGTATTCACTAGATATATGTCCGTGCGTTACCACAAAATTTATAAAATAGTATAAAACATAGATATGGAAGATATACAAAATCCATATGCAAGTAATTTATGGCAAAATCGTCAATCACCCTTGACCAACCAACAGTTTCTTAGTGCTACAAAAGCACAACACACAAGCATTTTATATGGTTTAGACATTCGTAAAGAGAGCAAAACAGGTTTTCTCTAAGACTAAGAGACATTACAGCATCTACATGACAATAATAGACCCCACCATGATTGATGAAATCCAGTAATATCTAAAAGATTTAAGTTCAAGAGTTTCTCCCAGCAAAATTGCACAATAATAGTTCACCTGCTCTTTTGAAAGGTAACTTCAGTAACTAACCTGGACCTGAATACAGTAGCAAAATTCGGATGTTAGGACACCCATCTAAATAGTTAGTGTCAATTAACAAACATAACATACACATATTAACATATAGTAGCAAAACTACTTACTATATAAATGTATTAATTACCTTGTGTAGTACCTAAAACACAAGCTTCAAAAACATACAAAGTTCGAAAAAAGTAGACAAGTGTATTAAATCAATCAAACAAAGCAGTCGATCTGATCTATACAAGGTACCAGAGGAACTAATTACTAATCAGCTAATTTGATGTGATGGTGAACATGAATTTTGTGTTCGTGATCAGTTCTACTGCAACCTGAATTTCATTGTTGTATATTTCAGCCCCTTATACAAAGCATATGGATTTTCTATTTCTATAACATTTGGAGTGCATGCCTCCATTTCTGAGTTCTGGCTGGACATTGATGAATTTTACATAGTACTTGAACATTTTGTTTATCCACTACTCGGCTATGTGGCATGTTATTCTTGCTGCGAAAAACACAATCATGTGTGTCCATTTGCCCATTTCACCTTTTGGAGTACTTTTTTTATTCCTGATTGAACATGTTATATTGATTAACGATACACTTACCTAGAGCAAAGGCCTGTTGTTTGTATTCTTGTACAGTTGTACTACTGTCCACAAAAGAATGCAACTATCTGTTTATATTGTAGCTATAAAATTTGTGTCAGTCAACTAACTCAAATTTATAATAAATAATATTAGTATTTATGTTTTAAATAAATTTATAATAAAAAATAATTCCTAACTAATATAATGGTTCTTATTTTAGACTATAAATGCTATACAAATTTAGTTAGAATTTGAACTATTTGACTATTGAATAAATGAGAAATGTAATCTTTATTTCTTTTTTTTGACACAAGAAATGGTTTTGAAGGGTGGTGTTGAATGAAAAATAATTAGATGTCTCATAGCTGCAGAAGCTAAAAGAAAATGCAAGACGACAAGACCAATAAGAATCAACATACCTTTGTGGGCTCAAGGCTCACAAGGTCGCAAGCTTCTGCTGCTACGCCACTGCAGTTGTGCGAAACAACGATGATTCCAACAGAATCTAGACCAGGCTGCAATCAGTATCACGTTTAAAATGGTCAGAGATATCAGCATCAGGTGCATCACCATATTATTAGGGTAGCACACTACCCAGAAAAAAGCACATTACCTTCATCCCAACCATTTGCACCCAGTTGACAGCATTTCCAGTCACCTTGTACATGAACTCTGCCAATGTCTCCTTAGCAATAGCGACACAAATGGCTGGGATGACAGTGACAGAAGAGTTTAGGGTTATAAACTTTAAACACTTAAGAGAGAAAATTTCTTTTATTTGTCTGTATGTCAATCCTACCAAAAATATTATTTAGATAGTGGCAGTTTCAAAGTGAAAAAAAGAATGAAGCAGAACCACGATCTGTTCTCAACTATTAGTAGAAAACAGTTGAGGTTTCAAAATAATTAACAATAAATAATGATGGTTTTTTTATATTTGCAACCATACCAAAATACATTTGTAGCACCTTGAACAAGAGCAGAGCTATATCGTAGCGATATTTCTTTTTCGTCAAGAGGGGCTTCAAAAACTGCATAACAAAAATGTAATCAGTAAACTAAGTTTAAATATGAATGTATCTATAATTGAGAGAATCATGTCTTGTGAAGGAATAATCAATCGAAAATCAAACTAAATTATACTGCATCCTGAGATTAACTTTTTTTACCAATGATTTATGTTACATGTCAACCTAAACTACATGATTTCTTTTTTGGTAACTTAAATGAATACTTTTAAAAGATGTGAACTTGAAACGGAAACCATGATATCTTGATAATGTACATGGCCTGTATTTAATACATCCTCAGACCATTTGTTAACTTACTAACACAGCATACCCATTTGTGAAAAAGAAGTGCAAATATGTTGGTCGCGAAGGACTTGCTCCAGAGTTGCACTATCAACTCAAGTATACGCCTGCCACTTTCAGGCACTCTAACGAAATGATTAGCAAGAATCTCATAGAAGCATAGCCAACCATCCTCCCGTTCATCTGCTGGAGCAATGCATCATCATTCTCGCTTATAATTGCATCTGTTCAAGTATAATGCAGTTTGTTATTCTAGGATTCAAGAAACTGCATGTAGATCGTGCTTCAGGGTCCAAAAAAGATCACAGTAAATGTGGACAGAATAATCTTAAAATAATGTATTTATCATAAGAGGAAGTGGTGAGTGGTGAATTAACATAAATATACAACAACAAAACATAGTACGTTGTTGACTCCAGGAAATCCAAAGATGCATTACTATGTTCCAAGGGAGAAATTGGTTAAATTTCTTTCAATTGCTCTGCTCATCCTATATGATAATGTGAATGTGCAAACTGAAGTGCACACAATCTAAGCTCAATCCTAGTAATTAGCATCACATAAACACAAGAAAAATACAGGCGTGGAGGTCTAGATTTGTTGCCCCTATCACGCTCCTTGACAGTGCCACTCATCGGACCAGCGACCGAGCAATGCCCTTCCGCCTTGCTGTTTTCCTGTCCAGTTGCCGACGAGCCTCCAGACCCCCACAACCCACAGGGCCACATATCACAACCAAACTCCGTATGAGTTTTCCTTTTCAAATTTGCGTTTGGAAGAATTCTAGTATGTAACTGAAAATGCGAAAGTAGAATTTAGCGATTCTTTCACAAACTGAACCACAAATACAGAAGCGCATGCATACAAAAACCTCACAAGAAGTAGATAAAATTTCAATTTTCTTTTGGTGGGCTACAACTAACCTCCATCGCGCGTCGTGAGAAAGACTCGTCGCTCACCGGCCATCCGCCGCGTCGCCTTTGGATTTTGGACTGGCCATGAATCCATAAAGCCTAGAACCATGCGTGCGTTTGTGTTTCTAATCATCTGAAAAGCTAGTAGAATTGTGGAATCAGTTCACTGTGCTCTGTGCACACCTCGCAAGCCACTCCATCTTCGCTTCTTTCGTAGTGTCTATAGGAACGACTCCTTCAGCACCCCATCGATCTGATTATCAGAAAAGCGAAATAACGTTTCATCTTCAGTCATAGCCGAGAGAGGAAGAAGAACACGATGTCGGATTCGAATCAAATCTAGGTGGATGGGGATCGAATCGCTCACTGTGAGAGGGCAAAAGTCTGACATGGGGCACACGATGGGCCTGCCGTCATTGGGAGCCTTCGGAAGGGGCTCCACGGGTGCCATCTCTAGAAAAAAGGATAGAAACTTGCACTTACAAGACTGGTTGCCTAAGATAAATTGTTGTGTCCAGATTGAGTTGATGGGTCTTTGGTGCTTTTTGGGCATCACAAAAAAATAGTTGTCACATGCAAATTGTACAAGCCTACAATGGATTTTTTATGAGGTTGTTTAAGCTTCATATAAACCTTGTTGTATTAGTTGACCTGTAATTTCTACAACTGAAAAGCTAGTAGAATTGTGGAATCAGTTCACACTGCAGAAATTGCAAGCCCCATTGTGGACACTACCACAAGAATCTAATAATTTGCAGGTCCAAATTCTAATAACCATTCAATTCATGATGAGGAAAACAGGCAGAGTATCATCGTTCTTCCCAAAGGAAATGAACTTTGCATTTCACCTTTACACTATCAGGTCTCAGGATTCCTCTATCTTGAATTTGTTTATTTTGATCACTCTAAAGAACGAAAAAGTTCGTTCTCTCTGCTATTATGTCTTTGAGACACACAACAAGCCCAAAACTACATCTTGGAAGGGCAATACAACACTCCATTGACATGAATTCAGTTAATATAAGAAAGAACCATATTATTTACCATGGTGGTATTCAAGCTCATGACTACCTTAAATACGGAGATAAAGTGTTCTCATGAGCCCAAATATTTACTCTAGAAGTCCCAGTTTAGAAAATGGTGGCATCAATTCCTCCACCGAGCAAAAGGTATGCAGAATTCACGAGCCAAAATCCGCACATGATGTATATGACTAACGACGAAGGAAGGAGAAGGAGCAAACAAAGTTACCTTGACCTGGTACAGCTTAAGCCCAGGACCCTTTGGCTTCCCCTCACGTGGCTCTTCCAGATCAGCGCGGTTGTTCACCTCGTGGCTACCGCTAGAGGCTGCCTTCGCCACGTCGTTGGACAAAGCGAAGCTGAACCCAACAGAGGTGATGGAGTCAATGGCTGCCTTCCACGCGGCGTCTCCGTCATTCTCGATGCTGCTGCTCCTGCCACCGTCGCTGCCCATTCTATTGCTGTTGTTACTCGAGCCGACTAGACACGTTCAGTTTTGCTTGAAAACATCACTAATCACTTTGTTTAGATCTGCAGGCTCAGCGCAAGCGCAATGGCTCAGATCTAGGCGAAATTGTTCAGATCTGTAGGCTCAGCGCAAGCGTAATGGCGCATAAACCCTAGATACAGAAGGGCTCATGTTTCCATAACCCTGGAGGGGAAAGGGGGGAAAACATCGGATCTGGTGGGATAGATCAGATAGACAATACATACCTTGGAGGCATTCATAGTTCTTGGCCTCCTTGCACATGACGTCGAGCACAGAGTCGATGAGCTCGGCGCCCTCGGTGTAGTGGCCCTTGGCCCAGTTGTTGCCGGCGCCGGACTGGCCGAAGACGAAATTGTCGGGGCGGAAGATCTGGCTGAAGGGTCCCGAGCGCACGGAGTCCATGGTGTCGGGCTCGAGGTCCATGAGGATGGCACGCGGGACGAAGCGGCCGCCGCTGGCCTCGTTGTAGTAGACGTTGATGCGCTCGAGCTAGAGGTCGGAGTCACCGATGTACTTTCCGGTGTGGTCGATGCCGTGCTCGTCGCATATCAGGTATCGTGGAGGTGGGATTCGTGGGGGATGGGGGCGAGAGAGAGGACCAGGGGAAGGGCGGTTGCTGTGAGGAGTCAGGCAGGCAGGGGCGCGGACGCGCGGAACCGAGGAGGTGGCGGCGCAGTGAGGGGGAGAGGAGGAGGAGGTGGTGGTGTAGGGGCGTGGACGCGTGGTGCGAGATTTTGGGGCGCCGGGGCGTGGATGCGCGGAGGCAGGACCGTGCACCACCAGTACTGTGGATGCCTACACTCTGTTCCTAAGGAGTAGTAGAGATTTTTTATAGCTAACGTGTGGATCCTTTTTATGTCATTATTTATGTCAGTGGTGAACTGTTTCAGCGCGTGGGTGTGACTTGGATGTGACAAATTAAGGCTTGTTCGGTTATGTTGGAAACCAAAAAAGGGCTTTGGGCCTCGCGGACGGTCTGGCCCTGAGGCGCCGGACGGTCCGCGGTGGCGGCACGGACAGTCCGCGCGTGCGCAGAGACAGTTAGGGTTCCTAGTTTCTCACGAGATTTGTTACCTAAAACCGCGGGATTAACTCGGGAAACAGTTTGAAGTGGATCCAGACCTCCCCCTTTATATAGATGAAGGGCTACGGCCGATTGAACCCCCAACAATCGATCAAATCAAGTCTGTTTCTCGTTTTCACCTTATGCATTAGGAGTAGCTCTAGTTTAGTTCTAGTTTAGTATTCTAATCCCCAAATTCTCCACTTCTCTTCGACTCTACGTCGATTAGAGGAGTCTAGGTCGGCCTGCCGAGCCTAGACAACCCCTAGGATCTCTCCTCCCAATGGGGTCCCTCTCGGGAGCGAGATCCAGGCGCCGTCGGCGACCTTCGCCGCCCCTGCGCATGCACAAACCGTCTGGCCCCAGGGCGCAGACCGTCCGGCACGTCAGGTAGGGAACCCTAGCCCTGCGCTAGGTCGTGGACCGTCTAGACCCTGGCCGCAGACCGTCTGCGCCTGCGCAGAGAGCACTGCCGCCGGTTCTTGTTAGTGTTTGGTGCCCAAAAAAGGCGTCAACATACTTTTGGTGACTCCACTGGGGACTAGGTGTCTAGACCTACTAAAAATCGACCAAAGATGGCCGGTTCTAAGGATCACACCAAGATCTCCACCACCAACATCATCAAGCCGGCCATGGAGGCGCTCCCAGCTGATGACCAAAGACCCTTTGAAGACCTCGTAATGCGTGATGAGAAGGAGGTGATTTGGCAATGGAACAAACAATGCGACAAGGAAGAGGTGGAACTGCTGCATAAACTCTCCGAACGACACAAGGAGGCGGCGGAAAAGTACTTGTCACACTTCATGGTGGATCGCCACCAGAAGATCATCCGTCAAGGGGAGATCGATATGGAATCTCTCCTGCCTCCACTTTAGGGTCCCGTTGTAAGTACTCCAGATCTATCTCTTACGACTTTCATGGATCAACGAGGAGATTAGTTAAAGCAATATGTAGATGAATCTATTAAAATGCATCTACGTGCATACGAGAAATCAGCTGCTCCTAGCTTTCCATCGTGAGAGTCTAATACAGAGCCACCCGCGTCAAACACATCAGCTGTAAACGGGTCACCCTTGACCCAGCCATCATATGGTATGCCGATGCACACTTTTGTGTCACCATCACAGCCGCAACCACCAGGCACGCGGCAGGTACTGGACGCGGCCGGACCGTCCGAGCATCATCTCAGACAGTCCGGTTATACCGCAGACCATCCGACCCAATGCAGGCCCGCACACAAAACACTCAGGTCGCACCGTACATGGACGGACCATCAGGGTACAACCCCGAACAATTCGGCCCCATTACGGACCGTCCGGTGCATCACGCCGAACAGTCCGGATATGTTGCGGACCATCCGCTATCTTACGTCGGACCGTCCGGATATGGCGTGAACCGGCCGACGTATTACGCCGGACCATCTGATTCTATACGAGTCCACGCGCAGACTGCCCAAGTCGTGCCATACATGATAGATCCGTCCGGGTACAGCCCTAGACCATTTAGCCCGATTGTGGACCGTCCAGTTCTTTACGATAGACGGTCTGGGTACGAGACTGCCTAGGTAACACCATATACGGCTGGACAATCCGGATATACCTTCGGACCATTTGGCCCGATCGCGAACCATCCGGCCTCTTACACCGGACCGTCCGGATATACATACGCAGAGCCGAGAGCTGCGCAATACGCACAGTTCCCACATTCATCGCAGCAACATTATGGTGCCCCACCAGCAACACATTATAATCATGCCATACCACCTCATGGACATAGGGCTGAATATTGTTCGACCACAAGAGAGCCTAAGAGGTATAGGGTAGGTGAAAGGGAAATAGGGTCAAACCTTTTCCAATAAGAATTTTGGTGGTTGAATTGCCCAACACAAATTATTGGACTAACTAGTTTGCTCTAGAAAATATGTTCTACAGGTGCCAAAGGTTCACAACAAACCAATACAAGTCAAAAGAAAGGGTTCAAACAAAGGGAGCAAAGTTAAACCGAAGGCAGCCCTGGTCTGGCGCATCGGACTGTCCGGTGTGCCACCGGACAGTGTCCGGTGCATCAGGGAATCCAACTCCAAACTTGCCAGTCTCAGGAATTCTCGGAGCCACTCCGCTATAATTCACCGGACTGTCCGGTGTAGCACCGGACAGTGTCCGGTGGGGGCACCGGACTGTCCGGTGTGCCTGCGGAGCAACGGCTACCTCGCGCCAATGGTCGTATGCAAACACATTCAATGTGCTATAGTGCGCCAGAGTCAGAGCAGCGTCAAAAGACGCACCGGACAGTGTACAGTGACTGTCCGGTGCACCACCGGACTGTCCGGTGGCCCAGAAGACAGAAGCTCCAACGGTCGAACCCTAATGGTCGGGTGACGTGGCTGGCGCACCGGACTGTCCGGTGCGCCATCCGGCAGCAGCCTCCACCAAACGGCTAGTTTGGTGGTTGGGGCTATAAATACCCCAACCACCCCACCGTTCATTGTATCCAAGTTTGCTGACTTCCTACACCTTACAAGAGCTATAGCATTCAATACAAGACACACCAAAGAGATCAAATCCTCTCCCAAGCCCAAAGATCACTCCCAATCAAATAGTGGCTAGTGAGAGAGTGACTTGTGTTCATTTGAGCTCTTTCGCTTGGATTGCTTCTTTTCTTTCTCATTCTTTCTTATGATCAACTCAATTGTAACCGAGGCAAGAGACACCAATTGTGTGGTGGTCCTTGTGGGGACTTAGTGTCCCGTTTGATTGAGAAGAGAAGCTCACTCGGTCTAAGTGACCGTTTGAGAGAGGGAAAGGGTTGAAAGAGACCCGGTCTTTGTGACCACCTCAACGGGGAGTAGGTTTGCAAGAACGGAACCTCGGTAAAACAAATCCCTGTGTCTCACTCTTTATTTGCTTGCGATTTGTTTTTTCATGCTCTCTCTCGGACTCGATTTTGATTCTAACGCTAACCCTAGCTTGTAGTTGTGCCTAAACTTTGTAAATTTCAGATTCGCCCTATTCACCCCCCTCTAGGCGACTTTCAATTGGTATCGAAGCCCAGTGCTTCATTAGAGCCTAACCGCTCGAAGTGATGTCGGGAGATCATGCCAAGAAGGAGATGGTGACCGGTGACAAGCCCGTTACAAGCCACGAGAAGGCTCCATCGGGAGAGTCCCGCAACAAGGGGAAGGAGAAGGAATCCCCTTCACACAAGTCGCATCAGAGTGGCGAAAAGAAAAAGAAGATGAGGAAGGTGGTCTACTACGAGACCGATTCTTCATCGCCATCCACCTCCGGCTCCGACGCGCCGTCCGTAACTTCTAAGCGCCATGAGTGCAAGAAGTTTAGTAAGATTCCCCTACATTACCCTCGCATTTCTAAACGTACTCCATTACTTTCCGTTCCATTAGGCAAACCACCGGTTTTTGACGGTGAAGATTATAACATGTGGAGTGACAAAATGAGGCATCACCTAACCTCACTCCACACTAGCATTTGGAACGTTGTTGAGTTTGGTGTACAGGTACCATCCGTAGGGGATGAGAACTATGATTCGGACGAAGTCGCCCAAATCCAGCACTTCAACTCCCAAGCCACCACTATACTCCTCGCCTCTCTAAGTCGAGAGGAGTATAACAAGGTGCAAGGGTTGAAGAGCGCCAAAGAGATTTGGGATGTACTCAAAACAGCGCACGAAGGAGATGAGGTGACCAAGATCACCAAAAGGGAGACGATCGAGAGGGAGCTCGGTCGATTCATGCTTCACCAAGGGGAGGAGCCACAAGCGATGTACAACCGGCTCAAGACCTTGGTGAACCAAGTGCGCAACCTCGGGAGCACAAAGTGGGATGACCATGAAATGGTCAAGGTTATTCTAAGATCACTAGTTTTTCTTAATCCTACTCAAGTGCAATTAATTCGTGGTGATCCTAGATACAAAATAATGTCTCCCGAGGAAGTGATAGGTAAATTGTGAGCTTTGAGCTAATGATCAAAGGCTCCAAAAAGATCATCGAGCAAGGCGCATCCTCCTCCGTACCCGAAGCACAACCCGTTGCATTCAAAGCAACGGAGGAGAAGAAAGAAGATTCTACTCCAAGTAGAATCCCCATCGACGCCTCCAAGCTCGACAATGAGGAGATGGCGCTTATTATCAAAAGCTTCCGTCAAATCCTCAAACAAAGGAAGGGGAAGGATTACAAGCCCCGTTCCAAGAAAGTGTGCTACAAGTGTGGTAAGCCCGGTCATTTCATTGCTAAATGTCCAATTTCCAGTGATAGTGACAGGGGCGACGACAAGAAGGGAAAGAGGAGAGAAAAGAAGAAGTATTACAAGAAGAAGGGCGGCGATGCCCATGTTTGCCGGGAGTGGGACTCCGACGAGAGCTCCACCGACTCCTCCTCCGACGAGGATGCCGCCAACATCGCCGTCAACAAAGGGCTTCTCTTCCCCAACGTCGGCCACAAGTGCCTCATGGCAAAGGACGGCAAAAAGAAGAAGGTGAAATCCAAATCCTCCACTAAATATGCAACATCTAGTGATGAGGCTAATTCTAGTGATGATCAGGATGATTTATTTACTCTCTTTGCAAACTTGAACATGCAACAAAAGGAAAAATTAAATGAATTGATTAGCACTATTCATGATAAGGATGAACTCTTGGATAGCCAATAGGACTTCCTAATTAAAGAAAACAAAAAGCATGTTAAAGTTAAAAATGCTTATGCTCTAGAAGTAGAAAAATGTGAAAAATTAACTAGTGAGCTAAGCACTTGCCATGATATTATTTCCAACCTTAGAAACGAGAATGCCAATCTAGTTGCTAAGGTTGGGAAGCTTGATGTTTGTGATTATTCAATTGTTAGTCTTAAAAATGATAATGCCAACTTAATTGCTAAGATTGACAAATTAAATGCTTCTCTTTCTAGCCTTAAAATTAAAAATGAAAAATTAATTGCGAAGGCTAAGGATTTAGATGTTTGCAATGTTTCCATTTCCAATCTTAGAGATGAGAAGATATATTGCATGCTAAGATTGTTGAATTAAATACTTGCAAACCCTCTACACCTTCCATTGAGCATGTTACTATTTGTACTAGATGTAGAGATGTTAATGTAGATGCTATTCATGAGCACCTTGCTTTAATTAAACAACAAAATGATCACATAGCTACATTAACTGCTAAAATTAATGAGCATGACTTAGAAAATGAAAAATTTAAATTTGCTAGAAGCATGCTCTATAATGGGAGACGCCCTGGCATTAAGGATGGCATTGGCTTCCAACAGGGAGACAATGTCAAGCTTAATGCCCCACCCAAAAGATTGTCTGATTTTGTTAAGGGTAAGGCTCCCATGGTTCAGGATAACGAGGGTTACATTTTATACCCTGCCGGTTATCCCGAACACAAAATTAGGAGAATTCATTCTAGGAAGTCTCACTCTGGCCCTAATCATGCTTTTATGTATAAGAGTGAGGCATCTAGCTCTAGGCAATCAACCCATGCTAAATTGCCTAAAAGGAAAACTCCTAAAGCATCGAATGATCATAATGTTTCATTTAAAACTTTTGATGCTTCTTATGTGCTAACGAACAAACCCGGCAAGGTAGTTGCCAAGTATGTTGGGGGCAAACACAAGGGATCAAAAACTTGTGTTTGGGTACCCAAAGTTCTTGTATCTAATGTCGAAGGACCCAAAACTGTTTGGGTACCTAAAATCAAGAACTAAATTTGTTTTGTAGGTTTATGCATCCGGGGGCTCAAGTTGGATCATCGACAGCGGGTGCACAAACCATATGACTGGGGAGAAGAGAATGGTCTCCTCCTACAAGAAAAACCAAGATCCCCAACGAGCTACACATTCGGGGATGGAAATCAAGGTTTGGTCAAAGGATTGGGTAAAATAGCTATATCACCTAACCATTCTATTTCCAATGTTTTTCTTGTAGATTCATTAGATTACAACTTGCTTTCCATTTCTCAATTGTGTAAAATGGGCTACAACTGTCTTTTTACGGATACAGGTGTTACTGTCTTTAGAAGAAGTGATGATTCAATAGCTTTTAAGGGAGTATTAGAGGGTCAGCTATACTTAGTTGATTTCAATAGAGCTGAACTCGATACTTGATTAATCGCTAAGACTAACATGGGTTGGCTCTGGCATCGCCGACTAGCCCATGTTGGAATGAAGAATCTTCACAAGCTTCTAAAGGGAGAGCACATTTTGGGACTAACAAATGTGCATTTTGAGAAAGACAGGATTTGTAGCGCATGCCAAGCAGGGAAGCAAGTTGGTGTTCATCATCCACATAAGAACATCTTGACGACTGACAGGCCACTCGAGCTCCTCCACATGGACCTATTCGGCCCGATCGCTTACATAAGCATCGGCGGGAGTAAGTACTGTCTAGTTATTGTGGATGACTATTCTCGCTTCACTTGGGTATTATTTTTACAGGAAAAATCTCAAACCCAAGAGACCTTAAAGGGATTCTTGAGACGGGCTCAAAATGAGTTCGGCTTGAGGATCAAGAAAATTAGAAGCGACAATGGGACGGAGTTCAAGAACTCTCAAATAGAAGGCTTTCTTGAGGAGGAGGGCATCAAGCATGAGTTTTCTTCTCCCTACACGCCACAACAAAATGGTGTAGTGGAGAGGAAGGATAGAACTCAATTGGACATGGCAAGGACCATGCTTGATGAGTACAAGACTTCGGATCGGTTTTGGGCCGAGGCGGTCAACACCGCTTGCTACGCCATCAACCGGTTGTATCTACACCGAATCCTCAAGAAAACATCATACGAACTCCTTACCGGTAAAAAGCCAAATGTTTCATATTTTAGAGTCTTTGGTAGCAAATGTTTTATTCTTGTTAAAAGAGGTAGAAAATCAAAATTTGCTCCTAAGGCTGTAGAAGGCTTTTTACTAGGATATGATTCAAACACAAGGGTATATAGAGTCTTTAACAAGTCCACTGGACTAGTTGAAGTTTCTTGTGACATTGTGTTTGATGAGACTAATGGCTCCCAAGTGGAGCAAGTTGATCTTGATGAAGATGATGAAGAGGCTCCGTGCGTCGCGCTAAGGAACATGTTCATTGGGGATGTGTGTCCTAAGGAATCCAAAGAGCCCATTCAAGCACAAGATCAACCATCCTCCTCCATGCAAGCATCTCCACCAACTCAGGATGAGGATGAGGCTCAAGATGATGAAGAAGAAGATCAAGAAGATGAGCCACCTCAAAAAGACGGCAATGATCAAGGGGGAGATGCAAATGATCAAGATAAGGAGGATGAGCAAGTTCCAAGGCCGCCACACCCAAGAGTCCACCAAGCAATCCAACGAGATCACCCCGTGAACACCATCCTAGGAGATATTCATAAGGGGGTAACTACTCGATCTCGTGTTGCTCATTTTTGTGAACACTACTCTTTTGTTTCCTCTATTGAGCCACACAGGGTAGAGGAAGCACTTCAAGATTCGGATTGGGTGTTGGCGATGCAAGAGGAGCTCAACAACTTCAAGAGAAATGAGGTATGGCATTTAGTTCCACGTCCTAACCAAAATGTTGTAGGAACCAAGTGGGTCTTCCGCAACAAACAAGATGAGCATGGTGTGGTGACAAGGAACAAGGCATGACTTGTGGCCAAAGGGTATTCACAAGTCGAAGGTTTGGATTTCGGTGAAACTTATGCACCCGTATCTAGGCTTGAGTCAATTCGAACATTACTTGCCTATGCTACTCACCATGACTTTAAGCTCTACCAAATGGACGTGAAGAGTGCCTTCCTCAACGGACATATCAAAGAAGAGGTCTATGTTGAGCAACCTCCCGGCTTTGAAGATAGTGAGTATCCTAACCATGTTTACAAACTCTCTAAGGCGCTTTATGGGCTCAAGCAAGCCCCAAGAGCATGGTATGAATGCCTAAGAGATTTTCTTATCACTAATGGCTTCAAAGTCGAAAAGGCTGATCCTACTTTATTCACTAAAACCATTGAGAATGATTTGTTTGTATGCCAAATTTATGTTGATGATATCATATTTGGGTCTACTAACAAATCTATTTGTGAAGAATTTAGTAGGATCATGATTCAAAAATTCGAGATGTCTATGATGGGGGAGTTGAAGTATTTCTTAGGATTTCAAGTCAAGCAACTCCAAGAGGGCACCTTCATTAGCCAAACGAAGTATATTCAAGATATTCTCACCAAGTTTGGAATGAAGGATGCCAAACCCATCAAGACACTCATGGGAACCAATGGGCATCTCGACCTCGACACGGGAGGTAAATCCGTAGATCAAAAGGTATACCGGTCGATGATAGGTTCTTTACTCTATTTATGTGCATCTCGACCGGATATTATGCTTTCCGTATGCATGTGTGCAAGGTTCCAAGCCAACCCTAAGGAAGTTCACCTTAGGGCCGTGAAACGAATCTTGAGATATTTAGTTCAAACACCTAAGTTTGGTCTTTGGTACCCCAAGGGATCCTCATTTGATTTATTAGGATATTCCGATGCTGATTGGGTAGGGTGTAAGATTAATAGGAAGAGCACATCAGGGACTTGTCAGTTTCTGGGAAGATCCCTGGTGTCTTGGGCTTCAAAGAAACAAAACTCAGTAGCTCTTTCTACCGCCGAAGCCGAGTACATTGCCGCAGGCCATTGTTGCGCGCAATTGCTTTGGATGAGGCAGACCCTTAGGGACTATGGCTACAAGTTTAACAAAGTCCCTCTCCTATGTGACAATGAGAGTGCAATCCGCATGGCGGATAATCCTATTGAACACAGCCACACTAAGCACATAGCCATTCGGTATCACTTTCTGAGAGATCACCAACAAAAGGGGGATATCGAGATAGCCTATATAAACACTAAAGATCAATTGGCCGATATCTTTACCAAGCCTTTAGATGAGCAATCCTTTACCAAACTTAGGAATGAGCTAAATATTCTTGATTCTAGGAATTTTGATTGATTCCTTGCACACATAGCTCATTTATATACCTTTGATCATATCTCTTTTATGTCTATGACTAATGTGTTTTCAAGTGTCATCTTATGCTTAGTCATAGATATTGAAAGGGAAATGGAGTTTTCGGCAAAGAAGGCGCTTCCACTCAACTCCAATTGTGTTTGCCGGTACTCCGCTTCGTTCTCCACTTTGGTATAATCTTCACTCATATTTTTGTGTTTACCAAAAGGGGGAGAAAGTTCGAAAGGGCTTATATCTCACTCACAAGTATCCATTTTTAGCGATTCATGCCAAAGGGGGAGAAAGTATGAGCCCAAAGCAAAAGGACCGCACCACCACCAAATTTTAAAAATAAAGTTTTTAATTTGATATCTTATTGTGTTCCAAAGGGGGAGAAAGTATTATCTTCGAAAATTGCAAAACCCTCTTGAACACTAAGAGGAGAATTTTATTTAGGGGGAGTTTTGTTTTAGTCAAAGGAAAAGCATTTGAGACAGGGGAGAGAATTTCAAATCTTAAAAATGCTTTCTTCAATTTTACTCATGTACCTTTGACTATTCGCAAAAGGTTTTTGAAATGATTTTTACAAAGAATTTGCGAAAACAAAACCCGTGGTGCAAATGTGGTCCAAAATTTTTAATAAAAGAAGAAAACCATCCAAGCACATCTATTGAGATAAGTATATTGGTTTCAACTCTAAGCAACCTTTGCACTTACATTATGTAAACTAGTTCAATTCTGCACTTTCATATTTGCTTTGGTTTGTGTTGGCATCAATCACCAAAAAGGGGGAGATTGAAAGGGAAATAAGATCAAACCTTTTCCAATAAGAATTTTGGTGGTTGAATTGCCCAACACAAATTATTGGACTAACTAGTTTGCTCTAGAAAATATGTTCTACAGGTGCCAAAGGTTCACAACAAACCAATACAAGTCAAAAGAAAGGGTTCAAACAAAGGGAGCAAAGTTAAACTGAAGGCAGCCCTGGTCTGGTGCACCGGACTGTCCAGTGTGCCACCGGACAGTGTCCGGTGCACCACCGGATATTGTCCGGTGCATCAGGGAATCCGACTCCAAACTTGCCAGTCTCGGGAATTCTGGGAGCCACTCCGCTATAATTCACCGGACTGTCCGGTGTAGCACCGGACAGTGTCCGGTGGGGGCACCGGACTGTCCGGTGTGCCTGCGAAGCAACGGCTACCTCGCGCCAACGGTCGTCTGCAAACGCATTCAATGCGCTACTGTGCGCGCCAGAGTCAGAGTAGCGTCAGAAGACGCACCGGACAGTGTACAGTGACTGTCCGGTGGCCCAGAAGACAGAAGCTCCAACGGTCGAACCCTAACGGTCGGGTGACGTGGCTGGCGCACCGAACAGTGTCCGGTGGCGCACCAGACTATCCGGTGCGCCATTCGACAGCAGCCTCCACCAAACGGCTAGTTTGGTGGTTGGGGCTATAAATACCCCAACCACCCCACCATTCATTGTATCCAAGTTTGCTGACTTCCTACACCTTACAAGAGCTATAGCATTCAATACAAGACACACCAAAGAGATCAAATCCTCTCCCAAGCCCAAAGATCACTCCCAATCAAATAGTGGCTAGTGAGAGAGTGACTTGTGTTCATTTGAGCTCTTGCACTTGGATTGCTTCTTTTCTTTCTCATTCTTTCTTGTGATCAACTCAATTGTAACCGAGGCAAGAGACACCAATTGTGTGGTGGTCCTTGCGGGGACTTAGTGTCCCGTTTGATTGAGAAGAGAAGCTCACTCGGTCTAAGTGACCGTTTGAGAGAGGGAAAGGGTTGAAAGAGACCCGATCTTTGTGACCACCTCAACGGGGAGTAGGTTTGCAAGAACCGAACCTCGGTAAAACAAATCCCTGTGTCTCACTCTTTATTTGCTTGCGATTTGTTTTTTCGCCCTCTCTCTTGGACTCGATTTTGATTCTAACGCTAACCCCGGCTTGTAGTTGTGCATAAACTTTGTAAATTTCAGATTCGCCCTATTCACCCCCCTCTAGGCGACTTTCAGTAGAAGCTGGTGACATTAATAGGACAGCTAGCACACACCTCAAACATCCCTAGGAGGAAAGCCGATAGAGTGATGTCAGGCAACCTGAGATTTCCACCCACAAACTCAATGGATGGTCACTAGACATGGCGGAGAGGATCAGAGACGAGGTAGCCGGGACGTTCAGGGACAATCTCGGTGTTAGTGTTTCAGGTACAGGGCAATCGTATTAGAAGCCTTATAGCCACCGATTCGACACCGTGCCACATCCACAGGGAACTAGAATACCAGACTTCTCTAAGTTTTCTGGTGAAGGTGGGATAAGCACACACGAACATATTAGCCAATTCATAGCACACTTAGGAGAATTGACTGATGGGGAAGCCTACTGCGTTCGTTTATTCTCGTTGTCCCTTACTGATACTGCATTCGCATGGTACGCAGCCTTGCCACCAAACTCTATTAACTCTTGGGAAGAATTAGAGCGGAAATTTCATGAACACTTCTTCTCAGGAGAACATGAATTAGAATTGGCTGACTTAGCCTCAGTCCGACAGGGGCCTGAAGCCTAAAGAATCGGTTAATGACTATATCCGGAGGTTCCGGGACACTAGAAACCTATGCTTTCAGATCCATGTCGCGGAAAAACAACTAACAGGGCTGGCTTTCATTGGGTTGCGACCCTACTTAAAAGAAAAATTAGATGGCACCCAATTCTTTTCGCTAGTGCACTTGCACCAGCGGGCTATGACCTATGAAAGTCGAAGTAAGGAAACATCAAAATCGGCTAGCCATAAGATGCATCTAGTGGGATACGATACTTCAGACGATGAATCCACGGATGTATACAACACCGAACAGGTTTGGCCATGTCGGTACCCAGAAACAAGGGTATCCCTTACTATAGCATGAAGACGCGGTGCCCACACGACTATCTCTAGTCGCGTGGTGAACGACACCCGACCCCACCACGTGGACGGCTCTGGGGTCGCCACGTGGCCAGGGAAGACGATATACTCTAAGATTTCAACAGTGGGTCCGGACCCCATGGGAATGTGCTGGACCCCTGTGCATATAGACCAAACCTCCGGGTAAGGTCCGGGACCCCCACGGGCGCGACCCCGACCCCCGGGACGGGTCCCGGACCCCTCTGTGTGGGGTCCGGACTGCCCACAGCCGGGTCCTGGGACTCTGGGGCAGAGAGTACCCAGGCCTTGCTCAGGCGGGGGTCCGGTGTCGACACGTGTCCAGGCCTAGCCTGGTGCGGACCTGTCCGCATAACGCTACTGCTCCCCGCCCAGGTGGAGACCCGATGCTGCCACGTGGCCTGTCGCGCGTGACGTAAGCCAGCGGGCGGAGCCTGACGTAAGGCCTCCGGGTTGCATGGCCCCTGCATTTATTGCGGATAAGGCGCGCCGCCTGACAAGCGATGTGTCACCTCGGCATTTAATGAGGCCTGCCCACTCTGCTGTCAGGCGGCGACCTGTCCACTCTACTGGCAAGCAGTGTGCCACCTCAGCATTTAATGAGACCTGTCCATTCCTCTGGCAGGGGGCGTGCCTATCTATTCCATTGGCAGGCAATACGCGTGATACCAAGGACGCTGCCACGAGATATCAATATTGTATGCACTACGGATATTATGGCGCTCGGAGATTACCCTGGCGTTGCTGGCAGTAGTTCCTTCCTTCCGTTTGTCCCTGGGCCCACGTGTCGAGGCTCAGTATCCTTGTATGTGTCCCCCCTTGAACTATAAAAGGGGGGCACGCTGCATTACAGGGACACACACACATACAGACACACATACACACACACACACACACTCACTCACTTAGACTCTCAGACTCACAAGTTCATACAAGCTCTCAAGCTCAATACAGCACACAGTGGAGTAGGGTATTACACTCCGGCAGCCTGAACCACTCTAAACCCTTACATGTTCTTGTGTTCATCGTCCATCTAGCAACAGGCAAAACGCTTAGGCCCCCTCCTCATCTTAGGATTTAGGGCGGGTGCATTCCGCCACCCGGCCGGAGATTTCCTCTCCGACATTTGGCGCACCAGGTAGGGGGCTTGGCATTAGGTTTTTGCTTGTTTTCCTGCTCGACACCATGGTTCACATCGTCGAGCACCAAGATTTCATGCCCGAGGACTTCATGCTGGAGGAGGAGGCTGCCTCTTCTACTCCGTGGGCCACCAACCGCCCTACGCCCGGTGCAGCTGCTGTTGTGCGCTCTGCGCGGCAGCACACTCCTGCGCAGATGTCCAGGGTGTCAAGGGCCACTCCCGGTGCGCTATCCGTGGCCAGGGAGTTGTTGCACCACCCTCCTAGCTCCATGGCCTCGCCAGGGCCCATGAAGCAGTGGCGTGACGACGTCGACCGACTACTCGGCATGGCACACTCTGGCTTAGCCAGGCTCGGGCCTCGCTCGTCCCGGTGTCAACATGAGGCATCGGCGTCGGTACGCTCGCCCTCTGTAAGGGCTACACCGACTGAGGACTTGCGGGTGGAGCTCAACCGCCGGTGGGTGGGAGAGGACACCCCAACCTCTCTAGAGGGGCCACATGACCTGCGGGCATAACTCAACCACAGGCGTGCAGGCGAGGATGCCCGTGTCTCTCTGGAGAGGGCGCGTGAGCACCGACAAAACATCGAGGGTCGCAACCTCGACTACGACTTCGTTGCGGTTGCACCGCAGACCCCGACGGGCGCCCGGATCCTGACGGGTGTCCCGTTGGTCGGCGTGGGCTGCGCCACGCTCGCGGATCATCTCCGCGCAGCGACATGGCCATCCAAGTTTTGGCCACACCTGCTGGAAAAGTATGACGGTACGTCGAACCCGTCGGAATTCCTGCAGGTATACGTCACCGCCATCACGGCAGCACGTGGAGACACCGCTGTGATGGCGACATACTTCCATGTAGCCTTGTCTGGGCTAGCCTGGACTTAGCTCATGAACCTTGCCCCAGGATCGATCTACTCCTGGGAAGAGCTCTGCGCACGGTTCACAGCGAACTTCGCCAGTGCTTACCAACAGCATGGCGTGGAGGCACACATCCATGCAGTGAGGCAGGAGCCCAGGGAAACTCTTCAGGCCTTCATCTCCTGCTTCACCAAGGTACTGGGCACTATTCCTCGTATCTCAGATGCTTCCATCATCACCGCTTTCCGGTAGGGGGTGCGTGATGAAAAGATGTTGGAGAAGTTGGCCACGCATGACGTGGAAACTGTTACCATACTCTTCGCTCTGGCCGACAAGTGTGCCAGAGCCACCGAGGGCCGTGCATGGCACTCGACACCACAGACCGGAGTCACCCAGATGGGTAGCTCGGGTGCCGTCGCCCAGGACGGCAGAAAGAAGAAGAAAAAGAACCGCGGCCATGAGAAGTCGTCGTCTGCCGCTCTGGTCATAGCAGCTATGGCCGGGGGCCGAAACAAGCGCAACAAGCACCCACAGCCACAGAGGGGTAACATCAGCTCATGCCCTGTACACCCCAACAGTCGCCACAGCGCCGCAGAGTGTCGCGAGATCATCGAGCTCGTGAAGCGCGTCAGCGAGCAACGCGAGCAGACATCCAGGGATGCCTTCCCTCCTCGCCGCCGGCCTGGCAAGGAAAGGGTCGACAGCGGCGAGGTGGCCGCAGGAGAACTGGACCTCGGGTATCAGTCACCCGAGGGAGTCCTGAAGGATGTTTTCATCGGAGACTCTGACTCTGGTGACGACAACTAGACAGGCCACCGGGGGGACCCCGTACTCCCTGGTCTACGGGGTCGAAGCCTGCCTTCCCCCAGAAACCCTTCTGGACTCCCCAGGGGTCCAGTCTCTTGATAAGTCTGTGCAGGAGCAGCTACAGCGCGAGGACATGGACTCCATCAACGAATGTAGATGGCAGACGGTGACCCGAAGTGCACGTTGCAACCAGGCGCCCAGGCGCTACTGCCTATGGTTCATGCACAAGTAGGGAGCTCCGGGTCGGGACCTAGTCCCATGGCGAGTACCGAACCAAGAAGGGGTCTGCAAACTCTCCCCCATCTGGGAAGGACCCTTCAAGGTGACAGAAGTATGCCGACCCGGGTGTATCCGTCTTGCCGCAACAGAAGGAGAACCTCTTCCCAGCCCCTAGAACATGGAGCATCCCCGTAAGTTCTGCCCAAAGGAGCAAGTCTGAGGGGTTAAGTTTTTCTTCTTTTGTAATTAGGTTGTGCATATGGGTACGCTAGCCCGGTGAGGTCCGCCCTCATAAACCTGGCTTGTTGGTCTGCACCCATGCATGTAAGGTTATAAAGAAAAGAATTACCCCCTCAGATGTGCTTTTATGATAGTCTTAGCCTCCTGCTCCATGATTTTATCCTGCAGTTTCCGGATATTATTATTTATCTAACCCACCCATACAGTTCCCATCCCTGCTGATATGACGACATCTGAATTGAGTAGCCAGGCTTGCAGTTTAGGACCCCTCTACGAAGGCAGGGGGTCCGGTAGCCTGGGGGCCGGTTCTAAAGAACAGGAGCTCGTTCCATGGGGTGGTCCGGGGCTGTGTAGCCGCTTAGCCCGGTTCCGTACCCTAAGCCTGCACACTCCACCACTCTGTGATGGGTACCCTAGTATTTGGAGCTATGGTCCTGTGGGTCCGACAATCTGGGGTCCGGTTCTAGAGAATGGACACTTGTCTCCTGGGGTGGTCCGGAGCCGTGTAGCCGCTTAGCCTGGTCCCGTACCGTAAGCCTGCATGCTCCACCACTCTGCGACGGGTGTCCTAGTATCTGGCACCGTGGTCTAGGGGGTCCGGACACACAATTTGGCTTCCTAGGCTAAGTCCGGCAGGTCCTGTGCATGTATCAAAGGATGGCTAATATCAGACGGTGGGTCCTATGGGTGTTGATGAGGACATCACTTCTATACATAAAATGAATGGACCGATAACACGATCGCGTGCACGACAGCTAAATCTCCAGGTATGTTCTACCCTAGTCAATTGTGTTTCAGAGCTTACGCTTGGGGCCATGGATGTTTTGATGATTAGGAACCTTGGAGAGGACCTACAAGGACTTGGGAAAGGCCAAGGTGTTGAGGAGGAGCAGCAAGGGCGTCCACAACAGGAAGGAGATCAAGTCCGAGTCGGCTGCAACTCCATCTCGGGTTCCAGGACCAGTCTGCACTAAAATGGACGCCCAAGATGCATTCGGACTCCAATTATGACGGACTAGATTGGTTGGAAAGATAACGAGATTATCTAACCAACTCAACTGGTTCCACCCTAAAATTCGTCCGGAGTCAACAGGAATCGTCGAAACAAGTCAGCGTTCAGATTCTGTTTTGGTGTTGCGACACCGTCTGTTGGGTCGTTGGGCCGTGTATCGCGTCGGAGCCCATTAGTGGCGAGTCCAGGGGTCAGCACGCCCTAATACTCTATTTATTTAGCAGCTGCCGTCACATTTAGGTTTGGGTTTTGATTAGATCAATTCTGTCATCGAACAGTGTCGCCGTCATCGGCTTGTGAGACCCCAACCCGTAATCAATACAATTTTGGTTGCATTTCTTTCCTGTTCTTGCTTGTGTTCTTGATTGCGCTTGCAGGGATAAGCCTACGTGGCGAGGTCATTCGTGTGTCACAGGTGATAACCAACGGAACCGTGGTGTAGTGATTGCGAGGAACCGTTCGCTCGGAGCCTTGGATCATCAACGTCGAGATCTCTATTCAATCAAATTATCGCATCTCACAGAAGATCGGGCCGCATCTACTATCAATTGGTATCAGATTTCCAGGTTGCCCGTGAGGTATAATCCTACCTTTAGATTAGTTTTGTTTTGTCCCATAGTCCACAAAAATCCAAATAAATTACGATCAGTTTATTCCGACCTAAAACCATCGCCTTAGCCTTTACACAATTCAGTTTTAGAGTCTGCAGTTCTGAGTTTGTGTTCTAGTTGAGTTTGGTTGTTGGATTAGATTTGTTTTGGTTCAGTTTGATTCTGTCCATCCGCTTCCATCCTAGACAACCGACCCTATCCACAAAATAGATCCTATCTCTAAAACCGACCATATCCACAAAATAGATCCTGTATCTAAACCAACCATATCAGTCGGGGACCATAATTAGGGGTACCCTCAAGACCCCTAAATCTCAGCTGGTAACCCCCATCAGCACGAAGCTGCAAAGGGCTGATGGGTGCGATTAAGTCAAGGATCGGTCCATTCAAGGGACATGATCGTGCCTCGCCCGAGCCTAGCCTCGGGCAAGGGAAGCTGACCCTGGAGAACCTACGTCTCGCCCGAGGACCCCCCTCCAGCAACGGGCACACTATCGGCTCGCCCGAGGCCCAGTCTTCACCGAGAAGCAACCTTGACCACATCGCCACGCCGACCGACCAAATCGCAGGGGCATTTAATGCAAAGGTGGCCTGACACCTTTATCCTGACGCGCGCCCTCCAGTCGACAGAGCCGAAATGACCGCAGTCACTTCGCTGCTCTACTGACCGGTCTGACAAAAGGACAGTGCCGCCTGCGTCGCTCCGACTGCTGAGCCACCCGACAGAGTGAGGCTGACAGCAGCCAAGGCTGGCCTCGGGCGTCATAGGAAACTCCGCCTCGCCCGACCCTAGGGCTCAGACTCGGGCTCAGCCCCGGAAGACGGCGAACTCCGCTCCGCCCGACCCAGGGCTCGGACTCGGGCTCAGCCCCAGAAGACGGCGAACTCCGCTCCGCCTGACCCAGGGCTCGGACTCGGGCTCAGCCCCGGAAGACGGCGAACTCCGCTCCACCCGACCCAGGGCTCGGACTCGGGCTCAGCCCCGGAAGACGGCGAACTCCACTCCGCCCGACCCAGGGCTCGGACATGGGCTCAACCCCGGAAGACGACGAACTCCGCCTCGCCCGACCCCAGGGCTCGGACATGGGCTCAGCCCCAGGAGACGACGGACTCCGCTTCGCCCGACCCCAGGGCTCGGACTCAGCTCTGGCCTCAGCCGACGGTCTCTGCCTCGCCCGACCCAGGGGCTCGGACTCGACCACGGCCACGGGAGACAGACTCGACCTCGACCTTGGAGGAGCCTCCACATCGCCCAACCTAGGGCACGGACCGACCACGTCGACAGGAGGCGCCATCATTACCCTACCCCGAGCTGACTCAAGCTATGGGGAACAAGACCGGCGTCCCATCTGGCTCGCTCCGCCAGATAGGCAATGATGGCGCCCCGCACGTTCTGTGACGACAGCGGCTCTCGGCCCCCTTACGGAAGCAAGAGGACGTCAGCAAGGACTCGACAGCCCCGACAGCTGCCCTCTCGCCAGGCTCCAGCACTCCTCCGACGACCACGACACCACACGAACCGGGTGCCAAAACCCCTCCGGCTGCCACGATGGCATGTACTTAGGGCGCTAGCTCTCCTCCGCTAGACACGTAGCACTCTGCTACACCCCCCATTGTACACCTGGATCCTCTCCTTACGCCTATAAAAGGAAGGACCAGGGCCCTCTTACAGAGGGTTGGCCCACGCAGGGAAGGACGAGACGGCGCTCGCTCAAGGCCGCTCGCTCCCACTCCCACGTGGACGCTTGTATCCCCCTACTGCAAGCGCACCCGACTCAAGCGCGGGGCTAACACGAAGGCCGCGGGATCCACTCTCTCACGTCCGCCTCTCTCCGGCTGCTTCCTTTCCCCCCTTCGCGTTCTGCCTCGCGTCGACCCATCTGGGCTGGGGCACACGGCGACAATTCACTCGTCGGTCCAGGGACCCCCCCGGGTTTCGAAACACCGACAGTTGGCACGCCAGGTAGGGGCCTGCTACGTGTTGACGAATAGCTTCCCGTCAAGCTCCAGATGGGCAGTCTCCAGCAGCCTTTCCAGCCTGGGACGGTGCTCCATTTCGGGAATCTTGAGTTCATGTCCCTCGACGGCAGCTATGACATGATACTCCTTCCTCCGCCGTGCGACAGCGACAATGGTGGTCGACAACCCGCTCGCCGGCGGGGAAATCGACGACGCCTTCCCCACGTGGTGGAAGGACGACATTCGGACTTGTTTCGTCCCCTCCCCCGCCGACGGAGGAGGAGGCGGGGCAACCAAGGCCAAGCGGGAAGCGGCACCTCGTTGGCTGTCGAGCGAGTCGATGGCGCCGGCGCCCCAACGGAGGGTGCGTCGGGCATCGACCTCGCGTCTGAGACGAAGGCGAGCGCCGCCTCCCCGCAACACGCCAATCTCAAGCAAACGCACGATGCCAGCACGCTCGCGAAGGACTTGCTGGGCGTCACCCTCGTACCTGAGACAACGGTGCAGTCAGTCCCAGACGTGACCTCGTCACTGACCGTCGACCGAAAGGTACCGACCGATTCCCGTCTCGTGTCTTTTGGATTCGGCCTTGACCCACCAAGCGACTCCGCTTTGGTGACCACTCTCTTAGAGGCGAGTCCAAACCCTCTGGGGTATCGTGTGCGGTCACCCTGGGACCGACTGACGACCGACTCGACCTACGAGCCCTCGGGGTCCGAGGAAGATGGCGAGCCCGACCTCTGTTGGGATTTCTCCGGACTTGGTAACCCCAGTGCCGTGCGGGACTTCATGACCGCATGTGACGACTGCCTTTCCGATCGTTCCGACGGCAGCCGTGGCCTCGACAATGAGGACCGCGGCCCAAGTTGTGAATGTTTCCACGTCGATCTAGGGGGTCCCGGCGAAGGCAACCATCTCAGTATGCCGGAAAACGGTGATCCCCCTAGGCCCGCGCCTCGCGTTGACATCCTTCGGGAGCTAGCTGTGGTCCCCGTCCCGGCGGGGGGGTCCTGACCCACAGCTCGAGCATATCCGTGAGAGGCAAGCCAGGCTCGACGAGGGAGCAGGAACGCTTGTGCCGATCCGCCGAGACATCGGGCAGGAATGGGCGGTCCAACCCCCGGCCGGAGAAGCGTGTCATCTCCCCCAGGACATCCAGCACCGCATCGCCGACGACGTCAGGGTGAGGCCGCATCCGGATTCCAGCGGAGTCGGCCAGAACCTGGCTGCAGCGGCAATACTCCTCCGCGCGATGCCGGAGCCATCAACCACCGAAGGGCGACGTATCCAGGGAGAGCTCAAGAATCTCCTGGAGGACGCCGCGGTCCGACGGGGCGAAAGCTCTGCCTCCCGAAGGCAGGGGTTCCCCTCAGAACATCGCGCCGTGACTTCCCGATTCATGTGGGAAGCCTCGGTCCACTCCGGGCGCACGCGCAACACAGCGCCTGCGGCCCTGGGTCGCCTCGGCAACGAGCGCCATCATCACAGCCGTCGGGCCCACCTCGACGACAGGGCGCGCCGAGGCTACCACCCCAGGCGTGGGGGACGCTACGACAGCGGGGAGGATCGGAGTCCTTCGCCCGAACCACCCGGTCCGCAGGCTTTCAGCCGCGCCATACGACGGGCACAGTTCCCGACCCGGTTCTGAACCCCGACTACTATCACAAAGTACTCGGGGGAGACGAGACCGGAACTGTGGCTCGCGGACTATCGGCTGGCCTACCAACTGGGTGGAACGGACGATGACAACCTCATCATCCGCAACCTCCCCCTGTTCCTCTCCGACACCGCTCGAGCCTGGCTGGAGCACCTGCCCCCGGGGCAGATCTCCAACTAGGACGACCTGGTCCAAGCCTTCGCCGGCAATTTCCAGGGCACGTATGTGTGCCCTGGAAACTCCTGGGATCTCTGAAGCTGCCGCCAGCAGCCGGGAGAGTCTCTCCGGGACTACATCCGGTGATTCTCGAAGCAGCGCACGGAGTTGCCCAATGTCACCGATTCAGATGTCATCAGCGCGTTCCACGCCGGCACCACCTGCCGCGACCTAGTGAGCAAGCTGGGTCGCAAGACCCCCACCAGGGCGAGCGAGCTGATGGACATCGCCACCAAGTTCGCCTCTGGCCAGGAGGCGGTTGAGGCCATCTTCTGGAAGGACAAGCAGCCCCAAGGCCGCCCACCGGAAGATGCTCCCGAGGCGTCAACTCAGCGTGGCGCCAAGAAGAAGGGCAAGAAGAAGTCGCAAGCGAAACACGACGCCGCCGACGCGGACCTTGTCGTCGCCACCGAGCACAAGAACCCTCGGAAACCTCCCAGAGGTGCCAACCTTTTCGACAAGATGCTCAAGGAGCCGTGCCCCTATCACCAGGGGCCCGTCAAGCACACCCTTGAGGAGTGTGCCGTGCTTCGACGACACTTCCACAGGGCCGGGCCACCCGCGGAGGGTGGCAAGGCCCCCGATGACGCAAAGGAGGAAGATCACAAGGCAGGAGGGTTCCCCGAGATCTGCGACTGCTTCATGATCTACGGCGGGCAAGTGGTGAACGCCTCGGCTCGGCACCGTAAGCAAGAGCGTCGGGAGGTCTGCTCGGTAAAGGTGGCGGCGCCAGTCTACCTAGACTGGTCCGACAAGCCCATCACCTTCGACCAGGCCAACCATCTAGACTACGTGCCGAGCCCGGGGAGATACCCACTCGTTGTCGACCCCATCATCGGCGACGTCAGGCTCACCAAGGTCCTCATGGATGGAGGCAGCAGCCTCAACATCATCTACGCCGAGACCCTCGGGCTTCTGTGGATCGATCTATCCTCGGTCTGGACGGGCGCTGCGCCTTTCCACGGGATCGTCCCCGGGAAGCGCGTTCAACCCCTCAGACAACTCGACCTACCCGTCTGCTTCGGGACGCCCTCCAACTTTCGAAAGGAGACCCTCACGTTCGAAGTGGTCGGGTTTCGAGGAACCTACCACGCAGTGCTGGGGAGGCCATGCTACGCCAAGTTCATGGCCGTCCCCAACTACACCTACCTCAAGCTCAAGATGCCGGGCCCCAACGGGGTCATCACCGTTGGGCCCACGTACCGACACGCATACGAATGCGATGTGGAGTGAGTGGAGTACGCCGAGGCCCTCGCCGAATCCGAGGCCCTCATCGCCGACCTGGAGATCCTCTCTAGGGATGCGCCCAACGTGAAGCGCCACGCCGGCAACTTCGAACCAGTAGAGACGGTCAAGTCCATCCCTCTCGACCCCTGCAACGACGCCTCCAAGTAGATCCGGATCGGCTCCGAGCTCGACCCCAAATAGGAAGCAGTGCTCATCGACTTTCTCCACGCAAACGCCGACGTTTTCGCGTGGAGTCCCTCGGACATGCCCGGCATACCGAGGGAAGTCGCCGAGCACTCTCTGGATATTCGAGCTGGGGCCCAACCCGTGAAGCAGCCTCTGCGCCGATTCGACGAAGAAAAGCGCAGAGCCATAGGCGAGGAGATCCACAAGCTACTGGCGGTAGGGTTCATCAAAGAGGTATTCCATCCCGAATGGCTTGCCAACCCTGTGCTTGTGAGAAAGAAAGGGGGGAAATGGCGGATGTGTGTAGACTACACTGGTCTAAACAAAGCATGTCCAAAGGTTCTCTACCCTCTGCCTCGCATCGATCAGATCGTGGATTCCACTGCTGGGCGTGAAACCCTGTCTTTCCTCGATGCCTACTCAAGGTATCACCAGATCAGGATGAAGGAGTCCGACCAGCTCACGACTTCATTCATCACACCCTTCGGCATGTACTGCTATGTCACAATGTCGTTTGGTTTGAGGAATGCGGGGGCAACGTACCAGCGATGCATGAACCATGTGTTTGGCGAACACGTCGGCCGAACGGTCGAGACCTACGTTGATGACATCGTAGTCAAGACGAGGAAAGCCTCTGACCTCCTTTCTGACCTTGAAGTGACATTCCGATGTCTCAAGGCGAAAGGCATGAAGCTTAATCCCGAAAAGTGTGTCTTCGGGGTCCCCCGAGGCATGCTCTTGGGGTTCATCGTCTCCGAGCGGGGCATCGAAGCCAACCCGGAGAAGATTGCAGCCATCACCAGCATGGGGCCAATCAAAGACTTGAAAGGCGTACAGAGGGTCATGGGATGCCTTGCGGCTCTAAGCCGCTTCATCTCCTGCCTCGGCGAAAGAGGTCTGCCTCTGTACCGCCTCTTAAGGAAAGCTGAGTGCTTCACTTGGACTCCCGAGGCCGAGGAAGCCCTCGGGAACCTGAAGGCGCTCCTCACGAACGCGCCCATCTTGGTGCCCCCCGCTGCCGGAGAAGCCCTCTTGATCTACGTCGCCGCAACCACCCAGGTGGTTAGCGCCACGATCATGGTTGAGAGACGAGAAGAAGGGCATGCATTGCCCGTCCAGAGGCCAGTCTACTTCATCAGTGAGGTACTGTCTGAGACCAAGATCCGCTACCCACAAATCCAGAAGCTGCTGTATGCGGTGATCCTGACACGGCGGAAGTTGCGACACTACTTCGAGTCTCATCCGGTGACTGTGGTGTCATCCTTCCCCCTGGGAGAGATCATCCAGTCCCGAGAGGCCTCGGGTAGGATTGCGAAGTGGGCGGTGGAGATCATGGGCGAGACGATCTCGTTCGCCCCCCGGAAGGCCATCAAGTCCCAGGTCTTGGCGAACTTCGTGGCTGAATGGGCCGACACCCAGCTCCCGACGGCTCCAATCCAACCGGAGCTCTGGACCATGTTTTTCGATGGGTCGCTGATGAAGACGGGGGCCGGCGCAGGCCTCCTCTTCGTCTCGCCCCTCGGGAAGCACCTACGCTACGTGCTACGCCTCCACTTCCCGGCGTCCAACAATGTGGCAGAGTATGAGGCTCTGGTAAACGGGTTGCGAATCGCCATCGAGCTAGGGGTCCGACGCCTCGACACTCGCGGTGACTCGCAGCTCGTCATCGACCAAGTCATGAAGAACTCCCACTGCCGCGACCCGAAGATGGAAGCCTACTGCGATGAGGTTCGGCGCCTGGAAGACAAGTTCTACGGGCTCGAGCTCAACCACATCGCCCGACGCTACAACGAGACTGCGGACGAGCTGGCTAAAATAGCCTCAGGATGGACAACAGTTCCCCTAGACGTATTCTCCCGAGACCTGCATCAACCCTCCGTCAAGACCGAGGACACGCCCGAGCCCGAGGCACCTTCGGCTCCGCCTGAGGCACCTTCGGCTCCGCCCGAGGCACCCTCGGCTCAGTCCAAGGTACCCTCGGCACGGTCCGAGGTACCCTCGGCTCAGCCCGAGGTACCCTCGGCCCCCGAGGGTGAGGCACTGCGCGTCGAGGGGGAACCAAGCGAGGTCACGCCTAATCAAAGCTGGCAGACCCCGTACCTGCAATATCTCCACCGAGGAGAGCTGCCCCTCGACCAAGCTGAAGCTCGGCGGTTGGCGCGGCGCGCCAAGTCTTTCGTCTTGCTGGGAGATGGGAAGGAGCTCTACCACCGCAGCCCCTCAGGCATCCTCCAGCGATGCATTTCCATCGCCGAAGGCCAGCAACTCTTGCAAGAGATACACTTGGGGGCTTGCGGCCATCACGCAGCACCTCGAACCCTCATTGGAAACGCCTTCCGACAAGGATTCTACTGGCCAACGGCGGTGGCCGACGCTACTAGAATCGTCCGCACCTGCGAAGGGTGTCAGTTCTATGCGAGGCAGACCCACCTGCCCGCTCAGGCTCTGCAGACCATACCCATCACCTGGTCGTTTGCTGTGTGGGGTCTGGACCTCGTTGGCCCCTTGCAGAAGGCACCCGGGGGCTACACGCACCAGTTGGTCGCCATCGACAAATTCTCCAAGTGGATCGAGGTCCGACCCCTAAACAGCATCAGGTCCGAACAGGCGGTGGCGTTCTTCACCAACATCATCCATCGCTTTGGGGTCCCGAACTCCATCATCACCGACAACGGTACCCAGTTCACCGGCAGAAAGTTCCTGGACTTCTGCGAGGATCACCACATCCGAGTGGACTGGGCTGCCGTGGCACACCCCATGACGAATGGGCAAGTGGAGCGGGCCAACGGCATGATCCTGCAAGGACTCAAGCCTCGGATCTACAACGACCTCAACAAGTTCGGCAAGTGGTGGATGAAGGAACTCCCCTCGGTGGTCTGGAGTCTAAGGACAACACCAAGCCGAGCCACGGGCTTCACATCGTTCTTTCTAGTCTATGGGGTCGAGGCCATCTTGCCCACAGACTTGGAATACGGTTCCCCGAGGGTGATGGCCTACACCGACCAAAGCAACCGAGCCAACCGAGAAGACTCACTAGACCAGCTGGAGGAGGCTCGGGACGTGGCCTTACTACACTCGGCGCGGTACCAGCAGTTCCTGCGACGCTACCACGCCCGAGGGGTTAGGTCCCGAGACCTCCAGGTGGGCGACCTGGTGCTTCGACTGCGACAAGACACCCGAGGGCGGCACAAACTCACGTCTCCCTGGGAAGGGCCGTTCGTCATCGCCAAGGTTCTGAAGCCCGGAACATACAAGCTGGCCAACAGTCATGGCGAGGTCTACAGCAACGCTTGGAACATCCAACAGCTACGTCGCTTCTACCCTTAAGATGCTTTCAAGTTGCTCGTATACCTCGTTCACACACCAAGTCTGGTCGTCAAGGAAGGGTCAGCCTTGCCTCGGCAAAGCCCGACCCTCCCTCGGGGGCTAGAAGGGGGCAACCCCCTCTGCGTCAAAATTTTCCTCGAAAAAAGAAAAAATCTTTTCTGCCAGAATGCCTTTCGTGCTCTTCGACTACTTCAAAAGTGGATCCTGAAAACGACGGAGTACACGTAAGCAGCCAAGGCTGACCGAGCCGAGGGACTCCTATGCCTCCGGGATACGGATACCTCACTCATCACCTTCTGCGATAAGTAACTCGCGCTCGGATAAGTGACTCCGCGGACCGAACAAGTCTTCATGCTCGAGAGCTCCTCTGTCGAAATGATTTTTCGGGCCTTCTCGACTGCGTCGGTAACAGAACCCTATGGATGAGCAAGAGCGCGCGTAAGCGGCAAGGCCGACCGAGCCGAGGGATTCCTACGCCTCCGGGATACGGATACCTCACTCATCGCCTTCCGTGAAAAGCAACTCTCGCCCGCACAAACAATTCGGTTACCGACAAATGAGTCCGGATACTCGAAACAAGAGGAAAAGAGACGCAGCTTTACAACACGACGACGGTGTGTTTAGGCCTCGGCGGCCGCAGAAAACATACACACACTACAAGACAACCTGATCCTGCAGGCTCGGACGTCGACAGCCGAAGGGGGCAGCAGCACCCTCGGCATCAACTACACCTTCGGCGGGGTTTGACCTAGCCTCGGACGGCAACGCGGTCGGAGGGCCCCCACTCTGAAGGACGACATCAACACCACGCCCGGGCCATCGCCACCTGGGTCTTCTTCGAGAATCCGGCCCGAGCAGGCGGCTCGGCCGGCCACCCCGAGGCCTCGGCCAGCTGACCCCCAAAGACATCAGCTCGGCTTGTGGCCTCGGCAGCTCAGCTCCGGCGTCGGCTCCGCCAGTGGACGACCCGGCCAGGCTCTGGCCAACTACACCTCCTTTTCGAAGCCAACTCTGCCTCCGTCCGTGCTGACACCGCTACCTCTGGCTTCGGCTCGTCAAAGAGCGGTCGAGGGGTTCCTTTAGCTAAGCAAGAGAAGCCTCGGACAGCAAGGCCGGCCGAGCCGAGGGACTCCTATGCCTCCGGGATACGGATACCTCACTCGTCTCCTTCACACGAGGCGACTCACGCTTGGCGAAGCGGTTCAGATAATCGACAAGGCGAGTCTTAGTGCTCGAAATGAAGAAAAAATATGGCTCCGTGCCGAAAATACATACACGTTCAGGCCTCGACGGCCGCATTGAACAAGACACCGGCACTTAAGGTGCCTTTACAAACGGAACCCCGGTTCCACCTCCGCAGGTACGAATAACCCCACGCGACTGGGGGGGCCTGCGGAGCATCAGAAGACCGACGAACGGCTCGCCGTCGCCCGCCCCGGCAGCGGCAACGACGACGACTTCTGCCCCAGAGGGCCGAACAGCAGCAGCGATGACCTCAGGGCGGATGCTGCTGCCATGAGGCCCTCGCCCATGCCCCCAACTCGAGAGGCAAGGACGGGCAGAAGGCTAACGAGTTGGAGGTCAGTCCGTGGGTGGCGCCAGCTAGCTCGTCGGCGTCGGAACCTCTTCTAGCTGCCGTGGCGGAAGGCGGCACCAGGAGCGGCTCCGAAGCCGCTTGGCTCAGAGAGCCGGGCACGCGGCAGCTGCCCATGCCATGGACGGCGGACGCCCTTCCCCCGATCACGGAGGGAAGGAGCGGGCTGCCGCCCACACAGGGACCGACCCCAACTCGGCACACTCCCCTCCCCAGCACTGGTGATGAAAATCCTTGAGGCTGAGGGAGGGGCAGAGGCCGCAGCCCGGCTCGCTTTCCCCCTCCATCGAACTGGAGGTCACCGTCTTGGGTGACCGCCGGCGGAGGGGTGCAGCCGGGCTGCATGATGAAAATCCTTGAAGCCGAACGATGGCTGAAAGGTACCAACTTCCACGAAGTTGCGTTCCTCCGACGACAAGACGGAAGGGTTCCGGGCGTCCCCCGCCCGGGGGCTTGGAAGGTGGAAAGACACGATGCATGTGGGGAGCGCGAAGACATGGTTGCCCTCCAAAGGGGTCGCCCCCCTTTTAAAGGCGGCTCTCCCCACTTGAGCCCTCAACCGTTGCAGGCTGAGTCTTCTCCAACACGCTCCAAGATTCTCCCCCCCCCACGGCGCGGGGGCTGGGTCCCACACATCATGCAAGCCAGCCCAGAGCAGAAGAAGCCAACCCGCCGCGCGCGGTGCATGCAACCGCCCGGCGGTTACAAGCAGTTCTCCACTTTTTCCCAGACCAGCGGGCGAAAGGGTGGGCAGCCATGCAGGCGGCATGCAACCGCGCCAAGTGGGCGCACCTCTCCGACTCCAACGTGCCCAGCATGGAGGTCCAGGCCCACGCGTCATGCAATCGGTGCGCCGGTTGCTACGTGTGAGCAACTGCACCGCCACTCACGGCACTACCGCGCCTCCTCGACTGTGGAGTCAATACAGCGACTCGAGGCAACCCTGCAGTGCCAGCCAAGCGCGACGGTCAAAGGCGGTCAAAATTGGGCCGGCAGTAATGGCGGTGACGGGCGGGCAGAAGCAGCGGTCACGTCGACAGCCAAGCTCACGTCCCATCCAGGGGCAGCGGGGGAGCCCTCTCCCACGGCGTGAAGACGGCGCGCCCGTGACCTGTTCCTCGAACGGCTCGCGCACGCGCAACGGCCGCCCCGCGAACCGCTCGCCCCGTCGCATTAACTCCGCGGCGGGACAGGCAGCGTCTCTGGCAGGGGAAGCAAGCGACGCTTCGCCTTCGCCATAATGACCGCGTCGAAAAAGGTACGCCACGTCATTCGATTTTGTGTCCTTTTCCTTTTCCTCTTTCTCTCTCTTACAACAGGGACCGGGAAAGGGGGATACCCCGAAAAGGACCCTTCTCCGTGAAGGAAACAGGCTCCAAGCCTCCCTACTGATCAGAGGTTCGAAGGCTGGCCCCTCGGAGGGGTTCAACAGCCGCCTCAGAGCACGTGGGCTCCACACCCACTACTGGTCAGAGGTTCGATGGCCGTCCCCTCGAAGGGTTCAACGGCCGCCTCAGGCCACTCGGGCTCCGCGCCCACTACTGATCAGGGGTTCGCAGGCTGGCCCTCGAAGGGTTCATAGTCGCCTCAGACATAGAGTGAGGGATGACCATGGGTACGTTCGATACATAACCAAGGCTCGGGCTGCGCTCCCGAGGTACCCTAGGACATTTCCGAGACCAGCAGGAGCGATCTTGTAACGGAATCCCATCAGAGTGAGGCATCGAGCCCTCGGACCCCGTCGACAGGGGACCGGGTCCGGCAGATCACCCGCAAGTACTTTTGGGCGCGCCTCTGGGCCTCTAGCCGACCCCTATCAAACGGGGCACGGACATCCGCTCGGATTACCCGCCAGCAGCTCACCGGAAACACCATGTTCGGCGCCCTCCGAGGACAACATGACGCTTTCCCCCCTCCTCCTTGCGGAAAGGCGACGCAGGGGCGTATGTAAAAAAGACGAGTCTGTCCTTGACCGTCCTCTCGCCCTATGCAGAGGCTCGAGGGCTGCTCTCGCAAACCCGGCTCTGGCCAAACCGTTGACAGCGTCAACATACCAGCCCGAGAACTTGGGACCCGACCGTGCGCTCGGGCTACGGCCAGCTCGCATGAGGGGACAACTAGTACAACCGAAGTGTTGTGAAGCGCACTAAGACCTCGAAGGAGTAAAATTACTCCTCCGAGGCCTCGGGGGCTACACCCGGCGGGTGCGCTCGCGCGCACCCACCTGAACAGAATGCAACCGAAAAAGGCTGGTCCCCTTGCAAAAAAGTGCGGCAAAAGCCTCCAAGCGAGTATTAGTACTCCCTTAGAGGCTCGGGGGCTACTGTCGGGGACCATAATTAGGGGTACCCTCAAGACCCCTAAATCTCAGCTGGTAACCCCCATCAGCACGAAGCTGCAAAGGCCTGATGGGTGCGATTAAGTCAAGGATCGGTCCGTTCAAGGGACATGATCGTGCCTCGCCCGAGCCTAGCCTCGGGCAAGGGAAGCCGACCCTGGAGAACCTACGTCTCGCCCGAGGACCCCCCTCCAGCAACGGGCACACTATCGGCTCGCCCGAGGCCCAGTCTTCACCGAGAAGCAACCTTGGCTACATCGCCACGCCGACCGACCAAATCGCAGGGGCATTTAATGCAAAGGTGGCCTGACACCTTTATCCTGACGCGCGCCCTCCAGTCGACAGAGCCGAAATGACAGCAGTCACTTCGCCGCTCTACTGACGGTCTGACAAAAGGACAGTGCCGCCTGCGCCGCTCCGACTGCTGAGCCACCAGACAGAGTGAGGCTGACAGCAGCCAAGGCCGGCCTCGGGCGTCATAGGAAACTCTGCCTCGCCAGACCCCAGGGCTCGGACTCGGGCTCAGCCCCGGAAGACGGTGAACTCCGCTCCGCCCGACCTAGGGCTCGGACTCGGGCTCAGCCCCAGAAGACGGTAAACTCCGCTCCGCCCGACCCAGGGCTCGGACTCGGACTCAGCCCCGGAAGACGGCGAACTCCGCTCCGCCTGACCTAGGGCTCGGACTCGGGCTCAGCCCCGGAAGACGGCGAACTCCGCTCCGCCCGACCCAGGGCTCGGACTCGGGCTCAGCCTCGAAAGACGGTGAACTCCGCTCCGCCCAACCCAGGGCTCGGACTCGGGCTCAGCCCCGGAAGACGGCGAACTCCGCTCCGCCCGACCTAGGGCTCGGACATGGGCTCAACCCCGGAAGACGACGAACTCCGCCTCGCCCGACCCCAGGGCTCGGACATGGGCTCAGCCCCAGGAGACGACGGACTCCGCTTCGCCCGACCCCAGGGCTCGGACTCAGCTCTGACCTCAGCCGACGGTCTCCGTCTCGCCCGACCTAGGGGCTCGGACTCGACCACGGCCACGGGAGACAGACTCGACCTCGACCTCGGAGGAGCCTCCACATCGCCCAACCTAGGGCGCGGACCGACCACGTCGACAGGAGGCGCCATCATTACCCTACCCCGAGCTGACTCAGGCTACGGGGAACAAGACCGACGTCCCATCTGGCTCGCTCCGCCAGATAGGCAATGATGGCACCCCGCACGTTCTATGACGACGGCGGCTCTCGGCCCCCTTACGGAAGCAAGAGGACGTCAGCAAGGACTCGACAGCCCCGACAGCTGCCCTCTCGCCAGGCTCTAGCACTCCTCCGACGGCCACGACACCACACGAACCGGGTGCCAAAACCCCTCTGGCTGCCACGATGGCATGTACTTTGGGCGCTAGCTCTCCTCCGCTAGACACGTAGCACTCTGCTACACCCCCCATTGTACACCTGGATCCTCTCCTTAAGCCTATAAAAGGAAGGACCAGGGCCCTCTTACAGAGGGTTGGCCCGCGCGGGGAAGGACGGGACGGCGCTCGCTCAAGGCCGCTCGCTCCCACTCCCGCGTGGACGCTTGTATCCCCCTACTGCAAGCGCACCCGACTCAGGCGCGGGGCTAACACGAAGGCTGCGGGATCCACTCTCTCACGTCCGCCTCTCTCCGGCTGCTTCCTTTCCCCCCTTCGCGTTCCGCCTCGCGTCGACCCATCTGGGCTGGGGCACGCGGCGACAATTCACTCGTCGGTCCAGGGACCCCCCGGGTTTTGAAACACCGACAATATCCGCAAAACAAATCCTATCTCTAAAACTGACCCTGTGCTCCATAGCCACCGCTTCGGTTCCTGCCGATTTGTGCCTTTGAAAACCATAACTTAAGGTACTTTCCATAAAATGGGCATAACTTTTCGCTCGGTACTCCGTTTGAGCTCAATTTTTTACAGCAGATTCCTGACTCCATTCTGGGGTGACCCAAACTTGCCTTCAGCCTGTTTGGTTCGGTCAAAAAATTCAAAAAAATCGAGAAGATAATTAAAAAAAATGTTTAAGTGTTTTCAGGAATTTTAGAGATCCTTTGTGAATTTCTCTAGGTCACAATACAATTCTGTTTCAAGTGAAATTATGTGTGCTTCCATCCTTTGTGTTTTTGGATCAGTGGTAAAAAATTCAGAATATTTCGAGCTCTTTTGCTGGTACTCCTTTGGAAACGTGCCTTTGATTTCTATTAGTGCTGAAAAATCTGCTCTATTTACAGAACTGTCATTCCCACTAGATACTTGTACCTCATTTCTTGTGGTTTGGTCCAACTGTTCTATTACATTTTCTAGGCCAGCAACTAGGACGAGTACTTGGAACACTTATTCAACATTGCTATCTGTTACTGACTTGTGTGCCACATATATATATTTAGTCAGCCTTCCCATAGCTCTAGCTTTCTCTCGAGCAGAATAGGTACTCCTTTGCAATCACACCCACGCTCGTTGAACAGTCACAACGGTCACCGTTTGCCACCTGTAGTGCTGGTAAGAACGTTGTAAGAGCGGGGTAAGATGTTTCATAATTTGTATTCCACCACCTCCACCACCGCCCTGAGAGATAGTTGTAGGGTTCACATTGTTTGTTGCCTTTTTGTCTCTGTTTTGTGCTAACAATGAAAAGGAAAGGAATATTCTAGAATTTGAATATTTAGAGATATTTGGAAAATCAAAAATCCAAATGTATTTTTGAGCAGGGTGCGAGGAATTATTTTTGGGCTTTTCTTGGGCAGAGGTTTATGTTGGTGGAAACTGTTCCTACCTACTGTGTCTCATCAGACAACAGTAAGGCGGACCCAAATAGCTGGAATGCTGTGGTATTCTGGTCCGAGTGGGCTGTGGTATCTTGGGCCAGGTTTTATAGGATTGAAGACGTATCCATACAAACATGGTTCGCCTTTCTTTTTGGAAGTCTGGCTTGAAAGAATCCCAAAGTTAAGCGTGCTTAACTTGGAGAAATCTGGGATGGGTGACCAGATGGGAAGTTCCCTACTGAAAGGAAAATCACAGTCACCGGAGTTCGTATGACTAGAATATGGGTCTGGCTGGTCTTAGGTGGACTGTACAGCATGATGGATGAGTAGTTGAAATTTGGGGTAATCAGATGATCGATGAATAGTAACAATGAATAGTAATGGTGAATAGTGATGGTGAATAGTTCGTATGAACGAACGATGAATGATGAATAGTGACGATGAACGAACGATGAACGATGAATAGGAACTATGAACGAACGATGAACGATCGAATGATCGAACGAACGAACGATCAGAATTTCGGCAGCATAACGACAGGAAAAAGATTATTTGGACGAACGAACGATCGAACGATCGGACGAACAGACGAACGAACCATGAACGATCGGATGAACAATCGAACGATCGGACGAACGTACGAACAAACTAAGAACAGGTGGACGAACGATCGAAGAACGACCGAACGATCCTTGTGCTAGTGTGTGCTTGTGTGGGAAGTGGAGTGGGAGTGGGCGTGTGGGGGGGAGACGGAGTTGCCATGAAATGGCTTGGGGTGGGATGAGAGGAGGCCCTTGCCCCTCTATTTATAGCCATGGTGGGGGACTAGGGGGAGGGATGAGGGGATTAGTAGGAGGATGAGAGGATTAGTTGGAGATTAGCATGGATTTGTCTTATATGAGTGTAATTAGCTTGTAGAGCTCACAGTATGACACCGGAGGCATACGTATACGTATGAGCATGAGGAAAGTTATGGAGAAAATATTTGTAGGGACTTGAAAAATGATTCTGAAGGTATTTCTCAGGAAGAAAATACTTGGACATATATCGGTGGAATATTTGGGCAGTATTTCTGAAAGAGTTTGAGGGTGATCACTGGGGAAATATTTGTAGGATATTTTGAGGAGATTTTAGAGAGAATATAGACCACTATAATTTTATTTGTTGATATCAACTCGCAAACAAACATTTTGAAATGAAATTTGAAATTCATTTTGAATTTAGAGCGAGTTTGAGAAAATTCCAAGATTTGAATTTTTGGGATGCTACAAATCTACCCCACTTAAAAGGAATCTCGTCCTCGAGATTCAACTTAGAAGGGTTATGGGTATAGCTTTACTTCAGCTACATATCTTCACTTTGCAGACTCTTCGAGGAGATGGAACTTCAACAAAATCTGGCCTTGAGGAGCATCTGGTTGCCGATTGCAAACGCTGATTCTGGCTACTCAAGATCATCTTCAGGCTTCTAGCTTTCGCTTGGCAGCTAGCTTATTGAGGAAGCATCAATGCCAACACACAAACCTTTCTCTTGCAAACTCCCACATGGATTCCTTCCTTGATTGGTCTTCTGGTGCTTCATCAACGGAACTTGGGTGACCACTTCTCATCCAGAAACTTATAAGCTTCGATGATCTGGTCTTCCACAAGCTTGCTACAGGCCTACTTCTTCTTCTCCATAGCAGAACCTTGCTGGAACACTACCCCACTTAAAAAGAATGAGGGTAGATCTCTTGAATTTTGGGGATTTTAACTCCTTGAAGTACCTCATAACAAGGGTGTTATGGGGCCTTCTTCTACTATTGCTGCTTGAGCAGGCTGCGGAGAAATGACTGACACAGGGTTGATTCTGGGAGAACCTTCTTCTATCTTCTCCTCGCTATCTTCTTTTCACTGACCATTTCTTTCTCTTTGCTCTTCCCACTGGAGGATTCTATCAAAGAGTATCACCATCATACAGAGGAGGAAACCGAAGACTATGAACCATGTACAACAATCTTCAACCCAAGAATCACCAAGCATTGTGATCTCAGGGGCAAGGGAGTGGAAAATGGAGTTGCTTGCGATTTGGCAGAGGGGATTTTATTGGGGGTGTGCTTTGCTTTGAGCGAGATGGGAGTTGAGGGAGCTGGTGGGGGCTTTTATAGGCGAGCGGCACTGATGGTGGTGCTCGGGGGGTGTGGAGTGGGGGTGATGGAGCAGGTGACATGAGGCAACAGGTGTGATGGAGGGGGGGATGGTGTTTCTGGCGGTAATGGCGGTGGGTGCGCTGCAAAGGGGGCGTGGGCGGCGGTAGTGCGCTGCAAAGGGGGGGAGTGGGGCGGTGGTTGGAGGCAGGGCACACGTGCGGGGGGCACGGGTGAGTGGTGGGGTCGACAACCCTGATGTTTGTGATATCTGGTTCCAAGAATCTTTGCCTCGCTGTATGGTAATAACTCCTTTTGTCCTGTTTTTCTGTTTACTTTGACTCAGGGGCAGTGCTTTGATTCTCACGGTCGGTCCTTTTGACTGAGCGGCTGGACTGGTTTCTTCTGTAGCTTATTCCAGGCTTCAAGGGTAAGCTTCCCGGTATCTTCTTGGGTAAGGCACTTTTCTCTTCAGATGGGTTAAGATGAGAATGGAAGAATAAGGTGAGGATTGGATCTAATTTATGATCTATGTTTTTAGAGAAAACCTTTCTTAAAAGAAAGAAAACACACAAGCTCAGCAATGATAAGCACAAACAAATCAAATGTTTCGAATAAGGGAAGAATAGAGTTTTTCCAAAGCACGGTCTACTCAGATTCGGAGGCTAAGCATAACTACTATTGCTTGGCTCCTGAATTGAGAACTACGCTAAATGCGACTTATGAGCACTAACGTTAAAGCATCACGTATGCACTCAAAAGGGGAGAAAACATCAAGCGAAATTCATTTTGAAATGCCCTAGGGGGCCACACAATTAGAGTTTTTCAAAACACGGGGCTACACGGTTACCTCTCGTACATGCAGGGCTCTAGCCAAAGTGAAGAAAAACTTCACTACCCAATGCATGCAGAGGACTGGGCATAACTAACTTCAGACCAGACAGCTTCTCTTCTAGCAAGGTTGGCGCACAACTTCAATCTGAGGCATCTCCTGGATGGGTTAAGAGGGAGCTGATGTTCATGACTTCTTCTGGCGGCGACTGAGATGGCAACATGGGGTTGAACTCTTCTTGAAGCAGGACAGGCTCTTGTAGCTCCTCAGAGGGCGGTGGTGCTGGTGGGGTGCTTGCAGCTTCTTCCTTTATCTCACGGGACGTTGCTGGAATCTTCTTCATGGTGAGGGGCTCAAACAACTCTGACGGGGGATCTTGGGAGGATTCAGGGTGCTCTTGCTTATCCATAGCCTGAGGGAAGACTGGAATTCCTTCCAAGACTATGGCTCCTTCCGGTAGTTCCCAAGCCTTCTTCTCTCCTCTGATAGAGACCGGGTGACCTTCAAGAATCTGGGGGTCTTCAGCTCTGATGGGTTGAACTGGGTTGGATGAAGAGGGCTCTTCGATCCACAGGGCTCTACGTTGGTTATGGGTTACCAAGTAGGCCTCCATCAACTTCTGGACGTGCTCATCCTTGGCTTGCTTCAGGGCTTCAACAGCAATGACTTCACAACTTTCCAAGGCAGCTACACGGGCTTGAGCTGTGGTGAGATCCACATGGAGCTTACGGTTGAGCTTCTCTGCATCTTCTGCTCGGGCAATCATCTGACGGTGGTGCCGAGCCAAGAAATCATACTGTGCATCCACGGTGAGCAGGTAGGCAGTGAGGTACACGACTGAGGGGTCGTCCTCAAGCAGTTGCTGCCCTTCCAATGCATGCATCCTGGCCATCCAGACTAGACGATCTCTCTGAAAGGGCGGAAAGAATCTGAGCGGGGTGTCGGCCACTTCTTCTTCATAGATTTGACACAGGGCCCTCAATGCCTTGCGAGCAACGACTTGGCAGGTGTCTTTGAATCTGTGCCCAGCAGCAGTGACACTCCATTCCACATGGTGCGGACTGGATCCAATGTATACAGTCACGACACACTTCTCCGTGCCATGCTCGATGAATTCACGACCATCATACTCTGGCTGGCTCCTGATTCCGAGGCGGACTGTGCATGCTCTCAGCAACTTGGGGAAACCATCTTCATTCTGGCAAAAGCTGGTTTGGCAGCGAACCTCCATCTGACTTTTGAGAGAAGGAAAGGAGGAAACCATTTTTGAAATGAAGAAATAAGAGCAAGAATTTTTTTAAGAAAATAGTTTTGACTCAAAAACTTTTGGATCAGGCTAAGGGTTACGTCCTGCGGCCAACCTAACAGCTCTGATACCACCTGAAGCGCCCCAATCCTCTGGGACTCAAATGTGATACAATTACTAGTCCCAGGAGGCTAGTAAACACATTTATACAACAGATGATTTCAGATCTGCTTAAACGAGACAAACCTATAAAGGTGGCGATCAACTTTAAGAGTTGGTCCACAACTTGAGACATATCATCAGAGTGGGGCTGAAGCAGCCTGATATACGCAGCGAAGCAAATCAGCGGTCCAACAGCCACAAGCAACGTTGGGAACAGGTGTAACTCTTACCCGATCTCCTTTTTCTGAAAAACAACAAATAAGCAAGGGTGAGTACAAACGTACTCAGCAGCCCACCTTCACCTGCGGAATAGGGAAATCAGATATAATGCATGGAATATGTGGAGCTTAGGATATTTGCAGAAACAGCAATATTTTATGCCGGGTTGTTTTGAAAAACATTTTGTTTTTTGCAAAGCGCATCCTCTCCAAAAGGAGCAGGAAGTTTTTCAGTATAGAACGAAATCCCCTGGACTAAACCATCCAGGTATCTTAGCAGTTTCCCACTGGTTTTCATTTTCAAAAACAGCTACTGGACTTCCCGTCCACCATAGCTCACGGCTCAACCGCCGAACCTTTTAAAAACCACTTTTCTCAAATGCACCCATTTTTTTGAAAACAAAACATTAATTGCCATACCATACCAGACTCGTCCATTCCTGTGGACACGGACTATTCGAATAGGTTTTCAAACTCTGCGTAGAGGGGTACACTTTACCCACTAGTCCGGTTTCTGCGATCTCACCGTCGTGAGACCCGAATGCCGAATCTCTTTCTTTCCTCGCACGTCCTAACCTTAACGGTTATACCGGAAGGAGTCAGGCCACCGCCATGTCCAAACCAGACAAAACTTTCCCCCTCCTTATCCTCCCGGTGCTCCCCAGCCTTCATAACCCTTGGGGTTGGACCGTACGAGTTCAGATTGAGTGACTGCCCACACAGTCTCGAGTGGTTGTACTTATCATGAGTACAGGTAGTGAAGGATGACAAACCGGTCCTTATATGAGGGGACAATCCTTCTGCTCACGCCTAAACCAGCTGAGCCACCACCTTAGGCCCTCCCCTAAACTAGGGAGTCCCTGATCATCCCTACTCAAAGGTGATAAGGGTGAAAACCCTTCATCATACACATTTTGAAAAGCATTTTGTTTTGAAAACTCACACCTTTCCTCAAATCATTTGTAACAAATATATCAGGGATTGATTGCGGCAAGCGGCTGGGTGGCCATAATAACTTGTCTCAAAATCATATCATGCATAAAATAACAGGCTGAGGGTTGTGGTTGAAAAATCATAGGTAATTTATGCATCAAAGGGATCCAGTGAGCTTGCCGTGCTTATCCGACGAAGGGGGAAGGGGAGTTCGCGGAACTGGCTTCTAGCTCCACTGCCTGGCGTAGACTTGCAGGTCTGGCCTCCACGAGATGGCACAAACGCTCCGATATCTATGCAACATGAACAAGCAAACATACAAACCAACAAGTATACCAACAAATATTTAGTATAGTGGTCAGAATAGCGATATATGGATGGGCAGAGTCTTGAGTAGAATCTGTGTCATGTGGTGTTGAGGTACTACTAGTGGTGGAGCGGAGGTGCTTACCAGGAGGGTGGACTGGAGGCGAAGCGACACTGTGCGTGTAGCCGGCAGAGCGGAGTAACTGAGTGGGTGGGGTGTTTGCCTTGGCTGAGGGTGTTGAGTGTGTGTGGAGAGGGAGAGGGTAGCTGGGTGTATTTATAGCTGGGTGTATGTGGTGTAGCACAGTGAAGTTCACTGTTGGTGAGAATAGTGACAAATGAATTGTCTGACTTAGTATGAACAGGAGAGTTATAGGCAGAATATGGGACAAGAGTATTTTGGGAGTTTTCTGGAATATAAACCATGCTTAAGGGATGACATGGTTGGATAGGGAATAGTTTGACAAGAATTTCAGAAACAAGAATGACTGAAATCTGAGTTTGGATGGAGGAGTTTTGGATTTTATAATCATAGGGAGAAAAAGAAAAGGAAAGGAATATTCTAGAATTTGAATATTTAGAGATATTTGGAAAATCAAATGTATTTTTGAGCGGGGTGCGAGGAATTATTTTTGGGCTTTTCTTGGGCAGAGGTTTATGTTGGTGGAAACTGTTCCTACCTACTGTGTCTCATCAGACAACAGTAAGGCAGGACCCAAATAGCTGGAATGTTGTGGTATTCTGGTCTGAGTGGGCTATGGTATCTTGGGCCAGGTTTTATAGGATTGAAGATGTATCCATACAAACATGGTTCGCCTTTCTTTTTGGAAGTCTGGCTTAAAAGAATCCCAAAGTTAAGCGTGCTCAACTTGGAGAAATCTAGGATGGGTGACCAGATGGGAAGTTCCCTACTGGAAGGAAAATCACAGTCACCAGAGTTCATATGACTGGAATATGGGTCTAGCTGGTCTTAGGTGGACTGGACAGCATGACGAATGAGTAGTTGAAATTTGGGGTAATCAGATGATCGATGAATAGTGATGGTGAATAGTTCGTATGAACGAACGATGAATGATGAATAGTGACGATGAACGAACGATGAACGATGAATAGGAACTATGAACGAACGATGAACGATCGAATGATCGAACGAACGAACGATCGGAATTTCGGCAGCATAACGGTAGGAAAAAGATTATTTGGACGAACGAACGAACGAACGATCGAACGATCGGACGAACGGACGAACGAACCATGAACGATCGGACGAACAATCGAACGATCGGACGAACGTACGAACAAACTAAGAACAGGTGGACGAACAATCGAAGAACGACCGAACGATCCTTGTGCTAGTGTGTGCTTGTGTGGGAAGTGGAGTGGGAGTGGGCGTGTGGGGGGGAGAGGGAGTTGCCATGAAATGGCTTGGGGTGGGATGAGAGGAGGCCCTTGCCCCTCTATTTATAGCCATGGTGGGGGGGATTAGGGGGAGGGATGAGGGGATTAGTGGGAGGATGAGAGGATTAGTGGGAGATTAGCATGGATTTGTCTTATATGAGTGTAATTAGCTTGTAGAGCTCACCGTATGACACCGGAGGCATACGTATACGTATGAGCATGAGAAAAGTTATGGAGAAAATATTTGTAGGGACTTGAAAAATGATTCTGAAGGTATTTCTCAGGAAGAAAATACTTGGACATATATCGGTGGAATATTTGGGTAGTATTTCTGAAAGAGTTTGAGTGTGATCACTGGGGAAATATTTGTAGGATATTTTGAGGAGATTTTAGAGAAAATATAGACCACTATAATTTTATTTGTTGATATCAACTCGCAAACAAACATTTTGAAATGAAATTTGAAATTCATTTTGAATTTAGAGCGAGTTTGAGAAAATTCTAAGATTTGAATTTTTGGGATGCTACACGGCCCAACCTCTGACACGGGGGCTCGGGCCCATGAGTCATTCTCCTTGGGCACCGGTTCCTGGGTGCAGAGAAGTTGAACCGCCGCTCGCGCCAGTACTACGCTGCCTCGGAGCCGCCGCAGAAGACAGATTTTTCAAACCAATGCAGCGGTATCGAGGTGCCTCGCGCATGGCCTGGTGAAACCATCACGCGTGGGGGCCACGGGTCAGTCAGCCGCGGGGACAGACGTGGCAGTTGGCTGTGACCGAAGGCGGGTTGGCAGTCATTACGTCAGTAAACGCACGGAAGCAGCGCGCCAATCGCCAATCAAGCTTTGGCCCCACCTGCAGGCTCGTATCCTCCCCTGAGGTGGGTCTGGGGGCCTCTGTCGGTACCCAGAAACAGGGGTACTCCTTACTACAGCATGAAGACGTGGTGCCCACGCGGCTATCTCTAGTCGCGTGGTGAACGACACCCGACCCCACCACGTGGACGGCTCCAGGGTCGCCACGTGGTCAGGGAAGACGATATACTCCAAGATTTCAATAGTGGGTCCGGACCCCATGGGAAAGTGCCGGACCCCTATGCATATAGACCGAACCTCCGGGTAAGGTCCGGGACCCCCACGGGCGCGACCCGGACCCCTCTGTGTGGGGTCCGGACTGCCCACAGCCAGGTCCCGGGACTCTGGGGCAGAGAATACCCAGGCCTTGCTCAGGCGGGGGTCCAGTGCCGACACGTGTCTAAGCCCAGCCTGGTGCGGACCTGTCTGCATAACGCTACTGCTCCCCACCCAGGTGGAGACCTGATGCTGCCACGTGGCCTGCCGCGTGTGACATAAGCCAGCGGGCGGAGCCTGACGTAAGGCCTCCGGGTTGCGCGGCCCCTGCATTTATTGCGGATAAGGCACGCCGCCTGACAAGCGATGTGCTGCCTCGGCATTTAATGAAGCCTGCCCACTCTGCTATCAGGCGACGACCTGTCCACTCTACTGGCAAGCAGTGTGACGCCTCAGCATTTAATGAGACCTATCCATTCCGCTGGCAGGGGGCGTGCCTGTTTAATCCATTGGCAGGCAATACGCCTGTGCTGTCGCATGTGCTGCACTCATCATGACTCGCGCGTTACCAAGGATGCTGCCACGAGATATCAATACTTTATGCACTACGGATATTATGGCGCTCGGAGATTACCCTGGCGTTGCTAGCAGTAGTTCCTTCCTTCCGTTTGTCCCTGGGCCCACGTGTCAGGGTTCAGTATCCTTGTATGTGTCCCCACTTGAACTATAAAAGGGGGGCACGCTGCGTTACAGGGACACACACATACACATACACACACACATACACACACACACACACATACACACACACACTCACTTAGACTCTCAGACTCACAAGTTCATACAAGCTCTCAAGCTCAATACAGCACATAGTGGAGTAGGGTATTACGCTCCGGTGGCCCAAACCACTCTAAACCCTTGCGTGTTCTCGTGTTCATCGTCCATCTAGCAACAGGCAAAACGCTTAGGCCCCCTCCTCATCTTAGGATTTAGGGCGGGTGCATTCCGCCACCCGGCCGGAGTTTTCCTCTCCAATATTCCAGGACAGGCTAAACCTTCCGCATGTTCTGCTTTACAGTCAATTCGAAAGAATCGACAAGAAGAAGTTAAGTTTACTTTTAATGTTGCCAAATGCGATAAAATATTTGACGAGTTACTAAAAAACGGCAACATTAAATTAACTCATACTATTCCTCCTCCTGATGAATTAAAAAGGCATGCTTATTGTAAGTGGCATAATTCTTTTTCTCATGCCACCAATGATTGTAATGTTTTTCGTTGACAGATACAATCGGCCATAAATGAGGGCCGATTGGCTTTTCAGGAGATGCAAGTAGACACACAAGCTTTTCCTGTTAATACAATAGAACTCACATGCAAAAAGGTCTTAGTTCGGCCCGAAATGGCCGATAAAGGCAAAGGCAAGGGCATCGTCATTGGCAATCCTCGCATGTCAATCATATCACAAAAGGAGATTGCTCGAAAGGCTTCGGACGAGAAGGCTAAAAAGTTCGAAGACGTCGGAGGGCAGGCACAATTAATGAACCAAACACATCAGCCTGGCCCAAGCATCGCAGATGGCCCAGCACCTACGTGCGGACGGTCCGGTGCTTAGACAAACGATCCGGCTAACTCAGCCGGACAGTCCACCTATGACCAAAGGCGTCGGCCTTTACACGAGGCAAGGAAAAAGACGCAAGGGCAAAGCACATATAGTCGGCTGATCAAAGCCGACCCTACTTTTAATCAGTTGTTCTCCAAAAATGCTAGCAAAAAGACTGTTCCACGTGATCGGTCAACGAAGAAACCCAGGTCACCTGCTAAATCGAAACGGTCGAACAAGACGGCCCAAAAGGCGTCGCGAGAAGCATCGCCTGTTCATCCTATGAGCCCAGGGTACTTTCCACCCGTTTATTCATCGTCGGTACATTGTCCTACTCAAATGTAGAATGGCACGACGATGAATCCATGATACATGTATAGTCCCTTTGTCTATCCAGGCTGGGGGGCATCTCCATTCTATTCATTTTGATCCATTGATCAAATGGTCATGGCCGAGAAAGATACAATCCAAAACGACCTTTATACATTGGTGCTTTATTGAATGATCTCTATTTTGAAAAGCCGGTGACTTACATCAGGTTTAGTTTATATGCTTTTGGTTCATCAACCTTCACCAAAAGGCAGGGGGCATATGTTGGAAACCAAAAAAGGGCTTTGGGCCTCGCGGACGGTCCGGCCCTGAGGCCGGACAGTCCGCGGTCTGGACTGTTCGCGGTGGCGGCGCGGACAGTCCGCTCGTGCGCAGAGACAGTTAGGATTCCTAGTTTCTCGCGAAATTTGTTACCTAAAACCGCGGGATTAACTCGAGAAACAGTTTGAAGCAGATCCAGACCTCCCCCTTTATATAGATGAAGGGCTACGGCTGATTGAACCCTCAACAATCGATTAAATCAAGTCTGTTTCTCGTTTTCACCTTATGCATTAGGAGTAGCTCTAGTTTAGTTCTAGTTTAGTATTCCAATCCCCAAATTCTCAGCTTCTCTTTGACTCTACGTCGATTAGAGGAGTCTAGGTCGGCATGCCGAGCCTAGACAACCCCTAGGATCTCTCCTCCCCGATGGGGCCCCTCCCGGGAGCGAGATTCAGGCGTCGCCGGCGACCTTCGCCGCCCCTGCGCACGCGTGGACCGTCCGGCCCCAGAGCGCGGACCGTCCGGCACGTCAGGCAGGGAACCCTAGCCCTGCACCAGGTCGCGGACCGTCCGGCCCCTGGCCGCGGACCGTCCGCGCCTATGCAGAGAGCACCGCCGCCGGTTCTTGTTAGTGTTTGGCGCCCGAAAAAGACGTCAACATGTTATTTATATAACACATGGTTTAATTGAGATTGAAAAATTAAGAATAATTTTGATTTGTTTGGGATTTAAATCTAATTAATTTTCACTTAATCTATATGGACTGAGACTACACCCAAAAGACACTAGCATGACAATCGAAAACCCAGTGGGTGTGGCTGTGATATACGTAGTCGTACATAGTACTTGTAAACTCCTATTGGAGGCATTTGGTATTTTGATTGATCCTCGGCAGTTTGTGTGGTCCTTTTGGACCCCACCAGTAACGAGTTTGTGGATCCCAATCAAACAGCTATACATATTTGCATCTGCATTTAAAGTGGGCAGAACCTATGCGCACCATGAAGAAACTGAGGCTTGGTGCAGAGTTCAATGTTCCTGTCCTGGCCTTCTGAAAGCTACTGCACTTCCAACCGTGTCAACTTGTTCGGCCTCTTGTAGCTTGTTCGCTGCGGCTTGCTGCGGCTACGGCTGCGGCTTCTACAGTATTTTTCTCTCTATGGATTGCAGCTACAGCAGTCCAAACAGCTGCAACAGTGCCGGCTTGCAGCCAGCCGAACAGGGCCTTGATCATCCACGTTTCTTAAATGCAAAGGTGATGGAGTGAGACGTTTCTTATAATATTTTTTCCTCTGCAATTTTCCACACGTAGGTTTGCTATGAGCTTATCATGAATTTAAAGTACGTTTGATTGGATGTATAAGAAGAGATGAAAGTGGATGGTCACAATTTCTATAATATTTTGATAAGAGTCATGTGGGGCAAGTTAAACATCAAAGTAATTTTTAGTGACGGCGGGATCAAAAAATCGAGAGGATGGTGTCGCCTCCGGCTCATCCTACTTTAACCACAAACCAAACATATAATAAATGATTGAACTGACATCAAATAATCAACTTGATACATACCAATTGGGAGAACGACCTACTGAGGTTGTTGACCCAATGAAGTAGTGGCCACAAACCTGAGAAATGGGGAACAATCACAAAAGAAAGAAAGCTGCAAAAGGATTAGGTTCTTCTCTCCTTGACATGTTTACCTCTGCTGTTCTTCTGAGTGTGTGTGTGTTGCATCTCTCCTCTTTCTATCAAACGTAGGTAACTGCGTGTTTGAGAAACTAAAATAAAACTCCGTTTATGTTTTACCAGCGTCGTAAGAACTGGTTAGTCAGACTACATAAAAAAAAATGACCTGTGTAGTTGACAGATGGGGTACCAGCGCTGCTGTCCTCACTACGGCGTCAGACATTAGGTAAGCAGTGGATAGCAGTATATTTAGAACTCCTGAAAACGACTGAAATGTTTGGTGTCGTTTCACCTGTTTGCATTTCTTGCTCTGTCTTTGTATGGTTGTTGCTTCTGCAAGAGCTGCTGTATTGCTGGCCCCAAAGATTTATACGGCAAGCCTTCTAGAGAATGTTTGCAAGGTGAAGATGTTGAAGTATAATGTTCAACTTTCCCAAATCCCATTCGATGGTGGATTTTGCATATACAGACAGATGAGCTATATGTATGTATCCTTGCTCTATAGCTGAAGATCTGCATATCTGAGGCATTCCCCCTTCCCCTGGTTCATACGTTTCTGCCAACGCCACGTGTCTGGCTTGCTCTTGCCGTCGTCACCGACTCCTGGAGCTGGAACATGCGGCCATTGATGTCCCGTGAAGCTCGCACGTCCCCACACTCATGTCCACCCCCTCCTCTCCTTCCTTTCCTTTGCTGTATATATACACACACTCCACCTCAATGAAGGGACGACATTGCCAAGGCTCCGCAAAGGTAGCATAGCAGCAGCACTCACAATAGCAAAAACCACCATCCGTCGTCGCCAACCGTAGCAAGGACATCACCACCGCCCAGCAATAATGGCGCAGAGCATGAGGATTGTGGCGCTGGCCCTGGTGGCCCTGCTGGTGGTGGCGGCCGCGGCGCCCGTGGCCACCGCGTACGGCTGCTACGACGACTGCTACGAGCGCTGCGCCAACGGCAAGAAAGACCCCGCCTGCACCAAGATGTGCAACCAGGCGTGCGGCTCCACGGACCAGGGCGCCGGTGCCGCCGGCGCCGCGCCGGCTTGATCGCCCAGCGCTTTCATCGCTTCAGCTCGATATAATCGCTGCTCCGTCAGCACCCTACATATGATTCGATCAATCTTCCTCCTCTAATTTCTCGACCCCGTCGATTTTTTTTTCCTTTCTATTCTTCTACTATACTACTACTATCTGTTTGTCGCGTTGATGTCTTCTCATACATCGATCGAGGATCGACTCATCGTTTTGTAATTCCTGCATTTTGTAAGTGTAATGACCTCTATGATTCAGTCTTCCTTTTAAACTGCTGTGTCGACCTTGTTTCATTTACAAGTGTAATGATGATGCCGCACCTCCAATCCCCCATCCCGACGTGTATTATGGGGATCACAATTCACAAGGAGGCCGCCGGCGGCGGGGGGAACGGCACCTCCACGAGCCCTTCCAGCATCAGGATAACGCTCCTCATGTCGGGCCTCGCCTGGGGCTCCGCCTGCGCGCACCACACCGCCACCTTCACCGCCCGCTCCACCTCCGCGACGTCCACGGCATCGTCGCCGCCAACCACCCGCCACACCTCGCCGCGCACCAACCACTCGTGCGCGCACTCCATGAGCGTCCGCTCCTCGCCGGCCTCCTCCAGCTCCATGCTCCGCCGGCACGTCACGATCTCCAGCAGCACCACGCCGTAGCTGTACACGTCCGCCTTCACCGTCACGGGCCCGGCGCCGCGGTACCACTCGGGGGCCAGGTACCCGCGCGTGCCGCGCACCCCCGTGAACGTCCGCGTCTGCTCCGGCTGCAGCAGCTTGGCCAGCCCGAAGTCGGCGATCTTGGCCGTCCCCGACGCGTCCATCAGGATGTTCTGCGGCTTCACGTCGCAGTGGATCACCCGGCTGTCCAGCTCGTCGTGGAGGTAGCGCAGCCCGCGTGCGACGTCCAGCGCGATGCCCATCCGCTCGTCCCACGCCGGCGGGCCCCCGCCGCCGCTGTTCTTGAACAGACGCTCCGCCAGCGACCCGTTGCTCATGTACTCGTATACCAGCAGCCGGTTGGCGCCCTCGTGGCAGAACCCCAGCAGCCGGACCAGGTTCCGGTGGCTCGTCCGCCCGATGGCGCGCACCTCCCGCTGGAACTCCACCTCCCCCTCCTCCACCATTTTCTCCAACCGCTTCACCGCGATCGCCTTCTCGCCGCCGCTGTAAAGCAGCGTGCCTCGGAACACCGTGCCGAACGCGCCGCGGCCCAGCGGCTCGCGGAAGCTCCACGTCGCGTGCTCCAGCTCCTGGTAGCTGTACGACCTCAGGGGCGCCTCCTCGTCCAGCGCCTCCGCCGCGTCCGGCTCCGCAGTCGTCCTCCGGTTCGCCAGGACCAGCCGCACCGCCGCCACGAGCGCGGCTAGAGACACGAACGTCAGGATCCCGATGCAGACCAGAGCGACGGTGGTCGAGCGCCCGACGCGGCGGTCCATGCCGCCGTCGAGCGCTGGGCCCCCCACCGCGTTCTTGACGAACAGAGTGAACCCGCCGCCCGCGTGGCCGTACCGGAGCGGGAGCTGCTGCTTGGTGCAGGTGCCGTCGCTGCTGTCGAGCAGCACGGCGGCGCAGAGGCAGTCGGCCACGCACGCGGCCTGGCAGTCGGCGGCGCTCGTGCCCGCGCCCAGCACGGCGTACGGCGTGTCCGCCCACGACATGTTTTGCATCGCGGCCATGGCCGGCGCCGCACTAGAACCAGCCGCCGCGCAGCCGCTGGCGCCCGAGGTCTCGGTGCACCCGAGGGTGGCGTCGGCGGCGTCGATGAAGCCGAACCCCGGCGGGCACCGGCAGTCGGGCTGCGCGTCGCGGCTGAGGACGCAGTAGCTGTTGAGGCCGCACGCGCCCTTGACGTGGCACCGGTCGATCGGCCCTACCCACTGGACGCCGGTCGTCCACGCGCCGCCGCGCGTGACGGCGTGGCGGTACAGGCGGAGGACGCCGTCAGGGTCGAGCGTGACGCGGTAGAAAACGTCCGCCTCGCCGGGCGACGGCGCGGCCCAGGGAAGCGTCAGGTTCTTGGTGTAGTTGCCGCCGTTGCCGGTGACGTAGAGCACTCCGGTGGCGTCGATGCGCAGGGTGAGCGGGAAGCCGATCTGGAACGTGTCGGTGGCCCAGTACGCGGCGTTCGCTTTGTTCTCCGTCTGGACCGGATACAGGACGAGGTTGCCGTCGTTGATCTGGTTCGTGAGGCGGTACCTCCCCGTGGCGCTGTTGGTGGGCGAGACACTGGAGAAGAGCTGCGCGCCGGGAACGAGGTCTTGGCCCGGGAGCAGGGTGTCGGTGGGCGCGGCGGCGAAGGTGGACCAGACCATGGCGCCGTCGGCGCCGTAGAGCACGAAGCTGCCGTCGTCGCGCATGGCGGCGGCGGTGGCAGGCCGCGGCGGCACCGCGAGGGGCCTGTCCTGACCATCGGCGGGGCCCGTCCAGACCAGGCGGCCGTCGTAGGTAACCCAGAGCGCGCCGCCCGTGGATGGCGTGACGTTGCGGTTGGCCGTCCAGGTGACGGTGACGTTGGGGGCGGTGGCGAGCCAGACGCCCACGGCGAGGCCCCCGTCCGTGGCGTAGAAGCCGAACGCGAAGCGGCCCGACGGGGACGGCCAGGCGGCGCCGGCGGCCGCCTGCAGGGAGTTCCCCGCGGTGATGTTGGTGACCGGTTGCGCGGCAGCACCTGGCACGGAGAGAAGCGTGGCGAGCGCGAGCCACGACAGCAGGCGGATGGGTAGAGCCATGGCGGCACCGGTGCCGGTACGCGTCGGCAGCCGAGGTAGCTAACTAGACTCCACCATAGCAGCTGTTGGAGGAGGAGGAGGAATGATGAATTAGGTGCTGTTTGGTTCAAAAAATGTAACGCAAATGGTAATGGTAATGGTTTCGGTTTGATTACTGGCGGTAACAAATTTGAATAGGCTGGTATCAAATTTTAGTGTCGTATCTGATTACGGTTGGACTAAAACAAACATGATTTAACGTTATCCGTTACCCATTACGTTACAAATATGTGAACCAAACAGCACCTGAATTCATTCATTGACTCGTATGGTGATGAGATTTGGTCCTTGCTAGTAAACTAGAGATTTGCTTGTGTTGTTAGTCCAAGATTGTTCCATCATGCGTGCATCAAGTCCAAGCTGAATATGGACGTATATGAGCATATATAAATATACTTGTAGTGGTAGAGCATCATATTTTGTCGATGAAAATTAATACGCATTTAAACTTTTCGTACAATTATCGTACAGTCAAACTACCAAAAATCATAAAATCTTAAAAAAAACTATAGATACTCTATTATTTATTCAACCAATATTTAAAATTTTGAGTTATAATTTATCGTACCATATGTTAAGAAGTATAAACAATCTATGTAAATTATAAGGCCATTAAAATGTAAAACTTAACAAAGGAAAATACATTTGTATAAGCTCTGCGTGCTGCGTTGGGTTGCACTAGCTTACGAACAGAACAGGTCAAAGGATGGTGATGACCCATCCACCGCTGCTGAGCCTGAGATCTGCAGCCGGTTTCAATAATTCAATGACACGCCGACAGTGAAAAATGTGTTTACTAAAAAAGTAGAAACCCAACCAAACACACACAAAATGTAGGTTTTTTAAGCAGTTGCTTTCATGTAGCATAGTTTTAGAAGTACTTTGTACCCTATTTTCAAAATCGGTGGAATTTCACAGCTGTTTTAAGGCTGTCTTCAAGTGAGCCCGATAACTGCCCCTCCTATATACTCTCTGAATATACACGCATAAGAAATCTCCTTGTATATAAGATTAATATGCTCTCTTTATACTTTAGTTACGTTTGTTTGTTTGCGATACTAATCCTGTTTATGCTAATAATATGTATTATAGCCATACAAATATTACATGGTTTCAAAAAAATAATAAATAAATCTTAAATAACCAAGAAGTACAGGGTAATGGTCAGAGAGAGTCTAAGAGTATGCACGATAGTTATGTAAATAACTATGTAAACATGAATTTAAGAAGTTTTCAATAAAAACTCTTCTCCAACAGTCACAGTTATAAAAAAGAAGTCTCTAAATTTACAAACACTCTACAAAATCCAATTTTATCTTTACATTTACCAACCTCGTTTGGGACTCCCGAAATCATCTTTGGCGACAAGTCTATCACAAAAGGCCTACTCCCGTCACTCTCTCAAGTCTGCATTTTTAGCGTCCTCGCGGACCGTTCGCTACTACTTTATCTGACATCTGACGACACATTAAATGCACTATAGCCGTTAATATAGTCGTTACTGCTGACCGTTGCGATTTCAGTCGTTGATGTGCAGGGGCGAACCATCCGGACAGGGGACGCGGACCGTCCGCGGTCGGCAGAAAAGGAGCAACAGCTAGAAAGTGGTTGGAGGCTATAAATACAAACCCCAACCACTTCTATTCACTAGATCCAAGCACTCCACTCATACACATTCAATACAAGAGCTAGCAATCCATTCTAAGACACATTCAAAGCTTCCAATCTCTCCAAGTTCTACAATTGAGACAAGTGATTAGTGACTTGAGAGAGTGTGATTCGTGTTTCATTTGTTGCTCTTGTTGCTTGTTTTTTCTAAATCGTGCTTTCTTTATCTCTCTCTAAACTCTCTAAGTGTTTTGTAAAGTTTGCAAGAGACACCTAATTGTGTGGTGATCCTTGCGGGGTCTTAGTGACCCGTGAGATTGAGAAAAAGCACTCAACCGGTCTAAGTGACAGATTGAGAGAGGGAAAGGGTTGAAATAGACCCGACCTTTGTGGCCTCCTCAACGGGGAGTAGGTTCTTTGGAACCGAACCTCGAGAAACAAATCGACGTGTCCACTTGTATTAATCTTCACCATTCGATTTGTTTCTCCCCTCTCCTCTCTCTCTCTAAAGTTTTTTTCTCACATCATTTTGAGTTTGCTCCCAAAGTTATCCGTATTGATTAAGCAACTCATTGCAAGAGAAACTATATTTCGCACTCCGAATTATTTCTAACACTAATCCCGTGTATAGTGTGTGTTCAAAGTTTATAATTTTCAGGTTTCGCCTATTCACCCCCCTCTGGGCGACTTTCAGGTGCTGTCCCATATATACCCCGAGGGGTCCAGATATGCCCAACCAGGCGCAATGGACAACCCGTGAATCTCGGAAGGTTTGGTTGGCTTCGGTTCGCCTCGGCCGATTCGTGCTCAAGCTTGAAGGGCGGCTTGACGAAGGGGCCCCACATGGCGGTGAAAGCGGTCGCCCGAGTGAGCATGAGCTGAGGGACTGGAGAGCGGGTCCCTCCCGTCAGCAAAATGTGGGGAGGTGCGCGGTCGGCTTAGAGTGGGCCGGCTGAGTTGGCCCAATCGACCAAAGAACGAGGGCTCGAGTAGAGAGATGGGCCGAGGGTTTTGACCTTTTCCTTTTTTTCTGTTTCCTACTTTTAGTTCTCAATTTTTAACTTCTATTTGAATTCAAGTATATCCTTCTAAATTAAGACAAATGCTCAAGAAAAAAATGACACATTGATGCAAGTATTTTAATATATTTATTAATTTATTAGGCAAATGTTGTAAATATGAATCTTATACTATTCTTTATGGAAAATAGTATTTTGAATGTGTGTTACAATTGTAAGTTAGTTCAAAATAAATATCTATTAACTATTTACTTTAGAGGAACTTAACACCTATCCTTCATCAAGGTGTACTTTAATTTAAATATTTTAAAGTATTTTCAGTTATACAGTTCATGAGAGGACTACTCTTCTTTTAAATAGACTGAAGAGCTTTTCTATTATTATGTTTTCTCTTCCTCTTTTCATTTTAAATTCTAGTTCCGAAAAAGTTTTTAGGTTCTATGCTTGACTAACGACATTTTAGTATTGCCAACTATTTTATGTTATGCGATAGTAACTTTACAAGCGAGGAATCTTATATTAAGAGACATTTTAATTCTTAACCTTTTGAAGAAACTTTTATAAATCCCCAAAATAGGATTTTGGGTGTTACACAACCTCATGTGTTGAGGTGCCGCTAGAGTACCTGTCGGTACCATGAAACTAGGGTACCCCTTACTACTGTATAAAGACACAGTACCCACGCGGCTATCTCTTAGTCGCGTGGGAAAGATGATGTGTGTGGGACCAAGCCATGACTCGCCCCGGCCGACTCTGGGTCCACAACAACGCCTGACCCCACCACATGGGCGGGTCTAGAGCCGCCACGTGTCCAAAGGAGGTGATATACTCCAAGATATCAACAGTGAACTCGGACCCCCATGGGAGGGTGCCGGACCCCTGGATATACAGTCCGGACCTCCAAAGTTGGTCCAGGACCTCCACGTGTGCAAGCCGAATCCCTGGAATGGGATCCGGACCCTCCCCCGTATGGGGTCCGGGCCGCCCACAACGGGGTCCCAAGGTCTCAGGACAGAACATACTCGGGCTTTGAACAGGACCCAGGCGGGGTTCCAGTGCCGACACGTGTCCAGACCTAGTCTGGTGGGTTCCGGACCTGTCCGCATACACTCCTGCTCCCCGCTCAGGCGGAGACCCGTTGCAGCCACGTGGCATACTGCGCGCGGCTTAAGCCAGCGGGCGGAACCTAACATGACGCCTTTGGGCTACGCGCACCTCCACATTCATTACGGATAACACGTGCGCCTGTCCATTCCACTGATAGGTGGCATGCACAGTCCACGATACACAGGACGTGCTATTATTCTCCATTACTCGTATGTTTCGGCTATCAATGCTGCATGGACTGCAGTCATCAAGACTCCCGGTGATTGCTCAGGCGTTACTAGCATTAATTACTCACATAATGTATTCCTTTTGTTATGCTCCTAGGCCCGCATGTCGGGGCTCAATATTCTTGTATGTGCCTTCCCTTAGACTATAAAAGGGAAGGCACACAGCGTTACGAGGACAAGCTCTCTCAAGTTCACACAGACTCTCAAGCTCACAGGTTTTACACACTCTCAATACAACATACACACAGTGGAGGTAGGGTATTATGCTCTGGCGGCCTGAACCACTCTAAACCCTCGTGTCCTCGTGTGTTCATCCCAAATCCACATAACAGGCAAAATGCTTAGGCCCCCTCCTCATCTTAGGATTATGGCAGGTGTGTTCCGCCACCCGGCCGGAGGATTTTCTCTCCGACACTTGGCGCGCCAGGTAGGGGCTGAGATGGTAAAGTCCTGCAAGGCATGTCAGTTCCATGCAAAGCAGATACACACACCAGCTCAGGCTCTGCAGATGATTCCACCCTCCTGGCCATTCGCTGTATGGGGGGTGGATATCCTGGGACCATTCCCCAAGGCCGTCGGCGGGTACCGTTTTCTCTGCGTCGCCATCGACAAGTTCACAAAGTGGCCAGAGGCCACCCCTATGGTCAATATCACCCAGGGTGCTGCTGTTGCTTTCCTCAAGTCGATTGTCTGTAGATTTGGGGTCCCAAGTTGTATCATTACAGACAACGGGACCCAGTTTACAAGTCGGCTCTTCTAGGAGTATTGCGAGGGCATCGGCACCCAGCTTTGCTTTGCGTCTGTGGCTTATCCCAGGAGCAACGGTCAGGCGGAGAGGGCAAACGCAGAGATCCTCAGGGGACTCAAGACACGCACCTATGGCTGCTTGAAAAAGCATGGTGCGAATTGGGTCAACGAGCTTCCGTCCATACTTTGGGGGAACTGGACCACACCCAGCCGAGCTACAGGGGAGACCCCGTTCTTCCTGGTCTACGGGGCCGAAGCCTGCCTTCCCCCGGAAATCATTATGGGCTCCTGAAAGTCGCCTAGAGGGGGGGTGAATAGGCAAATCTGAAATTTATAAAGTTTAAGCACAACTACAAGCCGGGGTTAGCGTTAGAAATATAATCGAGTCCGAAAGAGAGGGCAAAAACAAATCACAAGCGAATAAGAGCGGATGACACGGTGATTTGTTTTACCGAGGTTCGGTTCTTGCAAACCTACTCCCCGTTTAGGTGGTCACAAAGACCGGGTCTCTTTCAACCCTTTCCCTCTCTCAAACGGTCACTTAGACCGAGTGAGCTTCCTTCCTTGATTTCCCAGGTCACTTAGACCCCGCAAGGACCACCACACAATTGGTGTCTCTTGCTTTGCTTACAAGGCTTTGAGAGTAAGAATGAGAGAAAGAAGAAAGCCAACCAAGCAACAAGAACAACAAAAGAACACAAGTTGATCTCCTCACAAGTCCTAAAAACTAGAGTTGAATTGTGGACTTTGATTTGATCAGAGGCTTTGATTTGTGTCTTGGAGTGTTGTGTATTGCTCTTGTATTGAATGAGGAGTAGTGAATGCTTGGATGCCTTGAAGTGTTGGTGGTTGGGGGTATTTATAGCCCCAACCACCAAAGTGGCTGTTGGGGAAGGCTGCTGTCGTATGGCGCACCAGACAGTCCGGTGCGCCAGCCACGTCATCCAACCGTTAGGGTTCGACCATTGGAGCTTCTGACATGTGCGCCACCGGACAGTCCGGTGGTGCACCGGACAGGTCCTGTTCACTGTCCGGTGCGCCATCTGCGCCTGCTCTAACTTCTGCGCGCGCAGTTCGCGCACTGTAGCGTTGTCAGCCGATCGTTGAACTCGACCGTTGCGCTGGCGACCGTTGCTCCGCTTGGCACACCGGACAGTCTGGTGCTACACCAGACAGTCCGGTGAATTATAGCGGAGTGGCTTCCCAAATTCCCGAATAGGGCCAAATAGGTCCATGTGGAGTAGCTCAAGCGGCCTGTCGGTCGTCATGATGTTCTTGTGTGGATGATGAACACCAACTTGCTTCCCTGCTTGACATGCGCTACAAACCCTGTCTTTCTCAAAATGAACATTGGTTAGTCCCAAAATGTGCTCTTCCTTTAGAAGCTTGTGAAGATTCTTCATCCCAACGTGGGCTAGTCGGCGATGCCAGAGCCAACCCATGTTAGTCTTCACAATTAAGCAAGTGTCGAGTTCAGCTTTATTAAAATCAACTAAGTATAGCTGACCTTCTAACACTCCCTTAAATGCTACTGAATCATCACTTCTTCTAAAGACAGTAACACCTATATCCGTAAAAAGACAATTGTAGTCCATTTTGCATAATTGAGAAACAAAAAGCAAGTTATAGTCTAAAGAATCTACAAGAAAAACATTGGAAATAGAATGGTCAGGTGATATAGCAATTTTACCAAGTCCTTTGACCAAACCTTGATTTCCATCCCCGAATGTGATAGCTCTTTGGGGATCATGGTTTTTCTCGTAGGAGGAGAACATCTTTTTCTCCCTAGTCATGTGGTTTGTGCACCCGCTATCAATGATCCAACTTGAGCCCTCGGATACATAAACCTACAAAACAAGTTTAGGCCTTGTTCTTAGGTACCCAAACGGTCTTGGGTCCTTTGACATTAGAAACAAGCACCTTGGGTATCCAAAGACAAGTCTTTGACCCCTTGTGTTTGCCCCAACATATTTAGCAACTACTTTGCCTGATTTGTTTGTTAAAACATATGATGCATCAAAAGTCTTAAATGAAACATTGGGTTCATTTGATGCAATAGGAGATTTCTTTTTAGGAAATTTAACATGTGTGGATTGCCTAGAACTAGATGCCTCACTCTTATACATAATTCTTTTTAGGGTTTAGGGTATAAAATGTAACCCTCGTTATCCTGAACCATGGGAGCCTTACCCTTAACAAAATTAGATAATTTCTTAGGGGCATTAAGCTTGACATTGTCTCCCTTTTGGAAGCCAATGTCATCCTTAATGCCAGGGCGTCTCCCACTATATAGCATACTTCTAGCAAATTTAAATTTTTCATTTTCTAAGTCATGCTCATTAATTTTAGCACTAAGTTGAGCTATGTGATCATTTTGTTGTTTAATTAAAGCTAGGTGATCATGAATAGCATCAACATTAATATCTCTACATCTAGTGCAAATGGTAACATGCTCAACGTTAGATGTAGAGGATTTGCAAGTATTTAATTCAACAATCTTAGCATATAAAATAACATTCTCATCTCTAAGGTTGGAAATAGAAACATTGCAAACATTTAAATCTTTAGCCTTAGCAATTAATTTTTCATTCTCAATTTTAAGGCTAGAGAGAGATGCATTCAATTTGTCAATCTTAGCAATCAAATTAGCATTATCATTTCTAAGGTTGACAAGAGAATCATCACTAACATTTAATTTCTCAACCTTAGCAATCAATTTATCATTTTCAAATCTAAGGTTGGAAATAGTGTCATGGCAAGTGCTTAGCTCACTAGTTAATTTCTCACATTTTTCTATCTCCTGAGCATAAGCATTTTTAACTTTAACATGCTTCTTATTTTCTTTAATAAGGAAGTCATCTTGGCTATCCAAGAGTTCATCCTTCTTATGAATAGCACTAATCAATTCATTTAATTTTTCTTTTTGTTGCATGTTTAAGTTGGCAAAAAAGGGTGAGCAAATCATCCTCATCATCACTAGAGCTAGCTTCATCACTAGATGTTGCATATTTAGTGGAAGCTCTAGATTTTACCTTCTTTTTGCCGTCCTTTGCCATGAGGCACTTGTGGCCGACGTTAGAGAAGAGGAGACCCTTGTTGACAGCGATGTTGGCGGCGTCCTCGTCGGAGGAGGAGTCAGTGGAGCTCTCGTTGGAGTCCCACTCCCGACAAACATGGGCATCGCCGCCCTTCTTCTTGTAATACTTCTTCTTCTCCTTCCTTCTTCCCTTCTTGTCGTTGCCCCTATCACTATCACTTGATAATGGACATTTAGCAATGAAATGACCGGGCTTACCACACTTGTAGCAAACTTTCTTGGAGCAGGGCTTGTAGTCCTTCCCCCTCCTTTGCTTGAGGATTTGGCGAAAGCTTTTGATGATTAAAGCCATCTCCTCATTGTCGAGCTTGGAGGCGTCGATGGGAAGCCTACTTGACGTAGACTCTTCCTTCTTCTCCTCCGTCGCTTTGAAGGCAACGGGTTGCACCTCAGATGTAGAGGTGGCGCCTTGCTCGATGATTTTCTTGGAGCCTTTGATCATCAATTCAAAGCTCACAAATTTTCCTATCAATTTCTCGAGAGACATTAGTTTATATCTTGGATCACCATGAATTAATTGAACTTGAGTGGGGTTAAGAAAAACGAGTGATCTAAGAATAACCTTGACCACTTCATGGTCATCTCACTTTGTGCTCCCGAGGTTGCGCACTTGGTTCACCAAGGTCTTGAGCCGGTTGTACATTGCTTGTGGCTCTTCCCCTTGATGAAGCATGAAGCGACCGAGCTCCCCCTCGATCGTTTCTCTCTTGGTGATCTTGGTCACCTCATCTCCTTCGTGCGCGGTCTTGAGTACGTCCAAAATCTCTTTGGCATTCTTCAACCCTTGCACCTTATTATACTTCTCTCGACTTAGAGAGGCGAGGAGTATAGTAGTGGCTTGGGAGTTGAAGTGCCGGATTTGGGCTACCTCGTTCGAGTCATAGCCTTCATCCCCCACGGATGGTTCCTGCGCACCAAATTCAACAATGTCCCAAATACTAGTGTGGAGTGAGGTTAGATGGTGCCTCATTTTGTCACTCCACATACAATAATCTTCACCGTCAAAAACCGGTGGGTTTGCCTAATGGGACGGAAAGTAAAGGGGTGCGTTTGGAAATACGAGGATAGCGTAAGGGGATCTTACTAAACTTCTTGCGCTCATGGCGCTTAGAAGTGATAGAAGGCGTGTCGGAGCCGGAGGTGGAGGGCGACGAAGAATCGGTCTCGTAGTAGACCACTTTCTTCATTTTCTTCTTCTTGTCGCCACTCCAGTGCGACTTGACGCGGGGAGGTGACTCCTCCCTCTTCTTGTTGCCGGACTCCCCCGATGGAGCCTTCCCGTGGCTTGTGCCGGGCTTCCTGCCGGTTACCATCTCCTTCTTAGCGTGAGTTCCCGACATCACTTCGAGCGGTTAGGCTCTTAATGAAGTACCGAGCTCCGATACCAATTGAAAGTTGCCTAGAGGGGGTGAATAGGTAAATCTGAAATTTATAAGGTTTAAGCACAACTACAAGCCCGGGTTAGCGTTAGAAATATAATCGAGTCCGAAAGAGAGGGCAAAAACAAATCACAAGCGAATAAGAGATGATGACACAGTGATTTGTTTTACCGAGGTTCGGTTCTTGCAAACCTACTCCCCGTTTAGGTGGTCACAAAGATCGGGTCTCTTTCAACCCTTTCCCTCTCTCAAACGGTCACTTAGACCGAGTGAGCTTCCTTCCTTGATTTCCCGGGTCACTTAGACCCCGCAAGGACCACCACACAATTGGTGTCTCTTGCTTTGCTTACAAGGCTTTGAGATTAAGAATGAGAGAAAGAAGAAAGCCAACCAAGCAACAAGAACAACAAAAGAACACAAGTCGATCTCCTCACAAGTCCTAAAACCTAGAGTTGAATTGTGGACTTTGATTTGATCAGAGGCTTTGATTTGTGTCTTGGAGTGTTGTGTATTGCTCTTGTATTGAATGAGGAGTAGTGAATGCTTGGATGCCTTGAAGTGTTGGTGGTTGGGGGTATTTATAGCCCCAACCACCAAAGTGGCCGTTGGGGAAGACTGCTGTCGTATGGCGCACCGGACAGTCCGGTGCGCCACCGGACACTGTCCGGTGCGCCAGCCACATCACCCAATCGTTAGGGTTCGACCGTTAGAGCTTTTGACATGTGGGCCACTGGATAGGCCGGTGGTGCACCGGACATGTCCTATTCACTGTGCGGTGCGCCATCTGCGGCTGCTCTGACTTCTGCGCGTGCAGTCCGTGCACTGTAGCGTTGTCAGCCGACCGTTGAACTTGATCGTTGCGCTGGCGACGTTGCTCCGCTTGGCACACCGGACAGTTCGGTGCTACACCAGACAACCCGGTGAATTATAGCGGAGTGGCTTCCCAAATTCCCGAAGGTGGCAAGTTTGGAGTTGATCTCCCTGGTGCACCGGACACTGTCCGGTGGCACACCGGACACTCCGGTGCGCCAGACCAGGGCAACCTTCGGTTGTCTTTTGCTCTTTTTATTTGAGCCCTTTCTTGGACTTTTTATTGGTTTATGTTGAACCTTTGGCACCTGTAGAACTTATAATCTAGAGCAAACTAGTTAGTCCAATTATTTGTGTTGGGCATTTCAACCACCAAAATCATTTAGGAAAAGGAGTGAGCCTATTTCCCTTTCAGCTCCCCACGGGTCTAGGCTTTCGATGAGTCTATGCAGGAACAGCTACATCGTGAGGACGTGGACTTCATCGATGAGCGCAGATGGCGAGCGGCGATCCGAAATGCATGGTACAACCAAGCGCTCAGTCGCTACCACCAACGGTTCGTGCATAGTAGGGAGCTCAGGGTCGGGGACCTAGTCCTAAGGCGAGTACTGAACTGAGAAGGGCTCCACAAGCTCTCCCCGGCTATGAGGGACCCTTCAAGGTGACGGAAATATGCCGACTCGGGTTATAAGGAAAAGATTCACCCCCCAAATTTGTTTTTATGATGGTTCGTTCTACTTCAACTTACGACCATTATTTTTTATCTAACCCACCCATACGGTTTCCCACCCTTGCTGGTATGATGACATCCAAATTGAGTAGCCAGACTTGCAGTTTAGGACCCTACCTCTACAAAGGCAGGGGGGGTCCGGCAGCCTGGGGGCCAGTTCTAGAGAATGGGCGCTCATTCCCTGGGGTGGTCCGGAGCTGTGTAGCCGCTTAGCTTGGTTCTGTACCCTAAGCCTGCACGCTCCACCACTCTGTGACGGGTATCCTAGTATTTGGAACTATAGTCCTGTGGGTCCGGCAACCTGAGGTCTGGTTCTAGAGAATGGACACTCATCTCCTAGGGTGGTCCGGAGCTGTGTAGCCGCTTAGCCTAGTTCCGTACCCTAAGCCTGCACGCTCCACCACTCTGCGATGGGTGTCCTAGCATTTGGAGCTGTGATCCAGGGGGTTCGGGCATACGACTTGGCTTCCCAGGCTAAATCCTACAGGTCCTGTTGCATGAATCAAAGGATAAAAGATACCAGTTGGTGGGTCCTATGGGTGCGCTACTAAAACTTCCTAGCCAAAGCTGTGTACAGGTCCAGGTCCTAGTCCAGACTACATCCTGGGGGCCGGATCACCAATTCTTTCTTTGGTATGCTGGTATCCAGCCTCGACACATTGAGCCTACATCCTAGGGGGGCCAAGTACCAAGGAGAAGTTGGTAGCGCTACACACAGCGAGGACAAATGGCGTACAGATAAGTGCTACTAAATTAACGGTTCTCAAAAGTATGTTATGTGACCAAAAGATTATTACATCCGCCTTCAAGCGGAACCCTAGCCTTATCTCTGCAGGTACGAGCTACTCGGCATCGGCAGGGTCACGCTGGAAGCGTGCGGCCATCGTCTCCACGGCGTCTTGGACGCTCTCCCGGGTGGCGTCTTCTGTGGCGGCCACTGGACCATCGAGCACTAGCGCCAAGGACATGGCCGGGTCGTGGCTCCGGAAGCACGTCAGCACCTAATCCACCACCGCCCGGTAGAGCCTGCTGCCCTCTGCCTCCAGACGGGCGCCGAGGATCTGGTCTAGGCGATGAAGGCATTCGGCGGCGGAGTCCAACACCGGGAGGGCGTCGGAGATCAACGCTGGTTGCTCCGACACTGGGATGGGACTTATCCCCAGTGGCACCAGCGCCGTGCTCGCCTTGCCGGCCCACTCCGCTATCCGTTGGACCCCAGCGCGGTGTTCTGCCTTGAGATCTTCCAGGGCCTTCTTGGTGGCCTCCATCACCTGGGGACCCAGTGCCGCCTGCGCCGCTTTGAACCGGCAGATCTGCTCCTTCTCCTCCGCCTCCAGCTCGTGCTCGGCCAGCAACATGCCCCGTCTTTCAAGCATTTCCTCCCTGAAGGTGAGATCCTTCTCCCGCCTGGCAAGGTCCGTCTCCCGCCTATCCAGGGACGTATCCTTCTCCTTGAAATTCTCCTCGGCGAGGGCAATGTCACTGGCCTTGTCCTCCAGCTCTTGCTGCCATTTTTCATCCTTTCTATGGCCTCCACTTGCTGGACCCGTTGGGCCTCCAGGGTTTGGTCCAGGGCATTTAGCTTGGCTCTGAGCTCTGTTGTGAGGGCCTCCCTCTGGCTCAGGGCCTCCTCCCTCTTGGCCAGCTTCTTCTCCTGTTGGGACGCCTCCAGCTCCCTAGCGAACACCTTCTGGAGGTCCCTTTTGTACTCTTTATGGTCTCGCGCGAGTTCGGACTGTTTAGAGGCAAACTGGCGGGACGCCGCCTTGGTGCGCTCCTCCAGCTGGGTGCGCCAGTCGCTGAGGCACTGGTGCTCAGATTCCAGTGCCTCCCATTCCCACCGGATGGCTGCCTCGGTTTCATTGAGGACTTGGTGGGTGCGAGACAGCACCCGGGGAAGAGGGATTGGCGCCACGTCTGGCTCGGCACCTGACCGTAGCCGCCACCCAAAAATCACCTCCACCTCCTCCGGGGCAGGCGGAGGGACGGAGCTGGACACGCCTCCTAGGTCACCCCCGGTGTCGGGAGCGGGCGCAGGCCCCCCAGCTAGGACCTCCGCCGCCGCCACGGCGCCACCTGACGCTGGCGCCTCCGCAGCCGGACCCCCAGTTGGGACGTGGGAGGTCGGTGGCATAGTCCCGGCGGCAGCTGGGTGCGCTCCACCGACACCACTCTTAGCAGATTCCTGCTGCTGAGAGCCAGACCCACCGGTGGGCCTGGTATCTGGCGGAGGAGGCACGACCTTGGGAGAAGAGGGGGAGGAAGCCCTGACAAAAAAAGGATGGGTTAAGACCCGTCGGCATGATAACTAGACTCGTGGAAAAAAGGGGCTACACTTACTTAGGGCCCTGGATTTTCCAGCGACCCTAGAAGCGGGATGACCACCGCTCCTGCTACTGTTGCTGCGATGGCAGCGGTTGTTGTTGTTGCTATTGCTGCTGTTGCTGGTGCCCCTGGGGTGATCACCCCCAGAGGGTGGCGGTGGCGGCGGCATCGGAGGACTGGCACGCCTCTACGTGCCCTGAGCCTGGGAGCCAGCTTCCTCGGCCCCACCAGCAGTTCTCTAGCGCTTCTGGGGGGTCCAAGACAAGCAACCCGTCGGCGCGACGCTGCCTTCGTCGCCTCTCCTCCTCCGACCCCCCGGAGCTACCTGGGGCGGAGGCGCTGCTTGCAGCCCCTTTGCCCTTGTCCAAGGGGCTGGGGGCCGTGGCAGGGCCGACACAAGGGGCCAGATCGGCAGTCTGGGGACCCCCAGCCGGTACACCAGGGATCTGGATCCCGCGGAGGGGGTCCCGATCGCCAGTCTGACGAACCGCCACACCGCTCTCGTCGAGGGTCAGCAGCGTGGCCAGGACCGCCGTTCGCAGCCCTGGATCATCACAAAGCGCTTGGATGTCTTGGGGAGTATCAAGGGTTCAGGGACAAAGGACTCACCAGTAATCCCCTTCACTAGGAGTTCCAGCTCCTCCCAAGACAGATCGGTATCCGGCCCGCGCTGGATCATGCCGATATCATTCGGGCCAGTGAACTAGCAGCACAGGCGTGACCTCCTCTGTAGTAGCATGACCCGGCACTTCAGGAAGTCGCCGACCACATGCATGGAGGTCAGACCACCGATTGCCAAGGTCTTGATCCTGTCCAGTACGGGTAGGAGCTCTAGCGACAGCGATGGCTTAGTCCTCCAGTGCTTGCGGTCGAGGGATGGCCCGTTGCTCGGCAGGACGAGGCGGTCGTTGGCCTCAGTGCTGGCGATCACCCAGTCGCCGCGCCAGTTTTCCCACCTTGCGCCGCTGAAGGTGGAGATGTAGGCTACGGTCGAATCCGGCCTTGTCTGAAAGTAGTAGGCACCAAAATGGTCCCTAGCCTTCCCAGACTTGACCAGCACGAAGAAGTGGCGGAAGAGGGAAGTACAGGGGGCCACACCTACAAACATCTCACATAGGTGGATGAAGATGGCCGCTTGGATGATAGAGTGGGGCGTAAGGTGCTGAGGCTGGAGCCCGAACTCCTCCAACAGCAGCAGGAAGAAAGGCGAGATCGGCAGCGCTAACCCGCAGGAGATGTAGGAGACGAATAGCACGAACTCCCCAACGGCAAGGTCGCCGAGGGGAGCCGCGCTAGCGTGAATCCTTTCGGCGAGCCCTGGCGCACTCCACCCGAGCAGGCTGCGCACCAGGTTGAGCACCGCCTCAGACTGGAAGCGGTCGGGGTGACCGAGCGAAGCCATGGCATACACGGCGGCGCGGGCGTGGAACTGAGGAGCGCGAAGGCAAAAGAGCACAGCCGGCGGCACGGGCGTGGAACGAAGAAGCACGAAGGCAAAGGGGCGCAAGCGATTGGGAGAGAATGCGAAAGGGTAACTGCTGCATGCGGGGGTGAACCCTTTTTCAAGGAAACCATAGTCCTCGCTCAAGGAAACCCTTCCGCGCGCCCCTCAATCGCCATAGGAGATCACGCGTGATGGGCACCTAGATCTAGGCAGCCCAGTCTATGACACGGGGGCCCAGGTCCGCAGGTCATACACTTTGCGAGTCGGATTTCAGGTGCAGAAGGAACGAACCGCCGCACGCACTTGTAAGAGCGAACCGTCGCACGCGGTAGCGCACCTCTTCATTTCCGCCACAAGAGACAACAGCCCAGTCTATGACACGAGGGCCCAGGCCCACGGGTCATACTCCTTGGGTGCCGGATCCCGGGTGCGGAAAGAGCGAACCACCGCACGCGTCGGTAGTGCGCCTCCTTGGGGCCACGACAGGAGACAGAAGGTAATTTTTTTAAACCAATGCAGCGGTATCGAGGCGCCCCACGCGTGACCCGACGAAACCACCCGGCGTGGGGGTGAAAGGGAAATGTGCCCTTGGGCCATTTCTAAGTATTTTGGTGATTTAGTGTCCAACACAAGTGCCTAAGTGTAAAAAGGTGGACAAAGTACAAATCAAGAATTAAGGTATGTTTCTCAGACTTAGTACATTGTTTTATGGACTAATGTATTGTGTCTAAGTGCTGGAAACAGGAAAAATCCAATTGGAAATGTCTTGGCTCGAGCAGCCAAGAATCTGCTGAGTCTGCAAGCACCGGACTGTCCGGTGGTGCACCGGACAGTGTCCGGTGCGCCAGGCTGGCTCGAGCGAAGTGGCTGCTCTCGGGAATTCACCGGCGACGTACGGCTAAAATTCACTGGACTGTCCGGTGTGCACCGGACTGTCCGGTGAGCCAACGGTCGGCCGGGCCAACGGTCGGCCGCGCAATCTGCGCGGGACACGTGGCCGAGCCAACGGCTAGAAGACGGCACCAGACTGTCTGGTGTGCACCGGACATGTCCGGTGCGCCAACGGCTCTCAGGCTGCCAACGGTCGGCTTCGCTATTTAAGGAAGGAAATCGGGCACCGGACAGTGTCCGGTGTGCACCGGACTGTCCGATGCGCCAGTCGACAGAAGGCAAGATCAGCCTTCCAAGATTGCTCCCAACGGCTCCTAGCTGCCTTGGGGCTATAAAAGGGACCCCTAGGCGCATGGAGGAGTACAACAAGCATCTCCTAATCATTTCTAAGCACCAAGACATCGATTTCGCGCGTTCTTTTCATTGTGATAGCATATAGAGCTCTAGTGGAGTTGTGAACTCATTGAGTTGTGTTGCGAGCTCTTGTTGCGACTTGTGTGCGTGTTGACACTCTGATTCTTGTGTCTTGTGTGCGTTGCTAATCCCTCCCTTGCTCCGTGTTTTGTGAATTTCAAGTGTAAGGGCGAGAGGCTCCAAGTTGTGGAGATTCCTCGCAAACGGGATTGAGATAAAGCAAGCAAAACACCATGGTATTCAAGTGGGTCTTTGGACCGCTTGAGAGGGGTTGATTGCAACCCTCGTCCGTTGGGATGCCACAACGTGGAGTAGGCAAGCGTTGGTCTTGGCCGAACCACGGGATAACCACCGTGCCATCTCTGTGATTGATCTTTGTTGGTTATTGTGTTTTGTTGAGGATTCCTCTATAGCCACTTGGCAATTATTGTGCTAACAATTAACCAAGTTTTGTGGCTTAAGTTTTGAAGTGTTACAGGATCACCTATTCACCCCCCCTCTAGGTGCTCTCAATTGGTATCGGAGCCGTTCTCTTCACTAAGGGACTAACAGCCCGAAGAGATGGATCCTAAGGGGAAGGGTATCGTGATCAACGACAAAGAGAAGGAATCCTTCGTCAACGAGCCGAAGGACGACAAGCCTACCGACTCCGGTTCGGGTCATAGACGAAAGGAAGGGAAGAAGAAGAAGACAAGGCGCATCAAGGAGATCGTCTACTACGACGACAGCGATGAGTCTACTTCTTCCCAAAAGGACGACGACCACAACGACTACGAGAGAAGGAAACCGGTTAATTCGAACTTTTCTTTTGACTACTCTCGTATTCCGCAAAGTTCAAATTCACATTTGCTCTCCATTCCACTCGGCAAGCCCCCACACTTTGATGGGGAGGACTACGGATTTTGGAGCCACAAAATGCGTAGTAACCTATTCTCTCTCCATCCTAGTATATGGGAGATTGTGGAGAGTGGAATGCATTTTGATAGTTCGGATAGTCCCATGTTCATTAATGAACAAATTCATAAGAATGCACAAGCTACTACTGTTCTTCTAGCTTCTTTGTGCAGGGATGAATACCATAAAGTGAGCGGCTTGGATAACGCCAAGCAGATCTGGGACACCCTCAAGATTTCTCATGAGGGGAACGATGTCACCTTGCTCACCAAGATGGAGTTGGTGGAGGGCGAGCTTGGACGGTTTGCGATGATAAGGGGCGAGGAGCCGACACAAACATACAACCGGCTCAAGACCCTTATCAACAAAATAAGGAGCTACAGAAGCACGCGATGGACGGACCACGACGTCGTCCGACTGATGCTAAGGTCCTTTACCGTTCTTGATCCTCATTTGATAAATAATATTCGTGAGAATCCCAGGTACACCAAAATGTCGCCCGAAGAAGTCCTTGGAAAATTCGTTAGCGGGCGGATGATGATCAAGGAGGCGAGGTACGTGGACGACGCCTTGAATGGTCCGATCAACGAGCCGCAACCCCTTGCTCTCAAGGCAACAAGAAGCAAGGAGGCGCTACCTAGTAAGGTGGCACAAATTGAGGCAGCCGGACTTAATGATGAAGAGATGGCCCTCATCATCAAAAGATTCAAGACGGCGCTTAAAGGTCGCAAGGGACAGCCAAGCAAGACCAAAGCCAAGGGGAAGCGCTCATACTTCAAATGCGGTAAGCTTGGTCATTTTATTGCTAACTGTCCCGACAATGATAGTGAACAGGACCAAGGGAGCAAGAGGGAGAAGAAGAAGGCATACAAGAAGGCAAAGGGCGAGGCACATCTAGGCAAGGAGTGGGATTCAGATTGCTCCTCCTCCGACTCCGACAATGAGGGACTCGCCGCCACCGCCTTCAACAAGTCATCCCTCTTCCCAAACGAGCGTCACACTTGCCTCATGGCAAGAGAGAAGAAAGTAAGCACTCATGATACTAGTACTTATGCTTCTTCAAGTGAGGATGAGTCTAGTGATGATGATGAGATAGATTACTCATGCTTATTCAAGGGATTAGATAGATCCAAAATTGATAAGATTAATGAGTTGATTGATGCTTTGAATGACAAGAATAGATTACTAGAAAAACAAGAGGATCTTTTATATGAGGAGCATGATAAATTTGTTAGTGCACAAAAATCTCTTGCTCTTGAAATTAAAAGGAATGAAATGCTCTCTAGTGAATTATCTTCTTGTCATGAAACCATTGCTACTTTAAGAAGTGTTAATGATGATTTAAGTGCTAAACTAGAAGTAGCTAGTAAATCTAATTCTTGTGTAGAAATTGTTGAAACTTGTAATAGGTGTAAAGATTTTGACATTGATGCTTGTAGTGATCACTTAGTTTCAATTTCAAAATTAAATGAGGAATTGGCTAGTCTTAATGCCCAACTTAAGACTAGCAAGAATGAATTTGACAAGTTAAAATTTGCAAGGGATGCCTACACGATTGGTAGACACCCCTCAATTAAGGATGGACTTGGCTACAAGAGGGAAGGCAAGGACTTGACAAGCCATAAGGCTCCCATCTCTGCCAAGGAAAAAGGGAAGGCCCCTATGGCAACTAGTGCTAAAAAGAACCATGCCTTTATGTACCATGGTAGGAGACAAACTAGAAATGCTTATAGGAGCTATAATGCTTATGATGTTTTTGATTCTCATTCCATGTTTGCTTCTAGTTCTTCCTATATGCATGGTAGAGATATGTCTAGGAGAAATGCTATCCATCATGTGCCAAGAAAGAATATTATTCATGCTCCTAGGAAAGTAATGAATGAACCTTCTACAATTTATCATGCTTTAAATGCTTCCTTTGCTATTTGTAGAAAGGATAGGAAAATAGTTGCTAGGAAGTTAGGGGCAAAATGCAAGGGAGACAAAACTTGCATTTGGGTCCCTAAGGATATTTGCACTAACCTTGTAGGACCCAACATGAGTTGGGTACCTAAGACCCAAGCCTAAATTTGCCTTGCAGGTTTATGCATCCGGGGGTTCAAGCTGGATCATCGACAGCGGATGCACAAACCATATGACGGGGGAGAAGAAGATGTTCACCTCCTACGTCAAAAACAAAGATTCCCAAGATTCAATAATATTCGGTGATGGGAATCAAGGCAAGGTAAAAGGGTTAGGTAAAATTGCAATCTCAAATGAACACTCTATATCTAATGTGTTTTTAGTAGAGTCTCTTGGATATAATTTGCTATCTGTTAGTCAATTATGCAATATGGGATATAACTGCTTATTTACAAATGTAGATGTGTCTGTCTTTAGAAGATGTGATGGTTCACTAGCTTTTAAGGGTGTACTAGACGGCAAACTTTACTTAGTTGATTTTGCAAAAGAAGAGGCCGGTCTAGATGCATGCTTAATGGCTAAGACTTGCATGGGCTGGTTGTGGCATCGCCGCTTAGCACATGTGGGGATGAAGAACCTTCACAAGCTTCTAAAGGGAGAACACGTGATAGGTCTAACCAATGTTCATTTCGAAAAAGATAGACCTTGTGCAGCTTGTCAAGCAGGTAAACAAGTGGGAGGAGCACATCACAGCAAGAATGTGATGACCACGTCAAGACCTCTGGAGCTGCTGCATATGGACCTCTTCGGACCCGTCACCTATCTGAGCATAGGAGGAAGTAAGTATGGTCTAGTTATTATTGATGACTTTTCCCGCTTCACTTGGGTGTTCTTTTTGCAGGATAAGTCTGAAACCCAAGTGACCCTCAAGCGCTTCCTAAGGAGAGCTCAAAATGAGTTTGAGCTCAAGGTGAAGAAAATAAGGAGCGACAACGGGTCCGAATTCAAGAACCTTCAAGTGGAGGAGTTTCTTGAGGAGGAGGGGATCAAGCACGAGTTCTCCACTCCCTACACACCTCAGCAAAATGGTGTGGTAGAGAGGAAGAACAGGACGCTCATAGATATGGTGAGGACTATGCTTGGAGAATTGAAGACCCCCGAGTGCTTTTGGTCGGAAGTCGTGAACACGGCTTGCCACGCCATCAACAGGGTCTACCTTCACCGCCTCCTCAAGAAGACGTCGTATGAGCTGCTAACCGGTAACAAACCTAATGTATCGTATTTTCGTGTTTTTGGAAGTAAATGCTACATTCTAGTGAAGAAAGGTAGGAATTCCAAATTTGCTCCCAAAGCCGTAGAAGGGTTTTTATTAGGTTATGATTCAAATACAATGGCGTATAGGGTCTTCAACAAATCATCGGGTTTGGTTGAAGTCTCTAGCGACGTTGTATTTGATGAGACTAATGGCTCTCCAAGAGAGCAAGTTGTTGATCTTGATGATGTAGATGAAGAAGACGTTCCAACGGCCGCAATACGCACCATGGCGATTGGAGATGTACGCCCTCAGGACATTTGGAGCAAGATCAACCGTCTTCCTCAACTATGGTGCATCCCCCAACCCAAAATGACGAACAGGTACCTCAAGTGGAGGCACATGATCAAGGGGGAGCACAGGATGTTCAAGAGGAAGAAGCACCTCAGGCACCTCCAACCCAAGTTCGAGCGACAATTCAAAGGGATCATCCCGTCGACCAGATATTGGGTGATATTAGCAAGGGAGTAACTACTCGCTCAAGATTAGCTAATTTTTGTGAGCATTACTCTTTTGTCTCTTCTATTGAGCCTTTCAGGGTAGAAGAGGCCTTGCTAGATCCGGACTGGGTGTTGGCCATGCAGGAGGAACTCAACAACTTCAAGCGCAACGAAGTTTGGACACTGGTGCCTCGTCCTAAGCAAAATGTTGTAGGAACCAAGTGGGTGTTCCGCAACAAACAGGATGAGCACGGGGTGGTGACAAGGAACAAGGCTCGACTTGTGGCAAAAGGTTATGCCCAAGTCGCAGGTTTGGACTTTGAGGAGACTTTTGCTCCTGTGGCTAGGCTAGAATCAATTCGTATCTTGCTAGCATATGCCGCTCACCATTCTTTCAGGTTGTACCAAATGGATGTGAAGAGCGCTTTCCTCAACGGGCCAATCAAGGAGGAGGTGTACGTGGAGCAGCCCCCTGGCTTCGAGGATGAACGGTACCCCGACCACGTGTGTAAGCTCTCTAAGGCGCTCTATGGACTTAAGCAAGCCCCAAGAGCATGGTATGAATGCCTTAGAGACTTTTTAATTGCTAATGCTTTCAAGGTTGGGAAAGCCGATCCAACTCTTTTTACTAAGACTTGCGATGGTGATCTTTTTGTGTGCCAAATTTATGTCGACGACATAATATTTGGTTCCACTAACCAAAAGTCTTGTGAAGAGTTTAGCAGGGTAATGACGCAGAAATTCGAGATGTCGATGATGGGCGAGTTGACCTACTTCCTTGGGTTCCAAGTGAAGCAACTCAAGGACGACACCTTCATCTCCCAAACGAAGTACACGCAAGATTTGCTAAAGAGGTTTGGGATGAAGGACGCCAAGCCCGCAAAGACGCCGATGGGAACCGACGGACACACCGACCTCAACAAAGGAGGTAAGTCCGTTGATCAAAAAGCATACCGGTCCATGATAGGTTCTTTGCTTTATTTATGTGCTAGTAGACCGGATATTATGCTTAGCGTATGCATGTGTGCTAGATTTCAATCCGATCCGAAGGAGTGTCACTTAGTGGCTGTGAAGCGAATTCTTCGATATTTAGTCGCTACGCCTTGCTTCGGGATCTGGTATCCAAAGGGGTCTAACTTTGACTTGATTGGGTACTCAGATTCCGACTATGCTGGATGTAAGGTCGATAGGAAGAGTACATCGGGGACGTGCCAATTCTTAGGAAGGTCCCTGGTGTCATGGAACTCTAAGAAACAAACCTCCGTTGCCCTATCCACCGGTGAGGCCGAGTACGTTGCCGCAGGACAGTGTTGTGCGCAACTACTTTGGATGAGGCAAACCCTCAGGGACTTTGGCTACAATCTGAGCAAAGTCCCACTCCTGTGTGATAATGAGAGTGCTATCCGAATAGCGGAAAATCCTGTTGAGCACAGCCGCACAAAGCACATTGACATCCGGCATCACTTTTTGAGAGACCACCAGCAAAAGGGGGATATCGAAGTGTTTCATGTTAGCACCGAGAACCAGCTAGCCGATATCTTTACCAAGCCTCTAGATGAGAAGACCTTTTGCAGGCTGCGTAGTGAGCTCAATATCTTAGATTCGCGGAACTTGGATTGAAATGTAGCATACATGTGTTTATGCTTTTGATTATGTTCATTCTGCATATTGTTGCTTATTGTGCTGCTCAAGTTGTACAAACACTCCCTGGACCTCACAAGTCTTGTTTGCAAGTAATGCACATATTTAGGGGGAGCTGTGCTACAACTTGACCCTTTGAGACTAACCATGTACTTGAGTTTCGTTGTTTTAGTCTCCAAGGAAAATTGAAAGGGAAAAGGTGGACTTGGACCATGCAAGACTTCCACTGCACTCCGATGAAAAGAGTAACTCTTCCAAGTTCATCGTTATACTCTTATTGCCTATTTGCTCTTAGTTGAAGATTTTGGTGAGGCAATGGGGTTAAAGGGCCAAGATTGATCCCGTTTTGGTGCTTGATGCCAAAGGGGGAGAAAATAAAGGCCAAAGCGATAAATGGATCAGCTATCGCTTGAGAAATTTTGAAAATAGTAGATTAGAGTTTTTGAAGTCAAAACTCTTTTGTTGTCTCTCTTGTCAAAAGTTGGCTTCTTGTGGGGAGAAGTATTGATTATGGGAAAAAGGGGGAGTTTTTGAAATCTTAAATCAATTTCTCTTAGAATGACTCTCTTTATGTCTTAACATGTGTGTTTGACTTAGAGATAGAAATTTGAGTTTGATTTGCAAAAACAAACCAAGTGGTGGCATAGAGTGATCCATATATGTCAAAATTGAATCAAAACAATTTTGAGTTCTTGTTTGATTTGATTTTGTACTTGTTCTACTTGCTCTATGTTGTGTTGGCATAAATCACCAAAAAGGGGGAGATTGAAAAAGGGAAATGTGCCCTTGGGCCATTTCTAAGTATTTTGGTGATTTAGTGTCCAACACAAGTGCCTAAGTGTAAAAAGGTGGACAAAGTACAAATCAAGAATTAAGGTATGTTTCTCAGACTTAGTACATTGTTTTATGGACTAATGTATTGTGTCTAAGTGCTGGAAACAGGAAAAATCCAATTGGAAATGTCTTGGCTCGAGCAGCCAAGAATCTGCTGAGTCTGCAAGCACCGGACTGTCCGGTGGTGCACCGGACAGTGTCCGGTGCGCCAGGCTGGCTCGAGCGAAGTGGCTGCTCTTGGGAATTCACCGGCGACGTACGGCTAAAATTCACCGGACTGTCCGGTGTGCACCGGACTGTCCGGTGAGACAACGGTCGGCCGGGCCAACGGTCGGCCGCGCAATCTGCGCGGGACACGTGGCCGAGCCAACGGCTAGAAGACGGCACCGGACTGTCCGGTGTGCACCGGACATGTCCGGTGCGTCAATGGCTCTCAGGCTGCCAACGGTCGGCTTCGCTATTTAAGGAAGGAAATCGGGCACCGGACAGTGTCCGGTGTGCACCGGACTGTCCGGTGCGCCAGTCGACAGAAGGCAAGATCAGCCTTCCAAGATTGCTCCCAACGGCTCCTAGCTGCCTTGGGGCTATAAAAGGGACCCCTAGGCGCATGGAGGAGTACAACAAGCATCTCCTAATCATTTCTAAGCACCAAGACATCGATTTCGCGCGTTCTTTTCATTGTGATAGCATATAGAGCTCTAGTGGAGTTGTGAACTCATTGAGTTGTGTTGCGAGCTCTTGTTGCGACTTGTGTGCGTGTTGACACTCTGATTCTTGTGTCTTGTGTGCGTTGCTAATCCCTCCCTTGCTCCGTGTTTTGTGAATTTCAAGTGTAAGGGCGAGAGGCTCCAAGTTGTGGAGATTCCTCGCAAACGGGATTGAGATAAAGCAAGCAAAACACCGTGGTATTCAAGTGGGTCTTTGGACCGCTTGAGAGGGGTTGATTGCAACCCTCGTCCGTTGGGACGCCACAACGTGGAGTAGGCAAGCGTTGGTCTTGGCCGAACCACGGGATAACCACCGTGCCATCTCTGTGATTGATCTTTGTTGGTTATTGTGTTTTGTTGAGGATTCCTCTATAGCCACTTGGCAATTATTGTGCTAACAATTAACCAAGTTTTGTGGCTTAAGTTTTGAAGTGTTACAGGATCACCTATTCACCCCCCCCTCTAGGTGCTCTCAGGGGGCCGTGGGTCAGTCAGCCGCGAGGACAGATATGGTAGTTGGCGTGACCTAAGGTAGATTGACGGTGGGTGCATCAGCAGACACGCTGAAACGGCATGCCAATCATCAATCACGCCATGTCGAAGCAAAGTACAAGTTTTGGCCCCACCTGTAGGCTCGCATCCTCCCCTAAGGTGGGCCCGGGGGCCACTGTCGGTACTCTGAAACTAGGGTACCCCTTACTACTGTATAAAGACGCAGTACCCACACGGCTATATCTTAGTCGCGTGGGAAAGATGCTGTGTGTGGGACCAAGCCATGACTCGCCCCGGCCTCGGGTGACAACTCTGGGTCCACAACAACGCCTGACCCCACCACATGGATGGGTCTGGAGCTGCCACGTGTCCAGAGGAGGTGATATACTCCAAGATATCAACAGTGAACCCGGACCCCCCATGGGAGGGTGCCGGACCCCTGGATATACAGTCCGGACCTCCAAAGTTGGTCCAGGACCTCCACGTGTGCAAGTCGGACCCCTGGAATGGGATCTAGACCCCCCCGTATGGGGTCCGGGACGCCCAAATGGGGTCCCAAGGTCTCAGGACAGAACATACTCGGGCCTTGAACAGGACCCAAGCGGGGGTCCAATGCTGACACGTGTCCGGACCTAGTCTGGTGGGTTCCGGACCTGTCCGCATACACTCCTGCTCCCCGCTCAGGCGGAGACCCGTTGCAGCCACGTGGCATACTGCGCGCAGCTTAAGCCAGCGGGCGAAACCTAGCATGACGCCTCTGGGCTACGCGTGCCTCCACATTCATTACGGATAACACGTGTGCCTGTCCATTCCACTGACAGGTGGCGTGCACAGTCCATGATACGTGGGCCGTGCTATTATTCTCCATTACTCGTACGTTTCGGCTATCAATGCTGCATGGACTGCGGTCATCAAGACTCCCGGTGATTGCTCAGGCGTTACTAGCATTAATTACTCACATAATGTATTCCTTCCGTTATGCTCCTGGGCCCGCATGTCGGGGCTCAGTATTCTTGTATGTGCCTTCCCTTAGACTATAAAAGGGAAGGCACACAGCGTTACGAGGACAAGCTCTCTCAAGTTCACACAGACTCTCAAGCTCACAGGTTTTACACACTCTCAATACAACATACACACAGTGGAGGTAGTGTATTACGCTCCGGCGGCCTGAACCACTCTAAACCCTCATGTCCTCGTGTGTTCATCCCAAATCCACATAACAGGCAAAACGCTTAGGCCCCCTTCTCATCTTAGGATTAGAGCGGGTGCGTTCCGCCACCCGGCCGGAGGATTTTCTCTCCGACAGTACCTAATGTGGTGCCCCGACATCGTCGCCACAAGGACATCCGTGAATGGTGTTTGTTTGTCGTCGTGGTTGTTTGATCTTTCATCGATAGCTCCGACCTCCCAAGATGTTGCTTGCAGATAAGGGGCCCCTATTTCTCTAGCCCCCACTCTCACTTCTTGTTCAACTCGTCGATGTTGCCGTACAACATGGCAGTTTGCCTTTTCACATTCAATCTTATTTTTGTGTTGACGTGAATAACTTTAAAAAATAGCAACCAATAAATAAAGAACTGTTGGGATATAAACATTGTTTTTACTTTTTAATGTGTTTTACCAACTTACTAAGTCTATAATTTAGGAAGCTAAATTTACATAACTATTTGAGATGGGTGAGATTAGGTTTGATATATAGAATGTGTTTAGTCACTACCGGAATTTGGCTCTTTGCCGAGTGCCATATTCTTTGCCGAGTGTTTTATTTCGGGCACTCGGCAAAGAGCTCTTTGCCGAGTGCCACGCAAAAAACCCTCGGTAAAAGAAAACACTCGGCGAAGAAGCTCTTTGCCGAGTGTTTTATTTTTGACACTCGACAAAGAGTTTCTTTGCCGAGTGTCTTTTTTTGACACTCGGCAAAGGGCTCTTTGCCGAGTGTCACAAATACAACACTCGACAAAGAGCTCTTTGCCGAGTGTTTTTTCTCCAACACTAGGCAAAGACAATTTAAAATTCACATTTTAAAGTAGTAAATTAATTCAAATGAAAAAGTTTTTCAACTACAAATTTGTATAACTCATCATGATGTACAATTTATATATTGAACATTTCTTCATATGACAAAATAAAAATAAATTTGTTCATAAAACCTATATCTCTCTCATAGTTTATGAAACTACGAGAGAGACGTATAGAATTTGTGCATATTGTTAGAACCATCATCTGAGATAAACAAATTATCAAACAACCAAAATAAACTTTGTAGATCTTGAGAAGTTATAAAAGTTTATAGTTGACAACTTTTTCATTTGAAGTCATATTGTCAACGAAAACTACGTCTGAATTTAAAAAATTTAAAATTTGAATTTTGAAAACGACTTCGAAAGGAAAAACCACCAACATGAAAGTTGTAGGTATTGAAGAGTTATGAAACTTTGTAGTTGACAATGTTTTAGTTTGAAATCATCTTGTTATGCAAAACTATATTTGAATTGTGAAATTTGAATTTTTCAAACTGTCTCGGATGGAAAAACCACCAAAATAAAAGTTGTAGGTCTTGAAATGTAATAAACTTTGTAGTTGACAATTTTTTGATTTGAAATCATCTTATCATTGAAAATTTCATGTGAAGTTTTTAAATTTAAAATTCAAATTTTAAAAACGGTCTCGGATGTAGAAACTATTAAAATAAAACTTTTAGATCTCAAAAAGTTATGCAACTTTATAGTTGGTCACATTTTCAAATGAACTCATTTAGTGCCTTACATAATCAAATTACTCTCGATTTGTTATAGTACATGGGGAATGGAAACGTAATATAAACATAATTGGTGTAGTAGTGTAGTGGTATAGGAGGGTATGCGCGAGAGAGAGGTTGCGAGTTCGAATCTCACCATTTACAAAACATATAAGTTTGATTCAAAATAATAGTGAAAAATGATAGGGCAACAGGTAAGGTAATAGGGTAGGGTTGGAGAGTTGTTCCTAGAATTTAAAAAATGTTTTGCTGTTTTTTTTAAATTTTTTCGATTCTTAATTTGCCGAGTGTTTTTCTTTGCCGAGTGCTTTTTGACACTCGGCAAAGTCTTTACCGAGTGTCCGAAAAAAAGCACTCGGCAAAGAACCCTTTGCCGATGAAATCTTTGCCGAGTGTTCTTTGCCGAGTGTTACACTCGGCAAAGCCTTTGCCGAGTGTAAAATAGCCTTTGCCGAGTGTCTTAGACACTCGGCAAAGAACGCGATTCCGGTAGTGAGTAAAGCTTCACAATATTGTTTTCAGCTTCTCCCATCAAAAGGATCTGCATAAAACAGTTTTTTCCCTAAAAGTTGTTTTTTCTAGCTCCCCTCGCACGTACGTAACTTTAGGTGAAATTTGGCGAAGTAAAAAAAAACTAGTTTATTCCCGCTTTCTTCATGCTGTCTACCTCGATAAGTTATTCTATTAAACGTTTACTAAAATAGTCTATATAGAACTGGAGCTAAAAGAACCGATTCAATGATGAGGCTTATCTATACCAAATAGATCTTTATTGTGTTTGATTGAGCTGTGGTTTTTGAAAAAGTAGTTGTGAGCCATAGAAAAACTGTTGTGAGGTATATAGAGTGAGAAAGATGAAAACTCTTTATTTAACAATTGTAGCTTTTGAAAAAACTATGTATATATAGTCTAACTCACTTCATCACTTGCAAAAGGACCACATATGTCATTCACTTAATTTTCCTCTCACTTAAAAAAACTCCATTTGTCAGACTCAGACCTTCGTCTTCTTGTTCTTGCAAGAACTGCTCAACGAAACGCGCGTTGGGCTGCTTTAGTGACTAAAAAATTGAAGAGGGTCTATGGAGAGAATACTCTTGCTATTTGAATAGCAAGAGAATTCTTTTTTTAGATTTTCTTTAATTTTTTATCACTAAATCAGTACTAAAGTTGGAGCCACGACTGTGCTGGAGAAGGAACACAACTCTTTCTTTCGTAGGACTAAATTATAGAGAAATGATTCGTTATTTTTCATAACAGGTAATAGATGATTAATTTTTAAACCAAAAGGTGAAAGGACGGTTGAAGGTATATATAGTAGATTTTGTACTAGAGAAAAAACAATTTTGACCTAAAACAGTTGTTGTTTTTCATGTTTTTAGTTTTTTGTAGAAACAAAAACAGGTTGAAAAGCTTAATCAAAAGAAGATCTCAGTCAAACAGCGTACAACTTTTTCACATTACATTATATAGCTCATGGCCGTTTGTGGTAGCTTTTGTAGTAATTTTTAGGGACTAATTTTTAGTTTCTATATTTTATTTTATTTTATTTTTAGTTTCTAAATTTTCAAATATAAAAAAAATAAAGTTTTAGTTTTCGTATTTGATAATTTAGATACTAAAATAAAATAAAATGTAGAGATTAAAAATTAGTCTCTAGAAACCGGACAGACCCCCTATCGTAACGACACTAGCATTGACGCACCCGATCCAAATCATCATTGACGCATCCGATCCATGTCATGTTCATGTACTACTAATTAAGTTTTGTGGCGAGCCTAGCTAGAGAGGAGCTGAAGAATTTGGGTAGCGAGGAAGAAGCCATAATCGAAAAGGAGGTTTTCTTATGTAATGTAAAACGAAAGACGCGACAGCAGTTTTACCACAAGTTTTTTTTTAAAATACACAAGTTGTAATTCAGATTTCTTTTAGTGTAAACTGTACTAAAAAACCACACGACTAAGATCTGAATATAAAAAAACAGTACCAAGACCGAAACAAAAATAAATAAAATACTCTTGGTAATTTAAGTTTGCACATGTAATATACCACAACCCTAATCAGTTTTTGACCTGCACAAGTCCTAAAGTTAACAGACCTGCAAGCACCGGCAATGCGAAAGAGAGCTACACGCCTACACCCTCCCAAGTTATGGATCCAAACCGCGTGCATAAAAAAACTAGAATAATTATGCAACCTCTCAAAATGCTCCATGAACAAGCTAAGGGCATGTTTGTTTACCCCCCAGATTATATAATCTTGATTAAATAATCCTAAGAGGTAAACAAACAGTCCAGCTTATTTGCCCAGATTATATAATCTAACCCCTTGGATTATGATAATCCATAAGCAAGTGAGAAGGTGCTTATTTCAGATTATTTTTTCCCACCTCCCCACTACCCTTTCAAATTTCCTAGAAATTACCCATCAATGCCATTATAATCCACCGAATCGTTTTTGCGCCTATCCGGCATCCAGCGACCAGCAAATCCAGCATAATTCCTCCTCGACTCCTCCTAACCCTAGCCGCCAGGCTCCAGGTGCCCTTGTCTGGTTCGACCTAGTACAAATATAGAGGGCATTCTTGTATTCCTCATACAAAAGAATCCTATTAACAACTCAAATAATCTGGATAAACAAACAGGACTACTTAGATTATATAATACAGATTATATAATCCAGATTATATAATCCTCTAAAAATAATCTAGATTATATAATCCATGGGAGTAAACAAACAGGCCCTAAGCTGCTTACCTGCTAACTTTGATATATATGCATCTTTCTCAGGAAAAACAGTTGATTGCATTGATGCATAAAACTATATCTTTCACTATATATATATATATATATATATATATATATATATATATATATATATATATATATATATACTGAATAATACTACGTGCTTTACTAAAAAAACGACATTATATATACACATCATTTGTTGCAGCAATGTTTACTGTTCAACGTTGCATTTCAATGCTACTATATTGAACTTATGGCTTATGGCTTCGGAGTAGAACTAAGACCTTGTTTGGTTCGGAGAGGCTAAATTTTAGTCACTAAAGAACAAAATAGGGTTACTAAAATATTCTAACTAAAGTTTAGTCCTTTAGTTATAAGGGGTGACTAAAAGTCACTAAAGTGAAATTTTTACTACATGTGTCCTCCTCTTCCCTACACTCTATTAAATAAGGGTAGTACCGTCTTTATGCATAGTAATTAATGTTCTTTAGTCAGATTTAGCAGCTGAAACCAAACATGATATTTTGGTGACTAAACTTTAGTCACTAAAGTTGTTAGTTGACTAAAGGAACCAAATGAGGTCTAAGATCTAGGCATGTCAATAAGCCAAACCAAAAGCAACATAGCAATCAGCTATCCATCAATCCAACATGCTGCAAAAACTTTACACACGAGTTTGTAAGAGTGATGGATACTACATATTTTGCATGGAAAATGATGCCTAAGCTGCAGGTATGCGCGGTTCATGCACTGAGGGAACATGCAACCCACAAGAAGCCATGGCATCGTCACACATTTGACATACGAGTTGACTCCGATCTGGGCGCCAAACACTAGAAAGGACCGCCTGACGGTGCTCTCTGCGGAGGCGCGGACGGTCCATGGCACAGGGCCGGACGGTCCGTGACCTAGCGTAGGAACGACTCCTCCTCTGCGTACGTTCAGACGGTCCACACCTGGGGCTCGGACGGTTCGCGATGGCGCAGAGGGTTTTCTTCTTCTTCGCAGCAGACCTAGATCTCGCCTCCCTGGAGGGACCCCGTCGGGGAGGAGAGATCCTAGGGTGTGTCTTGGCATCAGCAGGCCACCAAAGACGTCTCTAATCGACGTAGAGTCGAAGATAGGTGAAGATTTAAGGTAGAGGGAGGCTAAACTAGAGCTACTCCTAATGCATAAGGTAAAAACAATAAGTAGATTTGATTTGATCAATTGTGGGTGGTTTAATCAGATGTAGCCCTTCATCTATATAAAGGGGGGAGGTCTGGACCCGTTACAAGTCGTTTCCTGAGTTAATCCCGCAGATTTAGCTAACAAATCTCGCAAAAAACTCGGAATCCTAACTGATTCTGCGCACATGCGGATTGTCCGCGCCACCACCGCAGACCATCTGGCCTTAGGGTCAGACCATCCGCGCGGTCACTTTCTATGCTCAACATATGCCCCCCTGCCTTTTGGTGGAGGTTGACGAACCAAAAGCATATGAACTAAGCCTGATGCAAGTCACCGGCTTTTCAATCCAATATGGCAACCATTCGATAGAGCCCCAATGCATAAAGGTCGTTTCGGATTGCATCTTTCTCGGCCATGACCATTTGATCAATGGATCAAAAGGAATAGAATGGAGGTGCCCCCAGCCTGAATAGGCAAAGGGACTATGCATGTACCATGGGTTCATCATCATACCATTCCATATTTGAATAGGACAATATATCGACGATGAGTAGGCGGGTGGAAAGCATCCTGGCATCACAGGATGAATAGACGATGCTTGTTGCGTCGCCTTTCAGGCCGTTTTGTTTTAGCGGGTGACTGGGGTTCCTTTATTGACTAATCACGCGGAACAACCTTCTTGCCAACATATTTGGCAAGCAATTGATCGAAAGTAGGGCCAGCTTTTATCAGCCGACCATGTGCGTTATGTTTACTTTGCCCTTGCGTCTCTTTCTTTGCTTTTTATGGAGGTTGACGCCTGTGGCCATTGGCGGACTGTCCGGCTGAGTCAGCCGGACCGTCTGCATGAGCACCGGATCGTCCACGCGTAGGTGCTGGACAGTCCGCGATGCTAGAGTCAAGGAGTTTTGCTCGGCTGCTCGGTTGAGCCTGCCCCCCCGGTGCCTCCGGACCTATTAGTCTTTCTGTCCGAAGCTTTCCGAGCAATCTCTTCTTGTGATATATTTGACGTGCGAGGATTACCAATGATGATGTTTTTGTCTTTGCCTTTATCGGCCACTTCGGGCCGAACCAAGACCTTTTTGTTTGTGGGTTCTATTGTATTGACATGAAATGGTTGTGTGTCCACTTGCATCTCCTAAAAAGCCAACCGGTCCTCATTTACGGCCGATTGTATTTGTCGACGAAAAACATTACAATTATTGGTGGCATGGGAAAAAGAATTATGCCACTTACAATAAGCATGTCTCTTTAATTCATCCATAGGAGGAATAGTATGAGTTAATTTAATGTTGCCATTTTTAGTAGCTCATCAAATATTCTATCACATTTGGCAACATTAAAGGTAAATTTAATCTCTTGACCGGCTGTAAAGAAGAACATGTAAAAGATTTGGCCTTTGTTGGCCAAACAAACTCAACAATATATACATCTACAGATTCATCATCGAAACTATCATGCTCTACTAGATGTATAGTACGACGAACGATTTTTATGTCTCTTTAAATTGGTTTTCACAGGCCAAAGCCCGCTGATGTAGCTAAGCTATTGAGAAGAACTGGGTCCCATCTAATTTGTCTCTTAAGTAGGATAGCAACCCATTAAAAGCCAGCCCTGCTAGCTCTTTATCTGTGACATGGATCCGAAAGCATTGATTTCTAGTGTCGCGAAACATCCGGATATAATCATTAATCGATTATTCGCGTCCCTGTCGGAATGAAGCTAAATCAGTTAGCCCTAATTCATATTCCCCGAAAAAGAAATGTTTATGAAATTTACTCTCTAAATCATTCTAGTAATTAATGGAATTAGGAGGCAGGGTGGTGTACCATGCAAAAGCGGTATAAAGAAAATAAACGAACACGAAATGCTTTGCCATCGGCCAATTCGCCTATGTGTGCTAGGAACTGGCCTATATGTTCGTGTGTGCTTCTCCCATTTTCACTAGAAAACTTAGAAAACTCTGGTATCCTTGCCCCTTATGGATATGGGATAGTGTCAAACCGGTGATCATATGGCTTTTGATATGATTGCCCCACTCTGGCTACACTAACTCCGAGCCTATCTCAAAATAATTCAGTCATCTCTTCCCTAATTTTCTCCATTGCGTCCGGTGGAAGACCACCAGACCTTGGGCTGTGAGGCACATTTGGTCGAGCGTTGCTATGCCGACCTTCTTGTTGTGACCGATCGATAATATTGATCGACCTGTGATCATATAGCGCGCTATGGTTTAAATATGTAGGGGGCAGAACGTACTACAGCTGTGGTGTGTAATAATTTGGTGCAAAGTGCGCAACAGTGGGCTCTACATATGCATATCCGGTCTGTCCAGTGGTAAATCTGAATTACTCGGTCGTGTTCGCTGCTATTGGGGTGCCACGCGGTGGTCCTGGTGCAGACCTGGTGAAAGGGAAATAGGCTTACACCTTTTCCTAAATGATTTTGGTGGTTGAATTGTCCAACACAAATAATTGGACTAACTAGTTTGCTCTAGATTATACACTCTACAGGTGTCAAAGGTTCAACACAAACCAGCAAAAAGAACAAGTTAGGCTTCAAAAGAAGGGAGCAAAAAGGAAACCGAAGTGTGCCCTGGTCTGGCGCACCGGACTGTCCAGTGTGCCACCGGACAGTGTCCGGTGCACCAGGGTAAATCAGCTCAAACTCCTCAGCTTCGGGTTTCCCAGGCGCAGCTCCGCTATAATTCACCGGACTGTCCGGTGTGCCACCGGACTGTCCGGTGCACCAGCGGAGCAACGACTATCTGCGCGCAACGGTCGACTCTGCAAAGTGAACAGTGAAATTCAGATGTCAGAGCAGCAGGTCAGAGGGGCACCGGACTGTCCGGTGTGACACCGGACTGTCCGATGCCACATGAGGACAGTGTCTCCAATGGTCGACCAGCTCCAAGCCCTAACGGGAGGATGATGTGGCGGCACACCGGACACTGTCCGGTGGCGCACCAGACTGTCTGGTGCGCCCATCGCTAGCAGCTTTCTCCAACGGCTACAATTTGGTTGGTGGCTATAAATACCACCCCAACCGACCACTTCAAGGTGTGGGAGCCCAAGCAACATTCCAAGTCATCTAGTTGACATATTCAAGCCCTCCCAACCACCTCTATTCATTGATCCATCCTATACACAAGATTTAGACCACTATAACCCACACAAGTGCCACAAAAGAGAGAGCAAGCAAAAGAAAGCCTCTCGTGTGAGTTTAGCTCTAGTGCCTTGTGAGATTCATTAAGAGAAAGTGTGTGCTACATCTTTGTGTTCATTTGCGCGTGGAGTTTTGACTCCCATTGAACTTCCTCCAAAGTTTTGGAGGCTTGTAAAGCTAGCAAGAGACACCAAAGAGTGTGGTGGTCCTTGCGGGGTCTTAAGTGATCCTTGAGAAGAAGAAGAGCTCGCTGGTCTTGTGTGATCGGTGGAGAGAGGGAAAGGGTTGAAAGAGACCCGTCCTTAGTGGACTCCTCAACGGGGACTAGGCCTTCGAGGGCCAAACCTCGGTAAAACAAATCACCCGTGTCTCGTGTGCTTATTGCTTGTGATTTGTTTGTTCTCTCTCTTTCTAAGTTTTTCTTGCACTATTCTTTGCTAATACTATTTGGTGTTGCTTTAAGTTAAATTCTCATTTAGTGAAGCAACACCCTGCAAGAAAGAACTTGGGTTACTGCTCTTCTTATCTAAGTCCTCTTGGTTTATTCTCATAGACTTATTAATAGTATTGATTTATCAATTCCGCATTATTTGAAAGCAATACTCCTTACAAGCGAAGGACTTAGTTTTTATACTCCTACAATTGTGAATCCTGTTCTAACCACTAATCAAGGGATCTAGTTGGGGTGTAAAGTTATAATTTTCAGGTTTCGCCTATCCACCCCCCCTCTAGGAGACTTTCACCTGGACTATCTAGCAGGGAAAGCCTGACAGTCCGCGTAAGGGCCAGACGGTCCGGGAAAAAGCTCGGACGGTCCGACCATGTCCAGGGGCACCGACCTGCCAAGCAGGGACGGCGGTGGTGGTATTTGCCCTAGATATGAGTTCATCGGCATAACCATATAATGGTTGGGGTTGTGAATCCCCATTTGTTGCCGATGTATTAGACATAGATATCCTATTATTAGTTTCATATGATGAGAAACTAGGAGCAACAGACTTCTCCAACGAACGTGTTAATTTTATAATTGATTCTTCTAACCCTCCAATCTGTTGTTTCATTTGATTATGCTTATGATCTACATATTGTTTAATAGATTGGATATCGTCGGGTTTACTTACGTTGTGGACTTGAAGTGAAATAGAAGAGATCATTGTTTTCATATCGTCCGACTAATCATGATTAGTCGGGTTGATCGGTACTTAGTGCTCGATAAGGGGGTTCAATTCGATTAGGTGATCCGATCGTCCGTATCGTCTAACTAGTCTGTGATATGTAGCGATTAGTTGTCTGGTTAGCGATCAGTCACGTTAATTACTTAGGTTCAGAGTTTTAGACTTTAGTTAAGACTTCAGACTTCAGTTGTATGATGATCTCATATAGGTGTTGCCTTCTTGGTCATGGTCTAGTAAGTTGTAGAATTGCAGTTTCATAGTTTCATATAGAATTGTTGCTGGAGATGTACTGCTGTTTGGACTATTCAAGTATTCATACTACTGTTTTGGACTATTTAAGTATTCATACTGCTGTTTTGGACTATTTATACTGCTGCCTTGTCTATACTTGTGCAGTTGTGCTTGTCCTAAGCAAGTCTCTACACTATATAAGTATATATCTATATATAGTGCTATATATGTCCTGGAAATACATAGGACGGCCATGGGACGATTAGGGTCGATCAGGGGCAACTAATCACCCTAATCATTGCCTAATCATGACTAATCGTATGATCGCCCAGTGGCATCGATCAGACGATCAGGAGATCTGAAAACAATGATCTCTTCTATAACGGGTCTAGACCTCCTCTTTATATAGATGAAGGGCTACGGTGCAACTTGTATTTGGAAAACAATGATCTCTTCGCGACGTCGGTCTCTCCATGTTTGACAACCTTCTAGTGGCGATCCACCGTGTATTGTGACAATAATTTCTCCTTTGCTTGACGCATGTAATCCTCGTATTGCTGTTGCCTATCGGTCGTCAGACTTTCAACAGCCAGCTTTAGGATATTGTCTAGGAAGATATTAGTGTGATCTTTAGAACCGGCCATTTGAGGGCCTAATTTTTAGTAGATCTAGAAACATGTCTCCAGCGGAGTCGCCAAAAAGTGTGTTGTCGTCGATCCGGGCGCCAAACACTGGAAAGGACTGCCTGACGGTGCTCTCTGCAGAGGCGCGGACGGTCCACGACACAGGTCGGATGGTCCGCGACCTGGCGCAGGTACGACTTCTCTGCGTATGTCTAGACGGTCCACGCCTGAGGCTCGAACGGTCTGCGATGGCGCAGAGGGTCTTCTTCGCAGCAGACCTAGATCTCGCCTCCCGAGAGGGACCCTATCAGGGAGGAGAGATCCTAGGGTGTGTCCTTGAAAGTCGCCTAGAGGGGGGGGGTGAATAGGCAAATCTGAATTTTACAAACTTTAAGCACAACTACAAGTCGGGGTTAGTGTTAGAAATAAAGTCGAGTCCGAAAGAGAGGGCGAAAACAAATCAAACAAGGAAATAAAGCGGATGACACGGTGATTTGTTTTACCGAGGTTCGGTTCTTGCAAACCTACTCCCCGTTGAGGTGGTCACAAAGACTGGGTCTCTTTCAACCCTTTCCCTCTCTCAAACGGTCACCTAGACCAAGTGAGCTTTTCTCCTTAATCAACGGGTCACTTAGACCCCTTACAAGGACCACCACAACTTGGTGTCTCTTGCTTGATTACAAGTTGCTTGAGAACAAGAATGGAGGAAGAAGAAAAGCGATCCAAGAACAAGAGCTCAAAGAACACGAGCAAAAACTCTCTCTCTAGTCACTATTTGCTTGGAGTGGAAATGGGACTTGGAGAGGCTTTGATTCTATTTGATTTATGTCTTGTATTGATTGCACTAGCTCTTGTATTGAATATGAAGTCTAAAAAACTTGGATGCCTTGAAGTGTGGTGGTTGGGGGGGTATTTATAGCCCCACCCACCAAAATGGCCGTTGGGGAGGCTGTCTGTCGATGGGTGCACCGGACAGTCCGGTGCGCCACAGGACACTGTCTGGTGCGCCAGCCACGTCACCCAACCGTTAGGGTTCGACCGTTGGAGCTCTGACAGGTGGGACCACCGGACAGTCCGATGGTGCACCGTATAGTACTGTTCACTGTCCGGTGCGCCTTCTGGTGCCTGCTCTGACTCTGCGCGCGCTGTCCGCGCACTGTAGCGTTCACTGTTCACTTTTGCAGACGACCGTTGGCGCAGTAGCCGTTGCTCTGCATGGCACACCGGACAGTCCGGTGGCTCACCGGATAGTCCGATGAATTATAGTGGAGTGGCTTTTCTAGAAACCCGAAGGTGGCGAGTTCGAGTTGATCCACCCTGGTGCACCAGACACTGTCCGGTGCGCCAGACCAGGGCAGCCTTTGGTTTTCTTTTGCTCCTTTCTTTTGAACCCTATCTTGGACTTTTTATTGGTTTGTGTTGAATCTTTGGCACCTGTAGAACTTATAATCTAGAGCAAACTAGTTAGTCCAATTATTTGTGTTGGGCAATTCAACCACCAAAATTATTTAGGAAAAGGTTTGACCCTATTTTCCTTTCAATCTCCCCCTTTTTGGTGATTAATGCCAACACAAACCAAAGAAAATATATAAGTGCATAATTGGACTAGTTTGCATAAGGTAAGTGCAAAGGTTGCTTGGAATTAAACCAATTTAAACTTTCATAAGATATGCATGGATTGCTTTCTTTCTTTTAACATTTTGGACCATGCTTGCACCACTTGTTTTGTTTTTGCAAATTCTTTTTGGAAAATCTTTTCAAAGTCTATTTGCAAATAGTCAAAGATATATGAATAAGATTTCGAGAAGCATTTTCAAGATTTGAAATTTTCTCCCCCTATTTCAAATGCTTTTCCTTTGACTAAACAAAACTCCCCCTAGATGAAATTCTCCTCTTAGTGTTCAAGAGGGTTTTTACCATTTGAAAGAAGATCAAATATTTTAGATACTAAGTTTTGAAAAAGCTCCTCCTTAGAATGTAAATATCAATTGAGATAGAATTTCTTAGAGGAATACTAATTTTAAAGATACCAATTGAAGAACATTTAAAAACTTAAACTTGTTTCGAAAAATTTTGAAATTGGCGTGGTGGTGCGGTCCTTTTGCTTTGGGCTAATACTCTAATACTCTCTCCCCCTTTGGCATTAATCGCCAAAAACGGAGTCTTTAGAGCCCTTATTAAATTCTCTCCCCCTTTGGCAAACAATATATGAGTGAAGGATTATACCAAAGTGGAGAGCGATGCGGAGTGACGGCGAAGGGTAAATAATACGATGGAGTGGAGTGGAAGCCTTGTCTTCGCCGAAGACTCCATTTCCCTTTCAATCTATGACTTATCATGAAATACACTTGAAGAATACATTAGTCATAGCACATGAAAGAGATATGATCAAAGGTATATAAATGAGCTATGTGTGCAAAGTATCAAACAAAATTCCTAGAATCAAGTATGTTTAGCTCATTCCTATGTTTGGTAAAGGTTTTCTCATCTAGTGGTTTGGTAAAGATATCGGCTAATTGTTCTTTGGTGCTAACATAAGCAACATCGATATCCCCCCTTTGTTGGTGATCCCTCATAAAGTGATACTGAATGGCTATGTGCTTAGTGCGGCTGTGCTCAACGGGATTATCCGCCATGCGGATTGCACTCTCATTATCACATAGGAGAGAGACTTTGGTTAATTTGTAGCCATAGTCCCTAAGGGTTTGCCTCATCCAAAGCAATTGCGCGCAACAATGGCCTACGGCAATGTACTCGGCTTCGGCGGTAGAAAGAGGTACTGAATTTTGTTTCTTTGAAGCCCAAGACACCAGGGATCTTCCCAAGAACTGACAAGTCCCTGATGTGCTCTTTCTATCAATTTTACACCCTGCCCAATCAACATCTGAATAACCTATTAAATCAAAGGTGGATCCCTTGGGGTACCAAAGACCAAACTTAGGTGTATGAACTAAATATCTCAAGATTCTTTTCATGGCCCTAAGGTGAACTTCCTTAGGATCGGCTTGGAATCTTGCACACATGCATACGGAATGCATAATATCCGGTCGAGATGCACATAAATAGAGTATAGATCCTATCATCGACCGGTATACCTTTTGATCTACGAATTTACCTCCCGTGTCGAGGTCGAGATGCCCATTGGTTCCCATGGGTGTCTTTGTAAAGCCCTAAAATTTGTATAAGGTAAAAATAATAAAATAAATAAATACATATATTATAAAATAATATAATAAGGAAATAAGAGTAGATATAATAGTGTTGTGTGAATTTTGAAGACCTTTGAAAATCTATTGGAATTCTCTCTCCTCATCTAAAAACAATAACAGTAAATTAATTAAGGGACCAATAAATAGATAAGAAAGGTTGATCTCTTACTGATTTTGTGGTGATACATTTGATGGAAAACATAAACTTGACCTTCAATTTTAAATAAAGCATAAAATAGAACATGAGAAAGTAAATGTTCATAAAACCATTTATTCCTCTCATAAATAAATAATAAGGAAAAGAATAAATATTGTTTTCATAAACAGTAAAGTTTATATTCACATTAGAATTATTTTGACATTTGAAAATTTAAGTTCGAAACCAATGTTTAAAAGGAGAAAAATTCAGTTTGAACTTTTGGAATTTGAATCTGAATTAAAGATAAAAAAGGGGAAAGGACCCACCAGTGCTGGCATGGGCTGAATTCCAAGCCCTTGGCCCACTCATCCTTCTTCCCCTCTGCGGTGCATGGGCTAAATTCCTCAGCTACTAGCCCAAACCAACCACCAGCGCACGCGTGCAACTAGTGTTGTGACCGACAGGTGGGCCCTGCAGGGCAGCCACCTAGCCGCACAACCTCACGCGCGTGACCCCGCGTAGCGCTGCTTCACCGACCGATGGGACCTGCACGTCAGCCACAGCTTGCCGCTTCCGCGTCCGTGTTAACCTGACGTGTGGACCCCAACATCCAGTAGCTTCTTCCTCGCGTAAACAGCTGAAGATCGCCGCAACGGACCCCGCCGAAATCGCGCCCGCCAAAATTGAGTTTGGTTGGACTCGACTCGGACTCTACCTGCACCTGTGTATAAAGGCGACCCCCTCTCTCTCGCCATCTACCTTGTGCCGTAGCTTCTTTCGCCCCACGCAGCGCCACCGAAGGAAAGTGTCGTTGTCCTCTCTCCTCGCTTGCCCTGCTGTTCTGAGGTTAGGCTGGGATCGTGGGAGTTCACCGGGGCCTCTGGATTGTGTGCAAGCAAGTTAGGGAGCGCGGGGGTCCTTGGGACACCTTGAATTCCTCGCCAGAGTTAAGCTCCGCCGTGTGCCCGCCCGCCGCCGTGAACTGGAAGCTTCACACCACCACTTCGGGTATGGACACCTCTTGCGCATTCGTCGTCTATAGATTCACCGATTAGCACCGCTCTGCGTTGGATTTGCCCGTCGGTGGGGCACTTCGCCGGCCATGGGCGCCGCCGGGGGGGCCTTGTGTCACCAGCGTTCAGCGTCAGGTGAAGAAGACCGCCCATGGCCGTTGATCTGCGTGCAGACTGCCCAGATGAAGCAATGACGTATCCCTTCGTGCCACCTGATCTGAGCCACGGATTCGTGATCGGGCGATCATGATCGAATCTGCATACCGGTTCGGGTTGATGGAACCTGGGCCGTTGATCTTGATCTGTGTGGCTACAGATGCTTTCCAGTTCGCAGGGCTCGGATTTAATCTGAGCGTTTGAACTAAGATCCAACGGCTGAAATCTATTCAAACCTCTTCGCCGTTGCCTTTTTGCTAAAGAGCCCTTCTGAAAATTAGAAAACAACCCGCAACCCACTGCTGTGTAAAAGTAATTCCACAAAAGCCCTGGACTTTGTAGTTTCGACCCTGGGGAACTCTGGAATTGTGGTAGCAGCCCATATAGTAAATAAAATAAGATAAAATAATACAGAAAATGATTTTTGTATGAAAATAATTCCATAAACTTGTATAATTCATAGTTAATTCGTTTTAGCTCCAAATTGAGTCATTCCAGTTGCAATAATTTTGTATTAATATTGTCTAGCAGCTAGTAACACTGTTTATCCATGAAACTTGAATTAAAATTATTCATTTGGATTAATCTATTAGAAGCACTAAATAATTTTGGAAATTCATAACTTAATAACCGTAACTCCGATTTTTGTGGTTCTCGAGCCCACGATCTCGTAGCAGCGTGTAGATTATTGTCGGCGTTTCGAGACCGGGGGGTCCCTAGGCCGACGAGTGAGTGTGCCGCGTGCCCCAGCCCAGATGGGTCGAGCACGTGGGCGAGCGCGAAGGGGGGAAAGAGCGAGGCGGCCGGAGCCGGGTCGTGAGGGAGGCGGAGATCCCGCGGCCTTCGTGTTCGTCCCGCGCCCAGGTCGGGTGCGCTTGCAGTAGGGGGTTACAAGCGTCCGCGCGGGTGAGGGGAGCGAGCGGCCCCAAGAGAGCGCCTGCCCCTGCCCTCGTTCCCGCGAGGCCAACCTCCTCTAAGAAGGCCCTGGTCCTTCCTTTTATAGGCGTAAGGATAGGATCCAGGTGTACAAATGGGGGTGTAGCAAGGTGCTACGTGTCTAGCGGGGGAGAGCTAGTGCCCTAAGTACATGCCAAGGTGGCAGCCGGAGAGATCTTGGCACCCAGCCGGTGTGGCGTCGTGGCTATCGGAGAAGCAATGGAGCCTGGTGGAGGGACAGCTGTCGGAGTGGTTGGGCCCTTGCTGACGTCCCCCTGCTTCCGTAAGAGAGCTGAGAGCCGCCGTCGTCATGGATCTAGCGGGGCGCCATCATTGCCTATCTGGCGGAGCCGGCCAGATGGGACGTCGGTCCTGTCCTCTGCGGCCCGAGTCGGCTCGGGGTAGGGTGATGATGACGCTTCCTGTTGACGTGGCGGACTTGTGCCCTAGGTCGGGCGACGTGGAGGTTCCTCTGAAGCCGAGGTCGAGTCTGTCCTGCATGGCCGAGGCCGAGCCCGAGCTCCTGGGTCGGGTGAGGCGGAGGTCGTTCGGCAGAGGCCAGGGCGGAGTCCGAGCCCTGGGTCGGGCGAAGCGGAGTTCGTCGTCTTCCGGGGTCTTAGCCCGAGTCCGAGCCCTGGGTCGGGCGGAGCGGAGTTCGCCGTCTTCCGGGGCCTTAGCCCGAGTCCGAGCCCTGGGTCGGGCGGAGCGGAGTTCGCCGTCTTCCGGGGCCTTAGCCCGAGTCCGAGCCCTGGGTCGGGCGGAGCGGAGTTCGCCGTCTTCCGGGGCCTTAGCCCGAGTCCGAGCCCTAGGTCGAGCGGAGCGGAGTTCGCCGTCTTCCGGGGCCTTAGCCCGAGTCCGAGCCCTGGGTCGGGCGGAGCGGAGTTCGCCGTCTTCCGGGGCCTTAGCCCGAGTCCGAGCCCTGGGTCGGGCGGAGCTTCCTATGGCGCTTTTGGCCAAGCCTGGCCGCCCGTCAGTCTCACTCTTTGCGTTGAATGCCCCAGTGACTTGGTCGGTCGGCGCGGTGATTTAGTCAGGGTTGCTTCTTAACGAAGGCGAGGCCTCGGGCGAGCCGGAGATGCGTCTGCCGTAAAAAAGGGGGCCTCGGGCGAGACGGAAACACCTCAGGGTCGGCTGCCCTTGCCCGAGGCTAGGCTCGGGCGTGGCGTGATCGAGTCGCTCGTATGGACTGATCCCTGACTTAATCAAACCCATCAGGCCTCTGCAGCTTTATGCTGATGGGGGTTACCAGCTGAGAATTAGGCGTCTTGAGGGTACCCCTAATTATGGTCCCCGACAGTAGCCCCCGAGCCTCGAAGGGAGTGTTAGCACTCGCTTGGAGGCTTTCGTCGCACTTTTTTGCAAGGGGACCAGCCTTTCTCGGTTGCACTTTGTTCCGGTGGGTGCGCGCGAGCGCACCCGCCGGGTGTAGCCCCCGAGGCCTCGGAGGAGTGGTTTCACTCCTTCGAGGTCTTAATGCCTTGCGTAATGCTTTGGCTGGTCTGGCGGTTCCCTCATGCGAACAGGCCGTAGCCCGGGTGCACTGTCGGGGCCCAAGTTCTCGGGCTGGTATGTTGACGCTGTCAACGGTTCGGCCGGAGCCGGGTTTGCGAGAGCAGCCCCCGAGCCTCCGCACAGGGCGAGAGGACGATCAGGGACAGACTCGGCTTTTTTACATACGCCCCTACGTCGCCTTTCCGCAAGGAGGAGGGGGGGAGAGCGCCATGTTACCCTCGATGGGCACCGAACATGGTGTCTCCGGTGAGCTGCAATCGGGTAATCCGAGTGGACGTCCATGCCCCGTTCGTTGGGGGTCGGCTAGGGGCCCGGAGGCACGCCCAAAAGTACCTGTGGGTGACCTGCCGGACCCGGTCCCCTGGCGACGGGGTCCGAGGGCTCGATGCCTCCCTCCGATGGGATTCCGTTACAGGATTGTTCCCGCTGGTCTCGGAAATGTCCTAGGGTACCTCGGGAGCGCAGCCCGAGCCTTGGTTATGTATCGAACGTACCCCTGGTCATCCCTTGCTCGGTGTCTGAGGCGACTGTGAACCCTTCGGAGGGCCAGCCTTCGAACCCCTGATCAGTAATGGGCGCGAAGCCCGAGTAGCCTGAGGCGGTCGTGGAACCTTTCGGGAGGCCGACCTTCGAACCCCTGACCAGTAGTGGGTGTCGGGCCCACGCGATCTGAGGCGGCTGTTGAACCCTTCGGGGGGCCAGCCTTCGAACCCCTGATCAGTAAGGAGGCTCGGAGCCTAGTTCCTTCACGGGGAAGGATCCCTTTGGGGGTATCCCCTTTCCCGGTCCCTGTTGCAAGAGATAGAGAAAGAGGAAAAAGGAAAAAAGGATACGAAATTGAACGACGTGGCATACCTTTTTTGGTGTGGTTGTTTTGGCGAAGGCGAAACGTCGCCAGCTGCTTCCGCCAGAAGCGCTGCCCGTCGAGCCGCGGAGTTAATGCGCCGGGGCGAGTAGTTGGCGAGGCTGCTGTTGCGCGTGCGCGAGCCATTCGAGGAACGGGTCACGGGCGTGTCGTCTTCACATCGTGAGAGGGGGTTCTCTCGCCGCCTCCAGACGGGACGTGAGCTTGGCTGACGGCGTGACCGCTGCTCCCGTGCGCCTGCCACCGTCATTACTGCCGGCCCGCTTTTGACCGCGTTTGACCGCTGCATCTGGCTGGCGCTGCTGGGTCGCGCGCCAGGTCGCCTCGGGTCGCGGTATCGGTTCCGCAATCGAGGAGGTGCGGCGGTGGCGCAAGTGGTACAGTGGCTTGCATGCAGCATCCGGCGCGCCGGTTGCGCGACGCGTGGGCTTGAGCCTCCGTGCCGGCCTGTCAGGAGTCGGAGAGGCGCGTCCACTTGGCGCGGTTGCATGCCGCCCGCATGGCTGCCCGCCCCTTTCGCCCGTTGGTCTGGGCAAAAGTGGAGGGTCACTTGTAACCGCTGGGTGGTTGCGCGCGCCGTGCGCGGCGGTTCGGCTTCTTCTGCTCGGAGCCGGTCTGCATGACACGTGGGTCCCAGCCCCCGCGCCGCAGGGGAGGGCTTTGGAGGCGTGTTGGAGAAGACTCAGCCCGTGACGGTTGGGGGCGCAAGCAGGGAGAGTTGCCTTTAAAAGGAGGGCGACCCCTTTCGTAAGGCGACCATGTCTTCTTCCTCCCTTATGCATCGTGTCTTTCCACCTTTCAGGCCCCCGGATGGGGGAAACCGCCGTCTCCGTGCCCCATCGTTGGAGGACACTACTCCGTGGGAGTGGGTACCTTTCAGCCATCGTTCGGCTTCAAGGATTTTCATCACACAGCCCGGCTGCTCCCCTCCGCTGGTGACCACCCAAGACGGTGGCCTCCAGCTCCCGGATGGGGAGAGGCAAACCGGGCTGTGGTCCCGGCCCCGCCCTCAGTGTTGAGGGTGTTCGTCATCCTCGCCGGGGCGGGGAGCGAGGCGAGCCGGGGCTCTACCTCCTACGCGGGTCGGCGGACCACCTCATCTTCCAGCTTCTGGTGGTGGCAATCGCCCTTTAGCCCCACGGTGGAGACATCCTCCAGCCATGCCGGGGAAGGCGAACTGTTGCTGCCCAGCTAGGATGCAACATTCCGTCTTCCTCCTCGCATTTGCGGCGAGGACGGCTGCGAGGATCTGCCGGGGTGCTTAGGGGCGTCCCGCGTTTGCTGGTGATTCACCCAGAGCTTGTCGCTCCACGGGCTTCCCTGGCGGGGAGGATGTCCGTACCCGTGGGGACGGAACCGGAGTTCCGTTTGTGATGGCACTTCGAGTGCCAGGTTTTTTGTTCATTTCGGCTTTCGGGGCCTGAACATGTATGTCGGCACGGAGCCGTGTTTTTTCCTCATTTCCGAGCACTAAGACTCGTCTGCTGATTGTCTGAACCGCTTCACCAAGCATGAGTCGCCCCGTGTCAAGGTGACGAGTGAGGTATCCGTATCCCGGAGGCGTAGGAGTCCCTCGGCTCGGTCGGCCCTGTTGTTCGAGGCTCCTCTAGCTTAGTTAAAGAGACCCCTCGGTCGCTCTTCGACGAGCCGAGGCCAGGGGTAGCGATATCAGCATGAGCAGAGGCGGAGTTGGTTCGGAAATGAAACCTGTTTGGCCGGAGCCTAGCCGAGTTGTCCGCTGGCAGGATCGACGCCGGAGTTGGTCAGCCGAGGCTTCGGACCGGGCTGGTGCCCTCGGAAGGTGGTTGGCCGAGGCCCCGGAGGTGGCCGGCCGAGCCGCCCGCTCGGGCCGGATTCCCGGAGAAGTCCCTGACAGCGATTGCCCGGGCGTGGTGATGACGTCGTCCTTCGGAGCGGAGGCCCTCGGACCGCGTCGCCGTCCGCGGCTAGGTCGGGCCTCGCCAAGGGTGCCGTCGATGCCGAGGGTGTCGCCGCCTCCTTCCAGCGTCCAGACCCGAGCCTGCAGGATCAGATTGTCTTGTAGCGTGGGCCTTGTGCGGCCGTCGAGGCCAGAACATACACCCTTGCTGTGTTGTAAAGCTGCGTCTCTTTTCCTCTTGTTTCAAGCATCTAGACTTTTTGTCGGTAACAGGGATGTTTGTGCGAGCGAAAGTTGCTTCTCGCGGAAGGTGAGGAGTGAGGTATCCGTATCCCGGAGGCGTGGGAGTCCCTCGGCTCGGTCGGCCTTGCCGCTTACGCGCACTTTTACTCGTCCATGAGGCCCTATCACCGACTTGGTCGAGAAAACTCGAAGAATCGCTTCGACAGAAGGGCTTCCGAACGTAGAGACTTGTTCGGTCCGTGGAGTCACCTTATCCGAACGTGAGTTACTTATCGCAGAAGGTGATGAGTGAGGTATCCGTATCCCGGAGGCATAGGAGTCCCTCGGCTCGGTCAGCCTTGACTGCTTACGTGTACCCCGTCGTTTCCAGGACCCACTTTTCGAAGTAGTCAAAAAGCACGAAAGATATTCTGGTAAAAGAGATTTTTCTTTTTGAGGAAAATTTTGACGCAGAGGGGGTTTCCCCCCTTTTAGCCCCTGAGGGAGGGTCGGGCTTTGCCGAGGCGAGGCCGACCCTTCCTTGTTGACTAAACTTTGCGTGGGTGCGAGGTATATGAACAACTTGGAAACATCTTAAGGGTAGAAACGACGTAGCTGTTGGATGTTCCAAGCGTTGCCGTAGACCTCGCCTTGACTGTTGGCCAGCTTGTATGTTCCGGGCTTCAGAACTTTGGCGATGACGAATGGCCCCTCCCAGGGGGGCGTGAGCTTGTGCCTCCCTCGGGCGTCTTGCCGCAGCCGAAGCACCAGGTCGCCCACCTGGAGGTCTCGGGGTCGGATCCCTCGGGCGTGGTAGCGTCGCAGGGACTGCTGATACCGCGCCGAGTGTAGTAAGGCCCTGTCCCGAGCCTCGTCCAGCTGTTGGGTCTGCTTCGCATAGAATTGGCACCCTTCGCAGGCGCGGACAATTCTAGTGGCGTCAGCCACCGCCGTCGGCCAGTAGAAGCCTTGGCGGAAAGCGTTCCCGACGAGGGTTCGAGGCGCTGCATGATGGCCGCAAGCCCCCGAGTGTATCTCCTGCAGGAGTTCCTGACCTTCGGCGATGGAGATGCATCGCTGGAGGATGCCCGAGGGGCTACGGTGGTAGAGCTCCTTCTCATCGCCCAGCAAGACGAACGACTTGGCGCGTCGCGCTACCCGCTGAGCCTCGGCTCGGTCGAGGGGCAGTTCTCCTTGGCGGAGATATTGCAGGTACGGGGTCTGCCAATCTTGATCTGGCGTGACCCCGCTCCGCTCCTCCTCGATGCGCAGTGCTTCGCCCTCGGGGGCCGAGGGTTCCTCGGGCTGAACCGAGGATGGCTCGGGCTGGGCCGAGGTCACCTCGGACGGGGCCGAGGGCGCCTCGGGCTCGGGCGTGTCGCCGATCTTGACGGAGGGTTGGTGCAGATCCCGGGAGAAGACGTCCAGGGGAACCGTCGTTCGCCCCGAGGCTATCTTCGCCAGCTCGTCCGCAGTCTCGTTGTAGCGCCGGGCGATGTGGTTAAGCTCGAGCCCGTAGAACTTGTCTTCTAGGCGTCGAACCTCATCACAATAGGCCTCCATCTTCGGGTCGCGGCAGTGGGAGTTCTTCATCACTTGGTCGATGACGAGCTGCGAGTCGCCGCGTGCATCGAGGCGTCGGACCCCTAGCTCGATGGCGATTCGCAATCTGTTGATCAGAGCCTCGTACTCAGCCACATTGTTGGACGCCGGGAAATGGAGGCGGAGCACGTAGCGCAGGTGTTTCCCGAGGGGCGAGACGAAGAGCAGGCCCGCGCCGGCTCCCGTCTTCATCAGCGACCCGTCGAAAAACATGGTCCAGAGCTCCGGTTGGATCGGAGCCGTCGGCAACTAGGTGTCGACCCATTCGGCTACGAAGTCCGCCAGTACCTGGGACTTGATGGCTTTCCGAGGGGCGAACGAGATTGTCTCGCCCATGATTTCCACCGCCCACTTTGCGATCCGTCCCGAGGCTTCTCGGCACTGGATGATCTCCCCTCGGGGGAAGGATGACACCACAGTCACCGGATGAGACTCGAAGTAATGTCACAGCTTTCGCCTCATCAGGATCACTGCATACAGCAGCTTCTGGACTTGTGGGTAGCGGATCTTGGTCTCAGACAGCACCTCGCTGACGAAGTAAACTGGCCTCTGAATGGGCAAAGCATGCCCCTCTTCCTGCCTTTCGACCACGATCGCGGCGCTGACCACCTGAGTGGTAGCGGCGACGTAGACCAAGAGGGCTTCTCCACCAGCTGGGGGTACCAAGACGGGCGCCTGGGTGAGGAGCGCCTTCAGGTTCCCGAGAGCTTCCTCGGCCTCGGGAGTCCAAGTGAAGCACTCGGCCTTCCTTAAGAGACAATACAGGGGCAGGCCTCTTTCGCCGAGGCGTGAGATGAAACGGCTCAAGGCCGCGAGACATCCCATGACCCTCTGTACGCCTTTTAAGTCCTTGATGGGCCCCATGCTTGTGATGGCTGCGATCTTCTCCGGGTTGGCTTCGATGCCCCGCTCGGAGACGATGAATCCCAAGAGCATGCCTCGGGGCACCCCGAAGACGCACTTCTCGGGATTGAGCTTGACGCCCTTCGCCTTGAGACACCGGAATGTCACTTCAAGGTCGGAGAGAAGGTCGGAGGCCTTCCTCGTCTTGACTACGATGTCATCGACATAGGCCTCGACCGTGCGACCGATGTGTTCGCCGAACACATGGTTCATGCACCGCTGGTACGTTGCACCCGCGTTCCTCAAACCGAACGGCATGGTGACATAACAGTACATGCCGAAGGGCGTGATGAAAGAAGTCGCGAGCTGGTCGGACTCTTTCATCTTGATTTGATGATACCCTGAGTAGGCATCGAGGAAAGACAGGGTTTCGCACCCTGCAGTGGAATCCACGATTTGATCGATGCGAGGTAGAGGGTAGGGGACCTTCGGACATGCTTTGTTGAGACCAGTGTAGTCTACACACATCCGCCATTTCCCCCCTTTCTTCCTCACAAGTACAGGGTTGGCAAGCCATTCGGGATGGAATACCTCTTTGATGAACCCTGCTGCCATCAGCTTGTGGATCTCCTCGCCTATCACCCTGCGCCTTTCCTCGTCGAATCGGCGCAGAGGCTGTCTGACCGGTCGGGCTCCGGCCCGAATATCCAGCGAGTGCTCGGCGACATCCCTCGGTGTGCCGGGCATGTCCGAGGGACTCCACGCAAAGACGTCGGCATTTGCGCGGAGAAAGTCGACGAGCACTGCTTCCTATTTGGGGTCGAGCCCGGAACCGATCCGGATCTGCTTGGAGGTGTCGCCACTGGGGTCGAGAGGGATGGCCTTAACCGTCTCCGCTGGCTCGAAGTTGCCGGCATGTCGCTTTACGTCCGGCACCTCCCGGGAGAGGTTTTCCAGGTCGGCGAGGGCCTCAGCGTACTCCACGCACTCCACATCGCATTCGAACGCGTGTTTGTACGTGGGACCGACGGTGATGACCCCATTGGGGCCCGGCATCTTGAGCTTCAGGTAGGTGTAGTTGGGGATGGCCATGAACTTCGCATAGCATGGCCTTCCCAACACTGCGTGGTAGGTTCCTCGGAACCCGACCACCTCGAACGTCAAAGTCTCCCTTCGGAAGTTGGAGGGTGTTCCGAAGCAGACAGGAAGGTCGAGCTGTCCGAGGGGCTGGACGCGCTTCCCAGGAATGATCCCGTGGAAGGGCGCAGCGCCTGCTCGGACGGATGACAGATCGACGCGCAGGAGCCTGAGGGTCTCGGCGTAGATGATATTGAGGCAGCTGCCCCCATCCATCAGGACCTTGGTGAGCCTGACGTCGCCGATGATGGGATCGACGACGAGCGGGTACTTCCCCGGGCTCGGCACATGGTCGGGGTGGTCATCCTGGTCGAAGGTGATGGGCTTGTCGGACCAGTCTAGGTAGACCGGCGCCGCCACCTTCACCGAGCAGACCTCCCGACGCTCTTGTTTACGATGCCGAGCCGAGGCATTCGCCGCATGCCCTCCGTAGATCATGAAGCAGTCGCGGACCTCGGGGAACTCTCCTGCTTAGTGATCTTCCTTTTTGTCGTCGTCGCGGGCCCTGCCACCCTCTGCGGGTGGCCCGGCCCGGTGGAAGTGGCGCCGAAGCATGACGCACTCCTCGAGGGTGTGCTTGACGGGCCCCTGATGGTAGGGGCACGTCTCCTTGAGTGCCTTGTCGAAGAGGTTGGCGCCTCCGGGGGGCGTCCGAGGGTTCTTGTATTCGGCGGCGGCGACAAGGTCCGTGCAGGCGGCGTCGCGTTTCGCTTGCGACGTCGCGGGCCCTGCCTTTCTTCTTGGCGCCGAGCGAAGTTGACGCCTTGGGAGCATCTTCCGACGGGCGGCCCTGGGGCTGCTTGTCCTTTCGGAAGATGGCCTCGACTGCCTCCTGACCAGAGGCGAACTTGGTGGCGATGTCCATCAGCTCGCTTGCCCTGGTGGGGGTCTTGCGACCCAACTTGCTCACCAGGTCACAGCAGGTGGTGCCGGCAAGGAACGCGCCGATGACATCGGAGTCGGTGATGTTGGGCAGCTCGGTGCGCTGCTTCGAGAATCGCCGGATGTAGTCCCGAAGAGACTCTCCCGGCTGTTGCCGGCAGCTGAGGTCCCAGGAATTCCCGGGGCGCACGTACGTGCCCTGGAAGTTGCCGGCGAAAGCTTGGACCAAATCCTCCTAGTTGGAAATCTGCCCCGGAGGCAGGTGCTCCAACCAAGCGCGAGCAGTGTCGGAGAGGAACAGGGGGAGGTTGCGGATGATGAGGTTGTCGTCGTCCGTTCCACCCAGTTGATAGGCCAGGCGGTAGTCCGCGAGCCACAATTCCGGTCTCGTTTCCCCCGAGTACTTCGTGATAGTAGTCGGGGGTCGGAATCGGGGCGGAAACGGCGCCCGCCGAATGGCTCGGCTGAAGACCTGCGGACCGGGTGGTTCGGGCGAGGGACTCCGATCCTCCCCGCTGTCATAGCGTCCCCCACGCCTGGGGTGATAACCTCGGCGCACCCTTTCGTCGAGGCGGGCCCGACGGTCGCGATGAGGGTGCTCGTCGCCGAGGTGGCCCGGGGCCGCAGGCGCGGTGTTGCGCGTGCGCCTGGTGTAGACCGAGGCTTCCCGCATGAGTCGGGAAGTCGTGGCACGAGGCTCCGAGGGGTACCCCTGCCTTCGGGAGGCAGAGCTCTCGGCCCGCCGGGCCGCAGCGCCTTCCAGGAGATGCTTGAGCTCTCCCTGGATTCGCCGACCCTCGGTGGTTGATGACTCCGGCATCGCGCGGAGGAGCATCGCTGCGGCTGCCAGGTCCTGACCGGTTCCGCCGGATGCGGGTGGCGGTCTGTCCCTGGCATCGTTGGCGATGCGGTGCTGGAGACCTTGGGGCAGGTGACGTATTCCTCCGGCCGGGGGCTGGCCCGCCCATACCTGCCCGACGTCCCGGCGGATTGCCTCGAGCGTTCCTGCTCCCTCATCGAGCCCGGCCTGCGCCCCGCGGACTTGCTCGAGCTGTGGGTCGTGACCCCCCGCCGGAACGGGGACCGCAGCTAGCTCCCGCGGGATGTCGGCGCGAGGCGCTGGCCTAGGGGGATCACCATCCTCCGGCATGCCGAGACAGCTGCCTCCGGAGGGATCCCCTAGCTCGACGTGGAAACATTCGCGGCTCGGGCCGCAGTCCTTGTCGTCAAGGCTGCGGCTGCCGTCGGAACAGTCGGAGAGGCAGTAGTTGCATGCGGTCATGAAGTCCCACATGGCACTGGGGTTGCCAGATCCAGAGAAATCCCAGCAGATGCTGGGGTCGTCATCTTCCTCGGACCCAGAGGGTCCGTAGGTCGAGACGCCCGTCAATCGGTCCCAAGGCGACCGCACACGAAACCCGAAAGGGGTTGCACTCGCCTCAACGTGAGCGCCCGCCAGAGCGAGGTCACTAGGTGAGTTGAGGTCGAGTTGAAATGACAAAGGATGGGAATCAGCCGGTACCTTTTGGTCGACGAGGAGCGACGAAGTCACATCGGGGGCTGATCGCGCCGTCGTCCTGGGTGCGAGGGCGACGTCCTGCAGGCCCTCCGTGAGCGCGCTGGCGTCGTCCACTTGCACGGGGTCGGCGTGTCGCGGGGGGACGGCGCTCGCCTTCGCCTCAAACGCGAGGGTGATGCCCGACGCGTCCTCCGTTGGGGCGCTGGGGATGTCGATTTGCTCGACAGCCGACTGAGCGCAGCCTCCCGCTTGGCCCTGGTTGCCCCGCCTCCTCCTCCGGTGGCGAGGGAGAGGATGGGGCGAGCTCGAAAGTTGTCCTTCCCCCACGCGGGAAAGACGTCGTCGATTCCGCCGCCGGTGGGCGGGCTGTCCGCCACCATTGTCGCTGTCGCGCGGCGGTGGAAGGAGTATCATGTCGTAGCTGCCGTCGAAAGACATGAACTCGAGGCTCCCGAAACGGAGCACCGTCCCGGGTTGAAGAGGTCGTTGGAGACTGCCCATCTGGAGCTTGACGGGAATCTGCTCGTCAACACGCAGCAGGCCCCTACCTGGCGCGCCAACTGTCGGCGTTTCGAGACCGGGGGGTCCCTAGGCCGACGAGTGAGTGTGCCGCGTGCCCCAGCCCAGATGGGTCGAGCACGTGGGCGAGCGTGAAGGGGGGAAAGAGCGAGGCGGCCGGAGCCGGGTCGTGAGGGAGGCGGAGATCCCGCGGCCTTCGTGTTCGTCCCGCGCCCAGGTCGGGTGCGCTTGCAGTAGGGGGTTACAAGCGTCCGCGCGGGTGAGGGGAGCGAGCGGCCCCAAGAGAGCGCCTGCCCCTGCCCTCGTTCCCGCGAGGCCAACCTCCTCTAAGAAGGCCCTGATCCTTCCTTTTATAGGCGTAAGGATAGGATCCAGGTGTACAAATGGGGGTGTAGCAAGGTGCTACGTGTCTAGCGGGGGAGAGCTAGTGCCCTAAGTACATGCCAAGGTGGCAGCCGGAGAGATCTTGGCACCCAGCCGGTGTGGCGTCGTGGCTGTCAGAGAAGCAATGGAGCCTGGTGGAGGGACAGCTGTCGGAGTGGTTGGGCCCTTGCTGACGTCCCCCTGCTTCCGTAAGAGAGCTGAGAGCCGCCGTCGTCATGGATCTAGCGGGGCGCCATCATTGCCTATCTGGCGGAGCCGGCCAGATGGGACGTCGGTCCTGTCCTCTGCGGCCCGAGTCGGCTCGGGGTAGGGTGATGATGACGCTTCCTGTTGACGTGGCGGACTTGTGCCCTAGGTCGGGCGACGTGGAGGTTCCTCCGAAGCCGAGGTCGAGTCTGTCCTGCATGGCCGAGGCCGAGCCCGAGCTCCTGGGTCGGGCGAGGCGGAGGTCGTTCGGCAGAGGCCAGGGTGGAGTCCAAGCCCTAGGTCGGGCGAAGCGGAGTTCGTCGTCTTCCGGGGTCTTAGCCCGAGTCCGAGCCCTGGGTCGGGCGGAGCGGAGTTCGCCGTCTTCCGGGGCCTTAGCCCGAGTCCGAGCCCTGGGTCGGGCGGAGCGGAGTTCGCCGTCTTCCGGGGCCTTAGCCCGAGTCCGAGCCCTGGGTCGGGCGGAGCGGAGTTCGCTGTCTTCCGGGGCCTTAGCCCGAGTCCGAGCCCTGGGTCGGGCGGAGCGGAGTTCGCCGTCTTCCGGGGCCTTAGCCCGAGTCCGAGCCCTGGGTCGGGCGGAGCGGAGTTCGCCGTCTTCCGGGGCCTTAGCCCGAGTCCGAGCCCTGGGTCGGGCGGAGCTTCCTATGGCGCTTTTGGCCAAGCCTGGCCGCCCGTCAGTCTCACTCTTTGCGTTGAATGCCCCAGTGACTTGGTCGGTCGGCGCGGTGATTTAGTCAGGGTTGCTTCTTAACGAAGGCGAGGCCTCGGGCGAGCCGGAGATGCGTCTGCCGTAAAAAAGGGGGCCTCGGGCGAGACGGAAACACCTCAGGGTTGGCTGCCCTTGCCCGAGGCTAGGCTCGGGCGTGGCGTGATCGAGTCGCTCGTATGGACTGATCCCTGACTTAATCAAACCCATCAGGCCTCTGCAGCTTTATGCTGATGGGGGTTACCAGCTGAGAATTAGGCGTCTTGAGGGTACCCCTAATTATGGTCCCCGACAATTATTATTACGTAGTTTATTCCTATGTTTGGTGTGATGTTAATTTTGCATGTACTATGTTTGTCTGTATTGCTACGACTAGCGTGAGGACACGTGTCATTTGAAGAGCAAGTTGGTACCTGGAATCTCAAGTCCCAGGCAAGTTGTGCCCTTGATCACTTCTTTTTACCCACTCATGTTCTAATTAATCATAATGATCTGCATAGGTTAATTTTGATGGGACCCAATAGGTTACCCTAGTTTGATTATCTTTATACCTTGTTTATCACTGAACTTTTTGGGTAGTACTTGCTAGTGCTTTATGTGGTTTTGGGTATGAAGATACATTATTCATGATCACACTTTTATTATCTATTATTACTGTTCATGATAAGATCATTATGTTAATTGGAACATGGAGCGACCACCCGGGAAAACAGTGCTACCACAAGGGTTTAATGGGACGCCCTTGGCTGATTAATTAGGAAAGCTAGTGGAACACTACCTTACCCGAAAGGGGCAAGGGCAGTAGGGGAGTGGTCAGTGTAGGGAGGTCCTTGGGATGATTTTGCTGCGATGGCGATCATGCGAGGGATCCCTGCATTAGAGCTTCCTATAAACTATAGCGGGTTTTCTGAAGCTAGTGGAACTTTGTAAAGGCCTCGTAGTGTTACCCTGCCTCACCTCCTCGGTAGAGGTGTATGGGAAGTCGCAATCCCTTGGCAGATGGGTAACATGACTTGTGGGTAAAGATGCGCAACCTCTGCAGAGTGTAAAACTAGTATACTAGCCGTGCTCATGGTCATGAGCAGCTCGGACCCTCACATGATTAAATTATGGAACTAAATTCAATTTGTCATATGCATTGCATCGCAGGTGAGGTTGTTACTTTTGTTTTACTATTTAATTGGGTTGGTATTTACTTATACTTAGTAACTGCTAATAAAATTTTGACCAACTTTAAAAGCAATGCTCAGCTCTAACCATCCTCTTTGGTAAGCCTTACACTTCACGTGAACTCCCACCTTTGGCGAGTTCATGCACATTATTCCCCACAACTTGTTGAGCGATGATAGTATGTGAGCTCACTCTTGCTGTCTCACACCCCCATAGGTCAAGAACAGGTACCACAGGATGAGGCGCATGGAGGATGCTGTGATGAGTTCGTGAGTGGTCTAGGCCGTCGTCTCCCAGTCAACTTTGGGTTGCTGGACCGTTGTCTCCTTATAATGTAATTATTTGTTTATTTTATATAGCACTCCTATTATATAGTAAAGTTGTGACATTCGATCCTGTGCCATGATTCATCATAAGTGCGAGACTTGGTCCCAGCACACCTGGTGATTATGTTCGCGCCCGGGTCTTGGTGCCCCGAAACCCGGGTGTGACAGAAGTGGTATAAGAGGAATGTTGACCGTAGGGCGAAAACTAGATAGAACTAGACAACCATTATCTACTTACTCTTGCTACTCTGATTCTTTCTAAAACTCTTCTTAATCTTTTCTCATCTATTTCCGCTTTACTCTGATTTTTCTTACCTTTTCTTTCTAAAGACAAATGTGGATTTCACACTTTGAAATCCTGTGCCTAAAGTGACTTTAGGAATAGGAGACCTACTCTTAGGAACAAAAACAAAACTATTTTTATAGGTGTTTATACGCTTGAGTGCTTGTTCTTATGATACTTGTCTGATTTGGATCTTTGATTGAGTGTGATGAGTTGTGGAGTAATGTTCACAATTACATCTGCATATACATATAGAAAAAAATGCTCATTAAAATAACTACACAAACTAGATTATCTCATTAAAGTATATAGCCTAACAATATCCATCTCATCTTAAAATATTCTATCCTACACTCATAGATCCATCTTATCTCAAAAGATTCTAACATATCCTAATGATATTTACCCTACCCTAGTAGATCCATCTAACCTAAACAAGTCTAATCCAGTCATCTCCAACCTAATCTAGATTTTATCTAATCTAATATTATCTAATATAGTGTGAGTTGCTTAATGTTGGTACAAAAGATAAGGCCATATTCCTAATCCACTTACACCTAAATTGGTGACTTTGATCAACTCGGCCATACCCAACAACTTGACCTACAAAAGCAAACAATCAAACTACATTCTAACTAATCTCATTCAACTTATAACTACCTACTAAACCAGCTACACTACCTACTAAGTCATTGCCTACAAATCTATCTTAACCTCTTATCCCTAACCTAGTTGAAGACATCAAGACCGGAGAAGAAAAGATCAACCTCGTCAAGGAAGGAGAGAAGTCAAACTTGACCTTTAAATGCATTACCATCCAACACGGAATTCTGTTCCACCATAAACTTTCTTACCCTAGGCTATTCTTGTCCTAACCTACCCATATTTTATCCTACATAATATGTGGTTGTACCTACATATACCCATGCTCTCCTAATCACCCACCAATGATTATGAAAGAAAAGACCCTTCATTCTTCAACTAATTAAAAATTAAAAGCTAAAATCACAAACCAATTCTTTTGTATCCTTTTTCTAACAAATCTCGAGGGCGAGATTTCTATTAAGGGGGTAGGATTCGTAAAGCCCTAAAATTTGTATAAGGTAAAAATAATAAAATAAATAAATACATATATTATAAAATAATATAATAAGGAAATAAGAGTAGATATAATAGTGTTGTGTGAATTTTGAAGACCTTTGAAAATCTATTGGAATTCTCTCTCCTCATCTTCAGACAATAACAGTAAATTAATTAAGGGACCAATAAATAGATAAGAAAGGTTGATCTCTTACTGATTTTGTGGTGATACATTTGATGGAAAACATAAACTTGACATTCAATTTTAAATAAAGCATAAAATAGAATATGAGAAAGTAAATGTTCATAAAACCATTTATTCCTCTCATAAATAAATAATAAGGAAAAGAATAAATATTGTTTTCATAAACAGTAAAGTTTATATTCACATTAGAATTATTTTGACATTTGAAAATTTAAGTTCGAAACCAGTGTTTAAAAGGAGAAAAATTCAGTTTGAACTTTTGGAATTTGAATCTGAATTAAAGACAAAAAAGGGGAAAGGACCCACCAGTGCTAGCATGGGCTGAATTCCAAGCCCTTGGCCCACTCATCCTTCTTCCCCTCTGCGGTGCATGGGCTAAATTCCTCTGCTACTGGCCCAAACCAGCCACTGCACACGCGTGCAACTAGTGTTGTGACCGACAGGTGGGCCCTGTGGGGCAGCCACCCAGCCGCACAACCTCACGCGCGTGACCCCGCGTAGCGCCGCTTCACCGACCGATGGGACCTGCACGTCAGCCACAGCTTGCCGCTTCCGTGTCCCTATTAACCTGACATGTGGACCCCAACATCCAGTAGCTTCTTCCTTGCGTAAACAGCTGAAGATCGCCGCAACGGACCCCGCCAAAATCGCGCCCGCAAAAATCGAGTTCGGATGGACTCGACTCGGACTCTACTCGCACCTGTGTATAAAGGCGACCCCCTCTCTCTCGCCATCTACCTTGTGCCGTAGCTTCTTTCGCCCCGCGCAGCGCCATCGAAGGAAAGTGTCGCCGTCCTCTCTCCTCGCTTGCCCTGCTGTTCTGAGGTTAGGCTGGGATCATGGGAGTTCACCGGGGCCTCTAGATTGTGTGCAAGCAAGTCGGGGAGTGCGGGGGTCCTTGGGACACCTTGAATTCCTCGCCAGAGTTAAGCTCCACCGTGTGCCCGCTCACCGCCGTGAACTGGAAGCTTCGCACCACCACTTCGGGTATGGACACCTCTCGCGCATTCGTCGTCTATAGATTCACCGATTAGCACCGCTCTGCGTTGGATTTGCCCGTCGGTGGGGCACTTTGCTGGCCATGGGCACCGCCGGGGGGGGGCCTTGTGTCACCGTCGTTCGGCGTCAGGTGAAGAAGACCGCCCATGGCTGTTGATCTGCGTGCAGACTGCCAAGATGAAGCAATGACGTATCCCTTCGTGCCACCTGATCTGAGCCACGGATTCGTGATCGGGCGGTCATGATCGAATCTGCATACCGGTTCGGGTTGATGGAACCTGGGCCGTTGATCTTGATCTGTGCGGCTACAGATGCTTTCCAGTTCGCAGGGCTCGGATTTAATCTGAGCGCTTGAACTGAGATCCAACGGCTGAAATCTATTCATACCTCTTTGCCGTTGCCTTTTTGCTAAAGAGCCCTTCTGAAAATTAGAAAACAACCCGCGACCCACTGCTGTGTAAAAGTAATTCCACAAAGGCCCTGGACTTTGTAGTTTCGACCCTGGGGAACTCTGGAATTGTGGTAGCAGCCCATATAGTAAATAAAATAAGATAAAATAATATAGAAAATGATTTTTGTATGAAAATAATTCCATAAACTTGTATAATTCATAGTTAATTCATTTTAGCTCCAAATTGAGTCATTCCAGTTGCAATAATTTTGTATTAATATTGTCTAGCAGCTTGTAACACTGTTTATCCATGAAACTTGAATTAAAATTGTTCATTTGGATTAATCTATTAGAAGCACTAAATAATTTTGGAAATTCATAACTTAATAACCGTAACTCCGATTTTTGTGGTTCTCGAGCCCACGATCTCGTAGCAGCGTGTAGATTATTATTACGTAGTTTATTCCTATGTTTGGTGTGATGTTAATTTTGCATGTACTATGTTTGTCTGTATTGCTACGACTAGCGTGAGGACACGTGTCATCTGAAGAGCAAGTTGGTACCTGGAATCTCAAGTCCCAGGCAAGTTGTGCCCTTGATCACTTCTTTTTACCCACTCATGTTCTAATTAATCATAATGATCTGCATAGGTTAATTTTGATGAGACCCAATAGGTTACCCTAGTTTTATTATCTTTATACCTTGTTTACCACTGAACTTTTTGGGTAGTACTTGCTAGTGCTTTATGTGGTTTTGGGTATGAAGATACATTATTCATGATCACACTTTTATTATCTATTATTACTGTTCATGATAAAATCATTATGTTAATTGGAACATGGAGCGACCACCTGGGAAAACAGTGCTACCACAAGGGTTTAATGGGACGCCCTTGGCTGATTAATTAGGAAAGCTAGTGGAAGACTACCTTACCCGAAAGGGGCAAAGGCAGTAGGGGAGTGGTCAGTGTAGGGAGGTCCTTGGGATGATTTTGCTACGATGGCGATCATGCGAGGGTTCCCTGCATTGGAGCTTCCTATAAACTGTAGCGGGTTTTCTGAAGCTAGTGGAACTTTGTAAAGGCCTCGTATTGTTACCCTGCCTCGCCTCCTCGGTAGAGGTGTATGGGAAGTCGCGATCACTTGGTGGATAGGTAACATGACTTGTGGGTAAAGATGTGCAACCTCTGCAGAGTGTTAAACTAGTATACTAGTCGTGCTCACGGTCATGAGCAGCTTGGACCCTCACATGATTAAATTATGGAACTAAATTCAATTTGTCATATGCATTGCATCGCAGGTGAGGTTGTTACTTTTGTTTTACTATTTAATTGGGTTGGTATTTACTTATACTTAGTAACTGCTAATAAAATTTTGACCAACTTTAAAAGCAATGCTCAGCTCTAACCATCCTCTTTGGTAAGCCTTACACTTCACGTGAACTCCCACCTTTGGCGAGTTCATGCACATTATTCCCCACAACTTGTTGAGCGATGATCGTATGTGAGCTCACTCTTGCTGTCTCACACCCCCACAGGTCAAGAACAGGTACCACAGGATGAGGCGCATGGAGGATGCTGTGATGGGTTCGTGAGTGGTCTAGGCCGTCGTCTCCCAGTCAACTTTGGGTTGCTGGACCATTGTCTCCTTATAATGTAATTATTTGTTTATTTTGTATAGCACTCCTATTATATAGTAAAGTTGTGACATTCGATCATGTGCCATGATTCATCATAAGTGTGAGACTTGGTCCCAGCACACCTGGTGATTATGTTTGCGCCCGGGTCTTGGTGCCCCGAAACCCGGGTATGACAGTTGTCGGTGTTTTGGGTCCGACTGCACACCCGGGGTTGCCCCTCAAGGTGTTTTTAGGAGTAGGGCGGTGTCAACGACTGTAGCAGAATGGTTCGTGCCAGTTGCACGAGGGACAGTGGACAATATTTACAGGTTCGGGCCGCTTAGAGATGCGTGACACCCTACGTCCTGGTGAGTATGCTTGGTGAATGAGGTTACAAGAGAGCTCTCTGAATCGAGAATGCAGAGAGTTGAAGTGGGTGGCTAAGTAATAGGGTCGATCGATCTGAAGGGGTGCCCCTTGGGCCTTATATATTCGACCGTGGGGCAATACATGTGGATATGATAACAATGCGTAGCTAAAGGATCGGTACTCGCTTGAGTTTATCTCCCTATAGTTCCGCCGACCTATCCTCGCGTGGCTCCGTTGCATGGAGGCTCCAGCGCGGGGAAGTCGGATCTCTGTTGTGGTCGCTCGCTTGACGTTGTGGACCGTCCAGGTTTGCACCGATCCGCCCTCATGTCAACCTGCTCTGCTGATTATTCCTCCCTAGGCCCACGAAAGAATGGCCTCACGATTTATTGGGCCCTTGGGCCTTTCGTGAGGTCTTTTACTCTTTTAGTGGACCCGGGGGATATCTGTCCCCCACAAGCCCCCGATCTTTGGGTTAATTTAGAAGTAATCAGCCCAAAGATCCCAGGTCCAGCTTGCAGGCGATTTGAAGAGAACGACTTCTTACTGTTTCCTCCTGCTTTTGATCTCTCGCAAACCGAAGCTTTGTTTCGTGCCCGTGCCTTAGAGGTCGGCCTTTCGTTTTGCAGGACCCTGAACTTCATTGGGTGCACCGGAGGTGCACCCAATGGGTGTAGCCCCCGAGCTTCGAGTAGATTTTTAGAAAATAATCTACTCGAAGGTCTTCACCAGAAATTATTCCCATTTTTACTCCTGCGTTTTGGTTGAGTGCCAGCCTTGTCTTTAATCTTGTCCCATGCCTTAGAAGTCGGCACTATCTTGGCTCGGAATGATGATCCATGGGGTGCACCGAAGGTGCACCCAATGGGTGTAGCCCCCGACCTTCAAGTGGATTTTTGAGGATAATCCACTCGAAGGTCTTCCTTTTGTGTCTTTTTGCTGAAGATTATCCTTTCTGTTTGTAAAAATCGACATGATGTCATCCGCATTATGTCATCAATATTATGCTTCAGAGGTCAGCATGTATTTTGTCTTTTGCAGCCGAGTTCGCAATCCATCCATATCTTGCTAGGTAGTGTAATTTATTTGCTCTGTGACTGATTGGACATTTGATGGACGTTCTCTGTCTAGTCTTCAAGTCGCTTCTGTCGGCCATATTTTGTACTTCACTGGCTATATTTGGCTTTCCTCTGATCCTCACTGATATCTCATTTTTGTCTTGAGGCATTCACTGCATGCCCTGCACAGATGTGACCGTTTTGAAAAATATACTGATAATTCCTGGGCGTCCCCCCAATGGGTGTGGGCAAGGGACGACTTGGTACGCTGAGTGTTTTAACCGGCTGCTTCTGAGTGGTAATGTGATGCGACGGCGGGTGTAATCATATCCTCCACGCTGTTGACTGGAGTCCCAATGGGCGTTGTGTTGCGTGAAACGGCGTCAGCCGCCTGACGTGTCTTCAGACGGGTTGAAGTGCTTATTGAATGCTTTGCGACTATTCAGTGACCACGGTTGGAGGTGAGCGGTTGCCTTCTTTTCCTATAAATAGCGCCTTTGCCTGCCTGGTTTTTTCACATCCCTCGCTGTTCTCCACTGCCTGCTTTCTTTCTTCTACCTGTACTTCCACCATGGGCAAAAAATGCAAGCGCGAGCCAACTCCTCCATCTGAGGATTTTGGTGACTCGGAGTATTCAGAGGAGGAGTTCTCCTCTGAATTCGAGGGGTCTCCGGCTCCCACCCCCCTGCGTGAGTCATCTGACGACTCAGACGACTCCCAGGGGCTCGCAGCGGAGGTCTGGACGTACATCCGGGCCGTCGAGCGCTCCGGGCTCGAGGGCTCGGATGAGTCGGAGTACTCCTCGGATGAGGAGGACTCGGACGGTGGTGGCGAGGACGAGGACGGCGGCGGCGACGACGACGACGACGAAGGCGGTGGCGGCGGTGACGGCGACGGCAGCGACAGCGGCAGCAAGGATGGTGACGGCGGCGGCAGCAAGGACAACAGCAGGGGCGGCAGCAGCGGCGGTAGCAACAGGGCCAGTGGCTAGATGCCACTGGTCCTTTAGATGTTAGTATAGTATAGTTAGAATAATGTAGTAGTATTTAGTAGTGTAGAGTAGTATAGTGTAGTGTAGTAGTAGTAGTAGTAGTAGTAGTAGTAGTAGTAGGGAAGTATCAACTCATAATGAGTTGATTTGTAAGTATGATATCTTCCCTTTAATGAAGAAATGATGTTGGCTTCTCTGTGATTATTGCTCGTTGATATTCATAACTCAAAGTTCTTGAATCATTCCTCTTCCCGCCTTTTTCGTGAAGTTGATTCCTTTGGAATAGTAAGTGAGTAACTCGGACATCATATCAATGCTTTTAAAAGTAGCTGCCGAGCGACTTGTAGATGATGTCAGAGTTTTGGAGATAACTGTTGAGCGACTGAACGCAATGTCAGAGTTTTAGAGTTAACCGCCGAGCGACTTGAAGACAACGTCGGCATTTTAGAGGTAACGCCGAGCGACTGAACAAGACGTCGGAGTTTTAGAGATAACTGCCGAGTAGCTTGAAGGCGACGTCAGCGTTTTAAAGGTTACGCCGAGCGACTAAACAAAACGTCGGAGTTTTAGAGATAACTGGCGAGTAGCTTGAAGGCGACATCGGCGTTTTAGCGGTTACGCCGAGCGACTAAACACGATGTCAGCATTTTAGAGGTAATGCCGAGTGACTTGAGGGCGATGTCGGCGTTTTAGAGGTAACGCCGAGCGACTGAAAACGATGTCAGCATTTTAGAGGTAATGCCGAGTGACTTGAGGGCGATGTCAGCATTTTAGAGGTAATGCCGAGCGACTTGAAGGCGATGTCGGCGTTTTAGAGGTAACGCCGAGCGACTGAACACGATGTCAGCATTTTAGAGGTAATGCCGAGTGACTTGAGGGCGATGTCAGCATTTTAGAGGTAATGCCGAGCGACTTAATGCGATGTCAGAGTTTTAGAATTAACTGTCGAGCAATAGCGGGCTACGTGGGCCACTTTGAGGTTAATAGCCGAGTGATGATGTGGCGCACCGGTGTTTTGGAAATAACTGCCGGATGATGATGTGGCGCACCGGTGTTTTGGAAATAACCGCCGGGTGCTGACTGGGTGCTTTTTGAAACGGTATCTGGCTCGAGAATATCCCATAAGTGTTGCGCTTTTAGCCGCATCTGCTTTCCGTGCCCTAGTTCTTGCTTTCTTGCTTCTGAATCCTCTCCGCAATTCACCTCCTGCTCTGCTCGTCGGTAGAATCGAGATGGCGCCCAAGAGGAAAACCTCGAGTTCGTCCGCCGTGGTGATTCCTCCAATCGACCCCAACAGCCAGTTGCCTTTCGCAGGTAACCACATGTCCGTCATCTCTGAGTCCGAACTTCTCCACCTCGTATCCATCGGGGTTCTTCCTCCAAGGGAACTCTGCTCTTGGCGGGTTTGCCATGGGGTTACTGTCCCAACTGAGGATACCCATGAGTCCGTGATTTATGCTCCTTTCCTTCTCCGCGGCCTTGGCCTTCCCATTTCTCCCTTTTTCCGTGGCCTCCTTGATTTCTACCATCTTAACTTGACCCATCTGAATCCCAATTCTATCCTGCAAATCTCCATTTTCGTCCATTTATGCGAAGCCTTTCTTGGCGTGCTACCACATTTCGGGTTGTGGAAGTACTTGTATCACTGTCGCCCTGGGATGGCCGGGGGACAACATCAATTGGTTGGGGGTGCTAGCTTGGAGATGCGCCGGGGGAGGAAGACTGAGTATCTCGAAATCCCTCTTAAAGACAGTATCAAGGGGTGGCGTTTTGAATGGTTCATAGTTGAGAATTATGGAAACTCTCTCCCCCCCGGTCGGGAAGACAGCCGGATGTTCGCACCCCAAGCTGGACCGAGTCTCCCACAGATCAGGAGGTAGCTGAGGCAGGTGCTTTGCTGGCTGAAGTTGGATTGCTGAAAGAGAGGGGTCTGACTGCTGAAGCTGTGGTTGCTGATTTTGTTTTCAAGAATATTCAGCCGTTGAAAGACAGGGCATACCCGGCTTATCTGTATCGAGGCCTAGCCGACTCAACTCGGGTCACTAACAGAAGAATTCCCTCTACAGACTTGGTGAGCCGACTTGAGATGATCCTTAGAGGCAAAGTGTTAAATGTTGGTGCCCTAGTGGCGTTCTCAGCCTGGAACCTGCCTCCTCCTAAAGCCTTCACTCTTTTCGTGTCGAATCCTCCTGTCACTGATGGTAGTTTGGGCCTTAGAGTGCGGCCCTCTGCTGAAGAAATTAGTGCCCTGGTTGCCTCGCTTGGGGGGATTCCTGATGACGAACGACAAGTCCATTTTGAGGTGCCCCTGAACCCTAATGATGCGGAGATAAGTGCCATGCTTGATTTGCTAGCTGAAGACTCTTCTGACGCTGCTCCTGCTGGGGCATTGGTAGTGGCACCCCTCCCAGAGGCTGATATAACTTTAGATGCTCAGAAGCCTGCCAGTACTCGCTCGGGGCGCCCTTGCCGAGCCAATCAACCTGATCCTTCTGCTGATGAGCAGAAAAAGAAAAGGAGACGCCTCCGGCGAGTACCCAGTTTGGATCGGGACGTTGGTACCTCGGTTCCTGATGCTGAAGAAGTGCCTGTGACTGAATTTACTGACGCTGACCCCAATGGGTGTACCCAATCTGTTGTTGATCCCAATGGGTGTGCTCCATCTGTTGCTGATCCCAATGGGGGTGCTTCCTGCGTTGCTAATGTGGACGGCGAGGAGGAAGAAAATGAAGTTCCTTTAACTCGGAAAAACAGTCGGCAGTTTATCGCCAGCGGTGAAAGTAGTGGAGTTCCTTCTCCTGCTTTATCTGCTCTCATGGGTCTGCAAGAACTGTCCTTGGCTAATTTTGATCAGACTCTTAAGGATATGGTTCCAGAGGATTTGTTATCGGAGCCAGCAGACGGTGGTGTTATGGAGGTTTGTGCTGATGTGCTTGATGCTGGGTTGAGGTCATCCCGTGCCTCGTCGACCTTAGAGCGCGATCTCGAGGGTCGGGAGACTGACTTGGATCGTCCTGGTCCCATGGAAGTAACTGAGGGCCCATCAGCCTTAGAGGTGGCTACCGCAGAGAACTTGGATCCCAAGGATGGTGTTGACACGTGCCCAGCCCCCGAGAATGTTGTCGGGGATGACTTGGTTCGGGTGGGAAGTGCAAGCCACTGCCCAGCCCCCGAGGGTGCTGCCGGGAATGATCCGGCTCAAGCGGGCAGTGCAAACTATGACCCAGCCCCCGAGGATGTCTGAGCGGGGTCTCCCTCTTATACTTCCATGGACATTCATGCGGGGTCGCCTCCACATTCCAGTTGCATGGTGATAGCCCAAGCCTTGGACCAGGAGGTCGCTTTAGAGGGCAGCGTCCCCACCGACCGAGTGTTGGGCTCTGTTGATGGCACCGAGTTGATTCCTGCTGTTGATGGTGACGGCCATTGAGCTAGCTTAGATCGTTGACACCCCCCTACCTGGCGCGCCAGCTGTCGGTGTTTTGGGTCCGACCGCACACCCGGGGTTGCCCCTCAAGGTGTTTTTAGGAGTAGGGCGGTGTCAACGACTGTAGCAGAATGGTTCGTGCCAGTTGCACGAGGGACAGTGGACAATATTTACAGGTTCGGGCCGCTTAGAGATGCGTAACACCCTACATCCTGGTGAGTATGCTTGGTGAATGAGGTTACAAGAGAGCTCTCTGAATCGAGAATGCAGAGAGTTGAAGTGGGTGGCTAAGTAATAGGGTCGATCGATCTGAAGGGGTGCCCCCTAGGCCTTATATATTCGACCGTGGGGCAATACATGTGGATATGATAACAATGCGTAGCTAAAGGATCGGTACTCGCTTGAGTTTATCTCCCTATAGTTCCGCCGACCTATCCTCGCGTGGCTCCGTTGCATGGAGGCTCCAGCGCGGGGAAGTCGGATCTCTGTTGTGGTCGCTCGCTTGAGTTGTGGACCGTCCAGGTTTGCACCGATCCGGCCTCGTGTCAACCTGCTCTGCTGATTATTCTTCCCTAGGCCCATGAAAGAATGGCCTCACGATTTATTGGGCCCTTGGGCCTTTCGTGAGGTCTTTTACTCTTTTAGTGGACCCGGGGGATATCTGTCCCCCACAACAGTCTTAATGGGCTTGGCATCCTTCATTCCAAACTTGGTGAGTATGTCTTGAATGTACTTAGTTTAGCTGATGAAGGTGCCCTCTTGGAGTTGCTTGACTTGAAATCCTAGGAAATACTTCAGCTCCCCCATCATAGACATCTCAAATTTTTGAATCATAATCCTACTAAACTCTTCACAAGTAAATTTGTTAGTAGACCCAAATATGATATCATAAACATAGATTTGGCATACAAACAAATCATTTGCAATTGTTTTAGTAAAGAGAGTAGGATCGGCTTTGCCGACTTAGAAGCCATTAGTGATAAGGAAATCTCTTAGGCACTCATACCATGCTCTTGGGGCTTGCTTGAGCCCATAAAGTGCCTTAGAGAGTTTATACACATGGTTAGGATACTCACTATCTTCAAATCTGGAAGGTTGCTCAACATAGACCTCCTCCTTGATTGGTCCATTGAGGAAGGCACTTTTCACTTCCATTTGATAGATCTTAAAGCCATGGTAAGTAGCATAGGCAAGTAATATGTGAATTGACTCAAGCCTAGCTATGGGTGCATAGGTTTCACCGAAATCTAAACCTTTGACTTGTGAATATCCCTTGGCCACAAGTCGGGCTTTGTTCCTTATCACCACACCATGCTCATCTTGCTTGTTGCGGAATATCCACTTGGTTCCTACAATATTTTGGTTAGGACGTGGAACAAGATGTCATACCTCATTCCTCGTGAAGTTGTTAAGTTCTTCTTGCATTGCCAACACCCAGTCTGAATCCCTTAATGCATCTTCCACCCTGTATGGCTCAATAGAAGACACAAAGGAGTAATGTTCACAAAAATGAGCGACACGAGATCGAGTGGTTACCCCCTTATGAATATCACCGAGGATGGAGTTCACGGGGTGATCTCTTTGTATCGCTTGGTGGAATCTTGGGTGAGGCGGTCATGGACCCTCATCATCTTCCTTGTCTTGATCATTGGCATCTCCCCCTTGATCATTGTCCTCCTCTTGAGGTGGCTCTTCTTGATCTTCATTTTCATCATCTTGAGCTTGATCCTCATCTTAAGTTGGTGGAGATTCTTGCATGGAAGATGACAGTTGATCTTGTGCATGTGTGGGCTCTTTAGATTCCTTAGGACACACATCCCCAATGGACATGTTCCTTAGCGCGACACATGGAGCCTCTTCATCATCTAGCTCATCAAGATCAACTTGCTCTACTTGAGAGCCGTTAGTCTCATCAAACACAATGTCATAAGAAACCTCAACTAGCCCAGTGGACTTGTTAAAGACTCTATATGCCCTTGTGTTTGAATCATAACCAAGTAAAAAACCTTCTACAACCTTAAGAGCAAATTTAGATTTTCTACCTCTTTTAACAAGAATAAAACATTTGCTACCAAAGACTCTAAAATATGAAACATTGGGCTTTTTACCGGTTAGGAGTTCATAGGATGTCTTCTTGAGGATTCGGTAAAGGTAGAGACGGTTGATGGCGTAGCAAGCGGTGTTGATTGCTTCCGCCCAAAACCGGTCCGACGTCTTGTATTCATCAAGCATGGTCCTCGCCATGTCAAGTAGAGTTCTATTCTTCCTCTCCACTACACCATTTTGTTGAGGTGTGTAGGGAGAAGAGAACTCATGCTTGATGCCCTCATCCTCAAGAAAGCCTTCTATTTGAGAGTTCTTGAACTCTGTCCCATTGTCGCTTCTAATCTTTTTGATCCTTAAGCCGAACTCATTTTGAGCCCGTCTCAAGAATTCCTTTAAGGTCTCTTGGGTTTGAGATTTATCTTGCAAAAAGAACACCCAAGTGAAGCGAGAATAATCATCCACAATAACAAGATAATACTTACTCCCGCCGATGCTTATGTAAGCTATCGGGCCGAATAGGTCCATGTGGAGTAGCTCAAGTGGCCTGTCGGTCGTCATGAGGTTCTTGTGTGGATGGTGAACACCAACTTGCTTCCCTGCCTGACATGTGCTACACATCCTGTCTTTCTCAAAATGAACATTGTTTAGTCCCAAAATGTGTTCTCCCTTTAGAAGCTTGTGAAGATTCTTCATTCCAACATGGGCTAGTCGGCGATGCCAGAGCCAACCCATATTAGTCTTAGCAATTAAGCAAGTATCGAGTTCAGCTCTATTAAAATCAACTAAGAATAGCTGACCCTCGACTACTCCCTTAAATGCTACTGAACCATCACTTCTTCTAAAGATAGTAACACCTATATCTGTAAAAAGACAATTGTAGCCCATTTTGCATAATTAAGAAACTGAAAGCAAGTTGTAATCTAAAGAATCTACAAGAAAAACATTGAAAATAGAATGGTCAGGAGATATAGCAATTTTACCAAGTCTTTTGACCAAACTTTGATTTCCATCCCCGAATGTTATAGCTCTTTGGGGATCATCATTTTTCTTGTAGGAGAACATTCTTTTCTCCCCTGTCGTGTGGTTTGTGCACCCGCTATCAATGATCCAACTTGAGCCCCCGGATGCATAAACCTGCAAAACAAGTTTAGGCCTTATTCTTAGGTACCCAAACGGTCTTGGGTCCTTTGACATTAGAAACAAGCACCTTGGGTACCCAAACACAAGTCTTAGAGCCTTTGTGTTTGGCCCCAACATACTTGGCAACTACTTTGCCTGATTTGTTAGTAAGCACATAAGAAGCATCAAAAGTCTTAAATGAAACATTTGGCTCATTTGATGCAATAGGAGTTTTCTTTTTAGGCAATTTAATATGAGTGGATTGCCTAGAACTAGATGCCTCACTCTTATACATAAAAGCATGATGAGAGCCAGAGTGAGACTTCCTAGAATGAATTCTCCTAATCTTATGTTCGGGATAACCAGCAGGATATAAAATATAGCCCTCATTATCCTGAACCATGGGAGCTTTGCCCTTAACAAAGTTAGACAATTTTTTAGGGGCATTAAGCTTGACATTGTCTTCCTGTTGGAAGCAAATGCTATCCTTAATGCCAGGGAATCTCTGTAACGCCCTGAATTTGGGGGTAGACTTTTTTTCTTTTCTCTCACCAAATTCGGGCGTTACTCTCTTTTCTCTTACTGTTTCTCTCCTTCTTCCTAATTTCAAACCAGTATAGTGACAGGTGTCCGTGTCGTGTATGAACAAAACCTAAGTGTCATGGGTGTTGCATCATGCTGAAGCACATTTCTTTGTCTGATGTTGCGTGTTCGTCTCGTTCCGTCTCGATTTTCGGTTCGCAATTGGAGTTTGTTTGATGGTCGTGCGTGTCGTAGGTTTTGATCCGCGAAGTGGCTCGGCCCCAACCCAACCCAGCCCAGCCCGGCCCAGCCCTGCGCGCCCCTGGCGCCCACACCCCCCATGCGCCCCCTCATCTCCTCTCTCTCTCATTTGGATTTCCCGCGCAGCAACCTCCCTCTCCTTCTTCCACCTCTCTCTCCCCGTGGTGCCCTAGGGATTGGAGACGGCGATCACCGGAATTTGGACCCCGAGGTGAGCTCCCCTCCCCTCCCATTCCCTTCTTCTCTCTCTCTCTCCCTCTCCCTCCCCTTCTCTTCACTGCGCGCGCCCCCCTCTCTCTCCCCTGTGCGCGTGCCCCTGCCCGCGGCGGCGCCCGCCCCCTGCCCCTCCCCCGGCGTGGCGGCGCCTGCCCCGGCCTCCTCCGCGGCGGCGCTCGCCCCCCGCCCCGGCCCCGTGCGCGGCGGCGCCCGCCACCGCCCCGGCCCCATGCGCGGCAGCGCCCGCCCTCGCCCCGGACCCGTGCGCGATGGCACCCCCCCGCCTTGGCCCCGCGGCGGCGCCCGCCCCCGGCCCCGGCGTGGTCCGTCCGCCCTTGCCCCCGGCGTGGCCCGGCCCCGGCGCGGCGTTCGGCCCCCAGCGCGCAGCCCCCTTCGCGCGGCCTCGGCCCCCTGCGCGCGGCGTCCCAGCCCCGGCGTGACTCGCGTGGCCTCGTTTACCCCCTAACGCGTTCTCGCGTGCGCAAACCCACGCGCGCGGTGATTGTTTCTGGTTTGTAGTTGATTTCAAACTCCGTTAGTTAGCGTGCTGCGTCGCGCGCCTCGTCGCGCGACAATTCAATTCAAGTTCGTATTTATCAACGTGTTGCGTCGCGCGCTTCGTCACGCAACGATTCAATTTAAATTTGTGTTTATTAATGTGCTGCGTCGCGCGCTTCATCGCGCGACGATTCTTTTAGTTTATATTTATTAAAGTGTTGTGTCGCGCGCTTCGTCGCGCGACGATCTATTTTAATTTCAGGTTGTTTAAGGTGCGATGTCGCGCGTCCAGACGCGCGACGTTCCACTTGAAACTCAGCTCTGTTGGAGTATGTCGTCCTGCGCTTTGTCGCGCGATGCTTAACGTCTCTTTATAATTAGTGCAAGTGTCTCGTTGTGCGCTCTATCGCGCAGCAAGTCGTTTACTTCTTAATGCAATCTAAATGTCGTGTCGTACGTCTCGATGTGCGGCCACTCCCTTTCATTCATCTTCAATTGTTTATAATGATTAAATGTGGAACTTGACTTTACTTTATGCCAAACATAGTGTCCAAATTAATTCCCTTCTATTAAGCGAGTAGTTTAATTGATAATCATGTAACGTGATCGTTTCTCGACTGTCTGTTCCTCTTTCTCTTTTAACCGTAATTGCGAGCCCGCGTGGAACGTCTGTTTACTTACTGCATTCTATTGTATGGTGTACTGTTCTTTTGTATTAAATATGTGGATGTATGTATGTTTGCGCTCGCATAGAGAACGATCCGGTCGGAGAGCCCGAAGAACTCGCAGGAGAAGCCCCTGAGCAGCAGTCGGTTGGTGGAGGCAAGTGTCCCTTGACCTATCTCTGTCCTATACATACTTTAATTCACCTCCCGCATTACACCTTTATAACTAAGGATTTACTAGCTTTTGTTATTCATGTCCTTGTTCACCAATTTGGGTTGGATTATTATTGCTTAGTCTTATGCTATTGCTCAACTCTAATCAATGAACATGATGAGAATTATCTATGATACGCCGTTTTCCCTCTTATTTATGATATCATACTTGTGGCATTTAAGGGGACTCGAGCGGTTTCTCGAGTGCCTCTCCGTAAGGACCTGTTCGTTGGATGACCGTCCGGGAAAACAGTGCAACCATGAGGGTGGAGTGGGACGCCCTTAGCTGAATAATTAGAGGAACCGGGGTGTAGTTCGCTTAGCCGTTGTGCCGTTAATGGGGCTCGGTGTATGCGGCTCGCTCTACCAAGGTTGATTTGTCCCTTGGGGAGGAGTGCGGTACATTTAGGAAACCTAACGGGCGGCTACAGCCCCGGGGAATCTTTGTAAAGGCTACGTAGTGAGACCCTGCCTACTCACCTTGGGAGTGTTCAAGGGTCCGTACAACCCGAGGCAAAAAGGGGATCACGGCTCATGGGTAAAGTGCGCAACCTCTGCAGAGTGTTATGAAACTGATATATCAGCCGTGCTCGCGGTTATGAGAGGCCAAGGGAGCTCCAGTGATTAGTGGTACTTGATCAGAGATGTTCGGATTGCAGGTGGCAATGAGATTGATGGTTCTTGGTTTTGACTCTGGTAATGGTAAGTGGTACTCTTTCCGTTTGGAAAGGAGTACGTTTGGGTTAATAACGTGGGTTAAATCTAAAACTTGGCTTTCTCTACTAGTAATAATAATCCGACCAACTAAAAGCAACTGCTTGACTTACCCCCACATAAAGCTAGTCCACTACAGCCAAACAGGACACTTGTTGAGTATGTTGATGTGTACTCACCCTTGCTCTACACACCAAACCCCTCCAGATTGTCCGCATTGCAATCACTGCTCAGGAGAAGACGAAGCCGTGGAAGGAGACTTCCAGGAGTTCCAAGACTACGACGAGTTCTAGGTGTGGGTTAGCGGTAACCCCCAGTCGGCTGCCTGTGAAGGCCGCATTTATCTACGTTTCTTTTCCGCACTTTGATTTATTGTAAAGACTATGTGGATATCTCAGACATATGATGTAATCGACTACTATTTCCCTTTTTAATACTATTTGAGCACTGTGTGATGATGTCCATGTTATGTAACTGCTGTGTACGTGAATTGCTGATCCTGGCACGTACATGGTTCGCATTCGGTTTGCCTTCTAAAACCGGTTGTGACAATCTCCCACTATAGAGCATGCTTCTAGCAAATTTAATTTTTTCATTTTCTAAGTCATGCTCATTAATTTTAGCACTAAGTTGAGCTATGTGATCATTTTGTTTTTTAATTAAAGCTAGGTGATCATGGATAGCATCAACATTAATGTCTCTACATCTAGTACAAATAGTAACATGATCAACACTAGATGTAGAGGGTTTGCATTCATTTAATTCATCAATCTTAGCATGTAAAATAGCATTCTCATTTCTAAGATTGGAAATAGAAACATTGCAAATATTTAAATCTTTAGCCTTATAAATTAATTTACCATTCTCAATCTTAAGGCTAGAAAGAGATTCATTCAACTTGTCAATCTTAGCAATCAAACTAGCATTATCATTTTTAAGTTTGACAAGAGAATCATCACAAACATTTAATTTCTTGACCTTAGCAATTAATTTTGCATTCTCATTATAAGGTTGGAGATAGTGTCATGACAAATGCTAAGCTCACTAGTCAATTTTTCACATTTTTCTATCTCCTGAGCATAAGCATTTTTAACCTTAACATGCTTCTTGTTTTCCTTAATAAGGAAGTCCTCTTGGCTATCCAAGAGTTCATCCTTCTCATGAATAGCACTAATTAACTCATTCAATTTTTCCTTTTGTTGCATGTTTAGGTTGGCAAAAAGAGTAAGCAAATCATCCTCATCATCACTAGATGTTGCATATTTAGTAGAAGCTCTAGATTTTACCTTCATATTTTTGTCGTCCTTTGCCATGAGGCACTTGTGGCCGACATTGGGGAAGAGGAGACCCTTGTTAACGGCGATGTTGGCGGCGTCCTCGTCGGAGGAGGAGTCGGTGGAGCTCTCATCGGAGTCCCATTCCCGACACACATGGGCATCGCCGCCCTTCTTCTTGTAATACTTCTTCTTTTCCTTCCTTCTCCCCTTCTTGTCGTCGCCCCTGTCACTATCACTTGATAATGGACATTTAGCAATAAAAAGATCGGGCTTACCACACTTGTAGCAAACTTTCTTGGAGCGGGGCTTGTAATCCTTCCCCCTCCTTTGCTTGAGGATTTGGCGGAAGCTCTTGATGATGAGCGCCATTTCTTCGTTGTCGAGCTTGGAGGCGTCGATAGGGAGCCTGCTTGACGTAGACTCTTCATTCTTCTCCTCCATCGCTTTGAATGCGACGGGTTGCACCTTGGGTGTGGAGGTGGTGCCTCCCTCGATGATTTGTTTGGAGCCTTTGATCATCAACTCAAAGCTCACAAACTTTCCTATAACCTCCTCGGGAGACATTAGTTTGTATCTAGGATCACCACGAATTAATTGTACTTGAGTAGGATTAAGAAAAACAAGTGATCTTAGAATAACCTTGACCATTTCATGGTCATCCCATTTTGTGCTCCTGAGGTTGTGCACTTGATTTACCAAGGTCTTGAGCTGGTTGTACATGGCTTTTGGCTCCTCCCCTTGGTTGAGCATGAATCGATCGAGCTCCCCCTTGATCGTTTCCCACTTGGTGATCTTGGTCACCTCATCTCCTTCGTGCGCGGTCTTGAGCACGTCCCAAATCTCTTTAGCACTCTTCAACCCTTGCACCTTATTATACTCCTCTCGACTTAGAGAGGCGAGGAGTATAGTAGTGGCTTGGGAGTTGAAGTGCCGGATTTGGGCTACCTCGTTCGAGTCATAGCCTTCATCCCCCACGGATGGTCCCGCGCTCCAAACTCAACAATGTCCCAAATGCTAGCGTGGAGTGAGGTTAGATGGTGCCTCATTTTATCACTCCACATACAATAATCTTCACCGTCAAAAACCAGTGGTTTGCCTAGTGGGACGGAAAGTAAAGGAGTGCTTTTGGAAATGCGAGGATAGCGTAAGGGGATCTTACTGAACTTCTTGTGCTCATGGCGCTTAGAAGTGACGGACGGCGTGTCAGAGCTCGAGGTGGAGGGCGACAAAGAATCGGTCTCGTAGTAGACCACTTTCTTCATTTTCTTCTTCTTGTCGCCACTCTGGTGCGACTTAATGCGGGGAGGTGATTCCTCCCTCTTCTTGTTGCTGGACTCCTTTGATGGAGCCTTCCCGTGGCTTGTGGCGGGCTTCTCGCTGGTCACCATCTCCCTCTTGGTGTGATCTCCCGACATCACTTCGGACGGTTAGGTTCTAATGAAGTATCGGGCTCTGATACCAATTGAAAGTCGCCTAGAGGGGGGGTGAATAGGCAAATCTGAATTTTACAAACATTAAGCACAACTACAAGCTGGGGTTAGTGTTAGAAATAAAGTCGAGTCCGAAAGAGAGGACGAAAACAAATCAACCAAGGAAATAAAGCGGATGACACGATGATTTGTTTTACCGAGGTTCGGTTCTTGCAAACCTACTCCCCGTTGAGGTGGTCACAAAGACCGGGTCTCTTTCAACCCTTTCCCTCTCTCAAACGGTCACCTAGACCGAGTGAGCTTTTCTCCTTAATCAACGGGTCACTTAGACCCCTTACAAGGACCACCACAAATTGGTGTCTCTTGCTTGATTACAAGTTGCTTGAGAACAAGAATGGAGGAAGAAGAAAAGCGATTCAAGAACAAGAGCTCAAAGAACATGAGCAAAAACTCTCTCTCTCTAGTCACTATTTGCTTGGAGTGGAAATGGGACTTGGAGAGGCTTTGATTCTATTTGATTTGTGTCTTGTATTGATTGCACTAGCTCTTGTATTGAATGTGAAGTCTGAAAAACTTGGATGCCTTGAAGTGTGGTGGTTGGGGGTATTTATAGCCCCACCCACCAAAATGGCCGTTGGGGAGGTTGTCTGTCGATGGGCGCACCAGACAGTCCAGTGCGTCAGCCATGTCACCTAACCATTAGGGTTCGACCATTGGAGCTCTGACAGGTGGGACCATCGGACAGTCCGATGCGCCTTCTAGCGCCTGTTCCGACTCTGCGTGTGCTGTCCGCGCACTGTAGCGTTCACTGTTCACTTTTGCAGACGACCATTGGCGCAGTAGCCGTTGCTCCGCATGGCTCACCGGACAGTCCGGTGGCTCACCGGACAGTCCGATGAATTATAGCGGAGTGGCTTTTCCAGAAACCCGAAGGTGGTGAGTTCGAGTTGATCCACCCTGGTGCACCGGACACTATCCGGTGCGCTAGACCAGGGCAGCCTTCGGTTTTCTTTTGCTCCTTTCTTTTGAACCCTATCTTGGACTTTTTATTGGTTTGTGTTGAATCTTTGGCACCTGTAGAACTTAGAATCTAGAACAAACTAGTTAGTCTAATTATTTGTGTTGGGCATTTCAACCACCAAAATTATTTAGGAAAAGGTTTGACTCTATTTCCCTTTCAGTCCTGGCGTCGGCAAACCACTCAAGATGTCTCTAGTCAACATAGAGCCGAAGAGAGATGAATATTTAAGGTAGAGGGAGGCTAAACTAAGGTTAACTAGAGCTACTCCTAATGCATAAGGTAAAAACGATAAGTAGATTTGATTTCATCGATTGTGGGGGGGGTTTAATCGGCCGTAACCCTTCATCTATATAAAGGGGAGGTCTGTACCCGTTACAAGTTGTTTTCCGAGTTAATCCCGCAGATTTAGCTAACAAATCCTGCAAGAAACTCGGAACCCTAGCTGATTCTGCGCACGAGCGGACCGTCCGCGCGGTCACTTTCTGTGCTAACAATAGGTGCCTACAGTTAAATATGCAGAATTTACATAGGCAAAATGCAAGTGTTGAGGACTTGCTCTCAATTGCTATAAATTGAGAACAAGACAACACCAAAACAAGTTATTTGTCAATGCCCTTCGTCCTTCGAAACATTATTTCCCCAAGGATATAATGATCTTCGGACGAAGGTCATGAAGGACATACCTTCATCATCTCAACATACATATATGTGTAAATATTAACAACGAATGGAGCATGTAAAACATAAGAAACAATGAGAACAATAACATTATTATATATATTTCTCAGTATATAATTGTAAGTTAATATAAGGACAATATTGAATAACATTTGGTACCTTTGGCTTGACAGAAAACAAAGATACGAGCGTGACGCAAAAGCAAATGCCAAGTCAGCGTGAACAGTACGGGGGCACTGTTCATCTATTTATAGGCACGGGACGCAGCCCATGTGAAATTACATCCATGCTCTTTACATTTGCTAATGATCCTAAGGTAATTCATCGAGGTCTAAATAGCCTTTTCCCCTTTAAGTCGGTTCCCTTTCCTGCTGTCATGCCGAAGCTCCCTTGCGCGTAGCTTCGGCGCTACGTCAACCTTCGTTTTGTTCGTGCTTCTCACACAGTGGTTCTGATCTGAGTCCGAAGGTACCTATTGATATATTACAACTTTGGAAACATTGTTAAATCATGTTTTTGAGGACCTTTGGAAGACGAAGGCCCCCAACAGTAGCCCCTCGCAAGATTAATTTGTTAGAATAACGAATTCAGATTGCGATATGGACGAAGGCCCTAAGCCGAAGGTCCGAAAAAACACCTTCCCTTTGCTAGAATAGCAACAGTCAATGACAAACGGGACCCTCCAACTTGGAGTGCGTCGATCGTATAAATAGGAACTCACCCTGAGCACATTTGGTACTCTACTTGCGGCTTGTTTTGTTTACTCAGTTTTTAGCTCTTGCTTGCCACCGCCTGCTTAGTTTCTCAGACTCCCTAAGCTTTGGTTTTAAGGACGTGTTTTCGTCATTTCCTTAGATAAGATGTCTGAAGACAAGAAGACAGTTGCTGAGACGAAGCTAACCAAAGAGGGGAAGCTCCTTAAGGAGAAGATTGCTGGATTTATTGAGTCAATTGCAAAAACAAACACAGAGAAGATAACTAAAGAGATACTAGAAGGCTTGTCTGAAGATACTGATGATAGCGACAGCTATGATGTGGAGAGTGGAGGCGAAGACTCTGAAGATCGTCCTTGGCGACCAAGTCATGCAGTCTTCGGGAAATCAACTATCAAACAGAGTCATCTTGATAATATGAGAGGAAGGTATTTTTGAGATATGTCTATTGTGAGGGCTGACATAGACAGAGCCGTACCTACTCCCGAAGAAAACAAAGTTGTAATCTACCGAAGCTTCTTCAAAGCTAGACTTCGGTTCCCATTAAGCAGATTTGTGGTTGAAGTTTTAAAGATATATCAGATTTTCCTCCACCAGATCACTCCCGAAGCAATTATCAGAATGGGGATCTTCGTCTGGGCTGTGAGGAGTCAAGGTCTACAGCCAAGCGCAAGATGTTTTTGCAGTATGCATGAGCTTTCGTATGAGACGAAGCCCTGGGGTAAGGAACAATATCATAACAATTTTGGGTGCTACAGCTTTGTTGCTCGCTCTGGCGCAAGCTACCCAGTGCCAACATTTTGGAAGAGGTGGCCCGGGGCCTAGATGGAAGAATGGTTTTACGTGAAAAATGATTTGAAGGCAAGAGAAGATATTAAAGAAATCATCATGCGACCCATTTGGTCCCGCTTCGGTCTCCGAAAGCCAAAGGTAGAAATTGATGAGGCAGCCGAAGCATGCCGAAGGGCCTTCAACACAGTTTGCTCTTTTATTGGGACAAGAGACTTAGTTCAAGAACATGTAGCCTACAGGATATGGCCACTGATAGACAGCTGGGAAATACCAAAAGAGACCATCACTAACCCTAGCAAAGGTGGTTTAGTTCGATTGAAATACACCTTCAGGTTTGGAGACCAGTTTATCGAACCAGATGATGACTGGCTGAAATGTGTTGAAAATACTAGTGATGAACTACTTGGAGCATACTCCAAATCTGAAGATAATGCACTATCTGCGGCCTTCGGGGGCCGAAAAAGAAAAGACTAAATAGGGTTTTCGATGCTATTGGATTTGTGTACCCTGACTATCGCTACCCGCCGCAGGGGCAGAAAAGAAAGGGTGCAACTTCTGGAAAGGCTGCTACTTCGGCTGCTCCAAGCGAGCCTGCGCCGAAGAGGAAAAAGTTGAAGGTCCTTACCCATCGACCGCGCTACATTGAACCGGCCATAGTGCCTGAATTTGGCGGTGAAACTTCTTCTGCTATTGAAGCAAAAGGACATGCTCCTACGCAGAGGATTGAAGAGCCGGCTGCAATGCCGAAGACTGACAAAATTGAGGAACCAAGAATCGAAGGGACGAAAACATTAGAAGTTCTAAGCCCTTCGGTAGGAGTGGAGGTGCCAAAGGCACAAAAAGGTCTAGCAGCGACCCCCAAGAGAAAAAGGATGGCCAGTGTACTAGATGTGCTGGAGACGATAAAAGCTTCAAGCTCTACTCCAGGGAAAATTGCCAAGGCTTCAAAAGTGCAAACTGAAACTGAAACAAAACTGACCGAATCCGAAGCTACAATGAGCCAGGCTAGCGCCGAAGCTGGGCCTTCAGAGCCTGCCAAGGAGAAACCCTCGGAAATTGGAGAAAAGGCAGCGGAGGAAGAAGCTATTGAACAGATTTTGCCTGAAAAAGCTGCCGCTCCTACTCCTGAAGCGCCTTTCGAAGACCTTGATTATATTATTCGACATGCTTCGGAAAAAAGGTTATCTGAAGAAGAAATTTTTGAAGCTAAACACTATGCCCGAGAATTGACGTACCCGAAGAAGACCTTAGTGTTTAATGGTACAGATGAAAATGACTTCTTGTATTGCCTCCCAGACAACAAAGAATTATCCGTCTGCTGGGAAATGGCCAGAAATATGGGGTTCCCGAAGCTTAAAGCTGGCCTCTGCGCCATGATGAAGGACGATCTTGCAGATAGCCTTGCATACAACAGTCTGAAGGTACGAAAATTGTGTATTTGGAAGTTTATGAATTTTGAATTAGTCTTTTGTTCTTATATTAATCTATTCATTCTTTTCGTATAGGGCTTAATACTTAGCAACGCCTTAAGGGCGCAAAAGAATGCTGAAGACGAGAGCTGCACTATTGCTCTCAACAACCTTCGAACAGAGGTTATCAGGCTGAGAAACGAAGCTTTGGAAAAAGACAAAATCCTACTTACATTGGTGGACAAAGTAAAGGGAGATGAAGCTAACTTTAAGGTTCAATCTGAAATTCAAAGGAATGAGATTGAAAACCTTCAAAAGCAACTGGCTGAAGCTAAATTAAAATGCGCTGTTGCCGAAGCTGAACGAGATGCCAGTGATTACTGGAAAAATTATTGTGAAAAAACAGTTGCAGAACTTCGCGCATCAAAAGAAAGATGCTTTGAAAAATCTGTGGAATGCGTAAAAAAGATAAAGACTAGCTTCGCCAAAGTGGGCGCGTACTTGAGCGAAGACAACTTCATAAGGGGCGATCCTGAGGGCGTAATTGAGTGGATCAGCGGTGAAGCCGAAGCTTTTGAAGAAATTTTGAGTGACCGTGGGGACGTCTGTGCGTTCTCTGGTGCGAGGGGAGTTGCAACTATTTTGGAGAAGGCAGGGTGCGAGCATGTTAAACTTTGGCCCAAGTCGAAGCTACCTTCTCTATTAACGATACTAAGGACCCCTCGGCCAAAGCAAGCTCAATAGGTAGAAAAATTTTCACTAATATCTGGGAAAATGGCGGCCGAGGGATGGCCCACGAAATAATGAAAAAGAGCAAAAAAGATATTCATGACACCCGAGAAGCAGCGAAAGCAGCTAAAAAAGCTGCGGAACTTGAAAGACGGATAGGTATTACTTAATGTCTTTTGACTTTATTGTTATTTCTTTTTATGACTTCGAACTAATTCATGTCTTCTACCTTAGCTGAACTATCTCCTCCCCCAGAGCTATTCGACCCACTGGCCGACCCAGAGACAAAGAAAACAATAGAAATTATTAATATGGCCGAAGCTATTGTAGATGAAGTTGTTACCAAATTGCTGACCGAAGCTGCATATAAAGTTTTGAAGGAAGAAGAGTAGCTGTTGTAAAAACATTTCTAGAATATTATTATAACTTTTGCTGAACTATGCTTGTAATATTTGGTACTTGAATGTAATATATGAATTGTTTGTAATTCATTTCTTTACGATGCATGAAACTTTGCGTACATACCATTTTTGAGCCTTCGGCGAAAAAACACCTTCCCTTCTTTTCATGCTTCGTGAAGAAAAACTTATGTCCCGTGGGAATATTCATACTTCGTAAAGAACATCCAAGCGTCGTAAAGACATTAGTGCTTCGTAAACAATAGATTTCTTCCTTCACATCAGAGCTGATGAAGCTGTACTTCTTCAAAACTTAGCACAATTTCACTTTTTCGAAGCATTCTCCGAAGATCAACATTGTATCCCCTTCTTGTGCCATTGATGCAATATGATGTATGATATTACGTTATGTGAAATGATGTGATGATGTTATGTTATGCGAAATGATGTTTATGCCAAAGACACACTCACATCCCCATAGTGGAATACACAATCTCTGTGCCGCTTATTTTTCGGCTTCACCGCTTATTTTTCGGTGTATAAGCGCTGACTTTTCGCTGTAAGTTCTATATTCCCTAAGGAACGTCTTTTAAACTTCTTCGCCTTCTATTTCGGCGGTATTCGCGTTGACTTTTCACGCTTCGCCTTATATTTCGGCGGTATTTGGCTCTGCATTCCCTTTGGAACGACTTTTGAGCAGAAAACTTACAGTGCGCTCCCTTAGGAACGACTTTTTGTAGCTTCGGTGATACTTGCAATGTGATTTTTAGCCCCGCATTCCCTTAGGAACAACTTTTGAGCTTCAACAATTTTTGGACTTCGTGAGTCTGTGGAAAAGATATATTTCACTGTGGCAAGAACGAAGCTATTACAAGAAATTGAAAATGGCAAGAAAACTAGGTTTACAATAATTGTTCCTTATTAAAAAAGAAAATGACAATGAATGTAAAAACTGTTTCAGGGGTAGGATATCTCTCAATAGATATGTTTCGATTCTGGCACAGTACTGTTGACTGTGCGAGCTTCGGACTCCTCCCTGAAATCTTGCTGGTGATGGGTCTGTTGGCTCCCTTCTGGCTGCTGGCCTCGTGAATATGCGGGTTGTAGTGGTGGCGGCGGTGGAGGCTGTGGCCAAGATGCCTGTGGCTGACTAGCCGAAGCAACAGAGGCTGCAGGATGGTTACCCACATACTCTGGTATGTAGGGTGAGTGATATGAAGCAGTGTGCATGACCTGCTTCGGTTGGTTCTGCTGAGCTGCGGCTTCTGCTATTTCCTTTTGTTTCTGAATGGTGACATGGCACATCCTTGTAGTATGGCCCTTGCCCTCACCACAGAATAAGCAATAAATTTTTCTAGGCTGATCCCCAAACCTTCCTCTGAAGCCCCTGGCACCTCTGCCTCTTGGAGCTAGCGGCTGAAAAGAGCTTTGTTGCTGCCCCGAAGCTTGCGAGGAATACTGTGGCCTCTGTTGTTGACTTCCTCTGTCATCACTCTGAGTAGAGTTGTGAATTGACTTGACGTGCCTTGGGTGGATTCTTCCTCCGAAGCCCCTGGTCATTTCAGAGAACCTGTATGCTTTTTCCCTTCTTTGGCGAAAGTCATTGTCAGCTCGGATGTACTCATCCATCTTCTGGAGCAGCTTCTCCGAAGTCTGTGGAGGCTTTCTAGCAAAATATTGGGCAGTAGGTCCTCGACGAAGCCCCTTGATCATGGCCTCAATGACAATTTCATTGGGCACTGTAGGCGCTTGTGCTCTCAGACGCAAGAACCTTCGGACGTATGCCTGGAGATACTCCTCATGATCTTGCGTGCATTGAAACAGAGCTTGAGCTGTGACTGGCTTCGTCTGTAAACCATGGAAACTTGTCACTAGCATATCCTTGAGCTTCTGCCATGAAGTAATAGTTCCTGGCCGAAGAGAAGAATACCACGTTTGGGCCACATTCCGAACTGCCATGACGAAGGACTTGGCCATGACAGCTGCATTGCCTCCGTATGAAGATATAGTTGCTTCATAACTCATCAAAAACTGCTTCGGGTCTGAATGCCCATCATACATGGGGAGCTGAGGTGGCTTATATGATGGGGGCCATGAGATAGCCTGCAGTTCTGCTGCCAAAGGAGAAGCATCATCAAAAGTAAAGATATCATGATTAAAATCATCATATCATCCATCGTCGTTGAACAAGCCCTCTTGATGAAGCTCCCTGTATTGGGGCCTTCGATCTTGCTCGTCTTGAGCAAGATGACGTACTTCTTCAGTGGCTTCGTCGATTTGTCTTTGAAGATCAGCCAGTCGGGCCATCTTATCCTTCTTCCTTTGCACTTGCTGATGGATTATCTCCATGTTTCTGATTTCTTGGTCCAACTCTTCCTCTTGGAGTGTTGGACTAGTGGCCTTCCTCTTCTGGCTTCGGGCCTCTCGAAGAGAAAGGGTCTTCTGATTTGGGTCTAGTGGCTGCAGAGCGGTAGCCCCTGTCGCTGAAGCTTTCTTCGGTAGCATGACGAAGGTCAGTGCTTGCCGAAGGTGGTCGAAAAGGGTTCACCGGAGATGGGCGCCAATGTTGGGGACTTGCTCTCAAATGCTATAAATTGAGAACAAGACAACACCAAAATAAGTTATTTGTCAATGTACTTCGTCCTTCGAAACATTATTTCCCCAAGGATATAATGATCTTCGAACGAAGGTCATGAAGGACATACCTTCATCATCTCAACATACATATATGTGTAAATATTAACAACGAATGGAGCATGTAAAACATAAGAAACAATGTGAACAATAACATTATTATATATATTTCTCAGTATATAATTGTAAGTTAATATAAGGACAATATTGAATAACATTTAGTACCTTCGGCTCGACAGAAAACAAAGATATGAGCGTGACGCAAAAGCAAATGTCAAGTCAGCGTGAACAGTACGGGGCACTGTTCATCTATTTATAGTCACGGGGACGTAGCCCATGTGAAATTACATCCATGCCCTTTACATTTGCTAATGATCCTAAGGTAATTCATCGAGGTCTAAATAGTCTTTTCCCCTTTAAGTCGGTTCCCTTTCCTGCTGTCATGCCGAAGCTCCCTTGCGCGTAGCTTCGGCGCTGCGTCAACCTTCGTATTGTTCGTGCTTCTCACACAGTGGTTTTGATCCGAGTCCGAAGGTACCTATTCATGTATTACAACTTCGAAAACATTATTAAATCATGTTTTTGAGGACCTTCGGAAGACGAAGGCCCCCAACAACAAGTTTGTAAGCACCAGTGAGCAAATAATGCGTTGCCACCAATGATACTACTTCCAATACTGAAGACAAAGACATGAATTAAAAAAAATCTCTGATATAGACTCTTGGCCTGCTCGCTGTCCATAAGAAAGAATACAATACCCGATACAATTGTGACTCTAAATCAGTTGGTGAGAATTTATAAAAAGGATGACAAGAAAGATTTGTCATTAATGCATACCTTAAATTTAACACGTGGGCATCAAATCAAAACAACAAAAAGAACATGGGTTCGACAAAGAGTGACATTTGCCATCCCTTTTTTATTGAAAAGAAGAAGACACAACAAAGTTATGGGATCGCCAATCTTATCAGCGCCATCAATTTTTGGCAATGGTAGAAATCATCAAATCAACCAAAACGCCCATTGAAGTGGTACATCCCTCGCTAGTAACCTAATTAAGATTAAGTTCTCTCAAGCCCAACCAGAAGCGGGCCTAAACATTTAAGATTGGGTATTCAAAAATTCAAAAGATCAAAAATATTAGTGCTCTAACACTATTTTTTGTAATACATTATTGACAAATTACTATAGATCACCAAAAAATTGGGTATTCAATGAATACCCATGAACCACCCCTAGGCCCGCCCCTGAGCCCAACTCCCCAGCCATTATTGAACTGCATGAAGGGATTCAACTGAATACCACTCTTTGAAAAAGGAGCAATAGATAATCTCAATCAACTTATTGTCTTAATATTCTTAGCCAAAAAGGCACATGCATCAATGGTTCATTTATTAAATTATGTGGCCAATTTAGTATAGCTGCTGCAAGTGGCTAGCGAAGTCAGAGCTGCTCGTATCTTGTGTTGAGCTCGGCAACGATGACTCTAGAAAGGCTTTGTGTTTGGAGTTGCCGCTGCCTGTGTTGTTTAGGCTCTCTGTGTCAATGGTGAGTGTTGTGCCGTATTGATGTCTCAATCCAACCGGCGAGATGAGTTGTATGGTGGCGGCGTGTTGATGTCCCAATCCAACCGTCTGTTATTTGTTTTGTTGTTTAGTCTCGTCAGGACCACTTCTACTTTATTAATATAATCGACAGCTGACTGGCTGATTGGTTTAAAATAAAAAAATAATAAATAATAGAATCATTTTTTGGGTTGTACAAGGGTCGAAGAATCTAATACTCTAGCAAAAGGGCATGCTCCCAAACAACACACTAATCTGCCAGAGAAAAGTTCGTAGGTGTTGTGGCAATATCCAATAGCAAATCAACTACCTGTAGTAAAATAAGGAAATCAACAAAGGTGCTACTTGATGCCAAAGAAAAAAACTACACTTCACTGTCAGGGAGCTGAGGTGCGGGTAGTTGTCCTCATCCAGATCTGACTTTAGTTTCAGCTTCGATGATTCCCGCTAATAATGCATAGTCAGCATCATACTGTACTGTATGCAGAATACTCTACCTTTTGCATCATCCACAGGGATTTCATCCCAAACAGCATAAGTGAAGAAGCTTCAAGTGTGAAAAATAACACAGAAGAAAAATGAGGGCTGTGTTCGCTGCGGCTTGCTGCGGCTTTAATCCGGCTGCGGCTGCGGCTTCTACAGTATTTTGTCTCTACTGATTGCAGCTGCAGCAGTACAAACAGCCGTAACAGTACGGCTTTAAGCCGCAGCGAACACAGCCGAGGTCAAGAATGCTCCCAGTAGCAATGCTGGCCAGTTGGAAGGAAGGCAGGCAGCCAACACGCCGCCATCGATGTTGTTGTCCCGCCCACCGACCCTGGGGAGGGTAGGCACCCATGTTTGCTGCCTGAGATTTGTTTAGAACTTTGCAAGCTAACAGAGAGAGAAAACCACTCCATAAATTAGCCTGTGTTGGCTTAGATTACACACCGCGCCAACAAGCCCGCGGGAGAGTCGTGGCGTTCACCGGAGGGAGGCGAGTGAGGTCTCGCCCATGGTTCCGGTGGACGGAGGCTTATCGGCTTGCAAGGATTAGGCGATCGGCAATCCGTCTAGAGGAGTAACAGGCTGCTAGGCAGTTGCTTTCGACGCAACGCGTTGATTTTTATCACAGGGTTGCGGGGCGCCATGCTGTGTTCGAGGTAAGTGCTCCTTGTTCTCATGCAGCTCACGATGATCTTCGGCGAACGTGCATGAGGATGGGGTTTTCGGCGGACGAAGAGAAGCGTTGCCTGGTCTCAGCGTCAAAATCAAAATCTCAGGTACGTGTTTGGCACCAAAATGAGCATGCAGACGGTCCGGCCCTGAGGCCGGACAGTCCGCGCCTGTGGGCCGGACGGTCCGCGCGTGCGCAGAGTAGATTAGGGTTCCGAGTTTTATGCTATGTTTGTTAGCTAGATTCGCGTAATTAGCTCGGAATCCAGTTGTGTAAAGGGTCCAGCCCCCCTCCTCTATAAATAGAGAGGTATACGGCCGATTTGTAACAATCAATCGAATCAATATAACTTCTATCTCGCATTTATTTCCTGTACAATTAGGAGTAGTTCTAGTCTAGTTCTAGTTTAGCCTCTCGATCCCCAAATTCTCCGCCTCTCCTCGACTCTACGTCGATTAGAGGAGTCTAGGTCGGCCTGTCCGAGCCTAGACAACTCTTAGGATCTCTCCTCCCCGACGGGGTCCCTCCCGGGAGCGAGATCCAGGCGCCGCCGGCGATCTTCCGCCGCCCCTGCGCATGCGCGGACCGTCCGGCCCTAGGGCACGGACCGTCCGACCGTCAGGCAGGGAACCCGAGCTCCTGCACCAGGTCGCGGACCGTCCGGCCCTGTGCCGCGGACCGTCCGCGTCTGACCAGAGAGCACCGCCGCCTCACGCCAGGTCGCAGACCGTCCGGCCCTGTGCCGCGGACCGTCCGCGCCTGACCAGAGAGCACCGCCGCTGGTTCTTTTGAAGTGATTGGCGCCTACAAAAAGGTGTCAACATACTTTTTGGCGACTCCGCTGGGGAAAACAAATATAGACGCATCAAATCGGCCCTCAATGGCCGGTTCAAGAGATAGCTCTGATATTTCCCCAAGCAACATCATAGAGCCGACTTGGGAGACCTTGCCGGCTGACGAACAGCTCCAATTCGAGGAGCACAAGGAGCAGATGATCCAGGAGGCAAAAGCAAAGTTCTTGGCCAACTTCAAAGTGGACAGGAACAACAAGGTCATCCGACATCGGGCGACAGATCCGGCTTCGCTCCGACCCACACCAGAAATCCCCAATGTAAGTAATACAAACGAGCTACAATCTCTTAGAAATTATGTAGATGAACAGCGTGAGCAAATGCAAAATATCATAGGGGATATGCAAAAGGATTACAAGAGACTAGTAAGTGCATTTGATAAATCTAGTATAGCAAATTTTCCTTCACACGAGGTTGAATTAGGGGATAACACACGTAATACATCGGCTAGAGGTTGTCATGACCAGTCACAACCCCTTTATGGGATGCCGATGGACACGTACCGTGAGCAACCGCAAATCGGCAGCAAATCAGCCGATCTGCACATGCCCGGACCGTCCGCACGTGAGCGCGGACCGTCCGGGCCAGCAACAGTCGGGCCTATTTTTAATGAGTTACCTAGATATGCGCCCGAGCCACCACACACGGCACAGAATCTAAACTACCCAGTCGGACCGTCCGCATACAACGACGGACGGTCCGCATATAATCACGGACGGTCCGGGCCAATGTCCGTACAGTCCGCGCATGACCTTTTTGAGGAGGATTGTTACCTGAATCCTCACCCATCCCAGCAACACTTCCCATCGCACTATACAATGCATCAACCCATTAATTCGAGATCTAGAGCCCAGGAAAACTTTCCGGCCCCACCTAGAAGGCCGGAAAGGAACGATCAAACATATGAACCATATAGGACAAGTGGCAATGCACCACGTAGCTCAAACCAATGGGGGGAAAGACAACATGCTAATATCCAGCCAACCCCACCTATGTTTGACCAGAGAGCCGGTGGTCTCGCATCGGCTGCCATTGATATAGTGAGGGAAGAAATAGCCGGGGCGTTCCGAGATAAGCTCAGAGTAAGCATGGTCCCTAGGGGGCAATCATATCGGAAACCTTATGACAGCCGATTTGATCACCACCCATACCCACAGGGAACCAGGATACCCGAATTCGCAAAATTTTCAGGTGATCAAGGAAAGAACACACGCGAACACATAGGCCAGTTTTTAGCACAATTAGGAGAGTTGGCCGACACAGAGGCATTTCGCGTACGTTTATTTTCATTATCTCTAACGGGAACCGTGTTTGCGTGGTACGTCACTTTACCTCCTAATTCCATTTCATCATGGGAGGATCTAGAACAAAAATTTCATGATCATTTTTTCTCAGGTGACTATGAGTTGGATTTGGTAGATTTAGTGTCATTGCGACAAGCAAAAGATGAATCGGTTAATGATTACATCCGGAGATTCCGAGATACAAGAAACCGATGCTTCCAAATTCATTTAGCAGAAAAACAGCTAGCAGGATTATCCTTTAATGGTCTACGATATTATTTAAAAGAAAGATTAGAAGGCATCCAATTTTTTACACTAGCACAGTTACACCAGAGAGCTTTGGCTTGTGAAAGCCGAAGCAAAGAAACTGCTAAAACAATTCGTCACTGTCGGTGTTTAGGGTCCGACCGCACACCCGGGGTTGCCCCTCAAGGTGTTTTTAGGAGTAGGACGGTGTCGACAACTGTAGCAAAATGGTTCGTGCCGATCACACGAGGGACAGTGGACAAGGTTTACAGGTTCGGGCCGCTTAGAGATGCGTAACACCCTACGTCCTGATGAGTATGCTTGGTGGATGTGATTACAAGAGAGCTCTCTGGATCGAGAATACAGAGAGTTGATGTGGGAGGCTAAGTAATGGGTCGATCGTTCTGAAGGGGTGCCCCCTAGGCCTTATATACTCGACCGTGGGGCAGTACACATGATGAGATAACAACGAGTAGCTAAAAGATAGTGAACCTCTCGAGATTATCTCCTACGTAACTCTCGCCGACTTATCCTCACGTGGCTTCGCTGCATGGAGGCCCCGACGCGGGAAAGTCGGATCTCTGTTGCGGCCAATGGCTCGGCGCTATGGGCCGTCCGGGTTTGCACCAATCCGGCCCTATGTCGCTCTGCGTTGCTGGTCGTCTTTCCCCAGGCCCACAAAAGAATAACCTTACGATTTATTGGGCCCTTGGGCCTTTCGTGAGGTCCTTTACTCTTTTGGTGGACCCGGGGGATATCTATCCCCCACAAGCCCCCGATCTTTGGGTTAATTTAGAGATAATCAACCCGAAGATCCCAGGTCCAGCTTGTAGATGATTTGAAGAAAGATGACTCCTTGCTGTTTTCTCCTGCTTTGATCACTTGTCGACCAGAACCTAGCTTCGTGCCTGTGCCTTAGAGATCGGCATTCCTGTTTGTTGGACTCTGAACCTTATTGGGTGCACCGGAGGTGCACCCAATGGGTGTAGCCCCCGAGCTTCGAGTAGATTTTAGAAAATAATCTACTCGAAGGTCTTCATTAGAAATTACTCCCATTTGTGTTTCCTTATTCCAGTTGAGGATTGGCTTCTTAATCTTGTTTCATGCCCTTAGAAATTGGCGCTATCCTGGCTTATAGTGACAATCCATGGGGTGCACCGGAGGTGCACCCAATGGGTGTAGCCCCCGACCTTCAAGTGGATTTTTTGGATAATTCGCTTGAAGGTCTTCTTTTTGCGTCCTGTTGCTGAAGAATACTCTTTCTGCTTATAAAAAGGTTGGCATGATGTCATCCGTGCTATGTCATCAATATTATGCTTCGGAGGTCAGCATGTGTTTTGTCTTTTGCAACTGAATTTGCAACCCTTCCATATCTTGCTGAGTAGCATAGTGTATTTGCTCTGCGACTGATTGGACGTTCGATGGACGTTCTCTGTCTAGTCTTCAAGTCATGTCTGTCGACCATATTTTGCACTCTACTGACTATATTTGGCCTCCCTTTAACTCTTGTTGATATCTCATTTTTGTCTTGAGGCATTCACTGCATGCTCTGCACAGATGTGACCATTTTGAAAAATATACTGACAATTCCTGGGCGTCCCCCCCCAATGGGTGTGAGCAAGGAACGTCTTGGTACGCTGAGTGTTTTAACCGGTTGCTTCTGAGTTGTAATGTGATGGGACGGCGAGTGTAATCATATCCTTTGCGCTGTTGACTGGAGTCCCAATGGGTGTAGTGCTGCATGAAACGGCGTCCGCCGCCTGACGTGTCTTTGGACGGGTGGAGGTGTATATTGAATGCTTTGTGACTGTTCAGTGACCACTGTTGGAGGTGAGCGGTTGCCTTCTTTTCCTATAAATAGTGCCCTTGCCTGCCTGATTTTTTCACATCTCTCGCTGTTCTCCGTTGCCTGCTTTCTTTCTTCTATCTGCATTTCCACCATGGGCAAGAAACGCAAGCGCGAACCAACCCCTCCGTCTGAAGATTTCGGTGACTCGGAGTATTCAGAGGAGGAGTTCTCCTCTGAATCCGAGGGGTCTCCGGCTCCCATCCCCCTGCGTGAGTCGTCTGACGACTCAGACGACTCCCAGGGGCTCGCGGCGGAGGTCTGGTCGTACATCCGGGCCGTCGAGCGCTCCGGGCTCGAGGGCTCGGATGAGTCCGAGTACTCCTCGGAGGAGGAGGACTCGGACGACGGCGGCGAGGGCGGGGACGACGACGACGACGACGACAATGACGACGACGACGACGACGACGACGATGACGACGACGACGACGACGACGACGACGGCGGCGGCTGCACCAGGGGCGGCGGCGACAGGGGCGGCACCAAGAGCGGCGGCGGCGGGGGCGGCACCAAGAGCGGTGGCGGCGGCAGGGGCAGGGCCAGTGGCTAGATGCCACTGGTCCTTTTAAATATTAGTATAGATTAGAGGTAGTATAGTTAGATAATGTAGTATTATTAGTAATGTAAAGTAGTATATTGTAGAGTAGTAGTAGTAGTAGCAGTAAAGTGTAGTTTAGTAGTAGAAATAGGGAAGTATCAACTCATAATGGGTTGATTTGTAAATGTTATCACTTCCCTTGAATGAAAAAACAAGTTTGGTTTCTTTTTGATGACTTGTTTCGTCTGACTATGAATCTGAGTTTTTTGAGGCCGTAGATGAACGGCTTGATCGTTATACTGATGCTTTCAAACAATATTGCAGTCTGTATCAATGTTTTTAGAAGTAATGCCGAGTGATCGGAAGTCGTCGTCGACATTTTAGAAGTAATGCCGAGTGGTTGAGCTCCAGATCATCGTTTTAGAGGCAACGCCGAGTGACTAAGTAGTGACTTCGGCATTTTAGAGGCAATGCCCAACAATTTAACTCAAGGTCAGCGTTTTAGAGGTAACGCCGGGTGATTGAGGGTCAACATTGGCGTTTTTAGGAGTAATACCGAACAGTTGAACCCGAGGTCAGTGTTTTAGAAGCAACACTAAGTTATTGAACTCGAGATCAGCGTTTTAGAGGCAACACCGAGTGAGTGAAGGTCAACGTCGGCATTTTAGAAGTAATGCCGAGTGACTAAACTCGAGATCAGCGTTTTAGAGGCAACGCCGGGTGATTGAATAGTGACGTCGGCGTTTTAGAGGCAGCGCCGAGTTATTGAACTCGAAGTCAGCGTTTTAGAGGCAGCGCCGAGTGATTGAAGGTCAACGTCGGCATTTTAGAAGTAATGCCGAACGATTGAACTCAAGATCAGCGTTTTAGAGGCAACGCCGAGTGACTGGATAGTGACGTCGGCGTTTTAGAGACAGCGCCGAGTTATTGAACTCGAGGTCAGCGTTTTAGAGGCAACGTCGAGTGATTGAAGGTCAACGTCGGCATTTTAGAAGTAATGCCGAACGATTGAACTCAAGATCAGCGTTTTAGAGGCAACGCCGAGTGACTGGATAGTGACGTCGGCATTTTAGTGGCAACGCCGAGTTATTTCGAGGGTTAGCACCCGAGTAAGGAGAGGGCCCACCAGTTTTCTGGGAAATAACTGCCGAATGACCACGTGGCATGCTGGGATTTCGGAAATAACCGCCGAGTGATGACTGGGCACTTTTTGAAACGGTGTCTGGTCCGAGAATATCCCATAAGAGTCGCACTTTTAGCCGCCTTTGCTTTCCGCGCCCTAGTTTTTGCATTCCTGCTTCCAAATCTCCTCTGCGCTTGCCTCCAATTTGCTCGCTGGTGAAATCGAGATGGCTCCCAAGAGGAAAATCGCGAGTTCTTCCGCTGTGGTGATTCCCCCAATTGATCTCAACAGCCAGTTGCCTTTCGCAGGTAACCACATGTCCAACATCTCTGAAACTGAACTCCTCCACCTCGTGTCCATCGGGGTTCTTCCTCCGCGGGAACTCTGTTCTTGGCGGGTTTGCCATGGAACTACGGTCCCGACGGAGGATACCCATGAGTCTGTGGTTTACGCTCCCTTTCTTCTCCGTGGCCTTGGCCTTCCTATTTCTCCCTTTTTCCGTGGTCTTCTTGATTTCTACCACATCAACTTAACCCATCTGAACCCTAATTCAATTCTGCAAATTTCTATCTTCGTCCACTTATGTGAGGCCTTTCTTGGTGTGCTGCCGCATTTTGGATTGTGGAAACACCTGTATCACTGTCGCCCTGGGATGGCCGGGGGACAGCATCAGTTGGTTGGAGGTGCCAGCTTGGAGATGCGCCGGGGACGGAAAACTGAGTATCTTGAGATCCCCCTTAAAGACAGCATTAAGGGATGGCGCCTGGAATGGTTTATAGTTGATAACTATGGAAATTCTCTCCCCCCCCCGGTCAGGAAGACAGCCAGATGTTCGCACCCCGAGCTGGACCGAGTCTCCCACAGACGAGGAGGTGGCTGAAGCTAGTGTGCTGTTAGCTGAAGTTGGGCTATTGAAAGAGAGGGGTTTAACCGCTGAAGCTATAGTCGCTGACTTTGTCTTCAAAAACATTCAGCCACTGAAAGACAGGGCCCACCCGGCTTATCTGTATCAAGGGCTAGCCGACCCAACTCGAGTTACCAATGGAAGGATCCCTTCTGCAGATTTGGTGAGCCGGCTGGAGATGATTCTCAGAGGCAAAGTATCCAATGTTGGTGCTCCGGTGGCGTATTCAGCCTGGAATCTGCCTCCTGCCAAGGCCTTCACTCGCTTCGTGTCAAACCCGCCTTCAACTGATGGCAATTTGGGCCTTAGAACGCGGCCCTCTGATGAGGAGGTTAGTGCTTTGGTTGCTTCACTTGGGAAAATCCCTGATGATGAAAGACAAACCCATTTCGAGGTGCCTTCGGATCCTACTGATGCTGAAATAAATGCCGTGCTTGACATGTTGGCCGAGGATTCTTCTGACGCTATTCCTACTGAGACATTGGCAGTGGCACCTCTCCCAGAGGTCGGTATAGTCTTGGATGTCCAGAGACCTGTCCGTGCTCGCTCGAAGCGTCCCCGCCGAACCAATCAGACTGATCTTTCTGTTGATGAGCAGAAAAAGAAGAAGAGACGTATTCGGCGAGTATCTAGTTTGAATCAGGGTGCTGGTCCCTCGGCTCCTGCTGATGAGGAGGTTCCTGCATCTGAATTTGCTGATGCTGAACCCAATGGGTGTGGTCCATCTGATGCTGATCCCAATGGGTGTGGTCCATCTGATGCTGATCCCAATGGGTGTGGTGCCGGTGTTGCTGATGAAGATGACGAAGAGGAAGAGGATGAGGTTCCTTTGATTCGAAAGAACAGTCGGCAATTCCTCGCCAGTGGGGAAAGTAGTGGGGTTCCCTCCCCGGCCTTATCTGCTCTTGTCGGTCTGCAAAACATATCCCTGGCCGACTTTGATCAAACTCTCGAGGATATGGTCCCAGAGGACTTGTTATCAGGGCCAGTGGACGATGCCGCGACGGAAACCTGTGGTGCTGTGCCGGACGCTGGGTTGAGGTCATCCCGTGCCTCATCAACCTTAGAGCACGATCTTGAGGGACGGGATGTTAACTTGGATTGTCCTGATCCCATGGAAATAACCGAGGGCCCGCTAACCTTGGAGACGGTTACTGCTGAAAATTTGGACCCCAAGGATGGTGTCGACACATGTCCAGCCCCCGAGGGTGTCGTGGGGGACGACTTAGCCCGGGCGAAGAGTGCAAGCTACTGCCCAGCCCCCGAGGGTGTTGCCGGGGATAACCCGGCTCAAGTGGGCAGTGCCGACTATGGCCCGGTCCCCGGGGATGCCCAGACAGGATCTCCCTCCGGCACTTCCATGAACGTTCACGCTGGGTCACCTCCACACTCTGGCTGCATGGTGGTGGCCCAAACTTCAGACCGGGGCGTCGCTTTAGAGGGCAGCGTCCCCGTTGATCGAGTATCCGGTTATGCTGAAGGAGATGAACTGATTCCCACTGTTCCATTGCATGCTGCTTCGGGTGATGACCTTGCGCCTGGTTATCATCTGATTTCTCCTGACTTGGGGATCCCTTCGTTCTTCTCCACCCTCCAGGTACTGTGCTGTTTCTTAGCTTGATTTTTACATTGCCTGAACTCTTGCCATTATGCTCATCTGCTCTTCTCATCAGACTTTTGTGGATGGGGTGACCACCCAGCTGAAATTGCATGGTGCTCCTATTCCAGAAGTGGCTTCATCTTTTCCATGTTGGAATCCAGTGTTACTTCGTCGTCGTGTATCCGAGTTGGAGGCGATTAACGCTGGTTAGTGCCCTTTTTCTTTTCTTCGCGTTTGTTGTGGACTGCTTGACCTTCTGACCTTGTTTTGTTTGATTACCTCTTACTAGGAATGACTCGGCAGACTGCACTTCTTGAGGAGAAACATTCTCAGGATCGAGCTGAATTGACTCAGCGATGTACTGATCTTGAGGAAAAGTATTCTCAAAGTCAGATTGAACTGAGTCAGGTTTCTGCTGCCTTGGATGATGCCAATGCGTTGAGTTCTTCTCTGCATGCCCAGCTTGACTCTGAAAAGGTGATATATGAAACTGCACTTTTTTCTTGCCGTGCTCCTATTGTTTGCCTGGTTTTCTGAAAGAACTGATTTGCGCTTGCAGGAGGAAAAACGCATCCTTGCCGCTTCTCGAGACAATCTTGATAGGTTGTATCGAGATTCTAGCAACTCGCTGACCATCTTGGAGAGAAGTCATCGCTTTTCCATGGAGGAGTTGAACAATCTTCGCTATAAGTTGCAGGAGTCTTTGGATGATGTGATTCGCCTTCGGGAGTTGATATCAGCTAAAGACGTTGTCATCAAGAATCTGCGTGCTTCCAAAAAATCTGTTACCCAGGAGCTAGAGGCTGCCCAGTCGGCTGTCAAGGCTGCTGAAGAAACTTCCAATACTCTGAGAGCCCAACGCGATAGGGCCATGGACAAGGCCATTCGAGCGGGACGAATTCTGATGAGGAGGCCTGGCGTAGTCGTTCCTGAAGATATAAGGGCCGACGTGAACGCCGCCCCTGACTCCTCGAGTCGTCCTTCTTCGTCAACTGCTCCTGGGAAAGACATTGCAAAATAGAGAAAACATTTCGCATGCTCCAAGCGCGCAGCTTGCATGATTGAATATTTGTCAGAGAGCACCAGTTTATTTGAGTGACATAGTTATTCTATCATTGTATCAGGATTTTTTAGTTCAATGAGTTTGGTAGTAATGATGCATGATGACTATGAATTTTGCGTGTGGGATATGGAGATCATCTCCTGAATTAAATAGGCGAGAGCATGTTGTATTGGCCTTAAGCAAGCGCCAATTGGAGTTGATTGCTTCGTTAGCTGGGCATAGTGGTCGCCCTGAGTTAAGTAAAGCATGAGCACGTTGCACCGCCTTAAGTCGTTGCCGACTTAAGTCGATTGCTCCGTTAGCAGGGCATAGTGGTCACCCCGAGTTAAGTAAGCGTGAGCATGTTGCACCGCCTTAAGTCGTTGCCGACTTAAGTCGATTGCTCCGTTAGCAGGGCATAGTGGTCACCCCGAGTTAAGTAAGCGTGAGCATGTTGCACCGCCTTAAGTCGTTGCCGACTTAAGTCGATTGCTCCGTTAGCAGGGCATAGTGGTCACCCCGAGTTAAGTAAGCGTGAGCATGTTGCACCGCCTTAAGTCGTTGCCGACTTAAGTCGATTGCTCCGTTAGCAGGGCATAGTGGTCACCCCGAGTTAAGTAAGCGTGAGCATGTTGCACCGCCTTAAGTCGTTGCCAACTTAGGTCGATTGCTCCGTTAGCAGGGCATAGTGGTCACCCCGAGTTAAGTAAGCGTGAGCATGTTGCACCGCCTTAAGTCGTTGCCGACTTAAGTCGATTGCTCCGTTAGCAGGGCATAGTGGTCACCCCGAGTTAAGTAAGCGTGAGCATGTTGCACCGCCTTAAGTCGTTGCCGACTTAAGTCGATTGCTCCGTTAGCAGGGCATAGTGGTCACCCCGAGTTAAGTAAGCGTGAGCATGTTGCACCGCCTTAAGTCGTTGCCAACTTAGGTCGATTGCTCCGTTAGCAGGGCATAGTGGTCACCCCGAGTTAAGTAAGAATGCGAGTCAATCGTAAATAAATTGAGTATCCTTGAAACCTTTTCTTTATTGATGACATATTTCCACTTTACAGAGTACATCATTGTTATCCCAGCAGTTTTGAGGTACGGCTAAGGATAAAACTTTCTCAGGTGTTCTATGTTCCAAGAGTTCCCGACTTCCGTGCCGTCCATCTGAGTGAGGCGATATGATCCAGGCCGAGTGACTTCTGCCACTGTGAAAGGCCCTTCCCATAAGGGTGATAACTTGTGTCGTCCTTCTCCCGTTAGAATTCGGCGAAGGACGAGCTCCCCCACTGAAAAGGATCGTTGCCGCACAGCTTTGTCGTGATAGCGCCTTAGAGTCTGCTGGTATCTTGCTGACTGGATTACTGCATTTAGCCGTTCTTCTTCGAGTATATCTATGTCCTCTAGTCTGGTGGTCTCAGCTTCCGCTATGCTTTCAAAAATCAGCCTTGGCGCTCCGAACTTGAGATCAGCAGGCAGCACTGCTTCCGACCCATAGACCATGAAGAAAGGAGTGTTTCCATGCAAGGCTCGGCTAGGTTGGGTTCTTAGGCTCCAAACAACATAGGGTAATTCCCTTATCCACTTCCCTGCGAATTTTTCATTCTTATCAAAAATCTTTTTCCTGAGTGCATCCAATATCATCCCGTTAGCTCGCTCAACTTGCCCGTTGGCTCTCGGATGGGCTACAGATGCATACTTGATCTGAATACTTTTTTGCTCGCAGAAGTCAAAGAACTCTGAACTTGTGAAGTTGGATCCTAGATCAGTTATGATGCTGTTTGGTATCCCGAATCTGAATATTATATCTTGTATGAATTCCACAGCCTTGGCAGAGGTTAAGGAGGCAATGGGCTTGAATTCTATCCATTTAGTGAATTTGTCAATTGCTACCAACACATGAGTATATCCCCCTTGAGCTTTCTTGAAAGGTCCAATCATATCCAGCCCCCAGCATGCAAAAGGCCAAGTTACTGGTATGGTCTGCAGCTGCTGTGCTGGCAAGTGTTGTTGCTTCGACAAGTATTGGCAGGCTTCGCACCTCTGAACTAATTCGGCTGCATCATTCTTTGCTGTTGGCCAATAGAATCCTGACCTGAAGATCTTCCCAACTAGTGTTCTGGAGGCTGCATGTATCCCACATTGTCCAGCGTGGACCTCTTCTAGTAGTTGCTTTCCAGTGGATGGGAGAATGCACTTCATGAAGACGCCTGATGCACCCCTTCTGTATAATGTCTCCCCAATGAGTGTATAATGAGCCGACTGTCTTGCAATGCGCTCCGCCGAGTTCTTATCGTCTGGTTCTTCTTCATTCTTTATGTACTTAATGATTGGCCTTCTCCAGTCATCAAGATCTGACTCGGGTTGATTTATGATGTTGCACTCTTCTACTTGATCCGTTGAGATACTCGGCTGCAGGATTTCTTGCACGAAAACCCCAGGTGGGACCTGAGTTCGACTGGACCCCAGCTTGGATAGTACGTCAGCTGCCGTATTCCGATCTCTTTCCACATGATGAAATTCTAAACCCTCGAATTTATCCTCCAGCTTTCGGACGGCGGTGCAGTATCTTCCCATCGAATCATTTGAGCAATCCCACTCCTTATTTATCTGGCTGATAACTACCAGAGAGTCCCCGTACACCATTAATCTTTTGACGCCCAGTGATATGGCAATGTTCAATCCATGGATCAAAGCTTCATACTCGGCTGCATTGTTGGAGGCCGGAAATAGCAGCTGGAGGGCGTACTTGAGGTGTTCGCCTCCTGGTGCAGTGAAAAGAATCCCCGCTCCTGCTCCTTGCAGCTTGAGTGAGCCATCAAAATACATTCGCCATACCTCTGCAGTCTCCGGGTTGTCTGGTACTTGTTGTTCAGTCCACTCTGATACGAAATCGACTAGTGCTTGGGTTTTGATGGCAGTGCGAGGCCGAAACTCGAGGTCGTGAGATCCCAGCTCACAGGCCCACTTGGCTATTCGACCGATGGCCTCCTTGTTGTGAAGAATATCCCCTATTGGAAAACTTGTGACCACTATGACTTTGTGATCGTCAAAGTAGTGACGCAGCTTGCGGGCAGTTAGAAGTACTGCATACAATAGCTTCTGGATTTGAGAATACTTTTTCTTTGAGGGGCCAAGAACTTCACTAATGAAATACACAGGATGTTGTACTGGATAGGCGTGCCCTTCTTCTGCTCGCTCGACTACTAACGCGGTGCTTACCACGTGAGTCGTGCAAGAGATGTACAGTAGCAAATCTTCAGCTGGTTGAGTTGATGTAGCTCGCCGAGGTGGTTTCAGTACTGGCGGTGTTGTCAAGAATTTTTTCAGAGCATCTAGAGCTTCTTGTGCTTCTGAAGTCCACTGAAATTTATCCACCTTCTTGAGTAACTTATAAAACGGCAAACCTTTTTCTCCCAGCCTGGATATAAATCTGCTTAAAGCTGCCATGCATCCAGTAAGTCGCTGAACCTTCTTCTGCGATCGAGGTGCTTCCATCTTCATGATAGCTTCAATCTTATCTGGATTAGCTTCAATTCCTCGGTGGCTGACGATAAATCCGAGCAACTTTCCGGCTGGTACCCCAAAAACGCATTTCTCGGGATTAAGCTTCCACCTATACCGCCTCAGGCTGTTGAAAACCAGTTGCAAATCTTCGATGAAGTCCTTTGAGTCCTGTGTTTTGATCACCACGTCATCCACATAAGCCTCCACACGCTTGCCCCAGTGATCGGCTAAGCATGTTTGAATAGCTCTCTGGTAAGTCGCTCCAGCGTTCTTAAGGCCAAACGGCATGGAGGTATAACAGAAAGCGCCAAACGGAGTAATGAATGCCGTTTTTTCTTCATCTTCCTTTGCCAGGCTGATCTGATGGTACCCAGAATAACAATCCAAGAAAGACAACATAGAACATCCAGCGGTGGAGTCCACCACCTGATCTATCCTCGGGAGCCCGAAGGGATCCTTCGGACAGTGTTTGTTGAGATCAGTATAATCAACACACATGCGCCAGTCCACTTTATTCTTTTTGAGTACAAGAACAGGATTGGCTAACCACTCAGGATGTAATACTTCTCTAATGAATCCGGCCGCGACCAAGCGAGCTAACTCGGCGCGAATGGCTTCCCTCTTATCAGGCGTGAAACGACGTAATTTCTGTCGAATCGGCCTCGCCTGGGGAAAGACCTTTAGCTTGTGCTCGGCCAGTTCTCTCGGGACTCCCGGCATATCCGCAGGTTGCCATGCGAATACGTCTCGGTTATCTTGCAGAAACTGGACGAGCGCGCTTTCCTATTTGTTGTCCAAGCTGGAGCTGATGATGGCCGTCTTGCGCTCATCAGCGAACCCCAGGTTGATTCTTTTAGTTTCTTCAGTCGGCCGCATAGAGGTCGCGGTCTGAGCTTCATTCGCCGGTATTGCGAGGTCCTCCTCAGGCTTAGAGTTCGCCATTGCGGAGGGAGCTGTCGACGGCTTGGCGGTGAGGGCTGCTTGAATAGCCACTCGGAAACATTCTGCGGCGCCTTGGAGGTCGGCGCGCACAGTTATGATCCCTTGTGGCCCCGGCATTTTCAGTATCATGTATGTGTAATGCGGAATGGCCATGAATTTGGCCAATCCTGGCCTCCCGATGATGGCGTTGTACCCGCAGTCGAAGTTCGCCACTTCAAACCTCAGGAACTCGGTTCTGTAGTTCTCCGGAGTTCCAAAGGTGACCGGCATGTAGATGTGGCCCAGCGGGTATTCCCCTTCCGTCGGCACGATGCCGAAGAAAGGAGTGTCCGACTCGTGGAGCTCTTTGAGATGAACTCCCAAGCTTTGGAGTGTCCGGGGGAAGGTGATGTTGATGCTGCTCCCCCCGTCCACTAACACCTTTTTCACCCGGCTTTCTCGGATCACCGGATCGACGAGAAGCGGGTACTTGCCCGGATGATCAAAGTTAAGCCATTGATCCGCCCGAGTGAAGGTGATCGGGTGCCCCGACCATCGGTATGGGGCGGGAGGGCCGATGGTCGCTACCAGTATCTGGCGATCATTGAGCTTCTGCTGTCTTCTGCTCTCCTGTGATCCGTGTCCGCCGAAGATGACGTTGACCTCCCTGTCAACGCGCGGGAAAGCTCCTCCTCCTCCTCCCTCCTCCTGCCGATGGGGTTGTCGTGGTTCATCTGGTCCTCCCCTCGGCGGAGGAGGAGGTAGAGGTTGGAAGGGTCGACCGTGTCCGACGGAGTGCTTGAAGTCCCGGCAGTTACGAAGAGTGTGTCGCATGTCCTTGTGGTACGGGCACTGGGCGTCGAGGATGTCGTCCAGTGTGTGTTCGCCCCCACGAGGTCCTCCTCGAGCGCGGGCGGCGGGTGGTCCGGCGGCGTGTACTTCTTCGCGTGGCCGCTTCTCCCATCGCTTGTCAGGTTGCTGGGTCGCGTCGCGCCGCGGTGCTGCCGGCGCGGGCTTCGCTCCTCCGATGAGGTCCTGGGCTCGCTCGTCGGCGGTGATGTAGAGGTCGGCCTCCCGGAACAGCTCCTCCGAGGTTGTCGGCGCCCTTTGTAGTATGGCTCGGACAAAAGCCGAGTCATTGGATCCTCGGTAGAAGTCCTCGATCACGGCCGCCTCCGTGACATCGGGGATGCGATTCCTCATGGTTTGAAACCTCTTGAGGTATGATCGGAGAGTCTCGTCCCCCCGGCGCTTGATAGATTTGAGGTCCCACGGCTGCGCCGGCTTGTCGGAGAGGGACTGGAAGTTGGCGGTGAAACGCCGACTGAAGTCTCCCCAGACGTCGATGCAGTGTCGGGGTAGATGTCGTAGCCATTGCAGCGCGTCTTGTCCAAGGACAATGGGCAAATACGTGGTCATCACGTCCTCGGATGCTCCGGCAGCTCGAGCAGCGGTGGTGTAGACGGCTAGCCAACCCCACGGATCCTGCTTAGGTTCATACTTGTCAACATTGGATACCTTGAAGTTGGGAGGCCATTGGATGGCCCTAAGGCGCGGAGTAAGGGCGGACACTCCGCACGTGTCCTCCTGTCATCGGGGTCGATGCCTGTCCCGGGGAGGGGAGTTGTGGTTGTGGTTCCTCGATCGTCCCCGGGAGGTTCCGCCAGTTGAAGCCGTCGCCGACTCAGTCCTGGTAGCTTGGCTCTGAGTCGGGGCACCATGATCCCTGTCGTACTCCTCCCGACGACGAATTTCGTTCTCATGCCGCCGTTCCCGCGAAGCGTTGATGGAGCTCCGCGCGTCTCGGCGACTGTTGATGGCGTGTCGTAGATCGTTCGGCGGGTGAGCAAGCGGTAGAAGATGGTTGGCCGCCTGGGTGAACAGTCGTCGGTAACCGTCGGCGTCAGGAGTCCGAGGAAGTCCTTCCGCTATCCGAGCCAGCACCCCTCCGACCTCGCTCGGCGTGTTCATGGCTCGAGCGAAGTCGGGGTTCAGATTACGCCCGAAGAGTGGATTCTCGCGACGTTGCCTTGTATCCTGCTCAGCCTGCTCCTGAGCTCGTCGGCGATCACGTCGTCGGGAGTTCCTTCGCTCTCTGAAGACGCGTTCCTCCGGGGTTTCTCCTACCTCCGAGACCTCGTCTCGCGAGACAGGTTGTTCCGGATTCCGCTCTCCGGCCGCGTGATGTCGTCGAACATTCCTGCGCCGGTTCCTCCGTCGACGGGACTCTCGCTGAGGCGGTTCTTCCCCGGGTACAGTCGGCTCGTCGTCGGAGATGGCCGGCGATTCTGCCCTTCCGATGAAGAGGACGTCGGGGTAGAACGACGCTGCTGGCGTGGTGATCTTCTTCCGGAGAGCTGGAGGTTGCGCTTCTCCGGTATTTTCGGAGTTTGTTGAGGAAGACTCCTTTTTTGGCGGATCCGCAATACGGTGCAGAATTCCTTCTTCGTCCGCTACGAACGAGATTGTTCCGAAGCAGAACATAGATCCGGGGCGCAGGGTGATCTTGTTGTAGAAGGAGATGGCCATTGAGCTAGCTTGGATTGTCAACACACCCCCTACCTGGCGCGCCAGCTGTCGGTGTTTAGGGTCCGACCGCACACCCGGGGTTGCCCCTCAAGGTGTTTTTAGGAGTAGGACGGTGTCGACAACTGTAGCAAAATGGTTCGTGCCGATCACACGAGGGACAGTGGACAAGGTTTACAGGTTCGGGCCGCTTAGAGATGCGTAACACCCTACGTCCTGATGAGTATGCTTGGTGGATGTGATTACAAGAGAGCTCTCTGGATCGAGAATACAGAGAGTTGATGTGGGAGGCTAAGTAATGGGTCGATCGTTCTGAAGGGGTGCCCCCTAGGCCTTATATACTCGACCGTGGGGCAGTACACATGATGAGATAACAACGAGTAGCTAAAAGATAGTGAACCTCTCGAGATTATCTCCTACGTAACTCTCGCCGACTTATCCTCACGTGGCTTCGCTGCATGGAGGCCCCGACGCGGGAAAGTCGGATCTCTGTTGCGGCCAATGGCTCGGCGCTATGGGCCGTCCGGGTTTGCACCAATCCGGCCCTATGTCGCTCTGCGTTGCTGGTCGTCTTTCCCCAGGCCCACAAAAGAATAACCTTACGATTTATTGGGCCCTTGGGCCTTTCGTGAGGTCCTTTACTCTTTTGGTGGACCCGGGGGATATCTATCCCCCACAGTCACAACGTACATATAGTAGAATACGACCAAAGTAGCTTAGATGACGAATCAGCAGAAGTGTATGCTGCTGAAATGGTTTAGCCAAAGCAGGCCAAATCTTCAGCTTGTTTCTCCTTACAGCCGGTTCAAAAGAAACGGCAAGAGGAGGTTAAGTTTACGTTTAATGTTGGTAAGTGTGATAAAATATTTGATGAATTACTTAAAAATGGCAACATTAAAATAAATCACACTATTCCATCCACCGACGAGCTAAAACGTCGTGCATACTGCAAGTGGCATAACTCATTTTCTCATGCCACAAATGATTGTAATGTATTCCGTCGACAGATTCAATCGGCCATTAACGAGGGACGATTGAAATTTTAGGAAATGCAGGTGGATACAGAGCCCTTTCCGATGAACATGATCGACTTCGAGGGCAAGAAAGTCCTGGTTCGGCCAAACGCAGCCGATAAAGGCAAAGGCAAAGAGATAGTCATCGGCAATGCAAGAGATGCCGATAAAAAACATAAAATTTCTTGCAGGAAAGTGGTGGCAGAAACGACTCCTGACGGAGGGGAAACTCTTAAGGTGACCATCACGGCCTACGGCGCTGGGGGGCAAGCACGGACTAAGGAGCAAGAACCCGTGTTGCGCACCCCGGACGGTCCAGCACACAGGCGCGGACGGTCCGGGACCCCACCGGACGGTCTGGAGAACTCCAGCGGACGGTCCGGTCGTGCTCAAGACTCACAACGGCCACGTACTTTCAAACCACGACGACCAGAGATAGGTACGTGGAAAACAAATACATTCAAGGCGGCTGGTTGGTTGGTCAAAGCCGGCCCAACTTTTGATCAATTATTGTCTAAATACGTAAAAAAGAAGGTCGGCCCCAGTGACCGGCCAGCAAAGCGACCTCGCTCACCCATTCATGAGCAGCGTCAGGTAAGGCCGATTGGACCACCTCACCAATCGGAAGAAATGAAAGGTCATACTGTGCAATTGAGACCTAACATACCTGCATGGACACCTCCACCTTATCCACCTATGCCATATCCATACACATATTTACCTCCACCATATGTCCCAAATCAAATGTGGGGCATGCCACCATATCCATTTGGGATGCCACAATACCCCGCCTGGGGGGCACCCCAAACATCTGTTTTTGACAGGTTGACGCCACCAGTACAAGACCGATTGAGCACCGCTCAATCCGGTCACCAAGCACAGACCCAACAGGATTGCCGGACTACTCGGCCTCCAAGGCCGACCAATCCGGCAGGGGGCATGTACCTGCAGCAACCGAAAGGACAACAAAGAAGGACGTCATCAAAATAGGTACTGCAGACGTTGTCATACAGGAAGATAATAAAGGGCCAATGATTTTTGGTGAATTGGCCAACATAACCAAAAAAGAAGATACAGCTACCATCAAAACAGCCGATCCAAAATACTCCATGCCTCGATGGTGCCCAGCGGGATTGACACGGTCCCAAAAGCGGAAATTACAGCGCCTAAGAGCGAAGGAGAGCTAGGAAAAGGAGGCGGAAAAGATATTCAATGACACACATCCACAGTACCCGCCACCGCAAAAGAAATGGAGACCAAAAGCCGTTGAGGAAAATCAAACGGCCACAAAAATAGAAAATGAAACAACACTTGTACAGCACCCTGCAGGTATGGCAGGTAGCCTGGCCAGCAAGACTGGGCAATCTGCACCAGGCACGGACCGTCTGCCCCCGGAGTCCGGACCGTCCACACCGCACCAGGAAGCCTCCAACGACACGCCAACATCAATGGAAGAAGACGACCTGCTGGGAGAAGACTTGGTCGACTACGAGGCTTCTCCAGAACGCCCAGGTATGGATGTAAATGTTATTACATTTTCTGCCGATTGTACTATTATCGGCGACGATGAACCTGTTGTTGCCCAGTTCGATTTCGGTCCTACAGAAGCCACCTTTACTAAACCAAAGGAATCGGTAAATCATTTAAAGCCGCTCTTCGTGCGCGGTCACATTGATGGAATACCGATTGCTAAGATGTTGGTAGATGGAGGGGCGGCTGTAAATCTAATGCCTTATTCATTATACAGAAAATTAGGTAAACAAAATGACGAACTTGTCAAGACCAACATGACCCTCAGCGGTGTTGGGGATAGTTCGATTAAAGCCAGGGGAATCACGTCCGTTGAATTAACCATCGGGACTAAGACCCTTGCTGCTGCATTCTTCGTCGCTGATGTAGAAGGAAATTATAGTTTAATTCTGGGCAGAGATTGGATTCATGCCAATCAATGTATACCTTCTACATTACATCAAATGCTAATACAATGGGTAGGCGATGAGGTAGAACAAGTACATGCTGATGTATCGGCCTGCATCGCTGTGGCCGATGCCCCTGTACTCTGGACTTATGAGACTGCTACATGTCTCACAGGAGTAGATTTTTGTGATTATCAGTTCATAAGTATACATAAGAAAGGTTTCATTCCTGTAATGCTAGAGCCGATGGAGAATCGGCTAAATCCTAAATAGAGTTTAAATAATGAATACACACAAAGTTTATGAGTCTTTGGTCATGGACAGTTCGGCTCCCAAAGCCGGATGGTCTAGTCTTTCCCAAAACAGTTCGGACTTTAAGATCGAACATCTACCGCAGCGAAAAGACAATATTACGGATGATCCGGTCCCCGAGACCGGAAAGTCCACCATCACACAAAGACCATCTGATTCCTCTGTAGGGGACATGATAGAGGAATTCAGAGATCTTGATAAACTAGGACAGGGATTTACATCGGCCGATCCTTTGGAGGAGATTGACATAGGAGATGGTAACACTCCAAGACCGACTTTTGTAAACAAGACCCTGGAGACCGATCCTAGAAATGAGATGATCGGTCTATTGAAGGAATATTCAGATTGTTTTGCTTGGGATTACACTGAGATGCCTAGACTAAGCCGAGAGATCGTCGAACATCGACTGCCTATTAAGTCCGGTTTCAGACCTTTCAAGCAGAAAGCTAGAACCTTTCGTCCAGATCTTCTCCCATGAATCAAGGACGAAATCCACCGGCTGCTAGAAGCTAATTTTATTAGACCTTGCAGATACGCAGAGTGGGTCTCCAATATTGTGCCGGTAGAGAAGAAAGAGTCAGGTAAGCTTAGGGTATGCATTGATTTTCGCAATTTAAATAGAGCAACTCCTAAAGATGAATATCATATGCCCATAGCCGACACATTAATCAATAATGCATCAGGAAATAAAATTATTAGCTTTCTTGATGGTAATGCCGGATATAACCAGATTTTCATGGCCGAAGAGGATGCGTCTAAAACGGCCTTTATATGTCCAGGCTTCATTGGTTTATTTGAATGGGTTGTCATGACATTCGGTCTTAAAAATGCTGGTGCTACTTATCAGAGGGCTATGAATCTGATCTTCCATGAGTTGTTAGGAAACACTGTGGAAGTCTACATTGATGATATTGTAGTCAAATCGGCTGAGTTTGGTCCTCATATAGCTGATTTGCGCAAAGCCTTTGATAAAATGCGTCAGTATGGTTTGAAAATGAACCCACATAAATGTGCTTTTGGAGTGTCAGCTGGTAAGTTTTTAGGATTTGTCGTCCATGAACATGGTATAGAAATAGACCCTGACCGAATCAAGTCTATTCGGAATGTGGGACCTCCGACTTGTAAGGTCGAAGTGCAAAAGTTTCTCGGCAAGGTGAATTATTTACGAAGGTTTATTTCTAACCTAGCCGGGAAGATGGATGCCTTCACTCCTATCCTTCGGCTTAAGAATGATGCCTAATTCGCTTGGGGGGCAGAACAGCAAGAAGCATTTGATCTCATCAAAAAATACTTATCTTCGGCTCCCGTATTAAAAGCGCCACGAGCAGGAGTACCATTCCGATTATACATTGCAGCTGAAGATAAGGTCATTGGGGCTGTTCTGACACAAGAAACTGAGGGGAAGGAGCATGTGCTGACATATCTAAGCCGAAGGTTGGTGGATGCTGAAACAAGGTACACTTTTATTGAGAAATTATGCTTATGCTTGTTTTATGCATGCACCAAATGTAGATGTTATTTACTGTCTAGTCATTGCACTGTTTCTGGTCAAGCCGATGTGATCAAATACATGTTGCATAACCCAATTATGAGTGGTAGAATTGGTAAGTGGGCTTATGCACTCATAGAATATGACTTGGCCTATGAACCATTGAAATCTATGAAAGGCCAAGTCGTAGCGGATTTCATTGTAGAACATCAGATTAATGATATTCATAAACTAGACATGTCATACCTTACTATTACTCCTTGGACTTTATATTTTGATGGATCGGTTTGCAATGAAGGGCAAGGAATTGGCATCGTACTTGTTTCACCAAGTAATGTCTCCTTCGACTTCTCTAGCCGATTGAAAACTTATTGCACTAATAATCAAGCCGAATATGAGGCCCTCTTATTCGGCTTGGAACTTTTAAATTGTATGGGAGTAAAACATGTAAAGGCATTTGGTGATTCTCAGCTGGTCGTCCAACAAGTGTTAGAAGAATATCAATGCTTTGATGGTACTCTGAATAGTTACCTTGAAAAATGTTGGAGCATAATCCATTCTTTTGACGAATTCAGTATTCGACATATTTCGAGAGTTGAGAATCATAGAGCTAACAATCTGGCACAAGATGCATCAGGTTATCGGGTAAAGCGAGGGAGATTCCACGACACTGAAAATCTGATAACCGATGTAGGGCCAATTCCCTAGGTTGCGGACCATCCGCGTCGAGACGCCGGACCGTCCGGGGTTACCAGAAATGTTCTCTTAATTGAATCGGCTGATAATAAAGCCGATGCAAGTGATTGGAGGACGCCTATACTTAATTATTTACGAAATCCCAATATCAAGACAGATAAGAACATTCGGCGTACATCTTTCAAGTATGTCTTGATGAGTGATGAACTCTACCGCCGAACAGTCAACGACGTCTTGCTTAAGTGCTTGGGCCCAGATGATGCTATATTGGCCATGGCCGAAGTACATGAAGGAATTTGTGGTACCCACCAATCGGCTCCAAAGATGAAATGGCTCTTGCGAAGGTCTAGTTTTTATTGGCCTAACATGATAGCTGATTGTTTCAAGTACTACAAGGGTTGCCAAGTGTGTCAAAAATTCGGCAACCTACCGTTGGTCCCTGCAGCCGAATTACATCCTATCATCAAGCCTTGGCCGTTCAGAGGATGGGGATTAGACTTTGTTGGAGAAATTCATCCTTCATCATCAAAAGGGCATCGGTTCGTGTTAGTTGCCACTGACTATTTCACCAAATGGACTGAAGCCGTTGGTCTGAAGAACATGACACACAAGGAGGTAATTGAGTTCATAACTGAACATATTATTCATAGATTCGGCATTCCCCAGACCTTGACTACAGATCAAGGGACTTCTTTTATGTCAAAGGAGGTACGTGAGTTTGCTGAATTATATAGAATTAAATTGCTTAATTCATCTCCATATTATGCTCAGGCCAATGGACAGGCCGAGTCTAGTAATAGGACATTGATTAACTTGATAAAAAAGAAGATATTGGATAATCCTAAGCATTGGCATAAGATTTTGTCCGAAGCTTTATGGGCTCACAGGATATCTAAACATAGTGCTACTAAAGTGCCTCCTTTTGAGCTTGTCTATGGGCACGAAGCAGTGTGGCCTATGGAAATAAGTTTGAATGCTGTCAGGTTCGCCAGACAAAATGATCTAACCATCACTGATTATTACAATTCAATGATGGATAATATTGATGAGGTGACCGACAAGAGGGCGATAGCTTTGGGAGCAATAGAAAAGGACAAGATCATGGTTGCCAGGGCCTACAACAAGAAGGTCAAAGCAATGTCATTTCAAGTAGGGGACCTGGTGTGGAAGACCATCCTGCCTCTAAGGAATAAAGACCGGAAGTTTGGAAAATGGTCGCCAAGCTGGGAAGGTCCTTATAAAGTAAAACAGGTAATATCTGGTAACACCTATTTACTACAAACATTGCAAGGCAAGGATTTACCCAAAGCTTTGAATGGACGTTTCCTCAAGCAGTACCATCCTAGTATGTGGCAAGATGCTTAAGAAAACCGATGTGATCACATCGGATTAAGGTGCTTTTGGTTTGCCTAGCTCCACCAAAAGGCAGGGGGGCATATGTTTGGCACCAAAATGAGCACGCGGATGGTCCGGCCCTGAGGTCGGACAGTCCGCGGTCCGGACAGTCCGTGCCTGTGGGCCGGACGGTCCGCGCGTGCGCAGAGTAGATTAGGGTTCCGAGTTTTGTGCTATGTTTGTTAGCTAGATTCGCGGAATTAGCTCGGAATCCAGTTGTGTAAAGGGTCCAGCCCCCCTCCTCTATAAATAGAGAGGTATACGGCCAATTTGTAACAATCAATCGAATCAATACAACTTCTATCTCGCATTTATTTCCTGTACAATTAGGAGTAGTTCTAGTCTAGTTCTAGTTTAGCCTCTCGATCCCCAAATTATCCGCCTCTCCTTGACTCTACTTCGATTAGAGGAGTCTAGGTCGGCCTTCCCGAGCCTAGACAACTCCTAGGATCTCTCCTCCCCGACGGGGTCCCTCCTGGGAGCGAGATCCAGGCGCCACCGACGATCTTCTGCCGCCCCTGCGCACGCGCGGACCGTCCGGCCCTAGGGCGCGGACCGTCCGGCCGTCAGGCAGGGAACCCGAGCTCCTGCACCAGGTCGTGGACCGTCCGGCCCTGTGCCGCGGACCGTCCGCACCTGACTAGAGAGCACCGCCGCCTCACGCCAGGTCGCGGACCGTCCGGCCCTGTGCCGCGGACCGTCCGTGCCTGACCAGAGAGCACCGCCGCTGGTTCTTTTGAAGTGATTGGCGCCTCTAAAAAGGTGTCAACAGTACGTACATTAGATCTTGCGGACGCGTTGAATCCCTGGGAAGGTCCCTTGCCAAAGCAAAGTAAGCCATCGGTCGTTACTCTCGGCCATGTGATGGCTTCGGCAAGGAAGGTAGCCTCTAGTCGCAATTGCTCGCCGTCATTGAGGAAGGAATACATCCATATCGATCCATTTTTAAGGGCAATTCAAATTCAAATTCAGATACTCTATCTTTGGAAAGAATGCGTCAGGTACCGTTATTTTCGCCTGGTGATCCGGATGGTCTTGCTGCACAGGCATGCGATTGTTTTTTGACTCGGCCGGTCTTCTCCGCCGACCAGTCACTCAGTTTGGCTAAGCAGTCTGGCGGGGGTGTTTTGGTTGGGCCTTTTTACTCTGTGGGCCACTCGACCGGTCAGGTTTGTAACTTGTTAGCCCCGACCAGCAGAAGTTGGGCCAGTCGCTACCCAGGATTGCATTTTCTTCGGCAAAGGGTTGCCAGCTCGTCAAAACCTAAGTGTTTTGTCCACTCGCTAAGTTCTCGTCAGCCACCAGTTCAGCCGCCAGTTCCGCTTCGTAGGACGTACGCCGAGGTTCTCAAGTCGGCTGCTCTCTCTGGGGAAATGGCTAAGGAAGGCGCCGAGGGGGATGGATGGAGAGTGATGGATCGCCATCGTCAATAGGTACGAGGTCGTTCCTCGGGTGCTAGCATCTGGTCGCTTCGCGGTCGTGCAAACTGGGAAGCCCGTGGCCGTGGTACCTGGCGTGGCCGTGGCGATCGGTTCTTCGCGTCTGGTTCGTCGCTAGGCCTTGATGCCAGGGTGGCTGTTGATCGCAATAGTAGTGTTCAGTCTGAGGCAGCTAAAAAAGGGTGGCCGACGTTGCATCTGGGGTATCGAACATGGGGAAGAAACACCGTGAAGAGCTTTGTTGCGAAATTTGTGAAGACAATCATGTGCCTGAGGAGTGTCCGGTATTTAATGGACCAAAATCGTAGGCAGCTCTCTATGGTTTTGCGGGAGGTGAATCTGGTTTTTTTCAAATTTGGGGAGCAAAGGGGGTATTACCAAGGTCGGATGGTGTCACGACCTTCATAACAGTGAAGGAAGGGAATGTTACTGCCGAACTCGTTAAGTCTGAACTCTCTAGACTTATTCCAGTGAAGTGGAATTGGTCGGTCCAGAAGCATGCAGACAGTTTTCTAGTGCCATTTCCGTGCAGAGTGGAGCTTCAACATATGATTGCTATGAAATATGTTCATACGTTGGGAGGAGAAGGTATCTTAGTAATTCAAGAGGTTAACCAAAAAATAGAACCGATATCTTATCTGCAGAAGGCCTGGGTGAATGTGTACGGGGTTCCTTTTGAGATCCGCTCATTTCTTCCTTTCTGTGCAGTAGGTTCTATTTTGGGGGCAACTCAGAAAGTGGACATGCGCTACACTCAGAAAATGGGGGTGGTTCGTATTTTGGTTGCAGTGACGGATGTGAATCATATCCCGGAGTCCACAGAAATAGTGGTTTGTGAAGGATTATACGAGATATTCTTCAAAGTTGACAAGGTCCTTAAAGATGGTAGATGGATTGCCAATAATAACACGGGTACTCGAGACAGAGATGATAAGGAACAAGGTGAAAATGATGATTTTAATGAGAATCATGAAAATGATATTTTTCAGTCGGAGGAAGCAGTAGAAGACACTGTCATGGAGGATAATTCCTTACATAGCGACCCTATGAAACCACAGGATGAAACTTCAGATATGGGAATAGGGGTTCAGCACAAGAATCCGTTCATTAATGACTCGGTGACATTGGAGTCAGAAGTTTTGACTTCAGTTGAGCCAACAATTTTGAATTTAATGACCTCTACTTACGTTGATCAGCATATGCAGCCAGCTCCTGAGGAATATGGACTGGATTCAGTGATTTGTATTGCTGATCATGCTTCAGATGGCCTAGAATTGTCAACAGGAAGGGTTGGCGTTGATGGGAATCTCAGCAGCTTGATTTATTTGGCTCCAGACTGCTCGGTTCTTGCTAGTGGATCAATCAGTGAAGAGGGGCTGTCTGTGTCCGAAGTAAGTATTCCGTCTCTGGAAGCAACAATGCCATTTACTGGAGGAGAGATCGACTTGGCTTTTGATGATATCAATATTCCTTCTGTGGCTGACAACTTGCTCATCGAAAAACATAGTAAGTCTGTTGCTGATTTACTTAATCACCCAAAGGTTTTAGCGGCATCTCCTTCAGTACTCAAAATACCACGTCATGTGTATGATTTTACTGAAAATACATCATTTGAAACAGAGACATGTGAGAGTACCATTCACCTAGGACATGTTAATTACTTTACTGATGTACCCCGCTCTGTCCTCTAGGTATTATGTAAAGAATTTAATATTAAAGCCAATACAAAAATACTGAAATGAGACAAGCACTATCCTTTAGGGCTCAATCTGATAATCAAATTCTGATGGCATTGCAGGAGGCACTTAAGTCTAATTCTCTTACTAAGAGAGTAAAGACTGAAAAACTTAATCAAGGGGGTGTCATGTTAAGTGCCAGGAGGACTAATACAGATGAAGATATATTGTCCAAAGCTCAGCGTCTGGCAGCAAAGCGTAATTTAGAAATCAGTGAGTCTTCCTTCATTTCTTTTGATCCAAAAATAATTACTTTAAAATGTGAAAAGATAGGGATTTCTCTTGGCAATACTAAAAATGAGGTGCTGCATTCTGTGGTTTCTATTAAAAATATTGAGATTGATAGGCTCACGGTTGCTGCAAAACCCCCCTCTTAATAGGGTAAATTCTTTTAATAATGACGAGGAAACCGAGGTAGATGCTGAGTTATCCCAAATTTCTGAAAACTGGGATGATGAAGCTGGGTTGGGTGCTTTAGATCGATGTTGTGAGCTTACTGTCGTGCCACGTAGAAAGAAAGCAAATAGAGCTTTTTTAAATGGAAAGGTTAATCGTCCTTCCAAAAAGCCTATTACACCCTCTAAAATTAGTTTAAAATGAAGGGTATTTTTTGGAATTGTAGAGGTATGGGGGATTTGGCTAAACATAATTACTTATCCCAACTTTCTAGAGAACACAGACTTGACTTTATTGCTCTCATGGAGACGGGGCGTAGCTCGTTCTCAGAATCTGCTCTGCGACATTTTAGCGAGGGTGTCGATTTTCTCTGGCACCATATGCCACCTAGAGGGAGATCAAGAGGGATGGTGTTAGGTGTGCATCCGGGTGTCTATGACATTGGAGCTATTGACCAAGGGGATTTCTATTGTAAGTTCCGACTTCGAAATAAGGAAGATGGATTCATATGGGCCCTCTTTGCTGTGTATGGTCTAGCTCAAGAAGATTTAAAGAATGATTTCTTAGCTGAAGTTGCAGGTGTGTGCGGTGCTGAAACACATCCTTTTATTATGGGGGGATTTTAATATCATGCGAAGAGCGGAAGAAAAAAGTAATGATAATTTCAGCTACCGGTGGCCTAATTTATTTAATGCTATCATAGCAAACTTAGAATTGCGGGAAATAAAAATGGTGGGACGACATTTTACTTGGGCAAACGGTTTGGTTCCACCCACGTTTAAAAAGCTAGATAGGGTTTTAATGAGCACGGAGTGGGAACTTAAATTCCCTAATGTTACAGTTCGTGCGCTTGACAGATCTCGGTCTAATCACACTCTATTATTATTGAATGGCAAAGTCTCCACGAGCCTAGGAAATTACTCTGAGTTTAAATTTGAATTAGGATGGCTTATTAGAGAGGGATTCCATGACATGGTTACTTCGATTTGGCAAAAAGAAAATAAAGGAGAAACTGCTATACAGATATGGCAGAACAAGATTAGGGCCCTGCGGCAATATCTAAGGGGGTGGGCAAAGAATTCAGCAGGGTCAATAAAAAAAGAAGCAACAACTTTCAGAGCTGATTGATGATCTCGATAAAAAAGCGGAATTTACTTGCTTATCGCCTAATGAGTTGAATACTAAAGCTTTTGCTAATGATAGACTTGCCAGTATTTGAGAGAGGAAGAAATTCATCACTTCCAGCAGGCTAAAGTCAAACACCTCCTTGAAGGGGACGATAACACAAAATATTTCCATTTAGTGGCTAACGGCAATTATCGGAGACAAAGGATTTATTCTTTGGAGAATAATGACGGCACATGTATTGTTGATGAGGAAAGCTTAAAAATCACATAACAAATTACTACAAAAACCTCTTTGGGAAGCCAAATGCATCATCGATCGAACTTGATGAATCTATTATCCATGACATACCTCAAGTTTTGGATTCAGAGAATGAAATTTTAACTGCTAATTTTACTATGGATGTAGTTAAAAAGGCGGTATTCAATATGGAACATAATAAGGCTCCTGGCCCTGATGGCTTTCGAGCTGAATTTTAACAAGTTTTCTGGGAAGTTATTAAGTATGATTTGTTTGTGTTGTTTGAGGACTTTCATAAAAATTCTTTACCGGTTCATAGCTTAAATTTTGGAGTTGTTACTCTAATCCCAAAGAAAGACAACGCAACTAAAATCCAGGTCTATAGACCTATTTTCTTACTTAATGTTTCATTCAAAATCATCATTAAAGTTCTTACAAATCGAATAGGTCTAGTAGTAGACAGAATTGTCAGCCCCTCTTAGACAGCTTTTATGCCCAGTCGGAATATTCTTGAAGGGGTTATTATTCTTCACGAATCTATTCATGAACTACAGAGGAAAAAGTTAGATGGAGTTATTCTTAAATTAGACTTCGAGAAAGCTTACGATAAAGTGAAATGGAAGTTTCTACAGCAAGCGATGCGTATGAAGGGTTTCTCTCCATCTTGGTGCGCCTGGATCCAAACAATAGTTTCTGGAGGTCATGTTAGAGTTATAGTAAATGATGGCGTATGTCCTTTTTTTGGTACTTACAAGGGCCTTCGTAAGGGGGATCCTTTGTCGCTAATATTATTCAATATTGTTGTTGATATGTTGGCAATTCTATTCACAAGAGCGACAGAGGATAATCAATTCAAAGATATTGTTCCGCATTTGATTCCAGGGGATTTATCTATCCTTCAGTATGCCGATGATACGATGGTTTTCTTAGATCATAATCTGGAGCATGCTCGGAACATCAAACTTCTTTTAACTCTTTTTGAGCAAATGTCTGGTTTAAAAATAAATTTCCATAAAAGTGAGTTTCTGTTATGGGTCGGCTAAGGAATATGATTTGCATTATTCACTTATATTTGGATGTGGAATTGGGTCAATGCCTTTCAAATACCTTGGAATTCCTATGACTCATAGAAGATTGAGAAATAGTGACTGACAGGTGTTATAGACCGATTTGAAAAGAGGCTTAGTACATGGAAGGCCAAATTCCTATCTTCAGGGGGACGATTGGTCTTACTTAATTCAGTGTTAAGTAGTTTGCCTATCTTTATGATGTCTTTCTTTGAGATTTCGGTAGGCATCTTGAAGAAACTTAATGCTATTCGATCCAGATTCTTTTGGCAGGGAGGAAGCAGTAAAACGAGATATAGGCTAGCTAGGTGGCATATTATTTGTCAACCCAAAGCGTTAGGAGGTTTAGGTGTCTCTAATCTGGCTTTAAAAAATATTAGCTTACTCAGCAAATGACTATTTAAATTACTCAATGAGGAGGGGAGGTGACAACAGCTACTTAAAAACAAATACTTAGGACATAAATCTCTTACTCAAATATCTAGAAGACCGGACGATTCACACTTTTGGTCAGGTCTAATGAATATCAAGGATCAATTTCTTAGATGGGGTCACTTTCAAGTGAGGAATGGTCATGCTACCAGATTCTGGAAGGATATATGGTTAACCAGTCGACCTCTTAGTGAGCAATTCCCGAACCTTTTTAATATAGTGCGTAACAAATCGGCCTTGGTTGTAGACGTCTTTTTAGATTTAAATTTTAATTTATCTTTTCGTCGAACAATTAGGCGAATTAAAATGGTGGAATGGCACAACTTGTTAAACTTGCTAACTACGGTTACTCTGAATCCGGCTAGGGACAATTTTGTTTGGGACGGTCATAAGAATGGAATTTTCTCTGTCCAATCGATGTACCATCTTTTGATGAATAATCCTAACAGCAATCGGAGTAAGATGCTTTGGAGACTTAAGTTCCCTCTGAAAATAAAAGTTTTCCTGTGGAATTTATGTCGGGGAGCGATCCTCACTAAAGATAATTTAGCTAGAAGGCGTTGGAATGGTAGCTTGACCTGTAGCTTTTGCAACAATAATGAGAGTATACATCATCTCTTTTTTGACGGTTACATTGCCAAAATATATGGAGAATCATTTACTTTGCTTTTAAAAATAGACATGCCCATTAGCATTAATCATATTATCGGGTCTTGAGAATCTAATAATGCTCTGGCTTACAAAAAATTATTACTGACTGGAATATCAGCTTTATTTTGGTCCATCTGGCTCTGTCGAAACGAGGTGACGTTTAATCGTAAACCAATATCATCAATTGTGCAGGTTATTTTCAGGGTTACTCACTGGTTCAGATTCTGGAGACTTCTACAGAAGGAGGAAAAGCACCAACAAATTCTCGATGCCTGTCGAGCTTTGGAGGTGGTGGCGATGGAAGTTTTTTGCAATGCATGGATGACGCTCGAATGCAAGAATTGAAGATGGCTAGTGTTTTCTATAGTCATGGCATTTTGTTTTCTTTGAGTTAGTTTAATTATTCAAGCAACTGCTCTATGGTGCAATAATCGTTATGTAATGGTTGTACGCATTTGTATGCTAAAGCCGGAACTCTTGTTTCCATAATAAAAAGCCTGTGTTTAGATTTCTTCCCCCCCCCCCCCCCACACCCCCACCACACACCCCCCAATGTTGCATTTACAACAGGCCGTATCTCTGAACCAATCAAAGGTATAACTTCTTATCTGAAAATTTTAAGATAGAATGACATTATGTATTCAGATTTAAAATATTCATGGGGTTCATCAATGCTACTCCTAGAGGCACCATTTAACCTGAGTGAGCTACAACATGGCATCCATGAGGTATTGATAAGACAACTTTAAAGTCATCTTCAAATGGTAATGTAACAAATCTGACAGCAGCTGGCCAGCTTGCAGCTCCAAGTGCTAATACATCAATATTGCGAGTGTGTCTATTACCGACCTTTCGTGCCCCCAACATACCAATCCAGGACACACAAACGAACAAAAGGAACAGATTATTACCATAGAGGTTGCCAGAAGCTAAGCTCTCTGGAAAGCCCGCGTCTCCTGCAAATATAGCCAAACAAGAACAAACAAGGTTCTATAGCACCGAAATTCTTGGCTTTTTTGGTAACAGGGTCATCATGATGACAATGAGGTAAATCTTTTAGAAAAGCCCGACGTTCAGCTGTTGTCTTTAAAAGGATACTAAGTTCGCTTGGCTTTAATCGGTACCGGGTTCTACTGCTTCTATATTGTTTTGTCTCTATAGATTACAGTTAGAGCAGTTTAAACAATCGACTTTAATCCGAATATGTTTGCTCAGGGAAGACCATCACGCAAAAGTCCATAGACATGATTCAGTTTCAAATTACGGAGGTTGGCATAACACTACCAGATACAAGCAGAAGCACGATGGAACTATTTCTCACCGTTGCTAGAAGTAGTCGAGCTCGCGGCGAACCGACAGTCCGTACTGATTTTTTTTGTCGTGTATCTACAAGGAGATTCACCGATCACTGGCTGATAGGTCAAGCCAGATGGTATGTGTGGAACTTGACCGCCTCTAATACTCGAAGGTGGCCAGATCCGTATTTAGGTGAGACAATCGCAGTAGCAACATATCTCCTGGGTACACATGTATGGCCGCCTAGATGACCACTCTCGGCTTCCCACGATGACAAACCTGATGGTGATTCTAGACGGTAAGGACAAACAAGTTGCGTAACTATACTGATAACTACCTCATCCATCCTATTTTGTGTGCTACAACATTAGCAAATGTAGATCCAACCCTACTAGGCAAATCACGTATATGCAAACAATCAAGCTCAAAAAAAAAACTGCACAAGAATGGCCTGATACTAGTGCTATGCAATAGCATGTTTACCATGTTTAACCAAGATAACATACCGATAGAAGAACATAAATTATTATGACTAGACGCGTAACACAACAGAAGAAGAGAACAAGGAATACAGTAATTATCATGATAGAATCTTTTGTTAAGTTTTCAAGCTTGAGAGACGAACAACTCCAACGAATGATCTCTTTTTTGCTCACTAACCGGAAATACTCCTTTATTTTATCACCACACTACAGTAGAGAATGAAGTTGTAGTCAGTATGTTTCTTACAAAATAGCCTGCATAAAAGATGTATATTTGTAATTTTTCAATGTTAGATTTTTTTTGCTGGCTAGGGGGGAGAGGATCCCCCACTTGAAGATTCCATTAATTATTTGCCATGGCAGAAAGGAATTACAGACAATACATGGTTTATTTCAGGCAGAGCAATTGGGGTAGGTAGGAGAGGGGTTACAGAGATTACAACAGGATTACACACAGAAGATGTTACGCCAGGCTTCCATCTGCCTTTGTTTGCGTGGGGGGAGGCGTTGCACCCACAACCAAGAGTCAGTCCTGCACGATTGAATCACTTGTCGAAGAGGGATGAGCTCACCTCTGAAAACCATAGCGTTCTGATGTTTCCAAAGGTGCTAATAACATAGGAGGGTGAAGTCGTTGAAGCCCTGTCCCTGGAGAGCACGGGGGCAGGCAAGTTCATGAAGGCGGGAGCAGTGTATGTTTGGTGGAATGGTGATGCCAACAGCAGCCCAGAAGTCGTGGGCAAAGTTTTAGTGGAAGAGCATATGAGACGTCGTCTTAGGTTCTGCTGTACAAACTTCACAAATATCATTATCAAGGATTTTCCTTTTGTGCAAGTTCACTCGAGTTTGGAGTATGTCCTTAGAGGCTATCCAGGCGAAGAAGCAAACCCTTGGAGGAATTTTGCTTTTCTAGATGAAGGTGGATAGGGGGTGGGAGGCTCCCCATGGTTTTTAAGCATTTTGTAGAGGAGCCCTAAGTGGAGGGAGCTGTCTGGCTTGGCGAGCAAGCATTGTCTACTATCTGGCGCATTGGAGAGCCTAATGTCCCGAAGGAGGGTGTTTAGGCTGTCAAGTTCATTCTTCGCCTGATCTGAGAGGCAGGAGACAAAGAACATGGCGAGAGGGCGGGAGAGGACTTTGGAGACAGAAGGGTCTGACATTGTAGCATGGGACTTGAGGGCGGGGAATTTTCAAGCAAGGTCATCATCCGAGCACTAGACGTCGTGCCAGAAGGAGGTGTTTTTTCCGTCATGGACGACACAAGTGGTGATAGCATGGTAGAGGGGGAGCAAGGATCGCAAGGATGCCCAGTGGACAACCAAGAGGTCACTAGTGAGGCTAGCTAGACAGACACGTTGGTGAACCCAGGTGCCCCAAGAGGAGCAGGATGAGGTGTGGAGGTGTATCAGTTTGAGATGGAGCTATTTGTTGAAAAGCTCAAGATCTCGGATGCCAAGGCCACCATAGTTTTTGTTTTCAGGAACCGTATCCCAAGGAACAAGGCATATGGACCCGCGAGCGATATCCTTGCCCGACCAAAGGAAGTCAGGGTGGCGTTGGTCGAGCTTTTTGATAGCCCCTTTTGGTAGATGGACAACACTCATTATGTAGTTTAGGTGGTTATCAAGAACAGAGTTGACGAGGACCAGGGGCCCATGGGGTTCAGGAGGGATGCATGCCATCCCGCGAGGTATCTGTCAGTTTTGACTATGGTGGGGGAGAAAAGGTTTAGGCAAAGTTTGGTAGGAGAGAGGGGTAGGCCAAGGTAGGGTTGGGGGAAGCCTTCCATATGACAACCAATCAAGATGGAGATTTGGTGGGTGTGGTCTGGGTTCATATGCATGGGATGGCCACACTTTTGCTGAAGTTAATTTTTAGGTCTGTAAGGGAGCTAAAGAGGTCCAAAGACCAAAGCTAACTTTAGGTGAGAGGCATCCTCGGGATGGCCTTTAAGGAGGATCAGGGTGTCATCGGCGTATTATAGGACCGTGCAGGATTCGCTGGGGGAGAGGGGGTGCCTGATGTGAGGGTCGCAGTTGATTATCGCATATAGCACGTCGGTGACAAGGATGAAGATGTAGGGGAACAGAGGGTCCCCTTAGCGAAGGCCGCATTTGCAGGTGAACCAAGACCCAGGTGACCCATTCACTAGGATAGCAGTTTTTGAGGAGGATAGGTTTTTTTGAACCCACCCAAGCCAAGCGACACTGAAGCCTCGGGCAGCAACAATCATAAACATGGCGTCCTAGGTGACAGTGTTGAAGGCCTTGGCGAAATCAAGCTCGAGGACAAGGGTGGGGGTTTTCCCTTTGTGGCAACATTGGACTAACTCACGGGCATAGATGGAGTTTCACGAGATGGATCACCCTTTGAGGAAGCCAGTTTGGTCAAGGTTGATAAGGGAGCCAATGACAGGTTTGAGGCGATTTGTGAGGATTTTGGATAGGAGTTTAATGGAGCAGTTTTGGAGGCAGATGGGGCAGTAGTCTCCCACTACTACGGCATCAGGTTTTTTGTAGGAGGGTGATATATGATCTGTTGATACTGTCTAAATTGGTGTGGCCAGCATGGAAAGCACCGAGAAGATCCATTAGGTTGGGTTTAGCTGAACGCTAGGCAGCTTTGTAGAAACTAGGCCTGAAGCTGTCAGGGGCGTGGGTACTTTGGGAGGGCATAGCGAGCATGGCGTCTAGGGTTTCTTTTGCGATGAAGGGAGCATCAAGGGTGCCTTGGAGGGGGGAGGGGGTGTATAGGGTTTGGAAATTGAATATGGGAATGGGGACGAGGGAAGCCCCCATAGACAAGGCGAAGTAGTGAGAGATGGCTTTGGTTTTTTCTTCTTGACCTGAGTAGGTGTTGGTGACTTGTTCTCAAATGCTATGAATCAAGAACAAGGCAACATAAAATGTTAAATATTAACGTCCCTCGTCCTTCGAAACATTATTTCCCTTAGGATATAACGATCTTCAGACGAAGGTCATGAAAGACAACATACCTTAAAATATCGAAGGTAAATGGGTAATAGAAGAAGCGTGTAAAATACAAAAGATAACATAAACAATCATATAGCATTATAAATTCATCTTCCATTATGTTATCATGAGAAAATAAAAACAATATTGGAGTACATTTGATACCTTCGACTTGATAGACAGTAGAGGTACAAGCGTGATGCAAAAGCAAAAGCCAAATCAACATGAACAGTACGGGGGTACTGTTCATCTATTTATAGGCACAGGGCGTAGCCTGTGAGAAATTACATTCATGCCCTTTACAAATGCTTACAATCATAGTACAAGCTATCACGGGTCGATTGGTCATTTCATCTTTAAGTCGTGTCACACCCGGGTTTTAGGGGCACCAAGACCCGGGCGCGAACATAAACACCAGGTATGCTGGGACCAAGTCTCACACATATGATGTATAGTGGCACAGGATCGAATGTCACATCTTTATATATAACAGGAGTTCTATACAAAATAAATAATTACATTATAAGGAGACAACGGTCCAGCAACCCAAAGTTGACTGGGAGACGACGGCCTAGATCTCTCACGAACACATCGCAGCATCCTCCATGCGCCTCATCCTGAGGTACCTGTTCTTGACCTGTGGGGGGGTGTGAGACAGCAAGAGTGAGCTCACATACGTTCATCGCTCAACAAGTTGTGGGGAATAATGTGCATGAACTCGCCAAAGGTGGGAGCTCACGTGAAGTGTAAGGCTTACCAAAGGAGATGGTTAGAGCTGAGCATTGCTTTTAAAGTTTGTCAAAATTTTATTAGCAGTTACTAAGTATAAGTAAATACCAAACCCAATTAAGAAGTAGAACAAAAGTAACAACATCACCTGCGATGCAATGCATATGACAAATTGAATTTAGTTCCATAATTTTATCATGTGAGTGTCCGAGCTGCTCATGACCGTGAGCACGGCTAGTATACCAGTTTTACACTCTGCAGAGGTTGCGCATCTTTACCCACAAGTCGTGTTACCCATCTGCTAAGAGACGGCCAATCCCATACACCTCTACCGAGGAGGTGAGGCAGGGTAACACTACGAGGCCTTTACAAAGTTCCACTAGCTTCAGAAAACCCGCTACAGTTTATAGGAAGTTCCAATGCAGGAATCCCTTGCAGGACCGCCATCGCAGCAAAAATCCTCCCGAGGGCCTCCCTACACTGACCACTCCCCTTCTGCCCTTGCCCCTTTCGGGTAAGGTAGTCTTCCACTAGCTTTCCTAATTAATCAGCCAAGGGCGTCCCATTAAACCCTTGTGGTAGCACTGTTTTCCCGGGTGGTTCTCCATGTTCTAATTAACATAATGATCTTAACATGAACCATAAATAACAACTGATAACAAAAGTATAATCATGAATAGTGTAACCTTCATACCCAAAACCTCATAAAGCAATAGCAGGTACTACCCAAAAAGTTCAGTGGTAATCAAGGTATGAAGATAGTCAAACTGGGGTAACCTATTGGGTCCCATCAAAATTAACCTATGCAGATCATTATGATTAATTAGAACATGAGTGGGTAAAAAGAAGTGATCAAGGACACAACTTGCCTGGCACTTGAGATTCCAGGTACCAACTTGCTTTTCAGATGACACGTGTCCCCACTGAGTAACACTAGGTTAGTGTTGTTAGACGACGACCACTTGACGAGTAGCTTCAGGCTTGTTCATCAGCATCATCCTGCGGAGTAGCCCGCGCTTGGGATTGACTTGGGTCGTCTTCCGCATCGCGCGATTAATTAACGTACCACATCTCAATGCAATTTGGTAGTCGCTTGAATGACGATGGCTAGGGGTCCGACTGGGCGAGCTGGAGCAGAGAGCAGGGCCGAGAACGACGGTGGTCTCTGATTGACATTGCGTCGAACACCCAGAGCACGCCGAACGAAATAGACGACGTCGCAGCTGGGGCTGCGCAGAAAAACTCGGCTACCAAGGACGCAGACGCACGTTGGCGAGCTGGAGAGAGCCGCGGCTTGCGACGGCGAGCAGAGCGCAGTCTGAGCTGGGCCGAGCAGGAGACGCCGGAACACTGTGCGCGCGTCAAGGGAGAGAACAGAGGGAGTAGGGGCTGGGGACGTGCAGTGAAGCCGCTCGGCGACCATGTTCAGCGGGAGGGAGCTCGACCGGCGGAACTCCGGCTGCGCGCGCGCCGGCGAGGGAGAAGAAGCTTGGGGCGCCGACGAGCCGAGGGAGAAAGAAAGGCAGTGCCGAGCTAAAGACTTGGCCGGGACGCGACGATGGAAGCCGCCATGGACGAGCTCGCGGCCCGCAGAGGAAGCGCTGGGCGTGGTGCACATGGAGACCAGAGAGCGACCGAGCACCAGGAGCAGACGATGCCGCGATGGAGTGCTGGGAGGCCGGAGAGAAAACGGCTGAACAGAGAAGCTGGAAGACTGGAAGAAGACGCGCAGTGGAGAAGAAAGCAGAGGCTCGCGTGGAAGATAAATACCGCGCGGCCAGAAAAAATCAACAGCACAGCGGTTATAAAAATCTTGAGAAGTCGGCTGGGCTTTATAGGGGCGAGCAGAGCAATCCCCAACGAAATTCCGAAGCTCGCGGCGAGCGGCAGCAACAACCCACATGCCCAGCGCGGAAGCTACGGGGGAGATATTCCTATTCGCTACAGAGGAAGAAAATGGATTTGTGGACCTGGCCCCACGCATCAGCGTCAGATATGCGGGCATTAGGTGAAGGACCGAGCGAGGGATGCATGGTTGATGACATGCATGAAATCAGGAAGACGCTGGTTCGGCCATTTGGAATAAAGAATGGAAAAAGGAGAATCTCGGGTGAGGTTTAGGAGAGGCTGAGTGGGTCGTAGCTTCCATTGTTATTTTCTTTCTACATTTTTTTCCTATTTATCTTGCTTTCTTTTGATTTCTGTTTTCAAATTTTAAATTCAACTCTGAGTTTGGATTTCATATTCAAGTTAGGTGCACAAACAAACTCTGGCATGAGATGCAAGTATAATTTTATTTATTTGTACCCTACTTATTTAAATTAATTCTCACATTTGTGAAAAATAGGTAAATGATTCACACCAATAATTAAAGAGCCATTCATAACATTTAATTAATTTAATTAAGACCATAAATTTTAATCACATAGAATGATGTTTATTATTTACTTAGAAAAACATTATCTATATAACCTTTTATTCAATTTAGATTCTTAGAGAATATTTCTAAACTTAAAATTTAACAAAAGGTAGCCTTTGTAGGACTACACCGAATTCTAATTTATCATTAGAAAACTTGTTTATATTTAATCTTGCGAGAACTCTTCCAAATACTCAGAATTTGAATTCTATGGTGTTACAAATTCTACCCCCCTTAAAAATAATCTCGTCCTCGAGATTTGTAAGGAAAGGATGCAAAAAGAATTGTTTGCAGTCTATGTGCTAGTTTCTAATTGGTTTTAATACCAAAAGGATTAGGAAAGCCTGGGTATCAAGGCATCTACTATGCAAGATAAAAGTGTCTTTTAAAGCGTAGATAGATTTGGGTGAGAAAGAGTAGGATAAGGAAAGACTCCATCCAAGATTGTGGATCTTGATTCCGCTGGCGATTCAACTTGATCTTTGAAGTCTTGAGTTGATGCTTATCCTTCTTGATGAAGTTGATCATCTTCTTCGGTCTTGTCTTATTGATTAGGAGTTAGTGTATATTATCGGGCTGGGGAATAGGGTTAAGATAGATATGGATGAGATAGACTACATGATGTAGGTCACAAGTTTGTTTGATGTTAGGTGAGAATAGAAAGATTATGCAATCCATCATGACTCTATTGGTTGGATTAGATCTCATGCATGTGGCTGAGTTGGTTTAAGGCACTAGTTTAGTTTTTAAGTGCATGAGGGGTATGGCCTTATCTTTTGTACCAACATTAAGTAACACACTAGATTAGATCATATTAGATTAGATGGGATCTAGATTAGATTGGTATGACTAGTTTGACTAGATAAGATCTAGTTAATTTGCATTAGATCATGGTTGTTAAACTAGGGTGGATAAGTATGCCTATTAGGATAAGATGGATCCATAAAGATAAGATAAAATCTTTTGAGGTCAGTTAGATCTATTAGGATGAGATAAAATCTTTTCAAGATAAGATGAGTATCTTTTAAGATGAGATGGATCTATTAAGATAAGGGAGAATCTTTTAAGATGTGATGGATATTGTTAGGCTAGATACTTTAATGAGGGATAACCTAGTTTATTTAGTTATTTTTTTGTAAGCATTTTTTTTTCTATATGCATATGTAATTGTGGACATTACTCCACAACCCATCACACTCAATCAAAGATCCAAATCAGGCAAGTATCATAAGAACAAACATTCAAGCGTATAGATACATATCAAAATAGTTTTTATTTTTGTTCCTAAGAGTAGGCCTCCTAGTCCTAAAGGTCACTTTAGGCACGGGATTCCAAAGTGTGAAATCCACATTTGTTTTTAGAAGGAAAAGGTAAGATTAATCAGAGTAAAGCGGAAATAGATGAGAAAAGATTAAGAAAAGTTTAGAAAGAATTAGAGTAGCAAAGGTAAGTAAGTATTGGTTGTCCAGTTCTATCTAGGTTTCGTCCTACAGTCAACATTCCTCTGATACCACTTCTGTCACACCCGGGTTTTAGGGGCACCAAGACCCGGGCGCGAACATAAACACCAGGTATGCTGGGACCAAGTCTCACACATATGATGTATAGTGGCACAGGATCGAATGTCACATCTTTATATATAACAGGAGTTCTATACAAAATAAATAATTACATTATAAGGAGACAACGGTCCAGCAACCCAAAGTTGACTGGGAGACGACGGCCTAGATCTCTCACGAACACATCGCAGCATCCTCCATGCGCCTCATCCTGAGGTACCTGTTCTTGACCTGTGGGGGGTGTGAGACAGCAAGAGTGAGCTCACATACGTTCATCGCTCAACAAGTTGTGGGGAATAATGTGCATGAACTCGCCAAAGGTGGGAGCTCACGTGAAGTGTAAGGCTTACCAAAGGAGATGGTTAGAGCTGAGCATTGCTTTTAAAGTTGGTCAAAATTTTATTAGCAGTTACTAAGTATAAGTAAATACCAAACCCAATTAAGAAGTAGAACAAAAGTAACAACATCACCTGCGATGCAATGCATATGACAAATTGAATTTAGTTCCATAATTTTATCATGTGAGTGTCCGAGCTGCTCATGACCGTGAGCACGGCTAGTATACCAGTTTTACACTCTGCAGAGGTTGCGCATCTTTACCCACAAGTCGTGTTACCCATCTGCCAAGAGACGGCCAATCCCATACACCTCTACCGAGGAGGTGAGGCAGGGTAACACTACGAGGCCTTTACAAAGTTCCACTAGCTTCAGAAAACCCGCTACAGTTTATAGGAAGTTCCAATGCAGGAATCCCTTGCAGGACCGCCATCGCAGCAAAAATCCTCCCGAGGGCCTCCCTACACTGACCACTCCCCTTCTGCCCTTGCCCCTTTCGGGTAAGGTAGTCTTCCACTAGCTTTCCTAATTAATCAGCCAAGGGCGTCCCATTAAACCCTTGTGGTAGCACTGTTTTCCCGGGTGGTTCTCCATGTTCCAATTAACATAATGATCTTAACATGAACCATAAATAACAACTGATAACAAAAGTATAATCATGAATAGTGTAACCTTCATACCCAAAACCTCATAAAGCAATAGCAGGTACTACCCAAAAAGTTCAGTGGTAATCAAGGTATGAAGATAGTCAAACTGGGGTAACCTATTGGGTCCCATCAAAATTAACCTATGCAGATCATTATGATTAATTAGAACATGAGTGGGTAAAAAGAAGTGATCAAGGACACAACTTGCCTGGCACTTGAGATTCCAGGTACCAACTTGCTTTTCAGATGACACGTGTCCCCACTGAGTAACACTAGGTTAGTGTTGTTAGACGACGACCACTTGACGAGTAGCTTCAGGCTTGTTCATCAGCATCATCCTGCGGAGTAGCCCGCGCTTGGGATTGACTTGGGTCGTCTTCCGCATCGCGCGATTAATTAACGTACCACATCTCAATGCAATTTGGTAGTCGCTTGAATGACGATGGCTAGGGGTCCGACTGGGCGAGCTGGAGCAGAGAGCAGGGCCGAGAACGACGGTGGTCTCTGATTGACATTGCGTCGAACACCCAGAGCACGCCGAACGAAATAGACGACGTCGTAGCTGGGGCTGCGCAGAAAAACTCGGCTACCAAGGACGCAGACGCACGTTGGCGAGCTGGAGAGAGCCGCGGCTTGCGACGGCGAGCAGAGCGCAGTCTGAGCTGGGCCGAGCAGGAGACGCCGGAACACTGTGCGCGCGTCAAGGGAGAGAACAGAGGGAGTAGGGGCTGGGGACGTGCAGTGAAGCCGCTCGGCGACCATGTTCAGCGGGAGGGAGCTCGACCGGCGGAACTCCGGCTGCGCGCGTGCCGGCGAGGGAGAAGAAGCTTGGGGCGCCGACGAGCCGAGGGAGAAAGAAAGGCAGGGCCGAGCTAAAGACTTGGCCGGGACGCGACGATGGAAGCCGCCATGGACGATCTCGCGGCCCGCAGAGGAAGCGCTGGGCGTGGTGCACATGGAGACCAGAGAGCGACCGAGCACCAGGAGCAGACGATGCCGCGATGGAGTGCTGGGAGGCCGGAGAGAAAATGGCTGAACAGAGAAGCTGGAAGACTGGAAGAAGACGCGCAGTGGAGAAGAAAGCAGAGGCTCGCGTGGAAGATAAATACCGCGCGGCCAGAAAAAATCAACAGCACAGCGGTTATAAAAATCTTGAGAAGTCGGCTGGGCTTTATAGGGGCGAGCAGAGCAATCCCCAACGAAATTCCGAAGCTCGCGGCGAGCGGCAGCAACAACCCACATGCCCAGCGCGGAAGCTACGGGGGAGATATTCCTATTCGCTACAGAGGAAGAAAATGGATTTGTGGACCTGGCCCCACGCATCAGCGTCAGATATGCGGGCATTAGGTGAAGGACCGAGCGAGGGATGCATGGTTGATGACATGCATGAAATCAGGAAGACGCTGGTTCGGCCATTTGGAATAAAGAATGGAAAAAGGAGAATCTCGGGTGAGGTTTAGGAGAGGCTGAGTGGGTCGTAGCTTCCATTGTTATTTTCTTTCTACATTTTTTTCCTATTTATCTTGCTTTCTTTTGATTTCTGTTTTCAAATTTTAAATTCAACTCTGAGTTTGGATTTCATATTCAAGTTAGGTGCACAAACAAACTCTGGCATGAGATGCAAGTATAATTTTATTTATTTGTACCCTACTTATTTAAATTAATTCTCACATTTGTGAAAAATAGGTAAATGATTCACACCAATAATTAAAGAGCCATTCATAACATTTAATTAATTTAATTAAGACCATAAATTTTAATCACATAGAATGATGTTTATTATTTACTTAGAAAAACATTATCTATATAACCTTTTATTCAATTTAGATTCTTAGAGAATATTTCTAAACTTAAAATTTAACAAAAGGTAGCCTTTGTAGGACTACACCGAATTCTAATTTATCATTAGAAAACTTGTTTATATTTAATCTTGCGAGAACTCTTCCAAATACTCAGAATTTGAATTCTATGGTGTTACAAGTCGGTTCACTCCTTCGTCTTGAGACATGTCACTATGCCAAAGCTTTATGGATGATAGCTTCGGCACTGCTTTTTGAGAGGATCTACCGAAGGTGTTTCTTCTTACAGGATCTTCGGTGACGAAGCATACCCCCAACAGTAGCTCCTTCGCGGTGCTAGATCGTTTTTCGTAACGAGCTTGATCCGTGAAAAAGTCTCCTAGGCTTCAGGGAGCCGAAGATCCGAAAAACACCTTCCCTGAGCTCATTGCCGAGAAATGATCACAAAATTTCGAGCATGAGATGGTCCCACCATGCAGTGGGTAAACGTGTCCTAGCGATTCACCTTCTTGGGTTCTGTGGCCCACCACTCAGTGAGTGCGGTCGACTGTTTGTCCGGTGCGGAAGACTTGACGATTCACCTCCCCACCTGCGGCACTATATAAACAGATGGGTAGGTGTGAAGTTACCACAGCATTCATTGCTATTGCCCTGTTTTGCTGCCAAAAATTTGACCATAGCCGAAGCTTGTTCATCGCACTCAACCGAAGCACCGCTGTTGACTTTGCTTCGTCACGAGAGGAAGAGCTTCGGGAAAATTAAAAAAAGTCAGCAATTTCATCAAAAATTGTGGGGAATTCATCATCAAATAGCAAGGGTACGTTCTACTGCCAGGGTTATATGTGACGGAGAGGAAGCCGAAGCTGCTGAAACCGCTCCGATTTCTGAAGTGATGAAACGGTCAGGGCTGGCAGTGCCGGAAGAAGCTTCTGAAGGTACCCCTGCTGCCGAGGCTGAGCAGATTGATGTTGAAGAAGGTGAAACTGAAGATGAGTACAACGCCATGCCATCTAAACCTAGCCACCTAGAGTTTGGGAAGTCTACTATTACCGAAGGTGATATGCCTAAGTTGATAAAGCTAGGTTATATCAGTGAAGCCAAGAGGAAGCTAGTTCGTTTTGGTGGAGAGGAAATTACTCCGAAGCCAGAAAAGGATGAGGTGGTAGTCTTTAAAAGCTTCTTTAAAGCAGGATAGAGATTTCCTTTACATGAGATGATTGCGGATGTGTTGGAGAAGTTTGGGATTTATCTTCATCAGCTAACTCCTAACGCCATCGTTAGGCTTAACGTTTACATTTGGGCTCTCCGAAGCCAGGGGGCGGAACCGCTTGCCGAAGGTTTCTGCCGGAGACATGAGCATCATTATCAGACAAAAGCTAGAGAGGATGGGCTGCACGAGAATTTCGGCTGCTACAATTTTGCTTATCACAAAGATGTGAAGTCTCCAGTTATTAGCTATTGTACCAAATGGCCCACTAGCTGGAAGACCGAGTGGTTTTATGTTAAGGTTGACGAGAAGGAGAAGCTGGTTCAGAGCCCATTGGAGTTAGTCTTTAGAGAAACTAGGCCCCAATGCAACATGTTGCCAGAATCACCATGCCAAATTGCCTTGGGTGAATTTCGAGTTGTTTCAGAGCACATTGGCACTAGGGATTTGGTGCAAGAATACTTAGCTTTCAGAGTATTCCCGACTTTGAAAGAATGGGACATGCCGAAGCTCAAAGGGGAAAAGAAAAAGAAGGAACTTGTTCGGTTGCCCTATTATTATAAATTCAAGAAACACTTCAAAGAACATTGCCAAGAATGGTTAGACACGATTGAAGTTATGTGCAACGATATTCTTGGCAACTATTCTAAAAAAAGATCAACTAATGACTGCAGCCTTCGGCACTCGACCGAAGCGAAGGTTGAACCGGGTCTTGGATGCACTGAATTTTGAGTATCCTGACTATGAGCGGTTGGACAAAGGGGCCGAAGGGCAAAAAAGAAAAAGAGTTGTTAGTGTTCTGAATAGAGAAGCTGCTAAATTGGTGAAGAAAGATGAAGAAATTTTGAAGAAAAGAAAATTAAGCCCTGAGCCAAAGATGGCTGCTCCGAAGAAAAGAAAGGCTGCTGCTCCGAAACCAAAAACGACTGATACAAAGGAAGAGGCTCCTTCAACGCCTTCTGCCGCCGATGTGAAAGAAATTTTAAAGGTAATGACTTAATCTTTGCCTGTCAAGCTAAGTCCACTAGGGCCACATCTGATGAAGCTTTTTCAGAAGGAAAAGGAGCCTTCGATAGCGAAGAAGCCTGCTGAGCCGAAGAAGCGAAGAATCATTCATGTAGTTGAAGTTATCGAGCAAACACCGTCGGTGGCCTCAGCATCAAAGACACCAGCCGTGGAGAGCACTGCTGCTACTGAAGCCGTAGCCATTGAAGCTGAAAGTGAAGCTAACACTGCCGAAGCTGAGGCCACCGAAGATACAAATCTAGAAACCACACTTGCTGATATTGATAACATGCTTCTGAATGAGCCCGCGGAAGAAGCTGCTAGAGTTGCTGAAGAAACTCTGGCCACAGCGCCTGGGAAAGGAAAAGAGAAAGCCAAAGATATCTTGGAAGAAGAAGACTTCAATTTTCAGGACATACTTGGGCAAGAATTGTCAAAGGCTGAAAAAGAAGAGTTGAAAGAATATGCCATATCTTGCGGGTACAGACCCGGGGCGCTGCTCTTCGGGGGAGTTAACGAGGAAAGTCTAGGATGCCTTCGGGACCGCACTGGGGTGAAAGTTGTCGGCACTCTATCAAAGAGTATTGGCCTTCCGAAGGTTGAAGCAGACCTTAGTAGATACCGGCGGCGGCATATCGCTGGTAGTCTATTCTATGCCAATTTTAAGGTAAAATTATCAACTTTTTATTGTTTTGTTATGAATATGTTATCTGATGAAGGTTAATTTGTCAGAGCTTACTGTTGAGCAATGTCCTGAGAATGCAACAAGACCTCGAGGACAAAAATAATGAAATTATAATTGAGGGCCTGGAGAAGAAGATAAAAGACCATGAGGCTACTCTGGAAAAGAAAGACTTCGTACTTCGAACCATGGAAGGTTCATTGGTAAAGCCCAGGCCGAAATTGCTAGATTGAATAATGAACTTTCCACGAAAAAGAAAAATTTCAAAGCCAAACTCGAAGCTGAAGCCGAGAAAATTCAAATTTGCTGAAATCATTGAAAGAACTTCAAGAAAAATGCGTGGACTTCAGCAATCGATGCCTGCAGCGGCTAAAACAATTTTTCAACTCGGTCGGAGCCGGTGCTGAGAAATTCAGTGCTTCGGTTGAGAACCTGCCGGAAACCTTCGAACATATTGAGGGCGAAGTTGACGCACTTGACGAAGTCATAGGTAGACATGCCGATTTTTGCGCTCTACTAGCTTCTCGGGGCACCGCTGTTGCCTTCATAAAATCTGGCTGTGAACATGGAAAAATTGTCAACAGACCAAATTTTAGCTTATCTCCGACAGATTTAATTGATATCCCTAGCCTAGCTCGGAGTATAGGGAACAGATTCATAACTCAAATTTGGGTAAAAGGCGGGCGAAAAATGGCTGGCGACGAAGCTCGAAGCCACCTTAAGCCGGTAAAAAATTTATGCCTGTTATTTTACCTTCTCTTTGAAGTCTGCACTTCTCTCATACCGTTTTAATATGTATAGGATGATGATGTTGAAGAAAAATGAGCCAAAGCTTGATAGGTGATCCGAAGCTCAGATGGTCCGAAGCTTAGACGATCTGAAGCTGAATGATGTCAAAGCTGAAGACGTTGCTAGAAAAATTCTAGAGGAAAATCTTGTAATATCATTGTAAAAAATCTTTGTAAATTAAGAATCGGATACTAATTCTGTAAATTTGTGCAAACTTTGTAATATATCTTTACCTTTTTATGCATGTATGGAATTGCTTTGCTGTGGACGAAACTAGCATTTTTTGAGCCGAAGGCGAAAAACACCTTCCCTTCTTTTCGTACACATCGAAGCATGAAGCTACTTCTTTTTCTATTTTCTGAAGCCTTATTTTTAGAGTAGAAGCACCCGCCTGTGTTATGATGATGATGATCCTATGTATGTCTAGATGAATGTTTATGAATGCAAATGTATGATGTAATGTGTCGTGCAAATGAATGTCCAAACACACGCATACGAAGCCACAACCATAGCCTTCATTCCCTTGGGAATGACCGAAGTCTCTTTGCCGTTTATTTTTCGGCTTCACCGCTTATTTTTTGGTGTATCAGTGCTGACTTTTCGCTGTAAGTTCTGCATCCCCTTAGGAACGTCTTTTGAACTTATTCGCCTTCTATTTCGGCGGTATCGCGTTGACTTTTCGTGCTTCGCCTTATATTTCAGCGGTATTAGCGTTGACTTTTTGCTGTAAGCTCTGCATTCCCTTGGGAACGACTTTTGAGCAGAAAACTTACACTGCGCTCCTTAAGGAATGGCTTTTTGTAGCTTCGTCGTGCTCTGCACCCCTTAGGTACGACTTTCGAGCTTCTCCCTGTTTTTTCCTTTCTCCCTGCACTCGATGGTGCATGCTCAGTTTTTAAATTTACATATTTGGGGGATTTTGCTCTCGTAGAGCTGAATAAGAAAAAGAGAAATTACATGCTATGGCCCCATTAAAAACCTTTCTCCCCCTTTGGAAAGGAAAAGGGTACCATAAAAAAGAAAAAAAGATTACATCAAGCTAGACATAATATCACCGAAGCTCATCCACATTCCAAGATCTAGGAATGTCGTTGCCGTCCATATCCTTCAATCTGTTAGAACCGGGTATTGATGAAGATACTACCAGAAAAGGTCCTTCCCACTTGAGCTGTAGCTTGCCTACTGTATCTGGGTTGGCCACTCTCCGAAGTACCAAATGTCCTGGTTTAATGCTCTTTAGCCAAACTTTTCTGTCACGCCATTTTATTGTTTCGGCTTGGTATTTATTGATATTCTCTACGGCCTGAAGCCTGATCCCTTCTATAGCATCTTTTGCCACAGAATAATCAGCTTCGTCTTCTGCCGAAGCCACTCTTCTTATTGATCCTGCCTTAGCTTCTTCTGGGGTGATTGCTTCGTCACCAAACAATAGTTTGAATGGTGTAAAACCTGTTGACCTTGATATTGTTGTGTTGTGGCTCCACACCACTTTGATCAATTCATCTGGCCACTTTCCTCTTGGCTGATTGAAGATTAACTTCATTATTCCCGTCATTATAATGCCATTGGCTCTTTCAACAAGTCCATTTGACTCCGGATGTCTGACCGATGCAAAATGAATCTTCGTGCCAATTTGTTCACAGAATTCCTTAAAAGCTTCAGCATCGAACTGCGTTCCATTGTCTACAGTAATAGCCTTCGGTACTCCGAAGCAACAAACAATGTTTTGCCAAAAGAATTTCTGGACAGTAACCGAAGTTATTGTTGCTAAAGGCTTCGCCTCAATCCACTTGGAAAAATACTCTACCGCCACCACAACATATTTTGGATTTCCTTGTGCTGGTGGAAGTGGGCCTAGCAAATCGAGGCTCCACCTTTGCAACGGCCAAGTGGGTTGTATTAATTGAGTGAGGGATGAAGGTTGCTTCTGGTCTCTTGCACATTTTTGACAGCCTTCACATTTTTGGACTAATTCTGCTGCATTCGAAGCTGCCTTCGGCCAATAAAATCCTTGTCGAAAAACTTTTCCCAATAAGGGCCTAGATCCAATATGAGATCCACACAGACCTGTATGTATCTCTTTCATTAATTCCACACCTTCAGTTCTTGATAAACACTTAAGGAGTGGTGAACAAACTCCATGTTTATACAATTCCCCTTCTATTAACACATATGGTCTTGTTCTTGCCTCCATTCTCTTGTTATAAGCTTCGTCACTTGAAAGACAATTACCTTGGAGGAAAGATATTATTTCAGTTCTCCAGACTTCACTGTGTACTGGAGAAATAGTAAGCACTGCTCTCTCCATGAGCTCAACTGAAGGTGCTTTTATTGTTTCAAAAAATACTTCGGAGGGTAGTGGGAGCCCCTAAGCCGCTGATTTGGCTAGCAAATCTGCATGCTCATTTTCACATCTTGGGATATTCTTGACAGAAAAACCTTTGAAGGAAGCTTCTAGCCTTCGAACTGCATCCAGATATTTTTCAAGCTTCGGATCTCGTGCCTTGCTGCTTTTATCCACATGGCCAACAATAACTTGAGAATCAGTCTTTAGGATGGCCCTTCTTATTCCCATTGCCCTTAGTTTCCGAAGCCCCAATAGAAGTGCTTCATACTCAGTAATATTATTTGTGCAACTGAAATCTAGTTTTACTGCATAACATGTTTTGACTTTTGAAGGTGCAACTAGGACCGCAGCTGCTCCTGCACCGAAGGCTCCCCAAGAACCATCGCAAAAAACTGTCCAAGCTTCGGCATCTTTGCTTGTCCCTTCTTCGTGAGCCCTTGGCATCCAATTAGCGATAAAATCTGCTAGCGCTTGAGATTGAATTGAAGATCTGTGCACGTAGTCAATAGTGAATTCATTAAGCTCCGCGACCCATTTGCTAATCCTTCTAGTAGCTTCTCTATTCCTCATGATATCCTTCAGGGGTTGTGATGAAGGAACAATTATGTGATATGCTTGAAAATAGTGCCAGAGCTTCCTGGATGCCATTAACACAGCATACAACACCTTCTCCAATTCTATATAGTTTTTCTTTGATAAACTCAAAACTTCAGAGACAAAGTATACTGGGACTTGCTTTTTAACTTGTCCTTCGAGCTTCTCTTGTACAAGTGCCGCACTCACTGCAGAGTGCGAAGCTGCCACATACAATAGCAATGGAGCCCCTGGCACGGGTGGAGTTAATGTTGTTAAATCGATCAGATATTGCTTCAGCTCTTCGAAAGCTTTCTGTTGAGTTGGGCCCCATTGAAAAACTTCAGCTGACTTTAGTACTTCAAAGAATGGTAAATTTCTTTCTGTTGATCTAGATATAAATCGATTCAAAGATGCTAGTCTTCCTGTCAACCGTTGGGCCCCCTTCTTTGTGCTTGGTGGCTCCATTCGAATGATAGCTTCGATCTTGCTTGGGTTGGCTTCGATCCCCTTCGTTGAAACTAAACAGCCAAGGAACTTGCCCTTCTTTACTCCGAAGACACATTTTTCTGGATTTAATTTCAGGCCAACTTGCCTAAAATTAGCAAATGTTTCCTGTAGATCAGTAATGTGGTTTTCTTGCTTCGTGCTCTTCACTATAATGTCATCAACATATGTTAGCACATTTCTGCCTATCTGAGAGTGAAGGACCTTGGCTGTCATCCTACTGAAGCTTCCCCTAGTATTCTTGAGCCCCTTAGGCATCCGAAGATAACAATATGTACCACTGGGGGTTATGAAGCTGGTCTTTGGCTCATCTTCCTTCTTCATCCAAATTTGGTGGTAGCCTGAATAACAATCTAGCAGACTCATGAGCTCTGACGAAGCTGCTGCATCTACTAGAGAATTTATTCTTGGTAACGGGAACTCATCCTTTGGACAAGCCTTGTTCAGATCAGTAAAATCAATGCACATTCTCCATATACCATTGGCCTTTTTTTACCATAACAGTGTTGGCTAGCCATTCTGGGTATTTCACTTCTCTGATGACACCAGCACTGAGAAGTCTTTTTACTTTGTTCTGAGCACCTTTGGCTTTATCGTCAGACATTTTCCGAAGCTTTTGTTTCCTGGGTCGGAAGGATGGATCGACATTGAGTGAATGTTCAATGATGTCCCTGTTGACACCACAGAGATCGTTGGCTGACCATGCAAAAACATCTTTGTTGTTGAATAAAAACCTTATCAAGGTTTTCTCCGGCTCTTCAGATAATTAGGATCCCAACAATACCTTCTGCTCTGCTATATCTTCACATAGAAGCATGGGCTTCGGCTGATCAGCCGAAGCAGCCTTCTCTCTTCTATACTTATACTATTCACAAGCTTCGGCTCCATCTATATTGTGGATTGCTTTTGAGTCTGTCCAATTTCCTTCAGCCTTTCTGGCAGCTTTCTGACTTCCATGAATAGCAATGGGCCCTTGATCCGAAAGTATCTTTATGCATAAATATGCTGGATGAAGAATTTCTTCGAATGCATTGAGTGTTCCACGACCAATAATTGCATTGTAAGGATATTCCATGTCAACAATATCAAACACAACCTATTCAGTTCTTGTATTGTGGACAAATCCGAAGGTCACTGGCATTGTGATCTTGCCAAGTGCTACAATCTGCCTTCCTCCGAAACCACAGAGAGGGTGAGTGGCATCATGGATCGTATCCTCTGGCTCTTGCATCTGTCTGAAGGCCTTAGCAAATATGATATCCGTTGCACTGCCTATATCGACCAAAACATTATGGACTAGAAATCCCTTGATGACACAAGATATGACCATAGCATCATTGTGAGGGTAATCCTTGAGCTGAAGGTCCTCTTGGGAGAAGGTAATTGCGATATGAGACCATTTTGACTTGATGAAGGGTCCCTGCACCCCAACATGTTGTACCCTTCTCTAGGCCTCCTTCTTTTGCTTCTTGTTGGCCGGCTCTGAGCATGAATCGCCTGTTATCGGGAGCACCAGCTTCGTAGCCGAAGCAGCTTTAGCTTGGTTGTTGAACGAAGCCATCGGCTCAAAAAAGTGGACGTGAGTTCACCGGAGGTGGGCGCCAATGTTGGTGACTTGTTCTCAAATGCTATGAATCAAGAACAAGGAAACATAAAATGTTAAATATTAACGTCCCTCATCCTTCGAAACATTATTTCCCTTAGGATATAACGATCTTCAAATGAAGGTCATGAAATACATACCTTAGAATATCGAAGGTGAAATGGTAATAGAAGAAGCGTGTAAAATACAAAAGATAACATGAACAATCATATAGCATTATAAATTCATCTTCCATTATGTTATCATGAGAAAATAAAAACAATATTGGAGTACATTTGATACCTTCGACTTGATAGACAGCAGAGGTACAAGCGTGATGCAAAAGCAAAAGCCAAATCAGCATGAACAGTATGAGGGTACTGTTCATCTATTTATAGGCACAGGGCGCAGCCTATGAGAAATTACATTCATGCCCTTTACAAATGCTTACAATCATAGTACAAGCTATCACGGGTCGATTGGTCATTTCATCTTTAAGTCGGTTCACTCCTTCGTCTTGAGACATGTCACTATGCCGAAGCTTTATGGATGATAGCTTCGGCACTGCTTTTTGAGAGGATCTGCCGAAGGTGTTTCTTCTTACAGGATCTTCGGCGACGAAGCATACCCCCAACAGTAGATGACTTTTACAACTTGCACTCGGGCTATAGAACATTTCTTCCTCAGGGCGCATGCATGAGCATGGTGGAAAGCAGTATTTTCGTCTTCTTCTTTGATGGCTTGCTGCTTGCTTCTTTGTTTCCAGTAGGCAGCTCATTCATGGAGGGACTACAACATCTAGGATCTACATAGCTCCCCAGTCTGAAGCTCAGCAGGGGATAGGTCTACCCTCGTTAAGGTCATCAAGCGGCTTGATGATGAAGGAGTAGTCAACGATTGAGGAGGGATTGTGTTGCTATAAGCTCCCCCAGCGTTTGCATGAGCGCCTAAGGTTTTTGAGGCAGGCGACCAGCATCGTGGCTGCATCAGGGTGCCCTGGAGTGGAGTACCAAGCTGGGAGCACGTCGGGGAGGAAGTGGTGGTTGAGAAGCCAAGTGTTTTCAAAGCGGAGTCTCTAGACTTTAGGACCATTGTAGAAATGGAGATTAGGATGGGTTTGTGATCCAAGGTTGAGCGGGGGAGAGCATTCAGAGAGATGGAGAGAAAGATGGCTAGTAGTTGGGTATTAGAGAAAGCATGATCAAGCTTGACAAGAGTGGGGGTAGCATGGTAGTTGGACCAGGTGTAGGAGCATCCGGAGAGGTGGAGCTCCATCACGTAGATGTCGTTTAGAGTGGAGTTGAAGGATGAGCAAAGTCTATTGTTGACACGGCCTGAGCTTATCTCGTCAGGGGATCGGACAAGGATGAAGTCCCTAAGCAAGAGCCAGGGGCCTTGAATCAAGATGAAGAGATCAGAGAGTTCAGCAAGGAAGGATGGGGGTGTTGGTGGTATGTAGGGGTGTTGACATTCATGACGGTTAATGTGCCATCGAAGAGGGGCAATGAGAATGTGGTGGTTAAAGAGTATGTTTTCTGGGTGCAAGAGATAATGGAGAAGCTTGAAGGGGTACCAAGCGATGATAATCCCTCCACGAGTCCCATCAGTGGGGATGAACTCGAAGTTAGAAACATTTGTAAGGAGGAAGGTGCGGTAAGAAAAAAATCAATCTCGCGTAACTTCGATTCCTAAATGCAAATGATGACAGGGCAAGCAATAGATAGAGTATCGCGCACGATGGTGCACTTATCTGAATCGCCTAGACCTCTCACGTTCCATGACACGATAGGTAAGCAAATGTCTTAGTTATTCATTAGGGCGAGGATTAGCACCGAGGGCACAAAAGATGGGTTCGAGATTAAGGCACATATGCCAAATATTGTAGTAGGGCCTCGGCCTGCCACACGGTGTGGCCAAGGGCAACAACACGAACGTACCTTACAAAGCTAGAAGGGTGGGGTAATGGATACCGTCGGCAGCAAGCATCCTAATGGTGTGGTGCCCCTAACAAGCGGCAATCGTTCTAGAATGGTAGGCACTGCGTCGATCTCAGAGGCGGCCTTGCAACCCTAGCTAGTAGCCTTGACCAAGTTCCTGAGGATGAGGATGGAGATGGGATTCTTGCTCTTCTCCACCAGCTTGTTCTGGTGCACCATCTTCTGGACGTCGCGCGAGCAAGGGAGCACGACGTCCCTCAGAGATTTGCGGGTGGTGGTTTTTGTAGATGCATGGGTGAAGTTGCTGGATGACTAGGCTGCCAGGCGAGAGCTCCTATAAGTAGACATGGCATTTTTCCTTGCGCAAGCGTTTCTTGGGTTGCTTGGGGATAGCGTAGGGGGCTGGCGTAGGCAGAGGTTAAGATATGGGGGAGGGACGGTGGCGGCGCGTAGGGGTGAAAACGGTTGGAAACGATCGGTGAACACTAAAACCATTTTCATATTTTTTCTTGAAAACGAGATTGTAAATGGTAATTCCGGAAACGAAAGTTCGGTACGAAAATTACACCAATTACGATCAGAATCTAAAATGCGATCGGTAAAAACTATAACACCCCTCAATTGAATTCAATAATTCACGCAAGTCATACATTCATATAAAAATAGTAATAATATATAAGGTAGGAGGTCATAATAAATATATAAGGTAAGAAGTCATACAATGATAAAATCATCATTATGTATTTAAATGAAGTAGAATCAAGATGTGTATAATGATATGACACTTACATTCTAATTGTACTCCTACTACTTGGTGTAGTCAATATAATTAGTGTCCTCTTGGTTCTTCTTAAGTTCTTGTGCAAATTATGAATATATGTATCAAGAGTAATAACAAGTAAGAAAACATAAATAAGATTTATAAAAGTTTCAAATAATTCTAAACTATATACCATTGGATAGATCTTGATTTTAGGAACTAATAAAATTAGTTTCATATTTTACTAAGCTAAGATGAATTTATTATGAATTTATAAAGATCAGTTCATAAAAATACTGAATAAAAACGGTAATTTCCGGAAATGGTCGGAAAAGACCCAAACCGTCACTGTTTCTGATTCCGATTTTTCTACCGATTCTGATTTCATTTTTTCGGTAACCGTTTTCGTTTAGACCTAAATTTCGATAAAACTTCAAAAATGATTCCCAATATCTGAAAATTACTATTTCCGTTTTCACCCCTAGTGGTGTGTCATGGTGGGGGAGGGGATTATGCTATCGGATTCAAGGGCGAGGGTGGTGGTAGTTGCGTGCCAGGGCGAGGCGAGCAGTAGTGCGCTAGAGATGGCGAGCGAGGCACGTGTGGGGGCTTCTGGGGTCAGCTGCAGTGACGGTCAGGATCTTGTAGGCCTGAGAACCGTGGGCAAGGAGGGCGAACAAAGCGGGTAAGGCAAAAAGTTGGAAGGGGGTGTTTGCATGGGACCAGTTCGGGGAGGGGGCTTGCTAACCGTGAGATTGGGGGTTGTCAGCTAGGGTGGTCCCTAACCAGGGGTTGGCAGAAGATCAGCTTGTAGTGGCCATGCATATGTCTAGCTACTCTCACCTTGGCCAAATACGGATGTGGAACACCTTGGCCACACACCCTTCATGGATGAAACCGAACCTCTCTAAAATCTAGAGTTCTTGGAGGATGTCAAGGTGGTGGTTGACTTCAATGACCACCCTGAGTCCCTGATGGGGCTGAAGTTAGGGCTTAGGTGTCGCTGTCTCCCTGACCACACAACCGGTTGTAAATGCACGACGAACGTCGTCCTCAGCATGACATTCTGATAGGAAGTCCACGACCGAGACAAGGGCGAGCCACTGGGGGTGTGGAAGAAGCGGTTCAAGGTTTCTTTAGGTCGCTCAAAAGAAAAGGACGTACCTTTGAAAGCCAGATGACTGAAGCTGCGGATCAGCTCGTGGTGGACGTAGGAGGTGAACGTGGGGAGCGCCACTCCCCTATCGAAGGGTAGCAAGTCCACGGGGATTCCAGGTTGCGATGTTCTGAAGGCAGGTGTGCAGGCAGTCCGTGGACTCCGGCGGGCACCACCTTGCTTCGGTGGTGTAGGCTTGGAGGAGGCAACTTTTGAGGACGTGGTTGCATTGGGGCAACCAAGCTTCCAGGTATTGTGTGTTGTTCCCACCATTGTTTCGGTGCCTGAGCTCTCCTCCGAGGTTGAGGACTCCTCCCCAACCTGCGTTTGGTTGGCGTTCGATGCCGAGGAACCTAAAGGGGAAGCGGCAGCACTAACCCGGTCAGAGCTAGGAGCAACCAGAGGTGATAGGCGTCCCATGGAGGGGGAGGGGGTAGCGACATGAACGCCCACCTCCCCCTAAGGCCTTGTTCGTTTCCATCGGATTGCACCCGGAATCGTTCCAGCTAATCAAAGTCTATATAAATTAGAGAAACAATCCGGCCAGGAATCGTTCCGACCCACCAATCCGGCACAAACGAACAAGGCCTAAGGGAATAGGTGGACGTTAACCAGACATACATGGGAGGAGGAGGCGGCAACCGCTTCGGAGAGAGGGGTGTGATCGCTGCATCGCATGCAGGATACAGAGTGGCGTGCAAGGGACTGTGGGCTGTGGCGGGGTTTGTGGGGACGGTTCCAGGCTAGAGGAAAGGTTGTCGAAGAGCACAGACACAACAAGGAAGGGGGTAGAGCGGACATGGATCTTAGGGTGGCGGTGGTGGAAAGGGGCCATCGCACGGCTGATCAGCATGGTGCAGGAAGGGCTCTGGTGACCAAAGGACCTGCAGTTCTTAGAGCACCTAGAGAGGGTGAATAGGTGTTCCTGCAAAAACTAGCACTAAACAACATAAACTTGGTTTATAAAATGTGTTATTGAGAACTAAAAGCAAGTTATGATAAGAAGAGACAAGAAAAGAGAACTCTTCACTTGATTGCTCCTTTAGAATGAGTATTAAACTTAGGAGCAATATTACAAGTGAATATGAGAACTCAAGAAGACAGTAAGAGCAATAAGAAAAATGGACAAGTGACACGATGATTTTTACCATGGTTCGGTTAATACCTCCTCCATGTTGTGGTGACCTCCTTCGGTCAAGGGTTGCACTCAACCCCTCTCAAGTGATCCAAAGATCAAACTTGAGTGCCACAGTTGTCTTCCTTATATCAATATCCTAGTTGTGAGGAATCTTCTCAAATTGGAATATCTCACTCCTTACACAATTGTTCAAACTAAAATCTGGAGTAATGAAGGGAGTAGAAACGCACACAAGAGCACAATTGCATCAACACCATACACAAAAGCAAAGAAGAGAGTGCACGAATCAAAATGCTAGAGTCATAGCTCAAAAATACGCTCAAATCTCTCTCTAACAAATTGAAAGCATGGTCACGAAGACTCAGAGTTGTAGTATTCTCTTGTGATGCTTATGTGCTGCTCCATGGCACCTATGGGGTCCTTTTATAGCCCCAAGGGACCTAGGAGCTGTTGAAGCTTCATTTGGAAGCTCCAAACCTTCCCTATCTGCGGGTGCATCGGACTGTCTAGTGCCACCGGACAGTGCATAGTACAATGGTCGGAGGATCCCTGATTGGTCACTTTCTATCTCAGACGGACATTGGACTGTCCGATGGGAGCACCGGACTGTCCGGTGCACTGTCTGACCGTTGGAGCTGGCTGAGGTGGCTGATAGCCGTTGGCTGCCCTCACACCAGACTATCCAGTGGGTGGCACCAGATCGTCCGGTGATTTATAGCCAGCAAGACCTAATCAAGCCAGAGAGCGAACACTTCGATCGTATAGTCACCGGACTGTTCAGTGCACACCGGATTGTCCGGTGGGTGGCACCGGACTGTCCGGTGCTGCCCAGACCAGCCCATCTTCTTCCTTTTTGTGCCAAATTCCTTTGACTCGACTTCAAATAATCCCTAGCACTTAGACAAACATGGTTAGCATCTAAAACAATTGACTAAGTACTCGAAACATACCTTTATCACTTTGATCCTTAGAGGTTTGCAATGTGCCCATTTTCAAGCCCAAAAGTGCTTTACATATTTTCCTCAATTTGCTTCCAAAACACATGTGCTCATGCTCATATGAGGAGTGTTAGTTCATAGTATGTATTGAGCATTTAATCACCAAAACAACTAGAAATGGCCTAAGGACACATTTCTCTTTCAAGTTCCTGCAACAGACGGGGTCTCGACAGTCTTTCACTTGGTGATCGGAGGCAAGGCAACAAAAGGAGCAATTGAGGGAGGTGATAGGTTTGATTTTTGGGGTATGGGATGGGGAGTAGGGATGGCCAAAGAGAGGATGACTTCCTGGAATGTGGGGGCTAGCTTTTGTGTGGAGGGAGTGTGAAGGTTTAAGTCGATGGTAGGGTTTCTATGGGGGGAATACAAAGGGTCGGTGTGGACAAGAGTCCACTTGAACGTGAAAGGATAGGGGACAAATTTGAGAGAGGGTAGGAGTAAAGAGTTCTAACCTGAGTCAATCTTAGAGGCGAAGGTAGAGGGTCAAGAAGATCTTTGACGAGCAGGCCCACTGACTTGCTGCACATCAGCTATCTACAGAGAGGACAGGTGGCACAAGAGTTCATTGAAGCCAGGCACCGGTCCAAGCAGCGAAGCCAGATTTGAATTCGAATCTTTCCCACCGTAGGCACGCGGGCGGCAAGGGCTGCAAGGAACGACGGCCATGGCAGAGAGCTCGGAGGGGCAGGGGATGAGGACCGATCTAGTGAAACACATAGGCCCACGAGCAATTAGGGTGTTGGCAACATTAGCACATGAGACAGTGACTCTAAACACAAAGTCGTGGATGCAAGAGACTTCTAAGTGATACGGCGGCACCGTCAATGTGAAGCTCAACATGTTGCAAACAAAGGCAGGGGTGAAGTGAGGTGAGAGGAAGGAGGGGACAAACTAGGTGAAAGCAAGGGGGTGTTGGACTAAGGGAGAGGGACGGATGGTGGAGAACAAATTATGGAGGAAGAGATCTTCAAGAAGTGATCCCGACGACTCGAGTTACGTACCTAGGGCCAATGATGTCGTCACGGCGGTTGGCAGCCAACTGCTATGGGGTGGGCTAAAGCGCGATTGCCGAGTTGAGAGCTGGTGTTGGGTGGGGGGGAGCGGTGGCGAGGGTGGCAGCGGAGTGGGTGTGGGGGGAGGAGGGAGGGAGGTGCTAGGGTTTGGGGTCCAGGCTAAATCGTTCGTTCTTTCCAATCTCCACATCTGTAGCTCGCGTGGGTATTTTCTTTTCAATATTAGATCATCGCGACATCTCTAAATTGTCCACCATAATGCGGCTACTCTAACCAAAATATATTTCTTCTCTTTTAAATTGGAATCTGATAACCAACTCCATAACATTAGAGATACATCAGTGGGAGGGTTTAACCTGATAGCTATATAGACAGTACTCTCTATTGTGTTGGCATGATGATAATCAAAGAAAAGATGTCTAATGTTTTGTTGCGGTTACCCAAAGAACACTTTTGACTCCCTTTTCAATTTCTCTTACGTTTCGTTTGGATCCTTGGAATTGAATTACATTCTAATAATAATAATTTAGGCACATATCAGTTAAGGTAATTCGGTTTTATGCAAAATATATTTATATACTATTATTAGCAAGATGTCGGAGATATTTATGTGCTACATTTTTACCACAGAGGAGTTAATCAAAGAGTGTCCTATAAGTTATATAGTAGAAACAAATTCTATTGATACATAAAATCATTTCCCATCCTACACCCCATGAATTTGAGATAGGCTTATATTTAAACCATGGAAACTGGTGGAATGTCAAATTCCAAGCTAAGTAGTTTGTTTTATTAAGTAAATTCCAATTACCTATAAATGTAGTTCAAACTTCAAGCCAATTTAAATGCACAAACCAAAAATCTCGGCATGGATGCAAAGTTTCTTTTACTTCTTTATTTATTACTTACTTTAATAAAAGCCTCTTCCAGAAAATACCAGTATGAATGCAAAACATAATTGTTTAATTTATTTGTTTATTTATTTGTATAAAAATGTTTTCCGTTATGAAACCCACACATTACCATCTTTAAGGAAACATTATATTTGAATACGGGATCAAATCAAAAGCTACAAAGAAAAAAAGATTATTAATATATAATATTTTACATGAGTTATGTTAGTTCAAATATTTTTAAGGAGTGCTTTTCTTATATAGTTTGTGAAGAGAATAAAAAATAGATTGGAAGTCATTTTATTCTCAAGTCTTTGGAGATTTTTTTATACCTCACAAATTAAGGTTTTGGGTGTTACAAATTCTACCCCCTTAAAAATAATCTCGTCCTCGAGATTAATAAGAAATGAAAGCCGAAGGTCTTGCTTAGAGTTGGGCTTTTGGTTTCTAATTAGTTCAAGAATATATAAATATATTTTTTATACCAATCGGTAGACTTTTTTTGTCACCTAATATGAGAGGTGGTTAAAGCAAGGAAATGTTGGTGGTAGGAAGGATTAGGGTAAGAAGTGTGTTATACTAGATGATGGATCTTGACCCATTTGGAGATCTAGCTTGGCTCGTATCCTTTCCGGACTTGATGAGGTCGATCGTCTTCGGTCTTCAGTCTTGAAGTCATCATTCGAGTTAGGGACATATAGTTAAGATAGCTGGGGTACATGGGCAGGTCAAAATCTTGTTTATCCATAGGTTAGAATAGATGGATTATGTAACCTATTAGGAGTGCATGGCCGAGTTAGGCTAGGGCACCAATTTTGGTATAGTGAATCAATTTAAAAAGATTATCTATGAGTAGAGTGCACTTTACCTATTTGAATCAGGTGGGGTAAGATACTCTTATTAGACTAGGGTGCCATTTGGTTCATATATTGGTAACGTAATGAGTAACCAATAACGTTAGATCATATTTGTTTAAGTCCAACCATAATCGATACCACACTACAAATGGATATCTCCTTATTCAAATTTGTTACTACCGGTATTCGAGTGTGAATCGTTACCATTACCATTTACATTACATTTCGTGAACCAAATGGCACTGAGGTCTTATTAGATCATATTAGATCACATTAATTCTCATTAGATTGGATGGGACCTAGATTAGGTTGGTATGGCTAGATTAGAATAGATAAGATTTAAGTAATTTGGATTAGCTCATGGTTGTTACTCTAAGATGAGATAAGCAAAGAGGTTAGGATAAGATGGACGGATAAGATAGAATCTTTTAAAGATAATATGAATCTATTAGATTATGTTTTTGTGTTAACATATTTTATGCCTATTAAGTCAAGATGAAATTTTTAAGCCAGATATGTTTTAATGGAGGATAATCTGGGTTGACAGGTTATCTTATGAATATATTTTTTATGCCTATATGCATATGTACATGCAATTGTGAACATTACTCCACAACTCATCACACTCAATCAAAGAACCAAATCAAACAGTTATCATAAGAACAAAACATTCAAGCAGGTACCTACAAAAATAGTTTTGTTTTTCCCTAAGATCAGGTCTCATATTCCTAAATGTCACTTTAGGTACAGGATTTCAAAGTGTGAAATCCACTTTTGGCTTTTAGAAGAGAAAAGGTAAGAGTAACCAGAGTAAAGCAACAATAGATGAGAAAAGATTAAGGTAAGTTTAGAAAGAATCAAAGTAGCAAAGGTAAGTACGAAAGGGTTATCCAATTCTATCTAGGTTACGTCCTACAGTCAACATTGGCTCTGATACCACTTCTATCACACCCGAATTTTAGGGGCACCAAACCCGGGCATGCACTTCACCAAGTGTGCTAGGATCAAGTCTCACACATATCATGACTCATGGTACAGAAACGAATGTCACATCATTAATATATAACGAGATTCTGTACAAAATAGTTAAATAATTACATCATAGGAAGACAACAATCCAGCAACCCTAAGTTGATTGAGAGACGATGACCTAGACCACTCACGAACTCATCACATCATCCTTCATGCGCCTCATCCTGTGGTACCTATTCTTGACCTGGGGGCATGTGAGTACAGCAAGGGTGAGCTCACATACGTTTATCACTCAACAAGTTGTGGGGAATAATGTGCATGAACTCACCAAATGTGGGAGCTCATATGAAGTATAAGGCTTACCAAAGGAGATGGTTAAAGCTGAGCATTGCTTTTAGAGTTGGTCAAAATTTTATTAGCAGTTACTAAATATAAGTAGATACCAACCCACTAAGAGATCACAATTGATAATAACACCCGCGATACAACGCATATGGCAAATTAAATTTAATTCTATAGATTAATCATGTGAGTGTCCGAGCCGCTCATGACCATGAGCATGGCTGATATACTAGTTTTACACTCTGCAAAGGTTGCATATCTTTACCCACAAGTCGTGTTACCCATTTGCCACGGGGTTGTACGGACCCCAAACACCTATACCATGGAAGTGAGGCAGGGTAGCACTACGAGGCATTTCCAAAGTTCCACTAGTTTGAGAATACCCACTACGGTTTCAGGACAAAGGAAGCATAGGAATCCCTTGTCCGAACTGCCATTGCAGCAGTTCGACCCGAGAACCTCCCTATACTCTAGCAGCGACGCCTCCCCGCTTGCCCCTTTTGGGTAAGGTAATCTCTCCCTAGCTTTCCTAATTACTTGGCCAAGGGCGTCCCATTCCACCCTTGTGGTACCACTATTTTCCCGGGTGGTTCTCCATGTTCCAATTAACATAATGATCTTGTTATGAACTACAATTAAAACAACAACATAATTGGAACATGATCATAATAAAACATTAGTTTCCCAAAACCAAATAGAGCAATAGAAAATCTACCCAATAGTTCATCTATTTGCAAGGTGGGGGATAAACAATGCTAGGAAAACCTATTAGGTCCCATTAAATTAACCTGAGCATATCACAATGATTAATAGGAACATTATTAGGTAAAGAAAAGTGATCAAGGGCACAACTTACCTTAGACTCGAGACCCCAGGTTCCAACTTGGTCTTCGAGTGACTCGTAACCTCGCTGCTAATCGTAGCAATACAAACAAATATGGTATAGGAAAACTAACATCACACCAAACATAAGCAAAAACTACATAACAATGTTCTATGCATCGTAACGAGATCCTAGGTTCGAGCATCACTAAATTCGGAGTTACGGTTAAAGAGCTATGATTTTCCGAAGTTTTAAGTGTTAGATATAGAATAAATTAAGTGCATAATTTTAACCTATACTTCATGACCAAAACAGGGTTACTAGATGATAAATAATTTAAATGTGAGGTTAATGCAACTGGAATGGATAAAAAAGGAGTTAAAATGAATTAAACAAGTTTTTGGAATTATTTTCATACTAAAAATCCTTTTTCCATATTGATTTATAATTCCTGGATGACCTATGGACCGCGGCCAATATTTCCATGAACCCCAGGGTCTACACTGCGAAATCCACGGACTTAAATTAAACTCTCTAGTACAACTCTAGGACGGCGGGTTGAATTCGAAAAACTAGAGGGTCTCTTAAGCAAAATCGCTCGGCTCAAGGGGTATCGATAGATCTCGGTCGTCCGATCTTCCTTCTGCGGCCATGATTAGATCCTAGTAAAACTAAACTAATATGCGCTAGTGGCCATCGATCTGTGATCCACGACAAAAACGCCATCCATGTCACCACACAATCCCGACCCTTGGATTGCTGATCTGCGATGCCGCACGAATCAGTATCTTCATATCTACTCACGACCATTGATCTAGGATCAAATGGCCAAAGCGCATTCTTTGGCATTCTAATATCGGCCCTCCATCACAAAACCGACGGCTGACGAGCCACCTTCCTCTCCTGCTCGCCGAGTCACGGCGGCGTCCACACATGGCGGCGGTGCCATGGCCAGAGAGGCCAAACCAAGCCCCAGGCACCTCGAGCTCAATAACGAATGCTACTACATTACATGGAGGACAAAGCGGAAGTATTAGGGGCCTGTTGAGCACCATATTGAGCGGCCGGACGGTCCGGCCCTGAGGCCGGACGGTCCGCGGTCCGGACAGTCCGCGCATGTGGGCCGGACGGTCCGCGCATGCGCAGAGTAGTTTAGGGTTCCGAGTTTTGTGCTATGTTTGTTGGCTAGATTTGCGGAATTAACCCGGAATTCAGTCGTGTAAAGGGTCTAGCCCCCCTCCTCTATATAAAGAGAGGTCTACGGCCGATTTGTAATCATCAATCGAATCAATACAACTTCTATTTCGCATTTTATCTTAGGAGTAGTTCTAGTCTAGTTTAGGTTTAGCTATCCAATCCCCAAATTCTTCGTCTCTCTTCGGCTCTACGTCGATTAGAGGAGTCTAGGTCGGCCAGCCTGAGCCTAGACACCACCTAGGATCTCTACTCCCCGACGGGGTCCCTCCCGGGAGTGAGATCCAGGCGCCGTCGGCGATCTTCCGCCGTCCCTGCGTACGCGCGGACCGTCCGGTCCCAGGGCGCGGACCGTCCGGCCGTCAGGCAGGAGCCCTAGCCGCGCACTAGGCCGCGGACCGTCCGGCCCCAGGCCGCGGACAGTCCGCCCTCGCGCAGAGAGCACCACCGCGCCTCGCACCAGGCCGCGGACCGTCCGGCCCCTACGCGCGGACCGTCCACCCCTATGCAGAGAGCACCGCCACGGTTCTTGTTGAGTGTTTGGCGCTCCGAAAAGGCGTCAACATACTTTTTGGCGACTCCGCTGGGGACAACACATCTAAGCTCATCAGATCGGCCCTCAATGGCCGGTTCAAAGGATAGCTCTGATATTTCTCTAAGCAACATCATAGAGCCGACTTGGGAAACCTTGCCGGCTGACGAGCAGCTCCAGTTTGAGGAGCACAAGGAGCGGATGATCCAGGAGGCGAAAGCAAAGTTCTTGGCCAACTTCAAAGTGGACAGGAACAACAAGGTCGTCCGACATCGGGCGACGGATCCGGCTTCGCTCCAACCCACGCCAGATATCCCCAATGTAAGTAATACCAACGATCTGCAATCTCTTAGAAATTATGTAGAAGATCAGCGTGAACAAATGCAGAACATCATAGGGGGTATGCAAAGCGATCTTAAGAGACTAGTACGTGCATTCGATAAATCTAGTACCGCAAATTTTCCTTCGCACGAGGTTGAGTTAGGAGATAACGCGCGTAACACATCGGCTACAGGTTGTCACGACCAGTCACAACCCCTTTATGGGATGCCGATGGACACATACCCTAAGCAACCGCAAATCGGCAGCAAACCAGCCGATCTGCACATGCCCGGACCGTCCGCACGTGAGCGTGGACCGTCCGGGCCAACAGCAGTCGGGCCTATTTTTAATGAGTTACCTAGATATGCGCCCGAGCCACTACATATGACACAGAACCCAAACTACCCAGCCGGACGGTCCGCATACAATGACGGACGGTCCGCATATGACCACGGACGGTCCGGGTACGTATCCGGACAGTCCGCGCATGAGTCTTTTGAGGAGGATTATTACATGAATCCTCGCCCGTCCCAGCAACACTTCCCATCACACTATGCAATGCACCAGCCCACTAATTCAGGATCCAAAGCCCAGGAAAGCTTTCCGGCCCCACCTAGAAGGCCGGAAAGAAACGATCAAACATATGAGCCATATAGAGCAAATGGAAATGCACCACGTAACTCAAACCAATGGGGGGAAAGACAACATGCTAATATCCAGCCAACCCCACCTATGTTTGACCAGAGAGCCAGTGGTCTCGCACCGGCTGCCATTGATATAGTAAGGGAAGAAATAGCCGGGGCGTTCCGAGATAAGCTCGGAGTAAGCATGGTCCCTGGGGGGCAATCATATCGGAAACCTTATGACAGCCGATTTGATCACCACCCATACCCACAGGGAACCAGGATACCCGAATTCACAAAATTTTCGGGTGATCAAGGAAAGAACACACGTGAACACATAGGCCAATTTTTAGCACAATTAGGAGAGTTGGCCGACACAGAGGCATTTCGCGTACGTTTGTTTTCATTATCTTTAACAGGAACTGTGTTTGCATGGTACGCCACTTTACCTCCTAATTCCATTTCATCATGGGGGGATTTAGAACAAAAATTTCATGATCATTTTTTCTCCGGTGACTATGAATTGGATTTGGTAGATTTAGCGTCGTTGCGACAGACAAAAGATGAATCGGTTAATGATTACATCCGGAGATTCCGAGATACAAGAAACCGATGCTTTCAAATTCATTTAGCAGAGAAACAGCTAGTAGGATTAGCTTTTAATGGTCTGCGATATTATTTAAAAGAAAGATTAGAAGGCATCCAATTCTTTACACTAGCACAATTACACCAGAGAGCTTCGGCTTGTGAAAGCCGAAGCAAAGAAACTACTAAAACAATTCGTCACAACATACATGTAGTGGAATGCGACCAAAGTAGCTCAGAAGACGAATCAGCAGAGGTGTATGCTGCTGAAATGGTTTGGCCAAAGCAGGCCAAGTCTTCGGCTTGTGCCTCCTTACAGCCGGTTCAAAAGAAACGGCAAGAGGAGGTTAAGTTTACATTTAATGTTGGTAAGTGTGATAGAATATTTGATGAATTACTCAAAAATGGCAACATTAAAATAAATCACACTGTTCCATCCGCCGACGAGCTAAAACGCCGTGCATATTGCAAGTGGCATAACTCATTTTCTCATGCCACTAATGATTGTAATGTATTCCGTCGACAGATTCAATCGGCCATTAACGAAGGACGATTGAAATTTCAGGAAATGCAGGTGGACACGGAGCCCTTTCCAATGAACATGATCGACTTTGAGGGCAAGAAAGTCCTGACTCGGCCAAACACAGCCGATGAAGGCAAAGGCAAAGAAATAGTCATCGGCGATGCAAAAAAGGCCGATGAGGATCATAAAGTTTCTTGCAGGAAAGTGGTAGCCGAGAAGACTCCCGATGGAGGGGAGACCCTAAAGGTGACCATCACAGCCTCCAGTACTGGGGGGCAAGCGCAGACAGGGAGACAGATGCAGGAACCCGTGCTGCGTATCCCGGACGGTCCAACACGTAGGCGCGGACGGTCCGAAGAGCTCCGGCGGGCGGTCCGGCCATGCTCAAGACTCGCAGCGACCACGTACCTTCAAACCACGACGACCAGAGATAGGTACGTGGAAAACAAATACATTTAAAGCAGCTGGTCGGCTGATCAAGCCTGGCCCGACTTTCGATCAATTGTTGTCTAAATATGTGAAAAAGAAGGCTGGCCCCAGTGACCGGCCACCGAAGCGACCCCGCTCACCCATTTATGAGCAACGTCAGGTCAGGCCGATTGGACCACATCACCAATCGGAAGAAATGAAAGGTCCTATTGTACAATTGAGACCTAACATGCCGACATGGACCCCTCCACCTCCTTACCCATCTATGCCATATCCATACACATACTTACCTCCACCATATGTCCCAAATCAAATGTGGGGCATACCACCATATCCATTTGGGATGCCACAGTACCCCGCCTGGGGGGCACCCCAAACATCCGTTTTTGATAGGTTGGCACCGCCAGTGCAAGACCGATTGAGCACTGCTGAATCCGGTCACCAGGCACAGGCCCAACAAGGTTGCCGGACTAGTCGGCCTCTTAGGCCGACCAATCCGGCAGGGGGGCATATGCCTGTAGCAACTCAAAGAACAACAAAAAAGGACATCATCAAAATAGGCACTGCAGATGTTGTCATACAGGGAGACAATAAAGGGCCAATGATTTTCGGCGAATCGGCCAACACAACCAAAAAGGATACGGCTACTATCAAAATAGCCGATCCAAAATACTCCATGCCTCGATGGTGCCCAGCGGGATTGACACGATCCCAAAAGAGAAAATTGCAGCGTCTAAGAGCAAAGGAGAGCCAGGAGAAGGAGGCGGAAAAGACATTTAATGACACACATCCACTATACCCGCCACCGCAAAAGAAATGGAGACCGAAGGCCGTTGAGAAAAAACAAATGGCCACAGAAATAGAAAGTCAACCTGCACTAGGCGCGGACCGTCCGGCCCCCGCGTGCGGACCGTCCGCCGTTCACCAGGAAGGCTCTGGACAACCTGCACCAGGCGCGGACCGTCCGGCCCCCACGTGCGGACCGTCCGCCGTTCATCAGGAAGCCTCCAACAACATGACAACATCAATGGAAGAGGACGACCTGCTAGGAGAAGACCTGGTCGACTATGAGGCTTCTCCAGAACGCCCAGGTATGGATGTAAATATTATTACATTTTCTTCCGATTGTACTATCATTGGCGACGATGAACCTGTTGCTGCCCAGTTTGATTTTGGTCCTAAAGAAGCCGCCTTTACTAAACCAAAGGAATCGGTAAATCATTTAAAGCCGCTCTTCGTGCGCGGTCACATTGATGGAATACCGATTGCTAAGATGTTGGTGGATGGAGGGGCGGCTGTAAATCTAATGCCTTATTCATTATACAGAAAATTAGGTAAACAAGATGACGAACTTGTCAAAACCAACATGACCCTCAGCGGTGTTGGGGATAGTTCGATTAAAGCCAGGGGAGTCACGTTCGTTGAATTAACCATCGGGACTAAGACCCTTGCTGCTGCATTCTTCGTCGCTGATGTAGAAGGGAATTACAGTTTAATTCTAGGCAGAGATTGGATTCATGCCAATCAATGTATACCTTCTACATTACATCAAATGTTAATACAATGGGTAGGCGATGAGGTAGAACAAGTACATGCTGATGTATCGGCCTGCATCGCTGTGGCCGATGCCCCTGTACTCTGGACTTATGAGACTGCTACATGTCTCACAGGGGTAGATTTTTCTGATTATCAGTTCATAAGTATAGATAAGAAAGGTTTCATTCCTGTGATGCTAGAGCCGATGGAGAATCGGCTAAATCCTAAATAGAGTTTAAATGATGAATACACACAAAGTTCATGAGTCTTTGATCACGGACAATTCGGCTCTCAAAGCCGGATGGTCTGGTCTTTCACAGAACAGTTCGGACTTTAAGACCGAACATCTAACACAGCGAAAAGATAATATTACGGATGACCTGGTCCCCGAGACCGGAAAGTCCGCCATCACACAAAGATCATCTGATTCCTCTGTGGGGGACATGATAGAGGAATTCAGAGATCTTGATAAACTAGGACAGGGGTTTACATCGGCTGATCCTTTGGAGGAGATTGACATAGGAAATGATAAAACTCCAAGGCCGACTTTTGTAAACAAGACCCTGGAGGCCGATTCTAGAAATGAGATGATCAGTCTATTGAAGGAATATTCAGATTGTTTTGCTTGGAATTACACTGAAATGCCTGGACTAAGCCGAGAGATTGTCGAACATCGGCTGCGTATTAAGTCTGGTTTCAGACCTTTCAAGCAGAAAGCTAGAACATTTCGTCCAGATCTTCTCCCACGAATCAAGGACGAAATCCACCGGCTGCTAGAAGCTAATTTTATTAGACCTTGCAGATACGCAGAGTGGGTCTCCAATATTGTGCCAGTAGAGAAGGAGGAGTCAGGTAAGCTTAGAGTATGCATTGATTTTCGTAATTTAAATAAAGCAACTCCTAAAGATGAATATCCCATGCCCATAGCCGACACATTAATCAATAATGCATCAGGAAATAGAATTATTAGCTTCCTTGATGGTAATGTCGGATATAATCAGATTTTCATGGCCGAAGAAGATGCGTCTAAAACGGCCTTTATATGTCCAGGCTTCATTGGTTTATTTGAATGGGTTGTCATGACATTCGGTCTTAAAAATGCTGGTGCTACTTATCAGAGGGCTATGAATCTGATCTTCCATGAGTTGTTAGGAAACACTTTGGAAGTCTACATTGATGATATTGTAGTCAAATCGGCTGAGTTTAGTTCTCATATAGCTGATTTGCGCAAAGCCTTTGATAGAATGCGTCGGTATGGTTTGAAAATGAACCCACGTAAATGTGCTTTTGGAGTATCGGCTGGTAAGTTTTTAGGATTTGTCATCCATGAGCATGGTATAGAAATAGACCCTGACCGAATCAAGTCTATTCGGAATGTGGGGCCTCCGACTTGTAAGGTTGAAGTGCAGAGGTTTCTCGGCAAGGTGAATTATTTACGAAGGTTTATTTCTAACCTAGCCGAGAAGATTGATGCCTTCACCCCTATCCTTCGGCTTAAGAATGATGCTAAATTCACTTGGGGGCCAGAGCAGCAGGAAGCATTTGATCTCATTAAAAAATACTTATCTTCAGCTCCCGTGTTAAAAGCACCACAAGTAGGAGCACCATTCAGACTATACATTGCAGCTGAAGACAAGGTTATTGGGGCTGTTCTGACACAAGAAACTGAGGGGAAGGAGCATGTGGTGACATATCTAAGCCGAAGGTTGGTGGATGCTGAAACAAGGTACACTTTTATTGAAAAGTTATGCTTATGCTTGTTTTATGCATGCACCAAATGTAGATGTTATTTACTGTCTAGTCATTGCACTGTCTCTGGTCAAGCCGATGTAATCAGATACATGTTGCATAACCCAATTATGAGTGGTAGAATTGGTAAGTGGGCTTATGCACTCATAGAATATGACTTGGCCTATGAACCATTGAAATCTATGAAAGGCCAAGTCGTAGCGGATTTTATTGTAGAACATCGGGTTAATAATATTCATGAACTAGACATGTCATACCTCACTATTACTCCTTGGACTTTATATTTTGATGGATCGGTTTGCAATGAAGGGCAAGGAATTGGCATTGTGCTTGTTTCACCAAGTAATGTCTCCTTTGACTTCTCTAGCCGATTGAAAACTTATTGCACTAATAATCAAGCTGAATATGAGGCCCTCCTATTCGGCTTAGAACTTTTAAATGTTATGGGAGTAAAACATGTGAAGGTATTTGGTGATTCTCAGCTGGTTGTCCAACAAGTGTTAGAAGAATATCAATGTCTTGATGGTACTCTAAATAGTTATCTTGAGAAATGTTGGAGCATAATCCATTCTTTTGACGAATTCAGTATTCGGCATATCTCTAGAGTTGAGAATCATAGAGCTAATGATTTGGCACAAGATGCATCAGGTTATCGGATAAAGAGAGGGAAGTTTCACAAAACTGAAAATCTGATAACCAGTGCAAAGCCAAATTCCCAGGTCGCGGACCGTCCGCGTGATGACGCCGGACCGTCCGGGGTTACCAGAAATGTTCTTTTCATTAATTCGGCTGGCAATGAAGCCGATGCAAATGATTGGAGGACACCTATACTTAATTATTTACGAAATCCCAATATCAGGACAGATAAGAACATTCGGCGAACAGTTTTCAAGTATGTTTTGATGAGTGATGAACTTTACCGCCGAACAGTCAATGACATCCTGCTTAAGTGCTTGGGCCCAGATGACGCTATATTAGCCATGGCCGAAGTACATGAGGGAATTTGTGGTACTCATCAATCAGCTCCAAAGATGAAGTGGTTGTTGCAAAGGTCTGGTTTTTATTGGCCTAGTATGATAGCTGATTGTTTCAAGTACTACAAGGGTTGCCAAGTGTGTCAAAAATTCGGCGACTTACAGTTGGTCCCTACAGCCGAATTACATCCTATCATCAAGCCTTGGCCATTCAGAGGATGGGGATTAGACTTTATTGGAGAAATTCATCCTTCATCATCAAAGGGGCATCAGTTTGTGTTAGTTGCCACTGACTACTTCACCAAATGGACTGAAGCCGTTGCTCTAAAGAACATGACACACAAGGAGGTAATTGAGTTTATAATTGAGCATATCATTCATAGATTCGGCATTCCCCAGACCTTAACTACAGATCAAGGTACTTCTTTTATGTCAAAGGAGGTACGTGAATTTGCTGAATTATACAGAATTAAGCTGCTTAATTCATCTCCATATTATGCTCAGGCCAATGGTCAGGCCGAGTCTAGCAATAGGACATTGATTAATTTGATAAAAAAGAAAATATCTGATAATCCTAAACATTGGCATAAGATTTTGTCTGAGGCTTTATGGGCTCATAGAATATCTAAACATAGGGCTACTAAAGTATCTCCTGTTGAGCTTGTCTATGGGCAGGAAGCAGTGTTGCCTGTGGAAATAAGTTTGAATGCTATCAGGTTCGCCAGACAAAATGATCTAACTGTTACCGATTATTATGATTCAATGATGGATAATATTGATGAGGTGACTGACAAAAGGATGATAGCTTTGGGAGCAATAGAAAAGGACAAACTCATGGTAGCCAGGGCCTACAACAAGAAGGTCAAAGCAAAATCATTTCAAGTAGGGGACCTGGTGTGGAAGACCATTCTGCCTCTAAGGAATAAAGACCGGAAGTTCGGGAAATGGTCACCAAGTTGGGAAGGCCCTTATAAAGTAAAACAGGTGATGTCTGGCAACGCCTATTTGCTACAAACATTACAAGGCAAGGACTTGCCTAAGGCTTTGAATGGGTGTTTCCTCAAACAGTACCATCCTAGTATGTGGCAAGATGCCTAAGAGAACCGATGTAATCACATCGAGTTAGTTGCTTTTGGTTTGCTCAGCTCTACCAAAAGGCAGGGGGCATATGTTGAGCACCATATTGAGCGGCCGGACGGTCCGCGGTCCGGACAGTCCGCGCCTGTGGGCCGGACGGTCCGCGCATGCGCAGAGTAGTTTAGGGTTCCGAGTTTTGTGCTATGTTTGTTGGCTAGATTTGCGGAATTAACCCAGAATCCAGTCGTGTAAAGGGTCCAGCCCCCCTCCTCTATATAAAGAGAGGTCTACGGCCGATTTGTAATCATCAATCGAATCAATACAACTTCTATTTCGCATTTTATCTTAGGAGTAGTTCTAGTCTAGTTTAGGTTTAGCTATCCAATCCCCAAATTCTTCGTCTCTCTTCGGCTCTACATCGATTAGAGGAGTCTAGGTCGGCCAGCCCGAGCCTAGACACCACCTAGGATCTCTACTCCCCGACGGGGTCCCTCCCGGGAGTGAGATCCAGGCGCCGTCGGCGATCTTCCGCCGTCCCTACGTACGCGCGGACCGTCCGGCCCCAGGGCGCGGACCGTCTGGCCGTCAGGCAGGAGCCCTAGCCGCGCACTAGGCCGCGGACCGTCCGGCCCCAGGCCGCGGACAGTCCGCCCTCGCGCAGAGAGCACCACCGCGCCTCGCACCAGGCCGCGGACCGTCCGGCCCCTGCGCGCGGACCGTCCGCCCCTGTGCAGAGAGCACCGCCACGGTTCTTGTTGAGTGTTTGGCGCTCCGAAAAGGCGTCAACAGGGCCCTTTTACCTGGATGTAGGACGCCGACGTTCCCCGCCCACGCGATCCACGGTATAGCGGTGTATTTCTTGCTTCGTCGAGCGATTTGCCACGCCATGGCCGATGACTCCACACGGGATGGCCATGATCCTACGCAGGAGGCCCAAGTGACTTGTCCCGATCACATGCCAAGCTCGGGGCTGTGACGCCGGTGAAATGTCCGTGCGGTAGCTTCTCTCTGCTCCTTACCTGACGGAAAGGCACCGATGATGAATCTCCTCGATTCTGACACATAGCGCGGCTTGCGACAACTTGGAGTAGGGTAGGTGTGACCGTGGGTCCTGACTTATACCCATAGGCTAGACTGAAAGGATAGGGATGCGGCTGATGGGTGATCTCCGGTGATCTCGGGCGGGTTTGTTGCAACAGACATGGGAGGCGTGCGTGGAGTTCGGGAGGAGGAGAGAGCTGGCCACTGCCCCCACCCCCCACCCCCCCCCCCCCCCCGAGTCAGCGACAGATTGCAGGCACATGTGCGCGGATAGGGAGGCCGACCACCCGACCCCACCGGTCAGCGCGGAGGTAGTCACTGAGCTGGCGCGGACAGAAGTGAGTTGGGTTGGCTGGAGATTGGGCCCAAACTAAGGTTTGTTTTCTTTTTTCTCTTTTTCTGTTTTGTATTTTCTTTTCTATTTTCTCTTTTCTAATTTCAAATTAGGCTTGAATTCAAATTTCGAATTACCTAAATGTAGTTCAAACTTCAAGCCAATTTAAATGCACAAACCAAAAATCTTGGCATGGATGCAAAGTTTCTTTTACTTCTTTATTTATTACTTACTTTAATAAATGCCTCTTCCAGAAAATACCAGTATGAATGCAAAACATAATTGTTTAATTTATTTGTTTATTTATTTACATAAAAATGTTTTCCGTTATGAAACCCACACATTACCATTTTTAAGGAAACATTATATTTGAATACGGGATCAAATCAAAAGCTACAAAAGAAAAACAGATTATTAATATATAATATTTTACATGAGTTATGTTAGTTCAAATATTTTTAAGGAGTGCTTTTCTTATATAGTTTATGAAGAGAATAAAATAATAGATTGGAAGTCATTTTATTCTCAAGTCTTTTGAGATTTTTTTATACCTCACAAATTATAGCTTTGGGTGTTACAGTCACCCACCATATATAAGTAGGTCGATGGAATGTTGGCGCTGATTTGGGCGCCAATCACTGCGATGACAACCAGCGGTGGTGCCCTCTACAGAGGCGTGGACGGTCCGCGGCCAGGGGCCGGATGGTCCACGACCTGGTACCGGGGCTGGTGTTCCTGCCTGTCGGGCCGGATGGTCCGCCCGTACGCAGGGTCGGTGAAGATCGTCGGCGGCGCCTGGATCTTACTCCTGGGAGGGACCCCCGTCGGGGGGGGGAGATCCTAGGTGTTGTCTAGGCTAGGCAGGCCGACCTAAACACCTGTAATCGACGTAGAGCGGAAGAGAAGCGAAGAATTTAAGGATTAAGAGGCTAAATTAGGGCTAAACTAGAACTACTCCTAATGCATAAGGTAAAAACGAGAAATAAACTTAATTTGATAGATTGTTGGGGGTTCAATCGGTCGTAGCCCTTCATCTATATAAAGGGTGAGGTCTGGATCCGGTACAAACTGTTTCCCGAGCTAATCCCGCGGTTTTAAGTAACTAATCCCGTGAGAAACGAGAAACCCTAACGGACTCTGCGCACGTGTGGACCGTCCACGCCACCACCGCGGACCGTCCGTATCTTGGACCGTCCGGCCTCAGGGCCAGACCGTCCGCGCTGCCATTTTCTGTGTTCAACATATGCCCCTGCCTTTTGGTGGAGGTTGACGAATCAAAAGCATATGAACTAAGCCTGATATAAGTCACCTGCTTTTCAATATGGAGATTATTCAATAAAGCACCAATGTATAAAGGTCATTTCAGATTGTATCTTTCTCGGCCATGACCATTTGATCAATGGATCAAAAGGAATAGAATGGAGGTGCCCCCCAGTCTGGATAGACAAAGGGACTATACATGTACCATGAATTCATCGTCATACCATTCCATATTTGAACAGGATAATATACCGACGATGAGTAAGTGGGTGGAAAGTACCCTGGTCTCATAGGATGAATAGGCGATGCTTGTTGTGTCGCCTTCTGGGCCATTTTGTTTGGTCGTTTTGTTTTAGCAGGTGACTGGGGTTTCTTCGTTGATCGATCACGTAGAACAGTCTTCTTGCTAGCACTTTTGGAGAGCAACTGATCAAAAGTAGGGTCAGCTTTGATCAGCCGACCATATGAGCTTTGCCCTTGCGTCTCGTTCCTTGCTTTGTGTGGAGGCTGACGCTTTTGGTCATAGGCGGACTATTCGACTGAGTTAGCTGGACCATCTGTCTGAGTACCGGACCGTTCGCACATAGGTGCCAGACCATCCGCGATGCTCGGGTTAGGCTGTCGCGCTCGGCTCATTAATCGCGCCTGCCCCCTGGTGCCTCCAAACTCTATAGCCTTCTCATCCGGAGCCTTTTGAGCAATCTCCTTTTGTAATATATTTGACATGCGAGGATCGCCAATGATGATGCCCTTGCCTTTGCCTTTATTGGTCGTTTCGGGCCGAACCAAGACCTTTTCGCATGTGAGTTCTATTGTATTAATAGGAAAAGGTTGTGTGTCCACTTGCATCTCCTGAAAAGCCAATCGGCCCTCATTTATGGCCGATTGTATCTGTCGACAAAAAACATTACAATCATTGGTGGCATGAGAAAAAGAATTATGCCACTTACAATAAGCACACCTCTTTAATTCATCGGGAGGAGGAAAATTATGAGTTAATTTAATGTTGCCATTTTTTAGTAACTCGTCAAATATTTTATCGCATTTGGCAACATTAAAAAGTAAACTTAACTTCTTGTTGTTGATTCTTTCGAATTGACTGTAAAGCAGAACATGCAGAAGGTTTAGCCTGTCCTGGCCAAACCAGTTCGGCGGTATATACATCTGTGGATTCATCGTCTGAATTATCGTATCCCACTAGATGCATCTTATGGCTAGCCGATTTTGATGTTTCCTTACTTCGGCTTTCACAGGTTATAGCCCGCTGGTGCAAGTGCACTAGCGAAAAGAATTGGGTACCATCTAATTTTTCTTTTAAGTAAGGTCGCAACCCATTGAAAGCCAGTCCTGTTAGCTGTTTTTCCGTGACATAGATATGAAAGCATCGGTTTCTAGTGTCTCAGAATCTTCGGATATAGTCATTAACCGATTCTTCAGGCCCTTGTTGGACTGAAGCTAAGTCAGCCAATTCTAACTCATGTTCTCCTGAGAAGAAGTGTTCATGAAATTTCCGCTCTAATTCTTCCCAAGAGTTAATAGAATTCGGTGGCAAAGCTACGTACCACGCGAATGCATTATTGGTAAGGGACAATGAGAATAAACGAATGCGGTAGGCTTCCCCATTAGCCAATTCTCCCAAGTGTGCTATGAATTGGCTTATATGTTTGTGCATGCTTTTCCCACCTTCACCAGAAAATTTAGAGAAGTCTGGTATCCTAGTTCCCTGTGGATACGGCACGGTGTCAAATCGGTGGCTATAAGGCTTCCGATACGATTGCCCTATACCTGACACACTAACACCGAGTTTGTCCCTGAACATCCCGGCTACCTCATCTCTGATCCTTTCCGCCATGTCTGGCGACCATCCATTAAGTTTGTGGGTGGAAATATCAGGTTGCCTGACATCACTCTGTCGGCTTTCCTCCTAGGGATGTCTGAGGTGTGTGTTAGGTGTCCTATTAATGTCACCAGCTCCTCCCATATACCTCTCAGGCTCTCTAGTGGCTGAACAGTATTTAGCCTTGTGTCCATGAGTTGGTACGGTATGGTTATAATGTGTTGTTGGTGGGGCACCACAATGTTGCTGCGATGAGTGCGGGAACTGTGTGTATTGTGCAGCTCTTGGTTCTGCGTACGCATGCCCAAACGGTCCGGCATAAGGGGCCGAATGGTCCGCGACCAGGCCGAATGGTCCGAAGGTATATCCAGACTGTCCAGCCGTATATGGTGTAGCCTGGGTAGTCTCGTACCCGGACCGTCCGTCATAAAGGGCTGGACGGTCCGCGATTGGGACGAATGGTCCAGGCTGTACCCAGACGGTTCGGTCATATATGGCGTGACTTGGATAGTCTGCGCGTGGACTCGTGTAGAGTCGGACGGTCCAGCGTAATACGCCGGTCGGTTCATGCCATATCCAGACGGTCCGTGTGTAAGATATCGGACAGTCCACAACATATCCGGATGTTCCGACATAAGATACCGGACGGTCCGTGACATATCCAGATGGTCCGGCGTAATGTACCTGATGGTCCGTGATGGGGCCGAATTGTCCGGGGTTGTACTCGGATGATCCGGCCATGCATGGTGCGACCTAAGCGTTCTGTGTGTGGGCCTGTGTCAGGTCGAACGGTTCGGCGAAATACACCATACGGTCCGCGCTATAACCAGACTGTCTGAGATGATGCTCGGACGGTCCAGCTGCGTCCAGAACCTGCCGCGTGCCTAGTGGCGGCGGCTGTGATGGTGACACGAAAGAGTGCATAGGCATACCACATGATGGTTGGGTCAAGGGTGACCCATTTATAGCCGACGTGCTTGGCATGGGTGGCTCTGTGTTAGACTCTCACAATGGAAAGCTAGGAGCAGCTGATTTCTCGTATGAACAGATACATTTTAATAGATTCATCTACATATTGCTTTAACCGATCTCCTCGTTGATCTATGAAAGTCATAAGAGATAGATCTGGAGCACTTACAGTAGGTCCCTAAAGTGGAGGTAGGAGAGATTCCATATCGATCTACCCTTGACGAATGATCTTCTGGTGGCGATCCACCGTGAAGTGTGACAAGTACTTTTCCGCCGCCTCTTTGCGCCGTTCGGAGAGTTTATCCAGCAGTTCCGCCTCCTTATCGCGTTGTTCGTTCCATTGTCGCATCACCTCTTTCTCATCGCGCATTACGAGGTCCTCAAAGGGTCTTTGGTCATCAGTCGGGAGTGCCTCCATGGCCGTCTTGATGATGTTGGTGGTGGAGATCTTGGTGTGATCCTTAGAACCGGCCATCTATGAGCCGATTTTTAGCAGATCTAAACACCTATTTCCCAGCGGAGTCGCCAAAAAGTGTGTTGGCGCCGATTTGGACGCCAATCACTGTGATGACAACCAGCGGCGGTGCCCTCTGCAGAGGCGCGGACGGTCTGCGGCCAGGGGTCGGATGGTCCGCGACCTGGTACAGGGGCTGGTATTCCTGCCTGACGGGCCGGACGGTCCGCGCGTACGCAGGGTCGGCGAAGATCCCCGGCGGCGCCTAGGTCTCACTCCCGGGAAGGACCTCGTCGGAGGGAGAGAGATCCTAGGTGTTGTCTAGGCTCGGCAGGCCGATCTAAACACCTCTAATCGACGTAGAGTTGAAGAGAAGCGAAGAATTTAAGGATTAAGAGGCTAAACTAGGGCTAAACTAAAACTACTCCTAATGCATAAGGTAAAAACAAGAAATAGACTTGATTTGATCGATTGTTGGGGCTTCAATCGGCCATCCCTCATCTATATAAAGGGGAGGTATGGATCCGCTATAAACTGTTTCACGAGCTAAACCTGCTGTTTTAGGTAATAAATCCTGTGAGAAACTAAGAACCCTAACTGACTCTGCGCACGCGCGGACCGTCCGTGCCACCACCGTGGACCGTCCGTGTTGCCATTTTGTGTGTTCAACACTGATCTCGTAACATTGTCCATGTAATGGAATAGAATAGAGTGTTGGATAAAGATGTTTAAATGAGTGATTGTCTACCTGATGACGAAGAATGTTGAATTTCGTTTGTAGTCAGGGGTTGTAACCTGATGACGTTCTAGCAGCGTACTAGTCACGAAGCGCCATTGCCGGCCGCATCAAATAATAATACCAAAATCCGTCCGTCTGGTCTTTCCTAGACACCGCTCATCGCGGCCGCTGGTCAATATGAGTTTGACAGGTAATTAATCTTTCAACATGTGACATGGAGCATCTCCCACTGTTAATCCATGTGGAATGAGTGGTATTAAACCGGTTTAAATTCATAGCAAGTTAAAAGAGGATATATCCTGTGCAATCACTTATCCTGGTGCAAGCATGCAATCAAACGATCTGGTGCATTCGATCTAGATCTAATGGTAACCGTTATTTTACATTTAACCTCTTCCACCTGAAACCTAGTGTCTATTTTACATTTAACCACTTCCATATGGAACCGTTAGATCTAGATCGGATGCACCAGATCGCTTGATTGCATGCTTGCACCAGGATAAGTGATTGCACAGGATATGTCCTCAAGTTAAAATACATCCTAATCCATTCCAATACACTATAATTCACATGGAATTAGAGGAATAGGTCCGCAGACTGGGGAGCTATATTTAACATCTGTGACTTCGGGCGCTATATTCATTTGATGGTACGGATCCGGATTGAAACTAGTCTAATTTAGTAGCGGTCAATGGAATTATTGGAAATGTGACCAAATGTAATTAATCTTCAAACTTGATAGAGTAGATCATTGTATAATTCATTCAAAACGGGGCGTTATATCTTTGGACAGAAGTAAAACTAGTCAAGCTGCCAGATTGGAACAGAGGAAGTATATCCATCGCTGCTGCATATATGGAGCTCAGGCATGCGCAAGACGTTCTATGGAGCCTGCAGCCATGGTGTTGCTCGTCCGTCTGCTGTTGCTCGCACTCGCCACGCTTGTTTCCCTGCCCATGTCGGGTGCGCAGTCCAACATCACCTTGGGGATGTCCCTGCCGGCCGCCGCCGGTGCCGCCTGGCCCTCCCCATCCGGCCACGTCGCTTTCGGATTCTACGCCACGGGCGGCGGCCTCGCCGTCGGCGTCTGGCTCGCCACATCGCCCAATGTGACCGTCACGTGGACGGCCGCCGGCAACGACACCCCGGCCAACGGCGGCGAGCTCCAGCTCTCCGAAGACGGCCGCTTGCTCTGGACCGGAGCCGACGGCCAGTACAGAAGCCTCGCCGCTCCACCCCAGCCGGCCCTCTCCGCGGCCATGCGCGACGACGGCAACTTCGTGCTCTACGATGCCGATGGGGCCTTGGTGTGGTCCACGTTTGAGTTCCCCACGGACACCTTGCTCCCCGGTCAGGACCTCGTGCCTGGCGCACACCTCTTCTCTAGTGTCTCGCCCACCAACAGGGCCATTGGCAAGTTCCGCCTCGCCAACCAGCTCAACGATGAAAACCTCGTCTTGTACCCCGTGCAGACGGAGAACACCGCGGTCGCCGCGTATTGGGCCACCGGCACGTTCCAGATCGGCTTCCCGCTCACCCTGCGCCTCGACGCCACGGGAGTGCTATACCTCACCGGCAACGGCGGCAATAATTACACAATGAACCTGACGCGGCCCGGGGCCGTGCGATCCGCCGGCGAGAGGCAAGTCTTGTACCGGGTGACGCTCGACTACGACGGAGTCCTGCGTCTGTACCGCCACGCCCTCGCGTCCGGCGGCGCATGGACGACCGACGTCCAGTTGATCGCGCCAAGCGACCCGTGCCGCGTCAAGGGCGCGTGCGGGCCCAACAGCTACTGCGTCCTAGACCGCGACGCGCACTCCAGCTGCCTGTGCCCTCCCGGGTTTCACTTCATCGATGCTGCCAACGGCGCGCTCGGGTGCACGAGGACCTCAGGCGCCGGCGAGTGCGCGGCCGGTCTGTCCATGGTGACGATCCAGAACATGTCGTGGGCGGACAACCCGTACGCCGTTCTGGGCACGGCAACCAGCGCCGCGGACTGCCAGGACGCGTGCATGGCCGACTGCCTCTGCGCCGCCGTGCTGCTCGACAGCAACGACGGCACGTGCAATAAGCAGCAGCTGCCTCTCATGTACGGCCGCATGGGCGGCGGGTACACGCTGTTCCTCAAGAACACCACGGTGAGCCCCGTGATCGGCGGCGGCGACAGGGGCCGCCGCGTAGGGCACTCGGCCACCGCCGCTCTGGTCTGCATCGGGATCCTGACGTGCGTGTCGTTAGTCGCGCTCTTAGCGGCGGCGGGGCTGGTCCTGGCGAACCGGAGGACGACCCCGGAGCCGTACGTGGCGGAGGCCATGGATGAGGAGGCGCCCCTGAGGTCGTATAGCTACAAGGAAATGGAGAAGGCGACGTGCGGCTTCCGCGAGCCGCTGGGCCGCGGTGCCTTCGGCACGGTGTTCCGGGGCACGCTTCTGCACAACGGCGGCGAGAAGGCAATCGCCGTGAAGCGGCTGGAGAAGGTGGTGGAGGAAGGGGAGCGCGAGTTCCAGCGGGAGGTGCGCGCCATCGGGCGGGCGAGCCACCGGAACCTGGTCCGGCTGCTGGGGTTCTGCCACGAGGGCGCCAACCGGCTGCTGGTGTACGAGTACATGAGCAACGGGTCGCTGGCGGAGCGTCTGTTCAAGAACAGCGACGGCGGAGGTGTTCCGACTAAGTCCGACAAGGTGTTGCCGGAGTTGAGAACGTCGACGCACACAAGACACAAACGCGAAGGCTGGAATACACGAGATCCTTTTGGTGCGGTTAAGCCACAGTTTTTTGACTCTGTATTCATACCAAACGAACAGAAAGAGTGCTGCGAGATTTCCTCGCGCACGACGCATGACCGCTCCACGTTCGTGAGCTCCGTGCCATCCCACGGCGAACGTGACGCATGGATCATCCTTGACCATGTCCATGATGCTAACAGACTCCCTAATTACAAGCTTAGTCACTGACTAACTACGACTCAACCAAGCTGACTAGATATTGAAGAAACCTGACGAAACTGAAACAAAGAACGATTAAAGACTCTGAAACTGAATCTCTGAATACAGCATACTGGCGTCTGCATCTCACTGTCAATTCTCCCCCTGAGATCAGTCGCCGTCATGCCTGACCACTCCTATCTTCTTTCGAAATTCTTGGAACTTTGTTTTCCCCAACGCCTTGGTAAGGATGTCTGCACACTGCTCCTCTGATCTTACAAACTGAAGCTGCACTTCTCCATTTTCAGCACACTCCCGTAGGTAGTGATACTTCAAATCAATGTGTTTGCTCCGGTCGTGGAGTACTGGATTCTTGCTCAGTGCCAGTGCTGACATATTATCCATCTTCAAGACTGGTGAAGCCAAGTTGGTGCCCAGGATGTCGGCCAACAAACGTTTAAGCCAAACTCCCTGGCAAGCACCGACTGCTCCTGCTATATACTCTGCCTCACAAGATGATAGAGCAACTACTCGCTGCTTTTGTGATTGCCAAGTGACAGGACATTCGTTGAGGAAAAATATCACACCTGTAGTGCTCTTCCGGTCATTTGCATCTCCACCATGGTCGCTGTCACTGTACCCAGTCAGACTTAGTTCTTCACCCATCTTGTTGTACACAAGTCCATGGTTCACTGTCCCTGCAATGTATCTGAGAACTCGCTTCATAGCCACCAAGTGTTCTTGTCTGGGATCCTGCATGAAACGACTCAAATATCCAACTGAGAAGGCGAGATCTGGCCTTGTGTTCATCAGATAGCGCAGACTTCCAATCAGGCTTCTGTACTTGGTTGCATCAACCTGAGGTGAATCACTGTCCTTCAGCAGCTTGAGCCTTGGTTCCATTGGTGTTTCACTTGGGTTACAGGTGCTCAGTCCTGCATTCTCCAATACTTTCACAGCATAGGATGTCTGGGATAGCCTGATGCAGTTTGGTTCCTGTCTCACTTCTATACCAAGATAATAGGTGAGTCCACCCAAATCACTCATTCTGAATAGTGATTTCATTTCTTGCTTGAAGACATCAATTGCTTCAGTTGACTCCCCCGTAATGATGAGATCATCAACATAGATCCCCACCACCAATCTGGACTGTTGAGTGTCTCTTGTGTACAAGCCATGTTCATTCCTGCTTCTTGCAAATCCCAATTGCAGTAGGCTTGTATCCAACTTTGAGTTCCATGCTCGTGGAGCCTGACGAAGCCCGTAAAGAGCTCTGTGCAACTTCAGCACCTTGTTCTTGTGTTCTGCAGCCACAAAGCCTGGTGGCTGTGAGACATAAACTTCCTCTTCCAATTCCCCGTTGAGGAAAGCCGATTTCACATCCATGTGATGTACTGACCAACCTCGATGTGCAGCCACAGCCAACATGAGTCTCACTGACTCCATCCGCGCCACCGGCGCGAACACTTCTTCAAAGTCGATGCCCTTCTTCTGTACATAGCCCTTGGCAACCAGACGCGCTTTGTACTTGGTGACGTCCCCATGCTCATTGTGCTTGATTTTGAACACCCATTTGAGACCAATTGCTCTCTGTCCTGCTGGAAGGTTCACCAATGTCCAGGTCTTATTGTGTTCTATGGACGCCATCTCTTCCAACATTGCTGTTCGCCATTGCTCACTACTCATTGCCTCCTCTGCAGTGAGTGGTTCATTCCCAGTTGCCATCAGTAGCTCTTGATCTGACGCCTGTTCAACAAGTCCAGGTGCTGGTTCTTGCCCCATGATATCAGTGATGGATCGATAACGGAGAGGAGCGTGGTTGGGGTCAACGTCCAGGTTGTCATCAACCTCCGGCAGTGATGCAGATCGGGCGCCTGAGCCAGACCCCGGTGCCTGAGGTGTGCGGGATGTTGACCCGCACGTGGGTGTTGACGTCCTCGACGTCGAGGTCGCCGACAGCGAAGGTGGCGTCGCCAACGCCGCATTCGGCGTCGTCGGTGAAGCTGTCCCTTCCAGTACGCCTCCTGCTACTGCAGCCACGTCGTGTTCGACACGAAATGGCTCAAAGGCATCCTCCAGCGTGCTTGGGTGTTCAGCAGTCCAGTCCCACGCGCGTTCCTCCTCGAACACGGCGTCACGCGAGACAAGAACACGCTGTGTTGTTGGGTTATAGAATCGGTACCCCTTGGTCCCGATTTCATACCCCACAAACACCATGGGCACACTCCTGTCCTCGAGCTTGGACAGATACTTGCCGACCGTCTTCACATGTGCTACACAACCGAATGTCCGAAGAAAATGAACAGGTGGCTTGGCATCATGCCATACCTCAAACGGCGTCCTTCCTTCTACACTTTGCGTGGGCGCGCGGTTTAGGAGGAAGACAGCCGTGGTTACGGCCTCCCCCCAAAACCAGCTTGGCATTCGCATCGCCTTCATCATACTCCTCGCTGTTCCCATGACGGTCTGGTTGCGGCGTTCCACCACGCCGTTTTGCTGAGGAGAGTACGACGCGGTGAGATGCCTGGCGATGCCTCGCGCGGCGCAGTAGTCGGCGAAGCTCCTTGCCGTGAACTCGCCACCGCGATCGGTGCGCAGAGTCCCCAGCCTCCGCCCGGCCTGCGTCTCCACGCCGCCAAGAAGCCTGATGATCGACTCCGCCGCCTGATCTTTAGAACTCAGCAAGATCAGCCACATGTAGCGACTGAAATCATCAACCAACAGTAAGAAAAATCTGTTGCCACTTGGTGTAATTGGTGCGATCGGCCCGCACAGATCAGCGTGGACAAGCTCCAGCTTGTTCTTTGCGCGGAATTTTGCTTCAGTCGGGAACGACCGTCTTCGCTGCTTCCCTGCCAAGCAGCTGTCGCACACCTGATCGATATGATCAAGTGACGGCAAACCCCTTACCATCTCTTGCTGCGACAACCTCCGCAGCGATCTGAAGTTGAGGTGGCCGAACCTTGCATGCCACCGCCATGCTGCATCATTTCCCTGCGCCGCCAAACAAACCGGCTTGCCGATGTCGACCGTCAGCACGTAGAGCCGGTTCGCTGCCCTCGGCACTTTTGCAAGCAGTCGTCGGCGCCGATCCCACACCTTCAGAAAGCCATTCAGCAGGAGGATCTTGAATCCATCCTCCTCCAACTGTCCGAGACTCACGATATTGGTCGTGAGCCGCGGAATGTGGTAGACGCCCGTGAGCGCCTGATGTTCGCCGTTCTTGCAGTTGAGAAGAACCGTCCCGCGCCCTTCGATTGCGACGACTGATCCATCGCCGAACTTGACGGTGCCCTGAACACCGGCGTCGATGTCGGAGAAGGCTTCCTTCGAGCTCGTCATATGATTCGTCGCTCCGGTGTCGAGGACCCACCTCGTGCAGTCATCATTGCTCCCTTCCCCGAGATGAACGAAGAGCTTGCCTTCGTCGAGGTGGACCTCCGTCTTGGGCTTCGTCACGGCTGTGTTCGCCGTGATCATTAACAGGGCTGCATCTGCATCTTCCTCTGCCTGAGTCGTATGCGCCTGCTCGACTTTCTTCTTCCCTCGACAGTCACGAGCCCAGTGGCCCAGCTTGCCACAATTGTGGCACTCGTCGTCCCTGCGTGCACGGCCACCGCCGCGGCCTCCGCCACGCGATCGACCACGGCCGCGGCCACGGCCGCGTCCAGAGGACTGCTTCGCGCCAGGGCTCGAACCTGTTCGGCTTCCTCCATCAGTTGACTTGAATCGCGCCAGCCATTCCTCCTCGGTGAGGAGTAAGCTACCGCTGCCTTCTTTGGTAGTCGTTGCAGCCGCCGTCTTGCGCTGCTCCACCGCCCGGAGACGTCCGGTCACCTCCTCCACCGTGGTGTCGTTCAAGTCCAGTAGAGTCTCAATGGACAGCGCAATCTGTTCAAGGTTGTCAGGAACAGAATGCAACACCTTCTTCACTACCTCCTTCTCGGCGATGTCATCACCGACCACTCGCAACTGATTTGCGAGCGTGGAGGCCCTTCCGGCGAAGTCCTCGACCGATTCACCCGGCCTGAACGACAGGCCAGTGAACTCCCTCCGCAGCCGGTCGGCGTTCGCCTCCTTGACGCGCTCAGCCCCAACTCGGACTGATTTGATCGAGTCCCACGCCTCCGCTGCGGACGCCTTGCGAGCCAAGCCCGCCTGCATCTCCGGCGGCACTGCTCGGAGGAGGGCCGCGAGAGCGTTGCGGTCGTCTCTGAAGTTGTCCGTCCCCGGTTCCATGGCCTCCCAGAGACCTTGGGCCTGCAAGTTCACCTGCATCACGAGGGACCACTCGGCGTAGTTCGTCTTCGACAGCATAGGGTAGGTCGCTGCCGTGGAGCTCCTCTCGATGATCCGCTCGATGACGACTTCCCTGCCGCCGCGCCGTCCCCGCGGGAAAACCGGCGACAGCGATCTCCTCCGTCTTCCTCCGTCTGCATCGTCGCGTCGACCATGGGCCGACATGGTTCAGCCTCCAAGGTCGGGCAACCTGGCTTTGATACCAATTGTTCCGACTAAGTCCGACAAGGTGTTGCCGGAGTTGAGAACGTCGACGCACACAAGACACAAACGCGAAGGCTGGAATACACGAGATCCTTTTGGTGCGGTTAAGCCACAGTTTTTTGACTCTGTATTCATACCAAACGAACAGAAAGAGTGCTGCGAGATTTCCTCACGCACGACGCATGACCGCTCCACGTTCGTGAGCTCCGTGCCATCCCACGGCGAACGTGACGCATGGATCATCCTTGACCATGTCCATGATGCTAACAGACTCCCTAATTACAAGCTTAGTCACTGACTAACTACGACTCAACCAAGCTGACTAGATATTGAAGAAACCTGACGAAACTGAAACAAAGAACGATTAAAGACTCTGAAACTGAATCTCTGAATACAGCATACTGGCGTCTGCATCTCACTGTCAGGAGGCCCACCGCCGTGGGACGAGCGGATGGGCATCGCGCTGGACGTCGCGCGCGGGCTGCACTACCTCCACGACGAGCTGGACAGCCGCGTGATCCACTGCGACGTGAAGCCGCAGAACATCCTGATGGACGCGTCGGGGACGGCCAAGATCGCCGACTTCGGGCTGGCCAAGCTGCTGCTGCCGGACCAGACGCGGACGTTCACGGGGCCACGGGGGTGCGCGGCACGCGCGGGTACATGGCCCCCGAGTGGTATCGCGGCGTCGGGCCGCTGACGGTGAAAGCGGACGTGTACAGCTACGGCGTGGTGCTGCTGGAGATCGTGACGTGCCGGCGGAGCATGGAGCTGGAGGAAGCCGGCGAGGAGCGGACGCTCATGCAGTGCGCGCACGAGTGGCTGGTGCGGGGCGAGATGAGGCGGGTGGTGGGCTGCGAAGACGAGGCGGCGGAGGTGGAGCGGGCGGTGAAGGTGGCTGTGTGGTGCGCTCAGACGGAGCCACAGGCGAGGCCGGCCATGAGAAGCGTCATCCTGATGCTGGAAGGGCTCGTGGAGGTGCCGTTCCCTCCACCTCCGGCCTCCTCCTGATGGACGCGTGCATTCTGTTAGCAACGAAAGGATGCAGCTTCTAGTTAGACTCGGCATCCTTCCTAGGTTGAGGCTAACAATTGATATCATGCTTCGATCCTGGCTTCGTTCAACGCCATTCCCCGGCGCCCGTGTTCGGCTGCAATGGAGTACCCAGATACAATACAACGCACAAGGTGCCCAAACAATTGCAGCAAATGGAGGTCCGGTTGATGGAGAAGATTCAAGGTCATTGTGATGGGCTGGAGCGGCGGTTTGATGATCGCTGCAACCGCGTCCACAACCACTTCACCGCGCGGTGCGATGAGTTGGAGCATTCTGTGGAGGACACGGCTTGGTGCGGCGAGGAACGTCTCATCCCACTTGAGGTGATGAAGACAGACAGAGGTTGAACAATGGAAGCCAGACATTGACAAGCGAGTCGCCGACAGGTTCATGGAGCGTGAACATCGTTCGGTGGCTGCGGCCTGCGGCAGGACCAAGCATCTTCGGTCCATTTGAGTCGACTTCGGGATTCCACAAGTCGATGGGCTATATGGCCATCGCATGGATTCTCATCACCGAGAGCGCGAGTTTTGGGTATGAAAATACGGCCATGTCAAGGGTAAGCACCCCAGCCAACCCATACGCCCTTCCGATAAGATGATACGAATTGATACGGATTGAAGGGGATTTTAACTCACTAGGGATTGAAATCCCCTCAACCCCTAGCCCCCTCAATCTATATGGATTGGGTAGAACCGAACAAACCCTTGTGTAAAATACGTTGCAGGAACTATTTTGATTTGTATGAGACGGAGTATCCCATATGTGTCAAGGTGTCATCAATATATGCATTTTTATAGGAGTGCGACGTGTTGGCTATAGTCTGTAGAACAGCGGTTGCGATAACTGTCATGGGAAGAATTTTGCAGTATGATCCATGATCGCTTTGGGAGGGAAAAGCAGAGTCTTTAATCCGCAAAAGGTTTCACATCAAACAGAACGAACCGATTTCAGACTATGTGGAGCAATTTGCTGAACTGATAGATGAATTAGCAGCTTATGAATTACATGCAGATCCTCTCTATTATACTATGCGCTTTATCGATGGTTTGAGGGAGGAAATTAAGTAGGTTGTCATGGTTCAAAGGCCTTCCAAGTTAGATTCTACCTGTTCACTCGCTTTGGTGCAGGAGGAGGTAGTGCACTCGAGTTGACACCTGCATGGAGAATCATTTGTCGATGTTAATGCCATATCATGGAGCCACTGTCTGTCTGCAGGGAGTGTTGTCTTCCTGTCCACCTAGAGTTGTGGTACAACTGCTGTTACTATCTGATGAAGATCAGCATGGGTCTTCAGCTGCAACTATTTTGTCTTTGACAGACAGCAGACTTCAAGACATTATGGATAGTTTTGCAGAAGTATTTTCTAACCTAGTGGGGCTACCTCCTGGTAGAAGTTGTGACCATGCTATACCTCTAATTACTGGTGCTCAACCATTCAATGTTAAAGACATGTTGGCACAAGGTGTAATCCAAAAGAGCCACAACCCCTTTGCTTCACATGTTTTGTTGGTCAAAAAGAAAAACAACACTTGGCGTTTTGTGTGGACTACATATATTTGAATGCTCTAACTGTCAAAGGTACATGTTGGATAAGATCATGCGACTCTATCTTTATCTTATTTGTCTATATAAATAGGCCCCTCTTGTATCCTGTATCTGAACAACACATAATAGATCTGTTTTTCCGTAGTTTTTTCCTCCTCCATACTGGGGAGTTTTTTCCACGTTAAACTCTGTGTCTCCTTTTTCCACCTGTGATCCTAACAATTAGTATCTAGAGCTAGGGTTTAGACACAGTTTTTCATGCCGCCGCCATTCATCATTAGATCAGCCGCCGCCACCAATTCTTCGTCCGACTTCATCGCTGTAGAAGACGCCGATTATTCCTTCGTCAATTGCGCCCTGTCTGCCTCTAGCGACATCATCTGATGTGCGATTTTGGTCTTCACCGACGATCGACTATCGTTGCATAATTAGTGATTAGTCCTCTCCAACTCGCCGCAGCTCCCTGAAACCTCACGTGACTATTGGACGTGACCTCTAGTTATTGCAGCCACTGCAATTCCCACGTGAAGTGCTACTAGGATCATCATTGCTCGTGTTGGAATCTCCACGCAAGGATAAGTTGCTGTTGTGCTCAGTGCTCACGCAAGAATCAAAGCAATTGATTTTTTTTATTTCTGCGTACACTCATCAGTTTGCACACAGATTTCTATTTCATTTGTGATCTTTTATTTCGGATTATAATGTCGACTAAAATTGATATTCCAAAGTTTGATGGAAAAATCAGTTTTACTATTTGGCAGATTTAGATGAAAGCTGTTCTTACTCAGTTATGTGTATGAAAAGCGTTGCAATCACGACCTGTTGATATGACTGATGATAAATGGGAAGGTTTTGATGAAAAGGCTTTGTCCGCTTTACAGCTCAATTTATCTCCTGATGTTCTGCGTGAAGTAATAAATGCAAAAACTGCGACAGAATTATGGAAGAAACTGAAGGAGTTATATATGATCAAGAGTTTTGCTAATAAGCTCCGTCTCAAAGAGCGCCTTTATACTATTCGTATGGCGGAAGGTACATTTATTCAATCACATCTCAATGAATTTATTTCTATTTGTGTCGACTTTGTGAGTCTGGACGTGAAGATAGATGATGAAGATAAGACAATTTTGTTGGTAGTCTCGTTGCCCCCTCTTTTAAGCATTTTAAGGAAATTATGCTCTATGGAAATCATACTTCACTGACATTTGAGAATGTTAAGTCAAATTTGTTGTTCAAGGAAAAATTTGATGTTGATTCTCATTCTGAACCCAAAGGTGAAGGTTTAGTTATTCGGGGATCTGGAGATCATAAATCCAACTTTTATTGCCGTTATTGCAGAAAAAATACTCATCATATTTCTCAATGCCCCAAGGTGAGAAATAAAGAGGAGAGAAAGAAAAAAGAATTGGATAAGTCTGTTTGTTGCCTCTGTTGAAAAGTGCTTTTCTTAGGTTCTCGATTCCGTTTGCACTTTTTATATTTGTTCGCATAAAGATTGGTTTTTTGATTATGTTCAGTCTCATGCTAGTGAGGTTGTTATTGGAGATGAATCCACATGTGAGATTATTGGAATCGGCTCTATTTATATCCAAGTTCATGATGGCAGTATTAAGAAACTTATCGATGTCCGTTTTGTTCCAAAATTGAAGAGAAATCTTATTTCTTTGAGCACTTTAGAAGCAATGAGATTCAATTCTGCTGCTATTGATGGTGTTCTTAAGGTTTCTCGTGGCAACCGTATTATCTTGAAGGGCAACCGTTTGAATAATCTCTATTACTTGCAACGTTCAACAGTTGATGCTGAAGTTGTTTCTATTGCATTCCAGAAGAGAGGTTATTTTGATGACACGAAGCTGTGCTCTAGTTCCAAGTCTAATGATTCCTTAGACTTGGTTGATATTCAAATTTAGCATCCTAGTGGTGTTTGGGGAAACATTTTATAGATTTAGCGTCAAAGGAGATTTGTTGGATAAGATCATGTGACCCTATCTCCATCTCCTTTGTCTATATAAATAGTGAAAGTCGCCTAGAGGGGGGGTGAATAGGGCGAAACTAAAATTTACAAATATAATCACAACTACAAGCCGGGTTAGCGTTAGAAATAATAAAGAGTCTGAGAGAGAGGACGCAAAACAAATCGCAAGCGAATGAAGAGTGTGACACGCGGATTTGTTTTACCGAGGTTCAGTTCTTGCAAACCTACTCCCCGTTGAGGTGGTCACAAAGACCGGGTCTCTTTCAACCCTTTCCCTCTCTCAAACGGTCCCTCGGACCGAGTGAGCTTCTCTTCTCAAATCAAACCGGGAACAAAACTTCCCCGCAAGGACCACCACACAATTGGTGTCTCTTGCCTCGGTTACAATGGAGTTTTGATCACAAGAACAAGTGAGAAAGAAAGAAGCAATCCAAGCGCAAGAGCTCAAAAGAACACAACAAATCTCTCTCGCTAATCACTAAAGCCTTGTGTGGAATTGGAGAGGATTTGATCACTTGGGTGTGTCTTGTATTGAATGCCTAGCTCTTGTAAGTGGTTGAGAGGTGGAAAACTTAGATGACTTGAATGTGGGGTGGTTGGGGGTATTTATAGCCCCAACCACCAAACTAGCCGTTTGGGTGGAGGCTGTCTATCATATGGTGCACCGGATACTCCGGTGCACACCGGACATGTCCGGTGCGCCAGCCACGTCACCCGAACGTTAGGGTTCCGACTGTTGGAGCTCTGACTGTTGGGCCCGCCTGGATGTCCGGTGGCGCACCGGACATGTACTGTAGAGTGTTCGGTGCGCCTCTTCGTGCGTGCCTGACTTCTGCGCGCTCTAGCGCGCATTTAATGCGCCGGCAGGTGACCGTTGGCGCCGAAGTAGCCGTTGCTCCGCAGTTACACCGGACATATCCGGTGAATTATAGCGGAGCGAATTCCCGAAGCTGGCGAGTTCAGAGTCGCTTCATTCCTAGAGCACCGGACATGTCCGGTATACACCGGACAATCCGGTGAATTATAGCGGAGCGACTCTGCGTTTTCTCGAAGGTGAGGAGTTCAGCGCGTGCAGAACCCTAGTGCACCAGACCAGGGTGCCTTTGGTTGTCCCTTTGCTCCTTTATTTGAACCCTTTCTCTTGATCTTTTTATTGGCTTATTGTGAACCTTTGGTACCTGTAGAACTTATAGACTAGAGCAAACTAGTTAGTCCAATTATTTGTGTTGGGCAATTCAACCACCAAAATTAGTTTAGGAAATATGTGTAAGCCTAATTCCCTTTCAAATAGTCCCCTTGTACCCTATACCTGAACAACACATAATAGATCTGTTTTCCCATGGTTTTTTCTCCTCCACATTGGGGGAGTTTTTTCCCCGTTAAACTTCGTGTCTCCTTTTTCCACCTGCGATCCTAACAGCACAAATCCAGTTCCAGTATTTGACCAATTGATGGATGAGCTAGCTTCTACTAAATGGTTCACAAATTAGACCTGAAGGCTGGCTACCACTAGATATTGCTGAAGCAAGGGGAAAAACCTAAAACTGCATTTCAAACAGATTTGGGACATTTTGAGTTCAGAGTGATGGCCTTTGGATTGATAGGAGCTCGCAACACCTTTTTAGGAGCAATGAATGATACTTTAGCTCATGTGTTACGAAAATATGCCTTGTGTTTTATGATATTTTGACCTATAGCCCATCCTTTGAGTCCCACCTACAACACTTAACTGAAGTTCTACAACTGTTACATAAGGATCAGTGGAAAGTTAAAAGATCAAAGTGTGATTTTACCCAAATCAGTATTGCTTACCTAGGCCATGTCATCAGTGACCAAGGAGTATCTACAGAACCATCCAAAATTCAAGTGATCAAACAGTGGCCTATACCAACTAATACAAAAGCTTTGTGTAGTTTTCTTGGTTTGGTTGGGTTTTATAGAAAATTTGTGAAGCACTTCGCAATCATCAGCAGACCACTGACTCAGATGCTAAAGAAACATGCTATTTTTGTGTGGACAATAGACCAGCAACAGGGTTTTGGCTGCCTCAAGAAAGCACTAATATCTGCACCAGTATTGGCATTGCCTGACTTTGTTGTTTGTTTTTGCATCTACATTGATGCTTGCTTCACTGGAGTTGGAGCTGTTTTAATGCAAAAGGAACACCCGTTGGCATTTCTTAGCAAAGCACTGGGTCCTAAACACCATGGTTTATCCACATATGAAAAAGTGTATATGTAGGGTGTAATTGGATTGGATACAGACGAATATTGGTCGTTCCATATTTGTTTTCATATTTTCCCTTCGAATTCGAATCGGATATGGATATTATCATGTTGTGTCGGATAAGATTTAAATTGATGTCGACATCTTAAATATCAAACTTTGAGAATACGGATACTGATAAAGATTGGATACAGATCGAATACTGAGTACCCGGACTCGAATACAGATTGGATCTTAGACCTCTTAGTCAGATCAAATTCGAATACGGATGGATAATATCCATACCATTTACACCCCTAAGTATATGGCTATATTGTTGGTTGTGGCACAGTGGATAACTTATCTACAAGTGGCTGAGTTTTATATATACACAGATCACCAGAGTTTGGCACAACTAAACGAGCAACGTTTGCATACCATGTAGCAACAGAAGGTGTACTCCAAGTTGGCTGGACTGTAATATAAAATCATCTACAAGAGGGGATGTGAAAATGCTGCAACTGATGCTTTGTCAAGATATCCTCACACTACTACACAGTTGTTTCATCTGTCTCAGTGCACACCTTTATGGATCCAAGAGGTAGTGGCAGGCTATTCTTAGGATGAATCAACTCAACAGTTGTTGTCTCAATTGGCAATTGCTAGTGATCAGGGACACAATCATTTCACCATAAGGGATGGTGTCATTCGGTATAAGGGCCGAATCTGGCTATGCACTAACACTCAGTTGCAACTTAAGGAGATATCTGTTCTTCATGATTCAGCAATAGGAGGGCACTCAGGGGTACCTATGACATATAGAAGTCTTAAACCTTTGTTTTACTGGAAGGGTATGAGGCATTATATTCATCAGTTTGTTCAGACATGTGCAGGCTGCCAACAGTTTAAGCCTGAGAGAATTAAGTACCTAGGTTTATTGGTACCTCTGCCAGTTCCACCTCATGCATGGCATGCAATTACAATGGATTTCATTAAGGGTTTACCTTCCTCTAGATCTATGAATTGCATATTGGTTGTGGTGGAAAATGTTTCCAGTATAGTCATTTTATAGCGTTGTCCCATCCCTTTACAGCTGTCAAAGTTGCCAAGTTATTCTTGGATAACATATACAAGCTTCATGGTATGCCTCTGAACATTATCTCAGGCAGGGACAAAATCTTTACCAGCAGATTTTGGTAGTAGTTGTTCACTCTGACTGGTACACAACTTAGTATGAGTTCTTCGTATCATCCACAATCCAATGGTCAAACGAAGCGTGTCAATCAGTGTATTGAGACATTCTTGAGGTGTTTTGTTCATGCCTACCCAGGAAGATGGTTGCAGTGGTTAGCGGTGGCAGAATTTTGGTATGTGATAATAGAAGGGGAATTATATAAGAATGGAGTCTGTTCTCCACTCCTCAAGTGTTTATCTAGAACCGAAGGTATAGAGTTAATGAAGGAGATACATGCAGGTTTATGTGGCTCTCATATTGGGTCTAGGCCTCTGCTAGGAAAGGTTTTAGACAAGGATTTTATTGGCCGAAGGCAGCTTCGGATGCAGCAGAGTTGGTTCAGAAGTGCGAAAATTGTCAAAAATGTGCAAGAGATCAGAAGCAACCTTCATCTCTCACCCAGCTAATATAGCCTACTTGGCCGTTGCAAAGATGAGGCCTGGATTTGTTAGGTCCACTTCCACCAGCACAAGGTAACTTGAAATATGTTGTGGTGGTAGTAGAATATTTCTCTAAATGGATTGAAGCAAAGCCCCTGGTTACAATAACTTCGGCCACAGTCCAAAATTTTTTTTTGTAGAATATTGTTTGCCGCTTCGGTGTGCCGAAGGCAATAACTGTGGACAATGGAACACAGTTTGATACCGAAACATTCAAAGATTTCTGTGATCGAATTGGAACGAAGATTCATTTTGCATCAGTAAGGCACCCAGAATCAAATGGGCTGGTAGAAAGAGCAAATGGCATTATAATTACAGGAATAATGAAGCTAATCTTCAACCAGCCCAGAGGAAAGTGGCCAGATGAATTGACTAAAGTGGTGTGGAGCCACAACACAACTATTTCAAGGTCAACAGGATTTACACCCTTCAAGCTCCTATTCGGTGACGAAGCAATAACACCAGAGGAAGCAAAGGCAGGGTCAATAAGAACAACAACTTCGGCAAAACACGAAGTTGATTATCAAGTAATGAAAGATACTATAGAAGGGACCAGACTTCAAAGCCATAGAACACATCAATAAATATCAGGCCGAAACAATAAGGTGGCGGGATAGAAAAGTTTGATTGAAGAACATTAAACTAGGGCATCTCGTACTTCGGAGAGTGGCCAATCCTGATACAGTGGGAAAATTACAATTGAAGTGGGAAGGTCCTTTCCTAGTAGTATCTTCGTCAAGACCTGGTTCTTATAGATTGAAGGATATGGACAACAACGGCATACCCAGATCTTGTAATGCGAGTGAGCTTCAGTGATACTACGTGTAATTTGATGTAATCTTTTTTCATTTTTTCTATGGCATCCTTTTCCTTTCAAGAGGGGAGAAAGGTTTTTAATGGGGCCATGGCTTGTAATTTTTCATTCTTATTTAGCCCTACGAGGGCCAAATCCCCCAAAGATGTAATATGTAAAATCTGAGCTTGCACCATCGAGTGCAAAGAAGAAAAACAGGGAGAAGCTCAAAAGTCGTTCCTAAGGGAATGCAGAGCCAAAAGAATGACGAAGCTACAAAAAGTCGTTCCTAAGGGAGCACAGAGTAAGTTTTCTGCTCAAAAGTCGTTCCAAAGGGAATGCAGAGCCAAATACCGCCGAAATATAAGGCGAAGAAGTTCAAAAGTCGTTCCCAAGGGGATGCAGAACTTATGCACCGAAATAGAAGGTGAAGAAGCTCAAAAGACGTTCCTAAGGGGATGCAGAGCTTAAAGACTCAAAAGTTGTTCCTAAGGGGATGCAGAGTCTGGGTTTGGCTTCGTGTGTGTGTCCAGGACATTCATTTGCACATTACATTACATCATTCATTGCATTCATACACATTTATTTAGACATTTGTAGGATCATCATCGTCATAACATAAAGCACAAACAGAAATACTTCAGTTCTAACAAGAATGCTTCGATGAGAACGAAGAAGCAAGGATATGCTTCGTTGGGTACGAAAAGATGGGAAGGTGTTTTTCGCCTTCAGCTCAAAGGGAGAAAGTTTCATCCACAGCAAAGCAATTTATACATGGATGGAAAGGTTAAAATATATTACAAGGAAAATCTAAGGAGTAGCTTCGGCAGTCTTCGGTACATGCTTCGGGCCATTAATCTTTGGCATCATCATCCTACACATAACAAAAGCTTTATAAGGTACAAAGTAATTACAAGAAAAGGTAAACAACAGGCATAAGTTTCATACTAGCTTCAGCAAGCTTCGTGCCTCGTCACCAGCCAATTCTCGAGCACCCTTCACCCAAATTTGTGTTATAAATCTGCTTCCTATGCTTCGGGCTTCACTGGGAATATCAATCAAATCTGTTGAAGATAGGCTGAATGTTGGTCTATTCACAACCTTCGCGTGCGTACAACCAGCCTTCAGAAATGTTGTAGTTGTACCACGAGATGCTAGCAGGGCACAAAAGTCACCATGCCCCGCTATTACTTCATCAAGCGCTCCGCCTTCGCCTTCAATGTGTTCGAAGGTGCTTGATATATTTTCGATAGAAGGGGTAAACTTTTCAGCGCTGGCTCCAACTGAGTTAAAAACCTTTTTCAGTCGCTCTACATAGCGGCCGCCAAAACCTAAACACATGTCCGGAAGCTCTTTCAAAGATTTCCGCAGTTTCGTGTTTTCAACAGTTTCAGCTTTGTACTTTGTCTGCAAGTTCTTCTTCTCTTGTTCGAAGCTTTCTAATTTTTGGAGAAGCTCCCCGTTTAATCTAGTATTTTCGGCTTGGACTTCTGCAAGGGAACCCTCCATTGCCTGGAGTAGGAAATCTTTTTTCTTAAGAGAGGCTTTGTACTCTTTGATTTTGTTTTCTAACCCTCGATTATGATTTCGTTCTTTTTATCCTCGAGGTCTTGTTGCATTTACAACGCCTTGCTTAGCAGCATGCTCTGTACAAATAAAGCTTCGTCAACAAATTTACTCCATTTAAAAATAAAAAAGTAAAATTTTGCTTCATCATAAAAAATTTTACCTTGAAGTTGGAATAAAACAAACTGTCGACGATATGCTGTCGTCGGTAACTGCTAATATCAGCTTCGAGCTTCGGAAAACCGACACTCTTTGATAGAGTGCCGATCACCTTTGCCTCGGTACGGTCGCGAACACATCCCAAGGCCTCTTCATCAGTCCCACCAAAGAGCATGGCTCCTGGCTGGTAGCCACAGGAAATGCCATATTCCTGCAGCTCCTTCTTCTCGGCCTCAGAGAGTTCTTGTCCAACTAGGTTCCGAAGGTCAAAACTTTTCTCCTCCGAAGCAGCATCGACAATCTTTTTCCCTTTATCAGGCTCTGGGGCCATGACCTTTTCTGCGACTGCAGCTGTTTCCTCTGTAGGCATACCCAATATCAATCTATCAATTTCAGATAATGTGCCCTCCAAGTTGGCAGTTTCGGTGGCAGCTGCAGCTTCGACAGTTATGTTTCCTTCGGCAGCGGCCTCGACGCTTGCAGTAGGTGCTATTTTAGATGCCGAGGCCGACAGCAACGTTTGTTCAATGGCTTCCATTACGGTACCAATCCTTCGCTTTTTCTGCCCATCCACCTTTTTTGTAGCCGAAGGTTCCTCTTTCTTCTGTAAAAGCTTCGTCAGTTTCGGTCCCAGTGGACTTAGCAGCTTGATAGGTAGAGATTCAGTCATTACCTTTAAAATTTCTGCCACTTCGGTAGCAGGAGGCGTCGAGGGAGTCTCCTCTTCCACCTCAGTCACCTTCGACTCTGGAGTTGTAGCTTTTCTTTTCCTTAAAGCCGCCACTTTCGGTTCGGGGCTGGATTTTTTCTTCTTTAAAATTTTCTCATCTTCCTTTACCATTCTGGCAGCTTGTCTATTCAGAATACTAACAATCCTTTTCCTTTTTGTCCCTTCGGCACCCTTATTGAGTTGCTCATAATCAGGGTATTCAAATTTTAGAGCGTCCATTACCCGGTTTAACCTTCGTTTTGGCTGGGTGCCGAAGGCTGCTGTCATTAGCTGGTCTTCTTTTTTGGTATAATTTCCCAAAATTTCATTACACATAGTTTCAATCATTTCCAGCCACTCCTGGTAGGGCTGCTTGAATTGTTTTTCAAATTTGAAGCGATCGGGTGATTGAAGAAGTTCATATTTCTTCTTTGTTCCCTTCATCTTTGGCATCACCCAGCCACTTGATGTTGGATATGTTCGGTTGGCTAGGTATTCTTGCACCAAGTCCCTGGTGCTAATTTGTTCAGCTACCACCCTAAATTCCACTTCAGCCAGCTGGCATGCTGTCACACCTGGGTTTTATGGGTCCAAAGCTCGGGCGCGAACATAATCACCAGGTGTGTTGGGACCAAGTCTCACACATATGATGAATCATGGCACAGGATCGAATGTCACATCTTTACTATATAACAGGAGTTCTATACAAAATAAATAATTACATTATAAGGAGACAACGGTCCAGCAACCCAAAGTTGACTGGGAGACGACGGCCTAGACCTCTCACGAACACATCGTAGCATCCTCCATGCGCCTCATCCTGTGGTACCTGTTCTTGACCTGTGGGGTGGTGTGAGACAGCAAGAGTGAGCTCACATACGTTCATAGCTCAACAAGTTGTGGGGAATAATGTGCATGAACTCGCCAAAGGCGGGAGCTCACGTGAAGTGTAAGGCTTACCAAAGAGGATGGTTAGAGCTGAGCATTGCTTTTAAAGTTGGTCAAAATTTTATTAGCAGTTACTAAGTATAAGTAAATACCAACCCAATTAAATAGTAGAACAAAAGTAACAACATCACCTGCGATGCAATGCATATGTCAAATTGAATTTAGTTCCATAAATTAATCATGTGAGTGTCCGAGCTGCTCATGACCGTGAGCACGGCTAGTATACCAGTTTTACACTCTGCAGAGGTTGCGCATCTTTACCCACAAGTCATGTTACCCATCTGCCAAGAGACGGCCAATCCCATACACCTCTACCGAGGAGGCGAGGCAGGGTAACACTACGAGGCCTTTACAAAGTTCCACTAGCTTCAGAAAACCCGCTACAGTTTATAGGAAGCTCCAATGCAGGAATCCCTCGCATGACCGCCATCGCAGCAAAATCATCCCAAGGGCCTCCCTACACTGACCACTCCCCTACTGTCCTTGCCCCTTTCGGGTAAGGTAGTCATCCACTAGCTTTCCTAATTAATCAGCCAAGGGCGTCCCATTAAACCCTTGTGGTAGCACTGTTTCCCGGGTGGTTCTCCATGTTCCAATTAACATAATGATCTTATCATGAACAGTAAATAACAACTGATAACAAAAGTGTAATCATGAATAATGTATCTCCATACCCAAAACCACATATAGCACTAGCAAGTACTACCTAGAAAGTTCAGTGGTAAACAAGGTATAAAGATAGACAAACTAGGGTATCCTCACTAGTAGAAAAAGGCTCAAAGCCTGCGGGGACGATATATTTTTACAGGCGGATTCGGTTATCCACCGACTGTGTTATTTCTAGTGGCGGTTCCTTAAGAAAACCGCCACTAGAAATCGTATTTCTACTGGCGGTTCCTTAAGAAAACCGCCAGTAGAAATCCATGATTTGTAGTGGCGGTTTTCTTAAGGAACCGCCACTAGAAATACGATTTCTAGTGGCGGTTTTCTTAAGGAACCGCCACTAGAAATCATTTTTATCCTTAATTTTTCGAGTTTTTCAAACGGCCTCGTATGACAAAACCACCAAAATAAAAGTTGTAGATCTCTAAAAGTTATGAAACTTTGTAGTTGACAACTTTTTTATTTGAACTCATTTCGGTTCTCAAAAATTGAATCTAAGTATGTCAAATTTAAAATTCAAATTTTGCAAACTACCTCGGATGAAAAAAGTGTCAAAATAAAAGTTGTAGAACTTCAAAAGTTATTTATCTTTGTAGTTGACAACTTTTTTATTTGAATTCGTTTAGTGTCTCAAATAAGCAATTTACACTCAAATGGTTGTAATATGTGGAGAAAACAACTACAAACTAGACACAAGACATGTCATAGACGGAGTGGTAGGGGAGGGTACGCGCGAGGGTGAGGTCGACGGTTCGAATACTAACAACCGCGTAGCACGCGAATTTTGCGCGAAAAATGCCGCGACTTGCGATTTGCGGGTGGGGTGGTCCTAATACAAATAATTTTTTTTACTATTTTTAAAATCTGTTTTATGTTTCCTGAAAACGATTTGCACTGGCGGTTTTATTACGTCGACCGCCAGTGAAAATCGATTTTCACTGGCGGTCCTCAGTTACCCGCCTGTAAAAATGATGATTTCTACTGGCCCCTAGCACTGGCGGTTACGAAAAACGCCGGTTCGAATACTAACAACCGCGTAGCGCGCGAATTTTGCGCGAAAAATGCCGCGACTTGCGATTTGCGGGTGGGGTGGTCCTAATACAAATAAATTTTTTTTACTATTTTTAAAATCTGTTTTATGTTTCCTGAAAACGATTTGCACTGGCGGTTTTATTACGTCGACCGCCAGTGAAAATCGATTTTCACTGGCGGTCCTCAGTTACCCGCCTGTAAAAATGATGATTTCTACTGGCCCCTAGCACTGGCGGTTACGAAAAACGCCACTATAAATAGGTTTACAACCGCCACTATAGAACTTCTCTGTACTAGTGCCTATTGGGTCCCATCAAAATTAACCTATGCAGATCATTATGATTAATTAGAACATGAGTAGGTAAAAAGAAGTGATCAAGGGCACAACTTGCCTGGCACTTGAGATTTCAGGTACCAACTTGCTCTTCAGATGACACGTGTCCTCACTGCTAAACATAGCAATACAGACAAACATGTATAGGCAAAATTAACATCACACCAAACATAAGAACAAACTATATAATAAGGATCTACGCGTTGATACGAGATCGTGGACTCGAGAATCACTACAATCGGAGTCATGGTTAAAAAGGTATGGTTTTCAAAAGACCCATGCAATTTAAGAAGTTAAAACTAGACCTTATGTTAATTTAATAGATCATGTGAGAAAATAATCTAAATTTAATTCAACTTTAAATTAAATTATAATATAATTAGGGATCATATTTAGCCAAACTATAATTATAAACAGATTAACTTTGATTTAGAGAGGTTAATCTACTAAACATAAGTCAAATAAATATCTGACTATAAAAGCCTGAGATACGGTATAACCAATGCTATTACTACATAGTGAATATTTATACGAACCGAACGCAACTGGAACGGGTCAATTCGGAGTTAGAATGGGTAAGATATGACTTTTGCAAGTTTCTAAACATATAAATATTATTTTTATACCTAGAAATAATTTCTGGGATTTATTTTAACAGTGCTCGGACCGAGGAAACAAAATCCCGAGAGTTCAGGGGCTAAATCGTGAAAAACAGGGTCTAGGTGTAATTATCTTTATACATGTGAGGATGGCGGGTTAGTTTAGACAAAGGTAGAGGGCCTTTTTGCAACCTTCGCACGGCCGAAGGGGTATGGGTGAATGGTGGCCGCGCGATCTGAATCGATGGCCAGGATTAAAACTTCAACCGGTACACGATAGTGGCCGATTGATTTGCAACTGACGATCCAAGATTCGCCACGTCAGTCACCAAATCTGGTCCGCCCAGATTTCATCGCACGGTCCGGATTTTATTCATAAAGCTGTATGCGGTCGTCTAATCTCGTCCACCCATTCGGATCGAATGGCCCTCACACACCAACACGAGTGGGCACGACATCAGCTAATCCTCACCGTTCACCATAAATCGACGGCAATCGGGTCTTCTCCCACTAGCCACCCAACACGACGGCGCATCTAGCCACGGCGGAGCGTCACCGGCGCATATCCAATCCAGCACCCCCGAAGCTCTCCCCCAGCCGACGACTATCGAAGAGGCACACGTGAGAAGCTAGGAACTGTGCAGGGCACCCATACCGGTGATTGGTGTGCCGAGTAATCCCGCCCACGGGGTCTGCAGATCCGTGACGCCACCATAGGATTTATTTGATCGCGGCGGCGCCCATCGTCGTTCCCCCAGCCCAGAGAGCACTACCAGCACGTAGGAGCCCCGATGAGCACCCGAACGGGCCGGCGAATCCCCAAATGGCTTCCCAAGGCTTCGACACCGAGTTGAGCGAGTATCCGATGGCGGCGCGGAGGAAGTCATGGTTTGCGGTGGATAGACAGAAGGGCGTGCATAGCAAGATTCTTATAACCAGCGATGGAGTCCAATCGGGTGAAGCAAAGTCGCGGCAACCTTGGCGAAAATCCAGCGTGGTTTGTTGAGTTCGTTGCGGTGCTCGTGGAGAGGATGAGGGCGAGTTCGACCCGAGGTAGCAGAAAGCCCTGCGCAGTGGGGCCCATTTGTCAGCGTATGCGCGATTTGTGAGAGGCCAAGGTAAGTCACCACCATCTGGGTCCACCTGTCCAGTGATGGAACGCACGGTGCGCCTGCGTTGTTGCGGCAGGGTGGTCCGTGAAAAGGGCCGCGCAGACGGTAATGCAGAGTGGGCCGAGGAGGGGAAATTCCAGCCCATATATCTATTCCCTTTTTTTATTCTTTTCTGTTTTAGATTTCTACTTCAAATTTGAATTCAAATCAGAGTTTCAAACTCTAGTCTAAATGCAACATTCAAAATATCGGCATGAATGCTAGGCATATATTTTTATATACTTATATATTTATTTTAATTATTTTGTTCCTTTATTTAGTTAAAGAGTCAAGGCATGTCATGTACATATTTTATGTTACTTCCTATAAAAAGACGTAGAAGGAATACATGAACTCCTAATTCATTTTTAGGGTTTACAAATCCTACCCCCCTTAACAAAAATCTCGTCCTCGAGATTTGTATGAAAGGGATGTAAAAAAACTTTATTTATAGTTTATCCTCTAACTTCTAATTAGTTTAAGAATTAAGAAGTTTCATGTTATTTAGACAGTGGTTATGATGACATGGGTATGTATATCCACTTTATTGTGTATGGTAAAAGATGTCTTTAAAGCATAGAGAGGTTTGGGTAAGAAAGAGTGCGGTAAGGAAAGACTCCAACCAAGATTTGTGGATCTTGATTCATCTGATGATCTAGCTTGATCTTTGAAGGCTTGAGTTGGGGCTGAAGACCAGATTTGGCTTGACTCTTATCCTTCCTTAACGCGGTTGATCCTTTCTTCCTCGAGCTTTGGTGTCGTCATCCGGGTTTGTGACAAGATGGGTAGAGGGTTCAATAGCTATATGCTAGATGGAATTAGTTGTGTAACCTATTTTGTAGGTCAAGTTGTTGGGTAGGGTCGAGTTGATCTAAGATCTCAAACTTGTTTATAGGAGCAGGGTCTAATGTACTCCACCAGGATTGACTATCTTGTTAGGTAACTCATTTTAGATTGGATCATAGTAGATTAGATGGAGTCTAGATTAGATCGATATCACCAGATTAGACTAAACAATATCTAATTACTTTGGATTAAATCATGGTTGTTACACTAGGTGGGGTAAATATGCTTATTAGGGCAAGATGAATCCATAGGGATAAGATAGAATCTTTTGAGGTCAGTTAGATCTATCAGGATAGGATAGAATCTTTTCGAGATAAGATAGATCTATTAAGATAAGAGAGAACCTTTCAGATAAGATGGATCTATTAGAATAAGATAGAATTTTTTTTTAAGATAAGATGAGTCTATTAAGATAAGAAAGAATCTTTCAAGATAAGATGGAGCTATTAGGCTAGATATACTTTTAATGGGGAACATTCTTAGTTTGTATAGTCATCTTATGATTTATTTATTTATATTTATGTCTATACGTATATGTAAATGTAATTGTGGACATTACTCCACAACTCATCACACTCAATCAAAGATCCAAATCAAACAAGTATCATAAGAACAAACATTCAAGCATACAAATACTTACGAAAATAGTTTTGATTTTGTTCCTAAGAGTAGGTCTCCTACTCCTAAAGGTCACTTTAGGTACGGGATTTCAAAGTGTGAAATCCACATTTGTCTTTAGAAAAGAAAAGGTAAGAATAATCAGAGTAAAGCGGAAATAGATGAGAAAAGATTAAGAAAAGTTTAGAAAAGAATCAGAGTAGCAAAGGTAAGTAGATAAGGGTTATCCATTTCTATTTAGGTTTCGTCCTACAGTAAACATTCCTCTGATACCACTTCTGTCACACCCGGGTTTTAGGGGTCCAAAGCCCAGGCGCGAACATAATCACCAGGTGTGCTGGGACCAAGTCTCACACATATGATGAATCATGGCACGGGATCGAATGTCACATCTTTACTATATAACAGGAGTTCTATACAAAATAAATAATTACATTATAAGGAGACAACGGTCTAGCAACCCAAAGTTGACTGGGAGACGACGGCCTAGACCTCTCACGAACACATTGTAGCATCCTCCATGCGCCTCATCCTGTGGTACCTGTTCTTGACCTGTGGGGTGGTGTGAGATAGCAAGAGTGAGCTCACATACGTTCATAGCTCAACAAGTTGTGGGGAATAATGTGCATGAACTCGCCAAAGGTGGGAGCTCACGTGAAGTGTAAGGCTTACCAAAGAGGATGGTTAGAGCTGAGCATTGCTTTTAAAGTTGGTCAAAATTTTATTAGCAGTTACTAAGTATAAGTAAATACCAACCCAATTAAATAGTAGAACAAAAGTAACAACATCACCTGCGATGCAATGCATATGTCAAATTGAATTTAGTTCCATAAATTAATCATGTGAGTGTCCGAGCTGCTCATGACCGTGAGCACGGCTAGTATACCAATTTTACACTCTGCAGAGGTTGCACATCTTTACCCACAAGTTATGTTACCCATCTGCCAAGAGACGGCCAATCCCATACACCTCTACCGAGGAGGCGAGGCAGGGTAACACTACGAGGCCTTTACAAAGTTCCACTAGCTTCAGAAAACCCGCTACAGTTTATAGGAAGCTCCAATGCTGGAATCCCTCGCATGACCGCCATCGCAGCAAAATCATCCTAAGGGCCTCCCTACACTGACCACTCCCCTACTGCCCTTGCCCCTTTCGGGTAAGGTAGTCATCCACTAGCTTTCCTAATTAATCAGCCAAGGGCGTCCCATTAAACCCTTGTGGTAGCACTGTTTCCCTGGTGGTTCTCCATGTTCCAATTAAGATAATGATCTTATTATGAACAGTAAATAACAACTGATAACAAAAGTGTAATCATGAATAATGTATCTCCATACCCAAAACCACATATAGCACTAGCAAGTACTACCCAGAAAGTTCAGTGGTAAACAAGGTATAAAGATAGACAAACTAGGGTATCCTATTGGGTCCCATCAAAATTAACCTATGCAGATCATTATGATTAATTAGAACATGAGTGGGTAAAAAGAAGTGATCAAGGGCACAACTTGCCTGGCACTTGAGATTTCAGGTACCAACTTGCTCTTCAGATGACACGTGTCCTCACTGCTAAACATAGCAATACAGACAAACATGTATAGGCAAAATTAACATCACACCAAACATAAGAACAAACTATATAATAAGGATCTACGTGTTGATACGAGATCGTGGACTCGAGAATCACTACAATCGGAGTCATGGTTAAAAAGGTATGGTTTTCAAAAGACCCACGCAATTTAAGAAGTTAAAACTAGACCTTATGTTAATTTAATAGATCATGTGAGAAAATAATCTAAATTTAATTCAACTTTAAATTAAATTATAATATAATTAGGGATCATATTTAGCCAAACTATAATTATAAACAGATTAACTTTGATTTAGAGAGGTTAATCTACTAAACATAAGTCAAATAAATATCTGACTATAAAAGCCTGAGATACGGTATAACCAATGCTATTACTACATAGTGAATATTTATACGAACCTAACGCAACTGGAACGGGTCAATTCGGAGTTAGAATGGGTAAGATATGACTTTTGCAAGTTTCTAGACATATAAATATTATTTTTATACCTAGAAATAATTTCTGGGATTTATTAACAGTGCTCGGACCGAGGAAACAAAATCCCGAGAGTTCAGGGGCTAAATCGTGAAAAACAGGGTCTAGGTGTAATTATCTTTATACATGTGAGGATGGCGGGTTAGTTTAGACAAAGGTAGAGGGCCTTTTTGCAACCTTCGCACGGCCGAAGGGGTATGGGTGAATGGTGGCCGCGCGATCTGAATCGATGGCCAGGATTAAAACTTCAACCGGTACACGATAGCGGCCGATTGATTTGCAACTGACGATCCAAGATTCGCCACGTCAGTCACCAAATCTGGTCCGCCCAGATTTCATCGCACGGTCCGGATTTTATTCATAAAGCTGTATGCGGTCGTCTAATCTCGTCCGCCCATTCGGATCGAACGGCCCTCACACACCAACGCGAGTGGGCACGACATCAGCTAATCCTCACCGTTCACCATAAATCGATGGCAATCGGGTTTTCTCCCACCAGCCACCCAGCACGACGGCGCATCTACCCACGGCGAAGCGTCACCGGCGCATATCCAATCCAGCACCCCGAAACTCTCCCCCAGCCGACGACTATCGAAGAGGCACGCGTGAGAAGCTAGGAACTGTGCAGGGCACCCATACCGGTGATTGGTGTGCCGAGTAATCCCGCCCACGGGGTCTGCAGATCCGTGACGCCACCATAGGATTTATTTGATCGCGGCGGCGCCCATCGTCGTTCCCCCAGCCCAGAGAGCACTACCAGCACGTATGTCACACCCGTTTCCAAGGGGCAGAGCCGGGCGCATACCATATGTGTGCCAGGATCTATTTCCACACATATGTTGACGTCACAAGTGTAATATATCAAAAGAACAATGCATAAGAGCGTAAATAACGACTATATTAACATATTACACTTCGAACAGACATGATGTCTTAACCTTTATTCATCAAAGTACAGCGAACATGGACATCCATCCACAGGAAGATGACCGGGGGTATCACTAGACTAGCATCCGTGGAATTCAGCATCATAACTTCATCTGCAACTTCTGATCAAAATTAAGCAAGGGTGAGCTCACTTATGGTCGGGGCTCAGCAAGTGGGGGAAAAACTAATGCAAGTCTAACAAGGTGAGGCTGAGGTTGAGCAGTAAGCATTTTAGTTGGTCAACATTTTATTACCAACACCTGTCTTACTAATAAGTGTGAATCCCAAGTATTCCCATTAAACAAAGGTATAAGAGTATAACAAAAACACTTAAGTGAAACCACTTAAGCAAACCATTGGCAGATCGTCGGATCTCGATTTATTTCCATTTTCAAGTTCAATTATCATGTGAGGAGTCCAGGCTGCTCATAACCGTGAGCATGGCTGATATATCAGTTTTACACTCTGCAGAGGTGGCACATCTTTACCCATGAGTCGCGATTCCCTTCTAGCCCGGGTTAGCTAGACCCGTATTCACTTCCGAGGTGAATGGCCAGGGTCTCACTACGAGGCTTCTCCCTAGAGTCCTCATTACGCAAATGCTGGAAATGGTCAAACTGCATAAGGCACACCTACCGTAACCAACTTATAGTCCGGACCACAGGGTAAAGCTTTGGGAACTATGCCCGTATCCAATCTGCCTGAGCCGGAACTATAAGAGCTTGCCAGATGCCCCCGTTCCGGTCGACCACGACCAACACCCAACATAAGACTTCCCTAGTTATTTAGCCAAGACCAGAGCCATGATAGTCCTCATGGTAGCACTGTTTTCCCGGGTGGTCACTCCATGTTCCAATTAATATGCAATAATCTTGTTTAACCATCGGGTTAACAACAATAATGTAAACTTACCAATTTTGGAACATTAATATCATAAGCGGGAGTGACTGCATAAAGTTAAGTTGTAGCAATAGCATAGCTACTAATGTAAAGTATAATTCCCAGGTTTGATCAAGGAATAAGGTTGGAAAGGTTATCTAAATAGGTAACCCGTCAAATTATGCATATATATCCAAAAGAATAAACTTTATTAAATGTATTGTTTGGGATCAAACAGAGTATGCAGAGGGAGAAGTCCACTTGCCTTGCTTATTGAAAGCTTGAGGTTCTTCCACGGATAGGAATAGATCTTGATTCTTAACTACTAGATCAACCACTGAATATCACACAAACAAACAAGAAGAACAAACACCACTCAATAACATACAACATTCACCATACGTAAAGCTAAAAGAAAGCCTAACGAAAAGCGTTCGCTCTTCAAAAACATTACACGCAAGGGTTATAATAAAAAGATATTCTTTTAAAAAAAATGTGTGATCTATACTTTATAAAACAAGACATAAGCTTAAAATATCTTAATTAAAAATATACAAATATTAGATTTACCATTTTAATCCTTTATAAAACCAAACTTGGTATGTCTAAGATTAAGAGTTTATAAGATAAAACACATTATTAACTTATGAAGCATTATGAAACATATAATAAACATTTATTGATGAAAAGCTATTATATAATTAAGTCTAGATAGGTTTTATGTGAAAAGACAACTAAATAATAATTATCTTCATTTCCATTAAGAGAATACATGGTATGTACTATTATTAAGAAAGCTACATCCAAAGTTAATATATAAGCTAACATTTTAAATATAAAAGGACATGAACACTAATTATTTTATTTTATCCTTTAAGGACCACTAAATGATATAAATAAATAATATGGATTCAATGTGATGAACAAATTAATCGCGCTTGCATTACTAGTTATGGACAAATATAAATGTAAGTTAATTATTAAATTGTGAGGAAATATAAATAATCTACTGATTACATTTAGTTTCAATTTAGGAACATATGACCTAAATCATTTGAAAAGGAAAAAGTATAAACTATCATTTTAGTTTATAAAAGCAATGACTCTTATTATCTTTTAAATAAGAAAATATAAATAATATATTAATTGGACATATATTTATATTCTATTTTTATTAAGGAACATATGTCTACATATTCATTTAAGTTTCTATTTAATACGGCTATACTTAAACATCCATAACGAATCTTATTAAATCAAAAACATGATATCTACTAAAAAGGGTCATTTTAAAGTTAGAAACAAATTATCTAATTCTTTAATAAGAAACATAACTATCAATTTCTTTATTAGGAAAGCATGAGTGCCTAATTAAGTTATTTTAATATTATTATAAAATTCTACTGTTTCGGTTTTCTCCTTTCCTTTCTAAATAGAATTTATACGCATAACTAAGAATTGTTTATTTATAATTCTTTTGACATTAATATACTAAGAATTAATTGTAAATTACTAAATGAGACTTTTAATAACATATTCATGGTTATTATGACATAAATGAGCATTTTACTATTCTACGTAATTAATTGCTATACTTATGAATACATTTATTATAAATAGTAAAGTCTATACTTTCATTCGACTAGAAAATACTTGACTTAGTGCCTATTTCAATTTCTTCATGTCAATACGTTTACACCTAAAATACTACTACGAATATTATTCCACATACTAAAGCGAAATCACATCTATAAACGTTTTCTAGTATGAAAAATCACCGAGTTAGTGAATAGTGACCGTGTTCATTTTTTTAAAATTATAAAATCATACACCTATTAAAGCGTTGTTGCGAGGTTCGATTTTGACTACACGTATAAAATGAAATCTCTACAATCATACACGAATCACCAAATCACATCATCATAATATTACAACGATAAATCGCAAGATTCAAAATATGATTTAGAAAATAAATCAGTGGGTTGTCTTCAACCTTGGTTGGGTTCTCGTTCATGCGCATGGATGAACGACGGTCAGGGGAACGAGCGTGGTCGTCGTGCTGCGCGGTCGCGTCGACGACGTAGCACCGGTGCTGCGATTGGACGACGGGGCACGAACGGACGGTGAACGGCGTACGGCGTGGACGAACACCGGCGAGGCACGACGACGAGCGGTGGTGCTACTGCGCGGGCAGAGTGACTGCGTGGGCGTGGCATGAACACGAGCAGAGCGAGGGAGAGAGAGCGAGCGAGCTTGGGAGAGAGGGGTCGGCTCGGCCTCCATTTTATAGGCGAGGGCGAGGGGAGATGAGAGGGCACAGCGGCATCTTCAAGCACCATGAATGACGTTCATCAATGGGGAGAGGGAGTAATGGGGGAGGGAGAGAAAACGGACGGCAGTAAACTCTATTACTCGCGAACAAGAAACGGACGGGGCTCGACACGGCGGTGTCGCGGCGCCTGGGCTTCGGGCTGCGTGCTCGGCGCGGCGGGCTTCAGTTGGCTGGCGCGTCCTCTGGCCTGAGCGCGCGGGGCGGCTCGACCGACAGTGCAGGGGCGCGGCGCCGGTTCGGCGCGCTCAGCGGCTGGCTTCGGCTCCCTGGCGCGCGTGCAGGGGCGCGGTAGAGAGAGAAGCCAGGGGGAGGAAAGAGAAGAGTGAGGAGAGAGGAGCGGCGGCTGGGGAGGAGCAAGGTGGCGGCCGGCTGTTGGGGATGATGGGCCCCTAGTGGGCCAAAAGGCTTTAGGGTTTAGTTTAGGTTTGTTTTTTTTCTTTTTTTTATTTCCTTTTCAAAATTTCGAAATACTTGTTCAAATAACCATAAAATTCGTAATAATCCAACCAAAATTATTAATTCTTAGACTAATATTTATTAAATTATTTATGTGAATTTTAATTTAAGAAGAAATGATATTCAATATTCAAAATTACTTATGAGCAATCAAAAATCATTCCGAATAAAATAAATAACAAACACTTCAATGAAAAATTTATTAAAATAAATACCACTAACAAACTAAATGTATTATTTTATTTGATGACTTTTATAGTGTTACAAATCTACCCCTCTTAAAAAGAATCTCGTCCTCGAGATTAGGGAAGGCTAGCACGAAGGCAAAGGAGATACATGGTTATTTGTAGGTTCTTAGTTCACATTGAACTCTTCTAATATCAAGGAATTTCCTTACTTCTTTGCTCCGCAATGTATACTAATCAAGCGGCCTTCATCATCGTACTTATAAAATGGTGGGTCTTCTGGACTATTGCTTAGGTCATGCTTGGCAGTTTTCTTCTTTATTCGGTCTAGACGCTTCTTGGGGCATTCGCGAATAAGATGTCCTTCATTTTTGCAGTAGTAGCAAGCACCTCTTGCTTTGAGTTCTTTGCGAGTCAACTTTGCTTGATCAACAGGGGGTGAGGGTTGATTGGGTGTCTGTATCTCATATAGCTGAGTCTGACTTGATTCTTCTGTTTGGGTATTCATGTGTTTCGGGGCTTTTGCTTGTGGTTGAGGTGAACTAATCATGTATCCAAACATTTTTCTATTCCTTTTGTTGTTCTTCATTCCATTCATCGAATATCTCTGTGACTCATTTTTCTCGTTCATAGTTGTTAAGGTAGGAATATTGTCGTTGGCATCATTTACTTCATTTCCATTGGAGTTCATCATCTGGTTAGAGAGTAAAAGAGATAGTGAGACAAGATTACATAAGAGGCTTGTACGATATGAAGATAAAGGGCGAACACAACTTTTTGATTTCCAAGATTAGTCAAGGAACAAGGGTGGTTTCATATTTCTCCTAGCTTCATCATACTACAAGAGCGTACAAGTGTTATAATCCTTAGCATAGATCCTTTTGAACCTTATAAATTACAGGGCATGATATCCAAATAATCTTTCTGATCCAAGAGTATTTCTTTGAGCACAATTTGAGAGAAAAACTTGAGCGGGACTTTAGGGCAACTAGAGTAGAGCATCACATTGTTTGCATATAGTAGATGACACCATATTTTATTTTCTTTATAAAGAGGCAAAACACAATAGGTGCGAGATATTCTCCAAATTTATTCATATATCACTTGGAACGATTACAAATCTTGAAAGGGGCAACAAATTGACATTTTTTTTTTCGTGAGACACACTCCTTCTAGCTAAATGGTATATTATTCTTCCTTGTCAGATGTACCAATCTGAGCTGAAGGTCGGTTGTCTTCAACTACTATTGTTTCTCCAGATGGAGTTTCCAAGCACATGGTTTTCTCAGTATGTTGGATTACCGCCTTAGTTCTTTGTAACCAATTCTTTCCAAGAATCACATCTTTTCCCATTGATTCTATCACTAGGAGATCAGCTGAAAAATCTATCCCATTGATTTTAATACTTACTTTTGGACATATGTAGTTTGCTAACACTTTCCTTTCAGGTGTACTGATGGTCTTTCTTGATCTTAAGGGGCACTTAAAGATACCATACTTTGTTGCAAACTGGGCACTGATAAGAGAATGTGTTATATGAGGATCATACAACACGGTGGCGATGGTTGTGTGAATGACCAGTGTTCCAAAAATTACTGCATCATCATATGGAATGGTTCCTGTCACTGCATAACTTATCCTTCCTGTGGACTCTTTCTGTTGTTTATTCTTTGTTGATGCATGGGTTTGAGGGTGTTGTCTTTTCTTTTGGACCTTATTGATCTCCACATCCTTCTTAGGACAACCATTAACAAGATGGCCGGTATCACCACAGCCAAAACAAGCACGACCTGATAAGTTACATGGTGGAGTTGTCTTTACGTTGTTGGTAGAAGTTTCTGTGCATTTTTGTTCATATTCCATGTCTAAAGATTGAGATAGCTTCATCTCGGAGGTGATCTGTAGTGAACTCTTCTCAGGACAATTACGGAAGTAATGACCTTCGCGTCCACATTGATAGCAAGCTTTTCTTGAAGTTATTTCTTGACTTTTTCCATGTTTCTCTTTTCGTTTCTTGGACCTGATGCGACGATGAGGCTGAAACTGTGTGCAAGTAATAGTCCATCCATCAATGTAACACTCATGTGTTTCTTCTTGGGGCTGGGCATCCTTGTGATGTTTCCTCTTTGGAAAACCTGGCAATTCATCGTCTGACAGTGCATCTGCTATTAGATGTTCTTGGGGGGACATTTGTCTATTTATGCCAGAAAATAAAATCCGGTTCTTCTGTTTTGTAGTTTCACTTTCATTTGTACCGATCTGGCGACAAGGAATTCCATAGTACTCACAACAACAACATGTTCCAAGGTTACTTGTCTGTTGGTTTGGTTGTGCATCATTTTGGGTCTTGATTGTCTGTTCATCAGCTGTTTTATTCATAGTGTTGTTTTGATTTGCCAACACACCGCATTCTTTGCATTTAGTGACATCACTTGTCGTTGACATTCCAAGGTCTGACATCTGTATGGGTATGGAAGAATGGAAGGGATGAAAGGGTTGAACAAAGACAGATTATAGAGAGCAGCAAAAACCCATCTATCTAAGGTTTTTCCTAGCTAATTGATGTTATTGTGGACAAAAGTCACACAACACCAACAATCATTTCAAAGAAGCAAACCAAACATGAACACAAAGGACAATAAACTCAAGCATACCAACACAACATAATCCAATTCTACTCATTCAACCAAAACAAAAGGTGAGACAAGGTTTGGAATAAGAAAGATATTATAAAGTCAAGGAGTTGGGTAAGAATTATCAAGGAGTTAGACAAGACATATTTGTTGGTGACCAAGAGTGAAATAAGATAACCATGAACTATTAAAGTGAGGATAAATGATACAACCAAGGATATAAAGTGAGTTAGGGAGAAAGCATTATCAAGGGGAAAAGTAGAGAGGCAAAGGTTTAATATATATCAAGGTAGATATTGTACAAAGGGGGCAATACAATGGCACGAAAGCAAAAGTATAAGAATTCAATAGGGAGAAAGCATTATCAAGGAGAAAAGTAGAGTGGCAAAAGTTTAATATATATCCAGGTAGATATTGCGCAAGGATGGCAATACAATGGCACGAAAGCAAAAGTATAAGAATTCAATAGGGAGAAAGCATTATCAAGTAGAGAGACAAAGGGTTCAATATCTCGAGGTAGATATTGTCCAAGGATGACAATTCAATGGCAAGAAAACAAAAGTATAAGAATTCAAGGGTTATATAGCAATATTAGGGATTAGAAAACCACTTATAATATAATATAATATCGCCATTACCGATCTAGTCGAAAATCTTAAACAAACAATCCTATCAACCTAACCAATAAGTCTGGTAATAGATCCAAAGAATTCATAGCAAAACTTCTTGTGGAGTGGGGATAAGACAGAGAATAGGGCATCATCGATAGCTTCAAAAGGGTTTCTTCTGGCAATCTTTGCTTCAAGTTCCACAATCCTAGCTTGATCATATTGCAATGCTTCTCATTAGAACCTTCCGATAGACGAAGAATCAGACAAGAAGGGTTGAAGATAAAAGAGACGAGTTTTGATATAAATTATGTTTATAAGAGCAAAATAAGACATGATTTGAATAGACTTGGCTTTCCATTTCTAACTAATCTAGCGACCTACAGTCACATTGTTCTGATACCACTTCTGTCACACCCGTTTCCAAGGGGCAGAGCCGGGCGCATACCATATGTGTGCCAGGATCTATTTCCACACATATGTTGACGTCACAAGTGTAATATATCAAAAGAACAATGCATAAGAGCGTAAATAACGACTATATTAACATATTACACTTCGAACAGACATGATGTCTTAACCTTTATTCATCAAAGTACAGCGAACATGGACATCCATCCACAGGAAGATGACCGGGGGTATCACTAGACTAGCATCCGTGGAATTCAGCATCATAACTTCATCTGCAACTTCTGATCAAAATTAAGCAAGGGTGAGCTCACTTATGGTCGGGGCTCAGCAAGTGGGGGAAAAACTAATGCAAGTCTAACAAGGTGAGGCTGAGGTTGAGCAGTAAGCATTTTAGTTGGTCAACATTTTATTACCAACACCTGTCTTACTAATAAGTGTGAATCCCAAGTATTCCCATTAAACAAAGGTATAAGAGTATAACAAAAACACTTAAGTGAAACCACTTAAGCAAACCATTGGCAGATCGTCGGATCTCGATTTATTTCCATCTTCAAGTTCAATTATCATGTGAGGAGTCCAGGCTGCTCATAACCGTGAGCACGGCTGATATATCAGTTTTACACTCTGCAGAGGTGGCGCATCTTTACCCATGAGTCGCGATTCCCTTCTAGCCCGGGTTAGCTAGACCCGTATTCACTTCCGAGGTGAATGGCCAGGGTCTCACTACGAGGCTTCTCCCTAGAGTCCTCATTACGCAAATGCTGGAAATGGTCAAACTGCATAAGGCACACCTACCGTAACCAACTTATAGTCCGGACCACAGGGTAAAGCTTTGGGAACTATGCCCGTATCCAATCTGCCTGAGCCGGAACTATAAGAGCTTGCCAGATGCCCCCGTTCCGGTCGACCACGACCAACACCCAACATAAGACTTCCCTAGTTATTTAGCCAAGACCAGAGCCATGATAGTCCTCATGGTAGCACTGTTTTCCCGGGTGGTCACTCTATGTTCCAATTAATATGCAATAATCTTGTTTAACCATCGGGTTAACAACAATAATGTAAACTTACCAATTTTGGAACATTAATATCATAAGCGGGAGTGACTGCATAAAGTTAAGTTGTAGCAATAGCATAGCTACTAATGTAAAGTATAATTCCCAGGTTTGATCAAGGAATAAGGTTGGAAAGGTTATCTAAATAGGTAACCCGTCAAATTATGCATATATATCCAAAAGAATAAACTTTATTAAATGTATTGTTTGGGATCAAACAGAGTATGCAGAGGGAGAAGTCCACTTGCCTTGCTTATTGAAAGCTTGAGGTTCTTCCACGGATAGGAATAGATCTTGATTCTTAACTACTAGATCAACCACTGAATATCACACAAACAAACAAGAAGAACAAACACCACTCAATAACATACAACATTCACCATACGTAAAGCTAAAAGAAAGCCTAACGAAAAGCGTTCGCTCTTCAAAAACATTACACGCAAGGGTTATAATAAAAAGATATTCTTTTAAAAAAAATGTGTGATCTATACTTTATAAAACAAGACATAAGCTTAAAATATCTTAATTAAAAATATACAAATATTAGATTTACCATTTTAATCCTTTATAAAACCAAACTTGGTATGTCTAAGATTAAGAGTTTATAAGATAAAACACATTATTAACTTATGAAGCATTATGAAACATATAATAAACATTTATTGATGAAAAGCTATTATATAATTAAGTCTAGATAGGTTTTATGTGAAAAGACAACTAAATAATAATTATCTTCATTTCCATTAAGAGAATACATGGTATGTACTATTATTAAGAAAGCTACATCCAAAGTTAATATATAAGCTAACATTTTAAATATAAAAGGACATGAACACTAATTATTTTATTTTATCCTTTAAGGACCACTAAATGATATAAATAAATAATATGGATTCAATGTGATGAACAAATTAATCGCGCTTGCATTACTAGTTATGGACAGATATAAATGTAAGTTAATTATTAAATTGTGAGGAAATATAAATAATCTACTGATTACATTTAGTTTCAATTTAGGAACATATGACCTAAATCATTTGAAAAGGAAAAAGTATAAACTATCATTTTAGTTTATAAAAGCAATGACTCTTATTATCTTTTAAATAAGAAAATATAAATAATATATTAATTGGACATATATTTATATTCTATTTTTATTAAGGAACATATGTCTACATATTCATTTAAGTTTCTATTTAATACGGCTATACTTAAACATCCATAACGAATCTTATTAAATCAAAAACATGATATCTACTAAAAAGGGTCATTTTAAAGTTAGAAACAAATTATCTAATTCTTTAATAAGAAACATAACTATCAATTTCTTTATTAGGAAAGCATGAGTGCCTAATTAAGTTATTTTAATATTATTATAAAATTCTACTGTTTCGGTTTTCTCCTTTCCTTTCTAAATAGAATTTATACGCATAACTAAGAATTGTTTATTTATAATTCTTTTGACATTAATATACTAAGAATTAATTGTAAATTACTAAATGAGACTTTTAATAACATATTCATGGTTATTATGACATAAATGAGCATTTTACTATTCTACGTAATTAATTGCTATACTTATGAATACATTTATTATAAATAGTAAAGTCTATACTTTCATTCGACTAGAAAATACTTGACTTAGTGCCTATTTCAATTTCTTCATGTCAATACGTTTACACCTAAAATACTACTACGAATATTATTCCACATACTAAAGCGAAATCACATCTATAAACGTTTTCTAGTATGAAAAATCACCGAGTTAGTGAATAGTGACCGTGTTCATTTTTTTAAAATTATAAAATCATACACCTATTAAAGCGTTGTTGCGAGGTTCGATTTTGACTACACGTATAAAATGAAATCTCTACAATCATACACGAATCACCAAATCACATCATCATAATATTACAACGATAAATCGCAAGATTCAAAATATGATTTAGAAAATAAATCAGTGGGTTGTCTTCAACCTTGGTTGGGTTCTCGTTCATGCGCATGGATGAACGACGGTCAGGGGAACGAGCGTGGTCGTCGTGCTGCGCGGTCGCGTCGACGACGTAGCACCGGTGCTGCGATTGGACGACGGGGCACGAACGGACGGTGAACGGCGTACGGCGTGGACGAACACCGGCGAGGCACGACGACGAGCGGTGGTGCTACTGCGCGGGCAGAGTGACTGCGTGGGCGTGGCATGAACACGAGCAGAGCGAGGGAGAGAGCGAGCGAGCTTAGGAGAGAGGGGTCGGCTCGGCCTCCATTTTATAGGCGAGGGCGAGGGGAGATGAGAGGGCACAGCGGCATCTTCAAGCACCATGAATGACGTTCATCAATGGGGAGAGGGAGTAATGGGGGAGGAAGAGAAAACGGACGGCAGTAAACTCTATTACTCGCGAACAAGAAACGGACGGGGCTCGACACGGCGGTGTCGCGGCGCCTGGGCTTCGGGCTGCGTGCTCGGCGCGGCGGGCTTCAGTTGGCTGGCGCGTCCTCTGGCCTGAGCGCGCGGGGCGGCTCGACCGGCAGTGCAGGGGCGCGGCGCCGGTTCGGCGCGCTCAGCGGCTGGCTTCGGCTCCCTGGCGCGCGTGCAGGGGCGCGGTAGAGAGAGAAGCCAGGGGGAGGAAAGAGAAGAGTGAGGAGAGAGGAGCGGCGGCTGGGGAGGAGCAAGGTGGCGGCCGGCTGTTGGGGATGATGGGCCCCTAGTGGGCCAAAAGGCTTTAGGGTTTAGTTTAGGTTTGTTTTTTTTTCTTTTTTTTATTTCCTTTTCAAAATTTCGAAATACTTGTTCAAATAACCATAAAATTCGTAATAATCCAACCAAAATTATTAATTCTTAGACTAATATTTATTAAATTATTTATGTGAATTTTAATTTAAGAAGAAATGATATTCAATATTCAAAATTACTTATGAGCAATCAAAAATCATTCCGAATAAAATAAATAACAAACACTTCAATGAAAAATTTATTAAAATAAATACCACTAACAAACTAAATGTATTATTTTATTTGATGACTTTTATAGTGTTACAACGTAGGAGCCCCGATGAGCACCCGAACGGGCCGGCGAATCCCCTAATGGCTTCCCAAGGCTTCGGCACCGAGTTGAGCGAGTATCCGATGGCGGCGCGGAGGAAGTCATGGTTTGCGGTGGATAGACAGAAGGGCGTGCATAGCAAGATTCTTATAACCAGCGACGGAGTCCGATCGGGTGAAGCAAAGTCGTGGCAACCTTGGCGAAAATCCAGCGTGGTTTGTTGAGTTTGTTGTGGTGCTCGTGGAGAGGATGAGGGCGAGTTCGACCCGAGGTAGCAGAAAGCCCTGCGCAGTGGGGCCCATTTGTCAGCGTATGCGCGATCTGTGAGAGGCCAAGGTAAGTCACCACCATCTGGGTCCACCTGTCCAGTGATGGAGCGCACGGTGCGCCTGCGTTGTTGCGGTAGGGTGGTCCGTGAAAAGGGCCGCACAGACGGTAATGCAGAGTGGGCCGAGGAGGGGAAATTCCAGCCCATATATCTATTCCCCTTTTTTATTCTTTTCTGTTTTAGATTTCTACTTCAAATTTGAATTCAAATCAGAGTTTCAAACTCTAGTCTAAATGCAACATTCAAAATATCGGCATGAATGCTAGGCATATCTTTTTATATACTTATATATTTATTTTAATTATTTTGCTCCTTTATTTAGTTAAAGACTCAAGGCATGTCATGTACATTTATTATGTTACTTCCTATAAAAAGACGTAGAAGGAATACATGAACTCCTAATTCATTTTTAGGGTTTACACATGCTAACCCTAGCTGCATGTTGCATAGGGGCCTGGTCATTCCGAAGTTGAGGGATAGCGGACACATGACCATCGTCATCAGTTTCCCCCTCTTCTTCTCTTCGGCCTTGATATAAAACCATTCACCTTTCCAGTCGGTTGGCCATTTGGTGCGATAACTGAGGACCGGAGCCTTCGTATCCTTGCGATACGCAAAATTGTAGTAGCCAAAATTTTCGTGCAGGCCGTCTGCCCTGGCCTTTATCTGGTAGTGCAATTCATGCACTCGGTGGAATGCTTCGGCATCTGGGCTCATCCCTTGGCTTTGGAGGGCCCAGATGAAGACGCTGAGTCTAACAATGGCATTAGGGGTTAGCTGATGAAGATATATCTCGAAATTTTTCAAAACCTCCTCTATCATCTCATTCAGAGGAAGTCGTAGTCTTGCTCTGAAAAAACTCTTGAAAACTATTACTTCATCATCCTTCGGCACTGGGGTGGTTTCTTCTTCGGCAAATCGAACAAGTTTCTTTTCAGCCTCCCCAAAGTAGCCCAGCTTCACCATCATGGGCATGTCAGCTTCGGATACAGTAGATTTCCCAAAATCTAGATGGCTTGGTTTTGTTGGGATCAGAATACTATAATCTTCTTCATCCTCTTCAACATCTTCTTCTTTGGCAAAGGTTTGTTCAGCTTCGGCAGTAGAAGTACCTTCGCCTGCCACAACTAGACCTGATTATTTCATAACTTTGGAAATTGGTGCTGTCTCTGTTACCTCAGCCTCTTCTCCCTCATGAGTCACCCTTGCAGTTGAGCGCACTCTGGCCATTTTTGATGGATTTTTCATAGTTTGACAAAGCTAACATATTTTTTGCAGTTTGACGAAGTCAGTCCTTTTGACGAAGCTAATCCTTTTGACAAAACTAATTTTAGTTGACGAAGCGCTCGCTCGAGAGAGCAATGAAAAAGCTTCAGCTGTGGTTAAATTTTTTAACAGCACAACAATGTGATGGCAATGAATGCTGTGGTAACTCCTCACCAACCCGTCTGCTTATATTGTTAGAAATATGCCCTAGAGATAATCATAGAGATGAGCATATTTCTTTGTATCCATGATATATATATTGCTTAATTGAATATCCATGGAAGGCACCTTGTATTGATTAGCAATTATGTGAATTGTTTGTGAGATTCTTTACTTATATGGTTATTCTAAATGATGTCCCTAGTCAGAGTCGATGACTAGCACATGTATTAGTTGATGACTACATTTCACAAGTCATGAACATGGAGATGTTAAATTAATAATGTGGGCGCATGTATGACATGAGGCTGGACCGACCCAACATGAGATATTGTAATATAGTTCTCTTCTTGCAACATGAATACTGTATCCTTAGACCTGAGATTGTCGCATGTTCTCAAGATGTGAATTGACTTACTTAGGGACTATCAAACGCTATCCCGTAACTGGGTAGTTATAAAGGTAGTTTTGGGTTTGTCAGGAAGCATGCTATGAGGCATGGTCAGTCAAGATGGAATTTGTCCCTCTCTTTGTGAGAGAGATATCTCTGGGCCCCTCGAGTGATTGGATCAAGAAATGCATGGCCGTGCTAGGGTTAAGAGTTAACCATTGAAAGGATTCCAATTCACAGTATCGAGAAAGAGAGGTCAGCTTAGAGCCAGACCAAATATCGTGAGACAAAGGGAACAGCATGTACTTAATGTCGCAATGGTTCGTCTGATATGATCTTTACGTACACATAGGAGTTGACATGTCTTGCTAGAGGCCGCTGTCAATTATTAGGCCAAGTAAGAGTACTCGGGCTATGTCTATTTGTACGTGAACCTATAGGGTCACACACTTAAGGGGAAGGAAGCCTAATTCGGATTAGATCCGAAATTAGACTGGGCTTTAGGGTTAATGATGGGCCTCGGCGTCAGAAGCCCACCATAACGCCTATATAATGAGGGGCGGGGGCGCGGTTAAGATATAACCTAATTCGCCACCTGCAAACCAGCAGCCGCCGCTCGCCTCTCGCCCTCGCCAAGCCGCCGTCGCGAACCTAGCAGTTCGGTACGCGGCGCTTCCTCCCTGTACGTGTGGATACCTCGGAGGTGCTGCATCTGGAGCACTTGGACGAACCGTGCGAGGACGTGAAGAACGCCGGCGACTACACGGCACTGCTCGACGCGTTCGTCTACATCGAGACGTCTTCCGCTGCTCTGCGCGTCTAGTGGTAATTCCATGACCTATAACCGCAGTAGTTCTTGGTATTATGGGGATGAAAATTTTGTTTTGCGCTAGCGTAGCCTCCCCGTAATCCTACAGTGGTATCAGAGGCAGGTTCTGCGTAGTTTTAGGTCTGGATCTAGGTTCGTGAGATGGATCTACTTGATGCACGGTTTGATTAGATCAATTGGTAATAAAGGGTTGAAGTAGATTACATCGGATATGACTGGAGAGATCAGTTCGTCCTTCTCTGTTGTATGCGCGACTTGCCCCTACCGGCTGGAATCACCATCGGGGCTAACTGCGTACACAACCAGCAGATTGACGTAACAGATCAACGTCATGAGTGTAATCTTCTTCGGGTCGAAAGTCTCGGATTTGGGTTGATTTGATCAACCGCATGAGATTTCCAGTGGAATTTCCATACATACGATGCATGGAATCCTGTGAGGTTTTCAGGGCGCTGCCCTGAGACCGCCGTGGCTATCTGCTGAAGTGGCGAATGTATAGAAACGTGTTTGTCTAACCTGTTTTTGCAGGACATCTTGTGATCGGTATGGCTATTGTGTATATGATGCATTTAATAAATTATTCATGACCTGCGTGTCGTGACCAGGGCAATACGGCTGGAGCCACATGTATTGTCCAAATTTAATGTAATGACCTGCGTGTCAACATGTGATGATCCAAAGCGTATATGTAATTTGTTTACCAGCATACGTTAGATAGGTCTTGAAGGACTCATCACCTGGAGGATGGCATACCTATATCATGGAGATGGAGATCATCGTGATGGACAGATTATTGGAGATGGGGATCACCATGTGACAGCAAGCCATACCGAATCACAACTGTTGTGTGAATGCCATTCTTATTGTTCTACTTGTTTATATTGCATATATGTCCTTGCGTGCGATGTTATAAGTAGGACGATCCCTCATAAATGTTTAAGCTTTAATGCCTCTCCAAACCTTGCACTATCATAAGTCTTGTACAATTGGTGGTGGGTCTATGAAATTAGGGTGCCACCAGTTTTCCTTGACTAGATAGGTTTGTATCGGATACGAACTGCAGAAAGGGTTGGTTAACTTAAACAAAGTCAGCTTAATGGTTAAGGACTTTGAGGCATAGGGTTGGGAGCCGAGACATAGAGATGTCACCCAACAACAGGAGTCATATATATGATATGATTAGCAAGGAGTTGCTTACCGATCTACCTTGTCTTCTAGCGGTGATGCTAAAGCTCACTAGTAGACTTGTTAGTTGTGGGTTCTGAATCACTAAGTATCAATCGAGGGATATTGATTTTAGTGGGAGTAGACTATTAAATGTTTAATATGATTTACTCTGTCATGGATATTTTTGTCTTAGTATTTTGCATTATTTTGTTGTAGATAAATGGCACCTAGCACACCAACATTTACTTTGCGATCAATTCTTGAAAAGGATAAGTTAAATGGAACAAACTATACGGATTGGATCCGTAACCTGAGAATTGTTCTCAGGGCTGAAAAAAAGGAAGACGTTCTAGACACCCCACTACCAGAGGATCCTGGTGAAAATGCAACTGCTGCAGCTAAAACCGCTTACAAGAAAGCAATGGATACTAATCTTGAAGTGAGTTGCCTAATGCTTGCTTGCATGGAGCCTGAGCTGCAGATGCAGTTTGAGACAAACCATGAGGTACACGATATGATCGTGGCGCTCAAGGATATGTTCCAGACTCAGGCTAGGACTGAAAGGTTCAATGTGTCCAAAGCTTTTCTGGAATGCAAGCTAGCAGAAGGCGCAGCAGTTGGGCCACACGTAATCAAAATGGTTGGTTACAGTCAGAGGTTGGAGAAGCTAGGCTTCCCAATAAGCCAAGAGTTGGCCACTGACTTCATTTTGGCATCTCTTCCGCCCAGCTATGGAAACTTCATCACGAACTACCATATGCATGGGGCGGAGAGGGGCCTCAATGAACTATGTGGCATGCTGAAAACTGCAGAAGGGGACATAAAGAAAAGCGCTGGCAGCAGCGGCCATGTGATGGCGGTCCAAAACAAACCCAACTTTAAGAAGAAGGGTAAAACTCAAAAGAAGAAGGGCAAGGCAAAGGATACAGTATCCAAGCCAAATCAAAAGCCCAAGGCTGGACCAGCTGCAGATGTAGAGTGCTTTTATTGCAAAGAACTTGGTCACTGGAAAAGGAATTGCAAGCAGTACTTGGCCTCTATTAAGGATCGCGGCGGTAAGGGTACAGCCGCAGCAGGTACACTTGCTATTCACATTACAGAAATTTTTCTTGCTGATTCTTATATTAATTCTTGGGTATTTGATACCGGATCGGTTGCCCATATTTGCAATTCGATGCAGGGAATGATAAGAAGTAGAAGCGTGAAAAGAGGAGAAGTTGATTTCCGGGTAGGCAATAATGCAAGAGTTGCTGCGTTGACCGTCGGGACGATGCAACTCCACCTCCCATCAGGATTTATTTTGGAGTTAAATAATTGTTATCTAGTTCCTAGTATGAGTCGAAACATTATGTCTCCTTCATGTTTGATGAAGGATGGTTATTCATTTGCGAGTGAAAACAATGGTTGTGTGATCTCTAAGAATGGCATGTTTGTGGCTTTTGCATCCATTATGAATGGGTTATTCATTTTAAATCTTGATGATGCACCTATCTGTAATATTAGTGCTAAAAGGCCTCGGCCTAATGATTTAAGTCCTACCTACATGTGGCACTGTCGTTTGGGTCATATAAGTGAGAATCGCATGAAGAAGCTTCATTCTGATGGGCTTTTAACTTCGTTTGATTTTGAATCATACGAGACATGTGAAGCTTGCTTACTTGGTAAGATGAGCAAGGCGCCCTTCACGGGTTTACCGGAGAGGACGTTAGATTTATTGGAACTCATACATACTGATGTGTGCGGACCAATGAGTACGACAGCTAGGGGAGGATTCCAATACTTCATAACCTTCACTGATGATTTTAGTAGATATGGGTATGTCTACTTAATGAAACACAAGTCTGAATCCTTAGAAAAGTTCAAAGAGTTTCAGAATGAAGTAGAAAATCAGCGTGGCAAGAAAATTAAAGCACTGCGATCAGATCGTGGTGGTGAATATTTGAGTCATGAGTTTAGCAATCATCTAAAGAGTTGTGGAATTGTTCCACAGCTTACGCCGCCTGGAACGCCTCAGAGGAATGGCGTGTCTGAGCGACGTAATCGGACTTTATTGGATATGGTTCGATCAATGATGAGCCAGTCGGACCTACCTTTGTCGTTTTGGGGATACGCTCTAGAAACAGCAGCTTTCACACTAAATAGGGTACCGTCTAAGTCCGTAGTTAAGACACCATATGAGATGTGGACTGGGAAGACTCCCAGCTTGTCTTTTCTGAAGATTTGGGGTTGTGAGGTTTACGTCAAGCGACTACAGTCGGATAAACTCACTCCAAAATCGGACAAGTGCATGTTCGTGGGATATCCAAAGGAAACTTTAGGATATTACTTTTACCACCGGTCAGAGGGCAAAGTGTTTGTCGCCCGGAACGGTGTGTTCTTAGAGAAAGAGTTTCTCAAAAGAGAGAAAAGTAAACAAAAGGTGTATCTTGAAGAAGTTCAGGATGAGCCAGTGGGACAAGATTCAACAAGTGATACTAATGTAGCAGAACAAGTTGAGACGTCTATGGCAAGAGAATCACCACCACAACCACGAAGGTCAGCAAGGCTTCGCGAGGCACGAGGAGAAGTGCTATTGTTGGGCAATGGGGAAGTGTTGTTGTTAGACAACGACGAACCTGCAACATATTCAGAAGCGATGATGGACCCAGATTCCGAGAAATGGCATGTCGCCATGAGATCCGAGATAGATTCCATGGGAGAAAATCAAGTTTGGAACTTGGTTGACCCGCCTGATGGTGTTAGACCTATAGAATGCAAATGGATCTATAAGAAGAAGAAAGACATGGATGGAAATGTTCACATCTATAAGGCTCGACTTGTTGCAAAGGGTTTTCGACAAGTTCAAGGAGTTGACTATGACGAGACATTCTCGCCAGTAGCGATGCTTAAATCTATTCGGATCATTCTAGCTATTGCCGCATATTTCGATTATGAGATTTGGCAGATGGATGTCAAAACAGCTTTCCTTAATGGAAACCTAGATGAGGACGTGTATATGATACAGCCCGAGGGTTTTGTCGATCCGATCAATGCTGGAAAGATATGCAAACTTCAGAAATCCATTTATGGGTTGAAGCAAGCATCTCGGAGTTGGAACATTCGTTTTGATGAAGTGATCAAAGGGCTTGGTTTTCATCAGAATGAAGAAGAAGCTTGTGTTTACAAGAAGGAAAGTGGGAGCGCTGTTGTATTTCTAATCTTGTATGTGGATGACATATTATTGATTGGGAATGACATTCCTATGCTGGAGTCCGTCAAGGCTTCACTGAAAAAGAGTTTTTCTATGAAGGACATAGGGGAAGCAGCATATATTTTGGGCATAAGGATCTATAGAGATAGGTCGAAGAGGATTATAGGATTAAGTCAAGATACGTACATTGACAAGGTTTTGAAACGGTTCAACATGGAACAGTCCAAGAAAGGGTTCATACCTATGTCACATGGTAAACACCTTAGCCAGATGCAATGTCCTGCAACGGCTAATGAGCGGGAGCGCATGAGTAAGGTACCATACGCCTCAGCAATTGGTTCAATCATGTATGCCATGATAAGTACACGCCCAGATGTTTCATACGCTATAAGTGCTACGAGTAGATACCAGGCTGATCCAGGTGAGGATCACTGGACAGCGGTAAAAGGCATTCTTAAGTACTTAAGAAGGACTAAAGATATGTTCCTGGTATATGGGGGTAAGGAGGAGCTCGTTGTAACTGGTTACACCGATGCTAGCTTCCAAACTGACCCAGACGAGTTAAAATCGCAATCAGGTTTTGTGTTCACAATAAATGGTGGTGCTGTTAGTTGGAAGAGTTCCAAACAGGAGACTGTGACTGATTCTACAGCAGAAGCCGAGTACATTGCAGCTTCTGAATCTGCGAAGGAAGGTGTTTGGATAAGAAAGTTCCTCATCGAGCTTGGTGTGTTTCCTAATGCATCTAGCCCATTGAACCTCTACTGTGACAACAATGGGGCTATTGCGCAAGCTAAGGAGCCAAGGAACCACCAGAAAAACAAACACGTACTGCGGAAGTTTCACCTCATACGGGAATTCATTAGGCGGGGTGAGATAAAGATATGCAAAATACATACGGATTTGAATGTTGCTGATCCTTTGACAAAACCTCTTCCACAACCTAAGCATGAGGCACACGTGAGATCTATGGGTATTAGATATCTTCTAGATTAACTCTAGTGCAAGTGGGAGACTGTTAGAAATATGCCCTAGAGATAATCATAGAGATGAGCATATTTCTTTGTATCCATGATATATATATTGCTTAATTGAATATCCATGGAAGGCACCTTGTATTGATTAGCAATTATGTGAATTGTTTGTGAGATTCTTTACTTATATGGTTATTCTAAATGATGTCCCTAGTCAGAGTCGATGACTAGCACATGTATTAGTTGATGACTACATTTCACAAGTCATGAACATGGAGATGTTAAATTAATAATGTGGGCGCATGTATGACATGAGGCTGGACCGACCCAACATGAGATATTGTAATATAGTTCTCTTCTTGCAACATGAATACTGTATCCTTAGACCTGAGATTGTCGCATGTTCTCAAGATGTGAATTGACTTACTTAGGGACTATCAAACGCTATCCCGTAACTGGGTAGTTATAAAGGTAGTTTTGGGTTTGTCAGGAAGCATGCTATGAGGCATGGTCAGTCAAGATGGAATTTGTCCCTCTCTTTGTGAGAGAGATATCTCTGGGCCCCTCGAGTGATTGGATCAAGAAATGCATGGCCGTGCTAGGGTTAAGAGTTAACCATTGAAAGGATTCCAATTCACAGTATCGAGAAAGAGAGGTCAGCTTAGAGCCAGACCAAATATCGTGAGACAAAGGGAACAGCATGTACTTAATGTCGCAATGGTTCGTCTGATATGATCTTTACGTACACATAGGAGTTGACATGTCTTGCTAGAGGCCGCTGTCAATTATTAGGCCAAGTAAGAGTACTCGGGCTATGTCTATTTGTACGTGAACCTATAGGGTCACACACTTAAGGGGAAGGAAGCCTAATTCGGATTAGATCCGAAATTAGACTGGGCTTTAGGGTTAATGATGGGCCTCGGCGTCAGAAGCCCACCATAACGCCTATATAATGAGGGGCGGGGGCGCGGTTAAGATATAACCTAATTCGCCACCTGCAAACCAGCAGCCGCCGCTCGCCTCTCGCCCTCGCCAAGCCGCCGTCGCGAACCTAGCAGTTCGGTACGCGGCGCTTCCTCCCTGTACGTGTGGATACCTCGGAGGTGCTGCATCTGGAGCACTTGGACGAACCGTGCGAGGACGTGAAGAACGCCGGCGACTACACGGCACTGCTCGACGCGTTCGTCTACATCGAGACGTCTTCCGCTGCTCTGCGCGTCTAGTGGTAATTCCATGACCTATAACCGCAGTAGTTCTTGGTATTATGGGGATGAAAATTTTGTTTTGCGCTAGCGTAGCCTCCCCGTAATCCTACATATATAGTGCTGCAGGTCGGAAGGTGAACCGCCAGACTGCCTCTACACGCTGAGTGGTGGACCACCTGGCACTCGAAAGGCGAACGATGGACCACTTGACGACTAGAGTATTTTAATCGTTTCTCGTCAACGAGCTCAGGGAAGGTGTTTTTCGGACCTTCGCATTCCGAAGCCTTTGTGTTTTTCGCGGATCGAGCTCGTTACGAAAAACGATCTAGCACCGCGAAGGGGCTACTGTCGGGGGCCTTGTTCCCCACCGAAGGTCCTCTGAGCAAAAACACCTTCGGCAAGATGATATGCCGAAGCTATCATCAACGAAGCTTCGGCACTATGATGTGCTTGAGACGAAGGACAACACCGACTTAAAGAGGAAAAGACCATCTAGTCCCTAATATTTTGTATCATGAGTATGATCAGGTGTCAAGGACACAAGTGTAATTTTGTCCGGGCTGTGTCCCGTGCTTATAAATAGGTGAATAGTACCCCCATACTGTTCACACTGACTTGTAATCGCTTGCACATCACTCTCGAATTTTCACCTTCTGCCTGAGCCGAAGGTATAAATGTAATTCTATACTGTTCATGTTTATTCACGATGATATAATAAAAAGATGCTAATAACATCATATGATTATTCATGTTATTTTCCATATTTTCATATGCTTCTACTTTCATTATTTTATACTGAGATGATGAAGGTATGACCTTCATAACCTTAGTCCAAAAATCATTATGTCCGAAGGGAGATAATGCTTTGAAGGACGAAGGTCTTTAACCATTAACATTTTGTGTTGCCTTGTTCTTAACTCATAGCATTTGAGAACAAGTGACCAACACACCTAATGCGGCAGATATCGCACGCCTCCTCCAAGTTGGGGAGTCACGAGGGTTCCATGGTATGCTTGGTAGTGTCGATTGCATGCATTGGGAGTGGCGTAACTCCCCAAGTGCATGGAAGGGAATGTTTATAGGTTGCGTAAACATCCATCCATAATCCTAGAAGCAGTTGTGTCGTACGACCTTTGGATTTGGCATGCATATTTTGGAATGCCAGGTAGCTGCAACGACATCAACGTTCTCCACTGTTCAAACCTTTTCGAAAGGCATCTCAACGGTGACACTCCACCTATCTCTTTCTCAATTAATGGTCACACTTACAATATGGGATATTATCTAGCAGATGGTATTTACCCAGATTGGCCAACCTTTGTAAAGGCAATCTGTAATCCATACGACGTTAGGACGCAACACTTTGCCACCATTCAGGAGTCAGCTGGAAAAGATATTGAACGAGCTTTTGGTGTGCTCCAGAAGCAATGGGCTATAGTCGTGGCCCTGCATACGGTTGGACTCCTGAACACATTGGGAACATAATGTAAACTTGCACGATCTTGCACAACATGATAGTAGAGGGCGAAGGGCCATTGGCGTTGAACACAAGTTTTGACAACATCGGAGTCATGGCTGACACTACTCAAGGTTCAATGGAAGAGTGCAATGATTTCATGAATCAAAGGTGCAACCAACTGAAAGACCGAAACAAATATACTCAGCTTCAGGTTGACCTCATCCACCATCACTGGGCGCGTCTTGGCTCCAGAGTAGCATAGGCATCGAGTGTTCGTATGCTACTTAAATAAAAATGACGATATTCAACCAAAATGTCATAGTGTCTATCCTAGTGTGTCAGGTGTGTCATAGTTTGTCATGTATGGTGATGTGTGTGAAACTATGGAAGTGTGTGTAATGTGTGTGCTAGTGTGTCATGTGTTCTAGTGTGTCATGTATGGAGATGTGTGTGAAACTATGGTACTGTGTGTCATGTGTGGCATAAATGTATCCATGTGAAACTACAATTGTCATGACACATCATCAATGAAACGCAACATCATCAATTTGTCACATGAGACAATAAAAAACATGAAGTTTCATAACAACATCCTCACACAATAATAAGTCTGATAACAACATCCTCACACAAAGAACTCTGGTAAAAACATCATCACACTAATAACAACATGAAGTATGATAAGAACATGAAGCAAATTCTCACAAATCCTCACACAAAGCAGTCTGATATAGGTTTTACTTCGCCTCAAACAGAAATGGTAAAACTGATCCTCACTTACTAGATGAGGATGATCTAGTAACTCTTGCCAAGATCTCTTGTTTCTTGGCTTCATAGTATTGTCAAAGAAGAGGGTTACATTTACTGAGATCCATGCTTAAGATCATGACCTCCTCTTCCTTTTCCTCCTTAAGTTTCTGTCTTTCCATCCTTAATTTCTCTAGGTTCAACTTCTTCTCAAGGAGCATTATTTGCCTTTCGTTTTTGTTCATTGACTCCAACTTCTTTTCCTCTGTTGTAGCTACTGTTTTGTACATAGATAGGCGCTCCAAAGAAAGATCTCCCATCTGTGTGAGGTACTCTGAATCTGTTAAAGATGTGTTGATAGATCGAGTTCGCTTTGCCCTTTCCTTTGAAGAATCCCGACCAAGTGGCCTCTTGGATGTGAAGCTAATTGGAACCGAATCCTCTGCATCAACATCGATAGTGTTAGATTGGGTGGGAACTAGGTTGGCATGTTGATAATGGTGACCCATGTGGTTGTCCATCCATTTAGGTTGATCCTTTAGTATGGCCCAACAATGCAAAAAGTGGAATGGCTTCATCTCAATAGCAGCAAATCTAGACGCTGCAAGTGACGTCTGCAAGTAGCATATCATTAGACCAGTAACATATAAAAATAAGCAAAAGTACAACACTGTGTTTTCATAGTTAAGGAATAAGATGTACCTTGTTTGTGTCAGTTAGCCCACTAGGGTTTTGTCGGAGGGCTGTCATCATGTAACCAACAAAAGTAGAACATTGTGTTTTGATAGTATCCCATCTACTCATCAAAGATTTTGTGGACCTTTCCGGCAATGTTCCTCGTCTAGAGTTGTAAGCCTCAGTAATTCGACTCCAAAACCCTTGACGCTTCTGGACTGTGTTAATTATGGGATCACAACTAACAGCAAGCCAAGCATGACAAACCCTCATGTCCTCATCAGCAGTGAAGTTTGCTAGCTTAGTTCGTTGATTAGCCTTCTTAGCTACAGCTGGTGGTGTTGATCCCTCTGTGTGCCCATCCACTGGAAGAACATATTGTTCACTCCCAACAGGCTGCTCCTCATGCTAGCTTAGGAAGCTACCATATTGTGCCATCACCTGGTTCCAGTCAGTTCCCATTCTATAGAACAGAAGCATAGCAAACTTGTCATCAATCTACTACTTTGTAACAATAATTGCAATCATTTGAACATGCACAATTCATATGAATTAACCCAAACATACTGAAACACAACTGATAATAATTGTAATAGTTCAAACGGTTTGAGTGTACAACCAAGACAACACTCAAAACCCACAAAAGCATGACAAGATCATACTGGTTTCGTCATACAGACACTGGTGCCATTTCAAGTTTTCGTCATACAGACGCTGCTGCCATACATACTAATACTATTATTAGAGACGAACCTACAAACTAGTAGGGATAGGTGTCGTCAGTTGAGTAGTTGAAAGGGAAATGTGCCCTTGGGCCATTTCTAAGTATTTTGGTGATTTGGTGTCCAACACAACTGCTTAAGTGTTAAACTATGCCAAATGGTGGACAAAGTGCAAATCAATACAAAGGTATGATTCTAGACTTAATACATTGGTTTTTGTGTACTAACATATCTGTCTAAGTGCTAGAATCAGAGAAAATTCAATTGGAAAAGACTTGGCGCGAGCAGCCAAGACTCTGCTCGGTCTGGGTGCACCGGACTGTCCGGCGGTGCACCGGACAGTGTCCGGTGGTGCACCGGATAGTGTCCGGTGCGCCAGGCTGGCTCTGGTGAAAAGGCTGCTCTCGGGTCTCGACGGCGGCGTACAACTATAAATCACCGGACTGTCCGGTGGTGCACTGGACAGTGTCCGGTGAGTCGGCTGCGGCAAAGTCGCCGCTCTCGGGAACCTAGTCAACAGCGTACGGCTATAATTCACCGGACTGTCCAGTGAGGCACCGGACTGTCCGGTGAGCCAACGGTCGGCCGCGCAATCCACGCGTGACACGTGGCCAGGCCAACGGTCGGATGGGAGCACCGGACTGTCCGGTGTGCACCAGACAGTGTCCGGTGTGCCAACGGCTCCAAGTCTCCAACGGTCGGCTGCGCCAGAATAGGAAAGAAATCCGCACCGGACAGTGTCCGGTGGTGCACCGGACTGTCCGGTGCGCTAGTCGACAGAAGGCAAGAATTGCCTTCCTGGATTGCTCTCAACGGCTCCTAGCTGCCTTGGGGCTATAAAAGGGACCCCTAGGCGCATGGAGGACGACAACAAGCATTCTCTAAGCATTCCTAAGCACCAAGACTCCAATTCTGCGCATTCGATTCTTTGTGATAGCAACTAGAGCTCCATTTGAGTAGATAACTTGTCGAGTTGTGTTGAGAGCTCAAGTTGTGACTTGTGTGCGTGTTGTTGCTCTGATTTTGTGTCTTGTGTGCGTTGCTCATCCCATCCTTACTTCTGTGCTTCTTTGTGATAATCAAATTGTAAGGGCGAGAGGCTCCAAAGTGTGGGGATTCCTCGCAAGCGGGATATAGTAAAGTGAAAGCAAAACACCGTGGTATTCAAGTGGGTCTTTGGACCGCTTGAAAGGGGTTGAGTGCAACCCTCGTCCATTAAAACGCCACAACGTGGAGTAGGCAAGTGTTGGACTTGGCCGAACCACGGGATAAACCATTGTGCCATCTCTGTGTTGATCTCTTTGTGGTTATTGTGTTTTGCAAGAACTCCTCTCTAGCCACTTGGCTTTATTGTGCTAACGCCTAATCAAGTTTTGTGGGATTAAGTTTCAAGTTTTTACAGGATCACCTATTCACCCCCCCCTCTAGGTGCTCTCAATTGGTATCAGAGCCGTTCTCTTAACGAAGGGACTAATCGTCCGAAGATATGGATCCTAAGGGCAAGGGGATGGTGTTCAATGATAAGGAGAAGGAGTCCTTCGTCAATGAGCCGAAAGATGACAAGCCTACTGACTCGGGCTCGGGCCACAAAAGAAAAGACGGGAAGAAGAAGAAAACAAGGCGCATCAAGGAGATAGTCTACTACGACAGCGACGAGTCTTCCTCTTCCAAAAAGGACGACAACGACTATGAGAAAAGAAGACGGTTAATTCAAACTTCTCTTTTGATTATTCTCGTATTCCGCATAGTTCAAATGCACATTTGCTTTCTATTCCTCTTGGCAAACCTCCACACTTTGATGGGGAGGACTACGGATTTTGGAGTCACAAAATGCATAGTCACTTGTTCTCTCTCCATCCGAGTATATGGGAGATAGTAGAAAATGGAATGCAATTTGATAGCACGGATAGTCCTTTGTTTATCAATGAACAGATTCATAAAAATGCACAAGCTACTACTGTGTTGTTAGCCTCATTGTGCAGGGATGAGTACCATAAGGTGAGCGGCTTGGATAACGCTAAGCAGATATGGGACACCCTCAGGATCTCTCATGAGGGAAATGATGTCACCATGCTCACCAAGATGGAGTTGGTGGAAGGCGAACTTAGGAGATTCGCAATGATCAGGGGGGAGGAGCCAACCCAAACATACAACAGGCTCAAGACCCTCGTCAACAAAATAAGGAGCTATGGAAGCACGCGATGGATGGACCACGACGTCGTCCGCCTAATGCTAAGGTCTTTTACTGTCCTTGATCCACATCTTGTAAACAATATTCGTGAGAATCCTAGGTACACCAAGATGTCGCCCGAAGAAATACTTGGAAAGTTCGTAAGCGGGCAGATGATGATCAAGGAGGCAAGATACGTCGATGAGGCATTGAATGGTCCAATTCATGAACCTCAAGCCATTGCTCTCAAGGCAACGAGTAGCAAGGAGGCACTACCTAGCAAGGTGGCGCAAGTTGAGGCGGCGGGGCTAAATGAGGAAGAGATGGCCCTCATCATCAAGCACTTCAAGATGGCGCTAAAGGGCCGCAAGGAGCATCCCAAAAAGAACAAGACGAAGGGAAAGCGCTCCTGCTTCAAGTGCGGTAAGATTGGTCATTTTATCGCTAATTGTCCCAATAATGATAGTGACCAGGAACAAGATAAGAAGAGGGAAAAGAAGAAGGCTTACAAGAAGGCTAAGGGCGAGGCACACCTTGGCAAGGAGTGGGACTCGGATTGCTCGTCGTCCGACTCCGACAACGAAGGACTCGCCGCATCAGCCTTCAACAAATCATCCCTCTTCCCCAACGAGCGTCACACATGCCTCATGGCGAAGGAGAAGAAGGTATGTACTCGAAAGTCTACTTATGCTTCTTCTAGTGATGATGAATCTAGCGATGATGAAATAGATTACTCTAGTTTGTTCAAGGGCTTAGATAGATCTAAAATTGATAAGATTAATGAATTGATTGATGCTTTGAATGATAAGAATAGATTGTTAGAAAAGCAAGAGGATCTTTTGTATGAAGAACATGATAAATTTGTACAGGCACAAAAATCTCTTGCTTTAGAGGTTAAAAGGAATGAAATGCTTTCTTGTGAACTATCTACTTGCCATGAGACAATCTCTAGTTTAAAAAGTGTTAATGATGATTTAAATGCTAAACTAGAAGTAGCAAATAGATCTAACTCTTGTGTAGAACATGTTGTGATTTGCAATAGGTGTAAATATTTTAATGTTGATGCTTGTAGTGAACACCTAGTTTCTATTGCAAAGTTAAATGATGAAGTGGCTAGTCTTAATGCCCAACTTAAGACTAGCAAGAGTGAATTTGACAAACTAAAATTTGTAAGGGATAACTACACTATTGGTAGACACCCCTCAATTAAGGATGGGCTTGGTTTTAAGAAGGAAGCCAAGAACTTAACAAGTCATAAGGCTCCCATCTCCACCAAGGAGAAAGGGAAGGCCCCTATGGCTAATAGTGCTCAAAAGAATCATGCATTTATTTATGATAGGAAATTTTCTAGAAATGTTCATCATGATAGGAGTTGTAATGCTTATGATTCAAATGCAATGTTTGCTTCAAGTTCTTCCTATGTGCATGGTAGAGATATGCCTAGGAGAAATGTCATTCATCATATGCCTAGGAGAAATGTTGCTCATGTTCCTAGGAAAATTAATGGACCTTCTATAATTTATCATGCTTGCAATGCTTCTTTTGAAATTTGTAGAAAGGATAAGAAGGTGATTGCTAGGAAATTAGGGACAAAATGCAAGGGAGACAAAACTTGCATTTGGGTCCCTAAAACCATTGTTACTAACCTTGTAGGACCCAACAAGAGTTGGGTACCTAAGACCCAAGCCTAATTGCCTTGCAGGTTTATGCATCCGGGGGATCAAGCTGGATTATCGACAGCGGATGCACAAACCACATGATAGGGGAGAAGAAGATGTTCACCTCCTACGTCAAGAACAAAGATTCCCAAGACTCAATCATATTCGGTGACGGGAATCTAGGCAAGGTCAAAGGACTAGGGAAGATTGCTATTTCATCCGAGCACTCTATTTCTAATGTGTTCTTAGTTGAGTCGCTTGGATATAACTTGTTGTCTGTGAGTCAGCTTTGTAATATGAGATATAATTGCTTATTCACAAATGTAGATGTGTCTATCTTTAGAAGAAGTGATGGTTCATTAGCTTTTAAGGGTGTACTAGACGACAAACTTTATTTAGTTGATTTTGCAAAAGAGGAGGCCGGTCTAGATGCATGCTTAATTGCTAAGACAAGCATGGGCTGGTTGTGGCATCGCCGTTTAGCACATGTTGGGATGAAGAACCTTCACAAACTTCTAAAGGGAGAACATGTGTTAGGTCTAACAAATGTGCATTTCGAAAAAGATAGACCTTGAGCAGCTTGTCAAGCAGGTAAACAAGTGGGAAGTGCTCATCACATCAAGAACGTGATGACTACATCAAGACCCCTGGAGCTGCTGTATATGGACCTCTTCGGACCCGTCGCCTACCTCAACATCAGGGGAAGTAAGTATGGTTTAGTAATTGTTGATAATTTTTCCCGCTTCACTTGGGTATTCTTTTTGCAGGATAAATCTGAAACCCAAGGGACCCTCAAGCGCTTCCTAAGGAGAGCTCAAAATGAGTTTGAGCTTAAGGTGAAGAAGATAAGGAGTGACAACGGGTCCGAATTCAAGAACCTTCAAGTGGAGGAGTACCTTGAGGAGGAAGGAATCAAGCACGAGTTCTCCGCTCCCTACACACCACAGCAAAATGGTGTGGTGGAGAGGAAGAACAGGACGCTCATAGACATGGCGAGGACGATGCTTGGAGAATTCAAGACGCCCGAGCGGTTTTGGTCGGAAGCTGTGAACATGGCTTGCCATGCCATAAACCGAGTCTACCTTCATTGCCTCCTCAAGAAGACGTCATACGAGCTACTAACCGGTAACAAACCCAATGTTTCGTATTTCTGAGTTTTTGGGAGTAAATGCTACATTCTGGTGAAGAAAGGTAGAAATTCAAAATTTGCTCCCAAAGCTGTAGAAGGGTTTTTGTTAGGTTATGACTCAAATACAAAGGCGTATAGAGTCTTCAACAAATCATCGGGTTTGATTGAAGTCTCTAGCAACGTTGTATTTGATGAGACTAATGGCTCTCCAAGAGAGCAAGTTGTTGATCTTGATGATGTAGATGAAGAAGACGTTCCAACGGCCGCAATACGCACCATGGCGATTGGCGATGTGCGACCACAGGAACACGAGGAGCAAGATCAACCTTCTTCCTCAACAATGGTGCATCCCCCAACTCAAGATGATGAACAGGTTCATCAAGAGGAGGCATGTGATCAAGGGGGAGCACAGGATGTCCAAGTTGAAGAGGAAGAAGCACCACAAGCCCCTCCAACTCAAGTTCGAGCGATGATTCAAAGGAACCATCCCGTTGACCAGATTTTGGGTGACATTAGCAAGGGAGTAACCACTCGCTCTAGACTAGATAATTTCTGTGAGCATTACTCTTTTGTCTCTTCTATTAAGCCTTTCAGGGTAGAAGAGGCCTTGCTAGATCCGGACTGGGTGTTGGCCATGCAGGAAGAGCTCAATAACTTCAAAAGAAATGAAGTTTGGACGCTGGTGCCTCGTCCCAAGCAAAATGTTGTGGGAACCAAGTGGGTGTTCCGCAACAAACAAGACGAGCATGGAGTGGTGACAAGGAACAAGGCTCGACTTGTGGCAAAAGGTTATGCCCAAGTCACAGATTTGGACTTTGAGGAGACTTTTGCTCCTGTGGCTAGGCTAGAGTCCAGTCGTATTTTGCTAGCATATGCCGCTCACCATTCCTTCAGGTTGTTCCAAATGGATGTGAAGAGCGCTTTCCTCAACGGGCCAGTCAAGGAGGAGGTGTACATGGAGCAACCCCCTGGCTTTGAGGATGAACGGTACCCCGACCACATGTGTAAGCTCTCTAAGGCACTCTATGGACTTAAGCAAGCCCCAAGAGCCTGGTATGAATGCCTTAGAGACTTTTTAATTGCTAATGCTTTCAAGGTTGGGAAAGCCGATCCAACTCTTTTCACTAAGACATGTGATGGTGACTTATTTGTGTGCCAAATTTATGTCGATGACATAATATTTGGTTCTACTAACCAAAAGTCTTGTGAAGAGTTTAGCAGGGTGATGACGCAGAAATTCAAGATGTCAATGATGGGCGAGTTGAACTACTTCCTTGGGTTCCAAGTGAAGCAACTCAAGGACGACACTTTCATCTCCCAAACAAAGTATACGCAAGACTTGCTCAAGCGATTTGGGATGAAGGACGCCAAGCCCGCAAAGACTCCAATGGGAACTGACGGACACGTCGACCTCAACAAAGGAGGTAAGTCTGTTGATCAAAAAGCATACCGGTCCATGATAGGTTCCTTGCTTTATTTATGTGCTAGTAGACCGGATATTATGCTTAGTGTATGCATGTGTGCTAGATTTCAATCCGATCCAAGGGAGTGTCACTTAGTGGCCGTGAAGCGAATTCTTAGATACTTAGTCGCTACGCCTTGCTTCGGGATCTGGTATCCAAAGGGGTCTACCTTTGACTTAATTGGATATTCAGACTCTGATTATGCTGGATGTAAGGTCGATAGGAAGAGTACATCAGGGACGTGCCAATTCCTAGGAAGGTCCCTGGTGTCGTGGAGCTCTAAGAAACAAACCTCTGTTGCCCTATCCACCGCTGAGGCCGAGTATGTTGCCGCAGGATAGTGTTGCGCGCAACTACTTTGGATGAGGCAAACCCTCCGGGACTTTGGCTACAATCTGAGCAAAGTCCCACTCCTATGTGACAATGAGAGTGCTATCTGCATGGCGGACAATCCTGTTGAGCACATCCGCACAAAGCACATTGACATCCAGCATCACTTTTTGAGAGACCACCAGCAAAAGGGAGATATCGAAGTGTTCTATATTAGCACCGAGAACCAGCTAGCCGATATCTTTACCAAGCCTTTAGATGAAAAGACCTTTTGCAGGCTGCGTAGTGAGCTAAATGTCTTAGATTCGCGGAACTTGGATTGATTTGTAGCATACATGTGTTTATGCCTTTGATCATGTTCCTTATGCATTTTGCTTATTTATGGTGCTCAAGTTGTACAAACTCTCCCCGGACCTCAAAAGTCCATGTGTGAGTGATGCACAAATTTAGGGGGAGATGTGCTACAACTTGACCCTTCGAGACTAACCATATGTTTGAGCTTGCTTGATTTAGTCTCAAAGGTGGATTGAAAGGGAAAAGGTGAACTTGGACCATGCAAGACTTCCACTGCGCTCCGATGAGAGGGTAACTCACTCCAAGTTCATCTCCATATCCTTATTGCCTTTGTACTCTTATTTAAAGATTTTGGTGAGGCAATGGGGTTTAAGGGCCAAGATTGATCCCGTTTTGGTGCTTGATGCCAAAGGGGGAGAAAATAAGGCCAAAGCAAGAAATGGATCAGCTACCACTTGAGAATTTTGAAAATAGTAGAGTATAGTTTTGGTTTGTCAAAATACTCTTATTGTCTCTTAGTGCTAAAAGTCTGTCTCTTGTGGGGAGAATGCTTGATTATGGGAAAAAGGGGGAGTTTTTGAATCTTTGATCAATTTCTCTTGGAATACCTCTCTTTATGTCTCTGCAAGTGAATTTGCCTTAGAGATAGGAAATTGAGTTTGATTTGCAAAAACAAACCAAGTGGTGGCAAAGAATGATCCAAATATGCCAAATTTGAATCAAAATCATTTCTTGTTCGAAATTGCATTGATATTGCACTTCTTTTAGTTGCTCTATGTTGTGTTGGCATAAATCACCAAAAAGGGGGAGATTGAAAGGGAAATATGCCCTTGGGCCATTTCTAAGTATTTTGGTGATTTGGTGTCCAACACAAGTGCTTAAGTGTTAAACTATGCCAAATGTTGGACAAAGTGCAAATCAATACAAATGTATGATTCTAGACTTAGTACATTTGTTTTTGTGTACTAACATATCTGTCTAAGTGCTAGAATCAGAGAAAATTCAATTGGAAAAGACTTGGCGCGAGCAGCCAAGACTCTGCTCGGTCTGGGTGCATCGGACTGTCCGGCGGTGCACCGGACAGTGTCCGGTGCGCTAGGCTTGCTCTGGTGAAAAGGCTGCTCTCAGGTATCGACAGCGACGTACGACTATAAATCACCGGACTGTCCGGTGGTGCACCGGACAGTGTCCGGTGAGTCGGCTGCGGCAAAGTCGCCGCTCTCGGGAACCGAGTCAACAGCGTACGGCTATAATTCACCGGACTGTCCGGTGAGGCACCGGACTGTCCGGTGAGCCAACAGTCGTGCGCGCCAACGGTCGGCCGCGCAATCCGCGCGTGACGCGTGGCCGGGCCAACGGTCGGATGGGAGCACCGGACTGTCCGGTGTGCACCGGACAGTGTCCGGTGTGCCAACGACTCCAAGTCTCCAACGGTCGGCTGCGCCAGAATAGGAAAGAAATCCGCACCGGACAGTGTCCGGTGGTGCACCGGACTGTCCGGTGCGCCAGTCGACAGAAGGCAAGAATTGCCTTCTTGGATTGCTCTCAACGGTCCTAGCTGCCTTGGGGCTATAAAAGGGACCCTAGGCGCATGGAGGACGATAACAAGCATTTTCTAAGCATTCCTAAGCACCAAGACTCCAATTCCGCGCATTCGATTCTTTGTGATAGCAACTAGAGCTCCATTTGAGTAGATAACTTGTCGAGTTGTGTTGAGAGCTCAAGTTGTGACTTGTGTGCGTGTTGTTGCTCTGATTTTGTGTCTTGTGTGCGTTGCTCATCCCATCCTTACTTCTGTGCTTCTTTGTGATAATCAAATTGTAAGGCCGAGAGGCTCCAAAGTGTGGAGATTCCTCGCAAGCGGGATATAGTAAAGTGAAAGCAAAACACCGTGGTATTCAAGTGGGTCTTTGGACCGCTTGAAAGGGGTTGAGTGCAACCCTCGTCCATTGGGATGCCACAACGTGGAGTAGGCAAGTGTTGGACTTGGCCAAACCACGGGATAAACCACTGTGCCATCTCTGTGTTGATCTCTTTGTGGTTATTGTGTTTTGCAAGAACTCCTCTCTAGCCACTTGGCTTTATTGTGCTAACACATAATCAAGTTTTGTGGGATTAAGTTTCAAGTTTTTACAGGATCGCCTATTCACCCCCCTCTAGGTGCTCTCAGTAGTCACGACCATCGTCGTAGCTGACTATTTTGTCGTAGTTAATTGGCGAATCCTCTTGTATTAGAACCTCGTCTTCTGAATCATCTTGTATCAGAAGCTCGTCTACTGGCTCCTCTTGTATCGGAATTTTGTCAACTTGACAGTCATCGATATTTTCGACCTCCCACTGGGTTTGCAATGCTACCTCTTCAAGATCCTTGGCGAGGTCGTCAATCTCAACTAATGCTCGGTTCATTTCATCAAACAATGGTGAGTTCAAAGGCTTGAAGGCTGCGTTGACGACATCAACGATGTCACAACAACGCTTTTCAACAACTCTGAGCAAAGTAGCCAGTGCTTTTCGAAGCTTTTCGTTCTCCGATTCCATGGCTACATGAAACAGAGTGTTGTATTAGTTACCACGTCCTACAAATTAATGTTAAACTATCTAAAACAAACTTATGCATATTGAAGGCAAGGTGAATACGCAAGTTAGTTTCTGCTAAGCTAATGTAACCAAGTGAAGAACCCTAAACCATGGAACTTCATACCTCATTGCACTACAATCGCATTGTAGTGCACTGAAAACATCTAATTAGATAAGGCAACAATATTATTAGATACACCAAAGATAAGCACTAGACAGATGGGATTTCGATGTATTTGTGTGCACCATCAAAACCTAAACCATATATTTTTGTACACATGGGAGATCAATTTGCATACAGAGCATGTTCATCAATGCAACACTACAGATCTGGTACAACAGAAAAGTTCTTTGAATCGTAAACCTAACCCTAATCGAATGGCCGAAATACAGTAAATAAAACACATCGGATGACAAAATACGTTCGTAATCGAACGCATACACAATCGAAATTTGTAGATCCAACCTTGTTCTGCTCGGATCTGGTGCTGATGACCGAATCGAAGAGGATGAGGATGATAGCGAAGAGCTATGCTTCTTTTCTCGCCAACCTTCAACAATGACGGCGGACGACGAAGACGTTTGGCGATGGCGACTCTCCTCCGAGGAGCTGCGGCAATCTTGCTTCCAACTGCCCTAGCGGCGGCTCGCTCCTCCTCGCTTCCAACAGTTGGGACCAGTCCACCGCCACACCTGCCCGCGCAACCCCTCTTCTCTCCCAGCTTGCTCGATGTCGGCGGTGAAGCATGCCGGATCGAGGGCTCTGCCCCGGGAGACGTAGTCGCCAGCGCGTGGAGGGAGGAGGCGGATGTTTCAGCGCGGCGGGAGCTCGATCCATCGCGTGGATAGCACACGCCCGAGAGCCTTCACATTTACTGTTCCTGGGTGGTGCGCTAAATTTTAGAGGATCTTTAGAGGACGTTGTTGGACGAGTAGTGTGACGGAACCTCCCAAGGTATTAGGCCCACCTACAGTTGTCCTTGTCCTAAGGACCTTGGACAACCCTGTAGGTGCACATAATCACTCGACATGTTTGGTAACCTGTATCCTTATCATTTTGCCCAAGAGCGCTTCACCCGTCACACAGATATTACATCACATCGGAGGAAAGAACAAGCGGAAGCAAATTACAATAACTTAATTTACATTTTTAAATATAGAGAGAGTGTATTATTATTACAAAACCAGAGTAGTATGAGTGCATAGAGTATTATTACAGACCAGGGGGGCAAAACACCCTCCCGCACACAAGTTTATTGTTTTCAAAGTGGGAGGCCAACATCCTCCCGCGACCAACTTCACTGCTGGGGCTCTTCCTTGGGTACCACCTTTGAACAGAAACAGCAAAACTCTGCTGTTTCCTCACCTACAACAACATGGGTTCAAAAACCCTGAGTACAAAGTGTACTTTTGCAAGTCTTACCTAACAAAAGAAAAAGACTCTCAAGGATATGTTGGCTTGAGGGAGTCAAGGTAAGGCTATTCAAGAATCAAAGACTCTGTTTGCAGAAATGCTTACTAATAGTGGATCCTTAAAAATCCAGTTTCATTGCTAGGTTAAGTCATTACCTATATTTAGAGTTTTTTCTACCCTAGTTCAAGCACTTGGCCTATACTACCATCTTTTATCAACCCTTCATTACACTGGATTGCTATGTGTAGGGCAGTGACCAAGTCTTCATATCCGAGAAGTAATGGCGATCTGAATCGATTAATACCCAGCTCGGGATATCCAACCACACGACATATGTAGCACTTAACCCTTGCATATGTCAACTTGCCATCGGGTTTCTCAAGACTAGACCGGGTTCACGCCAATCGAGACCACAGATGCACCACCGTCCAGCCTCTTGCCATGGAGGGTACACGCTACTCTCGCCATCTCTCCACTCCCATTGTGTGTTGGCCTTTCTAGTATTGGTCTGCCCGAGGCAAAGCTTACCCATGACGAGGCATGTGGCCAGTTAAAAGGTCCTCAATCATCAAGCCTACATCGATACGGTCCTTAATCGACTCAGACGGAGACACTACACCAAGACTTCCTTCTCGTGCAAGTCACTCGCCCGGTCTCGTCTTTATCATTTACCATCCCAAAGTTTGGTACCTGACAGAGGTACATCTTTTCCGATGTTGAACCCATCATGGCCATGATGGATCCACCATCAATTCTTATTTTTGAAAACACCCCATTCCATCCGAAGCATCATCTTTTATTAAAACCAAAAAATTTTTGTTTTCTAAAGCAAGACTAAGCATCAGAAAACTTTTAAGCAAAACAGGTATCAAGGAAAGGTAAACAGTTCTAAGGAAGGAAATGCAACAATGGGTTTAGCACTCAACTCCTATCGCCTAATGCATCATTCAAGTGATAAAGAGTTTAAAATCACAAGGAAAAGGTAAATGCACCGGGACTTGCCTTGTGTTGTAGGGGAGTCAGGATCTGTTCCACAGATATCAAAATAAAAACTATTCCCGGCAGGTGGAGTCTCAGTTGGCGGTGCAGTCTCTTCTTCTTCGACACTTACTTCTTCTTCGTTTTCTATTCATAACCATATATATACATAAATGCCCATGTGATGCTATGATCATGCAGTGATGGTAGAACATAGTAAGTCATATCATGAATATAACTTTCCATCACGGTACTCCTAAATCACTAGGGTTTTCTGGGTTAACACCCTAGTAGGGTTAAGCAGTTTTATTCTAAGAAGCTAGAGTTTTGGGGTTTTGGGATCAAACAATGTCCAAAGCATACCAAACTTTACCCAAAGGCTCTAATTATCAAACTAAGCTTATAAAAAAAGTTTTATGATTTTTGGAGTTATCAAATAATTTCTAAAATTCCAAAAGACTAAGTTTAAGCACCTTTAATTGCTAAATAATTCCTGGTTGGGACTTAAAATCTAGGACCTTTTTTATTAAATACTAGAGGAATTTAGGAGTCTAGAAAATTGGTCCCATGATTTTATCATTTTTCTAGAATTTTCTATAAATTTTCTAAGCCTGGCAAAAAAAGAAAAAGAGAAGGAATGAATAATAACGGACTTAAACCAGCCCGAGCCGGCCCACGAATAGGAAAAACACGCCCGCGCGCGCCCGCGTTGGACAATTTGCGCAGGGACTCTCGGGGATTTGAATAACCGGTAAAGAACCCTTAGCACTATTTCACTCTCTCTCTAACATTTACACAACACCCCTCGCACTTCTGTTTCTTCTCCAACCGAACCCTGGCAACGACGCGCTCGCCGTCGGCCATCTCTTCGCAGGAACTCGCCCCAAATGACAATGAGTGACTAAATCAAACATTGTGCTAGCATCCCTGATCCTAGGCGAACCTAGTTCATCCCCTAATTGAGCTAGTCTGCCCCAGAATCCCCTCTACTCACGATGACGGCAAGTACCGAGGGAAGATCGAGCTGTTCCCGGCGACTAGGTACGGTAACGTTCATTTTCTAAGTACGAGGAGCATCACTACACCCTAAGGAAGCTAGAACAAATGATAATTGGGCTGGAACTACCTCAGGTGACGCTGGCCACGAAAGAGCTATCCACGACGACGTGGAGAATGGAATTGGGGGAAGTTTGAAATTCGCGAGCTATGGTGACTAATCGGAGGCGAGAGCTGGTGTTTTGAGTTCGTAATAAGTTGGCGAAGCAGGCCGGGCATCAATTTATAGCAGCTCGAAGCGGTGGCTCTGAATTTGGGAGGAGAGCGGAGCACGGCTGTGACAAGACATTGTACTGGCGGGTCCGTCGTGGCGCTCAACGGCATACAAACGCAGAGATAGTAATTCTGAGCATGCCATGGTTACGACTACGTGGTAAAGGATCTCAGCGTGGCGCAATTGAGCTCACCGGCGACCTACGACGACATCGGCCGTTCGGCCACGTCGCACGGTCACGAGGTGCATCCGATAAGCCCCTGCCCGCGACCGAATCCATCCCCTGCCAGATCTTTTACCCCCCTGTGGTTATCCACTTTGCGCCGAGCATGAATCGCGACACCAACGAGGATCGCGGTGTGATACACTGCATCTGAAGATCTTTTCGTGCACTGTACCATAGCCATCTTCGTTAGTCGTTTTGACATAGCACATTTGGGGACGATTTACTTCAAAATTTACACAACACTAGGTCAAGCATAATACAACAAATTTGTTTACCAATGTTAGGGCTTCAACTTTGCCACAGTGACCCTAACCTTATCTCCATCGAATTAACCATGAACTGCTTCCAAAGTTAACCAAATGTCACTGAACTTAGGTTTTCAGAGTTAAGGCTATCTGACAAGCTAGTTTCAGGTCTCTTTTTCTCCTATTTTCATGTAGTACTCTGGCTTACTCACTTAATCAAATTTGTACCCCTAACATAGCTCTATAAGTTTGATGTATTGACCTAGGGCAAATTCCTTGTGAAATTAGAGATATAGAGCTCCAAAGTTGACTTCAATACACTAAATTTCAGACTTAACCATATAGTGTTCATGTGACCATTTTCCAAATAAGTCCAAATTTCATTATTCAACTTGAAAATTCTCCAATGTAAAAGTTACTTGGTTTGTGGTGTTCTATCACTTTGATATTTTCACTTTGGTCCAAAAGTGCATAAAATTTGCATTTACCCCTAGGGTTCCAGCTAGGGTTTTCTAGGGTTTGTTTTTAGGGTTTTGGGCACACTAGGGTTTTTGTGCCACCAAAGTTCATCAAATTTGATATCTTGTGAACATTTCTCATGACTTTTTGAGATTTTACTCATTTTAGGCTACTTCTACCCTCATGCCCTAATCCTAGGGTAAGTATCCCATCCTAAGGTTAAGCACTCTTCAAGTCACCACATCACAACTTGTTTTGAAATTTTTACCTAGTGAATGCATTCTAGGTGTAACATACAACATGAAGTATCAATGCACATGATGTTATGCTCAAATTTTAGTGCTAGTAACACCAGGGGTGTTACACGTAGGGGACGTAACGGTCCTCTACATTTAGGGTATAGGACGTTTTAGCGCGTTCTGCTGGATACAGTCTAAATCCTCGTCAAATACTTGTAAACAGAATATAAAGAAGAATAACAAGAATATTATCCCACCTCCTCCATTCCTGTCTTCTTATCCTTTCTTCTAGTTAGACTCGACATCCTTCCTAGGTTGATTATGCTAACACATTCCTTCGTTTTCCATTAGAGATGGAGTAGTAACATAGTTTAATTAGAACATTCCGTTGACTACAAATGCTGATTGTTTCTATTGAGAACATTAGACGTATGAATGAATCTCTTATATTAAAAACCAATGGAATGGGGTTTCGGACGCCCTCCACATTTCTGGGTACACCCGCACTCTCGGGTGCCAGCACATGGCCGGCCTCCAGACCTAAATATTTAATCAAATTGAGGTGTGCTTGCATCTCGCTCCCACGATGTGTTCTATTCGCCTCCCTCCCTTCTAGATCCGTTGTTTCGCTCTCGCCGTGGCCTTGCCTGGCGACGCCTTTGCTCGAGAACAAGATCTGGATGTCACAAGACGGAAAAAAATATATCACTTAAAAAATGGAAATCTTACTCTACTCGAAGTCTGAGTGCAACGGAAAGAACAATCACGTATATTATGCTCTTCAAAGACAACTTATATGACAAATAAGTATTAAAGTGCAAGTGGCTAAGACATCTTTAGCTTCATTATTCGAGCACCTATTCATTGAGTTAATAATTGATGTGTAATGGTTGTACACATTTGATGCAAAAGCTGGAACTCTTTGTTCCATAATAAAAAAAGAAAAGTAATCAAGACAAAGAGATATAACACATCATAGAGCAGAGCACAGAGATGCAAGGATTTATCCTGTGGTTCGGCCAAGCCTGAAATACTTGTCTAGTCCACGTTGGAGTTAGCCACACCTTGGCTTAGAGGATCTTACTCTATCCACCGTTTGCTTAGATTTGTCAATGCGACAGACAGAGTCTTCCTCTCACACCCGGTTTTAGAAGGTAAACCAAATGCGAACCACGTACGTGCCAGGATCAGAAACTCATGTACACAATGATTACATAATTGGACATCATCACACAATGCTCGAAATAAATAGTGGAAAGGTACTTTATTACATTGAGATGTCCAAGACATCCACAGTGTCTAATACATAACCATTGTTCATCATAAATATCAAAGTGCGGAATTACAAAACGTAGAAGCTAAGCCTACACAGGCAGCTGACTGGGGGTTTGCCACTAAGAAAGAACTAGAACTTGTCATATTCCTGGAACTCCTCGAAGTCATCCATGTTGCCAGCATCACCTCCTGAGCACTGAGCACACTGGGGATAACCTGGGGTGGGGGTGGTGTGTAAAACAAGGGTGAGTACACATCAACGTACTCAACAAATGTCTCGTTTGGCTAAAGTGGACTAGCTGTATGTGGAGTTTGAGGTTAAGCAATTGCTTTTAGTTGGTCAAGTATTTATTATTATTAGTAGAGCTAAGTTTTAGTAAATAACCCAGTTATTACCCAAAAGTACCTCCTCAAAAGAGGAAATACCAGAGATCAGATTTTACAACATCATTATTAACCATCAACATAAAAGTATCCAAAGTTCTTCTAATCAAAGAGGATCCCAAGGCTGCTCTTAACCGTGAGCTCGACTAATATACTAGTTTTTAACACTCTGCAGAGGTTGTACACTTTACCCACAAGTCGTGATCCTTTTCCAGCCTAGGTTGTACAGACCCGATCTTCACTACCAAGGTGAATGGCCAGTGATACACTATGTAGCCTTTACAAAGATTCCCCTGGTGCCTAGTTTCTCGTTAGGTTTCGCCAGTCGTACAAACGCAGTACACCTCCTCAAGGTGGGTGACTAACAAAACCAAATCGAAAGAACCTCTACACACCAACCTTGGTAGAGCGAGCACTACGCCCCGGCCCCCATTGACGACCCTCCAACAAAGCCAACTACACCCCCAGGTTCATCTAATTAATCAGCTAAGGGCATCCCATTCCACCCTCATGGTTGTACTGTTATCCCGGGTGGTCACTCCATGAACAGGTCCTTACGGAAAGGTACTCAGGAAAAGGCCTGAGTCCCCTAAGGTATCACAAGATCATTCACATAATCAGGATAACAGTATCGTATCATAAATGTTCACATCATGTTCATTGATTAAGTTAAGGCAATCGCAACATGCTAAGCATGATAACCCAAAAGGTAAACAAGGATAAGTGAATACAAACTAGTCAATCCTTAGGTTTCATAAAGTAATGCAGGACAGTGAATCATAAAGTATGTAGGACATAATAGGTTAGAGGACACTTGCCTTCACTAGGTTGCTGCTCAGGGAGGTCTCCAACAACACACTCAGGAACCTCGGACTGCTCGTTGTCTAAATAAAGCGAGCATGCATTCAAAACATTTGGAAAGTACAAATGAACATCACACCAAAACATGTACAAACATTAGAACACATCTTAAAAAGACATAATACTACATAAGGGATAATGAATTCAGAGTATAACATAAACTATGGCATACATTAACTTTATTTGAAAATAGATTATTATTTCCCTAAGTGTTACTTACAAGTACATGACATAGTTCAATTTATTTTATTGTGACCTAAATTTAGACCAGAGATGATTTCATGTAATACACATTATTAGTCTCACAAGATTAAACAAGTTTAAATCTCTAAGGTTCTCCTTTTATTTATTTTATTAAATAAATAAAACATATATCTACATTAGTTCATATTCAATCCTAAAAATTAGAGTGTGCAGTCAGTATGTGAACCTATTTTATTTAAACAGAGAATAATTCTATGAACATTTTGCAATTTGAATCACTAAATTTGGAGTTCATATGCAAAAGTTATGAAATAAACAAGTTTGGGAATTCAAAATATGAAATTAGGGCTAATTCTGTGAATATTTAAAAGTCCAGGGCTAAATCTGTAAGAATACAGGGGCCTGCGTGCGAAAACCAGGGACGGCGGGTTTATTTCTAACAAACCAAGGGTTTCTTACGCAAAACAACCACGCGAAGGGGTATCGGGTGAATCTAACCGTCAGATCTAAAATCAACGGCTGAGATTAGATCCGCGGCCGAGGGCACGCGCGGGCGGGCGAGCACTGACAAGCGGGCCAGGGGCGTCATCGACAGAGGGGGAGGGCACACTGACCGAGCGGGCACAGTGCCAGAGGACTTGGGTGCTGATAGGCGGGCCAGGGCGCGCGTGCGCGAAGCGGTATCATGTGGTCCGGGCCATTCGATCTGAATCGGACAGAGGGGACCAGACCAGGGGGAAACAGACGGCTGCGGGCGGCGAAGCGTTATCCGGGGTTCGAGCCGTTCGATCTGAATCGGACGAAGGGGATCAGACCAGGGGGAAACAGACGGCTGCGGGCGGCGCCACTCCTCTCCGCGGCGGTGAGGTCGCCGGAGTTGAGGCTGGCGCGAGCTAGGGGGTTCGGGGTCGCTGGAGTTGGGCAGGGAGGGAGAGGGCACCACGGCGAACTCAATGGCGGGGAAGAGGCCATGAATCCACGGGCAGAGAGGGGAGGACGACGGTGAGAAGGCCTCGGGCGGGCCGGAGTAACTCAGGTGAGCCATTCCGGCCACGGGGAGGGGACTTAAGGCGCGCTAAGGCCTAGGCTAGCTTCAGCAGAGGTAGGGGCGACACAGGGACCTGCTCCGGTGAACTAGACCGGGCTAAATCGGTCGGCCACCGTGTGAGCATGGCAGACCGCCGCGGCCGAGCACCGACGAAGGTGAAATTGGCCGAACATAGGGCACAATAGGGGAAATTGGGCATGGGGACGAGTGTCTCACCTCGGGGCGGAGGTCGGGGAGGCTTGGAGCGGTCTCTGGCGAGCTAGATGGCCGAGAACGCGGGCGTGGGCCTCCGGCGGTGGCTGGCGGCGTGGGCAGAGCGCGAGAGAGGGTGAAGCTGCGCGAAATGAGGTGAGGGGTGTGCGCGGGGCACTGGCGGGGCTCTATGAAGGGAGCTGGGCGCGTGGGCGTCGTGGTCGAGAAATCCGGCGACGTGCGCGAGTGCGCACGCGCCGGTCCACGGCGAGCGCGGAGGGGGCGGAACTGACAGGGCTGGCCCACGACACAGAGACAGGAGAAAGGGGCGTGCGGGGCAACGACTCGGCGACTAGCGGACCGGGCCCGTGAGACAGAGAGAGAGAGAGGGAGCAAGCGGGGAAGAAAACTGGCGCCGATAGGCTGGCCCAACTGGGCAGCGAGCGAGGGAGGGAGAGCACGCGTGAGGGAGAACTGCCGCTGACAGGCAGGATCCGCCTGTCAGACGGCGCGGGCGCACGGCCTGGCTGGGCCGACTGGGCTGGTTTGGGCTGCTTTCTCCTTTTCTTTTTCTCTAAATTTTCTAATTCCTTTTCCATTTCTTTTTCTATAGGGTTTTTCAAATCCAAATTCAAACTAAGTTTCAAATTCAAATAAATTCAAACTTGTGCAACACTTCAAAGAATATTTTAAACTCAGCATGATGCAACATGTCATGACTCATAAGGTTTTGGCAAAAATAAATAATTAACCTCCACTAGTTTAGGCTATCTCTAATCAAAAAGGAAAAAGGGAGAATGAATCTAGAGAGAGAGAAAACCTAGAGTGAGAAAAAGAAGAGTAACACATGATTTTGGGTGATAATTAGAAAGAAATTTTATACCCCCAAAATCAGGGTGTTACACTTCCACTATGTCGATGATGGTTACAGCAATGTCGCATCTGCTTACAATCTTCTCGACAGCACTCCAGAAGAGTAACAATATGCTCAAGATCTTGCTCTAGCTCTTAGTAGCACTTCTCCTCTCTCTAATGGCTTATAACTTGGACATTACAAAAACTAGAGATACATAAGAGAAGGAGAGATAGAATCGATCACGATGATGTATACACTTGTTGGTTGCACTTTTGTGTGAAAATGGGGGCCTAGGGGGTTCTTTTGTAGCCCCAAAGGAGTCCCTAGCCATTGCCCCTTCAATTTAGAACCTGCTGGAAAAACTACCCTGTTTGCGAGGGTACCGGACCGTCCGGTCCGCCACCAGACATGGTCCCTGCAGCCCAGCAGATCCATTGAAGGTAGCCGTTGGAGGGCCCCAAACTATCCGGTGCATGGGCCCGGATCGTCCAACGTTTTTACAAAAATCCTGACGATGGGGACTTCGGTCGTATAGTCCATCAGACTGACTGGCATGCACACCTCACCATCCGCGTACACCAGACTATCCTGTGAGGGGTATCGGACTATCCGGTGGAGCCTAGACAGCAACATAGTTAAGTGTTTATTCCTCCTTTTCTTCTCCATTTGATTTCAACTTTTAGGGGGACCTTCCTTTGACTTAGACATTTAGTATAATCCAATTGACTAAGTCTTAGAAAGTTACCTCTTTTCAAATCTTCTCCTAGTTTTTCTATTTCACCTCAAACAGAGCCCTAAATGACACTTTCTCTACAAACATGGTTAGAGAGCAAAACCAAAGTGCCATATGCATAATAGGAGGTGTATGCAACATATTTAAACACACAAACCTGCATACTTAACCTTCTTCATTGTTTTGCTCCTTTTGGCCTGTTTGAGGTCGATGTTGGACTCTAAAACTCCAAGTCTCCATGACTTGATGTAGATTGCCATCTATGAGCTCCAATACCCTGCAAAAGGTCACATAGAACATATCCAAGCATAGGAACAACCCAAACTAAGTTTAAAGTAAACTTAACTCTTTTGGGTTGCTTCCAGTTTTGGCTTTGACACTACTTCTCCTTCTAGTGACCTTATCCTACATCTTGAGCTTGATCTTGAGCCTTATGACTTAAACCACATAACCATAGATGTTACCCCATTGGTTGTAAGTCATGTATTTAGGTAGTGATTCTTGATGCACCATAGCTCTTCTCAACTCGATCAACCTTGACTTAGCAAATCTTCTTCACCTTGATGCACCATAGCGCCTCCCTGGCTAATGGGCAGCGATTGTCTGCTGCCATGTGCCTGCGATTCTCCCCTATTGTGAGTAATTGTTTCCGAATGTCCGATCCCCTTTCCCTACCTATCATCGTTTCATTGGATTATTTTAAATGTTACTACCCCGTTCTTAAATATTTATCGTCTGCTAGTTCATTTTTGAACTAAATCGTGAAAAATGAAAAGACACAGTAGTGCATCATTACATTTGTAGAGTGACCTGGGGCGTTAATTTTATAGAGCTCCGCCACTGTGCCTAGGTGCATCCTCCTCCTCCTCTTGTCCTCTGTAGTGGTAGTGCTCAGTGCTTTTACGTTTCACGTGGCTAAGCGTAGGCTACTTGATCTGAGCCCATCCATCAAAGCATGCATTTAACACCTCGTCTTATATGTCTTAGATGTTTCATCTGTTATGGATGGACTTTCTTGGAGATCATGATCCGTGTTAGCACATGTGGGCATTGGCTCATTGTTAAGGATGTTTTTAGGGTCGTCTGTATAATACATACTTTTATCTAGCCCTAGGTTTGGTATATGACGTGGGTAGTCTAGACGGCTCTCTATCCCAATTCTTCGCCCGTGGTCGCGTGTGTAGCATGGTCAATCTAGGACTGATGGTTATCAATAATACTCAAGACCCAAGATACTTAGACTTAAGATACTCCATGGTACTCAAGACACTTAGGGTGTGTTTGGTTGGATGTATAGGGAGGGATGGGAGGAGGCGGCCACATTTTCTACTGTGTTTGGATGGGGGTCACGCGGGGGCAAGGTGAACGCTGGACCAATATTCGGTGGCGGTGCGGTCCCAAAAAATGAGGTGATGGTTCCGCCTGAAAGGGAAATGTGCCCTTGGGAAATTTCTATTATGTTTTGGTGATTAAGTGCCCAACACATTTAATTAAGTTCTTATGTGCTAAATGAACAGAAAAGTGAAAATCAAGACATGAGGTATGTTTCTAGACTTAGTACATTTGCTTTTGAATACTGATGAAGTTATCTAAGTGTTAGAAACAGAGAAAAGAAGAAAAGAAAAGGATTGCAAAAGACTGGTTATGTGCAACCGAAGCTCAGCTCGGCCTGGCACACCGGACTGTCCCGTGGTGCACCGGACAGTGTCCGGTGCACCAAGCTGGTTTGCGGTGAACAGGCCACTCTCAGGAAAAGTTTGGCGGCGTACGACTTAATTCACCGGACTGTCTGGTGGTGCACCGGACTGTCCGGTGAGCCAACGGTCGCCAGCGCAACGGTCGGCCGCGCAATCCGCGGGCGATGCGTGGCCCGCACCAACGGTCGGCAGAGGGCACCGGACTGTCTGGTGCGCCAACTGGCCCAAAGGTGCAACGGTCATCTACACCAGAATAGGAAGGAGATCGGCACCAGACCGTCTACAGTGACTGTCCGGTGGCGCACCGGACTGTCCAATGCGCCACTCGACAGAAGGCAAGGATAGCCTTCCTTGTTGATCTTCAACGGCCCCTAGTTGCCTTGAGGCTATAAAAGGGACCCCTAGGCACATGGAGGAGTGATACAAGCTTACAAGAAACATTTTAAGACTCTAATACTCCAACCTCAAGCATTCGATTCTTTCAGATAGTGACTTGAGCTCCATTTGAGTGGTGAACTCCGTGCGTTGTGCTTTGAGCTCGAGTTGTGACTTGTGTGCGTGATTGTGCTGTGGATTTGATTCTTGTGTGTGCTGCTCTCCCCTCCCTTACTTCTGTGCCTCTTTTGAGATCATCATTGTAAGGGCGAGAGACTCCAAGTTGTGGAGATTCCTCACAAACGGGAGAAAGACTAAGAAAGGAAAAACCATGGTATTCAAGTTGATCATCAGATCACTTGAAAGGGGTTGAGTGCAACCCTCGTCCATTGGGACACCACAACGTGGAAGTAGGCAAGTGTTACTTGGCCGAACCACGGGATAAAATTGTGTGTCTCTTGTGTGCTCTCTTTGATTGTCTATATTCACAAGAGCTTGTTTCAAGATAATTAGCCGTTCTAACATTCATAACTAAGTTTTGTGGCTATTAGTGTTGAATTTTACAGGATCACCTATTCACCCCCCTCTAGGTGCTCTCAATTGGTATTAGAGCCGTTCTCTTCACTCAAGGGACTAATCGCCCGAAGAGATGGATCCTAAGGGAAAGGGGATGGTGGTCAACGACAAGGAGAAGGAGTCCATCTTCAACGAGCCAAGAGATGACAAGCCCACTGACTCTAGCTCGAGTCACAAGAAGAAGGACAGGAAGAAGAAGAGGCGCATCAAGAAGATCGTCTACTACGACAACGATGAATCTTCTTCTTCACTAAGAGACGACGACGACGATGACTCATCTAAAAAGAAACCGGTTAATCAAAACTATTCATTTGATTATTCTTATATTCCATCCAATTCTAATGCTCATTTGCTATCAATTCCGCTTGGTAAACCTCCACACTTTGATGGAGAAGACTACTCTTTTTGGAGTCACAAAGTGTGTAGTCACTTATTTTATCTCCATCCTAGTATTTGGGAGATAGTTGAAAATGGAATGCATTTCGATAGTATGGATAACCCTGTGTTTATTAATGAGCAAATTCACAAGAATGCACAAGCTAGCACTGTTTTGCTAGCATCTTTGTGCAGGGATGAGTACAACAAGGTGAGCGACTTGGACAACTCCAAGCAAATCTGGGACACCCACAAGATATCTCATGAGGGAAACGACGCCACCATGATCACCAAAATGCAGTTGGTGGAAGGCGAGCTAGGGAGATTTGCGATGATCAGGGGAGAGGAGCCAACGCAAACCTACAATAGGCTCAAGACCCTGGCCAACAAAATTAGAAGCTATGGAAGCACAAGATGGACGGACCACGACGTCGTCCGACTTATGCTAAGGTCATTCATGGTAATTGACCCCATCTTGTAAACCTTATTCGTGAAAATCCCAGGTACACCAAAATGACGCCCGAGGAGATACTCGGAAAATTCATGAGCGGGCATATGATGGTAAAGGAAGCGCGATACATGGATGATGCTCTTAATGGCCCTCTACTCGTCTACAAGCCTCAACCCGTTGCTCTCAAAGCAACAAGCAGCAGGGAGGCACTACCAAGCAAGGTGGCACAAGTTGAGGCTGCCGGGCTAAACGAAGATGAGATGGCCCTAATCATCAATCGCTTCAAGACCGCACTAAAAGGACGTAAGGAGTACCCCCAACAAGAACAAAGCAAAGGGGAAGCGCTCCTATTTCAAATGCGGTAAGACTGGTCATTTTATAGCATAATGTCCCGATAATGATAATGACAAGGAACAAGAAAAGCATGGGAAGAGGAAGAAGAAGAAGGTGTACAAGAAGGCGAAGGGCGAGGCGTACCTTGGCAAAGAATGGGATTCAGACTGCTCTTCATCCGACTCCGACGATGAAGGACTGGCAGCCTCGGCCTTCGACAAGTCTTCGCTCTTCCCCAACGAACGCCACACTTGCCTCATGGCCAAGGAGAAGAAGGTAAGTGTTCGAGATAACCCTAAGTACACTACTTCTAGCAATGATGATTCTAGTGATGATGAAGTAGATTATACTGATTTATTTAAGGGTTTAGATAGAGCTAAAGTAGATAAAATCAATGAATTAATTGATGCTTTAAATGAAAAGGATAGATTATTAGAAAAACAAGAGGATATCTTATATGAGGAGCATGATAAATTTGTTAGTGTGCAAAAATCTCTTGCCTTAGAGATTAAGAGGAATGAAATGTTATCTTCTAAATTATCTGCTTGCCATGAAACTATATCTAGTTTAAAGAGTTTAAATGATGAATTAACTACTAAACTAGAAGAAGTTAATAAATCTAGTTCTTGTGAAGAGCATGTTGTAATTTGTGATAGATGTAAGGATTTTGATATTGATGCTTGTGATGAACACCTTATTTCTATCACCAAATGAAATGATGAGGTGGCAAGTCTTAATGCTCAACTTAAGACTTGCAAAATTGATTTTGATTAATTAAATTTGCTAGGGATACCTACACAATTGGTAGGCACCCTTCTATTAAGGATGGACTTGGTTTTCAAAAGGAAACCAAGAACTTAACAAGCCAAAAGGCTCCCGTTCTCAACAAGGAGAAAGGGAAGGCTCCTATGGCTAGTAGCTCTCAAAAGTGTCATGCCTACATTTATGATAGAAAATATTCTAGGAATGTTCATAGGAATTATGATCATAATGCTTTTGATTCACATGCTATGTCTGCCTCTAGCTCTACTTTTGTGCATGGTAGAAGTAGGCCTAGGAGAAGTCATGTTGTGCATCATGTTCCTAGGAGAGTGTGTAATGAACCTTCCACCATTTACCATGCTTGCAATACTTCATTTGCACTTTTATGTAAGAATGAAAAAGTAGTTGCTAGAAAGTTGGGATCCAAATGCAAGGGAGACAAAACTTGCATTTGGGTTCCAAAAGTTATTGTGACTAACCTTGTAGGACCCAACAAGAGTTGGGTACCTAAAACCCAAGTGTAAATTGCCTTGTAGGTTTATGCATCCGGGGGCTCAAGCTGGATTATCGATAGTGGATGCACAAACCACATGACGGGGGAGAAGATGTTCACCTCCTACGTCAAGAACAAGGATTCCCAGGATTCAATCATCTTTGGAGATGGGAACCAAGGCAAGGTTAAAGGATTGGGTAAGGTAGCCATTTCATCCGAGCATTCTATATCCAATGTGTTCTTAGTTGAATCGCTCGGGTACAACTTATTGTCTGTGAGTCAATTATGTAACATGGGTTATAATTGTCTATTTACCAATATAGATGTATCTATCTTTAGAAGGAGTGATGGTTCATTAGCGTTTAAGGGTGTACTAGACGGCAAACTCTACTTAGTTGATTTTTCGAAAGAGGAGGCCGATCTAGATGCATGCTTAATAGCTAAGACTAGCATGGGCTGGCTGTGGCAGCGCCGTCTAGCACATGTTGGGATGAAGAACCTTCATAAACTTCTAAAGGAAGAACAAGTGTTAGGACTAACCAATGTATGTTTCGAAAAAGATAGACCTTGTGCAGCTTGTTAGGCAAGGAAATAGGTGGGAAGCACTCATCACAATAAGAATGTGATGACAACATCAAGACCACTAGAGTTTCTTCACATGGACCTCTTCAGACCCGTCGCCTACCTTAGCATCGGAGGAAGTAAGTATGGTCTAGTAATTGTTGATGATTTTTCCCGCTTCACCTGGGTGTTCTTTTTGCAGGATAAAACAGAAACCCAAGGGACCCTAAAGCGCTTTCTAAGGAGGGCTCAAAACGAATTTGAGCTCAAGGTGAAAAAGATCAGAAGCGACAACGGGTCCGAGTTCAAGAATCTGCAAGTGGAGGAGTATCTTGAGGAGGAAGGCGTCAAGCACGAGTTCTCCGCTCCCTACACACCACAGCAAAACGGTGTGGTAGAGAGGAAGAACAAGACGCTTATCGACATGGCGTGGACGATGCTTGGAGAGTTCAAGACACCCGAGCGGTTTTGGTCGGGAGCTATGAACACAGCTTGCCACGCCATAAACCGGCTATATCTGCATCGCCTTCTTAAGAAGACCTCGTATGAACTCCTTACCGGTAACAAACCCAACGTTTCTTACTTTCATGTATTTGGGAGCAAATGCTACATTTTGGTGAAGAAAGGTAGACATTCTAAATTTGCTCCCAAAGCTGTAGAAGGGTTTTTACTAGGGTATGCCTCAAATACAAAGGCGTATAGGGTCTTCAACAAATCATTAGGTTTGGTTGAAGTCTCTAGCGACATTGTATTTGATGAGACTAATGGCTCTCCAAGAGAGCAAGTTGATCTTGATGACATAGATGAAGATGATGTTCCAACAGGCTCAATGCGCACGATGGCAATTGGAGATGTGCGACCACAGGAACAACAGGAGCAAGATCATCCTTCTTCCTCAACAATGGTGCATTCCCCAACTCAAGATGATGGACAGGTTCCTCAAGAAGAAGCGTGTGATCAAGGGGGAGCATAAGAAGAACAAGTTATGGAGGAAGAAGCACCACTGGCCCCTCCAACTCAAGTCCGAGCGACGATCCAAAGAAATCACCCTGTCGATCAGATTCTGGGTGACATAATCAAGGGAGTAACAGCTCGCTCACGTTTAGCTAATTTTTGTGAGCATTACTCGTTTGTCTCTTCTATTGAGCCTTTCAGGGTAGAAGAGGCCTTGCAGGATCCGGACTGGGTGTTGGCCATGCAGGAAGAGCTCAACAACTTCAAGAGGAATGAAGTTTGGAGCCTAGTGCCATGTCCCAAGCAAAATGTTGTGGGAACCAAGTGGGTGTTTCGCAACAAGCAAGATGAGCACGGGGTGGTGACAAGAAACAAGGCCCGACTTGTGGCAAAAGGTTATGCCCAAGTCGTAGGTTTGGATTTCGAGGAGACTTTTGCTCCTGTGGCTAGGCTAGAGTTTATTCGAATATTATTAGCCTATGCCGCTCACCACTCTTTCAGGTTGTTTCAAATGGATGTGAAGAGCGCTTTCCTCAACGGGCCAATCAAGGAGGAGGTGTATGTGGAACAACCCCCTGGCTTTGAGGATGACAGGTACCCCGACCATGTGTGTAAGCTCTCTAAGGCGCTCTATGGACTTAAGCAAGCCCCAATAGCATGGTATGAATGCCTTAGAGATTTCTTAATTGCTAATGCTTTCAAGGTTGGGAAAGCCGATCCCACTCTTTTCACTAAGACTTGTGATGGTGACCTTTTTGTGTGCCAAATTTATGTCGATGACATAATATTTGGTTCTACTAATCAAAAGTCTTGTGAGGAGTTTAGCAGGGTGATGACACAAAAGTTCGAGATGTCAATGATGGGCGAGTTGACTTACTTCCTTGGGTTCCAAGTGAAGCAACTCAAGGACGGCACCTTCCTCTCCCAAACGAAGTACACTCAAGATCTTCTCAAGAGGTTTGGGATGAAGGACGCAAAGCCCACAAAGACACCAATGGGAACCGACAGGCATGTCGACCTCAACAAAGGAGGTAAGTCCGTTGATCAAAAGGCATACCGGTCTATGATAGGTTCCTTGCTTTATTTATGTGCTAGTAGACCAGACATTATGCTTAGTGTATGCATGTGTACTAGATTTTAATCCGACCCCAAGGAATGTCATCTTGTGGCCGTTAAGCAAATTCTTAGGTATTTAGTTGCTACGCCTTGCTTCGGGATCTGGTATCCAAAGGGGTCTACCTTTGACTTGATTGGATATTCAGACTCCGATTATGCTGGATGCAAGGTTGATAGAAAGAGTACATCAGGGACGTGCCAATTCCTAGGAAGGTCCCTGGTGTCTTGGAGTTCAAAGAAACAAACATATGTTGCCTTATCCACCGCTAAGGCCGAGTATGTTGTTGCAGGATAGTGTTGCGCGCAACTACTTTGGATGAGGCAAACCCTCCAGGACTTTGGCTACAATCTGAGCAAAGTCCCACTCTTATGTGACAATGAGAGTGCAATCCGCATGGCGGATAATCCTATTGAACACAGCCGCACTAAGCACATAGACATCCGCCATCACTTTTTAAGAGACCACCAGCAAAAGGGAGATATCGAGGTGTACCACATTAGCACCGAGAACCAGCTAGCCGATATCTTTACCAAGCCGTTAGATGAGAAAACCTTTTGTAGGTTGCGTAGTGAGCTAAATGTCTTAGATTCGTGTAACTTGGATTGATCTATAGCATACATGTGTTCTATGCCTTTGATCATGTTACTTCATGCATTTATGTAATTTGTTGCTTATTAATGGTGCTCAAGTTGTGCAAGGGATCCCCGGACCTCACAAGTCCATGTGTGAATGATGCACATATTTAGGGGGAGATGTGCTACAACTTGACCCTTTGAGACTAACATTTGTGTTTGAGTATACTTAATGTAGTCTCAAAGATGCATTGAAAGGGAAAGGTGAACGTGGACCATGCAAAGACTTCCACTGCACTCCGGTATTAGTGTAATTAACTCCAAGTTCATATCTATGCTCTTATTGCCTTTTTTAATCTTAATTGACATTTTTGGTGAGGCAATGGGGTTAAAGGGCCAAAAATAATCCTGTTTTGGTGCTTAATACCAATGGGGGAGAAATTAAGGCCAAAGCAAATGGATCAGCTACCACTTGTGAATTTTGAAAATAATTGAGTTAGAACTTTTGATTTATTCAAAATACTCTTATTGCAAAATTTGGTCTCTTGTGGGGGAGAATTTTGATTATGAGAAAAAGGGGGAGTTTTTGGCACTTGATCAATTTCACTCTTGCATTATCTATCTTTGTGCCCAAACAAGTGTGTTTGACTTAGAGATAGGAAATGAATTTGATTCGCAAAAACAAACCAAGTGGTGGCAAAGAATGATCCAAATATGCCAAATTAGAGTCAAAAACAATTTGATCCTCATTTGCATTAATATTGCACTTCTTTTGGTTGCTTTTGGATGTGTTGGCATAAATCACCAAAAAGGGGGAGATTGAAAGGGAAATGTGCCCTTAGGTAATTTCTATTATGTTTTGGTGATTAAGTGCCCAACACATTTAATTAAGTTCTTATGAGCTAAATGAAGAGAAAAGTGAAAATCAAGACATGAGGTATGTTTCTAGACTTAGTACATTTGCTTTTGAATACTGATGAAGTTATCTAAGTGTTAGAAACAAAGAAAAGAAGAAAAGTAAAGGATTGCAAAAGACTGGCTGTGTGCAGCCGAAGCTCAGCTCGGCCTGGCACACCGGACTGTCCGGTGGTGCACCGGACAGTGTCCGGTGCGCCAGGCTGGTTTCCAGTGAACAGGCCGCTCTCAGGAAAAGTTTGGCGGCGTACAGCTATAATTCACCGGACTGTCTGGTGGTGCACCGGACTGTCCGGTGAGCCAAAGGTCACCAGCGCAACGGTCGGCCGTGCAATCCGCGGACGACGCGTGGCCCGCACCAATGGTCGGCAGGGGGCACGGACTGTCCAGTGTGCACCGGACAGTGTTCGGTGCGCCAACTGGCCCAAAGGTGCAACGGTTGTCTACGCCAGAATAGGAAGGAGATCAACACCGGACCGTCTACAGTGACTATCCGGTGGCGCACCGGACTGTCCGGTGTGCCACTCGACAGAAGGCAAGGATAGTCTTTCTTGTTGATCTTCAATGGCTCCTAGCTACCTTGGGGCTATAAAAAAGACCCCTAGGCGCATGGAGGAGTGATACAAGCTTACAAGAAACATTCTAAGACTCCAATACTCCAACCTCGCGCATTCGATTCTTTGAGATAGTGACTTGAGCTCCATTTGAGTGGTGAACTCCGTGCGTTGTGTTTTGAGCTCGAGTTGTGACTTGTGTGCGTGATTGTGCTGTGGATTTGATTCTTGTGTGTGTTGCTCTCCCCTCCCTTACTTCTGTGCCTCTTTTGTGATCATCATTGTAAGGGCAAGAGACTCCAAGTTGTGGAGATTCCTCACAAACGAGAGAAACACTAAGAAAGGAAAAACCGTGGTATTCAAGTTGATCATCGAATCACTTGAAAGGGGTTGAGTGCAACCCTCGTCCATTGGGACGCCACAACATGGAAGTAGGCAAGTGTTACTTGGCCGAACCAGGGATAAAATCGCGTGTCTCTTGTGTGCTTTCTCTTTGATTGTCTGTATTCACAAGAGCTCGTTTCAAGCTAATTAGCCATTCTAACTTTCATAACTAAGTTTTGTGGCTATTAGTGTTGAATTTTACAGGATCCCCTATTCACCCCCCTCTAGGTGCTCTCACCGCCCCCGCCCCTCTCGCGGTCACGCGCGACTGAAAAAGACCTGTTGCGTTGCCTCCCAAGTGTTGAATTTTACAGGATCACCTATTCACCCCCCACTCTAGGAGCTCTCACCGCCCCCGCCCCTCTCACGGTCACGCGCGACTGAAAAAGACCTGTTGCGTTGCCTCCCAGGCTCCCAGCTTTACCCTACCCCATTTCATCCTTGGCGGCGGATCTTGGCCAGGAGCCAACACTCAGTGGTTTGGAGGGTTCAACACACAATGCTTTAGTACTAAGAGATGCTTTAGAGCGAGAGATTGGCCTTTGTGTACCACAAGGTAAATATAGAAGGTTTTGAAGGTGTAATTATCAATAATATTTGTTGTTTTGTGGAATTGTGACCAACTTGTATATCATATATTAGGGAAATTCTACCTAGTGGATGATGGATATGGAGCCAAACCTGGATTTTTGCCCCCTTTTCGTGTTGTCTAGTATCACTTGAATGAATGGGGAAATAATCTGGTACAAAATGAGATGTAGTTGTTTAACCTTAGGCACTCATCTCTTCGTGTCACCATAGAGCATGCATTTTGTTCACACAAGAGAAGATTTAAAATACTTGATGATACCATACTGTTCATTCCATTTTCTACTCAAGTAGATATTGTTGTAGCGTGCTGCATTATTCACAATTTGATCATACAAGATGGGGGTGATGAGCTGATCATTGAAGAATCTAATTGGCCAATTCATAACCATGCTACAACATCATGTGGCCAAGCTAGTGAACATGCGTTCATGATTAATTTGAGGCAGGAAATAGCAAATTAGATGTGGGAAGATCGTCAAAACCAATATGCTACTTAATTTGTTATGGTTTTACTTGCTGTAATTTTTATTTATGGACATTAATGTATGGACTTAATTAGTGTATTCATATATTGTGTGAGATTACTTCTTGTTATATGCACATTAATGTATGGACTTATTTAATGTATTCATGGACATTAATCATTTATGTCGAAGTTCTTCATGGGATGTATATGTCTGGACATAACCATATTGCAGAAAATGGAGAGTGAAGTAGCTGGTGAACAGTTTATGGAACAAGCTGATGGTAGTGGGCATGTTGTGTGGACATCTGCAATGTCCGCTTACATGATTAGTAACCTAGCAAGCTGAAAGGGAAATAGGGTTAACCTTTTCCTACAATTAATTTTGGTGGTTGAATGTCCAACACAAACATATGGACTAACTAGTTTGCTCTAGAATACAAGTTTTACAGCTGCATAAGGTTCAACACAAACCAATGAAAGATTCAAGTTAGGGACTCATATTGAAACGGAGCAAACAACTTGAGTGTGTTGTGAACTGGCGCATCGGACTGTCCGGTGCACCAGGACCGTACAAGATTGAACTAGCCACTCTCGGGAAAACAAAGGCGCACTCCACTATAATTCACCGGACTGTCCGACGTTCCAGCGGAGCAACGACTATCTGGGCGCAACGGTCGACTCTACCAACTGAACAGTGCAGCTACAGTGCCACGCAGAAGTCCGAGCAGGAAGTCAGAGGGGCACCGAACTGTCCGGTGCTGCAAGAAGACAAAGCTCCAACGGTCGACTGAGCTCCGAACCCTAACGGTTGGGTGACATGGTGGCGCACCGGACTGTCCGTTGCGCCCATCGCCAGCAGCCTCCCTAACGGCTACCAAGGTGGTTAAGGGCTATAAATACCTCTCAACCACCACAACTTCAAGCATCCAAGATTTCTGAAGATCACATTCAATACAAGAGCTCTAGCATTCACTCCAAGACACAATTCAAAAGATCAAAGCCTCTTCAAGTCCCAAATTCATCTCAAACACTTAGTGACTTGTGAGAGAGAGATTTTGTGTTCTTTTGAGCTCTTGCTTCTTGGATTGCCTTTCTTCTTTTCCCATTCTTATTCTCAAGTGCTTTGTAAGCGAGGCAAAATACACCAAGTGTGTGGTGGTCCTTGCGGGGTCTTAGTGACCCGTGAGATGAAGGAAGAAGGCTCGCTCGGTCTAGGTGACCATTTGAGAGAGGGAAATGGTTGAAATAGACCCGGTCTTTGTGACCTCAACGGGAACTAGGTTCTTTGGAACCGAACCTCGGTAAAACAAATCACTGTGTTCACTCGCCTTATTTCTTGGTTGATTTGTTTTCCCTCTCTTCGTACTTGAATTTAATTCTAACACTAACCCCGACTTGTAGTGTGTGTTTAAAGTTATAAATTTTAGGTTTCGCATATTCACCCCCCCTCTAAGCAACTTTCAATTGGTATCAGAGTCAGTGCTTCATTAAGAGTCTAACCAACTCGAAGTGATGTCTAGAGATCACGCCAAGAGGGAGATCGTGACCAGTGACAAGCCCGCAAGCTCGGGGAGGACTCTTTCAAGAGAGTCCAGCAACAAGCACAAGGAGGAATCCTCTTCCTCCATCAAGTCCTATTGGAGAGGCGACAAGAAAAAGAAGATGAAGAAAGTGGTCTACTACGAGACCGACTCATCGTCGCCCTCCACATCAAGCTCCGAGTCATCCGTCGCTTCTAAGCGCCATGAGCGCAAGAAGTATAGTAAGATGCCCCTTCACTATCCCCGTATTTCAAAGCGCGCTCCTCTACTTTCCGTCCCCTTAGGCAAACCACCATATTTTGATGGTGAGGATTATTGTATGTGGAGTGATAAAATGAGGCACCATCTAACCTCACTCCATGAAAGTATTTGGGATATTGTTGAGTATGGAGCGCAGGTACCTCAAGTCAGGGACAAAGACTATGACTCAGACGAGGCCGCCCAAATTAGGCACTTCAACTCTCAAGCCATGTCTATACTCCTCGCCTCCTTGTGTCGAGAGGAGTATAACAAGGTGCAGGGGTTGAAGAACACCAAAGAAATTTGGGACGTCCTCAAAACCGCGCACGAAGGAGATGAGGTGACCAAGATCACCAAGCGCGAAACAATCGAGGGCGAACTTGGTCGATTCATCCTCAATAAAGGAGAAGAGCCGCAAGCAATGTACAACCGGCTAAAGACCATGGTGAACCAAGTGCGCAACCTCGGGGCACCAAATGGGGCAACCATGAAATGGTCAAGGTTATTCTTAGATCCCTTGTATTTCGAAATCCTATTCAAGTTCAATTAATACGTGGGGATCCTAGATATAAACTAATGTCTCCCGAGGAAGTCATTGGCAAGTTTATGAGCTTTGAACTTATGATCAAAGACTCCAAACATATTGTTAACTTGGAGTAAGGCGCCACCTCAACACCCGAGGTGCAACCCATCGCATTCAAGGCGACGGAAGAAGAAAAGAGGGAGTCTACACCAAGTAGGCTTCCAATCGACGCCTCCAAGCTTGACAACGAGGAGATGGCGCTCATCATCAAGAGCTTCTGTCAAATCCTCAAGCAAAGGAGGGGGAAGGACTACAAACCTCGCTCCAAAAGGGTGTGCTACAAATGTGGTAAGCCCGGTCATTTTATTGCTAAATGTCCAATGTCAAGTGAAAGTGACAGGGACAACAACAAGAAGGGGAAGAAGAAGGAGAAGAAGAGGTACTACAAGAAGAAGGGCGGCGATGCCCACGTGTGTCGGGAATGGGACTCCGACGAGAGCTCCACTGACTCCTCATTTGACGAGGACGTCGCCAAGATCACCGTCAACAAGGGCCTCCTCTTCCCCAACGTCAGCCACAAATGTTTCATGGCTAAGGACGGCAAGAAAAAGAAGGTACACTCTAGAGCCACCCCCAAATATACAACATTTAGTGATGAGGGTGGCTCTAGTGAAAATGAAGATGATTTACTTACTCTTTTTGCCAACCTTAGCATGGAACAAAAGAAAAAATTAAATGAATTAATATAAGCTATTCATGAGAAGGATGAACTCTTGGATAGCCAAGAGGACTTCCTTATTAAAGAAAACAAAAAACATGTTAAATTGAAAAATGCTTATGCTCAGGAAGTAGAGAAATGTGAAAACTTAACTAAGGAGCTTATCATTTGTCATGATTCAATTTCTAGACTTAGAAATGAAAATGCTAGTTTAGTTTCTAAGATTAAAGAATTGAATGTTTGCAATGATTCTTTTTCATGTCTTAGAGATGAAAATGCCATATTACATGCTAAGGTAGAAGAATTAAATGTTTGCAAACCCTCTACATCTACTGTTGAAAATGTTACTATTTGTACTAGATGTAAAGATGTTAATGTTGAGGCTATTAATGATCACCTTGCTCTAATTAAACAACAAAATGATCATATAGCTCAATTAACTGCTAAAATTAATGAGCATGAACTTGAAAATGAAAAGTTTAAATTTGCTAGAAGCATGCTCTATAATGGGAGACGCCCTGGCATTAAGGATGACATTGGTTTCCAACAGGGAAGCAATGTCAAGCTTAATGCCCCTAAGAAATTGACTAATTTTGTTAAGGGCAAAGCTCCCATGGTTCAGGATAATGAAGGTTACATTTTATACGCTTCAAATTATCCTGAGCACAAAATTAGGAAAAATTCATGCTAGAAAACCTCACACCACTTCTCATCATGCTTTTATGTAAAAAAAATGAGGCTTCTAGCTCTAGGCATACCACTCATGTTAAATTGCCTAGAAAGAAAATTCCTACTGCATCAAATGAGCATAACATTTCTTTCAAGACCTTTGATGCATCATATGTTTTAACTAACAAATCAGGCAAAGTAGTTGCCAAATATGTTGGGGGCAAACACAAGAGCTCCAAAACTTGAGTTTGGGTACCCAAGGTGCTTGTTTCTAATGTGAAAGGACCCAAGACAGTTTGGGTACCTAAGAACAAGGCCTAAATTGTTTTGTAGGTTTATGCATTTGGGGGTTCAAGTTGGATAATCGATAGCGGATGCACAAACCACATGACAGGGGAGAAAAGAATGTTCTCCTCCTATGAGAAAAATGAAGATCCCCAAAGAGCTATCACATTCGAGGATGGAAACCAAGGTTTGGTCAAAGGATTGGGTAAAATAGCTATATCACCTGACCATTCTATTTCCAATGTTTTTCTTGTAGATTCATTAGATTACAATTTGCTTTCTGTTTCTCAATTATGCAAAATGGGCTATAACTGTCTTTTTACTGATATAGGTGTTACTGTCTCTAGAAAAAGTGATGATTCAATAGCATTTAAGGGAGTATTAGAGGGACAACTATATTTAGTTGATTTTAATGATAACAAAGCTGAACTTGACACTTGCTTAATTGCTAAGACTAATATGGGCTAGCTCTGGCATCGCCGACTTGCCCATGTTGGGATGAAGAATCTTCACAAGCTTCTAAAGGGAGAGCACATTTTAGGACTAACAAATGTTCATTTTGAGAAAGACAGGATTTGTAGCGCATGTCAAGCAGGGAAGCAAGTTGGAGTCCACCATCCACACAAAAACATAATGACGACAGACAGGCCGCTCAAGCTACTCCACATGGATTTATTCGACCCGATAGCTTACATAAGCATCGGCGGGAGTAAGTACTGTCTAGTAATTGTGGATGATTATTCTTGCTTCACTTGGGTGTTCTTTTTGCAAGAAAAATCACAAACCCAAGAGACACTAAAAGGATTCTTGAGACGGGCTCAAAATGAGTTCGGATTAAGGATCAAAAAGATAAGAAGTGATAATGGGACAGAGTTCAAGAATTCTCAAATTGAAGGATTTCTTGAGGATGATGGCATCAAGCATGAGTTCTCTTCTCCCTACACACCTCAACAAAATGGTGTAGTGGAGAGGAAGAATAGAACTCTACTGGACATGGCAAGGACCATGCTTGATGAGTACAAGACTCCGGACCGGTTTTGGGCTAAGGCGATTAACACCGCCTGCTACTCCATCAACCAGCTCTACCTTCACCGAATCCTCAAGAAGACATCATACAAACTCCTCACTGGTAAAAAAACCCAATGTTTCATATTTTAGAGTCTAGGAGCAAATGCTTTATTCTTATCAAAAGAGGTAGTAAATCTAAATTTGCTCCTAAGGCTGTAGAAGGCTTTTTACTTGGTTATGACTCAAACACAAGGGCATATAGAGTCTACAACAAATCCACTGGATTAGTTGAGGTTTCTTGTGACATTGTGTTTGATGAGACTAATGGCTCCCAAGTGGAGCAAGTTGATCTTGATGAGCTAGATGATGAAGAGGCTCCGTGCGTCGCGCTAAGGAACATGTCCATTGGGGATGTGTGCCTAAAGGAATTCGAAGAGCCCACATAAGCACAAGATCAACTGTCATCTTCCATGCAAGCATCTCCACCAACTCAAGATGAGGATCAGGCTCAAGATGATGAAGATGAAGATCAAGAGGATGAGCCACCTCAAGAGGAGGACATTGATCAAGGGGGAGACAATGAAAATAATGAAGACAAGGAAGATGATCAAGAAATACAGGGTCAAAGACCACCACACCCAAGAGTCCACCAAGCAATTCAACGAGATCGCCCCGTCAACTCCATCCTTGGTGACATTCATAAGGGGGTAACCACTAGATCTCGAGTTGCTCATTTCTATGAACATTACTCTTTTGTTTCCTCTATTGAGCCATACAGGGTAGAGGATGCACTTAGAGATCCGGATTGGGTGCTGGCAATGCAAGAGGAACTCAACAACTTCATGAAGAATGAGGTATGGCATTTAGTTCCACGTCCTAATCAAAATATTGTAGGTACCAAATGGGTATTCCACAACAAGCAAGATGAGCATGGTGTGGTGACAAGAAATAAAGCCCGACTTGTGGCCAAAGGTTATTCACAAGTCAAAGGTTTGGACTTTGATGAAACTTATGCACCTGTAGCTAGGATTGAGTCAATTCATATATTACTTGCCTATGCTACTTACCATGGCTTTAAGCTCTATCAAATGGACGTGAAAAGTGCCTTCCTCAATGGACCAATCAAGGAAGAGGTCTATGTTGAGCAACCTCCCGGCTTTGAAGATAGTGAGTACCCTAACCATGTTTATAAACTCTCAAAGGTGCTTTATGGGCTCAAGCAAGCCCCAAGAGCATGGTATGGATGCCTGCGAGATTTTCTTATCACTAATGGCTTCAAAGTCGGTAAAGTCGATCCTACTCTCTTTACTAAAACTGTTGCAAAAGATATTTTTGTATGCCAAATTTATGTTGATGATATTATATTTGGTTCTACTAACAAATCAACTTGTGAAGAGTTTAGTACGATCATGATACAGAAATTCGAGATGTCTATGATGGGGGATTTGAAGTATTTCCTTGGATTTCAAATCAAGCAACTCCAAGATGGCACCTTCATCAGCCAAACAAAGTATATTCAAGACATACTTAAGAAGTTTGGAATGAAGGATGGCAAACCCATCAAGACAACCATGGGAACCAATGGGCATCTCGACCTCGACACGGGAGGTAAATCCGTAGATCAAAAGGTATACCGGTCGATGATAGGACCTTTACTCTACTTATGTGCATCTTGACTGGATATTATGCTTTCTATATGCATGTGTGCAAGGTTCCAGGCCGACCCTAAGGAAGTTCACCTTAGGGCCGTGAAGAGAATCATGAGGTATTTAGTTTACACTCCTAAGTTTGGGCTTTGGTACCCAAGAGATCCACTTTTGATTTAATAGATATTTCGATGCCGATTGGGCAGGGTGTAAAATTGATAGGAAGAGCACATCAGAGACTTGTTAGTTTCTAGGGAGATCACTAGTGTCTTGGGCTTCAAAGAAACAAAACTCAGTAGCTCTCTCCACCGCCGAAGCCGAGTACATTGCCGTAGGCCATTGTTGCGCGCAATTACTTTGGATGAGGCAAACCCTTAGGGACTATGGCTACAAATTGAGCAAAGTATCTCTCCTATGTGACAATGAGAGTGCAATCCGCATGGCAGATAATCCCGTTGAACACAGCCGCACTAAACACATAGACATTCGGTATCACTTTCTGAGAGATCACCAACAAAGGGGGCATCAAAATAGCTTATGTACACACCAAGAATCAATTAGCCAATATCTTTACCAAGCCACTAGATGAGAAAACCTTTAGCAAACTTAGGAATGAGCTAAATGTACTTGATTCTCGGAATTTTGATTGAAACATTGCACACATAGCTCATTTATATACCTTGATCTTGCCTCTTTCATTCTGGTACAAATGCATATATCTTATCATTCTTGTACCAAAGCTACGACTAATATGTTTTCAAGTGTATTTCTATACTAAGTCGTAGATTGAAAGGGAAATGGAGTCTTCGACGAAGACAAGGCTTCCACTCAACTCTAACGGTATCATTTACCCTTCGTCGTCACTCCACAAATCTCTCAAATTGATATAATCCTTCACTCATATTTCCTTTACCAATGCGGGAGAAAATATTCAAAGGGCTCTCGAAGTCTCCGTTTTTGGCGATTAATGCTAAAGGGGGAGAGAATATTAAGCCCAAAGCAAAAGGACCGCACCACCACCATTTCAAAAAAAATTCGAAACGAAGTTTTAATTGGTATTTGGCAAATTCTCAATTGATATCCATACTTCACTTGTCTTGTGAAAGCAAAATTTCAAATTGATATCTATTTCAAAAACCCTCTTGAAAGCTAAGAGGAGAATTTCATTCAAGGGGAGTTTTATTTAGTCAAAGGAAAAGCATTTTGAAACAGGGGGAGAAATTTCAAAATTTTGAAAATGCTTCTTGCAACCTTATTCATATACCTTTGACAATTTTCAAAAAAGACTTTGAAAAGATTTTTCAAAAGAATTTGCAAAAACAAGCAAGTGGTGCAATTGGGGTCCAAAATGTTAAATAAAAGGAAAGCAATCCATTCATATTTAATGAGATTATTCAATTGGTTTAACTCCAAGTAACCTATGCACTTTCCAAATGCAAACTAGTTCATTTATACACTTTATATATTTGCTTTGGTTTGTGTTGGCATCAATCACCAAAAAGGGGGAGATTGAAAGGGAAATAGGGTTAACCTTTTCCTACAATTAATTTTGGTGGTTGAATGTCCAACACAAACATATGGACTAACTAGTTTGCTCTAGAATACATGTTTTATAGGTGCATAAGGTTCAACACAGACCAATGAAAGATTCAAGTTAGGGACTCATATTGAAATAGAGCAAACAACTTGAGTGTGCTGAAAACTGGCGCACCAGACTGTCCGTTGTACCACCGGACAGTGTCCGGTGCACCAGGACCGTACAGGATTGAACCAGCCACTCTCGGGAAAATAAAGGCGCACTCCGCTATAATTCACTGGACTGTCCGGTGTGCCATCAGACTGTCCAGTGAGCCAGCGGAGCAACGACTATCTGCGCGCAATGGTCGACTCTGCCAACTGAACTGTGCAGCTACAGTGCCACGCAGAAGTCAGAGTAGGAAGTCAAAGGGGCACCGGACTGTCCGGTGTGGCACCAGACTATCCGGTGCCGCAAGAAGACAAAGCTCCAACAGTCAACTAAGGTCCGAACCCTAACGGTTGGGTGACGTGGCGGCGCAGCGGACACTGAACAGTGTCTATCCGGTGCGCCCATCGCTAGCAGCCTCCCCAACGGCTACCAAGGTGATTGAGGGCTATAAATACCTCTCAACCACCACAACTTCAAGCATCCAAGATTTCTGAAGATCACATTCAATACAAGAGCTCTAGCATTCACTCCTAGACATAATTCAAAAGATCAAAGCCTCTCCATGTCCCAAATTCATCTCAAACACTTAGTGACTTGTGAGAGAGAGATTTTGTGTTCTTTTGAGCTCTTACTTCTTGGATTGCCTTTCTTCTTTTCCCATTCTTATTCTCAAGTGCTTTATAAGTGAGGCAAGAGACACCAAGTGTGTGGTGGTCCTTGCGGGGTCTTAGTGACCCGTGAGATTAAGGAAGAAGGTTCACTCGGTCTAGGTGACCGTTTGAGAGAGGGAAAGGGTTGAAATAGACCCGGTCTTTGTGACCTCCTCAATGGGGACTAGGTTCTTTGGAACCGAACCTCGGTAAAACAAATCACCGTGTTCGCTCGCCTTATTTCTTGGTTGATTTGTTTTCCCTCTCTTTGGACTTGAATTTAATTCTAACACTAACCCTGGCTTGTAGTGTGTGTTTAAAGTTATAAATTTCAGGTTTCGCCAATTCACCCCCCCCCCCTCTTGGCAACTTTCACAAGCCTTGTGGTTGAAGGGATCAAGACATCAACAGGCTTCAAGAAAGTTCACCTTAACATGTGTGCTAAGGCTCTATATGACTATTTCAAGATGAAGCTCACTGGAGAACAAGTGAAGAACCATTTGAGGACATGCAAGAGAATATATGCAAAGATAAACAGACTTAGGAAGTTAAGTAGTGCTTCTTGGAATGAGGATAACTACATGATCACTCTTGATCATGAACATTATGCAAACTATGTGCAGGTACCATTACTTTTACATGTATTGTTACTAAATTTTAGCATATTACTTTTACATGTACCGTTACTTTTCCTGTTACTATACTTCATCATATTACTTTTACATTATTTGCTAAGTAGTGTCCATGTGGTAGAATGTTATTTTTGTGGACCAAAATTTGAGTCATAGAATGTTTTTTAGATGGTTGTAGCATTTTTGTATTATATGATGAAGACACAGACAAGCCTATAGTTATATGTACAATCAATCATGCAACTCAAAGATATGCAACTGACAATGCAACTCAAAGATACAATCAATCACCAAGTTGTTACTTTTACATGTTCTTTCTTGCTAAAATCTAGCGCTGAAGAATAATCACCAAGTTGTTACTCAAGTTGTTGTGTATGGCCGAGCTGATCTAAGGCACCAATTTAGGTTAAAACATGTCTACAGGAGTAGGGTCTAATCTATTTCACCAGGACTAACTAGCATGTTAGGTAACTCACTTTAGATTAGATCAGATTAGCCATATTAGATTAGTTTACATTAGATCACATTAATTTAGATGGGATCTAGATTAGACTGGATATGACTAGATTAGACTACTTTAGATTAGATAGATCTATTAGGGTAAGATTAATCTATTAGGATGCGTTAGAATCTTTTAAAATGAGATAGATCTATTAAGCTAGATGTATTTTTAATGGCGAATAATCTAAGTTGTCTAGTTATCCTATAACATTTTTATGCCTATATGCATATGCAGATGCAATTGTGGACATTACTCCATAACTCATCACACTCAACCAAAGAACCAAATCAAACAGGTATCATAAGAACAAGCATTCACGCGTATAGATATCTACCAAAAAATAGTTTTTTATGATTAGGTGTCTTATTTCTAAGTGTCACTTTAAGTCCAGGATTCCAAAGTGTGAAATCCTCATTGGTCTCTAGAAGAGAATAGATAAGAATAATCAGAGTAAAGCAGCAATAGGTGAGAAAAGATTAAGGAAAGTTTATAAAAGAATCAGAGTAAAGGTAAGTAGATAAGGGTTATCCAGTTCTATCTAGGTTTCGTCCTACAGTCAACATTCCTCTGATACCACTTCTATCACACCCAGATTTAAGGGCCAAACCCGAGCATGAATCAAATGTGTGCTAGGATCAAGTCTCACATATATGATGACTCATGTTACAGAAACAAATGTCACATCTTTAATATGTAATGGAGTTCTGTACAAAATAGTTAAATAATTACATCATATAAAGACAACGATCCAGCAACCATAGTTGACTGGGAGATGACGACCTAGACCTCTCACGAACTCATCGTGGCATCCTTCATGCTCCTTATCCAGAAATACCTATTCTTGAACTAGGGGGATGTGAGTACAGCAAGGGTGAGCTCGCATACGTTCATCGCTCGACAAGTTGTGGGGAATAATGTGCATGAGCTCGCTTACGGTGGGGGCTCATGTGAAGTGTATGGCTTACCAAAGAAGAGTGCTGAAGCTGAGCATTGCTTTTAAAGTTGGTCAAAGTTTTATTAGCAGTTACTAAGTGTAAGTAGATACCAACCCAATTAAATAAGAGATCACAATTAATAATAACACCCACAATGCAATGCAAATTACAAATTAAGTTTAGTTCCATAAGTTAATCATGTGAGTGTCCGAGCCACTCATGACCATGAGCACAGCTGATATACCAATTTTACACTCTATAGAGGTTGCACATCTTTAACCACAAGTCGTGTTACCCATTTGCCACGGGGTCATGAATCCCATACATCTCTATCGAGGAGACGAGGCAGGGTAGCACTACGAGGACTTTCCAAAGTTCCACTAGTTCGAGAAAACCTACTAAGGATTTAGGAAGAAGGAAGCATAGAAATCCCTCGTCCGAAAAGCCATCGCAGCAGTTCGACTCGAGGACCTCCCTATACTCTGCACCGACGCCTCCCCGCTTGCTCCTTTCGAGTAAGGTAATCTCTCCCTAGCTTTCCTAATTACTTGGCCAAGGGCGTCCCATTCCACCCTTGTGGTAGCACTGTTTTCCCAGGTGGTTCTCCATGTTCCAATTAATACAATAATCTTATCATGAACAATAAATAAACAAATAGTATTAATGGAACATGATCACATATATCATTAATTTCTCAAAACCAGGTAGAGCAATAGCAAATCTACCCAATAGTTCATATGTTTGTAAGGTTTGGGATAAACAATACTAGGGAAACCTATTAGGTCCCATCAAATTAACCTGAGCATGCCATAGTGATTAACAGGAACATTATTAGGTAAAGAAGAGTGATCAAGGGCACAACTCGCCTTAGACTTGAGATCCTAGGTACCAAGTTGGTCTTCAGATTCTCGTGACCTCACCATTATTCGTAGAAATACATACAAATAGACAAGCAATACATAAAAATAATAGTACACCAAACATGAGAACAAAAAGCGTAAAAATATGCTACACACTGCTACGAGATCGTAGGTTCGAGAACTACTAAAATCGGAGTTATGATTTAGAAGATATAGTTTTCTTAAGTTTTAGGTGATTAAATGATAATATCTTCTATGTTATAAATCATGTGAGAAAATATTACGAAGAAACAACTAATTCAACTTTGGTATACGCCATTACTTGAGTAGATATCATGATTTAGTCAGATTATAATTATAGATAGGTTAACTATAATTAGCAAGCTTAATCTACTAAACACAGATTAAACAATATCTAATTATAATAATATGTGTTATGATAAAACTAACGTTGTTATTGTGTAGACAATGTTATTACGAAGCTCACGCAACTTGAACGGATCAAATCGAAGTAAAAACGGATGAGATAGGGGTTTTCTAAGATTATTAGATTTATTTCTATACTAAAAATCAATTACCAAATTTTATTTTATATCAATAACCGAATTTGGGTTACAGTTAATATTTCTTAAGAGCTCGAGGTTGAAAACACAAATTTTAGGACCTATATGCATTGGTCTTTATGTAAAGATGGACAGCGGGTTGATTAGACTAAAGTAGAGGGGCTCTTTATGCAAAAGTGGCGGCCGAAGGGGTATTGATCACTCACAGCCGCCCGATCGAAAACAAACCGTCCAGATGGCTTACGAAACGGTACACAATATCGGCCTTAGGATCACAGATCGACGGTGACAATTTTAAACAACCAAAATCTTTCTGGATCCATCCAATCCCGCATCAAGGGCTCAGATGTACCCCGTTGAATCGACACACGATGTCTAATCCTAGCCTTCTATCCACCGATCAACGGTTCACAAGTGCTACCTCCCATCACAGGCTAGACGCGGCAGCACCGTCAACCCCCATGGTGGAGCCATGGACAGCGATGGCCGTCCCGCGCCACAGTGCCCCAACCTTCAATCTCAATTGCGATAAACTTACTCTAGAGTATGGCGAATATACTCAATAACCCCTTACCGGTGATTGAGCCGAGTAGAGGTCCGGCGACGACACCAGATGGCACTGCGGCGATGAGAAGGGACGACGAGGAATCGGGATGACACCAGATGGCCTTGGATACTTCTCTCCAACCCCACGCTCCATTTGAAAAGCACGCCACGACCCAGCATCTCCTAGCTAGGCTGGCACGGATGAGGGTTAGTGGGTCGGCCGTTTTTGGCCCACAGTACCGAGGGAGGATTTTCTTTTTTATTTTCTTTTCTATTCTATTCTTTTCCCCCTTGTTTTCTATTTCAAATTTTCAATTTCGCATTGGATTCAAATTTCTGGCTCAACTATAATGCACAATAAAATAAATCCCCGCATGATATGCAAGTTATATTTTAGTTTTGATTACTTTATTTATTTATTTATTTATTTAGGTAGTGTTTCCGATATGAAATGCACACGCACATACATTACTTATGTTAGGTGCTTATTATTCTTGAACGCATATCCCAATTCAAAATCCATTCAAAAATTAATATTTATTATTTAGTTCTTTTAAGAGAAGTTAATATATATTCTTTACCATGAATTATTTCGAATCAAATATTTTACTTATATAATTATAAAGGGAATAATAAATAGATTAAAAGTCTTTTTTTTAATTATTGTTCCAACTTTTAGTTTTAAGTTTTGGGTCTATGTTTTAAACTACCCAACTTTTAATACTACTATTCATTTGTTTAAGGGAAATATACTTCATAAAGAAAGGAATTCATTATTAGAAGACATTTTAGCTCAAACTTTCTCGAGAACTCTTATAAATTCTAAAATAAGATTTCAGGTGTTACATAAAGGTTTAATATTACTATTGGTTGCACCGTTCGAGACACCAACCGGTACTCATATTCTCTGCACGGACTCGATATTTAAAACTGGTACTAGTAATCCTTATACCAATATCAGTTTTAAAACAATAGACGAAAGCCTCATTCTCAGCAGTGTCGATTGTTAGCTGGAAACAAAAGCCAGAAGGCAAGGCAAGGCGATGCGATGCGATACAGTTATGCAGTGCAATGCAAGAGGTGCCTGCCTAGCCTAGCTAGCTGCCTCCATGGGGCCTTCAATTTGGTCGGTGGCGACCCAATGCAAAGACGGCGCACGGCATGACGAAGACGGATTCGTTGGGCGCGCATGCACGGATAAAGACGCCATGACCGCGATCAGACAAGAGGAGCGAGGACGTGTACTTGCATTGTCATCCCCAAAACAAACTCATTTCTGCAAAGCGTGCTCCTGCCGGCCGCGTCGACCAGCCGACACGCTGGCCACCAGCTCTCTCGCCTCGCGCTCGCGTGACAACCCGGTGGCGGCTTGGCTTCTCACCTCACCACTGCCACGAGACACGCTACTGTGCGGCGCACGGGCTATCGGTGATCGAGCAGTGACAGGGAGGCCGGCACGGCAGCGCGGCGGCGCACGCGTGTGCGTGGCTGCGTGCCAGCTCGAACGCCCGGCGCTGCACCTCCACGCACACGAAACCTTGCCGTGCGGGCTGGCTTGCCGCGCGCGCGTCCTTGGCTTTAAGTACCGGAGGAGCAACCTCGCCTCTGCCAGACTCAGACGGCGAGCAGAACACACCTTCAGCTGCAGAAATAGGGTCATGTCCTGCTAGCTTGAGAGCTCTGGTACGGTGTAGCAAGGTACGGGAGAGAGAGAGGGAGAGTAGCAAACTAGCTAGGGCACAGCCGCACAGGGCAGGGCAGGGGGCTGCATTGGGATCGGATCTGGGGGCGACCGAGCTAGCATCAGCTGAGAGAAGAGAGAGGGGGCAATATATAATGGCGTTGTTGTCGCTGGAGGCGTTGAGGAAGAGGAACGTGGCCGGCCCGCTGCTGCTGCTCAACCTCGCCCTCTACGTCTCCATGTTGGGGTTCGCGAGCTGGGCGCTCAACGCCTTCGTCGACGACATAGGCGACCACCAATACTACGACCCACCTGCAGGTCTGGCCATCTTCCTCCTTGCAAATGATACGTGCATGCATCCAGTTTCCGACCCACTAGATTCTTTCATTATACTATGTGATATATATATATATATATATATATATATATATATATATACTCAACTCAATGCGTGTAGACGACGCGTGCACGTGCATGGACACGCACACGCGTGCAGGAGCGGCGCCGCGCAGCGCCGGCGACGAGGCGATGCTCCAGTTCCTCCAGTTCGCGCTGCTGGCGGCCGTGCTCGGCAGCGCGGCCAAGGCCGCGGCGGCGTTCCACGCGCGCGCCTTGTGGCGGCCGCAGGGCCTCGCGGCCGCCGCGGCGCTGGGCACCGTCGCGTGGGCGGCCACCGCGCTCGCGCTCGGCCTCGCGTGCAAGGAGATGCGGGCCGCCGCCGCCGCGGCGCGCGGGTGGCAGATGCGCACGCTGGAGGCGGTCACCGCGGTGCTGGCCGTCACGCAGCTGGCGTACGTGCTGATGCTGCACCGCGCCGCCGCCGCCGCGTACGCTGATGATGAAGCCGATGCTACCGCCTACGCCGACGCTGGTGGCGACCAGTGCGAGCCTGGCTGCTCCATCGGCACCGAGGACGACGCCGACGCCGACTGCCAGCGCGTGCAGCAGCAGCAGCATGGCCGCCGCCACCACCACCCCAGGCAGGGCGGCGGGCCCTCGTGCAGTGTCATGTGAACTAGCATACCCATGCATGCATGTTTGGTGGTGTCGCTCTCTTGTCTTGCCATTTTCCGTGCTCGTGTTTCGTCGCGTGGAAAATAAGCAATTTAAACTTAGTTTAATTTCCTGTATGTCATGTGTTCGTTTTAGTGTGTATGCCTACTATATATTATGGTCGTATGTGTGTGTCGACATGCTTGTGTCTCTCAGTATGTGCGTGTGTCTGTTTGTATGTGTCAGTATCAGTGTATGTAAGGGTCGGTTTGGTAAGTTCTATCTTATTCTGATTCTTCGTGAGAATTGGTTCTATGACATAAGTGATTCTATGCCTAAATAAAAGTGATTGTTTTTATTCTTTAACATAAACTCTGAAAAACATGTGCCATGTATTGTAACAATACATAAATATTCGATAAAATTTTAATACACAACAATTACATAAAATCGAACTCGACAGCGGTTCGAGGTGTTTGACGATAGGGGAAGGCTATAAAGATAGTGCCATAGGTGAGGCGCGACGGCGGCAGCTGAGACGACTTGCCTGGCAGGATGTCCTCTATGGTAGTGCAAAAGAATCTAGGTGAGACGGTCAAAGACAGAAAAAAAGAGGGGAAGTTGGAGGAGGCGGTACCACGGGTGGGGCATGGCAGTGGTGGCTAGGGCGACTCACCCCTCTATGGCGGTGCAAAATGACCTTGGTGAGAGAGACATAGGAGGAAGCGCTAGCGATCGTTGCATGATTGGTTACACATGCAAGTCAACACGAGATAAGGCTTATCTTATATAGTTTGTTAGGCGAGAAGCGGGGAGAAAGAACGACAGGGAGGAAGCGCTCGTTGTAATTGCATGTTTGGTTACGTATGTAAACAAGAGATAAGTTATTTTATCTTGTTAGGCGAGAAGCGGACGAAGTACTCGTGGTGGTTACATGATTGATTACGCAAGCAAGCAAAAGATAAGCAATAGATAATGATTAGCTTATCTTATCTGTTTGATCTAGTTTGTTAGGCGAGAAGGGGGGGGCAAAATAGACTTATGGGCTTGATGTGTGGGACAGGATAGCCATCAAAACTAGTGTTTTATAGAAGTAGAGATAGAGGAAAACACAACAGAGAATCAAAATTAGGAGAAGCTACATACTTTTTAAATTATTGGTATTCTCTTAATTCATTTCAGAGAATCAATTCAGCCACTTTCGAATCTGCAGCTTTGAAAGCTATGTCAAATAGGACATAATATTGTGTTGCCTATTTACCATCATGCATAGTAAGACTTGCATTGTCATTGATGTCAAGTTAATATATAAGGACTTCTTCATCAAGAAAATAATAATAGGAACTCGTGGTTTTATCATGTTTTCCTTGTCATGCTAATTTGTAAGGGTCGGTTTGGTAAGTTCTATCTTATTCTGATTCTTCGTGAGAATTGGTTCTATGACATAAGTGATTCTATGCCTAAATAAAAGTGATTGTTTTTATTCTTTAACATAAACTCTGAAAAACATGTGCCATGTATTGTAACAATACATAAATATTCGATAAAATTTTAATACACAACAATTACATAAAAACGAACTCGACAGCGGTTCGAGGTGTTTGACGATAGGGGAAGGCTATAAAGATAGTGCCATAGGTGAGGCGCGACGGCGGCAGCTGAGACGACTTGCCTGGCAGGATGTCCTCTATGGTTGTGCAAAAGAATCTAGGTGAGACGGTCAAAGACAGAAAAAAAGAGGGGAAGTTGGAGGAGGCGGTACCACAGGTGGGGCATGGCAGTGGTGGCTAGGGCGACTCACCCCTCTATGGCGGTGCAAAATGACCTTGGTGAGAGAGACATAGGAGGAAGCGCTAGCGATCGTTGCATGATTGGTTACACATGCAAGATCTTATATAGTTTGTTAGGCGAGAAGCAGGGAGAAAGAACGACAGGGAGGAAGCGCTCGTTGTAATTGCATGTTTGGTTACGTATGTAAACAAGAGATAAGTTATTTTATCTTGTTAGGCGAGAAGCGGACGAAGTACTCGTGGTGGTTACATGATTGATTACGCAAGCAAGCAAAAGATAAGCAATAGATAATGATTAGCTTATCTTATCTGTTTGATCTAGTTTGTTAGGCGAGAAGGGGGGGGCAAAATAGACTTATGGGCTTGATGTGTGGGACAGGATAGCCATCAAAACTAGTGTTTTATAGAAGTAGAGATAGAGGAAAACACAACAGAGAATCAAAATTAGGAGAAGCTACATACTTTTTAAATTATTGGTATTCTCTTAATTCATTTCAGAGAATCAATTCAGCCACTTTCGAATCTGCAGCTTTGAAAGCTATGTCAAATAGGACATAATATTGTGTTGCCTATTTACCATCATGCATAGTAAGACTTGCATTGTCATTGATGTCAAGTTAATATATAAGGACTTCTTCATCAAGAAAATAATAATAGGAACTTGTGGTTTTATCATGTTTTCCTTGTCATGCTAAGACGTGTTCTTTGCCGAGTGTTAAAATGTTTGTCGAGAGCTAAATATCGGGCACTTGGCAAAGATATCGTTTGTCGAGTGCTCCACTCGGCAAAACACAACATATCGATAAGCTTCATGAAACCGTGTCAACTTTTTATCACAACCTTCATATATGATATTATTACATCTCAACAAGTTTTATGATTTTCTGACTTCGTTTACTTTTTATACAGTTTAAAAACAACTGATCCGCAAGTTTGGGGCCATGTTTCATGAATATGATGATGTTCAAAATTTCTTGTCTGTTCCTGGATACGTCCTCAACTTATATGCAATAACATGAATATCATTTTCCCTTCATTATTTTCCAGTATTCTAATGACTTTTCGTTCGAATTTTAATTATTCGATGAAATTAAATCAAATGAAATAAATTCACTAGATATAGCAAACCTTTGAAAAATGTACCAACATTGAACATGTAGTTTCAGGTATTGTAGGAACACAATAAAAAATTTAGGGGCAAGAAGAATTTTTTTGAAAAACTTTGTGTAGTGTTTAGAAATGACACTAGGCAAAGAAATTCTAGAAAAAAATAAAAAAAATTGCCGATCAAACAATTTTCTAAAAAAACTCTTTGCCGAGTGTATGTCAGGGAACACTCGGCAAATTATTTTCTAAAAAATAAAAAAGTATTTACCGAGTGTCACCCTTGGCGATGTCGTCCTTGGAAATGATGTGCCCTAAGTAGGACACTGTTTCTTCCCTAAAGATACACTTGGAGCGCTTCAGGAATAATTTGTTGTCGCGGAGGACTTGGAATACCTGTTTCTTATGCTGCAATTGTTCTACCCATGTCTTACTGAAGATGAGTATGTCATCAAAAAATACCAGAATAAACTTTCGAATATAGGATTTGAGGACGTCATTCATTAAGGACTGAAAGGTGGAGGGTGCATTCATCAACCCAAAAGGCATGACGAGGAACTCGAATTTCCCGCGGTGTGTGCAGAAAGCTGTCTTGCTGATGTCGTCCAGATGCATGCGAACTTGATGATATTCGCTGCGGAGGTCAAGCTTGGTTAAGAACCTCGCACTGTAGAGTTCATCCAACAGCTCGCCTACTACTGGAATAGGAAAGGAGTCCTTTACCGTCTTGCTGTTGAGCTCGTGTGTAACACCCGGTTTTAAAGAAACAAAGCCGGGTGCATCTCATACATGCGCCAAGAAGACAACATATATAATAACAGAGTGTATAGAGATAAATGTCATAAATCATCAGAGTATTTATTACATAGCGGAAGACTTAATACAAAATAAAATAGTAAATGTAAAACGAACTAAGGATCGACGGCGCCAATGTCGACTGAGAAACGCCACCTAGATCAGATCGAACTCCTCAGTGTTAGGCGGCTCCTCTTCGACCACCTGTTCTTGACCTGTGGGGGGGGTGTGAGACAGCAAGAGTGAGCTCACATACGTTCATAGCTCAACAAGTCGTGGGGAATAATGTGGCATGAACTCACCAAAGGTGGGAGTTCATGAAGTGTAAGGCTGATCAATGAAATAGAGGCTAAGGCTGAGCATTGCTTTTATAAGTTGGTCAAAATTTTATTAGCAATTACTAAGTGTAAGTAAATACCAAACCTTAATAATAATTAAGAACAGTAATAGTAAAATAATCCCAAATGCGATGCAAATGTCAAATTAAACTTAAGTTCCATAGTTAATCATGTGAGGGTCCGAGCCGCTCATGACCGTGAGCACGGCTAGTATACTAGTTTTACACTCTGCAGAGGTTGCGCATCTTTACCCACAAGTCGTGTATCCCATGTCGCCAGGGTTTGCAAGGCCCTTAGACACTACCGAGGTGAATGGCTAGGGATGCACTACGAGGCCTTTACAAAGTTCCACTAGCTTCCGAAAACCCGCTACAGTTTATAGGAAGTTCCAATGCAGGGTTCCTGGCTGACCGCCATCGCAGCAAAATCAACCAGGGACCTCCCTACACTGACCACTCCCCTACTGCCCTTGCCCCTTTCGGGTAAGGTAGTCTTCCACTAGCTTTCCTAATTAGTCAGCCAAGGGCGTCCCATTAAACCCTTGTGGTAGCACTGTTTTCCCGGGTGGTCGCTCCATGTTCCCATTAATTTAATGATCTTAACATGAACAATAATAATAACAAGATAATAACAGAATAATCATGAATAATGAATCTCCATACCCAATCCACATAAAGCAATAGCAAGTACTACCCAAAAATATTCCAGGGGTGAACAAGGTATAGAGGTAATCAAAACTGGGGTACATAAAGGATCCCATCAAAATTAACCTATGCAGATCATTAAAATTAATAAGAACATGGCTGGGAAAAGTAAGTGATCAAGGGCACAACTTGCCTGCAATGAGCTCCTGCTCAGCTACTTCTACTTGTTGAACCTCAGTTTCCACAGTGGCTTGCTCGTCTACTCGCATCAACATAATACATACATAGTATAGCCAAAATCAACATCACACCAAACAGATGAATGAAATATACAGTAAAAATCTACACATTAAAATGAAACCATAGGAACTGGAATCACTAAATTTGGAGTTATATATTTCAAGTTATGAATTTCTGTAGCTTTTATGCATTTAATACAAGATTAAGTATTAGATGAATTTAAATGAGCCTTTCATGCCAAAACAGAGGCACTAATGCATAGACAATATTATTACAAAAATTTAGGAACTGGAATGGATCAATTTGGAGCTCATATGAATTTTCTATGAATTATCAAAGTTCTAGGAATTATTTTTGTATTAAAAATACCTTTACTAATTCATTTATACGTTTTAAACGTGCTCTGGACTGGGCGCCAATTTCTGGAAAGTCCAGGGGTCTGCGCGAATAAAATCCTAGACTCAGTGAACAGTGACCAATGGACTGCGGGTTGATTTCCAGAGAGGTGAGGGTCTCTTTAGAAAAATTGACCCGCGAAGGGGTACCAAGCGTTTCTGGCCGTCAGATCTAACTCAACGCACCAGATTAGATCTTGCGCGCAGTGAACCGGTACGCCATCTAAACCTTTAGATCCAGATCTAACGGCCACGAGTTCAAAACTACGTGATCCCATTACGAACGTCCATCCACAATCGGACGGCTCCCGCTTCTAAGTAGTTTACGCCGATCGCCAACCGAACGATCCAGATCGAACGGCGCTCGCTAACCCCCGAAACGGTACGCAATCTGGTTTAATCACGGGCGCAGGATGGCGATCCAACGGTGGACCCGATTCTTCCTACCCGACGCGCCCAGGCGGTGGCGCAATCCCACGCACGGCGGCGCCTCGCCGGAGTATTCCCCCCTTTGCTACACCAGTGGATAATCCGCGCCCTCTTCTAAGTATAACCAAATTCACTACCCTCCGAACCTATTGGGACAAGAATTATCCCGGATTGTGATCCCAGCGGCTCGGGCCACCACGATCCGCGGACAATGGTGAAGCGGCGGCGGTGCCCGGCCATTCGGTCTACCGAAATTCGAATTCAAACATAGCTAAGGACAGGGGAGTGTGGTAGAAGTATTGAGCGAGGAGGAATTGCTCACCGATTAACAGGTTCGCGCAGGCTTCGGTTCTTGACGCCGGGACGGTGATTTGCTCCGGCCACGAATTCCGGCGGCGTTGGTGGATAATTCAGCGAAACTCGGTCGCGGTGGTCTTCCTCACGGCCGAGAGGGCCCTTGGGCTCCACAGCCCGAGCTCGGTCGTCAGCAAGCCGAGAATCCCAATGCGGCGGATTTTCTCTCGGCGGCGCAGCGGAGGTGTTCTTGGTGGCAAGAAATTGGGGATAGAGACCGAGAAGGGAGAGGGAAGGGAGCACGCGCGAGCTACTTATACGCAGTCCGGACGGGAGGCCAAGTCAGTCCGCGCCCGCGGATTCGCGGCGGAGGACTCGCGCTGGCCGCGTTCCTCGGCAAGGCGAGCGAAGTAGCGGGCTGTTGAGAAGATAACGCCGACAGAAGGGGCCCACAGGTCGGTGTAAGACAAGGAGCAAGCAGGCGTGCGCGTGACCGACGGGCGGGGTCCACATGTCGGCGCAGAGGTCAGCTGGGCCGCGCGCGCAGTAGCGAAATGGCGAGATGGGCCGAAATGAGACAGTCGGCCCATGTAACTCCTTTATTCATTTTCTTTTTATCTTTTCTGTTTTCTTTCTTCTAGGTTTAAATTTGAATTTGAATTTAGTTTTCAAACCTTGTGCACATTGGTTATCAAATCACATTATGGAATATAAAATACAAATCTTTGGAATATATTTATATTATTTTTATTTTCATAACATTTCTCTTCTTCCTTTTAAACCCTAGTTTCCAATGTAGGGCTTAATCCAATTCCTAGTCATTTTATATTATTGTTATTTTTATTTAATGCACAAACATAAAAACTCCAACAAATGCACTTTTTCTTTATTTTAGAGTAATTGTTTTATTTAGTCACTCTCAACTACATAGGTGCTCTTTTTATGATGCAAATAAGACACACAAAATGAGGAACTCTCTCTATTACTCTTGGTATACAACTTTGAGTATTACAAATCCTACCCCCCTTAAAAATAATCTTGTCCTCGAGATTTAAGAAGTTCTAGGGAAAAGGTGGGGAAAATCTATACGAAGCTCTTCTTCTCTTTCCCAAGTTGCTTCATCTTCACCGTGGTGGCTCCATTGAACCTTGCACATCTTTATAACCTTATTCCTCGTAACTCGAGTCAAAGTATCCAAAATCTTGATGGGGTACTCAGCATAAGTCAAGTCCTCTTGAACACTAAGGTCTTCCATTGGTAACTGTTCTTCAGGTACCCTGAGGCATTTCTTCAGCTGAGATACATGAAAGACATCGTGAACATCCGCGAGATGATCCGGTAACTCCAGTTGATATGCAACTTCTCCCACTCGCTTTAAGATTAAAAAGGGTCCAATAAAGCGAGGGGACAACTTTCCTTTGACTTTGAACCTTCTCATGCCCCGGAGTGGTGACACCTTTAAATAGACATAATCTCCCTCCTTAAACTCAAGTATTCTTCTCCGGGTATCAGCATAACTTTTCTGCCTGGACTGTGCAGTTCTCAAATTCTCCCTTATTTGCTGAACTTGTTCCTCTGCTTCTTGTATAATCTCCGGTCCAAACAACTGCCTTTCACCAGTTTGATTCCAATACAAGGGAGTCCTGCACTTTCTGCCATACAAAGCCTCAAACGGTGACATCTTCAAGCTGGCCTGATAGCTATTATTATATGAGAACTCCGCATACGGCAAACTCTTATCCCAACTTCCACCATGCTTAAGGGCACAAGCTCTTAACATATCTTCCAGTACTTGGTTGGTCCTCTCAGTCTGCCCATCGGTCTGTGGGTGGTAAGCCGAACTAAAATTCAATCTCGTATCCAATGACTCGTGCAACTTCTTCCAATACCGAGAAGTAAACTGTGATCCTCGATCTGACACAATCTTCTTTGGCACACCATGCAGGCATACAATCCGTGCCATGTACAACTCTGCCAACTTGGCTCCTGAATACGTGGTCTTCACTGGAATAAAGTGGGCTACTTTAGTTAGCCTGTCCACAATCACCCATATAGAATCATATCCAGCAGACGTGCGGGGTAATCCAACAATGAAGTCCATGCCAATCTCTTCCCATTTCCACTCAGGTATCTTCAGTGGGTGCAATAGTCCGGCTGGCCTCTGGTGTTCAGCCTTAACTCTTTGGCATACATCGCACATAGCCACATGTGCAGCCACATCTCTCTTCAATCCATACCACCAATATTTTTGCTTTAAATCCTGATACATCTTAGTGCTCCCAGGGTGGATAGAATAAACTGAATCATGTGCCTCCTTCAATATGGTTTCCCGAAGACTATCAATATCGGGAACACAGATCCGATTCTTGAACCATATCGTGCCTTGCTCATCCTCTGTGAACTCCGGGCCTCTACCCTCTGTTATCAGATCTTTGATCTCCTGGATTTTGGCATCACCAACCTGACCTTTACGAATTTCTTGTTCCAAGGTAGGTTCCAATTCTATGGTAACTCCTCCCGTATGTGTAGCAATTCCCAGGTTGAGTCTCTCAAAATCCTTTGCTAATTCATCAGGTAGCTGGACAACGAAAGCGGAGTGAACATGCTCCTTCCGGCTCAAGGCATCTGCAACCAAATTTGCCTTGCCTGGGTGATAGTGAATCTCCAAATCATAATCCTTAATGAGCTCCAACCAACGGCGTTGCCTCAGGTTGAGATCCTTCTGAGTGAATATATACTTCAAACTCTTATGATCCGTGTATACTTGGCACTTAGTTCCCATAATATAGTGTCTCCAAATCTTAAGTGCATGCACAACGGCAGCCAGCTCTAAGTCATGGGTGGGGTAGTTCAATTCATGTTTCCGCAACTGACGAGATGCATAGGCAATCACATGACCTTCTTGCATAAGCACACATCCGAGTCCTTGGCCACATGCATCACAGTAAATGTCAAATCCTTTCTTCAGATCTGGCATAATCAATACTGGAGGTGACATCAATCTCTCCTTCAACTGATCAAAGCTTTCTTGACATTTCTCATCCCACTTAAATTCTCTTCCTTTCTCCAAAAGCGAGGTCATGGGCTTAGCAATCTTAGAAAATCCTTCAATAAATCTCCAATAATATCCTGCGAGTCCCAAGAAACTCCGAATCTCAGTAACTGTAGTGGGCACTCTCCACTCCATAATCTCCTTCACCTTAGCAGGATCCACTGCTATTCCTCCATTAGAAATAATATGACCAAGGAATGGCACCTCGTCAATCCAAAACTCGCACTTGCTGAACTTAGCGTAGAGTTGATTATCTCGTAGCTTCTGTAGCACCAACCTTAGATGTTGTTCATGATCACTTTCATTCTTAGAATAGATAAGAATATCGTCGATGAATACCACGACGAATCTGTCCAAATACTCCATAAACACTTTGTTCATCAAATTCATGAAATAAGCCGGTGCATTGGTTAATCCAAATGACATAACAGTAAACTCATATAATCCATATCGAGTCGAGAAAGCCGTCTTGGGAATATCCGATGGTCTAATCCTCATCTGATGGTAACCGGATCGGAGATCAATCTTCGAAAATACTCTTGCACCTCGCATCTGATCAAATAAATCCTCAATACGGGGCAACGGATACTTGTTCTTCACCGTAACATCATTAAGAGATCTATAATCCACACACATCCGTTGCGATCCGTCCTTCTTCTGCACAAATAACACCGGTGCTCCCCAAGGTGAGGAACTTGGACGAATGTAACCAGCCTCTTGTAACTCCGTTAACTGCTTCTTCAGTTCCTTCAACTCCTCTACGGACATTCTATATGGCCGTTTAGAAATAGGGGCGGTTCCAGGTAAGAGATCAATAACAAACTCAACTTCTCTATCAGGTGGCATTCCTGGTAACTCCTCTGGAAAGACATCCGGAAAATCTCTAACCACCCGGATGTTGTCACCAACAAACTCCTCAGGCATAAAGAACATTGCACGCATGGATGAGGAGGTTACTGCAATATTAACTTGAAATCTTTCTCCCTTAGTAGTAGTGAGTTCTATGGTACCTCTACCACATGCTATAACGGCCTTTGCCTTTCTTAGCCATGACATACCAAGGATCAGATCTATACTGCTTGACTCTAATATTATAGCAGTAGCTCCAAATTCTCTACCCATAATGGTTAATGTCAATCTACGTGTCATTTGATTCGCCTCAACAGGCCCTTTAGGTGTAATTACTATCAGTGGCTTTCTCATATTTAGCAGTGGTATTTCATTTGTGTTGGCATATCTAGCAGACATGAATGAATGTGTAGCACCAGAATCAAATAATATTGTTGCAGGAATTGTATTAACATAAAACATACCAATTACGAGGTCTCCACCATCAGGAGTATCATCAACGCTGACTTGATTCACCCTGGCTATAGAATATCCCTTGCCAGGGGTCTGTTGCTTGTTCTGAGCTGGAGTAGTAGCAATCCTCTGTGGGCAGACATTTGCATAATGACCAATCTTCCCACACTTGAAACATTGAGTGCCCAGACTCTGTCCTGCAAACTTCGTCGGGGTGCCAGTGGGAGTAGCCTGTCGAGGAGGTGGAGTCCTCAGTGGTGATTGCTGAACTGGGCGTGGTCCTCCTGGTCGAGTCGGTGTACCCTGTGGTGAACTGTAGCGAGGACGAACACTGCTGCTTCCTTGTCCTTGAGATATGGCCTTTCTCTTCAAATCTCCCAGTTGAACACACTTGTGTTCAATAGCCAGTGCCTTATCAAGCAGCCTCTGAAATGATGGAAATGTGTGTGCCACAAGAGCATACTGCAGTGGTCCATTAAGTCCTTCAATGAAATGCTCCTGCTTCCTCTCGTCTTCAGCAACTTCTTCAGGGGCATATCTGGATAACTGAATAAACTTGTCGCGGTACTCGCTGACTGACATACTTCCTTGCTTCAGCGACAAAAACTCCTTCTTCTTGATCTTTATCATACCAGCTGGAATATGGTAGTTCCTGAACTGCGTACTGAACTCTACCCAGGTAATAGTATCAGCAGCATCATGGGCAGCAGTATAAGAATCCCACCAGTCAGCAGCAGGACCAATCAGATGTCCAGAAGCATATAAAACCTTCTCCCGGTCAGTGCATTGTGCAATATTCAGCATCTTCTCAATTGCTTTCAGCCAATCATCTGCATCAAGTGGATCTGGCGAACTGGCGAAGGTCGGTGGCTTATGACTCATAAACTCCCGGTGCTTATCACGAGGTGGAACTGGTGGTGGTGGTGGAGGCAATGGCACTTGTTGCTGTTGCTGCTGTTGTTGAAACTGTTGTTGTAGCTGCTGTTGTTGCGCCCTCCTTTCTTGGCGTATCTCATCTCTCTCCTGGCGCAACTCCTGGCGTATATCTTCTCTTTCCTGACGCATCTCTTGGCGTTCTTGCTGCATCTGAGCACGCATGTCAGCCATAGTGTCTGCCATTTGCTGCATCACCGCAATCTGAGCAGCAACCAGTGGGTCAACTCCGCCTGGTGGAGGATTAGGAGGATTCATCTCCGCAGGCTGTGGCTGAGGTTGTCTATATATCCTTCGAGTGTGTCGGTTAGGAGGCAAATCAATTCCACCACCCCTCCTGGTATTGACCATCTGAGTTAGATACATATGGTAAGAAAGAGCAGTAGACAAGGCAGTAATTACAATCATGTTACTTTGGGGGATTTATTAGCTAAGCAGATTAATATTTCGCCTACTATAGCTAATTCAATACCTTATGTTGGTACATGCTAAGATGTCCATCTATAATAATTCAATCAATCAAAGAAGCAAATCAGACATTTAGCATCAGCACAATCAACCAACTTTTTTTTAAGAAAATAGTTTTAACTTTTGTTTTGGGTTCCCTAACTCTTAAGAATGTCATAGGGGTAGGGATTCCAAGGTTTGAAATCCATCTTGTCTCAGAGTAGAAAAGGTAAGAATGATCAGAGTAGAACAGTAGAAGGTGAGACAGGATCAAGATAAGGTGAGTATGGAATGAATCAGAGTAAGATAAGTAGATAAGGGTTTTGTCCATTTCTATCTAGGTTTCGTCCTACAGTCAACATTTCCTCTGATACCACTCCTGTAACACCCGGTTTTAAAGAAACAAAGCCGGGTGCATCTCATACATGCGCCAAGAAGACAACATATATAATAACAGAGTGTATAGAGATAAATGTCATAAATCATCAGAGTATTTATTACATAGCGGAAGACTTAATACAAAATAAAATAGTAAATGTAAAACGAACTAAGGATCGACGGCGCCAATGTCGACTGAGAAACGCCACCTAGATCAGATCGAACTCCTCAGTGTTAGGCGGCTCCTCTTCGACCACCTGTTCTTGACCTGTGGGGGGGGGGTGTGAGACAGCAAGAGTGAGCTCACATACGTTCATAGCTCAACAAGTCATGGGGAATAATGTGGCATGAACTCACCAAAGGTGGGAGTTCATGAAGTGTAAGGCTGATCAATGAAATAGAGGCTAAGGCTGAGCATTGCTTTTATAAGTTGGTCAAAATTTTATTAGCAATTACTAAGTGTAAGTAAATACCAAACCTTAATAATAATTAAGAACAGTAATAGTAAAATAATCCCAAATGCGATGCAAATGTCAAATTAAACTTAAGTTCCATAGTTAATCATGTGAGGGTCCGAGCCGCTCATGACCGTGAGCACGGCTAGTATACTAGTTTTACACTCTGCAGAGGTTGCGCATCTTTACCCACAAGTCGTGTATCCCATGTCGCCAGGGTTTGCAAGGCCCTTAGACACTACCGAGGTGAATGGCTAGGGATGCACTACGAGGCCTTTACAAAGTTCCACTAGCTTCCGAAAACCCGCTACAGTTTATAGGAAGTTCCAATGCAGGGTTCCTGGCTGACCGCCATCGCAGCAAAATCAACCAGGGACCTCCCTACACTGACCACTCCCCTACTGCCCTTGCCCCTTTCGGGTAAGGTAGTCTTCCACTAGCTTTCCTAATTAGTCAGCCAAGGGCGTCCCATTAAACCCTTGTGGTAGCACTGTTTTCCCGGGTGGTCGCTCCATGTTCCCATTAATTTAATGATCTTAACATGAACAATTATAATAACAAGATAATAACAGAATAATCATGAATAATGAATCTCCATACCCAATCCACATAAAGCAATAGCAAGTACTACCCAAAAATATTCCAGGGGTGAACAAGGTATAGAGGTAATCAAAACTGGGGTACATAAAGGATCCCATCAAAATTAACCTATGCAGATCATTAAAATTAATAAGAACATGGCTGGGAAAAGTAAGTGATCAAGGGCACAACTTGCCTGCAATGAGCTCCTGCTCAGCTACTTCTACTTGTTGAACCTCAGTTTCCACAGTGGCTTGCTCGTCTACTCGCATCAACACAATACATACATAGTATAGCCAAAATCAACATCACACCAAACAGATGAATGAAATATACAGTAAAAATCTACACATTAAAATGAAACCATAGGAACTGGAATCACTAAATTTGGAGTTATATATTTCAAGTTATGAATTTCTGTAGCTTTTATGCATTTAATACAAGATTAAGTATTAGATGAATTTAAATGAGCCTTTCATGCCAAAACAGAGGCACTAATGCGTAGACAATATTATTACAAAAATTTAGGAACTGGAATGGATCAATTTGGAGCTCATATGAATTTTCTATGAATTATCAAAGTTCTAGGAATTATTTTTGTATTAAAAATACCTTTACTAATTCATTTATACGTTTTAAACGTGCTCTGGACTGGGCGCCAATTTCTGGAAAGTCCAAGGGTCTGCGCGAATAAAATCCTAGACTCAGTGAACAGTGACCAATGGACTGCGGGTTGATTTCCAGAGAGGTGAGGGTCTCTTTAGAAAAATTGACCCGCGAAGGGGTACCAAGCGTTTCTGGCCGTCAGATCTAACTCAACGCACCAGATTAGATCTTGCGCGCAGTGAACCGGTACGCCATCTAAACCTTTAGATCCAGATCTAACGGCCACGAGTTCAAAACTACGTGATCCCATTACGAACGTCCATCCACAATCGGACGGCTCCCGCTTCTAAGTAGTTTACGCCGATCGCCAACCGAACGATCCAGATCGAACGGCGCTCGCTAACCCCCGAAACGGTACGCAATCTGGTTTAATCACGGGCGCGGGATGGCGATCCAACGGTGGACCCGATTCTTCCTCCCCGACGCGCCCAGGCGGTGGCGCAATCCCACGCACGGCGGCGCCTCGCCGGAGTATTCCCCCCTTTGCTACACCAGTGGATAATCCGCGCCCTCTTCTAAGTATAACCAAATTCACTACCCTCCGAACCTATTGGGACAAGAATTATCCCGGATTGTGATCCCAGCGGCTCGGGCCACCACGATCCGCGGACAATGGTGAAGCGGCGGCGGTGCCCGGCCATTCGGTCTACCGAAATTCGAATTCAAACATAGCTAAGGACAGGGGAGTGTGGTAGAAGTATTGAGCGAGGAGGAATTGCTCACCGATTAACAGGTTCGCGCAGGCTTCGGTTCTTGACGCCGGGACGGTGATTTGCTCCGGCCACGAATTCCGGCGGCGTTGGTGGATAATTCAGCGAAACTCGGTCGCGGTGGTCTTCCTCACGGCCGAGAGGGCCCTTGGGCTCCACAGCCCGAGCTCGGTCGTCAGCAAGCCGAGAATCCCAATGCGGCGGATTTTCTCTCGGCGGCGCAGCGGAGGTGTTCTTGGTGGCAAGAAATTGGGGATAGAGACCGAGAAGGGAGAGGGAAGGGAGCACGCGCGAGCTACTTATACGCAGTCCGGACGGGAGGCCAAGTCAGTCCGCGCCCGCGGATTCGCGGTGGAGGACTCGCGCTGGCCGCGTTCCTCGGCAAGGCGGGCGAAGTAGCGGGCTGTTGAGAAGATAACGCCGACAGAAGGGGCCCACAGGTCGGTGTAAGACAAGGAGCAAGCAGGCGTGCGCGTGACCGACGGGCGGGGTCCACATGTCGGCGCAGAGGTCAGCTGGGCCGCGCGCGCAGTAGCGAAATGGCGAGATGGGCCGAAATGAGACAGTCGGCCCATGTAACTCCTTTATTCATTTTCTTTTTATCTTTTCTGTTTTCTTTCTTCTAGGTTTAAATTTGAATTTGAATTTAGTTTTCAAACCTTGTGCACATTGGTTATCAAATCACATTATGGAATATAAAATACAAATCTTTGGAATATATTTATATTATTTTTATTTTCATAACATTTCTCTTCTTCCTTTTAAACCCTAGTTTCCAATGTAGGGCTTAATCCAATTCCTAGTCATTTTATATTATTGTTATTTTTATTTAATGCACAAACATAAAAACTCCAACAAATGCACTTTTTCTTTATTTTAGAGTAATTGTTTTATTTAGTCACTCTCAACTACATAGGTGCTCTTTTTATGATGCAAATAAGACACACAAAATGAGGAACTCTCTCTATTACTCTTGGTATACAACTTTGAGTATTACATCGTGGTAGTCGATGCAGAACCTCCACGACCCATCTGCCTTCCGTACCAGGAGGATCGAGGAGGAGTACGCCGATGAACATTCCCTAGTGATGCCTTGCTGTAGCATAGCCTCGCATTGCTTCTCGATATCATCATTCAGCAGCTGCGGGTAACGATACGGTTTCACCGCAATTGGTGTTGTACCCGGTAGTGGTGTGATGCGATGATCATGGCGCCAAGGAGGTGGCAGGCCGCGTGGTTCCTCAAAGATGTCAGCGAAGGAGTCGAGTAGTGTTGTCAGGAGATCCCTAGTGACGGCCAGCATGGAGAGCTGCGGCTGGGGGCCACCGATCCTAGACCAGCGGACATCACGCCCCTTGTGCCAGAACGCCATGTTGAGGTCGGCGAAGTTCCATAGGATTGGCCCCAGGGTGCGAAGCCACTGCACTTCGAGGACAATGTCGAAGACCTCCATCACGAGGGTGTAGCAGGAGATGTCGAAGGTGTCGTTGTCAATGGAGATGGCCACCTGGTGACACACCCTAGTGCTGGGGACATGGTTGCTGTTCGCCACCTTGACGGAGAGGCCGGGTCGGCGCTCCACTGTGAGCCCTAGCTTGTCCACCAGTCCCTCCTAGATGAAGGTCAGAGTCGATCCCGAGTCCACCAAGGCGACCAGGGAGAATCCATTGATGACGACTAGGAGTTTCATCGAGTTGCCAATGTCGATGCCTGTCAGTGCTTGCAGGGAGATCCCAGCTCTTTCGGCATGGTCTCCTGTAACACTATAAAAATCATTAAATAAAAATAATGCAGTTAGTTTATTATTGGTATTTATGGTAATAAATTTTCTTTTAAGTGTTTGATTTTTATTTGCATTCGGAATGATTTTTTTATTGCTCATAATTGATTTTGGATATTGAATATCATTTCTTCTTAAATGAAAATCCAAATAATTAATATAATAAGTATCAGTCCAAAAATAAATATTTTATTTATAAATAATTTTGGTTTAATTATTATAAATTTTAGGGTTATTTTAAAAATACATTTTGAATTTAGAAAAGGAAATTAAAAAAAGAAAAAGAAAAAGAAACTAACCTAACTTAACCCTAAAAGCCCATTAGGCCCATGTAAGGCCGGCCGCCACTCTCCTACCTCCCTCTGGCCGCCACCAGGAACTTCTCCCTCCCACGCCTTCTCTCTCCTTCCCCCTCCCCTCTCTCTCCCATCAGCGCAGCCAGGACCTGCCCCTGCGCGCCTCGACGCCTCACGCGCCCGCGCAGCCAACTGCCCTGCGCGTGCCCCTGCCCAGCCGCTCGCCGAGCCCCGCGCCATCGCACGCCAAAAGCAACGCCGCGCAGCCGAGCATGCCTTGCCCGACCGCGCCAGGCCGCCAGGAAGCCGACGCCCGACGCTCCACTCGAAGCCGCGCGCCCCTGCACGCCAGCGAAGCCTAACCGTGACGCTGCCCTGGCCGACCGCGCGTCTGTCCCATGCCCAGTCTCGACACCCGCACCGTCCGTTCCTCTGTGTTAAGGAACTTCACTGCGACCGTTTCTCCTTCCCCCACTCTCCCCCATTACTCCCTCCCTCCATTGATGCGTCATGAAGAACCGGTCGACGCCATTGATGGCCATGAAGCACCCCCGGCCGTCTCTTCCTCTCCCTCCCTGTCACACCCGGTTTTGGAAGGTAAACCAAATGCGAACCATGTACATGCCAGGATCAGAACTCACGTACACAACGATTACATAATTGGACATCATCACACAATGCTTGAATTAAATAGCGGAAAGGTACTATAAGGAAAATGGACCCCAGGCCATTTGGCTAATTGAGTTTTGGTGTTTGATGATTAACACAATCTGTGAACTAATAAATTTCCTAGTGTTTGTGTTTGTAGTTCACAGGATGCTAGAGTTACTTGGACCAAGGAATTGAGGAAAGCAACACCTCAAAAGAAGACATTAAGAAGATCAAAGAAAAGTCCAAGAAAAGAAGATGTGTTGCCTGCGGACTGTCTGTGCATGGCGCACCGGACTGTCCGATGGCACACCGGACTGTCCGATGCCCACACGCCGGACTATCCAGTGCACCAGGGAACCGCAGCTCAACGGCTAGTTCTAGGTGGCACCCGGAGGGAAGACCACCGGACTATCCGGTGTGAGGACCGGACTGTCCGGTGTGAAAAGCCTGCAGCGCCAACGGTCATCTGCTCTAAAAGGCAACGCTAGGCGCACCGGACAAGGAACAGTACGCTGTCTGGTGCACCACCGGACTGTCCGGTGTGACCGCAGAAAGCAGCAGCTTTCCTCCAATGGCTATATTTGTGTTGGGGGCTATAAATACACCCCCAACCGGCCATTTCCAAGTGTGGGAGCCCAAGAGACATACCAAGGCCTATAGTAGACATTCCCAAGTACTCTTACACCCAAGTGCTCAATAGAATCACTCGGTGATTAGCGTAGGTGCTTTGTGAAGTACTTAGGTTAGTTAGACCGCTTTAGCGCTTGCTCTAGGTGAACCTAGTTAGTTGAGTGAGTTTTGTAAAACCACACAACCCCTCGGCTCTTGCGCGAGCCGTTGTAATTGTACCGAGTGGGGCGAGAGTCTTGCGAGTCCGTGACAACCGCGTTTGTGTCACGGCCGCTACCGTGTACCGGAGGGAATGAGGCCGGTGGCGTTTCGACCGAAAGCTCGATAGTGGAGACGGCGGGGAGCGTCCGAGAGGAGCCGGAAGCGGAGCACCACTTGCGCGTGGAGAAGGCCCGCGACTCTCTATGGAGTTACTCGACCGAGGTGCTTGGCCCTTACATGGGCTTCCCTTTGCGTAGGGGCACCAACGAGGATTAGTCGGGACCTTACGCGGTTCCGGATACCTCGATAAAAATACCGGCGTCGTCCACGAGAGTTTGCATCTCTACCTTGCTCTTTAAGTTTCTGCATTTATATTAAGCATTTAAGTTTCAATCTTGTCTTTCATACTTATATAGTGTAGATTGAAACTTAGCCATTGCGGTAGAGATAGCAACACTTAGACAAAACCGAGTTTGCACATTCTAGTTTGATTATTTGCATAGGTTTTGCTCTAGGGATTTATTTGTGGCCTAGTTTAGAGAAAGTTTTAGAAGTCCTAATTCACCCTCCTCTTAGATGTCACCCGTTTCCTACAAGTGGTATCAGAACTAGGTTTGGCTCATTTGAAACGTTTTAGCTTCACCGCTAAAAGAGTCGATGCTTTTTAGAGGAAGGGATGGATACCCATAGGCCACCACACTTCGACAGCAATAACTTCCCATATTATAGTGCTAGAATGGCTTGTTACCTAGAGGCTGTTGATCTAGGTGTTTGGAGAGTCACTCGTGACGGGATGAAACCCCCTAAGAATCCCGAGAAACCCACCACGGGTGAGGAGAAAGAAATTCATTTAAATGCTAGAGCCAAAAATTGCTTATATGAATCTCTTAGCATGGATATTTTTAATCAAGTATTTACATTGAAAACTGCTAATGAGATTTGGCTAAAATTGCATGAGCTCCAAGATGGCACATCCAATGTCCGTGAGCAAAAACACTGTCTAGTCTTAAATGAGTATAATTCTTTTGCTATGAGATGATGAGCTTGTTAGAGATATGTATTCTCATTTAAATCTAATCATCAATGAGCTCAACTCTATTGCCATAAATAAGCTAGGTGATGCGGACATTATGAGAAAGATTATCTCCCTACTACCACAACGAAGATATGGGAGCATCATCACCATTCTCCACAACATGGAGGACTTGAGTGCAATGACCCCGACCATTGTGATTGGAAAAATCGCGGCCTTCGAGATGTCGCAAAAAATGTGTCAGGGAGAGGAGCCTACTTCCTCAAGGCTATATGCTTTTGCATGTGATGAAAGGAAGAGTAAAAAGAAGGCTTCCACTCCAAGTTCCTCAAGTGAAGAAGAGGAAGAAGAAGAAAGTGATGATGAAGAAGATGATCAACCATCAACATCATCCTTCGAGGACGAAGAAACAATCCAACGCGTCGGGAAGGTAATGGGGATGATCCGTAAGATTAATCTAATGGGTGTGCCCCTGTAGGTCGAAGATCTTCTCTTTAACATTGACAAAAAAAAGCAAAGGAAGAGAGGATGCTTCGCATGTGGGGAGAAGGGCCACTTCAGGGACAACTGTCCAAATATGGTCGAACCCAAAAAGGGGAGGAGCAAAGGCAAGGTGCTAACAAGTGTTAGAACTTGGGATGATTCTTCAAGTGAAGATGAACCTCCAAGGACGCGCAGCCACCGGTCCTCATCACACTCATCATGGTCATCACACAAATGCCTTATGGCAAGAGGTAAAATGAGCATTCCATCCTCTAGTGATGATAGTAGTAGTGATGATGAAGGTGAGGGAAAGCCCTCCGTAGATGAACTTGCGGAAGCCGTTAAATTTTTCCAGGATGTTTGCACTAAGCAAAAAGCTCAACTTAAAACATTGAAAAATAAGTTGATTAGCTCTCAAAATGATTATAAAGGTTTGCTAGAAAAATTTGAAACTTTTGTAAACTTAAATAGTGAGCTATCAACTAAAATTGAGCTATTAGAGCCTAGTGTTCCATCCACTGCTACCAATGATGGCCTTATTAAAAAGAATGAAAAACTTAAGGCTAAGTTAGCTAGCTCCCAAAAAGCTATTGAAAATTTGCTAGAGAAAATGGAAATTCTTAGCATACACAATAATGAGCTAACTACTAAGCTAGAAAACATTGGTAGCACCCCAGCAGCATCTTTAGTTGAAATACCTGAAATTATTAAGAAAGATGCTTCTACTTCTTGCTTTGATTTAAATGATGATTCTAACTCATACAACCAAGTTCTTGTTGAGAATATTGTTGTAGAAACATGTTTGGATGATGTTGCAAAGGAAAATGAACAATTAAAGCAAGAAGTGGCTCGCCTTGGCAAGGCTTTGTATGACAAGAAAGGCAAAGCCAAACAAATCCGACCTCCACAGGATAACACCACTGCGGGAGTGAACAAGCCTATGGAGGAAGAAACTGTGATTTGTAGGCTATGCCACAAGGAAGACCACAAGTCTTTCCAATGTAAGGCGATGACCAGGGATAAGCAAAAGCAAAAGCTCAAGCAAAAGCCATCAAGAAAAATCTCCAACACCTACATCAAAAAGGTGGACAAAAAGGCTGCTACACCATATTTGATCAAAAAGAAAAAGAATGGAAAGGTGATAGCAATCAAGGCCAACAAGCAAGCTGACAAAGGAAAGGGGGCCAAACACATCTGGGTGCCAAAGAAAATAATCTCAACCATGAAAAGCACCAAGAAGGTTTGGATACCGAAAGGGAAGTGAGTGGACCAAAGGTCCACGGGAAATTTGGAGACTTGGCAAAGTTGGGTTGTATATCATGGGATACATCATATTGGATCAAGTTTATTGCCAAATGAGTTAGTGAAAATTTTGGACCCAAATTTCCCCACCCATGACTAAGGTAACTAGATTTATTATATTACCTATTTTTAGATATGCGTATCTTTTATCTAGTTTACCTTTCATGCCTAGTATTGCAATTAATATTTACTTTTATTTAAAATGCATGCATACTAGGTAAATCTTATGGTAGGATTGCTTGTCTTTAATTCATATACATAAGCAAACCTACATGGTTTAAAATGTTTATTTGAGCATGGCACATAGCTCCTTTATCACTCCATAGTAAATGATGCATCAATTGATATTGTTAAAACTACAATTGATAAAACGCTCATATTCTACAATTTGTATCATTTCACTTATATGTGCCAAAGTTCGGATTATAGATAATTCGCCCCTCTTGATATCAAATCAAAGTGCATGTCTCCTACAAGTATTCAAAAACTTGTATGCACACCTTTAGGGGGAGGTTACTCTATAATCTAAGACTTTGAGACTAACATCTTTTTCAAGTCCATTTTTTTGTGATAGTCTCATTGTAAGGAAAATGAAGTCCCCAGACAATGACAACAAACTTCCACTGCAAAATCTCCAAGAACTCTCATGTCTCACAAGCATGCCATTGACTTTCAATTGGTATCTTTGAGACTACATTTAGTGTCATTTACATGTCTTCTCCAATATTTGATTAGACTATATTTCATATCATATACTTCCATGTTGCTAAAAATGCATAAGTGGTTAACTCATATTCTGTTACCTATGCATAAGGGAAGTTAGTCTATTCAAATCATGTCTTGCACCTCTTATTTTCACATGCTTTTCCTAAGTAGAAGATCTCTGTCAAGGGGAGTATTTCTTCTTCTCAAAAAAAAAGGGGAGGGAGAAAATTATTTCTAAAGAGAACACTCATTTAAGGGGAGTATCTATTTGATGGCTCCACTAGTATCCTTCATGTGGTTTAATTTAATATCCCACTAGTGGTATCATCTGATAAAATTCTAAATGAGGGGCAAGCCTTATTTACTTCCTACATGCTTTTAATGTCTTCCTTTTTGGTGGTTGATGCCAAAGGGGGAGAAGTTTTAGAGACCAAAGCAATGAAAAACATATCAAACACCAAACACCACCAAATTAAAATTTTAATCGGCAAGTGGCTTTTCAAGTGGTTTTGGTCATTTGGTCCAAAATAGGAAGTAAGTGAATTATGGAGTTAGGGGGAGGCTTAAGTCCATAAATTAACATTATGGAGACAAACATGCATCCTAGCAAGTAGATATATTTTCATACTTGTATTATTTGCTTGCTTTGGTTGTGTTGTCATCAATCACCAAAAAGGGGGAGATTGTAAGGAAAATGGACCCCGGGCCATTTGGCTAATTGAGTTTTGGTGTTTGATGATTAACACAATCTGTGAACTAATAAGTTTCCTAGTGTTTGTGTTTGTAGTTCACAGGATGCTAGATTTACTTGGACCAAGGAATTGAGGAATGCAACACCTCAAAAGAAGACATTAAGAAGATCAAAGAAAAGTCCAAGAAAAGAAGATATGCTGCCTCCGGACTGTTTGTGCATGGCGCACCGGACTGTCCAGTGCCCACACGCCGGACTGTCCGATGCCCACACGCCAGACTGTCCGATGCACCAGGGAACCGCAGCCCAACGGCTAGTTCCATGTGGCACCCGGAGGGAAGACCACCGAATTGTCCAGTGCGAGGACCGGACTGTGCGGTGTAAAAAGCCTGCGGCGCCAACGGTCATCTGCTCTGACACGGCAACGGCTAGGCGCACCGGACAAGGAACAATACGCTGTCCGGTGTGACCGCAGAAAGCAGCAGCTTTCCTCCAACGGCTATATTTGTGTTGGGGCTATAAATACACCTCCAACCGGCCATTTCCAAGTGTGGGAGCCCAAGAGACATACCAAGGCATATAGTAGACATTCCCAAGTGCTCTTACGCCCAAGTGCTTAATAGAATCACTCGGTGATTAGTGTAGGTGCTCTGCGAAGTACTTAGGTTAGTTAGACTGCTTTAGCACTTGCTCTAGGTGAACCCTAGTTAGTTGAGTGAGTTTTGTAAAACCACACAACCCCTCGGCTCTTGCGCGAGCCATTGGGATTGTACCGAGTGGGGCGAGAGTCTTGCGAGTTCGTGACAACCGCATTTATGTCACGGCCGCCACCGTGTACCGGAGGGAACGAGGCCCGCGGCGTTTCGGCTGAAAGCTCGATAGTGGAGACGGCATGGAGCGTTCGAGAGGAGCCGGAAGCGGAGCACCACTTGCGCGTGGAGAAGTCCCGCGACTCTCTACAGAGTTACTCGACCGAGGTGCTTGGCCCTCGTGTGGGCTTCCCTTTGCATAGGGGCACCAACAAGGATTAGTCGGGACCTTGCGCGGTTCCGGATACCTCGGTAAAAATACCGGCGTCGTCCACGAGAGTTTGCATCTCTACCTTGCTCTTTAAGTTTACGCATTTATATTAAGCATTTATGTTTCAATCTTATCTTTCATACTTATATAGTGTAGATTGAAACTTAGCCATTGCGATAGAGATAGCAACACTTAGACAAAACCGAGTTTGCACATTCTAGTTTGATTATTTGTATAGGTTTTGCTCTAGGGATTTATTTGTGGCCTAGTTTAGAGAAAGTTTTAGAAGTCCTAATTCACCCCCACTCTTAGGCGTCACCCGTTTCCTACAGGTACTTAGTTACATCAAGATGTCTAAGACATCCACAGAGTCTATTACATAAACATAAGCCTACACAGGTAGCTGACTGGGGGTCTGCCACTAAAGTAAACTAGAACTCGTCGTAGCCTGGAACTCCTAAAAGTCCTCCATGTTACCAGCTTCACCTCCTGAGCACTGAGAGTAGTGGGGACAACCTAGGGTGGGGTGGTTTGTAAAGCAAAGGTGAGTACACATCAACGTACTCAGCAAATGTCTCGTTTGGCTAAAGTGGACTCGCTGTATGTGGAGTTAAGGTTAGGCAGTTGCTTTTAGTTGGTCAAGTTTTATTACTATAAGTATAGCCAAATTTTAGTAATAACCCAGTTATTACCCAGAGGTACTCCCTCCAAGAGGAAATACCGGAGATCAAAATTATAACCATCATTGCTAATCATCATCATAAATGTAGTCAAAGTTCTTCTAATCGAAGAGGGTCCCAAGGCTGCTCATAACCGTGAGCACGGCTGATATACCAGTTTCTAACACTCTGCAGAGGTTGCACACTTTACCCACAAGCCGTGATTCCCATTCTGCCTAGGGTTATAGCCTCCCTATTGATCACTACCAAGGTGACCTAGCAGGGTCTCACTACGTAGCCTTTACAAAGATTTCCCAGAGGCCATAGCCACCCATTAGGTTTCTCCAGTTTGATAAACACAGTACATCTCCCCAAAGGAAGAGTGACTAACAAAACCAAATCAAAGAACCTCTGCAACCAACCTCGTCAGAGCAAATACTGTGCCTGGACCCCATTGACGGCCCTACGGCGAAGCCAACTACTCCTCTAGTTCCTCTAATTAATCAGCTAAGGGCGTCTCATTCCACCCTCATGGTTGCACTGTTATCCCGGGTTGTCACTCCCTAAATAGGTCCTTACGGAGAGGTACTCAGGAAACAGCCTGAGCCCCCTAAAGAATCATAAGAACCCCAACGGGATAACATCATCATACCATAAAAGATCACATCATGTTCATTGATTAAGTTAAAGCAATAGCATAAGCTAACCATGATTAACCCAAAAAGGTAAACAAGGGTAAGGTAAATACAGACTAGTCAATCCTTAGGTTTCGATAATGTAATGCGGGACAGTGAATTATAAAGTAAAGTAGGACATGATAGGTCTTAGGACACTTGCCTCCACCAGGTTGTTGCTCAGAGGGGTCTTCGCCAACACACTCAGGCACCACGAGCTGCTCGTTGTCTATGTAAAGCGAGCATACATTCAATACATTTGGAAGGTAAAAATGAACATCACATCAAACATGTACAAACATTGGCACACAACTCAAAAGGGTATAGTATTAAGTACACGGGAATGAGGCCAAGTTATAAAATGAACTAATCTTAATTGGGGGGAAATTGATTACTCTCTAAGTGTTAAAACATAACCTAAAAAGATAGAGTAATAATTAAACAAGGAAAAGATTACATTATAAGATGAACTACTCTCATTTAGGAATTTGATTATCCCTTAAATATTATCCATAATTACATACCTAATTCTATTTAGCACATCAGGGTCAAAAGGTTAAACCAAAAATGAATCCATGAAATGCATAACACTAATCTCACAAAATTAAATATATTTTAACTCCTAGGGTTCTCCTTTTATTTATTACATTAAATAAATAAATCAACATATACTTTAATTCTATATTCTAAGTGTAAAAATTAAAGTATATAGATTACAGTTGGTCATATTTTATTTGGATAGAGAATAATCTTGTGAACATTTTGCAATTTGAACAACTAAATTTGGAGTTCATTTGAAAAAGATATGAAATAAACAAGTTTTGAAGTTTGAAATATGAAATTAGGGCTAAATCTGTGATTAAATAAAAGTCCAGGGGGCTATTCTAAAGAAACCAGGGACCTATGCGCTAAAACCGAGGACGGTGGGTTGATTTCCTAAAACCAGGGGGTCTCTTAAGCAAAACAACCACGCGAAGGGGTACGGGGTAACCTCAGCCGTCGGATCAAACATCAACGGCCCAGATTAGATCATGCGGGCGCACGCGCGGGCGTGGCTAACAAGTGGGGCCAGGGCGCCAGCGAGCTAGGGCAGGCTGATCGGCCGGGCCCAGGGGCAGAGACGCGGGTGAGGGGAAGAGAAGGAGAGACGGTTGGATCTGGATCGGAGGGCTACGATTAGATCTGCTCGGGTTGAGTCTAAACCGCCCGATCTCGGGTGGACGGCTGAGATCTAACGGCAGGGGGTGGACTTGGGCGTGGTGGCGCCGCTCGGTCCCGCGGCGGGAGTTCGCCGGAGACGAGCAGACCGGCCATGGCGGGGCTCTGGTGGCTTAGGGAAAGGGTCAGACGCGTTTAGCGCGACACGGCGAACACAACCGTGGGCACAGAACCGGCATGGGGGTGCCAGAGAACGCAAATCGCGGTGGAAAAGGTTCCACGACGGCGCAGCTAACTCCGACGAGCAATTGTGCGGGCTCTGGTGCGGTACTTGGCAAATTAAGGGCATGGGAAGGTTGCTCACCTCGAGTGCGAACTCCGGGACGCTTGGAGAACGGCGAGGGTGCGGTGGAGCCTCGGGTCGACTGCGGCGAGGCTCCGACTACGCAAGAACTGCTGCGGTTAGCGTGGACCGGGTGCAGCAGGGAGGGAGAGGGCACACCGAAGGGTGTCCCAAGTAGCTGACGGCAAGGCGAAGCTCACCGTGGCACTAGACGGGGCACGGGCGCAACGGTGGCCATGGAACAGGCGGTGGACGTTGGCGGGCGGTGGCGGAGCTCTCGGTTCGTGCGGGCAGAGCGAGAGAGAGGGCGAGGGAGCTGGGCAGAGGGCGCAAATGGGAGAGGGGAGGTGGGCGAGTAGGGCGCGGGGCTCAAAAGGGGCGCGGGGGCTCGGAAGTGGCCGGAGAACACGCGGTCGTGGGCGCGTCCACGATTGGGAGATCGTGGGCGAGAGGTTAGAGACGGCTGATAGGTGGGGATGGCGGGACAGAGAGAGGGGAGCGGCTGCGCGTGGGAGAACTAGCGCCGACAGGTCTGGCCCACGCGACAGAGAGAGAGAGGGAGAGAAGCGCGATCGGGTTGGCGCCGATAGGCGGGACCCGCCTGTCTGGCAGAGGGGGCGCGCGGGCGCGCGCGCGGGCTGCTCTAAATGAGTCGGCCTAGGCTGAAATGGCTTTTTCTATTTTCCTGGAATTTCTATTGCCTTTTCTATTTATTTTCTCTAGGGTTTTCAATTCAAATTCAATTCAAGTTTCATATTCAAACCAAATCAAATATGTGCAACAATCCAAATAATATTTAGGCTCAATATGATGCAACATTCCATGACTCATATATTTTGGGCAAAAATAAAATAAATAATCCCTCACTAATACAACTAACTCTAATTAAAAGAGAAAGAGAGAGAGAGAACACTAGAGAGAGAGAAACTAGAGTGAGATAGAGAAGAGTAACACATGAATTTGGGTGATCATTAGAAAGAAATTTTATACCCCCAAATTTAGGGGGTTACAGACCTATCCCCCTTAAAAGAATCTCGCCCTCGAGATTCAGGGCTAGCTAGCAAAGAGTTCAGGGTACTTGGATCTTAGATCAACTTCTCTTTCCCAGGTTGCTTCTTCTTCTGAGTGATGGCCCCATTTGACTTTGCACATTCTGATGGTGTTCCTCCGAGTGACCCGATCTGCTGTCTCTAGAATCTGTGTTGGCTTCTCAATATAAGTCAGATCTTCTTGAACTTCAAGGTCTTCCGTTGGCAACTGCTCTTCTAGCACTCTCAAGCATTTCTTCAACTGAGACACATGAAACACATCATGCACTACGGACAGGTTCTCTGGTAAGCTGAGTTGATAAGCCACTTCTCCACGTCTTGCCTGAATCTGGTATGGGCCAATATAGCGAGGGGCTTGCTTCCCTTTGACTCCAAACCTTTTGGTTCCTCTGATGGGTGACACTTTCAAGTAGACATAGTCTCCCACTTTGAAACTCAGTTCCCTTCTTCTGGTGTCAGCATAGCTTCGCTGTCTGGACTGCGCTGCCTTCAGATTTTCCTGGACCATCCTGATATTCTCTTCAGCTTCAAGTAAAATCTCTAGACCGAATACCCGTCTTTCGCCGGGTTGGTCCCAATGCAATGGAGTTCTGCAATTCCTCCCATAGAGCGCTTCGAATGGTGACATCTTCAGACTGGCTTGATAGCTGTTGTTGTAGGAGAATTCTGCATACGGTAGCCTCTTATCCCAACCTAACTGGTTTTGCAAAGCACAAGCTCTCAACATATCCTCAAGAATCTAGTTGGTTCTCTCAGTCTGACCATCTGTCTGTGGGTGATAAGCTGAACTGAATTTCAAGTGTGTACCCAAAGCTTCATGTAGCTGCTGCCAAAAATGAGAGGTAAACTGGGTTCCTCTATCCGATATTATTTTCTTTGGAATACCATGCAAGCACACAATCCGAGACATGTATAACTCTGCCAACACTACACTGTTATAGGTGGTCTTGGCTGGTATGAAATGGGCCATCTTTGTCAAACGGTCCACTACTACCCAGATGGAGTCATAACCAGCTCGAGTGTGGGGCAGACCAACTATAAAGTCCATCCCAATCTCATCCCATTTCCACTGCGGAATCTGCAACGGCTGCAACAATCCTACGGGTCTCTGATGTTCTGCCTTGATCCTCTGGCAACTATCGCATCTGGCCACACACTCTGCTATATCTCTTTTCATTCCATACCACCAAAATCTCTTCTTGAAGTCTTGGTACATTTTCTCTCTACCAAGGTGTATAGAATATGTTGTCTCATGAGCTTCCTTGAGGATCAGTTCCCAAATCGATGTGATGTCAGGAACACACAACCTATCTTTGAACCATACCACTCCTTCTGCATCTTCACGGAAATCTGGACTTTTCCCATCGATGATTAGCTGCTGGATCTCGTTGATCTTCTCATCATCCTTCTGACCTTTCCTGATGTCTTGCTCTAGAGTGGGCTCTAGCTCAATTGCCACTCCTTGAGTGTTGTTCAGAAATCCGAGGCTCAACCTGCCGAATTCCTTCGCTAGCTCGAACGACATCGAGTGAGCGGCCAACATGTTGACTTGACTCTTCCTGCTAAGAGCATCTGCAACCACATTTGCTTTACCTGTGTGATAATGAATCTCCAACTCATAGTTTTTGATCAATTCTAGCCATCTTCGCTGCCTCATGTTTAACTCTGTCTGAGTGAATATGTACTTGAGGCTCTTGTGGTCCGTGTAGATATCACACTTCTGCCCATAAAGATAATGTCTCCAGGTCTTCAATGCATGGACCACTGCTGCTAGCTCCAAATCATGAGTGGGGTAGTTCTTCTCATGAACTTTCAATTGTCGGGACGAGTATGCCACTACTTTCCCTTCCTACATTAACACACATCCCAGTCTGGTGTATGAGGCATCACAATATACCGAGAATGGCTTGTGAACATCTGGTAGAACTAACACCGGTGCTGTTGTCAACTTCTGCTTCAACATCTCAAATGATTCTTGACATGCTGGGGTCCACTTGAAATCAACCTTCTTTGCTAACAGGGCTGTTATTGGTCTAGCAATCTTGGAGAAACCCTCAATGAAACGCCGATAATAACCGGCCATTCCAATGAAACTCTTGATTCCTCAGACATCTTTTGGTGCTTTCCAGTCTAGAATCGCTACTACCTTCTTTGGATCCACAACTAGTCCATCTCTATTTATAATATGACCCAAGAATAGAACTTCGCTGATCCAGAACTCGCACTTGCTAAGCTTGGCATACAACTGGCAATCTCGTAGCCTCTGAAGTACCTTCCTCAAATGTTCCTCATGCTCTTGCTCATTTTGGGAATATATGAGAATATCATCAATGAACACCACTACGAATTTGTCGAGGTAGTCCATGAACACACTATTCATCAGGTACATAAAGTAAGCTGGCGCATTCGTCAACCCGAATGACATAACCATGAACTCATATAGTCCATACTTGGTGACGAATGTTGTCTTTGGTATATCTACAGGTCAGATTCTAAGCTGATGGTAACCTAACCTCAGATCTATCTTTGAGAACACACTGGCTCCTCTCAACTGATCAAATAAATCTTCAATTCTGGGCAGGGGGTACTTATTCTTGACAGTGACTTCATTCAAAGCTCTATAATCAATGCACATCCTCTTCATGCCATCCTTCTTCTCCACAAATAATACTGGGGCTGCCCAAGGTGAAGTACTTAGTCTGATGTAGCCTTTCTCTAACAACTTATCAATTTGCTTCTTGAGTTCCACCAACTCTGGTCCAAACACTCGATAAGCTCTCTTGGAAATAGGGGCGGTGCCTGGGATAAGCTCTATGGCAAATTCAACTTTCCTTTCAGGTGGCATGCCTGGTAACTCCTCAGGAAATACATCGGGGAATTCTGACACAATCCTAATTGCCTCAATCGGATTGGACTCCTTGTCATCTACTGATAAATGGTGACAGGCTCCTTCTTCTAGTTCAGGTAAGTACAGCTTGGTTACTACTTCCTTTCCTGATGGGGACACCAACTTAACTGTTCTCTTGTCGCAACTGACAGTGGCTTGATTTCTGTGTAGCCAATTCATCCCTATGATGACATCTAACCCTTGAGTTCCCATGACTACTAGGCTAGCGAGGAAGTCTATACCCCTTATTTCAATCCTTAGATTCGGACAAATCCTATCGGACTGAACTTTTCCCTCAACTGAATTACAGGTGGGATCATTGGTTCTATGGGGATGTTATGTGATTCTACCCAAGATGCAGAAACAAAAGAATGTGTGGCACCAGTATCGAATAGTACTTTTGCTGGGTAGGATTCTATTGGAAACATACCTACTGCCACGTCCTGAGCATCCTGGATTGCTTCGGCCTCCAGGTGGTTCACCTTTCCATGGTTACAGGCCTGACCACGGACTCCTGGCACTTGTTGTGGTGCTCCTTGTCTTGCTGGGGCATTGGCTGCTGGCGATTGCTGGGCTGCTTTCTTGGGACAGTTCTTCACCCAGTGATTTTGTTCTCCACAGTAGAAGCATGCATGACCTCCTACTGGAGTTGGGGCTGCTTGGCCATTCTGGTTGGTTACTGGGGCAGGAAGACGAGCTGCCTGGTTGTTCTGACGCTGGTACTGATTTCCTCCCGGCTGAGTGTTCTGATGGTACTGCTACTGTTGTTGCTGAGGAAACTGCCTCTGGTACTAGTGTTGGTGCTGATGCTGGTGAACTTGCTTGAATTGCTGGGGCGAGTTGCCTGAGTAGCGGGGACGACTGCTACTCCTGGCCTGAGGTCCACCAACCTTGCGCTTTCTATCCTCCATCTCCCGACGCTTCCTTTCAATCATGATTGCTCTGTCTATCAAATGCTGGAAGGTGGGGAAAGTGTGGTTCATGAGATGGTAATGGAGGGGATCAACCAATCCTCTCAGAAAGCGATACTGCCACTTGACATCTGTGTTGACGTCTTCTGGGGCATAACATGACAGCTGCAAAAACTTATCCCTGTACTCACTGACGGACAGGGGACCTTGCTTCAGGGCGAGAAACTCCTCCTTCCTCACTATCATCAGTCCTTCGGGCACATGGTAGCGACGGAAGTTGTCCCTGAACTCCTCCCAAGTAATGGCTTTACAGTTGGCATGGGTGGCGAGGTAAGACTCCCACCAAGACTGGGCTGCTCCCCTCAGCTGTCGGGGACCATACAACACCTTTTCACGATCGTTGCACTGGGCAGTGTGCAACTCACGTTCCACAGTACGCAGCCAATCTTCCGTGTCTATGGCATCAGCAGAGTGGGCAAAAACAGGGGGATGGCCCCTCATGAACTCTGCCCGCTTGTCCCTAGGCACTTGAGGCATCTAAACTTGCACTGGAGGCTGGGGGTGGCTGCTCCTGCACTTGTTGTATCGCTGCTAATGTCTGACCAAAGGTGGGGGTGGCTGCTCCTGCACTTGTTGCATCGCTACTAATGTCTGACCAATTCCCTGAACTGTCTGAGTTTGCATCAAGAACATTTGTTCAATGGTCATTGGGGGTGGCGGTGGCAAATGCTGCTACGGAGCTGCCTCTTCCTAGGGTGCCTGCTGCTCTGGCTGAGCACGCCGCGCACCTCTGCGCCTGTTCTCAGACATCTGTAGAAACCATACACATATCAGATCTGACTCTGCAGTCTTTCAGCATAAGAAAAGATATACGGAAATCTTCAAAGCACTGAACAATTGATCATCTTCACTGACAGCTTCTTAGATAAATAGGAAAGTGGAAATAAATGGATTACCCAACTAAATAACTAACTTTATTAATAACTACACCAAGTTGCAGGGGATACCCACACCTTGGTGACAATCATTACAAAGATCCAACTTCATTACATGACCATCATAACAAGCATCCAACATAAGATAAGCAAACTAACTCTAACTAGACTGACTAGACTAAGACACTGAACTAAGGATTATTACAAACTCTGACTCTATCGATTTAGGGATCCAAATCTATCTGGGTCCTGTAGTCTGGGGTACCATAGTCGAAGCGACCACGGGGCGGTGAACGGTAAGGGTGCTGAATCCCTATAGGGGCGGGAGAACCACCATCAAGATAGTGGCGTGCCGCGCATTCAGCACGCAATTCCGCAACTTCTGCCCGAACCTTGCCCAACTCGTCAAGGGCGTGGTCCAACTCGGTGTTGAGCATGGTGGCCAGGTTGACCATGCTGCTCAGCCTGGGATTGCCCTCACCAACTAGCGAGACAATCACACCTCCAGCACTGCCGGTCGAACGGTGAGGGTAGTACTTCAAGTCAAGACCATCAGCTACCCCACTGAACAATGAGCAATAATGAGAAAGTGCCCTTCGTGCGGCATCTTGCATGGCTGCCTCGGCAGTATCCCTCTCAGTGATAGAATAGTGCTCTGAGAAGGCCTCTGCACCCTGGAGATCATCGTCCGGACGGTGCACCAAGCAAGGAGCCTCCCACTGGTCCGGGTATAACCCGCGACGATGCTGGTAGACTACACAACGGTACTCGATAGACCAAGTGTGTCGGTTGAAGGCTCGACGCAACAGGGTATTGAGAGCATCGTGGAAGTGACACCCGCGAGCAGCGTCACGAGTGATGGGTCTCACGATCCACCCCTCCGGCTCTGGCTCCTCCGAGCGCTTTGTGTCGTGGCTCGAATTGCCACCGGCGTCGTCGTCGTCTCTATCTCCGTCAGGGTCTCCTCCAGCAGCTGGGATGCCCTATGGTGGTGCAGGGGGCATCTCTGGCTAAGGTGCAGGGAAAGGAGGCCTCTCAGACTCCACCTCCCGCTGAGGCGAGGGGGAAGAGTCCTGCTGCTCCTGCTCCTGCTCCTGGCGTCGGCGCTCCTGCTCCTCGTGCAAGCGACGATGCAGTCCCTCCAGGTGACTGGACTGACCTGACACCGTGCGACGCAAGGGACGCTCCATCGAGAAGGCAAAAAGGGGATCACAGACTTACGTGCAGTGCACCTGATACGGGCCATCTACAAAAGACATCGTAAGCACAAGAGTAAGAGTAGAACTATGGGACCAGAAAGTAAACATAAAGAAAAGTGAGACAAAACTTTTTGAGATAAGTAAATAATATAGAGTTGGTCAAGATGACCAACTTTTGAGAAGACACTAAGGTCAAGGTAAGAGTAAGGGTCTATAGTCCTTAGGTCGAACATTCTAATCTAGGTTAGCGGTCCTACAGTTAGCAAGGCTTTGTACCACTTATGTCACACCGGTTTTGGAAGGTAAACCGAATGCGAACCATGTATGTGCCAGGATCAGAACTCACGTACACAACGAATACATAATTGGACATCATCACACAATGCTTGAATTAAATAGCGGAAAGGTACTTAGTTACATCAAGATGTCTAAGACATCCATAGAGTCTATTACATAAACATAGTGTTCAACATTAAATCAAAGTGTGGAGTAACGAAACGTAGAATGTAAGCCTACATAGGCAGCTGACTGGGGGTCTGCCACTAAAGTAAACTAGAACTCGTCGTAGTCCTGGAACTCCTCAAAGTCCTCCATGTTACCAGCTTCACCCTCTGAGCACTGAGAACAGTGGGGACGACCTGGGGTGGGGTGGTTTGTAAAGCAAGGGTGAGTACACATCAACGTACTTAGCAAATGTCTCGTTTGGCTAAAGTGGACTAGTTGTATGTGGAGTTAAGGTTAAACAGTTGCTTTTAGTTGGTCAAGTTTTATTACTATAAGTATAGCCAAATTTTAGTAATAACCCAGTTATTACCCAGAGGTACTCCCTCCAAGAGGAAATACCAGAGATCAAAATTATAACCACCATTGCTAATCATCATCATAAATGTAGTCAAAGTTCTTCTAATCGAAGAGAATACCAAGGCTGCTCATAACCGTGAGCATGGCTAATATACCAGTTTCTAACACTCTACAGAGGTTGCACACTTTACCCACAAGCCGTGATTCTCATTCTGCCCGGGGTTCTAGCCTCCCGATTGATCACTACCAAGGTGACCTAGCAGGGTCTCACTATGTAGCCTTTACAAAGATTTCCTAGAGGTCATAGTGGCCCGATAGGTTTCTCCAGTTTGATAAACACATTACATCTCCCCAAAGGAAGGATGACTAACAAAACCAAATCAAAGAACCTCTACAGCCAACCTCAGCAGAGCAAGTACTGTGCCCGGACCCCATTGACGGCCCTACGGCGAAGCCAACTACTCCTCTGGTCCCTCTAATTAATTAGCTAAGGGCGTCCCATTCCACCCTCATGGTTGCACTGTTATCCCGGGTTGTCACTCCCCAAACAGGTCCTTACGGAGAGGTACTCAGGAAACAGCCTGAGGCCCCTAAAGAATCATAAGAACCCCATCGGGATAACATCATCGTATCATAAAAGATCACATCATGTTCATTGATTAAGTTAAAGCAATAGCATAAGCTAGCCATGATTAACCCAAAAAGGTAAACAAGGGTATGGTAAATACAGACTAGTCAATCCTTAGGTTTCGATAATGTAATGCGGGACAGTGAATTATAAAGTAAAGTAGGACATGATAGGTCTGAGGACACTTGCCTTCACCAGGTTGTTGCTCAGAGGGGTCTTCGGCAACACACTCAGGAACCACGAGCTGCTCGTTGTCTAAGTAAAGCGAGCATACATTCAATACATTTGGAAGGTAAAAATGAATATTACATCAAACATGTACAAACATTGGCACACAACTCAAAAGGGTATAGTATTAAGTACACGGGAATGAGGCCAAGTTATAAAATGAACTAATCTTAATTGGGGGGAAATTGATTACTCTCTAAGTGTTAAAACATAACCTAAAAAGATAGAGTAATAATTAAACAAGGAAAAGATTACATTATAAGATGAAGTACTCTCATTTAGGAATTTGATTATCCTTTAAATATTATCCATAATTACATACCTAATTCTATTTAGCACATCAGGGTCTAAAGGTTAAACCAAAAATGAATCCATGAAATGCATAACACTAATCTCACAAAATTAAATATATTTTAACTCCTAGGGTTCTCCTTTTATTTATTACATTAAATAAATAAATCAACATATACTTTAATTCTATATTCTAAGTGTAAAAATTAAAGTATACAGATTACAGTTGGTCATATTTTATTTGGATAGAGAATAATCTTGTGAACATTTTGCAATTTGAACCACTAAATTTGGAGTTCATATGAAAAAGATATGAAATAAACAAGTTTTGAAGTTTGAAATATGAAATTAGGGCTAAATCTGTGATTAAATAAAAGTCCAGGGGGCTATTCTAAAGAAACTAGGGACCTATGCGCTAAAACCGAGGACGGCGGGAGTTCGCCGGAGACGAGCAGACCAACCACGGTGGGGCTCTGGTGGCTTAGGGATAGGGTCTGACACGTTCAGCGTGACACGACGAACACAACCGTGGGCGCAGAACTGGCATGGGGGTGCGAGAGAACGCAAACCACGGTGGAAAAGGTTCCGCGGTGGCGCAGCTAACTCCGACGAGCAATTGTGCAGGCTCTGGTGCGGTACTTGGCAAATTAAGGGCATGGGAAGGTTGCTCACATCGAGTGCGAACTCCGGGACGCTTGGAGAACGGCGGGGGTGCGGTGGAGCCTCGGGTCGACGGTGGCAGGGCTCCGACTGCGCAAGAACTACTCCAGTGAGCGTGGACTAGGCGCAGCAGGGAGGGAGAGGGCACACCGAAGGGTGTCCCGAGTAGCTGACGGCAAGGCGAAGCTCACCGTGGCACTGGACGGGGCATGGGCGCAACAGCGGCCACGGAACAGGCGGTGGACGTCGGCGGGCGGTGGCGGAGCTCTTGGTTCGCGTGGGCAGAGCGAGAGAGAGGGTGAGGGAGCTGGGCTGAGGGCGCAAATGGGAGAGGGGAGGTGGGCGAGCAAGGCGCGGGGCTCAAAAGGGGCACGAGGGCTCGGACGTGGCCGGAGAACGCGCGGTCATGGGCGTGTCCACGGCGGGGAGATCGTGGGCGAGAGGTTAGAGACAGCAAACAGGTGGGGACGGTGGGACAGAGAGAGGGGAGCGGGTGCACGCAGGAGAACTAGCGCCGACAGGTCTGGCCCACGCGATAGAGAGAGAGAGAGAGGGAGAGAGGCGCGATCGGGTTGGCGCCGACAGGCGGGACCCGCCTGTCAGGTAGAGGGCGCGCGCGCGGGGGCTGGGCTAAATGGGCCGGCCTGGGCTAAAATGGCTTTTTCTATTTTCGTTAGAAAGAAATTTTATACCTCAAATTCAGGGTGTTACACTCCCTCTCCTCTATAAAACCCACGCCGAGCCCTTGCTCCTCCCTACACGAGCTCTCTTCCTCCCCGAGCTCCCTCTCCCTCTCTCACACCCCTTGCTCGCCCACGCCGCCGTAGTCTACCCCGCCGTTCGTGGAGACTCGCTAGAGCTCGTGCTCACCGTCCACGTCCCCCAGCCGAGCCTCCGTATCATTCCCCTGCCCGCCAAGCCCTCCCTGCTTGTCAACCATCATCCCTGCGCATGAGCAAGAACACAAGGTTGAAGACAACCCCAAAACGTTGATTTCTTTTCTAAAGCATGTTTTGAATTGATTTATGAATTTTGTGAATTATCGTTGTAATATTGAGATGATTTGACGATTCACGTGTATGATTTTAGAGATTTCGGTGTACATGTATAGCCAAAATCGAACCCCGCGACAATACTTTGAATATGTGTATGATTTTATAATGTTAAAATGAGTATTGTCACTATTTACTAACTCAGTAATTTTCATACTAGAAGTGTTTATAATTAATTACACTTTAGTGCGTGTGGAACGATAATTGTTAGTAGTATTTTAAGTGTAAACTTATTGACATGAAGAAATAGAAGAAATACTAGGCCACGCATTTCCGGTCAAATGAAGATTTAGATTTTACTATTCATATTAAAAGTATTCATAAGTATAGCACTTAAATTACGTAGAATATTTATGTATGTAGTAATAACCATAAATATGTTATTAAAAGTCTCATTTAGTAATATACAATTAATTCTTAGTATATTAATGTCAGAAGAATTATAAATAACCAATTTTTAGTTATATGTATAATTTCTATTTAGAAAAGAAAGGATAAAACAGAAAGATTATAGTTTTCTAAAATAATAGAATTGGTGTTCATATCTTTAAAATGATGACCTACCGGTTTGAATGTAGTTTTCTCAACAAATATAGATTTAGTGTTTTCCTAATAGAATGATAATCATTTATTATCCCTTCACATAAAACTCATTTAGTCTCATTGAAAGGGAAATAGGGTTAACCTTCTCCCACAATTGATTTTGGTGGTTGAATGCTCAACACAAATATATGGACTAACTAGTTTGCTCTAGAATACATGTTCTACAGGTGCATAAAGGTTCAACACAAACCAATAAATATTCAAGTTAAGGGTTCAAATACAAAAGACCAAAGGAACTGAGTGTGCCTTGGTCTGGCGCACCAGACAGTCCGGTGTGCCACCCGATAGTGTCTGGTGCACCACAGGACAGTGTCCAGTGCACCAGGACCGTACAAGGACGAACTAGCCACTCTCGGGTTTCTCCAGGCGCGCTCCGCTATAATTCACCGGACTGTCCGGTGCACCAGCAGAGTAACGGCTACCAGCGCAACGGTCGACTGCAAACAGTGCCCTGATAGCGCTACAGTACGCGGCAGAAGTCAGAACAGAGGTTAGAGGCGCACCGAACGCTGAACAGTGCCTGTCCGGTGCGGCAGCAGACAGTCCGGTGCCACTAGAGGATAAGCGCTCCAACGGTCGACTGGGTCAGAACCCTAACGGTTGGGTGACGTGCCTGGCGCATCGGACTGTCCGGTGCACCCATCGACAGGAGCCTTTCCCAACGGCTACAAGATGGTTGGTGGCTATAAATACCACCTCAACGGGCCACTTCAAGGTGTGGGAGCTCAACAACATTCCAAGTCATATAGTTGACATATCTAAGCCCTCCCAACCACCTCCATTCATTGATCCATCCTATACACAAGATTTAGACCACCACAATCACCACAAGTGCCACAAAAGAGAGATATAGCAAAAGAGAGCTACTCGTGTGAGTTTAGCCTTAGTGCCTTGTGAGAATCATTGAGAGAAAGCGTGTGCTACATATTGTGATCATTTGAGCGTGGAGTTTTGACTCCCATTCATCTTCCTCCAAATTTTTGGAGGCTTGTAAAGCTAGCAAGAGACACCTAAGAGTGTGGTGGTCCTTGCGGGGTCTTAGTGATCCTTGAGATAAAGAAGAAGAGCTCGCCGGTCTTGGTGATCGGTAGAGAGAGGGAAAGGGTTGAAAAAGACCCGTCCTTAGTGGACTCCTCAACGGGGATTAGGCTCTCGAGAACCGAACCTCGGTAAAACAAATCACCTGTGTCTCTTGTGTTTATTGCTTGTGATTTGTTTGTTTTCTTCCTCTCTAAGTTCTCTTGCATTATCCCTTACTAACATTATTTTGTGTTGCTTCAAGTTAAATTCTCATTTATAGAAGCAACGCCTTGCAAGAAAGAACTCGTGTTATTGCCCTTCTTATCTAGGCCCTCTTGCTTCATTCTCCATAAATTTATTAGTTGTATTAATTTGTCAATTCCGCATTCTTTGAAAGTTACACTCTTTGCAAGCAAAGGACTTAGTTTTATACTTCGATAATTGTGCATCTTGTTCTAACCACAAATTAAGGGATCTAGTCGGGGTTTAAAGTTATAATTTTTAGGTTTCGCCTATTCACCCCCCTCTAGGCGACTTTCAATTGGTATCAAAGCTAGTCACTTCATATTGAGTCTAACAACTCGAAGTGATGGCTCGTAGAAGATCCCAAAAGAACAAGAGGACACCTCCAAAGGAAAACAATGAGGTAACTCTTGAGATATTACTTTCGGATTGTTCTAATTATGTTTCATGGTCTACTAGTGTGATAAATGCTTTCAGAACCGTAGATTCACAATTAGAACAAATTTTAGACAAGAGTATTATACCTTCTAGTTATGATAGGAAAAATGCTTCCAAGGAGGATCAAAGATGTATACGCTTAAACTATCTAGCTTATGACATCTTAAGTAATTCTCTTAGCAAAGAAGATTATCGTGCCTTCATAATGAGATATGATGAACTATTCATGATGCACATGATATTTGGACTAGAATTAAAAGTAAATTTGAAGAGTCCAAACATATTAGTTTATTTGATGCTTCTACTTCCTTTAGTCCTTGTAAAACTAACCCTTTGAAGGAAGAAGAAGAAAATGAATGTTGGAGACCAAACGATGAATCCACCTCTCCAAAAGGTTTGTCTTCCCATTTCGATTCCCACATATGTTGTGTGGCTAATGAAAATGATAGCGGAAGCACAAATGAGGATGAGGAGAATGAAAGAAGCTTCATGCAACTCTACGCTCATCTAAGCCAAGAAGATAAGGCGGTCATGCTCAAACTCCTAAAAAGAGCGAGAGAGCAAAGCGAAGCTCTTCACATGCTAGAAGATATTCTCACCATAAAAATGCAAAGCTTTGAAGAGTTGACTAAAGAACATGAGGAGCTAAAGTGCTCTCATGTTGATTTGGTCCAAAGGTATGAATCTATTTCAATTGTGCAAGATAACTCCTTATTTTGTGTCGCTCAATTAGTAAATAGGAATGCCTTGCTTAAGGACCAAGTAGAAAGGCTAAAAATTGAAAATCTAGCCATTCAGGAAAAACATGATATGCTTCTATGTTCTCATGAAAACCTTATGAATGATCATATCATGTTAGACATTGCTCATGAGGCTGTGATAGAAAACTTAAAATCCCAACAACCTCACTCATGCACATGTATTCAAATTGAAACTATATTATCATGTGCTAATACTTGTTGCTCGTCAGCAAGCAAATCCTCCTTTGAGCTAGAATTTCCAGGAAAAAAAGATGATCCATGTCAAGAGCTCAAGGAAGAAAATAAGAGGCTAAGAATGAGCTTGACACAACTAAAAGGGAAGTGCACTGCTCAACCTTCTCAAGATAACCGTGATCACATGGTGAAGAAGCTTGAGACGGGAACAACTGTAGCATGCACAAAATCCCTTGAAGAAAATGTCAAGGACTTGAGGAATGTCAAGAGGAAGCAACAAAAGAAGAAAATCAATACCTCTGTTAAAAGCCTCAACCATGCCTCCATGCAAGGTAACATCCAAGGTAATGATCAAGCCACACTTCACACTAAGAAAAGTAAGAAGTGTAGTGAATGCTTTGAAAAGGGGCACTTGATTAGATCATGTCCCTATATTAAAGAAAATGGCTTGATTATTAACAAGGATGATAAACTTTGTTTTAAATGCTCTAAGAAGGGACATTTAGTTAAGTCTTGTCCCCATGTGAAACAAAAAGGCATAGTTTTAGAAAAGAAAATATTCACTAACCATGTAGCGAGCAAGAAGCAAGGAAAGAAGGAATCTGCAAGACAAGAAGATCACCTTTGCTACATATGCCGAAAGAAAGGACATCAATGTAAGGATTGTCCTATTGGTAACTATCCCGCTCCTAGCTTGTCAATTAATTCATATGAAACTAGGCAACCCAAAACTGTAACTTGTGCTAGAAAGGTAATGAGTTTACCAAGTGCTAGCACAAAGGACATTTGGATTCCTAAATCTTTATTGACTAACCTTGATGGACCCATCAAGAGATGGGGACCAAAATATGCTTGACAAGCCTTGCAGGGGAAGGAGATGATATGAAGCTTTGGAAGTGCTTGAGAGGATCAATTCAATTCATATTGACTCAAGCTATCAATCTTACAATAATCTATATCTTTAAGATTGACCCAAAGTTATTTTGAGTTATTATATCTACAACTCATATCATCTCGAGCAAGACTTTGATGTTGTAGGGAATAAAGGATTATCCTGTGTGGGAAATCAAAAGCCTACAACATGGAGGAAAGCCAAAGGATGGTAACACTTATACCTTAAGTGCAAGTATCTTCAATTATCATTTCTCTTGTGTCTTGTGTAGTCACATAGAAAAAGGAAGCACTTAAAATATCTTTAAATTATGTCACCATTCTTTGGAGAAAGTTCCTGTCATATGGTAGATTGCATTCTCATCATTTCTATATTATGGCAATCTACATGATTTAAAATTATTGTAAGTACCTCATGGCATGTTTTACACTAATCATCCTATTATTGCCATGTTCTAGACAAAGAGAGATACTCTAGGTTCTTAAAAGAATAAGGTGTCATGTAAGGAATTCAAATCCTTAGGACACTTATAAAAGGAAAGTTCTCTCTATGACTAGAATAGTGAGACTAACGTTTTTTGTCTAATTGATCTAAGTAGTCTCACTTATAGAGAATAAGTTTCTCTAGGGAAATGTGTAATCTAACATGAAAAGAAAAATCAGTCCAATGATTTATGATGTACTTCTTGTTTAAATTGGATATGATTCTTCTACATTCATCGCTCTCCAAGATTATGAATTTGTTCTCATAATCTTAAGCAATTGTCTATGCTTGTTTTACGAGTTAAAATTGAGCATAACATCATCTATGGAATAATCTAGTTCATGCTATGAAGTTTCCATGTTTTAGTAATCTACCTTTCATTCCTTTCAAAAATGATTACTAAAAGGAAAACTAGTGCTTGTTTTACTTATGACATATCTCTTGAGCATACTTATGAAAATACTACAAGAGAGTGAGTTCAATTATTAAAAAACACAAGCCTCAAGGGTTGCTCTTCACCTAAAGGAAGAAAGGTAAAAGCAAAGGTATGGGGACTCATCTTTTTAATCAATAATACTTCCCATCAATTGGTATTTATTCTAAATTATCATATTCTATCTATATGAAGAATAGATTCCTTATTGGACTTAAATCAGCTAGAAGTGCATTCAATCTTGTTTTCATAAATGCACTAGTCCAATTCATGCCTTTGCTATATCTGTTCTCATATTGATATGCTTCTAAGTAATGTTAATAAATTGAATATGAAGAAGTAAATTTCCTATGATTGATTAGAAATATTAAAAGGTGCAAATTCCTCTTTTCTAATGATGTGCACTAATATTAAGGATTTTACTTCATGTCTATGTGACTTGTGGATGATGAATTGTTTATATCTCTTATCTAAAGAAATCATCATTTATCATATACTCCCTTGTGCTGCTAATATCCTTTTTGAGCATTTTAAATAAGTTTGAAAAGCAAAAGAGACAACTTCAAAGGGAGGATACTCAAATGAAAAAGAAGACATCAAGAACAACAACACCTACTTAGACAGTAAGATCTTCAAATTAATCAATGGTGTGGTTGTAAGTATTCTAAACCTTTTTCATTTTTGCGAGTGCCAGGAATAGAGTGGTTATTGCAAATATTACATTCCTTGATCAAGATATTCAATATATTTCCCTATTTTCCTTAAAAGAAGAGTGCATCTAACCAAGTCATTAAAATTCTTGATGCATATCTTTAGGAGGAGCTCCATTTCTATATCTTGATCATATTAACATTTTCTCTTAGTAATCTCATGGAGTCTCAAGTATGAGAATAAGTTTCTCATGAAGTATGCTGCTACAACTCAATCCATATTGTTGTATAAGTATCGCTTTTATCACAAATTGTAGCTTTCTTTATTAAAATAGCATATTTACTGGATTCTCCTATTTTAAGCTTATTTGATAATCTAATGCATATGTTGTTCTTTTGATCGCATCCGTTATTCTTTTGATCATTGAATAACTTCAATTGACACTTATGTTGCTTAGTGCCTCATATACTATCAATTAAATGTCTCTCTTGATATGCACTAAGTTAAAAGGAGAATTCAGGAGAAATTTATGCAATTTGTGATCTACTTGATATATGACAAAAATGACTTAGAAAAGGATCACTAGTTGTAGAACTCTCTCTTGTGCAAAATATTTCTATACATTATTGTCTTTAATATAGGTCTTAAGTAACCAAGACTAAGGACAAAGCACAATGAAGAGAGCGTCTCTATGTAAAGGTACAAAATGGTAAACTACTTCCTCTCATTTACACATGTACCTAAATCTTATACATTCTTTGCATATCTTGTATAAAAGGAAGAGAAAGCATGTCTATGCATTATCCCTGCTTCATACCTAGTTTAACCTCTCAAAAATTTCATTCTTGCATTAATGCATTTTTGTTAAAACTAGGTGAAGTGATTTTATTGTCAAAGAGCTTAAAGCTTAACCATGTAATGAGGATAAGCTACCTTTGTTCCAAAGGTGGAGGTTCCTTAAGTCTCTTTGAAATCCTTAAGGGTAATTGCTTAAAATGTTTATAACATGCTTTCATAAGTGCATAGTCTATCGTGAGCATCACACCTATATTATGACACAATGCACTTTTCACATTATCAATGATATAGATATGTTCTCATTAACCTCTCTATGTGCATTTGGCATTTAAGGCCAAAATATGTATTCCTCTCAAGGCACATATTTAGGGGGAGCAATCTATATTATATGGAACTATGATAAAGCTTAATTGACACATCTTTTGATCATATCTCTTTCATTTGGTACATATACATATTTCTTATTCTTCTTGTGCCAAGGCTAAGACTAATGTGTTTCCATGAGTATTTCTTGTATTTAGTCTTAGATTGAAAGGGAAATGGAGTATTCGGCAAAGACAACGCTTCCACTCAACTCCATCGGTATTATTTACTCTTTGCCAGTATTCCGCCATCTCACCACATTGGTATAATCTTTCACTCTTATCTTTATTATCAATGGGGAGAAAATATAAAAAGGGCTCTCAAAATCTCTGTTTTTTGGCGATTAATGCCAAAGGGGGAGAAAGTATTTAGCCCAAAGCAAAAGGACCGCACCACCACCAATTTCAAAATTTTCAAGAATTTTACAAATTGGTATCTAAATGTATTTGATCTTGTTCAATTGATATTTACAAAAATTGGTAAAATCCTCTTGAACACTAAGAGGAGAATTTCATTCAGGGGGAGTTTTGTTTAGTCAAAGGAAAAGCATTTGAAACAAGGGGAGAAATTTCAAATCTTAAAAATGCTTCTTTCAATCTTATTCATATACCTTTGACTATTTGCAAAAGAATTTTGAAAAGAATTTGAAAAGATTTACAAAAACAAAACATGTGGTGCAAAAGTGGTCCAAAATGTCAAATAAAGGGAAGCAATCCATTCACTCTTATTCATATGTAATAAGGCTTTCATATTGGTTTAATTCTAAGTAACCTATGCACTTACCTTATGCAAACTAGTTCATTTCTACACTTTAATATTTGCTTTGGTTTGTGTTGGCATCAATCACCAAAAAGGGGGAGATTGAAAGGGAAATAGGGTTAACCTTCTCCCACAATTGATTTTGGTGGTTGAATGCTCAACACAAATATATGGACTAACTAGTTTGCTCTAGAATACATGTTCTACAGGTGCATAAAGGTTCAACACAAACCAATAAATATTCAAGTTAAGGGTTCAAATACAAAGGAGCAAAGGAACCGAGTGTGCCCTGGTCTGGCGCACCGGACAGTGTCCGGTGCACCAGGACCATACAAGGACGAACTAGCCACTCTCGGGTTTCTCCAGGCGCGCTCCGCTATAATTCACCGGACTGTCCGGTGTGCCATCGGACTATCCGGTGCACCAGCGGAGTAACGGCTACCAGCGCAACGGTCGACTGCAAACAGTGCCCTGACAGCACTACAGTACGCGACAGAAGTCAGAACAGAGGTCAGAGGCGCATCAGACACTGAATAGTGCCTGTCCGTTGTGTGGCACCGAACAATCCGGTGCCACTACAGGACAAGCGCTCCAATAGTCAACTGGGTCAGAACCCTAACGGTTGGGTGACGTGGCTGGCATACCGGACAATGTCCGGTGGTGCACCGGACTGTCTGGTGCGCCCATCGACAGCAGCCTTTCCCAACAGCTACAAGATGGTTGGTGGCTATAAATACCACCCCAACCGGCCACTTCAAGGTGTGGGAACTCAAGCAACATTCCAAGTCATATAGTTGATATATCCAAGTCCTCCCAACCACCTCCATTCATTGATCCATCCTATACACAAGATTTAGGCCACCACAATCACCACAAGTGCCACAAAAGAGAGATATAGCAAAAGAGAGCTGCTCGTGTGAGTTTAGCCTTAGTGCCTTGTGAGAATCATTGAGAGAAAGCGTGTGCTACATATTATGATCATTTGAGCGTGGAGTTTTGACTCCCATTCATCTTCCTCCAAATTTTTGGAGGCTTGTAAAGCTAGCAAGAGACACTTAAGAGTGTGGTGGTCCTTGCGGGGTCTTAGTGATTCTTTAGATAAAGAAGAAGAGCTCGCCGATCTTGGTGATCGGTAGAGAGAGGGAAAGGGTTGAAAAAGACCCGTCCTTAGTGGACTCAACGGGGATTAGGTTCTCGAGAACCGAACCTCAGTAAAACAAATCACCTGTGTCTCTTGTGTTTATTGCTTGTGATTTGTTTGTTTTCTTCCTCTCTAAGTTCTCTTGCATTATCCCTTGCTAACATTATTTTGTGTTGCTTCAAGTTAAATTCTCATTTAGAGAAGCAACACCTTGCAAGAAAGAACTCATGTTATTGCCCTTCTTATCTAGGCCCTCTTGCTTCATTCTCCATAAATTTATTAGTTGTATTAATTTGTCAATTCCGCATTCTTTGAAAGCGACACTCTTTGCAAGCAAAGGACTTAGTTTTATACTCCGCTAATTGTGCATCTTGTTCTAACCACTAATCAAGGGATCTAGTCGGGGTTTAAAGTTATAATTTTCAGGTTTCGCCTATTCACCCCCCCCTCTAGGCGACTTTCACTCATATTTAAATATCCATAATTATATGTTTTACAATAGTAATATGTCATATAACTTTTCTAATAATGATATAATAGCTTAATTAAGTGCTCACACCGTCATAACTAAAATGATAGTTTATACATAATTTTCTTTCTAATGAATTAGATCATTTGTTCCTACAATAGAGTTAAAGATAATTAATAGATTAATTATCCTTTATCATAATTTATTAATCAAACCGATAGTCAATTTGTTCTTAACTAGATTTATGGCATGATTAATGATTTCATAGAATATACGAATCACTTATCTTTTCCTAAAGGATAAAATAAAGTAATAAGAGTTTAAGTTCTTTTATAACTTAAAATGTTACTTTATATATTGACTCCGAATATAATAATATAGGCTATGTGTTTTCTAATGAAATTAAAAGATAGTTATTTGTTCATTATCTTTTGCATGAAAATCCACTTAAATGCCTATAACCTAGCTTTTCATAAAATAGGTGTTTAATAATAATGATCTTTTCACATAAAACCTATTTAGACTTATATTTTAGTTTATCATAAGTGAATGTTTAACAATGATTTATAAGATGTTCCATAATGCTTCTAAAATTAATAACGTGTTCCGTAGCTCATTAACCTTAGATATATAACATATATCTTCTCTAAAAAGTTTAAAAGGTTTAATATTGTTATAACATGTTTTATCATCCTATAAACCCTTAATCTTAGACATATCACATATGATGTTTATAAAAGATTAGATTGGTGAACCTAATATTTGTATATTTTAATTAAGATATTTTAAGCTCATGTCTTGTTTTATAAAGTATAGATCACACATTTTTAAAAAGAATACCTTTTTATTATAACCCTTGCGTGTAATGTTTTTGAAAGGCGAAAGCTCTTTTCGTTAGGCTCTCTTTTAGCTTTACGTATGGTGAATGTGGTATGTTATTGAGTGGTGTTTGTTCTTCTTGTTTGTTATGTGATCTTTAGAGATTGATCCAGTAGTTGAGAATCAAGATATATTCTGTGGAAGAACCTCAAGTTTTCTATAAGCAAGGCAAGTGGACTTCTCCCTCTGCATACTCTGTTTGATCCCAAACAATACATTTAATAAAGTTTATTCTTCGATATATATATATATATATATATATATATATATATGCATAATTTGATGGGTTACCTATTCGGATGCACCTAACCTTTTCTACCGTATTCCTTGATCAAACTTGGGTATTATACTTTACCTTCGTAGCTATGCTATTGCTACAACTTAACTTTATGCAGTCACTCCTATATGATACTAATGTTCCAAATGGTAAGTTTACATTATTGTTGTTAACCCGATGGTTAAACAAGATTATTGCATATTAATTGGAACATGGAGTGACCACTCGGGAAAACAGTGCTACCATGAGAACTATCATGGCTCTGGTCTTGGCTAAATAACTAGGGAAGTCTTATGTTGGGTGCTGGTTGTGGTCGACCAGAATGGGGGCATCTGGCAAGCGCTTATACGGGCATAGTTCCCAAAGCTTTACCCTGCAGACTGGTCTATAAGTTGGTTACGTTAGGTGTGCTTTATGTAGTTTGACCATTTCCAGCATTTGCGTAATGAAGACTCTAGGGAGAAGCCTCGTAGTGAGATCCTAGCCATTCACCTCAGAAGTGAATACAGGTCTAGCTAACCTAGGCTAGAAGGGAATCGCGACTCATGGCTAAAGATGTGCCACCTCTGCAGAGTGTAAAACTGATATATCAGTCGTGCTCACGGTTATGAGAAGCCTAGACCCTCACATGATAATTGAACTTAAAGATGGAAAATAAATCGAGATCCGATGATCTGCCAATGGTTTGCTTAAGTGGTTTCACTTAAGTGTTTTTGATATACTCTTATACCTTTGTTTAATGGGAATACTTGGGATTCACACTTATTAGTAAGACAGGTGTTGTTAATAAAATGTTGACCAACTAAAATGGTTACTGCTCAACCTTAGCCTCACCTTGTTAAACTTGCATTAATTTTCCCCCACTTGCTGAGCCCCGACCATAAGTGAGCTCACCCTTGCTTAATTTTGATCAGAAGTTTGCAGATGAAGTTATGATGCTGAGCTCCATGGATGCTAGTCTAGTGATACCCCCAGTCATCTCCCTGTAGATGGATGTCCATGTTTCGTTGTACTTTGATGAATAAAGGTCAAGACATTATGTCTGTTCGAAGTGTAATATGTTAATATAATCGTTATTTACGCTTTTATGCATTGTTCTTCTGATATATTACACTTGTGACGTCAACATATGTGTGGAAATAGATCCTGGAACACATATGCTATGCATCTGGCTCTGCCCCTCTAGAACCGGGTGTGACATCTCCTCATCGAAGTTGTTGTCAATCTCGATGAGGAAAACACCCTTGCCTAAGAACTTGTGGTCTGTCGTGTATTTCTCGGTGCAGTGATAGCACTCTCCATTGGCGCGTTTGGTAGCCAATTTTTCCGACGAGAGTTGCTTCATGCGAGGGCGTGGCGCACCCCCGAGTTTTGATGTGGTCGCTGGGGGTAGGGCCTTTGTAGACGGTCGACCGACTGGTAGCATGGCATGAGTGAGCCGACGCTCGTGAGCCCAGGCCAAGCTCATGGCCATCTGGAGGTTCGGTGGTCACTTTAGCTCAACCTCCATCCGCAAGGGTTCACCTAGGCCTACAGTAAAGAGCTCAACCTGGTGGTTAGGCGTGATGTCCTGTGCATGACACATGAGCTAGGAGAATTGTCGCTGATAGTCATCCATGGTGCCGATGCGATACAAGTCTTTTAGCTCAGCCAAACTGTTGTGTCGAAGCGGAGGCCCGAACCGCATGTTGATGTACTTGGTGAAGAGGAGCCACGAGACCATACCATAGTCAAGCTCAAAGCCAAAGTACCAGTCCAATGCCACACCTTCCAAGTATAGGGACACGACCCACACTCTATCGTCGTCGAGTGTGTGCATCCCACGAAAATACGTTTCACACTTGTTGAGCCATGGAAGGGGATCAGATTCACTGTCAAACGATGGAAACTTCAGCTTGGGCCGGCGATTGTGATCCTCATAGCGATCACGGTCATAGAAGACATCCCACCAACGCCGATCGTGGCCCTCTGGTCGCCAGTCGTGGTGCCGCTGGTAGCCGCCGCCATCGGGGTCTCGACCACCACGTCGGTCGTCCTTACGAAAGCCATCACATCCTCTGCCCCGCTGTCCTCTAGTGATGCGGTGGTCCTCTTGCCAATCGTTGTCGAGGGAGTCATCAGTGGTGTTGTTGGCATTGTCGTCGGAGGGCCAACTATTGCCACAACGTTGGTCGTGGGTACAATGGTCGGTCGGTAATGGAGAGCCATCAGATTCCTGCAGAGGGTCTTCCTCGTCACTGGCGCCACCCCCTTTTTCGGTGCGCCCGCTGTAACACCCTTGGTGTTTATATCCTGCTCGACAACGAGTATGGATTTAAGCACATTATATCAGTGGATAAAACGGATGCTAAATTTTAATCATCTTCGTCTATCGTGATTTTAATATCGCATCTATTTCTGTCTATTTAGACTCCTCCTAAAGTTTTCGTGAATTTCGGAACATAATTGTTCTGAAAGCTTACGAGTCCTGTGCCCAAATAAAATTCATCGAGTAAACGAATAAGAATTCGGAAGCTCGACCCATTGGGTGATTTTTATCCTGGGCAAATTAATTTGAACTCGACGACTAAAATGTTCGGGGCAAAATAATTCAAATCACGCGAAATCTTGCGCGAGGTTATGATCCAATTTATCCTTCAACATGTTGTTTTGGCGACGAAAACGAGTGTACATTAGCATATCTGGTTTCGGCTCAATTCGGTCGAATCATGCAGAGTAGATTATCAAAGTCGAAATCAGTTTTATTCGAGCTGTCGTTTCTCGCCCGGATCCAAATCTTTGGATATAGGTTACTGGTAAAAAATTCCTATTCCAGAATGTTTGCTAAATCAAATATTCGGGACAAAAGCAGATAAGTTTATCCAACTTCAAAGTATCTGCGATTTCCGTTAAAAAAAGGAATATAGAAAAAAACTGAAAAACTAAAAAAATCCCGCCCAGCCTTATCCCCGCCTCCCCTGATATTTTTTCAAGCCGCCGCCCCCTGCTCCTTTTTATCTGCGCGTGGTCTTCTTCTCCCCCGCGCTCCTTCCTCCAGCCAAGCGGCTCCCTGGCGCTCGCCTGCCTGCTCGCGACGCACGCCCAGCCCCAGCCGAGGTCTCACTATGGCCGGTTGTAGCTCCCAGCCATGGCGTGCCCAAGCTCCTGGCGTTTCCTCTCCCCGTGCCGCGGCTTCCTCTCCCAGCCTGCCCTCCACCTCCCTCTCTACTGGCCGGAGCTCCAGCTTGCCACGCCCATGGCTGAGCCTGGCCGCACCTTCCCTACCCTCTGCACGCACGTAGCTCGCCCATGGTGCCGGCTCCCTGCTCGGCAGACCGCGCGGCTCCCATGGCGCGCCTCGGGCTTCTCACGGCCGCACCTGGCCGGATCTCCTAGCCGAGCCCCTTCCCCACCCGTTCCTCCATCTCTGGTGCTCGGCACCCATCTCCCTGCTGGCCATGGTGCCCCTGAAACCTCCATTCATGGCGTCGTTGTCCCGGCTGTGATGATGTGTCGCTCGGCCTCCCTGCACCGCGCTCTGGTGGCCGTGCGTGCCCAGCCCCATCTCCCTCCCAGCTTCTGGCCGCGCCCCTGCCCTACTTCCATGGCTGCGCGTCCCTCTACTGGCCGAGCTCCCTGGCCACCGTGCCTGCTGCTTCTCCGCGCGCGCGAGCTCGCCGGTGTTGCTCGCCCTCCAGCTCGGCCGACCGCGATGCTCCCAGCATGCCTGGCCTCAAGTTCCTGTGCGCACACTCCACTGCTCCCATGGCGAGTTCCTTGCTGCCACAGTTGTCTGGTGTTTGGCCCGCGCCGATCCGCGCTCTCCCATGTCGCCATCGTCGTGTTGTTGCTGGTGATAGCTTCGCGTGCCATCGAGCCCGTCGTTTTCCTAGTCCAGTGCTTGCGTGGCCTTACCCGAACCGCGCTGCCATTGACGCTGTTGGAGCGAAGGCAGAAACGCCACCCTTCGCCCGAAGTCTCCACCGCTTAGCCCCTGCCCTGACAGACAAAGCAGGCAGGGACACCCTTCGCTTCATCGGCACCAGAGACAACATGGAGACCCTTCGCTCGATTCGGCACCAGACGAAGGCCTGCGGCAACGCCTCCCCACGGCGCGGCCTCGGTCAGCTCCGAGGCCCACATGAGATCAGGCCCATTGTAACGGGCCCTGCGTGGCCGCGTTTGTGTTATGGGCCTAATTTGTAAAGGTGTACTTGTAATTACAGCTTGTAACCCCGCTTTATGGGAATATTCTGGGGATAAACTAGGTACCTGAGGGCACATGCGTCCTTAACGCAAGGCGCCGTGCACTCGGATACCTATAAATACCCCCGCACAGTGCCCGTGAGAGGCCAGATTAACAGAGCTTTTGCCATCACGCGCGAGTGCCCTGTTGCCATCACCATTCACCCGTGTTGGATCTCCTTGCTGTCGAGAGACAGTCCCAACAGACGCAACGCGGGGTTAGCTCTCTGCTCTGCCCACCACGTCGTAGTTTGTGCCCAACATCTTCGTGTTGCCCTGTGTGCTCGAAGTTCCCTGCCGTCGAGCCTCACTACCCATCGCGAAGTTCCCTGCTGTCAGCCTCCGCACCCGTCCTAGGCCGTCGTAGCCAGTTTGCCTCCGTCCCGTGGTGGTGTTGCGCTGTCGTCGAGTCACGATATCGATCTGGTGGTCGTCAGAGTTAAGCTCTGAGCGGGTTCGGCCACATCCAGCACTACCCATGTCATTGTCATTCGCCTTCGTGCTGTGAGCGACAACCTCGTCATTCCCCTTCATGTGCTCATCCTCGATCTCCGCCTCGCCATCACCCTTGGTCACAGCACCGAGTTGACGACTTGTGATCCTCACCCTCGCGCTCACGCTTCGTCGAATGCCACTCCAGTACTCGCCAGAAGAAGATCTTCAGCAGTTGATTACTGAAGAAAAGAAGACCCCTGGGTGACGTCTACCTAGTACTCGATGAAAAGTCTGAAGTAGAATTTGTCGCCGTGTCCGTGGAAGTGGAGCGACTTAATATTGGTAAGCAAACTCGATACTTCGGATAGTTGGTATGATAATTTGATTGGCTAGATTTATTAATTGTGATGGTCTTCATGTTTAGCACAGGCGCGTTATGGTAGGGTTAAATATATGTGAAGTACGATGAAGTTAGTAATGCGAAAGATAGATTAAATTATACGATATTCGGGCGAGCTGATGACGTAAAAGATAGGCTTAGTATTTCTATCAGCTAGTTGATAGATTTTCTAGTGTTATTATGTCAATTTGGTTAATTGATGTAGTCGATGCCCTGCTTAATTAGTTAGTTTATTCTAGGTTTGGTGTTTAGTTCGATGTCATGAGGGACGTGCAAATTACCTCGTGTAATTAACAGTGAATGGCATCGACCTATCTAATTAGCGTAGAATTCAAGATAATTGAGAAACATAACTTAGAAAGTTAGTTAATATGCTCCCTTACTCTAAATTGTCGGTATTCAAAAATAGTGGATAAAAATGTGACGAGTAATTTTGTAACACCTTATGTGTTAAGCGTCACTAAAATTTAAGCATGACATCATCTTGAGCATCAACATCCCATGTGATTATTCCGAAAAGGTTAATCATGTGTTGCATTCACTTTAAAATGATATAACTTGTAATGCTTATGCATGTGTCGGGTACCATAATTAGGGGTACCCCCAACGCTCCTAATCATGGCTGGTAAACACCCTCAGACCAGTTGATGGGCGCGGTTCAAGTCAAGGCTTCGTCTACCCAAGGGACGCGATCTCACCCGAGCCCAGCCTCGGGCTGGAGCAGTAGTCCCAGACGAGTTCACGCCTCACCCGAGGGCCTCCTCACGCAGCGGGCGCCCCCTCGGCTCTCCCGAAGCCCGGCTCGGGCAGGCTTCGTTGTGAAGCAACCTTGGCCAGACCGCCTCACCAACCGACCACTTCGCAGGCGCATTCAATGCAGGGGACGCCTGATGCCGTATTCTGACACACGCGCCTCAGTCGGCTAGGCCGAGGTGACCGCAGTCACTTTGCCCCTCTTCTTTACTGTCTGATGTGACAGGAAAACAGCGCCGCTCGCCCTACTCTGACTGCTGTGTCAACCACCCAGGCAAAGACTGAAAACAAGTCACGATCAACCACCGAGTTTGGCCTCGGGCGCAACAGGAAGCTCCGCCTCGCCCGACCTCAGGCTCCGGCCTCGGGAGGAGGTTTCCGCCTCGCTTGACCTCAGGCTCCAACCTCGGGAGGAGGTCTCCGCCTCGCCCGACCCCCAGACTCGGCCTCGACCTCGGTCTCGGGAGGAATCACGTCCACACCTGACCCCGGCCTCGGCCTCAAGAGAAGTCTCCGCCTCGCCCGACCTTGGGCTCGGATCGACCGCGCCAACAGGGGATACATCATTACCCTATTCCTAGCCTGCTCAGGCTACAAGGAACAAGACCGGCGTCCCATCTGGCTTACCCCGGTGACGGGTAATGATGGTGCCCCACGTCCACCATGACGTCGGTGGCTCTCAGCCCCTTACGGCAGCAAGGAGACGTCAGCAGGATCCTTGCTGCACTGCCAGCTGTGCTCCTACAGGACTCAGGCGCTCCTCCGATGGCCATGCCATCACGTGTACAGGGCCCAAGCTCTCCCCCGACAGCCACATTGGCATGTACACAGGGCTTAGGCACTCCTCTGCCGGACACGTTAGCGCATAGCTACGCCCCCCGTTGTACGTCTGGACCCTCTCCTTGCGTTTATAAAAGGGAGGTTCAGGGCCATCCTGAGGGGGGTTCGCGCGGGGGAAGGAGCGGATGAACGGGCTCCCGCTCTCTGTCTCTCTCTCTCCCTCACGCGGCGCGCTTGTAACCCCTACTACGAGCGGCACCCCTGGTGCAGGATAATACAAGGCTTGTCCCACCTCTTGTGTTCCATCCCACGCCAACCCATCTGGGCAGGGGCACGCAACGATTTCACTCGTTGGTCTAGGGACCCCCCGGGTCCAAAACGCCAACAGTTGGCGCGCCAGGTAGGGGCTTGCTGCGTGTTAACGAACAACTTCCCATTGAGTTCCAGATGGGGAGTCTTCAGCAACCTCTTGAGCCCGGGACGGTGCTCCGCTTCGGGAGTCTTGAGTTCATGTCCCTCGACGGCAGCTATGACATGGTACTTCTCCCGCGATGCAACGACAACGACGGTCTCCGACTCGCCCGGCGGCGGCGAGCTCGGCGACAGCATCTCCCCGCGGCAGAAGAGGAGCGCTCCGGTCGTCCCCGCCACCCTCCTCGCCGAAGGAGGCGGAGACGGGGCAACCATGGCCATGCAGGAGGCAGCACCTTGTCGGCCATCGCACCAGAGCGAGTCGACGACGCCGACACTGCCCCGGGGGACATGTCGGGCATTGTCCTCGCACCTGAGACGACGGCGGGTGTCACTTCCCCGCGACGTGTCAGCCCCAAGCGGACTGATGACGCCAGCACCCTCGCAAATGATCTGCTGGGTGTTACCCTCGTACCTGAGATGATGGTGTGCTCCGCCCCCGACGCGACTTCACCACCGTCCATCGACCAAGAGGTACCATCCGTTTTCCATCCCGTACCTTTTCGATTCACCTAGCGACCCCGCTACGGTGAGCGCCTTCGTAAAGGCGTATCCAAACCTTCTAGGGTACCACATGTGGTCGACCTGGGACCGACTGACAGCCGTCTCAACCTTTGGACCGGCGGGTTCCGAGGAAGAGGACGACCCTGACTCCGGTTGGGATTTCTCTAGCCTCAGTGACCCCGGTGCCATGCGGGACTTCATGTTCGCATGTGACCACTGCCTCTTCGGTTGTTCTGACGATGGCCATGACCTTGACAATGAGGGTTATGGCCCAAGTCGCGAATGTTTCCACGTCGATCTGGGAGATCACAACGAAGGCAACCACCTCGGTATGCCGGAGGTTGACGATCCCCCTGGGCTCGCATCTCGCGTTGACATCCCGTGGGAGCTAGCTGTGGTCCCAGTCCCTGCGGGGGGTCAGGACATACAGCTCGAGCAAATCCGTGAGATGCAAGCCCGGGTCGATGGGGAAGCAGGCCGGCTTGTGCAGCTCCGTCAGAACATCGAACAGGAGTGGGCAGGCTGAACACTCGCCGGAGAAGCCTGTCATCAGGCCCAGGACATCCGGCGCCGCATCATCGACAACGCCAGGGCAGCGCTGCCCCTGGCCGTCAGCGGGTCCGGCCAGGACCTAGCTACAGCGGTGATGCTACTTTGAGCCATGCCGGAGCCATCCACCACCGAGGGACGGCGTATCCAGGGTGAACTCAAGGATCTCCTGGAAGGCGCCGCAGTTTGACGAGCCGAGAGCTCCGTCTCCCGGAGGCGAGCTGACCCCTCGGAGCATCACGCGGTGTCCTCCCGACGCATTCGGGAAGCCTCGGTCCATCCCGAGTGCACGCGGGATGAGGCGCCTACCGCCCGGGATCGCCTCGGCAACGAGCGCCACCATCTCGACCATCGAGCCCGCCTCGACGAGAAGGTGCGCCGAGGCTACCATCCCAGGCGTGGAGGACGCTGCAACAGCGAGGAGGATCGCAGTCCTTCGCCCGAACCACCCGGTCCGTGGGTCTTCAGCCGGGCCATACGACGAGCGCCGTTCCCTGCCCGTTTCCGAGCCCCGACTACCATCACCAAGTACTCGGGGGAGACGAGGCCGGAGCTGTGGCTCGTGGACTACCGACTGGCATGCTGAAAGGGAAATGTGCCCTTGGGCCATTTCTAAGTATTTTGGTGATCAAGTGCCAACACAAATGGTTTAAGTGTGAAACTATGCCAAATGGTGGATGAAGTGAAAATCAACACAAAGGTATGATTCTAGACTTAGTACATTGGTTTTTGTGTACTAACATATTTGTCTAAGTGCTAGAATCAGAGAAAATACAATTGGAAAAGACTTGGCTCGAGCAGCCAAGACTCTGCTCAGTCTGGGTACACCGGACTGTCCGGTGGTGCACCGGACAGTGTCCGGTGCGCCAGGCTGGCGTCTGGTCAACTGGCTTCTCTCGGGTCTCGACGGCGGCGTACGGCTATAAATCACCAGACTGTGCGGTGGTGCGCCGGACTGTCCGGTGAGTCGGCTGCGGCGAAGTCGCGGCTCTCGGGAATCAAGTCAACAGCGTACGGCTATAATTCACTGGACTGTCCGGTGAGGCACCGACTGTCCGGTGAGCCAATGGTCGGGCGCGCCAACGGTCGGCCACACAATCCGCGCGTGACGCGTGGCCGATCCAACGGTCGGATGGGGGCACCGGACTGTTCGGTGTGCACCGGACAGTGTTCGGTGCGCCAATGGCTCCAAATCTTCAATGGTCGGCAGCGCCAAAATAGGAAAGAAATCAGCACCGGACAGTGTCCGGTGGTGCACCGGACTGTCCGGTGCACCAACCGACAGAAGGAAAGAATTGCCTTTCTGGATTGCTCTAAACGGCTCCTAGCTGCCTTGGGGCTATAAAAGGGACCCCTAGGCGCATGGAGGATGACCACCAAGCATACTTTGAGCATTCTTGATCATTCACACTCCGTCTTTGCGCACTTGTTTGACATTCTTAGTGATTTGAGCTCCGTTCTAGTGAGAACCTTGTGATATTCATTTGAGCTCGAGTCTTGGCCGTGTGTGTGCGTATTGCTGTGGATTTGTGTGTGTTGCTTCCCTCCCTTACTCTAGTGCTTTCACTTTGATCATTATTGTAAGGGTGAGAGACTCCAAGTTGTGGAGATTCCTCGCAAACGGGAAAGAGTAAAGAAAAGAAGAACACCGTGGTATTCAATTTGATCATTGGATCACTTGAGAGGAGTTGAGTGCAACTCTCGTCCATTGGGACGCCACAACGTGGAGTAGACAAGTGTTGTACTTGGCCGAACCACGGGATAAATCCTCGTGTCTCTTGTGCTTGTTCTCACTGTGTCTATTGTGCTTCACAAGAGCTCTCCTTAGCCACTTGACTTCATTGTGCTAACTCCTAATCAAGTTTTGTGGCTTTAAGTTTTAAGTTTTTACAAGATCACCTATTCACCCCCCCCCCCTCTAGGTGCTCTCAATTGGTATCAGAGCCGTTCTCTTCAAGAAAGGGACTAATCGCCCGAAGGGATGGATCCTAAGGGAAAGGGAATGGTGATCAACGACAAGGAGAAGGAGTCCTTCATCAATGAGCCAAAAGACGACAAGCCCACTGACTCGGGCTCAAGTCATAAGAAGAAGGACGGGAAGAAGAAGAGGTGTATCAAGAAGATCATCTACTACAACGATAGCGATGAGTCTTCTTCTTCCCAAAAGGACGACGACGACAACGACTACGAGAAAAAGAAGACGGTTAACTCGAACTTTTCTTTTGATTATTCTCGTATTCCGCAAAGTTCCAATGCTCATTTGCTTTCCATTCCCCTTGGTAAACCTCCTCACTTTGATGGAGAGGACTACGAATTTTGGAGTCACAAAATGTGTAGCCACTTGTTCTCTCTCCATCCAAGTATATGGGAGATAGTAGAAAATGGAATGCAATTTGATAGTACGGATAGTCCCATGTTCATCAATGAATAAATTCACAAAAATGCACAAGCTACTACTGTTCTTTTAGCGTCATTGTGCAGGGATGAATACCATAAGGTGAGCGGCTTGGATAACGCCAAGCAAATTTGGGACACCCTCAAGATCTCGCATGAGGGGAACGACGTCACCATGCTCACCAAGATGGAGTTAGTGGAAGGCGAACTAGGAAGGTTCGCGATGATCAGGGGGAGGAGCCAACCCAAACGTACAACAGGCTCAAGACCCTCGTCAACAAAATAAGGAGCTATGGAAGCACGCGATGGACGGACCACGACATCGTCCGACTTATGCTAAGGTCCTTCACCGTCCATGATCCTCATCTTGTTAACTCTATTCGTGAGAATCCTAGGTACACCAAGACGACGCCCGAAGAAATACTTGGGAAGTTTGTGAGCGGGCGAATGATGATCAAGGAGGCGAGATATGTTGATGAGGCGCTAAATGGTCCAATCCATGAGCCTCAAGCCATTGCTCTCAAGGCAACAAGTAGCAGGGAGGCGCTACCTAGCAAGGTGGCACAAATTGAGGCGGCTGGGCTAAACGAGGATGAAATGGCCCTCATCATCAAGCGCTTCAAGACGGCGCTTGAAGGTCGCAAGGAGCATCCCAACAAAAGCAAGACGAAGGGAAAGCGCTCCTGCTTCAAGTGTGGTAAGGTTGGTCACTTTATTACAAATTGTCCCGATAATGATAGTGACCAGGATCAAGAGAAGAAGAGGGAAAAGAAGAAGACTTACAAGAAAGCGAAGGGCGAGGCACACCTTGGCAAAGAATGGGACTCGGATTGCTCTTCATCCAACTCTGACGACGAAGGACTCGCCACCACCGCCTTCAACAAATCATCCCTCCTCCCCAACAAGCATCACACCTGTCTCATGGCAAAAGAGAAGAAGGTAAGCACTCGTAATACTATTACTTACGCTTCTTCAAGTGATGATGAATCTAGTGATGATGAAGTAGACTATGCTAGTTTATTCAAAGGTTTAGATAGAACTAAAATTGATAAAATCAATGAATTAATTGATGCCTTGAATGAGAAGAACAGATTGTTAGAAAAGCAAGAGGATCTTTTATATGAAGAGCATGATAAATTTGTAGATGTTCAAAAATCTCTTGCTTTAGAAGTTAAAAGAAATGAAATGCTTTCATGTGAATTATCTACGTGCCATGAATCTATTTCTAGCTTAAGGAGTATCAATGATGACTTGAAGGCTAAGTTAGAAATAGCTAATAAATCAACCTCTTGTGTAGAACATGTTGTAATTTGCAATTGGTGTAAAGATTTTAATGTTGATGCGTGTAGTGAACACCTAGTTTCCATTTCTAAATTAAATGATGAAGTGGCTAGTCTTAATGCTCAACTTAAGACTAGCAAAAATGAATTTGATAAACTAAAATTTGCTAGGGATGCCTACACTATTGGTAGACACCCCTCAATTAAGGATGGGCTTGGCTTTAAGAGGGAAGCCAAGAACTTAACAAGTCATAAGGCTCCCATCCTCGCTAAGGAGAAAGGGAAGGCTCCTATGACTAGTAGCAATCAAAAGAATCATGCCTTCATTTATAGCGATAGGAAATTCTCTAGAAATGCTTGTAGGAATTATTCTTATGATTCACATGCTATGACTGCTTCTAGTTCTTCTAAGCATGGTAGAAATATGGCTATGAAATATTCTAGAAATGTTCATTATGATAGGAGTTATAATGCTTTTGACTCACATGCCATGATTGCTTCAAGTTCAAGCTTTAATGGTAGATTTAGGAGGAATTTTGTGTCTCATGCTCCTAGGAAAGTGTTTAATGGATCTACCACTATCTTTCATGCTTGCAATGCTAAATTTATTCTTTCATGTAAAAATAAAAAGGTGATTGCTAAAAAGGTGGGAGCCAAATGCAAGGGAGACAAGACTTGCATTTGGGTCCCTAAGGCTATTGTGACTAACCTTGTAGGACCCAACAAGAGTTAGGTACCTAAAACCCAAGCCTAATTTGCCTTGCAGGTTTATGCATCCAGGGGCTCAAGCTGGATTATCGACAGCGGATGCACAAACCACATGACGGAGGAGAAGAAGATGTTCACCTCCTACGTCAAGAACAAAGATTCCCAAGACTCAATCATATTCGGTGATGGGAATCAAGGCAAGGTTAAAGGACTAGGAAAAATAGCTATTTCTTCTGAGCATTCCATCTCTAATGTATTTTTAGTTGAATCGCTCGGATATAACCTGTTGTCCGTTAGTCAATTATGTAATATGGGATATAATTGCTTATTCACAAATGTAGATGTGTCTGTCTTTAGAAGGAGTGATGGTTCATTGGCTTTTAAGGGTGTACTAGATGGCAAACTCTATTTAGTTGATTTTGCAAAAGAGGAGGCCGATCTAGATGCATGCTTAATTGCTAAGACTAGCATGGGCTGGCTGTGGCATCGCCGTCTAGCACATGTGGGGTTGAAGAACCTTCACAAACTTCTAAAGGGAGAACATGTGTTAGGTCTAACAAATGTAACTTTCAAAAAAGATAGACCTTGTGCAGCTTGTCAAGCAGGTAAACAGGTGGGAGGCTCTCATCATATCAAGAATGTGATGACCACATCAAGACCTTTGGAGTTACTTCATATGGATCTCTTCGGACTCGTCGCCTACCTAAGCATAGGAGGAAGTAAGTATGGTCTTGTTATTGTTGATGATTTTCCCCGCTTCACTTGGGTATTCTTTTTGTAGGATAAAACTAAAACCCAAGGGACCCTCAAGTGCTTCCTAAGGAGAGCTCAAAATGAATTTGAGCTCAAGGTGAAGAAGATAAGGAGCGACAACGGGTCTGAGTTCAAGAACCTGCAGGTGGAGGAGTTTCTTGAGGAGGAAGGAATCAAGCACGAGTTCTTCGCTCCCTACACACCACAGCAAAACGGTGTGGTAGAGAGGAAGAACAGGACGCTTATAGACATGGCGAGGACGATGCTTGGAGAATTCAAGACGCCCGAGCGGTTTTGGTCGGAAGCTGTGAACACAGCTTGCCACGCCATAAACCGGGTCTACCTTCATCGCCTCCTCAAGAAGACGTCATACGAGCTACTAACCGGTAACAAACCCAACGTTTCGTATTTTCGAGTTTTTGGGAGTAAATGCTACATTCTGGTGAAGAAAGGTAGAAATTCAAAATTTGCTCCCAAAGCTGTAGAAGGGTTTTTGTTAGGTTATGACTCAAATACAAAGGCATATAGAGTCTTCAACAAATCATCGGGTTTGGTTGAAGTCTCTAGCGACGTTGTATTTGATGAGACTAATGGCTCTCCGAGAGAGCAAGTTGAGTTTGATGATGTAGATGAGGATGATGTTCCAACGGACGCGATTCGTACCATGGCGATTGGAGACGTGCGACCACAGGAACACAAGAAGCAAGATCAACCTTCTTCCTTAACGACGGTGCACCCCCCAGCTCAAGATGATGAACAGGTACCTCAAGAAGAGGCGTGTGATCAAGGCGGAGCACAGGATGTCCAAGTTGAAGAGGAAGAAGCGCCACAGGCCCCTCCAACTCAAGTTCGAGCGATGATTCAAAGGAACCATCCCGTCGACCAGATTTTGGGTGACATTAGCAAGGGAGTAACCACTCGCTCTAGATTAGCTAATTTCTGTGAGCATTACTCTTTTGTCTCTTCTATTGAGCCTTTCAGGGTAGAATAGGCCTTGCTAGATCCGGACTGGGTGTTGGCCATGCAGGAAGAGCTCAACAACTTCAAGCGAAATGAAGTTTGGACACTGGTGCCGCGTTCCAAGCAAAATGTTGTGGGAACCAAGTGGGTGTTCCGCAACAAACAGGACGAGCACGGGGTGGTGACAAGGAACAAGGCTCGACTTGTGGCAAAAGGTTATGCCCAAGTCGCAGGTTTGGACTTTGAGGAGACCTTTGCTCCTGTGGCTAGGCTAGAGTCGATTCGTATTTTGTTAGCCTATGTCGCTCACCATTCTTTCAAGTTGTTCCAAATGGACGTAAAGAGCGCTTTCCTCAACGGGCCAAGCAAGCCCCAAGAGCATGGTATGAATGCCTTAGAGACTTTTTAATTGCTAATGCTTTCAAGGTTGGGAAAGCCGATCCAACTCTTTTCACAAAGACATGTGATGGTGACTTATTTGTGTGCCAAATTTATGTCGATGACATAATATTTGGTTCTACTAACCAAAAGTCTTGTGAGGAATTTAGCAGGGTGATGACTCAAAAATTTGAGATGTCAATGATGGGTGAGTTGAACTACTTCCTTGGGTTCCAAGTGAAGCAACTCAAGGATGGCACCTTCATCTCTCAAACGAAGTATACGCAAGACTTGCTCAAGCGGTTTGGGATGAAGGATGCCAAGCCTGCAAAGACACCAATGGGAACCGACGGACATGTCGACCTCAACAAAGGAGGTAAGTCCGTTGATCAAAAGGCATACCGGTCTATGATAAGGTCTTTACTTTATTTGTGTGCTAGTAGACCGGATATTATGCTTAGCGTATGCATGTGTGCTAGATTTCAATCTGATCGAAGGGAGTGTCACCTTGTGGCCATTAAGCGAATCCTTAGATATTTAGTTGCTACGCCTTGCTTCAGGATCTGGTATCCAAAGGGGTCTACCTTTGACTTAATTGGATACTCAGACTCTGATTATGCTGGATGTAAGGTCGATAGGAAGAGTACATCAGGGACGTGCCAATTCCTAGGAAGGTCCCTGGTGTCGTGGAGTTCTAAGAAACAAACTTCCGTTGCCCTATCCACCGCTGAGGCCGAGTACGTTGCCGCAGGACAGTGTTGCACGCAACTACTTTGGATGAGGCAAACCCTTAGGGACTTTGGCTACAATCTAAGCAAAGTCCCACTCCTATGTGACAATGAGAGTGCAATCCGCATGGCGGACAATCCTGTTGAACACAGCCGCACAAAGCACATAGACATCCGGCATCACTTTTTGAGAGACCACCAGCAAAAGGGAGATATCGAAGTGTTTTATGTTAGCACCGAGAACCAACTAGTCGATATCTTTACCAAGCCTTTAGATGAGAAGACCTTTTGCAGGCTGTGTAGTGAGCTAAATGTCTTAGATTCGCGTAACTTGGATTGATATAGAGCATACATGTGTTTTATGCCTTTGATCATGTTCCATTATGCATTTTATTGCTTATTTATGGTGCTCAAGTTGTGCAAAAGATCCCCCGGACCTCACAAGTCCTTGTGTGAATGATGCATATATTTAGGGGGAGAAATGCTACAACTTGACCCTTTGAGACTAACCGCGTGCTTGAGTGTTCTTAATCTAGTCTCAAAGGAGGATCGAAAGGGAAAAGGTGAACTTGGACCATGCAAGACTTCCACTGCACTCCGATGAGAGGGTAACTCACTCCAAGTTCATCTCCATATTCTTATTGCCTTTCTACTCTTATTTGAAGATTTTGGTGAGGCAATGGGGTTTAAGGGCCAAGATTGATCCCGTTTTGGTGCTTGATGCCAAAGGGGGAGAAAATAAGGCCAAAGCAAGAAATGGATTAGCTACCACTTGAGAATTTTGAAAATAATAGAATTAGAGCTTTTGGTTTGTCAAAATACTCTTATTGACTTAGAGATAGGAAATTGAGTTTGATTTGCAAAAACAAACCAAGTGGTGGCAAAGAATGATCCAAATATGCCAGATTTGAATCAAAACAAATTTGTGTTCTCATTTGCATTGATGTTGCACTTCCTTTAGTTGCTTTTTGTTGTGTTGGCATAAATCACCAAAAAGGGGGAGATTGAAAGGGAAATGTGCCCTTGGGCCATTTCTAAGTACTTTGGTGATCAAGTGCCAACACAAATGGTTTAATTGTGAAACTATGCCAAATGGTGGATAAAGTGAAAATCAACACAAAGGTATGATTCTAGACTTAGTACATTGGTTTTTGTGTACTAACATATTTGTCTAAGTGCTAGAATCAGAGAAAATACAATTGGAAAAGACTTAGCTCGAGCAGCCAAGACTCTGCTCAGTCTGGGTGCACCGGACTGTCCGGTGGTGCACCGGACAGTGTCCGGTGTGCCAGGCTGGCGCCTGGTCAACTGGCTGCTCTCGGGTCTCGACGGCGGCGTACGGCTATAAATCACCGGACTGTCCGGTGGTGCACCGGACTGTCCGGTGAGTCGGCTGCGGCGAAGTCGCCGCTCTCGGGAATCAAGTCTACAGCGTATGGCTATAATTCATCGGACTGTCCGGTGAGGCACCGGACTGTCCGGTGAGCCAACGGTCGGGCGCGCCAATGGTCGGCCGCGCAATCCGCCCGTGACGCGTGGCCGAGCCAACGGTCGGATGGGGGCACCGGACTGTCCGGTGTGCACCAGACAGTGTCCGGTGCGCCAACGGCTCCAAATCTTAACGGTCGGCTGCGCCAAAATAGGAAAGAAATCAGCACCGGACAGTGTCCGGTGGTGCATCGGACTGTCCGGTGCACCAACCGACAGAAGGAAAGAATTGCCTTCCTGGATTTCTCTCAACGGCTCCTAGCTGCCTTGGGGCTATAAAAGGGACCCCTAGGCGCATGGAGGATGACCACCAAGCATACTTTGAGCATTCTTGATCATTCACACTCCTTCTTTGCGCACTTGTTTGACATTCTTAGTGATTTGAGCTCCGTTCTAGTGAGAACCTTGTGATATTCATTTGAGCTCGAGTCTTGGCCGTGTGTGTGCGTATTGCTGTGGATTTGTGTGTGTTGCTTCCCTCCCTTACTCTAGTGCTTTCACTTTGATCCTTATTGTAAGGGCGAGAGACTCCAAGTTGTGGAGATTCCTCGCAAACGGGAAAGAGTAAAGAAAAGAAGAACATCGTGGTATTCAAGTTGATCATTGGATCACTTGAGAGGAGTTGAGTGCAACTCTCGTCCATTGGGACGCCACAACGTGGAGTAGGCAAGTGTTGTACTTGGCCGAACCACGGGATAAATCCTCGTGTCTCTTGTGCTTGTTCTCACTGTGTCTATTGTGCTTCACAAGAGCTCTCCTTAGCCACTTGACTTCATTATGCTAACTCCTAATCAAGTTTTGTGGCTTTAAGTTTTAAGTTTTTACAGGATCACCTATTCACCCCCCCCTCTAGGTGCTCTCACATGCCAGTTGGGAGGGGCGGATGATGACAACCTCATCATCCGTAATCTACCCCTTTTCCTCTCCGACGCCGCCCGAGCCTGGCTGGAGCATCTGCCTCCTTTGCAGATCTCTGACTGGGACGATCTGGTCAAGACTTTCGCGGGAAACTTCCAAGGCACGTACGTGCGCCCTGAGAACTCGTGGGATCTCCGAAGCTGCCGCCAGCAGCCAGGGGAGTCCTTCCAAGAGTACATCTGGCGGTTTTCAAAGCAGCGCACCAAGCTGCCCAACATTACCGACTCAGATGTCATCGGGGCTTTCCTTGCTGGCACCACTTGCCGAGACCTGGTGAGCAAACTGGGGCGCAAGACTCCAACCCGTGCGAGCGAACTGATGGATGTCGCCACCAAGTTCGCCTTGGGTCAGGAGGCGGTCGAAGCTATCTTCCGAAAGGACAAGCAGCCTTAGGGAGAGCCGAAGAAAGATGCCCCCGAGGCGTCCACCTAGCGGGGCACGAAGAAGAAGGCCAAGAACAAGTCGCAAGCGAAGCGTGACGCCGTTGACGCGAATCTCGTCACTGCGGCCGAACATAGGAACCCTTAGAAACCTCCTGGAGGGGCCGGCGCGTTTGACAAGATGCTCAAGGAGCCGTGCCCCTATCGCCAGGGGCCCGTCAAGCACACCCTCGAAGAATGTGTCATGCTCCGGCGCTACTTCCATAAGACTGGGCCCCCGGCGGAAGATGGCAAGGGCCATGACAACGACAAGAAGGAGGGCGGCAAGGAAGAAGAGTTCCCGGAGGTCCACAACTGCTTCATGATCTACGGCGGGTAGGCGGCGAACGCCTCGGCTCGGCACCGCAAGCAGGAGCGCTGGGAGGTCTGCTTAGTGAAGGTGGCAGCGCCAGTCTACCTAGACTAGTCCGACAAGCCTATCACCTTCGACCGAGGCGACCACCCCGACTTTGTGCCAAGCCCAGGAAGGTACCCGCTCGTCGTCGATCCGATCATCGGCAACGTTAGGCTCTCCAAAGTCCTCATGGATGGAGGCAGCAGCCTTAACATCATCTACATCGAGACCCTAGAACTCTTGGGGGTTGATCGGTCCGAGGTCCGGGCCGGTGCGGCACCCTTCCACGGGATCGCGCCCGGGAAGCGAATCCTCCCCCTCGGATGGATCGACTTACCCGTCTGCTTCGGGACTCCCTCTAACTTCCGAAAGGAAGCTCTCACCTTCGAGGTCGTCGGGTTCCGAGGAACCTACCATGCGGTGTTGGGAAGACCGTGCTACGCCAAGTTCATGGTCGTCCCCAACTACACCTACCTCAAGTTCAAGATGCCGGGCCCGAACGGGATCATCACCGTTGGATCCACGTACCGCCACGCGTATGAATGCGACGTGGAGTGCGTGGAGTACACTGAGGCACTCGCCGAGTCCGAGGCCCTCATCGCTGACCTGGAACGCCTCTCCAAGGAGGCGCCCGACGCCAAGCGGTACGACGGCAACTTCGAACCAGTTAAGGCAGTCAAGTCTGTCTCTCTCGACCCCAGTAACGACGCCAGCAAGAAAGTCCGGATCGGCTCCGAGCTCGACCCCAAATAGGAAGGAGTGCTCGTCGACTTTCTCCGCGCGAACACCGAAGTCTTTGCTTGGAGTCCCTCGGACATGCCCGGCATACCGAGGAATGTCGCCGAGCACTCACTGGACATCAGAACTAGAGCCCGACCCGTGAAGCAAACCTTGCGCCGTTTTGACAAAGAAAAGCGCAGGGCCAAAGGCGAGGAGATCCACAAGCTACTCGCGGCAGGGTTCCTCAAAGAGGTATTCCATCCCGAATGGTTAGCTAACCCTGTTCTTGTAAGGAAGAAGGATGGGAAATGGAGGATGTGTGTAGACTACACTGGTCTAAACAAGGCATGTCCAAAAGTTCCCTACCCTCTACCTCGCATCGATCAAATTGTGGACTCCACTGCTGGGTGCAAAACCCTGTCATTCCTCGATGCCTACTCAGGCTATCACCAAATCAATATGAAAGAGTCCGACCAGCTCGCGACCTCTTTTATCACACCTTTTGGCATGTACTGTTACACTACAATGCCATTTGGTTTGAGGGTTGCAGGCGCCACCTACCAGAGGTGCATGAACCACGTGTTCGGAGAACACATCGGCAGAACGGTCGAGGCTTACGTCGATGACATCGTTGTCAAGATGAAGAAAGCCTCCGACCTCCTCTCTGACCTTGAAACGACATTCAAGTATCTGAGAGCAAAAGGCGTGAAACTCAATCCCGAGAAGTGTGTCTTCGGAGTCCCCCGAGGCATGCTTTTAGGATTCATCGTCTCCGAGCGGGGTATTGAGGCCAATCCGGAGAAAATCACGACCATCACCAACATGGGACCGATTAAAGATTTGAAAGGAGTACAGAGGGTCATGGGATGCCTTGCGGCTCTAAGCCGCTTCATCTCACGCCTTGGCGAGAAAGGCTTGCCTCTGTACCGCCTCTTAAGGAAAGCCGAGCGCTTCACTTGGACCCCCGAGGCCGAGGAAGCCCTCGGAAACCTTAAGGCGCTCCTTACAAATACACCCATCCTGGTGCCCCCCGCTGTAGGAGAAGCCCTCTTGATCTACGTAGTCGCGACCACTCAGGTGGTCAGCGCCGCGATTGTAGTCGAGAGACGAGAAGAAGGGCATGCACTTCCCGTCCAGAGGCCAGTCTACTTCATCAGCGAAGTGCTTTCCGAGACCAAAGTCCGCTACCCATAGATCCAGAAGCTGCTCTACGCAGTGATTCTAACACGGCGAAAGTTGCGACACTACTTCGAGTCTCATCCAGTGACTGTGGTGTCATCCTTCCCCCTGGGGGAGATCATCCAGTGCCATGAGGCCTCGGGTAGGATAGCAAAGTGGGCGGTGGAACTCATGGGCGAAACGTTATCATTCGCTCCTCGGAAGGCCATAAAATCCCAGGTCTTGGCAGACTTCCTGGCTGAGTGGACTGACACCCAGTTACCAACAACTCCAATCCAACCCGAGCTCTGGACCATGTACTTCGATGGGTCACTCATGAAAACAGGGGCAGGCGCTGGCTTGCTCTTCGTTTCACCCCTCGGAAAGCATCTCCGCTACGTCATTCACCTCCATTTTCCGGCATCAAACAACATGGCCGAGTACGAGGCTCTGGTTAACGGGCTGCGCAACGCCGTCGAGCTAGGGGTCCAGCGCCTCGACGCTCGTGGCGACTCGCAGCTTGTCATCGACCAAGTCATGAAGAACTCCCACTGTCATGACCGGAGGATGGAAGCCTACTGCGACAAAGTCCGGCGCCTGGAAGACAAGTTCTACGGGCTGGAGCTCAACCACATCGCCCGATGGTACAACAAGACTGCGGACGAGCTGGCGAAGATAGCCTCGGGGCGGATGACGGTTCCCCCGGACGTCTTCTCCAGAGACCTACATCGACCATCCGTCAAGATCGACGACACGCCCGAGCCTGAGGAAGCCTCGGCCTAGCCCAAGGTACCCTCGGCCGAGCCCGAGGTGCCCTCGGCCGAGCCCGAGGAAGAGGCCTTGCCCGTCGAGGAGGAACAGAATGGGGTCACGCCAGATCCAAACTGGCAGACCCCATACCTGGAATATCTCCTCTAAGGAGAGCTTCCCCTCGACAAGACCAAAGCTCGGCGGCTGGCTCGGCGCGCCAAGTCATTCGTCTTGCTGGGTGATGAAAAGGAACTCTACCACCGCAGCCCCTCGGGCATCCTCCAACGATGCATATCCATCACCCAAGGACAAGAGCTGTTGCAAGAAATACACTCGGGGGCTTGCGGCCACCATGCAGCACCTCGAGCCCTCGTGGGGAATGCCTTCCGACAAGGTTTCTACTGGCCAACCGCGGTGGCCGACACCACTAGGATTGTACGCTCCTGCCGGGGCTGTCAATTCTACGCAAAGCAGACGCATCAGCCCGCTCAGGCCTTGCAGACGATACCCATCACCTGGCCGTTTGCTGTGTGGGGTCTAGACCTCATCGATCCCTTGCAGAAGGCACCTGGGGGCTTCTCGCACCTGCTGGTCGCCATCGACAAATTCTCCAAGTGGATCGAGGTCCGACCCTTGACCAGCATCAGGTCCGAGCAGGCGGTGGCGTTCTTCACCAACATCATCCATCGATTCGGGGTCCCAAACTCCATCATCACCGACAATGGCACTTAGTTCACCGGAAAAAAGTTCCTGGACTTCTGCGACGACCACCACATCCGTGTGGACTGGGCCGCCGTAGCTCACCCCATGATGAATGGGCAGGTGGAGCGTGCCAACGGTATGATCTTGCAGGGACTCAAACCGAGGATCTACAACAACCTCAACAAGTTCGGCAAGCGGTGGATGAAAGAGCTACCCTCGGTGGTCTGGAGTCTGAGGACGACGCCGAGCCGCGCCACGGGTTTCTCGCTGTTTTTTCTAGTCTATGGGGCCGAGGCCATCCTCCCCACGGACTTAGAATACGGCTCCCCGAGGACCAGGGCGTACGACGACCGAAGCAACCAGGCCAGCCGAGAGGACTCGCTGGACCAGCTCGAGGAGGCACGGGACATCGCCTTACCACATTCGGCACGGTACCAGCAGTCGCTGCGACGCTACCACGCCCGAAGCGTTCGGCCCCGAGGCTTCCAAGTGGGAGACTTGGTGCTTCGTCTGCGACAGGACGCCCGAGGGCACCACAAGCTCACTCCTCCCTAGGAAGGGCTCTTCATCATCGCTAAGATTTTGAAGCCCAGAACATACAAGCTGGCCAATGACCAAGGCGAGGTCTACAGCAATGCTTGGAACATCCAACAGCTACGTCGCTTCTACCCTTAAGATGTTTTAAGTCGTTCATTTACCTCGTTTACATAAATAAACTCTAACCGTCAAGGAAGGGTCGGCCTTGCCTCAGCAAAGCCCGACCCTCCCTCGGGGGCTAGAAGGGGGGAACCCCCTCTGCGTCAAAATTTTCCTCGGAAAAATTTTCTACCAAAATGACCTTTGTGCTTTTGACTTCCGTATCGATAGCGGGATCCTGAGAACGACGAAAGTACACGTATGCGGCATGGCCGACCGAGCCGAGGAACTCCTACGCCTCCAGGATACGGATACCTCACTCATCACCTTCCGCGAGAAGTAACTCCCGCTCGGATAAGCGATCCTGCTACCGAACAAGTCCAAACACTCGGGTAGAAAATGCTTTCGTGCCTTCTCGACCGTATCAATAACGGAATCCTACGACCGAACGAGAGTGCACGTAAGCGGCAAGCCCGACCAAGCCGAGGGACTCCTACGCCTCCGGGATACGGATACCTCACTCATCACCTTCCGCGAAAAGTAACTCTTGCTTGGATAAACGATTCTGCTATTGACAGACAAGTCGTGATGCTCAAAATGAGAGGAAAGGAAACGCAACTTTTTAAACACGACGATAAAGTGTTTAGGCCTCGGCGGCCGCGAAAAACATGCGCGTGCTACAGACAAGCTGTTCTTGCAGGTCCAGGCATCGGCAGGGGGAGCAGCACCACTGTCGGCGTTGTTTCCACCCTTGGCGGAACCTGGCCCGGCCTCGGACGGCGACCTGGGCGAAAGGACCTCCACCTAAGGGAGGACGCCAGCACCGCGCCAGCAGATGTCTTGGCCAAGCTCCAGCGGCTGCTGCCACATCTTCCTCGGCCTAGGAAGCCGCCAGCTCCCGGGCCGATGAAGTCTCTTTCCGAGCCGACTCCGCCTCTATCCGTGCTAACACCGCTGCCTCCGGCTCCGGCTCATCGCAGAGCAGCCAAGGGTTCTAAAAACTGAGCAAGAGAGGCCTAGAGCGGCAAGGCCGACTGAGCCGAGGGACTCCTACGCCTCCGAGATACGGATACCTCACTCGTCACCTTCCGCAAAAGGCAACTCACGCTCGGTTAAGTGGTTCGGCTAGCCAACAGGCAAGTCCCAGTGCTCGGAATGAGGAAGACAGACAACTTCATTCTCGAATACCCAAATGTTCAGGCCTTGACAGCCACAAAGAACAAAAACATATACTTGGGGTAACTATGCTACACAGACTTAGACGTCGGCAGAACCCTCGACGGTTCTCTCGACCTACAACAAATGTCTAAGTACTTGAAGCGGTTACATTTTGCTCCGACAAAAACCCAGTATATCTCCTTACAAATGGGACTCCGGTTCCGCTCTCACCGGCAACCGCTCCAGCAGCAGCGACAATAACCTTCGTCTCGGGCGGCTAGACAGCAGCAGCGATGGCCTCAAGGCAAATGCTACTGCTGAAGGGCCTCCGTTCACGTCCACTGTGGAGGACGAGAACCAGCCATTAAAGCCAAAGAGCCGGAGGCATGGACCGCAGGTGGCGCCGACGGTCTCGTCGGGAGAGACAACCACTGGTGCAAGAGGAAGCCTCACCTATGGCGACCACCACCTCAGCACTGACGACGGTGGCCACCTGCCCACCAACACCGCACCGGCATACGGCGTCCGCTCCAAAGCGCACCGGCAGGTCCTCGTTTCCGTCCTTGTCACAAGAACGAGAACGGGGCCATCCCAGAACACGAACGCCGCCATCCCGGCGTACGACGTGTTGGGTGATCCCCCAACAGCCGGCGGCGCGGCGAGGACCGGCGGTGGGGGGCGGCACCGGAAGCAGCACTAGAGCCGCTCGTGCTGGGGAGCCAGACGCGCGGCAGCTGCCAAGCGCCACAGGCGGCGAACACCCTTCTCCCCAGATCACTGAGGGAAGGAGCGGGCCGCTGCCTTCGCAGAGGCAGGCCCCGACTCAGCTCGCCCTCCGCCACAGCAAGGATGACGAAGATCCTTGAAGCTGAGGGAAGGGCGGAGGCCACAGCCCGGCTTGCTTCTCCCCACTAAACTGCCCATTGGTGAGGGAATGTAGCCGGGCTGTGTGGCAGAACCTCCAAGTTATTGGGCCCACATGCACTCGTCCTTGTCCCAAAGACCTCAGACGGCCATGCATGTGCACCAGATAACTCAACAGGATCTGTCTGATTGCCCCAAGGACATCAGATAAACCACTTTCAACCAGAACCGTGGGATTAAGTAACGCAAATCACACACACCAATATTTTTGCAGCGGAAATACTATTACCAAATTTTACAAGTTACAAAAATTTTATATTATTTTATCGGAGTGGTTACAAAAGTATAAGTTTGAAATATATGCTAGCTCAAATGATCATCCTCAATAAGAAGTATAGAGGGGTTACTTAGACTTATAAGAAGGCCGAGCCTACCGGCACTTAACACCATCATCAGCAGCACAAAACTATGACCTGAAAAACAACAGGGAATAAAACCCTGAGTATGGAATTACTCAGCAAGACTTACCCGACTAAAGAAAAGACTCTCAAGGGTATGCTGGATAAATAGGAATCAAGGAGAGGCTTTAGCAAGAATCAACTTAGATACTTTTGCAGAAATAGCTTACTAAAGTGAGTCCTTACTTTGAACATTTTAACGCCAGATTAAATATTAATAGACTATGTTTGCCTCTAGTCTAATTTCATCATCTCATCAATACAACATCATTTTTATTCATGAAGTTCACATCCTGACTTAGGTTGTAGGTCAGTGATCAAGTCTTCATAACCGCGAAGGTACGGCGATCCGAATCGATTATACTCAGCTGAAGATCTCCGATCACACGACATATTCTTGCAGGTAGAAGCCATCTTTCCTCAGGATAACCCCTGAGCAAGGCCTTAACGCAAAAGACAACCTCTATCCACAAGATCTGAGCAGGGCTAAGCATTTTTGTAAATCATATTTTGATACTTCACCAGAAGTATCTATAAAGGTATGGATATCAAGGAAGGCAATGCACCAAAGGGTTTCAAGCAACTCCTATAAACCTAATATACATTTCACTAGACTTAAAGTGTGCAAAAATTATTTAAAAACACAAGGAAGGGGTTGCATGCACCGGGGCTTGCCTGGGATAAACACTACGTTAGTGTTTGTTAGATACCGATCACTTGACGACCATTTTTTGTTCTGATACTTGTTTCGTCTGTCCATCTTCAGTTCCGTTCATCAGCACTATCTTGTGGATTAGCCCATGCTTGGGGTCGACTTGGCTCGTCTTTCGCATCACGCGATTAATTAACGTACCTGAATGGAATGCATTATACACATGAATGCATATTGACAAGCATATTACATACCTAAATAGTGCTACGCCGACAATAATTAAATACTTAGTGACGAAGCGTCGTACTATTTTATACGAAAACACTAGCTATCGACGTATGACTAAGCGCAATAATCACAGTTTTCTAGATTAAACGAACCTAACGCAAACATCACAAACAACAAACTATACACATGAAATATAATTAGCCTACACAACTCACCAGCTAATTAATTAAATGCTGAACTTATACCTCGCATTATTAATTATACCACCTCTCGCTCACGAAGAACTATTTTAATTTCACTTCGTATAACCCATATTTCAGTCTAAACCTTAAGCAATGTATTTATTAAACAATAATAAACTCTATCACATCAAAGCAATCATCACCCATCACTAATAGAACCCGTCGGCTAGTCGATGTAAACACTAGACCTATGTAGTCATGCTTACATTTATATCCACTCAGACACTCTTCACCTAAATTATATTACTATTAACCTAAACATCAAAAGAATTTACACATTTTTTATCATGGGTTTTTCTCGAATTTTAGCTAACTTCTATTTGCCGAACACGAATGACGGTTAATAAAATGATAGAGCCGGAACGAGACCTTACCAGTACGAACACAAGGCCTGGACAATGCACCGACACGAGTGTCGTGGCATAGCAGCACCACAACAATAGGCGAGCTGCGAAGCGAAGTTATCGGCAAGGGCGAGATCGGCCACCGGGTTTCACATTTCACCGAGTAGGTAGCGCGCGAGCTACCGGGAGGGCGCGAGTCCGCCGAGGACGCGATGACGGCTTGGCGAGGCGGTGAGCGAGGCATCACGACACTTCAAGTGAACACAGGACGACGAACGATGACGAACCGGTGAGCTGAAGTAGACACGTTTTACAGGACGATCTGTGCGAGGTTGCTGCTATCACGCTAGGAGCGGATCGAGGCATAGCTGTATGACCAGGCACAAATCGAGCACCGGCAATCAGTGAGAAACAGTGGAAGACGAGCTCACTGAGACAGTAGAGAAGTCCGAGACGGCTGCGATCGATGCTGGAGATTTACAGCTTGACGCGGCCGAGCACTTCGACGAGCGACGGTCGATGAGCCAGTGGCCGTAAAAATAAACTGAAACAGGGAGCACGGTCGATGAGCCAGTGGCCGTAAAAATAAACTAAAACAGGGAGCTTGGGAATGCAGACACTTGGAGACGCGGCGGAACTCGACCGAGCACGCAGGAGCACGGCTGGGAAAGCACCAAACAAAGGACAGCAGCGCGTGAGGAAGAACTTGGCGCACAGAGGAGCTCTGCTGGGCGATACATGCGGCTGGGAGAAGGAGCTTGGGCGAGCTGGAGGGAGGAACGTCGAGGAGGGGTCCGAGAGGAAGTCTGGGCGTCCAGCTTCCGGTATGGAGCAGGCCGAGCGCCAGGGGCGAGCTCGGAGGGGAAGCCACGGCACAAGAAATCCGATCAGGCGCGGCCGAACAGAGGTGCTGCGGCACAGGAGCTCACCTACGGACGAACTAGAGATAAGCACGGGCACCGACGGTTTCAGGAAATATCAAGAGGAGGAGGAACGGAGACGAGATAAAGCTGAGCGCTGAAAAATCTCCACTCGAAGAGTGGCGGGAGAGAAAAAATCTTCACGACAACACTGAGAAGCTCGACGGCGAAGAAGATAAAGATGAGTATTGCTGCCCGCACGGGAGGAAAATCTGGGCGCTGGAAAAAAATAATCCAGGTACCAGGAAGTATCTCGGATAGGATGAGAGCTGAAGCGTATGGTTGGGTGAGGATGAGGCTTGGTGAGCGTCGTGAGGGATAAGGCTGGGAAGATATTTTCTTTTCTTTTCTTTCTTTTTTTTACACAATAATCCATATATATTCGTGCTCTCATATCTGAATCTAGTACTAGGGTATAAATAAGGTTTAACTTGGTCAAACCAAAATGACATTGTGGACTAAATAGAAGATTTTTCTTGAAATAACTGAGGCCTGTTAAACTCATCTGTTATCCGAATGCTCAGATTAGAGCAAAAAGCAACTGACTAGACCAAACCAAATAAGATCGACATGGATATTTCAAACTATGTTAAATCTAGTTTAAAACAGATAAATCTCATATGTTCTAAATATTGGGATTTTTAAATCGGAAAGCGAATCATCTAACCATTGTTCTGGTTTTATTTAGTTCAAGTTCGATTTAGTCTAAACAGTCCACCCTTAATATTGTCGCTACAGACTTCGTAGAGATCGCTCGAATAAGAGCAAAATAATTAGGTGACGTTTCTAATTCGCCTTAATCGATAAATTTTAATTTGCATTCATTTCAGTTAAATTTAGACGAATTTTTGCCCGCTATTTGAACATTTGACTAGAGAGCAATTCGATTAATAAATCTATGCCTTATATTTCTTAGACATGAACGTGGTCGAAATTATAAACTCGATAGATTTTAATTGGGCACAGGACTCGCAAGCTTTCAGAACAATTACGTTCCGAAATTCGCGAAAATTTTAGGAGGAGTCTAAATAGACAGAAACATATGTCATATTAAAATCGCGATAGACAAAACAGATTAAGACAGAGAGACTGTTATTTACCGCTATCACGTGTTAAAGTCTGCACTCGTGGTCGAGCAGACAATAAACACCTGGGGTGTTACAATCCTCCCCCCTTAAAAGAATCTCGTCCCGAGATTCGGAGCGAAAGACTTTTAAGAGTAGAGAAGCATGTAACCCATGTCCATATCAACGGCAATCATAAGGCAGTTCTAAGCAAAGGCGAGTGTCCCAAGATGTTGTTTCTCTAGTGGACATAACATGTATCGCCTTAGGCTAATTTAGAAATGTCCACCAATAGAGACGATGTCTGCCAGAGGAACACATAAGGTTCCATGTGTGCAGTTTGCTTTTTCTGATGACACTGTACTATCTGAGTCTATTGGGCAAGTGGCAAATACGCGATTTTATCCAAACAGAATCAGATGCAACCTCTTGGGTAAAATACAAAGAAAGAGGTTTACCAACAAGTGGTCGCGATAAGTTCATAGCACACGAGACGGGTGTGAATGTCGAACAACATCACAGTTAACTCGTGTCCCACTAGAAAATCTAACTCCCAGAAGGTGAGATAGATTCGAGAGAATCACCCGCGGAGGGATCTGTAGATACAGACTTTACAACCAGCCCATTGTATCCAGCACTAACCATGGCTCGACTTGATCACCCATGCTGGAAAAACACACGCGAGGCGATCGAGGCATGACTAGAGCGATAATTAGGTGGTTATTGGCCAACTTGACTTGATTCTTACAAGTACCTTCCTAGGATGGATTGAACCAAAGTGAGTTTAGACAACTCGACAAAACGATCTCTAAACTCAAACGTTGTTCACAAAGCAGTACAAGTTAGTAAAACCAACTTGTTGAACTACTTTTGACATTGAGCAGGTCCTCTCAGTGCCATCGATAAGCCAAGGGTTGAGAGTTCACTCATGTCACCAGGTGATCATGCACTTGGGTAGAAATCCATTTGGTCATGTTGTTCATCCGTTTTTGCATGCGAGATGAACCATCCACTTGGTTAGGGAATACATGGATTAAATAGGAGAGCGAATGAACAAACTCCTGCATCTCAGCGACAGGAAAAGCCAATCTCCATCTTGAGAGCTAATTAGTTATTTCTCAACACTAAAAAGCTCCAAGGCTTCACCTTTACACAAAGGATGTAAAGGGAACTTGTATAAGTAGTCACTATCAAAATCAAAAGAAAAGAGACCACACATAAAAGTGGTATGCTCCTTTTAATCCAACGAAGATGATAGATGTTGCTTGATAACTTAACAAACAACATAGAAATTGTTTCAAGGGAGGAGTCCACTGAAGATAACACATTAGAGTAGTTCCATAATGGATCATGACTAGAGACTTTGATACCGGCATGCGCCAAGCAGCAAAATCCTGTGTGCGCATTCACAGGAGGCCCTCAGTTTCGCCGTGGTACCATAAATCCTTAACCATGACACCATTACAAAACTGACACCAATAATGAATCTCACGTGGCAAAAATAGATTGTGCCAAGATAACGCATTGACATAGTCTCATAATGGACTACAACTACTAACCCTGATACCAGCGCGTGCCGAGCAGCACAACCGTGTGTGCGCACACACAGAAGGCCCTCGGTTTCGTCACGGCACCACAGGTTTTAGCCATAACACCATTACCAGACATAACCAATAAGAAATCTCGCGCAACACAAATGAATTGGGCAAGGGTGACAATATACAAGGAGATACTCCACCTGTAAGAATGGATACAAGTAGAGAGCCAAATAGATTATGGCCTAAGGAAATGAACAAGACATGGCCATAACCTAAACTTGATAAAAGGTGTATGATGGGAGACTGTTACTTCAGCCCCAAGCATATTTCTATGCACATCATAGAGATCACAAGGTCAAGGATCAACATCTGATTAGATACGGAGGGAAAACAATCATAAGGTTAAGTGGGTATGCCTTCGAGAGACATGAGGAAACCAAAGGCATCACACTTTAAGAAAATGGTCGGACATGTCTTTCCTAAGTTAGGTTGATAAAACAACGGTAGGATCCTCAAGAAGAAGCAAACTGAAACTAGGGGTATCAGCTTGCACCAACTAAACAAAGGCATGATTTGGTTGGAAGTAGGACCATAAAAGAGTTACAACTAATTGTCAAGAATACAGACTCGAGATTCTTAGTCTAAGTTCGTGTGCATCTTATGTCCAACAAAAAGTTTGTCTAAGCGGTCATGGTTCACTAAACACGAACATGGTCTAGTTTAGGGTTTAGACAAATAGGTCACAAACATTCTATCTGCACTTTAAGCACAAGAGCAAACACATTTGCACTAATGGTCAAATTATGAAAAGCTAAAAGCAATCTAAACCTGTATCCCTAAGACACCACATCATTTATAATCACCAAGTTTTGGAATAAAGGTAAGAGAAGCATTTTGGGTGTATAGGTAACAAACATAATGCAACAATCAGGATGCATGCTCGTCTTATTCGTCCTCACGAGTTTTGCCAACATACCGTGGCAATAGCGTTCTATAGCGGTGGCATACGTTCTCTCTCGGTATTTTGCTAGTCGTCAGCTACACATACGGTTTCGAGGTTAGTGTACCTGCAGAAAATTCCATTGCAGCCCAATTCCCATGCAGTTCACACATGGCAGTTTATCACAGTTTATACTCCATATATTGCTATATGGAGGCCAGCTCATCATTAAGCACCGAGCCACGCATAGGCGCCGTTGCCACACTTTAACCATAGGGCAACTCATTATGGTAACTCACCTTCTTACCTGAGCGTAGGTGCGTTGTTACAATTACAATACATTTCTCAGTATTCCCATGTCTGTATACCCATACACATTCATGGGGTACTGAATTCCCAGAAAAATAATTACTCCACATCACAGTCTTCATATATATATATATATATATATGTGGAACATGTATATAATCAAGCGCTACAATTAAGCATTTCCCTAGACCGACGGTTGTTCGGTCATGCTCTCACATCTCACCTTACCTTGAGCGTCGATCCATTCAAAACTGAATGGCCTTAAAAATAACAATACACATGTATGCAATACCCACCCGGTTGTGGGTTAGTGGTTTTTAAATAAGCCACCTAATAGCCCTTAATTTAGGGCTTAAGAGAGGATGTCGCTAGCATTATAGTTTTTCAAAACTGTTTTTCAAAGCCAAACAATGTGTTTAGTTGAAAATAAGTTTTTCAAAATCAAAACTTTTATTTTGAAAATATGTATGTGACTGTATATACTTAATCCTGCTCCGATACCAGCTGTGGCAGAACCTCCAAGTTATTGGGCCCACATGCACCCGTCCTTGTCCCAAAGACCTCAGACGGCCATGCATGTGCACCAGATAACTCAACAGGATCTGTCCGATTGCCGCAAGGACATCGGATAAACCACTTTCAACCAGAATCGTGGGATTAAGTAACGCAAATCACACACACCAATATTTTTGCAGCGGAAATACTATTACCAAATTTTACAAGTTACAAAAATTTTATATTGTTTTATCGGAGTGGTTACAAAAGTATAAGTTTGAAATATATGCTAGCTCAAATGATCATCCTCAATAAGAAGTATAGAGGGGTTACTTAGACTTATAAGAAGGCCGAGCCCACCGGCACTTAACACCATCATCAGCAGCACAAAACTATGACCTGAAAAACAACAGGGAATAAAACCCTGAGTATGGAATTACTCAGCAAGACTTACCCGACTAAAGAAAAGACTCTCAAGGGTATGCTGGATAAATAGGAATCAAGGAGAGGCTTTAGCAAGAATCAACTTAGATACTTTTGCAGAAATAGCTTACTAAAGTGAGTCCTTACTTTCAACATTTTAACGCCAGATTAAATATTAATAGACTCTGTTTGCCTCTAGTCTAATTTCATCATCTCATCAATACAACATCATTTTTATTCATGAAGTTCACATCCTGAATTAGGTTGTAGGTCAGTGATCAAGTCTTCATAACCGCGAAGGTACGGCGATCCGAATCGATTATACTCAGCTGAGGATCTCCGATCACACGACATATGTAGCACTTAACCCTTGCATATGTCAACCCGCCACCGGGGTTCTTAAGACCAAATCAGGTTCACGCAAACCGAGAGCACAGATACACCACCGTCCAGCCTCTTGCTACGGAGGGTACACGCTACTCTCGCCACCGCTCCACGCCCATTTCGTGTTATCTTATTCTGGCCTTAGTCTGCCCGAGGCAAGGCTTACCCATGACGAGACATGTGACCAGTTAAAGGGTCCTCGATCAGCAGGCCTACATACGCATCCAATCCTTAATCAACCTGGGTAGAACCTCACCTGTTCCTAACCCAAGTTCCGATTTAAGTACTTCCATCCTTAGGATTGTTTGTGTTCCTTAGGATGAAAAGAGCATCACAGGGAACTTTGCAGTAAGATCCCACCATGCTCCCAATGAAAATATATTCTTGCAGGTAGAAGCCATCTTTCCTCAGGATAACCCCTGAGCAAGGCCTTAACGCAAAAGACAACCTCTATCCACAAGATCTGAGCAGGGCTAAGCATTTTTGTAAATCATATTTTGATACTTCACCAGAAGTATCTATAAAGGTATGGATATCAAGGAAGGCAATGCACCAAAGGGTTTCAAGCAACTCCTATAAACCTAATGCACATTTCACTAGACTTAAAGTGTGCAAAAATTATTTAAAAACACAAGGAAGGGGTTGCATGCACCGGGGCTTGCCTGGGATAAACACTACGTTAGTGTTTATTAGACGTCGATCACTTGACGACCATTTTTTGTTCTGATACTTGTTTCGTCTGTCCATCTTCAGTTCCGTTCATCAGCACTATCTTGTGGATTAGCCCATGCTTGGGGTCGACTTGGCTCGTCTTTCGCATCATGCGATTAATTAACGTACCTGAATGGAATGCATTATGCACATGAATGCATATCGACAAGCATATTACATACCTAAATAGTGCTACGCCGACAATAATTAAATGCTTAGTGACGAAGCGTCGTACTATTTTATACGAAAACACTAGCTATCGACGTATGACTAAACGCAATAATCACGGTTTTCTAGATTAAACGAACCTAACGCAAACATCACAAACAACAAACTATACACATGAAATATAATTAGCCTACACAACTCACCAGCTAATTAATTAAATGCTGAACTTATCCCTCGCATTATTATTTATACCACCTCTCGCTCACGAAGAACTATTTTAATTTCACTTCGTATAACCCATATTTCAGTCTAAACCTTAAGCAATGTATTTATTAAACAATAATAAACTCTATCACATCAAAGCAATCATCACCCATCACTAATAGAACCCGTCGGCTAGTCGATGTAAACACTAGACCTATGTAGTCATGCTTACATTTATATCCACTTAGACACTCTCCACCTAAATTATATTACTATTAACCTAAACACCGAAAGAATTTACACATTTTTTTATCATGGGTTTTTCTCGAATTTTAGCTAACTTCTATTTGCCGAACATGAATGACGGTTAATAAAATGATAGAGCCGGAACGAGACCTTATCAGTACGAACACAAGGCCTGGACAATGCACCGACACGAGTGTCGTGGCATAGCAGCACCACAACAATAGGCGAGTTGCGAAGCGAAGTTATCGGCGAGGGCGAGATCGGCCACCGGGTTTCACATTTCACCGAGTAGGTAGCTCGCGAGCTACCGGGAGGGCGCGAGTCCGCCAAGGACGCGATGACGGCTTGGCGAGGCGGTGAGCGAGGCATCACGACACTTCAAGTGAACGTAGGACGATGAACGATGACGAACCGGTGAGCTGAAGTAGACACGTTTTACAGGACGATCTGTGCGAGGTTGCTGCTATCACGCTAGGAGCGGATCGAGGCATAGCTGTATGACCAGGCACAAATCGAGCACCGGCAATCAGTGAGAAACAGTGGAAGACGAGCTCACTGAGACAGTAGAGAAGTCCGAGACGGCTGCGATCGATGCCGGAGATTTACAGCTTGACACGGCCGAGCACTTCGACGAGCGATGGTCGATGAGCCAGTGGCCGTAAAAATAAACTGAAACAGGGAGCTTGGGAACGCAGACACTTGGGGACGCGGCGGAACTCGACCGAGCGCGCAGGAGCACGGCTGGGAAAGCACCAAACAAAGGACAGCAGCGCGTGAGGAAGAACTGGGCGCACAGAGGAGCTCTGCTGGGCGATACATGCGGCTGGGAGAAGGAGCTTGGGCGAGCTGGAGGGAGGAACGTCGAGGAGGGTCCGAGAGGAAGTCTGGGCGTCCAGCTTCCGATATGGAGCAGGCCGAGCGCCAGGGGCGAGCTCGGAGGGGAAGCCACGGCACAAGAAATCCGATCAGGCGCGGCCGAACAGAGGTGCTGCGGCACAGGAGCTCACCTACGGACGAACTAGAGATAAGCACGGGCACCGACGGTTTCAGGAAATATCAAGAGGAGGAGGAACGGAGACGAGATAAAGCTGAGCGCTGAAAAATCTCCACTCGAAGAGTGGCGGGAGAGAAAAAATCTTCACGACAACACTGAGAAGCTCGACGGGGAAGAAGATAAAGATGAGTATTGCTGCCCGCATGGGAGGAAAATCTGGGCGCTGGAAAAAAATAATCCAGGTACCAGAAAGTATCTCGGATAGGATGAGAGCTGAAGCGTATGGTTGGGTGAGGATGAGGCTTGGTGAGCGTCGTGAGGGATAAGGCTGGGAAGATATTTTCTTTTCTTTTCTTTCTTTTTTTACACAATAATCCATATATATTCGTGCTCTCATATCTGAATCTAGTATTAGGGTATAAATAAGGTTTAACTTGGTCAAACCAAAATGACATTGTCGACTAAATAGAAGATTTTTCTTGAAATAACTGAGGCCCGTTAAACTCATCTGTTACCCGAATGCTCAGATTAGAGCAAAAAGCAACTGACTAGACCAAACCAAATAAGATCGACATGGATATTTCAAACTATGTCAAATCTAGTTTAAAACAGATAAATCTCATATGTTCTGAATATTGGGATTTTTAAATCGGAAAGCGAATCAGCTAACCATTGTTCTGGTTTTATTTAGTTCAAGTTCGATTTAGTCTAAACAGTCCACCCTTAATATTGTCGCTACAGAGTTCGTAGAGATCGCTCGAATAAGAGCAAAATAATTAGGTGACGTTTCTAATTCGCCTTAATCGATAAATTTTAATTTGCATTCATTTCGGTTAAATTTAGACGAATTTTTGCCCGCTATCTGAACATTTGACTAGAGAGCAATTCGATTAATAAATCTACGCCTTATATTTCTTAGACATGAACGTGGTCGAAATTATAAACTCGATAGATTTTAATTGGGCACAGGACTCGCAAGCTTTCAGAACAATTACGTTCCGAAATTCGCGAAAATTTTAGGAGGAGTCTAAATAGATAGAAACATATGTCATATTAAAATCGCGATAGACAAAACAGATTAAGACAGAGAGACTGTTATTTACCGCTATCACGTGTTAAAGTCCGCACTCGTGGTCGAGCAGACAATAAACACCTGGGGTGTTACAGGCTGCACGACGAAAATCCTTGAAGCCGAGCGATGGCTGAAGGGCGCCGATCTTCACAAGGCCGCGCTCCTCCAACGACAGCAAGAGCAAGGCGACGCTGGTGCACCCCATCCGGGGGCTCGAAAGGTGGAAGGGCGCAATGCATGAGGGGAAAACGAAGGCATGGCCACGGCCCGGGGGGATCGATCCCCCTTTTATAGGCAGACCTCCTCACTTGCGCCCCTTAGCGTCACGGGCGAAGTCTCCACTGACATACTCCAGGGTTCTCCCCCTATGACACGGGGGCTGGGGCCCACACGTCATACGAGCTGATCCTAAGCACGAAGAAGGCAAACCGCCGCACACGAGGCATGCAACCGCCCCGCGGTTACAAGCGCTCTTCCATCTTCGCAGAAACCAGTGGTCAAAAGGGTGGACCGCCACGCGACCGGCATCCAACTGCACCGCAACTGTGCGCCCTTTCGGCTTCGACCACATCCAGTGGACCAGCGCAAAGGAAGCGGGCCCGCATGTCATGTAACCGGCGCGCCGGCTACGACGTACAAGAAGCTACACCGCCACTCGCGCCTATGCTGCGCCTCCTCGACTGCGGAACCAGTACCGCGACTCGAGGCAGCCCTGCGCATGACCCAACCGTGCCAATTAAAGGCGACGGCCACGGGTCAGTCAGCCGCGGGGGAAGGCACGACGGTTGGCATGGCCAAAAGTGGGTCGGCAGTAACTGCAGCGGCAGGCGAGCGGAAGCAGCGGTCAAGTCACCTGCAGGCTCGCGTCCCCTCCTGAAACAACGAGAGAGCCCTCTCCCACGGCGTGAAGACGACGCGCCCATGCCCCGTTCCTCGAACGGCTCGCACACGCAACGGGTGCCACACGAATCGCCCGTCCCGTCGCATTAACTCCCCGGCAGAGCAGGCGACACCTCTGGCAGGCGAGGCGGGCGTCGCTTCGCCTTCGCTATAATGACCGCGTCAAAAAAGGTGCGCCACCTTATTTAAATTCATATCCTTCCCCTCCTCCTCTCTCTCTCTTGCTACAGGGACTGGGAAAGGGGACGTTGTGGAAAGGATCCTTCTCGGCGAAGGAAGCGGGCCCCGAGCCCTCCTACTGATCAGGGGTTCAAAGGCTGGCTCCTCGGAAGGGTTTCGACAGCCGCCCTAGAGCACTCGGACTTCAAGCCCATTACTGATCAGGGGTTCGAAGGCTGGCCCCTCGGAAGGGTTCGACAGCCGCCCTAGAGTGCTCGGGCTCCGTTCCCATTACTGATTAGGGGTTCGTAGGCTGGCCCCTCGGAAGGGTTTGATAGTCGCCCCAGAGCACGCAGAGTGAGGGATGACTCTGGGTACGTCCGATACATGGCCGAGGCTCGGGCTACGCTCCCGAGGTACCCTAGGACATTTTCGAGACCGGCGGAAACGATTTGTAATGGAATCCCACCGGAGGGAGGCATCGAGCCCTCGGACCCTATCGAAGGGGTCTGGGTCCGGCGAATCACCCGCAGGTACTTTTGGAGCGCGCCTCTGGGCCACCAGCTGACCCCTAACGAATGGGGCACGAGCGTCCACTCGGATCACCCGTTAGCAGCTCAGTGGAAACACCATGTTCGACGCCCTCCGAGGGCAACATGGCGCTTTCCCCCTCCTCCTCCTTGCGGAAAGGCGACACAGGGGCGTATGATAAAAGTCGGGAAAGTCCTTGATCGTCCTCTCACTCCGTGCAGAGGCTCGGGGGCTGCTCTCGCACCTGGCTACGGCCAAAACTGTTGACAGCATCAACAAACCAGCTTGATAACTTGGAACCTGACCATGCACCTAGGCTACGGCCAGGCCGCATGAGGGAACGATCAGACCGGCCGAGGCACCACGAAAAGCATTCAGACCTCAGAGGAGTCAAACCACTCCTCCGAGGCCTCGGGGGCTACACCCGGCGGGTGCGCTCGCGCGCACCCACCAGAACAAAGCAAAAACCGAGAAAGGCCGGTCCCCTCACCGAAAATGCGGCAAAAGCCTCCAAGCGAGTACCAACACTCTCTTCGAGGCTCGGGGGCTACTGTCGGGTACCATAATTAGGGGTACCCCTAATGCTCCTAATCATGGCTGGTAAACACCCTCAGACCAGCTGACGGGCGCGGTTCAAGTCAAGGCTTCGTCTACCCAAGGGACGCGATCTCACCCGAGCCTAGCCTCGGGCTGGAGCAGTAGTCCCAAACGAGTTCACGCCTCGCCCGAGGGCCTCCTCAGGCAGTAGGCGCCCCCTCGGCTCTCCCGAAGCCTGGCTCGGGCAGGCTTCGTTGTGAAGCAACCTTGGCCAGACCGCCTCACCAACCGACCACTTCGCAGGCGCATTCAATGCAGGGGACGCCTGGCGCCGTATTCTGACACATGCGCCTCAGTCGGCCAGGCCGAGGTGACCGCAGTCACTTCGCCCCTCTTCTTTACTGTCTGATGTGACAGGAAAACTGCGTCGCTCGCCCTGCTCCGACTGCCGTGTCAACCACCCAGGCAAAGACTGACAACAAGTCACGATCAACCACCGAGTTCGGCCTCGGGCGCAACAGGAAGTTCCGCCTCGCCCGACCTCAGGCTCCGGCCTCGGGAGGAGGTTTCCGCCTCGCCCGACCTCAGGCTCCGGCCTCGGAAGGAGGTCTCCGCCTCGCCTGACCCCCGGACTCGGCCTCGACCTCGGTCTCGGGAGGAATCGCGTCCTCGCCCGATCTCGGCCTCGGCCTCAAGAGAAGTCTCCGCCTCGCCCGACCTTGGGCTCGGACCGACCGCTCCAACAGGGGATACATCATTACCCTATTCCTAGCCTGCTCAGGCTACAAGGAACAAGACCGGCGTCCTATCTGGCTTACCCCGGCGACGGGTAATGATGGTGCCCCGCGTGCACCATGACGCCGGTGGCTCTCAGCCCCTTACGGCAGCAAGGAGACGTCAGCAGGATCCTTGCCGCACTGCGAGCTGTGCTCCTACAGGACTCATGCGCTCCTCCGACGGCCACGCCATCACGTGTACAGGGCCCAAGCTCTCCCCCAACAGCCACGTTGGCATGTACACAGGGCTTAGGCACTCCTCTATCGGACACGTTAGCGCATAGCTACGCCCCCCGTTGTACGTCAGGACCCTCTCCTTGTGTCTATAAAAGGGAGGTCCAGGGCCATCCTGAGGGGGGTTCGCGCGGGGGAAGGAGCGGACGAACGGGCTCCCGCTCTCTGTCTCTCTCTCTCCCTCACGCGACGCGCTTGTAACCCCTACTACGAGCGGCACCCCTGGTGCAGGATAATACAAGGCTTGTCCCACCTCTTGTGTTCCATCCCGCGCCAACCCATCTGGGCAGGGGCACGCAGCGATTTCACTCGTCGGTCTAGGGACCCCCGGGTCCGAAACGCCGACAACATGGTTTGTGATGAAAATGTGTGTCACTTTGTTAAAAGTCGTATTTAAGAATCAAAATTTTATTTTATCTTCTCAGGTAAAATAAAACTGGAGAAAGCTTTATTTTTATTTCTTGGTAGAAAAAGTTTATTTTGTTACCAGATAGGTTATTTGGCCGAGTAGCAAGGGCTAGTTATTAATAATTGCCAAAATGAGTTAATAATAAACTTAGGGATAAAAAGTTTAAGTTGTTACCAAATAAGTCGTTTGGCCTAGTAATGAATGACCAGTCACAAAATAATTACCAGCATGGGTAATAATAATTTTAGGAATCAAAATTAGGTTTTGTGATTTGTGTCGCATTAATTCGGACCGGTATGAATTTAATTAAAAATTTAGGTTTGGAATTAGTCAGATATAAATTATTCCAAAACTTTTGTAGTATGAATTCTAATCAAGCGGAGCAGTAATCCTAAGATAAAAATTGGGATTATTGTTGTGTACGAATTTAAATTGGAGAGAAAAATAGATAATTATTAGAGATATATGGAGATTATATAGGAGAAGAAAGATTTGTTTTTTTTCTTTCTTTGGTGAACGTCGGGTCGTCGGCTGCTGAAAAAAAAATCTCCACCGCATCACTTCTCCCATCCTTATCTCATGTACGTGCTTCTCCACATGCGGATAATGCTTGTCCCTTGGAAGAGTCTCCCATGTATGTTTCATCTGCTCCTAAATCTCATCTTTATTCACCGAGCTACAGTACCGACGGAGCAGCAGCGTCCAACTCCTAGAAAAGAAAATCCCAGCCGTCCCCTCCTTTAAATATCTAAATATCTCAAGCTGCTTCTTTCTTATCCATTGTCTACGTCAGCTCCCTGGACACTCATCTTCCTATGATTATCTCAAGCTGCCGACATCAAGCTCCCTCTTTCAGTTCGAGCACATATCGGTTCCCTGGAAAAAATCTTCATCCGCTAATTGGTGCTGGCGCTCTGCTCTCCTTCCTCAGCTCCAGCCCACCGAGCATCTCCCCCACCACGCCGGCTTCTAGGATTTCTGCTCATCCTTTCAGTGTCCATCGTCTCCTCTCCCAAGTGCTCGGCTTCTAGCAACACCCAGCAGCTTCCACAGCGTCACGCTTCCCTGTCCTCACGTCCTAGCTCCTGGCAGCGACGTCCCGTCCTAGCGCCAGCTGTGCTCCGTTCCTGTTCGTCACCACGTCATCTACTTCAGCCACCTGCCTCACTGTCGACTCACTGGTCATCTCGCTGCACCGTCGAGTTTTGCCTCGCCTCGCCGTTCCGCATCCTTGCTTTCCGAAGTTTCGGCGAGTCGTCATCCTATTGTGTTGCCGTGTGGTGCTCTCGACGTCGACCTGAGCTCACTCCACACGTTGCGACGTCTCGCTCATCTCATCGCCAAGTTGTCGTGATAATTGTCATGGTAATTTATATCTCCTTAGGTATTAAAAATTGTGCTGGTAATGGTGTGGGTGAATCGCAGTAGGGCGATTAGTGGTCGGAAGGAATTAGATGGTGAATAGAAGTGAATTTATGTACGTCGCTCGCTAGATATCCAAAAAATGCCTGAGTCAGGTTTGCCACCATTTTGGCGAATCTCCACTCGGCTTTGGTATTGCGTAGGCTTAGATTCTCTTGTAGTACTGTTTGATTTAATTGGAGCGTATTCCGTTAGTCGCCGATTATCTGCGTAATTAGAAATACATTTTCCGTCGGTTGTCAATAATCCACTTAATTAAAAGTATCTTACCATGGAATAAATAGCTTAATTGAAGTAATAAAATAATTAAATTTTTGCTCTTATTTTCGGGTTTATGTAATGTCCCTGGGCTACAATTCTTAAGTTGGTCCATGGCATGTGTAAGATATTTTTGACGGTCTTAGGTCTTACTTTACTTGCTTGGTAAAGCAATCATAGATTATATCGTTAGTGGGATAATTAGATTTTATACCGACAGTTGTGTGCAACTTTTTCGTGAAGGAAAGTTGTACACAAGGGATTTATCGTTTAAATTCTTTATATTGCATCTGTATCCATTTCATCATCACATCATGATCATAACATGTATCTTTACTTTACGTGTAGATCACGTTGTCTGTGGATCAATCGCTTGGTGGAGTAATTTTCTAGAGACTGGTCTTCACCCTGAAGACTCGTGAAATTTTATTTCCTTAGTCCTCGGCTCTTCTCTGCAACAAAGGCAAGCCCCGGTGCATCCACCACTTTCCTTATTGTTTACAAAACTTTTATCACTTGATATGATGCATTAGGTGATAGGAGTTACGTGATCAAACAATTGATGTATTACCATCCTAGAGAATTTGAATAATCATTCCTTGATACCTATTTTATGAAAAACTAGTGCCGCTTAGCCCTGCTTAAAGTGATAAGATTTTTGAAATTTATTTTGATTACTGGTTATTGTTATGTGTGAATGAACTTGAATTAGATAATTAATATGAGACCGGGCGGGTGGCTTGCATTGTGAAATGAGTCGGTGTAGTGCTCCGTCTGTGTCGATTAAGGACCGTTCGATGTAGGCCTGTTGTGGTTGAGACTTTGCAACTAGACACATGCCCCGGTAAGCCTGAACCCGGCTATTCCATACGTGAAAAGTCAACCGCGCACTGGGCGTGGGAGATGGTGGGAGTAGCGTGTACCCTCCTGGCTAGAGGCTGGACGGAGGAGTACTGTGCTCCCGGGTAGCGCAGACCGGTTCACGTTGTGGAGGATCTGTGGGAACGGTTGACATATGCAAGGGTTAAGTGCTACATATGTCGTGTGGTTAGGAATCCCCAGCTGGGTATAATCGGTTCGAATCGTCGTCGCTCCTCGATTATGGAGACTTGACCCTCCGACCACTCATCGTAGTTAATAAGTGAAACACGAATTGGCTAAAAGAAAGCTAGATATGACAAGTGAATGCTCTAGTTCAGGAAAATCTAGAAACAGGTAAGAACGTAAATTGATAATTAAAAGATGGCTTAAGGATCCACTATTAGTAAGCATTTCTGCAAAATGAGTCCTTGATTATTGCTTAGCCTTACCTTGACTCCCTCTAGCCAGCATACCCTTGAGAGTCTTTTCTTTAGTCGGGTAAGTCTTGCTGAGTAATTGCGTACTCAGGGTTTTATTCCCTGTTGTTTTTCAGGTCTTAGTTTTGTGCTGCTGATGGTGGTGTTAAGTGCCGGTGGGCTCGACCTTCTTATAAGTCTAAGTAACCCTTCTATACTTCTTATTGAGGATGGTCCCTTGAGCTAGCATATATTTCAAACTTATACTTTTGTACTCACTCTGATGAAAATAATGTAAAATTTTTGTAACTTGTAAAATTTGGTAATAAAATTTCCGCTGCAAAAATATTGATGTGTGTGATTCGTGTTTACTTAATCTTGCGATCTTGGTGGTAGTGGTTTATCCGAAGTCCCCTGGGATACTCGGACAGATCTTGTTAAGTTATCAGGCACACATGCATAGCTGTTTGAGGTCTTTGAGACAAGGATAGGTGCATGTGGGTCCTATAACTTGGGAGGTTCTGCCACAAATTTGATATTGGGTGTTTTGACAAAAGACTTGTGCTTAGCTTATTATTACTCGATGTTTGAAGTAAATGCGATTACGCTAGAAAAATGTGATAATTGGACATAGTCGTATATCGGTATCTAGTGTTTATGTATTTCAGTTTGTGATGCCTGACCATAAGTGTTACTCCTCTTTGGTATAGCAATAATTAGTTACGTGCTATCCCTTGGTATTCATACATGTGCATTATGCATTTCATTTAAGTACGATAATTATTCACGTGATGCGGAAGACGAGCCAAGTCGACCCCAAGCGCGGGCTACTCCGTATGGTGATGCTGATGGACGAACCTGCCTGATCAAGTGCTAGGACAAGGATGATTGTCAAGTGGACGTCGCCTAACAAACACTAACCTAGTGTTATTCAGGCAAGCCCCGGTGCATTTGCCACCTCCTTTCTGTTTTAAAATCTTTATCACCTTGTTTGATGCATTAGGTTATAGGAGTTGTGTGCTAAACCGTTGATGCATTTTCTTCCTTGGAAAATTGATTACCCTTCCTTGATACCTTTTTATGAAAAGGATTTTTGATGCTTAGCCTTGCTTTAGAAAAACAAAATGTTTTGTTTTAAAACAAAAAGTGATGCTTCACAGTGGATGGGATGTTTTCAAAAATAAAACTTGATGGTGGATCCATCACGGTCGTGATGGGTTCAACATTGGAAAAGATGTACCTCTATCAGGTACCAAACTTTGGGTTGAAAATAATAAAGATGAGACCAGGCTGTTGACTTGCACGAGAAGGGAGTCTCGGTGTAGTGTCTCCGTTTGAGTCGATTAAGGACCGTGTCGATGTAGGCCTGATGATCGAGGACCTTTTAACTGGTCACATGCCTCATCATGGGTAAGCTTTGCCTCGGGCAGACTAATACCAGAATAGGCAATACGCAATGGGAGTGGAGAGATGGCGAGAGTAGCGTGTACCCTCCGTGGCAAGAGGCTGGACGGTGGTGTATCTGTGCTCTCGGTTGGCGTGAACCCGATCTGGTATTAAGAACCCTGGTGGCGAGTTGACATATGCAAGGGTAAAGTGCTACATATGTCGTGTGATTGGAGATCCCCAGCTAGGTATTAATCGATTTGGATCACCATTACTTCTCAGACATGAAGACTTGGTCACTGACTTACACGTAGCAATCCAGTGAACTAAAGGGATGATAAAAAGACGGCTAGTGTAGCCCAAGTGCTTGAACTAGGATAGAAAGAACTCTAGATGCAGGTAACTTTACCTTACCTGACAAGTAAAAATGGATTTTAAGGATCCACTCATAGTAAGCTTTTCTGCAAACGGAGTCCTTGATTCTTGATAAGCCTTACCTTGAATCCTTTTAAAACCAGCATACCCTTGAGAGTCTTTTCTTTACGAATAAGTCTTGTTGAGTAATTGTGTACTCAGGGTTTTATTCCCTGTTGTTTTTTAGGTCATAGTTTTGTGCTGCTGATGATGGTGTTAAGTGCCAGTGGGCTCGGCCTTCTTATAAGTCTAAGTAACTCTTCTATACTTCTTATTGAGGATGATCACTTGAGCTAGCATATATTTCAAACCTACAAATAATTTATAACAGTTCAAAGTTATTTCTTTGAATCACTTTTGTAATCACTCCGATCATGTACAAAGTAAAATTTTTGTAACTTGTAAAATTTGGTAATAAGATTTTCGCTGCAAACTGTTGGTGTGTGTGATTTGTGTTACTTAATCTCGTGATCTTAGTTGTAAGTGGTTTATTCGAGGTCCTTGGGGCACTCGGACGGATCCTGTTAAGTTATCTGGTGCACATGCATTGTCGTCTGAGGTCTTTGAGACAAGGACAGGTGCATGTGGGCTCAATAACTTGGGAGGTTCTGCCACAGGCTGGTATGGGAGCAAGATTAAGTATATACGGTCACATACGTATTTTCAAAACAAAAGTTTTGGTTTTGGAAAACCTATTTTCAACTAAACACATTGTTTGGCTTTGAAAAACAGATTTGAAAAACTATAATGCTAGCGACATCCTCTGTTAAGCCCTAAACTAAGGGCTATCAGGTGGCTTATTTAAAAACCACTAACCCAAAACCGGGGGTATTGCATACATGTGTAATGTTATTTTAAGGCCATTCAGTCTTGAATGGATCGACGCTCAAGGTAAGGTGAGATGTGAGAGCATGACCGAACAAACGTTGGTTTAGGGGAGTGCTTAATTGTGGCGCTTGATTATATACATGTTACACATATGTATATATGAAGGCTGTGAAGTGGAGTAATTACTTTTTGGGATTCAGTACCCCATGGATATGTATGGATATACAGACATGGGAATAATGAGAAGTGTAATGTACTCGCAACGACGCACCTACGCTCAGGTAAGAAGGTGAGTTACCATAATGGGCTGCCCTATGGTTAAAGTGTGGCAGCGGCGCCTATGCGTGGCTCGACGCTTAATGAAGAGCTGGCCTCCATATAGAAATATATGGAGTATAAACTATGATAAACTGTCATGTGTGGATTTTGCATCATGGGAAAAATGGGCTGTGATGGAATCTTCTGCAGGTATACTAACCTCGAAAACATATGTGTAGCTGACGACTAGCAATATACCAAGAGAGTCGTAGGTATGCCACCGATATAGAACGCTATTGCCACATTATGTTGGCAAAATTTGTGAGGACGAATAAGACGAGCATGCATCCTGATTGTTGCATCGTGTTTGTCACCTATACACCAAAAATGCTTCTCTCGCCTTTATTCCAGTAGACGGCGATTGTAAATAATGTGGTGTCTTAGAGGTATGTGTTTAGATGGCTTCTAGCTTTTCTTAATTTGGCTGTTAGTGCAATGGTGTTTGCTCTTGTACTTGATGTGCCGATAAAAGGTTGGTGACTTGTTTGCTTAAACCAAAAATTAGGCCATGTTCTTATTTAGTGAACCATGACCCAATTTTAAAATTCTCCGTTACCACCCCATGACCAAACTCATGTAAATAAATGCTTAGATAACTTCTTCATTGGACATAAAGTGTACTCAGGCTTAAAATAAGAATCTTGAGTCATATTTCCATCTTAGACCATGCCCTTATTCGATTGGCACAAGCTGATGTCCCTTATCTAGTTTGCCTGTTCTTAAAAATCGCCATCAACCCAACCTAGGAAAGACATGTCTGATCATTTTCTTGAGTTTAATGCCTTGGTTTCCGCATATCTATCGAAGGCATACTAACTCCTTGACTTGTAATTTCTGCGATGGGCATAGAAATATGCTTGGGGCTGAATCAACAGTCTCCCATCGTACTCCCTTCGTCATCCAAGTTAGGTTATGGCCATGTCTTGTTCATTCATCGGGCCATGGTCTATTTGGCCCTCTACTTGTAACCATTCTTACAAGTGGAGTCTATTTTTGCATATTGTCATCCTTGCTCAATCCAGTTGTGTCGTGCGAGATTTCTTATTGGTTACGTCTAGTAATGGTGTTATGACTAAAACCGATGGTGCTGCGACGAAACCGAGGGCCTCCTGTGAATGTACACACATGGTTGTGCTACTCGGCACGCGCTGGTATCATGGTTAGTAGTTGTAATCCATTATGAGACTATATCAATGTGTTATCTTGGCACAATCTGTTTTTGCTACGTGAGATTCTTTATTGGTGCTAGTTCGGTAATGGTGTCATGAGTAAAGACTTATGGTGCCGCAGCGAAACTGAGAGCCCCTTGTGAATGTATACGCAAGGTTCTGCTGCTTGGCGCATGTTGGTATCGAGGTCTCTGGTCATGATCCATTGTGGAACTACACTGATGTGTGATCTTCCGTAGATCTCTTCCTTGAAACGATTTCGGTGTTGTTTGTCGAAGTGATCAAGCAACATCTATCATCTCTGTTGGATCAAAAGGGCATACCACTTTCATGTGTGGTCTCATTTATTTTAGTCTTGGTAGTGACTACTCATACAAGTTCCCTTTACGTCCTTTGGGTAAAGGTGAAGCCTTGGAGCTTTTTAGTGTTGGAAAACAGTTGGTTAGCTCTTAAATTGGAGATCTGTTTTCCCTGCTACTGAGATGAAGGAGTTTGTTCATTCGCTCTCTTATTTAATCCATGTATTCCCTAACCAAGTGGATAATTCATCTCGCGTGAAGAAACGGATGAACAACCTGACCAAATGGATTTCTACCCAAATGCATGACCTTTTGCTAGCAAATGTGAACTCTCAACCCTTGTTTTATCGATGGTACTGAGAGGACTTGCTCAATGTCAAAAGTAGTTCAACAAGTTGGTTTACTAACTTGTAACTGCCTAGTGCACAAAGGTTGAGTTTAGAGATCGTTTTGTCGAGTTGTCTAAACTCACTTTTGTACAACCCCTCGTAAGGAAGTGTTATAAGAATCAATATTAAGTTGGCTAGTAACCACCTAATCATCGCTCTAGTCATGCCTCGATCGCCTCATGTATGGTTTTCTAACGTGTGTGCTCAAGTCGAGCCATGATTAGTGCTGGATAAAATGGATTGGTTGCGAAAGCAGCATCTACAGATCCTTCCGCTGGTGATTTTCTCGAATCTATATCACCTTTCATGGACTTGGATTTTCTGACTAGCCATGGGTCAACTATGATGTTGTTCGACATTCACACCCGTCTCGTGTGCTATGAACTTATCGCGACCACTTGTTGGTAAACCTCTTTCTGTGTTTTACCCAAGAGGTTGCATCTGGTTCTGTTCGGGTAAAGTCGTATATCTACCACTCGCTCAACAGACTCAGATAGTACAGTGTCATTAGAAAAAGCAAACTACACACATGGAACCTTATGTGTTCCTCTGGCAGATACCATCTCTATGGGTGGACATCTCTAACTTAGCCTAAGGCGATACATGTTATGTCCACTAGAGAAACAATACCCTGAGACACTCGCCTTTGCTTGGAACTGCCTTATAATTACTGCTAATATGGGTTACATGCTTCTCTACTCTTAAAAGTCTTTCGCTCCGAATCTCGGGATGAGATTCTTTTAAGGGGGGAGGGCTGTAACACCCCTGGTGTTTATATCCTGCTCGACAACGAGTATGGATTTAAGCACGTTATATCACTGGATAAAACGGATGCTAAATTTTAATCATCTTCGTCTATCACGATTTTAATATCGCATCTGTTTCTGTCTATTTAGACTCCTCCTAAAATTTTTGTGAATTTTGGAACATAATTGTTCTGAAAGCTTACGAGTCCTGTGCCCAAATAAAATTCATCGAGTAAACGGATACAAATTCGGAAGCTCGACCTATTGGGTGATTTTTATCCTGGGCAAATTAATTTGAACTCGACGACTAAAATGTTCGGGGCAAAATAATTCAAATCGCCTGAAATCTTGCGCGAGGTTATGATCCAATTTATCCTTTAGCACGTTGTTTTGGCGACGAAAACGAGTGTACATTAGCGGATCTGGTTTCGGCTCATTTCAGTCAAATCACGCTGTCGGGGACCATAATTAGGGGTACCCTCAAGACGCCTAATTCTCAGCTGGTAACCCCCATCAGCATAAAGCTGCAGAGGCCTGATGGGTTTGATTAAGTCAGGGATCAGTCCGTACGAGCGACTTGATCGCGCCTCGCCCGAGCCTAGCCTCGGGCAAGGGCAGCCGACCCTGAGATGATTCCGTCTCGCCTGAGGCCTCCTCTTTCACGGCAGACGCATCTCCGGCTCGCCCGAGGCCTTGCCTTCGATAAGAAGTAACCCTGACTAAATCACCACGCCGACCGACCAAGTCACTAGGGTCTTTAACGCAAAAGGTAAGACTGACGGGCAGCCAGACTTGGCCAAAAGCGCCAGAGGAAGCACCGCCCGACCCAGGGCTCGGACTCGGGCTAAGGCCCCGGAAGACGGCGAACTCCGCTCCGCCCGACCCAGGGCTCGGACTCGGGCCAAGGCCCCGGAAGACGGCGAACTCCGCTCCGCCCGACCCAGGGCTCGGACTCGGGCTAAGGCCCCGGAAGACGGTGAACTCCGCTCCGCCCGACCCAGGGCTCGGACTCGGGCCAAGGCCCCGGAAGACGGCGAACTCCGCTCCGCCCGACCCAGGGCTCGGACTCGGGCTAAGGCCCCGGAAGACGGCGAACTCCGCTCCGCCCGTCCCAGGGCTCGGACTCGGGCTAAGGCCCCAGAAGACGGCGAAATCTGCTCCGCCCGACCCAGGGCTCGGACTCGGGCTAAGGCCCCGGAAGACGACGAACTCCGCCTCGCCCGACCCAGGGCTCGGACTCCGCCCTGGCCTCTGCCGAACGGCCTCCGCCTCGCCCGACCCAGGAGCTCAGGTTCGGCCTCGGCCATGCAGGACGGACTCGACCTCGACTTCGGAGGAGCCTCCACGTCGCCCGACCTAGGACACAAGACCGCCACGTCAACAGGAAGCGTCACCATCACCCTGCCCTGAGCCGACTTGGGTCGCAGAGAACAAGACCGGCGTCCCATCTGGCTAGCTCCGCCAGATAGGCAATGATGGCGCCCCGCTGGACCATGACGACGGCGGCTCCCAGCTCTCTTACGAAAGCAGGAGGACGTCAGCAAGAGCACAGCTGTTCCAACAGCTGTCCCTCCATCAAGCTCCACTGCTTCTCCGACAGCCACGACGCCACACTAACAGGGTGCCAAGATCTCTCCGGCTGCCACCTTGGCATGTACTTAGGGCACTAGCTCTCCCCCGCTAGACACGTAGCACCTTGCTACACCCCCATTTTGTACACCTGGATCCTCTCCTTACGCTTATAAAAGGAAGGACCAGGGCCTTCTTAGAGAAGGTTGGCCTCGCGGGGACGAAGGGCAGGGGCAGGCGCTCTCTTGGGGCCGCTCGCTCCCTTCACCCGCGCGGACGCTTGTAACCCCCTACTGCAAGCGCACCCGACCTGGGCGCGGGACGAACACGAAAGGCCGCGGGAATCTCCGTCTCCCTCGTCACGACCCGGCTCCGGCCACCGACCTCTCGCTCTCTTTCCCCCCTTCGCGCTCGCCCACGCGCTCGACCCATCTGGGCTGGGGCACGCGGCACTCTCACTCGTCGGCTCGGGGACCCCCCGGTCTCGAAACGCCGACAGTTGGCGCGCCAGGTAGGGGCACGCTGCGTGTTGACGAGCAGTTTCCCGTCAAGCTCCAGATGGGCAGTCTCCAACGACCTCTCCAACCCGGGACGGTGCTCCGTTTCGGGAGCCTCGAGTTCATGTCTCTCGACAGCGGCTACGACATGGTACTCCTTCCACCGCCGTGCGGCAGCGACAATGGCGGTCGACAGCCCGCCCGCCGGCGGCGGAACCGACGACGTCTTTCCCGCGTGGGGGAAGGACAACTTTCGAGCTCGCCCCATCCTCTCCCTCGCCATCGCAGGAGGAGGAGGCGGGGCAACCAGGGCCGAGCGGGAGGCAGCGCTCCGACGGCTGTCGAGCAAATCGACATCCCCAGCGCCCCAACGGAGGACACGCTAGGCGTCGCCCTCGCGTTCGAGGCAAAGGCGAGCGCCATCCCCCCGTAGCACGTCGACCCCGAGCAGATGGACGATGCCAGCACGCTCACGAAGGGCCTGCAGGACGTCGCCCTCGTACCCGAGACGACGGCGCGATCAGCCCCCGACGTGACTTCATCGCTCCTCGTCGACAAAAAGGTACCGACTGTTCCCCATCTTTCGTCATTTCGACTCGACCTCAACCCGCCTGGCGACCTCGCTTTGGCGGACACTCACGTTGAGGCGAGTGCAACCCCTCTGGGGTTTCGTGTACGGTCGCCCTGGGACCGATTGACGGGCGTCTCGACCTATGGACCCTCTGGGTCCGAGGAAGATGACGACCCCAGCATCTGCTGGGATTTCTCCGGATCTGGCAACCCCAGTGCCATGCGGGACTTCATGACCGCATGCGACTACTGCCTTTCCGACTGTTCCGACGGCAGCCGCAGCCTTGACGACAAGGACTGCGGCCCGAGCCGCGAATGTTTCCACGTCGAGCTAGGGGATCCCTCCGGAGGCAGCTGTCTCGGCATGCCGGAGGATGGTGATCTCCCTAGGCCAGCGCCTCGCGCCGACATCCCGCGGGAGCTAGCTGTGGTCCCCGTTCCGGCGGGGGGTCACGACCCACAGCTCGAGCAAGTCCGCGGGGCGCAGGTCGGGCTCGACGAGGGAGCACGAGCGCTCGAGGCAATCCGCCGGGACGCCGGGCAGGTATGGGCAAGCCAACCCCCGGCCGGAGAAATACGTCACCTGCCCCAGGGTCTCCAGCACCGCATCGCCAACGAGGCCAGGGACAGGCCGCCGCCCGCATCCGGCGGGACCGGTCATGACCTGGCAGCCGCGGCGATGCTCCTCCGCGCGATGCCGGAGTCATCAACCACCGAGGGTCGGCGAATCCAGGGAGAGCTCAAGCATCTCCTGGAAGGCGCTGCGGCCCGGCGGGCCGAGAGCTCCGCCTCCCGAAGGCAGGGGTACCCCTCGGAACCTCGTGCCGCGACTTCCTGACTCATGCGGGAAGCCTCGGTCTACACCGGGCGCACGCGCAACACCGCGCCTGCGGCCCCGGGCCACCTCGGCGACGAGCACCCTCATCGCGACCGTCGGGCACGCCTCGATGAAAGGGTGCGCCGAGGCTATCACCCCAGGCGTGGGGGACGCTACGACAGCGGGGAAGATCGGAGTCCCTCGCCCGAACCACCCAGTCCGCAGGTCTTCAGCCGAGCCATTCGGCGGGCGCCGTTTCCGCCCCGATTCCGACCCCCGACTACTATCACGAAGTACTCGGGGGAAACGAGGCCGGAATTATGGCTCGCGGACTACCGCCTGGCCTGTCAACTGGGTGGAACGGACGACGATAACCTCATCATCCGCAACCTCCCCCTGTTCCTCTCCGACACTGCTCGCGCTTGGTTGGAGCACCTGCCTCCGGGGCTGATTTCCAACTGGGAGGATTTGGTCCAAGCTTTCGCCGGCAACTTCCAGGGCACGTACGTGCGCCCCGGGAATTCCTGGGACCTCCGAAGCTGTCGGCAACTGCCGGGAGAGTCCCTTCGGGACTACATCCGGCGGTTCTCGAAGCAGCGCACCGAGCTGCCCAACATCACCGACTCCGATGTCATCGGCGCGTTCCTTGCCGGCACCACCTGCCGTGACCTGGTGAGCAAGTTGGGTCGCAAGACCCCCACCAAGGCGAGCGAGCTGATGGACATCGCCACCAAGTTCGCCTCCGGCCAGGAGGCGGTCGAGGCCATCTTCCGAAAAGACAAGCAGCCCCAGGGCCGCCCGTCGGAAGATGCTCCCGAGGCGTCTGCTCCGCGCGGCGCCAAGAAGAAAGGCAGGAGGAAGTCGCAAGCGAAACGCGACGCTCCCGACGCAGACCTTGTCGCCGCCATCGAGCATAAGAACCCTCGGAAGCCCCCCGGAGGTGCTAACCTCTTCGACAAGGCACTCAAGGAGACGTGCCCCTACCATCAGGGGCCCGTCAAGCACACCCTCGAAGAGTGTGTCATGCTTCGGCGCCACTTCCACCGGGCCGGGCCACCCGCGGAGGGTGGCAGGGCCCGCGACGACGATAAAAGGGAAGATCGCCAAGCGGGAGAGTTCCCCGAGGTCCGCGACTGCTTCATGATCTACGGAGGGCATGCGGCGAACGCCTCGGCTCGGCATCATAAGCAAGAGCGTCGAGAGGTCTGCTCGGTGAAGGTGGCGGCACCCGTCTACCTAGACTGGTCCGACAAGCCCATCACCTTCGACCGGGACGACCACCCCGACCACGTGCCGAGCCCAGGGAAGTACCCGCTCGTCGTCGACCCCGTCATCGGCGACGTCAGGCTCACCAAGGTCCTGATGGATGGGGGCAGCTGCCTCAATATCGTCTACGCCGAGACCCTCAGGCTCCTGCGCGTCGACCTGTCGTCCGTCCGAGCAGGCGCTGCGCCCTTCCACGGGATCGTTCCTGGGAAGCGCGTCCAGCCCCTCGGGCAGATCGACCTTCCTGTCTGCTTCGGAACACCCTCCAACTTCCGAAGGGAGACTTTGACGTTCGAGGTGGTCGGGTTCCGAGGAACCTACCACGCAGTGCTGGGAAGGCCATGCTACGCAAAGTTCATGGCCATCCCCAACTACACCTACCTGAAGCTCAAGATGCCGGGCCCCAACGGGGTCATCACCGTCGGCCCCACGTACAAACACGCGTTCGAATGCGATGTGGAGTGCGTGGAGTACGCCGAGGCCCTCGCCGAGTCCGAGGCCCTCATCGCCGACCTGGAAAGCCTCACCCGAGAGGTGCCAGACGTGAAGCGACACGCCGGCAACTTCGAGCCAGCGGAGACGGTCAAGGCCGTCCCTCTCGACCCCAGTGGCGACACGTCCAAGCAGATCCGGATCGGTTCCAGGCTCGACCCCAAATAGGAAGCAGTGCTCGTCGACTTTCTCCGCGCAAACGCCGACGTCTTTGCGTGGAGTCCCTCGGACATGCCCGGCATACCGAGGGATGTCGCCGAGCACTCGCTGGATATTCGGGCCGGGGCCCGGCCGGTCAGACAGCCTCTGCGCCAATTCGACGAGGAGAGGCGTGGGGTGATAGGCGAGGAGATCCACAAGCTGATGGCGGCAGGGTTCATCAAAGAGGTATTCCATCCCGAATGGCTTGCCAACCCTGTACTTGTGAGGAAGAAAGGGGGGAAATGGCGGATGTGTGTAGACTACACTGGTCTCAACAAAGCATGTCCGAAGGTCCCCTACCCTCTACCTCGCATCGATCAAATCGTGGACTCCACTGCAGGGTGCGAAACCTTGTCTTTCCTCGATGCCTACTCAGGGTATCATCAGATCAAGATGAAAGAGTCCGACCAGCTCGCGACTTCTTTCATCACGCCCTTCGGCATGTACTGTTATGTCACCATGCCGTTCGGTTTGAGGAACGCGGGTGCAACGTACCAGCGGTGCATGAACCATGTGTTCGGCGAACACATCGGTCGCACGGTCGAGGCCTACGTCGATGACATCGTAGTCAAGACGAGGAAAGCCTCCGACCTTCTCTCCGACCTCGAACTGACATTCCGGTGTCTCAAGGCGAAGGGCGTCAAGCTCAATCCCGAGAAGTGCGTCTTCGGGGTGCCCCGAGGCATGCTCTTGGGATTCATCGTCTCCGAGCGGGGCATCGAAGCCAACCCGGAGAAGATCGCAGCCATCACAAACATGGGGCCCATCAAGGACTTAAAAGGCGTACAGAGGGTCATGGGATGTCTCGCGGCCTTGAGCCGTTTCATCTCGCGCCTCGGCGAAAGAGGCCTGCCCCTGTACCGTCTCTTAAGGAAGGCCGAGTGCTTCACTTGGACACCCGAGGCCGAGGAAGCTCTCGGGAACCTGAAGGCGCTCCTCACCCAGGCGCCCATCTTGGTACCCCCAGCTGATGGAGAAGCCCTCCTGGTCTACGTCGCCGCTACCACTCAGGTGGTCAGCGCCGCGATCGTGATCGAAAGGCAGGAAGAGGGGCATGCTTTGCCCATTCAGAGGCCAGTTTACTTCATCAGCGAGGTACTGTCCGAGACCAAGATCCGCTACCCACAAGTCCAAAAGCTGCTGTATGCAGTGATCCTGACGAGGCGAAAGCTGCGACATTATTTCGAGTCTCATCCGGTGACTGTGGTGTCATCCTTCCCCCTGGGGGAGATCATCCAGTGCCGAGAAGCCTTAGGACGGATCGCAAAGTGGGCGGTGGAAATCATGGGCGAGGCAATCTCGTTCGCCCCTCGGAAGGCCATCAAGTCCCAGGTACTAGCGGATTTCGTAGCCGAATGGGTCGACACCCAGTTGCCAACGGCTCCGATCCAACCAGAGCTCTGGACCATGTTTTTCGATGGGTCGCTGATGAAGACGGGAGCCGGCGCGGGCCTGCTCTTCGTCTCGCCCCTCGGAAAGCACCTGCGCTACGTGCTCCGCCTCCATTTCCCGGCGTCCAACAATGTGGCTGAGTACGAGGCTCTGGTCAACGGATTGCGAATCGCCATCGAGCTAGGGGTCCGACGCCTCGATGCACGCGGCGACTCGCAGCTCGTCATCGACCAAGTCATGAAGAACTCCCACTGCCGCGACCCGAAGATGGAGGCCTACTGTGAGGAGGTTTGACGCTTGGAAGACAAGTTCTACGGGCTCGAGCTTAACCACATCGCCCGGCGCTACAACGAGACTGCGGATGAGCTGGCGAAGATAGCCTCGGGGCGAACGACGGTTCCCCCGGACGTCTTCTCCCGGGATCTGCACCAACCCTCCGTCAAGATAGGCGACGCGCCCGAGCCCGAGGTGCCCTCGGCCCCGTCCGAGGTGACCTCGGCCCAGCCCGAGCCATCCTCGGCTCAACCCGAGGAACCCTCGGAGCCCGAGAGCGAAGCACTGCGCATCGAGGAGGAGCAGAACGGGGTCATGCCAGATCAAGATTGGCAAACCCCGTACCTGCAATATCTCCGCCAAGGAGAACTGCCCCTCGACCGAGCCGAGGCTCGGCGGGTAGCGCGACGTGCCAAGTCGTTCGTCTTGTTGGGCGATGAGAAGGAGCTCTACCACCGAAGCCCCTCGGGCATCCTCCAGCGATGCATCTCCATCGCCGAAGGTCAGGAACTCCTACGGGAAATACACTCGGGGGCTTGCGGCCATCATGCAGCACCTCGAACCCTCGTCGGGAACGCTTTCCGCCAAGGCTTCTACTGGCCGACGGCGGTGGCTGACGCCACTAGAATTGTCCGTGCCTGCGAAGGGTGCCAATTCTATGCGAAGCAGACCCACCTGCCCGCTCAGGCTCTGCAAACGATACCCATCACCTGGCCCTTCGCTGTGTGGGGTCTGGACCTCGTCGGCCCTCTGCAGAAGGCGCCCGGGGGCTACACGCACCTGCTGGTCGCTGTCGACAAATTCTCCAAGTGGATCGAGGTCCGACCCCTGAACAGCATCAGATCCGAGCAGGCGGTGGCGTTCTTCACCAACATCATCCACCGCTTCAGGGTCCCGAACTCCATCATCACCGACAACGGCACCCAGTTCACCGGCAAAAAATTCTTGGATTTTTGCGACGATCACAACATCCGGGTGGACTGGGCCGCCGTAGCTCATCCCATGTCGAATGGGCAAGTGGAACGTGCCAACGGCATGATCCTACAAGGGCTCAAGCCTCGGATTTACAACGACCTCAACAAGTTCGGCAAGCGATGGATGAAGGAACTCCCCTCGGTGGTCTGGAGCCTGAGGACGACGCCAAGCCGAGCCACAGGTTTCACGCCGTTCTTCCTGGTCTACGGGGCCGAGGCCGTCCTGCCCACTGACCTGGAATACGGCTCCCCGAGGACGAGGGCCTACGACGACGAAAGCAACCAAGCTAGCCGAGAAGACTCGCTGGACCAGCTGGACGAGGCTCGGGACAGGGCCTTACTACACTCGGCGCGATACCAGCAGTCCCTGCGACGCTACCACGCCCGAGGGGTCCGACCCCGAGACCTCCAGGTGGGCGACCTGGTGCTTCGGCTGCGGCAAGACACCCAAGGGAGGCACAAGCTCACGCCCCCCTGGGAGGGGCCGTTCATCATCGCCAAAGTTCTGAAGCCCGGAACGTACAAGCTGGCCAACAGTCAGGGCGAGGTCTACGACAACGCTTGGAACCCAACAGCTTCGTCGCTTCTACCCTTAAGATGTTTCCAAGTTGTTCATATACCTCACACCCACGCAAAGTTTAGTCAACAAGGAAGGGTCGGCCTCGCCTCGGCAAAGCCCGACCCTCCCTCGGGGGCTAAAAGGGGGGAAACCCCCTCTGCGTCGAAATTTTCCTCGAACAGAAAATCTCTTTTACCAGAATATCTTCCGTGCTTTTTGACTACTTCGAAAAGTGGATCCTGGAAACGATGGGGTACACGTAAGCAGTCAAGGCTGACCGAGCCGAGGGACTCCCACGCCTCCGGGATACGGATACCTCACTCATCACCTTCTTCGATAAGTAACTCGCGTTCGGATAAGGTGAATCCGCGGATCGAACAAGTCTTTACGCTCGGAAGCCCTTCTGTCGAAGCGATTCTTCGAGCCTTCTCAACCGAGTCGGTGACAGGGCCTCATGGACGGGTGAAAGTACGCGTAAGCGGCGAGGCCGACCGAGCCGAGGGACTCCCACGCCTCCGGGATACGGATACCTCACTCGTCACCTCCCGCGAGAAGCAACTCTCGCTCGTACTAACATCCCTGCTACCGACAAAAAGTCCAGATACTCGAAACAAGAGGAAAAGAGACGCAGCTTTATAACGCAGCAAGGGTGTGTGTTCTGGCCTCGACGGCCGCACAAGGCCCACGCTACAAGACGATTTGACCTTGCAGGCTCGGGTCTTGACGCTGGAAGGGGGCAGCGACGCCCTCGGCATCGACGACATCTTCGGCGAGGCCCGACCTAGCCTCGGACGGCGACGCGGTCCGAAGGCCTCCGCTCCGAAGGACGACGTCATCACCACGCCCGAGCGATCGCCGTCAGGGACTTTTCCGGATCCGGCCCGAGCGGGCAGCTCGGCCAGCCACCTCCGAGGCCTCGGCCGACCACCTTCCGAGGACGCTAGCCCGGTCCGAAGCCTCGGCTGATCAGCTCCAACGTCGATCCTGCCAACGGACAACTCGGCTAGGCTCCAGCCAACCAGGTTTCATTTTCGAGCCAACTCCGCCTCTGCTCATGCTGATATCGCTACCCCCGGCCTCGGCTCATCGAAGAGCGACTCTCCGTCGTTCCGGAGGTAGAACCACCGGCGCTGCCAACCCTTGTTTGAGGATGCGAGGACGGCTGGGATATACTGCAACGACCGCGACTGCCTCAACAAAAGGGTACAGCCGCCGGCCCGCACCGCTGCACGGACCTTCCTCTCCCCCGTCGGCGAAACAAAAAGCTCGGCGAAGAAGAGATGAGTCCACAAATCCCAATGGGGGGCGATCCCCAGATACCCCTCGCACACCGCTACAAAGATAGCGGCCTGCGCGATGGAGTTGGGAGTGAGGTTGTGCAGTTCCACCCCGTAATGGAACAGGATGGACCGCATGAAGCGGCTCGACGGCACACCAAATCCCCGCTCATGGAAGGAGATGAAGCTCACGACATACCCTGGCAGAGGGGATGGAGCGACTCCGCCCGCGGGAGGAATCCATTCCGGCCGCTGCTCATCGGTGAGAGGGCGGAGCAAACCCTCGCCGACGAGGTCCTCCAGATCACCCGCCGTCACCGTGGAGAAGGGCCACGGGTCGCGCGGCGGGATGATGGTCACCCGGTCAGCCATCGCCCAGGCAGAAAGGGTGGCGGCGCGAAGGACAGGGGAGGGCGGTTTTCTTTTCCTGGCTAGATCTCTCAGGCCGTGAAAAACCTGGGAGGGAGGCGAGAAGCGGAGTCGAGAACCGTCACCGGGCCCTCTCCGGGGTATATAAAGACCCAGGTGAAGACGGTTCCAACGCACCGCCCGAACCGGACGCGGGGTTGAAAAAGCGCAAAGCAAAACAGCCGTTCCTCGAACGGCTCGCGCACGCGCAACGGCAGCCTCGCCAACTACTCGCCCCGGCGCATTAACTCCGCGACTCGACGGGCAGCGCTACTGGCGAGAGCAGCTGACGACGTTTCGCCTTCACCAAAACGACCACACCAAAAAAAAGGTACGCCACGTCGTTCAATTTCGTATCCTTTTTCCCTTTTTTCCCTTTCTCTATCTCTTGCAACAGGGACCGGGAAGGGGGATACCCCCAAAGGGATCCTTCCCCATGAAGGAACTAGGCTCCGAGCCTCCTTACTGATCAGGGGTTCGAAGGCTGGCCCCCCGAAGGGTTCAACGGCCGCCTCAGATCGCGTGGGCCCGACACCCACTACTGATCAGGGGTTCGAAGGCTGGCCCCCCGAAGGGTTCACAGTCGCCTCAGACACCGAGCGAGGGATGACCAGGGGTACGTTCGATACATAACCAAGGCTCGGGCTGCGCTCCCGAGGTACCCTAGGACATTTCCGAGACCAGCGGGAACGACTCTGTAACGGAATCCCATCGGAGGGAGGCAACGAGCCCTCGGACCCCGTCGCCAGGGGACCGGGTCCGGCAGATCACCCGCAGGTACTTTTGGGCGTGCCTCCGGGCCCCTAGCCGACCCCCAACGAACGGGGCACGGACGTCCACTCGGATTACCCGATTGCAGCTCACCGGAGACACCATGTTCGGTGCCCATCGAGGGTAACATGGCGCTCTCCCCCCCTCCTCCTTGCGGAAAGGCGACGTAGGGGCGTATGTAAAAAAGCCGAGTCTGTCCCTGATCGTCCTCTCGCTCCGTGCGGAGGCTCGGGGGCTGCTCTCGCAAACCCAGCTCCGGCCGAACCGTTGACAGCGTCAACATACCAGCCCGAGAACTTGGGCCCCGACAGAGCACCTGGGCTACGGCCTGTTCGCATGAGGGAACCACCAGACCAGCCGAAGCATTACGCAAGGCATTAAGACCTCGAAGGAGTGAAACCACTCCTCCGAGGCCTCGGGGGCTACACCCGGCGGGTGCGCTCGCGCGCACCCACCGGAACAAAGTACAACCGAGAAAGGCTGGTCCCCTTGCAAAAAAGTGCGACGGAAAGCCTCCAAGCGAGTGTTAACACTCCCTTCGAGGCTCGGGGGCTACTGTCGGGGACCATAATTAGGGGTACCCTCAAGACGCCTAATTCTCAGTTGGTAACCCCCATCAGCATAAAGCTGCAGAGGCCTGATGGGTTTGATTAAGTCAGGGATCAGTCCGTACGAGCGACTTGATCGCGCCTCGCCCGAGCCTAGCCTCGGGCAAGGGCAGCCGACCCTGAGATGATTCCGTCTCGCCTGAGGCCTCCTCTTTCACGGCAGACGCATCTCCGGCTCGCCCGATGTAACACCCGGTTTTAAAGAACAAAGCCGGGTGCATCTCATACATGCGCCAAGAAGACAACATATACAATAACAGAGTGTATAGAGATAAATGTCATAAAACATCAGAGTATTTATTACATAGCGGAAGTCTTATTACAAAATAAAGATAAACATGAAACGAACTAAGGATCGATGGCGCCAATGTCGACTGAGAAACGCCACCTAGATCAGATCAAACTCCTCGATACTTGACTCCACTTGAAACCACCTGTTCTTCTCCTGTGGGGGGGTGTGAGACAGCAAGAGTGAGCTCACATACGATCATAGCTCAACAAGTCGTGGGGGATAATGTGACATGAACTCACCAAAGGTGGGAGCTCATGTAGTGTAAGGCTGATCAATGAAATAAAGGCTGAGCTGAGCATTGCTTTTATAAGTTGGTCAAAATTTTATTAGCAATTACTAGGTGTAAGTAAATACCAAACCTTAATAATAATAAGTAAAAGTAATAATAAAATAATCCCAAATGCAATGAAATGACAGGTTAAGTTTAAGTTCCATAATTTAATCATGTGAGGGTCCGAGCCGCTCTTGACCGTGAGCACGGCTAGTATACTAGTTTTACACTCTGCAGAGGTTGCGCATCTTTACCCACAAGTCATGTTACCCATCTGCCAAGAGATGGCCAATCCCATACACCTCTACCGAGGAGGCGAGGCAGGGTAACACTACGAGGCCTTTACAAAGTTCCACTAGCTTCAGACTACCCGCTACAGTTTATGGGAAGATCCAGTAAAGGGTTCCTGGCTGATAGCCATCGCAGCAAAATCAACCAGGGACCTCCCCGCACTGACCTCTCCCCTACTGCCCTTGCCCCTTTCGGGTAAGGTAGCCCTCCCCTAGCTTTCCTAGTTAATCAGCCAAGGGCGTCCCATTCCACCCTTGTGGTAGCACTGTTTTCCCGGGTGGTCGCTCCATGTTCCCATTAACATAATGATCTTAACATGAACAAGGAATAATAAAACAGATAACAATAAACAATATAACAATGAGCGATGAATATCTCTATACCCAAATCCACATAAAGCAATAGCATGTACTACCCAAAACTTTAGTAGTAAAATCAGTGGTGAAGCAAGGTATAAAGATAGTCAAAATCTAGGGTATCCTATTGGGTCCCAGCAAAATTATCCTATGCAGGTCATTATGAATAATAAGAACATGAATGGGTAAAAGAAGTGATCAAGGGCACAACTTGCCTGGCACTTGAGATTCCAGGTACCAACTTGCTTCTCAAATGACACGTGTCCTCGCGCTAGACGTAGCAATACAAGCAAACATGGTATATACAAAATTAACATCACACCAAACATAATAATATACTGCATAATAATGATCTACACGTTGCTACGAGACTAACGCAACTTGAACGGATCAAATCGGAGTTAAAACGGAGGAGATACGAATTTCCTAAAGTTTTTATGTGTTTGGCACGAGAATAACTAGGTGATCAAATTTAACATAGTTTTTATGCTAAAACAGTGTCACTAGGTGATAGACAATAATATTACCAAATTATAGGAACTGGAATGGGTTAAAAATGAGTTAAAATAAATTTTATATGAATTTTACAAGTTCTGGAATTGTTTTTATATAAGAAATTCATTTTATAAATCAATTTCTCTGATTTTATAAATCTCTGGACTGGCCATCAATTTCTGTAAAGTACAGGGGCTGCGGCGCAAATAAACCCAAGACACAGCGAATCCCCATGTGGACGGCGGGTTCAATTTGGGGAAACCTGAGGGGTTCTTACGCAAAAAGTCCACTACGAAGGGGTACGGGCGAGTATTGGCCATCCGATCAGGAATCAAGGGCATAGATTAAATCAGCCCCACTTGAACCGATAAGCAACACGAGCCCTCAGATTACCGACCGACGGGCACGATTTAAAATCCTCGCTATTAAATTTGGGACGTAGGATTACGATCGGATGGATCGGAGCGAGTTCATCGAAACGGTACCCGCGATCTAATCACAGCCGTTGAAGTCCGGATCGACGGCCCGACCCTTTCTTCTCCACCGCGACATCAACAGCGGCAGCGCCGCCATACACAGCGGGGAACATCACCGGCGTTGGCTGCCCGGCCCAGCCTATGGCTAAGTTCGATGCGAAATAATACTAATTTCCAGACAGTAAATGAAGGACATGTGGGAACAATTTGTACCAGAGTAATTTGGCTCGAAGTCCCCAGGTCACAGCAGGGGACGTCCCACGGCGGCGTAGAAGTCTCTGGTGAACAATCCAACGAATTCTAACAACCTCCTCCGCACGATGAGCCCACGGATCGCTTTGGCATGTCCTGGAGCACCCCCCTGGGTGAATTCCAAGGCCGGGTGCTGGCGCGCCGTTGCACTGCCCGTGGCCTGCCAGAGCCCTCACACCAAGACGAGCTATCAACCACCGCACCCGAACGTCGACACAGACCAAGTTGACTCCGGCGACTACCCTTCCTCTCCTTCTCTCTGCTCGACGAAACTCACATGGGATCTTTTGGTTTTGGGACTGGCTTTCTGGTGTTGACGAGCGAGGGCGAGAGGCTCGCGTGTTATATACCCCAGAATTTGTTGCAGATATTTCGTTTTCGTTGCCGACGAGGAAACTGATTCCCGAACAGCGCGGAGAAGATAACGCTGACAGGAGGTTCCACGTGCCGGTCTCCGCATGACGAGAACGCACGAGCAAGCGTGCCCAGCCGCATGCACCAGCCGCTAGAGAAGTTCGGATCACAGAAGAAACAGGTGGGGTTCGGTGGAGCGGAGAGGAATTCGATCTGGCGAGGGGTCTGTTGGAGCGGCCGATTCTGTAGGAGCTCGATGGGAACGTTGACCACGCGAGGAAAACGGGAGAGCTGACGATATCCGAACTCTTCGGAGGATCCCGACGACACGATCCGCAGAGGAATTCGCTGCATCTGATGCTGTGGAGAAGATTAACCTGACGAAAGGGGCCCACCAGTCAGCGTCTCAATACATTTTCCAGCCAGAGAGTGTGCGGCTGGGGTGTTGGGCCGTGCGGCAATGGGCCAGCGCAGGGGAGATTCCTTGGTGGGCCGAAATAGGTGTCTTGAGCCCAATACGCCGTCCACTCATTTTTCTTTTGTTTTTCTTTCTTTTCCTTTTTGTTTTTAGAATTCAAAGTTGAATTTGAATTTGGTTATGTGATTCACCTATGAGTCCATTATATAAATCCACCTTATTGTAGGAGTAATATATTTTTATTTAATTATTTATTATTATATATTTTTTTATCCACATAATATTTGCTTTCCTCTCTCTTCTTCCTTTCAAACCCTAGTCATTTTATATTATTGTTATTTTTATTTAATGCACAAACATAAAAACTCCAACAGATGCATTTTTTTTTCTTTATTTTAGAATAATTGTTTTATTTAGTCACTCTCAATTACATAGGTGCTCTTTTATGATGCATATGAGACACACAAAATGTGGAAACCCACTATATTCCTTTGTATACAACTTTGAGTATTACACCCGAGGCCTTGCCTTCGATAAGAAGTAACCCTGACTAAATCACCACGCCGACCGACCAAGTCACTAGGGTCTTTAACGCAAAAGGTAAGACTGACGGGCAGCCAGACTTGGCCAAAAGCGCCAGAGGAAGCACCGCCCGACCCAGGGCTCGGACTCGGGCTAAGGCCCCGGAAGACGGCGAACTCCGCTCCACCCGACCCAGGGCTCGTACTCGGGCCAAGGCCCCGGAAGACGGCGAACTCCGCTCCGCCCGACCCAGGGCTCGGACTCGGGCTAAGGCCCCGGAAGACGGCGAACTCCGCTCCGCCCGACCCAGGGCTCGGACTCGGGCTAAGGCCCCAGAAGACGGCGAAATCCGCTCCGCCCGACCCAGGGCTCGGACTCGGGCTAAGGCCCCGGAAGACGACGAACTCCGCCTCGCCCGACCCAGGGCTCGGACTCCGCCCTGGCCTCTGCCGAACGGCCTCCGCCTCGCCCGACCCAGGAGCTCAGGTTCGGCCTCGGCCATGCAGGACGGACTCGACCTCGACTTCGGAGGAGCCTCCACGTCGCCCGACCTAGGACACAAGACCGCCACGTCAACAGGAAGCGTCACTATCACCCTGCCCTGAGCCGACTTGGGTCGCAGAGAACAAGACCGGCGTCCCATCTGGCTAGCTCCGCCAGATAGGCAATGATGGCGCCCCGCTGGACCATGACGACGGCGGCTCCCAGCTCTCTTACGAAAGCAGGAGGACGTCAGCAAGAGCACAGCTGTTCCAACAGCTGTCCCTCCATCAAGCTCCACTGCTTCTCCGACAGCCACGACGCCACACTAACAGGGTGCCAAGATCTCTCCGGCTGCCACCTTGGCATGTACTTAGGGCACTAGCTCTCCCCCGCTAGACACGTAGCACCTTGCTACACCCCCATTTTGTACACCTGGATCCTCTCCTTACGCTTATAAAAGGAAGGACCAGGGCCTTCTTAGAGAAGGTTGGCCTCGCGGGGACGAAGGGCAGGGGCAGGCGCTCTCTTGGGGCCGCTCGCTCCCTTCACCCGCGCGGACGCTTGTAACCCCCTACTGCAAGCGCACCCGACCTGGGCGCGGGACGAACACGAAAGGCCGCGGGAATCTCCGTCTCCCTCGTCACGACCCGGCTCCGGCCACCGACCTCTCGCTCTCTTTCCCCCCTTCGCGCTCGCCCACGCGCTCGACCCATCTGGGCTGGGGCACGCGGCACTCTCACTCGTCGGCTCGGGGATCCCCCGGTCTCGAAACGCCGACACACGCAGAGCAGATTATCAAAGTCGAAATCAGTTTTATTCGAGCTGTCGTTTCTCGCCTGGATCTAAATCTTTGGATATAGGTAACTGGTAAAAAATTCCTATTCTAGAATGTTCGCTAAATCAAATATCCGCGACGAAGGCAAATAAGTTTATCCGACTTTGAAATATCTGCGATTTCCGTTAAAAAAGGAATATAGAAAAATCTAAAAAACTAAAAAAATCCTGCCCAGCCTTATCCCCGCTGCCCCTCGTCTCCCCTAATATTTTTTTCAAGCCGCCGTCCCCTACTCCTTTTTATCTGCGCGCGATCTTCTTCTCCCCCGCACTCCTTCCTCCAGCCAAGCGGCTCCCTGGCACTCGCCTGCCTGCTCGCGACGCACGCCCAGCCCTAGCCAAGGTCTCTCCATGGACGACTGTAGCTCCCAGCCATGGCACGCCCAAGCTCCTAGTGTTTCCTCTCCCCCGCGCGCAGCTCCTTCAAGCCCATCTCCCTCCCCGCGCCGCGGCTTCCTCTCCCAGCCTGCCCTCCACCTCCCTCTCTGCTGGCTGGAGCTCTAGCTTGCCGCGCCCATGGCCGAGCTTGGCCGCGTCTTCCTTGCCCTCTGCACGGGTGCAGCTCGCCCATGGCGCCGGCTCCTTGCTCGGTAGACCGCGCGGCTCCCATGGCGCGCCTCGGGCTTCTCACGGCCGCACCTGGCCGGATCTCCCAGTCGTGCCCCTTCCCCACCCGTTCCTCCATCTCCGGTGCTCGGCGCCCATCTCCCTGCTGGCCATGGTGCCCCTGCAGACTCCATTCATGGCGTCGTTGTCCCGGCCGTGATGATGTGTCGCTCGGCCTCCCTGCATCGCGCTCTGGTGGCTGTGCGCGCCTAGCCCCATCTCCCTCCGAGCTTCTGGCCACGCCCCTGCCCTGCTTCCATGGCTACGTGTGCCTCTGCTGGCCGAGCTCCCTGGCCACCGCGCCTGCTGCTTCTCCACGCGCGCGAGCTCGCTGGTGTTGCTCGCCCTCTAGCTCGGCCGACCGCGATGCTCCCTGTGTGCCCGGCCTCAAGTTCCTGTGCGCATGCTCCACTACTCCCATGGCAAGTTCCTCGCTGCCACAGTTGTCCAGTGTTTGGCCCACGCCGATCCATGCTCGCCCATGTCGCCATCGTCGTGTCGTCGCTGGTGATAGCTTCACGTGCCGTTGAGCCCGTTGTTTTCCTCGTCCAGTGCTTGCGTGGCCTTACCTGAACCGTGCTACCATTGATGCAACACGGGGTTAGCTCTCTACTCTGCCCAGCACGTCATAGTCGGTGCCCAACATCTTCGTGTCGCCCTGTGTGCTCGACTTTGTCTTGTCGCAAAACCCCAACACCATCGAGCCTCGTTGCCCATCGTGAAGTTACCTGCTGTCAGCCTCCGCACCCGTCTTAAGCCGTCGTAGCCAGTTTGCCTCCGTCCTGTGGTGGTGTTGCGCTACTGTCGAGTCCCAATATCGATCTGGTGGTCGTCGGAGTTAAGCTCTAAATGGGTTCGGCCACATCCAGCACTACCCATGTCATTGTCAATCGCCTTCGTGCTGTGAGTGACAGCATCATCATTCCCCTTCATGTGCTCATCCTCGATCTCCGCCTCGCCATCACCCTTGGTCACATCACCGTGTCGACGACTTGCGATCCTCACCCTCGTGCTCACGCTTCGTCGAATGCCACTCCTGTACTCGCCAGAAGAAGATCTTTAGCAATTGATTACTGAAGAAAAGAAGACCCCTAGGTGACGTCTACCTAGTACTCGATGAAAAGTCTGAAGTAGAATTTGTCGTCGTGTCCGTGGAAGTGGAGCGACTTAATATTGGTAAGCAAACTCGATACTTCGAATAGTTGGTATGATAATTTGATTGACTAGATTTATTAATTGTGATGGTCTTTGTGTTTAGCACAGGCGCATTATGGTAGGGTTAAATATATGTGAAGTATGATGAAGTTAGTAATGCGAAAGGTAGATTAAATTATATGATATTCGGGCGAGCTGATGACGTAAAAGGTAGGCTTAGTATTTCTATCAGCTAGTTGATAGATTTTTCTAGTGTTATTATGTCAATTTGGTTAATTGATGTAGTCGATGCCCAGCTTAATTAGTTAGTTTATTCTAGGTTTGGTGTTTAGTTCGATGTCATGAGGGATGTGCAAATTACCTCGTGTAATTAACAGTGAATGGCATCGACCTATCTAAATAGCGTAGAATTCAAGATAATTGAGAAACACAATTTAGAAAGTTAGTTAATATGCTCCCTTACTCTAAATTGTCGGTATTCAAAAATAGTGGATAAAAATGTGACGAGTAATTTGATATTGGGTGTTTTGACAAAAGACTTGTGCTTAGCTTATTATTACTCGATGTTTGAAGTAAATGCGATTACGCTAGAAAAATGTGATAATTGGACATAGTCGTATATCGGTATCTAGTGTTTATGTATTTCAGTTTGTGATGCCTGACCATAAGTGTTACTCCTCTTTGGTATAGCAATAATTAGTTATGTGCTATTCCTTGGTATTCATACATGTGCATTATGCATTTCATTTAGGTACGATAATTATTCACATGATGAGGAAGACGAGCCAAGTCGACCCCAAGCGCGGCTACTCCGCATGGTGATGTTGATGGACGAACCTGCCTGATCAAGTGCTAGGACAAGGATGATCGTCAAGTGGACGTCGCCTAACAAACACTAACCTAGTGTTATTCAGGCAAGCCCCGATGCATTTGCCACCTCCTTGCTGTTTTAAAATCTTTATCACCTTGTTTGATGCATTAGGTGATACTTAGGAGTTGTGTGCTAAACCGTTGATGCATTTCCTTCCTTGGAAAATTGATTACCCTTCCTTGATACCCTTTTATGAAAAGGATTTTTGATGCTTAGCCTTGCTTTAGAAAAACAAAATATTTTGTTTTAAAACAAAAAGTGATGCTTCACAGTGGATGGGATGTTTTTAAAAATAAAACTTGATGGTGGATCCATCACGGCCGTGATGGGTTCCACATCGAAAAAGATGTACCTCTACCAGGTACCAAACTTTGGGTTGAAAATAATAAAGCTGAGACCGGGCGGTTGACTTGCACGAGTAGGGAGTCTCGGTGTAGTGTCTCCGTCTGAGTCGATTAAGGACCGTGTCGATGTAGGCCAGATGATTGAGGACCTTTTAACTGGTCACATGCCTCATCATGGGTAAGCTTTGCCTCAGGCAGACTAATATCAAAATAGGACAACACGCAATGGGAGTCGAGAGATGGCGAGAGTAGTGTGTACCCTCCGTGGCAAGAGGCTGGACGGTGGTGTATTTGTGCTCTCGGTTGGCGTGAACCCGATCTGGTCTTAAGAACCCCGGTGGCGAGTTGACATATGCAATGGTAAAGTGCTACATATGTCCTGTGATTGGAGATCCCCAGCTGGGTATTAATCGATTCGGATCGCCGTTACTTCTCGTACAGGAAGACTTGGTCACTGACTTACACGTAGCAATCCAGTGAACTAAAGGGATGATAAAAAGATGGCTAGTGTAGCCCAAGTGCTTGAACTAGGATAGAAAGAACTCTAGATGCAGGTAACTTTACCTAACCTGACAAGTAAAAATGGATTTTTAAGGATCCACTCATAGTAAGCTTTTCTGCAAACGGAGTCCTTGATTCTTGATAAGCCTTACCTTGAATCCTTTTAAAACCAGCATACCCTTGAGAGTCTTTTCTTTAGTCGGGTAAGTCTTGCTGAGTAATTGCGTACTCAGGGTTTTATTCCCTGTTGTTTTTCAGGTTATAGTTTTGTGCTGCTGATGATGGTGTTAAGTGCCGGTGGGCTCGGCCTTGTTATATGTCTAACTAACTCTTCTATACTTCTTATTGAGGATGGTCACTTGAGCTAGCAGATATTTCAAAACTACAAATAATTTATAACAGTTCAAAGTTATTTCTTTGAATCACTTTTGTAATCACTCCGATCATGTAAAAATAAAATTTTTGTAACTTGTAAAATTTGGTATTAAGATTTCCGCTGCAAACTGTTGGTATGTGTGATTTGTGTTACTTAATCTCGCGATCTTGGTTGTAAGTGGTTTATCAGAGGTCCTTAGGGCACTCGGACGGATCCTGTTAAGTTATCTGGTGCACATGCATAGCCGTCTGAGGTTTTCGAGACAAGGACATCTGCATGTGGGTCCAATAACTTGGGAGGTTCTGCCACACCTGCCGCCTGCGCCTGGCTTGGTGCCGTTAAGGCCCCAGGTAGCACTATCTTCTCAAAACGCGTGAGACGCCGATCGTGCAACGCCATATGCATGTTGAGCGTGGAGACTTGGGCGAGCAGGCGGTCTAGCTTGTCTTCAATAGAATCCCCAAGACCGTTCCCCATGGAGTCGGACATGGATGTCGATGCTCCACTGGTCGATGATACCAAATTGATGTGGCCTCCCTTCGGGGGCCTCTTGGGGGGTGAGTGGAGGAGAAGGCTAGAGCGAGGGACATATCTCAAGAGGTAGGAATGGTGGCTAGTTTGGCGGGCTTCGTCACCACGACTGGCAGCTTGCCGAGCCACGATGACCGAGATAGTCCTGCCCAACTACAGGCAAACTTTATTCCTCGATGGATCTCTAATACAAACTATGGTCTGCCTTTATAGTATGAGGCAACCACAAAAAAGAACTAAATAACTTATACTGGAAGTTAACTAATGCATATCTCTTATTCTGAAAGTAAACTAATGTATATCTTCTTGTAATAAAAACTTTCCTACTAACCCGATTTCTAGCCACTTTATTGGTCACTTTCCTGTCTTGCACCTGCTGCTCTTTGATTGCTTTCCTGTCTTGCATCTGCTCCTCCTTGGGCTGAATCCTGGTGCCAGGGCATTTGATATTGGTGGCCCACAAAAGTGTAACATAATGGTACTGAACTAAGGACACAAATTAAGTCCTTTTTTATGGATGGCTTGTGTCAATGAAAAAGCGACACGACAAAGATATACAAAAAATGTTGTTTTTTACAACTTTGAGTACACGTGGTTTGAGCTAATGTGCCCCAACAAAAATCCTAAAACATTAATTATTTTGGGACTAAAGAAAAAAAAGGGAGGGTAAAAGACCTTCAAACTATTCTCAAAGCTTCAGTACAGTTCCAGTTTTGCTGATGGGTGCGCGTCTGGTGCACACATATCTTATCCACCCATGGCCTGGCCTCCATCTGTGTTCCTGATGCCCGTGGCCATCACAGGAACACCGAGCGCATATCCCCTCCATGGATTCCTGCTTCCCTCTCCTTCCCTAGGCCAGCTCCTAGCTTTCTTCCCTAGCTAGGGCATATACTGTTTCTATCCAGGAGGAGTCCAGAGAGAGAGAGAGAGAAAGAGAGAGATTGACGATGGCGTTAGCCTATGCAGCAGCCAGGCTAGTCCACCCATGCATTGGCATGGGCATTGTGTCCAAGCAGCACCCAAGAACACCACCGCCGTCCTCCTCCTGCTGCCTACACCACCACCACATCCTCTACCTTGGGCCCATCGCCAGCAGCCACCACTTGGCGCGCCACTCCGTCGACGTCACCAAGGACGACAAGCCACTTGAGCCGCCGCCGGCGGCGGCTGCAGCGACAGAGAGCACGCAGCAGCAGGAGGACGAGGACAGCGGGCCAAAGCTAGACCCAAGGTGGTTCGAGGAGAAGTTCGCGGTGCTGAACACGGGGGTCCACGAGTGCCGGTCCTGCGGGTACCGCTACAACCAGGCGGCGGGGGACCCGTCGTACCCGGTGCTGCCGGGCCTCCCCTTCGCGCAGCTGCCCGATGACTGGTGGTGCCCCACCTGCGGCGCCGCGCGGTCCTTCTTCGAGAGCAAGAGCGTGGAGATCACCGGGTTCGCGCAGAACCAGCAGTTCGGGCTAGGCGGTAACTCCCTCACCTCTGGCCAGAAGGGCCTGCTCATCTACGGCAGCCTCCTCATTGGCTTCCTCTTCTTCATCTCCGGCTACTTCCTGCAATGATGACGCCAACAACGACTCTTTCTGATCTGATCTGATCTGCTTTCCATTTGTGTGAATAGAATACTTCGTGTGTGCATGTACTCCTCCCCATTCCCAGGGAACAACATTCATCATCAATTGACTAGAAACTCTTGGCTTTAGATTTTTTTGATTTGATTTGATGCGGAGATCATTAAGTTCTCTGACAACAAATTAAGTCTGCTATCAACTTTTGGTCGTACCATATTTTCTAATAGAGTGTTTGGTTTGAGGAATAATACCATCCAATTTAAGGTGGTGCATCATGGGTTCATTCCTTATATTTGGTGGGATGACTTCATTCCTTATATTAGTACTAACTAACTAACTATGAGGAATGAGATGGTGATGAATGAACTCATTCTATTCCATAAACCAAACAAAAATAGTGAGGAATGAGAAGACGATGGACTAGTTCATTCCTCAAACCAAACACCCTATAAATGTTTATTACTGGCAGGTCACAAATAATTTTGCAATAACCAGCAGTGACACAAATAATCTGACAAACGCACAATTTTCAAATATGATGAGAGTTTATTACATGTGCATGCGTGAGTTAGTTAGTTAGTTAGTTAGCTAGAGCATCTACAAGAGAGAGTCTTAAAATAGGGTCCTAAAATTTAAAATAGAACCTAATTTAAATGGTAATGCATGCCCTAGCTCAAAGTGCCTTGACTGTATGGTCTCTATAAAGGAAATGAAATAGAAAATGAAACACACAAATAACAACACACATATGACATATCTTCAGCATCTGTAAATGTACCTAACAAGCACAAAGAAGCCCCTGAAGCCTAAAGCACACAAAGTATCTTCAGTATTGACTATGAAGCACACTAACAGGCAGATTGCCTACCCCCCAACCCAAAAAAAAGTCTTGTGTTATAAGATTACAAGAAACCGAAACCATCCAGGCCTCATTTGGTTTGAAGGACTAAAGATTAGTCCCTTCATTTCATTTTTATTTAGTTTCTAAATTGCCAAACAAAGGGACTAAAATAGAGACTACATTATTTTAGTCTCTAGTCCCTCAAGGGGTGAATAAAAAGGACTAAACCATTTGTTTAAGTTGGAGAATGCTCAGGGGTATTTTGGTCTTCTTATGATTCATTTAATGTGTTCTGAATACTTTTAGTCCCTACAACCAAACAGGGTATGGACTAAACTTTAGTCCTTAGACTAAAGGAACCAAACATGTCCTAACCTAGAAACCCATCGGAGAGAGACGCCTGTGTCGTCCCCCACGGGCGACACGACGTAGAAAGGCGGCGCGCGCTCGCAGGTTTCTCCCTCCTGTCCTCCACCTCGCCGTCACCAGAGTGTCCTACCGAGCGGCTAGCGCGGACACAAGGAAGGCGGCGGCGAGGAACTGCTCGGCACTCCCCTCCCGCCCACACCTGCGCTTGCCTTTGCCTCCTCCTCTTCCTCCGTTCCTTTCGGGTTGCGTCCAGTGGCTGGCGGCCTGACCTCCTCCTTGGCGAAGATGTAGGCACCGGCGCTGCCCGAGGCGGCGGAGGCATAGGAGAAGAGCAGGCAGGGTGAGGTGTTGTGGAGGGTGTGGCATGCGCTCTTCAGTGGCCGTCAGAGCTTCGACAAGCGACTGAAGTACCTTTCCATGGAGGAGGTCGTCGTGCTCGTGAGGATGTGCCTGCAATCATAGTTCTCGTGCCGCATCTTGCGTTCCTCATCGTTCTCTCCGTCCTCTCCAGCTCTCGCCCTTGTCCAGCTGTGGCTCCTCCAGCTCGCCAAGTTTGGCGGATCTGGGCTCCGGTGGCCTGGATATGCCCCTCCCTCGTCGAATTTGCGCCATGAGGGTGATGGTCCTTGCGAGGGAGGTGGAGTGGATCATGCTTGGGTCACTATCGAAATTCGGCTCTTTGTTGAGTGCTCGGCGCTTTGCCGAGTGCTTTTTGTTGGGTACTCGACAAAGAATTCTTTGTCGAGTGCCGCACTCGGCAAAGTCACACTCTCGGTAACAGAATGAGATTTCTTAGCATGAATTCTTCTAATCTTATACTCAGGATAGTTCTCAGGATATAAAATGTAGCCTTCTCTATCTTGCGCCATGGGAGCCTTACCCTTAACAAAGTTGGAAATCTTGTTTCCATAGGCATTAAGTTTATTGTCTTGGCTCCCAGTTTGGGAAGCCAATACCATCCTTAATGCCAGGGTGTCTCTATTATAAAGCATGCTATGAGCTAATTTAAACTTCTCACTTTCAAGTTGATGCTCGACAATTTTAGCATTTAACTTAGTTATATGATCATTTTGTTCTTTAATTATAGCAAGGTGATCACTAATAGCATCAACATCAATATCTCTACATCTAGTACAAATAGTAACATACTCAACGGTATTTGCAGGGACATGGCAAGCATTTAATTTCTCAATCTTAGCAATCAAATTAATATATTTAGATTTTAGACAAGAAATTGAATCATTGCAAGTTTTTAGCTCATTAGTCAAATTCTTGCATTTTCCTTTTCATGAGCTAAGGCCTTTTCTAGATTAACATATTTGTCATGTTCCTTAGTGACCAATTCTTCTTGGAATTCTAAAACATCATTGTTGGAATCTGCCTGTCGGAGAGTAAATTCTCCGGTCAGGTGGCGGAACGCACTCGCCCTAAATCCTAAGATGAGGAGGGGCCTAAGTATTTTGCCTATTTGCTAGATTGTGGAAGAACACACGAGAACATAAGGACTTTGAGTGGTTCGGGCCACTGGAGCGTAATACCCTAATCCACTGTGAGTTGTATTGAGTCTGGGTGACTTGAGAGCTTGTGAACATGAGCGTCTAAGTTGCGTGTAACTGAACTTGCCTTGTAACATTGTGTGCCTTCTCTTTTATAGCTCAAGGGGGCACATACAAGGTTGCTGAGCCCCAACATGTGGGCCCAGGGACATAATGGAAGAAATACATGGAGAAACTAATGCAGGTGACGCCTGAGAGATCTTCTAGCCCATGTTGTCCGCAGCACGCGCAGCGTTGACATACGGCGACAGCTCCCTTGGTAACGTACGAGTAATGATGGGCATAGTGCACGCGACAGTATGGGCGTGCAATTTGCTAGTAGAACGGACATGCATGCCGCCTGTGGCATGGACAGGTCGCTGCCTGTCAGCGGAATGGACAGGTCTCATTAAATGCGGAGGCGGCACATCGCCTACCAGTGGAATGGATAGGCACGCCGTCTGCGGAATGGCCAGGTCTAATTAAATGCCGAGGCGGCACATCGTCTGTCAGGCGGCGCACCTTATCCGCAATAAATACAGGGGCCATGTAACCCGGAGGCCTTACATCAGGCTCCATCCGCTGGCTTACGTCACGCGCAGTAGGCCACATGGCAGCATCGGGTCTCCGCCTGGGCAGGAAGCAGTAGCGTATGCAGACAGGTCCGCACTAGGCCAGGTCTGGACATGTGTCGACACCAAACCCCTGCCTGGGTCCTGTTCAAGGCCCGGGTATGTTCTGTCCTAGGACCTTGGGACCCCCTGTGGGTGACCCTGACCCCATACGGGGGGTCCAGATCCCATTCCAGGGGTCCAGCTTGCACACGTGGAGCTCTGGGACCAACCTTGGGGGCCCGGACTGTACATTTGGGGGTCCAGGACCAACCTTGGGGGTCCGGACTGTATATCCAGGGGTCCAGCGCTCTCCTGTGGGGGTCCGGACTCACTGTTGATGCTTCGGAGTACGCCACCTTCTCTGGACATGTGGTGGCTTTGGACCCGCCCATGTGGCGGGGACGGGTGCTGCTGTGGACCCAGAATAGCCGCCTGAGATTGGGGCGAGCCGTGGCTTGGCCCCACACACAGCACTTCTACCACGCGACTAAGTGATGGCCATGTGGGCACTGCGTCTTTGCACAGTAGCAGGGGGTACCCTGGTTTCAGGGTACCGACAGTGGCCCCCGGGCCCGCCTCAGGGGAGGATGCGAGCCTACAGGTGGGGCCAAAACTTGTACTTTGCTTCAGCATGGCATGACCGGTGACTGGGCGCCACCTCAGCGTGCACCGCATTAACTCAGCGCGTCTGGTGACGCAAGCGCTGTCAGTCCACCCTCGGTCACGTCAACTGCCACATCTGTCCCCGCGGCTGACTGACCCACGGCCCCATGTCCGGTGGTTCCATCGGGCCACACGCGGGGCGCCTCATTGCCGCCGTCGTGGTTAATAAATATCTCTTCGTAGCGGCCCCGACGCGGTGCGCGATCGTGCGCGGCGGTTCGCTCTGATAGTAGATGCGGCCCGATCTTCTGTGAGATACGATAACTTGATTGAGTGGAGATCTCGACGTTGATGATCCAAGGCTCCGAGCGAACGATTCCTCGCAATCACTACAACACGGCTCCGTTGGTTATCACCCGTGACACACGAATGACCTTGCCACGAAGGCTTATCCCTGCAAGCGTAATCAAGAACACAAGCAAGAACAGGAAAGAAACGCAACCAAAATTGTATTGATTACGGGATGGGGTCTCACAAACCGATGACGGCGATATTGTTCGATGACAGAATTGATCTAAGAAAAACCCAACCTAAATGTGGCGGCGGCTGCTGAATAAATAGAATATTAGGGCGTGTGTGACCCCTGGACTCGCCCCTAATGGGCTCCAACGCGATACACGGCCCAACGGCCCAACAGACGGTGTCGCAGCACCAAAACAGAATCTGAACGCTGACTTGTTTCGACGATTCCTATTGACTCCGGATGAATTTTAGGGTGGAACCAGTTGGGTTGGTTAGATAATCTCGTTATCTTTCCAACCATATCCAGTCCGTCGCAATCGGAGTCCGGATGCATCTTGGGCGTCCATTTTAATGCAGACTGGTCCTGGAACCCGAGATGGAGTCGCAGCTGACTCGAACTTGATCTCCTTCCTATTGTGGACGCCCTTGCTGCTCCTCCTCAACACCAAGGCCTTTCTCAAGTCCTTGCTGGTCCTCTCCAAGTTTCCTAATACTCAAAACATCCATGGCCTCAAGCGTAAGCTCTGAAACACAATTGACTAGGGTAGAATGTACCTGGAGATTTAGCTGTCGTGCACGCGATCGTGTTATCGGTCCATTCATTGTATGTATAGAAGTGATGTCCTCATCATCCTCCTCTTGAATTGGAGTCGTCCTCGACTCGATGTCATCTTCATCACCCATATATGGCTTCAAATCTAAAATGTTAAAGGTGGGACTAACCCGAAAATCTGGAGGCAACTCAGGTGGTAATCCAGGGGGTATCTCAGAGGGAAACACATCCATATACTGTTGCAAAGGTTTAGCAATAGCCAGTGGCAAAGTAATAGACTTATCATCAATGGAATAGAAAGCATTTTTGCACACTAAGGCATAGCAAAGTCCAACAGAGGCATGTAACTCATCAAGATCAGATCTAGTGGCTAGCAAAGTAGGAGTTTTTAACTTAATAGGTTGCTGATTTTCAGAGTTCAAAACACCTTTTTGCTTAGCATTAGTCTTTTTCTCATGTTCAAAGTGGACAATTTCAGTGGGAGTCATAGGAAGCAAAACAATTTTCTTTCCCTTATGCATGAAAGTATATTTATTAGATCTACCATGGTGAATAGCATCAGTATCAAACTCCCAAGGACGTCCCAGTAAAAGAGAGCAAGCATCCATACTCACCACATCGAAATCAGCAAAGTCATGGTAAGAGCCAATAGAAAAATGCACCCTTGCTGTTTTTGTTACCTTGAACTTACCGCTATTGTTAAACCATTGAATGTGATAAGGGTGGGGATGCTCTCGTGTGGTCAAGCCAAGCTTCTTGACCAACTCAATGTTCACCAAGTTGTTGCAGCTACCACCGTCAATGATGGTATGTACATGGCAGTCCTTGACGATGAGGAACATGTTGAAGGGGTTGTGGCGCTGTCTGTTGTCGTCGTCACTAGCCGTGGCACTCAAAGCTCGTTGCACAATTAAGGCATTATAGGTCTCGGTCGCTGTTGTACCAAGAACCTCTTCATCACCATCATAAGTCTTTGCAATGTTAGCTCCAACAGTATCTTCATCTTCAACATCAGAAGCACTAACATACCCGCCATCACTAGTAGCAATGTATGCTCGTTTGCTAGGGCAATCTCACTGAATATGGCCAAGTCCCTGGCAGCGGTGGCACTTGATGTCGGAGGAGCGACCTGTGGAAGAGGTGGTCGTAGCAAGTTTTGCTGCAACACCCGAAGGCACCAAGGACTTGCTGTTGTCGTGTCCCTATGATGCCGAAGGTGCGGTGCTGCGTGTGCCGCTGGTGGAGGAAGATGTGGATGTCCGTACGCCCAAAGAGGATGACGCCTTGGCTGGCGACGGTGGCTGGTGTGGCGCGAAAGTGCTGCTCCTCCGCTGTTGATGACCCTGCAATTCTTTTTCTGCCAACATAGAAAGATGGAACAAGCATTGTATAGAATGATATTCTTTATAATCAACAATATCCTGAATCTCCCGCCTTAATCCCCCATAAAACCTAACCATTTGATCCTCCGGATCCTTAACTACCCCACATCGGAGCATACCTTTCTGAAGCTCTTGGTAGTATTCCTGTACCGACATGTCTCCCTGATCTAAGCGTTGCAATTTTTTTCGAAGATCACGCCTATAAGAAGGGGGAACAAAGCGAGCTCGCATCTCCTCTTTTAACGCATTCCATGTTTATGGTGCAGCACGTGTGTTAACAAGTTCATTCCACCAAATGATAGCAAAATCTCTAAATTCACTAGTGGATTGTCTAACCCTATGCTGCTCAGGAACAAGATGGGAATTAAATTTTTGTTCTACCGTCATCTCCCAGTCTAAGTAAGCTTCAGCATCATAAGAACCCATGAACGGTGGAATAGAGAACTTAATTTTAGCAAATGGATCATGCTCTGGTTGAGGATTATGATGACGACGTCTACCATTACCTCACATACCTTGTCGATTACGTGCGAAGCGTTCTGGCAGTGGTGCATAAACATCATCGTCATCATCGTTGTCGTCCATAGGAGAGTGAGATGGGGCTAGAGTTGTTGGTGGGGGACGAGCCTCTAGTACGTCCATGCGTGTAACAAGTTCATCAACTCGTCGATCAAGCTACTCATAGGATGTCGCGCAGAGTCCTGGTATTTTTTAAAAGCTTTAGTCATCGCGCGCATCATCTCCTTCAATTCCATCTGAGAGACACACTCATCGTCGTTAAGCTTAGGCCCCTTATCCTTGTCCATTTGATTCTTTGGTCCTGTCATTGTTAGCACAGAACAGAGACAAAAAGGCAACAAACAATATGAACCCTACAACTATCTCTCAGGGTGCTGGTGGAGGTGGAATACAAATTATGAAGCGTCTTACCCCGCTCTTACAACATTCTTACCAACACTGCAGGTGGCAAACGGTGACCGGTGTGACTATCCAACGAGCGTGGGTGTGATTGCAAAGGAGTACCTGTTCTGCTCGAGAGAAAGCTGGAGTTCTGGGAAGGCTGACTAAATATATATATGTGGCACACAAGTCAGTAACAGATAGCAATGCTGAATAAGTGTTCCAAGTACTCGTCCTAGTTGCTGGCCTAGAAAATGTAATAGAACAGTTGGACCAAGGCACAAGAAAGGAGGTACAAGTATCTAGTAGAAATGGTAGTTCTGTAAATAGAGCAGATTTTTCAGCACTAGTAGAAATCAAAGGCACGTTTCCAAAGGAGTACCAGCAAAAGAGCTTGAAATATTCTGAAGTTTTTTATCACTGATGCAAAATCACAAAGGATGGAAGCACACAAAATTTCACTTGAAACAGAGTTGTATTGTGACCTAGAGAAATTCACAAAGGATCTCTGAAATTCCTAAAAACACTTAAACAATTTTTTTAATTATCTTCCTGATTTTTTTGAATTTTTTGACCGAACCAAACAGACCAAAGGCCAGTTTGGGTCACCCTAGAATGGAGTCAAGAATCTGCTGTAAAAAATTGAGCTCAAACGGAGCACCGAGCGAAAAGTTATGCCTGTTTTATAGAAGGTACCTCAAGTTATGGTTTTCAGAGGCACAAATCGGCAGGAACCGAAGCGGCGGTTATGGAGCATAGGGTCAGTTTTAGAGATAGGATTTGTTGATATGGTTGGTTTAGATACAAGATCTATTTTGTGGATAGGGTTGGTTTTAGAGATAGGATCTGTTTTGTGGATAGGGTTGGTTGTATAGATAGGATCTGTTTTGTGGATAGGATCTGTTTTGTGGATAGGGTCGGTTTTAGAGATAAGATCTGTTTTGTAGATAGGGTCAGTTTTGTAGGATGGAAGCAGATGGATAGAATCAAACTGAACCAAAAAAATCTAATCCAGCAACCGAACTCAACTAGAACACGAACTCAGAACTGCGGACTCTAAAACTGAATTATGCAAAGGCTAAGGCGATGGTTTTAGGTCGGAATAAACTGATCTTAATTTTTTTGGCTTTTTGTGGACTATGGGACGAAACAAAACTAATCTAAAGGTAGAATTATACCTCATGGGCAACCTGAAAATCTGATACCAATTGATAGTAGATGCGGCCCGATCTTCCGTGAGATACGATAACTTGATTGAGTGGAGATCTCGACGTTGATGATCCAAGGCTCCGAGTGAATGGTTCCTCACAATCACTACACCACAGCTCCGTTGATTATCACCCGTGACACACGAATGACCTCGCCAAGAAGGCTTATCCCTGCAAGCGCAATCAAGAACACAAGCAAGAACAGGAAAGAAACGCAACCAAAATTGTATTGATTACGGGATGGGGTCTCACAAACCGATGACGGCAATACTATTCGATGACAGAATTGATCTAAGCAAAACCCAACCTAAATATGGTGGTGGCTGCTGAATAAATAGAATATTAGGGCGTGTGTGACCCCTGGACTCGCCCCTAATGGGCTCCAAGGCGATACACGGTCCAACGGCCCAACAAACGGTGTCGCAGCACCAAAATAGAATCTGAACGCTGACTTGTTTCAACGATTCCCGTTGACTCCGGATGAATTTTAGGGTGGAACCAGTTGGGTTGGTTAGATAATCTCGTTATCTTTCCAACCATATCTAGGCCGTCACAATCGGAGTCCGGATGCATCTTGGGCGTCCATTTTTAGTGCAGACTGGTCCTAGAACCCGAGATGGAGTCGCAGCTGACTCGAACTTGATCTCCTTCCTATTGTGGATGCCCTTGCTGCTCCTCCTCAACACCTAGGCCTTTCCCAAGTCCTTGATGGTCCTCTCCAAGGTTCCTAATCCTCAAAACATCCATGGCCCCAAGCGTAAGCTTTGAAACACAATTGACTAGGGTAGAATATACCTAGAGATTTAGCTGTCGTGCACGCGATCGTGTTATCGGTCCATTCATTGTATGTATAGAAGTGATGTCCTCATCATGCTCCTCAGGCGGCGGTTCCCCTTTTTTGCACTCAGAGACCGACGCACCAGTTGCATGACTTGTGGGCCTGGGCCCCCATATCAGAGACTGGGTCGCTTGGGCGCCCGGTGCGCGTCGGACGGGATTTTCTGGGGCGCGAGCGGGAGAGTCTTCCTTGAAAAAGGGATTCACCCCTTGTGCAATAGTTACGCTTTCGCATTCTCTCTAACTGCTGCGCCCTTTTGTCTCTGAGCCCTCTATGCCCCTTTGCATTCGCGCTCTTTTGCTTTTTGCCGCCGTAGTTGCCATGGCCTCGCTGGTTCATCCTGAGCGTTTCCAATCCGAGGGGGCACTCAACCTGGTGCACAACCTGCTCAGATGGAGCGCGCTAGCGTTCGCTGGAAGGGTCCACGCTGGCGCCACTCCCCTCAGCGATCTCGCCACTGGGGAGTTCATGCTCTTCGTCTCCTACCTCTCCTGCGGGTTGGCGCTGCTGATCTCACCTTTCTTTCTGCTGCTGCTGGAGGAGCTCGGCCTTCAGCTTCAGCACCTCATGCCCCACACCATCCTCTAGGCGGCCATCTTCACCCACCTGTGTGAGATGTTTGTGGGGGTGGCGCCCTGTACCTCCCTCTTCCGCCATTACTTCATGCTGGTGAAGTCCAGGAAGGCTTAGGACCACCTCGGCGCGTACTACTTCCAGACGAGGCCGGACTTGGTCGGTGCCTACATCTCCTCCCTTGGCGGCGCGAGGTGGGAAAACTGGCGTGCCGACTGGGTGATTGCCAGCACTAAGGCCAACGACCGCCTCGTGCTGCCAAGCGACGGGCCAAGGCTCGACCGGAAGCAATGGAGGGCCAAGCCGTCACTGGCGTCGGAGTTCAAGCCCGTATTGGACAGGATCAAGAGCTTGGCGGTGGGCGGCCTGATGTCGATGCATGTGGACGGAGACTTCCTGAAGCGCCGGATCGCGCCACTGCAGCTGAGGGCGCGCCTGTGCTGCTGGTTCACCGGCTCAAACGACATCGGCCGGATCCAGCGCGGGCCAGGGACCGACCTGTCCTAGGATGAATTAGAAATCCTCATGACGGGGATTACGGGTGAGTTCTTCATTCCTGAGTCCTTGATTCTTCCCCAAGACATCTTGGCGCTCTGCGATGACCCAGGGTTGAGGACAATGATCTTGGCCTGGCTGCCTTCCCTAGACGAGAGTGGCGTGGCGGTTCGCCAGACCGGCGGCCGGGACCCCCACCGCGGGATCCAGATCCCCGGTGCAACGGCGGGAGGTTCCCAGCCCGCCGGTGTGGGTTCCAGAGCTCCCCCCGTGGCCCCCAGCCCCTTGGACAAGGGCAAAGGGGCTGCAAGCAGCTTCTCCACCCCGGGTGGCACTGGGGGGTCGGAGGAGGAGAGGCGGCGCCGGCTGCGTCGCGCTGACGGGTCGCGTGTTATGGACCCTCCTCATGATTCGGACCCGCCCTAGAAGCGTCAGAGGACAGCTGGCGGGGCCGAGGAGACCGGCTCCCAGGCCCAGGGCGCGTAGAGGCACGTCAGTCCTCCGCCACCACCACCATCGGATCCGCCACCACCGCTGCCACCACCAGCATCAGTCCCACCGCCACCACCACCGCTTGGGGGTGATGTCCCCTAGGGGCACCAGCAGCAGCAACAACAACAGCAGCAGCAGCGACAGCCATAGACGTCCTGCTTCTAGGGCCGCTAGAAGTTCCAGGGCCCAAAGTAAGTGTAGCTCCATCCTTGTTTTTGCGAGTGTAGTTATCATGTCGACGGGTCTCAACCCATCCTTGTTTGCCAGGGCTTCCTCCCCCTCTACTCCCAAGGCTTCCCCTCCCCCTGCTCCCAAGGTCGTGCCTCCTCCACCGGATACCATGCCCACCGGTGGGTCAGGCTCTCAGTAGCAGGCGTCTGCTGGGAGTGGTGTCGGCGGTCCGCCCCCGGTTGCTGCAACTGCGTCGACGGCTACCACAGCTTCGACGACGGCGACGCCATCGAGTACTCCGTCGGCTGCAGCGGAGGGGGTCCCGACTGCGCCCACCCCTGACGCGGGGGGCGCGTTTAGCTCTAACCCACCGCCCACTCTGGAGGAGCCAGAGGTGATCCTTGTGCGGCGGCTCCGATCTAGCGCCGAGCTAGAAGCAGTGCTGGTTCCTCTCCCCTGGGTGCTGTCTCGTGCACATCAGGCTCTCCAAGAGACCGAGGCAGCGATCCGGCGAGAGTGAGAGGCGCTGGAGTCCGAGCACCAGCGCCTCAGCGACTAGCGTACCCAGCTGGAGGAGCACACCAAGGCAGCGTCCCAGCGTTTCGCCTTTGAGCGGTCCAAGCTGGCGCGGGACCGCAAAGACTACAAGAAGGACCTCTAGAGGGTGTACGCCAGGGAGCTGGAGGCGAGCTAGATGGAGAAGAGGCTGGCCAAGAAGGAGGAGCACTTGAACTAGAGGGAGGAGGTCGTCACGGAGCTGAGTGCCAAGCTGAGTTCTATGAACGCAATTTTGGAAGAGCAGCGGACTCAGCAGACCGCGGCCGTAGAGAGGATCTAGAAGTGGGAGCGGGAAGTGGAGGACAAGGCCAGCAACATTGCCCTGGCCGAGGCGAAAGATGCCTCCTTGGATAAGCGGGCGGCGGATCTCGCTGGGCGGGACAAGGACCTCGCCTTCAGGGAGGAAATGTTTGAAAGGTGGGACAAGTTGCTAGCCGAGCATGAGCTCGAGACGGAGCAGAGGGAGAAGGATCTGGAAGAGCAGGTCCACTGGTTCTAGGCGACGCAGGCGGCATCGGGCCCCCAGGCGGTGGAGGCGCTGAAGAAGACTCTTGAAGATCTCCGGGCGGAGCAGCGCACCGGGGTCCAGCGTATCGCCGCATGGGCCGGCGAGGCGAGCACGACACTGGTGCCGCTAGGGGTGAGCCCCATCCCGGTGTCGGAGCCACCAACGTCCATCTCCGATGCGCTCCCGGTGCTGGATTCCGTTGCCGACCGCCTCTAACGCCTGGACCAGATACTTGGCGCTCGCCTGGAGACCGAGGTCGGTAGGTTCTGCCGGGTGGTGATAGAGTACATCCTGACGTGTTTTTGGAGCCATGACTCGGCCATCTCCTTGGAGCCGGTGATCACTGGTCCGGTGGTCGACACCAAAGACGTCGCCCGGCAGGGCGTACAAGATACCGTGGAGGTGGTGGCCAAGCGCTTCCAGCGAGATCCTGCCGATGATGAGCAGCTAGATCTGCAGAGAGAAGGCAAGGGTTCCGCTGGGTAGAGGCTTGTAATATTTTTCGATTTTGTAAGATACTTTTGGGAAGTATTTATCTAATAGTGATAGAACTTATCTGTATGCTATTTGTCTTTGTTGTATGCGCTGTTACCAACTTCTCCTTGATACTTGGCCCCCCTGGGATGCAGGCTCGACATGTCGAGGCTAGATGCCAGCATACTTAAGAGAGAATTGGTGACCTGGCCCCCCTGGGATGCAGGCTCGACGTGTCGAGGCTGGATGCCACCATACTTAATAGAGAATTGGTGACCTGACCCCCAGGAGGTAGTCTCGACTGGGACCCGGACCTGCACACAGCCTTGGCTACAAAGTTTTAGTAGTGCACCCACAGGTCCTGCCAGCTAGTATCTTCTACCCTTTGATTCATGCAACAGGACCCGCAGGACTTAGCTTGGGAAGCCAATCCGTGTGTCCGGACCCCCTCGATCATAGCTCCAAATACTAGGACACCCATCGCAGAGTGGTGGAGCGTGTAGACTTAGGGTACGGGACCAGGCTAAGTGGCTATATAGCTCCGGACCACCCCAGGAGACAAGCGTCCATTCTTTAGAACCGGACCCCAGGTTGCCGGACCCACAGGACTATCGTTCCAAATTCTAGGATACCCATCACAGAGTGGTGGAGCGTGTAGGCTTAGGGTACGGAACCAAGCTAAGCGGCTACACGGCTCTAGACCACCCTAGGAGACAAGTACCCGTTCTCTAGAACCGACCCCCAGGCTATCGGACCCCCTCTCGAGGGGTCCCGTACTGTAAGCCTGGCAACTCAATTCGGATGTCATTATACCAGTAAGGGTGGGAACTGTACGGTGGGTTAGATAAAAAAATGATGCTCGTAAATTGAAGCAAAATAAGATCACCACAAAAACAAATCTGGGGGTGAATCTTTTCTTTATAACTTGATATACATGAGTGTAGGCCAACAGACCGGGTTTATGAGGGCAGACCTCACCGGGCTAGCGTACATATATGCGCAACCTAGTTACAAAGGAAGAAAACTGAATCCCCAGGTTTGTTTTTATGGGAAAAACTTACGGAGATGCTCTATGTTCCAGGGATTGGTCAGAGGCTCTCCTTCAGTTATAGCAAGGCGGACACACCCGGGTCGGCATATTTCTGTCACCTTGAAGGGTCCTTCCCAGCTGGGGGAGAGTTTGTGGAGCCCTTCTCGGTTCAGTACTCGCCTTAGGACCAGGTCCCCGACCCGGAGCTCCCTACTATGCACGAACTGTTGGTAGTAACGCCTGAGCGCTTGGTTGTATCGTGTATTTCGGATTGCCGCTTGCCATCTGCGCTCGTCGATGAAGTCCACGTCTTCACGTTGTAGCTGTTCCTGCATAGACTCATCGAAGGTTTGGACCCATGGGGAGCCCATAATGATTTTCGGGGGAAGGCAGGCTTCGGCCCCATAGACCAGTAAGAACAGGGTCTCCCCGGTGGCTCGGCTGGGTGTGGTCCGGTTGCCCCACAGCACGGACGGAAGCTCACTAACCCAATTTGCACCGTGCTTTTTCAAGCAGTCATAGGTGCGTGTCTTGAGTCCCCTGAGGATCTCTGCGTTTGCCCTCTCCACCTGGCCGTTGCTCCTGGGATGAGCCACAGACGCGAAGCAGAGCTGGGTGTCGATGCCCTCGCAATACTCCTGGAAAAGCCAACTTGTAAACTGGGTCCCATTGTCCGTAATGATACGGCTTGGGACCCCAAATCTATAGACAATCGACTTGAGGAAAGCAACAGCAGCACCCTGGGTGATGTTGACCACAAGGGTGGCCTCTGGCCACTTGGTGAACTTGTCGATGGCGACGAAGAGGTACCGGTACCCGCAGACGGCCCTGGGAAATGGTCCCCGAATATCCACCCCCCATACGGCGAATGGCCAGGAGGGCGGAATCATCTGTAGAGCCTAAGCTGGTGTGTGTGTATCTGCTTTGCATGGAATTGACACGCCTTGCAGGACTTTACCATCTCAGCTACATCCTGGAGGGCGGTTGGCCAGTAAAAGCCATGCCGGAAGGCCTTACCGACCAGCGTGCAGGATGAGGAATGACTTCCACACTCACCTCCATGCATCTCTGTGAGCAACTCACGCCCCTCCTCCTGGGTAATGCACCGCATTAGAATGCCGTTGGCGCCACGGCGGTAGAGATCCCCTTCCACCACCGTGTAGCGTTTAGCCAACCACACTATGCACTCTGCGGATACATGATCTTCAGGAAGGATGTTTTCTTTCAGGTAGTCCCGGATCTCGGAGATCCATGCATCGGGACCACTCTGAGATACTGGCTGTGGCGCTAAGGGGTAGGCAAGACCCCCTATAGCACACACAGTCTTCGGTGGGTGCTGTAGATGTAACGCCACCGGGACCGCTAGCTTCGAGGTGCTAGTCTCGCCCCCTTCACCCAGTTCGACAGGCTGAGCGGTGGGTCTTGAAAGGGAAATAGGGTCAAACCTTTTCCCAAATGATTTTGGTGGTTGAATTGCGCAACACAAATTATTGGACTAACTAGTTTGCTCTAGATTATGAGTTCTACAGGTGCCAAAGGTTCAATACAAACCAATAAAAAGTTCAAGAAAGGGTTCAAATAAAAAGAGCAAAAGGCAACCGAAGGCAGCCCTGGTTTGGTGCACCGGACTGTCCGGTGTGCCACCGGACAGTGTCCGGTGCACCAGGGTGGATCAACTCGAACTGCTCAGCTTCAGGAATTTGGGGAGCCACTCCGCTATAATTCACCGGACTGTCCGGTTTGCCAGTGGAGCAACGGCTATCTGCGCCAACGGTCGTCTGCAAAAGGCTACAGTGAACGTGAACAGTGCGCGCCTGCGCGCGCAGAAGTTAGAGCAGCGCTAGAAGGCACACCGGACAGTGAACAGTGACTGTCCGGTGCACCACCGGACTGTCCGGTGGCCCCACATGTCAGAGCTCCAACGGTCGAACCCTAACGGTTGGGTGACGTGGCTGGCGCACCGGACAGTGTCCGGTGGCACACCGGACTGTCCGGTGCGCCATACGACAGCAGCCCCTCCCAGCGGCCACTTTGGTGGTTGGGGCTATAAATACCGCCCAACCACCACACTTCAAGGCATCCAAGTTTTCAGCCATTGCATTCAATACAAGAGCTCTAGACTTCACTCCAAGACACAAACAAAGAGATCAAATCCTCTCCCAAGTCCAAAGATCATTCCAATCAAATAGTGACTAGTGAGAGAGTGATATTTGTGTTCTTTTGAGTTCTTGCGCTTGGATCGCTTTTCTTCTTCCTTGTTTCTTGTTCCCAACTCAATTGTAATTAAGACAAGAGACACCAATTGTGTGGTGATCCTTGTGGGGACTTAGTGTCCCGTTTGATTGAGAAGAGAAGCTCACTCGGTCTAAGTGACCGTTTGAGAGAGGGAAAGGGTTGAAAGAGACCCAGTCTTTGTGACCACCTCAATGGGGAGTAGGTTTGCAAGAACCAAACCTCGGTAAAACAAATCACTGTGTCATCCGTTCTTATTTGCTTGTGATTTGTTTTCGCCCTCTCTTTCAGACTCGATTATATTACTAACGCTAACCCCGGCTTGTAGTTGTGCTTAAAGTTTATAAATTTCAGATTCTGCCTATTCACCCCCTCTAGGAGACTTTCAATTGGTATCAGAGCCGGTACTTCATTAGAGCCTAACCGCTCGAAGTGATGTCGGGAGAGCACGCCAAGAAGGAGATGGTGACCGGCGAGAAGCCCGCCACAAGCCACGGGAAGGCTCCATCGGGAGAGTGCCGAAACAAGAAGAAGGAGGAATCACCTCCTCACAAGTCGCATCGGAGTGGTGACAAGAAAAAGAAAATGAAGAAGGTGGTCTACTACAAGACCGATTCTTCATCGCTATCCACCTCTGGCTCCGACGCGCCATCCGTAACTTCTAAGCGCCATGAGCGCAAGAAGTTTAGTAAGATCCCCCTACGCTATCCTCGCATTTCCAAATGTACTCCTTTACTTTCCGTCCCATTAGGCAAACCACCCGTTTTTTATGGTGAAGATTATAATATGTGGAGTGATAAAATGAGGCACCATCTAACCTCACTCCACACTAGCATTTGGGGTGTTGTTGAGTTTGGAGTACAGGTACCATCCGTAGAGGATGAAGACTATGACTCGGACGAGGTTGCCCAAATCCGGCACTTCAACTCCCAAGCCACCACTATACTCCTTGCCTCTCTAAGTCAAGAGGAGTATAATAAGGTACAAGGGTTGAAGAGTGCCAAAGAGATTTGGGACGTGCTCAAGACCACGCACGAAGGAGACGAGGTGACCAAGATCACCAAGAGGGAAACGATCGAGGGGGAGCTCGGTCGTTTTATGCTCAACCAAGGAGAAGACCCGCAAGCCATGCACAACCGGCTAAAGACCTTGGTGAACCAAGTGCGCAACCTCGAGAACACCAAATGGGATGACCATGAAATGGTCAAGGTTATTCTTAGATCACTCGTATTTCTTAACCCTACTCAAGTTTAATTAATTCGTGGTGATCCTATATATAAACTAATGTCTCCCGAGGAAGTGATAGGAAAATTTGTGAGCTTTGAATTGATGATCAAAGGCTCCAAGAAGATCATCGAGCAAGGCGCCTCCTCCGTACCCGAGGCACAACCCGTCGCATTCAAGGCAACAAAGGAGAAGAAAGAAGACTCTACACCAAGTAGGGTCCCCATCGACGCGTCCAAGCTCGATAACAAGGAAATGACGCTCATCATCAAGAGCTTCCGCCAAATCCTCAAGTAAAGGAGGGGGAAAGACTACAAGCACCGCTCCAAGAAAGTTTGCTACAAGTGTGGTAAGCCCGGTCACTTTATAGCAAAATCTCCTATTTCTAGTGACAGTGACAGGGGCGACGACAAGAGGGGGAAGAAGAAGGAGAAGAAGAAGTACTACAAGAAGAAGGGTGGCGATGCCCATGTTTGCTGGGAGTGGGACTCCGATGAGAGCTCCACCGACTCCTCTGACGACAAGGACACCGCCAACATCGCCATCAACAAGGGTCTTCTCTTCCCCAACGTCGGCCACAAGTGCCTCATGGCAAAGGACGACAAGCAGAAGAAGGTAAAATCAAGATCCTCCACTAAGTATGCAACTTCTAGTGATGAGGATAATTCTAGTGATGATGAGGATAACTTGCTTACTCTTTTTGCCAATCTTAACATGCAACAAAAAGAGAAATTGAATGAATTGATTAGTGCTATTCATGAGAAGGATGAACTCTTGGATAGCCAAGAGGACTTCCTTATTAAGGAAAACAAAAAGCATGTTAAAGTTAAAAATGCTTATGCTCAGAAGGTAGAGAAAAATGAAAAATTGACTAGTGAGCATAGCACTTGCCATGACACTATCTCCAACCTTAGAATTGAGAATGCTAATTTGATTGCTAAAGTTGAGAAGTCAAATATTTGTGATGATTCAATTACCAATCTTAGAAATGATAATGCTAGTCTAATTGCTAAGATTGAAAAATTGAATGCCTCTCTTTCTAGCCTTAAGATTGAAAATGAAAAATTAATTGCTAAGGCTAAAGATTTAAATGTTTGCAATGATGCTATTACCAATCTTAGAGATGAGAATGCTATTTTACATGCTAAGATTGTTGAATTAAATGATTGCAAACCCTCTACATCTCGTGTTGATCATGTTTCTATTTGTACTAGATGTAGAGACATTAATATTGATACTATTCATGATCACATTGCTATGATTAAACAACAAAATGATCATAGCTAAACTAGATGCTAAAATTGTTGAGCATGAACTAGAGAATGAGAAATTTAAATTTGCTCGTAGCATGCTTTATAGTGGGAGACGCCCTAGCATTAAGGATGGCATTGGCTTCCAACAGGGAGACAATGTCAAGCTTAATGCCCCTCCTAAAAGATTGTCTAATTTTGTTAAGGGCAAGGTTCCCATGCCTCAGGATAACAAGGGCTATATTTTATATCCTGCCGGTTATCCTGAGAATAAGATTAGGAGAATTCATGCAAAGAAGACTCATTCTGTTTCTCACCATGCTTTTATTTACAAGAATGAGGCTTCTAGCTCTAGGCGTTCTACTCATGTTAAAATGCCTAAAAAGAAATCTCCTATTGCATCAAATGATCATAACATTTCATTCAAGACCTTTGATGCTTCATATGTTTTAACTAGCAAATCAGGCAAAGTAGTTGCCAAATATGTTGGGGGCAAACACAAGGGCTCCAGGACTTGTGTTTGGGTACCCAAGGTACTTGTTTCTAATGTGAAAGGACCCAAGACCGTTTGGGTACCTAAGAACAAGGCCTAAATTTGTTTTGTAGGTTTATGCATCCGGGGGCTCAAGTTGGATCATCGATAGCGGGTGCACAAACCACATGACCGGGGAGAAAAGGATGTTCTCCACCTATGAGAAAAACCAAGATCCCCAACGAGCTATCACATTCGGGGATGGAAATCAAGGTTTTGTCAAAGAACTTGGTAAAATTGCTATATCTCCTGACCATTCTATTTCCAATGTTTTTCTTGTAGATTCTTTAGATTATAACTTGCTTTCTGTTTCTCAACTATGTAAAATGGGCTACAATTGTCTTTTTACGGATGTAGGTGTTACTATCTTTAGAAGAAGTGATGATTCAATAGCTTTTAAGGGAGTGTTAGAGGGTCAGCTGTACTTAGTCGATTTCAATAGAGCTGAACTCGACACTTGCTTAATTGCTAAGACTAACATGGGTTGGCTCTGGCATCGCCGACTAGCCCACGTTGGAATGAAGAATCTTCACAAGCTTCTAAAGGGAGAACACATTTTGGGACTAACCAATGTTCATTTTGAGAAAGACAGGATTTGTAGCGCATGCCAAGCAGGGAAGCAAGTTGGTGTTCATCATCCACACAAGAACATCATGACGACTGACAGGCCGCTTGAGCTACTCCACATGGACCTATTCAGCCCGATAGCTTACATAAGCATCGGCGGGAGTAAGTACTGTCTAGTTATTGTGGATGATTATTCTCGCTTCACTTGGGTATTCTTTTTGCAGGATAAATCTCAAACCCAAGAGACTTTGAAAGGAATCTTGAGATGGGCTCAAAATGAGTTTGGCTTGAGGATCAAGAAAATAAGAAGCGACAACGGAACAGAGTTCAAGAACTCTCAAACTGAAGGCTTTCTTAAGGAGGAGAGCATCAAGCATGAGTTCTCTTCTCCCTACATGCCACAACAAAATGGTGTAGTGGAGAGGAAGAATAGAACTCTATTGGACATGGCAAGGACCATGCTTGATGAGTACAAGACTTCGGATCGGTTTTGGGCCGAGGCGGTCAACACCGCTTGCTACGACATCAACCGGTTATATCTTCACCGAATCCTCAAGAAGACATCATATGAACTCCTCACCGGTAAAAAGCCCAATGTTTCATATTTTAGAGTGTTTGGTAGCAAATGCTTTATTCTTGTTAAAAGAGGTAGGAAATCTAAATTTGCTCCTATGGTTGTAGAAGGTTGTTTACTTGGTTATGACTCAAACACAAGGGCATATAGAGTCTTTAACAAGTCCACTAGACTAGTTGAAGTTTCTTGTGATATTGTGTTTGATGAAACTAACGGCTCCCAAGTGGAGCAAGTTGATCTTGATGAGCTAGATGATGAAGAGGCTCCATGCGTCGCGCTAAGGAACATGTCCATTGGGGATGTGTGTCCTAAGGAATTCGAAGAGCCTCCATAAGCACAAGATCAACCATCATCTTCCACGCAAGCATCTCCACCAACCCAAGATGAGGATCAAGCTCAAGAGGATGAAAATGAAGATCAATAAGATGAGCCACCTCAAGAGGAGGACATTGATCAAGGGGGAGATGCCAATGATCAAGACAAGGAAGATGATGAGGGTCCAAAGCCGCCACACCCAAGAGTCCACCAGGCAATTCAAAGAGATCACCCCGTGAACACCATCCTCGGCGATATTCAAAAGGGGGTAACCACTCGATCTCGAGTCGCTCATTTTTGTGAACATTACTCGTTTGTCTCCTCTATTGAGCCACACAGGGTAGAGGATGCACTTAAAGATTCGTATTGGGTGCTAGCGATGCAAGAGGAGCTCAACAACTTCACGAGGAATGAGGTATGGAATTTGGTTCCACGTCCTAACCAAAATGTTGTAGGAACCAAGTGGGTCTTCCACAACAAACAGGATGAGCATGGTGTGGTGACAAGGAACAAAGCACGACTTGTGGCCAAGGGTTATTCACAAGTCAAAGGTTTCGATTTTGGTGAAACCTATGCACCTGTAGCTAGGCTTGAGTCAATTCGTATATTACTTGCCTATGCTACTTACCATGGCTTTAAGCTCTATCAAATGGATGTGAAAAGTGCCTTCTTCAATGGACCAATCAAGGAAGAGGTCTATGTTGAGCAACCTCCTGGCTTTGAAGATAGTGAGTACCCTAACCATGTTTACAAACTCTCTAAGGCGCTTTATGGGCTCAAGCAAGCCCCAAGAGCATGGTATGAATGCCTAAGAGATTTTCTTATCACTAATGGCTTCAAAGTCGGCAAAGCCGATCCTACTCTCTTTACTAAAACAATTGCAAATGATTTGTTTGTATGCCAAGTTTATGTTGATGATATCATATTTGGGTCTACTAACAAATCTATTTGTGAAGAGTTTAGTAGGATCATGGTTCAAAAATTTGAGATGTCGATGATGGGGGAGTTGAAGTATTTTCTAGGATTTCAAGTGAAGCAACTCCAAGAGGGCACCTTCATTAGCCAAACAAAGTACATTCAAGACATACTCAGCAAGTTTGGAATGAAGGATGCCAAACCCATCAAGACACCCATGGGAACCAATGGGCATCTCGACCTCAACACGGGATGTAAATCCGTAGATCAAAAGGTATATCGGTCGATGATAGGATCCTTACTCTATTTATGTGCATCTCGACCGGATATTATGCTTCCTGTATGCATGTGTGCAAGGTTCCAAGTCGATCCTAAGGAAGTTCAACTTAGGGCCGTAAAGAGAATCTTGAGATATTTAGTTCATACACCTTTTGGCCTTTGGTACCCCAAGGGATCCTCTTTTGATTTACTAGGATATTCAGATGCTGATTGGGCAGGGTGTAAAATTGATAGGAAGAGTACATCAGAGACTTGTCAGTTTCTAGGGAGATCCCTGGTGTCTTGGGCTTCAAAGAAACAAAACTTAGTATCTCTTTCTACCGCCAAAGCCGAGTATATTGCCGCAGGCCATTGTTGCGCGCAATTGCTTTGGATGAGGCAAACCCTCAGGGACTATGGCTACAAATTTAGCAAAGTCCCTCTCCTATGTGATAATGAGAGTGCAATCTGCATGGCGGATAATCCCGTGAGCACAGCCGCACTAAGCACACAGCCATTCGGTATCACTTTTTGAGAGATCACCAACAAAGGGGGGATATCGAGATAGCCTATATTAACACCAAAGAACAATGGCCGATATCTTTACCAAGCCTTTAGATGAGAAAACCTTTACCAAACTTAGGAATGAGCTCAATATTCTTGATTCTAGGAATTTTGATTGATTCTTTGCACACATAGCTCATTTATATACCTTTGATCATATATCTTTTATGTCTATGACTAATGTATTTTCAAGTGTATTATCATGCTTAGTCATAGAATTGAAAGGGAGATGGAGTATTCGGCAAAGACGATGCTTCCCCTCAACTCCATTGGTGTTATTTACTCTTTGCCGGTATTCCGCATCGTTCTCTACTTTGGTATAATCTTCACTCATATTTATTTGTTTGCCATTGGAGAGTAAGTAAAAGAGCTTATATTTCACTCACAAGTATCCGTCTTTGGCGATTCATGCCAAAGGGGGAGAAAGTATTAGCCTAAAGCAAAAGGACCGCACCACCACCAAATTTTAAAATGAAGTTTTCAAATTGATATCTTAATGTGTTTTCAAAAGGGGAGAAAGTATCTTCAAAATTTTGTAAAACCCTCTTGAACACTAAGAGGAGAATTTCATTGAGGGGGAGTTTTGTTTAAGTCAAAGGAAAAGCATTTGAAACAGGGGGAGAAAATTTCAAATCTTGAAAATGCTTCTTTTAATCTTATTCATATACCTTTGACTATTTGCAAAAGTTTTGAAAAGAATTTTACAAAGAATTTGCAAAACAAAACTTGTGGTGCAAGCGTGGTCCAAAATCTTAAATAAGAAGAAAACCATCCATGCATATCTAGTAGAAATAATTATTGGTTTCATTCCAAGCAACCTTTGCACTTACCTTATGCAAACTAGTTCAATTCTGCACTTTTATATTTGCTTTGGTTTGTGTTGGCATCAATCACCAAAAAGGGGGAGATTGAAAGGGAAATAGGGTCAAACCTTTTCCTAAATGATTTTGGTGGTTGAATTGCCCAACCCAAATTATTGGACTAACTAGTTTGCTCTAGATTATGAGTTCTACAGGTGCCAAAGGTTCGACACAAACAAATAAAAAGTTCAAGAAAGGGTTCAAATAAAAAGAGCAAAAGGCAACCGAAGGCAGCCCTGGTCTGGCGCACCGGACTGTCCGGTGTGCCACCGGACAGTGTCCGGTGCACCAGGGTGGATCAACTCGAACTGCTCAGCTTTGGGAATTTGGGGAGCCACTCCGCTACAAATCACCTGACTGTCCGGTGTAACACCGGACTGTCCGGTGTGCCAGCGGAGCAACGGCTATCTGCGCCAGCGGTCGTCTGCAAAAGGCTACAGTGAACGTGAACAGTGCGCGCCTGCGCATGCAGAAGTCAGAGCAGCGCCAGAAGGCGCACCGGACAGTGAACAGTGACTGTCCGGTGCACCACCGGACTGTCCGGTGGCCCCACATGTCAGAGCTCCAATGGTCGAACCCAAACGGTTGGGTGACGTGGCTGGCACACCAGACTATCCGGTGCACCATACGACAGCAGCCCCTGCCAACAGCCACTTTGGTGGTTGGGGCTATAAATACCCCCCAACCACCACACTTCAAGGCATCCAAGTTTTCAGCCATTGCATTCAATACAAGAGCTCCAGACTTCACTCCAAGACACAAACAAAGAGATCAAATCCTCTCCCAAGTCCAAAGATCATTCCAATCAAATAGTGACTAGTGAGAGAGTGATATTTGTGTTCTTTTGAGTTCTTGCGCTTGGATTGCTTTTCTTCTTCCTTGTTTCTTGTTCCCAACTCAATTGTAATCAAGACAAGAGACACCAATTGTGTGGTGATCCTTGTGGGGACTTAGTGTCCCGTTTGATTGAGAAGAGAAGCTCACTCGGTCTAAGTGACCGTTTTAGAGAGGGAAAGGGTTGAAAGAGACCCGGTCTTTGTGACCACCTCAACGGGGAGTAGGTTTGCAAGAACTGAACCTCGGTAAAACAAATCATCATGTCATCCGTTCTTATTTTCTTGTGATTTGTTTTCTCCCTCTCTTTCGGACTCGATTATATTACTAACGCTAACCCGGCTTGTAGTTGTGCTTAAAGTTTATAAATTTCAGATTCTGCCTATTCACCCCCCTCTAGGCGACTTTCAGGTCTCAGCAGCCGTCTTTCAAAGACGCCCTCGAGCACGGGTGCCCAAGTTGATGCCCTCACGTAGAGTTCATCTTCTGCTGAGTTGTCAGCCCGAGGAACATGTTGTAGCTCCAGGGCAGCAAAGTCCTTCTCCAGCTTCCTTACGTGGAGAAGTAAGCTGCGAGCCTGGGCTCGTTGCAGCTACATTCCCCATGGACTTGCTTGATGATCAGCTGGGAGTCCCCCTTCACGAGGAGCTGGCGAATCCCCAAGGACATGGCGGCCGACAAGCCAAAGATCAGTGCTTCGTACTCTGCCATATTGTTGGTAGCCGAGGACCACTCCTTACTTGATCTCCGCTTGGGTCGACGAGGACCACTCCAGCCCCGCCAACTTGCTGACGGGCGGATCCTTCGAAGAAGAGCGTCTAGTGGGGCTCGGTGAAAACCAGACCCCTGGGCTCCGCATGTGTGGGGTCTGAATCGGGATCCGGACCCCCAGGGGCGCTTGGGGGAGGCATCCACTCGACGATGAAGTCAGCCAGGACCTGGCTCTTGACGGTGTGGCGAGGCTGGAAGTCCAGCTAGAACTCAGCGAGCTCCGCAGCCCACTTGGCGATGTTGCCTGTGGCGTTAGAGTTGTGGAGGATGGCCCTTAACGGAAAGGAGGTCACCACCACAACCCTGTGTGCCTAGAAGTAGTGGCACAGCTTCCTGGACGCAACAAGTACAGCATAGAGGAGCTTGTGCGTCTCAAGGTACATGGTCTTTGCCTCATGGAGGACCTCGCTAACGTAGTAGACTAGCCTCTAAATGGTCCGGACCCCTATAGCTGGTCCCGAGCCCACAGGTTCTTAGCCTTCTTGCGCGGTCCTTTCCACAACCAGCACCATGCTCACCACTTCCACGGCTGCCATGATGTATAAATGCAATGGCTCCCCAGGGTCTGGAGCTACCAGTACTGGTAGGGACACCAGGTGCTGCTTCAACTCTTGAAAGGCTTGCTCAGCCTCTTTGGTCCAAGAGAATGGGCTGGACATCCGCAGGAGCTTGAAGAAGGGTAGCACCCTCTCAGCCAGCCTTGAAATGAAGCGGCTAAGGGCGGCTAATGACCCTGTAAGCTTCTGGACGTCCTTGATATGGGCCGGAGGTCTCATCGCCTCAATTGCCCTGATCTTCTCCGGGTTTGCTTCAATCCCTTGGTGCGAAATTAGGAATCCCAGCAGCTTCCTAGTGGAGACAACAAAGACGCATTTGTTTGGGTTCAGCTTTGTGCGCGTCGCCCGCATCTTGTCAAAGACTAGGGTCAAGTCTTCTACTAGAGTCGACCCCTCCTAGTCTTGACCACAATGTAATCGACATATATCTCTACCTTGTCCCTAATCAGGTCTCTGAAGGTCTTACTCATCGCCCGTACAAATGTTGGCAAGGCGTTCTTCAGACCGTAGGGCATTACAACATAGCAGTAGAGCCCATCCACCGTTACAAAAACGGTATGCTTCCTATCCTCCCTAGCCATCCGGATTTGATGGAAACCAGAGTAGGCATCTAGAAAAGACAATAGGTCGCACCTGGAGGTAGAGTCCACGATTTGATCTATGCGTGGAAGTGGATACGGGTCCTTGGGACATGCCTTGTTCAGGCTGGTGTAGTCGATGCACATCCGAAGCTTCCCATTCACCTTTGGCATGATGAATGGGTTGGCCAGCCACACGGGGTGATGGACCTCTTCGATGAAGCTGGTGTCAAGCAGCTTCCGGACCTCCTCACAGATGAAGTCCTGCCGCTCAATGGACTTTCTCTGAGGCTTCTAGCTCACCGGGTTAGCGTTGGGGTGGATCTTCATATGGTGCTCAATCACCTCCCTGGGGATCCCAGGCATCTGTGACGGTTCCCAAGCGAAAACGTCGACATTTGCCTAGAGGAAGGCGACGAGCACGAGTTCCTATTTCTCTCCCAGATTGCCCGCGATGCGGGTGGTTTGGGAGGAGTCTGCACCGACCTGAATGGTCTTCACGGGTCCGTCGTCTGCCCCGGACGGCTGCACCTTTGGCACCTTAGCAGGCGCCTTGGTACCGGAGGTTGAGGGGTCCTTCCCTTTGTCGTCCGGGCGAGCAGCTTCTGCCGCCAGGGCATGCAGCTTCTCGACCGCCGTCACCGTAGCGGCGCGGTCGCCCCGCACGGTGAGGACCCCAGTAGGGGACGACATCTTGAAGACCAAATACCCGTAATAGGCAATGGCCATGAACCGGTACAGGGCCGGTCTGCCAATGATGGCATTGAATGGGAGGTTAACCTCCGCGACATCGAACTGGACGTTCTCCGTGCGGAAGTTATCCTCGGTCCCGAATGTAACTGGGAGGGCGATGCTCCCAAGGGGATACACTGGCTATGGGCCCACTCCGGAGAATGGACGTGAGGGTCCCAGATGGGACCCTGGGATCTGCAGTTGCTTGAATGCAGCATGACTGATGACGTTGAGTCCAGCCCCACCGTCGATCAGCACATGGTGCAACCGCATGTTGGCGATGACAGAGGCAGTGATGAGCGGTAGTATAGCGGCCCCTGCCATGTTGTCGGAGCAGTCGGATGCCCTGAAGGAGATGGTGGTGCTCCTCCACCGCTGGTGTGGAGCAGCCTTCGGGACCCCTGGGGTCGCCGACAGGACCTCGCGGCGCAAGGACTTGACGTTTCTGTGGGAGGTGAGCTCCTAGCTCCCGTCGTACATGATGTACAGCTTCTTACGACGGTCGCTCTCACCACCGGAGTCAGAGTCCCCAATGAAGATGTCCTTCAGGACCCCCTCGGGTGACTGGTACTCGAGGTCCCGCTCTCCGGTGGCCACGTCACCGTCGTCGACCCTCTCCTTGCCAGGCCAGCGATGAGGTGGGGAGCCGTCCTTGGAGGTCTGCTCGCGCCGTTCGCTGACGCGCTTCGCGAGCTTGATGATCTCGCGGCACTCCACGGCGTTGTGGCGGCTGTTGGGGTGTACAGGGCATGAGCCACTGTTGCCTCCCTGTGGCTGTGGGCGCTTGTTGCGCTCGCTCTGGCCCCCGGCCGCAGCCGCGATGACTGGAGTAGCAGCCTGTGGCCTCTCGTGGCCGCAGTTCTTCTTCTTCTTCTTGCCGTCCTGGGCGACGGCACCTAGGCCACCCGTCTGGGCGACCTAGGTCTATGGTGCCGAGTGCCATGCACGACCCTCGGTGGCTCTGGCACATTTGTTGGCCAGAGCGAAGAGTGTGGTGACAGTTTCCACGTCATGCGTGGCTAACTTCTCCAACATCTTTTCATCACGCACCCCCTGGCGGAAAGCGGTGATGATGGAAGAATCAGAGATACGGGGTATAGTCCCTCGTACATTGGTGAAGCGGGAGATGAAGGCCCAGAGAGTTTCCCCGGGTTCTTGCCTCACTGCATGGAGGTGTGCCTCCACACCATGCTGTTGGTAAGCGCTGGCGAAGTTCGCTGTGAACCGCACGCAGAGCTCTTCCCAGGAGTAGATCGATCCTGGGGCAAGGTTCATGAGCCAAGTCTGGGCTGGCCCAGACAAGGCTACATGGAAGCATGTCGCCATCACAGCAATGTCTCTACCTGCTGCCATAATGGTGGTGACGTAAACCTGCAAGAATTCCGATGGGTTTGACGTACCGTCGTACTTTTCCGGCAGGTGTGGCCGGAACTTGGACGGCCACGTCGCCGCACGGAGATGATCCACGAGTGCGGCGCAGCCTACGCTAGCCAACGGGACACCCGCTTGGATTTGGGCGCCCCTTGGAGTTTGCGGTGCGACCGCAGCGAAATCTTGGTCAAGGTTGCGACCCTCAATGTTCTGTCGACGCTCACGCGCCCTCTCTAGAGAGACACGGGCATCCTCGCCCGCACGCCTGCAGTTGAGTTCTGCCCGTAGGTCGTCAGACCTCTCTAGAGAGACTGGAGCGTCTTCTCCCGCACGCCTGCGGTTGAGCTTTGCCCGTAGGTCCTCGGTCGACGCAGCCCTCACTGAAGGCGAGCGCACCGATGCAGATGCCTCATGTTGACGCCTGGATGACCGAGGCCTGGGCCTAGCTAAGCCAGAATGTGCCATGCCGAGCAGTCGGTTAACATCGTCACGCCACTGCTTCATGGCCCCCAGCGAGGCCGTGGAGCTAGGAGGGTGGCGCAACAACTCCCTGGCTACAGATAGAGCATCGGGAGTAGCCCTTGATGCCCTGGACGCCTGTGTAGGAGTGTGATGCCGCGCAGAGCGCACAACAGCAGCACCTGGCGTAGGGCGGCTGGAGGCCCGTGGCATGGAGGAGACAACTTCTTCCTCCATCAGGAAGTCCTCGGGAATGAAGTCGTGGTGCTCGATGATATGAACCATGGTGTCAAGCAAGAAAATAAGCAAAAACTAAATGCCAAGCCCCCTACCTGGCACGCCAAATGTCGGAGAGGAAATTCTCTGGCTGGGTGGCGGAACGCACCCGCCCTAAATCCTAAGATGAGGAGGGGCCTAAGCGTTTTGCCTATTTGCTAGATTGTGGAAGAACACACGAGAACACAAGGATTTTGAGTGGTTCAGGCCGCCGGAGCGTAATACCCTACTCCACTGTGAGTTGTATTGAGTCTGGGTGACTTGAGAGCTTGTGAGCTTGAGCGTCTAAGTTGCGTGTAAGTGAACTTACCTTGTAACGTTGTGTGCCTTCCCTTTTATAGCTCAAGGGGGGCACATACAAGGTTGTTGAGCCCCGACATGTGGGCCCAGGGACATAATGGAAGAAATACATGGAGCAACTAATGCAGGTGACGCCTGAGAGATCTTCTGGCCCATGTTGTCCGCAGCACGCGCAACGTTGACATGCGGCGGCAGCTCCCTTGGTAAAGTACGAGTAATGATGGGCATAGTGCATGCGGCAGTATGGGCGTGCAGTCTGCCAGTGGAACGGACAGGCATGCCGCCTATGGGATGGACAGGTCGCTACCTGTCAGCGGAATGGACAGGTCTCATTAAATGCGGAGGTGGCACATCGCCTGCCAGTGGAATGTCTAGGCACGTCGCCTGCGGAATGGCCAGGTCTCATTAAATACCGAGGCGGTACATCGCCTGTCAGGTGGCGCGCCTTATCCGCAATAAATGTAGGGGCCGCGTAACCCGGAGGCCTTACGTCAGGCTCCGCTCGCTGGCTTACGTCACGCGCAGTAGGCCACGTGGCAGCATCGGGTCTCCGCCTAGGCGGGGAGCAGTAGCGTATGCAGATAGGTCCGCACCAGGCCGGGTCTGGACATGTGTCGACACCGGACCCCTGCTTGGGTCCTGTTCAAGGCTCGGGTATGTTCTATCCTGGGACCTTGAGACCCCCCTGTGGGCGACCCTGACCCCATACGGGGGGGTCCAGATCCCATTCCAGGGGTCCAGCTTGCACACGTGGAGGTCCGGGTGAAAGGGAAATGTGCCCTTGGGCCATTTCTAAGTATTTTGGTGATTGAGTGCCAACACAAGTGCTTTTGTGCTAATCTATGCAAAGTGGTGGACAAAGTGCAAATCATGTCAAAAGGTATGTTTCTAGACTTAGTACATTGTTTTATGGACTAATGTATTGTGTCTAAGTGCTGGAAACAGGAAAAATTGAATTGGAAATGAGATGGCTGTGTTCAGCCAAAGTCTACGCAGTCTGGGTGCACCGGACTGTCCGGTGGTGCACCGGACAGTGTCCGGTGCGCCAGACTGGCTCTGGCGAACTTGCTGCTCTCGGGAGTTTGACGATGGTGTACGGCTATAAATCACCGGACTGTCTGGTGGTGCACCGGACTGTCTGGTGGTGCACCGGACTGTCCGGTGGGCCATTCATAGGCGAACTCGTCGCTCTCGGGAAACCATCAACGGCGTACGGCTAAAATTCACCGGTCTGTCCGGTGGTGCACCGGACGGTCCGGTGAGTCAACGGTCAGCTGGGGCAACGGTCGGCCGAGGATTCCGCGTGTGACGCGTGGCCGAGCCAACGGTCACATTGGTGCACCGGACTGTCCGGTGTGCACCGGACAGTGTCTGGTGTGCCAACGGCTATCAGACTCCAACGGTCGGCTTCGCCAAATAAGGAAGGATATCTGCACCGGACAGTGTCCGGTGGTGCACCAGACTGTCCGGTGCGCCAGCCGATAGAAGACAAGATCTGCCTTCCAGGAATGTTCTCAACGGCTCCTAGCTGCCTTGGGGCTATAAAAGGGACCCCTAGGCGCATGGAGGAGCACACCAAGCATTCCTTGAGCACTCTTGATCACTCACACTCCATTCTTGCGCACTTGTTCGACATTCTAGTGATTTAAGCTCCGTTCTATTGTGCTAGTCTTTTGAGCTTAAGTCTGGGTCTTGTGTGTGTGTATTTGCTGTGATCTTAGTGTCTTGTGTGAGTTGCTAATCCCTCCCTTACTCCATGCTTCTTTGTGAACTTTAAGTGTAAGGGCGAGAGGCTCCAAGTTGTGGAGATTCCTCGCGAACGGGATTAAGAAAAGCAAAGCAAAACACCATGGTATTCAAGTGAGTCTTTGGACCGCTTGAGAGGGGTTGATTGCAACCCTCGTCCGTTGGGACGCCACAACGTGGAGTAGGCAAGTGTTGGTCTTGGCCGAACCACGGGATAACCACCGTGCCATCTCTGTGATTGATCTCTTGTGGTTATTGCGTTTTGTTGAGACTCCTCTCTAGCCACTTGGCGATTATTGTGCTAACGCTTAACCAAGTTTTTGTGGCTTAAGTTTCAAGTTTTACAGGATCACCTATTCACCCCCCTCTAGGTGCTCTCACCGGGACCAACCTTGGGGGCCCGTACTGTACATTTGGGGGTCCGGGACCAACCTTGGGGGTCCGAACTGTATATCTAGGGGTCCAGCGCTCTCTCGTGGGGGTCCAGACTCAATGTTGATGCTTCGGAGTACACCACCTTCTCTGGACACGTGGCGGCTTCGGACCCACCCATGTGGCGGGGTCGGGTGCTGCTGTGGACCCAAAATAGTCGCCTGAGATTGGGGCGAGCCGTGGCTTGGCCCCACACACAGCACTTCTACCACGCGACTAAGTGATAGCCGCGTGGGCACTGCGTCTTTGCACAGTAGAAGGGGGTACCCTGGTTTCAGGGTACCGACACTGCCCTTCAAGACAGGTTGATCCAACGAGAAATTGGTGAGAGAGTTTGTAATGCTAACACGGGATGTCAAAAGCCACGTTAATCTCCCCATGCTTGGGCACAGTATGGGGGTATTTATAGGTGCTCGAGGGACTGCCTGTCCCTGTCAAAGACATTTAGACCCTCGAGTACCTAGTTTATCTCCAGAATATTCCCACGAGGGGGGTTACAGACAGTCATTACGGTGTACTTTATTACAGACACAACCCAATTCACACATGTCCACGCGGGGCCCAGCTTTGTGGGCCGAACCGTACGCGGGCCTCTCTCCATGGTGAGGGAGTGAGGTCCAGGGGTCTTCGGGGTCTTCGTCTTGTCTCGTCGGAGCAATGCAGGTCGAACAGGCCTCCATCTGGTCCGTGCCCTTGGCCTATCTGATGGGTCTTGCGAACGCGGTCTTCGTCCGCGCAATGCGAGGTGGAAGATATCGAGCGAAGGGTGGCATGTTCGCCTTCGTCCCAACAATCATCTTTTTCATTAATGGAGCTCACTAATTATTTATTTTTTAATTTGGCTATGGTTGAGACCTTTGAAAAGAACAGACAAATCTTCTTCATTATCACTAGAATCACCCTCATTGTCACAAGTAGTATACTTAGGGGTGGTTCTAGGTTGTACCTTTCTTTTGCCCTCCTTGGCCATGAGACACTTGTAGCCGATGTTGGGGAAGAGAAGTTCCTTGTTGATGGCGATGTTAGCGACGCCTCATCGGAGGAGGAGTCAGTGGAGCTCTTGTCGGAGTCCCATTCTCTCACAACATGCACCTCACCACCCTTCTTCTTGTGATAGTATTTCTTCTCCATCTTCTTCTTTCCCTTCTTTTCCTTGTCCCTGTCACTATCACTTGCATATGGACATTTAGCGATGTAATGATCAATCTTACCACATCGATAGCAAACCCTCTTGGAATAAGATTTTTGATCCTTTCTCTTCCTTTGCCGAAGGATTTGCCAGAAGTTCTTGATGATGAGGGCCATCTACTCATTGTCGAGCTTGGAGGTGTCGATTTGAGGCCCTTTGCATGGTGTGGTTTCTTCCTTTTCTTCCGTGGCCTTGAATGTAATGGGTTGAGGCTCGGGGGCGGAGGTGGCTCCTTGCTTTAAATTCACAATGTGTTTGGAGTTTTTGACCATAAGTTCAAAACTCATGAACTTTCCAATCACATTCTCAAAAGACATCTTCTCATACCTAGGATTTTCACAGATTAATTGCACTTGTGTAGGATTACGGAAAACAAGTGACCTTAGGGTGAGTTTGATAGCTTTGTGGTCGTCCCACTTGGTGCTCCCGAGGTTGCAAACTTAGTTCACCAATGTCTTGAGCCGGTTGTACATGGCTTGTGGCTCCTCACCTTTATTGAGGATGAACTGACTGAGTTCTCCCTCGATCGTCTCCCTCTTGGTGATCTTGGTGACACGATCACCTTCATGCACCATCTTGAGGATGTCCAAAATTTCTTTGGCGCTTTTCAACCCTTACACCTTGTTGTACTCCTCCCTACATAATGAGGCAAGGAGAATGGTTGTTGCTTGTGAGTTGAAGCGTTGGATTTGGATGGCTTCATCCGAATCATAGCCTCCTTCTCCAACCTATGGACCCTGTCTACCAAACTCAACAATATTTCAAATACTTTTGTGGAGTGAGGTTAGATGGTTCCTCATTTATCACTCCACATAGAATAGTCTTCACCATCAAAAGTGTGGTGGTTTGCCTAAGGGAACCAAATGAGATTAGCATGTCTAAAAATGTGAGGATAACGAAAAGGAATTTTGTTACTCTTTTCACATTCTTGGTGCTTGGAGGAGGAGGTTGACTCGACGTCCGATGTTGATGGCGTGGAGGAGTCAGACTCCAACCACTCAAATAGCCATTTGAGTAAATGGGCAAAAGCAGTCGGGCGGGTGGTGCACCAGAAAATGAATAGTGTATGTCTGGTGCACACGGACAACCTACAGTGCATGTCCGGTGTACTGCTAGGTTACGTTCTAATGCGGGAGGTGAGAGTTCTAAGTTGGCAGGTGACCGTCGCGATGATGTCAGATTGTCCGGTGCTCTTGCCTCCCGAAAATCCTGAAGCTGCTGAGTTTGCTGGTTGCCTGCTATAAATATCACTGGATGGTCCGTTGCACATCGGACAGTCCAGTGCTTTGCTTCTGTCTAAGTTTTTAGGGCACCCACCAGACTTCTCTGTCTAAGTTTTTAGGGCAGCCACCAGATAGTCCGGTGCCTCTCTGTCAGCAAGCTAAATTTTCCTCTTTTCTTACAAACTTCCTTCAAATCATTTTGGCTATATTTGAGGATGTTCCTAAGACTTAGACATACATTTGTGCTAACAATCCAACTAGTCTATGTTTCATTTCTTGGACTTTTCTTTTCTCTAACTTATAATTCTTATATGCTCAAACTAGCTCCAAACGAATGATTCTTTGATCTTGAGCTATCCAACCTCTCTTGATATATTAAATAGGTTCTTAGAGGTATATGCAACTTGACCAAAGTGTGAAACTAGGTATTCTTCATATTTTCCAAGTTTTACCCCTCTATGGTTGGTTTTGAGCTGTTTCTGACGTAGAACTGAGTTGAGTGAACTTATGCACCTATGAATCATAAACTAGGCAAACAAGTTAGTCCATAAGGTTGTGATGGTCATCAAGCACTAAAATCAATTAGAGAATATGGTAAGGATCATTTCCCATTCAGTTTTCCTTAAAACTGGATCAATTCCATTCTTCTTAATTGATAGGCAGAGCTCCTGCCATTACGTTCAAAAAAGGAACGAAACCGAGATTAGAAGAAAAAACAAAATCGATGTCAACCAGCGACAGTAGTTTTACGAACAACAAATCCCCTTGTCTGCACCTGCATTGGATCCATAAGCTTCACAAGAGATGTCGCCTTGTCAAGTGGATCTCTGGCTGACAGTGGGGGTCCCTTGGATGACGACGGCCACGAGTGATGCGAATCTGGATGTAGAGTTCCACGGGAGGTGAACGTGAAGTTTCACGAAAGGTATGCAGCGTGGGAAATACAGATAGGGCTCAAATAGCCAGGTACTATATTTAGGACTGGAGTGATCGATGCCTAAACCAGTTTAATGAAATTTAAAGAAATAGGACCTCTGTTGAAAGCTATTTTTTAGATATAAGTCATATATTTCAAAATAGGATCATGTTTGAGACTCTTGTTAGAGATGCTCTTAGTTAGTTAGTTACATGTCACAAATGGTGGATGCTAACGAGTGACACTTTGCAATACATGAATTGTTTGTACCAAAAAGAAAGTCTTGGGATATGTTTAGACAAATTTATCCACCTTATGAATCTTACTCCTTTAGTCCCAAAATATAGTTATTTCTAGCCCTCTTTTTTATCTATATTAATAAATATAGACATACATTTAAAATATATTTATATATTAATTAATAAATGTAAGTTTAGTCTAAAACACATTATATTTTGGGACGGAAGGTAGTACCAATTGGGATATCTTGAAGTCAATTCCAATTTCTAGCCATTCATACCTCTGGTTCACAGGAAGATGACGAGGAGTTGGGCCGTGAAGCTCCACCAAACAGTTTTTTAGCACTAATAACAATCGAAGCTGCTTCAACCGGGATCAAGTGTTCTAGATCTGGTTTTCCAAACAAACCCGCAGTTTATTTAGCCAAATGTTATGTTTACAACAATTTCACATTTGTTGTGCCTGTGCGGCTGTGAAGATGCACACAACAAGAGCATTCCATTCCAGTGGCAGTGGCAGCCGCAGCCGCAGCCGCAGCCGCAGCCACGGAGCCAGCCAGCAGCCAGCCACCCACCCGCATGGTCGTCTCGTCTCCTTCCTGATCAGGCAGCAGGACTAGATCCATTCCCCCTCCCTCTGCCAATCTGGCCAGCTAGCCAGCCCAGTCCCCAGTCCCCACGCCCATCCCATCTAAAAACTGCATCGAATCCTCGCCGCCGCACCGCTAGGACTCAGCCGACGGCATGCCGCCGCCCAACTCCGCTCCCCGCCTCGCGCTTCCCGCAATGGCCCGATCCCAGACCCAGTCCCAGGGAGACCTCGACTTCCCGTCCCTCATCTCCGACCTCACCTCCCTGCTCCTCCACTCCCCCGCCAGCGCCGGCGCCGGTGGCTCCGGACCCGTCTTCTCCTCCTCCTCCCTTTCCATCCCCACTCCCAAACCCAAGCCGAACCCCAGTCCCACATCAGCAGCGCCGCCGACCCCGCTGGCGCGCGCGGCCATCGGGGCCTGCGCGGGCGCGGCCGCGGGGGCCTTCACTTACGCGGCGCTGCTCCCCATCGACGCCGTGAAGACGCGGCTCCAGGTGCAGGCGGCTGCCGCGCCGTCTGTGACCTCGTGGCAGGTGTTCCTGGACATCCTCCGGACCGACGGCCCCCTCGGCCTCTACCGTGGCCTCTCCGCCGTCATCCTCGGCTCCGCGTCCTCCTCCGCCGTCTACTTCGGCACCTGCGAGCTCGCCAAGTCGCTGCTCCGGCCGCACCTCCCGCCGTTCCTCGTGCCCCCGCTCGCGGCGGCCAGCGGCAACGTCTCCTCCTCCGCCATCATGGTGCCCAAGGAGCTGATCACGCAGCGCCTCCAGGTCGGCGCCGCCACGGGCCGGTCCTGGCAGGTGCTCCTGGGCATCCTCCGCGCCGACGGCTTCCTCGGCCTCTACTCGGGCTACGCCGCCACGCTGCTCCGCAACCTCCCCGCCGGCGTGCTCGGCTACTCCTCCTTCGAGTACCTCAAGGCGTTCGCGCTGAGGCGCCGCGGCGGAGAGAGCCTGACGCCCGGGGAGAGCGTCCTCTGTGGCGCCCTCGCGGGGGCCATCTCCGCCGCGGTCACCACCCCGCTCGACGTCGTCAAGACGCGCCTCATGACCAGGGTCGGCGGCGCCGAGGGTAGCCGCACCGTGCTCGGGACCATGAGGGAGGTCGTCGCGGAGGAGGGGCTCGTCGGCCTGTCCCGTGGCATCGGGCCCAGGGTGCTGCACAGCGCGTGCTTTGCGGCGCTAGGCTACTGTGCCTTTGAGACCGCGAAGCTTGCCATCCTGCAGTGCTACCTTGAACGCTGCCAGAGCAAGGAGCCTGGAGCAGCAGCGCAGCCAGAGACGGAGCCTGGAGCTGCTGCTGCTACTTCTGCTGCTACTTGAGAGTTTGCTGCCTGCCTGCTTTCCTTTTTGCGCCTTTTTCCCCAGGGAGGGAAGGTAACTGTTGCTGCTTCGTACTGTTGTTTCAGCACTACTCTAGTCTAGGTGTATGCTACCCTGGCAGTTGATGCGCCATTATAGAGTAAATTTCAAAAACAGCATCGCAGTTACACAAGTCTCAACAACATTAAACTATTAAGTTACTAGACATCAAATCTAGTGGAAATTGGATACATTCTTCATAATTGGTTCGATTTGTGCGTATTTCTGCTGTTCCACTGGTGGTGAAACTACAACTGTTCCTTATCTGTCTAGCACCGTTGTTATTCTGGGCTATCCAGTCCCTGCTGTTACTGTTGTTAATGTGATCCCTCTTATTTCCTCATGCTTTGGTTGCTTTCGCTCTCGTATGATATACTTGGCCGGTAAACTGTCTCCTGTTCTTTCCTGTACAGTGCTGCATATTCTGCAATGGCCTATCATTTCTCCAGTTTGCAACTGAGTTCCATTTTATCTTATTTTGTATTCCCTGATTTTCCTGTACAGTGCTGCATATTCCAGACCTACCCCATACAATCGTGCAGCGGGGAATCAATCGCCTTTTTTTTTACTTCTAAAGTTTCCAGTGCCAGTTCTCCATTTTTGCTGTGCACTGAAGTTCTGGAGTCTGGACCCAATGTGTTAATTCTGGTTCAACCCATATGAACTTAGCCTACTGGACTTGGAGGATCACCAATGAGATGAGGCATAATTTCCGCACAAATATTCGGGAAGGGTTTTCCATTCGATGTTATAATCGTGCCCAAGAAGGAAAAATGGCATTTGCCATCATCTGGATAAACATTAGATTCAGGTGGCCCTGTGGTGGTATTCGCATGTATGAAACACTGCAAACAGTAAACTTGCGTTGCATGGCTCGCTCATTGAACAAAGAGGTTTTATCATAATCCACACATTGAACCTGCTTCAAACCTTTCGCAACCAATCATATCTTATGGGTACGAACATTTTTGTCTATGTCTATCTTTTTCTTAAAAATCCATTTATAGTCAATGGTTCGAACATCATCTGGTGGATCAACCGAATTTTAAGCTTGATTATAATGTATGGATTCTATTTCAAATCCCATGGCTCTAAGCCATTTCTTATAGTTTGGTCTCGTCACTGTTTTCGTTTAGTTTGAGGGTCTATCGTTGTCCAACAATAATATGTCATGTCACCATGATTTTTTTTGATAGGACAGGAGGGGCAAGCCCTTACTGAAATTTTATTAAAATTTTAAAACGACAGAGTTAGAAGCATACAGGAAAGTAAGTTACAAAATTACAAAAGGGTAAAATTGGCGGGATCTACTGCCAGTGCTGAAGCCATTCAGGTATTGTCGAATCGAATCTTCCTTTAGCTCTAAGCATGACCAGATGTAATTCCTTTGCGAACTCATTTTTACAATGCTGCACTGTTGGGTTCTTATCCTGAAAAAGCCAGACATTACGTCACTTCCAAATGCTCCAAGTCATGAGAATGACAATTTCCATAGAGAAGGAAACATTGAGCTGCTGCATTAGATTTACTGCAGCGTCCACAGGATTAGTAATTCTTGGGGGCGTCAGACCAATAGAATTCCAGCAAGCCTTCGCAAAATTACATTTGAGAAAAAGATGATAAAGAGTTTCCTCCTTTTGCCAGATGCAATTCTCACAAGTGTAAGACTCAAGATTCATGTTTTTCCTCCTCAGCATATCCCTTGTATTGAGTCTGTTCTTTAACAAAGCCAAAAAAAATCTTATGTTTTGGTTGACACTTATTTTTCCAAAGCGATCTGAAGATCTGATGAACTTGAGCCTGACCCATCAAATGTCTATAAGTTTTCTTTGTAGAGAAATTATCAGCTCCCCAAATGAGTTTCCAAGCATCTTTTGTGTTGGCCACCATGATTTGCCCTCAAGTTGCGTCTAAGTCAAGAAATTGTCACCATGATTAGCAGCAACAACCTATCGTTAGCGTGATGTGCCCTCTGTGACCTATGTAGGAATGTGTCATGGGCATCATAGGGAGCGAGAGGCAACAACCAGGCTGGGATAAGGCTAGAGAATAAGATTGAGATGAGTTGGGATAAGGCTAGAGAATAAGATTGAGATGAGTGAAAGTTGACTAGAGGGGGGGGTGAATAGGCAAGTTAAAACTTTTTCAACAAAAACTAGAAGCAAACTGGGTAAAACTGAATTGATCTCGAAATTCACCCAGTTAACTTTGGAAATGAGATGTTCTAAATGATCCATAGGGTTCAAAGTAGTAGATCTGAGAAGGGCACTTCTCAAAATCCACACACCAAAAAATTTGAACAAATCTTTCACGGAAGGGTGAGAGAACGAAGAACACAAACAAACACAATGAACAAGAACACAAGAGACACAAGATTTATCCCGAGGTTCGGTCACACCACCAAGGTGCCCTACTTCCTCGTTGAGGCGCCCACAAAGAGCCGGGTCTCTTTCAACCCTAATCCTCCCTTTGCCGACCACAAAGGTCAAGCTCACACACTAATCTTTGCTCAAACGAGCGGGTAATACAAACTTCCTTGTGGTCTTCCACAAGATTTGGAGACTCACAAGAGACACCTAGTCGTCTAGGAGCTAGAAGCTCCAAGAGTAATGAATCCACAAAGAACTCGATGTAGTACCAAAGCTCGAATGAAGAAGAGCAAGAGAGATTTAGAGATGGAGCACAAAAACCGCAGCTCTTAAGCTCACTCAAAGATTTCTCTCCAAAGATTTGAAATGAGAGAGGCAAGAGATGTGTGTGAGAGAGAGGGAGGTGTTTCTTGGGTTGGAAATGGAGTTCAAATCGTGCTCACTGCTTTGGGGAGAGAGGTAGGAGGTAGTATATATAGGTGGAGCTCAAAACTAGCCGTTGGGGCAGATTTTTCTGCCTGAGACCGGTTGAACCGCCCCCTAGGGCGGTTGAACCGCCCCTGGCAGGCCTGGCAGCCTGTCTGCCAGTCTGACTGGCAGACTGACGCGCAGACTGACCTGCAGACTGGTCAAGTTGACCAAGACCGGTTGAACCGCCCAGGGGGTGCGGTTGAACCGCCCCTGACAGCTCCTAGCGACCTGTTTGCCAGTCTGACTGGCAGACTGCAGATCAGAGGTCAGAGGGGTCAGAGACCAGCTGAACTGCCCCTCAGGACCAGTTCAACCGGTCTTGACCAGTGGGTTTAGGAGAGCAAACCCCAGCTCAACTGCCCGGAGGCAAGTTCAGCTGGTGTATGGTCAAAGAGGTTCACAACTGAAGTTGAGTTCAACTGAAGTTGAGAAAGCTCAACTCAGCTGAAGTCCAGCTCAGCTGAAAAGCTCAGCTGCAGCTGAAGAAGCTCAACTCAGCTGAAGTTAAGTTCAGCTGGAAAGCTCAGCTGCAGTTGAAGAAGTTCAGCTGCTTTTCAGCAAGAACACTCTAGGTTTCTCAAACCTAACCACGGTCAACCAAATAATGTTAAAGTGATTTTTGGTTTTCAAAAATAGCTTTTGAATAGAGAGGTTTGAGCTTTGGCAAACACCAACCTTCTTTTTGGATCCCCCTTTATAGTACGACGATTCCTATACTCAAGTTAAATGAAATATAATTAAGTAAACTCCTTGAGTCATTGGTGTCTCAAGTGATTTCTCCATGGTGTTGCTTCATAAGGATCACAAACATCTTTGTCTCACCTTTTGAAGCAAACACAAATCGAGCCTGTGACTTGTGCCATTTCACCATATATGAGTTCAAATCATGGCTTCAAGTCACCTTACTGATGCATCAACATGTTGTAACTCTTCATAGCTGATTAGTTCATCGACTTAGTGCAAGTACTCTCTTCTTCACCTTAGCCATGGTACCTCGGTCTACAAGCTGTCGCTTGGCCTTCACCTTCGCTTAGTTCCTCGAAGCCCTTTCCTTGCTATCTTCACCCTATCAAGCCATTCTTGAGTCACATCATATTTCACATCCATTGAGAGAATCATTTCTTCAATATTGTGAACCTTGCTTGAATGTCTTCTAGATATAACTGTCAAGATCAATCAAGCTCTAGTTTGATTCTCATAGAAGCATATATGGACTGACAGTAATATGGTCAAGGCAATTCACGATTCCTCATATCTTATTCTCTTTGGCTTGACCAATCCTCTAAATCACTTTGTCCTCTATTCTAGTCATATGTATGTAGTGATTTCTCAGGTCTTATCCATATATTAAAACCAATATAGAGATCATATTATATCCATCTGCATTGTCTCATTGGTTATTTAACCTCGTGTTGAACCTTTGTTCACTGATCATTATACACTATTCAAGTATGTTCATCATACTGAATTTCCTGTTCAACACTTAGCAAACTCGTTAGACCTTTAAATGTGTTGTTATCCAAATCACCAAAACTCACAAAAGAGATGAATGCACTTTCAATCTCCCCCTTTTTGGTGATTGATGACAACACATTTAAAGCTTACATAAGATTTGATAAATAAGATTTTAAATCCTATGATATAGTTTCCTCCCCCTAAATATGTGCATTTCAGAAAATAACACTTTTGTACTCAAATGCCAAAAGCACATATTTAGGTCAAAGTATAGACAACTTATATCATACTATTCATAGGGTGCAGTGTGTCATAAAATAAATGTGATGCTCATGACATAGTATGCACTCATCAATTTTCTACATCTTATGTTTTTCTTATGACTTCCCCTTTTGTTAATTATTTCTCCCCTTTTTAAAGGTCTTCTAACACTTAGTTACATAAGACTAAAGGTAAGCTTTAATGCACAATTTCTCCCCCTTTGTCATAAATCTCCAAAAAGGATACAAAGAATATAAAGGGTAGAAATTATGATTAAGCAAGATGTGAACACACTATCATAAAGAGGGTCCTTAGATGGCACAAAGGTAATGGATAAGTGTCCTAAGTGATGTACCTTTGCGTTTTACCTTTGCAAGGGGTTTCCAGACTTGTGTTGGATTTAGAATTCATTTGCAAGCTCTTGTTGGCATAGTTGTGACATAGGTCCAAGATATCAAATGAATATTGTCATACTAATTGAAAGATAAATCTTGATACCTGGAGTCTAGATGTCACCTAGCATTTTCTTATCACAACAAGAGGCAACATGAAAATTGCACAAGTATGGATTATGCAACTAGTGATCATGTATGAAAAATATCAATTGAAAAACACCAATTGATACAATTTGATAGATAAGCATATCACTAATAGCATATTACACTAAGTTCTCCTCAAGTTTTAGTGCACACATATATATGAATTCAATTGATATCTGTTGAGAGTACTTATTTGCAACTTAAAGTACCATTGGCATAAAAGGAGTATCAATTGAACATAATCATGCAACATAAGAAACATGTGCACTATTTAATCAATTAAGTTCTAGACAGGAGAATTTATAAGCTATGCTACTTTATACATTTGTAATCCAAAAGGATGTGATACATGTTTACCAATTTTAGATGATGTTGGAGTAGCATATACAAGAGAAACTCATTCTCTTATGAAATGTATAGAAGATACATTTATTGGAGCAAAGAATCTTTGATACCCATCAAAATTTGCAGTGGAAGCGATTGTCTTTGCCCAAAAATTCCTTTCTAATTTGAGACTACACACATAACAGACTTGGAAATGAAGTTAGTCTCAAAGATTCAAATTATAGACCATTCTCCCCCTAAATGTGTGCATACAAGTGATGAATACTTGTTTAGCTTATGCACTTGGACTTGTGAGGCCAGGGGATTAAGTTCTACAATTTGAACCTTGGTACAAATAAGGTATGAAAATATGAAATTGCACCAATTGAAGGAATTACTCATAATCAAAAGGTATACTAATAGACATGATATGCAATATTTTAAGCCAAGATTCTTGAGAAGTTAGCATGTTTGACTCATACCTCACTAAGATGACTTAAGACTAACTTATGACATCACCACAAGAGGTATTAATCAAATATCTAGAGATTCTTTAATCATCACCACAAGTGCAACCTTATGATGTGACTTAAGATATTGCATATACATGCACACACTAGCATGTAAGAGCCTAGATACACAAATGTAATACAATAGATCATGGAGTGACACACCTTTGTTCCATGCCATATGGTCTTCATTATAATCATGAATTTCTATCTTAGCTTTTGATAGGCTTGACATTTCAAAGAGAAACTTATCCTCTTTAAACGATCAAGAGAAACTCATTCTCTTCAAAGAACTACACAAATTCACTAAAAGAAACTGTTAGTCTTTAAGGACACAAGATATAGAATGAGCTCCCCCTAAATGTATGCATCAAGTACTCGAATTACTTGTAACATGCACTTGATTCAATTAAGATTCTTAGAGGAGTTCATCATATATCTTGGTCAAGGCATAATATATATGAAACAATTGAATTTATGCTAGAGAACACATATCGTTCCCCAATAGAACTAATCCATGGGGTGACATGTGGTAAATATTTGATCATTTCCTTGGAACCACTCATCCTCATTTGATGTTCTCCAAGGTGTGAGACTATAAAACATGAACTTGAAGAAATCATTAGCCTCACAAGATATAGGCTAAACTCTTCCTCAATTTGTGCATGCAAGAGTACACAAAGTACACTTATGCACATTAACAATACGAGGTTAAAGGAGATGTTTGCACTATATTTTGGTTTAACATAACATGCTTTACATAGATGATGAAAATTAAACCAATTGAAAGTTTAAGAACTGAAAGTACATCAATTGAAATCCTGAAGGGTAAAGCATGCTAATATGAACCTCAAACCTCATAATGAAGGATATCATATAAATATGTCACTACATCTTCATTATTAGGTTGACAAAAAGTGTAACTCCTTTCTTGAATCACTGTGATTTCTTTTCTCTTTATGATTTCATCCAACCAGGCGATCTTGAACTTCATTCATCTTGGCTTAGTTCAATCATACTTGATATGAGACCCATTGAAACTCAATGATTGAAACAACCAAGACTCTTATATCTGTAAATTCTGAATCCATCTTGAAAGCACTTGGAAGGACCTTATTGAGACACTTAGAAAAGAGAGCATTAGAAACACAAGGGAGGGTTTCACAAATGATGATCCTTATATACGGATGGCAAATGAATCATCATTATTGAAACCCAAAAGGATAGACTAAATTTCTTTAAATAAGTGCACACATATAGTTGTTGTCAAAGTTATATGCACTATTGAACATTTTATATTGCGAGGAATTTAACCTATACTATGGTACATCCCACTAAGGATAGAATACTAAAACAACTGAAGGAGAGGAAGTTTTCATACCTTGGCCTCTTATCAACTTCTTACTTTAGTTGAATAGTATCCTTTAAGCTTGTGATTTATCCAATTTAAAACAAGCACATCTCTTAACATAGATTTTCTATGGATAAACTCCACACAAGAGATGACATTAGTAGCACAAGCACTAGTTTCTTATTTAGCAACCCTTTATATGTGGAAGGCAAGCGAGTTGCTAAAACAGAGAAACCTCATAATATGGACTAAATTTCTCTTGAGCCCTCATGCACAATATATTTTGAATGACATGAATAATATGCATGGTTGTTCAATGAAGTCTAAAGGGTTGACTTAATCCATATTATGGTGAGTGTCTAATATGGAATAATAAAATCCAAATTAACTAGATAGAAAATACGTTACATAATTTTGGATTGTTGACCATATGATAATATTCATTCATCTTCCAATTTGACCTTTATTTCATAATCAACAACTGATGTATATCCTCAAGTGCTTCTTTTTCCTTAGTGGCTACACAAGTCACAAAAGAGATAAGATTTGAAAATAATATGCACTTGAGATTCAGTTGTTACCACCCTTGCTACTATCTCCAAATATGATTTATACATTCAATATCGAGCACCCAACTTAATCCATTGAAGGTGTGATCCTGCAAAACAAGTTTAAGCTTCATATCTGGTACCCAATTTGAATTGGGTCCTTTGAGATTAGTAGGAAGAGCCATGAGTACCCACACAATCCTTATTGTGGCCTTTCTCTTTGTGTAGGCACTCACATATACTTGACAACCATCTTACATGGTTTCAAGTCAATATTTAATCACACAGATAAAAGCTAGAGTTAAGAATAGGAGCCTTTTCTCCTTTTATTAATGCATCGTTGTGTTGCCTTCTTGATGATGAACCTACCTTGACTTTGGGTGCACCTAGCTTATCAAGGTTAGTTGCACAAGCATTCATATCATAAAGACAAGTTATGCATGGAATTTATAACTTAGTGATCCAATTCAATGTGAAGCATATGGATATCGATTGAAGTAGATTTCTAAGATATCAAAATATGGGTTTCCAAAATTTAGAGAGTATGGATCACTAATTGTACCTTTTACAATTTAAAAATCATATCCATGTTAGTGCATATGTATGTGATGAATATCAACAAAAAGATTCTTATGCACTTTTAGAATTAACGATAAGGGAACTTTAAACTGCATCAGGAGTAGCTATTTAGAAAACGAAGATTACAATCCATATGAATGAGATACAAATTTACCATTTTGGATTGTCTTAGTATAGCTTACTCAAGTGAAACTTATTCTCTATGACACAAGATATATAATGTTCTCCCACTAGATATGTGCATCAAGTATTTGAATGACTTGCCAAATGCACTTTCAATTCAGTTAAGGGTCTCATGAGGAGTACATTACATATATTGTTCAAGGCATGGTAAATTTGCAATGAATTAACTTATGCCTAAGAATACTTACCACCATATAGAACGTACCATTGGTTATACCAATTTGACAGATCTTACTATCTGTGGTGGTGTCACTTTAGTATTCTTCTTTTCATCATTTGTGGAGACTTCCTTTTTTGTTATCTCCTTTTCCTTTTAAAACTAGTTGATAAAACACTTTGAAAAGAGGTATTAGTAGTCCAAGGAAGTATTTAATGAATGATGATATCTATATATGAATGGCAAACAAACCATCATTTATGACACATAAAGGCATAAATTAAATTTCTTTTCTTTTTTTTAAAATTAATGCACATGGATGAGTGAATTAATAATATGCACCAATTTACAAATTTAAGCCAAAAAGAATTTAACTTTCATATTGGCATTTCTTTCCATAAAATAGATTATTACCAATTGAAAGAATGTCACTTGAAATGAACTATTATTGGTCACATACCAAATGAAACAGTAAAAGTCTGCAAAAATAAAGCTGAAAAGGTACTGCACAGGTTTCTGAAAAGTTGTTCCAAAAAGTGACTGACGCGACTTGACATGGCATTAATTAAAGCAGCAGATTCCAAAAGCCACAAAAGTCAAAAAGGTGTTGCGCAGATGTGACCGGACGGCAAAAGAAAAAACTGCGCAGCCCAAAAAAAAAATTTCGCGAGCAGACTGCTGCGCGGAGGCGACCGGACAGGCCAAAAGAAAACAAATTTCTGCGCGCCCTGCCGCCCTGACACTTCTGCGCGGAAGTGACTGGACAGAAAAACAAATTTTTTCTTGCTGCGCGGGCTGACAAAGCTGTGCAGATGCGACAAAAAAAAATGTTGTTGCGCGGGCTGACACAGGTGCACGGCTGTAACCGGACAGCCCATAAAGAAATCTGCGCGCCCTGCAGCTAAGTGGATGCGACCGGTAAAAAAAATTCTGCGCGTCTGACGTTGCTGCGCGGCTGAGACCGGACAGCCAAAAAAAAAAATTTGCGCGCCCAGCAGCTCAGCGGATGCGACCGGTCAGGCCAAAAGTCTGTGCACGCTGACACTTGAGCGCGGCTGAAAAAGTGCTGCAAAAGGTGACCTGACGCCTGAAAAAGGTACTGGCGCAGTCTGAAAAGGCGTCTGAAAAAGGGGGCTGACGCGGTCAGTCAAACGGTCAGACTGACGGGCGCCAGCGGCTCAGACTGCACCAGACCGGTTCAACCGGTCCTGGACACCGGTTCAACCGGTTTCAGCCAGGGGGTTTCCTGGTGAATACCAGCCGAGCTGAAGTTCAACTTAGAAGTTCAGCTGGTCTCCCAGCTGAACTAGAAAGTTCAGCTGGTCAAACCAGTTGAGCTTGGAATGAATTTTAAAATAATTTTTTCACAATAAACCTCATTTCAAATTTTAAAAAGTACGCATAGATTGAATGGCGCACTCCATTTGAGAAACACATTCTCATGTTGTGAAACTATATAAATCACTTAGATAAAAACATTAGTCTCACAACTCTAGTCATATAGAGAATTTCCCTTTTGGTAAGTGCTTTAAGAATTTGAATTTCTTACTTAGCACTCTATTCATTTAAGAACATGGGATAATACTCTTTATGTCTAGGTCATGGCAATAATATGATGATTACCTTGAAATATGCCACAAGATACATACAACCAATCTAAAGCATGTAGATTGTCATAATATAAAAATATGAACTTGCAATCTACCATATAATTAGATCCTTTCCAAAGCAAGGTAAAATCCTTTAAGTTCATTCTCAAGTGCTTCATTTTTCCTATGTGGCTACAAAAGACACAAAGGAGTATACCAATTAAAAGCAATATGCACTTAAGAATTAATTGTTACCATCCTTTGGATATCACTTGGTTGTAGGCCTTTTGCTTGATTCCCACAAAGGTTAATCCTTATTCCCTACAACACAAGTTCTTGCTAGAGATGAATATGAAGTTAGTGATATAACAACTTAATTCATCTTTGGGTCAATCTTAAAGGATAGACAATGTAAGATTGATAGCTTGAGATAAGAATTGAGTTAAACCGCTCAAGCACCCCAAAGCCTCATATCATCTCTGGGTACCTGCAAAACTTATTAAGTACATTTTGGTACCCATCTCATGATAGGTCCATCAAGGTTAGCCAATAAGGACTTAGGCACCCAAATAGCCTTGGTCCTAGAATGTGGTGAACTCATCACCTTTCTAGCACAAGAGTCAAATTTGGGTCTCCTAAGCATATTTGAATGTATTGACAAGTTAGGCTTAGGAGTTTTACCCTTTGGACAAACCTTGAATAGATGACCTTTTTCACGGCAATTGTAGCAAATGCGATGCTTGTCCTTGCAATGCATTTGCCTTTTGCTTTCATCCTTTTTGATGGTCATCTTTCTTGATCGTGCAAGGTCTTGATTCTTCATGTGGGGGCATGAATCAATTTCATGGCCCTTCTCCTTGCATTCATAGCATCTCCTATCGCTTCTCTTTGATATTTCTTTGTTGAAGCACATAGGTACATTGTTAGAGCAAATCATATGAGCATTAATTTTCTCACCATGGATTTTGCTCATGCCCTTCTTGGAAAGCTTGGTATTCTTTTGAAGGGGTTTTGTGCATGCTACGGTTGTCCCCTTCTCAAGCTTTTTCACCATATTATCACGGTTATCTTGAGAAGGTTGAGCATGACACTTTCCCTTCAAAATAGTTAAGCTCCTTCTTAGCCTTCCAACTTCTTCCTTGAGCTCTTTATTTTCTTGTGTGATAGAAATATCACTAATTCCTGAAATTTCTAGCTCAATGGAAGATTGGCTTTCTTGAGAGCAACATTTGTTAGCACATGGTAATATAGTTTCAATTTCAACACATGTGCACATGTGAGGTTGGTATGATTTCAAATTAGTTAACACAACCTCATGAGCCATTTCTAACATGATATGTGAATCCATAAATTTATTATGAGAGCACACAAGCATATCATGTTTTTCTTGCAAAGCTAGATTTTCAATGTTTAGCTTTTCTACCGTGTTCTTGAGCATAGTATTTTCTTTTTCTAATTGAGCAACGCAAGATAAAGCATTTGAAGTACTAGTTTGCTCAATTGAAATCTTTTCATACCTTTGGACCAAATTATCATGAGAGCACTTTAGCTTCTCATGCTCTTTGGTCAACTTCTCCAAGTCTTTGATTTTTTTCGATGAGGATATCTTCTTGCTTATGAAGCATTTCTTTTTGTTCTTCCGCTCTTTTCATGAGTTTGAGCAAGCTGATCCGATTCTTCTTGCTTAGTTGAGCGAAGAATTGTTGAAGATCATCCTCATCTTCACTATCACTTTCTTGCTCCTCCTCATCCTCACTTTCGCTTTCACTGTCACTCCCATTAGCAATAAAGCACATATGAGAAGTGGATTTGAAAGACGAACCTTGTGAAGAGGTGGATTCGTCGTTTGGTCTCCATCGATCGTTTTCTTCTTCAACTTTGTTCTTCGCCTCATCTTCCTTCATTTTGAGGAACATCCTTTCGGCGATTCTCATGGCAAGATCTATTGCCCTAGGATCAACATCTGTACCAAAAGATAAAGTCGAGGCAACCTCAACTTTTTCAAGCCTAGAAGCACTTTCGTTTCTTAGTCCCCCCGACATGATCTTTTCCTCACGCGGTTAAGCGTTAGAACGAGGATTAGGCTCTGATACCAATTGAAAGTTGCCTAGAGGGGGGGTGAATAGGCAAGTTAAAACTTTTTCAACAAAAACTAGAAGCAAACTGGGTAAAACTGAATTGATCTCGAAATTCACCCAGTTAACTTTGGAAATGAGATGTTCTAAATGATCCACAGGGTTCAAAGTAGTAGATCTGAGAAGGGCACTTCTCAAAATCCACACACCAAAAAGATATGAACAAATCTTTCACGGAAGGGTGAGAGAACGAAGAACACAAACAAACACAATGAACAAGAACACAAGAGACACAAGATTTATCCCGAGGTTCGGTCACACCACCAAGGTGCCCTACTTCCTCGTTGAGGCGCCCACAAAGAGCCGGGTCTCTTTCAACCCTAATCCTCCCTTTGCCGACCACAAAGGTCAAGCTCACACACTAATCTTTGCTCAAACGAGCGGGTAATACAAACTTTCTTGTGGTCTTCCACAAGATTTGGAGACTCACAAGAGACACCTAGTCGTCTAGGAGCTAGAAGCTCCAAGAGTAATGAATCCACAAAGAACTCGATGTAGTACCAAAGCTCGAATGAAGAAGAGCAAGAGAGATTTAGAGATGGAGCACAAAAACCGCAGCTCTCAAGCTCACTCAAAGATTTCTCTCCAAAGATTTGAAATGAGAGAGGCAAGAGATGTGTGTGAGAGAGAGGGAGGTGTTTCTTGGGTTGGAAATGGAGTTCAAATCGTGCTCACTGCTTTGGGGAGAGAGGTAGGAGGTAGTATATATAGGTGGAGCTCAAAACTAGCCGTTGGGGCAGATTTTTCTGCCTGAGACCGGTTGAACCGCCCCCTAGGGCGGTTGAACCGCCCCTGGCAGGCCTGGCAGCCTGTCTGCCAGTCTGACTGGCAGACTGACGCGCAGACTGACCTGCAGACTGGTCAAGTTGACCAAGACCGGTTGAACCGCCCAGGGGGTGCGGTTGAACCGCCCCTGACAGCTCCTGGCGACCTGTTTGCCAGTCTGACTGGCAGACTGCAGATCAGAGGTCAGAGGGGTCAGAGACCAGCTGAACTGCCCCTCAGGACCAGTTCAACCGGTCTTGACCAGTGGGTTTAGGAGAGCAAACCCCAGCTCAACTGCCCAGAGGCAAGTTCAGCTGGTGTATGGTCAAAGAGGTTCACAGCTGAAGTTGAGTTCAACTGAAGTTGAGAAAGCTCAACTCAGCTGAAGTCCAGCTCAGCTGAAAAGCTCAGCTGCAGCTGAAGAAGCTCAACTCAGCTGAAGTTAAGTTCAGCTGGAAAGCTCAGCTGCAGTTGAAGAAGTTCAGTTGCTTTTCAACAAGAACACTCTAGGTTTCTCAAACCTAACCACGGTCAACCAAATAATGTTAAAGTGATTTTTGGTTTTCAAAAATAGCTTTTGAATAGAGAGGTTTGAGCTTTGGCAAACACCAACCTTCTTTTTGGATCCCCCTTTATAGTACGACGATTCCTATACTCAAGTTAAATGAAATATAATTAAGTAAACTCCTTGAGTCATTGGTGTCTCAAGTGATTTCTCCATGGTGTTGCTTCATAAGGATCACAAACATCTTTGTCTCACCTTTTTGAAGCAAACACAAATCGAGCCTGTGACTTGTGCCATTTCACCATATATGAGTTCAAATCATGGCTTCAAGTCACCTTACTGATGCATCAACATGTTGTAACTCTTCATAGCTGATTAGTTCATCGACTTAGTGCAAGTACTCTCTTCTTCACCTTAGCCATGGTACCTCGGTCTACAAGCCGTCGCTTGGCCTTCACCTTCGCTTAGTTCCTCGAAGCCCTTTCCTTGCTATCTTCACCCTATCAAGCCATTCTTGAGTCACATCATATTTCACATCCATTGAGAGAATCATTTCTTCAATATTGTGAACCTTGCTTGAATGTCTTCTAGATATAACTGTCAAGATCAATCAAGCTCTAGTTTGATTCTCATAGAAGCATATATGGACTGACAGTAATATGGTCAAGGCAATTCACGATTCCTCATATCTTATTCTCTTTGGCTTGACCAATCCTCTAAATCACTTTGTCCTCTATTCTAGTCATATGTATGTAGTGATTTCTCAGGTCTTATCCATATATTAAAACCAATATAGAGATCATATTATATCCATCTGCATTGTCTCATTGGTTATTTAACCTCGTGTTGAACCTTTGTTCACTGATCATTATACACTATTCAAGTATGTTCATCATACTGAATTTCCTGTTCAACACTTAGCAAACTCGTTAGACCTTTAAATGTGTTGTTATCCAAATCACCAAAACTCACAAAAGAGATGAATGCACTTTCAATGAGAGAATTGTGGAGAGTTGATTAGTAGCAGATAAGTCCAAGAAAGTAGGAATTAGTTGAGAGTTTGTAGAAGAAGTTGGTTAGCTATAGGGCTATTTATAAGCCGCATGGCAGCAGAGAATAAATGAAGCAAGATCATTATCAAACCAATCTCTCTCTCTTGCAATGACCCTCTCAAGCGCCTAGGGCTGCTACCCTAGAACCAAGCCTGCGGCAGAGGGGTGTAATCTCGCCGGAGAAGACAGTTATTCCCATGGACCGGTCCATGACAGGACGATGCGTCAACAATTGGTTGTACCACATCTTATACTTGTGGAGGATTAGTAGGGGATGAAATATTTTCCAAGTGTTTCTTGAATTTCTTTAAGTTGCACATTGTTCCCATTAATTCATTTTAAGAGAAAATCTTTCTTCAGAAAGACATTATTCTAGGCAACAAACACTTTGCCTTCTTCTCAGTTATAGAAATAATCTTTTGGTTTTGCTAGGATACCCTACAGATAAGCACTTGTCAGATTTGGGATAGAGTTTATCAAACGTCAAGCATTTCACATAGGTATTGCAACCCCATGTCTTAACGAAAGGTAGCCTAAGCTAGGGCATTTCCTGATCCATGTCTCACATGGCGTCTTATCCACCAATTTAGATGGAACTCCGTTTAATTTAATGTAAACACAACAATATCTAGAGCATATCCCTAGAAAGAAAATCAATGATTAACTTGGCTCATCATTGACCAAACCATATCTAACAAAGTATGATTCCTTTGCTCGGAGACCCCATTCCATTGAGGCATACCATGTGGAGCCAAATGTAGAAAAAAATCCATATTGTTTTAGATGGCCGGCAGACTCATGGCTCAAATATTCACCTCCACAATTTAATCGTAGAAGCTTAATAGTTTAGCCCAACTAATTTTATACCTTATTATGAAATTATTTGAACTTCTCAAACGATTCATACTTGTGCCTCATTAAGTATACATACTCGTATCTACTGAAGCCATTAGTAAAATTGATGAAGTACCGAAAACCACCTCTAGCTACTGAACTATTGGTCTACATACATTACTATGTACTTGTCGGCGTTTCGACCCCGGGGGTCCCTGGACCGACGAGTAAATTTTCGCTGCGTGTCCCAGCCCAGATGGGTCGGCGCGAGACGGGACACAAAGGGGGGAGAACAGTAAGGGGAACCCGCGGCCTTCGTGTTGTCCTGCGCCCAGGGCGGATGGATGCGCTTGCAGTAGGGGGTTACAAGCGTTCGCGTGGGAGAGAGAGAGAGAGCGAGAGCCTTATGCGTCGACCCGTTCTCCTGAGCGGCCCACCTTCCTGTACGAGAGCCTTGGACCTTCCTTTTATAGGCGTAAGGAGAGGGTCCAGGTGTACAATGGGGGTGTAGCAGTGTGCTAACGTGTCTAGCAGAGAGGAGCTAGAGCCCTAAGTACATGCCGTCGTGGCAGTCGGAGAGGTTCTGGCACCCTGTTCATGTGATGTCGTGGCCGTCGGAGGAGAGCTGGAGCCCTGCGGAAGGACAGCTGTCGGGGCTGTCGAATCCTTGCTGATGTCTCCTTGCTTCCGTAAGGGGCTGAGAGTCGCCGTCGTCATGGAGCACGCGGGGCGCCATCATTATTTGTTTACCGGGGCGAGCCAGATGGGATGCCGGTCTGGTTCCCCGTAGCCTGAGCTAGCTAGGGGTAGGGTAATGATGCCCCCCCCCTGTGACGTGGTTGGTCCGAGCCCTAGGTTGGGCGAGGCGGAGGCTCCTCCGAGGTCGAGGTCGAGTCCGTCTTCCGAGGTCGAGGCTGAGTCCGAGCCCTGGGGTCGGGCGAGGCGGAGTCCGTCTTCCGAGGTCGAGGTTGAGTCCGAGCCCTGGGTCGGGCGAGGCGGAGACCGTCTTCCGAGGCCGAGGCTGTGTCCGAGCCCTGGGGTCGGGCGAGGCGGAGTCCGTCGTCCAGCGTCGAGGTTGAGCCCGAGCCCTGGGGTCGGGTGAGGCGGAGCTTCCTATGCGCCCGAGGCTGGACGTAGCTGCTGTCAGCCTCACTCTGTCGAGTGGCACAGCAGTCGGAGCGACGCAGGCGGCGCTGTTTCCTTGTCAGGTCGGTCAGTGGAGCGGCGAAGTGACTGCGGTCACTTCGGCTCTGTCGACTGAAGAGCGCGCGTCAGGATAAGGTGTCAGGCGACCCTTGCATTAAATGCTCCTGCGATACGGTCGGTCGTCGTGTCGATCTGGCCAAGGTTGCTTCTCTGCGAAGACTGGGCCTCGGGCGAGCCGAAGGTGTGTCCGTTGCTTGAGGGGGCCCTCGGGCGAGACGTGAATCCTCCGGGGTCAGCTGCCTTTGCCCGAGGTTGGGCTCGGGCGAGGCGAGATCGTGTCCCTTGAGTGGACTGAGCCTTGACCTTAATCGCGCCCATCAGGCCTTTGCAGCTTTGTGCTGATGGGGGTTACCAACTGAGATTAGGAGTCTTGGGGGTACCCCTAATTATGGTCCCCGACAGTAGCCCCCAAGCCTCGAAGGGAGTGTTGATACTCGCTTGGAGGCTTTTGTCGCACTTTTTTGCAAGGGGACCGGCCTTTCTCGGTTGTGTTTCGTTCCGGCGGGTACGCGCGAGCGCACACGCCGGGTGTAGCCCCCGAGGCCTCGGAGGAGTGGTTTGACTCCTTCGAGGTCTTAGCGCGTTTCGTGGTGCTTCGGCCGGTCTGGTTGTTCCCTCATGCAAACTGGCCATAGCCCGGGTGCATAGTCGAGTCCCAAGTTCTCGGGCTGGTATGTTGACGCTGTCAACAGTTTGGCCGGAGCCGGGTTTGCGAGAGCAGCCCCTGAGCCTCTGCACAGAGCGAGAGGACGGTCAAGGACAGACTCGGCTTTTTTCATATGCCCCTGCGTCGCCTTTCCGCAAGGAGGAGGGGGGAAAGCGCCATGTTGCCCTCGAAGGGCGCCGAACATGGTGTCTCCAGTGAGTTGCTAACGGGTGATCTGAGTGGACGCCCGTGCCCCATTCGTTAGGGTCGGCTAGTGGCCCAAAGGCGCGCTCCAAAAGTACCTGCGGGTGATTCGCCGGACCCGGTCCCCTTTTGACGGGGTCCGAGGGCTCGATGCCTCCCTCTGGTGGGATTTCGTTACGAAATCGTTCCCGCCGGTCTCGGAAATGTCCTAGGGTACCTCGGGAGCGTAGCCCGAGCCTTGGTTGTGTATCGAACGTACCCAGGGTCATCCCTCGCTCTGCATGCTCTGAGGCGGTTGTCGAACCCTTCGGGGGCCAGCCTATGAACCCCTGATCAGTAGTGGGCACGGAGCCCGAGTGGCCTGAGGCGGACGTTGAACCCTTCCGAGGGGCCAGCCTTCGAACCTCTGATCAGTAGTGGGCGTGGAGCCCGAGTGCTCTGAGGCGGCTGTTGAACCCTTCCGAGGGGCCAGCCTTCGAACCTCTGATCAGTAGGGGGCTCGGCGCCCGCTTCCTTCGCGGAGAAGGATCCCTTTCGGAGTATCCCCTTTCTCGGTCCCTGTAGCAAGAGAGAGAAAGAGGAAGTGGAAAAGGATACGAAATCGAATGACGTGGCACACCTTTTTTGACGCGGTCATTATGGCAGAGGTGAAGCGTCACCTGCTTTGCCTGCCAAAGGTGCCGCTTGTCCTGCCGCAGAGTTAATGCGACGGGACGAGTGGTTCGCAGGGCAGCCGTTGTGCGTGCGCGAGCCGTTCGAGGAACGGAACACGGGCGCGTCGTCTTCACGCCGTGGGAGAGGGTTCTCTCGCTGTCCCAGGAGGGGGCGTGAGCTTGCTGACGACTTGACTGCTGCTTCCGCCCGCCTGCCACCGCCATTACTGCCGGCCCATTTCTGTCCGTATCGACCGTCGCGCTTTCTCCCGCGGCTGACTGACCCATGACCGATGTGCTCGGTTGACACTGTTGGGTCATGCGCAGGGTCGCCTCGAGTCGCGGTACCGGTTCCGCAGTCGAGGAGGCGCGGTACTGGCGCGAGTGGCGGTGCAGTTTCTCGCACGTAGTAACCGGCGCGCCGGTTATATGACGTGTGGGCCTGGGCCTCCATGCTGGACGCGTCGAAGTCGAAAGGGTGTGCCCCCTTGGTGCGGTTGCATGCCGCCTGCATGGCGGTCCGCCCTTTCACCCGCTGGTCCGGGCGATAGCGGAGGAAAGCTTGTAACCGCTGGGTTGTTGTGCGCTCCGCGCGCGGCGGTTTGGCTTCTTCTGTCCTGGGCCAGCTTGCATGACGCGTGGGACCCAGTCCCCGTGTTGTAGGGGGAGGACCTTGGAGCGTGTTGGAGAAGACTCAGTCCGCGCCGGCTGAGGACGCAAGTGGGGAGAGTCGCCTTTAAAAAGGGGGGTGACCCCCTTGGATGGCAACCATGCCTTCGCACTCCCTTCATGCATCGCGTCCTTCCACCTTCCGAGCCCCCGGATGGGGAGCGCTCGCGTCGCTTTCGTCTTGCTGTCGTTGGAGGAACGCAACTTCGCGGAAGTTGGTACCTTTCAGCCACCGCTCGGCTTCAAGGATTTTCATCAGGCAGCCCGGCTGCATCCCCTCGCTGGTGGTCACCCAAGACGGTGACCACCAGTTTGATGGTGGGGAGAAGCGAGCCGGGCTGTGATCTTGGCCCCGCCCTTAGCTTCAAGGATCTTCATCATCCTTGCTGGGGCGGAGGGCGGGCTGAGCCGGAGCTCCACCTCTCGTACGGGCCGGCGGGCCACCTCCTTCCCCAGCTTCTGGTGGTGGAAACCATCCTCCAGCTCTGCGGAGGAGGCTCCTCCAGCCATGCCGGGGAAGGCGAACTGTTGCTACCCAGCCAGGGTGCAACATTCCGTCCTTTGTCCTCGCTTTTGTGGCGAGGACGGGAGTGAGGACCTGCCGGTGCGCTTTGGGGCGGCCGGCGCTCGCCGGTGTGGTGTTGGCGGACAGGTGGACGCCGCCGTCGGTGCTGAGGTGGTGGCAGCTGGAGAAAGCTTCTCCGCCGTTGAGACCGTCAACGCCACCCGCGGACCGACCTCCGGCTCCTTGGCTTTAATGGCTGGTTCTCGTCCTTGGCGAGAGGACAGAACGAGGGCCTTCCAGCGGTAGCGTCCGTCCTGAGACCATCGCTGCTGCTATGGAGGTCGCTGGCGAGTCACCCGGAGTTTGTCGTCCCACAGGCTCTCCGGTGTGGAGGTTGTTCATACCCGCGGGAGTGGAACCGGAGTTCCGTTTGTAATGGCACCTTGAGTGCCGGTGTCTGTTCATTGTGGCTGTCGGGGCCTGAACATGTAGGTATTTTTGGGTGTAATACCATGTTTTTTCCTCATTTTCGAGCACTGGAACTCGCCTGTCAGCTAGCCGAACCGCTTAACCAAATGTGAGTTGCTCTGTGCGGAAGGTGACGAGTGAGGTATCCGTATCCCGGAGGCGTAGGAATCCCTCAGCTCGGTCGGCCTTGTCGCCCGAGGCTTCACTTGCTTAGTCAAAGAAACCCTCGGCCGCTCTGCGATGAGCCGGAGCCAGAGGCAGCGGTGTCAGCATGGACAGAGGCAGAGTTGGCTCGAAAAGAAGACTTCGTCGGCCGGAGCCTGGTCGGGCCGTCCACTGGCGGGACCAACGCCGGAGTCAAGTTGCCGAGGCCACGAGCCGGGCTGGTGTCCTCGGGGGACAGCTGGCTGAGGCTTCGGAGCGGCCGGCCGAGCCGTCTGCTCGGGCCGGGTTCCTGGAGGAGACCCTGGCGGCGATGGCCCGGGTGTGGTGCTGACGTCGTCCTTCGGAGCGGAGATCCTCCGACCGTGTTGCTGTCCGAGGCTCGGTCGGACTTCGCCGAAGGTGGAGTTGACGCCGAGGGTGCTGCTGCTCCCCCTCCATCGATGTCTGAGCCTGCAGGATCGGTTCGCCTGTAGTATGCATATGTTTTTTGCGGCCGCCGAGGCCCAAACATACTGTCGTCGCGTTGTAAAGCTGCGTTTCTTTTCCTCTTGTTTCGAGTATCAGGACTTATTTGTCGGTAACAGGATTGTTTGTCCGAGCGAGAGTTACTTTTCACGGAAGGTGATGAGTGAGGTATCCGTATCCCGGAGGCGTAGGAGTCCCTCGGCTCGGTCGGTCTTGCCACTTACGTGTACTCTTACTCATCCGTAGGATTCTGTTATCGATATAGTCGAGAAGGCACGAAAAATCGTTTCGGCAGAAGAGTTTTCGAGCGTTAAGACTTGTTCGGTCAGCGGAATCGCTTATCCGAGCGTGAGTTACTTATCGCAGAAGGTGATGAGTGAGGTATCTGTATCCCGGAGGCGTAGGAGTCCCTCGGCTCGGTCGGCCTTGCTGCTTACGTGTACTCCGTCGTTTTCAGGATCCCACTTTCGAAGTAGTCGAAAGGCACGAAAGATGTTCTGGCAGAAAGACTTTTTCCGAGGAAAATTTTGACGCAGAGGGGGTTCGCCCCTTCTAGCCCCCGAGGGAGGGTCGGGCTTTGCCGAGGCAAGGCTGACCCTTCCTTGATGGTTAGACTTCATATGTAAATGAGGTATATGAACGGCTTAAAAACATCTTAAGGGTAGAAGCGACGTAGCTGTCGGATGTTCCAAGCGTTGCTGTAGACCTCGCCTTGACTGTTGGCCAGCTTGTACGTCCCGGGCTTCAAAACCTTGGCGATGACGAACGGCCCTTCTCAGGGAGGCGTGAGCTTGTGCCGCCCTCGGGCGTCTTGTCGTAGTCGAAGCACCAAGTCGCCCACCTGGAGGTCTCGGGACCGAACCCCTTGGGCGTGGTAGCGTCGCAGGGACTGCTGATACCGTGCCGAGTGTAGTAAGGCCACGTCCCGAGCCTGTTCCAGCTGGTCCAGTGAGTCTTCTCGGTTGGTCTGGTTGCGTCGGTCGTCGTAGGCCCTCGTCCTTGGGGAACCGTATTCTAAGTCTGTGGGCAAGATGGCCTCAGCCCCCATAGACTAGAAAGAACGGCGTGAAACCCGTGGCTCGACTTGGCGTCGTCCTCAGGCTCCAGACCACCAAGGGGAGTTCCTTCATCCATCACCTGCCGAACTTGTGGAGGTCGTTGTAGATCCTCGGCTTGAGTCCTTGCAGAATCATGTCGTTGGCACGTTCTACCTGCCCATTCGTCATGGGGTGAGCCACGGCGGCCCAGTCCACCCGGATGTGGTGATCCTCGCAGAAGTCCAAGAACTTTCTGCCGGTGAACTGGGTGCCGTTGTCGGTGATGATGGAGTTCGGGACCCCAAAGCGGTGGATGATGTTGGTGAAGAATGCCACCGCATGTTCGGACCTGATGCTGTTTAGGGGTCGGACCTCGATCCACTTGGAGAATTTGTCGATGGCGACCAGTAGGTGTGTGTAGCCCCCGGGCGCCTTCTGCAAGGGACCGACGAGGTCCAGACCCCACACAGCAAACGGCCAGGTGATGGGTATTGTCTGCAAAGCCTGAGCGGGTAGGTGCGTCTGCCTTGCGTAGAATTGACACCCTTGGCAGCTGTAGACAATTCTAGTGGCGTCGGCCACCGCGGTCGGCCAGTAGAAACCTTGTCGGAAAGCGTTTCCAACAAGGGCTCGAGGCGCTGCGTGATGACCGCAAGCCCCCGAGTGTATTTCTTGTAAGAGCTCCTGGCCTTCGGCGATGGATATGCATCGCTGGAGGATGCCGGAGGGGCTGCGGTGGTAGAGCTCCTTCCCGTCACCCAGCAAGACGAATGACTTGGCGCGCCGCGCCAGTCGCCGAGCTTCGGCTCTGTCGAGGGGTAGCTCTCCTCGGTGGAGATATTGCAGGTACAGGGTCTGCCAGTTTCGATTAGGTGTGACCCCATTCCGCTCTTCCTCGATGCGTAGAGCCTCACCCTCGGTAGCCGAGGGTGCCTCGGGCGGGGCCGAGGCCTTCTCGGGCTCAGGCATGTCGTTTGTCTTAACTGAGGGTTGATGTAGGTCTCGGGAGAAGACGTCCGAGGGAACTGTTGTCCGCCCCGAGGCTATCTTAGCCAGCTCGTTCGCAGTCTCATTGTATCGTGGGGCGATGTGGTTGACCTCGAGCCCGTAGAACTTGTCCTCCAGGCACCGAACCTCGTCGCAGTAGGCTTCCATCTTCAGGTCACAGCAGTGGGAGTTCTTCATGACTTGGTCGATGACAAGCTGCGAGTCACCGCGAGCGTCGAAGCGTCGGACCTCTAGCTCGATGGCGATGCGCAACCCGTTGACCAGAGCCTCGTACTCAGCCACGTTGTTGGACGCCGGGAAATGGAGGCGCAGCACGTAGCGGAGGTGCTTCCCAAGGGGCGAGATGAAGAGCAGGCCCGCGCCTGCCCCTGTTTTCATCAGTGACCCATCGAAAAACATGGTCCAGAGTTCCGGTTGGGTCGGAGCTGCCGGGAGCTAGGTGTCGACCCATTCAGCCACAAAGTCCGCCAAGACTTGGGACTTGATGGCCTTCCGAGGGGCGAACGAGATTGTCTCACCCATGATTTCCACCGCCCACTTTGCAATGCTACCCGAGGCCTCTCGGCACTGGATGATCTCCCCCAGGGCGAAGGATGACACCACAGTCACCGGATGAGACTCGAAGTAGTGTCGCAACTTCCGCCGCGTCAGAATCACCGCGTACAGCAGCTTCTGAATTTGTGGGTAGCGGATCTTGGTCTCGGACAGTACCTCACTGATGAAGTAAACCGGCCTCTGGACGGGCAATGCATGCCCTTCTTCTCGTCTTTCGACCACGATCGCGGCGCTGACCACCTGAGTGGTAGCGGCGACGTAGATCAAGAGGGCTTCTCCGGCAGCGGGAGGCACCAGGATGGGTGCATTCGTAAGGAGCACCTTCAGGTTCCCGAGGGCTTCCTCGGCCTCGGGGGTCCAAGTGAAGCACTCGGTCTTTCTTAAGAGGCGGTACAGAGGTAGGCCTCTTTCGCCGAGGCGCGAGATGAAGTGGCTCAGAGCCGCAAGGCATCCCATGACCCTCTGTACGCCTTTCAAGTCCTTGATGGGCCCCATGTTGGTGATGGTTGCGATTTTTTCTGGGTTGGCCTTGATGCCCCGCTCGGAGACGATGAACCCCAAGAGCATGCCTCGGGGGACCCCGAAGACGCACTTCTCGGGATTGAGTTTTACGCCTTTCGCCTTGAGACACCAGAATGTCGTTTCAAGGTCGGAGAGGAGGTCGGAGGCTTTCCTCGTCTTGACTACGATGTCATCGACGTAAGCCTCGACTGTTCGACCAATGTGTTCTCCGAACACGTGGTTCATGCACCTTTGGTACGTCGCACCCGCATTCCTCAAACCAAATGGCATAGTAACGTAGCAGTACATGCCAAAAGGTGTGATGAAAGAAGTCGCGAGCTGGTCGTACTCTTTCATTCTGATTTGGTGATACCCTGAGTAGGCATCGAGGAAAGACAGGGTTTCGCACCCAGCAGTGGAATCCACGATTTGATCGATGCAAGACAGAGGGTAGGGAACCTTCGGACATGCTTTGTTTAGACCAGTGTAGTCTACACACATCCGCCATTTCCCTCCTTTCTTTCTCACAAGCACAGGGTTGGCAAGCCATTCGGGATGGAATACCTCTTTGATGAACCCTGCGGCCATCAGCTTGTGGATCTCCTCGCCTATGGCTCTGCGCTTTTCTTCGTCGAATCGGCGCAGAGGCTGCTTCACGGGTCGGGCTCCAGCTCGGATATCCAACGAGTACTCGGCGACATCCCTCGGTGTGCTAGGCATGTCCGAGGGACTCCACGCAAAGACTTTGGCGTTCGTGCGGAGAAAGTCGACGAGCACTGCTTCCTATTTGGGGTCGAGCTCGGAGCCGATCCGTATCTGCTTGGAGGCGTCGTTGCTGGGGTCGAGAGGGACGGACTTAACCGTCTCTGCTGGCTCGAAGTTGCCGGCATGGCGCTTCGCATCTGGCGCCTCCTTGGAGAGGCCCTCCAGGTCGGCGATGAGGGCCTCGGATTCGGCGAGGGCCTCGGCGTACTCCACGCACTCCACGTCGCATTCGTACGCGTGTGAAAGGGAAATGTGCCCTTGGGCCATTTCTAAGTGTTTTGGTGATTGAATGCCAACGCAAGTGCTTTTGTGATAATCCATGCAAAATGATGGTCAAGGTGCAAATCAATACAAAGGTATGATTCGTGACTTAGTACATTGATTTTTGAGTACTAACATGGTTATCTAAAGTGTTAGAATTAGAGAAAACTCAGTTGAAAAAGAGTGGCTCGAAGCATCAAAGAGTTTGCTCAGTCTGGGTGCACCGGACTGTCCGGTGGTGCACCGGACAGTGTCCGGTGCGCCAGGCTAGCATCCATCATCTGGCCACTCTCGGGAAGAATTTAACGGCGTACGGCTATAATTCACCGGACTGTCCGGTGAGCACCGGACTGTACGGTGAGCCAACGGTCGTCCGGGCCAACGGTCGGCCGCGCGATCCGCGCGAGACACGTGGCCGAGCCAACGGTCGGGATGGGGCACCGGACTGTCCGGTGCGCCAACGGCTCCCATGCGCCAACGGTCGGCTTCGCCAAATCGGGAAAGAAATCCACACAGGACAGTGTCCGGTGGTGCACCGGACATGTCCGGTGCGCCAGTCGACAGAAGGCAAGAATTGCCTTCCCTGATTGCTCTCAACGGCTCCTAGCTGCCTTGGGGCTATAAAAGGGACCCTTTGGCGCATGGAGAAGACACCTAAGCAACCTTAGAGCATTCTTGATCATCCACACTCATTCTTTGCGCATTCGATTGTCATTCTAAGTGATTCGAGCTCCGTTCTAGTGAGAACTTTGAGATAGTCATTTGAGCTCGATTCTTGGTCGTGTGTGTGCGCATTTCGCTGTGGATTTGTGTGTGTTGCTTCCCTCCCTTACTCTGTGCTTCTTTGTGATCATCTACGTGTAAGGGCGAGAGACTCCAAGTTGTGGAGATTCCTCGCAAACGGGATTAAGAAAAGAAAGCAAAACACCGTGGTATTCAAGTGGGTCTTTGGACCGCTTGAGAGGGGTTGATTGCAACCCTCGTCTGTTGGGACGCCACAACGTGGAGTAGGCAAGCGTTGGTCTTGGCCGAACCACGGGATAAACCACTGTGCCATCTCTGTGATTGATCTTCTGTGGTTATTGTGTTTTGTTGAGACTCCTCTCTAGCCACTTGGCATTATTTGTGCTAACACTTAACCAAGTTTTGTGGCTTAAGTTTAAAGTTTTACAGGATCACCTATTCACCCCCCCTCTAGGTGCTCTCAATTGGTATCGGAGCCGTTCTCTTCAAGAGGGGACTAATCGCCCGAAGAGATGGATCCTAAGGGAAAGGGGATGGTGGTCAACAACAACGAGAAGGAGTCTATCTTCAACGAGCCGAAGGATGACAAGCCTACCGACTCGGGCTCCGGCTACAAGCGAAGAGATGGGAAGAAGAAGAAAACAAAGCGCATCAAGGAGATCATCTACTACGACGATAGTGATGAGTCTACTTCTTCCCAAAAGGATGACGACAATGACTACAAAAAGACGGTCAATTCAAACTTTTCATTTGATTATTCTCGTATTCCATATAGTTCGAATTCGCATTTGCTTTCCATTCCTCTTGGCAAACCTCCACACTTCGATGGGGAGGACTACGGATTTTGGAGTCACAAAATGCGTAGTCACTTATTCTCTCAACATCCAAGCATATGGGAGATTGTAGAAAATGGAATGAAGTTTGATAGCTCGGATAACTCTATGCTCATAAATGAACAAATCCATAGAAATGCACAAGCTACTACTGTTCTCTTAGCGTGCTTGTGCAGGGAAGAGTACAACAAGGTGAGCGGCTTGGACAATGCCAAGCAAATATGGGACACCCTCAAGATCTCTCATGAGGGGAATGACATCACCATGCTCACCAAAATGGAGTTGGTGGAGGGCGAGCTTGGACGATTCGCCATGATAAGGGGAGAGGAGCCAACCCAAACATACAACCGGCTCAAGACCCTTATCAACAAAATAAGGAGCTACGGAAGCACGCGATGGACGGACCACGACGTCGTCCGCCTAATGCTAAGGTCCTTTACCGTTCTTGATCCTCATCTCATGAACAATATTCGTGAGAATCCCAGGTACACGACGATGACGCCCGAGGAGGTACTCGGAAAATTCGTAAGCGGGCGGATGATGATCAAGGAGGCGAGATACGTCGACGACGCGTTGAATGGTCCAATCCACGAGCCTCAACCCATTGCTCTCAAGGCAACGAGGAGCAAGGAGTCGCTACTTAGCAAGGTGGCACAAGTTGAGGCGGCCGGGCTCAATGATGAAGAGATGGCTCTCATCATCAAGAGATTCAAGACGGCGCTAAATGGTCGCAAGGGCAGCCAAGCAAGACCAAGACAAAGGGGAAGCGCTCATGCTTCAAATGTGGTAAGGTTGGCCATTTTATTGCTAACTGTCCCGAAAATGATAGTGACCAGGAGCAAGGGAAGAATGGGAAGAGAGAGAACAAGAAGGTTTACAAGAAGGCCAAAGGCGAAGCACACATTGGAAAGGAGTGGGATTCGGATTGCTCTTCGTCCGACTCCGACGACGAAGGACTCGCCGCCACTGCCTTCAACAAATCAGCTCTCTTCCCCAACGAGCATCACACTTGCCTCATGGCAAGGGAAAAGAAGGTAATTACTCGTAATGCTAATACTTATGATTCTTCTAGTGATGATGAGTCTAGTGATGAAGAAATAGATTACTCTAGTTTATTCAAGGGATTGGATAGAACTAAAATAGCTAAGATTAATGAATTGATTGATGCCTTGAATGAAAAGGATAGAATCTTAGAGAAACAAGAAGACCTTTTATATGAAGAGCATGATAAATTTGTTAGTGCACAAAATTCACTTGCTCTAGAAGTTAAAAGAAATGGAATGCTTTCTTGTGAACTTTCTACTTGTCATGAAACCATTTCTTCTTTAAAAGGTGAAATTGATGATTTAAATGCTAAACTAGAAGTAGCGAGTAAATCTAACTCTTGTGTTGAACATGTTGTAATTTGCACTAGGTGTAAGGATTTTGATATTAATGCTTGTAGTGAACACTTAATTTCAATTTCAAAACTAAATGATGAAGTGGCTAGTCTCAATGCCCAACTTAAGACTAGCAAGAGTGAAGTTGATAAAATAAAATTTGCAAGGGATGCCTACACGGTTGGTAGACACCCCTCAATTAAGGATGGTCTTGGCTTCAAGAGAGAGGCCAAGAACTTAACAAGCCATAAGACTCCCATTCCCGCCAAGGAGAAAGGGAAGGCCCCTATGGCTAGTAGTGCTAAAAAGAACCATGCTTTTATGTATCATGATAGGAGAAATTCTAGAAATGCTTTTAGAAGTTATGATGCTTTTCATTCATATGCTATGACTACCTCTAGTTCCCATGTTGTGCATGATAAAAATGTTATGCCTAGAAGAAATTTTGCTCATGTTCCTAGAAAAGTTGGGAACGAACCTTCTACCATTTATTATGCTTGCAATGCTCCCTTTGCTATTTGTAGAAAGGGTAAGAAGGTAATTGCTAGGAAGTTAGGGGCAAGATGCAAGGGAGATAAAACTTGCATTTGGGTCCCTAAGGATATATGTGCTAACCTTGTAGGACCCAACATGAGTTGGGTACCTAAGACCCAAGCCTAAATTTGCCTTGCAGGTTTATGCATCCGGGGGTTCAAGCTGGATAATCAACAGCGGATGCACAAACCATATGACGGGGGAGAAGAAAATGTTCACCTCCTACTTCAAAAACAAGGATTCCCAAGATTCAATAATATTCGGTGATGGGAATCAAGGCAAGGTAAAAGGGTTAGGTAAAATTGCAATATCAAATGAGCACTCTATTTCTAATGTGTTTTTAGTTGAGTCTCTGGGATATAATTTACTATCTGTTAGTCAATTATGCAATATGGGATATAACTGTTTATTCACAAACATAGATGTGTCTGTCTTTAGAAGGTGTGACGGTTCACTAGCTTTTAAGGGTGTACTAGACGGCAAACTTTATTTAGTTGATTTTGCAAAAGAAGAGGCCGGTCTAGATGCATGCTTAATTGCTAAGACTTGCATGGGCTGGCTGTGGCATCGCCGTTTAGCACATGTGGGAATGAAGAACCTTCACAAGCTTTTAAAGGGAGAACACGTGATAGGTTTAACTAATGTGCATTTCGAAAAAGATAGACCTTGTGCAGCTTGTCAAGCAGGTAAACAAGTGGGAGGAGGGCATCACAACAAGAATGTGATGACCACATCAAGATCCCTGGAGCTGCTACATATGGACCTCTTCGGACCCGTCGCCTATCTAAGCATAGGAGGAAGTAAGTATGGTTTAGTTATTGTCGATGACTATTCCCGCTTCACTTGGGTATTATTTTTGCAGGATAAATCTGAAACCCAAGGGACCCTCAAGCGCTTCCTCGGGAGAGCTCAAAATGAGTTTGAGCTCAAGGTGAAGAAGATAAGGAGCGACAACGGGTCCGAATTCAAGAACCTTCAAGTGGAGGAGTACCTTGAGGAGGAAGGGATCAAGCACGAGTTCTCCGCTCCCTACACACCACAGCAAAATGGTGTGGTAGAGAGGAAGAACAGGACGCTCATCGATATGGCAAGGACGATGCTTGGAGAATTCAAGACCCCCGAGCGCTTTTGGTCGGAAGCCGTGAACACGGCTTGCCACGCCATCAACCGGGTCTACCTTCACCGCCTCCTCAAGAAGACTTCGTATGAGCTTCTAACTGGTAACAAACCCAATGTATCGTACTTTCGTGTATTTGGGAGCAAATGCTACATTCTAGTGAAGAAGGGTAGAAATTCTAAGTTTGCTCCCAAAGCTGTAGAAGGGTTTTTATTAGGTTATGATTCAAATACAAAGGCGTATAGGGTCTTCAACAAATCATCGGGTTTGGTTGAAGTCTCTAGCGACGTTGTATTTGATGAAACTAATGGCTCTCCAAGAGAGCAAGTTGTTGATCTTGATGATGTAGATGAAGAAGATGTTCCGATGGCCGCTATACGAACCATGGCGATTGGTGATGTACGACCACAGGAACATAAGGAGCAAGATCAACCTTCTTCCTCAACTATGGTGCATCCCCCAACTCAAGACGATGAACAGGTTCATCAACAGGAGGCGTGTGATCAAGGGGGAGCATAAGATGATCATGTGATGGAGGAAGAAGCACAACCGGCACCTCCAACCCAAGTTCGAGCGATGATTCAAAGGGATCATCCCGTCGACCAAATTCTGGGTGATATTAGCAAAGGAGTAACTACTCGATCTCGATTAGTTAATTTTTGTGAGCATTACTCCTTTGTCTCTTCTATTGAGCCTTTCAGGGTAGAAGAGGCCTTGCTAGATCCGGACTGGGTGTTGGCCATGCAAGAGGAGCTCAACAACTTCAAGAGGAATGAAGTTTGGACGCTGGTGCCTCGTCCTAAGCAAAATATTGTGGGAACCAAGTGGGTGTTCCGCAATAAACAAGACGAGCACGGGGTGGTGACAAGGAACAAGGCTCGACTTGTGGCAAAAGGTTATGCCCAAGTCGTAGGTTTGGACTTTGAGGAGACTTTTGGTCCTGTGGCTAGGCTAGAGTCCATTCATATTTTGCTAGCATATGCCGCTCACCATTCTTTCAGGTTGTTCCAAATGGATGTGAAGAGCGCTTTCCTCAACGGGCCAATCAAGGAGGAGGTGTACGTAGAGCAACCCCCTGGCTTCGAGGATGAACGGTACCCCGACCACGTGTGTAAGCTCTCTAAGGCGCTCTATGGACTTAAGCAAGCCCCAAGAGCATGGTATGAATGCCTTAGAGATTTCTTAGTTGCTAATGCTTTTAAGGTTGGGAAAGCCGATCCAACTCTTTTCACTAAGACATGTGATGGAGATTTGTTTGTGTGCCAAATTTATGTCGATGACATAATATTTGGTTCTACTAATCAAAAGTCTTGTGAAGAGTTTAGCAGGGTGATGACGCAGAAATTCGAGATGTCGATGATGGGCGAGTTGAACTACTTCCTTGGGTTCCAAGTGAAGCAACTCAAGGATGGCACCTTCATCTCCCAAACGAAGTACACGCAAGACTTGCTGAAGCGGTTTGGGATGAAAGACGCCAAGCCCGCAAAGCCGACCTCAACAAAGGAGGTAAGTCTGTTGATCAAAAGGCATACCGGTCAATGATAGGGTCTTTACTTTATTTATGTGCTAGTAGACCGGACATTATGCTAAGCGTATGCATGTGTGCTAGATTTCAATCCGATCCTAAGGAGTGTCACTTAGTGGCGGTGAAGCGAATCCTTAGATATTTAGTTGCTACGCCTTGCTTCGGACTCTGGTATCCAAAGGGGTCTACCTTTGACTTAATTGGATACTCAGATTCCGACTATGCCGGATGTAAGGTCAATAGGAAGAGTACATCGGGGACGTGCCAATTCTTAGGAAGGTCCCTGGTGTCATGGAATTCTAAGAAACAAACTTCCGTTGCCCTATCCACCGCTGAGGCCGAGTACGTTGCCGCAGGACAGTGTTGTGCGCAACTACTTTGGATGAGGCAAACCCTCCGGGACTTTGGCTACAATCTGAGCAAAGTCCCACTCCTATGTGATAATGAGAGTGTTATCCGCATGGCGGAAAATCCTGTTGAGCACAGCCGCACAAAGCACATTGACATCCGGCATCACTTTTTGAGAGACCACCAGCAAAAGGGAGATATCGAAGTGTTTCATGTTAGCACCGAGAACCAGCTAGCCGATATCTTTACCAAGCCTCTAGATGAGAAGACCTTTTGCAGGCTGCGTAGTGAGCTCAATGTCTTAGATTCGCGGAACCTGGATTGAAATATAGCATACTTGTGTCTATGCCTTTGATCATGTTCCTTCTGCATTTTGTTGCTTAATTATGGTGCTCAAGTTGTACAAGCACTCCCAGGACCTCACAAGTCTTTGTGCAAGTGATGCACATATTTAGGGGGAGCTGTGCTACAACTTGACCCTTTGAGACTAACCATGTGTTTGAGTTTGCTTGTTTAGTCTCAAAGGAGGTTTGAAAGGGAAAGGTGGACTTGGACCATGAAAGACTTCCACTGCACTCCGATGAGAGGGTAACTAATTCCAAGTTCATCTTGTGAACTCTTATTGCCGTTGGACTCTTATTTGAAGATTTGGTGAGGCAATGGGGTTATAGGGCCAAGATTCATCCCGTTTTGGTGTTTGATGCCAAAGGGGGAGAAAATAAAGGCCAAAGCAAGTAATGGATTAGCTACCACTTGAGAAGTTTTGAAAATAGTAGAATAGAGCTTTTTGTTTTGGCAAAACTCCCTTATTGGTTCTCTTGTCAAAAGTTGGCTTTTTGTGGGGAGAATGTTGATTATGGGAAAAAGGGGGAGTTGTTGAAATCTTTGATCAATTTCTATTGGAACAGCTCTCTTTATGTCTCTACAATTGTTTTTGACTTAGAGATAGGTATTTGAAGTTGATTTGCAAAAACAAACCAAGTGGTGGCAAAGAGGGATCCATATATGCCAAATTTGAATTAAAACAACCTTGAGTTTTCATTTGAATTGATTTTGCACTTGTTTTAGTTGCTTTATGTTGTGTTGGCATAAATCACCAAAAAGGGGGAGATTGAAAGGGAAATGTGCCCTTGGGCCATTTCTATGTGTTTTGGTGATTGAATGCCAACGCAAGTGCTTTTGTGATAATCCATGCAAAATGATGGTCAAGGTGCAAATCAATACAAAGGTATGATTCATGACTTAGTACATTGATTTTTGAGTACTAACATGTTTATCTAAAGTGTTAGAATCAGAGAAAACTCAGTTGAAAAAGAGTGGCTCGAAGCAGCAAAGAGTTTGCTCAGTCTGGGTGCACCGGACTGTCCGGTGGTGCACCAGACAGTGTCCGGTGCGCCAGGCTGGCATCCATCAACTGGCCACTCTAGGGAAGAATTTAACGGCGTACGGCTATAATTCACCGGACTGTCCGGTGAGCCAACGGTCGGCCGGGCCAACGGTCGGCCGCGCGATCCGCGTGAGACACGTGGCCGAGCCAACGGTCGGAATGGGGCACCGGACAGTGTCCGGTGCGCCAACGGCTCCCATGCGCCAACGGTCGGCTTCGCCAAATCGGGAAAGAAATCCACACCGGACAGTGTCCGGTGGTGCACCGGACATGTCCGGTGCGCCAGTTGACAGAAGGCAAGAATTGCCTTCCCTGATTGCTCTCAACGGCTCCTAGCTGCCTTGGGCCTATAAAAGGGACCCTTTGGCGCATGGAGAAGACACCTAAGCAACCTTAGAGCATTCTTGATCATCCACACTCATTCTTTGCGCATTCGATTGTCATTCTAAGTGATTCGAGCTCCGTTCTAGTGAGAACTTTGAGATAGTCATTTGAGCTTGATTCTTGGCCGTGTGTGTGCGCATTTCGCTGTGGATTTGTGTGTGTTGCTTCCCTCCCTTACTCTGTGCTTCTTTGTGATCATCTACGTGTAAGGGCGAGAGACTCCAAGTTGTGGAGATTCCTCGCAAACGGGATTAAGAAAAGAAAGCAAAACACCATGGTATTCAAGTGGGTCTTTGGACCGCTTGAGAGGGGTTGATTGCAACCCTCGTCCGTTGGGACGCCACAACGTGGAGTAGGCAAGCGTTGGTCTTGGCCGAACCACGGGATAAACCACTGTGCCATCTCTGTGATTGATCTTCTGTGGTTATTGTGTTTTGTTGAGACTCCTCTCTAGCCACTTGGCATTATTTGTGCTAACACTTAACCAAGTTTTGTGGCTTAAGTTTAAAGTTTTACAGGATCACCTATTCACCCCCCCCCCCCTCTAGGTGCTCTCAGCGTGTCGGTACGTGGGGCCGACGGTGATGACCCCGTTGGGGCCCGACATCTTGAGCTTGAGGTAGGTGTAGTTGGGGACGGCCATGAACTTGGCGTAGCATGGCCTCCCCAGTACTGCGTGGTAGGTTCCTCGGAACCCGACCACCTCGAACGTGAGGGTTTCCCTTCGGAAGTTGGAGGGAGTCCCGAAGCAGACGGGCAGATCGAGTTGTCCGAGGGGTTGGACGCGTTTCCAGGGGATGATCCCATGAAAAGGCATCACGCCGGCCCGGATCGAGGACAGATCGATCTGCAGGAGCCTGAGGGTCTCGGCGTAGATGATGTTGAGACTGCTGCCTCCGTCCATGAGGACCTTGGTGAGCCTGACGTTGCCGATGACGGGGTCGACAACGAGCGGATATTTCCCCGGGCTCGGCACGCGGTCGGGGTGGTCGCCCTGGTCGAAGGTGATGGGCTTGTCGGACCAGTCTAGGTAGACTGGCGCCGCCACCTTTACCGAGCAGACCTCCCGACGCTCTTGCTTGCGGTGCCGAGCCGAGGCGTTCGCCACTTGCCCACCGTAGATCATGAAGCAGTCGTGGACCTCGGGGAACTCCTCTGCCTTGTGATCCTCCTTCTTGTCATCGTTGTGGGCTCGGCCACCTTCCGCCGGTGGTCCGACCCTGTGGAAGTGGCGCCGAAGCATGACGCACTCCTCAAGGGTGTGCTTAACGGGCCCCTGATGATAGGGGCACGGCTCCTTGAGCATCTTATTGAAGAGATTGGCACCTCCAGGAGGTTTCCGAGGGTTCTTGTACTCAGCGGCGGCGACAAGGTCCGCGTCGGTGACGTCGCGTTTCGCTTGCGACTTCTTCTTGTTCTTCTTCTTGGTGCCGCGCTGAGTGGACGCCTCGGGGACGTCTTCCGGCTGGTGGCCCTGGGGCTGCTTGTCCTTCCGGAAGATGGCCTCAACCGCCTCCTGGCCAGAGGCAAACTTGGTGGCGATGTCCATCAGCTCGCTCGCCCTGGTGGGGGTCTTGCGACCTAGCTTGCTCACCAGGTCGTGGCAGGTGGTGCCGGCGAGGAACGCGCCGATGACGTCCGAGTCGGTGATGTTGGGCAGCTCGGTGCGCTGCTTCGAGAATCACCGGATGTAGTCCCGGAGAGACTCTCCCGGCTGCTAGCGGCAGCCTCAGATATCCTAGGAGTTCCCAGGGCGCACGTACGTGCCCTGGAAGTTGCCGGCAAAGGCTTGGACCAGGTCATCCCAGTTGGAGATCTGCCCCGGAGGCAGATGCTCCAGCCAGGCTCGAGCGGTGTCGGAGAGGAACAGGGGGAGGTTGCGGATGATGAGGTTGTCATCATCCGTTCCCCCAGCTGGCAGGCCAGTCGGTAGTCCGCGAGCCACAGTTCCGGCCTCGTTTCCCCGAGTACTTTGTGATGGTAGTCGGGGTTCGGAACCGTGTCGGGAACGATGCCCGTCGTATGGCCCGGCTGAAAGCCTGCGGACCGGGTGGTTCGGGCGATGGGCTCCGATCCTCCCTGCTGTCGTAGCGTCCCCCACGCCTGGGGTGGTAGCCTCGGCGCACCCTCTCGTCGAGGTGGGCTCGACGGTCGTAGTGGTGGTGCTCATTGCCGAGGCGACCCGGGGCCACAGGCGCCGTGTTGCGCGTGCGCCCGGTGTGGACCGAGGCTTCCCGCACGAATCGGGAAGTCGCGGCGCGATGCTCCGAGGGGTACCCCTTGCTTCGGGAGGCAGAGCTTTCGGCCCGTCGGTGGTGGATGGTTCCAGCATCGCTCGGAGTAGTATCGCTGCTGCAGCCAGGTTCTGGCCGACCCCACTGGAAGCCGGAGGCAGCCTTGCCCTGGCGACGTCGGCGATGCGGTGCTGGACGTCCTGGGCCAGGTGACGTGCTTCTCCGGCCGGTGCTCGGCCTGCTCACTCTTGCCCGATATTTTGCCGAAGTTGCACAAGTTGTCCTGCTCCCTCGTCGAGCCTGGCCTGTACCTCACGGATTTGCTCGAGCTGTGCGTCCTGACCCCCCACAGGGACTGGGACCACAGCTAGCTCCCGAAGGATGTCAACGCGAGGCGCAGGCCTAGGGGGATCACCGTCCTCCGGCATACCAAGATGGTTGCCTTCGTCGAGACCCCCTAGATCGACGTGGAAGCATTCACAACTTGGGCCACAGTCCTTGTCACCGAGGCTGTGGCTGCTATCGGAGCAATCAGAGAGGCAGTAGTCACATACGGTCATGAAGTCCCGCATGGCACTAGGGTTATCGAGCCCGGAGAAATCCCAACCAGAGTCGGGCTCGTCATCTTCCTCGGAACCTAGAGGCCCGTAGGTCGAGACGGCTGTCAGCCGGTCCCAGGGTGACCGCATATGATACCCTGGAGGGTTTGGACATGCCTTTATGAAAGCATCCACCGAAGCGGGGTCGCTCGGTGGATCGCAGCTGAATTCAAAAGGCATGGAATGGAAAACGGATGGTACCTCTTGATCGACGGGTGGTGACGATGTCGCGTCGGGGACGGACTGCACCGTTGTCTCAGGTACGAGGCTAACGCCCAGCATGTCCTTCGCGAGCATGCTGGCGTCGTCCATCTGCTTGGAGTTGGCGTGTTGCGGGGAAACGGCGCTCGTCTTTGTCTCAGACGCGAGGTCGACGCCCAACGTGTCCCCCGCTGGGGCGCCGGCGCCTTCGACTTGCTCGACAGCCGACGAGGTGCCGCCTCCTGCTTGGCCATGCCTGCCCTGCCTCCTCCTCCGTCGGCGGGGAAGGTGATGGGACAGGCCTGGATGTTGCTCTTCCGCCACGAGGGGAAGACGTCGTCGATTCTGCCGCCGGCGGGCGGGCTGACGGCCACCATTGTCGTTGTCACGTGGCGGAGGAAGGAGTATCATGTCGTAGCTGCCGTCGAGAGACATGAACTCCAGACTCCCGAAATGAAGCATCGTCCCGGGTTGGAAAGGTTGCTGGAGACTACCCATCTGGAGCTTGACGGGAAGCTGTTCGTCAACACGCAGTAGGCCCCTACCTGGCGCACCAACTGTCGGCGTTTCGACCCCGGGGGGTCCCTGGACCAACGAGTAAATTGTCGCTGCGTGTCCCAGCCCAGATGGATCGGCGCGAGACGGGACACAAAGGGGGGAGAACAGTAAGGGGAACCCGCGGCCTTCATGTTGTACTGCGCCCAGGGCGGATGGATGCGCTTGTAGTAGGGGGTTACAAGCGTTCGCGTGGGAGAGAGAGAGAGAGAGCGAGAGCCTTATGCGTCGGCCCGTTCTCCCGCGTGGCCCACCTTCCCGTACGAGAGCCTTGGACCTTCCTTTTATAGGCGTAAGGAGAGGGTCCATGTCACACCCGGTTTTTAGAAGGCAAACCGAATGCGAACCATGTACGTGCCAGGATCAGTTATTCACGTACACAGCAGTTACATAACATGGACATCATCACACAGTGCTCAAATAGTATTAAAAAGGGAAATAATAGCCGATTACATCATACGTCTGAGACGTCCATATAGTTCTTACAATAAATCAAAGTGCGGAAAAGAAACGTAGATAACCGCGGCCTTCACAGGCAGCCGACTGGGGGTTGCCGCTAACCCACACCTAGAACTCGTCGTAGTCTTGGAACTCCTGGAAGTCTCCTTCCACAGCTTCATCTTCGCCTGAGCAGTGGTTGCAATGCTGACAACCTGGGGATGGGGGGGGTTTGGTGTGTAGAGCAAGGGTGAGTACACATCAACATACTCAGCAAGCATCCTGTTTGGCTGTAGTGGACTAGCTTTATGTAGGGATAAGTCAAGCAGTTGCTTTTAGTTGGTCAGGTTATTACTTACTAGTAGAGAGCCAGGTTTTAACATTAACCCAAGTTATTAGCCCAATGTATCCTTTCCAAACGGAAAGAATACCACTTACCATTACCAAAATCATAATCAGAACCATCAATCTCATTGCCACCTGTACCAAAGTATCTCTGATCAAGTATCACTAATCTCTGGAGCTCCCTTGGCCGCTCATAACCGTGAGCACGGCTGATATATCAGTTTCATAACACTCTGCAGAGGTTGTGCACTTTACCCATAAGCCGTGATTCCCTCTCTAGCCCGGGCTTGCAAGACCCTTATTCACTCCCAAGGTGAATGGCTAGGGATTCACTACGAAGCCTTTACAAAGATTCCCCGGGGCTGTAGCCACCCGTTAGGTTTCCTAAATGTACCGCACTCCTCCCCAAGGGACAAATCAACCTTGGCAGAGCGAGCCGCATACACCGAGCCCCATTGACGGCACGACGGCTAAGCGATCTACACCCCGGATCCTCTAATTATTCAGCTAAGGGCACCCCATTCCACCCTCATGGTTGCACTGTTTTCCCGGGCGGTCATCCATTGAACAGGTCCTTACGGAGAGGCACTCGAGAAACCGCTCGAGTCCCCTTGAAGGTCACAAATATAATCATAAATAAGAAGGGAAAACAGCGTATCATAGATAATCACATCATGTTCATTGATTAGAGTTGAGCAATAGCATCAAACTAAGCAGTAATAATCCGACCCAAATAGGTAAACAAGGACATGGATAACAAAAGCTAGTCAATCCTTAGGCATAAATGTGTAAAGCGGGAGGTGAATTAAATAATGAATAGGACATAGATAGGTCAAGGGACACTTGCCTCCACCAACCGACTGCTGCTCAGGGGCTTCTCCTGCGAATTCCTCGGGCTCTTCGACCGGATCGTTCTCTATGCGATTGCAAACATACATACATCCATCCACATTTAATACAAAAGAACAGTACACCATACAAGGGAACAAATAAAGTGAGTATGCATCAAGTATGACATTCGATATCGCATTTGTTATGGTTAGAAAGAAACGGGAAAGGGTCTCGCGGGGGGGTTAAATCTTATGCACTAATGATTAGTTACAATTGGTTCTTAACAAAAGAATTCTGTTACATATACACTAATAGAAACCTAATCATTTTAAGTTGATCAACATTGCACGAGATAAACAATTAACTAAATGAATCAACTAGCGCAACGAAATTCTAAATTAAACTTCCTATTTCCATAGCATGAACAATGATTAGTCTACCTAAAATAAGGTAATTATGATCACAGAAAGTAAATAAAATAAAATAAAAAAATAAAAAAACAGAGGGGGGGCGGTTGAACCGGCCCTAGGGCGGTTGAACCGGCCCTAGGCGGGGCGGCTGGGCTGGGCGGCCGGGGCGGCCGAACGCGGGGGAGGGCGGCTGAGCCGGCCTGGCAGCCGAACCGGGCGGTTGAACCGGCCGGCTGGGCGGCCGAGCAGGCAGGGGCGGGGCGCGGCCGGGCGGCTGCCAGGGCGCGGCCAGCGGCTGGCCAGGGGCGGCCAGGGGTGGCCGGGGCCGGCTATGGCGCGGCCGGGCGGGGCTGGGGGGCGGCCGGCGCGGCCAGGGGCGGCCGGGCCATGGCCGGGCAGGGAGGGGGAGAGGAGGGGAGAGGGGAGGGGGAGGGAGAGAGGGGGGGCTCACCAGCGTCGGGGAGCGACGGCGAGGGGCGGCCGGCGGTAGGGGGCGGCCAAGGGCGGCGGCGGCCTAGGGCAGGGGCGTAGGGGATGGCGGCTAGGGAGAGAGAGAGGGAAAATGAGAGGGAGAGGGAGAGGGTTTTGGGAAAAAAGGGGAGATGGGGGGGGGCGGCTGGGCCTTGCCAAGGCCCAAGAGGGGGCGCGCAGGGGCGGCTGGGCCGGCCAGAAGCAGCCCACGGCGCGGGAGAGAGAGAGAAAGAAAAAAAAAAGAGGGAGAAAGAGAAAGAAAAAGAAAGAAAAGATTTTCTCTTATTTCCGAAATCCGATCTTCCTACATGAATGCATTTGCACCTTCAAAGCAATCAAAAGAAATGCAAGGTTCGGCATGGTGCATCAAACAACATAAAGTATTTAGGGTTTTTCATTACACGGGAATTCCAAACCGAATCCCGCTAAAACTTTGGAAAAGGTCAAGGTTTAGCGAGGGGAAAAAGAAAAAGAAAAGGTAACGCCCGAATTTTGGCGAGTAAAGAAAAGAAAAAATTCAACTGCAAAATTCGGGGCGTTACAAACCTATCCCCCTTAAAAGAATCTCGCCCTCGAGATTCAGGGCTGGCTAGCAAAGAGCTCTGGGTACTTGGCCATCAAATCATCTTCACGCTCCCAGGTTGCTTCTTCCTCGGAGTGGTGATTCCATCTGACTTTGCACATTCTGATGGTCTTCCTTCGAGTGACTCTGTCTGCAATCTCAAGGATTTGAGCTGGCTTCTCAACATAGGTCAAGTCCTCCTGGACTTCAAGACCTTCCACTGGCAACTGCTCTTCTGGCACACGCAAGCACTTCTTCAACTGAGACACATGAAAGACATCATGCACAGCAGACAAATTCTCTGGCAGGCTGAGCTGATAAGCCACTTCTCCACGCTTTGAGAGAATTTGATACGGACCAATGTAGCAGGGTGCTAGCTTGCCTTTCACTCCGAACCTCCTGACTCCTCTGATCGGTGACACTTTCAGATAGACAAAGTCTCCGACTTCGAAACTCAGCTCTCTTCTTCTTGTGTCTGCATAGCTTCGCTGCCTCGATTGCGCTATCTTCAGATTCTCTCGGACCATCTTGATGTTCTCTTCGCCTTCAAGCAAAATGTCTGGCCCAAACACTTGCTTTTCTCCAGGCTGATCCCATTGCAACGGAGTTCTACAACTCCTTCCATAAAGCGCCTGAAACGGTGACATCTTCAAACTGGCCTGGTAACTGTTGTTATAGGAAAACTCTGCATAAGGCAATCTCTTATCCCATCCGGACTGATCTTGCAACGCACAGGCTCTCAACATATCTTCAAGAATTTGATTGGTTCTTTCAGTCTGGCCATCTGTCTGCGGATGATAAGCTGAACTAAAATTCAGATGCGTGCCCAAGGCTTCATGCAACTGCTGCCAGAAATGAGAGGTGAACTGTGTTCCTCTGTCTGACACTATCTTCTTTGGCACACCATGAAGACAAACGATCCGAGACATATACAACTCTGCCAATACTGCACTGTTGTAGCTGGTCTTGACAGGTATGAAGTGGGCTGACTTGGTCAAACGGTCCACCACTACCCAAATAGAATCGTAGCCGGCTCGAGTGCGAGGCAATCCGACTATGAAATCCATACCAATTTCATCCCATTTCCACTGAGGGATCTGCAACGGTTGCAACAATCCAGCTGGTCTCTGGTGCTCTGCCTTAATTCTTCGACAACTATCGCACTTAGCCACATGCTCTGCGATTTCCCTCTTCATTCCGTACCACCAGAATTTCTTTTTCAGATCCTGATACATCTTCTCACTGCCAGGGTGAATCGAATAAGCTGTCTCATGAGCTTCCTTGAGAATCAACTCCCGAATAGACTGGACATTGGGAACACACAAGCGGTCTTTGAACCATATCACGCCTTCTGCATCTTCTCGAAAATCTTTGCCTCTGCCATCTAGAATCAGGCGTCGAATCTCACTGATCTTCTCATCATTCTTCTGCGCTTCTTTGATTTCTCGCTCCAAGGTAGGTTCCAATTCAACTGTAACTCCTCGCGAATTGTTCAGAAATCCGAGACTCAACCTGTCAAACTCCTTAGCCAACTCATAAGGCATCGGACGAGCAACCATCAGATTGACTTGACTCTTTCTGCTCAAAGCATCTGCCACTACGTTTGCTTTGCCCGGATGGTAATGAATCTCCAACTCATAGTCTTTGATCAGCTCTAACCATCTTCGTTGCCTCATGTTCAGCTCTGTCTGAGTGAATATGTACTTCAGACTCTTGTGATCTGTGTAAACATCGCATTTCTGTCCATACAGATAGTGCCTCCATGTCTTCAGTGCGTGAACCACTGCTGCCAACTCTAGATCATGGATTGGGTAATTCTTCTCATGAACCTTCAACTGTCGGGACGAGTAAGCCACAACTCTTCCCTCTTGCATCAACACGCATCCCAAACCTGTGTAACAAGCATCACAATACACCGAGAAGGGCTTGTGCACATCAGGCAAGACTAAGACAGGCGCTGTAGTCAACTTCTCTTTCAGCGCTTCAAAGGCCTCTTGACATTTCTGGGTCCACTTGAACTCAACCTTGTTGCCTAGCAACGCTGTCATTGGTTTTGCAATCTTCGAAAACCCTTCAATGAATCGCCGATAATATCCGGCCATTCCAATGAAACTCTTGATTCCTCGAGCATCCGTTGGCGCTTTCTAGTTCAGAATGTCTGCCACTTTCTTCGGATCCACAGCCAATCCTTCTTTGTTGATTATGTGACCCAAGAACAGGACTTCACTGATCCAGAACTCACACTTGCTCAACTTTGCATACAACTGGTGCTCTCGCAATCTCTGCAATACCATCCTCAAATGATCTGCATGCTCTTCTTCACTTTGAGAATAAATCAGAATGTCATCAATGAATACCACCACAAACTTATCGAGGTAATCCATGAATACACTGTTCATCAAGTTCATAAAGAATGCTGGCGCATTGGTCAAACCAAAAGACATTACTGTGAACTCATACAAACCATACTTGGAAATGAATGCCGTCTTCGGAATGTCCGAAGGTCGGATCCTGAGCTGATGATAACCTGACCTCAGATCAATCTTGGAGAACACACTAGCTCCTCTCAACTGGTCGAACAGATCTTCTATTCTGGGCAAAGGGTACTTGTTCTTGATCGTGACTTCATTCAAAGCTCGATAATCGATACACATCCTCTTGGTGCCATCTTTCTTCTCCACAAACAAGACAGGGGCGGCCCTGAAAGGGAAATGTGCCCTTGGGCCATTTCTAAGTATTTTGGTGATTGAGTGCCAACACATGTGCTTAATTGTGAATTTATGGACATGGATGAACAAGGTGCAAATCATGAAGTAAAGGTATGTTTCTAAGTCTTAGTACATTGGTTTTGTGTACTAATATACTTGTCTAAGTGATAGAAACAGAAAGAAGAAAGAAGAGAAGAGTTGGCTGTGTACAGCCAAAGGGCTGCTTCGGCCTGGGGCACCGGACTGTCCGGTGGTGCACCGGACAGTGTCCGGTGCGCCAGGCTGCCTCGGGCAAACTAGCCGCTCTCGGGAAATTGGCCGACGGCGTACGGCTAAAATTCACCGGACTGTCCGGTGTGCACCGGACTGTCCGGTGAGCCAACGGTCGGCTGGGCCAACGGTCGGCCGCGCGATCTGCGCGTGACACGTGGCCGAGCCAACGGTCGGAAGGGGGCACCGGACTGTCCGGTGTGCACCGGACAGTGTCCGGTGCGCCAACGGCTCTCAGGCGCCAACGGTCGGCTTCGCCAATTAAGGAAGGGAATCGGGCACCGGACAGTGTCCGGTGGTGCACCGGACTGTCCGGTGCGCCCGATGACAGAAGGCAAGAATGGCCTTCCAGATTTGTTCTCAACGGCTCCTAGCTGCCTTGGGGCTATAAAAGGGACCCCTAGGCGCATGGAGGAGAACACCAAGCATTCCTACAACACTTCTAAGCACCAAGACATCAATCTCACGCATTCGTTTCATTGTGATAGCATATAGAGCTCTTGTGGAGTTGTGAACTCTTTGTGTTGCGTTGCGAGCTCTTGTTGCGACTTGTGTGCGTATTGTTGCTCTGATTTTCGAGTCTTGTGTGCGTTGCTCATTCCCACCTTACTTCGTGCTTCTTGGTGAAACTCAATTGTAAGGGCAAGAGACTCCAAGTTGTGGAGATTCCTCGCAAACGGGAAAAGATCTAAGAAAAGAAGAACACTGTGGTATTCAAGTTGATCATTGGATCACTTGAGAGGAGTTGAGTGCAACTCTCATCCGTTGGGACGCCACAACGTGGAGTAGGCAAGTTTTGTACTTGGCCGAACCACGGGATAACCACCTTGTCATCTCTGTGATTGAATTCTTGTGGTTATTGTGTCTTGGCTCCTCTCTAGCCACTTGGCAGTTATTGTACTAACGATTAACCAAGTTTTGTGGCTTAAGTTTTTGAAGTTAACAGGATCACCTATTCACCCCCCCCCCTCTAGGTGCTCTCAGGCCCAAGGCGAGGTGCTTGGCCGGATGTAACCTTTCTCTAACAGCTCATCAATCTGCTTTTAAGCTCAACCAACTCTGGTCCAGATATTCTGTAAGCTCTCTTAAAGATAGGGGCGGTTCCAGGAAGAAGCTCTATGGCAAACTCAACTTTCCGCTCTGGTGGCATACCCGGTAAATCCTTTGGAAACACATCTGGGAATTCAGACACAACCTTGATACTATCAATTGGGTCTGCTTCACTGCTATCGACAGCCATCTGATAACAACTTCCTTTCTTCGGCTCAGGCGGGACTAACTCGGTCACCACTTCCTCTCCTAGTGGGGACACCAACTTGATTGTCCTTTTATCACAACTGATAACTGCCTGATACTTATCTAGCCAATTCATCCCTAGGATGACATCTATTCCCTGAGTACCCATTACTATAAGGTTAGTGGGAAACGCTATCCCCCTTATTTCCACACTTACATTCAAACAAATGCTATCAGCTCGAATTCTACCACCAGGTGAGTCAATTTGAATAGGGGTTGACATGGTAGTAATTGGAAGATTATGTGCTTCTACCCATGATGCAGTAATGAAAGAATGCGTTGCTCCAGTATCAAATAACACTTCTGCAATATGGGAGTCGACTGGGAACATACCTACTATCATGCCGGGGGTCTCCTGAACTGCTTCAGCCTCCAAGTGGTTTAGTCTCCCATGATTGTAACGCGGCTGAGAGCGATTGCCTGCTCCAGGCTGGGACACATTCTGCTTTGCTGGGGCATTGGGGCCTGACTGCTGCTGGGCTGCCTTCTTCGGACATTGCATCACCCAATGGCCCTGCTCTCCACAGTGGAAACATGCCCTGTTTCCAACCTGAGCTGGTGCTGCCTGACTGTTCTGCTGGTTTGCTGGGGCAGGAAGACGGGGTGTCTGCTGATTCTGCCTTTGAAACTGACCTCCTCCTGACTGATTGCTCTGACGATTCTGGTACTGATGCTGAGGATACTGCCTTTGGAACTGCTGATACTGCTGACGCTGCTGATGCTGCTGAGGTGGACGCTGGTTCTGCTTGAACTGCTGAGGTTGATTGCCTGAGAAACGAGGACGGCTGCTGCTTCCAGGCTGGGGTCCACTGATCTTGCGCTTACGATCTTCCATCTCCTTACGCTTCCTTTCTGTCATGATCGCTCTATCAATCAGGTGCTGGAATGTCGGGAAGGTGTGATTCATCAGTTGATACTGTAGGGGGTCGACCAAGCCTCTCAGAAAACGGTATTGTCGCTTGGCGTCAGTGTTGACATCCTCAGGAGCGTAGCGAGACAATTGCAGAAACCTGTCTCGATACTCACTGACAGATGATGACCCTTGCTTAAGGGCCAGGAACTCCTCCTTCTTCACTGTCATCAGACCTGCAGGCACATGGTACTGACGAAAGCTACCTCTGAACTCTTCCCAGGTGATGGCATCGGGGTTGGCATGGGTGGCGAGGTAAGACTCCCACCATGATTGGGCTGCTCCTCTCAACAGACGGGGACCATACAAGACTTTCTCCCTGTCGTCACACTGAGCGGTATGCAACTCCCGCTCCACAGTGCGCAGCCAATCTTCAGCATCCATGGGGTCAGAAGAGTGAGCGAACGTTGGGGGATGACCTCTCATGAATTCAGCACGCTTGTCTCTGGGCATCTGAGGCATCTGAGGCTGGGGTGGTGCTTGCTGCTGCTGCTGCTGAATGGCGGCCAGAGTCTGACCGATGGCCTGAACTGCCTGAGTCTGCATCAGAAACATCTGCTCGATCGACATCGGGGGCGGGGGCGGCAGCTGCTGCTAGGGCGCCTCCTCCTGCTGACCGGCTTGCTCCTGCTGAGCACGCCTTCCTCCTCTGCGCCTGTTCTCTGACATCTGCAGAATGCAACCACACATCAAAACTGATCTGGCAAATCTTGCAGCATAAGAAAAGAGTATAGAATTCTTCAACAGCACTGAACAGATGAGCATCTTCACTGATCCAACACAGGCCACACAGCTTCTCAGATAAAGAGGAAAGTAGAATAAAAGGTTTCCCAACTATATAACTAACTCCATTAACATAATAGGTAAACCAAAATGCAGGGGATACCCACACTCTGGTGACAATCATTACAAAGATCCAAACCAAACATAGTTCATCATGACAAACATAAATGCACAGGATATAGCAAACTACCCTGTCTAACTAAGACTAACTAAGACCGAGACTAACGCTAAGACTGCAGCTTCTATGTATATATTTCGTATTAATTACAAGATCCAACTCTAGCGATCTATGGTTCTAGATTTATCTTGGTCTTGCAGTCGGGATTGCCATAAGACTGGTGTCCACGCTGAGGTGAGCGGTACGGGTGCTGAGTCCCGACGGGAGCGGGGGAACCACCATCCAGATGACGACGTTCCGCGCGCTCAGCCCGCAGCAGGGCGATCTCAGCACGAGCCCTACTCAGCTCGTCTAATGCATGGTCCAGCTCCGTGTTTAGCACGGCGGCTAGGTTGACTGTGCTGCTCAACCTAGGGTTGCCCTCACCGACAGGTGAGACAATCACGCCTCCTGTGCTGCCAGATGGACGGCGGGGGTAATACTTCAGGTCAAGACCGTCAGCTGCCCCACCGAAAACCGAGCAGTAGTGCGAAAGCGCACGCCGTGCAGCATCTTGCATGGCTGCCTCAGCTGAGTCCCGCTCAGAGATAGAATAGTGCTCTGAGCAGGCCTCCGCACCCTGGAGACTGTTCTCCGGGCAGCGCACCAAGCAGGTTGCCTCCCAGCGGTCCGGGTAGACCCCGCGACTGTGCTGGTAGACCACACAGCGATACTCGACGGACCAAGTATGCCGGTTAAATGCCCGACGTAGCAGGGTGTCGAGCGCATCGTGGAAGTGACACCCGCGAGCAGCGTCGCGAGTGATGGGTCGAGCAACCCATCCTTCCGGCTCAGGGTTAGCAGAGAAGTCGGTGTCGTGGCTCGAGCTGTCGTCGCCACCTCCGTCGTCTGGGTCTCCTCCAGCAGCTACTCCAGAAGCTGGGGCACCCAGTGGTGATGCAGGGGGCGCCTCCAGAGGAAGCACAGGGGAGCAGCTCCTCACAGACTCTATCTCCTGGTGGAGCGAGAAAGAAGAGCCCTGCTGCTCCTGTCGTCGACGCTCCTGCTCCTCACGCAGGCGGTGGTGTAGTCTCTCCAAGTGGCTGGACTGTCCGGCCACGGGACGGCGAAGCGGACGCTCAGCAAGGCGGGAGGGTAAGAAGGGGATGACTGACTTTCGTGCAGTGTGTCTAAGACGAGCCATCTACAAAAGACATCGCAAGCAAAAGGGTGAGAACAGAATTAATATGACCAGCAAGTAATGAATCATAAATAAATGAAGGATCAGAATAAAACATAATTTTCAGCAAGGTATAATGTATAGTAGAACATAGGTTTGGTCGGTATGATCAACTTTTGAAGGGATATCAAAGTCAAGGCAGGGATAGAGGTCTATAATCCTTAGAACGACCATTCTACTCTAGGTTAGCGGTCCTACAGTCAGCACGGCTTTGATACCACTTATGTCACACCCGGTTTTTAGAAGGCAAACCGAATGCGAACCATGTACGTGCCAGGATCAGTTATTCACGTACACAGCAGTTACATAACATGGACATCATCACACAGTGCTCAAATAGTATTAAAAAGGGAAATAATAGCCGATTACATCATACGTCTGAGACGTCCATATAGTTCTTACAATAAATCAAAGTGCGGAAAAGAAACGTAGATAACCGCGGCCTTCACAGGCAGCCGACTGGGGGTTGCCGCTAACCCACACCTAGAACTCGTCGTAGTCTTGGAACTCCTGGAAGTCTCCTTCCACAGCTTCATCTTCGCCTGAGCAGTGGTTGCAATGCTGACAACCTGGGGATGGGGGGGGGTTTGGTGTGTAGAGCAAGGGTGAGTACACATCAACATACTCAGCAAGCATCCTGTTTGGCTGTAGTGGACTAGCTTTATGTAGGGATAAGTCAAGCAGTTGCTTTTAGTTGGTCAGGTTATTACTTACTAGTAGAGAGCCAGGTTTTAACATTAACCCAAGTTATTAGCCCAATGTATCCTTTCCAAACGGAAAGAATACCACTTACCATTACCAAAATCATAATCAGAACCATCAATCTCATTGCCACCTGTACCAAAGTATCTCTGATCAAGTATCACTAATCTCTGGAGCTCCCTTGGCCGCTCATAACCGTGAGCACGGCTGATATATCAGTTTCATAACACTCTGCAGAGGTTGTGCACTTTACCCATAAGCCGTGATTCCCTCTCTAGCCCGGGCTTGCAAGACCCTTATTCACTCCCAAGGTGAATGGCTAGGGATTCACTACGAAGCCTTTACAAAGATTCCCCGGGGCTGTAGCCACCCGTTAGGTTTCCTAAATGTACCGCACTCCTCCCCAAGGGACAAATCAACCTTGGCAGAGCGAGCCGCATACACCGAGCCCCATTGACGGCACGACGGCTAAGCGATCTACACCCCGGATCCTCTAATTATTCAGCTAAGGGCACCCCATTCCACCCTCATGGTTGCACTGTTTTCCCGGGCGGTCATCCATTGAACAGGTCCTTACGGAGAGGCACTCGAGAAACCGCTCGAGTCCCCTTGAAGGTCACAAATATAATCATAAATAAGAAGGGAAAACAGCGTATCATAGATAATCACATCATGTTCATTGATTAGAGTTGAGCAATAGCATCAAACTAAGCAGTAATAATCCGACCCAAATAGGTAAACAAGGACATGGATAACAAAAGCTAGTCAATCCTTAGGCATAAATGTGTAAAGCGGGAGGTGAATTAAATAATGAATAGGACATAGATAGGTCAAGGGACACTTGCCTCCACCAACCGACTGCTGCTCAGGGGCTTCTCCTGCGAATTCCTCGGGCTCTTCGACCGGATCGTTCTCTATGCGATTGCAAACATACATACATCCATCCACATTTAATACAAAAGAACAGTACACCATACAAGGGAACAAATAAAGTGAGTATGCATCAAGTATGACATTCGATATCGCATTTGTTATGGTTAGAAAGAAACGGGAAAGGGTCTCGCGGGGGGGTTAAATCTTATGCACTAATGATTAGTTACAATTGGTTCTTAACAAAAGAATTCTGTTACATATACACTAATAGAAACCTAATCATTTTAAGTTGATCAACATTGCACGAGATAAACAATTAACTAAATGAATCAACTAGCGCAACGAAATTCTAAATTAAACTTCCTATTTCCATAGCATGAACAATGATTAGTCTACCTAAAATAAGGTAATTATGATCACAGAAAGTAAATAAAATAAAATAAAAAAAATAAAAAAACAGAGGGGGGGCGGTTGAACCGGCCCTAGGGCGGTTGAACCGGCCCTAGGCGGGGCGGCTGGGCTGGGCGGCCGGGGCGGCCGAACGCGGGGGAGGGCGGCTGAGCCGGCCTGGCAGCCGAACCGGGCGGTTGAACCGGCCGGCTGGGCGGCCGAGCAGGTAGGGGCGGGGCGCGGCCGGGCGGCTGCCAGGGCGCGGCCAGCGGCTGGCCAGGGGCGGCCAGGGGTGGCCGGGGCCGGCTATGGCGCGGCCGGGCGGGGCTGGGGGGCGGCCGGCGCGGCCAGGGGCGGCCGGGCCATGGCCGGGCAGGGAGGGGGAGAGGAGGGGAGAGGGGAGGGGGAGGGAGAGAGGGGGGGGCTCACCAGCGTCGGGGAGCGACGGCGAGGGGCGGCCGGCGGCAGGGGGCGGCCAAGGGCGGCGGCGGCCTAGGGCAGGGGCGTAGGGGATGGCGGCTAGGGAGAGAGAGAGGGAAAATGAGAGGGAGAGGGAGAGGGTTTTGGGAAAAAAGGGGAGATGGGGGGGCGGCTGGGCCTTGCCAAGGCCCAAGAGGGGGCGCGCAGGGGCGGTTGGGCCGGCCAGAAGCAGCCCACGGCGCGGGAGAGAGAGAGAAAGAAAAAAAAAAGAGGGAGAAAGAGAAAGAAAAAGAAAGAAAAGATTTTCTCTTATTTCTGAAATCCGATCTTCCTACATGAATGCATTTGCACCTTCAAAGCAATCAAAAGAAATGCAAGGTTCGGCATGGTGCATCAAACAACATAAAGTATTTAGGGTTTTTCATTACACGGGAATTCCAAACCGAATCCCGCTAAAACTTTGGAAAAGGTCAAGGTTTAGCGAGGGGAAAAAGAAAAAGAAAAGGTAACGCCCGAATTTTGGCGAGTAAAGAAAAGAAAAAATTCAACTGCAAAATTCGAGGCGTTACAGTCCAGGTGTACAATGGGGGGTGTAGCAGTGTGCTAACGTGTCTAGCAGAGAGGAGCTAGAGCCCTAAGTACATGCCGTCGTGGCAGTCGGAGAGGTTTTGGCACCATGTTCATGTGATGTCGTGGCCGTCGGAGGAGAGCTGGAGCCCTGCGGAAGGACAGCTGCCGGGGCTGTCGAATCCTTGCTGACGTCTCCTTGCTTCCGTAAGGGGCTAAGAGCCGCCATCGTCATGGAGCACACGGGGCGCCATCATTATTTGTTTACCGGGGTGAGCCAGATGGGACACCAGTCTGGTTCCCTGTAGCCTGAGCTAGCTAGGGGTAGGGTAATGATGGCCCCCCTGTGACGTGGTTGGTCCGAGCCCTAGGTTGGGCGAGGCGGAGGCTCCTCCGAGGTCGAGGTCGAGTCCGTCTTCCGAGGTCGAGGCTGAGTCCGAGCCCTGGGGTCGGGCGAGGCGGAGTCCGTCTTCCGAGGTCGAGGTTGAGTCCGAGCCCTGGGTCGGACGAGGCGGAGACCGTCTTCCGAGGCCGAGGCTGTGTCCGAGCCCTGGGGTCGGGCGAGGCGGAGTCCGTCGTCCAGCGACGAGGTTGAGCCTGAGCCCTGGGGTCGTGCGAGGCGGAGCTTCCTATGGCGCTCGAGGCTGGACGTAGCTGCTATCAGCCTCACTCTATCGAGTGGCACAGCAGTCGGAGCAACACAAGCGGCGCTGTTTCCTTGTCAGGTCGGTCAGTGGAGCGGCGAAGTGACTGCGGTCACTTCGGCTCTGTCGACTGAAGAGCGCGCGTCAGGATAAGGTGTCAGGCGACCCTTGCATTAAATGCTCCTGTGATACGGTCGGTTGTCGTGGCGATCTGGCCAAGGTTGCTTCTCTGTGAAGACTGGGCCTCGGGCGAGCCGAAGGTGTGTCCGTTGCTTGAGGGGGCCCTTGGGCGAGACGTGCATCCTCCGGGGTCGGCTGCCTTTGCCCGAGGCTGGGCTCAGGCGAGGCGAGATCGTGTCCCTTGAGTGGACTGAGCCTTGACCTTAATCGCGCCCATCAGGCCTTTGAAGCTTTGTGCTGATGGGGGTTACCAGCTGAGATTAGGAGTCTTGGTGGTACCCCTAATTATGGTCCCCGACAGTACTAGACCTAACTAGTCACTTGCTCTCGCACCTTGACTAGTGAAAGGCACCTTAGTCATCTTGCTAAGTAAGCATGACTAACAAGTCTCGGATGATTAAAAATCAAAACACTTGAGAAGACCATCTTTATGGAATATATCTATGGGTTTCTCATTTATATGACCTAAGCCATAATACTAAATAAAAATATGATTCACATATTTAGGTTAGAGCCTTTTTGAAGCGCCCCAATCCTCTGGGACTCAAATGTGATACAATTAGTAGTCACAGGAGGCTAGTAAACACATTTATACATCAGATGATTACAGATCTGCTTAAATGAGACAAACTTATAAAGGCGGCGAACAACTTTAAGAGTTGGTCCACAACTTGGGACATATCATCAGAGTGAGGCTGAAGCAGCCCGATATACGCAGCGAAGCAAATCAGCGGTCCAACAGCCACAGGCAAGGTTGGGAACAGGCGTAACTCTTACCAGATCAATGATCTCCTTTTCTGAAAAACAACAAATAAGCAAGGGTGAGTACAAACGTACTCAGCAGCTCACCTTCATCCGCGGAATGGGGAAATCAGATATAATGCATGGAATATGTGGAGCTCAGGATATTTTGCAGAAACAACAATATTTTATGCAGGGTTGTTTTGTAAAACATTTTGTATTTTTCAAAGCGCATCCTCTCCCAAAGGAGCAGGAAGTTTTTTTTTCAATATTAAAACAAAATCCCCTGGACTAAACCATCCAGGTATCTCAGCAGTTTCCCACTGGTTTTCATTTTCAAAAACAGCTACTGGACTTCCCGTGCACCATAGCTCACGGCTCAACCGTCGGAACTTTTAAAACTACTTTTCAAAAGCACTCTTTTTTTGGAAAACAAAACACTAATTGTCATACCACAATAGACTCATCCATATCCGTGGACGCGGACTATTCGAATGGTTTGAACTCTACGCGGAGGGGTACACTTTACCCACTAGTTCGGCTCTGCGATCTCATGGCCAATGAGACCCGAATCCGATTCTCTTTCTTTCCTCGCACGTCCTTACCTTAACGGTTATACCAGAAGGAGTCAGGCCACCGTCATGTCCAAACCGGACAAAACATTCCCCCTCCTTATCCTCCCGGTGCTCCCCAGCCATCATAACCTTGGGGTTTGGACCGTACGAGTTCAGATTGAGTGACTGCCCATACAGTCTCGAGTGGTTGTACTTGTCATGAGTACAGGTAGTGACAGATGACAAACCGGTTCTTATATGAGAGGACAATCCTTCTGCTCACACCTAACCCGGCTGAGCCAACACCTGAGGCCCTGCCCTAAACCAGGGAGTCCCTGATCATCCCTACTCAAAAGGTGATAAGGGTGACAACCCTTCATCATGCCCATTTTGAAAAGCATTTTCTTTTGAAAACTCACACCTTTTCTCAAATCATTTGTAACTAATATATCAAGGATTGATTGCGGCAAGCGGCTGGGTGGCCATAATAACTTGTCTCAAAATCATATCATGCATAAAATAACAGGCTGAGGGTTGTGGTTGAAAAATCATAGGTAATTTATGCATCAAAGGGATCCAGTGAGCTTGTCGTGCTTATCTGGCGAAGGGGGAAGGGGAGCTCGCAGAACTGGCTTCTAGCTCCACTGCTTGGCGTAGACTTGCAGATCTGGCCTCCACGAGACGGCACAAACGCTCCGATAACTATGCAACATGAATAAGCAAACATACAAACCAGCAAGTATATCAACAAATATTTAGTATAGTGGTCAGAATAGCGATATATGGATGGGTAGAGTCTTGAGTACAATCTGTGTCATGTGGTGTTGAGATACTACTAGTGGTGGAGTGGAGGTGCTTACCAGGAGGGTGGACTGGAGGCGAAGCGACACTATGCGTGTAGCCGGCAGAGCAGAGTAACTGAGTGGGCGGGGTGTTTGCCTTAGCTGAGGGTGTTGAGTGTGTGTGGAGAGGGAGAGGGTAGCTGGGTGTATTTATAGCTAGGTGTATGTGGTGTAGCACAGTGAAGTTTACTGTTGGTGAGAATAGTGACGAATGAATCGTCTGACTTAGTATGAACATGAGAGTTATATGCAGAATATGGGACAAGAGTATTTTGGGAGTATTCTGGAACATGAACCATGCTTAAGGGATGACATGGTTGGATAGGGAATAGTTTGATAAGAATTTAGAAACAAGAATTATTGGAATCTGAGTTTGGAAGCCTAGTTCGAAGGAATCTCAAAGTTAAGCGTGCTCAACTTGGAGAAACCTGGGATGGGTGACCAGATGGGAAGTTCTCTACTGGAAGGAAAATCACAGTCAACGGAGTTCGTATGACTGGAATATGGGTCTGGCTGGTCTTATGTGGACTGGACAACATGACGGATGAGTAGTTGAAATTTGGGGTGATCGGATGATCGATGAATAGTAACGGTGAGTAGTGACAACGAAAAATAATTATAGCTATCATCGATGAATAGTAACGATGATGAATAGTGTCAGTGAATAGTAACTATGATAAATAGTAACGATGAATAGTAATGGTGAATAGTGATTCTAATAGTCATGTGAACGAACGATGAACGATGAATAGTGACTATGAACAAACGATGGACGATGAAAAGGAACTATGAACGAACGGACGAACGATCGAATGATCGGACGAATCGGAATTTCGGCAGCATAACGGCAGGACAAAGATTATATGGACGAACGATGAATAGGGACTATGAACGGACGATGAACGATGAATAGAAACTATGAACGAACGATGAACGATCGAATGATCGAATGAACGAACGATCGGAATTTCTGCAGCATAACGACTGAACAAAGATTATTTGGACGAACAAACGATCGGACGAACAAACCATGAACGATCGGACAAACGATCGAACGATCAGACGAACGAACGAACAAACTAAGAACAGGTGGACGAACGATCGAAGAACGACCGAACGATCCTTGTGCTAGTGTGTGCTTGTGTGGGAAGTGAAGTGGGCGTGTGGGGGGGGAAGAGTTGCCATGAAATGGCTTGGGGTGGCTTGAGAGGAGGCCCTTGCCCCTCTATTTATAGCCATGGTGGGGGGATTAGGGGGAGGGATGAGAGGATTAGTGTGAGGATGAGAGGATTAGTGGGAGATTATCATGTATTTGTCTTGTATAAGTGAGATTAGCTTGTAGAGCTCACTGTATGACACTGGAGGCGTACGTATACGTATGAGCATGAGGAAAGTTATGAAGAAAATATTTGTAGGGACTGTAAAAATGATTCTGAAGGTATTTCTGAGGAGGAAAATATTTGAAGAATTATCGGTGGAATATTTGGATAGTATTTCTGGAAAGAATTTGAGGGGGTCACTCGGGAAATATCTGGGTAGTATTTCTGGAAAGAATTTGAGGGGGATCACTGGAGAAACATTTGTAGGATATTTTGAGGAGGATTTTGGAGAGAATATAGACCGCTATATTTTATTTGCTGATATCAACTCGCAAACAAACATTTTGAAATGAAATTTGAAATTCATTTTGAATTTAGAGCGAGTTTGAGAAAATTTCAAATTTGAATTTTTGGGATGCTACACTTTTCATATTAATGTTATGAACATTTTTATCATCAAGGTCTAGGATATACAACTCATTCACCAATAGACATCATGCATAAAACATGTTATTCAAATAAATAGAACAATGTTTGTTTTCAATTATTATCTTATAATCACCCACTTCCTCTAAACATTGAAGAAGATATAATATTCTTACACATTTGGAATATAATAGCAATTATTTAATTCCAAAACAAATCATGAGGGTAATGACAAATGATAAGTGTCGATGGCCAAGAAAACAACCTTAGCTCCATTACCAATGTGCACATTTGACTCTAAAGAGGTTGTACCTTGTACCCACAAGTCGTGTATCCTATGTTGTCTGGGTTTGCAAGGCCCTTAGACACTGCCGTGGTGAATGGCTAGGGATTCACTACAAGACCTTTACAAAGTTCCACTAGCTTCAGAAAACCCGCTACAGTTTCTAGAAAGAGCAATGCAGGAATCCTCCGTCTGACCGCCATGGCAGCAAAATCAACCCGGGAACCTCCCTAACGCCTACTCCTTTACTGCCCTTGCCCCTATCGGGTAAGATAGTCCTCCACTAGCTTTCCTAGTTAGTCAGCCAAGGGCGTCCCATTCCACCCTTGTGGTGGAACGTGTTTCTCAAGTTAAGCTACATGTTCCAATTAAAATAATAGTCTTATCATGAACATAAATAGAACAATAATAAAGAATAATCATGTGTAACAAAGCTAGTCAATCCTTATGTTTCAATTAAGTAATGTGGGACAGTGAATTATAAAGTATGTAGGACATAATATGTTAGAGGACACTTGCCTTCACCAGGTTGTTGCTCAGGAAGATCTTCAGCAACACACTCAGGAACCACGGGCTGCTCATTGTCTAAATAAAGCGATCATGCATTCAATATATTTGGTAATTGACAAATAAACAGTACATCAATCATGTACAACCAATGGAACACTTCTCAAAAGGAAAAGTATAAACTCAAAAGAAGTTTAATTTATAAAGTGAACTAATCTCATTTAGTAGTTAATTGTCCTTTAAAGGTTGTCCATGATTACATAATCTAACTCTACTTATTTTAATGAGACATAAAAGTTAAACCAGAGATAAATCCATGCATCACATATTATTATCTTCACAATATTAAACATCTACTTACCACCAGGGTTTCCTTTTTATTTATCTTATTACACATATAAATTGTTACATAAACTAACCTATAGCCTAGGCATAAAATTAGAGTACACAGACAGTCAATGATCATAATTTATTTGGACAGAGAATAATCATATGAACATTTTGCAATTTGAATCACTAAATTCGGAGTTCACATGCAAAAGACATGGAATAAACAAGTTTTGAAGTTTAAAACACAAAATTAGGCCAAAATCTGAAATTAGATATGAGCGCAGGGTCCTTTCTGCAATAACTCAGGGGCATGGCTGAGAGATCTAAGGACTGTGGGTTCCATTCACAGAAAACCGAGTGGGTCTTAAGCAAATTGACCACAGCGAAAGGGTATTCGAGCTTCTCGGCCATCCAATTGGGAACGGACGCCCGAGATTAGAAGCGGGCGCGTGGGATCGGACGCGAGGGCTGACCGGCGGGTCCCACGCGTCAGCGGCCCGGGCATCACCGGTGCAAGACGCGAGCGTGGGCGCTCTCTGGCGGGCGGGGCCCACGGGTCGGCGACTCAAACAATCGGAAGGGGGAAAACGACGTGGGCTAGACGGGCGGGGTCACGGAGAGGTCGGGCCCGCTGGTCAGTGACGGAGGGCACGCGTAGGCGCGACACCACGGGCACGCGCTGACAGACGGGGCCCTCCAGTCAGGGACATGGGGGGCGAGGCCGGCTTCCCTGGGACGTGGGCAAGCGCGGAGCTCCACGAGATGGCCGGACGGTTGGGGGGAGAGATGACAAGCGGGTCCCACTCGACAGCGAGAGCGAGGAGGGGCACGCGGGCGCGGACGTGCCGACAAGGCGGGCCCAGCTGACAGCGAGAGCGAGGGGAAAGGAGAGAGGCGGGCGCGCTCGCAGGCTAGGTGGGCCGAAAGGCCGGGGAAAGGGGACGAGTGGGTTGTTTTTCCTTTTTCTATTAATCTAAATTTCTAGTGTCTTTTCTATTTTATTTTCTCTAGGGTTTTCAATTCAAATTCAAACCAAGTTTCAAATTCAAACTAATTCAAACATGTGCAACAATTCAAAGTATATTTAAACTCAGCATGATACAACATTTCATGACTCATATAAGTTTTGACAAAAATAAATAATTAATCCCTTCACTAATTAAGCTACATCTACTCAAAAGAAAAAAGAGAGAGAGACTAGAGAGAGGTAAAGGGTAACACCTGAATTTGGTAGATATTTAGAAAGAAATTTTATACTCCCAAATCCAGGGTGTTACATTGGCACCATAAAGCTAACTGGAAGACGCCACCTAAATCAACTCGTACTCCCCATTGTACGGCTCCTCCTGGACCACCTGTTCATCTCCTGTGGGGGGTTTATATATCGTAAGGGTGAGCTCACAAAAGATCATAGCTCAACAAGTTGTGGGGAATAATGTGCATGAACTCACCAAAGGTGGGAGTTCATGTGAAGTGTAAGGCTGATCAACAATAGGGGTTAAAGCTGAGCATTGCTTTTAATAAGTTGGTCAAATTTTATTAGCAGTTACTAAATGTAAGTAAATATCAAACCATAATAATAATAGATCAAATTAATAATAAATCCTAATGCGATGCAAATTAACATCACACCAAACATGTATACAAAATAATAATCTACGCATTAAAACGAGATCGTAGGAAAAAGAATCACTAAATTCGGAGTTACATATTGCGAGTTATGAATTTCCGAAGTATTTATGTGTTTGGTACAAGATTATCAAAGTGGTTAATTTTAATATGGTTTTCATGCTAAAGCAGTGGCATTAAGTGATAAACAATATTATTACAAAATTATAGGAACTGGAATGAACTGAAAGGGAGTTAAAATGAATTTTATATGAATTAGTCAAGATTTGGGAATTTCTTTTAATCAACAAAATCATTTTCTCCATTAATTATTCTAATTTTCTAACCCTCTAGACTGCGCGCCAAAAACAGAGAAGTCCAGGGGCTTTCGCGAAAGAATCCCAAACTCAGAGCGCCATGCTATGGACTGTAGGTTTATTTCGCAGATTGCCAGGGGTTCATATGCTAAACTGCCACAGCGAAAGGGTACAAGTGCTTCACCGCCGTCGGATTAGAATCCACGGCCACGATTAGATCCACCCCACGCTCGAACCGGTACACAACCTAGACCCTCGGATCCGAGATCAACGTCTGAGATCCGGCCACGCCCGTCACTACGATCTACCCTCGGATGAACCATCTACGGTTTAGATCTAACACGCGAAAGGGTATATCTCGTATTGAATCATGGATGTCCACGCGGAGATCAATGGTCGAACGGTTGTTGTTTACCCACGATATACTCAACGGCGGGGTCGGTCCCTCCTAGCGGTGGAGCATCACCGGAGAAATCCCGGCAGCATTATAGGGCCACTATTCCTACTCCCGCTTCGGGTTATGGATGCGGCGGAGGTCAGGTCGGGGTTGGTTGCACTCGCCAGCTGAAATCGCGCGCACGCAGCGGAGATCTCAGCCACACCCGACGCGATGGAGAGGTGGAAGATCCACAATAATGGCCGTCAGGTGGGGCCCTCTACTCAGCGATCCGCGCGAGCGTGTGGGCGCGTCACTGTCGATTGGGTACCAGGGTTAGCGACGACTTCTACCTCGTGCTCCCGTGAGGGATGACTGACGAGTGGGCCCAAGCGAGCAGAGGACGAAGCGTGCGGGTGTGCCTGCTAGGCCATGAGAGAGGAATTTGTAGTGGGCCGAAAGCGGCATCTCGACCCAAGCGGCGTTTATTCCCTTTTCTTTTTTTTTCTTTTCTTATTTTTCTCTATTTTGTTTTCTCCTCCTTTTTGGATCCTAAATTTTAAATCCAAATCTTGATTGTAACTTTTGAATTTGAATTAGATTTACTAGTCCAAACTGTTGATATTTTCCTTATATTATATATATAGGGTCTTTTCCTATTTTTCTCTTCTCCTTCTATATCTTATTTCCAAATTCTAAGATTTGAGTTAGGTTTTAATCTCTAATTCACATTCCTAATGTAATCTTATTAAAATTATCATTATTATTAAATGCATAAACAATCAAATTCCAGCATGATGCACATGTTATTTATGTGTCCTTGTTTTAATTATCCACTTTTAAATGTTCAAATAAATGGAGGCAACTCATGTAAGTAGATCATTCTATTTTATTAATTACACTTTTGGGTATTACAGGTACATATCGGGTCCAAGCTCTCTCCCAAATATGAAAGTGTGCTCCTCGACTTCCTCCACGCGGAGAAGGATATCTTTGCGTGCAAACCCTCATTGCTAGAGTTTGAAGATATTTTATTTTTCATAATTATCTCATTTTTAAAATTAAAAATCATTACAGAAAAATATTGAAATCGTTTTTAGTGTTCGAAAAATATCTCGAAAGCTTCAAATATTTTAGGAAAATTCCTAGACATGATTTGGCACCCAATGAACTCAAACAACGTATCTAAGTACCTCAAATAAATAGATTTTGAATTTCAAATAGAAAAATATTCAGAAAATTATGAAAATTGTTAGGAAACTTCTAAAGGCATATTAACATGTTTGAATCACTTCTTGCACTAAGAAACAATATGCAATAGCATGAATGCAACAACCAAGACACTTCTGAGGCTCATGCCAACATAGAACAAACTAGCTCTCTATTGTTTTAATAAAGGGAAAAGAAAAGCAAGAAAGAAAAGAGTACCACCAGAATTTTGAGTACAGAGCAAAGAAATTTTTATACCCAAAAATTTAGGGTGTTACACTTCGCCACCAACCAACAAAATGGCATGGGTCGTCCATTGCGATGGAGCCTAAGGCCATTCAGGGTCGGCGTAGTAGCAGTACTAACAACTCCTTCAGGGTCTAAGTACAGATATGCCACTTGCCTCAGTTTCACAAATGACCCCAACAAATGCACAAACAACATTGTGGCGTACGAGGCGATCATTCTAGGTTTCTGCAAGCTAAGAGCCCTCGGGGTTCGAACCTGCTTCATCAAAACATACTCAAAATAGTTGTGGATCACATTAAGAAGGATTGTGCAACACGAGAGACAGTTTTGCTACAATATATGTCTGGTATGAGGAATATTGAAAGGCAATTTTGAGGGTTCATAGTCCAGCACATTGATTGCTCAAAAACAAGGAAGCAAATACCCTAGCGAAGGCCGCTGCAAGGGGAGACCCCTTACCTTCCGATGTGTTTATTAGGTCACTGAAACACCCTTCATCAGACACCCAGACTTACAAGCAATATCAATCAGTATGATCTGCCAGGAATACTGGTGGGCCTAGATAATATCCTATCTGCGAGGGCACTACCACCCATCCAACCCCTCGGAAGAATCCAGGCTTGCATATAGATGCCGCCAATACATTCTCATCGAAGACAACTTATACATGCAAGGAATTGTCCAGCCGCTCCTCAAATGCATTGCCAGGCACGAATGCAGAGAGCTAATGGCCGAGGTCCACCAAACTTTCTCTCGATGCCATGTCAGCCCAAGAGCCCTCGCTTCCAAGACTATGTGGCTTGGTTTCTTTTGTCCCAAAATCGTAAGAGACGCCCAAAGTTGCGAGGGGGGCTCGCAGAATTCCAAGCTGATTGTCCCCACTTGGCCACTGCAACGTTAGGGCATAGACATCGTCGGCCCCATCCCAACAGCTCATGGGAACTTGAAGTATGCCTTCGTCGCAGTGGAATATTTCACCAGATGGATAGAGGTGAAGACAGTCTCTGTCATAACATCAAACACAACCCAAAAAATGTTCTAGTAGAACATCATTTGCAGATTCGGGGTCCCCTCCGAAATAATCGCGGACACCAGTAAATAGTTTGAAGCCAGAAATTCTAGGATTTATGTGCATCAGTCAGGACCAAAGTAAACTTCGCTTCTGCGTATCATCCCCAGTCCAACGATGCAGTGGAAAGAGCAAACGGAAAAAATTCACGGTTTCAAGAAAAGGCTACATGACGACACAAAGGGTAAATGGCCCGACCAGCTTCCCAAAGTCGTATGGGGACTAAACACAACAGAGACCAGATGCACAGGTTTCAAACCTTTCATGCTGATGTATGGGTACGACACTGAGGCAATGACACCATAAGAGCTAAAGTTCAAATCCCCGAGAGTGGAAAATAGCTCAACACCAGAGACTGACGAACCTGTGGACAAAGACTTGCTTGAAGGACACAAAGTCGAGGCCTTTAACACAATTGCAAGATATCAAGAAGCAACCAAGTCTTGGAGAGAAAAGTCTGTCAAAGCCAAAGAGCTTGATGAAGACGACCTAGTCCTCATTCGTACACCGCGAACACGAGCAAGAGGAAAGCTTGAACCAAAATGGGAGGGACCCTACATCATTTCAAAGAAGACTTCATCATATGCCTACAGACTAACTAGCCAAACATGCCTACAGTTGGAACACAGTTGGAGCGTGGATAATCTATAAAAAATTGTGTAAAAACAACTTCAACCGTAAGGGCCCGCGAACGCCCATGTAATATTTAAACAACATGCGGGCCCACACTCTTTTCCTCACAAAGGGGTGAGATTTTCAATAAGGCAGAGCCTTGTAATAAAGCAGCTGAAATCCCCCAAGTGATGTGCTATGGCAGAAAAGGCTCTCAAAGCCAACATTCGACCACGAAGGCAATCATCGTCACACCAGGTAAAACCCGTTCACGGCATGCGACAAGACACCACCAGGTGCAAAAAGACGCCTAAGGGCGACTCTAGATTAAAATAAAATCTTGGCGAAGACGCCTCCGGGAGCACAAGACGCCGAAGGGCGATGCCAGATTAAAATAAAATCTTTGCAAAGACACCTTCGGGTGCAAAGACGCCTAAGGGCGTAGCCAGATTAAAATAAAATCTTGGCGAAGACACCTTCGGGCACACAAGACGCCTAAGGGCGAATAAAATCTTGGCAAAGACACCTCTGATGCAAAGACGTCTAAGGGCACAGCCAGATTAAAATAAAATCTTGGCGAATACACCTCCGGGCACACAAGACGCCTAAGGACGACACCAAATTAAATTAAAATCTTGGCAAAGACACCTCCGGGGGCAAAGACGCCTAAGGGCGAAGCCAAATTAAAATAAAATCTTGGCGAAGACAACTTCGGGTGCCAAAAACACCGAAGGGCGACATGAGACTGAAATAAAAATCTAGGCGAATACACCTAAAATGCGATAAAACACCAGAGGGTATAGAAACCCGTACAACAATAGTAAAACCATCCAAGGTCTGGCATTTTCCCCAAATCAACAAAGGGGGAGAGGGCAACGTTTCACACTAATTCTCACCGAACAAAGACAATGGCCAACAAAACACAACTGGCACAGAAGCGCATCACAATCACCAAATCCACAATGATAGTGAAGTCATTATTACATTGCTGCTTGCTCTGGCCCCTAGCGAAATCCTTGGCACCTTGCAAGACATTTAGGAACTGGAGACTTCGCTCAGCTGACTTTGAAATAAACCTGTTTAAGGCTGTAATGCGGCCTGTCAGCTTCTAGACTTCTTTCACTATTTTTGGCGAATGCATTTCTGCTATGGCCTTGATTTTATTGGGGTTCGCTTCAATGCCCTTTCATGACACTGGGTACCCCAAGACCTTTCCCCTTTGGATGTCGAAGACACACTTTTCTGGGTTCAGCCGAAGTCTGGCCTCTCTCATGTTAGCGAAGGTCTCCACCAAATCTGCCAGGTGGTCTGCTTTGCTTTTGCTTGTGACAATGATGTCGTCAACATAGATGAATATATTTTGTCCGACCTGGTCTTTAAGTATGGACTGAGTAAGCCTGGAGAAAGTGGACCCAACATTCTTGAGGCCTTCGGGCATTCTCACGAAATAATAAGTGTCGAAGGGGGTGATGAAACTGGCGTTCGCCTTGTCCTATTCGCTGAGAAATATTTTGTGGTAACCAGAAAATAGTTAAGGAGGGACATGACCTAGCAACCTACTGTAGAACCGACAATTTTGTCGATGCGGGGAAGCGAGAACCCGTCTTTAGGGCATGCTTTGTTTGAGCTTGTGAAGTCGATGCACATGGTCCATTTGCCATTTTTATTTTTGACCATGACAACATTTGCAAGTCAAGTGGGGTAGTCGATTGGTTCAATGAATTTTGCATCCAAGAGCCGCTGGACATCGGCCTTGGTTGCCTTCATCTTCTCATCTAACATTTTGCGGAGTCGTTGTTTCTTAGGCTGGGCAGATGGGTTGATATGCACTCTGTGCTCAATAATGCTCCAAGTGACTCCGACTAGGTCAGATGACAACCAGGTGACTACATCATTGTTTCTGCCTAGGCAGTCAAGCAAGCTAGTCTCCTCCTGCAGGGCTAGGCCTTCGCCAATTAACATAGCGTGGTTGGGGATCACGATATCGAGGGGTAATTTCTTGGCCCTTTGTCACTTTGGATGGGGTTATGGTGTTTGTCAGTCTTGGCCGGCGGTTCTTGAGTATGGGTCAGCATACTAGCGCCCAAACAATGAACATTTCGCTGATCGGGGACGGAGTCCCTTTCTATGTTGCGGGCTGTCTCCTAATCTCTGAAGACTGTTATGACTCCACCGAGACCTAGGATCTTCATGCACAAGTATAATCCGTGAATTGCTGTTTCGAAGGCGTTGATGGCACCTGCCTAAGATTGCATTGTATGGATACACCACGTCAATGACACCGAAGGTGATCTGCTCGGTCTATGCATTTGGGACAGTACTGAAGGATAGTGGTAGAATAATTTTCTCGAGGGGTGAAGTGGCCTTGCCTCCGAATCCAAACATGGGATAATCTGTAGGTTGTAGCTGATTTGGATTTATGCGCAACCTCTCGAAGGCGTGGAGGAATGTGATGTCGGTCTGACTGCCGTTATCGACGAGGGCCTTGCGAATTTCCCATCCTGTCATGTTGCAGCTGATGACAATGGCATCGGTGTGTGGGGCATTGCGAAGGCTGACATCGCTCGTGTCAAAAAGGGGGACATGCAACCACTTTGTCTAGACGACTGCCCCGTTGGCAGCGACATGGTTGACACTTTGATAGTACTCTCTTCTTTGTCTTTTCGTGTCCAAGTCTATATTGGAGCTTCCGTTAATTACATTTATTATGTCATGGACCAGTAGCGGAGGGTAGCACTCTTCTTCCTTTGGTGGGGGAGGGGGTAACTATCTTTGGTGGTTTGGATGCGGAGGGGGTGGTGGTAGTTGTAGCCTTTCTAGGTGTGATGGCAGTGGTTGGTAATTTGGTTGGTATTGTTGGTAATGGTTGTATGCTTCTTGCTGAGAGTGTTGGAATTATTGTTGGAATATGTGGGCTATGGCCTTCGATGGCTGCTCTGGGAGATCCCTTTTTTCCATGTGCGTCAGTCTCTGGTTGAGTGACTAGTACTTTCAAGAAAAATGCAGTAGGGCTTGTACTTGCGAGGTGGACCACATCCAAGTCCCCTACTCCTGGGTGCTCTATCGCCTCTTGATGACTAGTAATTTTGGTCATAATTGTGATGGGTGTGTTCGAGCTGTTGAATATTGTGGATTTGGGTTTGCGATGAAGGACGTTCGCGGCCATGTTTTGGAGCTTCCTGGGTGTGAAGGGTCCCTTGGTTTACGCTGTGCCTCAACCTTGTGGGTGTGAAGGGTCCCTTGGTTTACGGTGTGCCTCAACCTTGCATATGCGAAGGCTCTTGAGTAATAGTTGTTTCTCGGTGTGGATACCGAGGTCCATGCCATCCTAGAAGTCTGTATCATTGCCTTTCGGAGGCATTCCAAATGGGTGGTGCTGGTGGCCTACTGCGGTGTTGAAACCTGGGGAGCGAAGGAAAGTTCCTCGTCAGATTCGGCCAAACTTTAGCTTAGTATGGTAGACTTTTTGGGTTTGGGAGGGGGTCCCCACAGTTTTCTGAACTAGTGGTGTGGACCTCACCTTCTTGTTTGGTGGAGGTGGTTATTTGTTTTTGTTTTATGGCATGGCCCTCGGCATGTGAATCGTTGGTGGCCTTCGGGTTTTGTGGTAGGGGTTGGTCAGTAGCGAGGGTAAGCTTGCCCTTCTTGGCGGTGAGGGCTGCTCTGGCTCGTTCAGTGGTGAGCTAGGCCGAGTGGTCTTTTTGGGAGGCATTGTGGGAATAGTCTTCATCGCACGAACGATGGACGTCAAATGTTGGGCACTGACACACGCAACACTCTGTCAGGTGGACCCAAACACTCAAAGATGGTGGGATAGAGCTCATGTGCACGACAAGACAAATGACAGGAAATTGTAGCTTCTTGTTATGTGTGTCCCATCCCGCTACAGAACATGATATTTATAGGCACGTACAGGGGTAGGTGGTCCAAAGTTGGGTCCTACCCTCGGCTACCAACTATATCCAAGAAATATTCCATGTAATTGGTTAATTACAACACCGCATGCGCTGCGGTCGGCGCACACCAAATATAACCACTAACTACGCTGATAGGTGGCCCATCGAAGTGCCATCTGGTTAACGCAACGGGCCGACGTGTAGCTTCTGCTACCTTTGGAGTATTCACAATGCGGAATCCTTCGCTACACTTGGACGAATGAGTGGAGTTGAAGGCCCTAAGGTGACATAGCGACGAAGGCCTTGGTTGCTGCCAACCGCCACGAGGCCTTTGTTGTTGTTGTTTCTTGCTATGAGCGACCGCTGGGTCGAAGGTCCCTTTGGCTATAGACCTATGTAATTAGCCAACATGAAAGAAATGTTAAACCTTCGCTATATGATCGAGTTTGTGTTTGGTCTCCGAACAACAACTGCGTTCAAAAGATTAGATATATAACCGTACAAAACATATTTTTACATTATAGATAGCACTATTTATACAGTAGAGTTTAAAATAAGAGATACATAGATGAGATGGGAAAGCTGCGCCCAGTTGAAACTCACATTTCGGGCCCATTTAACCTGAGTCCTTATCCTTTAAAATGGAGAAAAAAAATATCTCCCCTCCTTCCTGATCATCCTCTCAGTCCTTGCTTGTCCTCCCATCCCGGAGATCGACGGCTGCTTGCCGCACTCGCTCCAGCGGCCACAGGCAACTATGGCCGCCTCTGCCGCCGCCGCGGGGCCTGCTACCTTTCTCCCGCGCCTCCCATCGCCACGGTCTCCGTCTCCTATGCTCCCTCCTCTCGGACGGAGAGCCCATCCCGTCGCCGCTCCGCTCTCTCTCTCCGCCAAGCGCCGCGCCTGCGCCGCCATGGGCTCCAGCTCCTCCTCCAACTCAGGGTACGCAGCTTTACATTCCGCCGGAAACCCGCGCCGTTTATTTGGCGCGACACCTTCACGTGTTCGATGTGATAGCAGACGTATTATATATTGTGCCGTGGGTGGCGCGTGTGTGGTATGGTGATTTTGTTGGGCTGTTATACGAGGTGCGTTGTAGTTGATTGTACTAGTTCCCAAGATGTCTGTTTCCCTCAGGCGCTATAGATCATTGACTGCTAATTGAAAAGTTGAAGAGGAGGCTAGCATAACAAGGGCATCTACCTTTTTATCATAGAGAAAATTCTTCGTATGTCCAATACCTGATTTGACATCATAAATGTATTAATCACTTCTATGTCACTCGGATGCATGTCACTGCCAGTGGCGTGGCATAGAAGGGTAAGAAAATTGTATGTTATAATCTCTTCTATATCATTGACGATGGTATAAAAAGATAAGAAATTGCATCCGAGTGGCATATAAGTAATTAGGGTATATATAGTGGCAAATAAGGTACTAAGCAAAATTACAGTGATATATAGGAAATTGTCCCTTTATTATAAGACTATAACCATCATTGTGTGAAATGAACAGCAATAAAGCGTTATACCTATGCATGTTAGAGGTACTCAAGTGCAACATTGTGGCTGGATCATTTCTGTGTAATCAGCAACTTTCCTATCACAAGTTTCTTCGTTTATGGAGCCACTTTTGTACTACTTACTTCCTTTCCATGTTGAAGCCTCGATGTAATTCTGGATTATATTTTGTCATTCAAACTCATGCTTGTTTCGTTTTTCAGAAATCAAACGTCACTGATGCTGCCGTTCAGCTTTACATTCGATAAAGATTCTTCTAGTTCCAGAAGGCTATATAGATGGAAAAGGGTATTGCTCAAAGTAAGTGGGGAAGCTCTTGCCGGGAATCACACAGAAAACATCGACCCAAAGGTTAACCTTCTTTTGGTGGAGCATCTTTAAACACTGACAGCAGACGATTTATGTGAGTGGGTCATGGAAATTGATGTGAACATGTGGTCTATTGCAGATTACAATGGCTATTGCAAGAGAGGTTGCTTCTGTCACCAAACTAGGTGTAGAGGTGCCCTCCTGTCTTTTATTTCATTATTGATTACATCTTGGATTACTTGGTTCAAGGTTTAGAATTGATGAAGTAAAGAGTGCTAGTACATCTTTTTAATAGTAGGCATTATCTCAATGGCTCAATTCTGTTGCATTCCTATCAAGTGCTTTTGGATGTGTATTTGTGTGTGTGTAATTTACCTTTTGTTTTCTCTAAAGCAATCGCATGATGTGCATTAAAAAATGTGAGAGCCCTTGCAGGTTGCTATTGTTGTTGGCGGTGGCAATATCTTCCGTGGGGCCTCTTGGGCTGGATGTAGTGGGCTTGACCGCTCATCTGCGGATTACATCGGGTAAGATGTTCAATGCCCTTATTCTATGCTCAGCTGTTAAGTAGATTTAAAAAGGAGTTGAATGCGATAAAGTATGATATAGCTAAGCCAAAATAATGAAACAAAAAGTGAGCCTAATATCAACACATTTATTCGTGCCTAATGTTCAAGCTGCTTGTAAATTTTCTAGAGTATTCCATCAAAATAGTTCACTGAGTGGAAAGGACAAATAGCTTTAAGGAACCTGCCATTTCATCAAAGCTCCAAGCCACTTGTAGTTTATTAGTTATTATCTTCCTGTAACATTTTGTGACTCTACTGTTCATTCTGGAAGGCATTCTTGTGATAAGCAGTTGTATAGTTTTGGTACTATTAAAACAACAGTACATCTTATTATGCTTTCCTAATTCAGCATGCTGGCCACTGTGATGAATGCTATATTTCTTCAAGCGACGATGGAGAGCATCGGAATACCGACCCGTGTCCAAACTGCCTTCCGTATGTCAGAAGTTGCAGAACCATACATACGCCGAAGAGCTGTCAGACATTTAGAGAAAGGAAGAGTTGTCATATTTGCTGCTGGAACAGGGAACCCATTCTTCACGACTGATACAGCTGCTGCTCTACGTTGTGCCGAAAGTGAGTCCATCTTCTACTCTTCACTGATGAACTATTGTGATTAGAAAGATCTTGGTAAACATGCTTGCAGGAATGTCTATTCATTCACTTTTAAAAATAGTTGCTTAAGCATTAGTTATTGTACTATAGTTTGCTGGTCATTTGACTAACTAGGACTCTCTCTTGGCAACACTTTATGCTAGCTATGGACTTGTTACCTTGTTCTTTTAGTTGTATGATGATATGTTGAGAACATTTTGGTGCAGATTAAGTGAAATATATAAGCTGTGGATTGAATAGTTGATTTCCTGCCACAGTTCTGCAACTTGCACAAATTTTGTGTTGGGATGTGTTTTCTCTGACTCTCTTTACTACATATTTACACAAGCAGTCATTTAGTCACAAGGTGCTGTGTGCCTATGGAAATCATGCTATCATCGTGTGGGCTTGAACTTAGCTTTCCTAGACTAGTTCTCGGATGAACAACCCTGTTTCGTTAGTTTTTCTTTTTGCTTAGTTTATTGTACCATTGACCTTTTTTATGCGCTATTATTATGTGAGCAGTCAATGCAGAGGTAGTGCTGAAAGCAACAAATGTTGATGGTGTGTATGATGCGGACCCCAGGCAGAATCCAAATGCCCGCCTTCTGGAGACTGTGAGCTATCATGAAGTTACGACAAGAGATCTCTCAGTAATGGATATGACTGCTATTACACTATGCCAAGAAAACAACATTCCCAGTATGGACGCTATCTGTTTGACTTTGTATTGATTTTTTTTTTCATTTCATTTTTATAGATTTCAACCTGTCATGTCATTATGCAGTTGTCGTGTTTAACTTGCAAGAGCCTGGAAACATTGCAAAGGCTATTGTCGGTGAGAAGGTTGGTACCTTCATCGGATGCACAAGAGATCAGGAGCTAAATGGAAACACACTGGTTCAAGAAAGAAGATTGGTTAATGAGGCGTGATCTCCAGAGATGCAAGAGTTGGGGGGGGCTCCCTCTTCTCTTATTCAGTTTTTATATATACATATGAGGTTTAGGGTTGGGGGCTGGTGCTGGAATTAGATTAGATTAGCTATCAAAATCCTGATAATAGTTGTAACCGTGAAATAAGACACTTGGACGAAATTAAAATTTTCCTGCAAAGTGCTATTGTTCTGTGTACCTAAAGATCAATTTTGCTGGCTCCCGGACAGTGAACAACGATGTGCACGTGCTTGATACGCCGCATGCTCTGCCTTCCCCCTCCTCAGTGTCCTTGCTGCTCTGCCCTCCCCTGCATCTGTGTCCATCGCAGTGCCCGTGGCCACCTCAGCCCTTTGTTCTTCCTCCCCTTCCTTCCACCACCTTCTTTCTATTGTATAAAGGTAAGGAGGTGACTCAGGCGAGGAGAATTTTGACTTGTAGGACATCTAATCATCGTTGATATCTTTTAATCCCCTCCCATACCTACCAAACTAAAAGGAGCCTTAGGATGTTGTTGCTTTAGTTTTGTTTTAAGTTTAGTCTTTTGATTAAAAAAACCTTGACGACTTGGGGGTAAGACATCACACATGGATTATCTTAAGCCATTCAAAACAATTAACCAACTTAGTTAGAAGCCCTTCCGCAATCTTTTGATTAAAATGTTTTTTTCTAGCGCCATGTGTAGATGGTTTGGCTAGCATAGGATGTTTATGTTTCGAGTCTACCATGGTGTGTCATGTTAGTGTACACGAGCTATGATGGCCGGTAGAAGTGAAACATGACCGAGTGGTGTAACATAGGGATGGTCGGAATTGTTGAACCTTGTATGGAACATATGTTGTTGTCCTACTTTGGTATATGCAAATATGTATGATATCAGTTGTGTTCCTTTCTTGTGTTTGTGAGTATAGACAAACATAACACTGTTGCGCGTGTGTCGCAAGAGGTTCCTGAAGAGGAGGGCGCACAAAGCGCGCCTCCTGTTCTAGTAATAATAATATAGAGAGATAGGTGACCTATGTCATATAATTCACTTTATTTTACCAGGAAATATAGAAGAAAGCAAAAGTTTATATTTCAATCCTCCAAGGGCTTCACATCTAGATACACATGTATTAGTCGACCAGACAAATATTATATATGTTTGAGTTGAATCCATTGTCGAGTCTTTTTTTTTTGCCACGTCTACTACGTTGCATAGAAGTTTTTCATGTTTTTGATCAAAATTAGCGGTTGTTACGGACTTGTGGATCCAAATTAAGGCTTAAATCAAATTTCAATATTAATAACCTTCTCATCAATTTATGTACAACCCTGAAGATACATTGAAGGGGAGATGATCCTTGTTTTTAATTGTGTTGTCTCGCTTTGATGTCTTTCAAGAATCAAAACGAGTGACCAACAATATATAGGGGTGGTAATGGATCGTGAACCAAATGCTTCTTCACAAAATAGTAGGGCACAAAATAGCTGCGAGGGCTCCTGTTCCCTCTGGAATCCATCGCCGAGCCCCCAGTGTATAGGGCTAGCCAACGTATAGTTTCTCTGCTCCGATCTGCTCACCGATTGTTCGCCAATTTTTTTTTTTTTTGTGTCCTTTGTAGGGCTCTTCTGCTGCGGATCCGGCCAAAGCGCGGTAGTCTGGAACCTGTGTTGCTTTTTTCGTGTGCAACGTTCGTAGGTGAGCTGCCCGTTCGAGCGTCGTGGTTCTGGGTGTTCCATGTCGTCAATGCTCTGCTCCGTGCTCTGGCCATGTAGGTTTTCCCGTCTTTGTTTCTATATGGTTGTCATTTTTGGCCTCGGTGTCTTCTATGTGGTTTGATAAATTAATTGGTTTACTGGCGCTTTCACTCATCTTTGTCCGTGCTGAAAAATGGTCTGATTTGCATCCGTGAATCTCTAATCAGGTTATGTGCAGATTCTTAGAAAACAGTGAAGTTGAAAATACTGGGAGAGTTATGTTGCCAATAGCAGATGTCTCGGCGCAGTTGGCGGTGGGCACCAACGGCGGCAGTCCAAAGAGGCCGACGAAGCGGTGCCCCTGAAGCTGGAGAGCCGAGCTGCGCGCGCCAACCCTGGCTGCAGAATATAACGAGTTATCTCTACTACTATTAAGACTGCAATAGTAGTCTGCAATTCTGCGTTCTGCTCATTCCGTGTTCTGCCTTTCCGATTCCCTCCTCCCCACGCACAGTCCATTCTCATGTTCTCTATGTTCTGCCTTTCTGATTCCCTCCTCCCCACGCACAGTCTATTCCTATGTTCTTTGTGTAGCCAATGCCTAGCTAAAAATTAAAAATACACATGGCCCAAGGGGATTCGAACCCACGACCTCTCAAACAAATGTCAGTGGTAGCTAGCACTACACCACATGTGTGTTTATATCTACATCTATAATATAAAACACATCTACTACATCTCTCGTCAAACCCACCTGCTACCCTTGCACAATGCGTAATAGTAGATAAGTATCACCGAGATTCTTGAATTATATTTTTGGATGGAGGGAGTAGTATTTAAAAAAGAGTCTTTCATGCAATTTCTTTTGTTTGAATAATATTTTCAACTTAAATTTTTTGTATATAAGTTATTGTAGTATACTCGTATTATATATTCCCGTTGCAACGCACGAGTATTTAGCTAGTTATCGAAGAAGCGAGGAGAGACACAGTGGGATGAGCGGCGGCACTGTCATTGTCGCCGCTTCCTTCACCATGTACCATATCACTTTGTCGAACGCAGAGAAGGCGGTTGCTTTTTCTCAACGTGGAGAAGGCGATGCCTAGGTTCTAGAATAATATAGTAACATATAGGACCGAGTCGTCCATTCCTGTTATAGGAAAGAAAATGTGAAGCATCTTTGGCCATTGGAACATGATCGTGCAGCCAGGAAAAAGATCCAAGCGCCATCTCTCCCTCCCACAGCTATTGATCCAAACGCGCTCGGCCTCTGGAAGCATCGCGACTTCGACGTGCGGAGTTGCTGAGAGGCTATACAGGATAATGTCCACTCGATGTTCATCGTTTGGGTGCCAAAAAAATAGCGACATGGATACTCTAGCCGGCGAGCTTTGCTCCCAGCTGTAATATATAGGAATGTGTAGTCTCTTGACCTTACGTCCCGTTTCGATCGTTGGAATTGAATTTCATTCTAATAATAATAATTTAGGCATATATCAATTAAGCTAATTCAAATTTATATAAAATATATTTGTATACTATTATTAGCAAGATTTTGGAGATATTTATGTGCTATATTTTTACTATAGAGGAGTGAGACGAAGAGTGTCACGTAAGTTACAGAGTAGAAACAAATTCTACTACTGTATAAAATCATTTCCCATCCCCCACCCCATGAATTTGAGATAGACTAATATCTGAACTTTGGAAAGTGGTGGAATGTCAAATTCCAAACTAAATAAGTTACTTTATTGAGTGAATTCCAATTCCTCTAAAATGAAGGGATCCAAACGCCCTGTTAGTGTATTTTCTCTGGATTATAGGGTTCTTGTAAAGTTACCACATGTACTTTTGCCCTTTTAGACCCTATGGAATAGTAAACTTACTATTTTCTACTCTTCTCTAAGATCTAATTTGGATACTCTAGTATTGACTCCTATACATATGTATTGAGGTGTATTGTGGTGTAACTTAAACTAATTTACACCTCAATCCACCTCAACACATATGGATTGGAGTCAATACTAGAATAGTCAAACAAAGCCTAACATGGTAGCTAGGAAGCTAGGATTGGCTCCACATAGCTGTCGCCGCCAGCCACTGCACCGCCATGCGCGTTTCTCGGCGTCCGCGCTCGTCCCTGCCCCGACTGGCGGCTCGCCCTGCGCCGCCACGCCCCCTCGCCTGCACTCTCGTCTCTGCGCGAGCACTGCTCCCCCCGCCTGCACGCGTGTCATGGCATTTGTGTGAGCTCCGCTCGGACCACGGCTCGGCCCCGCCCGCAGCTCGCTCTGCGCTGCCGCGTGCATCGGTGTCAGTGCGCTCGGTCCCCGCCTGCAACGTGCCTGCTCGCCTCAGCCCTCCCGCCTGCGTGTGCTCCTGCCTCCACCAGCTCCGAGCATCAGCCGATGTGTCGTCGGTGGTGCAGCTTCGCCACGCTACATCTCCCTTATTGTTGGTGCTCGCCCCGGTTGTTCCGCTGTCTCACCCCAACAACAGCTCTTCTGCCTTCTGTCGTGTACTCCATATCTCTAAACATGGCTGCTCCTCGTTCCAACCCACTTGTGCAACTTCCATCCGTCACCTTCGCTGGCACCAACTACCGAGAGTGGTCCACTATGCTTCATGTGTGTCTCAATAACCACCGCTCTCTACATCTCCACCTTGGAGCTCCCTAGCTCTATTCGACAGCAGGATTCCTCTGTCGATGCTTTCTATCGCGAGCTGACTAAGGTGTGGCGCCAGCTTGACTCGTTGGAGCCACCGTACTGTCGGACTTGTCCCTTTGTGTCCTTTGGCAGGGGCACAACAGTGTTATTTGCCTCCATGAGTTTCTTCGATGTCTCCGTTTGGAGTTTTAGAAGCTACAGGCTCAGCTTCTCGCTCGCTCTCCTCTCCCATCCCTGGTTGAGGCAGTCACCTTAGCTAGAGCTGAGGAGATCCGTCTACGTGGTGTGGTGTCGTCTTCCTCGATAGTTCTTGCTGCTCAGACTACATCGTTTACCTTAGCTCCTACTTCGGATCCAGCAGCGGTTCTGAAAGTCGCCTAGAGGGGGGTGAATAGGCGGAATCTGAAATTTACAAACTTAAGCACACACTATAAGCCGGGGTTAGCGTTAGAATTAAATTCGAGTCCGAAAGAGAGAGAAAACAAATCAACAAAGAAATAAAGCGGATGAACACGGTAATTTGTTTTACCGAGGTTCGGTTCTTGTAAACCTACTCCCCGTTGAGGTGGTCACAAAGACCGGGTCTCTTTCAACCCTTTCCCTCTCTCAAACGGCCACTTAGACCGATTGAGCCTTTCTCTTTAATCAAATGGGACACTTAGTCCACTACAAGGACCACCACAACTTGGTGTCTCTTGTTTTGATTACAAGTGAGTTGGAAACAAGAATAGAGGAAGAAGAAAAGCAATCCAAGCGCAAGAGCTCAAAAGAACACAAAAGTCTCTCTCTAGTCACTATTTTGTTTGGAGTGATTCCGGACTTGGGAGAGGATTTGATCTCTTTATTTGTGTCTTGGAATGAAGTCTAGAGCTCTTGTATGAGGTTTGATGGCTGAAAACTTGGATGCATTGAAGTGTGATGGTTAGGGGGTATTTATAGCCCCAACCACCAAAATGACCGTTGGTGAGGGCTTCAGTCGTATGGCGCACCGGACAGTCCGGTGCGCCAGCCACGTCACTAGGCCGTTGTGTTCCGACCATTGGAGCTCTGACATGTGGGGCCACCAGACAGTCTGGTGGTGCACCAGACAGTCACTGTTCACTGTCTGGTGCGCCTTCTGGCGCCTGCTCTGACTCTGTGCGCGCAGTTGCGCACTGTTCCTATAGCTTTTGCAGACGACCGTTGGCGCAGTTAGCCGTTACTCCGCTGGCACACCGGACAGTCCGGTGCTACACCGGACAATCCGGTGAATTATAGCAGAGTGGCTCGCCAAATTCCCGAAGCTAGCGAGTTGGAGGGAATCCACCCTGGTGCACCGGACACTGTCCGGTGGCACACCGGACAGTCCGGTGCGCCAGACCAGGGCAGCCTTCGGTTGCTTTGCTCCTTTCTTTTGAACCCTTTCTTTGAACTTTGTATTGGTTTATTGTGAACCTTTGACACCTGTAGAACTTATAATCTAGAGCAAACTAGTTAGTCCAATTGTTTGTGTTGGTCAATTCAACCACCAAAATCATTTAGGAAAAGGTGTGAGCCTATTTCCCTTTCAATCTCTCCCTTTTTGGTGATTGATGCCAACACAAACCAAAGCAAATATATATAAGTGCAGAACTGAACTAGTTTGCATAAGGTAAGTGCAAAGGTTACTTGGAATTAACCAATATACATTTTATAAGATATGCATGGATGCTTTCTTCATTTTTAACATTTTGGACCACGCTTGCACCACATGTTTTGTTTTTGCAAAATCTTTTGGAAATTCTTTTCAAAGTCTTTTTGCAAATAGTCAAAGGTAAATGAATAAGATTTCGAGAAGCATTTTCAAAATTTGAAATTTTCTCCCCCTATTTCAAATGATTTTCCTTTGACTAAACAAAACTCCCCCTCAATGAAATTCTCCTCTTAGTGTTCAAGAGGGTTTTAGATATTAATTTTGAAAGGGGTCAAACCAATTTGAAATTATATCAAAAATAAGATATCAATTGAAAAACTTCTTTAAATTCAAATTGAAAGACTATATTTTTCAAATTGGTGGTGGTGCAGTCCTTTTGCTTTGGGCTAATACTTTCTCCCCCTTTGGCATGAATCGCCAAAAATGGATACTTGTGAGTGAAATATAAGCCCTTTTACTTTCTCTCCCCCTTTGGCAAAGAATATATGAGTGAAGATTATACCAAATTGGAGAGCGGTGCGGAGTGACGGCGAAAGATGAATAATTCGATGGAGTGGAGTGGAAGCCTTGTATTCGCCGAAGACTCCTTTTCCCTTTCAATCTATGACTTAGCATGAAATACACTTGAAAACACATTAGTCATAGCACATGAAAGAGATATGATCAAAGGTATATAAATTAGCTATGTGTGCAAAACATTAATCAAAATTCCTAGAATCAAGAATATTTAGCTCATGCCTAAGTTTGGTAAAGGTTTTCTCATCTAATGGCTTGGTAAAGATATCGGCTAATTGTTCTTTGGTGCTCACATAGGCTATCTCGATATCCCCCCTTTGTTGGTGATCCCTCAAAAAGTGATACCGAATGGCTATGTGCTTAGTGCGGCTGTGCTCAATGGGATTATCCGCCATGCGGATTGCACTCTCATTATCATATAGAAGAGGAACTTTGGTTAATTTGTAACCATAGTCCCTAAGGGTTTGCCTCATCCAAAGCAATTGCGCGCAACAATGGCCTGCGGCAATATACTCGGCTTCGGCGGTAGAAAGAGCTACAAATTTTTGTTTCTTAGAAGCCCAAGACACCAGGGATCTTCCCAAGAACTGACAAGTCCCTGATGTGCTCTTTCTATCAATTTTACACCCTGCCCAATCAGCATCTGAATAGCCAATTAAATCAAAAGTGGATCCCCTGGGGTACCAAAGGCCAAACTTAGGAGTATAAACTAAATATCTCAAGATTCGTTTTACGACCCTAAGGTGAACTTCCTTAGGATCGGCTTGGAATCTTGCACATATGCATACGGAAAGCATAATATCCGGTCGAGATGCACATAAATAGAGTAAAGATCGTATCATCGACCGGTATACCTTTTGATCTACGGATTTACCTCCCGTGTCGAGGTCGAGATGCCCATTGGTTCCCATGGGTGTCTTGATGGGCTTGGCATCCTTCATCCCAAACTTGGTGAGTATGTCTTGAATGTACTTCGTTTGGCTGATGAAGGTGCCCTCTTAGAGTTGCTTGACTTGAAATCCTAGAAAATACTTCAACTCCCCCATCATAGACATCTCGAATTTTTGAATCATAATCCTACTAAAATCTTCACAAGTAGATTTGTTAGTAGACCCAAATATGATATCATCAACATAAATTTGGCATACAAACAAATCATTTGCAACTGTTTTAGTAAAGAGAGTAGGATCAGCTTTTCCGACTTTGAAGCCATTAGCGATAAGAAAATCTCTTAGGCATTCATACCATGCTCTTGGGGCTTGCTTGAGCCCATAAAGCACCTTAAAGACTTTATAAACATGGTTAGGGTACTCACTATCTTCAAAGCCGAGAGGTTGCTCAACATAGACCTCCTCCTTGATTGGTCCATTAAGGAAGGCACTTTTCACGTCCATTTGGTAGAGCTTAAAGCCATGGTAAGTAGCTAGGCAAGTAATATACGAATTGACTCAAGCCTAGCTATGGGTGCATAGGTTTCACTGAAATCCAAACCTTCGACTTGTGAATATCCCTTGGCCACAAGTCGAGCTTTGTTTCTTGTCACCACACCATGCTCATCTTGCTTGTTGCGGAAGACCCATTTGGTTCCTACAACATTTTGGTTAGGATGTGGAACAAGATGCCATACCTCATTCCTCGTGAAGTTGTTGAGTTCCTCTTGCATTGCCAACACCCAATCTGAATCCCTTAATGCGTCTTCCACCCTGTATGGCTCAATAGAAGACACAAAGGAGTAATGTTCACAAAAAATGTGCGACACGAGATCGAGCGGTTACCCCCTTTTGAATATCGCCGAGGATGGTGTTCACGGGGTGATCTCGTTGTATCACTTGGTGGACTCTTGGGTGTGGCGGTCTTGGACCCTCATCATCTTCCTTGTCTTGATCATTAGCATCTCCCCCTTGATCATTGTCCTCCTCTTGAGGTAGCTCCTCTTGATCTTCATTTTCATCATTTTGAGCTTGATCCTCATCTTGGGTTGGTGGAGATGCTTGCATGGAGGAAGATGGTTGATCTTGTGCTTGTGGAGGCTCTTCGGATTCCTTAGGACACACATCCCCAATGGACATGTTCCTTAGCGCGATGCACGGAGCCTCTTCATCATCTAGCTCATCAAGATCAACTTGCTCTACTTGAGAGCCGTTAGTTTCATCAAACTAAATGTCACAAGAAACTTCAACTAGTTCAGTGGACTTGTTAAAGATTCTATATGCCCTTGTGTTTGAATCATAACCGAGTAAAAAGCCTTCTACAGCCTTAGGAGCAAATTTAGATTTTCTACCTCTTTTAACAATAAAGCATTTGCTACCAAAGACTCTAAAATATGAAACATTGGGCTTTTTACCGGTGAGGAGTTCATAAGATGTCTTCTCGAGGATTCGGTGTAGGTAGAGACGGTTGATGGCGTAGCAAGCGGTGTTGATTGCTTCCGCCCAAAACCGATCTGAAGTCTTGTACTCATCAAGCATGGTCCTTGCCATGTCAAGTAGAGTTCTATTCTTCCTCTCCACTACACCATTTTGTTGAGGGGTGTAGGGAGAAGAGAACTCAGGCTTGATGCCCTCCTCCTCAAGGAAGCCTTCTATTTGTGAGTTCTTGAACTCCGTTCCATTATCGCTTCTAATCTTTTTTATCCTTAAGCCGAACTCATTTTGAGCCCATCTCAAGAATCCCTTTAAGGTCTCTTGGGTTTGAGATTTATCCTGCAAAAAGAACACCCAAGTGAAGCGAGAATAATCATCCACAACAACTAGACAGTACTTACTCCCGCCGATGCTTATGTAAGCTATCGGGCTGAATAGGTCCATGTGGAGTAGCTCAAGCGGCCTGTCAGTCGTCATGATGTTCTTGTGTGGAAGATGAACACCAACTTGCTTCCTTGCTTGACATGCGCTACAAACCCTGTCTTTCTCAAAATGAACATTTGTTAGTCCTAAAATGTGTTCTCCCTTTAGAAGCTTATGAAGATTCTTTATCCCAACGTGGGCTAGTGTAACACCCTAAATCCATCAATTAAAAGTAATCTAGTTTAATTTCTAAATTTCTAACAGAAAGGAAAAATATATTGGTTTCAAATAATGAATGTGTGATATAAGTAGATTCATCAATTTCTTGAATAGTAAAAATTTTACAGAGTGGTTGTTGCATTCATGCCAAGCACGAATTTTGTTCGATTTGATTCATAAATATAATTCTTGGATTTAATTTAGTGAGAAAGATCTCATTTTATAAAATACTAATGAATTGTTAAAAAATAATTTTGGAAATATGCAGTTTGATTTGTTAATGATAGTCTTGAATTTTAGAAATATACATGTAAATGTATTATTCGGATTTATTTCTTGCTGTGAATCTTTCCATAAAAATATAATAAGTTGCTACAAAAAGAAATAAATTTATAAAAAAATGTAGATATTATTTAAGGATTTTAATAATTTTAAGAATATATATATATATTATATTCTATTATTGAAAGAGGGGAAAAGGAATTTCGAAATTAAACAAAAAAAGAAAATCACATCGCTCGCTTAGCCTAGCCATCCCACGTGAACCTCACCCTCTCTCCTAACGCTCACTCTCACTTGCACATGGACCCACCTCGTCAGCCCCCACCTTTCTTCTCCTGTCCATTCTTGCTCCAGGAAATGAGACGCCGCCACCCGCACCTTCTCTCTCCTTGCTTCTCCCACCCGGTCTCTCTCTCCCTTCCATTCCTCTCTCTCTCCCCTCGCATCTCTCTCCTTGGCCGCCGCCACCTGCACTCAAGCCAGCCCGACCGGACGAACCGGCCGCCAAGAGCCGCGCGCGACCACGCGCCAGGAGCTCTTCCCTCACGCCCTGTTCATCCGCCAGGACGCCGCCCGCAGACGCGCCCTGACGCGCTCCAGCTGCCGAACAGCCTTCCCGTGCACTGACCCCGCCGTGCCCAGACACCTGCGTGGAGCCGAACCGGCCGCAGACCCATTCGAGCCGCGACCGAGCACCCGCATCGTCCATTCATTCCGCGTTAATGGACCTTCATTGCTTCTGTTTCTCTTCCCCATTAATCCCTCCCTCCATTGATGCGTCATGAAGCATCCCGGCACCCGTTACTCTCTCCCTCGATGCCTTTCCCTCTCCCTCCGTTCCCCTATAAAATGTATTGTCCAGGCCTCGATGTGCTCGATCCTCGCCTCATGTTCCTCCTCCCGCGTCTCAACTCACTGTCGCCCGTCGCCCTCTACAGTTACTGTTCGTATTGCCTGGGTACTGCAGCGTCTTTCGCCATCGTCGCCGATACTCCACCAGTGACTTAGCCTCCGCGTCCGGAACACCATGTCGAGCCCCTGATGTCCACACATCGACTCGCCGACACGCCTCATCGGAGTCCGCTTCGTCATCGTTCAGCTCGTCTTGCCATTGACATTCTTGGTTCGCCGGAGCTACGCACCTGTCGTACCGAGCCTTCGCCTCGACGCACGCCCAAACCCATCCGCCGTCCGTCCAAAGGTTGATGACAACCCCCAAAACATCAATTTATTTTCTAAATCAGGTTTTGAATTTATTTATGAATCTTGCGATTTATCGTTGTAATATTATGATGATGCGATTTGATGATTTGTGTATGATTTTAGATATTTCGTTTTATACGTGTAGTCAAAAATCGAACCCCGCGACCACGCTTTAATATATGTATGATTTTATAATTTTAAAAATGAACACAGTCACTATTCACTAACCCAGTGATGTGCATACTAGAAATGTTTATAATGAATTTCACTTTAGTGTGTGGAGCGATAATCAGTTAGTATTGATATAAGTGTAATTTTAGTGATATAAGAAATTGAAATAGAAATTGAGCCACGTATTTCCGGTCTAAATGAATATATATATTTTTATTCATAATAAAAGTATTCACAAGTATGGTACGAAATTACTTAGAATTAGTAAAATATTTATCTATGTCATAATAACCATAAATAGGTTATTAAAAGTCTCATTTACTAATTTATAATTAATTCTTAGTATATTAATGTCAGAAGAATTATAAATAAACAATTTTTAGTATAAGTATAAATTCTATTTAAGAAGAAAATCGAAAGAATAGAATTTTATTATGTTAAAATGACTTAACTAGACGCTCATACTTTTCTAATAAAGAAAATAATAGTTATGTCGATGAACATAGTTTTCTTACTAAAGAATTAGATAATTTGTTTCTAACTTTAAAATGACCTTTTTAATAGTTATCATATTTATCAAGATTCATTATAGATGTTTAAGTATAGCCGTATTAAATAGAAGCTTAAAAGAATAGGTGGATCATATGTTTCTTAGTAAAAACAGAAGATAAATATATGTCCAATTAATAGATTATTTATATTTTCTTAATTAAAAGATAATAAGAGTCATTGCTTTTATAAACTAAAATGATAGTTTATACTTTTTCCTTTCAAATGATTTAGGTCATATGTTCCTACATTGAAACTAAAAGTAATCAATAAATTATTTATATTTCCTCACAATTTAATAAATAACTTACATTTATATCTGTCCATAACTAGTAATGCAAGCGCGATTAATTTGTTCATCACATTGAATCCATATTATTTATTTATATCATTTAGTGGTCCCTAAAGGATAAATTAAAGAAAATTAGTGTTCATGTCCTTTTTATGTTAGTTTATATATTGTTCTGTATAGCTTTCTTAATAAAGTATAGGACATGTACTTTCTAATAAAAATAAAATATAGTTGTTTGTTCATTGTCTCCTACATAAAAGTCCATTTAAGGCATATATCATAACTTTCCATAAATAGGTGTTTAATAATAATAATGACCTTTTCACATAAAACCTATTTAGACTCATATTTTAATTTATCATAAGCGATAGGTTTAACAATGAATTATATGTTCCATAATGCTCCATAAATTAACAATGAATTTCATAATGCATTAATCCTAGATATATAACTTATATCTTTTCTAAAAAGGTTAAAAAGGGTTTAATATTGTTATAACGCGTTTTATCGTCTTATAAATCCTTAATCTTGGACACATCGCGTATGACGTTTTATAAAAGATTAAATTGGTGACCAAATATTTGTATATTTTAATTAAGATATTTTAAGCTCGTGTCTTGTTTTATAAAGTATAGATCACACATTTTTAAAGAATACCTTTTTATTATAACTCATGCGAGTAATGTTTTTGAAAAGCAAACGCTCTTTTCGTTAGACTTTCTTTTAGATTTATGTATGGTGAATGTTGTATGTTATTGAGTGGTGTTTGTTCTTCTTGTTTGTTTGTGTGATATTCAGTGGTTGATCTAGTAGTTAAGAATCAAGATCTATTCCGATCCGTGGAAGATCCTCGAGTTTTCAATAAGCAAGGCAAGTGGACTTCTCCCTCTGCATACTCTGTTTGATCCCATACAATGCATTTAATAAAGTTTACTCTTGGATATATATATGCATAATTTGACGGGTTACCTATTCAGACACACCTAACCTTTCCAACCTTATTCCTTGTTAACCTGGGTTTTGATAATCAAGTAGCTATGCTATCGCTACAACTTAATTTTATGCAGTCACTCCCACTTATGATATTAATGTTCCAAAATGGTAAGTTACATTATTGTTGCTAATCCGACGATTAAACAAGATCATATTGTGATAATTGGAACATGGAGTGACCACCCGGGAAAACAGTGCAACCACAAGTGCTATCATGGCTCTGGCTTTGGTAATTAGCTTTATATGCTTAGTGCCTAGCAACCTTACCTGAAATATGGGCAAGAGGGGGAGCGGTAGGTGTTGGCAGCCCACGTTAACATGGGGACGTATTCTTGGCTAAGGTACCTCACCCAGGGGGCCTCCACCATCGTCTTTAGAAACCTTAGCGGGTTGCTTCGTATTAAGTGTATTTTGTGAAAGCCTCATAGTGGATCCCTAGCCACTCACCTCGGAAGTGTTTACGGGTTTTGGCCGACCCAGGCTAGAGGGGATACATGGCTTGTGGGTAAAGTTGTACCACCTCTGCAGAGTGTAAAACTGATATATCAGCCGTGCTCACGGTTATGAGCGGCCTGGACTCCTCACATGATAATTGAACTTGAAGATGAAAATAAATTGAGATCCGATGATCTGTCAATGGTTTGCTTAAGTGGTTTCACTTAAGTGTTTTTGAAATACTCTTGTACCTTTGCTTAATGGGAATACTTGGGATTCACACTTATTAGTAAGGCAGGTGTTGTTAATAAAATGTTGACCAACTAAAATGCTTATTGCTCAACCTCAGCCTCACCTTGTTAGACTTGCATTAGTTTTTCCCCCACTTGCTGAGCCCCGACCATAAGTGAGCTCACCCTTGCTTAATTTTGATCAGAAGTTGCAGATGAAGATATGATGCTGAACTCCATGGATGCTAGTCTAGTGATACCCCCGGTCATCTTCCTGTGGATGGATGTCCTTGTTTCGCTGTACTTTGATGAATAAAGGTTAAGACATTATGTCTGTTCGAAGTGTAATATAATCGTTATTTACGCTTTTATGCATTGTTCTTTTGATATATTACACTTGTGACGTCAACATATGTGTGGAAATAGATCCTGGCACACATATGCTATGCACCCGGCTCTGCCCTTTGGAAACGGGTGTGACAGAAGTGGTATCAAAGCAATGTGACCACAGGTCGCTAGATTAGTTAGAAATGGAAAGCCCAGCCAGTCTTTCAAAGCCTGATATATTTTCCTCCATAAAAACTTACTTTATATAAAATCTCGTCTCTTTTATTTTCAACTCTTCTAGTCTGATTTTGGTCTATCAGAAGACTCTACTCAGAAGCACTACAAGATGATCAAGTTAGGATTGAGGAACTTGAAGTAAAGTCTACCGGAAGGAACCCTTTAGAAGCTATGGAAGATGCCCCATTCTTTGTCTTATCCCTGCCCCGCAAGAAGTTTCGTTATAGATCTCTTGGATCTATTACCATTCTTCTTGGTTAGGTTGATAGGATAGTTCTATAGTGCTATGTTTCGACTAGATCGGTAAGGATGATGTTATATTGTAGTTGTTTTCTAATCCTTAATATTATAACCCTTGATTTCTTCTACTCTTGTTTTCTTGCCATTGTATTGTCATCCTTGGACAATATCTACCTTGATATATTGAACCCTTTGTCTCTCTACTTCTCTCCTTGATAATACTTTCTCCCTGTTGAATTCTTATACTTTTGCTTTCGTGCCATTGTATTGCCACCCTTGCGCAATATCTACCTTGATGTATGAAACCTTTGGCTCTCTACTCCTTGATAATGCTTTCTCCCTAACTCACTTTATATCCTTGGTTGTATCATTTATCCTAACTTTAATAGTTCATGATTATCTTATTTCACTATTGGCCACCGACAAATATATCTTGTCTAACTCCTTTATAATTCTTTCCTGACTCCTTGACTTTATAATATCTTTCTTATTCCAAACCTTGTCTCACCTTTTGCTTTGGTTGAATGAGTAGAATTGGATTGTGTTGTGCTGGTATGCTTGAGATCATTGTCCTTTGTGTTCTTGTTTGATTTGCTTCTTTGAAATGATTGTTGGTGTATTGTGTGACTTTTGTCCACAATGACATTAGTTATCTAGGTAAAACCTTAGATGGGTTTTCTCTACTCTCTATAATCTGTCTTTGCTCAACCCTTTCGTCCCTTCCATTCTTCCATACCCATACAGATGTCAGACCTTGGAATGTCAACTACAAGTGATGTCACTAAGTGCAAAGAATACATTATGTTGGCAACTCCTCCAGCTAAGGATCAGATGGAACAATTCAAGAAGGTGCATGCTCAGTTTCAACAAGCAACATCTCAAGTGGTAGCTAGACTCCAACAAGTTGATTTAGTAGAATTTATAGCACCTGAGCAGACTACCGGTAACCATATGACATTAACATCACCCTCGATAGTTGACTTAGAAAAGCTGTTATAGGCACAAGCTCTGATAATACAGAAAGCATCTCAACTCACCTCCTCATACCAACAAGTGTTGGCAAGTAGAAACATCACTAGAAATGAAACAACTAATGAACAGGTCGCTAGATCAGTACAAACGAAAGTGAAACTACAAAACAGAAGAATCGGATTTTATTTTCTGGCATAAACAGACAAATGTCTCCCCAAGAACAACTAATAGCAAATGCACTGTCAGACGATGAATTACCAGGTTTTCCAAAAAGGAAACATCACAAGGATGCCCAGCTACAAAAAGAAGCACATGAGTGTTACATTGATGGATGGACTATCACCTACACACAATTTCAGCCCCGTCGTCGCATCAGGTCCAAGAAACAAAAATGGAAACATGGAAAAAGTCAAGAAATAACTCTAAGAAAAGCTTGCTATCTATGTGGACGTGAAGATCATTACCTTCGTAACTGTCCTGAGAAGAGTTCACTATTGGACACCTCCGAGATAAAGTTATCTCAGACTCTAGACATGGAATATGAACAAAAATGCATAGAAACTTCTACCAACATCATGAAGAATAACAAAAGGAATAGGAAAATGTTTGGATATATGAGTAGTCCACCTCAACCACAAGTAAAAGCCCCGAAACACATGGATACCCAAACAGAAGAATCAAATCAGACTCAACTGTTAATATACAAACACCTAATCAGTCATCATCTGCCTTCATTCAAATGAAGTTAACTCGTGAAGAGCTAAAAGCAAGAGGTGTTTACTACTACTGCAAGAACGAAGGACATGATATTCTCCAATGCCCCAAGAAACGTCTAGACCGACTAGAGAAGAAGACCGCGCAGCAAGACCCAAGCAATAATCCAGAAGACCAATCTGTTTATAAGTATGAGGATGAAGGTCGTCTAATTAGTATTCATTGCGGAATGAAGAAGCAATAAGTTCCTTAAATTTGGAAGAGTTCAATGTGAACTGAGAACCTACGAATAACCATGTACCTCTGCTTTCGTGCTAGCCTTTCTTAATCTCGAGGACGAGATTCTTTTTAAGGGGGGTAGATTTTGTAACACCCTAAATCCATCAATTAAAAGTAATCTAGTTTAATTTCTAAATTTCTAACAGAAAGGAAAAATATATTGGTTTCAAATAATGAATGTGTGATATAAGTAGATTCATCAATTTCTTGAATAGTAAAAATTTTACAGAGTGGTTGTTGCATTCATGCCAAGCACGAATTTTGTTCGATTTGATTCATAAATATAATTCTTGGATTTAATTTAGTGAGAAAGATCTCATTTTATAAAATACTAATGAATTGTTAAAAAATAATTTTGGAAATATGCAGTTTGATTTGTTAATGATAGTCTTGAATTTTAGAAATATACATGTAAATGTATTATTCGGATTTATTTCTTGCTGTGAATCTTTCCATAAAAATATAATAAGTTGCTACAAAAAGAAATAAATTTATAAAAAAATGTAGATATTATTTAAGGATTTTAATAATTTTAAGAATATATATATATATTATATTCTATTATTGAAAGAGGGGAAAAGGAATTTCGAAATTAAACAAAAAAAGAAAATCACATCGCTCGCTTAGCCTAGCCATCCCACGTGAACCTCACCCTCTCTCCTAACGCTCACTCTCACTTGCACATGGACCCACCTCGTCAGCCCCCACCTTTCTTCTCCTGTCCGTTCTTGCTCCAGGAAATGAGACGCCGCCACCCGCACCTTCTCTCTCCTTGCTTCTCCCACCCGGTCTCTCTCTCCCTTCCATTCCTCTCTCTCTCCCCTCGCATCTCTCTCCTTGGCCGCCGCCATCTGCACTCAAGCCAGCCCGACCGGACGAACCGGCCGCCAAGAGCCGCGCGCGACCACGCGCCAGGAGCTCTTCCCTCATGCCCTGTTCATCCGCCAGGACGCCGCCCGCAGACGCGCCCTGACGCGCTCCAGCTGCCGAACAGCCTTCCCGTGCACTGACCCCGCCGTGCCCAGACACCTGCGTGGAGCCGAACCGGCCGCAGACCCATTCGAGCCGCGACCGAGCACCCGCATCGTCCATTCATTCCGCGTTAATGGACCTTCATTGCTTCTGTTTCTCTTCCCCATTAATCCCTCCCTCCATTGATGCGTCATGAAGCATCCCGGCACCCGTTACTCTCTCCCTCGATGCCTTTCCCTCTCCCTCCGTTCCCCTATAAAATGTATTGTCCAGGCCTCGATGTGCTCGATCCTCGCCTCATGTTCCTCCTCCCGCGTCTCAACTCACTGTCGCCCGTCGCCCTCTACAGTTACTGTTCGTATTGCCTGGGTACTGCAGCGTCTTTCGCCATCGTCGCCGATACTCCACCAGTGACTTAGCCTCCGCGTCCGGAACACCATGTCGAGCCCCTGATGTCCACACATCGACTCGCCGACACGCCTCATCGGAGTCCGCTTCGTCATCGTTCAGCTCGTCTTGCCATTGACATTCTTGGTTCGCCGGAGCTACGCACCTGTCGTACCGAGCCTTCGCCTCGACGCACGCCCAAACCCATCCGCCGTCCGTCCAAAGGTTGATGACAACCCCCAAAACATCAATTTATTTTCTAAATCAGGTTTTGAATTTATTTATGAATCTTGCGATTTATCGTTGTAATATTATGATGATGCGATTTGATGATTTGTGTATGATTTTAGATATTTCGTTTTATACGTGTAGTCAAAAATCGAACCCCGCGACCACGCTTTAATATATGTATGATTTTATAATTTTAAAAATGAACACAGTCACTATTCACTAACCCAGTGATGTGCATACTAGAAATGTTTATAATGAATTTCACTTTAGTGTGTGGAGCGATAATCAGTTAGTATTGATATAATTGTAATTTTAGTGATATAAGAAATTGAAATAGGAATTGAGCCACGTATTTCCGGTCTAAATGAAAATATATATTTTTATTCATAATAAAAGTATTCACAAGTATGGTACGAAATTACTTAGAATTAGTAAAATATTTATCTATGTCATAATAACCATAAATAGGTTATTAAAAGTCTCATTTACTAATTTATAATTAATTCTTAGTATATTAATGTCAGAAGAATTATAAATAAACAATTTTTAGTATAAGTATAAATTCTATTTAAGAAGAAAATCGAAAGAATATAATTTTATTATGTTAAAATGACTTAACTAGACGCTCATACTTTTCTAATAAAGAAAATAATAGTTATGTCGATGAACATAGATTTCTTACTAAAGAATTAGATAATTTGTTTCTAACTTTAAAATGACCTTTTTAATAGTTATCATATTTATCAAGATTCATTATAGATGTTTAAGTATAGCCGTATTAAATAGAAGCTTAAAAGAATAGGTGGATCATATGTTTCTTAGTAAAAACAGAAGATAAATATATGTCCAATTAATAGATTATTTATATTTTCTTAATTAAAAGATAATAAGAGTCATTGCTTTTATAAACTAAAATGATAGTTTATACTTTTTCCTTTCAAATGATTTAGGTCATATGTTCCTACATTGAAACTAAAAGTAATCAATAAATTATTTATATTTCCTCACAATTTAATAAATAACTTACATTTATATCTGTCCATAACTAGTAATGCAAGCGCGATTAATTTGTTCATCACATTGAATCCATATTATTTATTTATATCATTTAGTGGTCCCTAAAGGATAAATTAAAGAAAATTAGTGTTCATGTCCTTTTTATGTTAGTTTATATATTGTTCTGTATAGCTTTCTTAATAAAGTATAGGACATGTACTTTCTAATAAAAATAAAATATAGTTGTTTGTTCATTGTCTCCTACATAAAAGTCCATTTAAGGCATATATCATAACTTTCCATAAATAGGTGTTTAATAATAATAATGACCTTTTCACATAAAACCTATTTAGACTCATATTTTAATTTATCATAAGCGATAGGTTTAACAATGAATTATATGTTCCATAATGCTCCATAAATTAACAATGAATTTCATAATGCATTAATCCTAGATATATAACTTATATCTTTTCTAAAAAGGTTAAAAAGGGTTTAATATTGTTATAACGCGTTTTATCGTCTTATAAATCCTTAATCTTGGACACATCGCGTATGATGTTTTATAAAAGATTAAATTGGTGACCAAATATTTGTATATTTTAATTAAGATATTTTAAGCTCGTGTCTTGTTTTATAAAGTATAGATCACACATTTTTAAAGAATACCTTTTTATTATAACTCATGCGAGTAATGTTTTTGAAAAGCAAACGCTCTTTTCGTTAGACTTTCTTTTAGATTTATGTATGGTGAATGTTGTATGTTATTGAGTGGTGTTTGTTCTTCTTGTTTGTTTGTGTGATATTCAGTGGTTGATCTAGTAGTTAAGAATCAAGATCTATTCCGATCCGTAGAAGATCCTCGAGTTTTCAATAAGCAAGGCAAGTGGACTTCTCCCTCTGCATACTCTGTTTGATCCCATACAATGCATTTAATAAAGTTTACTCTTGGATATATATGCATAATTTGACGGGTTACCTATTCAGACACACCTAACCTTTCCAACCTTATTCCTTGTTAACCTGGGTTTTGATAATCAAGTAGCTATGCTATCGCTACAACTTAATTTTATGCAGTCACTCCCACTTATGATATTAATGTTCCAAAATGGTAAGTTACATTATTGTTGTTAATCCGACGATTAAACAAGATCATATTGTGATAATTGGAACATGGAGTGACCACCCGGGAAAACAGTGCAACCACAAGTGCTATCATGGCTCTGGCTTTGGTAATTAGCTTTATATGCTTAGTGCCTAGCAACCTTACCTGAAATATGGGCAAGAGGGGGAGCGGTAGGTGTTGGCAGCCCACGTTAACATGGGGACGTATTCTTGGCTAAGGTACCTCACCCAGGGGGCCTCCACCATCGTCTTTAGAAACCTTAGCGGGTTGCTTCGTATTAAGTGTATTTTGTGAAAGCCTCATAGTGGATCCCTAGCCACTCACCTCGGAAGTGTTTACGGGTTTTGGCCGACCCAGGCTAGAGGGGATACATGGCTTGTGGGTAAAGTTGTACCACCTCTGCAGAGTGTAAAACTGATATATCAGCCGTGCTCACGGTTATGAGCGGCCTGGACTCCTCACATGATAATTGAACTTGAAGATGAAAATAAATTGAGATCCGATGATCTGTCAATGGTTTGCTTAAGTGGTTTCACTTAAGTGTTTTTGAAATACTCTTGTACCTTTGCTTAATGGGAATACTTGGGATTCACACTTATTAGTAAGGCAGGTGTTGTTAATAAAATGTTGACCAACTAAAATGCTTATTGCTCAACCTCAGCCTCACCTTGTTAGACTTGCATTAGTTTTTCCCCCACTTGCTGAGCCCCGACCATAAGTGAGCTCACCCTTGCTTAATTTTGATCAGAAGTTGCAGATGAAGATATGATGCTGAACTCCATGGATGCTAGTCTAGTGATACCCCCGGTCATCTTCCTGTGGATGGATGTCCTTGTTTCGCTGTACTTTGATGAATAAAGGTTAAGACATTATGTCTGTTCGAAGTGTAATATAATCGTTATTTACGCTTTTATGCATTGTTCTTTTGATATATTACACTTGTGACGTCAACATATGTGTGGAAATAGATCCTGGCACACATATGCTATGCACCCGGCTCTGCCCTTTGGAAACGGGTGTGACAGAAGTGGTATCAAAGCAATGTGACCACAGGTCGCTAGATTAGTTAGAAATGGAAAGCCCAGCCAGTCTTTCAAAGCCTGATATATTTTCCTCCATAAAAACTTACTTTATATAAAATCTCGTCTCTTTTATTTTCAACTCTTCTAGTCTGATTTTGGTCTATCAGAAGACTCTACTCAGAAGCACTACAAGATGATCAAGTTAGGATTGAGGAACTTGAAGTAAAGTCTACCGGAAGGAACCCTTTAGAAGCTATGGAAGATGCCCCATTCTTTGTCTTATCCCTGCCCCGCAAGAAGTTTCGTTATAGATCTCTTGGATCTATTACCATTCTTCTTGGTTAGGTTGATAGGATAGTTCTATAGTGCTATGTTTCGACTAGATCGGTAAGGATGATGTTATATTGTAGTTGTTTTCTAATCCTTAATATTATAACCCTTGATTTCTTCTACTCTTGTTTTCTTGCCATTGTATTGTCATCCTTGGACAATATCTACCTTGATATATTGAACCCTTTGTCTCTCTACTTCTCTCCTTGATAATACTTTCTCCCTGTTGAATTCTTATACTTTTGCTTTCGTGCCATTGTATTGCCACCCTTGCGCAATATCTACCTTGATGTATGAAACCTTTGGCTCTCTACTCCTTGATAATGCTTTCTCCCTAACTCACTTTATATCCTTGGTTGTATCATTTATCCTAACTTTAATAGTTCATGATTATCTTATTTCACTATTGGCCACCGACAAATATATCTTGTCTAACTCCTTTATAATTCTTTCCTGACTCCTTGACTTTATAATATCTTTCTTATTCCAAACCTTGTCTCACCTTTTGCTTTGGTTGAATGAGTAGAATTGGATTGTGTTGTGCTGGTATGCTTGAGATCATTGTCCTTTGTGTTCTTGTTTGATTTGCTTCTTTGAAATGATTGTTGGTGTATTGTGTGACTTTTGTCCACAATGACATTAGTTATCTAGGTAAAACCTTAGATGGGTTTTCTCTACTCTCTATAATCTGTCTTTGCTCAACCCTTTCGTCCCTTCCATTCTTCCATACCCATACAGATGTCAGACCTTGGAATGTCAACTACAAGTGATGTCACTAAGTGCAAAGAATACATTATGTTGGCAACTCCTCCAGCTAAGGATCAGATGGAACAATTCAAGAAGGTGCATGCTCAGTTTCAACAAGCAACATCTCAAGTGGTAGCTAGACTCCAACAAGTTGATTTAGTAGAATTTATAGCACCTGAGCAGACTACCGGTAACCATATGACATTAACATCACCCTCGATAGTTGACTTAGAAAAGCTGTTATAGGCACAAGCTCTGATAATACAGAAAGCATCTCAACTCACCTCCTCATACCAACAAGTGTTGGCAAGTAGAAACATCACTAGAAATGAAACAACTAATGAACAGGTCGCTAGATCAGTACAAACGAAAGTGAAACTACAAAACAGAAGAATCGGATTTTATTTTCTGGCATAAACAGACAAATGTCTCCCCAAGAACAACTAATAGCAAATGCACTGTCAGACGATGAATTACCAGGTTTTCCAAAAAGGAAACATCACAAGGATGCCCAGCTACAAAAAGAAGCACATGAGTGTTACATTGATGGATGGACTATCACCTACACACAATTTCAGCCCCGTCGTCGCATCAGGTCCAAGAAACAAAAATGGAAACATGGAAAAAGTCAAGAAATAACTCTAAGAAAAGCTTGCTATCTATGTGGACGTGAAGATCATTACCTTCGTAACTGTCCTGAGAAGAGTTCACTATTGGACACCTCCGAGATAAAGTTATCTCAGACTCTAGACATGGAATATGAACAAAAATGCATAGAAACTTCTACCAACATCATGAAGAATAACAAAAGGAATAGGAAAATGTTTGGATATATGAGTAGTCCACCTCAACCACAAGTAAAAGCCCCGAAACACATGGATACCCAAACAGAAGAATCAAATCAGACTCAACTGTTAATATACAAACACCTAATCAGTCATCATCTGCCTTCATTCAAATGAAGTTAACTCGTGAAGAGCTAAAAGCAAGAGGTGTTTACTACTACTGCAAGAACGAAGGACATGATATTCTCCAATGCCCCAAGAAACGTCTAGACCGACTAGAGAAGAAGACCGCGCAGCAAGACCCAAGCAATAATCCAGAAGACCAATCTGTTTATAAGTATGAGGATGAAGGTCGTCTAATTAGTATTCATTGCGGAATGAAGAAGCAATAAGTTCCTTAAATTTGGAAGAGTTCAATGTGAACTGAGAACCTACGAATAACCATGTACCTCTGCTTTCGTGCTAGCCTTTCTTAATCTCGAGGACGAGATTCTTTTTAAGGGGGGTAGATTTTGTAACACCCTAAATCCATCAATTAAAAGTAATCTAGTTTAATTTCTAAATTTCTAACAGAAAGGAAAAATATATTGGTTTCAAATAATGAATGTGTGATATAAGTAGATTCATCAATTTCTTGAATAGTAAAAATTTTACAGAGTGGTTGTTGCATTCATGCCAAGCACGAATTTTGTTCGATTTGATTCATAAATATAATTCTTGGATTTAATTTAGTGAGAAAGATCTCATTTTATAAAATACTAATGAATTGTTAAAAAATAATTTTGGAAATATGCAGTTTGATTTGTTAATGATAGTCTTGAATTTTAGAAATATACATGTAAATGTATTATTCGGATTTATTTCTTGCTGTGAATCTTTCCATAAAAATATAATAAGTTGCTACAAAAAGAAATAAATTTATAAAAAAATGTAGATATTATTTAAGGATTTTAATAATTTTAAGAATATATATATATATTATATTCTATTATTGAAAGAGGGGAAAAGGAATTTCGAAATTAAACAAAAAAAGAAAATCACATCGCTCGCTTAGCCTAGCCATCCCACGTGAACCTCACCCTCTCTCCTAACGCTCACTCTCACTTGCACATGGACCCACCTCGTCAGCCCCCACCTTTCTTCTCCTGTCCGTTCTTGCTCCAGGAAATGAGACGCCGCCACCCGCACCTTCTCTCTCCTTGCTTCTCCCACCCGGTCTCTCTCTCCCTTCCATTCCTCTCTCTCTCCCCTCGCATCTCTCTCCTTGGCCGCCGCCACCTGCACTCAAGCCAGCCCGACCGGACGAACCGGCCGCCAAGAGCCGCGCGCGACCACGCGCCAGGAGCTCTTCCCTCACGCCCTGTTCATCCGCCAGGACGCCGCCCGCAGACGCGCCCTGACGCGCTCCAGCTGCCGAACAGCCTTCCCGTGCACTGACCCCGCCGTGCCCAGACACCTGCGTGGAGCCGAACCGGCCGCAGACCCATTCGAGCCGCGACCGAGCACCCGCATCGTCCATTCATTCCGCGTTAATGGACCTTCATTGCTTCTGTTTCTCTTCCCCATTAATCCCTCCCTCCATTGATGCGTCATGAAGCATCCCGGCACCCGTTACTCTCTCCCTCGATGCCTTTCCCTCTCCCTCCGTTCCCCTATAAAATGTATTGTCCAGGCCTCGATGTGCTCGATCCTCGCCTCATGTTCCTCCTCCCGCGTCTCAACTCACTGTCGCCCGTCGCCCTCTACAGTTACTGTTCGTATTGCCTGGGTACTGCAGCGTCTTTCGCCATCGTCGCCGATACTCCACCAGTGACTTAGCCTCCGCGTCCGGAACACCATGTCGAGCCCCTGATGTCCACACATCGACTCGCCGACACGCCTCATCGGAGTCCGCTTCGTCATCGTTCAGCTCGTCTTGCCATTGACATTCTTGGTTCGCCGGAGCTACGCACCTGTCGTACCGAGCCTTCGCCTCGACGCACGCCCAAACCCATCCGCCGTCCGTCCAAAGGTTGATGACAACCCCCAAAACATCAATTTATTTTCTAAATCAGGTTTTGAATTTATTTATGAATCTTGCGATTTATCGTTGTAATATTATGATGATGCGATTTGATGATTTGTGTATGATTTTAGATATTTCGTTTTATACGTGTAGTCAAAAATCGAACCCCGCGACCACGCTTTAATATATGTATGATTTTATAATTTTAAAAATGAACACAGTCACTATTCACTAACCCAGTGATGTGCATACTAGAAATGTTTATAATGAATTTCACTTTAGTGTGTGGAGCGATAATCAGTTAGTATTGATATAAGTGTAATTTTAGTGATATAAGAAATTGAAATAGGAATTGAGCCACGTATTTCCGGTCTAAATGAAAATATATATTTTTATTCATAATAAAAGTATTCACAAGTATGGTACGAAATTACTTAGAATTAGTAAAATATTTATCTATGTCATAATAACCATAAATAGGTTATTAAAAGTCTCATTTACTAATTTATAATTAATTCTTAGTATATTAATGTCAGAAGAATTATAAATAAACAATTTTTAGTATAAGTATAAATTCTATTTAAGAAGAAAATCGAAAGAATAGAATTTTATTATGTTAAAATGACTTAACTAGACGCTCATACTTTTCTAATAAAGAAAATAATAGTTATGTCGATGAACATAGATTTCTTACTAAAGAATTAGATAATTTGTTTATAACTTTAAAATGACCTTTTTAATAGTTATCATATTTATCAAGATTCATTATAGATGTTTAAGTATAGCCGTATTAAATAGAAGCTTAAAAGAATAGGTGGATCATATGTTTCTTAGTAAAAACAGAAGATAAATATATATCCAATTAATAGATTATTTATATTTTATTAATTAAAAGATAATAAAAGTCATTGCTTTTATAAACTAAAATGATAGTTTATACTTTTTCCTTTCAAATGATTTAGGTCATATGTTCCTACATTGAAACTAAAAGTAATCAATAAATTATTTATATTTCCTCACAATTTAATAAATAACTTACATTTATATCTGTCCATAACTAGTAATGCAAGCGCGATTAATTTGTTCATCACATTGAATCCATATTATTTATTTATATCATTTAGTGGTCCCTAAAGGATAAATTAAAGAAAATTAGTGTTCATGTCCTTTTTATGTTAGTTTATATATTGTTCTGTATAGCTTTCTTAATAAAGTATAGGACATGTACTTTCTAATAAAAATAAAATATAGTTGTTTGTTCATTGTCTCCTACATAAAAGTCCATTTAAGGCATATATCATAACTTTCTATAAATAGGTGTTTAATAATAATAATGACCTTTTCACATAAAACCTATTTAGACTCATATTTTAATTTATCATAAGCGATAGGTTTAACAATGAATTATATGTTCCATAATGCTCCATAAATTAACAATGAATTTCATAATGCATTAATCCTAGATATATAACTTATATCTTTTCTAAAAAGGTTAAAAAGGGTTTAATATTGTTATAACGCGTTTTATCGTCTTATAAATCCTTAATCTTGGACACATCGCGTATGACGTTTTATAAAAGATTAAATTGGTGACCAAATATTTGTATATTTTAATTAAGATATTTTAAGCTCGTGTCTTGTTTTATAAAGTATAGATCACACATTTTTAAAGAATACCTTTTTATTATAACTCATGCGAGTAATGTTTTTGAAAAGCAAACGCTCTTTTCGTTAGACTTTCTTTTAGATTTATGTATGGTGAATGTTGTATGTTATTGAGTGGTGTTTGTTCTTCTTGTTTGTTTGTGTGATATTCAGTGGTTGATCTAGTAGTTAAGAATCAAGATCTATTCCGATCCGTGGAAGATCCTCGAGTTTTCAATAAGCAAGGCAAGTGGACTTCTCCCTCTGCATACTCTGTTTGATCCCATACAATGCATTTAATAAAGTTTACTCTTGGATATATATGCATAATTTGACGGGTTACCTATTCAGACACACCTAACCTTTCCAACCTTATTCCTTGTTAACCTGGGTTTTGATAATCAAGTAGCTATGCTATCGCTACAACTTAATTTTATGCAGTCACTCCCACTTATGATATTAATGTTCCAAAATGGTAAGTTACATTATTGTTGCTAATCCGACGATTAAACAAGATCATATTGTGATAATTGGAACATGGAGTGACCACCCGGGAAAACAGTGCAACCACAAGTGCTATCATGGCTCTGGCTTTGGTAATTAGCTTTATATGCTTAGTGCCTAGCAACCTTACCTGAAATATGGGCAAGAGGGGGAGCGGTAGGTGTTGGCAGCCCACGTTAACATGGGGACGTATTCTTGGCTAAGGTACCTCACCCAGGGGGCCTCCACCATCGTCTTTAGAAACCTTAGTGGGTTGCTTCGTATTAAGTGTATTTTGTGAAAGCCTCATAGTGGATCCCTAGCCACTCACCTCGGAAGTGTTTACGGGTTTTGGCCGACCCAGGCTAGAGGGGATACATGGCTTGTGGGTAAAGTTGTACCACCTCTGCAGAGTGTAAAACTGATATATCAGCCATGCTCACGGTTATGAGCGGCCTGGACTCCTCACATGATAATTGAACTTGAAGATGAAAATAAATTGAGATCCGATGATCTGTCAATGGTTTGCTTAAGTGGTTTCACTTAAGTGTTTTTGAAATACTCTTGTACCTTTGCTTAATGGGAATACTTGGGATTCACACTTATTAGTAAGGCAGGTGTTGTTAATAAAATGTTGACCAACTAAAATGCTTATTGCTCAACCTCAGCCTCACCTTGTTAGACTTGCATTAGTTTTTCCCCCACGCTGAGCCCCGACCATAAGTGAGCTCACCCTTGCTTAATTTTGATCAGAAGTTGCAGATGAAGATATGATGCTGAACTCCATGGATGCTAGTCTAGTGATACCCCCGGTCATCTTCCTGTGGATGGATGTCCTTGTTTCGCTGTACTTTGATGAATAAAGGTTAAGACATTATGTCTGTTCGAAGTGTAATATAATCGTTATTTACGCTTTTATGCATTGTTCTTTTGATATATTACACTTGTGACGTCAACATATGTGTGGAAATAGATCCTGGCACACATATGCTATGCACCCGGCTCTGCCCTTTGGAAACGGGTGTGACAGCTAGTCGGCGATGCCAGAGCCAACCCATGTTAGTCTTAGCAATTCAGCAAGTATCGAGTTCAGCTCTATTAAAATCAACTAAGTATAGCTGACCCTCTAACACTCCCTTAAATGCTACTGAATCATCACTTCTTCTAAAGACAGTAACACCTAAATCTGTAAAAAAAGACAATTGTAGCCCATTTTGCATAATTGAGAAACTGAAAGTAAGTTGTATTCTAAAGAATCTACAAGAAAAACATTGGAAATAGAATGGTCAGGTGATATAGCAATTTTACCATGTCCTTTGACCAAACCTTGATTTCCATCTCCGAATGTGATAGCTCTTTGGGGATCATGGTTTTTATCATAGGAGGAGAACATCCTTTTCTCCCCAGTCATGTGGTTTGTGCACCCGCTATCAATGATTCAACTTGAGCCTCCTGATGCATAAACCTACAAAACAAGTTTAGGCCTTGTTCTTAGGTACCCAAACGGTCTTGGGTCCTTTCACATTAGAAACAAGCACCTTGGGTACCCAAACACAAGTCTTTGACCCCTTGTGTTTGCCCCCAACATATTTGGCAACTACTTTGCCTGATTTGTTAGTGAGCACATAAGAAGCATCAAAAGTTTTAAATGAAATGTTATGTTCATTTGATGCAATAGGAGATTTATTTTTAGGCATTTTAACATGTGTAGAACGCCTAGAGCTAGAAGCCTCATTTTTATAAATAAAAGCATGGTGAAAAACCGAATGAGTCTTCTTAGCATGAATTCTCCTAATCTTATCCTCAGGATAACCAGCAGGATACATAATATAGCCCTCGTTATCCTGAGGCATGGGAGCCTTGCCCTTAACAAATTTAGACAATCTTTTAGGGGCATTGAGTTTGACATTGCCTCCCTGTTGGAAACCAATGCCTTCCTTAATGCCAAAGTGTCTCCCACTATAAAGCATACTACGAGCAAATTTAAATTTTTCATTCTCTAATTCATGCTCGTCAATTTTAGCATCTAATTGTGCTATATGATCATTTTGTTGTTTAATCATAGCAATGTGATCATGAATAGCATCAATATTAATGTCTCTACATCTAGTACAAATAGTAACATGATCAACACTAGATGTAGAGGGTTTGCATGCATCTAATTCATCAATCTTAGCATGTAAAATAGCATTCTCATTCTTAAGATTGGAAATAACATCATTGCAAACATTTAAATCTTTAGCCTTAGCAATTAATTTTTCATTCTCAATTTTAAGGCTAGAGAGAGATGCATTCAAATTGTCAATCTTAGCAATCAAATTGGCATTATCATTTCTAAGACTAACAATTGAATTATCACAACTATCTAACTTCTCAACCTTAGCAATTAGTTTAGCGTTCTCATTTCTAAGGTTGGAAATGATATCATGGCAAGTGCTTAGCTCACTAGTTAATTTTTCACATTTTTCTATCTCCTGAGCATAAGCATTTTTAACTTTAACATGCTTCTTATTTTCTTTAATAAGGAAGTCCTCTTGGCTACCCAAGAGTCCATCCTTCTCATGAATGGCACTAATCAATTCATTTAATTTTTCCTTTTGTTGCATGTTTAAGTTGGCAAAAAGGGTGAGCAAGTTATCCTCATCATCACTAGAATTTTCCTCATCACTAGAAGTTTCATACTTAGTGGAGGATCTAGATTTTACCTTCTTCTTCTTGCCGTCCTTTGCCATGAGGCATTTGTGGCCGACGTTGGGGAAGAGGAGACCCTTGTTGACGGCGATGTTTGCAGTGTCCTCGTCGGAGGAGGAGTCGGTGGAGCTCTTGTCGGAGTCCCACTCCCGGCAAACATGGGCGTCGCCGCCCTTCTTCTTGTAGTACTTCTTTTTCTCCTTCCTTCTTCCCTTCTTGTCGTTGCCCCTGTCACTATCACTTGATAATGGACATTTTGCAATAAAATGACCGGGCTTACCACACTTGTAGCAAACTTTCTTGGAGCGGGGCTTGTAGTCTTTCCCCCTCCTTTGCTTGAGGATTTGTCAAAAGCTTTTGATGATTAAAGCCATCTCCTCGTTGTCGAGCTTGGAGGCGTCGATGGGGAGCCTACTTGATGTAGACTCTTCTTTCTTCTCCTCTATCGCTTTGAATGCGACGGGTTGCACCTCGGGTGTGGAGGTGGCGCCTTGCTCGATAATTTTCTTGGAGCCTTTGATCATCAATTCAAAGCTCACAAATTTTCCTATAACCTCCTCGGGAGACATTAGCTTGTATCTAGGATCACCACGAATTAATTGAACTTGTGTAGGATTAAGAAAAACGAGTGATCTTAGAATAACCTTGACCATTTCATGGTCATCCCATTTTGTGCTCCCGAGGTTGCGCACTTGGTTCACCAAGGTCTTGAGCCGGTTGTACATTGCTTGTGGCTCCTCCCCTTGATGAAGCATGAAGCGACCAAGCTCCCCCTCGATCGTTTCCCTTTTGGTGATCTTGGTCACCTCGTCTCCTTCGTGCGCGGTCTTTAGTATGTCCCAAATCTCTTTGGCACTTTTCAACCCTTGCACCTTATTATACTCCTCTCGACTTAGAGAGGCGAGGAGTATAGTTGTGGCTTAGGAGTTGAAATGCCGGATTTGGGCTATCTCGTCCGAGTCATAGCCTTTGTCCCCCACGGATGGTTCCTGCGCACCAAATTCAACAATGTCCCAAATACTAGCGTGGAGTGAGGTTAGATGGTGCCTCATTTTATCACTCCACATACAATAATCTTCACCGTCAAAAACCGATGGTTTGCCTAGTGGGATGGAAAGTAAAGGGGTGCGTTTGGAAATGCGAGGATAGCGTAGGGGAATCTTACTAAACTTCTTGCGCTCATGGCGCTTAGAAGTGACGGACGACGTGTCGGAGCCAGAGGTGGATGGCGATGAAGAGTCGGTCTCGTAGTAGATCACTTTCTTCATTTTCTTCTTCTTGTCGCCACTCTGGTGCGACTTGACGCGGGGAGGTGATTCCTCCCTCTTCTTGTTGGCGGACTCCCCCGATGGAGCCTTCTCGTGGCTTGTGGTGGGCTTCTCGCCGGTCCCCATCTCCTTCTTGGCGTGAGCTCCCGACATCACTTCGAGCGGTTAGGCTCTAATGAAGTAACCGGCTCTGATACCAATTGAAATTCGCCTAGAGGGGGTGAATAGGTAGAATCTGAAATTTACAAACTTAAGCACACACTACAAGCCGGGGTTAGCGTTAGAATTAAATTCGAGTCCGAAAGAGAGGGAAAACAAATCAACAAAGAAATAAAGCGGATGAACACGGTGATTTGTTTTACCGAGGTTCGGTTCTTGCAAACCTACTCCCCGTTGAGGTGGTCACAAAGACCGGGTCTCTTTCAACCCTTTCCCTCTCTCAAAGGGTCACTTAGACCGAGTGAGCCTTTCTCTTTAATCAAATGGGACACTTAGTCCACTACAAGGACCACCACAACTTGGTGTCTCTTGTTTTGATTACAAGTGAGTTGGAAACAATAATAGAGGAAGAAGAAAAGCAATCCAAGCGCAAGAGCTCAAAAGAACACAAAAGTCTCTCTCTCTAGTCACTAATTTGTTTGGAGTGATTCCGGACTTGGGAGATGATTTGATCTCTTTGTTTGTGTCTTGGAATGAAGTCTAGAGCTCTTGTATGAGGTTTGATGGCTGAAAACTTGGATGCATTGAAGTGTGGTGGTTGGGGGGTATTTATAGCCCCAACCACCAAAATGACCGTTGGTGAGGGCTTCTGTCGTATGGCGCACCGGACAGTCCAGTGCGCCACCGGACACTGTCCGATGCGCCAGCCATGTCACCATGCTGTTGGGTTCCAACCATTGGAGCTCTGACATGTGGGGCCACCGGACAGTCTGGTGGTGCACCGGACAGTCACTGTTCATTGTTCGGTGCGCCTTCTGGCACCTGCTCTGACTCTACGCGCGCAGTCGCGCACTGTTCACTGTTCCTATAGCTTTTGCAGACGACCGTTGGCGCAGTTAGCCGTTACTCCGCTGGCACACCGGTCAGTCCGGTGCTACACCGGACAGTCCGGTGAATTATAGCGGAGTGGCTCCCTAAATTCCCGAAGCTAGCAAGTTGGAGGGAATCCACCCTAGTGCACCGGACAGTGTCCGGTGGCACACCGGACTGTCCGGTGCGCCAGACCATGGCAGCCTTCGGTTGCTTTGCTCCTTTTTTTGAACCCTTTCTTTGAACTTTGTATTGATTTATTGTGAACCTTTGGCACCTGTAGAACTTATAATCTAGAGCAAACTAGTTAGTCCAATTGTTTGTGTTGGACAATTCAATCACCAAAATCATTTAGGAAAAGGTGTGAGCCTATTTCCCTTTCAGGTTCCTCTTGCTCAAGTGGGCGTTGCTGCTGTTGTCTTCTGCCGCTACTGCAAGGCGATGACACATACCATCGAGAAGTGTCGTGTCATCCTCCACGCCGTAGTGGAGGTGCCCCCACTTCTGTTGCTTCTACCACGCCTCGGTCGCCTCCTGACTGGGCCCTCGACCTTACATTTTAGGGTTCCTTTTGTTTCTCAATTTTCTAATCTTAATTTTTAGTTGTTGTCTGCTAGTCAGATCACTAATCATAATTGTCGTTGAGTCTGACTCTTGCTTTGTTAAGGATCATCGTATGGGGACCTTAGTTGATACTAGCCACCGGCTCTGTGATCCTCCTCGTCTTTGGGAGCTTGACTGGTCGTTTCTTCCTTCAACTTCCACTCGTTGCCAGTCCTCCTCCACCATTGATGCCACTGCTTTTACCGCCACCACTTAGTCAGCTTCACTCAGTGGCACCATCATCTTGGTCACATGTGTGGGTCTCGTCTGTCATCACTTGTTCGTAGTGGTGTCCTTGGGAAGGTTTCTAGTGATACCTCCCTCCCTTGTATGGGCTATAAGCTTGGCAAGCAGCTATAGTTTCCCTATTCGAGTAGTCAGACAGTGTCAACTAGACCTTTTGATCTTGCTCACTCTAATGTACGGGGCCTTACTCCCTTCGTTTCAAAAGGGGGACATCATCATTATGTGACCTTCATTGATGATTTTTCTCGTTTCACATGGGTGTATTTCTTGGATTCATGAGCTCAAGTGCTCACTGCCTATCAGAGTTTTGTTGCTATGGTTCACACCCAATTTGATTCTCCCATTCATGTTTTTTGGATCAAATCTGCTGGTGAGTACTTGTCTCGTGTTCTCCATCTGTTTCTTGCTGAGCAAGGCACCCTTCCTCAGTATTCTTGTATTGGTGCTCAAGCTTAAAATGGTGTTGCTGAGCATAATCACCACCATCTCCTTGAGACTGCTCTTGCTTACTCCTGACATCCTCTGTTCCTCCTCTGTTTTGGGTTGAACCTATGTCTATAGCTATTTACCTCGTGAACATTTAACCTTTAGTTGCTCTTCATGGTGTCACTCCTCTTTGTGAATCATCTAGGCCCCTTAGTGATGTTTTGGTAATTAATGACAACCATTTGTGGACTAACAATTCTTAGAGAAATAAGAATGAAGGCTGGACCACAGAGAATAGTATGTTTTGGAGACTTAAAGCATTGATTGTGGATCAAGCGAAGGCAAAGGTATAATATAGGTTTTGTTTTCTTGCCGGTCTCCAGGTGTTTAGAGAAGAAATTGACCGGATTAGTAGGCTAGATAGTCGTACTATAAAGAGGGGTCAATGACTTTGGTCTATGTAAAACTTAGTGCCTCATAAAGCATCTAATAGTTGCATTTGCATGAGGACTAACAACGCTTCCGATTTTGATAGTTAAAATATTTTTAAAAGTGTGTTTGGAAAGTGGTTATGTTCTGTGGTCGGTGGACCGTACGGGCCATGAGGCCGGACTGTCCGCTTCCCACTCAGAGAGGTCCGATGTATGTTCATTTTGGAGTGGTCCGGAATGTTTGTAATACAGACAGTCTAGGCCTTTGGGCCAGACCATCCGTAGTCCTGACTAGAGAGGGTTTGTGATTGCACAAGTCCCTGTGTGCTTGTGCGGACCATCCGACCAGGGTCGGCGGACCGTTCGCAAGTGCTAAAACAGATTTGGGCAGGGGTTGTGTGTTTTTGGTCGAATGTACTATAGACTGTCCGAGGTTTGAGCCCGGACAGTACTGACTCCTGTTCATGAACCGTCCGACCTTGGAGGGCGGATCGTCCGCCTGTGTAAGTCAACTTGGTCAGTGTTCGGGTGCCTTAAGTTGACAAGTCTTAGACCATCCGGCCAGGGTTGGCGAACCGTCCAGGCCTACCTTTTTCTGACAGCTCTAACACGTTTCAAATGGGTAATATGGTCGATAATGGTACGACGGACCGTCCGGTCATAGGGCGCGGACCGTCCGCGTGTGCGGAGAAGGTGTGATACTTGCACCTAATGGCTAGTATAGAGTGCAGAGCTATAAATAGAAGTTGAGCTCGTGTGTGAGGACTTTCTTGGCCATTCCTAGCACACATTGAGGTAGTTTGTGATCCTCTAACTCATTCTCTCACACTTTTTGCTTGGGATTGCATTCTAGTGAGAGATTGAGAGCTGCATCATTTGGTGATTCTTGAGGCACTGGGTGTTACACCGAGCAACCGTCAACGGCTTGTTACTCTTGGAGGTTGTCGCCTCCTAGATGGCTCAGGTGTTGTCTCCGTCAAGCTCTCCGTGAAGATTGTGGAGGAGATGTGGTGTTGATTGTGAGGTGTTCGCGCCTACCTCGCCGGAGCAGCAAAGGCGACGCTAGTGGAATCGAGGTATTGAGTGATTTCTAGTCCACTTGGCTCAAAGATCAAGTCGTGTCTTGATAGAGGAGCAAGTGAGAGATTGAAGTCCACCTCAACGTGGATTAGGGGTGATCGGCAAATCCCCGATACCATAGGATATAATTTGGTGCATTCTCTTTACTCATTACTTATTACTTTGCTAGTAGTTAGTAATTTGTGTATTGCCTTTCATTTCTAGCATTGCCATAGTTGTTTCTCATATATTACTTACTTGTTGTAGCTAGAGAATTTATATCTCTTGTCGTATTGATTAAATTTCTCTAGTGTCTTTGATTTTAGTCAAAACCGTCTATTCACCCCCCGCTAGTCGGTGTCCTAGATCCTACAAGTGGTATTAGAGCCGAGGGCTCCATTGTTTGTGGATCTAACCATCTCGGAGTTGGACAAAATGGCTAGTAACAACAATGTTCACATTGGGAAGCCACAACATTTTGATGGGAACAATTATGGCTATTGGAAAATAAGAATGTCAATGCATCTTAGAGCAATGGGTGGAAAGATTTGGCCAATTGTCAGAGACGGATTTGTTGTATTGAAACAAGATGAACCATCACCTAGTGACAATGAAAATGTTCTAACAAATGATCTGTAACACCCCTGGTGTTACTGTAACGAAAACTTGAGCATGGCATCATAAACATTGGCATTGCATATGTTTGACACACCTAGAGTGCATTCACTAGGTAAAAATTTCAAACAAGTTGTATTGTTATAGCATTTTGCAAATAGAACCCTGGATAGGGAACTTAACCCTAAATAGGGATTAAAGGGGTAAAACCTAACCCAAGTTAAGAAAACCTAAAAGCTTTAGGGGAATAGTCATAAAATGTTCCCAAGAATAAACTTGAAACACATTTATACCCCTGAGATACCAAAAACCCCATTTGAACCCTGTAAAACCCTAAATCCAAACCCTAGGGGCCTATGTGCAAAAACAGTGCATATTTGGACTAAAGTGTAAAAACTACTATGTTTAAGCATATAAAGTCACATGGTTCACATTTGGGAATATTTACAAGCCAAACCCTAAGTTTTGGACTTAATTGCAAAATAGACTTCAATTGAGTTCTATACTAAGTCTGAATTTCAGAGTTTTTGCTCAACTTTTGAGTCTTGTATCTTTCAAATTCTAGGGTTTTTGCCCTAGGTCACCACATCAAAATTGAAGATCAATCATTGGGGAACAACTTTGCTTAAGGGTGTGAGCATAGTTGTTAAGTAAAGCTGGGAGATAATTAAGCCCAAAGTTGGACTGTCAGGTCACTGGGTCTGAATTTTTAGACAAACAGTGCAACCACTGAGACTTTGAGCAAGGATTCAACTATGATCCAGCATGAATCTGCCCATGGCATCTATGACAAACTTGTAGCTGGTTAGTAGCTCTATAACTTTGCTGCAGAGTTTGGTTTGTGTTGCCACAGAAATTTGGAAGAAATCTGGCCCTAAACTATGGCTGTCAGGCTTACTGAAGAAGCACACGCCATGGTACAGTGGCTCAAACAGATCAGAACGCCAGCGCGGCTGTCCTCACCGCTGATGGCTCCCTCCGCCGTGATTCGTGTCACCGGCGTCGAGATTAGTGCCTGGGTGGATGGATAGCGCTGCGGGGTAAAAGAATCTTTGCCGCCGGTGAGCTGGACTCCACTCCGGCTAGCCGCGATACCCCTCCCCTTTCTCACCGCCCTCGGATTGGAATCTCATCGCCGTCGTGCCATCGCCGTTGTCCACCGCGTGTCCGAGCCTCGCCACGGCACCGCCACGATTCACTTTAGCTCACCGTTGCCCCCCGGAATAGCTGCCACGACGTTGCACACGAATCCACTGCGCCAGTGTTCTTCTTCGTCTCTGAGAGCACCTAGAGGGGGGGTGAATAGGTGATCCTGTAAACTTCAAAAACTTAAGCCACAAAACTTTGATTAAGCGTTAGCACAGTTAATGCCAAGTGGCTAGAGAGAAGATCTTGCACAATACGATAACCACAGGAAGTTCAACACAGAGGGGACACAGTGGTTTATCCCGTGGTTCGGCCAAGTACAAAACTTGCCTACTCCACGTTGTGGCGTCCCAACGGACGAGAGTTGCACTCAACTCCTCTCAAGTGATCCAATGATCAACTTGAATACCACAGTGTTATGCTTTTCTTTTCTTTATCCCGTTTGCAAGGAATCTCCACAAATTGGAGTCTCTTGCCCTTACAAGTATATGATCACAAATAAGCACAGAGTAAGGGAGGGAAGCAACACACACAAATCCACAGCGAAATGCGCACACACACGGCCAAGAATCGAGCTCAAATGACTATCTCAAAGTTCTCACTAGAACGGAGCTCGAATCACTTAGAATCACAAACGAATGCGCAAAGAACGAGTGTGGATGATCAAGAATGCTCAAAGGTTGCTTGGTGTCCTCCTCCATGCGCCTAGGGGTCCCTTTTATAGCCCCAAGGCAGCTAGGAGCCGTTGAGAACAAATCTGGAAGGCCATTCTTGCCTTCTGTCATCGGGCGCACCGGACAGTCCGGTGCACCACCGGACACTGTCCGGTGCCCGATTCCCTTCCTTATTTGGCGAAGCCGACCGTTGGCGCCTGAGAGCCGTTGGCGCACCGGACACTGTCCGGTGCACACCGGACAGTCCGGTGCCCCCTTCCGACCGTTGGCTCGGCCACGTGTCTCGCGCAGATCGCGCGGCCGACCGTTGACCTAGCCGACCGTTGGCTCACCGGACAGTCCGGTGCACACCGGACAGTCCGGTGAATTTTAGCCGTACGCCGTCGGCAATTTACCAAGAGCGGCCACTTCGCGCCGAGTCGGCCTGGCGCACCGGACACTGTCCGGTGCACACCGGACAGTCCGGTGCTCCAGACCGAGCTGGGTCTTGGCAGCACACAGCCAAGTCATTTTCTCCTCTTCTTTCTGTTTCTAACACTTAGACAAGTATATTAGTACACAAAACCAATGTACTAAGGCTTAGAAACATACCTTTACTTCATGATTTGCACCTTGTTCATCCATGTACATAAATTCACAATTAAGCACATGTGTTGGCTCTCAATCACCAAAATACTTAGAAATGGCCCAAGGGCACATTTCCCTTTCAATCTCCCCCTTTTTGGTGATTTATGCCAACACAACATAAAGCAACTAGAACAAGTGCAAACTCACTTCAAATAAAATAAATTTGAGTTTTATTCAATTTTGGCATATATGGATCATCCTTTGCCACCACTTGGTTTGTTTTTGCAAATCAAATTCAAATCTCTATCTCTAAGTCAAACACACATGTTAAAGCACAAAGAGAGTCATTCCAAAAGAGATTGATCAAAGATTTCAAAAACTCCCCCTTTTTCCCATAATTACTACTTCTCCCCACAAGAAGCCAACTTTTGACAAGAGACAAAAAAGAGTTTTGACAAACCAAAAACTCTATTTTACTATTTTTAAATTTCTCAAGTGGTAGCTGATCCATTTATTGCTTTGGCCTTTATTTTCTCCCCCTTTGGCATCAAGCACCAAAACGGGATCAGTCTTGGCCCTTTAACCCCATTGCCTCACCAAATCTTCAAATAAGATCAAATGGCAATAAGAGTTCATGAGATGAACTTGGAATACGTTACCCTCTCATCGGAGTGCAGTGGAAGTCTTGCATGATCCAAGTCCACCTTTTCCCTTTCAATTCTCCTTTGAGACTAAATCAAACAAACTCAAGCATATGGTTAGTCTCAAGGGATCAAGTTGTAACACATCTCCCCCTAAACATGTGCATCACGTTGCAACAGACTTGTGAGGTCCAGGGAGTGTTTGTACAACTTGAGCACCATAATAAGCAACAAAATGCAGAATGAACATGATCAAAGGCATAAACACATGTATGCTACAATTCAATCCAAGTTCCGCGAATCTAAGACATTTAGCTCACTACGCAATCTGCAAAAGGTCTTCTCATCTAGAGGCTTGGTAAAGATATCGGCTAGCTGGTTCTCGGTGCTAACATGAAACACTTCGATATCTCCCTTTTGCTGGTGGTCTCTCAAAAAGTGATGCCGGATGTCTATGTGCTTTGTGCGGCTGTGCTCAACAGGATTTTCCGCCATGCGGATAGCACTCTCATTATCACATAGGAGTGGGACTTTGCTCAGATTGTAGCCAAAGTCCCGGAGGGTTTGCCTCATCCAAAGTAGTTGCGCGCAACACTGTCCTGCGGCAACGTACTCGGCCTCAGCGGTGGATAGGGCAACGGATGTTTGTTTCTTGGAGTTCCATGACACCAGGGACCTTCCTAAGAATTGGCACGTCCCCGATGTGCTCTTCCTATCGACCTTACATCCAGCATAGTCGGAATCTGAATATCCAATCAAGTCAAAGTTAGACCCCTTTGGATACCAGATCCCGAAGCAAGGCGTAGCTACTAAATATCTAAGAATTCGCTTCACCGCCACCAAGTGACATTCCTTAGGATCGGATTGAAATCTAGCACACATGCATACGCTAAGCATAATATCCGGTCTACTAGCACATAAATAAAGTAGTGACCCTATCATTGACCGGTATGCTTTTTGATCAACGGACTTACCACCTTTGTTGAGGTCGGTGTGCCCGTCGGTTCCCATCGGCGTCTTTGCGGGCTTGGCGTCCTTCATCCCAAACCGCTTTAGCAAATCTTGCGTGTACTTCGTTTGAGAGATGAAGGTGCCGTCCTTGAGTTGCTTCACCTGGAACCCAAGGAAGTAGTTCAACTCGCCCATCATCGACATCTCGAATTTCTGCGTCATCACCCTGTTAAACTCTTCACAAGACTTTTGATTAGTAGAACCAAATATTATGTCATCGACATAAATTTGGCACACAAACAAATCACCATCACATGTCTTAGTGAAAAGAGTTGGATCGGCTTTCCCAACCTTGAAAGCATTAGTAATTAAGAAGTCTCTAAGGCATTCATACCATGCTCTTGGGGCTTGCTTAAGTCCATAGAGCGCCTTAGAGAGCTTACACACGTGGTCGGGGTACCGCTCATCCTCGAAGCCAGGGGGTTGCTCCACGTACACCTCCTCCTTTATTGGCCCGTTGAGGAAAGCGCTCTTCACATCCATTTGGTACAACCTGAAAGAATGGTGAGCGGCATATGCTAGCAAGATACGAATGGACTCTAGCCTAGCCACAGGAGCAAAAGTCTCCTCAAAGTCCAAACCTGCGACTTGGGCATAACCTTTTGCCACAAGTCGAGCCTTGTTCCTTGTCACCACTCCGTGCTCGTCTTGTTTGTTGCGGAACACCCACTTGGTTCCCACAACATTTTGCTTGGGACGTGGCACCAGTGTCCAAACTTCATTGCGCTTGAAGTTGTTGAGTTCCTCCTGCATGGCCAACACCCAGTCCGGATCTAGCAAGGCCTCTTCTACCCTGAAAGGCTCAATAGAAGAGACAAAGGAGTAATGCTCACAAAAATTAACTAATCGAGATCGAGTAGTTACTCCCTTGCTAATGTCACCCAGAATTTGATCGACGGGATGATCCCTTTGAATCATCGCTCGAACTTGGGTTGGAGGTGCCGGTTGCGCTTCTTCCTCCATCACATGATTGTCTTGTGCTCCCCCTTGATCACACGCCTCCTGTTGATGAGCCTGTTCATCGTCTTGAGTTGGGGGATGCACCGTTGTTGAGGAAGAAGGTTGATCTCGTTCATCTTGTTCCTGTGGCCGCACTTCTCCAATCGCCATGGTTCGTATAGCGGCCGTCGGAACATCTTCTTCATCTACATCATCACAATCAACAACTTGCTCTCTTGGAGAGCCATTAGTCTCATCAAATACAACGTCGCTAGAGACTTCAACCAAACCCGATGATTTGTTGAAGACTCTATACGCCTTTGTATTTGAGTCATAACCTAATAAAAACCCCTCTACAGCTTTGGGAGCAAACTTAGAATTTCTACCTTTCTTTACTAGAATGTAGCATTTGCTCCCAAATACACGAAAGTACGATACATTGGGTTTGTTACCGGTTAGCAGCTCATACGACGTCTTCTTGAGGAGGCGATCTAGGTAGACCCGGTTGATGGCGTGGCAAGCCGTGTTCACTGCTTCCGACCAAAAACACTCGGGGGTCTTGAATTCTCCAAGCATCGTCCTTGCCATGTCGATTAGCGTCCTGTTCTTCCTCTCTACCACACCATTTTGCTGTGGTGTGTAGGGAGCGGAGAACTCGTGCTTGATCCCTTCCTCCTCAAGGAACTCCTCCACTTGAAGGTTCTTGAACTCGGACCCGTTGTCGCTCCTTATCTTCTTCACCTTGAGCTCAAACTCATTTTGAGCTCTCATGAGGAAGCGCTTTAGGGTCCCTTGGGTTTCAGACTTATCCTGCAAAAAGAACACCCAAGTGAAGCGGGAAAAGTCATCAACAATAACTAGACCATACTTACTTCCTCCTATGCTTAGATAGGCGACGGGTCCGAAGAGGTCCATGTGCAGCAGCTCCAGAGGTCTTGAAGTGGTCATCACATTCTTGCTGTGATGTGCTCCTCCCACTTGTTTACCTGCTTGACAAGCTGCACAAGGTCTATCTTTTTCGAATTGAACGTTAGTCAAACCTATCACGTGTTCTCCCTTTAGAAGCTTGTGAAGGTTCTTCATCCCCACATGTGCTAAGCGGCGATGCCACAGCCAGCCCATGCTAGTCTTAGCTATTAAGCATGCATCTAGACCGGCCTCTTCTTTTGCAAAATCGACTAAATAAAGTTTGCCGTCTAATACACCCTTAAAAGCTAGTGAACCATCACTTCTTCTAAAGACAGACACATCAACATTTGTAAATAAATAGTTGTATCCCATATTACACAACTGACTAACAGATAGCAGATTGTAACCAAGAGACTCTACTAAAAATACATTTGAAATAGAGTGCTCATTAGAAATTGCAATTTTACCTAACCCTTTTATCTTGCCTTGATTCCCATCACCGAATATGATTGAATCTTGGGAATCTTTATTCTTGACGTAGGAAGAGAACATCCTCTTTTCCCCCGTCATGTGGTTTGTGCATCCGCTGTCGATAATCCAGCTTGAGCCCCCGGATGCATAAACCTGCAAGGCAATTTTAGGCTTGGGTTTTAGGTACCCAACTCATGTTGGGTCCTACAAGGTTAGTGCAAATATCCCTAGGGACCCAAATGCAAGTTTTGTCTCCCTTGCATTTTGCCCCTAACTTCCTAGCAACAATTTTCTTATCCTTTCTACAAATAGCAAAGGAAGCATTTAAAGCACAATAAATTGTAGAAGGTTCATTCACTACTTTCCTAGGAGCATGAATAACATTCTTTCTAGGCACATGATGAATAGCATTTCTCCTAGACATATTTCTATTATTCACATAAGAAGAACTAGAAGCAAACATGTGATAAGAATCATCATAAGCATTGTTACTCCTATAAGCATGTCTCCTATCATGATACAAAAAGGCATGGTTCTTTTTAGCACTACTTGCCATAGGGGCCTTCCCTTTCTCCTTGGCGGAGATGGGAGCCTTATGGCTTGTTAAGTTCTTGGCCTCTCTCTTGAAGCCAAGACCATCCTTAATTGAGGGGTGTCTACCAATCGTGTAGGCATCCCTTGCAAATTTTATTTTATCAACTTCACTCTTGCTAGTCTTAAGTTGGGCATTAAGACTAGCCACTTCATCATTTAGTTTTGAAATTGACACTAAGTGTTCACTACAAGCATTAACATCAAAATCCTTACACCTAGTACAAATTTCAACATGTTCTACACAAGAATTAGATTTATTTGCTACTTCTAACTTAGCATTTAAATCATTGTTAACACCTTGTAAGGTAGAAATGGTTTCATGACAAGTAGATAGTTCATAAGAAAGCATTTCATTTCTTTTCACTTCTAAAGCATATGATTTTTGTGCCTCTACAAATTTATCATGTTCATCATACAATAAATCCTCCTGCTTTTCTAAAAGCCTATCCTTTTCATTCAATGCATCAATCAATTCATTGATTTTATCTATCTTAGATCTATCTAAGCCCTTGAACAAGCATGAATAATCTATGTCGTCATCATCACTAGACTCATTATCACTAGAAGAAGCATAAGTGGAGTCTTGAGTACTCACCTTCTTCTCCCTTGCCATAAGGCATGTGAGACGCTCGTTGGGGAAGAGGGAAGACTTGTTGAAGGCAGTGGCAGCGAGTCCTTCATTGTCGGAGTCGGAGGAGGAGCAATCCGAGTCCCACTCCTTTCCTAGATGTGCCTCGCCCTTTGCCTTCTTGTATTGCTTCTTCTTCTCTCTTTTGTTCCCCTTTTCCTGGTCACTTTCATTATCGGGGCAGTTAGCGATAAAATGACCAAGCTTACCGCACTTGAAGCATGAGCGCTTCCCCTTTGTCTTGGTCTTGCTTGGCTGCCCCTTGCGACCATTTAGCGCCGTCTTGAATCTCTTGATGATGAGAGCCATCTCTTCATCATTGAGTCCGGCCGCCTCAATCTGTGCCACCTTGCTGGGTAGCGCCTCCTTGCTTCGTGTTGCCTTGAGAGCAAGGGGTTGCGGCTCGTTGATCGGACCATTCAAAGCGTCGTCCACATACCTCGCCTCCTTGATCATCATTCGCCCGCTAACAAATTTCCCAAGAACTTCTTCGGGCGACATCTTGGTGTACCTGGGATTTTCACGTATATTGTTCACCAAATGAGGATCAAGTACGGTAAATGACCTGAGCATTAGTCGGACGACGTCGTGGTCCGTCCATCGCGTGCTTCCATAGCTCCTTATCTTGTTGACAAGGGTCTTGAGCCGGTTGTATGTTTGGGTTGGCTCCTCCCCCCTTATCATAGCGAATCTCCCAAGTTCGCCTTCCACCAATTCCATTTTGGTGAGCATGGTGACGTCGTTGCCCTCGTGAGAGATCTTGAGGGTGTCCCATATCTGCTTGGCATTGTCCAAGCCGCTCACCTTGTTGTACTCTTCCCTGCACAAAGATGCTAAGAGAACAGTAGTAGCTTGTGCATTTTTATGAATTTGTTCATTAATAAACATAGGGCTATCCGAGCTATCAAATTTCATTCCACTCTCTACAATCTCCCATATGCTTGGATGGAGAGAGAATAGGTGACTACGCATTTTGTGGCTCCAAAATCCGTAGTCCTCTCCATCAAAGTGTGGGGGCTTGCCGAGTGGAATGGAAAGCAAATGCGAATTCGAACTATGAGGAATACGAGAATAATCAAATGAAAAGTTCGAATTGACCGTCTTTTTGAAGTCGTTGTTGTCGTCCTTTTGGGAAGAAGTGGACTCATCGCTGTCGTCGTAGTAGACGATCTCCTTGATGCGCCTTGTCTTCTTCTTCTTCCCATCTTTGCGTCTGTGGCCCAAGCCCGAGTCGTTGGACTTGTCATCCCTTGGCTCGTTGACGAAGAACTCCTTCTCCTTGTCGTTGATCACAATTCCCTTCCCCTTAGGATCCATCTCTTCGGGCGGTTAGTCCCTTTGTGAAGAGAACGGTTCTGATACCAATTGAGAGCACCTAGAGGGGGGGGTGAATAGGTGATCTTGTAAACTTCAAAAACTTAAGCCACAAAACTTTGATTAAGCGTTAGCACAGTTAATGCCAAGTGGCTAGAGAGAAGATCTTGCACAATACGATAACCACAGGAAGTTCAACACAGAGGGGACACAGTGGTTTATCCCGTGGTTCGGCCAAGTACAAAACTTGCCTACTCCACGTTGTGGCGTCCCAACGGACGAGAGTTGCACTCAACTCCTCTCAAGTGATCCAATGATCAACTTGAATACCACAGTGTTATGCTTTTCTTTTCTTTATCCCGTTTGCAAGGAATCTCCACAAATTGGAGTCTCTTGCCCTTACAAGTATATGATCACAAATAAGCACAGAGTAAGGGAGGGAAGCAACACACACAAATCCACAGCGAAATGCGCACACACACGGCCAAGAATCGAGCTCAAATGACTATCTCAAAGTTCTCACTAGAACGGAGCTCGAATCACTTAGAATCACAAACGAATGCGTAAAGAACGAGTGTGGATGATCAAGAATGCTCAAAGGTTGCTTGGTGTCCTCCTCCATGCGCCTAGGGGTCCCTTTTATAGCCCCAAGGCAGCTAGGAGCCGTTGAGAACAAATCTGGAAGGCCATTCTTGCCTTCTGTCATCGGGCGCACCGGACAGTCCGGTGCACCACCGGACACTGTCCGGTGCCCGATTCCCTTCCTTATTTGGCGAAGCCGACCGTTGGCGCCTGAGAGCCGTTGGTGCACCGGACACTGTCCGATGCACACCGGACAGTCCGGTGCCCCCTTCCGACCGTTGGCTCGGCCACGTGTCTCGCGCAGATCGCGCGGCCGACCGTTGACCTAGCCGACCGTTGGCTCACCGGACAGTCTGGTGCACACCAGACAGTCCGGTGAATTTTAGCCGTACGCCGTCGGCAATTTACCGAGAGCGGCCACTTCGCGCCGAGTCGGCCTGGCGCACCGGACACTGTCCGGTGCACACCGGACAGTCCGGTGCTCCAGACCGAGCTGGGTCTTGGCAGCACACAGCCAAGTCATTTTCTCCTCTTCTTTCTGTTTCTAACACTTAGACAAGTATATTAGTACACAAAACCAATGTACTAAGGCTTAGAAACATACCTTTACTTCATGATTTGCACCTTGTTCATCCATGTACATAAATTCACAATTAAGCACATGTGTTGGCTCTCAATCACCAAAATACTTAGAAATGGCCCAAGGGCACATTTCCCTTTCAGTCTCCGGCCGCCAGTGCTGCTCGACCGAATTGATCACCGCCGCTCTTGCTCCCTATAAATTGAGCCCGCGGTTAGCTGCGCTACATCATCACGAAACCAGAGCCCCAATCCCACCCTCAATCGTTCGCTAGAGCTCGTGAATTTCGAATTCCCCCTAATTCGGTTTCCGCCACCGCAAAGAATACCTCACCGTGGCTAGCTCGATTCAGGTGAGCTCAAGTCCCTCTGCTGCTTGTTCTAGCATCCCTAGGTCCTCCTTAAGCTATTCGACCCCTTCAAATGAACTGGACCATCACCTATCGCCGGGAACACGACGATCTAACTGCACTGCTCACGGTCACCGTGGCCAGAGCAAACCTATTGGTCATTAGTGAAATTAGGTTAGGGGAAAGTCTTAGGATGGGTCCAATTTGGCGTTAGTTGCTCGGGGACACCAGTACTTGCCCCAATCGACCGGCATATGAGCTCGTCGGAGCTCGGCCGCGTTCACCGCCGTCGGGGACCTCCCTCTGCGAAGGAATCGAAGTTGGAGGACTCTTCTGCAGAGCGTCAGTGACTCAAGAAAACAGTGAAAGAACTCGTTCCTAGTTAGCCGGAACACCGAGGGCTTTTCTGCAAAGTATCTAGCGCGGGCGCGGGCGCGATTCCGCGTAGGCCTGGGCCGCCTGGGCTGAAACCGGCCCAGTACTGTTGAGTTTTTTCCTTTTTCTTTTTCAGGAAAACTTTGAAAACCTATAGAAAATTGTAGAAAAATCTTAAAATTGTGAAACCAATTTTCCTAGACTTCTTATTTTCTATAGTATTTAATAAAAATAGTTTCATGATTTTTAGGTTAAATAAGGAATTTTAAGGCATTTAAAGTAGTTTAAAGTATTAGTTCTGGATTTTTAGAAAACATATAGTAATTCCAAAATTGTCCAAACATTTTATATGAGTTCTATACATTATTTAGAAGCCTTGGGTAGAGTTTGGGTTGATTTGGACCTTGTTTGATACTTAGAACCCAAAACCCCCCCTGCCATTTGAACTCCTTTACTGACTCCGGAAACCCTAAATTCTCGGAGTTCCGTGAAGGAAAGTTGTATTCAAGACTTAGATAATAAATCTTTATTATCTTTTCACTCTCATGAGCATTACATGGCATTCATTCTTATATATGTATATATATGGTTATGTTTAGAAAACGAAGAAGAGATCGAAGTAACCGAAGAGAAGACACCACCACCTTTGGAGTCTCAGGCAGGGCCTTGTCTCTATTTTGACATCTGCGGGACCGAGCCTGACTCACCTACTAACGAAGGCAAGCCCCGGTGCATTTGCCACCTTCCTTGATGTTTTTAAAATCTTTCTCACTTGATTGATGCATTAGGTGATAGGAGTTGAATGCTTAAACAATTCCTGCATTACCTTCCTTGAACTTGATTACCTTCCTTGAAACTTTGTTTTTTACAAAAAGGTTTTTCTATGCTTAGTATTGCTTTAGAAAAACAAAAGGATTTGTTTTTCAAAAGATGATTGGCAAAGTGGGAGGGTTGTTTTCAAAAATAAAACTTGATGGTGGATCCATCATGGTCGTGATGGGTTCAACATCGGAAAAGATGTACCTCTGCCAGGTACCAAGTTTTTGGGTTGAAATGATTAAGCTGAGATCGGGCGGGTGACTTGCACGAGAAAGGAGTCTCGGTGTAGTGTCTCCGTCTGAGTCGATTAAGGACCGTGTCGATGTAGGCTTGGTGACCGAGGACCCTTTAACTGGTCACATGCCTCGTCATGGGTAAGCCTTGCCTCGGGCAGACTAAGGCCAGAATAAGATAACACGAAATGGGCATGGAGTGGTGGCGGGAGTAGCGTGTACCCTCCGTAGCAAGAGGCTAGACGGTGGTGTATCTGTGCTCTCGGTTTGCGTGAACCTGATCTGGTCTTAAGAACCCCGGTGGCGGGTTGACATATGCAAGGGTTAAGTGCTACATATGTCGTGTGATTGGAGATCCTCAGCTGAGTATAATTGATTCGGATCGCCGTACCTTCGCGATTATGAAGACTTGGTCACTGCCCTATACGTAGAACCCCAGTAAAGATGAAAGGTTTTGTTAAGAAACTAGCTAGTGTAGGACCAGTGATTGAACTAGGGTAGAAAGAACTCTAGTTGCAGGTAATTTTACTTAACTTGACAAATAAAACTGGATTTTTTAAGGATCCACTTTAGTAAGCATTTCTGCAAAACAGAGTCTTTGATTATTGAAAAGCCTTACCTTGACTCCCTTAACCAGCATACCCTTGAGAGTCTTTTCTTTAGTCGGGTAAGACTTGCTGAGTAATTCCATACTCAGGGTTTATTCCCCCATTGTTTTTAGGTGAGGAAGCGACAAATTTTTGTTGCTTTTGCTCCAAGGTGGTTCCAAATGAAGAAAAACAAGAGTGAAGCACGGGAGGAAAGGATCCTCCATTAGAAGCTTTGTTTAAAAACTTTACGGGAGGAGTTTTTACCTCCCTTGGTATTGTAATAATACTACTCAGCACTCGTTTTATAACTCTGGTCTGTAATAAGTAACTTGATCTTACTTTCTAAATAAATGTAAGTTTATGTAATCGCTTCCGCATTTCTATATATCCGATGTTCTGTAATGTCTGCAAGACGGGTAAAACGTTCCTGGAAAGGTAAGAAAGAAGATACCGAACTTGTCGAGTGATTCAGGAACATCTACAGGGTTGTCTGATGTCTGTTGGACAAGGACAACTGTAGGTGGGCCTAATTACTTGGGAGGTTCCGTCACATGATCAAGCCATGAATGTGTTCTATGAAGCTCTAGACATCAATGAGTTCAATAGAATCAAGAATCTCACAACCGCTCATGATATTTGGATCAAGCTAATGGAAATCCATGAATGAACTGCAATTGTGAAGAGTGTCAAATTATATGTGTGCAAAGGAAAATTTGAGCAATTTATCATGAAGGAAGATGAAAGTGTATCCTACATGTTCAACCGGTTAAATGAGATAGTAAATGAGCTCAAAGGACTTGGTTTTGATGTACCTGATGCGGATTTCACTCATAAGTTCCTTAGATCCCTTCTAGAGAAATACGACACTATTGTAACCATGCTAGTGAGAAGTGATTTGACTACAACATCTTCAACAAAGTTTTGGGAGAAATTCTTACTCAAGACATATTCAAGAAATCTCAAGCTAAGGCCATAAGTTTGGCAAAGAAAGTGAAAGGTGAATCAATAGCTCTCAAGGCTAAAGCCTCTAAGGAAATAGAGAAGGAAGAAAGCGATGGTGAAGGAAATGAAGTGAGAGTGATGAAGAATTGGCTCTCTTTGTGAAGAAGTTCAACAAGCTCATGAAGAAAAAAAGGTCAATTTATAAGAGGTCAATCATCAAGAAGGAATGCTTTCAATGATAGAAAGTGCTTTGAATGTGGGGAACCCGGTCTCATTGCAATGAATTGTGTAAGGAAATGGACCCCGGGACATTTGGCTTAATAGGTTTTGGTGTTTGATGATCAACATAACATGTGGACTAATGTGTTTGCTAGTGTTTGTGTTTGTGTTTGTGTTTGTAGTTCACAGGATTCTAAAGTTACTTGGACCAAGACATTGAGGAAAGCAACACCTCAAAAGAAGACATTATGAAGATAAAGTGAAGTCCAAGAAACAAAGGAAGTGTTGTCTGCGGACTGTCTGGTATGGAGCACCGAACTGTCCGGTGCCACACGCCGGACTGTCCGGTGCACCAGGAACAGTAGCTCTAATTTAATATTACTATTTATTTTACTTTAGAAAACTAGTTCTAATTTATGTATAAATAAACACTTTAAAGTTTAAATCTTTCGAAGAATATCCTCATCAAATGATACTTTAATTTGTGCCTTGTTCTTTTTAAATACTTAACCCGAACTTAGGATTTTGGGTGTTACACGTCCAGCATACCTTCTTTTTTCCTTTGTAAATATGTACACAAATGTGTCTTGTGCATAGGATACCTTTGTTTCTTTCTTTCTTTTCATAAGTTTAGATAAAGCAGAATTTTGATTACTACGGCGAATTTACCGTAAAATTGGATGGAGAAAAGAACTATAAGGGCTAGTTTGGAACCCCATTTTTCTAAGAGATTTTTATTTTCCCAAAGGAAATCAGTTCATTTTCCCTTAGAAAAATGAAAATCTCTTGGGAAAAATGGAGTTCCCAAACTAGTCCTTAAGTTGCCGCTATCGCCGAAGATCGCCTCTGGCAATGCCGCTAGGAGCCTAGGAGATTACAGTTCTGTCGCTATTGATTGGAGACCGCTATTAGTCGGTGAAATCCGCTAAATGGGCCATCTTCTAGCGACAGCTAAAGCAAACCTGGGCCATTTTCTTGCGCGCGTCCGACCCAGCCCATTATCGTGCTCAATTTCAGGTGGTGTGCGTATCTCCCTCTGCCTTTTCTTATGCAAAACTGCAAACCCTAGCTCAGACTCTCTCATTTCCAAAAGACAGTGGCGGCGGTTGGCTTCAATCTGATGGTGGCAGCTGGCTTCAATGGTTCAACCCGTTGGCGGTGATGGGGATGAAGCAGGAGATATCGTTGCTGCTCCTGTAGGATCTCGGACACTACTCCCTGGCTCCCTGCTGGCGGCAAGCAAGTAGCAACAATCAGGGCAGCACTCCACTAGTATTACTCTCCACTCTCCAACCTCCAATTGTTGTCCAGTTCAACCGGCACCATGTCTCAACAAGAGAAGCAAACATGCATGTATTCTTTAATAGATGTTCATGTGACGTGTAGTGTAGTCCCTTGTAGCTATGTTTTTTTGGTGATTAAAATTGCTGAAAAGAAAATAGGGTTAACCATTTCCTATAATTTATTTTGGTGGTTGATAGTCAACACAAACACATGGACTAACTAGTTTATCTAGAACGCATGTATTACAGATGCATAAGGTTCAACACAAACCAAGAAAAGAACCAAGTTAGGGACACAATTTTATTGGAGCAAAAAAATTGATTGTGCTGAAAATTGGCGCACCAGACAGTGTCCGGTGCACCAGGACCGTACAGATGTCAACCAGCCACTCTCGGGAATTCCAGGGCGTGCTCCGCTATAATTCATCGGACTGTCCGGTGAACCAGCGGGCAACGCCTATCCAGCGCCAACGGTCAACTCTGCAAAGTGCTACAGTGGCTACAGTGCCGCGGCAGAAGTCAGAGCAGCGAAGTCAGAGGGCACCTGACTGTCCGGTGCCGCAAGAAGAAAAGTCTCCAACGATCGACCAACTCAGAACCCTAACGGTTAGGTGACGTGGCGGCGCACCAGACAAGGAACAGTGTCTGTCCGGTGGCACATCGGACTGTCTGGTGCACCCATCGCCAGCAGCCTTGGCCAACGGCTACCATGGTGGTTGGGGGCTATAAATACCCCCCCAACCACCACAACCTTTGGCATCCAAGTTTTTCAGAGATCACATTCAATACAAGAGCTAGTGCATTCACTCCAAGACACATTTCCAAAAGATCAAACCCTCTCCAAGTCTAGAATTCATATCAACCATTTAGTGACTTGAGAGAGTGTGTTCGTGTTCTTATGCGCTCTTGTTTCTTGGATTGCCTTTCTTCCTTTCTCATTCTTGTTCTCAAGTGACTTGTAATTAAAGCAAGAGACACCTAAGTTGTGGTGGTCCTTGCGGGGTCTTAGTGACCCGATTGATTAAGGAGAAGGCTCACTCGGTCTAAGTGACCGTTTGAGAGAGGGAAAGGGTTGAAAAAGACCCGGTCTTTGTGACCTCCTCATCGGGGACTAGGTTCCTTGGAACCAAACCTCTGTAAAACAAATCATCGTGTTCAATCGCCTTGATTCTTGTTTGATTTGTTTTTCCCTCTCTTCGGACTTGAATTTAATTCTAACGCTAACCCCCGACCTTAGTGTGCATTTAAAGTTTATAAATTTCAGGTTTCGCCTATTCACCCCCCTCTAGGCGACTTTCAATTGGTATTAGAGCTAGTGCTTCATTAAGAGTCTAACCAACTCAAAGTGATGTATGGAGATCACGCCAAGAGGGAGATCATGACCGGCGAAAAAGCCACAAGCTCGAGGAGGACTCTATCAAGGGAGTCCGGCAACAAACACAAGGAGGAATCCTCTTCCTCTATCAAGTCACATCGAAGAGGTGACAAGAAGAAGAAGATGAAGAAGGTGGTCTACTACGAGACCGACTCTTCGTCACCCTCCACAACAAGCTCTGAGTCGTCCACTACTTCTAAGTGCCATGAGCGCTAGAAGTATAGTAAGATGCCCCTACGCTATCCCCGTATTTCAAAGCACGTTCCATTACTTTATGTACCCCTAGGCAAGCCACCATATTTTGATGGTGAAGATTATTGTATGTGGAGTGATAAAATGAGTAACCATCTAACCTCACTCCACGAAAATATTTGGGATATTGTTGAGTATGGAGCGCAGGTACCTAAGGTGAGGGACAAGGACTACGACTCGGACGAGGCCGCCCAAATTAGGCACTTTAACTCCCAAGCAACTTCTATACTCCTCACCTATTTATGTCGAGAGGAGTATAATAAGGTGCAAGGGTTAAAGAGTGCCAAAGAAATTTGGGACGTCCTCAAAACCGCGCACGAAGGGGACTAGGTGACCAAGATCACCAAGCGGGAGACAATCGAGGGAGAACTCGGTTGATTCATCCTCAACAAAGGAGAAGAGCCGCAAGCCATGTACAACCGGCTCAAGACCATGGTGAACCAAGTGCGCAACCTCGGGAGCACCAAATGGGATGACCATGAAATAGTCAAGGTTATTCTAAGATCCCTTGTTTTTTGTAATCCTACTCAAGTTCAATTAATACGTGGGGATCCTAGATACAAACTAATGTCTCCCGAGGAAGTGATTGGCAAGTTTGTGAGCTTTGAACTTATGATCAAAGAATCCAAACACATTGTCAACTTGGAGCAAGGCGCCACCTCTACACCCGAGGTGCAACCCGTCGCATTCAAAGCAACAGAAGAAGAGAAGGAGTCTACACCAAGTAGGCTTCCAATCGACGCCTCCAAGCTTGACAACGAGGAGATGGTGCTCATCATCAAGAGCTTTCACCAAATCCTCAAGCAAAGGAGGGGGAAGGACTACAAGTCCCGCTCCAAAAGGGTGTGCTACCGGTGTGGTAAGTCCGGTTATTTCATAGCTAAATGTCCAATCTCTAGTGATAGGGACAAAGACAAGAAGGGGAAGAAGAAGGAGAAGAAGATATACTACAAAAAGAAGGGCGGCGATGCGCACATATGTCGGGAATGGGACTCCGACAAGAGCTCCACCGACTCCTCCTCCGACGAGGACGCCGCCAACATCGATGTCAATAAAGGCCTCCTCTTCCCAAATGTCAGTCACAAATGTCTCATGGCTAAGGACGACAAGAAGAAGAAGGTACACTCTAGAGCCACCCCCAAATATACAACATCTAGTGATGAGGGTAGCTCTAGCAATAATGAAGATGATTTACTTGCTCTTTTTGCTAACCTTAGCATGGATCAAAAGAAAAAATTAAATGAATTAATAGAAACCATTAATGAGAAAGATGACATCTTGGAAAGCTAAGAGGACTTCCTCATTAAAGAGAACAAAAAATTTGTTAAATTGAAAAATGCTTATGCTCAGAAAATAGAAAAATGTGAAAACTTATCTAAGGAGCTTAGCATTTGTCATGATTCAATTTCAAGTCTTAAAACTGAGAATGATAGTTTAATTTCTAAGATTGAAAAGTTGAATGTTTGCAATGATTCTATTTCATGTCTTAGAAATGAAAAGGCCATGTTAAAAGCTAAGATAGAAGAATTAAATACTTGCAAACCTTCTACATCTACTGTTGAGCATGTTTCCATTTGCACTAGATGTAGAGATGTTAATGTTGAAGCTATTGACGATCAACTTGCCATGATTAAACAACAAAATGATCACATAGCTAAATTAACTAATAAAATTACCAAGCATGAACTAGAAAATGAAAATTTTAAATTTGCTCGTAGCATGCTCTATAATGGGAGACGCCCTGGCATTAAGGATGGCATTGGTTTCCAACAGGGGAGCAATGTTAAGCTTAATGCCCCTAAGAAACTGTCTAATTTTGTTAAGGGCAAAGCTCCCATGGTTTAGGATAGTGAAGGCTACATTTTATATCCTGCAAACTATCCCAAACACAAGATTAGGAAGATTCATGCTAGAAAACCTCACAATGTTTCTCACCATGCATTTATGTATAAAAATAAGGCTTCTAGATCTAGGCATATCATTCATGTTAAAATGCCTAGAAAGAAAATTCCTGCTGCATCAAATGAACATAATGTTTTATTTAAGACTTTTGATGCATCTTATGTTTTAACTAACAAATCAGGCAAAATAGTTGCCAAATATGTTGGGGGCAAACACAAGAGTCCTAAGACCTGTGTTTGGGTACCCAAGGTGCTTGTTTCTAATGTGAAAGGACCCAAGACCGTTTGGGTACCTAAGAACAAGGCCTAAAATTGTTTTGTAGGTTTATGCATCTGGTGGTTCAAGTTGGATAATCGATAGGGGGTGCACAAACCACATGACAGGGGAGAAAAGGATGTTCTCCTCCTATGAGAAAAATAAAGATCCCCAACGAGCTATCACATTTAGGGATGGAAATCAAGGATTGGTCAAAGGTTTGGGTAAAATTGCTATATCACCTGACCATTCTATTTCCAATGTTTTTCTCGTAGATTCTTTAGATTACAATTTGCTTTCTGTCTCTCAATTATGCAAAATGGGCTACAACTGTCTTTTTACTGATATAGGTGTTACTGTCTTTAGAAGAAGTGATGATTCAATAGCATTTAAGGGAGTGCTAGATGGTCAGCTATATTTAGTTGATTTTAATGATAATCAAGCTGAACTAAACACCTGCTTAATTGCTAAGACTAACATGGGTTGGCTCTAGCATCGCTGACTAGCCCATGTTGAGATGAAGAATCTTCACAAACTTCTAAAGGGAGAGCACATTTTAGGACTAACAAATGTTCATTTTGAGAAGGACGGGATTTGTAGTTCATGTCAAGCAGGAAAGCAGGTTGGAGTCCACCATCAACACAAGAACATCATGACGACTGATAGGCCGCTCGAGCTACTCCACATGAATTTATTCGGGTCGATTGCTTACATAAGCATCGGCATGAGTAAGTACTGTCTTGTTATTGTGGATGATTATTCTTGCTTCACTTGTGTGTTCTTTTTTCAGGAAAAAACACAAACCCAAGAGACCTTAGGAGGATTCTTAAGATGGGCTCAAAATGAGTTTGGATTAAGGATCAAAAGGATAGGAAGCGATAATAGGACGGAGTTCAAGAATTCAAAAATTGAAGGTTTTCTTGAGGAAGAGGGCATCAAGCATGAGTTCTCTTCTCCCTACACACCTCAACAAAATGGTGTAGTGGAGAGGAAGAATATGAGAGCACCTAGAGGGGGGGTGAATAGGTGATCCTGTAAAAACTTCAAACTTAAGCCACAAAAACTTGTTAAGTGTTAGCACGATTAATGCCAAGTGGCTAAGGTGAAGTCTCAACAAAACACAATACCACAAGAATCAAGCACAGAGGGACACAGTGGTTTATCCCGTGGTTCGGCCAAGCCAATGCTTGCCTACTTCCACGTTGTGGCGTCCCAACGGACGAGGGTTGCAATCAACCCCTCTCAAGCGGTCCAAAGACCCACTTGAATACCACGGTGTTTTGCTTTTCCTTTCACTATCCCGTTTGCAAGGAATCTCCACAAATTGGAGTCTCTTGCCCTTACAAGTATATGATCACAAAGAAAGCACAGAGTAAGGGAGGGAAGCAACACACACAAATCCACAACAAAAGCGCACACACACGGCCAAGACTCGAGCTCGAATGACTATCTCAGAGTTCACACTAGAACAGAGCTCGAATCACTTAGAATCACAAACGAATGCGCAAAGAACTTGTGTGGATGATCAAGAATGCTCAAGAGTTGCTTGTGTGTCTCCTCCATGCGCCTAGGGGCTCCTTTTATAGCCCCAAGGCAGCTAGGAGCCGTTGAGAGCAAATCCGGAAGGCCATCCTTGCCTTCTCTCGTCGGGGGCACCGGACAGTCCGGTGCACACCGGACACTGTCCGGTGCCCGATTTGTTCCCTTATCTGGCGCTGCCGACCGTTGCAGCCCGTTGGAGATCTGCGAGCCGTTGGCGCACCAGACAGTCCGGTGCCGTCTTCCGACCGTTGGCTCGGCCACGTGTCTCACGCGGATTGCGCGGCCGACCGTTGGCCCTGGCCGACCGTTGGCTCACCGGACAGTCCGGTGCACACCGGACAGTCCGGTGAATTTTAGCCGTACGCCGTCGGCGAATTCCCGAGAGCGGCCAGTTCGAGCCGAGTCAGCCTGGCGCACCGGACACTGTCCGGTGCACACCGGACAGTCCGGTGCTCCAGACCGAGCTGGGACTTGGCTGCACACAGCCAAGTCATTCTCTCCCCTTTTCTCTTTTTCTTCTTTCTGTTTCTAACACTTAGACAAATATGTTAGTCCACAAAACCAATGTACTAAGGCTTAGAAACATACCTTTACTTCATGATTTGCACCTTGTTCATCCATGTACACAAACTCACAATTAAACACATGTGTTGGCACTCAATCACCAAAATACTTAGAAATGGCCCAAGGGCACATTTCCCTTTCAATCTCCCCCTTTTTGGTGATTTATGCCAACACTACATAAAGCCACTAGAACAAGTGCAAACTCAATTCAAATAACACTTAAATTTATTTTGAATCAATTTTGGCATATATGGATCATCCTTTGCCACCACTTGGTTTGTTTTTGCAAATCAAACATAAATCTCTATCTCTAAGTTAAACACACATGTTTAAGCATAAAGAGAGTCATTCAAGAAGAGATTGATCAAGGATTTCAAAAACTCCCCCTTTTTCCCATAATTACTACTTCTCCCCACAAGAAGCCAACTTTTGACAAGAGAGACAACAAAAGAGTTTTGACAAACCAAAAGCTCTATTCTACTAATTTCAAAATCTCTCAAGTGGTAGCTGATCCATTTATTGCTTTGGCCTTTATTTTCTCCCCCTTTGGCATCAAACACCAAAACGGGATTAATTTTGGCCCTTTAACCCCATTGCCTCACCAAAATCTTCAATTAAGAGCAAATGGCAATAAGAGGTCATGAGATGAACTTGGAATAAGTTACCCCTCATCGGAGTGCAGTGGAAGTCTTGCATGATCCAAGTCCACCTTTTCCCTTTCAATTCTCCTTTGTGACTAACACAAGCAAACTCAAACATATGGTTAGTCTCAAAGGGTCAAGTTGTAACACATCTCCCCCTAAACATGTGCATCACATTGCAACGGACTTGTGAGGTCCAGGGAGTGTTTGTACAACTTGAGCACCATAATAAGCAACAAAATGCAGAATGAACATGATCAAAGGCATGAATACATGTATGCTACAATTCAATCCAAGGTCCGCGAATCTAAGACATTTAGCTCACTACGCAGCCTGCAAAAGGTCTTCTCATCTAAAGGCTTGGTAAAGATATCGGCTAGCTGGTTCTCGGTGCTAACATAAAACACTTCGATATCTCCCTTTTGCTGGTGGTCTCTCAGAAAGTGATGCCGGATGTCAATGTGCTTTGTGCGGCTGTGCTCAACAGGATTTTCCGCTATTCGGATAGCACTCTCATTGTCACATAGGAGTGGGACTTTACTCAGATTGTAGCCAAAGTCCCTGAGGGTTTGCCTCATCCAAAGTAGTTGCGCGCAACACTGACCTGCGGCAACATACTCGGCCTCAGCGGTGGATAGGGCAACGGAGGTTTGTTTCTTAGAGTTCCATGACACCAGGGACCTTCCTAAGAATTGGCACGTCCCCGATGTACTCTTCCTATCGACCTTACATCCAGCATAGTCGGAATCTGAGTACCCAATCAAGTCAAAGTTAGACCCCTTTGGATACCAGATCCCGAAGCAAGGCGTAGCGACTAAATATCTAAGAATTCGCTTCACCGCCACCAAGTGACACTCCTTAGGATCGGATTGAAATCTAGCACACATGCATACGCTAAGCATAATATCCGGTCTACTAGCACATAGATAAAGTAAAGACCCTATCATTGACCGGTATGCTTTTTGATCAACGGACTTACCTCCTTTGTTGAGGTCGGTGTGTCCGTCGGTTCCCATCGGTGTCTTTGCGGGCTTGGCGTCCTTCATCCCAAACCGCTTCAGCAGATCTTGCGTGTACTTCGTTTGGGAGATGAAGGTGCCGTCCTTGAGTTGCTTCACTTGGAACCCAAGGAAGTAGTTCAACTCGCCCATCATCGACATCTCGAATTTCTGCGTCATCACCCTGCTAAACTCTTCACAAGACTTTTGATTAGTAGAACCAAATATTATGTCATCGACATAAATTTGGCACACAAACAAATCACCATTACAAGTCTTAGTGAAAAGAGTTGGATCGGCTTTCCCAACCTTGAAAGCATTAGCAAGTAAGAAATCTCTAAGGCATTCATACCATGCTCTTGGGGCTTGTTTAAGTCCATAGAGCGCCTTAGAGAGCTTACACACGTGGTCGGGGTACCGCTCATCCTCGAAGCCAGGGGGTTGCTCCACGTACACTTCCTCCTTTATTGGCCCGTTGAGGAACGCGCTCTTCACATCCATTTGGTACAACCTGAAAGAATGGTGAGCGGCATATGCTAGCAAGATGCGAATGGATTCTAGCCTAGCCACAGGAGCAAAAGTCTCCTCAAAGTCCAAACCTGCGACTTGGGCATAACCTTTTGCCACAAGTCGAGCCTTGTTCCTTGTCACAACTCCGTGCTCGTCCTGTTTGTTGCGGAACACCCACTTGGTTCCCACAACATTTTGCTTGGGACGAGGCACCAACGTCCAAACTTCATTGCGCTTGAAGTTGTTGAGTTCCTCCTGCATGGCCAATACCCAATCCGGATCTAGCAAGGCCTCCTCTACCCTGAAAGGCTCAATAGAGGAGACAAAGGAGTAATGTTCACAAAAATTAACTAATCGAGACCGAGTAGTTACTCCCTTGCTAATGTCACCCAGAATTTGGTCGACGGGATGATCCCTTTGAATCATCGCTCGAACTTGGGTTGGAGGTGCCGGTTGCGCTTCTTCCTCCATCACATGATCGTCTTGTGCTCCCCCTTGATCACACGCCTCCTTTTGATGAACCTGTTCATCGTCTTGAGTTGGGGGTTGCATCGTCGTTGAGGAAGAAGGTTGATCTCGTTCATCCTGTTCCTGTGGCCGAATGTCTCCAATCGCCATGGTTCGTATAGCGGCCGTCGGAACATCTTCTTCATCTACATCATCACAATCAACAACTTGCTCTCTTGGAGAGCCATTAGTCTCATCAAATACAACGTCGCTAGAGACTTCAACCAAACCCGATGATTTGTTGAAGACCCTATACGCCTTTGTATTTGAATCATAACCTAATAAAAACCCTTCTACAGCTTTGGGAGCAAACTTAGAATTTCTACCTTTCTTTACTAGAATGTAGCACTTGCTCCCAAAAACACGAAAGTAGGATACATTGGGTTTGTTACCGGTTAGTAGCTCATATGACGTCTTCTTGAGGAGGCGGTGAAGATAGACCCTGTTGATGGCGTGGCAAGCCGTGTTCACGGCTTCCGACCAAAAGCACTCGGGGGTCTTGAACTCTCCAAGCATCGTCCTCGCCATATCGATTAGCGTCCTGTTCTTCCTCTCTACCACACCATTTTGCTGTGGTGTGTAGGGAGCGGAGAACTCGTGCTTGATCCCTTCCTCCTCAAGAAACTCCTCCACTTGAAGGTTCTTGAACTCGGACCCGTTGTCGCTCCTAATCTTCTTCACCTTGAGCTCAAACTCATTTTGAGCTCTCCTGAGGAAGCGCTTGAGGGTCCCTTGGGTTTCAGACTTATCCTGCAAAAAGAACACCCAAGTGAAGCGGGAAAAGTCATCAACAATAACTAAACCATACTTACTTCCTCCTATGCTTAGATAGGCGACGGGTCCGAAGAGGTCCATATGCAGCAGCTCTAGAGGTCTAGACGTGGTCATCACATTCTTGCTGTGATGTGCTCCTCCAACTTGTTTACCTGCCTGACAAGCTGCACAAGGTCTATCTTTTTCGAAATAAACATTGGTTAGACCTATCACGTGTTCTCCCTTTAGAAGCTTGTGGAGATTCTTCATCCCCACATGTGCTAAGCGGCGATGCCACAGCCAGCCCATGCAAGTCTTAGCCATTAAGCATGCATCTAGACCGGCCTCTTCTTTTGCAAAATCAACTAAGTAAAGCTTGCCGTCTAGTACACCCTTAAAAGCTAGTGAACCATCACATCTTCTAAAGACAGACACATCTACATTTGTAAATAAACAATTATATCCCATTTGACATAATTGACTAACAGATAGCAAATTATATCCAAGACTCTCCACTAGGAATACATTTGATATAGAATGCTCATTAGAAATTGCAATTTTACCTAACCCTTTTACCTTGCCTTGATTCCCATCACCGAATATAATTGAATCTTGGGAATCCTTATTTTTGACGTAGGAGGTGAACATCTTCTTCTCCCCCGTCATATGGTTTGTGCATCCGCTGTCGATAATCCAGCTTGAACCCCCGGATGCATAAACCTGCAAGGCAAATTTAGGCTTGGGTCTTAGGTACCCAACTCATGTTGGGTCCTGCAAGGTTAGCACAAATGTCTTTAGGGACCCAAATGCAAGATTTATCTCCCTTGCATCTAGCCCCTAATTTCCTAGCAACTACCTTCTTACCCTTTCTACAAATAGCAAAGGGAGCATTACAAGCATAATAAATGGTAGAAGGTTCATTCCCTACTTTTCTAGGAGCATGAATAACATTCTTTCTAGGTACATGAGCAATATCTCTCCTAGGCATATGTACAACATTTCTCCTACACATATCTCTACCATGATTATAAGAAGAACTAGAAGCAAACATTGCATGAGAATCATAAACATGTGAATCAAAATGATTATAAGCATTTCTAGCATGTCTCCTATCATAATACATAAAAGCATGATTCTTTTTAGCATTACTAGCCATCGGGGCCTTCCCCTTCTCCTTGACGAAGATGGGAGCCTTATGGCTTGTTAAGTTCTTGGCTTCCCTCTTGAAGCCAAGCCCATCCTTAATTGAGGGATGTCTTCCAATTGTATAGGCATCCCTTGCAAATTTTATCTTTTCAACTTCACTCTTGCTAGTCTTAAGTTGAGCATTAAGACTAGCCACTTCATCTTTTAGTTTTGAAATTGAAACTAAGTGTTTGCTACAAGTGTTAACATCAAAATCTTTACACCTAGTGCAAATTGTAACATTTTCAACACAAGACTTAGATTTATTTGTTACTTCTAATTTAGCATTTAAATCATGGTTAACACTTTGTAAAGTAGCAATGGTTTCATGACAAGAAGATATTTCACTAGAAAGCACTTCATTTCTTTTCACTTCTAAAGCATATGATTTTTGTGCCTCTATAAACTTATCATGTTCATCATACAATAAATCCTCTTGCTTCTCTAAAAGCCTATCCTTTTCATTCAAAGCATCAATCAATTCATTGATTTTATCTATCTTATATCTATCTAAGCCTTTGAACAAGCAAGAATAATCTATGTCATCATCGTCACTAGACTCACTATCACTAGAAGAAGTATAAGTGGAGTCTTGAGTACTCACCTTCTTCTCCCTTGCCATAAGGCAAGTGAGACGCTCGTTGGGGAAGAGAGCCGATTTGTTGAAGGCAGTGGCGGCGAGTCCTTCGTTGTCGGAGTCGGAGGAGGAGCAATCCGAGTCCCACTCCTTTCCTAGATGCGCCTCGCCCTTTGCCTTCTTGTATTGCTTCTTCTTCTCTCTTTTGTTCCCCTTTTCCTGGTCACTTTCATTATCGGGACAGTTAGCAATGAAATGACCAAGCTTACCGCATTTGAAGCATGAGCGCTTCCCCTTGGCTTTGGTCTTGCTTGGTTGTCCCTTGTGACCTTTAAGCACCGTCTTGAATCTCTTGATGATGAGAGCCATCTCTTCATCATTGAGCCCGGCCGCCTCGACTTGCGCCACCTTGCTAGGTAGCGACTCCTTGCTCCTCGTTGCTTTTAGAGCAATGGGTTGAGGCTCGTGGAGTGGTCCGTTCAACGCGTCGTCGACGTATCTTGCCTCCTTGATCATCATCCGCCCGCTCACGAATTTTCCAAGTACTTCCTCGGGCGTCATCATCGTGTACCTGGGATTCTCACGAATATTGTTCACGAGATGAGGATCAAGTACGGTAAAGGACCTGAGCATTAGGCGGACGACGTCGTGGTCCGTCCATCGCGTGCTCCCGTAGCTCCTTATCTTGTTGATGAGGGTCTTGAGCCGGTTGTATGTTTGCGTCGGCTCCTCGCCCCTTATCATGGCGAACCGTCCAAGCTCTCCCTCCACCAACTCCATCTTGGTGAGCAAGGTGACGTCGTTCCCCTCATGAGAAATTTTGAGGGTGTCCCAGATCTGCTTGGCATTGTCCAAGCCGCTCACCTTGTGATACTCGTCCCTGCACAAAGAGGCTAGCAACACAGTAGTAGCTTGTGCATTTTTATGAATCTGTTCATTAATAAACATAGGGCTATCCGAGCTATCAAATTTCATTCCACTTTCCACAATCTCCCAAATGCTTGGATGGAGAGAAAACAGGTGAGTACGCATTTTGTGGCTCCAAAATCCGTAATCCTCTCCATCAAAGTGAGGAGGTTTGCCAAGTGGAATGGGAAGCAAATGAGTATTTGAGCTATGAGGAATACGCGAATAATCAAAAGAAAAGTTTGAGTTAACCGTCTTTTGTTTGTAGTCGTTGTGGTCCTCGTCCTTTTGGGAAGAAGTAGACTCGTCGCTGTCGTAGTAGACAATCTCCTTGATGCGCCTGGTCTTCTTCTTCTTCCCTTCCTTCCGTTTTTGGCCCGAGCCGGAGTCAGTAGGCCTGTCATCCTTCGGCTCGTTGACGAAGGTCTCCTTCTCTTTATCGTTGATCACTATACCCTTCCCCTTAGGATCCATCTCTTCGGGCGGTTAGTCCCTTTGAGAAGAGAACGGCTCTGATACCAATTGAGAGCACCTAGAGGGGGGGTGAATAGGTGATCCTGTAAAAACTTCAAACTTAAGCCACAAAAACTTGTTAAGTGTTAGCACGATTAATGCCAAGTGGCTAAGGTGAAGTCTCAACAAAACACAATACCACAAGAATCAAGCACAGAGGGACACAGTGGTTTATCCCGTGGTTCGGCCAAGCCAATGCTTGCCTACTTCCACGTTGTGGCGTCCCAACGGACGAGGGTTGCAATCAACCCCTCTCAAGCGGTCCAAAGACCCACTTGAATACCACGGTGTTTTGCTTTTCCTTTCACTATCCCGTTTGCAAGGAATCTCCACAAATTGGAGTCTCTTGCCCTTACAAGTATATGATCACAAAGAAAGCACAGAGTAAGGGAGGGAAGCAACACACACAAATCCACAACAAAAGCGCACACACACGGCCAAGACTCGAGCTCGAATGACTATCTCAGAGTTCACACTAGAACAGAGCTCGAATCACTTAGAATCACAAACGAATGCGCAAAGAACTTGTGTGGATGATCAAGAATGCTCAAGAGTTGCTTGTGTGTCTCCTCCATGCGCCTAGGGGCTCCTTTTATAGCCCCAAGGCAGCTAGGAGCCGTTGAGAGCAAATCCGGAAGGCCATCCTTGCCTTCTGTCGTCGGGGGCACCGGACAGTCCGGTGCACACCGGACACTGTCCGGTGCCCGATTTGTTCCCTTATCTGGCGCTGCCGACCGTTGCAGCCCGTTGGAGATCTGCGAGCCGTTGGCGCACCGGACAGTCCGGTGCACACCGGACAGTCCGGTGCCGTCTTCCGACCGTTGGCTCGGCCACGTGTCTCGCGCGGATTGCGCGGCCGACCGTTGGCCCTGGCCGACCGTTGGCTCACCGGACAGTCCGGTGCACACCGGACAGTCCGGTGAATTTTAGCCGTACGCCGTCGGCGAATTCCCGAGAGCGGCCAGTTCGAGCCGAGTCAGCCTGGCGCACCGGACACTGTCCGGTGCACACCGGACAGTCCGGTGCTCCAGACCGAGCTGGGACTTGGCTGCACACAGGTCATTCTCTCCCCTTTTCTCTTTTTCTTCTTTCTGTTTCTAACACTTAGACAAATATGTTAGTCCACAAAACCAATGTACTAAGGCTTAGAAACATACCTTTACTTCATGATTTGCACCTTGTTCATCCATGTACACAAACTCACAATTAAACACATGTGTTGGCACTCAATCACCAAAATACTTAGAAATGGCCCAAGGGCACATTTCCCTTTCAGAATAGAACTCTACTGGATATGACAAGAACCATGCTTGATGAGTACAAGACACCGGATCGGTTTTGGGCCGAGGCGATTAAAACTGCCTGTTGTCACACCCGTTTCTGAGGGGCAGAGCCAGGTGCATAGCATATGTGTGCCAGGATCTATTTCCACACATATGTTGATGTCACAAGTGTAATATATCAAAAGAACAATGCATAAAGGCATAAATAACGATTATATTAACATATTACACTTTGAACAGACATAATGTCTTAACCTTTATTCATCAACGTACAGCGAAACATGGACATCCATCCACTGGAAGATGACCGGGGGTATCACTAGACTAGCATCCATGGAGCTCAGCATCATAACTTCATCTGCAAACTTCTGATCAAAATTAAGCAAGGGTGAGCTCACTTATGGTCGGGGCTCAGCAAGTGGGGAAAAATTAATGCAAGTTTAACAAGGTGAGGCTAAGGTTGAGCAGTAAGCATTTTAGTTGGTCAACATTTTATTAACAACACCTGTCTTACTAATAAGTGTGAATCCCAAGTATTCCCATTAAACAAAAGTATAAGAGTATATCAAAAACACTTAAGTGAAACCACTTAAGCAAACCATTGGCAGATCATCGGACCTCGATTTATTTTCCATCTTCAAGTTCAATTATCATGTGAGGAGTCCAGGCTGCTCATAACCGTGAGCACGACCGATATATCAGTTTTACACTCTGCGGAGGTGGCGCATCTTTACCCATGAGTCACGATTCCCTTCTAGCCTGGGTTAGCTAGACCCGTATTCACTTCCGAGGTGAATGGATAGGGTCTCACTACGAGGCTTTTCCCTAGAGTCCTCATTATGCAAATGCTGGAAATGGTCAAACTGCATAGAGCACATCTAACGTAACCAACTTATAGTCCAGACTACAGGGTAAAGCTTTGGGAACTATGCCCGTATCCAATCTGCCCGAGCCAAAACTATAAGCGCTTGCCAGATGCCCCCATTCTGGTGGACCACGACCGGCACCCAACATAAGACTTCCCTAGTTATTTAGCCAAGGGCGTCCCATACCACCCTCATGGTAGCACTGTTTTCTCGGGTGGTCACTCCATGTTCCAATTAAATCATATGATCTTGCTTAATCGTCAGATTAGCACAATAATGTAAACTTACCATTTGGAACATTAATATCATAAACAGGAGTGACTGCATAAAGTTAAGTTGTAGCAATAGCATAGCTACGAAGGTAAAGTATAATACCCAAGTTTGATCAAGGAATATGGTAGAAAAGGTTAGGTGTATCCGAATAGGTAACCCATCAATTTATGCATATATATCCAAGAATAAATTTTATTAAATGTATTGTTTGAGATCAAACAAAGTATGCAGAGGGAGAAGTCCACTTGCCTTGCTTATTGAAAACTTGAGGTTCTTCCACGTATAGGAATAGATTTTGATTCTTAACTACTAGATCAACCACTGAATATCACACAAACAAACAAGAAGAACAAACATCACTCAATAATATACAACATTCACCATACGTAAAGCTAAAAGAAAGCCTAACGAAAAGAGTGTTCGCTTTTAAAAAAACATTACTCGCACGGATTATAATAAAAAGGTATTCTTTAAAAATGTGTGATCTATACTTTATAAAACAAGACATGAGCTTAAAAATATCTTAATTAAAATATACAAATATTAGGTTTACCAAATTAATCTTTTATAAAATGTCATATGTGATATATCTAAGATCAGTGGCGGATCTTGGATTGATCCAAAAGGGGGCTAGCTACTAAGTTAAAACTATAACAAAAAATTTAAACCAAACAAAAAAATATAATTGATGTTTAATATGACATAAAAAGCAAGATATAATTTAAACATTCAAGAAATATGTAGTCTAAAAATAAGTCGATATAAAATTTATAAATACAGTCGGCCTCGGCGAGTCGGCGGTGTTCCGGGTCCGGGCGCTGGTGGGGCGAGCGTCGGCTGCGTGCCTGCGTCGCTGCGGCTGCGGCTGCGGCGGTGTTCCGGCTGCGGCAGTGGCGTGCCGGCGTGCCGCGGGCACGGTGGCCGGTGCTGCTGTGCATGCGCGCCTGTGCCTACGCGGTGCAGTGGCCGGTGGGCGCAGCGCAGGACGCCTGCGCGGCTGCGCCTGGACGGTGGCGCGCGCAGTGCTAGGCCGGCGTGCCGGCATGCCGCAGGCACGGTGGGCGGTGTCGCCGTGCCGCGGTGCGTGTGTGGTGCGCGCCTGCGCGGTGCTGGCGGGCGGCGGCTGCTTAGGTTAGAAGCGGAGCTGGGCTGGCGGCTGAGGCAGTGAGCACGCGCACGGTCGCACGGAAGCAGCAGATGGCAGCTGGGCCTATTCTCTACTCCTACTCGCGTTACTGGGCCGCGACCGGGGCTGCAGCCCACGCAGCCCCAAACGTGAATCCACCCCTGTCTAAGATTAAGGGTTTATAAGACGATAAAACATGTTATAACGATAGTAAACCTTTTTAACCTTTTAGAAAAAATATAAGTTATATATCTAAGGTTAATGGGCTACGAAACACGTTATTAATTTTACAAGCATTATGGAACATGTTATAATTCATTGTTAAACATTCACTTATGATAAACTAAGATATAAGTCTAAATAGGTTTTATATGAAAAGATCATTATTAAACACCTATTTTATTAAAAGCTAGGTTATAGGCCTTAAGTGGATTTTCATGCAAAAGATAAAGAACAAATAACTATCTTTTAATTTCATTAAAAACACATAGCCTATATTATTATATTTAAAGTCAATATATAAAGTAACATTTTAAGTTATAAAAAAACTTAAACTCTTATTACTTTATTTTATCCTTTAGGAAAAGTTAAGTGATACGTATATAATATGGACTAAATTCTATGAAATCATTAATCATGCCATAAATCTAGTTAAGAACAAATTGACTATAGGTTTGATTAATCTATACTACTTATTAAGAAAGGAAGAGTAGTCTGCCACCGCGGTTCTGCCGTTCTGCCGTTCTGCCCACTCTCGACCGACAGATGGGCCCTCGTGTCAGTGTCCTCTCCCTGACTGACTCCTCACAGCAACCGCCCTTCTGTCCTCTCTCTCGCCCTCGTCCCCCACGAATCCCACCCCGCGTTCTCGCGACCATGAATCCCCACCCCGTCGTCGCTTCCATGGCATCTCTCTTTGTCCCCGCCGCCCCCATCGCTGTAGCTCCCTTCCCCTCCCTCACCGATATGGGGAGCTGGCATTGGAGACACCGCACATTGCGTAGACGGATCTCGCGGGGGCCGGATCGAAGTCGAACCCCACAGCAACGCCCTCCTTCGACCCTCTGTCTTCAGGCATCCCCCAAGACGCGACGCTCTCATCCTCCCACTCATCGGAGTTCGCGGCCAAGAGGAACACAGAGTGGCGGCCGAGAAGGCCTGAATGGTGCGTCCCGTTCACCCACGACGCCTGCGACGACATCGACTGGATCCCGGAGGACAGCTGTCAACATCAAGGCATCGTCCCCTTCGTCGACTCGGCTAGCCATGATGCCCCCTTCGCCATCGAGGACTACCTCGTCACCACATGCCACCTAATCGGCTAACCATGGTGCAGGCACTCAAGACCGAGGAAATCCAGGACGGGGTCACGGTTGCCTCCTCTGCCAAGCACAGCAGCACCTCATCCCCGCGCGTGCAGCCACCGCGCCATCGATCCCGGCCATCGACCTCGGCCGGCCGCATGAAGGTCTGCCCTGGGCCTCCGCCCCCGCCGACCAAGCTGTCGGAATGTGCTCTCCTCTATTTCACAAAAGAGGCAAAAACAAAAGCCAATAATGAAAAACCTAATCCCCCAAATCCCCAATCCCTCTCGAGTTGCAATTTAATGTTCATGTTCTTCCCCTCCGGTTCGATGTTCCTAACTCTGCACCCCGCGGAAATCGGACCCCGGATTGCAGAACTCACGGTCGTTGAGGAGGTGTCCGATGCTGGTTCCAGCGCCTTGTCGTCGGCACCATGACGAACAAGCTGGACACACGCTTCCCCTCTGTAAGATTCAATCTCATATGGTGTGATCAGTTTGAATTCCTGTATCTTGATTCCATTGTGTATTTGATGCTTGATACATGTGCCTTTGTTATGTGTGTAGCTGTTTGAATTTCTGATGGTGAAATCTGCTTACAATTTCTTTCTTTCTTTGTCAATAAAGCCTTCCCTATGAGTTTAATAGGTCAGTACATTCTACGCTTGTGTTTCAATAAACTTTTTGTAGTCCAATAATAAGTACATACATCAGGATACTTTAGGGCTTCGGTTGACGATTTGGTGAATTCACTGTAGATCTAAGTAGTCCATCTATACAAAGTCCTGGCACCACCGACATTTATGAGATAGGTATTTGGCGTGGATCAGGTTACCCTAATGGCGCTAGCCCCAATGACGACAACAACGATTTGGCCGTTGTGTTCGGCTGCATTACCATTTGAGACATCTTCATTTAAGGGTGTTGCCCAAAGATTATGTTGGCCAGTTCCTCAAGGATTTGTCTAGGCTCCTAGACATGGAACGCTGCTTGCGTGTCTTTTCTCAATATTTTGGTTGATGTAAACTATTCCTTATGTTTAGTGTCAGAATATTCTCTTGCTTTTCTACTTTGGGATCTTTAAAATATTTTGGCTCTTTGTCTAACCTGAATGACTCAAGCACTCATGCTTCATTTTTCTACACATGCTCTTTGTCTAACCTGAATGACTCAAGCCCTCCTGCTAGAAAGTGGATCTCGACCTTGCTCACCTGCTAGAAAGCCGCTCACCTAGCTCCACCGGTCCCAGCTGCTAGCACCGCCAACCTGCTAGGCACTCCCTCGAGCCGAAGCTGAGGGCCATGCCCTACCCCTTTTCGGTTAGATCTAAATTTCCGTGGAGGTGAGCGTGGACGAGGTCAGGTATGTTGCCTCCTTCTCTTCCTCCACCGTCTTCTATACGCTCCAGGCTCGCGCTGGTGTTGCCGGCCATTCCTTGTGCTTGACCTCGCGTCTGCGTTGGACTCTGCCCCTCTGCCACTGTCTCCAGCGTCGACGTTGAAGCCCATTGTCCCTGCTCACCCTGGCGAGCAGGCTACACACCAGCTTTATTACATTCTGACCTGTGGGAGTGTGGGTAGCGTTTTATTGAGTAGCACCTAGAATGGTGTGATGTTATGTTAGTTGGGTCAGATACACATGCAGCATCCTTGCAACTGGATGCAGTCTTGGTTTGGAGCCCTTTCTTTTTTCTCATAAAGCAAATCCATTTGTTGAGAAAAGAGGTATATGATTGGAGATGTAGTTGACTGTTACTGAATTTCACTACTCTGAGCTTGTATATTGTTTCAACTCATTATACTAACTACTCCCTCTGTACTTTTTTTGTCGCGGTTTAGTTCAAAAATGAACTAGCGTGCGACAAATATTCGAGAACGGAGGTAGTATTATTTTCTACATCTTCTCCCTCTACTCATTGATGCTCTCAATTCTGAATAGTTCATCTGCAAACTTTGAGTTCTGCTATATAATTACCATAGTGTAATGCAAGTCTCCCTTCTTGAATTTTGTAATTTGAAGTGAATAGCCTGTTTATCTAGCCTGTAGTGTACAGACTTATTTGATGCATTTTTCCGGGCAGTGAAAAAAATGCATCAATGTTGACTCTAGATGGAGTTGACGTCATGGGGGAACGCTTAGCAAATGAGGTAAGTAATGCAGACAGCTAATTCAAGAACTAGCTATTGGTCCATAGTAATTTGTAATAAAATTTTATTCTTTATCAAACTGTTCTTTGGCACAGCTCCTATTGTCTGAACAATCAGTCTAGATGCTAACTTGCATTCTCCTCTTACTCAGGTGCTCTTTATCAAGCTGAATGTTGCACTCAGCTTGCATTGATGGTAAGCTTACAGAAAATGCACTTCGTTCATATTTGTGCAGAACACTGAGCAGGTCGTATCCAATCAGACCACCTTGGCACCTTCACATGTTATCAAAATACTTTTTATCTCCCTTCATTTCTTTGGGTTTAACAAACCATTTTAGGGATTTGGAAGATCGAACGAAGAATTTAGACCTAATATTGTTGAAGAGATACAATTTTCAAAAGAAGTTGCTTGTGGAGGTTACCATCCTTTTGTTGTAATAGGTATTGGTGTTTGTGCAGTCTTTGTTTTGTATCTTGTTAATGCGGAATTATCAAAATTTTCAGTTGTTAACTTGTCATACAATTTTCAAAATTATGCATCTCATTTTGTAGTTTTCTTAGTGTTCATCAGTTGGATGGTGCAAACCAGAGCCCCAGCTACTGCAGTGCCCCTGAAGATTTCATCGTCGACAACTGCAAGAACTTCTACTTTGTTGGGCACGAAACTACAGCGGTCACTGCCACCTGGTGCCTGATGCTCCTTGCTGCACACCCAGACTGGCAGGATCGTGCTCGGGCTGAGGTCCTAGAAGTGTGCCGTGGACAGACAGCGATGGACATCGACGTCCTTCGTCAGCTGAAAATAGTAAGAGACTCTCTCCTGGTTCCTGTGGCTACAAACAAATCATTCTTTTGGTGACGCACACTAACTAACAGTGGCATTTCCTTAACCACTTTGTCTTTGCAGGTAATCCATGTTTCATTAATTCATTTCTCATCTTGCCATTTATGAAGTGCGGTTAGTTTTGTTCTAATGTAGGAGAATTATATTGATGACCCAATGAAATTTTTATTGGTAGAAATTTTTATCAAAAGTAAATTTAGAAACGACCTTTGTAAAACATTGGTTCGTGGTATCTATTATTGCCTTATTGGCAGTGAATGACCTGAAGAACACACAACATTTAAAGTTGCAATAGACTTTTTCAGCTTATTGACCTTTTCATCTAATAGTGTGCTATGCTTTTTAGGTGTATCACTATTTGGAGCCCTTGGGTTTGTTCTCTATGGAGGAAGGTAACATTTTTTACTCCACTTTGCCATAACAAAGTGTTGTTATTCTCCTGAAAATCAAGAAACATTCTTTGCTCTCTTTAATGGGTGTTATGTGTGCAGCTCCATGATCTTGCTATGCCATTTCCTTATAGAGTAGACCAAATGCCTTCTTTTGCTTAGATGTTAGTAGAGTTCTGACAAAAAAATTTCACTAAAAGATGCAGAGCAAGACTTTCTTTCTATAACCACTATTTTACAAGCATAATCAAAATGAGTAGAAGTGGTTTTCAATGCTAGCCATAGACCACCCATTGCTAGGATGCTGAAAACTAAAATTATGCACAAACATGGATTTGAATCCTGGTTGTTGGCTCCAAAGCCACATTCACAACCATAGCCAACAATAAATGCATATGTCTTTGTGTTCTATGATCTATATATACTCATGTATAAATGGAAATCGTGGCAACAAGAGTGATAGTCCATGCATGGGTTATTTCGTCTCGGATTATAGTTATTGTACTTGTATGGCCAAATGCTTGTTTTTGTGCAGATATACTTCATGTCTTCTCTTCTTTGCCAATAAATCTTAATTTTATCAAGCACTTTCGTTATCTGGGTGGAAAGTGTAGGTTCCCTACTAATTTTTTAATTTGCTAACTTGTATAAAATGTCTCTATTTTTGTGCCCTTACTTTGTGGCGTTTTCCCCAATCTCAGTAATATAAGGGCAAAACCAATTGTTCTGGACCCAGGGCTCTATCTGTCAAAGAAATTTGACCTTACTATATCAATTGGTGGTAATGGTATTTTAAGATTAGATCTTCCTGTCTTTAGTAACTTCTATATCTGTGTTATGGTTACTTCTGGTAGTCAATGAAAGATGCTGGTGCTTTCCTTTGTACATTAATCTCTTTGATGCCTAATTTATCAAGTGCCTGAAAGTTCAGGTATGATTTGTGTTGTGCTGACCTTACTGCTTGTGCCTCCTGCATGTTTACCCTTCACGAATATGGACTGGTCCACTCACATATACATTGATCTTGCTTGCTTCTTTTTTTTTGAAGTTCAAGGTTTTTGGCCTCCTGGTTCCAATGCTCTCTGTTTTTTTCTTTATCCTTTTACACAGTATGATTGTTCCTGTGGTGAATTGCATGTAAGTCAGCATATATCTTTATTCTTCTTTCTCTCATTCATTCTTTTCGTCTACAGGTTCGTTCAATCTAGACAAAGTTTCTTTTTTTCCATTGACTTCACCAAGAAACAGTGTGAATAGGCTAGGCACCAGCCAATTGCCAATTTTGATCTGCAAGGTTTAGACAATTTTATTAAAAAAACTTCAGGGTTCAAACAAAAACAGGATGGAACAGGTTACCTTGATGTTCTGCCTTTTCAGATTTGAATAGAGAGAAATGCTGTTGTTTGCTGTATCTGTCTTATCCTTTACTCCCCGTCGGTGCTTCAGCTTTAAAAGTATCCTAAAACTTAGAGGACCCTGTTTGAACTTTGATTTTATCATATACCAGTGATGTACAAAAAAAATAACATTTTTTAACTACTTACGAACTATATGTATGAATGTTTACCAGCTGGATTGTTATTACAGACAACAGAACTGTATTTATCTTGAATAATGATTGATGCTTAAGTGCATGCGCCGCTGGGTTCGAGATCGACTACAGCCACTGGGTGGACGAGCAGAAGAGGCACACGATGGAGCTAACGTCGGCGCTCCAAGGGCAGCAGACGTCGGAGCTGGAGCTCTACCTGCTGGTGGAGACGGGGCTCAGCAACCACGAGCGCCTGTTCAGGATCAAGGCGGCGGTGGCCAACGCGGACGTGTTCTATGTCATGTCGGGCTTGTGGAAGACCCCCGCCGAGAGGTTCTTCCTTTGGATCAGCGGGTTCCGGCCGTTGGATGTCCTCAAGGTACGTGCGTGGCCGGCTAGCTGTTCCCCTCTCCCCGCGAACCCACACACAACAGTGATGACTTCGTCTCTGTTGTTGCTGGTGATGAATGACAGATGGAGGCTTAAGAGAACACAATGTTTGTTTGTGTCAGAACCATATAGTCTCTTTGGCTAATTTAATGTTGTTTTGTTATCTGGAAATCGAGACTAATATATTTATCACATCTTTAAAAGTGGTATTTTGAATTATTAGATCGACATGTTAACAACTGGGTGAGGGTATTTTATCTACTATCTTTGCTACTACAATGCACCACTTTTAATAGTTTCAGTCGTGGTTTTTGTGCGTCGTGCCCCCCACCCGCTCGCTCGTTCTCCACACTTCGCTATCTAGGAGCGTTCGCCCGCTCTCTGACATCCACAAATACTATCCTTTGAGCATTATATATCTTTTTGAACTGATTTAGTTGTGCATTACCATTTTATTCAATATTTTGTATGCCGTCGCAACGCAAAGCATTTCGCAAGTATTATAAGTTTATAATTAATTTAAGTCATTTATACTTGACTATTTATATGTTTTGTGATGTGATGTGAGTATTATATGCCTTAAATCTCCTTATGGATGGTGTGTTGTGGCTGCTGATTGTATAGGAATTATCTTGTTTTATACTGTAAAGAGGTAAACAACCATACAAGTGATGATTTGGTTGTTTGCAGTCAGCCTAAAAAACTTTAGTAATCAATTACTTCGTGCTTGTTAAGGTTAAACATTTGGTAGGGTGCATGTATGTTTGTCTAAAAATTCTTAATATATATTTTGCTATGGTTTGTAAACATACTGTAGTAGAAATAAGCAGTCAAAGTTCAAGTCAAAACGGTGCTCTTGTGACTGTGGGGGAGTAGTTCATACAAAATACCACACCTGTAATTCATAAAAATTAATGATAACGGGAGCACTATGTGTGTTTTTTGGGTATAAACATAGAGATCATAAGGCAGATCTCTTGAGAGTCCAACTTGGGTGTGGCTGATGGAAGCATCAAACTTGTTTGGTACACACCGGATGTCATTTGGAACCCAACACAGGTGTGGTCGTCCAACTTCACACATATTTGTAGGACTTGGGTATCCGGTCGCTAGCCAAATATAACTAGCAGAATTTGCACATAAGAATTTCTCTTTGTTGGTGGATCATGTTGGGTTCATCTAAGGCTTATGAAATTTGTTTGAGTAAAACTTTAGTAGTGGTGTTGCATCTTAATAATTCAGATGATTATTATGTATGTATCCAAGAGCCCAGGACTATTCATGCATTCAATTTCTTTCAATGTTTACTGTGTGGTTTACTGTTCGTACCTTGTTTGACTTGCTTAGGCCTATAGACTAAGGATGCTAGGATAAATGCATTGTTCAGCTATATCCGAGACATTTCCTGAGCCCAACCGGAGGTAGCTGCAGATGTTGTCTTTGCATTTTTTTTGGGATAAAACTACCTGTATGTGTCATGTGTATAATGTACACACCAAGATTCCTCCAATTTTATAGTTTGATTGGTTATTGAAAGTATGATGATGTAATTAGATTTCACATTTGGTTCAATATTAATATGCTATCCTGGTTTAGGTCCTTGACTTGTTTTCGACCTTCTCGTGAAGCTGCCAAGCATCACTATATCATAATTTGTTCACATCAGATGATTCTTTTTTCAGGAATCCATAACAGATGATTCTGACCACAATGTTTGTTTATCAAGGCCAGAGCTATACTACTATGAAGAACCTAAGGGGTAGGCTACCTCCATTCTGCCTCCCGCGCAGACGTCCCATGCCCAGCAAAAACTAAAAAAGCAGGTTGCGAGGGAATTCGATCCTGCACCCCCCAAGTTCTCAATATTGTGGTGGGTTCTAGCGTTTCCTTGCATTTGGGCCCGAATTGAAGTGATAGCTTTGAGCTCTCAACCTCCCGCCGCACCCCCCAAGTTCTCAATATTGTATTTTCACAACTGCTCAGATCCAAAATTTAGTTCCCCTTGTTGCTGCCCCTCAAGGAATGGTTCTTCCTATGCTTCATGAGCTTAGTTTATATTTCTTTCTACTGTGTATATGTGTTGTGGGATTACATAGGCATTCATTTACACATTTTTTTTGAATCTACACAATAAAAGATTAGTCTGCCTCTTGTTTTTCAGTCATATGACTAATGAGATTAAATTGTACTCCTTTTTTGACAGCTATAATTACATAGGATGGGTATGCCTTGATAGAAACATTTTTTACCTTCAATACAAATCCTATTGCTCACATTACTGATCATTAACAACATGAGATGCTTATGGCTAAAAATTTATGTCATCAAGTGAACCCCAGAAACCATTGAGTTCCTAAGTTCCAGCAATGTATTTTATCAATATATTTTATTATAGTGTTTCTACATCTCAACGTATCTTATCATTACATGTTGACTCCGTAGCAACGCACGGGCATCCACCTAGTAAATTATGATAAAGGATAATTAATCTATTAATTATCTTTAATTCTATTGTAGGAATAAATGATCTAATTCATTAGAAAGAAAATTATGTATAAACTATCATTTTAGTTTATAAAAGCAATGACCCTTGTTATCTTTTAATTAAGAAAATCTAAATAATCTATTAATTGGACATATATTTATCTTCTATTTTTATTAAGAAACATATGGTCTACATATTCTTTTAAGTTTCTATTTAATACGGCTATACTTAAACATCTATAACGAACCTTGTTAGATATGATATCTATTAAAAGGTCATTTTAAACTAGAAACAAGTTATCTAATTCTTTAGTAAGAAACCTATGTTTACTAATATAACTATCAATTTCTTTATTAGAAAAGTATGAGTGCCTAGTTAAGTCATTTTAACATTATTATAAATTCTACTCTTTCGGTTTTCTCCCTTTCTTTTCTAAATAGAATTTATACGTATAACTAAAAATGTTTATTTATAATTCTTCTGACATTAATATACTAAGAATTAACTGTAAATTACTAAATGAGACTTTTAATAACATATTCATGGTTATTATGACATAAATAAGTATTTTACTAATTCTAAGTAATTAAGTGCTATACTTATTAATACATTTATTATGAATAGTAAAATCTATATCTTCATTTGACCGGAAATACGTGGCTCGGTATTTCTTCTATTTTTCTTATATCAATAAAAATATACTTATATCAATACTAACCAATATCATTCCTTGTGCTAGAGCGAGGTTTAATTGTAAACGTATTCTAGTATGAAAATCACTGAGGTAGTGAACAGTGACCGTATTCATTTTTAAAATTATAAAATCATACACATATTCAAAGCATTGTCGCGGGGTTCGATTTTGGTTACCCGTATACATCGAAATTTCTAAAATCATACACATGAATTGCCAAAACATTTCAATATTACAACGATAATTCACAAGATTCATAAATTAATTCAAAACATGATATAGAACATAAATCAATATTTTGGGGTTGTCTTCAACCTTGGGACAAACGACGGACGTGTTTGGGCGTGCGTCTAGGCGAAGGCTCGGTATGACGGGTGCGTAGCTCCGGCGAGTCCACGGGCTCCAGCGATGGTGTGGCAAACTCCGGCGACGGCGGCAGTGGCTCTAACGGCGAGGAGAGTGAGAGAGAGTAGGGGGCGAGCTCGGGTAGGGAGGAGAAGAGAGGAGCTCGGGTGGGTTTTATAGAGGAGAGGGAGGGAGAGGAAGAGACGGTCGGGGTGCTTCATGGCCATCAATGGCGTCGGCGGGTTCTTCATGACACATCAATGGAGGGAGGGAGTAATGGGGGAGCGAAACACACACAATGAAGGTCCATTAACACAGGGAGAAGAACGGACGGTCGCGGCTGTTGGAGCGAAGGCAGAAACGCCACCCTTCGCCCGAAGTCTCCACAGCTTAGCCCCCGCTCCGACAAGCAAAGCAGGCAGGGACACCCTTCGCTTGATCGACGCCAGGGACAACATGGAGACCCTTCGCTCGATTCGGCTCCAGACGAAGGCCTGCGGCAACGCCTCCCTACGGCACGGCCTCGGTCGGCTCCGAGGCCCACATGAGGTCGGGCCCATTGTAACAGGCCCTGCGTGGCCGCGGTCGTGTTACGGGCCTAATTTGTAAAGGCGTACATGTAATTACAACTTGTAACCCCGCTTTATAGGAATATTCTGGGGATAAACTAGGTACCTGAGGGCACATGCGTCCTTAGCGCAAGGCGCCGTGCACTCGGATACCTATAAATACCCCCGCACAGTGCCCGTGAGAGGCCGGATTAACAGAGCTTTTGCCATCACGCGCGAGTGCCCTGTTGCCATCTCCATCCACCTGTGTTGGTTCTCCTTGCCGTCGAAAGACAGCGCCAACATTCGGCGCCCACCGTTCGTGCTACGAGACAACCACCCGCGATGGCACCCAAGAGAGCTAACCCGAAGGCTGACGAGGCTGCGAAGGCAGCACTGCTCGCCGCCAGAAAGGGCAAGGCCCTCGCCCTCACCCAATCCACCCACCAAGAGGCCACCGAAGACGACACCCTCCGCACCTGCAACCCCGAGGGACAACCCTCAGGCTTCGCACCTCCCCCAGGCTTCGCACCTCCCTCAGGCTTCGCACAACCGGAGGGCGCGGACCTCGCCGAGGACGGTGAGGTCCTCGGCATCTCGGCAGAGGAACAACTACAGCTGCGCGCCCTGCGCCTCAAGAACCGCAACCTCCAGAGGCAGAAGGAGATACTGGAGGCCAAGCGCCAGCGTGTGTCCGCACTCGCCAAAGTGCGGCAGATGATCCGCGACGAAGAACTCAAGGCCCAGGAACTCGAGCGGGAGATCGCGCTGATGCAGCGCGAAGGCCACCTCAGCCCGCGGCACGAATCATCCCTCCAGCAGCGCGCACAAAACGAAGACACGCGCGAGGGCCACCCCGGCCTGCAGCATGGGCCACCCCTGCAACACCGCGCACAACCAGAGGACCCGCGTTTCCCCCAGCGCGACTTCACTTTCCAGCACGCCGCGCCATTCCAAGGGGTCAACTATCTCGATGAGCGAAGCCCCCTGGCGCCTCACCTGCAAGTGACGCCGTGGCCAGCTAACTTCCGGGCTGGGACCTACCCCAAGTACAACGGCAGCACCGACCCGGCTCAATACATAATGAGTTACCAGGTCGCCGTCGCATCGTCCGGAGGGGACGACGCCACAATGGCGAAGTCCTTCATCATCGCCCTCGAGGGCCCCGCGCTCACCTGGTTCACCAGGTTGCCCCCGTTGTCCATCGATTCCTGGAGAAGTCTCCGGGACAAGTTCCTCCTCAACTTCCAGGGGTACCGCCCGGACACCGACGCCCTGGCCGAGCTCTCGCTCTGCAAGCAGCTAGAGAAGGAGACCCTGAGGGAATATTACCGCAAATTCCTGACCCTCAAGTCACAGCTACCCTCCGTCGATGACCAGATTGCCATCCACTATGCTATCAGTGGTCTTCGCGCTGGCGTCCTGTACAGCCATTGCATCAGGGACCCGCCCAAGAACCTCCAAGAGTTATACCAGCTGTTTGAAAAGTACGCCAGGTCCGAGGAGCTCCACCAGCGCAAGATTGAGTCCCAGCGGAAGCCAAAAGATGCTCCGCAGTCCAGCCGCACGTGGACAAGGACTCCGCAGCCAGACTCCGGTCGGGATGGCCGCGGTCAGCAGCAAGTGCACAACATCGCCAACCAGCAGCCGGCCGCTGACCCCCTTCGTCGCCAAGAATATCCCCCCCAGGGCCGCGGAAGTGGAACTCGCGGCAGGGGCCGAGGGCGCGCGCAGCCACTCCCTCCGCCGCGCCGGTTTTACTGCCTTTTCCATGGCGAAGACTGCGCCCACCAAACTAAAGATTGCCCCGAAGTAAAGGCCACCAGAGACAGAATGGCGAGGGCGCAGCCAGCCGACAACCCCAGAATTGTCGCGCATAATTACCAGCCACCCCCTCCACCATATATCCACGCTCCCGCCCCGCATCCACCGCACCACGCTTACCAACATCATCAGGAAGTACAAATCGTACATCCTCCGCCTCCACCACCACACCAGCAACAACAAAACATCCCCCACGCCCCAAAACAGGAAGACTTCGCTGATCAACCTTATCGCGGAGTCATTCATATGATAACTGGGGGGTCCAGCACCGACTTCGACACCAAGCGGCAGAAGCGGGACCACTACCGCAGCGTAAACCATGTCGCTGTCACGGGCCCAGTTGTGCAGACGAAGTGGTCCCACATACCGCTCACCTTCGACGCACGGGACGTCGACTTGCGCAGTGCCCCCCACTGCGATGCCATGGTCATCAATTGCAGCGTGGCAGGCTGGGACCTGCACAAGGTCCTCGTCGACAACGGCAGCCAGGCGGACATCATCTTCCTCCATGCCTTCGACCGCATGGGCATCAGCCACAGCCTGCTCAAGCCTTCGGACAACCCGTTGTATGGCTTCGGCGGCAAGGGCACCTTCCCCGTCGGCAAAATAGAGTTGCCCCTCTCCTTCGGTGTAGCACCCAATGCCCGAAGCGAGCAAGTGACTTTTGACATCGTGGATATGGTATATCCATACAACGCCATCATGGGTCGGGGCTCCATCAATAAGTTTGAAGCTGCCATCCACGGACTGTATTTGTGCATGAAGATACCAGGCCCTCTGGGCGTAATTACGGTCCGCGGTAACCAGCAAGCTGCGCGCAACATAGAGCGGGACTTCGTGCCTGGTCAGAGGAACGTGCACTGTCTCACGACACAGTGCGAGGTCCCTGCGCTCGCCAGCCCCACTGACAAGCAGCACGCCAAGGCTCAGTTGCAGAGTCAGGATGGGACCAAGACTGTCCCCCTCGATCAGGCCACGCCCAAGCAGACAGTCACCATCAGCGAAGACCTTACCCCGCATGAAGAAGAGAAGCTTCTCTGCTGCCTGGCCAAAAATAAAGATGTCTTCGCCTGGTCCGCCCTCGACCTGGTCGGAGTCAGCCGATCCATAATCGAGCACGGTCTGGGGATCGATCCCTCGGTGCGACCAAGAAAGCAAAAGCTTCGCAAAATGTCCGATGAAAAGACAGAGGCCGCCAAGGCGGAGGTGCACCGCCTCCTAGAGGCTAAATTTATTGAGCCAGTGGCTTATCCCACATGGCTCTCCAATGTTGTAATGGTGCAGAAAAAAAGCGGGAAATGGCGAATGTGCATAGACTTCACCAGTCTCAATAAGGCCTGCCCAAAAGACAATTTCCCGTTGCCGCGGATCGACAAAATAGTCGATAGCGCGGCCGGCTGCGAGGTCATGTCTCTCCTCGACTGCTTCTCCGGCTATCACCAGATATACATGAAGGAGGAAGACAAGGCCAGCACCAGTTTCATAACACCCTTCGGCACCTATTGCTTCATCAGAATGCCGGAGGGTCTCAAGAACGCCGGGTCCACATTCTCCAGACTCACCAAAACAGTACTCGAGGGCCAGGTCGGCAGAAATATATTTACATATGTGGACGACATCGTCGTCGCCAGCAAAAATAAGGAGGACCACCTCGCCGACCTGGCCGAGACATTCGCAAACATGCGAGACGCACGACTCCGCTTAAACCCGGAAAAGTGCGTTTTCGGTGTTCGCCAGGGCAAGATATTGGGCTACCTGGTGTCACACCGCGGCATCGAGGCCAACCCAACCAAGATCCAGGCCATCATCGACATGTCGCCTCCACAGTCCACCAGGGATGTCCAGCGTCTGACAGGCAGATTGGCTGCTCTCAACAGATTCATTTCCAGGTCGGCCGAGCGAAGTCTTCCTTTCCTCAAAACTCTCCGCGGCGCAAAAGACTTCGCTTGGGGGCCGGAGCAAGCAGCGGCCTTCGCCTCATTAAAGCAGTACTTAACAGAGCTGGCCACCCTCACGAGCCCCGACTCCTCGCTCCCCTTATTGCTCTATGTCGCGGCTTCGCCGCACGCGGTCAGCGCGGCACTAGTGCAGGAGCAGACAGTCGAAGGCGCTGTCAGACAGTGCCCTGTTTATTACGTCTCCGAGGTCCTGACTCCGCCCAAATGCAACATGACAGAGCTGGAGAAGATCGCCTACGCAGTCGTTATGTCCTCGCGCAAGCTGCGCCATTATTTTGAAGCATTCAAGGTCCGTGTCACCTCAGATAGGGGGCTCGGCGAACTGTTTAGAAACCCGGAGGCATCGGTAAGGATCGCCAAGTGGGCAGCCGAACTCTCCGGCTACCACATCAGTTTCGAGCCCAGGACAGCCATCAAATCACAAGTCCTGGCAGACTTCGTCGTCGACTGGACCGGGCCAGCAACACAGCCGGGCCCGACCACAGAGAAGGTCTGGACGATCCATTGCGATGGCGCATGGTGCCATGCGGGGGCAGGCGTCGCTGCAATCATAACATCACCAGTCGGAGTCAAGCACAGATATGCAGCACGACTCCGCTTCAATCTGGAATCCGACAGGTGCACAAATAATATAGCAGAGTACGAAGCAGTCATCCTCGGCCTCCGCAAGCTGAGGGCCCTCGGAGTCACCACTTGCATCATCAAAACAGACTCCAAGGTAGTTGCCGGCCAGGTCGACAAAGACTATGCAGCCAAGGACCCCGCGCTCATGCAGTACCTCGCGGCCATCCGAAGTCTTGAAAGACAGTTCAAGGGGTTCACCGTGCAGCATGTGGACCGGGCCAAGAATGAGGAGGCCGACGCGTTGGCCAAGGCCGCGGCCAGGGGCGAAACTCTGCCCTCCGACGTGTTCTTCCACGTCATCGGCACGCCAGCAGTCCGGAGCCCCGAAGGGCTCCATATAACCAACGACATCGAGGGCCACCGTACAGTCAACCTCATCATGACCGAAGACTGGCGAGCACCCATTACCCTGTTCCTGCAGGGGTATTATCACCCGGCTGACGTCAGTGAGGCCAAGCGCCTCAGACATCGAAGCCGGGACTTCGCTCTGATTGAAGGCCAGCTATACAAAAAAGGAGTCAGCCAACCAATGCTTAAGTGCGTCACCGAGGCCGAAGGCATGCAGATCCTACGTGAAGTCCACAGTGGCACGTGCGGCTCGCACGCGGGCCCAAGGGCCCTAGCTGCTAAGGTGATCCGCCAGGGTTTCTACTGGCCAGCAATGATTTGCGCCGCGAATCGGGTCACTCGGTCCTGCGAAGCCTGCCAGAAGTTCTCTCCTCGACCAGGCGGCCCTTCGCAGTACACAAAGCTGATCGCCCACACATGGCCTCTCCAGCGCTGGGGTCTCGACATTGTTGGACCCCTGCCCACCGCTCAGGGGAACCTCAAGTTCGCCTTCGTCGCGGTCGAGTACTTCACCAAATGGATCGAGGCACGGGCTGTCTCCACAATAACATCGAAGACTGCCCAGAAATTCTTCTGGCAGAACATCGTTTGCCGCTTCGGAGTACCGTCCGAGTTAACGGTCGACAACGGCAAACAGTTTGATAACCAAGACTTCAAGGATTTCTGTTTCTCCATTGGCACCAAGCTTGCCTTCGCCTCAGTCTACCATCCGCAGTCCAACGGGGTCGTGGAGCGCGCCAACGGAAAAATCTTCACAGCTATCAAAAAAATGCTCCTCGATGAAAAAAAGGGCAAATGGAGCGATTTCTTACCTGAGGCAGTCTGGGCACTAAACACGACTGAGTGCAGGGCGACCGGGTTCACTCCTTTCCGTCTGTTATACGGATCGGAGGCCATGACCCCGCAGGAAATAAAGCACGGGTCCCCGCGAACGGTCCCGTCAGCCGTCCCAGATGTGGACGAGCCGACTTCAAAGGATCTCATCGACGGAGACCGTGTCTTCGCCCTACAAGCTCTGAACAAGTATCAAGCCCAGACCAAAGCATGGCGCGACCACTCAGTCACCCCGAGGGAGTTCAGCGAGGGGGACCTCGTGCTCATTCGGACAGCTCGGACGGAGTCAAGGGGCAAGCTGGAGCCCAGGTGGGAGGGCCCTTTCATCGTCAAGACGAAGGCCTCCCCCAGCGCATACAGGCTCACAACACAAACCGGCGAGGACCTGGAGCATTCCTGGAACATTGACAACCTCCGCAAATTTTTTGTTTGATTCTTCAGGGCTGTCTTCGCCCTTGTAATTTGCAAAAACAATGTTGCACCGGCCCGCACTCTTTTCCTCCCGGGGGGTGAGGTTTTTAACGAGGCGGAGCCATGTAATAGATGCGTAAAAAATCCCCCGCAAAAAGACATGCGTCGAAAAAGACCGTATTGACGGTCTTCGACATTCGACCACCACGAGGTCACCGCGAGGCTAAGCGCTAGCTACCCTCGCGTGCGACAAATCCGCGCAGAAGTCGCCTAAGGGTGCAGCCGGATTAGCACAACAAGTGCGGAAAAAATTTAAGTCTATCGCGAAGACTATCCGTGCGGAAGTCGCCTACGGGTGCAGCCGGATTAGCACAACAAGTGCGGAAAAAATCGAAGTCTATCGCGAAGACTATCCGTGCCGAAGTCGCCTAAGGGTGCAGCCGGATTAGCACAACAAGTGCAAAGAAAAATCGAGGTCTATCGCGAAGACTATCCGTGCAAAAGTCGCCTAAGGGTGCAGCCGGGAAAAAATCTAAGTCTATCGCGAAGACTATCCGTGCGGAAGTCGCCTACGGGTGCAGCCGGATTAGCACAACAAGTGCGGAAAAAATCGAAGTCTATCGCGAAGACTATCCGTGCGGAAGTCGCCTACGGGTGCAGCCGGATTAGCACAACAAGTGCGGAAAAAATCGAAGTCTATCGCGAAGACTATCCGTGCGGAAGTTGCCTACGGGTGCAGCCGGATTAGCACAACAAGTGCGAAGAAAAATCGAGGTCTATCGCGAAGACTATCCGTGCAAAAGTCGCCTAAGGGTGCAGCCGGGAAAAAATCTAAGCCTACCGCGAAGACTATCCGCGCCGAAGTCGCCCAAGGGCGCAACCGGTTTAACACAGCAAGTACGAAAAAACCGAAGACTATCGGTGCAGAAGACACTTAAGGGTACACGTGGACTAGCACAACAACGGCCGAAACGACAACATCGAACCATTCACGCCAAGACCAATTATAATCAACCAAGTACAGCGCAGCCGAACGAATCAGTCAGCACAAAATGCCTTCACACACATGCACGCGAGGGCACACAATTCCACCATACAAGACTCTACATACACAAGCGAGGACACCACACTCTACATCGGTTCAACTTTAGGAATAATTCCCATCTCCCTATAATTAAATAACATTATCCTGAGCTCCTCACCCGCAAAAAGCCTTCGCAGTTCCCCCTCACCTACACCCTCGGCGGTCGGCAGAGACAACAGTTCCTGCCGACCGGCCCCACTCACACGAAGCAAAGCCCGCTCCTCCGCGCTAACCCTACGTTTTGCAACCGCCCTTCGTCGACGGCGCCCGGCGCTAGGGCCTGGCGCGTCCGACGCGTCCGCGGCGTGTGGCGCGGCCTCCGCCGCAGCCACGTCCAAGGCCGTAAAATAATCCAAATTCTCCTCCGACGACTCCTCAGTCCACTCAACCGAGCTCCCGGAGTCAGCAAAGTCAAAAAACTCAGATGCAGACCCACTATATTGATTACCATCTTCCGCGGTCGAGGCCGCCAAAAACTCAGTAGCAGTGGTTGCGTGCGCAGGCCCAAAATCTTGAACCTGCGCAGCAACCAAAGTTCAGTACAAACATCCAAAATTTCCTAACCCTAGACAACCGCTATGCCACCTGCGAGGGCCCTGACGCGGCGGGCGCCTCCGCCGTTGCCTCCGCCGCCGCTCCCGCCTTTCCTCCCACCGCCTCTGCCGTCGGCTCTTCGACGGTCGGCGCGGCTGCCGCGAGGGCATCGGGAGCGCCTTCGGCCACCTTCATGGGCAGGTCTTCAACTGTCGCAGCAGAAGTGGGGGCGCCTGGTGCGTCTCCCGTAGTCTCCGGGGCCGGCTCCGAGTCAGGCAGGGCGTCGTTCAGTGCTCCGAAATCGTCCACCCGCTCGCCTCGCTCCGCCTAAAACAAAACATACAAAAAGTCAGCAAACACACGCACAGACCACATCCAGCAAACGCCAAACAAACGACAACGTTACCTGAGCCCTCGCAGCCTCGGCCCGCTCCCTGACCACTTCACCGCCATACAGACCCCACATCCGATCATAGAGAGCGCCGGCGGACTCCTTCACCACGGGGTCTTCGACCTTATAGATGTCTCGCCCAAAATCTTCATCTGCCTGGTCGAAGGCCTCATAGTGCCGGCACCCTTCGCGAGAGAGTGCGTTCATTGCCCCCTCGCAGGTAACCAGGGAGGCGAACGACATTAACCCAGCCAAGACGGTGGGGAGCTCCTGCAGCTCCTCTTGCACCCATTTCAAGCAGCGAAGTCCGGCCTCTCGCTCCGGCACCACGAAGTCACCGGTCCGCGCACCCAGCTCGCGGTATGTGGCCATAAGCTGCGTGCGCGTCCGTTCGGCCTCCGTCCGCGCCGCAGCTTCGGCCCCCTTCGTGCGGCTCTCCAGAGCGGTGAGCCGCCCCCGCAGGTCCTCGGCGAGCCCCTTGGCAAGATTGGCCTCCGCCCGTGCCAGCCTAGCCTCCGCCTGCGCGGCCTGCTCTTTGGCGACGGCCTCGTTGGCCTCCCTCCTCTCCTCTGCCAGCTGGCGCCGGAGATCAGCCTTTTCCTCCTCCAGGGCGGCCACCTTGTCCGCCAGTTTACGACACTTGCTGTCGGAGGCAGACTTCTCACGGACAGCGTCAGCATGTTGCGTCCGAAGTCTCTCGACTTCGGCAGATAAGGCCGCCGTGAGCGCCCCCGACGCAGTGCGGCTGGTGAAGTCGGCCACCTGCAGAGAACACGTAAGGCCATGGCCGTAAAAAAAAAAAAAAAAAAAAAAAAAAAAAAAAAAAAAAAAAAAAAAAAAAAAAAAAAAAACTCGGCGGACCTGACTCAGCGCCTCCGTCGCCTGATTCAGCGCCTCCGTCACTCCCTTCAGCCGGCGGGTCGCCGCGCCAGCCTCGTCTCTGACCTTCGCGAGGGCCGACACCTCGCCTCCGGCGCCAAGGGCCCCGCCCTTCGCCGCCGCGATTGCCCCGGCAGGCACAGCTATATCAAGCCGGCCCTCGTCCGACCCTGTAGCGCATCAACAATCAAAAAAAAAAAAAAAAAAAAAAAAAAATAATAATAATAAAAAAAAAAAAAAAAAAAAAAGAGAGCGGCCGGGTGACTTACCCCCAAGATAATCGTCCACGCTAATGTCGGTGCCGAAGTCGGCGACGCGCTTGCCCGGCGGCGGCAACGCTCGGGCCGCCTTCGCAGCCTCCGCCACTCCGCTGGCCGGCGGCACCACCTTCGTCGGCTTGGAGACTCCGGCGCCCGCCGCTGTCTCCGGCGCCTTGCTGGGCGCAGCGGCGCCCGCCTTCGCCGCCAGCGGCGGCTTGCCTCCACTGGAGGCCGCAGCCTTCGCCGTTCCCCGTTGCCTTTTCGGCCGGGCGTCGTGAATCCTTACGGTCGCCTGGCGTTTTTGCGCGGCCCCTTGGCGATCCTTGTCCATCACTGCCCACACAACAGTACCGATATTTCGCCCGTAAGGAAAAACCCTCCACTGACGAACCATACGAGATGTAAAACAGTCTTCCTCAGCCGCGCAGGGGACAGGAACATTTCTAGGCCAGCAGCCCCCGGTAACCCTCAGCATCCGAGCCGAAGACTCCCGGAGCTCGGGCGAAGACATCCTCTCCCCCGGGGCCGCGCACGTCCTCATTAACTCCCTAGCAAAACTATCAGACACCCCGATTCCTCCCATCGCAGTACCTAATTTTCTCTTTTTTGAGGAGGGGGCGGCCGTCAGCGCAGGGTCGCCTCCAGTCTCCACCGCCGGCTTCTTCCCACGGCGGTCCGCTTCGTCTTGTCCAGGGTAGCCGTCGTACGGCAACTGATTCAATTCGAAGACCCTGTTCAAGCGTTCATTTGAGCCGCGAATATCGAAGCTGCGCTGGCCTTCCGTCCTCGCCACGTACCGCCCCACGAGCCGCACCGCCAAGTCCTCAGCATCACGCACAAAGGCGGCCGGGTCACGGTTTCGCAAATTCAGGGCGAAGGCAGGACTTCGCACCACCCTTCCTCCGTGAAAGGGCATCTGGCGAGGGCACACTTCGCCCAACGCCCAGCCGTGCGCCAAGGGCCAGACCCCGTACGCCACAAACTCTTCAACTAAATCACGACCACTGCTCTGGCCGGCGGCGCATCGAAGGGCCCCTTCGTCTGCATCCTCTTCTGCTACTTCGAAGTGCGGATACGCAGAGTAATAATGAGAGCACATCTCAGATACGGGCAGTCCTTCATGGCCTTCGACAGTAGCCTCAGCAACGTAAAACCAAAATTCATTCCAATTGCCCCACTTGTTGCGGGCGCACGGAACCAACTCCACTACTGGCATCGTGGTCTTGCCGGTCTTCGGCGTGAATGTGCACGACCCAAACTGGGCAACTCCGCCCTCAATCACCCTCTTCTGCCAATGCAAGCAGTAATTCTTCGCAAAAACTTCAACCGATGGCTGTCCGCCGTACGAAGTCGTCGCCCAGACATACTTCGCCAGCGCCACCACGGCGTTCGGTGTCAGCTGATGAATTTGCACGTTGAATCTACGCAGGACTTCGCCAACAAACCGGTGCGCAGGCAAGCGGAGACCGGCGACGAAGAACGCCTCAAAAACAACCAACTCACCCTCCGGCTCGGGGACTTCCTCCGTCCCCGGAGCACGAGCGACTCCGCCGCCAAAGTAGCCCAAGCGCTGCATTTCTTCGACGCGGGCCGACGTCATCCGTGACACACCAAAATCAACAGAGTCGCCCGCGCGCAGCTCCTCCACCATCACACCACTCAACGTCTCCTCAGACGAGGCGGCGGCCGGCGGCGTGGCGTCGGCGGAAGAAGAAGAGGATGGCATTGCTACGTACCGTCGGCGGCGGCGGGCGGTCTGCTTCACTCGAGCCAGATCTCCGAGGAGCAAAGCGAGCAGTAGAAGAAGAGGAGCAGAAAGACGGCGGGCGGCTAGGGTTTTCACGGAGCGCGGAAGGCAAAGTGCAAGCAGCGCCGTCCCTCGCCCCCTTTTATAGGCGGGGCGCGGCTCCTCGGGAAACCCGCAATCCCACAGGGCGCGACGCTTCGGAAAACCCGCAGTCCAACAGTACGATGTCCATCAACGGTCACATCAAAAACCCCCGCGGAACCACTTCGAGCGAGGGCAGCGTCTCCGCCATCTAGCGACGTCTTCGGCACCAGGTGACTTTGTCGAACTGGTCCCTCGGAGGGCAAATGTTGGAGCGAAGGCAGAAACGCCACCCTTCGCCCGAAGTCTCCACAGCTTAGCCCCCGCTCCGACAAGCAAAGCAGGCAGGGACACCCTTCGCTTGATCGACGCCAGGGACAACATGGAGACCCTTCGCTCGATTCGGCTCCAGACGAAGGCCTGCGGCAACGCCTCCCTACGGCACGGCCTCGGTCGGCTCCGAGGCCCACATGAGGTCGGGCCCATTGTAACAGGCCCTGCGTGGCCGCGGTCATGTTACGGGCCTAATTTGTAAAGGCGTACATGTAATTACAACTTGTAACCCCGCTTTATAGGAATATTCTGGGGATAAACTAGGTACCTGAGGGCACATGCGTCCTTAGCGCAAGGCGCCGTGCACTCGGATACCTATAAATACCCCCGCACAGTGCCCGTGAGAGGCCGGATTAACAGAGCTTTTGCCATCACGCGCGAGTGCCCTGTTGCCATCTCCATCCACCTGTGTTGGTTCTCCTTGCCGTCGAAAGACAGCGCCAACAGCGGCAGCTTCGGTCCTTGGCGCGGGGCAGACGCGCGGGTGCAGGAAAGTCAGGTCTGGCGCGGGTGGCGCGGTCGGCGTCGGGTCTCAGGTCGCCTGGTGCAGCGCGGGTGTCGCGGCAGGGGTCGCGTCGGGTCTCGGCGCGCATGGCTTTGCAGTCGGGGTGTCGATCCTTGGCAGCTGAAGGCGCGGTGTTGGCTCGGGGCGTCGGGCTTCTAGCGTCCGCGCATGTGAGAATGGGAGAGGCGGCAAGGAGAGAGAGAAATGGGTGGGCCCTGCTGTGAGAGAGAGAAGTGGGGGATTAGGGGTGGCAGTGGCTACCAGGGAGAGGAGCCAGGGGGCGGCAGCTAGGTTAGGGCAAGATGTGCTAATGGGCCTTAGTGGGCTTTTAGGGTTTTCCTCTTTTTTCTTCTTCTTTTCTATTTTCTTTTCTAAATTCAAAATGTATTTTTAAATAATCCTAAAATTCATAATAATTATACTAAAATTATTTATAAATGAAATATTTATTTTTGGACTAGTAATTATTATATTAATTATTTGGTTTTTCATTTAAGAAGAAATGATATTCAATATCCAAAATCAATTATGAGCAATCAAAAATCATTCCAAATGCAAATAAATAACAAACACTTAAAAGAAAATTTATTACCATAATTACCATTAATAAACTAACTGTGTTATTTTTATTTAATGGTTTTTATGGTGTTACACCTGCTACTCCATCAACCGGTTATATCTTCACTGAATCCTCAAGAAAACATCATATGAACTCCTTATTGGTAAAAAAGCCCAATGTTTCATATTTTAGAGTCTTTGGGAGTAAATGCTTTATTCTTGTTAAAAGAGGTAGAAAATATAAATTTGCTCCTAAAGATGTAGAAGGCTTTTTACTTGGTTATTACTCAAACACAAGGGCATATAGAGTCTTCAACGAATCCAGTAGATTGGTTGAGGTTTCTTGTGACATTATGTTTGATGAAACTAATGGCTCCCAAGTGGAGCAAGTTGATCTTGATAGATTAGATGATCAAGAGGCTCCATGCGTCGCGTTAAGGAACATGTCCATTGGGGATGCGTGTCCTAAGGAATCTGAAGAGCCCGGACAAGCACAAGATCAACCGTCATCTTCTAATCAAGCATCTCCACCTACCCAAGATGAGGAACAGGCTCAAGATGATGAGGATGAAAATGAAGAGGATGAGCCACCTCAAGAGGAGGACATGGATCAAGGGGGAGATAAAGATGCTCAAGACAAGGAAGATGATCAAGAAATAAGGGATCAAAGACCGCCACACCCAAGAGTCCACCAAGCAATTCAACGAGATCACCCTGTCAACTCCATCCTTGGTGACATTCATAAGGGGGTAACCACTAGATCTCGAGTTGCTCATTTCTGTGAACATTACTCTTTCATGTCTTCTATTGAGCCATACATGATAGAAGATGCATTAAGAGATCCGGACTGGGTGGTGGCTATGCAAGAGGAGCTCAACAACTTCACGAGGAATGAGGTATGGCATTTAGTTCCACGTCCTAATCAAAATGTTGTAGGTACCAAATGGGTATTCTGCAACAAGCAAGATGAGCATGGTGTGGTGACAAGAAACAAAGCCCGACTTGTGGTCAAAGGTTATTCTCAAGTCGAAGGTTTGGACTTTGATGAAACTTATGCACCCGTAGCTAGGCTTGAGTCAATTCGCATATTACTTGCCTATGCTACTTACCATAGCTTTAAGCTTTATCAAATGGACATGAAAAGTGCCTTCCTCAATGGACCTATCAAGGAAGAGGTCTACGTTGAGCAGCCTCTCGGCTTTGAAGATAGTGAGTATCCTAACTATGTGTATAAACTCTCAAAGGCACTTTATGGGCTCAAGCAAGCTCTAAGAGCATGGTATGAATGCCTGCGAGATTTTCTTATCACTAATGGATTCAAGGTCGGAAAAGCCAATCCTACTCTCTTTACTAAGACTATTGCAAAAGACTTGTTTGTATGCCAAATCTATGTTGATGATACTATATTTGGGTCTACTAACAAGTCAACTTGTGAAGAGTTTAGTAGGATCATGATATAAAAATTCGAGATGTCTATTGTTGGGGGCCTTCATCTTCCGAAGGTCCTCAAAAACACAACTAACATGTTTTCCAAGTATAATGCGTTCACAGGGACCTTCGGCCTCGGAATGAAGTTGTACACGATATGAAAAGCATGGTCCGGGAGAAGGTTGAACCAGTTCCAAAGCTACGCATAGAGAAGCTTCAGCTTAGCGGCGGAAAATGAAACTGACTTAAAGAGGAAAAGGCTATCTAGTCCTCGATAGATTGTCCTTAAGTCAATAGTAAACATAAAGGGCATGTATGTAATTTTACACAGGTCGCGTCCTGTTCCTATAAATAGATGAACAGTAGCACCGTACTGTTCACGCTGACTTGTATTCACTTGCACGTCACACTTGGACTCTTACCTTTTGTCAAGCCGAAGATACAAATGTAATACAATATCGTTAATGTTTATTCATGGTTAATCAATAAGAATATATATATAATCTAATGATTTAAGATGATTATTCGTATTCTTTATATGTAACTTATGCTTTTTACTTTCCATTACATATTGAGATGATGAAGGTATGTCCTTCATGACCTTCGTCTGAAGATCATTACATCCCGAAGGAGATAATGCTTCGGAGGACGAAGGCCTTTAACCATTAATATTTGTGTTGCCTTGTTCTTAACTCAGCATTTGAGAACAAGTCCTCAGCATTGGCGCCCACCGCCGGTGAACTCATTCGACCACCTTCGGCAAGCCGTGACCTTTGTCATGCCGCCAAAGAAAACTTCTTCAGGGCTAGGGGTTGCACTGCAGCCACTAGACGTCAACCATGAAGCACTGCGTGAAGCCAAAACTCAAAAAAGGAAGGCTACAAGTCCAATGCCTCAGAAGGAGGAGCTGGACCAAGAAATAAGGGACCTCGAGGCCATCCATCAACAGGTTCAGAGAAAGAAGGAGAAGATGCTTTGCCTCTCCGATCTACAGAAGAAGATCGACGAAGCCGCTGAGAAATGCGTCATATCACTCAAGATGACCAGGACTAACGACCTCAACGCAGAGAGCTTCGTCAGGACAATTCCTATGATGATGATGACTGGTATGATGATTTCCATCATTGAAATTTTGCTTTTGATGATGCTTCTCCCCTGTCAGTAGAACTGCAGGCTACCCCATGGCCCCCATCATACAAAGCCACCTCAGCTCCCTATGTATGATGGGCACTCAGATCCGAAGCAGTTTCTGATGAGCTACGAAGCAACCATATCTTCGTATGGGGGCAATACCGCAGTCATGGCAAAATCCTTCGTCATGGCAGTCAAGAATGTTGCGCAAACTTGGTACTCCTATCTTCGGCCAGGAACAATCACATCATGGCAGAAGTTGAAGGACATGTTGATCACCAGTTTCCAAGGGTTTCAGACGAAACCAGTTATTGCACAAGCTTTGTTCTAGTGTACGCAAGACCACAAAGAATACCTCCAGGTGTATGTCCGAAGGTTCTTACGTCTGAGAGCACAAGCGCCCACAGTGCCCAATGAAATCATCATTGAGGCCATGATCAAGGGTCTTCGGCCAGGACCTACGGCTCAATACTTCGCCAAGAAACCCCCTCAGACTCTAGAGAAGCTGCTTCAAAAAATGGATGAGTACATTTGGGCCGATAATGATTTCCGCTAGAGAAGGGAAGAAGCTTATAGGTTTTCTGAGATGACTAGGGGCTTCGGAGGACGAATCCACCCTAGGCATGTCAGATCAATCCACAACAGTCAGAGTGATGACAGAGGAGGCCAGCTTCAGAGGTCACAGCATAGCTCACAGTCTTTAGGGCAGCAGCAGAGCTCTTTCAGGCCACCAGCTCCAAGAGGCAGAAGCGGTAGGGGCTTCAGAGGAAGATATGGGGATCAGCCCAGGAAACTCTACTGCTTATTTTGTGGTGAGGACAAGGGCCACACTACAAGAACATGTTAGGTCACCATCCAGAAGCAAAAAGAGATTGTCGAAGCACAAGCAAGGCTGAATCAGCCGAAGCAGGTTTTACACGCTGATTCGTGCTACTCTCCCTATATACTAGAATACGTGGGTAATCAACCTGCAGCTTCTGTGGCTTCGACAAGTCATTCACAAGCTTCCTGGCCTCATCTCCCATTGCCACTACCATTGCCACCTACTCATACCCGAAGCCAGCAGCCATAAGGGCGCCACATACACAATAGCAGCGCGACTTAAGAGAGGAGTCTGAAGCTTGTACAGTTAACAGCACTGTACCAGAGTCGAAGCATATATACTAAGAAATATCCTACTGTTGATGTACTTTTATCTTTTATGCCATTTTATTTTTTGTGTGAGAAACAAGTAATGAACTTAATTTCAATTTCTTGTAATAATTGTGCCTACACCAGAATGAAATATATCTTCCTCATGGATTTACGAAGCTCGAAAGACGTCTCTAAGGAAACAAAGTAAATTTCAAAGCTCAAAAGTCGTTCTTAAGGGAATGCAGAGCCAAAAATTACAATTTGAAGTTACAAAAGTCGTTCCTAAGGGAGCGCAACATAAGTTTTCTGCTCTAAAGTCGTTCCTAAGGGAATGCAGAGCCAAAAGTTACAATTTGAAGTTACAAAAGTCATTCCTAAGGGAGCGCAGCATAAGTTTTCTGCTCAAAAGTCGTTCCTAAGGGGATGCAGAGCCAAATACCACCGAAATATAAGGTGAAGAAGCTCAAAAGTCGTTCCTACGGGGATGCAGAGCTTAAATGCCACCGAAATAGAAGGTGAAGAAGCTCAAAAGTCGTTCCTAAGGGAATGCAGAGCTTAACGACTCAAAAGACGTTCCTAAGGGGATGCAGAGTCTTGTGTATTCTAGTGTGGGCGCGTGGGTGTGTGTCTTCGGCATCATCATCATTTTGCATCATATCATCACATCATTTCGCATAACATTTCATCATACATCATATTGCATTAACGGCACAAAAATTGAGTATGAAGCAAACCTTCGGCAAATGCTTCGTTAAGATGAAAACGTGCTGAGGCACGAAGTAAGCTTCGGGAAATACAGTTTTATCAGACTTATTATAGAAGGGATCTCTTTATTTACGAAGCATGAAAAGAAGGAAAGTGTTTTTTCACCGAAGGCTCAAAAACGATGTGTCTGTAAATTTCACGCATCGTAAAGAAATATTTTATAGTAATTTACATGTTTCAATTGTTTCACACACCAACTGTTACATAGTACTTTTACAATAAAGTTTGCACAATATTATTACATCAAAGTCTACTCTTCTCTAAGGATCTTTTCTGCAGCTTCGTGTAATAATTTGTCGACAACTTCGTCGATAATAGAGTTTGCAAGGCTCATTACGTCCAGTGCTTCCTTCATCTCTGGATCAGCCAGAGGATTGTATGGCTCCAGTAGCGGTGATAGCTCAGCTATAATAGATAAGCTATTAGTTCGAAGCCACAAAGCAAGTACCGAAATTAAAATTCAAAACATAATACCTATGCGCCTTTCGTGCTCCGCAGCCTCTTCAATTTGCCTAGCTTCTTCCCGGGTGTCATGGGTGGCTTTTTCATTCTTTTTTATAATTTTGTGGGCCAACTCTCGGCCACCGTTTACCCAGACATCAGAATAAAACTTTCCGCCCATTAAAGATGCTTTGGCTGAAGGATCCTTCGTGTCGTTTAAGGAGAAGGCGGCTTCGGTTTGAGCTACAGCTTTCACGTGTTCGCATCTAGCCTTCTCCAGAATAGCTGCAACCCCTCGGGCACCAGAGAAAGCACAAATATCACCGCGGTCATTCAAAATTTCCTCAAAAGCTTCAGCTTCCCCGCTTATCCATTCAATAACACCTTCGGGGTCACCTCGAATGAAGTTCTCATCAGAGGACTAGGCACCAACCTTTGCAAAGCTGCTTTTCAAATTTTTTACGCAATCCAAGGATTTTCGAAGCATCTTTCCTTGGACTCGCGAAGCTCCTCAATATCTTTCTCTAGCCTAGCTTGTGTCCATTCACTGATCTCTTTTCTAGCTTTTGCAACTGCATAGTTTTCTTTGGCTTCGACCAGTTGTTTCTGAAGGCCTTCAACCTCGGCTCTTTGGGCTTCGGCCTGAGCATTGTACTTAGCTTCATCTTCTTTTATTTTATTCACCAATGAAATTAAAATTTTGTCTTTCTCTAGACCTTCGTTTCTCAGTTCAATTACCTCTGAGCGAAGGTTGCTGAGAGCTATTGTACAACTCTCATCTTTGGCGCTTTTTTGTGCCCTCAAGGCATTGCTAAGAATCAAGCCCTGCAAATAAAAACAAAGAATTGAGTATGACAATTAAATACTTCATTTTCCAACTTTAAAATTAACCTCTATACCTTTATACTATTGTAATCAAGGCTATCAGCGAGATCATCCTTCGACATAGCCGAAATGCCTTCCTCAAGCTTCGGAAATCCCATACTTTTAGCTATCTCCCAACAAACGGATATTTCTTTATTGTCCGGGAGACAGTATAGGAAGTCATCTTCGTCAGTGCCATTAAACACTAGGGCCCTTCGGATATTTTAACTTTTGGGCGTAGTGTTTGGCTTCTAAGATTTCTTCTTTGGACAATTTTTTCCCCGAAGCATGTCGAATAATGTAATCAACATCTTCGGACGAAGCATCGGGGCAGGAGATTTTGCTTCTTCTATTATACCTTGCCCTGCCACCATGCCGGTATCTGAAGTTTGTTGCTTAGTTTTATCCTCAAGCGCGACAGCCTTCATCTCAATGGGTACTGAAGACCCAGCTTTGGCTTCGGCCTGGACTTTGATAGCTTCGGTAGCTTTATTGGTAGGAGCAGGGGTTAAGGCTTTTGTGGTCTCCATGACAGCGTCTAGCACGCTGGCCATTCTCCTCCTCTTGGGAGTTGCGGCAAGAGCTTTTTGCACCTTCAGCAATTCTGCCTCTACTGGCGGGCTCAGAATTTCTGGCATTTTCATTGTCCTTTCCACTTGTGGCTCTTCGGCCGACTCATCTTTGGCTTCGGTTGGCCCAGCTGTAGTCACCTTCGGCACTACAGTAGACCCTTTAGCACTTCAAGTGGCGGGAGCGGCATGTTCTGCTTCGGCATTAGAGGAGGTCCCCTCACCAAATTCAGGCACTACGGCCATCCCAATGTACCGAGGCAGGTGTGTCAAAACCTTCATTTTCTTGCCCTTCGGCACAGCGGTGGCTGTCGAAGTGGCAGTTTTCCTCTTCTTTCCTTTCTTCAAGGGGTAGTTATAATCAGGGTATACGAAGCCAATTGCATCAAACACCCTGTTCAATCTCTTCTTGCACCGACCCCCGAAGGCTACGGACAACGCATCATCTTCGGCCTTGGAGTATGTCCCAAGCAGTTCATCGCTGGTAGCTTCAATACATTTCAACCAATCATCGTTTGGTTCGTCAAACTTTTCTCTGAATCTAAAGGTATATTTCAATCGAACTAGGCCACCTTCGCTGGATTCAGCAGTAGTCTCTTTCGACATATCCCAGCTCTCCACAAGTGGCCACACTCTATAAGCTATGTGCTCTTGAATTATATCTCTTGTGCCAATGAAGGCGCAAACACTGCTAAAGGCCTTCTAGCATGCTTCGATGTCACTTTCAATAGTGACCTTCGGCCTTCGAAGGCCGAAGTGAGACCAGATGGGGCGCTGGATAATTTCCTTAATGTCTTCTCTTTTAATCAGATCATTTTTGACATAAAACCACTCCTCCATCCAGGCCTCGGGCCATCTTTTCCGGTATGTTGGCACTGGGTAAGTTGCATTAGAGCGGGCAATGAACCCATAGCAACCGAAGTTGTTGTGGTATTGTTCTTTGCCGATAGCCTTCGTCTCGTATAAAAGCTCGCGCATATTTGTCGGGGACCATAATTAGGGGTATCCCCAAGACTCCTAATCTCAGCTGGTAACCCCCATCAGCACAAAGCTGTAAAGGCCTAATGGGCGCGATTCCGGTCAAGGCTCCGTCCACTCAAGGGACACGATCTCGCCTCGCCCGAGCCTAGCCTCGGGCAGGAACAGTAGACCAAGGCAGATTCACGCCTCGCCCGAGGGTCTCCTCGAACAACGGACGCATCTTCGACTCGCCCGAGGCCTAGCTCGGGCAGGCTTCACGGAGAAGCAACCTTGGCCAGATCGCCACGCCAACCGACCTATCGCAGGAGCATTCAATGCAAGGATCGCCTGACACCTTATCCTGACGCACGCTCCTCAGTCGACAAGGCCACATTGACCGCAGTCACTTCGCTGCTCCACTGACTGACCTGACAGGAAAACAGTGTCGTCTGCCCTGCTCCGACTGCTGTGCCACTCGCCAGAGTGAGGCTGACAGCAGCTAAGTCCAGCCTCGGGCGCCATAGGAAGCTCCGCCTCGCCCGACCCTAGGGCTCGGACTCAACCTCGACGCCGAAAGACGGTCTCCGCCTCGCCTGACCCCAGGGCTCAGACTCAACCTCGACGCCGGAAGATGGTCTCCGCCTCGCCCGACCCCAGGGCTCGGACTCAACCTCGACCTCGGACGACGGTCTCCGCCTCGCCCGACCCTAGGGCTCGGACTCAAACTCGACCTCGGACGACGGTCTCTGCCTCGTCCGACCCCAGGGCTCGGACTCAGCCTCGACTCCGAAAGACAGTCTCCGCCTCGCCCGACCCTAGGGCTCGGACTCAGCCTCGACTCCGAAAGACGGTCTCCGCCTCGCCCGACCCCAGGGCTCAGACTCAGCCTCGACCTCGGAGGAGTCACCACCTCGCCCGACCTCAGGCTCGGACCGACCACGTCACAGGGGGGGGCATCATTACCCTACCCCTAGCTAGCTCAGGCTATGGGGAACAAGACCGACGTCCCATCTGGCTCGCCCCGGTTAAACAAGTAATGATGGCACCTCGCGTGCTCCATGACGATGGTGGTTATCAGCCCCTTACGGAAGCAAGGAGACGTCAGCAAGGATCCGACAGCCCCGACAGCTGTGCTTCCACAGGGCTCAAGCGCTCCTCCGACGGCCACGACATCACATGAACAGGGCAGCAACACCTCTCCGACAGCCACGACGACATGTACATAGGGCTCTGGCTCCCCTTTGCTAGACACATTAGCACATTGCTACACCCCCCATTGTACTCCTGGGCCCTCTCCTTACATCTATAAAAGGAAGGTCCAGGGCTCTCGTACGAGAGGGTGGCCGCGCGGGAGAACGGGCTGGCGGACAGTCTCTCTCTCTCTCCCTCGCGAACGCTTGTAACCCCCTACTGCAAACGCATCCGCCCTGGGCGTAGGACAACACGAGGCCGCGGTTTCCCCTTACTGTTTTTCCCCCTTGTGTTCCGTCTCGCGTCGACCCATCTGGGCTGGGACACGCAGCGACAATTTACTCGTCGGTCCAGGGACCCCCCGGGGTCGAAACGCCGACAGTTGGCGCGCCAGGTAGGGGTCTGCTGCGTGTTGACGAACAGCTTCCCATCAAGCTCCAGATGGGTAGTCTCCAGCAACCTCTCCAACCCGGGACGATGCTCCATTTCGGGAGCCTTGAGTTCATGTCCCTCGACGGCAGCTACGACATGATACTCCTTCCTCCGCCGCGCGACAACGACAATGGCGGCCGTCAGCCCGCCCGCCAGCGGTGGAATCGACGACGTCTTCCCCATGTGGAGGAAGAGCAACATCCGGGTCTGTCCCGTCACCTTCCCCGCCGACGGAGGAAGAGGCGGGGCAGGCATGGCCAAGCAGGAGGCGGCACTTCGTCGGCTGTCGAGCGAGTCGACGGCGCCGGTGCCCCAACGGGGTACACATCGGGCGTTGACCTCGCGTCTGAGACGAAGACGAGCGTCGTTTCCCCGCAACACGCCAACCCCAAGCAAACGGACGATGCCAGCACGCTCGCGAAGGACTTGCTGGGCGTTATCCTCGTACCTGAGATAACGGTGCAGTCCGTCCCTGACGCGACTTCGTCACCATCCGTCGATCAAGAGGTACCATCCGTTTCCCATCCTATGCCTTTTAGATTCAGCTTCGACCCACCAAACGACCCCGCTTCGGTGGATGCTTTCATAAAGGCATATCCAAACCTTCCGGGGTATCATATGCGGTCAACCTGGGACCGACTGACGGCCGTCTCAACCTACGGGCCCCCGGGTTCCGAGGAAGATGACGAGCCCGACTATGGTTGGGATTTCTCCGGGCTCGATAACCCCAGTGCCATGTGGGACTTCATGACCGCATGTGACTACTGCCTCTCCGATTGCTCCGATAGTAGCCACAGCCTCGGCGACAAGGACTGTGGCCCAAGTCATGAATGTTTCCACGTCGATCTAGGGGGTCTCGACGAAGGCAACCACCTTGGTATGTCGGAGGACGGTGATCCCCCTAGGCCTGCGCCTCGCGTTGACATCCTTCGGGAGCTAGCTGTGGTCCCAGTCCCTGCGGGGGGTCAGGACGCACAGCTCGAGCAAATCCGCGAGGTACAGGCCAGGCTCGACGAGGAAGCAAGACAACTTGTGCAACTTCGGCAAAATATCGGGCAGGAGTGGGCAGGCCGAGCACCGGCCGGAGAAGCGCGTCATCTGGCCCAGGATGTCAGGCACCGCATCGCCGATGATGCCAGGGCAAGGCTGCCCCTGGCTTCCAGTGGGGTCGGCCAGAACCTAGCTGCAGCAGCAATACTACTCCGAGCGATGCCGGAACCATCCACCACCGAGGGGCGGCGTATCCAGGGAGAGCTCAAGAATCTCCTGGAGGATGTCGCGGTCCGACGGGCCGAAAGCTCTGCCTCCCAAAGGCAGGGGTACCCCCCGGAGCATCGCGCCGTGACTTCCCGATTCATGCGGGAAGCCTCAGTCCACACCGGGCGCACGCGGAACACGGCACCTGTGGCCCCGGGACGCCTCGGCAACGAGCACTACCGCCGTGACCGTCGAGCCCACCTCGACGAGAAGGTGCGCCGAGGCTACCACCCCAGGCGTGGGGGACGCTACGACAGCGGGGAGGATCAGAGCCCCTCGCCCGAACCACCCGGTCCGCAAGCTTTCAGCCAGGCCATACGATGGGTGTCGTTCCCGACCCGGTTCCGAACCCCGACTACCATCACCAAGTACTCGGGGGAGACAAGGCCGGAACTGTGGCTCGCGGACTACCGGCTGGTCTGCCAGCTGGGTGGAATGGACGATGACAACCTCATCATCCGCAACCTCCCCCTGTTCCTCTCTGACGCCGCCCGAGCCTGGCTGGAGCATCTACCTCCTGCGTAGATCTCCAACTGGGACGACCTGGTCAAAGCTTTCGCCGGCAACTTCCAGGGCACATATGTGCGCCCTAGGAACTCCTGGGATCTCCGAAGCTGCCGCCAGCAGCCAGGAGAATCCCTCCGGGACTACATCCGGCGATTTTCAAAGCAGCGCACCGAGCTGCCCAACATCACCGGCTCGGATGTCATCGGCGCGTTCCTCGCCGGCACCACTTGTCGCGACCTGGTGAGCAAGCTGGGTCGCAAGACTCCCACTAGGGCGAGCGAGCTGATGAACATCGCCACCAAGTTCGCCTCTGGTTAGGAGGCGGTCAAGGCCATCTTCCGGAAGGACAAGCAGCCTCAGGGGCACCAACCGGAAGACGTCCCCGAGGCATCCGCTCAGCGCGGCACCAAGAAGAAGGGCAAGAAGAAGTCGCAAGCGAAACGCAACGCCACCGACGCAGATCTTGTCGCCGCCGCCGAGCACATGAACCCTCGGAAGCCTCCCGGAGGCGCCAACCTATTCGACAAGATGCTCAAGGAGTTGTGCCCCTATCATTAGGGTCCCGTCAAGCACACCCTTGAGGAGTGTGTCATGCTTCGGTGCTACTTCCACAAGGCCGGGCCCCGGCGGAAGGTGGCACAGCCCACAACAACGACAAGAAGGAGGGCCACAAGGCCGAAGAGTTCCCCAAGGTCCATGATTGCTTCATGATCTACGGTGGGCAAGTGGCGAACGCCTCGGCTCGGCACCGCAAGCAAGAGCGCCGGGAGGTCTGCTCGGTGAAGGTGGCGGCGCCAGTCTACCTAGACTGGTCTGACAAGCCCATCACCTTCGACCAAGGAGACCACCCCGACCGCGTGCCAATCCTGGGGAAGTACCCGCTCGTTGTCGATCCCATCATCGGCAACGTCAGGCTTACCAAGGTCCTCATGGACGGAGGCAGCAGCCTCAACATCATCTACGTCAAGACCCTCGGGCTCCTGCAGATCGATCTGTCCTCGATCCGGGCCGGCGCGGCGCCCTTTCACAGGATCATCCCCGGGAAGCGCGTCCAGCCCCTTGGGCAACTCGATCTGCTCGTCTGCTTCGGGACTCCCTCCAACTTCCGAAAGGAAACCCTCACGTTCGAGGTGGTCGGGTTCCGAGGAACCTACCACGCAGTGCTGGGGAGACCATGCTACGCCAAGTTCATGGCCGTCCCCAACTACACCTACCTCAAGCTCAAGATGCCGGGCCCCAACAGGGTCATCACCATTGGCTCCACGTACCGACATGTGTACGAATGCGACGTGGAGTGCGTGGAGTACACCGAAGCCCTCGCTGAATCTGAGGCCCTCATCGCCGACCTGGAGAGCCTTTCCAAGGAAGCGCCAGATGCGAAGCGCCACGCCGGCAACTTCGAACCAGCAGAGGCGGTTAAGTCCGTCCCTCTCGACCCCAGCAACGACGCCTCCAAGCAAGTCCGGATCGGTTCCGAGCTCGACCCCAAATAGGAAGTAGTGCTCGTCGACTTTCTCCGCGCGAATGCCGAGGTTTTTGCGTGGAGTCCCTCGGACATGCCTGGCATATCGAGGGATGTCGCCGAGCACTCGCTGGATATCCGAGCTGGAGCCCGACCCGTGAAGCAGCCTCTGCGCCGATTCGACGAAGAAAAGCGCAAAGCCATAGGCGAGGAGATCCACAAGCTGATGGCTGCAGGGTTCATCAAAGAGGTATTCCATCCCGAATGGCTAGCCAACCCTGTGCTTGTGAGAAAGAAAGGCGGGAAATGGCGGATGTGTGTAGACTACACTGGTCTAAACAAAGCATGTCCGAAAGTTCCCTACCCTCTGCCTCGCATCGATCAAATCGTGGATTCCACTGCTGGATGCGAAACCCTGTCTTTCCTCGATGCCTACTCAGGGTATCATCAAATCAGGATGAAAGAGTCCGACCAGCTCGTGACTTCTTTCATCACACCCTTTGGCATGTACTGCTACATTACTATGCCATTCAGTTGGAGGAATGCGTGTGCGACATACCAAAGGTGCATGAACCACATGTTTGGAGAGCACATTGATCGAACGGTCGAGGCTTACGTCGATGACATCGTAGTCAAGACGAGGAAAGCCTCCAACCTCCTCTCCGACCTTGAAACGACGTTCAAGTGTCTCAAGGCGAAAGGCGTAAAACTCAATCCCGAGAAGTGTGTCTTAGGAGTCCCCTGGGGCATGCTCTTAGGGTTCATCATCTCCGAGCGGGGCATCGAGGCCAACCCGGAGAAAATCGCGGCCATCACCAACATGGGCCCCATCAAGGACTTAAAAGGAGTACAGAGGGTCATGGGATGCCTTGTGGCTCTGAGCCGCTTCATCTCGCGCCTCGGCGAAAGAGGCCTACCTCTGTACCGCCTCTTAAGGAAGACCAAGCGCTTCACTTGGACCCCCGAGGCCGAGGAAGCCCTCGAGAACCTAAAGGCGCTCCTTACAAGCGCGCTCATCTTGGTGCCCCCCGCTGCCGGAGAAGCCCTCTTGATCTACGTCGCCGCTACCACTCAGGTGGTCAGCGCCGCGATCGTGGTCGAGAGACGAGAAGAGGGGCACGCATTGCCCGTCTAGAGGCCGGTCTACTTCATCAGTGAGGTACTGTCCGAGACCAAGATTCGCTACGCGCAAATTCAGAAGCTACTATACGCGGTAATTCTGACGCGGCGAAAGTTGCGACACTACTTCGAGTCTCATCTGGTGACTGTGGTGTCATCCTTCCCCCTGGGGGAGATCATCCAGTGCCGAGAGGCCTCGGGTAGGATTGCAAAGTGGGCGGTGGAGATCATGGGCGAGACAATCTCATTCGCTCCTCGGAAAGCCATGAAGTCCCAAGTCCTGGCGCACTTTGTGGCTGAATGGGTCGACACCCAGCTTCCAGTAGCTCCGATCCAACCGGAACTCTGGACCATGTTTTTCGATGGGTCGTTGATGAAAACAGGAGCGGGCGTGGGCCTGCTCTTCATCTCACCCCTCGGGAAGCACCTCCGCTACGTGCTGCGCCTCCATTTCCCGGCGTCCAACAATGTGGTCGAGTACGAGGCTCTGGTTAACGGGTTGCGCATCGCCATCGAGCTAGGGGTCCGGCGCCTCGACGCTCGTGGCGACTCGCAGCTTGTCATCGACCAAGTCATGAAGAACTCCCATTGTCGCGACCCGAAGATGGAAGCCTACTGCGATGAGGTTCGACGCCTGGAGGACAAGTTCTACGGGCTCGAGCTCAACCACATCGCCCGACGATACAACGAGACTGCGGACGAGCTGGCTAAGATAGCCTCGGGGCGGACAACGGTTCCTCCGGACGTCTTCTCCCGAGACCTACATCAACCCTCAGTCAAGACCGACGACACGACCGAGCCCGAGAAGGCCTCGGTTCAGCCCGAGGCACCCTCAGCTCAGCCCGAGGCACCCTCGGCTGAGCCCGAGGCACCCTCGGCCCCCGAGGGTGAGGCACTGCGCGTCGAGGAAGAGCGGAATGGGGTCACACCTAATCGAAACTGGCAGACCCCGTACCTGCAATATCTCCACCGAGGGGAGCTACCCCTCGACAGAGCCGAAGCTCGGCGACTGGCGCGGCGCGCCAAGTCGTTCGTCTTGCTGGGTGACGGGAAGGAGCTCTACCACCGCAGCCCCTCATGCATCCTCCAGCGATGCATATCCGTCGCTGAAGGTCAGGAGTTATTACAAGAAATACACTCGGGGGCTTGCGGTCATCACGCAGCGCCTCGAGCCCTTGTTGGAAACGCCTTCCGACAGGGTTTCTACTGGCCAACCGCGGTGGCTGACGCCACTAGGATTGTACGCACCTGCCAAGGGTGTCAATTCTACGCAAAGCAGACCCACCTGCCCGCTCAGGCTCTGCAAACAATACCCATCACCTGGCCGTTTGCTGTATGGGGTCTGGACCTCATCGGTCCCTTGCAGAAGGCACTCGTGGGCTACACGCACCTGCTGGTCGCCATCGACAAGTTCTCCAAGTGGATCGAGGTCAGACCCCTAAACAGCATCAGGTCCGAACAGGCGGTGGCATTCTTCACCAACATCATCCATCGCTTCGGGGTTCCGAACTCCATCATCACCGACAACGGCACCCAGTTCACTAGCAGAAAGTTCCTGGACTTCTGCGAGGACCACCACATCCGGGTGGACTGGGCCGCCGTAGCTCACCCCATGACGAATGGGCAGGTAGAGCGTGCCAACGGCATGATTCTACAAGAACTCAAGCCACGGATCTACAACGACCTCAACAAGTTCGGCAGTCGATGGATGAAGGAACTCCCCTCGGTGGTCTGGAGTCTGAGAATGACGCCAAGCCAAGCCACGGGCTTCACGCCGTTTTTTCTAGTCTATGGGGCCGAGGCTATCTTGCCCACAGACTTAGAATACGGATCCCCGAGGACGAGGGTGTACGACGACTGAAGCAATCGGACCAACCGAGAAAACTCATTGGACCAGCTGGAAGAGGCTCGGGACATGGCCTTACTACACTCGGCGCGGTATCAGCAGTCCCTGCGACGCTACCACGCCCGAGGGGTTCGTTCCCGAGACCTCCAGGTGGGCGATTTGGTGCTTCGGCTACGACAAGATGCCCGAGGGCGCCACAAGCTCACGCCTCCCTGGGAAGGGCCGTTCATCATCGCCAAGATTTTGAAGCCTGGAACGTACAAGCTGGCCAACAGTCAAGGTGAGGTCTACAGCAACGCTTGGAACATCCGACAGCTACGTCGCTTCTACCCTTAAGATGTTTTCAAGTCGTTCATATACCTCGTTTACATACGCAAGTAAAGTCTAACCATCAAGGAAGGGTCAGCCTTGCCTCGGCAAAGCTCGACCCTCCCTCGGGGGCTAGAAGGGGGAACCCCCTCTGCGTCAAAATTTATCTCGAAAAGAGTCTTTCACCAAAACGACTTTCGTGTTTCCCGGCTATATCAGTAACAAAACCCCGAGAAACGAATAAGAGTGCATGTAAGTGGCAAGGCCGACCGAGCCGATGGATTCCTACGCCTCCGGGATACGGATACCTCACTCGTCACCTACCGCGAAAAATAACTCTTACTTGGGTAAGCAATCCTGCTACTGACAAACGAGTCTGGACACAACTTTATATCACGACGAGAAAGTGTTCAGGCCTCGGCGGCCACAAAAGACACATACATATTCAAAATAAACTGCTCCGGCAGAATCAGGCATCGCCCGGGGGAGGAGCTGCACCCTCGGCTTCGTTTCCACCCTCGGCGAGATTCGCCCCGCCCTCGGACGGCGGCGCAAGCGGAAGGATTTCCACCTCGAAGGTGGTCGCCAGCATCGCGCTTGGCCCCGCAGCGGCCGCGTCAAGCCTCTGAACTTCGGCCAGGGCAGCTTCATCTTCGTTGGGAAGGCAGTACCCCTCGCTGACCCACTCCAGATCCACATCGTAGTGGGAAGCAAGCACGGCGAAGGCCCGCCTAACGCCATGATGCAGCGCCTCATGGAGTCTGCCGCGCGCGTGGTCACCCAAGGCCTGCAGGCGACTCTGAGGGGAGCTTCCCGAGGGGACTCATCAAGACCAAAGATCTGGCAGAAGGCCGAGATAGCCTCGGACATGGCCACGTGGTCGGCCTCCCTCTACTCAGCCGCCTGGGCAAGTGCCTTGGCGGACTCGTTGAGGGCGGACTCGTTGAGGGCAGACTCGAGCTCTGCAAACAGCCAAAGCAGAAGTCTTCAAACACGGGTTGAAGAATGAAGCTGAATCAAAATCTCAAAACAGCCAAGACATACCTTCGGCCCGGGCACGCTGCTTCGAGGCTGCGGCTTGGGCGGACTGAGCAGACCCGACGGCCACGGCCAGGTCCGCCGCAAGGGCTCCAGCCCGAGCAGACGCCTTGGTTAGCTGGCCTCCAAGGACCTCAGCCCAGCTTTCAGCCTCGGTAGCCCGGCCCTGAGATTGGTCCCGCTCACCAATGACCTGGTCAAGCTCCAACTGCAGCCGCTGCGCCTCTGCGCGTGCCGCCGCTGCCTCTGCCCCCAGATCGACACAGAGCAACCAACGGTCCGCCACCTCGGCGCTCCGTTGGGAAAGGCGCTCGGTAGCCTCGACAAGCGTGGTCCTCAGGAACCGCAGCGAACCCCAGACATCGGCCTCGCGGTGGATGAACGACGACTTGGCGGTGCTCAGATCCGTCAGATCCTGAGGAAGGGAAGCGGGGCGTCACAAAGAATGCCTTGATTACATGAAAGGTATGCCTGAAATCCTCGCCTGAAGGATCTTGGGAACGTCCCTGGAAAGGACCTCCAGGGTCGACCGAAGCGACCCCACCGTTGCCTCGGCACACTCACGAAGCTCGTCCCAAGCCTGCTCTTCTCGCCCATCGTCAAGAACAAAGAGGGGCTTCGAGGCACCACGGGTCCAGAACCGGAGCCTCTCCCCACGCCGCTCATTGGGACCTCGCCGCGCGAGAATGAGGTCGCCGCTCCCTAGGACAGGCCGTGGTTCTACGCCCCCTCCTCCAAGGCGTCGGCACACCCTGCGGTCGGCGCATCAAGTACTTCCTCAACTAAGGAGGCAGGCCTCCGATCACCGGCCTCGGGTAGCAGCGCCTCAGCCATCTCAGCATCAGCGGCGACGGATGGCCCCACGGGCAGAACAGCAACAGCCTCGGCCGAGGCTGGTGCCAGCGTCGACAACACGTCAGGTGGTGTGAAGGCCACGGCTGCGCCAGTAGTCTCCCCCGGCACGACGGCCGCCTCAGTAGAGGGGTCAGCCTGAGGAGCCCGCCCCGCGGTAACTCGTGCCGCCTAAGCCCCCCGCTTTGGGGCATCTTGTGAGGAGCCCCGCGGAAACTCGTGCTGCAGAAGCCGACGCCGTCTTGAGGACCTTCCGGGGAGCCAGACCGGTCGAACCGTGCCTCCGTTTGCTGGGAAGAAAGGGAAGAGCAGGAACAGGACAGACGAAGAAGGAGTCGGGACAAAGGTATCCTCAGATACTTACCCACTCCGGGCCACGACCAATCGTGCCTGTGGGGAGGCCCCTCGAGCCTCGATCCCCGCGGGCACCATCGAGGTTTGCCCCGCTGCCGGCTTCGGCACCATCCTTGCCTCGGGCGCCCGAGGCACCAGAGGGACGAACTACCCAGGCGTAGCCACGACGACCTGAGGATCAGCCTCCTGTGCAGTCAACACGGGCAACGGCTCTTGGGGAACAGGCGAGTCGGCCTGACTCCCTCGGGAGCCCGTCCTTCTCCTGCCGCCGACGACGCCTCTCCAAGGCATCCTGAGCCCGCATCCGCTCGCGGGCCCGAGCCTTTTTTGCGTCCTTATTCTCCTTCTTGAAAGGGAATTAGGCTTACACCTATTTCCTAAATGATTTTGGTGGTTGAATTGCCCAACACAAATAATTGGACTAACTAGTTTGCTCTAGTGTATAAGTTATACAGGTGCCAAAGGTTCACACTTAGCCAATAAAAAGACCAAGAACTGGGTTCAACAAAGGAGCAAAGGGATAACCGAAGTGTGCCCTGGTCTGGCGCACCGGACAGTGTCCGGTGCACTAGAGGACTTCACGCTGAACTCTTCACCTTCGGGAAAATCCAGAGGCACTCCGCTATAATTCACCGGACTGTTCGGTGTACACCGGACAGTGTCCGGTGCTCCAAGGAAGAGCGCCTCAGGAACTCGCCAGCTTCGGGAATTCGCTCCGCTACTTCGCGCCAACGGTCACCTGCAGAGGCATTAAATGCGCGCCAAAGCGCGCAGAACTCAGGCACGCGCGAAGTGGCGCACCGGACACTCTACAGTGCATGTCCGGTGCGCCACCAGACATCAAGGCAGGCCCAGAAGTCAGAGCTCCAACGGTCGGAACCCAACGGCCTTGGTGACATGGCTGGCGCACCGGACATGTCCGGTGTGCACCAGACTGTCTGGTGCACCATGCGACAGACAACCCCACCAAACGGCTAGTTTGGTGGTTGGGGTTATAAATACCCCAACCACCCCACATTCAAGTCATCCAAGTTTTCCCACTTCAACTACTTACAAGAGCTCTAGCATTCAATTCTAGACACACCCAAGTGATCAAATCCTCTCCAAACTCCACACAACACCCTAGTGATTAGAGAGAGATTTGCTTGTGTTCTTTCGAGCTCTTGCGCTTGGATTGCTTTCTTCTTTCTTTGATTCTTCATTGCGATCAAACTCATTTGTAATTGAGGCAAGAGACACCAACTTTGTGGTGGTCCTTGTGGGAACTTTGTGTTCCAAGCATTTGAGAAGAGAAAGCTCACTCGGTCCGAGGGACCGTTTGAGAGAGGGAAAGGGTTGAAAGAGACCCGGTCTTTGTGACCACCTCAACGGGGAGTAGGTTTGCGAGAACCGAACCTCGGTAAAACAAATCCACGTGTCATACTCCTTATTCGCTTGCAATTTGTTTTGCACCCTCTCTCGCGGACTCGATTATATTTCTAACGCTAACTCGGCTTGTAGTTGTGATTATTTTTGAGAATTTCAGTTTTGCCCTATTCACCCCCCCCCCCCCCTCTAGGCGACTTTCAATTGGTATCGGAGCCAGGTTCTTCATTAGAGCCTAACCGCTCGAAGTGATGTCGGGAGAACTCGCCAAGAGAGAGATGGAGACCGGCGACAAGCCCGCTACAAGCCACGGGAAGGCTTCATCGGAAGAGTCCCGCAACAAGGAGAAGAGGAAGGAGAAGAAGAAGGAAAAGAAGACTTCTTCTCACAAGTCGCATCGGAGTGGCAACAAAATAAAGAAGATGAGGAAAGTGGTCTACTACGAGACCGACACTTCATCACCTTCCACCTCTGGCTCCGACGCACCCTCCATAACTTCTAAGCGCCATGAGCGCAAGAAGTTTAGTAAGATCCCCTACGCTACCCTCACATTCCTAAACATACACCTTTACTTTCCGTCCCATTAGGCAAACCACCAACTTTTGATGGTGAAAATTATGCTAGGTGGAGTGATTTAATGCGATTTCATCTAACCTCACTCCACAAAAGTATATGGGATGTTGTTGAGTTTGGTGTACAGGTACCATCCGTAGGGGATGAAGATTATGATGAGGACGAGGTAGCCCAAATCGAGCACTTCAACTCCCAAGCCACAACCATACTCCTCGCCTCTCTAAGTAGGGAGGAGTACAACAAGGTGCAAGGACTAAAAAGCGCCAAGGAAGTTTGGGACGTGCTCAAGACGGCGCACGAGGGTGATGAACTCACCAAGATCACCAAGCGAGAAACGATCGAGGGGGAGCTCGATCGCTTCCGTCTTCGCCAAGGGGAGGAGCCACAAGATATGTACAACCGGCTCAAGACCTTGGTGAATCAAGTGCGCAACCTCGGGAGCAAAAAGTGGGATGACCACGAGGTGGTCAAGGTTATTCTAAGATCTCTTATTTTCCTTAACCCTACTCAAGTACAATTAATTCATGGTAATCCAAGATATACACTAATGACTCCCGAGAAAGTAATCGGGAATTTTGTGAGCTTTGAATTTATGATCAAGGGCTCACGGAAAATCAACGAGCTTGACGGTCCCTCCACGTCCGAAGCTCAACCGATTGCTTTCAAAGCGACGGAGGAGAAGGAGGAGGAGTCTACACCAAGTAGACAACCAATCGACGCCTCCAAGCTTGACAATGAGAAAATGGCGCTCGTCATCAAGAGTTTTCGCCAAATCCTCAAACAAAGGAGGGGGAAGGATTACAAGCCCCGCTCCAAGAAGGTTTGCTACAAGTGTGGTAAGCCCGGTCACTTTATTGCAAAATGTCCTATTTCTAGTGACAGTGACAGGGGCGACGACAAGAAGGGGAGAAGAAAGGAGAAGAAGAGATACTACAAGAAGAAGGGCGGCGATGCCCATGTTTGTCGGGAGTGGGACTCCGACGAAAGCTCTAGCGACTCCTCCGACGACGAGGACGCCGCCAACATTGCCGTCACCAAGGGCCTTCTCTTCCCCAACGTCGGCCACAAGTGCCTCATGGCAAAGGACGGCAAAAAGAAGAAGGTTAAATCTAAATCCTCCACTAGATATGAATCCTCTAGTGATGAAAATGCTAGTGATGAGGAAGATAACTTACGCACTCTTTTTGCCAACTTAAACATGCAACAAAAGGAGAAGTTAAATGAATTAATTAGTGCCATCCATGAGAAGGATGATCTCTTGGACTCCCAAGAGGACTTCCTAATCAAGGAAAACAAAAAGCATGTTAAAATTAAAAATGCTTATGCTCTAGAAGTTGAAAAATGTGAGAAATTATCTAGTGAGCTAAGCACTTGCCATGAGACAATCGACAACCTTAGGAATGAAAATGTCAATTTATTAGCTAAGGTTGATTCAAATGTTTGTGATATTTCAATTCCCAATCTTAAGAATGATAATGATGATTTGCTTGCTAAGATTGAAGAATTGAACATATCTCTTGCTAGCCTTAGGATTGAGAATGAAAAATTGCTTGCTAAGGCTAAGGATTTTGATGTTTGCAATGCTACTATTTCCGACCTTAGAACTAAAAATTATATATTGCATGCTAAGGTTGTAGAATTAAAATCTTGCAAACCCTCTACATCTACCATTGAGCACACTTCTATTTGTACTAGATGTAGAGATGTTGATATCAATGCTATTCATGATCACATGGCTTTAATTAAACAACAAAATGATCATATAGCAAAACTAGATGCTAAGATTGCCGAGCATGACTTAGAAAATGAAAATTTTAAATTTGCCAGAAGCATGCTCTATAGTGGGAGACGCCCTGGCATTAAGGATGGCATTGGCTTCCAAAAGGGAGGCAATGTCAAACTTAATGCCCCTCCTAAGAAATTGTCTAATTTTGTTAAGGGCAAGGCTCCCATGCCTCAGGATAACGAGGGTTACATTTTGTACCCTGTCGGTTATCCTGAGAGCAAAATTAGGAGAATTCATTCTAGGAAGTCTCACTCTGGCCCTAATCATGCTTTTATGTATAAGGGTGAGACATCTAGTTCTAGGCAACCAACCCGTGCTAAGTTGCCTAAGAAGAAAACTCCTAGTGCATCAAATGATCATAACATCTCATTTAAAACTTTTGATGCATCCTATGTTTTAACTAACAAATCCGGCAAGGTAGTTGCCAAGTATGTTGGGGGCAAGCACAAGGGGTCAAAGACTTGTGTTTGGGTACCCAAAGTTCTTGTTTCTAATGCCAAAGGACCCAAAACCATTTGGGTACCTAAAGTCAAGAACTAAACTTGTTTTGTAGGTTTATGCATCCGGGGGCTCAAGCTGGATCATCGACAGTGGGTGTACAAACCACATGACAGGGGAGAAGAAGATGTTCTCCTCCTACGAGAAAAACCAAGATCCCCAACGAGCGATCACATTCGGGGATGGAAACCAAGGTTTGGTCAAAGGATTGGGTAAAATTGCTATATCTCCTGACCATTCTATTTCCAATGTTTTCTTGTAGATTCATTAGATTACAATTTGCTTTCTGTATCTCAATTATGCAAAATGGGTTACAACTGTCTTTTCACTGAAGTAGGTGTCACTGTCTTTATAAGAAGTGATGATTCAATAGCTTTTAAAGGGGTGATGGAGGGTCAGCTATACTTGGTAGATTTTGATAGAGCTGAACTCGACACTTGCTTAATTGCTAAGACTAACATGGGTTGGCTCTGGCACCGCCGACTAGCCCATGTTGGGATGAAGAATCTTCACAAGCTTCTAAAGGGAGATCACATTTTAGGATTAACAAATGTTCACTTTGAGAAAGACAGGATTTGTAGCGCATGCCAAGTAGGGAAGCAAGTTGGTGCTCACCATCCACATAAGAACATCATGACAACTGACAGGCCACTGGAGCTCCTACACATGGATCTATTCGGCCCGATTGCTTACATAAGCATTGGCGGGAGTAAGTACTGTCTAGTAATTGTGGATGATTATTCTCGCTTCACTTGGGTGTTCTTTTTGCAGGAAAAATCTCACACCCAAGAGACCTTAAAGGGATTCTTGAGACGGGCTCAAAATGAGTTCGGCTTAAGGATCAAGAAAATTAGAAGAGACAATGGGACAGAGTTCAAGAACTCTCAAATTGAAGGCTTCCTTGAGGAGGAAGGCATCAAGCATGAGTTCTCTTCTCCCTACACGCCACAACAAAATGGTGTAGTGGAGAGGAAGAATCGAACTCTATTGGACATGGCAAGAACCATGCTTGATGAGTACAAGACTTCGGATCGGTTTTGGGCCGAGGCGGTCAACACCGCCTGCTACGCCATCAACCGGTTATATCTTCACTGAATCCTCAAGAAGACATCGTATGAACTCCTAACCGGTAAAAAGCCCAATATTTCATATTTTAGAGTCTTTGGTAGCAAATGCTTTATTCTTGTTAAAAGAGGTAGAAAATCTAAATTTGCTCCTAAGACAGTAGAAGGCTTTTTACTAGGATATGATTCAAACACAAGGGCATATAGAGTCTTTAACAAGTCCTCTGGACAAGTTGAAGTTTCTTGTGACGTTGTGTTTGATGAGACTAATGACTCTCAAGTAGAGCAAGTTGATCTTGATGAGATAGGTGATGAAGAGGCTCCGTGCATCGCACTAAGGAACATGTCCATTGGGGATGTGTGTCCTAAGGAATCCGAAGAGCCTCTAAATGCACAAGATCAATCATCCTCCTCCACTCAAGCATCTCCACCGACTCAAAATGAGGATGAGGCTCAAATGGATGAAGGAGAAGATCAAGCAAATGAGCCACCTCAAGATGACGGCAATGATCAAGGGGGAGATGCAAATGAGCAAGACAAGGAGGATGAAGAGCAAAGGCTACCACACCCAAGAGTCTACCAAGCAATCCAACGAGATCACCCCGTCGACACCATCCTCGGCGACATTCATAAGGGGGTAACCACTAGATCTCGTGTTGCACATTTTTGTGAGCATTACTCGTTTGTTTCCTCTATTGAGCCACACAGGGTAGAGGAAGCACTTCAAGATTCGGATTGGGTGGTGGCAATGCAAGAGGAGCTCAACAACTTCACTAGGAATGAGGTATGGCATTTAGTTCCACGTCCTAACCAAAATGTTGTAGGAACCAAATGGGTTTTCCGCAACAAGCAAGATGAGCATGGTGTGGTGACAAGGAACAAAGCTCGACTTGTGGCCAAAGGATACTCCCAAGTCGAAGGTTTGGATTTCGGTGAAACCTATGCACCCGTAGCTAGGCTTGAGTCAATTCGTATATTATTGGCCTATGCTACTTACCATGGCTTTAAGCTTTATCAAATGGACGTGAAGAGTGCCTTCCTCAATGGACCAATCAAAGAAGAGGTCTATGTTGAGCAACCTCCCGGCTTTGAAGATAGTGAGTACCCTAACCATGTATACAAACTCTCTAAGGCGCTTTATGGGCTCAAGCAAGCCCCAAGAGCATGGTATGAATGCCTTAGAGATTTCCTTATCACTAATGGATTCAAAGTCGGAAAGGCCGATCCTACTTTATTCACTAAAACTCTTGAAAATGACTTGTTTGTATGCCAAATTTATGTTGATGATATTATATTTGGGTCTACTAACGAGTCTACATGTGAAGAATTTAGTAGGATCATGACACAAAAATTCGAGATGTCTATGATGGGGGAGTTGAAGTATTTCTTAGGATTCCAAGTCAAACAACTCCAAGAAGGCACCTTCATTAGCCAAACGAAGTATACTCAAGACATTCTAACCAAGTTTGGAATGAAGGATGCTAAGCCCATCAAGACACCCATGGGAACCAATGGGCATCTCGACCTCGACGAAGGAGGTAAATCCGTCAATCAAAAGGTATACCGGTCGATGATAGGATCACTACTCTATTTATGTGCATCACGACCGGATATTATGCTTTCTGTATGCATGTGTGCAAGATTCCAAGCCGACCCTAAGGAAGCTCACCTTACGGCCGTAAAACGAATCTTGAGATATTTAGTTTATACTCCTAAGTTTGGGCTTTGGTATCCTAGGGGATCCACTTTTAATTTGATTGGTTATTCGGATGCCGATTGGGCAGGGTGTAAAATCAATAGAAAGAGTACATCGGGGACTTGCCAGTTCTTGGGAAGATCCTTGGTGTCTTGGGCTTCAAAGAAGCAAAATTCCGTAGCTCTTTCTACCGCCGAAGCCGAGTACATTGCCGTAGGTCATTGTTGCGCGCAACTACTTTGGATGAGGCAAACCCTTAGGGACTATGGTTACAAATTAACCAAAGTTCCTCTTCTATGTGATAATGAGAGTGCAATCTGCATGGCGGATAATCCCGTTGAGCATAGCCGCACTAAACACATAGCCATTCGGTATCATTTTCTAAGGGATCACCAACAAAAGGGAGATATCAAGATTTCATATATTAACACTAAAGATCAATTAGCCGATATCTTTACCAAGCCACTAGATGAACAAACTTTTAACAAACTTAGGCATGAGCTAAATATTCTTGATTCTAGGAACTTCTCTTGTTAATTTGCACACATAGCTTATTCATATACCTTTGATTATGTCTCTTTCATATGCTATGACTAATGCGTTTTCAAGTCTATTTCAAACCAAGTCATAGGTGTATTGAAAGGGAATTGGAGTCTTCGGCGAAGACAAAGGCTTCCACTCCGTAACTCATCCTTCGCCGTCGCTCCGGGCAACTCTCCATCTTTGGGGGAGAGAGCATAAGTCCCAAGCAAAAGGACTTCGTCTTTGGTATAATCTTCACTCATTTATTTATGACCAAAGGGGAAGAGAGTAATTCTAAGGGCTCCAATGACTCCGTTTTTGGCGATTCATGCCAAAGGGGGAGAAAGTATTAGCCCAAAGCAAAAGGACCGCACCACCACCTAATTTTAAAAGAGTTTTTCAATTGGTATGATTCTCAATTGATAAATTTCAAATTGGTATCTTATTGTGTTCAAAAGGGGGAGAAAAGTAGTTTTTTCAAAATTGATATGACAAAACCCTCTTGAACACTAAGAGGAGAATTTCATTTAGGGGGAGTTTTGTTTAGTCAAAGGAAAAGCATTTGAGACAGGGGGAGAAAATTTCAAATCTTGAAAATGCTTCACAAAATCTTATTCATTTATCCTTGACTATTTGCAAAAGAACTTGAAAAGGATTTACAAAAAGAATTTGCAAAAACAAAACATGTGGTGCAAGCGTGGTCCAAAATGTCAAAAATTGAAGAAAACAATCCATGCATATCTTATAAGTATTTATATTGGCTCAATTCCAAGCAACCTTTGCACTTACATTATGCAAGCTAGTTCAATTATGCACTTCTATATTTGCTTTGCTTTGTGTTGGCATCAATCACCAAAAAGGGGGAGATTGAAAGGGAATTAGGCTTACACCTATTTCCTAAATGATTTTGGTGGTTGAATTGCCCAACACAAATAATTGGACTAACTAGTTTGCTCTAGTGTATAAGTTATACAGGTGCCAAAGGTTCACACTTAGCCAATAAAAAGACCAAGAACTGGGTTCAACAAAGGAGCAAAGGGATAATCGAAGTGTGCCCTGGTCTAGCGCACCGGACTGTCCGGTGTGCCACCGGACAGTGTCCGGTGCACCAGGGGACTTCACGCTGAACTCTTCACCTTCGGGAAAATCCAGAGGCACTCCGCTATAATTCACCGGACTGTCCGGTGTACACCGGACAGTGTCCGGTGCTCCAAGGAAGAGCGCCTCAGGAACTCGCCAGCTTCGGGAATTCGCTCCGCTATAATTCACCGGACATGTCCGGTGTGCACCGGACTGTCCGGTGAACCAACGGAGCAACGGCTACTTCACGCCAATAGTCACCTGCAGAGGCATTAAATGCGCGCCAGAGCACGCAGAAGTCAGGCACGCGCGAAGTGGCGCACCGGACACTCTACAGTGCATGTCCGGTGCGCCACCGGACATCAAGGCGGGCCCAGAAGTCAGAGCTCCAACGGTCGAAACCCAACGGCCTTGGTGACGTGGCTGGCGCACCGGACATGTCCGGTGTGCACCGGACTGTCCGGTGCACCATGCGACAGACAGCCCCACCAAACGGCTAGTTTGGTGGTTGGGGTTATAAATACCCCCAACCACCCCACATTCAAGCCATCCAAGTTTTCCCACTTCAACTACTTACAAGAGCTCTAGCATTCAATTCTAGACACACCCAAGTGATCAAATCCTCTTCAAACTCCACACAACACCCTAGTGATTAGAGAGAGAGATTTGCTTGTGTTCTTTCGAGCTCTTGCGCTTGGATTGCTTTCTTCTTTCTTTGATTCTTCATTGCGATCAAACTCATTTGTAATTGAGGCAAGAGACACCAACTTTGTGGTGGTCCTTGTGGGAACTTTGTGTTCCAAGCATTTGAGAAGAGAAAGCTCACTCGGTCCGAGGGACCGTTTGAGAGAGGGAAAGGGTTGAAAGAGACCCGGTCTTTGTGACCACCTCAACGGGGAGTAGGTTTGCGAGAACCGAACCTCGGTAAAACAAATCCACGTGTCATACTCCTTATTCGCTTGCGATTTGTTTTGCACCCTCTCTCGCGGACTCGATTATATTTCTAACGCTAACCCGGCTTGTAGTTGTGATTATTTTTGAGAATTTCAGTTTCGCCCTATTCACCCCCCCCCTCTAGGCGACTTTCACTTCTTCTTCTCCGCAGCGACCCTCCGCGCGGCTCGGTCCACCGCGTCCTCTGGGATCGGCGGCAGAGAAGGCTTGTGAAACCCCACCTCCTGGAGACAGACGGAAATCTCAGCTGTGAGAACCCAGGGGCAATCTTACACAAGAAGGAAGAAGGAGCGGACACTCACTAGGGATATGCACCCGCGCTCAGGGCGCATCGAGGGCTGGGTAAGAGCACTGGCGTCCAGCTTTCCTACCGTGCCGGCTACCCGCCTGTGGAGGTCATCGGCGGGGAGGGGGACCGAGGACATCTGCGAACCCTCCAAGTCGACCCCCGGCGTCATCTCCGAAAGCGGCAGTCGCCGCTCCGTCAAGGGGAGCACCCTCCGGCGATGGATGGCGGCAACCACCCCCGCAGCGGTGAGCCCTCCATCTCGCAGCTCCTGCAAGGCCTCCAGAAGGGGCTGGAGATTCTTCTGTCTCTCGCGCGGGGCCCCATAGCGCTAGTTGTGCCGGCGGCGGTCACCACTCGTTGAGAAAACGATGGGAGCCTCCCATCGTCGTTCCGAAGGTAAAACCATCGACGATGCCACCCCTTGTTTGAAGACACAAGGATGGCGGGGATGTACTGTTGCGCACGCGCCTACCTCAACTGGAGGATGCAGCCACCGGCCCACACCGCCATGCGAACTCTCCTTTCCCCCGTCGTCAAGGCAAAAGGCTCCGCGGAGAAGAGATGGGTCCACAGATCCCAGTGGGGGTCAATCCCCAAAAACCCTTCGCAAACCGCCGCGAAGATGGCTGCTTGCGCGATGGAGTTGGGGCTGAGATTATGCAGCTCCACCCCATAGAAATGCAGAATCGCCCGCATGAAACGACTTGCTGGCACTCTGAACCCCCGCTCATGGAAGGAGACGAAACTCAGCACATACCCCAACGGCGGGGATGGGGCGGCTCCGCTCGGGCGGGGCCATCCACTCCGGCTGCGGGTCACCGGAGAGGGGACGAAGAAAGCCATCGGCAACAAGGGCCTCCAAATCGTCCACCGTGACGGTAGAGAAAGGCCACGGGTCACGCGGCGGAACGACGGTCACCCGATCGGCCATCACCAAGCGAAGGAGGTGGCGGTGGAGCAGACAAGGTGCACGGCTTTCTTTCTCTGGCTATTTCCCTCAGCTTGCGGAAACCTAAGCAGGAGGCGAGCAGCAGAGTAAAGAACCATCACCGGTCCCTCTTCCGAATATATAAAGGCCCAGGCGAGACCCGTTCAACACTTCGCCCGAACCCGCCGCGAAATTCAAAACTCAAAGGCAAAACGCCCGTTCCTCGAACGGCTCGCGCGTGCACAACGACTGCCTCACCAACTACTCGTCCCGTCGCATTAACTCTGCGGCAGGACAGGCGGCACCTTTGGCAGGCGAAGCAGGCGACGCTTCACCTCCGCCATGATGACCGCGTCAAAAAAGGTACGCCACGTCGTTCAATTTCATATCCTTTTTCTCTTCCCCTTTCTCTCTCTTGCTACAGGGACTGAGAAAGGGGATACTCCGAAAGGGATCCTTCTCCGTGAAGGAAGCGAGCCCTGAGCCCTCCTACTGATCAGAGGTTCGAAGGCTGGCCCCTCGGAAGGGTTCGACAGCCGCCTCAGAGCACTCGGGCTCCGCACCCACTACTGGTCAGAGGTTCGAAGGCTGGCCCCTCGGAAGGGTTCGACAGCCGCCTCAGGCCACTCGGGCTCCACGCCCACTACTGATCAGGGGTTCATAGGCTGGCCCCCGAAGGGTTTGACAGCCGCCTCAGAGCACGCAGAGCGAGGGATGACTGTGGGTACGTCCGATACATGGTCGAGGCTCGGGCTACGCTCCCGAGGTACCCTAGGACATTTCCGAGACCAGCAGGAGCGATTCTGTAACAGAATCCCACCAGAGGGAGGCATCGAGCCCTCGGACCCTATCAAACGGGACCGGGACCGGCAAATCACCTGCAGGTACTTTTGGAGCGCGCCTCTGGGCCACTAGCCGACCCTTATCGAACAGGGCACGGGCGTCCACTCGGATCACCCGTTAGCAACTCACAGGAGACACCATGTTCGGCGCCCTCCGAGGGCAACATGGCGCTTTCTCCCCCTCCTCCTTGCGGAAAGGCGACGCAGGGGCATATGAAAAAAGCCGAGTCAGTCCTTGACCATCCTCTCGCTCTGTGTGGAGTCTCAGGGGCTGCTCTCGCAAGCCTGGCTCCGGCCAAACCGTTGACAGCGTCAACATACCAGCCTGAGAACTCGGAACCTGACTGTGCACCCGGGCTACGGCCAGTTCGCATGAGGGAACAACCAGGCCGGCTGAGGCATCACGAAAGGCATTAAGACCTCGAAGGAGTCAAACCACTCCTCCGAGGCCTCGGGGGCTACACCCGGCGGGTGTGCTCGCGCGCACCCACCAGAACGAAATGCAGCCGAGAAAGGCCGGTCCCCTTGCAAAAAAGTGCGACAAAAGCCTCCAAGCGAGTACTAACACTCCCTTCGAGGCTCGGGGGCTACTGTCGGGGACCATAATTAGGGGTACCCCCAAGACTCCTAATCTCAGCTGGTAACCCCCATCAGCACAAAGCTGCAAAGGCCTGATGGGCACGATTCCGGTCAAGGCTCCGTCCACTCAAGGGACACGATCTCGCCTCGCCCGAGCCCAGCCTCGGGCAGGAACAGTAGACCAAGGCAGATTCACGCCTCGCCCGAGGGTCTCCTCGAACAACGGACGCACCTTCGACTCGCCCGAGGCCCAGCTCGGGCAGGCTTCACGGAGAAGCAACCTTGGCCAGATCGCCACGCCAACTAACCGTATCGCAGGAGCATTCAATGCAAGGATCGCCTGACACCTTATCCTGACGCACGCTCCTCAGTCGATAAGGCCGCAGTGACCGCAGTCACTTCGCCGCTCCACTGACTGACTTGACAGGAAAACAGCACCGCCTGCCCTACTCCGACTGTTGTGCCACTCGCCAGAGTGAGGCCGACAGCAGCTAAGTCTAGCCTCGGGCACCATAGGAAGCTCCGCCTCGCCCGACCCCAGGGCTCGGCCCCCGTCTCGACCTCAGACGACGGACTCCGCCTCGCCCGACCCTAGGGCTCGGACTCAACCTTGATGCCGGAAGATGGTCTCCGCCTCGCCTGACCCTAGGGCTCGGACTCAACCTCGACGTCCGAAGACGGTCTCCGCCTCGCCCGACCCGAGGGCTCGGACTCAACCTCGACCTTGGACGACGGTCTCCGACTCGCCCGACCCCAGGGCTCGGACTCAACCTTGACCTCGGACAACGGTCTCCGCCTCGTCCGACCCCAGGGCTCGGACTCAGCCTCGACTCCGGAAGACAGTCTCCGCCTCGCTCGACCCCAGGGCTCGGACTCAGCCTCGACTCCGGAAGACGGTCTCCGCCTCGCCCGACCCCAGGGCTCGGACTCAGCCTTGACCTCGGAGGAGTCACCACCTCGCCCGACCACGTCACAGGGGGGGGCCATCATTACCCTACCCCTAGCTAGCTCAGGCTATGGGGAACAAGACCGGCGTCCCATCCGGCTCGCCCCGGTAAAACAAGTAATGATGGCACCCCGCGTGCTCCATGACGACGGCGGTTCTCAGCCCCTTACGGAAGCAAGGAGACGTCAGCAAGGATCCGACAGCCTCGATAGTTGTGCTTCCACAGGGCTCAAGCGCTCCTCCGACGGCCACGACATCACATGAACAGGGCAGCAACACCTCTCCAATAGCCACGACGACATGTACATAGGGCTCTGGCTCCCCTTTGCTAGACACGTTAGCACATTGCTACATCCCCCATTGTACACCTGGGTCCTCTCCTTACATCTATAAAAGGAAGGTCCAGGGCTCTCGTACGAGAGGGTGGCCGCGCGGGAGAACGGGCTGGCGGACAGTCTCTCTCTCTCCCTCGCGAACGCTTGTAACCCCCTACTGCAAGCGCATCCGCCTTGGGTGCAGGACAACACGAGGCCGTGGTTTTCCCTTACTATTTTCCCCCCTTGTGTTCCGTCTCGCGCCGACCCATCTAGATTGGGACACGCAGCGACAATTTACTCGTCGGTCCAGGGACCCCCCGGGGTCGAAACGCCGACAATATTGTAGAAGCACTTCACGCTCGGCTTCAACCCCTGGCTTCTTGCAGCCCAAACAAACATCCCCATCCTAATTACAGCTTCGGGGGTAATCTGATGAAGAAAAATATGGAAAATATTTAATACCTCAACCACAAATTTGAAGCTTCGGTAAATAACAACTTCATTTTCCTCAGGAGCAGGAGCAGTGTTGTCTCCTCCAACCCTCACAATAGACATATCACGGAAATACCTCCCTCTCATGGCGTCAATATGACTTTGTTTGATGCTCGATTTCCCGAAGATAGTATGGCTTGGCCGCCAGGGCCGATCCTCATAATCTTCATCTCCACTCTCCACATCATAAATATCACTGTCATGAGAATCTTCAGATAAACCCTCCATTATCTCCTTAGTAATTTTCTCCGTGTTCGTTTTTGCAATAGACTCATAAAACCCAGCAATGAAAGGGTCTGCAACTTTCTTCTCTTCATATAGTTTCATCTCCTCAGTCATCTTCTCCTCAGTCATCTTCTTCTCCTCAGACATGGGGCAAACGTCTTTAAACTGAAGCTCGAAAAGCTCGAAAAACAAGCAAGAGCTAATGAGCAAGAGCTAAAAATTTGAGAAAATAACGCAAACGGCACAAATGGCGTATCAAATGCTGCCGCTATGGGTTCATATTTATACGCTTAGTGCTTTGCAACTTGGCGGGCCCCGTTTGTCATTGACTTTCGCTATTCTAGCGAAGGGAAGATGTTTTTTCGGACCTTCGGCTTAAGGCCTTCGTTCACGTTGCAGTCTGAATTTATTGTTATAACAAATTAATACTGCGAGGGGCTACTGTTGGGGGCCTTCGTCTTCCGAAGGTCCTCAAAAACACAACTAACATGTTTTCCAAGTATAATGCGTTCACAAGGACCTTCAGTCTCGGAATGAAGTTGTACATGATATGAAAAGCATGGTCTGGGAGAAGGTTGAACCAGTTCTGAAGCTACGCGTAGAGAAGCTTCGGCTTAGCGGCAGAAAATGAAACTGACTTAAAGAGGAAAAAGTTATCTAGTCCTCGATAGATTGTCATTAAGTCAATAGTAAACATAAAGGGCATTGATGTAATTTTAAACAGGCTGCGTCTTGTGCCTATAAATAGATGAACAGTAGCATTGTACTGTTCACGCTGACTTGTATTCACTTGCACGTCACACTTGGACTCTTACCTTCTGTCAAGCCGAAGGTACAAATGTAATACAATATCGTTAATGTTTATTCATGGTTAATCAATAAGAATATATATATAATCTAATGATTTAAGATGATTATTCGTATTCTTTATATGTAACTTATGCCTTTTGCTTTCCATTACATATTGAGATGATGAAGGTATGCCCTTCATGACCTTCGTCTGAAGATCATTACATCCTGAGGGAGATAATGATTCGGAGGACGAAGGCCTTTAACCATTAATATTTATGTTGCCTTGTTCTTAACTCAGCATTTGAGAACAAGTCCCCAACATCTATGATGGGGGAGTTGAAGTATTTCCTAGGATTTTAAATCAAGCAACTCCAAGATGGCACCTTCATCAGCCAAACAAAGTATATTCAAGATATACTTAATAAGTTTGGAATGAAGGATGGCAAACCCATCAAGACACCCATGGGAACCAATGGGCATCTCGATCTCGACACAAGAGGTAAATTCATAGATCAAAAGGTATATCGGTCGATGATAGGATCTTTACTCTATTTATGTGCATCTCGATCAGACATTATGCTTTCTGTATGCATGTGTGCAAGATTTCAGGCAAATCTTAAGGAAGTTCACCTTAGGGTCGTAAAGAGAATCATGAGATACTTAGTTTACACTCCTAAGCTTGGCCTTTGGTACCCCAAGGGATCTACCTTTGATCTAATTGGATATTCCGATGCTGATTGGGCAGGGTGTAAATTTGATAGAAAGAGCACATCAGGGACTTGTCAGTTTGCGGGGAGATCCCTAGTGTCCTGGGCTTCAAAGAAACAAATCTTCGTAGCTCTTTCCACCGCCGAAGCCGAGTACATTGTCGCAGGCCATTGTTGTGCGCAATTACTTTGGATGAGGCAAACCCTTAGGGACTATGGCTACAAATTGAGCAAAGTCCCTCTCCTATGTGATAATGAGAGTGCAATCTGCATGGCGGACAATCCCGTTGAACACAGCCGCACTAAGCACATAGACATCCGGTACCACTTTCTGAGAGATCACCAACAAAAGGGGATATCGAAATTGCTTATGTTAACACTCAAAATCAATTAGCCGATATCTTCTTGCAATATCATTTCTATACCTTTGACTATTTGTAAAAAGTCTTTGAAAAGATTTTCTAAAAAGATTTGCAAAAACAAAACGAGTGGTGCAAAAGTGGTCCAAAATGTTAAATAAAAGAAAAAGCAACCCATTCATATTTAGTGAGATTTGCAATTGGTTTAACTCCAAGTAACCTATGCACATTCCAAATGCAAACTAGTTTCATCTCTGCATTTATTATTTGCTTTGGTTTGTGTTGCCATCAATCACCAAAAAGGGGGAGATTGAAAAGGAAATAGGGTTAACCATTTCCTATAATTTATTTTGGTGGTTGATAGTCAACACAAACACATGGACTAACTAGTTTGTCTAGAACTCATGTATTACAGGTGCATAAGGTTCAACACAAACAAAGAAAAGAACCAAGTTAGGGACACAATTTTATTGGAGCAAAAGAACTTGAGTGTGCTGAAAATTGGCGCACCGGACTCTCCGGTGTGCCACCGGACAGTGTCCGGTGCACCAGGACCGTACAGATGTCAACCAGCCACTCTAGGGAATTCCAGGGCGCGCTCCGCTATAATTCACCGGACTGTCCGGTGAGCTAGCGGGCAACGGCTATCCAGCGCCAACGGTCGACTCTGCAAAGTGCTACAGTGGGCTACAGTGCCGCGGCAGAAGTCAGAGGGCACCGAACTGTCCGGTGCTGCAAGAAGACAAAGTCTCCAATGATCGATCAACTCAGAACTCTAACGGTTAGGTGACGTGGCGGCGCACCAGACAAGGAACAATGTATGTCCGGTGCACCCATCGCCAGCAGCCTTGGGCAATGGCTACCAAGGTGGTTGGGGGCTATAAATACCCCCCAACCACCACAACCTTTGGCATCCAAGTTTTTCAGAGATCACATTCGATACAAGAGCTAATGCATTCACTCCAAGACACATTTCCAAAGATCAAACCCTCTCCAAGTCTAGAATTCATCTCAACCATTTAGTGACTTGAGAGAGAGAGAGTGTTCGTGTTCTTTTGCGCTCTTGTTTCTTGGATTGCCTTTCTTCCTTTCTCATTCTTTTTCTCAAGTGACTTGTAATCAAAGCAAGAGACACCTAAGTTGTGGTAGTCCTTGCGGGGTCTTAGTGACCCAATTGATTAAGGAGAAGGCTCACTCGGTCTAAGTGATTGTTTGAGAGAGGGAAAGTGTTGAAAAAGACCCGGTCTTTGTGACCTCCTCAACGAGGACTAGGTTCTTTGGAACTGAACCTCTGTAAAACAAATCATCGTGTTCAATCGCCTTGATTCTTGTTTGATTTGTTTTCCCTCTCTTCGGACTTGAATTTAATTCTAACGCTAACCCCCGACCTTAGTGTGCATTTAAAGTTTATAAATTTCAGGTTTCGCCTATTCACCCCCCTCTAGGCAACTTTCAACTGCAACTGCAATTAGCATTTGCCAAATTGTTATGAAGTGCATTGCACATGGAAATAAATAAACGGAATTATTTACCTAATATTTTGCTTTTGTGTTTTAAAACACATGTTCTGTTTAAAGCTTCTCATTTGCCTAATATTATGCATTATGTGTCTTCAAATTGTGTAGTTATTCCATCAAGTGTCGCCTCTGTCTCTGTATCGCGAAAAATCTATAGAATAAAAATCGAATTAGTCCCATCTCATTATGGACCGAAGGGGGCTGGTATTTTTCCAAGAAATCTCTAGCCAACCTTCCCCCAAGAGGTTTTTCTTAACCACAAGCTATTATCAACTCAGATGATGTAGCTTGGGCTCATTGTTTTTTGCCCAGATGCAAACAGGAAACATTGGCTGAAGTACAAGTATTGTGGCAAGCTATGCAAAGCTGGGATTACAAGAATTAAGTGGCACCTTGCTAGTATCAAAGGGAATAATGTTACAAAGTGTTTGAAGGTTCCAAGTGATGTGAAATAAGATATGATTGCTTTGCTTACAAAGAAGACAGAAGAAAAGGACCATAAAGCAAAAGAAAAGGAAAGAGAGAGAGAGAGAGATGAAATTAACTTAGACATCTCAGAAGATGAAAGTTGTGAGCAATAGGATATTGATCTTGGGAATGAAGTCCTTGTGGTGAAGCAAAAGCCAACAAAAGGTTCTAGTAGCCTTAGTTGTAGAACAGTGGTACATGGTGGCACTATTGACAAATTTTATAAACCTCCTACTATTGAAGAATTTGTTCAGATGATGCATAAAGGAATTAACCTTAGCAACAAGGTTCAAACAACATTGTCAACTCAGAAAGAGAGAAGAGAGAAGGGATAAGGCTTATGAGTACATATGTCAGTTTTTCTATGAAGCTAGTATTGCACATAACACAGTCACCCTTCCTAGCTTTGCACTTATGCTTGAGTCCATTGGGCAATTTGGTAAAGGTTTGAGAGGGCCTAGTCCTTATGAAATGAGTGGACCATTATTGCATAAAAGGAAACAAAAGGTATTGGATGGTTTCAAGAACCACAAGGAATCATGGGAGCACATAGGATGTACAATCATGATAGATGCATGGACAGATAGGAAGGGTAGGGGAGTGATGAATTTAGTTGTCCATAGTGCTCATGGAGTTTGCTTCTTAGATTCAGTGGACTGCTCGGGTGAGAGAAAAGATGGTAAGTACATTTGACCTTGTGGACAGATGCATAGAGGAGATTGGGGAAGCAAATGTTGTCCAAGTGATGACTGATAATGCTAGTGTCAATACAGCAGCAGCAAGCCTATTGACAACAAAGAGGCCCTCAATATTTTGGAATGGATGTGCTGCTCATTGCCTAGATCTCATGCTAGAGGATCTTGGGAAGCTTGAGCCAGTGGATCAAACTATCACAAGTGCAAGGCAGGTCACTAATGTCTTGTATGCTCACACAAGGGCGTTAGATTCATGAGAAAGTTTCCAAAGAAAGACTTGGTGAGATCTGGGATTACTAGATTTGCTACTGCCTACTTGAACTTGAAAAGCTTGCTTGATAACAAGAAAGAATTGACAAGGTTGTTCAAATCAGATGAACTTAATGAGTTGGGTTACTTGAAAAGGGACAAGAGAAAGAAAGCCAATAAAGTTGTGAGATCTGCAACCTTTTGGAAAAATGTTGATATAGCTGTAAAAAAAATTTGAACCATTGACAAATGTGTTGAGGAGACTGGACAGTGATGTACCAGCAATGGGATTCTTTCATGGATTAATGCTTGAGGCAAAGAAAGAAATTTCTGAGAGGTTTGACAATGATGAGAGCCGCTACAAAGTTGCTTGGGATATTATTGATAAGTGGTGGGATAGCAAGCTCAAAACTCCACTTCACTTAGTTGGGTACTACTTGAATCCTTACTTTTATTATCCAAAGATGTCTGAAATTGAGCATGATGGATCCTTTAGAGTTGGAGTGATTAATTGCATTACAAAGATGATTGGTGATGAAGAAACACAAGACAAAATAATTGAAGAACTCTACATGTACCAAGATCAACAAGGGACATTTGGACATGAAATTGCCATAAGGCAAAGGAGAAACAAGAACTTTAATCCAGGTGATTCTATTTTGAATACATGGTTTTAGAATTCAATTTGTTTCTTGCCTCTGTCACAATTATGTAATTATTAACTTGTTTATGCAGCAAAGTGGTGGCTAAACCATGGCACAAACACACCTAATCTGATGATATTGGCTTCAATAATTCTAAATCTAACCTGTAGTTCCTCAGCTTGTGAGAGAAATTGGTCCGTATTTGAATAGGTAAATATATGTGTGCAATGTGCTTGATAACTACTGCAATATGATTGTCTAGACTTTGTAGCAACTATTAGCATTGAATATTAGTAAATACACTTATGTGGGATCTGTTTGGCCACTTGTGAATATTTTTTGTAGTAAAACTGCAAGCTCTACTATCCAAATGCATAGAAAACCATATTTATTATACGTTTCAAATCTTGTTTCAAACCTATTATCTTATGTTCACTATTTCACTCATAGGTTCATACAAAAAGGAGAAACAAGCTACTTCATGATAGGATGAGAGACCTTGTGTTTGTTAAATTTAACTCCAAGTTAAGGGGAAAGAAGGAGAGAACAGACAGAGATCCTTTACAGAGGGAAGTAGATGATGTTGTTGGTGATGATGAAAATGAATTCATTACTGGTATTGTACCTCTTCCGAATGATGTTGTTGAACCAGCGCAAGATGAAAGATCACAGGAAGAACAAACATCACAAGCACAAGTTCAAGTACAAGCAAAAAGAAAGAGGTCTATGAAGCCTAGGAAGAAGTTAAGAAGCCTGCAGTCTCTGATGCGTGATGTTCAAGTTCAAGTGCAGCAGTCCTCATCGGATTCAGAAGATGGTGACATTGCAATGGAATCCTCTGAATCTGATAAGTCTCCACATGCCTTTGATTCTGATTGATGCTAGATTACAATGTTATATTTGACCTTGTGGACAATCAATATGGGTGAACTGTGAACTAAACTAATGGTCTCAATGTCTTGGAGCTCAGATATTTTGTTTTAAGTTAAGCTGAGCTCAGACATTTTGTTTTAAGTTAAGCTGCTCAGACATTTTGTTTTAAGTTAAGCTGCTCAGACATTTTACAGCAGTCATGTATGCTGAACTCCTATATGTATGGCAATATGTATGACTATCAAATTTGTCGTCTATTCATCTATTCAGTTGTGTCAAGTTTATACGCTGTTTTTTTTTTTGCAAATCCGCTAAAAGGCTTAGCTTTTGCTATAGTCGCTTATAGCTGGACTTAGCTGTTCTGGAACCCAGCCGCTAAACCTCTTAGCCCGCGATTTAATACACTGGCTCAAATTGAATGCAGAGGGATCCCCATTCTACACGTCAATATCAATATCAACACGACGAGGTAGCGTTGACGCAAAGCGTAGTTGTGCACTAGCCTGGATATGTTTATTAGTCTTTCTTTTACTTGATGAGCGTTCTTACATTATTGTTGCCCAACTCACTGCAAAAGAAATGACCATGGAAAATATTGATTCAGGTTTTCCGTTGAGCGGCTGCATGTCATCATGTTCATAATGCATGCATTGCTGTTGCTGTGTTGGTGCAAATGGGCTACAATTTACAACCATTATTGTTTTTGTAGCTAATGCCTTTTACTCGCTTCCTGTTTTGATTCTCATCTGAGGAAGCATGTATATTCGTTTCGTTTCGTTTCGTTTCGTTTCGTTTCGTTCTAATCCTGCGTCCTAGAATTTGTTCGACACCCGGAACCAGGTAGTAGTAGCAGCATGTCGCCATCGTCGCCGGTGCCGGCAAGGCCGGAGAATGTCGCCTCCGGCCCTGCCACGGCGAGTAACGCATTCCACGTGCTTAACTCTGGCGGCGGCGCCGGAACGTACCTGCGGCCTCCCCATGCCGCCGCGTTGCGTTCGCCACAGGTGCGCCCCATCACCGGCTTCGGCTACCCAGCCACCGGCGTTGTTGCCCCCGCAAACGTGGCTCGTCCTCCCGGAGGACAGCCAGGGGCGCGAATGGAGATAGTGCGGCAGCTCATGCACTTAGCTGGATGGGGTAACCTCCCGTCACCGCCATCGCCATGGCTCCACAACTACGCGGCGTTCATGTCCCCGCGAGGCCAGCCATTGCTGCTGTCCCCCTCCGCGAGCGGGCCGCCAGGAGCCAGCGGGAGCAGCGTTGCCGTCCGTGGTGTCGCCCGCAGGTATGGCCCCGGTCCCGGAGGCCGCCGTAAACCACCGAACGTGAGGCCGCTTCAAATTACCGATGCCGCCACAGTCGCCGCCGGATCAGCCAGCAAGAAGAAGGCAGTTGGCGCGGCGCAACGCCTGCCCCCTGTGCTCGCCATGCCGACCACGGTTGGAGGCGAGGTGGCCGCCGCGGCTAATGGCGGCGTCCGGAAGCGCGCACCCAAGGATAAGGACGGCAGCAAGCCGGAGCCGTCCAAGAAGCCCAGGCAGAGGGCCGCCAGCAAGCAGCGAACGGCTGGAGACATGAACGCGGTCACCGCCGACGCGAAAACCCCCGGTGTCGAGAACCAGACGCCCAGCAACGATCTTCAGATCGTCCCTGTTGTGCCGCCGCCAACGCCGACCAACAGAAGGAAGAGGAAGCAGAAGTCGCCGAGCAGCAGCGTGGTCGCCAGGAGGAGGAGCGCGGTCGCGGCGGCGAAGAGGCACACCATACTGGCATGGCTGATCGACGCCGGGTTCCTGTCCGACGGGGAGAAAGTGTTCTACGTTCCAGTGGACGGCAAGGTCGTCTCGGGCGCGGTGACCAGGATGGGAGTCCACTGCGGCTGCTGCGACGCCGTGGTGCCGCTGCCGTCGTTCGAGGCGCACCACGCCGGCCGCGACCCCGGGCAGCGGCGGTCGTGGGAGAAGCTCCTGCTCGTGTCCGGGAGCTCCCTGCTGAGGCGCATGCAGGAGGCGTGGGAGAAGGAGCGGGTCAAGATGTTCCTGGCGCAGGAGAAGGCGAGGGCGGCGCTGGAGCTGGAGCAGGAGAGGAGCGCGCAGGCCAAGAGGAGGCTCCTCGCGAAGCAGAAGAAGGGCGCCGTCGAAGGGGTCGTGACGCCTCCTAGACCCAGAACGAAGATGAGGCCCGGCGCGAAGGATTCCAGCGACGACGCCTGCGGCGTCTGCGGCGACGGCGGCGAGCTGCTCTGCTGCGACAGCTGCCCGTCCACCTTCCACCCGGCGTGCCTCGCCATGAAGGTTCCACAAGGGTGGTGGGCTTGCCACTACTGCCGATGCGTTCTGTGCATGGCAAATGATGATCAGGGCTTGTCCACATGCCAACACTGTAGTCTCAAGTGTACGCGCATCTCACTCGCTGTCTCAATCAGTCTCGCTCCCTGAAAAGGAATAATGGCAATGCCGCTGCAGATCATGAGGTTTGCCGTCGTCCATCCCTAAGCAACGGGCGCGGCATCGGCGCATACTGTAGCGAAACCTGCAAGAAGGTGTATACCTGCTGCCTAGTCTCTCCATTTCATTTGGTTTCTTGTCGGGCGTATCAGATCTGTCATGTCTTTTTTTTTTCAGGTGTCTGCTCGGTTATCAGACATGGTAGGCGTAACAAACCACACCGAAGATGGTTTCTCGTGGGCTCTGCTGAGGATCCAGAAAGACGAGGCCGTCAGTTCACAGGACACTGCTGTTGTTCTTGAATGCAACGTGAAGCTTGCGGTGGCGCTTGGCGTGCTGAACGAGTGCTTCAACCCGGCCAAGGATCGCCGAATTAAGATCGATATGCTCCACCAAGCTGTCTACAGCCTCGGGTAAGTTCAGTCAGTCAGCACTGAAACATCTGCGTCCCTTTTCAGTTCTTCGATAGCAAAAAAGGTTTGTGCTTCAACAGATCAGAATTCAAACGGGTGAGCTACGAAGGATTCTACACCATGGTTCTGGACAAGGATGGGGAAACCATTGCAGCAGCCCTGCTGAGGTTTGGATTCAGGAGTACTTGTCAGTGTTCCTGGCCTAGTCGTTGTATATTACTGTAAGCAAAGGTCTTCTTTTTTACAGGATCCATGGCACAAAGGTCGCCGAGATGCCGTTCGCTGCCACGCTGCCAGCTTACCGGAAACAAGGGATGATGCGTCGGCTGGTGAACGCTGTCGAGCAGGTAGGAGGAGCACGACACTGTCTGCCTGCCTGCCTGCCTTTCTGTCTGTCGCTGTCACTGTTCACCAGGTGTGAGTGTGAAGCAGGTGCTGGCGTCAGTGCAAGTGGACAAGCTGGTGATACCGGCCATAGCTGCTCTGGTGGACACCTGGACGAGGTCCTTCTCCTTCAGGCCCCTGCTGGACCCCGAGTCGAGGGAGGAAATCAGGAGGCGGAGTCTGGTGGTCATCGCCGGCACCACCCTGCTCCACAAACCCGTGGCCGCAGCGCCGTCGCCACACAGACACGCTGAAGCAGCGGCGCCGAAGAATGCAGGGCCCCCGTGGTGGTGGAAGTACACGCAGCAGGCGCCGCCGCTCACGGACGACGAGCGGGCCTTCCTGGACACGGCGCCGCTCGCCTGCAGCTTCACCGACCTGCTGGTCACCGGCGAGGACAAGGTGCTGCGCCTGTGCGCGGGGAACTCGGTCGCCTGCTGCTCCTCAGCCTCCGTGCGGTGAGGCGACCGCGACGGGCGCTTCAGCTCTGGGATTTGGAGACGACGCTCGCTCCTGCGTCCATGCCTGACTGTCACGGTGTCACCAGGCGAACCTCTCATTAGTGTCCCGAATCTCTCAGTAGTGTCCGGAGATCAAACTCCGGCGAACCTCTACCTCCTGTCGGTGATCGGACAATCGAGTGTCCAAAACTATTGTGCACGCTAATTATAGATGTCCAATAAGCACGAGGCCCGCGAGCCCGGCACGAAGCCCGCTGTTTGGGCCCGGTCCGAGCCCGGCACGGCCCGGTTATATGCGGGCCCGGGCCGGCCCGGCACGAATAAACGGGCCGGGCTCGGACAGGAAATTAGGCACGGTGTGCTAGCCCGGCACGGCCCCGTTTAGCTCTAAGCCCGTTAAGCCCGCTTTTTTACACTAAAACGTGTTTTTGGCCCGCATAGTCCGCTTTTCGGCCCGCTTTTTTCGTGCTAAACGGGCCGGCCCGGCCCGTTTAGGGCCGTTGCGGGCCGGGCTCGGACAAGAAATTGAGCCCACGTGCTTACCCGGCCCGGTCCGGTTTTCTAATCGTGCCTGACGGGCCGGACCCAAAACGGGCCGGGCTTCACCGGGCCCGGGCCGGGCCGGGCCGGGCGGCCCGTTTGGACATCTCTAACGCTAATTAATCACTTTTTTCTGAATGATACATATGTTTCAATTTATAATTCGTTTGACTTTATTACCTAAGTTTGACCGAATTATCTTATTCAAAAAATAGTATTATTTAGCACATAATATACTTTAAATGTGGCTTTGATTTTTTCATTTTTTCTAATTTTTTTGAATAGGATGATCAGGTTAAACGTAACATAAAAAAATCAAACGAATTCTAATTTAGGACGATGGAGTATATAATAATATAAATGATATATCACACGGAGACGCTAAAGTTTTTTTTCACGTGATTAGATTATATTTCCTCCGTTTTAAAATAGTAGTCGTTTTAGCTTTTAATTTTTATGTTTACATTCAACTAGATGATAACGAGCATAGACACATATATAAACACATATATATAAACTATTGTATAGATCCACTGTTTACCCAAAACGAAATTTATTTTGAAACAGATGGAGTATAAGAGATGATATATGAGTAAGGCTACATTTGAGTGATGGCTCCCATCTATTGTCACTTATATCTAATAAGTAGGTTGAAAACGGACGGATAAAATATCGTCTGTATCCGTATCGTTTTTTCATTTGACCCGTTTGTTTCTGAATTTGCAAAAAAAAAAAGAGACGAAAACAGGAAAGGTTCTATCTTGCATTTTTAACTGGGTTGGTTTTGTATGATAGAAATACGTGATCGGTCCAACATACACTAGTACATTACCTAAAGCCCTATATCCTTATGTAACAAATTATAGCACAAGAGACCATTCTAATCACCTGCTCTCTTCAATGAAAGGTGGACTAAAGACTCAAATAACATTGACCATAGCTATATGTACACTGAAAGTCGCGTAGAGGGGGTAAATAGGCGAAATCTGAAAATTATAAACTTAAGCACACACTACAAGCCGGGTTAGCGTTAGAAATATAAGCGAGTCCGAAAGAGAGGGCGAAAATAAATCAAAAGCAAATAAAAAGTGTGGCATGGTGATTTGTTTTACCGAGATTCGGTTCTTGCAAGCCTACTCCCCGTTGAGGTGGTCACAAAGATCGGGTCTCTTTCAACCATTTCCCTCTCTCAAACGGCCACCTAGACCGAGTGAGCTTTTCTCCTCAATCAAATGGGACACTTGGTCCCCACAAGGACCACCACAATTTGGTGTCTCTTGCTTTGATTACAAATGTGTTGAGAACAAGAATGGGGAAGAAGAAAAGCGATCCAAACGACAAGAACTCAAATGAACACAAATATCTCTCTCACGCTAGTCACTAAATGTTTGGAGTGATTCCAGACTTGGGAGAGGATTTTGTCGGGGACCATAATTAGGGGTACCCTTAAGACCCCAAAATCTCAGCTGGTAACCCCCATCAGCACAAAGCTGCAAAGGCCTGATGGGTGCGATTAAGTAAAGGATCGGTCCATTCAAGGGACACGATCGTGCCTCGCCCGAGCCTAGCCTCGGGCAAGGGAAGCCGACCCCGGAGAACCTACGTCTCGCCCAAGGACCCCCCTCCAGCAACGGGCACACTATCGGCTCGCCCGAGGCCTAGTCTTCACCGAGAAGCAACCTTGGCCACATCGCCATGCCGACCGACCAAATCGCAGGGGCATTTAATGCAAAGGTGGCCTGACACCTTTATCTTGACGCACGTCCTCCAGTCGACAGAGCCGAAGTGACCGCAGTCACTTCGCCGCTCTACTGACCGGTCTGACAAGAGGACAGCGCCGCCTGCGCCGCTCCGACTGCTGAGCCACCCGACAGAGTGAGGCTGACAGCAGCCAAGGCCGGCCTCGGGCGTCATAGGAAACTCCGCCTCGCCCGACCCCAGGGCTCAGACTCGGGCTCAGCCCCGGAAGACGGCGAACTCTGCTCCGCCCGACCCAGGGCTCGGGCTCGGCCTCAGCCCCGGAAGACGGCGAACTCCGCTCCGTCCGACCCAGGGCTCGGACTCGGGCTCAGCCCCAGAAGACGGCGAACTCCGCTTCGCCCGACCCCAGGGCTCGGACATGGGCTCAACCCCGGAAGACGGTGAAGTCCGCTCCGCCCGACCCAGGGCTCGGACTCGGGCTCAGCCCCGGAAGACGGCGAACTCCGCCTCGCCCGACCCCAGGGCTCGGACATGGGCTCAACCCCGGAAGACGATGAACTCCGCCTCGCCCGACCACAGGGCTCGACCTCGACCTCGACCTCGGAGGAGCCTCCACCTCGCCCAGCCTGGGGCACGGACCGACCACGTCAACAGGAAGCGCCATCATTACCCTACCCCGAGCTGACTCGGGCTACGGGGAACCAGACCGGCGTCCCATCTGGCTCGCTCCACCATGCGAGTAATGATGGCGCCCCGCATGCCCTGTGACGACGGCGGCTCTCAGCCCCCTTACGGAAGCAAGAGGACGTCAGCAAGGACTCGACAGCCCTAACAGCTGTCCTCCCGCCAGGCTCCAGCACTCCTCCGACGGCCACGACACCACGCGAACTGGGTGCCAAGACCTCTCCGGCTGCCATGATGGCACGTACTTAGGGCGCTAGCTCTCCACCGCTAGACACGTTAGCACATTGCTACACTCCCCATTGTACACCTGGATCCTCTCCTTACGCCTATAAAAGGGAGGACTAGGGCCCTCTTACAGAGGGTTGGCCCGCGCGGAGAAGGACGGGACGGCGCTCGCGCAAGGCCGCTCGCTCCCACTCCCGCGTGGACGCTTGTATCCCCCTACTACAAGCGCACCCGACTCAGGCGCGGGGCTAACACGAAGGCCGCGGGATCCACTCTCTCACGCCTGCCTCCCTCCGGTTGCTTCCTTTCCCCCCTTCGCGTTCCGCCTCGCGTCGACCCATCTGGGCTGGGGCACGCGGCGACAATTCACTCGTCGGTCCAGGGACCCCCCCGGGTTTCGAAACACCGACAGTTGGCGCGCCAGGTAGGGGCCTGCTGCGTGTTGACGAACAGCTTCCCGTCAAGCTCCAGATGGGCAGTCTCCAGCAACCTTTCCGGCCCGGGACGGTGCTCCGTTTCGGGAATCTTGAGTTCATGTCCCTCGACGGCAGGTACGACATGATACTCCTTCCCCCGCCGTGCGACAGCGACAATGGAGGTCGACAACCCGCTCGCCGGCGGGGAAATCGACGACGCCTTCCCCACGTGGTGGAAGGACGACATTCGGGCTTGTCCCGTCCCCTCCCCCGCCGACGGAGGAGGAGGCGGGGCAACCAAGGCCAAGCGGGAAGCGGCACCTCGTTGGCTGTCGAGCGAGTCGACGGCGCCGGCGCCCCAACAGAGGGTGCATCGGGCATCGATCTCGTGTCTGAGACGAAGACGAGCGCCGCCTCCCCGCAACACGCCAATCTCAAGCAAACGCACGACGCCATCACGCTCGCGAAGGATTTGTTGGGCGTCACCCTCGTACCTGAGACAACGGTGCAGTCAGTCCCAGACGTGACCTTGTCACCGCCCGTCGACCGAAAGGTACCGACCGATTCCCATCTCGCGTCTTTTGGATTCGGCCTCGACCCACCAAGCGACTCCGCTTTGGTGAGCACTCTCATAGAGGCGAGTCCAAACCCTCTGGGGTATCGTGTGCGGTCACCCTGGGACCGACTAACGGCCGACTCGACCTACGAGCCCTCGGGGTCTGAGGAAGATGGCGAGCCCGACCTCTGTTGGGATTTCTCTGGACTTGGTAACCCCAGTGACGTGCGGGACTTCATGACCGCATGTGACTACTGCCTTTCCGACTGTTCCGACGGCAGCCGCGGCCTCGACAACGAGGACCGCGACCCAAGTCGTGAATGTTTCCACGTCGATCTAGGGAGTCCCGGCAAGGCAACCATCTTGGTATGCCGGAAAATGGTGATCCCCCTAGGCCCGTGCCTCGCGTTGACATCCTTCGGGAGCTAGCTGTGGTCCCCGTCCCGGCGGGGGGTCCTGACCCATAGCTCGAGCAAATCTGCGAGAGGCAGGCCAAGCTCGATGAGGGAGCAGGAACGCTTGTGTCGATCCGCCGGGACATCGGGCAAGAATGGGCGGTCCAACCCCCGGCCGGAGAAGCGCGTCATCTCCCCAAGGACATCCAGCACCGCATCGCCGACGACGTCAGGGTGAGGCCGCCACCGGATTCCAGCGGAGTCGGCCAGAACCTGGCTGCAGCGGTAATACTCCTCCGCGCGATGCCGGAGCCATCAACCACCGAGGGGCGGTGTATCCAGGGAGAGCTCAAGAATCTCCTGGAGGACGCCGTGGTCCGACGGGCCGAAAGCTCTGCCTCCCGAAGGCAGGGGTTCCCCTTGGAACATCGCGCCGCGACTTCCCGATTCATGCGGGAAGCCTCGGTCCACTCCGGGCGCACGCGCAACACAGCGCCTGTGGCCCCGGGTCGCCTCGGCAACGAGCGCCATCATCACAGCCGTCGGGCTCACCTCGACGACAGGGCACGCCGAGGCTACCACCCCAGGCGTGGGGGACGCTACGACAGCAGGGAGGATCGGAGCCCTTCGCCTGAGCCACCCGGTCCGCAGGCTTTCAGCCGCGCCAAACGATGGGCACCGTTCCCGACCCGGTTCCGAACCCCGACTACTATCACAAAGTACTCGGGGAAGACGAGACCGGAACTGTGGCTCGCGGACTATCGACTGGCCTGCCAACTGGGTGGAACGGACGATGATAACCTCATCATCCGCAACCTCCCCCTGTTCCTCTCTGACACCGCTCGAGCCTGGCTGGAGCACCTGTCCCCGGGGCAGATCTCCAACTGGGACGACCTGGTCCAAGCCTTCGCCGGCAATTTCCAGGGCACGTACGTGCGCCCTGGGAACTCCTGGGATCTCCGAAGCTGCCGACAGCAGCCGGGAGAGTCTCTCTGGGACTACATCCGGCGATTCTTGAAGCAGCGCACAGAGCTGCCCAACGTCACCGATTCAGATGTCATCGGCGCGTTCCTCGCCGGCACCACCTGCTGCGACCTGGTGAGCAAGCTGGGTCGCAAGACCCCCACCAGGGCGAGCGAGCTGATGGACATCGCCACCAAGTTTGCCTCTGGCCAGGAGGCGGTTGAGGCCATTTTCTGGAAGGACAAGCAGCCCCAGGGCCGCCCACCGGAAGATGCTCCCGAGGCGTCAACTCAGCGCGGCGCCAAGAAGAAAGGCAAGAAGAAGTCGCAAGCGAAACGCGACGCCGCCGACGCGGACCTTGTCACCGCCGCCGAGTACAAGAACCCTCGGAAACCTCCTGGAGGTGCCAACCTCTTCGACAAGATGCTCAAGGAGCCGTGCCCCTATCATCAGGGGCCCGTCAAGCACGCCCTTGAGGAGTGTGCCATGCTTCGACGACACTTCCACAAGGCCGGGCCACCCGCGGAGGGTGGCAAGGCCCTCGACGACGCAAAGGAGGAAGATCACAAGGCAGGAGGGTTCCCCGAGGTCCGCGACTGCTTCATGATCTACGATGGGCAAGTGGCAAACGTCTCGGCTCGGCACCGTAAGCAAGAGCGTCGGGAGGTCTGCTCGGTAAAGGTGGCGGCGCCAGTCTACCTAGACTGGTCCGACAAGCCCATCACCTTCGACCAGGCCGACCATCCAGACTACGTGCCGAGCCCGGGGAGATACCCACTCGTTGTCGACCCCATCATCGGCAACGTCAGGCTCACCAAGGTCCTCATGGACGGAGGCAGCGGCCTCAACATCATCTACGCCGAGACCCTCGGGCTTCTGCGGATCGATCTGTCCTCGGTCCGGACGGACGCTGCGCCTTTCCACGGGATCGTCCCCGGGAAGCGCGTTCAACCCCTCGGACAACTCGACCTACCCGTCTGCTTCGGGACGCCCTCCAACTTTCGAAAGGAGACCCTCACGTTCGAAGTGGTCGGGTTTCGAGGAACCTACCACACAGTGCTGGGGAGGCCATGCTACGCCAAGTTCATGGCCGTCCCCAACTACACCTACCTCAAGCTCAGGATGCCGGGCCCCAACGGGGTCATCACCGTCAGGCCCACGTACCGACACGCGTACGAATGCGATGTGGAGTGCGTGGAGTACGCCGAGGCCCTCGCCGAATCTGAGGCCCTCATCGCTGACCTGGAGAGCCTCTCTAGGGAGGCGCCCGACGTGAAGCGCCACGTCGGCAACTTCGAACCAGCGGAGACGGCCAAGTCCGTCCCTCTCGACCCCTGCAACGACGCCTCCAAGCAGATCCGGATCGGTTCCGAGCTCGACCCCAAATAGGAAGCAGTGCTCATCAACTTTCTCCGCGCGAACGCCGACGTTTTCGCGTGGAGTCCCTCGGACATGCCCGGCATACAGAGGGAAGTTGCCAAGCACTCTCTAGATATTCGAGCTGGGGCCCGACCCGTGAAGCAACCTCTGCGCCGATTCGACGAAGAAAAGCGCAGAGCCATAGGCGAGGAGATCCACAAGCTACTGGTGGCAGGGTTCATCAAAGAGGTATTCCATCCCGAATGGCTTGCCAACCCTGTGCTTGTGAGAAAGAAAGGGGGGAAATGGCGGATGTGTGTAGACTACACTGGTCTAAACAAAGCATGTCCGAAGGTTCCCTACCCTCTGCCTCGCATCGATCAGATCGTGGATTCCACTGCTGGGTGCGAAACCCTGTCTTTCCTCGATGCCTACTCAGGGTATCACCAGATCAGGATGAAAGAGTCCGACCAGCTCACGACTTCATTCATCACACCCTTCGGCATGTACTGCTATGTTACAATGCCGTTTGGTTTGAGGAATGCGGGGGCAACGTACCAGCAATGCATGAACTATGTGTTTGGCGAACACATCGGCCGAACGGTCGAGGCCTACGTCGATGACATCGTAGTCAAGACGAGGAAGGCCTCCGACCTCCTTTTCGACCTTGAAGCGACATTCCGATGTCTCAAGGCGAAAGGCGTGAAGCTTAATCCCGAAAAGTGTGTCTTCGGGGTCCCCCGAGGCATGCTCTTGGGGTTCATCGTCTCCGAGCGGGGCATCGAAGCCAACCCGGAGAAGATTGCAACCATCACCAGCATGGGGCCAATCAAGGACTTGAAAGGCGTACAGAGGGTCATGGGATGTCTCGCGGCTCTGAGCCGCTTCATCTCGCGCCTCGGCGAAAGAAGTCTGCCTCTGTACCACCTCTTAAGGAAGGCCGAGTGCTTCGCTTGGTGAAAGGGAATTAGGCTTACACCTAGTCCCTAATTAATTTTGGTGGTTGAATTGCCCAACACAAATATTGGACTAACTAGTTTGCTCTAGTGCATAAGTTATACAGGTGCCAAAGGTTCACACTTAGCCAATAAAAAGACCAAGTATTGGGTTCAAACAAAGGAGCAAGGGACAACCGAAGGCACCTCTGGTCTGGCGCACCGGACTGTCCGGTGTGCCACCGGACATGTCCGGTGCACCAGAGGAATCCAACTCCAAACTCGTCACCTTTGGGAAATTCCAGAGGCAACTCCGCTATAATTCACCGGACTGTCCGGTGTACACCGGACATGTCTGGTGCTCCAAGGAAGGGTGGCCTCCGGAACTCGCCAGCCTCGGGAATTCATTTCAGCTGCTCCGCTAAAATTCACCGGACTGTCCGGTGTACACCGGACTGTCCGGTGTACACCGGGGCAACGGCTATTTCGGCGCCAACGGCTATCTGCGACGCATTAAATGCGCGCGCTGCGCGCGCAGAGGTTAGGCACGCCCATGCTGGCGCACCGGATAATCTACAGTGCATGTCCGGTGCGCCACCGGACATCCAGGCGGGCCCAGAAGACAGAGCTCCAACGGTCGGAACACAACGGCTTTGGTGACGTGGCTGTCGCACCGGCCATGTTCGGTGTGCACCAGCCATGTCCGGTGTGCACCGGACTGTCCGGTGCGCCATCGAACAGACAGCCTCACCAAACGGCTAGTTTGGTGGTTGGGGCTATAAATACCCCCAATCACCCCACATTCAAGTCATCCAAGTTTTCCACTTCTCAACTACTTACAAGAGCTCTAGCATTCAATTCTAGACACACCAAAGAGATCAAATCCTCTCCAAATTCCACACAACGCCCTAGTGATTAGAGAGAGAGATTTGCTTGTGTTCTTTCGAGCTCTTGCGCTTGGATTGCTTTCTTCTTTCTTGATTCTTTCATTGCGATTAAGCTCACTTGTAATTGAGGCAAGAGACACCAAACTTGTGGTGGTCCTTGTGGGAACTTTGTGTTCCAAGTGATTGAGAAGAGAAAGCTCAATCGGTCCGAGGGACCGTTTGAGAGAGGGTAAGGGTTGAAAGAGACCCGGCCTTTGTGGCCTCCTCAACGGGGAGTAGGTTTGAGAGAACCGAACCTCGGTAAAACAAATCCGCGTGTCTCACTTCATTATTCGCTTGCGATTTGTTTTGCACCCTCTCTCGTGGACTCTATTATATTTCTAACGCTAACCCAGCTTGTAGTTGTGATTATTTTTGAGAATTTCAGTTTCGCCCTATTCACCCCCCCCCCCTCTAGGCAACTTTCAATTGGTATTAGAGCCCGGTGCTTCATTAGAGCCTAACCGCTCGAAGTGATGTAGGGAGATCACACCAAGAGGGAGATGGAGACCGGCGACAAGCCCACTACGAGCCAAGGGAGCACTTCATCGGAAGAGTTCCGCACCAAGAGGAAGGAGAAGAAGAAGTACTCCTCCAAACGGAAGGAGAAAAGATCTTCTTCCTCACACCACAAAGAGAAGAAGGAAAAATCTTCTTCCCACAAGTCGCATCGTAAAGGCGACAAGCACAAGAGGATGAGGAAGGTGGTCTACTACGAGACCGACACTTCATCAACATCGACTTCCGACTCCGATGCGCCGTCCGTAACTTCTAAGCGCCAAGAGCGCAAGAAGTTTAGTAAGATCCCCTTACACTATCCTCGTACTTCTAAACATACTCCATTACTTTCCGTTCCATTAGGCAAACCGCCAACCTTTGATGGCGAAGATTATGCTAGGTGGAGTGATTTAATGAAATTTCATCTAACCTCACTCCACAAAAGTATATGGAATGTTGTTGAGTTTGGAGCACATGTACCATCTATAGGGGATGAAGACTATGATACGGACGAAGTGGCCCAAATCGAGCACTTCAACTCTCAAGCTACAACCATACTCCTTGCCTCTCTAAGCAAGGAGGAATACAACAAGGTGCAAGGGTTGAAGAATGCAAAGGAGATTTGGGACCTTCTCAAGACCGCGCACGAGGGTGATGAACTCACTAAGATCACCAAGCGGGAAACGATCGAGGGGGAGCTCGGTCGTTTTCGTCTTCGCCAAGGGGAGGAGCCACAAGATATGTACAACCGGCTCAAAACCTTGGTGAACCAAGTGCGCAACCTCGGTAGCAAGAAATGGGATGACCACGAGGTGGTTAAGGTTATTTTGAGATCACTTATATTCCTTAACCCTACTCAAGTTCAATTAATTCATGGTAACCCAAGATATACACTAATGACTCCCGAGGAAGTAATCGGGAATTTTGTGAGCTTTGAATGCATGATTAAAGGCTCAAAGAAGATCAACGAGCTTGACGAACCCTCCGCGTCCGAAGCGCAACCGGTGGCATTTAAGGCGACGGAGGAGAAGAAGGAAGAGTCTACACCGAGTAGACAACCAATTGACGCCTCCAAGCTCGACAATGAGGAAATGGCTTTAATCATCAAAAGCTTTCGACAAATCCTCAAGCAACGGAGGGGGAAGGACTACAAACCCCGCTCCAAGAAAGTGTGCTACAAATGTGGTAAGCCCGGTCATTTTATTGCAAAATGTCCTATATCTAGTGACAGTGACAGGGGCGACGACAAGAAGGGAAAGAGGAGAGAAAAGAAGAGGTACTACAAGAAGAAGGGCGGTGATGCCCATGTTTGCCGGGAGTGGGACTCCGACGAGAGCTCCACCGAGTCCTCTTCCGATGAGGACGCCGCCAACATCGCCGTCACCAAGGGACTCCTCTTCCCCAACGTCGGCCACAAGTGCCTCATGGCAAAGGACGGCAAAAGGAAGAAGGTTAAATCTAAATCCTCCACTAAATATGAATCCTCTAGTGATGATAATGCTAGTGACGAGGAGAATAATTTGCGTACCCTTTTTGCCGATCTTAACATGCAACAAAAGGAAAAATTAAATGAATTGATTAGTGTTATTCATGAGAAGGATGATCTCTTGGACTCTCAAGAGGACTTCCTTATTAAGGAAAACAAAAAGCATGTTAAGGTTAAAAATGCTTATGCTCTAGAGGTAGAAAAATGTAACAAATTATCTAGTGAGCTAAGCACATGCTGTGACACTATTGACAACCTTAGAAATGAAAATGCTAGATTAATTGCTAAGGTTGATTCTCATGTATGTGATGTCTCAATTCCAAATCTTAGAAATGATAATGATGATTTGCTTGCTAAGATTAAGGAATTAAATGATTCTCTTGATAGCCTTAGAGTAGAAAATGAAAATTTGATTGCTAAGGCTAAAGATTTTGATGTTTGCAATACTACTATTTCCGACGTTAGAACTAAGAATGATATGTTGCATGCTAAGGTTGTAGAACTAAAATCTTGCAAACCCTCTACATCTACCGTTGAGCACACTTCTATTTGTACTAGATGTAGAGATGTTGATATCAATGCTATTCATGATCACATGGCTTTAATTAAACAACAAAATGATCATATAGCATTATTAGATGCTAAAATTGCCGAGCATAACTTAGAAAATGAAAAGTTTAAATTTGCTAGAAGTATGCTCTATAATGGGAGACGCCCTGGCATTAAGGATGGCATTGGCTTCCAAAGGGGAGACAATGTCAAACTTAATGTTCCCCCTAAGAACTTGTCTAACTTTGTTAAGGGCAAGGCTCCCATGCCTCAGGATAACGAGGGTTACATTTTGTACCCTGCCGGTTATCCCGAGAGCAAAATTAAGAAAATTCATTCTAGGAAGTCTCACTCTGGCCCTAACCATGCTTTTATGTATAAGGGTGAGACATCTAGCTCTAGGCAACCAACTCGTGCTAAGTTGCCTAGAAAGAAAACTCCAAACGCATCAAATGATCATAGTATTTCATTTAAGACTTTTGATGCATCTTATGTGCTTACTAACAAATCCGGCAAGATAGTTGCCAAGTTTGTTGGGGGCAAACACAAGGGCTCCAAGACTTGTGTTTGGGTACCCAAAGTTCTTGTTTCTAATGCCAAAGGACCCAAAACCGTTTGGGTACCTAAAGTCAAGAACTAAAATTGTTTTGTAGGTTTATGCATCCGGGGGCTCAAGTTGGATACTCGACAGCGGGTGCACAAACCACATGACAGGGGAGAAAAAGATGTTCTCCTCATATGAGAAAAACCAAGATCCCCAACGAGCCATCACATTCGGGGATGGAAATAAAGGTTTGGTCAAAGGATTGGGTAAAATTGCTATATCACCTGACCATACTATCTCCAATGTTTTTCTTGTAGATTCTTTAGATTACAATTTGCTTTCCGTATCCCAATTATGTCAAATGGGCTACAACTGTCTATTTACTGATGTAGGTGTCACTGTCTTTAGAAGGAGTGATGATTCAATAGCATTTAAGGGAGTGTTAGAGGGTCAGCTATACTTGGTAGATTTTGATAGAGCTGAACTCGACACTTGCTTGGTTGCTAAGACTAACTTGGGTTGGCTCTGGCACTGCCGACTAGCCCATGTTGGAATGAAGAATCTTCATAAGCTTCTAAAGGGAGAGCACATTTTAGGACTAACAAATGTTCATTTTGAGAAAGACAGGATTTGTAGCGCATGCCAAGCCAGGAAGCAAGTTGGCACTCATCATCCACACAAAAACATCATGACTAGTGACAGGCCACTGGAGCTCCTACACATGGACCTATTCGGCCCGATCGCTTACATAAGCATCGGCGGGAGTAAGTACTGTCTAGTTATTGTGGATGATCATTCTCGCTTCACTTAGGTGTTCTTTTTGCAGGAAAAATCTCATACCCAAGAGACCTTAAAGGGATTCTTGAGACGGGCTCAAAATGAGTTCGGCTTAAGGATCAAGAAAATTAGAAGCGACAACGGGACGGAGTTCAAGAACTCACAAATAGAAGGCTTCCTTGAGGAGGAGGGCATCAAGCATGAGTTCTCTTCTCCCTACACTCCACAACAAAATGGTGTAGTGGAGAGGAAGAATCGAACTCTATTGGACATGGCAAGAACCATGCTTGATGAGTACAAGACTCCGGATCGGTTTTGGGTCGAGGCGGTCAACACCGCCTGCTACGCCATCAACCGGTTATATCTACACCGAATCCTCAAGAAGACATCCTATGAACTCCTAACCGGTAAAAAGCCAAATATTTCATATTTTAGAGTTTTTGGTAGCAAATGTTTTATTCTTGTCAAAAGAGGTAGAAAATCTAAATTTGCTCCTAAAACTGTAGAAGGCTTTTTACTAGGATATGACTCAAACACAAGGGCATATAGAGTCTTTAACAAGTCCTCAGGACTTGTTGAAGTTTCTTGTGACGTTGTGTTTGATGAGACTAACGGCTCTCAAGTAGAGCAAGTTGATCTTGATGAGATAGGTGAATAACAGGCTCCATGCATAGCGCTAAGGAACATGTCCATTGGGGATGTGTGTCCTAAGGAATCCGAAGAGCCTCCACATGCACAAGATCAACCATCCTCCTCCACGCAAGCATCTCCACCAACTCAAAATGAGGACGAGGCTCAAGTTGATGAAGAAGAAGATCAAAGAGATGAGCCACCTCAAGATGATGGCAATGATCAAGGGGGAGATACAAATGTTGAGGACAAGGAGGATGAAGAACCAAGGCCGCCATACCCAAGAGTCCACCAAGCAATCCAACGAGATCACCCCGTCGACACCATCCTCGGCGACATTCATAAGGGGGTAACTACTCGATCTCGGGTTGCACATTTTTGTGAGCATTACTCTTTTGTTTCCTCTATTGAGCCACACAGGGTAGAGGAAGCACTACAAGATTCGGATTGGGTGATGGCGATGCAAGAGGAGCTCAACAATTTCACGAGGAACGAGGTATGGCATTTAGTTCCACGTCCTAACCAAAATGTTGTAGGAACCAAGTGGGTCTTCCGCAACAAGCAAGATGAGCATGGTGTGGTGACAAGGAACAAAGCTCGACTTGTGGCCAAGGGATACTCCCAAGTCGAAGGTTTGGATTTTGGTGAAACCTATGCACTCGTAGCTAGGCTTGAGTCAATTCGCATATTATTAGCCTATGCTACTTACCATGGCTTCAAGCTTTATCAAATGGACGTGAAGAGTGCCTTCCTCAATGGACCAATCAAGGAGGAGGTCTACGTTGAGCAACCTCCCGGCTTTGAAGATAGTGAGTACCCTAACCATGTCTATAGGCTCTCTAAGGCGCTTTATGGGCTCAAGCAAGCCCCAAGAGCATGGTATGAATGCCTTAGAGATTTTCTTATTGCTAATGGCTTCAAAGTCGGAAAAGCCGATCCTACTTTATTCACTAAAACTCTTAACAATGATTTGTTTGTATGCCAAATTTATGTTGATGATATTATATTTGGGTCTACTAACGAATCTACATGTGAAGAATTTAGTAGGATCATGACACAGAAATTCGAGATGTCTATGATGGGGGAGTTGAAGTATTTTCTAGGATTTCAAGTCAAGCAACTCCAAGAGGGCACTTTCATTAGCCAAACGAAGTACACTCTAGACATTCTAACCAAGTTTGGAATGAAGGATGCTAAGCCCATCAAGACACCCATGGGAACAAATGGGCATCTCGACCTCGACACGGGAGGTAAGTCCGTGGATCAAAAGGTATACCGGTCGATGATTGGTTCATTACTCTATTTATGTGCATCTCGACCGGACATTATGCTTTCCGTTTGCATGTGTGCAAGATTCCAAGCCGACCCTAAGGAATCACACCTTACGGTCGTAAAACGAATCTTGAGATATTTGGCTTATACACCTAAGTTTGGGCTTTGGTACCCTCAGGGATCCATATTTGATTTGATTGGTTATTCAGATGCCGATTGGGCAGGGTGTAAGATTAATAGGAAGAGCACATCGGGGACTTGCCAGTTCTTGGGAAGATCCTTGGTGTCTTGGGCTTCAAAGAAGCAAAATTCGGTCGCTCTTTCTACCGCCAAAGCCGAGTACATTGCCGCAGGCCACTGTTGCGCGCAATTGCTATGGATGAGGCAAACCCTGCGGGACTATGGTTACAAACTAACCAAAGTTCCTCTTCTATGTGATAATGAGAGTGCAATCCGCATGACGGATAATCCCGTTGAGCATAGACGCACTAAACACATAGCCATTCGGTATCATTTTCTTCGGGATCACCAATAAAAGGGGGATATCGAGATTTCATACATTAACACTAAAGATCAATTAGCCGATATCTTTACCAAGCCTCTTGATGAACAAACTTTTACCAAACTTAGGCATGAGCTCAATATTCTTGATTCTAGGAATTTCTTTTGCTAAAACTTGCACACATAGCTTATAAATATACCTTTGATCATGTCTCTTTTATATGCTATGACTAATGTGTTTTCAAGTGTACCTTAAACCAAGTCATAGGTATATTGAAAGGGACTTGGAGTCTTCGGCAAAGACAAAGGCTTCCACTCCACTCTACTACTCATCCTTCGCCGTCGCTCCGCATCACTCTCCGTCTTTGGTATAATCTTCACTCATATGTTTTATTTGCCAAAGGGGAGAAAGTAGTTAGGAAAGGGCTTATATCTCACTCAAAGTATCCGTTTTTAGCGATTCATGCCAAAGGGGGAGAAAGTATGAGCCCAAAGCAAAAGGACCGCACCACCACCCTAATTTTAAAATTAATGGTTTTCAATTGAATATTTCAAATTAGTATCTCTTTGTGTTCTAAAGGGGGAGCAAGTAGTATTTTCAAAAACTTGATATCTTAAAACCCTCTTGAACACTAAGAGGAGAATTTATTTGAGGGGGAGTTTTGTTTAGTCAGAGGAAAAGCATTTGGAACAAAGGGAGAAAATTTCAAACTTGAAAAATGCTTTGAAAAATCTTATTCATTTACCTCTGACTATCTTGCAAAAGGATTTTGAAAAGAATTTACAAAAGGATTTGCAAAAAAAAACATGTGGTGCAAATGTGGTCCAAAATGCTAAAAATAAAGAAACAATCCATGCACATCTTGTAAGTATCAATATTGGCTCAGATTCCAAGCAACCTTTGCACTTACATTTTGCAAACTAGTTCAATTTTGCACTTTTATATTTGCTTTGGTTTGTGTTGGCATCAATCACCAAAAAGGGGGAGATTGAAAGGGAATTAGGCTTACACCTAGTCCCTAATTAATTTTGGTGGTTGAATTGCCCAACACAAATATTGGACTAACTAGTTTGCTCTAGTGCATAAGTTATACAGGTGCCAAAGGTTCACACTTAGCCAATAAAAAGACCAAGTATTGGGTTCAAACAAAGGAGCAAGGGACAACCGAAGGCACCTCTGGTCTGGCGCACCGGACTGTCCGGTGTGCCACCGGACATGTCCGGTGCACCAGAGGAATCCAACTCCAAACTCGTCACCTTTGGGAAATTCCAGAGGCAACTCCGCTATAATTCACCGGACTGTCCGGTGTACACCGGACATGTCTGGTGCTCCAAGGAAGGGTGGCCTCCGGAACTCGCCAGCCTCGGGAATTCATTTCAGCTGCTCCGCTAAAATTCACCGGACTGTCCGGTGTACACCGGACTGTCCGGTGTACACCGGGGCAACGACTATTTCGGCGCCAACGGCTATCTGCGACGCATTAAATGCGCGCGCTGCGCGCGCAGAGGTCAGGCACGCCCATGCTGGCGCACCGGACAATCTACAGTGCATGTCCGGTGCGCCACCGGACATCCAGGCGGGCCCAGAAGACAGAGCTCCAACGGTCGAAACCCAACGGCTTTGGTGACGTGGCTGTCGCACCGGACATGTCCGGTGTGCACCGGACTGTCCGGTGCGCCATCGAACAGACAGCCTCACCAAACGGCTAGTTTGGTGGTTGGGGCTATAAATACCCCCAATCACCCCACATTCAAGTCATCCAAGTTTTCCACTTCTCAACTACTTACAAGAGCTCTAGCATTCAATTCTAGACACACCAAAGAGATCAAATCCTCTCCAAATTCCACACAACGCCCTAGTGATTAGAGAGAGAGATTTGCTTGTGTTCTTTCGAGCTCTTGCGCTTGGATTGCTTTCTTCTTTCTTGATTCTTTCATTGCGATCAAACTCACTTGTAATTGAGGCAAGAGACACCAAACTTGTGGTGGTCCTTGTGGGAACTTTGTGTTCCAAGTGATTGAGAAGAGAAAGCTCACTCGGTCCGAGGGACCGTTTGAGAGAGGGTAAGGGTTGAAAGAGACCCGGCCTTTGTGGCCTCCTCAACGGGGAGTAGGTTTGAGAGAACCGAACCTCGGTAAAACAAATCCACGTGTCTCACTTCATTATTCGCTTGCGATTTGTTTTGCACCCTCTCTCGTGGACTCTATTATATTTCTAACGCTAACCCGGCTTGTAGTTGTGATTATTTTTGAGAATTTCAGTTTTGCCCTATTCACCCCCCCTCTAGGTGACTTTCACTTGGACTCCCGAGGCCGAGGAAGCCCTCAGGAACCTAAAGGCGCTCCTCACGAACGCGCCCATCTTGGTGCCCCCCGCTGCCGGAGAAGCCCTCTTGATCTACGTCGCCGCAACCACCCAGGTGGTTAGCGCCGCGATCGTGGTTGAGAGACGAGAAAAAGGGCATGCATTGCCTGTCTAGAGGCCAGTCTACTTCATCAGTGAGGTACTGTCCGAGACCAAGATCCGCTACCCACAAATCCAGAAGCTGCTGTACGCGGTGATCCTGACACGGCGGAAGTTGCGACACTACTTCGAGTCTCATCCGGTGACTGTGGTGTCATCCTTCCCCTGGGAGAGATCATCCAGTCCCGAGAGGCCTCGGGTAGAATTGCGAAGTGGGCGGTGGAGATCATGGGCGAGACGATCTCGTTCGCCCCTTGGAAGGCCATCAAGTCCCAGGTCTTGGCGGACTTCGTGGCTGAATGGGCCGACACCCAGCTCCCGACGGCTCCGATCCAACCGGAGCTCAGGACCATGTTTTTCGACGGGTCGCTGATGAAGATGGGGGCCGGCGCAGGCCTCCTCTTCGTCTCGCCCCTCGGGAAGCACCTACGCTACGTGCTACGCCTCCACTTCGCGGCGTCCAACAATGTGGCAGAGTACGAGGCTCTGGTAAACGGGCTGCGAATCGCCATCGAGCTAGGGGTCCGACGCCTCGACGCTCGCGGTGACTCGCAGCTCGTCATCGACCAAGTCATGAAGAACTCCCACTGCCGCGACCCGAAGATGGAAGCCTACTGCGATGAGGTTCGGCGCCTGGAAGACAAGTTCTATGGGCTCGAGCTCAACCACATCGCCCGACGCTACAACGAGACTACGGACGAGCTGGCTAAAATAGCCTCGGGACGAACAACAGTTCCCCCGGACGTATTCTCTCGAGACCTGCATCAACCCTTCGTCAAGACTGAGGACACACCCGAGCCCGAGGCACCTTCGGCTCCACCCGAGGCACCTTCGGTTGAGTCCGAGGTATCCTTGGCTCAGTCCGAGGTACCCTCGGCTCAGCCCGAGGTACCCTCGGCCCCCAAGGGTGAGGCACTGCGCGTCGAGGGGGAACAGAGCGAGGTCACGCCTAATCAAAGTTGGCAGACCCCGTACCTGCAATATCTCCACCGAGGAGAGCTGCCCCTCGACCAAGCCGAAGCTCGGCGGTTGGCGCGGCGCGCCAAGTCTTTCGTCTTGCTGGGAGATGGGAAGGAGCTCTACCACCGCAGCCCCTCAGGCATCCTCCAGCGATGCATTTCCATCGCCGAAGGCTAGAAGCTCTTGCAAAAGATACACTCGGGGGCTTGCGGCCATCACGCAGCACCTCGAACCCTCGTTGGAAACGCCTTCCGACAAGGATTCTACTGGCCGACGGCGGTGGCCGACGCTTGTAACACCCGGCTTTAAGGAACAAAGCCAAGTGCATCTCATACATGCGCCAAGAAGACAACATATATAATAACAGAGTGTATAGAGATAAATGTCATAAAACATCAGAGTATTTATTACATAGCGGAAGACTTATTACAAAATAAAGTAATAAAGATAAAACGAACTAAGGATCGTCGGCGCCAATGTCGACTGGGAAACGCCACCTAGATCAGATCGAACTCCTCAGTGTTAGGCGGCTCCTCCTGAACCACCTGCTCTCCTCCTGTGGGGGGGGGGTGTGAGACAGCAAGGGTGAGCTCACACATGATCATAGCTCAACAAGTTGTGGGGAACCAGTGGACATAAACTCACAAAGGTGTGAGTTCATGTGATGTGTAAGGCTAATCAATGATAGGGGTTAAAGCTGAGCATTGCTTTTAAGTAGTTGGTCAAAATTTTATTAGCAGTTACTAAGTGTAAGTAAATACCAAACCATAAGTAAAGTAATAGAACAAAATTAATAATAAACCCATGCAATGCAAATGACAAAATTGAATTTAAGTTCCATAATTTAAACATCAGAGAGTCCTGAGCTGCTCATGACCGTGAGCTCGGCTAGTATACCAGTTTTACACTCTGCAGAGGTTGTACCCTTTACCCACAAGTCATGTTACCCATCTGCCAAGGGGTCATGAATCCCATACACCTCTACCTAGGAAGCGCGGCAGGGCAACACTACGAGGCCTTTACAAAGTTCCACTAGCTTCCGAAAACCCGCTACAGTTTATAGGAAGTTCCAATGCAGGGTTCCTGGCTGACTGCCATCGCAGCAAAATCAACCAGGGACCTCCCTACACTGACCACTCCCCTACTGCCCTTGCCCCTTTCGGGTAAGGTAGTCTTCCACTAGCTTTCCTAATTAGTCAGCCAAGGGGTCCCATTCCTCCCTTGTGGTGGCACGTGTTACTCAAGTTAAGCTCTATGTTCCAATTAACATTAATGATCTCAACATGAACATAAATAGAATAACAAGAATAATTGGAACATAGATATAATAAATGATTATCCCAAAACCATGTAAAGCAATAGCAAAACTACCCAAGTGATTCAGGGGTAAACAAGGTAATAAGATCAACAAATCTAGGGTGACCTATTGGGCCCCATCAAAATTAACCTATGCATGGATAAGTGATATTAAAGAACATTATTGGGTAAAAAGTGGTCAAGGGCACAACTTGCCTTCAATGAGCTCCTGCTCAGCTACTTCAACCTGCTGCTCACCAGGATCCTCAGCAACGGGCTCTTCTACTCGCCACAATACAAACAAGCACAGGATGTAGGGAAAATTAACATTACACCAAGCATGTAAACAAAATACACAGAGATATTCTACATATTAAAATAAAAACCTAGGAACTGGAATCATAATTTTCTGAGTTATAGATTTCGAGTTATGCATTTTCAAAGGTTTTATGTGCTTTAAATAGGATTAAGTGATAAATAAATTTCTTACTGTTTTCATGACATAACAGAGGCTCTAGGTAATAAATAATAAAATTACAAAATTTTAGGAACTGGAATGGATTAATTTGGAGTTAGTATGAATTTTCTATGAATTATTGAAGTTCTAGCAATTATTTTTCTATAAAAAAACATTTATAAATTAATTTCTCTGGTTTTACACTGCTCTGGACTGGGCCTCAATTAATGGAAAACGCAGGGGGCTCGGTGTAAGTCGACCCAGACTCAGAGAACAGTCGCACAAGGACCGCGGGTTGATTCCACTAAAGTCCGAGGGCTCTTTAAGAAAACTGACCCGCGAAGGGGTATTTGTTGATATGGACCGTCAGATCTAAGATCAAGGGTCACGATTAGATGGCGCGAGTTATGAACCGGTGTGCGACGGCAACCGTTGGATCCTAATCTTACGGCGCGGATTCAAAATACCCGGGATTGCGTCGTAATCATCGGATCGCGGATCTACGGTTCTCATCGTTCGCGCGAAGAGGTATGCCTTAATCTAATCGGGATCGTCCGAGCGCCATCCGACGGTCCCCAGATCCCATCCACAACCCGAGCGACGCACGGCGGCGCCGCCCCGCGCCCACGGCGGAGGCCATGGCCAGCCCACACCGTTCGCCGATCTCGGGCCCGAAACACAAATCCGAGGTGTGATATACATAGGTAGGACATAGGGGAACTGGATGAGGGCACCTTACCCGAGGATTAGGTCGCGAGAAACACCCGCCCACGGAGAAGGCGGATGACGGAGCGGAGGTCCACTCCGATGAGCAATTCCGGTGATGTGCGAACCGCCCCGGCGCAGGCGAGTCCCGGGTGCGCTACCACGGTCAATTGTCCACGCTAAGGGCGCCTTCCCCGAGGTTGAACCGGCCGTAGGGCGAAGATGGTGAGCGGCGGCCGCTCCTCTCTTCTCTCACGCGGTTAGTAAGCTTGCACGGCGGCGGGCCCACGAGTTGTGGCAAGGCGCTGGTTCTGGCGATGAGGGTCTGCGGGAGGTTCCAATTTGTAGCTGCCGGGACCCAGGGCTCCTCAACAGATTCCACGATTTGCGCCCAGAACCCACGGTCGAGTTTGTCCGAGCGGCGCGGCGAAGAAAGGGGAGGGATAGAGCTGACGACCCGGGCCCAGCACGCAGCGACACCATGGACCCATACACACGCATAGACGTCGACTGATCCGCGGGACCCACCTGTCGGCGCACGCGGGGGCGAGTGGGCTACGCGCGCTGGATTGATTAAGTGGGCCGAATGGGAGATAGCCGGCCCAGTTAGGTATAGTATTCCTTTCCCTTTTTTCTTTTATTTTTCTTTTATTTTCTCCTTTCTCCATTCTTTCACAAATTCAAATTTAAATACTAATTTAAATTCAAACTTGTGACTAGTTCATTTGCAAACCATATCTGTGCAATTAAAAGTATTAGGTTTGAGAATATTTATTCCAATATAGTATTCATGTTTTCATATTCCTTCTCTTTTCTAGATTCAATAATTTCTTTTAGGATTTTAATTTTCCCTTTTTGATCTTTAATATTTTCTTGTTACAAAATGCACACAAAAATCAAATATCCAACATGATGCATGGATTTAGTAGCATATCTTTTTATCAATTGTTCTTGGACATGGTGTTCACATAGGATGATGCATGAAGATCAACTCACATAAAGAGAAAATGTTTCTCTACTGGTATTATTTCTAGCAATTTACAAAGTGGGTGTTACAAATCCTACCCCCCTTAAAAATAATCTCGTCCTCGAGATTTAAGAAGAACTAGAGAAAAGGTGGGGAAAATCGATGTGAAGCTCTTCTTCTCTTTCCCAAGTTGCTTCATCTTCACCGTGGTGACTCCATTGCACTTTGCACATCTTTATCACCTTATTCCTTGTAACTCGAGTCAAAGTATCCAAAATCTTGATCGGGTACTCCGTGTAAGTCAAATCACCTTGAACACTGAGCTCTTCCATTGGTAACTGTTCCTCAGGAACACGGAGACACTTCTTAAGTTGAGACACATGGAACACATTATGCACATCCAATAGAGTAGCAGGTAACTCGAGCTGGTATGCCATCTCCCCAACTCTTCTAAAAATCAAGAATGGTCCAATATAGCGAGGGGACAATTTGCCCTTGACTTTAAATCTCCTCATTCCACGAAGTGGTGACACTTTGAGGTACACATAATATCCTTCTTCAAATTCCAGTGGTCTCCTTCTATTATCAGCATAGCTCTTTTGCCTGGTTTGAGCCACTCTCAAATTCTCTCGAATTATACGGACTTGTTCTTCTGCTTCTTGAATCAGTTCAGGCCCAAAGAACTGTCTCTCTCCAGTCTGATCCCAATACAAAGGAGTCCTGCACTTCCTCCCATACAAAGCTTCAAAAGGTGACATCTTCAGACTGGCCTGATAACTATTGTTATATGAGAACTCAGCATAAGACATACTCTTATCCCAACTTCCTCCATGCTGAAGGGCACATGCTCTCAACATATCTTCCAAAACTTGGTTAGTCCTTTCAGTCTGTCCATCAGTCTGAGGGTGATAGGCTGTACTAAAATTCAACTTTGTACTCATATTCTCATGAAAGCTTCTCCAAAATCTTGAGGTAAACTGCGAACCTCGATCAGACACGATCTTCTTTGGTACTCCATGTAAACACACAATCCGGGCCATATATAACTCTGCTAACTGAGAACCTTTATAAGTAGTCTTGACAGGAATAAAGTGAGCCACTTTAGTCAATCTATCCACAATCACCCATATAGCATCATATCCTTTCTGGGTGCGAGGCAATCCAGTAATGAAATCCATACCAATCTCTTCCCACTTCCACTCGGGTATCTTCAGTGGGTGCAATAGTCCAGCTGGCCCCTGGTGTTCAGCCTTAACTCTTTGACATACATCGCACATAGCCACATGTGCAGCCACATCTCTTTTCAATCCATACCACCAATACTTCCGCTTCAAATCCTGATACATCTTGGTACTACCAGGATGAATAGAATAATCCGAGTCATGGGCCTCCTTTAAAATAGTCTCCCGAAGGCTTTTAATATCAGGGACACACATCCTGTCCTTGAACCATACAGTGCCCTGCTCATCTTCCGTGAATTCCGGAACTCGACCTTCAGTAATCAGATCCTTAATCTCTTTTATTTTAGCATCACCAACTTGTCCTTTGCGGATCTCTTGATCCAAAGTAGGTTCCACATCAATAGTAACTCCCTCAGTATGAGCAACTATCCCCAGGTTAAGTCTCCTGAAATCCTCAACAATCTCATCGGGTAGATGGGCAACAATAGCTGAATGAACATGCTCCTTGCGACTCAAGGCATCTGCAACCAAGTTTGCCTTGCCCGGGTGATAGTGAATCTCCAAATCATAATCCTTAATAAGCTCCAACCAACGGCGTTGCCTAAGGTTGAGATCCTTCTGAGTGAATATATACTTCAAACTCTTATGATCCGTATATACTTGGCACTTGGTCCCCATGATATAATGTCTCCAAATCTTAAGTGCATGCACAACGGCTGCCAATTCCAAGTCATGAGTGGGGTAGTTCAATTCATGTTTGCGTAACTGTCGAGAAGCATAAGCAATCACATGTCCTTCTTGCATGAGCACACATCCAAGTCCTTGGCCACATGCATCACAATAAATGTCAAATCCTTTCTGCAAGTCTGGCATAACCAATACTGGTGGAGACATCAATCTTTCCTTCAATTGATCAAAGCTTTCTTGACATTTCTCATCCCACTTGAATTCTCTTCCTTTCTCCAAAAGCGAAGTCATAGGTTTAGCAATCTTAGAAAATCCTTCGATAAACCTCCGATAATATCCAGCAAGTCCTAAGAAACTTCGAATCTCAGTAACTGTAGTGGGTACTCTCCACTCCATTATCTCCTTAACTTTAGCAGGATCCACTGCTATTCCTCCATTAGAAATAATATGACCAAGAAATGGCACTTCGCCAATCCAAAACTCGCACTTGCTGAACTTGGCATATAGCTGGTTATCTCGTAGCTTCTGTAGCACCAACCTCAGATGTTCCTCGTGATCACTATCACTCTGAGAATAAATGAGAATATCGTCGATGAATACCACGACGAATCTGTCCAAATACTCCATAAACACCTTGTTCATTAAGTTCATAAAATAAGCTGGTGCATTAGTCAATCCAAACGACATAACTGTGAACTCATATAATCCATATCTAGTCGAGAAAGCCGTCTTGGGAATATCCGATGGTCTAATCCTCATCTGATGGTAACCGGATCGGAGATCAATCTTCGAAAATACTCTTGCTCCTCTCATTTGATCAAACAAATCCTCAATGCGGGGCAACGGATACTTGTTCTTCACCGTAACATCATTAAGAGATCTATAACCCACACACATCCGCTGCGATCCATCCTTCTTCTGTACAAACAAGACCGGTGCTCCCCAAGGTGAGGAACTCGGACGAATGTACCCAGCCTTTTGTAACTCAGTTAACTGCTTCTTAAGTTCCTTCAACTCCTCTACGGACATCCTATATGGTCGTTTAGAAATAGGAGCAGTTCCACGTAAGGGATCTATGACAAACTCAACTTCCGTATCTGGTGGCATCCCTGGTAACTCTTCTAGAAAGACATTCCGAAAAAATCCTTAACCACCCGGATGTTGCCACCCAAAAACTTCTCATCTACTAAGAATGCCGCTAGTCTGATGGTGGTAGTTACTGCAACTTCAACTTCAAAACTTTGTCCTTTAGAACTGGTGAGTCCTACGGTTCCTTTAGCAGAGTGTATAAACTGTCTTTACCTTTCTTAACCGTGACATACCAAGGATCAGATCTATACTGCTTGGCTCCAATATTATAGCAGTAACTCCAAATTCTCTACCCATAATGGTCAATGTCAATCTACGTGTCATTTGATTCGCCACAACAGGTCCTTTAGGTGTAATTACTCTCATGGGTTTTCTCATATTGTCCAACACATTTGCACAAACCAAAATCTCAGCATGACGCATAATTTTATTAGCAACACATGGGGTCAAATAGACCTTTTTATTCCTCCTAAAATGATATCATACCGAATACTAACTAAAGGAACATGTAGATCTTACAAATAGTAGTAATTTATATATATGTTTATGTAGCTTGGTGGAGCTGGTGGTGGTGGAGATGGTGGTTGTTGTTGTTGTCTCTCCAACCGTGATTGCCTTATTTCTTGTTGTATCTCCAGACGGGCCTGACGTATTTCCTCGCGTTCTTGTCTTATCTGGTTTTGCATTTCGGTCATCATGTCTGTCAACTGTTGTATTACCCGCCTTTGGGTTGCGATCACTTGCTCGATTTCAACAGGTGAGGGATTTGGAGGATTCATTTCTGTTTACTGTTGCGTGATAATCTTTCCTTTCCTAGTATTGACCATCTGAGTTAGATACATATGGTAAGAGAATAGTAGCCAAGGCAGGTACTTACAAATCAAGTTATTTTGGGGGATTTATTAGCTAAGCAGATTAATATTCCACCTACTATAGCTAATTCAATACCTTATGTTGGTACATGCTAAGATGTCCATCTATAATAATTCAATCAATCAAAGAAGCAAATCAGGCATTTAGCATCAGCACAATCAAACAACATTTTTAATAGAGAAAATAGTTTTGATTTTTTTTGTCTTAGGCCTCCTATCTCTTAAAATGTCATAGGACTAGGGATTCCAAGGTTTGAAATCCATCTTGTCTTAGAGTAGAAAAGGTAAGAATGATCAGAGTAGAACAGTAGAAGGTGAATCAGGATCAAGATAAGTGTAGAAAGAATCAGAATAAGATAAGTAGGTAAGGGTTTTGTCCATTTCTATCTAGGTTTCGTCCTACAGTCAACATTTCCTCTGATACCACTTCTGTAACACCCGGCTTTAAGGAACAAAGCCAAGTGCATCTCATACATGCGCCAAGAAGACAACATATATAATAACAGAGTGTATAGAGATAAATGTCATAAAACATCAGAGTATTTATTACATAGCGGAAGACTTATTACAAAATAAAGTAATAAAGATAAAACGAACTAAGGATCGTCGGCGCCAATGTCGACTGGGAAACGCCACCTAGATCAGATCGAACTCCTCAGTGTTAGGCGGCTCCTCCTGAACCACCTGCTCTCCTCCTGTGGGGGGGGGGGGGTGTGAGACAGCAAGGGTGAGCTCACACATGATCATAGCTCAACAAGTTGTGGGGAACCAGTGGACATAAACTCACAAAGGTGTGAGTTCATGTGATGTGTAAGGCTAATCAATGATAGGGGTTAAAGCTGAGCATTGCTTTTAAGTAGTTGGTCAAAATTTTATTAGCAGTTACTAAGTGTAAGTAAATACCAAACCATAAGTAAAGTAATAGAACAAAATTAATAATAAACCCATGCAATGCAAATGACAAAATTGAATTTAAGTTCCATAATTTAAACATCAGAGAGTCCTGAGCTGCTCATGACCGTGAGCTCGGCTAGTATACCAGTTTTACACTCTGCAGAGGTTGTACCCTTTACCCACAAGTCATGTTACCCATCTGCCAAGGGGTCATGAATCCCATACACCTCTACCTAGGAAGCGCGGCAGGGCAACACTACGAGGCCTTTACAAAGTTCCACTAGCTTCCGAAAACCCGCTACAGTTTATAGGAAGTTCCAATGCAGGGTTCCTGGCTGACTGCCATCGCAGCAAAATCAACCAGGGACCTCCCTACACTGACCACTCCCCTACTGCCCTTGCCCCTTTCGGGTAAGGTAGTCTTCCACTAGCTTTCCTAATTAGTCAGCCAAGGGGTCCCATTCCTTTCTTGTGGTGGCACGTGTTACTCAAGTTAAGCTCTATGTTCCAATTAACATTAATGATCTCAACATGAACATAAATAGAATAACAAGAATAATTGGAACATAGATATAATAAATGATTATCCCAAAACCATGTAAAGCAATAGCAAAACTACCCAAGTGATTCAGGAGTAAACAAGGTAATGAGATCAACAAATCTAGGGTGACCTATTGGGCCCCATCAAAATTAACCTATGCATGGATAAGTGATATTAAAGAACATTATTGGGTAAAAAGTGGTCAAGGGCACAACTTGCCTTCAATGAGCTCCTGCTCAGCTACTTCAACCTGCTGCTCACCAGGATCCTCATCAACGGGCTCTTCTACTCGCCACAATACAAACAAGCACAGGATGTAGGGAAAATTAACATTACACCAAGCATGTAAACAAAATACACAGAGATATTCTACATATTAAAATAAAAACCTAGGAACTGGAATCATAATTTTCTGAGTTATAGATTTCGAGTTATGCATTTTCAAAGGTTTTATGTGCTTTAAATAGGATTAAGTGATAAATAAATTTCTTACTGTTTTCATGACATAACAGAGGCTCTAGGTAATAAATAATAAAATTACAAAATTTTAGGAACTGGAATGGATTAACTTGGAGTTAGTATGAATTTTCTATGAATTATTGAAGTTCTAGCAATTATTTTTCTATAAAAAAACATTTATAAATTAATTTCTCTGGTTTTACACTGCTCTGGACTGGGCCTCAATTAATGGAAAACGCAGGGGGCTCGGTGTAAGTCGACCCAGACTCAGAGAACAGTCGCACAAGGACCGCGGGTTGATTCCACTAAAGTCCGAGGGCTCTTTAAGAAAACTGACCCGCGAAGGGGTATTTGTTGATATGGACCGTCAGATCTAAGATCAAGGGTCACGATTAGATGGCGCGAGTTATGAACCGGTGTGCGACGGCAGCCGTTGGATCCTAATCTTACGGCGCGGATTCAAAATACCCGGGATTGCGTCGTAATCATCGGATCGCGGATCTACGGTTCTCATCGTTCGCGCGAAGAGGTACGCCTTAATCTAATCGGGATCGTCCGAGCACCATCCGACGGTCCCCAGATCCCATCCACAACCCGAGCGACGCACGGCGGCGCCGCCCCGCGCCCACGGCGGAGGCCATGGCCAGCCCACACCGTTCGCCGATCTCGGGCCCGAAACACAAATCCGAGGTGTGATATACGTAGGTAGGACATAGGGGAACTGGATGAGGGCACCTTACCCGAGGATTAGGTCGCGAGAAACACCGCCCACGGAGAAGGCGGATGACGGAGCGGAGGTCCACTCCGATGAGCAATTCCGGTGATGTGCGAACCGCCCCGGCGCAGGCGAGTCCCGGGTGCGCTACCACGGTCAATTGTCCACGCCAAGGGCGCCTTCCCCGAGGTTGAACCGGCCGTAGGGCGAAGATGGTGAGCGGCGGCCGCTCCTCTCTTCTCTCACGCGGTTAGTAAGCTTGCACGGCGGCGGGCCCGCGAGTTGTGGCAAGGCGCTGGTTCTGGCGATGAGGGTCTGCGGGAGGTTCCAATTTGTAGCTGCCGGGACCCAGGGCTCCTCAACAGATTCCACGATTTGCGCCCAGAACCCACGGTCGAGTTTGTCCGAGCGGCGCGGCGAAGAAAGGGGAGGGATAGAGCTGACGACCCGGGCCCAGCACGCAGCGACACCATGGACCCATACACACGCATAGACGTCGACTGATCCGCGGGACCCACCTGTCGGCGCACGCGGGGGCGAGTGGGCTACGCGCGCTGGATTGATTAAGTGGGCCGAATGGGAGATAGCCGGCCCAGTTAGGTATAGTATTCCTTTCCCTTTTTTTCTTTTATTTTTCTTTTATTTTCTCCTTTCTCCATTCTTTCACAAATTCAAATTTAAATACTAATTTAAATTCAAACTTGTGACTAGTTCATTTGCAAACCATATCTGTGCAATTAAAAGTATTAGGTTTGAGAATATTTATTCCAATATAGTATTCATGTTTTCATATTCCTTCTCTTTTCTAGATTCAATAATTTCTTTTAGGATTTTAATTTTCCCTTTTTGATCTTTAATATTTTCTTGTTACAAAATGCACACAAAAATCAAATATCCAACATGATGCATGGATTTAGTAGCATATCTTTTTATCAATTGTTCTTGGACATGGTGTTCACATAGGATGATGCATGAAGATCAACTCACATAAAGAGAAAATGTTTCTCTACTGGTATTATTTCTAGCAATTTACAAAGTGGGTGTTACAACGCTACTAGAATTGTCCGCACCTGCGAAGGGTGTCAGTTCTACACGAGGTAGACCCACCTGCCCGCTCAGGCTCTGCAGACCATACTCATCACCTGGTCGTTTGCTGTGTGGGGTCTGGACCTCGTTGGCCCCTTGCAGAAGGCACCCGGGGGCAACACGCACCTGTTGGTCGCCATCGACAAATTCTCCAAGTGGATCGAGGTCCGACCCCTAAACAGCATCAGGTCCGAACAGGCGGTGGCGTTCTTCACCAACATCATCCATCGCTTTGGGGTCCCGAACTCCATCATCACCGACAATGGTACCCAGTTCACCGGCAGAAAGTTCCTGGACTTCTGCGAGGATCGCCACATCCAGATGGACTGGGCTGCCGTGGCTCACCCCATGACGAATGGGCAAGTGGAGCGGGCTAACGGCATGATCCTGCAAGGACTCAAGCCTCGGATCTACAACGACCTCAACAAGTTCGGCAAGCGGTGGATGAAGGAACTCCCCTCGGTGGTCTGGAGTCTGAGGACAACGCCGAGCCGAGCCACGGGCTTCACACCGTTCTTTCTAGTCTATGGGGCCGAGACCATCTTACCCACAGACTTAGAATACGGTTCCCCGAGGGCGAGGGCCTACACCGACCAAAGCAACCGAGCCAACCGAGGAGACTCACTGGACCAGCTGGAGGAGGCTCGGGACATGGCCTTACTACACTCGGCGCGGTACTAGCAGTCCCTGCGACGCTACCACGCCCGAGGGGTTCGGTCCCGAGACCTCCAGGTGGGCGACCTGGTGCTTCGGCTGCGACAAGACGCCCGAGGGCGGCACAAACTCACGCCTCCCTGGGAAGGGCCGTTCGTCATCGCCAAGGTTCTGAAGCCCGGAACGTACAAGCTGGCCAACAGCCAAGGCGAGGTCTACAACAACGCTTGGAACATCCAACAGCTACGTCGCTTCTACCCTTAAGATGCTTTCAAGTTGCTCGTATACCTCGTTCACACACCAAGTCTGGTCGTCAAGGAAGGGTCAGCCTTGCCTCGGCAAAGCCCGACTCTCCCTCGGGGCTAGAAGGGGGCAACCCCCTCTGCGTCAAAATTTTCCTCGAAAAAAGAAAAAAAATCTTTTCTGCCAGAATGCCTTTCGTGCTCTTCGACTACTTCAAAAGTGGATCCTGAAAACGACGGAGTACACGTAAGCAGCCAAGGCTGACCGAGCCGAGGGACTCCTACGCCTTCGGGATACGGATACCTCACTCATCACCTTCCGTGAAAAGCAACTCTCGCCCGCACAAACAATTCTGTTACCAACAAATGAGTCCGGATACTTGAAACAAGAGGAAAAGAAACGCAGCTTTACAACACGACGACGGTGTGTTTAGGCCTCGGCGGCCGCAGAAAACATACACACACTACAAGACAACCTGATCCTGCAGGCTTGGACGTCGACAGCCGAAGGGGGCAGCAGCACCCTCGGCATCAACTACACCTTCGGCGGGGTCTAACCTAGCCTCGGACGGCGACACGGTCGGAGGGCCCCCACTCTGAAGGACGACATCAGCACCACACCCGGGCCATCGCCGCCAGGGTCTTCTTCGAGAATCCGGCCCGAGCAGGCGGCTCGGCCGGCCACCCCGAGGCCTCGGCCAGCTGTCCCCCAAAGACATCAGCTCGGCTTGTGGCCTCGGCAGCTCAACTTCGGCGTCGGTTCCGCCAGCGGACGACCCGGCCAGGCTCTAGCCGACCACACCCCCTTTTTCGAAGCTAACTCTGTCTCCGTCCGTGCTGACACCGCTACCTCCGGCTTCGGCTCATCGAAGGGCGGTCGAGGGGTTCCTTTAACTAAGCAAGAGGGGCCTCGGACAGCAAGGCCGACCGAGCCGAGGGACTCCTACTCCTCTGGGATACGGATACCTCACTCGTCACCTTTGCACGAGGCAACTCACGCTCGGTGAAGTGGTTCAGATAATCGACAAGGCGAGTCTTAGTGCTCGAAACGAAGAAAAAACACGGCTCCGTGCCGAAAATACATACACGTTCAGGCCTCGACAGCCGCAATGAACAAAACACCGGCACTCAAGGTGCCATTACAAACGGAACTCCGGTTCCAACCCCACAGCAGCAGCCATGATCCCAGTATGGATGTGGCCACCAGAAGGCTTTCGTTCGCGTCCCTACTCAAGGGACGCGAAACAGACATCAAAGCCAAAGAGCCAGGGGCCGGCCCGTGGGCGGCGCCGATGGCCTCAATGGGGGGGGGAGCTTCCTCCGGCTGCCACCACATCAGCACGGACGGCGGCGTCCGCCTCTCCACCAACGCCGACGGTCGGCGAGGCACACCGGCAGGTCCTCACTCCCGTCCTCGCCGCGAAAGCGAGGAGAAGGACGGAATGTTGCATCCTAGCTGGACAGCAACAGTTCGCCTTCCCCGACATGGCTGGAGGACGCCTCCTCCGCAAGGCTGGAAGATGGTTTCCACCACCAGAAGCTGGAAGAGGAGGTGACCAGCCGGCCCGCGCGGGAGGTAGAGCTCTGGCTCAGCCTGGCCTCCGCCCTAGCAAGGATGATGAACATCCTTGGGGCTGAGGGTGGGACCAAGATCGCAGCCCGGCTTGCTCCTCCCCACCGAGAGGCTGGTGGTCACCGTCTTGGGTGACCGCCGGCGAGGGGATGCAGTCGGGCTGCACGATGAAAATCCTTGAAGCCGAACGATGGCCGAAAGGTACCAACTTCCACGAAGTTGCGTTCCTCCGACGACAAGGCGGAAGGATTGCGGGCGTCCCCTGCCCGGGGGCTCGGAAGGTGGAAAGACACGATGCATGAGGGGAGCGCGAAGACATGGTTGCCCTCCAAGGGGGTCGCCCCCCTTTTAAAGGCGACTCTCCCCACTTGCGCCCTCAACCGTTGCGAGTTGAGTCTTCTCCAACACGCTCCAAGATTCTCCTCCCCACGGCGCGGGGGCTGGGTCCCACACGTCATGCAAGCTGGTCCAGGGGAGAAGAAGCCAAACCGCCACGCGCGCGGTGCATGCCACCACCCGGCGGTTACAAGCACTCCTCCACTTTCGCCCAGACCAGCGGGTGAAAGGGCGGACAGCCATGCAGGCGGCATGCAACCGTGCCAAGTGGGCGCGCCCCTTCAACTCCAACGCGCCCAGCATGGAGGTCCAGGCCCACGCGTCATGCAACCGTCACGCCGGTTGCTACGTGCGAGCAACTGCACCTCCACTCGCGCCACTACCGCGCCTCCTCGACTGCGGAGTCAATACCGCGACTCGAGGCAACCCTGCAGTGCCAGCCAAGCGCGACGGTCAAATGCGGTCAAAAATGGGCCGGCAGTAATGGTGGTGACAGGCGGGCAGGAGCAGCGGTCACGTCGTCAGCCAAGCTTACGTCCCATCCAGGGGCAGCGAGGGAGCCCTCTCTCACGGCGTGAAGACGGTGCGCTCGTGATCCGTTCCTCGAACGGCTCACACACGCAACGACCGCCTCGCGAACCGCTCGCCCCGTCGCATTAACTCCGCGGCAGGACAGGCGGCGCCTCAGGCGGGAGAAGCAAGCGACGCTTCGCCTTCGCCATAATAACCATGTCAAAAAAGGTACGCCACGTCATCCGACTTCGTATCCTTTTCCTTTTCCTCTTTCTCTCTCTTACAACAGGGACCGGGAAAGGGGGATACCCCGAAAAGGACCCTTCTCCGTGAAGGAAACAGGCTCCAAGCCTCCCTACTGATCAGAGGTTCGAAGGCTGGCCCCTCGGAGGGGTTCAACGGCCGCCTCAGATCGATTGGGTTCTACGCCCACTACTGGTCAGAGGTTCGATGGCTGGCCCCTCGAAGGGTTCAACGGCTGCCTCAGGCCACTCGGGCTCCGCGCCCATTACTGATCAGGGGTTCGTAGGCTGGCCCTCGAAGGGTTCACAGTCGCCTCAGACACAGAGCGAGGGATGACCCTGGGTACGTTCGATACATAACCAAGGCTCGGGCTACGCTCCTGAGGTACCCTAGGACATTTCCGAGACCAGCGGGAGCGATCTTGTAACGGAAGCCCATCAGAGGGAGGCATCAAGCCCTCGGACCCCGACAAAGGGGACCGGGTCCGGCAGATCACCCGCAGGTACTTTTGGAGCGCGCCTCCGGGCCTCTAGCCGACCCCTAGCAAATGGGGCACGGACGTCCGCTCGGATTACCCGCCAGCAGCTCACCGGAAACACCATGTTCGGCGCCCTCCGAGGGCAACATGGCGCTTTCCCCCCCTCCTCCTTGCGAAAAGGCGACGCAGGGGCGTATGTAAAAAAGACGAGTCTGTCCTTGACCGTCCTCTCGCCCTGTGCAGAGGCTTGGGGGCTGCTCTCGCAAACCCGGCTCCGGCCAAACCGTTGACAGCGTCAACATACCAGCCCAAGAACTTGGGACCCGACCGTGCACTCGGGCTACGGCCAGCTTGCATGAGGGAACAACTAGACCAGCCGAAGTGTTGCGAAACGCACTAAGACCTCGAAGGAGTAAAACTACTCCTCCGAGGCCTCGGGGGCTACACCCGGCGGGTGCGCTCGCGCGCACCCACCGGAACAGAATGCAACCGAAAAAGGCTGGTCCCCTTGCAAAAAAGTGCGGCAAAAGCCTCCAAGCGAGTATTAGTACTCCCTTGGAGGCTCGGGGGCTACTGTCGGGACCATAATTAGGGGTACCCTCAAGACCCCTAAATCTCAGCTCGTAACCCCCATCAGCACAAAGCTGCAAAGGCCTGATGGGTGCAATTAAGTCAATGATCGGTCCATTCAAGGGACACGGTCGTGCCTCGCCCGAGCCTAGCCTCGGGTAAGGGAAGCCGACCCCGGAGAACCTACGTCTCGCCCGAGGACCCCCCCCTCCAGCAACGGGCACACTATCGGCTCGCCCGAGGCCCAGTCTTCACCGAGAAGCAACCTTGGCCACATCGCCATGCCGACCGACCAAATCGTAGGGGCATTTAATGTAAAGGTGGCCTGACACCTTTATCCTGACGCACGCCCTCTAGTCGACAAAGCCGAAGTGACCGCAGTCACTTCGCCGCTCTACTGACCGGCCTGACAAGAGGACAGCGCCGCCTGTGCCGCTCCGACTGCTGAGCCACCCGTCAGAGTGAGGCTGACAGCAGCCAAGGCCAGCCTCGGGCGTCATAGGAAACTCTGCCTCGCCCGACCCCAGGGCTTGGACTCGGGCTCAGCCCCGGAAGACGGCAAACTCCGCTCCGCCTGACCTAGGGCTCGGACTCGGGCTCAGCCCCGGAAGACGGCGAACTCCGCTCCGCCCGACCCAGGGCTCGGACTCGGGCTCAGCCCTGGAAGACGGCGAACTCCGCTTCGCCCGACCCCAGGGCTCGGACATGGGCTCAACCCCGGAAGACGGCGAACTCCGCTCCGCCCGACCCAGGGCTCGGACTCGGGCTCAGCCCCGGAAGACGGCGAACTCCGCCTCGCCCGACCCCAGGGCTCGGACATGGGCTCAACCCCGGAAGACGACGAACTCCGCCTCGCCCGACCCGGGGGCTCGACCTCGACCTCGACCTCGGAGGAGCCTCCACCTCGCCCAGCCTGGGGCACGGACCGACCACGTCAACAGGAAGCACCATCATTACCCTACCCCGAGCTGACTCGGGCTACGGGGAACCAGACCGGCGTCCCATCTGGCTCGCTCCACCATGCGAGTAATGATGGCGCCCCGCATGCCCTGTGACGACGGCGGCTCTCAGCCCCCTTACGAAAGCAAGAGGACGTCAACAAGGACTCGACAGCCCCGACAGCTGTCCTCCCGCCAGGCTCCAACACTCCTCTGACGGCCACGACACCACGCGAACTGGGTGCCAAGACCTCTCCGGCTGCCACGATGGCATGTACTTAGGGCGCTAGCTCTCCACCGCTAGACACGTTAGCACATTGCTACACTCCCCATTGTACACCTGGATCCTCTCCTTACGCCTATAAAAGGGAGGACCAGGGCCCTCTTACAGAGGGTTGGCCCGCGCGGAGAAGGACGGGACGGCGCTCGCGCAAGGCCGCTCGCTCCCACTCCCGCGTGGACGCTTGTATCCCCCTACTGCAAGCGCACCCGACTCAGGCGCGGGGCTAACACGAAGGCCGCGGGATCCACTCTCTCATGCCTGCCTCCCTCCGGCTGCTTCCTTTCCCCCCTTCGCGTTCCGCCTCGCGTCGACCCATCTGGGCTGGGGCACGCGACGACAATTCACTCGTCGGTCCAGGGACCCCCCGGGTTTCGAAACACTGACAGATTTGATCTCTTGTTTGTGTCTTGGAGTGAAGTCTAGAGCTCTTGTATTGATTGTAATGGCTGAAAACTTGTATGCCTTGAAGTGTGGTGGTTGGGGGATATTTATAGCCCCAACCACCAAAATGGCCGTTGGGGTGGCTGCTGTCGATGGGCGCACCGGACAGTCCGGTGCGCCAGCCACGTCACCCAACCGTTAGGGTTCGACCGTTGGAGCTCTGACAGCTTGGGCCACCGGACAGTCCGGTGGTGCACCGGACAGTCACTGTTCACTGTCCGGTGCGCCTTCTGGCGCCTGCTCTGTCTCTGCGCGAACTGTCCGCGCACTATAGCGTTCACTGTTTACTTTTGCAGACGACCGTTGGCGCTGTAGTCGTTACTCCGCATGGCACACCGGACAGTCCGGTGAATTATAGCGAAGTCGCTCTCCAAAAACCCGAAGCTGAGTAGTTCAGAGTTGATCTCCCTGGTACACCGGACACTGTCCGGTGGTGCACCGGACAGTCCGGTGCGCCAGACCAGGGCAGCCTTCAGTTGGTTTTGCTCCTTTCTTTTTGAACCCTATCTTGGACTTTTTATTGGTTTGTGTTGAATCTTTGGCACCTGCAGAACTTATAATCTAGAGCAAACTAGTTAGTCCAATTATTTGTGTTGGGCAATTCAACCACCAAAATTATTTCGGAAAAGGTTTGACTCTATTTCCCTTTCATACACCACTAGCAAGCAAACAATAATAGAGTGTTGTCTCTCTATATCTATTTGTTTCATATTTGTCCTACTAGTCAATCACCAGTTAGCCATAAATATCATATGTGTTTATATTAAATTACGAGTTTCAGCTCAATACTCTCGTCCCTATTTGTTTTTGTACATCCGTTTATCCCGCTCTCGTTTTCGTTTTTGGTTATTCTGAACTCGGTCCCGTTTCTAGTGATAAATGCGGAAACAAAAACAGGAGAGAGGTTTTCACGTTCGTTTTCGCCCACTTCATCTCTACATGCAAGGCAACTTTCACATCCATGATCAAATGCATTGCTTCAATTATGTCTTGATCATTCCTTTGCAACACATGATAAAATATTGGTCATTGTATATATAGTGTTACAACATCCTCTAGTACTTGGGTTGGTTACTGTCTAGAGTCCGCCTCTTACGATGATGTTGCCCAACGTGTCAAATTTTGGAGGTAAGCACCTTAACGTAGCCACAATGGTGTAGATAGTATACTCTCTATATCAACATTCATGTCATCTATAAACCATCCTATAGTGAATCTTTACAATGGTGTATCTATATAGACCATAACTATTTTTAATAATTACATACACTCTCTGTGTCATCTCGGTTTCTGCGTATAGACTCACTACGGGTTCATAGATATCATCACTCTATCTCTTCATTTAATTCCTTACCACATGTATAATAGATGCTAACATGGACTCCTTTGAGCTGACTTAATACCATTGCGGCTGTCCTTACAGACCAATGAAAAAATCCTCATCGTCCACCTTATGTCCCAAGTTTTTTTATCCCAACTATAATGACATTGAGTCTACAAAACATTTCGTGCACACTCTCGTCTTCTTGGATCTTGAACTTTGCATGTTTGTATTTAAAGATGTATAATTTGGCTTTTTTTACGGCTGGTGTGTTCTCATAAGAGTTTTCTAGACTTACATACAAATTCTAAGTCTTTGATTGATTCAAAGACTTTGGGATCGAAGGCTTCATATATGACATTAAGGGCTTGACCGCTTGATCATTTAATTGCAATTTCTCCTCTTCACTATGTGTTGGATCTTTTATGACAACCGCTACTAAAAATATCCACAACACCATTCTGCTCATAACTTTTAAATGTAAGCACATCATTTTTTTCAAATAATTAGTACCATCAAAACAAGGAGTTGTACCAATATGACTAATAGTAATCTTTTCACCGTAAGATGTTAAGCCTAAAAACAACGGTTTTCTAGTTTTGATACTACTTGATATGGATTAGTTGGCTAGAGGTGGTGAATAGCTCATAAACAATTATTCGACAAAACTTACGATTACAACTAGGACCAATATATTTGAACATGTGGAAGCAATTACTTGTTCTAGCTTGCTCTAGGTTATCTCTTAATCAAACTAGTAGCTAGTAAAAGATATGTAGAAGAAGACTAGGATTAGCTAATCACTAAGCACAATAAACAACTAAAACACTACTTACACAAATAGTAAATGGACTAGTATGAACCAAGTCTTAATCCTAATTTTAAATAGATTGAAATTATTTAATAGACATTATTAATCCACCATTAGATAATACTAAATGATTGCACCAGCATAAACCGGCTCTAGAGAATTTTTGGAAGGTAGGTCTAGAGAGAATTTTTGTATTCCGGACTATAGAGGATGTCTAGACAACCAAACATATGAAGATGAGATTCAGTGAGCCTGACTAATGGCCCGTTTGGAAGCTAAATTTTACCTCGTCACATCAGATGTTTGATGTATTAAAAATAGTTTAATTATAAAACTAATTCAAACTAAAAGGTAAGACGAGTGAATTAATTAGACTTAATAAATTATCTAGTCGTTTAGTCATTATCTCTATAATTAATTTTTTAATCCAACTATATTTGATGGTTGTAATTGATATTTGCATGTCCACAATACTGAGAGTAAACATTCAGGCCCTGTTTGGGAACAAAGTTTTTGAAAACCACAGTTTTTGAAATACTATACTATACTTTAGTTATGACAATACCGTAGTTTATAATACCGCAGTTTTGAAAACTGAGGTCCAGAGCTAAGTTTAGAATGCCTTAAAACAACTATAGTATTTGCAATACTTCAGTTTTGAAAACAAAGATTTTACCAAGCTTGCCAAACACCATTATGTATATAATACTGCAGTATTTGAGAATACTGCAGTATTCTTCCAAAACTGCAGAAAAACTTTGTTCCCAAACACCCCCTCAGATCTAGAGTACAAAAGCCGCGCTTGGTAATTTCACATGCAGTGCTCTTTATGTACACAAGGCTTTCACATGGCGGTGAGAAGCGGGAGAGGGAGACCGACCGTGCGGAGGAGGACCTGACCAATCCGCGGTTCGTGTCCACACGGCACTTGCAACACACATGTCGTACCAGCGCGGAACAGGGCACGGAATCTGCTGTTCGTTTTCCCCTCTCCGTCCCCGTCTCCGTCTCCTTCTCCTTCTCCTCCCCGTCGCCGTCTCCGGGTCTCCCTCTATTTCTCTCCGCCCTTGTTCTTCTCCTCTCTCCCTCTATCTTATTACCTCAAGTAGAAGTAGTATATATTTTTTGTCCGCCTTTTCAATTTTTCCTTTTATCTCCCTGCGTCTCTTCGTCGTCCTCCTGCTGTGGCGGCCGCCGGCGATCCCCGATCGGCGATACTCAGGTACCCATCGCTCTTCGACCCCCACCGATTATCCGCTGCGTGGACTCATACGCCGCTCGAACTCGATCGTCTCCCGTCCTGCCGTTGCCGCTGGTTCCGATTGAGTTCGTGCACACGCCCGCTTCGCGGGTCGCCCCCTCGCTTTTCGTATCTAGTACTAGTTCCTGCCTGTGCCGGTAGCGAAAAGCGGCTTTGGTTGTTTTTTTTTGGGTGGGGGGACGGACAACGGACGGGGAATTTTTTTTATCTCAGTCCTGCCTGCATGCTTGGTCTGCTACGGCGCCATTGCTGACGGCTGACCCCAAGTTTTAGCTCGTACTATTTCTGCGTCGCGTCGCCTCAAGTAGAGGGAGGGACACTCTCGTGCCAATCGAATCATTTCTGTTCACCTCCAACTGATTACTACTGGAATAGTGGGGGCTACTTGGAGCAGGGCGCAGCTAATGCTCCCCCACAAACCCTTTACTTCTGCTTCTGCTGCATACTGGTTGTTGGGTGGGCGCTCCACTGCGAATCTATTTATGCAGTATTGCTTACTGCAGTGGGATCACTTCATTCAATCGAAAAACCGTGGTGCCGCATAGATCCTACCTTACCATGTTTCGTACGACAACTCCGTGCTATTGCTGCAGCTGCATGTTCCGTTGTCAGACTGGCTGTTCAAGCAGTTGGTTGGTGGGAGGCAAGGCCAACCTCCTCCTTCTCCTGCGCTGACTGATTTTGCTAATGTTATAAGTGTGACCCGGGTCTATAGTTGGCTAATCCTTATTACTTGTAGCATAGTAGCGTTGATTTATGCGGACCAAGAGCTCTCGGAAGTACCATGACCTCAACTACGGGCCTGATGCTGTTCATGACTTGCTCTTTTGGATCCTCCAGTGTTCTGCTACTCATGTCATATCCTTCGCACTCTTGATGCAGGAACCAATTCATCTCATTGCTACTGTCCCCTTATCTTTGCTACTCTGTTAACTTATTATAACTGCCACTGATTTTATTTCCATACTGAATTGCCATTGTAACAGTGGTCTCTTCCATATTTGCAGATTCTAGTTGTCCATTGTGCTGCACTGCAGCAGTAGACAATCGTGTTTTTCGGTGTTTTGTCTGTCTCTCCTTGATCATTCAGATGCCCGTACAGCTCAACTGCTATAGCTAGCTGTATATATCTGGTTGAAGAGGACTAATCTAGCAACAATGTCATCGCTTCAGTTATTGCAACTAACAGAACGCGGGCGCAACCTTTTGTCTTCAAGAAGGTTTGCTGTTGAGCTGATCCAGCAGTAATGGTTTTTAAAAGATCGATGAGTTGACCCTTATGTAACTGTTAACAGTTAACCTGTCTTTCCTTCCCCCCTCCCTGTTTTTTTCTTTTTACAGGAGAACACTTGCAATTGTTTCTGGTGCAGTACTTGCTGGTGGAGCTTTAGCATATGCCCAGTCAGGTCGATGGAAAAAACACCAGGAAGCAAATTCTTGCAGTGATGCAAACTCACATAGCAGTAATAACGGAAGAACTAGTCAGAACGGCATTGATGGTAAATTGGTTAAAACAAGGAAAAAGAAAAGTGGACTGAAGTCCTTGCATTTTTTGGCTGCTATTTTACTTAAGAAGATTGGACCGAATGGAACGAATTACCTTATTGGCTTGATACTAACAGCAGTAAGTTATACAACCTCCATCATTGTGCTCGTTGGAGTTAATTTGTCATATTGATATTAATGCTCTGGATATCAAATCATGCATGCATTCTATGTGCTGTTTTGAAAGTTTCCATTGTTTTGTCATGTTTTTTTTTGTTATCATTATTTGGCCTGGACCTTGATTTGTGGATTCTGTTGGGTTTCAGCTCTGGCCTACCCCAACTTGTTTTTGGGACTAAAAGACTTTGTTTGTTGCTTGTTCCTTGTTGCTGTACTTAGTGAGTCTTAAACTCTGCATCATTTTTGAGCTTGTCTTTCTGGACATGTATTTTCTGTTTTCTCTCGAACTATGTTGGGCATTTTTTCTTACCATTATGTGTACAATGTGACTTTGTATTTGCTTCTGTAGCAGTCTAGCAACATGTAAAGCCAAGGACTTTGTTATGCATACTTGCCTACCTATCATCCTAAAGCAGTAGGATGATGTGTCCTTCTATCTTTCTGCAGGTCTTGCGTACAGCTGTTGGCCACAGATTGGCAAAAGTACAAGGATATTTATTCAGATCTGCATTCCTTCGGCGTATTCCGACCTTTACACGTCTCATTATTGAAAATCTTCTTCTATGCTTTCTCCAATCCACGTTATATCAGACATCAAAGTACTTAACAGGGTCCTTAGGCCTGCGCTTCAAGAAAATCTTGACAGATCTTGTCCATGCTGATTATTTCGAGGTATGTTGGGTTATAAAGTTGGACCTCCCAATCCCATGCATTCTTTGTTCCTTGCTATTTGACTATTTCAAATTTTATTGTTCTGTCTTCCCAAATGAAATATCTCACTTCTTCTGGAGTTTAGTTACCCTGTAAAAATTATGTGGCTCTGTGTTTGAGTGATCACATAGAATTGATTGGTTCAACAATGATGGGATCATCCCAGCATTTCTCATTTCTCTACTAGCCTTATGCTTATGTTAATATGTTGTATGTTGAAATTATGGACCAACCCATTATGTTTCCCAAACAAAACAAGTTCGGTTCCTAGCTTGGATCTGATGAACTAAAAATTGCCAAATTCTGGAAAATAAATACATGATAATGGCCGTTTATCTCCCTGCACTTCTCATTCTGCATGTTTATCAGATCCTCCCCACCTCGCCCTCCTCCTTGCAGGATCATAGTGAATCTTCTATGATCAGATGAGTTGATTTTTTTCCTTATGTTCAGAACATGGTGTACTACAAGATCTCACATGTTGATCATCGGATCTCAAATCCAGAGCAAAGGATTGCAAGTGACATACCAAAGTTCTGCTCAGAATTAAGTGACCTTGTACAGGATGATCTGGCTGCAATTGTAGAAGGGTTAATATACATCTGGCGCCTCTGCTCTTACGCGAGTCCAAAATATGTGTTATGGATTCTGGTAATTTTTCTTTAGATCAACTATTGCTCTTTATTAAGTGCAAAAAAGATGCAGTACTTACTGTTAGAAAATAAACTTTACCTAGTTTGCTTCTTCATTTTTTAGGAAAAAATGTTCTTATTTTACAAAATACTGTTCCTTCTTAGTTACATTTTTAGCATGTGTGTGCTTTCAGGCATATGTTATAGGTGCTGGTGGTACAATTAGAAAATTTTCTCCTGCTTTTGGCAAGCTGAAGTCTACAGAACAACAGCTAGAGGGGGAATATCGTCAACTCCATTCACGATTGAGAACTCATGCTGAGAGTGTGGCGTTTTATGGTGGTGAGAACAGAGAAGCATCACATATTAAGCAGCGGTTCCGGGCACTTGTTAAACACTTGAATGTTGTTCTTCATGAAAACTGGTGGTTTGGCATGATTCAAGATTTTCTTCTGAAGTATCTTGGCGCCACTGTGGGAGTTATCCTAATTATTGAACCTTTCTTTGCGGGGAATCTTAAACCTGAATCATCCACCTTAGGACGGGCAGAGATGTTGAGCAATCTCCGATACCACACCAGCGTGATAATATCGCTATTTCAATCTCTTGGAACCCTTTCTATTAGTTCAAGGCGCTTAAATATTCTGAGGTAACTGCAGAATTGCTGTGTCAAATACTGATGCAGCCTGTAGGTTAAGTACACACTGATAAAGTAATCTAACCTGTATCCGGTCAATTACATACCTAAAGTGGATCCTGAAAAGTTCAGCTGCAAATGAAATATTTTGCCTGTAAAATTGAGCAATTTGCCCTAAGTACCCACTTTCACTTCCTGAGAACTGTATTGGTAATTCATGTTTTAAAAAATAAACTAAAATCAACCAAACTAGGAGGGGGAAAACAGGAGGAACTAGGCGACTTTCTGAATAAGAATATGCACCCAAATTCGAGTCTAAGAGCACTTGAACCATGTGTGCTCAACCAACTGAACTGTAAATTCATGTCTTAGATCCTCAATTTATATGATATTATATATTCTGCTAATTTGACTTTGGTTTCATCATGATGTGAGGTTTATTTAATGCCTTTCTAGTGTATACATGCTTCAAATTTCAAATGTTAGTATTTGATGGTGATTGACTATTTTTTTGTGTGCAGTGGCTATGCTAATCGTATTCATGAATTACTGGATGTCTCACGTGAGCTATCTGGTGGCCGTGATAGATTGATTACTCAAAATTCTTCTGATGGAAATTATATTAGCGAGGCAAATTATATAGAGTTTTCAGATGTTAAGGTAATAATATATCATAGTCACTTTTTATTTGTCTACCCTATGTGAAGATTCTAAAAAATAATTTGTTACAGGTGGTGACACCTTCTGGGAATGTCTTGGTTGATAATTTGAACCTTCATTTGGAGTCGGGCTCTAATCTGTTGATCACTGGTAATCCTCTATTTTATTTGCTCCCATTAAATCTAGACATGTGTTAGTTATTTGAACACTTGCTCTAAAGGAAACTGAATCAATTACTGAGTATTTGTATGTTCAAACTGCAATGAAAAGAGTGAGAAAAATCATACAATAATATTTTTTATTTCCTATTTTGTGCCCAAAAGTACTGGTTTCTTATGATACATTGTGTTGTTGGTGATTTGGTTTCCTCATCCAATAGTGTGTTCACCTTAATTACTTGGAATCAGTCTTGAAATATGCTCTTAGGCCTGGAATTGCCTGATCTGTTGCTACAGAAAAAGCAATTTGCATCTGTATAACTTCAATGCTTATGTATTACTATTCAATTTTAGGCATGAAGCAGCCTCTCTCCATATTTGCGGGGGAAGGCTTGTCTCAGTTTATCCCTTCACCATATCCCACTCATGTGGGGGCCTTCGGCATTGAGTCTACTCTTTTTTCTCCCCTCTTGTTTTTCCTGATAACAGGGCAAGAGCTCTGCCATTCTTGCCCAGCACCTGCTGCATTGCTACAGTAGCATCAGAGAAGAAAGCAAAGGTCACATCACCTGGAGAAATAACTAAAGATAAGAAGCTAACCTGTAGAAAAGGGCTTGCAGCAACAGGAGCAGGCAACCTGTGTTATATATTTCTTCTGAATATTATTTGTGTTCTTTCTGCCTGTTTAAGTACCCTTAGATATCCTCTTCAGCTTAAAAAGCAATTAAAACTATTAAACCAAGTAAGTGCAGGCTGTTTTCCCAGATGCATTGAGCTTGCTTGCTGGTCAGTCTTGCATAAATTTTCTCAATAATTTGTTTGGCTTACATAGCAACAATAAACGTCTGCTAATCTTCAAAAAAAAAAGCTAATCTTCTTGAATGTGGGAAAGCTCTGTCAAGTAGATGTTCTTTCTTGACATTTTATGTGTATGCCTGATGCTGATTTATATCTATGTGCTTTTGCTTTATGGAAGTTGCAGCCATGGGAATTTTATTATGTGCCTTAACTTCTATTTCAGGTCCCAATGGTAGTGGAAAAAGCTCCCTTTTCCGTGTTCTTGGTGGTCTGTGGCCAATGGTATCTGGTCATATTGTCAAACCTGGTGTTGGTTCCAATCTCAACAAGGAAATATTTTATGTGCCCCAGAGACCATATACAGCTGTTGGAACGCTTCGCGACCAGTTAATCTATCCGCTCACAGCAGACCAAGAGACTGAACCACTTAGCTATGGTGGCATGGTGGATCTTCTAAAGAATGTAATAGCAATCATATCTATGTGGTTAATAAATTAGCCTTTCAAAGCATTACCATCAACTTTTCACTTTGTTTTTGCAAGCAACTGAAAAGTAATAAACTAGGAAATCCTTAATGTCGCCTGTTGGTTGCAGGTTGATCTGGAATACTTGCTAGAACGCTATCCTCTTGATAAGGAAGTTAACTGGGGTGACGAATTGTCTCTTGGTGAGCAGCAAAGATTAGGAATGGCTAGACTGTTCTATCATAAGCCAAAGTTTGCTATCCTGGATGAATGCACTAGTGCTGTTACAACTGATATGGAAGAGCGCTTCTGCAAAAGGGTTCGAGCAATGGGCACATCATGCATAACAATATCTCACCGTCCAGCATTAGTTGCATTTCATGAAATTGTTTTATCCTTAGATGGTGAAGGAGGGTGGGATATTCAGGACAACAGGTTACAGAAATATACTTCTATTTTCTTTTTATTTTAAATTTTGAGCACTGAAAAAGCAATGTTGAATTTGATTTTATTCTTTTAGAAATGGTTCCTTCTCTCCTGAAGTTGAGTTTGATGTGCTGAAGGCATCAGAAAGTGATCGCAAGTCTGATGCACTTACCGTTCAAAGGGCTTTCATCACCAGCACAAAGGTACTTACTGTGTTTTTAGAATGTATCACCTATTATCTCCATGTGTTATTATTTGGTTCATCTTCTATCTTTAACTGGATTCTGTTTCCCAGGGAAACGCGTCAATGAAGCCCAAGAAACAGTCTTATTCAACAGAGGTCATAGCATCTTCCCCCAGTATGGAGATAGAACATACAGTACAATCATCTATTGTCACACAATTGCAATGCTCTCCAAGACCTTTGCCTGTCAGAGTTGCTGCAATGTCTCAAATACTGGTCAGTTGTATTTCATAATCCATTGTAGTGTTAGGATACGTTCTGCTTCTTAACATTCATTGACTTCTTTCCTCCTGGACCTGATGTAACACGTGATTTTTGAAGATATCAGAAGATTAAATCTTTTAATTGGATTAATATAAACATACCATGAATTTTGGATGTTATAAGTTCTTCAGTTCTAATATTGTTCCTAAATATTTGTTTGCCAGGTTCCAAAGCTATTTGATAAGCAAGGAGGGCAGCTGCTTGCAGTGGCACTACTTGTATTCTCCCGCACTTGGATTTCAGACCGTATAGCTTCATTGAATGGTATGCTGTTTGATAGCAAGTAGGCAGTTGCTTGCATTGGCACCATTTGTATTCTCTGTGCTAACTACACAAATTAGAACTGACAGCGTGCCCTATATACTAATAATAATATATTTGATTGTGACAGGAACAAGTGTCAAGTATGTCTTGGAGCAGGACAAAGCTGCCTTCATTCGTTTGGCTGGCACTAGTGTGCTGCAAAGTGCAGCAAATTCCATCGTGTCACCCTCACTGAGGTAGTTTGTGGTTCCACTCATTTCAAGTATTTTCTAGATGCTAAATTTGGTTCCTGATAGAATCTTTACTGCATGAATGATGAATCCAATTTCATTTTTCCTGGCATACAAAGCTGTTTATGAAATTAACTAATTTATATAATCAGTTCCATGATCAGATTAATTGTTTCTTTACAGGAACCTTACTTCAAGAATCGCCCTTGGATGGCGGATTCGCATGACCAATCATCTGCTTCAATATTATTTGAAAAGAAATGCTTTTTACAAGGCGAGCTTTTCCCATTGAATACTCACCCAGGCTTTTATTGCACCACGTGGCAGAGTTTTTTCCCTTCCAGTGTTTGAATTTTTGCATGACATACATACATTCATCTATTGATCTTGTATTGATTTCTGGGTATTGTTACTTCAAATTACGTTTGGTTCATGTCACCATGTGCACTGTACAACCTCAGTCTGGTACTATCTTGTTTCTGCCACTGTCACATGTGTATATCTCGAGTAATTGAATACACAGGGTCTTCAGAATGTGACGGTTTGACACTGATATTTTTACTCCACATTTGGCACTTAGTGCCTGATTAATCTGTTCGTAAACATTTCCTGGGCTATTTACTTTCCTGAAAGTTGATACTGAAAATATATGGTGGTCGAATTCAAAGTTATGGTACTGAGTTTTGTACATCAATCAGGTTGTTTTATATTTATTAAGTGGGCTATAGATTTGATAGCTGAAGTTGGCATTGGAAATTTGGGTAGATTTCACATTGTGTGGAGCATAATATATATGTTTTCCACGAAACTGAGTAATCCTAGCTTACCTTGCAGGTATTCAACATTTCAGGTATGAGTATGGATGCAGACCAAAGAATGACACATGATGTAGAGAAGTTGACCAATGACCTTGCTGGCTTGCTTACTGGTATGGTGAAGCCATTAGTTGATATTATTTGGTGAGTCTCTCTCATGATCTCGTAGTCTTGGCCATGTGTTTCTTAGTGTTGAGCTTTTGTTTCTAACCCTATTGGAATTCACCAGGTTTACATGGAGAATGAAGCTTTTGTCTGGGCGAAGAGGGGTTGCTATACTGTATGCTTACATGTTCCTAGGTCTTGGTTTTCTAAGAGCTGTGTCCCCTGACTTTGGTGATCTTGCAAACCAAGAACAAGAACTTGAAGGCACGTTCAGGTTAGTAATACTTCATCTAGCACTGGCAAAGTTTACTTTCATATCTTTTGAAAAGATTTAATTTGTTGGCCCTGTAACCTTTATCAAGGTTCATGCACTCAAGATTGCGAACACATGCTGAGTCAATAGCTTTCTTTGGTGGTGGATCAAGGGAGAAAGCTGTAAGTTTCTTCGTAGTACATGAATGCCGCACAAAATTATTACATATCTGTATTGTGTCGTTTCTGAATTTTTGTTGTCTGGTAGTCTATGATACCTTTTTTTTAATCAGTCTTAAGGTTCATTCAAAATTCCAAAAATCATCACAACAACAAAGTCTTATAGTCCCAAGCAAGTTGGTGTAGATTAGAGTTGAAACCCAATAGAAACCACAAGTCAAGGTTCAGATACATAGATAGTTGTTTCCATGCACTCCTTCTATGACTAAATCTTTGGGTATATTCTATCCTTTCAAGTCTCCTTTTACTGCCTTTTCTCAAGTTAACTTTAGCCTTCCTCTGCCTCTCTTTCTATTGCAATCGCACCTTAGGAACTCACTACACAATGGTGTCTCTATAGGTCTCCATTGGACATGTCTTAAACCATCACAACCGGTATTGGACAAGCTTTTCTTCAATTGGTGTTACCCCTAGCCTATCACACACATCATCATTTTGGATTCAATCCCTTTTTGAATGATCATAAATCCAACGCAACATACACATTTCTGCAACACTTATCTCCTAAACATGTTCTATTTTTATAGGCCAACATTGTGCACCATGCAACATAGCAAGTCTAATCGCCGTCCTATAGAACTTGCCTTTTCGCTTCTTTAGTACCCCCTTGTCACATGGAGTGCCAAATGCTTGACGCCATTTTATCCATCCAGATTTGAGTCCAATTTACTTCGTTGGAACATTATATTTGTCTAAAGTCCACATAACATTCCTTGTTATTTTGTCATAAGCCTTCTCCAAATCAATGAAAACCATGTTTGGGTCCTTCTTTTGCTCCCTATACTGCTTCATCGCTGGTCTTATTAAGAAAATGACTTCCATGGGTGACCTTCTGGGCATGAAACCAAATTGGTTCATAGAGATCCTCGGTATTCCTCTTAGAAGATGCATATTAACTCTGTCCCATAACTTCATAGTATGTCTCATCAACTTAATTCTCCGACAATTAGTATAACTTTGAATATCTCTTTTATTCTTGTAGATCGGTAGCAATGTACTTCTCCACTCGTTAGGCATCTTGTTTGACCAAAAAATATGGTTGAACAATGTGGTTAGTCATACCATAGCTATGTTCCTGAGGCATCTCCGTGCCTTAATTGGGATACCATCAGGGTCCATCGTCTTACCCCTTTTATCCTGCTAAAAAACTCGGTTGGGGAGGGAATGACCGTCCTCCCGGTATTATATTAAGAAGAGATCGAAACAATGAGAAAATCCCCGAACCCTGGCCCCCATCACTAAAAGGCTGGCGTTAATCGTCCACTCTGCAACGGCCCACCAGAGGGTGGTACACAGGACATCGTAACTGAGAGCAGATGGGGTACAACGAGGGGATTTTTTAACCAAGCTGGAAAATTCGCCTCCGAGGGGAATCAAACCCAGGACTGGAGGTGCTAATCGGAAGCCTTTAACCACTAGGCTAGAGGCCCTTTCACTTTTCAATGCATTCCTAACCTCAAATTCTTGGATCGTACACACAAAGCACCTATTGGTGCCATTAAAAGTGTCATCCATCTGAAAGGCGTCAAGATACTCTTGTCCATAGTCACCAAGTTCTCGGGTCGATAGGGTTGAGGAACGGGGTCGAGGAACATGGCACGCTACCTGTGAGAGGTTTTTACATGGTGGTAATGAAAATGACCCCGCGTTTTCGGGTCGGGGACGACGTTTCCGGGTCGAGGGTCGATACCACCGTACCCGTTTCTTGTGACTATGCTCTTGTCATCTATGTTTGATCTCATCCTTCACCAAGAGGTGCTTTGTTTCAACCTTAAGGGCATGTACAACCCCATTTAATATGAGGTCTCTTGAAGGGTCTTTAGGAAGTTACTTGAAAAAAATACAAGAGACTCTCCACACCTTAGTAACCGGGAACGTAGCCACGTTTCCTCGTTTCGGGAACGTGGGAACAATCTCATTCCCGTAGTGTTAAAACCTAGTTTTAGTAGCGTACCGTGTACCATGTTCCCGTTCCTCGATCCCATCGATCGGGAACCTGGTTACTAAGCTCCACATATTGTGTCTTAATTGCATTTATGATCTAGGGGCTTAGTGTTGTATCATGGAGTCTTTTAGCTGTCTTTAGTACTTGGAAAACCGATACACTGTCCCAGGGTTGTACATGTCCTAATGCACTTAACTTGGTTGAAGTCCCTTGTCTTCCTCTCACGGATCCTAGGCTTCCTAGCCATCCTATATATGTCTTCTCTCCTTTCTTCGTACTCAAATGTTGGTAAAGATCCTCTCCTGTCCTACTCTTTGCCACACTTACAACTTGTTTTGCAGTCTTCTTTGCTATCTTGTACTTCTCTATGTTGTCCACACTCTTGTCATGGTACAAACGTCTGTAGCATTCTTTTTTCTCCTTAATAGCTCTTTGGACTTCTCGTTCTACCACCAAGTATCTTTAGCTTCGCCCCCACTCCCTTTGGTTGCTCCACACACCCCCTGAGGTCACCTTCCAAACGCATGTTGTTTGCGTCATCTCCTTTCAAATGCCCTCGTTGATGGTCTTTCTTTGAAGATTTCTGGTGTCTCCCCTTTTCGTTTTCACCACTTAATTCTCGTATTCTGGCTTGTTTATCCCTACGGGCATGCACCTAAAAACAAAAGACCCACATCACAAGCTTATGTTGAGAGAAAATACACTCCTTAGGTATCACCTTGCAATCCAAGCACGCTTATTTATCCTCTCTTCTTGTGAAGACACAATCAATCTGAGAATGTTGGCCAGTATAGGTCACTAAATGATATTCTCTTTTCCTAAAGAATGTGTTGGCTATCAATTGGTCAAAAGCTACCGCAAATTCCAAGACTTCCTTTTCCTCTCAATTCCTACTATCATACCTAAAACCTCCATGAACCGCCTCGAAACCTGCATTTGGTCTACCTACATGTCCATTAAGATGTCCTATTAAGCTTCTTACTAATAGGTATAGCTCTAATCATGCCATCTAAGTCTTCATAGAAAAGTCTCTTAGCACTTTTATCGTAGCCTACTTGGGGCATAAGCATTACGTTCAAGACTAAATCACCCACGACAAGCTTGACTAAGGTAAGTCTATCCCCTTCCCTTCTCACATCCACCACACCGTTCTTGAGGCTCTTGTCAATCAAACTTCCTACTTTGTTTCTATTTGCAGTTGTCTCATTGCACCAAAGGTTAAAGCCGGTATTGTCTACCTCCTTCACTTTCCGACCTTTTTATTTAATCTCTTATGCACATAAGATATTTTACACGTCTCCTAGTCACTATTTCAACTAACTCCCTTAACTTACATATAAGTGACCCTATATTCCAACTATCTCGTCACAGTCCAACTACCTAAACAGATCCTAGTTGGTTTGACTAGCTTACTTACCCTTCTCACTTGTCAATATGTGAAGGACTAATTGTTGTATATGTTGCTAATTCACAAGTTTATCTGTTGATTAACTCATAATGGTAAAAATACAATTTTGTATTTTCTTTCGTCATCTGATACATGATCTATTGCTGGTAAAATTTTGTGCCCTCACATTCCACTTTTCCCCTCAAAAAACAGATGATTGACGCTAAATTCATGACATTGCTCAACCACTCGAAGGTTCTATTGAGAAAAAAGTGGCTTTATGGTATCTTTGATGATTTTGTGACGAAACAGCTTCCTCATAATGTGACATGGGGGCTGAGTATGTTATATGCTTTGGAGCACAAGGGAGACCGAGCTTTGACTTCAACTCAAGGTTGGCATTAATCTTGAAAGTTCCATTATTAAAAAAACAAAATCTTGGCAGCGCTTCCATTTTTGTGCGGTGTTCCTTTTGGCATAGAGTTTATGCTCTCATGTTTTCGGAATTACAGGAGAGTTGGCACATGCTCTGAGGTTCTTGGCATCTGTGGTGTCACAAAGCTTCATAGCGTTTGGTGATATTCTTGAGTTACACAAGAAGTTCCTTGAACTCTCTGGTGGTATTAACAGGATATTTGAGCTTGAGGAGCTTCTACAGGCATCACAAAGCAGTAAGTGCTAGTCCATACTGAAACTTGGTGGTAGTAAATAGTAAGCATAGCAGGTTGGTTGTTAACTGAATATTTGGGTAGTTCACGAATGGTAAGTTTGGGTTTATATCTTTCTCTTTTGACGTTATCACTTGCTTGCGCCTGAATATGGATGGTTCTGCTGTTCATCTAGATCCTGTCATGCCTTCTGATGCTACAAATGCCGGTTCCGAAGAAATAATTTCCTTCCGTGGCGTGAACATTGTGACACCATCGCAAAAGCTATTGGCTAGCCAACTATCTTGTGATGTATCTCAAGGGAAAAGCCTTCTTGTGACTGGTAATTTCATGCTGCAGCGTTTGTCCGGTTTAAATCTACCCGCGCGTTGCTGGCATGGTTTCTCTAATCTCTGTTATGGTTTTTGTTCCTTGAAGGTCCAAATGGTAGCGGAAAGAGTTCCATCTTTAGGGTGCTTCGAGGCCTGTGGCCCATTGCTTCTGGTAGTCTTAGCAAGCCATCTGAAGGAATTTTTAATGTTCCTCAACGTCCATATACTTGTCTTGGAACCTTGAGGGATCAGATCATATACCCTCTCTCTCACGAGGAGGCAAAGTTGAAGATGCTCTCAGACGAAACAAGTAGGTGCCCCGCCTACCTTTCTTTCTTGCTCTTACTTTGAACTTGGTATATAATTTAGCGAACGATTGATGTCGTAGGTGACAAGTCTACAGCTTCAGAGCTGTTGGATGATCACCTGAGGACGATTCTAGAGAATGTTCGCTTGCTGTATCTTCTGGAAAGAGAAGGTTGGGATGCTACCACTAACTGGGAAGATACTCTATCCTTGGGAGAGCAGCAGAGACTGGGGATGGTCAGTGATTAATAAGGCCTATTATGTATTTATTGGCTTACCTAAACAAATTGATCTCTCTCTACCTCTGTGCTAAGTGGGAGGACCTGCTTTCTTTTCAGGCTCGTCTGTTCTTTCACTGTCCCAAGTATGGCATCCTCGACGAGTGCACCAAGTATGTCTCAAGTGTAAAGTGTTGTTCGTATTTTCGTTTCATTTCTTGGGCACACACTGTGTGCGGTACTTAGCAAGCTATACTCCTCTTTGCAGTGCCACAAGCGTGGACGTTGAGGAGCATCTGTACAGGCTAGCAACCAACATGGGCATAACAGTCATCACATCCTCACAAGTAAGTATGCATGATACTCTTGTTGTTTCTCGCCTATGCCTCTCCTGCTCACTTCTTGTTTGCTTCATTGCAGAGGCCTGCTCTGATTCCCTTCCATTCGTTGGAACTGAAACTCATTGACGGCGAAGGAAAGTGGGAGCTATGTTCCATCCACCAATAACCGATTGCCATCAACCAGTTTATTTATGTTCATCGGAGTAGGGTATTTACAAGTTGCAACGAACAGAGAGAAAAAAAACTCGTCCACTCGGGTGTAGAGTGTGACGGAGCCTTTTTTTTTGTTTCCCTTTTCTTTTTCTCTCCCCTTTGATGGAAATCTTGCGATACGGAAAGGGAGGGAGGAAGGAAATATACGGCAGGAAAGGAAAGTATTAGGAGAGGTTATAGATGCAGGCTTCGTCATTTGGGATAGCATAGTACATGTTCCTGGCATGATATGCCAGCCTGATTGATTTTTATACGAGATACAGAATAAGTTAAAATAAAAATGGATATGGCACAAAGTGTGCCCTTGTAAATTAAATGGGAAACTAATCTTTAGAAAATTCATCCTCTCTGTGTCGCCCTTGCATCGAACGTATTCGAATCCATATGTAATGGCCTAATGGGAAGATACCATGTGCAATCACTCATTTGCGAGAAAAGGAATCGGCAATTAAAATACTACACATTCTGTGAGGTTGTGGTGTTTGGAATTCTAGTTTATGCTGTTTTAGTGGTAATTATCTACAATGTTCTAGACGCAAGTCACTTTTAAATGATGCGCTCGGTAGCAAGGCAAGGGTATTTTATAGTTAGAATATAGCACAAGGCATCAAGTAGCTAATTGACGGATATCGTACGACAATCCAACTAAATTTAATAATCATAAAAATAAATTTAATATCAAAGTGCTGTGGAGCCATGAGGGCGCGGAGCCGCGTGGGAGGAGCGTCGTGCGCCATGGTTCAGGTAGGTAATGAATAGGGTATATATACACATACATACACACTATATTTAAGTGTGAATATTCTTTCTTGTGTCGCCCACTCTCTCCCAGCTCCAAACAATTGCCGCCTACCCACTGGACCACGCATTTGTTTGTGTTTATAAAGAAACATATATTAATATTTGAAAACATTAAAAATATGATCATGTTTGAATTAATATTCCATTTAGACATACCAATTGACTAGTGTAATTTGGTCTGAAACTGCAGAGCGAGTGCTCTTTGTACTGTGCAAAAGCCCAACCGAATAGAAAAAAAAGAAAGGCGAAGGCCCATTAGAAAAGAAACCCAAAGCCAACCCTACGGCCCAACAATCCAAACACCTCCCACTTCTTCTCTCCCCGTCCCTTCACGTCTTCACGAGTCCCCGCGACTTTGGCGGCGAAACTCCACCGCCGTCGCCTCCGATGGCGATGCTCTCCAGGACCACGCGCGTCCTCCGCAAGGTAAGACACCCTCCGGTTCTCCTCTCTTTCTCGCCTGTTACCGATAACCAATGCTGCTTTGGCTCACGCTTCGCTGCTCCCGTTCCATCGCGCCGCAGGTGTGCGGACTGGGACCCGCGGCGGCGGCGCGACGGCTCTCCGCCGCTGAAGCCTTCGCCGCCTGTGAGGGCTCACTCCTGCGCCCTCTCCCCGGGCTGGACCTCCCGCCGTGCCTCCCTGACAACCTGAGCCGCAGCCCCACCCGGATCACCACGCTCCCTAACGGCCTCAGAGTCGCCACCGAGGACGTCCCGGTAACGCGCAGCACACAGCCGCTGAACCGCCCGAAAATACCTTCTCTCTCTCCCGCCGTTCCTTTTATTTTTTTCTTCTCCAGTGCGGATTGATTCTGAAGCTGATTTACGGGGCTCGTCTCCGGCAGGGTCCTTCTGCGTGCATCGGTTTCTTCGTCGACTCCGGCTCCATCTACGAGTCCGGGGAGACCACCGGCGTATCGCACCTGCTGGAGAGGATGGCCTTCAAGGACACCAAGCACCGGAGCCACCTCAACATAGTGAGCGAGCTCGAGCTTGCCGGGGGCAACGTCGGCGCCTCAGCCTCCAGGGAGCAGATGGTCTACAGCTATGACACGCTCAAGGGATACATGCCAGAGGCTCTCGAGATCCTCATCGACTGCATGCGCAACCCGCTCTTCCTCCAGGAAGAAGTCGAACGGCAGGTGACCCGTAATGGACTTCTTTCTCAGTAGATGTCTCTTGGGGTGCTTTAGTGTTTGGTCACTGACTGACCATCTTGCTGTATTGTCAGCTGGTTCTTGCTCGAGAAGAAGTAAAGGAGCTACAAAAGAACCCTGAGAAGTTTCTTCATGAACAGCTTAACCTTGTTGGATTTTCGGGTGCTCTTGCAAATCCGCTAATAGCTCCTGAGGATGCCCTTGCTAGAATCAATGACAAGATTATTCAAAAGTTCTATCATGTAAGGTCCCCTTTTCTTTCTTTATTCATTTGATTTCTGCATTCCTCATAAGAATCAACTTACTGCTAATAAGTACATAGTTCGAAGTGACCACACCTCAGCAGTATCAGATTAAACTTGTCAGCACGGAACACTAAGCTATGGTAGGTACTTTGTTATTTAGTATTATCACACATATACTGCATAATGGTTCAAGTTGTCTAATTTTGAAATGCTGGAATGCAATTCTTGCTACTGTCAGATTACACGCAAGAATCTGAATTCGTCTATAACTTACAGCAGTATGTGTCAATGCTTTGAATGCAATGGTATATAAGACTAAGATAATGCTGCAACCATTTGTTGCTAATGTGATATTGCGCATGATACCATAGATAGCAAAAATTACTAAGCACACCTCTGTTCTCATATGGTTATTTTCCGTTTTTTTTTTCAAAAAATTGTTGAAGCAATGTTATACCAATTTTTTTTAGAATAATGATATGTATGTAACAGGAAAATTTTACTGCTGATCGCGTGGTTCTAGCAGCATCAGGTGTTGATCACGAACACTTGCTAGGCTATGCAGATTTGTTGTTGAAAGATTGGCACAAGGGGACCCCAATGGAAAAACCAAAGTCTACATATGTTGGTGGAGATTCCAGACACAGAGCAGATTCAGATGTAATATGGTCTTTCCACTCTTTGGACTATATATACCCTTTTTCAGTTGGTGTTTTTCTTTTGTTCTACTTTGACGTAATGGATATAGTCTTTGCTTATCTTGTTGTCTTATGCAGATGACACATGTTGCATTAGCTTTTGAAGTGCCAGGGGGCTGGCTTCAAGAGAGAGACGCTACAATTATGACTGTCATACAGGTGGAGCTAATGGCCCTGATTTTTCTATTGACTAGCTAGGGGTACATTGATTGCAACTTCCTATCTAATTGTTAATCTGTGAATGTCCATACACAATAATTACATCTGGCAGACTTTAATGGGTGGTGGTGGTTCATTCTCATCTGGCGGTCCTGGAAAAGGAATGCATTCACGGCTTTGTAAGTCTTGAGCTCTTGATGATTGTTTAACTCTTTGGATTGCTATAGAAAATGTACTTAGATTGCATTGCATAAAATCTAAAAAAACTGTGTTACACTTTAGAATTATGTCACATGATGCAGTATCTATATTTCAGTTTCTTTGTTTTGCTGTATTAGAGACTTAGGTTTTTTGGTGGGTGAAATATTTCTGATGAAGGCTATGCTCAATTGCTGTTTCTTTGCAGATCGACGTGTCCTAAATAAATATCACTTGGTTGATTCTTTTTCTGCATTTAGCAATGTATATGACAGCAGTGGCCTCTTTGGTATCTACTTGACCACGGTGAGCTAATCTTTTCTACATGGTTCTGTGTCTCATATGTTTTTTTAATATAACTTGTTTCTTCTTTCAACTAAAGATAAAGATATTTTTGTATGATTGTTTTCCATGATTATGAATTTTTGAGTGGGATTAAAGTTAGGGATGAAAATGGAAATGGGGCGTTTCATTTACCAGGAACCGTTTCTGTAAAAATGATATCATTTATGACCGTTTCAGACCATAACCGTATTTAAACTTTTGATCTTCTAATTTTTTTAGTACCGTACATTGTTAAATTGAAAATCTGGCGAGCTTCTGACCGACCAGGGAATAGATTCTTTATAGAAAATATATTTACTGACCATTTTCATCCCTAATTAAGGCCAGCTCTTTACTGACCATTTTCGTCCCTAATTAAGGCCAGCTCTTGCATCCTGCTTTTGTCTCTACACAACTTCCAGTGGGCACTCATTGGCCTTGATGCATCTTTGTTATCCAGGGTCTTCCTGCTAGTGTTAGGACTTAGGATGGCCCATCAGCCTAAAGAAAATGCATAATATGAATAAGAACAGTAGTGATTGAACGTGTTCAACATGATCATCACATGTTACCCTACTATTTAGCATGGTGGGTATACTTGTTTAGCTTTCTCACTGAAAAGTACTGCTGGAGATATGTTTCACATCATAGAGCAGTCAACAGTAATATGAACAACAACGGTTTGGTTCATGCTGCAATATGCTTTTGTTGAGCATGCCTTCTTTGTATGGGGCTCTGATATGTGAATTTTTGTTTGCCTATTTTGACTAGTCCAGCCATCAGATTTTGTGGCAAAGGCTGTTGACATCGCAGTAAGTGAATTAATTGCTGTCGCGACTCCTGGAGAAGGTATGAATGATGCACTACTTGGTTGAAAAGCTTGGCTAATGGCTATTCATTTTCACTGTCTGTTCTAAAACTGCTGGTCTGTGTTTGCTCAGTGACAGAGGTTGAACTGCAACGAGCAAAAAACTCAACGATTTCATCTGTATTAATGAATCTTGAATCTAGGGTAATCATGAATTCCTGGTCTATTTTCTGTCAGGTGTTTCTTAATAAGACGTGTCATTCTCTGTTAACATTGCTGCAGGTAGTTGTTGCAGAAGATATTGGAAGGCAGCTGTTATCTTATGGTTGCAGGTAAGTCTGTATTCTAGGTACTTCAGTGTTAGTTTTGCATTTGTAGTAAATTAGTGATCCTTTTTTCTGCTTTGTTGCCATAACAACAGGAAGCCTATTGACTACTTCCTTCAATGTATGGAAGAAATTACTCTAGATGATGTTGCAACATTTGCCAGGAAGATGCTAGCTACGCAACCCACAATGGTTAGCTGGGGAAATGGTACGTTTGTTATTACTCTCGTCCTAGGTTTGAAGTATAGTTGATCTTGAGCATGTAGCTTATGACTTAATGTGATTTGTTGTCTTACCCTTGTTGCAGTTGACAAAGTTCCCCCATATGAATTTATTTGCAAGCGGCTACGATAGTACCCCTACACAATGACCTCTGGACTGGTGGTCTTGAAGGATCCTTTCTTGGAAAACTAAACAATCACTTGTATGAAGTGCCCTAGCTTAGAAACTGCTTTTCTTTCAGACATGCAGTTTAGTGAGTTTAGGATTTCAACAGCTATGTTCAATTGTAACTGTTCAAGCAACACATAGTAAATGAGAGGCTGATGAATGGCAAAAATCAACAGTTTCTCCATGGCCCATTAGCATTTTATTGCCATGTTCAGTGTTTTTATGTACATTTTCTGCGATTGTGGATAGCAGGAGTATTCTGTTGCCCTTAATTTCATGTATAATTGGCTTCTGGAGCATTGAATCGTTGATGCACTGATACCATGTTTGGTTTTGTTTGGGGAACGGAGTGATCCATTCCTCATTTTGATTTGTTTTTGGTAATGGAACGAAGTGTGAAGGGTAGGTTCGGTGCAACGATGAGCTCATCGGACCAGCCTTTCCTGGTTTGTCTATCTCGATTTATCTATCTCAAGAGTACCTGACATTGGGGACAACGGGAAATTCTCTGTTGTGAAATAGTTCCTGTCAAGGAAATCGCCACAAACGCTTACATGAGACGTTTCCCCCTTCATGTCGAGCTAGTCTAGGAGTCTAAAAACTAGTGGGGATTAAATAGACTAAAATTCTCTTATTCAAAATTAAATAACGAGGAGATTTTAGCCTCTTCAATCATTTCCGGTTTTATGGCTTCTAAACTAGCCCTTCGTGTGAGGGTAAATTTCCGCCCGGTTTAAATTATGTAGTCCTTTGTTATTAATACAATACATATTAAATCCAAAAAATTATTATGCGTACATCAAATAAATATATTTATACACAAAGTTTTGCTAGGCGCTAGGCGGAATCTAGGCGATGACCCTTAGCTTAGAGACTAGTCCAGCCTAGGCTTGCCTAGGCGATGCTAGGCGTTTTGCCAACTTATATAATATATATATTTATAGATAAAAAATAGGGAAGGACCAGTAGACATACCTTTTGTCCTTGTAGATCTGCTGATCACTGAATCCTCAAGCACTGCTGCAATAGAAGTGGACAACACTTTTAGATGCAATTGGGCATCGATACAAGTGATAAAAAATAGGAAATAGCAAGTTAGGTACTTATCTGAGGTCTGACCCTTCTTCCATCCATTAAGTACTGATAAGCAGCATAGGATAGCCTTTAGAAATCACAAACATGAAGGGACAGCAGACAGCAAAACGAAATAAAATAACAAGCGCATAACAAGCGCATGCGCATGATTCAGTTCTCACAAGCCACAACACAAAACACAAGCGCACAGCAGGAGTTCTAAGTTCACAAGTTAAAGATACATTGATGCATAATAAAAGCTAAAACATGACATGAAGCTGGCTCACACTTAGGTTTCATCCATCTCATCCTCATCCTCATCTTCATCAAACTCTTCTTCTTCGGACTCAAACTCTTCTTCATTGAGCTCTCTCACCCTTGCACTTCTACGCAGCTCTAGTTGTTCTTCTGCTCCCACTGCATCTCCAAGCACAGACCAAGGTATCCATGTACCTTCCATGACTTCTTCCTCGTCTTCGTCATCTCTAAAGGAGACTAATGCACAATCATCTCCATTCTCTTGGAGGAAACCTTGAGCTTCAGTTGTACCACTAGACAAGAGAACATCAGTAATTTTCTTGGACTTGATCTTTGCTCTCTTATTAATTAGCCTGTTGTTGAACTGAATGCAGACCAACTTGTTGAGGCGGTCTGTAGTAAGCCTATTTCTCTTCTTAGTGTGCACCTATAAATTAAAAATAAGAGCATTTTTAGTTCTGTAATTTTATTGTAATGTTGCTGTAATTATGATAACAGATAGGTACTTACCCCATCAAACCCACTCCAATTTCTTTCACAACCAGAAGAACTTGCTGTTAAAGATAGGATCTTGGTAGCCATCTTCTGTAGAGCTGGTGTTTTAGTTCCATAAAGCCGCCACCATGATGCTGAAATAAAATACCTCTCTATTAGTTAGTAGTATAACAGATTGCTTGTTACAATGCTGAAATAAAAAACCTCTCTATTTACAAACAACTGTTACCTGGATTATAATCAAAGTTTTCAAAAGTCCTTGCAAGCTTCTTGCTAAATGGACCTTCTCTATTCTGAAACTTCTGGAGTTCGATGTTGGCTGCTTGTTCTTGCATTTCGTCGTCATGATAATAAAAAGTCTCCACACAATTGATAAAACCTTCTGTTATTTTGGAAACATCAAAGATTGATGGGTCAGCATAACTGTAGTGTGGATTCAGCAAATAAGCTGTCAAATGCAATGGAGAATCAAGTCTTCTAGCCATCTTCTTGTCAATAACAACAACAACATCCTTGAAACGGTTCTCAACATTGCCAAGGGCCTCTTTGACATGTCTCTTTGCCTTCAATATTTCTCCATATACAAAGCCCATGGATGGCTTCACATCTCCATCAACCAAACGGAGAACTTTGAACAATGGCGCAAAAACTGCCAATGTCAATTTCACATCCTTCCAAAAGGTTGGATTCAATATAGTTGCTGTGGCATTTTTTCCCTTATTTGATTTCACATCCTTCAGTGAGTCCCACCTACTATGAACCACCATCTTTCTTAGCTGGTCCTTCTTCTCTTGTATGCTGTCCAAAGTTAGATAGTTTGTGTCGGTGTTTTGGGTCTGACTGCACACCCGGGATTGCCCCTCGAGGTGTTTTTAGGAGTTGGGTGGTGTCGCCGACTGTAGCAAAATGGTTCGTGCTAGATGCACGAGGGACAATAGACGATGTTTATAGGTTCGGGCCGCTTAGAGATGCGTAACACCCTACGTCCTGGCGGAGATGCTTCGTGTTATGGGTTACAAGGTGGTTCTCTAGAGCGAGAACGTGGGGAGTTTAGGTAGATGGCTGGGTAGTGTGTTCGATCGTTCTGAAGGGGTGCCCCCTGGGCCTTATATATTCGACCGTGGGGCAATACATGCGGATATGATAACAACGTGCACCTAAAAGATAGTGAACTGTTTGAGTCTATCCTCCTATGATTCAGCCGACCTATCCTCGCCTGGCTCTGCTGCATGGTGCTCCAGCGCGGGAAAGTCGGATCTTCTGTTGTGGTTTCTCGCTCAACGTCGTGGGGCCATCTGGACTTGCGTCGACCCGGCTTTACGTCGGTCTGCTTTGCTGATTGTCCCCCCTCCAGGCCCATGAAGGAATGACCTTACGATTTATTGGGCCCTTGGGCCTTTCGTGAGGTCTTTTACCCTTTCAGTGGACCCGGGGGATATCTGTCCCCCACAAGCCCCCGATCTTTGGGTTGATTTTGAGATAATCGGCCCAAAGATCCTAGGCCCAACTTGCAGGTTTTGTTTACAACAAGAAATGCTTCTCGGGCAGTCTGGTGAAAATGATTTCTTACTGTCTTCTTCTGCTTTGCTTCACTCGAAATCTGTAGTTTTGCCTCACACTTGTGCCTTAGAGTTCGGCTTCTCATTTTGTAGGACCTTGAATTTCATTGGGTGCACCAGAGGTGCACCCAATGGGTGTAGCCCCCGAGCTTCGAGTAGATTTTAGAAGATTATCTACTCGAAGGTCTTCATCAGAATTTATTTTTATTTTCTTCTCGTGCTCTGGTTGAGGGCCAGCCTTGTCTTTTAATCTTGTCTTATGCCTTAGAAGTCGACACTATCTTGGCTTGAAATGGTGATCCATGGGGTGCACCGAAGGTGCACCCAATGGGTGTAGCCCCCGAGCTTTGAGTGGATTTTTGAAAACAATCCTCTCAAAGGTCTTTACCTCGTGTCCTTTTACCGAGAGTCATACTTTCTCTTTTTTTTGGATGCCTTAGAAGTCGGCATTATATCATCCATATTATGCTTTAGAGGTCAGCATTATGTCATCAATATTATGCATCCGAGGTCAGCATGTATTTTGTCTTTTGCAGCCGAGTTCGTGATCTGCCCATATCTTGCTAAGTGGTGCAATTTATTTGCTCTGTGACTGATTGGACATTTGATGGACGTTCCCTGGCTAGTCTTCACATCGTTTCCATCGGTCAGATTTTGTACTTCACCGGCTATATTTAGCTTTCCTCTGATCCTTACTGATATCTCATTTTTGTCTTGAGGTGTTCATTGCACGCCCTGCACGGATGTGACAGTTTTTTTTGAAAAGTATACTGATAATTCCTGGGCGTCCCCCCCAATGGGTGTGGGTAAGAGACGGCTTGGTACGCTGAGTGTTTTAGCTGGTTGCTTCTGAGTAGTAATGTGATGTGACGGCGGGTGTAATCATATCTTCTGTGCGGTTGACTGGAGTCCCAATGGGTGTTGCATTGCGTGAAATGGCGTCAGTCGCGCGTCTTCAGACGGGTTGAAGTGTGTATTGAATGCTTCGCGACTGTTCAGTGACCGCGGTTGGAGGTGAGCAGTTGCCTTCTTCTCCTATAAATAGTACCTTTGCCTCTCTGGTTTTTTCACATCTCTTGCTGTTCTCCACTGCTTGCTTTCTTCTTCTCCCTGCATTTCCACCATGGGCAAGAAACGCAAGCGCGAGCCGACTCCTCCGTTTGAAGACTTTGGTGACTCGGAATACTCAGAGGAGGAGTTCTCCTCTGAGTCCGAGGGGTCTCCGGCTCCCATCCCTCTGCGTGAGTCGTCTGACGATTCAGACGACTCCCAGGGGCTCGTGGCGGAGGTCTGGACTTACATCCGGGCCGTCGAGCGCTCCGGGCTCGCGGGCTCGGATGAGTCGGAGTACTCCTCAGACGAGGAGGACTCGTCCGAGGAGGACGGCGGCGGCGGCGAGGGCGACGACGACGACGACGACGACGGAGGCGATGGCGGCGACGACGACGGCGGCAGCAGGGGCGGCAGCGGCGGAGGCAGGGGCGGCAGCAGGGGCGGTAGCGACAGCAGCAGGGGCGGCAGCAGCGGCGGCAGGGGCGGCAACAAGGCCAGTGGCTAAATGCCACTGGTTTTTAAATATTAGTATAGATTAGAAGTAGTATAGTGTAGCGTAGTAGTAGTAGTAGTAGTAGTAGTAGTAGTAGTAGTAGTAGTAGTAGTAGTAGTAGTAGTAGTAGTAGTAGTAGTAGTAGTAGTAGTAGTAGTAGTAGCAGCAGTAGCAGTAGCAGCAGTAGTAGCAGTAGTATCAATAGGGAAGTTATCAACTCATAATGAGTTGATTTGTAAGTATGAAAACTTCCCTTAATGAAGAACAGTTTCGTCCCCTCTGCGCAGATCATCTTGTTGTTGCGTTTGTGGCGTAACTTAGAGTTTTTGAGTCCTTCCTCCGCCTGTCTTATTTATGAAGTTGACTCCTTTGGGATAGTAACTAAATAACTCGGGCATCACACCGACGTTTTGTGATGGCCGAGCTATTATTGTCAACATTTGCGCTTTTAAAATAGCGTCCGAGTGATTAGGAAACTGTATCAGCGACGGAATGACTGAAGGCCGCGTCGGCGTTTTAGAGGTAACTGCCGAGTGACTGAGGACATCGTTGGCGCTTTAGAGATAGCTGCCGAGCGAATGAAGACATCATCGGCGCTTTAGAGATAGTTGCCGAGCGACTGAAAACATCGTCGGCGCTTTAGAGGCAAATACCGAGCCATTGGTGATAACATTAGCGTCTTAGAAATGACAGCCGAGTTAAAACGGGCCGTGTCAGCCACTTTTGAGGATAATAGCCGAGTGATGATGTGGCACACCGGGGTTTTAGAGGTAACCGCCGGGTGATGACGTGGCACACCGGTGTTTTAGAAGTAACCGCCGGGTGTTGACTGGGCACTTTTTGGAGACGGTATCCGGCTCGGGAATATCCCGCCTATACAGCGCTTTCAGCCGCCTCTGCTTTCCGTGCCCTAGTTCTTGCTTTTCTGCCTCCAAATCCTCTCTGCAATTCAGCTCTCGCTCTGTTCGCCAGTAGATTCGAGATGGCGCCCAAGAGAAAGGCCTTGAGTTCATCCGCTGCGGTAATTCCCCCTATCGACCCCAACAGCCAATTGCCTTTCGCAGGTAATCACATGTCTGTTGTCTCCGAGTCTGACCTCCTCCACCTCGTGTCCATCGGGGTTCTTCCCCCGAGGGAGCTTTGTTATTGGCGGATTTGTCATGGGGTCACTATCCCGACAGAGGATACCCATGAGTCCGTGATCTACGTTCCTTTTCTTCTCCGCGGTCTCGCTCTCCCCATTTCACCTTTCTTCCGCGGCCTCCTTGATTTTTATCACCTTAACTTGACCCACTTGAATCCCAATTCTATTCTTCAAATTTCTATTTACGTTCATTTGTGCGAAGCTTTCCTGGGCGTGCTGCCACATTTTGGGTTGTGGAAGTACTTGTATCACTGCCGCCCTGGAATGGCCGGGGGTCAGCATCAGCTGGTCGGGGGTGCTAGTTTGGAGATGCGACGTGGGAGGAAGACTGAGTATCTTGAAATTCCTCTCAAATACAGTATCAAGGGATGGCGCTTGGAATGGTTTATTGTTGAGAACCATGGAAATTCCCTCCCTCCACGGTTGGGAAGACAGCCGGATGTTCGCACTCTAAGTTGGACTGAGTCTCCCACGGATCAGGAGGTGGCTGAAGCGAGGGCTTTGCTAGCTGAAGTTGGACTGCTGAAAGAAAGGGGTCTGACTGCTGAAGCTGTGGTTGCTGATTTTGTTTTCAAGAATGTTCAGCCGTTGAAGGACAGAGCATACCCGACTTATCTGTACAGAGGCCTAGCTGACCCGACTCAGGTTACCAACAGGAGAATTCCCTCTGTAGACTTGGTGAACCGACTTGAGATGATCCTTAGAGGCAAGGTATCAAATATTGGTGCCCCAGTGGCATATTCAGCATGGAACCTGCCTTCTCCCAAGACCTTCACTCTTTTTGTGTCGAATCCACCTGTCACTGATGGCGGTTTGGGCCTTAGAGTGCGACCCTCTGTCGACGAGGTTAATACTTTGGTTGCTTCGCTCGGGGAAATTCCTGACGATGAACGACAAGTCCACTTTGAGGTGCCTTTGGATCCTAGTGACGCAGAAATAAGTGCTATGTTTGATTTGCTGGCTGAGGACTCTCCTGATGCTGCTCCTGCCGGGACATTGGTGGTGGCGCCTCTCCCATAAGCTAGTATAACTTTGGATGTTCAGAAGCCTGCCAGTGCTCGACCGAGACGCCCTTGCCGAGCCAATCAACTTGATCCTTCTGCGGATGAGCAAAAAAAGAAAAAGAGACGTCTTCGGCAAGTGTCTAGTTTGGATCGGGGTGCTGGTCCTTCGGCTCCTGCTGCTGAGGAGGTTCCCGTGCCTGATTTCACTGACGCCGACCCCAATGGGTGTGCTCCATCTGCTGCTGATCCCAATGGGTGTGCCCCATCCGATGCTGATCCCAATGGGTGTGCTGCTTATGTTGTTGATGAAAATGACAAGGATGAAGAAGATGAGGTCCCTCTGACCCGGAAGAACAGTCGGCAGTATATTGCCAGTAGGGAGAGTAGTGGAGTTCCTTCTCCTGCTTTGTCAGCCCTCGTTGGCCTACAGGAGTTATCTCTGGCAAACTTTGATCAGACCCTGGAGGATATGGTTCCAGAGGACCTTTTGTTAGAGCCAGCAGATGATGGTGTGATGGAGGTTTGTGCTGATGTGCTCGATGCTGGGTTGAGGTCATCCTGCGCCTCATCGACCTTAGAGCGCGGTCTTGAGGGCCAGGAGACTGATTTGGATTGTCTCGGTCCCATGGAAGCAACTGAGGGGCCTTCAGCCTTAGAGGTGGCCACTGTAGAGAACTCGGCTCTCAAGGATGGTGTTGACGCTTACCCAGCCCCCGAGGGTGTTGCCGAGGGTGACTCAGCTCGGTGGGAAGTGCAAGTCACTGTCCAGCCCCCGAGGGTACTGCCGGAGATGATCCGGCTCACGTGGGTAGCGCAAACTATGACCCAGCCCCCGAGAGTGTCCGAGTGGAGTCCCCCTCTTGTACTTCCATGGACGCTCATGCGGGATCACCCCCGCACTCCGACTGTATGGTGGTTGCCCAGGCTTTGAACCAGGGAGTCGCTTTAGAGGGCAGCGTCCCCACTGGCTAAGTTTTGAGCTCTATTGATGGCACTGAGTTGGTTTCTGCCGGTTTGTTGCAAACTGCTTCGGGTGGTGACCTTATGCCAGGCCATCAATTGATCTCTCATGATTTGGGAGTCCCTTCGTTCTTTTCCAATCTCCAGGTATTGTAATATATCTTGTCTTGACTTTCGCGCTGTGTGAACTGCTGTCATTACACTCATCTGTTCTTCTTATCAGGCTTTGGTGGACGGAATGGCTAGCCAGCTGAGGTTGCAGGGTGCTTCTGTTCCAGAAGGAGCTTTGTCTCTTGCACGTTGGAATCCGGTGTTACTTCAACAACGTGTCTCTAACTTGGAGGCGACCAATGCGGGTTAGTGCTTTTCTGCTTCTTTTTGTCTTCATTATTGAACTGCCTTACATTCTGACTCTTTTTGTTTGATTGTCTACCGCTAGATATGACTCGGCGAATTTCCACTCTTGAAGAAAAACATTCTCGAGATCAAGTCGAACTGGTCGAGCGGTGCTCTGATTTTGAAGAAAAGTATTCTCAAAGCCAGACTGAATTAGCCCAGGTTTCTGCTATCCTAGATGATGCCAATGCACTGAGCTCTTCTCTTCGTACTCAGCTTGATTCTGAAAAGGTGACTTATGAAACTCTGCCTTGCATTGCTGTGTTCCTATTGCTTGTTTGATGTTTGAAAGGAGTTGATTCTTGCTTTGCAGGAAGAAAAGCGTGCCCTTGCTGCGTCTCGTGACAATCTTGATAGACTGTATCACGACTCTAGCAATTCGTTGACCATCCTGGAGAGGAGTTAGATAATCTTCGCTGCAGACTGCAGGAATCCACAGATGACGTGATCCGTCTCAGGAAGTTGATGTCGGCTAAGGATGCTACTATCAAAGAACTCCGTGTTTCCAAGAAATCCATCACCCAGGAGCTAGAAAATGCTCGATTGGCTGCCAAGGTTGCTGAAGAAACTTCCATTACTCTGAGAGCTCAGCGCGACAGAGCCATGGATAAGGCCATTCGGGCGGGACGAATCTTGATGAGGAGACCCGGTGTAGTCGTTCCTGAAGATATAAGGGCTGACGTGAATGCTGCGCCTGATTCCTCAAGTCGCCCTTCCTCGTCGGTTGCTCCTGAGAAAGACATTGTGAAATAGAGAAATGTTTTGCGCGCTTTGAGCGCGCGGTTAGCACGGTCATATATTTGTTAGAGGACACCAGTTTAGCATTTGAATGATATTGCTACTTTCCTTGTTGTTTTAGAGTTCAACAGTACATAGATTTGCAGTGGTAAAAAGGCTGTGTGATGGTTTTCGAAACTTGTTTACGGGATATAGAAGTCATCCCTATATGAGTAGTTGTAAGCACGTCAGATCGCCTTAAATCGCTGCTGACTTAAGCCGATTGCTTCTGTTTATAGGGTATAGTGGTCACCCCGAGTTACGTAAACATGAGCATGTTGCATCGCCTTAAGTCGTTGCCGACTTAAGTCGATTGCTCCGTTAGCTGGGCATAGTGGTCACCCCGAGTTAGGTAAGCATGAGCATGTTGCACCGTCTTAAGTCTTTACCGACTTAAGCCGATTGCTCCGTCAGCAGGGCATAGTGGTCACCCCGAGTTAAGTAAGCGTGAGCATGTTGCACCGTCTTAAGTCTTTGCCGACTTAAGCCGATTGCTCCGTCAGCAGGGCATAGTGGTCACCCCAAGTTAAGTAAGCGTGAGCATGTTGCACCGTATTAAGTCTTTGCCGACTTAAGCCAATTGCTCCGTTAGTAGGGCATAGTGGTCACCCCGAGTTAAGTAAGCGTGAGCATGTTGCACCGTATTAAGTCTTTGCCGACTTAAGCCGATTGCTCCGTTAGCAGGGCATAGTGGTCACCCCGAGTTAAGTAAGCATGAGCATGTTGCACCGTCTTAAGTCTTTGCCGACTTAAGCCGATTGCTCCGTTAGCGGGGCATAGTGGTCACCCCGAGTTAAGTAAGAGTGCTAGTCAAGCATGAGTAAATCGAGTGTCTTTGAAACCTTCTTTATTGATGACATATCTCCCGTTTTACAGAGTACATTGTCGTCCCGATAGCTTTTGAAATTCAGCTAGGGGTAAAACTTCCTGAGGTGTTCTATATTCCAGGAGTTCCCAATTTCCGTGCCGTCTATCTGAGTTAGACGATATGATCCCGGCCGAGTGATTTCTGCTACTATGAATGGTCCTTCCCATAAGGGCGACAACTTGTGTCGTCCCTCCCCCGTTAGAATTCGGCAGAGGACGAAATCTCCCACTGAGAAAGATCATTGTCGCACGGCCTTGTCGTGATAGCGTCTCAGAGTCTGCTGGTACCGTGCTGATTGAATTACTGCATTTAGCCGTTCTTCTTCGAGTACATCGTGTCCTCCAGCCCGGTAGCTTCGGCTTCTGCTATGCTTTCGAAGACCAACCTCGGCGCCCCGAACTTGAGATCGGTGGGTAATACTGCCTCTGACCCATAAACCATAAAGAAGGGAGTGTTTCCAATGTAGAGCTCGGCTAGGTTGAGTTCTTAGGCTCCAAACGACGTAGGGCAATTCCCTTATCCACTTCCCTGTGAACTTCTCATTCTTTTCGAAGACCCTTTTCCTGAGTGCCTCCAGTATCATCCCGTTAGCTCGCTCAACCTGCCCGTTGGCCCTCGGGTGCACTACCGAAGCATACTTGATCTGAATGCCCTTTTGCTCGCAGAAATCGAAGAATTCTGAACTTGTGAAGTTGGATCCCAAGTCAGTTATGATATTGTTTGGTATTCTGAATCTGAATATTATGTCTTGTATGAATTCCACGGCCTTGGCTGAGGTTAAGGAAGCAATGGGTTTGAATTCTATCCATTTGGTGAACTTGTCGATTGCTACCAGTACATGAGTGTACCCTCCTTGAGCTTTCTTGAAAGGTCTAATCATATCCAATCCCCAGCATGCGAAGGGCCAAGTTACTGGTATGGTCTGCAATTGCTGTGCTGGTAAATGTTGTTGCTTTGACAAGTACTGGCAAGCTTCGCACCTCTAAACTAACTCGGCTGCATCGTTTTTCGCTGTTGGCCAATAGAATCCTGACCTGAAGACCTTCCCGACTAGTGTCTTCGACGCTGCGTGTATTCCACATTGCCCAGCATGGATCTCATCTAGAAGTTGCTTCCCAGTAGATGAGAGAATGCTCTTCATGAGGACGCCTGATGCACCCCTTCTGTATAATGTTTCCCCAATGAGTGTCTAGTGGGCTGACTGTCTGGCGATGCGCTCGGCTGCATTTTTGTCATCTGGTTCCTCTTCATTCTTTATGTATCTGATGATCGGTCTTCTCCAGTCGTCAGAGTCTGACTCGGGTTGATCCATGATATTACATTCTTCTGCTTGATCTGTTGAGATGCTCGGTTGTGGTATTTCTTGCACAAAGACTCCGGGTGGGACCTGAGTTCGGCTGGATCCTAACTTGGACAATACATCAGCTGTCGTGTTTCGATCTCTCTCTACATGATGAAATTCTAGACCTTCAAACTTATCTTCTAGCTTCCGGACGGCAGTGCAGTATTTTCCCATCAAATCATTCGAACAGTCCCATTCTTTGTTTATCTGACTTATGACTACCAGAGAATCTCCGTATACCATTAATCTCTTGATGCCCAATGATATGGCGATGTTTAGTCCATGGATCAGAGCTTCATACTCGGTTGCATTGTTAGAGGCTGGAAATAACAGTTGGAGGGCATATTTGAGGTGTTCGCCTCCAGGCGCGATGAAGAGAATTCCTGCGCCTGCTCCCTGCATCTTCAGCGAGCCATCAAAATACATCCTCCATACTTCTGCAGTTTCTGGGTTCTCTGGTACTTGTTGTTCAGTCCATTCTGATACGAAGTCAACCAATGCTTGGGACTTAATGGCAGTACGAGGTCGAAATTCGATGTCATGAGATCCCAGTTCACAGGCCCACTTGGCTATTCGGCCAATGGCTTCCTTGTTGTGGAGAATATCCCCTATCAGAAAACCGGTGACTACTATGACTTTGTGGTCATCAAAGTAGTGATGCAGCTTGCGGGCAGTTAGAAGTACTGCGTATAATAGCTTCTGCACTTGAGGATACTTTTTCTTTGAGGGACCCAGAACTTCACTGATGAAATAAACGGGGTGTTGCACAGGGTAGGCATGTCCTTCTTCTGCTCGCTCGACTACCAACGCGGTGCTTACCACGTGAGTCATGCAGGAAATATATAGCAGCAGGTCTTCAGCTGGTTGAGTTGACGTGGCTCGCCGTGGTGGTTTCAGTACTGGTGGGGTTGTCAAGAATTTCTTCAGTGCGTCCAAGGCTTCTTGCGCTTCTGAAGTCCACTGAAACTTGTCCACCTTCTTGAGTAGCTTGTAAAATGGTAAACCTTTTTCTCCCAGCCTGGATATAAATCTGCTCAGGGCTGCCATACACCCGGTAAGTCGTTGAACCTTCTTTTGTGATCGTGGAGCTTCCATTTTCATGATAGCTTCAATCTTTTCCGGATTAGCTTCAATTCCCCAGCGGCTGACAATAAATCCGAGCAGCTTCCCTGCTGGTACCCCAAAAATGCATTTTTCGGGATTATGCTTCCACCGATACTGCCGTAGACTGTTGAAAACCAGCTGCAAGTCTTCGATGAAGTTTTCCGAGTTCTCCGTTTTGATTACCACATCGTCCACGTAGGCTTCCACACGCTTGCCCCAGTTATCGGCTAAGCATGTTTGAATGGCTCTCTGGTAAGTCGCTCCAGCGTTCTTGAGGCCGAACGACATGGAGGTATAACAGAAAGCACCAAACGGAGTGATGAACGCCGTTTTTTTCCTCGTCTTCCTTTGCCAAGCTGATCTGATGGTATCCGGAATAGCAATCCAAGAAAGACAGCATAGAACATCCAGTGGTGGAGTCTACCACCTGATCTATCCTTGGGAGCCCGAAGGGATCCTTCGGACAATGTTTGTTGAGATCAGTATAGTCGACACACATACGCCAATCCACTTTATTCTTTTTGAGTACAAGAACAGGGTTGGCTAACCACTCGGGATGTAACACCTCTCTGATAAACCCAGCCGCGACCAAGCGGGCCAGCTCAGCGCGAATGGCCTCTCTCTTGTCGGGCGTAAAACGACGTAGTTTTTGCCGGATCGGTCTTACTTGGGGGTAGACCTTCAGTTTGTGCTCGGCCAGTTCTCTCGGGACTCCCGGCATATCCGCAGGTTGCCATGCGAATACGTCTCGGTTGTCTTGCAGAAGCCGGACGAGCGCGCTTTCCTATTTATCATCTAGGCTAGAGCTGATGATGGCAGTTTTGCGTTCATCAGCAAACCCTAGATTGATCCTTTTAGTTTCTTCAGTCGGCCGCATAGAGGTCACAGCTTGAGCTTCATTCGCCGGTGTCGTATGGTCTTCCTCAGGCTTAGAGTTTGCCTGGGTCGAAGAAGTCGCAGACGGTTTGGTGGTGAGGGCTGCCTGGATGGCCACTTGGAAACATTCTGCGGCGCCTTGGAGGTCAGCACGCACAGTTATGATTCCTTGTGGTCCCGGCATCTTCAATATCATGTACGTGTAATGCGGGATGGCCATGAACTTAGCCAGACCCGGCCTTCCAATGATGGCATTGTACCCGCAGTCGAAGTTTGCTACCTCGAACCTCAGGAACTCGGTTCTGTAGTTCTCCGGAGTTCCGAAGGTGACGGGCATGTAGATGTGGCCCAGCGGGTATTCTCCCTCAGTCGGCACGATGCCGAAGAAAGGAGTGTCTGACTCGTGGAGTTCTTTGAGGTGAACTTCCAAGCCTCAGAGTGTCCGGGGGAAGGTGACGTTGATGCTGCTCCCCCCGTCCACTAACACCTTCTTCACCCTGCTCTCTCGGATCACCGGATCGACGAGGAGCGGGTATTTGCCCAGGTGGTCGAAGTTGAGCCATTGATCTGCCCGAGTAAAGGTGATTGGGTGCTCCGACCATCGGTACAGAGCGGGTGGACCGGTGGTTGCCACCAGTATCTGGCGATCGTTGAGTTTTTGCTGTCTTTTGTTCTCCTGCGATCCGTGTCCACCGAAGATGACGTTGACCTCCCTGTCAACGCGCGGGAAAGCTCCTCCTCCTCCCTCCTCCTGCTGCTGGGGTTGTCGTGGTTCTTCTGGTCCTCCCCGCGGCGGAGGAGGAGGTAGAGGTTGGAAGGGTCGGCCGTGCCCAACAGAATGCTTGAAGTCCCGGCAGTTCCGAAGGGTGTGGCACATGTCCTTGTGGTACGGGCACTAGGCGTCGAGGATGTCGTCCAGCGTGCGCTCGCCTCCGCGAGGTCCTCCCCAGGCGCGAGAGGCAGGTGGTCCGGCGACATGCACCTCTTCGCGCGGTCTCTTCTCCCAACGTTTGTCAGGTTGCTGGTTCGCGTCACGTCGTGGCGCTGCTGGTGCGGGCTTCACTCCTCCAATGAGGTCCTGGGCTCGCTCGTCGGCGGTGATGTAGAGGTCGGCTTCCCGGAACAGCTCCTCGGAGGTAGTTGGCGCCTTCTGTAATATGGCTCGGACGAAGGCCGAGTCATTGGATCCTCTGTAGAAGTCCTCGATCACGGCCGCCTCCGTGACCTTGGGGATACGATTTCTCATGGTCTGGAACCTTTTGAGGTACGATCGGAGAGTTTCGTCCCCCCCGGCGCTTGATGGATTTGAGGTCCCATGGTTGCGCCGGTTTGTCGGAGAGGGACTGAAAATTAGCAGTGAAACACCGACTGAAGTCGCTCCAATCGTCGATGCAGTGTCGAGGTAGATGTCGTAGCCATTGCAGTGCGTCTTGCCCGAGGACAATGGGTAAGTACGCAGTCATCACGTCCTCGGTTGCTCCGACGGCTCGAGCGGCGGTGGTGTAGACAGCTAGCCAGCCTCCCGGATCCTGCTTAGGTTCATACTTGTCGACGTTGGATACCTTGAAGTTAGGAGGCCACTGAATGGCCCTAAGGCGTGGAGTGAGGGCGGATACTCCACATGTGTCCTCATGTCGTCGGGGATGATGTCTGTCCTAGGGAGGGGAGTAGTTGTTGTGGTTCCTCGACCGTCCCCGGGTAGTTCCGCCAGTCGAGGCCGTCGTTGATTCGGCTCTGGTGGCTTGGCTCCGAGTTGGGATGCCATGATCCCTGTCGTACTCTTCTCGGTGGCGGATCTCGTTCTCATGCCGTCATTCACGCGAAGAGTTGATGGAGCTCCGCGCATCTCGGCGACTGTTGATGGCGTGTCGCAAGTCGTTCGGCGGGTGAGCGAGAGGTAGAAGATGGTTGGCTGCTTGGGTGAACAGGCGTCGATAGCCCTCTGCATCGGGAGTCCGAGGGAGTCCGTCAGCTATCTGAGCTAGTACTCCTCCGACTTCACTCGGTGTGTTCATGGCTCGGGCAAAGTCGGGGTTCAGGTTGCGACCGAAGAGTGGATTTTCTCGGCGCTGCCTTGCATCTTGCTCGGCTTGTTCCTGAGCTCGTCGACGATCGCACCATCGGGAGTTCCTTCGTTCTCTGAAGACGCGTTCTTCCGGAGTTTCTCCCATCTCCGAGACCTCGTCTCGCGAGACAGGCTGCTCCGGATCCTGTTCTCCGGCTTGGTGATGTCTCCGGATGTTTCGGCGCCAATTTCTTCGTTGACGGGATTCCCGCTGAGGTGGTTCTTCCCCAGGCGCAGTCGGCTCGTCGTCAGAGACGGGAGGCGACTCCACTCTCCCGATGAAGAGAACGTCGGGGTAGAATGGCGTGGCTGTTGTGGCGATCTTCTTTCGGAGAGCTGGAGATTGCGCTTCTCCGGTATTTTCGGAGTTTGTTGGAGGAGGCTTCTTTCTCGGCGGATCTGCAATGCGGTGTAGAGTTCCCTCTTCGTCGGCTATGGACGAGATCGTCCGAAAGCAGAACATGGATCCGGGACGGAAGGTGATCTTGCTGTGGATGGTGACGGCCATTGAGCTAACTTAGATCGTTGACACACCCCTACCTGGCGCGCCAGCTGTCGGTGTTTTGGGTCCGACTGCACACCCGGGATTGCCCCTCGAGGTGTTTTTAGGAGTTGGGTGGTGTCGCCGACTGTAGCAAAATGGTTCGTGCTAGATGCACGAGGGACAATAGACGATGTTTATAGGTTCGGGCCGCTTAGAGATGTGTAACACCCTACGTCCTGGCGGAGATGCTTCGTGTTATGGGTTACAAGGTGGTTCTCTAGAGCGAGAACGTGGGGAGTTTAGGTAGATGGCTGGGTAGTGTGTTCGATCGTTCTGAAGGGGTGCCCCCTGGGCCTTATATATTCGACCGTGGGGCAATACATGCGGATATGATAACAACGTGCACCTAAAAGATAGTGAACTGTTTGAGTCTATCCTCCTATGATTCAGCCGACCTATCCTCGCCTGGCTCTGCTGCATGGTTGTCACACCCGGATTTTAGGGGTCCAAAACCCGGGCGCGAACATAATCACCAGGTGTGCTGGGACCAAGTCTCACACATATGATGAATCATGGCACAGGATCGAATGTCACATCTTTATATATAACAGGAGTTCTATACAAAATAAATAATTACATTATAAGGAGACAACGGTCCAGCAACCCAAAGTTGACTGGGAGACGACGACCTAGACCTCTCACGAACACCTCGAAGCATCCTCCATGAGCATCATCCTGCGGTACCTGATCTTGACCTGTGGGGTGTGTGAGACAGCAAGAGTGAGCTCACATACGTTCATCGCTCAACAAGTTGTGGGGAATAATGTGCATGAACTCGCCAAAGGTGGGAGCTCATAAAGTGTAAGGCTTACCAAAGAAGATGGTTAGAGCTGAGCATTGCTTTTAAAGTTGGTCAAAATTTTATTAGCAGTTACTAACTATAAGTAAATACCAACCCAGTTAAATGGTAGAACAAAAGTAACAACATCACCTGCGATGCAATGCATATGACAAATTGAATTTTAGTTCCATAATTTAATCATGTGAGGGTCCGAGCTGCTCATGACCGTGAGCACGGCTAGTATACTAGTTTTACACTCTGCAGAGGTTGCGCATCTTTACCCACAAGTCATGTATCACATGTCGCCAGGGTTTGCAAGGCCCTTAGACACTACCGAGGTGAATGGCTAGGGATCCACTACGAGGCCTTTACAAAGTTCCACTAGCTTCCGAAAACCCGCTACAGTTTATAGGAAGTTCCAATGCAGGAATCCCTTGCAGGACCGCCATCGCAGCAAAATCCTCCCGAGGGCCTCCCTACACTGACCACTCCCCTACTGCCCTTGCCCCTTTCGGGTAAGGTAGTCTTCCACTAGCTTTCCTAATTAATCAGCCAAGGGGTCCCATTCCTCCCTTGTGGTAGCACTGTTTTCCCGGGTGGTCGCTCCATGTTCCAATTAACATAATGATCTTATCATGAACAGTAATAATAAACATATAATAAAAGTGTGATCATAAATAATATACCTTCATACCCAAAACCACATAAAGCACTAGCAAGTACTACCCAAAAGTTCAGTGGTAAACAAGGTATAAAGATAGACAAACTAGGGTAACCTATTGGGTCCCATCAAAATTAACCTATGCAGATCATTATGATTAATTAGAACATGAGTGGGTAAAAAGAAGTGATCAAGGGCACAACTTGCCTGGGACTTGAGATTCCAGGTACCAGGATGATCTTCAGATGACACGTGTCCTCACTGCTAGTCGTAGCAATACAAACAAACAGTATATAGGCAAAATTAACATTACACCAAACATAAGAATAAACTGCGTAATAATAGTCTACGCATTTGTACGAGACTAACGCAATTTGAACGGATCAAATCGGAGTTAAAACGGAGGAGTTATGACTTTTCTAAGGTTTTATGTATTTGATATAAGATTAAATAGGTTATAAATTTTAATGTGACTTTCATGTGAAAACAGTGGTATTAGATGATAGACAATATTAATACAAGATTATTGCAACTGGAATGAATTAATTTGGAGCAAAAATGAATTTTCTATGGAATAAACAAGTTTCTAGAATTGTTTTTGTATTAAAAACTAAATTCTATAAGCATTTCTCGGTTTTTATTATCCTCTGGACTGAGCATCAATTTCTTGTAAGCACAGGGTTCACAGTGCAAGTTTTATAAGACACAGAGCACAGTATGAGTGGATGGCGGGTTGTTTTCTGATAAGCGCAGGGGTTCTTTAGCAAAATGACAGCCGCGAAAGGGTATCGGCGTTCCAGAGCCGTCCGATTAGAAGCGGACGCGCCAGATCAGATCGCACGCAAGAATCCAACCGGTATACTACCAGAGCCGCTGATCGCGAGATCGACGGCCACGACTTACTACTGAACCGGTACGCGACGTAAGGCCTCGGATCCAAATCCAACGGCCCATAAAAGATCCTGGACTATGTGATCTCCCAGCCATCCGATCAAGGATCAACGGTAACTATCGACTTTGGCCGAATCGTTACGATAGACCCAATCGCCGCCACATATCGCGAGATCGACGGTCCACGCTATTCCGATCGAATCGTTCCCCGACGATCTAATCTTAACCGCCGATCAGTCGATCAACGGTCACCAGGGCGTCTTCCCCACTGATTCACGTGGAACGCGGCGGCGCCCTGGACTACGGTGGCGCCATGGCCGGTTCTAACAATCCCCCTATCCCCGCACCCAAACTCCGATCTAAAGGTAGAAACTGGCAGCGGTAATGACAGGGAATTCCAATGGGAGGTGCTCACCGCCGATCGACGTTGTGGAAGCCCTGTCCACGGAGTGCCGCGGACCCGCAGCGACGGTGACGGTTTGGGGCCCTCCCAGGTCGCCCGACCACTCCGCAGACGCGCCCGCAGCGGCGAAGAGACTCGATCGAAGTCTCCGACCACGCACCAACGCCAAAGGAGAACGCCAGTGGCGTTTCCACACAGCGTCGCTCCTGTACCCCTCTCTCTCTCCTATCTGTGTTCGCGGTGGAGCAGCGCCGTTCTTCGGAGCGCATGAGCTGGGAAAACGGTGGCCGCATTTATACCCCGGGCGTCCGAAAAGAGCGCGTGGCGTGAGCGAGTCCGTCGTCACTACAAGAGAAATGAGTATTAACGATAGGATATGTGGTCGTTAATAGCCAAAATGTGGTCGTCAAATGTAAACAACGACCACAAAAATGTGGTCGTCGATGGTCGTTAAATGTTCCGTCGTTAATTGTAGTAATGACCACATGTAGATTCTGGTCGTTATTCGATTAACGACTGGATATATAATGGTCGTTAGTTGTGGGGTATTAACGACCGCATAAAAAGCATCAACAACCAAATTTGCAGCTTTTAGCGACCACATATGAGGCATCAACAACCTTGGTTTTAGCTATAACAGACATGACTATTAACAACCACATGTCAACATTAACGTCCACTTACAATAGTATTGAAAACTACATCTGTAATCATATTACATTAATAGTATATCAAAGACAGGAAACTAAATTTCATTTCAGCATGCACCAACAAACACTTCACAGCTCATATATGAACCTCATTTGAAACAAGTATAAATTATATTAACCAAAACAAATCTGATTATTACATATGAGATGTATTTCCATATAGTATAAAATCTGAAAAATCTTTACAACAATGATCACACTAGGACTTTTTGTCTAACTACTACTTAATCTGTTCTTTAGTTCTTCTCACTCCTGTTCCATACGGCTCATACGACTGTTTGTAGATTTATTTTCTTCTCGTAGCTCTCTATTTTCTTCTTGCATCGCTCTTTTCTCATCCTCGGACTGTTTCAACTTTTCTATCAATTCAGCCTTACTAATGCATGGACTTCTAAGGTGTCTTGCTTTCACGCCACCACCATATCCAACAATGTGATCCTGTCTCTTTGAAGGGAAGCACTTATCCATAAGTTCTGCATTAGAAAGAGAAGGATCTAATGATATTTGTTCCTCAAGTTGTGCCTGCATTCAAAGATACCTTAATTTCAGAGATTTGTATTATGATATATCACCAATAAACAGAAATATATATGACTTCATAAGCTCACATGCTTGCTGGAGGATTCAGAATCTAGAAAACTACCACCCTTTGTGTGAGTCATGAAAAATAAGGCATCCAAACTTGGAGGGTTGTTATCCTTTCTGCCCTAATATATGCATGGAATATATGTAATCAAAACTAATAAGTAATACAAGAAAACTAATAATCAACATGTTTAGATAAAATGTCAAATACTTACATTGTCATAAATTACTTTTCTAAATGGGTTGCTGCCACTGTGATGGAGGATTGTCAATAAGTTAGATCTATTTTTTGAATTTCTCTTGCTCCTTGCCTAGAATGTTATGAATTAACCATTTCTGCAGAGATGGACTATACAAGATTACCTCTTGTGGTCACCGCCAGTTGCTCTGAAGGTTGTCCATGCATGGTCCTAGGCGCACATGAGAAACAGAAGAAGTACCACCGCAATTAGTTGAGGAGCACCCAACACTGTAGTACTCTTGGGTGGTTGGGGCATATGTGATGCTTCTGGGTTCCAGCATATGTGATGTGAGTACTATTATTTATGGGACCAGAAGATAGCAACTGCATTTAGAAATCTAGCATGTCAACTGAAGAACTGGGCACATGGAGGATTTATAAGTTTGTTCCGGATAAATTCTAGACTTTAAAGATCAAAGCATGTTGCAAACAAACTCGTTTAACTTTACCAAAATAAGATATGCTCAGCAGCTGCAGCATAAGGGACTCAATTCTATCGAAGTTGCTACAATTTTTGAGGGAAGCATGTTAAATATATCAAAACTGCAAACACGAGTCCTGAGAGACGAATGCAATTCCCCAGCCTGCAAAAAAAGGAGGATCCAATGAATGCTTTGCTCAAAAGTAATCAAGTACATGTAAATGTAATATGGTATTATTGTGAAACAAATTCAAGTATAACCAGTTGCAATGACTGGAGTATAAAATATAAAAAAATTGAGGCAACAGAGGAGCAAAATGAAAAAGGCTGGAGAGTCAGAAAGTGACGAAACAGGATGACCCAGTATGGATGGTTTCCGTTCCTCTAAAGATTAAAAAAAATGTGACACCAAAGCAGTCTGAACCTTCTGGAACCACAGCAGCATACAAACGATGAGTTGAGGTTGATGTATCAAAGTTTGGTAGCAAAAAATAGGAAAGACAGGGGAGCCTAGGCCAAAATGAAGATTTCAACACTAGACCAACCTTTTACTCATAAAATACATTTTCACTAGAGGGAGAATTCAAGTTCACAAAATACTTTCTGGTTTCTTATTTGACCTTTATCACCATCTTGTTGTTTTTATTGTTTTTTGGGACATCACTTTGACTACTTACTTTTGATCACTATATTATTATATACGCAAATAAATCTAAACTTTTGAAAGTATTATTGAAGACAAACCTAACCATAAGCCATATCATTCTCATATTACGCATATTGATATTTTCAGACCTATCACCTATCAATGGTCAAATTTTATAAAGTTTGACACCAAGTCTAGGACATCAAATAAGGAACTGGGAGTAAAAAAGAGCAAATTATCAAGGCCCAACAACCGACAGCTGCCCTTAAGACGCAGAACTAGAAACAGCACATACCATGTGAAACCAATATAAACTGGAGCAATACTGACAACAAAATGCAAATTCCTTGTAAACCTTGAGATCAAAACCATGTGAATATACCTAACATGATAAAGTTTTACTCTACATAGTAATGCAGGTGTAGAAGCAACAGGATAGAACTCCATTTGAATGTGAAGATGGTAATTTGTGTTAGCACTAAATTACAATAATCCTATCATCAGTGAACTCTTTGAATGTTATTATGTTTTAGCATTTCTGTTTTAAAATGTATGAAGATGTTGAAAGCAAGACATCTCATCAATTTGATGGAACCAGAATACGATATTTAACAAGATGCAATGAGCCAGATATCTATCAGTGAAAAATAATCATCAACATTTTTTCTGTTGGTAATTAGAAAAGCTTGAGACTGGGTTTCTACATACATGAATTTATAATAAGGAAAACTTTATATCAGTTATCTGAATGAAACATCTGAGATGCAAAGTAGGTTGTTCCTCTTTAAGATTGGCACATGCCCAGCTGGTGTCAATGGTGGCCCCATCAATCTTAAATAAAATACAGTTCATTTTCTATTCAAAATAAAAATGACTGGCCAACATACTGCAACTGCAATTCATTTGATGGCCCCCCATTTCACATTCTCGATCATAATTGACAACTGAATCAGCTTTCATTCACATGTCAAGTGCACTGCACACAACCAACCTGGCAAGATAGTGAATAACTCAACCTATCCTAGAGTATCCTCTACTGGCCATGGATGCCATTAAATCATAATTGTTGATCTAATCACAATCTTGGCTACAAAGCCCATCTGCCCTTGACTGCCTATTAGACAAAAGGCCTCCCACAGGAATTAGTCCGGAACTTATTGTTCACATAGTAAGGTTGCAGCTACTCAAAGAATTCTTCGTTATTCAAGTGGCTGCAATAACTTATCCAAGGGGGTGTGATCTGTATGTCTGATGAGGGCTATTAAACCATCCACAGTTTTATATACCTCTTTCCTTTTCTTGTGCCTTGTGTCTTTAGCCAAAAACTCATGTACCTCATTTCCTACCTGAATCAAGCTACTACCAGGTGTTTTCTCAACTCCGCAATTACGCATTGTTCTGCGAGCATCCATCACATTGTCCCACCTTCCCTCTAGGGCACTACAATTTGAAACAACACTTGATAACTAGAATTAAAAGGTTCCATTTCAACTATCTTTGTGCTGGCATACTCTGACAACTCTGCATCACCATGTGTAATATGAACTTCGAAATGAACTAATTTGTTGCAAGCATAATGTAGCAGTAGCACCAAACTAATTAAGAAGTAGGAGGTTGTTCTCTAACTACTGCACGCATGGAAATTGCAGAGGATAGCTACTACTGCACGCGCACGATCTCGAATTTGCTCTCTAACTGCATACGCACGAACAGAGCATAACTGCAAGCGCAAACATCAAAATTTCTCTCTCACGCGCACGAGATCGGACCCGCCAGGGATTAAATCAGACCCGCCAGGGACGAGATCAGGCACGCGCACGAGATCGTTTCGGCCGGGCGCGCGGGATGTCGTGCCCTAGTTCTCTGCAATTTCACATGCCAGCCAGCGCCGACGGGGATGGGGTAAAGAAAAATTGCCAATCCGCTGAGAAGGTGATTATCTTACCGGAGAGAAGATGGTCCATGGTGAGGGTCACGCCGTCATCGCCGTCGCATGGTGAGGGTCGTCGCCGTCGCGTGGTGAGGGGAGCGTCGCGCCGTCGCGTGGTGCGCTGAGGGTCGTGCGGTCGCGTGTTGAAGGTCGCGCCGTCGCCCGCGGGGAGAGCAGAGGAACGTGCGGCCTCGTGCGTGTGTTTCGTTTCAGAGGGAGCTGGTTGGGCCTCCGGTGGTTGGGCCACAATCTTGTTTGGGCGCGGGGAGAGGCACGTATTCGCGCCAAAATCAGTTTTGTGCGCTAGGAAAGCTAGATTCAATGTTTAACGACCGCAGATGTTAGCTTGCTTAACGACGACAATTTTTTTGGTCGTCGGCTGGGTTGGACAGAGCTTGCACTATGCTGTCGAGACTCATAACAACCACATATTAGAGGTGGTCATCATTTTCTGGTCGTTGATACGCTTTTCTCTTGTAGTGCGTCCAGAGCCGGCCCGGTCCCGGCGGCGAGCATCTCGCGCGGGTAGGCGAGCGACGCGCGAACCGTGGGAAGGTAGGTGCTGACAGCGCGGGCCCGCGTGTCAGCGAAACAGAGGGGTGCGCGGCGTAAAACGGTGAGGCTGCACGTGGGACCCACCGGTCAGTGGCAGAGTGGGTGTTGCCGCGCCCGCAAGCGTGAAGTTGGGCCGCGCGCGGTGAAACAGGTATTGGGCCGAATTCCAGGTTGGCAGCCCATCAGGTATAGTATCCTTTTTCCTTTTTCTTTTATATTTTCTTCTTTCTCCCTTCTTTCACAAATTCAAATTTTAATACAAATTTGAATTCAAACTTGTTTGTGAGCTTCTTAACTGAGTTAAGTTCTTAAATTAAAATATTAGTGGGGACAAAATATATTCTTTCATACATTTATTTTCCTCTATTTTGTATAATCCTCCTCCTTCTCTCTTTTCTTAATTGTTTCTATTTTCCTTTCTTATTTCAATTTCAAATCAAACCAAGTTTTAAATTCTAAATTTCAAATTTATGCACAAGATAAACTTTCACATGATGCACAATTACTACATAGTATTTCTTCATTTATTTTATTATTATATTAACTAAGTAATGTTTTCAACATGAAGTACACACACCACATTATTATTTGAGTGTGTAGTTGGGTTAAAGGTATATTCAAAAGTTCTCCCTTTGTTTTTGATAGGAACATTTTTCCAATGTCTAATCTTTATTATGATTTATTTTAACCGTTGTTATTTTATTATGATCATTTACCTTTAAAAAGGGTGAATTATAAAGTTTAATTATTTATCAATGGTACTTTGCTCAGATTTCTTCTACCAATCCCAAATTCAGAATTTGGGTGTTACAAATCCTACCCCCCTTAAAAATAATCTCGTCCTCGAGATTAGTAATAAAAGGGATGTATGCTCATATTGTTCTCGGAACATATGCACAAACAAAGAAATCTCAGCATGAGGTATAATTCTTTAACAAAACATAGGGTCAATAGACCTTATTGTTCCTTCTAAAATAATATCATATCATCTACTAACTAAAGTAACATCTAGATCTTACAAATCATCATAATTTATATTTATGTAGCTTGGTGGAGCTGGTGGTGGTGGTGGAGGTTGTTGTTGTTGTTGTCTCTCCAACCGCGCTTGCCTTATTTCTTGACGGACCTGACGTATTTCCTCGCGTTCTTGTCTTATCTGATTTTGCATCTCGGTCACCAGGTCTGTTAATTGTTGTATTACCAGTCTTTGGGCAGTAACCACTTGATCGATTTCAACAGGTGGAGGATTTGGAGGATTCATTTCTGTTTGCGGTTACGTGATAATCTTTCCTTTCCTGGTATTGACCATGAAAGTTAGAAGCATATGGTAATAGTTTTGCGAAGGATATTATTCAATAAGCAGAATGAATAAGCTAGTAGCTGGTTTAAATCTGAAGATTCTTTAGTAGGGCTTAATCTTTGTTTTATGTCCAGATTGGGGTAACCAGTCGGATAAGGTGAATATCCAAGGGTAAGATAGAATCTGTCAAGATGAGATATATATATAGGTGAAATAGACTACATGATGTAGGTTAAAAGTTTGTTTGTTGTTAGGTGGGAATAGAAAGGTTATAGCGTTCATCATGGCTCTATTGGTTGGGTCAGATCTCATGCATGTGGCTGAGTAGGTTTAAGGTACTAGTTTATTTTTAAGTGCATGAGGGGTATGGACTTATCTCTTGTACCAGCATTAAGTAACTTACTCTAGATTAGATCATAATAGATTAGATAAAATCTAGATTAGGTTGGATTAGACTGATTAAGATCTAAGTAAATTTTGGATTATCTCATGGTTGTTATTCTAGAGTGGGATCAGTATGCTAATTAGGGCAAGATGAATCCATAAGGATAAGATAGAATCTTTTGAGGTCAGTTAGATCTATTAGGATGGGATAAGTAAAGTGGTTAGGATAAGATGAATCCTTCAAGATAAGATGAATCTATTAAGATAAGAGAAAACCCCTTACGATAAGATGGATCTATATACGTTAGGATAAGTTAAGACCTTTTGAGATAAGATAGATCTATGAGATAGAATTTCTTAAGATGAGATGAATCTATTAAGCTAGATACATTTTTTTAATGAGGGATAATCCAATTTGTCTAGTTACTTTTATAAGCATTTTTTTATATGTATATGCAAATGTAATTGTGGACATTACTCCACAACTCATCACACTCAAACAAAGATCCAAATCAGACAAGTATCATAAGAACAAACATTCAAGCATATAAATATTTACAAAAATAGTTTTGTTTTTGTTCCTAAGAATAGGTCTCCTATTCCTAAAGGTCGCTTTGGGCATAGGATTTCAAAGTGTTAAATCCACGTTTGTCTTTAGAATGAAAAGGTAAGAATAATCAGAGTAAAGCGGAATTAGATGAGAAATGATTAAGAAGAGTTTAGAAAAGAATCAGAGTAGCAGAGGTAAGTAAATAATGGTTGTCCAGTTCTATCTAGGTTTCGTCCTACAGTCAACATTCCTCTGATACCACTTCTGTCACACCCGGATTTTAGGGGTCCAAAACCCGGGCGCGAACATAATCACCAGGTGTGCTGGGACCAAGTCTCACACATATGATGAATCATGGCACAGGATCGAATGTCACATCTTTATATATAACATGAGTTCTATACAAAATAAATAATTACATTATAAGGAGACAACGGTCCAGCAACCCAAAGTTGACTGGGAGACGACGACCTAGACCTCTCACGAACACCTCGAAGCATCCTCCATGAGCCTCATCCTGCGGTACCTGATCTTGACCTGTGGGGTGTGTGAGACAGCAAGAGTGAGCTCACATACGTTCATCGCTCAACAAGTTGTGGGGAATAATGTGCATGAACTCGCCAAAGGTGGGAGCTCATAAAGTGTAAGGCTTACCAAAGAAGATGGTTAGAGCTGAGCATTGCTTTTAAAGTTGGTCAAAATTTTATTAGCAGTTACTAAGTATAAGTAAATACCAACCCAGTTAAATGGTAGAACAAAAGTAACAACATCACCTGCGATGCAATGCATATGACAAATTGAATTTTAGTTCCATAATTTAATCATGTGAGGGTCCGAGCTGCTCATGACCGTGAGCACGGCTAGTATACTAGTTTTACACTCTGCAGAGGTTGCGCATCTTTACCCACAAGTCGTGTATCCCATGTCGCCAGGGTTTGCAAGGCCCTTAGACACTACCGAGGTGAATGGCTAGGGATCCACTACGAGGCCTTTACAAAGTTCCACTAGCTTCCGAAAACCCGCTACAGTTTATAGGAAGTTCCAATGCAGGAATCCCTTGCAGGACCGCCATCGCAGCAAAATCCTCCCGAGGGCCTCCCTACACTGACCACTCCCCTACTGCCCTTGCCCCTTTCGGGTAAGGTAGTCTTCCACTAGCTTTCCTAATTAATCAGCCAAGGGGTCCCATTCCTCCCTTGTGGTAGCACTGTTTTCCCGGGTGGTCGCTCCATGTTCCAATTAACATAATGATCTTATCATGAACAGTAATAATAAACATATAATAAAAGTGTGATCATAAATAATATACCTTCATACCCAAAACCACATAAAGCACTAGCAAGTACTACCCAAAAGTTCAGTGGTAAACAAGGTATAAAGATAGACAAACTAGGGTAACCTATTGGGTCCCATCAAAATTAACCTATGCAGATCATTATGATTAATTAGAACATGAGTGGGTAAAAAGAAGTGATCAAGGGCACAACTTGCCTGGGACTTGAGATTCCAGGTACCAGGATGATCTTCAGATGACACGTGTCCTCACTGCTAGTCGTAGCAATACAAACAAACAGTATATAGGCAAAATTAACATTACACCAAACATAAGAATAAACTGCGTAATAATAGTCTACGCATTTGTACGAGACTAACGCAATTTGAACGGATCAAATCGGAGTTAAAACGGAGGAGTTATGACTTTTCTAAGGTTTTATGTATTTGATATAAGATTAAATAGGTTATAAATTTTAATGTGACTTTCATGTGAAAACAGTGGTATTAGATGATAGACAATATTAATACAAGATTATTGCAACTGGAATGAATTAATTTGGAGCAAAAATGAATTTTCTATGGAATAAACAAGTTTCTAGAATTGTTTTTGTATTAAAAACTAAATTCTATAAGCATTTCTCGGTTTTTATTATCCTCTGGACTGAGCATCAATTTCTTGTAAGCACAGGGTTCACAGTGCAAGTTTTATAAGACACAGAGCACAGTATGAGTGGATGGCGGGTTGTTTTCTGATAAGCGCAGGGGTTCTTTAGCAAAATGACAGCCGCGAAAGGGTATCGGCGTTCCAGAGCCGTCCGATTAGAAGCGGACGCGCCAGATCAGATCGCACGCAAGAATCCAACCGGTATACTACCAGAGCCGCTGATCGCGAGATCGACGGCCACGACTTACTACTGAACCGGTACGCGACGTAAGGCCTCGGATCCAAATCCAACGGCCCATAAAAGATCCTGGACTATGTGATCTCCCAGCCATCCGATCAAGGATCAACGGTAACTATCGACTTTGGCCGAATCGTTACGATAGACCCAATCGCCGCCACATATCGCGAGATCGACGGTCCACGCTATTCCGATCGAATCGTTCCCCGACGATCTAATCTTAACCGCCGATCAGTCGATCAACGGTCACCAGGGCGTCTTCCCCACTGATTCACGTGGAACGCGGCGGCGCCCTGGACTACGGTGGCGCCATGGCCGGTTCTAACAATCCCCCTATCCCCGCACCCAAACTCCGATCTAAAGGTAGAAACTGGCAGCGGTAATGACAGGGAATTCCAATGGGAGGTGCTCACCGCCGATCGACGTTGTGGAAGCCCTGTCCACGGAGTGCCGCGGACCCGCAGCGACGGTGACGGTTTGGGGCCCTCCCAGGTCGCCCGACCACTCCGCAGACGCGCCCGCAGCGGCGAAGAGACTCGATCGAAGTCTCCGACCACGCACCAACGCCAAAGGAGAACGCCAGTGGCGTTTCCACACAGCGTCGCTCCTGTACCCCTCTCTCTCTCCTATCTGTGTTCGCGGTGGAGCAGCGCCGTTCTTCGGAGCGCATGAGCTGGGAAAACGGTGGCCGCATTTATACCCCGGGCGTCCGAAAAGAGCGCGTGGCGTGAGCGAGTCCGTCGTCCAGAGCCGGCCCGGTCCCGGCGGCGAGCATCTCGCGCGGGTAGGCGAGCGACGCGCGAACCGTGGGAAGGTAGGTGCTGACAGCGCGGGCCCGCGTGTCAGCGAAACAGAGGGGTGTGCGGCGTAAAACGGTGAGGCTGCACGTGGGACCCACCGGTCAGTGGCAGAGTGGGTGTTGCCGCGCCCGCAAGCGTGAAGTTGGGCCGCGCGCGGTGAAACAGGTATTGGGCCGAATTCCAGGTTGGCGGCCCATCAGGTATAGTATCCTTTTTCCTTTTTCTTTTATATTTTCTTCTTTCTCCCTTCTTTCACAAATTCAAATTTTAATACAAATTTGAATTCAAACTTGTTTGTGAGCTTCTTAAATGAGTTAAGTTCTTAAATTAAAATATTAGTGGGGACAAAATATATTCTTTCATACATTTATTTTCCTCTATTTTGTATAATCCTCCTCCTTCTCTCTTTTCTTAATTGTTTCTATTTTCCTTTCTTATTTCAATTTCAAATCAAACCAAGTTTTAAATTCTAAATTTCAAATTTATGCACAAGATAAACTTTCACATGATGCACAATTACTACATAGTATTTCTTCATTTATTTTATTATTATATTAACTAAGTAATGTTTTCAACATGAAGTACACACACCACATTATTATTTGAGTGTGTAGTTGGGTTAAAGGTATATTCAAAAGTTCTCCCTTTGTTTTTGATAGGAACATTTTTCCAATGTCTAATCTTTATTATGATTTATTTTAACCGTTGTTATTTTATTATGATCATTTACCTTTAAAAAGGGTGAATTATAAAGTTTAATTATTTATCAATGGTACTTTGCTCAGATTTCTTCTACCAATCCCAAATTCAGAATTTGGGTGTTACAATGGTGCTCTAGCGCGGGAAAGTCGGATCTTCTGTTGTGGTTTCTCGCTCAATGTCGTGGGGCCATCTGGACTTGCGTCGACCCAGCTTTACGTTGGTCTGCTTTGCTGATTGTCCCCCCTCCAGGCCCATGAAGGAATGACCTTACGATTTATTGGGCCCTTGGGCCTTTCGTGAGGTCTTTTACCCTTTCAGTGGACCCGGGGGATATCTGTCCCCCACAGTTTGAGCAAACCTAGTCACTCCTGGCCTTACTATCTCTTTCCCCTCAGTGAAGTATCTCATGCACTCTAGTGTTCTTGTGTGCCCATAGACAAATATGGTGAATGCCTTTGCTTGGTGAAAGGGAAATAGGGTCAAACCTTTTCCTAAATGAATTTTGGTGGTTGAATTGCCCAACACAGATAGTTGGACTAACTAGTTTGCTCTAGATTATGAATTCTACAGGTGCCAAAGGTTCAACACAAACCAATATAAAGTCAAAGAGAGGGTTCAAATAAAAAGAGCAAAAGACAACCGAAGTGCTCCCTGGTCTGGCGCACCGGACAGTGTCCGGTGCACCAGGGAGGATCAACTCAAACTTGCTAGCTTCGGAAATTTGGGGAAGCCGCTCCGCTATAATTCACCGGACTGTCCGGTGTAACATCGGACTGTCCGGTGTGCCAACGGAGCAACGGCTACTTCACGTCAACGGTCGTCTGCAAAGGAACAGTGAAAGTGAATAGTGTGCGCCTTCGCGCACAGAAGTCAGAGCAGGCGTAGAAGGCGCACCGGACAGTGAACAGGACCTGTCCGGTGCACCAACGGACTGTCCGGTGGCCCCACTCGTCAGAGCTCCAACGGTCGAACCCTAACGGTTGGGTGACGTGGCTGGCGTACCGGACAGTGTTCGGTAGCGCACCGGACTGTCTGGTGCGCCATACGACAGTAGCCCCTCCCAACGACCACTTTGGTGGTTGGGGTTATAAATACCCCCAACCACCAACACTTTAAGGCATCCAAGTTTCAGCCATTTGCATTCAATACAAGAGCTCTAGACTTCACTCCAAGACACAAACAAAGAGATCAAATCCTCTCCCAAGTCCAAAGATCATTCCAATCAAATAGTGACTAGTGAGAGAGACAATTGTGTTCATTTGAGTTCTTGCGCTTGGATCGCTTTTCTTCTTCTTTCTTTCTTGTTTCCAACTCAATTGTAATCAAGGCAAGAGACACCAATTGTGTGGTGGTCCTTGTGGGGACTTGGTGTCCCGATTGATTGAGAAGAGAAGCTCACTCGGTTTAGGTGACCATTTGAGAGAGGGAAAGGGTTGAAAGAGACCCGGTCTTTGTGATCACCTCAATGGGGAGTAGGTTTGCAAGAACCGAACCTCGGTAAAATAAATCACCGTGTCATCCGCCCTATTTGCTTGTGATTTGTTTTCGCCCTCTCTTTCGGACTCGTCTATATTTCTAACGCTAACCCCGGCTTGTAGTGTGTGCTTAAGTTTATAATTTTCAGAATCCGCCTATTCACCCCCCTCTAGGCGACTTTCAATTGGTATTGGAGCCAGGTTCTTCATTAGAGCCTAACCGCTCGAAGTGATGTCGAGAGATCACGCCAAGAAGGAGATGGTGACCGGCGAGAAGCCCGCTACAAGTCTCGGGAAGGCTCCATCAAGGGAGTCCGGCTCCAAAGGAAAGGGAGAATCACACTCCCACAACAAGTCGCATTGGAGTGGCGACAAGAAAAAAAGATGAAGAAGGTGGTCTACTACGAGACCGATTCTTCGTCGCCATCCACCTCCAGCTCCGACGCGCCGTCCGTAACTTCTAAGCGCCATGAGCGCAAGAAGTTTAGTAAGATTCCCCTACGCTACCCTCACATTTCTAAACATACTCCATTACTTTCTGTTCCATTAGGCAAACCACCGGTTTTTGACGGTGAAGATTATAACATGTGGAGTGATAAAATGAGGCATCACCTAACCTCACTCCACACTAGTATTTGGGACGTTGTTGAGTTTGGAGTGCAGGTACCATCCGTGGGGGATGAAGACTATGACTCGGACGAAGTTGCCCAAATCCGGCACTTCAACTCCCAAGCTACCACTATACTCCTCGCCTCTCTAAGTCGAGAGGAGTATAACAAGGTGCAAGGGTTGAAGAGCGCCAAGGAGATTTGGGATGTGCTCAAAACCGCGCACAAAGGAGACGAGGTGACCAAGATCACCAAAAGGGAAACGATCGACGGGGAGCTCGGTCGTTTTATGCTCAACCAAGGAGAAGACCAGCAAGCCATGTACAACCGGTTAAAAACCTTGGTAAATCAAGTGCGCAACCTCGGGAGCACCAAATGGGATGACCATGAGATGGTCAAGGTTATTCTTAGATCACTCGTATTTCTTAACCCTACTCAAGTTCAATTAATTCATGGTGATCCAAGATATAAACAAATGTCTCCCGAGGAAGTAATAGGAAAATTTGTGAGCTTTGAATTAATGATCAAAGGCTCCAAAAAGATCATCGAGCAAGGCGCCTCCTCCTCCGTACCCAAAGCACAACCCGTCACATTCAAGGCGACGGAGGAGAAGAAAGAAGACTCTACACCGAGTAGGGTCCCCATTGACACCTCCAAGTTTGACAATGAGGAGATGGCGCTCATCATCAAGAGCTTCCGCTAAATCCTCAAGCAAAGGAGGGGGAAGGATTACAAGCCCCGCTCCAAGAAGGTTTGCTACAAATGTGGTAAGCCCAGTCATTTTATCGCTAAATATCCATTGTCTAGTGATAGTGACAAGGATAACGACAAGAGGGGAAAGAAGAAGGAGAAGAAGAGGTACTACAAGAAGAAGGGTGGCGATGCCCATGTTTGCCGGGAGTGGGACTCCGACGAGAGCTCCACCGACTCCTCCTCCGACGAGGACGCCGCCAACATCGCCATCAACAAAGGCCTCCTCTTCCCCAACGTCGTCCATAAGTGCCTCATGGCGAAGGACGACAAGAAGAAGAAGGTAAAATCATGATCCTCCACTAAGTATGCAACATCTAGTGATGAGGCTAATTCTAGTGATGATGAGGATGATTTGTTTACTCTTTTGTCAATCTTAACATGCAACAAAAAGAGAAATTGAATGAATTGATTAGTGTTATTCATGATAAGTATGAACTCTTGGATAGCCAAGAGGACTTCCTTATTAAGGAAAATAAAAAGCATGTTAAGACTAAAAATGCTTATGCTCAGGAGGTAGAGAAAAATGAAAAAATAACTAGTGAGCTTATTATTTGCCATGACACTATCTCCAACCTTAGGATTGAGAATGCTAATTTGATTGATAAGGTTGAGAAGTCAAATATTTGTGATGATTCAATTATCAATCTTACAAATGATAATGCTAGTCTAATTGCTAAGATTGAAAAATTGAATGCCTCTCTTGCTAGCATTAAGAATGGGAATAAAAAATTAATTGCTAAGGCTAAGGAATTTGATGTTTGCAATGTTTCTATTTCCAATCTTAGAGATGAGAATGCTATTTTACATGCTAAGATTGTTGAATTAAATGATTGCAAACCCTCTACATCTACCGTTGAGTATGTTTCTATTTGTACTAGATGTAGAGATATTAATATTGATGCTATTCATGATCACCTTGCTATGATTAAACAACAAAATGATCATATAGCTAAACTAGATGCTAAAATTGCCGAGCATGAACTAGAAAATGAGAAATTTAAATTTGCTCGTAGCATGTTTTATAGTGGGAGACGCGCTGGCATTAAGGATGGCATTGGCTTCCAACAAGGAGACAATGTCAAGCTTAATGCCACTCCTAAAAAATTGTCTAATTTTGTTAAGGGCAAGACTCCCATGCCTCAGGATAACGAGGGCTATATTTTATATCCTGCTGGTTATCCTAAGGATAAGATTAGGAGAATTCATGCAAAGAAGACTCATTCTCATCATGCTTTTATTTATAAGAATGAGGCTTCTAGCTCTAGGCGTTCTACACATGTTAAAATGCCTAAGAAGAAAACTCATATTGCATCAAATGATCACAACATTTCATTTAAGACTTTTGATGCTTCATATGTGCTAACTAACAAATCAGGCAAAGTAGTTGCCAAATATGTTGGGGGCAAACACAAGGGCTCCAAGACTTGTGTTTGGGTACCCAAGGTGCTTGTTTCTAATGTAAAAGGACCCAAGACCGTTTGGGTACCTAAGAACAAGGCCTAAATTTGTTTTGTAGGTTTATGCATCTGGGGGCTCAAGTTGGATCATCGATAGCGGGTGCACAAACCACATGACTGGGGAGAAAAGAATGTTCTCCTCCTACGAGAAAAACCAAGATCTCCAGAGAGCTATCACATTCGGGGATGGAAATCAAGGTTTGGTCAAAGGATTGGGTAAAATTGCTATATCACCTGACCACTCTATTTCCAATGTTTTTCTTATAGATTCATTAGATTACAACTTGCTTTCTGTTTCTCAATTATGCAAAATGGGCTACAATTATCTTTTTACGGATGTAGGTGTTACTTGAAAGGATCACGATGCCCAAGAGGGGGGTGAATTGGGCTTTTCTAAAAATCAACACTAATTAAAACCTAAGCAAGAGCCCAACTTCACCCCAACAACTAGCACTAAGAAAATAATACTAGAAATACAACAATGCTAAGACAATACTTCAATTACTTGCTAAACAAATACACAATGTAAAGTGCTTGAATTAAGTGCGGAATGTAAAGCAAGGTTTAGAAGACTCCTCCAATTTTTCCTGAGGTATCGAAGAGTCGGCACTCTCCACTAGTCCTCGTTGGAGCACCCGCGCAAGGGTATCGCTCCCCCTTGGTCCTCGCAAGAACCAAGTGCTCACTACGAGATGATCCTTTGCCACTCCGGCGTGGTGGATCCCTCGAGACCGCTTACAAACTTGAGTCGGGTCACCAACAAGATCTTCACGGTGATCACCGAGCTCCCAACGCCACCAAGCCGTCTAGGTGATGCCGATCACCAAGAGTAACAAGCCGTAGACTTTCACTTGACCAAGAAAAGCCTAATGCAAGTGGTGTGTGCTCTAGGTGGCTCTCGCTAGCGCTAATGAGGAACAAATGCGGGATTAAGATTCTCTAATCTCCTCACTAGGCTTTTGGTGCTTGCAATGCTCTAGCAATGTGCTGGAATTAATGTGGGCAGCAAGACATTGAATATGGTGGGTGGAGGGGTATAAATAGCTCTCACCCACCAACTAGCCGTTACCAGCAATCTTCTGCGCATGGGCGCACCGGACAGTCCGGTGCGCCACCGGTGCACCAACGGTCGTTTCCAACGGCTAGTTCTGACAGCTAGCCGTTGGGCTGATGGCACACCGGACAGTGAACAGGCACTGTCCGGTGCACACCGGACAGTCCGGTGCACTGTTTGGTGCGCCACTAAAATTCATTTCTGAAACCGGCGCTCTCGGGTTTTCTGCTCGGGGAAGCCTTCCGCAGGGCCAGCTCGGCCCCACCTGGCAGAGGGTGCACCGGACAGTCCGGTGCACACCGGACAGTCCGGTGCCCCAAGACCAGAAACCCTATTTCTTGTTTTTCAGCTGATTTTCAAATCGGTTTTCGTTCTAACTTGTGAGTGAGTTCTAGAGTGACACCTAGCACTATATGTGAGTGTGAATGTGCACCAACACTACACTAGAACTCTTTTGGTCAAACTACTCATCGACAACCCCTCTTTATAGTACGCCTAAAAGAGAATAAAAGACCTAACTAAATCACGAGTGTCCACATCTCCTTGACACTCGGACTCCGTAGTCCTTCACCTTTTGTTTCGTCATTTTAGCCGTCGCTTCGAGTTCTTATCTCCGGGATTGTTTTCACCGATGTAGTACTTCTACCTGTAATGTGACCTAACTTACCATTTGTCTCTGCAAAACACACGTTAGTCACATATAACATTACGTTGTCATTAATCACTAAAACCAACCAGGGGCCTAGATGCTTTCAATCTCCCCCTTTTTGGTGATTGATGACAACCCTACAAGATTTGTGAGAGTAGTTTGATTTGAAATTTCTGTCAATAGAGAAGATAGTCAGTTATACTCAGTAATCTTTGACAGAAAGAGTGTGTACCAAAATAATAAGAATGAGCGCATACACATCATAAGTTTCTTGTTCATATAAAACTGAAATCAAATTGATGAACAAGAACTTAAAAGACTGGTGATAACATATAAGGTGAAAACATAATACACACACAGTCAACATAAGCATCGAGAGTATGTATAGAGTTTGTGAGTCAAAAGCACCATACAAAAGTGAAGCTAGTACAGAGAGTAACAAGCACATATATTACATCAAAATGACTTTCTACTAACTCCCTAACTCCCCCTAGCTCTCACAACTCATATCTCTCCCCCTTTGGCGTCAAACACCAAAAGGGCACCCAAACCTACACATCAGAAGTGGGAGGAGGCGGCGGAGGCGCATCCGGTCGTGGTCGAGGCAGTAGGGCGAACACCAGCTAGGGGTCAGAGTCAGTCTTGGATCTAGGATCTGTTGTAGAAGCTGGAGCTGGTACTGACTCGGACGGAAGCTGCGCTGCTAGAGTTGCCGGAGCCGAAGAAATGGTCACAGACACCGCCGCAGCAGTAGTGGGAACAGCAGAAGCTGGTGGCACTGACGGCTGAGTGCAGACGGAGCTGAAGACTGGTGAAGTGAAAGCCAGGGTGACCGGCCGGAGCGGAGAGGAAGGAGGACCAACAGGGGGTCCTGGTTGAAGCGCTGGCACAACAGGAGCCTGAAGAGGAGGAGGCGGGACTGACTGAACCGGGGGAATCGATATACCAGAATGTTGTAGCATAAGAGTCATGAAGGCCCTGCTCTCAGCCCGATCCTGAAGAAGCTGCTGCTGAAGAGAATCCTGCCTTTCCTATATGGTCTGAAACATCGAGAGCATCCTCTCGGACAACTGCTGATGGGCTACTGCCTGGCGGGTCTGCTCGGCTGCCAAGTGAGCCTGCTGCTGAGTAAGTGTCTGGAGAATCGAAGCAAAAGCAGGGTCAATGGCAGGAGGGGCAGCAGGGGTAGCACGAGAACTCCCAGCCTCATGATCATGAGAGCGTGGAGGCATAGGAGGCGGAGGCAGAATCCCAAAATCATCATCATCATCATCATCAACTGTTGCGTCCTGAGCCTCGAACTGATGAAGAGCAGTATCCTCGGCCTGAGTGTCAAATACTAGAGCAGGTGCTGGCACAGGAGCCTCAGGCGCTGGACGGTAGGACCCAAAGACAAGGCGTGAGGCCTCAAGTGTGCCCTGGAACTGTGGAGGCCGAATCAGCTGAGCAAAGATGTGACATAGGTAGTGAGCATACGACAGCTGTCGATGGGCACGCAAACCATCCAAAACGGTGTCCTCGATCTCACAAATAAGGAAATCCACAACATCAAACTCGGAGTGAGAGACCAGGGCACCAAGGAGCCAGAGCTAGATATGTGTGGTAGCCTCCCTGTATCCCATCCGCGGTAGAAGTGTCCGTCTCATAAGCTGAAATAGAAACTTTGCTGCTGTAGTGAAATCTGTCGGAGAGCGTCACGACCCATCTGAGAAGGGCGGTCGGAACAGAGCCGCGACGTGAGCTGTACCCGGAGCGATACCGCCGTGAGGGCGACGAGGAGGGTCAGAGGTGCCATAGCATAAGTTGTGAAGACGAGTCGATGACTCGTGAAATCCAAATAGCTGGCGAATCTGGTTGGCATGAATAGTGACATCCTCTCGCTCAAAACAAAACCTCATCCAGTGATGATCAGGGTCGATCCATACAGTCGCGTAGAAAACTCGGACCCATTCCTCAACATACCTGCCGCTGGTAGTCAAAAGAGTCAGAAAGCCAGGCAGATATGAGATGTGCACCTCAGAGTCAGCACCGGTGGCTAGCAGAAAAGCGGGAAGGTCCAAAAGCCGGTGCACTCGCAGAGCAATTTGTGCATACATCTATGCCCTAAAAAAGGACTCCTGAATACGGGTGCTAAAGAGGTCAACTGCAGCAGGGTCCCTCTAAGCCGGTAACCAAGACTCCACGGGTATGTATCTGAACCTGTGTACCTGTGCCGCCGTAGCACGCTGAAGGTCAAACAACCTGGGATCTGCAGCCAGAGGTCGCACCTCAGTCTCATCGCGCTCCCGGAAGCGAGCAGGTGGGATAGGTGGAGCGAAAACGGGAGCGGGAGGAGGAGCAGTGGAAGCTGGTGTAGTGGAGGTGGTGGATGGCGCAACAGGGGTGTCAGGAGCAGGCAAAGTGGGTGGTGGAGTGGAAGCAGTGGTGTGAGTGGAGGAGCGAGGCCGGGAGGCGAGGCGACGAACACGGTACACAATCTGATCTGAAGGAGTCTGAGGCTGATCTCCTAGCTCGGCCTACTCAGCGGCTGCTGCAGCTGCTGCCGCTGCTCGGGCTACTCTGTCCATACGCCGCTTCTTGCGGCCTTCCTACTGCTCTAAGTATACGGTCTTTCCCTTGACCTGCTTGAAGGGGCGACGAGGATCCTCATCATCGCCTCCCCCTGGCGCCGACACATTCTTCGTGCGCGGCATCATGACCTGACGACTGCAAATGAGAGAGGGAAGCTAAGCATAAGTCGATAATAGCCGATAGAATATCAAAAGAGGAGATGTCTACCTGGAAAGCTCACACAAGAGGTGGAAATCCAGGCAGGACAGGAGACGGCTCACGGGAAGGCAAGGTCACTGAAATGACAGAAGAGTTGAGCACGTATTAGTCATATAGTCATAAGTATATGAAATGTGAATAAATACATACAAAGAGAATTATAGCACAGAAAACAAAAGTCATGGCGATCGAGAGGTCAAACGACGCGAAAATGACGTTTGAACGAGAAATAGTGCTATAGGAGGTTTGAAATTGAAAAAGAGGCATGAAATGATTTGGAATTGAGTCGATACTTCATGAATAGGTTTATATGGGTAAATATGAGTGAAGTGTGTGCTTGGTTTGAATTTAGGCGAAGAAAATGGAATTTGGGCACTCGGCTCGGAAACGATCGCTCGAAACAGGGAATTTGGTGAAATTAAATCCTGGAATATCGGATTGGCGTGAAATTTGGCGAATATGTTACTGGAGGTATTGTGAAGGTGCCTGAAAAATTTGGGTTCAAATGGAGCATTTTTGGCTGGTTTGGGCATTTCACCGAGCATGTGGTAGGCGAAGGTTTAGGTTTTCGGTGAAACGACTATTTAAGGCTGTGAAACCCTCCCTAAGGAGCTGAGAACCTACAAGGATATTCAAGAGACACCTAGGAACACATTCTACCACTTGGATTCACTGGATTTGACAGGAATTGATTTCGGCACAAAAAAGGGTGGAGGTGAGCTCACTGGGCTGAACAGAGAGAAGAGAGAGGAGTGAAGACATGGCTACTCACCAGAGGGAGAAAGAATGAGCACAGGAGGTCGCCGGTGCACGGTGGTCGCCGGCGAGAGGATCTAATCACTAGAGGAGGGCAGAGAGCTAGAGAGAGGGAAGAAATCTGAGAGCCTCTGGCTCGGCTCGGGCTGGAGGCGTTTTTTTAAATGCGATATGGGCGCACCGGACAGTCTACAGTGCATGTCCGGTGCACACCGGACAGCGCACAGGAAAAAGGATTTTGAGCGCACGGCTGCCGGTGCACCGGACATTGCACAGTGCAGTGTCCGGTGCACACGGGACTGTCCGGTGAGCCCAGACAGAGGGAAGATTTGAAATTTTTAAATATTTCTATCTAATTTCCAACCAAACCAAATCCCAACTTATAATCACACAAAATAACACTTGTTGGGACAGGTATTGGTACCCTCATATACTTTCTCATAATTTTCAAAATATTTTGCCATAGGCTAAATAATTTTTAGAGAAAATAGGCAAATGGTGAGATTTGCATTTTGGCATTGCACTAGGGGTTTTCATGAAAGATTTGAGTTTTGAATACTCCCCCTAAGTGCAGTACCTCATGCATATCTCAAGAACCAACAATTACATAAAAGTAGGAATTTAAGTACTAAAAGCTTAAAACTAAGATTTGTCAAGTTTGATCCGAGTTAAGCTTTTTTACTCGCTTTGTTGGCGGTTATCTCTACTAGGTTAGACAAGCCCTAGATGCAATACAAGAAATTTAAATATGCAATGCAAGCTTGACAACACCATTTGACATCTTAAATAAAATTTCTGAGATCAAGTATATTTAATTCATTCCTCAACATGCAAAAGCGGGTCTTATCAAGTGGCTTAGTGAAAATATCCGCTAATTGATCTTCCGACCTCACTCCTTCTAAAATGATATCTCCTTTAGCAACATGATCTCTAAGGAAGTGATGACGGATATCAATGTGCTTGGTGCGAGAGTGTTGTACAGGATTATTAGCAATTTTAACATCACTCTTATTATCACACAACAAAGGTACCTTTTTTAGAACTACGCCATAGTCTAGAAGAGTTTGTTTTATATATAAAATTTGTGTGCAACAAGCACCCGCGGCATTGTATTCCGCTTCGGCAGTTGACAAGGCAACACTATTTTGCTTTTTGGATATCCATGATACTAGTGATCTACCAAGCAGATGGCATCCCCCAGAAGTACTTTTCCTATCAATTTTGCAACCGGCATAATCCGAATCGGAATAGCCAATTAAATCAAAAGTAGCTCCTTTGGGATACCACAGACCAACGTTGGTGGTGTGCCTGAGATACCTAAGAATTCTTTTAACAGCGCAAAGATGAGCTTTCTTAGGATTAGATTGAAATCTAGCACACATGCAGACACTAAACATGATATCGGGCCTAGATGCGGTAAGGTACAATAAACTACCAATCATAGAACGGTAGAGAGTTTGATTAACCGGGTTACCTCCCTCATCTAGGTCGAGATGTCCATTTGTTGGCATAGGTGTCTTGATTGGTTTGCACTTCTCCATGTTGAACCTTTTCAACAAGTCTTTGGTATACTTCTCTTGTGAGAGAAAGTTACCATCTTTCATTTGCTTGACTTGAAAGCCAAGGAAGTACGTCAGCTCACCAATCATTGACATCTCGAACTCCTTCGACATCAACTCACCAAATTCCTTGCAATGATAGTCATTTGTCGAGCCAAAGATTATATCATCAACATATACTTGACAAATAAAAATATCACCGTTATGTTTCTTTGTGAATAGAGTTGTGTCGACGGTCCTGATCTTGAAGCCCTTTTCGATGAGGAAGTCGCGAAGGCGCTCATACCAAGCCCTTGGAGCTTGCTTTAGCCCATATAGCGCCTTGGACAACCTGTAAGCATGGTTATGATATCTAGGGTCTTCAAATCCAGGTGGTTGCTCAACATATACAAGTTCATTTATGAAGCCATTTAAAAATGCACTTTTTACATCCATTTGATAAAGTTTTATATCATAGCATGATGCATATGCAAGTAGGATACAGATGGCTTCCAGTCGAGCAACCGGTGCAAAGGTCTCTCCAAAATTTAAGCCTTCAACTTGAGATAATCCTTTTGCAACAAGTCTTGCCTTGTTTCTTACAATCACACCTTGATCATCTTGTTTGTTTTTGAACACCCACTTTGTTCCAATGATTCTTGCATCTTGTGGGGGCTTCTCCAGGGTCCAAACTTGGTTACAGGTGAAGTTGTTAAGTTCTTCATGCATAGCGTTCACCTAGTTCGGATCCTGTAGCGCCTCATCTATACAAGTAGTCTCAACACAAGAAACAAAGGAGTGATGTTCAATAAAAGAAGCATGTCTATGGGATCGAGTGATAACCCCTTGTGAAGGACTCCCAATGATTTGGTTTTGAGGGTGAGCTTGAAGTAGTGATGAATTTCTCCTGTTAACCACTTGGGAAGAAGATCCTGGAGCATCAACATCTTTGGCTTGTACCCTTGCTTGTTCATGAGAGACAAATGTATCTTCATTTGCATGCCTCTCATCTTTTTCATCATCTTGTGGTACATTTGATGAAGAAGGTCTGTCAATGTTTTGCACCTCTTCTTCATCTTCTTTTGGTTTGATAGCTCCAATTGGCATGTTCTTCATTGCTTCCCTAAGTGGCTCATCACCTACATCATCAAAATTCTCAAGTGCTCCTTGGGAGCCATTAGTCTCATCAAATTCCACATCATATGTTTCTTCTACCACGCCAGTGGCATGATTGAATACTCGATATGCTTTGGACTTTAATGAATAACCCAAAAGAGAACCAATATCACAACATCTTTGAAACTTCCCTAGGTGATGGCGTTTCTTGTAGATGTAGCATTTGCATCCAAACACCCGGAAGAAGGAGACGTCTGGCTTTTTCCCATTTAGCAGTTCATAGGGAGTCTTCGCAAGCAGCCGGTGAGGAAATAGCCTGTTTGATGCATAACATGCAGTGTTGACAGCTTCGGCCCAAAACCTCTCCGGTGTGTTATACTCATCAATCATTGTTCTTGCAAGAGTGATCAAGGTCCTGTTTTTCCTTTCAACAACTCCATTTTGTTGAGGTGTATATGTTGTAGAAACTTCATGCTTGATCCCAATTTCATCACAGTACTCATGAATGTTGGTGTTGTCAAATTCTTTACCATTATCACTTCTAATCTTCTTGATCTTGCAATCAAATTCATTTTGAGCTTTCTTGGCAAACTTCTTGAATATAGATGCAACTTTAGATTTGTCATGGAGAAAGAACACCCATGTGTATCTTGAGAAATCATCAACAATCACCAGACAGTAGAGGTTGCCACCAGCACTTACATAATTTGTAGGTCCAAATAAATCCATATGAAGTATTTCCAGTGGCCTTGATGTTGACATGAAAGCTTTAGTAGGATGTGTATTAGCAACTTGCTTCCCAGCTTGACATGCACTACAAGGCTTGTCCTTTTCAAATACCACATCCTTTAATCATCTAACCATGTCCTTCTTTAATACCTTCTTGAGTGTGCTCATCCCAACATGTGCAAGCCTCCTATGCCAAAGCCATCCAAGTGAAGCTTTGGTGAAGAGGCAAGTTCTTAAGTCTGCATCTTCTGAGGTGAAATCCACTAAGTAGAGATTGTTGTATCTAAATCCTTTGAACACCATTGATTCATCATCCATTTTTGATACAATAACCTCTGTTGGAGTGAATAAGCATTGAAGTCCAAGATCACAGAGTTGACCCACTGATAATAAATTGAAGCTCAAAGGTGCAACCAAGAGAACATTTGAAATTGATAAATCATTTGAAATTGCCACCTTGCCAAGTCCTTGCACTTTCCCTTTTGAATTGTCTCCAAATGTGATTTTGTCTTGTCCATCAACATTCTCATCAAGTAAGGTGAACATCTGTGGGTTGCCTGTCATATGTTGTGTGCATCCACTGTCAATAACCCAATGGCTCCCACCGGTCTTGTAGTTTACCTACATCCACAGACAAATCAAGCTTGAGTTTTGAGGGCCCTATATTGCATAGGACCAGTGACTCTCTCAATTAAGGACTTTGCAACCCAAATTTGTCTAGGTCTACTCTTGCTTGGTGGACCTAGGAATGTAACTTTGACCTTTCCATTTGCAACTTTTCTTAGAACATAATGAGCATTGAAAGCAAATGGTCTTGAGTGCTTAGGCAATGGAGTTGGTGGTTTGGCTTTGCAGTTGTGGGCAAAGTGACCTTCTTTTCCACATTCAAAGCATTTGATGGGCTTGTGAGTCTGCTTTGGCTTGTATTGAGTGGTAGCTTTCTTTTGCACAAAAGCATTGTATCCAATACCACTCTTGTTGTTTTTCATGACAGTGTTCATAAGCAACTCATTTTGGAGGTATTGGCCCTTGTTGAACTTTTGCACACTTGTTGCAAGATGTTCATTTTCACTCTTAAGTTTCTTGATCTCATTTTTAAGCCTTTCATTATCCACTGCCAACTCTTTGTTGAAATCATTGTTCTCAATGGCAACCTTTCCTCTAGTAGTTGCATCAGTCAGGTATCTCTTCAATTTTTGGTTGTCTAAAGTCAAGACTTCAACTTTTCAGTCAATTCATCATGTAGACTAGTTTGCTCTCCTTGACTCAAATCATCACATGAGGTTGCTACATCAATCTTAACAACAGGGTTAATAGCCTCATGTGTTTTGCAAGATAAAAGTTCATTCTCAACAAGAAGATTATCATGATCAAATTTAATCTTAGTATAATCTTCCTTGATTTTTACTAATCTATCTTGCAACTCCCTATTAGCTTCATTTAACTTGTCACATTTATTCTTAGCATCTTTTAGGGAGGTTGTGAGCTCATTTACAGTTGATGACATAGTTTTGTTCTCTTCTTTCAGTTCATCACTAGCTTTCATAACTATGTCATATTTGGCATTTAAAGATTCATTTTCATTTTTCAACCTATCACATTTAGCTTTTGACTTCCTAATGATTCGAGTATATTCTTTAAGCAAGTCAGTTAGTTCATCATATGAAGGTGAAGCAAATTCCTCATCACTATCACTATCACTATCATCAGTAATATCAATATCATTTTGTACCTTCCGTTCACCTCTAGCCATGAGGCATAGGTGAGAAGTCGATGATGGCGATGGTGGTGGTGAAGAGAAGTCCCTGGCGATGGCGGCAACCTTTTCATCATTCTCCTCTTCACTTGAAGAAGATCCACTTGATGACTCAATGTCAGTGAGCCAGTCACCAACAATATATGCCTTTCCATTTTTCTTTTTGTGGAACCTCTTTTGCTTCCCATCCTTTCTCTTGAAGAATTTCTTTTCCTTTTTCTCATCATCGCTGTCATCTTCTTTCTTGCCCTTGAACTTGTTCTTCTTGGGCTTGGTACATTGATGAGCAAGATGACCAAGCTCTCCACAGTTGTAGCAATCCATCTTAGAAATGGGCTTTCTTTTGCTGGAAAAGAATTTCTTCTTTCTTGAATCAAATTTGATGCCTTCTCTGTTGAGCTTCTTTAACATCTTGGTGGTCTTCCTCACCATCAAGGCAATGTTAGCATCAAGGTCATCATCACTTGAGGATTCTTCCTCAATTTATACTTTGGATTTTCCTTTTCTTTCTTGATTTGCTTTGAGAGCCAAATCCTTTCTCTTGGAAGATGACTCATCTTTGTCATTGATGTGCATGTACATCTCATGAGCATTGATCTTTCCCAATATCTGTGTAGGTGTGGTAACTGAAAGATCCATTTGATGTAGCACAGTGACAATGTGTCCATATTTGTCTATTGGGAGGACACTGAGAATCTTCCTCACAATATTCGGTTGTGAGATTTGAGTAAGCCCCAATCCATTTACTTCCTCTACAAGAATATTGAGACGTGAGTACATAGCATTGGCATTTTCATTAGCAAGCATTTCAAAAGAATTCAACTTTCTCATAGCAATGTGATATCTCTCCTCACACTCACTCCTAGTTCCTTCATGTAGAGCACAAATGTCCATCCACAAATCATGAGCATTTTTATGATTTCTAACTCTATTGAACACATCTTTGCAAAGGCCTCTAAAAAAGGGTGTTTTTGGCCTTAGCATTCCATTTCTCATAATTAAACTCATCACCTACAAGATTTGTGGGATCTCTAGGTTGGGGGAATCCTTGTGTGGCGACTTTGTAGACACCAATGTCTATAGCCTCTAAATATGCTTCCATACGAATTTTCCAATATGGAAAATCGTCACCATCAAAAACGGGAGGAGGTCCATCCCCACCGAACATTGTTACTCTAGCGGTTAAGCTAATCTAAGAGCAACAAGGCTCTGATACCAATTGAAAGGATCACGATGCCCAAGAGGGGGGAATTGGGCTTTTCTAAAAATCAACACTAATTAAAACCTAAGCAAGAGCTAAGCAAGAGCCCAACTTCACCCCAACAACTAGCACTAAGAAAATAATACTAGAAATACAACAATGCTAAGACAATACTTCAATTACTTGCTAAACAAATACACAATGTAAAGTGCTTGAATTAAGTGCGGAATGTAAAGCAAGGTTTAGAAGACTCCTCCAATTTTTCCCGAGGTATCGAAGAGTCGGCACTCTCCACTAGTCCTCGTTGGAGCACCCGTGCAAGGGTATCGCTCCCCCTTGGTCCTCGCAAGAACCATGTGCTCACTACGAGATGATCCTTTGCCACTCCGGCGCGGTGGATCCCTCGAGACCGCTTACAAACTTGAGTCGGGTCACCAACAAGATCTTCACGGTGATCACCGAGCTCCCAACGCCACCAAGCTGTCTAGGTGATGCCGATCACCAAGAGTAACAAGCCGTAGACTTTCGCTTGACCAAGAAAAGCCTAATGCAAGTGGTGTGTGCTCTAGGTGGCTCTCGCTAGCGCTAATGAGGAACAAATGCGGGATTAAGATTCTCTAATCTCCTCACTAGGCTTTTGGTGCTTGCAATGCTCTAACAATGTGCTAGAATTAATGTGGGTAGCAAGACATTGAATATGGTGGGTGGAGGGGGTATAAATAGCCCTCACCCACCAACTAGCCGTTACCAGCAATCTTCTGCGCATGGGCGCACCGGACAGTCCGGTGCGCCACCGGTGCGCCAACGGTCGTTTCCAACGGCTAGTTCTGACAGCTAGCCGTTGGGCTGATGGCACACCGGACAGTGAACAGGCACTGACCGGTGCACACCGGACAGTCCGGTGCACTGTCCGGTGCACTGTCCGGTGCGCCACTAAAATTCATTTCTGAAACCGGCGCTCTTGGGTTTTCTGCTCGGGGAAGCCTTCCCCAGGGCCAGCTCGGCCCCACCTGGCAGAGGGTGCACCGGACAGTCCGGTGCACACCGGACAGTCCGGTGCCCCAAGACCAGAAACCCTATTTCTTGTTTTTCAGCTGATTTTCAAATCGGTTTTCGTTCTAACTTGTGAGTGAATTCTAGAGTGACACCTAGCACTATATGTGAGTGTGAATGTGCACCAACACTACACTAGAACTCTCTTGGTCAAACTACTCATCGACAACCCCTCTTTATAGTACGACTAAAAGAGAATAAAAGACCTAACTAAATCACGAGTGTCCACATCTCCTTAACACTCGGACTCCATAGTCCTTCACCTTTTGTTTCGTCGTTTTAGCCGTCGCTTCGAGTTCTTATCTCCAGGATTGTTTTCACCGATGTAGTACTTCTACCTGTAATGCGACCTAACTTACCATTTGTCTCTGCAAAACACACGTTAGTCACATATAACATTACGTTGTCATTAATCACTAAAACCAACTAGGGGCCTAGATGCTTTCATTACTGTCTTTAGAAGGAGTGATGATTCAATAGCTTTTAAGGGAGTGTTAGAGGGTCAGCTAACGGCTCTCAAGTAGAGCAAGTTGATCTTGATGAGCTAGATGATGAAGAGGCTCCGTGCATTGCGCTAAGGAACATGTCCATTGGGGATGTGTGTCCTAAGGAACCCGAAGAGCCTCCACAAGCACAAGATCAACCATCTTTCTCCATGCAAGCATCTCCACCAACCCAAGATGAGGATGAGGCTCAAGATGATGAAGGAGAAGATCAAGATGATGAGCCACCTCAAGAAGAGGGCAATGATCAAGGGGGAGATGCCCATAATCAAGACAAGGAAGATGAACAAGATCCAAGGCCGCCACACCCAAGAGTCCACCAAGCAATCCAACGAGATCACCCCGTGAACACCATCTTCGATGATATTCATAAGGGGGTAACTACTCGATCTCGTGTTGCTCATTTTTGTGAACATTACTCTTTTGTTTCCTCTATTGAGCCACATAGGGTAGAGGAAGCACTTCAAGATTCGGATTGGGTGTTGGCGATGCAAGAGGAGCTCAACAACTTCACGAGGAATGAGGTATGGCATTTAGTTCCACGTCCTAATCAAAATGTTGTAGGAACTAAGTGGGTCTTCCGCAACAAGCAAGATGAGCATGGTGTGGTGACAAGGAACAAAGCACGACTTGTGGCCAAGGGTTATTCACAAGTCGAAGGTTTGGATTTTGGTGAAACCTATGCACCCATAGCTAGGCTTGAGTCAATTCGTATATTACTTGCCTATGCTACTTACCATGGCTTTAAGCTCTATCAAATGGACGTGAAGAGTGCCTTCCTCAATGGACCAATCAAGGAAGAGGTCTATGTTGAGCAACCTCTCGGCTTTGAAGATAGTGAGTACCCTAACCATGTCTATAAACTCTCTAAGGCGCTTTATGGGCTCAAGCAAGCCCCAAGAGCATGGTATGAATGCCTAAGAGATTTTCTTATCACTAATGGCTTCAAAGTCGGCAAGGCCGATCCTACTCTCTTTACTAAAACAATTGAAAATGATTTGTTTGTATGCCAAGTTTATGTTGATGATATCATATTTGGGTCTACTAACAAATCTATTTGTGAAGAGTTTAGTAGGATCATGATTCAAAAATTCGAGATGTCTATGATGGGGGAGTTGAAGTATTTCTTAGGATTTCAAGTGAATCAACTCCAAGAGGGCACCTTCATCAGCCAAACGAAGTACATTCAAGATATACTCACCAAGTTTGGAATGAAGGATGCCAAGCCCATCAAAACACCCATGGGAACCAATGGGCATCTCGACCTCGACACGGGAGGTAAATCTGTAGATCAAAAGGTATACCAGTCGATGATACGATCTCTACTCTATTTATGTGCATCTAGACCGAATATTATGCTTTCTGTATGCATGTGTGCAAGATTTCAAGCCGATCCTAAGGAAGTTGACCTTAGGGCCGTGAAGAGAATCTTGAGATATTTAGTTCAAACACCTAAGTTTGGTCTTTGGTACCCCAAGGGATCCTCGTTTGATTTATTAGGATATTCCGATGCTGATTGGGCAGGGTGCAAAATTGATAGGAAGAGCACATCAGGGACCTGTCAATTTCTGGGAAGATCCCTGGTGTCTTGGGCTTCAAAGAAACAAAACTCAGTAGCTCTTTCTACCGCCGAAGCCAAGTATATTGTCGCAGGCCATTGTTGCGCGCAATTGCTTTGGATGAGGCAAACCCTTAGGGACTATGGCTACAAATTTAGCAAAATCTCTCTCCTATGTGATAATGAGAGTGCAATCCGCATGGCGGATAATCCCGTTGAACACAGCCGCACTAAGCACATAGCCATTCGGTATCACTTTTTGAGAGATCACCAACAAAAGGGGGTATCGAGATAGCCTATGTAAACACCAAAGATCAATTGGCTGATATCTTTACCAAGCCACTAGATGAGAAAACCTTTACCAAACTTAGGAATGAGTTAAATATTCTTAATTCTAGGAATTTTGATTGATTCCTTGCACAGATAGCTCATTTATATACCTTTGATCATATCTCTTTTATGTCTATGACTAATGTGTTTTCAAGTGTAATCTTATGCTTAGTCATAGAATTGAAAGGGAAATGGAGTATTCGGCAAAGAAGGCGCTTCCACTCAACTCCATTGGTATTTACCGGTATTCCGCCTAGCTCTCCACTTTGGTATAATCTTCACTCATATCTATTTGTTTGCCATTGAGGAGAAAGTCAAAGGGCTTATATTTCACTCACAAGTATCCGTTTTTGGCGATTCATGCCAAAGGGGGAGAAAGTATTAGCCCAAAGCAAAAGGACTGCACCACCGCCAAATTTTAAAATGAAGTTTTAAAATTGATACCTTAATGTGTTCAAAAAGGGGGAGTATCTTCAAAAATTTATAAAACCCTCTTTAACACTAAGAGGAGAATTTCATTGAGGGGGAGTTTTGTTTTAGTCAAAGGAAAAGCATTTGAAACAGGGGGAGAAACTTTCAAATTTTGAAAATGCTTCTTTCAATCTTATTCATATACCTTTGACTATTTTCAAAAGGATTTTGAAAAGAGTTTACAAAAATTTGCAAAAACAAAACTAAGTGGTGCAATCGTGGTCCAAAATTTTAAATAAGAAGAAAACCATCCATGCATATCTGTAGAAATAATTATTGGTTTCACTCCAAGCAACCTTTGCACTTACCATATGCAAACTAGTTCAATTCTGCACTTTTATATTTGCTTTGGTTTGTGTTGGCATCAATCACCAAAAAGGGGGAGATTGAAAGGGAAATAGGGTCAAACCTTTTCCTAAATGAATTTTGGTGGTTGAATTGCCCAACACAAATAGTTGGACTAACTAGTTTGCTCTAGATTATGAATTCTATAGGTGCCAAAGGTTCAACACAAACCAATACAAAGTCAAAGAGAGGGTTCAAATAAAAAGAGCAAAAGACAACCGAAGTGCTCCCTGGTCTGGCGCACCGGACTGTCTGGTGTGCCACCGGACAGTGTCCGGTGCACCAGGGAGGATCAACTCAAACTTGCTAGCTTCGGGAATTTGGGGAGGTCGCTCCGCTATAATTCACCGGACTGTCCGGTGTAACACCGGACTGTCCGGTGTGCCAGCGGAGCAACGACTACTTCGCGTCAACGGTCGTCTGCAAAAGAATAGTGAAAGTGAACAGTGTGCGCCTGCGCGCGCAAAAGTCAGAGCAGGCGCAGAAGGCGCACCGGACAGTGAACAGGACCTGTCCGGTGCACCACCAGACTGTCCGGTGGCCCCACTCGTCAAAGCTCCAACGGTCGAACCCTAATGGTTGGGTGACGTGGCTGGCGCACCAGACAGTGTCCGGTGGCGCACCGGACTGTCCGGTGCGCCATACGACAGCAGCCCCTCCCAACGGCCACTTTGGTGGTTGGGGCTATAAATACCCCCAACCACCAACACTTCAAGGCATCCAAGTTTCAGCCATTTGCATTCAATACAAGAGCTCTAGACTTCACTCCAAGACACAAACAAAGAGATCAAATCCTCTCCCAAGTCCAAAGATCATTCCAATCAAATAGTGACTAGTGAGAGAGAAAATTGTGTTCATTTGAGTTCTTGCGCTTGGATCGCTTTTCTTCTTCTTTCTTTCTTGTTTCCAACTCAATTGTAATCAAGGCAAGAAACACCAATTGTGTGGTGGTCCTTGTGGGGACTTGGTGTCCCGATTGATTGAGAAGAGAAGCTCACTCGGTCTAGGTGACCGTTTGAGAGAGGGAAAGGGTTGAAAGAGACCCGGTTTTTGTGACCACCTCAACGGGGAGTAGGTTTGTAAGAACCGAACCTCGGTAAAACAAATCACCGTGTCATCTGCCCTATTTGCTTGTGATTTGTTTTCGCCCTCTCTTTCGGACTCGTCTACATTTCTAACGCTAACCCCGGCTTGTAGTGTGTGCTTAAGTTTATAATTTTTAGAATCCGCCTATTCACCCCCCCTCTAGGCGACTTTCACTTGGTCAATCACCTTCTTGAACTGAGGCATGTTGCCAATTCCTTGGAGCATCAAGTTAATTTTGTGAGTTGCACAAGAGGTCCAAAAGATATGTGGTCTCTTCACATGCAGTAGCTTCTTTGCTCCCATGTTGTTAGAAGCATTGTCAGTCACAACTTGCACCACATCATCTGGACCAATGTCTTCGATTGCTTTGTCCACTAGTTCAAAGATTACTTCACTTGTGTGTGACACATCTGACATCTCTTTTGAGGAAATAAAACTAGTTCCATCAGCACAATTAGTGCACACATTCATTATGCTTCTCCTCTTCTTATCTGACCAAGCGTTGGTCATAATAGAACACCCATTCTTCATCTTCTCGGCTTCACGTTCTTGCAGCAAACTCTTGGTTCTTGCATATTCTTCTTGCAACAATCTCCCTCGCAGGTCAAACATAGTTGGAGGTTCAATTCCATGCCCAAATTGTCCAATTGCTTCTCACATTTGCTTGAACTCATCGTTGTCACATGCATTGAATGATATTGCTATCAATATTACAAAACAGCAAGGAAATTAAAAAACAGCAAGGAAATCTGATGAATATGAAATCTAAAATTAAAAAACAGCAAGGAAATTACCATGGTTAAAGGCCCATCTTGCAATATATTTATGCACCTCATGTAATCTTTCTTTCCAAAGTTCCTTGTTCAGCCTCTGTTGAGTCAAAGATTCAGATTTGGTTGCTGTAGAATCAATAGATTTTGTCCATTTGTCCATGGGGCCTAATTTGTGAGGCTCTAAACTTCCAACACAAGTCACTTCTTCTGATCCTCCAACCCTAGACACATGAACTTCCTCTCTAAGTTCTAGCTCACGAACAGTCTTCACCTCCCTTTTCCTTTTTGCTCCATCTAGTGCTTTCTTGCACTTTTCTTGAGCCTCCAGCAACTTCTCTTTGGTGGTCTTCATGCCTTGGCATTTCTTCGCATTCTTCCTTTCCTGGGCGATATGTTGCTTCAACCGATAAACCCCTCCACACATTTGCTTGTCACATAGTATGCACTTTACCTTGTCCTTATTGTTTATATCAACAAGAACCCCATACTCCCATCCCACATCATCTGAATTTCTTCTAAGGACACTAACTCCCTCCGGTGCACTTGCAGTTTCTTCAGATTGACCTTCTGTCATCTGAGTTCAAGCCATCATATATTCATATGTGAATAACAGAGGAGATGAGAGGAGAGAAGCAGGGGAGGAGGAACATACGGACCTTCTCTATTCTCTGTCGGCAAGAAGCAGAGGACTTCTCTGTCGGTGAAGAAACAGGGGAGGAGAGAAGCAAACAGTAGGGAGGGGTCTCCGGCGTCCGGCGTCCGCGTAGGGAGGGGTCTCTGTCGGTGAAGAACCAGGGGAGAAGCAAGCAAGCAGCCGGTTCTCCGGCGTCCGCGCAGGGAGGCGTCCACGCAGGGAGGGGGGTCTCCGGCGTCCGGCGGAGAAGCAAGCAGGGGGTCTCCGGCGTCCGCGCACTCAGCTAAACCGGTAAACCCTATCGCGTCTGCCCTTTCCCTCCCGCGCCGCTCCCTTATCCCCTCCCCCGCGCGCGCTCTTTCCCTATCGCGCGCACTTTCCCGCGCGCTTTTCCAGCTCACGCACGCGGCGCGCCTAGCCCGCCTGGGCACTGGGCGACGTGGAATCCCCGTGGAATCGACGCGAGGCGCCGCCTAGGCGCTCCGATCGACTAGGAGGCCGACTACCCCCCTAGTCCAGGCGGAAGGCCAAGGACTAGCGCCTAGGCGCGATGTAATCGGCGATTTTCAAAACTTTGTTTATATATAATTGATCTTTTGACTAGATAATTATTTATTTTTATTATTAATTATTATACGAAAATATTATCACGTGCAAGTTTAATAGGTCCCGTCTTATCCCCCATTCTATTTACTCGTCGACGGAGAATTTTCTCGTTTAGATCTTTGTAGAAAAAAAACTTCTCCATCTACGTCCTCTAATATTAGAGAATTCCTCACAGGACACGGGACATCAAGGATCAGGGCCCATTGCTATTTGTAATTGGGTCTGTCCCTTTTAGAATGGAACAAAGTGTCCATCGTTCTTATTTCTGACAAAATTAACTCACTCTATTTTGAATTAAAAACATTTGTTCTCTACTATATATCTAGATATAGTGTATATCTAAGTGAATAATAAAACCTATGTATCAAGAAAGGTAAAATATTTTATAATTTAGAATGGACAGAGTAGTTTATAGTTGATGCAAGCGTGAGAAAAGTAGTTATTCCACTAAAATTATTGGTTGAACCGAAGATGCACCACCTCATCTGGAGGGGCATGGTTCCTCAAATCACACATCATAAATGCACTTGATGGGAAGAGAAGAAAATGCTGCTCAGTTCACATAAAATTGAGGTTTTCACCAAAAACGATATTCATCAGGCAGCAAACTTATGGTACTAGAGAGCTAGGCGCTACTCATCCCATCCTGACAGGCCAAGCCCTCCTGCTCCCACCTCTGGCATTGAGGAAAACATCTTAAGAGCTGAGGAGTCAGTGATGGTGACAACACCTTTTGGTTTCTTTCTCTTCTTTGTGTGATCAATTACCAGACCTCCAACAGATTTTCCATCGGGAGCTGCTTCCAGGGTTGAGATGTTCTTTAGCTTAGTCTCTGGATTGCCCACATTGGAAAACATTAAATCTGCAAACGAGATTTCTGTATTGTCAATTCCTTCAGCATCTACATCTTCTTCGTCAACAAATTTCTTCCTCTTGGCTTCCTTCTTGTCCTTCGTGCTGGTATCATAGACAAAAGTTTGAACTTCTTTGTTCTTTAAGCTACTGTTATTGGCATGGTACGGCTCTTCAGATTTCTTCGTCTTAGCTTCCTTGACCTTTTTCTTTTCCTTACCGTCTGGCACTTCAAGTTTACCAGGGTTCGAAGTGGTGATACCTGTAGAAACACTCTGGACTTCAAGCTCTTCAAGGCCCTTTACCTCTTGTTTAGATCCCTTCCTTTTATCCTTCTTCTTTGCATCAATCCCAATAGGGTCTTCATCTTTGCTCGGAGGATTCTCTTTTGTAGACCTCTTATCACTCTTGGAGGTGGCCTCTAGGGGCTTTGCGTTCAGTATGCGCAAGGTAGGCACAGATTTCTTAACCTGAGAGTACACTGGAATTACTACAGAATTGCAGTACATACAAAAAAAATCAAACTGGTCAGGGGGGGTCACCTTTTTGACAAGACTGTCTTTCTTGGAAACAGGATTTCCCTGCAAATTAAGGTTCCTCAAGTAGCGCAATTCAGAAAGTACCTAGCAATGAAACAAGTGACCGTTACAGTCAGAAATAATTCATGACAGATTCATTGGCAAACAGTGATAGGTGCAAACCTTCAAATCTGAACTCCTCTCAATAAAGTTATTCCCCAAATCAAGGTTCAAGATCTTCACATTTTTGGCCAAATCTGAAGGGATTGTCTGTGGATTCAAACCAGAAGTCACAGTCATCAAGTGCAATAGAAAAATATACGCTAGGACACTGATCAAAATACAAAAAGGACCACAAACGAAATCATACACTGATCTTGTTGTGAGAAAGCCTAAGTTCCTTCAGTTCCACACACTTAACAAGAGAAGATCCAATATTTTCTATTTGGCAGTGAGACAAGGATAGCTATGGGAAAAAGTAACAGCGAAACATTAGTCATACAGAGTTAGAAATAGGCTTGTCTTTCAAGAAAAAAGGGAGTTAGAAATAGGCTCCATACAGAAGAAACGACACATTCTTTTCTATAGTCATGTACTAAGGATAAAGAAATTAATAATACCTTTTTCATAGACTTAGCCTTGACCAAAGCATTGCCAATGGTAAAAACAGGATTCTTAGAGAGAACTGCAGCAGAGTAAATGTTACAAGTAAGTGAAGGAAACATAGTTATCTATTGTCTCATAGCTCCTATATGAAAAGAACATATATTTTTTTATTAGGTCATTGGTTTGAAATATAAATATAAAAGGAGAAGCAAGACAAATGTCATGTGCACAAAGACTATTATTTACCCTGCAAAATTCTATAGTTGTAACAACAAAGTTGTGAACAGCATTGTATTGTATATCATGATCTCTTAATGAAAAAGCTGTTGGTCATCTTATTTTAGGAAAAGGATGCATCAGCAGGGTAAAGTAATCCAGTTCAAGCTACTATGCATATGTGGTTTTGATTTGCATACCAAGTGTATTCAACTGTTGCAACTGATCAAGCTTGCAGATGGAAGAAATATTGTTATCTGCATTAGAAATTGTAAAGGTTCTATAAAATCAAGCATATTACCAACAAGAGAAATAAGAGTAATGGACAGTCTAGAATATTCATCAGTTGTGTTACCATTAAGAATCAATGCTCCCAGGCTTGTTAAAGATGTGACCTCGTCCATTTTTGTAAGTTCGTTCTTGCCAGCATTCAGTACCTGTACAACAATTCCGAAGTGAGGTGAGTGAGTCAAAGTATCGTGGTAAAATTCAGTACTTTAGGGGGGTGACTCACCTGCAGCTTTGAGAGCCCCTCAACACCTTTTAAGCTCACAAGCTTGTTTTCCTTAACCGAAAGCCACTTCAAATTGGCACAGGAGGACAAACCCTTGGTAACATAAAACCAAAAAAAAAATTTGAACCGAAAATTAGGGGGGGGGGGTATAAGCAGACCAGTTGAGGTTCAAGCAGTAGCAGGCTATATGAACCAAAAACGCCGGTCACCAGTTCATGAAAACGATTGCATAGCTGATAATCTTTTTAACCATGTCTGAACTTGTATAAAACTACTGAGAGATTGTGAGACCAGATAATGTGGTCAAAGAGATAACAATAATAATAATAATAATAAGAGCATGATATACCAACGACAATGAGATTTCCGCAGAAACATAGTATATATTTAGAAACATAGTATATATTTAACTTGTGTACCCCCAAATCCTCATTAGCTTAGGAGGACTGTGCGTGACAGCATTGCTCATTTACCACTAGACTAGAGTAGTTGTTTCTTTATGCAGTAACAAGAAGTACCTCGAGGGTGACGAGGCAGTTGAAGCCGAGGTCGAGGTGCTCCAGGTTCTTGAAGCTGCTCAGGCACGACACCTGCTCACCACCAGCCACCACACAGCAGCAGCAGCAGCACAAAGGATTGTGAGTATCAGAGCAGCACGCGGCAGCCGATGAGACTTCACTCCACTTACGTCGGAGAGAGCGCGGTGTGTGAGCTTGAGGGACGTAGCGTTGGTCCCCGCCGAACCCGCCTCGCGCGCCGCCTGCTCCTCGGTCAGCCGCCCCATCGCCGCCGCCGCCGCCGCCGCCGCCAAGTGATTGGCCGCTATGGCGTTTGCCTCCCTTTGATTGGTCTTCCTTCTGATACCCTAACGGCGCCCCGTTGACGGTCTCTTACTGGTGGGACCCACGTGCCAGTCTTGGCATTGGACTTAACGCGTTGGCTCCTTCACGTGCCTCGTCTGCGATGAAACGGAACGGGACGAATATTATCTAAAAAAAAAAGTCTTTAGTCCCCCTTCTCCTTCCCCTTCCCAACGCTCTCGCTGCAGAGGAAAGGCGAAGATGGCGATGACCGTCGAAGGTGAGTGCGCCTAGGTCCTTCTCCCCCCGAACTTCCAACATTTTCCTGTAGTCCAGCTTCGATTCCCGTCGTTTGGGACGCCGATTCGTGCATGGAGTCGGGCCGATTGGGTTGTTGCTAGGGTTCCGATCCGGTCCGATGGATGGGTTCGGTTGCTCTCTTCGGAATCAGGGCTTTGGAGATCCCAATTAGATTATGGATGGAAAAGGATGGTGCGCTGTAAGTTACCTCTGGCAGCGCCAGCGCCAGCACTGGATTGCTCGTTCGGTCGAGGTTGGTTTGCAGGTGCTCATTTTGGATCAGAGGCGGAGCTTGTGTTGCCACTTTGCAGCAGTTTGTGAATCCGATTTCTGCAAAAACCTCGTGAAATGCACGCAGTTAGCTCATTAGTGCTTTCGTCGTGATTTTCACCTTCTGTTTTGACGAGTTCATTTTTTCCAAAAGAGATTATGTTTAGATTCAAGTGCTCCGATTGGCTCGTACCGTATTAGACTACCAATACCTTTCTTCTTCAAATAGCTTCAGGAGTTCCTTTTACTGATTCTGTTTATCTGTTACTTGTCTGCTTGCCCTCCGTGCCGCTGTGCTGGATGCTGCTGCTCACGTACTGCTGATGTTTCTCTCTACAGTGTAAGCTCATTGCCCTCAGTATTTTCTAACTTTTGCTTTCTAGTTTTGTTCGACTGATTTCTCCTGTTGCAGGCTTGCTGCACTCGCGTTCATGTTCTCCACGAGTATTCTACTGCAGATACTGGTACGATGTGCTCGCTTATGTAATGCTCCTCTTAGCCTCTTGTTCTAGGAACTAATTAAGATCACTGGAAGCTTTCTATGGTACCAGTTAATCGTTACTTATGTGGTGTATGCATTGGTAGTTTTGAGAAGCTACAAATTAGCTGTTTTCATGTTTTCTTGAGCTCTTCCCGCAATGTATGCCCATTAGTTTTGTCCTGTGACTCATGGCATAAGCATGATACACGCAATATAAAACGTAAAAGCACAAAGAGGCACTAGCTGCTTACCAGGGTTATAGCATAAGCATCATATCTGTGTGAGAATCAAATGTGCTGGAGAAAGCACTTCTGCAGTCACTGCACACAAAAACTGTGTAGACACCCCCACACCATGAACTATGTGTCCTAAGTGTAGCATATTCATGCAGAAGGCAGCATGAAGTTGCCATGCTATTATTGTTTGTCGCTTCTTCAATGTTGGATTTCATTTTATGGTACAGGCATGCGCTTTGTACAGCAACTGGTGGCCCATGTTAGCAGGTTATTGTTACTTCATTACCCTCCTCAGTTTAATGAGAAAGTTGCCATAGTTGTTCTACTGACATTTTCTACATGTTTATGATTCGGCAGCTCTCATGTACGTCCTTGTACCAATGCCATGCCTGTTTTTTGGTGGTGGATCCACACACTTCATGACCAGCAGAGAAGGTGGAGGGTAAGTTTGTTAGAAATAAAATCCAGCACTGTGTGTGTAGTGCTGGGGTGTACGTGTGTGTGCTTGCATGTGTCATGTGTGTGCATGCAGCCGGTAGATGCTCTTGGGTGAGTCTATTAAGCCGACGCGAGAAGGCCGCTGTCCGTGTGTGCACGTCATGTGCATGGGGCCGGGTCGTGTGGCAGGAAGTTTAGGCGTGAGGGCGCGAGTCTTCAGAGTTGCGTGCGTCCGTCTTGTGCGGATCAAAGGCTTCGTGCCATGCAAGCAACTTAGGCTATTTAAACTCCTGTAAGCATCGGCAAGCATTTTAACAAGAGAAAACTGGTGTTCGAGCACCAGGGTGTTTGTGCGCCAAATTCTTGCGTTTAGCTACTGTGCTTCTTCTACCTACAGTTCTCTTTCTGTTCTTCACATCTGAGTGGTAGTAGATTCCAACAAAGTTCAGTGTCCAATGCTCTTGGTTACCTATGGAAATGTACAATTCGCAGATATAAATAATAGACCACTGAGTGAATATTACTTCGTATATATACTCAACAGTTTCATTCATATGATCATATCCTGTGCTATATCACAGTGTGATACTGATCAGCTGTGGTGGTAATAATTTCAGGTGGATTAATGCTGCAAAATTCTTGACTGGTGCGTCGGCCATGGGAAGCCTTGCTATTCCAGCAATTCTGAGGCATGCTGGCTTAATCGAGACCGGGGCCATGTTCATCGAGTTCACGTCCTTCTTCATCCTTGTATGCACAGTGCTGTGCTTCCATAGGGCGACTCTGGATGAAGACTGGTAAATGCGCATTTCACCGACACCCTGAACCCTAGCTGTTCTTGGCTGCTTCTGTCCATGTTAAGAAAAATTCCTGTTGGAAGCTAACATGGATCTGTACAAAGAAGCGTATTTCGAGCGTAGCCGTAGCTGATGTCTTATGTAGACACTTGTGAAGATTATGTGGTCATGTGGCAATGCAGATGTTATTACCTTCACTTTGACTTTGTCGTCACATGTTCTATGGTGAAGGAAGGAATCATCCGTGTAAACCATGGCCAAGGCACGCCCTACTTGGCTCCTAATTCTATCGCAGGCTTTGGGGTTATTAACCTATTATGAATGGAATAATAGGTTCTTGATGACCGAAAGAAAAGGGAGAGCTAATTAGTCACATGGCTCGGTCGATGTATTTTTCTTTTTCATATTTGCATTCATGAATCTGTCTAGGATATTACATATTATGATTGTGGTCTGAATCTTTATAAATCACTTGTTTTGCGGTCTGAATCTTTATAAATTTCTGCCTGTGCTCCTGGTTCTATCTCTAGTTTCATGATCTTGTGAGAGGAACCTTAGTGTTGTTGTGCGACAATATTTTCTAGGTGGATATAAAACTCAACAAATCGTGAAAATTAGTTCAACCCTAACATCAGTTTATACCCGCTTCCCTTCGTTTTTCATGTTGAAGAAATCCGCGAGTCATCAGTTCGACATCATTTTGCCGTGCTATTTGGAAACCCATCAGCCATGGAATCGCAACCCGCTTCCATTCACTCATTTCCCTTTCCCACATGGAAGAAATTTGCGAGTCATCACACCGAGAGCATTTTCCCTTCCCTGACTCCAAGTCAAGATTAAACTCGAATAACCCGATAAGTTTTACCCGATATAAAGGCGAGATAAGATGATTTCTTAACTCGCGGGTATGCTAATGCACAAGGACTTGTACCCGTCGGGTAGACGTGTACGAGTATAAGTGGGTACTACACATGCCTGTATACTCATGAGTAAAATATACCTGCGTCATATCACTATTTACCATGTAATTAAAGTTGTCTTAGCTAAAATAAAATACTTCTTCGCTTATTGTTTGTTTACCTATCAAGGATATAATCATCTGGTTTGTTGTATTTCAGGTGAACTTATTTTTATGTGTTTGTTTGACATTTTAAGTGATTGACACATTAGTATTTTAGACTTTTCTAGTGAGTACGAGTAGAGATGGCAATAGGTAAATACCCACCGGGTATTACTACCCCATACTCATACCCACGACACAAAAATAACCCCATCGGGTCACCCATATACATTGGCGGGTATGAATTTACCCCCATACCCATACCCATGTGGGTAGGGGTTACCCATTGGGTCATCCGTACCCACAAAAATTAAACATCTATCAAAATGTTATATTATACAAATGTCAAGTATATCCATTTAAATACCATTACAAAATTTCTAGCATCATTTAACCATCCATTCAACACACCAAAGATAATTGGATAAAGTAGTAACACTAGGATATTACTACATATCACATTATATGTTCCATTATATGGTCATTAAATTGTCATTAAGCCTTCTATTACATTATGGTCTAAAAGGTTGTTAAATAGTAAAAAGGATGGATGACTAAAGTCCAAGTTCATACTCAGGCTAAGTTTATATTGGGTATTTTATACCCACGGGTTAACGGGTATGGGTGAAGGCGGAACGTTCTAATACCCGTTTACCCACTGGGTGAAGATTTTTGCCTAATAACAGACCCACAGGTAGAATATTTAGTCCACATACATACCCTAATGGAGTAAATACCCATCGGGTATCGGGTCGCGGGTACCCATTGCCATCTCTAAGTACGAGTAACTCGTCGGATAAAATTACTCGTATGGGTACTAGTATGGGTAAGTTTCTATACTCGTGACCTTATATGGGTAATCCGACTGATAGGATTTTTTGACAGGCATAGGTATAGGATGATACTACCCGACGGATACATACTCGTTGCCATAAACAAACCTTTCTCTCCACCCGACCTTCCTCTCTGTCATCCTATCTCCTTGCTCATCCTCGCTCTCTCTGGTATCCCCTCCCTGCTCAAACTCTCTATCCTTTGTGGCGGCTGTAAGCATTTGCCCTATCTAGTGTTTTGGTAATTAACAGAAATAAATATAGACTAAAAGTTTCATTTGAGGACATGAGATTTAGGTTAATCCATGATAAAGATGAAGTGTATTAGATTACATGGAGTTATCACTAGTTTATATAAGGTGGATAGCTCAAGACAAAGGTATTTATAGGGTTTTAGATATAATCAGTCAAGAGGTGATTAGAAATCATATTAACCAGGTTAATATGATAGATAGTCGTGCTATCAAGATGTACTATCAAGATGGAACAAAGTATTTTACTTGGTCGATCTATAGTGTCTCATGGATCACGCAATTGAGACTTGCAATTTTCAAAGAAAAAGTGTGACAATAATGCTTCTTTGAAAGAGAAATGAATTGTGAGCTATGTATTGTCCGACTCATAGGGCATATTGCCCATTGGTCTAACTAGATGATAGCCAAAAATATAAGTTTCTGTCTTAAATAGAGTTGATTATGATAAACTCTCTGATTTTGATCGGCGGACAGTCCTCCGATCTATTGTAGTGGAATACATAAACTTAGAAGTTCCTATGTTAAAATATTTCTTTATTGGCTGACTGTTCGGGACCTTGGGGTGGATTATTCTTCATACTTATTCTGGTGGTAGACTTAAACTTGAAAGTTTATATGTTGAAATGTTGATTTGTTGGTGGACTATCTAGGCCCATGGATTGGATTATCTGGGCCACTTGGGGTGGATTGTCAGCCATACTTTATATGGTGGATGAAAGGGAAATAGGGTCAAACCTTTTCCTAAATGATTTTGGTGGTTGAATTGCCCAACACAAATTATTGGACTAACTAGTTTGCTCTAGATTATGAGTTCTACAGGTGCCAAAGGTTCAACACAAACCAATAAAAAGTCCAAGAAAGGGTTCAAATAAAAAGAGCAAAAGACAACCGAAGGCTGCCCTGGTCTGGCGCACCGGACTGTCCGGTGTGCCACCGGACAGTGTCCGGTGCACCAGGGAGATCCTCTCTGAACTGCTCAGCTTCGGGAATTTAGGGAGCCACTCCGCTATAATTCATTGGACTGTCCGGTGTAACACCGGACTGTCTGGTGTGCCTGCGGAGCAATGTCTAACTGCGCCAACGGTCGTCTGCAAAAGTATACAGTGAACAGTGCAACTGCGCGCGCAGAAGTCAGAGCAGGCGCCAGAAGGCACACCGGATAGTGAACAGTGACTGTCCGGTGCTCCAACGGTCGAACCCTAACGGTTGGGTGACGTGGCTGGCACACCGGACAGTGTTCGGTGGCGCACCGGACTATCTGGTGCGCCATACGATAACAGCCATCCCCAACGACCACTTTGGTGGTTGGGGGCTATAAATATCCCCAACCACCACACTTCAAGGCATCCAAGTTTTCAGCCAACACATTCAATACAAGAGCTATAGCATTCAATTCAAGACACGATTAGAGTGAATCAAAATCTCTCCAAGTCCCAATTCCACTCAAAGCAATAGTGACTAGAAGAGAGAGTTTTGTCGTGTTCTTTTAAGCTCTTATGCTTGGATCGCTTTTCTTCTTCCCCATTTCTTGTTCCCAACTCATTTGTAATCAAGGCAAGAGACACCAATTGTGTGAAGGTCCTTGTGGGGACTAGGTGTCCCAATTGATTGAGAAGAGAAGCTCACTCGGTCTAGGTGACCGTTTGAGAGAGGGAAAGGGTTGAAAGAGACTCGGACTTTGTGACCACCTCAACGGGGAGTAGGTTTGCAAGAACCGAACCTCGGTAAAACAAATCACCGTGTCATACTCTTCATTTGCTTATGATTTGTTTTCGCCCTCTCTTTCGGACTTGATTTTATTTCTAACGCTAACCCCGGCTTATAGTGTGTGCTTAAGTTTATAATTTTCAGATTCTGCCTATTCACCCCCCTCTAGGCAACTTTCAATTGGTATCGGAGCCCGGTACTTCATTAGAGCCTAACAGCTCGATGTGATGTCGGGAGATCACGCCAAGAAGTAGATGGTGACCGGCGAGAAGCCCGCTACAAGCCACGGGAAGGCTCCATCAAAGAAGTCTGGCACCAAGCACATAGAGGAATCCCCTCCACGCGTCAAGTTGCATCAGAGTGGCGACAAGAAGAAGAAGATGAAGAAAGTGGTCTACTACGAGACCGACTCTTCGTCGCCATCCACCTCTGGCTCCGACGCACCATCTGTCACTTCTAAGCGCCATGAGCGCAAGAAGTTTAGTAAGATCCCCCTACGCTACCCACACATTTCTAAACGCACTCCTTTACTTTACGTACCATTAGGCAAACCACCCGTTTTTTAGGGTGAAGATTATAACATGTGGAGTGATAAAATGAGGCACCATCTAACCTCACTCCACTCTAGTATGTGGGATATTGTTGAGTTTGGAGCACAGGAACCATCCGTATGGGATGAAGACTATGACTCGGACGAGGTTGCCCAAATCCGGCACTTCAACTCCCAAGCCACCACTATACTCCTCGCCTCTCTAAGTCGAGAGGAGTATAATAAGGTGCAAGGGTTGAAGAGTGCCAAAGAGATTTGGGACGTGCTCAAAACCGCGCACGAAGGAGATGAGGTGACCAAGATCACCAAGAGGGAAACGATCGAGGGGGAGCTAGGTCGGTTAATGCTCAACCAAGGAGAAGACCCGCAAGCCATGTACAACCGGCTAAAGACCTTGGTGAACCAAGTGCGCAACCTCGGGAGCACAAAATGGGATGACCATGAGATGGTCAAGGTTATTCTTAGATCACTCATTTTTCTTAACCCTACTCAAGTTCAATTAATTCGTGGTGATCCTAGTTATAAGCTAATGTCTCCCGAGGAGGTTATAGGAAAATTTGTGAGCTTTGAATTGATGATCAAAGGCTCCAAGAAAATCATCGAGCAAGGCGCCTCCTTCGTACCCAAGGCATAACCTGTCGCATTCAAGACAACGGAGGAGAAAAAAGAAGAGTCTACATCAAGTAGGCTTCCTATCGACGCCTCCAAGCTCAACAACAAGGAAATGGCACTCATCATCAAGAGCTACCGCCAAATCCTCAAGCAAAGGAGGGGGAAGGATTATAAGCCCCGCTCCAAGAAAGTTTGCTACAAGTGTGGTAAGCCCGGTCACTTTGTAGCAAAATGTCCTATTTCTAGTGACAGTGACAGGGGCAACGACAAGAGGGGGAAGAAGAAGGAGAAGAGATACTACAAGAAGAAGGGCGGCGATGCCCATGTATACCGGGAGTGGGACTCCAATGAGAGCTCCACCGACTCCTCCGACGAGGACGCCGCCAACATCGCCGTCAACAAAGGCCTCCTCTTCCCCAACGTCGGCCACAAGTGCCTCATAGCGAAGGACAGCAAGAAGAAGAAGGTAAAATCTAGATCCTCCACTAAGTATGCAACTTCTAGTGATGAGAATAATTCTAGTGATGATGAGGATAACTTGCTCACCCTTTTTGTCAACCTAAACATGCAACAAAAAGAAAAATTGAATGAATTGATTAGTGCTATTCATCAGAAGGATGAACTCTTGGATAGCCAAGAGGACTTCCTAATTAAAGAAAATAAGAAGCATGTTAAGGTTAAAAATGCTTATGCTCAGGAAGTAGAAAAATGTGAAAAATTAACTAGTGAGCTTAGCATTTGCCATGACACTATTTCTAACCTTAGAAATGAAAATGCTAAATTAATTGCTAAGGTTGAGAAATCAAATGTATGTGATGATTCAATTGCCAATCTTAGAAATGATAATGCTAGTTTGATTGCTAAGATTAATAAATTGAATGCCTCTCTTGCTAGCCTTAAGATTGAGAAAGAAAAATTAATTGCTAAGGCTAAAGATTTAAATGTTTGCAATGATGCTATTTCCAATCTTAGAAATGAAAATGCCATGTTACATGCTAAGATTGATGAATTAAATGTTTGCAAACCCTCTACTTCTAGTGTTGATCATGTTTCTATTTGTACTAGATGTAGAGATATTAATGTTGATGCTATTCATGATCACCTTGCTATGATTAAACAACAAAATGATCATATAGCTAAACTAGATGCTAAAATTGCCGAGCATGAACTAGAAAATGAGAAATTTAAATTTGCTCGTAGCATGCTTTATAGTGGGAGATGCCCTGGCATTAAGGACAGCATTGGCTTCCAACAGGGAGACAATGTCAAGCTTAATGCCCTTAAGAGATTGTCTAACTTTGTTAAGGGCAAGGCTCCCATGCCTCAAGATAACGAGGGCTATATTTTATATCCTGCTGGTTATCCTGAAGATAAGATTAGGAAAATTCATGCAAAGAAGACTCATTATGTTTCTCACTATGCTTTTATTTATAAGAATGAGGCTTCTAGCTCTAGGCGTTCTACCCATGTTAAAATGTCTAAGAAGAAATCTCCTATTGCATCAAATGAACCTAATATTTCATTTAAGACTTTTGATGCTTCATATGTGCTCACTAACAAATCAGGCAAAGTAGTTGCTAAATATGTTGGGGGCAAACACAAGGGCTCCAAGACTTGTGTTTGGGTACCCAAGGTGCTTGTTTCTAATGTCAAAGGACCCAAGACCGTTTGGGTACCTAAGAACAAGGCCTAAATTTGTTTTGTAGGTTTATGCATCCGGGGGCTCAAGTTGGATCATCGACAGCGGGTGCACAAACCACATGACTGGGGAGAAAAGGATGTTCTCCTCCTACGAGAAAAACCAAGATCCCCAACGAACTATCACATTCGGGGATAGAAATCAAGGTTTGGTCAAAGGATTGGGTAAAATTGCTATATCACCTGACCATTCTATTTCCAATGTTTTTCTTGTAGATTCATTAGATTACAACTTGCTTTCTATTTCTCAATTATGCAAAATGGGTTACAACTGTCTTTTTACGGATACAGGTGTTACTATCTTTAGAAGAAGTGATGATTCAGTAGCTTTTAAGGGAGTATTAGAGGGTCAGCTATACTTAGTTGATTTCAATAGAGCTGAACTCGATACTTGCTTAATTGCTAAGACTAACATGGGTTGGCTCTGGCATCGCCGACTAGCCCATGTTGGAATGAAGAATCTTCACAAGCTTCTAAAGGGAGAGCACATTTTGGGACTAACCAATGTTCATTTTGAGAAAGACAGGATTTGTAGCGCATGCCAAGCAGGGAAGCAAGTTGGTGTTCATCATCCACACAAGAACATCATGACGACTGACAGGCCACTGGAGCTACTCCACATGGATATATTCGGCCCGATAGCTTACATAAGCATCAGCGGGAGTAAGTATTGTCTAGTTATTGTGGATGATTATTCTTGCTTCACTTGGGTATTCTTTTTACAGGAAAAATCTCAAACCCAAGAGACTTTGAAAGGATTCTTGAGACGGGCTCAAAATGAGTTCGGCTTGAGGTTTAAGAAAATAAGAAGCGACAATGGGACGGAGTTCAAGAACTCATAAATTGAAGGCTTCCTTGAGGAGGAGGGCATCAAGCATGAGTTCTTTTCTTCCTACACACCACAACAAAATGGTGTAGTGGAGAGAAAGAATAGAACTCTATTAGACATGGCAAGGACCATGCTTGATGAGTACAAGACTTCGGATCGGTTTTGGGCCGAGGCGGTCAACACTGCTTGCTACGCCATCAACCGGTTATATCTTCACCGAATCCTCAAGAAGACATCATATGAACTCCTCACCAGTAAAAAGCCCAATGTTTCATATTTTAGAGTCTTTGGTAGCAAATGCTTTATTCTTGTTAAAAGAGGTAGAAAATCCAAATTTGCTCCTAAGGCTGTAGAAGGCTTTTTACTTGGTTATGATTCAAACACAAGGGCATATAGAGTCTTTAACAAGTCCACTGGACTAGTTGAAGTCTCATGTGACATTGTGTTTGATGAGACTAATGGCTCTCAAGTAGAGCAAGTTGATCTTGATGAGCTAGATGATGAAGAGGCTCTGTGCGTAGCGCTAAGGAACATGTCCATTGGGGATGTGTGTCCTAAGGAATCCGAAGAGCCTTCACCAACACAAGATCAACCATCTTCCTCCATGCAAGCATCTCCACCAACCCAAGATGAGGATGAGGCTCAAGATGATGAAGGAGAAGATCAAGAGGATGAGCCACCTCAAGAGGATGGCAATGATCAAGGGGGAGATGCCAATAATCAAGACAAGGAAGATGAACAAGATCCAAGGCCGCCTCACCCAAGAGTCCACCAAGCAATCCAACGAGATCACCCCGTGAACACCATCCTAGGAGACATTCATAAGGGGGTAACCACTCGATCTCGTGTTGCTCATTTTTGTGAACATTACTCCTTTGTTTCCTCTATTGAGCCACACACGGTAGAGGAAGCACTTCAAGATTCGGATTGGGTGTTGGCGATGCAAGAGGAGCTCAACAACTTCACAAGGAATGAGGTATGGCATTTAGTTCCACGTCCTAACCAAAATGTTGTAGGAACCAAGTGGGTCTTCTGCAACAAGCAAGATGAGCATGGTGTGGTGACAAGAAATAAAGCCAGACTTGTGGCCAAGGGGTATTCACAAGTCGAAGGTTTGGATTTTGGTGAAACCTATGCACCCGTAGCTAGGCTTGAGTCAATTCGTATATTACTTGCCTATGCTACTTACCATGGCTTTAAGCTTTACCAAATGAACGTGAAGAGTGCCTTCCTCAATGGACCAATCAAGGAAGAGGTCTATGTTGAGCAACCTCCCGGCTTTGAAGATAATGAGTACCCTAACCATGTATATAAACTCTCTAAGGCGCTTTATGGGCTCAAGCAAGCCCCAAGAGCATGGTATGAATGCCTAAGAGATTTTCTTATCTCTAATGGCTTCAAAGTCGGAAAGGTCGATCCTACTCTCTTTACTAAAACAATTGAAAATGATTTGTTTGTATGCCAAATTTATGTTGATGGTATCATATTTGGGTCTACTAACAAATCTATTTGTGAAGAAGGATCATGATACAAAAATTCGAGATGTCTATGATGGGGGAGTTGAAGTATTTTCTAGGATTTCAAGTAAAGCAACTCCAAGAGGGCACCTTCATCTGCCAAACGAAGTACATTCAAGACATACTCACCAAGTTTGGAATGAAGGATGCCAAGCCCATCAAGACACCCATGGGAACCAATGAGCATCTCGACCTCGACACGGGAGGTAAATCCGTAGATCAAAAGGTATACCGGTCGATGATAGGTTCTTTACTCTATTTATGTGCTTCTCGACCGGACATTATGCTTTCTATATGCATGTGTGCAAGGTTCCAAGCCGATCCTAAGGAAGTTCACCTTAGGGCCATGAAGAGAATCTTGAGATATTTAGTTCAAACACCTAAGTTTGGCCTTTAGTATCCCAAGGGATCCTCTTTTGATTTATTAGGATATTCCGATGCCGATTGGGCAGGGTGTAAGATTGATAGGAAGAGCACATCAGGGACTTGTCAGTTTCTGGGGAGATCCCTGGTGTCTTGGGCTTCAAAGAAACAAAACTTAGTAGCTCTTTCTACCGCTGAAGCCGAGTACATTGTCGCAGGCCATTGTTGCGCGCAATTGCTTTGGATGAGGCAAACCCTTAGGGACTATGGCTACAAATTTAGCAAAGTCCCTCTCCTATGTGATAATGAGAGTGCAATCTGCATGGCGGATAATCCCGTTGAACAGAGCCGCACTAAGCACATAGCCATTCGGTATCACTTTTTGAGAGATCACCAACAAAGGGGGGGGGTATTGAGATAGCCTATATAAACACCAAAGATCAATTGGACGATATCTTTACCAAGCCTTTAGATGAGAAAACCTTTACCAAACTTAGGAATGAGCTAAATATTCTTGATTCTAGAAATTTTGATTGATTCCTTGCACACATAGCTCATTTATATACCTTTGATCATATCTCTCTTATGTCTATGATTAATGTGTTTTCAAGTGTAATCTTATGCTTAGTCATAGAATTGAAAGGGAAATGGAGTATTCGGCAAAGAAGGCGCTTCCACTCAACTCCATCGATATTTGCCGGTATTCCGCATCGCTCTCCACTTTGGTATAATCTTCACTCATATCTATTTGTTTGCCATTGGGGAGAAAATAAAAGGGCTTATATTTCACTCACCAGTATCCGTTTTTGGCGATTCATGCCAAAGGGGGAGAAAGTATGAGCCCAAAGCAAAAGGACCGCACCACCACCAATTTTTAAAATGAAGTTTTCAAATTGATATCTTATTGTGTTCAAAAGGGGGAGAAAGTAGTATCTTCAAAACTTGTAAAACCCTCTTGAACAATAAGAGGAGAATTTCATTAAGGGGGAGTTTTTTGTTTGAGTCAAAGGAAAAGCATTTGAAACGGGGGGAGAAAATTTCAAAATCTTGAAAATGCTTCTTTCAATCTTATTCTTATACCTTTGACTATTTGCAAAAGAATTTTTCGAAAAGATTTGCAAAAACAAAACAAGTGGTGCAAATGAGGTCCAAAATTTTAAATAAGAAGAAAACCATCCTTGCATATCTAGTAGAAATAATTATTGGTTTCATTCCAAGCAACCTTTGCACTTACCTTATGCAAACTAGTTCAATTTTGCACTTTCATATTTGATTTGGTTTGTGTTGGCATCAATCACCAAAAAGGGGGAGATTGAAAGGGAAATAGGGTCAAACCTTTTCCTATATGAGTTTTGGTGGTTGAATTGCCCAACACAAATTATTGGACTAACTAGTTTATTCTAGATTATGAGTTCTACAGATGCCAAAGGTTCACAACAAACCAATACAAAGTCAAAAGAAAGGGTTCAAAACAAAGGAGCAAAGTTAAACCGAAGGCAGCCCTGGTCTGGCGCACCGGACAGTGTCCGGTGCACCAGGGAGGAACGACTCTGAACTTGCTAGCTTCGTGAATTCGGGAAGCCGCTCCGCTATAATTCATTGGACAGTCCGGTGTAACACCGGACTGTCCGGTGTGCCAGTGGAGCAACGACTACTTCGCACCAACGGTCGTCTGCAAATGAACAGTGAAAGTAAACAGTGCGCGCCTGCGCGCGTAGAAGTCAGAGCAGGCGCCAGAAGGCGCACTGGACAGTGAACAGGACCTGTCCAGTGCACCACCGGACTGTCCGGTGGCCCCACTTGTCAGTGCTCCAACGGTCGAACCCTAACGGTTGGGTGACGTGGCTGGCGCACCGGACAGTGTCCAGTGGCGCACCGGACTGTCCGGTGCGCCCGTTGACAAACAGCCTCCCCAACGACCACTTTGGTGGTTGGGGCTATAAATACCCCCCCAACCACCACTCTTCAAGGCATCCAAGCATTCACTACACCTCATTCAATACAAGAGCAATACACAACACTCCAAGACACAAATCAAAGCCTCTGATCGAATCAAAGTCCCCAATTCAACTCTAGTTTTTAGGACTTGTGAGGAGATCGACTTGTGTTCTTTTGTTGCTCTTGTTGCTTGGTTGGCTTTCTTCTTTCTCTCATTCTTACTTTCAAACCTTGTAAGCGAAGCAAGAGACACCAATTGTGTGGTGGTCCTTGCGGGGTCTAAGTGACCCGGGAAATCAAGGAAGGAAGCTCACTCGGTCTAAGTGACCGTTTGAGAGAGAGAAAGGGTTGAAAGAGACCCGGTCTTTGTGACCACCTCAATGGGGAGTAGGTTTGCAAGAACCGAACCTCGGTAAAACAAATCACCATGTCTCACTCTTCATTTGCTCGTGATTTGTTTTCGCCCTCTCTTTCGGGCTTGATTATATTTCTAACGCTAACCCCGGCTTGTAGTTGTGCTTAAAGTTTGTAAATTTCAGATTCGGCCTATTCATCCCCCTCTAGGCGACTTTCACCACTGCAAAGGGAGGACTCTCAAATGAAAGAGTAAGACATCAAGAACAACACCACCTACTTCTACAAAACAATTAATGGTGTGTTTGTGAGTATTCTAAATCCTTTCATTGTGAGAATATCAGGCATAAGTTGTTTATTGCAAATCTTATAAGCCTTGATCAAGATGTATAATGCTCCTCCCTACACATCTCTAAAATGAATGCATCTACTCATCTCATTCAAATTCTTGATGCATACCTTTAGGGGAGTCTATTTCTATATCTTGACCATGTTGAGACTAACACTTTATCTTAGTAATCTCATTTAGTCTCAAGTATGAGAATAAGATTCTCATGAAGTATGCTACTACAAATCAATCCATCTTGTTAGAATAATGTCATCTTTATCAAGGATTGTAGCTTTCATTGCTAAAGTAGCATATCTACTGGATTCTCCTATCTTATCGAATGCATATGTTGTTCTTTTGATCACATCTGTTATTTGTTTGATCATTGAATAACTTCAATTAACACTGATGTTTCTTAGTGCCTTATATACTATTAATCAATATCTCTCTTGATGTGCACTAAGTTAAAAGGAGAATTCATGATTCATCTATGCAATTTGTGATCCATTTGATATATGCTGACAATGACTTAGAAAAGGATCACTAGTTGTAGAACTCTCTCTTGTGCAAAATATTTCCATATATTGTCTTGAGTATAGGTCTTAAGCATCTAAGACTAAGGACAAAGCACAATGAAGAGAGTGTCTCTATGTGAAGGTACAAAAGGGTAAAACTACTTCATCTCATTTATACATGTACCCAAATCTTCCTTTTATATACATTCTTTGTATATCTTGTATAAAAGGAAGAGAAAGCATGTTCATGCATTAACCCTTCTTCATACCTAGTTTAACTTCTCAAAAATCTCACTCCTGCATTAATGCATCTTTTGTTAAAACTGGATAAAGTGATTTTATTGTCAAAGAGCTTAAAGATTAACCTTGTAACGAGGATAAGCTGCCCTTGTTCCAAAGGTGGATGGTCCTTAAGCCTCTTTGAAATCCTTAAGGGTAAATGCTTAAGATGTTTATAACATGCTTTCATAAGTGCATAAACTGTCATGAGCTTCACACTTATATTATGACACAATGCACTTCACATTCTGTATGATACAACTATGTTCTCATTAACCTAATTATGTGCAATTGGCATTTAAGGCCAAAATATGTATTCCTCTCCATGCACATATTTAGGGGGAGCAATCTATGTTATATAGAACTATGATTATGCTTAATTGATATATCTTTTTGATCATATCTCTTTATGTCTATGACTAATGTGTTTTCAAGTGTAATCTTATGCTTAGTCATAGAATTGAAAGGGAGATGGAGTATTCGGCAAAGACGACGCTTCCACTCAACTCCATCGGTATTATCCACTCTTTGCCGGTATTCCGCATGGTTCTCCACCTTGGTATAATCTTCTCTCATATTTATTTGTTTACCATTGGGGAGAAAGTAAAAGGGCTTATATTTCACTCACAAGTATCTGTTTTTGGCGATTCATGCCAAAGGGGGAGAAAGTATTAGCCCAAAGCAAAAGGACCGCACCACCACCAAATTTTATTATGAAGTTTTCAAATTGATATCTTATTGTGTTCAAAAAGGGGGAGAAAGTTCTAGCATCTTCAAAAATTTGTAAAACCCTCTTGAACACTAAGAGGAGAATTTCATTGAGAGGGAGTTTTTGTTTAAGTCAAAGAAAAAGCATTTGAAACAGGGGGAGAAAATTTCAAAATCTTGAAAATGCTTCTTTCAATCTTATTCATTTACCTTTGACTATTTGTAAAAGTTTTGAAAAAGAATCTTACAAAGAATTTGCAAAACAAAACTAGTGGTGCAAGCGTGGTCCAAAACAATTCATGCATATCTAATAGAAATGACTATATTGGTTTCATTCCAAGCAACCTTTGCACTTACCTTATGCAAACTAGTTCAATTCTGCACTTATATATTTGCTTTGGTTTGTGTTGGCATCAATCACCAAAAAGGGGGAGATTGAAAGGGAAATAGGGTCTAACCTTTTCCTAATTGATTTTGGTGGTTGAATTGCCCAACACAAATAATTGGACTAACTTGTTTGCTCTAGAATAAATGTTCTACAGGTGCCAAAGGTTCACATCAAATCAATACAAAGTCAAAAGAAAGGGCTCAAAAGAAAGGGGCAAAGGAAACCGAAGTGCTCCCTGGTCTGGCGCACAGGACTATCCGATGTGCCACCGGACTGTGTCCGGTGCACCAGGGAGGATCGACCTCAAACTCTTCAGCTTCGGGTTTCCCAGGCGCAGCTCCGCTATAATTCACCGGACTGTCCGGTGTGCCACCGGACTGTCCGGTGCGCCAGCGGAGCAACGACTATCTGCGCGCAATGGTCGACTCTGACAGTGAACAGTGCAAAACAGTACACGCGGCAGAAGTCAGAGCAGAAGGTCAGAGGGGCACCGGACTGTCCAGTGTGGCACCGGACTGTCCAGTGTGGCACCGGACTATCCGGTGCCGCATGAGGACAAAGCCTCCAACGGTCGACCAGCTCCAAGCCCTAACGTCTGGATGACGTGGCGGCGCACCGGACACTGTCCGGTGGCGCACCGGACTGTCTGGTGCGCCCATCGCCAGTAGCCTTCTCCAACGGCTACAATTTGGTTGGTGGCTACAAATACCACCCCAACCGGCCACTTCAAGGGGAGGGAGCCCAAGCAATATTCCAAGTCATCTAGTTGACATATTCAAGCCCTCCCAACCACATCTATTCATTGATCCATCCTATACACAAGATTTAGACCACTTCAACCAACACAAGTGCCACAAAAGAGAGAGCAAGCAAGAGAGAGCTACTCATTTGAGTTTAGCACTAGAGCCTTGTGAGATTCATTGAGAGATAGTGTGTGCTACATCTTTGTGTTCATTTGTGCATGGAGTTTTGACTCCCATTGAACTTCCTCCAATGTTTTGGAGGCTTGTAAAGCTAGCAAGAGACACCAAAGAGTGTGGTGATCCTTGCGGGGTCTTAAGTGATCCTTGTGAAGAAGAAGAGCTCGCCGGTCTTTGGTGATCGGTGGAGAGAGGGAAAGGGTTGAAAGAGACCCGTCCTTAGTGGACTCCTCAACGGGGACTAGGCCTTCGAGGGCCGAACCTCGATAAAACAAATCACCCGTGTCTCGTGTGCTTATTGCTTGTGATTTGTTTGTTCTTTCCCTTTCTAAGTTTTTCTTGCACTATTCTTTGCTAATACCTTTTGGTGTTGCTTCAAGCTAAATTCTCATTTAGTAAAGCAACACCTTGCAAGAAAGAACTTGTGTTATTGCTCTTCTTATCTAAGCCTTCTTGCTTTATTCTCATAGACTTATTAGTTGTATAGTTTTATCAATTCCGCATTATTTGAAAGCAATACTTTTTACAAGCAAGGACTTAGTTTTTATTCTCCGATAATTGTATATCTTGTTCTAACCACTAATCAAGGGATCTAGGTGGGGTGTAAAGTTATAATTTTCAGGTTTCGCCTATCCACCCCCTCTAGGCGACTTTCACTTAGCTTTGCTCTAGAAAAACAAAATGTTTTATTTTGACAAAAGATGATGCTTCAAAGTGGGTGGGATGTTTTCAAAATTAAAACTTGATGGTGGATCCATCATGGCCATGATGGGTTCAACATCGGAAAAGATGTACCTCTGCCAGGTACCAAACTTTGGGTTTGAAACGATAAAGCTGAGATCGGGCGGGTGACTTACATGAGAAGAGAGTCTCGGTGTAGTGTCTCCATCTGAGTCGATTAAGGACCTTCTCGATGTAGGCGTGATGATCGAGGACCCTTTAACTGGTCACATGCCTCGTCATGGGTAAGCTTTGCCTCGGGCAGACTAATACCAAAATAAGATAACACACAATGGGAGTGGAGAGATGGCGAGAGTAGCGTGTACCCTCCGTGGCAAGAGGCTAGACGGTGGTGTATCTATGCTCTCGGTTGGCGTGAACCTGATCTGGTCTTAAGAACCCCGGTGGCGAGTTGACATATGCAAGGGTTAAGTGCTACATATGTCGTGTGATTGGAGATCCTTAGCTGAGTATAATCGATTCGGATCGCCGTAACTTCGCGGACATGAAGACTTGGTCACTGCCCTACATGTAGCATTCCAGTGAATAAGAAGGGTTGAAAGAAATTGGCTAGTATAGGTCAAGTGCTTGAACTAGGGTAGAAAGAACTCTAGAATTCAGGTGATGACTTAACTTGCTAATAAAACCGGACTTTTAAGGATCCACTATTAGTAAGCATTTCTGCAAACAGAGTCCTTGATTCTTGATAAGCTATACCTTGATTCCCAAAGGCCAGCATATCCTTGAGAGTCTTTTATTTTGACGGGTAAGACTTGCGAAAGTACACGTCGTACTTAGGGCTTTGTCCCATGTTGTTTTAGGTGAGGAAGCGGCAAACTTTTGTTGCTTCTGTTCCAAGGTGGTGCCTAAGGAGGAAAACCAAGAGTGAAGCCTCGGGAGGAAGGGTCCTCCGTTAAAAACTTTTGTTTAATGTTTATCGGGAGGGGTTTTCGCCTCCCATGTTATGTAATAATAATACTCCAGCACTCTTATTTTTTTGCTCTGGTTTGTAATGATACTACTCTTCCTTACTTTAAAATAAAGTAAGTTATTGTAACCGCTTCTGTATTTTCGTACCTCCGATGTGTTGTAATGTCTGTGTGACGGGTGAAATGCTCTTGGGCAAGGTAAAGAATTCGGATACCGAACTTGTCAAGTGATTAGGGGAACCTATAGGGTTGTCTGAGGTCCATTGGACAAGGACAACTGTAGGTGGGCCTAATGACTTGGAAGGTTCCGTCACAAATAACATATTACACAAGTTTATGTCCAGCAATATCATAACCAAATTGCCATATGATAGTACTTAAAAGGTCATAACATGCAGCAATGAACCATACCCGTCTCGCTAGACTCGATGGGGATGATTCTTCCCCTATTTAATCCCCGTGGGGAGTACATTACAATTATCCCCATCCCCTAATGGATGAGTTCCCCGCGGGGAAACGGAGAATAAGGTCCATTGCCATCCCTATCTGGGACCCTAAGACAAACTATCCGTTTCAGTTGGTAGATAATGTGTATGCTAATATTTGGCCAGTGGATTGTCCGAGCCTTTGAGGCGGACTGTTAGCCGTGCATTCTCGAAAGGAGCAAAAAACTTGGAAGTTTTCTATGTGTGCTAATAATTGGCTGACTGACATGTATTTAATTGAAATTATAGACGTTGGATTTCAAATGTGAGTTGTCCGTGAGTTGTACTAGGATTGACCGTGAGTGCCTAGATTTCTCGAAAAAAGTAATCTAACATCTACTTATGGAAAGTGGGGCTATAAATAGTGGGTGCTTGGGTTTGTGCATCCCGGCTTGAGCATTTGGATCACTTGTTGATCATTTTGAGCATTCCTAGACTTCTTACTCACGTTGACTTGGGGTTGATTTCTAGTGAGATCAAGAGAAATTTAGTATATTGCACCAGTTGTGTAGTTTTGAGGCTTTAGGGAGATCATCAAGCAAGGTTTTTGGTTTATTACTCTTGGAGGTTATTGCTCATTAGACGACTTGGTAGTGATACACCGTGAAGCTCTTCATGGAGATTGTGAAGAGGCTCTGGTAAAGTTGTGAGAAGTTGTGCTTGCGTCGCTAGAGCGGTGAAAAACAACTCTAGCGGAATTAAGGTTAGAGAGGTTATTTGATAGAAGACGACTCATAAACGAATTGGACTCTTGGTAGATGAGTGTCGGGGACCATAATTAGGGGTACCCTCAAGACGCCTAATTCTCAGCTGGTAACCCCCATCAGCATAAAGCTGCAGAGGCCTGATGGGTGCGATTAAGTCAGGGATCAGTCCATACGAGCGACTCGATCACGCCTCGCCCGAGCCTAGCCTCGGGCAAGGGCAGCCGACCCCGAGATGTTTCCGTCTCGCCCGAGGCCCCCTTTTAACGGCAGACACATCTCCAGCTCGCCCGAGGCCTTGCCTTCGCTAAGAAGCAACCCTGACTAAATCGCCGCGCCGACCGACCGAGTCGCAGGGGCATTTAACGCAAAGGTAGCCTGACACCTTTATCCTGACGCGCGCCCCCCGGCAGAGCCGAAGTGACCGCCGTCACTTCGCCGCTCCACTGACCGGTCTGACAGAAGGACAGCGCCGCCTGCGCCATTCCGACTGCAGTGCCACTTGACAGAGTGAGACTGACAGGCAGTCAGGCCTTGCCAAAGGCGCCATAGGAAGCTCCGCCCGACCCAGGGTTCGGACTCAGGCTAAGGCCCCGGAAGACGGCGAACTCCGCTCCGCCCGACCCAGGGCTCGGACTCGGGCTAAGGCCCCGGAAGACGGCGAACTCCGCTCCGCCCGACCCAGGGCTCGGACTCAGGCTAAGGCCCCGGAAGACGGCGAACTCCGCTTCGCCCGACCCAGGGCTCGGACTCGGGCTAAGGCCCCGGAAGACGGCGAACTCCGCTCCGCCCGACCTAGGGCTCGGACTCGAGCTAGGCCCCAGAAGACGACGAACTCCGCTTCGCCCGACCCCAGGGGTCGGACTCCGCCCTGGCCTCTGCCGAACGACCTCCGCCTCGCCCGACCCAGGAGCTCGGGCTCGGCCTCGGCCATGCAGGACAGACTCGACCTCGGCTTAGGAGGAGCCTCCACGTCGCCCGACCTAGGACACAAGTCCGCCACGTCAACAGGAAGCGCCATCATCACCCTACCCCGAGCCGACTCGGGTCGCAGGGAACAAGACCGGCGTCCCATCTAGCTAGCTCCGCCAGATAGGCAATGATGGCGCCCCGCTAGACCCATGACGACGGCGGCTCTCAGCTCCCTTACGGAAGCAGGGGGACGTCAGTAAGGGCCCAACCGCTCCGACAGCTGTCCCTCCGCCAGGCTCCGTTGCTCCTCCGACAGCCACGACACCACACCAGCTGGGTGCCAAGATCTCTCTGGCTGCCACATTGGCATGTACTTAGGACGCTAGCTCACCCCCGCTAGACACATAGCACCTTGCTACACCCCCATTGTACACCTGGATCCTCTCCTTACGCCTATAAAAGGAAGGACCAGGGCCTTCTTAGAGAAGGTTGGCCGCGCGGGGACAAGGACGAGGCAGGCGCTCTCTTGGGGCCACTCGCTTCCCTCACCCGCGTGGACGCTTGTAACCCCCTACTGCAAGCGCACCCGACCTGGGCGCGGGTCGAACACGAAGGCCGCGGGATTCCCACCTCTCTCACGACTCGTCTCCGGCCACCTCGCTTTTCCCCCCTTCGCGCTCGCCCACGCGCTCGACCCATCTGGGCTAGGGCACGCGGCACACTCACTCGTCGGCTTAGGGACCCCCCGGTCTCGAAACGCCGACAGTTGGCGCGCCAGGTAGGGGCCTGCTGCGTGTTGACGAGCAGCTTCCCGTTAAGCTCCAGATGGGTAGTCTCCAACGACCTCTCCAACCCGGGACGGTGCTCCGTTTCGGGAGTCTCGAGTTCATGTCTCTCGACGGCAGCTACGACATGATACTCCTTCCACCGCCGCGCGATGACGACAATGGCGGCCGACAGCCCGCCCACCGGCGGCGGAATCGACGACGTCTTCCCCGCGTGGTGGAAGAACAACATTCGAGCTCGCCCCGTCCTCTCCCCCGCCATCGGAGGAGGAGGCGGGGCAACCAGGGCCGAGCGGGAGGCCGCGCTCCGTCGGCTGTCGAGCGAACCGACGTCCCCAGCGCCCCAACGGAGGGCGCGTCGGGCGTCGACCTCGCGTTTGAGACGAAGGCGAGCGCCGTCCCCCCGCGACACGCCAATCCCGAGCAAGTGGACGACGCCAGCACGCTCGCGGAGGGCCTGCAGGACGTCGCCCTCGTACCCAAGACGGCGGCGCAATCAGTCCCCGACGTGACTATGTCGCTCCTCGTCGACCAAAAGCCGTAGCCTTGACGACAAGGACTGCGGCCCGAGCCGCGAATGTTTCCACGTCGAGCTAGGGGATCCCTCCGAAGGCAACCATCTCGGCATGCCGGAGGACGGTGATCTCCCTAGGTCGGTGCCTCGCGCTGACATCCCGCGGGAGCTAGCTGTGGTCCCTGTTCCGGCGGGGGGTCACGACCCACAGCTCGAGCAAGTCCGCGGGGCGCAGGCCAGGCTCGACGAGGGAGCAGGAGCGCTCGAGTCGATCCGCCGAGACGTCGGGCAGGTATGGGCGGGCCAACCCCCGGCCGGAGAAATACGTCACCTGCCCCAGGGTTTCCAGCACCGCGTCGCCAACGATGTCAGGGACAGGCCGCCACCCGCATCCAGCGGGGTCGGTCAGAACCTGGCAGCCGCAGCAATGCTCCTCCGCGCGATGCCGGAGCCATCAACCACCGAGGGTCGGCGAATCCAGGGAGAGCTCAAGAATCTCCTGGAGGGCGCTGCGGCCCGGCGGGCCGAGAGCTCTGCCTCCCGAAGGCAGGGGTACCCCTCGGAACCTCATGCCGTGACTTCCCGATTCATGCGGGAAGCCTCGGTCTACACCGGGCGCACGCGCAACACCGTGCCTGCGGCCCCGGGCCACCTCGGCAATGAGCACCATCGTCGCGACCGTCGGGCCTGCCTCGATGAAAGGGTGCGCCGAGGCTACCACCCCAAGCGTGGGGGACGCTACGACAGTGGGGAGGATCGGAGTCCCTCGCCCGAACCACCCAGTCCGCAGGCCTTCAGTCGAGCCATCCGGCGGGCGCCGTTTCCGGCCCGTTTCCGACCCCCGACTACTATCACCAAGTACTCGGGGGAAACGAGACCAGAATTGTGGCTCGCAGACTACCGCCTGGCCTGCCAACTGGGTGGAACGGACGACGACAACCTCATCATCCGCAACCTCCCCCTGTTCCTCTCCGACACTGCTCGTGTCTGGTTGGAGCACCTGCCTCCGGGGCAGATCTCCAACTGGGAGGATTTGGTCCAAGCCTTCGCCGGCAACTTCCAGGGCACGTACGTGCGCCCCAGGAATTCCTGGGACCTCCGAAGCTGTCGGCAACAGCCGGGAGAGTCTCTTCGGGACTACATCCGGCGATTCTCGAAGCAACGCACCGAGCTGCCCAACATCACCGACTCCGATGTCATCGGCGCGTTCCTTGCTGGCACCACCTGTCGCGACCTGGTGAGCAAGTTGGGTCGCAAGACCCCCACCAGGGCGAGCGAGCTGATGGACATCGCCACCAAGTTCGCCTCTGGCCAGGAGGCGGTCGAGGCCATCTTCCGAAAGGACAAGCAGCCCTAGGGCCGCCCGACGGAAGATGCTCCCGAGGCGTCTACTCCGCGCGGCGCCAAGAAGAAAGGCAAGAAGAAGTCGCAAGCGAAACGCGACGCTGCCGACGCGGACCTTGTCACCGCCGCCGAGTACAAGAACCCTCGGAAGCCCCCCAAAGGTGCTAACCTCTTCGACAAGATGCTCAAGGAGCCGTGCCCTTACCATCAGGGGCCCGTCAAGCACACCCTCGAGGAGTGCGTCATGCTACGGCGCCACTTCCACAGGGCCGGGCCACCCGCAGAGGGTGGCAGGGCCCGTGACGACGACAGAAAGGAAGATCACCAAGCAGGAGAGTTCCCCGAGGTCTGCGACTGCTTCATGATCTACGGAGGGCATGCGGCGAATGCCTCGGCTCGGCATCGCAAGCGAGAGCATCGGGAGGTCTGCTCGGTGAAGGTGGCGGCGCCAGTCTACCTAGACTGGTCCGACAAGCCCATCACCTTCGACCAAGCTGACCACCCCGACCACGTGCCGAGCCCGGGGAAATACCCGCTCGTCGTCGATCCCATCATCGACGACGTCAGGCTCACCAAGGTCCTGATGGATGGGGGCAGCTGCCTCAACATCATCTACGCCGAGACCCTCAGGCTCCTGCGCGTCGATCTGTCCTCCGTCCGAGCAGGAGCTGCGCCCTTCCACAGGATCATTCCTGGGAAGCGCGTCCAGCCCCTCGGACAGCTCGACCTTCCTGTCTGCTTCGGAACGCCCTCCAACTTCCGAAGGCAGATTCTGACGTTCGACGTGGTCGGGTTCCGAGGAACCTACCACGCGGTATTGGGGAGGCCATGCTACGCGAAGTTCATGGCCGTCCCCAACTACACCTACCTGAAGCTCAAGATGCCAGGCCCCAACGAGGTCATCACCGTCGGCCCCACGTACAAACACGCATTCGAATGCGACGTGGAGTGCGTGGAGTACGCCGAGGCCGTCGCCGAGTCCGAGGCCCTCATCGCCGACCTGGAGAACCTCTCCAGAGAGGTGCCAGACGTGAAGCGACACGCCGGCAGCTTCGAGCCAGCGGAGACGGTTAAGGTCGTCCCTCTCGACCCCAGTGGCGACACCTCCAAGCAGGTCCGGATCGGTTCCGGGCTCGACCCCAAATAGGAAGCAGTGCTCGTCGACTTTCTCCGCGCAAACGCCGACGTCTTTGCGTGGAGTCCCTCAGACATGCCTGGCATACCGAGGGATGTCGCCGAGCACTCGCTGGATATTCGGGCCGAAGCCCGACCGGTCAGGCAGCCTCTGCGCCGATTCGACGAGGAGAAGCGCAGAGTGATAGGCGAGGAGATCCACAAGCTAATGGCAGCAGGGTTCATCAAAGAGGTATTCCATCCCGAATGGCTTGCCAACCCTGTGCTTGTGAGAAAGAAAGGGGGGAAATGGCGGATGTGTGTAGACTGCACTGGTCTCAACAAAGCATGTCCGAAGGTTCCCTACCCTCTACCTCGCATCGATCAAATCGTGGATTCCACTGCTGGGTGCGAAACCCTATCTTTCCTCGATGCCTACTCAGGGTATCATCAAATCAAGATGAAAGAGTCCGACCAGCTCGCGACTTCTTTCATCACGCCCTTCGGCATGTACTGCTATGTCACCATGCCGTTCGGTTTGAGGAACGCGGGTGCGACGTACCAGCGGTGCATGAACCATGTGTTCGGCGAACACATCGGTCGCACGGTCGAGGCCTACATCGATGACATCGTAGTCAAGACAAGGAAAGCCTCCGACCTCCTCTCCGACCTTGAAGTGACATTCCGGTGTCTCAAGGCAAAGGACGTCAAGCTCAATCCCGAGAAGTGTGTCTTCGGGGTGCCCCGAGGCATGCTCCTGGGGTTCATCGTCTCCGAGCGGGGCATCGAAGCCAACCCGGAGAAAATCGCAGCCATCACCAGCATGGGGCCCATCAAGGACTTAAAAGGCGTACAGAGGGTCATGGGATGTCTCGCGGCTTTGAGCCGTTTCATCTCACGCCTCGGCGAAAGAGGCCTGCCTCTGTACCGCCTCTTAAGGAAGGCCGAGTGCTTCACTTGGACCCCCGAGGCCGAGGAAGCTCTCGGGAACCTGAAGGCGCTCCTCACCAAGGCGCCTATCTTGGTACCCCCAGCTGATGGAGAAGCCCTCTTGGTCTACGTCGCTGCGACCACTCAGGTGGTTAGCGCCACGATTGTGGTCGAAAGGCAAGAAGAGGGGCATGCATTGCCCGTTCAGAGGCCAGTTTACTTCGTCAGTGAGGTGCTGTCCAAAACCAAGGTCCGCTACCCACAAGTTCAGAAGCTACTGTATGCAGTGATCCTGACGAGGCGAAAGTTGAGCATTACTTCGAGTCTCATCCGGTAACTGTGGTGTCATCCTTCCCCCTGGGGGAGATCATCCAGTGCCGAGAGGCCTCGGGCAGGATCGCAAAGTGGGCGGTGGAAATCATGGGCGAGACAATCTCGTTCGCCCCTCGGAAGGCCATCAAGTCCCAGGTATTGGCGGACTTCGTAGCCGAATGGGTCGACACCCAGCTGCCGACGGCTCCGATCCAACCGGAGCTCTGGACCATGTTTTTCGACGGGTCGCTGATGAAGACGGGAGCCGGCGCGGGCCTGCTTTTCGTCTCGCCCCTCGGGAAACACCTGCGCTACGTGCTGCGCCTCCATTTCCCGGCATCCAACAATGTGGCTGAGTACGAAGCTCTGATCAACGGATTGCGAATCGCCATCGAGCTAGGGGTCCGACGCCTCGACGCTCGTGGCGACTCGCAGATCGTCATCGACCAAGTCATGAAGAACTCCCACTGCCGTGACCCGAAGATGGAGGCCTACTGCGATGAGGTTCGGCGCCTGGAAGACAAGTTCTACGGGCTCGAGCTTAACCACATCGCTCGGCGCTACAACGAGACTGCGGACGAGCTGGCAAAGATAGCCTCGGGGCGAACGACGGTTCCCCCGGACGTCTTCTCCCAGGATCTGCACCAACCCTCCGTCAAGATCGACGACACGCCCGAGTCCGAGGCACCCTCGGCCCATCCCGAGGCATCCTCGGTTCAGCCCGAGGTACCCTCGGCCCCCGAGGGCGAGGCGTTGCGCGTCGAGGAGGAGCGGAGCGGGGTCACGCCTGATCGAGATTGGCAGACCCCGTACCTGCAGTATCTCCGCCAAGGAGAGCTACCCCTTGACCAAGCCGAGGCTCGGCGGGTAGCGCGACGCGCCAAGTCGTTCGTCCTGCTGGGCGATGAGAAGGAGCTTTACCACCGCAGCCCCTCGGGCATCCTCCAGCGATGCATCTCCATCGCCGAAGGTCAGGAACTCCTGCAAGAGATACACTCGGGGGCTTGCGGCCATCATGCAGCGCCCCGAGCCCTCGTCGGGAACGCTTTCCGGCAAGGCTTCTACTGGCCGACGGCGGTGGCTGACGCCACTCGAATCGTCCGCACCTACGAGGGGTGTCAATTCTATGCGAAGCAGACCCACCTGCCCGCTCAGGCTCTGCAGATGATACCCATCACCTGGCCCTTCGCTGTGTGGGGTCTGGACCTCGTCGGCCCTCTGCAGAAGGCACCCGGGGGCTACACGCACCTGCTGGTCGCCGTCGACAAATTCTCCAAGTGGATCGAGGTCCGACCCCTGAACAGCATCAGGTCCGAGCAGGTGTAACACCCTGAATTTGGGGGTGTAAAATTTCTTTGCTCATATTCACAAATTCAGGTGTTACTCCCCTTTTCTCATCCTTCCCCAATCTTCTTTTTCTCATTTCTATAGGAGAAAAGTGGTTATTTTATTTATAACTATAGTCTATTAGCTCAAACTCCAAGGGAGTATGAATTGTTGCATCATGTTGAACCCTAGATTTCACTTTTGTTTGGTGCATAATTCCTAGAAAGTCTAATTTGAATTTGTGGCTTATTTGAATTTGAATCAAATAGAGAAAATAAAAAAAAGAAAAGAGAAAACGAAAAACAGAATAAAAGAAAAGGGAAAAGAGCCCAAACCCCCGCCCCCCTCGGCCTTTCGGCCTAGTCGGCCCACCTCGCGCGCGCGCGCCTCTCCCCCCCCCCCCTCCTCTCTCTGCCTGGCGGGCCCCACCTGTTGGCGCTGCCGCTTCCCCGCGCGTGCGCCCTCCCCCTCCCCTCTCTCTCTGCGCCGCGGGCCCGGCCCATCAACGCAACCGCCCCCGCGCCCGCTTTCTTCTCTCTCTCTGCTCGCGGGCCCCGGCTGTCAGCTCCCTCGTTCTCGCGTAACCGCCGCCCGAGCTGCTCGCGCCCGCCTTCTCCGCGCCCACGTCGCACGTGGGGCTCGCCCCAACCCCGCCCTTGGCCACTTGAGCCCCGAACCCCACTCGCCCTCTCCCCCTCCCTCATTTGCGCACCTGTAGGCCCCCTCTCTCGCCTTCCCCTCGCTGCGCGCACGCCAAAGCGCCATCGCCGCGAACCGCCGCCGTCCCGAGCTCGTTTCCCGGCCGCCGTTGGAGCTCCGCCGTGTCCATTGCCACGGTGAGCTTCGCCCCGGCGTCCGCAACCCGGAACGCGCTCCAATTTCCCCTCTCCCTCCCCGAATTCCTCCGCCCGCGCTCACCCGCCGTTCGCTGCGCAGCCGCCGGGGTCCGCCACCGTCGACTCGGGCTGTCGCCGCGTCTCCGTCGCCACCGAGGAGTCCCCGGAGTTCGCCTTGAGGTAAGGAACCTCCCATGCCCCCTCCCTTCCCCTCTTTTGCACTCTGTTGCGCTTAATTCCTCGTCGGAGTTGCTTAGCGCCGCCGCCGAGCCGCTTCGCCGTGAACCGCCCCCCTCCGGTGCCCCTGCCCCGACCTAGCCCCCACCAAAAGGTTCCCCGCGCCCTCCCCAACCTTCCCGGCCACTCAGGTCGCCCCGGGGACCCGCAGGGCCCCCGCGCCCCTCGTCTCCGGCGAGCTCCTCCGCCGCGGGGACGGGCGCCGCCGCCTCAGCTGGCTGGGGAAAGAGACAGCAGCCAGCCACCCCATCCCCACCGTCCATCTCAGATCGGACGACCCCGTTTTAAATAGCCCGAACCCAACCTCAGCCGTTCGCCTGAGATCCGACGGTCCAGAGCCGTTTCCCCCGCGCCCCGCCTCCCTGCCAATTGGGCCCCGCCTGTCAGCCCGCCTGCGCCCCGCGCTGCTCGCCCGGCCCCGCCTGTCAGCCCGCCTGCGCCCCGCTCTGCCGCCCGGCCCCGTCTGTCAGCCCCGCGCCCGCGCTGCCCGCCCGGCCCCTCCTGTCAGCCGCTCACGCCGCCGCGCGCTCGCGCGCCCGCCCGCGATCTAATCTCGGCCGTTGATCTGAGATCCAACGGCTGTGAAGGCCCGATACCCCTTCGCCCGCGCAAATTCTTAAAGAGACCCCCGGTTTTCTGGATTTTGCGCCCGCCGTCCCTGGTTTCTCGCAGTTAGGTCCTCGGACCTTTTATTTAATTCAAAATAGGTCCTTAGGGTATATTTTTAATCCCTAAACTTGTAAAATTCATAACTTTGCCATATGAACTCCAAATTAGGTGCTTCAAATTGCAAAATGTTCATAATATTATTATCTATCTGTTTATGCAATGTTTCCCTGCTGTTTCTATGTCCCAATTAATAGTTGATCATTAGGGTAAAATTAATGTTATGGGAACCCTATTTGAGATAAATAAAAGATAGTAGACTTTAATAAAAGTTGGAGCACTTAAGTTTATGGACTTAAACACCTAAGTTTAGGAACTTAAAACCAGATAATGATTTAATCCCACCACTGGCTTAAACCTGATTAGTGGATAATGAATCCTTTTGTATAGTCCTCTACCCTAGACCTAGGGAATACCAGAGTGCCTATCCCTTTTCTATTATGAACTTGTGATCTCTCTGCTGCATATGTTTGGTATATTGTTTTTGTTTGTTATTTCCCAAGTGCATAGTGTGAATGATTACTTTACGTAGACAACGAGCAGTCTGTGTTTCCCGAGGAAGTTGCAGAGGAAGTCCCTGATCAGCAGTTTGGTGAAGGCAAGTGTCCTCTGACCCATTATGTCCTATTCATTTATAACTTACTACCCCGCATTACTTACTTGAAACCTAAGGATTGACTAGCTTTACACTTTACTTTATCCTTGATGACCTTATGGGCTATTATGGTTAGCATTCTGCTACTGCCTTAACTTAATCAATGAACATGATGTGACTATTTACGATACTGTTATCCTGATGATATCGATGATCTTGTGATACTCTAGGGGGCTCAGGCTGTTTCCTGAGTACCTCTCCGTAAGGACCTGTTCGTTGAGAGACCACCCGGGATAACAGTGCAACCATGAGGGTGAAATGGGACGCCCTTAGCTAATTATTTAGAGGAACTAGAGGTGTAGTTGCTTCGCCGTCGTGCCGTCAATGGGGTCCAGGCACAGTGCTTGCTCTGCCGAGGCTGAGTGCCGAGGTTCTTTCGTTTTGCTTTTGTTAGTCACTCTCCTGCGGGGAGGAGTACTGTGTTTATCAAACTGGAGAAACCTAACAGGCAGCTATGATCTCTAGGGAATCTTTGTAAAAGCTACGTAGTGATACCCTGCCGGACCACCTAGGTAGTGGTCAATGGGGATTAGCTCTCCCCGGGCAGAAAGGGAATCATGACTCATGGGTAAAGTGTGCGACCTCTGCAGAGGGTAGTGAAACTGATATATCAGCCGTGCTCACGGTTAGGAGCAGCCTTGGGATCCTCTTTGATTAGAGATATAGATGGTTCGAGATACAAGGATTATGTTATGGTTTTGGTTCGAATATGATGATGTTGTTCCTCGATGAGGAAATGGTTCATGGGTTGGTTAATGCTAAAATCTGGCTTCTACTAATGATAAATACCTGACCAACTAAAAGCAAATGCTTGAGCCCAACCCCACATAAAGCTAGTCCACTTCAGCCAAACGGGACATTTGCTGAGTACGTTGATGTGTACTCATCCTTGCTTTACCATAAAACACCAGGTTGTCCGCATTGTAACCACTGCTCGGGAGAAGGCGAAGCCGTGGAAGGAGACTTCCAGGAGTTCCAAGACTACGACGAATTCTAGGTGTGGGTTGGCGGCAACCCCCAGTCAGCTGCCTGTGAAGGCCTTATCTTTACTGCGTTTCGCTAGCACTTTGATTTAACTGTTAAGTTGATGACTATGTGGATGTCTATGACTCTGTGATGTAATTAAGTTAATACTTTTTTTAAGTTATTATTCGAGCAATGTGCATTGATGTTCATTTATGTAATCGCTGTGTACGTGAGTTCTGATCCTGGCACGTACATAGTTCGCGCTTGGTTTGCCTTCCAAACCGGGTGTGACATAAGTGGTATCAGAACCAGGCTGACTGTAGGACCGCTAACCTAGAGTAGCACTGGTCGTACTAAGGACTATTGACCTTCCCTCTCACCTTGACCTCTGATGTTACTTCAAAAGTCGGTCACCTCGACCAACCCTATGTTTTACTACATATATATATACTATATTATACCTTGTTAAAATTTTTATCTTATTCCGTCTATGGTTTATTCACTTGTCATATTAGTTCTGCTCTTACTCTTATGCTTACGGTGTCTTTTGTAGATGGCTCGTCTTAGACACACTGCACGTAAGTCGGTGATTCCTTTCCTGTCGTCTCGACTTGCGGAGCGTCCTCTGCACCGCACCGTGTCCGGTCAGTCGAGTCACCTGGAGAGACTGCACCACCGCCTGCGTGAGGAGCAGGAACGACGGCGCCAGCACAGAGAGCAGCAGGGCTCTTCCTCCCCACCCCAGCAAGAGGTGGAGTCCGTGAGGCCCCGTTCCTCTGTTGCCCAGTTGGAGGCGCCCCCTGCACCACCGCGGGACGCCCCGGCTGTTGGAGGAGCTACTGGAGGAGGTATTGGAGGAGACCCTGACGACGACGACTCAGACCACAGCACGGAGTCTTCTGAGCCGCAGGAGGCGGAAGGATGGGTCGCCCGACCCATCACCCGTGACGCCGCTCGCGGTTGTCACTTCCACGACGCACTCGACACCTTGCTGCGCCAGGCTTTCGACCGGCACACCTGGTCGATCGAGTATCGTTGTGTAGTCTACCAGCACAGTCGCGGGAGGTACCCGGACCGCTGGGAGGCTACCTGCTTAGTTCGCCGTCCGGAGGATGACCTCCGGGGTGCGGAGGCCGTTTCGGAGCACTATTCCATCTCCGAGAGGGACACTGCAGAGGCGGCTATGCAGGATGCAGCACGACGTGCACTCTCCCAGTACTGTTCTTTGTTCGGTGGCGTGGCCGACGGTCTTAACCTTCGGTACTACCCCCGTCGCCCTACTGGCAGCACAGAGAGTGTGGTTGTCTCACCTGTTGGTGAGGCTAACCCTAGGTTGAGCAGCACAGTCAACCTAGTCGCAGTGCTTAACACTGAGCTGGATCACTCTCTAGACGAGCTGAGCAGGGCTCGAACGGAGATTGCGGAGTTGCGTGCTGAGCTGGCAGAGCGCCATCACCAGGAGGGTGGTTCTCCCACTCCTGTTGGGACTCAGCACCCTTACCGCTCGCCGCCACGTGGTCACCACACTTATGGTTCCCCTGCCTGTAAGACCAGGATAGATCTGGATCCTTAGATCGTTAGCGTCGAAGTTTGTAATAATTCTTAAGTCAGATGTCTCAGTCTTAAATAGTTAGTTTAGTTTGCTTATCAGTTGCTTCCAATTAGCTTAGTTTGCTTATCAGTTGCTTGCATGCTTGTTATGATGAACTTGTGCTGGATTTGAATCTTTGTAATGACTGTTGCCAACCTGTGGGTTTCCCCTGCAGTTTGGCCTAGCTATAATGTTAATAAAGGCAGTTATTTAGTTGGGAAGCCATTTACTTCTACTTTCCTTCTTATCTGAGAAGCTGTGTTGAATCGTAATGAGGATCAGTGAAGCTCTTTTGTTCACTCAGTGTCATGAAGAATTCTAAATTCCCTTTTCTTATGCTGGAGGATTGTAAGATCAACGCTGATGTATGAATGTCTTCCACAGATGTCTGACAACAGGCGCCGATGCAACAGGCGTGCTCAGCAAGAGCAGCAGGACCAGCAGGAGGAACAACAGAGGCAGCCTCCCCCACCACCCCCGATGACAGTGGAGCAGATGTTCTTGATGCAGACTCGGGCAGTGCAGGCCATTGGGCAGACTCTGGCAGCCATGCAGCAGGCTCAACAGCAACCCCAACCCCAGTTGCAAGTGCAGATGCCCCAGATGCCACGGGATAAGCGTGGTGAGTTCATGAGAGGGCACCCTCCTACCTTCGCCCATTCTGCTGACCCCATGGATGCAGAAGACTGGCTGCGCGCAGTGGAAAGGGAACTGCGCACCGCCCAATGTGACGACAGGGAGAAGGTTCTGTATGGTCCCCGTCAGCTAAGGGGAGCAGCCCAGTCCTGGTGGGAGTCCTACCTCGCCACACATGCTGACCCCGAAGCCATCACTTGGGAAGAATTCAGCGAGAGTTTCCGCAGGTACCATGTGCCGGAGGGATTGATGATCGTGAAGAAGGAGGAGTTTCTGGCTCTGAAGCAGGGACCCCTGTCTGTTAGTGAATACAGAGACAAGTTTCTGCAGGTATCTCGTTATGCACCTGAGGATGTCAACACTGATGCTAAAAGGCAGTACAGGTTCATGAGAGGTTTGGTGGATCCCCTGCATTACCAGCTGATGAATCACACCTTCCCCACCTTCCAGCACCTGATCGATAGGGCAGTTATGACTGAGAAGAAGCGTAAGGATATGGAAGATCGGAAGCGCAAGATGAGTGGACCCCAGACCGGAGGCATCAGCCGTCCACGTTTCTCAGGCAGTTCATCTCAGCAAGGCAGGCCCGGTCACCCACAAGGATATCAGAATCAGAACCAGCGTCCGCATCAGCAGCAGTTTCAGAGGCAGTATCAACAGCAGCAGCAGCAGTATCGTCAGCACAGCCAGCAAGGAGGTAATCAGTATCAGAAGCAGAACAACCAGGCACCTCGCCTTCCTGCCCCAGCAGCAAATCAGAGCAACCAAGCAGCCCCAGCACAAGGAGGAGGCAGAGGATGTTTCCACTGTGGAGAACAAGGCCACTGGGCGATGCAGTGCCCAAAGAAGGCGGCGCAGCAGCAGACCAACCCCAATGCTCCAACAAGGCAAGGTGTACTGCAGCCGACAGCAGGCAACCGTAACCAAGCGTACAACCGTGGAAAGGTGAACCACTTGGAGGCCGAAGCGATCCAGGATGCACCAGATGTGGCAGTAGGTATGTTCTCAGTCGAATCTCATCCCACGAAAGTGCTATTTGATACTGGTGCAACTCATTCATTTGTCACTGCAACCTGGGTAGAATTGCATAACATCTCAGTAGAGGCAATGATGCCGCCCATGAGGATTAATTCGGTTGGTGGCAAGGTGCAAACAGATAAAATATGCTCAAATATAAGGGTGGAAATAAGGGGGATAGGGTTCCCCAGTGACTTAATAGTAATAGACACCCCTGGGATAGATGTCATTCTAGGGATGAATTGGTTAATGAAGTATGAAGCGAATGTTAGCTGTGACAAAAGGACCGTAACATTGAAGTCCCCGTCAGGAGAAGAGGTAGTGGCTGAGCTAAGGATGCCTAAATCAGCGGAGGGTGTCTGTCACCAGATTTCAGTTGATAGTAAGGAGCCCAACCCGCTCGAGACTATCAAGGTTGTGTCGGACTTTCCGGATGTATTTCCCGAGGAGCTAACGGGCATGCCACCCGAGAGAAAAGTTGAATTTGCCATAGAGCTTATCCCTGGTACCGCCCCCATTTCCAAAAGAGCCTACCGAGTGTCTGGACCAGAATTGGTGGAACTCAAGAAGCAGATAGATGAGATGTTAGAGAAGGGTTACATCAGACCAAGTACCTCGCCTTGGGCCGCTCCGGTGTTGTTTGTAGAGAAGAAAGATGGTACCAAAAGGATGTGCATAGACTACAGAGCCTTGAATGAAGTCACTGTCAAGAACAAGTACCCCCTGCCAAGGATAGAAGATTTGTTCGACCAGCTCAGGGGTGCCAGCGTATTCTCGAAGATAGATCTGAGATCAGGCTACCATCAACTCAGAATCCGACCCTCGGACATACCGAAGACGGCATTCATCACCAAGTACGGGTTATATGAATTCACAGTTATGTCCTTTGGCTTGACAAATGCGCCAGCCTTCTTTATGTACCTGATGAACAGTGTGTTCATGGATTATCTGGACAAGTTTGTGGTAGTGTTTATCGATGATATTCTTATATACTCTCAAAGTGAGGAAGATCATGTAGAGCATTTGAAGATGGTATTGCAAAGACTTCGAGAGCATCAGTTGTATGCCAAGCTGAGCAAATGCGAGTTCTGGATTCATGAAGTCCTGTTTCTGGGTCACATCATAAACCAAGATGGGTTGGCAGTGGATCCAAAGAAAGTAGCAGATATCCTGAACTGGAAAGCACCAAAGGATGTTCGTGGGATCAAGAGCTTCATTGGAATGGCTGGGTATTACAGGCGTTTCATCGAAGGCTTCTCAAAGATTGCTAGACCAATGACAGCGTTACTAGCGAAGAAAGTTGAGTTTAAGTGGACCCAAAAATGTCAGGAAGCATTTGAAGAACTGAAAAATAGGTTGACTACAGCCCCGGTGTTAGTCCTGCCTGATGTTCACAAGCCATTCTCAGTGTATTGCGATGCTTCTTACACCGGATTGGGATGTGTGCTAATGCAAGAAGGAAGAGTTGTAGCATATTCATCTCGGCAGCTGAAGGTCCATGAGAAAAATTATCCCACACATGACCTGGAGTTGGCAGCAGTAGTTCATGCTTTGAAGACCTGGAGGCATTACCTGTATGGGCAGAAGTGCGACATTTACACAGATCATAAAAGTCTGAAGTACATATTCACCCAGTCAGAGTTAAACATGAGACAGCGAAGATGGTTGAAATTGATCAAGGACTATGAGTTGGAGATACATTACCATCCAGGCAAAGCCAATGTGGTTGCAGATGCTCTGAGCAGGAAGAGTCAAGACAATATGATGGCTACGTACCCAATGCCATATGAGTTAGCCAAGGAGTTCGACAGACTGAGTCTCGGTTTCCTGAACAGTACGCAAGGAGTAACAGTGGAATTAGAGCCCACCCTAGAGCGAGAGATCAAAGAAGGGCAGAAGGATGATGAAAGCATCAACAAGATCCGGCAGCTAATCTTAGAAGGAAGAGGCAAAGACTTTCGAGAGGATGAAGAGGGGGTAATATGGTTCAAGGACCGATTGTGTGTCCCCGACCACAAACCTATTCGGGAGCTGATCCTAAAGGAAGCTCATGAGACAGCCTACTCCATACACCCGGGAAGCGAAAAGATGTATCAGGATTTAAAAAGGAGGTTTTGGTGGTATGGCATGAAAAGAGAAATCGCAGAATATGTCGCCATCTGTGATAGCTGTCAAAGAACCAAAGCAGAGCATCAAAGGCCCGCCGGATTGTTGCAGCCATTGCAGATTCCTCAGTGGAAGTGGGATGAGATCGGGATGGATTTTATAGTTGGCCTACCTCGTACCCGGGCCGGCTATGATTCCATCTGGGTGGTTGTGGACCGCTTAACAAAGGTGGTCCATTTCATACCTGTGAAGACCACATACACCGGAGCAACGTTAGCTGAGTTATACATGTCACGGATAGTTTGCCTTCATGGTGTGCCGAAGAAGATAGTGTCAGATCGAGGAACGCAGTTCACCTCTCATTTTTGGCAGCAGCTACAAGAAGCTTTGGGCACCCATTTGAACTTCAGCTCGGCTTACCATCCGCAGACAGACGGTCAGACTGAAAGAACTAACCAGATCCTAGAAGATATGCTGAGAGCCTGTGCGTTGCAAGACAAGTCAGGATGGGACAAAAGGTTACCTTATGCAGAATTCTCCTACAACAATAGCTACCAGGCCAGCTTGAAGATGTCACCGTTTCAGGCACTCTATGGACGGAGTTGTAGGACTCCGCTGCATTGGGACCAGCCTGGAGAGAGACAGGTGTTTGGCCCTGACATTTTGCTTGAAGCCGAAGAGAATATCAAAATGGTTCGGGAGAATCTGAAGATAGCACAATCAAGGCAGCGAAGCTATGCGGACCGAAGGAGAAGAGAACTGAGTTTCGAAATGGGGGATTTCGTCTATCTGAAGGTGTCACCGATCAGGGGAGTCAGAAGGTTCGGAGTTAAAGGCAAGTTAGCACCCCGGTACGTTGGACCATATCAGATTCAGGCAAAGCATGGAGAAGTGGCTTACCAACTCAACCTACCAGGTGTTTGTCGGCAGTGCACAATGTGTTCCACGTGTCACAATTGAAGAAGTGTCTGCGAGTACCAGAAGAACAGTTGCCAGTGGAGGGTTTGGAAGTCCAGGAGGATCTGACATACATAGAGAAGCCAACGCAGATTCTGGAGTTTGCAGACAGAGTCACCCGGAGGAATACCATCAGAATGTGCAAAGTCAGATGGGGTCACCACTCCGAGGAAGAAGCAACCTGGGAACGAGAAGATGATCTGAAAGCCAAATACCCTGAACTCTTTGCTGACCAACCTTGAATCTCGGGGCGAGATTCTTTTAAGGGGGATAGGTTTGTAACACCCTGAATTTGGGGGTATAAAATTTCTTTGCTCATATTCACAAATTCAGGTGTTACTCCCCTTTTCTCATCCTTCCCCAATCTTCTTTTTCTCATTTCTATAGGAGAAAAGTGGTTATTTTATTTATAACTATAGTCTATTAGCTCAAACTCCAAGGGAGTATGAATTGTTGCATCATGTTGAACCCTAGATTTCACTTTTGTTTGGTGCATAATTCCTAGAAAGTCTAATTTGAATTTGTGGCTTATTTGAATTTGAATCAAATAGAGAAAATAAAAAAAAGAAAAGAGAAAACGAAAAACAGAATAAAAGAAAAGGGAAAAGAGCCCAAACCCCCGCCCCCCTCGGCCTTTCGGCCCACCTCGCGCGCGCGCCTCTCCCCCCCCCCCTCCTCTCTCTGCCTGGCGGGCCCCACCTGTCGGCGTTGCCGCTTCCCCGCGCCCTCCCCCTCCCCTCTCTCTCTGCGCCGCGGGCCCGGCCCGTCAGCGCAACCGCCCCCGCGCCCGCTTTCTTCTCTCTCTCTGCTCGCGGGCCCAGGCTGTCAGCTCCCTCGTTCTCGCGTAACCGCTGCCCGAGCTGCCCGCGCCCGCCTTCTCCGCGCCCACGTCGCGCGTGGGGCTCGCCCCAACCCCGCCCTTGGCCACTTGAGCCCCGAACCCCACTCGCCCTCTCCCCCTCCCTCATTTGCGCACCTGCAGGCCCCCTCTCTCGCCTTCCCCTCGCTGCGTGCACGCCAAAGCGCCATCGCCGCGAACCGCCGCCGTCCCGAGCTCGTTTCCCGGCCGCCGTTGGAGCTCCGCCGTGTCCATTGCCACGGTGAGCTTCGCCCCGGCGTCCGCAACCCGGAACGCGCTCCAATTTCCCCTCTCCCTCCCCGAATTCCTCCGCCCGCGCTCACCCGCCGTTCGCTGCACAGCCGCCGGGGTCCGCCACCGTCGACTCGGGCTGTCGCCGCGTCTCCGTCGCCACCGAGGAGTCCCCGGAGTTCGCCTTGAGGTAAGGAACCTCCCATGCCCCCTCCCTTCCCCTCTTTTGCACTCTGTTGCGCTTAATTCCTCGTCGGAGTTGCTTAGCGCCGCCGCCGAGCCGCTTCGCCGTGAACCGCCCCCCTCCGGTGCCCCTGCCCCGACCTAGCCCCCACCAAAAGGTTCCCCGCGCCCTCCCCAACCTTCCCGGCCACTCAGGTCGCCCCGGGGACCCACAGGGCCCCCGCGCCCCTCGTCTCCGGCGAGCTCCTCCGCCGCGGGGACGGGCGCCGCCGCCTCAGCTAGCTGGGGAAAGAGACAGCAGCCAGCCACCCCATCCCCACCGTCCATCTCAGATCGGACGACCCCGTTTTAAATAGCCCGAACCCAACCTCAGCCGTTCGCCTGAGATCCGACGGTCCAGAGCCGTTTCCCCCGCGCCCCGCCTCCCTGCCAATTGGGCCCCGCCTGTCAGCCCGCCTGCGCCCCGCGCTGCTCGCCCGGCCCCGCCTGTCAGCCCGCCTGCGCCCCGCTCTGCCGCCCGGCCCCGTCTGTCAGCCCCGCGCCCGCGCTGCCCGCCCGGCCCCTCCTGTCAGCCGCTCACGCCGCCGCGCGCTCGCGCGCCCGCCCGCGATCTAATCTCGGCCGTTGATCTGAGATCCAACGGCTGTGAAGGCCCGATACCCCTTCGCCCGCGCAAATTCTTAAAGAGACCCCCGGTTTTCTGGATTTTGCGCCCGCCGTCCCTGGTTTCTCGCAGTTAGGTCCTCGGACCTTTTATTTAATTCAAAATAGGTCCTTAGGGTATATTTTTAATCCCTAAACTTGTAAAATTCATAACTTTGCCATATGAACTCCAAATTAGGTGCTTCAAATTGCAAAATGTTCATAATATTATTATCTATCTGTTTATGCAATGTTTCCCTGCTGTTTCTATGTCCCAATTAATAGTTGATCATTAGGGTAAAATTAATGTTATGGGAACCCTATTTGAGATAAATAAAAGATAGTAGACTTTAATAAAAGTTGGAGCACTTAAGTTTATGGACTTAAACACCTAAGTTTAGGAACTTAAAACCAGATAATGATTTAATCCCACCACTGGCTTAAACCTGATTAGTGGATAATGAATCCTTTTGTATAGTCCTCTACCCTAGACCTAGGGAATACCAGAGTGCCTATCCCTTTTCTATTATGAACTTGTGATCTCTCTGCTGCATATGTTTGGTATATTGTTTTTGTTTGTTATTTCCCAAGTGCATAGTGTGAATGATTACTTTACGTAGACAACGAGCAGTCTGTGTTTCCCGAGGAAGTTGCAGAGGAAGTCCCTGATCAGCAGTTTGGTGAAGGCAAGTGTCCTCTGACCCATTATGTCCTATTCATTTATAACTTACTACCCCGCATTACTTACTTGAAACCTAAGGATTGACTAGCTTTACACTTTACTTTATCCTTGATGACCTTATGGGCTATTATGGTTAGCATTCTGCTACTGCCTTAACTTAATCAATGAACATGATGTGACTATTTACGATACTGTTATCCTGATGATATCGATGATCTTGTGATACTCTAGGGGGCTCAGGCTGTTTCCTGAGTACCTCTCCGTAAGGACCTGTTCGTTGAGAGACCACCCGGGATAACAGTGCAACCATGAGGGTGAAATGGGACGCCCTTAGCTAATTAATTAGAGGAACTAGAGGTGTAGTTGCTTCGCCGTCGTGCCGTCAATGGGGTCCAGGCACAGTGCTTGCTCTGCCGAGGCTGAGTGCCGAGGTTCTTTCGTTTTGCTTTTGTTAGTCACTCTCCTGCGGGGAGGAGTACTGTGTTTATCAAACTGGAGAAACCTAACAGGCAGCTATGATCTCTAGGGAATCTTTGTAAAAGCTACGTAGTGATACCCTGCCGGACCACCTAGGTAGTGGTCAATGGGGATTAGCTCTCCCCGGGCAGAAAGGGAATCATGACTCATGGGTAAAGTGTGCGACCTCTGCAGAGGGTAGTGAAACTGATATATCAGCCGTGCTCACGGTTAGGAGCAGCCTTGGGATCCTCTTTGATTAGAGATATAGATGGTTCGAGATACAAGGATTATGTTATGGTTTTGGTTCGAATATGATGATGTTGTTCCTCGATGAGGAAATGGTTCATGGGTTGGTTAATGCTAAAATCTGGCTTCTACTAATGATAAATACCTGACCAACTAAAAGCAAATGCTTGAGCCCAACCCCACATAAAGCTAGTCCACTTCAGCCAAACGGGACATTTGCTGAGTACGTTGATGTGTACTCATCCTTGCTTTACCATAAAACACCAGGTTGTCCGCATTGTAACCACTGCTCGGGAGAAGGCGAAGCCGTGGAAGGAGACTTCCAGGAGTTCCAAGACTACGACGAATTCTAGGTGTGGGTTGGCGGCAACCCCCAGTCAGCTGCCTGTGAAGGCCTTATCTTTACTGCGTTTCGCTAGCACTTTGATTTAACTGTTAAGTTGATGACTATGTGGATGTCTATGACTCTGTGATGTAATTAAGTTAATACTTTTTTTAAGTTATTATTCGAGCAATGTGCATTGATGTTCATTTATGTAATCGCTGTGTACGTGAGTTCTGATCCTGGCACGTACATAGTTCGCACTTGGTTTGCCTTCCAAACCGGGTGTGACAGCAGGCGGTGGCGTTCTTCACCAACATCATCCATCGCTTTGGGGTCCCAAACTCCATCATCACCGACAACGGCACCCAGTTCACATGCAGAAAATTCTTGGATTTTTGCGAGGGTCACCACATCCGGGTGGACTGGGCTGCCGTGGCTCATCCCATGTCGAATGGGCAAGTAGAGCGTGCCAACGGCATGATTCTACAAGGGCTCAAGCCTCGGATTTACAACGACCTCAACAAGTTCGGCAAGCGATGGATGAAGGAACTCCCCTCGGTGGTCTGGAGCCTGAGGACAACGCCGAGCCGAGCCACAGGTTTCACGCCGTTCTTCCTGGTCTACGGGGCCGAGGCCGTCTTGCCCACTGACCTGGAATACGGCTCCCCGAGGACGAGGGCCTACGACGATGAAAGCAACCAAGCTAGCCGAGAAGACTCGCTGGACCAGCTGGACGAGGCTCGGGACAGGGCCTTACTACACTCGGCGCGGTATCAGCAGTCCCTGCGACGCTACCACGCCCGAGGGGTCCGACCCCGAGACCTCCAGGTGGGCAACCTGGTGCTTCGACTGCGGCAAGACGCCCGAGGGAGGCACAAGCTCATGCCCCCCTGGGAGGGGCCATTCGTCATCGCCAAAGTTCTGAAGCCCGGAACGTACAAGCTAGCCAACAGTCAAGGCGAGGTCTACGGCAACGCTTGGAACATCCAACAGCTACGTCGCTTCTACCCTTAAGATGTTTCCAAGTTGTTCATATACCTCGCACCCACGCAAAGTTTAGTCAACAAGGAAGGGTCGTCCTCGCCTCGGCAAAGCCCGACCCTCCCTCGGGGGCTAAAAGGGGGGAAACCCCCTCTGCGTCAAAATTTTCCTCGAAAAAAAATCTCTTTTACCAGAATATCTTTCGTGCTTTTTGACTACTTCGAAAAGTGGGTCCTGGAAACGACGGAGTACACGTAAGCAGCCAAGGCTGACCGAGCCGAGGGACTCCTACGCCTCCGGGATACGGATACCTCACTCATCACCTTCTGCGATAAGTAACTCGCGTTCGGATAAAGTGACTCCACGGATCGAACAAGTCTTTACGCTTGGAAGCCCTTCTGCCGAAGCGATCCTTCGAGCCTTCTCGACCAAGTCGGTGACAGGGCCTCATGGACGGGTGAAAGTACGCGTAAGCGGCAAGGCCGACCGAGCCGAGGGACTCCCACGCCTCCGGGATACGGATACCTCACTCATCACCTTCCGCGAGAAGCAACTCTCGCTCGCACAAACATCCCTGTTACCGACAAAAAGTCCAGATACTCGAAACAAGAGGAAAAGAGACGTAGCTTTACAACGCAGCGAGGGTGTGTGTTCTGGCCTCGACGGCCGCACGAGGCACACGCTACAAGACAATCTGATCCTGCAGGCTCGGGTCTTGACGCTGGAAGAGGGCAGCAACACCCTCGGCATCGACGGCACCTTCGGCGAGGTCCGACCTAGCCTCGGACGACGATGTGGTCCGAGGGTCTCCGCTCCGAAGGACGACGTCATCACCACGCCCGGGCAATCGCTGCCAGGGACTTCTCCGGAAATCCGGCCCGAGCAGGCGGCTCAGCCGGTCACCCCTGGGGCCTCGGCCAACCATCTTCCGAGGGCACCAGTCCGGTCCGAAGCCTCGGTTGATCAACTCCGACGTCGATCCTGCCAACGGACAACCCGGCTAGGCTCCGGCCAACCAGGTTTCATTTTCGAGCCAACTCCGCCTCTATTCATACTGATATCGCTACCCCTGGCCTCGGCTCGTCGAAGAGCGGCCGAGGGGTCTCTTCAACTAAGCTAGAGGAGCCTTGGACAGCAGGGCCGACCGAGCCGAGGGACTCCTACGCCTCCGGGATACGGATACCTCACTCGTCACCTTGACACGGGGCGACTCATGCTTGGTGAAGCGGTTCAGATAGTCAACAGACAAGTCTTAGTGCTCGGAAGTGAGGAAAAAACACGGCTCCGTGCCGAAGTTACATACATGTTCAGGCCCCGAAAGCCGTAATGAACAAAAAACACCGGCATTCGAAGTGCCGTCACAAACGGAACTCCGGTTCCGTCTCCACTGGTATGGACAACCTCCACGCCGGGGAAGCCCGTGGAGCGACAAGCTCTGGGCGAATCACCAGCAAAACGCGGGTCGCCCCCAAGCATCCCGGCAGATCCTCGCAGCCGTCCTCGCCGCGAATGCAAGGAAGGGGACGGAATGTTGCATCCTAGCTGGGCAGCAACAGTTCGCCTTCCCCGGCATGGCTGGAGGACGTCTCCGCCGTAGGGCTAAGGGGCGATTGCCACCACCAGAAGCTGGAAGAAGAGGTGGTCCGCCGACCCGCGCAGGAGGTGGAGCCCCGGCGAGGATGACGAACACCCTCAACACTGAGGGCGGGGCCGAGACCACAGCCTGGTTTGCCTCTCCCCATCCAGGAGCTGGAGGTCACCGTCTTGGGTGACCACCAGCGGAGGGGAGCAACCGGGCTGTGTGATGAAAATCCTTGAAGCCGAACGATGGCTGAAAGGTACCAACTCCCACGGAGTTGCGTTCCTCCAACGATGGGGCGAAAAGACGGCGGTTTCCCCCATCCGGGGGCTTGAAAGGTGGAAAGATGCGGTGCATAAGGGAGCAAGAAGACATGGTCGCCTTACGAAAGGGTCGCCCTCCTTTTAAAGGCGACTCTCCCTGCTTGCACCCCCAACCGTCACGGGCTGAGTCTTCTCCAACATGCTCCAAAGCACTCCCCTGCGGCGCGGGGGCTGGGTCCCGCACGTCATGCAGACCGGCTCCAAGTAGAAGAAGCCAAACCGCCGCGCGTGGTGCACGCAACCGCCCAGTGGTTACAAGTGACCCTCCACTTTTGCCCAGACCAACGGGCGAAAGGGGTGGGCAGCCATGCAGGCGGCATGCAACCGTGCCAAGTGGACGCGCTTCTCCGACTCCCGACACGCCAGCATGGACGCACAGGCCCACGCGTCGCGCGACCGGCGCGCCGGATGCTGCGTGCAAGCAACTGTACCACTTGTGCCACCACCGCGCCTCCTCGATTGCGGAACCAATACCGCGACTCGAGGCGACCCAGCGCGCGACCCAGCAGCGCCAGCCTGACGCGGCGGCCAACGCGGCCAAAGGTGGGCCGACAGTAATGACGGTGGCAGGCGCGCGGGAGCAGCGGTCACGTCGTCAGCCAAGCTCACGTCCCATCCGGAGGCCGCGAGAGAACCCCCTCCCACGGTGTGAAGACAACGCGCCCGTGATCCGTTCCTCGAACGGCACGCGCACACGCAACGGCAGCCCTGCCAACTACTCGCCCCGTCGCATTAACTCCGCGGCTGGACAGGCGGTGCTTCTGGCAGGAGCAGCGGGCGACGCTTCGCCTTCGCCGAAATAACCGCGCCAAAAAAGGTACGCCGCGTCGTTCGGTTTCGTATCCTTTTTCCTTTTTTCCTCTTTCTCTATCTCTTGCGACAGGGACCGGGAAAGGGGGATACCCCGAAAGGGATCCTTCCCCGTGAAGGAACTAGGCTCCGAGCCTCCTTACTGATCAGGGGTTCGAAGGCTGGCCCCCCGGGGGGTTCAACAGCCGCCTCAGATCGCGTGGGCCCTACACCCACTACTGGTCAGAGGTTCGAAGGCCGGCCCCCCGAAGGGTTCCACGGCCGCCTCAGGCTACTCGGGCTCCACGCCCATTACTGATCAGGGGTTCGAAGGCTGGCCCCCGAAGGGTTCACAGTCGCCTCAGACACCGAGCGAGGGATGACCAGGGGTACGTTCGATACATAACCGAGGCTCGGGCTGCGCTCCCGAGGTACCCTAGGACATTTCTGAGACCAGCGGGAGCGATTTTGTAACAGAATCCCATTGGAGGGAGGCATCGAGCCCTCGGACCTCGTCGCCAGGGGACCGGGTCCGGCAGATCACCCGCAGGTACTTTTGGGTGTGCCTCTGGGCCCCTAGCCGACCCCCAACGAACGGGGCACGGACGTCCACTCGGATTACCCGCTTGCAGCTCACCGGAGACACCATGTTCGGTGCCCATCGAGGGTAACATGGCGCTCTCCCCCCTCCTCCTTGCGGAAAGGCGACGTAGGGGCGTATGTAAAAAAGCCGAGTCTGTCCCAGATCGCCCTCTCGCCCTGTGCGGAGGCTCGGGGGCTGCTCTCGCAAACCCGGCTCCGGCCAAACCGTTGACAGCGTCAACATACCAGCCCGAGAACTTGGGCCCCGACCGTACACCCAGGCTACGGCCAGTTCGCATGAGGGAACCACCAGACCAGCCGAAGCATTACACAAGGCATTAAGACCTCGAAGGAGTGAAACCACTCCTCCGAGGCCTCGGGGGCTACACCCGGCGGGTGCGCTCGCGCGCACCCACCGGAACAAAATGCAACCGAGAAAGGCTGGTCCCCTTGCAAAAAAGTGCGACGAAAGCCTCCAAGCGAGTGCTAACACTCCCTTCGAGGCTCGGGGGCTACTGTCGGGGACCATAATTAGGGGTACCCTCAAGACGCCTAATTCTCAGCTGGTAACCCCCATCAGCATAAAGCTGCAGAGGCCTGATGGGTGCGATTAAGTCAGGGATCAGTCCATACGAGCGACTCAATCACGCCTCGCCCGAGCCTAGCCTCGGGCAAGGGCAGCCGACCCCGAGATGTTTCCGTCTCGCCCGAGGCCCCCTTTTAACGGCAGACACATCTCCGGCTCGCCCGAGGCCTTGCCTTCGCTAAGAAGCAACCCTGACTAAATCGCCGCGCCGACCGACCGAGTCGCAGGGGCATTTAACGCAAAGGTAGCCTGACACCTTTATCCTGACGCGTGCCCCCCGGCAGAGCCGAAGTGACCGCCGTCACTTCGCCGCTCCACTGACCGGTCTGATAGAAGGACAGCGCCGCCTGCGCCATTCCGACTGCAGTGCCACTTGACAGAGTGAGACTGACAGGCAGTCAGGCCTTGCCAAAGGCGCCATAGGAAGCTCCGCCCGACCCAGGGTTCGGACTCGGGCTAAGGCCCCGGAAGACGGCGAACTCTGCTCCGCCCGACCCAGGGCTCGGACTCAGGCTAAGGCCCCGGAAGACGGCGAACTCCGCTCCGCCCGACCCAGGGCTCGGACTCGGGCTAAGGCCCCGGAAGACGGCGAACTCCGCTCCGCCCGACCCAGGGCTCGGACTCGGGCTAAGGCCCCGGAAGACGGCGAACTCCGCTCCGCCCGACCCAGGGCTCGGACTCGGGCTAGGCACCAGAAGACGACGAACTCCGCTTCGCCCGACCCTAGGGGTCGGACTCCGCCCTGGCCTCTGCCGAACGACCTCTGCCTCGCCCGACCCAGGAGCTCGGGCTCGGCCTCGGCCATGCAGGACAGACTCAACCTCGGCTTCGGAGGAGCCTCCACGTCGCCCGACCTAGGACACAAGTCCGCCACGTCAATAGGAAGCGCCATCATCACCCTACCCCGAGCCGACTCGGGCCGCAGGGAACAAGACCGGCGTCCCATCTGGCTAGCTCCACCAGATAGGCAATGATGGCGCCCCGCTAGACCCATGACGACGGCGGCTCTCAGCTCCCTTACGGAAGCAGGGGGACGTCAGCAAGAACCCAACCGCTCCGACAGCTGTCCCTCCGCCAGGCTCCGTTGCTCCTCCGACAGCCACGACACCACACCAGCTGGGTGCCAAGATCTCTCCGGCTGCCACATTGGCATGTACTTAGGGCGCTAGCTCACCCCCGCTAGACACGTAGCACCTTGCTACACCCCCATTGTACACCTGGATCCTCTCCTTACGCCTATAAAAGGAAGGACCAGGGCCTTCTTAGAGAAGGTTGGCCGCACGGGGACGAGGACGGGGCAGGCGCTCTCTTGGGGCCGCTCGCTTCCCTCACCCGCGTGGACGCTTGTAACCCCCTACTGCAAGCGCACCTGACCTGGGCGCGGGTCGAACACGAAGGCCGCAGGATTCCCACCTCTCTCACAACTCGTCTCCGGCCACCTCGCTTTTCCCCCCTTCGCGCTCGCCCACGCGCTCGACCCATCTGGGCTGGGGCACGCGGCACACTCACTCGTCGGCTTAGGGACCCCCCCGGTCTCGAAACGCCGACAATGAGTGACTAAAAGACAATGAATCCACCTTAAAATGGATTAAGGGTGACCAACAAGCCATCGATATCACGGACAATTCCTATCTCTCGTTGCGACGAATTATTCTCTATCTTAATTTAACGTTGTAACGGTTTTTTTGTTCATTTACATTTACAAATCTTATGGTTTATTTTGTAGTCGTAAAACAGTTTTAGCAGATTCTAATCGCTAAATTGAGTTGCTCGATGCTTTTTAAGTTAAAACCATCTATCCACCCATCTAGCCGATATCATTGATCCTATAAAAAATAGAGGTCACGGTGGTTGTGTGCAGCCGAGATGTCGTGGCAGCCTAGATGTGACGGTGCAAGGCCGAAATGTGATATTGCAAGTGACATAGGTGAATCGAGACTGAGCAGTGGTATAGACAAGGGGGCTGGCGGGGCCCATGGCCCTCTAACAAAAAAAAGAATTTGTTTTCTAGTTGTATATATATGGCTAAAATAAAGAAGTTAGCTAATAACAAATTAATATTTATTATATACTTAGCACATATATGTGTTAATTGTTATAACTAGTGACTATAGTATATATATACATATATTTTATTTATTCACATTATAACTATAGTTAGGGGTATAATCGGATCGAATACGGACGGATATCAATGAAATCATATTTATTTTCATATTTTAGTCGGATTCGAATTCGAATGCGAATACAAATACAGATGTTCTCGAATACAAATACGGATAGTCGTGGATCGAATATGGAGCTAATCGGACACGGATAGCGTCGGTAACGAATATTTTTGTCGGATATCGTGTAAGACACCATTCCACACATATCATAGTTGTAATCATTTAGCCCCTCCTTTAGTCCAAACATTTTTTAGGATTATATGTGCACATATGCTACACCTCCATAAAAATTCATGAATTTCTAAGGCTATTTTGAGTATTATTAATTTCTTTATATAAAAAATCATTAAAATGTAATTAAATTCATAAAATATTGATAACTATGATATGTGGTTTCACTTATTATTATGGTGGTTTCACATGTAATCATTACGGGTTTCACAAATAAATGGAAATGAAATGAAATAATTGATGACATCTTGTGGTTTTTATGGTTCAAACATTTTTAAGGATGTTATATGGACATATGTTACTCATACGCCAAATTTCGTCAAATTTTATGAATTTCTAAGGCTATTTGTGTATTATTAATTTCTTTCTACAAAAAATCATCAAAATGTAATTAAAATCATAAAATAATCTAGTGTCTACCAAAAATTACAAATAAGTTACCAGGACCAATAAATATTCTATTAAAGATAATATGAAGTTCCTATATGAAAATGATAAAGTGAATATTGATTATGTTAAAATTTGGATAGTTAAGGTGATATCACATGTAACTCACGTAACAAGTGAAAGTGAATTGAAAAAAATGTTGGCAATCTTTAGATTTTATGGCCCAAACGTTTTTGAGGATGCTATATGGGCATATATTGCTCCTCCGTCAAATTTCATGATTTTTTGAGACTATTTGTGTATTATTATAATTTTTCTACAGAAAATTATCAAAATGCATTTAAATTCATAAAATATTCCACTATCGACCGAAAATTACAAATGTTACTAGGAACAATAAACATTATATAAGAACATAACCTCAAATCCCTATATGAAAATGATAAAGTGAAGTACTGATTATGTTAAAACTTGGATATTTAGGGCGATTCCACATGTAACTATCCGAATATCTGAAATCTGGTAAGATATCTTGGTAGATGTCCGAATATCCGAAATATGAAATCCGGACAGTTATCCGAGAAGATATCTGGATATCCAAAATCCGACGGATATCAGTCATATCATATCCGTATCCGATATCCGAACTGTACTATCCGAATTCGAATCCGAAATCCGAAAATTCTACGGATATCCGAAAAAAACTATCCAACCGAATAATTAGCCTCTTCGGACGATCGGATGGTCGGATAATATATGTACCGTTTACACCTCTAACTATAGTTATATATGTGTTGGTCCTCTTTAAAGAAAAATCCTACACGTTGCAGTGACAGCCAGGATCGTGATGCTACATGCTCTGGTGGCCATCGTCGTCGACCAGTGGTACTCCACGTCGGCAGCCTCTGTGTACGCTCCCGAAACGGTGGATGTGAAATGATCCATCGAACATTTATTTATTCATATAAAAAACCAGTAAAACATATACATCAAAGACAGTTTGGCCGAGTGGTCTAAGGCGCCAGATTTAGGCTCTGGTCCGAAAGGGCGTGGGTTCAAATCCCACAGCTGTCAAATATTTTGAATCTTTTTTGGCTCATTCCCTTCTGATTATTTTTCACTGATTCTCTTCTGATGAAATATATACTAACACCAAGGCAAGGTGTACTAATATTTTAATTTTAAGATAAAAGAAGTTCCCCGAGGTGTATGGCATAACGGCGAATAGTCCATCCATCATCAGCTTGCGACGGAGATAACAAGAACTACGCTACCTCACCATCTTAATCTTGTTAGCAGCAAATAGCAGATGCAGATCAATAACCCCTTACCAAGCCCAATGCAGGGAGCAGATTTTCTCTCTCTCTCTTTCTCACACACACACAACCCCAATGATCCATACACACACTTTCATTTTTGAGCTGATATGTTGCCACAAAGCGAGGTTCTGGATGCAAAGTGAGCAGCCACAGGCCACAGCAGGTCAGCAGCCAATTGGAAGTCACTGTCTTCCTCTGAATATTCTGAGACCCTCCTCTCAACACTTTGTCGAGTTAACAAAGTCACCTCATCCAATCTTGCATCCCCATCTCTGTCCTTGCTCCTCCATGGCCATGGCCATGGCCCGACCTTGTGCTTTCCTTCTCTTCTTCCTAGTTCTTTTCTCCTACGACGGATCCGGTCCCGGGAGCAGCAGCAGGAGGAGTGGCGTCGCGCAGGCCACGCAGAGAGTCTTCCTGTATCCACAGGCTCCCAAGGTCTCCTCCATCGTGAGCAGCAAGTACAGGACCGCGTACCACTTCCAGCCTCCCAAGAACTGGATCAACGGTACTCTTCTCTTCTGTTGACTTTCCGTATGCCTTTGTAATCCGAGGTTCTTTTACTGGATCAAGGAAAAGGAAGCTCGTCTGTTTTTTTTTTTTTTTTTTTTTTTGCCCAACTGGAGGGAGTTTGACCTCCCTTCTCTTTGTGAATAAAAATTACTGGTGGGGTTAATTTCCCTAGTTGCCTAGCTCTGTGTTCATGGTATACATGTGAAAGGGAAGGTAGGTAGGCTACACAATACTTGTGCTGCACAGAGCCAAATTTTCTGTTGGTTCTTGCCGAATGCTGCACAGAGCCAAGATACATATAGGGAGGGGCTCACATTCATGGCACTGCTTTTACATTTTAGTGAAGTCATAGCAATGTTTTACCTAAAGGGATCGATGCTATTCCCTTTTCGCACTACATTGGCACTAGTCTGAAGTTTTCAGTTAGGCAATGCATTCAGGCCAACTGAAAATTTGTCTGGAAATGCACTTTGCCCCCGTTTGGTGTTATATATGCTGATTATATTTTTCATTTCAAGTTCCTGATACCATCTGAAAAGCTTGTTTTGGACTCAGGGTCTTTGCCCTATCAAGTTTCTGATATCATCTTTTATTCTTTTCTCGTCCTTGAAAATCCAAATGAATCGGCGACCGTTTCAAACAACGACTCAAAAAAAAAAGATCCAAATGGTATGTTATGCATCTCAGATTTTAAACACCAACCGCTTGCTTCCATACATACCAAACTGCAGTAGAAGAAGCTCCTCTTGATTTTCAGGACCAATGTACTACAATGGTATCTACCACCAGTTCTACCAGTACAACCCAAACGGCTCGCTCTGGGGCAACATAGTCTGGGCGCACTCGGTCTCCACAGATCTCGTGAACTGGATCCGGCTCGCGCCGGCGATAGAGCGGACGACTCCGAGCGACATCAATGGCTGCTGGACAGGTTCAGCCACCATCCTCAAGAGCGGCCGGCCTGCCATCATATACACCGGCGCCGACACCGAGAAGCGTCAGGTCCAGAACGTGGCGTTCCCCAAGAACCTGTCCGATCCGTACCTGCGGGAGTGGGTGAAGCCACACGACAACCCGGTGATCCAGCCGGTCGGACGGGGGCTGAACCCAGGCCAGTTCAGAGACCCGACGACCGGCTGGATCGGCCCGGACGGGCTGTGGAGGATAGCCGTCGGGGCCGAGGTCGACGGCCACAGCGCGGCGCTTCTGTACGAGAGCGAGGACTTCGTGCGCTGGGACAGAGTGGACCACCCGCTCTACTCCTCCAACGCCTCCGCCATGTGGGAGTGCCCGGACTTCTTCGCGGCGATGCCGGGCGACAACTCCGGGCTGGACATGTCGGCTGCGGTCCCGGATGGCGCCAAGCACGTCCTCAAGATGAGCCTTGACGGCTCTGACAAGTACATGGTCGGCGTCTATGATTTGAAAGGTGACGCCTTTGTGCCGGATACCGTGATCGAGGACCGGAGGCTGTGGCCAAGGATTGACTACGGCAACTACTACGCTTCCAAGTCGTTCTTCGACTCGAAGAAAGGGAGGAGGGTCATATGGGGCTGGACGAATGAGACGGACAGTTCGTCAGACGACGTAGCCAAAGGGTGGGCTGGAATCCATGTAAGTTCTCACTATGCTATAGTTTTGTAATTTAACACGCACGAATGTAATTTTTTTTTTGTTTAGGCAATCCCCAGGACTATATGGTTGGATAAAGACAGCAAGCAACTGCTGCAATGGCCGGTCGAAGAGATCGAGTCGCTCCGAGGAAAACAAGTCAGACACCAAGGCCTGGAGCTCAGGAAGGGGGATCTGTTTGAGATTAAGGAAATTGACACTCTGCAGGTTAGTTTCAGTCATTATTCTCAGGTCAGAACGAAGGCCCATAGCAACTGTAGATAGATAATCTGGCACACTTTTGTTCTTGTTGGAACAGGCAGATGTGGAGATAGATTTCGAGCTCACATCCATAGGCAGTGCCGACCCTTTTGACCCTTCCTGGCTCTTGGACATCGAGAAGCAGTGCCGGGAAGCGGGCGCGTCGGCTCATGGCCCGTTCGGGCTCGTGGTTCTTGCTTCTGAGAGCATGGAAGAGCACACCTCCGTGCACTTCAGAGTGTACTACAGATCACAGGAGAAGCACATGGTTCTTATGTGCGCCGATCTGAGGAAGTCAGTATAGTACACATGCACATTTAATCTAGGAACGACCTGCTTCATGTTCGTCGGTTCATTAAGCAGCAGAGCCTTTTCTCTCATTATTGCAGATCGTCCTTGAGACCGGAGCTGTACACGCCAGCCTACGGAGGCTTCTTTGAGCTGGACCTGGAGAAGGGAAAGACGGTGGTATCTCTGAGAACTTTGGTGAGTGGAGCTGAGCAAACACCTCAAGCGTTTGTTCTTCATGTCGTCGTCGTCGTCGTGGGAAATGGAATAACAGCAGCACCTCTGCAGATCGATCGCTCTGCGGTGGAGAGCTTCGGTGGAGGCGGCAGGGTGTGCATCATGGCCAGGGTCTATCCGGCGGCGCTCGTCGACGACGGCGGCACTCGCATGTACGCGTTCAACAATGGCACTAGCACCGTCAGAGTGCCCCGGCTAGAAGCGTGGAGCATGAGGAGGGCACAGGTTAACAAGGGATGAGGAGGAACACAAGGCCATTTGATAGCTAGAGGAGAGGAACATAGCATGGGCACATGAATTAAACACACACTGCTGGTTTAATTTGCTGGAATTAATCAATCAATCAATCAATCAACAAACACACGAAGATTAAATCAAAACACTCTCTACTCCTACACTAAATTTCAGTACAACGACCTTGCATTGCTACTTAATCCGATCCGGCGATCGGTCGGCATCGTCATGGCTACTGCGCATCTCTGACTCTGAATCTGGCCGAGTCGGTGCTCGTGCAGAGGAGGAAGAAGACGAGGCCGGCCGGTGGTGCTCGTGCTTGAGCGCCCTCTCGACGAGCATGTTGAGGAAGTTCATGAGCTGCACGGCGTGCGCGAGCGCCGTGAGCGGGTCGTCGGCGCGCGTCATGTTGGGCGCGAACACCATGGCCACGTTGCGCGTGCCCATCTTGTTAGCCTTCTCCTCCCGCGCCACGTCCGCCATCAGGTTCACCGCCCAGTCCAGCAGCGCCGCCCTGGGCGCCGGCAGCCTGGCGCCGCAGAGCCGCGCGCAGTCCTCCTCCGTCTGGCACCGCGTCACCTCATCCGCCGGCAGCGCGTCCAGCAGCCCGCCAGGGAGCTCACGGAACCACGCCTGCTTGCACGTCGTGCCGTGCGTGCGTGCGTTGTCAGATCATCAGATACGCAATGCAACAAATGCAATGGCTGCACGTACCTTGATGAGGCCTGCGATGCAGTGCACGTCCACGCCGTCCGGCACGACGCCCGAGTTGTTGAGCTGGTCCCTGGCGTACTGCTCCTGGGCGCCGTCGGCGGCCACCCTGAAGATGCCCTCCGCCCTGAGGCCGCCATGGTCGACGAGGCGGCGCTGCAGGTGGAGGAGCACGGTGGGGACGCTGTTGCCCCGCCCGTCGTAGGAGCACTGCATCGACTCCGTGGACACGCCGAACACCGTCTTGCTGGCGCTGGGCGCCCGGACGATGCCGTCCACGACGTCCACCACCACCGCCGCCGCCGCCTGCTGCTGCAGTAGCTCCTCGGGCACGCCGCGGAAGCCGTGGAACCGGTCGAACGTCACGTGCGCCACGTGCCGGACGTCCGTCGGCCACCCGATCTCCATTTTCTCGTCGTCGCCACCACCGCGCGGAGGCCGCCGCCCGGCGAGGGCATCCTCCTCGTCACCGCCGCCGCCCTGCATTGTCCTGAGAGGAGAGTCGTCGTGGTCTCGTGGACGTGATGATATGAGACGGAGAAGGGATGACAAGGAGTGCACTGCAATGCAAGCAGAACAGAAGCTAGGGAGGGCAGAGGCGGTTGGGTTGGTGGATCCATGCTTGCTGCCGCACCACTACCTTTCCAGGACGTGGGCGGCACCACTACGTACGCCAACTCACCACCAGTTCGTCACTGTATTTTCAATGCTCGATCTACTCAGTGTCTTCAAATTATTTAGGGTATTTAGGGCCCCTTTGGTAGGGCTTATTTTTCAGCTTCGGCTCTGGCTCATGCAATAGTTGTGTCAAACAACTCTTTTTCAAATGGCTTCACCAGTGAAGTGCTTTTCCAAAATGAACTAGAGGACATGAGCCAAAAAAGTGGCTCACCCGGCTTCAGCTCACGTCATTTTTGCACAATAGCTCTCCCACCAGTCCAAATTATTTTTTTGGTCCTGCCCTCAATCCCTAGCCATGTACAGGAGAGATTTTTCAAAAAAACTATACAAGGGTCTTTCTGAAAAACAACCTATAAGCCATTTTGCCAAATGATTTTTCAGAATGGCTTTGGCTCATCTAAAGAAGTGGCTTCACCTCATGAGCCAGAGCCAAAGCCGTTTTTGGAGAAGCCAGAGCCCTGCCAAAGGGGCCCTTACTAGTTTAGTGCCCATACGTTGCTACGACGTACAAATTATTCGATTAAATATTAGTGCACATCGATTACATGGTTGAATATCTGATGGTGATATAGATACCAGCTACTTATACCCGCACATTAGGTGCTCTTTTTCAACAACTTGCTTTTCATCTGCTTTTATTATCTTCTCCTACTATTTTCTTAAATGTTCTTCTTCCTCTGCCTTCTCTATAAATCTTTTTTGCTCTACATGGATGGAAAGACTTATTTCAACAACAAAGCTACAAATACCAAGCATTGTTTCATATACCGCTCTTTGACAAATGGCTCAATACCATTGGATACAAAGACCACACCTTTGAGTTAAGTCCTTGGAGTATTTTCTCTTCATCTTTCAATTTTGCAAACTCCATTTCGTCTTTAGTACACAACTACAAACAATGCTTCGTCGATGGAGAAAATGGTGGCAGCCCAACCAAAGAACCTAAATGAGATCATTTTTCCATTCAGTAGACAAAAAGGAAGCTCTCAACAGTCAACACCACCATACCTTAGCCCCTCGGTGTGAATTTTTGAGTTAAGAAATAAACACTCTAATATTGTGCAGACATAGATCATGTTGTTGTAGGTTAAACTTGTAAAAGACCACATACCTAGTATGTTTCCTAGCTCCCCAAAGAGATCATTCTGCTTGTCCCGCTTACGTTTCTCCCTCTCAGATTTATGCACTTTCTTTGGAGCCTTCCTTCGACACTTATTGTTCAAGATAGGTCTGTCAAGATGTTTGGCATCAGCAAAAAATGTGTCATGCACTTGTAGTAGAAAAGCTTATTAATTCCTCAAAGAGCATAATGAGCCTATCCCACTCTCTGATTCTACCTTATCCACAACCTCAACATTAGAGAAAGGCTAGTTTAATTTGAAGGCGTTATCAATTATTTAGTGACATACATCCACAATATTTGAAAATTTGTAAATGATCATCATGCTTAAGAGAGCCAATGTAATGATTACTGGTTTGAGGGGTGCTGATGCTTACTGGTTTGAGCAAACCATGTCCCATATGACAGTAGAGGATAGTTTCCTACCAAGATAAATCAGGTTGTGTGGTTCTCTGCACATGAAATAGTTACATCAACCTGAGCACCAAATCTACAACGCAAAATCTAGGATAGCGTCTTAACTCTGTGGTGCTAAAAAATTCCATGGTACTAAGAAGCTAACAACAGCAACATACTGAAAATAATTCCAATGTAATGATGGTGAGTTAAAACCCTCCTGGCATCCTAAAACCTATGGAAAATAGGTCACACAAACTGGAGCATCAATTTAGGAACTAAGGAATAAATCTGTGAGAGATTTTCAAAATATGAAGGCAGGAAGAGGCAAGAACAACATAGTTGTAGGAAGAGGTATATTTGTTGTGTTCCATAAAATGAAGTTGATGCTACAATTATATGTGGCTAGCTGGAGGCAATATGTTACCAAGGTACATGTAATCATTCATTAAATCTCACATATTAATTCTGAGATTTTTCTTTCATTATGTCAATAACCTAATGATCCATGCTATATTGAGTTTCTAGAAAACAAGAAATTTTATTTTATAATACATTGTTTAAATATGCCTTGCTTTATATTTTTTTCAGACAGCGCAAATGCTTCAGAAACATGATGACCCGAAGCAATGCTAAAGTAATCGTATGACCATGATATAATCATCTATTCATCTTCCACAACAATGCTAATGTTGGGGCCATGCTTCGTTGCGCCGAAGGTCTTACACGAAGAAGCAGCTTCGGCTGAAATTGTCCCCAGGAGATGGCCGAAGGTTCCTTTTTATGGAGCTTCGGCGTTACAAACCGACATAAAGATAGAATGACCTTTTTATCCATAGAGGTCTAAGTTAATGTTGTAAACTTTTGTAAGGGGCATAATTGTAATTCGTCACAGGCTGCGTCCTGTGTCTATAAATAGATGAACAGTACCCCTGTACTGTTCACGTGAACCTGTCATTTGCCTTCGCATCACACTTGTATTTTTTGCCTTCTTCAAGACCAAAGGTACATTTATAATTTGAAGTCATTTACATTTGTTTACAATAATAAAAATGGAGATAATTCTATGATAACATTTAAGTGTTTACTTCATATCTCATGATTTATGTGAATACTTCGTCCCTCGTTGTTATGCTTACGAAGGTGCGTCCTTCGTAACCTTCGTCCGAGATGCTTTATATCCCGAAGGGATATAATGTTGTGGAGGACGAAGGACTTTAACACTTAACATTTTTCTGTGTTGCCTTGTTCTTAACTCTTAGCATTTGAGAACAAGTCCCCAACATTGGCGCCCACCTCCGGTGAACTCACTTCCACTTTACTGAGCTGATGGCTTCGTTCAACAATCAAGCTGGAGCTGCTTCGGCTTCGAAGCTGGTGCTCCCGATAACAGGCGGTTCTTGCTCAGAGCCGGCTAACAAGAAGCAGAAGAAGGAGGCTCAGAGAAGGGTGCAGCATGTTGGAGTGCAGGGACCCTTCATCAAGTCCAAATGGTCCCACATTCCAATTACTTTCTCTCAGGAGGACCTTCAGCTTAAGGATTATCCTCACAATGATGCCATGGTTATCTCTTGCGTAATCAAAGGATTTCTGGTCCACAATGTCCTAGTTGACACAGGCAGTGCAGCTGACATTATATTTGCTAAAGCCTTCAGACAAATGCAAGAGCCCGAAGACAAGATTCATGATGCCACGCACCCTCTTTGTGGCTTCGGAGGGCGGCAGATCGTAGCACTTGGGAAGATTACCATGCCGGTAACCTTCGGATTTGTTAACAACACAAGGACTGAGCAAATTGTGTTTGATATTGTTGACATGGAGTATCCTTACAATGCTATTATTGGCCGTGGTACTCTTAATGCCTTCGAAGCAATTCTCCACCCAGCTTATCTCTGCATGAAGATACCTTCGGACCAAGGGCCTATTGCTATTCATGGAAGCCAGGAAGCTGCTAGAAGGGCCGAAGGAAGCTGGACCGACTCCAAGGCAATCCATAATATAGATGGAACTGAAGCTTGCGAACAGTACAAATTCAGAAGGGAGAAGGCAGCTTCAGCAGATCAGCCGAAGCCCATGCTATTGTGTGAGGACATAGCAGAGCAGAAGGTGCTGTTGGGCTCGCAATTATCTGAAGACCAGGAGAAAACCTTGATAAGGTTTTTATTCAACAACAAAGATGTTTTTGCATGGTCAGCTAATGATCTCTGTGGAGTAAATCGGGATGTTATTGAACATTCGCTCAATGTTGACCCATCCTTCAGACCCCGAAAGCAGAGGCTTCGGAAAATGTCTGATGACAAGGCCGAAGGGGCTCGCAATGAAGTAAAAAGACTCCTCAGTGCAGGAGTTATCAGAGAAGTGAAGTATCCAGAGTGGCTAGCTAACACTGTTATGGTGAAGAAGACCAATGGCAAGTGGAGAATGTGTATCGATTTCACAGATCTCAATAAGGCTTGTCCGAAGGACGAATTCCCGCTGCCAAGGATAGACTCTCTAGTCGATGCAGCAGCTTCTTCAGAGCTCATGAGCCTCCTGGACTGTTACTCAGGATATCATCAAATCTGGATGAAAAAGGAAGATGAGCCGAAGACTAGCTTCATAACTCCAAGTGGCACGTATTGCTATCTTCGGATGCCTGAGGGGCTCAAAAATGCTGGAGGAAGTTTCAGCAGAATGACTGCGAAGGTCCTCCAGTCCCAGATTGGCAGAAATGTGTTGACTTATGTCGATGACATTATTGTAAAAAGCACAAAGCAGGAAAATCATATTGCTGATTTGCAGGAGACCTTCGCCAGTTTCAGGCAAGCTGGTCTGAAGCTGAATCCAGAAAAATGTGTCTTCAGGGTAAAGAAGGGAAAATTTCTTGGATGCTTGGTTTCAACAAAGGGAATCGAAGCTAATCCAAATAAAATCGAAGCTATACTTCGAATGGAGCCACCAACCACAAGAAAGGGGGCCCAAAGATTGACAGGAAGGCTGGCATCTCTCAACAGATTTATATCCAGGTCAGCGGAAAGAAACTTACCATTTTTCGAGGTGCTGAAGTCAGCCGAAGTCTTTCAATGGGGCCCAAGTCAACAAAAAGCCTTCGAAGAGCTGAAGCAATATTTGATAGATCTCACAACATTAACTCCACCAACGCCAGGGGCTCCTCTGTTGTTATATGTGGCAGCTTCGCACTCAGCAGTAAGTGCGGCACTTGTCCAGGAGAAGCTTGATGGCCAACTCAAGAAGCAAGTTCCAGTGTATTTTGTATCTGAGGTCCTTAGTGTCTCAAAGAAAAATTATACAGAGCTGGAGAAGGTATTATATGCCGTTTTAATGGCATCCAGGAAGCTTCGGCATTATTTCCAGGCATACAATATTATTGTTCCTTCTTCGCAGCCGTTGAAGGATATAATGAGAAATAGAGAAGCTACTGGACGGATTGGGAAATGGGCTGCAGAGCTCAACGAATTTTACATTGACTATGTGCATAGATCTTCGATCCAGTCTCAAGCATTGGCAGATTTCATTGCCGACTGGACGCCAGGGGCTCAGGATGAAGAAGCAAATAAAGATGCCGAAGTGTGGACAGTATTTTGTGATGGCTCTTGGGGAACCTTCGGAGCAGGTGCAGCTGCTGTGTTGGTTTCACCATCCAAGGTTAAAACATGTTATGCAGCAAGACTTGACTTCAGCTGTACAAACAATATTACTGAGTACGAAGCCTTGCTCCTGGGCCTTCGGAAATTAAAGGCAATGGGAATCAGAAGGGCGATTCTTAAAACTGATTCCCAGGTTGTTTCGGGTCATATTGACAAAAGTTGCAAGGCCAAAGATCCGAAGCTTGAAAAATATCTAGACACGGTCCGAAGGATCGAAGCCTCCTTCGAAGGATTCTCTGTCAAGAATATCCCTCGAGGACAAAATGAGCATGCTGATTTGCTAGCTAAGTCTGCAGCACAGGGGCTGCCGTTACCTTCGGACGTGTTCTTCGAAACAATAAAGGCACCTTCAGTGGAGCTCCTTGAAAGAGCAGTCCTCAACATATCTCCTATTTACAACGAAGATTGGAGAACTGAAATAATCTCTTACCTTCAGGGTAAGTTCCTTTCAGATGACGAAGCTTACAATAAAAGAATAGAGGCAAGAGCTCGTCCGTATGTCATGATAGAAGGGGAATTATACAAACATGGAGTTTGCGCTCCGCTGCTCAAATGCTTATCTAGAGCCGAAGGTATAGAGTTGATGAAAGAGATACATGCAGGCCTGTGTGGATCCCACATCGGGTCCAGGCCGTTACTTGGAAAAGTGTTCCGCCAAGGATTTTATTGGCCGAAGGCAGCTTCGGATGCAGCGGAGTTAGTTCAAAAGTGCGAAGGTTGTCAAAAATGTGCAAGAGATCAAAAGCAACCTTCGTCTTTGACACAGCTGATACAACCCATCTGGCCATTGCAAAGGTGGGGCCTTGACTTGTTGGGTCCATTACCACCGGCCCAAGGGAATCTAAAATATGTTATAGTAGCTGTGGAGTATTTTTCCAAATGGATTGAGGCGAAGCCATTAGCCACAATAACTTCGGCCACTGTCCAAAAGTTTTTCTGGCAGAACATTGTCTGTCGCTTCGGAGTACCGAAGGCCATCACTGTAGATAATGGAACGCAGTTCGACTCCGAAGCTTTCAGAAATTTCTGTGATCAAATTGGAACGAAGATCCATTTTGCATCAGTCAGGCATCCGGAGTCGAATGGGCTTGTTGAAAGGGCCAACGGCATTATAATGACAGGAATAATGAAGTTAATCTTCAATCAACCCAGGGGAAAGTGGCCAGACCAGTTAACCAAAGTGGTGTGGGGCCACAATACGACAGCATCAAGGTCTACAGGCTTTACCCCATTCAAGTTATTATTCGGTGACGAAGCAATAACTCCGGAAGAAGCCAAAGCTGGATCAATAAGAGTAGTAGCTTCGGCAGAATCAGGTCCCGAAGATGCTTGCCTTGTGGAAAAAGATGCTTTAGAAGGGATCAGGCTTCAGGCCGTGGAAAATATCAATAAATACCAGGCTGAAACAGTTAAATGGCGAGATAGAAAGGTCCGGCTAAAAAATATTGAGCCGGGACACTTGGTGCTTCGGAGAGTGGCTAACCCAGATACAGTGGGCAAGCTACAGTTGAAATGGGAAGGACCATTCTTAGTAGAATCTTCGTCAAGGCCTGGATCGTACAGATTGAAGGACATGGATGGCAACGAAATTCCAAGATCTTGGAATGCGGATGAGCTTCGGCGATACTATGTATAACTTGATGTAATTTTTTATGTTTTTTCTTTTCTTTTTCATGGCACCCTTTTCCTTTCTAAAGGGGGAGAAAGGTTTTTAATGGGGCCATCATGTGTAATTTCCTTTTTAGTCTTATAAGAGCAAAATCCCCCAAAGAATGTAAATGTAACAGCTGAGAACGCACCATCGAGTGCCGAAACTAAAAAAAAAGAGGAGAAGCTCCAAAGACGTCCCTAAGGGGATGCAGAGCTCACAGCGAAAAGTCAACGCTGATACCGCCTAAGTAAAAGGCGAAGAAACTCCAAAGACGTTCCTAAGGGAATGCAGAGTTTATACCGCCTAAGTAAAAGGCGAAGAAACTCCAAAGACGTTCCTAAGGGAATGCAGAGTTTATACCGTCTAAGTAAAAGACGAAGAAGCTCCAAAGTCGTTCCTAAGGGAATGCAGAGCTGGTGTGTGGTTGATTCTAAGGAAATAATCGCTGAGTGTGGCTTCGGTTATATGTTTTGGACATTCACTCGCACATCACATTACATCATGGCATTCGCATTCATAAGCATTCATTCATAGCATCTGTGTTCCTAATTGGTTGCTTCGGCAAAAAGAAGAAGTGGTTTTTTATGTTTTGAGGTGTACAAAAAAGAAAAGCTTCGGCAAAAAGAAGAAGTAGTCTTTTATGTTTTGTTATGTACAAAAAAGTGAAGCTTCGGCGAAAAGAAGAAGTGGTCTCTTATGCTTCGTTGTGTACGAAAAGAAGGGAAGGTGTTTTTTCGCCTTCGACTCAAAATACTGATTTCGTCCACATCAAAGCGTCTCAATAAAGGGGTAAGAATATATTACAAGGTATGTACAAAGTTCCTTGAGAACGAGTTAATTGTATTTACAAAAAGTTGTTACAAATTTTCCTGAGTTTTTCCTAGCCTACTCCTACTAATCTTCTTCAGGCTCCCGCTTCGGCGGCATATTCTTTAATCACCTTCAGCTTCGTCATCCTACATGAATCCAGGTATCCCGAGTAAAAATCAAGTGTGAAGGAGAAGGTAGGTACAAAGTATGATTTCTTACTGGTTCAAGATGACTTCGAGCTTCGTCTCCGGCCTTCTCCCGCCCGCCTTTTGTCCATATCATTTTTATGAATCTATTTGAGATGCTTCGGGCGAGGTCAGGTATATCGTCCAGGATTGATGGAGACAGGGTGAAGTTGGGCCTGTTGACGATCTTTCCATGCTCGCAGCCAGCCTTCAGGAACGCTGCAGCGGTACCCCGAGAAGCTACCCAGGCACAGAAGTCACCGTGCCCGGCTATAACTTCGTCAAGTTCTTCAATTTCAGCTTCGATATGATCGAAGGCTTTTGGTAAATTTTCATCCGAAGGGGTAAACTTCCCGCTGCTGGCTCCAACCGAGTAAAAGATCTTCTTTAATTGTTGGATACAATTGTTGCTAAATTTCAAACATTTATCCTGAAGGCTTGTTAATGATTTCTTCAAATCTGAGTTGGCTTGGACTTCGGCTTCAAGTTTAGAATTAAGCTCTAGCTTTTCTTGTTCAAACAGTTTTGATTGACCGATAAGCTTCGAATTCAATTCTGATACCTTAGCTTCGGTCTCTGCCAGCAAGCCTTCGGTTGATTGAAGCTCGAAGTCTTTCTTTTCAATGATAGCTGATTGTTCTTTTATCTTGCTCTCTAAATTTCCAATTATGGCTTCGTGTTTTTTGTCCTCCAAATCCTGCTGCATCTTCAGAGCTTTGCTCAGTAGCATGCTCTGCATAGAAGCAACTTTCGTTAGTAACATTTTCATTATTGAAAGCAATAAGGGCCAGAGAAAAGATTGTTTACCTTGAAATTGGAATAAAATAAGCTGCCGACGATATGTTGTCGTCGGTAGCGGCTGATATCTGTCTCTAGCTTCGGAAAACCGATACTCTTTGATAGAGTACCGATGACCTTAGCTCCGGTTTGGTCTCGAATGTAGCCTAATTTTTCATCGTCCACACCTCCGAATAGAAGAGCTCCTGGCCTGTATCCGCAAGATTTGGCATAGTCTTTAAGCTCTTCTATTTCGTCCTTCGAAAGTTTTTGCCCAATTAAATTTTGAAATGTGTAGGCTTCGTCGTCCGAAGCGTCTTCGGCTATTTCTTTCCCCTTCTCAGGCACTGCGGCCATGGATTTTTCAGCAGCAGCGGCAGCTTCTTCTGCAGCCATGTCTTCCAAAATTTTGTCGATGTTCTCAATGGTAGTTTCTAAGTTCACATCTTCGGCTGTAGCGGCTTCGGTAGCCGCGACCTCCGAAGGTGCGATTTCGACGTTTGTTGTGTCTTCAGCAGCTGCTGTTTTCTGAATTGACGCCCTCGGCGGCGTCTTATCAATAACTTCAGTCACTGCAATAATCCTTTGCCGCTTTGATTTGGTTATCTTCGTTTGTTCCGGCTCTTCCACCTTTCGAAAAAGCTTCGTCAGTTGAGGCCCTAATGGACTTAGCTTCGTGGGCACGGGTTCAGTCATTACCTTTAAAATTTCCTCCACGTCGCTAGTAGAAGGTGGTGTGGGGGTCCTCTCTTCTTCGGATAATTTTCGCTTCGGAGTTGATATTTTACTTTTCTTGGGAATTTTCTTCTTTTTTGCTGGTCTTTCTTCAACCTTGATCTGAGATTCGGCCACTCTTTTCCTTTTCTGGCCTTCAGCACCCTTGCTTAACTGCTCATAGTCAGGGTACTCGAAGCCCAGGGCATCAAGCACTCGGTTCATCCTTCGCTTCGGACGGGTGCCGAAGGCCGCTGTCATCAGTTGATCTTCTTTTTTCGAATAATTTCCAAGAATTTCATTACACATCACCTCAACTGTGTCCAGCCACTCTTGGCAGGGCTTCTTAAAGTATTTCTTGAATTTGAAGTGGTAAGGAAGCCGGACAAGTTCCCCCTCCTTCTTCTCCCCCTTTAGCTTTGGCATTTCCCATTCTTTCAGAGTAGGGAAAACTCTGAATGCCAAGAATTCTTGAACCAGATCCCTGGTACCAATATGCTCTGCAATAATTCTGAATTCATCCATTGCCTGTTGAGTTTGACCCTCTGGTGTCATGTTGCAGCGGGGTCGGGTTTCTCCGAAGATCAGCTCGAGTGGACTTTGCACAAGCTTCTCCTTGTCGTCATCAACCTTGACATAGAACCATTCTGATTTCCAGCCTGCCGGCCATTTGCTTCGGTAGCTGATTACAGGAAACTTTGCAGTTTTCCGGTAGGCAAAATTGTAACAACCAAAGTTTTCATGAAGCCCATCTTTTCTGGCCTTTGTTTGATAATGCAACTCATGAACTCGACAGAAACTGTCGGCAAAAGGCTCCACTGCTTGGCTTCGGAGGGCCCAAATATAAACGCTAAGCCTAACGATAGTGTTAGGAGTTAACTGGTGAAGGTAGATACCAAACCTCTTCAGTATCTCCGCAACAATCTCGTGAAGAGGGAATCTTAGCCCAGCCTTTAAAAAGCTCTTGAAGATGACAATCTCGTCCTTCTCTGGCTTCGGGGTGGTTTCTTCTCCCCCGAAGCGAAGTAGCTTCTTCTGATCTTCACTGAAAAAACCTGCTTTCACCATCTTGGCGAGGTCAGCCTTTGAAACAGTCGACTTTCCGAAGTCTAGGTGGCTGGGTTTACTGGGCATGGCAATGCGGTAATCATCTTCGGAGTCGGTTTCTTCAATGTTCCCTTCTCCTTCGGCAGTTGTCGGGTTTGCTTCGGCAGCAGGCATTTCTTCCGCAATCACCAGTCCGGAACGCTGCATCGCTTCGGAGATGGGCACAGTATTCGAACCTTCGGCTTCGTCTCCTTCGCGTTCAACTCTGGCAGTAGATCGCACCCTGGCCATTTGATTCTAAGTTTGGGGAAGTTAAAACACTTTTTTCTTTTTCCTTTTTTCTGAAGCTTTCCTTTCTGACGAAGCAGACTTCGAGATGCACCTTCGTTAGATTCTAAGAATCAAGCTTCGGCTATAGTTAAAAATTTTGGCAGCGAAACAGTGCAAATAGCAATGAATGCTGTGGTAACTTCACACCTACTCGTCAGTTTATATAGTGCTGCAGGTAAGAAGGCGAAGCGGCAGGATTTTTACACCAGGCGGGCAGTAACTTGGACTCGCTGCGCAGTGGACCGCAAAGATCAAACAGTAACTCTGCAAGGTGGGACCGACACGAGCTCGGGAATTGAATCGTTTCTCGGCAACGAGCTCAGGGAAGGTGTTTTTTGGACCTTCGGCTTCCCGAAGCTTGAGAGGATTTTTTCACGGATCAAGCTCGTTACGAAAAACGATCTAGCGCCGCGAAAGGGGCTACTGTTGGGGCCATGCTTCGTTGCGCCGAAGGTCTTACACGAAGAAGCAGCTTCGGCTGAAATTGTCCCCAGGAGATGGCCGAAGGTTCCTTTTTATGGAGCTTCGGCGTTACAAACCGACATAAAGATAGAATGACCTTTTTATCCATAGAGGTCTAAGTTAATGTTGTAAACTTTTGTAAGGGGCATAATTGTAATTCGTCACAGGCTGCGTCCTGTGTCTATAAATAGATGAACAGTACCCCTGTACTGTTCACGTGAACCTGTCATTTGCCTTCGCATCACACTTGTATTTTTTGCCTTCTTCAAGACCAAAGGTACATTTATAATTTGAAGTCATTTACATTTGTTTACAATAATAAAAATGGAGATAATTCTATGATAACATTTAAGTGTTTACTTCATATCTCATGATTTATGTGAATACTTCGTCCCTCGTTGTTATGCTTACGAAGGTGCGTCCTTCGTAACCTTCGTCCGAGATGCTTTATATCCCGAAGGGATATAATGTTGTGGAGGACGAAGGACTTTAACACTTAACATTTTTCTGTGTTGCCTTGTTCTTAACTCTTAGCATTTGAGAACAAGTCCCCAACAGCTAAAGTACTTAAAATATCTAGCATCTATAATGAACTTCAGATCCAAATAAATCTAGGCGGTAGTAAAAGTGAAAGGAAAATAGGGTTAACCTTTTCCTATAATTAATTTTGGTGGTTGATGATCAACACAAACACATGGACTAACTAGTTTGTCTAGAATTCATGTATCATAGGTGCATAAGGTTCAACACAAACCAATAAAAGATTCAAAGTTAGGGACACAATTTTAAAGGAGCAAAAGGACTTGAGTGTGCTGAGAATTGGTGCACCGGACTGTCCGGTGCACTAGGACCGTACACATGTCAACCAGCCACTCTCGGTAATTCCAGGGCGCGCTCCGCTATAATGCACCGGACTGTCCGATGTGCCACCGGACTCTCCGGTGAGCCAGTGAGCAACGACTATCCAGCGCCAACGGTCGACTCTTCAAAGTGTTACAGTGAGCTACAGTGCTGAGGCAGAAGTCAGAGCAACGAAGTCAGAGGGCACCGGACTGTCCAGTGTGGCACTGGACTGTCCGGTGTCGCAAGAAGACAAAGCTCCAACGGTCGACCCAGCTCCGAACCCTAACAGTTGGGTGACGTGGTGGCGCACCGGACAAGAAACAGTGCCTGTCCGGTGCGCCCATCACCAACAGCCTCCCCAACGGCTATGGAAGTGGTTGGGGGCTATAAATACCCCCAACCACCTCATTCATATCCATCCAAGCATTCCAAACATCTCATTCAATACAAGAGCAAAAGACTCCACTCCACGACACATCAAATAGATTGAATCCTCTCTTAGCCTCCAAATCAACTCAATTCCATTAGGGACTTGAGAGAGGGTATTTTTGTGTTCAGTGTTGCTCTTGTTGCTTGGCTTGGCCTTTTTTTCTTTTCCCATTCTTATTCTCAAGTGCTTTGTAAGCGAAGCAAGAGACACCAAGTGTGTGGTGGTCCTTGCGGGGTCTTAGTGACCCGGGAGATTAAGGAAGAAGGCTCACTCGGTCTAAGTGACCGTTTGAGAGAGGGAAAGGGTTGAAATAGACCCGGTCTTTGTGACCTCCTTAACGGGGACTAGATTCTTTGGAACCGAACCTCGGTAAAACAAATCACTGTGTTCACTCGCCTCGATTCTTGTTGATTTGTTTTTCCCTCTCTTCGGACTTGAATTTAATTCTAACGCTAACCCCCGATCATAGTGTGTGCATAAAGTTTATAAATTTTAGGTTTTGCCTATTCACCCCCCTCTAGGCGACTTTCAATTGGTATCAAAGCCAATGCTTCATTAAGAGTCTAACCAACTCGAAGTGATGTCTGGAGATCACGCCAAGAGGGAGATCATGTCCGGCGAAAAGGCCGCAAGCTCGGGTGGAACCCTCTCAAGGGAGTCTGGCAACAAACACAAGGAGGAATCCTCTTCCTCCATCAAGTCGCATCGGAGAGATTACAAGAAGAAGAAAATGAAGAAGATGGTCTACTACGAAACTGACTCTTCGTCACCCTCCACATCGATCTCTAAGTCATCCACTACTTCTAAGCGCCATGGGCGAAAGAAGTATAGTAATATGCCCCTACGCTATCCCCGTATTTCAAAGTGTGCTCCATTACTTTCCGTACCCCTAGGCAAACCACCATATTTTGATGGTGAAGATTATTGTATGTGGAGTGATAAAATGAGGCACCATCTAACCTCACTCCACGAAAGCATTTGGGATATTGTTGAGTTTGGAGCGCAGGTACCAAAGGTGGGGAACAAAGACTATGACTCGGACGAGGTCGCCCAAATTAGACACTTTAACTCCCAAGCCATGTCTATACTCCTCGCCTCTTTGTGTTGAGAAAAGTATAACAAGGTTCAAGGGTTAAAGAGTGCCAAAAAAATTTGGGACGTCCTCATGACCACGCACAAAGGGACGAGATGACCAAGATCACCAAGCGCGAAACGATCGAGGGAGAACTCGGTCGATTCGTCCTCAACAAAGGGGAAGAGCTGCAAGCCATGTACAACCGGCTCAAGACGATGGTCAATCAAGTGCGCAACCTCGGGAGCACCAAATGTGATGACCATGAAATGGTCAAGGTTATTCTAAGATCCCTTGTTTTTCGTAATCCTACTCAAGTTCAATTAATACGTGGGGATTCTAGATACAAACTAATGTCTCCCGAGGAAGTGATTGGCAAGTTTGTGAGCTTTGAACTTATGATCAAAGACTCCAAACACATTGTCAACTTGGAGCAAGGCGCCACCTCTACACCTGAGGTGCAACCCGTCGCATTCAAGGCGACAGAAGAAGAAAAGGAGTCTACATCAAGTAGGCTTCCAATCGACGCCTCCAAGCTCGACAATGAGGAAATGGCGCTCATCGTCAAGAGTTTCCACCAAATCCTCAAGCAAAGGAGAGGGAAGGACTACAAGTCCCGCTCCAAGAAGGTGTGCTACCGGTGTGGTAAGTCTGATCATTTCATAGCAAAATGTCCAATTTCTAGTGGAAGTGATAGGGACGACGATAAGAAAGGGAAGAAGAAGAAGAAGGAGAAGAAGAGATACTATAAGAAGAAGGGCGGCGATGCCCACATATGTCGGGAATGGGACTCCGACGAGAGCTCCACCGACTCCTCCTCCGACGAGGACGCCGCCAACATCGCCGTCAACAAGGGCCTCCTCTTCCCCAACGTCGGCCACAAGTGTTTCATGGCTAAGGATGGCAAGAAGAAGAAGATACACTCCAGAGCTAGCCCCAAATATACAACATCTAGTGGTGAGGGGTAGCTCTTGTGATGATGAAGATAATTTAATGTCTCTCTTTGACAACCTTAGCATGAACCAAAAGGAAAAAATTAAATGAATTAATTGAAGCCATTAATGAGAAGGATGAACTCTTGGATAGCCAAGAGGACTTCCTCATTAAAGAAACAAAAAATTTGTTAAACTAAAAAATGCTTATGCTCAAAAAGTAGAAAAATGTGAAAACTTAACTAAGGAGCTTAGCATTTGTCATGATTCAATTTCTAGTCTTAGAAATGAAAATGCTAGTTTAGTTTCTAAGGTTAAAGAATTGAATGTTTGCAATGATTCTATTTCTTGTCTTAGAGATGAGAATGTTGGATTAAATGCTAAGATAGAAGAATTAAATGCTTGCAAACCATCTATATCTACTGTTGAGCATGTTTCTATTTGTACTAGATGTAGAGATGTTAATGTAGAAGCTATGGATGATCACCTTGCCATGATTAAACAACAAAATGATCACATAGCTAAATTAACTGCTAAAATTGCCGAGCATGAGCTCGAAAATGAAAATTTTAAATTTGCTCGTAGCATGCTTTATAATGGGAGACACCCTGACATTAAGGATGACATTGGTTTCTGAAAGGGAAATAGGCTCACACCTTTTCCTAAATGATTTTGGTGGTTGAATTGCCCAACACAAATAATTGGACTAACTAGTTTGCTCTAGATTATAAGTTCTACAGGTGCCAAAGGTTCAACACAAACCAATAAAAAGTCCAAGAAAGGGTTCAAATAAAAAGAGCAAAAGACAACCGAAGGCTACCCTGGTCTGGCGCACCAGACTGTCCGGTGCACCAGGGAGAATCACTTTGAACTTGCCACCTTCGGGTTTCTGGGATTGCCTCTCCGCTATAATTCACCGGACTGTCCGGTGTGCCAGCGGAGCAACGGCTAACAGCGCCAACGGTCATCTGCAAAAGGCGAACAGTGAGCTACAGTGCGCGGATAGCGCGCGCAGAAGTTAGAGCAGGCGCAGATGGCGCACCGGGCAGTGAACAAGACATGTCCGGTGCACCACCGGACTGTCCGGTGGCCCCACTTGTCAGAGCTCCAACGGTCAAACCCTAATGGTTGGGTGACGTGGTTGGCGCACCGGACAGTGTCCGGTGGCGCACTGGACTGTCCGGTGCGCCCATCGATAGCAGAGTTCCCCAATGACCATTTTGGTGGTTGGGGCTATAAATACCCCCAACCACCACTCTTCAAGGCATCCAAGCATTCACCACTCCTCATTCAATACAAGAGCAATACACAACACTCCAAGACACAAATCAAAGCCTCCGATCAAATCAAAGTCCACAATTCAACTCTAGTTTTTAGGACTTGTGAGAAGATCGACTTGTGTTCTTTTGTTGTTCTTGTTGCTTGGTTGGCTTTCTTATTTATCTCATTCTTACTCTCAAAGCCTTGTAAGCAAAACAAGAGACACCAATTGTGTGGTGGTCCTTGCGGGGTCTAAGTGGTCCGGGAAATTAAGGAAGGAAGCTCACTCGGTCAAAGTGACCGTTTGAGAGAGGGAAAGGGTTGAAAGAGACCCGGTCTTTGTGACCACCTCAACGGGGAGTAGGTTTGCAAGAACTGAACCTTGGTAAAACAAATCACCGTGTCATCCGCTCTTATTCGCTTGTGATTTGTTGTCGCCCTCTCTTTCGGACTCGATTATATTTCTAACGCTAACCCCGGCTTGTAGTTGTGCTTAAACTTTATAAATTTCAGATTTGCCTATTCACCCCCCTCTAGGCGACTTTCAATTGGTGTCAAAGCCCGGTACTTCATTAAGAGCCTAACCGCTCGAAGTGATGTCGGGAGCTCACGCCAAGAAGGAGATGGTGACCGGCGACAAGCCCGCCACAAGCCACGGGAAAGCTCCATCGGGAGAGTCCGGCAACAAGAAGAGGGAGGAATCACCTCCCTGCGTCAAGTCGCACCGGAGTGGCGACAAGAAGAAGAAAATGAAGAAAGTGGTCTACTACGAGACCGATTCTTTGTCGCCTTCCACCTCCGGCTCCGACACGCCGTCCGTCACTTCTAAGCGCCATGAGCGCAAGAAGTTTAGTAAGATCCCCTTACGCTACCCTCACATTTCCAAACACACTCCTTTACTTTCTGTCCCACTAGGCAAACCACCGGTTTTTGACGGTGAAGATTATTGTATGTGGAGTGATAAAATGAGACACCATTTAACCTCACTCCACGCTAGCATTTGGGACATTGTTGAATTTGGACCGTAGGAACCATCCGTGGGGATGAAGGCTATGACTCGGACGAGGTAGCCCAAATCCGGCACTTCAACTCCCAAGCCACTACTATACTCCTCGCCTCTCTAAGTCGAGAGGAGTATAATAAGGTGCAAGGGTTGAAGAGTGCCAAAGAGATTTAGGACGTGCTCAAGACCGCGCACAAAGGAGATGAGGTGACCAAGATCATCAAGCGAGAAATGATCGAGGGGGAGCTCGGTCGATTTATGCTCAACCAAGGAGAGGAGCCACAAGCCATGTACAACCGGCTCAAGACCTTGGTGAACCAAGTGCGCAACCTCGAGAGCACCAAATGGAATGACCATGAAATGGTCAAGGTTATTCTAAGATCACTCATTTTTCTTAATCCTACACAAGTTCAATTAATTTGTGGTGATCCTAGATACAAGCTAATGTCTCCTGAGGAGGTTATAGGAAAATTTGTGAGCTTTGAATTGATGATCAAAGGCTCTAAGAAAATCATCAAGCAAGGCGCCTCCTCCACACCCGAGATGCAACCCGTCTCATTCAAGGCGACGGAGGAGAAGAAAGAAGAGTCTACATCAAGTAGACTCCCCATCGACGCCTCCAAGCTCGACAACGAGGAGATGGCGCTCATCATCAAGAGCTTCCGCGAAATCCTCAAGCAAAGGAGGGGGAAGGATTACAAACCCCGCTCCAAGAAGGTTTGCTACAAATGTGGTAAGCCCAGTCACTTTATAGCAAAATGTCCTATTTCTAGTGACAGTGACAGTGACAGGGGCGACGACAAGAGGGGAAAGAAGAAGGAAAAGAAGAGGTACTACAAGAAGAAGGGTGGCGATGCCCATGTTTGTCGGGAGTGGGACTCCGACGAGAGCTCCACCGACTCCTCCTCCGACGAGGATGCTACAAACATCACCGTCAACAAGGGTCTTCTCTTCCCCAACGTCGGCCACAAGTGCCTCATGGCAAAGGACGGCAAAAAGAAGGTAAAATCTAGAGCCTGCACTAAATATGCAACATCTAGTGATGAGGAGAACTCTAGTGATGACGAGGGTAATTTATTTGCCCTCTTTGCCAACCTAAACATGCAACAAAAAGAAAAATTAAATGAATTGATAGGTGTTATTCATGAGAAGGATGAACTCTTGGATAGCCAAGAGGTCTTCCTAATTAAAGAAAATAAGAAGCATGTTAAGGTTAAAAATGCTTATGCTCAGGAAGTAGAAAAATGTGAAAAATTAACTAGTGAGCTAAGCACTTGCCATGATATTATTTCCAACCTTAGAGATGAGAATGCTAAATTAATTGCTAAGGTTGAGAAGTTAGATGTTTGTGATGATTCAATTGTTAATCTTAGAAATGATAATGCTAGTTTGATTACTAAGATTGATAAGTTGAATGCATCCCTCTCTAGCCTTAAAATTGAGAATGAAAAATTAACTGCTAAGGCTAAAGATTTAAATGTTTGCAATATTTCTATTTCCAATCTTAAGAATGAGAATGCTATTTTACATGCTAAGATTGATGAATTAAATGCTTGCAAACCCTCTACATCTACCATTGAACATGTTACTATTTACACTAGATGTAGAGATATTAATGTTGATGCTATTCATGATCACCTAGCTTTAATTAAACAACAAAATGATCACATAACTCAACTTAGTGCTAAGATTAATGAGCATGACTTAGAAAATAAAAAATTTAAATTTGCTAGAAGCATGCTCTATAGTGGGAGACGCCCAGGCATTAAGGATGGCATTGGCTTCCAAAAGGGAGACAATGTCAAGCTTAATGCCCCTAAGAAATTGTCTAATTTTGTTAAGGGTAAGACTCCCATGGCTCAGGATAACGAGGGTTATATTTTATATCCTGCTGGTTATCCCGAGCACAAGATTAGGAGAATTCACTCTAGGAAGTCTCACTCTGGCTCTCATCATGCTTTTATGTATAAGAATGAGGCATCTAGTTCTAGGCAATCAACTCATGTTAAATTGCCTAAAAAGAAATCTCCTATTGCATCAAATGATTATAACATTTCATTTAAGACTTTTGATGCTTCATATGTTTTAACTAACAAATCAGGCAAAGTAGTTGCCAAATATGTTGGGGCAAAACACAAGGGGTCAAAGACTTATGTTTGGGTACCCAAGGTGCTTGTTTATAATGTGAAAGGACCCAAGACCGTTTGGGTACCTAAGAACAAGGCCTAAACTTGTTTTGTAGGTTTATGCATCCGGGGGCTTAAGTTGGATCATTGATAGCGGGTGCACAAACCACATGACTGGGGAAAAAAGGATGTTCTCCTCCTATGAGAAAAACCATGATCCCCAAAGAGCTACCACATTCGGGGATGGAAATCAAGGTTTGGTTAAAGGACTTGGTAAAATTGCTATATCACCTGACCATTCTATTTCCATTGTTTTTCTTGTAGACTCTTTAGACTATAACTTGCTTTCAGTTTCTCAATTATGTAAAATGGGCTACAATTGTCTTTTTACGGATATAGGTGTTACTGTCTTTAGAAGAAGTGATGATTCAGTATCATTTAAGAGAGTGTTAGAGGGTCAGCTATACTTAGTTGATTTTAATAGAGCTGAATTCGACACTTGCTTAATTGCTAAGACTAACATGGGTTGGTTCTGTCATCGCCGACTAGCCCACGTTGGGATGAAGAATCTTTATAAGCTTCTAAAGGGAGAACACATTTTGGGACTAACAATTGTTCATTTTGAGAAAGACATGGTTTGTAGTGTATGCCAAGCAGGGAAGCAAGTTGGTGTTCATCATCCACACAAGAACATCATGACAACTGACAGGCCACTCGAGCTACTCCACATGGACCTATTCGGCCCGATCGCTTACATAAGCATCGGCGGGAGTAAGTACTGTCTAGTTATTGTGGATGATTATTCTCGCTTCACTTGGGGGTTCTTTTTGTAGGAAAAATCACAAACCCAAGAGACCTTAAAAGGATTCTTGAGACGGGCTCAAAATGAATTCGGCTTAAGGATCAAAAAGATTAGAAGCGACAACGGGACGGAGTTCAAGAACTCACAAATAGAAGGCTTCCTTGAGGATGAGTGCATCAAGCATGAGTTCTCTTCTCCCTACACACCACAACAAAATGGTGTAGTGGAGAGGAAGAATAGAACTCTACTCGACATGGTGAGGACCATGCTTGATGAGTACAAGACTTCGGACCGGTTTTGGGCGGAAGCAATCAACACTGCTTGCTACGCCATCAACCATCTCTACCTTCACCGAATCCTCAAGAAGACATCATATGAACTCCTAACCGGTAAAAAACCAAATGTTTCATATTTTAGAGTCTTTGGTAGCAAATGCTTTATTCTTGTTAAAAGAGGTAGAAAATCTAAATTTGCTCCTAAGGCTATAGAAGGCTTTTTATATGGTTATGACTCAAACACAAGGGCATATAGAGTCCTTAACAAGTCCACTGGACTAGTTGAAGTTTCTTGTGACATTGTGTTTGATGAGACTAATGGCTCTCAAGTAGAGCAAGTTGATCTTGATGAGCTAGATGATGAAGAGGCTCCATGCGTCGCGCTAAGGAACATGTCCATTGGGGATGTGTGTCCTAAGGAATCCGAAGAACCTCCACATGCACAAGATCAACCATCATCTTCAAATCAAGCATCTCCACAAACTCAAGATGAGGATCAAGCCCAAGATGATGAAAATGAAGATCAAGAAGAGCCATCTCAAGAGGAGGACAATGATCAAGGGGGAGATGCCCATGATCAAGACAAAGAAGATGATGAGGGTCCAAGACCGCCTCAACCAAGAGTCCACCAAGCAATACAACGAGATCACCCCGTGAACTCCATTCTCGGCGATATTCATAAGGGGGTAACCACTCGATCTCGTGTTGCTCATTTTTGTGAACATTACTCCTTTGTGTATTCTATTGAGCCATACAGGGTGAAAGACACATTAAGGGATTCAGATTGGGTGTTGGCAATGCAAGAGGAACTCAACAACTTCACGAGGAATGAGGTATGGCATCTTGTTCCACGTCCTAACCAAAATGTTATAGGAACCAAATGGGTCTTCCGCAACAAGCAAGATGAGCATGGTGTGGTGACAAGGAACAAAGCCCGATTTATGGCCAAGGGATATTCACAAGTCGAAGGTTTGGATTTTGGTGAAACCTATGCACCCATAGCTAGGCTTGAGTCAATTCGTATATTACTTGCCTATGCTACTTACCATGGCTTTAAGCTTTACCAAATGGACGTGAAAAGTGCTTTCCTCAATGGACCAATCAAGGAAGAAGTCTATGTTGAGCAACCTCCCGGCTTTGAAGATAGTGAGTACCCTAACCATGTTTATAAACTCTCTAAGGCGCTTTATGGGCTCAAGCAAGCCCCAAGAGCATGGTATGAATGCCTAAAAGATTTTCTTATCGCTAATGGCTTCAAAGTCGGAAAAACCGATCCTACTCTCTTTACTAAAACTATTGCAAATGATTTGTTTGTATGCCAAATTTATGTTGATGATATCATATTTGGGTCTACTAACAAATCTACTTGTGAAGAGTTTAGTAGGATAATGGTTCAAAAATTCGAGATGTCTATGATGGGGGAGCTGAAGTATTTCTTAGGATTTCAAGTGAAGCAACTCCAAGAAGGCACCTTCATTAGCCAAACCAAGTACATTCAAGACATACTCACAAAGTTTGGAATGAAGGATGCCAAACCCATCAAGACACCCATGGGAACCAATGGGCATCTCGACCTCGATATGGGAGGTAAATCCGTAGATCAAAAGGTATACCAGTCGATGATAGGATCTTTACTCTATTTATGTGCATCTCGACCGGATATTATGCTTTCCGTATGCATGTGTGCAAGATTCCAAGACGATCATAAGGAAGTTCACCTTAGGGCCGTGAAACGAATCTTGAGATATTTAGTTCATACTCCTAAGTTTGGCCTTTGGTACCCCAAGGGATCCACTTTTGATTTAATAGGATATTCAGATGTTGATTGGGCAGGGTGTAAATTTGATAGAAAGAGCACATCAGGGACTTGTCAGTTCTTGGGAAGATCCCTGGTGTCTTGGGCTTCAAAGAAACAAAACTCTGTAGCTCTTTCTACCGCCGAAGCCGAGTACATTGCCATAGGCCATTGTTGTGTGCAATTGCTTTGGATGAGGTAAACCCTTAGGGATTATGGTTACAAATTAACCAAATTCCCTCTCCTATGTGATAATGAGAGTGCAATCCGCATGGCAGATAATCCCGTTGAGCACAGCCGCACTAAGCACATAGCCATTCGGTATCACTTTTTGAGGAATCACCAACAAAGGGGGATATCAAGATTGCATATGTTAGCACCAAAGAACAATTAGCCGATATCTTTACCAAGCCACTAGATGAGAAAACTTTCACCAAACTTAGGCATGAGCTAAACATTCTTGATTCTAGGAATTTTGATTGATACTTTACACACATAGCTCATTTATATACCTTTGATCATCTCTCTTTCATGTACTATGACTAATGTGATTTTCAAGTGTATTTCATGCTAAGTCCTAGATTGAAAGGGAAATGGAGTCCTTCGGCGAAGACAAGGCTTCCACTCCATTCCATCGAATTATTCATCCTTCGCCGTCACTCCGCACCGCTCTCCAATTTGGTATAATCTTCACTCATATATTGTTTGCCAAAGGGGGAGAGAAAGTAAAAGGGCTCATATTTCACTCACAAGTATCCGTTTTTGGCGATTCATGCCAAAGGGGGAGAAAGTATTATCCTAAAGCAAAAGGACCGCACCACCACCAATTTCAAAAATTATGTTCTTTCAATTTGTATTAAAGAAGTTTTTTTTTCAAATGGGTATCTTATTTTTGATATAATTTCAAATTGGTTTGACCTCCTTCAAAATTAATATCTAAAACCCTCTTGAACACTAAGAGGAGAATTTCATTGAGGGGGGGGTTTGTTTAGTCAAAGGAAAAGCATTTGAAACAGGGTGAGAAAATTTCAAATCTTGAAAATGCTTCTCGAAATCTTATTCATACACCTTTGACTATTTGCAAAAGACTTTGAAAAAGAATTTACAAAAAGTTTGCAAAAACAAAACAAGTGGTGCAAGCGTGGTCCAAAATGTTAAAATAGAAGAAAGCATCCATGCATATCTTATGAAATGTAAGTTGGTTTAATTCCAAGTAACCTTTGCACTTACCTTATGCAAACTAGTTCAATTCTGCACTTATATATTTGCTTTGGTTTCTGTTGGCATCAATCACCAAAAAGGGGGAGATTGAAAGGGAAATAGGCTCACACCTTTTCCTAAATGATTTTGGTGGTTGAATTGCCCAACACAAATAATTGGACTAACTAGTTTGCTCTAGATTATAAGTTCTACAGGTGCCAAAGGTTCAACACAAACCAATAAAAAGTCCAAGAAAGGGTTCAAATAAAAAGAGCAAAAGACAACCGAAGGCTGCCCTGGTCTAGCGCACCGGACTGTCCGGTGTGCCACTGGACAGTGTCCGGTGCAACAGGGAGAATCACTTCGAACTTGCCACCTTCGAGTTTCTAGGATTGCCTCTCCGCTATAATTCACCGAACTGTCCGGTGTAGCACCGGACTATCCGGTGTGCCAGCGGAGCAACGGCTAACAGCGCCAACGGTCGTCTATAAAAGGTGAACAGTGAGCTACATTGCGCGGACAGCGCGCGCAGAATTCAGAGTAGGCGCAGATGGCACACTGGATAGTGAACAAGACCACCGGACTGTCCGGTGGCCCCACTTGTCAGAGCTCCAACGGTCGAACCCTAACAGTTGGGTGACGTGGCTAGCACACCGGACAGTGTCCGTTGGCGCACCGGACTGTCCGGTGCGCCCGTCGACAGCAGAGTTCCCCAACGGCCATTTTGGTGGTTGGGGCTATAAATACCCCCAACCACCACTCTTCAAGGCATCCAAGCATTCACCACTCCTCATTCAATACAAGAGCAATACACAACACTCCAAGACACAAATCAAAGCCTCCAATCAAATCAAAGTCCACAATTCAACTCTAGTTTTTAGGACTTGTGAGGAGATCGACTTGTGTTCTTTTGTTGTTCTTGTTGCTTGGTTGGCTTTCTTCTTTCTCTCATTCTTACTCTCAAAGCCTTGTAAGCAAAGCAAGAGACACCAATTGTGTGGTGGTCCTTGCGGGGTCTAAGTGACCTGGGAAATCAAGGAAGGAAGTTCACTCGGTCTAAGTGACCGTTTGAGAGAGGGAAAGGATTGAAAGAGACCCGGTCTTTGTGACCACCTCAACGGGGAGTATGTATGAAAGAACCGAACCTCGGTAAAACAAATCACCGTGTCATCCGCTCTTATTCGCTTGTGATTTGTTGTCGCCCTCTCTTTCAGACTCGATTATATTTCTAACGCTAACCCCGACTTGTAGTTGTGCTTAAACTTTATAAATTTCAGATTTGCCTATTCACCCCCCTCTAGACGACTTTCAATTTCCAACAGGGATGCAATGTCAATCTTAATGCCCCTAAAAATTGTCTACCTTTGTAAATGGCAAGGCTCCCATGGTTCAGGATAGTGAGGGTTACATTTTATATCCTACAAACTATCCCGAACATAAGATTAGGAAGATTCATGCTAGAAAACCTCATAAACTTTCTCACCATGCATTTTATGTACAAAAATGAAGCCTCTAGCTCTAGGCATACCACACATGTTAAAATGCCTAGAAAGAAAATTCCTGCTGCATCAAATGAACATAATGTTTCTTTTAAGACTTTGATGCTTCTTATGTTTTAACTAACAAATTAGGCAAAGTAGTTGCCAAATATGTTGGGGGTAAACACAAGAGCTCCAAAACTTGTGTTTGGGTACCCAAGGTGCTTGTTTCTAATGTGAAAGGACCCAAGACCGTTTGGGTACCTAAGAATAAGGCCTAAAATTGTTTTGTAGGTTTATGCATCTGGTGGTTCAAGTTAGATAATAGATAGCGGGTGCACAAACCACATGACAGGGGAGAAGAGAATGTTCTCCTCCTATGAGAAAAATGAAGATCCCCAATGACCTATCACATTCGGGGATGGAAATCAAGTTTTGGTCAAAGGTTTGGGTAAAATTGCTATATCACTTGACCATTCTATTTCCAATGTTTTTCTTGTAGATTCTTTAGATTACAATTTGCTTTCTGTTTCTCAATTGTGTAAAATGGGCTACAACTGTCTTTTTACTAATATAGGTGCTACTGTCTTTAGAAGAAGTGATGATTCAATAGCTTTTAAGGGAGTGCTAGAGGGTCTGCTATACTTAGTTGATTTTAATGATAATCAAGCTGAACTAGACACCTGCTTAATTGCTAAGACTAACATGGGTTGGCTCTGGCATCGCCGACTTGCCCATGTTGGGATGAAGAATCTTCACAAACTTCTAAAGGGAGAGCACATTTTAGGACTAACAAATGTTTATTTTGAGAAAGACAGGATTTGTAGCGCATGCCAAGCAGGAAAGCAAGTTGGCGCTGTCGGTGTTTTGGGTCCGACCGTGCACCCGGGGTTGCCCCTCGAGGTGCTTTTTGGAGTAGGACGGTGTTACCGACTGTAACTCGATGGTTCGTGCCTGATGCACGAGAAACAGTAGACAATCTTATACAAGTTCGGGCCGCTTTGAGATGCATAACACCCTACGTCCTGGCGTGGATACTTTGTGTGGTGGGTTACAAGAGAGTTCTCTAGTATCAGGGATGCTAGAGAGCTAAGTAGATGGCTAAGTAGTGAGATATGTTTCTGAGGGGATGCCCCCTAGGCCTTATATACTCGACCGTGGGGCGTTACATGCGGATATGATAACAGTGTGTGCCTAAGTAATAGTGAACCGACTAAGCCTATCTCCCTATAATTCCGCCGACTTATCTCCGTTCAGTTCTGATGCATGAGGATACTATACGGGAAGGTCGGGTCACTGCTGCGGTCGTTGCTCAAATTCATCGGGTCGTCCGGGCTCGAGTTGAAATCTTGCGTCAATCTATTTCTCCAGTTGTCCCTCCCCAGGCCCATGAAGGGGTGGTCTTGTGAAATATTGGGCCCAAAGCCTTTCGTGAGGCCTTTTAGCCTTCCAGTGGACCCGGGGGATATCTGTCCCCCACAAGCCCCCAATCTTTGAGTTGATTTTGAAATAATTGGCCCAAAGATTCTAGGTCCAGCTTGCAGTTCTTGATTTTGATAAGGAATGCCTTGGAAATAGGCCTATCAAGCCGCTGCTTCTGAACTCTGAGTGACTCGGTAAAAGTGATCTTCTGTTGTTTTCTTCTGCTATTATTCATCGGTCTTCGTTTTTTCCTCAGAAATCGGTGTTCTATCTCGGGCTTATGCTTTGGATATCAGCATTCTGTTCTCTGGAGTTCAGGATTCATTGGGTGTAGCTCCCGAGCTTCGAGTGGATTATTGAAAATAATCCTCTCGAAGGTCTTCATCTCATGCTTTTAGAAATCAGCATTGTTTTATTTTCATCTCATGCTTTAGAAATCAACATTCTGTCTTTTGGGGTTGACGATTCATTGGGTGCACCGGAGGTGCACCCAATGGGTGTAGCCCCCGAGCTTTGAGTGGATTACTGAAAATAACCCACTCAAAGGTCTTCATTGGGTGCACCGAAGGTGCTGTTTTTAGAAGTCATCCTTTCATCTTCGTCGAATGCCTTAGAAATCAGCATTATATCATCAGCTTTTATGCTTTAGAAGTCAGCATACAGTTTTGCCTTTGAGATCAAGCATGCGATCTGCCCATGTCTTGTTAGGTTTGAAATTTATTTGATCTGCGACAGATTGGACATCCGGTAGATGGCCCTTGGCTGGTCTTCATATTACTTCGTGCTTCAATGCTTCTGTTGATTAGACTTGTACTTCATTAGCTATTTTTGGCTTTCTTCTGATCTCCATCGATATCTTCCTTCTGTCTTGATACATTCATTGTGTATACTGTATGGATGTGACTGCTTGGGAAAATCTATTGAAAATCCCTGGACGTCCCCCCCAATGGGTGTAGGCAAGGGACGGCTTGGTGCACTGAGCGTTTAGCAAACTACCCCTGAGTAGTAACTTGAGGTGACCGCGGGTGTAATCATATCGTCCAAGCAGTTGACTTGAGTCCCAATGGATGTCGTGTTACGTGAAACGGCGCCAGCCGCCTGACTTGTTTCCAGACGATTTGAATTGCTTATTGAATATTTGCGACTGTTCAGTGACCGTGGTAGGAGATGAGTGGTTGCCTTCTCCTTCTATAAATAGAGCGCTTGCTTCACTGGCGTCTTCCCACATTTCTCTGCCGCTTGTTGCTTACTCTCCTCTTTTCTACTCCACCATGGGCAAGAGCAAGAAAGGCGGAAGTTCGTCGCACCGTTCCGGCGACAAGCGGAAGCGCGAGCCAACCCCTCCCTCGGAGGATTTTGGCGATTCCAAGTACTCGGAGGAGGAGTTCTCCTCCGAGTCCGAGGGGTCACCGGTCTACGTCTCTCCCCCGGCGTCATCAGACGACTCAGACCATTCCCAGGGGCTCACCGCAGAGGTGTGGACATACATCAGCGCCGTCGAGCGCGCCGGGCTCGAGGGCTCGGATGAGTTGGAGGTCTCCTCGGACGAGGAGAACTCCTCGAACTCGTCCGAGGAGGAGGGCGGCGGTGATGGAGATGACGAGGGCGACGACGACAGCAGAGGCGACAGCAATGGCGGCAAAGGCGACGGCAAGGGCGGCAGTGGCAGCAGCAAGGCCAGTGGCTAGGCGCCACTGGCTTAGTTGTTAGTATAGATAAATAGTAGTAGAAGTAGTATTAGTGGAATAATATAGTAGTAGTTAGTAGTATAGCGTAGTGAAATGTAATGCAGTAGTGTAATGTATCGAACAGCGGGAAGAAGACCAACTCATAATGAGTTGGGTTTTAAGTTTGTGGAAAGACTTCCCCTCCTTATATAATGAAGAAAACTTCAGCTCGTTCTGCGTGCATTTCTTGCTTTTCCACCGTTCCTTTGTAGTCGGTCGATCGATTGTATTTGTGCTTAATGTAGCCGTTGTTCTCAGAGGTAATGCTCGAGTAACGACTTGCAATTGTTGTGTCGCATTTTAATTCCGCCTGCATATTCATAGAGAAAAAACAGCTGATTTACTGTCGGTGTCTTCAGAGGTAACGACCGAATGGTTTTTGGCGACGCTGACGTTTTAGAGGTAACAACCGAGTCCTTTCGAGCCACATCAGCGTTTTAGAAATAACGGCCGAGTGATTACTGGTGACGTCAGCGTTTTAGAAGTAACAGCCGAGTTATATCGAGCCATGTCGGTGTTTTAGAAATAATGACCGAGTGAGGACTGGTGACGTCAGCATTTTAGAAATAACAGCTGAGTTACATCGAGCCACGTCGGCGTTTTAGAAATAATGACCAAGTGATGACTAGGCACTTTTTTATAAATGGTGTCTGACCCGGGAAAACCCCATTTGTACTGCATCGCCGCATGCCTCTGCATTCTGAGCACTAGCCTTACTTTCTGCCTCCAGACCTCCTCTGTTTCCCTTTGATCTCGCTTCGGCTCAGTTCGCCGACAAGATTGAGATGGCGCCCAAGCGGAAGAGTCAGAATTCTGCCACTGCGGTTATTCCTCCCATCAATCCCAACAGCCAATTGCCTTTCACAGGTAATCATATGTTTGTTGTTTCTGAGTCGGACCTTCTCCATCTTGTCTCTGTCGAAGTTCTTCCTCCGAAGGAGCTTTGCTCTTGGCGGATCTATCGTGGGGTTACTGTCCCGACAGAGGATACCCACGAGTCTGTTGTTTACATCCCTTTTCTTATCCGCAGCCTTGCTCTTCCTATTTCTCCCTTCTTTCGCGGTCTCCTTGACTTTTACCATCTGAATCTGACTCATCTGAATCCCAACTCTATTCTGCAAATTTCTGTTTTTGTTCATTTGTGTGAAGCCTACCTTGGGATTCTTCCTCACTTTGGTTTGTGGAAGTACTTGTATCATTGTCGGCCTGGGATGGCTGGGGGGCAGCACCAGCTTGTGGGTGGTGCGAGTTTGGAGATGCGCCGTGGGAGGAAAACAGAATACTTCGACATCCCACTCGGTCAGGGAGACAGCCGGATGTTCATGCTCCAAGTTGGATTGAATCCCCCACAGACTTGGAGATAACAGAAGCTAGGGTTCTGCTTGCTAAGATTTGTTTGTTGAAGGAGAGAGGTCTGACTGCTGAAGCTGTAGTTGCGGACTTTGTTTTTAAGAATATTCAACCACTGAAGGACAGAGCGTACCCGGCTTATTTGTATAGTGGTGTCACTGATTCAACCCGGGTTACCAACAAGAGGATTTCTGCTGTGGATTTGGTAAGCCGACTGGAGATGATTCTTAGAGGCAAAGTATCAAATATTAGTGCTCCTGTTGCATATTCTGCCTGGAATTTGCCACTTTCCAAGTCTTTTTTCGATTTTGAGTCCAATCCTCCTGCTAGTGGCAGTGGTTTGGGTCTTTGAGTGCGACCCTCTCCCGAAGAAGTTGAGGCTCTGGTTGCTTCACTTGGTGATCTTCCTAATGATGAGAGGTAAGTTCACTTTGAGATGCCTATAAACCCGAGCGATGCAGAGATAAGTGCTATGCTGGACATGTTGGCTGAGGATTCTTCTGACTCGGTCCCTGCCGAAACAATAGCTGTTGCAACTATCCCAGAGCCTGGAAAAACCTTGAATGCTCAAAAATCTGATAGTACTCACCCGAAATGCCTTCGCCTGACCAGTCATCCAACTACTCCTGCCAAGGGGAAGAAGAAGAAAAAGAGATGGCTTCGGTGAGTGTCGTGTTTGGACCAGGATGCTGGCCCTTCTGCTCCTGCCACTGAAGAAGTACCAGTGGAGCTTTTTACTGGAGCTGACCCAATGGGTGTGACCCTGCTGATGCTGATCCTAATGGGTGTGACCTTGACGATGCTGATCTCAATGGGTGTGATCTTGCCAGAGCTGATCCCAATGGGTGTGACCTTGACGACGCTGATCTCAATGGGTGTGATCCTGCCAGAGCTGATCCCAATGAGGGTATTGTTCGTATTGTTGACAAGGACGAAGAAGAAGAGGAGGAAATCCCCTTAATTCGGAAGAATAGTCGGTGTTACATAGTCAGTGGGGAGAGTAGTGATATTCCTTCTCCAGCTTTGTCTGCTCTCGCTGGTCTGCAAGAATTATCCCTAGCAAATTTTGATCAGGCTCTCGAGGATGTTGTTCCTGAAGATTTGCTGTCTGAGCCCACAGACGGTGGTATGATGGACGTTTGCTTTGACATTCCAAAGTGGGATTAGAGTTATCCCGAGCGGTGTCTCGTGCCTCGTCGACCTTGGAGTGCAGTCTTCGGGGTCAAGAGGCTGGTCAAGGTTGTTCAATTCCCATGGAGGTGACTGAGAATCCTTCAGCCTTAGAGGTGGCTGCTGCAGAGAACCTGGTCCTCAAGGGTGGTGCAAGCGGTTACCCAGCCCCCGAGGGTGTTGTCGGTGGTGATCCGGCTCTGATGGGCAGTGCGGGCTACGACCCAGCCTCCGAGGGTGTCCGAGCGGGCTCCCCTTCTCATACCTCCATGGATGTCCACGTTGGGTCTTCTCCTCCACATTCTGATGGCATGGCAACAATGCATGCTTTAAATGAGAAAGTCTCCTTAGAGACTGACGCACCTGCGCTAGAGTTCTGATTCTTGCTGGTGATGTTGAGTTGATCCCTGATGATGCTCTTCAGATTGCCTCGGTTGATATTCCTTCGTCGAGCCACCACCTGGCTTCTCATGATTTGGGGTTTCCTTCATTCTTCTCCAATCTTCAGGTAATTTGGCTTTTCCCGATCTGGCTATACTCCAGGCAAATTACTGTCTTTGCGCTCATTTGTTTTCAATATCAGGCTTTGGTCGATGAGATGGCTGGTCAATTGAGATCACAAGGTGCCTCTATCCCAGAAAGAGCTCTGTCTCTGACGCACTGGAATCCTATGCTGCTTCAGAGGCAGATATCTGATTTGAAAATGACAAATGCTGGTTAGTGCCTTTGTTTCCTTCTTGGCTACTTGATTAATCTACTTTTTTACTGAATATCCTTCTTCAACCGTTTTTTGCTAGATATGGCCCGACGGTACTCTGAGCTCGAGGAGAAGTATTCTCAAGGTCAGATGGACCTGGCTCGGGTTTCTGCTTCTTTAGATGATGCCAACTCATTGAATTTCTCTCTCAGTGCTCAGCTTGACTCTGAAAGGGCGGCTAATGAAGTAAGCTTACTTGACTCTCTCTGCTGTGCTTTTGCTGCTTACTGGGTGCTTGAGAGCTGATTCTTGTCTGCAGGAAGAAAAACGTGTATTTGCCGCTTCTCGTGATAACCTTGATAGGTTGTATCGCGATGCCAACAATTCTTTGACTATCTTGGAGAGGAGCCATCGTTTTACCATGGCAGATTTGGATAATCACCGTCACAAGCTGCAAGAGTCCCAGGATGAGATCCTTCGTCTTAGGCAATTGGTGTCGAGCAAAGATTCTGTTATAAAGGATCTGCGCTCCTCCAAAAGATCAGTCGTCCAGGAGCTAGAAGTTGTTCGACTAGCTACCAAGGTTGCTGAAGACACTTCCACTACTCTGAAGGCTCAACGCGACAAGGCTATGGATAAAGCCATTCGCGCGGGGCGGATCTTGATGAGAAGGTTGGGCGTGATTGTTCCTGATGACATAGTTGTTGATGTCAATGCTGCTCCTGACTCCTCGAGTCGCCCTTCTTCATCAGTTGCTCCTGAGAAAAACATTGCCAAGTAGAAACACTGAATGCATTTATGAATTATATGTGTATGTGGTTAATGTGCTCGGATATTCTGTTAGAAAGTGTTCTTGGTACTGAATGCTATTTTTATTTTTCTGTTGTTTGAATTCAACAGTTGTTACAATTGCAGAAGTAAGTGCGGTGTGATAGTTTTGAAACTTCTTTCTATTTCGCGAGGCATAGAGATCGCCCTAAAATGAGTAGTCGTAAGAATGCTTATGCTGGATCGAGTGATTGTGAGCATGTCGCACCGCCTTAAGTCACTGCCGACTTAAGCCGATTGCTCCGTTAGTAGGGTATAGTGATCACCCTGAGTTAAGTAAGCGTGAGCATGTTGCACCGTCTTAAGTCATCGCCGACTTAAGCCAATTGCTCTGTTAGTAGGGTATAGTGGTCACCCTGAGTTAAGTAAGCGTGAGCATGTTGCACCGCCTTAAGTCATCGCCGACTTAAGCCGATTGCTCCGTTAGTAGGGTATAGTGGTCACCCTGAGTTAAGTAAGCGTGAGCATGTTGCACCGTCTTAAGTCATCGCCGACTTAAGCCGATTGCTCTGTTAGTAGGGTATAGTGGTCACCCTGAGTTGAGTAAGCATGCAGATTGACAATAAACAGTTCGAGTGTCTTTGAGAATGAAGTCTTTTTATTGATGATGTATTTTCCGATTACAGAATACAATGCTGCCTCGATAGCTTTTGAAATCTAGCTAGGGGTTAAACTTTCTGAGATGCTCTATATTCCATGAATTCCCTATTTCTGTGCCATCCATTTGAGTAAGTCAATATGAACCAGGCCGAGTGGCTTCTGCTACTATGAATGGTACTTCCCATAGTGGCGATAATTTGTGCCGTCCTTCCCCCGTTAGAATTCGGTGGAGGATAAGATCTCCCACTGCAAAGGATCGATGTCGTATGGCCTTATCATGATAGTGCCTCAGAGTTTGCTGGTACCTGGCTGACTGAATCATTGTATTCAATCGTTCTTCTTCCAATATATCAATATCCTCCAGTCTAGTGGCTTCTGCTTCGGCTATGTTTTCAAAAATCAGCCTCGATGCCCCAAACTTGAGATCAGCTGGTAGCACTGGCTCTGAACCATAGACCATAAAGAAGGGAGTGTTTCCATGCAAAGCTCGGCTAGGTTGAGTTCTTAGGCTCCGGACCACATACGGTAACTCTCTGATCCACTTTCCTGCGAACTTTTCATTCTTGTCGAAGACTTTCTTTCTGAGTGCTTCCAATATCATTCCATTAGCTCTTTCTACCTGACCGTTGGCTCTTGGGTGTGCTACTGATGCATATTTGATCTGGATGCTTCTTTGTTCACAAAAATCAAAGAACTCTGAACTAGTGAAATTGGATCCCAGGTCAGTTATGATGCTATTCGGTATTCCGAACCTGAATATTATATGTTGTATGAATTACACTGCCTTAGCTGAAGTCAGGGAAGCAATGCGTTTGTACCCTATCCATTTAGTGAATTTGTCAATAGCAACCAGTACATGAGTGTATCCTCCTTGAGCTTTCTTGAAGGGTCCAATCATGTCCAGTCCCCAGCATGCAAATGGACATGTTACGGGTATGGTTTGCAGTTGCTGTGCTGGTAAATGCTGCTGTTTTGATAAGTATTGGCAAGCTTCACACCTCTAGACTAACTCGTCTGCGTCACTCTTTGTTGTTGGCCAGTAGAAACCAGACCTGAAGACCTTCCCAACCAGAGTTCTGGATGCTGCGTGTATCCCGCATTGCCCAGCGTGGATCTCATCTAGCAGTTGCTTCCTAGTAGCCGAAAGAATGCACTTCATGAGGACTCCTGTTGCGCCCCTTCTGTACAGTGCTTCCCCAATGAGAGTATAGTGAGCTGACTGCCTTACGATGCGTTCTGCTGCATTTTTGTCGTCTGGCTCCTCTTCATTCTTTATATATATGATGATTGGTTCCCTCCAGTCATCAAAATCTGACTCTGGTTGGCTCAGAATATTGCACTCTTCTGGCCAATCTAAGGAAATGCTCGGGCGTAGTACTTCTTGGAGAAAAACTCCAGGTGGGACCTGAGTCCAACTGGATCCTAGCTTTGACAACGCATTAGCTGCCGTGTTGCGATCTCCCTCCACATGATGAAATTCTAGCCCTTCAAATTTGTCCTCTAGCTTTCGAACGGCTGTGCAATACTTGCCCATGGAGTCATTCGAGCAATCCCACTCTTTATTTATCTGACTTATGACCACCAGTGAATCTCCATATACCATTAGTCTCTTGATGCCCAATGATATGGCAATGTTCAGTCCATGAATCAAAGCTTCATATTCTGCTGCATTATTGGACGCTGAGAATAGCAACTGAAGAGCATATTTGAGTTGTTCACCTCCAGGTGCAATGAAGAGGATTCCTGCGCCTGCTCCCTGCAGTTTCAACGAGCCATCGAAATACATCCGCCATACTTCTGCAGTCTCCAGGTTATCTGGCACTTGTTGCTCGGTCCACTCTGATACGAAGTCAACTAGTGCTTGAGTCTTGATTGCAGTGCGAGGTCAAAACTCAATGTCATGAGCTCCCAGTTCGCAGGCCCACTTGGCTATTCTTCCGATGGCTTCTTTGTTGCGAAGAATATCCCCTATTGGAAATCCAGTGACTACTATGACTTTGTGGTCGTCAAAGTAGTGATGGAGCTTGCGTGCAGTTAGAAGTACTGCATATAATAGTTTTTGAACTTGAGGATATTTCTTCTTTGAGGGCCCCAGAACTTCACTGATGAAATAGACGGGATGCTGTACTGGATAGGCATGTCGTTCTTCTGCTCGCTTGACTACCAACACAGTGCTCACCACGTGAGTCGTGCAAGAGATATATAATAGCAGATCTTCAGCCAACTGACTTGGTGTGGCTCGACGCGGCGGCTTCAGTACTAGCGGCGTTGTCAGGAATTTCTTTAGTGCATCTAGAGCTTCCTGAGCTTCTAAGGTCCACTGGAATTTGTCCACCTTTTTGAGCAACTTGTAGAACGACAAGCCTTTCTCTCCTAACCTTGATATGAATCTGCTTAAAGCTGCCATGCATCCAGTGAGTCTTTGTACTTTCTTCTGCGACCATGGCGCTTCTGTAACACCCGGTTTTAAAGAACAAAGCCGGGTGCATCTCATACATGCGCCAAGAAGACAACATATATAATAACAGAGTGTATAGAGATAAATGTCATAAATCATCAGAGTATTTATTACATAGCGGAAGTCTTATTACAAAATAAAATAATAAAGATAAAATGAACTAAGGATCGTCGGCGCAACTGTCAACTGAGAAACGCCACCTAGATCAGATCATACTCCTCGCCTTGTGGCTCCTCCTGAACCACCTGTTCTTCTCCTGTGGGGGGGGGTGTGAGACAGCAAGAGTGAGCTCACATACGTTCATAGCTCAACAAGTCGTGGGGAATAATGTGGCATGAACTCACCAAAGGTGGGAGTTCATGAAGTGTAAGGCTGATCAATGAAATAAAGGCTGAAGCTGAGCTTTGCTTTTATAAGTTGGTCAAAATTTTATTAGCAGTTACTAAGTGTAAGTAAATACCAAACCATAGTAATAATAAGTAAAAGTAATAATAAAATAATCCCAAATGCAATGAAATGATAGGTTAAGTTTAAGTTCCATAATTTAATCATGTGAGTGTCCGAGCCGCTCATGACCGTGAGCACGGCTAGTATACCAGTTTTACACTCTGCAGAGGTTGCGCATCTTTACCCACAAGTCGTGTTACCCATTTGCCACAGAGTTGATCAGACTCCATACACCTCTACCTAGGAAGCGAGGCAGGGTACCACTACGAGGCCTTTACAAAGTTCCACTAGGTTCAGACTACCCGCTATAGTTTATAGGAAGATCCAGTACAGGGTTCCTGGCTGACCGCCATCGCAGCAAAATCAACCAGGGACCTCCCCGCACTGACCTCTCCCTTACTGCCCTTGCCCCTTTCGGGTAAGGTAGCCCTCCCCTAGCTTTCCTAGTTAATCAGCCAAGGGCGTCCCATTAAACCCTTGTGGTAGCACTGTTTTCCCGGGTGGTTCTCCATGTTCCCATTAACATAATGATCTTAACATGAATAAGGAATAATAAAACAGATAACAATAAATAGTATAACAATGAGTGATGAATATCTCTATACCCAAATCCACATAAAGCAATAGCATGTACTACCCAAAACTTTAGTAGTAAAACCAGTGGTGAAGCAAGGTATAAAGATAGTCAAATCTAGGGCATCCTATTGGGTCCCATCAAAATTAACCTATGCAGATCATTATGAATAATAAGAACATGAATGGGTAAAAGAAGTGATCAAGGGCACAACTTGCCTTCCACGAGCTCCTGCTCAGCAGTCTCTACTTGTTGAACCTCAGATTCCACAGTGGGTTGCTCGTCTACTCGCATCAACACAATACATACATAATATAGCATAAATCAACATCACACCAAGCATGCAAATAGAATATACAGTAATAAACTAGACATCAAAATAAGATTACAGGAACTGGAATCCTTAAATTTGGACTTATAGATTTTAAGATATGGATTTTCTAAGGTTTTATGCATTTAATACAAGATTAAGTGAAAGAATAATTTTAATGTGTTTGTCATGTCAGAACAGAGGCACTAGGTGATAGAGAATAATATTACAAAATTTTAGGAATTGGAATGACTCAATTTGGACTAAAAATGGATTTTCTATGATTTATACAAGTTCTAGGGTTTATTTTCATATTAAAAATCCAATTTCTAATTCATTTAATGAATTTTAAAACAGTTCTGGATCGGGCCTCATTTATTGGTAAGTTCAGGGGCTAGTACAGAAAATTCCTAAGACTCTGCGAACAGTCCCAGTGGACTGCGGGTTGAATCCCTTAAAATACGAGGGCTCTTTAGCAAATTGTTTCGGGCGAAGGGGTATCATCGCACGGGAACCACACGATTCGCAACCCACGGATCAGATTACATCTACCTCTAACCGAACCGGTACTAAACTAAGGCCGCCAGATCTCCATCCCACGGTCACAGTTTAATGAATTCTAGATCGAATCTCCACCACCGGATACCGCATCAACGGTTGACATCAAACCCTCCTAGATCTAATCCCAGTCCTCCATTTAGATCCGACGGCTGCGTGACGTCTTCTACCTTGCAACCCCACCCGACGGCCATGCAGACCACGACGGCGGCATCGACGAGAGACAGCCATCGAGGTCCGAGCTCCCCATTGGTCACGATTGGAAGAAAAAGTAGGCGCAGACAATACATAACTCGAGAGAGGCATTATTACCGAAGATTAAAGCAGTAGGGAAGCTCTCCGTCCGCGCGACGGCATGAATTCCTCCCCGCGACGATGCTCACCGCCACTGACGAATTCCACGACGCCGAGTCGCCAAGCCACCTTCGCCGCCGCCCTAGGAAGTCACGCCGCGCCCGGACTCACAGTGGTCACACGAACCGAAGGCGAGCAGACGACGACGGTCGGCGATGTGCACCCACGCTCTCTCTCCTCCGCACTCCTCGGCGACGAATGACGGTCACGGCAGCGGCGCTATGGTTCTCGTCTGTGGTCGTGGAAGCACAAAAGCGCGCACCATTGGCTTGTATAGCCCGAGGACCCGGACTCCAGGCGAGGTAGGCATAACAGCACCGAGATCCCGGCGTTCGCTCCGCCATGGTCGTCGGATTCTGTTACGTGAAGAACGCGAAGAGGAAGGCTCCCGCCAGGGCGGCCCCACGCGCCAGCGAGAGCACGGCTCAAGTCGCCATTCCGTGAAGCGCGCGAGAGAGAGCCTGCCACGCGGGCCCGGGTTGTCGGCACGCTCCAGGAGTCTTTGTAGCGGGCTGGCGCGAGGGAATCACTAGGTGGGCCGAATTGGAGTCTGCCGGCCCAGGTAAGGCTTTATCCTTTTCTTTTTTTTATTTTCTGTTTTCTTTTCTTTTATTTTTGAATCTAAGTTTTGAATTTCAAATTTGTGATGAACTTGTACTCAAATTTTTTTCTGAGTATATGATTTGGATAAAGCAATGTGGAACAAATTTATCTATTTATAAGTTTTATTTCTTTGTATTACATAGCATTTTTCTTTCTTTCTTTTCAAATTTTTGAATTCCTTTTAGGATTTAATTTCCCATTTGGATATTTAACATTTTTCACATTATTACATGTTGCCACAAAATGCACACAGAAATAAAGGACCAGCATGATGTACATTTTTATGGTAAGTCTTTTATTAATTATTTATTTATTTGTGAATATGGTGTTCAAATATGATGATGCATAAAGATCAAACTCACATAAAGAGAAAATGTTTCTCTATTGATATTATTCCTAGCACTTACAAAGTAGGTGTTACAAATCCTTCCCCCTTAAAAATAATCTCGTCCTCGAGATTTAAGAAGAACTAGAGAAAAGGTGGGGAAAATCTATACGAAGCTCTTCTTCTCTTTCCCAAGTTGCTTCATCTTCACCGTGGTAACTCCATTGCACTTTGCACATCTTTATCACCTTGTTTCTTGTAACTCGAGTCAAAGTGTCCAAAATCTTGATAGGGTACTCCGCATAAGTCAGATCATTTTGAACACTAAGGTCTTCCATTGGTAGTTGCTCCTCAGGTACCCTGAGGCACTTCTTTAGCTGAGACACATGAAACACATCATGTACATCTGACAGATGATCGGGTAACTCCAGTTGATATGCAACTTCTCCCACTCGCTTTAAGATCAAGAAAGGTCCAATGAAGCGAGGGGACAACTTTCCTTTAACTTTAAATCTCCTCATACCACGAAGTGGTGACACCTTCAAGTAGACATGATCACCCTCCTTAAACTCCAGTAATCTCCTTCTGTTATCTGCATAGCTCTTTTGCCTTGATTGTGCAATCCTCAAATTTTCTCTTATCATTCGAACTTGTTCTTCTGCCTCTTGAATAAGCTCAGGCCCAAAGAACTGTCTTTCTCCAGTCTGATCCCAATACAGGGGAGTCCTGCATTTCCTGCCATACAAAGCCTCAAATGGTGACATCTTCAAACTGGCCTGGTAGCTATTATTATAAGAAAACTCGGCATAGGGTAAGCTCTTCTCCCAGCTGCCACCATGTTTAAGAGCACAAGCTCTTAACATATCTTCCAGCACTTGATTGGTTCTCTCTGTCTGTCCATCAGTCTGGGGATGGTAGGCTGAACTAAAATTCAACTTTGTATCCAAACTCTCATGCAACTTCTTCCAGAATCGAGAAGTAAACTGTGATCCTCGATCAGACACGATCTTCTTAGGCACTCCATGTAGACAAACTATCCGAGTCATATACAATTCTGCTAGCTTGGCTCCCGTGTAATTAGTCCTCACAGGTATAAAATGAGCCACCTTTGTCAATCTGTCCACAATTACCCAAATAGAGTCATACCCAGCAGGGGTGCGGGGTAGTCCAACAATAAAATCCATACCAATTTCTTCCCATTTCCACTCGGGTATCTTCAATGGATGCAATAGTCCAGCAGGTCTTTGATGTTCAGCCTTAACCCTTTGACATACATCACACTTAGCCACATGAGCAGCCACATCTCTTTTCAGTCCATACCACCAATACTTTCGCTTCAAATCTTGATACATCTTAGTGCTTCCAGGGTGGATGGAGTAATCAGAATCATGAGCTTCTTTCAATATAGCCCCACGAAGGCTATCAATTTCTGGAACACATATCCGATCTTTGAACCATATAGTACCTTGCTCATCCTCCGTGAACTCCGGAACTCGACCTTCCGTAATCAGATCCTTAATCTCTTGGATTTTTGCATCACCAACCTGACCTTTACGAATCTCTTGCTCCAAGGTAGGTTCCAACTCAATGGTAACTCCTTCGGTATGAGTAACAATTCCCAAATTGAGTCTCTCAAAGTCTTTTGCTAAATCATCAGGTAGCTGGACAACGAAGGCGGAGTGAACATGCTCCTTCCGACTCAAGGCATCTGCAACCAAATTCGCCTTGCCCGGGTGATAGTGAATCTCCAAGTCATAATCCTTGATGAGCTCCAACCAACGGCGTTGCCTAAGATTGAGATCCTTCTGAGTGAATATATACTTCAAACTCTTGTGATCCGTATATACTTGGCACTTAGTCCCCATAATGTAGTGTCTCCAAATCTTAAGTGCATGCACAACGGCAGCCAATTCCAAGTCATGGGTGGGGTAATTCAATTCATGCTTCCGCAACTGACGAGATGCATAGGCAATCACATGACCTTCTTGCATAAGCACACATCCAAGTCCTTGGCCACATGCATCACAGTAAATGTCAAATCCCTTCTGCAGATCTGGCATAATCAATACTGGAGGTGACATCAATCTCTCCTTCAACTGATCAAAGCTTTCTTGGCACTTTTCATCCCACTTAAATTCTTTTCCTTTCTCCAAGAGCGATGTCATAGGCTTGGCAATCTTAGAAAACCCTTCAATAAATCTCCGATAATATCCCGCGAGTCCCAAGAAACTCCGAATCTCAGTAACTGTAGTGGGCACTCTCCATTCCATAATCTCCTTCACTTTAGCAGGATCCACTGCTATTCCTCCATTAGAAATAATATGACCAAGGAATGGCACCTTGTCAATCCAAAACTCACACTTGCTAAACTTAGCGTAGAGCTCATTATCTCGCAACTTCTGCAGCACCAATCTCAGATGTTGTTCATGATCACTTTCATTCTTAGAATAGATAAGAATATCGTCGATGAATACCACGACGAATCTGTCCAAATATTCCATAAACACCTTATTCATCAAATTCATGAAATAAGCTGGTGCATTGGTTAATCCAAATGACATAACAGTAAACTCATACAATCCATATCGGGTTGAGAAAGCCGTCTTAGGAATATCCGATGGTCTAATCTTCATCTGATGGTATCCCGATCGGAGATCAATCTTCGAGAATACCCTGGCTCCTCTCATCTGATCAAATAAATCCTCAATACGGGGCAACGGATACTTGTTCTTCACCGTAACATCATTAAGAGATCTATAATCCACACACATCCGTTGCGATCCATCCTTCTTCTGCACAAATAACACCGGTGCTCCCCAAGGTGAGGAACTTGGACGAATGTAACCAGCCTCTTGTAACTCCGTCAACTGCTTCTTCAGTTCCTTCAACTCCTCTACGGACATTCTATATGGCCGTTTAGAAATAGGGGCGGTTCCAGGTAAGAGATCAATAACAAACTCAACTTCTCTATCAGGTGGCATTCCTGGTAACTCCTCTGGAAAGACGTCCGGAAAATCTCTAACCACCCGGATGTTGTCACCAACAAACTCCTCAGGCATAAAGAACATTGCACGCATGGATGAGGAGGTTACTGCAATATTAACTTGAAATCTTTCTCCTTTAGTGGTAGTGAGTTCTATGGTACCTCTACCACATGCTATAACGGCCTTTGCCTTCCTTAGCCATGACATACCAAGGATCAGATCTATACTGCTTGACTCTAATATTATAGCAGTAGCTCCAAAATCTCTACCCATAATAGTCAATGTCAATCTACGTGTCATTTGATTTGCCTCAACAGGCCCTTTAGGTGTAATTACTATCAGGGGTTTTCTCATATTTAGCAGTGGTATTTCATTTGTGTTAGCATATCTAGCAGACATGAATGAATGTGTAGCACCCGAATCAAATAATATTGTTGCAGGAATTGCATTAACATAGAACATACCAATCACGAGGTCACCACCCTCAGGAGTATCATCAACGCTGACTTGATTCACCCTGGCTATAGAATATCCCTTGCCAGGGGTCTGTTGCTTGTTCTGGGCTAGAGTAGTAGCAATCCTCTGTGGGCAGACATTTGCATAATGACCAATCTTCCCACACTTGAAACATTGAGTGCCCGGACTCTGTCCTGCAAACTTCGTCGGGGTGCCCGTGGGAGTGGCCTGTCGAGGAGGTGTCCTCAGTGGTGATTGCTGAACTGGGCGTGGTCCTCCGGGTCGAGTCGGTGTACCCTGTGGTGAACTGTAGCGAGGACGAACACTGCTGCTACCCTGTCCCTGTGAGATAGCCTTCCTCTTCAAATCACCCAGTTGAACACGCTTGTGTTCAATAGCAAGAGCCTTATCCAACAGCCTCTGAAATGATGGAAATGTGTGTGCCACTAGAGCATATTGCAGTGGTCCATTAAGTCCTTCAATGAAATGCTCCTGCTTTCTCTCATCCTCAGCAACTTCCTCTGGAGCATATCTCGACAGCTGAATAAATTTATCTCTGTACTCGCTAACTGACATACTTCCTTGCTTCAGCGACAGAAACTCCTTCTTCTTGATCTTTATCATCCCAGCTGGAATATGGTAGTTCCTGAACTGTGTACTGAACTCTGCCCAAGTAATAGTGTCAGCAGCATCATGGGCAGCAGTATAAGAATCCCACCAGTCAGCAGCAGGACCAGTCAGACGTCCAGAAGCATATAAGACCTTCTCCCGATCAGTGCATTGTGCAATATTCAGCATCTTCTCAATTGACTTCAACCAATCATCCGCGTCCAGTGGATCAGGTGAGCTGGCGAATGTAGGTGGCTTATGACTCATAAACTCTCTATGCTTGTCTCGGGGTGGAACTGGTGGTGGTGGTGGAGGCAATGGCACTTGTTGCTGCTGTTGTTGCTGTTGCATTTGTTGTTGCAGCTGCTGTTGTTGCGCCCTCCTTTCCTAGCGTATCTCATCTCTCTCCTGGCGCAACTCCTGGCGTATATCCTCTCTCTCCTGACGCATCTCCTGGCGTTCTTGTTGCATCTGAGCACGCATATCAGCCATGGTGTCTGCCATCTGCTGCATCACCGCCATCTGAGCAGCAACCAGTGGGTCAACTCCGCCTGGTGGAGGATTGGGAGGATTCATCCCAGCAGGTTGTGGCTGAGGTTGTCTTCGAGTGTGTTGGTTAGGAGGCAGGTCAATTCCACCACCCCGCCTGGTATTGACCATCTGAGTTAGATACATATGGTAAGAAGATAATAGACAAGGCAGTAATTACAATCATGTTACTTTGGGGGATTTATTAGCTAAGCAGATTAGTGTGTCACCTACTAAAGCTAATACAATACCTTATAGTGGTACATGCTAAGATGTCCATCTATACTATTTCAATCAATCAAAGAAGCAAATCAGGCATTGATCATCAGAACATTCAACCAACATTTTTAATAGAGAAAATAGTTTTAATTTTGTCTTAGGCTTCCTATCTCTTAAAAATGTCATAGGGGTAGGGATTCCAAGGTTTGAAATCCATCTTGTCTTAGAATAGAGAAGGTAAGAATAATCAGAGTAGAACAGTAGAAGGTGAGACAAGATTAAGCTAAGTATAGAGAGAATCAGAGTGAGGTAAGTGTAGAATGAATCAGAATAAGATGAGTAGGTAAGGGTTGTCCATTTCTATCTAGGTTTCGTCCTACAGTCAACATTTCCTCTGATACCACTTCTGTAACACCCGGTTTTAAAGAACAAAGCCGGGTGCATCTCATACATGCGCCAAGAAGACAACATATATAATAACAGCGTGTATAGAGATAAATGTCATAAATCATCAGAGTATTTATTATATAGCGGAAGTCTTATTACAAAATAAAATAATAAAGATAAAACGAACTAAGGATCGTCGGCGCAACTGTCAACTGAGAAACGCCACCTAGATCAGATCATACTCCTCGCCTTGTGGCTCCTCCTGAACCACCTGTTCTTCTCCTGTGGGGGGGGTGTGAGACAGCAAGAGTGAGCTCACATACGTTCATAGCTCAACAAGTCGTGGGGAATAATGTGGCATGAACTCACCAAAGGTGGGAGTTCATGAAGTGTAAGGCTGATCAATGAAATAAAGGCTGAAGCTGAGCTTTGCTTTTATAAGTTGGTCAAAATTTTATTAGCAGTTACTAAGTGTAAGTAAATACCAAACCATAGTAATAATAAGTAAAAGTAATAATAAAATAATCCCAAATGCAATGAAATGACAGGTTAAGTTTAAGTTCCATAATTTAATCATGTGAGTGTCCGAGCCGCTCATGACCGTGAGCACGGCTAGTATACCAGTTTTACACTCTGTAGAGGTTGCGCATCTTTACCCACAAGTCGTGTTACCCATTTGCCACAGAGTTGATCAGACTCCATACACCTCTACCTAGGAAGCGAGGCAGGGTACCACTACGAGGCCTTTACAAAGTTCCACTAGCTTCAGACTACCCGCTACAGTTTATAGGAAGATCCAGTACAGGGTTCCTGGCTGACCGCCATCGCAGCAAAATCAACCAGGGACCTCCCCGCACTGACCTCTCCCTTACTGCCCTTGCCCCTTTCGGGTAAGGTAGCCCTCCCCTAGCTTTCCTAGTTAATCAGCCAAGGACGTCCCATTAAACCCTTGTGGTAGCACTGTTTTCCCGGGTGGTTCTCCATGTTCCCATTAACATAATGATCTTAACATGAATAAGGAATAATAAAACAGATAACAATAAATAGTATAACAATGAGTGATGAATATCTCTATACCCAAATCCACATAAAGCAATAGCATGTACTACCCAAAACTTTAGTAGTAAAACCAGTGGTGAAGCAAGGTATAAAGATAGTCAAATCTAGGGCATCCTATTGGGTCCCATCAAAATTAACCTATGCAGATCATTATGAATAATAAGAACATGAATGGGTAAAAGAAGTGATCAAGGGCACAACTTGCCTTCCACGAGCTCCTGCTCAGCAGTCTCTACTTGTTGAACCTCAGATTCCACAGTGGGTTGCTCGTCTACTCGCATCAACACAATACATACATAATATAGCATAAATCAACATCACACCAAGCATGCAAATAGAATATACAGTAATAAACTAGACATCAAAATAAGATTACAGGAACTGGAATCCTTAAATTTGGACTTATAGATTTTAAGATATGGATTTTCTAAGGTTTTATGCATTTAATACAAGATTAAGTGAAAGAATAATTTTAATGTGTTTGTCATGTCAGAACAGAGGCACTAGGTGATAGAGAATAATATTACAAAATTTTAGGAATTGGAATGACTCAATTTGGACTAAAAATGGATTTTCTATGATTTATACAAGTTCTAGGGTTTATTTTCATATTAAAAATCCAATTTCTAATTCATTTAATCAATTTTAAAACAGTTCTGGATCGGGCCTCATTTATTGGTAAGTTCAGGGGCTAGTACAGAAAATTCCTAAGACTCTGCGAACAGTCCCAGTGGACTGCGGGTTGAATCCCTTAAAATACGAGGGCTCTTTAGCAAATTGTTTCGGGCGAAGGGGTATCATCGCACGGGAACCACACGATTCGCAACCCACGGATCAGATTACATCTACCTCTAACCGAACCGGTACTAAACTAAGGCCGCCAGATCTCCATCCCACGGTCACAGTTTAATGAATTCTAGATCGAATCTCCACCACCGGATACCGCATCAACGGTTGACATCAAACCCTCCTAGATCTAATCCCAGTCCTCCATTTAGATCCGACGGCTGCGTGACGTCTTCTACCTTGCAACCCCACCCGACGGCCATGCAGACCACGACGGCGGCATCGACGAGAGACAGCCATCGAGGTCCGAGCTCCCCATTGGTCACGATTGGAAGAAAAAGTAGGCGCAGACAATACATAACTCGAGAGAGGCATTATTACCGAAGATTAAAGCAGTAGGGAAGCTCTCCGTCCGCGCGACGGCATGAATTCCTCCCCGCGACGATGCTCACCGCCACTGACGAATTCCACGACGCCGAGTCGCCAAGCCGCCTTCGCCGCCGCCCTAGGAAGTCACGCCGCGCCCGAACTCACAGTGGTCACACGAACCGAAGGCGAGCAGACGACGACGGTCGGCGATGTGCACCCACGCTCTCTCTCCTCCGCACTCCTCGGCGACGAATGACGGTCACGGCAGCGGCGCTATGGTTCTCGTCTGTGGTCGTGGAAGCACAAAAGCGCGCACCATTGGCTTGTATAGCCCGAGGACCCGGACTCCAGGCGAGGTAGGCATAACAGCACCGAGATCCCGGCGTTCGCTCCGCCATGGTCGTCGGATTCTGTTACGTGAAGAACGCGAAGAGGAAGGCTCCCGCCAGGGCGGCCCCACGCGCCAGCGAGAGCACGGCTCAAGTCGCCATTCCGTGAAGCGCGCGAGAGAGAGCCTGCCACGCGGGCCCGGGTTGTCGGCGCGCTCCAGGAGTCTTTGTAGCGGGCTGGCGCGAGGGAATCACTAGGTGGGCCGAATTGGAGTCTGCCGGCCCAGGTAAGGCTTTATCCTTTTCTTTTTTTTATTTTCTGTTTTCTTTTCTTTTATTTTTGAATCTAAGTTTTGAATTTCAAATTTGTGATGAACTTGTACTCAAATTTTTTTCTGAGTATATGATTTGGATAAAGCAATGTGGAACAAATTTATCTATTTATAAGTTTTATTTCTTTGTATTACATAGCATTTTTCTTTCTTTCTTTTCAAATTTTTGAATTCCTTTTAGGATTTAATTTCCCATTTGGATATTTAACATTTTTCACATTATTACATGTTGCCACAAAATGCACACAGAAATAAAGGACCAGCATGATGTACATTTTTATGGTAAGTCTTTTATTAATTATTTATTTATTTGTGAATATGGTGTTCAAATATGATGATGCATAAAGATCAAACTCACATAAAGAGAAAATGTTTCTCTATTGATATTATTCATAGCACTTACAAAGTAGGTGTTACAGCTTCCATCCTCATGATAGCCTCGATCTTTTCTGGGTTAGCTTCAATTCCCCGGTGGCTAACAATAAATCCGAGCAATTTTCCTGCTGGTACTCCAAAGACACATTTTTCAGGATTAAGCTTCCATCGATATCGCCGCAGACTGTTGAAGACCAGCTGTAAATTCTTAATGAATTTTTCTGAGTTTTCTGTCTTGATCACCACGTCATCCACATAAGCTTCTACACGCTTGCCCCAGTGGTCGACTAAGCATGTCTGAATGGCTCTCTAGTAAGTCGCTCCAGCGTTTTTGAGACCGAACGACATGGAGGTATAGCAGAAAGCTCCAAACGGGGTGATGAATGCTGTTTTTTCCTCATCTTCCTTTGCCAGGCTGATCTGATGATACCCAGAGTAGCAATCCAAGAAGGACAACACAGAACACCCGGCGTTCGAGTCTACCACCTGGTCTATTCTAGGAAGTCCGAAGGGACCCTTCAGACAGTGCTTGTTGAGATCTGTATAGTCGACGCACATGCGCCAATCCACTTTATTCTTTTTGAGTACAAGAATAGGATTTGCTAGCCACTCAGGATCTAGTACTTCTCCAATGAATCATGCCACGACTAAGCGAGCTAGTTTAGCGTGAATGGCTTCTCTCTTGTCGGGCATGAAACAATGCAACTTCTGTCGAATTGGTCTCGCCTGGGGATAGACCTTCAGTTTGTGCTCGGCCAGTTCTCTCGGGACTCCCGGCATATCCGTAGGTTGCCATGCGAATACGTCTCGGTTATCTTGCAGAAACTGGACGAGCGTGACTTCCTATTTGTCATCCAGACTAGAGTTGATGATGGCAGTCTTGCATTCATCGGCGAACCCGAGGTTGATCCTCTTGGTTTCCTCAGTCGGCCGCATAGAGGTCACGGCTTGAGCTTCATTCGCAGGTACTGTGAGGTCCTCCTCAGGCTTTGAGTTCGCCTGCACAGAAGAAGTCGTCGATGGTTTGGTGGTGAGGGCTGCCTGAATGGCCACTCGGAAGCACTCCGCGATGCCTTGGAAGTCAGCGTGCATAGTGATGATTCCTTGTGGTCCCGACATCTTCAATATCATGTACGTGTAATGCGGAATGGCCATGAACTTCGCCAATCCAGGTCTACCGATGATGGCGTTGTATCCGCAGTCGAAGCTCGCCACCTCGAACCTCAGGAAATCGGTTATGTAGTTCTCCGGAGTTCAGAAGGTGACCGGCATGTAGATGTGTCCGAGTGGATATTCTCCTTCCGTCGGCACGATGCGAAGAAAGGAGTGACTGACTCGTGGAGCTCTTTGAGTGTGACTCCCAAGCCTTGAAGCGTCCGGGGGAAGGTGACGTTGATGTTGCTTCCCCCGTCCACTAACACCTTCTTTACCCTGCTCTCTCGGATCACCGGATCGACAAGGAGCGGGTACTTGCCCGGGTGACCGAAGTTGAGCCATTGATTCGCCCGAGTGAAGGTGATCGGGTGTTCGGACCATCGATACGAAGCGGAAGGACCGGTGGTCACCACCAGTATCTGACAGTCGTTGAGCTTCTGTTGCCTCTTGCTTTCTTGCGACCCATGTCTACCGAAGATGACGTTAACTTCTTCGTCGACGCGTGGGAATACTCCGCCTCCTCCCCCTTCCTGTTGTTGAGGTTGTCGAGGTTCTCTGGGTCCTCCTCGAGGTGGGGGAGGTGGTAAAGGTTGGAAGGGTCGGCCGTCCCAACGGAGTGCTTGAAGTCCCTGCAGTTCCAGAGGGTGTGGCGCATGTCCTTGTGGTATGGGCACTAGGCGTCGAGGATGTCGTCCAATGTACGTTCGCCTCTGCGGGGTGCTCCTCGGGCGCGAGAGGCGGGTGGTCCGGTAGCATGGACTTCTTCACAAGGCCTTTTCTCCCAAAGTTTGTCGGGTTGTTGGTTCGTGTCGCGTCGCGGTGCCGCTGGTGCAGGCTTTGCTCCTCCGATGAGGTCCTGAGCTCGTTCGTCGATGGTGATGTAGAGGTCCGCTTCCCGGAATAGCTGCTCGGAGGTAGTCAGCGCCTTCTGCAGTATGGCTCGGACGAAGGCCGAGTCATTGGATCCTCGGTAGAAGTCCTCGATCACTGCTGCTTCTGCAACCTCGGGGATACGATTTCTCATGGTCAGAAATCTTTTGAGGTATGACCAGAGAGTCTCATCCCCTTGGCGCTTGATGGATTTGAGGTCCCATGGATGCGCTGGTTTGTCGGAGAGAGATTGGAAGTTGGCGATGAAGCGTCGACTGAAGTCGCTGCAGTCGTCGATGCAGTGTCGGGGTAGGTGTCGTAGCCATTGCAGTGCATCCTGCCCGTGGACGATGGGCAAGTATGCGGTCATCACGTCTTCAGTCGCCCCAGCAACTCGGGCGGCGGCGGTGTAGACGGCCAACCAGCCTCCTGGATCCTGCTTAGGCTCGTACTTGTCGACGTTGGAGACTTTGAAATTTGGGGGCCATTGAATGGCCCTGAGACGTTGAGTGAGCGTCGATACTCCACATGTGTCCTCCTGTCGGCGATGATGATGTCTGTCCCTGGGAGGGGAGTTGTTGTCGTGGTGCCTCGACCATCCCAGGTTGTGTCGTCGGTCGAAGCCGTTGCCGACTCAACTCTGGTGGCTTGACTCCACGCAGGGACACCATGGTCCCGGTCATATTCTTCTCGGCGCCGGATCTCGTTCTCATGTCGTCATCCGTGCGAAGCGTTGATGGAGCTCCGTGCGTCCCGCCGACTGTTGATGGTGTGTGGTAGATCACTCGGTGGATGAGCGAGAGGTAGAAGATGATTGGCTGCCTGAGTGAGCAGCCGCCGATAGCCCTCGGCGTCCGGAGTCTGGGGGAGGCCATCAGCTATCCGAGCTAATACTCCACCGAACTCACTCGATGTGTTCATGGCTCGGGCGAAGTCGGGGTTCAGGTTCCATCCGAAAAGAGGGTTCTCTCGGCGTTGTCTCACCTCTTGTTCGGCCTGCTCTTGAGCTTGCCGACGATCACGTCGTCGGGAATTCCTTCTTTCCCTGAAGACTCGTTCTTCTGGGGTTTATCCCATCTCTGAGATCTCATCTTGTGACACAGGCTACGTCGGGTCCCGTTCTCTGGCTTCATGATGTCGCCGAATATTTCGTCGTCGGTTCCTTCGTCGGCGAGATTCCCGCTGAAGAGGTTCTTCTCCCAGCGTGGTTGGTTCTTCGTCGGAAATGGGAGTTGATTCCACTCTTCCCCCGATGAAGAGGACGTCAGGGTAGAATGGAACCGTTGTAGTAATGAGCTCCTTTCTATTCTCCTTTGAGGGCGGAGGTACCAGAAGAGCATCTTGACGATCCTTTACCTTGTTCGCTTCCTTTCTCCTTGTGATCTGTGTCCATCTTTTTGTAGAAGAGGTGGACAACGGAGTTCTTCAGGTAGATGGACCTTCTGCTCCTGGCTTGCAGGAGGTAGTCTTTGCTCGAAGCACTGGACGTTGCGCTTTTTCCTGCTTCACTCCGGCTTTTCCGGAGATTGTTGAGGAAGGCTTTCTCTCTGGTGGATCCGCGATGCGATGTAGAGTTCCTTCCTCGTCTGCCACAGACAAAATGGTTCCGAAGCAGAATACCGATCCAGGGCGGAGGACGATCTTGTGCTAGAAAGTGATGGCCATTGAGCTAGCTTGGATCAGTGACACCCCCCTACCTGGCGCGCCAGCTGTCGGTATTTTGGGTCCGACCGCGCACCCGGGGTTGCCCCTCGAGGTGCTTTTTGGAGTAGGACGGTGTTACCGACTGTAGCTCGATGGTTCGTGCCTGATGCACGAGAAACAGTAGACAATCTTGTACAGGTTCGGGCCGCTTTGAGATGCGTAACACCCTACGTCCTTGCGTGGATACTTTGTGTGGTGGGTTACAAGAGAGTTCTCTAGTATCAGGGATGCTAGAGAGCTAAGTAGATGGCTAAGTAGTGAGATATGTTTCTGAGGGGATGCCCCCTAGGCCTTATATACTCGACCATGGGGCGTTACATGCGGATATGATAACAGCGTGTGCCTAAGTAATAGTGAACCGACTGAGCCTATCTCCCTATAATTCCGCCGACTTATCTCCGTTCAGTTCTGATGCATGAGGATACTGTACGGGAAGGTTGGGTCACTGCTGCAGTCGTTGCTCAAATTCATCGGGCCATCCGGGCTCGAGTTGATCCAATCTTGCATCAATCTATTTCTCCAGTTATCCCTCCCCAGGCCCACGAAGGGGTGGCCTTGCGAAATATTGGGCCCAAAGCCTTTCGTGAGGCCTTTTAGCCTTCCAATGGACCCAGGGGATATCTGTCCCCCAAAGGCGCTCACCATCCACACAAACACATAATGACGACAGACAGGCCGCTCGAGCTACTCCACATGGGGCCCGATCGCTTACATAAGCATCGGTGGGAGTATGTACTATCTAGTTATTGTGGATGATTATTCTCGCTTCACTTGGGTGTTCTTTTTGCAGAAAAAATCACAAACCCAAGATACATTAAAGGGATTCTTGAGACGAGCTCAAAATGAGTTCGAATTAAGGATCAAAAAGATAAGATGCGATAATGGGACGGAGTTCAAGAATTCTCAAATTGAAGGATTTCTTGAGGAGGAGGGCATCAAGCATGAGTTCTCTTCTCCCTACACACCTTAACAAAATGGTGTAGTGGAGAGGAAGGATAGAACTCTACTGGACATGGCTCAAAGGAAATTGGGTCAAACCTTTTCCTAAATGATTTTGGTGGTTGAAATGCCCAACACAAATAATTGGACTAACTAGTTTGCTCTAGATTATATATTCTATAGGTGCCAAAGGTTCAACACAAACCAATAAAAAGATCAAAGTTAGGGTTCAAAAGAAAGGAGAAAAAGAAACCAAAGAGAACCCTGGTCTGGTGCACCGGACTGTCCGCTGTGCCACCGGACAGTGTCCGGTGCCTAGGGACCGTATAGGCTCAACTCTTCACCTTTAGGTTTCTGGAGAGCCGCTCCGCTATAATTCACCGAACTGTCCGGTGTGCCAGTGGAGCAATGGCTCCAGCGCAACGGTCGACTCCAACGGACACATGCAAAAGCGCTACAGTGCGCGGATAGTTCGCGCAGAGTTAGAGCAGCGCCAGAAGGCGCACAAGACAGTGAACAGTGGCTGTCCGGTGTGGCACCGGACTGTCTGGTGCACCAAGAAGTCAGAGCTCCAACGATCGAAACCGTCAGAACCCTAATGATTGGGTGACGTGGCTGGCACACCGAACAGTGTCCGGTGGCACACCGGACTGTCCGGTGCGCCCATCGACAGACAGCCTCCCCAACGGTTGGTTTGGTGGTTGGGGCTATAAATACCCCCCAACCACCACCACTTCAAGCATCCAAGTTTTTCAGACTTCACATTCAATACAAGAGCTAGTGCAATCAATACAAGACACAATTCAATAGAATCAAAAGCCTCTCCAAGTCCCAAATCCACTCCAAGCAAATAGTGACTAGAGAGAGAGTTTTTGCTCGTGTTCTTTGAGCTCTTGTTCTTGGATTGCTTTCTTCTTCCCCATTCTTGTTCTTCAAGCACTTGTAATCAAAGCAAGAGACACCAAGTTGTGGTGGTCCTTGTGAGGGGTCTAAGTGACCCGTTTGATTAAGGAGAAATCTCACTCGGTCTAGGTGACCGTTTGAGAGAGGGAAAGGGTTGAAAGAGACCCGGTCTTTGTGACCACCTCAACAGGGACTAGGTTTGCAAGAACCGAACCTCAGTAAAACAAATCACCGTGTCATCCGCTTCATTTGCTTGTGATTTGTTTTTGCCCTCCCTTTTCGACTTGATTTTATTTCTAATGCTAACCCCGGCTTGTAGTTGTGCTTAAAGTTTGTAAATTTCAGTTTCTGCCTATTGACCCCCCTCTAGGCGACTTTCAATTGGTATCAGAGCCCAGTACTTCATTAGAGTCTAACAACTCGAAGTGATGTCGGGAGGATCCGCCAAGAGGGAGATGGAAACGGCCACAAGCCACGGGAAGGCTCCATCGAAGGAGTCCAGCGCCAAAGGAAGGAAGGAATCACCTCCCCACGTCAAGTCACATCGGAGTGGCGACAAGAAGAAAAAGATGAATAAAGTGGTCTACTATGAGACCAACTCTTCGTCGCCATCCACCTCCGGCTCCGATGCACCGTCCGTCACTTCTAAGCGTCATGAGCGCAAAAAGTTTAGTAAGATTCCCCTTCGCTATCCCCGCATTTCTAAATGCACTCCTTTACTTTTCGTTCCATTAGGCAAACCACCGGTTTTTACGGTGAATATTATTGTATGTGGAGTGATAAAATGAGGCATCATCTAACCTCACTCCACGCTAGCATTTGGGACACTGTTGAGTATGGAGCACAGGTACCATCCGTGGGGGATGAAGGATATGATTCGGACGAGGTCACCCAAATCCGACACTTTGATTCCCAAGCCACTACTATACTCCTTGCCTCTCTATGTCAAGAGGAGTATAATAAGGTGCAAGGGTTGAAGAGTGCCGAGGGGATTTGGGATGTGCTAAAGACCGTGCATGAAGGGGATGAGGTGACCAAAGTCACCAAGCGGGAGACGATCGAGGGGGAGCTCGGTCGATTCATCCTCAACCAAGGATAGGAGCCACAAGCCATGTACAACCGGCTCAAGACCTTGGTCAACCAAGTGCGCAACCTCGGGAGCACCAAATGGGATGACCATGAAATGGTCAAGGTTATCCTAAGATCACTTGTTTTTCGTAATCCTACACAAGTTCAATTAATACGTGGTGATCCTAGATATAAACTAATGTCTCCCGAGGAAGTGATAGGAAAGTTTGTGAGCTTTGAGTTGATGATCAAAGGCTCCAAACAAATTGTCGAGCAAGACAGCACCTCCACACCCAAGGTGCAACCCGTCACATTCAAAGCGACGAAAGAAAAGAAAGAAGAGTCTACATCAAGTAGGCTCCCCATCGACGCCTCCAAACTCGACAACGAGGAAATGGCGCTCATCATCAAGAGCTTTCGCCAAATCCTCAAGCAAAAGAAGGGGAAAGACTACAAACCCCGTTCCAAGAAGGTGTGCTACAAGTGTGGTAAGCCCGGTCATTTTATAGCTAAATGTCCATTATCTAGTGATAGTGACAGGGGCGACAACAAGAAGGGAAAGAATAAGGAAAAGAAGAGATACTACAAGAAGAAGGGCGGTGATGCCCATGTATGCCGAGAATGGGACTCCGATGAGAGCCCCACCGACTCCTCCACCGACAAGGACGCCGCCAACATCGTTGTCACCAAAGGCCTACTCTTCCCCAACGTCAGCCACAAGTGCCTTATGGCAAAGGACATCAAGAAAAAGAAGATACAAGCTAGAACCACCCCCAAGTACACTACATCTAGTGATGAGGGTAGTTCTAGTGATGATGAAGATGACTTGCTTAGTCTTTTTGCCAATCTTAACATGCAACAAAAGGAAAAATTAAATGAATCTATAGGAGCCATTCATGAGAAGGATGATCTATTTGGACAACCAAGAAGAATTCCTTATTAAGGAAAACAAAAAACATGTTAAGGTGAAAAATGCTTATGCTCAGGAAATAGAGAAATGTGAAAAATTAACTAGTGAGCTTAGCATTTGCCATGGCACTGTCTCTAACCTTAGAACTGAGAATGCCAAATTACTTGCTAAGGTTGAGAAGTTAAATGGTTGTGATGATTCTCTTGTCAATCTTAAAAATGATAATGCTAGTTTAATTGTTAAGATTAATAAATTGAATGAATCACTTTCTAGCCTTAAGATTGAAAATGATAAATTAATTGCTAAGGCTAAAGATTTAAATGTTTGCAATATTTCTATTTCCTGTCATAGAGATGAAAATGCCATGCTAAAATCTAAGATAGATGAATTAAAATCTTGCAAACCCTCTACATCCACAGTTGATCATGTTTCTCTTTGCATGAGATGTAGAGATATTAATGTTGATGCTATTCATGATCACCTAGCTTTAATTAAAGAACAAAATGATCACATAGCTCAACTAACTGCTAAAATTAATGAGCATGAGATAGAAAATAAAAAATTTAAATTTACTAGGAGCATGCTCTATAATGGGAGACACCCTGGCATTAAGGATGGCATTGGCTTCCAACAGGGAGACAATGTCAAGCTTAATGCCCCTAAGAGATTGTCCAATTTTGTTAAGGGCAAGGCTCCCATGGCACAGGATAACGAGGATTACATTTTATATCCTGCTGGTTATCCTAAGCATAAAATTAGGAGAAGTCATTCTAGGAAGTCTCATTCTGGTTCTCATCATGCTTTTATGTATAAGAATGAGACATCTAGTTCTAGGCATTCTACCCATGTTAAAATGTCTAAAAAGAAATCTCTTGTTGCATCAAATGAGCCTAATGTTTCGTTTAAGACTTTTGATGCTTCTTATGTTTTAACTAACAAATCAAGCAAAGTAGTTGCCAAATATGTCGAGGCAAACACAAGGGCTTCAAGACTTGTGTTTGGGTACCCAAGGCGCTTGTTTCTAATGTGAAAGGACCCAAGACCGTTTGGGTACCTAAGAATAAGGCCTAAACTTGTTTTGTAGGTTTATGCATTCGGGGGCTCAAGTTGGATCATTGATCGCGGATGCACAAACCACATGACAGGGGATAAAAGGATGTTCTCCTCCTATGAGAAAAACGAAGATCCCCAAAGAGCTATCACATTCGGGGATGGAAATCAAGGTTTGGTCAAAGGACTTGGTAAAATTGCTATATCACCTGACCATTCCGTTTCCAATGTTTTTCTTGTAGATTCTTTAGATTATAACTTGCTTTCAGTTTCTCAATTATGCAATATGGGTTACAACTGTCTTTTTACGGATATAGGTGTTACTGTCTTTAGCAGAAGTGATGATTCAGTAGCATTTAAGGGAGTACTCGAGGGTCAGCTATACTTAGTTGATTTCAATAGAGCTGAATTCGATACTTGCTTAATTGCTAAGACTAATATGGGTTGGCTCTGGCATCGCCAACTAGCCCATGTTGGGATGAAGAATCTTCATAAGCTTCTAAAGGGAGAACACATTTTGGGACTAACCAATGTTCATTTTGAGAAAGACAGGGTTTGTAGCGCATGTCAAGCAGGGAAGCAAGTTGGTGCCCACCATCCACACAAGAACATCATGACGACCGATAGGCCGCTTGAGCTACTCCACATGGATCTATTCGGCCCGATAGCTTACATAAGCATCGGCGGGAGTAAGTACTGTCTAGTTATTGTGGATGACTATTCTCGCTTCACTTAGGTATTCTTTTTACAGGAAAAATCTCAAACCCAAGAAACTTTAAAGGGATTCTTGAGACGGGCTCAAAATGAGTTTGATTAAGGATTAAGAAGATAAGAAGCGACAACGGGATGGAGTTCAAGAACTCTCAAATTGAAGGTTTTCTTGAGGATGAGGGAATCAAGCATGAGTTCTCTTCTCCTTACACACCTTAACAAAATGATGTAGTGGAGAGGAAGAATAGAACTCTACTTGACATGGCAAGGACCATGCTTGATGAGTACAAGACTCTGGACCTGTTTTGGGCTGAGGCAATTAACACCGACTGCTACTCCATCAACCGGTTATACCTTCACCGAATCCTCAAGAAGACATCATATGAACTCCTCACCGGTAAAAAGCCCAATGTTTCATATTTTAGAGTCTTTGGTAGCAAATGCTTTATTCTTGTTAAAAGAGGTAGAAAATCTAAATTTGCTCCTAAGGCTGTAGAAGGCTTTTTACTTGGTTATGACTCAAACACAAGGGCATATAGAGTCTTCAACAAATCCACTGGATTAGTTGAAGTTTCTTGTGACATTGTGTTTGATGAGACTAATGGCTCTCAAGTAGAGCAAGTTGATCTTGATGAGCTAGATGATGAAGAGGCTCCGTGTGTCGCGCTAAGGAACATGTCCGTTGGGGATGTGTGTCCTAAGGAATCTAAAGAGCCTCCACAAGCACAAGATCAACCATCATTTTCAAATCAAGCATCTCCACCAACTCAAGATGAGGATCAGGCTCAAGACAATGAAGAAGATGATCAAGAAGATGAGCCACCTCAAGAGGAGAGCAATGATCAAGGGGGAGATGACCATGATAAAGACAAGGAAGATGATCAAGAAGTACAGGGTCAAAGACCGCCACACCCAAGAGTCCACCAAGCGATACAACGAGATCACCCCATGAACTCCATCCTCGGCGATATTCATAAGGGGGTAACAACTCGATCTCGTGTCGCTCATTTTTGTGAACATTACTCTTTTGTGTCTTCTATTGAGCCATACAGGGTAGAAGATGCATTAAGAGATTCGGATTGGGTGTTGGCAATGTAAGAGGAACTCAACAACTTCACAAGGAATGAGGTATGGCATTTAGTTCCACGTCCTAACCAAAATGTTGTAGGAACCAAGTGGGTATTCCACAACAAGCAAGATGAGCATGGTATGGTGACAAGGAACAAAGTCCGACTTGTAGCCAAAGGATATTCACAAGTCGAAGGTTTGGATTTCGGTAAAACCTATGCACCCGTAGCTAGGCTTGAGTCAATTCGCATATTACTTGCCTATGCTACTTACCATGGCTTCAAGCTTTATCAAATGGACGTGAAGGGTGCCTTCCTCAATGGACCAATCAAGGAAGAGGTCTATGTTGAGCAACCTTCCGGCTTTGAAGATAGTGAGTACCCTAATCATGTTTACAAACTCTCTAAGGCGCTTTATGGGCTCAAACAAGCCCCAAGAGCATGGTATGAATGCCTAAGAGACTTTCTTATCACTAATGGCTTCAAAGTCGGAAAAGCCGATCCTACTCTCTTTACTAAAACTATTGCAAATGATTTGTTTGTATGCCAAATTTACGTTGATGACATCATATTTGGGTCTACTAACAAATCTACTTGCAAAGAGTTTAGTAGGATAATGATTCAAAAATTCAAGATGTCTATGATGGGGGAGTTGAAGTATTTCTTAGGATTTCAAGTGAAGCAACTCCAAGAGGGCACCTTCATCAGCCAAACCAAGTACATTCAAGATATACTTACCAAGTTTGGAATGAAGGATGCCAAGCCCATCAAGACACCCATGGGAACCAATGGGCATCTCGACCTCGACACGGGAGGTAAATCCGTAGATCAAAAGGTATACTGGTCGATGATAGGATCTCTACTCTATTTATGTGTATCTCGACCGGATATTATTCTTTCTGTATGCATGTGTGCAAGGTTCCAAGCCGATCCTAAGGAAGTTCACCTTAGGGCCATGAAAAGAATCATGAGATATTTAGTTTATACACCTAAGTTTGGTCTTTGGTACCCCAAGGGATCCACCTTTGATTTAATAGGATATTCAGATGCTGATTGGGCAGGATGTAAAATTGATAGGAAGAGCACATCAGGGACTTGTCAGTTTCTGGGGAGATCCCTGGTGTCTTGGGCTTCAAAGAAACAAAACTCAGTAGCTCTTTCTACCGCCGAAGCTGAGTATATTGCCGCGGGTCATTGTTGTGCACAATTACTTTGGATGAGGCAAACCCTTAGGGACTATGGCTACAAATTGAGCAAAGTCCCTCTCCTATGTGATAATGAGAGTGCAATCCGCATGGCGGATAATCCCGTTGAACACAGCCGCACTAAGCACATAGCCATTCGATATCACTTTTTGAGGGATCACCAACAAAGGGGGGATATCGAGATTGCTTATGTTAGCACCAAAGAACAACTAGCCGATATCTTTACCAAACCATTAGATGATAAAACCTTTACCAAACTTAGGAATGAGCTAAACATTCTTGATTCTTAGAACTTTGATTGATACTTTGCACATATAGCTCATTTATATACCTTTAATCATATCTCTTTTATGCCTATGACTAATGTGTTTTCAGGTAAAATTTTACTAAGTCATAGATTGAAAGGGAAATGGAGTCTTCGGCGAAGACAAGGCTTCCACTCCACTCTATCGGTATTATTTACCCTTCGCCGTCACTCCGCACCGCTCTCCACTTTGGTATAATCTTCACTCATATTACTTGTACCAATAGGGAGAATGTAAAAAGGGCTCTCAAAAGACTCCGTTTTTGGTGATTAATGCCAAAGGGGGAGAAATATAGCCCAAAGCAAAAGGACTGCACCACCACCAATTTCAAAAGTTTTTAAAAGAAGTTTTCAATTGGCATCTTATGATGAAAATTTTTAATAGACATATTTCAAATTGATATATTTAAAGGAGGATTTTTCAATTGGTATCTAAAATATTTTGATCCTCTTTCAATTGATAAAACACTCTTGAACACTAAGAGGAGAATTTCATTCAGGGGGAGTTTTGTTTAAGTCAAAGGAAAAGTATTTGATACAGGGGGAGAAAATTTTAAATCTTGAAAATGTTTCTTGCAATCTTATTCATATATCTTTGACTATTTGCAAAAGATCTTTGAAAAGATTTTCCAAAATAATTTGCAAAAACAAAACAAGTGGTGCAAGCGTGGTCCAAAATATTAAAAGAAAGCAATCCATGCATATCTAGTAAAAGTATAAATTGGTTTAAATCCAAGCAACCTTTGCACTTACCTTATGCAAACTAGTTCAATCCTGCACTTATATATTTGCTTTGGTTTGAGTTGGCATCAATCACCAAAAAGGGGGAGATTGAAAGGGAAATTGGGTCAAACCTTTTCCTAAATGATTTTGATGGTTGAAATGCCCAACACAAATAATTGGACTAACTAGTTTGCTCTAGATTATATATTCTACAGGTGCCAAAGGTTCAACACAAACCAATAAAAAGATCAAAGTTAGGGTTCAAAAGAAAGGAGCAAAAGAAACCGAAGATGATGTGTCACGATGCCCGATCTTCACGACGTAGGATCAATATTCAGATAACTAGCTTCGAAGAAGCCAAGATAACTTGCTGCAAGCAGCGATAACTAGTGCAACCTGACAAATAAAACTCGAAGCCAACCACCGTCTTTAACCGGCAACCTGAATCAAGGATTCGCCCAACCACACTCTCAAAGAACCAACCAACACAACCTACAATCAATCGAGGAGACCTCGAAGGGAGTAGGAGCACCACTTGGGAGCAGATGAAGCCGCCGCTTATGCAATCCCGCGAAGAAATTCACAAGAGCAAAGGGGTAGAGATCACTCTCAATATTTGTTAGCACACAGCTGAATAAAAGGGTTCTGTTTTTAGATTATCAAAAGCTGCCTTACATCATAGACATAGGGGGTATTTATACTTGTAACAACCAGCCTTAGCAAGGTATAAACACAAAACAAAAGTATTTTCACGTGCTAATGTGAAGGAGCCTCTTCGGGAGATCTGCAGAGCTGATTTCCGTGTGGCTGTTTGACTTCTGCGCAGCCTTCAGTATTTTGACAATAACTTCTTCTAAGAATCTTCAAATGACGTGGGGCTGGATGCGTTGGAAAGATGACTTGATAAGCTTTCTCACCATGTATAGAATGATTAATGAAACTTCATAGAATGATGCAGTTTAATACAAAAACTTGGTCATCAAACAGACTGTTGACCTTCTGACCAGTCAGCACTAAAGTAGGTCGGCTTCCTTTCTGGTAGATTTGATTAAGGCCCCGTTTGTTTGGGATTATAATCTATGTAGATTATATAATCCAATATAAATAAGCTAGTGAGGAAACAAACAAGTAACTTATTTGATAAGATTATATAATCTAGCACTTGAGATTATGATAATCTTATAAGCTAATTAAATGGTGCTTATTTCAGCTTATTTTTGATGAATGACCCACTACCCATGGCAAATTGATTAAAATTAATTTTAATTGCCATCCACCTGCCCATAGGCGTTCTCACCCACTAGACAAGTAAAACAACCAAAGGTATTATTGTATTTGTATGCATATGAATAATAAGCTGAGTCCAAATAATCTGAGCTAACAAACAGCAGCACCTAGCTTATTTAATCTAGAGCAAATAATTCAGATTATATAATCTAGATTATAATTTAGATTATATAATCTATAAGTTGAAACAAACAGGGCCTAAGTCGGCCTTAGAAGCATTAGAAACTAGACTTCAAGAGCTTTCCAAAAAGTACTTATGGGCCTTCATAGCTTTTGGGAATCAAAAGATATGACTATTTCTTCTGGACGGTTCTATAGCGCTGGACTGACTCGGACATAGCTCTTCTTGCTGATTCGCCCTTGATATATTTTGTCCTTCCTCTTTGGTGAACCTAAGTATTATCAACATACACGACTTAGGTAGCATAAAGTTCTCATTAGTGTTTAACTGAATTTCATAAATTAGCGCGTGCACCTCTTGTTGTAGCTTCTTAGCTCGGCTACGTGTAATTGGTCCATCAAAGACTTGGGTTGGTGATGATGTTGGTTGTACTTGAGTTGATGTAGTATGACTTGGGGGTTGTAACGTGTTGCTTAATGGCGTGGTCATATCAGAAGAGAACCCTGGTCTAGCGCACCGGACTGTTCGGTGTGCCACCGGACAGTGTCCGGTGCCCCAGGGACCATACTTTACCTTCGGGTTTCTGGAGAGCCGCTCCGCTATAATTCACCGGGCTGTCCGGTGGGTCACCGGACTGTCCGGTGTGCCAGCGGAGCAACGGCTCCAGCGCAACGGTCGACTCAAACGGACACCTGCAAAAGCGCTACAATGCGCGGACAGTTTGCGTAGAGTCAGAGCAGCGCCAGAAGGCACACCGGACAGTGAACAGTGCCTATCTGGTGTGGCACCAGACTGTTCGGTGCCCCAAGAAGTCATAGCTCTAACGGTCGAAAACGTCAGAACCCTAACGATTGGGTGATGTGGCTGGCGCACCGGACAGTGTCTGGTGCGCCCATCGACAGACAGTCTCCCCAACGGTTGGTTTGGTGGTTGGGGCTATAAATACCCCCCAACCACCACCACTTCAAGCATCCAAGTTTTTCAGACTTCACATTCAATACAAGAGCTAGTGCAATCAATACAAGACACAATTGAATAGAATCAAAAGCCTCTCCAAGTCCCAAATCCACTCCAAGCAAATAGTGACTAGAGAGAGAGTTTTTGCTCGTGTTCTTTGAGCTCTTGTTCTTGGATCGCTTTCTTCTTCCCCATTCTTGTTCTTCAAGCACTTGTAATCAAAGCAAGAGACACCAAGTTGTGGTGGTCCTTGTGAGGGGTCTAAGTGACCCGTTTGATTAAGGAGAAAGCTCACTCGGTCTAGGTGACCGTTTGAGAGAGGGAAATGGTTGAAAGAGACCTGGTCTTTGTGACCACCTAAATGGGGACTAGGTTTGCAAGAACCGAACCTCGGTAAAACAAATCACTGTGTCATCCGCTTCATTTGCTTGTGGTTTGTTTTTTTCCCTCCCTTTTCAACTCGATTTTATTTCTAACGCTAACCCCGGCTTGTAGTTGTGCTTAAAGTTTGTAAATTTCAGTTTCCGCCTATTCACCCCCCTCTAGGCGACTTTCCATGGCAAGGACCATGCTTGATGAGTACAAGACACCAGACCGGTTTTGAGCGAAAGTAATCAACACTGCTTGCTACTCCATCAACTGGCTCTACCTTCACTGAATCCTCAAGAAGACATCATATGAACTCCTCACTGGTAAAAAGCCCAATGTTTCATATTTTAAAGTCTTTGGGAGTAAATGCTTTATTCTTATTAAAAGAGGTAGAAAATCTAAATTTGCTCCTAAGGCTATAGAAGGCTTTTTACTTGGTTATGACTCAAACACAAGGGCATACAGAGTCTTCAACAAATCCACTGAATTAGTTCAGGTTTCTTGTGACATTGTGCTTGATGAAACTAATGGCTCCCAAGTGGAGCAAGTTGATCTTGATGAGTTAGATGATAAAGAGGCTCTATGCGTTGCGCTAAGGAACATGTCCATTGGAGATGTGTGTCCTAAGGAATCCGAAGATCCCACACAAGCACAAGATCAATCGTCATCTTCCATACAAGCATCTCCACCAACTCAAGACGAGGATTAGGCTCAAAATGATGAAGATGAAGAGGATGAGCCACCTTAAGAGGAAGACAATGATCAAGGGGGAGATGAAGATAATGAAGACAAGGAAGATGATCAAGAAATTAGGGATCAAAGACCGCCACACCCAAGAGTCCACCAAACAATTCAAAGAGATCACCCCATCAACTCCATCCTTGGTGACATTCATAAGGGGGTAACCACTAGATCTCGGGTTGCACATTTTTGTGAACATTACTCTTTTGTGTCCTCTATTGAGCCATACATGGTGGAGGATGCACTAAGAGATCTGGATTGGGTAGTGGCTATGCAAGAGGAACTCAACAACTTCACGAGGAATGAGGTATGTCATTTAGTTCCACGTCCTAATCAAAATTTTGTAGGTACCAAGTGGGTATTCCGCAACAAGCAAGATGAGCATGGTGTGGTGAAAAGAAACAAAGCCCGACTTGTGGCCAAAGGTTATTCACAAGTCGAAGGTTTGGAGTTTGATGAAACTTATGCACCCATAGCTAGGGTTGAGTAAATTCGTATATTACTTGCCTATGCTACTTACGATGGCTTCAAGCTTTATCAAATGGACGTGAAGAGTGCCTTCCTCAATGGATCTATCAAGGAAGAGGTCTATGTTGAGCAACCTCCCGGCTTTGAAGATAGTGAGTACCCTAACCATGTATATAAACTCTCAAAGGCGCTTTATGGGCTCAAGCAAGCCCTAAGAGCATGGTATGAATGCCTGCGAGATTTCCTTATCACTAATGGCTTCAAAGTCGGTAAAGTCGATCCTACTCTCTTTACTAAAACTGTTGCAAAAGACTTGTTTGTATGCCAAATTTATGTTGATGATATTATATTTGGGTCTACTAGCAAGTCAACTTGTGAAGAGTTTAGTAGGATCATGATACAGAAATTTGAGATGTCTATGATGGGGGAGTTGAAGTATTTCCTAGGATTTCAAATCAAGCAACTCCAAGATGGCACCTTCATCAGCCAAACAAAGTACATTCAAGACATACTTAAGAAGTTTGGAATGAAGGATGGCAAACCCATCAAGACACCTATGGGAACCAATGGGCATCTCGACCTCGACACGAGAGGTAAATCCGTAGATCAAAAGGTATACTGATCGATGATAGGGTCTTTACTCTATTTATGTGCATCTCGACCGGATACTGTGCTTTCTGTATGCATTTGTGGAAGTGTCGGCGTTTCGAGACCGGGGGGTCCCCGAGCCGACGAGTGAGAGTGCCGCGTGCCCCAGCCCAGATGGGTCGAGCGCGTGGGCGAGCGCGAAGGGGGGAAGAGAGCGAGAGGTCGGTGGCCGGAGCCGGGTCGTGACGAGGGAGACGGAGATTCCCGCGGCCTTCGTGTTCGTCCCGCGCCCAGGTCGGGTGCGCTTGCAGTAGGGGGTTACAAGCGTCCGCGTGGGTGAGGGGAGCGAGCGGCCCCAAGAGAGCGCCTGCCCCTGCCCTCGTTCCCGCGAGGCCAACCTTCTCTAAGAAGGCCCTGGTCCTTCCTTTTATAGGCGTAAGGAGAGGATCCAGGTGTACAAAATGGGGGCGTAGCAAGGTGCTACGTGTCTAGCGGGGGAGAGCTAGTGCCCTAAGTACATGCCAAGGTGGCAGCTGGAGAGATCTTGGCACCCTGTTAGTGTGGCGTCGTGGCTGTCGGAGAAGCAGTAGAGCTTGAGGGAGGGACAGCTGTTGGAACAGCTGTGCTCTTGCTGACGTCTCCCTGCTTTTGTAAGGGAGCCGAGAGTCGCCGTCGTCATGGTCTAGTGGGGCGCCATCATTGCCTTTCTGGCGGAGCTGGCCAGATGGGACGCCGGTCTTGTTCTCTGCGACCCAAGTCGGCTCAGGGCAGGGTGATGATGACGCTTCCTGTTGACGTGGCGGTCTTGTGTCCTAGGTCGGGCGACGTGGAGGCTCCTCCGAAGTCGAGGTCGAGTCTGTCCTGCATGGCCGAGGCCGAACCTGAGCTCCTAGGTCGGGCGAAGTGGAGGCCGTTCGGCAGAGGCCAGGGCGGAGTCCGAGCCCTGGGTCGGGCGAAGCGGAGTTCGTCGTCTTCCGGGGCCTTAGCCCGAGTCCGAGCCCTGGGTCGGGCGGAGCGGAGTTCGCCGTCTTCCGGGGCCTTAGCCCGAGTCCGAGCCCTGGGTCGGGCGGAGCGGAGTTCGCCGTCTTCTGGGGCCTTAGCCCGAGTCCGAGCCCTGGGTCGGGCGGAGCGGAGTTCGCCGTCTTCCGGGGCCTTAGCCCGAGTCCGAGCCCTGGGTCGGGCGGAGCGGAGTTCGCCGTCTTCCGGGGCCTTAGCCCGAGTCCGAGCCCTGGGTCGGGCGGAGCGGAGTTTGCCGTCTTCCGGGGCCTTAGCCCGAGTCCGAGCCCTAGGTCGGGCGGAGCCTCCTATGGCACCTCTAGCAAAGCCCGGTCGCCCTTCGGTCTTACCTTTTGCGTTAGATGCCCCGATGACTTGGACAGTTGGCACGGTGATTTAGTCAGGGTTGCTTCTCAACGAAGGCAAGGCCTCGGGCGAGCCGGAGGTGCATCTGCCGTAAAAAGGGGGCCTCGGGCGAGACGGAAACACCTCAGGGTCGGCTGCCCTTGCCCGAGGCTAGGCTCGGGCGAGGCGCGATCAGGTCGCTCGTATGGACTGATCCCTGACTTAATCAAACCCATCAGGCCTCTGCAGCTTTATGCTGATGGGGGTTACCAGCTGAGAATTAGGCATCTTGAGGGTACCCCTAATTATGGTCCCCGACAGTAGCCCCCGAGCCTCGAAGGGAGTGATAACACTCGCTTGGAGGCTTTTCGTCGCACTTTTTTGCAAGGGGACCAGCCTTTCTCGGTTGCTCTTTGTTCCGGTGGGTGCGCGCGAGCGCACCCACCGGGTGTAGCCCCCGAGGCCTCGGAGGAGTGGTATCACTCCTTCGAGGTCTTAATGCCTTGCGCAATGCTTCGGCCGGTCTGGTGGTTCCCTCATGCGAACAGGCCGTAGCCCAGGTGCACTGTCGGGGCCCAAGTTCTCGGGCTAGTATGTTGACGCTGTCAACGGTTCGGCCGGAGCCGGGTTTGCGAGAGCAGCCCCCGAGCCTCCGCACGGAGCAAGAGGACGATCAGGGACAGACTCGACTTTTTTATATACGCCCCTACGTCGCCTTTCCGCAAGGAGGAGGGGGGAGAGCGCCATGTTACCCTCGATGGGCACCGAACATGGTGTCTCCGGTGAGCTGCGATCGGGTAATCCGAGTGGTCGTCCGTGCCCCGTTCGTTGGGGTCGGCTAGGGGCCCGGAGGCACGCCCAAAAGTACCTGCGGGTGATCTGCCGGACCCGGTCCCCTGGCGACGGGGTCCGAGGGCTCGTTGCCTCCCTCCGATGGGATTCCGTTACAGAGTCGTTCCCGCTGGTCTCGGAAATGTCCTAGGGTACCTCGGGAGCGCAGCCCGAGCCTTGGTTATGTATCGAACGTACCCCTGGTCATCCCTCGCTCGGTGTCTGAGGCGACTGTGAACCCTTCGGAGGGCCAGCCTTCGAACCCCTGATCAGTAATGGGCGCGGAGCCCGAGTAGCCTGAGGCGGTCGTGGAACCCTTCGGGGGGCCGACCTTCGAACCCCTGACCAGTAGTGGGTGTCGGGCCCACGCGATCTGAGGCGGCCGTTGAACCCTTCGGGGGGCCAGCCTTCGAACCCCTGATCAGTAAAGAGGCTCGGAGCCTAGTTCCTTCACGGGGAAGGATCCCTTTGGGGGTATCCCCTTTCCCGGTCCCTGTTGCAAGAGATAGAGAAAGAAGGAAAAGGGAAAAAAGGATACGAAATTGAACGACGTGGCGTACCTTTTTTGGTGTGGTCGTTTTGGTGAAGGCGAAGCGTCGCCAGCCGCTCCTGCCAGAGACGTCGCCTGTCCAGCCGCGCAGTTAATGCGCCGGGGTGAGCGGTCGGCGATGCTGTCGTTGCGTGCGCGAGCCGTTCGAGGTACGGGTCACGGGCGCGTCGTCTTCACACCGTGAGAGGGGGTTCTCTCGCTGCCCCCGGATGGGACATGAGCTTGGCCGATGGCGTGGCCGCTGCTCTCGCGCGCCTGCCACCGTCATTACTGCCGGCCCACTTTTGACCGCATTTGACCGCTGCGTCAGGTTGGCGCTGTTGGGTCGCGCGCTGGGTCGCCTCGAATCGCGGTATCGGTTCCGCAATCGAGGAGGTGCGGTGGTGGCGCAAGTGGCACAGCGGCTCGCATGCAGCATCCGGCGCGCCGGTTGCGCGACGCGTGGGCTTGGGCCTCCGCGCTGGCCTGCCAGGAGTCGGAGAAGCGCGGCCACTTGGCATGGTTGCATGCTACCCGCATGGCTGCCCGCCCCTTTCGCCCGTTGGTCTGGGCAAAAGTGGAGGGTCACTTGTGACCGCTGGGTGGTTGCGCACGCCGTGCGCGGCGGTTCGGCTTCTTCTGCTCGGAGCCGGTCTCCCTGACTTGTGGGTCCCAGCCCCCGCGCCGCGGGGGAGGGCTTTGGAGGCGTGTTGAAGAAGACTCAGCCCGTGACGGTTGGGGGCGCAAGCAGGGGGAGTTGCCTTTAAAAGGAGGGTGACCCTTTCGTAAGGCGACCATGCCTTCTCCCTGCCTTATGCATCGTGTCTTTCCACCTTCCAAGCCCCCGGATGGGGGAAACCGCCGTCTCTCCGCCCCATCGTTGGAGGAACGCAACTCCGTGGGAGTTGGTACCTTTCAGCCATCGTTCGGCTTCAAGGATTTTCATCATGCAGCCCGGCGGCACCCCTCCACCGGTGGCCACCCAAGGTGGTGACCTCCAGCTTGATGGTGGGGAGGGGCAAACCGGACTGCAATCTAGGTCCCACCCTCAGCTTCAAGGATGTTCATCATCCTCGCTGGGGTGGGTGCCGGACTGAGCCGGCGCTCTACCTCCCGCGCGGGTTGGTGGGTCATCCTCTCCCACTACGTTCGTGGGAGAGGGCGCTCACTGACCCTGCGGGCGGCCCGGACTTCGACAACGCGGGATGGATCGGCGGCGAACGCCGTCACCTCCAGCGTGTTGGGTCCGCTGGCTCGGCTCCGGCGGCCCCTTCCGTCGGGGGGTGGCTGCCGCGCCGTGTACACGGGAGGTCCACCCTAGACGCCGCACGTCGCTAGGGCGGCGCTCGTGTTCTGGGGTGGCCCTGCCTTTGCACCGGGGCGACGTCCTCACGCGGAGGCCGGTGCCCCACTCATCTGGGAGGATTTGAGTGGGGATCTGCCGGAGGGCTGATGGCTTCTGCCGTCAGCGTCGAGGCGGAGGCGGCTCGAGAAGCCCCCGTCGCCGGCGGGGTCACCGCCACTATCCGCGCTTCGGGCCTCCGGCTCTTTGTACTTGTCCTCGCCCCTCGGGTGGCGTTATGGGCGAGGGCAAGATTGTAGCAGTGCCTTCTCCTGAGGCCTGTGCTGCTGCGGAGGGGGGAACCAGAGTTCCGTTTGTAATGGCACTTCGAGTGCCAGGTTTTTTTGTTCATTTCGGCTTTTGGGGCCTGAACATGTATGTAACGCCGGCGCAGAGCCGTGTTTTTTCCTCATTTCTGAGCGCTAAGACTCGCCTGTTGTTTGTCTGAACCGCTTCACCAAGCGTGAGTCGCCCCGTGTCAAGGTGACGAGTGAGGTATCCGTATCCCGGAGGCGTAGGAATCCCTCGGCTCGGTCGGCCCTGCTGCCCGAGGCTCCTCCGGCTTAGTTAAAGAGACCCCTCGGCCGCTCTTCGACGAGCCGAGGCCGGGGGTAGCGATATCAGCATGAGCAGAGGCGGAGTTGGCTCGGAAATGAAACCTGGTTGGCCGGAGCCTAGCCGGGTTGTCCGTTGGCAGGACTGACGTTGGAGTTGATCAGCCGAGGCTTCGGACCGGGCTGGCGCCCTCGGAAGGTGGTCGGCCGAGGCCCCGGAGGTGGCTGGCCGAGCCGCCCGCTCGGGCCGGATCCGGAGAAGTCCCTGACAGCGATTGCTCGAGCGTGGTGATGACGTCGTCCTTCGGAGCGGAGGCCCTCGGACCGCGTCGCCGTCCGAGGCTAGGTCGAGCCTCGCCGAAGGTGCCGTCGATGCCGAGGTTGTCGCCGCCCCATTCCAGCGTTAAGACCCGAGCCTGCAGGGTCAAATCGTCTTGTAGCGTGGGCCTTGTGCGGCCGTCGAGGCCGGAACACACACCCTTGCTGCGTTATAAAGCTGCGTCTCTTTTCCTCTTGTTTCGAGTATCTGGACTTTTTGTCGGTAGCAGGGATGTTAGTGCGAGCGAGAGTTGCTTCTCGCGGAAGGTGATGAGTGAGGTATCCGTATCCCGGAGGCATGGGAGTCCCTCGGCTCGGTCGGCCTCGCCGCTTACGCGTACTTTCACCCGTCCATGAGGCCCTGTCACCGACTCGGTCGAGAAGGCTCGAAGAATCGCTTCGACAGAAAGGCTTCCGAACGTAAAGACTTATTCGATCCGCAGAGTCACCTTATCCGAACGCGAGTTACTTATCGCAGAAGGTGATGAGTGAGGTATCCGTATCCCGGAGGCGTAGGAGTCCCTCGGCTCGGTCGGCCTTGACTGCTTACGTGTACCCCGTCGTTTCCAGGACCCACTTTTCGAAGTAGTCAAAAAGCACGAAAGATGTTCTGGTAAAAGAGATTTTCTTTTCGAGGAAAATTTTGACGCAGAGGGGGTTTCCCCCCTTTTAGCCCCCGAGGGAGGGTCGGGCCTTGCCGAGGCGAGGCCGACCCTTCCTTGTTGACTAAACTTTGCATGGGTGCGGGGTATATGAACAACTTGGAAACATCTTAAGGGTAGAAGCGACGTAGCTGTTGGATGTTCCAAGCGTTGTCGTAGACCTCGCCTTGACTGTTGGTCAGCTTGTACGTTCCGGGCTTCAGAACTTTGGCGATGATGAAAGGCCCCTCCCAGGGGGGCGTGAGCTTGTGCCTCCCTCGGGCGTCTTGCCGCAGCCGAAGCACCAGGTCGCCCACCTGGAGGTCTCGGGGTCGGTCCCCTCGGGCGTGGTAGCGTCGCAGGGACTGCTGGTACCGCGCCGAGTGTAGTAAGGCCCTGTCCCGAGCCTCGTCCAGCTAGTCCAAAGAGTCCTCTCGGCTAGCTTGGTTACTTTCATCGTCGTAGGCCCTCGTCCTCGGGGAGCCGTATTCCAGGTCCGTGGGCAAGACGGCCTCGACCCCGTAGACCAGGAAGAACGGCGTGAAACCCGTGGCTCGGCTCGGCGTCGTCCTCAGGCTCCAGACCACCGAGGGGAGTTCCTTCATCCACCGCTTGCCGAACTTGTTGAGGTTGTTGTAAATTCGAGGCTTGAGCCCTTGTAGGATCATGCCATTGGCGCGCTCTACTTGCCCATTCGACATGGGATGAGCTACGGCGGCCCAGTCCACCCGGATGTTGTGATCCTCGCAAAAATCCAAGAATTTTTTGCCGGTGAACTGGGTGCCATTGTCGGTGATGATGGAGTTCGGGACTCCGAAGCGATGGATGATGTTGGTGAAGAATGCCACCGCCTGCTCGGATCTGATGCTGTTCAGGGGTCGGACCTCGATCCACTTGGAGAATTTGTCGACAGCGACCAGCAGGTGCGTGTAGCCCCCGGGCGCCTTCTGCAGAGGGCCGACGAGGTCCAGACCCCACACAGCGAAGGGCCAGGTGATGGGTATCGTCTGCAGAGCCTGAGCGGGCAGGTGGGTCTGCTTCGCATAGAATTGGCACCCTTCGCAGGCGCGGACAATTCTAGTGGCGTCAGCCACCGCCGTCGGCCAGTAGAAGCCTTGGCGGAAAGCGTTCCTGACGAGGGTTCGAGGCGCTGCATGATGGCCGCAAGCCCCCGAGTGTATTTCCCACAGGAGTTCCTGACCTTCGGCGATGGAGATGCATCGCTGGAGGATGCCCGAGGGGCTACGGTGGTAGAGCTCCTGCTCATCGCCCAGCAAGACGAACGACTTGGCGCGTCGCGCTACCCGCCGTGCCTCGGCTCGGTCGAGGGGCAGTTCTCCTTGGCGGAGATATTGCAGGTACGGGGTTTGCCAATCTTGATCTGGCATGACCCCGCTCTGCTCCTCCTCGATGCGCAGTGCTTCGCCCTCGGGGGCCGAGGGTTCCTCGGGTTGAACCGAGGGTGGCTCGGGCTGGGCCGAGGTCACCTCGGACGGGGCCGAGGGCACCTCGGGCTCGGGCGCGTCGCCTATCTTGACGGAGGGTTGGTGCAGATCCCGGGAGAAGACGTCCGGGGGAACCGTCGTTCGCCCCGAGGCTATCTTCGCCAGCTCGTCCGCAGTCTCGTTGTAGCACCGGGCGATGTGGTTAAGCTCGAGCCCGTAGAACTTGTCTTCCAGGCGTCGAACCTCCTCATAGTAGGCTTCCATCTTCGGGTCGCGGTAGTGGGAGTTCTTCATGACTTGGTCGATGACGAGCTGCGAGTCGCCGCGTGCATCGAGGCGTCAGACCCCTAGCTCGATGGCGATTCGCAATCCGTTGATCAGAGCCTCGTACTCAGCCACATTGTTGGACGCCGGGAAATGGAGGCGGAGCACGTAGCGCAGGTGTTTCTCGAGGGGCGAGACGAAGAGCAGGCCCGCGCCGGCTCCCGTCTTCATCAGCGACCCGTCGAAAAACATGGTCCAGAGCTCCGGTTGGATCGGAGCCGTCGGCAACTGGGTGTCGACCCATTCGGCTACGAAGTCCGCCAGTACCTGGGACTTGATGGCCTTCCGAGGGGCGAACGAGATTGTCTCGCCCATGATTTCCACCGCCCACTTTGCGATCCGTCCCGAGGCTTCTCGGCACTGGATGATCTCCCCCAGGGGGAAGGATGACACCATAGTCACCGGATGAGACTCGAAGTAATGTCGCAGCTTTCGTCTCGTCAGGATCACTGCATACAGCAGCTTCTGGACTTGTGGGTAGCGGATCTTGGTCTCAGACAGTACCTCGCTGACGAAGTAAACTGGCCTCTGAATGGGCAAAGCATGCCCCTCTTCCTGCCTTTCGACCACGATCGCGGCGCTGACCACGTGAGTGGTAGCGGCGACGTAGACTAGGAGGGCTTCTCCATCAGCTGGGGGTACCAAGATGGGCACCTGGGTGAGGAGCGCCTTCAGGTTCCCGAGAGCTTCCTCGGCCTCGAGAGTCCACGTGAAGCACTCGGCCTTCCTTAAGAGACGGTACAGGGGCAGGCCTCTTTCGCCGAGGCGCGAGATGAAACGGCTCAAGGCCGCGAGACATCCCATGACCCTCTGTACGCCTTTTAAGTCCTTGATGGGCCCCATGTTTGCGATGGCTGCGATCTTCTCCGGGTTGGCTTCGATGCCCCGCTCGGAGACGATGAATCCCAAGAGCATGCCTCGGGGCACCCCGAAGACGCACTTCTCGGGATTGAGCTTGACGCCCTTCGCCTTGAGACACCGGAATGTCAGTTCGAGATCGGAGAGAAGATCGGGGGCTTTCCTCGTCTTGACTACGATGTCATCGACGTAAGCCTCGACCGTGCGACCGATGTGTTCGCCGAACACATGGTTCATGCACCGCTGGTACGTTGCACCCGCGTTCCTCAAACCGAACGGCATGGTGACATAACAGTACATGCCGAAGGGCGTGATGAAAGAAGTCGCGAGCTGGTCGGACTCTTTCATCTTGATTTGATGATACCCTGAGTAGGCATCGAGGAAAGACAGGGTTTCGCACCCTGCAGTGGAGTCCACGATTTGATCGATGCGAGGTAGAGGGTAGGGGACCTTCGGACATGCTTTGTTAAGACCAGTGTAGTCTACACACATCCGCCATTTCCCCCCTTTCTTCCTCACAAGTACAGGGTTGGCAAGCCATTCGGGATGGAATACCTCCTTGATGAACCCTGCTGCCATCAGCTTGCGGATCTCCTCCCCTATCACCCTGCGCCTTTCCTCGTCGAATCGGCGCAGAGGCTGTCTGACCGGCCGGGCCCCGGCCCGAATATCCAGCGAGTGCTCGGCGACATCCCTCGGTATGCCGGGCATGTCCGAGGGACTCCATGCAAAGACGTCGACGTTTGCGCGGAGAAAGTCGACGAGCACTGCTTCCTATTTGGGGTCGAGCCCGGAACCGATCCGGATCTGCTTGGAGGTGTCACCACTAGGGTCGAGAGGGACGGCCTTGACCGTCTCCGCTGGCTCGAAATTGCCGGCGTGTCGCTTCACGTCCGGCACCTCTCGGGAGAGGCTTTCCAGGTCGGCGATGAGGGCCTCGGACTCGGCGAGGGCCTCGGCGTACTCCACGCACTCCACATCGCATTCGAACGCGTGTTTGTACGTGGGGCCGACGGTGATGACCCCGTTGGGGCCTGGCATCTTGAGCTTCAGGTAGGTGTAGTTCGGGATGGCCATGAACTTGGCGTAGCATGGCCTTCCCAGCACCGCGTGGTAAGTTCCTCGGAACCCGACCACCTCGAACGTCAAAGTCTCCCTTCGGAAGTTGGAGGGTGTTCCGAAGCAGACAGGAAGGTCGATCTGCCCGAGGGGCTGGACGCGCTTCCCAGGGATGATCCCGTGGAAGGGCGCAGCGCCTGCTCGGACGGATGACAGATCGACGCGCAGGAGCCTGAGGGTCTCGGCGTAGATGATGTTGAGGCAGCTGCCCCCATCCATCAGGACCTTGGTGAGCCTGACGTCGCCGATGACGGGGTCGACGACGAGCGGGTACTTCCCCGGGCTCGGCACGTGGTCGGGGTGGTCGTCCCGGTCGAAGGTGATGGGCTTATCGGACCAGTCTAGGTAGACTGGTGCTGCCACCTTCACCGAGCAGACCTCCCGACGCTCTTGCTTACGATGCCGAGCCGAGGCATTCGCCGCATGCCCTCCATAGATCATGAAGCAGTCGCGGACCTCGGGGAACTCTCCTGCTTGGCGATCTTCCCTTTTGTCGTCGTCGTGAGCCCTGCCGCCCTCTACGGGTGGCCCGGCCCGGTGGAAGTGGCGCCGAAGCATGACGCACTCTTCGAGGGTGTGCTTGACGGGCCCCTGATGATAGGGGCACGTCTCCTTGAGTGCTTTGTCGAAGAGGTTAGCACCTCCGGGGGGCTTCCGAGGGTTCTTGTGCTCGGCGGCGGTGACAAGGTCTGCATCGGGAGCGTCGCGTTTCGCTTGCGACTTCCTCCTGCCTTTCTTCTTGGCGCCGCGCGGAGCAGACGCCTCGGGAGCATCTTCCGACGGGCGGCCCTGGGGCTGCTTGTCCTTTCGGAAGATGGCCTCTACCGCCTCCTGGCCGGAGGCGAACTTGGTGGCGATGTCCATCAGCTCGCTCGCCCTGGTGGGGGTCTTGCGACCCAACTTGCTCACCAGGTCACGGCAGGTGGTGCCGGCGAGGAACGCGCCGATGACATCGGAGTCGGTGATGTTGGGCAGCTCGGTGCGCTGCTTCGAGAACCGCCGGATGTAGTCCCGAAGAGACTCTCCCGGCAGTTGCCGGCAGCTTCGGAGGTCCCAGGAATTCCCGGGGCGCACGTACGTGCCCTGGAAGTTGCCGGCAAAGGCCTGGACCAGATCCTCCCAGTTGGAAATCTGCCCCGGAGGCAGGTGTTCCAACCAAGCGCGAGCGGTGTCGGAGAGGAATAGGGGGAGGTTGCGGATGATGAGGTTGTCGTCGTCCGTCCCACCCAGCTGACAGGCCAGGCGGTAGTCCGCGAGCCACAATTCCGGTCTCGTTTCCCCCGAGTACTTTGTGATAGTAGTCGGGGGTCGGAATCGGGGCGGAAACGGCGCCCGCCGAATGGCTCGGCTGAAGACCTGCGGACCGGGTGGTTCGGGCGAGGGACTTCGATCCTCCCCGCTGTCGTAGCGTCCCCCACGCCTGGGGTGGTAGCCTCGGCGCACCCTTTCGTCGAGGCGTGCCCGACGGTCGCGATGAGGGTGCTCGTCGCCGAGGTGGCCCGGGGCCGCAGGCGCGGTGTTGCGCGTGCGCCCGGTATAGACCGAGGCTTCCTGCATGGGTCGGGAAGTCGCGGCACGAGGTTCCGAGGGGTACCCCTGCCTTCGGGAGGCAGAGCTCTCGGCCCGCCGGGCCGCAGCGCCTTCCAGGAGATGCTTGAGCTCTCCCTAGATTCGCCGTCCCTCGATGGTTGATGACTCCGGCATCGCGCGGAGGAGCATCGCTGCGGCTGCCAGGTCCTGACCGGTTCCGCCGGATGCGGGTGGCAGTCTGGCCCTAGCATCGTTGGCGATGCGGTGCTGGAGACCCTGGGGCAGGTGGCGTATTTCTCCGGCCGGGGGCTGGCCCGCCCATACCTGCCCGACGTCCCGGCGGATTGCCTCGAGCGCTCCTGCTCCCTCATCGAGCCCGGCCTGCGCCCCGCGGACTTGCTCGAGCTGTGGGTCGTGACCCCCCGCCGGAACGGGGACCACATCTAGCTCCCGCGGGATGTCGGCGCGAGGCGCTGGCCTAGGGAGATCGCCATCCTCCGGCATGCCGAGATGGCTGCCTCCGGAGGGATCCCCTAGCTCAACGTGGAAACATTCGCGGCTCGGGCCGCAGTCCTTGTCGTCAAGGCTGCGGCTGCCGTCGGAGCAGTCGGAGAGGCAGTAGTCACACGCGGTCAGGAAGTCCCGCATGGCACTGGGGTTGCCAGATCCAGAGAAATCCCAGCAGATGCTGGGGTCGTCGTCTTCCTCGGACCCAGAGGGTCCGTAGGTTGAGACGCCCGTCAATCGGTCCCAGGGCGACCGCACACGAAACCCCAGAGGGGTTGCACTCGCCTCAACGTGAGTATCCGCCAAAGCGAGATCGCTAGGCAGGTTGAGGTCGAGTCGAAATGACGAAAGATGGGGAGCAGTCGGTACCTTTTTGTCGACGAGGAGCGACGAAGTCACGTCGGGGGCTGACCGCGCCGTCGTCTTGGGTACGAGGGCGACGTCCTGCAGGCCCTTCGTGAGCGTGCTGGCGTCGTCCACCTGCTCGGGGTCGACGTGTTGCGGGGGGACGGCGCTCGCCTTTGCCTCGAACGCGAGGGTGACGCCTAGCGTGTCCTCCGCTGGGGCACTGGGGATGTCGATTTGCTCAACAGCCGTCGGAGCGCAGCCTCCCGCTCGGCCCTGGTTGCCCCGCTTCCTCCTCCTCCGACGGCGAGGGAGAGGATGGGGCGAGCTCGAAAGTTGTCCTTCCCCCACGCGGGAAAGACGTCGTCGGTTCCGCCGCCGGCGGGCGGGCTGTCGACCGCCATTGTCGCCGCCGTACGGCGGTGGAAGGAGTACCATGTCGCAGCCGCCGTCGAGAGACACGAACTCGAGGCTCCCGAAACGGAGCACCGTCCCGGGTTGGAGAGGTCGTTGGAGACTGCCCATCTGGAGCTTGACGGGAAACTGCTCGTCAACACGCAGCGTGCCCCTACCTGGCGCGCCAACTGTCGGCGTTTCGAGACCGGGGGGTCCCCGAGCCGACGAGTGAGAGTGCCGCGTGCCCCAGCCCAGATGGGTCGAGCGCGTGGGCGAGCGCGAAGGGGGGAAGAGAGCGAGAGGTCGGTGGCCGGAGCCAGGTCGTGACGAGGGAGACGGAGATTCCCGTGGCCTTCGTGTTCGTCCCGCGCCCAGGTCGGGTGCGCTTGCAGTAGGGGGTTACAAGCGTCCGCGCGGGTGAGGGGAGCGAGCGGCCCCAAGAGAGCGCCTGCCCCTGCCCTCGTTCCCGCGAGGCCAACCTTCTCTAAGAAGGCCCTGGTCCTTCCTTTTATAGGCGTAAGGAGAGGATCCAGGTGTACAAAATGGGGGCGTAGCAAGGTGCTACGTGTCTAGCGGGGGAGAGCTAGTGCCCTAAGTACATGCCAAGGTGGCAGCCGGAGAGATCTTGGCACCCTGTTAGTGTGGCGTCGTGGCTGTCGGAGAAGCAGTGGAGCTTGAGGGAGGGACAGCTGTTGGAACAGCTGTGCTCTTGCTGACGTCTCCCTGCTTTCGTAAGGGAGCCGAGAGTCGTCGTCGTCATGGTCTAGTGGGGCGCCATCATTGCCTTTCTGGCGGAGCTGGCCAGATGGGACACCGGTCTTGTTCTCTGCGACCCAAGTCGGCTCAGGGCAGGGTGATGATGACGCTTCCTGTTGACGTGGCGGTCTTGTGTCCTAGGTCGGGCGACGTGGAGGCTCCTCCGAAGTCGAGGTCGAGTCTGTCCTGCATGGCCGAGGCCGAACCTGAGCTCCTGGGTCGGGCGAAGTGGAGGCCGTTCGGCAGAGGCCAGGGCGGAGTCCGAGCCCTGGGTCGGGCGAAGCGGAGTTCGTCGTCTTCCGGGGCCTTAGCCCGAGTCCGAGCCCTGGGTCGGGCGGAGCGGAGTTTGCCGTCTTCCGGGGCCTTAGCCCGAGTCCGAGCCCTGGGTCGGGCGGAGCGGAGTTCGCCGTCTTCCGGGGCCTTAGCCCGAGTCCGAGCCCTGGGTCGGGCGGAGCGGAGTTCGCCGTCTTCCGGGGCCTTAGCCCGAGTCCGAGCCCTGGGTCGGGCGGAGCGGAGTTCGCCGTCTTCCGGGGCCTTAGCCCGAGTCCGAGCCCTGGGTCGGGCGGAGCGGAGTTCGCCGTCTTCCGGGGCCTTAGCCCGAGTCCGAGCCCTGGGTCGGGCGGAGCCTCCTATGGCACCTCTGGCAAAGCCCGGTCGGCCTTCGGTCTTACCTTTTGCGTTAGATGCCCCGATGACTTGGATGGTTGGCGCGGTGATTTAGTCAGGGTTGCTTCTCAACGAAGGCAAGGCCTCGGGCGAGCCGGAGGTGCGTCTGCCGTAAAAAGGGGGCCTCGGGCGAGACGGAAACACCTCAGGGTCGGCTGCCCTTGCCCGAGGCTAGGCTCGGGCGAGGCGCGATCAGGTCGCTCGTATGGACTGATCCCTGACTTAATCAAACCCATCAGGCCTCTGCAGCTTTATGCTGATGGGGGTTACCAGCTGAGAATTAGGCGTCTTGAGGGTACCCCTAATTATGGTCCCCGATAGGAAGGTTCCAGGCAAATCCTAAGGAAGTTCACCTTAGGGCCGTGAAAAGAATCATGAGATATTTAGTTTATACTCCTAAGTTTGGGCTTTGGTACCCTAAAGGATCTACCTTTGATCTAATTGGGTATTCCAATGCCGATTGAGCCGAATGTAAAGTTGATAGAAAGAGCACATCAGGGACTTGTCAGTTTCTGGGAAGATCCTTGCTGTCATGGGCTTCAAAGAAACAAAACTCCGTAGCTCTTTCCACCGTCGAAGCCAAGTACATTGCCGCAGGCCATTGTTGTGCGCAGTTACTTTGGATGAGGCAAGCCCTTAGGGATTATGGCTACAAATTGAGCAAAGTACCTCTCCTTTGTGACAATGAGATGCAATCCGCATGGCGGACAATCCCGTTAAACACAGCCACACTAAGTCAACCAGCCACTCTCGGGAATTCCAGGGCACGCTCCGCTATAATTCACCGGACTGTCCAGTGAGCCAGCGAGCAATGGCTATCCAGCGCCAACGGTCGACTCTACAAAGTGCTACAGTGAGCTACAGTGTCGAGGCAAAAGTTAGAGCAGCGAAGTCAGAGGGCACTGGACTGTCCGGTGTGGCACTGGACTGTCCGGTGTGGCACCAGACTATCCGGTGCCGCAAGAAGACAAAGCTCCAACGGTCGACCCAGCTCCGAACCCTAATAGTTGGGTGACGTGGCGGCGCACCGGACAAGGAACAGTGCCTGTTCAGTGCGCCCATCGCCAGCAGCCTCTCCAATGGCTATGAAAGTGGTTGGGGGCTATAAATACCCCCAACCACCTCATTCATATCCATCCAAGCATTCCAAACATCTCATTCAATACAAGAGCAAAAGACTCCACTCCATGACACATCAAATAGATTGGATCCTCTCTTAGCCTCCAAATCAACTCAATTCCATTAGGGACTTGAGAGAGGGTATTTTTGTGTTCATTGTTGCTCTTGTTGCTTGGCTTGGCCTTTTTTCTTTTCCCATTCTTATTCTCAAGTGCTTTGTAAGCGAAGCAAGAGACACCAAGTGTGTGGTGGTCCTTGCGGGGTCTTAGTGACCCGTGAGATTAAGGAAGAAGGCTCACTCGGTCTAAGTGACCGTTTGAGAGAGGGAAAGGGTTGAAATAGACCCGGTCTTTGTGACCTCCTCAACGGGGACTAGGTTCTTTGGAACCGAACCTCGGTAAAACAAATCACCGTGTTCACTCGCCTCGATTCTTGTTGATTTGTTTTCCCTCTCTTCGGACTTGAATTTAATTCTAACGCTAACCCCAACCTTAGTGTGTGCTTAAAGTTTATAAATTTCAGGTTTCGCCTATTCACCCCCCCTCTAGGCGACTTTCAAAAGCTTAATTGAAATTTTAGCAATGGATCATTATATGTGTATTGCTTACACGGTAAAATATGGAAGATCCACGAAGAACAAAAACCCGCAGAGCAATTCATCCGAAGAGGTTAGCATTGCTCGCCAACAAACGGAAAGATCGATCTAGTCGGTTGGATCTACACAATAGAGTCCAGAAACCTATGCCAGAAGAGGGCAGCACCGATCGAACTAACTGTGGCATACAGAAATAAGTATATAGCAAAAAAACTAAAACAAGAGGTGGGAAAAAGTTGCATCTCACATGAACACAAAGATAGTGTTGGGAGCCAGGCTTGTTGGGGTCCTTGTCGATGTTCCCCTTGCTGCCTTTGCTAGGCTTATCTGTCCCCTTGCTCTTCACCGCCAACCTACAAAAGCCAAAGCAGTCGAACCACCGTCGATAGAGATAGCAAGGGAAAAGAACGACGACGAAAAAGTCAAAATCAACTCATGATGTTGGATGTTATAACAACAGAAATCGAATGCTTTGGCCACCATGGAACAAATCCATGGGATGAACAAGGAAGAAGATCCGAGCTTGGCGGAGGAATTCAGGACAACAGGTGGACGAATCGGGATTGAATCAAGGGCAAAATTTCCTCTGGTAGCCCGCGGGAAGAGGGAGGGAGAGGCGATGGTGGCGGGCAGATGAATCAAGGGAGGGAGAGGCGACGATCGTCGTCGTCGTGGTGGTGGTCGTGGAGGGGGTGAGTACGCTGGCAGAACTGCGGTGGGGGTATTAGTGAGCGTGGTGGCTGGATGAGCGACCATCACGCGGGGAGCGGGTGCGGTTTGGGGGCTAGGGTGTCGCGGGGGCGGAGGCAGGCGAGGGCATGGTGAAGCAATGTGGACACCCACATTGGGTCCTTATAGAGTAGTAGAGATTAGGTCCAGTCTATTTAAATTCAAAGTATTTTTTTAAAAAAATCTCAAAGACTTATTAATGCAAGACGTATGGCAACTTACCTTACAGATTTTTCGGTGCATATTTTTAGAAACTTAGGATATGTTTTGTTGTATGCCAAAACTTGCTACACGTTTTATGTCCCACTTGTCTAAAGTTAAGTGCTTAAATTCCGCGCCACACTGTAATGACGCCTAAGAGAATCTTTTCACACTTTTACAAGTACTTGACAAATGAGATCTAAGTAGGAGGAGAAAAATCATGCCACAACTGTGACTACAAACCAAACACACAGCTAACTCGATCAAACCTGTTGATTGGGCTATCAGGTATACTTGAAAATTCGGATCGAGTTATTTGGGTTTTTAAAATTTCGAGTATTCAAGAGTCGAATCTGAACTCTACTCGAAATTTCGGGTACCCTAATTATCGGGTTAGGGTAAAATTAAATGTTGAGTACACCCATAAGAAACATGTCACAGGTCGCGGACAGTCTGGCCCCTAAGGCCGGACGGTCCGGCCTTTCACAGGATAGTTCGGACCTGAAAGTCGCCTAGAGGGGGGTGAATACAAGAGCAACAAAGAACACACATACACCCTCTCTCAAGTCAATATTGGAATTGAGTTGATTTGGAGGCTTGGAGAGGATTCAATCTATTTGATGTGTCTTGGAGTGGAGTCTTTTGCTCTTGTATTGAATGAGATGTTTGGAATGCTTGGATGGATATGAATGAGGTGGTTGGGGGGTATTTATAGCCCCCAACCACTTCCATAGCCGTTGGTGAAGGCTGCTGGCGATGGGCGCACCGGACAGTCCGGTGCGCCTGTTCCTTGTCCGGTGCGCCGCCGCGTCACCCAATCGTTAGGGTTCGGAGCTGGTCGACCGTTGGAGGCTTTGTCCTCTTGTGGCACCGGACAGTCCGGTGCCACACCGGATAGTCTGGTGCCCTCTAACTTCGCTGCTCTAACTTCTGTCGTGGTACTGTGCTGCACTGTTCGTCTGTTAGAGTCGACCGTTGGTCCCAGAGAGTCGTTGCTCTGCTGGCTCACCGGACAGTCCGGTGAATTATAGCAGAGTGCGCCCTGGAATTCCCGAGAGTGGTTGGTTGACATCTGTATGGTCCTGGTGCACCGGACACTGTCTGGTGGCACACCAGACAGTCCGGTGCGCCATTCTTCAGCACACTCATGTCCTTTGCTCCGTTTCAAATTGAGTCCCTAACTTGATTTTTTATTGGTTTGTGTTGAACCTTATGCACCTTTAATACATGAATTCTAGACTAAGTAGTTAGTCCATGTGTTTGTGTTGATCATCAACCACCAAACTTAATTATAGGAAATGGTTAACCCTATTTCCCCTTTCAGGCCCTTGAGGCCAGGTAGTCGCCGCAAACGGATCTGGTGTCACGAACGGTCTGGCCTTCGAGACCGAATGGTCCGCAGCCACACAGAGACCGCCTAATTCCTCCGAGGAAGGCATAATAAACGAATTCATGGATCTCAACAAGTTAGGACAAGGATTTACATCGCTCGATCCTTTGGAGAAGATCGACATAGGAGATGGCAGAACTCTGAGGCCGACTTTTGTAAACAAGACCCTGGAGACCAATCCTAGAGATGAAATGATTGATCTATTAAAAGAATATTCTGATTGCTTTGCTTGGAATTACACTGAGATGTCAGGATTAAGCCAAGAGATAGTAGAGCATTGGCAGCCTATTAAGTCCGATTTTAGATCTTTCAAGCAGAAAGCTAGAACGTTTCGACCAGACTTACTGCCATGAATAAAGGACGAAATTCACGAGCTACTAGAGGCTAGTTTTATTAGATCTTGCAGATACGCAGAATGGGTCTCCAATATGGTACAGTGGAAAAGAAAGAATCAGGTAAGCTCAAAGCGTGCATTGATTTCCGCAATTTAAATAGAGCAACTCCTAAAGATAAATACCATATGCTTATAGCCAACTTGTTGATTAATAATGTGTCGGGAAATAGAATTATTGGCTTTCTTGATGGTAATGCAATATATAATCAGATTTTTATGGCCGAAGAAGATGCATCTAAAATGACCTTTATATGTCCAGACTTCATTGGTTTATTTGAGTGGGTTGTCATGACATTTGGTCTAAAAAATACTGGTGCTACTTATCAGAGAGCTATGAATTTGATCTTTCACGAGCTGTTGGAAAACACTGTGGAGGTTTACATCAATGATATTGTAGTCAAATTGGCTGAGTTTAGTTCTCATATAGCTGATTTGCGCAAAGCCTTTGATAAGATGTGTCGGTACGGTCTAAAAATGAACCCACATTAATGTGCTTTTGGAGTGTCGGTTGGTAAGTTTTTATGATTTATCATTCATGAACATGGTATATAGATAGACCCTGACCGAATTAAATCCATTCGTAATGTGGGACTTCCAACCTGTAAGCTTGAAATGCAGAAGCTCAACAAGGTAAATTATTTGCAAAGGTTTATTTTTAGCCTAGCCGAGAAGATTGATGCCTTCGCTCCTATCCTTCGGCTTAAAAATGATGCCAAATTCACCTGAGGGCAGAATAGCAGGAAGCATTTGATCTCATTAGAAAATATTTGCCTTTGGCTCCCATGTTAAAAGCGCCACAAGCATGAATGTTGTTCAGGTTATACATCGCAGCCGAAGATAAAGTCATTGGAGCTGTTCTGACACAAGAGACCGAAGGAAAGGATCATGTAGTAACCTACCTAAGTCGGAGGCTGGTGGATGCTGAAACAAGGTACACTTCATCGAGAAGTTATGCTTATGCTTGTTTTATGCATGCACCAAGTGTAGGTGTTATTTATTATCTAGTCATTGCACCGTTTCTGGTCAAACCAATGTGATCAAATACATGTTGTTAAACTCGATCATGAGTGGTAGATTTGGCAAATAGGCTTATACACTTATAGAATATGACTTAGCCTATGAATAATTGAAATCTATGAAAGGCCAGGTCGTAGCAGATTTTATTGTAGAACATCGGATTGATGATACTCATAAACTAGGCATATCATACCTCACTATTACTCACTAGACTTTGTATTTTGATGGATGGTTTGCAATGAAGGACAAGGAATTGGCATCGTGCTTGTTTCACTAAGTAATGTCTGCTTCGACTTCTCTACCCGATTAAAAACCTACTGCACTAACAATCAAGTCGAATATGAGGCCCTTTTATTTGGCTTGGAGCTTCTAAACTATATGGGAGTAAAACATGTGAAGGCATTTGGTGATTCTCAGCTGGTTGTCCAACATGTATTAGAAGAGTATCAATGTTTAGATGATACTCTAAATAGTTACCTTGAAAATGTTGGGGAATAATTCATTCTTTTGACGAATTCAGCATTCGGTACATATCCAGGGTGGAGAATGGCAGAGCTAACAATTTGGTGTAGGATGCATCAGGTTATCAGATAAAGCGAGGGAGATTTCACAACACCGAAAATCTGATAGCCTATGTCGTGCCAGATTCCTAGGTCTCGGACCATCCGGGTATGGGGGCCGGACCGTCCGACGTTGCCAGGAAAGTTCTCCTGATTGATTCGGCTGATAACGAAGCCAATGCAAGAGATTGGAGGACACCCATAATTAATTACCTACGAAATCTCAGTGTTAGGATGGATAGGAATGTTCGGCCTACAACTTTCAAGTATGTTTTAATGAGTGGTGAACTCTACCGTCGAACGATCAATGATGTCCTGCTTAAATGCCTGGGCCCATGTGATGATATATCAGCCATGGCCGAAATACATGAGGGTATTTGTGGTACCCATCAATCGACTTCAAAGATGAAGTGGTAATTGTGAAGATCTGGCTTCTATTGGACTAACATGATAGCTAATTGTTTCAAGTACTACAAAGGATGCCAAGTGAAAGGGAAATAGGGTTAACCTTTTCCTAGTATTAATTTTGGTGGTTGAATGTCCAACACAAATATTGGACTAACTAGTTTGCTCTAGAATATATGTTCTACAGGTGCATAAAGGTTCAACACTAACCAATAAAAGATTGAAGTTAGAGTTCAAATACAAAGGAGCAAAGAAACCGAGTGAGCTCTGGTCTGGCGCATCGGACTGTCCGGTGTGCCATCGAACAGTGTCTGGTGCACCTGTACCGTACAAAGTCCAACTAGCCACTCTCGGGTTTCTTCAGGCGCTCTCCGCTATAATTTACCAGACTGTTCGGTGTGCCACCGGACTGTCTGGTGCACCAGTGGAGTAACGACTACCAGCGCAACAGTCGACTACAAACAATGCCCCTGACAGCGCTACAGTGCGTGGCAGAAGTCAGAATAGAAGTCAGAGGCGCACCGGACACCGAACAGTGTCTGTCCGGTGCGGCACCGGACTGTCTGGTGCCACTAGAGGAAAAAGCCTCCAACGGTCAACTGCTCTAGAACCCTAATGGTTGGGTGACGTGGCTGGCGCATCAGACAGTGTCCGGTGGCACACCGGACTGTCCGGTGCGCCCATCGACAGCAGCCTGCCCCAACGGTTGTTTGGTGGTTGAGGGCTATAAATACTGAAAGGGAAATAGGGTCAAACCTTTTCCTAAATGATTTTGGTGGTTGAAATACCCAACACAAATATTTGGACTAACTAGTTTGCTCTAGACTATATATTCTACAGGTGCTAAAGGTTCAACACAAACCAATAAAAAGATCCAAGTTAGGGTTCAAAAGAAAGGAGCAAAAGAAACCGAAGAGAACCCTGGTCTAGCGCACCGGACAGTGTCCGGTGCCCAGGGTCGCACGACTTCAAACTTGCTACCTTCGGGTTTCTGGAGAGTCGTTCCGCTATAATTCACCGGACTGTCCGGTGTGCCAACGGAGCAATGGCTAGCGAGCGCAATGGTCGACTCCAACGGTCGCCTGCAACGTGAACAATGCGCGGACAGTTCGCGCAGAGTCAGAGCAGCGCCAGAAGGCGCACTGGACAGTGAACAGGACCTGTCCGGTGCGGCACCGGACTGTCTGGTGCCCCAAGATGTCAGAGCTCCAATGGTCGAAACCGTTAGAACCCTAACGGTTGGGTGACGTGGCTAGCGCACCGGACAGTGTCCGGCGGCACACCGGACTGTCCGGTGCGCCCATCGACAGACAGCCTCCCCCAACGGTTGAATTGGTGGTTGAGGCTATAAATACCCCCCAACCACCACCACTCCAAGCATCCAAGTTTTTCAGACATCTCATTCAATACAAGAGCTAGTGCAATCAATACAAGACACAATTCAAAAGAATCAAAGCCTCTCCAAGTCCCAAATACACTCCAAAAGCCTAGTGACTAGAGAGAGTTTTTGCTCGTGTTCTTTGAGCTCTTGTTCTTGGATCGCTTTCTTCTTCCCATTCTTGTTCTTCAAGCACTTGTAATCAAAGCAAGAGACACCAATTGTGTGGTGGTCCTTGTGGGGTCTAAGTGACCTGTTTGATTAAGGAGAAAGCTCACTCGGTCTAGGTGACCGTTTGAGAGAGGGAAAGGGTTGAAAGAGACCCGGTCTTTTTGACCACCTCAACGGGGACTAGGTACATTGGAACCAAACCTCGGTAAAACAAATCACCGTGTCATCCGCTCTATTTTCTTGGTGTCATCCGCTCTATTTTCTTGGTTGATTTGTTTTCCCCCTCTCTTTCGGACTCATATTTATTTCTAACGCTAACCCCGGCTTGTAGTTGTGCTTTAAGTTTATAAATTTTAGTTTCCGCCTATCCACCCCCTCTCTAGGCAACTTTCAATTGGTATCGGAGCCCGGTACTTCATTAGAGTCTAACCACTCGAAGTGATGTCGGGAGATCACGCCAAGAGGGAAATCGTGACCGGTGGCGACAAGTCCGCAAGCTCGGGGAGAACCCATTCGAGGGAGTCCGGCCACAAGCACAAGGAGGAATCCTCTTCCTCCATCAAGTCACAATGGAGAGGTGACAAGAAGAAGAAGATGAAGAAAGTGGTCTACTACGAGATCGACTCTTTGTCACCCTCCACCTCCGGCTCTGAATCGGCGTCCATCACTTCTAAGCGCCATGAGCGCAAGAAGTATAGTAAGATGTCCCTCCGCTATCCTCGCATTTCCAAACGCACTCCATTACTTTCCGTTCCCCTAGGCAAACCACCATTTTTTGATGGTGAGGATTATTGTATGTGAAGTGATAAAATGAGGCATCACCTAACCTCACTCCACAAAAGCATATGGGATATTGTTGAGTATGGAGCGCATGTACCGAAGGAAGGGGACAAGGACTACGATTCGAACGAGGCCGACCAAATTCGGCACTTTAACTCCCAAGCCACAACTATACTCCTCGCCTCCTTGTGTCGAGAGGAGTATAATAAGGTGCAAGGGTTAAAGACGGCCAAAGAAATTTGGGACGTCCTCAAGACGGCGCACGAAGGGGACGAGGTGACCAAGATCACCAAACGAGAGACGATCGAGGGAGAGCTCAGTCGATTCATCCTCAACCAAGGAGAAGAGCCACAAGCAATGTACAACCGGCTCAAGACCTTGGTCAACCAAGTGCGCAACCTCGGGAGCACAAAATGGGATGACCATGAAATGGTCAAGGTTATTCTTAGATCACTCGTATTTCGCAATCCTACTCAAGTTCAATTAATACGTTGTGATCCTAGATATAAGCTAATGTCTCCTGAGGAAGTGATAGGAAAGTTTGTGAGCTTTGAATTGATGATCAAAGGCTCCAAACAAATCGTCGAGCAAGGCGCCACCTCCACACCCAAGGTGCAACCCGTCGCATTCAAAGCGACGGAGGAGAAGAAAGAAGAGTCTACGTCAAGTAGGCTCCCCATCAACGCCTCCAAGCTCGATAATGAGGAAATGGCGCTCATCATCAAAAGCTTTCGCTAAATCCTCAAACAAAGGAGGGAGAAGGATTACAAACCCCGCTCCAAGAAAGTGTGCTACAAGTGTGGTAAGCCCGGTCATTTCATTGCTAAATGTCCTATGTCTAGTGATAGTGACAAGGGCGACGACAAGAAGGGAAAGAGGAAGGAAAAGAAGAAGTAATATAAGAAGAAGGGCGGCAATGCCCACGTGTGTCGGGAATGGGACTCCGATGAGAGCTCCACTGACTCATCCTCTGACGAGGATGCCGCCAACATCGCCGTCAACAAAGGTCTTCTCTTCCCCAACGTCGGCCACAAGTGCCTCATGGCAAAGGACGGCAAAAAGAAGAAGGTAAAATCTAGAGCCTCCACTAAATATACTACATCTAGTGATGAAGGTAGTTCTAGTGTAGATGAAGATAACTTGCTTAGTCTCTTTGCCAACCTTAACATGCAACAAAAAGAAAAATTAAATGAATTAATAGGTGCTATTCATGAGAAGGATGAACTCTTGGATAGCCAAGAGGAATTCCTTATTAAGGAAAACAAGAAACATGTTAAGGTAAAGAATTCTTATGCTTAGGAAGTAGAAAAGAATGAAAATTTGACAAAGGAGCTTAGCATTTGCCATGACAACATTTCGAACCTTAGAAATGAAAACGGTAATTTACTTGCTAAGGTTGAAAAATCAAATGTTTGTCATGATTCAATTATCAATCTTAAAAATGATAATGCTAGTTTAATTGCTAAGATTGACAAATTGAATGAATCAATTTCTAGCCTTAAGATTGAGAATGATAAACTAATTTCTAAGGCTAAGGATTTAAATGTTTGCAATGTTTCTATTTCCTGTCTTAGAGATGAAAATGCCATGCTAAAATCTAAGATAGATGAATTAAAATCTTGCAAACCCTCTGCATCCACTGTTGATCATGTTTCTATTTGCATGAGATGTAGAGATATTAATGTTGATGCTATCCATGATCATATTGCTATGATTAAACAACAAAATGATCATATAGCTAAACTAGATGCTAAAATTGCCGAACATGAACTAGAAAATAAAAATTTTAAATTTGCTCGTAGCATGCTTTATAATGGGAGACACCCTGGCATTAAGGATGGCATTGGCTTCCAACAGGGAGACAATGTCAAGCTTAATGCCCCCAAGAAATTGTCTAATTTTGTTAAGGGTAAGGCTCCCATGGCTCAGGATAACAAGGGCTATATTTTATATCCTGCTGGTTATCCCGAGCACAAAATTAGGAGAATTCATGCTAAGAAGTCTCATTCTGTTCCTCACCATGCTTATATGTACAAGAATGAGGTATCTAGCTCTAGGCATTCTACACATATTAAAATGCCTAAAAAGAAAACTCCTACTGCATCAAATGAACCTAATGTTTCATTTAAAACTTTTGATGCATCTTATGTGCTAACTAACAAATCAGGCAAAGTAGATGCCAAATATGTTGGGGGCAAACACAAGGGCTCCAAGACTTGTGTTTGGGTACCCAAGGTGCTTGTTTCTAATGTGAAAGGACCCAAGTGTGACAGAACCTCCCAAGTCATTAGGCCCACCTACAGTTGTCCTTGTCCAACGGACCTCAGACAACCCTGTAGGTGCACCTGATCACTTGACAAGTTTGGTATCTGAATTCCTTACCTTTCCCAAGAGCGTTTCACCCGTCACGTAGACATTACAATACATCGGAGGTACGAAAATGTGGAAGCAGTTACAATAGCTTACTTTATTGAAAAGTAAGAAAGAGTACTATTTATTACAGACCAGAACCAAATATAAGAGTGTTGAGTATTATTATTACATAACCTTGGAGGCAAAAACCTCTCCCGAATAAATAGTAAAAAGTTTTTCTTAACGGAGGACCTTTCCTCCCGCAGCTTTAGTCTTGATTTTCTTCTTTTGGTACCACCTTGGAACAGAAGCAACAAAAGTTTGATGCTTCTTCACCTAAAACAACATGGGACAAAGCCCTGAGTACGAAATGTACTTTTGCAAGTCTTACCCGTCAAAATAAAAGACTCTCAAGGATATGCTGGCTTTAAGGGAGTCAAGGTAAGGCTTATCAATAATCAATGACTCTATTTGCGGAAATGCTTACTAATAGTGGATCCTTAAAAATCCAGTTTTACTTGTCAGGTTAAGTAAAGTTACCTATATCTAGAGTTCTTTCTACCCTAGTTCAATCACTTGACCTATACTAGCCAATTTCTTATCAACCCTTCTTATTCACTGGAATGCTACGTGTAGGGCAGTGACCAAGTCTTCATATCCGCGAAGTTACGGTGATCCAAATCGATTATACTCAGCTGAGGATCTCTAATCACACGACATATGTAGCACTTAACCCTTGCATATGTCAACTCGCCACTGGGGTTCTTAAGACCAGATTAGGTTCACGCCAACCGAGAGCACAGATACACCACCGTCAAACCTCTTGCCACGGAGGGTACACACTACTCTCGCCATCTCTCCACTCCCATTGCGTGTTATCTTATTCTGGTATAAGTCTGCCCGAGGCAAAGCTTACCCATGACGAGGCATGTGACCAATTAAAGGGTCCTCGATCATCAAGCCTACATCGAGAAGGTCCTTAATCGACTCAGACGGAGACACTACACCGAGACTCTCTTCTCGTGCAAGTCACCCGCCCGGTCTCAACTTTATCACTTCAAACCCAAAGTTTGGTACCTGGCAGAGGTACATCTTTTCCGATGTTGAACCCATCATGGCCATGATGGATTCACCATCAAGTTTTATTTTTGAGACATCCCACCCACTTTGAAGCATCATCTTTTGTAAAAACAAAACATTTTGTTTTTCTAGAGCAAAGCTAAGCATAAGAAAAACCTTTTAGTAAATCAGGGGATTAAGGAGAAGTAACCAAATCCAAGGAAGGAAATGCAGCAACTGGTTTGGCACACAACTCCTATTACCTAATGCATCAAGTAAGTGAGAAAGATTTCAAAATAACAAGGGGTGGCAAATGCACTGGGGCTTGCCTTGAGTGATAGGTGAATCAGGCTCTGTTCCACAGATATCAAAATAAAAGCAGTTTCCTGCCTGAGGTTCTTCAGGTGGTGGTGGTGAAGTCCTTGCTTCTTCGACTTCTATTTCCTCCTCGTTTTCTAGATATAATCATATATAATCATGAATGCTCATGTAATGCTCATGAAAATGCTAAGTTAATAAAAGTTTATTATCTATTGTCTTGAATATAACTTTCCTTCACGGAACTCTGAGAAATTAGGGTTTTCAGAGTCCATAGTGAAGTTCATAGGGCAGGGGGGCTAGGGTTTTGGGTTCTAAGTATCACACATGGTCCAAATCATACCAAACTTTACCCAAGGCTTCTAAATATTATTTTAAGTCTATCCAAAAAGTTTGGTGAATTTTGGGATTATTAATTATTCTCTAAAATTCCAGAAGTATGTATTTTGGCTATTTTAAATGCCCCAAAATTCCTTATTGGAACAAAAAATCATGAAACTATTTTTATTAAATACTATATGAAATTAGAAGTCTAGCAAAATTGGTCTGGTATTTTTAGCATTTTTCTACAATTTTCTAGGAATTCTTTAATCCAAGCAGAAAAAGAAAAGAAAAAGCAATGAATAGTGTTGGGCTGAATTCAACCCAACCAGTCTACAGCAGGGGAGAATCCACGCGCGCCCGCGCCCGCGGGGCGGTTTTCCACTGAAGCCCTCCGGGGTTTAAATATCTGAAGAAGAATCATGCGCACTATTTAATTGAGTCACTGACATTTGCGAAAAGGTCCTTGCACTTCTATCTCTTCACAGTCCGAAGTCCACGACGGCGGACAGCGCGGGGCCGAGCTCCGGTGAAGTTGTACCGGCCGATTAACTCGATGACCGGCATTCTACTTTGGCAGAGACCGAATTCAAGTCCTAATGAGAGTTTCCCTTCAACTAATTTCACTAATGGCGCTCTAACATGCACTGTCCACGGTGACCGCATGATTGACGGACATTCTACTGCATTCCCAGCGATCTAAGGTAGCTTAGCTCAATTGGCGGGGTCGGGGAGCAACAGGGGCACACAAGCACGCTAAAACGAGAGAACAAGGAGTATGAACCGACCTGGAATATGCTGACCACGATGAGGGCTTTACCACGGCGGCGGAAACAGAATTGGGGGAAATGGGAAATTGGAGGACTACGGTGGCTAATCGGAGGCAGGAGCAGGTGCTCGAGCTTGGTGATGACCTAACGCAGCAGGTCGTGCCGTCAATTTATAGTGGCATTAAGCGGTGGCCGGTGAATTTGATGGAGACGTGCGGCGGCCGGAAAGAAGGTTGAGTCACCGGCGTGTTTTACCGTGGCACTCACCGGCTGAGGGGCTACAGCGGTTATCGGCGAGCTGGTGCGGCTAGTAGCGACGTGGTTAAAGGCCTGGAGCATGGCACAACCGTGGTGAAAGACGCCAACTCCAATGACGGCCGTAAAGCCACATCGCCGGTGCAAGTGGTTGAAGAACAGCGAGGCCATAATGACTTGAACCCATCCGCGACGAGATCTTTTCACGGGTGAGTGAAATCCACTCGCCAAAGGCACGAATCGCGACGGCCGACGCGAATCTGGGTGCAAAAGGCCGCTGGCGACGAGGGGGGCTGAACTAGAGATCAGGTTCAGATCACTGTACCATCAGACTCCTTTCAGACGCCTGACAGAGCAGATTCAAGGCAGCTTTTCTCCAAATTTTATGTGACAACCTCATAATTCATCTGCATCAAAGTTATAGATATATAATCCATGTTCACTTTTGCTATAGCATCCCTAGTCAAATTCCCACTAGATCATGGTCGAATTATAGTCCAAAGATTGCCCAATCTCACTGTTATTCTGAATTCAGACCAAGGGCAGTCTGACAACCCAACTTTGGGCACATTTATCTCAAAATACTTCATGGCACCAAGGCATGATCTCTATAGCAAAGTTATTCTCCTTACATAGCTCTACAGTTTTGATGTGTTGACCTAGGGCAAAATCTTCATAATTTGGAAGATATAGGGCTTCAAAGTTGAGCCAATCCACTGAGATTCAGACTTAACTCACTAGAGTTTAAGTGGGGCTTTTTGCAAATAAGTCCAAAACTTAGGGTTTCATTTACAAATCCACATACATGTGAACCATATGAGTTAAGGTACCCTAATTCCATGGTTTTTGCACTTAGGTCCAAAAATGTGCACATTTTGCATATGACCCCCTAGGGTTTCAGTCTAGGGTTTCTCAGGGGTCCATTTAGGGTTTTTGGTGCTTCTAAGGTTTGGATGCCACTTAAGTCCATCCATGATGATATTTTATGATCATTTCTACTAAGTTTTGAAGTTTTCTCTTAGTTAAGCTTTGTTTATTCTCTTAAGCCCAGTCTAGGGTTAAGCACTGTATCCTAGGGTTTTACCCATGAAATGTCACATCAATACAACTTGTTTGAGCTTTTTGCCTAGTAAATGCATTCTAGGTGTGACAAACACATGATATGCCAATGCTTATGATGTCATGCTCAAGTTTTAGTGGCAGTAACACCAGGGGTGTTACACCAAGACCGTTTGGGTACCTAAGAACAAGGCCTAAATTGTTTTATAGGTTTATGCATCCGGGGGCTCAAGTTGGATAATAGACAGCGGATGCACAAATCACATGACAGGGGAGAAAAAGATGTTCTCCTCATACGAGAAAAACGAAGATCCCCAAAGAGCTATCACATTTGGGGAAGGAAATCAAGGTTTATTGCTATATCATCTGACCATTCTATTTCCAATGTTTTTCTTGTAGATGCTTTAGATTATAACTTGCTTTCAGTTTCTCAATTATGTAAAATGGGTTACAACTGTCTTTTTACAGATTTAGGTGTTACTGTCTTTAGAAGAAGTGAGGATTCAATAGCATTTAAGGAGTATTAGAGGGTCAGCTATACTTAGTTGATTTTAATAGAGCTGAACTCGATACTTGCTTAATTGCTAAGACTAATATGGGTTGGCTCTGGCATCGCCGACTAGCCCATGTTGGGATGAAGAATCTTCACAAGCTTCTAAAGGGAGAACACATTTTGGGACTAACAAATGTTCACTTTGAGAAAGACAGGATTTGTAGCGCATGGCAAGCAGGAAAGCAAGTTGGTACCCATCATCCACACAAGAACATAATGACAACAGACATGCCACTAGAACTACTCCACATGGATTTATTCGGCCCGATTGCTTACATAAGCATCGGTGGGAGTAAGTATTGTCTTGTAATTGTGAATAAGTATTCTCGCTTCACTTGGGTATTCTTTTTGCAGGAAAATCTCAAACCCAAGAGACACTTAAGGGATTCTTAAGACGGGCTCAAAATGAGTTCGGATTAAGAATAAAAAAGATAAGAAGCGACAATGGAACGGAGTTCAAGAACTCACAAATAGAAGGCTTCCTTGAGGAGGAGGGAATCAATCATGAGTTCTCTTCTCCCTACACACCTCAACAAAACGGTGTAGTGTAGAGGAAGAATAGAACTCTACTGGACATGGCAAGAACCATGCTTGATGAGTACAAGACTCCGGACCGGTTTTGGGCTGAGGCGATTAACACCGCTTGCTACTCCATCAACAGGCTCTACCTTCACTAAATCCTCAAGAAGACATCATACGAACTCCTTATCGGTAAAAAGCCCAATGTTTCATATTTTAGGGTCTTTGGTAGCAAATGATTTATTCTTGTTAAAAGAGGTAGAAAATCTAAATTTGCGCCTAAGGCAGTAGAAGGCTTTTTACTAGGATATTCAAGACATCATACGAAGTACATTCAAGACATACTTAACAAGTTTGGAATGAAGGATGCCAGACCCATCAAGACACCCATGGGAACCAATGGGCATCTCGACCTCGACACGAGAGGTAAGTCCGTAGATCAAAAGGTATACCGGTCGATGATAGGATCTTTACTCTATTTATGTGCATCTCAACTGGATATTATGCTTTTTGTATGCATGTGTGCAAGGTTCCAAGCCGATCCTAAGGAAGTTCACCTTAGGGCCGTAAAGAGAATCATGAGATATTTAGTTTACACTCCTAAGTTTGGGCTTTGGTACCCCAAAGGATCCACCTTTGATTTAATAGGATATTTCGATGCTGATTAGGCAGGGTGTAAAATTGATAGGAAGAGCACATCAGGGACTTGTCAGTTTCTGGGTAGATCCCTGGTGTCTTGGGCTTCAAAGAAACAAAACTCAGTAACTCTTTCTACCGCCGAAGCCGAGTATATTGCCATAGGCTATTGTTGTGCGCAATTACTTTGGATGAGGCAAACCCTTAGGGACTATGGCTACAAATTGAGCAAAGTCCCTCTCCTATGTGACAATGAGAGTGCAATCCGCATGGCAGATAATCCCGTTGAACACAGCCACACTAAGCACATAGACATTTGGTATCACTTTCTGAGGGATCACCAACAAAGGGGGGATATCGAGATAGCTTATGTAAACACCAAGAACCAATTAGCCGATATCTTTACCAAACCATTAGATGAGAAAACTTTTAGCAAACTTAGGAATGAGCTAAATATTCTTGATTCTTGGAATTTTAATTGAAACATTGCACACATAGCTCATTTATATACCTTTGATCATATCTCTTTCATTTTGGTACAAATGCATATTTCTTACTAGTTATGTACCAAGGCTACGACTAATGTGTTTTCAAGTGTATTTCCATACTAAGTTGTAGATTGAAAGGGAAATGGAGTATTCGACGAAGGCAAGGCTTCCACTCCACTCTAACAGTATCATTTATCCTTCGTCGTTACTCCACATCACTCTCAAATTGGTATAATCTTTCACTCTTATTACTTGTACCAATAGGGAGAGAGTAACAAGGGCTCCAACGTTCTCCGTTTTTGGCGGTTAATGCCAAAGGGGGAGAAAATATTAAGCCCAAAGCAAAAGGACAACACCACTACCATTTCAAAATTTTCGAAACGAAAGATTTAATTGGTATTAAAAAAGTCTGTTTTTCAATTAGTATCTTGTAATAAAAATTTCTTCAGTAGACATATTTTTCAAAATTGTTGTCTATTAAAACCCTCTTAAAAACTAAGAGGAGAATTTCATTCAAGGGGAGTTTTGTTTAGTCAAAGGAAAAGCATTTAAAACAGGTGAGAACTTTCAAAACTTGAAAAATGCTTCATGCAATCATATTCATATACCTTTGACTATTTGCAACAGACTTTGAAAAGATTTTCCAAAAAGATTTGCAAAAACAAAACAAGTGGTGCAAAGGTGGTCCAAAATGTTAAATGAAAGAAAGCAATCCATGCATATCTAGTAAGATTATAAATTGGTTTAATTCCAAGTAATCTATGCACTTACCTTATGCAAACTAGTTCAATTTTGCACTTATATATTTGCTTTGGTTTGTGTTGGCATCAATCACCAAAAAGGGGGAGATTGAAAGGGAAATAGGGTTAACATTTTCTCAGTATTAATTTTGGTGGTTGAATGCCCAACACAAATATTGGACTAACTAGTTTGCTCTAGAATATATATTCAACAAGTGCATAAAGGTTCAACACTAACTTATAAAAGATTGAAGTTAGGGTTCAAATACAAAGGAACAAAGAAATCGGGTGTGCTCTGGTCTAGCGCACCGGACTGTCCGGTGTGCCACCGGACAGTGTCCGGCGTACCAGGACCGTACAGAGTCCAACTAGCCACTTTCGGGTTTCTTCAGGCACTCTCCGCTATAATTCATTGGACTGTCCGGTGTGCCACCGGACTGTCCGGTGCCAGCGGAGTAACGACTACCAGCGCAACGGTCGACTGCAAACAGTGCCCCTGACAGCGCTACAATGCGCGACAGAAGTCAGAACAGAAGTCAGAGGCGCACCGGACACTGAACAGTGTCTGTCCGGTGCCACTAGAGGACAAAACCTCCAACGATCAATTGCTCCAGAACCCTAACGGTTGGGTAACGTAGCTGGCGCACCGGACAGTGTTTGGTGCGCCCATCGACAGCAGCCTGCCCCAACGGTTGTTTGGTGGTTGAGGGCTATAAATACCCCCCAACCACCACCACTCCAAGCATCCAAGTTTTCTATGGTTCTCATTCAATACAAGAGCTAGTGCATTCACTCCTAGACACAATTCAAAAGAATCAAAGCCTCTCCAAGCCCCAAACTCATTCCAACCACTTAGTGACTTGAGAGAGTGTTTTGTTCGTGTTCTTTATGCTCTTGTTGCTTGGATTGCTTTCTTCCTTCCTCATTCTTGTTCCCAAGTGAATTGTAATCAAAGCAAGAGACACCAAGTGTGTGGTGGTCCTTGTGGGGTCTAAGTGACCCGTTTGAGAGAAAGCTCACTCGGTCTAGGTGACCGTTTGAGAGAGGGAAAGGATTGAAAGAGACCCGGTCTTTGTGGTTACCTCAACGACGACTATAGGTTTTTAGAACCGAACCTCGGTAAAACAAATCACCGTGTTCATCCGCTTTATTTCTTGGTTGAGTTGTTTCCCCCCTCTCTCTCGGACTTGATATTTGTTCTAACGCTAACCGCTGCTTGTAGTGTGTGCTTAAGTTTATAATTTTCAGATTCCGCCTATTCACCCTCTTTAGGCGACTTTCACCAAATATGTTAGAAATTCGGTGACCTTATAGTTGGTCCCTACAACCGAATTACATCATATCATTAAACCTTGGCCTTTTAGAGGATGGGGATTGGACTTTATAGGAGAGATTCATCCTTCATCATCAAAATTGCATCAGTTTGTGTTAGTTGCCACAGTCTATTTTAATAGTGCATAAATAGTCTCAGGAATTCATGAAATTATACGGAGGTACAACACATGGCTACATATAATCATAAAAAATAATGGGACCATAAAATTCACAAGATATCAATGTTTTTTCTATTTTATTTCACTTATTGCGTGAGCTACATGTGAAATCACTCTAAGTATTTAAGTTTCAACATAATCAATACTTTACTTTACCATTTTTATGTGGGAACTTGAGGTTATCTTCTTATAAAATGTTTAATAGTTTTGATAATTTATTTGCGATTTCGTGGTTGAATAAAGATATTTTATGATAAGCAATTAATATATTATTCGACAAGTATCCAACATTGATCAAATAATATTTTATATCCATCACTTATCTATCCGAACAAATATTCAGTTTCTATATCAGTCCCGTTTCTGACTATCCATATTGGCTTTCCGTTGCACTTGCGTCCTCCCCAGACCCCAAGTCCCCAACCCCTCTCCCTCGTCATCTCTTCCGCTCGGCCGACTCCTGTTCGCCCGTCTCCACCACCACCCACTGGCCAGTCCAGCGGCCAGCCGGTGCCGCCGTCACCCGTCTATGGCTCTGCTCCGCCTCCACCTCCCGAGGCCTCTGCTTCCCTCCCGCCGCAGCCCTGCCCTCCCTTCAGCTCTCTCCGCCTCCGCAACGTCGTGCTTGTGGCGCGGTCGTCTTCCCGCCTCGCGGCTTCTCTGCTCCAGCCACCCCGCCTTGGCCCCCGACGCTTCCTCCGCCGCCCCGCCCTCCATCGTCGCCGGCCTCCTCGACTACCTCAACGAATCATGGACGCAGTTCCACGCCACAGGTTCGTCGGCAGGCCGCTCCCCTTCCTCGCCCCCTCGCCATCCTCATGCCCGCCCAATGTTCGGCGATATGACTCCTTGCTAGCGCGCCAACGAATTTCGCTCCCGGCACGCTCTAACTTCCTTATCCGTGCTTCCAGCTGAGGCCAAGAGGCAGCTGCTCGACGCGGGCTTCAAGCTCCTCAGCGAGAGTGATGACTGGGACCTGCAGCCCGGCGGCCGCTACTTCTTCACGCGCAACATGTCCTGCTTGGTCGCCTTTGCCATCGGGGAAAAGTCAGTCACCCACCTCGCCCTCTCATTATATCATTATCACATCGTATCACATTTGTCAATTGCGTGCCACTCGATATGTATGAATATGATATCAGCCCACATCGACCGACATGTAACCGCTGCAGGTACAGAGTTGGGAACGGATTCAACATAATTGCAGCCCACACTGATAGCCCCTGTCTCAAGCTCAAACCCAGGTCTGCCACTATCAAATCTGGCCACCAGATGGTCAATGTGCAGACGTATGGAAGTGGGTTGTGGCATACATGGTTCGATAGAGATCTAACTTTGGCTGGGAGACTCATCCTCAAGGCTACAGATGGTTCCTTTAAGCATGAGCTTGTCAAACTCACCAGGCCATTGATACGTGTACCGACACTGGCTATCCATCTTAACCGGTTATTTCCTCATGCTCTGCTTGTAATGATTATCAGACATCATGTTTTATGTCTTGCCATTTCTCTTGCCAGTCTCAAACTCTTAATAAGTGAATATTTCTCTAGTTTGTTATCCCTTCTATGTCTTGTAGCATATACTTCTTTATGGCTGTTTTTGTTTTTTCTTTTACAAAACAATTGCCTAGGCAGCATTGTTTCTTTTTTTTTTCTTTACCATATGCACCTCAGGATCTACCTGTCTATACTATTTGGTGCTACCCTTATTGTTTAATGTTTTTGGATATTGAAAAAAAAGCATGGCCTTTCCCCTTATATGAATGAATTCATTTCCATTGTAGCACAGTGAATACTGATGGGTTCAAGCCTAACCTAGAGACTCATCTTGTTCCACTTCTTGCCACAAAACATGAAGACACACCTACAAATTCTGATGAAAAAAGCTCTAACTCTACAAAAGTCACCCACCATCCACTACTTTTGCAGGTAACTCCAATTTCTCATCTTTGCTTTTGGGATTCTCCCCATGACTGTACTAAAATTTAGTTGGAAAATGCTTCAGATGGCTTGAAGTTATATCTTTTACTATCCCCGTGCTCCACAGATTCTCTCAGAGGAAATCGGATGTGACCCAGATGAAATAATTGGTATGGAGTTGAACGTATGTGATACCCAGCCTAGCTGCCTTGGTGGGGGAAACAATGAGTTCATCTATTCTGGAAGACTGGATAATCTTGCTTCATGTTATTGCGCTCTCAGATCTCTCATGGACTCTTCCAAGATGGCAGAACAATTATCCAATGAGAAGGCCATAAGAATGGTTGCTATGTTCGATAATGAGGAGGTACGCTATATACACAAAAGTGATGCTCTACATGAGCATATCACATTAAATTTTACCCAGCCAGTGAAAATATATGCTTAGGTCTTGTTTGGTTATTCCCATCCCATCAGTATTGGAGGGGAATGACATGGACTAGAAGAGATTTTGACTTGGTAGGGATTTAAACCCACTCAATCCCCTCCAATCCACATGGATTGAGATTAAAACAAACAAGCCCTTACATTTCTAGATTCCCGATCCTTAGTTGGACCCTGCTTATGGTGGCTTATGCTTGAACTGGCCACAAGCAAGAAGTAGAACACCATTATTCCAAGGAATGCTACTTTTTTTTTAATTGGGTAATTTGATTATTCATGTTCATACCTGCAATATTCAGGTGGGTTCAGATTCAATGCAAGGGGCTGGTGCACCAACCATGTTCCAGGCTATGAGACGAATCATCGATTCCTTGATGCATCAGTCGATGGGGGAGGGAGCTTTGGAACGTGCAATACATTCTTCATTCCTTGGTAAGATTTGAACATTTAGGGCTCTAGCTTGATATGATCGATTAGTTGCTCTAGCTTAATTCTATCGGCACTTTCAGTTTCGGCGGACATGGCTCATGCTCTGCACCCAAACTATGCCGAAAAGCATGAAGAGTGCCACAGACCAGAACTACAGAAGGGACTTGTCATCAAGCACAATGCTAACCAACGTTATGCCACAAGTGCTGTTACAGCTTTCCTCTTCAAAGAAATAGCAAGGATTCATAATCTTCCGGTTCAGGTACTCTTTAGCTTTCTGTATCTTAGGTTACTTTGAACACATGGGCATGCACGCACCTAGCAAACAGAGGCAATGCTGATATTTTTTCCCTGTTTTATTATCTATATTGCTTGTGGTACACTCATACCCACCTGATAAAAATGTTAAATGCTAGAGAAACAAGATGATAACACAGTCACTGAGCCTTCCGCTTGATGGTTTTTGGAGTGATTTGACTGATGTAAATACCACACAGGAATTTGTTGTGAGGAATGATATGGGATGTGGCTCCACTATTGGACCCATACTTGCTTCTGGTGTTGGCATACGGACTGTAGACTGTGGTATCCCTCAGCTTTCGATGCACAGGTATTATTGCCCAGCCCATTTAACATTTCATGGAAACAGTTCTTTGCAATTGTATTTGTAGAAAACTTCTCAATTATAATTTATATGTACACATATAAATGCATAATTAGTAAATTTAACCTAAACAATAGTTTATGTTGACAAATATCTCATGCCATTGTTGCTTTTCTTTTAGACCTAGGAAATTTGCAGCACTGTATACTAACTTCACTATTTTGCATCGGTTGCAGTGTACGAGAAATGTGTGGTAAAGAAGATGTGGACACAACATACAGACACTTCAAAGCTTTTTTCGAGATGTTTTCTGATATCGATAGGAAGTTAAATATAGATTTTTAAGCCCAAATCCTTATCTTTTTTTCAGGTTTGAATAATTAGTGGAAACTAAAACTATGATTGTCAAGCATAGTATCAATCTATCAAACTCATGTTCTGATTTTTTTTTAGTTGACAAAGAGGACGACGAATTAGAAAATCTCACTCTTGGTCATTTTTGTGATGATTTAATATGGATGATGACGGGGATCATCATGGAGAAGCATAAGAAGAGTACAAAATGAAAGTTTTTTTGTGTGTGTGTGGGGGGGGGGGGGAGTAGAGGTCTTAGTGATTCGACTAAATTTAGGCCCTGTTTGGTTCCATTAGTCCTAGGACTAAAGTTTAGTGCAGGGACTAAATTTTAGTCCCTACCCTGTTTGGTTGTAGGGACTAAACATATTCTAAATACATTAAATACAACACATAAAGACCATAATGTCCCTTTTTTGTTTGACACCAGTTTTATAGCAAGGGTATTTGGAGTAAATGTTAACATTTAGTCCCTTTAAGCACTCATGTGAGGGACTAGAGACTAAAGCCAATTAGTCCCTACTTTAGTCCTTTCGTTTGGCAAAATAGAGACTAAACGAGACTAAAAATTAGGGACTAAAAATTAGTCCCTCTAACCAAATGGGGCCTTAGATTTCTTTCGGATATATCCAGAGAACAAAGCTAGATTTTATTGCTCTCTTGGGGGAAAAAGAGGGTTCTACTCAATAACATCTGTGGGGGATGAGAGTTCATTTGGCACTGGATCGACCTCATGGTCGCTCCGGTGGTATTTTACTTTGAATAAATTTGGAAGTTTTCAGCATTGGAACGAGGGAGACTTGTATGTAAACTTCCATCTTGGGAATAAAGATGATGGCTTCCAATGGGGTCTCGTAGCAGTTTATGGGCTTGCACAAGCAGAACATAAATAAACCTTTCTTACAGAGTTGGTCCAGATGTGTTCCGAGGAATCGCGGCCGATAATTGTCGCTGGTGATTCCAATATTATTAGGAACCCAAAAGAGAAGAAAATGATAGGTGACCCTTTTATTCAACTAGTGGATGGCGCGCGTCCTACTTTTACGTAGAGAAGGGGTATATCCAGACTTAAATTATTATATTTTACAATCAGTAATATGTATGGTTAGTCAAGGTTCAAAACAGTAGATAGTATCATTACAAAATATGTGCAAAATGACATTTGTTGAGCAAGTCTATAGCTATATTATGTTCATAAAATTTCGACATATATATACATGCAGAAGTGGTTGTTGGCTTTTTTTTTACCCCAATCCTATGCTACAGACTAAAGTTGTTTTTTTACCACAATTTCTCATCAGTTTTTTTGCAATCAACTTATATATATTGTTCTCATATGTGGTTGTTGATTTGCTGATAAATTCATTTCTCAAATGAAACCAGCTAATCTTTTGTAAAAGAAAAACTTCCTGCCAATGACATCACAGTTTGCATGCGAGAGGCGCAAAGTTACATAAGAATCAGCTATCAGTGAATCATGTTTGGAGGTATTAAAACACAAGAACACTGGAACGGCTTGATGAACAAAATCCGAACAACAATATGCTTATTTGTCATGGTAAAAATGTTCAAAGTTAAGAAGACAAAAAAGGTATTGTAAGAACCTTTTCGCTGGTGTTTCTAATGTGTTGGAGGAACTTTCGAGAATATTAGATGGTAAAATATCTGTGGCCTGCAATGAGGTTTGATTGAACAATTAAGTATGGTGGAATGTGAACTTGTTGTATTAAGTTCATAAAGCATACCTCATGTGAATATTTAGTATATGTTTTTGAGTCTTTTTGTATTGATTTATGCCTTTTTAACAGAAAAGGGAATGCTATTATAAAAAAGTATCTAGAAGCACGTAATAGTGAGATGAAGGTTGTAACTAAGTATGTACAGTTCTTCAGGAAGAAATTGTTGCTATAAAGAGAAATCAGAATTGCATGAGCGCCGATATGCAACAATATGCATGTCATGTAATGTAATAATAACTATCATCATTTTTTTTATTTAACCACGGAAGAGGAAGGTTGTACCTGTAGAAGCCGCTAAGTAAGTACAGTTCTTCAGGAAGAAATTGCCGCTATAAAGAGAAATCAAAACAGCTAAGCCAGCACGCATATCTTACTGTCCTGGCCTCTGAACAAATCAACTTATCTCCCAGCAAGCCTTCCGGACTAAATAATTCGATTAATATAACTATCATCACAATGTAATGCACAGTCATAGCTCTATAATATAATTTAAACTAACCTAAGTAAATTTCCTAACTGCATCTGCCAAAATCAGGAGGAGATCGAAGACAATAGTTGGAATAAACCCAAATGAAATGAACGTGATGATGGATCTTAACGACAGAGAACGCAAACAATAAAACCACCAAAGAGGAAAAGGGGGTGTGGGGGTAGGAAAAGGTTTCTGGTTCTGGGGAAAACAATTTAAAGACACGTGTGGCGAACTAGCTAATCATAATCACCGACTAAAAATGCAATCAATAAAAGCACAAAGCCAAGCAAACCAAAGAGGATGAAAGCGTGGGAATCAAGGAAAGGGATTTCGGAGAAAACGATTCAAGAATTGGGCAACAAACTGCTTAGGACCGCCGGATAGCGAAACGAGGCGAAAAAAACGCAGGAGCGTGGACAACAAAATATCCCATTTGAAGTTTTTGCTGCTCTAGAGTCATGCCAAATACCCCTGTCCATGCTTTGACTAGGAAAATTTGGATCACACACCTCTATTGTTTGATATGGGAAATGGTACCCATAGCGACGAACAACCTTCGTTTAAATTTGGTTGCAACGGGATTAGTTCTCAGTATTGGTGTATGACATTGGAATAAGGAGAAGAGGAACAACACGACAAGAAAAAAATAGTTTTTTTTAAATAAAGACTTTCAACTTCGTAGTGCGGTGAAAATTGATCTGGAGCACTATTTTAAGGAGACGTGCACATTTGTGGAGGGAAGAGGAACTTGAATGGTACCAAAGAGCCATGACATCTAGTTGTTATTTGGTGACTGTAATACTAAGTCTTTTTGGTAATAGCAAACGGTAAACATAGGAAGACTAGGATAATTCGACTTCAACAGGAGGGGATTATAGAACTAGTATACACTAATAGTAATACTAAGTGCTGCTACACCATCAAACCTACATAGTATACACTAATAGCTCCAGCAGTGCTGCAACATCAATAGCGTCGGTACCATTCTGGTGCAGTAGCTCAACAATGCACTTGCAAATGCCTCAGTTTGATGGTAATAAAAAAGTTCATTAGCTGGTATTCTGGAGTTAACACTAGATGATCATGGATGCAGTCAGATACATAGCACAGAAAAATCGTCTAAGATCACACCCAATTTGTGAAGAATGAAAGTCTGCAACCCAGCGAAAGTGATTAATAATTATCACACCCTACATATCTGGGATGGCATTATCGCTGCATCCCTATTCTTGAAATGCCTCAGCTGAATCAACAACAAGTGGCCACAAGCTCACAAGATGGCAGACTCAAGAGCAGATGGTGCTCCTGGATAGGTGAAGGTGATCAATCTCTATCCTTTCTTTTACCAGTTATCGACTCATCCTTATTTTCTGTCAGCCCCTGCTGCACCACGTTAGATGCCTCAGTTTGAGGAACTTTGTGGACAGCTCCGTTATTCAAAGGAACTTTGCCATGTTCTTTGCAGGAACCTCCCCTGCCAATACAAAGCCAAATCCTGCCTCTCTCATTCCCAGACTTCTCTTCAATTGGAATGTGCCAAGATCCCATCTCCGACTCCTGCAATCAAGATGAGATGACCAACATCAGATACTAAGCTCTAGAAAATGCTGAAAATAGAACACTTACTTGAAGTTCTGAAGAGTAAGGGGGTGGCATCACAAGCACCGCTTTTCCTTTATTAAAGGTGTACTTTACCTGCGCAGTTGTAACAATTAACAGTAAAAGACAAGATCCAATGCGTGGAGCAGGTTAAGAAAGAGAATTAGTTACATTCTCTTTAGTTCAAACTATGTACTAGTATTCTAAGCTTCTAGAATCAGGCTTCCTTCGTAATAACCAATTAACCATGCACAGAGAAATAGCACTATATGATCGGTTTTGCAGAGCTCACCCGATGGCGTTGCTTCCATTTTTGAAAAAAAGACGGCCCTAGAAGCTCGAATATGTGATCTCTCATTTCATCATTAGTCACAAGCAAACAATTTAGTTTGATTGCTGCATATAGCCAATACCTGGATGTTTGCATCTCATATAATTAGAAACATCCATGAGGAAACATAACAATTAAGAAAAGTGAATAATCAACAAACTATGTGATAACAGATGTCTGCGATCTCAGCAGGATTACATCATAAACAAGAAACACCTCCCAGTTTACAAGAAAAGGTGGCCGCAACCACAAGGTATTTCCGTTGTCTTTGAGAATTGAGCATAAACAGCAAGTTCAGAGATACTGAAGGCTAGAAATTTAGCATTACCAGTCATCATTTGACCCACTTGGTGAAGTATACAAAGCCCCATTTGTTCTCCAGGTCTCAATCAAATGCCTATTAGATGAATTTTCCATAAGCTTGGAAATTCGTTTATTGTGTAGTATGACAAGTGGCCATTTTCCATGATATCTATCCCGAAGCTCTGTTATAACGCCATCCAGCTGCTCTATATTAAGCATGCAAAGTTGAACAATAATTAGCATGCACTGCTTAATTCTAGATGTCAACATGTTGAAATTCAGCGCAAAGTGGTGCACATACCTGGGTCAAACTGAAACCACCCTCCGCAAAATTTTGTTGATATAGTGCAATATTCGCACCATCGACTATAGCTTGGTAGTCTTTATTTGCTTCCAACCACTCCTATAACAGTCATACTCAGCATGTGAGATTATATTCACAAATGGGTATTGTTTCTAATACAGGAAGAACCTAGGGCTGGACGAAATGCTCGTGGCTCGCTGGCTCGCTCGGTTCATGGTCAGCTCGGCTCGGCTCGGATCGGCTCGTTTGAATTTTTTCATGAGCTGAGCTGACATCCTAGCTCGGTTCGTTAACGAGCCAGCTCGGTTCGTTAACGAGCCAGCTCGCGAGCTAAACGAGCTACCATATTCCAGCAAAACGAAACTATATACATATCATTTACAGAATAATTGATGAACATGTTATATATATGTGAGGTGTCTATGGCCTATGAATTAAACTAATGATTAATGAACTATGTATATGTGTTAATTTGGTCTATGCAAATATAATTATGGGTTAAACTGTTGAACATGCATGTGAATTATGAATTAATGAGTGATGAATGTGCTAATTTGGTGTTACATTGACGTGGTTTGTGAAACTATGAGTATAATTACTATTTTCTATTGTTAAATTAGTTTAGAATAAACTTAAAATGAATATTATGTACATATTAATTTTTTTCTGCTCTGGCTCGCGAGCTAAACGAGCCAGCTCGAGCTCGTAAACGAGCCGAGCCGAGCTGGCTCGTTAGCTTAACGAGCCAGCTCGAACTCGGACGAGCCGAGCCGAGCTGGCTCGTTATCCACCCCTAGAAGAACCTAATAAACAAAGTTACATCAATAAGCAAGATCTATTGTCATACGACTGCAATGCATTAGCTATAACACAAGTTATAAGCGACAGCTTAGTCTAGTTATTAGGATCTAGGATCAGCTACATGAACAAGCAGTTAGAACCCCGTTTTCTCTGAGGATGGGCAAAACAGGAAGCGATTTCTAGGTGCACAAGGATGCCTCAAATATGTGGCTCAATTCCTCGGCTTAATTCCTCTGATGTACATAGGCTCATTGAGCACCCAATCGTGTTTACATACTTAAAGCACACATCAGATCACCATTAATGGCAGAATGCACCATCTTCCCATCTATCCCCCCCCCCATAATATTAATTCTCTGTGATTTAGCAAATGACTAATCAACTTCAGTTGGCAGTAAGATAACAAAAATGCCAACCTTAGCCATTGGGCCATAGAAAGTTGAGAGGTAAGTAATCACAGGTCACAGAAATGGGAGAGGGAGGGCACCTGAAATCGGCTGAAATTTGTTTTTGTCTCCCTCTCGAGGGCCAAACCAGCAACGGAATCAGCAAACCTCTGTGTCTCCTCCATGTCAATGTCAATGCAAGCGAGACGGTATCTACATCCCCCACACTGATCATCAGCCCCAACTCTCACCCGCTGCACCGTCCAAGGGCCGGTTCCAAGCCACCCAAGGCGGTGGCAGCCACCACCGTTCGCCACAATGGCGTCCTTCACCTGAGCGGCATCCCATTGAGGCTTGCCGGCAGTTGCCGCCTCGTCGCTCCTGAACCAGGCCTCCACAACTCCGGCAGTCTCCTCACTGACACAGTGGACGGCTTGCCTCAGCTTATGCATATAATCATACACCTTGTCCGCATCCCCGGCTCTGGAGCTGACATCCAGGAGCGCAGCAAGCTCGGGCTCCTCAGGCGAGACGCCGGAGGCCGTCATGTGCGCCTCGACAGCGTAGGCTTTAGCGGCCTCCCCAGCACGCCGGAACGCCGCGAGGACGGGGCCGTAGGAGCGGAGGCGCGGGGAGAGGCCGTACTTGTCCTTCATGGTGGCCACGAGCTCGAACGCCTCATCGGCGGCCGACGCCGGGTCGGCGGCGATGACGCGCGCGAGGGAGGTTATGGTGGCCTCGGAGGGCGGCGCCGCGGCCTGGAGCATGTGGGCGAAGACACGGCGCGCGGCGGCGGCGGGGGAGCTGGGGAAGGAGGCGCGGTCGGCGGCGGCGAGGAGGTGGAGGAGTTGGTTGTACTGGTTAGCGGAGAGGCGGGGAACGGCGTCGGCGTCAGCGTCGACGGCGGCGTCGAAAGCGGCCATGGCGGCGGCCGCGTCCCCGCGGCGGGTGCAGTCGGTCAGGGTGCGCGAGAGGTCGGCGTTGGGGCCCTTGGAACCCCGCCGCGGCCGGCGGCGCGTGGTCGCCGTGGAAGCCATGGGGATGACGGTGACGATTGAGTAGCAGCGGCGGCGGCAGTGCGAGGGTAGAGGAAGAGCCCTAAGAATAAACGGCGGGAATTCAGGAGCGGCCCATAAGCTGCTTCGGGCCATGGTTTGAGGTGGTGGGAGGGACACAGGCATAGCATGCCACATTCCCAGTCAAGGACGATTAGTCCCGTATCGCCGGTTCAGGTATACGAGACCGTGTATATAAGGAGCGTGGTGGCACTTTTAGCCGCGTCACAGGATGAAGTGAGCGGGCTTTCATAGCCCTGGAAAGTCCCCGGGCCTATTGTGCAGCGATGCGCCCACGTACACGTGGACGGCCCACGAGCTGGCTCTCCCTGCTTCGGTGGTGGGGGGCTGAGACACGTGTGGAGCCCAATTACAAAGGGAGCCGGCTCTGGGTTAAATGGCCAACTTTGTCTCACAGTTATTCACTTGGTCCACTCTTGGACTAACAGAACGGGGCTTACACTCCTGTGACGCACCCTTTTTTTGTATATATTTTACTCCAATGTTTTTTTGTATATATTTTACTCCAATGTTTTTTAATCGATAATCGATTTTATCATAATTCCACGTGGTTACCGAGCGGAGCTATTCTAGGGACCGTTTCCTCTCATGAGTGACTCACATGGCGATCGAGAACCCAACAAGCATGCATACATGGAGATTATGATGCGGGAGCGAGGAAACATGTGGGAGGAGCACGCTCATGCACAACTAGCTTCCTCGGACGGCCGGCGTCATCGTGGAGAAACCAGCGAGTGCGGTAATCGATAACCAATTTTATCAAAATTCCATGTGGTTACCGCGATGCACAAGCGGAGCTATTCTAGGGACCGTTTGCTCTCATGAGTGGCTCGCATGGCGATCGGTGACCCAACAAGCATGCATGCATGGAGATCAGATGTGGGAGCGAGCAAACATGTCGGAGGAGCACGCTCATGCACACTAGCTTCCTCGGACGACCGTCGTGGTCGTGGCGAAACCAGCGAATGGAGCACGCTCATGCACAACTAGCTTCCTCGGACGGCCGGCGTCATCGTGGAGAAACCAGCGAGTGCGGTAATCGATAACCAATTTTATCAAAATTCCATGTGGTTACCGCGATGCACAAGCGGAGCTATTCTAGGGACCGTTCGCTCTCATGAGTGGCTCGCATGGCGATCGGTGACCCAACAAGCATGCATGCATGGAGATCAGATGCGGGAGCGAGCAAACATGTCGGAGGAGCACGCTCATGCACACTAGCTTCCTCGGACGACCGTCGTGGTCGTGCCGAAACCAGCGAATGTGGTAATCAAATTTATCAGAATTCCATGTGGTTACCGTGATGCACAAGCGGAGCTATTCTAGGGACCGTTCGCTCTCATGAGTGACTCGCATGGTGATCGGTGACCCAATAAGCATGCATGCATGGAGATCAGATGCGGGAGCGAGCAAACATGTCGGAGGAGCACGCTCATGCACAGTTAGCTTCCTCGGACGGCCGGCGTCGTCGTGGCGAAACCAGCGAGTGTGGTAATCGATAATCGATTTTATCAGAATTCCATGTGGTTACCGTGATGCACAAGCGGAGCTATTCTAGGGATCGTTCGCTCTCATGAGTGGCTCGCGTGGCGATCGGTGACTCAACAAGCATGCATGCATGGAGATCAGATGCGGGAGCAAGCAAACATGTCGGAGGAGCACGCTCATGCACAGCTAGCTTCCTCGGACGGCTGGCGTCGTCGTGGCGAAACCAACGAGTGTAGTAATCGATAATCGATTTTATCATAATTCCATGTGGTTACCGTGATGCACAAGCGGAGCTATTCTAGGGACTGTTCGCTCTCATGAGTGACTCACATGGCGATCGGTGACCCAACAAGCATGCATGCATGGAGATTAGATGCGGGAGCGAGCAAACATGTCGGAGGAGCACGCTCATGCACAGCTAGCTTCCTCGGACGACCGACGTCGTCGTGGCAAAACCAGCGAGTGCGGTAATCGATAATCGATTTTATCAGAATTCCATGTGGTTACCGCGATGCACAAGCGGAGCTATTCTAGGGATCGTTTGCTCTCATGAGTGGCTCGCATGGCGATCGGTGACCCAACAAGCATGCATGCATGGAGATCAGATGCGGGAGAGAGCAAACATGTTGGAGGAGCACGCTCATGCACACTAGCTTCCTCAGACGGCCGTCGTGGTCGTGGCGAAACCAACGAATGTGGTAATCAATTTTATCAGAATTCCATGTGGTTACCGTGATGCACAAGCGGAGCTATTCTAGGGACCATTAGCTCTCATGAGTGACTCGCATGGCGATCGGTGACCCAATAAGCATGCATGCATGGAGATCAGATGTGGGAGCGAGCAAACATGTCGGAGGAGCACGCTCATGCACAGCTAGCTTCCTCGGACGGCCGGCGTCGTCGTGGCGAAACCAGCAAGTGTGGTAATCGATAATCGATTTTATCAGAATTCCATGTGGTTACCGTGATGCACAAGCGAAGCTATTCTAGGGACCGTTCGCTCTCATGAGTGGCTCGCGTGGCGATCGGTGACTCAACAAGCATGCATGCATGGAGATCATATGCGGGAGCGAGCAAACATGTCGGAGGGGCATGCTCATGCACAGCTAGCTTCCTCGGATGACTGGCGTCGTCGTGGCGAAACCAGCGAGTGCAGTAATCGATAATCGATTTTATCATAATTCCATGTGGTTACCGCGATGCACAAGCGGAGCTATTCTAGGGACCGTTCGCTCTCATGAGTGGCTCGCGTGGCGATCGGTGACTCAACAAGCATGCATGCATGGAGATCATATGCGGGAGCGAGCAAACATGTCGGAGGAGCACGCTCATGCACATCTAGCTTCCTCGGACGGCTGGCGTCGTCGTGGCGAAACCAACGAGTGTAGTAATCGATAATCGATTTTATCAGAATTCCATGTGGTTACCGTGATGCACAAGCGGAGCTATTCTAGGGATCGTTCGCTCTCATGAGTGGTTCGCGTGGCGATCGGTGACTCAACAAGCACGCATGCATGGAGATCATATGCGGGAGCGAGCAAACATGTCGGAGGAGCACGCTCATGCACAACTAGCTTCCTCGGATGGCCGGCGTCGTCGTGGCGAAACCAGCGGGTGCAGTAATCGATTTTATCAGAATTCCATGTGGTTACCGTGATGCACAAGCGGAGCTATTCTAGGGACCGTTCGCTCTCATAAGTGACTCGCATGGTGATCGGTGACCCAACAAGCATGCACACATGGAGATCAGATGCGGGAGCGAGCAAACATGTCGGAGGAGCACGCTCATTTACAGCTAGCTTCCTCGGACGGTCGGTGTCGTCGTGGTGAAACCATCGAGTGCCGATATGCCTAACGTACGTCATGCTCAAGCTCAAGGCATGTAGGACCTGGCCTCACTCATCCTATCGACGCCCCACAAGTCCATGCCAGCTAGGAGAGGAGCTTCACGCCAGTTAACTTAGCATTCGGGCACCCTTAATGACATATAGTTCCATGGCAAGGCACAAGGTTTAGAACCACCAATAACACAGACTTATAAAATCCATAGTAATATCTTGGTAGTGGCGGATCCATAGTAAGGGGGCTAGAAGCTAATTATCTTTTTTTATCATATTCTTCCTCTTTTTCTCTTCACCTTCTTATTCCTTCCTCTCACTTACCCCTCTTCTTCCTTCCTCTCCCTTCTTCTTTCTCCCTTCCTCTCTCTTTCTCCTCTTCTTTCTTCCTCTCCCTTACTCCCTCCTACTTGTAAGGTGCTGGCGCAGGGGGAGGCTGGAGCCCACCTAGGCCCCTCGTGGATCCGCACTAGCTTGGCTTAAATCTTCTGACCAAGTCCATTGGGAAGCTCATCAAGCGGTGTCGGTGGTTGATGTGGGGGACAGATATCCCCCGGGTCCACTAAGAGAGTAAAAGACCTCACGAAAGGCTCAAGGGCCCAATAAATCGTGAGGCCATTCTTTCGTGGGCCTGGGGAAGAATAATCAGCAGAGCAGGTTGACACGAGGCCGGATCGGTGTAAACCTGGACGGTCCACAATGTCGAGCGAGCGATCGCAACAGAGATCCGACTTTCCCGCGCTAGAGCCCTCATGCAACGGAGCCACGCGGGGATAGGTCGGCATAATCATAGGGAGATAGACTCGAGCAGTTCACTATTTTTTAGGCGCACGTTGTTATCATATCCACATGTATTGCTCCACGGTCGAATATATAAGGCCTAGGGGGCACCCCTTCAAATCGATCGACCCTATTACTTAGCCATCCACGTCAACTCTCTGTATTCTCAATCCAGAGAGCTCTCTTGTAACCACATTCACCAAGCATACTCACCAGGACGTAGGGTGTTACGCATCTCTAAGCGGCTCGAACCTGTAAACCCTGTCTACTGTTCCTCGTGCAATCGGCACGAACCATTTTGCTACAGTTGTCGACACCGTCCTACTCCTAAAAACACCTTGAGGGGCAACCCCGGGTGTGCGGTCGGACTCAAAACACCGACAGCTGGCGCGCCAGGTAGGGGGTGTGTCGACGATCCAAGCTAGCTCAATGGCCGTCACCTTCTACAGCAAGATCACCCTGCGTCCCGGATCCGTATTCTGCTTCGGAACAATCTCATCCATAGCGGATGAAGAGGGAACTCTACACCGCATTGCAGATCCGCTGGAAAAGAAGTCTCCTCCAACAAACTCCGAAAATGCCGGAGAAGCACAACCTCCAGCTCTCCGGAAAAAGATCGTCTCCGGAAAATCGAGAACCGAGGGCCCGCTGACCCGGAGAACTCCACTGTCTACTTCCCCGACAAAAGAATGGACACAGATCGCGAGGAAGAAGGAGACCAAGGGAAAGCAAGTCGTTCTTTCCGTTCCTCCGCCCTCAAAGGAGAACGGAAAGAAAGTCGCCACGACGACAGAACCGTTCTACCCCGACATCCTCTTCATCGGGAGAGTGGAGTCGCCTACCATCTTCGACGACGAGCCGACCGCACCCGGAGAAGAACCGCCTCAACAAGAATCCCGCCGGCGGAGGAACCGGCGCAGGAATATTCGACGACATCACGCGGCCGGAGAACGGGATCTGGAGCAGCCTGTCTCGCGAGACGAGGTCTTGGAGATAGGAGAGACTCCGGAAGAACGCGTCTTCAGGGAACGAAGGAACTCCCGACGACGTGACCGTCGACGAGCTCAGGAACAAGCCGAGCAAAACGCAAGGCAACACCGAGAAAATCCACTACTCGGCCGCAACCTGAACCCTGACTTCGCCCGAGCCATGAATACGCCGAGTGAAGTCGGAGGAGTACTAGCTCGGATAGCTGACGGACTCCCTCGGACTCCAGACGCTGAGGGCTATCGACGCCTGCTCACCCAGGCGGCCAACCATCTTCTACCTCTTGCTCACCCGCCGAATGATTTGCGGCACGCCATCAACAGTCGCCGGGACGCGCGGAGTTCTATCAATGCTTCGCGCGAACGACGGCATGAGAATGAGATACGCCGCCGGGAGGAATACGACAGGGATCATGGCATCCCCACTCGGAGCCAAGCCACCGGAACCGAATCAACGACGGCCTCGACTGGTGGAACTACCCGGGGACGGCCGAGGAACCACGACAACTACTCTCCTCCCCGGGACAGACATCATCACCGACGACAGGAGGACACATGCGGAGTGTCAGCCCTCACTCCACGCCTCAGGGCCATTCAATGGCCCCCAAACTTCAAGGTATCCAATGTCGATAAATATGAACCTAAGCAAGATCCAGGGGGTTGGCTAGCCGTCTACACCACCGCTGCTCGAGCTGCCAGGGCGTCCGAAGATGTGATGACCGCGTACTTACCCATTGTCCTTGGGCAAGACGCGCTGCAATGGCTGCGACATCTACCCCGACACTGCATCGACGACTGGGGCGACTTCAGTCGACGCTTCACCGCCAACTTCCAGTCCCTTTCCGACAAGCCGGCGCAACCGTGGGACCTCAAATCCATCAAGCGTCGGGGGGACGAGACTCTCCGGTCATATCTCAAAAGGTTTCAGACCATGAGAAATCGTATCCCCGAGGTCACGGAGGCGGCCATGGTCGAGGATTTCTACAGAGGATCCAATGACTCGGCTTTTGTTCGAGCCATACTACAGAAGGCGCCGACTACCTCCGAGGAGCTGTTCCGGGAAGCCGACCTCTACATCACCGCCGACGAGCGGGCCCAGGACCTCATCGGAGGAGCAAAGCCCGCACCGGCAGCACCACGACGCGACGCGAACCAGCAACCCGACAAACGATGGGAGAAGAGGCCTCGCGAAGAAGTACACGCCGCCGGACCACCTGCCTCTCGCACCCGAGGAGGACCTCGTGGAGGCGAACGCACGCTGGACGACATCCTCGACGCCCAGTGCCCGTACCACAAGGACATGCGCCACACTCTTTGTAATTGACGGGACTTCAAGCATTCCGTCGGACACGGCCGACCCTTCCAACCTCTACCTCCTCCTCCGCCGAGGGGAGGACCAGATGAACCACGACAACTCCATCAGCAGGAGGAGGAGGAGGAGCTTTCCCACGCGTTGACAGGGAGGTCAACGTCATCTTCGGCGGACACGGATCGCAGGAGAACAAAAGACAGCAAAAGCTCAACAATCGCCAGATACTGGTGGCAACCACCGGCCCTCCCGCCCCATACCGGTGGTCGGAGCACCCGATCACTTTCGCTCGAGAGGATCAATGGCTCAACTTCGATCATCCAGGCAAATACTTGCTCCTCGTCGATCTGGTGATCCGAGAGAGCCGGGTGAAGAAGGTGCTAGTGGACGGGGGGAGTAGCATCAATGTCACCTTCCCCCGGACACTCAAAGGCTTGGGAGTTCACCTCAAAGAGCTCCACGAGTCGGACACTCTCTTCTTCGGCATCGTGCCGACTGAAGGGGAATACCCGCTGGGCCACATCTACATGCCTGTCACCTTCGGAACTCCGGAAAATTACAGAACCGAGTTCCTGAGGTTCGAAGTGGCGAACTTCGACTGCGGGTACAACACCATCATCGGGAGGCCGGGATTGGCCAAATTCATGGTCATCCCTCATTACACATACATGATACTGAAGATGCCAGGGCCGCAAGGAATCATAACTGTGCGCGCCGACTTCCAAGGCGCCGCAGAGTGTTTCCGAGTGGCCATCCAAGCAGCCCTCACCACCAAGCCGTCGGCGATTTCTTCGACACTAGCGAACTCTAAGCCTGAAGAGGACCTCGCAGTACCGGCGAACGAAGCTCAGGCCGTGACTTCTATGCGGCTGACTGAAGAAACCAAGAGGATCAACCTGGGGTTCGCTGATGAACGCAAGACTGCCATCATCAGCTCCAGCTTGGACGACAAATAGGAAAGCGCGCTCGTCCAGTTTCTGCAAGATAACCGAGACATATTCGCATGGCAACCTGCGGATATGCCGGGAGTCCCAAGAGAACTGGCCGAGCACAAATTGAAGGTCTACCCCCAGGCAAGGCCGATTCGGCAAAAGCTACGACGTTTCACGCCCGACAAGAGAGAGGCCATTCGTGCTGAGCTGGCCCGCTTGGTCGCGGCCGGGTTCATTACAGAAGTGTTACATCCCGAGTGGTTAGCCAACCCTGTTCTTGTACTCAAAAAGAATAAAGTGGATTGGCGCATGTGTGTTGATTATACTGATCTCAACAAACACTGTCCGAAGGATCCCTTTGGGCTCCCAAGGATAGATCAGGTGGTGGACTCCACCGCTGGGTGTTCCGTGCTATCTTTCCTGGATTGCTATTCCGGATACCACCAGATTAGTTTGGCAAAGGAAGATGAAGAAAAAACAGCATTCATTACTCCATTTGGTGCTTTCTGTTATACCTCCATGCCGTTTGGCCTCAAAAACGCTGGAGCAACCTACCAGAGAGCCATTCAAACATGCTTAGCCGATCACTGGGGCAAGCGTGTGGAGGCCTACGTGGATGATGTGGTTATCAAAACAGAGAACTCAGAAAACTTCATTGAAGACTTACAACTGGTTTTCAACAGTCTGAGGCGGTATAGATGGAAGCTTAATCCCGAGAAATGTGTTTTCGGGGTACCGGCAGGAAAGTTACTCGGGTTCATTGTCAGCAACCGGGGAATTGAAGCTAATCCAGATAAGATTGAATCCATCATGAAGATGGAAGCACCTCGATCACAAAAGAAGGTTCAACGACTTACTGGATGTATGGCAGCTCTGAGCAGATTTATATCCAGGCTGGGGGAGAAAGGTCTACCATTTTACAAGCTACTCAAAAAGGTGGATAAGTTTCAGTGGACTTCAGAGGCACAGGAAGCTCTAGATGCACTGAAGAAATTCTTGACAACACCACTAGTACTGAAACCACCACAACGAGCCACGTCAACCCAACCGGCTGAAGATCTGTCGCTATATATCTCTTGCACGACTCACGTGGTAAGCACCGCGTTGGTAGTCGAGCGAGCAGAAGAAGGACATGCCTACCCCGTGCAACATCCTGTTTATTTCATCAGCGAAGTTCTGGGTCCATCGAAGAAAAAATATCCTCAAGTGCAGAAGCTATTATATGCAGTACTTCTGACTGCCCGCAAGCTGCGTCACTACTTTGATGATCAGAAAGTCATAGTAGTCACCGGCTTTCCGATAGGGGATATTCTTCACAACAAGGAAGCAATTGACTGAATAGCTAAGTGGGCCTGTGAACTGGGATCTCATGACATCGAATTTCGACCTCGTACTGCCATAAAATCTCAAGCATTGGTTGACTTCGTTTCAGAATGGACTGAACAACAAATACCAGAGAACCCAGAAACGGCAGAAGTATGAAAGATGTATTTTGATGGCTCACTGAAGCTGCAGGGAGCAGGAGCAGGAATTCTCTTCACCACACCTGGAGGCGAGCACCTCAAATATGCCCTCCAGTTGCTGTTTCCAGCCTCTAACAATGCAGCCGAGTATGAAGCTTTGATCCATGGATTGAACATCGTCATATCATTGGGCATCAAGAGATTGATGGTATACGGAGACTCTCTGGTAGTCATTAGCCAGATAAACAAAGAGTGGGATTGTTCAAACGATTCAATGGGAAAATACTGTACTGCCGTCCGAAAGTTGGAAGACAAATTTGAGGGTCTGGAATTTCATCATGTAGAAAGAGATCGGAACACAACAGCCGATGTACTATCCAAGTTAGGATCCAGTCGAACTCAGGTCCCACCCGAAGCAGAGTGCAATGAACCAGTAGGAATCAGCTCGGTGCCTTCAACAGAGCCAAACACTCGATCAGCGGGAACGCTGCCCTCTAAAGCGACTCCCTAGTCCACGGTTTGGGCTACCACCATACAGCCAGAGTGTGGAGGAGATCCCGCATGAACGTCCATGGAAGTACAGGAAGGAGACCCTGCTCGAGCACCCTCGGGGGCTGGGTCATGGTTTGCACTGCCCACTTGAGCCGGATCATCCCCGGCAGCACCCTCGGGGGCTGGGCAGTGGCTTACACTCTTCACCCGAGCCAAGTCATCCCTGGCGACATCCTCGGGGGCTGGGCATGTGTCAGCACCATTCTTGAGGTCTAAGCTCTCTGTAGTAACCACCTCTAAGGTTGACGGGCCCTCAGCCACTTCCATAGGACCAGGACAATCCAAGTCAGCTTCCCGACCCTCGAGATCGCGCTCTAAGGTCGACGAGGCACGGGATGACCTCAACCCAGCATCAGGCACGTCAACGCAAGCCTCCATTGCACCATCATCCACTGGCTCCGATAACAAATCTTCTGGAACCATATCTTCGAGAGTCTGGTCAAAGTTGGCTAGGGACAGTTCTTGCAGACCAATGAGGGCAGACAAAGCAGGAGAGGGAACTCCACTACTTTCACCGCTGGCGATGAACTGCCGACTGTTTTTCCGAGTCAAAGGAGCTTCATTCTCTTCCTCCTCATCATCCACATTGGCAACACAAGCAGCACCCCCATTGGGGTCAGCAACAGATGGAGCACCCACATTGGGATCAGCACCAGATTGGGGACACCCATTGGGGTCAGCATCAATAAGTGCAGTCGCAGGCATTTCTTCAGTAGCAGGAACCGAGGTACTAGCGTCTTGATCAAAACTGGACACTCGCCGGAGGCGTCTTCTTTTCTTCTTCTGCTCATCAACAGAAGGATCAGGCTGATTGGTTCGACAAGGGCGCCTCGGGCGAGCACTGACAGGCTTATGAACATCCAAAGTCGTATCAGCTTCTGGGAGGGGCGCCACTACCAACACACTAGCAGGAGCAACGTCGGAAGAATCCTCAGCTAGCAGATCAAGCATAGCACTTATCTCTGCATCACTAGGGTTCAGGGGCACCTCAAAATGAACCTGCCGTTCGTCATCAGGAATCTCCCTAAGCGAGGAACCCAAAGCACTGACTTCTTCAGCAGAGGGTCGCACTCTAAGGCCCAAACTGCCATCAGTAATGGGTGGATTCGACACGAAAAGGGTGAAGGCTTTGGGAGGAGGCAAGTTCCAGGCCGAGTACGCCACTGGAGCACCAACATTTGACACCTTGCCCCTGAGGATCATTTCAAGTCGGCTCACCAAGTCTGCAGAAGGAATTCTCCTGTTGGTAACCTGAGTGGAGTCAGCTAGCCCTCGATACAAGCTGGATAGGCCCTGTCTTTCAGTGGCTGAATATTCTTGAAAACAAAGTCAGTAACCACAGCTTCAGCAGTCAGACCCCTTTCTTTCAGCAGTCCAACTTCAGCTAGCAACACACCTACCTCAGCTACCTCCTGATCTGTGGGAGACTCGGTCCAGCTTGGGGTGCGAACGTCCGGCTGTCTTCCCGACCGGGAGGGGAGAGAATTCCCATAATTCTCAACTATGAACCACTCTAGGCGCCATCCCTTGATGCTGTCCTTGAGGGGGATCTCGAGATATTCGGTTTTCCTCCCGCGGCGCATCTCCAAGCTGGCACCCCCGACCAACTGATGTTGTCCCCCGACCATCCCAGGGCGACAATGATACAAGTATTTCCACAAACCGAAATGTGGCAGCACGCCAAGAAAGGCCTCGCATAAGTGAACGAAAATGGAGATTTGCAGAATTGAATTGGGGTTCAGATGGGTCAAGTTAATATGATAGAAATCAAGGAGGCCGCGGAAAAAGGGAGAGATGGGAAGGCCAAGGCCGCGGAGAAGAAAAGGGGCGTAAACAACGGACTCGTGGGTATCCTCTGTCGGAACAGTAAACCCATGGCAAATCCGCCAAGAACAGAGTTCCCGTGGAGGAAGAACCCCGATGGATACGAGATGAAGATGTTCAGTTTCAGAAATGACGGACATGTGGTTACCTGCGAAAGGCAACTGGCTGTTGGGGTCGATTGGAGGAATTATCACAGCAGACGAGCTCGCGGTCTTCCTCTTGGGTGCCATCTCGATTCTACCAGCGAGCAGAGTAGGAGGTGAATGGCAGAGAGGATTCGGAAGCGAGAAAGCAAGAACTAGGGCACGGAAAGCAAAGGCGGCTAAAAGCGCAGCTCTTATGGGATATTCTCGAGCCAGATACCGTTTCAAAAAGTGCCCAGTCATCACCCGGCGGCTATTTCGAAACCCCAGCATGCCACGTGGAAACCCGACAGTTATCTCCAGAACACCGGTGCGCCACCTCATCACTCGGCCATCGTCCTCAAATTGGCTCGCGCGGCCTGCTATCACTCGGCGTTGCCTCCAAAACACAGATTTCGTGTTCAGTCGCCCGTCATTACCTCTAAAAATGCCAACGTCGCCTTCTAGTCGATCGGCGTTGCCTCCAAAACGCCGACTTCGCGTTCAGTCGCTCGGCATTACCTCTAAAATGCTGACGTCGCTTTCCAATCACTCGGCGTTGCCTCTAAAACGCTGGTATAGTGTTCAGTCGCTCGACGTTGCCTCCAAAACGCCGACTTCGCGTTCAGTCGCTCGGCATTACCTCTAAAATGCTGACATCGCTTTCCAATCACTCGGCGTTGCCTCTAAAACGCTAGTATAGTGTTCAGTCGCTCGGCGTTGCCTCTAAAACGCCGACATCGCCTTTCAGTCGCTCGGTATTACCTCTAAAATGCTGACGTCGCTTTCCAATCACTTCGTTGCCTCTAAAACGCTGGTATAGTGTTCAGTCGCTCGGCGCTGCCTCTAAAACGTCGACATCGCCTTTCAGTCGCTCGGTATTACCTCTAAAACGCTGACGTCGCCCTCTGGCATCATCTCAAGTCGCTCGACATTACTTCTAAAATGCCGATGTCGCTTTCCAATCACTTGGCATTGCCTCTAAAACGTTGGTATAGTGTTCAGTCGCTCGGCGCTGCCTCTAAAACCCCGACATCGCCTTTCAGTCGCTCGGTATTACCTCTAAAACACTGACGTCGCCCTCTGGCATCATCTCAAGTCGCTCGGCATTACTTCTAAAATGCCGATGTCGCTTTCCAATCACTCGGCGTTGCTTCTAAAAAGTTGATACAGTCTTCAGTTGCTCGGTGTTACCTCTAAAACGCCAACACCATCTACAAGTTACTCGGCAGCTACTTCTGGAAGCGTCAGTGTGATCCCCAAGTTATTCATCTACTGTCTCAAAGAAATCAGTTTTACAAACATGCATGACGAGTTATCAAGGAGAAGCCAACGTCATTCTTTCATTAGAAGGGAAGATAACAAACTTACAAATCAACTCTTTACGAGTTGATACTTCCCTACTATTACTACATTACATTACTACTACTACTACACTACGCTATACTACTCTACATTACTACTACATTATTCTAACTATACTATACTAATATCTAAAAGACCAGTGGCATCTAGCCACTGGCCCTGTTGCTGCCGCCGCCGCTGCCCCTGGTGCTGCCCCTGCTGCTGCCGCCCCGGTTGCTGCCCCTGCTACTGTCGCCGTCACCGTCCTTGCTGCCGCCGCCGCTGTCCCTGCCGCTGCCGTCACCGTCACCGCCGCCATCGTCGTCGTCGTCGCCATCGTCATCGTCGTCGTCCTCGTCCTCGTTGCCGCCGTCCGAGTCCTCCTCATCCGAGGAGTACTCCGACCCATCCGAGCCCTCGAGCCTGGAGCGCTCGACGGCTCGGATGTACGACCAGACCTCCGCCGCGAGCCCCTGGGAGTCGTCTGAGTCGTCAGACGACTCACGCAGGGGGACGGGAGCCGGAGACCCCTCAGAGCCAGAGGAGAACTCCTCCTCTGAGTACTCCGAGTCACCAAACTCTTCCGATGGAGGAGTTGGCTCACGCTTGCACTTGTTGTTCTTGCCCATGGCGGAAGCAGAAGGGAGAGAAGAGAGGGAAGCAACAGAAGAACAACAAAGAGATGTGAAAAAGCCAGAGAGACAACGGCGTTATTTATAGAAGGAGAAGGCAACCGCTCACCTCCAACCGCGGTCACTGAACAGTCGCAAAGCATTCAATAAGCACTTCAACTCGTCTGAAAACACGTCAGGCGGCTGACGCCGTTTCACGCAACAGAACACCCATTGGGACTCCAGTCAACAGCGCGGAGGATATGATTACACCCGCCGTCACATCACATTACTACTCAGAAGCAGCCGGCTAAAACACTCAGCGTACCAAACCGTCCCTTGCCCACACCCATTGGGGGGGGGACGCCCAGGAATTATCAGTATATTTTTCAAAATGGTCACATCTGTGCAGGGCACGCAGTGAATACCTCAAGACAAAAATGAGATATCAGTGAGGATTAGAGGAAAGCCAAATATAGCCAGTAAAGTACAAAATATGGTCGACAGAAGCGACTTAAAGACTAGACAGAGAACGTCCATCAAATGTCCAATCAGTCACATAGCAAATAAATTACACTACCTAGCAAGATATGGATGGATTGCGAACTCGGCTGCAAAAGACAAAATACATGCTGACCTCTGAAGCATAATATTGATGACATAGTGCGGATGACATCATGCCGATTTTTTACAAGCAGAAAGGATAATCTTCAGCAAAAAGACACAAAAGGAAGACCTTCGAGTGGATTATCCTCAAAAATCCACTTGAAGCTCGGGGGCTACACCCACTCCGGTGCACCCAATGAAGTTTAGGGTCCTGCAAAACGAAATGCCGACCTCTAAGGCACGGGTACGAAATAAAGCTTCGGTTTGAGAAGGATCAAAAACAGGGGGAAACAGCAAGAAGTCGTTCTCTTCAAATCACCTGCAAGCTGGACCTGGGATCTTTGGGCTGATTACTTCTAAATTAACCCAAAGATCGGGGGCTTGTGGGGGACAGATATCCCCCGGGTCCACTAAGAGAGTAAAAGACCTCACGAAAGGCTCAAGGGCCCAATAAATCGTGAGGCCATTCTTTCGTGGGCCTGGGGAAGAATAATCAGCAGAGCAGGTTGACACGAGGCCGGATCGGTGTAAACCTGGACGGTCCACAATGTCGAGCGAGCGATCGCAACAGAGATCCGACTTTCCCGCGCTGGAGCCCTCATGCAACGGAGCCACGCGGGGATAGGTCGGCAGAATCATAGGGAGATAGACTCGAGCAGTTCACTATTTTTTAGGCGCACGTTGTTATCATATCCACATGTATTGCTCCACGATCGAATATATAAGGCCTAGGGGGCACCCCTTCAAATCGATCGACCTTATTACTTAGCCATCCACATCAACTCTCTGTATTCTCAATCCAGAGAGCTCTCTTGTAACCACATTCACCAAGCATACTCACCAGGACGTAGGGTGTTACGCATCTTTAAGCGGCCCGAACCTGTAAACCCTGTCTACTGTTCCTCGTGCAATCGGCACGAACCATTTTGCTACAGTTGTCGACACCATCCTACTCCTAAAAACACCTTGAGGGGCAACCCCGGTTGTGCGGTCGGACCCAAAACACCGACAGTTGATATCTTAGAATTAAAGGGATCGGTACGATCCTTTTCATCTTTTGATCTATCATTGCCTGGTATGTTGCTAGTAGATCGGATCTTGATAGTTTTCTTCTTCTTTCCTAGCGGAGTCGCCAAAAAATACGTGGACTCTGAAAGCGATCGGTATATCACGTCCATGAACGGAGCGAGGAACATAACAGATCGATGAAACCAAATTAGAGGCTAGTTAAGTCGATGTTGGTCCTATTCTTCACTAGATAGACGCCCAAACATCTCCCAGGAAGATTTGTTAGGGAGGAGCATGTGTAGATTGTCTAGCTTAGGATAGCCACCTAAAATATCATCAAATTCTGCATGAAGTAGTAACAAACAATAATGTAGGGAGGGAAAAGGGATAAAATGTATATCAAATATTTTTTTTGATTGATTGGATGTTGGATATATCAATCTACCATGCATGGTACTTGTGTGCGTGTGTGACCTTATCTTAATAGAAAACGGCTCTAATGCGTGTTTTTGTAAGTTGATCATATTAAATAACTGAGTTGAAAATGAATTAGTTTAGAATTCCGGTAAACTCGGGCCGAGTCCCGGCGCTGTGGGCACAGGACGATAACAAGAAGCATGCATGGTGTGGGCAGCTTTGAGTGACGGCAAGATATATTGACTTTAATGCTAAGTTATTTTTTTGCGTGTTAACCCAAGTATTTTTCCTGGTCTACTAAGGTTAGTAGCGGTTGACCTTGCCACGCATGCACTACCAAGACGAGCTAGCGTGACTTTCGCCTGAATGTTTCCGGTAGCACTAGCAGGGGGGTACGTACATGCATTAATGTTTAGTACAGCTGGAGATGAACATTTAATGGAAACAAACAAAACACATCTATACCTAGCTGCAGAGTTGAGTAGAGTATACGTTTAATTGGTAGCAGGTACGTAGTAGCTGCACTATATAGTGTGTCACTTTGTCCCCTCCTACGCGACTTCCCCTCCAATTCAGGCGCTCTCTCTCTCGATCCATGCATCTCAACTCAAAGGCATTCAATTAATTAATTATACTAGCTAGCTAGGAGGAGGAGTACTCCGGCCGGCCGGCGGCCGGCGCCCATAAGAACCTCTCGTGTCGTGTGTGCATCGATCGATCGATCGATCTCCGACTCCGACGACGACCTCGCTATCCGCCATGGCTAGCAGCAGCAGTCTTGTCAAGTGCCTGGCGGTCACGGTGGCGGTGGCGCTCCTGGCGCTGTCGTCGTGTGGCGTGGTTGCCTCGGCGGCGGCGTGGAGGGGCAAGCCTCAGAAGTTGAAGCCCGGGGAGAAGCCCTCCGGCAAATCCAAGTTCTTCGCCCTCACCCCCGGACTGTTCGGCCACAAGCGCGACTACCAGGCCGCCTGCTCCGACGAGGGTGGCCCGGCATGCTACGTGGGTTGCCCAAAGGATTGCCCTAACAAATGCCTCGTCTTCTGCGCCTACTGCCTCAGCTTCTGCAGTATGTTGTTCATTAATGTGTCTCAACTCTCAACATGCATTATGGATCATCTATATATCGATCGGTATATATACTAACGAACATGCATACCCAAACCACAACCCCGGCCGGCCGGCCAGTGTGTGATATCTTCCCCGGCACCTCCTGCGGCGACCCGCGCTTCACCGGCGGCGACGGCAACACCTTCTACTTCCACGGAAACAAGGACAAGGACTTCTGCCTCGTCTCCGACGCGGGCCTCCACATCAACGCCCACTTCATCGGCAACCACAACCCGGCCCTCAACCGCGACTTCACCTGGGTGCAGGCGCTGGGGGTCACCTTCGTCGTCGCACCAGGCGGCGCCGGCGACCGCCACCGCCTCTACGTGGGCGCCCGCAGGGCCGCGGAGTGGGACGAGGAGGACGACCACATCCAGCTCACCTTCGACGCCGAGCCCGTCGACGTCGACGCCGTCAAGAACGCGCGCTGGGCGTCCAAGGCCCTCCCGGGGCTCTCCGTCACGCGCATGGACGCCGTCAACACCGTCATGGTGGAGCTGGACGGCGTCTTCGCCATCTCCGCCAACGCCGTGCCCATCACCGACAGGGACGACCGGATCCACAGCTACGGCAAGACGGGCGCCGACAGCCTCGTGCACCTCGACCTGGCCTTCCAGTTCTATAACCTCACCGGGGACGTCGACGGCGTCCTGGGCCAGACCTACCGCCCTGGCTACGTCAGCAAGCTCGACATCGGCGCCAAGATGCCCGTCATGGGCGGCGCGCCAAAGTACCTGTCCGCCGGTCTCTTCTCCACGGACTGCGCCGTCTCCCGGTTCCACTCTTTCGCCTCCTAAGTCCCAAGCGCGACCGATCCTATTCCTATCAACGGCGTCAAATAAGATTTCTGTATGTAGGCTCTCATCTCATCTCATCTCATCGTATGAAAATGTACACGTGTGTTGCATTGGAAGTACGTATATTGTTGCACGATCAACTGAATAACTTGCGTCTCGAAAATTTTAAGGTTCAATCCTTTCTCAATCCTTCAATTGGCATCAAAGAGAGTTAAGGTTTAATCCACCTTCATAGTTGATTTGGTGACAAAGGGATCACGATAGAATTGGAGGGTCCAATCTCCTCGTGATCTCTGGTCATCAAATCAGCCCTCAATGTTTCTTTATCCATGATGGTGACATCATCGAGCACGGTAGTAGTACTAGTACGGCTCCATGCTTTGGTGGGACCAACTACCTCTACTAAAAGATATGCATGTCTACACACCTTTAGAGCTTCCATGCTCGAGTCTAGGAGATTTGTTTGGATGCTATACTTATGTGGTTCTTGTTGTTTAAATTTGTTAGGAACATATTGATCGTCATGAGGCAACAATTAAGGCTATAAATGCTCTTTTCATGAGTCTTTCCATTCCTAAGTTTGACCGAACTTTGATATTGAGATGGGTCATGAGATCTTGTCCACTCTTTAAAGGTATTACAAGGGCACATCATGTGTTAGGACCATACTCTTTGAGACCCACCGTTGAGAGTATGAAAACTTTCTTCAAAACGTTAGATGCTTGTAGAGTTCGTTGATTTGATGTTTTCTTGCTTCCAATCAATTATGAACAAGATGTAGGCAAATAACCCACATCTACCCAATGACAATATGAGGTGACCCTAAAATTGTCGTGTTGCCTAGGTTAGAGGGTCTCGAAGTAAATATCGTAGTAACCATTGAGTCTCCAAGTATGAGACCCTCATTGTCGTTGATTTGTGTTTAAGTCCAGAGCCAAACTAGAGAACCCATATGTACTAAACGAGGCTCTAGTATCCGGAGGATCTTCTCCTAAACCTCTTGTAACACCCAAATTTCAATTTTGAAAATTTAATAAAAAAATCCTAAAGGTTCATCTGAATTAACATGGTGACTATTGTTTGTCATCGAATATCTGGATTGTGTCCTTAATATAGTCTCACATGCATGTTGCACCCTTCTCCCTCAAAAAAGAGATGCTTGTTGTTCAAGAGTTGAGCGCAGTGGTGTCTACACTACTAATTATCTAGCAGTTAAGATTAATTGTTCATTCTGTCTTTGTGCATGCATAATGCATGAAAATAATGGAAAATACTATTACTAATTATGATCTATAGCAATATATGTAACCACTACCGGAATTTGGCTCTTTGCCGAGTGCCATATTCTTTGCCGAGTGTTTTATTTCGGACACTCGGCAAAGAGCTCTTTGCCGAGTGCCACGCAAAAAACCCTCGGTAAAAGAAAACACTCGGCGAAGAAGCTCTTTGCCGAGTGTTTTATTTTTGACACTCGGCAAAGAGTTTCTTTGCCGAGTGTCTTTTTTTGACACTCGGCAAAGGGCTCTTTGTCGAGTGTCACAAATACAACACTCGGCAAAGAGCTCTTTGCCGAGTGTTTTTTCTCCAACACTAGGCAAAGACAATTTAAAATTCACATTTTAAAGTAGTAAATTAATTCAAATGAAAAAGTTTTCAACTACAAATTTGTATAACTCATTATGATGTACAATTTATATATTGAACATTTCTTCATATGACAAAATAAAAATAAATTTGTTCATAAAACCTATATCTCTCTCGTAGTTTATGAAACTACGAGAGAGACGTATAGAATTTGTGCATATTGTTAGAACCATCATCTGAGATAAACAAATTATCAAACAACCAAAATAAACTTTGTAGATCTTGAAAAGTTATAAAAGTTTATAGTTGACAACTTTTTTATTTGAAGTCATATTGTCAACGAAAACTACGTCTTAATTTAAAAAATTTAAAATTTGAATTTTGAAAACGACTTCGAAAGGAAAAACCACCAACATGAAAGTTATAGGTATTGAAGAGTTATGAAACTTTGTAGTTGACAATGTTTTAGTTTGAAATCATCTTGTTATGCAAAACTATATTTGAATTGTGAAATTTGAATTTTTCAAACTGTCTCGGATGGAAAAACCACCAAAATAAAAGTTGTAGGTCTTGAAATGTAATGAAACTTTGTAGTTGACAATTTTTTGATTTGAAATCATCTTATCATTGAAAATTTCATGTGAAGTTTTTAAATTTAAAATTCAAATTTTAAAAACGGTCTCGGATGTAGAAACTATTAAAATAAAACTTTTAGATCTCAAAAAGTTATGCAACTTTATAGTTGGTCACATTTTCAAATGAAGTCATTTAGTGCCTTAAATAATCAAATTACTCTCGATTTGTTATAGTACATGGGGAATGGAAACGTAATATAAACATAATTGGTGTAGTAGTGTAGTGGTATAAGAGGGTATGCGCGAGAGAGAGGTTGCGAGTTCGAATCTCACCATTTACAAAACATATAAGTTTGATTCAAAATAATAGTGAAAAATGATAGGGCAACAGGTAAGGTAATAGGGTAGGGTTGGAGAGTTGTTCCTAGAATTTAAAAAATGTTTTGCTGTTTTTTTTTAAAAAATTTTCGATTCTTAATTTGCCGAGTGTTTTTCTTTGCCGAGTGCTTTTTGACACTCGGCAAAGTCTTTGCCGAGTGTCCGAAAAAAAGCACTCGGCAAAGAACCCTTTGCCGATGAAATCTTTGCCGAGTGTTCTTTGCCGAGTGTTACACTCGGCAAAGCCTTTGCCGAGTGTAAAATAGCCTTTGCCGAGTGTCTTAGACACTCGGCAAAGAACGCGATTCCGGTAGTGAACAAAACATATATAGTTATTGAGATGTAATAAAATAACCTTGTCTCTATATGTTGGTGCCACATAGCCATCATAAATACTCACTCCGTCCTTGTCGGGGACCATAATTAGGGGTACCCTCAAGGCTCCTAATTCTCAGCTGGTAACCCCCATCAGCATAAAGCTGCAAAGGCCTGATGGGCGCGATTAAGTCAGGGATCAGTCCATTTGAGGGACTCGATCACGCCTCGCCCGAGCCTAGCAAGGGCAGCCGACCCCGGAGGATTTCCGTCTCGCCCGAGGCCCCCCCTCCAGCGGCGAACATATTTCCGGCTTGCCCGAGGCCCTGTCTTCGCCAAGAAGCAACCCTGACCAAATCGCTGCACCGACCGACCAAACCGCAGGAGCGTTTAATGCAAAGGTGGCCTGACACCTTTATCCTGACGCGCGCTCCCCAGCCGGCAGAGCCGAAGTGACCGCCGTCACTTCGCCGCTCCACTGACCAGCCTGACAGAAGGACAGCGCCGCCTGCGCCACTCCGGCTGCGGTGCCACTTGACAGAGTGAGACTGACAGGCAGTCAGGCCCGGCCGAAGGCTCCATAGGAAACTCCGCTCCGCCCGACCCAGGGCTCGGACACGGGCTAAGCCCCGGAAGACGGCGAACTCCGCTCCGCCCGACCCAGGGCTCGGACACGGGCTAAGTCCCGGAAGACGGCGAACCCCGCTCCGCCCGACCCAGGGCTCGGACATGGGCTAAGTCCCGGAAGACGGCGAACTCCGCTCCGCCCGACCTAGGGCTCGGACACGGGCTAAGACCCGGAAGACGGCGAACTCCGCTCCGCCCGACCCAGGGCTCGGACACGGGCTAAGCCCCGGAAGACGGCGAACTCCGCTCCGCCCGACCTAGGGCTCGGACACGGGCTAAATCCCGGAAGACGACGAACCCCGCTTCGCCCGACCCTAGGGCTCGGACTACGCCCTGGCCTCAGCCGACGGTCTCCGCCTCGCCCGACCCGGGGGCTCGGACTCGACCTTGGCCACGGAAGATAGACTCGACCTCAGCTTCGGAGGAGCTTCCACATCGCCCAACCTAGGGCGCAGACCAGCCACGTCAACAGGAGGCACCATCATCACCCTACCCCGAGCTGACTCGGGCCGCAGGGAACAAGACCGGCGTCCCATCTGGCTTGCTCCGCCAGATAGGCAATGATGGCGCCCTGCATACTCTGTGACGACGGCGGCTCTCAGCCCCCTTACGGAAGCAAGAGGACATCAGCAAGGACTCAACCGCTCTGACAACTGTCCCTCCGCCAGGCTCCATCGCTCCTCCGACGGCCACGACATCACACCAGCTGGGTGCCAAGATCTCTCCGGCTGCCACAACGGCATGTACTTAGGGCGCTAGCTCTCCTCCGCTAGACACGTAGCACTCTGCTATACCCCCATTGTACACCTGGATCCTCTCCTTACGCCTATAAAAGGAAGGACCAGGGCCCTCTTAGAGAGGGTTGGCCGCGCGGGGACGAGGACGAGATACGCGCTCGCCCGAAGCCGCTCGCTCCCTCTCCCGCGTGGACGCTTGTAACCCCCTACTGCAAGCGCACCCGACCTGGGCGCGGGACGAACACGAAGGCCGCGGGATTCCCACCTCTCTCACGCCGGTCTCCGGCCGCCTCGCTCTCCCCCCTTCGCGCTCGCCCTCGCGCTCGACCCATCTGAGCTGGGGCACGCGGCGACATTCACTCGTCGGCTCAGGGACCCCCCGGTCTCGGAACGCCAGGTAGGGGCCTGCTGCGTGTTGACGAACAGCTTCCCGTCAAGCTCCAGATGGGCAGTCTCCAGCAACCTCTCCAACCCGGGACGGTGCTCCGTTTTGGGAGTCTTGAGTTCATGTCCCTCGACGGCAGCTACGACATGATACTCCTTCCACCGCCGCGCGACAACGACAGTGGCGGCCGACAGCCCGCCCGCCGGCGGCGAAATCGACGACGTCTTCCCCGCGTGGTGGAAGAACAACCTTCGAGCTCATCCTGCCCTCTTCCCCGCCGATGGAGGGGAAGACGGGGCAACCAAGGCCAAGCAGGAGGCAGCGCCTCGTCGGCTGTCGAGCGAGTCGATCGCGCCGGCACCCCAACGGGGGGCGCACCGGGTATCGACTTCGCGCTTGAGACGAAGACGAGCGCCGTCTCCCCGCGACGCGCCAAACCCGAGCAAGCGGATGACGCCAGCACGCTCGCGAAAAGCTTGCTGGACGTCACCCTCGTACCTGAGACGACGGTGCAGTCAGCCCCCGACATGACATTATCGCCGCTCGTCGACCAAAAGGTACCGACCGATTCCCATCCCCCGTCTTTCGGATTCAGCCTCGACCCGCCTAGCGGCTTCGCTTTGGCGGGTGCTCTTGTAGAGGCAAGTCCAAACCCTCTGGGGTTTCGTACGCGGTCACCTTGGGACCGGTTGACGGACGTCTCGGCCTACGGGCCCTCTGGGTCCGAGGAAGACGACAAGCCCAGCATCTGTTGGGATTTCTCTGGACTTGGCAACCCCAGTGCCATGCGGGACTTTATGACCGCGTGCGACTACTGCCTTTCCGACTGTTCCGACGGTAGCCGTAGCCTCGGCAATGAGGACTACAGCCCAAGCCGCGAATGCTTCCACGTCGATCTAGGGGGTCCCTCCGAAGGCAACCACCTCGGCATGCTGGAGGACGGTGATCTCCCTAGGCCGGTGCCTCGCGTTGACATCCCACGGGAGCTAGCTGTGGTCCCCGTTCAGGTGGGGGACCATGACCCACAGCTCGAGCAAATCCGCGGGGTGTAGGCCAGGCTCGACGGGGGAGCAGGAGCGCTTGAGCCGATCCGCCGGGACGTCGGGCTGGCATGGGCGGGCCAACCCCCGGCCGGAGAAATACGTCATCTACCCCAGGGCTTCCAGCACCGCGTCGCCGACGACGTCAGGGTCAGGCCACCACCCGCATCTAGTGGGGTCGGCCAGAACCTGGCTGCAGCAGCGATGCTTCTCCGCGCGATGCCGGAGCCATCAACCACCGAGGGGCGGTGAATCCAGGGGGAGCTCAAGAATCTCCTGGAAGGCGCCGCGGTCCGACGGGCCGAGAGCTCTGCCTCCCGAAGGCAGGGGTACCCCTCGGAACCTCATGCCGCGACTTCCCGATTCATGCGGGAAGCCTCGGTCTACACCGGGCGCACGTGCAACACAGCGCCTGCGGCCCCGGGTCGCCTCGGCAACGAGCACCATCACCGCGACCGTCGGGCCCACCTCGACGAGAGGGTGCGCCGAGGCTACCACCCCAGGCGTGGGGGACGCTACGACAGCGGGGAGGATCGGAGTCCCTCGCCCGAACCACCCGGTCCGCAGGCCTTCAGCCGGGCCATACGACGGGCGCCGTTCCCGACCCGGTTTCGACCCCCGACTACTATCACAAAGTACTCGGGGGAGACGAGACCGGAACTGTGGCTCGCGGACTACCGTCTGGCCTGCCAACTGGGTGGAACGGACGATGACAACCTCATCATCCGCAACCTCCCCCTGTTCCTCTCTGACACTGCTCGCGCCTGGTTGGAGCACCTGCCTCTGGGGCAGATCTCCAACTGGGACGACCTAGTCCAAGCTTTCGCCGGCAATTTCCAGGGCACTTACGTGCGCCCCGGGAATTCCTGGGACCTCCAAAGCTGCCGGCAGCAGCCAGGAGAGTCTCTCTGGGACTACATCCGGCGATTCTCGAAGCAGCACACCGAGCTGCCCAACATCACCGACTCGGATGTCATCGGCACGTTCCTCGCCGGCACCACCTGCCGCGACCTGGTGAGCAAGCTGGGTCGCAAGACCCCCACCAGGGCGAGCGAGCTGATGGACATCGCCACCAAGTTCGCCTCCGGCCAGGAGGCGGTCGAGGCTATCTTCCGAAAGGACAAGCAGCCCCAGGGCCGCCCATCAGAAGATGCTCCCGAGGCGTCAACTCAGCGCGGCGCCAAGAAGAAGGGCAAGAAGAAGTCGCAAGCAAAACGCGACGCCGCCGACGCGGACCTTGTCGCCGCCGCCGAGTACAAGAACCCTCGGAAACCCCCTGGAGGTGACAACCTCTTCGACAAGATGCTCAAAGAGCCGTGCCCCTATCACCAAGGGCCCGTCAAGCACACCCTTGAGGAGTGCGTCATGCTTCGGCGCCACTTCCACAGGGTCGGGCCACCCGCGGAGGGTGGCAGGGCCCGCGACGACGATAAGAAGGAAGATCACCAAGCAGGAGAGTTCCCCGAGGTCCGCGACTGCTTCATGATCTACGGTGGGCAAGCGGCGAATGCCTCGGCTCGGCACCGCAAGCAAGAGCGCCGGGAGGTCTGCTCGGTGAAGGTGGCGGCGCCAGTCTATCTAGACTGGTCCGACAAGCCCATCACCTTCGACCGAGCCGATCACCCCGACCATGTGCCGAGCCCGGGGAAATACCCGCTCGTCGTCGACCCCGTCATCGGCGACGTCAGGCTCACCAAGGTCCTCATGGACGGAGGCAGCAGCCTCAACATCATCTACGCCGAGACCCTCGGACTCCTGCGTTTCGATCTGTCCTCCGTCCGAGCAGGCGCTGCGCCCTTCCATGGGATCATTCCCGGGAAGCGCGTCCAGCCCCTCGGACAACTCGACCTTCCCGTCTGCTTCGGAACACCCTCCAACTTCCGAAGGGAGACCCTGACGTTCGAGGTGGTCGGGTTCCGAGGAACCTACCACGCGGTACTGGGAAGACCATGCTACGCGAAGTTCATGGCCGTCCCCAACTACACCTACCTGAAGCTCAAGATGCCGGGCCCCAACGGGGTCATCACCGTCGGCCCCACGTACAAACACGTGTTCGAATGCGACGTGGAGTGCGTGGAGTACGCCGAGGCCCTCGCCGAGTCCGAGGCCCTCATCGCCGACCTGGAAAGCCTCTCTAAGGAGGTGCCAGACGTGAAGCGTCACGCCGGCAACTTTGAGCCAGCGGAGACGGTTAAGTCCATCCCCCTCGACCCCAGCGACGACGCCTCCAAGCAGATCCGGATTGGCTCCGGGCTCGACCCCAAATAGGAAGCAGTGCTCGTCGACTTTCTCCGCGCGAACGCCGACGTCTTCGCGTGGAGTCCCTCGGACATGCCCAGCATACCGAGGGATGTCGCCGAGCACTCGCTGGACATCCGAGCCGGAGCCCGACACGTCAAGCAGCCTCTACGCCGTTTCGACAAGGAGAAGCGTAGAGCCATAGGCGAGGAGATCCACAAGCTAATGGCGGCAGGGTTCATCAAAGAGGTATTCCATCCCGAATGGCTTGCCAACCCTGTGCTTGTGAGAAAGAAAGGGGGGAAATGGCGGATGTGTGTAGACTACACTGGTCTCAACAAAGCATGTCCGAAGGTTCCCTACCCTCTGCCTCGCATCGATCAAATCGTGGATTCCACTGCTGGGTGCGAAACCCTGTCTTTCCTCGATGCCTACTCAGGGTATCATCAAATCAGGATGAAAGAGTCCGAGTAGCTCGCGACTTCTTTCATCACACCCTTCGGCATGTACTGCTATGTCACCATGCCGTTCGGCTTGAGGAATGCGGGCGCGACGTACCAGCGGTGCATGAACCATGTGTTCGGCGAACACATTGGCCGCACGGTCGAGGCCTACGTCGATGACATCGTAGTCAAGATGAGGAAAGCTTCCGACCTCCTTTTCGACCTTGAAGTGACATTCCGATGTCTCAAGGCGAAAGGCGTCAAGCTAAATCCCGAGAAGTGTGTCTTCGGGGTGCCCCGAGGCATGCTCTTGGGGTTCATCGTCTCCGAGCGGGGCATCGAAGCCAACCCGGAGAAGATTGCAGCCATCACCAGCATGGGGCCCATCAAGGACTTGAAAGGCGTACAGAGGGTCATGGGATGTCTCACGGCTCTGAGCCGCTTCATCTCACGCCTCGGCGAAAGAGGTCTACCTCTGTACCGCCTCTTGAGGAAGGCCGAGTGCTTCACTTGGACCCCTGAGGCCGAGGAAGCCCTCGGGAACCTGAAGGCGCTCCTCACAAAGGCGCCTATCTTGGTGCCCCCAGCTGCCGGAGAAGCCCTCTTGGTCTACGTCGCCGTGACCACTCAGGTGGTTAGCGCCGCGATTGTGGTCGAGAGGCAAGAAGGGGGGCATGCATTACCCGTTCAGAGGCCAGTCTACTTCGTCAGCGAGGTACTGTCCGAGACCAAAATCCGCTACCCACAAGTGCAGAAACTGCTGTATGCGGTGATCCTGACACGGCGAAAGTTGCGACACTACTTCGAGTCTCATCCGGTAACTGTGGTGTCATCCTTCCCCCTGGGGGAGATCATCCAGTGCCGTGAGGCCTCGGGTAGGATTGCAAAGTGGGCGGTGGAAATCATGGGCGAAACAATCTCGTTCGCTCCTCGGAAGGCCATCAAGTCCCAGGTCTTGGCGGACTTCGTGGCTGAATGGGTCGACACCCAGCTCCCAACAGTTCTGATCCAGCCGGAACTCTGGACTATGTTCTTCGACAGGTCGCTGATGAAGACAGGAGCCGGCGCAGGCCTACTCTTCATCTCACCCCTCGGAAAGCATCTACGCTACGTGCTACGCCTCCACTTCCCGACGTCCAACAATGCGGCCGAGTATGAGGCTCTGGTCAACGGGTTGCGGATCGCCATCGAGCTAGGGGTCCGACGCCTCGACGCTCGCGGTGACTCGCAGCTCGTCATCGACCAAGTCATGAAGAACTCCCATTGTCGCGACCCGAAGATGGAGGCCTACTGCGATGAGGTTTGGCGCCTGGAAGACAAGTTCTACGGGCTCGAGCTCAACCACATCGCCCGGCGCTACAACGAGACTGCGGACGAGCTGGCTAAAATAGCCTCAGGGCGAACAACGGTTCCCCCGGATGTCTTCTCCCGAGACCTGCATCAACCCTCCGTCAAGATCGACGACACATCCGAGCCCGAGGTACCCTCGGCTCAGTCCGAGGTACCCTCGGCTCAGTCCGAGGCACCCTCGGCTCAACCCGAGGCGCCCTCGGCTGTAACACCCTGAATTTGGGGGTATAAAATTTCTTTGCTCATATTCACAAATTCAGGTGTTACTTCCCTTTTCTCATCCTTCCCTAATCTTTTCTTTCTCATTTCTATAGGAGAAAAATGCTTATTCTATTTGTAATAATAGTGTGATAGGTTAAACTCTAAGGGAGTGTGAATTGTTGCATCATGTTGAACCCTAGATTTCACTTTTGTTTGGTGCATAATTCTCAAAAGGTCTAATTTGAATTTGTGGCACATTTGAATTTGAATCAAATAGGGAAAATAAAAAGAAAAGAGAAAGGAAATTCCAAAATAAAAGAAAAAGGGAAAAGAGCCCAAACCCCCGCCCCCTCGGCCTTTCGGCCCATCAGGCCCAACCCGCGCGCGCTCTCCGCCCCCCCTCTCTCTCTGCGCGAGCGGGCCCGCCTGTCGGCGTGGCCGCCGTCTCCGCGCTCGCTTCCCCCGCTCTCTCTGCTCGTCCGGCCCCACCTGTCGGCGCTGTCGTTCCCCGCGTGCGCCCGCTCCCTCGCTCTCTCTGCCCGTGGGCCCCCTCCGTCAGCCCCGCTTTCCTCGCGCTCGCGCTCGCTTTCTCCTCTCTCTCTGCGCCGCGGGCCCGAGCTGTCAGCTCTCTCGTCCTCGCGTAACCGCCGCCGAGCTGCGCGCGCCCGCCTTCTCCGCGCCCACGTCGCGCGTGGGGCTCGCCCCACCTCGCCCTTGGCCACTTGAGCCCCGAGCCTTGCTCGCCATCTCCCCCTCCCTCATTTGCGCACCAACCGGCCCCTCTCTTCCACCTCTCCCTCGCTGCGCGCACGCCCAAGCGCCATCGCCGCGAACCGCCGCCGCCCGAGCTCGTTTCCCGGCCGCCGTTGGAGCTCCGCCGTGTCCATTGCCACGGTGAGTTTCGCCCCGACGTCCACAACCCGGGACGCGCCCCAATTCCCTCTCCCCCTCCCTACTTCTCTCTGCCCACGCTCACCCGCCGTCCGCCGTGCAGCCGCCACCGTCGACCCGGGCTATCGTCGCGTCTCCGTCGCCGCCGAGGAGTCCCCGGAGTTCGCCTTGAGGTAAGGAACCTCTCCCGCCCCTATTGGCCCTGGTCTTGCTCTCTATCGCGTTTAATTCCTCGCCGGAGTAGTTTAGCGCCGCCGCCGAGCCGCTTCGCCGTGGGCTGCCCTCCTCCGGTGCCCCTGCCCCGACCCAGACCCCACCAAGAGGTTTCCCGTGCCCTCCCCGACCTCCCCGGCCACTCAGGTCGCCCCGGGAACCCACAGGGCCCCCGCGCCCCTCGTCTCCGGCGAGCTCCTCCGCCGCGGGGACGAGCGCCGCCGCCCCAGCTAGACGAAGGAGACGGGAGCCAGCCACCCCATCCCCGCCGTCTATCTTAGATCGGACGGCACGGATTCAAATAACCCGAACCCAACCTCAACCGTCCGCCCAAGATCCAACGGCCCAGAGCCGTTTCCCCGCACCCCGCCTCTCTGCCAACTGGGCCCCGCCTGTCAGCCGTTCGCCCGCGCGCTTGCTCTGCCCGCCCGGTCCCGCCTGCCAGTCGCCTGCGCCCCGCGCTGCTCGCCCGGTCCCGCCTGTCAGCCGTTTGCCCGCGCGCTGCCCGCCCGGCCCCGCCTGTCAGCCGCCCAGGCCGCCGCGCGCCCGCGCGCCCGCCGCAGGATCTAATCCTGGCCGTTGATCTGAGATCTAACGGCTGTAAGCGCCCGATACCCCTTCGCCTGCGCGTTTTCTTAAAGAGACCACCGGTTTTCTGGATTTTGCGCCCGCCGTCCCTGGTTTCTCGCAGTTAGGTCCTCAGCCCTTTTAGTTAATTCAAAAAAGGTCCTTAGGGTATATTTTTAACCCCTAAACTTGTAAAATTCATAACTTTGCCATATGAACTCCAAATTAGGTGCTTCAAATTGCAAAATGTTCATAAAATTATTATCTATCTGTTTATGCAATGTTTCCCTGCTGTTTCTATGTCCCAATTAATGGTTAATCATTAGGATAGGATTAAGGTTATTGGAACCCTATTTGAGATAAATAAAGGATAGTAGACTTTAATAAAAGTTGGAGCACTTAAGTTTATGGACTTAAACACCTAAGTTTAGGAACTTAAAACCAGATAATGATTTAATCCCACCACTGACTTAAACCTGGTTAGTGGATAATGAATTACTTTGTATAGTCCTCTACCCAGACCTAGGGAACACCAGAGTGCCTATCCCTTTTCTGTTATGAACTTGTGACCTCTCTCTGCTGCATATGTTTGGTATATTGTTTTTGTTTGTTATTTCCCAAGTGCATAGTGTGAATGATTGCTTTACGTAGACAACGAGCAGTCTGTGTTTCCCGAGGAAGTTGCAGAGGAAGTTCCTGATCAGCAGTTTGGTGAAGGCAAGTGTCCTCTGACCCATTATGTCCTATTCATTTATAACTTACTACCCCGCATTACTTACTTGAAACCTAAGGATTGACTAGCTTTACACTTTACTTTATCCTTGATGACCTTATGGGCTATTATGGTTAGCATTCTGCTATTGCCTTAACTTAATCAATGAACATGATGTGAATATTTATGATACTGTTATCCTGATGATATTGATGATCTTGTGATGCTCTAGGGGGCTCAGGCTGTTTCCTGAGTACCTCTCCGTAAGGACCTGTTCGTTGAGAGACCACCCGGGATAACAGTGCAACCATGAGGGTGAAATGGGGTGCCCTTAGCTAATTAATTAGAGGAACTAGAGGTGTAGTTGCTTCGACGTCGTGCCGTCAATGGGGTCCAGGCATAGTGCTTGCTCTGCCGAGGCTGAGTGCCGAGGTTCTTTCGTTTTGCTTTTTGTTAGTCACTCTCCTGCGGGGAGGAGTACTGTGTTTATCAAACTGGAGAAACCTAACGGACAGCTACGATCTCTAGGGAATCTTTGTAACAGCTACGTAGTGATACCCTGCCAGGCCACCTAGGTAGTGGTCAATGGAGAGTAGCTCTCTCCGGGCAGAAAGGGAATCATGACTCATGGGGAAAGTGTGCGACCTCTGCAGAGGGTAGTGAAACTGATATATCAGCCGTGCTCACGGTTAAGAGCAGCCTTGGGATCCTCTTTGATTAGAGATACAGATGGTTCGAGATACAAGGATTATGTTATGGTTTTGGTTCGAATATGATGATGTTGTTCCTCGATGAGGAAATGGTTCATGGGTTGGTTAATGATAAAATCTGGCTTCTACTAATGATAAATACCTGTCCAACTAAAAGCAACTGCTTGAGCCTAACCCCACATAAAGCTAGTCCACTTCAGCCAAACGGGACATTTGCTGAGTACGTTGATGTGTACTCATCCTTGCTTTACCACAAAACACCAGGTTGTTCGCATTGTAACCACTGCTCCGGAGAAGGCGAAGTCGTGGAAGGAGACTTCCAGGAGTTCCAAGATTACGACGAATTCTAGGTGTGGGTTGGCGGCAACCCCCAGTCAGCTGCCTGTGAAGGCCTTATCTTTACTGCGTTTCGCTAGCACTTTGATTTAACTGTTAAGTCGATGACTATGTGGATGTCCATGACTCTGTGATGTAACAAGTTAATACTCTTCTATGTTATTATTCGAGCATTGTGCGATGATGTTCATTTATGTAATCGCTGTGTACGTGAGTTCTGATCCTGGCACGTACATAGTTCGCATTCGGTTTGCCTTCCAAAACCGGGTGTGACATAAGTGGTATCAAAGCCGTGCTGACTGTAGGACCGCTGACCTAGAGTAGCACTGGTCGTACTAAGGACTATTGACCTTCCGTCTCCCCTTGACCTCTGATGTTACTTCAAAAGTCGGTCACCTCGACCAACCCTATGTTTTACTACATATATATATATATATACTATATTATACCTTGTTAAAATTTTTTTATCTTATTCTGTCTATGGTTTATTCACTTGTCATATTAGTTCTGCTCTTACTCTTATGCTTACGGTGTCTTTTGTAGATGGCTCGTCTTAGACACACTGCACGTAAGTCGGTGATCCCTTTCCTGCCGTCTCGACTTGCGGAGCGTCCTCTGCATCGCACCGTGTCCGGTCAGTCGAGTCACCTGGAGAGACTGCACCACCGCCTGCGTGAGGAGCAGGAACGCCGGCGCCAGCACAGAGAGCAGCAGGGCTCTTCCTCCTCATCCCAGCATGAGGTGGAGTCCGTGAGGCCCCGTTCCTCTGTTGCCCAGCTGGAGGCGCCCCCTGCACCACCGCGGGACGCCCCGGCTGTTGGAGGAGCTACTGGAGGAGGTCTTGGAGGAGACCCCGACGACGACGACTCAGACCACAGCACGGAGTCTTCTGAGCCGCAGGAGGCGGAAGGATGGGTCGCCCGACCCATCACCCGTGACGCCGCTCGCGGTTGTCACTTCCACGACGCACTCGACACCTTGCTGCGCTAGGCTTTCGACCGGCACACCTAGTCGATCGAGTATCGTTGTGTAGTCTACCAGCACAGTCGCGGGAGGTACCCGGACCGCTGGGAGGCTACCTGCCTAGTTCGCCGTCCGGAGGATGACCTCCGGGGTGCGGAGGCCGTTTCAGAGCACTATTCCATCTCCGAGAGGGACACTGCAGAGGCAGCTATGCAGGATGCAGCACGACGTGCACTCTCCCAGTACTGTTCTTTGTTCGGTGGCGTGGCCGACAGTCTTAACCTTCGGTACTACCCCCGCCGCCCTACTGGCAGCACGGAGAGTGTGGTTGTCTCACCTGTTGGTGAGGCTAACCCTAGGTTGAGCAGCACAGTCAACCTAGTCGCAGTGCTTAACACTGAGCTGGATCACTCTCTGGACGAGCTGAGCAGGGCTCGAACGGAGATTGCGGAGTTGCGTGCTGAGCTGGCAGAGCGCCATCACCAGGAGGGTGGTTCTCCCGCTCCTGTTGGGACTCAGCACCCATACCGCTCGCCGCCACGTGGTCACCACACTTATGGTTCCCCTGCCTGTAAGACCAGGATAGATCTGGATCCTTAGATCGTTAGCGTCGAAGTTTGTAATAATTCTTAAGTCAGATGTCTCAGTCTTAAAATAGTTAGTTTAGTTTGCTTATCAGTTGCTTCCAATTAGCTTAGTTTGCTTATTAGTTGCTTGCATGCTTGTTATGACGAACTTGTGCTGGATTTGAATCTTTGTAATGACTGTTGCCAACCTGTGGGTTTCCCCTGCAATTTGGCCTAGCTATAGTGTTAATAAAGTCAGTTATTTAGTTGGGAAGCCATTTACTTCTACTTTCCTTCTTATCTGAGAAGCTGTGTTGAATCATAATGAGGATCAGTGAAGCTCTTTGTTCACTCAGTGTCATGAAGAATCCTGAATTCCCTTTTCTTATGCTGGAGGGTTGTAAGATCAATGCTGATGTATGAATGTCTTCCACAGATGTCTGACAACAGGCGCCGATGCAACAGGCGTGCTCAGCAAGAGCAGCATGACCAGCAGGAGGAACAACAGAGGCAGCCTCCCCCGCCACCCCCGATGACAGTGGAGCAGATGTTCTTGATGCAGACTCAGGCGGTGCAGGCCATTGGGCAGACTCTGGCAGCCATGCAGCAGGCTCAACAGCAACCCCAACCCCAGTTGCAAGTGCAGATGCCCCAGATGCCACGGGATAAGCGTGGTGAGTTCATGAGAGGGCACCCTCCTACCTTCGCCCATTCTGCCGACCCCATGGTTGCAGAAGACTGGCTGCGCGCAGTGGAAAGAGAACTGCGCACCGCCCAATGTAACGACAAGGAGAAGGTTCTGTATGGTCCTCGTCAGCTAAGGGGAGCAGCCCAGTCCTGGTGGGAGTCCTACCTCGCCACACATGCTGACCCCGAAGCCATCACCTGGGAAGAATTCAGCGAGAGTTTCCGCAGGTACCATGTGCCGGAGGGACTGATGATCGTGAAGAAGGAGGAGTTTCTGGCTCTGAAGCAGGGACCCCTGTCTGTTAGTGAATACAGAGACAAGTTTCTGCAGCTATCTCGTTATGCACCTGAGGATGTCAACACTGATGCTAAGAGGCAGTACAGGTTCATGAGGGGTTTGGTGGATCCCCTGCATTACCAGCTGATGAATCACACCTTCCCCACCTTCCAGCACCTGATCGATAGGGCAGTTATGACTGAGAAGAAGCGTAAGGATATGGAAGATCGGAAGCGCAAGATGAGTGGACCCCAGACCGGAGGCATCAGCCGTCCACGTTTCTCAGGCAGTTCATCTCAGCAAGGCAGGCCTGGCCACCCACAAGGATATCAGAATCAGAACCAGCGTCCACATCAGCAGCAGTTTCAGAGGCAGTACCCACAGCAGCAGCAGCAGCATCGTCAACACAGCCAGCAAGGAGGTAATCAGTATCAGAAGCAGAACAACCAGGCACCTCGCCTTCCTGCCCCAGCAGCAAACCAGAGCAACCAAGCAGCCCCAACACAAGGAGGAGGCAGAGGATGTTTCCACTGTGGAGAACAAGGCCACTGGGCGATGCAGTGCCCGAAGAAGGCGGCGCAGCAGCAGACCAACCCCAACGCTCCAACAAGGCAAGGTGTACTGCAGCCAACAGCAGGCAATCGTAACCAAGCGTACAACCGTGGAAAGGTGAACCACTTGGAGGCCGAAGCGATCTAGGATGCACCAGATGTGGCAGTAGGTATGTTCTCAGTCGAATCTCATCCCACGAAAGTGCTATTTGATACTGGTGCAACTCATTCATTTGTCACTGCAACCTGGGTAGAATTGCATAACATCTCAGTAGAGGCAATGATGCCGCCCATGAGGATTAATTCGGTTGGTGGCAAGGTGCAAACAGATAAAATATGCTCAAATATAAGGGTGGAAATAAGGGGGATAGGGTTCCCCAGTGACTTAATAGTAATAGACACCCCTGGGATAGATGTCATTCTAGGGATGAATTGGTTAATGAGGTATGAAGCGAATATTAGCTGTGACAAGAGGACCGTAACATTGAAGTCCCCGTCAGGAGAAGAGGTAGTGGCCGAGCTAAGGATGCCTAAATCAGCGGAGGGTGTCTGTCACCAGATTTCAGTTGATAGTAAAGAGCCCAACCCGCTCGAGACTATCAAGGTTGTGTCAGACTTTCCGGATGTATTTCCCGAGGAGTTAACAGGCATGCCACCCGAGAGAAAAGTCGAGTTTGCCATAGAGCTTATCCCTGGTACCGCCCCCATCTCCAAAAGAGCCTACCGAGTGTCTGGACCAGAATTGGTGGAACTCAAGAAGCAGATAGATGAGATGTTAGAGAAGGGTTACATCAGACCAAGTACCTCGCCTTGGGCCGCTCTGGTGTTGTTTGTAGAGAAGAAAGATGGTACCAAAAGGATGTGCATAGACTACAGGGCCTTGAATGAAGTCACTGTCAAGAACAAGTACCCCCTGCCAAGGATAGAAGATTTGTTCGACCAGCTCAGAGGTGCCAGCGTATTCTCGAAGATAGATCTGAGATCAGGCTACCATCAACTCAGAATCCGACCCTCGGACATACCGAAGACGGCATTCATCACCAAGTACGGGTTATATGAATTCACAGTTATGTCCTTTGGTTTGACAAATGCGCCAGCCTTCTTTATGTACCTGATGAACAGTGTGTTCATGGATTATCTGGACAAGTTTGTGGTAGTGTTTATCAATGATATTCTTATATATTCTCAAAGTGAGGAAGATCATGTGGAGCATTTGAAGATGGTATTGCAAAGACTTCGAGAGCATCAGCTGTATGCCAAGCTGAGCAAATGCGAGTTCTGGATTCATGAAGTCTTGTTTCTGGGTCACATCATAAACCAAGATGGGTTGGCAGTGGATCCAAAGAAAGTAGCAGATATCCTGAACTGGAAAGCACCAAAGGATGTTCGTGGGATCAAGAGCTTCATTGGAATGGCTGGGTATTACAGGCGTTTCATCGAAGGCTTCTCAAAGATTGCTAGGCCAATGACAGCGTTACTAGCGAAGAAAGTTGAGTTTAAGTGGACCCAAAAGTGTCAGGAAGCATTTGAAGAACTGAAAAATAGACTGACTACAGCTCCGGTGTTAGTCCTGCCTGATGTTCACAAGCCATTCTCAGTGTACTGCGATGCCTCTTACACCGGATTGGGATGTGTGCTAATGCAAGAAGGAAGAGTTGTAGCATATTCATCTCGACAGCTGAAGATCCATGAGAAAAATTATCCCACACATGACCTGGAGTTGGCAGCAGTAGTTCATGCCTTGAAGACCTGGAGACATTACTTGTATGGGCAGAAGTGCGACATCTACACAGATCATAAAAGTCTGAAGTACATATTCACCCAGTCAGAGTTAAACATGAGACAGCGAAGATGGTTAGAATTGATCAAAGACTATGAGTTGGAGATACATTACCATCCAGGCAAGGCCAATGTTGTTGCAGATGCTCTGAGCAGGAAGAGTCAAGTCAATATGTTGGCCACGTACCCAATGCCATATGAGTTAGCCAAGGAGTTCGACAGACTGAGTCTCGGTTTCTTGAACAGTACGCAAGGAGTAACAGTGGAATTAGAGCCCACCCTAGAGCGGGAGATCAAAGAAGGGTAGAAGGATGATGAAAACATCAACAAGATCCGGCAGCTAATTTTAGAAGGAAGAGGCAAAGACTTTCGAGAGGATGAAGAGGGAGTAATATGGTTCAAGGACCGATTGTGTGTCCCCGACCTCAAACCTATTCGGGAACTGATCCTAAAGGAAGCTCATGAGACAGCCTACTCCATACACCCGGGAAGTGAAAAGATGTACCAGGATTTAAAGAGGAGGTTTTGGTGGTATGGCATGAAAAGGGAGATCGCAGAATATGTCGCCATCTGTGATAGCTGTCAAAGAACCAAAGCAGAGCATCAAAGGCCCGCCGGATTGTTGCAGCCATTGCGGATCCCTCAGTGGAAGTGGGACGAGATCGGGATGGATTTTATAGTTGGCCTACCTCGTACCCGGGCCGGTTATGATTCCATCTGGGTGGTTGTGGACCGCTTAACAAAGGTGGCCCATTTCATACCTGTGAAGACCACATATACCGGAGCAACATTAGCTGAGTTATACATGTCACGGATAGTTTGCCTTCATGGTGTGCCGAAGAAGATAGTGTCAGATCGAGGAACGCAGTTCACCTCTCATTTTTGGCAGCAGCTACAAGAAGCCTTGGGCACCCATTTGAACTTCAGCTCGGCTTATCACCCGCAGACAGACGGTCAGACTGAAAGAACTAATCAGATCCTAGAAGATATGCTGAGAGCCTGTGCGTTGCAAGACAAGTCAGGATGGGACAAAAGGTTACCTTATGCAGAATTCTCCTACAACAATAGCTATCAGGCTAGCTTGAAGATGTCACCGTTTCAGGCACTCTATGGACGGAGTTGTAGGACTCCGCTGCATTGGGACCAGCCTGGAGAGAGACAGGTGTTTGGCCCCGACATTTTGCTTGAAGCCGAAGAGAATATCAAAATGGTTCGGGAGAATCTGAAGATAGCACAATCAAGGCAGCGAAGCTATGCAGACAGAAGGAGAAGAGAACTGAGTTTTGAAGTGGGAGATTTCGTCTATCTGAAGGTGTCACCCATCAGGGGAGTCAGAAGGTTCGGAGTTAAAGGCAAGTTAGCACCCCGGTACGTTGGACCCTATCAGATTCAAGCAAAGCGTGGAGAAGTGGCTTACCAACTCAACCTACCAGAAAGTTTGTCGGCAGTGCACAATGTGTTCCACGTGTCACAATTGAAGAAGTGTCTGCGAGTACCAGAAGAGCAGTTGCCAGTGGAGGGTTTGGAGGTCCAGGAGGATCTGACATACATAGAGAAGCCAACGCAGATTCTGGAGTTCGCAGACAGAGTCACCCGGAGGAATACCATCAGAATGTGCAAAGTCAGATGGGGTCATCACTCGGAGGAAGAAGCAACCTGGGAGCGAGAAGATGATCTGAAAGCCAAATACCCTGAACTCTTTGCTGACCAACCTTGAATCTCGGGGGCGAGATTCTTTTAAGGGGGATAGGTTTGTAACACCCTGAATTTGGGGGTATAAAATTTCTTTGCTCATATTCACAAATTCAGGTGTTACTTCCCTTTTCTCATCCTTCCCCAATCTTTTCTTTCTCATTTCTATAGGAGAAAAATGCTTATTCTATTTGTAATAATAGTGTGATAGGTTAAACTCTAAGGGAGTGTGAATTGTTGCATCATGTTGAACCCTGGATTTCACTTTTGTTTGGTGCATAATTCTCAAAAGGTCTAATTTGAATTTGTGGCACATTTGAATTTGAATCAAATAGGGAAAATAAAAAGAAAAGAGAAAGGAAATTCCAAAATAAAAGAAAAAGGGAAAAGAGCCCAAACCCCCGCCCCCCTCGGCCTTTCGGCCCATCAGGCCCAACCCGCGCGCGCGCTCTCCGCCCCCCCTCTCTCTCTGCGCGAGCGGGCCCACCTGTCGGCGCGGCCGCCGTCTCCGCGCTCGCTTCCCCCGCTCTCTCTGCTCGTCCGGCCCCACCTGTCGGCGCTGCCGTTCCCCGCATGCGCCCGCTCCCTCGCTCTCTCTGCCCGTGGGCCCCCTCCGTCAGCCCCGCTTTCCTCGCGCTCGCGCTCGCTTTCTCCTCTCTCTCTGCGCTGCGGGCCCGAGCTGTCAGCTCTCTCGTCCTCGCGTAACCGCCGCCGAGCTGCGCGCGCCCACCTTCTCCGCGCCCACGTCGCGCGTGGGGCTCGCCCCACCTCGCCCTTGGCCACTTGAGCCCCGAGCCTTGCTCGCCATCTCCCCCTCCCTCATTTGCACACCAACCGGCCCCTCTCTTCCACCTCTCCCTCGCTGCGCGCACGCCCAAGCGCCATCGCCGCGAACCGCCGCCGCCCGAGCTCGTTTCCCGGCCGCCGTTGGAGCTCCGCCGTGTCCATTGCCACGGTGAGTTTTGCCCCGACGTCCACAACCCGGGACGTGCCCCAATTCCCTCTCCCCCTCCCTACTTCTCTCTGCCCACGCTCACCCGCCGTCCGCCGTGCAGCCGCCACCGTCGACCCGGGCTATCGTCGCGTCTCCGTCGCCGCCGAGGAGTCCCCGGAGTTCGCCTTGAGGTAAGGAACCTCTCCCGCCCCTATTGGCCCTAGTCTTGCTCTCTATCGCGTTTAATTCCTCGCCGGAGTAGTTTAGCGCCGCCGCCGAGCTGCTTCGCCGTGGGCTGCCCTCCTCCGGTGCCCCTGCCCCGACCCAGACCCCACCAAGAGGTTTCCCGTGCCCTCCCCGACCTCCCCGGCCACTCAGGTCGCCCCGGGAACCCGCAGGGCCCCCGCGCCCCTCGTCTCCGGCGAGCTCCTCCGCCGCGGGGACGAGCGCCGCCGCCCCAGCTAGCCGAAGGAGACGGGAGCCAGCCACCCCATCCCCGCCGTCTATCTTAGATCGGACGGCACGGATTCAAATAACCCGAACCCAACCTCAACCGTCCGCCCAAGATCCAACGGCCCAGAGCCGTTTCCCCGCACCCCGCCTCTCTGCCAACTGGGCCCCGCCTGTCAGCCGTTCGCCCGCGCGGTCGCTCTGCCCGCCCGGTCCCGCCTGCCAGTCGCCTGCGCCCCGCGCTGCTCGCCCGGTCCCGCCTGTCAGCCGTTTGCCCGCGCGCTGCCCGCCCGGCCCCGCCTGTCAGCCGCCCAGGCCGCCGCGCGCCCGCGCGCCCGCCGTAGGATCTAATCCTGGCCGTTGATCTGAGATCTAACGGCTGTAAGCGCCCGATACCCCTTCGCCTGCGCGTTTTCTTAAAGAGACCCCCGGTTTTCTGGATTTTGCGCCCGCCGTCCCTGGTTTCTCGCAGTTAGGTCCTCTGTAATACTCCAAATTGTATACCAGGAATAATAGAGAGTTATTCTCATTTTTGTGTGTCTCAAATGCATCATAAAAAGAGCACCTATGTAATTGAGTGTGACCAATAAAACAAAGATTCTAAAATAAAAGAAAGTGCATATGTTGGAGTTTATATGTTTGTGCATTAAATAAAATAATAATGTTAAAAGATAATAACATAAGAGTTGCTAGAAGTAGAATTAAACCCCTAAGTTTGAAAATTAGGGTTTGAACAAAGAGAAGGAAAAGATTATACAAAATATAGAAAATAAATATATAAATAATTATATTTCCAAAGTAGGTATTCTAAATCCCACAACATGAACTAAGAATAAATTAGGCACAAGTTTAAATTGAAATTCGAATTCAAATTGATTTTAGAAAGAAAGGAAAGAAAATGGGAAATATAAAAGAAAAAGGAGGACACATGCGCATGGGCCGATTGTCCCTCATTTGGCCCATTCTCCATTTCCGGATACCCGGCCCAGGTGTCACAGCGCCACTCCACCTTTCACTGCCGGGCGGGTCCCTTGCGTCAGATCCGTCGCCGCGTCGAGTTCTGTTTCGGCGACGCTTGCAGGTGGGCCCGGTTTGACCGCTTCCTCAACCACACCGTCGAGTTCGCGGCGGAGCCGGGAACGTAGGCCGGCCGTTGCGCCTAACTAACCTGGCCGTGCGCTTGCTTCGGTGCGGGTTGGTACATAATCTGTGGGCATAAAACCTCCCCAACCGCGATCCTCGTCGCCTTCTATTGCAAACCCTCGGGTAGACGCAGGTCTGCCATAGGCCGAGATTTAGAGCTAGCGCCGCCGACCGACGTGTGAGGCTTGGGTTTGGCGCCGGAGGTGGTGGAGAGTTCCGTTGGTGCGCGGAGTGACTGTGCGCGGCCCCGGTGCGTCGGTGTTGCCGCGGGCTAGGCGGAATTTCTCATCGGCGTTGTCTGCCGCCGTGTGACCGCTGCCCCGACGTGAGCGACGCCCTGGGCACTTCGTGTTGAGGTAACAAACCTGTAAACCAATTCGCTTTATTCTGAGTTTTCCTTTGCCGAGAGAATCACAGCGAATTGAGTCCGAATTGCGTAGTCGCCGCGGTCTCCGGCATGCGGCCGCCGTGGAGGACGGCGCTGCTGCGTCGGGACAGCTCTGGGTAGAAGAAAGTATAGGTGCCGTCCGATGTTGTTTGGACGGCGGAGATCAAACGGCGCACAGCGTTTTGTCGTATTAAATTAGGACCGTCCGATCGGGATCGGACGATGAAGGTTGTATCGGGTCGGGATCGCTCTCATCCGTGGATGATACATCTAACGGCCGAAACGAAATATACGTTATATGCTGCGCGATCTAATCCGGGCGCTTCGTTGCCGATCCGACGGCCACGATCGGCCGATACCCCCTTCGCGATGGCCAATTCACTAAAGAGTCCCTGGACTTTGCGGAAATCAACCCGCGGTCCACCTGTATAGTGCTCTGTGTCTTAGGAATTTTTACGTGCCAGCCCCTGCAGTTTCCTGTAATTGAGGCCCGATCCAGAGAGTATTAGAAATCAGAAATTAATATCTGAAATTAATTTTTAGTGCAAAAATAAATGTTAAAACTTGTTTAATTCATAGTAAATGCATATGAACTCCAAATTAGACCATTCCAGTTCCTAAATTTTCATAAAATTATTGTCTATCTATTTGTGCCCCAGTTCTGGCATGACAAACACATTAAAATTATTCTTTCACTTAATCCTGTATTAAATGCATAAAACCTTAGAAAATCCATAACTTAAAATATATAACTCCAAATTTGATGATTCCAGTTCCTGTAATCTTGTTTTAATGTCTAGTTTATTACTGTATATTCTATTTGCATGTTTGATGTAATGTTAATTTATGCTATGCCATGTATGTATTGTATTGATGCGAGTAGACGAGCAACCCACTGTGGAACCTGAGCTTCAACAAGTTGAAGTAGCTGAGCAGGAGCTCGTTGAAGGCAAGTTGTGCCCTTGATCACTTCTTTTACCCATTCATGTTCTTATTATTCATAATGATCTGCATAGGATAATTTTGCTGGGACCCATTAGGATACCCTAGATTTTGACTATCTTTATACCTTGTTTTACCACTGGTTTTACTACTAAAGTTTTGGGTAGTACATGCTATTGCTTTATGTGGATTTGGGCATAGAGATATTCATCACTTATTGTTATACTATCTATTGTTATCTGTTTTATTATTCCTTGTTCATGTTAAGATCATTATGTTAATGGGAACATGGAGAACCACCCGGGAAAACAGTGCTACCACAAGGGTGGAATGGGACGCCCTTGGCTGATTAACTAGGAAAGCTAGGGGAGGGCTACCTTACCCGAAAGGGGCAAGGGCAGTAGGGGAGAGGTCAGTGCGGGGAGGTCCCTGGTTGATTTTGCTGCGATGGCGGTCAGCCAGGAACCCTTTACTGGATCTTCCCATAAACTGTAGCGGGTAGTCTGAAGCTAGTGGAACTTTGTAAAGGCCTCGTAGTGGTACCCTGCCTCGCTTCCTAGGTAGAGGTGTATGGAGTCTGATCAACTCTGTGGCAGATGGGTAACACGACTTGTGGGTAAAGATGCGCAACCTCTGCAGAGTGTAAAACTGGTATACTAGCCGTGCTCACGGTCAAGAGCGGCTCGGACACTCACATGATTAATTTATGGAACCTAAACTTAACCTGTCATTTCATTGCATTTGGGATTATTTTATTATTACTTTTACTTATTATTATTATGGTTTGGTATTTACTTACACTTAGTAACTGCTAATAAAATTTTGACCAACTTATAAAAGCAATGCTCAGCTTCAGCCTTTATTTCATTGATCAGCCTTACACTACATGAACTCCCACCTTTGGTGAGTTCATGTCACATTATTCCCCACGACTTGTTGAGCTATGATCGTTTGTGAGCTCACTCTTGCTGTCTCACACCCCCCCCCCACAGGAGAAGAGCAGGTGGTTCAGGAGGAGCTGCCTAACACTGAGGAGTTCGATCTGATCTAGGTGGCGATTCTCAGTCGACATTGGCGCCATCGATCCTTAGTTCGTTTTATATTTACTATTTTATTTTGTAATAAGACTTCCGCTATGTAATAATTACTCTGATGTTTTATGACATTTATCTCTATACACTCTGTTATTATATATGTTGTCTTCTTGGCGCATGTATGAGATGCACCCGGCTTTGTTCTTTAAAACCGGGTGTTACAGAAGTGGTATCAGAGGAAATGTTGACTGTAGGACGAAACCTAGATAGACTGGACAAACCCTTACCTACTTATCTCATTCTGATTCATTCTACACTCACCTTACTCTGATTCTTTCTACACTTATCTTGATCCTGTCTCACCTTCTACTGTTCTACTCTGATCATTCTTACCTTTTCTACTCTGAGACAAGACGGATTTCGAACCTTGGAATCCCTACCCCTATGACATTTTTAAGAGATAGGAGGCCTAAGACAAAATTTAAAACTATTTTCTCTATTAAAAATATTGGTTGATTGTTCTGATGATCAATGCCTGATTTGCTTCTTTGATTGATTGAAATAGTATAGATGGACATCTTAGTATGTACCACTATAAGGTGTTGTATTAGCTTTAGTAGGTGACACACTAATAAATCCCCAGAGAAACATGGTTGTAATTACTGCCTTGTCTACTGCTCTTTCTTACCATATGTATCTAACTCAGATGGTCAATACCAGGCGGGGTGGTGGAATTGACTTGCCTCCTAACCAACACACTCGAAGACAACCTCAGCCACAGCCTGCAGGGATGAATCCTCCTAATCCTCCACCAGGCGGAGTTGACCCACTGGTTGCTGCTCAGATGGCAATGATGCAGCAAATGGCAGACACTATGGCGGATATGCGTGCCCAGATGCAGCAAGAACGCCAGGAGATGCGTCAAGAAAGAGAAGATATACGCCAGGAGCTGCGCCAGGAAAGAGATGAGATACGCCAAGAAAGGAGGGCGCAACAACAGCAGCTGCAACAACAACTTCAACAGCAACAACAGCAGCAACAAGTACCATTGCCTCCACCACCACCACCAGTTCCACCTCGGGATAAGCACCGGGAGTTTATGAGTCACAAGCCACCAACCTTCGCCAGCTCGCCAGATCCACTTGACGCGGATGATTGGTTGAAGTCAATTGAGAAGATGCTGAATATTGCCCAATGCACTGACCGGGAGAAGGTGTTATATGCTTCTGGACGTCTGACTGGTCCTGCTGCTGACTGGTGGGATTCTTATACTGCTGCCCACGATGCTGCTGATACTATCACTTGGGCAGAGTTCAGTACACAATTCAGGAACTACCATATTCCAGCTGGTATGATCAAGATCAAGAAGAAGGAGTTTCTGTCATTGAAGCAAGGCAACATGTCAGTCAGCAAATACAGAGACAAATTTATTCAGCTATCCAGATATGCCCCTGAAGAAGTTGCTGAAGACGAAAGAAAGCAGGAGCATTTCATTGAAGGACTTAATGGACCCTTACAGTATGCACTGGTTGCACACACATTTCCATCATTTCAGAGGCTATTGGATAAGGCTCTTGCTATTGAACACAAGCGTGTTCAACTGGGTGACTTGAAGAGGAAGGCTATCTCACAAGGACAGGGTAGCAGCAGTGTTCGTCCGCGCTACAGTTCACCACAGGGTACACCGACTCGACCCGGAGGACCACGCCCAATTCAGCAGTCACCACTGAGGACTCCACCTCCTCGACAGGCTACTCCCACTGGCACCCCGACGAAGGTTGCAGGACAGAGTCAGGGCACTCAATGTTTCAAGTGTGGGAAGATTGGTCATTATGCAAATGTCTGCCCACAGAGGAATGCTACTACTCCGGCCCAGAACAAGCAACAGACCCCTGGCAAGGGATATTCTATAGCCAGGGTGAATCAAGTCAGTGTTGATGATACTCCGGATGGAGGGGACCTCGTAATTGGTATGTTTTATGTTAATGCAATTCCTGCAACAATATTATTTGATTCTGGTGCCACACATTCATTCATGTCTGCTAGATATGCCAACACCAATGAAATACCACTGCTAAATATGAGAAAACCCCTGATAGTAATTACACCTAAAGGGCCTGTTGAGGCAAATCAAATGACACGTAGATTGACATTAACTATTATGGGTAGAGAATTTGGAGCTACTGCTATAATATTGGAGTCAAGCAGTATAGATTTGATACTTGGTATGTCATGGCTAAGGAGGGCAAAGGCCGTGATAGCATGTGGTAGAGGTACCATAGAGCTCACTACCACTAAAGGAGAAAGGTTTCAAGTTAATATTGCAGTAACCTCCTCATCCATGCGTGCAATGTTCTTTATGCCGGAGGAGTTTGTTGGTGACAACATCCGGGTGGTTAGAGATTTTCCGGATGTCTTTCCAGAGGAGTTACCAGGGATGCCACCTGATAGAGAAGTTGAGTTTGTTATTGATCTCTTACCTGGAACCGCCCCTATTTCTAAACGGCCATATAGAATGTCCGTAGAAGAGTTGAAGGAACTGAAGAAGCAGTTAACGGAGTTACAAGAGGCTGGTTACATTCGTCCAAGTTCCTCACCTTGGGGAGCACCGGTGTTATTTGTGCAGAAGAAGGATGGATCGCAACGGATGTGTGTGGATTATAGATCTCTTAATGATGTTACGGTGAAGAACAAGTATCCGTTGCCCCGCATTGAGGATTTATTTGATCAGATGAGAGGAGCCAGGGTATTCTCGAAGATTGATCTCCGATCGGGATACCATCAGATGAAGATTAGACCATCGGATATTCCTAAGACGGCTTTCTCAACTCGATATGGATTGTATGAGTTTACTGTTATGTCATTTGGATTAACCAATGCACCAGCTTACTTCATGAATTTGATGAATAAGGTGTTTATGGAGTATTTGGACAGGTTCGTCGTGGTGTTCATCGACGATATTCTCATCTATTCTAGGAATGAAAGTGATCATGAACAACATCTGAGATTGGTGCTACAGAAGTTACGAGATAATGAGCTCTACGCTAAGTTTAGCAAGTGTGAGTTTTGGATTGACAAGGTGCCATTCCTTGGTCATATTATTTCTAATGGAGGAATAGCAGTGGATCCTGCTAAAGTGAAGGAGATTATGGAATGGAGAGTGCCCACTACAGTTACGGAGATTCGGAGTTTCTTGGGACTCGCAGGATATTATCGGAGATTTATTGAAGGATTTTCTAAGATTGCCAAGCCTATGACATCGCTTTTGGAGAAAGGAAAAGAATTTAAGTGGGATGAGAAATGTCAAGAGAGCTTTGATCAATTGAAGGAAAGATTGATGTCACCTCCAGTATTGATTATGCCAGATCTGCAGAAGGGATTTGACATTTACTGTGATGCATGTGGCCAAGGACTTGGATGTGTGCTTATGCAAGAAGGTCATGTGATTGCCTATGCATCTCGTCAGTTGAGGAAGCATGAATTGAACTACCTCACCCATGATTTGGAATTGGCTGCCGTTGTGCATGCACTTAAGATTTGGAGACATTATATTATGGGAACTAAGTGCCAAGTATACACGGACCATAAGAGTTTGAAGTATATATTCACTCAGAAGGATCTCAACCTTAGGCAACGCCGTTGGTTGGAGCTCATCAAGGATTATGATTTGGAGATTCATTATCACCCAGGCAAGGCGAATTTGGTTGCAGATGCCTTGAGTCGGAAGGAGCATGTTCACTCCGCTTTCGTTGTCCAGCTACCTGATGAGTTGGCAAAAGATTTTGAGAGGCTCAACCTGGGAATTGTTACACATACGGAAGGAGTGACTATTGAATTGGAACCTACCTTGGAGCAAGAGATTCGTAAAGGTCAGGTTGGTGATGCTAGAATTCAAGAGATCAAGGATCTTATTACTGAAGGAAGAGTTCCGGAATTCACGGAGGATGAGCAAGGTACTATATGGTTCAAAGATCGGATTTGTGTTCCAGAGATTGATAGCCTCCGTGAGGCTATATTGAAAGAAGCTCATGATTCTGATTACTCCATTCACCCTGGAAGCACTAAGATGTATCAAGATTTGAAGCGAAAGTATTGGTGGTATGGACTGAAAAGAGATGTGGCTGCTCATGTGGCTAAGTGTGATGTTTGTCAAAGAGTTAAGGCTGAACATCAAAGACCCGCTGGATTGTTGCACCCATTGAAGATACCCGAGTGGAAATGGGAAGAAATTGGTATGGATTTTATTGTTGGACTACCCCGCACTCCAGCAGGATATGACTCTATTTGGGTAATTGTGGACAGATTGACCAAGGTGGCTCATTTTATACCTGTGAGGACTAATTATACGGGGGCCAAGCTAGCAGAATTGTATATGACTCGGATAGTTTGCCTACATGGTGTGCCTAAGAAGATCGTGTCTGATCGAGGATCGCAGTTTACTTCTCGATTTTGGAAGAAGTTGCATGAGAGTTTGGATACAAAGTTGAATTTTAGTTCAGCCTACCATCCCCAGACTGATGGACAGACAGAGAGAACCAATCAAGTGCTGGAAGATATGTTAAGAGCTTGTGCTCTTAAACATGGAGGCAGTTGGGAGAAGAGTTTACCATATGCTGAGTTTTCTTATAATAATAGCTATCAGGCCAGTTTAAAGATGTCACCATTTGAAGCTTTATATGGCAGAAAGTGCAGGACTCCTCTGTATTGGGATCAAACTGGAGAAAGACAGTTCTTTGGGCCTGAGCTTATTCAAGAGGCAGAAGAACAAGTTCGAATGATAAGAGAAAATTTGAGGATTGCACAATCCAGGCAAAAGAGCTATGCTGACAATAGGAGAAGACTCCTGGAGTTTAAGGAGGGTGAACATGTCTATTTGAAGGTGTCACCACTTCGTGGTATGAGGAGATTTAAAGTTAAAGGGAAGTTGTCCCCTCGCTTCATTGGACCCTTCTTAATCTTAAAGCGAGTGGGAGAAGTTGCATATCAACTGGAGTTACCCAATCATCTGTCAGATGTACATGATGTGTTTCATGTGTCTCAGCTGAAGAAGTGCCTCAGGGTACCTGAGGAGCAACTACCAATGGAAGACCTTAGTGTTCAAGAGGATTTGACTTATGCTGAGTACCCTATCAAGATTTTGGACACTTTGACTCGAGTTACAAGAAATAGGGTGATAAAGATGTGCAAAGTTCAATGGAGTCACCATGGTGAAGATGAAGCTACTTGGGAAAGAGAAGAAGAGCTTCGTATAGATTTTCCCCATCTTTTCCCTAGTCCTTCTTAAATCTCGAGGACGAGATTATTTTTAAGGGGGGTAGGATTTGTAATACTCCAAATTGTATACCAGGAATAATAGAGAGTTATTCTCATTTTTGTGTGTCTCAAATGCATCATAAAAAGAGCACCTATGTAATTGAGTGTGACCAATAAAACAAAGATTCTAAAATAAAAGAAAGTGCATATGTTGGAGTTTATATGTTTGTGCATTAAATAAAATAATAATGTTAAAAGATAATAACATAAGAGTTGCTAGAAGTAGAATTAAACCCCTAAGTTTGAAAATTAGGGTTTGAACAAAGAGAAGGAAAAGATTATACAAAATATAGAAAATAAATATATAAATAATTATATTTCCAAAGTAGGTATTCTAAATCCCACAACATGAACTAAGAATAAATTAGGCACAAGTTTAAATTGAAATTCGAATTCAAATTGATTTTAGAAAGAAAGGAAAGAAAATGGGAAATATAAAAGAAAAAGGAGGACACATGCGCATGGGCCGATTGTCCCTCATTTGGCCCATTCTCCATTTCCGGATACCCGGCCCAGGTGTCACAGCGCCACTCCACCTTTCACTGCCGGGCGGGTCCCTTGCGTCAGATCCGTCGCCGCGTCGAGTTCTGTTTCGGCGACGCTTGCAGGTGGGCCCGGTTTGACCGCTTCCTCAACCACACCGTCGAGTTCGCGGCGGAGCCGGGAACGTAGGCCGGCCGTTGCGCCTAACTAACCTGGCCGTGCGCTTGCTTCGGTGCGGGTTGGTACATAATCTGTGGGCATAAAACCTCCCCAACCGCGATCCTCGTCGCCTTCTATTGCAAACCCTCGGGTAGACGCAGGTCTGCCATAGGCCGAGATTTAGAGCTAGCGCCGCCGACCGACGTGTGAGGCTTGGGTTTGGCGCCGGAGGTGGTGGAGAGTTCCGTTGGTGCGCGGAGTGACTGTGCGCGGCCCCGGTGCGTCGGTGTTGCCGCGGGCTAGGCGGAATTTCTCATCGGCGTTGTCTGCCGCCGTGTGACCGCTGCCCCGACGTGAGCGACGCCCTGGGCACTTCGTGTTGAGGTAACAAACCTGTAAACCAATTCGCTTTATTCTGAGTTTTCCTTTGCCGAGAGAATCACAGCGAATTGAGTCCGAATTGCGTAGTCGCCGCGGTCTCCGGCATGCGGCCGCCGTGGAGGACGGCGCTGCTGCGTCGGGACAGCTCTGGGTAGAAGAAAGTATAGGTGCCGTCCGATGTTGTTTGGACGGCGGAGATCAAACGGCGCACAGCGTTTTGTCGTATTAAATTAGGACCGTCCGATCGGGATCGGACGATGAAGGTTGTATCGGGTCGGGATCGCTCTCATCCGTGGATGATACATCTAACGGCCGAAACGAAATATACGTTATATGCTGCGCGATCTAATCCGGGCGCTTCGTTGCCGATCCGACGGCCACGATCGGCCGATACCCCCTTCGCGATGGCCAATTCACTAAAGAGTCCCTGGACTTTGCGGAAATCAACCCGCGGTCCACCTGTATAGTGCTCTGTGTCTTAGGAATTTTTACGTGCCAGCCCCTGCAGTTTCCTGTAATTGAGGCCCGATCCAGAGAGTATTAGAAATCAGAAATTAATATCTGAAATTAATTTTTAGTGCAAAAATAAATGTTAAAACTTGTTTAATTCATAGTAAATGCATATGAACTCCAAATTAGACCATTCCAGTTCCTAAATTTTCATAAAATTATTGTCTATCTATTTGTGCCCCAGTTCTGGCATGACAAACACATTAAAATTATTCTTTCACTTAATCCTGTATTAAATGCATAAAACCTTAGAAAATCCATAACTTAAAATATATAACTCCAAATTTGATGATTCCAGTTCCTGTAATCTTGTTTTAATGTCTAGTTTATTACTGTATATTCTATTTGCATGTTTGATGTAATGTTAATTTATGCTATGCCATGTATGTATTGTATTGATGCGAGTAGACGAGCAACCCACTGTGGAACCTGAGCTTCAACAAGTTGAAGTAGCTGAGCAGGAGCTCGTTGAAGGCAAGTTGTGCCCTTGATCACTTCTTTTACCCATTCATGTTCTTATTATTCATAATGATCTGCATAGGATAATTTTGCTGGGACCCATTAGGATACCCTAGATTTTGACTATCTTTATACCTTGTTTTACCACTGGTTTTACTACTAAAGTTTTGGGTAGTACATGCTATTGCTTTATGTGGATTTGGGCATAGAGATATTCATCACTTATTGTTATACTATCTATTGTTATCTGTTTTATTATTCCTTGTTCATGTTAAGATCATTATGTTAATGGGAACATGGAGAACCACCCGGGAAAACAGTGCTACCACAAGGGTGGAATGGGACGCCCTTGGCTGATTAACTAGGAAAGCTAGGGGAGGGCTACCTTACCCGAAAGGGGCAAGGGCAGTAGGGGAGAGGTCAGTGCGGGGAGGTCCCTGGTTGATTTTGCTGCGATGGCGGTCAGCCAGGAACCCTTTACTGGATCTTCCCATAAACTGTAGCGGGTAGTCTGAAGCTAGTGGAACTTTGTAAAGGCCTCGTAGTGGTACCCTGCCTCGCTTCCTAGGTAGAGGTGTATGGAGTCTGATCAACTCTGTGGCAGATGGGTAACACGACTTGTGGGTAAAGATGCGCAACCTCTGCAGAGTGTAAAACTGGTATACTAGCCGTGCTCACGGTCAAGAGCGGCTCGGACACTCACATGATTAATTTATGGAACCTAAACTTAACCTGTCATTTCATTGCATTTGGGATTATTTTATTATTACTTTTACTTATTATTATTATGGTTTGGTATTTACTTACACTTAGTAACTGCTAATAAAATTTTGACCAACTTATAAAAGCAATGCTCAGCTTCAGCCTTTATTTCATTGATCAGCCTTACACTACATGAACTCCCACCTTTGGTGAGTTCATGTCACATTATTCCCCACGACTTGTTGAGCTATGATCGTTTGTGAGCTCACTCTTGCTGTCTCACACCCCCCCCCCACAGGAGAAGAGCAGGTGGTTCAGGAGGAGCTGCCTAACACTGAGGAGTTCGATCTGATCTAGGTGGCGATTCTCAGTCGACATTGGCGCCATCGATCCTTAGTTCGTTTTATATTTACTATTTTATTTTGTAATAAGACTTCCGCTATGTAATAATTACTCTGATGTTTTATGACATTTATCTCTATACACTCTGTTATTATATATGTTGTCTTCTTGGCGCATGTATGAGATGCACCCGGCTTTGTTCTTTAAAACCGGGTGTTACATCCTCAGCCCTTTTAGTTAATTCAAAAAAGGTCCTTAGGGTATATTTTTAACCCCTAAACTTGTAAAATTCATAACTTTGCCATATGAACTCCAAATTAGGTGCTTCAAATTGCAAAATGTTCATAAAATTATTATCTATCTGTTTATGCAATGTTTCCCTGCTGTTTCTATGTCCCAATTAATGGTTAATCATTAGGATAGGATTAAGGTTATTGGAACCCTATTTGAGATAAATAAAGGATAGTAGACTTTAATAAAAGTTGGAGCACTTAAGTTTATGGACTTAAACACCTAAGTTTAGGAACTTAAAACCAGATAATGATTTAATCCCACCACTAACTTAAACCTGGTTAGTGGATAATGAATTACTTTGTATAGTCCTCTACCCAGACCTAGGGAACACCAGAGTGCCTATCCCTTTTCTGTTATGAACTTGTGACCTCTCTCTGCTGCATATGTTTGGTATATTGTTTTTGTTTGTTATTTCCCAAGTGCATAGTGTGAATGATTGCTTTACGTAGACAACGAGCAGTCTGTGTTTCCCGAGGAAGTTGCAGAGGAAGTTCTTGATCAGCAGTTTGGTGAAGGCAAGTGTCCTCTGACCCATTATGTCCTATTCATTTATAACTTACTACCCCGCATTACTTACTTGAAACCTAAGGATTGACTAGCTTTACACTTTACTTTATCCTTGATGACCTTATGGGCTATTATGGTTAGCATTCTGCTATTGCCTTAACTTAATCAATGAACATGATGTGAATATTTATGATACTGTTATCCTGATGATATTGATGATCTTGTGATGCTCTAGGGGGCTCAGGCTGTTTCCTGAGTACCTCTCCGTAAGGACCTGTTCGTTGAGAGACCACCCGGGATAACAGTGCAACCATGAGGGTGAAATGGGGTGCCCTTAGCTAATTAATTAGAGGAACTAGAGGTGTAGTTGCTTCGCCGTCGTGCCGTCAATGGGGTCCAGGCACAGTGCTTGCTCTGCCGAGGCTGAGTGCCGAGGTTCTTTCGTTTTGCTTTTTGTTAGTCACTCTCCTGCGGGGAGGAGTACTGTGTTTATCAAACTGGAGAAACCTAACGGGCAGCTACGATCTCTAGGGAATCTTTGTAACAGCTACGTAGTGATACCCTGCCAGGCCACCTAGGTAGTGGTCAATGGAGAGTAGCTCTCTCCGGGCAGAAAGGGAATCATGACTCATGGGGAAAGTGTGCGACCTCTGCAGAGGGTAGTGAAACTGATATATCAGCCGTGCTCACGGTTAAGAGCAGCCTTGGGATCCTCTTTGATTAGAGATACAGATGGTTCGAGATACAAGGATTATGTTATGGTTTTGGTTCAAATATGATGATGTTGTTCCTCGATGAGGAAATGGTTCATGGGTTGGTTAATGATAAAATCTGGCTTCTACTAATGATAAATACCTGTCCAACTAAAAGCAACTGCTTGAGCCTAACCCCACATAAAGCTAGTCCACTTCAGCCAAACGTGACATTTGCTGAGTACGTTGATGTGTACTCATCCTTGCTTTACCACAAAACACCAGGTTGTTCGCATTGTAACCACTGCTCCGGAGAAGGCGAAGTCGTGGAAGGAGACTTCCAGGAGTTCCAAGATTACGACGAATTCTAGGTGTGGGTTGGCGGCAACCCCCAGTCAGCTGCCTGTGAAGGCCTTATCTTTACTGCGTTTCGCTAGCACTTTGATTTAACTGTTAAGTCGATGACTATGTGGATGTCCATGACTCTGTGATGTAACAAGTTAATACTCTTCTATGTTATTATTCGAGCATTGTGCGATGATGTTCATTTATGTAATCGCTGTGTACGTGAGTTCTGATCCTGGCACGTACATAGTTCGCATTCGGTTTGCCTTCCAAAACCGGGTGTGACATAAGTGGTATCAAAGCCGTGCTGACTGTAGGACCGCTGACCTAGAGTAGCACTGGCCATCACGCAGCACCTCGAGCCCTCGTTGGAAACGCCTTCCGACAAGGTTTCTACTGGCCGACGGTGGTGGCCGACGCTACCAGAATTGTCCGCACCTGCGAAGGGTGTCAATTCTACGCGAGGCAGACCCACCTGCCCGCTCAGGCTCTACAGACGATACCCATCACCTGGCCTTTTGCTGTGTGGGGTCTAGATCTCGTTGGCCCTTTGCAGAAGGCGCCCGGGGGCTACACGCACCTGCTGGTCACCATCGACAAATTCTCCAAGTGGATCGAGGTCCGACCCCTGAACAGCATCAGGTCCGAGCAGGCGGTGGCGTTCTTCACCAACATCATCCATCATCACCGACAATGGCACCCAGTTCACCGGCAGAAAGTTCCCAGACTTCTGCGAGGATCACCACATCCGGGTGGACTGGGCCGCCGTGGCTCATCCCATGACGAATGGGCAGGTAGAGCGTGCCAACGGCATGATTCTACAAGGGCTCAAGCCTCGGATCTACAACGACCTCAACAAGTTCGGCAAGCGGTGGATGAAGGAACTCCCCTCGGTGGTCTGGAGTCTGAGGACAACGCCGAGCCGAGCCACGGGCTTCACGCCGTTCTTTCTAGTCTATGGGGCCGAAGCCATCTTGCCCACAGACTTAGAATACGGTTCTCCGAGGACGAGGGCCTACACCGACCAAAGCAACCAAGTTAGCCGAGAAGACTCGCTGGACCAGCTGGAGGAGGCTCGGGACAAGGCCTTGCTACACTCGGCGCGGTACCAGCAGTCCCTGCGACGCTACCACGCCCGAGGGGTCCGGTCCCGAGACCTCCAGGTGGGCGACCTGGTGCTTCGGCTGCGACAAGACACCCGTGGGCGGCACAAGCTCACGCCCCCCCTGGGAGAGGCCATTCGTCAACGCCAAGGTTCTGAAGCCCGGAACGTACAAGCTGGCCAACAGTCAAGGCGAGGTCTACGGCAACGCCTGGAACATCCAACAGCTACGTCGCTTCTACCCTTAAGATGTTTTCAAGTTGATCATATACCTCGCACCCACGCAAAGTTTAGTCATCAAGGAAGGGTCGGCCTCGCCTCGGCAAAGCCCGACCCTCCCTCGGGGGCTAAAAGAGGGGGAACCCCCTCTGCGTCGAAATTTTCCTCGAAAAAAGATCTTTTCTGCCAGAATGTCTTTCGCGCTTTTTGGCTACTTTGAAAGTGGATCCTGAAAATGACGGAGTACACGTAAGCAGCCAAGGCTGACCGAGCCGAGGGACTCCTACGCCTCCGGGATACGGATACCTCACTCATCACCTTCTGCGATAAGTAACTCATGTTCGGATAAGTGATTCTGCAGACCGAACAAGTCTTCACGTTCGAAAGCTCTTCTGCCGAAGCGATCCTTCGAGCCTTCTCGACTGCGTCGGTGACAGAGCCCCATGGACGGGTAAGAGTGCGCGTAAGCGGCAAGGCCGACCGAGCCGAGGGACCCCTACGCCTCCGGGATACGGATACCTCACTCATCACCTTCCGCGAGAAGCAACTCTCGCTCGCACAAACATTTCTGTTACCGATAAAAAAGTCCAGATACTCGAAACAAGAGGAAAAGAGATGCAGCTTTACAACACGGCGAGGGTGTGTTTAGGCCTCGGCGGCCGCAGAAAACACACGCTACAAGACAATCCGATCCTGCAGGCTCGGATCTTGATGGCTGAAGGGAGCAGCAGCACCCTCGGCAGCGACGACACCTTCGGCGAGGTCCGACCTAGCCTCGGACGGCGACGCGGTCCGAGGATCTACACTCTGAAGGACGATGTCATCGCCACGCCCGGGCCATCGCCGCCAGGGTCTTCTCCGGGAATCCGGCCCGAGCAGGCGGCTCGGCTGGTCAACTCCGGCGTCGGTCCCGCTGACGGACGACCCGGCCAGGCTCCGGCCGACCTGGTCTTCTTTTCGAGCCAACTCTGCCTTTGTTCGCGCTGACACCGCTACCCCTGGCCTTGGCTCATCGAAGAGCGGCCGAGGGGTTCCTCTAACTAAGCAAGGGAAGCCTCGGACAACAAGGCTGACCGAGCCGAGGGACTCCTACGCCTCCGGGATGTGGATACCTCACTCGTCACCTTTACACGGGGCAACTCACGCTTGGTGAAGCGGTTCAGACAAACAACAGGCGAGTCTCAGTGCTCGAAAAGGAGGAAAAAACATGGCTCCGTGCCAAAATTACATACATGTTCAGGCCTCGACAGCCACAATGAACACTGGCGTTCGAAGTGCCATTACAAACGGAACTCCGGTTCCGTCTCCGCGGGTACAAACAACCCCACAAGATTGGGGAACCCGCGGAGCAATCGAGGGCCGACGGGTGGCTCGCCGCTGCCCAATCCGGCAACAGCGACAACAACCCCCGTCCCGGGCGACGAAGCAGCTTCAGCAGCGGCTTCGGGGCGGGTACTACGGCAGAAGGACTCTCACCCACCGAGGACGAGAACCAGCCATTCAGGCCGGGAGACGGAGACCCAGGGCTACTGGCGGAGTTGGTAATCTCATCGGTAGAGAAGCCTTCTCCAGCTACCGCCGCCTCAACACCGCGCCAGCAGGCACCGGATGCCTCAAAGCGTGCCGGCAGGTCTTCGCCCTTGCCAGAACCACCCAGAACATGGGCGCCGCCCTCGCGGTACACGGCGCAACCATCGTCCGGACGGAGGACGTAATGCTGCACCCTGGCTGAGTGGCGGCGGTCCGCCTTTCCCGGCATGGATGGAGGAGGCCTCCGCGGGGCTGGAGGATGCCTTTCTCCCCCAGACGCCAGGGGAAGAAAAGGGTGACCGACCCACGCGGAGGCTGCCCCCCGACTCGCCTCATCCTCCACCTCAGCCTGGATGACGAAAATCCTTGAGGCTGAGGACGGGGCAGAGGCCGCAGTCCGGCTCACTTCCCTCCACCAAACTATTCATTGGTGGGGGAGTGCAGCCGGGCTGCATGATGAAAATCCTTGAAGCCGAACGATGGCTGAAAGGTACCAACCCCCGCAGAGTTGCGTTCCTCCAACGACGAGGCGGAAAGACGGCAGATATCCCCCATCCGGGGGCTTGGAAGGTGGAAAGACACGATGCATAAGGGAGCGCGAAGACATGGTCGCCTCCCAAGGGGGTCACCCTCCTTTTAAAGGCGGCTCTCCCTACTTGCGTCCCCAGCCGTCACGGGCTGAGTCTTCTCCAACACACTCCAAGGTCCTCCCCTATGGCGCGGGGGCTGGGTCCCACACGTCATGCAAGCCGGCTCAGAGCAGAAGAAGCCAAACCGCCGTGCACGGTGCGTACAACCGCCCAGCGGTTACAGGCGACCCTCCACCTTTGCCTAGACCAGCGGGCGAAAGGGCGGGCAGCCATGCAGGCGGCATGCAACCGCGCCAAGTGGGCGCACTTCTCCGACTCCCAACACGCCCGGCATGGGGGCCCAGGCCCACGCGTCATGCAACCGGCGCGCCGGATGCTTCATGCATGCAACTGCACCACCACTTGCGCCACTACCGCGCCTCCTCGACTGCGGAACCAATACCGCGACTCGAGGCGACCCAGCGCGCGACCCAGCAGCGCCAGCCTGGCGCGACGGTCAATGCGGCCAAAAATGGGCCGGCAGTAATGGCGGTGGCAGGCGGGCAGGAGCAGCGGCCACGTCGTCAACCAAGCTCACGTCCCATCCAGGGACAGCGAGGGAGCCCTCTCTCACGGCGTGAAGACAACGCGCCCGTGTTCCGTTCCTCGAACGGCTCGCGCACGCGCAACGGTCGCCCCACGAACCACTTGCCCCGTCGCATTAACTCCGCGGCGGGATAGGCGGCGCCTCTGGCAGGAGAAGCGGGCGACGCTTCGCCTTCGCCATAATGATCGCGTCAAAAAAGGTACGCCGCGCCGTTCGATTTCGTATCCTTTTCCTTTTTTCCTCTTTCTCTCTCTTGCAACAGGGACCGGGAAAGGGGGATACCCCGAAAAGGATCCTTCCCCGTGAAGGAACCAGGCCCCGAGCCTCCCTACTGATCAGAGGTTCGAAGGCTGGCCCCTCGGAAGAGTTCCACAGCCGCCTCAGATCACGTGGGCCCTACACCCACTACTGGTCAGAGGTTCGAAGGCCGGCCCCTCGGAAGGGTTCAACGACCGCCTCAGGCCACTCGGGCTCCGCTCCCACTACTGATCAGGGGTTCGAAGGCTGGCCCCCGAAGGGTTCACAGCCGCCTCAGACGCCGAGCGAGGGATGACCGTGGGTACGTTCGATACATAACCGAGGCTCGGGCTGCGCTCCCGAGGTACCCTAGGACATTTCCGAGACTGGCGGGAACGATCTTGTAACGGAATCCCATCAGAGGGAGGCATCGAGCCCTCGGACCCCGTCGCCAGGGGACCGGGTCCGGCAGATCACCCACAGGTACTTTTGGGCGTGCCTCTGGGCCCCTAGCCGACCCCTAACGAACGGGGCACGGACGTCCACTCGGATCACCCGCTTGCAGCTCACCGGAGACACCATGTTCGGCGCCCATCGAGGGCAACATGGCGCTTTCCCCCCTCCTCCTTGCGGAAAGGCGACGCAGGGGCGTATGTAAAAAAGCTGAGTCTGTCCCTGATCGCCCTCTCGCCCTGTGCAGAGGCTCGGGGGCTGCTCTCGCAAACTCGGCTCCGGCCGAACCGTTGACAGCGTCAACATACCAGCCCGAGAACTTAGGACCCGACCGTACACCCGGGCTAAGGCGAGCTCGCATGAGGGAACGACCAGACCAGCCGAAGCGTTACGCGAGGCATTAAGACCTCGAAGGAGTGAAACCACTCCTCCGCGAACAAAACGCAACCGAGAAAGGCTGGTCCCCTTGCAAAAAAGTGCGACGAAAGCCTCCAAGCGAGTGCTAACACTCCCTTCGAGGCTCGGGGGCTACTGTCGGGGACCATAATTAGGGGTACCCTCAAGGCTCCTAATTCTCAGCTGGTAACTGTAACACCCGGATTTTAGGGGTCCAAAACCCGGGGTTAACATAAACACCAGGTATGCTGGGACCAAGTCTCATACATATGATGTATAGTGGCACAGGATCGAATGTCACATCTTTATATATAACAGGAGTTCTATACAAAATAAATAATTACATTATAAGGAGACAACGGTCCAGCAACCCAAAGTTGACTGGGAGACGACGACCTAGACCTCTCACGAACTCATCACAGCCTCCTCCATGAGCATCATCCTGCAGTACCTGGTCTTGACCTGTGGTGTATGTGAGACAGCAAGAGTGAGCTCACATACGTTCATCGCTCAACAAGTTGTGGGGAATAATGTGCATGAACTCGCCAAAGGTGGGAGCTCACGTGAAGTGTAAGGCTTACCAAAGAAGATGGTTAGAGCTGAGCATTGCTTTTAAAGTTGGTCAAAATTTTATTAGCAATTACTAAGTATAAGTAAATACCAGCCCAATTAGATAGTAGAACAAAAGTAACACCATCACCTGCGATGCAATGCATATGACAAATTGAATTTAGTTCCATAATTTAATCATGTGAGGGTCCGAGCTGCTCATGACCGTGAGCACGGCTAGTATACCAGTTTTACACTCTGCAGAGGTTGCGCATCTTTACCCACAAGTCGTGTATCCCATGTCGCCAGGGTTTGCAAGGCCCTTAGACACTTCCGAGGTGAATGGCTAGGGATCCACTACGAGGCCTTTACAAAGTTCCACTAGCTTCCGAAAACCCGCTACAGTTTATAGGAAGATCCAGTACAGGAATCCCTTGCAGGACCGCCATCGCAGCAAAATCCTCCCGAGGGCCTCCCCGCACTGACCTCTCCCTTACTGCCCTTGCCCCTTTCGGGTAAGGTAGTCTTCCACTAGCTTTCCTAATTAATCAGCCAAGGGGTCCCATTCCTCCCTTGTGGTAGCACTGTTTTCCCGGGTGGTCGCTCCATGTTCCAATTAACATAATGATCTTAACATGAACCATAAATAACAACTGATAACAAAAGTATAATCATGAATAAAGTGTATCTTCATACCTAAAACCACATTAAGCACTAGCAAGTACTACCCAAATAGTTCAGTGGTAAACAAGGTATAAAGATAGACAAACTAGGGTAACCTATTGGGTCCCATCAAAATTAACCTATGCAGATCATTATGATTAATTAGAACATGGCTGGGTAAAAAGAAGTGATCAAGGGCACAACTTGCCTGGGCCTTGAGAATCCAGGTACCAGGATGATCTTCAGATGACTCGTACCTCTTGCTAGTCGTAGCAATACAGGCAAACATAGTATAGGCAAAATTAACATTACACCAAACATGTAAATAAAATACACAGTAAAAACCTACACATTAAAATGAAACCATAGGAATTGGAATCACTGAGTTTGGAGTTATAGAATTTAAGTTATGCATTTTCAAAGGTTTTATGTGCTTTAAATAGGATTAAGTGATAAATAAATTTCTTACTGTTTTCATGACACAACAGAGGATCTAGGTGATAAAGAATAAAATTACAAAATTTTAGGAACTGGAATGGACTAATTTGGAGTTAGTATGAATTTTCTATGAATTTATAAAGTTCTAGTAATTATTTTCCTATTAAAAATCCATTTAATAATCATTTTCTCTGGTTTTATAAGGTCCTGGACTGGGCCTCAATTACAGCAAAGCGCAGGGGCTCGGCGCAAGAATTCCCAGACACAGTCAACAGCGCCCGAGGACGGCGGGTTGATTCACTGAAACCCGAGGGGCTCTTTTACAAAATAGGCTCGACGAAGGGGTACGGGCCGATCTCGGCCGTCCGATCTAGAATCCATGGATCAGATTAGATCCAACACCTAACCGAACCGGTACGCATTCATAGCCGTTGGATCCATCATCCACGGTGGGATTTTATTTGACCGAGATCAACACGGACCCGTCCGATCTAGATCAACGGTCCGAATCACTCAACGCGAAAAGGTATCTTCTATCTAATCCGAGCCGTCGCTTGGTCATCCAACGGGCCACGTTCTTCGCCCCAACAGAGCAAGCTCGCACGGCGGCGCCGCCCACCGGACCGCGACGAAGCTCGCCGGAGCTGGCCCAATCCGACCCCCAGGCGCACAAACTCCGTTCCAAATGATGCTAAACATAGCGGCGAACCAGGCGAGCATGATGGAGTGGACTCACCGATGGATTGCACAGTGCTCTTCTCTGTCTTCGTTGCACGGCGGAGATCCGGCTCCGATGAGAAATTCCGGTGGCCACGAGGGTCTTCGCCGCCCACTGACGACACCAAGCGCTTCGTGGCCCGACGCCGATCCCCGTATAGCAATAACCGAGCCCTGACCGGCGCAAAAAGTCGATGACCGCGGAGTTCTTGTCTCAATCTCTCTCCCCTCTTTCTTCCGTTGGTTCCTAGAGCTCGCGGATGACAAAGTGGTCGAGGTGCCTGGATTTATACTCGGGCAGAAGGAGGGGGGGGGTCCGCAACATGCGTGCGACGGAGCAGGCCCCAACGGCGGAGCGACAGCTTCGGGTGGCGAAGGTTCCGCGAGAATCGCTTGATCCGTTGAAGAAGGACCCGACGAGGCGGTCCCACCTGCAGCGGAAGAATGGAGGGAAGAGGGCGCGCCCACGGCTGACATGGGTGGCCCGCATGTCGGCGCCGAAACCCAGCTGGGCCAGCGCGCGGATGAGAGATGGGCCGGCCAACGGAGAATTCGGCCCAGGTAGGTATAGGTGAGTTTCTCTTTTTTTTATTTTCTTTTTATATTTTGCATTTCTTTCTCTAATTCAAAGTCTACCATTTGAATTTGAATTTGTTAGTGAGTTTTACACATAGTTCAAGTTCACAAAAAAAATACCAGTATAAGAATATATATTTATCTATATATTATTATTACTATTTTTCCCTCTAGCACATATTCTTTTCCTTTTTCTTCTCTTTTATTTTACATTTTCATTTTCAAATCCTAGTTTCCTAGCTTAAGCTTGTTTCACAAATTTGAATATGGATCTTGTTATGAATTTCACTTTTGAGTTAAATGTACCAACTCAAATCTGTACAAGAATAATATATATATTATAATTATTTTTATTCACATAATAATTTCTTCCTTTCCTTTTCTCTTTTACATATTATTTCTAAAACTCCAAAGTGAAATTTTTGGGTTAAATTCAAATTCTCAATTCCATTATTATATTTTATTATTATTTTAAAGGCACATACAATTAAAACTCCATCATGAGTGCCAAATATGGTTCTATTTATTATTTTATTCACTTAAGCAAATGCTTTTAAATAGGGAGATGAGTCTTCAAATGTTATGAGAGTTCTAAAGAGAGAGAAAAAGAAAAATTCTAATGCAAGATCTTTGAAAAGTTTTTACTATATTCTCAAAATGAGATTTAGGGTGTTACAAATCCTACCCCCCTTAAAAAGAATCTCGTCCTCGAGATTAGTAAGAGGATGTAGAAGAAATTGTTTGTAGTCTATGGGTTAGTTTCTAATTGATTTTAATACCAAAACTCTTCTCTCTTTCTTTTTTTTATCACAAATTATCAGGTGATTAGAAAAACATGGGTATATATGGGTATAGCCACTTTATTATGCAGGATAAATGATATCTTTAAAGCATTTATAGGTTTGGGTAAGAAAGAGTAGGATAAGAAAAGACTCCATCCAAGATTGTGGATCTTGACTCATCTTGGTGACCTCACTTGATCCTTGAAGACTTGGGTTGGTACTCATCCTTCCTTGATGAAGTTGATCATCTTCTTCGGTCTTGTCTCACTGATTAGGAGTTAGTGTATATTATCGGGCTAGAGAATATGGTTAAGATAGGTATGGTTGAGATTGACTACATGATGTAGGTCAAAATCTGGTTTGATGTCAGGTGGTGGTTGATAGATTATGCAATCCATCAAGACTCTATTGGTTGGATCAGATCTCATGCATGTGCCTGAGTTGGTTTAAGGCATTAGTTTAGTTTTAAGTGCATGAGGGGTATGGTCTTATCTTTTGTACCAGCATTAAGTAACTCAATCTAGCTTAGATCATATTGGATTAGATAGAATCCAGATTAGGTTGGTATGACTAGATTAAACTAGTTAAGATTAGCTAGATCTACCAGGGTAGGATAAATATTATTAGGATATGTTAGAATCTTTTGAGATAGGATGGGGTATATGGTGTAGGTAGGTCAGAAGCTCTATTAGGTTAACACAGAGGGATTATGCAACTATCGGATGGGTAAGGTAGTTGCATATGTATATGATCAAGTTAATCTAGGGCATCAATTTAGATTAAATCCTTTTTATAGGAGTGAGGTCTAATCCATTTCACTAGTACTAACTAATCTATTACATAACTCACTTTAGATTGGATCCTATTAGATTAGATGAGATCTGGATTGGTATCACCAGGTTAGTCTAGACAATATCTAATTACTTTGAATTAGATCATGGTTGATATTTTAGACTAGGATAAATATGCTAATTAGGGTAAGTATAATCTTTTGAGGTAAATTAGATCTATTAGGATGAGATAAAATCTTTTCAAGATAAGATGGGTATCTTTTAAGATGAGATGGATCTATTAAGATAAGGGAGAATCTTTTAAGATAAGATGAATTGGTTAGAATGAGATCTTTTAGGATAAGTTAAATCTCTTAAGCTAGTTATGTTATAATGGGAATAATCTAGGTTGTCTAGTTATTTTATAAATATATTTTTATACCTATGTATATATGCAAATGCAATTGTGGACATTACTCCACAACTCATCACACTCAATCAAAGACCCAAATCAGGCAAGTATCATAAGAACAAACATTCAAACATATAGACACTTATATAAAAAAATAGTTTTGTTTTTGTCCCTGAGATTAGGTCTCCTATTCCTAAAGGTCACTTCAGTCACAGGATTTCAAAGTGTAAAATCCACATTTGTCTTTAGAAGGAAAAGGTAAGAATAATCAGAGTGAAGCGGAATTAGATGAGAATAGATTAAGAGAAGTTTAGAAAAGAATCAGAGTAGCAAAGGTAAGTAAGTATTGGTTGTCCAGTTCTATCTAGGTTTCGTCCTACAGTCAACATTCCTCTGATACCACTTCTGTAACACCCGGATTTTAGGGGTCCAAAACCCGGGGTTAACATAAACACCAGGTATGCTGGGACCAAGTCTCATACATATGATGTATAGTGGCACAGGATCGAATGTCACATCTTTATATATAACAGGAGTTCTATACAAAATAAATAATTACATTATAAGGAGACAACGGTCCAGCAACCCAAAGTTGACTGGGAGACGACGACCTAGACCTCTCACGAACTCATCACAGCCTCCTCCATGAGCATCATCCTGCAGTACCTGGTCTTGACCTGTGGTGTATGTGAGACAGCAAGAGTGAGCTCACATACGTTCATCGCTCAACAAGTTGTGGGGAATAATGTGCATGAACTCGCCAAAGGTGGGAGCTCACGTGAAGTGTAAGGCTTACCAAAGAAGATGGTTAGAGCTGAGCATTGCTTTTAAAGTTGGTCAAAATTTTATTAGCAATTACTAAGTATAAGTAAATACCAGCCCAATTAGATAGTAGAACAAAAGTAACACCGTCACCTGCGATGCAATGCATATGACAAATTGAATTTAGTTCCATAATTTAATCATGTGAGGGTCCGAGCTGCTCATGACCGTGAGCACGGCTAGTATACCAGTTTTACACTCTGCAGAGGTTGCGCATCTTTACCCACAAGTCGTGTATCCCATGTCGCCAGGGTTTGCAAGGCCCTTAGACACTTCCGAGGTGAATGGCTAGGGATCCACTACGAGGCCTTTACAAAGTTCCACTAGCTTCCGAAAACCCGCTACAGTTTATAGGAAGATCCAGTACAGGAATCCCTTGCAGGACCGCCATCGCAGCAAAATCCTCCCGAGGGCCTCCCCGCACTGACCTCTCCCTTACTGCCCTTGCCCCTTTCGGGTAAGGTAGTCTTCCACTAGCTTTCCTAATTAATCAGCCAAGGGGTCCCATTCCTCCCTTGTGGTAGCACTGTTTTCCCGGGTGGTCGCTCCATGTTCCAATTAACATAATGATCTTAACATGAACCATAAATAACAACTGATAACAAAAGTATAATCATGAATAATGTGTATCTTCATACCTAAAACCACATTAAGCACTAGCAAGTACTACCCAAATAGTTCAGTGGTAAACAAGGTATAAAGATAGACAAACTAGGGTAACCTATTGGGTCCCATCAAAATTAACCTATGCAGATCATTATGATTAATTAGAACATGGCTGGGTAAAAAGAAGTGATCAAGGGCACAACTTGCCTGGGCCTTGAGAATCCAGGTACCAGGATGATCTTCAGATGACTCGTACCTCTTGCTAGTCGTAGCAATACAGGCAAACATAGTATAGGCAAAATTAACATTACACCAAACATGTAAATAAAATACACAGTAAAAACCTACACATTAAAATGAAACCATAGGAATTGGAATCACTGAGTTTGGAGTTATAGAATTTAAGTTATGCATTTTCAAAGGTTTTATGTGCTTTAAATAGGATTAAGTGATAAATAAATTTCTTACTGTTTTCATGACACAACAGAGGATCTAGGTGATAAAGAATAAAATTACAAAATTTTAGGAACTGGAATGGACTAATTTGGAGTTAGTATGAATTTTCTATGAATTTATAAAGTTCTAGTAATTATTTTCCTATTAAAAATCCATTTAATAATCATTTTCTCTGGTTTTATAAGGTCCTGGACTGGGCCTCAATTACAGCAAAGCGCAGGGGCTCGGCGCAAGAATTCCCAGACACAGTCAACAGCGCCCGAGGACGGCGGGTTGATTCACTGAAACCCGAGGGGCTCTTTTACAAAATAGGCTCGACGAAGGGGTACGGGCCGATCTCGGCCGTCCGATCTAGAATCCGTGGATCAGATTAGATCCAACACCTAACCGAACCGGTACGCATTCACAGCCGTTGGATCCATCATCCACGGTCGGGATTTTATTTGACCGAGATCAACACGGACCCGTCCGATCTAGATCAACGGTCCGAATCACTCAACGCGAAAAGGTATCTTCTATCTAATCCGAGCCGTCGCTTGGTCATCCAACGGGCCACGTTCTTCGCCCCAACAGAGCAAGCTCACACGGCGGCGCCGCCCACCGGACCGCGACGAAGCTCGCCGGAGCTGGCCCAATCCGACCCCCAGGCGCACAAACTCCGTTCCAAATGATGCTAAACATAGCGGCGAACCAGGCGAGCATGATGGAGTGGACTCACCGATGGATTGCACAGTGCTCTTCTCTGTCTTCGTTGCACGGTGGAGATCCGGCTCCGATGAGAAATTCCGGTGGCCACGAGGGTCTTCGCCGCCCACCGACGACACCAAGCGCTTCGTGGCCCGACGCCGATCCCCGTATCGCAATAACCGAGCCCTGACCGGCGCAAAAAGTCGATGACCGCGGAGTTCTTGTCTCAATCTCTCTCCCCTCTTTCTTCCGTTGGTTCCTAGAGCTCGCGGATGACAAAGTGGTCGAGGTGCCTGGATTTATACTCGGGCAGAAGGAGGGGGGGGGTCCGCAACATGCGCGCGACGGAGCAGGCCCCAACGGCGGAGCGACAGCTTCGGGTGGCGAAGGTTCCGCGAGAATCGCTTGATCCGTTGAAGAAGGACCCGACGAGGCGGTCCCACCTGCAGCGGAAGAATGGAGGGAAGAGGGCGCGCCCACGGCTGACATGGGTGGCCCGCATGTCGGCGCCGAAACCCAGCTGGGCCAGCGCGCGGATGAGAGATGGGCCGGCCAACGGAGAATTCGGCCCAGGTAGGTATAGGTGAGTTTCTCTTTTTTTTTTATTTTCTTTTTATATTTTGCATTTCTTTCTCTAATTCAAAGTCTACCATTTGAATTTGAATTTGTTAGTGAGTTTTACACATAGTTCAAGTTCACAAAAAAAATACCAGTATAAGAATATATATTTATCTATATATTATTATTACTATTTTTCCCTCTAGCACATATTCTTTTCCTTTTTCTTCTCTTTTATTTTACATTTTCATTTTCAAATCCTAGTTTCCTAGCTTAAGCTTGTTTCACAAATTTGAATATGGATCTTGTTATGAATTTCACTTTTGAGTTAAATGTACCAACTCAAATCTGTACAAGAATAATATATATATTATAATTATTTTTATTCACATAATAATTTCTTCCTTTCCTTTTCTCTTTTACATATTATTTCTAAAACTCCAAAGTGAAATTTTTGGGTTAAATTCAAATTCTCAATTCCATTATTATATTTTATTATTATTTTAAAGGCACATACAATTAAAACTCCATCATGAGTGCCAAATATGGTTCTATTTATTATTTTATTCACTTAAGCAAATGCTTTTAAATAGGGAGATGAGTCTTCAAATGTTATGAGAGTTCTAAAGAGAGAGAAAAAGAAAAATTCTAATGCAAGATCTTTGAAAAGTTTTTACTATATTCTCAAAATGAGATTTAGGGTGTTACAGTAACCCCCATCAGCATAAAGCTGCAAAGGCCTGATGGGCGCGATTAAGTCAGGGATCAGTCCATTCGAGGGACTCGATCACGCCTCGCCCGAGCCTAGCCTCGGACAAGGGCAGCCGACCCCGGAGGATTTCCGTCTCGCCCGAGGCTCCCCTCCAGCGGCGAACATATTTCCGGCTTGCCCGAGGCCCTGTCTTCGCCAAGAAGCAACCCTGACCAAATCGCCGCACCGACCGACCAAACCGCAGGAGCGTTTAATGCAAAGGTGGCCTGACACCTTTATCCTGACGCGCGCCCCCCAGCCGGCAGAGCCGAAGTGACCGCCGTCACTTCGCCGCTCCACTGACCGGCCTGACAGAAGGACAGCGCCGCCTGCGCCACTCCGGCTGCGGTGCCACTTGATAGAGTGAGACTGACAGGCAGTCAGGCCTGGCCGAAGGCTCCATAGGAAACTCCGCTCCGCCCGACCTAGGGCTCGGACACAGGCTAAGCCCCGGAAGACGGCGAACTCCGCTCCGCCCGACCCAGGGCTCGGACACGGGCTAAGTCCCGGAAGACGGCGAACCCTGCTCTGCCCGACCCAGGGCTCGGACACGGGCTAAGTCCCGGAAGACGGCGAACTCCGCTCCGCCCGACCTAGGGCTCGGACACGGGCTAAGACCCGGAAGACGGCGAACTCCGCTCCGCCCGACCTAGGGCTCGGACACGGGCTAAGCCCCGGAAGACGGCGAACTCCGCTCCACCCGACCTAGGGCTCGGACACGGGCTAAATCCTGGAAGACGACGAACCCCGCTTCGCCCGACCCCAGGGCTCGGACTACGCCCTGGCCTCAGCCGACGGTCTCTGCCTCGCCCGACCCAAGGGCTCGGACTCGACCTTGGCCATGGAAGACAGACTCGACCTCGGCTTCGGAGGAGCTTCCACATCGCCCAACCTAGGGCGCAGACTAGCCACGTCAACAGGAGGCGCCATCATCACCCTACCCCGAGCTGACTCGGGCCGCAGGGAACAAGACGGGCATCCCATCTGTCTCGCTCCGCCAGATAGGCAATGATGGCGCCCCGCATACTCTGTGACAACGGCGGCTCTCAGCCCCCTTACGGAAGCAAGAGGACGTCAGCAAGGACTCAACCGCTCCGACAGCTGTCCCTCCGCCAGGCTCCATCGCTCCTCCGACGGCCACGATATCACACCAGCTGGGTGCCAAGATCTCTCCGGCTGCCACAACAGCATGTACTTAGGGCGCTAGCTCTCCTCCGCTAGACACGTAGCACTCTGCTATACCCCCCATTGTACACCTGGATCCTCTCCTTACGCCTATAAAAGGAAGGACCAGGGCCCTCTTAGAGAGGGTTGGCCGCGCGGGGACGAGGACGAGATACGCGCTCGCCCAAAGCCGCTCGCTCCCTCTCCCACGTGGACGCTTGTAACCCCCTACTGCAAGCGCACCCGACCTGGGCGCGGGACGAACACGAAGGCCGCGGGATTCCCACCTCTCTCACGCCGGTCTCCGGCCGCCTCGCTCTCCCCCCTTCGCGCTCGCCCTCGCGCTCGACCCATCTAGGCTGGGGCACGCGGCGACATTCACTCGTCGGCTCAGGGACCCCCCGGTCTCGGAACGCCGACAGTCCTAAACTAAAATTTGTTTTACCTTTTAAATTGATTCATACAATAATTAATGTATATGTTCCATATATGTGTCTAGATTCATCATCACCCATTTAAATATAGGCATAAAAATCAAGAGCTACATCAACTAATATTTTGGAACAGAGGAAGTGTATGCTATATTGGGCACTCGGACGCTGTCTAAATAAGTGATAATTCTGGACCAGTAATCCCACGTGAGAAATGCCCATCCTAAATGGGTAACATATATGTTTCGTTACTCTACTGACATAATGTTTAAAAATAACATACTGACATAACTTTTTCGCAAGGCCTAGTCATACTTATTTATCATTGATGGATGGGTGGGCACTGGGCAGAGATGGGCGGATAGACACGAGAGAGGATGTGCTATCAACACGAGGCACGCTCAGACGTACGGATGGGCGAGAATGGGAGCGGACGAGGGCGACCAGGTCATGACTACGGCAACCAAGGGTGGTCGGGATAGGGCGGAGCATGCATGGCCAGGGCAAGCGTGGGCCGGTGTAGGCGAGGAGAGGCTAGGGTGACCGATCGAGTGGCGATCGAGGGGGGCTCAAGCATTAGCAGACACAAATGTATAACAGAAATGTAAATAAATGTGAAGAGACGACACACAATGATGAAGAAACAACGAGGAAGAAGGTCAGGTGATTCAAGAAACAAATTCAAAACACGACCAAATAATGTTAAGAACAAAAGGCAATAAGGTTACTCGCGGGTGGAGAAGCGACCCCAGCAAGAACAAATCAAGGGAAAAGCATTCAGATCGAGCAAAGTTGGTCAAAGGCGAATGGCTGTGGCGTAGGAGTGTCCCTCCATGCATCTTATCGGCCTAAAGTTTGGTCCTAGCCTTAATCTGCAAGCTTCTATTTGGAAAGAGTGGAAACTCTGCACCAATGTTCAGTCGGGTAATCCCTCCTCGGTCTTCTTTCTAGTCGTTTCCTTCGAACGTTGCAAATGGCGCTTCTGAAAGTCGCCTAGAGTGAGGGTGAATAGGCGAAACCTGAAATTTATAAACTTAAACACACACTAAGGTTGGGGGTTAGCATTAGAATTTAATTCAAGTCCGAAAGATAGTTTCTTTTGCTAGGAGTTGCTCAAAGATTGCAGATGACGTATGGGAGCAAACTCCAATTGATACTAGCAAGGAAACGTTAGAGAGGGAAAAATAATTCAAACAAGAATCAAGGCGAGTGAACACGATGATTTGTTTTACCGAGGTTCGGTTCCAAAGAACCTAGTCCCCGTTGAGGAGGTCACAAAGACCGAGTCTATTTCAACCCTTTCCCTCTCTCAAACGGTCACTTAGATCGAGTGAGCCTTTTCCTTAATCTCTTGGGTCACTTAGACCTCGCAAGGACCACCACACACTTAGATGTCTCTTGCTTCGATTACAAGTCTCTTGAGAACAAGAAAGGAAAAAGAAAAGGCCAAACCAAGCGACAAGAGCAACAAAAGAACACAAGTGATCCTCTCACAAGCCCTAATGCACTAGAGTTGATTTTGGGGCTTTGAGTGGATTGATTGCTTTGATTGTGTCTTGGAGTGTTGTGCTTTTGCTCTTGCAATGAATGTTGAATTCAGAATACTTGGATTGGAGTGAATGAGGTGGTTGGGGGTAATTATAGCCTCCCAACCACTTCCAGTCGTTGGCTGACTTCTGCTGTTGATGGGTGCCACCAGACAGGCACTGTGCACTGTCCAGTGCACGCCACGTCAGCGTATCCGTTAGGGTTCGAAGCAGTTGACCGTTGGAGCACCTTATCTTCTAGCTACACCAGACAGTTCGATGCCACGCTGGACAGTCCGGTGCCTTCTGACTTCGCTGCTCTGACTTCTGCGCGGCACTGTTCATCACTGTTGCTTTTCGCAAAGTCGACCGTTGGCATAGAGAGCCGTTGCTCCGCTGGCTCACCAGATAGTCTAGTGGCACACCAGACATTCTGGTGAATTATAGTGTCGGGTACCGTAATTAGGGGTACCCCCAACACTCCTAATCACGGCCGGTAAACACCTTCAGAGCAAACCATAAAGGCTTACGGCTCGGATCAAAGTCAAAGCTTCGTCTAACAAGGGACGCGATTTTGCCTCGACCCGAGCCCGGCCTCGGACGGAACAGTGGTCCCGGACGAGTTCACGTCTCGCCCGAGGGTCTCCTCAGGCAGTGAGCGCGCCCTCGGCTCAGCCAAAGGCAAGCCTTATCGTGCAAGCCACCTTGGCCAAATCGCCTTACCAGCTGACCGTATCGCGTGCGCATTTAATGCTGGGATCGCCTGACACCTTATCTTGACACACGCGCCTCAGTCGGCAATGTCGAAGTGACCACAGTCACTTCGCCCTTTCACTGACCGATCTGACAGGAAAACAACGCCGTCCGCCCCGCTCCGGCTGCTGTGCCAACCACCCGGGCAAAACCGACAAACGGTCAAGTTAAGCCTCGGGCGCAACAGGAAGCTCCGCCTCGCCCGACCCCAGGGCTCGGCCTCGGCCTCAGCCTCCAGAGGAGATCTTTGCCTCGCCCAACCCCAGGGCTCGGCCTCGACCTCGGCCTCGGGAAGAGTCACATCCTCGCCCGACCCTAGGCCTCAGCCCCAGCCTCGGCCTCGGAGGAGCCACCGCCTCGCCCGACCTCAGGCTCGGATCAACCGTGCCACAAGGGATGCATCATTACCCTACTCCTAGCTAGCTCAGGCTACGAAGGAACAAGACCGGCGTCCCATCAAGCTTACCCCGGTAACAGGCAATGATGGTTCCCCGCATGCAACCATGACGTCGGTGGTTCTCAAGCCCCCTACGGAAGCAAGGAGACGTCAGCAGGATCCATGCAGCGCCAACAGCTGTACTGCTACAGGGCTCAAGGCACTTCTCCGACGGCCATGATACTACCTCTACAGGGCTCGAGACGTCCCCCCGACGGCCACGTTGTTATATGTACAGGGCTCAGGGCACTTCCCTACTAGCCACGTTAGCTCCCAGCTACCCCCATTGTACAGCTGTGCATCTCCTTATGTCTATAAAAGGGGGTGTCCAGGGCCCCGGGGAGGGAAAAAGGAGGGGGGAAAAGAACGAACATACGAGCATACGAACACATGGACGCACGGCAGGAGAGACGAGTAGACACACGACAAAGGGACGGGAGAAGACGAGCAGGGGCCGGACCCCTTCTCTCTCCCTCCCTCGCTCTCTCCTACTCGCTCTCTCTCGCCCTCGCTCTCTCGCAACGCTTGTAACCCCTACTACGAGCACCCTGGTGTAGGATAATACAAGGCTCATTCCCCCACTTGTGTTCCATCTCGCACCAACCCATCTGGGCAGGGACACGCAGCGACAAATTTACTCGTCGGTCCAGGGACCCCCGGGTCTGAAACCCCGACAGTTGGCGCGCCAGATAGGGGCCTACTGCGTGTTAACGAACACTTTCCCATTGAGTTCCAGATGGGTAGACTTCAACAACCTCTTCAGCTCGGGAGGGTGCTCCGCTTCGGGAGTCTCGAGTTCATGTCCCTCGACGGCAGCTACGACATGGTACTCCTCCTTCTGTAGCACGACAACAACGACAGTCAACGGCTCGCTCGGCGGAGGCGACCTCCACGACGGCATCTCCCCGCGGCGGAAGAGGAGCACTCGGGCCATCCCTGTCACCCTCCTAGCCGGAGGAGACGGAGATGGGGCAACCGTGGCCACGCAGGAGGCGGCACCTTATCGGCTGTCAAGCTGGATCGAGTTGACGACACTGGCACTCCTCCGGGGGACATGTCGGGTGTTGTCCTTGCGCCTGAGACAACGATGAGCGCTGCTTCCCCGCAACGTGCCAGCCCCAAGCGGACTGACGATGCCAGCACCCTCGCAAAGGACCTGCTGGGCGTCACCCTCGTACCTGAGATGACGGTGCGTTCTGTCCCTGACGCGATTTCACTACCGTCCATCGACCAAGAGGTACCGTCCGTATTCCACCCTGTTCCCTTTCGATTTAGTTTTGATCCACCTAGTGACCCCGCTACGGTGAGCGCTTTCGCAAGGGCGTATCCAAACCTTCCGGGGTACCATATGTGGTCAACCAGGGACCTATTGACAGCCGTCTCAACCTCCGGACCGGTGGGTTCCAAGGAAGAGGACGACCCTGACTTTGGTTGGGATTTCTCTGGCCTCGGTGATCCCGGTGCCATACGGGACTTCATGTCCGCATGTGACCACTGCCTCTCCGGTTGCTCTGACGATGGCCACGGCCTTGACGACGAGGGTTATGGCCTAAGTTGCGAATGTTTCCACGTCGACCAGGGAGATCACGACGAAGGCAACCACCTCGGTATGCCGAAGGTTGACGATCCCCCTGGGCCCGCATCTCGCGTTGACATCCCGCGGGAGCTAGCTGTGGTCCCAGTCCCTGTGGGGGGTCGGGACACACAGCTCGAGCAAATCCGAAAGATGCAGGCCAAGGTCGACGAGGAAGCAGGGTGGCTTGTGCAGCTCCGACAGAACATCGAGCAGGAGTGGGCAGGCCGAACACTCACCGGAGGAGCCTATCATCGGGCCCGGGACGTCCAGCGCCGCATCGTCGACAATGCCAGGGCAGCGCTGCCCCCGGTCGTTAGTGGGTCCGGCCAGGACCTAGCTACAGCAGTGATGCTACTTCGAACTATGCCGGCGCCATCCACCACCAAGGGACGGCGTATCTAGGGCGAACTCAAGGATCTCCTAGAAGGTGCCGCAGTTCGACGAGCCAAGAGCTCTGCCTCCCGAAGGCGAGCTGACCCCTCGGAGCATCACACGGCGTCCTCCCGACGCATGTGGGAGGCCTTGGTCCATCCCGAGCGCACGTGGGACGACGCACCCGCTGCTCGGGATCGCTCCGGCAACGAGCATCACCGTCGTGACCATCGAGCCTGCCTCGAGGAGAAGGTGCGCCGAGGCTACCATCCTAGGCGCGGGGGACGCTGCGACAGCGAGGAGGATCGGAGTCCCTCGCCTGAGCCACCCGGTCCACGAGTCTTCAGCCGGGCCATACGACGAGCGCCGTTCCCCGCCCGTTTCCGAGCCTCGACTACCATCACCAAGTACTCGGGGGAGACGAGGCCGGAGTTATGGCTCGCGGACTACCGACTGGCATGCCAGTTGAGAGGGGCGGACGATGACAACCTCATCATCCGTAATCTACCCCTTTTCCTCTTCGACGCCGCCCGGGCCTGGCTGGAGCATCTGCCTCCTGCGCAGATCTCCGACTGGGACGACCTGGTCAAGGCTTTTGCGGGAAATTTCCAGGGCACGTACGTGCGCCCTGGGAACTCATGGGATCTCTGAAGCTGCCGCCAGCAGCCTGGGGAATCCCTTCGAGAGTACATCCGGTGGTTTTCGAAGCAGCGCACCGAGCTGCCTAACATCACCGACTCGGACGTCATCGGAGCTTTCCTCGCCGGCACCACTTGCCGAGACCTGGTGAGCAAACTGGGGCGCAAGACTCCCACCAAGGCGAGCGAATTGGTGGACGTCGCCACCAAGTTCGCCTCGGGTCAGGAGGCGGTCGAGGCCATCTTTCGGAAAGACAAGCAGCCTCAGGGGAAGCCGAAGGAAGATGCCCCCGAGGCGTCCGCCCAGCGTGGCGCAAAGAAGAAGGCCAAGAAGAAGGCGCAAGCAAAGCGCAACGCCGCCGATGCGAATCTCGTCGCTGCTGCCGAGCACAGGAACCCTCAGAAGCCTCCTGGAGGGGCCGGCGCGTTCGACAAGATGCTCAAGGAGCCGTGCCCCTATCACCAGGGTCCCGTCAAGCACACCCTTGAAGAATGTGTCATGCTCCGGCGCTACTTCCATAAGGCCGGGCCCCCGGCGGAAGATGGCAAGGGCCAAGGCAACAACAAGAAGGAGGGCGACAAGGAAGAGGAGTTCCTGGAGATCCACAACTGCTTCATGATTTACGGTGGGCAGTTGGTGAACGCCTCAGCTCGGCACCGCAAGCAGGAGCACCGGGAGGTCTGCTCGGTAAAGGTGGTAGCGCCAGCCTACCTAGACTGGTCCGACAAGCCTATCACCATCGACCGAGGCGACCACCCTGACTTCGTGCCATGCCCAGGAAGGTACCCGCTCGTCGTCGATCCGATCATCGGCAACGCTAGGCTCTCCAAGGTCCTCATGGACGGAGGCAGCAACCTCAACATTATCCACGCCGAGACCCTGGAACTCTTGGGGGTTGATCGGTCCGAGGTCCGGGCCGGTGCAGCACCCTTCCACGGGATCGCACCCGAAAAGCGTATCCTGCCCCTCGGGCGGATTGACTTGCCCATCTGCTTCGGAACTCCCTCCAACTTCCGAAAGGAAACCCTCACCTTCGAGGTGGTTGGGTTCCGAGGGACCTACCATGCGGTGTTGGGAAGGCCGTGCTACGCCAAGTTCATGGTCGTCCCCAACTACACCTACCTCAAGCTCAAGATGTCAGGCCCCAACGGGATCATCACCGTCGGATCCACGTATCGCCACGCATACGAATGCGACATGGAATGCGTGGAGTACACTGAGGCCCTCGCCGAGTCTGAGGCCCTCATCGCCGACCTAGAACGCCTCTCCAAGGAGGCACCTGACGCGAAGCGGCACGCCGGCAACTTCGAACCAGTCGAGGCGATTAAGTCCGTCTCTCTCGACCCCAGCAACGACGCCAGCAAGAAAGTCAAGGTCGGCTCCGAGCTTGACTCCAAATAGGAAGCAGTGCTCTTCGACTTTCTCCGCGCAAACGCCGAAGTTTTTGCGTGGAGTCCCTCGGACATGCCAGGCATACCAAGGCATGTCGCCGAGCACTCACTGGACATCAGAGCTGGAGCCCGACCCGTGAAGCAGACCCTGCGTCGTTTTGACGAAGAAAAGCGCAGGGCCATAGGCGAGGAGATCCACAAGCTACTCGCGGCAGGGTTCATCAAAGAGGTATTCCATCCCGAATGGTTAGCTAACCCTATTCTTGTAAGGAAAAAGGATGGGAAATGGAGGATGTACGTAGACTACACTGGTCTAAACAAAGCATGTTCGAAGGTTCCCTACCCTCTGCCTCGCATCGATCAAATTGTGGACTCCACTGCTGGGTGCGAAACCCTGTCATTCCTCGATGCCTACTCAGGCTATCACCAAATCAAGATGAAAGAGTCCGACCAGCTCGCGACTTCTTTTATCACACCTTTTGGCATGTATTGTTACACTACAATGCCATTTGGTTTGAGGAATGCAGGCGCCACCTACCAGAGGTGCATGAACCATGTGTTCGGAGAACACACCGGCAGAACGGTCGAGGCTTACGTTGATGACATCGTTGTCAAGACAAGGAAAGCCTCCGACCTCCTCTCTGACCTTGAAACGACATTCAAGTGTCTGAGAGAGAAAGGCATGAAACTCAACCCCGAGAAGTGTGTCTTCGGAGTCCCCCGAGGCATGCTCCTAGGGTTCATCGTCTCCGAGCGGGGCATAGAGGCCAACCCGGAGAAAATCGCGGCCATCACCAACATGGGACCAATAAAAGATTTGAAAGGAGTACAGAGGGTCATGGGATGCCTTGCGGCTCTGAGCCATTTCATCTCACGCCTTGGCAAAAAAGGATTGCCCTTGTACCGCCTCTTAAGGAAGGCCGAGCGCTTCACTTGGACCCCCAAGGCCGAGGAAGCCCTCAGAAACTTAAAGGCACTCCTTACAAATGCACCCATCTTGGTGCCCCCCGCTGCGGGAGAAGCCCTCTTGATCTACGTAGCCGCAACCACTCAGGTGGTCAGCGCCGCGGTCGTAGTCGAGAGACGAGAAGAAGGGCATGCACTGCTCGTCCAGAGGCCAGTCTACTTCATCAACGAAGTGCTATCCGAGACCAAAGTCCGCTACCCGCAGATCCAGAAGCTGCTCTACGCAGTGATTCTGACACGGTGGAAGCTGCGACACTACTTCGAGTCTCATCCGGTTACTGTGGTGTCATCCTTTCCCCTGGGAGAGATCATCCAGTCCCGAGAGGCCTCGGGTAGGATTAGGGCTAGATATCGAGCTGGCTCGACTCGGCTCAGTTCGACTCGAGTTGGCTCGTTATGATAACGAGTTAGCTCGACTCGACTCGTTATGATAACGAGCTGGAGAAGCTGCTCGGCTCGGCTCGTTTGGTAATTCGGTCTGACTCGATTAACTCGTGAGCCAGCTCGTTATCAAAGTTGCCATAAGCCATAAAGCCAACAACCATACATACAATCATATATAATATCAGATATAACTATTTACAAAATAGCAGCCATCTCATTCACTTAAACAAACAAAAAATAATTGTATATTGAAATACATGCAGCCACCAATTATAGACTTATAGTTCATAATAGTTCCATTCCATAATCCATAATTCCATACTTTCAGAGTTTCAGTTCTAGAACCAAAATACACGCAGTGATGCAGCCAACAATTATAGATCAGGACTTCAGGTTCAGGAGTTCAGGACAAAGTTGTAGGGAGCCAACAAAATATGCCAGGTTAGCAACAGTTGCAACCAACAATTACAGGCTTACAGTTATAACCAACAAAATATAATGACCATGTGCCTCTCATGTCTCCTCTCTCGGGTCCTATCTCTCCCTCTCCTCCATCTCCTCCATGTGAGTATGTGACCATGTGCCTCTACAAGTCATTAGAAAATCAGCAACACATAAATCAGAACCACTTATAAATCAGGGACAGCATATAACTCATATAAATCAGGGACATCATATAAATCAGCAACACATTCATATAAGTATATAACTCATGTGAGTATGTGACCATGTGCCTCTACAAGTCATTAGAAAATCAGCAACACATAAATCAGAACCACTTATAAATCAGGGACAACATATAACTCATATAAATCAGCAATACATTCATATAAGTATATAACTCATACAATACAAGTCAGCAACACTTACAATTACTTGCCACCACACACTTTGGAAATTCCACGGACTCAATGTCACCATCATCACCTTCTCCCTACAAAATATATACAAAGTGAGTGTCACATATTCAGATAGTGAAATGTCAAGTAAACACTTAGAAGTTACAAGTATTGCCACCATACACTTACAGTTAAAAGAATAGGTGAACTTCGAGACCCGCGTATCCAACTAGAAGCACACACCCGCGTATCCAACTAGAAGGCAGAAGCCAAGCGCCGTCTCCCGTCTCTGTCTGTTCGGCTGCTCTGCTGCGTCCAGCACTCAAGCCTCAAGCCGTCAAGCGTCATTGCGTTTGCATGTCTTGTGTGGGCCGTGTGCTGGGCTGCTCGGCTGACTATGGGTGGGACTAGGCTGGGCCATTGCAGATTAGCAGTGATGTAAAACTCGTTTGGCTCGCGAGTAACTCACGAGTCAGCTCGAGTTTGGCTCGTTAAGAACCGAGTTAAATTGTTAGCTCAGCTCGTGACTCATTTTAAACGAACCGAGTTGAGTCGAGTCACTAATGAGTCGAGTCGAGCGAGTTACCGAGCCACGAGTTTTTTGTCCAGCCCTAGGTAGGATAGCGAAATGGGCAGTGGAACTCATGGGCAAAACACTTTCATTCGCCCCTTGGAAGGCCATAAAATCCCAAGTCTTGGCCGACTTCCTGGCTGAGTGGACTGACACCCAGTTACCGATGACCCCAATCCAACCCGAGCTTTGGACCATGTACTTTGATGGGTCGCTGATGAAAACCGAAGCAGGCGCGGGCTTGCTCTTCATCTCACCCCTCGGAGAACATGTTCACTACGTGCCGCGCCTCCATTTCCCGGCATCAAACAATGTGGCCGAGTACGAAGCCTTGGTTAATGGTCTGCTCATCGCCGTCGAGCTAGGGGTTTGGCGCCTCGATGCTTGTGGTGACTCACAGCTCGTCATCGACCAGGTCATGAAGAACTCCCACTGCCGCGATCGAAAAATGGAGGCCTACTGCGACGAAGTTTGGTGCTTGGAAGACAAGTTCTACGAACTGGAACTCAACCATGTTGCTCGACGGTACAATGAAACTGCAGATGAGCTGGCAAAAATAGCCTCGGGGCGAACGATGGTTCCCCCGAACGTCTTTTCCAAGGATATATATCAGCCATCCATCCAAGTCAACGATGCGCCCGAGCCCGAGGAGGCCTCGGCCAGCCCGAGGTACCCTCGGCCGCCGAGGGCGAGGCCCTGCGTGACGAGGAGGAGCGGAATGGGGTCACACTGGTCCCGAACTGGCAGACCCCGTACCTGGAATATCTCCTCCAAGGAGAGCTGCCCCTCGACAAGGCCGAAGCTCGGCGACTGGCTCGGCACGCCAAGTCGTTCGTTTTGCTGGGTGATGAAAAGGAGCTGTATTACCACAGCCCCTCGGGCATTCTCCAGCGATGCATATCCATTGCCCGAGGACAAGAGCTGTTACAAGAAATACACTCGGGGGCTTGTGGTCACCATGCAGCACCTCGAGCCCTCGTGGGAAACGCTTTCCAACAAGGTTTCTACTGGCCAACCGTAGTGTCCGACGCCACTAGGATTGTACGCTCCTGCCGGGGGTGTCAATTATACGCGTGACAGACGCACCTGCCCGCTCAGGCACTACAGATGAGGCCTATCACTTGGCCGTTTGTCGTGTGGGGTCTGGACCTCGTCGGTCCCTTGCAGAAGGCACCCGAGGGCTTTACGCACCTGCTGGTCGCCATCGACAAATTCTCCAAGTGGATCGAGGTCCGACCCTTAACCAGCATCAGGTCCGAGCAGGCGGTGGCGTTCTTCACCAATATCATCCATCGCTTTGGAGTCCCAAATTCCATCATCACTGATAATGGCACGCAGTTCACCGGGAAAAAGTTCCTGGACTTTTGCGAGGGCCACCACATCCGTGTGGACTGGGCCGCCGTAGCCCACCCGATGACAAATGGGCAGGTGGAGCGCGCCAACGGTATGATTTTGCAAGGACTAAAATCGAGGATCTACAACGACCTCAACAAGTTTGGCAAGCGATGGATGAAGGAGCTACCCTCGGTGGTCTGGAGTCTGAGGACGACGCTGAGCCGGGCCACGGGCTTCACGCCGTTTTTCCTAGTCTATGGGGCCGAGGCTATCTTACCCACGGACTTGGAATATGGTTCCCCGAGGACAAAGGCGTACGACGACCGAGGCAACCAGACCAGCCGAGAAGATTCCTTGGACCAGCTGGAAGAGGCTCGGGATGTGGCCTTACTACACTCGGCGCGGTATCAGCAGTCTCTGCGACGCTACCACACCCGAAGGGTTCGGCCCTAAGGCTTCCAAGTGGGAGACTTGGTGCTTTGGCTGCGACAAGACGCCCGAGGGCGCCACAAGCTCACTCCTCCCTGGGAGGGGCCGTTCATTATCGCCAAAGTTCTGAAGCCCGAGACATACAAGCTGGCCAATGATCAGGGTGAGGTCTACAGCAACGCTTGGAACATCGAACAGCTACGTCACTTCTTCCCTTAAAATGTTTCAAGTCGTTCATGTTCCTCGTTTTTTCTTTACATACATAAATAAAATCTAACCATCAAGGAAGGATCAGCCTTGCCTCGGCAAAGCCCGACCCTCCCTCGAGGGCTAGTAGGGGGGAACCCCCTCTACGTCAAAATTTTCTTTAGAAAAGTTTTCTACCAAGAAAAGTTTTCTACCGAAACAACTCCCGTGCCTTCCGACTATATCAATAACGGAACCCTGAAAACGAGCGGGAGAGACCTTAAGCGGCAAGGCCGACCGAGCCGAGGGACTCCTACGCCTCTGGGATACGGACACCTCACTCATCACCTTCCGTGAAAAGTAACTCACGCTCGGATAAGTGATCCTGCTACCGAACAAGTCCTAACGCTCGGGTAGAAAACGACTTTCGTGCATTTTTCGACTATATCGATAGCGGAATCCTACGAACGGGTGAGAGCATGTAAGCGGCAAGGCCGACCGAGCCGAGGGACTCCTACGCCTCTAGGATACGGATACCTCACTCATCACCTTCCGTGAAAAGTAACTCTCGCTCGGATAATGCGATTCTGCTGCCGACGAACAAGTCCTAAATGCTCGAAACAAGAGGAAAGAAAACACGGCTTTATAATCCGAACGCTAAATATGTTTAGGCCTCGGTGGCCGCAAAAAACATATGCATACTTCAGACAAACTGTTCATGCAGGCTCAAACATCAGCAGTGGGAGGAGCAGCACCCTCGGCGTCGTTTCCACCCTCGACGGAATCTGGCCCAGCCTCAGACGGCGATGCGAGCAGGCGCCGCGGCCAGCCGCTCCGAAGCCCCAGCCAACTGTCCCCCGAGGATCTCAGCCTGGCTCACGGCTTCGACGGCTTGGCTTCGGGATTAGTCCTGCTCGCGTGTGATCTAGCCAAACCCCAGCTGCCGCCGCTGCACCTCCTCGGCCTGGGAAGCCACCTGCTCCCGCGCCGAGGAAGCCTCTGTTCGAGCCAACACCGCCTCTGTCCACGTCACCGCTGCCTTTAGCTTCGGCTCATCGCAGAGCGGCCGAAGGTTCTAAAACCGAGCGAAAGAGACCTTAAACGGCAAGGCCGATCGAGCCGAGGGAATCCTACGCCTCCGGGATATGGAAACCTCACTCGTCACCTTCCGTGAAAAGTAACTCGCGCTCGGTTAAGTGGTTCGGCTACCGACGGGCAAGCCTTAAGGCTCGAAACGAGGAAGAAGCACGGCTTTATACTCAAATACCCAAATGTTCAAGCCTCAGCGGCTACGAACAACAAACACACGTACTCGGGATATCTACGCTATGTAGGCGTCGGCAGCGCCCTCGGCGGCTTTCCCGACCTACAACAGATATCTTAGTTCATGGAGCAATCACATTTTGCTCTTACATTCCCTAACAAACGGGACTCTAGCTCCATTCTCGCGGGAATGAACTACCTCCACACCAAAGGGCCTGCGGGATAACGAGCTCCGAGCAGCTCGCCGACGACAACTGCGCCAGCAGCGCGACAACGACCTCTGCCTCGGGCGCCAAAACAGCAGCAGCGATGACCTCAGCGCTAACGCTACTGCTGAAGGGCCTTCGTTCACGTCCCCTCACGGGGGACGAGAACCAAACATTAAAGCCAAAGAGCCGGAGGTATGGAGCGCAGCTGGCACCGACGGTCTCGTCGGTGGAGGCAACCGTTGCGGTGGGGAGCCTCACCAGCGGTAGCCCCCACTCCAGCGCCGGTGATAGCGGCCACCCGCGCGGCACGACCGCTGCCCGGGTGGAGGACGGAAAGCTGCACCCTGGCCAGGGAGCAGCAGTTCGCCTTCCCCCGCATGGCTGGAGGATGCCTCCGTAGAGCTGGAGGATGCCCTTCTCCCCCGAACGCTGGGGGAAGAAAAGGGTCACCGACCCACGTGGAGGCAGCCCCCCACTCGGTGCGCTCCTCCGCCTCAGCCCGGATGATGAAGATCCTTGAAGCTGAGGGCGGGGCGGAGGTCGCAACCCGACTTGCTTCTCCCCACCACCAGGATGGTGATCATCCCTATGGATGACCATTGGTGAGGGAATGCAGCCGGGCTGCATGATGAAAATCCTTGAAGCCGAGCGGCGACTGGAGAGCGCCAACCCCCATAAGGTCGCGCTTCTCAAACAGCAGCAAGAAGAAAGCCACACAGGTGCGCCCCATTTGGGGACACGAAAGGTTGAAGGGAGCAATACAAGAGAGGAGTGCGAAGGCATGGCCACTGCCTGGGGGATTGATCCCCTTTTATAGGCAGATCTCCTCACTTGTGCCCCCAAGCGTCACGGGCAAAGTCTCCACCGACATGCTCCAGGGTTCCCACCCCACGACATGGGGGCCGGGTCCCACACGTCATCGTAACTGACCCAAGACGCGAAGGAGGCAAACCGCCGCACACAAGGCATGAAACCGCCCTGCGGTTATAAGCGTTCCCTCATCCTCGCCGGAACCAGCGGACGAAAGGGCAAGCCACCACGCAGGGAGCATGCAACCGCACCGCAGTTATGCACCCTTTTGGCTTCGTCACTTCTGGTGGACCAGCACGAAGGCCCGGTCCCACCTACCATGCAACCGGCGCGACGGTCTGTCACACCCGGTTTTGAAGGTAAACCGAATGCAAACCATGTACGTGCCAGGATCAGTAATTCACGTACACAGCGATTACATAAATGACTCATCATAGCACAATGCTTCGAATTACAATAAAGAGTAAGTAATAATATTACAGACTAGAGCCATTTACATAATATAAATCAAAGTACACAGAATCGAAACGTAGCCAACGTAAACAACCCACCACAGGCAGCTGACTGGGGGAGGTCGCTAGCCTAATACTCGAACTTGTTGAAGTCCTGGAACTCCTGGAGATCCGCCTCGACGCCTTCTTCTTTACTTGAGCGTAGATTGCACCAAAGGCAACCTGGTGTTTTGTGAAAGCAAGGGTGAGTACACATCAACGTACTCAGCAAATGTCCCGTTTGGCTGTAGTGGACTAGCTTTATGTGGGGTTAAGTCAAGCAGTTGCTTTTAGTTGGTCAGGTTATTATTACTAGTAGAAAGCCAGGTTTTAGCATTAACCCAAGTTATTAACCCAAAGTACCCTTTCCAAACGGAAAGAATACCACCTACCATTACCATAAGCATAATCATAACCATCCTCCTCCTCATCATCTGTAAACAAACCATCTCTGATCAAATATCTCTAATCAAAGAGGATCCCAAGGCTACTCTTAACCGTGAGCACGGCTGATATATCAGTTTCATTACCCTCTGCAGAGGTCGCACACTTTACCCATGAGCCGTGATTCCCATTTTGCCCGGGGATCATGACTCCCCATTGATCACTTCCTAGGTGGTCCGGCAGGGTATCACTACGTAGCTTTTACAAAGATTCCCTAGAGGTCATAGTAGCCCGTTAGGTTTCTCCAGTTTGATAAACACAGTACCTCTCCCCGCAGGAGGGTGACTAACAAAAGCAAAACGAAAGAACCTCGGCACCCAGCCTCAGCAGAGCAAGCACTGTGCCTGGACCCCATTGACGGCACGACGGCGAAGCAACTACACCTCTAGTTCCTCTAATTAATTAGCTAAGGGCGTCTCATTTCACCCTCATGGTTGCACTGTTATCTCGGGTGGTCTCTCAACGAACAGGTCCTTACGGAGAGGTACTCGGGAAACAGCCCGAGTCCCCTTAAATGCCACAAGTATATCATCATATCCGGAATGAAACCACAGTATCATCATTGTATCTCATCATGTTCATTGATTAAAGTAAAGCGCTAGCATGAAGCTAACCATAGTAACCTAAAAGGTAAATCAAGGACAAGGTAAATAGAAAGCTAGTAAATCCTTAGGTTGTTCATAGTATGCGGGACAGTGAATTATAAAGTAAATGGGATATAATGGGTCAGAGGACACTTGCCTTCACCAAACAGATGCTCAGGGTCTTCAATCTCGTATAACTCGAAGAACTAGATCACTTGGTCGCCAACGCTTGATCTTCGATCCCTCGAAGCTCGGAAACGGATCGCAAACTATTTGCGACGCACAGCGAATACCAACAGGCACAAACAAACAAACATACGTATATGCATAAGAACATTACACCATTCAGATAATAACAATAAAATATACAAAACGAAATAGAGATCGCTGCTATGGTCACGCAAGGAAAAGAAATACGATAGTCTGAGCTACGGTCGAGAGGTTAGCGCGTTAACGTTAAACAAGTATTAACTATAACTTTTAGTTCAACATTATCAAATATAAATATTATATATCAGTCAGTACGATTAATCTGCTACACTAACAAATGTCAATTAATTAAATAATTTAATTAAAATGAGAGATTCTAAGCGAGATGAATTTATGACGTGCGAAACACCACGACAGCGTGCAACCGACGCGCGGACACGCGCGACATAGCACACTGACGACACACAAAACAGTGCGCACGGCTATCGCGAACGACGCACGAACCAGCACGCTACCACGTGCGGAACAGCACGCGTGACAGGCTAGAAAATTAAATAGGTGACACGTTTATACTAAACAAATATTAAATAAATAGAAGGTAGTTAAGTTGATATTTACCATGTTAATATTTATTATAAAAGCTCCGAGTGGAACACTACACATATAATCTAGTTAGGATATTAATCTAATAAATATTAGTCGAGCGAACCTTAAGTTAATTATCTATAGACTCGTTCTAATTGAATTGTTATTTTAATTAACCAACAATTAGCCAATAGTTGAATAATTAGCACGAGCGACAAAAATAATTAAATAACGTGCGGACCGCGCGAGACACCCGCGATCGACAAGAGACGATACACGCTGCAACATAGTTATACTATCAAGTATTAATTCGGAAACATTCGAGCAGGCGTAATCATATTAAAGGTATTTATAAAGTGCAACTAAAACTATAAATTAGCTTCGATGGGAAAACTAATATTGGAACATTAGTGAAACAAATATTTAATAAATTAACTAAAACATGAGAAATGATGACACACCATTTTTAACGTTTACGCACCATTCTTGTGAAGCTAACACAACTACCACGACATAAAATGGATTTAAAACGCAACAGATAACTCACATTTAATATTCCTTGGATTTAACGTGACGTGGCGCGATCTTATTGACTAGAATTTAACCACACAGACGACCATATGTTAGTGGTCATAGAAAATCCTGGCAGTTTCCACGCTGTGACTACATGCAAACAAAATACATGTCGCATGCCATGCAATGGGGTGGGGCCCAAGCGATTTGCACACCCCATGCATCACCGTGGAAACAAAAAGAAAAGAAAATTTGCATGTGGGGCCCATACACGATTTTCTTTTCAGTTGCAAACTTGCGCAGAAACGGGACCACGCGTGGGTTGCTGCATGCCTGTGGGGTCCACACAGGAGTCCTTCTCTTTCTTCTCCCTATCGATGGCGCGCATGCAGGCAAGATGCAGGGCAGGCTGGGCCCGATGAGCACGCCGGCGGCGCTGGTTGCGGCCGCGCGCAGGGCCCTTGCCGCTGGGGCTGGCCGTGCAACTGGGCTGGCCAGGGGAGGCTCGGCCGGGGCTGGCCGCCGCGCGCGCCGCACAGGCTGGCCGCCGGGGCCTCGACCACGGGAACGCAGAGAGGGGCATGGGAGAGAGGGAGAAGGAGGGGATTCCTCACCTGCGCACGACGCACGATGGACCAAGCGCGCAAGGAAGACGACGACGTTTGGACGGATGCTCCGGGCACAGGCTCCTGCTGCACGGACGTCGATGGCGGGGACGCGATGGCGAGGCGAGGGCGCCGCTTGGTGCGGCAACCGGCGGGCTGGGCGCTGGTTGGAGCAGCGGGCAATGGGAGCATGCAGTTTGAGAAGTTACGCGCAGGAATGAGGAATGAGCAGGGGTGCCGAGCGGGCAGGGCCTTGAGCGGTCGCGCGTCTGCGCGACGTGCTGCTGGGGCGAGGCAACGTGGGGGCATGGGCTGGGGAGCGCATGCGTGCTGGGCGAGCGCGCCTGCGCGCCGTACAGGCATGGCGGCGGCGCTGGACAACGGCTGGGAGCGTGCTACTGGGCCGCGGGGCTGAGGGAGGAAAAGCTTTTGTTTTTATTTGATTTTACTCTATTTCTATCTTTTATCTATTTCCATTTAAATTTAAATATAGTTTTTCAATCGAAAATTCAAATATACCTCTTGAGTTTGAATGGATGCACTACCACAACAATTCAACATACCATAAAATATTTCGGCATGTCATGCAAAAAAACAAGGACCCTTTTAGGGTTCTATTTTATTACACTCAATATATATATATATACACTCTCACACACAAAATAACTCTCCACCATTTAGGAAAAGAAAAGAAAATTATGGAAAAGAGAGGGTAACACCTGAATTTAGTGGATATTAGAAAAGAAATTTTATACCCCCAAATTCAGGGTGTTACAGATCTAACCCCCTTAACAGAATCTCGTCCTCGAGATTCAAGAAGAGGCTAGCAAGAAAATGAGATTGGTTCATTAGTCTTTCATAGCTTTTTCTAACTCAACTTTGACTCTACTGGCTTGACCTGTGGATTGGTTGCTTTGACCATCAGATGCTTGAGACCGATTGATGCAATTCTTGAGGATCTCCTGGACCTGTGGGTTAGGACCCACACACGCTTTCGCTGCGCCACTTTGATCTTGTTGGTTGATGTTGATTGCATTGTCTTCATTGGGGTTAGCGGCTAACCCCCTTAACAAGAGCATTGATACACACTTGATGAAGATGTTGCCGACTCTGATCTTGACTGACTTGGAGGAGTTGGAGGTTGCCAAAAGGACAGGTGCAAGAGGAAAGAATAATGAGAAAAGGTAAGTATAGACGGGTTAGAGAGAGCAGGGGGAGAACCCAACTACTCACCTAGTAAACAGATTCCATTGCGGTCCAAGGGCCACAACACATCAACACTCATTCCGAAGAAGCAAATCAGTCATAGCAGAAGGACAAACATCATGAGCACACATCAACAAACATCTCATTGCTATACGTTCCTTTTAATTAAATGGTGGTCTTTCCTCTAAGGCCAACAAAAGGCAAGGGGAATAATAAGACATGGAGGGTAGGGGCATGAGCATAATAAAGGATGGAGCTAAAGTAATGATTGTAACCGACAAGGGAGAGAATGCAACCAAGGTTAGGATAGGTAAAACACATTCTCAAATCGAGATGGAAAAGATGATATTTCAAAAGGTAGGCATAAGATAACATCATGGAAAGATCTAGATATTACAAAGGTAAGGGAGGTGAAAGGCAAAAACACACCAAAAGATAGAGTTAGGACAAGACTTGCAACGCGGCAGAGGAAAAAGGGAATGAACAAGAGCGGGATAGGGAAAATAACACTCTCGGATTGAAATGGAATAAGTGAGGCTAAGAAATAGGTAAACATCATGGTAAATATGGAGAGAGGTCAAGGGTCAAAGGTGATAATAGGCAAGGATATAAAGGAAGAGGTAAATGTGCATAAAAAACCAGGAATCTAGGTACAATCAAGAATAGAAATAAGATAAGTCTTGCAAGAGGTAAAGTATAGGATATAACCACGGGTGAGATAAGTAAGAGACCACGCTTGAACTAAGGTGGGAGATTGGAGGTTTTAGATAACGAACATAGCGTAATCACCAAGGTAAGATTGAGAGATGAGAAGGGTAAAGGCAATAAGAAGCAAAAGCACAACAAAGGATGAGGTTACAAACTCGCGAGCCAAAGAAGAGGATACGACCAAGAGAAAGAAGGTATGGGACGGAAAAGGGGCGATTTTAAAGGGCAGGTATGAGACAAACATCAATGTAGGTGTCGGTGTTTCGGAACCCAGGGGGTCCCTGGACCGACTAGTGAATCGTCGCCGCGTGCCCCAGCCCAGATGGGTCGACGCGAGGCAGAACGCGAAGGGGGGAAAGGAGGCAGCCGGAGGGAGGCAGGCGTGAGAGAGTGGATCCCGCAGCCTTCGTGTTAGCCCCGCGCCTGGGTCGGGTGCGCTTGCAGTAGGGGGATACAAGCGTCCACGCGGGAGTGGGAGCGAGCGGCCTTGCGCGAGCGCCGTCCCGTCCTTCTCTGCGCGGGCCAACCCTCTCGTAAGAGGGCCCTGGTCCTTCCTTTTATAGGCGTAAGGAGAGGATCCAGGTGTACAATGGGGGGGGGTGTAGCAAAGTGCTACGTGTCTAGCGGAGGAGAGCTAGCGCCCTAAGTACATGCCATCGTGGCAGCCGGAGAGGTCTTGGCGCCCAGTTCGCGTGGTGTCGTGGCCGTCGGAGGAGTGCTGGAGCCCGGCGAGAGGGACAGCTGTTGGAGCTGTCGAGTCCTTGCTGACGTCCTCTTGCTTCCATAAGGGGGCTGAGAGCCGCCGTCGTCACAGAGCGTGCGGGACGCCATCATTGCCTATCTGGCGGAGCGAGCCAGATGGGACGCCGGTCTTGTTCCCCGTAGCCTGAGTCAGCTCGGGGTAGGGTAATGATGGCGCCTCCTGTCGACGTGGTCGGTTCGCGCCCTAGGTTGGGCGATGTGGAGGCTCCTCCGAGGTCGAGGTCGAGTCTGTCTTCCGTGGCCGTGGTCGAGTCCGAGCCCCTAGGTCGGGCGAGGCGGAGACCGTCGGCTGAGGCCAGGGCTGAGTCCGAGCCCTGGGGTCAGGCGAAGCGGAGTCCATCGTTTCCTGGGGCTGAGTCCAAGTCCGAGCCCTGGGTCGAGCGGAGCGGAGTTCGTCGTCTTCTGGGGCTGAGCCCAAGTCCGAGCCCTGGGTCGGGCGGAGCGGAGTTCGTCGTCTTCCGGGGTTGAGCCCGAGTCCGAGCCCTGGGTCGGGCGGAGCGGAGTTCGCCGTCTTTCGGGGCTGAGCCCGAGTCCAAGCCCTGGGTCGGGCGGAGCGGAGTTCGCCGTCTTCCGGGGCTGAGCCCGAGTCCGAGCCCTAGGGTCAGGCGGAGCGGAGTTCGCCGTCTTCCGGAGCTGAGCCCGAGTCCGAGCCCTGGGGTCGGGCGGAGCGGAGTTCGCCATCTTCCGGGGCTGAGCCCGAGTCCGAGCCCTGGGTCGGGCGGAGCGAAGTTCGCCGTCTTCCAAGGCTGAGCCCGAGTCCGAGCCCTGGGGTCGGGCGAGGCGGAGTTTCCTATGACGCCCGAGACCGGCCTTGGCTGCTGTCAGCCTCACTCTGTCGGGTGGCTCAGTAGTCGGAGCGGCACAGGCGGCGCTGTCCTCTTGTCAGACCGGTCAGTAGAGCAGCGAAGTGACTGCGGTTACTTCGGCTCTGTCGACTGGAGGGCATGCGTCAGGATAAAGGTGTCAGGCCACCTTTGCATTAAATGTCCCTGCGATCTGGTCGGTCGGCGTGGCGATGTGGCCAAGGTTGCTTCTCGGTGAAGACTGGGCCTCGGGCGAGCCGATAGTGTGCCCATTGCTGGAGGGGGGTCCTCGGGCTAGACGTAGGTTCTCCGGGGTCGGCTTCCCTTACCCGAGGCTAGGCTCGGGCAAGGCACGATCGTGTCCCTTGAATGGACCGATCCTTGACTTAATCGCACCCATCAGGCCTTTGCAGCTTTGTGCTGATGGGGGTTACCAGCTGAGATTTAGGGGTCTTGAGGGTACCCCTAATTATGGTCCCCGACAGTAGCCCCCGAGCCTCCAAGGGAGTACTAACACTCGCTTGGAGGCTTTTGCCGCACTTTTTTGCAAGGGGACCAGCCTTTTTCGGTTGCATTCTATTCCGGTGGGTGCGCGCGAGCACACCCGCCGGGTGTAGCCCCCGAGGCCTCGGAGGAGTAGTTTTACTCCTTCGAGGTCTTAGTGCGTTTCGCAACACTTCGGCTGGTCTAGTTGTTCCCTCATGCGAGCTGGTCGTAGCCCGAGTGCACGGTCGGGTCCCAAGTTCTCGGGCTGGTATGTTGACACTGTCAACGGTTTGGCCGGAGCCGGGTTTGCGAGAGCAGCCCCCGAGCCTCTGCACAGGGCGAGAGGACCGTCAAGGACAGACTCGTCTTTTTTACATATGCCCCTGCGTCGCCTTTCCGCAAGGAGGAGGGGGGGAAAGCGCCATGTTGTCCTCGGAGGGCGCCGAACATGGTGTTTCCGGTGAGCTGCTGGCGGGTAATCCGAGCGGACGCCCATGCCCCATTTGCTAGGGGTCAGCTAGAGGCCCGAAGGCGCGCTCCAAAAGTACCTGCGGGTGATCTGCCGGACCCGGTCCCCTTTGACGGGGTCCGAGGGCTCGATGCCTCCCTCTGATGGGATTCCGTTACAAGATCGCTCCCGCTGGTCTCGGAAATGTCCTAGGGTACCTCGGGAGCGTAGCCCGAGCCTTGGTTATGTATCGAACGTACCCAGGGTCATCCCTCGCTCTATGTCTGAGGCGACTGTGAACCCTTCGAGGGCCAGCCTACGAACCCCTGATCAGTAGTGGGTGCGGAGCCCGAGTGGCCTGAGGCGGCCGTTGAACCCTTCGAGGGGCCGTCCATCGAACCTCTGACCAGTAGTGGGCGCAGAACCCAATCGATCTGAGGCGGTCGTTGAACCCCTCCGAGGGGCCGGCCTTCGAACCTCTGATCAGTAGGGAGGCTCGGAGCCTGTTTCCTTCATGGAGAAGGGTCCTTTTCGGGGTGTCCCCCTTTCCCGGTCCCTGTTGTAAGAGAGAGAAAGAGGAAAAGGAAAAGGATACGAAGTCGAATGACGTGGCGTACCTCTTTTGACGCGGTCATTATGGCGAAGGCGAAGCGTCGCTTGCTTCTCCCGCCTGAGGCGCCGCCTGTCCCACCGCGGAGTTAATGCAACGGGGCGAGCGGTTCGCGGGGCGGCCGTTGCGTGTGCGCGAGCCGTTCGAGGAACGGTCGTTTCGCCTTGGGTTTTTGAATCCCGTGGCGGGTCCGGGCGAAACGTTGAACGGGTCTCGCCTTGGTCTTTATATACTCGGGGGAGGGTCTAGCGACGGTCCTTTGCTCCGCTTCTTGCCTCCTTCTTAGGTTTTCGCAACCTGAGAGGTTTAGCCGGAGAAAAGGAAACCGCCCACCCAGTCCTTTCCGCCGCCACCCCTTTTGCTCGGCGATGGCCGACCGGGTGACCATCATCTCGTCGCGCGATCCATGGCCCTTCTCCACAGTCACAGCGGAGGACCTGGAGGATCTTGTTGCCGAGGGTTTACTTCGCCCTCTCTCTGATGAGAGGCAGCCGGAGTGGATTCCTCTCGCGAGTGGAACCGCCCCGTCCCCGCCGCCGGGGTACGTCGTAAGCTTCATCTCCTTCCATGAGCGGGGATTCGGTGTGCCGGCAAGCCGCTTGATGCGGGCGATCCTGCATCACTATGGGGTGGAGTTGCACAACCTCAGCCCCAACTCCATCTCGCAAGCCGCCATCTTTGTAGCGATGTGCGAAGGATACTTGGGGATCGCCCCCCACTGGGACTTGTGGACTCATCTCTTCTCCGCGGAGCTTTTTGCTTCGCCGGCGGGAGAGAGAAGGGTCCGCGCGGCAGTGCGGGCCGACATTTGCTTTCTCCAGCTGAGGCAGTCGTGGGTGTCGCTGTACATCCCCGCCATCCTCGCGTCCTCGAACAAAGGGTGGCAGCGCCGGTGGTTCTACCTCCGGAATGACGGCGAGATGCTTCCACCATTTTCTCAACGAGTGGTCACCGCCGCTGCCGATACCTGGCGCTACGGGACCCTGCACGACAGGCAGAAAAACCTCGAGCCCCTTCTCAAGGCCCTGGAGGTGTTGCGGAAAGGAGGACTTACTGCCGCGGGAGTGATTTCCGCCATTCACCACCGTAGGGTGCTTCCCTTGGCGGAGCGGCGGTTGCCGCTTTGGGAGATGACACCGGAGGCTGACTTGGAGGGCTCGTGGATGTCCTCGGATCCTCTTCCCATCGACGTTCTCCACGGGCGGGTGGCCGTCGCATTGGGGAAACCGGACGCCAGCGCCTTCTCTCAGCCCTTGATGCGCCCCGACCACGGGTGTGTGACCCTGGTGAGTATCCGCTCCTTCCTTCTCCTTGCGTTAGGTTGCCTTCGGTCCTTACGGTCGGGATTTCCGTCCGCCTCCAGGAGGTAGGGTGGCACAAGCCTTCCTGGCCACGGGTCCCGGAGGACGCGGTGGACCGAGCAGCGCGGCGGGTTGTCGCGGAGGAGAAGAAGAAGAAGAAGGATGCGGAGAAAGCCCGGGCCCGCGAGCGGACGCGGGCCCGAGACGCCTTGGAGAAGCTCCGTCGTCGGCAGGAGAGGGAGGGGCTCCCGAGGGAGCCATCGCCGGAGACGCCTGACGACGACGACGATGAAGATGATGACGAGGACGACGACATGGCTGCCCGCCTCGGCCTCAGCCTGGGTTTGAGGCTAGGCCAGGAGTCATCAAGCCAGCCCCCGAGTGGGCTGGCGCCGTCAGTTCCCGGAGTCGGGACGCCGAGGTCCCGGCCCGACGAGCGGGGGCAGACCGAGGGGGTACTTGACCCCTCGGCCGGGAAGTCGAGGTGACCCTGGGGAGTTAGGCCGAGGCGTCTGTTTCTCGAGAGCCGTCGGCCACGCCGTCAGCGCAGGAGGGTGGCCCTCAGGTCGCCGTGGCAACGCCCGGGCAGTCTGTCTCCCGGGTGTCCAAGGTGCCCAAGGCGAGGGTGATGCCGAAGCTGGCGGCGAGGCGGACCTCGGCGTTGTCTCCGGGGGTCGAGATCCAAGAGACCTCCCCTCAGGCGCGGTTGATCATGGCCCGGAGCAGGTAAGTATCTTGGAGCGTCTTCGTCCTGGCTTCTCATTCGTATGTCCCGACCGCGACTTTCCTTTCTTCCTCAGCAAGCGAAGCCACGGCCTGACCGATCTGGCTCCCCGGAAGGCCCTTAAGACGGCGTCGGCTTCCGCAGCCAGTGTCGCGCCGGGCCTCGCTGTTCAGCTGGCCTTCTCGCAAGGCGCTCCACAGCGGGGGGCTCTGGCGGCACTAGCCGTCGTGGAGCGAGTTCCCGAGGCCGGCTCTTCTGCCGAGGTGGCCATCGTGCTGGAGGAGGCGGCTGGCGCAGATGTGGCCCCGGGCCCACCTGTCATGCCGCTGGTGCCGGCGCCTACTGCTGCTGAAGCCGCTGCCGTCGCAGTTGGGGAGCGACCCTGTAATACTCAAAGTTGTATACCAAGAGTAATAGAGAGAGCTCCTCATTTTGTGTGTCTCATATGCATCATAAAAAGAGCACCTATGTAATTGAGAGTGACTAAATAAAACAATGATTCTAAAATAAAAGAAAGTGCATATGTTGGAGTTTATATGTCTGTGCATTAAATAAAATAATAATGTTAAAGATAATAATATAAGAATTGCTAGAAGTGGAATTAAAACCCTAAATTTGAAAATTAGGGTTTGAATTAAGAGAAGGGAAGAATTAAGAAAAATACTACATATAATAAAATAAAAATCAGAATAAACATCCTTCACACTTATATTATTAAATTATACAATCCAAACTGAGGACAAGTTATTCACAAAGTTTGAATTTAAACTTGAACTCAAATTGGGTTTGAAAATGAAGAAAATAGAAAGAAAAATGAAAAAGAAAAAGAATAAGAGCTTACCTGGGCCCTGAACCTCAATTCGGCCCACTATCAATTCTGACCCGCGCGCGCTCCGCCCACTCGCGCATACCACTGACTCGTGGGCCCGGCCGTCAGCTGCTGGCTCGCGCGCCCGTCTCCTGGATGTCGCGTCTATGGCAAACGGGGCCCCCTCGTCAGTCTCGGTGTCCTCCTGTGCATCTTCCCCATCCCGCGCGACGCGCGCTCTCAACAGACCGCTCCGCTCTCCACTCCGAGAATCTCGGACGACCGGTGCACTTGGCCAGCTGCGGACTCGGCATCGCGGGTCTACAAGTACCCTTCCCTCTCCCTTCTCTATCTCTATCCCCAATTCCTTGCCACCAAGAACGCCTCCGCTGCGCCGCCGAGAGAGACCCGACGCAGGCAAATCCAGGCTTGCCGACGACCGAGCTCGAATTGTGGAACCCAGGGGCTCCCTTCGGCTGTGTTGAAGGCGACCGCAACCGAATTGCTGAGGATTGGCCACCGGCGGCACCGGAATTCGTCGACGTCGACTCAGCTCCGCCGCGGATCCGCCTTCGCCGTGGCCGGACGCTCTTCGCGCCGAGACTATCGGTAAGACCTACTCCATCGTATTCGCCATCCCCTAGGCATCGTGTAGCAGTCTTTAATCGAGTTTTAGGGCACTGGAGCACTCGATTGGAATTTCACCGGCGAGGGGCGCCGTGAAGTCGGGCGGCGCCGCCGTCGCTGGCGGAGAGTTTTGGGGAAAACACCGTGGCCGTCGATCTACTGACGAACGGTTCTGATTAGAGCAGAGATACCCCTTCGCTCAGTTTGATCGCAACCGTCGATGACCGATCGGGCGATCCGCGATGTTTTGGCCACCATAAAATCCGAGCCGTAGATGCGAGATCTGGCGGTTGGGAGAGCGTACTGGTTCACTTAAGTCAGGTTCTGATCTGGGCCTTGGATTTCTAATTCGACGACCTATATCACCCCGTACCCCTTCGCGGGTCAATTTTTCTAAAGAGACCCTCACCTCTCTGGAAATCAACCCGCAGTCCATTGGCTACTGTTCACTGAGTCTAGGATTTTATTCGCCAGACCCCCTTGCGCTTCACAGGAATTGAGGCCCAGTCCAGAGTATTATAAAACAGAGAAAATAATTTATAAATGGATTTTTAATAGATAAATAAATGCTAGAACTTATTTAATTCATAGAAAATCCATTCTAGCTCCAAATTAATTCATTCCAGTTCCTATAATTTTATAATATTATTGTTTATCTTATAGTGTCTCTGTTTTGACATGAAAACCATATTAACATGTATATCTCAATTAATCTTATATCAAATACATAAAACCTTAGGAAATTCGTATCTCCTCCGTTTTAACTCCGATTTGATCCGTTCAAGTTGCGTTAGTCTCGTAGAAACGCGTAGATCATTATTACTTAGTTTGTACTTATGTTTGATGTGATGTTAATTTTGCCTATACCACTGTTTGTTTGTAATGCTACGACTAGCAGTGAGGTCACGAGAATCTGAAGATCATCCTGGTACCTGGAATCTCAAGTCCCAAGCAAGTTGTGCCCTTGATCACTTCTTTTTACCCACTCATGTTCTAATTAATCATAATGATCTGCATAGGTTAATTTTGATGGGACCCAATAGGTTACCTTAGTTTGTCTATCTTTATACCTTGCTTACCACTGAACTTTCTGGGTAGTACTTGCTAGTGCTATATGTGGTTTTGGGTATGGAGATACACTATTCATGATTACACTTTTGTTATCAGTTGTTATTTATTGTTCATGATAAGATCATTATGTTAATTGGAACATGGAGCGACCACCCGGGAAAACAGTGCTACCACAAGGGAGGAATGGGACCCCTTGGCTGATTAATTAGGAAAGCTAGTGGAAGACTACCTTACCCGAAAGGGGCAAGGGCAGTAGGGGAGTGGTCAGTGTAGGGAGGCCCTCGGGAGGATTTTGCTGCGATGGCGGTCCTGCAAGGGATTCCTGCATTGGAACTTCCTATAAACTGTAGCGGGTTTTCGGAAGCTAGTGGAACTTTGTAAAGGCCTCGTAGTGGATCCCAAGCCATTCACCTCGGTAGTGTCTAAGGGCCTTGCAAACCCTGGCAACATGGGATACACGACTTGTGGGTAAAGATGCGCAACCTCTGCAGAGTGTAAAACTAGTATACTAGCCGTGCTCACGGTCATGAGCGGCTCGGACCCTCACATGATTAATCTATGGAACTTAAATTCAATTTGTCATATGCATTGCATCGCAGGTGAAGTTGTTACTTTTGTTCTACTACTTAATTGGGTTTGGTATTTACTTATACTTAGTAATTGCTAATAAAATTTTGACCAACTTTAAAAGCAATGCTCAGCTCTAACCATCCTCTTTGGTAAGCCTTACACTTCGCGTGAGCTCCCACCTTTGGCGAGTTCATGCACATTATTCCCCACAACTTGTTGAGCGATGAACGTATGTGAGCTCACTCTTGCTGTCTCACACACCCCACAGGTCAAGAACAGGTACCACAGGATGAGGCGCTTGGAGGATGCTGTGATGTGTTCGTGAGAGATCTAGGTCGTCGTCTCCCAGTCAACTTTGGGTTGCTGGACCATTGTCTCCTTATAATGTAATTATTTATTTATTTTGTATAGAACTCCTGTTATATATAAATTTGTGACATTCGATCCTATGCCACTATACATCATATGTGTGAGACTTGGTCCCAGCATACCTGGTGTTTATGTTCGCGCCCGGGTCTTGGTGCCCCGAAACCCGGGTGTGACAGACCCGTTGCTGCCGACGCTGAGATGGCCGAGGCGTCGGCGTTTGGTGCCTCGGAGGAGGGGGGGCGTGGAAGCTCGATCCGTCCCACCGAGCGGCGGCCTTGTCGTTGCGCGGCGGAGCTCCGAGGAGCGGCCCCAGTTGCTCCGGTTCCGGACCCGTGGGGCTTCGGATCCCTTCTTCGTTCTCGACGACGAGCGGGAGGAGCAGTCTTGGGACGAGCTCCGCAAGTGCGCCGAAGCAACGGCGGGGTCGCTCCGGTCATCGCTGGAGGTCTTCTGTAGGGACATCCCCAAAATCCTCCAGGTAATGGTTCCAGGCGTACCTTTTTGTGGCCAAGGTGTCTCTTGTGACGCCCCGCTTTCTTCCCTTAGGATCTGACGGATCTGAGCACCGCCAAGTCGTCGTTCATCCGCCACGAGGTCGATATCTAGGGCTCGCTGCGATCCCTGAGGACCTCGCTTGCCGGGGCTACTGCGCGCCTCTCCCAGCAGGGCACCTAAGTGGCGGACCTTCGGTTGCTCTGCGCCGATCTGAGAGCAGAGGCGGCAGCGGCCCGCGCAGAGGCGGCAGCGGCACGCGCAGAGGTGCAGCGACGGCAGTCGGAGTTCGACCAGGTCGTCGATGAGCGAGACCAATCCCGGGGCCGGGCTGCCGAGGCCGAAAGCCGGGCTAGAGCCCTTGCAGCGGACCTAGCCGTAGCCCAGGCCGCAGCTTCGGAGCAGCGTGCCCGAGCTGGAGGTATGTCCTGGCCATTTCCGGTTTTCGTTTCAGCTTGTTTCCTCCGCTTGTGTTTGAGGCCTTGCGTTCTGGCTGTTTGTAGAGCTTGAGTCCGCCCTTGATGAGTCCACCAGGGCGCTTGTCGAGGCGGCCGAGCAGAGGGAGGCCGACCACGTGGCCATGTCCGAGGCCATCTCGGACTTCTGTCGGGTCTTTGGCTTCAGCGACGTCCCCTCAGGAAGCTCCCCTCAAAGTCGCCTGCAGGCCTTGGGCGATCATGTGCGCGGCAGACTCCGCGAGGCGCTACACCATGGCGTCAGGCGGGCCTTCGCCGTGCTCGCTTCCCACTACGTCGTGGACCTGGAGCGGGTCAGCGAGGGGTATTGCCTTCCTAACGAAGATGAAGCCGCCCTGGCAGAAGTCCAGAGGCTCAACGCGGCCGCCGCGGGTCCGAGCGCAGTGTTGGCGACCACCTTCGAGGTAGAGATCCTCCCGCCTGCGCCGTCGTCCGAAGCCAGGGTGGACTTTGCCGAGGGCGGGGACGAAGCCAAAGGCGCGGCTCCTTCCCCGGGCGACGCCTAACTCTGTCGGAGCAGTTTCTGTTGGATGCACGTGTGTCTTTTTGCGGTCGCTGAGGCCTGAACACTTTATTATCGTTGCATAAAGTCGTGCCCCTTTTCCTTTCATTTTGCGTGTCCGGCCCCGTCCGTCAGTAGCAGGGTGGCTTCCCCAAGTAGGAGTCACTTTTCGTGGTGGGTGACGAGTGAGGTATCCGTAACCCAGAGGCGTAGGAGTCCCTCGGCTCAGTCAGCCTTGCCACTTACATGCACCCGCGTTCGCTCCTTGGGGTCCTGCTTCCGACATAGCCAGGGAAACGCAAAAGCCTTTTTGATTGAAAATTTTGACGCAGAGGGGGGTTCCCCCCTTTTAGCCCCCGAGGGAGGGTCGGGCTCTGCCGAGGCAAGGCTGACCCTTCCTTGATGACTAAACCTTGCGTGGGAGCGAGGTATATGAACAACTTGAAAGCATCTTAAGGGTAGAGGCGACATAGCTGTTAGACGTTCCAAATGTTGGTGCAGGCCTCGCCTCGACTGTTGGCCAGTTTGTTTGTTCCGGGCTTGAGAACTTTGGCGATGACGAGCGGTCCTTCCCAGGGGTGCGTGTAGCCCCCGGGTGTCTTCCGCGAGGGGTGGGTCTGCCTTGCGTAGAACTGACGCCCTTCGCGGGTGTGGACAATTCGGGTGGCGTCGGCCACCGCTGTCGGTCATTAGAGACCTTGTCGGAAGGCGTCTCCAACAAGGGCTCGGGCTGCCGCGCGATGGTCGCAAGCCCCCGAGTGTATCTCTCGTAAGAGTTCCTAACCTTCGGCGATGGAAATGCATTGCTGGGGGATGCCCGAGGGGCTGCGGTGGTAGAGCTCCTTCCCATCTCCCAGCAAGACGAACGACTTGGCGCGTCGCGCCAACCGCCGAGCCTCGGCTCGGTCGAGGGGTAGCTCTCCTCGGTGGAGATATTTCAGGTACGGGGTCTGCCAGTTTTGATTAGGCGTGACCCCGCTTCGCTCCTCCTCGACGCGCAGTGTCTCGCCCTCGGGGGCCGAGGGTACCTTGGGCTGAACCGAGGATGCCCCGGGCTGAGCCGAGGGTGTCTCGGGCTGGGCCGAGGGTGCCTCGGGCTCGGGCGTGTCGTCGATCTTGACGGAGGGTTGATGCGGGTCTCGGGTGAAGGCGTCTGGGGGAACCATTGTTCTCCCCGAGGCTATTTTAGCCTGCTCCTCCAGCAACGGGGGGGGGGGGGCACCAAGACGAGCGCGTTCATGAGGAGCGCCTTCAGGTTCCCGAGGGCTTCCTCGGCCCCAGGGATCCACGTGAAGCACTCGGCCTTCCTTAAGAGGCGGTACAGAGGCAGACCTCTTTCGCCGAGGCGTGAGATGAAGCGCGAAAACGTCGGCATTTGCGCGGAGAAAGTCGACGAGCACTGCTTCCTATTTGGGATCTAGCTCGGAGCCGATTCGGATCTGCTTGGAGGCGTCGCTGCTGGGGTCGAGGGGGACGGACTTAACCGTCTCCCCTGGCTCGAAGTTGCCGGCGTGACGCTTCACGTCTGGCACCTCCTTAGAGAGGCTTTCCAGGTCGGCGATGAGGGCCTCAGACTCGGTGAGGGCCTCGGCGTACTCCACGCACTCCACGTCGCATTCGAACGCGTGTTTGTACGTGGGGCCGATGGTGATGACCCCGTTGGGGCCCGGCATCTTGAGCTTGAGGTAGGTGTAGTTGGGGACGGCCATGAACTTGGCGTAGCATGGCCTCCCCAGCACTGCGTGGTAGGTTCCTCGAAACCCGACCACTTCGAACGTGAGGGTCTCCTTTTGAAAGTTGGAGGGCGTCCTGAAGCAGATGGGTAGGTCGAGTTGTCCGAGGGGTTGAACGTGCTTCCCGGGGATGATCCCGTGGAAAGGCGCAGCGCCTGCCCGGACCGAAGACAGATCGACACGCAGGAGCCGAGGGTCTCGGCGTAGATGATGTTGAGGCCGCTGCCTCCGTCCATGAGGACCTTGGTGAGCCTGATGTTGCCGATGATGGGGTTGACAACGAGTGGGTATCTCCCCGGGCTCGGCACGTAGTCTGGATGGTCGGCCTGGTCGAAGGTGATGGGCTTGCCGGACCAGTCTAGGTAGACTGGCGCCGCCACCTTTACCGAGTAGACCTCCCGACGCTCTTGCTTGCGGTGCCGAGCCGAGGCATTCACCACTTGCCCGCTGTAGATCATGAAGCAGTCGCGGACCTCGGGGAACCCTCCTGCCTTGTGATCTTCCTCCTTTGCGTCGTCGAGGGCCTTGCCACCCTCTGTGGGTGGCCCGACCTTGTGGAAGTGTCGTCGAAGCATGGCACACTCCTCAAGGGTGTGCTTGACGGGCCCCTAATGATAGGGGCACGACTCCTTGAGCATCTTGTCGAAGAGGTTGGCACCTCCGGGAGGATTCCGAGGGTTCTTGTACTCGGCGGCGGCGACAAGGTCCGCGTCGGCGGCGTCGCGTTTCGCTTGCAACTTCTTCTTGCCCTTCTTCTTGGCGCCGCGCTGAGTTGACGCCTCGGGAGCATCTTCCGGTGGGTGGCCCTGGGGCTGCTTGTCCTTCCGAAAAATGGCCTCAACTGCCTCCTGGCCAGAGGCGAACTTGGTGGCGATGTCCATCAGCTCGCTCGCCCTGGTGGGGGTCTTGCGACCTAGCTTGCTCACCAGGTCGCGGCAGGTGGTGCCGGCGAGGAACGCGCCGATGACATCTGAATCGGTGATGTTGGGCAGCTGTGTGCGCTGTTTCGAGAATCGCCGGATGTAGTCCCGGAGAGACTCTCCCGGCTGCTGGCGGCAGCTTCGGAGATCCTAGGAGTTCCCAGGGCGCACGTACGTGCCCTGGAAATTGCCGGCGAAGGCTTGGACCAGGTCGTCCCAGTTGGAGATCTGCCCCGGGGGCAGGTGCTCCAGCCAGGCTCGAGCGGTGTCAGAGAGGAACAGGGGGAGGTTGCGGATGATGAGGTTGTCATCGTCCGTTCCACCCAGTTGGCAGGCCAGCCAATAGTCCGCGAGCCACAATTCCGGTCTCGTCTCCCCCGAGTACTTTGTGATTGTAGTCGGGGTTCGGAACCGGGTCGGGAATGGTGCCCGTCGTATGGCGTGGCTGAAAGCCTGTGGACCGGGTGGTTCGGGCGAAGGACTCCGATCCTCCCCGCTGTCGTAGCGTCCCCCACGCCTGGGGTGGTAGCCTCGGCGCGCCTTGTCGTCGAGGTGGGCCCGATGGCTGTGATGGTGGCGCTCGTTGCCGAGGCGACCCGGGGCCGCAGGCGCTGTGTTGCGCGTACGCCCGGAGTGGACCGAGGCTTCCCGCATGAATCGGGAAGTCGCGGCGTGATGTTCCGAGGGGAACCCCTGCCTTCGGGAGGCAGAGCTTTCGGCCCGTCGGACCGCGGCGTCCTCCAGGAGATTCTTGAGCTCTCCCTAGATACGCCGCCCCTCGGTGGTTGATGGCTCCGGCATCGCGCGAAGGAGTAATGCCGCTGCAGCCAGGTTCTGGCCGACTCCGCTGGAATCCGGCGGCGGCCTCACCCTGACGTCGTCGGCGATGCGGTGCTAGATGTCCTGGGGGAGATGACGCGCTTCTCCAGCCGGGGGTTGGATCGCCCATTCCTGCCTGATGTCCCGGCGGATCGGCACAAGCGTTCCAGCTCCCTCGTCGAGCCTAGCCTGCCTCTCGCGGATTTGCTCGAGCTGTGGGTCAGGACCCCCCACCGGGACGGGGACCACAGCTAGCTGCCGAAGGATGTCAACGCGAGGCACGGGCCTAGGGGATCACCGTTTTCCGGCATACCAAGATGGTTGCCTTCGCTGGGACCCCCTAGATCGACGTGGAAACATTCACGACTTGGGCCGCGGTCCTCGTTGTCGATGCCGCGGCTGCCGTCGGAACAGTCGGAAAGGCAGTAGTCACATGCGGTCATGAAGTCCCGCACGACACTGGGGTTACCAAGTCCGAAGAAATCCCAACAGAGTTCGGGCTCGCCATCTTCCTCGGACCCCGAGGGCCCATAGATTGAGTCGGCCGTCAGTCGGTCCCAGGGTGACCACACACGATACCCCAGAGGGTTTGGACTCGCCTCTATGAGAGTCCTCACCGAAGCGGAGTCGCTTGGTGGGTCGAGGCCGAATCCAAAAGACACGAGATGGGAATCGGTCGGTACCTTTCGGTCGACGATCGGTGACGAGGTCGCGTCTGGGACTGACTGCACCGTTGTCTCAGGTACGAGGGTGACGCCCAGCAAGTCCTTCGCGAGCGTGCTGGTGTCGTGCGTTTGCTTGAGATTGGCGTGTTGCGGGGAGGCGGCGCTCGTTTTCGTCTCAGACGCGAGATCGATGCCCGACACGCCCTCCGTTGGGGCGCCGGCGCCGTCGACTCGCTCGACAGCCAACGAGGTGCCGCTTCCCGCTTGGCCTTGATTGCCCCGCCTCCTCCTCCGTCGACGGGGGAGGGGACGGGACAAGCTCGAATGTCGTCCTTCCACCACGTGGGGAAGGCGTCGTCGATTTCCCCGCCGGCGAGCGGGTTGTCGACCGCCATTGTCGCTGTCGCGCGGCGGCGGAAGGAGTATCATGTCGTAGCTGCCGTCGAGGGACATGAACTCAAGATTCCCGAAACGGAGCACTGTCCCGGGCTAGAAAGGTTGCTGGAGACTGCCCATCTGGAGCTTGACGGGAAGCTATTCGTCAACACGCAGCAGGCCCCTACCTGGCGCGCCAACTGTCGGTGTTTCGGAACCCGGGGGGTCCCTGGACCGACTAGTGAATCGTCGCCGCGTGCCCCAGCCCAGATGGGTCGACGCGAGGTGGAACGCGAAGGGGGGAAAGGAGGCAGCCGGAGGGAGGCAGGCATGAGAGAGTGGATCCCGTGGCCTTCGTGTTAGCCCCGCGCCTGGGTCGGGTGCGCTTGCAGTAGGGGGATACAAGCGTCCACACGGGAGTGGGAGCGAGCGGCCTTGTGCGAGCGCCGTCCCGTCCTTCTCCGCGCGGGCCAACCCTCTCGTAAGAGGGCCCTGGTCCTTCCTTTTATAGGCATAAGGAGAGGATCCAGGTGTACAATGGGGGGGTGTAGCAAAGTGCTACGTGTCTAGCGGAGGAGAGCTAGCGCCCTAAGTACATGCCGTCGTGGCAGCCGGAGAGGTCTTGGCGTCCAGTTCGCGTGGTGTCGTGGCCGTCGGAGGAGTGCTGGAGCCCGGCGAGAGGGACAACTGTTGGAGCTGTTGAGTCCTTGCTGACGTCCTCTTGCTTCCGTAAGGGGGCTGAGAGCCGCCGTCGTCACAGAGCGTGCGGGACGCCATCATTGCCTATCTGGCGGAGCGAGCCAGATGGGATGCCGGTCTTGTTCCCCGTAGCCTGAGTCAGCTCGGGGTAGGGTAATGATGGCGCCTCCTGTCGACGTGGTCGGTCCGCGCCTTAGGTTGGGCGATGTGGAGGCTCCTCCGAGGTCGAGGTCGAGTCTGTCTTCCGTGGCCGTGGTCGAGTCCGAGCCCCTGGGTCGGGCGAGGCGGAGACCGTCGGCTGAGGCCAGGGCTGAGTCCGAGCCCTGGGGTCGGGCGAAGCGGAGTCCGTCGTTTCCTGGGGCTGAGTCCAAGTCCGAGCCCTGGGTCGGGTGGAGCGGAGTTCGTCGTCTTCTGGGGCTGAGCCCAAGTCCGAGCCCTGGGTCGGGCGGAGCGGAGTTCATCGTCTTCTGGTGTTGAGCCCGAGTCCGAGCCTTGGGTCGGGCGGAGCGGAGTTCGCCGTCTTCCGGTGCTGAGCCTGAGTCCGAGCCCTGGGTCGGGCGGAGCGGAGTTCACCGTCTTCCGGGGCTGAGCCCGAGTCCGAGCCCTGGGGTCAGGCGGAGCGGAGTTCGCCGTCTTCTGGGGCTGAGCCCGAGTCCGAGCCCTGGGGTCGGGCGGAGCGGAGTTCGCCGTCTTCCGGGGCTGAGCCCGAGTCCGAGCCCTGGGTCGTGTGGAGCGAAGTTCGCCGTCTTCCGGGGCTGAGCCCGAGTCCGAGCCCTGGGGTCGGGCGAGGCGGAGTTTCCTATGACGCCCGAGACCGGCCTTGGCTGCTGTCAGCCTCACTCTGTCGGGTGGCTCAGTAGTCGAAGCGGCGCAGGCGGCGCTGTCCTCTTGTCAGACCGGTCAGTAGAGCAGCGAAGTGACTGCGGTCACTTCGGCTCTGTCGACTGGAGGGCGTGCGTCAGGATAAAGGTGTCAGGCCACCTTTGCATTAAATGTCCCTGCGATTTGGTCGGTCGGCGTGGCGATGTGGCCAAGGTTGCTTCTCGGTGAAGACTGGGCCTCGGGCGAGCCGATAGTGTGCTCGTTGCTGGAGGGGGGTCCTCGGGCGAGACGTAGGTTCTTCGAGGTCGGCTTCCCTTGCCCGAGGCTAGGCTCAGGCGAGGCACAATCGTGTCCCTTGAATGGACCGATCCTTGACTTAATCGCACCCATCAGGCCTTTGCAGCTTTGTGCTGATGGGGGTTACCAGCTGAGATTTAGGGGTCTTGAGGGTACCCCTAATTATGGTCCCCGACAGTAGGATATAGAGGTGTCAAGGGTGCATATGATAATAATTAAAAAGCATAACAAAGGATATAGTTAAGACAAGACTCACGAAACGACAAAGTGGAGAAAACAATCAAGGGTAAGATCGGTAAGGTTCCAACAGAAGGGTTGAAGTAAAGATTCATTACCGAGTGGAGTTACAAGGAAACAACGAGATTACTACAGGTGTGCAAAATAAAATGATCACTCATGGATCATTAGGAAACAAGGGTGGTCAAGGGCATGTTAACTGAAATATTTCAAACAGATATTGGGACATAAAGGTAAGCATGTATAAAAATAAGAGTATGCAAGATTCCAATGGTACGAGCATACCAAGACCAAGAAAGTACAAATTGCCAAAAAGATAGCGACTTATCAATAGAATAGGAAAGGGTCTCAAAAGATAGTAAGATCATGGACATATAAACTAAAATGTTTAAATAGGTAGTAGAGGTACAAGGGCAAGTGCTTTAGATTAAGGGATAAGGGTATTAAAAATGCAAGGATACGAGCATGTCAATAACAAAATGGAATAGAGATGGTCAAATAGTAGCAATTTACTAATGGATGAGGAAAGAGTCCCAAAAGACTAAAGGCTATGGTCAGGGGGCATCTACAAAGATGGCGCAAGCACAAGATGAGATCAGATCTAATAGATTGAGAGAAGTATAGACCATACTAGAATAAAATACTTTTTGGCAAGGGGGCATATAGGAGCACAACATAGAATTAGTCGAGGTGACTAATATTTTGAAGCAGAATCAAGGATGAGATGAAGTAATAATCAATAAGTCCTTAAAACGGCCAATGCTACTCTTGGTCAGCGGTCCTACAGTCAGCACGACTTTGATACCACTTATGTCACACCCGGTTTTGAAGGTAAACCGAATGCGAACCATGTACGTGGCAGGATCAGTAATTCACGTACACAGCGATTACATAAATGACTCATCATAGCACAATGCTTCGAATTACAATAAAGAGTAAGTAATAATATTACTGACTAGAGCCATTTACATAATATAAATCAAAGTACACAGAATCGAAACGTAGCCAACGTAAACAACCCACCACAGGCAGCTGACTGGGGGAGGTCACTAGCCTAATACTCGAACTCGTTGAAGTCCTGGAACTCCTGGAGATCCGCCTCGACGCCTTCTTCTTTACTTGAGCATAGATTGCACCAAAGGCAACCCGGTGTTTTGTGAAAGCAAGGGTGAGTACACATCAACGTACTCAGCAAATGTCCCGTTTGGCTGTAGTGGACTAGCTTTATGTGGGGTTAAGTCAAGCAGTTGCTTTTAGTTGGTCAGGTTATTATTACTAGTAGAAAGCCAGGTTTTAGCATTAACCCAAGTTATTAACCCAAAGTACCCTTTCCAAACGGAAAGAATACCACCTACCATTACCATAAGCATAATCATAACCATCCTCCTCATCATCATCTGTAAACAAACCACCTCTGATCAAATATCTCTAATCAAAGAGGATCCCAAGGCTGCTCTTAACCGTGAGCACGACTGATATATCAGTTTCATTACCCTCTGCAGAGGTCGCACACATTACCCATGAGCCATGATTCCCATTTTGCCCGGGGATCATGACTCCCCATTGATCACTTCCTAGGTGGTCCGGTAGGGTATCACTACGTAGCTTTTACAAAGATTCCCTAGAGGTCATAGTCGCCCGTTAGGTTTCTCCAGTTTGATAAACATAGTACCTCTCCCCGCAGGAGGGTGACTAACAAAAGCAAAACGAAAGAACCTCGGCACCCAGCCTCGGCAGAGCAAGCACTGTGCCTGGACCCCATTGACGACACGACGGCGAAGCAACTACACCTCTAGTTCCTCTAATTAATTAGCAAAGGGCGTCCCATTTCACCCTCATGGTTGCACTGTTATCTCGGGTGGTCTCTCAATGAATAGGTCCTTACGGAGAGGTACTCGGGAAACAGCCCGAGTCCCCTTAAATGCCACAAGTATATCATCATATCTGGAATGAAACCACAGTATCATCATTGTATCTCATCATGTTCATTGATTAAAGTAAAGCGCTAGCATGAAGCTAACCATAGTAACCCAAAAGGTAAATCAAGGACAAGGTAAATAGAAAGCTAGTAAATCCTTAGGTTGTTCATAGTATGCGGGACAATGAATTATAAAGTAAAAGGGATATAATGGGTTAGAGGACACTTGCCTTCACCAAACAGATGCTCAGGGTCTTCAATCTCGTATAACTCGAAGAACTAGATCACTTGGTCGCCAACGCTTGATCTTCGATCCCTCGAAGCTCGGAAACGGATCGCAAACTATTTGCGACGCACAGCGAATACCAACAGGCACAAACAAACAAACATACGTATATGCATAAGAACATTACACCATTCAGATAATAACAATAAAATATACAAAACGAAATAGAGCTCGCTACTACGGTCACACAAGGAAAAGAAATACGATAGTCTGAGCTACGGTCGAGAGGTTAGCGCGTTAACATTAAACAAGTATTAACTATAACTTTTAGTTCAACATTATCAAATATAAATATTATATATCAGTCAGTACGATTAATCTGCTACACTAACAAATGTCAATTAATTAAATAATTTAATTAACATGAGAGATTCTAAGCGAGATGAATTTATGACGTGCGAAACACCACGACAGCGTGCAACCGACGCGCGGACACGCGCGACATAGCACACTGACGACACACAAAACAGTGCGCACGGCCATCGCGAACGACGCACGAACCAGCACGCTACCACGTGCGGAACAGCACGCGCGACTGGCTAGAAAATTAAATAGGTGACACGTTTGTATTAAACAAATATTAAATAAATAGAAGATAGTTAATTTGATATTTACCATGTTAATATTTATTATAAAAGCTCCGAGTGGAACACTACACATATAATCTAGTTAGGATATTAATCTAATAAATATTAGTCGAGCGAAACTTAAGTTAATTATCTATAGACTCGTTCTAATTGAATTGTTATTTTAATTAACCAACAATTAGCCAATAGTTGAATAATTAGCACGAGCGACAAAAATAATTAAATAACGTGCGGACCGCGCGAGACACCCGCGATCGACAAGAGACGATACACGCTGCAACATAGTTATACTATCAAGTATTAATTCGGAAACATTCGAGCAGGTGTAATCATATTAAATGTATTTATAAAGTGCAACTAAAACTATAAATTAGCTTCGATGGGAAAACTAATATTGGAACATTAGTGAAACAAATATTTAATAAATTAACTAAAACATGAGAAATGATGACACACCATTTTTAACGTTTACGCACCATTCTTGTGAAGCTAACACAACTACCACGACATAAAATAGATTTAAAACGCAACAAATAACTCACATTTAATATTCCTTGGATTTAACGTGACGTGGCACGATCTTATTGACTAGAGTTTAACCACACAGACGACCATATGTTAGTGGTCATAGAAAATCCTGGCAGTTTCCACGCTGTGACTACATGCAAACAAAATACATGTCGCATGCCATGCAATGGGGTGGGGCCCAAGCGATTTGCACACCCCATGCATCACCGTGGAAACAAAAAGAAAATAAAATTTGCATGTGGGGCCCATACACGATTTTCTTTTCAGTTGCAAACTTGCGCAGAAACGGGATCACGCGTGGGTTGCTGCATGCCTGTGGGGTCCACACAGGAGTCCTTCTCTTTCTTCTCCCTATCGATGGCGCGAATGCAGGCAAGATGCAGGGCAGGCTGGGCCCGATGAGCACGCCGGCGGCGCTGGTTGCGGCCGCGCGCAGGGCCCTTGGCCCCTTGCCGCTGGGGCTGGCCGTGCAACTGGGCTGGCCGCCGCGCGCGCCGCGCAGGCTGGCCGCCGGGGCCTCAACCACGGGAACGCAGAGAGGGGCATAGGAGAGAGGGAGAAGGAGGGGATTCCTCACCTGCGCACGACGCACGATGGACCAAGCGCGCAAGGAAGACGACGACGTTTGGACGGATGCTCCGGGCACAGGCTCCTGCTGCACGGACGTCGATGGCGGGGACGCGATGGCGAGGCGAGGGCGCCGCTTGGTGCGGCAACCGACGGGCTGGGTGCTGGTTGGAGCAGCGAGCAACGGGAGCATGCAGTTGGAGAAGTTACGCGCAGGAATGAGGAATGAGCAGGGGTGCCGAGCGGGCAGGGCCTTGAGCGGCCGCGCGTCTGCGCGACGTGCTGCTGGGGCGAGGCAACGTGGGGGCATGGGCTGGGGAGCGCGTGCGTGCTGGGCGAGCGCGCCTGCGCGCCGTACAGGCATGGCGGCGGCGCTGGACAGCGGCTGGGAGCGTGCTACTGGGCCGCGAGGCTGAGGGAGGAAAAGCTTTTGTTTTTATTTGATTTTACTCTATTTCTATCTTTTATCTATTTCCATTTAAATTTAAATATAGTTTTTCAATCGAAAATTCAAATATACCTCTTGAGTTTGAATGGATGCACTACCACAACAATTCAACATACCATAAAATATTTCGGCATGTCATGCAAAAAAACAAGGACCCTTTTAGGGTTCTATTTTACTACACTCAATATATATATACACTCTCACACACAAAATAACTCTCCACCATTTAGGAAAAGAAAAGAAAATTATGGAAAAGAGAGGGTAACACCTGAATTTGGTGGATATTAGAAAAGA